>OZ034814.1:10086553-15086553 GCA_964030455.1 Linum trigynum
GGACTCGTTATTAAGAGTTTGTACTCGTGCACTTCTTGTCATTATGACACAATTAAGTGGTTTATGTGTTTATCTGACTAAACCAATCAATTAATCACATGTCTATCAACATTACAAGACTTTTGAAGTGATAATCCAGTTTATTGTACAATTTGGACTCGTTTCTAAGAGATCGTACTCGTGCTAGTCTCATCATTATGATACAATTAAGCGGTTTATGTGTTTATATGATGAAACCAATCAATGAATCACTTGTCTATCAACATTACAAGACATTTGGAGGGCAAATCCACCTTATTGTACAATTTGGAC
Organism: Linum trigynum; assembly: GCA_964030455.1. NCBI lineage: Eukaryota > Viridiplantae > Streptophyta > Magnoliopsida > Malpighiales > Linaceae > Linum > Linum trigynum. The sequence continues at coordinate 10,086,866 of OZ034814.1, forward strand.
TCGTTAATAAGAGTTCGTACTCGTGCATGTTTTGTCATTATACAACAATTAAGCGGTTTATGTGTTTATATGACGAAACCAATCAATGAATCACATGTCTATCAACATTACAAGACATTTGGAGTGCAAATCCACCTTATTGTACAATTTGGACTCGTTACTAAGAGTTCGTACTCGTGCACGTCTTGTCAATATGACACAATTAAGCGGTTGATGTGTTTATATGACAAAACCAATCAATGAATCACTGTTATATAAACAGTACAATACATTTGGAGTGCAAATCTACCTTATGGTACAATTTGGACTTGTTACTAAGAGTTCGTACTCGTGCACGTTTCGTCATTATGACACAATTAAGCGGTTTATATGTTTATATGACAAAACCAATCAATGAATCACATGCCTATCAACATTACAAGACACATAGAGTGCAAATCCATCTTATAGTACAATTTGGACTCGTTACTAAGAGTTCGTACTCGTGCACGTCTTGTCATTATGACACAATTTAGCGGTTTATGTGTTTATATGACAAAATCAATAAATGAATCACTTGTCTATCAACATTACAAGACATTTGGAGTGCAAATCCACATTATTGTACTATTTGGACTCGTTACTAAGAGTTCGTAATCGTGCACGTTTTGTCATTATACAACAACTAAGCGGTTTATGTGTTTATATGACTAAACCAATAAATGAATCACATGTCTATCAACATTACAAGACATTTGGAGTGCAAATCTACCTTATTGTACAATTTGGACTCGTTACTAAGAGTTCGTACTAGTGCACGTTTTGTCATTATACCACAATTAAGCGGTTTATGTGTTTATATGACGAAACCAATCAATGAATCACTTTTATATCAACATTACAAGACATTTGGACTGCAAATCCACCTTATGGTACAATTTGGACTCGTTACTAAGAGTTCGTACTCGTGCACATCTTGTCATTATGACACAATTAAGCGGTTTATGTGTTTATATGACTAAACCAATCTATGAATCACATGTCTATCAACATTACAAGAGATTTGGACAGCAAATCCACCTTATTGTACAATTTGGACTCGTTACTAAGAGGTCGTACTCGTACATGTTTTGTCATTATGTCACAATTAAGCGGTTTATGTGTTTATATGACTAAACGAATCATTGAATCACATGTCTATCAACATTACAAGACATTTGGAGTGCAAATCCACTTTATTTTACTATTTGGACTCGTTACTAAGAGTTCGTTCTCGTGCACTTCTTGTCATTATGACACAATTAAGTGGTTTATGTGTTTATCTGACTAAACCAATCCATTAATCACATGTCTATCAACATTACAAGACATTTGGAGTGATAATCCACCTTATTTTACAATTTGGACTCGTTACTAAGAGATCGTACTCGTGCATGTCTCATCATTATGATACAATTAAGCGGTTTATCTGTTTATATGATGAAACCAATCAATGAATCACTTGTCTATCAACATTACAAGACATTTGGAGGGCAAATCCACCTTATTGTACAATTTGGACTCGTTAATAAGAGTTCGTACTCGTGCACGTTTTGTCATTATACAACAATTAAGTGGTTTATGTGTTTATATGACGAAACCAATCAATGAATCACATGTTTATCAACATTCCACCTTATGGTACAATTTGGACTTGTTACTAAGAGTTTGTACACGTGCACGTTTTGTCATTATGACACAATTAAGCGGTTTATATGTTTATATGACGAAACCAATCAATGAATCACATGTCTATCAACATTACAAGACACTTGGAGTGCAAATCCATCTTATAGTACAATTTGGACTCGTTACTAAGAGTTCGTACTCGTGCACGTCTTGTCATTATGACACAATTAAGTGGTTTATGTGTTTATATGACTAAACCAATCAATGAATCACATGTCTATCAACATTACAAGACATTTGGAGTGCAAATCCACCTTATTGTATAATTTGGACTCGTTACTAAGAGGTCGTACTCGTGCACATTTTGTCATTATGACACAATTTAGCGGTTTATGTGTTTATATGACAAAACCAATTAATGAATCACTTGTCTATCAACATTACAAGACATTTGGAGTGCAAATCCACATTATTGTACTATTTGGACTCGTTACTAAGAGTTCGTAATCGTGCACGTTTTGTCATTATACAACAATTAAGCGGTTTATGTGTTTATATGACTAGACCAATAAATGAATCACTTGTCTATCAACATTACAAGACATTTGGAGTGCAAATCTACCTTATTGTACAATTTGGACTCGTTACTAAGAGTTCGTACTCGTGCACGTTTTGTCATTATACCACAATTAAGCGGTTTATGTGTTTATATGACGAAACCAATCAATGAATCACTTTTATATCAACATTACAAGACATTTGGACTGCAAATCCACCTTATGGTACAATTTGGACTTGTTACTAAGAGTTCGTAATCGTGCACGTTTTGTCATTATAACACAATTAAGCGGTTTATGTGTTTATATTACAAAACCAATCATTTAATCACATGTCTATCAACATTACAAGACATTTGGAGTGCAAATCCACCTTATTGTACAATTTGGACTTGTTAATAAGAGTTCGTATTCGTGCACATCTTGTCATTATGACACAATTAAGCGGTTTATGTGTTTATATGACGAAACCAATCAATGAATCACTTGTCTATCAACATTACAAGACATTTGGAGTGCAAATTGTAGACACCCCATTTTGTTCGTGTCAATTACTCAACTAAAAATTCTAATTAATCTTTAAATGTCGTAAGATAATTAGATTGGCCGCTAGATTGGCCATTGCGAGTCTAAAATATCGACGATTGTATAAATTATTCAAATTCGATTCGAGTGGATTTATAGGACCGATTGGCTTCCAATTTACGCTTTTGGCCCAACACAGAAAATACAGAAGAAGAATAAAGTTTATTTAAATTATCAATAAATTATACAATTACAATAAGAATACAATTACAAATGAGAATTACTACTTGGAAATTACAATCAATACATGTTTCTTCCATCTCTTTTTGAAGCCAGCAATGGACCTGCCAAACAACAAGAAAGAAGACAGTCAATTCAGACCCAGAACCAAGACAAGTCCAGAAGATCATAGCCCACAATCCAAACCTAAAACGAGCCCAGACATAAATGTTGACAGATTTTCATCAAGCCCAAGGCGAGCCCAGAATTAAGCCCAAGGCGAGCCCAGACAAATTAATGGACCAGCAACCAGAACCAGCCCAACGACCCAACCAACAGACGGACTGGTCGAACCAGAACTGGTCCGACCGAACCCAGAAACCACCGCCTTTTTTCTATAAAAGGAGGCCCAATTCTCAAGGAGAAGGGACAGCTTTTGGGGGAGAAGGGGAAACACTGGAGGAAGCATTTCTTTCGTTGTCAGTACTAGCTTCTTCCTCTTAATTCCTTTTCTTCTTCTTAGTCAGTCTGGAGAGGGGAAGTGCTGGAAAAATATAAAAGAGAAATACCAAACACTTTCTTTTCCTTCTTTATTTTCTGTCAAGTAGAAGAAGGTATCTAAGCAAAATAGAAGCCCAACAAAGTGTGTATTCAGCTAAGGCCAGGTTCATATTCCAGTTCTAATAATATAGTATTGATTTGCTGCTCTTTATTCTCTTCTCCATTACTCTTTCCCTTTTGCCAAACCAACTCTCTTTTATCGTTATTACTACTATGTCATCCATATATATCATAATCATCTAGCTAACACAAGGCTTGTTTTTATGAGAAAAAAATCAATCAACTCTAATAACTATACATCGACCAAACTAATTTAAAAGAGAAAACTCACCTAGTTTACTTTATTAGTTCTTCAGTTTCAGTTTTATTTTCGGTCCCATTAATTACTTATTTTTAGCACAATTAATACGTTAACAAATAATAAAAGCTATTCGAGTTAAATCTCTGATTTGTATATTATCTTGCTAATTAACCTCTGCTCATGATCTTTCCATTCCATTCCTATTATGCTATTTACTACCAGTCGTTTTCCATCCCTTTTATCCATGTCGTATATTTCAATTCTCTTATTTTCTAGCACATACATAAAATATGTCATGCATATGTACTAAAATATATCATCCCGACCCCCTAAGCTCGCCAACCATCGACTTACCACAAAATTGAGACAATCACAACCATTTTCCCCCACTAATCTCAAATCTCAGAATCATAAAATTTATGTCCAAATCAACTACAATAGCCAGACCGCAATCCCAAACTCAGGACCATTAATCATAAAAAACCCTAATCTAACTAGATCCAGCACAGGTTAATCGAAACCAAAATCAGAGTAGGGAGAGTCCTCACCCAGAATTGGCCTCTTCTCAAACCTGCTAAAATAAGAAAAAAAGGGAGTTAGTATTTGGATAAAGTAAAGAGAGTATAATCAAAACCTAGAAATTACCCGTTATACTCACCGTCGTTTGCCCATCAATCTTGTCACCGCCGGCGACTTCATCCTCTTCTTCTTCCCTCGTTCGCCATTAAACCCAGAAATCAAAAGAAAGACAAAAGGGGTTAGAACCCTAAAAACAACCAGCTCACAATCGCACAAAAAAGTTAACATGCAACCAAAAACTTACCGCTGAACCCGGCTTCACCGTCGTCATCGTCACCGCCGTGATATAGAAGGGCGAGGGAGAGAGAAATCGGAGTGAATCGGTGCTTCTTTTTCTTTTTTTGCTCGATTTCCAGAGAGTATGAAAGATAAGAGGGGTTGGATCTTGAGGGTTTCGTTTTCGTTTTTTCGGTTGTCGATCGGATTTCCTGGAGAAGGGAAAGAAAGAAACGAACGGATTGAGAGTAGAGGTGCAGGGCGGCCATGGATTTGGAGTGAGGTTTTCGTTCTCTGGAGAAGAAGGGAGAAATGAAGGAGAGAGAGAGCGAGAGTAGAAGAAAATGAGAGGGCGAGGTAGAGAGAGAGAGGAGCGGCCGTTCGCCCAGCTGCTAGGTTAGATTAGGGTTTTTATTAGTTAAAGCTCACTTATATACCTCTGGCCTCAACCTAAATGACCAATCTACCCCTCCAAGCCTTAAATCGTGAAAAATTGTAGTCTTGTGGTTTCGAGCCAACGACCTTCACCTCACTCCTCACCACAGCCCGCCACACTTGACCAGTAAGCTACATCACAATCCATGAACCTTTTAGGCCCCTTGTCTAGTTTTATTCCTTATCATGCTTAATACGTAATCAATTAAACATATAAGAAATTTTTATCTAGTTATATCGTCATTATTTTCATACATCAGAATCTTCTAGATATCTTTTTCATTACATCATTACGCATTTGTTTGTTTTTTTTTTCTTCTAAAGATTCAATAAAATTAAATTATGGTTAATAGATTATAATTATTTTTATAGTGTAATCTTTCCATAATCATCGATCAATTGATTCTAGCTAACCAATAACTTTTCATCTATCAAGATGCACGTCAATAGACGTAAAATCTCATCGTGCACCAATAGTATACGAAATTTATTTTAACTCAATAGTCCTATAGGACTTTAAGTTAAATCACTAACAATTTAAACACTCAACCCTTTAAAACTTATCGATTTAAGTAGTACCAACTTTGGGCGTTGTGGGGTGTGAATACACTTCCCTACACGTAACCGTACTCCCGAACCCAAATATCCTAATTCGCAGACCAAATACCGGTTTCGACCCTGAGGTCGAGACCGGTCCAAATGAGTGTTCGATCCACTCCAAGTAAGGTCGATGGCGACTCCCAAAAATGCCAACGCGACGGGTACCCCGATTTCGAGGTGCGGTTGCGACACAAATCTACCTTATTGTACAATTTGGACTCGTTACTAAGAGTTCATACTCGTGCACGTTTTGTCATTATACCACAATTATGCGGTTTATGTATTTATATGACGAAACCAATCAATGAATCACTTGTCTATCAACATTACAAGACATTTGGAGTGCAATTCCACATTATTGTACAATTTGGACTCTTTACTAAGAGTTCGTACTCGTGCACATCTTGTCATTAGGACACAATTAAGCTGTTTATGTGTTTTTATGACTAAACCAATCAATAAATCACTTGTCTATCAACATTACAAGACATTTGGAGTGCAAATCATATTATTGTACAATTTGGACTCGTTACTAACAGTTCGTACTCGTGCACGTCTTGTCATTATGACACAATTAAGCGGTTTATGTGTTTTTATGACTAAACCAATCAATGAATCACATGTCTATCAACATTACAAGACATTTGGAGTGCAAATCCACCTTATTGTACAATTTGGACTCGTTACTAAGAGTTCGTACTCGTGCACGTTTTGTCATTATACCACAATTAAGCGGTTTATGTATTTATATGACGAAACCAATCAATGAATCACTTGTCTATCAACATTACAAGACATTTGGAGTGCAAATCCACATTATTGTACAATTTGGACTCGTTACTAAGAGTTCGTACTCGTGCACGTCTTGTCATTATGACACAATTAAGCGGTTTATGTGTTTATATGACTAAACCAATAAATGAATCACTTGTCTATCAACATTACAAGACATTTGGAGTGCAAATCTACCTTATTGTACAATTTGGACTCGTTACTAAGAGTTCGTACTCGTGCACGTTTTGTCATTATACCACAATTATGCGGTTTATGTATTATAATGACGAAACCAATCAATGAATCACTTGTCTATCAACATTACAAGACATTTGGAGTGCTAATCCACATTATTGTACAATTTGGACTCGTTACTAAGAGTTCGTACTCGTGCACATCTTGTCATTATGACACAATTAAGCGGTTTATGTGTTTTTATGACTAAACCAATCAATAAATCACTTGTCTATCAACATTACAAGACATTTGGAGTGCAAATCCACATTATTCTACTATTTGGACTCGTTACTAAGAGTTCGTACTCGTGCACTTCTTGTCATTATGACACAATTAAGTGGTTTATGTGTTTATCTGACTAAACCATTCAATTAATCACATGTCTATCAACATTACAAGACATTTGGAGTGATAATCCACCTTATTGTACAATTTGGACTCGTTACTAATAGATCGTACTCGTGCATGTCTCATCATTATGATACAATTAAGCGGTTTATGTGTATATATGACTAAACCAATCATTGAATCACATGTATATCAACATTACAAGACATTTGGAGTGCAAATCCACTTTATTGTACTATTTGGACTCGTTACTAAGAGTTCGTACTCGTGCACTTCTTGTCATTATGACGCAATTAAGTGGTTTATGTGTTTATCTGACTAAACCAATCAATTAATCACATGTCTATCAACATTACAAGACATTTGGAGTGATAATCCACCTTATTTTACAATTTGGACTCGTTACTAATAGATCGTACTCGTGCATGTCTCATCATTATGATACAATTAAGCGGTTTATGTGTTTATATGATGAAACCAATCATTGAATCACTTGTCTATCAACATTACAAGACATTTGGAGGGCAAATCCACCTTATTGTACAATTTGGACTCGTTACTAAGAGTTCGTACTCGTGCACGTTTTGTCATTATACAACAATTAAGCGGTTTATGTGTTTATATGACGAAACCAATCAATGAATCACATGTCTATCAACATTACAAGACATTTGGAGTGCAAATCCACCTTATTGTACAATTTGGACTCGTTACTAAGAGTTCGTACTCGTGCACGTCTTGTCATTATGACACAATTAAGCGGTTTATGTGTTTATATGACAAAACCAATCAATGAATCACTTTTATATCAACATTACAAGACATTTGGAGTGCAAATCCACCTTATGGTACAATTTGGACTCGTTACTAAGAGTTTGTCCTCGTGCACGTCTTGTCATTATGACACAATTAAGTGGTTTATGTGTTTATATGACTAAACCAATCAATGAATCACATGTCTATCAACATTACAAGACATTTGGAGTGCAAATCCACCTTATTGTACAATTTGGACTCGTTACTTAGAGGTCGTACTCGTGCACGTTTTGTCATTATGACACAATTTAGCGGTTTATGTGTTTATATGACGAAACCAATTAATGAATCACTTGTCTATCAACATTACAAGACATTTGGAGTGCAAATCCACATTATTGTACTATTTGGACTCGTTAGTAAGAGTTCGTAATCGTGCACGTTTTGTCATTATACAACAATTAAGCGGTTTATGTGTTTATATGACTAAACCAATAAATGAATCACATGTCTATCAACATTACAAGACATTTGGAGTGCAAATCTACCTTATTGTACAATTTGGACTCGTTACTAAGAGTTCGTACTCGTGCACATCTTGTCATTATGACACAATTAAGCGGTTTATGTGTTTATATGACGAAACCAATCAATGAATCACTTGTCTATCAACATTACAAGACATTTGGAGTGCAAATCTACCTTATTGTACAATTTGGACTCGTTACTAAGAGTTCGTACTCGTGCACGTTTTGTCATTATACCACAATTATGCGGTTTATGTATTTAAATGACTAAACCAATAAATGAATCACATGTCTATCAACATTACAAGACATTTGGAGTGCAAATCCACCTTATTGTACAATTTGGACTCGTTACTAAGAATTCGTACTCGTGCACGTCTTGTCATTATGACACAATTAAGCGGTTTATGTGTTTATATGACGAAACCAATCAATGAATCCCTTGTCTATCAACATTACAGGACATTTGGAGTGCAAATCTACCTTATTGTACAATTTGGACTCGTTACTAAGAGTTCGTACTCGTGCACGTTTTGTCATTATACCACAATTATGCGGTTTATGTATTTAAATGACTAAACCAATAAATGAATCACATGTCTATCAACATTACAAGACATTTGGAGTGCAAATCTACCTTATTGTACAATTTGGACTCGTTACTAAGAGTTCGTACTCGTGCACATCTTGTCATTATGACACAATTAAGCGGTTTATGTGTTTATATGACGAAACCAATCAATGAATCACTTGTCTATCAACATTACAAGACATTTGGAGTGCAAATCTACCTTATTGTACAATTTGGACTCGTTACTAAGAGTTCGTACTCGTGCACGTTTTGTCATTATACCACAATTAAGCGGTTTATGTATTTAAATGACTAAACCAATAAATGAATCACATGTCTATCAACATTACAAGACATTTGGAGTGCAAATCCACCTTATTGTACAATTTGGACTCGTTACTAAGAATTCGTACTCGTGCACGTCTTGTCATTATGACACAATTAAGCGGTTTATGTGTTTATATGACGAAACCAATCAATGAATCACTTGTCTATCAACATTACAAGACATTTGGAGTGCAAATCTACCTTATTGTACAATTTGGACTCGTTACTAAGAGTTCGTACTCGTGCACGTTTTGTCATTATACCACAATTATGCGGTTTATGTATTTAAATGACTAAACCAATAAATGAATCACATGTCTATCAACATTACAAGACATTTGGAGTGCAAATCCACCTTATTGTACTATTTGGACTCGTTACTAAGAGTTCGTACTCGTGCACGTCTTGTCATTATGACACAATTAAACAGTTTATGTGTTTATATGACGAAACCAATCAATAAATCACTTGTCTATCAACATTACAAGACATTTGGAGTGCAAATCCACATTATTGTACAATTTGGACTCGTTACTAAGAGTTCGTACTCGTGCACGTTTTGTCATTATACCACAATTATGCGGTTTATGTATTTAAATGACTAAACCAATAAATGAATCACATGTCTATCAACATTACAAGACATTTGGAGTGCAAATCCACCTTATTGTACTATTTGGACTCGTTACTAAGAATTCGTACTCGTGCACATCTTGTCATTATGACACAATTAAACGGTTTATGTGTTTATATGACGAAACCAATCAATGAATCACTTGTCTATCAACATTACAAGACATTTGGAGTGCAAATCTACCTTATTGTACAATTTGGACTCGTTACTAAGAGTTCGTACTCGTGCACGTTTTGTCATTATACCACAATTATGCGGTTTATGTATTTAAATGACTAAACCAATAAATGAATCACATGTCTATCAACATTACAAGACATTTGGAGTGCAAATCTACCTTATTGTACTATTTGGACTCGTTACTAAGAGTTCGTACTCGTGCACGTTTTGTCATTATACCACAATTAAGCGGTTTATGTGTTTATATGACGAAACCACTCAATGAATCACTTTTATATCAACATTACAAGACATTTGGAGTGCAAATCCACCTTATGGTACAATTTGGACTTGTTACTAAGAGTTCGTACTCGTGCACGTTTTGTCATTATGACACAATTAAGCGGTTTATATGTTTATATGACGAAACCAATCAATGAATCACATGCCTATCAACATTACAAGACATTTGGAGTGCAAATCCATCTTATAGTACAATTTGGACTCGTTACTAAGAGTTCATACTCGTGCACGTCTTGTCATTGTGACACAATTTAGCGGTTTATGTGTTTATATGACAAAACCAATTAATGAATCACTTGTCTATCAACATTACAAGACATTTGGAGTGCAAATCCACATTATTGTACTATTTGGACTCGTTAGTAATAGTTCGTAATCGTGCACGTTTTGTCATTATACAACAATTAAGCGGTTTATGTGTTTATATGACTAAACCAATAAATGAACCACATGTCTATCAACATTACAAGACATTTGGAGTGCAAATCTACCTTATTGTACAATTTGGACTCGTTACTAAGAGTTCGTACTCGTGCACGTTTTGTCATTATACCACAATTAAGCGGTTTATGTGTTTATATGACGAAACCAATCAATGAATCACTTTTATATCAACATTACAAGACATTTGGAGTGCAAATCCACTTTATTGTACTATTAGGACTCGTTACTAAGAGTTCGTACTCATGCACTTCTTGTCATTATGACACAATTAAGCGGTTTATGTGTTTATATGATGAAACCAATCAATGAATCACTTGTCTATCAACATTACAAGACATTTGGAGTGCAAATCTACCTTATTTTACAATTTGGACTCGTTACTAAGAGTCCGTACTCGTGCACGTTTTGTCATTATACCACAATTATGCGGTTTATATATTTATATGACTAAACCAATAAATGAATCACATGTTTATCAACATTACAAGACATTTGGAGTGCAAATCTACCTTATTGTACTATTTGGACTCGTTACTAAGAGTTCGTACTCGTGCACGTTTTGTCATTATACCACAATTAAGCGGTTTATGTGTTTATATGACGAAACCAATCAATGAATCACTTTTATATCAACATTACAAGACATTTGGAGTGCAAATCCACCTTATGGTACAATTTGGACTTGTTACTAAGAGTTCGTACTCCTGCACGTTTTGTCATTATGACGCAATTAAGCGGTTTATGTGTTTATATGACTAAACCAATCATTGAATCACATGTCTATCAACATTACAAGACATTTGGAGTGCAAATCCACTTTATTGTACTATTTGGACTCGTTACTAAGAGTTCGTACTCGTGCACTTCTTGTCCTTATACCACAATTATGCGGTTTATGTATTTATATGACGAAACCAATCAATGAATCACTTTTATATCAACATTACAAGACATTTGGAGTGCAAATCCACCTTATGGTACAATTTGGACTCGTTACTAAGAGTTTGTACTCGTGCACGTCTTGTCATTATGACACAATTAAGTGGTTTATGTGTTTATATGACTAAACCAATCAATGAATCACATGTCTATCAACATTACAAGACATTTGGAGTGCAAATCCACCTTATTGTACAATTTGGACTCGTTACTTAGAGGTCGTACTCGTGCACGTTTTGTCATTATGACACAATTTAGCGGTTTATGTGTTTATATGACAAAACCAATTAATGAATCACTTATTTATCAACATTACAAGACATTTGGAGTGCAAATCCACATTATTGTACTATTTGGACTCGTTAGTAAGAGTTCGTAATCGTGCACGTTTTGTCATTATACAACAATTAAGCGGTTTATGTGTTTATATGACTAAACCAATAAATGAATCACATGTCTATCAACATTACAAGACATTTGGAGTGCAAATCTACCTTATTGTACAATTTGGACTCGTTACTAAGAGTTCGTACTCGTGCACGTTTTGTCTTTATGTCACAATTAAGCGGTTTATTTGTTTATATGACAAAACCAATCATTGAATCACATGTCTATCAACATTACAAGACATTTGGAGTGCAAATCCACCTTATTGTACAATTTGGACTCGTTACTAAGAATTCGTACTCGTGCACATCTTGTCATTATGACACAATTAAGCGGTTTATGTGTTTATATGACGAAACCAATCAATGAATCACTTGTCTATCAACATTACAAGACATTTGGAGTGCAAATCTACCTTATTGTACAATTTGGACTCGTTACTAAGAGTTCGTACTCGTGCACGTTTTGTCATTATACCACAATTATGCGGTTTATGTATTTAAATGACTAAACCAATAAATGAATCACATGTCTATCAACATTACAAGACATTTGGAGTGCAAATCTACCTTATTGTACAATTTGGACTCGTTACTAAGAGTTCGTACTCGTGCACGTTTTGTCATTATACCACAATTAAGCGGTTTATGTGTTTATATGACGAAACCAATCAATGAATCACTTTTATATCAACATTACAAGACATTTGGAGTGCAAATCCACCTTATGGTACAATTTGGACTTGTTACTAAGAGTTCGTACTCGTGCACGTTTTGTCATTATGACACAATTAAGCGGTTTATATGTTTATATGACGAAACCAATCAATGAATCACATGTCTATCAACATTACAAGACATTTGGAGTGCAAATCCATCTTATAGTACAATTTGGACTCATTACTAAGAGTTCATACTCGTGCACGTCTTGTCATTATGACACAATTTAGCGGTTTATGTGTTTATATGACAAAACCAATCAATGAATCACTTGTCTATCAACATTACAAGACATTTGGAGTGCAAATCCACATTATTGTACTATTTGGACTCGTTACTAACAGTTCGTAATCGTGCACGTTTTGTCATTATACAACAATTAAGCGGTTTATGTGTTTATATGACTAAACCAATAAATGAACCACATGTCTATCAACATTACAAGACATTTGGATTGCAAATCTACCTTATTGTACAATTTGGACTCGTTACTAAGAGTTTGTACTCGTGCACGTTTTGTCATTATACCACAATTAAGCGGTTTATGTGTTTATATGACGAAACCAATCAATGAATCACTTGTCTATCAACATTACAAGACATTTGGAGTGCAAATCCACATTATTGTACTATTTGGACTCGTTACTAAGAGTTCGTACTCGTGCACTTCTTGTCATTATGACACAATTAAGCGGTTTATGTGTTTATATGACGAAACCAATCAATGAATCACTTGTCTATCAACATTACAAGACATTTGGAGTGCAAATCTACCTTATTTTACAATTTGGACTCGTTACTAAGAGTTCGTACTCGTGCACGTTTTGTCATTATACCACAATTATGCGGTTTATATATTTATATGACTAAACCAATAAATGAATCACATGTCTATCAACATTACAAGACATTTGGAGTGCAAATCTACCTTATTGTACTATTTGGACTCGTTACTAAGAGTTCGTACTCGTGCACGTTTTGTCATTATACCATAATTAAGCGGTTTATGTGTTTATATGACGAAACCAATCAATGAATCACTTTTATATCAACATTACAAGACATTTGGAGTGCAAATCCACCTTATGGTACAATTTGGACTTGTTACTAAGAGTTCGTACTCGTGCACGTTTTGTCATTATGACGCAATTAAGCGGTTTATGTGTTTATATGACTAAACCAATCATTGAATCACATGTCTATCAACATTACAAGACATTTGGAGTGCAAATCCACTTTATTGTACTATTTGGACTCGTTACTAAGAGTTCGTACTCGTGCACTTCTTGTCCTTATACCACAATTATGCGGTTTATGTATTTATATGACGAAACCAATCAATGAATCACTCGTCTATCAACATTACAAGACATTTGGAGTGCAATTCCACATTATTGTACAATTTGGACTCTTTACTAAGAGTTCGTACTCATGCACATCTTGTCATTAGGACACAATTAAGCGGTTTATGTGTTTTTATGACTAAACCAATCAATAAATCACTTGTCTATCAACATTACAAGACATTTGGAGTGCAAATCATATTATTGTACAATTTGGACTCGTTACTAAGAGTTCGTACTCGTGCACATCTTGTCATTATGACACAATTAAGCGGTTTATGTGTTTTTATGACTAAACCAATCAATGAATCACATGTCTATCAACATTACAAGACATTTGGAGTGCAAATCCACCTTATTGTACAATTTGGACTCGTTACTAAGAGTTCGTACTCGTGCACGTCTTGTCATTATGACACAATTAAGTGGTTTATGTGTATATATGACTAAACCAATCAATGAATCACATGTCTATCAACATTACAAAACATTTGGAGTGCAAATCCACCTTATTGTACAATTTGGACTCGTTACTTAGAGGTCGTACTCGTGCACGTTTTGTCATTATACCACAATTAATCGGTTTATGTGTTTATATGACGAAACCAATCAATGAATCACTTTTATATCAACAGTACAAGACATTTGGAGTGCAAATCCACCTTATGGTACAATTTGGACTTGTTACTAAGAGTTCTTACTCGTGCACGTATTGTCATTATAACACAATTAAGCGGTTTATGTGTTTATATGACAAAACCAATCATTGAATCACATGTCTATCAACATTACAAGACATTTGGAGTGCAAATCCACCTTATTGTACAATTTGGACTCGTTAATAAGAGTTCGTATTAGTGCACATCTTGTCATTATGACACAATTAAGCGGTTTATGTGTTTATATGACGAAACCAATCAATGAATCACTTGTCTATCAACATTACAAGACATTTGGAGTGCAAATCTACCTTATTGTACAATTTGGACTCTTTACTAAGAGTTCGTACTCGTGCACGTTTTGTCATTATACCACAATTAAGCGGTTTATGTGTTTATATGACGAAACCAATCAATGAATCACTTTTATATCAACATTACAAGACATTTGGAGTGCAAATCCACCTTATGGTACAATTTGGACTTGTTACTAAGAGTTCGTACTCGTGCACGTTTTGTCATTATGACACAATTAAATATGTTTATATGACGAAACCAATCAATGAATCACATGTCTATCAACATTACAAGACACTTGGAGTGCAAATCCATCTTATAGTACAATTTGGACTCGTTACTAAGAGTTCGTACTCGTGCACGTTTTGTCATTATGTCACAATTAAGCGGTTTATGTGTTTATATGACAAAACCAATCATTGAATCACATGTCTATCAACATTACAAGACATTTGGAGTGAAAATCCACCTTATTGTACAATTTGGACTCGTTACTAAGAGTTCGTACTCGTGCACGTCTTGTCATTATGACACAATTAAGCGGTTTATGTGTTTATATGACAAAACCAATCAATGAATCACTTTTATATCAACATTACAAGACATTTGGAGTGCAAATCCACCTTATGGTACAATTTTGACTTGTTACTAAGAGTTCGTACTCGTGCACGTTTTGTCATTATGACACAATTAAATATGTTTATATGACGAAACCAATCAATGAATCACATGTCTATCAACATTACAAGACACTTGGAGTGCAAATCCATCTTATAGTACAATTTGGACTCATTACTAAGAGTTCGTACTCGTGCACGTATTGTCACTATGTCACAATTAAGCGGTTTATGAGTTTATATGACAAAACCAATCATTGAATAATATGTCTATCATCATTACAAGACATTTGGAGTGCAAATACAACTTATTGTACAATTTGCACTACAAGAAAAAAACAGTTTCAGCTACCATTTTCTTGGCAACCATAGAAAAATGGTTGCTTGTAAACAGTGTTCGACAACCATCCTCAAAATAGTTGCTGATACCATACTCTAGTGCAACCATTAGTAAAATAGTCGTTGATAGGTCAAAACTTCAGCAACCATTCGTAAAATGGTTGTTGATACCCTACTCTAGTGCAACCATTAGTAAAATAGTCGCTGATAGGTCAAAACTTCAGCAACCATTGGTAAAATAGTTGGTGATACGCTACTCTAGTGCAACCATTAATAAAATAGTCGTTGATAGGTTAAACCTTTCAGCAACCATTCACAAAATGGTTGGCGATACACTACTCCAGTGCAACCAATAATAAAATAGTCGTTGATAGGTTAACCTTTCAGCAACCATTCATAAAATGGTTGGCGATACACTACTCTAATGCAACCATTAATAAAATAGTCGCTGATAGGTCAAACCTTCAGCAACTATTCGTAAAATGGTTGGCGATACGCTGCTCTAGTTCGACCATTAATAAAATAGTCGTTGATAGGTTAGAACTTTAGCAACCTTCCGTAAAATGGTTGGCGATATGCTAGTCTCAAGAAACTATGAGATGAATGGTTGATGCTAAACAATACTTCATCAATCATTCACTAAATAGTTGTTGATACCCAACTTTAGGAACCATTTATAAAATGGTTGGTGATAAACCATGATGTGAATGGTTGATGATAAACCAAGTACAATACTTGAGCAACGATTCACAAAATAGTTGGTTAAACCCAACTTCTATGCAACCATTAGTAAAATAGTTGGTATAGGTCAAACTGTAACAACCATTTGTAAAATGGTTTCCGGAAAAGGAAATTGATTGGCGGTGAAACAAAATAATTTTGGCTTCAAATTTTTCGTTTTGGCTCCAAAGATGAAAAATTGAACCTCATTTTGGCTCCAACAAGTAAAGGTGAAGACCCAAAATAATAATAAACACGAAACAAAAAAGAGAAGTGGGATTGTTTCTCGTTCTTCCCAAAATCCCTAACTAAAAAAACAGGTCTTCTCCACTCCAAGTAATTGTTCCTTCATCAAACCCATTCGTTCCGATTTCATCTAGTCCACCTCCATTTTCTACGAAAACCTACAATGGGTTTGAACGAGAACCACTCGATTCAGTCACCTCTGGACCCCAGGCACTTGATTAGAATGCAACCCCGCAACGAGATCGAAGAGACCGCAAGGTCCCCTGAGCAAAGGTCTGGCTTCCGATTTCCCATGTCGGGGTTCCTTTATTTTTGTGTTTTTGGGTTTTGATTCTCCATTTTTCTAATTTTTGTCTTTAGGTTCTGCGATATTGGTTGAGGGAAGAAGGGGGCCACCGGCAGATTTGGGGGTTTCTGAAGTAAAACGAAACCTCTCCTAATCGCTTCTTCTTCTTCTTCCTCCCTTACTAAACCACTTCGCACCTTCTGCAATTCTGCCTCCATGGCCCGGACTGTTGCCCACGCGACCAGCTATTTCTCCTCCGTTGAAAGCCAGTTCAAGGGTTTCAGCAATCAGTTGGAAGAATCAGGATCCCTGCGTGAGAGGATTATGGTGACTGATATTGAATCCACTACTGGGGTCATGTAAACTAGTCTCCTCGTTCACCAGTATCACCCAGCCCAAGGTATTTGAAATCCACCAAGTTATCTGCAATTTTCTTTATTACGAGGTAATTTCCTGAACACTAATCCACCTTGAGCGTATGCTTCTTTTTCCTCTTGACTAAATACTCAGAACAATTGGATTTATTTTTTCTAAGATGTCTAGTTTCTTGGATGGGCTGGTTTTATCAGTAGTAATAGAGGTTATTGCTGCTCTTTGCAATGAATTGTTCAGAGTTTGGTTTGGACATTGGGGACTATCTTGTAGATGAGTGATGCTATTATTCCACATGTGTAACAACGTGTTTTGACATGCTTCCGGTCGTGGAATTGCATGTTTGCTAGACAGTGATGGCGCTTAGTTCTTAGAGCTATAAGAAATTTCAACATTTCTTACCAAGATTAGTTATCTAAAGCTTATCATTTGATGGGAACATCCTAAGTTTCTGATTTTTAGACACCTATGTGTTGTGGATATGTAGGCATTTTCTTCATGTCCAATGAGATGGTTAGTTAACTTCCACTGTTGAATCCAATGTTGTTTGCAACTTGGTCTTTTTGTTCTTTTGTAACTGATGAAAGTGTAGTTTTGGTTTTGCTGGCTTAGACCAAGTAGGTTGTAATGGTTTTGCCAAGTCTTTGGCAGCAAGTTTGAGGAGGTTCTTTGTTGGTTGTACTGCAGGTTTTTGCAAGTCTTGAAACAGGTTTTTACATGCTTCTTATGCAAGTTTTTCCTACTGATATTGATATTCTTTAATTGCATTTTTAGTCTTGTTCATTGCCTATATGATTCTGCAATTCTAATCTTGTTAATTGCCTATACTATACTGCAATTTTCTCATGTATGCAGCAGGTTTTTTTGTGTTAGCTTGTGTTGGTTTTCCCATATTATTTGTAGCAAATATGCGGCAGGAATGGGTGCAGCAAATTTTGACAAGGAGATTAATTGCAATGGCTATAATGGACTACTGGTGTTTGATTTGGCAAGAAGATTAGTTGAAGATAATAGAATGAACTCTATTCATGTTGGATTTTGGATATTAGTTGTAGAGAATAGGATGGACTCTAAAGGATTGAGAATGACAATCCCATTTTGGATGTAAATAACTAATTATGTAAATAAGTAAGGAGAATCATTTATTTTATATTCACTTTTCCTTGGTATATTGTAATGTCAATTAATGATTTTATTAATCTCGGATTATAATATCTTTCGTTGGAAAGTATAGTTATTATATTATTCAAATTAATTGTACATAGTAAGAAGTGGTGAACTATTAGATGGAATGCTCCCATAAATATGCCTTTTGGAAACCATAATGAAGGTTGCCAAAATACCCACATATCACTTACAATTTGGCGACCTTGTCAAATAGTAGCTGATATCTCATATTTGACAACCATTAATGAGTTCGTTGCCTGAAATACTACTTGTTGCGACCATAATTATGGTAGCTGAAAGTCTAACATTTCACCAACTATTTTTGGATAGTCGTTGGAAATATGTATACCCAACCATAATTAGATAGTCGCCCAACTGTTCTTCCACCAACCATAGTATATAGTCGCCTAAAGTAGATCTTTGACGACTATAAAAAAATGGTCGCCTTGAATTTATGGCGACGCTGTATTGCCGACCATCTTGGCGACCCTCATTTATGGTCGCTGAAAGGTTTCGGCAACCATTTTTTCAGTTTGGGCGACCATAATTGATGGTTGCGGAAAGCACATTTTCTTGTAGTGTTGGACTCGTTACTAAGAGTTCATACTCGTGCACGTCTTGTCATTATGACACAATTAAGCGGTTTATGTGTTTATATGACGAAACCAATCAATGAATCACTTTTATATCAACATTATAAGACATTTGGAGTGCAAATCCACCTTATGGTACAATTTGGACTTGTTACTAAGAGTTCGTACTCGTGCACGTTTTGCCATTATGACCCAATTAAGCGGTTTATATGTTTATATGACGAAACCAATCAATGAATCACATGTCTATCAACATTACAAGACACTTGGAGTGCAAATCCATCTTATAATACAATTTGGACTCGTTACTAAGAGTTCGTACTCGTGCACGTCTTGTCATTATGACCCAATTAAAAACATAAACCGCTTAATTGTGTAATAATGACAAGATTTGCATGAGTACGAACTCTTAGTAACGTGTCCAAATTGTACAGTAAGGTGGATTTGCACTCCAAATATCTTATAATGTTGATATACATGTGATTCATTGATTGGTTTTGTCATATAAACTCATAAACCGCTTAATTGTGGCATAATGAGATAAGGTGCACGAGTACGAACTCTTAGTACTGAGTCCAAATTGTACAATAAGACGGATTTGCACCCCAAATTTCTTGTAATGTTGATAGACATGTGATTCATTGATTGGTTTAGTCATATAAACATATGAACCACTTAATTGTGGCATAATGACAAGACGTGCACGAGTACGAACTCTTAGTAACGAGTCCAATTTGTACAATAAGGTGGATTTGCACTCCAAATGTCTTCTAATGTTGATAGACATGTGACTTATTGATTAGCTTAGTCATATAAACACATGAAAGGCTTAATTGTGTCATAATGACAAGAAGTGCACGAGTACGAACTCTTAGTAACGAGTCAAAATTGTACAATAAGGTGGATTTGCACTCCAAATGTCTTGTAATGTTGATAGACATGAGATTCATTGATTGGTTTCGTCATATAAACACATAAACCGCTCAATTGTGTCATAATGACAACATGTGCACAAGTACGACCTCTTAGTAATGAGTCCAAATTATACAATAATGCGGATTTGCATTCCAAATGTATCGTAATTTTGATAGACATGTAATTCATTGATTGGTTTAGTCATATAAACACATAAACCACTAAATTGTCGCATAATGACATAAGGTGCACGAGTACAAACTCTTAGTACTGAGTCCAAATTGTACAAAAAGGTGGATTTGCACTCCAATTTTCTTGTAATGTCGATAGACATTTGATTCATTGATTGGTTTAGTCATATAAACACATGAACGACTTAATTGTGGCATAATTACAAGACATGCACGACCACGAACTCTTAGTAACGAGTCCAAATTGTAGAATAAGGTGGATTTGCACTCCAAATGTCTTGTAATGTTGATAGACATGTGATTCATTGATTGGTTTCGTCATATAAACACATAAACCGCTTAATTGTGTCATAATGACAAGACGTGCACGAGTACAAACTCTTAGTAACGAGTCCAAATTGTACAATAAGGTGGATTTGCACTCCAAATGTCTTGTAATTTTGATAGATATGTGATTCATTGATTGTCCAAGTCATATAAACAATAAACCACTAAATTGAGGCATAATGACATAAGGTGCACAAGTACGAACTCTTAGTACCGAGTCCAAATTGTACAATAAGGAGAATTTGCACTCCAAATGTCTTTTAATATTGATAGACATGTGATTCATTGATAGGTTTAGTCATATAAACACATAAACTACTAAATTGTGGCATAATGATATACGGTGCACGAGTACGAACTCTTAGTACCGAATCCAAATTGTACAAAAAGACGGATTTGCACCCCAAATTTCTTGTAATGTTGATAGACATATGATTCATTGATTGGTTTAGTCATATAAACACATGAACCACTTAATTATGGCATAATGACAAGACGTGCACGAGTACGAACTCTTAGTAACGAGTCCAAATTGTACAATAAGGTGGATTTGCACTCCAAATATCTTCTAATGTTGATAGACATGTGATTGATTGATTGGTTTAGTCATATAAACACATAAAAGGTCTATATACTCTTTTACCCTGGTGAGGACCTAGATTGCTCGGTCTCAATATTGATATCTTGAGTTTTGTGCATGAGGTGACTGTCTTGGGTAAGTGGTTGAGTCAAGTCAATGTTGGTTGATGAACAGAAGGGAGACTCTTCCTTTACGCGATTTTTTTGCACTCGAATGTCCTCTGTAGTGGTTGTCCAGGTTGCTATTGAAGTTGTTCATGTGTTGATGTTTGAAAGCCAGTACAATTCACGTGTTCTGTGCCTATATGAATTGTCCTCAATGTTGGTATGATTGAAATATGCTGAGCTTACCTTGTATCTGACTTGGTTTGCTTGGGGACAAGCAAACGGTTAAGTGTGGGGGAATTTGACGACTTGATATATACACATGTTTTTGTTCACCATTCTTACACCGTTTGAGTCGTATTTTTCGTGTTTTAGGCCGATTTCACGCTAGGTTGTTTTTGTTTGTGATATTTCAGGTCCTAGTACGTGAATGAAGGTTTGGGAACTAGTTCGGGGTCGATTGCACGAAGATTGGACGTTTGGCGAGAAGCTGACGAAGCCACACGGGCACGCCTAAAAACCCACACGGCCGTGTGACTTGGTCGTGTGACACCAAATTGCACGGGAAAGCCACACTGGCCGTGTAGGGAACCCCTTGTGGCCGTGTGGAAAGTCCAGGGAGCTCACACGGGCAGCCTGGAAACCCACACGGCCGTGTGGTTTTGGCCGTGTAGCATACCTGAAGCCACTTAAGTGAAACGCGGCGTTTTGCACACTCGCACGGGCAGCTGGGAAAGCCAGACGGCCGTGTGTGGCCTGGCCGTGTGGTCGGGAATTTCTGGGTTTTAACCCAATTTCGAGCCAAAGATTAGGGAATCGACTTTTTGGAGCAAAAATAGAGTTTTAGAGAGAGAAAGTGCAAAGAACAAACCCTAGGAGCTATTTGGAGTGGATTATCACCATTGAAGCCTAGATTGCATCCCCAGGAGTGAAGATTGACATCCCAGAGCAGATTCTTCCCATTGTTATGAGTATGACTGCTTTGTATTCTGTTTTCCTCTTTCTCTCTCTATTGAGTAAAACTTTCTCTCACTTGGGTATGAAGAACCGTATTTCCATTTGTTAGGAATCTTGATTGTAATTACGTTTGGATTGTGATATTGCTTGATTATAATCGATTGAAGTGTTTTGATTGAGTCAATTGAAGTCTAATCATCTTTTATTGATTTCTGCTGTAACACGAGATAGATAGAATCTGATTAGGTTGTTAGAGCTTCTTCAATCGATAGTAGTGAATCAATTATACGAGAGTTAGTCGATTCATTGCTTTGCACGAGTACGAACTCTTCGTAACGAGTCCAAATTGTACACTAAGGTGGATTTTCAATCCAAAAGTCTGGTAATGTTGATAGGCATGTGATTCATTGATTGGTTTCGTAACATAAACACATAAACCGCTTAACTGTGGCATAATGACATAATGGGCACATGTACGAACTCTTAGTAATGAGTCCAAATTGTACAATAAGGTGAATTTGCACTCCAAATGTCTTGTAATGTTGATAGACATGTGATTCATTGATTAGTTTAGTTATATAAACACATAAATCTCTTAATCGTGTCATAATGCCAAGACGTGCAGGAGTAAGAACTCTTAGTAATGAGTACAAATTGTACAATAAGGTGGATTTGCAATCCAAAGGTCTTGTAATGTTGATAGGCATATGATTCACCGATTTGTTTAGTCACATAAACACAAAAACTGCTTAATTGTGGCATAATGACATAACAGGCACAAGTACAAACTCTTAGCAACGAGTCCAAATTGTACAATAAGGTGGATTTGCACTTTAAATGTCTTGTAATGTTAATGGACATATGATTCATTGACTGGTTTCGTCATATAAACACATAAACCACTTAATTGTGTCATAATGACAAGACGTAAACGAGTACGAACTCTTAGTAACGAGTCCAAATTGTACAATAAGATGGATTTTCACTTTAAATGTCTTGTAATGATGATGGAGATGTGCTTCATTGATTGGTTTCGTCATATAAACACATAAACCCCTTAATTGTGTCATAATGACAAGAGGTACACGAGTGCGAACTCTTTGTAACGAGTCCAAATTGTACAATAAGGTGGATTTGCACTTTAAATGTCTTGTAATGTTTATGGACATGTGATTTATTGATTGGTTTTGTCATATAAACACATAAACCTCTTAATTGTGTCATAATGACATAACGTGCACGAGTACGAACTCTTAGTAATGAGTCCAACTTGTACAATAAGGTGGATTTGCACTCCTAATGTCTTGTAATGTTGATGGACATGTCATTCATTTATTGGTTTCGTCATATAAACACAAAAACCGCTTAATTGTGGCATAATGACATAACAGGCACAAGTTCGAACTCTTAGCAACGAGTCCAAATTGTACAAAAAGGTGGATTTGCACTTTAAATGTCTTGTAATGTTAATGGACATATGATTCATTGACTGGTTTCGTCATATAAACACATAAACCACTTAATTGTGTCATTATGACAAGACGTAAACGAGACGAACTCTTAGTAACGAGTCCAAATTGTACAATAAGGTGGATTTTCACTTTATATGTCTTGTAATGTTGATGGAGATGTGATTCATTGATTGGTTTCGTCATATAAACACATAAAGCCCTTAATAGTGTCATAATGACAAGACGTGCACGAGTACGAACTCTTAGTAACGAGTCCGAATTGTACAATAAGGTGGATTTTCACTTTAAATGTCTTGTGATGTTGATGGACAGGTGATTCATTGATTGGTTTCGTCATATAAACAGATAAATCGCTTAATTGTGTCATAATGACAATACATGCACGAGTACGAACTCTTAGTAACGAGTCAAACTTGTACAATAAGGTGGATTTGCCCTCCCAATGTCTTGTAATGTTGATGGATATGTCATTCATTGATTGGTTTCGTCATATAAACACATAAACCTCTTAATTGTGGCATAATGATATAATGTGCACGAGTACGAACTCGTAGTAACGAGTCCAAATTGTACAATAAGGTGTATTTGCACTTTAAGCGTCTTGTAATATTGATGGAAATGTGATTCATTAATTGGTTTCGTCATATAAACATATAAACCACTTAATTGTGGCACAATGACATAACGTGCACGAGTACAAATTCTTAGTAACGATTCCAAATTTTACAATAAGGTGGATTTGCAATCAAAATGTCTTGTAATGTTGATAGACATGGGATTCATTGATTGGTTTAGTCATATAAGCACATAAATCGCTTAATTGTGTCATAATGCCAAGACGTGCCCGAGTACGAACTGTTAGTAACAAGTCCAAATTGTACAATAAGGTAGATTTTCAATCCAAATGTCTTGTAATGTTGATAGGCATGTGATTCATTGATTGGTTTAGTCACATAAACACATAAATCTATTAATTGTGGCATGATGACATAACGGGCACATGTACGAACTCTTAGTAACGAGTCCAAATTGTACAATAAGGTGGATTTACACTTTAAATGTCTTGTAATGTTGATGGACATGTGATTTATTGATTGGTTTCGTCATATAAACACATAAACCACTTAATTGTGTCATAATGACATAACGTGCACGAGTACGAACTCTTGATAACGATTCCAAATTGTATAATATGGTGGATTTGCACGCCAAATGTCTTGTTATATTGATAGACATGTGATTCATTGATTGGTTTTGTCATATAAACACATAAACCACTTAATTGTTGCTTAATCACATAACGTGCATGGGAACGAACTCTTAGTAACGAGTCCAAATTATACAATAAGTTGTATTTGCACTTTAAGAGCCTTGTAATATTGATGGACATCTGATTCATTGATTGGTTTCGTCATATAAACACATAAACCGCTTAATTGTGTCATAATGCCAAGACGTGCACGAGTACGAACACTTAGTAATGAGTCCAAATTGTACAATAAGGTGGATTTGCAATCCAAAGGACTTATAATATTGATAGGCATGTGATTCATTGATTGGTTTATTCACATAAACACATAAACCGCTTAATTGTGGCATAATGACATAACGTGCACGAGTACGAACTCGTAGTAACGAGTCCAAATTATACAATGAGGTGTATTTGCACTTTAAGCGCCTTGTAATATTGATGGACATGTGATTCATTGATTGGTTTCGTCATATAAACATACAAACCACTTAATTGTGGCACATTGACATAACGTGCACGAGTACGAATTCTTAGTAACGAGTCCAAATTGTACAATAAGGTAAATTTGCACTTTAAATGCCTTGTCAGGTTGATGGACATGTGGTTCATTGATCGGATTTGTCATATAAACACATAAACCACTTAATTGTTGCATAACGACATAACGTGCACGAGTACAAACTCTTAGTAACAAGTCCAAATTATACAATAAGGTGTATTTGCACTTTAAGCGCCTTGTAATATTGATGGACATCTGATTCATTGATTGGTTTTGTCGTATAAACACATAAACCACTTAATTATGACACAATGACATAACGTGCACGAGTACGAACTCATAGTAACAAGTCCAAATTGTACAATAAGGTGGTTTTTCACTCCAAATGTCTTGTAATGTTGATAGACATGTGATTCATTGATTGGTTTAGTCATATAAACACATAAATCGCTTATTGTGTCATAATGCCAAGACGCTCACGAGTACGAACTCTTAGTAACGAGTCCAAATTTTACAATAAGGTGGATTATCAATCCAAATGTCTGATAGGCATGTGATTCATTGATTGGTTTAGTCACATAAACCGCTTAATTGTGGAATAATGACATAACGGGCACAGGTACGAACTCTTAGTAACGAGTCCAAATTGTACAATAAGGTGGATTTGCACTTTAATGTCTTGTAATGTTGATGGACATGTGATTTATTGATTGGTTTCGTCACATAAACACATAAACCTCTTAATTGTATCATAATGACATAACGTGCACGAGTACGAACTCTTAGTAACGAGTCCAAATTGGACAATATGCTGGATTTGCACTTTAAATGTCTTTTAATGTTGATGGACATGTGATTCATTGATTGGTTTTGTCATATAAACACATAAACTGCTTAATTGTGTCATAATGCCAAGACGTGCACGAGTACGAACTGTTAGTAACAAGTCCAAATTGTACAATAAGGTAGATTTTCAATCCAAATGTCTTGTAATGTTGATAGGCATGTGATTCATTGATTGGTTTAGTCACATAAACACATAAATCTATTAATTGTGGCATGATGACATAACGGGCACATGTACGAACTCTTAGTAACGAGTCCAAATTGTACTATAAGGTGGATTTACACTTTAAATGTCTTGTAATGTTGATGGACATGTGATTTATTGATTGGTTTCGTCATATAAACACATAAACCACTTAATTGTGTCATAATGACATAACGTGCACGAGTACGAACTCTTGATAACGATTCCAAATTGTATAATATGGTGGATTTGCACGCCAAATGTCTTGTTATATTGATAGACATGTGATTCATTGATTGGTTTTGTCATATAAACACATAAACCACTTAATTGTTGCTTAATCACATAACGTGCATGGGAACGAACTCTTAGTAACGAGTCCAAATTATACAATAAGTTGTATTTGCACTTTAAGAGCCTTGTAATATTGATGGACATCTGATTCATTGATTGGTTTCGTCATATAAACACATAAACCGCTTAATTGTGTCATAATGCCAAGACGTGCACGAGTACGAACACTTAGTAATGAGTCCAAATTGTACAATAAGGTGGATTTGCAATCCAAAGGACTTATAATATTGATAGGCATGTGATTCATTGATTGGTTTATTCACATAAACACATAAACCGCTTAATTGTGGCATAATGACATAACGTGCACGAGTACGAACTCGTAGTAACGAGTCCAAATTATACAATGAGGTGTATTTGCACTTTAAGCGCCTTGTAATATTGATGGACATGTGATTCATTGATTGGTTTCGTCATATAAACATACAAACCACTTAATTGTGGCACATTGACATAACGTGCACGAGTACGAATTCTTAGTAACGAGTCCAAATTGTACAATAAGGTAAATTTGCACTTTAAATGCCTTGTCAGGTTGATGGACATGTGGTTCATTGATCGGATTTGTCATATAAACACATAAACCACTTAATTGTTGCATAACGACATAACGTGCACGAGTACAAACTCTTAGTAACAAGTCCAAATTATACAATAAGGTGTATTTGCACTTTAAGCGCCTTGTAATATTGATGGACATCTGATTCATTGATTGGTTTTGTCGTATAAACACATAAACCACTTAATTATGACACAATGACATAACGTGCACGAGTACGAACTCATAGTAACAAGTCCAAATTGTACAATAAGGTGGTTTTTCACTCCAAATGTCTTGTAATGTTGATAGACATGTGATTCATTGATTGGTTTAGTCATATAAACACATAAATCGCTTATTGTGTCATAATGCCAAGACGCTCACGAGTACGAACTCTTAGTAACGAGTCCAAATTTTACAATAAGGTGGATTATCAATCCAAATGTCTGATAGGCATGTGATTCATTGATTGGTTTAGTCACATAAACCGCTTAATTGTGGAATAATGACATAACGGGCACAGGTACGAACTCTTAGTAACGAGTCCAAATTGTACAATAAGGTGGATTTGCACTTTAATGTCTTGTAATGTTGATGGACATGTGATTTATTGATTGGTTTCGTCACATAAACACATAAACCTCTTAATTGTATCATAATGACATAACGTGCACGAGTACGAACTCTTAGTAACGAGTCCAAATTGGACAATATGCTGGATTTGCACTTTAAATGTCTTTTAATGTTGATGGACATGTGATTCATTGATTGGTTTTGTCATATAAACACATAAACTGCTTAATTGTGTCATAATGACAAGACGTGCACGAGCATGAACTCTTAGTAACGAGTCCATATTTTACAATAAGGTGGATTTGCACGCCAAATGTCTTGTTATGTTGATAGACATGTGAATCATTGATTGGTTTAGTCATTTAAACACATAAATCGCATAATTGTGTCATAATGCCAAGACGTGCGCGAGTACTGATAGACCGTTATTTACACATGTTTTCACCCCTGTTCTTACACCGTTTGAGATGTGGGTTCTCGTGTTTTAGGCCGATTTTACGCTAGGTTGTGTTTGTTTGTGATATTTCAGGTTCTAGTACGTGAATGGAGGCTTGGGAGCGAGTTTGGGGTCGATTGGACGAAGATCGGGCGCGAGGCAAGTCAAAAAAGGAGGCCACACGGGCACACCCACAACTCACACGGCCATGCAAGTGACCACTTTGGCCGTGTGAGATTGTGCGAGAGCAAACACGGCTTGCCCTGATATCCACACGGCCGTGTGAAGGAGTGGTCTGGCCGTGTGAGATTGTGCGAGAGCAAACACGGGCAGGATGGAAATCACACACGGCCGTGCGACCCTGGCCGTGTGGGAAGCCTGAAGATCGAACTAATTGGAACCCAGCGTTTTGACTCACACGGGCAACTGGGTATGCCACACGACCGTGTGGCCCAGCCCGTGTGAGTCGGGAATTCCTGGTTTTAACCCAATTTCGGGCTGCAAGAGAGGGGATCAGATTTTTGGAGCAAAAACAGAGCCCTAGAGAGAGAACGGACGAAGAACACATCCTAGAAGCTATCTTGGAGCTGAGTTTCATCAAATCAAGTTTGGAGATAGTCATAGGAGTGGAAATCATCATCCCAGAGCAGATTCTTCCCATAATTATGAGTATGACTGCTTTGTATCTTGCTTTCCTCTCTCCCTCTATGGAGTAGAACCCCTCTCTCACTTGGGGATGAAGAACCCTAGTTCTATGTGTTAGGGATTGATTGTAATGACTTGGGATGATATTACTGTTTGATTTTAATCGAATGATGCATGTTTATTGAGTCAATTGAAGTCTGATCAACTTTTCCTGATTCCTGCTGCAATCTGAGATATATAGAATCTGATTAGGTTGCTAGAGTCTCATCATTCGGTAGTAGGAGATTGGCTATACGAGAGTTAGCCAGTGTACTGCTTTGTACTGGAATCTAATTTCAGTAGTGGAGTTCTGTTCTTACTGCTTCAGCTTTCTATCCCGGTGAAGACTAGTCGTCTGCCGGGTAGATAGACTGAGAGGGCTTGGTCAGCTTAAGAGATTCCAAGCTACTGTCGGATCTTCCGCAGTCTAATCAACAGTAAATCAACCCAGGGAAGTACAATTGAAACCTAACTAAGGAGCTAGGGGGACTCATTCCCGAGTGACTCTTACCTGCTTGAGAAAACCGTATCAATTCCTGCTTTCTTTCTGCTTTTGCTTTTAAACAACAATCACTTACTTTAGTTGGCTAGATAATAGAGAATCACGGAGTAAGCAGTAGATCTAGACCCCGGGTTGATAATATAACTTGCCTGTTACTGCATTCCCGGTCTGCGATTACACTTGGTCGTAGATTGGTGTTGTGTTTTGGCGTGTCAAGTTTTTGGCGCCGTTGCCGGGGAACCCTCTAGGTTATTGGGGAAACGTGAGAATTTGTTACTCTAGCTTTTTATTTACTGCATTTTATCTCTTCCACCTGTGTGCCTTCACGGGTTGCTTCTGCTGATTGTGTGCAGGTAGTGCATGACCCGTAGCCAGTCGGGAGATCTACTACCACTAGACCAGGAGCTTGAACGAACCTGCAGAAACTTCAAGCGGGCTCTAAAGGCGCGACTGGCTGCAGAGGAGGCGCTATCACAGCTGCAGTTAGAAGAAGAGGAAGAAGAGATGGCTGATCCAGAGAACCATGATGTGGTCCCTGAGGAGCAGACCATGGGATCCTACTAGACCGCTAGAGCTGCGGACATGAGGTCACCCATTCAACATCCTCATGTCCCAGCCAACAATTTTGAGGTGAGCACCTAAGTAATCACCATGCTGCGCGGTTCAGTGGTGTTCCGTGGTAAGGAGGGGGAGTGCCCCAGATCACATCTCAGGCGATTCCATGAGCTCATTGATGGAATCAAGATCAATGGGGTCCCAGCAGATGCCATCCAGCTGAGATAGTTCCCATTTACCCTGGAGGGGCAAGCCAAGGAGTGGCTAGACACTCGACCTCCGGGCTCCATCACCACGTTCGCCAACCTGGCGGACAAGTTTCTCACCCGCTACCATCCTCCGTCCAAGACGGCGGACTTGCAGAAGCAGATCACCCACTTCACCCAGGATGAGGATGAGACCATCCGGGATGTTTGGGAGAGATACAACAGTCTCTTCCTGAGGTGTCCCAATCATGGTTTCAACGATGCTTTCAAGGTGGGAACCTTCTATCATGCTCTCTTCCCAGAAGATAAGCAGCTGATTGACTCAGTTTGTGGCGGGAACATGCTGACTAAAACACCGCCACAGCTGAATCAACTCTTTGAGGAGATGGCAGAGAACGGGTATGATTGGGGCACTGCGAGGAGGTCGAGGAGAGCACCAAGCCGAGGTGTACATTCTGTGGGAAACCATTCCTCTGATTTGGTACAGGTGGTGTCGAAGCTGGTTTCAGCTATTGATCGTTCCGGGATGATTCCAGGGACCGGACAGCAGTAGGCGATGCTCTGCCAGTGGTGCGAGAGCACCCATCATACAGTGGAAGACTGCCAGGCGATGAAGGAATCGACCACACCCCAGGAGCCAGTGAACTTCATCAACAATGTCAGGCGCAATGACCCCTACAGTAACACCTACAATGAGGGGTGGCGCCAGCATTCCAACTTCTTCTAGGGTGGGGAAAATTCCAGACCACCAGTTCCCCAGGGACCACCGGGCTTCCAGAGGCCACCATATCAGCCCAGACAGGGGCAATTCCAGCAGCAGCAGTCTCTCTACCAGCCCATGCAGGGGCATGCTGCTCCATCACAGCTGCGACCTTTCCAGCAGCCAGGTGCAGCCCCTGCCGCCCCAGTGCAGAATGATCAGATGGCTGAACTGCGGGAATTGGTGGGTTCTCTCGCCAGTTCTAGTGCTCAAAAATTTAACACTATCGAGCAGTTCATGGAAAAGGCATCGGGTAAATTCCTGGCTCTTGAAGCTGGCCAGAGGAACACACAGGCTGTCTTGCAAGATATCCAGACCCAGCTGGGGAGTGTGGCTCAAGGAGTGGCCCAAAGAGCTCCTGGTACTCTACCCGGTCAGACCATCCCTCATCCTCAAAACCCGAATGAGCACTGCAATGCCATCATGACCAGGAGTAGCAAGATGACTGTTGATCCACCTGCTGGGGCACAAGAGAGAGAGGCCCCTGCCTTGGCATCTCCAGCAGCTGAAGAAGAAGCAGAGAAGGAGGTTGAGGCACCTGCACCTAAATCGCAACCAGTAGTGAAGGAGTATATCCCTAAACTCCCCTTCCCTACTCGTTTGCACAAAGACAGGTTGGAGGCAGAGTTCGAGAACTTCATGGCCATGCTTAGGAAGCTGAATGTCCAAGTACCTTTCCTGGAGGCACTATCTCAAATGCCTAAGTATGCGAAGTTCCTGAAGGATCTTCTCTCAAAGAAGCAGAAGCTGAGCGAGCTGGCCACTGTGGAGCTCAGCGAGGAGTGCTCGGCCATTCTGCAGAACAAGCTTCCGCAGAAACAGAAGGACCCAGGTAGTTTTACTATCCCGTGCTCTATAGATAATTTGCATGTAGAGAGGTCCTTGGCGGATTTAGGTGCTAGTATCAATGTTATGCCATATAAACTGTTTAAGAAACTAGGCCTAGGTGAACCCCGTGCTACTAGGATGAGCCTTCAATTAGCTGACCGATCTGTAGTGCATCCTAGGGGCATAGTGACCTTCTGGTTAAGGTTGGCAAATTCAATTATCCTGTTGATTTTGTGATTTTGGACATAAATGAGGATGTGGATGTTCCATTGATACTGGGAAGGCCTTTCCTGGCCACCGCCAAGGCCCTCATAGATGTGCATGATGGGACCTTAGTTTTGAGGGATGGTGAGGAGCGAATAGCGTTTTCAATTTCTAATACTCGTCCTGCTTCGTCACCTCTGCATGCTGTATCTAACCAGGAGCACGAGTCTGTCGTGTATCCTTCTGTGTTGCCTATTATGCAGGATCCGCCTCCCATAGCTTCGCCGCCACTCCTGTCCACTCCATTATCGAAGGAACAAATCAGGGAGGAGTGGCGACCGAAACAGCAGGCAGCTAAACCTGCTCGAAAGAAGGCCGGAGACCACTATGAGCTGGTCCCGCCCCCACCTTGGCCATCCGAGTATTCACTCGCTTGCATCCTGCCGGATGGCCAAGTCGAGTTGGCAAATGCTGGTGGCCACATTCGGCGTGTGCATGGCCATAATTTGAAGTTGTACCTCAAGAGCGAGGTGGATCCGCTCTTGAAGGCACCTGCTCCTTCACCTCACTGAGCATCCACCGACTGGCGTCCAGCTAAAAGACGGTAAAGAAGCGCTTGTGGGGAGGCAACCCCACCTAGGTTTGCATTTTCTTACCTTTTTCCTTTTGATTTTTTGTGTTTTTTGAGTCTTGAGGGGTTGTTCACGAGTTGTATGTCATTCTGGAGTGAAAACAGGTCAATTTCGGAGTGTTGGCAGCTCACACGGCCAGCCCTGAATGTCACACGGCCGTGTGGAAAATAGGTTAGACCGTGTGAGCTCTCGCAGAATTCCACACGGCCAGATGAGATGGCGACACGACCGTGTGGAAATTTGCCCTGGCCGTGTTTGCTCTCGCATAATTTGGCACGGGCAAAGATGCACGCGGCACGGCTGAGTGAAATTCCTTGGCCAGGCCGTGTCGGCCAACACGGGCAAACTTGCACCTCGCACGGCCGTGCGAGCCTGCCCGTGCGGCCGAGGCACGGCCTATATATTCGGCTAGCACAGCCGAGTGGTCATAATTTTGAAAAATCCTCGCCGAAATCCTCTGAACCTCGCCGGAAAACCGCGACAAAACCACCCTTTTCGATTTTTTCGGCCATTTTTTGTCATTTTTCCACCAAACCAACAACAAACCCACCCTTCCTACACCAAAAGCGGCCTATCCCTCCATTTTGAGGAGATTTGGTCGACGTTTTTGTCGCCGGAGGCGATTTCCGGCGAGACTCCGGCGAGGCTCCGACGAGCACTTCCGGGCACTTTTTCGGCGTTTCGTCGCTTCCTTCGCCTTCCCCTCATCATCCCCTACACCTTTACTTGAGTCTCCAGGTTTGATTTTGCCCTTAACTTTGTTAATTGTGGATAATTGGGTGTTAGGGTGCATGTTTAGAGAACCTCATTGAATCTTGTGATTTTTGTGCAATTGATTGAGGGGAATGCACGGAGTGTGTTTGAATTGTGTTGGGCAAAGTCCCTCTTGATTGTTTGAGCCCTTGTGTGCAAGAATTGTGCCAATTTCATGCTTACCTTAATAGTGCACACAAGGTGTTCGATGAAATGCCTGTTTTTCATGCTATGTTGTGGGCACCGGTTGTGGCCCTTATTGATGTGCTTTGAGGGTGTGTTTGCTATGGATGTGAACCTTGAGTTGCCTACTTGTTCATGGATTTGCACCCCCACTCAGATTATGCTTGATTTATCGAGTTTTTGACCCCCGAACTATGGATGAAACCATGGGTAGGCTGTTTTCTGTTCTTAAGTGTGGGGGTGTGATTAACATTTTCCTTGGCTGTTTTGGTTCCACTTTGGGCTGTTCTTTTGCAGGACCATGTCGAAGACCAACCTCCGGCACCAGTTTGTTCAAGATTTGAGAAGGGCGCCACACCGGGATCGTTTTCAGAACGTCCTGGCCTGCAAGTTTGGGCAGCATCATTACTGGTCGAAGCGCAAATTGGAGAAGCTGAACTGCTACGAGCACCTCTCCCCCGTTGTCACCAACCGCTACTGGCGCCGCCTACTCAGCATTCGCGCGAAGGTTTACCATGAGCTCGTGCTTGAGTTCTACACTACCTTCAAGCACGCAGCCACAGACGATTGGAAGGACGAAGCTGCCGTCCAGTTCCGCCTCAGCGGTGAACCACGATCCATGAGCTACTACGAGCTGGCGGACGCCCTCGGTCTCAACCTGGTCAATGACAGGACCTTCATCACCGAGATCGCCGAGCCAGCAGGGGTGGACTTCGGGAGGCTGTACTTCAGCCTCGCTCGGCCACGTCAGCTTCCCTTCAAGGCGGGGAAGACGAAGGCCAGCACATTGCAGCTCGAAAACCGTCTCCTCCACCACATGCTGGCCAAGTCTTACACCCCAGCCTCAGACAGTGCCAGCGCCATCACCAAGCGATCCCTGTACTTCATCCAATCCATGCGCCAGAGGGATCATCCCCTACACTTGGGCTCGGTGGTGGCGAGGACCTTCGAGAAGAGTGCTTCTGAGCTGAAGAAACTCCACTGCACTCCCCTCATCACCTGCCTGGCAGAGTACTTCCAGATATCCCTGCAAGGGTGCACAGAGCAGGGAGAGACCACTCCTTTTGGCCGGGTTACGATCAATAAAATGCTCCTGCTTCGAGAAGAGCGAGGTGTGATGTGGATCGATGGGTTTCCTCAACCTCAGATCCCAGAGGCGGTCCAGCAGGAGGTTCCAGAGGGTGCAGCTGATGAGGAGGTCCAGCCCGAGGACGTGGATGACACTGCTGCCCGCCCCACCACCTTCGAGTACGGAGGTGGCAGTTCCAGTTTCCCCGGCCATGACTACTTCACCTCCTAGTTCAAGCAGCTGCGTCTCCAGAACCAGCAGATCCTCGACCATCAGATGCAGTTCCAGCAGCAGTACGCGGCTCACCAGGCCGAGTACCACCAGAGGATGGTTGTTTACGATGAGAGATTGGACCAGCTCCAGACCCAGCAGGGAGTGACTCTCGCACACATCGAGCGGGAGAGGCGCCGCTCTCGGCGCATGCAGGAGGTACAGGGGCATCTGCTCCAGCTGCTACCAGGCGAGCAGCCAGTCTGGAGGACTCCCCACTTCCACCTCCACCCGCTGATGGTGATGACGCATTCATGGAAGACATCGACCTGGATAACCTCGGCGACGAGTAGGCTGTACTCGTTGCCCATCTCAGTGTGTTTTGTTTTTTGTTTTAGACTTGTATGTGTTTGCTCCATGTGTGAGGAGCTTGAACTTAGTGTCGTTTGTTTTGGTTTTTGTTTTTTTCTTTTGTGGATTGTTTTTGCTGTAGCCGTCTAGGCTAACACTTATCCCTAACACAACGTGTGCTAGTGTGTTCTTGGTGTTCGATTCGTGCAGAACTGTCCATCTTCCCGTTTGTTTCTCGTTGACTGGTCCACTTCCAGTCCCCCAGCAGTTTCAATCGGGTAACATCGTTCCCCTTCTCTATTCCTCTGCTCCATTGAGGGCAATGTCGTGCTTAAGTGTGGGGGGGTGCTTTGTATCTGTTGGAATGTATATATGTATGCTTGGAGCCTAGTCCACTGTCCAAATCTCGAGATTTGAGGGCTCCAAGTACTGCTGTTTGATCATATTGGCACTGTGTTTTGATTGATGAATTGAATGGTTTTCGGATTGATGCATGACAACTTGATTGTGACTAGGACAACCTATGATGATGACTAAGACGTGCAGTAGAGTTGTGTAGGGGTTCAGTTTTTCAACTGTTTGCTTACCAACTGTGACTTGGATTGATTACTTGTTCTTGACAGTCTCTTATGCATCTAGTTCAGGGTATCAGAATGTGAGATAGAGCATATAGGTAGCCATGTGAGATTTGAGCCTGCTCGTTTCTTTCTTGTGCGATAGATCCCTCTTCCATGATGTGTAGCGTTCACGTTGTCACTAGCTAAGATGATGGGGGCATAGGATTAGCCCACGACCAAATTTGACTGTCCTGATGTGTCATATCCCCTAGTCAGCCCTTTTGAGCCGTGTGTTATCCCCTAGAAGGTTCCACAGAGTGGGTTTTACATGTTCTCTGCTATTTCTGCTAAATTTAATGTGAGTGTTGGAGGTAGTGCTTAAAAGTTGGGCTGGGCAGGTGTTTGAAATATATGCAGAAGTGGTGGCTCTCTTAAGAAATGAAAAGAAAATGAAAGAAAAACAAAGAAAAATTGGAAGCAAAAGAGAGCCACTACCAAAAATCTGAATAATGCCCAGTAAGTAGTGTTTCTTAGCAGTCTGGCTTGGAAATGCTGACATTTATACCTCCTTCGCTCTTGTGCTCTTGAGATATTGAGTAATGCAGAATAGCAGAAAGGAAATACCGGTTTGTTTGACTGTGATTGTTTGGGTTTGGAAATGTGGAACCTTGTGCTATGAATACTTCCACCACCTAAAAGGCCTTTTCCCCATGTCCAAGACCCTAGCCAGTCATTTGAACCTGTGTCTAAGACCTCCTGATTAGTTAGTGGTGGCACCCCATATGTGAACTCTAGCGTTTAGAGGCTGCCATCATGGTGAAGAGATGTTAGGGATTGAGAGAAATAACATGCGCATTTTTCGCATCAAATTGTCCTGACCCCACTGGTCGAGAGTGAGTGATTCATTTTCATATTCTATATACTCTCGTACCCCGGTGAGGACCTAGATTGCTCGGTCTCTATTCTGATGTCTTGAGTTGGATGCATGAGTTGACTGTTTTGAGTAAGTGGTTGAGTCAAGTCTAGGTTGGTTGGTGAACAGAAGGGAGACTCTTCCTTTACTCGATTTTGCTGCACTCGAATGTCCTTTATGGTGGTTGTCCAGGTTGCGGTTGAAGTTGGTCATGTATTGATGTTTGAAAACCAGTATGATTCACGTGTTCTGAGCCTTTATGACTTGTCCCCAATGTTGGTTGATTGAAATATGTGAGCTTACCTTTTGTCTGACTTAGTTTGCTTGGGGACAAGCAAACAGTTAAGTGTGGGGGAGTTTGATAGACCGTTAATTACACGCTAGGTTGTGTTTGTTTGTGATATTTCAGGTCCTAGTACTTGAATGGAGGCTTGGGAGCGTGTTTGGGGTCGATTGGACGAAGATCGGGCGCGAGGCAAGTCAAAAAGGAGGCCACACGGGCACACCCACAACTCACACGGCCGTGCAAGTGACCACTTTGGCCGTGTGAGATTGTGCGAGAGCAAACACGGCTTGCCCTGATATCCACACGGCCGTGTGAAGGAGTGGTCTGGCCGTGTGAGATTGTGCGAGAGCAAACACGGGCAGGATCGAAATCACACACGGCCGTGCGACCCTGGCCGTGTGGGAAGCCTGAAGATCGAACTAATTGGAACGCAGCGTTTTGACGCACACGGGCAACTGGGTATGCCACACGGCCGTGTAGCCCAGCCCGTGTGAGTCGGGAATTCCTGGTTTTAACCCAATTTCGGGCTGCAAGAGAGGGGATCAGATTTTTGGAGCAAAAACAGAGCCCTAGAGAGAGAACGGACGAAGAACACATCCTAGAAGCTATCTTGGAGCTGGGTTTCATCAAATCAAGCTTGGAGATCGTCATAGGAGTGGAAATCATCATCCCAGAGCAGATTCTTCCCATAATTATGAGTATGACTGCTTTGTATCTTGCTTTCCTCTCTCTCTCAATGGAGTAGAACCCCTCTCTCACTTGGGGATGAAGAACCCTAGTTCTATGTGTTAGGGATTGATTGTAATGACTTGGGATGATATTACTGTTTGACTTTAATCGAATGATGCATGTTTATTGAGTCAATTGAAGTCTGATCAACTTTTCCTGATTCCTGCTGCAATCTGAGATAGATAGAATCTGATTAGGTTGCTAGAGTCTCATCATTCGGTAGTAGGAGATTGGCTATACGAGAGTTAGCCAGTGTACTGCTTTGTACTGGAATCTAATTCCTGTAGTGGAGTTCTGTTCTTACTGCTCCATCTTTCTATCCCGGTGAAGACTAGTCGTCTGCCGGGTAGATAGACTGAGAGGGCTTGGTCAGCTTAAGAGATTCCAAGCTATTGTCGAATCTTCTGCAGTCTAATCAACAGTAAATCAACCCAGGGAAGTACAATTGAAACCTAACTAAGGAGCTAGGGGGACTCATTCCCGAGTGACTCTTACCTGCTTGAGAAAACCGTATCAATTCCTGCTTTCTTTCTGCTTTTGCTTTTAAACAACAATCACTTACTTTAGTTGGCTAGATAATAGAGAATCACGGAGTAAGCAGTAGATCTAGACCACGGGTTGATAATATAACTTGCCTGTTACTGCATTCCCGATCTGCGATTACACTTGGTCGCAGATTGGTGTTGTGTTTTGGCGTGTCTAGTACAAACTCTTAGTAACGAGTCCAAATTGTACAATATGGTGGATTTGCACACCAAATGTCTTGTACTGTTGATAGAGATGTGATTTATTGATTGGCTTAGTCATTTAAACA
Organism: Linum trigynum; assembly: GCA_964030455.1. Classification (NCBI taxonomy): domain Eukaryota; kingdom Viridiplantae; phylum Streptophyta; class Magnoliopsida; order Malpighiales; family Linaceae; genus Linum; species Linum trigynum. Next base: position 10,125,737 of record OZ034814.1, read on the forward strand.
CATAAATCGCTTAATTGTGTCATAATGCCAAGACGTGCACGAGTACGAACTCTTAGTAACGAGTCCAAATTGTAAAATAAGGTGGATTTGCAATCCAAAGGTCTTGTAATATTGATAGGCATGTGATTCATTGATTGGTTTAGTCACATAAATACATAAACGGCATAATTGTGGCATAATGACATAACAGGCACGAGTACGAACTCTTAGTAATGAGTCCAAATTGTACAATAAGGTGGATTTGCACTTTAAATGTCTTGTAATGTTGATGGACATGTGATTCATTGATTGGTTTAGTCATATAATGACATAAACCGCTTAATTGTGTCACAATGACAAGACGTGCACGAGTACGAACTCTTAGTAACGAGTCCAAATTGTACAATAGGTGGATTTGCATGCCAAATTTCTTGTAATGTTGATCGACATGTGATTCAATGATTGGTTTAGTCATTTAAACACATAAATCGCTTAATTGTGTCATAATGCCAAGACGTGCACGACTATGAACTCTTAGTAACGAGTCCAAATGGTACAATAAGGTAGATTTGCAATCCAAAGGTCTTGTAATTTTTATAGGCATGTGATTCATTGATTGGTTTAGTCACATAAACACATAAACCGCTTAATTGTGGCATAATGACTAAACGGGCACGAGTACGAACTCTCAGTAATGAGTCCAAATTGTACTATAAGGGGGATTTGCACTTTAAATGTCTTGTAATGTTGATGGACATGTGATTCATTGATTGGTTTCGCTATATAAACACATAAACCGCTTAATTGTGTCATAATGACAAGACGTGCACGAGTACGAACTCTTAGTAACGAGTCCAAATTGTACAATAAGGTGGATTTGCACTCCTAATGTCTTGTAATGTTGATAGACATGTCATTCATTGATTGGTTTCGTCATATAAACACATTAACCTCTTAATTGTGGCATAATGACATAACGTGCACGAGTACGAACTCTTAGTAATGAGTCCAACTTGTACAATAAGGTGGATTTGCTCTTTAAATGTCTTGTAATGTTTATGGACATGTGATTCATTGATTGGTTTCGTCATATAAACACCTAAACCACTTAATTGTGTCATAATGCCAAGACGTGCACGAGTACGAACTCTTAGTAATGAGTCCAAATTGTAAAATAAGGTGGATTTGCAATCCAAAGGTCTTGTAATGTTGATAGGCATGCGATTCATTGATTGGTTTAGTCACATAAACACATAAACGGAATAATTGTGGCATAATTACATAACAGGCACGAGTGCGAACTCTTAGTAATGAGTCCAAATTGTACAATAAGGGTTGATTTGCAGTTTAAATGTCTTGTAATGTTTATGGACATGTGATTCATTGATTGGTTTCGTCATATAAACACGTAAACCACTTAATTGTGTTATAATGACAAGACGTGCACGAGTACGAACTCTTAGTAACGAGTCCAAATTGCACAATATGGTGGATTTGCACGCCAAATGTCTTGTAATGTTGATAAACATGTGATTCAATGATTGGTTTAGTCATTTAAACACATAAATCGCTTCATTGAGTCATAATGCCGAGACGTGCACGAGAACGATCTCTTAGTAACGAGTCCAAATTGTACAATAAGGTGGATTTGCAATCCAAAGATCTTGTAATTTTGATAGGCATGTGATTCATTAATTGGTTTAGTCACATAAACACATAAACCGCTTAATTGTGGCATAATGACATAACGCGCACGAGTACGAACTTATAGTAATGAGTCCAAATTGTACAATAAGGGGGATTTGCAATTTAAATGTCTTGTAATGTTTATGGACATGTGATTCATTGATTGATTTCGTTAAATAAACACATAAACCGCTTAATTGTGTCATAATGACAAGACGTGCACGAGTACGAACTCTTAGTAATGAGTCCAAATTGTACAATAAGGTGGATTTGCATTTCCAAAGTCTTTTAATGTTGATGGACATGTCATTCATTGATTGGTTTTGTCATATAAACACTTAAACCTCTTAATTGTGGCATAATGACATAACGTGCCCGAGTACGAACTTGTAGTAACGAGTCCAAATTATACAATAAGGTGTATTTGCACTTTAAGCGCCTTGTAATATTGATGGACATGTGATTCATTGATTGGTTTCGTCATATAAACATATAAACCACTTAATTGAGGCACATTGACATAACGTGCACGAGTACTAATAGACCATTAATTACACATGTTTTCACCCCTATTCTTGAGCCGTTTGAGATGTCGATTCCCGCGTTTTAGTCCGATTTCACGCTAGGTTTTTCGTGTTTGTGATATTTCAGGTCATAGCACATGAATGAAGGCCTAGGAACGAGTTCGGGGTCGATTGGATGAAGATTGGACGTTTGGCGAGAAGCTGGGATGCCACACGGGCACCATTGCACCTCACACTGCCGTGTAGGGGACCCTTGTGGGCGTGTGAAGGCTCGGTAAAAGCCACACGGGCAGCCTGGGGAGCCACACGGCCGTGTGGCCTCTGCCCGTGCAGCTTGCCTGGTTGCCCACTAATCGAAACGCCGCGTTTGGACACTCACATCGGCAGCTGGGAAAGTCACACGGTCGTGTGGCCTGCCCGTGTGAGTCTGGAATTTCTGGTTTTAAGCCAATTTCGAGCCAAAGGAGAGGGAGAGCTGGGTTTTGGTTCCCAAACACCCAAGGCACGAACCCTAGCGAGAGAGAGCGACTTGGGAACATTCTTGGAGCTATTTTGGAGGATTTCTTCGCCATTGGAGCTCGGGAATCAAGCTTGGAGATGGAGATTGAAGATCTAGATCAATTTCTGTAGTCTCTCTCTTCTCTATGGAGTAACTTCCCTTCACTTAGGTTTTGAGGAACCCTAGTTCCATGTATTAGGATCTTTCTTGTATGAAGTTTTGGATGCTATATTGTTTGATAATAATCGATTGAGGCGTGATTTATAGAGTCAATTGAAGCCTGATAATCTTCTCTTGATTTCTGCTTTAACCTATGATAAATAGAATCTGATTAGGTTAAGAGAGCTTCCTTGATTGATAGCGGTGAATTTGTTGTGCGAGAGTCAATCAATTCACTGCTTTGTACTGGAATTCTTTCCAGTAGTGGAGATCTGTGTGAATCGCCTTAGCAGTCTATCCCGGTGAAGGCTAGTCGCCTGCCGGGTATTCTCTCTCAGAGGGCTTGGTCAGCTTAAGAGATTCCAAGCTAATTTAGGATCTTCCGCAGTTTAATCAACAGTAGATCAACCAAAAGTAATTGCAACTTGGACCTAATTGAGGAGCTAGGGGGAATCATACCTAAGTGAGTTCTCAACTTGTAATTAGTACAGTAGTCAGTAGAGTAGTTTACAAATCAATCCTTAATCTAGTTTGCTAGATAATGAACTGAAGCTGAGTAATAGTAACTCTAGAGACCCGTGGATTCGATATTTATTACTGTGCCACTATACTGCAGTCCCTTTCATTGGTTACACTTGGCCATTGTAAGGTGTTGTGTTTTAGCGTGTCAAGTACGAATTCTTAGTAACGAGTCCAAATTGTACAATAAGGTAAATTTTCACTTTAAATGCCTTGTCAGGTTGATGGACATGTGATTCATTGATCGGTTTTGTCATATAAACACATAACCACTTAATTGTTGCATAATGACATAACGTGCACGAGTACGAACTCTTAGTAACGAGTCCAAATTATAAGATAAGGTGTATTTGCACTTTAAGTGCCTTGTAATATTGATGGACATTTGATTCATTGATTGGTTTCGTCATATAAACACATAAACCACTTAATTATTGTAGAATGAACTAACGTGAACGAGTACGAACTCTTAGTAACGAGTCCAAATAGTACAAAAGGTGGATATTCACTTTAAATGTCTAGTAATGTTGATGGAGATGTGATTCATTGATTAGTTTCGTCATATAAACACATAAACCACTTAATTGTGTCATAATGACAAGACGTGCACGAGTACGAACTCTTAGTAACAAGTCCAAATTGTACAATAAGGTGGATTTTCACTCAAAATGTCTTGTAATGTTGATAGACATGTGATTCATTGATTGGTTTAGTCATATAAACAAATAAATCGCTTAATTGTGTCATAATGCCAAGACGTGCACGAGTACGAACTCTTAGTAACGAGTCCAAATTGTACAATAAGGTGGATTTTCAATCCAAATGTCTTGTAATGTTGATATGCATGTGATTCATTGATTGGTTTAGTCACATAAACACATAAACCGCTTAATTGTGGCATAATGACAAAATGGGCACAGGTACGAACTCTTAGTAACGAGTCCAAATTGTACAATAAGGTGGATTTGCACTTTAAATGTCTTGTAATGTTGATGGACATGTGATTTATTGATTGGTTTCGTCATATAAACACATAAACCACTTAATTGTGTCATAATGACAAGACGTTCACGAGTACAAACTCTTAGTAACGAGTCCAAATTGTACAATATGGTTGATTTGCACGCCAAATGTCTTATTCTGTTCATAGACATGTGATTCATTGATTGGTTTAGTCATTTAAACACATAAATTGATTAATTGTGTCATAATGCCAAGACGTGCACGAGTACTGATAACGATGTAATTGCACATATTTGCAGCCCTAGTTCTTATCCGTTTGAGGGGCATAGTCGTGTATTTTTGGCCTATTTTACGCCGGGTTGTGCTATTTTGTCATATTTCAGGTCCAAGATGTCGAAGGAAAGGCTAAGCACGAGTTTCGGGGCATTCAGAAGTCATTCAGTCGAGCTGGAGCCAAAACACGGGCACGCCTAAATCAAAGCACGACCGTGTTCCTCGACCGTGCTTTTACTGTCGAGGCTTGATCCAAGACTGTCAAACACTAGCTCAAAACACGCGCGGGACTGACCTAGAACACGGCCGTGTCCATCATCAAGCACGCCCGTGTTTTCCCAAAGTTGCGGCCGTGTATTTACCACGTGGCCAGGCACGGGGGGGCTGGAGCAAAGCACGGCCGTGCCCTCGACCGTGTTTTGGCCAGTGATGCCCTTTTAGGCAGATTTCAGCCAAAAGAGAAGGGGGATTCGAGTTTTAGAGAGACATAGCAATTCCTAGAGAGAGAAAGCGACGAACAAGAGTTCCCAAGTGCCCTAGCTTGATCTTCATCACCATTGGAGCTTGGCTTGAGCTTGGAGTAGTGCCGATCAACGCCCAGGAGCAGAAATCCATCCTTCACAGTATGGTTTCCGCATCTGAATCTGCTTTTGCTTCTTTCTCCATGGAGTAGTTCTCCCATTCATCTGGGTATGGGAAACCCTAGATTTGTATGTTAGGTTTGATTGTATGAACCCAAGTACAGATTCTATGATTTGATTATATTCAATTGAGGTTTGAATGATTGAATGGCATGAATCCTGATCAAATTCCTGTTGTTTCTCCTTTAACCTAGAAAGAGAATATCTGCCTAGGTTGATAGAGCACCCTTAATTGAAGGTAGTGAATTGGCGACTTTAGTCGAGGAGCCAATTCACTATTCTGTACCGAAGTTACTTCGGTAGAGGAGGTTTTGTTCATTAGGGCCTCAATCTGTTTCATCCGGTGGAGGTTAGTCGCCCGCTAGAGACTCAGATTGAGAGGGTCTGGAGACCTTTAGTCGAGACTTCAGACTGTTTAAGAACCTTCCGCAGTATAACTATCTTAGAAACTGAACTTGGTAATTGCAATCCGGCTTAACTGCAGTCTAGGGGGAACCATATCCGGGTGACCTCTCTCGACTTGAAAACAACCGTTTAACTTGCTTTGTGTTTTTGTTTGTTTGAACCTGCACTTAAGTTTTACCGCTAGATAATAAGAATTCGCTGAGTAGTCATCAAATCTAGGACCCGGGTTGACATTAAAACCCAAACCCGCTATACTACGCTTTAGGAAGTGGTTTCACTTGGCCATTTTCTAGGTGTATTTGCACGTTAAGCATCTTGTAATATTGATGGACATGTGATTCATTGATTGGTTTCGTCATATAAACATATAAACCAATTAATTGTGGCACAATGACATAACGGGCACGACTAGGTTGTTGAAGAAAAGGTTAATTTAGCTTTTCTTTTCGCATTGTTTCCTTTGTCCCACTTGTGCCTTCACAGGTTTGATTGCTTGAGTGTGTGCAGGTAGTGCATGACCCGTAGCCAGTCGAGAGGTTTACTGCCGTTGAATCCAGAGATTGAACGCACCTGTCGCCAACTCAGGAGACAACATCGAGCTAGACTGGCTACGGAGGAGCGCATAGACGGCCATTTGAGCAGCGAGTCCGAGAACGAGTACGAGATAGAAGGAGATTACAATCCACACCAGGGGAATCCTCACCAGGCTCCCCCAGTTAATCAGGTCTTGGGGAACAACCCCATACCCCAGGCAGATGGGGTTCATCATCATCCACCGCCGTCGGGTCCCACCTTGGAGTACTACTACACTCCACGGATAGCTGACATCCGCCTGGTCATCCTCTACCCACCTATTCCAGCGAACAACTTCGAGATCGAGCCATGCTGGATTCAACTCATTACATCTTCTATCCAGTTCCACGGCTTGAAGGATGAGGAGGCAAGGGTACATCGTTCCCGTTTTCTGCAGCTGACGAACGGGTTCAAGCTGAACGGTGTCCCTGATGACGCAATCCGCCTTCACCTCTTCCCCCATTCTCTGGCGGGGAATGCTAAGAGGTGGTTGGAGACCCAGCCCCCTTTGTCCATCACTTCTTGGGACTATCTGGCCGACAAATTCATGCACAGGTACTACCCAGCATCGAAGACCACAGAGATCCAGTGGGAGATCACTCACTTCCGCCAAGAGCCAGACGAGTCACTTCGTGATGCATGGGAGCGGTACATGGGATATTTCTGGCAGTGTCCCCATCATGGCTTTAGTGATGCATTCACAGTGGGGAACTTCTACAGTGCCCTCTCTCCAGACAGCCAGAGGGTGATTGAGTCTCTATGCCCAGGAGGGGATATTCTTACTAAGACTCCACCCGAGCTGAACCAGATGATCAGTACCTTGGCTTCTAGAGATCATTCCTGGGGGCAGAGCAGCAGAGGCAGAAATTCCAGGGACCATGGTGTGCACGCCATGGAGGCCAGATCCGGGCTCGAGCAGCAGGTGGCCGAGTTAGTGCACACATTGAAGCAGCCCAACAGTTTTATCCCGGGCAGAGGTCTGGCTACACCTCCAGTAGCTCAATGTCAGTGGTTGAGAGCTCAAATCATTTGGTGGAAGACTGCCAGGCTATGCGGGAGTCAACTACCCCCCCAAGAGCAGTTGGACTTCATCGCCAATGCTCGGCGCTTTGATCCCTACAGCAATACATATAATGAGGGGTGGCGCCAGCATCCCAATTTATCTTGGAATAGCAACACCACTAAACCACCTAGTTTCCCAGCACCAGCTGGTGGTTTTCAGCAGAGGCAGCCTTTCCAGGCTAGACAAGGGCCAGCCCCACAGCAGCAGCCCTACCAGCCTAGGTAGGGGCAACCATTCCAGCAGCCCCAGCGTCAGTATGCCGAGCCAGCAGCAGCTCCTACTCCAGATAATCAGATGACGAAGCTGGAAAATATTCTAGCTTCATTCATGACTACCACTCAGGCAACTGTCACGCGGTTGGACCAGAGCATAGCCTCACTGGAGGCAGGTCAGAGGCACCAAGGTGCCATTTTGCAAGATCTGCAGAACCAGCTGGGTAGCTTGGCTCGCCACCACTATTCCTAATCCTCGTGAGCCTCACCAGCACCAGCAGCTAGATGCCATCACTACCAGGAGTGGCAAGACCACATCTGCTGCTCCTGCCCAGCCCAGTCGAGATGAGCCACTACCTGCTTCAACACTTCTAGCTGATAATGCAGAAGGTGGGGGGGGGGGGGGGGACAAAGAAACACCTGCTCCCAAGCCACAGCCAGTGGTTAAGGAGCATGTACCTCAGCTTTCTTTCCCCACTCGCCTACATAAAGACAAGCTGGAGACTGAGTTTCCCAAGTTCATGGCAATGTTGAAGCAGGTCACATCAACATGCCGTTCGTGGAGGCACTGTCAAAGATGCCCAAGTATGCCAAGTTCATGAAGGACCTCCTCACCAACAAGAAGAAACTTGGGGATCTTTCGACAGTGATGCTGAGCGAGGAGTGTTCTGCTATCCTGCAGAACAAGCTGCCCGAGAAGCGAAAAGACTCAGGGAGTTTCACTATCCCTCTTGTTATTGGCAGCATGCATGTAGGAAAGTCCTTGACGGACCTAGGCGCTAGCATAAATGTCATGCCTTACAAATTGTTTAAAAATCTAGACCTAGGTGAACCTAGAGCTACTAGGATGAGCATTCAGTTAGCTGATCGTTCCATCGTGCATCCTAGGGGTATCATTGAAGATTTGCTTCTTAATGTGGATGCATTCAAATATCCTGTTGACTTTGTTATTTTGGATATAAATGAGGATGTGGATGTACCTTTGATTTTGAGTAGACCGTTTCTCGCCACCGCCAAGGCGCTTATTGATGTGCATAGTGGTAAATTGATTCTGCGTGCTGGTGATGAACAGGCTAATTTTTATGTGTCTGAGAATGGGAAACACTCTCATTTTCATGATGACATAGATTACTGTGATGTGCTTGCTGATTTTGAGACCGCACTCGCTATAACGAGTGCGGGTACTGACGATGCTCTTGAGCGTTGTATTTTGCTAGGTGAGCAGGCATCGCAGGAGCCGCAGCTGGCGGAGCAGTTGGCCGAGTTGGAGAGTGGCACATCCCTGGAGGGTGACCGGCTGTTCAAACCGATCTCATCCTCACACCGCATCACTACCTCCTTGGAGGAACCACCAGAGCTAGAGCTTAAGCCCCTCCCCCCTCATTTGGAGTATGCATTTCTCCGGGAGGGGAATAAGCTTCCAGTCATCATCAGCTCGATCCTCACACCCGAGCAGAAGAACAGACTGGTGGCCTTGTTGCAGCGGTACGAGCGAGCCCTAGCATGGAAGATCACAGATATCCGGGGGATCAGCCCTTCCTTCTGCTCCCACCGGATATTGATGGAGGATGAGATGCGGCCAGTGAGACAGCCACAGAGAAGACTGACACCGAACCTGGAGGCTGTGGTTCGGGCAGAGATTGTGAAGCTGCTGGACGCGGGGATCATCTTCGCCATTTCCGATAGCGAGTGGGTCACTCCCACCCAGGTGGTACCCAAAAAGGGTGGGATGACTGTGGTACCTAACGAGAAGAATGAGTTGATCCCGATGCGCACGGTGACTGGGTACCGTGTCTGCATTGATTACCGGCGTCTCAACGACGCCACTCGGAAGGACCACTTTCCGCTGCCATTCATTGACCAGATGCTGGAGAGACTGGCGGGGCACGAGTTCTACTGTTTCCTGGATGGGATGTCTGGATACTTCCAGATACCCATTGCACCGGAGGACCAGGCAAAGACCACTTTCACCTGTCCCTTCGGCACATTTGCCTTCCGGAGGATCCCGTTCGGGCTGTGTAACGCCCATGCCACTTTTCAACGGTGCATGCTTGCCATCTTTGACCGTCTGGTCGGCGAGATTATGGAGGTGTTTATGGACGACTTCTCGGTTTACGGAGACTCATTCTCTCACCGTCTCCATAACCTGGAGCTTGTCCTTAAACGGTGTGAAGAAACAAACCTGGCACTGAGTTGGGAGAAGTGTCACTTCATGGTTCGAGAAGGCATCGTTCTGGGGCATAAGATCTCCAAGATGGGGATTGAGGTGGACAGAGCGAAGATCTAGACTATCAGCAAGTTGCCTCCCCCTACATCTGTTAAGGGGATCCGGAGTTTTTTAGGTCATGCAGGGTTCTACAGGCGGTTCATCAAGGATTTCTTGAAGATCGCCCTGCCCCTGACTAAGCTTCTAGAGAAGGATGCCCCCTTCCAGTTCACTGATGCATGCACAGCGGCCTTCACGACCTTAAAACAGAAGCTCACTCAAGCTCCTATCATGGTTGTTCCTGACTGGTCCCTGCCATTTGAGCTGATGTGCGATGCCAGTGACTTTGCGGTTGGAGCTATCTTGGGGCAGAGGAGAGATCAACACTTTCGACCTATCTACTACGCCTCGAAGACCCTCAATGATGCCCAGGAGAACTACACCACCACGAAGAAGGAGCTGCTCACAGTGGTGTTTGCCTTCGATAAATTTCGTCCTTATCTGGTCTTGCCCATGTGACCATGTATACAGATCATTCCGCGATTCGGTACCTGATGAGCAAGGCCGATGCCAAGCCTAGGCTCATACGATGGATCTTACTGTTGCATGAGTTTGACATTGAGATTCGGGATAAGAAGGGAGCGGAGAATGTTGCAGCCGATCACCTCTCTCGGTTGGACGCACCCCCTGCGGAAAACCTCGAGGAGGAGATCAACTACTCCTTCCCAGATGAGAGACTGATGATTATGTGCCTGGTGGAGAGTGTCACCCCCTGGTATTCCGATTTTGCGAACTACTTGGTGGGCCAGCAGCTGCCCAAGGGGATGACAACTCACACCAAGAGGAAGTTCTTCTCCGACCTGAAGTATTACTTCTGGGATGACCCTCATCTCTTCAGGATTGGAGCCGACGGGATCATCCATCGCTGTGTTATGGAGAGTGAGATGGAGGGCATTCTATCTCACTTTCATGAGGGACCTACTGGCGGTCACCACAGAGGAAACCGCACGGCAAGTAAGGTGCTCCAATCGGGCTTCTACTGGCTCACGCTCTTCAAGGACGCTGACGCCTTCGCATGCCGGTGCGACCGATGCCAGAGATCAGGTAACATCTCTGCCCGTGATGAGATGCCCCAGAATGTGTTTATAACCTGTGAAATTTTTTATGTCTGCGGTATCGACTTCATGGGCCCCTTCCCTCCATCTTTTGGTAATACCTATATCCTTGTTGCTGTTGACTACGTCTCTAGGTGGGCTGAGGCGCAAGCTTTGCCCACTAATGATGCTAGACGTGTTTGTGGTTTTCTGAAGCAGCTATTCTCCCGGTTCGGGACACCTAGAGCCATCATAAGCGACCAAGGCACCCATTTCCAGGGTCAGTTCGATAAGTTGCTGTCTCGCTATGGTGTAACTCATAAGGTGTCTGTGGCCTACCACCCTCAAACAAGTGGCCAGGCCGAGCTGACGAACCGGGAGCTCAAGCGTATCCTGGAGAAGACGGGTGAATCTATCCCGCAAGGATTGGTCCACCAAACTCGATGATGCTCTATGGGCATACCGCACTGCCTACAAGACGCCCATTGGTACTTCACCGTACCGGCTTGTCTATGGAAAGGCATGCCATTTGCCCGTGGAGCTAGAGCACAAGGCCTTCTGGGCCCTTAAGTTGCTAAACTTGGATGTTAGTGTTGCAGGTGTTGAGCGCAAAATGCAGATGCTGGAGCTGGAGGAGTGGTGTTATTAAGCCTATGAGAACACCAAGCTATACAAGGAGCGCACTAAGCGCCTGCACGATGCACGGTTGCGGGGTCCGAAAGGGTTCCAGGTTGGTGATCGAGTTCTCCTTTTTAACTCTCTCCTGAAGCTCTTTCCCGGAAAACTCCGTTCCCGGTGTTCTGGACCGTACACGGTCACACAGGTGTTCCCGTATGGCACGATCGAGATTGCCAACCCGGAGACTGAACCATTTAAAGTGAATGGCCATCGTCTCAAACCTTACTTGTGAGGCGAGGTCGAACGTGCGGAGTTGGCAGTAGACTTCGCAGACCCTTAGTTCCGCCATGGGCGTCCAGCTAAAAGACGGTAAAGAAGCACTTGTGGGGAGGCAACCCCACCACGGTTTGCATTTCTACCCTTTGTTTTTTTTTCATTTTTGTCGGTTTTTGAGTCTTTGAGTCTGTCTGGAGTCTGTCTGGAAAGTATTTCGTGCCTCGGGTGGTTCTTTTTAATGTGTGATTGGGTAAATTTTAGAGCCGGGGCACGAATGAGTCTTGGTGGTTTGAAATTGGAATTTTAAAAAAATGCAGATTGGGCTCGGCACTAAAAGCACGGGCGCCAGGGAAGTAAAACACGGCCGTGTTTTACCTCCTGCCCGCCCGTGTTTTCATCTTTGGCCAGCATTGCTCGCGGCAGTAAAAACACGGGCTCTGGGCTTCCCAAAACACGGCTGTGTTTTGGTTCAAGCCCGCCCGTGTTTTCAAGGGGGGGAAACACGGTCGCGGCAGTAAAAACACGGGCGCGGAACACGCCGAACACGGCCGTGTTCCAGCCCGCCCATGTTTTGCCTTCCCCCTATAAATGTCGATTTTCAGCCTCCCCCCCCCCCCCACCAGATTCATTTTTTTCAAAATCCTAACCGCCTCTCTCGCCGGAAACTCGGCCTTTTCATCTTCTCCTTCGATTTTCCGGCCATAACTCCCTCTCCCGACCTCCAAATCACAAACCGCGACCGCCCCCACTCTCCTGGCATCGAGGAGCACATTCCCCAAAGGTTTGGGCTTGTTTGGCCGAGGTTGGGTCGACGGCGGCCAGTTCTCCGGCGAGTCTCCGGTGTGTTTTCCGGCGACTTGGGGTGTTTTACTCCACTTCTTCACCTCTCTCGCGGTCTCTCCTTGTGTCTCCAGGTGTGTTCTCATTGTCTTTTCCTTTATTTCTGGAGAATCGATACCTAGAGTTAGGTGAAGAACTTGTGATTGTGGCATGATTTGGGGATGATTTGGTAGGTCGATGACGCTCTTTGCTTGGTCTATTTTTGCCTCGGGATTCCAGTTATTCAGCCTACCATTTGCATGTTGCATTGTATGCGAGCTTGTGTGGTTTTTGTGTGGTGGATCGATTGGTGCTTATTTGGCATGGCTTTGGTGTTTGTTTCACCGGGGGCCTAGTCTACTGTCCTAATCGCTCGATTTGAGGGTCCCCGGTGTGTTTTGTTATGTGATTCTCGTGTGATGGGTATGCTTGTTTCGCTGGGAGTCTAGTCCACTATCCATATCTTTCGATATGAGGGCTCCCGGTGTGGTTTTGGCCTAACATTGACCATGTTCGCTTGTGTACCATTTGTACTTCCTAGTGCTTTGCAGTATCATGGAAGCCTACCTCGATCAGTTGAGCATCACCCAATGCCATCTTCTGGGGACCATCCGTAACCGCACCATCGTCGAGCACCTGCACCTCGATTTTGCGGTGTTCGAGGCGCTTCATTCCAGGCCGCAGATGGAGGCCGTTGTTCGCCCCTATGATTGGCGGCGCCTTCTATGTCTCGCCGAGCCGACCTACCAAAAGCTTGTCTGGGAGTTCTATGCTTCCTTCAGCCACGCCTCGAAGGGGTCCGCCGACCATGCTGATGCGGTTCGTTTCACACTCGGCGGGGTGGAGCACTCCGTCAGTTACTGGGAGCTGGCCTCTGCACTGCACCTCAACTCCCCACACTCCAGCGACCGGCCCCTGCGCTTCGACTTCTCTAACCCCACGGACTTTGCTTCCCAGGCGTATTTCCAGCGAAGTTGCTTGCCGAACCATGTGGATGAGCAGTACACTGCCAGCCAGATGCGGGCCACTCTCCTCCGTCCGGAGTGGCGGATCCTCAACCATCTGCTCACCCAGTCCTACACCCCTAGCCACGGCTCGTCCAACCGGGTCACCCTCTAGACACTGTGGTTCATGCATGCGATGGGTCGCTCTGAGGACACCATCGAGCAGGGCTCTGTGCTCGCCCGGACGTTCGGCAAAGCCTGCGCCAGCCAGGATCGCGACCTTGTCTGTGGCCTGGTGATCACCGCCTTGGCCCGCTACTACGGGGTCGACTTCACTGGGATGACTTTTGTCCGAGGACCAATCCTGCTCAGCGAGGCCACCCTCCGCCACCAGCATTTGGTTGCTCGCCACTGGCGTGTGCAATGGATCGCGGGCCTTCCTCAGCCACCTCTACCTGCACAGGGCGACCAACCAGAGTCGAGCGTAGCTGGGGGACGCCGGGTTCCCCGTCGTGTTGTTCGTCGTGGCCCGGCTCCTGTGAGCCCCTCCACTGCTCCCCGGTCTCCGGCTCCCGGGTCTCCTCCTCCGGTGGTGGTGCCCATTTCTGACCTGTTGGCGGCCATCGCTCAGCAGAACGAGGGCATCCTGGCCGGCAAGGAGCGCATTCACGCCCGCCTCGATCGTGAGCGGGACCGAGGGCTTCGTCTCATGTCCGGCCAGCACTACATCATGTCCTACTTGGGCTTGGACCCGAATGCAGTCCACTACCCGTTCGTGCAGTCCCTGGGGTTTGAGGACGAGTACCCTCCACCCACCGCAATGATGGTGATGCATTCTAGTGGCGAGTGGCTGGTTATCTGCCTCATTTGTGTTCCAGACTGAGACTCCATGTTTTTGTTGTTTCGTTTCGTTTTGTTTTGTTTTTTATCTTGGATTGTAGACCTGGAACTCCGGTTATTTCACCCAGTGTGTGTCTTTTGTTGTCTTTAGCTCTGTGCCTTGGATTGGTACCCCTTCTCTGGACTGGTCTGCCTTCCAGTCCCCGTTCCTGTTCTCCTTTCACGGTAACATCATAGTTCCCCTTCCCTCTGCTCCATTGAGGACATTGTCGCATTTAAGTGTGGGGGGGGGGGTTCTTTGTATGAATTGGAACGTATATATGTGTGCTTGGAGCCTAGTCCGCTGTCCAAATCTCGAGATTTGAGGGCTCCAAGCACTGCTGTTTGCCTGATGTTTGATCGTATTGGCACTGTGGATGTGATTAGTGAATTAAATGGCTTTTGACTGGATGCATGACAACTTGAGTGTGACTAAGACAACTTATTATGATGACTGAGATGTGCAGTAAGAACTGTGTAGGGGTTCAGTTTTTCAACTGTTTGCTTACCAACTGTGACTTGGATTGATCACTTGCTTTTGACCGTCATTTATGCATCTAGTTCAGGGAATCAGAACGAGAGATAGAGCATATAGGTAGCCATGTGAGATTTGAGCCTGCTCGTTTCTTTCTTGTGCGATAGTTCCCTCTTCCATGATTTGCAGCATTCACGTTGTCATTAGCTAGGATGATGGAGGCATAGGATTAGCCCACGACCAAATTGACTGTCCTGGTGTGTCATACCCCCTAGTCAGCCCCTTTGAGCCGTGTGTTACCCTTTCTTTCGGTCTGCAATGAAAAAATCACCCCTTTTGCTTCTCTTAGAAGGTTCCACAGAGTGGTTTTTACATGTTCTCTGCTGTTTCTGCTAAATATAAAGTGAGAGTTGGAGGTAGTTCTTAAAAAGTTGGGCATGTGTTTGAAAAATGTGCAGAGGTGGTGGTTCTCCTAAGAAATGAAAAAAAAATGAATGAAAGAAAAACAATGAAAAAAAATGAAAGCAAAAGAGAGCCCCCACCAAAAATCTTAATAGTGCCCATTAAGTAGTGTTTCTTAGCAGTCTGGCTTACAAATACTAGCATTTATGTGACCTCCTTCGCTCTTGTGCTCTGAAGAATTTGAGTAATGCAGAATAGCAGAAAGAAAGTTATTGGTTTGATTGACTGTGGTTTGTTGGGTTTGGAAATGTGGAACCTTGTGCTATAAATACTGCCACCACCTAAAAGGCCTTTTCCCCATGTCCACGACCCTAGCCATTCATCTGAACCTGTGTCTAAGACCTTCGGATTAGTTAGTGGTGGCAACCCCATATGTGAACTCTATCATTTAGAGGCTGCATTCATGGTGAAGAGACGTTAGGGATTGAGAGAATAAGCATGCGCATTTTTCGCATCAAAATGTCATAACCCCACTGGTCGAGAGTGAGTGATTCATTTTCTCATATTCTCTATACTCTTTATCCCGGTGAGGACCTAGATTGCTTGGTCTTAATTATGATATCTTGAGCTTTGTGCATGAAGTGACTATTTTGAATAAGTGGTTGAGTCAAGTCTATGTTGGTAGGTGAACAAAAGGGAACTCTTCCTTTGCTTGACTTTATTGCATTCGAATGTCATTTGTGGTGGTTGTCTAGGTTGTCGTTGAGGTTGTCCATGTGTTAATGATCGAAAGCCAATATGATCCACGTGTTTTGTGCCGATATGATATGCCCTAAAGCCTGCTTGATTGAAACGTTTTGAGCTTACCTTGTGTTTGACTTGGTTTGCTTGGGGACAAGCAAACGGTTAAGTGTGGGGGAATTTGATAACGATGTAATTGAAAATATTTGAACCCTTAGTTCTTATCCGTTTGAGGGGCATAGTCGTGTATTTTTGGCCTATTTTATGTCGGGTTGTGCTACTTTGTCATATTTCAGGTCTTAGACGTCGAAGGAAAGGCTAAGCACGAGTTTCGGGGCATTCAGAAGTCATTCGGTCGAGCTGGAGCCAAAACACGGGCACGCCTAAATCAAAGCACGGCCGTGTTCCTGGACCGTGCTTTTACTGCCGAGGCTTGATCCAAGACTGTCAAACACTAGCTCAAAACACGGGCGGGACTGGCCTACAACACGGCCGTGTCCATCATCAAGCACGCCCGTGTTTTACCAAAGTTGCAGCTGTTTATTTACCACGTGGACAGGGCACGGGCGGGCGGGAGCAAAGCATGTTCGTGCCCTCGACCGTGTTTTGGCCAATGATGCCCTTTTAGGTAGATTTCAGCCAAAAGAGAAGGGGATTCGAGTTTTAGAGAGACAGAGCGATTCCTAGAGAGAGAAAGCGACGAACAAGAGTTCCCAAGTGCCCTAGCTTGATCTTCATCACCATTGGAGCTTGGCTTGAGCTTGTCGTAGTGCCGATCAACGCCCAGGAGCAGAAATCCATCCTTCACAGTATGGTTTCCGCATCTGAATCTGCTTTTGCTTCTTTCTCCATGGAGTAGTTCTCCCATTCATCTGGGTATGGGAAACCCTATATTTGTATGTTAGGTTTGATTGTATGAACCCAAGTACAGATTCTATGATTTGATTATATTCAATTGAGGTTTGAATGATTGAATGGCATGAATCCTGATCAAATTCATGTTGTTTCTCCTTTAACCTAGAAAGAGAATATCTGCCTAGGTTGATAGAGCACCCTTAATTGAAGGTAGTGATTTGGCGACTTTAGTCGAGGAGCCAATTCACTATTCTGTACCGAAGTTACTTCGGTAGAGGAGGTTTTGTTCATTAGGGCCTTGATAACGATGTAATTGCACATATTTGCGCCCCTAGTTCTTATCCGTTTGAGGGGCATAGTCGTGTATTGTGGCCTATTTTACGCCGGGTTGTGCTATTTTGTCATGTTTTAGGTCCCAGGTGTCAAAGGGAAGGCTAAGCGCGAGTTTCGGGCATTCGGAAGTCATTTCGGTGAGCTGGAGCCAAAACACGGGCACACCTAAATCATTACACGGCCGTGTTCTGGTGGCCGTGCTTTTTATGCCGAGAGCTGAGCTGATTACACGGCAGGGCCGAGACAAAGCACGGCCGTGTTCAAGCATTACACGGCCGTATCCAACGCGAAGCACGACCGTGTTTCTTCCCAACTGCTGGCCGTGTAATTAACCCTGGCCGAGGCACGGGCGGACTCAGGCAAAGCACGGCCGTGTCCTCGACCGTGCTTTGGCCACTGATGCCTTTTTAAGCAGATTTTCAGCCAAAGAGAAGGGGATTCGAGTTTTTGAGAGAGAAAACGATTCCTAGAGAGAGAAAGCGACGAACAAGAGTCTCCAAGTGCCCTAGATTGATCTTCAACACCATTGGAGGCCCGCTTGAGCTTGGAGGAGTGCCAATCAACGTCCAGGAGCAAGAATCCATCCTTTACGGTATGAATTCCGCGTCTGATTCTACTTTTGCTTTCTTCTCCATGGAGTAGTTCTCCCATTCATCTGGGTATGGAGAACCCTAGATTTGTATGTTAGGCTTTGATTGTATGAACCCAAGTACTGATTCTATGATTGATTATATTCGATTGAGGTTTGAATGATTGAATGACTTGAATCCTGATCAAATTCCTGTTGTTTCTGCTTTGACCTAGAATGAGAATATCTGCCTAGGTTAATAGAGTATCCTTGATTGAAGGTAGGGAGCTGGTGACTTTAATCGAGGAACCAACTCACTATTCTGTACCGGATTTACTCCAGTAGTGGAGGTTTTGTTCTTAGGGCCTCAATCTGTCTACTCCGGTGGAGGTTAGTCGCCCGCTAGAGATTCAGATTGAGAGGGTCTGAAGACCTTTAGTCGAGACTTCAGGCTATTTAAGAACCTTCCGCAGTATAACTTTCATAGAAACTGAACTTGGTAATTACAATCCGGCTTAACTGCAGTCTAGGGGGAACCATATCCGGGTGACCTCTCTTAACCTGAATACAACAGTTTACTTGCTTTGTTTGTTTGGTAGTTTAGACTTGCATTCCAGTTTCATTGCTAGATAACAAGAACTCACTGAGTAGTCATCAGATCTCGGACCCGGGTTGACATATAAACCTAACCCGCTATACTACGCTTTAGGAAGTGGTTTCACTTGGCCAATTCCTGGGGTGACAGTAGAAGTGAGTCAAGTTTTTGGCGCCGATGCCGGGGACGGCTAGGTTGTTGAAGAAAAGTGATTTCTGTTAATTTAGCCTTTCTTTCTGCTTTGTTTGCTTTGTCCCACTTGTGCCTTCACGGGTTTGCTTGCTTGAGTGTGTGCAGGTAGTGCATGACCCGTAGCCAGTCGGGAGGTTTACTGCTGTTGAATCCAGAGAATGAACGCACCTGTCGCCAACTCCGGAGACAACAGCGAGCTAGACTGGCTACGTGAGCAGTGATTCTGAGGAGGAGTACGAGATGGAAGACTACAATCAACACCAGGGGAATCCTCAGCAGGCTCCCCCGGTGAATCAGGTCCTGGGGAACAACCCCATACCCCAGGATCATGGAGTTCATCATCCACCGCAGCCGGGTCCCACCTTGGAGTACTACTACACTCCACGGATTGCTGACATCCGCCCGGTCATCCTCTACCCGCCTATCCCAGCAAACAACTTCGAGATCAAGCCATGCTGGATTCAGCTCATTACATCTTCCATCCAGTTCCATGGCTTGAAGGATGAGGAGGCCAGGGTACATCTCTCCCGTTTTCTGCAGCTGACGAACGGGTTCAAGCTGAATGGTGTCCCGGATGATGCAATCCGCCTTCATCTTTTCCCCCATTCTATGGCGGGGAATGCTAAGAGGTGGTTGGAGACCCAGCCCCCATTGTTTATCACCTCTTGGGACGATCTGGCTGACAAATTCGTGCACAGGTACTATCCGGCATCGAAGACTACAGAGATTCAGCGGGAGATCACTCACTTCCGCCAGGAGCCAGATGAGTCACTTCGTGATGCATGGGAGCGGTACATGGGTTATTTCTGGCAGTGTCCCCACCATGGCTTTAGTGATGCATTCACAGTGGGGAATTTCTACAGTGCGCTCTCTCCAGACAGCCAGAGGGTGATTGAGTCTCTATGCCCAGGAGGGGATGTTCTCACTAAGACTCCACCCGAGCTGAACCAGATGATTAATACATTGGCTGCCAGAGATCATTCCTGGGGGCAAAGCAGCAGAGGCAGACATTCCAGGGACCGTGGTGTGCACGCCATGGGACCAGATCCGGGCTCGAGTAGCAGGTAGCTGAGCTAGTGCAGACATTGAAGTAGCCCAACAGTCTTATTCTGGGCAGAGGTTTGGCTACACCTCCAGTTGCTCAATGTCAGTGGTGTGAGAGCTCGAATCACTTAGTGAAAGACTGCCAGGCTATGAGGGAGTCTACCACACCCCAGGAGCAGTTGGCCTTCATCACCAATGCGCGGCGCCTCGATCCATACAGTAACACATATAATGAGGGGTGGCGCCAGCATCCCAATTTCGCCTGGAGCAGCAACACCACTAAACCACCCGGTTTCCCAGCACCAGCAGGTGGTTTTTAGTAGAGGCAGTCCTTCCAGGCTCGTTAGGGGCCAGACCTACAGCAGCAGCCATTCCAGCAGCCCCAGCGCCAGTTTGCCGAGCCAGCAGCAGCTCCAGCCCCAGATGACAAGATGACGAAGTTGGAAAACATTCTAGCTTCATTCATGACGAGCACTGAGGCGACTATCACGAGGTTGGACCAGAGTGTAGCCTCACTGGAGGCAGGTCAGAGGAACCAGGGTGCCATTTTGCAGGATCTGCAGACCCAGGTGGGCATCTTGGCCCGCCATAACACCACCAGGGCACCGGGGACTTTGCCTGCCACCACTGTCCCGAATCCTCGAGATCCTCACCAACATCAGCAGCTGGATGCCATTTTTACCAGGAGCGGTAAGACCATATCTGCTGATCCTGTCCCGGCCAGACAGGAGGAACCACTGCCTGCTTCAGCACTTCCAGCCGACGATGCAGAAGTACGGGTGGAGAAGGAAGCCCCTGCTCCCAAGCCACAACCAGTGGTTAAGGAGCATGTGCCCCAGCTTTCCTTCCCCACTCGCTACACAAAGACAAGCTGGAGACTGAGTTTGCCAAGTTTATGGCAATGTTGAAGCAGCTCAACATCAGCATACAGTTCGTGGAGGCACTGTCGAAGATGCCCAAGTACGCGAAGTTCATGAAAGATCTCTGCACCAACAAGAAGAAACTTGGGGATCTCTCGACAGTGATGCTGAGCGAGGAGTGTTCTGCTATCCTGCAGAACAAGCTGCCCTAGAAGCGCAAGGATCCAGGGAGTTTTACTATCCCTCTTACTATTGGCAGCATGCATGTAGGCAAGTCCTTGGCGGACCTAGGCGCTAGCATAAACGTCATGCCATATAAGTTGTATAAAAAGCTAGACCTAGGTGAACTTAGCCCTACTAGGATGAGCATTCAGCTGGCTGATCGTTTCATTGTGCATCCTAGGGGAATCATAGAGGATCTGCTTGTCAGTGTCGGTGCATTCACATATCCTGTTGATTTTGTTATTCTTGATGTGCAAGAGGATGTGGATGTGCCTTTGATTCTAGGTAGGCCATTTCTTGCCACCGCCAAGGCACTTATTCATGTGCATGATGGTAAACTGATCCTGCGTGCTGGGAATGAACAGGCTACTTTTTCTGTGACTGAGTTTGATCACTGTGCTATGATTGCTGTCACCCCTGTGCATGCTATGTCTGATCAGGTACACGAGCCTGTCGTGTATCCTTCTGCACCTCCTATTTTGCAGGACCCTCCCATCATTCCTTCGCCGCCACTCCATCCAGCCTCGCCTGCGAACAAAAAGCTCAAGGAGGAGTGGCGGCCGAAGCCGCAGGTTGCTAAGCCTGCACGGAAGAAGCGTGGAGACCACTATGAGCTGGTCCCACCTCCTGCACCATGACCACCCTGGTCGTCCGGGTACTCACTCGCCTGCATCTTGCCAGATGGCCAGGTCGAGCTGACCGATGATGGTGGTCGCATCTGGCGGGTGCATGGCCACAACCTGAAGCTGTACCTCAAGAGCGACGTGGATCCGCTCTTGGAGGCACCTGTTCCTTCACCTCCCTGAGTATCCACCATGGGCGTCCAGCTAAAAGACGGTAAAGAAGCGCTTGTGGGGAGGCAACCCCACCACGGTTTGATTTTCTTTCTTGTGTTTTGAGTCGGATTGTAACCCGGTTTGGGTTTGGTTTGTTTTTCTTTTGGTTTGGATGATGTTTTATTGGGCTGACCATTGGACCTAACATACTGTGTTGAGCTCTCTGGTTTCCTCTCGCTGTGCTTGTCTTGACTGGTCCCCTCTCCAGTCCGCTTCACTCGACTGGCCCGCTTCCAGTCTCCTGCAGTCCATGCATACCGGTAACATCGTTCCCCTTATCCTTCCCTCTTCTCCATTGAGGGAAATGTCGATCTTATGTGTGGGGGGGGGGGGGGCATTTATCTTTTGACTGCATTAGATCTGTTTGTGTGCTTGGAGCCTAGTCCAGGGCTCCAAGTACGTGTTTCCTTGCAATTGCCTGCTCAGTATGCTTTGAATTGACAGTCTTTATAGTAATATGCAACCTACACTACAACAAATTCGGCTTATTATGACGAGACAATTTTGTCATATTATATACCATTTTTGTCATATTATGTATAATATGACAAGAGCTGTTGTCACAAAGGGTTGTCATTTTATCGCCGTCAAGATAGGTCAAATGTGACAAAAATGTAAAACAAGGTTGTCACATTTTCTTTCAGTATAGTTGAGGTTCTAGGTAGTCTATTGTGACAAAAAGAGATGTTATGACGACATGTTTTGTCATTATGGTTGTCATAATCTAGTGATTTTGGGGAGAATTTTCGTCATATTACACAATTATATTTTGCCATAACTGTATATTGTGACGACTACATTTTGTCACAAGTGTTTATTGTGACAACATTATTTTATCATAACTAAATATTATGATGAATATACTTTGTCATAACTGCATATTATGACGAGTATAGGTTGTTAGGAAAGGTGGTTTAATTGTCTCAGGTCTAATATGACAAGAGAACAATTTGTTAGGCAACCTGCTTCAAAAATTTCATAATTCAAAATTGTTTGCTGCATTACAACCTGATAATGGAAAGATTATCAAAGATCCAAAACATTACAACCATTTCCATGGCAGTCTAACTCCTTGTTCATCATAACCAAACATTCTAAGTTGTCCACTATGACACAAAACATTCTAACTCCTTTGCGGATCTTGGGTTCTCCTTTGGTCCATACTTCACTTTTTTCTTCAGGACCTTCTAAATAATCTAATGACTGGCTCCTCAAGTCAATGATGATACGGTGATGAGCTCGATCCTCTTGGACTTCTCATGAGAACAACGAAGCTCTGGTCGAACGGACAAGATTTGTGAGCGAACAAGACTAGTGTAATACCCCAATATGAAGTTGTGTCGAGTAGCAACAAGATTTTAAAATAGCTCCTCCGAATTGAACTTGTTCCATGCTTCCTTTATTGCACAACATGAATCATAGGGAATTATTAAGTTACTTTGTTGGGTGAAAAAGAACGAACACCAACTGTTCACATTTTACCTCAAGTGTAACCATATATGTACCTTTAGTAAGTCAAAGACCTTCTCCGCGACGTACTTTTGTTGAAGGTTGGCACCTTTCTGTTGCACTTTATAGGGTGAATGCATAAAGTTGCTTTCCTGTATACTTTTTTAACCGCCTTAGCAGTAATCAGATCGGTCAAGGAAACCGGCTGCCAACCACATTCAAGCCACAATACCTGATAGATACAAAAACGAGTTTTTTATTAGGCAGAAAATATCGAGCACAAAAACAACATGAATTGGATGAGTTACTACGGATGAAGAACAAAAGCTTGGATAAAACACTAGAAACCATACATATTGCAATGTTGATAGTAGAGCACGCAGATTCCCTTCTTCCCCAGCAGCCCATTGCTTGATCTCGAAATCAAGAGTTTTACCAATTTTCTGGAAAAGAAGGAACAAGAGTAAACAACATCAGATGACCGCAGTGCAAAACCACTCCCACAACACATCATCTTTATCAGTCGTAGACCACATAAAGTAACATAAACATGGCACGAGAATCTCAGTTCTTCGATTGAGAACTATCACACGAATGGAAATGATAAAGCTGGGAGGTCAGCAACTTCCATCTGCATAACACTAGATATTACTTTTTGGTACTAGAGGATAGAGGACTAAAAGATCCAAACTAAATGGCAGGGCTTCAACGGGATAAGCTGTGATGTAGATTAACACAATAGACGTCCTAACTCCTAACTAGTGCGACAACCATCACCTTTCATTGTATTCATTCCAATGAAAACCAATAAAAACCCTAGGTGTAATGTAGAGTAACACTTCCTACCTACTGCGACAACCTTCACCTTTCATAATATTCATTCTAATGACTTTCTATGACAACCCATAAAAAGACGCCAGGTTCATTCAGCAAACCACTGTAGTGCTGTAAAACAGCCTGATTTAAAAACTCCTACAATAAAGCTAACTCCAATAAGCTTCTACAAACAATATAAAAAGCCAAGGAAATTATCCAAGGAAATTGGATCCAGTAAAGTTAGCTTTAATAAGCTTCTACAAATAATTTAAACAACAAAAAAATTTTCCAAGGAAATTATGACAACTTACATGTCTCTCTTCTTGTTCCCTCTGAGCTTAAAGGTCACGCTGATTCTTCTCAGCCAATGCTTGTTTATGGGGAAACATAAATAAGTGGCAATTACAGCTACAGAAGCAGAAGCAGAAGAACAACACATGCTTAGATCTTGGATTAGATTTGCTCGGGGGAAATCGAAATAGTAGGCAATTACACTACACATAATTGAATAGATACCAAGTAAAAAAGTTATCTTTTTAGCAAACCCACCCACCTTAGTTAGTAGAATTGCAAAGGTAGAGAGGAGTTGTGAGGGGCGACGATGAAAAGTTTTGCAAGAACAAAGAACAATGATTCCAAATCAACAATGAGAAGGTTGATTCCAAATACACAACTTGGGAGGGGTGACGATGACAAGTTCTTGGAGCGGCAGACGCACGATTGAGGCGGTAGAGGCTGCCGGCGATGATTGAACGGGAAGAATGACGTGGTGGCCCCGGATTTCAAATGCTGCCGTCGGGTCGGATTGTTTTGCAGCGGCTAGCAGTGGAGGCAGCCAGCGATGATTGAACTTGAAGATGAAGGTGGCGCCGAGCGGGAGAGCGACTGCTATTGGAGAAGAAGATGAAGTAGGGTTCAATGAGCCCGACGTTTTTTCCATTTTTATTATTTAAGTTTCAGTTTATAATAACACTGATAAAAAAAAGAAGTGGAAAAAGGATCAATAAATTAAATGGGTATTAGGGGCAGGCGGGTGGGTGCATGATTTGAATTTTTCAATTACATGGAAAATTTGGGCGGGCTCGGGGAAATTTTTTGGGCGGGATATGGCTGTAATTTAGGCGGGGTATGGTCGAATTTTGGGTGGGGAATGGGATTTGTGTGAGTTCAACAAGAAAATATGACAAAAATATCTTTTGTCAAATACAAAATCACTATATTATGACGAACATGCCTTTTGTCAAAGCCGAAACCACTATATTATGACGTACTTGCCCTTTTGTCAGCTCGCCGTTGGATTATTGCTATCTATTGTGACAAAATACTTTGTCATTTAAACAATTCAGGAATGCATAATTTGACAAACTGAATTGTGACACAAAGTATTTGTCACATTACGCACTTTAAATGACGAAATATTCTGACAACAATAAATTTGTCACTGTTGAGTCTCTTACATCCCGATATGGGACGCCTATTTTGACAAAATTAATTGTGACACAAAATATTTGCCACATTACTCACTTTAAATGACGACTTATTCTGACAACAGTTATTTTGTCACATTAGGCATACCAAATAGGACATATATTATTTTTGTCATATCAACGTACCTATTGTGACAAACCGAAAATGACAAAATAATTTTTTTGTCCTAATAGGCCGAATTTGTTGTAGTACTAGGGACGTAGTGTAGCACTATGGAGGATGTTGATGCATTTAAGAAATCTCATTTCTTCTTCATATTGTGTTGGTTAATTGAGTGAATTAGTGATCTTAGGACCCTTGAATTGTGTGATGTTGTGGATTTTCTACCTGTCATGGACTCTTGTGTCATGTTTTGAAAATAACAGGTGCTCGAAAATGTGCTTCAAAATAAACGTCTCCCGTGCGAATAGGGCGAAAGTGTGTAAGGGGAGACGGGAATTCATTCCCAATTTCCACCTACTACCTCCAGCCCCCTTACATGTCTTTCCCCCGCACGAGGCTCGAGACATCCGCTCCTGGCATGGCCGGTAAGAACAGGTTGGGACCCTTGAAAGCAAAAGAAAAGAAAAATATCAGAAAACAAGCAAAACAGGAAAAAAAGGGGGTTCCAACCATCTTTAAGCAGAAAATAGAGCACCTTGAAAAATGTGAGTCCATGGTCTTTTGTTTTTGAGAATCTCTTCATCCACAATTCATTTGTCCTCTGTTCACTATTTTCCATGATGCCGACTCGATACTAGTGCTCTCGCCGAAGAAGCTATGAGATGACTTGTGCGTCGGTTGACCTCGTAAGTTGCTAAATGATCTAGGAAGTCCTCTACCTACGATCTGGGTTGTTTGTTGCTATAGAGGTCTGGAGAGTTGCATTGGTTTGAGTTAGGTTTGCTTGGGGACAAGCAAACAGTTAAGTGTGGGGGAGTTTGATAACGATGTAATTGCACATATTTGCGCCCCTAGTTCTTATCCGTTTGAGGGGCATAGTCATGTATTGTGGCCTATTTTATGGCGGGTTGTGCTATTTTGTCATGTTTCAGGTCCCAGGTGTCAAAGGGAAGGCTAAGCGCGAGTTTCGGGGCATTCGGAAGTCATTTCGGTGAGCTGGAGCCAAAACACGGGCACACCTAAATCATTACACGGCCGTGTTCTGGTGGCCGTGCTTTTTATGCCGAGAGCTGAGCTGATTACACGGGCAGGGCCGAGACAAAGCACGGCCGTGTTCAAGCATTACACGGCCGTATCCAACGCGAAGCACGGCCGTGTTTCTTCCCAACTGCTGGCCATGTAATTAACCCTGGCCGAGGCAAGGGCGGACTCAGGCAAAGCACGGCCGTGTCCTCGACCGTGCTTTGGCCACTGATGCCTTTTTAAGCAGATTTTCAGCCAAAGAGAAGGGGATTCGAGTTTTTGAGAGAGAAAACGATTCCTAGAGAGAGAAAGCGACGAACAAGAGTCTCCAAGTGCCCTAGATTGATCTTCAACACCATTGGAGGCCAGCTTGAGCTTGGAGGAGTGCCAATCAACGTCCAGGAGCAGGAATCCATCCTTCACAGTATGAATTCCGCGTCTGATTTTGCTTTTGCTTTCTTCTCCATGGAGTAGTTCTCCCATTCATCTGGGTATGGAGAACCCTAGATTTGTATGTTAGGCTTTGATTGTATGAACCCAAGTACTGATTCTATGATTGATTATATTCGATTGAGGTTTGAATGATTGAATGACTTGAATCCTGATCAAATTCCTGTTGTTTTTGCTTTGACCTAGAATGAGAATATCTGCCTAGGTTAATAGAGTATCCTTGATTGAAGGTAGGGAGCTGGTGACATTAGTCGAGGAACCAACTCACTATTCTGTACCGGATTTACTCCGGTAGTGGAGGTTTTGTTCTTAGGGCCTCAATCTGTCTACTCCGGTGGAGGTTAGTCGCCCGCTAGAGATTCAGATTGAGAGGGTCTGAAGACCTTTAGTCGAGACTTCAGGCTATTTAAGAACCTTCCGCAGTATAACTTTCATAGAAACTGAACTTGGTAATTACAATCCGGCTTAACTGCAGTCTAGGGGGAACCATATCCGGGTGACCTCTCTTAACCTGAATACAACAGTTTACTTGCTTTGTTTGTTTGGTAGTTTAGACTTGCATTCCAGTTTCATTGCTAGATAACAAGAACTCACTAAGTAGTCATCAGATCTAGGACCCGAGTTGACATATAAACCTAACCCGCTATACTACGCTTTAGGAAGTGGTTTCACTTGGCCAATTCCTGGGGTGACAGTAGAAGTGAGTCAGGCCTCAATCTGTTTACTCCGGTGGAGGTTAGTCGCCCGCTAGAGACTCAGATTGAGAGGGTCTGGAGACCTTTAGTCGAGACTTCAGACTGTTTAAGAACCTTCCGCAGTATAACTATCTTAGAAACTGAACTTGGTAATTGCAATCCGGCTTAACTGCAGTCTAGGGGGAACCATATCCAGGTGACCTCTCTCGACTTGAAAACAACCGTTTAACTTGCTTTGTGTTTTTGTTTGTTTGAACCTGCACTTAAGTTTTACCGCTAGATAATAAGAATTCGCTGAGTAGTCATCAAATCTAGGACCCGGGTTGACATTAAAACCCAAACCCGCTATACTACGCTTTAGGAAGTGGTTTCACTTGGCCATTTTCTAGGTGTATTTGCACGTTAGCGTCTTGTAATATTGATGGACATGTGATTCATTGATTGGTTTTGTCATATAAACATATAAACCAATTAATTGTGGCACAATGGCATAACGGGCACGAGTACGAACTCTTAGTAACGAGTCCAACTTGTACAATAAGGTGAATTTGCACTTTAAATGTCTTGTAATGTTGATGGACATGTGATTCATTGATTGTTTTCGTCATATACACACATAAACTGCTTAATTGTGTCATAATGACAAGAAGTGCACGAGTATGAACTCTTAATAACGAGTCCACATTGTACAATAAGGTGGATTTGCACGCCAAATGTCTTGTAATGTTGATAGACATGTGATTCATTGTTTGGTTTAGTCATTTAAACACATAAATCGCTTAATTGTGTTATAATGCCAAGACGTGCACGAGTACGAACTCTTAGTAATGAATCCAAATTGTACAATAAGGTGGATTTTCAATCCAAAGGTCTTATAATGTTGATAGGATTGTGGTTCATTGATTGGTTTAGTCACATAATCACATAAACCGCTTAATTGTGGCATAATGACATAGTGGGTACAGGTACGAACTCTTAGTAACGAGTCCAAATTGTACAATAAGGTGGATTTGCATTTTAAATGTCTTGTAATGTTGATGGACTTGTGATTTATTGATTGGTTTCGTCATATAAACACATAAACCTCTTAATTGTGTCATAATGACAAGACGTGCACGAGTACGAACTCTTAGTAACGAGTCCAAATTGTACAATAAGGTGGATTTGCACTTTAAATGACTTGTAATGTTGATGGACATGTGATTCATTGATTGGTTTCGTTATATAAACACATAAACCGCTTAATTGTGTCATAATGACAAGACGTGCACGGTTACGAACTCTTAGTAACGAGTCCAAATTGTACAATAAGGTGGATTTGCATTTTAAATGTCTTGTAATGTTGATGGACATGTGATTTATTGATTGCTTTCGTCATATAAACACATAAACCGCTTAATTGTGGTATAATGACAAAATGTGCACGAGTACGAACTCTTAGTAACGAGTCCAAATTGTACAATAAGGTGGATTTGCACGCCAAATGTCTTGTAATGTTGATAGACATGTGATTCATTGATTGGTTAGTCATTTAAACACATGAATCGCTTAAATGTGTCATAATGCTAAGACTTGCACGAGTACGAACTCTTAGTAACGAGTCAAAATTGTACAATAAGGTGGATTTGCACTTTAAATGTCTTGTAATGTTGATGGACATGTGATTCATTGATTGGTTTCGTCATAGAAACACACACACCGCTTAATTGTGTCATAATGACAAGACCTGCACGAGTACGAACTCTTAGTAGCGAGTCCAAATTGTATAATAAGGTGGATTTGCACGCCAAATGTCTTGTAATGTTGATAGACATGTGATTCATTGATTGGTTAGTCATTTAAACACATGAATCGCTTAATTGTGTCATAATGCCAAGACGTGCACGAGTACGAACTCTTAGTAACGAGTCCAAATTGTACAATAAGGTGGATTTGCAATCCAAAGGTCTTGTAATGTTGATAGGCATGTGATTCATTGATTGGTTTAGTCACATAAACACATAAACCGCTTAATTGTGGCCTAATGACATAACGGGAAGGAGTACGAACTCTTAGTAATGAGTCCAAATTGTACAATAAGGGGGATTTGCACTTTAAATGTCTTGTAATGTTGTATACATGTGATTCAGTGATTGATTTCGTTATATAAACACATAAACCTCTTAATTGTGTCATAATGACAAGACGTGCACGAGTACGAACTCTTAGTAACGAGTCCAAATTGTACAAATAAGGTGGATTTGCAATCCAAAGGTCTTGTAATGTTGATAGGCATGTGATTCATTGATTGGTTTAGTCACATAAACACATAAATCGCTTAATTGTGGCATAATGACATAACGGGAAGGAGTACGAACTCTTAGTAATGAGTCTAAATTGTACAATAAGGGGGATTTGCACTTTAAATGTCTTGTAATGTTGTGGACATGTGATTCAGTGATTGATTTCGTTATATAAACACACAAACCGCTTAATTGTGTCATAATGACAAGACGTGCACGAGTACAAACTCTTAGTAACGAGTCCAAATTGTACAATAAGGTGGATTTTCACTTTAAATGTCTTGTAATGTTGATGGACATGTGATTCATTGATTGGTTTCGTCATATAAACACATAAACTGCTTAATTGTGTCATAATGACAAGACGTGCACGAGTATGAACTCTTAGTAACGAAGATTGGATGATGATGAATTTGAAGTATTTACTATATAATATAGGGCGAGTATGTCGGCTAGTGGAGTCCACAGAGCATGTTGCCGAGTGAGTCAGATAGATGCCATGGTATACATAGTGTTGCTTCTTTTTCGCCCAATTCTAAGAAATAAAAATCCGTCAATAAATGAAGAACCCCATTATATAGATGATATGAGAGGGCTAAGGCAGTAATCTCGACGGAGATTATCACTCACTCTTCTTAGTTCTCGTTCTTCACTCGCTAGGTCGGGAGATGAAAAATAGTCCTTAGGCCTTGGAATCCTAAAGTATTTCTGTCTTAAGAGTTCTCCTCTCTATGAATTTATACTTATAGGGGTAACAACCTCATACTCGTCGAATACCCGTTGAATACCGGAGCTCATGCCTTATCGAGCATGTTTTCTCATTTTGAAAGTACTTTATTCTGCCGCAGCAAATGGTAATCACAATAAGGATTTTAAGAAAGACGATTTAGTTACTTCTTCTTTATTCCCCAGATTCTAAAAAGAAGATAAACTGTCAGGAGCTATAGCAGATCGAACGAATGTGAGAGGATCTAACTAGTGCTTTATATAACATTCTTGTAGCATCTATCCTCCGTCACTCTATCATTAACCTCTCTCCACTAACTATTAAGAAGTTTCAATAGGCACTAGTATGTGCGTATGATGCGAAAAAAAACAGGGGGTCGTTTGGATCTAGGTTTCTAGTGAGTGATTTGTGAGGAATTTTAAAACAATCCCTCGTTATGCAGGATTTTAATACAATTATGCGTTTGGAAAGATGAGAGATTGTTAGGATTAGAGATTTCAAAATCTCTCATATGCAGGTTTTTAAAATAGCTGATGGGGACCAGCTATTTCACAATCCCTCATTTTTTATTGCATTTTTCCAAAGCCTACCCTCCTTCATCGGTGTTATTCCTCTTCTCAGATCGTCTTCAACTTATTATTCCGACTTCTTCTTTCTTTTCTCCGACCATCCTCAACCGACATCAATAGTGAGATAATCTCTGATCTCCTCCGACGACCAAGGATAAGATTACGGCGGGATTTCGTTTAATTCATTCTTCTTCTCTTCAATCATTCTTCTGGCCTCTGATCCGGCGAAATTCAATCGACTGCTACATCGAGTAGAAGCTAGGATTCTCCCTCTCGACCCCTCACTGTGCCTTCCTTCCCCGCAACCGAAAAAGGTAGCTGCTCAAGCAAGCGCCATCGGCGATGATGCAGAGATGGGGTTTTATCGATGGGGAGATTGCATGTTCTGCGTAACTAGGTTTGTAAGGAAGAAGACGACGAGAAGAGCGACGGAGGTTTTTGGGGCCATGAATCTGTTCGCCGACGGAGATTTTGTGTCGACTCCTGTTCGAATCGAATCCGAAGCCCACAACTCAACTTCTCTCGCCACTTCTGTTCATTCCCGTCGATGGGTAGATAAGTGGTTGGTGGATTTTGGGTCAATTTCCGTTGCCGGTTTCTGGGTTACTCGCCAACCCCGCCGCATCTCGATGAAAACGAATCTGGTCCTAGATACTGCGATTGCGCTGATGGAAGAAGAAGCAATGGAAGATGGAACCTAGCCTTGTGAAGATGGAAGAGTTGCAAACTGTGGAAGGAGGTCTGGACTTCATATTGAAATTGCTACAACAACACTCAATTGGATGGAAATTGGCGGAGAGTGATAGGTTGAATATGGAAAATCGGCAAAGATTGGATCAATTGGATGGAGATTGGATGAAGCAGAGAGGAAGAGAGGGTTGCTCGGTTTGGCCAAGGAAGAAGGAGGAAGTGGGATTTATGGGCACATCTGTAATTTTGATTTCACTATTAAAAACACTTAATAATATCCAAACAAGTTATTTGGGCCAAATCTCTCATGTAAATTAGCTGGGATTTTAAATGAGAGATTTTAAACCAAATCCCTCATTATCAAAATTACTCATCCAAACGACCCCAAGTGTATTTTGTTCGTTTCCTTCCACAAAGATGCACTTTCTTTTTCTTTTAGTTTCTTTCTTCTAGCTTGTCAATTATTGAACTCTCTATCAATCAGCAGAAAGAATTGTGGTCTCTACTAATTAGCCGGAAAGCGCTTTACCGGAACTCTGACGTTGATCTCGCTATAGTAGGAGGAAGCAAGAAGAAACGGGCAGTGGTTTGTCGATTACTTGGTGAAAGGAAGCTTCTTTCGATATTTCTTGTTCATCTCTGCTGAAAACAGCTCTTGCCTCTTCCCGCTGATCATGCAGCAGCATAATCGGATTAGGGTTTGTATCGTCTCTTTTCGTTCTTAATTTTGTGAGAAACTGGAAATCGAAGTGCTCTTTAAGTTTGTGTTTTTGCCACTCGGTCTTTACTTGGTGGTATGCTGGCCTTGGATGGTTGAATCTGTCCTCTTCCTTTTGTCGGTTACTAAATGCGTAATGGGTTCTGGCTCTGGTGGGGAAATGATCAAATTTGAATTGTGATCCCACTATGGTTGCTTTGACACTTATAAGTTTCTTGTCTTCTCTGGTATAATCAATTTAAGACCTTCTTTCTCGATTCTGTAGTTGAATTCTTGTTATTGGTATGGTTGTGCAGCCTTTATCTAAAGCTTTAAGAAGCTGCTTCTAAAGTTCAAGTTTTGACCATTGACCAGTCAGAATCTGGTATGGAGTTCTACTATCGACTTCATAAGTTCTGTCAACTGGAGTCAAGAAAGTGGCTCATCTTTGTTGGGGCAGTCGCCATTGCTCACTTACTGTTTCAGCCCCTATTGTTTCCATATGGATACGCCGTTCGGACTCTTCTTCCCACAGCCCGTGATCCCGTATTTGATGAAAGCAGGGTGATCGGGACAGGGCAATCTTCCATCAAGTCTGGAGTTGCTCGGAATGCTTTAGCAGTTGATGCATCAAGTGAGTTGAAAATTGGCCTTTTTGCCCAGAATGAGACTAAATCTGATGGTGCTGGAGACGTTAGTCATGTCAGTGAAGTGAAAGGACATGGTGGAGATACAGAGAACGGTTTAGCATCGGAGGAAGTAAACTTGGATGATGATACTGCTGAACTTGCTGTAGATAGAGATGTTGTTGATGATGATGATGATGAGGATGATGTTCGGTTGGAGAATATAGTTGATGGAAATGAGGTTACTCAAGAAAAAGATTCTGTTCTAGAGTTGCCCAGTGAAGCCAAAAAGGGACTTCCTCCTGTGCAAGATGTAACTAGCAAGACCAGTGAAGCCCCTGCAGCTTTGTCTCAAGCTGTACCTCCAACAACCGGTGCTAGCCATTTGAAAGAAAACGGAGCCTCCTCTATTGGTTCTGCGGTTGTTAAAGGTGCCTTTACCACTTCAAAGAATAATTCTGCTGGAGTTAGTAACCCTGTGAAGAAAAAAATTAAGGCTGAGATGCCACCAACGTCAATTACAACATTTGATGAGATGAACCAGTTGTTAGCCAGAAATCGCCAGTCTTCACGGGCAATGGTATGAACTTTACTTGCTTAGGCATGAAATCTAATGTGGTCTCTTCATTTGAATCAGCATATTTAGACCAGTTTCAAATTTCTTTGTAGAGACCAAGATGGTCCTCTGAACGTGATCGGGAGATTTTGGCTGCAAGTTGGCAGATCGAAAATGCACCTGCCGTGGTTAACGATCCAGATCTTTATGCTCCGCTCTTCAGAAACGTTTCACAGTTCAAAAGGTAACCACCTACATCAAGATACCAATTGCTAGTTAGTTCCAGGAGTGTCACTATGACAAGTTACCCTGATCTGTTTTGTTTTGATACAAGATGATGATAGCAAACTAGAAAATAGAGTGAAAACAAGAAAATGGGAATGGTTATGAAATAACCGACTATTAAGAATGAGAAATGTTGAACCTTCCATCTCTAGTTCAAAATCATTAGGCAGATTGTAGTTGCAAATCGTTGCTTGCTGTGAAGCTTATTCTGCAGTTTCATTGTCAGTATATAATACTCGACTTTTGGGTCTGAAATCACTATGGATTGAGATTTCATATCTAAATCTCTCTGGTCTGTAGCGAGATATGAGATGAAGCATGAGTCTGTTAGGGCTAAGCCATTAAGCTGTGATACATCCAAATTCAGCAACTAAAAGTTTTGGGATGATAGGTCTTTTTTGTCAAATTAGTTATTGAAAAGTGTCATTGGTTGACCTTGCATATCCTATTCTCATGCCACTTCATACTTCTAGGTGTTAGACGAGTTTTTATTAGGCAACTTCTTTTGTTCCTGCGTCACTGATTCACCTGGCTAGTCGAACTCGTATTGGCGTAATCTAGAACTTCCTCTTTGCTAAACTTTTAGGAGTTATGAGCTCATGGAACACACACTCAAAGTCTATATCTACAAGGATGGAAAGAAACCTATCTTTCATCTACCGATAATGAAGGGATTGTATGCTTCGGAGGGATGGTTTATGAAACTAATGCAGGGAAGTAAGCAATTTGTTGTGAAGGACCCCCGAAAGGCTCACCTGTTCTACATGCCATTTAGTTCACGAATGCTGGAATACACGCTGTACGTACGAAACTCTCATAATAGGACAAATCTACGGCAGCATCTGAAGGAATACTCAGAAAAGATTGCAGCTAAATATCCTTTCTGGAATCGAACTGGTGGAGCAGACCATTTTCTTGTTGCCTGCCATGATTGGGTATGTTCCTTGCTTAACTTATCCCTTCATTAGCTGCAACTTCATGGGTTGGTGATGTATGCTATTGTTTATCATATTCTTGCAGGCTCCATATGAGACGAGGCACCATATGGAACATTGTAT
This sequence comes from Linum trigynum, assembly GCA_964030455.1. Taxonomy (NCBI): domain Eukaryota; kingdom Viridiplantae; phylum Streptophyta; class Magnoliopsida; order Malpighiales; family Linaceae; genus Linum; species Linum trigynum. The sequence goes on from OZ034814.1 coordinate 10,160,705, forward strand.
TAAAGCCCTCTGCAATGCTGATGTCACAGTAGGCTTTAAACTAGGAAGGGACGTATCTCTTCCAGAGACATACGTTAGAGCTGCAAGAAATCCTCTCCGTGACCTTGGAGGGAAGCCACCTTCTCAAAGGAACATTCTTGCGTTCTATGCCGGAGGCATGCATGGATACCTCCGTCCAATTTTAGTCAAGCAGTGGAAAGACAAGGACCCCAACATGAAGATCTTTGGTCCTATGCCTGCTGGTGTAGCGAGCAAAATGAACTACATCCAACACATGAAGAGGAGCAAGTACTGCATCTGCCCTAAGGGCTACGAGGTTAATAGCCCACGAGTCGTGGAAGCCATCTTCTACGAATGCGTGCCGGTTATCATATCGGACAACTTCATTCCACCACTCTTCGAGGTCTTCAATTGGGACGCCTTCTCGATTATACTCCCGGAGAAGGACATTCCTAATCTGAAGGAGATTTTGGTCTCCATACCAGCAAACCGATACATGGATCTGCAGCTCGGGGTCAGGAAGGTTCAAAGGCATTTCCTTTGGCATGGTAGGCCTCTGAAATATGACCTCTTTCACATGACCCTTCATTCGATCTGGTACAACCGAGTTTATCAGATAAAACCACGATGAGAGCAATAGAAGGTTTTTAAGGGAAGTGAACATCATACTTTCTTGGTTTCCAAAGAAGTTTGTGCACATAGCTATTGTAGAATTTTTTGTTTTTTATCTGATTTGTTGTCCCTATTGATTTTTATTCTCTTGGCTTGTGGGTAAAATACCTCGAATACCATTTGAATTTGATAATTAGGTTAGACATACCACTTACGTTTGAATAGGGCGTCGAGTACCACTAAGGTCGACATTGCATCCGTCTACTTTTCTATCTCATCCAAACTTTTAATATTTTTTGGTACCCAAAATTTTTAAAAATATTCAAAACTATTTTTCAACAAGTTTTATGTAATATAAAATTATAGGGATTTTTCCAAAAGTAGCACTGTTTTTAAAAAGAATTCTAAAAATAGCACCCAACTCCGAAAAATTACAAAAATAGCACCCTTTTTGCAAAACTTCCACCCGTACCAGCGGTTTAGGCGAAAACTGTCATCCGAGGGTTCGTTTTTCGATGAAACCGCATTGGTAGGGGGCGGTTTTACAGACCGCACCCCCACCATGCGGTCTGCTTTTTTTTTTTTTTTGACAAAATCCTAACTTAGGTGGAAACTTCAAAACGAACGTATCTTTGTGTTCGGGTATCCGATCGTCGCGATTTTTTTTTTATTCTGCATAACCTTTTGAGATCTTGCAAGCCGAAGGTGGTTTGGTCCCGCATTCGTCCCAAAAAATGTCGTTTGCTACCCTGAACGAGCTTTTTTCCGATTTCGTCACACTTTAGACAACCATAACTTTGTGCTCCAAAATCCAAACAGCATGAATTTTTTTTTTTTTAATTCGCATAAATTTTTAAGAAATACAACTTTTATCATAGACATAATTTCAATATGTACGTGGATTGCTGAGAAGAGAAGATAAGCTATTCCCAAAATCCTGTATATCCAAAAATAATTTCTGTTTTGAAAATTCATTCCTAGTAAAAATTGTAGTCCTTAAAAAGTTGTGCGAAATAAAAAAAAAATTCATGTCGTTTGGATTTTGGAGCACAAAGTTATGGTTGTCCAAAGTTTGACGAAATCGGAAAAAGGCTCGTTCGGGGTAGCAAACGACATTTTTTGGGACGAAGGCGGGACCATACCACCTTCGGCTTGCAAGATCTCAAAAGGTTATGCAGAATAAAAAAAAAAATTCATGACGATCGGATACCCGAACACAAAGATACGTTCGTTTGAAGTTTCCACATAGGTTACAATTTTTCAAAAAAAAAAAAAACAGACCTCATGGTGGGGGTGCGGTCTGTAAAACCGCCCCCTACCAGTGCGGTATTCATCGAAAAACGCGCCTCGGGGTGGCGGTTTTGCAGAAAGGGTGCTATTTTTGTAATTTTTCGGAGTTGGGTGCTATATTTAGAAATTTTTTTAAATAGTGCTACTTTTTGAAAAATCCCAAAATTAGAATACCTTCTAAACATATCATTACTAAAATGGCTAATCACATTTTTTTCATAAAATAGATAAATTAATAAAAATATTAAATGAATATTAAGAAAAATAATAAGTACACTAGAATATAATAATAAATATTTAAAATTAACTTTAGAATATTTATTTAAACACTTTAATTAAATTAGAAGCACCATTAGAAATAGTTAAAATAGAACCTAATCGATCATTAATACATCAAAACCAAAAAAAGATAAATGGAACACAATCATAAGGAATAAAACATATTCCAGTCATTGAAAAAACATTTGTAGGGAAAAGAGACGGAAAGTAGCCAAGTAATAAATGAACTATAAAAGCTACAACATTCAGTAAAAAATGTAGGAAATAAAATATGAATATAGGAAGAGAATTAAAATTACTAAATTTAACTAATATGAAACATTTACAATATAATATGAGAGAATTTAAAAGAGATTAACATGGAAAATTAGACAACATCACCATGATGTAAGAGAACTAAATATAACATTCTCTGATTATTTATATCGAGATAGAATTCATAAGATATATTTGCTTCAGAAAATTATTTAAGAACACATAATGATAATTGAAAATACTTATAATGATAATTGATTCTAAACTTTCTATTAAAAAATTAATTTGATATCAAGTATTCAAAAGAGGATTTCAATTAAACAATAAAAAATTATGTTTTCCATAAGTCCCAATGGTTTTTTTACAATAAGAAAAGTAGAAGGACCTATTGTGAAATTTAGAAAACGAAATATTCCAAGAATATTCAGTCAACTTTAACGCAATGCACATAGCAGAAAACTTACGTGGTACCGGGTGCTCATATAATAGAATTCAGTGGTACCCGACATCCTATTCAAATCTAAGTAGTATGTCTGCCCAATTCTCAAACTTTAGTGATACCCGAGTGACTCGCTAAAACACAACACCTAACAAAGGCCAAGTGTAACCAATGAAAGGGACTGCAGTATAGTGGCTCAAGTGATAAATATCGAATCCACGGGTCTCTAGAGTTACTATTACTCAGCTTCAGTTTATTATTTAGCAAACCAAATTAAGATGAAAGAACTAAAACTACTCTAGCAAACTACAGTTAAAGTTAATCTAATTACAGGTTGGGAACTCACTTAGGTATGATTCCCCCTAGCCACTAGCCAGATTAACGATTGATGATCTCTAACCTGTTTCACTTTCATTCACAATGCGGAGAATCCTTGACTAGACCTTGAGTCTCGACTAAAGGAACAAGGCCCTCTTGAGTCAATTGCCTAGAGGGACGTATCCTTCTCTAGAACAACTGATCAAGGCGTTCTGAACTAGACTCCCTCTATCGAAAGGGGTTCTCAATCGATACAAAGCAGTGAATCAACCCTCGACTAAAGCAATCGATCCACTACTATCAATCTATGGTGCTCTATTGACCTAATCAGGTATTCCCTCTCATAGAATCAAAGCAGAATCAATAATCTCGACTAAAGCAGAATTGAATCATGAAAACATGCATAGATTGAATATGAACTCAAGATTATCCAGTCAGAGTACTCATACAATCATCCAATCAAACAAACATAGCTAGGGTTCCTCAAAACCTAAGTGAAGGGAAGTTACTCCATAGAGAAGAGAGAGACTGCAGTAAGAATCTTCAGATGATCAGTCTTCAAGTCCGGGCTTGTTCCTCGAGCTTCCAAGGCGAAGAAATCCTCCTTCTCTACTCCAAGAATGCCCTCAAATCGCCCTCTCTCTCTAGGGTTCGTCCCTTGGGTGTTTGGGATCCAAAACCCAGCTCTCCCTCCTCTTTGGTTCGGAATTTGGCTTAAAACCAGGAAATCCCGACTCGCACGGCCAGGGTGCACGGCCGTGCATATCACCATTCTGGCCGTGCAACTCAAAACGCAGCGTGTCATTTAGTCGAACTTCAGCCCTCTCGCACAGCCAGGGTGCACGGCCGTGCGAGCTTCAGGGGTTGCCCGTGCGTGTCCTCGGCATAAGGCGCACGTCCATATTGCTCACGTGCACGGCCGTGCAGCCTCCCTGGTCTGCCCGTGCAGCTTGCTCAGCCTCTGTTTAACGCTTCGTTTCTCCCTCGTCCGGACTCCGAATCAATCGCCGTTTGATCCCAGACGCTCGTAGTCTCGTCCTCTTTCGTTTCATAACAAGCTTGCATGATTCTTTGTCCATAAAGTGAGGTAGAAATCCATTCTTCTTCAGTTCATGCCCGAGTTTCTTCTCTCGAATCGTCAATTGATCTCTGATTGACTTGAAACTTGCGCCTATGCTTCACTTTATGTGCTAGGACCTGAAATGGGACAAAGGAATACAACCTAGCATAAAATAGGCCAAAGACGCAATAATTCAAGCTCAAACAATCAAGAAACAAAGGGGAAAACATGTGCAAATACCGAGTCATCACCGAGGTATTTACCCTAGAATTGTAAACATTCAAATATTGTAACCACAGTCCTTCGGAGTGTTGAGCATATAGATTGTATTGATAAGGTTGAATGAATGCAGGAGTTGCTTTTCTTCATTGTCCAAAGTCCAACTTCTTTTTCCTTCACCAGCCCCTTAGAGAAGGAGAAAACTCAGCAGTCTTCAACTGGAAGTCGTTGCAGATCCGCCATTTTCTTTACAATGATGGTGGCTTGCAAGTTTGTGAAACGGTTGTCTCCTTTTGCAGTGCTCTGATGGCCACTGAAGCAGAGTATCTTGGAATGAACGACTTGCTCGATGAAAAGATCATCAATATTATAATGGGGATTCGGTTGCTGGGGTTGGAGTGTTATTGATACTTTTCCTTCTGATCGAATCCCAGTTGCTGTCCAAGACCACCCCCATGGCTGAAACCCGTTACGCCACGTGTCCTTTGTCGGTCGTCCAAATGGCCAATCATGGGGAGCGGTTACGGTGCTAACTATTGTAACCAAGGGAAAAACTACTACTAGTTTGAATTAGTAGTGATTTAGCTTAGATGTTGTATTGATTTTATAATAATTCGTAGTGATTTCGTTATTTTTAGTAGTGTTTTTTGCTAGTTATCACGGTGCTAACCCCTATAATGATTAGCACCTAATCCCATCCCCCAACCATGACCCCAAAGGCCCAAACATGAATGCAACTTTCCCGCCGCCGCCGGAAAAGGTTGCGGCGAGGTTGGGCTATCGGCAACAGCTTGATATGTGGAAGGAATGAATTGCTTGGGAAATATACTGGTGCTTTTAAAATCGAAAGGGTCAGTCGTATCGTTGCACGAAACTTGAAGTGGATATTGCCAACCAGGGATAGTTGGTTGGATAGTGCATTAGTGCTCAACGTTGATGTCTTGTATGCTAGGAACACTAAGATGTTACAGCATAGAAAATGAGAAATTTGAACCAAATTCTACATGTATTTTCACATAATCTTTGCAAATTATTGAAAAGAAAATGACTCAAATTTATTGAGATTCAATGGTACCCTTGAGAATTGAAATGAGTACCTGTAAAATGTTCTATCAGTCGTAGGAATTAGACAATGCCCTTCATGGTTGTATGAGGAAAATAGAATGATTCATAACATAAACTTTGTTCCACAGGAATATAAACAGCCAAATGATTAAGAAAAGAGTCTAAAGTACATGTACTCCATGGAAAAAGTTTCAAGCTTGATGAGATGTCCATGTACCTGGGTATTGGGTCGTGCTTGGACTGGTACAACATGACCACGCCTCAGGCTCGTTTATGTCGTGCCGTATTGGGTAACTCATTTTTAAAATTTGCTCAGCCCAACCTGGGGGTTGAGGATGGTTTGAATCTTGTCGTACTTACACATTCTCATGTCATGCTTCATGAAAAGGAAGAAGATAAAAGTCAATGAAATTGAAGGAGAAAATCAGACGGGAAATGAAACTATTAATTTAGAATGTTTGAAAAAAGTAACAAATAAAGGGAAGAAGAAATTTAAGTATGAGGGGAGTGATTTGACCTTCATCTATTTTATAATTGTTCGATCATTTATATTTATGGTAGTAATTACATATAATATTTAAATTAATATTATAAGAAAAATAATTCATTATTTGTGTGTTGTATTCTATAATAATTTTAGTTTAGTTATGTCGTCTAAATGGAAAAACAATAGTGTTGTCATGAAGGAGTTCGAGAAACCTCCCAGTATTACCTCCCTTCAGGTCCTTTATAGTTGTCCATTATATGAGAAGGAAAACAAGTCGAGATTGAATCTGAGAGCTGCTATGAACTTCGTCCCGAAAGTTCCGTGTATTGCCATAAAATGGCATGTGGAATCATCATAATATGATTGATTGAGTTATCCATGAACGTTAAGAACTACCATTCTGTCCACAAAAGTTCACATCTTTGTGGCAATGGACCTACGATATTGAACATGAGCTGAAAGTAATACCACAACTTTGATGCAAATTGACAATGCAAAAATAAGTGATCGCTAGATTCCTCCACATTTTTGCACATGCAACATCTATTCGGAATAGATGATGCCAGGCTGAACTATATATTTCTTGTTTGTACACTAACGTCTCGTGTCATGCTAGCCCGTAACAATCCGGCGATCAAGTAAGTATTTGTGCTTATACCAGAAAGACCCACTTATAGGTTGTGCTCATGTTCGTTTCATGAAATTTAGGCTCGACACCAGACTGAACTATATATTTCGTGATTATACTCTGTCACATTCCGTTCTCTAAAACCTTGAAATAATAGTTTTTCTCCGGAACATATTTAATTTTTTGAAAGGAAGAATAACATTGTGCCAAGATACCAATACTGAAAATAAACTCTTATAATTCAAAAGCAAAGCCCTAACATTTGGACAAACCTCAATCTATAAAGTCTTAATCTTTTAAATCTCTACTCACTACTCATAATAATAAAGCAAATAACTAAAGGTCGCAAACACTTCTTACTCCGATCCGTGGTCATCCATCCTCAGTATCGCTCACGTGGTCCTCCTTTGGTAGCCTGCTCTCTCGCTGGATGCTCCTCAACTGGGTGCTTTCTAGCTCCTCCTCTACGACCTGGTGAGTGGGTCGGGGTCAGTCTACGCCATTACTTAAACTTGAAGCACTTACGAGTATTCCCTTAAGTCTTCACCTCAAAACTTATGGAAGTTATTTATACTTCCACCCTTTAAACTTTAACTCTTAAAAATGTGGGATTTGGAGTTACTCGCCACCCTCAAAATCTTAAATCTTTGACCGACATTGGGATCTCCTCACTAACTAGTCCAGCTGCCCAACTCATACGTATGAGGGCCAACATAGGCCTATCCTTAAACCTTTTTATGAGAGTAATCGATTCAACCCCATAAACCTTAAGAGTATATCATACTCTTCCTTTAAACTTCATGTGATGTATAAGTGATTCATCCACATGTTTCTTAAGATCAAACTTGCTCTTCCTTTAAACTTTAATTGGGGCGGGGGATTGTCGTTAGTGAACTACCTTTAAACCTTTTCAACCTAATTTAATTAGGAGTTAAATACCTCTTAAATGTTGACCTTTAAAGATCAGAAAAACTTCAATAAATAAACATAAATATAAAAGCTTCAAGATTGAAAGCTCAAATAATCATATACACTTCACAAACATAACTCAAATAGAGCATATATCATCAATCACGACATAAATCAACGTTGTCATACATTCACGCAAAGTACATACTTAAAACTCGTAAGGCAAATACTTGAAATACGTAAAGCGTAGATTTTACCCCCTTAAACCACTCATCTTATCGTTTAACTAACAACCATCAACTCTCGTTTTTCCCTCTCGACTCCCTTCATTCAATCCCACAAGCTGCTCCACTTTCTAGTGATAAGTTTCCATGTACCTAATAAGAGCTCCCTTTAATACCAATAATAAGGTACTTGGTTCCATGAGTTAAATAGTCCATGTAAGTCCAAACAAATATCATCATGTCCATATCCATCTAATTTAATCTTTGCAACTCATGTACGTGTCTCTTTCCCCACTTGGAAATTATGTGTGTGTATACATAAATAATCATAAAATGCTCCATGACCCCGTCCAAACTTCAATTAATATCTAGTTGTTTGAATGTCTCGTACTAAAGTCCAAGCCACATACCTCCTTCAGAATCAGTCACCTTTGTTCAATTCCTTTGTTCAAGTCCATGCCATCAATAGCGCGACGCCCCTAGAAGTCTCCACAACACTGAATAGCAGTTAAGTTGAATACGAGATACCTTCACACCCACGTGTGATTTCTCCCTGTCATGTCAAGATCGATCCGCTTCTGATACTGCCACCTCATTTGTCTAGCTCCCCTTGTATATACATAGAAATTCATTTCATGAATTGAACTACCCATCATCATTCTAGACGAATGAAACATATGACGCTTACCTCCTTATTTCGACGTTTCCCCGCAACAACTAATTCCCGTCAACTTGTGTCGCCGATGAAGCTTGTTGATAGCAGCCTCCAACCTCAAGCAACCAACTTCTGGTCGTAGCTCCTACTGCACGCTCATCCTTAGATGCATATATCCCTTTTCTTGGATGCATCGGTCTCCCAACTTCGCCCGACTCTTTTTTGTCCACCGACAGTGGCAAGGAGGAAGAATGGAGATGGAGTCAAGTAAATAAAATTCGTCCCTCTCTTTGTGCTCTCCTCCTGGCCGGACTTCCACTTGGCCATTTAATTGCAAAACAATGGACAAGGCCTCCCTCCCCATTAATATTCACGTGAACTCAATCCTCCATCACCTACCATGATCCCAATTAATGAAGTCTGTCCACTCATTTAGTGGAGCTTTATGATAGAGGGAAAAGAGTGGGGTGAGGATCATTTGGGTTGGGGTAGCGTGTTTATTGCTTGTGTATTGGTCATTAGACTTAGTTAGATTTGATTCAAGTTTTTTGTACTGAATCATCGACCCATAAATCGTATATTTATTTCTTGGCGAATATGGATTCAAAAGTTAGTGTGTTACATACTCGTCTCGTGTCATTAATTGTCTCATATTGTGCTAGCCCGCATCGACTGAGTACCCAAATAAAAATTGATGAGGTCATCAAAGCCAAACACACTCAAGTTGAAGGGCCAATGACTCGAGCTAGGGCTAAGGCTTTTCGGGATCAAATTGTAAGCTATTTGGCTAAGGAGTTGGAGGGCTTAAGCTTGGATTTGCTAGAAGGAAAGTCCATCACACTATTGAGCTATGTGGATCACGAAATTGGGCTCAAAGGGATGGAAGGAGGGTCGGCCATGGAGAAGGAGTCTCAAGGTGTGAATGGAATCAACAATGGATAAAGATCATGGTGTGAACACAAGGTGTGAAAGGAATTTCAAGTGTGAACACAAGGTGGGGGGGGGGGGGGGGGGGGGGGGGGGGGGGGGGAGATTTGAAGGCTAGGTTCAAGGGTAGTTGTTGACTTAGTCTTTTCCTTGTTTGTTAAGGTTTTTGTTTTCCTTTTTCAAGTAGGATTTGGTTTTCCTTAGTTGTTTTGTGTTTAGATTCGTGGGTCTATAAATAGGAATGCAACCAATGTATTTTTCATTCAAGTTTTCAGCAATCAAATACAAGTGTTTACAAGTTCAAGTGAACGTTTTGCTTATTCGCTCCTTTGAGGATTCGGGAGGTTTGAGTGGTCTCTTATCAACTAGAGAACGCGTCTAGTTGTGGCGAGCATCGACGATATTGGTTGGCCTCTTCCACGGGTTCGAGATTGTTTGGAAGGTTTCATATACCTTCTGGCCCTTCTCACGAGTTCGGATTTGTTGGATCGATTCCGCAAGTATCTTTATTTTCGTGTTATTCAAGAAATGAGAAAACCCTAAAAAGTTCGACGTGTGCAACTCTGGTTTTTGGTCCGATTTGGGAGGATTCTCGAATTATGATCATATCAAGTGTTAGGGCAAAAACCACACCGGGAGCCCTCGTATCGAAAGATATGGACAGTGGACTAGACTCCCGGCGAAACAAGCATACCCATCACACGAGAATTACACAACAAAACACACCGGGGACCCTCAAATCGAGCGATTCGGACAGTGGACTAGGCCCCCGGTGAAACAAGCATACCAAAACCGTACTAAATAAGCACCAATCGATCCACCACACAAAAAAACCACACAAGCCCTCATGCAATGCAACATGCAAATGGTAGGCCGAATAACTGAAATCCTGAGGCAAAAATAGAACAAGCAAAGAGCGTCATCGGCCTACCCAATCATCCACAAATCATGCCACAATCACAAGTTCTTCACCTAACTCTAGGTATCGATTCTCCAGAAATAAAAGAAAAGACAAGGAGAACACACCTGGAGACGCAAGGAGAGACCATGAGAGAGGTGAAGAAAGTGGAAGAAAACACCCTAAGTCGTCGGAAAAGACACCGGAGACTCGCCGGAGAACTCGGCACCGGTGACCCAACCTCGGCCAAACAAGCCCAAATCTTTGGGGAATGTGCTCCTCGACGCCAGGAGCGTGGGGGCTTTCGCGGTTTGTGATTTGGAGGTCGGGGGAGGGAGTTATGGCCGGAAAATCGAAGGAGAAGAGGAAGAGGCCGAGTTTCCGGCGAGAGGGGGGCTGGATTTTGAAAAAAAATGAATCTGGTGGGTTTTGGGGCTGAAAATCGACTTTTATAGGGGGGGAGGCAAAACACGGGCGGGCTGGAACACGGCCGTGTTCGGCCTGTTCCGCGCCCGTGTTTTTTCTGTCGAGGCCGTGTTCAGCACCTTTGAAAACACGGGCGGGCTGGGACCAAAACACGGGCGTGTTTTGGACGCCCAGCACCCGTGGATTTACTGCCGCGAGCAGTGCAGGTCGAATTCCAAAACACGGGCGGGCAGGGGGCAAAACACGGCCGTGTTTTTGTCCCCTGGCGCCCGTGCTTTTATTGCCGAGCCCAAACTGCCTTTTTTCAAAATTCCAATTTCAAACCACCAAGATTCATTCGTGCCCCGGCTCTAAAATTTACCCAATCACACATTAAAAAGAATTGCCCGAGCCACGAAAAACTTTCCAGACAGACTCCAGACAGACTCAAAGACTAAAAAACCGACAAAAAAATGAAATAAATAAAAAACAAAGGTTAGAAATGAAAACCGTGGTGGGGTTGCCTCCCCACAAGCGCTTCTTTACCATCTTTTAGCTGGACGCCCATGGCAGAACTAAGGGTCCACGAAGTCCACTGCCAACTCCGCACGTTCGACCTCGCCTCCCAAGTAGAGTTTGAGACGATGGCCATTCACTTTAAATGGTTCAGTCTGCGGGTTGGCAATCTCGATCGTGCCATAAGGGAACACCTGTGTGACCGTGTACGGTCCAGACCACCGGGAACGGAGTTTTCCGGGAAAGAGCTTCAGGCGAGAGTTATAAAGGAGAACTCGATCACCAACCTGGAACTCTTTCGGACCCCGCAACCGTGCATCGTGCAGGCGCTTAGTGCGCTCCTTGTACAGCTTGGTGTTCTCATAGGCGTGATAACGCCACTCCTCCAGCCCCAGCATCTGCAGTTTGCGCTCAACACCTGCAACACTAACATCCAAGTTTAGCAGCTTAAGGGCCCAGAAGGCCTTGTGCTCTAGCTCCACGGGCAAATGGCATGCCTTTCCATAGACAAGTCGGTATGGTGAGGTACCAATGGGCGTCTTGTAGGCAGTGTGGTATGCCCATAGAGCATCATCGAGCTTGGTGGACAAATCCTTGCGGGATAGATTCACCGTCTTCTCTAGGATATGCTTGAGCTCCCAGTTCGTCAGCTCGGCCTGACCACTTGTTTGAGGGTGGTAGGCCACAGACACCTTATGAGTTACACCATAGCGAGACAACAACTTATAGAACTGCCATGGAAATGGGTGCCCCTATCGCTTATGATGGCTCTAGGTGTCCCGAACCGGGAGAATAGCTGCTTCAGAAAACCACAAAAACGTCTAGCATCATTAGTGGGCAAAGCTTGCGCCTCAGCCCACCTAGAGACGTAGTCAACAGCAACAAGGATATAGGTATTGCCAAAAGATGGAGGGAAGGGGCCCATGAAGTCGATACCCCAGACATCAAAATTCTCACAAGTTATAAACACATTCTGGGGCATCTCATCACGGGCAGAGATGTTACCTGACCTCTGGCATCGGTCGCACCTGCGTGCGAAGGCGTCTGCGTCCTTGAAGAGCGTGGGCCAGTAAAAGCCCGATTGGAGCACCTTCCTCGCCCGCGGTTCCCTCTGTGGTGACTGCCAGTAGGTCCTTCATGACAGTGAGATAGAATGCCCTCCATCTCACTCTCCATAACACATCGACAGATGATTTCGTCGGCTCCGATCCTGAAGAGATGAGGGTCATTCCAGAAGTAGTGCTTCAGGTCGGAGAATAACTTCCTTTTGGTGTGAGTTGTCATCCCCTTGGGCAGCTGCTGGCCCACAAGATAGTTCGCAAAATCAGAATACCAGGGGATGACACTCTCCACCAGGCACATCATTATCAATCTCTCATCTGGGAAGGAGTCGTTGATCTCCTCCTCGAGGTTGTCCGCAGGGGGTGCGTCCAACCGGGAGAGGTGATCGACTGCAACATTCTCCGCTCCCTTCTTGTCCCGAATCTCAATGTCAAACTCCTGCAGCAGTAAGATCCATCGTATGAGCCTAGGCTTGGCATCAGCCTTGCTCATCAGGTATCGAATCGCGGAGTGATCTGTATACATGGTCACATGGGACAAGACCAGATAAGGACGAAATTTATCGAAGGCAAACACCACTGCGAGCAGCTCCTTCTCCGTGGTGGTGTAGTTCTCCTGGGCATCATTGAGGGTCTTCGAGGCATAGTAGATAGGTCGAAAGTGTTGATCACGCCTCTGCCCCAAGACAGCTCCAACAGCAAAGTCACTGGCATCGCACATCAGCTCAAATGGCAGGGACCAATCAGGAACAACCATGATAGGAGCTTGGGTGAGCTTCTCCTTCAAGGTCGTGAAGGCCGCTGTGCATGCATCAGTAAACTGGAAGGGGGCCTCCTTCTCAAGAAGCTTAGTCAGGGGCAGGGCGATCTTCGAGAAATCCTTGATGAACCTCCTATAGAACCCTGCATGACCTAGAAAACTCCGGATCCCCTTAACAGATGTAGGAGGAGGCATCTTGCTGATAGTCTCGATCTTCGCTCTGTCCACCTCAATCCCCATCTTGGAGATCTTATGCCCAAGAACTATGCCTTCTCGAACAATGAAGTGACACTTCTCCCAACTCAGTGCCAGGTTCGTTTCTTCACACCGTTTAAGGACAAGCTCCAGGTAATGGAGACAGTGAGAGAATGAGTCTCCATAAACTAGAAATCGCCCATAAACACCTCCATAATCTCGCCGACCAGACGGTCAAAGATGGCGAGCATGCATCGCTGAAAAGTAGCTGGGGCATTGCGTAGCCCGAATGGAATCCTCTGGTAGGCAAATGTGCCGAAGGGGCAGGTGAAAGTGGTCTTCGCCTGGTCCTCCGGTGCAATAGGGATCTGGAAGTACCCGGACATCCCATCCAGGAAACAGTAGAACTCGTGCCCCGCCAGTCTCTCCAGCATCTGATCAATGAATGGCAGCGGGAAGTGGTCCTTCCGAGTGGCGTCGTTGAGACGCCGGTAATCAATGCAGACACGGTACCCAGTCACCGTGCGCATTGGGATCAGCTCATTCTTCTCGTTAGGCACGCAGCAAACTACTCAATCGAAGAATTGATTGAGCTCGAATAAAGAACGAAGCGTTCTTAATACGAACTTGGATAAAACGGAACCAAAAGGACAAATCCACACCTGGGGATAGCTCGATTGGTATAAAAGGGTAGTTGCTCGACCACGATTGAAGTGACTATTCAATCGATACACAAGCTCAGCAAGTTTGGAATCCACCAAACCCAAAACAAGTCGCAACTTGCACAAACCAAACGGTTTTGATTTCTATTCAACAAAGTCTGAGTTTTACAACGAAAGTAGAAAGGTATTTAAAGGCAAATAAACCTAATACAAACCTAATAGAACTAGGAAACAATTAAGGTAAAAGTCTACTCTAAAAAGGTTACAAAATTCGGGTTTAAACTTCTTTTCTTGAAGCACAAATAAGCTGCCAGCAAACAGTCAAAAGCAGCTTTCGTACTAACTTCGCGCCTTTTGTTCAAGTCTTTCCGGAACTTCAATCTTTCATCCAATTCCTTCCCTTGGTATATAAACATACCTAGTTTCATGTTGTAGAAGCCTTTGGTCTCGAATCAGATCCATGCTCCTTGAACTGAGCTCCAAAGTAGGCTTCACAAAACAGTTTCTAGACTTAAACCATTTTCTGGCAGTTTTCCAGTTTTGAGGTAGTAACTTTGAGGCCTTGGAAAACAACCTTAATGACATCATCTGAATCCACAGAGCATACAATTGGAAAGAGGGAAACTTTATCTGCAAGACAAACCCTTAAAATTGAATTTCCACCAAGCCAATTGAGAGAACCATGCCTCCAAAGTATGTACCCTGAACACGGATTTTGACTTAGCCAAATTCTGCCCTTCTTCTTTCCAACCTTGATAGCTTCTTTGGCAAGTAATTGTGACTTGTAGAAGTGGCCAATTTGGATCATATCACACAGCCTCCAGGTTCGGTGTTAGTCTTCTCTGCGGCTGTCTCACTGGCCGCATCTCATCCTCCATCAGTATCCGGTGGGAGCAGAAGGAAGGGCTGATCCCCCGGATGTCTGTGATCTTCCACGCGAGAGCTCGCTCGTACCGCTTCAGCAAGGCCACTAGTCTGTTCTTCTGCTCGGGTGTGAGGGTCGAGCTGATGATGACTGGCATCTTATTCCCCTCCCGGAGAAATGCATACTCCAAATGAGGAGGGAGGGGCTTAAGCTCTAGCTCTAGTGGTTCCTCCAAGGAAGTAGCGATGCGGGTGGAGGATGAGATCGGTTTGAATAGCCTGTCGCCCTCCAAGAAGCGGCCACTCTCCAACTAGGCCAACTGCTCCGCCAGCTGCGGCTCCTGCGATGCCTGCTCACCTAGCAAAATACAACGCTCAAGAGCATCGTCAGTACCCGCACTCGATATAGCGAGTGCGGTCTCAAAATCAATAAGCATATCACAATAATCTATGTCATCATGCAAATGAGAGTGTTTCCCATTCTCAGACACAGAGAAAGTAGCCTGTTCATCACCAGCACGCAGAATCAATTTACCACTATGCACATCAATAAGCGCCTTGGCGGTGGCGAGAAACGGTCTACCCAAAATCAAAGGTACATCCACATCCTCATTTATATCCAAAACAACAAAGTCAACAGGATATGTGAATGCACCCACATTAACAAGCAAGTACTCAATGATACCCCTAGGATGCACGATAGAACGATCAGCTAACTGAATGCTCATCCTAGTAGCTCTAGGTTCACCTAGGTCTAGCTTCTTAAACAATTTGTAAGGCATGACATTTATGCTAGTGCCTAGGTCCGCCAAGGACTTTCCTACATGCATGCTGCCAATAACAAGAGGGATAGTGAAACTCCCTGGGTCTTTTCGCTTCTCGGGCAGCTTGTTCTGCAGGATAGCAGAACACTCCTTGCTCAGCATCACTGTCGAAAGATCCCCAAGTTTCTTCTTGTTGGTGAGGAGGTCCTTCATGAACTTGGCATACTTGGGCATCCACGAAGGGCATGCTGATGTTGACCTGCTTCAACATTGCCATGAACTTGGCAAACTCAGTCTCCAGCTTGTCTTTATGTAGGCGAGTGGGGAAAGGAAGCTGGGGTACATGCTCCTTAACCACTAGCTGTGGCTTGGGAGCAGGCGTTTCTTTGTCTTCCCCCACTTCTGCAGTATCAGCTGGAAGTGTTGAAGCAGGTAGTGGCTCATCTCGACTGGGCTGGGCAGGAGCAGCTGATGTGGTCTTGCCACTCCTGGTAGTGATGGCATCTAGCTGCTGGTGCTGGTGAGGCTCACGAGGATTCGGAATAGTGGTGGCAGGAAGAGTCCCTGGTGCCCTAGTAGTGTTTTGGCGGGCCAAGATACCCTAGAACTTGACTCAATCCTACTGTCACCCTAGAAAATGGCCAAGTGAAACCACTTCCTAAGGCGTAGTATAGCGGGTTTGGGTTTTAATGTCAACCCGGGTCCTAGATTTGATGACTACTCGGTGAATTCTTGTTATCTAGCAATGAAACTTTAATGCAAGTCTAAACTAACAAACAAGCAAAGCAACTAAACGGTTCTTTTCAGGTTAAGAGAGGTCACCCAGATATGGTTCCCCCTAGACTGCAGTTAAGCCGGATTGCAATTACCAAGTTCAATTTCTATGATAGTTATACTGCGGAAGGTTCTTAAGCAGTCTGAAGTCTCGACTAAAGGTCTCCATACCCTCTCAATCTGAGTCTCTAGCGGGCGACTAACCTCCACCGGAGTAAACAGATTGAGGCCCTAACGAACAAAACCTCCACTACCGAAGTGACTTCGGTACAGAATAGTGAGTTGGCTCCTCGACTAAAGTCACCAACTCCCTACCTTCAATCAAAGATGCTCTATCAACCTAGGCAGATATTCTCATTCTAGGTTAAAGTAGAAACAATAGGAATTTGATCAGGATTCATGCCATTCAATCATTCAAACCTCAATTGAATATAATCAAATTATAGAATCAGTACATGGGTTCATACAATCAAACCTAACATACAAATCTAGGGTTTCCCATACCCAGATGAATAGGAGAACTACTCCATGGAGAAAGAAGCAAAAGCAGATTCAGACGCGGAAATCATACTGTGAAGGATGGATTTCTGCTCCTGGACGTTGATCGACACTCCTCCAAGCTCAAGCCAAGCTCCAATGGTGATGAAGATCGAGCTAGGGCAATTGGGAACTCTTGTTCATCGCTTTCTCTCTCTAGGAATCGCTCTGTCTCTCTAAAACTCGAATCCCGTTCTGTTTTGGCTGAAATCTGCCTAAAAGGGCATCACTGGGCAAAACACGGTCTAGGGCACGGCCGTGTTCTGCTCCAGCCCGTCCGTGCCCTTGCCAAGTGTTAAATACACGGCCAGACTTTTGGGGAAAACACGGGCTTGCTTTTGGTGGACACGGCCGTGTTCTATCTCAATCCTGCCCGTGTTTTGAGCTAGTGTTTGACAGACTCAGATCAAGTCTCGGCAGTAAAAACACGGTCTAAGGAACATGGTCGTGCTTTGATTTAGGCGTGCCCGTGTATTGGCTCCAGCTCGTCCGAATGGCTTCCGAATGCCCCGAAACTCGTGCTTAGCCTTTCCTTCACCGTCTGGGACCTGAAATATGACAAAGTAGCACAACCCGGCGTAAAATATGCAAAACATACACGACTATGCCCCTCAAACGGATAAGAACTAGGGGTGCAAATATGTGCAATTACATCGTTATCACTTATCTCGATTGGGAACGCAAGATGGAGCTGATTTTTTATAATCAAAACTACTCAGAGAAGAGGAAGGTGGCGATGGCTACCATTGAGTTTACGGATTATGCCCTAGCGTGGTGGGATCAATTGAGCACGAAGAGAAGAAGAGATAGGCGCAGGCCTATTGAAACATGGGATGAGTTGAAGGCAGTCATGAGAGATCGATTTGTTCCAGCTTATCATCAACGGGAAATGCACCAAGCATTACAACTTCTTCGACAAGGCAACAAGAGTGTTGAGGATTACTATCGAGAGATGGAGTTGTTAATGATTCGAGCTGATGTTCGTGAAGATAGAGAAGCTACCATAGCTCGATTTCTACATGGTCTTAATAGAGGGATTCGTAATGTCGTGGAAATTTAACAATGTGTGGAGGTAGAAGACTTGGTGGCTATTTGCAGCAAGGTGGAGAGGCAACAGAAGAATAGGAGATTTCTACCCTATACAAGTACTACAAGGCCTTTACCAGCACCTACAACAAAACCTAGGCCGAGTGTTCCTACATAAGAAGCACCAAAACTTAGGCCAAAGGTGGAGACTCCAAACCCTAGCACCAAACAGGGTTCATCTTCCGGTGGAATTCAATGTTTCAAGTGCCATGGACGAGGGCATATGGCAAACCAATGCCCAAACAAAAGAGCATTGATCTTATTGGAGAATGGTGAATATGTGTCCGATGGAGAGGAAGAGGAAGCACTAGAAGAGAAGGGTACATCAGATTTTGAGGTAGATGAGGCCCTTGAGATGGAGACACCCCCAGGTAGATTATGTGTAGCTCGAAGGGTATTGAGCATCCAACCAAAGGAGGAGCTTGAGCAACGGGAGAACCTCTTCCATACGAGGTGTGTAGCTGATGGGAAGACCCTTTCGGTTGTGATTGATGGAGGGAGCTGCACCAATGTGGTTAGTGCCAATGCAGTAAAAAACGCGATTCTACCTAGAAGCGGAAAATGGGTAAAATCGTAAAGGGTAGAATCAGAGCGTAAAAACATAAGTTTTTTACGCATACTTTAATATAACGAAAATGTGTTAAGTACGATAAAATATGAGTGGACATAGTTTAGATAAGTTAATAAATACTTGTAATTCATGTCTAAATTTGAGAAACTCATAACATTTTAACAATAAGTTCATAAACATATATCTTAACAATAAGCTACATTCCCCTCTATGCTAGTGAATTTGGGAAGGGCATAGCTGGTGAATTAGATTACTCTATTGAAACTAAGAATGCACCCAAGTACTTGATATGTATCTTTTAATCTCAAATATATCATAGTTTTTGTGATTTACCTTTAAAATATAAGTATTTTCATGGATAGAATACTCTTTTAGTGAACTAGAAGTGTAAAAGCGTAAAGCATTTTAGTGAACCAGAAGCGTAAAAGCGTAAGCTTTTAAGCTTTAAAGCGCATTTTAGTCCCGATTTTATACACTTAAGATTTTATATGGAAACGAAAGCGTTTTAGTGTCCTAGAAGCGTAAAACCTAAGTTTTAAAGCACGATTTTGACTGCATTGGTTAGTGCTAGTTGTGTGAAGAAGTTGGGGTTGAAAACAACGATTCATCCAAAACCCTACACTCTTCAATGGCTCAATGAAGATGGGTCAATCAAAGTGGCTAAACAAGCCTTATTGAAGTTCTCCATTGACAAATCCAAGGATGAAGTAACGTGCGATGTGGTGCCAATACAAGCGGCTCATGTTCTCTTTGGGAGGCCGTGGCAGTTTGATCGAAGTGCTCAACATGACGGCGTCACCAACAAATACACGTTAAAGCACCAAGGTAGGAAGATAGTATTGAAGCCTCTATCTCCTAGATAAGTGTATGAAGATCAATTACAAATGCAACAAATTCGAGAGGAAGAGAAGAAGGCTCAATCCGCAAGGGGTGCAAAGAAGGGTTCGAGTAGCTTAGAGTCCAAGGCATTGATGCTAGCTCGACAAGGAGACATGAAGCAAGCCCTCTATGATCGAGTTCCTATGATTATTGTCCTATACAAGGGATTGCTACTCAACCAAGAGCTGATTCAAGAGGTACCACCTAGGGCACGAGTGGTACTAAAAGAGTTTGAGGATGTCTTTCCCGAAGAAGCACCAAAGGGATACCTCCAATCCGCGGGATAGAGCATCAAATTGACTTCGTTCCTGGGGCTACCATTCCAAACAAGGCAGCCTATAAGACGAATCCAGAGTAGACAAAGGAGTTGCAAAGGCAAGTTGATGAGCTTATGGAGAAAGGACATGTTCGTGAAAGCATGAGTCCTTGTGCGGTTCCTGTCATCCTCGTTCCTAAGAGAGACTATACGTGGAGGATGTGTGTTGATTGCCGAGCAGTCAACCAAATAACCATTAAGTATCGGCATCCTATTCCTCGATTAGATGACATGATTGATGAGTTACATGGGTCTAACATGTTCTCAAAGATTGATCTAAGGTCTGGTTATCACCAAATTCGCATGAAGGAAGGAGACGAGTGGAAGACAGCATTCAAAACAAAGCATGGTCTCTATGAATGGATGGTGATGCCATTCAGCTTAACAAATGCTCCAAGTACGTTTATGAGGCTGATGAATCATGTGTTGAGAGCATTCATTGGCAAATTCGTGGTGGTCTACTTTGATGACATTCTGATCTACTCAAAGAGCATGGAAGAGCACCTTGAGCACTTGAGGGACGTGTTGAAAACTTTGAGGAAGGAGCAACTCTATGCCAACCTCAAGAAGTGTACATTTTGAACCTCAAGCGTGGTGTTTCTGGGTTTTTTCGTAAGTGCTAATGGAGTTGAAGTCAATGAAGAGAAAGTAAAAGCGATTCAAGCATGGCCTACTCCTACCATAATGAGTGAAGTAAGAAGCTTTCATGGATTGGCTGGCTTTTATCGATGATTTGTGCCCAACTTCATCACCATTGCGGCACCATTGACCTCAATTATCAAGAAGAATGTGGCGTTTTATTGGGGAGAAGAGCAAGAGAAGGTATTCGAGCTCCTCAAGTACAAGCTTACTCATGCTCATGTTCTGATGCTACCAGATTTTAACAAGACGTTTGAAGTGGAGTGTGATGCATCAGGATTGGGAATTGGCGCTGTATTGATGCAAGAGAAGAGGCCCATTGCATATTTCAGCGAGAAGTTGAGCGGAGCTACGCTTAATTACCCGACTTATGATAAAGAGCTTTATGCGCTTGTTCGAGCTTTGGAGACTTGGCAACACTACTTGTGGTCAAAGGAATTCGTCATACATACTGATCATGAGTCTCGCAAGTATTTGAAGGCCCAACACAAGTTGAACAAGAGGCATGCTCGTTGGGTGGAGTTCATTGAATCATTCCCTTATGTGATCAAGTACAAGCAAGGCAAGGAGAACGTAGTTGCTGATGCATTATCGCGAAGATACATGTTGATCACTACCATGGATGCAAGATACCTTGGATTTGAGAAAATCAAGAGAATATATAAGGAGGATTCTGATTTTCGAGAGATTTACAAGCTTTGTGAGAAGCATGGAGAAGGGAAGTACTATCGACATGAGGGCTACTTGTTTCGTGGTAATCAACTTTGCATACCACGTACTTCACTTCGAGAATTGCTACTACGAGAAGCTCATGGAGGAGGATTTATGGCACACTTTGGTGTAGCCAAGACTTTGAGTTGCTTACAAGAGCATTTATATTGGCCTCATATGAAAAGCGATGTGGAGAGCTTATGTGCTAGATGTGTGGAGTGCAAGCAAGCTAAATCGAAGGTGCAATCGTCCAGATTGTACACTCCACTACCCATTTCCTCATTACTGTGGGTTGATATATCTATGGACTTCGCATTGGGGCTGCCAAGGACAAAGAGAGGTCGAGATTCTATCTTTGTGGTGGTGGATCGATTCTCAAAGATGGCACATTTCATTCCATGCCATAAAACTGACGATGCGGTTAATGTGGCGAATCTGTTCTTCAAAGAGGTGGTGCGACTACATGGGATGCCAAGCACCATTGCTTCTTATCAAGATGCTAAGTTCTTGAGCTACTTTTGGAAGACGTTGTGGAGCAAGCTTGGAACGAAGCTCTTGTTTTCGACTACTTGTCACCCTCAAACGGATGGGCAAACTGAAGTGGTGAATCGTACTCTATCTCAAATGCTTAGAGCCATCATCAAGAGCAACATCAAGACATGGGAGGACTGCCTACCTCACGTGGAGTTCGCTTACAATAGAGTCGTGCATTCGACAACGAAGTATTCTCCATTCAAGATTGTGTATGGGTTCAATCCTCTTACCCCATTGGATTTGACACCTTTACCTTTGAAGGAGCAAGTAAACATGGATGGAGCTAAGAAAGCGGAGTATGTGAAGAATCTCCATGAGAAGGCTCGGCTAAATATTGAAAGAAGGACGGAGCAGATCTTGAAGAACGTCAACAAGCATAGAAAGTCTCGAAATTTTGAAGTAAGAGATTGGGTGTGGGTGCATATGAGGAAGGAAAGGTTCCCACATCAAAGGAGATCCAAGTTGCTACCCAGAAGTGAAGGTCCCTTTCAAATCATTTCGAAGGTTGGAACAAATGCATACAAGCATTATCTACCAGGAGAATATGGCATAAGTGCAACCTTCAACGTTGCTGATCTTGCACCATTTCTGGATGATAATTCGGATTTGAGGGCAAATACTTTTCAAGAGGGAGGGACTGATGAGGTCATCAAAGCCAAACACACTCAAGTTGAAGGGCCAATGACTCGAGCTAGGGCTAAGGCTTTTCGGAATCAAATTGCAAGCTATTTGGCTAAGGAGTTGGAGGGCTTAAGCTTGGATTTGCTAGAAGGAAAGTCCATCACACTATTGAGCTATGTGGATCACGAAATTGGGCTCAAAGGGAGGGAAGGAGGGTCGACCATGTAGAAGGAGTCTCTAGGTGTGAATGGAATCAACAATGGATAAAGATCATGGTGTGAACACAAGGCGTGAAAGGAATTTCAAGTGTGAACATAAGGGGGGGGGGGGGGGGATTTGAAGGCTAGGTTCAAGGGTAGTTGTTGACTTAGTCTTTTCCTTGTTTGTTAAGGTTTTTGTTTTCCTTTTTCAAGTAGGATTTGGTTTTCCTTAGTTGTTTTGTGTTTAGATTCGTGGGTCTATAAACAAGAGTCCAACCAATGTATTTTTCATTCAAGTTTTCAGCAATCAAATACAAGTGTTTACAAGTTCAAGTGAACGTTTTGCTTATTCACTCCTTTGAGGATTCGGGAGGTTTGAGTGGTCTCTTATCAACTAGATAACGCGTCTAGTTGTGGCGAGCATTGACGATATCGGTTGGCCTCTTCCACGGGTTCGAGATTGTTTGGAAGGTTTCATATACCTTCTGCCCTTCTCACGAGTTCGGATTTGTTTGATCGATTCTGCTAGTATCTTTATTTTCGGGTTATTAAAGAAAGGAGAAAACCCCTAAAAAGTTCGACGTGTGCAACTCTGGTTTTTGGTCCGATTTGGGAGGATTCTCGAATTATGATCATATCAAAAATATCCACCGTTATATGCCCATTTAAATTTTGGGAATCCTACAATTTGAAGGGTTAATGCCATGCACCATGGTCGCACACATCGGTGATCCTCGTTAAGCGTGATATTTCCTCGACGGTTCGGCTTGGGCCTGTGTTAATCGACAAAATCACCACGTATGTTACCTATGTGGCTGGATAAACAGTACCCAAAAATTTTCATTAGCCACCCCATACTTTACCCTCACGACGATCTTTCACTAATCTTCGTAATCCAAAATGACTCCCTTGTCCTGGCATTAATTTTCCCCCAAAAATCACCGATCTTTACTTTTCGTTTGCCCAAGTTGTAAGTTCCAACTGTAATTTCGTTCGGGGCTAACTCCCAAACCTTTAGAATTTTCAGAGAAAAGCTTCAAATCTTAGATTGTGATTCAGCTGAGACCCGACGTCGTCTAATGAGTGGGGCCATATTCCCAAGTACTCTTTGAAAACCGAGCGAGGAAGATAGATAACACGATTCGTCTAATTGCTCCATTCAAATTTCATGACTTCTTCCCCTCTTGTCTGGTTGCTACCTTTCCCATAAATTAGAGTAATATTTTATTTTATAATTCTCATTTCCTGTTTTGGCCCATTTTTTGAATTCTTTACTAGGAAATGGGTAATTAGGTGCATTTAAGGATGCTTGCTCCCTTTTACTCCCCCTCCCTATAAATATGTATATTTGGTGACTGGGTTTTGATTGGCAAAACTCTGGCGCTCTGTCTTTTTGTTTGTTTCTGCAAATTTGGATATGTACTTGTTAATGCTCGGCTTCCATTCTGCTCTTCCATCATCTCTGTGAGTCAAACACAGCTCTCCTATTTCTGGGTTCTTGTCAGTAAGCCAGACCCAGTTTACTTTCGGTAATTTCTCTATGCAATTTCATTTTTGATGGCTTTCGTTTCACTTTGATTTTTCTATGCTCTGTTTTGTCAAAATTTAGCAAAATTCTGTCACTTTGATGGGTGTAAGTCATTTCTGTTCCTCCCTATCGGGGGAGCAGTCCGAGAAGTAATCAATTCATGAACTCTCAATGGGATAGTCGATTGGCCATTCTTCAATTTTTCTTGGTGTTTGAAGTTTATCTTAAAAAGACACCTTCTTTTAATGTCCATAAATGTTTGTGGTGCACGTTGGAAAGAAGTGCAAATAGGAATGATATGAATGTTGCAACATTGTGTCTAAATGTGTATGCTGAAAATTTCTTATTCTTATGGTAGATGTTGTGTTATTTATCTCAGGATCAGAAAGATATTGTGGGAGATTTATGTGTTGATGGAGAAGAAGTAAAAACAACTGAAATTCAAGAAGATATAGTAGAAAACCCTTCTATTGTAAGTGGTTAATTTTTCATTAAACTGAACTCTGAATTTGTTCTCTCATAGCAATAAGAGATTTTTCCTTTATATTTCTAGCTAGTAACTATCATTTGGTTCACCTTTCTGTTGGTTTCACCGCAGGATGTGCATCAGGACTATCAGCCACAACCAGGGCATGAATTCCGAAGTGAACATGTGGTTAGAAATTAGTCCAAATCTTTTGCAGACATAATGTTTTGTCTATAAAGCATCCGTGTTTATCTCTGCTCTGCTCTGTGCATGATTATGTCTTTTGTTTCTTTGAAATGATCATGGGTTCTGATTATTGAATGTTGGTCGTCTGATTAGAACTTCGGTTGGGGGATTATTCTAACTACCCTATACTCACTTTAGCGTGCGCATGTTCACGATTCATGCTACTGCTTGAAGTCCTGTATGTAAGCACAATCGTCAGATTGTTGATACAACAAGGACCTGATAATAGTATAGCTATCTCATCCATCCAGTTTCCTTGAAATTTAGGACTTTAAAGTTGAGGATACGGGACCAACTCACACTGTTTAGCCATATTTCAGCGGGCTCGATGTGAAGGCTTGTTTTGTTTAGCTCTAATGTCTTTTTGCTTCCTCTTGTTAGGATTGCCATGATGGATAGGATAAGAGAAGTTTTCATAGTGATTCCTTTGGACCACACTCCCCAGAAGACTATATTTTCACCAGCCTTCTAAGATTCAGTAGTTACATAAGTCATAGATTGATTTGTTTTATTGGTGAGTACTTGAATTTGATATTGTCTGGGTGGAATTTCATCAATGGTTATGGAAATATGTTGTCATTCGCCATTTTCCCAATATTCTGTCGGATTTTGATATGACTCATAATCATCTGGCAGAGAGTCTCATACTCCGAGATATTGTTGCTGAATTCTTTGAAAATTTATTCACTAGTGACCCTGGACAAGATTCAAGTTTTCCAAGCCCCGACATCCGTAAGTCTCATGTGTGAGGTTGTTCCTTGTCATTTTATAACTACTGTATGGCTGATAAATGCACTGGAGCGTCGTGCGGGAAAGGAACTTTGCAAGCCAGGGAAGGATTGCATGTATATACAAGATATGATGCTGTAGATACAAGTTACTATCATCAACACACGTTCCTCGTTGTTAAGGGGTATTGTAACATTTGTTATAACTGAAGTTGGTTTCCATAGCCTAATTTTGACACTTGTTTTAGTTTTCTATCTGACATGCCTCTTATTGATCTCTTGTTTTGATCCCGAAGAATCTAAGTAGTTCTATCCAACAGTTTTATGAATATTCTTCTTTCTTATACCGTTCTCTTGTTAATTCTCATTGAGTTGATAAGTTGTCATGCTTTGATTGGCTGTTTTAAGGCTTTCATAATTATTCTTTTTATTCCTCAAGGAGGGTTGAGGTCAGACTATCACAAACTGTGGAGGATAAATGAAAGTGTTTGTGCTGCTAACATAATGTCTTTATATGTTCACAACTCATTTTAATTCATTTATTTCACCTTGGTGTAGGTTGATGATCCATTATTTGGTTTTAGACTTGCCTGGCAGTTGGCAATTCCCACCTTGAGATGCTTTTATTGTTGTATCATACCCACCCAACGCCAAGTACTTAGGTAAAAAAGAAGAATATTGATTTTAATTTTGAATTGTATCCTTTTTTGCTTATTCTCATTACTATTTCTCCACCCTCAGTGTAGCATCGCGAGTGTACAAAAAGTTGCATGGTTCGAGTGATGATATTGGGTGGTTTCAAAATACACCTGGAATGCCTCTAGTTAGTGATGGTACTCCTAGGTTCTTAGAACTTCTCGAGAATATAAGATACACCTTTAGTTATGTCAATATTTCACTTATGAAAGTTTCTTGATCTCTATCTCTTGCTGGCTGCGATACTTATCCTTTCTCTCAATGATGTCATTGTTTTTCAACCTTTTTTCATTTAACTCTAAGTGTGCCATGTTAGGGGAAAATCATTCGTTTTGTTATGAGTTGTGAATAAATTTTCACTTTTGCAGCAAGTTTCCATGTTGATCAGTGCATCTTGTTCTTGACAATTCGCTTTGTTGTTTAAGTGTCTGCTTCTGTTCGTAGTTCACTTCTTGGTTCTCTATTTGTGGTTTTCTTCATGAATAAAGTTCTCTCACCTGTTTTGTTTCATCCTTCATGAATGAAGAGCATGTGCTTCATGATTCCTTTGTATATCCATTAATACCAGGTATTGATAGATATCTCTTATTCACACGCTTTCACTTCAAGGCAACAAATGAGGTTTTTTTTACCGAGCTCGAACTTTGTTCTTTGTCAGGACTTTTTAGCAACCATGGTCCCCTGTATTTTGTGTCCACCAAGAGGTTCTTTTCTAAGATGGGTTTTGCTTGTCATGTTGCCAAAATTCATAGCGAGGTATATAACTCTTCCCCTTTAACATCTAGGAGAGTTTCTCAACCATCCAATCTTAACATCTCCCTCTTTCTATTAAGGCGTCAGTGGAGCACAATGCATTGGAACTGAAGCATTACATCGTTGAGTTGTACTGGGGTTCAGGGAAGCGTGTGATGCTACTGGGCCATAACAAAGATGGAGTGGATGCTGCTCCTGCATTGTCAATCTATTGGTCAGACTTGAAAGACAAAGTTGTTAGACTTGCATTCGTGTAGAGCCCCTATGGTGGGACACCAATTGCCTCGGAAATCCTTCGTGCGGTCAGGTTGCTAACCGAGAAACCAGGAGGATCATGAAATTCCTGATACGCAAGTTGATCAAGGGGATTTCTTTTGCTATTGTCAAGGAGGCCACATGAAATGGGTTTCATTTTGCTTTTTGTGCTATCCAGTCCTAGGGTGGGTTTGTTTTAACTCAACATCTATAAATAGTTGGGTCCAAAGTTGAAACAAACATGTTCAAATTGAACATTTCAAAATGATTCCTCGCACTAACTAAAAGGGGTTCCTTTTTCTTTTGTTTAGGGTGACATACGAGCATGGGAAGACCATACAAATGTGTGAGTGGTGATGCCGATATCTGGGGAAATTGGCATTGTGCGCACTTCATTTGCAGATCCGGTATAGAGAGAAGAGCGATGGATTGGTAACTTGCCGTGATGTTGAAGTTCCGGGTTCTGTTGTGGTTAGACCGGACAGGAAGCTCGACCATGGCTGGATGGTTTACTCTTCGAAGAAGAAGGATCCTAACAACCCTGATTCTTTCCAAACGTACGAGGCTCTATTGACCATGCTTGTGGAGCTTGGCAAGAGCAAACAACAGGGGAATGCAGTAAACTGAGAAAAATTGCAAAAAGGGCTGAACCCATTTGTATTCCTGCATAAAGTGTTTTTGGTTTCTGCAATGAATCATATGATCTACGTATTCGGAAGTGAAGAACTTCACAATCTATTTAGACTTCAAAACATGAGATTGAATTACCTCATGAGATTCCAGCTTCACTACAATGATTGACTGTACATTCTATGAAGCAAACAAAATTAGCTTGACTAAGAGTTTCGTATGTTTGCACATTGCAAGTCTTATTTGCAATTCTAGAGATCCTCTTGATGCTACTTGGGTGATGGAGCATATACGTAGTTAAGCGAAAACTGACAAGCAACACCCCGTATGATCTCCATTCAACACCTAGATTTAGATGATCATTAATCAGTGGTTGCAAATGGGGGGTCATTTTGCATTTGGCATCATTAGCCCCAGTTAGGTTAAGACTCACAGAAAAGGAAAAACATACTGAAAGAGGACACTCTTATAACATAGACTAATACAAACAAGTACTCCCTTCATGAAAAGAAACATTGGCTCTATTCACCCCTGTGATGTCTTTAGATTTCAAACTTTGGAAGGTTATTGTCATTCCATGTATGGGTGGAAAATATGAAAATAACCCTCTATGACATTCTTGGGAAACATGAGGGTTACATTACTTCCTTCAGACATTATTACAGAACAGTGAGGTATACAACTGATATTTTAGGTCCTTCCAGAGAGAGCAAGATCTTGTGGAGAGGTACAAACCTTGCTCTCACATGCATTGTCTTTGTACGAAAAAAGGGAAAATGAATTCATTGGCCCATTTAGATGGGGAGATGACTAGTGTTTACAGCGAGCCCAATGGGTACCAGTCTTAAAATGTGCAAGTGATAAAAACTAAAAAGGGGAGAAAATAGAAAATTTTGGAGGGTAGGTCCAGTCCATTAAGAAACAACCAACTACTCAAATGTTCATCAATTATAATAAAGGTACTCTTGGAGATGGGAGTACACCTTCCATATTTCCAAGTGATGGCCGTTGGATATATTTTTACGGTATTTCAATAAATTACGACTGTCAATTATTATTTATTAAATTGATTTTCTTGTTTAAATATAGGAAATCGATACATGGTATTTACGCGCCAAACCCATTTTAATTTATGGTGCCGATAGAAATATTTACTCCAGGAATACACTGGTCCAACGCTTATTATTATAAGAAATTGTCGCAACCGCAACTTCGTATTGGGGGTCCGCTCGCGATTTGCTCGGAGTCGCCATCGATCGTAAATGTGGTGGATCAAACACTTTTTTTATTCCGGTTCAAACCTTAGGGTTAGAACCGGGATTTGGTCTGCGAAATTTTTAGAAATTTGGGTTCGGGAGTACAATTACGTGTGTGGAAATGTATTCACACCCGCCAAATGGGTACTACTTAAATCTATAAGTTTTAAAAGGTTGGGTGTTTTATTATTTGTGCTTTGTTTGTGTATTTAATCATAAAATTGAATTATTTTTAATTATTTTGGGTGTATTTTTTAGAGTCCAGTTGGACGTAAATTTTAAATAGTTGTAGTTACTTGATAATTTTCACGCCTATTGACGTAAAAATATTTTTTAGATTGGTTGGACTCGAACCTATTGGTTGCCTACGTACCCGACTTAGTCGGGATCAAAGTCCACGTAGTTCATTTTAATCGAAAGATTTTAAATATTGAGTCTCACACATGGAAATGCAGAGAAAATTTGTTAGTTGGACTTGAAACCTATTGGTTGCCTACGTACCCGAGTAGTCGGGATCAAAGTCCACGTAGTTCGGTTTATGAGATGGTTTTGAAAAGGCGCGACCTTAACACGTTCTATTGATATGTGATTAAGATTTGATGTTGGATAATTTAAAAGAGTGAAGCAAAGTTTAATTCTTTGGAATTCTAATTTGAAAGTTCGATGAATTTTGAATAAACTTAATACGAGAATGCTGTCATGATCTATTGACCGTTGACATTTCGTATTAAGAAAATTTGGGGAACATCACCAATACAGAATATTATTTAAATAAATGAGGTTAATAATTCTTAGGAGGTAAGAAATTAATGATTTTATTGGGGTTACCGTCTTGTGGTTTAAAATGTCAATCAGAATTTGCTACAACAAACGGATCAGTTTTTCGAATCTTCCTGGGACCAAAATTTTGGATCGTTTTGGGACTTGTCGTTTTTAGGCGAGAAAGGTGGCAGTGGTGTAATATAATGAAGATAGAGGGCAGTTTAGTCATTTGACAAAGGAGGGTTTATAAACCCCTCAAAGGCTGAAAAAAAACCCTAACTTAGCCGCCCCCAACCCTCTCTTCTCTCCGTCTTCTCGTTCTCTCTAGGGATGCCAATGGTGCGGGTTTGGGGCGGGTTTGTCTAAACCATCCCCATCCCCATCTTCAAATCTCCAAACCCATACCCGCCCCATACCCATGCGGGGGAATGCTTTACAAACCCATCCCCGTACCAGTGGGTTTCGGGTACCCATGGGTAATATCAGTACCCATACATCTAACATTATTATACCTAAAACTTACAAGAAAAGTTTTAATTATAACTCTAAACGAACCTATTATATCACGAAGTCAACAAAACACAGTCATTTTCTTAATACGGTTCAAAGTATATGATTCTAAAACATCCATTAATACATAGTATAAAGTATAATATTTTTCAAATTATTATCTTCTAACTCTAATACATCTACTAAGTAATAATTAACTAACATAATTTGGGTGACAAGGGGGAAAATGAGTGAAAGGAGAATTGAGGGAAATGAATTAGATTTTGATTAAAGTGGTCACTCAATTGCATTTCTACTATTTATTTACTCGAGTTATCCTCATACCATTGATAGATTACAATTTAATCCACATATTTTTTTATGTGTGAAGAAATTCTCTTAGTGGGGTGGGTATGGGTATGGGTATGAGGCGGGGAAGGTCAAAACCATACCCGCCCCATACTCGGTCAAAGCGGGGATTCCCCGCGTTGATTGTGTCGGTGACAGTCGGGTACCCGCGGCCATGGGTTTGATTGCCATCCCTAGTTCTCTCCTCTTCCCTCTGTCTCTGCCACGAAAACGACCTAGAGAAAACAAACCCGATCTGCTCGCTCCTTCAATTCGATCCTTTTCCTCTAACTCTCGTCGTCCTTGCGTCGCCGTTACACACCAGTACCACCCGGAAAACGACCTGCATTTCTAACTTTTCTTCTTTCTATGAACGACGAGGGAAAGGAAGAGCGGAATGGCGACTACCGCTGAGAAGGGAAGAAATCGATCGACACGATGATGATACCGGCGGCGAAGAAGGTAAGAGGTAGGTGTTTTATGGGTTTGCATGTTGATTTTAACGTTCGATTTTGCTGGGGTTCGAGTTTAATTTGTTTTCTGATTGTATTTTTTGCGAGGAAGGGAGAAGTAGCCTCACCGACGGCGACAATCCTTCGGGAGGCAGAGGTATCGGCGGCGGCGAGAGGTGATTGAGGAACGAAGGAAGGAAAGAGGACGTTTGACCGTGGAGGGAGACGAAGGAAGAAAAAGGGGAGGTCGTCAGCCGGCGATGAGGAAGACACAGAAGACGTTGACTAGGGGGTTCTTCTAAGTAAGTTTGTTTTTTTCTGGGAATTTGATGTTTGCTTTTGATGTTGGTTTAGAGGCTGATTTGGGGTTAAGATTTTTAGTTTTTTTCTTTCGATTTGGTTTATTTCTGGCTCTCAATCCTTATGTGTGTTTTTCTGTTGGGTTTCAATTTTATGGCTTCGTAAGCTAGAAGAAAAGGCGAGTACCGAGACTGCACCGCCGACGACGACATCTGCGTCAACGGAGGCCGTAGCAGCGCCGGTGACAGAATGAGGTAAGCGCTCATTTTTAGTATCCCTTCGGTTTTGACTCTTAACTTAAAGTGTTGTGATTTCTATCCCGAATTGATGCGGGTAGGGGTTTTTAAGGTTGGAAATGAATGTTATTGTGCATTTGAAAATGATGCTTCTTCGTATATTTCTTAGTCATTATTCTGGTACGCTGAGTTTTAATGTTTGATTGTTTTAGGTTTATGATTTGAAAACCCACCCAGATTTGTGCTAAAATGATAGTAGTACAGAAACTTGATAGCTACCTAAAGTCACTACTATTGCATGAGGTCCTTAGGAACTTTTGTATAGTTTTTATCTGATTGATTGATATACGTAATTGAACTTTGAAATGGGATTCGTCTTTGATGGGTAGGAACTTGGCTGAGTTGTGAAATTAGCAGTGTTTATGATGGGTTTGAATCAAGGAATTGATGGGGTTTATTTTGGATTTGAATCTAAAAAATGAAATTATGTTTGTATCATGATAGTTTGGATCATGGCGATTGATGAATATACTAAAAATCAGATTTCGTATTATTTGCTAGATTATTAACTTTTGTATGTACTGAAATCCGCTTCAAAGAGGAGAAGACAGGATGAATAGAATAACGAAACCCAATCTCAATCACTTTTTTTTTATGTATGGATCTTGAATGATTGCATATAGATCTTCTTAGAAAAACACCTTTTTAGTTTATGTTATTGCTTTACAAAGGAGGTTATGTGATGAATGAGATGGGTAGAAATGATTGGGATTTGATACTGCCAACCTTTCTTTCACTGTGGTTGCTGGAGTGGTTGAAGCTGCTTCCCTCTTACTCTTGTGAGCTTGCTTCTCTTGATTTGGCTGCTGGAATCGGCTTGCTACTAGGTTGCGTTGGATCTTGTATCTCTTATGGATGCTTGGATTTTTTTAAAGTAGTGAGGCTCTTTTGTTTTTGTGTCTTTTTTTGGTTATTCTTATTTGACAGTAGGATATCTTGGTGTGGGTTTTTTAGAAAATGTTTCTGAAAGTGGGTTCTGGCAACTTTTGTACTTCTACGAATAGGTCTCGGGTTTTCTTGTCTCCGAAGAAGGAAAGAAAAGGATGAGATACTCTATTTTGTTCTACCTTTTCCTTGTGCTTATGCTGCTGTTGAGTTGGAGTTTTGTTCTTGCTCTTTCTTTTTCTACTACGTATGATGTGTATAAGAGAAAGGAAGTGTAATGTTTTGGCTAGAGTTTTTCCTATGTTTTATTGTGGTGTTTTTTATTGTTTTCGTGGTTAAGAGGAAGGAAAGCAGGAGTAGAACCTTCTTTTTCTGTATGGCTGTGTGCTTTTCGTTGTGATGATGGGTTAAACCGTTAAAGTGGGTTAAAGAAGAAAAAGGTGGAAGATGTCCTCTTCGATTCTCTCTCTGTGTGTGTTCGAGAAAATGGGAAGTGACTTTTTGTTGTGTTTCTTTGTACCGGCGACCAAGAAGAACGAGTAGGGACTGTTGATGCTTCTTTTTTGCACAGTTTTTCTTTGGGGAGGAGGAGGAATTGAAGAAGAAAAAGAAGAATAGAAGTCCCTCCGTGTTTCTCTTTGCTGTCTATTTATCAGGAAAAGAAAGGGAAAGGCAGGAGAAGAGGAAAAGGAAGAAGAAGATGATGATGATGAGTGGCTGTCTCTTTGTTTTTTGTCTGCCTGTCTGTTTATTCAGAGAGGGGAGGTAGTGCGAAGAAGAGGAGGAAGGAGCAGCTCAACGCAAGGGAAGAGGAGAAGGAGTCTGCTGTCTTTTTTAAGGTGTAAGTTGTAATATCCCGAACCTTTTCCCGACAAGATACTGTCCGCTTTGGGCCTCTACACCCGCACGGATTTCGACTTGGGTTTCAATTCAGGGTGACTTCCCATAAGGTCACCCATCCTTGATGTACTCCACACTGAGCACGTTTAACTTCGGAGTTCCCACAAGAACTCCTCCATTACACCCTAAAACGCGTCTTGTCAGTTAAGACCGGTTTCCTACTTATGAACCATGGATCTCTCCAGTGCTTTGTCGATGTGGGATTTGCCTAAGGTGTTAAATACACCCCCCCCCCCTTGGGACTCAACACCCTCGTTGAGGTTTGCCCCACCATCGTTGGTATCAGAGCCCGGTTTTCCTCTGTTCCTTCGTCTCCAAGGAATACTGGAATATCAGTCTTAGTTTTTAAGACTTTTGTTTTAAAGAAAAGGAAAAAGAGTCAAGGATCTTCTTTTAAGAGTTTATAGAATCTCCAGTCTACTCTAATCATATTAAGGTAAATAACTATGACAGCACGACACGAAGGGATGGTAGCCCGGGGTGCGATTGTTTAAGAAGAGGCTAGGATGTGATTTAGTTAACACGTCGTGGGACATCAAATGAGAGATTTAGGCATATGGTGATCGCCAGTAAGAAAGAAAGGATGAAAGGAATGTGACCAACCCAAGTAGAATTTTCAAAGGCTCTCGAGACCAAGTATCTCATCGACATGGTGGATAGTAGTTTTTCAATTAGTTAACCAACTACTCGGACGTTAGCAAACAGATCATCATCATCAACCTAGAGAAAGAAGGAGGAACGTTGCAAAGGTCTGTGGAGGTAGAATCAAATGTACGAGGACTTCAACTCCAAACACCAGCAAACAGGTGCCAATTGAAAGGGAATACCTCAAGGAGTTTGAAGGAGTTGAGAGAGTAGTACGAGGATTTTACTACTAGGAAACAAGTGGATGATCTAATAAGCTAAGACAAACAAAGGGGAGAAATATGAATCTCCAAAAGAAGAGGAACAATCACTAGATGCCAGTAGCTATGATAATGGGATGATGTTGGGGTCTTTGGTCCTAAGCAGTGGCGAGGAAGCAACGAGCCAAGAAACGAAGAGGTACCACGAGAAGTCCCCCAACTGATTTTAATCATAGATGGCTCGATGCTATTACCACATAGTGACAAGGAGTAGTGGAAAGTTTAGACTTTAAGAAAAGCTAGGGTAGTATAAATGAAGCAAAGGACGAAATACGTAAGTTATAGGGAGTATGAAAGGATGTCAAGAAGTCAACAGGTCAAGGAGGAGAGGAGGCATGGTCATTTCCATATGACTATAAAGGAACCCTTATAGATAAACTACCTCACAAGAGAAGAGGGTACACGACCCTGGAGAGTTAGGCTGATGACAAGCCTTTAGAAGGAGCAAGACAAGCAACGAGATAAATGATGTAGAGGACAAGTTATGGTCTCAGTACGACCACCATTGGACGAGACGTGGAGGAAAGTGCCACCAAAGTCTAAAGCACGCCTTGTAGAAGATAGTGGGGAGTCAATACATAAGAAAGGACATGGAATGTGAGAGGGAATAACAGTTAGCTAGTAGATGGCAGTATGAATAAAGAACCACTTCTCAGCAATACGTGAGTTGAATACCAAGATAACACAGACCAAGAAAGAGGATGAATTGGGATATGAGAGACCCTACAAACTACTCAGATCACAAAAGGTTAGGAGGTCGTTGGGACCGTTGAGAGAGCGAATGCCAGAGTTCACGATGGTCTGTTAGGTGATCGTCCTATCCTAAATGAAGGGAGCACCTAGCTGCCTAGGGTACCTTTGTAATAAGTTGGAACAAGAGGGCCAAGAGCGAGAGTCTCGAAACCAACCGTAGGAGTAAATCATTCAATCAACAGGGTATAGACAAGCAAGTACAACGTTCATTAGAAGTTCTAATGAAAGTTGGAGAATTCGAGGAAGAGTCTAAACGGTCGTAATGAAGAGAGTTTGCGAACAATACCAAGGAAGAACAAAAAGGTCAGAGGGAGTTTGACGAGTTTTCACGAAGTCAATGGGTGAAGTCTCAGGTGACTCGAGGTAAAGAAGCGGCACAAAGAGGTACGTTGAGGGAAAGCATTACCGAGAAGGAGGAAAAAGAGAAGTTACCTTAACCAAGGTGCCCCACTCTGGGTGGGCGCGACATAGTAGGAGGGCTCCAGAGGAGACAACTAGTTAAGGATGAAGCAGGTACGCTTAGTTATGCCACTAAGAATCCTAACTAAGAGAGTTTATGTACAAGATCGATCAACAAAAGAGACATGGAATGAGTTATGTTAAAGGTTACCAAGGGCAAGCCACCATTCGAAGTTGTGACCTAAAACAACACCGAGAAGATACTCAACAGAGGTTGGTGACCAAATATAGTACAAGCAACAATAGAAGAGTTGTAGTTTGGTGGTAGTAAAAGTAATGAAGCAAGAAGAACACCATGGGAAGTTATAGGAAAAAAAGGGGGTTGGCATCCACCTGGCGATGTATGCGTCAAGGAAGATAGTTAAGATGGGCAGAAGCAGGGGTACAACAGACAACAATTAAGCATTAGGTTGACCACCAAGTAGAGAACAACAGATCCATAGGAAGTCCATAAAGATATTTCAGTCAATTTTTAAGGTGGAATCACGATCGTCAGGAATAGTCGAAGGGAGAACCTTATCTATCATGGTACATGAGTGAGAAGAGAAAATAGGGACCTAGAGGACTACATCGAGAACAAGGGACATCTAGAACTAGCAAGGAACATCAAGAAGCAGAGTCATGAGTAAAGAAGTAAGAGGGATATGAGTTTAGGGAACCTGCTAGGATACCCCAAAGTGAAACCAAGACCGCCTATGTTGGTAAAGGGTGTCAATCTCACGGGTAAAACCTTATTGGGCGGGGAAACCGGACAGGGAGTTTCAGCTAGGGTCTAAGAGTGGCAGAATGGATATTACGAGAACATCAAATTCAAGCAACTATAAGGAAGTGCTAAGTTAGGCGCCAGGAGTGAGCAAGTAAGCCATTGGGAATATCATGATTCTTGAAATGATTCATAAGGTTGATCGCAAGCTAGAGAGAAATGCAAAGGATGTCTCTAATGCCTACAGAAGGTAAAAGCAGTAGTATGAGGTTTTGACGCTAAGCAACAAGTAACGAGGAGATGACCATTTAGTCGGTGGCTAAAGGAAGAGACAAAGAATCTTGGAAGAAAGTAAGAGATTCAAAGTCAGAAGGTACAAGGACCTAGGTGACCTACGTGGTCAACCACAGTCGAGGTTACGTTATAAGAGTTTTGTGATCTAACAAAAGGAGGTTAAGCTGCCACCAGTAACTTTAGGATTAAAGAGGAGTATTAAGAACATTAATAGGGATATGTACGGGATTTTCTCATGCTAAAGGCACCATATATGGTGAATCAGGCATCGAGAGTGCGTATCAAGTGGAGTTATCAAAGAGGAGAATAACGAGGCCTCTAAAGGGAGAAGAAGCGATACCTAGGAATCGGCATCGGAGTTAATCATTAAGCAGGTCAAACATCCTATACCAAGGAGAGTTGTCAACAGTCAAGATAGCGAGGACAAAGTTCAAGGTCTGGGCCTGGTATGAGCTGAAGTTACGACGAGACATGACTTGTTTAGGGCAGGCTAATAATTTATTACTAAAGACAAATAGTTGAGAACAATATGAGCTACGAAGCCATTAGAGCATCAGAGGCATTTAAGAAGGGAGAGTGCCATGGTGCCATGGACGCATTGAGCAAGTAACTAGCTTGAGCAAGAGATTTATCAAAAGTGGGTGAGTTATAAATCGGCCAAGTACCACACGAATTGGAGGCAAGGGTTTATAGCTCCAGGTTGTATAAGGTAAAGGAAGTATAAGTCCTTGCAGCGGAAGGATTATAACAAGTGAGACTGTAGGTTATCACCAATGAACAAATTTTGAGGTCGAAATTTTTCTTAAGTGACACCTCTAATCCGATTTAAGGTTCAAAAACAAGTACTGAATGAGCTGGACCAATAAATAGACTCGAAATGTTGTCCCGTCACGCCTTATGCCAAGCAGGGAATTAAACAGGATAAGTAGCCACCCAAAGCTGGCCGATGCTAACGAGCTTGGTGAGAATCCCTTCTATGGTCAAGAGGAAATATAAGAAGTGAGGTAAACTATACGAGACAAGCAACGGACATCATCGAAGTACATTTAGCTAGAGTAAATTCTTGAGGCAAGGAAGTACAAAGATGGTGTAGAATGAGCAACGAGTTTCAAACAAATTGTGGGGACGAAATTTTTATAAGGGTGGAGGAAATGTTACACCCCGACCTTTGGGTTCAGGTTCGACCATAATACGTGAGCGGTTGGATTAACAGTTACGTACTAAGGATTTCAACCGCGGATTAGGAATCATAATAATTATTATTATTATTATTATTTAGAAAAAGAAAAAAAGGGCCAAGAGGGCGATCGACATGGATTTTTCCCATCACACCCCCATGCAAAAACAGGTCCACATTCACTAAATGAAAAAAACCCCTACCAAGAAGCCGAACCTTTTTCTTCTAGCAAGAAGCCGAAGCGCTTTGAGATCAAGAAGTGGAATGCTGTCTCTCTCTGGGCTCTTGGCCAAAAGAAAGAAAACGATCGGCCGGCAGTATAAGATCCGAGCTTCTGGGTGATGTCTACGGAGACACGGGAGTCTAGGTCGCTCGACGGTGATGATGGAGTCTCCGACGACGAACCCGGCGTGGTCGAACTCACCATACTTCAAGAAAGGGGTACGGTGGCATAGCTGACGATCCCAGGAGTATCCCCGTGTCGACGAAATCGAATTCGGACGTCGGATGAGGGAGATACGAGTCTTGAAAGTTTGGGGACGCAATCGGATAGTTCAGGTACCATTCTTGGCAATTCGAGAAGTTAGAGGATTAAAAGTGTAATTCTTCCAAAGAGTTCGTGGTCAACTGTGTTGACTGGAAAATTACAGTTTTGGTACCTGGTACTTTTAAACAGACTGAATGTTTATTTTGGTCATAACTCGATTAATTGACGTCCGATCGAGGAATAGTCTACGCCTGTGTTATCATGAAAGCAAGGAGAATATTTTGGGAGCAAATATGGAAATTTTTATAGCAGAATCAGATTCGGATTCGATGGATTCGAGGTGAGTGTAAAGAGGGTAAATTCTACGCCTTATGTATTCTTTCAAGTATTCGAGTTTTCAGTATTTTTGTGAGGTGTTGCTGTGGTTGTTTATGCTCATGATTGATGATATGTGCTTTGTTTGAGCTATTATTTGAAGTGAATGTGTGCTATTTACCTTAAAGCGTTATGCTTGAGTCATGGTTAAAGTTTAAGAAACAAGCTTTTTTTTTAAGAAGTAACTCACCTTCAAGAAGGTGAAGTCGTTTTAAGTGTTTTTAGTCACTAGCGTCAGTCCGTTGCCATTTGAGATTTTCAGATAGAGCAGCAGTTATGCTCTTGAGATATTTGAGACAGAGCAGCAATTATGCTCTTGAGAATTTTAAGATGGGCAGCAGTTATGCCCTTGAGAATCGTGGTGAAGAGCCACCACGATAAGTTTAAGATGTTAGGGGGATGAATCGTTGCGACTTCCCTAACTAAGTTTAAGTTTAAGGAAAGCCTGAATGGCTTCTCATACGTATGAATTGGCAACCGGACTAGCTAGTGAGGGATCCCAGTGTCAGTCAAGTATTTAAGTCGAGATTTGAGCTTTAAGAATGGAGAGTAACAGTAACTCCCATACAGTTTTAAGAGTTAAGCTTTTTAATAGTGGAAGTACAAAACAACTTCCACTCAGTAAAGTAAAGTGATCAAGTATTAATAAGATGTTAAGCGTAAGGGCGTAGACTGACCCCTTCTCACTCACCGGTTTGAAGAGGACTAAGAGGAGTTAGAGAGCAGCGAGTTCGAGATGAGCAGTTTGAGGGCATCCAGCTAGAGGAGGGTAGTACAAGCGCTACAGAGGATGTCTAATCAAGGCTTCTAGGAAGCAGTAGCATTAGAGACTTTTTAGTTATTTCCGTTTATGATTATGAGTTTAGACTGGAGATCATTTTGGGATTTTAAAGTTTGAGTTTGCCCAAGTGTAAGGCTTTGTGTTTAAGTAATGACAATTGTTTTCGGTATTTATTAAAGTTATTTATGAAATGGTTCCGCTATATTTTCCTCAGTATTTGCAGTCTTATTTTATTTCACGGGTTATCAAGGGTATTTTGGTAAAAGTAGTAC
The DNA here is from genome assembly GCA_964030455.1 of Linum trigynum. Lineage (NCBI taxonomy): Eukaryota > Viridiplantae > Streptophyta > Magnoliopsida > Malpighiales > Linaceae > Linum > Linum trigynum. The sequence continues at coordinate 10,200,261 of OZ034814.1, forward strand.
CCGGCTAGGTTAGGGTGTTTCATAAGTGTTCCTTGTTTTATAGCAGGAGAGTGATTATCTGTGGAGGGTTTCGATTGGCTAATAGGATGTAGGTTGTGCTGTATTTTTGTGATTGGCTAGTGAGTGAGCTGGGCCTGCTCCAGTTCGACCAGTCCGGTTCAACCAAAATTGGGCTTGGTCCAAGTTTAACTGGGCCAGTGTGTTGCAATTGGGTTTGGGCTTGACTTGTTGACTGGGCTAGACCAAGATATGGGCCTGATATTGTTGACTGGGCTTGATTGGCATCTTTTGATTGGGTAGGTTTAAGCTTAATTGTAAGATTGTAATTATTAATTGTTTTAATTATGTAGTTACTTTATTATAATTGTCTTAAATGAAATTGTTATTTCTTTCTTTTGACTTTTATTACTTAGTAATGAAGACCCAACGTCATAATCCCATATGTCAAGCAAACGATCAATTTCTATCACAATCAAAATTGAACACAATTCTAATTCATCTAAACTCTAAACATTTAAATTCATCACTAATAAATTGTATCAATAGAGATTTGTTATTGCTAATCTCATTAATTATGGAAAACAAAACCTAACCCAAGCACTGCAAATACGACTACAGTTAGTAGTTTGTTTAAAATTCGCTATTGCTAACTTTACACAAAAACTAACATTTATTTAATTAAATATGTTTTGCCCGGACAAAAAGTGGTGTCTACAAATATCACATCAAAACAATGGGTGTTTGTTATGACCGAACAAAGGCATATGGCAGGGTTGAGCTTGCCCTTGTGAGGTTGTAATTTGATGTCCAGCTGCTCTTGTGTTTGTTGGGAAAATGAAAAGATAGATACTTTATATGGCATTTTGTCTTTCTCAGTTAAATGATAAATCCCACATTACTTTTTCTTTGATGGCATCAGGGGAAAAGCCCCCTAAGAGAAGTTGTTAGATGTATGGGTTCTTTGTATGGGATTCTTCAAATAAGCACCAAATCTTTCAAGCAATTAAGAGGGATTCAACAATGAATATGGAGGTTGAATTATTACTCAATTATGAGTTATTATGAATGGTATTTGATGATATTGAATTGGTTGCAGATATGATTTTTGTATCATAGTAATTCGATAAGGAAAATAAAATCAGTCAAATTCATAGGAGATTTACTAACCACGTCCGATAGTTGATCAATTGCCGAGTTATCGAGGAAAGGGCCTAATTTATCACTTTGGAGATATGAGTTTGAGAACACATAAATTTGACGATGTGAACTATCATCCCCTCCGTCATTCAAGTTGGCACAAACCCATCTCGGATCGTCCTTATTTTTCAAAGATTAGACTACTAGCAAGGTGATTTGATAGCAAATCACCATTCGACTATAATCATTTTCATTGAAGGTTACATTGGACAATTGGTTCTAACTAACCTCGTTAAGGATTGGTGGGTTACACATTTTGACGCTTATACATTTCACGAACTAAGTGGGCAGTTTTAACCGAACCATGATCATTTGATCCAGTGTATCATGTTTCATTGACATTCTAACTAACCTCATTCACGGTTATACGTTTAGCGCTTATGATTTGAACAACCAAACACGACTTTAGTCATCTATTGGATTTTGTATGACTTGTTCGAAATCGAATCAAATAAAAGTCATTCAGTATTATATGAGTTTATTGACTTACACTCTCCGTAAACTAGAGAGGGAAAAATCAGATGCAGCCGCGGAGTCACAGTAGTGGTATAAGGAGGGAAAACTCTCTTAAACTCTCAAAAGTAAGTAAAATAAAAAATACATCTAATAAATTAATTGATAAGACTTTAACTTCTCTCTAGTTGTCGCTAGTTCAATTATTGAGATTTATGACTCAACCACTAGTTAGATGCATATTTTCCAAGACAAAACATTGGTCGAGAAGTTTGAATGTTTGATGACTCTTTTCCTAAACAAAACATCAATTGTTTCTGATGGAAATGAGATGGTCCAAGATACATCTACCATGCCAGGTAAACAAGTAACATGTAATATTAATGAGAACCTAGGACAGACGAACAGATACATGACCTTAATTATAAAGGGACTCTCTCACTTGTTACAGTTAGTCAATAGAGTTGTAATACCACATTGATGGAGAAGGAAAGTATTAAGAATTGAGTCTTTTGACAATTTAATTAATTAAGTATATTAATTAATTAGCGTTTTGAATATTGTGAAAAGATGTGTCCTTTCGGGAAAGGTAACTACCTTTTTTCTGTGAAAGGATGTATCCTTTCGGGAAAAGTAACTACCTTTTATGTGAAAGGATGTGTCTCTTCGGAGGCAACTTCCAGTTTTCACTACTATAAATAGATGACTGCCATAACTCTTATGAGGATGAGAGATTACTTCTTCTTCCGGTTTTCCTTCTCTATTTCACAAACACAGAAGTCTGCAAGATTCCTGCTTCCAGACTTAAAATTGAAGGGACTCCTGGGGGTGGTTTGCTCGAGCCTACTAGCAATTTGTAGTGGGGGCAAATAACACTCTAAGGAGAGTTATTAATCACGCCTTCAATCCGATTCTTTCCTACCAGTTTCCTGACAATCTTAGAGTGTTATATGTTATTTGTTGAAAAATGGATTCTGGAGTGAAGAGCTCGTTGGGGGCGTATGCTTCTGATTCCAACAAGTGTGGTTCTTGCCATCTTTCCGTGTTTGTTGGTTCTCGAGGTTGGAGATACTGCTACGCTGGAATGAATGCTCGGTTCGTTGTAACAGTTTCAAAGTTGGTTGGTTACCGAAAAAGCAAAAAGAGAAGTGGCATACGGTGGTCATTGATATCGGTAACATCCTTCCTCTTTCAATTCTTGGCGTTGATAGTAGGATGATAAAAGCAATTGATGTCCATGCATAATTATTCATATTGGAAGGAATTCTCGGTTCCTTTCTAGAATAGATAAAAGCAATCTATATATGATATATACTATTGCCGTTATATATATATATGTGTGTGTGTTTGGCTGTGCACATTAGACGTACATATATGTTTTATCTGTGCATTGTTCCTAGTCTCACACACACACACACACATATATATATATATATATATACATGTGTTATAATTGGTTCTAGAAACCAATTATTCATTCAAGTATGAAATCTGAAATGTTAATTGATTCGTCTGTTGCCGAAAGTGAAAGTGGGAAATGGAGTGCACGGGGCACTATTAATTTTCATGAAGCATCAGAAAGTTTGTCATTTCTGTTATGCATTCTAATTGTCATGTGTGTAATTTTGTGTTCGTGCATAATAATAGAGAGAAATTCCAAGTAAGTTGTCCAGACGTATATGGTTTGATAAGATCCATGTTTTGGTGCAACGTGTATCCGGAAGAAAAAGAATGATATTCATCTCAAATACTTTTGTAGTATTTGAGATGAATACAAATTCATAATTCATATTATTATAAGAGTTTAGAGAAATTCAATTACATTTGAATTTGGAGGAATTCACGTTGAATTCTTGAAACAAATTTTGTCACCAAAATTTGTATGAGTTTCAATTTTGATGCTTGCAAGATGGAACAATTTGGTTTATGTAACAAAATTGTTTGAGTTGTGCACTTGAAGCATATTGAAATAATGGTGAAATCGTTCCCCGACATGGTAATTTGTTTATCATGTATTGGTTTATGATGTCATGTTTCATATGCCACGAGGGAAAGGAAAAATGAAACTAAGATGGGTCCTTATAGGGATTGAACAAGCTTGCCAAAGAAGGATGATTATCAAAATAAATCATTGCCAGAATTGTTTATGGTATATATAAACATATACCATTGGCAAACAATTTGGCTTGAGAACTAATTGAGATGATCTTATTGAACTTAAATTATGAATTACTTATTGTATTTGCGTGAATTTATACCATTGGAAAGTAATTAGAATACTGAATTAGAATATTCATTTGAATTGCTTGTGGTATGTCAAGTTAACTTCCTGAAATGTCATTGGTAAGTAATTAGATGGTATTTCCAATACAATCTGGAAATGAAACTGAATTACTTGTGGCATCTCAAGTTACCTTGACCAATTCCATTGGTAAGTAATTAGATGATATTTCTAATAATATCTGAATTGTTTGTGGTATACTAATCTAATTAGTTCATATCATTGGTAAACAATTAGATCAATGTAGTGGTTGAAAGTTCAATAAGTAATACCATGGAAAATAAAAAGGAATTATTCCATGATAGTTCGACAAGTGGAAGAATTGTGGGGGAGATGGTTTTGATGCTAGTTGGATAGCAAGTTCTAGTGAAAATAAATCTACAACTGGTGGATTTTACACTAGGTGATGGAGTTGTTTCTTGGGTTTTGAAGAAACAAAAGTGTGTTACACACTCCACTATGGAAGATGAATTTCTAGCCCTTTCGGCGGCTGGAAAAGAGGCAGATGGCTAAGAAACATGTTGTTAGATAAAGAGTTGTGGCCACAACTGATGTCAGCCATTTCTATCTTTGTGATAGTGAGGCTACTTTGTCAAGATTTACAATGATTAAGTCTACAGATATTAGCCTAAGACATGATTACGTTAGTATTTGATTACTAATAGAATCATTTATATTGTGTATGTAAGATCAAGCAATAATTTGGCAGATTCTCTTACCAAGGTATTTCCAAGAGGCATGATCTACGAGACATCCCAAGGGATGGGATTGAGACCTTTTGTGATGTTAGAAGTAATGGAAACCCAACCTTTTCTTTAGGTATTCACTAATTAAAAGTTTCAATGTGGTAATAACAAGTTACTCTAACTGAGGTACTAATTTATTGTACAAGTAAACTAGTCCAAAGAAGGGTGAGTTATAGAACTCTTAAGATGAGTTACATAACTCTTAATGAATTCATTTGGAATGTCACCTATGTGAGCATTAAGAGTGGTGCCGCTCTAACAAAAGTAGAGGTCAACTTTTGAGAATGCTCATGAAACAGGATCAGCACATGGCCATAATAGTGTTACCCTTGTTGGTGGTTGTGGTTTAGAGAAGAGACAAGTACGTGTGTGGCATCTCCGGTTATAGCTTTGGATCGTGACTCCTAGACTTAAGCTCGTCACTGATTCGTTATTAACTTTGATTTGCTTACACTAGGTAAAGGTTCAAATCGAAAAGATACATCTATGTATGTGTAACTTGTTCGAGGCAGGTATTCTCAACTCTTGTTGACTAAGTGGGAGATTGTTAGAGTTAGTCAATAGAGTTGTAATACCACATTGATGGGAGAAGGAAAGTATTAAGAATTGAGTCTTTTGACGGTTTAATTAATTAATTGTTATATTAATTAATTAGCGTTTTGAATATTGTGAAAAGATGTGTCCTTTCGGGAAAGGTAACTACCTTTTTCTGTGAAAGGATGTTTCCTTTCGGGAAAAGTAACTACCTTTTCTGTGAAAGGATGTGTCTCTTCGGAGGCAACTTCCAGTTTTCACTACTATAAACAGATGACTGCCATAACTCTTATGAGGATGAGAGATTACTTCTTCTTCCGGTTTTTCTTCTCTATTTCACAAACACAGAAGTCTACAAGATTGCTGCTTCCAAACTTAAAATTGAAGGGACTCCTGGGGGTGGTTTGCTCGAGCCTACCAGCAATTTGTAGTGGGGGAAAATAACACTCTAAGGAGAGTGATTAATGATTCCTTCAATCCGATTCTTTCCTACCAGTTTTCTGACATCACTCTCTCCATGCAAACAGAAAATTGAAGAGATCTAACCGATCGGTCACTCCTTCAATTACGATTAACAGCATGGGTGCACACATGAGTAGCATGTGAAAAATACCAGCTAGTAATTAATAACCATCTTTTGCACAAGAAAATTATATAATTTGTGGGGGCAATGATCATAAAGAGAAGATAGGAGGGGAGAAATACAAACGTGTAATTTCTCAAAACATATCGATTATAATGGGTTTCTTTCTCTCTTAATTGAAGCCAGTCTTGAATTGGGTGATGGGTTGAGAAGTGTTTAGTTTTTTTATCATGATTGAGTGATTGTATTAGATAAGCAGCAGTTGATATCAAGAATTCAAAATGTTATAATAAATGTAAATATCGATCTTGTATGACTTTTTTACTTTTCAATTTAGTACATGAGCCAACAAAACAGTCAAATTCCGGTAGTTGCCATCTTTATTGCGATTGTTCTCTGGATGTTTATATTCTATATTGGGAAATTCATATTTCAATCACACTCAGAGAAGTTTATATATTGATCTTGTACCACTTCTTCACTTAACAGTTCAGTGCATATGCCAACCAAACAGTCATATACGACATGTCACTATCTACATCTAGATTATTCTCTTGATGTTGATAACCTAGATTGAGAGATCTGTATATGTATTCAAGCATGTTTACATAAGTTAATTTTTTTGCAGATTACCTCATTCGTCAGAGTAATTATTATTCTTCTTTCGGACCCCATTCATTTATCACTCTTCGAATACTACGACTTTTTGTCTACTATTTTAAGTACGACTCTTTTGAAGATATTGCGGCATTTTGTTCTGAATGTCAGGTGGAGCTATTATGCCTTAAGTTTCCCAAGGGAAAAAAGAAGAAAAGAAACCCTGGAATTTGAGGATTCCTAACTCTCTTTAATTTCGTAGCAAACCTAAAAAAACAATGTATTCTTTTCACCTCTTTGTAGCTAAGCTTTAAGAATGTAGATAGACTTAGGAAATCTAGTCCATTTCATGTTGTCGAAGTTTATACAGTCTCATCACCTAGATATATAGCAACCAATAATTGACGATACGTTAGCAAATGATCAATTATAGCATTCGATTTCCATGTTGAGAAATTCATATTAATCCATTAAGATTCCTTGCGATTGAAATAAAATTAGACTTTTCTGGATGTTACCGAATTCATGATATTAATTGACAATATATGTTCCTGCTAATATTGCACCGTTGAATTTGTGTCGATTCCAATTCCCAAACTAATTAATCAAAGGAGGTAACATCAATTAATAATAATTCTTATTATTATTTTATTTTATAAGGGAGAGAGAATTTATATGAATGTTGGAATTTATGAGCAATCAGGTAACGATATTATCCTAAAATCACATTAATTATCCGGGCAAAAAAGAATTTGATTTAGTGGTACTACTATTGATCTTCATATGAAAATCCCATATTTGAATTTCTTAAGTAGCACTTAACAATAAAAAAAACATATTATGATATGCCAGCTTATGATAGTAGTATGGAAGATTTCAAACCATTGGCAGAATGATATTTAAGTAGTTTACCATAAGGCTTCAAGGCCTTGGTTTACCCGGATAAATAAGCAGGTGCAGAACCCTATTGCAAGACGCATGGACAGGGCTTTTGTTAACATGAAATGGTTAGATTCGTGTCCAAACAGTGTGGTTGATTTACTTGACCCATTAGTTTCAAATCATTGCCCCATTATACTTAGACACAGACAGCTCGTTAAAGTCCCTTCCTAAGCCTTTTAAGTTCTTCAAATTCTGGACTACTCATTCTAGATTTACAGACCTGATTCAAGAAGCATGGTCAGCTGATGTACAAGGATCTCCCTTGGGTAAAGTTTGTAAAAAACTAAGGATCTTGAAAAATTTGTTGAAGGCTCTAAATAGGGATGAGTTCTTTGATTTGTCAACTAGAGTACATTTAAAAGAGTATGAGTTGTGTATGGCTCAGACATATGCATTAAGCTCCCCTTCTCCTACGACTTTTGAAAAGGAGAATGTGGAAGTTTTGGAGTTAAAAGAGCTCAGAATGATAGAAGAATCTTTTTTCAGACAGAAATCTAGAGAAGTCTGGTTGAAGATAGATAACTCTAACACCAGTTTTTCATAGATCTATGAAAATTAGGCAGCAGAGAAATGCAATTTGATCTCTTCTTGATGAGAAGGGAGTAAGTGTTACCGATACATCTTCCATGAGCTCAATTGCTATTTCTTTTTCTCATAATCTCCTTGGGAAATCTGATCCTCTGGTCAAAGCTGAGCCCATTGAGTTTTATCAACAGCTCTTGGAGAAACTCTCACCTGAGCAAGTCTCTGATCTTTGCAGGCCAATCACAGCAGAAGAAGTGAAAAGTATTATATTTGGTTTCAATGGGGAGAAAGCTCCTAGCCAGATGGATATTCTGCATGTTTCTTCCAAGCTGCATGGGGCATAGTGGGCTCTGAGATCACATCTGCCATCCAACATTGTTTTGATTCCTCTGACTTTCCACTCGAGGTAAACTCCACTCTTCTTGCTCTTTTACCAACGACAAAGAACCCTGAAGAGATGAAGAATTTTAGGCCCATCTCCTGCTGCAATGTACTCTATAAATGAATTGCTAAAACAATCTCCTCTAGGCTGAGTACTTGTTTGCCTCTTGTGATTAGTGAGAATCAAACTGCGTTTGTGAAAGGCAGGGGGATTGGTGAGAATATTCTCCTTTCTCATGAACTAGTCCAGAAATATACTAGGAAAAATATTTCCCCAAGAAGTATAGTTAAAGTAGATTTAATGAAAGCCTTTGACTCAGTGGATTGGAACTTCTTATTTACTATCCTTGCAGCTATGTGGTTTCCTATGAGGTTCATTAAGTGGATTTATATGTGTGTCACTACCCCCAAACTTAGTGGCGGGGTATTTCTCTACAAAGAAAGGGCTTAGGCAAGGGGACCCTATGTCCCCCTACCTGTTTGCCATTGCCATTGAGATTTTCGGTTTCCTTATAAGGGAGGCAGCCACAATCGAGAAAATTCCTTTTCACTCTATGTGAAACGTATAGGGCTGACCCATCTAATGTTTGCGGATGACTTACTCATATTCTCTGATGGGTCAAACTATGGAGTTCAGTGTATTCAGGCAGTCCTTGCTAGATATAGAGATCTTTCTGGCCTTGTTTCAAACCCTACAAATGTGAGATCTTCTGTGGAGGTTTGCCTAAGGAATGACATGTTAGTATGGCTCATAGGACTGGGTATAAACTAGGGTATTTTCCTGTGAGATACTTGGTCGGTTCCTTTGATACCTGGTAAGCTAACTATTAAAGCTTGTCGTCCATTAATAGACAAAATTACAAACAAAATTATAGGTTGTGCTAAAACACTGAGTTATGCTGGCAAACTTCAGCTTGTGGTATCTATCCTCTATAGTCTTGCTCAATTTTGGATGGCTATCTTCATTATTCCCAAAGTTGTTATCAAGGAGATTGAGAAAATGTGTAATGATTTTCTTTGGGGTGTTATTTCAAATGATAGAAAGAGGACAGTGGCTGGCTGGAATTTGGCCTGCATTGTTAGGCATATTTGGGACCTGCTGTTGAAACAAGTTTCCCTTTGGGTCGCTTGATCAGGGAATACAGGTTGCACAATCAAGACTTCTGGTCTACAACATGTAAATCTTGGTCATGGCTATGGCTAAAAATCCTGAAAACTAGAAGTGAATTGCAACATCTGTTAACAGTTGAGAATGGAGTGGGAAAATGGCAAGGAAAAGTGTTGCCAAATTTCTATACCAAAGCTGTCTGGCAGGAGTTCAGGCCTAGGCTTCCTGTGGTTAATTGGTTCAAGCTGATTTGGAAAAGGCTTTCTATTCCTCATAATCAATTCATTTGTTGGCTTATCACTCAGAATTACATTACTACTTGTGACAAGATGATCCAATGTGGGTATCAAAGTTATGTTCACTATGTGTTCTGCTCTTCTTCCCAAAAAACTCACCAACATCTTTTTCTGCCTGTGTGCATTACAAGGAACTGTTTGTTAGCCTGCTTGGTAAGCATACTAACAGATCACCTTCTTCAGACTGGTCTCTGGAACTTCAGTGGGCTATTTCTCAACTCATCCATCATCTCAACAACAGGGAGGGTCATTTGGCAAGCAATGATCAGCTCTATATGGAGGGACAGGTGCGCTGCCAGATATGGTAACATGAAAATTGCAGCTGCAGAGGTGGTGCTTCATATTAAGAAAGACACAATTATTGTTTGTGGAGTGGATGCAGCGAGTCACTTCTTGTAACTAACTTCTTGGTTCTATAAATATGTAGTAGTTTATAGGTTCATTCCCCAGTGGTGAGGGCTATTCACCACAACAGTTCCCCATTTTTGATGATATATATACCACAACCATTCATAAAAAAAAAACATCTTTCATTCTTTAAAAAAAATCACATTGGCTTCAGAATCTAGCGATGATAGGAAATATTTGAAAATCCACTCGTAGGAATTGAGTCTCACATGTCAATATGTCATTTCGACTTAATTTCATGATATAATTTCTTTATAAATATACTAAACCGAATAATATAGTTGAAAATACATGACACACCTAAGCGCATACAAAATGAAAAGTGTGGGAATGAGGAAACATCCACATTTACAAGAACATGTCATGTTCAAATTCGAGATATTGGACCAGTCTACCGGTGAAGAGTCCAAGCTCATGTCTTCCTCTGATGATGAGCCCAAGCTCACGACTACTTGTGATACTACTACGTGTGGAACAAGGAATTCTAGTCCTTGTTGTTCTTGTGCTCCTTTACTGTATTATAATACAATAACAGTAGGCAGTACTCTATATAAACAAGTTGTAGGCCTCTCGGCCATATCATCACAAGTCAGTTAGTAATAAAAGTCATAGTTGGAGAGACTCATCTCTCCCGTGGATTAGTCCCAATCTGTCAATCGGGGATACCACGTAAAACTGCATGTCTCGTTTTTTGTTTTCTCGTTCTATTTTGCATGGTATCAGAGCGGTTCTAATCCTGGAATCGTCAAGTCTTCGTCAAGAGCGACGACGAAGGGAAGAAGGCGTCTACTTCAACCTTTGTTGCGCCAAACAAGGATCAAGGTCCTTCGTCACCTCTTTATCTCCATCCGTCTGAAATTGCAAGTCAATTGCAGGTTGGAGATGTCCTCACGTTGAGCAATTATGAGAGTGGGTCATTGAGATGACCGATTCTCTGATCATCAAAAACAAATACGGGTTTGTTGATGGCACAGTCCCTAAACTTGAAGCTGATCCTAAACTAAGAGCATGGATGCAATGTGATGCCATAGTCAAAGGATGGTTACGCACGACCATGGATAAGGAAGCACGTCCCGCGCCTATGAAATTCGTTGCCTCGTGAGCATGCTACAGCAAGAAAAACACAGTGTGTCATCTTTTCTACACGCGTCTACGAACTTTGTGGGAAGAATCACAATCAATTTCTCCCTCACCAAAGTTCACATGTTGTCTCTGCACTTGCGGGCTGGAACATCGAACGAAAGAAAGGGACGAGAGCTCCCGCCTCTTCGACTTCTTGATGGGACTTGATGAGAGCTTTGGAACAGTGAGAACCCAATTCCTCACCATGAAACGAACTCTGAGCCTGACGGAAGCTTTCAACATCGTCTCCTTTGATGAGAAAAAAAGGCTCATTGCGCAGAAACGTAGACCTCAAGTCGAGGCAGCTTCTTTCAGCACTCAAGGGGACAGTGAACGAAATAATCATTCGTCTGAGAATCGTGAGCGAGCTCGTTCAAAATGTTCACATTGCGGAAAAATGGGTCACCTAAAAGAAACCTGTTATGATATCATAGGTTGGCCGAGTCGCGATTAGTCTTCAAGCAATGTGCAGAACGGCCAACTTCTCCGCAATCCAAAAGAAGGACAGCAGCCCAAGGTGTCCCAGGTTGAGACCAAGATTCTAGTGTCGGGGTTCTCAATACATCAACTTGAGCAGTTGCGTCTTTTCTTCTCATAGTCATGCATTATGAAATTGACACTAGTTGATTCTCCCTCTTCTTACATGGCAGGTATGTCCATACCCAGTTCAAAATGGTTGATAGATTCAAGGTGCAATGAACACATAGTCTATGATGTTTCATTGCTTTATAATGTCATAAAAGATACCTCTAGTTGTCCCGTCAAGATACCTAATGGAACCAACATCCCAGTCGCCAAAGTTGGTTAGGTCAAGCTATCTTCTGGTCTAAAATTGGATAGAGTACTACATGTTCCACAGTTTAGGTGCAATCTATTAGCCGTTAGTTGATTGACAAAGGAGAACGACGTTGATTTGATCGTTCTCCATGATTTCTGTATTCTCCAAAACTTACAATCCAGGAGCATGATTGGGAAGGGGATTCTCCGTGATGGCCTTTATTATCTGCGTCTCTTCAAGCATCATGGTTATCAAGATTTTGCAGCAGCTGGAGGGACTTAATTCTTGGCAAAGACTTGGCACTCAAGGTTGGGCCATCCGTCCACCTCGAAGATGGTGCAGCTTGCATATTTTTTGTCACCTCGGTTACGTGTAAGTGAGGATAATTTTCAATCATATTCTCATGCAAAGCAGACTCGGACCCCTTTCCCTGCTAGTTCAATAAAAACGTTGGATTGTTTTGAGTTAATTCAAATTGATTTGTGGGGCGGCTACAATATCCCTTCTCTAAGAGGTGCTCATTATTTTTTGACCCTCGTGGATGATTTTAGTCTTGCAATGTGGGTGTATATGCTGCGTTTCAAGTCAAAAGTCACAAAGTATTTGCTCATGTTCATAGAAATGGTGCGTACTCAGTTTAATCACCATATCTGCCGCATACAAACTGACAACGACACTGAGTTTTGGTCTGCTACTCTTCAAGATTTCTATTCGCAACATGGGCTACACTTTCAAACCAGTCGAAAGAGAGCATAGACACATCCTAGACACTGCAAGAGCTCTTCATTTTCATGCAGGATTGCCGATTCAGTTTTGGGGAGAGTGTGTCCTAACGGCTGTCTACTTGATCAATCGTCTTCCAACAACAGCAACAGGTAAGAATCCATTTGAAGCTATCTTCGGCAAACCTGCACCCTATCATCATCTACTGGTTTTCAGATGTCTTGTTTATGAAAAAGACACACGTCGTGGTCTACACAAATTCGCCGACCGGGAGCGTGCTTGTGTCTTCTTAGGATCTCCCTCAAATAAATAAGGCTATTGTTTGTATGATCTGGTTTCTCTGAAGATGATCGTTTCCCGAGACGTTCTGTTTGTTGAATATCACTTTCCTTTCCGGTCTCCTGGTTAGCAAAGTCTGCATTGGTTACCTCATAGCCATTTTGAGTTTGATGTGGCTATCTCCCAATCGCCCGGCCTGTCCGACCAAGATCCGCCCAACTCAACTCCCTTGAGCCCACATCTTGCCAGTCTCCTCCGGACCAACAACTGATCCAGATCCAGTCTCTAGTTTGGGTCTCTCGTCCATCGACTCGACTGGCCCATCTCCTCCCTGCGGCCCAGTCTAGGCTAAGCAAGCCAAGTCTTCCCCTTCAGCTCCTCCGCCCACCAGTCACATGGGACCTGAAGTTCCGCCATTCGAGCCTCTTCGACGCAGTGACCGCACCCGTCCGAACTGGCTGGATGATTATGTGTCCATACAGTTGAATCTGTCATGTACCCTTTATCAGCACATGTCCATTATTCAAGAGTCACTCCTGAGTATCGAGCTTTCTTGGCTTCCGTCACTCGTCATGAAGAACCCAAGACCTTCAACCAAGCTGTCCAGTATGACTATTGGCGTGAAGCTATGATCATAGATATCACTACGTTAATCCAGAACGGCACGTGGAGCCATGTCATACCCCCTCCTGGGCGCCGCATTATAGACTGCAAATGGGTATTTAAAATCAAGTTTCTACTTGATGGCACCATTGAACGCTACAAAGCATGTCTCGTCGCCAAAGGTTATACTCAGATCGAAGGTATTGACTATCACGATACTTTTTCTCCAGTTGCGAAACTTGTCATTGTCCATTGCTTAATCGATGTCGTAGTCAATCAAGGATTGTTCATTCATCAACTCGACGTCAATAATGCATTCCTTCATGATGATCTCCATGAATAAGTCTACATGGGCATACCTTCTGGTTTTTTAGAAAAGGGGGATAAGCGAGTATGTCGTCTTCACAAGTTTATGGTCTTCGTCAGGCTTCTCGAAATTGGTACCACAAGTTCACGGCTGGTCTCTGTGAACTCGATTTTCGTGCCTCACCAGCGGGTCACTCCCTTTTCATCTACTTTTGAGATGTTCTTTTCGTCACGACACTTATTTATGTGGATGATGGCATCCTTGCTGGCAATGACATAACCTTCATCACCCAAGTCAAGTCCTTTCTCCACAGTCGCTTCCGCATCAAAGATCTGTTCCCTTCGTTATTTATTAGGTATTGAGGTTGCTCGTTCTCTGCAAGGAACCATTCTCACTCAGCATAAGTACACCCTTTATATTCTTGAAGAAGCAGGGGTTCAGGCTGCACGTTCCAACACCTTTCCCGTCGAGCAAAACCATCACCTCACAAGTCCGTCCGGTGTGGTCTCGCTGATAGTTTTGCCTATCATCGTCTTATTGGTCTCCTTCTTTATCTCACTATCGCTCGCCCAGACATCACTTATGGTGTTAATATCCTCAGTCAATTTGTACATGCCCCACTCAAGCTGACATGGATGCAGCTATTCGCATCCTACGTTACCTTAAGCAGGCACCTGGACAGGGGCTGTATTTTCCAGATGATGGTAACCTTGATCTCGAGGCTTACTATGATGCCGACTGGGCAGGTTGTGAGAGCACTCGTCGGTCTACGAGTGGTTTCTTCATTTGCCTCGGCAATTGACACGCTAAAACACAACACCTAACAATGGCCAATTGTAACCAATGAAAGGGACTGCAGTATAGTGGCACAAGTAATAAATATCGAATCAACGGGTCTCTAGAGTTACTATTACTTAGCTTCATTTCATTATCTAGCAAACTAGATTAAGGATTGATTTACTAAACTACTCTAATAATTACAAGTTGGGAACTAACTTAGGTATGATTCCCCCTAGCTCCTCAATTAGGTCCAAGTTGCAATTACTTTGGTTGATCTACTGTTGATTAAACTGCAAAAGACCCTAAATTAGCTTGGAATCTCTTAAGCTGACCAAGCCCTCTTAGACAGGATACCCGGCAGGTGACTAGCCTTCACCGGGATAGATTGCTAACGCAATTCACACAGATCTCCACTATTGGAATGAATTCCAGTACAAAGCAGTGAATTGATTGACTTTCGCAAAACCAATTCACTACTATCAATCAAGGAAGCTCTCTTAACCTAATCAGATTCTATCTATCATAGGTTAAAGCAGAAATCAAGAGAATTTGATCAAGATTCAATTGACTCAATAAATCATGCCTCAATCGATTATAATCAAACAATATAGAATCCAAAACTTCATACAAGAAAGATCCTAACACATGGAACTAGGGTTCCTCAAAACCTAAGTGAAGGGAAGTTACTCCATAGAGAAGAGAGAGACTGCAAAAATTTTATCTAGATCTTCAATCTCCATCTCCAAGCTTGATTCCCGAGCTCCAATGGCAAAGAAATCCTCCAAAATAGCTCCAAGAATGTTCCCGAGTCGCTCTCTCTCTCTAGGGTTCGTCCCTTGGGTGTTCGGAAACCAAAACCCAGCTCTCCTTCCTTTTGCTTGAATCTGCCTCAAAAACCCAATTCTGGGCAAAACACGGTCGAGGGCACGGCCGTGTTTTGCTTTTGCCCGTCCGTGCCCTCGCCACGTGTTAAAAACACGCCCGCGTCGGCCAAAACACGGTCGTGCCTAAAGATGGACACGGCCGTGTTTTGCTTCACATCCGGCCGTGTTTTAGACATCGCAGGAGCTCCTTTCAATCAAGCCTCGGCATAAAAAACACGGCATGGAACACGACCGTGTTCTTCTTTAGGACAGCCCGTGTTTTTCTTTTCCATCAGTTCAGCCCTCGCACATAAAAACACTGGCGTGCTCGTTTGTGTACACGGTCGTGTTCTTCAGGCCTCCTGCCCTTGTTTTGCCCCCAGCTCGACCGAATGACCTCCAAACGCCCCGAATCTTGTGCTTATCCTTTCCTTCGACGTCTGGGACCTGAAATATGACAAAGTAGCACAACCCAGCGTAAAATGGGCCAAAAATACACAACTACGAGCCGCAAACGGATAAGAACTAAGGGTGCAAACATTTGCAAATACATCGTTATCAAATTCCCCCACACTTAACTGTTTGCTTGTCCCCAAGCAAACCAAGTCAGACACAAGGTAAGCTCAAAACATTTTAGTCAAGCAGGTTTTAGGGACATATCATATCGGTATAAAACACGTGAATCATACTAGCTTTTGATCATTAACACATGGACAACCTCAAAGACAACCTAGACAACCACCACAGATGACATTCGAATGCAGCAAAGTCGAGCAAAGGAAGAGTCTCCCTTCTGTTTACCAACCAATATAGACTTGACTCAACCACTTATTCAAGACATTCACTTCATGCACAAAGCTCAAGATAACAGAATTAAAACCGAGCAATCTATGTCCTCACCGGGGTAAAGAGTGTAGAAAATATGAGGAAATAAATTGCTCACTCTCGACCAGTGGGGTCAGGACAGAATTTTGATGCAAGATGTGCATACTCATACTCTCAATTCCTAACGTCTCTTCACCATGACGGCAGCCTCTAATTGTTAGAGTTCACATATCGGGTGTCACCACTAACTAATCCGGAGGTCTTAGACACAGGTTCAAATGACTGGCTAGGGTCTTGGACATGGGGAAAAGGCCTTTTAGGTGGTGGCAGTATTCATAGCACAAGGTTCCACAGTTCCAAACCCAACACAATCACAGTCAAACGAACCACTTACTTTCTTTCTGCCATTCTGCATTACTCAAATTCTCTAGAGCACAAGAGCGAAGGCGGTCACATAAATGTTAGTATTTCCAAGCCAGACTGCTAAGAAACACTACTTAACGAGCATATTCATAATTTTGGGTAGTGTCTCTCTTTTGCTTTCATTCATTTTTTTCTTGAGAGAACCACCACCTCTGCACATTTTTCAAACACATGCCTGTGTTTTAAGCATTACCTCCAACCCTCACATTAAATTTAGCAGAAACAGCAGAGAACATGCAAAAACCACTATATGGAACCTTCTAAGAGATGCAAAAGGGTGATTTTCCATTGTAGACCTAAAGGAAGAAAAGTACACGGCTCAAAGGGCTGACTAGGGGGTATGACACACCAAGACAGTCAATTTGGTCGTGGGCTAATCCTATGCCCCCATCATCTTAGCTAATGGCAACGTGAATGCTACTCATCATGGAAGAGGGAACTATCGCACAAGAAAGAAACGAGCAAGCTCAAATCTCACATGGCTACCTATATACTCTATCTCTCATTATGATTCCCTGAACTAGATGCATAAACGACTGTCAAGAGCAAGTGATCAATCCAAGTGACAGTTGGTAAGCAAACAGTTGAAAAACTGAACCCCTACACAATTCTACTGCACGTCTCAGTCATCATTATAGGTTGTCCTAGTTACAATCAAGTTGCCATGCATTAATTCGAAAGTCATTCGATTCACCAATCAAATCCATAGTGCCAATACGATCAAGCAAACAACAATACTTGGAGCCCTCAAATCTCGAGATTTTGACAGCGGACTAGGCTCCAAGCACACATATATATGTTCCAATGAATACAAAAAAAACCCCAAAGTTAAATGCGACAGTGTCCTCAATGGAGACGAGGGAAGGGGAACGATGTTACCGTGAAATGAAGATCAGGAACAGGGACTGGAAAGCAGACCAGTCAATAGCAGGGGATTGGAAGGGGGACCAGTCCAAGGCACAGAGCTAAAGTCATCAAAAGACACACAATGGGTGAAAGAACCGGAGTTCCATGTGGACAAACCGAAAAACAGACGAAAGAAAAACAAACCTTGGTGGGGTTGCCCCCCCACAAACGCTTCTTTACCGTCTTTTAGCTGGACGCCAGTAGGGTGGATGCTTAGAGAGGTGAAAGAACAGCTGCCTCCAAGAGCGGATCCACATCACTCTTAAGGTATAGCTTTAGATGGTGGTCATGCACACGACGAGTGTGACCACCAGCCCTCGTCAACTCGACTTGGCCATCCGACAGGATTCAAGCGAGTGAATACTCGGATGGCCAAGGCGGTCGAGGCTCAGGAGGCGGGACCAGCTCATAGTGGTCTCCGGCTTTCTTTGGAGCAGCTTCGCTACCTGCAGTTTCTGCCACCACTCCTCTTTGATCTTGTCTTTTGGTAACGGAATGGACAAGAGTGGCGGCGAAGATATGTGAGAGGGGTCCTGCAAAATGTGGAGCACAGAAGGATACACGAAAGACTTGTGCTCCTTATGAGAAACAGCATGCAAAGGCGCTGAAGCAGGGAGAATATTAGCAATGGAAAATGTTAGTCGCCCCTCGCCATCCCTCAAGACTAAGGTCCCATCATGTACATCTATGAGAGCCTTGGCGGTGGCCAGGAAAGGCCTTCCCAATATAAGGCGAACTTATGTGTCTTCATTAATGTCCAAGAGAACAAAATCCACAGGATAAAAGAATCTGCCAACCTTAACCAGAAGGTCATCCACTATGCCCCTAGGATGAACTATAGATCGGTCAGCTAGTTGAATACTCATCCTAGTTGCACTAGGTTCACCTAGGCCTAGTTTATTGAACAATTTATATGGTATCACATTAATACTAGCACCTAGATCCGCCAAGGACCTCTCAACATGCAATTTACCTATAGAGCACAGGATAGTAAAACTACTTGGGTCCTTTGCTTCTGCGGCAGCTTGTTTTGCAGAATGGCCGAGAACTCCTCGCTGAGCTCCACAGTGGCTAGCTCGCTCAGCCTCCGCTTCTTCGAGAGAAGCTCCTTTAGGAACTTCGCATACTTCGGCATCAGAGATAGTGCCTCCATGAAGGGCACTTGAACATGCAGCTTCCTAAGCATGGACGAGAAGTTGCCGAACTCTACCTCTAGCCTGTCTTTGTAAATCCTGGTGGGAACGGGGAGCTTAGGCTTATATTCAGCCACTACTGGTTGTGGCTTTGGAGCTTGATCCTCTGGCTTTTTGTCCATCACCAGGTCTTCTTTTGGCTCTGGGGTGATCTGGGTCACCTTCTTGGCACTCTTCTGCGGTGCATCCGGAGTCACAGTCCCACTTCTCAGCATAATGGCGTACAACCCCTCCTTATGATTTCTGGGATTCGATAGGGGTTGGCCAGGAAGTGTGCCAGCCGGTCTCGAAGCAAGAGCATCTGCCAGGTGCCCGATCTTGATGTCCTTATCCTGCAGGAGTGCCTGCTGGTTTCTCTGGCCAGCTTCAATCTCTCCATAAATTTGCCTACAACCACTTCCATGAATTGCTCCAATTTATTAAAACTTTTGGGTACTAATGCTCGCCAAGGTAGTCACTAGATCCCTCAGTTCTGACATGGGATCGCCCGGTGCTGGGACTGATGGAGGTGCACCAGGTTGCCGGTACTGGTGCTGTGGGGGCTGTTGAAAAGCCTGCCCCTGTCTGGGCTGATATAGTGGTTACTGATGTTGCATCTTGCCTAGGCGAGGCTGGTATGGCTGCCTCTTGTTCGGAAAAGTAGCTGCAGGAGCTTGGAAGCCAGGTGGCTTCGGATATCTATTGACCCTCTAGGAGAAATTTGGATGCTGGCGCCATCCCTCATTGTAGGTGTTACTGTATGGGTCATTGCGTCAAACATTTTTGATGAAGTTCACCTGCTCCTGGGATGTACTGGACTCACCCATGGCCTGGCAGTCCTCTATAGTATGATGGCGCTCTCGCACCACTGGCAACGCATTGCCGGCTGCTGCCCTGTCCCCGAAACCATCCCATTCCGATCGATAACTGAGACCAGCTTAGATACAACCTGCACCAAATCAGATGAGTGGGTGCCAACAGCATGTACACCTCGGCTTGTTGCTCGCCTCGACCTCCTAGCAGTGCCCCAATCATACCCTTTCCCTGCCATCTCCACGAAGAACTGATTCAACTGCGGCGGCGTCTTGGTCAGCATGTTCCCGCCACAAACCGAATCAATCAGCTGCTTGTCTTCTGGGAAGAGGGCGTGGTAGAAGGTGCCCACCTTGAAAGCATCATTGAAACCATGATTGGACACCTCAGGAAGAGATTGTGTATCTCTCCCATGCATCCCGAATGGTCTCATCTTCATCCTGGGCAAAGTGGGTGATTTGCTTCTGCAAGTCCACCGTTTTTGACGGAGGATGATAGCAGTTGAGGAACTTGTCTGCCAAGTTGGCAAACATGGTGATCGATCCGGGAGGCCTAGTGTCCAGCCACTCCTTGGCTTGCCCGTCCAGAGTAAATGGGAAGTACCTCAGATGGATGGCATCGGCTGGAACCCCATTGATCTTGATCCCATCGATGAGCTCGTGGAATCGCCTCAGATGTGATCGGGAGCAATCCCCTCCTTGCCACGGAATACCAACGAGCCGCACATCATGGTGATGACAGAGGTACTCACCTCAAAGTTTTTGGCATCAACTTGAGGGTGTTGGATGGGAGACCTCATGTCTACGGCGCAGGCGGTCCAGTAATAGCCCAAGGTTTGCTCCTCGGGAATGAGCACATCATTGTTCTGTGGTTCACCCATTTCTTTCTCCTTGGTTATGGGCAGTTTCTCCATAGCTTCCTCCGCAGCCAGTCGTGCCTTTAGAGCCCGCTCGAAGTTCCTACAGGTCCGTTCAAGCTCTTGGTCTAATGGTAGTAAATCTCCCGACTGGCTACGGGTCATACACTGCAGAAATCTGATCTAGATCTTCAATCTCCATCTCCAAGCTTGATTCCCGAGCTCCAATGGCGAAGAAATCCTCTAAAATAGCTCCAAGAATGTTCCCAAGTCGCTCTCTCTCTCTCTCTAGGGTTCGTCCCTTGGGTGTTCGGAACCGAAAACCCAACTCTCTTTCCTTTGGCTTGAATCTGCCTCAAAAACCCGATTCTGGGCAAAACACGGTCGAGGGCACGACCGTGTTTTGCTTTTGCCCGTCCGTGCCCTCGCCACGTGTTAAAAACATGTTCGCGTCTGCCAAAACACAGCCGTGCCTAAAGATGGAAACGACCATGTTTTACTTCACATCCGCCCTTGTTTTAGACATCGCAGGAGCTCCTTTCAATCAAGCCTCGGCATAAAAAAACACGGCCTGGAACATAGCCGTGTTCTTCTTTTGGCCAGCCCGTGTTTTGCTTTTCCATCAGTTCAGCCCTCGCACATAAAAACACTGGCGTGCTCGTTTGTGTACACGGTCGTGTTCTTCAGGCCTGCTGCCCGTGTTTTGTCCCTAGCTCGACCGAATGACCTCCAAACGCCCCAAATCTCTTGCTAAGCCTTTCCTTCGACGTCCGGGACCTGAAATATGCAAAGTAGCACAACCCAGCGTAAAATGTGCCAAAAAAATACACGACTACCCGGATTTTTGTGTCTGATATTATACCCTAACCCTTAATGAGTGAACCCTAGGTCATAATTATCTAAATCATAATCTATAAACCCTAAGATGGTGCATCCAAATTTTGTGCCTATATTTGGATGAATCATAACCGTCGATTATTATTTCTAATTAAATTGATCTTGGAGTATAATATTGGGAGAGTTAACACCTAGATTTTGATCTTTAAGTGTTAGAGTATAGTATCATGTCCGAAAGATCGGTCAATTCAAGGTCTAGATAGTGTTTTCATACTCAAGGTATGCGGTACCCCGGATTTCACCCAGGATACCGTAGAACTCGCTATATATATATATAGCGTAAAGCGTCCCAACACTAATAATTGTTTGGGAAATGAAACAATTATTATTGAATCATAGGAAGCGCAAACAAAAACTCACTTACATGAATTAGCTTTGGAAGAGGACAATAGCTTCAATCACATATCGGTTTGTTCTTTTTGATTTGGCAGCTATTTACTGTTGTGTTGTCCCACTTCATCTACCCTTTTACTGTCAAAACTAGACTTACGTTTCACATTATTATATTAGTGTCATCGATCTTACTTTGAGTGGATCGAACACTCTTTGGTTGGCTCTAACCTTAGGGTTCGAACCAGGGTTTGGTCTGCGAATTAGAAATATAGAAATCTAGGTTTGGGAGTACGGTTACGTGTGGGGAAGTGAAATCACACCCCACAACGCCCAAAATTGGTACTACTTAAGTCGATAAGTTTTTATGTGAGTTGGGTGTATTTTTAGTAATAAATTTGTATTTTTAGGGTCCCACTAGACCATTACTAAATTGCTATTCATTAGGTGTAATTTAACTAAACGTCCATTTGACGTATTAGTTTATTATTAGGTATTTTAGGTATTTTTAGGGCCTTACTGGACCACTAAAGAATTTATATTTTATTAGTTGTAATTTAATTATACGCCCACTGACGTAAAAATTGAATATAGAATTGATTAGTTAGTTGGACTCGAATCTTATCGGTTGCCTACGTACCCGTTAGACAGGATCAAAGTCCACGTAGTTCGTTATGAATTTGATAATTTTAAATATAATTTTTATCACGTTTCCCAATTGTGGTTCTTGAATTTAATATTTTTGTTAATGAGATTTAAGTTGATTTATTATGAAGTTATGAAAAGAGAATGTAATGTCCCGACCTTTTTCAAAAAAATCAAACCACAACTCAAACCCAAAACCGGTTACTCCGGAGCAATCAAACCACTTTTTAAATAAATAAACTGACATTGTTTAAGAAGTTCAAACAAAAAGCCCTAACACTTGGGCAATCAAAATCCAAATACTTAAACAACTTAACCCAACATCTTGAACCTTGAATCTCCAGTACATATACTCATAATCATAATCATAAAATAACTTTCAAGTTTTAACTCCAACCCTTCACCCAACTTCTTGACTTCTCACTAGTACTGGCACGGCCGGTCACCTCATCTTGCTTCTTCTCGGGATGCACTTCCGCTAACCCAACCTCAACCTGGTGAGTGAGAAGGGGTCAGTCTCGTCGTTACTTCCTAAGGTCTCTGCCCTTAGAAATCTCCTAACTAAAACACGTTATTAGCGTTTCCTTTCCTTAGATGAAAGTCGTTCTCACTTTCATCCTTCACAACTCATTTCAACTTTAACTCATAGAAGTTCTCAACTTTTATCCTTAAATCATAGAAGTTCTCTACTACTACCTTAACTTATATACTTATTACTAGGGAATCACCGCGTTACGTATCGCCGTCCGGTGTCCCTATCCTCAAGGCAATGGTGCTGCGTTACGTATAGCCGTCCAGTCCATGCCCGGTCAACTACTGCGTTACGTATCGCCGTCCAGTAGTGACCTGACCATCTACCGCGTCCAGTAGTGGCCCAACCGCCCGGGGGTTCCTCATACCATCAACCATACAACATCACAAACATTCATACACATAGCACCACGTGTGCCTCCACCTTAAGTAGGCGGTGGGATGCCTCCACACACAATCGCGCATACTTGAAAATTAAATAACATAACTGAATTAAAAAGGCATAAACTAAAAGACCTCGACGGAGATTTTACCCCCTTTACACTCACCTTATTGGTTGTTAAGTCGACTGACTCGAGTTTACTTCCGCCGCCATCACTTCTCCTTTACTTTCCTCTTTTTCCATACCCCACATCACCTAATCCATCCATACATACATTCCCGGAAACGTTAAATATTTTCATCTAATGCAATAACCCTTGCATACGTAAACACTAATCATGTGAAGTCACTAAAACCCCATTCCGATTTCCAAGTTCTTCTAATTAACCCTTCTTCCACCATTTACCAACCAACCCCTTGCCCACTGTTTCTTGTAGCTTATATTACCACTAACCAATCCCACGTCAAAAGCTATTCCAAACCTTTAGTTCATAAACAAGGCTTCATACCCACTTAAAATTCATCAATTGAATCATGGCCCTGCAGCACCAACTTATCTTTATAATCCACCATTTATATATATTTGCTCCAAATCGTTAATCCCACCACCATTGCCAAAGACGATCTAGAATTAAGTGTAGAGGGTAATTCACTTACCTCTGTTCCCTTCTTCTCGCTTCCTTCTCCATCCCATCACCATGCTTGCGCTGCCGCTAGTCCAATTCCATCACTCCCTTGTCAATGGATCAGGCCGCGAACGCCATTGTTTGTACCCATTCCGCTCGGCGCCAACGAGGAGGAGGATTCAGCGAATTGTTTCTGACGCTCGTTTCCGCCACTGTCGATTCCACTGGTTGCCGGTGATTTCGAAGGTTCCGGCCCTGCTTCTAGTCGGGGAGAAATAAATGGTACCGGGGTCGAGGTGCGAGAGTGGTAACGATCCGGCTTTCTTCTTCCTCTCCTGGGTTTCTCCGGTGAGGCTCTCTGCCTTCGTTTGATGAACGGAAGCGGTGGAAGTCTTTATATTTCTCCCTTCCTGAAATCTTTATCGCTTCCCTTTTCCCTTCAATGACATCTTCCCTCTTCCTTTGATACGGTGAACCCATTGAACTCACCCTAACGACTGCTTTGTGGAAGTAACAGATTCACTATAGAGGCTCCCAATCAAAGAGCTTAATGGCCACTACATGGCTCCAATATAACAACTTAATGAGGCTCAAATCAATAATAACCCTCAACTAAACGGTTGTACTAATTGGCCCTATTGAGAGTTAACTGCTTGACCGGCCAGTTGTCATACCTTTGGGTTTGGTTTGGTTTGACATCTCTAACCACCGAATCAAACCATGTATTAATTTCACGTATAACCTTAACCCAAAATTCGGGATGTTACATTTCCTCCCCACTTATAAAAATTTCGTCCTCGAAATTGCTCGGACTCATTCTCCCATACTCCTCATTCTTGTACTTCCTTGCCTCAAGAATTTAATCTCGCTATATGAACTTCGATAATGTCTGTTGCTTGTACGATGTCTCTCGCTATATGAACTTCTGATTCAATCTGGTTCGTGACCCAACTCATTCAATAGTTGGTTGTAGTATTTAGGTCTTGATCGAGACATCACATTTCCCCCTTCCTTAAGAAAAATTTCGACCTCGAAATTTGTTCGTTGTGATGACCTCAAGTCTCACTTGTGATCATCTATTTACAAAGAATTGTGCCTCCTTAACCTGTGTGACACTGAGCTACACATCCTTCCCTTCGATAGGATGTGATTTTAGAAGACTGGTAGTTCAACCATTTCTCGTTGACAACTTGCCTAGCTAGCTATTAGCTCGATGCAACTATGAAATTCTCCAACCATAAACGGCTTCGATGTTGTGGTGCTTTACCCAAAACATCTTGTGATCACCACTGTTTCTCAAGATTCTCCCCTTACAATTTCTTAAGCAATATCGTCTAATAAATCACCAGTATCTTGACCTATAATGTTCCCCCCCTTTTCACAATTGTTGATGCACACCTTTGAAATCCATGACGTAAACGTTCATGGTGAGTGTTCGACATGCTTGGTAATGCCCTGTTGTCTGATGCCTCTTACCCCCTTCACATTGGTCATTTACTTCGAACGTGTTTAGGGAATCCACTAACTCCATCATTTGGTACATAAGAAGGTAATACCACTTCGAACCCCAAGATTACTTATAGCAGCGTGATCTCTTTTTTTTCGATCACAAATCTCTTTTTAACGTAGACCCGTCTGTGGTTGGCCACATCGGTCACCTAGGTCCTTGTATCTCCTAACTCTGCATCTCTTACTTTCTTCTTTGATGCTTCGTCTTATCCTTTAACCATAAACTGAGTGGTCATCCTCGTTACTTCTTACTTAACTCTGAAATTTCATACTATTGCTTCTACTTCTCGTATGCATTAGAGGTATCCTTTGCATCTCTCTCTAGCTTGCGATCAACCTTATGAATCATTTCAAGAATCATGATACTCCCAATGGCTTACTTGCTCACTCCTGGCGCCTAACTGAGCACTTCCTTATAGCTGCTTGAATTTGATGTTCTCGTAACATCCATTCTGCCACTCTTAGAACCTAGCTGAAACTCCTCGTACGGTTTCCCCGTCCAATAAAGTTTTACCCGAGAGATTGACACCTTTCACCAACATAGGCGATCTTGGTTTCACTTTGGGGTATCTTAGCAGGTTCCCTAAACTCATATCCCTCTTACTTCTTTACTCATCACTCTTCTTCTTGATGTTCCTTGCTACTTCTAGATGCCCCTTGTTCTCGATGTAGTCCTCTAGGTGCCCATATTCTCTTCTCACTTATGTACCTTGACCGATAAGGTTTTCCCTTCGACCGTTCTGGACCACCACACTTCTACTTTAAAGTTGACCATTGAGCTTCTCAGTTCTTGATAGGCTTCCTATGGTCCAACTTATTCCCCACTGGCAATCACCTTAACGCCTCCTTGTTGACCTTCATATTCTTTCGCCGGCTCTTCCTAACTATCTTTCTCCCTGAATTTTTCGTTTTATCAACTACCACCCTTTTCATCATAACTTTCATTATAGCTTGTGGTTTCCTCCTTACTTCCACAACTCCTTCATCGATGCTTGGTACTAGATTTGATCTACTCAGTTTAGTAGCTCCTCGCCATCCCTCAGAGTCAACATTTCCACAGGACCTTCCTCTAGGTATACTTGACAGACGACACCCACGACTCCTACTCACAATGGTGCTTGACCACGTCCCAACTATCTTCCTTCACGCATTCACTGTCCGGTCGACAACCATCCTTTTTTTTTTTTTTGTTATTTTCTTTCCTATAGCGTTCCATGGGGTTCTTCTTGCTTCTTTATTTTTACTACCACCAAACTACAACTCTTCTGTTGTTGCTTGTACTATATTTGGTCACCAACCTCTGTTGAGTATCTTCTCGTTGTTGTTTTAGATCACAACTTCCAATGGTCGCTTGCCTTTGGTAACCTTTAACATAACTCATTCCATGTCTCTTTTGTTGATCGATCTAGTACATAAACTTAGTCTCTTAGTTAGGATTCTTAGTGGCTTAACTAAATATCACTAACTTATCCTTAACTTGCCTTCTTTTATTTGGTGACATCCTACTATGTCGTACTCTCTCGGAGTGGGGCACCTTGGGTAAGGTAACTTAATGATTTCCTCCTTCTTGGTAACGCTTTTCCTCGTCGTACTCCACTATGCATTTTATTGAACATGAGTCACCTACTCATATTTGCACTCCTTCATCGAAATTTCAATGTCCTTCCTCGAATTCATATACTCTACTACATCTCTAGTGCCACTTCCCTGTTATGGACATAGAGATGGCTTCCTGAAGTCCAACGCTACTTTTAGTTTCCTTACCAACCACCGAATGATCTAGCGATGCATTCTCACAAAGAAGCTTGTAACTCCCTCTTTAGACTTGCCCAATGGATTCCTTGGAATTTCGTCAAACTTCCTCTGGCCTTCTTGCTCTCTCCTTGGTATTGTTCGCAAACTCTCTTCGTTACAACCGTTTGGACTCTTCCTCGAATTCTCCAACTTTCATTAGAACTTCTAATGAACATTGTACTTGCTTGACTATACCCGGTTGATTGAATGATTTACTCCTACGGCTGGTTCCGAGACTCCCGCTCTTGGCCCTCTAGTTTCAACTTATTACAGAGGTACCCTAGGCGGCTAGGTGCTCCCTTCATTTAGGATAGGACGATCACATAACAGACCATCGTGAACTCTTGCATTCCTCTTTCAACGGTCCCAACGACCTCCGAACCTTTCATGATCTGGGTAGTTTGTAGAGTCTCCCATATCCCAATCCATCCTCTTTCTATCTCAACATTGTTCACTAGCACATTATTATTTTTTATCCAAGCTCTTCCTCTACCTCGATCATCTTGACTCTTGTCTTGTTCCTTTCAAAAGCTTGCTACCAGCCTATTTCCCTAGGGTCATGTACCCTCTTCTAGATGACGTACTTTATCTACAAGGGTTCCTTCATCGTCATATGTAAACGACCATGCCTCCTCTCCTCCTCAAACTATCGACTTCTTGACGTCCCTTCAGACCCCCTTTAACCTGCTTACTTCCTTCTTTACTTCATTTATACTACCCTAGCTTCTCTTGAAGTCTAAGCTTTCCACTGCTCCTTGTCACTGTGTTGTAATAGCGTTGACCACTAAACCTAGTTGAGGGACTTCTGGTGATACCTCTTTGCTTCTTGACTCGCCACTGCTTAGGGTCGAGGACCCTGAAATTCTCACATCATCCTAGTATCCTAGCTACTGGCATCTGGTGATTGTTCCTCTTCCTTTAGAGATTCATGTTTCTCCCCTTCGTTTCTCTTAGCTTATTAGATCATCCACTTGTTCCCTAGTAGTAAAATCCTCGTACTACTCTCTCACTCCTTCAAAATCCTTGAGGTATTCCCTTTCAATTGGCACCTCTTTGCTGGTGTTTGAAGTCCTCGCACATTTGATTCTATCTTGAGATCCTTTGATATTCTTCTTGGGTTGGTCACGTTTCTTTCATCCTTTCTTTCTTACTGATGATCGACATATGCCTCAATCTCTTATTTCACGTCCCACGACGAGTTAACTTAACTCGCGTCCTAGCTTATTCTTAAACCAATTGTACCCTCGTGCTATCTTCTCATAGTGTCGTGCTTAATAGTTATTCACCTTATTATGATTAGAGTAGACTGGAGATTCTATAAACTCTTAAAAGAAGACCCTTGACTCATTTTCCTTTCCTTTAAAACAACACCTTTAAAAACTAAGGTCGACATTCCAGTATTCCTTGGAAACCAAGGAACAGAGGAAGACCGGCTCTGATACCAAATGTAATGTCCCGACCTTTTTCAAAAAAATCAAACCACAACTCAAACCCAAAACCGGTTACTCCGGAGCAACCAAACCACTTTTTAAATAAATAAACTGACATTGTTTAAGAAGTTCAAACAAAAAGCCCTAACACTTGGGCAATCAAAATCCAAATACTTAAACAACTTAACCCAACATCTTGAACCTTGAATCTCCAGTACATATACTCATAATCATAATCATAAAATAACTTTCAAGTTTTAACTCCAACCCTTCACCCAACTTCTTGACTTCTCACTAGTACTGGCACGGCCGGTCACCTCATCTTGCTTCTTCTCAGGATGCACTTCCGCTAACCCAACCTCAACCTGGTGAGTGAGAAGGGGTCAGTCTCGTCGTTACTTCCTAAGGTCTCTGCCCTTAGAAATCTCCTAACTAAAACACGTTATTAGCGTTTCCTTTCCTTAGATGAAAGTCGTTCTCACTTTCATCCTTCACAACTCATTTCAACTTTAACTCATAGAAGTTCTCAACTTTTATCCTTAAATCATAGAAGTTCTCTACTACTACCTTAACTTATATACTTATTACTAGGGAATCACCGCGTTACGTATCGCCGTCCGGTGTCCCTATCCTCAAGGCAATGGTGCTGCGTTACGTATAGCCGTCCAGTCCATGCCCGGTCAACTACTGCGTTACGTATCGCCGTCCAGTAGTGACCTGACCATCTACCGCGTCCAGTAGTGGTCCAACCGCCCGGGGGTTCCTCATACCATCAACCATACAACATCACAAACATTCATACACATAGCACCACGTGTGCCTGGTCTTAAGTAGGCGGTGGGATGCCTCCACACACAATCGCGCATACTTGAAAATTAAATAACATAACTGAATTAAAAAGGCATAAACTAAAAGACCTCGACGGATATTTTACCCCCTTTACACTCACCTTATTGGTTGTTAAGTCGACTGACTCGAGTTTACTTCCGCCGCCATCACTTCTCCTTTACTTTCCTCTTTTTCCATACCCCACATCACCTAATCCATCCATACATACATTCCCGGAAACGTTAAATATTTTCATCTAATGCAATAACCCTTGCATACGTAAACACTAATCATGTGAAGTCACTAAAACCCTATTCCGATTTCCAAGTTCTTCTAATTAACCCTTCTTCCACCATTTACCAACCAACCCCTTGCCCACTGTTTCTTGTAGCTTATATTACCACTAACCAATCCCACGTCAAAAGCTATTCCAAACCTTTAGTTCATAAACAAGGCTTCATACCCACTTAAAATTCATCAATTGAATCATGGCCCTGCAGCACCAACTTATCTTTATAATCCACCATTTATATATATTTGCTCCAAATCGTTAATCCCACCACCATTGCCAAAGACGATCTAGAATTAAGTGTAGATGGTAATTCACTTACCTCTGTTCCCTTCTTCTCGCTTCCTTCTCCATCCCATCACCATGCTTGCGTTGCCGCTAGTCCAATTCCATCACTCCCTTGTCAATGGATCAGGCCGCGAACGCCATTGTTTGTACCCATTCCGCTCGGCGCCAACGAGGAGGAGGATTCAGCGAATTGTTTCTGACGCTCGTTTCCGCCACTGTCGATTCCACTGGTTGCCGGTGATTTCGAAGGTTCCGGCCCTGCTTCTAGTCGGGGAGAAATAAATGGTACCGGGGTCGAGGTGCGAGATTGGTAACGATCCGGCTTTCTTCTTCCTCTCCTGGGTTTCTCCGGTGAGGCTCTCTGCCTTTGTTTGATGAACGGAAGCGGTGGAAGTCTTTATATTTCTCCCATCCTGAAATCTTTATCGCTTCCCTTTTCCCCTCAATGACATCTTCCCTCTTCCTTTGATACGGTGAACCCATTGAACTCACCCTAACGACTGCTTTGTGGAAGTAACAGATTCACTATAGAGGCTCCCAATCAAAGAGCTTAATGGCCACTAAATGGCTCCAATATAACAACTTAATGAGGCTCAAATCAATAATAACCCTCAACTAAACGGTTGTACTAATTGGCCCTATTGAGAGTTAACTGCTTGACCGGCCAGTTGTCATGCCTTTGGGTTTGGTTTGGTTTGACATCTCTAACCACCGAATCAAACCATGTATTAATTTCACGTATAACCTTAACCCAAAATTCGGGATGTTACAGAGAACATGAAGGTTTTAGCTACTAAGAAGCAATTTGTTGTGTTAGAAAAGAAACAAGATAAACTTAATCTGCATTCAACATTTCGTATTAAGAATATTAAATAATAAAAGGAAACAAAATAAATAGATTTACGCATGATGGGCCAGCAACCCAATTGGTTAAGTTGCTGGTTACAAAAGGAAGGATGTGTGAAAGCTTGGAGGACTCGAGTTCGAAACTCGACAAAATCAATTTCAATATTGTTATCATTTTTAAGACAGAGACAACAAGGGTATTTCGCTATTTAGACAAAAACGCGGTGGAAAGAAGGCAATTGTTGGGAAATCCTAGGGGTAATCTGGGCATTTGGAAAGATATATAAACATCTTAAACGAAAAATAAACCCTAACCCCAACAGATCGAATCGGCGGCCGCTTACCTCCATCTCTCTCTCTCTCTCTCTCTCTCTCGTTCTTCTCTCTTCTTTCTACTAGCACAAGACCCGGACCGTTGGCCGGAAGAATTTTGTCGAGAAATATGATATATAATAATGGATATATAATAGAGGATTTGAAATGCACAAAATGATTGTTTTCTAACTTAGTTATGCACATAACATTTTTGAAAGTGATCCAACTACACATAATGTGTTTAGACCTCCATGAAAAGAGGAAAATTATAATATAAACATTACTTATAATTATTGAATGGAAAAAGAAATAAATATAACTAATTGTCATCCATTACTTAATTGAAACACATAGTTGAATATTAGAGTTGTTTCTCATAATACATACATAATCAACCTTTAAGATGAAAGAAAATGTCTCTCATAGAGTTTAGTATGTCCTTTAAGTATTTTCCAATAGAGAGCATTCTTTTTTACCACGTCATTGGTAATGAATCTAAAGTTGCTTGATTTGAAATATATAGGACATGATGCTAAATTTTCGCTAATAGTTGGCTAAACAATGTGTTGTGTATGGATTTCCAAAATTATTCTCAGATCGCAGACATGTCTAACAACAATGTAGTAATTTTCATGCAGCAAATATTTTTTTCATGAAATAATTCAATAAATAAAAACCTATGAAAATCATATTGCATGAAATATATAGTACTCATTTAGTTGATGAATGAGCAAGGGTATAAGTAACATACATTTATTTTAAAAATATAGAAGTTGCAAAGTGTCTTTTGGGTTGAATGGGATTGCATATTCTCATTATCGCTAACTGACTTATGTTTTTTTGCAATAGATAGTTCAAAATGTGCCTTAAAACTTCTGTTTATGCCAGTGTAAAAGAATTGTTTGAACCAAATGATTACAATAGTATAAAAAAAATTGGTAGCAGAGTATTTTATACTAAAATCATAATTTAACTGTGGTTAAACCGTTTCATATTGCTAAATATCACCTATCGATTTAGCCTATGGTGTGAAGTTTTATGGTCGAACCGCCAGTATGTACGATCTTTCAATAAAAAACCACTAAAATATTGACATGATCAAATACCCTTAAATCTCATAAATTACCATAATCGTATTAAGGAAAAAAATCATCCAAATGATAATACTAATTTAGGATTTTATGGGGTCATTTGGAAGTTGCAATTGTTAAATAGATATTTTGTTGTGAATGCATATAAATATTATATATGTATTGTCGAATTAGATGCATTGTGTATGTCACATAAGCTAATAATTTAGTCAAAACAATCTCAACTCAACTATCTCAACAATAACAACTAAAAGTTGAGATATAATAATCACTCATTTTGATTGATAGTTTCGGTGACATCACTGATGTAATCCATGTATTGGTTTTACTAAAATAATATAAAAAAATGATGCATTCTAAACCATGTGTTTTTCTCCTTTTGTTCACTTAGACCAACGACGTCATTTTGCTAACCCTTGCTCCCATCGTTCTTCTCCCAGCCTCCCCCAAACTCGACCTCCCCATCGAACGAAGCTGCTACAGTCTGCCTCTTCTTCCTCTAGCGGAGGGAGAGAAGATCGATCCGGCAAACTCCTTCTCTGGTCGGCGAAACTCCAACGGCGAAGGACGGGTTTGCTTTGAGATGCCAGCAGGTATTACCCTTCCACTGCTAAGTTAATCATTCTCAAAGGCTTAGATCCTCGAGGTCATATTAACAGAGGTGTGGATTAGGCTGGATGAGACAGTGATGGCTACACTTGCCCAGCGGGTCCTCGATAATCCTCTTTGTTTTCCATTCGTTCTTCCATCTCTCTCTCTCTCTCTGAGCTTTGTATCTCACCACTCTCCCCCTTTCCTTCCTCTTTCTTCCCACCGCCTGGAATTGAGAGAAACCTAGAAACATCCCAATTAGTTATCCAATTTTGCGTTCAAAATGCTTCTTCTCCATTCACAATGGATAGTGTGAATCAGAGGACCTGAAACCTAGCGAACAAATGGCCGCTTATTCCTCTCAAATGGCACATTTCTCCATAAAAAATGAGTGCACCAATATAGACTATATGGTGCTCGCACTTGTGCGCGAGCGCTGAAGTTTAAGTCAGGTACGACCCCTGAAGCATTCATACTTCTATAGGGTCGATCCATATACATTATCTTCATGGTATGCTCTAACTGTGCAATGCTAGCTCGATCACGTGCCTGCGTATAGTTACATGCATTCTAATAATTAAGTTCTTACCTATTCGCAACACCAAGATAACAAAACAATTATAAATGCACCTAGTATTTGATTTTGACTACATGATAAAATCCTACATTTGAACCAACTACCACTGATGCCACAAATAATAAGTATATCTCTAAATCATACATAAAATATTTCAAATATCACAAATATTAAGATTAAATTAATTATTATAAAGAGTAAAAATTGTATAATGAGGTTAATTATAACTCATTTATATGTTAATGCCCTTAAATTGATCAACACACCCAAAAATGGCAAAATGAACATCACATTAAACCTAATATTGTCTCATTATTGTCGGATCCATTCATGCCAGATTAGCAAGAGGTTTAATGTTTAGCAATTAACCAGACTAAGATTTTAGAGAACCAGTCACATATAGTTTGTACAAAATATTATTGCTTCGTAGTAGTTCTGAAAATTTATATTAATTAAAGAATACTACATCTCTGTTGCATATTCAATACAGTAATTCGATATGCAATATTTGGCTAAATTACACGTTTGGTCACTCAAATTACATGAATCTTTCACGTTTGCCACCCTAATTACTTTTCTTTCTTATTCGGCACTAACTTTACAAATTCCTTCATCATTAGTCACTGACCGTCAGGTTCCTTCAGACTCCGTTAATTTCATCATAGGTGGCAGTCAACTATTATCTTTGACCGTTAAGTTGACGAGGTGTCACTAAAAAGTAAAAATAATAAATTATTTTTCATGTCCACCTCAATCACAACCATTACAAAATAATAACAATTAAGAATTAAAATTTATATTTTTATAACCCACCACCATGCCAATCGACATCCTAACCTTCCAATTAAACATGGACTGAATTTCACTTGCGCCGCAACAGAGGTACACTTCCGGCCCCTCTCGTAACCAAAGGGGTTCCCAACGATATCTATCGCACCACCGTCGCCTCCTCCTCACCACCGTCCAACATGGCACAACTGATAGAATCCCTGACGCTCGAGCACTAGTTTGCTCGGGTCCTTTTCGAGCACAGCAAGACGACGATCCGCGCCACCTACTACGCTGTCGATAAAGCCGCCGCTGGTTCTGATTTGTCCAAGGATGACGCTGTCCAGATCCTCATCTCCCTCTTCTCCAGTTGCAGGGACTCAAGAGAAAGGCAGTCTCTGTGAATTCATCTCTCAATCCGCCGCTAGCGCATCGCTAAGAATGGAGAAAACATCTAAAAATGCTCTGAATTGAGCCCCAATAACCCCCGAAGATCATCACCGCCAACTAAGCAATGCATGCTTGCACTGATATCTCTAATAAGATCTAAGTTCGGCTGTCTATCTGTACAGCCTCCCGGACTCAGATTCATTGTTCACTTGGTCGTTCTTCCCATCGCTCACCTGACTCCATCTAAATCTCAGATCTGCAGTCCCACATCCCCATCATATATAAAAATAAGGGTCCGGAGCTTGGCGACTTGGCGGAGATCGACGGAATGGGCCTTGTAGCCGCTCGCTGCATAGATTGCGAGGAGGCCATCAATCTCCGGATGATTGGGATTTATAGTGGAGGAGAACGAAAACTCACCGGAGGCTACCCAATTGGGATCGGAGGAGCTGCGGTGGTGGGTGGATTTTGTTCAGTGGAGATCTGATCGGAATAAATGTCGGGAAATTAGAAAAGGGAAAGGAGAAATCGCATGGAGAATGAGAGAGAAAAGAATGTTTTGAAGGGAAGGGGAAATCACATTTTCTGAGGTGTATTTTATTTTTTTATTTTTTAAAATTGAGATGTCATTAAATTAACGGCTTAGTCAGCACTTCCGGTTGCCACGTCATAAAAAATCTGAAGGCGTTAATGGAGTCTGACGGAGGGTGACCAACGGTGAAACGAATTGTAAATTTAGTGGTTAATATGAAAGAAAAGTAATTTGGGTGGCAAACGTGAAATATTTATGTAATTCGAGTGACCAATGGTGTAATTTAGCCTACAATATTTCAAGCATTGAAATTTGTGTTGCAATTTTAAGATTACCCGCCATTTTATAGGTTATAAAAAAATTATAAATCACTTATTAAACTTTTCTTTTTAGAATATTTAATAGGCTAGCTAACCGTGATGGAAAGTTCCTATGCTTTTTCAAATCTTCGCTAAGTGTATGCTTACAATTCAAGAAGATAAAACAAATTTGTTTAGTGTAATTGGTTGTGATTGTTGTTTTTTTAAGAGACCATGATTCAAATCTAGATGTTGATACTTTTTTATAGGAAGTAGATAAATAATTGTGATGAAAAAAATACTCTTCCTACTTTCACTGTAACATCCCTTTTCGGCTAAAATCGTATTACTGCGACTAGAAAATTTCACGATTTAAAATCGAGTGTTTTGATAGTATTTCGACAAAAATCGGATTATTGATCGATCAGATAAGTATACGTATTAATTATATATATGGTGGCTTCTTATATATATATATATATGGGGAGTTCTACGGTACCCAGGGTGAAATCCGGGGTACCGCATACCTTAAGTAAGAAAACGCTATCTAGAACTTGAATTGACTAATCTTTCGGACATTATACTATACTCTAACCCATAAAGATCAAAATCTAGGTCTTAATTCTCTAAATCTTATACCCCAAGAACAATTTAATTAGAAACAATAATCAACGGTTATGATTCGTCCAAATATAGGCAAAAAAAGTAATACACCATCTTAGGGTTTTTAGTTTATGATTTAGATGATTAGGACCTAGGGTTTACTCATTAAGGGTTAGGGTATAGTATCATGCCCAAAAATCCTGCTAATTCGAGGTCTAGATAGCGTTTTCATACTCAAGGTATGTGATACCCCGGATTTCACCCGGGGTACCGTAGAATGCACCATATATATATATATATATATATAAACGGTCGGGATATAAAAAAAAATCACCCGTCCATTTCCATCCTCGATCACATGCCATTTATTTCTTCCACTTTCGGACAGAGAGAGAAGCAGAGCAAGCGAAGTGCAGGGGAGCGACTGGGGAAAATTCCAAAGCTCCAATCTTGAGCACTAGTGATCCAAAAATCCCGTAAGTAATGCCTAATTCTTCCATACATCGTGATTTATCGATTTAGAGCTTTAAAACGAGTCTTTGGTTCAAGAATTTCTTGAATTCCCGATAAGCCAGTTTCGGAGTATCCGGAAGCCGGATTGAGCCCAAATTTCATTTACGAGCTTCCTGCAGCAAGGTAATCAATCCTCTAGTTCTAATCCCTGAATTTTGGCAATTATTTAAGCCGGGGTCCAAACCGCTGAATTTAGCTTCGGCCAGGGTTTGATGTGTTTTTATCGAGAATTTGACCCGGAGCCCAGAACTAATATTGACGGGGATACTACAGGGCATATTAGAAAGGTCTCAGATTTTAATTCGGGGTTCGTTCATGAAATTGACGTTTTAGTACGGGAAGTTTAAACCGGTGTTTGAACGACCAGAACTGGTGAGGGATTAGCACGGCATACCGGGTTTGTCGTATCACGATAATTATATTGATGCTTAGAATTGATCTAGGTGAACTAGAATGGCATGATTAGGGGTGTATGAACTTTTGTGATATATGTTGAACCCTGGATTGCTGTATGATATTATTGACTTGCCCTAATCGATACGAACCTTGTTTATGCTGATGATGGTGTATATGTTGCAAATTGTGGGCTTGACTATTAATATGCTTTACGATGGTGAAGGTGATTAGGTATGATTTTTCATGATTGTTGTATTTGGATGCACAAGTGGGAAAATATATATTCCCTGATGATATTATGATGTTTAAGGAGGATGACTTGCACGAGGGTTTATCCCGATGAAATGCAATTATACGACTCCTGATTTACCTATGTTGAGCCAATTGTGGCCAGGTCAAGTACATGTGCAAGTAATGAATTATGATTAAGCAAGATGAGATATGAATCATGTATAAGGATACCAAATATGAGTGTGGTGGTCTCACGGTCAACTACATAGTAATTAGGGCTCCCTATGCTATTAATATATTATGATATGTATGATAGTCACACCTCTCATGTGGTGGTGACTGAAGAATTCTTACGAGATATGACCACACCCAGAGCGGTGTCGGGGTATGACTACACCCATAGTGGTGTGGGGTATGTATGACCACATCCGACGGGATGTTGGGGTATGTATGACTACATCCGACAGGATGTGGGGTATGTTTCCCGGGAGAGTTATTAGCATGGGAGTAGCCAGGCGCCTATAAGTAAAACATAATAAGATGCATATGCATAAGTCAAGGTGGTTGAGTCTTTTGCCTATTGGGATGTCGGAGGGCTGAGATCTGATCCTAGTGCTTTGGCTTGTTTGCTAGATGTATGGTAGTGGTATGCTATGTTATGAACTCACGATGCTATGATTATCGCACTCAGCTATGAGCATACCCTCTTTTATTTTATCTTCTCTGCTTATGCTATGTGTAAGCAGATCATCATCAGCAGCAGTAGATAGGTGTATAGGTGGGAGTTGAGCAAGAGTTGAAGGCAAGATGAGGTATGATCTTCAACTATTCTGTGTTGGACTACTACTCGGGATTTTGGCCAGTGATCCACACCTTTTTGTAAAAATGTTTTGAGAACATTTTTCATGTGCATACTAGCTTCTGATGTAGTGTGAGATATCCACAGGTGTGGAAAGTTGATGATATGTGTATATGTTGTGTAACTGTGTAAGTTGTGACGATTATGGTATGTATAAGTTTGGTATGCAGTTGTGTAGTATGAAACTGTGACTAAGGCTATGAAAGTCCATGTATATGGTTGTTAGTATATATGTTTGTCATTCGATGTATGGATTCAGATAAATTATTTTGCAGGTTTTAGTTACAAGAACTGTTAGCCCATTACGCGAGTAATTCATGTCGAAATTTTATTTGGGTAAATTTTGATAATTAATGTAACACCCGAGATTATTTCCGCTGCAATTGTATGAACAATATGATTAGGTAATACGTATAGGGTAGGGTGTTACAGTTTGGTATCAGAGCCCGGTTCCCTCTTTTTGTTGTTATGGCGTACTATACCCTATGGGAGGTTAAATACTCCTAAGGAGGGGAGTACCCCATAATGACTTAAACTGGGAATTGAGTTTTACATGATTATCTGTATTGGTATATTGGATGAAATTGCCTGCATCATGGTTTTCAAAATTGAGTTTTGAACTTATTTGTTTTCAAGTAATTATTTTGGAAATTTTTTGTTTTAACCAAGTGAGAGATTTGGTGAAGAATGAATTTTGTGTGGATCAATCTAAGGCCAATATTTCCTTGTAGCTCGCACGGAAGTTGTGATAATGTTCCTAGTGACCAGTCGAGAGGAGTGGGGCGGTTGATGCAAGACCGCCAGTATTAGACTATGAAAAGATGAAGAGTTTGGGTGGTAGGGACTTTAAAGGGGATGTGAGTCCGGATGCTGTGGTAGAGTGGTTGAGGGAGATGGAAGATGTGTTTGAATATCTTTATGCGACCCCAGAGGAAAAAGTACAATATGTTGTATTTCTCCTAAAGGGGTACGCGAGGAGCTGGTGGTCCTCAGTCTCTAGAGTTAATGGTGAACGAGTTCAGTTCACATGGGATGAGTTCCTGAAGGCCTTTAAGACAGAGTTTCTTCCCGAAGCTTTTATCAGGGCAAAGAACAATGAATCCGCCAACCTTAAGCAGGAGAACATGACAGTTACTGAGTACACCATCAAGTTTGTTCGACTACTTTACTTTGAAGATGGGTTGGCGGATACTGAGCATAAGAAGAAGATGAGATACTTGCATGGTCTTCTCATAGGACTGAAAGAAAAGATCCACAGGGTTGATGAAGAGAGCATGGCCACAATCAAGGAGGCAGCACTTAAGTATGAAGCCTATGAAGTTGAGAGCCGAGAGGAACACAAGGCCAAAGAAGAGGAGAAGAAGAGGAAGTTTGGAGTAAATTATGTTGGACCTCGTTACCCACCCAGGAGAGGTCCTAGCAGTTTTGGGAGAACACCGAGTCAATCTATGTCAGGAACATCATACAGGGCACCAATTTCCTCAGCCACACAATTTCCATTTTTTCAAGTTTGTCAGAAGAGGCATCCTGGAGAGTGTAGGAGATTGTCTGGTGTATGCTTTCACTGTGGCCAACCTGGGCACATCATGAGGGATTGTAAGCATTCGAGTGAAGTAAGAGCTACACAGTCCGAGCCTTCAGTGCAATTTAGTAGAGCCCCATTCAGGGGTGGTTACCAGGGAGGCCGTAGTGGATTTCAGAGTGGTCGTGGTGGTTCACAGGGTGGTAGAGGTGGTGGTCAAAATCAGCCATCAGGAAGTGGTACGCAGGGTACCAGAGCACAGGGAGCACCGAGGGTTTATGCAATGACTCGAGGTGAGGCAGAAGTGGCACCAGAAGTTGTGACTGGTATGCTTTCTATCCTTGGCAAGCAATTATATGCTTTGATCGATACTGGTTCCTCTCACTCATTCATGTCATATACGTTTGCACATATGCTATGCTTAGTTCCAGATAAGCTAGGTTATACCTTATGTGTTAAAACACCTGTGGGAGATACCTTGAAGGTAGACTCAGTTATTAGAAGTTCCTTCATTTGTGTGGAAGGAGCTTTCCTAGCAGCAGATTTAATTCTGCTACCTTTTGATGAATTTGATGTCATCCTTGGAATGGACTTTCTAGCAACACATGGAGCTGTTGTGGATTGTCAAAAGAAAGAAGTGTTATTCAACACACCAGATAAAGGTCCTGTTGTATTCCGAGGCATTAAGAAAAAGGAGACTCATGGTTTTCTTTCTGCCTTGGAAGCTTTTCGATTAGTGAAAGAAGGTTGTGAAGCCTTTCTTGCTCAAGTTACTGTTGTAAATGATAAGAAGGTTGAGGATGTAGAGGTGGTAAGGGAGTTTCCTGATGTATTCCCCGAAGAACTTCCCGGCCTTCCACCAGAAAGGGAAGTAGAGTTTGATATTGAATTGGTACCTGGCACAACACCAATTTCAATGGCACCATATAGAATGGCACCAATTGAGCTGAAGGAGCTTAAAGAACAATTGCAAGAATTGCTAGACAAGGGG
This sequence comes from Linum trigynum, assembly GCA_964030455.1. NCBI lineage: Eukaryota > Viridiplantae > Streptophyta > Magnoliopsida > Malpighiales > Linaceae > Linum > Linum trigynum. The sequence continues at coordinate 10,240,834 of OZ034814.1, forward strand.
TTTATTCGACCTAGCATCTCACCTTGTGGTGCACCGATTTTGTTTGTCAAGAAGAAAGATGGCTCCACGAGAATGTGCATTAACTACTGGAGGTTGAATAAGGCGACAGTGAAGAATCGGTATCCCCTTCCAAGAATAGATGACTTGTTAGATCAATTGCAGGGTGCATCGGCCTTTTCTAAGATTGATTTGAGGTCAGGATACCATCAATTGAAAGTGGCAGATGGAGCAACTTCAAAGACAGCTTTTAGAACAAGATATGGGCATTATGAGTTCCTGGTAATGCCTTTTGGACTCACTAATGCGCCAGCGGTATTTATGGCTCTTATGAACAGAGTTTTTCATGAATATCTTGATAAGTTTGTGATTGTGTTCATAGATGATATTCTCATATATTCTAAAAGCGAGGAGGAGCACAAAACTCACCTTAGAATTGTGTTGCAAATTCTAAGGGAGAAACAATTATATGCAAAATTCTCAAAATGTGAGTTTTGGCTGAAGGAGGTAATATTTCTGGGACATGTAATTTCTGGAAGAGGTGTCGAGGTGTACCCGAAAAAGGTGGAGGCAGTGGTGAGTTGGGCACCACCAAAAGATGTGTCTGAGTTGAGAAGTTTTCTTGGCATGGCTGGTTATTATCGGCGGTTTGTCGAAGGATTTTCCAAAATTGCTGCACCATTGACTAAACTGTTGAGGAAGAATACCAAGTATGTTTGGGATGAATCATGTCAAAAGAGTTTTGATGAACTGAATAAGAAATTGACCACAGCACCAGTACTGGCTTTACCTTCAAACCATGGAGAGTTCGTGGTGTATAGTGATGCCTCGTATCAAGGATTGGGTTGTGTGTTAATGCAAGATGGAAGAGTTATCTCATATGCCTCTAGGCAATTACGTCCTCATGAAGTAAATTATCCCACTCATGACTTAGAATTAGCAGCGGTGGTATTTGCTCTCAAGATTTGGCGACATTATTTGTATGGTGAGACTTTTAAAATCCTAACTGATCACAAAAGCTTGAAGTATATTATGGATCAGAAGGATTTAAATAGTCGCCAGAGGAGATGGATAGAGTTGTTGAAAGATTATGATTGTGCCATTGATTACCATCCAGATAAAGATAATGTAGTTGCTGATGCTTTGAGCAGAAAAGGCAAGAAGAATATAATGGATCTGGTTGATTTGAGGGCAATGAATGTTGATTTGGAAGTACATGGTGTGACAGGGTTACTAGCTCGGTTGAATATTCGACCTTTATTGCATGACAAATTTCGTGAGAAGCAGAAGGAGGATCCAGAGTTGGCAAAAATCATTCAAGACATTGAGGAAGGTAAAGAAAGCCCATTTGAAATGGTAGATGGCATGTTGAAGATGAATGGAAGGGCATGTGTTCCTAATGTTGATAACTTGAGGAAAGAGATCCTAGATGAAGCTCATTCTTCTGCTTATGCTATGCACCCATGAGCAACTAAAATGTATCACACGATCAAACCATATTTTTGGTAGCGTGGGATGAAAAAGGAAGCGGCTGAACATGTTTTCACATGTCTAGTATGTCAGAAAGTTAAGGCAGAACATCAAGCTCATGTGGGAAAACTGCAACCACTTCCAATTCCAGAATGGAAGTGGGAAAGAATCACAATGGATTTTGTATATGGTCTCCCATCATGAAGGGGAAAAGATTCAGTATGGGTTATTGTGCACCGACTGACCAAATCGGCTCACTTTTTATCCATTAGATGAAAACCATCACTGGAGACTTTGTCTCAACTATATATTAAGGAGATCGTCAGATTGCATGGTGTGCCAATTTCTATTGTCTCCGATCGAGACCCGAGCTTCACATCTCGGTTTTGGCAAAGCTTACATGATGCCTTGGGAACTAAACTGCATTTTACTTCAGCTTATCATCCTCAAACAGATGGCCAGAGTGAACGAACCATCCTTACCTTAGAGGAGTTACTTCGATCATGTGTGATGCAATGGGAGGAATCATGGATTGACCATTTGCCCTTAATTGAGTTTGCTTACAGCAACAAGTACCATAGTAACTTGGGTGTTCCACCATATGAAGCACTTTATGGGAGGAAGTGTAGAACACCATTATGTTGGGATGTAGAAGGAGCAAGGCAAATCTCAGGGCCAGAGATAGTTCAGATCACAGCTGATAAGGTCAAGGAAATCAGGGAGCGTTTGAGGGTGGCTCAAGATCGACAGAAAGTTTATGTTGACACGAATAGGCGTGAAGTTAATTTCGAAGTGGGTGAGAAAGTATTTCTCAAAGTGTCACCATGGAAAGGGGTGATGAGATTTGGTAAGAAAGGGAAACTTGCACCTCGGTATATTGGACCTTATGAAATCATCGAGAAGATTGGACCAGTGGCATATAAACTGGCATTGCCTCCAGAACTATCTCAAATCCACAATGTATTTCATGTTAGCATGCTGAAGAGGTACAAAGTGGATCCTTCCCATGTTATACAACCAGAGGAGATCGAGTTGGGTCCAGATTTGACTTTTGAGGAGGTTCCAGTTCTGATTGTTGATCACCAGATTAAGACTCTTCGTAGGAAGGAAATTCCAATGTTGAAGGTTGTGTAGAGGAATCAAGAAAGTGAGAGTGCTACCTGGGAGACTGAAGCAAGTATGCGAGAGAAGTACCCTGATTTGGTAGCAACATACTTTGCAGGTTAACAATCTTGCTTAATAAGTTATGTTTTGAACTTGCTGATGTGCTTTTGTTGTGATAGCCCAGTATAGGTTTTTGAAACCTAAACATGGGAACTTGAGGTGTTATGTGTTACTCTCTATGTTATGAATCTCCTAACCTAAAAGTTAGGTAGTAACAAGATTTGTGATAGTGTAGGTTGGGGGGAACGAGCGGATAACTATCGACTCAAGGTAAGATTTCGGGGACAAAATCTTTTAAGGAGGGGAGAATTGTAACATCCCCTTTTGGCTAAAATCGTATTACAGCGACTAGAAATTTCACGATTTAAAATCGAGTGTTTTGATAGTATTTTGACAAAAATCGGATTATCGATCGATCAGATAAGTATACGTATTAATTATATATATTTTATATAATATAATATATATATATATATAAACGATCGGGATATAAAAAAAACACCCGTCCATTTCCATCCTCAATCACATGCCATTTATTTCTTCCACTTTCGGACCGAGAGAGAAGCAGAGCAAGCGAAGTGCAGGGGAGCGACTGGGGAAAATTCCAAAGCTCCAATCTTGAGCCCTAGTGATCCAAAAATCCCGTAAGTAATGCCTAATTCTTCCATACATCGTGATTTATCGATTTAGAGCTTTAAAACGAGTCTTTGGTTCAGGAATTTCTTGAATTCCCAATAAGCCAAATTAGGGTTTCGGAGTATCCGGAAGCCGGATTGAGCCCAAATTTCATATACGAGCTTCCTGCAGCGAGGTAATCAATCCTCTAGTTCTAATCCCTGAATTTTGGCAATTATTTAAGCCGGGGTCCAAACCGCTGAATTTAGCTTCGGTCAGGGTTTGATGTGTTTTTATCGAGAATTTGACCCGGAGCCCAGAACTAATATTGACGGGGATACTGCAGGGCATATTAGGACGGTCTCGGATTTTAATTCGGGGTTCGTTCCTGAAATTGACGTTTTAGTACGGGAAGTTTAAACCGGTGTTTGAACGACCAGAACTGGTGAGGGATTAGCACGGCATACCGGGTTTGTCGTATCACGATAATTATATTGATGCTTAGAATTGATCTAGGTGAACTAGAATGGCATGATTAGGGGTGTATGAACTTTTGTGCTATATGTTGAACCCTGGATTGCTGTATGATATTATTGACTTGCCCTAATCGATACGAACCTTGTTTATGCTGATGATGGTGTATATGTTGCAAATTGTGGGCTTAACTATTAATATGCTTTACGATGGTTCGAGAAGGTGATTAGGTATGATTTTTCATGATTGTTGTATTTGGATGCACAAGTGGGAAAATATATATTCCCTGATGATATTATGATGTTTAAGGAGGATGACTTGCACGAGGGTTTATCCCGAGGAAATGCAATTATACGACTCCTGATTTACCTATGTTGAGCCAATTGTGGCCAGGTCAAGTACATGTGCAAGTAATGAATTATGATTAAGCAAGATGAGATATGAATCATGTATAAGGATACCAAATATGAGTGTGGTGGTCTCACGGTCAACTACATAGTAATTAGGGCTCCCTATGCTATTACTATATTATGATATGTATGATAGTCACACCTCTCACGTGGTGGTGACTGAAGAATTCTTACGAGATATGACCACACCCAAAGCGGTGTCGGGGTATGACTACACCCATAGTGGTGTGGGGTATGTATGACCACATCCGACGGGATGTTGGGGTATGTATGACTATATCCGAAAGGATGTGGGGTATGTTTCCCGGGAGAGTTATTAGCATGGGAGTAGCCAGACGCCTATAAGTAAAACATAATAAGATGCATATGCATAAGTCAAGGTGGTTGAGCCTTTTGCCTATTGGGATGTCGGAGGGCTGAGATCTGATCCTAGTGCTGTGGCTTGTTTTTTAGATGTATGGTAGTGGTATGCTATGTTATGAACTCACGATGCTATGATTATCCTACTCAGCTATGAGCTGACCCTCTTTTATTCTTCTTCTCTGCTTATGCTATGTGTAAGCAGATCATCATCAGCAGTAGATAGGTGTATAGGTGGGAGTTGAGCAAGAGTTGAAGGCAAGATGAGGTATGGTCTTCAACTATTCAGTGTTGGACTACTACTCGGGATTTTGGCCAGTGATCCACACCTTTTTGTAAAAATGTTTTGAGAACGTTTTTCATGTGCATACTAGCTTCTGATGTAGTGTGAGATATCCACAGGTGTGGAAAGTTGATGATATGTGTATATGTTGTGTAACTGTGTAAGTTGTGACGATTATGGTATGTATAAGTTTGGTATGCAGTTGTGTAGTATGAAACTGTGACTAAGGCTATGAAAGTCCATGTATATGGTTGTTAGTATATATGTTTGTCATTCAATGTATGGATTTAGATAAATTATTTTGCAGGTTTTAGTTACAAGAACTGTTAGCCCATTACGCGAGTACTTCATGTCGAAATTTTATTTGGGTAAATTTTGTTAATTACTGTAACACCCGAGATTATTTCCGCTGCAATTGTATGAACAATATGATTAGGTAATACGTATAGGGTAGGGCGTTACATTCACTCTCGTTTCACGAAATTGGAAATGAAAAATCTTAACACATTGAATATATCTTATAGAAAGAGCTTCTTCAACCAGGTAAGAAGGGCATTTTACCTGAAATTATTATATCTTATAGAAGTGATTAATTGTGAAATCAGAACTAAAGTAACATTGATTCAAACATTAAATATTAAATTGTATGTGTGGTACAGTTTAGATAAAATACATGTGTGTAGCCAAAATATAGGTCTTTGTGACATATATAGTAACTTTTTGTGACAAATATACACATAATATAAAGATAAATTTGGCACTATGACAAAAAAGAGGTTCGTAGAATCACTCTGAGGCCACAAAATTTAAAAGAAGATTCTCATTTTCCAATTGTATCATTATATTATGTATAGATTTGTCACAAAAAAATGGATATACTCGTTATAAAGGTCTATGTTTTGGTTAAACTTCTGTATTTTGTCTAACCTAAACTAAACTAAACAACACATATAATTTAATATTAATGTTTGAATCAATACTACTTGAGTTCCGATTTCGGAATTAATCTCATTCTATAAAATATAAATAACTTAAAGATAAAATATAAATATAGAAGGATCATCACCAAACATATTCCTAGAGTTTAATCAAAGAAATAACAATAAATAAAATGTAGCCTAGGTGGTTACAATGTTCTTTCTTCGTTTAATTGACACAGTTTCGAACTCCAATAATAATATTTTTAATATATAAAGATAAAGTGGCTGCAATGACAAAAATAACCTTTCTAGAATCACTCTCAAACCACCAAATTTGAAATGGGAGAATTCCAACCCATGTTTTGCCTTTATATATCTTGTAGATCTTGTAGATCTGGAAGGACAAAAAACAATGAAAGAAAGGCCCTCTTCACCTTTCGACCACCGCCGCTCTCCCTCTCTCGATTCTCTACTCACCTCTCCTATTTCTAGATAAACGAAACCCTAACCCTCTTCGTTTCTTACCTCTGCTTCCAGAAAACGAAATCCCAAAACTCAACCCAAACCGCCTATGGCCGTAACAACGACGACGGCAAAAATAACTACCTGAATCGACTTCAATCGACTAGAGACATGTCGATCCAGGCGAGGTTTTTGCTTGCATGTTTGCTTTTCCCCTGTTTTACGGTTCAAAAACGAGATTCTTACAATTTCCTTTTGGGTTTTGATTTCGAACGAGGGGAGAAGAAACCCGGGTCGCCAGCGACGAGGGGGTTTATCTCGTCTATGACGACGATTGACAGCCAGAAAGAAAAAGAAGGAGATTTGGGTAAGATTTTGGTTTGCGTATGTGTTTCATTTTGGTTTTGTTGATTTGAAATTGGGGTTTTAATATTCTTTTTCTGGCGTTTGATTCGTGCGAGAGGAGGAGGAGGAGGATTTGAGGAGGCGTTGGAGTAGATCCGCCGATGGCTGGAGAGGAGGAAGGTGAGTTTGGTTTGGCTCGACTTCATATTTAGATTTTTATGGGATTCTACTAATTTTTCTGTATTTTTGGGTTCTGATATAGTTTTTTTTTGTTTGTTTGTTTGTTTCGGTCGAGTGGTGGAGGAAATCTATGGTTGCCAAGATCTTCGAGGACAAAGCCCGCTAGCGATGGTAGGTGATAGTTTTATCTTGATTTTGTTATTCTGGGCTTTCGTTTATTACCACTATTTTTGGGTTATAATTCTTGGTTTCCTTGTTTTTTACAGATCTCTACCAATTTGAAGAGGCACTAGGTGTATTTTTCTAAACTTAGACTAGATTGGTGGGTCTTAGAAGCCTAGGGCTTAATCTTGGTAATTAATCTCTTTGGGTGTCCAAATCCCAAATTTGGGTTCAGAGTCTCTACTGGTGGTAATCTAGCTAAAACGTTTTATTTGGATTGATAAAAGAAAAAGAAAAAAGAATGCTGGTTTGGGTTTGCGCGACTGCAGATGTTTCATTATCTACGAATCTATCTAGTTTTTAGGTACGAATTAATGAGCTAGGAGGTGACTTTTAAATATGATTTTAGGGGGGTAGTTGTTCATGCGATAATTAGTTTACTAATGAACTAAAAATGGGACTATGAATCCTTACATGGATTCGTAATTCGTGATGGCTTTAAATCAGGTTGCTATTAGAAAATAATCGAAATGAGTACTGATTTTATACTATATATCACTTCCGCTGCCCGTGCTTTGCTAAAGCGGATTTCGAAAACCTGAATTTTATTGTCTTTGGGTGAATTTTTTGTGAATTGTATTTTAGCTCCTATAAATCGCCTCCACTACTTGCGATTTTTATTCAAAAATAGTTATGGAATTGTAAAATCTGAAATTTATTTGTGTGGGTGATTTTTTTTGATCTGGATCTAGAATGGACTTCTAAAAGCACTTTTAGCTTACTTCCTTTTGACAGTATGCCAAAAAGGAAATCTAAGGCAATGTTGTAATTAAAAAAGATTACACATAAAGTAAACTAGGAAACTAGTTTGAGCATAGAGCTATTTAAAATATGGGTATCAAATAAGCGTAGTAAGTAAATAGCTGGAAAGGTGAATCGATAGTTTTTTTTTTCTTCGAAAGTCATTGGCAATTCATTAAAATGAACCCAGAGGGTGAACAGATTTTGGGCCTAAACCCCAAGGAGAGATACAAGAGATATGGAAGGGCCCAAACAACCATCTATAAAAGCAAAGGCCCAACAAATGGCATGAAAACTCAAGACAAATGAAAGCCAAGGCCCAACAGCTGGCCTGAAAAACCTAGCACCCAAAAGAATCCCAAAATGCAGTAGCCGCCACCTACCACACCAAGAGGCACCCGGACGAAAGAACATACAGTGGCCGGCGAAGTGGGAATCCGATGACCAGGAGATCGCCAGACAACAAGCAGACCATGAAAGAGAACCTGCAAACTCCGAGCCCAAAACCAAAGCATGTCAGCGATCTAGTGAAAGCGCCATGGGAAGCAATCGAGAACCATAAAGCTTGACCTCCGCCTTCGAACTCCATGAAGCTGCAACCAAAGGGAAGATCACAATAGGATTCCCAAGACTCCTCCGAAACACCAAGCCAAAGCAGTGAAGCAAAGAGGAGGACACATGGATCATGAAGGAGAAGGCAGATTGAGGAAGCCTCAATCCCCTCTGACACCACCAAAACATCTTAATGTTCAGATCTGAAAAGAACAGACATGAGGAAGAAGAAGAGGCACCTAACTTTGATGAAGAGGTGAGAAAAGCTCCAAAGAGGAAGCAAAGAAAACAACGGAAAGCATTATAAAACAAAGCGGAAGAGAAAAAAAAGGGGCTACCGCCGGCCGTTCAGAGGAGCCGACGGCAGCCCACAGCCATTCAAAATTTGAAAACAAGAGAGAGGAGAGAGCGTTTTTTGAGGGGAGAGAGATGTATGTTATCTCTGAAATCGATAGTTGATATTTGATAGTAAGATTACTTGATAAAAGAACATGATGCGAGTATTGATAGCAACAGGTCGCACACGGAATAGTAGAAATTGGAAGTAATATATCAAAGGAAATTGGTAAAAGAAGGGATTTATGTCATCACTAACCAAATAAAAAAGAAAAGATTGCAAGTTACCAATCTGGTTTGAATCCCTGGGCCTAAGCTGCTCCTTACAAATCTATGGAATTTGGATTCCTTGCACCTCTGGAATCCTTTTCTCTACTTCGATCGTACACTATGCATTAAACTTTCTCTAAGAGTGTAAAGAATGGCGTGTTTCTGATATCTATTTCTTTCTTCCCCCTCAACAAAGAGCTCCTTGAGCTCATTTAAAGCAAACCAAACCGCCACGTGTAGCTCTCTAATTCGAGCATTTCTTTATTCTGACTTTGAAAAGTGTGCCCTCCTGTTGAGACCGAGTTGGTCAAGGTCGGTTATGGTTGATTTTGTTGGGCCGAGTTGGGCCCGATCTGGTCTCTTGACATCTGGGCCTGAACGATGGGCTAGAATTAGTCTGTCTTGAACCTTGGGCCGGACTTTGAATCCGAGTTTGGGCTTGGACTTGGGCTTGGGCTTAATCACCTATGGGCTTGAACTGACTGAATTTCTCTTCTGTTCCAGATCCATGGCTTATCAAAGAGTGATCTCCAAATCAAGTGTTAATTTTAAGTATGTAAATCAACTATGTATTAGAATATTTGCTTCCATTATGAAATATGATCTTTCTTGTAATGTTTAGTGTAGACATTTAATGATAAAGCTTATGTTTTCCTTATCCAATTCCGCCCACTTTCATTCATAAGAAGCCAAACTAAACTCCATGCCTCGAACTATCTCTTAAACGTTGAATACTTAGTGACAAATTCGCTATTATATTCAAATATTGTATAGTTTGTGATTTGCCATGCAAACAACAAGTCCGGGCCCAATAAGTCCGCATCAAATAAGGGTATACTTGGTAATCATCGTCCATATTGACTTGTTACTTCTAGTCTCAATCAATTCGTCCAAAATATACTCTTTAGTTAATCGCTATAAATTTCCCGTTTTGGGTATTAAGAAGAGTGTTTGACCAGACAAAATGTGGTGTCTACAATTAATATCAAGATCTTGCTAAGTGTACAGATTTGTACATTTCATATTAATTTCCTTATGATGTGACTTGAGAATGAATCAAGAAGTCAGTTTGAGATCTCGATGAGAGACTATATAGATAGGGGCGGACACCAATAGCAAGACCCAATTACTGATGCAGATGCCATTAGCAACAATTTGTCAGGCAGTTGATGATCTCTTACAACATGACCAGAAGCTCAAGGCTGATATTAATTGTAGGTGGAGGAAAGAAAAAACAATATGTGGAACTTGCAGTTATTAGAAATCAAGTAAATGACTTTGGGACACTTGAAAAGACAAGAATTAATACGAAAATAAGATGGATAATTAATAAAATGAATATTATGAAGATAAATTTTAATTATGGGAGTAATTATCTTCATATTTAAAATATGATTTATTCCCAAAGAAAGATGGAATATTTGGGGTTTTCTGCTCCTATAAATAGCAGACTCCTAGACCCTCTAAACACACTCCATTGAAGAGCAGAAACACAAGAGAGAGTGAGATTCAAAGAGCTCCGGTTTTTGCACAAAACCGAAGAGCAACAAACAAGAGTGACTGTTTTATCCTGGAGGCGACCGGCTGGCAGTCTGTTGTGCGCAATATGAGACAGTGTCACGAACGTCTTAAAAAGAGCGACCTAGTCCGCGACTCAGCCAGATCGGTAATCCTAAATTTTCCTGTTCGATTTCTAACAATTTTAAGACGGTTGGTTGCTGTCGTGTGTACCTAATAGGATGCTAATTCTGGCTCAATGAATATCTGTGCGGCTGTAGATCCGGTCTAATTTAGTTCGCTGAGCTAAGAACTTGGCTTTGCTCCAACATGGATGGAAAACCCTCTGATGCATAGTTGGACAAGGAGATGATCATAGAAAGAATGGTTGACTACTTTTTGAAAGAGTTCCTTTCCGAAAGTGTGTGCTTTAACTCTACCAGCAGCACAACAATCATGGTTAAAGGAAATTTAAATTAATTTTTATTATACCTCCTATTGCTATTTATGTGGATGTCATATTTGTTTATTATGGCGTACACTAACGATCATTATTTGATTTGAGTTTCCTGGCCTGTGGTGTCCACAAGGGAACGCTGGTTTGCCAGTAGAGATCATCATTGATTTATTGTGATCTGCGTGGTAATTGAAAGAGATAGAGCAGGCTTGATGGAGCAGCAACGGACTGGCATATGCTTGCGCCGGCAGAAATGGCTGTCATAATTGACATCCATAAAGCTAGAGGAGGACGAGAAGAACTCCAAATGGACTACCGTTAAAGTTGCCCTCTGCTTGGAAATTGTTCAATAATAAAGGAAGTTACGCTTGCTGCTAGTTATTTGCTGCAAAATCACAAGTCTACTACTTCTGGAAAAGAGTTAAGAGTTAAAGTCTTTTTCTTGAATAAATGACAAATTAGAATCTATGTCATATGGATTTTATGCATGGAATTGAGAACCCTTGTGAATGCTAGACATGAAAACTAGAATTGATGCACAATAAGGGTGACGTTGAGATGTGCTTTCCTCAATGATTAAATACAACTTCGTATACATATTTTAAAGACTAATTTTAATTACATGAATGCATACTTTGAAGCGTATACATACACATTTTGTGGTAAATATGCTTGCATAATGGGTTAATTGTCCATAGCGACGATAATTAAAGAAGTACTCTTGTCAGTACTACATGAACCACTAATGTTGCTATGAAACATTGAAGTTTCAAAAATAGAGTAGGAAGCCGAACCAAATCCACACCAAATAGAATGGTACCTTTCGTGGCAGCTAGAAGATCACCAGTCAATCCTCTAAGAATGACACTATGTTGTGCAAAACTAGGTCATACGACACGAAAGTGTATGAGCAAGTCTAACATTGGTTCAAGTGTTAGCTTGGTGGAAGAAGAGGATGGTTGATTGTGATCACTTAGATAAGCAGAGGTTAACCTTGTCGGTAACCCTTGAAGAATGGTGACTAGATATCGACACCTCAAAGTATGTGTTATAAAAGAGCTATGCTCAAACCGCACATTGAGGTGTATTAAAGAAGAAAGATGTGTTAAGCACTTCCTAAACCATTATTGTTGATTGTTCTCGCAAAGTGGTAATGAATCTTACATATGGAAAGTCGTCTTGCATGCTCCAGAATGAAGGAATCCTTTGGTGAGTGGCATATCGTAATAAGGATAGTTCTAGGGCCAAGTTAAATGACCCATGAATACGTGATTAGAGAATCAGAAATTTTAGATTTTATTTTGATATGGGTAAATGTGTTAAGATGTTAACTTGGATGAAAAGAAATGCTTTATCGATAGCTCTGATTAATGGTTTGATCTGACGCTCTTGAAATGCTTGTGGTAGAATTAGAGAATTAGAACAATATGATTACTACTAGAAGAGCATATGAGTGTGTTTTAATTGGATATGATATCTTAAAATACACAAGCTTATGAAATGAAATACTCATTATGTTGTGAAATCCATGGATGCCAATAGACTTCCATTTAAAATAAAGAGATAGTGGGGGTTGTATCCCACCTACTATTAGAAATAATGGAACTAGTGGGGGTGGTGAATCTGAATATAAACTTAGAAGAAGCAAACGAACCATAAATCGATAAAGGATTTTGTTTATGAGTTTGTTATTTACACCATAAGAAAGATCCTACAAGTCTGTTAGAAGTTCAAACTTCTGTAAAGTGTAGATTTGTGGGAAGAAGCCATTATTAATTAAATGGAATCATGAGAGTCTAATAAGACTTAGAAACTTGTAGAGTTACCTTTTGGTTGTAAAGCCTTAGGTAATATATCGATGAAATCGAACAAGATTTCACATCTTTGAGAATTACCTCCTGGCAATGAAGCCTAGATAATAAATAGATTCTCAAAAGAAAACTGAAATATAATGGTTTAGTTTATGAGTATAAGGATCGCCTAGTAGTTAAGACTTTAGGCGAAAAGGGAAAAATTGTAGATTTTCTTGATATTTGTTCACAAAATCTAAAACAACATCCATGTAAACACATAAGCTTATGAAATGAAATACTCGTTATGTTGTGGAATCAATGGATGCCAATAGACTTCCATTTAAAATAAAGAGATAGTGGGGGGTTGTATCCCACCTACTGTTAGAAATAATGGAACTAGTGGGGGTGGTGAATCTGAGTATGAACTTAGAAGAAGCAAACGAACCATAAATCGATAAAGGATTTTGGTTATGAGTTTGTTATTTACACCCTAAGAAAGATCCTACAAGTCTGCTAGAAGTTCAAACTTCTGTAAGGTGCAGATTTGTGGGAAGAAGCCATTATTAATAAAATGGAATCATGAGAGTCTAATAAGACTTAGAAACTTGTAGAGTTACCTTTTGGCTGTAAAGCCTTAGGTAATATATCGATGAAATCGAACAAGATTTGGAATCTTTGAGAATTACCTCCTGGAAATGAAGCCTAGGTAATAAATGAATTCTCAAACGAAAACTAAAACGTAATGGTCGAATTTCTAGTAGTGCATTAGATGGATGTTAAAATTGCATTTTGTGAATGGTGATTTAGATAAAGAAATCTACATTGGGATAACCTAAAAGGTTGTTATTCCTGAAAATGCTTTTAAAGTCTATGGTGAGACAAATCATGGTATGATTTGAAACAGACTTTAAAGAATATGGCATGGATGGTCGGTTCTCTGTCATGGTTTTTGAATGAAAGTGGCAAGTGCATTTGTTACTAACTTGCGAACGACACTTGCACTATAAAGGACATGTTGATCTTTGTTGCAAAGACTCATGACATGAATAAATATGAAAAACCATGTTGAGTGAGAACCTTAATGAGAAGGATCCAAGTGTTTCACTTGGAGATCCAAATGACTAGGATAGTGAAAGAAATTTTTTTTAGATCAATCTAACTGTTTGGTTAAGATCTATAAGAATTACAAGTTGTACACTTGCCTAAATGTTTGAAGGTGCTAGTACATTTTTTTAAAAAGAGCACCAAAGACAGTGTAAGAAAGTAAGAAAATACTAGCATCGATAGTCTGCGAGAGGCATCTGATAAACATGAGACCCGTCATAGTGGGGGTACTTGGCAGGTTTACTGATTGTCTTAGTATGAAGCATTGAAATGCTATTGAAAGGGGTCATGAGATGCCTTAAGAGAACAGTAGACATATACGTTATCAACGGTTTCTTGCTGTATTGGTAGGGTATATTGATGCAGACGAGAATACACTATAGAGGACTCCAAGATAACCAAAAGCTATGTTTTAAACATCGATAGAGAAGTTCTATCTTGGAAGTATAAGAAAAAGAAGTAAACGATCCTAGCTCAATCAACTATGGAATCAGAAATTATAGAACTAGCAATGGCTAGTAAAGAAGAAAGTTGATTGAGAGGGTCATTACTAGAGATTCCCTTATGGGAAAAACCGTATCCGCCGGTATTGATCCATAGCGATATCAATTGCTAAATAGAACCGTAACAAATGGTTAGAGGTGACAAGTTCGTCATGACAGTACTAGAAGAGAGAGTCCCTAACTATTGGAGCAGTAAGGGTTGATTACTTAAAAGAGAATCTAGTTTATCCTTTGACGAAAGGATGAACTTGAGAATATAAAAGAATCTAGCTAGTCCTAAAGGACTAGCTAGAGAGAAAGTCCAAAATACCACGAAGGGTATGAGACTTATGCCTATCGAACCATGGATTACAAGTGATGGTAACCCGAACCGATACACTGGAGATCCCAAGAAACGGGTTCAATGGGTTATAACAAGTCATGAGTAATATTGAGAAAAGTTCATGCATAGTGAAGCATGAATCCCAAAGCATTGGAGGTTGAGCTAAACTATTAATGAGATCTATACTCTATGTGGAGTGAAGTACTTTACTTTGGGCGGGTACTTTTGATAGACTCACTTATGTGGATGTGGGAGTGGGGCCGCTCCCTATAGAACTTTGGAGGCACAAAGTTGCTAGAGCGTTCACTAAACCGAGATAACGTGCATGGCCATAAACGCACGACCTATGAGAGAATATCACTCAATGAAACGATCTGGTGTGCTACACTGTCTGAGAGAGGGTTCAAGACTATGAGTCACCCTTATGAAATCGGAAGTGTAACCACTACGCTAAGGTTCAAATCTTCGCGATACCTTAGCTTATGCTTGATCTTATGGATCTGTTGATGCTCAGAGATAGATTCAAAACTATTCAAGTGGGGGATTGTTGGGATGGATAGCTTTTAAAAAGCTATAGATAACATTCCTAATTAATTATCCCGTATTTTCCCATAATACGAAAATAAGATGGATAATTAATGAAAGGAATATTATGGAGATAATTATAATTAATTATCTTAATAGAGTACATTTTAATTATGGAAGTAATTATCTTCCTAATTAAAGTATGACTTATTCCCAAAGAAAGATGGAATATTTGGGGTTTTCTACTCCTATAAATACCAGACCCCTAGACCCTCTAAACACACCCCTTTGCAGAGCAGAAACACGAGAGAGATTGAGTTTCAAAGAGCTTCGGTTTTCGCACAAAACCGAAGAGCAAAAACAAGATTGGTTGTTTTATCCTGGAGGCGACCGGCTGATAGTCCGTTGTGCGCAATATGAGGCAGTGCCGCGAACGTCTTAAAGAGAGTGACCTAGTCCGCGACTCAGTCAGATAGATAACCCTAAATTTTCCTGTTCAATTTCTAACCGTTGGTGATCTCTTACAGCACGACCAAAAGCTCAAGGCCGATATTAATTGCAGGTGGAGGAAAGAAAAAACAATATGTGGAACTTGCAGTTATTATAAATCAAGTAAATGACTCTAGGGACACATGAAAAGACAAGAAATTACGTAAGTTTCCAAGAACGAAAATGAAACATATCGAGATTGATATGCATGTTCTAAGGGAGAGAATTAAAACTAGACGCATTAAGTTGCATCATGTTGGTATTGTCAGTCAGTTAGCTTTATCTTTTTCACTAAAAGACTGGATTGCTTATTTATGTCCACGAGCGCTCTAAATCAAGTTAGGAGTGGAAAACTCATTGTACCACCAACTTGAGGAGGTATTAGTATTAGAATGAAATAGACATTTGTCGATGTCGTGATCCTATTGCAACAAGGGTTCTTCAATAACCATTGATGAGTTTCTGCTTGATTAACTATCGTAGAAAATTTCATTTCTTCTATTTTATTCTATTTCCCTTTAAGTTGTTAGTTGGACGTCGCCGTTTAGAGTAGTCTATAGCCGTTCGGAGAATACTGTTTAAACCAACTAGTGACTAATTGAGATGTGACAAGCGTGTAAGTTCGACTTTGATATTTTATGTAAATTCAGTCTGAATATATGTAAAGGAAAACATGAGGACTCGGTGAATTTTTGAGCTTCCTATTTCTGAAAATGCCACACAAATCGTCAAGTGTCGAATGAAACAACCATCAGTCATTAAGTAACTTTATGTACATGTCGTCTATGTTGTCTCATGTTCATAATATGCCTAACGATAATATGAAAATGTTAGGTTCGAACTTTGAGGTAACTGTAAATTATAATAAAAATAAACATAAAATATCATTGAAAATGCAGCCAAATCGTAAAATGATGAAATGGGGGGACCTTATGCATGAAGATAAGATATAATTATTTTTTCCCAATAAATGATTTTGTAACACCACGACTTTTGGGTTTCGGTTAGACCAGTAATAAATGAATGGATTGACTCGAGGGTTAGATTGGGTAACTCATTAGAATTAAAAAAAAAAAAAGAATTAGGCCCTATTAATTAATCCTAATTAAGCCTACACTAACTCTCATTAAAACTAGCAACGAAGTGTTACACCTTCCCCCGGCCTAGCAGCCACTCTCATCCTTTCGTTTCCTTCTCACTACCGCTACTCAAATAACCCAGCTTGTGTCCCCTCTATCTATTCCCCTGTTTCAACTTCATTACAGCCGGCAATCGATCGGGAGGAGAAATAGAGCAGCCGGCGACAACCCAGAAGTTCAACCTGAGGCTGAGGGACACTTAGAGGGACTCGGACAATGAATATGCTGGCGGCATCGGGAACCGTACCGATAGATCTTTGAGCTTGGGGCTAGGGATGCAATTGCGCTAGGCGATGCCCGATTGAGATAAAGAGAAACATCATCCGCATTTCAGAGTTGTGACGCACCTCCATGACCATAAGAATAAGATACCACGGTTCAAAGAAGTGACTGACGATCAATGTAGATTAATTCAAGTCAATCGGTTTGGTTCGTTGGTTTAAGTGGGCTAGTTAGTAACTCACTATACATATTTGATAATGGTATGACTTGATTGATTTATATTCAAGTATTTGCATCATTCAGTTACTCTCATAAGTTGTTAAGTTATGCTCCTCTATGCTTTTACGTTATGTATGGTTATGTTCAATTCTTATGTTTTAGTAAGCTTTGCATTGCGTATGCATCACCAATTTTTGTTCTAAGACAGAGGAAAACACGTCATGTTTTAAGTATACTAGCTAATCTTTTCCCATTGTGTGGAAAATGAATTCAAGCAAGCATGCTCACTGGATTTATAAACTAGTAAGATCACATTTTAACTCTCTTTTAGCCGATGGCGGCTACTAGTCCATGTGTCACACTGTGATTGCGTCAAAATTAATTGTTTACTAATTTTAATCGGTAATTAAAGTACGAAGCAACAGTATAACGGAACGGATCCAAATTCCGTTGTTTCCTTCTCTTTACCCAATTGGGATAACTTTTTCATGATTAATTGGGGTTAGCTTTTTCTATTAGTAACTAATTGGGATTAACTTTGTAGAGCAGCAGCTATCAAATAATATAGTTTGGCTTAATTTTTTTCACTTCACTTTTGAAATAACCAATTAGTGATAACTTTGGATAGTAGATTTAAAGTTGTACGAATATAATTATAAATAAAATTAAGTCTAGTATACATTAAAAAAATAATTCAAAAAGAAAGGTATCAATTAAAATATAATCATTAGAAAAAAATAATTATAAAAAATTATCTCCTAAAATGTAATAATCCAAATAGTAAAACAAATGTTGTAACTATTCTGCACCGCATAGTTAATAAAATATGGTACGGGTAAGTTACGTATAAAATATGCACGAGTAATATACTTCGTTACTAAACTAATAGTACATTTAATAGTATGTCAATAGTTATAAAATATATAAATTAATTATGTTAAAAATAAATTAATATATAAATAATAGTTAAAAATTTAATACATTAAATAAAAATATTAAAGATGTTATACATGTTTAGTACAGGAGCAATAAAATGAATGAAAAAAATAAAAAAGGAATATATTGATACGAAAGTTTTAAACCGATAATATACATACGTACATATTTAATAAAAACAAAAATTATATTAGTTTCTATACTCTTTGAAATATGTGAAAGAGAAATAACGAGAAATTAAATGTTTGTACTCTAATTAACCATTAAAATTATTAAACAATTAACTTCGAACCAATCACAGTGTGAAACATGGGCTGGCGACAACCCAGTTTGCTGCAAAGTTTCGCCCCTCTTAGCGAGTCACACCTGGTCACCTCAATCCCCACAGTGAGTGAGTCTTTTATGTATGTACGAACCCCACACCTGGGTAATAAGGAGGTTACAAACCCTCACCCCTGGGTTATAAGGTGGTCGTATTATGATATTCCACGGTCATGTAGAGCGTGTGATAATGCGTTTCCATGTTGTTTACACTAAAAATTAACCTTGTACCACATCGGTTAAAAACAAGGAATTAAATGGCTTTATAAGGCCAACTTAATTATAATATTAAAATCGACTAAGATGGGCCATGGGGATTGGATTTTGGGGCACATGTCACCCATGCCAAAGCCACTTTGCGCGCCACCCTTGCCATCAATTCCAAAATTTGGCAAAGTATTGGAACTACCCCCATGACATGGTGATGGGGGTGATGGCCGAATTTAGCTAAGGCAAGGAGTATGGGAGCCACCCCCAAGACGTGGCAATGGGGGTGGGCATCATACCACCACTCCCAAGAGGTACCAAGGGGGGTGGCCACCATCATACCACCCCCTATGACGTGGTAGAGGGGCGGACATCATACCGCCAACC
Organism: Linum trigynum; assembly: GCA_964030455.1. Taxonomy (NCBI): domain Eukaryota; kingdom Viridiplantae; phylum Streptophyta; class Magnoliopsida; order Malpighiales; family Linaceae; genus Linum; species Linum trigynum. The sequence continues at coordinate 10,259,756 of OZ034814.1, forward strand.
CCCTGACATGGTGAGGGGGGTGTTGGCCGAATTTGGCTAAGGCAAGGAGTATGGGAGCCACCCCCAGGACGTGATAAGGGGGTGGGCATCATATAGCCACCCCCAGGAGGTACCAAGGAGAGTGGCCACCATCATATCACCCCCAAGACGTGGTAAGGAGGGTGAGCATCATACCACCACCCTCAAGAGGTACCAAGGGGGTGAGTACCAGACCACCACCCTCATGGAGCTTTGGTGAGACAAGAAGAGGTAAAATGTGGCTAAGTATAGAAGATGATGAGGGTGGCCCATGAGGTGGTCTGGGGACCACCAACATACCACCCCCATGGTATGATCTGGGGGTGGGGGGTCACCAAGGCCAGCTCCCATGAGGATGATATAGTGGTGGGGTGATCCATATTTTTCCCATAGGGGATGCCCCCAATGGTATGGTGAGGGGGTCACCAAACGTCCACTCTCATGGTATGGCCAAGGGAAGGTGGTCATGTGAGCACGTGGTCTCTTTACTCTTCTAATGGTGAAGTAATTTTTGCCATTTTTAATCCATTTGATTCAAATACTCACCCATATGTGGTACGTGGTATTCCTTCATGCCTTACCCATTTTTACTCTATGAATAAGCAAAACTACGGAGTAGATGCCAAGAGCATAGGTTGAGATCTCAAGAGGAGGGGTCAAGACTAAAGAGGATCCCAATTCCAAAATCAGGGTAACCGTCATAGCAATTGAGAGGATAACCGTCACTCCATGTCGGCAGAGCAGTTTCTTGGGCAGTTACTTCTGATGGCTATAAATAGGAGGTGAAGATGACAGAGAAGGGGTTCGCCAAAATCACACCAGACAACCTATTGTCAAATTTTATCCTTTTATCTTTACCTTATCCTCTGCAAATGTAATCATATCCATAGTTGTAGTTTCGGAGCTCTCACTGAACCTCCATAGGAATAGAGTTAATGTAATTTAGTTTGCTTCATAGACCATCAAGAACATCGAACACCCTTGTTTGAACTTTGTTCAAAGAGGTGTGAACCTTGTTGTTCAATCGTTTGTTCGGAAGTCAAAGGTGCAAATCCAATTCTGTTCATCTTGTTTTTCTCCCTGGAAAACAAATTGGCACACCTGGTGGGACACGTGTGTTCGATTTGATGTCTTCGAGGCGGAGGAATCAAGAAGGTGACGCTCCGGCTGGTTTTGTGGAGGAGCAGGTGGCCAACATTGAACATGGCCAAGTGTTAGAGGTGGTGGCCGGAAACAATGGCGGGGCAGAGATCCTACCAACGACGACGCCTAGTGGAGATATTGGTGAAGCAGTGGGGGTCCTTCGTCAAATGATGGAGAAGAACCACAAGCTGGTGGCAGAGAACCGTCAACCCACAGAGGAGAACCGGCAAATGATGGTGGAAACCTGCCGCATGATGGAGGAGGCTAGAGCTGCTTCTCATCAGGTAAATTCTCAAATGGACTGCCTTAATTCTAGGGTTGATAGACGTCTAAGTCAATTATTTGAAGTGGTTAATAAGAACAAAAGTGATTTTGATGAGTTAGAAGGTTTTTAACCACACCAATAATCCAATCTAGAGCTCTGCCATTAGATGGCAAGAATCCAAACCCCATAAACAATTCTGTAAATTTTAGTTCATCTCCCGTCGGCGGTGGAAATAGTCAGCCACGGCAAGATAACCGCTTTTCGCCGATGACAAACCAGCCAACTCCTCACCGCATGAATCGCGGCGAGATTCCTGCCACTACTCAAGTGGAAGGGATACCCAATGTGGGAGTTGGAGAAATTCCCACACGTGGTGAGAATTTGGGAGTTACACATTCTGTTCCAGTGGAACCGCCACCCATACCCATACCAATGGCAAGTCCCTATACGGTGCCTGCTCACATGGGAGGGGGAGTAGGCTTAGGTGGGGGAGATCAAGTTCCTCCCAGAGCATACCCAACACCCATGCCACCCCATTTCAATGGGCATGGCATGGACCTCATGGGTTTCGTACCCCAAGGGGGGAAACCAGGGGGGCATGATCTCAACACTCTAAGGGACCAGGTAGCTCAACTTCTTGCCGAGCAATTTGGCATGGGAGTGAGACCCACCATGCCACCTGTTTATCGAAAACCATACCCTGAGTGGGTGGATAGACTCTACCCATTCCCAAGGGGGTTTAGGGTGCCCGAGTTTGCCACATTCACTGGGACAGAAGACCAGTCTATTGTGGAGCACATTGGACGTTTTACTGTCCAGTGTGGGGATGTAGGAGATTTTATTAAGTTAAGAGTATTTGGAAACTCATTGACAGGACCTGCTTTTACTTGGTATGTTAACTTGCCATCCAACTCCATCCAAACATGGCAGCAGATGGAGAAAATCTTCCATGTTCAGTTCTATAGATCTGAGTGTGAGGTTTCCATGGCTGATTTGGCACGAATGCGCCAAGAGCTGGGGGAGTCAGTGGAGCACTTCTTGACAAACTTCAAGAATGCTCATAACTGTTGTTTTGTCAACTTGACAGAGAGAAAGTTTGTCAAGTTAGCACAAGGGGCGGCCGGGGGGGGGGGGGGGGTTGAGTTTTGAGTGAGATATGAAACTCTTCATCAAGAAGAGGAGAATAGGAGGAGTGCCTCAAAGGGGCAATACTTTCCCAACATCGGCTACCCTGTTAACCATATTGGCCAAGAAGCCAATGGGGTGGAGGTAGACCTGGCTGAGTTAACTCCTGGGAAGCCATATGTATGTGCTCCTTTGGCCAAGACGGATATAGAACCACAAGGGGTAGACCAAATCGTGCCCCCATCTAGCCACGAAAATATTTCTTCGATATCTCCAAAGCTGACTTTATTTTTGACCAACTCTACAAAGATGGTCAAATCAAGTTGACAGGGGGGCATAACATCCCACCCCCTGAGAAGTTAAAAGGAAAGAAGTATTGTAAGTGGCATAATAGCATGTCACACTCTACTGACTCATGTGTGGTTTTTCGCAATGTATTGCAGGATGCCATTGAGAAGGGACACATCAAGTTCCCTGAGCCAAAGAAGGATGCCATGCTGGTGGATAACAACCTGTTTCCCAATGTTCTTGGTGTTAACATGGTTAATCCAGACTTCTCCAAGAATGAGCTTCCCCATTTCAAACTGGTGTTAGACACAACACCGCAATAAGGGACCCCCAATATGATAGTGGTGGAGCAGGGAGAGTCATCGAGGGGCAAGCAGGCTAACTCGGCCGCGTCTAAGGTGCCCAGTGAGGTGGAGAAGCTATGTGCCCAATGCAAAAGGAATCTTATACTTGATGAAGTGAGACGAACTCCACCAGTCCAACAGAGACTTGGTCCACCCCATAGGCCAAGATACCCACCTTACCAAAGACAAGTAGAGGGGGTCATTCAACCGGCTTGGGGGCAAAGGAGGCAATGGGTAGCACATGGTCCTCTTCCCATGAGAAGGACTTCCAAGATGCCCAATGTGCCACAAGGAGGGGGGCATACTTATGATATGCATAGTCAACCAGTAGCTATTGGGGGGATGACAAGGACTCAAAGGAGGAGATTCCTACGTAAGAATGCTAAAGCACGAAAGGGCAATACCTAGTAGTACCTGGTGAGATAGTGGGGCCATCACAACAAAATGAGGGTGGTCATGCTAGTATTGAGGTGGACAACTCTATGAAAAGGCAAGCATGTCAAAGTAATAGTGTCAGACTTCTCCAAGAATGAGCTTCCCCATTTCAAACTGGTGTTAGACACAACACCGCAATAAGGGACCCCCAATATGATAGTGGTGGAGCAGGGAGAGTCATCGAGGGGCAAGCAGGCTAACTCGGCCGCGTCTAAGGTGCCCAGTGAGGTGGAGAAGCTATGTGCCCAATGCAAAAGGAATCTTAGACTTGATGAAGTGAGACCAACTCCACCAGTCCAACAGAGACTTGGTCCACCCCATGGGCCAAGATACCCACCTTACCAAAGACAAGTAAAGTCCAAAGTGATGGCAAGGGTCAGAAGGGAAAAAATGGTGTAGTGGGTGATTCAAAGTCAGCTTGTGAAGAATCATCTCCTTTGAACAACCATGGCCATATGGTGTATGGTTGGCTTGTTTGGTTTAATACATGGACTTGGCAGTGGATGTATACCTTTGGCACTTTGGTTATTGCCATAGGGTATGGAGATCAATTATGTTTGTAACTACTTATTATATGCAATAAAAAAAAGTAAAAAAAATATTAATTAATATAGAAAAGCCAATCATGGCTATATATATATTTAAAATGCCAAAGTGGCAAGTTTCAGAAGAATTTAGTAGGTTTTGATGTGAGAATCTTGCCACGACTGGTAAGCCTCAATCATTACTCGTATTTTCAGGCCATTAAGGTGGCCTAACCATGTCGAACTTTAAAATTTTGTAAGGTGTGAACCATATATCCCATGACAAGACATGGAGGTGATGGTGAATGGCATAGGGTATGATTAGTAGTAGTTTGGATTAACTAGGGGGCATGATGTTGTTCTAGCCTAATAACTTCAAAAGATACCACGCCGTTTGATTTAAGAGTGACCATAAGTGTTGGTGGTCACAGTGGCAAGGGGGGCACGGTTGTGTCGAGATGGAAGGACTATGGGATAATTATGTTTGACTCCCTTCCTTCCTCCCACACGGCAGCAAAGGAGAAGAAATTGGGATTGTTTTGGTCATTTAAATTGTAAGGCCAACTACTTGAGTTTGATGGCCTAGTTGGTCTGAAACTACTTAGTCCATAAGTAGTTGCGGGCAATTGTTTACACAAAAAATTAACCTTGTACCACATCTGTTAAAAACAAGGAATTAAATAGCTTTATAAGGCCAACTTAATTATAATAATTAAAATCGACTAAGATGGGCCACGAGGATTGGATTTTTGGGCCCATGGCACCCATATTAAAGACACTTTGCACGCCACCCTTGCCATCAATTCCAAAATTTGGCAAAGTGTTGGAACCACTCCCATGACATGGTGATGGAGGTGATGGCCGAATTTGGCTAAGGCAATGAGTATGAGAGCCACCCCCAGGACGTGGCAATGGGGGTGGGAATCATACCACCACGGGGTGAGCACCATCATACCACCCCCAGGACGTGCCAAGGGGGGTGGCCACCATCATACCACCCCCCATGACGTGGTAAGGGGGGCAGACATCATACCGCCAACCCCATGACATGGTGAGGGGGTGTTGGCCGAATTTGGCTCAGGCAAGGAGTATGGGAGCCACCCCCCAGGACTTGATAAGGGGGGTGGGCATCATACAACCACCCCCAGGAGGTAACTAGGGGGTGGCCACCATCATACCACCCCCATGACGTGGTAAGGAGGGTGAGCATCATACCACCACCCTTAAGAGGTACCAAGGGGGGTGAGTACCAGAACACCACCCCCATAGCGCTTTGGTGAGACGAGAAGAGATAAAATGTGGCTAAGTATGGAAGATGATGAGGGTGGCAAGGAGCACCCCCATAAGGTTGTCTGGGACCACCAACATACCACCCCCATGGTATGATCAGGGGGTGGGGGGTCACCAGGGCCAGCTCCCATGAGGATGATATAGTGGTGGGGTGATCCATATTTTCCCCATAGGGGATGCCCCCAATGGTATGGTGAGGGGGTCACCAAACGTACACCCCCATGGTATGGCCAAGGCAAGGGGGTCATGTGAGCACTGAGCACATGGTCTCTTTACTCTTCTAATGGTGAAGTAATTTTTGCCATTTTTAATCCATGTGATTCAAATACTCACCCATATGTGGTACGTGGTATTCCTTCATGCCTTAGCCATTTTTACTCTATGGATAAGCAAAACTACGGAGGAGATGCCAAGAGCATAGGTTGAGGTCTCAAGAGGATGGGGTAAGACTAAAGAGGATCCCAATTCCAACATCAGGATAACCGTCATAGCAGTTGAGAGGGTAACCGTCACTCCACGTCAGCAGAGCAGTCTCTTGGGGCAGTTACTTCTGATGGCTATAAATAGGAGGTGAAGATGACAGAGAAGGGGTTCGCCAAAATCACAAAATCACACCAAACAACCTATTGTCAAATTTTATCCTTTTATCTTTATCTTTTCCTCTGCAAATGTAGTCATAGCCATAGTTGTAGTTTCGGAGCTCTCACTGAACCTCCATAGGAGTAGAGTTAATGTAATTTAGTTTGCCTCGTAGACCATCAAGGACATCGAACACCCTTGTTTCAAATTTGTTCAAAGAGGTGTGAACCGTGTTGTTCAATCGTTTGTTTGGAAGTCAAAGGTGCAAATCCAATTATGTTCATCTTGTTTTTCTCGCCGGGAAAACACATGTGAGGAAACCCCATTATGAGTTATGTTATAAGTATGTAAGTTGGGACCGTGGTAGTGTGCTAGTTAAGTTGAGGTCAAGGCCCCCTTTCACGAAATTATTTCCGAATAAACAAAGTTTAATACACTCAAGCATTGCATGATCATGAGCATGTGCATTATTTATGTATGTATATATGTATGCATTGCAAGTTACTTCTTTATCAAGTAAGTAAATCGAGGATATAGGACTGATCCCACATCCGCACTCAGAACTTGTAGGATTGTCGGTGGTTCATATAGCAAAGTTGACTAGACCATTACAAGGGTTCAAGGCTCCAGAGGATTTTTGGTATGAGAAATTTAATTCTCGTATATATGATGAATATGAGACTTGATGCAATATTTATTAATAATTTTTATGATTTTTGCTTATGCAAGTTTCAAAGAAATTTTGATTTAAATTTCAAGGAAATTATTAAATTTATTAAAGAAATATTTCTCACTATCTTTTTGAAGCCTTTTGATTCCAATTATGGTTAACAGTTTAATAAGAATATTTTGGTAAAAAATAGTGTCCAGCCAGACTAGAGTGTTACAGATTCCATATGAATTACGCAAATGGTGTTGAAGTCGATAATAAGTATTGAAAAGGAAGGGTGTAAATTAAATGATGATGCTCTCTCTGTGAAGTGCATGCATGGAAGTGTATCTCAGATATTAACTTCAGGGGGGAGTGGGGGAGGGGACAAAGGAATCGTAGTTTTCTAAATTTATGCTGATGACAAGTGGAGTGAATTGGTGAAACATATTCATATTGTATTTTTGGGAGGCAAATGTTTAGTTGTAAACTAAAATTATAATTCCACTATTTTTGTTTATAAATTTATCATTTATAGTAACGGTTTAATTAAAATAGTGATTGATTTTGGCAGATTTGACAAAGATTTTGCATGGTTTCGAACTTATTTATAATAAATATGAGATTTAGCATAATACTTATTCATAAGGGGAAAATCCTATCTATCATGGTTCTGGCAAGAATTCATTATTTGTTTGAAAATTTTGGTGATGCAAAATTTGTGAGACCAATGAACTTGAAGAGTTTAAATCAGTGGAGACACAGACTTGCAAATCTTAGGGGTAGAGGTGGGATTTGAGAGTTTTTAGTTTCATTGGGGCTATTGTTCATATATACGCTTACTTTTTATTACAAGATTTTGTCTTTCACACGTGTTTTGGAAATTTCAGTTTTAGTGACAGATCATTAGGATCACTTTTCTTTCTTTGATCTCTGTGTTATAGACAACTCAGATATGGTTTGCACCTCATAATTATGTACGATTCAATCAAGTTTGTTGGCGCTCCCAGACTAAATTACACGTTTGGTCACTCAAATTACATAAATCTTTCACGTTTGCCACCCGAAATACTTTTCTTTCTTATTAGCCACCAACTTTACGATTTGTTTCATCATTAGTCACCGACCGTTAGTCTCCGTTAGAATCTGTTAACGCCGTCAAGTTTTTGATGACGTGGCAAACGGAAGTGTTGATTGGACCGTTAACTTAATTATATTTCAATTAAAAAATAAAAAATAAAAGACAAAAAGAGGCAGAGGAGTGGCCCCTTCCCCTCCCTCATCTTCTTCGCCTCTCCATCTTCACCCAAAACAACAGAGCATCAACTCCTCCTCCATATCAAACAAAGCTAAGAAGATCTGAGATGTGAAGAAGGTAGGGGTGAAACCAATACTTCATCCCTCTAAGATTCTTCTTTCTAAAGCTACGTCACCTACGAAAGCCGCCATTTGATTCGTCGCCATTCAATTTGCTCTTCTCCTGCCTCCTCCAATTCGTCCGCCCGACCTATTTGGCCTTGGTCATGTCCAACCCCGGCCAATACACGCTAGTCTGTGAGCAGAACCCGATGATGTCGGATTCAGAGAGAGGAGCTCCGAAGGTTTCGAAGGCGTGGTGGATTTTCTGCTCATCGCGATTGTGGACGAGGAGGGAGCCGGGGGCGACGGCAACAACAGGAAGAGGAAGCTCTGATCGGCGCATTGGATCTCCGTCAAATCCGGCTAAAGAGGTGCGCACGGAGGTTTCCGTCGCGCTTCCAGATCTTGGATTTATCGGAAAGCGTGATGCGGCCGACGAAGGGGATGACGGAGCTCTCGAAGTCGAAGGCGGAGTGCCTCCACCAGGCGAGGGAGCCTCCTATGCCATTTCGCCCAGGCAGAGTGTATAAATCTATACAGACTGAAATCTATTGAACATATAGTTTCTCTCTTGGTTTGATTACAGGAGAATTAAGTTAACGGTCTAGTCATCACTTCTGTTTGCCACTTCATCAAAAACTTGACGGCGTTAACGGACTCTAACGGAGACTAACGGCTTGGGAAAAAATCCCAGAATACACTAGTTAGTAAAAAAATTCCCAAAATACAGGACTTATGAAAATATTTCCCAAAATACAGCAGTTTGGGGTTCACCGCTGCGGACCAAGACAGTGAATATCATCACCGTTGCGAACAAAAACGGTGAAGGGTTCACCGTTTTTAAGAAAGGCGGGGAAACCATCACCGCTTTTGTCCAAAACGGTGAAACCTACACGGTGGACAGGGCGGGCTATCACCGTTTTGGACAAAAGCGGTGATGGTTTCCCCGCCTTTGTCAAAAATGGTGAACCCTTCACCGTTTTTGTTTGCAGCGGTGAACCACAAACTGCTGTACTTTGGGAAATATTTTCATAAGTACTGTATTTTGGGAATTTTTTTTATTAACTAGTGTATTCTGGGATTTTTTCCAACGGCTGGTGACTAATGATGAAACAAATCGTAAAGTTAGTGGCTAATAAAAAAGAAAAGTAATTCGAGTGGCAAACGTGAAAAATTTATGTAATTTGAGTGACCAAACGTGTAATTTAGCCGCGCTCCCACTAATAATAATTATTAACCTCTTGTCATAGATAATCGCACGAAGTGATATTGATCACCCAAGAAACTCTATTCCAATGAACCAATATGAGTTTACTGCTGTATGCTCTACTTATTTGCATGGAATACCAACAAATAATAGAGTAGTTGTGAGTGAGAAAAATAAAGAAAATTATCATCTTGTGCATTGAATAAACCCAAGGGTATGGCATCGTTCATTTTTCTCTCTTTTGCTTTTGAGTGGAAAATTATAATATAATAATAAAATATTATCTAGGGTGTGAGAAACAAGGTTTCTCACGTTATTAGGGATTGGAAAATTAGCTATATCAATTAGGGATTGATCTAACTAGCGATTAGAATTGGTGATTTAGAACAAAAAGGGAGGGGAAAAGAGGTGCTGCTGCCGCAGCTTTAGAGAAGAAGAGAGGGAGGAGTTCGGCGCTAGAGAGAGAGAGAGAGAGAGAGAGAGAGAGAATGCGATTAGGATTTAGGTTTTAGTTCTGTAATTGCTTAATGAAAAATAATGCCCTAGTACAGATTTTATAATCCGCCTAATTCCTATCAACTACCCAACTAATGAAACATAACAATCAACTCCCTGTTTATTCCCAAATTCCCCAAATAATACCCCGACCCTTAAAAACCGACAATAATCCGAATAAATTAAAATGACAAATAATGTATTTCCCACATCCCCGCTTCCTTCGAAAAACAACCTTGTCCCCAAGGTTGTTTCTCTAGCTCACTAGGCCTCCCCCTCGCCATTTCCGCCGTCCTCGAGCTCATCTTCTGCTTCATCTTCCCAGCGCCCGACTAACATCATCAAATCCGGCTTCGGGCATTGATGCCCGATGGTGAACCGGCCATCACAGTTGAAGCACTTGCCTTCCCGCCTTTTCTGCTCAATCTCCGACCCATACCTGTCATTTCCTGGAGTCCTCCATGGCTGCCCAACTGGAGCGTACTGCATCTGGCTTGGATTTCCGTGCCCATAATCACCCGGGTAGCCCCCTTGGTGGTTCGGGTACCCTCCTGGAGCGTGAGGCATCTCGTACGGCCCTTCCCCGCCTACTGGACCCCTGCTGTCCGCCCACCTGATCGGCTTAGAAGTAGGGCTTGGTCGATGTCCGGTCCGACCCACCTCTGGTCGACCCGTCCCAGTCCGACCCGGTCCGGTTTGGCTCAACTCGGTCCGATCTGCATCGGTCCGCCCGATCCCGGCTCGACCGGTATCGGCCCGGCCCGCTCCTGCCCAGTCAGCCTCTGTCCGCCCCATTGGAGCCGACCCGCCCTGGCCCATCTGGTCACCGGCCCTCATCGGCCCACCCGGCCGCCTTAGGTCCACCTCCGGTTCAGCCCACTGGGCCTGCTGATCCGCCAGGTTCAGTTGGTCATACTCGGGCCCCTCTTCCAGATCCAGCCATCCCAACCCGTTATGGACATTCGTGTAGTGGCCCAACGGTCCCGACCCATTACCCATAGGCGGCCCGTCTGCGTCATACCCAGCCATCTTAGCCTTTCCCTTCCGGGCCGCAATCTCTTGGGCCGTAGGCGTCGGTAACAGACCCGAGCCCAACCCTACTGCCGTTCGGTCCACTCGCCCAGGCCCGGTACCTGCCGGCCTGTTCCCTTCCGCCGTCACTAACGGCGCGCCAGCCTGAACCGCCGCCGCCTTGGCCGCGCCCTCCCCTCCGCCGACCTTTGCAAGCGCCACGCCCCCCTGCGCCGCCGGCGTCGCCGCTGCCGGGGTCCCGCCGGCCACCGCCTCGCCCGCCGCGGTCGCCGCCGCGGCCGAAGCCCCCGCGTCGCCGCCTCCTTCGCTCCCCGCCTCAGCCGGAGTCGGCGCTCCCCCTAGTCCGTCCCCCTTTGCATGCAGCGAAGCAATCGCCCGCATCAGGTCCTCAAGCCTCCATCGCAGATCATCAGCATCTGCCTTCGCGTCAGCCTGCACCCTTGCCAGGTCTTCTTCAAGCCGAGCCAGCGCATCAGAGTGCTCGTGCACCACCAGTTTCACCGCCTCCAGCTCGGTGACGTCCTCCATCACCACCCCGTCGAGATCAACATCGCCCGCCTCGGTGTTCCTCCCGGCTGCCTGAGCTGCCTTCTCTGCTGCCTTCATGGATTTCGTCGACACCATTGTTGTTTGCCCTGGTTCAAGAGCTCAAGAACTCACTCTCGAACCTTGCTCTGATACCAGATGTGAGAAACAAGGTTTCTCACGTTATTAGGGATTGGAAAATTAGCTAGATCAATTAGGGATTGATCTAACTAGGGATTAGAATTGGTGATTTAGAACAAGAAGGGAGGGGAAAAGAGGTGCTGCTGCCGCAGCTTTAGAGAAGAAGAGAGGGAGGAGTTCGGCGCTAGAGAGAGAGAGAGAGAATGAGATTAGGATTTAGGTTTTAGTTCTGTAATTGCTTAATGAAAAATAATGCCCTAGTACAGATTTTATAATCCACCTAATTCCTATCAACTACCAAACTAATGAAACATAACAATCAACTCCCTGTTTATTCCCAAATTCCCCAAATAATACCCCGACCCTTAAAAATCGACAATAATCCGAATTAATTAAAATGACAAATAATGTATTTCCCACATAGGGTGTTGTAGGCCCATGGATTAAAGTCCAACTTTGGTTGTTCTGCTGTCCGGGTCCAAACAAAATTAATTTAGTGTAACCCAAAAGCTCCCTTTATCTTTGATCAGGGTCATTACTAAGCCTAAGTCGGCATAGATAGGGCACACCCATTAATGTACTTACAAATCCAACTTAACCCTAGACTCTCACCCCATTAATTGTTTCTATATAGTAGAATCTATAGCACCAAACCTCCTCCTCTTTTGGTTGTCCAGAATCATTCACTAATCTGCGAACAAATTTTATACATACATTTTCACTAATAAGTCTATTAGTTTACTATAGCTTATGCGTATCAACTCGGAATTCAGTTGAGTGCCGAAACTTGCTAGATTCTATCGACTAGCTAGCCAGTGCTGAAGTCACATTGGATTAGGGGCTATATAGCTTCTGCACATCAACTCGGAGTTCAGTTGAGTGCCGAAACTTGCTAGATTTTATCGACTAGCTAGATAGTGTCGAAGCCACATTGGATTAGGGGCTATAACAACTCCCCTCCGCCAATATATAAGAATAAAATTTGTAACACATTGTTAAAAATCAACTAGTTGGTAAGGCTCTAGCTCCATTTCTAATGACCATAGTTCAAATTTTTCAAGTGTAAATAATTTAGTCCCCTCGTTCACATTTCGGTTAGCTCGGTGAACTAGCTAGGGCACAGTAAGATATGGCTAATTTATACACCAAAAGGCAAATAGGAATATAGGATAGGAGTCCAGCTGGGACTAGACTAGAGCAGGGACAGGTTACGGTGATTACTACAAAGTAGTAATCACCGTGGTTACTAAGGGTAAATTGGGTATGAAAAATAAATTATATTAATTAATTTTTTTAATAAATTATATTTTAGATAATTACAAGAATCTATTAATTACAATTCTCTCTCTTTCTCTCACTTCCATAATCTTCAGCCAGATCTCTTTTCCTTATTTTTCTCAATCTTTCTGCAAAAGAAGAAAAAACACGAAATCACTACCAATCCATTAGACAATCACTACCACTATGAAAAATAACAATACCATTGCAGAAATAAATCTATACCATTACACGAAAACTACCAATATAAACAATCTACAAATATAAATCTATACCATTTCACAAAAAATCAATACCATTGTAGATTGAATCAATACCAATACATGCAAATTAATACCATTGCATAATAATCAATACCAATGCGACAAAAACAATACCAATGCAAAAAAACACTACCACTACGAAAAAATCACTACCAATGCGAAAAAAAATCAGATCTAGGGTTTGGTTTTTATTCATCCCACCTTTTCCAGCCGCAACCCTGAGTCGCAGGAGTGGATGGAGTACGACTCCTGAAAAGCGTCGAGAGTTAGAACCTGAGCCTCCTCGTCGCCTTTTAGGTCACTATGGCCGGAGAAGAGGATCTTGGAGAGAGAGAGAGAGAGAGAGAGAGAGAGAGAGAGAGAGAGAGAGAGAGAGAGAGAGAGAGATCGGAGGAGGTGGGCGGATGGTGGGGGGAGAGAGTGGAAGAGAGGGGAGGGCGGGTGGAGGTGGGTGGAGGTGGGGGAAGGGGATGAGGTGGGCGGAGGTGGGCGGAGGTGGGCGGACGCCGTCGTCTAGGGTTGGTCTGGAGGGATGGTAGATTAGGGTTTGAGTAGAATATATAGAATAATCAGGTGTGGACTCTTTTTTGTTTCCAAAATTACCCTAAAACAAAATTAACCACGAGATTAAAAAAAGCGGAAAACAAGAAAAATGAACGGCAGATAGTGATGTAGCCATGGTGGCTACTAAAATTTTAGTTGCCACCCTAACTCATCTCGACTAGAGCAGCATAAGTAGTGAGGGGAAGTAAGACCGTAAGAGTGAGGTCCTGACTCCTAAGGGGCAAATGAGTCATTGCAGAGGGGAAGAGTATTAATGAATAAAACAAGAATCAATGTATAACTAGTATATTAAATTTTGCACAAATACATACATACTTACGTATATAATAATAATATACCTGTGTGATGTAATTAATTCTGCAGTGATAATTGTAATAATTATTAATACTAAAAACATATGTAATTATGCAGCAGGCCTGGAGCAGTACTAGAGATATAGCAGAGAGGGGAAGTGGGTATTCATTACAGTGAAGCCTTAGCCCATCCGATTTATTTTTATTTAATGTTTTTCTTTATTTATAGCCCATCCAGGGGCCGACCTACGGGTGTTTGGGGGTTTCCGAACACTTCTAAATTTTGGGAAAACGATTATCCAAACCCCGATGGTAATTTACGTATTGACAAAAAAATTATAATTGATACTCGGGGACACCCCTAAATTTTAAAAAAGTGATTATCCTACTCTCATCTTTTAGTTTGAGTATGAGAATATAAGTGAATGTTTGGGTAATTCAAACCTAGGACACTTTTATTTTAATAAACATAATTTTCATTAGGCTACAACTCATATGTTATTCGATTTTAAACACTGTGTAACAGTATAATGTCATTCTCTATCTCTAGTTATTTTCAAAATCTAACAATTAAACAAATTTTAAACTACCGTTAGTTTGTATTGATTTATGGTTGCACGACAATTGTTGTAAGAGTCTTTTCAGCTTTGGATTACATCAAGAACAAGTTTAGAAATCGAATATGTGATCAGTTCGTGAATGATTGTCTAATATGATATACAGAGACAATTTTTTTTGAACAGTGTAGACCCCAAGTGTGTTCTACAATCATTTTTTAATATGAAAATACATCGTGAATTTTTTCAAGCTGTATGACTGTATGAGTAAGGTATTTCTTACTTAAATATTATTTATTTTTTAATTATTTTAGAATTATTTGTATTTAATTTATTTTTTAAAAGAGGATACCCCTATGTAAAATTTCTGGGTCCGCCACTGCCCATCCGATTTATTTTTATTTAATGTTATTCTATATTAAAATTTTTATACTATGGCTGTAAAATATGTCAAATGGTGAAACTGTAAAAGGGAATGAAATGAAGAGAAATCGATAATTTTGCGTTCGGTTATGTAGTAATTATGGGAAAGGTGAATAATAAAAGATATAATGACCTCATCTCTTCCATGCTACTGTCATAGATATGGATAAAAACGAAAGACGAGTCCGCCATTCTCCCTGCCTTTTACCACTTTCAGATGAAACCATCAAAGAGAAATTAATAGTATGGACTTTTCTAATATTTAAAAATTTAAAATTATTTTGATATAAAAAAAAGCTCCGTGAAAGAAATTGTTGTTAAAGGCGAAGAATAATATAAACAACGGAAGCACAAAAAGCACTTGGATTCGTTTAATAGGCGACTTTAGTTACAAGAGATGAGAAGAAAAGAAGAACAGCAGAGTTTTTGCTAGGGTTTTTGGTGAAGGTTCTCAAAACTTGAGATCTTCGTTTTCTGCATTTCTCATTATATACCCAACAGCCTGTACAGAGGAAATGGAAATCAACGGCTAATCTACAGTGTTTAACTAACTAATAAAAACAACCAATAACACGGAAACACGTGTCTACAAGACACAATTAAATTGCAATCAATGAACTAAGCAGGACGACGTCGTTCAAGCCATCTCCGTCTTCTTTTGATGAAATGTCTTCGTTTTGCTCCAAAGCAGCTTTCCGAATTAGAGCAAAACGCTGTCGTTTCTTCTGGGCAAGTGGTCTTCAGTTGCAAGTGTCTCCAACCTGCAGCAGCAGCCTTCTCTCCATCTCTCCTTGATTCAATCCTCAGCTGCTGCTGCTAGTCAATGATCATTCATCTATTAAGAGATATGTAAGTTAAGAGATTTGAGCTCAAATTGCTCACTTAAAAAAATCAGATAATTTGAATAAGAAATTCTGGTACAATAACTTATTGATTTATAATATGGGATTTGAGCTAGCCCCAACTATTTATAGACAATTTTGCTTTTATCTCCATCCTCCTATATCTCCATCGATCTCTTCTTCTTTCTGCAAAACGAATTGGCCAAATTCCAGTATCTCAATTTTTTCTCCGCTGACCAAGTCAGCCAACGGGTATATACCGAGTGATCAAACACTATGGAAATTAGTCATCAAGAATTTATTCACATAGGGGTTCACTCAAGAATACGATATTGGTTTTGAGGAGATCTTTTCTCTTGTAGAAATGATGGCTATTGTTTGGGCTCTCTTGGCAATTGATTCTCTCTCCGTTGTCATCCCTTATTACAATTGGATGTCTAGAAAACTTTTTACGTGATCATTTGAAGAAGGAGGTTTACACTTAATGTCCTTTTGGTTATACTCTTGACTCCACACATCTAAATTTTAAATAACATTGCTATCATTGTGGTCTCAAGTAGGTCCCTTCGGGAGTGGTTTGAGAAATTTTAGGCGACTATAGTGGGGCTCGTCTTTGAGAAAAATCTCAACGATCCCTTGTTATTCATCAAGTCATCGGTTGTTGGCGTTGTGGTCTTACTTCATTTATGTTGATGATATGGTGGTCACCCTCTTGATAATATTAAGGACATTCACCTCCTGCATCATGGCTTTCATGCCTCTGTCAATTTGAATGAGCTTGGTTACCTTTCGTACTTTCTAGACTTGGAGGTTTCTCTTAGCGATCCCTGGACCTTTTTTTGGTCTACAAAAGTACATTAGTGATCTCTTTGCCAATCATAACTTCCCAAATTGTCAGTCAGGTTCCAACATTATGGAGCTTAATTTGAAGCTCGATCAAGAGTCTTTTTATCCTTTAATTATTGATTCTCTGACTCTTTGTGCCTACTCCAACTCTTACGTAAGGTGTATTGACACTTGACGGTCTATGATTCGGGTCCAATTGTACACATTTTACCCCTCATTTCTTGCTAGTTTGACTTTGCATTTTATCGTTCCTCTACATATTTCACGCTCAGTTGTGCTTGTTTTGATACATTTTAGGTCCTAGCACGTGTGGAAGGGTCGAGGACGAGTTCGGGACAATTGGAGGTCAAAAAGCGCAAAAACCGAAGAAAAGTCCAAAGTCACTATTTGGACGCAATTGTCACGGTCTCTAGACCATGACAATTGCCCCGTAACAGGGAAGCGCGAACGTCCAAGAATCAGCTGCAGTTCATGGTCTAGCATTGGAGTTCACGGCCTCGAAAGACGTGAACTGGAGCCATAAACCATGAACCGCTAAGCATCCAAGGCGAATTCTAAAGTTACTGACGTCGAGTGAGTTCATGGTCACCAAGACAATGAACTTTGAGTGCAAACCGTGAACTCAAGTGAGTGAAGCGGTGCATTTCGATACAACACTCCAAGTTCACGGAGGGGTTGAGGAGTTCATGGCCGTGAACTGAGCCCAATCCTTGTATATAATGTGAGTTGAAAGGAAGAGAGAGGGGGGAGTCCCAAAGGGGGGAGAGCTTTCTTCTTGAAACCCTAGAGAGAAAAAGTGATGAACCAAGAGGGAGAAGAGGCTAGGGTTTGCTCAAAGTGAAGATTTTGGAAGATCCTCTCCCAAGGAGGAGTTCTACAAGCAAAAGGAGGGTTGGAGGCATCACAATGGTTTCTTTCTTCTTCCTTTGTGTTTTTCCTTTATCTAGCATGGAGTAGTTTCCTTTTTTCACTTGGGTGTTGTAGAACCCTAACTCTTATCATGTAATTGATTGTGTGGATTGAATGATTGTGTGATGGAGGTGTTTAATTTAAGGTTTGAGGTATTATTCATGATTGATTGTGTTGTGTGAAAGCCTATCAATCTAATTGTCATTCTAACCTAGGTTAGAGAGAAGACCCCCTTTGGTTAAGAGGCTCTTTTAGAGATGGGTTTCCTTGGGCATTCCGTGCCTTCTATTCTAGGTTAATTAAGGGAAAATCTCTAAGCTTGAATTAGACATCTAGGTTAATTGTAATTATATCGTCCAAACCCTTTGTTTGAGGGAGAAGATAGGTCAACCCTAAATTGCTTGGGCCAAGAGGGCTACAATTGTAGTCTTTGACCCCTACCTTGGCCTAGCGATTGGGAGAATGGTTTCCAACCATTGTTGCACCTCCAACGGGTCACAATTGCCTCGTCACACGCCGCTTCATTCAATCCCACGGTTCTTGGCAGTTGGTTAGGGGGAAAGCAACACCCTAGTGAAGCTCCTCACTTAAAGTTTTCCACCCATTTTACCTTACTTGTATGTTTTCATTTGTAATTTTCATTGTTTTAAACCCAAACCCGTTTTTCTAGATAACAACTTAAGCGATTGAAGTAGGGGTACATGGATCGGCCCGGGTTTGACAATTAAATACTTGCCCTATACTGCACCCGGCTAGAGTTTAAAAACTAGGGCTCTAGTCGGGATTAATTCATGGTGTAGTTTCGTGCGAGTCAAGTTTTTGGCGTCGTTGTCGGAGACTGCGGTCCATTATTTTGAAAAGGTCGTTTAGTGTTACTCTTGCCTTTTTTTCATGTCTTGTCTTGTGTTTTGTTTTTGTGTTTTATCTTTGTGTGATGCAGAGTTGAGCCATGAATCCTTATAGCTTCCCCTACCCGTGGGGGTATCCACGAACACTCGAATGGTGTTTCCCCGAGCCGAAATGGGACTATCAAGAAGGAGATGAGTATGGATCTAGGGTCGACTACCAACTACCCTTCGTTGATGAGAAACCATACCCCCCGGATGTTCAAGAGTTCTCTCCATACTATGAAGGTTACCATCTACAAGAAGAAGCAAAGAGCCAATTGGAGCTTTTGGTGGAGAAGTTCGTATTGGATAATGAGAAATCATATTCTGAACCGGCCTTTCCAACCATGGATCCACCTCACTCGGATGTCCTCTATGAAGCGGAGGAAATATGCAATCGCACGGAGAAGCTAAACTCGATGGTCAAGGAAGCTTGTGCACGATTCACCCAAGACCAACTCTTGGCGGTTCGTGAAGAAAAGGAAGATGAAGAGGAAAGCCTCAAGGATGAATTGGAACAGTTAGAAGTTTTCACGGATGGCCACCGTGATGCTCAAGACTTAGAATCTCCTCTTGAGATAGCCACCACTCTTCCACATTTCATCCCAAGCGTTAAAGAGGAGGATCTCCATGAGGAGATGCGAGTCGAGCCAATCGATGACATAGCTTGGAGACTCGCTATTCAACGCTTGCTTGCGGAAGAGCAAGGAAAGATAAGGAAAGAAGAAGCTGTGGAGGAGGTAGAATCAAACGAAGAAGAATTTCTTGAGGATCCAAAAGAGGAGGAATATGAAGAAGAGAAGGAGTTGGATGAAACAATTGGCCTTTGTGCTAAGGAGGAAGTCTTGGTGGAAGAGGCTTGCATCAGCCATGTGATTAACAACAAATCTCCACCAAACATCGAGGAATTACTTAGCAAGGATCCTTTTGCGATCACTCTTTGTCCTACCAAAGCACACCTTCATCATTCTTCCTTGATAGAGCCGGTGAAGGAGAGTTGACGATGTTCTATCCGGTTCGCGGCAAAGAGAAAAGAGAAAAAGAGAAGTAGAGGTCTCAAGGGTGGGGGCTTCATCTGACTCAATTTCATGAGTCGGTCATCAAATGTCAATCCATTTGCTCATGAATTGAGTCTCCGCCTAGATGATGAGAACCTCAACTTCAAGGAGGTTCTAGCATGGACCAAAGCTTAAGGAACAACCGTCTAGCTTATGACGTGAAAGTAGCACTTGTTGGGAGGCAACCCAACGTAGGTTTGTGTTTATTTTTATGTAAAGTAATATTATTGTGAAATAACCTCGCCTTGTGTGAGAATGTGTTTGTGTTTTTGTGTTTGTTCCCATGTGAAGCTCTCTCCTTTTTATCTCTGGCCCAATTATGTCCCGACTTTCACTCACCAAGCTATGCGGCAACATCGGTATACCCCTTATTTTACGCCATTGAGGGCAATGTTGAGCTTAAGTGTGTGTGTGTAGGGGGGGGGGGGGGGGGGGGGGGGGGGGGGGGGGGAGTAGTTTATTATTATTCTTGTGTGTGTGACTGAATGCTTGGAGCCTTGATGTATGCCCAAATTTGAAAAATTTGAGGGCTGCAAGCAATGCAATGCATTATCGAAGTGGTCGATTTGTGGGAGAATTTCGTGTCTATTGGCTTTAACCTTGAATTATTGCATGTGATCGAGTGCTTCATATGATGATGACTGAGAGGTCCATTAGGATAGTGCAAAGTTTTCGTTCTCATGAGTGCATAAATGAATGGATGTCTTGACTTGATTACTTGTTGATTACAATTGCCATGCATGGTGGTTGGGTGACTAGATAGCCATGTGAGCTTTGAGCCGATCGTTTTCTTCTTGTGTGCTTAGATCTCTCTTACCATGGCGAGTAACATCACAGTTTTCACTGGTGAGTATGATGGAGGCATAGGATTATTCCACGCCCAAATGTTGATTGTCCCAAAATGTTTTATCCACTAGTCAACCCCTTTGAGCCTTGTGACTTTTGGGGTCGTTCTCAGGTTAGGAGTTTTTTGCTTTTGAGCTTAAGGGTGTTGATAGAACGACTCCTCATCCTTTCTTTGTGTCTATACATGTGTCATCCTTGTGTCCCGAAACTCTCACTTATGAGCTCCATTGAGGTTCTACATAGGAGGATTGTGTGCGGTTCTTGCTAGGAACGAAAGTGAAAAGAAGAGTAGTGTTGGAGTGAGTTCTTAAAAAGAGAGCATTGATCGTTAAAAGTAGTGTGGAAAATGCTTAACTCTCTAGTACCCCCCTTAAAAAGAAAAGAAAAAGAAATAAAAGGAAAGAAGAAAGAAAGAAAGAAAAAGAAAGAGAAACGAAAAAAGAGGTAATAAAACGGGGTAAATAAAGTAGAGAGTGCCACAACGAATCAAAGAGTATGCTCTAGGTCAGGTTTCTTGGCACACAAGCCATTGAAACCTCCACATTGTCTTATAACTCCTTCACTACCAAATTGAAATGTGATAGGAGGAGTGGGCCGAGGAAGAGTGCTTAAGGGAAGTTCATGATGGGTGATAGTTTGGAAGGGAGAATCAAGGTTTTTGGCCGATGCTAGTGGTCGTTGTTTGTGAGGAAGGTTCTTAGTCATAACCATAGAACCTTCGGTTTTATGGTGAAGTTGTAGGACCTCATGATGTGTTTGCCACCACCCAAAAGGCCTTTTTCCCAATGTCCAAGACAATCGCCAGTCATTTGTACCTGTGTCTACGACCTCCAGACCAGCTAGTGATGACAACCATTCCATGAACTCTAGCATTTAGAGGTTGCCGCCGTGGTTTTGCGACAATGGGGTCAAGAGTTGATGATTGTGCACATTCTTTGCCCCAAAAGGTCCCGACCCCACTGGCCAAGAGAGTGAGTGATTCATTCTTGTGTTGCATGTTCATATCTTATCCCGATGAGGACCTAGCTAGCCCATTCGTTTGTTCCTGGACTTGAGTTCTATGCATGGTTAGTAGTGGTTGATGAGTAGTCCGGTCGAGACTTTTATTGATTTGTGAATAGGGTGAGAGCTTTTCGTCTGCACGTTCTTAATGCATTTGAATGTCGTTTGTGGCGGGTGCCGCTATTGCCTGTGACAGTTCATTTGTTGATGCCAAATAAACATTGAGATTCATCCATTGTGTGCCCTTTGAATCTTTGATTGGTCCCCAAGTTTTTGTTGTTGGGTTGAAATATTACCTTGTTCGAGATTGGTTTGCTTGGGGGCAAGCAAACGTTCAAGTGTGGGGAGTGATTCTGGTCCAATTGTATACATTTTATCCCTCATTTCTTGATAGTTTGACTTTGCATTTAATCGTTCCTCGACATATTTCATGCTAGTTTGTGCTTGTTTTGATACATTTCAGGTCCTAGCATGTGTGGAAGGGTCGAGGACGAGTTCGGGATAATTGGAGGTCAAAAAGTGCAAAAAACGAAGAAAAGTCCAAACCGTGACAATTGCCCCGTAACACCGAAGTACGGGCGTCTAAGAATCAGTTGCAGTTCACGGTCTGGCATTGGAGTTCACGGCCTCTAAGGCCGTGAACTAGAGCCATAAACCGTGAATCGCAAAGCGTCCAGGGCGAATTCTGAAGTTACTGAAGCCGAGTGAGTTCACGGTCACTAAGAACGTGAACTTTAAGTGCAAACCGTGAACTCAAGTGAGTGAAGCGGTGCGTTTCGACACAACACTCCAAGTTCACGAATGTGTTGAGGATATCACGGCTGTGAACTAAAGCAGTGAACTGAGCCCAGTCCCAGTATATAATGTGAGCTGAAAGGAAGAGAGAGGAGGGATCCCCAAAGGGGGGGGAGCCTTCTTCTTGAAACCTTAGATAGAAAAAGTGACGAACCAAGACGGAGAAGAGGCTAGGGTTTGCTCCAAGTGAAGATTTTGGAAGATCATCTCCCAAGGAGGAGTTCTACAAGTACAAGGAGGGTTGGAGGCATCACAATGATGGTTTCTTTCTTCTTCCTTTGTGTTTTTCCTTTATCTTGAGAGCTCTCCTTCCCTTCCAACATCTAACCTCTCGTTTACGGAAAAAAAATTACGGGACACTGACCCTTAAAATGACAAGGAAAAAGAATTTTTTTTTAAAAAAAGGAGGAAAATGACAGCCGATTTTGATACACCGTGCTCCACCAGCTCCTCCGACAGCGTCGTCAACAACAACCTCAATGAAAAGCGGGTCAATAAGAAGCTGAAACGAGCGAGAGACGACAGCTGCGGCGACGAGGCGGTGTACAGAGGGGTGAGAATGCAGACGTGGGGGAAATGGGTATCCGAGATTCGGGAGCCACGGAAGAAGAGCCGGATCTGGCTCGGGACCTTCGCCACCGCCGAGATGGCGGCGCGTGCACATGACGTTGCCGCCCTCAGCATCAAGGGCCCCGCCGCCGCCATCCTCAACTTCCCCGACCTCGCCGGCTCTCTCCCTCGCCCCGCTTCCACCTCCCCCCGCGACGTCCGGGCCGTCGCCATCAAGGCCTCCACCATTACCTGCGCCGCCCCGTCGTCGTCTTCGGCGGAAGTCTCATCCACGACGGAGGAGTTGTGCGAGATAGTGGAGCTGTCGAGGCTGGGATCGGAAATAGGGTGTTTTAACGAATCGGCGGCGGCGGTGGATGAATTTGTGTGGCACGGCGACTCATGGCTGTATGATCAGACGTGGCGCGTGGATTACTGCGGCGACAGAGTTGGAGGGTATTGTAGCGGCGAATACTACCGGAGACAGGCGGCGGCGGTTTTGGAGCCTCGTTGTGGCAGCATTATTAGTGTTACTTAATTAGTAACAGAGGTGGGGACTACACGACTGACTGTATGGAGGCAGGCAGGCAAACATCGATGGTTTAGCAAAGCAGCAATGACGTGGTGGCAGTACGTAGTATAGTCGACGCCAAATCGTGTGAGTTAGTATAGTATAGATCTATCTTTACAAAATGGATTGGGTTATTGTTTTAGTAGCTAGATGTGAGATGTTCCTTTTCAATATATGTATATATATGTGATTATATATATCCTCCTCAATCTTGATCTAATCATGTTTTCCTACGTTTTCGATCTTTTAGAATTCTTAACTTTTGTTGATGGCCCGGCCGGTGACCAGAGAATGGCGAGCTGGTGGCGGCCCAGCAATGTTTCGCTGTCCTCAGCCAATGACTCTGTGTTTATTCCATTCCATCGGTGACTCAGCGCTGTTAGAAACCGAACAGAAAAATAGGGTTATCGATCTGGCTAAGTCGCGGACTAGGTCGCACTCTTTAAGACATTCGCGGCACTGCCTTCGTTGCGCACAGCAGACTATCAGCCGGTCGCCTCCAGGATAAAACAGCCAATCTAATTTTGTTGCTCATATGTTTTGTGCGAAAACCGGAGCTCTATGAACTTACTCTCTATCTCGTGTTTCTGCTCTCTGAGGTGTGGTTAGAGGGTCTGGGGGGTCTGCTATTTATAGGAGCAGAAAACCCAGAATATTCCCTCTTTCTATGGGAATAAGTCACATTTTAATTAGTGAGATAATTACTCTCATAATTAAAATATAATCTATTAAGATAATTATTTCTAATTATCTCCATAATATTCATTTTATTAATTATCCATCTTAATTTCGTATTATGGGAAAATAGTGGATAATTAATTAGGAATTTTATTATAGCTTTTCAAAGCTATTCATCCCAACAATCCCCCACTTGAATAGTTTAAAACTATCTCTCAGCATCAACAGTTCCATAAGATCGGGCATAAGCTAAGGTATCGCGAAGATTTGAACCTTATCGTAGTGGTTACACTTCCGATTTCATAAGGGTGACTCGTAGTCTTGAACCCTATCTCAGACAATGTAGCACACCGGATCTTTTCATTGAGTGATATTCTCTCATAGGCCGTGCGTTTATGGCCATGCACGTTATCCCGGTTTAGTGAACGCTCTAGCAACTTTGTGCCTGCAAAGTTCCATAGGGAGCGGCCCCACTCCCACATTCACATAGGTGAGTCTATCAGAAGTACCCCCAAAGTAAAGTACTTCACTCCACATAGAGTATAGATCTCATTAAGAGTTTAACTCAACCTCAAAGGCTTTGGGATTCATGCTTCACTATGCATGAACTTTTCTCAATATTACTCATGACTTGTTATTACCCATTGAACCCGTTTCTTGGGATCTCCAGTCTATCGGGTCGGGTTACCATCACTTGTAATCCATGGTTTGGTAGGCATAAGTCTCATACCCTTCATGGTATTTTGGACTTTCTCTCTAGCTAATCCTTTCGTCAAAGGATCAACTAGTTCTGTTCGGACATTATATAATCCACCCTCACTACTCATATCGTTTGGAGTTCTCTTACAGTACTGTGCTTACGACGAATTGTTCGTCTCTTTTCGTTCTAGAACCGGTTCCCTTCTTTTGCAATAGCTGTGGTGCTATCACAATTAATCAACTACCGGAGGGATCGGTCTTTCCCATAAGGGAATCTCAAGTAGTGACCCTCTCAATCAACTTTCCTCTTTACTAGCCATTACTAGTTCTATCATTTCTGATTTCTTCGTTGATTGAGCCAGGATCGTTTACTTCTTAGACTTCCAAGACATAGCTTCTCTATCGATGTTTAAAACACAACCTCTAGTTGTCTTGGAGTCCTCTATAGGGTATTCTAATCCGCATCACTATACCCTACCAATACAACGAGAAACCGTTGATAACATATATCAAGCTCTACTGTTCTCTTAAGGCATCTCATGACCCCTTTCAATAGCATTTCAATGCTTCATACTAGGACAATCAGTAAACCTGCCAAGTATCCCACTATGTCGGGTCTCATGTTTATCAGCTGCCTCTCGCAGACTATCGATGCTAGTATGTTCTTACTTTCTTACACCGTCTCTGGTGCTCTTTTAAAAAATTGTACTAGCATCTTCAAACATTTAGGCAAGTGTACAACTTGTATTTCTTATAGATCTTAACCAGACAATTAGATTGATCTATAAAAAATTTCTTTCACTGTCCTAGTTATTTGGTTCTCACTCAACATGGTTTTTCACATTTATTCATGTCATGAGTCTTTGCAACAAAGATCAACATGTCTTTTATAGTGCAAGTGTCATTCTCAAGTTAGTAACAAATGCACTTGCCACTTTCATTCAAAACCATGAGAGATAACCATCCATCCATGCCATGATCTTTAAAGTATGTTTCAAATCATACCTTGATTTGTCTCACCATAGACTTTAAAAGCATGTTCAATAATAACAACCTTTTAGGTTGTTCCAATTTCGATTTCTTTATCTAAATCACCATTCACAAAATGCAATTTTAACATCCATCTAATGCACCATTAGCAATTAGACCATACATGGATGTTATTCCAGATTTGGTGAATAGATATCAAGAAAATGTACATTCACCCCCCCCCCCCCCACGCCTAAAGTCTTAACTACTAGGCGATCCTTATACTCATAAACTAAACCATTACGTTTCAGTTTTCTTTTGAGAATCCATTTATTACCTAGGCTTCATTGCCAGGAGGTAATTCTAAAAGATGCCAAATCTTGTTCGATTCTATTGATATATTACCCAAAGCTTTACAGCCAAGAGGTAACTCTACAATATTTTAAGTCGTTAATAATGGATTTACCCACAAATCTACATCTGTATGGAAGTTCGAACTTCTAGCAGAGTTGTAGGATCTCTTCTTAGGGTGTAAATAAAAAAATTCATAACCAAAATCCTTCAATGATTTATGGTTCATTTGTCTCTTCTCAGTTCAAACCCAGATTCATCACCCCACTAGTTATCCATTATTTCTAATAGCAGGCAGGATACCACCCCCACTATCTCTCGATTTAAATGGAATGACATTAATGGATTCTACACAACAATGAGTATTTCATTTTTTTTTAAAAATTATGTGTTCTATTATTGATAGCACAATCAATAAATCACTTTCATGCTCATCTATATTGCACTGATTCTCAAACTATACCATATGAAAATGCATTTCATAAATAACGTTTTACATCAAAAGCATGTCAAAAGCATCACATCGTTAATTAGTGCAATCAATAATAATGTGATAAAGCATTTCACATTATTCTGGTTCACCCATTTCAAAATAAATCAAATCCAAAGATTCTGATTCTCTAATCACATATTTAAGAGTTATTTCACTTTATCATCATATGCATACTCTCATCACCATGACCAATAGTGGAGTGAGCAATACTCAACAACACTTTCTTAATAGCATATGTCTTAGTATGCTTCGAGATACCACTATTCTTCAAAGTTACCAGCATGGTCTACCTCTGTCATAACCTCAGTGATCATTACCACCAAATCCTCTTTTTTACTCAAGTTTACGCTAGGTAAAACTTGTTCTTACACTTTCGTGTTATGTGACCTAGTTTCTCGCAACTTTAGCAGAGAAACACATCGTCATTCCTAGAGGATTGGCACTAAATCTTTTGGTTACCATGAAGGTCACCATTCTTTTTGGTGTGGATTTGGTTCAACTTGATGCTCTCATTCTTTAAACTTTAATATTTCAGAGCAACCTCAGTGGTTCATTTGGTTATGGCAACATATCGTCACTATTGACAATTAACCCATTCTATTCCCATAATATTCTTCATGTATATGCACGCATGTATTCAATTTATATTCTAATCATCGAGGTACTACACCTCAATGTCGACATATACATGCATCTAGATTGCTTTCTAGCATTCACAAGATTTCTCAATTTCTTGCAGAAATTCATATGAAATTGATTCTAGTTAACCATTCATTAATGATTCATGTAAAGGTTTAAGCTCTTACCTCATTTCGGAGAGGTTATTACTTTCTGGTTTCACAAGGAATAGCTAGCACCACATGTAGGCTGTAGCTCCCTTGAATCTCCACTTTAATTGTCCACCATACTCGTCATCCTCTTCTCCAAGTCTAGCAACACTAGTGATGCCACAGCCAAGCGCCTCATTGCAGCAAATGTTACCACCACATCCTTCAAAGCTGAGAGAGATGTTACAGGCCGAATTATCCATGAGAGGAGCTTCAAAAGATGCTGGATCTTTTTTAAATCTCTTCATAGACTCTGATTTCCTTCTCTTAGCACCTGTTCTACGGTTGGTTTGAACAGGGTCTACCGAATCAATCTTGAGAGACGACCCATTCTCAACAACTTCGAGAGCCTTGGAATCAACAAACTGAACAGAAATCTGATCTCCATTAACATCATTTGATGGTGCCGTTCCTCTCAGTTTACTAAGCTTTGGATCATATTCAGTATTATCCTTCACACCCAATTGAATTCGTGGGAGGCTAGTGCACCAGTTCTCACCCGCTTGAGTGGCAACTTGGACATTGGTGCCATTTTCATCACTATCTTCTTCACGAGTGTGTGCTCGAAGACTTGCAAGGCCAGATATGTTCAGAGAGGTCGAGGGTAAACTTCTGTCAGCTGCACTGACATCATCACCTGTCAGATTGTTAGCAGCTGCGAATTAGAGCCCCCAGACTTGCGTTTCCTTTTCCGAATTTTCAGATTGCATCCTTTCTTCCTATTTATAATTTGAATGACCGAGACTAAACCTCTCTTGGAACCTAACTCTCGCCCGTCAAGTTGTCGTGGTTGATCAAATCACCCGTTATTGCCGCCCGCTTCATGACGTCAGACCCTCTATTCCATCTTTCCCGACGTAACCCGGTCGGCAATCACTAGTCTCACCGTTGACCCTAGCTCATCGACAATTGCTTGTTCTTGCAGTTGGGATGGAGATGATGAGAGAGAGAGACGACTAGCAGGCGGCGGGGTCTTCTATTTGGGACTTTGGGTCAAAAGCAATCGGGAGGGGTAGGGCGCAAGCTTCCATCCTTCGATGTCTATGAGGCTCAACCACAACTTTGCTCCCACCTTTCATTCCGCCTCCGCCACGGCAACCTCCGCCCCTTCCTCGGCCTCCACTATCACCGCCCCTTCCTCCTCTAAACCCACCAGATCTTCCTCTTGGAGGCGCCATTGCAGCTCGACTAAGAACAGTAAAGGTGGGAAATTGAGGCTTAGTTTTGCGAGCTTGCTAATATTGGGTTTGTCGGGTTTCTGATCCATGCTGAGAAGCGCAGATAAGGACAGTTTTTCCTTCTTCCTAGCTGTCGGTTGAATTACCCTTCCCCGCGCCGGCGGCGGTATCACCTTCTGGACTCGGTTCCTTCCCATTACTAGGATTGAAGGAGATTTGCAAAGCCAGATAGGTAATCAAATCTGTTCGGTAAACAAAACAACACCGCACGTCTTAAAATTGTTAGAAATCGAACAGAAAAATAGGGTTATCGATCTGGCTGAGTCGCGGACTAGGTCGCTCTCTTTAAGACGTTCGTGGCACTGCCTTCGTTGCGCACGACAGACTATCAGTCGGTCGCCTCCAGGATAAAACAGCCACTCTAATTTTGTTGCTCATCGGTTTTGTGCGAAAACCAGAGCTCTATGAACTCATTCTCTATCTCCTATTTCTGCTCTCTAAGGTGTGGTTAGAGGGTCTGGGGGGTCTGCTATTTATAGGAGCAGAAAAGCCAAAAAATTCCCTCTTTCTTTGGGAATAAGTCACATTTTAATTAGGGAGATAATTACTCCCATAATTAAAATATAATCTATTAAGATAATTATTCCTAATTATCTCCATAATATTCCTTTTATTAATTGTCCATCTTAATTTCGTATTATGGGAAAGTAATGGATAATTAATTAAGAATTTTATTATAGCTTTTCAAAACTATTCATCCCAACAAGCGCTGGTATACGTAGTACATACGTAATTGTGACCAGCAAAGGTTGGAGCATCCGTCACAAGATGGGATGGAGAATCAACATGATAGTTGGGATATATTTTTGCTATGTTTTTAGTGTATTCGGAATGCATACATCGATTTATTTTTTACGAGTTATCATTTTCTATACTCATGTATTCGTGTATTTTAAGAATGTAATATTACTGTTTGAGCCTAACTGTGTGTAGGAGTGAGACTCGGGAAGATGGGTCAAGGAGAGTAAGCAATAGGAGAATAACCGTCAACGAAAGAACTTAGAGAGAGAAGTTGATAATTCTTAGAGATAGAGTCAGAAAAATCTGATCTCCTCACCCACCGGAGTAAATGCCTTATTTATAGGCTACATGGTGGTGGGTGAATAACATGGTGACATGACTACTGACGTGTCAGAAGACTAGACCATACCCCTACCTAGGACAAGTGCATTTAGCCTTTCATTATACCTAGGAATAGGACTGCGATGTGACCACTCGGTAGGTGGGACGCTGTGCGCGCAGCCGAGGTCGCTGCTGTTTGCCAGTATAAAGCGTCTCTCTCTTTTGGGAAACTTTTGGCGGACGCGATGACTAAGACGGTGATCGCAGTGCGCAAGAAGTTGGGGCCACAGAATCCAGGAGTCCTCTGGAACACTCGCGCCATGGTTCGTCACGTCCAGATGTGGTTGGGCGAGAAAAGGTCCCTCGAGTCTGATTCAGAGCCGGAGGAAGAGGAAGAGGAGGCGCGCTCGGACTCCGGTGAGGATGAGGACCAAGGAGAGGATGGGGGGAAGGACGACCAGGCCGACGCGGCGCAGGCTAACGCGGGGGATGGTTTGACCAATGAGGACCAAGTGTAGTTTGCGCTGTTTTGGCGTTTTCCCTTTTTTGCGCGAGCATAGTTGTTGCGCGAGTGTAGCTGTTCCTTTCTTTTCTTTTGTGTATTTGTTAAGTTTCCTCCCATTGATGCAGTCCAAACATTTTGTTCAAGTATACCTTATAAATATTGCTATTTCTTGTTCTTTCGAACTGTGTTGGCGCGAATAACTTCTTTGTTATTGCTATTTTCTATTCTTTCGAACTGTGTTGGCGCGAATAACTTCTTGGTTATTGCTATTTTCTGTTCTTTCGAACTGTGTTGGCGCGAATAACTTCTTGGTTATTGCTATTTGCTGTTCTTTCGAACTGTGTTGGCGCGAATAACTTCTTGGTTATTGCTATTTTTTGTTCTTTCGAACTGTGTTGGCGCGAATAACTTCTTGGTTATTGCTATATTTTTGTTCTTTCGAACTGTGTACTTTTTTATTTCCTTGCGACAATGCGCCATTACGAACAAGGTACACATTAAGTTGCCGGGTGATATTTCCTGAGGTTTTGCGCATTCCACGTTCTTGGAATTTTGCTGCCCCCCAACTCGCTGAGCTTGAAAGTGTTGGCACCGACAACTTCGCGGATTAGGTACGGGCCCTCCCACACCGCGGCGAGTTTCCCATGCTTGGGGTCGGGGCGGAAGTTCCATCGCAGTACTTGGTCTCCGAGGATTAGCTTTTGCGGAACCAGTTTCGTGTTGTGGTATTTGGCTACCTGCTTCTTCATTGCGGCCAACTTAATGGTTGCTAACTCGCGCCTTTCCTGCGCCAACTCCAAGTCCAGCAAGCGCGCCTCATCATTGGTTTCTTCGTTGTACATCGTGATTCGATAGGTCGGGGCTGTTGTCTCGATGGGGATCACCGCGTCGGTACCGTACGTGAGCGCGAAAGGAGTCTCACCTGTTGCCACTTTGTACGTGGTGCGGTGTGCCCATAATACCCTGTTGAGTTCGTCAGCCCAATTACCTTTGGCCTCTCCCAGGCGAGTGTGCAAGCCATGCAAGATTGCTTTGTTGGCGGATTCGGCCTGGCCGTTGGCTTGGGGGTAAGCCACCGATGCAAACCTTGCGATGGTTCCCACTTGGTCGCAAAAGTCTATTACCTCAGCACAATCAAATTGTTTCCCATGATCGAAGATGAGCGCATTCGGGACTCCAAAGCGCGACAGGATATTGGTCTTCAAGAAGCGCGTTACATGTTGCGCCGTTATCGATGCTAGTGCCTCAGCTTCGATCCATTTGGTGAAATAGTCTACAGCCACGATGATGTATTTGCGCTTTCCTTTTGCTGTTGGGAAGAGGCCCAAGAGATCCACCCCCCATTGCGCGAAAAGCCATGGGCTCAATATTTCTTCGTGTCCTTTTTTATTCGCGGCCAATAGTATCCGTGCAACAAAATGGTGCGCTCCATGCTGCGTGGGCCAGCGTGCATTGCGCACAACCCTTCATGTAGGTCACGTATCATGTCGCGTGCCTCTTCTTGTCCGATGCACTTTAGGTAGACACCCGAGTATGACCGTCGGTACAACTCTCCTTCAATGAGTGTGCAGCGGGCCGCCTTTTGTCTCAAAGTCCACGCCTCTTTAGCATCTTCCGGTATTGCACCGTCTTGTAAGTACTTCACAATTGGGGTTCTCCAGTCCTCATCGGGCATGAGTTGGGTGGTATTAATCGCCACTTCTTGGCGATTTTCCTCTTCTTCCTTCTGGACCGACACGAGACGTGTTGTCTCGAAGTCGGTGGCGGTCGCTAGCTTGAATAGCGCGTCGGCGTGCACATTTTCCTCTCTCGGTATTTGCACGTAAGTCACCGCCTCGAAGGTGGCTGCCCGCAGCTTGACGTGCTCCATGTAATGCGCAAGTGTGTCTTCTCCAGTTCCACCATTAGCAATCCCAGAGGAGAGAGCTTGTTGTTCGATCAGGATGAAGAGTCCAGAGCAGGGACAAAGGCGGGGAGCTTGAAATCTCATTCGAGTTCCATAGATCTTGCAATGAGGTGCTTGTTGTTCGGTCGAAAAGGGAAGATCGGGATGGCAAAAGTCGCCAAGGTAGGGATGGGTATTCGATCGGTTAGGTTCAAACCGAACCAAACAGAAAACGGGGCTGCTGCCAGCTGGGATGGAGCAGAGGAGACGCGGGCTACTCACAACTGGGCCGTGTGGAGGCGGAGCTGCAGAGTGCGGACGGGGCTACTAGATGGTGGGATGTGGTGGCGGGCGGCGGGTAAGTCGATGGATGCGACTGGAAGGTGGTGGCGAGTCGCGATGGGGTCTGGGAGAGACGGAGGTGATGGAAGACGCGTCGCAGGTCGGGCTGTCACCGTCAGGGCTCGACGAGTCGCGGTGGCCGGTGTCTAGGAGAGGTCGCCATTCAAGTTCTCGGGCTTGGCGGCTCGCAACTTCTTCTTCGCTTTTCAATTTCGTCTGCTACTGCTAGGGTTGTTTTTTCTTTCGTAGAATGCAGGCAGAAGCGATCAAAGAGAAAGAGATGAGAATTAGGGGATTTGTGAATTGGGTCTGGTGGGTTGAGACGTGGGAATGAAAGTGGGCCAGTGGAGTGTGGGGCTGGCTTGGGCCTCAAAATTATTAAATTGGGTTGGGTTCAGTGGGCTGGGGGTAAAATCACATCTACCATCTGAGTTGGAAGGTTTGGAAATTCGGTTTCTCGGTTCG
Organism: Linum trigynum; assembly: GCA_964030455.1. Lineage (NCBI taxonomy): Eukaryota > Viridiplantae > Streptophyta > Magnoliopsida > Malpighiales > Linaceae > Linum > Linum trigynum. The sequence goes on from OZ034814.1 coordinate 10,292,372, forward strand.
GTTCAAATGAAGCTGACTCCCAAATTATGACATATTCTAGTCCGAATTCTGCACCTAATAAAGTTAAATTCGATTTTTGTCGGTTTTTGTTCGGCTCGGTTCGGTAAAACCGAACTGGATGCGCACCCCTACGCCAAGGAGAGCAGCAACGGCAGTTGCGAGAGAGGGTTAGCACTGGAGAAAGACAATAAAGAGGGTCAATAATGTCTTTTTGGATTTTTCTTTAATTAATTAATTGATATTACTTTTTAATTGACACGTCAGGTATTTAAAGGTCAACTGTTAGAGTTGACTGCCAAATCAGATAAAGTTAACGGAGAGTGACTAAATGTGAACCGTTTTACTAGTTCGAGTGACCAAAATTGATATTAATTTTTTCCATTGACTAAACATGACACATTTTACTACGAACAAGGGTTTGGTCTAGTGGTAATACCACTAGCTTTGAACCTAGAGGACCCATGTTCAAATCTCTTCAGTAGTACCTACCTAATCACAAAAAGTAAACCTATATCACCCTTATCTAAAAAAACATGACACATTTACCCTTTATTTTGGATATGTTGTGCTCGACCTCTGGGGAAGTCAAACAATGGTGACCCATGACATAGCTGTAATGTTATGTTCTATTATACAAACTAGGTGGTGATGTCGCACCTTGTCGCGTGGCGGAGGTGGTATATTGACATGTATTATGTGGCCCGTTATAGTGTTTTGTTTCTATTATTAGTCAAAAATTAATCTTTTGTTAGCAGTTTTGTTAGTAATATTGACTTGACAATATGATATTGACCGAGAAGAGATATATAGTGGTCAATATCTAATTTAAACTTTTTTGAAGTTTTTGGCTAATAAATGATATTTACCAAAACCCAAGTAGACCCATTAATTATGGGTAGGGTATGGGTGACGTATATATGAGTTTGGAAGTTTGTAGTTGAGTTTGGATAGAGTATAGATATTTACCTTCATAATCTAAATGTGTATGAGTTGGGTATGGATACCCATTTATTCAAGGGTGTTTTAATTACACATACAAAAATTATACCTATTTGTAGAACTCCAAAAGTTTAGGTACTAAAATGTAATACAAAAAATTTTAGGTACTAAAATAGTATGTTCCATCAATATTTGAGGACTTATATGCCCAAAAAATAAATTTAGATTATAAATCTATATATCTATTAAGTTTAGTTACCAAACTGTAATTTCCATAGTTGAGGCTTAATTGTTTTTATGGTGATGTATTTAAGATGATAATTATTTATATTTTTTTATCGAAAATAGGAAACTATTTATTTTATATGTATAATTGTTGAGAATTCCATTTATAATTGTTGACAATTCTAGCCTGGGTGAAAAAGAAAGACTCTACAGAGAAGCCAAAAAGAATATAAACTAGAACTCGCTTAAAATTCACGCCTTCAATTCTCATAGTGGAAAATGACGACTTTCTAATAAGTAATAACCATGTATATTTATTTTTAACTGGACTCGACATTGAGCTGAAAATGACAATTCTTTTATCATTTATTTAATGTTTCACGTAATGAACAAATATAAAATGGTTGAATCTTCTCATACAATTGAGTGATACAACATCTTGTGTGGTACAAACTAAATTTATACTTTCATGTTATGGTGGATTGGATTCATGGATTGATTCAATAAATTAACATTAAAATTAAATTTGGGATATCAAAATCTAAAATGTCCATTATAGTAACTAAGTAGTAATTTAATTAACTTTGGGAAATTCTCATCGCTCCAATTCTTTTCTCATAGGATGAAATCATCATTATTAGTTTATTACCAATGGGCCAATCAGAGAGAGTTCTTAGGCAACAGTAACCCAGCTTTCAAATTTATATATAGTAATATGACACAATCGTATTAGAGGTTTTACTAGATAAGTTAGTGATAGGAAATATTGTATATAAATCGTGATTTAATTGTGGTTAAACAATTTTATACCTAAAAATTTTATACCGGCTTGACAACTTGGGCTCTGGTAGAAGGTTTTTCCCGTCGGACGGACAATATAATCAAAGATTGCGAAACTGGAAGTTGTACCGGAAAAGCTAATGGTATGGTATTTTGTACTTAAATGGTGATTTAACAGTGGTTCAACCGTTTCATACTGCCAAAACGTCTGCCAATAGAGAATTTTTTTACGATCAACCGCCAACACGATATAATTTCACGAACACTTAATATGATTTATTAAACCCGGCTGGTAACCCAATATTATTCTCTTTTTGTTGGAAATTGAGGGAAGCTTAATATATCTGATTGGAAACTGAGGTTGAAACTAGAACTCATCAAATCGATATATAGTAATTAAACAGTTGTAATTTTACTTTTATCTTATTTTATTTTGTTCCCTTTCAATTTGGTACTATTGTGTCAAACGGCATCCAACTGTGCCTTGGAAGAAGCTCCGGTGGCATATTGACCTGAAAATCAAGAGCTAGGTTCGTAGCATTATTATGTTTCTTAATCTAGGGATTAACGATATTTAGTTAATTAATTAATGAAACAATAATAATAATTAACTGGGTGATACGTAACTGCCTCTCCCTTTCTTGTAAATCAGTCACACGTGCGTATCTTTAATTCCAGAGTTGACCCTTTTTCATTATAAATAAATTCAGAAACTTCCTCAAAACGCACAAAAATAGCATTTGGCACCGTGGGTTCTCCACATTCTCTAGACCAGCTTTCACAATGAGTTTATAGACATGCATATCGTCTGCTAATATTGGATACGAAAGGAGCTGTTCGTAATATGCATCTTGTTTCTAGCAAAAAATAGAGTATCCAATTATATCATTCGCCCACTCTCAACAATCAACCACGATCATTTGAGACATTTTTTATACATAAACGAATTGATAATCACTCTGTTGTCATCTCTGTCCACAAGGTAATGTCCAACATTATACTATTAATTTTCGCTGTCGTTGCTCATTTGGACGAATTAGATTTCTCAATCTTACTCTGATATCATGAAAAGTTCAAACACCCCCGTCGGCATAGAGTGGCTAACTTGGCACACACGGTATACATATAAGGATTAATGGGAAAGGAGGAGCCCATGGCATCTGGTGCCACAGAAATTAAAGGAAAATGGCCGATGATGTGAATGATGACGAAGAAAATCAATGCGGTACCCAAAAAAGGCACCCAGAAAGAGGAAGGATTGTTTTTCTAAAAGAAAATGCCGCTATTTTAACAAAGCATTATAATTTTCATTATATATTATAACGATGGTATAGTCCCGAACCCACAGTTACCCACCCGACCCAATTCGGTCAACGCGGTAAAATTCGTGTTGATGGGTTTTGGATCGGGTTTGGGTTTAATCCCGTTCATTATTCACTGGGTTGGGTTGGATTTGGTTTTAGGTAAACCCGGCCAATGGGTACCCGCCCACACCCATATAATTAATTTTCTCGATATATTTAATATTCTAAACAACTAATCTTATTTATGTTTGTGGAGGCATGTCTAATTTTTTCTTTCTAATTGTGTAAAATGAAGTTGATGTTATCGAGTGGAGAGTGAAGAAACTTAATTGAAAGGAAGAAGCTTTCAATTAATTAATCATGTTATTTATGGATAATTTGTTATTTGCTTCAATTTTCTTGAGTTTTCTAGGTTGTTGTTGAACAATTTGTATAGTTAATTTGTGATTTGCTTGAATTTTCTAGAATGGTGTTTTATATATGGATAATTTGTATTGAGAGATTGATAATTGACTTTAATTTTGATAGGAACTTGTTATTGTAAATTTATTACGACAAAAACCCGTGGATACCCATGAACCTATGGATACCCAGCGGGTTGGATTGAGTTTGAGTTTTTCAAACCCAGTGGGTTTTACCCCAGATTTTTTTCACGGATAAACCCATGGGTTTGGGTTCGGCAAAACTCGACCCATTGCCATCCCTAACTCCAAGGCTCCAAGCGATTCAACAATTATATGTAATTTGTTATACTTCAACGAATCAGAATTTTCGATTATTATTTTGTATAATATTTATCTTTTGATTTTAATTTGGAGAATGATCAGATTTATTCAATATAGGTAGAGTATAATATCATCTTGCAAATTCGGTTTAAAGATATGAACTGATATATTTCACTGAAAATATCAGGAGTATCGTATATTCCAACATTTTGACCCATAAATATAAACTCGGGATATATTATTGTCTCTCTTTATCGAAGCAGTTGGTAGGTCATATTCATTAGCAGGGCCGTCCCATGATAATCGGAGGCCCTGTTCGACAATTTAAAATGTGGCCCCAAAACATTTTTCATAAATTTTTTAAAAATGAAATTATTAAATAATAATAAAAATGACAACTTCAGAAAATGATTGGAAAATAATAATATTATCTACGCTTAGAAATTAACTTTTTCAAATTTTCGGGTTGACATAATTAGAATTGGGTGTGTACAATTCATATTTAGGCATTGGATATTTTTGGGAAGTTGAGAATTTTCGAAAAAGAGAAAAAGATTAAATACCTAACTGTTAGTTTTGATTCAACTAACAAGCCATAGCTTAGTGGTTGCGTCTTATTTTGATGAAAAGGATAGGTCCACGGTTCGATTCTCCTCCTGCGCATTTGTACTTGGCCTTTTTGTGTGTGGGCCTCGCCATCCAAACAGGGCCTCCAGACTACCCCGTTTAGTATCATTTTGTTGTTGTTGTGGTTGCAGTGGTGTTGTGTAAACAGATGTACAACCACAACAGGAAAAAAAACAGAATACACAAACCTGTTTAGTTGATAAATCTGAAAAATCATGAAAGCTGAAAACAAGAAAGAAAATCGCGTTTAGTTACTACTACAAGTAAAATGAGTTTTTAACATTCATGTCAATGGAGTGAGGCTTTTGTGGAGGGGAAGTGGTCGACGGAGGGTTCGGGCTGCGCGGCGGGCTGGATCGGCGTGGAGGAGGAGGGGTCGGGCGCGGAGGCGGAGGGGTCGGCGACTGAGGAGGTGGCGGGCAGGGCGGCGGAGGTGAGGCGGAGTTGGCGCCTTGTTGAGAAGGGTGGCGGGTGACGCCTCTGTTGAGAAGGGTTTAGGGGGAGAATAGTTTGGGGGACGGCAGCTGATATGTTAGAAGTAGGGTTTGGGGGGTGGTGGCTGTGTTAAAAAAAAAAAGAAATTTTTTTGCTTCTGTGGGGATTCGAAAAATAGTCTAGTTTAATGAAATCAAGTGCCCAACCAGTAGGAATCTCGTGTGCAACATGTTTTAGAATCAGATCCAAAGCAATAAATTGTTGTTTCTCATATTTGGGCCTTGTTGTGCAATTCTGATTCACAACAGAAAATAGAAACCCAACTAAACATTTTTTTTTCTTGGTTTCTCCAATCTTTAAAAACACAACAGGAAACAAAAACAGGCAACCATACTAAACGGGGCCTAAGGGTTTATGTGGGGGTTCTTGCGAGCCTTAGGTAGCATCTGAGGCCCAAATAAAATTGAGGCCCTGTGTTGTGGGTCTGACCAGCACAGGGCCTGGGCCGGGCCTGTTTCTTAGCCTGTATAGAAAGTTTGATGACAACTTGGCCTTTTTCCCATAATCACCTCCAATTGGCATGTCTCGGTCTAAGTTATGGTCCGAATTCATTTGGGAGCCAATAGCAGCAGCAACAATGGAGTTCATACAGTTTTCTTGAATGAATTTCCTCCGTGGCCGTTATGCCTATATCTAAGCTCCAGTCATTTTTCACAGGTCCACAGAGAGAGAGGTGTCTCCATATTCCTCTTCCTTTTGATAACGAAAGTGTTGTGGAAATTATTCACGTATACTAATTCTTTCAACACAAGTAACAAATAAGATCATGAAATCATGCAAATACATATGCAAGCGTTCTAGCCGATAGAATTCACTATCTCTCCTTAAAGAATCTTATTCCCTCTAGTTCCCAAGGTTATTGAATGATTCCTCCCAGGATAGAAAGGACGTACCTTTTCTGGCGTAGCGGTACCTCAAACCCCGAAACCCATTGAACGCAGCGAACGGAGAGAACCACACTTGACTCCTTTTCTATTTGAAAAGAATGCAGAATACTAGTTTTGGATTTTGGCAGAATTTTGGTAGCAGAAAAATCCATGTAAAAGCAGAGGGGTTAGGTGCTATTTATAGAAAATGAAGGTGTTATAAACGCGTTGCTACGGATCGGGAAACTGCTGGAATCGATAAAGCACGAAAGCGAGAATAGAAAAACACAGACACATGATTTACGTGGTTCACTAACATACATACACGATGTACGTTAGCTAGTCCACGGGCGAGAGAGAGACAGTTTCACTGTATCGAGAAGATTACAGATTACAGAGGAGTATGAGAAGTATTTATAGTACTTCTCCATGTGGGTCTAAACCTAATCCAACCTGGCAAAGGAAATGGTTACAAACCAGGTCTAGAACCCGAACCCAAATAACATTGAGCCCATACACCGCTGGACCCACGACCACCTAGTCATAGCGGCTGATAGTTCGATTCAAGTCACATCAACAAATCTCCAACTTTACTTGAATCCTCTTCCTCTAAAATCTCTGATGTACTCTACTCCTTCTTTCTCTCTCTCCCGCCATCAATGCCCTGTAGGGCGGAGTCACCCACTCAAGACATTCAGCAAGTCCAAGCAGTGTTGGAACTTGCCATGTGGAACCGGTTTCGTGAACATATCAGCAGGATTATCCCCGGTGCCAACCTTCTTCACCTTAATTCTCTTCTCTGTCCTCAAGAAATGATACCTCACGTCAATGTGGTTAGTCCTCTCATGGTGGACTTGATCCTTCTCCAAGAATATTGCACTCAAACTATCGCAATACACCACTGCCTGATCATGATGTAGACCCAGATCACCAACCAGTCCCTTCAACCATATTCCCTTCTTAGCAGCTTCTGTCAACGCCATATACTCTGCCTCAGTAGTAGACAATGTCACCGCCGACTGCAGAGTTGCCTTCCAGCTCACTACAGAACTCCCAAGAGTGAATACATAACTGCTCATCGATCTCCTCGTGTCAACATCTCCAACATAGTCCGAGTCAGAATACCCAGACACTAAGCACTCTGTATCACTTCCGAAGATAATCCCCACATCAGGTGTACCCTTAAGGTACCGGAAGATCCTCTTTACAGCCTGCCAATGCTCCTTCCCAGGTTGTATCATGAACCTGCTGACAACACTAACAGCATGTGCAAGATCAGGTCTAGTGCCTACCATAGTGTACATCAAGCTACCTACTACACTAGCATATAGGAATCTCGACATGTACTCCTTCTCAGCCTCTGACTGCGGTGCATAAGCCGAGGATAAATGAGCATTTGAAGCACTAGGAGTATTTAAGGGCTTTGTTGAAGACATGCCAAACCTTGACAGTATCTTCTGGATGTAGCTCTTTTGTGACAAGAAAAGCTTCTTCTTTGACTTGTCCCTATAAATCTCCATACCCAAGATCTTCTGAGCAGCTCCCAAATCCTTCATCTCAAACTCAGCACTGAGAAGCCCCTTTAACTTCTGGATATCAGACTTCAACCTCGCAGCTATGAGCATATCATCCACATACATAACAAGTTAGATCATCGAACCATCCTCCACCTTGTTGTGATACACACAACAATCATATGGACTTCTGTTGTAGCCCAGCTCAAGCATGTAACTGTCAAATCTATTGTACCACTGCCTCGGAGACTGCTTAAGTCCATACAAGGACTTCTTCAGCTTACAAACATAGTCTTCTTTTCCTGGAACCTGGAATCCTTCTGGCTGAGTCAGGTAAATTTCTTCCTCCAACTCTCCGTAAATGAAAGCTGTCTTCACGTCTAGTTGCTCGAGCTCCAAGTCATAATGTACCACTATTGCTAGTAGCACTCTGATCGAAGTATGTCTGACCACTGGTGAGAAAATCTCATTGTAGTCAACTCCTTCCCTCTGCGAGAAGCCTCGCGCAACCAAGTCTGATTCCTTCCTGTGGTCGTTTGACTAGATCCCAAGTCCAATTCCTGTCATGGGATTCCATCTCATCTTCCATTGCGGCAAGCCACTGATCAGCTTCTCCACCCGAAACGTCTTCTTTATAGGATTGTGGCTCACCTGCATCCACTTCTTCAGCAACCTGAAATGAATACGCCACCATGTCCTCGAAACCATACCTCTCTGGAGGTACTCCTGTAGTCGCTCTCTTCGATCTACCGGAAGCTATAGATTGTTGAGCTCCTGCACTGGACTGTGAAGTTTCTGGCTCTGTAGAAACATGCTCATGTTGATCATCTCCCCCTTGGTGCTCAAACTCACTCTCATTGAGAGTTTGCAGCTCCACTTGCTTATCAACATTCCTGCTACCTTCAACAATAGTAACCTTCAACATGGGGGGGGGGGGGGGGGGTTAAACATAGACTTCTCATCAAATATCACATTTCTACCGAGTATAATTCGATGCTCAGAAGGTGACCAGACTCGAAATCTCTTAACTCCATCTCTGTAACCCACAAATACACCCTTCTTTGCCCTTGGGTTCAGTTTACCCTCATCCACATGATAATAAACAAGACACCCAAAAACTTTCAGTGAAGAGTAATCAGCAGGCTTACCATACCACACTTCATAAGGAGTCTTAAACTCGATACCTATGTGAGGTTCACGGTTGATCATGAAGCACGCCATGTTTACTGCTTCTGCCCATAATCTTCTCTCCAGTCTAGCCTTAGAGAGCATGCACCGTGCTCTCTCCAACAATGTCTGGTTCATCCTTTCTGCAAAGCCATTCTGCTGTGATGTATCTCTAACGGTCCGATGACGGGCAATCCCTTCATCCTTGCAGAATTCGTTGAACTCAGAATTACAGAACTCCAAACTATTGTCCATTCGCAGTTTCTTAATCTTCTTCCCGGTTTGATTCTCCACCAATGTCTTCCACTGCTTTAACTTCGTGATAGCCTCACTTTTTTGCTTCATCATGAAAATTGAAGTAAATCTCGAATAATCATCAATAATAGACAGAAAATACCTGCTGCCTCCAATGGATTCAACTCGTGATGTAGCTTCTAGTATCCCCTTCGTCCGGTGGATACCCTTCTTGGGAAACTTGATGTAATGTAGCTTCCCATACACACAACGCTCACAGAATTCCAAATTCTGCACCTTGTGCCCGTAAAGAATATCCCTTTTCGATAGAACTTGCATCCCCCGTTCACTCATATGTCCCAGTCTCATGTGCCAGAGAGTGGTCATATCTTCCTGATGAATATGAGAAGATGCAACTGCAACAGAAATAGATAACACAAACCCTTGTAATGCATACAAGGTCCCACGCTTCACGCCCTTCAACACCTTCCTTGAACCTTTGCAGACATACACAACTCCACCTTTTCCTTTGAAGCTGAAACCCTTGCTGTTGAGTAGACTCAAGGAGATCAGGTTCTTTGTCATTCGTGGAACATGTCTGACACTATTCATGGTACAGAACGAACCATCATGTGTCTGAACCTTTATGGACCCGATTCCAACAACCTTGCAGACAACTCCATTTGCCATGACCATGTCACCACCATCTATATGCTCGTAGGTTGTGAAGAAATTCCTTTTCGGAGACATATGGTATGAGGTTGTAGTATCCAGAAACCACACATCCCCACGATTTTCCTTCTCATCTATAGCCAAGGCGAGATTGTCTTCAGAACTGTTGTCCACTTCAGCCATGGCAACTGAACCTTGTTTCTTCTATTGCCCTCTTCTCTTGGGACAGTTGTACTTCCAATGCCCCACTTCCTTACAGTTGTGAAAAGCATCACCTGGCTGTGGACAGGGACCCTTGGATTCTTGTTTGAATTCCCTTTACCAGATTTCTTCTTTCCCTTTCCATCTATAACAGCCAAATCTGATGTCTCACCACCTGTACCAGATCCGGACGCTTTATGCCTGATCTCCCTAGTATGAAGAGTAGACCTGACATCCTCTAATGACACGCTTTCTTTACCGGTAATAAAAGAATCAACGAAATTCTCATATGAACTCGGCAAAGAAACCAACATGATTAGGGCAGCATCCTTGTCATCAACTTGAACATTTATATTACGCAGATCCAGCAAAATAGAGTTAAGCTGTTCGAGATGTTCCCTCAAAGGTGTACCTTCTTGCATCCTCAAGCTGAACAACCGTTGCTTGAGATGCAGCTGGTTGGTTAAGGACTTCGTCATATACACTCTCCAACTTTAACCACAAGCCCGCGACAGTCGTCTCAGCACCGACTTCAATGATGACGTCATCAGACAACAATAGCATGATGGTCGAGTTGACCTTCTCCTCCAGGGTATTCCACTCATCGTCATCGACCGCTGCATTCTTCTATTTAGCAGACAGCGGCCCCCACAGCCCTTGCTGTTTTAATAAAGCCTACATCTTGATTTGTCATATAGCGAAGCTATTCTTCCCCGTGAACTTTACGATCTTCAAGTTCACCGACATCATTCTTCTAATCGAAAACCCTAGTCAGATTTCCAGCCGCGACTCTGATACTACTTGTTATAAACGCGCTGCTACGGATCGGGAAATTGCCGGAATCGATAAAGCAGAAATATGAAAGCGAGAATCGAAAAACACAGACACACGATTTACGTGGTTCACTAACACGATGTGTGTTAGCTAGTCCACATGCGAGAGAGAGCCAGTTTCACTATATCGAGGAGATTACAGATTATAGGGGAGTATGAGAAGTATTTATAGTACTTCTCCATGTGGGTCTAAACCTAATCCAATATGGCAAAGAAAATGATTACATGCCAGGCCCAAAACTCGAACCCAAATAACATTGAGCCCATACATCGCGGGACCCCCGACAACCAGTCATAGCGGCTGATAGTCCGATTCAAGTTAAATCAACAGAAGGGGTGCTTACGAAGGGGGGCAACTCTTCGTATGGGTGTTTACACCCCAACCAACACATTGGTTCGTTTTAAAATAATGAACCATTGCATCGGTTCGGCCCATGGTAGTTGGACCGATTTGGTTTTTCCAACCACCATATCGGTTCGGTTCGATTTGGTTCAACTCGATTTGGTTTGGTCCGTTTGGCACACAAACAATTTTAACCGATTAACCACATATTGTATCAAATCGATCTAATTCAAGGTCGTGCCTTCCCACATCTTACAAACATGGTACTTCAAGAGACTCTCTTGGAACTTTCCCATTTCCATTCACACCATTAAATTCCAAATAGAAAGCTCGCTCTCTCATATACGTATATGTAGACTAGCCACTTATAATCTGAGTACTAATACGAGTACATGCATGATAATTTATATGAGAATTTGACGTATAGGGGGGATAGTTTTTTTAACCTGATATGATAATCTGAAACGATGCCACTTCGGAAGAAACTGTAAACATCGTCCATTGTTAGAAATTTGCGATTTGTGGAAGAACTTTGAACTCACATCTCCTATGTTTAACTAGGTGACCCTAGACTACTTCTTGGACCCAACATATCTCTTTCACATTTCCCACAATAATCCGTCCAAAACACACTTTAAGAGTCATCGATCTATCTCAATTCCGCTTTTAATACACACCACTTTCCTCTTTTGCATCAAACAATAAATCCACCGATTCCATAGTTCCAAGAATCCCTTTATCAAGCACTCAAGAAGTTAGACCTAATTCTAATTGCTATGAGAAATGCAAATTCTTTCCACCGCTTTGTTCCTTGTTGGGTATAGGTCGATCTAAACCAGCCCAAAAGAGTCTAGGTAAGAAATGCAAATTCTTTCCACCGCTTTGTTCCTTGTTGGATATAGGTCGATCTAAACCATCCCAAAAGAGTCTAGGTTATTGAATAGACGAAGTGACAGTTTATTTATAAAATTTCTTGACAATTTTCTGATTAGTTGGATCTCAGAAGCAATAGATTGTCTCCAAATTCTCGACCGAAGCATAATATAGAGCTCTTACAGACACAGCTCAGGAACGTAACTTCCGTCGATGACATTATAATTGATAGAACTAAACTGATGATTTTTCATGGTATAAGGATCGATATATAACTAGTTAGGATTTGTTAGTAAACATGTATTAGGAATAGGTAGTTAAATTTAATTTTCAAGTTTCTATTGTATTTCTGTTAGAAACAAACTCTCTCGCTCTTTCTCACTCTCTCTCCTTTGATCGACGAATCCCTCTGTATTTTTTTTGGGTGGAAACCAGATTGCAAAGGGGCGCTCTAACCCTTATATAATAATTGAACGAGGGGTTTGGACCCCCAAAAGATCAAAGTAAACCAATGGTTTAACGACGGACTGGGATTCTCAAACACGTGAACCCCCACGGCTAAGCTATGTCCGACTGAAGCTAGGTAATCCGCAACAACATTTCCCTCTCTAAAAACATGGTCAATCTGAACCTCCCACTCCCTCGCTAGAAGCTCTCGAATCATGGACACCTGAACAAAGTGAATATGGCCTGGCATTGCTTCCTGGATAAGCTGGGTTGTGATAGTTGAATCTGTCTGAACCCTCACCTTCCGACATCCCTCATCCCAGGCTAGGCGAAGGCCAAAAGAGATTCCTGCAAGTTTAGCATAAGTGATGGATCCCGTCCCAAATTGGCTGAAAAGGCCTTCACAAAACGTCCCGCTTCATCTCTGATCACACCCGCCGCCGCCGTACTACCCTGACCTCCCACCACCGAGCCATCCATGTTTAGGCAGAACCAACTACTCGAAGGCCGTTGCCAGCTGATCAACTGTGTGCTATGCTCGGGTGTCCCCACCATACCACAGTTATTAGCTGCTTGGGCCAACTCCACTTGCCGCCTTAAGATTCCAACCTGAGACGTAATCTGTTGTGCTGAGGCGAGCTGTTTTTCGAACACCCAACTATTCCTACTCTTCCATAAACTCCAGCAGGTAAGTGCAAAGAGGGGAGGATCAATAAACTTACTTCTGCCGGACAGGTAGTACATTACCCATCGATCCAACGTCAAGCCAAATAAAGTTCCATCCGACTCGTCCAAGAGGATTTCCGACCAAACTGACCTCGCATACGAGCATTCTCTAATAACATGGATCATCGTTTCCGGACCTCCTCCACACAGTGGGCAAACATCGGACTGGGCTAGGTGACGACGATACCGTTCGGCGTTCGTGAGGAGTCTATTGTGAAGTACCAGCCAAAAGAACGTCCTTAGCCTGTGAGGCCCTTCAATCTTCCAAACAGCCCGCCACACTGCCTGTTGATGTTTCTCGTTGTCCCCGTCTTCCGTTAGCTCATACGTGGTGGCCATGGTGAAACGTCTAGCAGCAGAGATTTTCCAACATGGAACGTCTGGTTCCACTTCATAAGGTTTCGGGTGCAGCTGGAGTTGCAGGACAACCACTTCTGATAGAAAAGCTCAAACATAATCGAGATTCCAGCTACCATTAAGCACATTCTCGGCAACTGGAATATTAGATGCTTTAGGGGGGAGGTCGTGTGCAATTTCAATAAGTGGAGGTCCATCATATAACCAAACATCCTTCCAAAACCGAGTGCCCATGCCATTCCTCACATTCCACATAATCCCCTTGGGAAGTAAATGAAGTACTCGTAAAACTCCCCTCCATAGATTAGACAATCTGCCCGTCGTCCGGGGAATCCAACCCTCGGCTGTGCGACGAAGGTACTTGGCATTAATCACGCGAGCCCAAAGACTCTCCATCTCATTCAATAACCTCCATGCAATCTTCAATATAAACGCTTGATTCATTCGAGTGGCGTTCCGCAAACCCATCCCCATCCCCCTTCGATCTACACATAGTATCCCAGTCTACAAGATGGATCTTCCTCCCCTGTTCGGAACTCCCCCAGATAAATCCTCGGATCTTCTTATCTATGTATTCCTAAATAGCTGCCGGGAGAAAAGAAGTCTGCATTATGTATGCTGGTAAAGCTCCTAAAACCGATTGAACTAGGGTCATCCGTGCCGCTAGGGATAGGGTTGCCACCTTCCAACTGGCCAATCGCGCATCAATTTTGTCGATCAAGTCCACAAAAGTTGCCTTAGAAATACGATCATGGATCACCGGGACTCCCAGGTAGCAGCCGAGATTAGAGGTTCGCGGGATACTGAGAGCTTTGCTCAGACTCCTGCAAACTGGATCAGTGACATTCTGTGAGAAAAAGACCCTGGATTTAGGCTTACTGACTTGTTGCCCAGACACCACTCCAAAATCTGCTAGGCACTGCGAAATGGCTGAACCTGCTCAAGAGAAGCAACACCAAATAAAATGAGGTCGTCAGCAAAGAACAGGTGGGACAGAGAAGGTCCTTCATGACTCAGCTTAATCGATTTCCATTTTTTCTCTTCAACTGCGGCAGTGATAATGTGGTCCAGCCTCTCCATACAAAGTGTGAATAAGTACGGGGAGAGGGGTGACACGCCAAAACACAACACCAATCTGCGACCAAGTGTAATCGCAGACCGGGAATGCAGTAACAGGCAAGTTATATTATCAACCCGGGGTCTAGATCTACTGCTTACTCAGTGATTCTCTGTTATCTAGCCAACTAGAGTAAGTGATTGTTGTTTAAACTAAAAGCAGAAATAAAGCAGGAAATTATTCGGTTTTCTTAAGCAGGAAAGAGTCACTCGGGAATGAATCCCCCTAGCTCTTTAGTTAGGTTTCAATTGCAATTTACCCTGGGTTGATTTACTGTTGATTAGACTGCGGAAGATCCGGCAGTAGCTTGGAATCTCTTAAGCTGACCAAGCCCTCTCAGTCTAACTACCCGGCAGACGACTAGTCTTCACCGGGATAGAAAGCTGAAGCAGTAAGAACAGAAATTCACTACTGGAATTAGATTCCAGTACAAAGCAGTAAATTGATTGACTCTCGCACAACCAATTCACCACTATCAATCAAGGAAGCTCTCTTAACCTAATCAGATTCTATCTATCATAGGTTAAAGCAGAAATCAAGAGAATTTGATCAAGATTCAATTGACTCAATAAAGCATGTCTCAATCGATTAAAACCAAACAGTAATATCATCCCAAGTCATTACAATCAATCCCTAACACATAGAACTAGGGTTCTTCATCCCCAAGTGAGAGAAGGGTTCTACTCCATAGAGAGAGAAGAGAAAACAAGAATCGGATTAGTCATACTCATAACGATGAGGATAATCTGCTCCGGGACGATGATTTTCACTCCTATGACAATCTCCAGGCTCGATTCGATGAAATCCAGCTCTAAGACAGCTTCTAGGATGTGTTCTTCGTACTTTCTCTCTCTAGGGCTCTGTTTTTGCTCTGAAAACACTGTTCTCTCACTTCTTGCTCGGATTAGGCTTTAAAACCGGGTTTCCCGAGTTGCACGGCCAGGGTGCACGGCCGTGCACCTCACCATTCTGGCCGTGCACCATGAAACGCAGCGTATCCCTTAAGTCGAACTCAGGCTTCTTGCACGGCCAGATGCACGGCCGTGCAATCTTCAGGGCCTGCCCGTGCAGCTCCTCGGCATGAGGCGCACGGCCAGCTTGCAACCGTGCACGGCCGTGCAGCCTCCCTGGTCTGCCCGTGCAGCTCCCCAAAAACCTCGCCATTCGTCCGTTCTTCGTCCAATCGACCCCAGACTCGCTCCTAAGCCTTCATTCACGTACTAGGACCTGAAATATCACAAAAAAGCACAACCTAGCGTGAAATCGGCCTAAAACACGAGAATCAACACCTCAAACGGTGTAAGAACGGGGGTAAAAACATGTGTAAATGACGGTCTATCAAGGGGGAAGCCCTGTCTGAGACCTCTAGATGGGGCAAACTCTTCGGTAAGGCATCCATTCCATTGGATCTGCATAGACGCCGTAGAAACACAACTCATGTTAATATCAATGAACTTCGTCGGTGCGCCTGCTGCTTCCAGGGTATCCCGCACAAAACTCCATTTGATGCGATCATAGGCATTTGCAAGGTCAATTTTAAGTACCATCCAGCCCGTCCTCCCCTTCTTCGCCCGCATCGAATGGACAACTTCCTGTAAAACACAAATATTGTCAGTAATATGTCTCCCGGGCACAAAACTCGTCTGAGTTTCTTGGACTAGAAGGGGCATGACTGGCTTCAATCATTCAGCAAGACACTTAGTGATCATCTTGTAGGTCACATTGCAGAGACTAATAGGCCAAAAATGCTCTATCAGGGTAGGCCGCTGTAACTTGGGGACCAAAGCAGTAATCTTAGCATTAATGTTCTTGATTATAGCTGGCTCGTTCCAACACGATTGGAAGACAAAGGTAACCACTTCTTGACCGACCAAATTCCAACATTTTTTATAAAACAGCGGATTAAACCCGTCCTTCCCTGGTGCTTTCAAAGCCCCCATAGCTCGGATAGCGCTGTGAAGCTGTTCTCAGTAAACTGGGGCTCGGCAGCCTGCCATAGTCGCCCGGGATGGTTAGGAAGGCCCCCTGAATGACACTGACAGGCAGACCATCATCAGTATATAGGTCCGTAAAAAAATTGCGAGCCATGTCGAGAAGTACTACGGGATCATCCACCCACTGTCCGTCATTATTCTTTAAAACAGTGACCCTATTACCTCGCCGCCGCTTCATTGTTCTCGAGTGGAAGTATTTAGTATTTCGATCACCTGAAGTGATCCAATCCAAATTCGATTTCTGACACCACAAAAGCTCCTCCTGAGCGAGGATATCTTCTAGCTCGTGCCTTGCCTGTCGCAAAGCCATATTATTATCATTACTTCGAGTACGAAGCTCTAGGCGCTCAATCCGAGCAAGGAGGGTGTTCTTCTTCATAATAATGTTCCCGAAGGTGTGGGTGGTCCGAGCTTCAGCCTCTTGCGCAAACTCCCTCTGTATAAATATAGTCGTCGAAAATTGATTTATGTACGATTTCAAAATAAATAAACTATCAATCAAGAAAGTGTGCTTATGTCTTAATACGACGACGACTCACTGCCTATATATGAACTTGAGCTCACCTATTGTACTGATTGGGTTGTGAGCTCAGTACCTGAATTTCAAAAGTTCATCCTCGAGTTGAGTCCATCGTCCCAACCTCCATGATTACACAGAGTGTATAATAATTGGTTGGATGTGTAGTAGTTGTATATATACTATACCCCATTACATGACACAGCGGTATTAATCAATTTAGTCAGAAAACAATAATGTATATCTCTAAAGACCTAACCAATTAGGTTGTAAAAAAAAAAGACCTAACCAATTAGGTTGTCAAAAAAAAAAAAGACCTAACCAATTAGAGCAGCTGCATCGGCTGTCTCTTCTTCATTTAAAAGTGACATGGCAATGTCATTTGCCATTTCATGGTTGTATCAACTCATTTCAATAATGAAATATTTCATTAGATGGAAAAGCAAATGAAATTGCAAGTGGGGTAGCAAGTGGGCCCATTTCAATTGGTTAGAGTGTATAAATTATTTAGTTATATTGTTTATGTGAATCGGGCCATCATATGGAATTGGAGATAGATTTCATGGATGTAGATGAAAGGGATGTTAAAGAATGAAATTGTAAAAAGTGTATAGGTGGCAGTAGAGGCCACAAATGAAATAGGTAGGCTCTTTCATAGTTGTTGATGGTCTTAGTTGCTATATAAATTGGCAGCTTAAAAAGGTGGAGAGTAAGCATTAACATATAGTTATGGATCTTTGGGACATATTTGTCTGTCTGTATGAATCCCATCACCTCTCCAATTCCTGTCGACATTGACAAGTAGTAGCTAGTTAAGTAGTTGATTGATTAAAGAGAGGAATGGTCAATTTCTATCTTCCTTTTCTTAGGTCCTACGTACGTTACCCATCACCTTGATTGATTATTGTAACCTTCCCCTTGCCGGAACTCGACATGGTATGGTGGATTCATCAGGAAATTTATGCCTTATCCAAAATGTAACCTTATGAATACGAAACCAGATCGATTATTGAGACATAGTGTATACAGCTAATTATAGGTTTTTGTGAGTACATACTCACAACTGTCTGATCAGATGATGGGCGTTTCGCTTCTATTAGATGGATACGGTGTCATTTATGTAAATCAGATGGGTTACGAGTATTCGAGAAAAATTGACAAGTTAATTCATACAATTAGCATATTATTCAGGGTTTGTGAAGGTATAGTTCTATAACGAACTCTGTTGATGCATTTTATCAGTTGATTTAGTATTTCTCATGAGTTTAGACTAATTTGATTGACATGCCATTCATTATGTTGACTGTTAGAAATCGAACAGGAAAAATTAGGGTTACCGATCTGGCTGAGTCGCGGACTAGGTCGCTCTCATTAAGACGTTCGCGGCACTGCTTCGTTATTCGCACAACAGACTATCAGCCGATCGCCTCCAGGATAAAACAACCACTCTTTTGATTTACTCAGCGGTTTTGTGCGAAAAACCGGAGCTCTTTGAATCTCACTCTCTCTCATGTTTCTGCTCTCTGATTGTGTGTTTAGAGGGTCTGGGAAGTGCTCTATTCATAGGAGCAAAACCCTAGAATATTCCCTCTTTCGTGGGGAATAAGTCACACTGAATTAGAAAGATAATTACCCCCATAATTAAAATGTGTTCTATTAAGATAATTAAATCTAATTATCTTCATAATATTCCTTTTATTAATTATCCTTCTTATTTTCCTATATGGAAATATACAGGATAATTAACTTGGAATTTCATTTATAGCTTTTCAAAGCTATTCATCCCAACATTGACTCGATCGAGTTTAGACTAATTACTGATGTATGATGCTTTTGGGGCCTCCAATGTCCATAACAATATTCATAGTACCCAATCCATACAAGTTACAGGTTAGATAATACTAAAAATTACGAAATAGGGTAGATATATAAATTTGAATATGAAGATTTAGGAGGGAAACAAAAGTTTTTGAATCTGTGAGTGGTAATTCAGAGAAACAAGAGAGTAAAATATTGTTTGGAGATGAAAAGGCACGTGCATCGGTGGAGAGGAGTAGCAAGCTAAGGAGGAGAAGCCTAGCCCTCCGGTTCCGGCGGAGGAGGAGGACGACTTTCTGGCCGGTGGATAGTGAAGACTTCTAATTATTCTTGGAAACACCAACAAAAAGAGAATTGTGCACACTATCTTAATAGAAGACACTAGACTGTCAGGTAGTGTCTCATCACTCAGAATGAAAATTCAAAAATTCCGTTAAATAATAGTACACACACCCATAATCTTGTTTCGGTGATTTAATTATGGGGGTCGACGATTAGCATGTATTTGATAATAACTCAGACTATTATAGATATATCAGGACGAAGCATGCTTGGGATGCAAGAGGATAGCGAGAAGTGATTACTAACTATGTTTGGCAATCAGGGGGAGCAATTTCGAGGGTGAAACGTGATTATGGGGTTCTCTTTTTTCAAAACGAAAATGTAATGAAAAATATTTTGTGATCGGGTATGAGAAATTTGACGGGTTCATTTGCTATTTCTAGTTTAAATTGAAAAATTGGATCATAATATGAAGTAAAGTTATCTCAGAATGACTTGTAGTATAAAGATGTAGAACTCGATTTGTTATCCATAGATCGACCACAAATGGCCTAGCTATGACACTATATATCATACCAACTCCATACTTTATCATTTGACTGAGAAATTCAGTTATGTTGTAGAAAGAAACTATGGGCTTTTTCAATGATTAAATTGGATGAGACGATTTGGCTTAATCGCCTCAAAATGAAGCAATTAGGTCAAATAGTCTTGTTTATCAATATAAAATGAGCTCGTTTTGCATCATTTTGAATTGACATGAAATGGACAAATATCGTGAAGCATGTGTTTTAGTGAAAAAATTGTGAGACAATTTGATCAAATTGTCTTATTTCACAATTCCGCCATCTAAACGATCCCAATTATTTGTATTTTTTTTTTGCACGTGACATTGATTTATAGAGTTTAGGATAGTATATTTTTTCTTCTTATTAAACAGTGTAGTACATAATGCCTACACGTTTATCTAACAACTAAAACTACAAGCTTCGAACTGAGGGTGGTCTGTTTGGGTTTCATATGGATGAAGGTGGCAGTGTTGGGGAGATTACTCATCTATTGTTTGCTGATGACTCCCTCATTTTCTGTGATTCTTCTGCTGACCAAGTCATCAACATCCTGGCTACCTTGGTGTGCTTTCAGACTGTTACGGGCCTCAAGATCAACCTCGACAAGTCTATGATGTTCACTGTCGATGTCCCTGAACCTAGTTTTTTTGCCACAATCTTCGGATGCAAATGGATCAGCGAGCCCTCCAAATACCTCGGTTTACCTCTAGGTGATCTTCCTAATGCTGTCTCTAGCTATTTGGAATCTAGTAATGTGTAACTACCAAAGTCGCTTGCAAGGATGAAAGAGCAAGTTGTTATCTTTCGGAGCACGCATTACTTTAAATTGCACCACCATAAATAGCTTATCAGTTTATCACTTCTCCTTGCTGAAAGCGCCTAGGACTGTTATTAACGATATGGAAATGATCCAAAGAAGATTCCTTTGTTGTGGAACGAATGGTGACTCCAAAAACCACTTAGTTCGCTGGGACCTTTGCAAAGCTCCAAAACATAAGGGTGGATTGGGTGTAATTGATCTTGAAAGTTTCAACAATGCATTACTTGGTAAATGACTGTGGAGATATGCTACTGAAAGAGACAGTTGGTGACGGCAACTCATCAACACGAATGATACGCTACGACACAACACCAAACTGCGACCAAGTGTAATCGCAGTCCGGGAATGCAGTAAAGTGGCAAGTCTAATTATCAACCCGGGGTCTAGATCTACTGCCTACTTCGTGAGTATCTATTATCTAGCCAACTAAGTCGATTGGTTGTTGTTTTAACTAAAAGCATTAAGAATGTAGGAAATGATTCGGTTTTCTGAAGCAAAGGAAGAGTCACTCGGGAATGAGTCCCCCTAGCTCCTTAGTTAGGTCTCAGTTGTAATTACCCTGGGTTGATTTACTGTTGATTAAACTGCGGAAGATCCGACAGTAGCTTGGAATCTCTTAAGCTGACCAAGCCCTCTCAGTCTAACTTCCCGGCAGACGACTAGTCTTCACCGGGATAGAAAGCTGAAGCAATAAGCACAAAACTCCATTACTGGAATTGGATTCCAGTACAAAGCAGTAGACTGACTAACTCTCGTATAGCCAATCTACTACTACCGAATGATGAAGCTCTAACAACCTAATCAGATCCTATCTATCTCAGGTTGCAGCAGAAATCAAGAAAAGCTGATCAGACTTCAATCAATTCAATGAATCATGCATCATTCGATTAAGACCAAACAGTATAGCAATCCCAAGTCATTACAATCATGATCCCTAATACATGGAACTAGGGTTCTTCATACCCAAGTGAGAGAAGGGTTCTACTCCATAGAGAGAGAGAGAGAAAAACAGAATACAAAGCAGTCATACTCATAACAATTGGAAGAATCTGCTCTGGGATGATGATTTTCACTCCTATGATCTCCTCCAAGCTCGATTTGATGAAACCCAGCTCCAAGATTGCTTCTAGGATGTGTTCTTCTCACTTTCTCTCTCTAGGGCTCTGTTTTTGCTCTGAAAAGTCAATCCCCTCACTTGTGGCTCGAAATTGGGTTAAAACCTAGAATTCCCGACTCACACGGGCAGCAGGCCACACGGTCGTGTGGCTTACCCAGTTGCCCGTGTGAG
Organism: Linum trigynum; assembly: GCA_964030455.1. NCBI lineage: Eukaryota > Viridiplantae > Streptophyta > Magnoliopsida > Malpighiales > Linaceae > Linum > Linum trigynum. The sequence goes on from OZ034814.1 coordinate 10,314,105, forward strand.
TGTCAAAATGCGGTGTTTCGAATAAATGGACTTCAGGCTACCTACACGACCAGGGCACACGGCCGTGTAGAATCTCCAGTATGCCCGTGTGAAGCCTCGGCAAATCCCACACAGCCACATTGGTTTCTTACACGACCGTGTGAGTTTTAGGAGTGCCCGTGTGGCTTCCTCAGCGTCTCGCCACACGTCCGATCTTCGTCCAATCGACACCGAACTCGCTCCCAAACCTTCATTCACGTACTAGGACCTGAAATATCACAAACAAGAACAACCTAGCATGAAATCGATCTAAACACGAGAATCAACATCTCAAACGGTGTAAGATTAGGAATAAAAACATTTGCAATTAACGGTCTATCAAACTCCCCCACACTTAACTGTTTGCTTGTCCCCAAGCAAACCTAGTCAGACACAAGGTAAGCTCACATATTTCAATCATACCAACATTGGGGACAAATCATTTAGGCACATTTGAGTGCAGCAAAATCGTGTAAAGGAGGAGTCTCCCTTCTGTTCATCAGCCAACATAGACTTGACTCAACCACTTACTCAAGACAGTCACCTCATGCACAAAACTCAAGATATCAGAGTAGAGACCGAGCAATCTAGGTCCTCACCGGGGTACAAGAGTGTAGAGAATATGAGAAAATGAATCGCTCACTCTCGACTAGTGGGGTCAAGGCAATTTGATGCGAAAAATGCGCATGCTTATTCTCTCAATCCCTAATGTCTATTCGCCATGATGACAGCCTCTAAATTTTAGAGTTCACATAAGGGATGTCACCACTAACTAATCTAGAGGTCTTAGACACAGGTTCAAATGACTGACTAGGGTCTTGGACATGGGGAAAAGGCCTTTTAGGTGGTGGAAGTATTAATAACACAAGGTTCCACAATTCCAAACCCAACACATTCACATCCATTCAAACCACTTATTTTCTTTCTGCCATTCTGCATTACTCAGATTCTCTAGAGCACAAGAGCGAAGGAGGTCACATAAATGTTAGTATTTCCAAGCCAGACTGCTAAGGAACACTACTTAATGGGTACTATTCAGGTTTTTGTGGTGGTGGCTCTCTTTTGCTTTCATTTTTTGCTTTGTTTTTCTTTCATTTTTTTTCATTTCTTAAGAGAACCACCACTTCTGCACATTTTTCAAACACCTGCCCAATTTTTAAGCACTACCTCCAACCCTCACATTATATTTAGCAGAAACAGCAGAGAACATGTAAAAACCACTCTGTGGAACCTTCTAAGAGATGCAAAAGGGTGATTTTTCATTGTAGACCGAAAGAAAGGATAACACACGGCTCAAAGGGGCTGACTAGGGGGTATGACACACCAGGATAGTCAATTTGGTCGTGGGCTAATCCTATGCCCCCATCATCTTAGCTAATGACAACGTGAATGCTACACATCATGGAAGAGGGAACTATCGCACAAGAAAGAAACGAGCAGGCTCAAATCTCACATGGCTACCTATATGCTCTATCTCCCATTCGGATCCCCTGAACTAGATGCATAAACGAATGTCAAGAAAAAGTAATCCATCCAAGTCACAGTTGGTAAGCAATTAATTGAAAAACTGACCCCCTACACGACTCTACTGCACGTCTCAGTCATCATTATAGGTTGCCCTAGTCACAATCCAGTTGTCATGCATTAATCAGAAAACCATTCAATTCACCAATCAAAACACAGTGCCAATATGATCAAACAGCCGTAGTTGGAGCCCTCAAATCTTGAGATTTGGATAGCGGACTAGGCTCCACGCACACGTATATAGATTCCAACCGATACAAAGCACCCTCCCCCCCCCCCCACACACACACTTAAGCACCACATTGCCCTCAATGGAGCATAGGGAGAGAAGGGGAACGATGTTACTGGATTGAAATACTGCGGGAGACTGGAAGTGGACTAGTCAGCGGGGAACATATGGAACGAACGGACAGTTTTGCACGAAGGGAATAACAAGAACACACTACCACAGAACCCAGGTGAAGAAGATGGTCTGCCTGACGCATGGACTGGATGAAATACATCGCTCTCCTGGTGATGGTGCTGGAACTCTCCCCGGCCGGAGTGTAGGACTTCGCCAGTAAGTGGTGAAGAATGCGGCTATCGAGCTGCAGGGTGCTGACCTTCGTCCGTCCTGCAATGAAGGGACGCTGGCCGGGCTGAGCGAGGCGGGTGTACAGCGTCTTGAAGTTTACCCCCACCGGATCGCTGAGCTCGATGACGTATTCCCTGTCATCGGCCAGGCCGAGCTCGAGAGTGGTCGCCAAGTTGTGGTAGCTCATGGAGCGGGGCGCACCGCCGAGAAAAAACTTGACGGCTTCATCATCTACCCAATCCTCTGTCCCCTCGTGCTTGAAGATCGTATAGAACTCCAGCATGAGCTCGTGTTAAACTTTCTCGCGAACGGGTAGCAGACGGCGCCAAGGCCGGGTTGGTGACAATGGCGGAGAAGTGGTCGTAGCAGTTCAGCTTCTCAAACTCCCGCCTGGACCGGCAATGATGCTGCCCAAACGCGCAGGCCAGGACGCGCTTAAACCGATCTTGGTGGGGGCCCTCTTCAAATCCCTGACAAACGGGTGCTTGAGATCGGGTTTCGTCATGGTCCTGCAAAAGAACAACCCAAAGTGGAGCCAAAAGAGCCATAGAAAAGATTAATCACACCCCACACTTGAAAGCAGAAAACAGCCGAACCATGGTTTCATCCATAGTTCGGGGGTCAATAAATCGATCAAACAAGCATAATCTGGGTGGGGGTGCACATCCATCATAAAGTAGGCAACTTAAGCTTCACATCCATAGTAAATACACCCTCAAAGCACATCATTAAGGGCCCCAACCGGCTCCCACAAAATGGTATGAAAAACAGGCATTTCATCGAACACCTTGTGTGTATTATTAAGTTAAGCATAAAATTGACAAATTCATAGCACACAAGTGCTCAATCAAGCAAGAGGGACATTTCCCAACATCATTCACAGATAAACCAAGCCTTCCCCTCAATCAATTGCACACAAATCACACAACACAAAGTTGTTCTCTAAACATACACCTTAACACCCAATTCTCCACAATTCACAAGGTTAAGGGCAAAATCAAACCTGGAGACACAAGTAGAGGTGTAGGGGATGATGAGGCAAAGGCAATGGAAGCGACGAAAATCTCAAAATATGCTCGGAAATTGCTCGTCGAAGCCTCGCCGGAATTCGCCTCCGGCGACTCAAAATCAGTCCAAATCGCCTCAAAATTGAGGGATAGGCTGAAAATGGGGAGGAAAGGCTAGGTCGGGTGGTGGTTTGGTGAAAAACCGACCAAAAATGGCCGAAAATTGCCCAAAAGATTTGAAAATCGCGGTTTTCAAGCGAGGGTGAGAGGATTCCGGCGAGGGGAGGTGTGTTTTCTGACCACGCGGCTGTGTCGGCCAAATATATAGGCGCTTGCTCGGCCACACGGGCACTCTCACACGGCAGTGTGAGGTGCAATAGCGCCCGTGTGGGTCAACACGGCATGGCCGAGGATTTTCACACGGCCGTGTGATAAAACATTTCTGGCCATGTGAAAATTGCCGAGCCTTCACACGGCCAAGGGCCAAAACCACACGGCCATGTGAGGGACCCCTCCTGCCCGTGTGAATTGTCCAGGGCTTCCACATGGCCAAAACCCAATTCCACACGGCCGTGTGACTTTTAGGGCTGGCTGTGTGGGCTGCCAGAAATCCGAATTTGACCTGTTTCACTCAAAATCAACATACGACTCTTGGACAACACCTCAAGACTAAAAAACACAAAAAAATCAAAAGGAAAAAGGTAAGAAAATGCAAACCTAGGTGGGGTTGCCTCCCCACAAGTGCTTCTTTACCATCTTTTAGCTGGACGCCAGTAGGTGGATGCTCAAAGAGGTGTAGGAGCGGGTGCCTTCAAGAGCGGATCCACATCGCTCTTGAGGTACAGTTTCAGATGGTGGCCATGCACACGCTGGGTGTGACCACCAGCACTTGTCAACTTGACTTGGCCATCCGGAAAGATGCAAGCGAGTGAATACTTGGATGGCCAAGGCGGTCGAGGCTCAGGAGGCGGGACCAGCTCATCGTGGTCTCCGGTTTTCTTGTGACCAGGCTTAGCTACCTGCAGCTTCGGCCGCCACTCCTCCCTGATCTTTTCCTTTGGTAACGGCGTGGACGGGAATGGCGGCGAAGTTATGGGAGGGGAATCCTGCAAGATAGGAAGCATAGACGGATACACGACAGACTCGTGCTCCCGGTGAGAAACAACATGCAATAGTGATGAAGCATGAAGAGTATTAGCAATGGAAAACGTTATTTGCTCCTCGCCATCCCTCAAGACTAAGGTCCCATCATGCACATCTATAAGGGCCTTGGAGATGGCCAGGAAAGGCCTTCCGAGTATAAGGGGCAATTCTGTGTCTTCATTGATGTCCAGGACAACAAAATCCACAGGATAAAAGAATCTGCCAACCTTAACCAGAAGGTCTTCCACTATGCCCCTAGGATGAATTATAGATCGGTCAGCTAATTGAACACTCATCCTTGTTGCATTTGGTTCACCCAAGCCTAGTTTCTTGAACAATTTATACGGCATCACATTAATACTAGCACCTAGATCTGCCAAGGACCTCTCTATATGCAATTTACCTATAGAGCACGGGATAGTGAAACTACCTGGGTCTTTCTGCTTCCGCGGAAGCTTGTTCTGCAGAATGGCCGAGCACTTCTCACTGAGCTCCACAGTGGCCAGCTCGCTCAGCCTCCGCTTCTTCGAGAGAAGCCCCTTCATGAACTTCGCATACTTAGGCATCTAAGCTAGTGCCTCCATGAAGGGTATTTGAACATGTAGCTTCCTAAGCATAGACGAGAAGTTGCCAAACTCTGCCTCTAGCCTGTCTTTGTGAATCCTGGTGGGAAAAGGGAGCTTAGGCTTATATTCAGCCACTACAGGTTGTGGCTTTAGAGCTTGATCCTCTGGCTCCTTTTCCATCACCAGGTCTTCTTCCGGCTCAGGGGTGATATGGGTCACCTTCTTGGCACTCTTCTGCGGTGCATCCGCAGTCACAGTCCCACTTCGCAGCATAATGGCGTCCAACCCCTCCTTATGATCTCTAGGATTCGGTAGGGGTTGGCCAGGAAGTGAGCCAGCCGTTCTAGAAGCTAGGGCATCTGCCAGGTGCCCGATCTTGGTGTCCATATCCTGCAGGAGTGCCTGCTGGTTTCTCTGACCAGCTTCAATCTCCATGAATTTATCTGCAGCCACTTCCATGAATTGCTCCAATTTGTTGAACTTTTGGGTACTAGTGCTCACCAAGGTAGTCACAAGATCCCTCAGTTCTGACACGGGATCGCCCGGTGCTGGGACTGATGGAGGTGCACCAGGTTGCTGGTACTGCTACTACGGGGGCTGTTGAAAAGCCTGCCCTTGTCTGGGCTGATAGAGTGGCTGTTGTTGCTGCATCTGGCCTGGGCGAGGGTGGTATGGCTGCCTCTAGTTCGAAAAACTAGTTGCAGGAGCTTGGAAGCCAGGTGGCTTCGGATTGCTGTTGCCACTCCACGAGAAATTTGGATGCTGGCGCCATCCCTCATTGTAAGTGTTACTATATGGGTCGTTGCGCCGGACATTGTTGATGAAGTTCACCTGCTCCTGGGGTGTACTAGACACACGCATGGCCTGGCAGTCCTCCACAGTATGATGGGTGCTCTCGCACCACTGGCAGAGCATCTCCTGCTGCTGTCCTGTACCTGCAATCATCCCGGAACGATCGAGTGCTGAAACCAGCTTCGATACCACCTGCACCAAATCAGATGACTGGGTGGCTACAACATGCACACCTCGCCCTGGTGCTCGTCTCGATCTCCTCGCAGTTCCCCAGTCATAGCCTTTCTCTGCCATCTCTTCAAAAAGTTGATTCAGCTGTGGCGGTGTTTTGGTGAGCATATTCCCGCCACAGACTGAGTCAATCAGATGCTTGTCTTCCGGGAAGAGGGCATGGTAGAAGGTGCCCACCTTGAAGGCATCAGTAAAACCATGGTTAGGAAACTTGAGGAAGAGACTGACTGGTGTATCTCTCCCAAGCATCCAGGATGGTCTCATCTTCATCCTGATCAAAGTGGGTAATTTGCTTCTGCAGGTCCGCCGTCTTGGACGGGGGATGATAGCGAGTGAGGAACTTGTCCGCCAGATTGGCGAACGTGGTGATAGAGCCTGTAGGTCGAGTGTCTAGCCACTCCTTGGCCTTCCCCTCCAGGGTAAATGGGAAGTACCTCAGCTGGATGGCATCGGCAGGGACCCCATTTATCTTGATTCCATCGATGAGCTCGTGGAATCGCCTCAGATGTGAACGGGGACACTCCCCCTCTTTGCAACGGAACACCACCGAACCGCGCAGCATGATTATGACAGAGGTTCTCACCTCAAAGTTATTTGCTGGCACATGAGGGTGTTGAATGGGCGACCTCATGTCCGCGGCCCTTGTGGTCCAGTAGTATCCCATAGTCTGCTCCTCGGGAAGGACCACATCATGGTCATGTGGATCACCCATCTCTTCTTCTTAGGCGATTTGCAGCAGTGCTAGCGCCTCCTCTGCAGCCAGTCGCGCCTTTAGAGCCCGCTTGAAGTTCCTGCAGGTTCGTTCAAGCTCCTGGTCTAATGGTAGTACATCTCCTGACTGGCTACGGGTCATGCACTACCTGCAAACAATTAGCAGAAGCAACCCGTGAAGGCACACAGGTGGAAGAGAGAAAATGCAGTAAAGAAAAAGCTAGAGTAACAAACTTTCACGTTTCCCCAATAACCTAGAGGGTCCCCGGCAACGGCGCCAAAAACTTGACACGCTACGACACAACACCAAACTGCGACCAAGTGGAATCGCAGTCCGGGAATGCAGTAAAGTGGCAAGTCTAATTATCAACCCGGGGTCTAGATCTACTGCCTACTCCGTGAGTACCTATTATCTATCCAACTAAGTCGATTGGTTGTTGTTTTAAATAAAAGCAGTAAGAATGCAGGAAATGATTCGGTTTTCTGAAGCAAAGGAAGAGTCACTCGGGAATGAGTCCCCCTAGCTCCTTAGTTAGGTCTCACTTGTAATTACCCTGGATTGATTTACTGTTGATTAAACTGCGGAAGATCCAACAGTAGCTTGGAATCTCTTAAGCTGACCAAGCTCTCTCAGTCTAACTTCCCGGCAGACGACTAGTCTTCACCGGGATAGAAAGCTGAAGCAATAAGCACAAAACTCTACTACTAGAATTGGATTCCAGTACAAAGCAATAGACTGACTAACTCTCGTATAGCCAATCTACTACTACCGAATGATGAAGCTCTAACAACCTAATCAGATTCTATCTATCTCAGGTTGCAGAAGAAATCAAGAAAAGCTTATCAGACTTCAATCAATTCGATGAATCATGCATCATTCGATTAAGACCTAACAGTATAGCAATCTCAAGTCATTACAATCATGATCCCTAACACATGGAACTAGGGCTCTTCATACCCAAGTGAGAGAAGGATTCTACTCCATAGAGAGAGAGAAAAACAGAATACAAAGCAGTCATACTCATAACAATGGGAAGAATCTGCTATGGGATGATGATTTTCACTCCTATGATGACCTCCAAGCTCGATTTGATGAAACCCAGCTCCAAGATCGCTTCTAGGATGCGTTCTTCACACTTTCTCTCTCTAGGGATATGTTTTTGCTTTGAAAAGTCGATCCCCTCACTTGTGGTTCAAAATTGGGTTAAAACCCAGAATTCCCGACTCACACGGGATGGCAACACGGCCGTGTGGCTTACCCAGCTGCCCGTGTGAGTGTCAAAACGCGGCGTTTCGAATAAATGGACTTCAGGCTACCTACATGGCCAGGGGCACACGGCCGTGTGGAATCTCCAGTATGCCTGTGTGAAGCCTCGGCAAATCCCACACGGCCACATTGTTTTCTTACACGGCCGTGTGGGTTTTAGGAGTGCCCGTGTGGCTTCCTCGGCGTCTCGCCATACGTCCGATCTTCGTCCAATCGACCCCGAACTCGCTCCCAAACCTTCATTCACGTACTAGGACCTGAAATATCACAGACAAGAACAACCTAGCGTGAAATCGATCTAAAACACGAGAATCAACATCTCAAACGGTGTAAGATTAGGAGTAAAAACATGTGCAATTAACGGTCTATCAACGAAGTATTACAATCCTGTCTCGGAATGGAAACCCAAGAACTTTGGTGAAGGCTACAACAGTTCTGTTTGGGCTAATATTTGCGAAGTCAGTAACTTTTTTTGGGAAGAAGAGAGTGTTGATCCTGGGCCGGGCTTTGCTATTTCTCTCTGGCACGATAACTAGATCCCTAGAAAGTCGCTGGCTGAATCCTATCCACGTGTTGCTGCTGCTGCTTCATCTCCAAACGAAAGCATCATTGAATCCGTGTCCAGGTCAAGTGAGAGGGTTGTGTGGAAATTCCATTTTCTATTAACTTACGGGGTGGGGCTAAAATTGAGATAGCTGCTTTCTTTGATGCAATCAATGCTAATTCTCACAGAATCATCAATAGTCCTTGTAGAATGCAATGGAATCCGGATGCAAAAAGTTCTTTTTCAGTTAGTTCTTTTTACAGGTTGCAAGTTGCAGATCGATTCAAATGGGCTGCTGACTTTCAACACGCATCTGTATCGGTTCGAATTATGCCTCAAAGAGGAAGAAACGATCAACCACCTTTTGGTCAATTGCTGCTACACCAAGCGTGTATGGTGTGAAGTCTACAACAATACCACTCACCCGGATCTGTCCTCTGGCAACATATCCATGATCATCAACCAATATGAGACTGACAACCTGGATGTTGCTATTGCTTGGTTCAACTTTTGTCTTGTTCATGCGATTTGCTGGTTTGTGTGGAAGAAATGAAATTAGAGAATATTTCAGGAGACGAGCTGCATCACTTCAGTAGTTGCTAAGAAGATTACTAGAGCTATCTTTGAGTGGATCACAACTCATGGAAAGATTGACAAAGAGCAATGAATGACCTTTTTGTAGGATTGGTATTGCAGAAGCGCCATTACTCGCCAGTCTTCTGCTTTTGGAGATCCCGATCTCATTCATAGCCTCCTTCCCTGACTTCCTTTCCGCCCTTATTGTCACAGTTTCTATTAGCTTTTTGATCTATTGAGTTTGTTCTACCTTTTCCTTCTAACGCTTTCACCTTTGCTTTTTGGCATTGCTCTTTTCTCACTCCTTGTGAGATTTGTTTCTGTACTTTGTTTTATTGATTTAAATTAATGAATGTTCATCATCATTATAAAAAAAACTACAAGAGCTATCAAATGACATCAACTTGCACATTTCTCCCTTCACATCATTTTGTTCAAATTCGTATTAACTCCACTTTTTATTATTTTATTTTTATTTTTTTATACAAAGATCTTGGTTTAATTTAAATAAATATTAGCTCAAATACTTAAACCTAGAATATGATATATTTTATCCTTTTATATATATAATCACTAGTCACTAAACTACGCCAATCCTTTAAATTTCCACGAAAACCAACTTGAAAATTTATCTTCAAAATATCACCTTAAACTCTCTATTTGTCCCCAAATAATATAAAATAAGTAATTATATTCCCCACCACAAAATATGGTGGGGGGGATTTCAACACAGTTAGGGTACCAGGTGAGACAAGTAATCAACAGTCTATCACTTCTAGTATGGCAGCCTTCAATGATTGGATAGGTGATATGGAGCTCCTGGATTACAGAACAACGGGTCGTCAGTTCACATGGACAAACAGACAGCAAAATAACCCTATTGCCCGTCGATTAGATAGAGCATTGGTGAATTTAGAATGGATAGAGAAATTTCCTGACTGTGCCATGGAGGCTTTCCCTTCAGCTTTCTCGGATCATTGTGGTATTCAAGTCTGCATAGCTGCGCCAATTAAAACACTCCCCAAACCATTCAAGTATTTTGAATTTTGGGCTGAACATCCTCTTTTCCTGGAAATAGTTGAGAAAGCTTGGAGGAAGGCGCTGAAGGTTGTTCAAGGGAAGTTGCAAGAAGTTAAGAAGGCACTGAAGCAGTTCAATAAGGAGATCTATGGTGATTCGCAAGGTCAGGTTAAAGCATCAGAAGAGTTGCTTAGGCAAGCACAACTGTCAGCCCTCTCAGATCCTACCTCGGCTCATTTTGCAGAAGTCAATAAGTTGCAAGCTGATTGTACTAAGCTTCAGGTGGCTTATGAGAGTTTCTGTTGGCAGAAGTCGAGGGTTCTTGGCTGCAGCTTGGTGATAAAAGCTCGGGTTTCTTTCATCAGGCAGTAAAAATCAGAACTTCAAAGAGAGCAATTCGCAAACTGATATCTACAACATGGGAAGAGCTTGTTCAATCTGATCAGATAATATTGGCTACTATAAGAAGCTTTTGGGTGAGGCTAATCCTGAGATCAAGCCTAGTAGAGATGATGTAGCAGATTTGGTAAGACACACAATAACAAATGAGGGGAAGGACCTTCTTGTACAACCTGTCACTACTGATGAGATCAGACGAGTTGTTTTTGGAATGAATCCTCAGAAGGCCCCTGGGCCAGATGGATTTTCTGCTGGGTTTTATAAAAGAACGTGGCATATTATTGGTGAGGATGTCACCAGGGGGATTCTTGACTTCTTCAAACAAGGTAAGCTTCCTAGTGGTGTGAATTCCACGGCTGTTTCTCTAATTCCTAAGATTCCAACTGCTGATACCCTTAAGAATTATAGACCTATATCTTGTGTGAACCTTTTATACAAGATTGTGGCTAAAATTCTTTCCAATAGAGTTAAGTAAGTTTTACCAACTATTATTAGCCCCTCCCAATCATCTTTCATTAAAGGAAGAAGCATAATGGACAACATCTTCCTAGCAGTGGATATCATAGACAGGGACTTTCCTCTCGATGTGCTATCAAAATTGACATAATGAAAGCGTTTGATTCTGTAAATTGGAACTATCTTTTCCTTATGATGAGTGCTATGGGCTTTCCTGAACAGTTCTTGAAGTGGATCAAGTGTTGCATTCAAACTGCACACTATAGTATTAACATAAATGGTGGTTTGTGTGGTTATTTTCGAGCTAGGAAGGGGGACCCCCTATCGCCATACCTACTTACAATAGCTATGGAGGGGCTCTCTAACATGTTGATGAAAGCTAGTCAGGAGGGGAAAATACCCTATCATCCACAGTGTAAGAGGGTGCAGCTGAATCACATGTGTTTTGCAGATGATATTATTGTGTTTACAGAAGGATCAGCTCGAGCCATTCTTCAGGTTAAACAGGTGCTACAACAGTTTTATGGGATCTCTGGACTCCAATGCAATCCTTCCAAATGTGAGGTTTATTTTGGAGGCGATTCTGTTAAGTATAAGTCTACTGCTCTTCTGCTTTCAGGGTTCCAAGAGGGTAAGCTCCCTGTTAGATACTTAGGTCTGCCTTTGATCACTGGGAAGTTATCCTCAATAGAGGTGGCTATGTTGGTTGAAAAAATTACAAAAAGAATCAAGTCCTGGCGAGTTAAAAAGCTCTCTTTTGCGGGAAGATTGCAGCTATTAAACTCTGTTATGATGGGGATAGTGCAATTTTGGATGCAGCTATTTGTTCTTCCCAAAAAAGTTTTGAAACAAGTACGGAAAGTCTGCTCCCAGTTCTTATGGCATGGTAGTGATGAGGGTAGGGCTAAAGTAGCCTGGGAAAAACTAGCTTTTCCAAAGAAAGAAGGGGGATTGGGGATTAAGGATCTGTAGGCTTGGAACTTAGCTAGCTCTGCTAGGATGTTGTGGCTGTTTCTCATCAGGTCTGGGATTCTTTGGGTTGCATGGATGTACGAGTATAAATGTAAGCAGTCTGATTTATGGTCGATGAAGCCTCAGTATAGCAGCTCCTGGACATGGAGGAGACTACTCAAAATCAGAGATCAGATTAGGCCATGGATACAGCAGAGGAATGGTGAGATTTGCTGGGGGACGAAATTAATGAAGGTGTATTATGTTCGAATGGTTTGGGAATCCTTGCGTGCAAAGCAGGCAGAGGTGCAGTGGTTTAAGCTTGTCTGGAGTAGGTTCTTCCCTCCTCGATATAGCTTTATTGCTTGGCTTATTGTACGAAATGCAATAGTGACGAGAGATAAACTTCTGAGCTGGAGGAAGATAACTATTGCCTCTTGTCCATTGTGCACATATCCGATGGAAACAAGAGAGCACCTGTTCATGCATTGCTCCTTTGCTCGTCTCCTTGTCTTGAATTTGCACTGCAGATTGTTTGAAGCTGGAGATTGGGACGCAATGATGGCTGCAGTCTGCTCTTTGGTTCGACCCTCGGGGAAAATGAGATGGCATGGGGTTGTGTGGTGTATGGTGTTGAAATACATATGGCGTGAGTGATGCAGAATTGTACATGGTGGTGCAATCCCAGACCCGGAGAAAGTTGCTGCCCAGCTGCAAGCGGATCTGCGGTACTTGGTTGCTGGAAACGCTATGCTGCAAGGAGACCTCGTGCACTTGGGATACCTTTGATTTTTTTTGTTTGTTGCTTGTTTTGAGTAGTTGAGTGTGCAGATATAAGCTGAGTAGGAGTTGGCAGTGTTTTTGACATGACTCAAAGCGTTATCGCTTTGCCTTCGCTGTATTGGTTTTCTTTTCATATTAATAAGAGGGAAACTGATTCAACGGAAAAAAATGCAATATATTAAAAGAGACTAGCTTGTGTACGATAGTATAGATCACGAGGAAGGAGGGCCCGGTGACGGTGAGCGCGGGACCAAAGGAAGAACAACGACTGTCAGCAAAGCGAGGCCACAACACATGGCGGAAGCCGCGTTCCCTCTCTGCCGCCTCGCTTCCACCGGTGCGGTGGCGTGCACACTAATTACCACTAGAGTCTGTTGTCCCCTTTCCCGGCGGCGACGGACAGAGAAGTGATATATGTGATTGGTGGTTTGCCACGCTGTCAGGATCGCTGACTTGACATCTTCAGGCGACCCCTCACATTTCGCTGTAATTAATAATTTTTCTTATTTTTCCTTGTGTTTTTTAATTGTGTGGTTCTCAGTTCCTCACGCTGTTCAAGAATTGCGGCCGCGAGCTTCGAATCCTTTTTCCTCTCTTTAAACGACAGAAATTAATATACTGAACAGTAACACTCTCTATAGGATTCCGAAACTGTATTAGTTGATATTATCCAAATCCGAAGAGAACCCTCGAACTCGGATTATATGACCAAAGTACACAGCCTTCCTTCTTTTTACGAAATTTTCAAAGCTTTTCTTGACAACTTGAAAATAAAGGATAGATATGGAACACGATCAAACAGATTCCAACCCGTGTGAAAGGCCAATTGGTATATAAAACCAATCAAACAATCACCCACTCGTGAATAAGGCCAATCGCTATTGGGTAGAAGCTCACCACAACTAGACGCGTTCTCTAGCTGATAAGAGACACGTGAAACTCCTGGAGATTCTCGACAGAAGCTTGCACAAATGTTCACAAAGGAACACGAGTAAAAACTCTTAATTGATAACTTGAATATTGGGTATAAAATTCGTAGCTCTTACATCCTCTATTTATAGAGGTCTCAAAAACATAAAACTAACCTAAAAGGAATAGGAAAACAAATCCCAAACTAACTAGGAAACTTAATACTACTTAAATAAGGACTATAACTCGTTTTTATGACTAAAGGAAGCTCCTTAGCAGCTAAGTAATCTCCAAACACGTTTTTAATGCTTAAGGAAGCTCCTTAGTGGTTAAGCAATCTCTTTCCTTTCCCTTTTCACATTTGGACGACTTGGGCAGCAAGGATGGATGTTTTGGGCTCCAAGAAATGTTGTAGGCCCAATCCTTAATGCATTCTCCATTTTATCCATCAAGAATGCTCCTAGTTGATCCTTAAATCGTCGAATATGAATCTTCATTTTTGGACCACGGGAATTAAATATTGCACTAGTCGATAACACATCATTCCCTCTCAAACATCATTCCCTCTCTCTTGAAGAAGATTTGACCTCGAATCTTTACAGAATCTTGATCTCCGATCACCTCCATTTTTCTTTGTCTTCTAACAAAATTGTCTTGGTAGTGAGGATCCTATTATTCCCCCCTTCTTGAAGACAACTCGACCACGAGTTGTAAAGACACTATTGTGATGAAAGCTCTTTACATAACGCTAAATTTCTTGTCGATTCTCCAAGCGAACTTCCTCTTTAGAAATTGAATCCCCAATGACGAAATCAACATGAGAAACTTCGGGAACTATCGGTAAATGCTCCATAATTTCCAAGCATTCATTGTCTCCATCGAATTCTGATTCCTCAGTGTAGTGCTCAACTCTAGGTGCACTCAAATCTTGAACATCAACAAGAATACCTTCTTTCACCTCCTTTGCCTCTTCTAATTCTTCTACTTCACTTTCTAGTTCTTTTTGAGCTGAAATCAAAGCTTGTGAATCCTCTTCACACGTGACTATAGTAAGTCCATCAACAAGAACCTCTTCTTTCTCATCCACGTCTTCTTCAATTTCTACCTCAACTTCCTCGCCATGGATTAAGCTTGAAGAAGCACCATGCTTATTAATATCAATTGATCGTGCACTTGCAGCCTCTTGCTCTTTCTTATTTTTCTCTTCTTCCATTAGCTCATTTACTCTAGCTAAGTGTCCCATTATCTCTTTGTGAAGAGATCTCCAATCACTTGAAAGTTGTAATGTGCTCTCTGGAGATATTGTAGGTGCCGGATCTTCCTTCTTATGATAAGTGGTTTGCTTACTTGACTTTATCTCTTGTCAAGGAAAAGATCTCCTAGAGTAATCTTCATAAATCTTGAAACTTTGGTGGTGACTTTGGAGAGTAGTTTGAGGATATCTATCATCATGTACAAATCTCTTTCTCATGCTCCGCTTTAATGTTTTCCATGAATCTACTTCTCCACTGCCATCACGCCTCCAAGATGAACACAATCAAATCCACCATTTACGAGCATAATCAGTGAATGTCATAGAAGCGATTTGCACCCTTTTCCAATCTGCATAGTAATCATATGTAAACAAATCGTTCATCTCCTCCTCCCAGATAGGGTTCTGGATTTCTTTCCCCGTGAAACAATGGAATGTAGAGCTTCTCACCTTCTCTGTTGATCTCCATCATAAATTTATATATGTTGACTTCAAAGAGCTAACAAGAGTCACAAACACACAAACCCAGATTTTTTTTCCCACAACGATCATCTTTGTGGCTGATTAACTTTCTTTTTTTTTTCTTTTTAAAAATTTTTTTTCTTCTTTTTTTTCCCTTCACGTGAACAGTAAAACCGAAAAGAATAATACAATAACAAATAAAATTGTTTTTTTTTTGCTTTTCTTGAAAAAAAAACAAGAACTAAAAGTAAAGGATATTCGTATAACACACCTTCGCCGCTGAGTTTGAACCGGTAATCTTCAAAATCGCCACTGAGTTTGAACCAGTATTCTTCAAATCGCCGCTGAGTTTGAACCAGGCTCTGATGCCACTTGATATGATCCAAATCTGAAGAGAACCCTCGAACTCGGATTATATGAGCAAAGTACGCAGCCTTCCTTCTTTTTACGGAATTTTCGAAGCTTTTCTTGACAACTTGAAAAAAAAGGATAGATATGGAACATGATCAAACAGATTCCAACTCGTGTGAAAGGCCAATTGGTATATGAAACCAATCAAACAATCACCCACTCGTGAATAAGGCCAATCGCTATTGGGTAGAAGCTCGCCACAACTAGACGCGTTCTCTAGTTGATAAGAGACACGTGAAACTCCTGGAGATTCTCGATAGAAGCTTGCACAAATGTTCACAAAGGAACACGAGTAAAAACTCTTAATTGATAACTTGAATATTTGGTACAAAATTCGTAGCTCTTACATCCTCTATTTATAGAGGTCTCAAAAACATAAAACTAACCTAAAAGGAATAGGAAAACAAATCCCAAACTAACTAGGAAACATAATACTACTTAAATAAGGACTATAACTCGTTTTTATGACTAAAGGAAGCTCCTTAGCAGCTAAGTAATCTCCAAACACGTTTATAATGCTTAAGGAAGCTCCTTAGTGGTTAAGCAATCTCTTTCCTTGCCCTTTTCACATTTGGACGACTTGGGTAGCAAGGATGGACGTTTTGGGCTCCAAGAAATGTCGTAGGCCCGATCCTTAATGCATTCTCCTTTTTATCCATCAAGAATGCTCCTAGTTGATCCTTAAATCGTCGAATATGAATCTTCATTTTTGGACCACGAGAATTAAATATCGCGCTAGTCGATATCACATCATTAGTGATTATACCGAAAATGCTTGTTGCAGAAGCTTGTACTGAAACTCCACTTATCGATAGGATCTTTTTACGGTTGAACTGCCATTCTGTCAATACGTGTATGGTTTCATGAGGAAGCCTCATGAATTTCAATCCTCCTCACCTTCGGCGAATCAAACTACTGACATTTCATGTAGGTTTTCTTCATTACTCAAATAACATGAGATTGATGATGTTTAGTGACCAATTTATTAATGATTATTATCAGTTGTCTATATAACAAAAAAATGTATGATTTGCAACATAAACAATGAATTATGAATAAAAAACTGTTGTGGTTCCTTACAAAAGTTAATGCCATTATGAATATAATGAAATTTTTTTATTTTTTTAATTTGTTTTGTCGACTGATACACCTGTATAGAAAACCTAGTTCCGCCATAGTTTAAGACCATATAATTAAGTTCATGGACTCCTCTCAACCTCGACACCGAAAAGCATGCAGCCGAACCATTAAATAAGTGAATTGTGTCCACTAATCCATTTGTCACCTAAACGCACAACTAACCTCTCTTCAGTCTAGACTAGTTTCCCTAGCATATGTTTATTTAGAATTTCCAAGTTTTCTGTGATCTACGATCTGTCGATCACTTGATATCATGATGATTTACTTCAGGGGAAAACGCATAAAAACATGGCAAAGTATCAGAAGTATCATTCAACTAACAAAGACAGCCATTGAAGTCCTAATCAGCGGTATAAGTACTGTATCGTCATTATCTCTTGTCCTTAATCGTTTTCTCTTAAACGGAAGTGGCCAAAGACGATTGGCTTTCTCTAACTTCCCAATGCTTAATCAAAAGAACGACATGTAGCCGGGTACAAATCAAGGGCCTTTCTAGCCACCAAATGGGCTACCCTATTGTTACTCCGACCTACAAAACGAACACTTAAAGCACTATGACTAGAAAACACTCCGATGATCTCCTCCAGCACCGCCCCTATTTGAACATCCCTCGCATCTTGTCGCGTAAGTTTATCAATGATAATCTGAGCATCCCCCTGGAAACAATCATCATGAAAGCCCAATTCCAGACACCACAGCCACCAAGGGGATGTCAAGATCCGGGAACTGCACACCACGAACCAGCAAAATATTCCTGTTGGAGTCCTTGAGCACAAGCCCACCCGCCGAATGAGACCCCGACTTGGTTGCCCCATCCCACATACAGGTAACTGACTGCTCACCAGTGAACGTACCCACAGGAGGGGAAATGGGGGGCACACCCGGATCCGGATCCACAGGGAGGCTTACCCATTCTTGGTATTGCTGGAAATATTGTCGTAGTAATGCTGGAATCCCAAATTGTTTGCCTTCAAACACAACCCAATTACGCGACCGCCATATTCGCCATAGGACAGCAGCCACTGCCATGAACAAATGAGGCTGATTAAGCGTACCCAACAGATTCTTCAAAACAGGGGGAAGGTATGACCCGGCAATCCTTGACCAAGATGGCCCAACCCCGCCTGATCTCAAAGGGCCCTGGCCACCCGAAAGTCGAAGAACAAATGCTCCATTGTCACCTTCTCCGCCCAGCAGACAGGACAACGCAGGAGAACGTCCACGCCTTTCTCGATCAACGCTTCGGTCGTCGGAAGGATGCGACAAAACACTTGCCACAGGAACACTTTGAGTTTAGGAGGGATATTGGCATTCCACAAACGAACCCAACTTGGCTTATCCATCCAGCTAACCACGGGTCTCCACCGACCCTCCTGTTTATCAATCAAAACGGCAAGGTGGTACACCGACTTAACAGAAAAGAGACCATCAGCTGTCATGTGCCAAATTAGCCTATCCTCTACACCCCTACGAGGGAGGGGAATAGACTTAATCACACGACACACTTCTAGAGCAAACCACTGCAGGAGCTTCTCATCACACCATCTCCCCTCACCTTGGCAGATAACCAATCCCACCTTTGGATCCCCCCCAACAGGAATGACCTGAGGGTTATAAACCGGGCTATTAGGGTGCAAAAGGGGAACCCAACTAGAGGAAATCAGCGAGGCTGTATGCCCGTTCCCAATCTGCCAACGAAGACCACGGAGCAGCAATTCACGACCATAAAGGATACTCTGCCAACCCCAAGAGGGTCGAGACCTAGGTTCGGCAGTTAAAAACGTGCCCCTAGGGAAATACTTTCCATTATTGACCTGCGCCAGAAGAGACTGGGGTTCAGACAGAATTTGCCACCCAATTTTTGCCAACAAGGCCTGATTAAATTGTTCAAATCTTCGAAAGCCCATGTCACCCTCATGCTTACTAGTGCACATAATTCTCCAGGACACCCATCGAATTTTGGAATGCCCCCCTTCCACTCCCCACCAAAATCGAGCTACATGCCTATCCAAGAGGTGGCACAAAGACAACGGCAATTTGAAGCAGGACATCACATGAAGAGGTAGAGCTAAGGCAACAGACTTGATCAGTGTTTCCTTAGCTGCCCAAGATAACGTCCGCTACTTCCATCCTTGCAAAATGTTTAACAATTTATCCTCCAAGAAATGAAATGTAGCCATTTTAGAACGCGCAATCAAAGTGGGGAGGCCCAAATATTTATCCTGGACTCCTACTGCGCCAACACCCAGGATCTCGGCAAGAAACTCCTGATCAGGCAAAGAAATATACTTACTAAAGCACACTGCTGACTTGCCCAAATTAACCCGTTGGCCACTTAACTCCTCATATGTGTTTAAGACCTCAATAAGGTTCTCACATTCCTGCAAAGAGCCGCGGAGAAACAGGTACGAGTCATTCACAAAGAAAAGATGCGAGATACGGGGTGCCCTAGGGGCAACCTTCACTTCTTCTAGTCTCCTCTCTGCGATGGCCTGTCTGATCAAAGCAGCGAAACCCTCCATGCAAAGCACAAAGAGCAACGGGGACAAAGGATCTCCCTGCCGAAGACCACGGGTCGAGGTAAAGAAACCTGTCGGAGTGCCATTCATAAGTACCGAGAACGAAGCAGACCTAAGACACTCCTGAACCCACCCGCACCAGACCGAGTTAAAACCTAACTTTCTCAAAATCGCAAGCAGAAAGGTCCATTCAACCCTGTCATAGGCTTTTTCCATGTCAACCTTTAGAGCCATGTACCCTTTCTTCCCTTGCGTTTTAATTTTAAGATAATGCATTAACTCGTGCCCAAGCAGGATGTTTTCCACAATCTGCCGCTCGCGAATAAAAGCATTCTGCCCTTCAAAAATGATTTGGGGCAAGAACTTTGCAAGCCTCTCTGCCATAATTTTAGTAATGACCTTATAAACAAATTGGCAAAGACTGATGGGCCGGAGCTGCGCCATATTTTCAACATTGTCCACTTTAGGGATCAGCGTAAGCCAGGTATGATTGATGCTTCGAAGCATTCTACTAGTCCCAAAAAAAGCCCAAACCGCCTCAATCACCGAGTTACCAATTATATCCCAATAAGACTTGAAGAATTTCCCAGTAAACCCATCAGACCCCGGAGCCTGCTTAGCTCCCATTGAAAACACGATTTTACGAATTTCCTCAGGGGAGACTTCCGCCGTAAGCACAACGTTCATATCTGACAAGACCTTCCGCTCTATTGGAAGGCTAGCAACCCTCTCATCCATGTTCTGGACAGAAGTCTCAGAAGTGAAGAGATTCTGATAGTAATTAGTTGCTATATCCGCCTTCCCCCGCTCATATATAATCCTGTCACCCTCGTCATTGTGAAGGCCTGAGACAAAATTATGCTTACGGCGGGTACGGGTAACCGGGTGGAAATACGAAGAGTTTCTATCCCCTTTCTTGAGCCAATGGACTCTGGATTTCTGTTGCCAATACTCCTCCTCGGCTTCCCATTGGCGGCTAAGCTCCGATTCCAACCCCCGTACCTCCTCCCAATCAATCGGTTGATTAAGCCTCACCCTATCAATCTCAGCTTGGAGAGTTTTAATATTTCTGAGCGAATTCGTAGTCCCCGCTCTACTCCAGTCATACAGCAGATGACGGAGTTTCTTCAATCTCTCCCAAAGCTGGTACATGGGTGTACCGTGTATCTCTTCTGACCACACATATGCCACCGTAGCCTTGACTTCCGGATTCTGTGCCCATTGAGCATCAAATCGGAAGAGGGGTCGACTATGCCTGGCATAAGGTTTATCAGAGAGGACAAGAGCTCAATGGTCCGATCCCTGATCGGTAAAATGCTTGACCAAAGAGTCGGGGAAATTCTCAATCCAAGTCTGGGAGCAGAGAGCTCAGTCTAAGCATTCTCGAATACACGCCGCCCCCATTCGTTTATTAGTCCAAGTAAACTGGTCACCTTGGAACCCCGGATCCTGAAGCCCAAAGTCATGGATAAAATTCCTCAGAGGAATGGACGGAGCAGGAGACCAGAGATGACCACCATCCTTTTCGTTTTCATGCAGAGTAACATTGAAATCCCCAATGACCACAAAAGGTAAGTGGATTTCATCGCAAACGTGACGGAGCACCATCAATTGATTAGCGCGGATGGTTTCATGACAACTAAGATAAACACAAATCACCACATACGAAAAATTGTCTTCATTAATCCGAACGCAGATCGAAAAATCCGAATGATAAAACACCGAAGCATCAACTCCGGGGGCCCAAGCTACAACTAAACCACCAGAAGTATCGATGGCATCAACAAAGAAACAAAAATTCGAATGAAAACCTAACCCACGCATACGACGGGTAACTACTCTCCGGCTTGATCTTGTCTCCGAAAAGAAGACAAGGTTCGGTTTATTGGAATGAATTAAATCTACAGCAGTTTGGAATGTGAGTGAAGGCCCAATTCCTCTCACATTCCAGGCAAGAAGCCTCATTTATCCTCTGGGGGCCACTCTTGGCTGGCTACCTCCACCATATCATCATTTGGAATCTCCTCAATAAATTGCTTCTTTGGGTTAGGAGGCTCCTCGACATCCCCTTCCACCGCAATCAGAGCTCTTTTTTTGTCCCACCAGTACTAGGATCCAGAATATTAGACCCATATTCATTCAATTTCCAGATCATCTCCTTCTCCGAGGCCGGTGGTGACTCATTATTCTACAAAAATCCTCAATCTTTGGGCACAGTCTCCGAGCTCCCTTCACCTACCGGGTTAAGGGTCATGCCTGCTTCAAAAGCGGCCACCACCATTCCCACTCGACCATGATTGGTTCGGGCGATATCAGCAGGTTCCTTCCCTTTGGTACGTCGTTTAATTTCAAAACATTGTTCCGCCTCCTCATCAGAGGACCCCGCAGCCGCATCATTATCCACCAGGGATGGCGACAGGGAGCGCATAGTGTGGGTGAGCAACGCACCCAAATGTATAGGAACATCAACCAAGTTCGCATCCTCAATCCGCAGCTCCTCCTTCTTGCCCCGCCTAGCCTTCCCCACCTTCTGGCCACTAGTACGAGACTTAGTCTTCTCTGCTGGCAGCATTGCTTTCCGCAGCTTACGACGTCCAGCATGAGGAGTGTCCTCCTTTTTTCCACCACCCTCCACTCCCATACCAACAAGTTTCACAGCCTTCTTCGGTTCAGGCATGGGATGCGTAGATGGCTTGAGGAAAGGGAGTTCATCCTCTGATTCCTCCAGGAGTAAAAGTTTGCGGCGATGGGTCATTCGATGACCAGGCTCCACACTGCTCGACCCCGAGTCCGCATCTCCCAGCTCGGCCATCTGTTGCGGCCTCTCTTCCTGGGCCTGTCTCCCTAGGCCCGAATCAGCTAAGTGTCTTTTACCCCCAAGCCCATCCCAAGTGAATGAGGGAGGCCAGGAGCAGCTTTGTGGGCTCGCATCTGCTGCCCCACCTTCTTTTCATCGCCTCGGCCCAACTGGCCTTCTCCTCGGCCCACCTTCTTCTTCTCGGTTCTTGGAATCGCAGGAGGAGCACCATGGGCTAAAGAAAAATGCAAAAAATCACATTAGAGTTCCATTTTTTTTGGGTAGGCAAGGTTAAAGAAAAATACAAAAATCACATTAGAGTTCCATTTTTTTTGGGTAGGCAATGTAATGAGTCTACTTTGGATTCAAACTAAAAATGATGGGCGATTGTTAAATAGATGTATTGTTGTGAATGCATATATAATATTATGCATGCATGTATTGTCGAATTTGATGCATTGTAAAATACAACGTTTGCTATGTGTGATTGTGTATGTCACATAAGTTAAAAGCTGAGACAAAACAATTTCAACTCAACAATCAGAACTAAAAGCTGAGATATAACAATTACTCATTTTAAGTAATCGTTATCGTCAAATCACAAAAACAATTCATGTATTGTTTTTGCTAGAAAATAAATAAATAACGATACATTCTAAACAATACATGTATAGTAACATCTCGCTAAAATAATCACAACTTCCAAACGATCTGGAAAAACTTGATTTGACCCATAATGACTTGGGTTTGAGAGACTACCCAAATTGATTTGTGGGTACTTCTTGGCAGCCTACTCGTTACTATTCTGAAAAGCAAATCAATCATGAAACCTCCAAAATTATTTCAAGAGATCCCAAACCGGTTGGTAATATCACTATTCTGATGCTAACTAACTTATAATGCAACATCGTGGAAGATTTTCGAATACAAAAAATAAAGATAAAACTTTTGGTAGTAGTCAAATCGTCAATAATTTTCTTTGTCCTAACAAAAACGAACAGTAGCACACGCAGGTATCGTCACCATTATTCTCACCAACCAAAGCAAGTCAATGGAAGAAGATCTAATTAGCTGATCATCATCGTCTTTCCGATCAGTCTCTTCTTCATGATGATTTAAGAAAACAGAACAAAACAAAAAGAAAATAGATCAAGAGAACCCATCATCAGTTATTATTTGTTATTGATGGGTTTATAATATATATATACATACATATATACATACATACATATATGGTGGCTTCTACCGTACCTTGAGTGGAATCCAAGGTATATTATACCTTGAGTCATCTACACCGTATAGATGATCTCGATGATTGATATTATTTTATTGTTAAATGAGTTAATATTAATAAATCAAATTACAAAAAGCCTCCCACAATGTATAATTGTTTTTGCTCAAGTCCATTTAACAAATACGAGTCGGTGCAATGGTTTGTACAATCAATCTCTTTTGACTTTCCAACCAATGGACCAAACCCCTACCCCAAAGCAAAATCCCCTTAAAATTGTAGGCTACCCTCCCCATTTGCAGACCAATATCCCCCTTGTTCGTTTCTTTCTTTCCTCTATCTCTTCCATTTTGTCGCCGATCTCCCACGTCTCTTCCCCAGCAGGACAATCCTTCCGCCGACTGCCAGAACTTGTGGCCTCCCTGCACCTCTCTCGGCCGGAAGTCTCGATCTCAATCGCATCCTCGAAACCTCGACTTCCTTGCCCATCTACTCGACTGTCTCGGACTACCTCCAACTCTTTGCCGACTCTCCTTTCTCAATCGCCGGCCGTTAAAAGCGAACGACGACATCTTCCTCTACGATCTTTCCTCCACTAAAGCCTCGCCGACTAGAACAAGGATTTCTATTCTGAAACCCTCTCCAACGACAACAACTAGTTTTGTTCTGAAACCCTCGCCGACGACAACAGCAATTTCCCATTCCTAGCGATTCTGGTTGCTACTCTTGTTCTCTAGATTGTGCCACCGTACTTCTTCAATCGACGGCCACCTGAGAAGTCGTCCCCAATAATTCCCCCACCCAGTTAACGAAACCAGGGGAATACCTCTTCTCGCCCTCCCTTGTTGTCGCGATGATCATCCCTATGTCGCTTGAAAAGGTGTGTCATACGATTTCATCGTTCTATCTTTTAAATTTTATGCTTTGTTGATCCAACTACTTAATTATCTGTTTCGCTTGTACCAATAGTCATTTATTTGCTGGGAGATCAGGTACAACAACGATTCCCGTTCCAGGAGATTCTGGCCGCTGCGACCAAAATGGCACCATTCTCCATCTCCTTCTTTTTTTCTTCTCATCACGCGTCACCCCAAGTCCCCAACCCTCTTCCCTCGACCTTCCCCTCTCTTCTTCTGCTTTCTCCGAAGAATTCCCAAATTGTCGATCCTTCCGTCAAGCATTGGTGATTCCCGCTGTTGAGTTCACGGCTAGAGATTCTCTCAATACTCGCCCTGTCGGTAAAACCCTACTGTCCTTGCTTTTGTTGTTTTGGGTAAAGAAGTGTTCTTTGGATATTTTCTGGGCAAGTGTTTTTCTCAGTTCTCGTATGGGTTTGGCCATTTCGATTCTCGATTCACTTGTTGTAGATCATTGTGGTCAACCCTGTTGTTATAATTCCCCTCTTGTGTGTTCTTGCTTTGCTTTGTTTAGTTGATCATTTATTCTGATTGATGGGTAATGGTTGGAATTGGCTGGTGTTGTTGCGAAAATTTTAGATGTTGGTCACTGTTAGCAACTTTCTAGGATAAAGGTTGATGTTTGGTAGGAACTGATTAAGGATGATATCTGTTTGTTATGTAGTGATGCAGGGGAGTCCGGAAATCATATATTCTGTGAATGTCTTTATACTAAAGACTTTGTGTCTACAGTGTTGAGAGTTGTAGTAGCATTGCTAGTTCTTTGGACCTCTCCAATATACAACTATGGTTGCTGAGCTTTCTAGTTCCTTTATGTGGCAGTTGATGAATTGATTGTTTTCGTTCTTGGAGCCAACCCATTCCCATGGGACACTGTTAGCAGGTTGTACTTGTTTTGACACGAATTATCTGTTTGGGTTGTGCCAATAGCCATTTTTTTGCTAGGAGATCAGTTTTTTTTTTAATTTTTCCGAGTTGACTGTACTTGTTTTTACACGAATTGTTAGTTTAAGTGAGGTAGCGTGTCAATGGAATGTTTGTCTGGTATACAGATTGTAGAATTGTAGGCTTTAGAACCGTCCAATTAAGCATGTTGTTAGTAGGAAAGTGTTAGTTTTGGTTTTTACAGTAGAATGTGTATAGGCTGTTTCCATTACAGCATTGTATACCCTGGAGAAAAGTGAAACTCAATTGAGTTATCACTGAGAGCTAATGCAATTTTTGGTTGGCTATATATTAAAAAAAATGAATTCAGCTGAACTTTAAGATGAGATAGTTGTATTTCAATTGATTTAAAGTTTAAGATCGTTGGGATTGGATCAAAGAGGTAACTTCATGATACAACGAGTTTTACCCTGTTAATGAAGATTGCGGTATTAGTAGAAAATAGTCTCTGGCGATGCTTATGATAATGATGTTGTTGCTTCTAATACAGCTAACTTATACAATTATGTTGGTTCTGTTTCAGTATTAATTCATGCTTTACACCGTTATAGACAACTTCTACCTTACGGAAGAACAGCTACAGAACTCTCCATCAAGGAAGGACAAAATTGGCGAAGATACTGAAACTTCTATTAGAAGATATGACTGTGATCTCGTACTAGAAAGTGGCATTTTGCTCAGGCTGTATCCTTTCTTTCTTTCTTTCTTCCTCTTATATTGACATTTTAACTAGCCTGACCCCTTTTGCAGGGTGCGGAAGGAAGTTGATTGTGCAGCATATGGGCTCTCTTCTTTCCTTAATGTTCTGTAATAGGAAGAAAAGGTAAAGAGAGGAAGAAGACGAAATGGTGAGATGTCTTATTAGTTATAGGTAAAATTGTAAAATTGTAAGATTTTAATATTAAGATAAGGGTTTTAACTATGTTGGTACATGTGAAGTGTGACATGTTGGCAGAGTGAGTCAGTTTGAGGTTCTATTTGTTCACTCCCTATCTACAATTAACTAATAAACTATCATTTCTGTCAAAAAAAAATAATAATGATAAACTTTCAGTGGGAAAAATTTTAACAAAATTTCAAATGTCCCTCTTGCCTCAAAAGTCAAAACATCCACTGTGTGTTCCCGCTGAATTTTTCTTGTTCCCTCCAGTTCTAATCAATCTCTCTGTTCGACAAATCTCATTTACAAGATTGGATCTCATGATCCACTCCTTCCTTTCGTCAATTGAAACGTAGAGCCCCGACTATTGGTGTTTAGGTGAAAGAGCTTGACGCCGCCGTTGCAAACTGCAGGAGAGATATGGGTTTCTCTGTTGCTGCCATCTCTGTTTTTATTGAATTTGGTCGCTCTTCTCTCCTGTTCATTTACGTTGTTTCCTCTTCCAATTCGATGCTAGCCTTTCCTGTGTTTTAGGTAACTAGTCTTTTTATTTCTATTTGCATACTCGGTTGGCAATCCGAACGACTTCAAAGGTCTGGAATCCCTATTCCAAGGTACGTGTGCAAGTTTTTCATTTATCTCGTTTCCCTATGATGCAGTGAAACACGTTCGGAGTCGACAAGTTTTCAATCTTGTTATCTCCAGCTTTTTTTTAACCTTGTCTAGCTCCATAAATTCGAGATATGCAGCACGAATGTTTGGAGAAGAAGCGTATGGATATATATTTTGGTGAACAATGACTCTGCAGTTTCCTTATCCAAGTCACTCCTAGAATGATTATTTGGTTGAAATTGTGCTCGTAGAACAATTGATCCAATGCACACTTGTAAATCCCTAAAGGAAAGAAGCACTTATGAGATTAATCCAAACAATTTGTTTAAGAGGAACGAGATCTTTCCTTGCTTGCAATTTTATGGTATGCTATCAATTCGACAGGTCTTTCTGTGTACACAGGTGCAGAGTCCAAGTGCCACAAAAGCAAGACAATGAGAATCTTAGTTGTTGCTTTTCAATATGACCATTAGCATTGAGTTACTGGTTTGGAAATTTGAATGTTGTCATGTTTCTCTCTAATGTTTTGTTCCAGGTGCAACTTTCTGATTTGGGTATGAGAGGTGGAAGTTGATTGAGTTTCATGCTTCTTTGTTACATTTTGTTCAGGCTGCATGCACTTTGGTTTTATGCAGTACTCCAAGATGATATGAAGAATTTGTCTACTAAGGGACATGATCAACAAGCACACAACAAGGAGACCGATATAACAACAAAACGCTTCACACGGCCTCCAAGACTACGTGTGATAAGTTGAATTCTTCTAGTTAGAAAGCGTAATGACATACAGAAGACAGCATAATGAGACCATATAAAAAGGACAGTGGTAGCACACATAGGACATATCCTAGGCTGGAGGCAACACAACATACACAAAAAGCTCGAGTCATATTGTCCTTTGAAACAACTACTCTGCCTGGATGCTTTCTGTTTGCCTGAACCGTTCCCTTTGGTTGAGATATGTTAGTTTCATATCATACCTCATACCTGCAGCGGGATGTGTGTTAATAGGATTCCACAGCTACCTCACTACCCTTCATTTACTGTGGTGGTTATGAGTTGCTTCTTATTTCACAGGTCTGCTGAATAATGGACACTTTGAGCAGAGGCCAATTTTTCACAACCAGAATTTGTGCCATCCTGCTATCAACCACCAAACAAAACTAATCACACCACATAAAACAATTATTTGAACACAAATCAACTACGGAACACAATAGAATTCTATAACTTAGCGGTATTAGAAGCAGCACTATCATTATCATAAGCATCAGCAGAGACTCTTTGATCCAATCCACATGATCTTAAACTTTAAATCAATCGAAATACAACTATCTGATCTTAAAGTATAGCTCAATCCTTATTTTATGGGCAATCAAAAAACTTGTATTAGCTCTCAGTGATAACTCATTTCAGTTTCACTTTTCTCTGGGGTTTGGAAACAGCCTAATCACATTCTACTATAAAACCAATTAATGAATCTTTACTACTAACAACATACTTACCTGGACGGTTCTAAAGCCTAAACTTCTACAATCTGTATACACACTCACATTACCTTGACAAGCTACCCCACTTAAACTAAAAATTGGTGTCGAAACAAGTATAGCTGAATTCTAACCCCAACTCATAAAGATAAAAACTGATCTCTCAGCAAACAAATGACTATTGGCACAAGGGAAACAGATAATTTAGTAACTGGGTCAACAAAGCATAAAAATTGGAAGATGGAATGATGAAATCGTTTGATGAAGTCCTATAATGCACCTTTTCAGGCGGGATGTTCTCCACGGCAGCAGAGGAGGGCGAGAAGAGGGATTCCCCTGGTTTCGATAACTGGATGGGGGAATGATTGGGGACGACTTCTCAGGTGGCCGCCGATTGAGAAATACAGTAGCACAATCCAGAGAACAAGGGCAGCATCCAGAATGGCTAGGAACGGGAAATTGTCGTTGTTGGCGGCGAGGGTTTCAGAACATAACTCGTTCTTGTCGGTGGCGAGGGTTTCAGAACAGAAATCCTTGTTCTAGTCGGCGAGGATTAGTGGAAGACAGATCGTAGAGGAAAGATGTCACCGTTCGCTTTCAAGGGCCACCGATTGAGAAAGGAGAGCCGGCGAAGAGCTAGAGGTAGTCCGAGACAGTTGATTAGATGGGCAGGGAAGTCGAGGTTTCGAGGATGTGATTGAGATCGAGACTTCCGACGCAGAGAGTTGCAGGGAGGCCACAAGTTCTGGCATTCGGCGGAAGGATTGTCCTGCTGGGGAAGAGAGGTGGGAGATTGGCGGCCAAATGGAAGGGGTAGAGGAAAGAAGAACATGAACAAGGGACATTGGTCTGCAATTTTTAGGGTAGTGGCCTAGTGGGGGTCCCTTGGTTGGAAAGCTAAAATAAGTTCAAGAGAAATTTTACAATGCTATATAGTATTGGTGCTATAGGGATATGCATTTATGGTACAACTTAAAATTGTACATTTACGTTATGGTACAACTTCAGATTGTACCTATACATTTTGTACAAATTCTTTTATGGTACAACTTGAACTTGTACCTTTATGTGATGGTACAACTTCAAGTTGTAAAGTTGTACCATAACATAATGATACAAATTGCTTTATGGTACAACCTAAACTTATACATTTAATGATATGGTACAACTTTAAGTTGTACATTAAAGCACCAATACTATATAGCATAGTAGAAGTGCTCTAAGTTCAATCCTTCAAACCATTAAAGTATTGAACCGACCGGATGTGTTAAATAGACTATAATGAAAACAATTACATGTTTTGGGAGGCGTTTGGTAATTTTATTTATTAATAATAACTCATTTAATAAAGAAATAATATCAACCATCAAGATTAAATGAACGGCGTAGATGACTAAAGGTATAATATACCTTAGAGCACCGTCCATATATATATATATATATAAATATATACGAGCTTATGATTCCACTTCAAACTTTTCAACATACAAACACTTAAATCAACCCGAAACCCAAAAGCAAATGATCCATCTATGTCTGTTAGTAATAAAAAAAGTATGGTAAACAATGCAAACAAAGATAAACAACCTTTAAAGAAGAATGTAGATTGAGATGAGTGGTGCATCTAGTTATTGTAAGTCTTGTGTCGGCAAATGTCCTTCTCCCATCTGTTACAAAAATGTGGCTGGACACTATTTCAATATATAAAATAGAACAGTAAAACAGACATCAACAAAATGAAAAGAGAGAAGCATCAGATTCTACACAATGCAAGATGAAGAAGGTTTCAACACAATGCAACTAAATAACATCAAATGAAAAAGGGGAGACAGTCGCATATTAAAAACAGCTAGCTGATGCAATGCCTTTAGCTATGGCAGATACATACTTCATTCCACACAGATCACAAATACAAAAGTTCTCCCTAAAATAATAACATAAAACGGTCTAATTGAGTCCTAATTAATCTCTCTGTAGCACAATAGTTTCACTTTAATGTAAAGACACAGACTTCACTCCCCCTTCACAAAGCACCTAACCTTAAAAATAATTTTCCAGACAAAGATCTGTTTTTCCCCCCTCAAGCCACGCAACTATGTCGACACTGCCAATGAAGATCCTAAGCAGCAGCACCCATGAAAACAAAAACTACATTACCAGCGAGGCAAGGAACGGATCAGTCAAATTACTCGGATGAGACCCA
The DNA here is from genome assembly GCA_964030455.1 of Linum trigynum. Taxonomy (NCBI): domain Eukaryota; kingdom Viridiplantae; phylum Streptophyta; class Magnoliopsida; order Malpighiales; family Linaceae; genus Linum; species Linum trigynum. The sequence goes on from OZ034814.1 coordinate 10,344,432, forward strand.
TACTGCCATAAATCTTAGAAAGAAGCCGCGTATAATAAAAAAACCCTAGCTGAAAACCAATCTACAAGCTGAGACTGAGAAAAAAAATCCCTAGAATGGTGAATTAATCACAAACAGGGAACCAATTGAAATGGGAACCAAATGAAACTGAAAAAACCTAGAGCGGGCTCTCACCTTTGAAGAAGAAATCACGAATCTTGGTTTCACAGCAGCAGCTCTCTCGTTTGCGAACACGAGCAGCGTTTTATCTCGAGAGTGACGTCGGATTGAGAGGGCACGAGAGCGACGGCGGATTGAGAGGGCACGAGAGCGACGGCGGATTGAGAGGGTAAGAGAGGACGTCGATCGGAGGCTAGGGTTTCGGTCTATGGTGGGAGAGAGACGAGAGAGTGAGAGGAGAAGAAGATGGCGATGGTTTGAAGAGAGGAAGCTAGGGTTTCGGTCTATGGAGGAGAGAGAGGTGAGGTGTAGAGAGGCGGCTAGGTTTTGATTTGATTCTGGAAGAGGAAGAGAGAAGTGGAAGGATCAAAGACCAAACTGCCCGTAGGGTTTCTGCACATTTACGTGGGCCACCGTCCGTTTTTGCAATTACAAAATTGCCCTTCCCCTTTCTCTAAAATAAGAGCGACGATAAAATGAAGTGAGCAGGTTTCGAACCCTCGTTCAGTACAATGAGTGGGTTCGTGACTAGAAACTTAGCCAGTTGGGCTTCTGGGCCATCATGCCTTAATTTAATCATCTTAGTTATTTTTATTTCTTTTTAAAAGCCTTAATACAAAATGTTGAATGCGAATTAAGTTTATCTTATTTCTTTTCTAATACATCAAAATACTTCCTAATAACTAAAATCCTTGCATTTATTGTCATGACCTCATAATAATCTATGTAAATTTTATTAACAAAATCTTTAATACAAAAATTACATTCAGTGGAACGTGGTAAAAGTTATAATTAAAATTATCAAAGTTCCCAACGAACTACATGGACTTTGATCCCGTCTAAGGGGTACGTAGGCAGCTGATAAGGTTCGAGTCCAGCTAACCAATTAATTCTATCTTTAAATTTTTACGTTAGTGGGCATATAATTAAATTACAACTAATGCGATAAAATCATTAAATGGTCCAGTGGGACCTAAAATTACAAAAATATTACTAAAATACACCCAACTCGCATAAAAACTTATCGACTTAAGTAGTACCGATTTAGGGCGTTGTGGGATGTTGGTTAACTTCCCCACACGTAACCGTACTCCCCAACCCAGAACTTTATGTTCGCAGACCATATCTCGGTTCGGACCTTAAGGTCGGAGCCGATTCGAAGAGTGTTCGATCCACTCCAAGCAAAATCGATGGCGACTCCCAAAAAATGCCGACGCGACGACAACGGACCCCCGGGGGGACGGTTGCGACACTAATCATTAGACTTAGTAGTCATTAGAAACTCCAGGGGATTGGTCAACTGGTAATATGGATGGATAAAATTCATGATATAATGGGTTTGAAATTTATGGTCAACAATCATCTAAAGTTAATAATTAAGAAGGTATAAATCATCAAAGAGTACATGAACATAACCTATGTCTAATAAAGGCTCATTGATCAAGTTGTGATTTAGATAGGAAATACTATTGAAATAATCAAAGATGCTTTGATGGAAGAGGAAATGTATCAAAAATCATAGTGATAATCCGGTGTATTCACTGTAAGCTGGGCTTACCATGCCTTTAGAGTGGTGGAGAGGAATCGACTTGGATCTTCCGATCCTAACCCTCCAATAGGAATGTTTTGGATGGTATTGCCTGTTCTCATTTAAGTTCATCAACGATTGTAGCAGAAGTTAAAGCCTTATTGACGTGTTTGAATTTTGCTGAGAACGCGTGCCTAGAGCTATCATCTTCTCTGGCTACCAAGTGGTGGTTAATGTCCTACAATCTCCAGACAAAGCTTTATCTCTGGATTCAGATCATTGATTTTATTTCTCAATTCTTTTGTAATATGTCTACCTTGTACATTGATACCGTATATGGACTGAAAATTTCTCTTAAAAGAAAAAGCTACACACGGTAGAGAATGAGTGCATTTTCGATTTTTTTCAAGCATAAAAACATGTCATGGTTTTTGCAACTGTAGTAATTTTTTTTATAATTGTAACCCCAACGCCGACTAGTTCAACTCATCATTAGCACGATACTAACCACTGAAGGGTTAGCAGGGCAGTTACGAGCAGGTAGGTAGCCAAATTAAATATGATAAACTAAAATTCAAATTTTGCATTGAATTTGAAACTCTCACTCACAAAACTTGATTACAGATTGGTTTAATGATGGTAAGTTAACGCAATTGACTGCACGCTTATCCTTTTGGCCTGGCCTTGAACTTGCAAAATTATAAGAACCAGAAATGAGCTTCCCAGCTCCCAGATTCAAGTATGCCCATCTGCAAAAATAGGACTCTGCTTAGCATTAAAACTCCCTTTCCCAAGTCACTTGCCCTATAAACATTCGCCAGATGTGAATTGTTCTTACAAACGTAGCACAAAACTGGCCTGGGGATCTCAGCTTTTCTTGTGCTTAATGCCTCCTCTGCATATGATAAAGCGATGACATAAATCAGCTAGAGATATACCCAAAAGATACTACAGCAGCAACATTCATCACGCCAAAAAAAAAAAACAAAAAAGAAAAAAGAACTCCCCATGGCAAGGATAGTTACAACAGCATCCATACTACCCATAAACAATATATTAAAGTTTGTTGCTTAAGCTATCCTCTAAATGATCTCAGCCTCGTAGCACACATGCAATTTGTTTCTCAACTCTTAGTTCTATGAACATCCATACAGAGTACAAAACGTAGGAAGTCAAACTTGGGACTTATACAAACAAGGAATAGCTATCATCAACATTTCTGAGCATACCTTGTGTTTCTTATGCTTCCTCATTCCAACACTTCCATTTCTAGCATTCTGTTGTTCACCAGAACCATCATCCAATGGTAAGAATTTGATATCGAAACCATCAGTCAAACTATCCAACCTGCCAGAAAGGAATGGAAACAGGAAAGGTTGTCGAGAATCATCACAGAAATCTGAATAACAAGCCCATCCGCTTGCTCAGTAAATCATATCTCAACTTCTCAGAAATTAACCCCAAAAGATGCAACATACCCGCCTCTTGACCAATTTAAATTCCTCAACTCTTTCTTCTCCTTCTTTGTGATAGGCGCACAGATGAATTGGTCTTCTTCCTCTTTCTCACGTGCTTCCCAGTGTCTCTGATATTTTTCAAACTCCCTACTCTCGTTTCCAAAATATTCTTTAACCTGGTATGTACACATACAATAAGTGGTGATCTCAAGTGCCTGAAAAAGTGAATCCAACAAGAAGAATAAATAAAGCGGAGAAAGAACTAACCTCTTCAGGCTTCCCCTGCAAGTCATCAAACAAATCTTTTTGGAAGCCCAGTCTTGACCGTCTAACCATCTCTTTCTCTTTTCTCACTTCATTCCTTTTTTCCCTCGATATTCTGCCACCTTCCATTTCTACTGGGACCAATTTTGGTGGCTGATATACACCAACAACATCCTAGGACACAGAATCACCAAATTAGCTAACAAGAAATGCCAGATATTCTTTCATCCAATGACATCCTAATTTTTAAAACAAAACTCACCCCAGAGGCGACCACAGATTTGTTATTAAGCATATCTGGGTTGGGACGATACTTCAAAAGATCCTCAGAATTCCTAGGAGCCTCTATATTGCTATTGACATTTACTTGATCCACAGGCTGTGAAGCACCCTTTGTGAGTTTTTGAATTTGATATTCAAGTTTTTTGTCAATTGGTCGTATCTGTTAAGAAAACATCACAAATTGATATCCCCATTTCTGCAACAAACATTCATCAAGTGAACAAAGAAGCATAAAAGGGAGACAAAGATGAACATACCTTCTCCAAAAACAACCTCGTCTCGACAAGCTTTTGAACAACAGGTTGATTGTCAACTGAAAAACCCTTTGCCTTACGAAGTATGTAGTACACCAGCAATTGGCAATAGTTAAGAAGCAACAAATTTTTAGCCTCTAGGTAGCTTATCCCATCAGCTGTAGGATAATTATTAGCTTTTACCTGCTCATGCAGAAGGGGTAAAAACATTCATTTTCAACAAGAAGAAGTTAAATCATCAGGGGAGGACTTCAATTGAACTTTCATTCACAGCGTAAGACTCCTCGCAACTCCAGCATTCAAAAGTAATATCCTCAAAACCTAAAACCCTTTACCTTAGCAGTCAAGCTTTCAACTTTACTTCTTACCAAATCCAAACCTCCTTTCATTTCTTTCAGTTCTGATGCTAACTGAGGATTGTCCCTGAGTCCAAAAAGCAAAACTAGATGGTAGCTAAGAACAATTCAATATCATGTTAGCTAAACCACAAAGAAAGGTTACTTTTTTATCCGCTGGCTCAATCCTTCATCAGCCATCCTGCCCTCCATTGCTTACCAACTTCCAGAATCCTGATTCAAATAGAGACCAATTCAGCTGAAGACGCACCTGCAAGATGAAAAAGATAGCAGGAGAAGAAGAGGAATAAGAAGGAAAGACAATATAAAAGGTGTTGGTTGAGATCAAAAGATGAAAGCAAAAGAACACAAGCAAAAACTGCGCCCTCTTCTAAACTTTCCATGGTCCCTCATCAACTAGTACTCTCCAATTATCAACATTCCGATTCCCTTTTCAATAATTAGTAGAACAGTAAAACAGACATCAACAAAATGAAAAGATAGAAGCATCAGATTCTACATCCACTGCCCTCAGAAAGTGATATTTCCCACTTCCCAGCAAAATCTTATTCCGAAAAGCGAAATTCCGGGACCGAGATTGCTAACAGAACGCTTGCACCCAACAAAACCCATCCAAATTCCTAAACGCCAACTACAGCACAGCGAGCAACACTCTAAATCTGCACAAATCCAAAAAACGTTCGACGAATCTACAGCCGAAAGCATCCATCCACCAAATCAATCGAGAAAGCCTTTCAAGCAACTGATTCGCATGCTCCACTCAAATTTCAAAGCTATTACTGAGCTAAGCACCCACTTAAAGAGGATTGAAGTTGAACTGAACCTGGCAAGAGGATTTCCGAGACAGAACAAGATTGGGCACGTAACGACGAGATGCCGATCTGATAACCGCGGAAGACCGCTTCTGCAACAGAGGTAGGAAACGACCGGCGGCCGGCTCAAGAAGCGGCTCCCCGGAGGGCGAGATGGAAGTCGAGTGGCGGCGGAGCTAAGTGTAGGGAGCAGGAAAAGAGGGGAAAAGGAGAGAAAGAGAAGACTAGAGAGGGAGGTTTTATTAAGGAGGTATCTGACGGCTAGGATTAGATCACGGGTTGGCAGAGAAGGAATATTGACCGTTGGATGTAGGGGTTTAGAGAGGTTTCCCTCTTGTTTTGTACCTCAAATTAATTTTGGTTACCATCCACATACTTTTGTTTGACTACCAAACGAGCCTCAAAAATTTAATTATAACTAAAAAGAAGTGTGGATGAATTCGAAAAGTCGACTGATGAACATGATTAGTTCGAGTTTTCTTAAAATCATATATCGTCTACATGCAAACATACAATTTCTCTATCCTTTCTAAACATGGAAGGCTTTGACATCATTGAAAGGCTAGTTCTAAACTTTCACTGATCCATAGGTTAAGAAACATAATCGTCGTTGTATGATTGATGTAAATTCAACAACAAAAAAACCATAGACAATGAGTATCATACAGGTAAAACTTTGAGTAATAAGCTTAAATGAATAAATGATTTGACCCTAACATATATATATAAATAGATACGAGCTTATGATTCCACTTCAAACTTTCCAACATACAAACACTTAAATCAACCCGAAACCCAAAAGCAAATGATCCATCTATGTCTGTTAGTAATCAAAAAGGATGGTAAACAATACAAACAAAGATAAACAACCATTAAAGAAGAATGTAGATTGAGATGAGTGGTGCATCTAGTTATTGCAAGTCTTGTGTCGGCAAATGTCCTTCTCCCATCTGTTACAAAAACGTGGTTGGACACTATTTCAATGGTGGAAGAACGAGCTCCTCGCTGTACCATTCCTAACCATATACACCTAACCCAAATATACTAGTGCCAACAAACTGAGCACCACCACTTAATTGACAAACAGAGTACCACATCCCATGCACCATAATATGATCTCTGATCTTTTGGCTCTTTTCCCTCAATCATAGAAACTAGGGATGGCAATGGGTCGGGTTGGGGCAGGTTTTGCCAAACCCAAATCCATAGGTTTATCCGCCAAAAAAACCAGGGGTAAAACCCGCTGGGTTTGAAAAACTCAAACCCAACCCAACCCGCTGGGTATCCGCGGGTTGATGGGTACCCGTAGGTTTTTGTAGTAAGAAAATAACAATTAAAATTAACAAGAAATAAAAATCAAGCACTTACACAAAAATGGAAAGAATTTATGAGTTATAATAAAGAGCACCCAGGAGCAGAAAAACTAATCCTAAAGTTCATGTTGAGTAAAATACCAACAGAAAAATTTGTTTCAGTTAAAACATTATAACAAACAGCAAACACACATACACACAAACTAATCCAAAAGTTCATGTTATTAACCCAAAAGTTCATGTTAAACTTGGAGAAATCCCCACATTGTTGCAAATAGGGAGAAGAACATGAAAATATGCAGCAAAATATACAGTAAAGATCCACTAAAATCTTGCTTGTCCGAAGCATTCTGCACATCAAAATATGCAGCAAAACAAGGATGGACATAACACTGAAGCACTATGTATGCTCGGAGAAATGTTGAATTGATGTTTCAAGGACTATCCACGGCATAAATAAAAACCATTGTTTACTCCTTGAACCTGCTTCACAATATAATAACCACAAGGGAAGTCTCACACAGAAAGAGACCATGGGGAGGTGCAAGAAATAAGCTTATGATAACAAAGATCATTTACATATATAGCAGATCCATTCACAACAACTTGATTTTGCTTGTCAAGATAGGAGCTCACATCTATTCACAGCCAGAAGAAAATTCTTTTAACAATAACCAATAGCAATTCTTTTATACAACTAATTCACTACAACTAGCGCAACATTTGATATCTCAATAACTATCAATTGATTCACTACAACCAGCACAATAATGTCAATAACTATCAACATATGACCTCGACAAACATTTGACATCTCAACTCAGCAATCATCATCCTTTGGCAAGAAAGACACATCTGTGCAATTACTTTTCCATTCAAAAGACTAGAAGAATCCTCCATACCTCACAGAGGAGAAGCAGCCGCAGCCTAGAAGATCTCCGGACCTTGGAAGGCTTCTCGGCAATGCGACACCGCAATAGCAGCCTCAAGCCGAGGTAAAGGAGGAGCGGTAACGACGAAGAGGAGAATCAGGGGAATCCGGGAAAGGAGGGATTTCGTTCCCTTGCTGGCCGAGTAGAGGACGAGTAGGGGAATCTGGGAAGGCGGGAGTCGACGAGAGGCAGAGGCCGGCCAGAGTCGCCGAGAGGTGGAGGTCGGACCTGCGAAACGCGAGTCAGGTTTGAGTCTAGGAAACTGGGAGTCTGGGACTGAGTGCGGCGGGTCGACGAAGGAGTCACCGAGAGGAGCAGGGGGATGGCTGCGGAGAGGAGCAGTGGGGATGTCGGCGGGCGAGAGGGGAGTAGTAGGGCGGTCAGCGACGGTCGCAAAGGAGGGTGGAGGCGGGGAGTCGTGCGATTCAGAGAGAATTAGAGGGGCGGAGGGGAGGAGCGTCTGGGAGATTGGGGTGATTAGAAAATGTTAGTTCAGCATGTCTTAGGGTTTATGCCTTTAGGGTTAGGGGTGTGGCCGGGTATCCACGGGGCGAGTACCCCCAAACTCGAACCCGCCCCAACCCGCACAACAAGACAGCGGGTTTTAACCCGAACCCAGTCAACACGGGTTTCACCCGCTTTAACTGGGTTGGGTCGGGTCGGGTACCCGCGGGTTCGGGTTTCATTGCCATCCCTAATAGAAACCAAAAAAAGGAACTTTGAATAGTCACTAAACGCAGAAGTCAAGAACATAAAAAATGATGGAATAGAGACCATATCATCATTCTACACTAAGAAATAGAGAAAACAAGGGGGCTAAGAAAGGAAGACGGGAAATAAATCTAAAAAAATTAATGAAGAGAAAGAAACTGGGTGAAGAGCTTATAGGAGAGAGGGTGCAGAAGGTTTTATGGTGCAGCTGCAGCAGGCACTGGACCATCTGTTGTGTTGGTTGCAGAACTTTTCTTGGAGTGGTAGCCATTGAGAGACAGATTCTTGGTTTGCTTGATGAGCGAGTAAGGATCTTCAAATTTCTTCTGTTGTGCTGCTCTCGTGTGATTCTGCGACCGAACAAGAGCAGATGATGCAATCTCGGAAAGTTAGCAAAACAGGAGGAGTTTCAATCACTCTAACTTGAAAAGGAAGAATCCTCTCAAGATCAAGAAACCATTAGGGGACCTGAGGGAGAAATAAGGAACTTACAATGAAATCGTCCTCCTCATCTTTCTCATACACCTCCACTCGCAGAGTTGCAGGCTTGTTCTTCTTAGTGTAAAGAGCCTTCTCTCTATCTTCATAGAAATTGAAGTCATCTAACAAGGACGCTTTTGGCACGTATGTCTTGAAGATGGTCAGCATTTCCAGGCCTTGCTTCAGTCTAATCTACAACAGTGAGGAAAATGGTATCAGTCGAAAATAAAAGGACTAACATGAACAAAGCAAGGCACAACAAGGAACATACCTCATGAGTGTCTCTGCTAAAGGTGACGGGCCGGTTATCTTTGTTTTCAAGGACAATATTCCTCTCTAACATAATAGTTTTACACTTTTCCAAACAAAGATTCTTTTTTTTTTGCCCCCTCCAGCAACTATGTCGACACTGCCAATGAAAATCCTAAGCAGCAGGCACATATGAAAACCAAAACTACATTGCTAGGCCAGGAACGGATCAATCAAATTACTTGGATGAGACCCATACCGCCATAAATCTCAGAAAGAAGCCGTGTATAATTCAAAACCCTAGCTGAAAACCAATCTAAAAGCTGAGGCCGAGAAATTAAAATCCCTAGAATGGTGAATTAATCACACACAGGGAATCAATTGCATTGGGACCCAGATGAAACTGAAAACCCTAGAGCGAGCTCTCACCTTTGAAGAAGAAATCACGAATCTTGGATTCACAGCAGCTCTCTCTCGTTTGCGAACATTTTATTTCTGGAGCGTAAAATAACCGACAAAGCGACGCAGAGGTGTAATTTATCCACCGAGAATGAACTTCGACGACCAGGATTTCTTTGTGCGATTGATCGGAGGGTTGGCATTGGCAGGAGTAAAGATGGTTGACCGACTAGTTTCCCCTTCTCCTGATTGGATACTAACTTTCGGCCCATGGGCTTCTAATACGGGCAGTATAGTTGGGTCACGTTTCTTCAAGGAATTATCTCAAGACTCCTGAATGCCCAAACACGCGAGATCTATAAAAATTTTCTAATCCGTTCCTGGCCAAATAGCAAAATTAGATGGTAGCTAAGAACAATTCAATCTCATGTCAGCTAAACCACAAAGAAAGGTTACTCTTTTATCCGCTGGCTCAATCCTTCATCGGCCATCCTGCCCTCCTTTGCTTCCCAACTTCCAGAATCCTGATTCAAATAGAGACCAATTCAGCTTAAGAAAAATATAACCAGAATGCCAGAGCTAGAATTATATCGTATGCTCTGAGAAGCAGACCGTACGCCATGCTGGAGAAAAAGAGTGGTTCGATCAGCATGAACCGGTACATTTGTTTGAAACAGCTTATTTAAACTCTCATATAACCAATCTTTACGTAAACAGATCCCAAAACCCTAATAGCCTATTGGATTTCTCTACCTTCATCGCAAACAAATAAACACTAAAGAAATCTGTCGTTCAAATACTATCAGCAGCAACCACACAGGTTAAATACTAATCCCCACAGATTTATACAGTTTCCATCCATTTCGAAAGAGCAGACGAACAACTATAACATAAGAGTGAACTTGAGAAAGGATGAAACCAATTCCAACCCGAGCCTCACCATGAATCTCAAATAGGAGCCGCCTACAATTCAAAGCCCTAGCTAAAAAAAGAATCTCCAAACACGGCGTGAGCAGTACAATCCCTATCGAAGAAAAATTACCAGGCTAAATCACAGACCAATACTTGAAACCCTAGTTGTCTCTCACCTTGGCTAATTCACTGAAGTAGCTCGTTCAATCAAGCAGTGATTCCCCTTGGCATTTCGGTAAGGAGGTTAACGAACAAGCTTCAAAGTTCAAACAGAAGAGTTAAATATCCGACAAGAATGCACTTTGAGATGGACGTGAATCCCTTTTCCCATTGATCGAAGGGTTGTAAATATTTTCATGCGAGAGCGACTTTGGCCCATGGGCTTGTGACTTTGATCCCATGGGCTTATGTTACGGGCCGTATTGCGGTAACCTACACCAATCGCGTTTCTTTAGGGCCTCTCCAGATACAAAAACCTGATGGTGATGGATTGGGATTTTTCACAATTTGGGAAATTGTAGGAACCATGATGACGCCAGAGCGGCAAGAGCGACGTGATGCGGGGAGCATCTGCCGGCGGCGCAAGTTCTACCGCACTGAACAAGGCAAAGGCCAGCGGCGTCGGCAGCCACTTTGAATCGCGGTCCGGTGGTTCGAGTGGTACAGCCAATCTCAAAGGAGAGAATGCAACAGGTTTTTTATTTCTTTCTTTCTGCGCACGAAAAGTTGTAGAACAGATTTCAAGGATCTGGAATCAGAAGGCCCGCGTGTTAATTCGATTCTCTTTCTCTGCCGTTGAAATGTAGGTTCATCGAGCGAGCATCACGTAAAGGCAGCTGCGATCACGGCGCACAACTACAGACCCGGTGGAGGAGCTTATGCAGAGTTTCTCAAAGATGAGGTGGTTCTGGAGTAGGTGAGGTTTCGATTGAAGGGGAACAGAGTGAGTGTACATGTGTTGGGACGTTTTATGTTGATCTGCCTGTGTGTGAATTGACAGTGTTTGAGCATGTGGGAGCATCCCGACCGCACTTCCTGCCAGAATCCAGCTTCGACTCTTATGAAACATTTGGAAGACAATGCTAAAGGTAAAAGCTTTTGTTTTGTCCATTGGCAGAGAAGATGATTTCAGATGTATGTATCAAGCGAAACTGATGACCGGGTAGTTTGCTTTGTGAAATCAACATATTTTGGATTTTGAAAATGATGGATATATGAGCTCTTTGTGTTCATTATAGATTTGAAAAATATCATTTCTTGTTTATAAATTTCATTATAGATCTTGTTAATTAGATTTGTATGTATAAAGTGAAATTTAGTTTTTATTGTTCTCATTGGTGTGAGAAAGAAAAGAAATAGGAGGGTAGATTGGATATGAACTTCAAAATCCATGATCATTTCCTACCTAAGGGTGAGATTTCCAAGTTTGCGGGGCTCACGGATTTGGACCCTCAATGTCCGTGGGTCCCACCGATTTGTTGTCCCCTAAATACGTGAAGCAAACAATATAGTTTGGACAAAATTCATGATAATGATGGATCCAAATTCATCACAAAATCCATCAAGCAAACAACGTATATGGATTTGAAAATCTCACATAATTTGATGAGATTTGAGAGAATGAAACTAATCCTTGATGCTAAATGAACCAAATCCGTCCCCAATCCTTCATTTTCCAAGTCACGAAATTCAACACAAACCTTCATTTTTCAAATCCTTAATCTAAACTACCCCTAGAATGTGACTGTCATATATACGATGGGTAGTTGAAATCCGGTCCTTTGGTCAAGTATATTGCTGCTACAAATTTTGACATATATAGAAACTCATATGGCAAAGTTGTTTCTACTTTCTACCTTGTTCAGGGATGACCATTAATGCAGAGCCGACATTTGTGCCAACCTCCAACCGCAAGAAGATTCAATCCAGCTTCTGGGAAGAGCTCCTTGAAAAGGTTTGTGATTGCTCACCGTTTAATATCCATGGAAATCGAGTTCCACCTTTAAGATTGAATCAAAGCTCTGATTTGTAAGCCTTGCTCCACTGGTTCTGTGCAGTGTGTGAAGGAGCATGGAAGTTTCACGCAAAAGTGCGATATCCAAAGGCAAAGGGTGTACGAGTGCTTTGGCTCTTATTATGACGGTGGTATTATTGCTTAGAAATTGATTCTGTCTGCACAAGTTGATGATTGAAATGCACCATTGTTATTAGCACGTAATTGTTTTTGGAATCAAATAGGAAGTCGGGCTACTAAATTATGTGCAGCTAAATAAAGTAGCAGAATGTCTAAATGAAATACTCTGCTCAACACTAGTAGTTCATTCTGTTATCCAAACCTATTTGTACACATGCTTTCTCGACATCATTTGTACACATGCTTTATTTGAAAGAATATGTTCCTTTCCACCTGCTACTGCATTCCAAATCAATTCCTTTGCATATTTGTCCGTTATCCTCCCAGGCATGGCTCAAGATAGGGTGAGTAACCATAGAGTGAGTAACAATGAGTAACCAAATCTGGACCCTTCTTTTAAGTGGCTGCAGATCTAAGGGTGGAGAATTAAAGGAATTTATTTTCCCTAGTTTTCTTAATTGGATCATATCTTCTTCATTCTAACTCGGATTTCAATTTTTTTTGCATAGATGGAACGAGTTCGTTGTGCTCTACAAAATTATATACATTTTCAATTTTTTTTGAGAAAAAAATTTTCATCCCTCTCGTTACCAACTCCATACCATATGATATCTCCTTCGTTGTTTAGTCATTTTCGGAATTTTTTGCACAAAAGGAACGATTTAATCATGATCTATTGGATTTCAAAATTTTATGGGAGAAAAAATTTCATACCTCTCGTTACCAACTCCATACCATACTATACCACCCTGGTATGAGGTGGTATTTTTCATACCATATGGTATGCTGTTATTTAATATCAGTCAATACCATATGGTATTGACTGTTAATAACTGGCAAATTTGTTTTGTTCCAAAAATATCAAAGTGGATATCATTTTGAAGAGCACAATTAATATAATCTAACTGTGCAAAAAAAAAAATTAAATTCCGAGTTAAAACGAGCGAGAAATCGTCCGTTAAAGATTAAGGGAGAGAAATTAATGATTTTTCCAGGAGAGAGAAGGAGGCGCTGATGTGGTAGATTCTTATTGGGTTATGCATGGGGTTACTCACCACAAGATTACTCACCGGATCTGCTCCCGAGAAGAAGGAGGTTGATCTCACTTTAGCCAAATTCATCAAATTGGATGAGTCAGAGGATCATTCAAATCAGGAAAGAAGACTCTTTTTTCCCATTAAGACAAAAAATTAAAAACAACACTGCTCACAGACCATGGCATAAGGGTATTCAAATTCAGCATACATAAGCAGTAGCAGACATAAGGGTGAGTAGCAAAGTGAAGGAAAATCACATCACAATACCCATTAAGAGCAGATACCTATTGTATTCCACTACAAGTCATGCAAACAAAAGTCCAGAAGTTGGTGCAAACATACTGCGGACCCTGCAAATCCAAAATGAACCAGACAAAAGAAAGCATTTAACTACAGGGCGGAAAAATAAACAAGCAATATCAAAAAGAAATTACTGAGCCCAGCAGAACTATTTTGATAAACGAGTATATGCTTACCAAGGAGTTGCAATTGATGCATCGACGATTTGGGGGCAGCTTCAACAGCCCTCTGATAATCTTTTCGTTACGCTCTTCTTCTCTCCTACTTCCCATCACCGACAGCTTTGACAACCAGGAACCAAAAGCCTTCTTTCAAGTTACAATCACTCACAAAACTCGCAAAGGCCAGAGAAAAAGAAAAGATAGATAAGTAACGAAACAACTTCGATTCCTTTCTCTTTTTCTTGAGAAACAAAGAAGGAAAATAAATACTCTAATCGCAACCAGGAGAAAAGAAGAACAAGGGTGAAGATGGGAGATGAATCGAGGGCTTGTGAGTTGAGGGTTTTTTTATTCTATCCCTTTTTCCCAAATCTGTTTGTTGTACTATGGAGTAAGGAATGTCATGAAACCCCTGAATTTCTTCTCTTAGTTGTATAGTAACTCCTAGCTTTGGCCAAATGAGTTTTGTTTTATCTTTTACATTAATTAATGTATAATTATATTTAAAATATTTATTCGATTAATTTTATTTTCTGTAATCAATTTCATCATGATTTTAAATAAATTGAGATTTTCTAAAATAGTTAATTCATTATTTCAAAGTAATCTTTATGATATTTGTTGATTATGATATTAATGATAATTAATTAATATGTATTTTTTTTACCAAGTCGTCCTAGTTTACTGTTGTGTATTTTTTCATATCTTAGAAGAAATTTGTGAACTTTTTATTATTGGAAGAACACGAAAGCATAATGCTTATTATATAAATTTTTTTTACCAAGTCGTACTAGTTTACTGTTGTGTATTTTTTCATATCTTAGAAGAAATTTGTGAACTTTTTATTATTGGAATAACACGAAAGCATAATGCTTATTATATAAATTATTATAATTTAATGTATAGGTTTGTTTGAATAATAAGTGGCGGTTTTTCATGTGGAGTTAATAGCATAAATTGTCACTCTATTATCCATTTTTCTCAAATCTATCCCTCTATTATTTTTCACATCAAGCATGTCCTCATAATATATAGTATATACGTTTTTTCAAATTAAATTTAGCACATTTTTATGGCTTATCTTCTCCATATGCAACTCCCAATAATTCGTCGGGTATTTGAAGGACATGCTCGGTTTTCCCAAAATGGTGTGCAGCAGTAAGTCATCGAAGCAGACAAAACCCTGTCTCAGGCTTAATTCCCCGGTCGAGGATTAAGGGGTCCACACTGGGGAAATCACTGGACGACTTCCCCAATCTCTGATGGCATTTCCCCAGTCGGGGTTTTGATGCCTGACCGGGGATTCTGGTCCTTGAACTCCTTCTTTCGTCCCCTTAGTGCGTTTGACCCGAACTCGCTCCCAAGCCTGCATAGCTGCTCTAAGACCTGTTAATTTTGGCAAGGGTTCCAACCTGTTAATTTCATAAAACAGTGCTCCCACCTAGCAAAGATTTTGAGGGAGCCCAGCTCTTACCGGCCATGCCGGGAGCAGATGTCTCAAGTCTCGTGCGGGGGGAAAGAGATGTAAGGGGGATGGAGGTAATAGGTGGAAATTGGGAACAGATTCCCGTCTACCCTTACACCCTTTCACCGATTTTCACACGAGAGATTGTTGTAAAAGCACAATGTAGAGCACCTTTTTCAAAACATGATACATGAGTCCACAAAAGGTAGAGAGTCATCGATACCACACAATTCAAGTGTACTAAGATCACTAATTCACACAATCATCCAACACAATATGAAGAAGAAAGGAGATTTCTTAACTGCATCAACATCCTCCATAGTGCTACACTACCTCACTAGGTTGCATATTACTATAAAGACTGTCAATTCAAAGCATACTGAGCAGAAAATTGCAAGGAATACGTACTTGGAGCCCTCAAATCGAAATTTGGACAGCGGACTAGGCTCCAAGCACACAAACACATCTAATCAGTCAGATAGAAACACACCCCACACTTAAGGTCGACATTGCCCTTAATGGAGAAGAGGAAAAGATAAGGGGAACAATGTTACTGGGAAGAACAGACCGCATCAGGATTGGAGAGTGGACCAGTCAGCATGAGCACACGAGCTAGAACAGAAAACAACCACTCAACACAAAGTCGTTAGGAAGAGTTGTCATCCCAATGGCACAATATCCAAAAGAAAAAAACACAAAAAATATGCACTCTTCTAAAAAAACAAAACAAAACAACCATAGAGGAGTGGAGCCAGCGAGTACAGCCTACTCGAGGCAATCGATGTCGATGTTGTTCATGATGTCATCAAAGTCCTTGGGCGGAGGTGGTGGTGGTGGAGAGTGGATCCACGGAATAGTCCAATGGTGCTCCTAGTGGCAGGACTGGGGTAGATGCTCTTGGTACTCCATCATCCGGCGGCTTCGGTCTCGCGGCGGCTTCGGTCACGCTCATGCTCAATATGAGCAACGGTTACGCCCTGCCGAGTCTCGAGGCAGTCAAGACGCTCATCATAGGCATCCATGCTGGCGCCGTACTCGGCCTGATGGGCCGCATACTGCTGCTGGAACTGATGCTGGTGAGCCAAGAGATGTTGGTTATGTAGATCAGCTGTTGGAACTGGAGAGCCTTCTGCTGGAACTGGTCGGTGAAGAACTCCATCGACGAAACAGAAGGACCGAAGGAGGACTCGCCTCGCTCGTATCTCCGTCGTGGAGGAAGATCCCCAAGTGGGGACAACGCGAGCTACATCTCAACATCATCATCAGCACCACCATCATCATCCTTGTCATCATCATCACCATCCTCATCGGACTCCTCATCCTCATCAGCACCACCATCATCAGATGGCATGGAAAGACCATCCACCCACTCTCGACCATCAACTGAGTTCAAGAGAAGAGCGTTGAAGCGGACGTCCCTGCTGAGCGGGTGGAAGCCTAACTGAGCAAAGGCGGCAGTCAAATCCCGTAACTCCACCTCAAAGTGTCAGGCTAGACAAGTGATCAGGGGATTAAAATAGAGGTATTTTGGCTTAGCATGGCACTTGGTGAACGTCTTTGGCTTGACCAAACCGAGGTGCAGGCTGTAGCTCGGAGTCCGCATAGCAAACATGCAGTAGAGCACAGGCTTCGTGAGCTTGTGCGGGCCACTGACATTGGGAACCATCGAGCGAGTGAGAAGAAGGTTGAGGATGTGCCACTTAGGTCGGTGAGTGGTAACATTGGTCTACCCGGCCTCGAACTGCTGCTCACTAACCTCCGACCGACAAATCTGGTGGTAGAAGTCATTGACATGAAGCCCAATTCGTTAGCTTCCTCCTTAAAATCATGCCCTGGCGGGTATACGATGCCCAAAGCTCGTGTAAGGGAAATCATGCTCATCTTCCTCTCGATCTCGCCCAATCGGAAAGAAATGGCATCATGCTGGTCGATAGGCGCCAAGGACCGGAATAAGTAGGAGGTGTAGAACTCCCACACCAACTCATTGTAAGTAGGCTCCTGAACGGACAGGAGGGTGCGCCATTTACGATGAGTAATCGCAGCGGCCATCTCACCGTAGCAGTGGAGTGCCCAAAAAACGTCGAAGTCGAGGTGATTGTGGGGCTTGAAAGAACCATCCAGGACCTCCTGGAACTTCGAATGGGCCTCGGAGGTGGGAGCTACATGTCACAGATAGCGGTGGTTACGAGACATGATCGCCGACGGGAGGTGGTGTGGCGACGCGTCGGCCGACCATGATGGATGGCGACAAAATGCGCCATAAATGCTGGGGAAGATGCGCCCCGACGAGTAGACCCCAAGCCTGCATAACTGCTCCAAGACCTAAAATATATCACTGCAAGAACAATCTAGCGTGAAAACGGCTCAATACACGAGAATCGAGTCTCAAACAGTATAAGAAAGGTGGGCAAAAACATGTGCAAATACTGAGTTATCACTACCCAACTAAATCTACAAATATATAATAGTCGAGTTGGGAGTAGTTTTTCAGTAACTATGAATCTGAATTGAGCATGCACAAATCAAAAGGAAATTCAATCCTCCTTTTAATAACCCATCTTCATTTCACCGTTTCTAAATGGTCATCAATATGGATCAATACAAGAAAGATTCCAGGCATTTATTCACCTATCATACACTTCTTTTCTCTAATTTTCACCTCATTATATTTCCAGAGGAATCACGACAAGATACCAGAGTATGACACTACACTAAGGATGGAAAGTACATAGTTAAATTGGGATATCACCTAATGATCTGATAGTAAGCAGGAAACCGATGGTGCTTATAATCTACCCACCCACTTGGAAAAAGACATGGATTATTCAAGTCTCTCCAAAGCTTAAATTCTTCACGTGGCAATGCCATAGCGTCATTCTCCCCCTTGTGATAGCCTTACAAACACGTGGCGTTAAATACCTCAATAGATATCTTGTATGCTGGAGACATAGAGAGAGCATTGAACACTTATTTTTCAGATGCCCCATAGTCACCAAGTTGTAGACCTTAGTGGGATTGAGCAACTTCATTGATCTGCCCCGACTGTAAACTTTAGTCTATGGTGGCGACATATGTCATGATCTCTAAAATATCCCCATTCCACATTTCCAATGCATCTGTTTATTTTGGAGAATCTGGAAATCTAGAAATAAAGTGATTTACGAATTCTACCAACCTCATGTCCGTTCCCTAGCCAGACAATTCTACAACTAGGTTCTAGAAATTTATGTTTGCTCCCCCTCCTCCACCCCCATGTCAATCCTCCCATTTCCTCCTCCACCAGCTTGGACGCCTCATCCGTCGACTTTTTGAAGATCAATTTCGATGCATCTATTTGCGACTCATGGTGCTCGTCTAGTCTTGTTGTCTGTGGCTCAGATGGGAATGTGGTGGTGGCATCCGGTCTGCGTCACCAAGGAGTAGTCAAACCTTACCTGGAAGAGCTCCTAGCAGTGAGAGATGTTATCTCCTTAGTCGATTCGAGTTTCTTGATTCACGTGATGGTGGAAGGTGACTCTGAGGTGGTCGCCATCCAGATCCGGCAGGGTGTAGTAGAAGATTCTGTTGAAGGTCCGATTATTTGGGAGTATCGTCAGATCCTAGACTATTTGTCAGTTCGTATAGAGTTTAGGGCGGTTCCTAGGGCCGCCAACAGTGCTGCCCATAGAGTGGCGCTTAAAGCACTGGTTTTGTTTCTCCTAGAGTTACAGTCTTTCTTCTTAGGTGGGTGCATTAGGTTTCGATTGTAAGGGTTCCTGAATAGTTTTGTTTGTATAACTCTTATCTTCTCTTGATATCACTCGGAAATAATAATAATAAAAGTTTGGCAAAATACACTTGTATAGCCAGAACTTTCACATTTTTTCCAATAATAGCCACTTTTGGAGAAATACACTAAATAGCCACTTTCGTCTAATTTTTTAACGGTGTTAACTAACGGTCTGACTGGACTAACAGAAATACTGACATGGCAACTGTATTACTAAGGACATTGCCATGTAGATGCAAATAGATAAAATAAAAAATAAAAAACAAATTAACTATGTAAAAACAAAATTTAAAGATAAAGAAGGAACAACAGGCATGCTCCCCTAGAACCCATTCTCCACCGCCAGCCATTCCTAGGAGCCGTAAATCTGTGTCGCCATTAACGGAAAGCTATAGTACCCCAAGAATCAAAGATGAACCATTATTTCCTCTTTTATATTCCCTTTAAGCCACATGTTTGAATCCATTGGAGCGGACTTCACTTTCACTTGAAAATAACTAAGACCGATGGAAATGTGAACAGGTCTGCTGATCTTATAGAACAATCGTCGGCCACCGCGAACAGAGATCTAAAGGCGTCGACGTTGCAACAACAGTGACGATGAGGCAGATCTGAATCGACCGGTCAAAACCCACTCCCTTTGCTGGTGGTACTCTATCGGTGATGGGCGGTTGGGGGCAAGTCCAGCGAATTTGGAACCCTTCTTTTTCTTGGTTTTCTCTCCTCTCCATGTTTACTCAGGTTGGGGTTTCTTAGTTCAAAATCTATTCATGCTTGAATGTGTTTAGAAAAAATGTAATCTTTTAGATGATTTCACTATCGGTAGTCTTCTCATTTGGGATTAGGAACCATTTTGATTCTAGGGTTCGAGTCGATGGTTGTGGCTCTGTAAAAGTGTATCGGGGTTGAGAATCTACCGACGAGTTCAAGGGAATTTGGAGATTTTGGGTATTTCTGGGTTTGGGAGTTTTGTTGCTGGGAAGGGGTTTTGTTCGGAGATGGAGGGGGTTGGGTCGCTGGTTGGGAATGATGGTCGCCGGTCGGGAATGGGTCGCTGGTTGGGAACGAAGGATCTCTTCCCTCTCCCACCTAGATTGCTACCGGACGGGAAGGAAGATGATGGAAAGACCGTTCGACGATCCAACGAGATAGGTCTCCGAGTGTTAAGCTTGAGCATGGAATCAGTGATGAGCATTGAGGATTTGATTTTGGGATGGCTATAAATGGTTTTCCTGTCCTGGCGAGAGGAAGAAGACGAAAGGGTTTTGTCAGATTTTTTTTTAAAATTCAATTTTGTGATTAAAGAAAAAGAAAAATATTCATTTGAATTTTTAATTAAAATAACATGTGGTATCTACGTGTCACCAACGACTGAGTTGTCGATGATGTGTGTGATGATTTGGCATCCTAGTCTGTGTAACGTTAACTTAACTGACGGAGTATTTAACACCGTTAAAGTTTGTAACGAAAATGGCTATATTTGTTATGAAACTTTCAAAATTCAGCCTATTTTTTGTATTTCTCCAAAAACGCCTATTATTGTCACATACACCAAAGTTTAGGCTTTATAAATGTATTTTGTCCAAAAAAAAATTCAGTATTTCAAATTTCCTCTGACAAGAGCGAAAGTATGAATGATAGATTTGTCTTTACAATTTATATGAAAAAATGAGATATTATAAAAATTAATATTTGATGGGTCAAAAAAGCTTACCTCTCTCCTCAAATTTCGTGTCAGACAAAAAAAGACAGGTGTGCGGTATTACTAGTCGGCCCCTCTTTGTCTCTTAATTAATTTTGAGCAATAGATGTGATTAAAATGTAACTCCAGAGATATGATTTTGTAGTAAAGGGTTTTGTATCCTATCATTTTCCCTATGAGTGTGCAACGGTTCGACCTGATCGACCAAACTCATGAGAATCGCGGTTCAATAGTGAAAGATATCTTATGATCAAGGACCGGATCAACAATATATTCAATTCGTGTTTGCCCCGTCCAAATGTAAATTCAATTCATTTTTCCAACATTTATAAAATTAAAGAGGCCAAGGACTGGACCAAATATGTAAATGGTTCGGTGTAGTTTAGTCCAAACATCAATTTTGTCTGGTGCAATTTGACATGGACCAAGCTGTTTCACACCCCGATTTTCGCACATAACCCGACTAAATCTACATCTCTACAAATATATGATATGAGAGTTGGGAGTAGTTTTTGAGTACTTCAAATTAGGGATGACAATTTTGCCCATACACATGAGTATTTTACTATCCAACCCAATTGGATTGGGTATGAAATCCAAATAGATGGGTAATGGATAGAGTTTGATGGGTTTGTACCTATACCCATTTACTTGGGTTGGGTTGGGTTTTTAACAAATGGATTTCGATTTGTACTCGTGCCCAAATGCAAATTACAGTTTGATACCTGAACATAATAGATACGCATATTTAGTACCTAAATTTAATATTTTGCATATAAGTCCTCAAAATATCGATGAAAGATTACATTTTAGTACCTAAAATTTTTTGGTCTTACATTTTTGTACCTAAAATTTTCAAGTTTTGCAAATAGGTCCAATTTTTGTATGTGTAGTTAGAACACCCTCAAGTAAATGGATATCCATATCCAACTAATACCCATTTAGATGATGGAAGCAATATCCATAACTTACTCAAACTCATCTAAAAACCCCCCAAACCCATATATACCTCATCCATACCCTACCAATTATCAACGGGTCTACTTGGATTTGGGTATAATTACCCATGGGTGGATAATTGTCATCCCTACTTTAAATTTCCTTGACGAGAGCTAAAGTAAGAAAAGTATATTTGTTTTAACAGTTATTTGTCTTATTTATAGGAAAAAATACATCAATTCTAGGATTTGAGCCATGG
Organism: Linum trigynum; assembly: GCA_964030455.1. NCBI lineage: Eukaryota > Viridiplantae > Streptophyta > Magnoliopsida > Malpighiales > Linaceae > Linum > Linum trigynum. The sequence goes on from OZ034814.1 coordinate 10,366,306, forward strand.
TCTTTTAAACAAGAACATGAATCAATACCGATTACACTAAACAAATTTGGTATATCTATTTGAACTAAAAACAAACAGAAACCTAAAATCCTAAAAATTGCTTACTTTTTCACTACTGTTAACTAGCTCACTAACTCTTGCATAAGTATTTATTTGGTATTTAATATTATAATTTTAATATTTTTTATTTAATTTAATTTTACGATTAAATTAACTGTTGAATAGAAATATACATTTCAAATAACATTTTGACCAACAAGTTAGGGGTCGTTTTGTTTTGGTGATATTTAAATCAATGCATTGTGATCAATGCATGCATTGTAAATACATGCAATTAAAGAAAATAATGTAATTTAGTTTACCTTGTTTAGTTTTGATGATAGTTATTTTAGCATTCAAAAAGTTGTATTTCTTTTTTGTATGAAATATCACTTTTATTCTTGTTTTTAAGGGTTATAGACGAACACCGATTTGTAGTAATTCTACCCCTCTTAAAGTAATGGAGATAGACATATGTATTCTACTTGAGGATACATACACTAGTTGAAGATGTTAGACCGATGATGAAATTTTGAAGGGAGAGGGTGTTAAATTGAGCGGGTGGTAGAGACATTGATGAAAAAAGTGGAGGGAACTATGCATGGGTGTTCCCGGAAAAAATTGAGAGTGGTTTATATTATAAAAGTTCAAGGATATTATGTGATATAGATAAATAACTAGGGATATAATAGGAAAAAAAAAGAATCAAACAATCCTCACTAAACAATCTCAAGTTTTACATAAGATAGACAGATAGTAATATCACTCATTTTGCGTGATTCTTTCCATCACATCAACAAAATATTGGATGCATTGTTGCAGGAAAAAAACTCAGAAAAATGATACAGTGTCGACAATGCACCCATTGTAACAATCCCACCACATCAGAAGTCACCAACAAAATACTTTGAGACGAATCCACAACAGGGACGAGGAGGATGCTGAGTTCTAGAACATCTTATGGAAACTTCAGATTCAACCTAGGGTTCGTATCTTCCTATGGAAGGTATGTAAGAATATCTTACCAGTGGGTGTTAACATAGAGGAGTGGATTGATAACGCTGCCACAGAATACCCTTTCTGCAATTTTTCAGAAACCCAACTTCATGCCCTTCGTGATTGTGACTGGATTCGAAGGCGATGGAAAGATTGCGACGTGGATGATTTGTATGAGCTGGGAGAAGGAAAATCATGCATTGATTGGTTAAAGGAGATCTTTAAAAAGTCCCCATTGGAGGAAATTCAAAAACTCTGCGCTATCATTGGTTTCTGTGGAAAGAGAGGTGTAATCATAAATACAACAATCGGAAATTGGATGAGTAGGAGATCATACCGAGAGAAATGGGTGGCTGTCCTCGTTCCTTGAAGCCCAGTCCTCACTGTCTGTGACTGCCACTGCTCGTCTGCCCAAAAACGGTGATCCTCGAAATTGTCGATGGCTCCCTCCTCTTGATGGAGTCTTTAAGCTGAACTCGGATGCGGGAGTGATCCAGCAGCAAGGGGTTGGTTTGGGCACCATTATCCGCAACTGGAGAGGATATTTTGTGGGGGCAATGGTCAGAAGAGAAAGAGGGATCTACAGACCAATTGAAGCAAAAGCTAAGGCGATGATGATGGGGCTGTGTGAAGCAAATCGAAGGTCGCTTAGCCCACTGATTGTTGAGTCTGATTGCCAGATTTTGGTGAATTTGATGAAGAGTGATGAAGGTCAAGTGGATGTTCTCACCCAGGAAAACAAATGCAGTGGCCCACTGGTTAGCTCACGCTGGGTCAGGTTGGAACCAACAAATGGGTTGGGTCGATAACCCTCCCATTTCTCTTCATTGTATGCTTGAGGCCGATATGGACCGTGGCCCTTTGGGCCTGAACTGATCATTCATTTTAATATTATTCCCCATATTTCCTATACAATAAATCAAACGAACCCTTACACTATGTTCTAGAAAGAAGGAAAAGGAGGGGAAGGGAAAAGAGTGATGGAAAGTTGGAGAACCAAGACACTTTCCCTAGTTTTCGAAGAGACCTACAGTACGGGAAGGAGAGAAAATGGATGGACTAGTTACTGTGTAAGCCTTTCCCCCAAATCGAAGAGAAAATGGCTTGGTGGTGCTTTTTCTGACATTTGCCCATTCTTTCTTTCTTTTTTTGTTTATCTTTTTTTTTTTGTTGGGACTTAGAAATAAAAGCAAACAGGTATATAGACTATTAATTAGGAAGTTCATTATTCTCTTTTACTTTCTGAAGGTGATGTCTTTTTCATATTTTTGACGTGATGTATTTAAAAGGTGATATACTTTCTTCTTATGATATATTATTATAGTTGACGGATGAATAGTAAGCAAAATTAGAAACCCAATTAATCTCCTCAATGTTGTATGTTTATGTTTTTAGTTATTAAAGTTCACTCATTTCTAACGCTAAAATCGACTACTATTTTGGGTCCGATATTCGATATTTCTTGTCCGACCGGACGGTACGGTTATGTTTTTTAAATATTGTATAATATAAGTTGAATAATTTTTAATTAATTTAGAATGATTGTGGCTTAATCAATTATTATAAAGTCTCTATTTATAATAAAGTCTCTATTTTTAAATAATTGATGTGGTCAAATCAAGATTTTAGAACAAAATACCCTATCACTAATTTTTTCTGTACAATCTATTTATAATAAAGTCTATTTACTAAGTAGAATATTAACATACAATCAGATAAACATACAATCATAATTAGAATATTAACATACAATCAAATTATTTAATAATAAAGTCTCTAATTCATAAGTAAAATATTAACATACAATCAAATTATTTTACTGATACATAACCAATTAAATAAAATATTCATCACACTTCCCAATACACACTTTACTTCCCACTTTCCTCCATAAAACAATATTTTCCTCTCAATTCCCTTCGCCTCCTAATTTTCTATCACCTCCCCTCCTTTTCTTCTCTTCCTTTGGAAACATAGTGTAATAGACTTCAAACTAGTTGAAACGGAAAGGGTTGTAGTGTTAGGTAAATCACGTGGCACGACACGCGCGGTGGGTGCAAGCCAAACTGAATGAAGCTTCATAAAAGGTTTTTTCTTTTTTTCCTACGTAAATTGTAATTTGTAGGACCAGACCAGACGAGACCAGAAGATCGTTGGATTTTGAAAAAGTGGGGTGAGGATAAGCAACGTGTAGTGAATCATAGCCATTCACTCCACCAACCACAGTCGCGGTCAGAAATCGCACCCAACCCAAATTATTATTAACTAAACAAAAAAAAGACAACCAAACTAACAAATAAAAAAGGCCACCAAGCTGCTCACAATGTTTTTTACGTAACCAACAGGAGGGTAGAGTCAACGATCTAGTAGGTACCTACCTGGAAATTGAATATAGCACTTTATTTTATTTTTTGTTGTAATTGAGCGCTTTATTTGTTTATTTTTGTAATTAAGCATTTTTTGTTTAGATTTGCTTACGACAAAGAAAAATGAAATGAAGAATTAATAAATAGTTAATTCAATTCTATATATCGTTCATAACACTTTTTTGTTAGAAATGAGTAAATTTTTATTAATGCAAAATACAATTTCGTAGTCATAATTTTCAGTGACAGTCATAGACATAATTTTCGAAATAAATAAAATAGTCACTTCTGTTCATCCATTTAATGAAGTCAATATGACTAGACTAACGAAAATGTTGAGTTGGCACTGTTTCGTCCCCACCAATCCAAGTAGATTAAAAAACAATATAAAAAACATAAAAGCACCAATACTATATGGCATTGGCTTCAACCTCCCAACCCCCCTCTCTCGTCGTAGTCAATTAGTCCGCCTTTCACATCAATTTTGGAGTCGACCACTACCCTTCCACTTCCAGTGAGAAACTTTGATGGGCTACCTGGGAAGTAGTTCATCGTGAATAAATCGTCTCCGAGGGGACATTGGCAAGTAGTTGGAAGAGGAAGACGTGGAAATCCTAGAATTTTGACGGCCTAATTTAGCTAGCGAGGTTGAGTGCGTCAACCGATGGACTTAAGAAATTTCCAATTCAGGGGAGGAAATTGAGATCTGAAGGGAGTAGCAAGGGAATTGCGAGTTAAATCAGAGCATGTAGCTATGTAAGTGTATTTTGCCTTTTATTAATAATACGTTACTATATCCTCCATGTTATGTTCATATGACCTATCAAGAAAATTGAAGGTTGATCGATGTAAACAATGCTTCATCTCATAGAAGTTTTTAGAGTTAGCCATTATATGAAGCATAGTAATTGCTTCCTTAGGAACATGTCTTCAAGTTCCATTGCTCATTTTAGTGAGGTAGCTTCGAATACTCCTACATAAAGTGCCAATCTGGTCTGAACAGTGTCCGCTTTCAGCAACTTTTGAGTGATGGACATGCAATCTAGCTCTGAAAGTTGGAATCGTAGCATGAAATTGGATTATTGGACGGAACTTCCATTTCCCATAACTTCTTCAACACAATTTCCTCATCTTGCAGCAAGATTTCATGTTCGGTCTTAAACTCCACGAGCTAAAACTTGTATGCATCTTTTGTTGGAACATTTTGGGACGAGGGTATACGTACGATAGCCTGAGACCGGGTGACCAGGATTGTGATAGAGTCGTGAACAACGTTCACTTTTCAAAAAGAATATTTCCACCCTCTACAAAGCCTTGGGTTACAGGAAATTTCTCCCGATGACAAAACTATCACCACTTTAGGTTCTAGGCTCAAGAACTCTAAAGCATACTTAGAAATTTTTGGAAGAAAGAAGAAGAATTTGTTTGATGGTCTGTGGCATCATCCACCCCACACATATTTATAGGGGTCGAATCCATGCATTGTTTCATGAAAGGTTGCCTTTATCCATACGAAAGGTTGCCCTTATCCATATGAAAGGTTGCTTCTATCCATATGAAAGGTTATCCTTATCCATATGAAGGGTTGCCTCTATCCATAAAGTTATCCTTTTCCATAAAATAATGCAACCGCCACTAGGCCAAAGGGATGTGTCCCTTCACGGAATTAGAATATTGGTTCAGTCGGTCTTATCCCAAACTGGTTGGTCGGTCCAACCCAAAACCGGTTTGACTTGGTTAGTCCGGTTCAACCAAATTTCCAACATTCCTACCCCATTTTAGTCTATTATAGAATTCACTAAAATCACAACATTCTTCCAACAAAACTTAAGTATAAATGAAAATGTCGTGACGATTGAATTTTCATCTTAGTATATTACACTTGACGAATACTCTAATACAAAGGGTGTCGGTAAAGATTGAACCCATTGACTCATATGAATATTCGAAGATAATATACACTTAAGTTTTCAAACTTCTAAGTGCCTTGACACTATTAACCGCCATGTGTCCAATCCTTCTCATAAGCGCACACGAAACCAAAGTTCGGGTTTCTTGAAGCGGCTACACTTCATGCATACGTAGGTCGAATCTTTTATTCGTGTACCCACATAATACACTTTGTCAAAGATTCAATTAAGAAGTTTTGAACTTCATCCTCTTCTCTCATGCAGATAACAAGCACATACCTCGGGATGACAAATTGTGTGCTTCAATTTCTGAGAATGAGCTTTCCACATTGAATTCAGCCTCTAACGTTGTATTAGAGGGGAATTGGGTTTCCCATGATCAGAAATTATATGGACTTTAAAACCATCCCTTTCACAGGCTTGATCACCAAGTCACTAGTTAACCACTTCGTCAAATGATCAACCAAATTATCTCGAGTCTGGTCATATTGTTTAGACACAACTCTATGAATGATCAGTTCAAAGATTTTACCGTGTCTTACTTCCACATGACCGTACTTGACATTTTCACTTGACTATATGCCTTAGCCAAATAAGCATTACTATCACAAAAGATAGTAATATGTGAGATTGGTTTAGGCCATAAATATATGTCATAAACCAACCTCTCAACAATTATGTCTCTTCTCTAAGAGAAACCAAGACCACACAAACTTTGATTCCATAGTGAAATTAGTGATGCAAGTTTGCTTTCTAGAGGCCCAAAATATGGCACCTCTCCCGAGGAAGAGGACCCATCTCAATGTTGAAGTATCACCTTTAACATGAGAAATCCAACTAACATCAACAAATCCTTCCAAAATTGATGGAAAGCCACTATAAGTTAATACAGTGTGCGTTTGACATATCCTAGTACACGCCTCATTTCATTCAAATTATGAGAACTAGGATTCATAACGTACCAACTTAATTGTTCTATCGCATATTCGATATCTAGCATCATGTAAGTCATGCATACATCGAGCCCCCAATTTGACATGGAATACTCCAGTTGTAAAACTGATTTCCAGTATTAACCATAAGTTCCATACTTGGATCCATTGGGGTCTTTAACTCGCTACAATTCCTACAATGGAATTTATGCAAGTACCTTCTCATGCAGAAAAATTGAGAGAAGGACTCTTTCTTGTCCTTCCGCTTGATTCAATATACAGAATCACATTTACCTCCCCCATGTCCTTCATGGAGAATTAAAATAACAACTTTTTATCAAAATTCACTTAACTTTTATTGGTTCCAAAGATAAGCATGTCTTATACATACAAATGTACGATGACTTCATTACTAGAATCATCATAAATTGTGTACACATTTTGTCTCCTTGATTAAAAAAAACATAAACCACTAGACAAAATCACTTATCTTTGATTGGTCCCAAAGATAAATATGTCATCTACATACAAACACAACGACTCTTCTACCAGAATCATCAAACATTGTATATACAATTTTGTCTCCTTGGTTTAACATAAACCACATAGACAAAACCACACCATCAAACCACTAGACAAATCCATATTTGTCTAGCACTTCGTAAACGTCGAATAGAGAATTAGACAAATTAACCATTGAGTATGTGACCTACCCAGAGGGAATTTTCATTCTTCTATTTCTCCAAATTTACGAATCATTCTCCTTACTCATCTTCGAATCATCCCTCTTCCAAGTTACCTTCCTGATATGGAATACACCATGAGACTAGTACGAAGAAAAAACATCTTCTACTTCCATCGATGAAATACCCATCATCGAAAATTCTCATGATTCCATAAACCGGAACCGGTTTCTTATAAAGAGCGGTTCGAGCCATCGTACCGGAAAATATTCTTTTCGATTGTTGGGAAATTTTGGGACGAGGGTATATGTACGATAGCCAGAGACTGGGTGACCAGAATTGTGATAGAGTCGTGAACAACGTTCACTTTCCGAAAAGAATATTTCCACCCTCTACAAAGCCTTGGGTTACAGGAAATTTCTCCCGAGGATAAAACTATCACCACTTTAGGTTCTAGGCTCAAGAACTCTAAAGCATACTTAGAAACTTTTGGAAGAAAGAAGAAGAATCTGTTTGATGGTCTGTGGCATCATCCACCCCACACATATTTATAGGGCCGAATCCATGCATTGTTTCATGAAAGGTTGCCTTTTTCCATACGAAAGGTTGCCTTTATCCATATGAAATGTTGCTTCTATCCATATGAAAGGTTATCCTTATCCATATGAAGGGTTGCCTCTATCCATAAGGTTATCCTTATCCATAAAATAATGTAACCGCCACTAGGCCAAAGGGATGTGTCCCTTCACGGAATTAGAATATTGGTTCGGTCGGTCTAATCCCAAACTGGATAGTTGGTCCAACCCAAAACCGGTTTGACTTTGTTAGTCCAGTTCAACCGAATTTCCACCATCTTAACCACATAATAACTTGTAATGCTCCCATGCCATATAAACTTGTCGACTCCCCCATGCCTATGTAATGGTATCTAAAGAATAGTACTCGAGACTTCAATCGGGAAACAACTCTCTATAAGTGGAATATTCCACAGTTTAGTGTCAGGGTCAATGAGCTCACTCACTATGGAACCCACCAAAAACATGTGTGTTATTGAAGGGATGTATAGCTCCTGGATAGAAGACACCCAACGATCACATCAAAATATTTGGAACGAAACTCTTAAGTTTTAAGCATGCTACGACATATGAAGCTAAAATGATAATCCACCCTTGTATCCAAGACACACAACCAAGTTTGTGATACTTTGCTCTAAGAATGCATGCATCAAATGATTGTGGGCGCTGATAGAGGCTCCAAAGTTTCTGAGCTATGAGCACCATATTAAATCCTCAAAGATACCCCACCACAAGTTCATAATGAGGCGGTGCACTTCATCAAGAATACCTTCCTAAACTTTGAACACAAATATTGCATAGGTTAAATGCTTCTATGCTAATGATTTAGTCAAAACTTCTCTTGCTACAACATATAACACCTTCTCCTTTCAATCATTCAACTCTTTATGTTAAGCTCAGTGAACAACTCTTTCTTTGACCTTCCAACCACTGTATCATGTCCCAAATAATTATCACAGTTATCCACCATCTCCATTATGAGAATGCCAGTACTTCCAGCTTTCTGTGCGACTTCAATTCTCACTAAATGACATTCTGACTTTTGAAAACTAATGCCAACAAAAAATGTGACAACAATGGTTCTCCTTTTGTCGGCTACAAACTATAGAGGTGATTTTTCGGGACGGCTAAAGATGTGTACACTGAGAGCCCCTTTGTACATAGCAAAAAAAAATGTATGGTGATAGGGGGTCTCTCTTATGCATACCCCATCCTAAATTAAATCATTGTGATTGATGATCATTCAGTAGAACTAAACAAAATATCGTTTGAACACACATCATAAATAGTTGGCCCCAACGTTCAACAAAGCCCATCATTGTCATAAAACCTTCCATAAATGCCATTCAACCAAGTCATAAGCCTTGGACATATCCATTTCGACCCCAAAGTATCACACGCTTCCTTTAGTCTTCTTTTTCCATCACGTTGAAATATTCTAACGCATCCATGATATTCTCTGTAATGAAACAATTGCGGACATAAGCACCTTGCGCTCAGGCGATGGGCTGATCAACACGAACTATGTAAAACTTCATTGTAAGCGGATAAAATTCATTTATGAACTACATCCAAAACCAACATTGTCTCTAAAATTTGTCATGATGCACGCAAGTTGCTAAATTAGTCAACCATACACTGGAAAATTTGTACTACCACAACAAGATCACCATGTTCGTAAGTAGCAATACTCAATACTAAATAAAAATTGTAGTACCACCTGCAATAAAGGACCAAACTTTATCAATAAGAACACCATTAGCTTCAAGATAAACACCCACTTTGGTAGCCAAACTCATCCATTTTCTTGTGAATTGTCCGTAGAGAAGGGTGTTAAAATCAAACTAGCCACTCACACCCTAACTACTCTTCCTTTGGTAACAACTTCAAGGGCAAATCAGTAAACCCTCAAGCAAAAAGAAATTGCACAATATTTGAGTTATAGAGCTTGAATCCCTACTCCCCATCACCTTCAAAAGATCATATTATCGTTAACATTTCAAGACCATCCTTCGAATACCCACACACATATATTCATAAATAAGAATCAGAATAAAACTAGCCCATCACACACCCATAAAAACATTAATCCCATAATTCCTTTCCTACGTACAATCTTGAGAATTACAAGCAGTGAAGGATTGCCAAAAATTGCCCAACCAAACTATGTTGCCAGCACTTCACACCATCATCACAACCCAATTTCGAAATTTGATTTTTCTTGGGTGCATATCAAGGTGACTTCTTATAAGGCCACTCATTTTTGTTGTGCTCCAAATAAGCATGTTTAACTTTAGAGTTCTTGCAAGAATTCTTCCATTTCATCCCAAAGTGTGTTTCATAAGTTAAAGTTGATTTCTTACTTATGAATCAGGGACTTGAGGACATTTGCAGAAGTCATTTACAAAATAGTCATTTGCACAAATTTAGGCATTTGGGAATGTAGACATTGCAAATGTATGGTTTGTTAACAGTTTTTAGATGAGTCATTCATAAATGGGTAATTTGTATAACCTTACCTTTTTGCCCTTACATTTAATATTGCATTATCTTGTTTCATTTTCTCATAAAACAAACCACGTAACAAAATCATTTTGCAACAAACAAAATATATTGATTACGAGTCATGGATAATACTTTTTAGTTTTAAATAATATTTTAATGTTAAATTTCTTTGTAAAAGTAACGACTCCAGAAGTCTCACATTTGGTCTAATTACGACTCATTCTTGAAGGTGACAACTTCGATAACACGAGGAGCTAGAGTCACGAGAAAATGATGGAGACAATAAGATGGATGACACTCCTTGTCACTTGTGAAATATGACAAGAAAAAAAAAACCCCAGTGATAGACGAAAGAATGATAGGGAAAATAAATAATAGAAATGCAAGGATAAAAGTGAGCTATGAAAAAATGACAAGGACATAATTGAAAAGATTGAGCGCCATTTGGAAATGACTCATAGATAGGAATTTTCGTATGAGTCAAATGACTCATGCATTTTTTTGTCAGTAAACCAAATGACTCGTTCAAATGACTTCAACAAACGACCCCTTAATGTCATCGTTGAGGTTTGTCCCACCATCGCCCAACAGGGACGCAAAGAGGCTCTAAATACCACTTAGAACATCCCTAACCTTTTCTGGACAACATATTATCCGCTTTAAGCCATTTTAGTGCATGACAATGACCATGTTTAATTTCGAAATTCTTACAAGAACTCCTCAATTTCACCACCGAACGTGTCTCATCAGTTCAATTTCTAACTTAAACATCATAATTCACTCTCATATTTTGTCGATGTGAGATTCACCTAACATATTACGCTTATTTTGATATTTCCAAAACAAATTATCCCTTCTTTCATCGAAAATTTGAAAAAAGCCGTTATCGCTCATCAGATTCTCCACCACCATTCACTCCCCTTTCAACAATAAACAGTAACATGTGGCGGAATACGGTATTTGCAACTTCCGAATCTTTTCTCGTTGTATCAAAGCATCTGTGATCTGCCTACTTCAATCGCCTTTAATAGCCGCAGTAGTCCAGACTCTAGACTCCAGTCTAGTTCCTCTCAAATCAATCCCCATAATCACGAAAAAATAAATACTCATAGTAATTAATGAATATACTTTTCCCTTTCCTGTTCCCATAAATTTCAATATACACAATGATGCCACCGATCTTCCTGAGAATAGTTATTTAATAAAAACTAATAATATATTTATTAAATTGGAAGATTTCCATTTCTCCCATCCCTATTTCTCAGATTTCACCACCAGTCCCCTAGTTTCCTTTCATATCCCCCTCACCTCTCACCCACCGCCAGTGCAGGAGGGAAACCAAAAAAAAAAAATCTCTCCGCCAAGGTTCATTCTGCTCTCACTCGAGCGCTCGCTCGCCGACTCCGCAACTCTCCGCGGAGGAGGTGGAGTAGGAGTAACAGAAGGAGGAGAAGAAAGATCTGCACTCTTCTGTTCTTCTATCAGCAGCTGATTCCCCGCTTTCGCACACTCTCGCCTTCCTTTCCCCCCGGCTAATCTCCTTCCATATTCTCCGGTACGTACAATTGCTCTTACAGATTCTTCTCTATACAAGCTTCTGTTTCTGCCGATTTTAGCAATTCGATCTCTTCCGCCTGAGCTGAGGTGAGCTGGTACGGCGAAGCCTCTGGCAGCTTCTTTTTCGAATCGCCGCCTGCTACTTCTTTCTTACCTTGTTTTAAAATTTTGAACGATTATCCAATGGTACTTCCTGTTTAGAGACTTTCCTGTTCTCGAGGAGGTTCGGGTGCATTGCGTTTCAAAACCGTCGTTCGTTCCTTCTTTTCTCTTGGATTTTGGTTTTCGGCTTCGCCGGGAAATTAATTGTATGTTGTAGTGGGAAGAGGCAAAAGGGTGAAAGTGGTTAGTTACAGGATTAGTATTAATTAACAATTGGGGTTCTTATTCGTCGAAATAATCTCGTCATAGTGGAATTTTGGCATTGATAGTGCATCGTTGACCAATATTTTGACGGTACCGAGTCGTATACTCTATCCTGAAGCTACAAAAGTGCACTACGTCTCTGTTTCTTTTATTGTTATGAATACGTCTACATATACAAAAGTAGGTGGCGTCGGTCATTTATTTTCGTACCATATTGTAATTTCCCTTCTGGGGTAGTATATGGCAATTTCGAGTAAAAAGGACAAAGCCTGGAAGAACTTGATATGATTGGAGAGCTGACCGTTTCAGCTTTCAACAGTTGATTCGTGATGATTTTTTTCACTTCAGATCCCTGATATTTCTCTTTTAAACACCCAAGTCCCGTATAATTTTGGCTTTAGGGATTGGATTAGACAAAAATTCGTTTTTCTTGGGTCACCGTATCTTTGTTCGCCGAATAGCAGAAAAATAATAAAAGAAATTCCGTTGAATATAATCAACGAAAAATATAATCAATTTATTTTTAAATGAAGAATATTTATAATTTTGCGTCTCTTAATGACAAAATTTTCAACCTATTTTTGTCTATTTGCTATCAAGTTGCGTTTTAGTGTTTGGAAGTTGCTACCGTGTTAGCTGTGTATTGGGTGATCAAGTTCATGGCTGTCTATCCCTTGTAATTTGTAAATATGTTGTTGTTACTTATATCTAGGGCCGTTGCTGTCTATAGCTGCCTTAAGTGGGTTCTACTACTAACAAATAAAAACAAAGTTACTTTTAGTTTTCTGTCTTTTGCTTTTATGGTAGGTCTGTTAAAGGGTTAATTGTATGGTTGGTCACTGAAATTACAAAAAACGTTCATGTTTGGTCACTGGAAATATTTAAATCCAATCTTGGTCACTCAAATTAGTTAAATGGTTCAAGTTTGGTCACTCTCCGTCCATTTCCGTTAACTCTAGCTTACGTGGCAGTCAACTTTCATAGTTGACCATTAAATATGTGATGTGGCAATAAAGGGTTCAGATAAGAAGAAGGAAAAAAAACAACACAACAATTTCATGTTTGCTTTCCCTCGACTCACCTCGCGGCGTCCGTCTCCGAAGCGTGCTACAGCCGAGTCATCCTCCTCGCAAGCTCTATTTATTGTCGTCGCGGCGCGTTACTCTCTGCCCTCAATCTATAGGCACCAACGACCGTGCGACGTCGTCGCACTAGTCTCACAGCCGCGCGTCACAGTCTGTTGATGGAGACGCAACACTCCCGGCACAAATGATCGCCTCGATAGCCGCCGCTACACCCTCCGCCAAAGTCAGGACCGCCAATTCTATGATCCAACGAACAGAGGCTCTACCGAGCATCCGAATAAAACTTCGCGTCACCACCGACACGATCATCCAACGAAAGCACACAAGTAAGACTTCAATAAGAGCATCGAAGAAGCTACAAATAAGTCTCAACGAAGCACACAAATAAGACTTCAATAAGAGCATCGAAGATCTACAAATAAGTCTCAACAAAGCACACAAGTAAGACTTTAATAAGAGCATCGAAAAAGCTACAAATAAGTCTCAACAAAGCACACAAATAAGACTTCAATAAGAGCATCGAAGATCTACAAATAAGTCTCAACGAAGCACACAAATAAGACTTCAATAAGAGCAACGGTGAATCTACAATATGAAAGTGTTCAACTACCTCTATCTCCAATAAAGGGAACTAAACGTGCGCGGTAAGCCCGTAACGTAATCGTGCTGCTGTCAATAGCGCACCAATGAAAGAGTACACACTTGTGTGTGTGTAAAGAACTCCAATAGGAGAGCGCTCAATACCTTGGAAAATTTTCAACAAGAAATGGCTCAGCGCCTTGGAGATTCCAATAAAAGAGCGCTCAACGGCTTAATGAAACACACCAACTGGGGGGCATGACGCAGGAAGCTGGCACCGCGTCAGCCAAGCGCGCCACCAGCTGGGGGCAACTGGGGGTACATAGGGATCCATCCAAAATTACCGACGAAGATTTAAATAAAAATATAATAAATAAATAATAAGCTAGTGATGAGTTAAAACTCACCACCAGCTTGGGGGGCAATGGTTGGGGGTGTTACTAAGATACTCCGCACACAGACTAAGTAGTAGGGCGCACAATCGGTGATTCCCAACGCTCGATACCCGCTACAGGTATATAAGGGCTTGAAGACCTCCAAAGGAGGGGACTTCTCCTCTTTCCTCACTTTCCACTTTCCACTATCTCTCTACACTTTATTTCTCTATATATTCTGTAACACCCTACCCTGTACGTTTTGCCTGATCATATTGTTCATACATTAGCAGCGAAAATAATCTCGGGAGTTACATTAATTACCAAAATTTACCCAAATAAAATTTCGACATGAATTACTCGCGTAATCGGCTACATTTCTTGCAACTAGACCTGCTAAATAATTTATCCAAATATCTGCATTCGTAAATATAAATATATATCCACAACCATAAACATTGGCTTTCATAGCCATAGTCACAGTTATCATACTCCATAACTGCATACCATACTTATACATGCCATAATCATCACAGCTACACAATTACACAAATATACACATATCATCAACCTTCCACGCCTGTGGATATCTCACACTACATCCGAAGCTAGTATCAATGCACATGAAAAACGTTCTCAAAACATTTTTTTGATGGGTGCTCTCGCACCACTGGCAGAGCATAGCCTGCTGCTGTCCGGTACCTGCAATCAAACCAGAACGATCGATAGCTGAAACCAGCTTCGATACCACCTGCACCAAATCAGATGACTGGGTGCCCACAGCATGCACACCCCGGCCTGGTGCTCTCCTCGATCTCCTGGCAGTGCCCCAATCGTACCCGTTCTCCGCCATCTCCTCAAAGAGTTGATTCAGCTGTGGCGGTGTTTTGGTCAGCATGTTCCCGCCACAAACCGAGTCAATCAGCTGCTTGTCCTCCGGGAAGAGGGCGTGATAAAAGGTTCCCTCCTTGAAAGCATCGTTGAAACCATGATTGGGACACCTCAGGAAGAGGCTGTTGTATCTCTCCCAGGCGTCCCGGATGGTCTCATCTTCATCCTGAGTGAAGTGGGTGATCTGCTTCTGCAAGTCCGCCGTCTTGGACGGAGGATGGTAGCGGGTAAGAAACTTGTCCGCCAGGTTGGCGAACGTGGTGATGGATCCCGGAGGTCGAGTGTCTAGCAACTCCTTGGCCTGCCCCTCCAGGGTGAAAGGGAAGTACCTCAGCTGGATGGCATCTGCTGGGACCCCGTTGATCTTGATTCCATCGATGAGCTCGTGGAATCGCCTGAGATGTGATCGAGGGCACTCCCCCTCTTTGCCACGGAACATCACCGAACCGCGCAGCATGGTGATTACTGAGGTGCTCACCTCAAAATTATTGGCTGGGACATGAGGGTGTTGAATGGGTGACCTCATGTCTGCAGCCCTGGAAGTCCAGTAATGTCCCATGGTCTGTTCCTCGGGATCGATCACATCATGACCCTGTGGATCAACCATCTCCTCCTCTTCAGTAATCTGTAGCTGTGCTAACGCCTCCTCCGCAGCCAGTCGTGCCTTTAGAGCCCGCTTGAAGTTTCTGCAGGTTCGTTCAAGCTCCTGGTCTAGTGGTAGTAGATCTCCCGACTGGCTACGGGTCATGCACTACCTGCACACAATCAGCAGAAGCAACCTGTGAAGGCACACAGGTGGAAGAGATAAAATGCAGTAAATAAAAGGCTAGAGTAAAAAATTCTCACGTTTCCCCAATAACCTAGAGGTTCCCCGGCAACGGCGCCAAAAACTTGACACGCCAAAACACAACACCAATCTGCGACCAAGTGTAATCGCAGACCGGGAATGCAGTAACAGGCAAGTTATATTATCAACCCGGGGTCTAGATCTACTGCTTACTCAGTGATTCTCTGTTATCTAGCCAACTAAAGTAAGTGATTCTTGTTTAAAAGCAAAAGCAGAAAGAAAGCAGGAAATTATTCGGTTTTCTCAAGCAGGAAAGAGTCACTCGGGAATGAGTCCCCCTAGCTCCTTAGTTAGGTTTAATTGCAATTTCCCCTGGGTTGATTTACTGTTGATTAGACTGCGGAAGATCCGACAGTAGCTTGGAATCTCTTAAGCTGACCAAGCCCTCTCAGTCTAACTACCCGGCAGACGACTAGTCTTCACCGGGATAGAAAGCTGAAGCAGTAAGAACAAAACTCCACTACTGGAATTGGATTCCAGTACAAAGCAGTAAACTGGCTAACTCTCGTATAGCCAATCTCCTACTATCGAATGATGAGACTCTAGCAACCTAATCAGATTCTATCTATCTCATATTGCAGCAGGAATCAGGAAAAGTTGATCAGACTTCAATTGACTCAATAAACATGCATCATTCGATTAAAATCAAATAGTAATCTCATCCCAAGTCATTACAATCAATCCCTAACACATAGAACTAGGGTTCTTCATCCCCAAGTGAGAGAGGGGTTCTACTCCATAGAGAGAGAGAGGAAAACAAGATACAAAGCAATCATACTCATAATTATGGGAAGAATCTGCTCTGGGATGATGATTTCCACTCCTATGACGATCTCCAAGCTTGAATTGATGAAACCCAGCTCCAAGATGGCTTCTAGGATGTGTTCTTCGTCCTTTCTCTCTCTAGGGCTCTGTTTTTGCCCAAAAAGTCCGATCCTCTCTCTTGCAGCCCGGAATTGGGTTAAAACCAGGAAATCCCGACTCACACGGGCAGGGCCACATGGCCGTGTGGCATACCCAGTTGCCCGTGTGAGTTAAAATGTTGCGTTCCACTTAGTTCGATTTTCAGGCTTCTCACACGGCCAGGGTCGCACGGCCGTGTGTGACTTCCATCTGCCCGTGTTTGCTCTCGGCGAAAGTCACACGGCCAGACCACTTCTTCACACGGCCGTGTGGATTATCAGGGCAGGCCGTGGTTGCTCTCGCACAATCTCACACGGCCACAAATATGAGTTGCACGGCCGTGTGAGTTGTGGGTGTGCCCGTGTGGCCTCCTTTGTGACTTGCCTCGCGCCCGATCTTCGTCCAATCGACCCCAAACTCGCTCCTGAGCCTCCATTCACGTACTAGGACCTGAAATATCACAAACAAGCACAACCTAGCGTAAAATCGGCCTAAAACATGAGAAATCACATCTCAAACGGTGTAAGAACAGGGGTAAAACATGTGTAATTAACGGTCTATCAGGTATGTATGACCACATCCGACGGGATGTTGGGGTATGTATGACTACATCCGATGGGATGTGGGGTATGTTTTCCGGGAGAGTTATTAGCATGGGAGTAGCCAGGCGCCTATGATTAAAACATGATAAGATGCATATGCATAAGTCAAAGTGGTTGAGTCTTTTGCTTATTGGGATATGAGGATGGCTGAGGTCCGATCCTAGTGTTTTGGCTTGTTTGCTAGATGTATGGTAGGGGTATGCTCTGTTATGAACTCACGATGCTATGATTATCTCACTCAGCTATGAGCTGACCCTCTTTTATTATTCTTCTCTGCTTATGCTATGTGTAAGTAGATCATCAGCAGCAGCAGTAGATAGGTGTATAGGTGGGAGCTGAGCAAGAGTTGAAGGCAAGGTGAGGTATGGTCTTCAACTACTCTGTGCTTGGACTACTACTCGGGATTTTGGCCAGTGATCCACACCTTTTTGTAAAAATGTTTTGAGAACGTTTTTCATGTGCATACTAGCTTTTGATGTAGTGTGAGATATCCGCAGTTGTGGAAAGTTGATGATATGTGTATATTTGTGTAACTGTGTAAGTTGTGACGATTATGGTATGTATAAGTATGGTATGCAGTTGTGTAGTATGAAACTGTGACTATGGCTATGAAAAGCCAATGCATATGGTTGTGAGTATATGTGTTTGTCTATGAATGCATGGATTCAGATGAATTATGT
The DNA here is from genome assembly GCA_964030455.1 of Linum trigynum. Lineage (NCBI taxonomy): Eukaryota > Viridiplantae > Streptophyta > Magnoliopsida > Malpighiales > Linaceae > Linum > Linum trigynum. The sequence goes on from OZ034814.1 coordinate 10,384,196, forward strand.
TGCAGGATCATATGGAAGAACTGTTAGCCCATTACGCGAGTAATTCATGTCGAAATTTTATTTAGGTAAATTTTGATAATTAATGTAACACCGGAGATTAATTCCGCTGCAATTGTATGAACAATATGATTAGGCAAAACGTATAGGGTAGGGTGTTACAGTGGATCAGGGGTTTGATGGGGAATAACAAGCGGGTTCCATAATTCCCACCGAGACTCATTCTCCCCTTCAAATTCTGGCAACTCTGATGTCAACTATGCCAAAGCTGACTTAATTGTTTATTTTCACAAAATTTCGCTACTCTCTTCCAATTGAGTCTTATACCAAATCCATTGATTATATAAATAACATATTGCAGTTTGTAGTTTGTGCTACTTGTGCTCCAAAGGTTACTGTCAATATAGTTAAATTGAAGGCTAGAGTTCAATGTAGATAATTCTAGAGTTTTAGATTGTACATAGTTTTGGATTTTTCACTACTCTAAAGACATAATTTGAAGTCGAAAATAGCATGGATTTTTGTGTTTATGACAGCAACAGCTTAGTGCCTTTGTGTTTATCATGTCAGTAGCTTCAATTAGTCTTTATTATTTACACCAACAGCTCGAGTTTGAGTCAGTTTAGGACTTTTTGTGGATTTTCGACTTTAAGGATCAGGGAATTCTCCATACACCAAAACTCTGGCATATTTTCTGTTACATGACAGGTTCCATCGCATTATTCATCACCCTTAGATCCTATATAGCTTAGCTTTACACGCATACAAGAAAAGGTTTTTACTCTAAGTTTGGGTGATTACTTAGACAGTTACAACTTCCTGCAAGGAGTAAAATACCATCCTTTTGAACTGCAATTGTTGTCCTCCTCTTATTTCACTCCTTCTAGAACATAGATTATATTTTATGCCCCCTTTTAATCTCCATTTTTGCATAATAGTGTTTGGAAGAAGTGCAACTTGATCCTCCTCTTCTTCTTATTGAGGAAATTGATCCTGCCATTCTACTGCTCCACCCTCTTCTGCATAACCCTCCCAATGGAAATGTTGAACACATTCTAAACCTTCACCTTCTTAAGCATAATCCTCCCCACGTATTGTTCATACCAGAGGCCGAACTACCAACATGGGTTGTCTGCTACATCCTTGTCACCAAGTCATACCTCAACATCCTACCGAAATCATTCCCCTTCACAGTCCCATATTCCCCTATTGTATGACCCTGCAGACTCATTAATTAGTCCTTTTTTCTTAGTCTGTCATGACACTGTCAGTAACCAAGCAAGGGAAATCAAAATGAAATTTAAAAGTTTGAATAACACCACCTCAAACAGAAATTCTCCAGCTCGAGCAAGCTTCTAAGACTGCTTGGTTCATTTATCAGGTATTATTATCTTTTGAAGATCTTTAGTTCCTCCTGTTAGTGATGGGAGATAAATTTTTATGCTATTTGTGGTCATTGATGATAACAGAGATTGCAAGACTGTGAGGTTGCTTAGTCACCATTTCAAACAGGCTTAGCTAAGAGTGGCAAGAAGACTGCTAAGCTTACTGGTGAGGCACAAACTTGCACCACTAAGCTCCAACAAGAGTTCAATGATAAATTTTCTGACGATTTGAACACATCACAGTTAGTAGCTGGGTGAAAGTTCAATGAAGCCTTAAAGTACATATCCGAAACCCCTAAAGGAAAGATTCTTTGTTCCAACCATCTCTCTTTTTGTTATTTGTTTTCTTCATCATTCCATTAACGCAACAGCTGCTCCTCCATTTGTAATTTGGCAGAAGCAAAAACATATGTCACCATTAGTTCACTTCATTGTTGCAGTAGCTATAAAAGTTGTGTCGGTACTGAGAATTCTTGGCTTGCTGCCAACTTGCAGTTATGATGAGGTTGGTTTGCAACATGAATCATTTCCTATTCATTCGACTGAAATTTAGAGACTTTGGATCTTCTAACCTGTTGAGATAAACCAACTTACATGGTATACAAGTTTCACAACAACATAGAAAGAGAGCATTGGTAAGGGCAGGACTAAAGGTAGTATATGTGGTATGGTTGATTGAGGAAAGAACCATTTCTGAGAAAAATAAGAAGTTTGGAATGAGTGATAAAATCAAGGCTGATTTGGCAGCAGAGGAATCACATTGATGGATGACAGGAGGGAAACCGTTTGGAAGTTATGTGCTTCTATATTGCAAGGCAAATAACTTAGGTTCGTGAGTTGGGTTGGTGCTTCAGTGGATTCATGAATTCTGTTCAAATAGATTTACGGGTTTATTTGTTGGTTTAGATTGGTTAGTGAGTTGGTGGATCATTAAACAATCATAAAGAAGATGCCAATACAGCTCCAAGAGTTGCAGCAGTAGATTTGGAAGAGAAGGTAGGTGTGGATATTTTTATTCAACTTTTGAAAATTGTTAGTTTGAAATTTTATAGTTCTGAAGTGATTCTTTGCTTTGCTTATTGGAATTGGTAAGTCTTGGTGTTCCTGGTCTCGATTGAGCTTTCCCTAGCTTTATGATCATTGACCATACTCTCATATTCAATGTTTACTTCTGTATTCCTTCCCGATTTGTGTATTGTTTATTTCCTTACTGAATATATGGCATTTCTAGATTGCAGTTTTAGTTGCATTTTCTGTTGATTTAGCTTCTTAGTTGGGAGGGAAGATATGATATTATGCGATGTGAATAGAGAGTTGAAGGGTTAGAAACATCAATAACTTTATTCATCTAACCTAATATCTATGTCTCAAATAAAGAGATATTCATCTAACCTAATATCTATGTCTCAAATAAAGAGATAGCAACCACAATGTTGAAAACTGGGTGTTCTTATATATAGTGCAATATTTTATCATAGGGTTAATAGCATTTTGTACCCCTTTATTATCGTAAATTAACAAACGTACCCCTCTACTAAATTTTCGCACAAACATACCCTTTTAATATTAAAACATAACAAATTTACCCTTCCGTCAAATTATCCGTTAAGTGGCGGTTAAAGTGACTAAAAAGTTACCCAATTGCCCTCCTTTATTCCTAATTTAGTTTTAATTGTTTTATCTATCATTTATTTATGTAAAACCAACAACAATAGTTCTTCCACGACTCTTCTTCTTCTTACTTCCCCTCTAAAGTGCAAGCGGCACCTTCCCTGTAAAGTGCAACTGACACCTTCTTCTTCCCCTCCCGTCAGATTTTGCCCCCACTGCCTCCAAGAATGCCTCCTCACTTTGGTCTACTCGATTGCAGCGAAATCTCTTCCTGCTCCTACTGCGAAATTTTCCCCAATCGCGCCTCCCATTCCAGCAAGAGCAAGTCCAATCTAGAAGTCGACAGCGTCAGTCGCGTCTCCTTCCTGATCGAGAACGACGCTCAATCATAGCCTTCCAACACTTTAATGCGTTCGAATTCCAACAAGTCGCCGCCACAGCGGGTTCGACAACGTCGAGAATAAGAAGAGGGATTATTCGATCCTGGGGGTTTTTTCGCTCCGTGAAGGCAATTTCACCACCGCCGTCGACGACTCGGGATCCATCGACCTAAAATTCGACTTCCCCTATTCGGAATTGAAACTGTCGGCGGAGTGGTAGAGTACGGGAGCACGAGATCCGAGTGCGGGATGGCGGGAGGAGATGCAAATGGCGGGTCGAACGGTTTCTTGTGACTGCCGGCCAGGATAAGCCGGGAACATCGCCACCGAGTCGATCGACGATGCCAGGGGAGAACAAGCAGACGGAAGAATTTTTGTGACTGCGCGTGAATTGTTTAGTGTTTGTTCTTTTAATTAATTTTTTGGGACACAAATAAATAATAAATAATATCTAAAATAATTAAAATTAAATTAGGAGTAAAGGAGGGCAATTGGGTAATTTTCAGCCACTTTAACGGCCACTTAAGGGATAATTTGTCAGAAGGGTAAATTCGTTACATTTTAATATTAGAAGGGCATGTTTGTGCGAAAATTTAGTAGATGGATACGTTTGTTAATTTACGATAGTAGAGGGGTACAAAATGCTATTAACCCATTATCATAATAGCAGCAGCTAACCATTACAATTTAATCCTATATATAGATTCCATTGTATTCATCAAGTAATTGGGACTTTGACTTTGCTTGATGTATAATGTCGTTGATATTTATTGCATTCGATAATCAATAGAACAAAACAAAAATCATATACTGGGTCTAAAGAACACCGGCCAACGGGCCGGGCCCAATGATAGTTAAAAGTGTGATCGAATCACTCTCATTAGAATCCGGTAAACTCGGACCCAATGGGAAGCTCCATTAACGTCTTGACCGGGCACTTTGCAATCGAGAGTGGTTGTCTCTATTCCCTAACTTTCAGATTAAGAGAAGATGGAACATTTCTTACACACCTCTTACGGGAAATCATTAGCCAGGTCAGGGACGGAGCCAGGATTTGACATTAGGGGGGGCCGAGAATTTTTTTTTCCTTTTTCCCATGATATAATGAAGTTGACAAATTGTTTTCATAGATTTACACAAACAATCGACGATTTAACAATGGAAAAAATAAATGATTAATAATTCATGGATAAGATTCCATCTTTTATTGCAATCAAAATACAATTACGGTCACAAGGACATGCAATGAAGTCAAAAATTGAAATCAATTTAGCACAACATTCTGTAAATTCATGAAGAAAATATTTCATTAGATTCTTAAAAAAAAACTGAAAAACAATTACTTATTTAAATATTTTTCTTCTAATAACTGCAGTTTAACTACAAAAAATTAAGAACAATTACATCATTTATGGATTAGATCAAACATTTTCTTGAATCACATTCAAATGTAATTAAGGTTACCATAATGATGATGGAGTTTTCTTGCTATATTTCTTGCATCAAATGTAAATAAGATTACCATAATGATGAGGGGTTTCCTTGCAAAATTAAAAATTAAAGAAAGAATAACATGTGGGAGTGAGATGTAAGGAGGGAGTGAAGTTGAAATCAAAATGATACGATTTCCTTGCAAAATTAAAATGAAAGAAAGAATAACATATGGGAGTGAGATGTAAGGAGGAAGTGAAGTTGAAATCAGAAAAGAAAAGGAATAAAGTCTTGCAAAATTAAAAATTAAAGAAAGAATAACATATGAGAGTGAGATGTAAGGAGAAAGTGAAGTTGAAATCAGTAAAGGAAAGAAATAAAGTCAGACCCTCTCCCTGCCCAATGCATTTTATAGTTTCACGAGTCAACATCTCAACCAGTTGGGATAGTTCTTAATTATGAAACTTACCCAGTATTATAACTTATTTAAAATCTTAGGGGGGGCACCCCCCCTTGCCAACAAGCTGGCTCCGTCCCTGAGCCAGGTAAAGTGATAAGAATTTTTTTTTTATAAGAAGTGATAAGAAGTTTTAGAAGCTCGTTGCACTCCTTTCTTTTCCGGTGTGGTATTTCCATACTTTGAAGACTAACTCTAAGACAGTCTGCTAAATACTCATTCAATTCTGGGTCTCTCCCAAGGCAGCTGATACGTGCTGAAATTGTATGAGTGAATGGATCCCTTTTCTTAGCGGGATTGAACCAGTTTTCTCCTTTCTTGGCGAGAAATGACCAGGTTGTTTCTTTGCTAAAATTCTCCTTGTCTGTTATTCCATAAACTCATAACTTAAATACATCACGTTTTCTAGGGAAAAACAACAAAACCTATCTATGAGGAACTACTCCCACGTTCAGCAACTAATGGGCTAAACTTGCTCCACCTATTAAGCTAAACTATAAACTCTAACAACTAAGATGAAAACTCTAACAGCTCTAAGTTGACTCCTTCAACTAACGGAAACCTTCAAATAACCAAGGCTGGACTCTTTCCATGCCAAGCCTTGCTCTCGATGGGCTGGTCTACTCCTCGTCGTCCTAGTAGCCGTGTTGGAATGAACGTATGAGCTTATCATTACCAACCCATGAAAAGCGGCCTTGTCCTCAAGGCCGAGCTTAACCAAGCGATCATCGAAAATGCAGCCAGGACGTTGGGCGGAGGACGCAACGGAGATTCTAGACGGCGTGGCTTCGGTCGCTTACGAAATTTCCAGGTTGCAGCTTGACCTCCGTTCTTCTTTCTCGCATTGGCTGGAACTCTATGCCCCGTAGCTTGATCATCGTAGCAACGGACAATTGATCCTTCACCCTCACGTGACTGATGTCATCAGTCGATTGATGAGTTCATCTGTTGATGGTTTCTCTGAGCTCATCATGTGATCCAAACACGGATCGACGGCTCTGATACCAAATAATATGTGTTGAAATCGTATGAGTGAATGGATCCCTTTTCTTGGCGGGATTGAACCAGTTTTCTCCTTTATTGGCAAGAAATGACCAGGGGGGTTTCTTTGCTAAAATTCTCCTTGCCTGTTATTCCATAAACTCATAACTTAAATACATCACGTTTTGCTAGGGAAATACAACTAAACCTATCTATGAGGAACTACTCCCACGTTCAGCAACTAATGAGTTAAACTTGCTCCACCTATTAAGCTAAACTCTAAACTCTAACAACTAAGATAAAAACTCTAACAACTCTAAGTTTACTCCTTCAACTAACGGAAACCTTCAAATAACCAAGGCTGGACTCTTGCCATGCCAAGCCTTGCTCTCGATGGGCTGGTCTACTCTTCGTCGTCCTAGTAGCCGTGTTGGAATGAACGTATGAGCTTATCATTACCAACCCCTGAAAAGCGGCCTTGTCCTCAAGGCCGAGCTTAACCAAGCGATCATCGAAAATGCAGCCTAGACGATGCGCGGAGGACGACAACGGAGATTCTAGACGGCGTGGCTTCGGTCGCTTTCGAAATGTCCAGGTTGCAGCTTGACCTCCGTTCTTCTTTCTCGCATTGGCTGGAACTCTATGCCCCGTAACTTGATCATCGTCGCAACAGACAATTGATCCTTCACCCTCACGTGACTTGGTCCATGGACAAAGCAGAGAAAGCCTTCCCCCATAATTATCATATTCGCCCCACGGTAGAGACCTTACACGTTTAATTGAGTGGACAAGCAGCGGCTGCCGCCAATCCTTTTGTGACAGTAGCCCAACATTGGCGGCCTGAATTCGTCCTCTTTTTGCATCCTTCACAACATCTTTCTTCCTATAGAAATCCATTGCAATGGGACCAGTACCCGGTGGTTGCAGCTGATGTGATCTATGAGAAATGGTCTTGGGGTTTGGCTTCAATCTATAGAGAAGGCCTCCCGTCAATCCACCCATCATCAGCCAAACGCAACCCTGAATGGTAGGCTCGCCTGCGGCACCCAGTCCCGCAAAATTCGAACCAGCCACCGCCATCTTGCAAAACTCATCTTCACGACATCCTTCTTCTCCATTGCGCTCTTGGCCACCATCCTCCAACTCCCTTTTCCTTCTAAATTTCCATGAAACGTCAAATCGAATTGGGATAATTTGTTTTCTTTCACATCCTTTAATCCAGGTTCCCGAGAAATCATCTCTACTGTCGCCCGATATGCTATTTCTTTGTTGTTTGAGGCGATCGACAGGGAAGCTCCGGAATCGATGGATAGTCTTGAGACTCCGCATTTCTGCATCAACAGGTGCAGCCTCACCGGTCAACCCTTGGTCCATTGTTCGAGAATCGCCTGAAACCCTTACGCAGACGGAATCAATCCAAAACTGCACATTGGTCTTAGGTGGTGTAGCGATGGTATCATTGATGCCTATGTCACCAGCGACGGGTTCTGGCGAGGTAAGCTCAGTTATCAAAAGCACATTGAGAGAAGTGATATCCTCCCCTACATCGGCTGCATCAACTGTGTTGGATTGCAGCCTTTCAAACAAACTCGAAAAGCTCTCAATCGTTAGCGGCTGTGGACCCATGCAACAGCAACAGAAGCGGTAGGTATGGATACCTCTGCCGTGATGACCAGGGGTGCAACAAGTCTTTGTTGCGGAACAATTTTCACGTCTTCCATGGTGGCGAGGGTATCAAGCGGCGGCGGCGGTGCAATGGCAATCGACGACAGCGCTGTTGTGAGAGACACAGATGACATCGAAGGCGCAGGTGATGCGACACCGAAAAAATCGACATCTTCTTCCTTAACCTCTAACAAATCGGCAGCTTCAACTCGCGGTGGTGGTGCGGTGACTCTATCGTAAACCGTGATGGCTCTACGCCAAGCTGCCATCGCTATATCCAAGGATGTCATCAGTCGATTGATGAGTTCATCTGTTGATGGTTTCTCTGAGCTCATCATGTGATCCAAACACGGATCGACGGCTCTGATACCAAAGGATATGTGTTGAAATCGTATGAGTGAATGGATCCCTTTTCTTGGCGGGATTGAACCAGTTTTCTCCATTAGTGGCGAGAAATGACCAGGGGGTTTCTTTGCTAAAATTCTCCTTGTCTGTTATTCCATAAACTCATAACTTAAATACATCACGTTTTGCTAGGGAAAAACAACTAAACCTATCTATGAGGAACTACTCCCACGTTCAGCAACTAATGGGCTAAACTTGCTCCACCTATTAAGCTAAACTCTAAACTCTAACAACTAAGATGAGAACTCTAACATCTCTAAGTTGACTCCTTCAACTAACGGAAACCTTCAAATAACCAAGGCTGGACTCTTGGCATGCCAAGCCTTGCTCCCGATGGGCTGGTCTACTCGTCGTCGTCCTAGTAGCCATGTTGGAATGAACGTATGAGCTTATCAGGAGCTTTCCCTCAATCTTGACTGCCCCTAGTCTCCAGGCTTCCTTGACCCTCCAGCTTCAGCACTCCTTCAAACTGGTGTTACATGAGACCCACGTGTCTCCGAAGCAGCAGAATGGCCATGCTTTGTGTCAAGTTTGGCAACAAGCCGGGACGTGCTTATAGAATTGATACGAGTTCTTCGGTGGAAAAGGCTAATTCTGCAATCTAAAAGCATTAATTTCATCCAAAACTTAAAGGAGCTTTGTCCGAAACACAGTTATTTGAGATTTCTATTATTATATTAAGTTGGATAATTACAATTATGATTAGTAGAGATTTAGTCATATTAGGATTATTATTAGGATTTTCCAGTATTTCCCTATAAGTATGTACTTTGAATTTACATCATAATGATCAGTTAAGAATAATATTAAGAAGAATCTCCTAAACCCTAGTTTATCCTCTTAACTCCTAATTTCTATTCTCTCCTAATCCAAGGCCTCGACCGATTCTTTATTCTATTCTGTTCTTCTCATCTAAATCCCTAATTTCTTATCCCAATCCCTAAATCCCTCTTGTTACGTATAATCACGGGTGCCAAAGATCAGCCCCAAGAGAGTTTCTAACAAGCTCTTTGTTAGTTTCAACATCAACAATGAGCAATGAAAAGTCAGGCAGGCACATTTCATTTGTTCTCAGATAAGAGAAGGGCATGATCGTTTCATCATTCAGACTAAGTGCAAGCCAACTACAACAAAGTGCGCAATTGAAATTGCTCCCGAGCTCGAATAAACATGTTTAGATCAGAACTGAAACTGCATCTCGGGGGTATAGCCAATCGCTTCAAGGTGTGCTGCCATGGCCTTGTTCATCGGTGGCGGTCCACACCTAAGAATCTGCACATATGCATCATTATTATATAGTTAAAAGCTGATGAAGTAGATGGCATAGCGGGAGAACTGATGAATAGCATAATGCACAGAAGAATCAAGGAACTCAGCAAAGGTTACCTGGATATCAGCTGCTGGAGCTGGCAAATGGGTTTGAATCATTTCCTTTGAAACAAAACCAACACCACCATTCCAAACCTCTGGGGGCTGCATTTCAGTGTGTGTCCATATCGTTATTTAACTAAAGCCATAAACAAAGGCAGCCATATCAACAGACGGATCAGAGAGGTAAACAGTGTAACAACGAACCTGATTCAAGACATAGTAGATCTTGAAGCTGTCAGGGTATCGAGAAGCAAGACCTTCCAATTCTTCCTGCAAATTAAATTGGGGTTACAGTTAATTACTGAGTTTAACAGAAGAGGGTCTTTGACTATATGAAGAAAGAAACTGAACATTTAGAAGAAGAGTGCAGCTTGATTTTTACTAGAATGATTATCCAACAGAATCCTGATTTTACCGCCAAATCAAGTAGTAAACTCTAGACCAACAGTAGACCTAGAAGAATTGGAACACTCCCTTCCAGCTGTTTTAAAGCCTTATACAGTCATTTTAGCTGGACAGGTTGAGTTTTTCATTTTTGTACATCATCAACTTAAAATGCTAGCAGGACACCACATTACCTTTAACAAAATGTCATCATGTGTTACGTTGGCATAAATAAGATGGACCTTCGTCTGGTCTTTCGGGTTTTCCAGTATGGCTCTGGCAACCTGAAGGAGGAATTAACAAAATTAAATCTTATATAAATCTTCGCCAAAAGTAAAGTCCCGTGCTACTGGCACCCAGGATAACTCATCAATAAATAAAAAACGAGAGGTGTGTGGATACTAACAGCCGAAAAGTTAGGTTTCAGAGCGTACTTGGAACATTGGTGTAATGCCAGAGCCACCAGCAAGCATTCCAAAAGCTCTAACTTGGCCAGGTTGGTATCTAAAACGCCCCTGTTTACCAGTTAAATTTCAGACATTGTCAGCAACAGAACTGAAACCACTCTTCCTATGATGGAAATCCTCATAGTGAAGCAAAATACACAATGGTTCAACTAACAATAAGCAACACCCCTGCAGGATGCTCAATACTGCAGAAAATTGATATCAGGAATTAAAGTAATCAAAGTTTATTTTTAGAATATCAATGCAAAAGAAAACAGGGCGCAAAAGTGGATTCTACTTTATTGAGGAAATAGACCTTGTACCTTGGGTCCTTTCACAGCGAGACTTTCGCCAACACGCATCTCTCTGAAATGGTGGGACATTCTTCCTTGTGGATACATCTAATTTAGAAGGAAATCCAAATTAAGTTAAGCAGTTCAAATTGATCCAGAAGTGACTACTAGCGTGGTCCAACTGGAGCAAAATGAACAGTCCCTTCTTTGTAACCTCCCCTTGTGTGATCAGCCTTAGAATGATAAAAAAAAGTGACCTTTTCTAGCAGCAATTGCTAACAAGATCGAATAACAGGACCCAATTAACTATGGCCAATCAGTAGTTTCCAACATCACAGCCCATTTGTTGCATGAAAAGACAGTGTTCAAGTTGAGGTAACGAAGTCAAGTGAAGGAAAGATCATGCACCTTAATAACTAACTCAAAAGATCCAACATCAGAGTCAAGCGTAGTTGGAGTATAGGGTTTAATTACTTCCTCTCCCTGACTATCCTTGCCCCTGCAAGAGAGAAAGCTGTATAAGAACCAAGCTATGACAAATAAACAGGCCAAAAGCAAAGACCCAACTCCATCAGCCGCAGTATTATTTCTCTATTATCACGGTTGATGCAGAACAAATTCTGACTACCAATACCATGTCAAGAAGTTTGCAAATGCGGGCTATGCCTAACATGAATAATCAATCATTTTGACAAAGAGGGATCATGAAAAAACCTGCAACTAATATGCTGACCAATAGGCAAGCCCAAAACTGAAGTTGGAGTAGGCAGTGCAAACGTGAACTTGGCCACATTATGGCTAAGCTGCGTGCGCTTGACGAGTTTAAAGTCCCTGAAGTTCTCAGGGTCTAAGATACCTGTAAAACAAATTTATTTTTAAGTTACCCGACAATTAAACATTGAACAGTCGATCAAAACTATTGTGCATCCTACAGTTCAGCTAGATCATCTGGAACCCAATCCCCAATTATTCCCATTGAAACAAGTCCTTATCACATAGCCTCAAGCTAGACAATTGGAAGCAGCTAAAACATGCATAATTTGTCACAAAGTTTGCAACTTTGCTTTGTGAGAACCCATCTCTCAGAAATAACAACAAAGGTAAACCCAGCCGAGAAAACCACATCATAACATCAATTCCCATCTAAGTTTGGCCAGTAGTCCAAAACAGAGAAGAGATGTCAGAAGTCCAAACCTCTAGGTTTCCTGGAAGAGAAGAGGAAGATAGCACCAATGGCAATGGCGACAACAGCCACTGCAACGCCCACGAGGATCTGAGGGTCAACTGTCTGCAGGAATTCCAAATCCATCCTAGCGATAGTTGAGCGATCCCCCCAAAACCCACGGTTTTCCCAGGCAACTTGCCACCCAGCTGAAGTCAAGGAAATTTATACGAGGGGGTTGGGGGCGTCTCTCAGCTGTGGGTGAAAAAAACAAGGGAAAGACTGAGAACCGGATTCGAATCAAAACTGGGGGCTTGAATGAAAGAGAATCGGGGTCGGGGATGGGGTTTTGTGAATCTAGACTATTTGCTCCATTTCAAATTTCCTGTAACGAGAGTGAAAGTAAGAAGAGTATTTTCGTCTACACAATCATTTTTTTTATTTTATATAAAAAAAATAGGGGTGGATTCGGTTCGGTTCGGTTAACCGATAACCGATAAAAAAATGATTGAGTAGACGAAAATCGGTTAACCGAACCACCATCTCCCCCTACCGAACACCGACTGACGCCAATGCCTCGGTTAACCAATAATCGACCGGTCGGTTATCGGTTAGTTGGTCGGTTAACAGAGATAACCGAAAAAATGATGGTGGTTCGATTTTAACTAGGTAAAATTATTAGAATCGCCTCAAATGAAAGGTTCTAACTTACATTTCTACATCTAAATCACACCCAAAGTAAAGTCTCAATCACTTTTGCATAGAAAATACATCTAAATCGCCAAATTAATGTCTCAAATTTAATAACATAAAGTTATAAACTTCATAACCGGGTATTTTCACGTCGTTTTGGTGAGGGGGTGGTCGGTCGGTTATTTTCGGTTATTGTCGGTTAACCGGATCACCGACCGAAGCATATAATTTTCGGTTATCGATTAACCGGTAACCGCCGGTTATCGGTTTAACCGCCCGGTTAACCGGCAATCGATAATCGAACCTCCAGCCCTATAAAAAAATATCAATGCTAGGATTTGAACAATGGTCCCTTCCACCAATGACAAGAATTATAACCAATTAGACTAGACATATTTGTTGTACTTTATTAATACAAAACATAGATGAAGTTAAAATTATGAAAAACAAAGTACTTTTCTATCACAGTTAGTTAGCCCGCTAAGTATCCTGTAAGTACTTTGTGGAGTTTGATACTTCTATTTTCATATTTTAATAATTAATTTATAATTTTTTCTAACTTATAAATGAAGGATAATCTTAAAATCTCAACACAAATATCATTGGTTGGAATATTGCGCATTGAATTGAAGTGTTGAATGAAGTGTTCAATGACGATATAAGGACACTAGTACCATACATTTCAAGATAAATAAAAATGACAAACATCGATACCAATTATCTCGACAGTCTATGTTAATATTCGAAATTGTTTAATCATTCAATTTGAATGATAGTTTAGTCAAATCAAGCAAATAATTCACGATTGTGTATGAACAAAAATAAAAACATATGTATTGTATTATGAAAAATGTATTTATTTTAACAATCTAAAAAAAACAATCAAAACTTTCATACAACCCCTTATTTCAATAATGTAATTAATGAAATAATTTTTATCAGCATGATGCAATGTTCAAGCTAAAGTCCAAGTATTAACACCAGTATATAGTATTCATCATAGTTAACTATTTCAATATCCACAGCTAACTATTAATGGGTACTTCCTTTCTCTTAGAGAATTTAATGTAACACTCTCATGCCTAGCTATGCTCTAAGCATTTGTTTTCTTTTTCACAATATCATTTCCAGTTCTTTATTAAATCAACTTTGTTTCTAGCTTTCAATTCCTAATTATTCACTTCTTCATACCAACTTATGAGAATGCTAAATATATTTTTCATGTCTAATCTATTAAACATAAATGTTGCTTATCACTTAAATTCAATAGTATCCATGTTAGGTTTGATGGCACCAACATATTCTCCCAATTTCTCCTAAAAGCATAATATATTGTGATTGATATCATAGTTTCATTAGGTAAAGTTCAACAAACTCAATCAATATTCGAACTCTTCGAAATAGCTATCTACATGCGAATTTGAAGTACTGGGTAGCTAAAACTCTACTTGAGTTAGTACAATCTTTTGCGCTATCGATTCAAAATTCAATACATGATTATCTTAGTACAATTTAGTCATACTAATTGTGCAGTAGGGGACAACTTATCAAAATCTTAAAGAAAGACTCTTTGATTGATCGCTTTATTGATGTAATCAATTATACCAAAATATAAGTGATCAAATTTATAAGATGCACTCAAAGTTTGCTATAATTATTGAGGTTCAGCAGCACGTTAGGCGTACGACGGTCATTGGGCATTTGTCTATCTCCTAGCTCGCCTAGACATGCTTAGACATTATAATAAAAATAGCAATTTTAATAATAATGAATAAAATAACGGTTCTGAAGCAATTTCATACTTTAGTTCAAATGATTTAACAATAAACGAAATAACTCTCAAGTTTATAAATTATTTTCTTTTACCAAATGATATAATTAATTGATTCATGAGTTGAAATAGCTAATTATAAGCACTTCAAATTTAAGTTAAAACTCTATATGATGCAATTGTTTGACGAAATGGGTTTTATAATAGAGTGGTTCTATCGAGAGAGGTCTCTAAGGAACATGGTTTACTTTATTATTCCCTAGGTGGATATAATATATATCTTCATCGTTACTTTTACATTGGATTCAATTTAGTATACTTTTTCATTTAGATAGATTTGTTTATGATATTCTGGGATATAATATATAATTATATATGATGGTGTAGGATATTAATTTCTCTCATTTTAGGTTCAAATTGATGCATTTTCCCCTTAACCGTTCCCTTTTATTGGTTAATAATTTTTATGATATTTTTCACTTTGAAATATCGTGAGCGGAATCTATACACAACAATTTGTGTTTTTTCGCTTCCTCTTCTCTTGGTTAGATATTGTGTCCATATTGATTCCTATATTGATTATCGAATTACTACTTTTTTGTTATTTTTTCTGATGCAAGATATGATTTTATGTTTGATAATATAGATTTATTTTGCAATCATGTGGATGCTTGAGAGTAGGTTGTCAATCAACGGGTCGACCCCTGGGTCGACCTACTTTGACCCTGACTCGGTGAGAAAAACGGGCTGCACGTACCCGCCGAGTCGACCGCTACAAGGTATCGGGTTAGAGGTCAAATTGTGTCATTTTTTTCTTTGGTTTGCGAAATGCACCTATTTTCCGATTTTCTCTTCGCCTAACTTAATCTTTGGAATCCTAAGTTGAACATTTGAATATTGTTGTTATATAATTGTGTGTGAATTTTCACTATATGTTGGATCTAAGTACGACATGTTATTTTAGTGTAATATTATATGTTATAACTCATATGTTAGATGAGATTTGATATAATTTATCAGGATAAGTATAATATAATGACTCTTTCCATATTTCGGGCTAAACCGGGCTAATCTGGGTGACCCATTAACCCTTGACCCACTAGCTTCACCAGGTCCGGGTCAACCCGCGGGTTGACAACCTTGCTTGAGACTTTTCATTTGCCTCATAACTTACATTTTACAATGGCTCCAACCTTGGATGGGTTTCTATTTAGCACATAAATTTTTAATGATGTAAAATTTATGAAACTAAGATGCATATTAATAAACAATGTAAGGTCTCATCTTCCCTCTTAAGCACTAAATATCATTGAGTAAGAGCTAAATATCATTGAGTAAGAGCTACAATGACTTTTATTAACTTTCACTACTCATATATCACAAGTGTTCAAATCATTATCAAGTGTTCATACAATGACTTTTATTGTTGTGGATTTCCCCCCAAAATGTTAGGTATGCTGGTTTTAGTTTTTGCCTTCTTTTCGCTTTGATTTAGCTTTTATGTGTTGCTCTATTAGTTGAACTTGCAGCTGGAGATCTGCATGCTTTGTTCATTATATCATTGAATACACTAAAGTCAATGAAACCATGATTGTGTGAGTTAGTTTGTTTCTTTTTAAGTACACTCTAAACATATAGGTTGTTTCATTATATCATTGAATACACGAAAGTCAATGGAAAAGGCAAAAAAATTTATCGTATACTGAAGATTGATTATGTATGTGTAATGTAAAACAACTATTATCAGTGTTCTTCTTAGACATTTTTATATAGATATGACTTTGTTTGAAATATGAATTTATGTTAGTGTAGTTGGGCGTTGTTTGTCATTTTTTAAACTTCATTAGTCAAATACATCAAATACTTTCCTATATTATTCATGGAGAACTTACCAAATTAAATTGTTACTTCAATTGTCAATGTTAAATACACATACACATGAAAATCAAACTCTCCGGCCAAGAGGCCGGGCCCTAATCTAGTTATTTATGTGTGTTTTATTTGAAAACTTGGTAGGTGAAGAAATTTGGACGAGGCATGAGATGAGATAGGAGTGATTTTGGTAGAAGCAGAAAATTGGTGGGGCTTTCAGGAAATTCTGGTACACCTACCAACAACACCACAGTCCATCCACAAACACTCACGCGTGGGAAGTTCACTTGTCCCGTGCCTATTTCTAGCACGATTGGGCTGAGTGGTCACGGTTTGGTAAGTAGTGCCCCGACTGCCGAATCAGCCTTTTCAGTGTTTGGTTTTGATCTTACATCCCAACTTTTCAGCGTATAAAAGGATTAATGAGGATCTTACATCCCAACTTTTCAGCGTATAAAAGGATTAATAATCGTTTGGATGTGGAAATGTAGTGCAGTAATTGGACCCAATTATCACATAATGCAGTAATTTGGTTAAAATCCCACGTTTGGAAGAACAAAAAGAGTATGGGAATTGGACCATGGAAATTGGCTTCAATTACCACATTCATGGTAATTGAGAATACTACACCTCCCCCTAGTAATTTCACATTACCACGTTTTCTTGCTTCTTTTTCCAAATGTGTCGCTATTTCCTTCCTCTCCTTTCTTCCTTATTCCTTCCCTAATTTCTCCAAACTATTTATTACAAGAGTAGTCCCTTCTTCATTCATCAATGACGCCTCTTCTTCTTCATCTCCCCTCACCTTCGTATATCTTCTCTAATCCGTCATCGATTTCTTAATTTTGAATTCACTTAATTATCTCATTCACCGTCAATATTCCTGCTTCTCCTCATCGAATTCGCCTAAACACGTATGAAAGCCGTATAACACGTTTAATATCTATATTTAATGAATTAAATTGTTAACTTTACTATTATTTATATATGTATTTATTATTTAAATAATTAAGCTTACTATTATTTATATATGTATTTATTATTAAAATAATTAAGTTTATATATTTATGACTATTAATGTACTATTAAACGTAACATTAGCTTAAAGAAGAAGTAAAATATCCGTAAGTATTTTATAGGTAACTTTTATGTACCATATTTTACTAATTATGCTAAAGTTAGCTCCAATTAGTAGTAAGTAGAACACAACAACAACCTTTAGGATGGGTATGTATATATAAACAAAAGAGGGCATTTTTGTATTTTTACCAAATTTCACACCATCAATAACCCCAAAACTAAACCCTATCCAAACGTGGAATTTCGTTCAATTTCCACAAGTCAATTCCTTGGTTTTGTAAAACATGGAAATTCAGGCAAATTCCCACATTTTCAAATTTCCACATCCAAACGACCCCTGTTGTGAATGTGATCAAGGATGCTGATTATGATTTGATGAGGAGGTTAGATCAGTTTAAGATAAGGTGTCATAATTTTAGTGTGCTTAACATGATTAATCAAATTTAGACTCTTCTAAGTGAGATTGTAAATTAAATATATTTTATTTTCCTATTTTTCTTAATTAGATCATATCTTTTTCATTTTTTTTTTTGCACAGATAGAACGAGTTCGTTGTGCTCTACAAAATGAGATCTATTTCAATATTTATTGAGAAATTTTGTTTTTCATACCTCTCGTTACCAACTCCATATCATATGGTATCTCCTTAGAATTTGAGTCGTTTTTCGGAAATTTTTGCATATAAGAAACAATTTAATCATGATCTATTGGATTTCAAAATTTTATGGGTGAAATTTTTTATGCCTCTCGTTACCAACTTCATACCATATTACCAGGGTGGTATTTTTCATACCATATGGTATGCTCTTACTTAATACCAGTCAATTAGGGATGACAAAAATATTCGTAACCATGAATATCCGCCCGAATCCGGCCTAATTGAGTAGGGTATAAAATCCGAACCGGAATGACATTTAGTGAGTACAAGTAAAACCCGAACCCGAATATTGTAGGCAATGGGTGGGCATGGGTTTCTCACTATCAACCCCGAACACGCTCGATTATACACATGCATATGTATTTTGACTAGAAATAATCATTATTTTTCTCTAACATATTTTATATTTAGCATATAAATATAATTTTTAATGAAATTGTGTTGTTTTAATTAATTTTCTTAATTTTAGTGAATTATTGTCGTATTTTTCCTCTTACGTAATGTGAGAATACATGTAAATGTTAACATACTGGTTGAAGTTATGAAGAGAAATTATTACCCATGGATAACTGTGGATACACGAAACTCGAACGAGTATGAGCGTGGTTTTGATTTTCTACCTGTTTCTCATGTGGGTATGGGTAAAACACGAAATACTTTGGGTAGGGTAACGGATATGCACTATTTGTCCCCGACCCGACCCATTGTCATCCCTACAGTCAATACCATATGGTATAGACGGGTAATAAGTAGCTCAAATTTTTTTGTTCCAAAATATATAAAAGTAGATATCATTTTGAAAAACACAATTAATCTGATCTAACTAGGGGTGGTAAACGGTATAACGGTTATCATATTAACCGTTTACCGAACCGGTAACCGGTGGTTATCGGTATAACCGATAACCGGCGGTATCGGTATACGGTAGTCAATTTTAGCCACACGGTATACCGTTCCGTTCCCGGTATATTACCGTCGGTATTCTGCTATACCGAGTTATCGAACCCCACACTGCCCTTTATGTTATTTCGTTTCAACCAAAAAAAAAAATGTTACTTCGTTCTCTTCTTCCCCTGACTCAAGCCGCACGAAGTCTATCTCTCCATATTCGTTTCTCTCCAACTCTTCTCACCAATCCACCACACCAGTCCAGCAGTTCCTTCCACCACGAACCAGTCACCACTCGCCACCAAAGTAGTGTGCCGCCGCTGGCTGCTGGTCGAAGGCGATTGCAATCGATCTTCAAACTTCACCGTCGGTTGATTCCTCCCCCATCCTGAAGCTCTCTGTCTGATTTGCCTCACTCGGCCTGCGATTAGGAACCCAGCGGCGACATGCAGCAGTGGCGGGAGCGCGGATTGTGCCGAAGCAAGAGACGCAGGTAGAGGATGGTGGCGGTGACTGCGATGCGAGTTACTCTTCCCGATTGACTGCAATTGCCTCCCCAATTTAACTCTCTGAAGACGACAGTGACGGAAAGGCCAAATGGCCCAAATCTATCTCCTTCACTAGATTTATCTCCCTGAAAAAGCTAATTTTCTTCATATCTTCAAGAACCCCAGCATCCACTTCGGCCCAAAAATCCCCCGCACCCCCAAAGCCACCATGCAAATCTTGCAAGTCGAAGAGGTTGAGGTCATGGTTGCAGGCCCAGAGATTGAGGTCTTGAGGAAGGTGTATCGTGAAGTCGAAGAGGTCTCAGAGGATTGGAGGTCGGAGGATTGGAAGTCGAAGAGGTCTTCGGCAGCGGAGGGGGCGGTAAATCGGGATACCGACGCAAAAACCGATACCGTCCCAATCGGTAATCGGTTTGCCGAAATTTACTCGGTATCGGCAAACGGCAGTGATAATGGGATTTTCGGTATACTGGTAACCGGTCAAACGGTAACCGGTTAACCGATTACCGACCGATTACCACCCCTAGATCTAACTGTGCAAAAAAAAAAATTTAATTCTTACTTAAAACGAGCGAGAGATCGTCCTTTAAAGATTAAGGGGAGAAAATTAAAGGCTTTCCAAGAGAGATAAGAGGCGCTGATGTGGCGAATTCTGATTGAGTTATATGCATGTGGTTATTGACCACAAGGTTATGCACCTGATTCGCTCCCTGTACTAGAGATGGCAATAAAATTCGAACCCATAGGTATAGCATCTGACTCAATCTTATCAAAACGGGTAAAACTTGTGTTGATGGATTGCGGGCCGAATTCAGATTTAAATTCATGACACTGTTCAATTGGTTGGATTTAGATTTAGATATACCTGGCTCATGCATACCCGCCCATACTCATATTCTCACAACCCGTCGATCCTCCTTCCCCGTTTAACCCAAAATACTAATTCCCGAGAGCGGATCAGGTCAGTAACCTTAGGGAGAGTAACCATGAGTAACCTGTCCACATCAGCGTGACATCAACATCTCTCTCTCATGGAAAACCATTTATCCTTTCTCTTTCAATCTCTAACGGAGGATTTCTCTCTCATTTTAAGTTGAAATTTAATTTTTTTGCACAAATAAATCAGATTAATTGTGCTCTTTAAAATGGTATCCATTTTGATATATATTTAGAAAAAAAATTGAGTCATTTATTACAAGTCAATACCATATGATATTGAATAGGAGCATATCATATGGTAAGAAAGCGTACCATGATGGTATGAACAGACCAAGACTGTAGGAATGTTAAATACATGATAGTAGGAGTATACTAACTGTCATTTAGGATTTTCATCATTGTTTACCATAAGTTACCACCCACATACCAGGGTGGTAAAGTATGATAATTTTTAGTCCTGTATTTTTTCACCTAGAAATTTGTAGATTCAAATAGATCATGATGAACTCATTCCTTCTGAGAAAATGTTTTAAAAAATGACTTAAAAATGAAGAAGTTACCATATGGTATGGAGTTGATAACGAGATGTATGAAAAAAACGTTCTCAAAATATATTGAAAATGGATCTCATTTTGTAGAGCACAAAGAACTCGTTCCATCTGTGCAAAAAAAAAATAAATTGAAATTCGAGTTAGAACGAAGAAGATAAGGGTCGATTAAGAAACTAGGAAAAATAAAAAGCATTTAATTCTCCACCCTTAGATCTAAATTTTATGGGCCCACATAAATCTCATGGCTGAGATGTAGTTACTCATTGGTTAGTAAACATGGGTTATTGACCGTATCGTAAGCCCTCCAAAACCCCTACTCTCCGCCGGTGGCCGGCCTCTTCCAGTGGCGGAGGCAAGATTTGAAACTACCCTATTATCTTTTCAGAATATAAATATTTAATTAATAGATATATAATAAATATAATCAAAACTAATGATATTCAAATGATTAAATAAAATAAAAAACCTAATACAATCATTATTTTCATATTCTGAAAGAAACGGAAAGTACATTTGTTGTCTACATTCTCAAGAAATTTTATTTCATTATATCATACTAAACAACCATTAGTAAACTGGTTGCCATTTTGACTTAGAAGTTTGTTCTGAACATAGTTCAAAGCTGAAAAATACTCTCTCTACACTTGCAGTTGCAACGGGTAGAATCCAAACTAGTGAATTGCCAATGCGGCTGGACTGCTTCAGGGTTTATGTGCAAAAAGTCGATTAGGCATAAGAAAAAAGAGATATGATTATGTCTGTATTCCAATTTGGATTTTGTTCGTTATAATATATTAGTTTTATGTCAATTTATAATGAAGTAATGAGTTGTAGTATAATCATATATGTGATATTTTTTTACGTCCCAAAACTTACCCTTGTACCGGGACAATGCGCAATAGGGCTAGCTCCGCCTATGGCCTCTTTCGACTACCAACTCTCATTAGTCATTTACCAAAAAACCCCAACTACCACACACAACATACATATGTTTGTTTGGCCTTCAGTTTGAGCTCAACTCGTTAATAAATGAGTTTAGCTTGAGCTCAGCTCGTTTATTAACGAGCCGAGTCGAGTTCGAGCTAGTTTGCTTAATAAAATTTTGACTTGTATTTGATATATTCATTTTGTATGTTAAACATGATACATGTGATTAATGTCAAGATAAAAATAAAAATAAAAATAGTTAAGTGTTCAATATTAACTAATCTCATGTTATACTTTGTGTGATATCAAATTATTTAGTTAAGAAATTTTAACTAGTGAAAATTATGTTATTTCATAGCATCGAAACAATTTATGATACATAATTTCTTTTTAAAATTAGTTAAACATATTTGCTCACATAATCTACGTGTTAAACTTTATATATGAGTGATATATAATTTAACAATTCTATGAATTATCAAAATCAAACTCATATAGATCGATTCGCTCATAATTAGATAATCGAGTTGGCTCTCTAGCCACAATGTTGAGATTTGAGACATCTCATGAACTATAAATGAGCCAGCTCACAAGTTGAGCTCAACAAGCCACCGAGTCGAGCTAGCTCGCGAGCTCCGCGATCTACAGAAGTCTAAGCTCCAACTTAGCTCATTAGTAAACGAGTGTAGTTTCGAAAAAAAAAATTTCGAGTCGAACCCAAACCGCTCACGAGCAGCTCGACTCATTTGCAGCCCTACTTCCATTCAACTTCCGTCTATTCCTTTCCTTTCAGAGCTAATAATTTGAAGATTAATCATTGTCACTTGGCGTCGTTACAAGTTTCACTTGGCCAAAACTGCTTATGCAATATTCCCTAATGCAGACTGACACACCCAGATCCCTAATTTTGCTACTGCAGGTAACCCAGACCCTAAAATTGTGATGAGACGGTACCAACCTGTGCTTACAATGAGCCTGCCTGCATATTTAGCCCAATTCAGATTGCTGACATGCTGGGAAAATGCATCCTCTATGAACTTATACATAGCCAATGGTCCATCAACAAACAATTGACCAGTATTATTACAGTTGCAGTGAATAAGGAGGGCAGGAACCAGAAGACTCCTTCCAGATATGCTCTAATCTTCGAGTAAACTCTTTCTCCCTCCCCATAATCACAGAGGTATGATCAGCATTCCACACAACATCTAACGTCAGTTGCTTATCATTGTCCCAAAACTTCCTCTTCATGTTTACGCTGCACTGCAATGGAACAACAGGGTCCTGATCGCCATGAACCACAAACACCTTCGCTCCGGATCTCGACACCATCTCCAAGAACTCATCCATACATCTCGCCCCGCCACAGATCACATTGTGCATCGTGTGCCACGCCGAATGATGGGTGTGCCTCGTCAAGTCTCTCAGCATGAAATATACATTCCTACACTGCACAAAACAAACATAGCGACACACATTGATCTCGATCTTCCACATCCCTATTAACCCAGATTCTATAGATATCAGAATCGATGCTAACCTGCTTCGAGTGAGCAGCATCAGCAACTTCTCCCGCGCTCTATGGTGTCTGCAAACCAGGAAGCAGACGCAGCGGCCCAAGTGCTCGTACCAGGACATCAATGCCGCCCCAAACATCAGCGGTGGCCACAGTCTCTTCTTCACAATCTTCTCAAGTGCTCTCAAACTTGACTCTTCTTCTTCCTATATCGCTAAGTAAGGCTGCATCAATCATCCAGTGGACTCAAACAAATTACCAAGTCAACCTTCAACATTTCCGTTGTTGTCTACCACTTGAGTACAGTAGATGCTTACTTACCGGCGCTACGAGGGTTATGGAATTCACATATCCAGAGTACTTAGCCGCGAGGGCCAAGGCTATAATGCAGCCCATTGAATGGGCGACGATGTGGAAGGACTTGACTTGAAATGGCTTCACAACTGAGTCTTCAATTGTCTCCAAGTGGTCTTGCAGTGTGTAGAGACAATCCATCGGCTTGGGACTTTCACCGAAACCTAAAAGGTCGATTGCAAACATTCTGTAGTTCTGATTTTTGGAGAGATTGGGGAATACACAGTTTCAGACTTTCAGTCCAGTAGGAGGATGAAGCGAGGAACCCATGTACAAATATCACATTCTCAATCGATTCTCCAGAGCCAGCCGCTGTAGAATGTCAAATTCCAACCACAAGGACATCAATGAAAGAGCACAAACGTTTTTACGTTAATGGGGTGTTAAGGTGTTATTTCAGCAATGAATTACCTGAAGAGGACGGCTCTCTAACCACCACATGCAATTTCCGGCCATCACCGTTCTTCGTCCAAGAAACACACGACTCGCACCGACAATCCGACCATCTTCCGGCGGCGGTGCCGCAGTCGTCACTCGACTTCTTGCAATCCACCGGCTGAAGTTTGAGTCTTTTGGACGGAAGACGAGCACCCATTAGCCTAAACACGTTTCTTCTACCCCACATCGTCTCTGAGAGCTGAATCTCGCCGGTAGTTCTGCCATTCCCGTCTCGCTTTTCACAATAGCATGGCTTTTTTCTTTTCCCTTCGAGATACTCGTCGATGAACCTGTAAATTAAGCAGAAAACAGTATCGAGAAGGTCTAGAAGCAGGAAGACGACGACGGTGAGCACAGAGTGGAGAGCTCCAGCGATGGTTGAAGCCCATTTCCCTGCAATAGCCCACACATTGCTCTGCAGAGACATGGTCCGGGTAAAAGCTAGAGAATGGTCTTCAATTGGACCAGAAAATAGAGGAACAAAATCACAGGCGACGGTTAACGAGGATGGACTTTCTCGAAGTTTGTCAAACCTGCAATGATTATGAGGCCACGTCACTCGGGATTTGTGTAGAATTTTGCTGCGCACCTACAAAATTCGGTTGATTGCCGAAACTATGACCCGAGGCTGAATTCGAAACTCCAGTTCTGGGGTTGCCACCTGAATTATCCGGATTCCAACCAGATGGTTGACTTCTGCTTCCCGCCAAATTCAAATTCAGATCTGGTGAGGTTTGCGTTGATGGTTGCTGTGCGCCCATTAAACCAGGAACCCTTGCTGCATTCGAAAATCCAGGCCCGGGATAGCTAGCCGAACTCTCTGGCGTGGAAGAATTGGGAGTTTCAATTGCCTTGTTCGCTGACCCTGCCCGCTTTCCTGTTGTTGATCAACCTTCTTGGCAAAGTAGTTGGGAGGGAAGGGCACGAAAGGTACATAATTTGTATCGTTTGCTTGCTCCATGGCAGCGCGTCTCTTGTACAGGGGAGAAGTGAGAGACCGATCTTTCTTCTTCGGAACTACAAATCTGTTTTCGCCCTTGCGCATTGGCATGATGTCAGGGAAATCATCATCTGCCAACGCACTATCCACGTCTGCCACATTATGTAGCTCTGCAACTTTCTTGAACCAGCTATCAGAATTATCACCTTGTTTGTCCTCGAACACACTCTGCTCAACAGTGCTTGAAGCAGGGGGCCTAAAGTTATCTGAAGAGATGGTAGAAGCGCATGAGATCAGGAATTATCTGAAGTGTCACGCTTGAAAATGTACTTATCATTTAGAGAAAGTGAAACAAACACATCCGTAATTTCGGTCAGGGATTAGGAGCTTATACCTGTAGGTTGAAGCCTGTTGCTATCATTCCCCGAGGCTTTTTGGTTTTGAGCATTGCTCAGCCTTCTCTCAAGAGGAGTCTTCCATGTGCTTACATTAAACATATTGCCTCCTTTTCTCAAGGGCATGATTTCAGGGAGATCTTCATCCGGTATAGCACTGTTGATGTCTGAACTATTGTCCATCTGAGACATCCTACTAAACCACCGCTGTGCCTTCTCTTCATTGGCAGCCAAACGGTTATCAATATCACCGCCATTTGATTGGGTTCCATATCCAGACTCGAGACCTGGTCCAGACCCCATGGTCCTTAGTGATACTTCTCCGGGGCGCTTGCAGTCACACCTTATGCACACCATATTCCTCCCATAATTGAAGTAATCACATCTACATGAAAGAGTTTCGGAGAATAATTTATAAAAAATGAGGATAACCTCAAAGCAAGACAAAATAAAGGCTACATCTACGAAGAAACTGCTTACTCAGGACACTCCCACTCTCCCCCAGTAAGCTGTCTCTTCGGGCGTGCTTCTTCACAATCAAGACACTTGATGTTCCTTGCAAAGTTCATAAAATTACACCTGCCCAACAACGGGCAACAAACAATGTCATTGACCAATGAGTTTTACGCTTTAATTCCTCAAAGCACTTCCATACCTTGACACCACCAAAATAAGAATCGAGTGAAACAAAGAACAACAGATTCAAGGCAAAGAACTTACCTTGAACAAATCCAGTCACCTTTCTTCATCTCAACATTTGGTCCAACCGGACTTGGTCCTGGAACATTTCTCTCTAAGAACTGATTTCGCACAGCTGGAGATGGTTGAAAACTAGGAATGCTGTTATAGCTGAACTGGGACAACTGACCCAATATGTTACGAACAGATAACTCAACCTCTTGCTTGCTATCTATGTTCATGTTCCCAAAAAGCATAACATTGCCAGCATAAGTCGCTAAGATCTTCATCAAATCAACTGTCTGCGCTCTATCCGTGCTAGGCACCTAAAATATTCATAGTACGATTGTACATTAGCTCTGACACCGGCAATTCATAGATATTCAATGCTGAATCGTTGACTGAATTTTGTACTCTCACTTAAACAGAAAGCATCATCGTACATAAAAGCAAGAGATAGCACAATGACATCTAAAACTTACGTTTCTGCTCTGTCCATCCAGAAACAGCTGCATTCTTCTGACCAGCTCCTCACCATTTTTGAACAGCAAAAGAGGCATGCCGTTGGTAATTGCCGTCGCAATGGACAGCAGCCTATAAATTGAAGATACAAACGAAAGGAATGAATTCAAGGTGGATGTAGAATTGAAAAACAGAGAAACAATATGCCTAGAATTGAATTGCTTTCTCGAATGAAAAAAATTCTCTTCTGGACCCCAAAATCTCAGGCCTGTCACGCCCGAAAGCCAAGCAAGCAATGGTAGTTCTCACGAACTCATCAGGCAAATTCGTCGGGTCCACGAACTCTTCAATTTCCGAGTCAATCACCTGGCGATTAAAATACCGCAAAGCAGAGATATTTTGGAGGAAATTGGACCATTCCGGCCACTGATGGAAGGCCGGAGGCGGCTGATGTGATGAATTGGACGATTGACCGGCAAAGGTGGCCTGAGCGTAAAATTGGCGCGAGGATTTAGCTCGGAAGGAGGGAGGAAGAGACGGAGTCGAGGATTGAAGGTTGTGACTGCAGCGGATGCGGTGAGGGATGGAAGAGAAGGAGAGCTGACGGCGGCGGTGGCGGCAGGCAAGGCGGAGAAGAGCCGGGCATTGGCGGTGGTGAGGGAGGAGAAGCAGGGAGGAAGAGGTCGTGGAGGTGAGGAGAGTGAATAGCCTGGTGGCGCCGCCCATCTCTCTAGTGTTCAACGGCCGGCGAATGTCATAGAAGCTCCGCCGGGCAAAGTTGATGTCGGCGTACGGTTGTTGACGACGGCACCGGTTTTCGAGCTCTAAAACCCTATCATCTGCTGAGAAGAACGGGATTTCAGCCTCAATTTAGCTGGATAAAATATCTCATCAAATCAGTTAGGGTGGTTTGTTGGTTGGGCTGGCCCATAAGTAAGGAGCAGAGTGATGGCCCAAACTACCTGACCAGAAAATGGCTTCACGTTTTGGGCCGCCCAGTAGACAGTATATTGGCTGGCTGAATCAATTTGTCTGTATCGATGACGATGATGATGAACGGAGCATTCCCCAACAAAGAGAGGGAAGATACCTCCCGCAATCGCATTCTCCTGATGCATTGTTCTGTCTCAGTCGGCGATGAGATTTTGGAAGGCTAATTTGTCCACCGGCGATCAAGGAACTATAAAAGGAGTGGGCAACCGACGTTAATTCCTCACCCTACACACACCATACAAAAAGCAGCTAATAGGGTCGTTTGGGAGGAGAGTGTACATAAAGAGCTGAAACAGAAAGAAACAGAGAGCGAAGCCAAAAAAGAAAGAAGAAGAAAGAAGGAAAGTATGGATTCCGGATCAAAATTGATGGTGGTGGCAGCTTTCCTGCTCTTAACCATTTCGAGCTTCCTTGTCGTCGACGCGAGGCTTGCAGACACGAGCATCGTCAGGGGACCGGATTGTATCGGCAAGTCAGAGGATCAAGAGTACAACGGCAAAGTGGCTCGTCTCATTAACATATTCGTCGACGAGACGAAAAATGTGCAGCGCAGTCATCACAACGATTACAGTTACGTTCACAGCTACCCGAATCGTGACAACGGCTCGGTTATCGGAGGCGCTACCTGTGACAGGCACCTTTGGAAGCTGGATTGTTGGGCATGTTTGGTCACTGCTAAGAACAAACTCAAGAGCAATTGCGAGCATACCCTTGATGCTAGGCTCGAATTGGCAGATTGTTCCATCTGGTACAAAATGATCCAATAACTTCACTCTGTGTTTCTAGATATATTTGTATAAATGTGCGTCTCTCCTTCCCCTACTCTTGTAAGTCCGTTATGTTTTTGTTTTACCCGTCTGCTGCTTTGGTTGTGTTTGGGTCTATCTTTATCTTATCTTGCTTTTCGCATTTAATAAGGTTCCCGAATGTGTGGAACCGATTACGAGCGGAAACTATCAATACTTGTCTATGATGCATATGTTTTTTCAAATTGATGATTAATGAAATCTTACATGACATGTTCATACTAATTATTATGAATATAAATGTCAATTTGCTTCAAATTGTGAGGACATGGAAAACAAGTGGAAGTAGTTGATAACTCAGTTCGAGCACTTCTACTAGGGTGTTCAAATAGTTACCATGGTTATAACCAAATCAAATAAGACTAAATTCCATTAACCATGAAATACAATATCATAACCAAACCGTCCAAACTAATACAACAACCAAATTAACCAAGCTAAAGTCTAATCGGTTTGGTTAATTGGTTAACCAGATTAACCAATATAAAATCACATTATCATTGACGATGAAAATTTTCTGGTTAATGCAACAATTCGCAATTTATATAATGAATAAAACATAACAATCAACACTTAGTTATAGTTGACCCTTAACAAAAATACATGCAACTAAGATCTTACGATTAGTATAGAAGTATTCACCTAACAAAAATTTATGACAATGGTATGGGTTAATGAATTGTTGTGTTTGTGTAAATTGACTTAGTCTCTTAGCAATTACCATAGGCTGGAAATGACCTTCCTTTCAAGTTTTCATCCATCATAATGTATGAAATTTATCTAAATTAGGCGTCCATATGTTGTGGTCTACAATTTACATATACAAATATACACTCTATGAGCAATATTGAGCTTTATATTTTATGAGTCTAAAAGGGATGAACGTTAACTCTTGAGTGGTTATGCAAAGTATTAAGTATGTGTATATAATATATGTTAGATATATGACTAATTACTTAACTAGTTAATTTGGTTTGACTGGTTAGGAGTGTCTGAAACCAAAACAAACCACCTAAACCAAACAAGCTAAAAACTTTAACCAAACCAAACCAATTATCCAAATTAACCAAACCAAATTATCCAAATGGTACCGGTTAAAACGGTTACCACGGTAACCAAACCGTTTGAACACCCCTAACTTCTACTATGCTATATAGCATTAGTGCTTTAATGTACAACTTGAAATTGTACCACAACATTAAATGTATAAGTTTAGGTTGTACCATAAAGGAATTTGTATCATTATGTTATGGTATAACTTTACAACTTGAAGTTGTACCATCACATATGGTACAAGTTTAAGTTGTACCATAAAAGAATTTGTACAAAAAGTATAGGTACAATCTGAAGTTGTACCGTAACGTTAAAGGTACAATTTCAAGTTGTACCATAAAGGCAAAAACCTATAGCACCAATGCTATATAGTACTGTAAAATTCCTCAACTCAGTTCATATCAAACTAATATATATTGGTAGATATTAAGTGGGTACACTCTACAATGTAATCAAACTAATAGCACATGAAGTGAACTTTTACCTAAAATCCTTTTAAATCACCGAATTCTCATCCTTATAAGAAAATGGTGCCTCGTCAAGATTTAACTACTAGGAATTGTTGATCTTGTAGACACCACATTCTGTCCGGGTGGAAACATATTTAATTAAGTAAAATGAATATGCGTCTCATGTTTGTAATAGTGAATCTTTAGTGGCATTTTAGCTAAAACATATTTGTAGGACTTTGGTTGGGTCTTGTTTGCCATAACTCAATGAGATTATGTAAAAGCAAATCTCAATCGATACTATTTTACGATATTAGACAAATTAAACATTCTCTCAATTCGATTTTCTTAAGACATTAGGCTTGACGAGGTTGGATCTCGACTTTTGGAATAGAAAAAGAAACATAATAATTTCTTCTATTAATAACAATTGCATTACAAATACTAAATAAAAATTCCAGTTTCAATTACTAAATAAATTGAGCGTTACACTGAATTACAATAGTAATTACAAGTTGTACAATAAAATAAATAGGGCCCAAGTCAAAGCCCAAACCCAAAGTTAACAAAAGTCAACTCCAGTCAGACTCAGTCAACCAAGTCAAAGCCTGATGTCAAGCCCAACAATCCAGGCCCAACCACTTTGGTTCGACCCATGATCCAAAATCGATACTATGGACAACAGGAGCCCTACATTCATGCATCAAAGTTCTATACCCGAGCTCTCCCATTAGAGAATGAAGGGAATATTGTGACTTCTACAATAGTAGGGGAATAACGTGGAATTTCTAACCAAGTTGAACTCATATCCAAGGTTGATTTGAGGTATTATGCTAAACTCGAAAGGTTTTGGCAAGGTACAACTTGAGGTTCAATTCGTAGGAAATCATATCCATCATATAATCAGCTTAGAAGCCACCCTATCCCTTCTAAGTCAAGTTCTAAAACCAAACCTCGTCAACCTTCCGAAAAATCCTAGGTTTACATAAACAAGGTGATCTTTCGTTACGATTTTTATAAGTATTTTGTGTCTTATCGTTTACTCATAAATGACGTGATATGCGTGCATTGAAAATCATTTGGCATTCACATGTCAACATCATTTAGCATAAAGCATCACATATACATCTCATTAATCGACCGAAACAATTTAACAAACTTGGCAAGGGTTCTTTAAAATTGTCCAGTCACAAGAAAAAGTCAAACCCTTAAGTACTCGACCAAGATCCAAGCCTAAGCTCGTAATGGAGTTAATCCATAATGAATTGAGCGACATCAACCCTTGTGTTCACACTTGAAATTCCTTTCACACCTTGTGTTCATACCATGATCTTTATCCATTGTTGATTCCATTCACACCTTGAGACTCCTTCTCCATGGCCGACCCTCCTTCCCTCCCTTTGAGCCCAATTTCGTGATCCACATAGCTCAATAGTGTGATGGACTTTCTTTTTAGAAAATCCAAGCTTAAGCCCTCCAACTCCTTAGCCAAATAGCTTGCAATTTGATCCCGAAAAGCCTTAGCCCTAGCTCGAGTCATTGGCCCTTCAACTTGAGTGTGTTTGGCTTTGATGACCTCATCAGTCCCTCCCTCTTGAAAAGGATTTGCCCTCAAATCCGAATTATCATCCAGAAATGGTGCAAGATCAGAAACGTTGAAGGTTGCACTTATGCCGTATTCTCCTGGTAGATCAAGCTTGTATGCATTTGTTCCAACCTTCGAAATGATTTGAAAGGGACCTTCACTTCTGGGCAGCAACTTGGATCTCCTTTGATTTGGGAACCTTTCTTTCCTCATATGCACCCACACCCAATCTCCTGCTTCAAAATTTTGAGCCTTTCTATGCTTGTTGACGTTCTTCAAGATCTTCTCCGTCCTTCTTTCAATATTTAGCAGAGCTTTCTCATGGAGATTCTTCACATACTCCGCTTTCTTAGCTCCATCCATGTTTACTTGCTCCTTCAAAGGTAAAGGTGTCAAATCCAATGGGGTAAGAGGATTGAACCCATACACAATCTCGAATGGAGAATGCTTCGTTGTCGAATGCACGACTCTATTGTAAACGAACTCCACGTGAGGTAGGCAGTCCTCCCATGTCTTGATGTTGCTCTTGATGATGGCTCTAAGAATTTGAGATAGAGTACGATTCACCACTTCAGTTTGCCCATCCGTTTGAGGGTGACAAGTAGTCGAAAACCAGAGCTTCATTCCAAGCTTGCTCCACAACGTCTTCCAAAAGTAGCTCAAGAACTTAGCATCTCGATCAGAAACAATGGTGCGTGGCATCCCATGTAGTCGCACCACCTCTTTGAAGAACAGATCCGCCACATTAACCGCATCATCCGTTTTATGGCATGGAATGAAATGTGCCATCTTTGAGAATCGATCCACCACCACAAAGATAGAATCTCGACCTCTCTTTGTCCTTGGCAGCCCCAATACGAAGTCCATAGATATATCAACCCACGTTAACGATGGAATGGGTAGTGGAATGTACAATCCAGACGATTGCACCTTCGATTTAGCTTGCTTGCACTCCACACATCTAGCACATAAGCTCTCCACATCGCTTTTCATATGAGGCCAATAGAAATGCTCTTGTAAGCAACTCAAAGTCTTGGCTACACCAAACTGTGCCATCAATCCTCCTCCATGAGCTTCTCGTAGTAGCAATTCTCGAAGTGAAGTACGTGGTATGCAAAGTTGATTACCACGAAACAAGTAGCCCTCATGTCGATAGTACTTCCCTTCTCCATGCTTCTCATAAAGCTTGTAAATCTCTCGAAAATCAGAATCCTCCTCATAGATGCTCTTGATTTGCTCGAATCCAAGGTATCTTGCATCCATGGTAGTGATCAACGTGTATCTTCGTGATAATGCATCAGCAACTACGTTCTCCGTGCCTTGCTTGTACTTGATCACATAAGGAAATGATTCAATGAACTCCACCCAACGAGCATGCCTCTTGTTCAACTTGTGTTGGGCCTTCAAATACTTGAGAGACTCATGATCAGTATGTATGACGAATTCCTTTGGCCACAAGTAGTGTTGCCAAGTCTCCAAAGCTCGAACAAGCGCATAAAGCTCTTTATCATAAGTCAGGTAATTAAGCGTAGCTCCGCTCAACTTCTCGCTGAAATATGCAAATGGGCCTCTTCTCTTGCATCAATACAGTGCTAATTCCCAATCCTGATGCATCACACTCCACTTCAAACGTCTTGTTAAAATCTGGTAGCATCAGAACAGGAGCATGAGTAAGCTTGTACTTGAGGAGCTCGAATGCCTTCTCTTGCTCTTCTCCCCAATAAAACGCCACATTCTTCTTGATAATTGAGGTCAATGGTGCCGCAATGGTGCTAAAGTTGGGCACAAATCGTCGATAAAAGCCAGCCAATCCATGAAAGCTTCTTACTTCACTCATGTTGGTAGGAGTATGCCATGCTTGAATCACTTTTACTTTCTCTTTATCGACTTCAACTCCATTAGCATTCACGACAAAACACAGAAACACCACGCTTGAGGTGCAAAATGTACACTTCTTGAGGTTGGCATAGAGTTGCTCCTTCCTCAAAGTCTTCAACACGTCCCTCAAGTGCTCAAGGTGCTCTTCCATGCTCTTTGAGTAGATCAGAATGTCATCAAAGTAGACCACCACTAATTTGCCAATGAATGCTCTCAACACATGATTCATCAGCCTCATAAACGTACTTGGAGCATTTGTTAAGCCTAATGGCATCACCATCCATTCATAGAGGCCATGCTTTGTTTTTGAATGCTGTCTTCCACTCGTCTCCTTCCTTCATGCAAATTTGGTGATAACCAGACCTTAGATCAATCTTTGAGAACATGTTAGACCCATGTAACTCATCAAGCATGTCATCTAATCGAGGAATAGGATGACGATACTTAATGTTTATTTGGTTGACTGCTCGGCAATCAACACACATCCTCCACGTATGGTCTTTTTTAGGCACGAGGATGACAGGAACCGCACAAGGACTCATGCTTTCACGAACATGTCCTTTCTCCATAAGCTCATCAATATGCCTTTGCAACTCCTTTGTCTCCTCTGGATTCGTCCTATAGGTTGACTTGTTTGGAATGGTAGCCCCAGGAACAAAGTCAATTTGATGCTCTATCCCGCGGATTGGAGGTAATCCCTTGGGTGCTTCTTCGGGAAAGACATCCTCAAACTCTTCTAGTACCACTCGTGCCCTAGGTGGTACCTCTTGAATCAGCTCTTGGTTGAGTAGCAATCCCTTGTATAGGACAATAATCATAGGAACTCGATCATAGAGGGCTTGCTTCATGTCTCCTTGTCGAGCTAGCATCAATGCCTTGGACTCTAAGCTATTCGAACCCTTCTTTGCACCCCTTGCGGATTGAGCCTTCTTCTCTTCCTCCCGAATTTGTTGCATTTGTAATTGATCTTCATACACTTCTCTAGGAGATAGAGGCTTCAATACTATCTTCTTACCTTGGTTCTTTAACGTGTATTTGTTGGTGATGCCATCATGTTGAGCACTTCGATCAAACTGCCACGGCCTCCCAAAGAGAACATGAGCCGCTTGCATTGGCACCACATCACACGTTACTTCATCCTTGTATTTGTCAATGGAGAACTTCAATAAGGTTTGTTTAGCCACTTTGATTGACCCATCTTCATTGAGCCATTGAAGAGTGTAGGGTTTGGATGAATCGTTGTTTTCAACCCCAACTTCTTCACACAACTAGCACTAACCACATTGGTGCTGCTCCCTCCATCAATCACAACCGAAAGGGTCTTCCCATCCACTACACACCTCGTATGGAAGAGGTTCTCCCGTTGCTCAAGCTCCTCCTTTGGTTGCATGCTCAATACCTTTCGAGCACATAATCTGCCCGGGGGTGTCTCCATCTCAAGGGCCTCGTCTACCTCAGAATCTGATGTACCCTTCTCTTCTAGTGCTTCCTCTTCCTCTCCATCGGACACATATTCACCATTCTCCAATAAGATCAATGCTCTTTTGTTTGGGCATTAGTTTGCCATATGCTCGTGTCCATGGCACTTGATGTAACACCCTGTCCTATACGTATTACCTAATCATATTGTTCATACAATTGCAGCGGAATTTAAAACTGGTGTTACATTAATTACCAAAATTTACCCAAATAAAATTTTGACATGAATTTATCGCGTAATGGGCTAACAGTTCTTGTAACTAAAACCTGCAAAATAATTCATCACAAATATATATACTCACAACCATATACATTGGATTTTCAAGCCATAGTCACAGTTTCATACTACACAACTCCATACTATTCTGATACATACTATAATCATCACAACTTACACAAAATATACACATATCATCAACTTTCCACACCTGTGGATATCTCACACTACATCAGAAGCTAGTATGCACATGAAAAACGTTCTCAAAACATTTTTACAAAAAGGTGTGGATCACTGGCCAAAATCCCGAGTAGTAGTCCAAGCACAGAATAGTTGAAGACCATACCTCATCTTGCCTTCAACTCTTGCTCAGCTCCCACCTATACACCTATCTACTGCTGCTGATGATGATGATCTGCTTACACATGGCATAAGCAGAGAAGAAGAAAAAGAGGGCCAGCTCATAGCTGAGTGAGATAATCATAGCATCGTGAGTTCATAACAGAGCATACCCCTACCATACATCTAGCAAACAAGCCAAAACACTAGGATCGGACCTCAGCCATCCTCATGTCCCAATGGGAAAAAGACTCAACCACCTTGACTTATGCATATGCATCTTATCATGTTTTAATCATAGGCGCCTGGCTACTCCCATGCTAATTACTCTCCTGGGAATTCGGACCAAACATCTCATGGATGTGGTCATATCAGACCCACCACTGCCGGTGTAGTCATATCGGACCTGACACCCCTCTGGGTGTGGTCATATCGGACTCAACACCACTCTGGGTGTGGTCATATCTCATGATGAATCAACGGTCAACACCACATCAGGGGTGTGACATAACATATCATAACGGAGTAATAGCATGGGGAGCCCTAATTACTATGTAATTGACCATGAGACCAAATCACTCTTATTTGGCAATCTTATACATGCTCCATATCTCATCTTGCTTAATCATAATTCGTTACTTGCACATGAACTTGACCTAGCCATAATTGGCTCAACATAGGTAAATCAGGAGTCGTATAATTGCACTTCCTCGAGATAAACCCTGGTGCAAGTCATCCTCCTTAAACATCATAATATCACCCTGGGAAGTTTATTCCCCCACATATGGATCCAAATACAACCATAATATCACATAATTTCAAACCCCTTGATCGAACAACCATGAAGTCATATCAACGTTTAAGCCACAAATGGCAACATGTATGCAATCATCAACATAAACAAGGTCCATATCGGCTAGGGCAAGTCAATAATATTATACAACAATCCATGGTTCATCATATAGCATAAAAGTCCATACACCCCTAATCATGCCATTCTAATTCACCTAGGTCAATTCTAAGAATCAATATAATTATCGTGATACGACAAACCCGGTATGCCGTGCTAATCCCTCACCAGTTCTGGTCGTTCAAACACCGGTTTAACCTTCCCGTACTAAAACGTCAATTTCATGAACGAACCCCGAATTAAAATCCGAGACCGTCCTAATATACCTTGCAGTATCCCCGTCAATATTAGTTCTAGGCTCCAGTTCAAATTCTTGATAAAAACACATCAAACCCTGGCCGGAGCTAAATTCAGCGGTTTGGACCGCGGCTTAAATAATTGCCGAAATTCAGGGATTAAAACTAGAGGATTGATTACCTCGATGCAGGAAGCTCGTATATGAAATTTGGGCTTAACCTAGCTTCCAAATCATCCAAACCTCTCAATTCCTTCGGTTTAGAAAATAACATATTATCATACCAAACTATGGTATAAGCTTCTAAATTGATCGGCTATAAGAGGGAAGGATTACGAGAAGACCACAAAATTATTGTATTACCTAAACTTGTGAATCGTCTTCAACAAGGCTTTCCGAATCCTCCCTGCGCTCTCGCCTATCTGTTCCTCAATCGCTTCGTCCGAGGTTTGAAAATGGAATAAAAGGAACCGTAACTTAATGTGGAGATATATATACAGCGGTCTCAACCGCTTTAATCTTTATTAGTTAATTGCTTTTCGTGTACAGGACACACGTGTATTAGCGTTAGCATATATGTTAATTAATTAATACGTATACTTATCCGATCGATCGATAATCCGATTTTCGTCGAAATACTATCAAAACACTCTATTTTAAATCGTGTAATTTTTCTAGCGACAGTAATACGATTTTAGCCGAAACGTGATGTTACACTTGAAACATTGAATTCCACCGGAAGATGAACCCTGTTTGGTGCTAGGGTTTGGAGTCTCCACCTTTGGCCCGAGTTTTGGTGCTTCTCTTGTAGGAACACTTGGCCTAGGGTTTGTTGTAGGTGCTGGTAAAGGCCTTGTAGTACTTGTAGAGGGTAGAAACCTCCTATTCTTCTGTTGCCTCTCCACCTTGCTGCAAATAGCCACCAAGTCTTCTACCTCCACAAATTGTTGAATTTCCACGACATTACGAATCTCTCGATTAAGACCATGTAGAAATCGAGCTATGGTAGCTTCCCTATCTTCACGAACATCAGCTCGAATCATTAACAACTCCATCTCTCGATAGTAATCCTCAACACTCTTGTTGCCTTGTCGAAGAAGTTGTAATGCTTGGTGCATTTGCCGTTGATGATAAGCTGGAACAAATCGATCTCTCATGACTGCCTTCAACTCATCCCATGTTTCAATAGGCCTGCGCCTATCTCTTCTTCTCTTCGTGCTCAATTGATCCCACCACGCTAGGGCATAATCCGTAAACTCAGTGGTAGCCATCGCCACCTTCCTCTTCTCTGAGTTTTGATTATCAAAAATAAGCTCCATCTTGCGTTCCCAATCGAGATAAGCTTCTGGATCAATTGTCCCTTTGAAAGATGGTACGGTTATCTTTAATCCTCGTAGATCATCACTATCTCGGAAAGCACCTCCATCATACTCGTATTCTTCATACCCTTCCTCGTCATAGAAAGGGAAGTCTCTCCTTGCACCACGATGCCCTCCCAATGGCCTATGTCGACGAACATTCTCAAACATTGGACGTTGAACAGCTCGAACAACTCTCCTTTCTTCTCGTCGTTCCCTATGGTTAGGGTTTGCAAACTCGCCTTGGGGTGGCTCTTGTTCTCGTTGTTGAGGCTGCTCTTGATCACGTCTTTACAATGCCTCAACTTGTGCCCTTGTCTCCCTTTGTTCTTGAAGTACCGTAGCTAGTTGTGCAGCGAGTTGCTGAAGTTGTGTCGCCACATCCTGTGCTTGTTCTTCCATGGTTTCTTGCTAAAGAAGAACCCCACGAAGGATTTGTCTTCAAGATACCTTCCTTGCCACACAAGAAACTCTCAAGAGCGTACAAGATTTGCTTTCTTGACGTTCAAGATTTCCAAGAATGCTTCCCGAACTACCAAGAACTCCAAGAATCTTTGTCTTCTCCGCTGCATTTGAACCGGGCTCTTGATACCACTTGATATGATCCTAATTCGAGAGTCCTCCCAAATCGGACCAAAAACCAGAGTTGCACACGTCGAACTTTTTAGGGGTTTTCTCCTTTCTTGAATAACACGAATAAAGATACTTGCGGAATCGATCAAACAAATCCGACCTAGTGAGAAGGGCCAGAAGGTATATGAAACCTTCCAAAGAATCTCGAACCCGTGGAAGAGGCCAACCGATATCGTCGATGCTCGCCACAACTAGACGCGTTCTCTAGTTGATAAGAGACCACTCAAACCTCCCGAATCCTCAAAGGAGCGAATAAGCAAAACGTTCACTTGAACTTGTAAACACTTGTATTTGATTGCTGAAACTTGAATGAAAAATACATTGGTTGGACTCCTATTTATAGACCCACGAATCTAAACACAAAACAACTAAGGAAAACCAAATCCTACTTGAAAAAGGAAAACAAAAACCTTAACAAACAAGAAAAACAAAAACCTTAACAAACAAGGAAAAGACTAAGTCAAAAACTACCCTTGAACATAGCCTTCAAATCCCCCCCCTTGTGTTCACACTTGAAATTCCTTTCACACCTTATGTTCACACCATGATCTTTATCCATTGTTGATTCCATTCACACCTTGAGACTCCTTTTCCATGGCCGACCCTCCTTCCCTCCCTTTGAGCCCAATTTCGTGATCCACATAGTTTAATAGTGTGATGGACTTTCCTTCTAGCAAATCCAAGCTTAAGCCCTCCAACTCCTTAGCCAAATAGCTTGCAATTTGATCCCGAAAAGCCTTAGCCCTAGCTCGAGTCATTGGCCCTTCAACTTGAGTGTGTTTGGCTTTGATGACCTCATCAGAACGCCTCTAGTTGTGGCGAGCATCTACCCTATATCAATTGCCCCTTTCCACGAGTTGCTGTCCGATTGGTTTAATATACAATATGCCCTTTGTCACGAGTTGGGATTGTCCGATTGATTCCGCATCTATCTTTATTTTTTTCGAGTTCAAGAAAGGCAACATCAGAAAATCATAAAAAGATCGTTGAAACTGCGTACTTTGGTCATATCAATATGTTTATATGACAAAACCAATCATTGAATCACATGTCCATCAACATTACAAGACATTTGGAGTGCAAATCCAACTTATTGTATGATTTCGAGTCGGAATTAAGAGATCGTACTTGTGCACGTTTTGTCATTATGACACAATTAAGCGATTTATGTGCTTATATGACTAAACCAATCATTGAATCACATTTCCATTAACATTACAAGACATTTTGAGTGCAAATCCACCTTATTGTATGATTTGGAATCGGTACGAAGAGTTTGTACTCGTGCATGTTTTGTCATTATGACACAATTAAGCGGTTCATGTGTTTATATGACAAAACAAATCATTGAATCACATCTCCATCAACATTACTAAACATTTGGATTGCAAATCCACCTGATTGTATGCTTTGGAGTCGGTACTAAGAGTTTGTACTCGTGCACGTATTGTCATTATGACACAATTAAGCGGTTTATGTCTTTATTTGACTAAACCAATCATTGAATCAAATGTCCATCGACATTACAAGAGATTTGGAGCACAAATCCACCTTCTTGTATGCTTTGGAGTGTGTACTAAGAGTTTGTACTCGTGCACGTTTTGTCATTATGACACAATTAAGCGGTTTATGTCTTTATTTGACTAAACCAATCATTGAATCAAATGTCCATCGACATTACAAGAGATTTGGAGCACAAATCCACCTTCTTGTATGCTTTGGAGTCAGTACTAAGAGTTCGTACTTGTGCACGTATTGTCATTAAGACACAATTAAGCGGTTTATGTGTTCATATGACTAAACCAATCATTAAATCAAAAGTCCATCGACATTAGAAGACATTTGGAGTGCAAATCCACTTTATTGTTTGATTTCGAGTTGGTAATAAGAGTTCGTACTCGTGCATGTTTTGTTATTATGACACAATCAAGCGGTTTATGTATTTTGATGACTAAACCAATCATTGAAACACATGTCCATCAACATTACAAGACATTTGGAGTGCAAATCCACCTTATGGTATGCTTTGGAGTCGGTACTAAGAGTTTGTACTCGTTCATGTTTATTATTATGACACAATTGAACATTTTATGTGTTTATAGGTCAAAACAAATCATTGAATCACATGTCCATCATCATTACTAGACATTTGGAGTGCAATCCACCGTATTGTAAGCTTTGGAGACGGTACTAAGATTTTGTACTCGTGCACGTATTGTCATTATGACACAATTAAGCGGTTTATGTGTTTATATGACTAAACCAATCATTGAATCACATGTCCATCAACATTACTAGACATTTGGAGTGTAAATCCAACTTAGTGTATGATTTGGAGTCGTTACTAAGAGTTCGTACTCGTGCACGTATTGTCACTATGGCACAATTAAGCGGTTTATGTATTTAGATGACTAAACCAATCATTGAAACACATGTCCATCAACATTACAAGACATTTGGAGTGCAAATCTACCTTATTGTATAATTTGGATTCGGTACTAAGAGTTCGTACTTGTGCAAGTTTTGTCATTATGACACAATTAAGCGGTTTATGTGTTTATATGACTAAACCAATCATTGAATCACATGTCCATCAACATTACTAGACATTTGGAGTGCAAATCTAACTTAGTGTATTATTTGGAGTCGTTACTAAGAGTTCGTAATCGTGCACGAATTGTCATTATGACACAATTAAGCGGTTTATGTATTTAGATGACTAAACCAATCATTGAAACACATGTCCGTCAACATTACAATACATTTGGAGTGTAAATCCACCTTATTGTATGATTTGGAGTCGGTACTAAGAGTTGGTACTTGTGCACGTTTTGTCATTATGACACAATTAAGCGGTTTTTGTATTTATAAGATTAAATCAATCATTGAATGACATGTCCATCAACATTACTAGACATTTGGAGTGCAAATCTACATTATTGTATGATTTCGAGTCGGTACTAAGAGTTCGTACTTGTGCATGTTTTGTCATTATGACACAATTAAGCGGTCGTTGTGCTTATATGACTAAACCAATCATTGAATCATATTTCCACAACATTACAAGACATTTTAAGTGCAAATCCACCTTACTATATGATTTGGAGTTGGTACGACGATTTTGTACTCGTGCATGTTTTGTCATTATGACACAATTAAGCGGTTTATGTGTTTATATGACAAAACCAATCATTGAATCACATGTCCATCAACATTACTAAACCTTTGGAGTGCAAATCCACCTTATTGTATGCCTTGGAGTCGGTACTAAGATTTGTACTCGTGCACGTATTGTCATTACGACACAATTAAGCGATTTATGTGTATATATGACTAAACCAATCATTGAATCACATGTCCATCAACATTACTAGACATTTGGAGTGCAAATCCACCTTATTGTATGATTTGGAGTTTGTACGAAGATTTTGTACTCGTGCATGTTTTGTCATTATGACACAATTAAGCGGTTTATGTGTTTAGATGACTAAACCAATCATTGAAACACATGTCCATAAACATTACTAGACATTTGGAGTGCAAATCCACCTTACTGTATGATTTGGAGTTTGTACGAAGATTTTGTACTCGTGCATGTTTTGTCATTATGACACAATTAAGCGGTTTATGTGTTTATATGACAAAAGAAATCATTGAATCACATGTCCATCAACATTACTAGACATTTGTATGTTTTGTCATTATGACATAATTAAGCGGTTTATGTGTTTATATGACTGATACGCCCCTGGGGGTGTATGTTATCAAAGTCACGCAGCTAACGACTCAATCGAAGAATCGATTGAGCTCGAATCAAGAACGAAGCGTTCTTAATACGAACTTGGATAAAACGGAACCAAAAGGACAAATCCACACCTGGGGATAGCTCGATTGGTATAAGAGGGTAGTTGCTCGACCACGATTGAAGTGACTATTCAATCGATACACAAGCTCAGCAAGTTTGGAATCCACCAAACCCAAAACAAGTCGCAACTTGCACAAACCAAACGGTTTCGATTTCTATTCAACAAAGACTGAGTTTTACAACGAAATAGAAAGCTTAAATAGGCCTAGCTAGGGTTACACACGTCCCATAAACTCCTAATTACAGTCTAACACGAAAAGGAATAAAAAAATCTACCAAAACAGTGAAATCCTAACTAAACAAGAAAAAGAAATGTGCCTTTAGCTCCAAGTAACCAAACAGCTTTGATGCCATCTTTGAGCCTCTCGATCAAAGCCTTCCAGGTAAGCTTCCAATCATCCAATGCCATGTCTTTGTAGTAGAACATACCTACTCTCATGTGGTATAAGCCTCTGGACTCGAATCTCATCCATGCTTCTGGAATGGAGCTCCAAAGTAGGCTTCTTGAACACAGTTTCTGCCTTAACCAAATTTTGGCAGTTTTCCAGTTTTGAGGTAGCAAATTTGAGGCCTTGGAAAACAACCTTAAGAACATCATCTGGATCCACAAAGCATACCATTGGAAAGATGGAAACTTTATCTGCAATACAAACCCTTAACATTGAATTTCCACTAAGCCAATTGAGAGAACCATGCCTCCAAAGTATGTACCCTGAACACGGATTTTGACTTAGCCAAATTCTGCCCTTTTTCTTCCCAACTTCGATAGCTTCTTTGTCAAGTAATAAAAACGTGTAGAGTTGGCCATTTAGGATCATATCAATGACAAAACAAATCATTGAATCACATGGCCATCAACATTACTAAACATTTGGAGTGAAAATCCACCTTATTGTATGCTTTGGAGTCGGTACTAAGATTTGTACTCGTGCACGTATTGTCATTATGACACAATTAAGCAGTTTATGTGCTTATATGACTAAACCAATCATTGAATCACATGTCCATCAACATTACTAGACATTTGGATTGCAAATCCAACTTAGTGTATGAATTGGAGTCCTTACTAAGAGTTCGCAATCGTGCACGTATTGTCATTATGACACAATTAAGCGGTTTATGTATTTAGATGACTAAACCAATCATTGAAACACATGTCCATCATCATTACAAGACATTTGGAGTGCAAATCCACTTTATTGTATGATTTGGATTCGGTACTAAGAGTTCGTACTTGTGCACGTTATGTCATTATGACACAATTAAGCGGTTTATGTGTTTATATGACTAAACCAATCATTGAATCATATGTCCATCAACATTACTAGACATTTGGAGTGCAAATCCAACTTTGTGTATGATTTGGAGTCGTTACTAAGAGTTCGTAATCGTGCACGTATTGTCATTATGACACAATTAAGCGGTTTATGTGTTTATATGACAAAACCAATCATTGAATCACATGTCCATCAACATTACTAAACATTTGGAGTGCAAATCCACCTTATTGTATGCTTTCGAGTCGGTACTAAGATTTGTACTCGTGCACGTATTGTCATTAAGACACAATTAAGCAGTTTATGTGTTTATATGATAAAACCAATCATTGAATCACATGTCCATCAACATTACAAGACATTTGGAGTGCAAATCCACATTATTGTATGATTTTGAGTCGGTACTAAGAGTTCGTACTTGTGCACGTTTTGTCATTATGACACAATTAAGCGGTTTATGTGCTTATATGACTAAACCAATCATTGAATCACATTTCCATCAACATTACAATATATTTTGAGTGCAAATCCACCTTACGGTATGATTTGGAGTCGGTACGAAGATTTTGTACTCGTGCATGTTTTGTCATTATGACACAATGAAGCGGTTTATGTGTTTATATGACAAAAGAAATCATTGAATCACTTGTCCATCAACATTACTAAACATTTGGAGTGAAAATCCACCTTATTGTATTATTTGG
Organism: Linum trigynum; assembly: GCA_964030455.1. Classification (NCBI taxonomy): domain Eukaryota; kingdom Viridiplantae; phylum Streptophyta; class Magnoliopsida; order Malpighiales; family Linaceae; genus Linum; species Linum trigynum. Next base: position 10,428,616 of record OZ034814.1, read on the forward strand.
AGTCGGTACTAAGAGTTCGTACATGTGCACGTTTTGTCATTATGACACAATTAAGCGATTTATGTATTTAGATGACTAAACCAATCATTGAAACACATGTCCATCATCATTACTAGACATTTGGAGTGTAAATCCAACTTTGTGTATGATTTGGAGTCGTTACTAAGAGTTCGTACTCGTGCACGTATTGTCATTATGACACAATTAAGCGGTTTATGGATTTAGATGACTAAACCAATCATTGAAACACATGTCCATCATCTTTACTAGACATTTGGAGTGTAAATCCAACTTTGTGTATGATTTGGAGTCGTTACTAAGAGTTCGTACTCGTGCACGTATTGTCATTATGACACAATTAAGCGGTTTATGGATTTAGATGACTAAACCAATCATTGAAACAAATGTCCATCAACATTACTAAACATTTGGAGTGCAAATCCAACTTAGTGTATGATTTGGAGTCGTTACTAAGAGTTCGTACTCGTGCACGTATTGTCATTATGACACAATTAAGCGGTTAATGTGTTTATATGACAAAACCAATCATTGAATCACATGTCCATCAACATTACAAGAAATTTGGAGTGCAAATACACATTATTGTATGATTTTGAGTCGGTACTAAGAGTTCGTACTTGTGCACGTTTTGTCATTATGACTCAATTAAGCGGGTTATGTATATAGATGACTAAACCAATCATTGAAACATATGTCCATCAACATTACAAGACATTTGGAGTGCAAATCCACCTTATTGTATGATTTGGATTCGGTACGAAGATTTTGTACTCGTGCAAGTATTGTCATTATGACACAATTAAGCGGTTTATGTGTTTATATGACTAAACCAATCATTGAAACAAATGTCCATCAACATTACTAAACATTTGGAGTGCAAATCCAACTTAGTGTATGATTTGGAGTCGTTACTAAGAGTTCGTAATCGTGCCCGTATTGTCATTATGACCCAATATAGCAGTTTATGTATTTAGATGACTAAACCAATCATTGAATAACATGTCCAACAACATTACAAGACATTTGGAGTGCAAATCCACCTTATTGTATGATTTGGAGTCGGTACTAAGAGTTCGTACTTGTGCACGTTTTGTCATTATGACACAATTAAGCTGTTTATGTGTTTATATGACTAAACCAATTATTGAATCACATGTTCATAAACATTACTAGACATTTGGAGTGCAAATCTAACTTTGTGTATGATTTGGAGTCGTTACTAAGAGCTCGTACTCGTGCACGTATTGTCATTATGACACAATTAAGTGGTTTATGTATTTAGATGACTAAACCAATCATTGAAACACATGTCCATCAACATTACAAGACATTTGGAGTGCAAATCTACCTTATTGTATTATTTGGATTCGGCACTAAGAGTTCGTACTTGTGCATGTTTTGTCATTATGACTCAATTAAGCGGTTTATGTGTTTATATGACTAAATCAATCATAGAATCACATGTCCATCAACATTACTAGACATTTGTAGTGCAAATCCAACTTTGTGTATGATTTGGAGTCGTTACTAAGAGTTCGTACTCGTGCATGTATTGTCATTATGACACAATTAAGCGGGTTATGTATATAGATGACTAAACCAATCATTGAAACATATGTCCATCAACATTACAAGACATTTGGAGTGCAAATCCACCTTATTGTATGATTTGGATTCGGTACTAAGAGTTCGTACTTGTGCACGTTTTGTCATTATGACACAATTAATTGGTTTATGGATTTAGATGACTAAACCAATCATTGAAACAAATGTCCATCAACATTACTAGACATTTGGAGTGGAAATCCAACTTTGTGTATGATTTGGAGTCGTTACTAAGAGTTCGTACTCGTGCACGTATTGTCATTATGACACAATTAAGCGGTTTATGGATTTAGATGACTAAACCAATCATTGAAACAAATGTCCATCAACATTACTAGACATTTGGAGTGCAAATCCAACTTAGTTTATGATTTGGAGTCGTTACTAAGAGTTCGTACTCGTGCACGTATTGTCATTATGACACAATTAAGCGGTTTATGTGTTTATATGACAAAACCAATCATTGAATCACATGTCCATCAACATTACAAGAAATTTGGAGTGCAAATCCACATTATTGTATGATTTTGAGTCGGTACTAAGAGTTCGTACTTGTGCACGTTTTGTCATTATGACTCAACTAAGCGGGTTATGTATATAGATGACTAAACCAATAATTTGAACCATATGTCAATCAACATTACAAGACATTTGGAGTGCAAATCCACCTTATTGTATGATTTGGATTCAGTACGAAGATTTTGTACTCGTGCAAGTATTGTCATTATGACACAATTAAGCGGTTTATGTGTTTATATGACTAAACCAATCATTGAATCACATGTCCATCAACATTACTACACATTTGGAGTGCAAATCCAACTTAGTGTATGATTTGGAGTCGTTACTAAGAGTTCGTAATCGTGCACGTATTGTCATTATGACCCAATATAGCAGTTTATGTATTTAGATGACTAAACCAATCATTGAATAACATGTCCAACAACATTACAAGACATTTGGAGTGCAAATCCACCTTATTGTATGATTTGGAGTCGGTACTAAGAGTTCGTACTTGTGCACGTTTTGTCATTATGACACAATTAAGCTGTTTATGTGTTTATATGACTAAACCAATTATTGAATCACATGTCCATAAACATTACTAGACATTTGGAGTGCAAATCCAACTTTGTGTATGATTTGGAGTCGTTACTAAGAGCTCGTACTCGTGCACGTATTGTCATTATGACACAATTAAGCGATTTATGTATTTAGATGACTAAACCAATCATTGAAACACATGTCCATCAACATTACAAGACATTTGGAGTGCAAATCTACCTTATTGTATGATTTGGATTCGGCACTAAGAGTTCGTACTTGTGCACGTTTTGTCATTCTGACACAATTAAGCGGTTTATGTGTTTAGATGACTAAACCAACCATTGAAACAAATGTCCATCAACATTACTAGACATTTGGAATGTAAATCCAACTTGGTGTATGATTTGGAGTCGTTACTAAGAGTTCGTACTCGTGCACGTATTGTCATTATGACACAATTAAGCGGTTTATGGATTTAGATGACTAAACCAATCATTGAAACAAATGTCCATCAACATTACTAGACATTTGGAGTGCAAATCCAACTTAGTGTATGATTTGGAGTCGTTACTAAGAGTTTGTAATCGTGCACGTATTGCCATTATGACACAATATAGCAGTTTATGTATTTAGATGACTAAAGCAATCATTGAAACACATGTCCAACAACATTACAAGACATATGGAGTGCAAATCCACCTTATTGTATGATTTGGAGTCGGTACTAAGAGTTCGTACTTGTGCACGTTTTGTCATTATGACACAATTAAGCGGTCGTTGTGCTTATATGACTAAACCAATCATTGAATCACATTTCCATCAACATTACAAGACATTTTGAGTGCAAATCCACCTTACTGTATGATTTGGAGTCGGTACGAAGATTTTGTACTCCTGCTTGTTTTGTCATTATGACACAATTAAGCGATTTATGTGTTTATATGACTAAACCAATCATTGAATCACATGTCCATCAACATTACTAGACATTTGGAGTGCAAATCCAACTTTTTGTATGATTTGGAGTCGTTACTAAGAGTTCGTAATCGTGCACGTATTGTCATTATGACCCAATATAGAAGTTTATGTATTTAGATGACTAAACCAATCATTGAATAACATGTCCAACAACATTACAAGACATTTGGAGTGCAAATCCACCTTATTGTATGATTTGGAGTCGGTACTAAGAGTTCGTACTTGTGCACGTTTTGTCATTATGACACAATTAAGCTGTTTATGTGTTTATATGACTAAACCAATTATTGAATCACATGTCCATAAACATTACTAGACATTTGGAGTGCAAATCCAACTTTGTGTATGATTTGGAGTCGTTACGAAGAGCTCGTACTCGTGCACGTATTGTCATTATGACACAATTAAGCGGTTTATGTATTTAGATGACTAAACCAATCATTGAAACACATGTCCATCAACATTACAAGACATTTGGAGTGCAAATCTACCTTATTGTATGATTTGGATTCGGCACTAAGAGTTCGTACTTGTGCACGTTTTGTCATTCTGACACAATTAAGCGGTTTATGTGTTTAGATGACTAAACCAACCATTGAAACAAATGTCCATCAACATTATTAGACATTTGGAATGTAAATCCAACTTGGTGTATGATTTGGAGTCGTTACTAAGAGTTCGTACTCGTGCACGTATTGTCATTATGACACAATTAAGCGGTTTATGGATTTAGATGACTAAACCAATCATTGAAACAAATGTCCATCAACATTACTAGACATTTGGAGTGCAAATCCAACTTAGTGTATGATTTGGAGTCGTTACTAAGAGTTTGTAATCGTGCACGTATTGCCATTATGACACAATATAGCAGTTTATGTATTTAGATGACTAAACCAATCATTGAAACACATGTCCAACAACATTACAAGACATTTGGAGTGCAAATCCACCTTATTGTATGATTTGGAGTCGGTACTAAGAGTTCGTACTTGTGCACGTTTTGTCATTATGACACAATTAAGCTATTTATGTGTTTATATGACTAAACCAATCATTGAATCACATGTCCATCAACATTACAAGACATTTGGAGTGCAAATCTACCTTATTGTATGATTTTGAGTCGGTACTAAGAGTTCGTACTTGTGCACGTTTTGTCATTATGACACAATTAAGCGGTTTATGTGCTTATATGACTAAACCAATCATTGAATCACATTTCCATCAACATTACAATATATTTTGAGTGCAAATCCACCTTACTGTATGATTTGGAGTCGGTACGAAGATTTTGTACTCGTGCATGTTTTGTCATTATGACACAATTAAGCGGTTTATGTGTTTATATGACAAAAGAAATCATTGAATCACATGTCCATCAACATTACTAAACATTTGGAGTGAAAATCCACCTTATTGTATGCTTTGGAGTCGGTATTAAGATTTGTACTCGTGCACGTATTGTCATTATGACACAATTAAGCGGTTTATGTGTTTATATGACTAAACCAATCATTGAATCACATGTCCATCAACATTACTACACATTTGGAGTGCAAATCCAACTTAGTGTATGATTTGGAGTCGTTACTAAGAGTTCGTAATCGTGCACGTATTGTCATTATGACACAATATAGCAGTTTATGTATTTAGATGACTAAACCAATCATTGAATCACATGGCCATCAACATTACAATTTATTTTGTGTACAAATCCACCTTACTGTATGATTTTGAGTCGGTACGAAGATTTTCTACTCGTGCATCTTTTGTCATTATGACACAATTAAGCGGTTTATGTGTTTATATGACAAAAGAAATTATTGAATCACATGTCCATCAACATTACTAAACATTTGGAGTGAAAATCCAACATATTATATGCTTTGGAGTCGGTATTAAGATTTGTATCGTGCACGTATTGTCATTATGACACAATTAAGCGTTTTATGTGTTTATATGACTAAACCAATCATTGAATCACATGTCCATCAACATTACTACACATTTGGAGTGCAAATCCAACTTAGTGTATGATTTGCAGTCGTTACTAAGAGTTCGTAATCGTGCACGTATTGTCATTATGACACAATATAGCAGTTTATGTATTTAGATGACTAAACCAATCATTGAATCACATGTCCATCAACATTACAAGACATTTGGAGTGAAAATCCACATTATTGTATGATTTTGAGTCGGTACTAAGAGTTCGTACTTGTGCACGTTTTGTCATTATGACACAATTAAGCGGTTTATGTGCTTATATGACAAAACCAATCATTGAATCACATGTCCATCAACATTACAAGACATTTGGAGTGCAAATCCACCTTATTGTATGATTGGGAGTCGGTACTAAGAGTTCGTACTTGTGCACGTTTTGTCATTATGACACAATTAAGCGGTCGTTGTGCTAATATGACTAAACCAAACATTGAATCACATTTCCATCAACAGTACAAGACATTTTGAGTGCAAATCCACCTTATTGTATGATTTGGAGTCGGTACGAAGATTTTGTACTCGTGCTTGTTTTGTCATTATGACACAATTAAGCGATTTATGTGTTTATATGACTAAACCAATCATTGAATCACATGTCCATCAACATTTCTACACATTTGGAGTGCATATCCAACTTAGTGCATGATTTCGTAATCGTGCATGTATTGTCATTATGACCCAATATAGCAGTTTATGTATTTAGATGACTAAACCAATCATTGAATAACATGTCCAACAAAATTACAAGACATTTGGAGTGCAAATCCACCTTATTGTATGATTTGGAGTCGGTACTAAGAGTTCGTACTTGTGCACGTTTTGTCATTATGACACAATTAAGCTGTTTATGTGTTTATATGACTAAACTAATCATTGAATCACACGTCCATCAACATTACTAGACATTTGGAGTGCAAATCCAACTTAGTGTATGATTTGGAGTCGTTACTAAGAGTTCGTACTTGTGCACGTTTTGTCATTATGACACAATTAAGCGGTTTATGTGTTTATATGACTAAACCAATCATTGAATCACATTTCCATAAACATTACAAGATATTTTGAGTGCAAATCCACCTTACGGTATGATTTGGAGTCGGTACGAAGATTTTGTACTCGTGCATGTTTTGTCATTATGACACAATTAAGCGGTTTATGTGTTTATATGATATAACCAATCATTGAATCACATGTCCATAACCATTACTACACATTTGGAGTGCAAATCAAACTTAGTGTATGATTTGGATTCGGTACTAAGAGTTTGTAATCGTGCATGTATTATCATTATGACACAATATAGCAGTTTATGTATTTAGATGACTAAACCAATCATTGAAACAAATGTCCATCAACTTTGTGTATGATTTGGAGTCGTTACTAAGAGCTCGTACTCGGGCACGTATTGTCATTATGACACAATTAAGCGGTTTATGTATTTAGATGACTAAACCAATCATTGAAACACATGTCCATCAACATTACAAGAAATTTGGAGTGCAAATCTACCTTTATTGTATGATTTGGATTCGGTACTAAGAGTTTGTACTTGTGCACGTTTTGTCATTATGACACAATTAAACGGTTTATGTATTTATATGAGTAAATCAATCATTGAATCACATGTCCATCAACATTACTAGACATTTGTAGCGCAAATCCAACTTTGTGTATGATTTGGAGTCGTTACTAAGAGTTCGTACTCGTGCATGTATTGTCATTATGACACAATTAAGCGGGTTATGTATATAGATGACTAAATCAATCATTGAATCACATGTCCATCAACATTACAATATATTTTGTGTACAAATCCACCTTACTGTATGATTTTGAGTCGGTACGAAGATTTTCTACTCGTGCATCTTTTGTCATTATGACACAATTAAGCGGTTTATGTGTTTATATGACAAAACCAATCATTGAATCACATGTCCATCAACATTACAAGACATTTGGAGTGCAAATCCACATTATTGTATGATTTTGAGTCGGTACTAAGAGTTCGTACTTGTGCACGTTTTGTCATTATGACACAATTAAGCGGTTTATGTGCTTATATGACTAAACCAATCATTGAATCAAATTTCCATCAACATTACAATATATTTTGAGTGCAAATCCACCTTACTGTATGATTAGGAGTCGGTACGAAGAATTTGTACTCGTGCATGTTTTGTCATTATAACACAATTAAGCAGTTTATATGTTTATATGACAAAAGAAATCATTGAATCACATGTCCATCAACATTACTAAACATTTGGAGTGAAAATCCACCTTATTGTATGCTTTGGAGTCGGTATTAAGATTTGTACTCGTGCACGTATTGTCATTATGACACAATTAAGCGATTTATGTGTTTATATGACTAAACTAATCATTGAATCACATGTCCATCAACATTACTACACATTTGGAGTGCAAATCCAACTTAGTGTATGATTTGGAGTCGTTACTAAGAGTTCGTAATCGTGCACGTATTGTCATTATGACACAATATAGCAGTTTATGTATTTAGATGACTTAACCAATCATTGAAACACATGTCTAACAACATTACAACACATTTGGAGTCCAAATCCACCTTATTGTATGATTTGGAGTCGGTACTAAGAGTTCGTACTTGTGCACGCTTTGTCATTATGACACAATTAAGCGGTCGTTGTGCTTATATGACTAAACCAATCATTGAATCACATTTCCATCAACATTACAAGACATTTTGAGTGCAAAGCCACCTTACTGTATGATTTGGAGTCGGTACGAAGATTTTGTACTCGTGCATGTTTTGTCATTATGACACAATTAAGCGGTTTATGAGTTTATATGACAAAACAAATCATTGAATCACATGGCCATCAACATTACTAAACATTTGGAGTGCAAATCCACCTTATTGTATGCTTTGGAGTCGGTACTAAGATTTGTACTCGTGCACGTATTGTCATTATGACACAATTAAGCAGTTTATGTGCTTATATGACTAAACCAATCATTGAATCACATGTGCATCAACATTACAAGACATTTGGAGTGCAAATCCAACTTTTTGTATGATTTGGAGTCCTTACTAAGAGTTCGTACTCGTGCACGTTTTGTCATTACGACACAATTAAGCGGTTTATGGATTTAGATGACTAAACCAATCATTGAAACAAATGTCCATCAACATTACTAGACATTTGGAGTGCAAATCCAACTTTGTGTATGATTTGGAGTCGTTACTAAGAGCTCGTACTCGTGCACGTATTGTCATTATGACACAATTAAGCGGTTTATGTATTTAGATGACTAAACCAATCATTGAAACAGTTGTCCAACAACATTACAAGACATTTGAAGTGCAAATCCACCTTATTTTATGATTTGGAGTCGGTACTAAGAGTTTGTACTTGTGCACGTTTTGTCATTATGACACAATTAAGAGGTCGTTGTGCTTATATGACTAAACCAAACATTGAATCACATTTCCATCAACATTACAAGACATTTTGAGTGCAAATCCATCTTACTGTATGATTTGGAGTCGGTACAAAGATTTTGTACTCGTGCATGTTTTGTCATTATGACACAATTAAGCAGTTTATGTGTTTATATGACAAAACAAATCATTGAATCACATGGCCATCAACATTACTAAACTTTTGGAGTGCAAATCCACCTTATTGTATGCTTTGGAGTCGGTACTAAGATTTGTACTAGTGCACGTATTGTCATTATGCCACAATTAAGCAGTTTATGTGCTTATATGACTAAACCAATCATTGAATCACATGTCCATCAACATTACTAGACATTTGGATTGCAAATCCAACTTAGTGTATGAATTGGAGTCGTTACTAAGAGTTCGCAATCGTGCACGTATTGTCATTATGACACAATTAAGCGGTTTATGTATTTAGATGATTAAACCAATCATTGAAACACATGTCCAACAACATTACAAGACATTTGGAGTGCAAATCTACCTTATTGTATGATTTGGATTCGGTACTAAGAGTTCGTACTTGTGCACGTTTTGTCATTATGACACAATTAAGCGGTTTATGTGTTATATGACTAAACCAATCTTTGAATCACATGTCCATCAACATTACTAGACATTTGGAGTGCCAATCCACCTTTGTGTATGATTTGGAGTCGTTACTAAGAGTTCGTAGTCGTGCACGTATTGTCATTATGACACAATTAAGCGTTTTATGTATTTAGATGACTAAACCAATCATTGAAACAAATGTCCATCAACATTACTAGACATTTGGAGTGCAAATCCAACTTAGTGTATGATTTGGAGTCTTTACTAAGAGTTCGTACTCGTGCACGTATTATTATTATGACACAATTAAGCGGTTTATGTGTTTATATGACAAAACCAATCATTGAATCACATGTCCATCAACATTACAAGACATTTGGAGTGCAAATCCACATTATTGTATGATTTTGAGTTGGTACTAAGAGTTCGTACTTGTGCACGCTTTGTCAATATGACACAATTAAGCGGTCGTTGTGCTTATATGACTAAACCAATCATTGAATCACATTTCCATCAACATTACAAGACATTTTGAGTGCAAAGCCACCTTACTGTATGATTTGGAGTCGGTACGAAGATTTTGTACTCGTGCATGTTTTGTCATTATGACACAATTAAGCGGTTTATGAGTTTATATGACAAAACAAATCATTGAATCACATGGCCATCAACATTACTAAACATTTGGAGTGCAAATCCACCTTATTGTATGCTTTGGAGTCGGTACTAAGATTTGTACTCGTGCACGTATTGTCATTATGATACAATTAAGCATTTTATGTGCTTATATGACTAAACCAATCATTGAATCACATGTGCATCAACATTACAAGACATTTGGAGTGCAAATCCAACTTTTTGTATGATTTGGAGTCCTTACTAAAGAGTTCGTACTCGTGCACGTTTTGTCATTATGACACAATTAAGCGGTTTATGGATTTAGATGACTAAACCAATCATTGAAACAAATGTCCATCAACATTACTAGACATTTGGAGTGCAAATCCAACTTTGTGTATGATTTGGAGTCGTTACTAAGAGCTCTTACTCGTGCACGTATTGTCATTATGACACAATTAAGCGGTTTATGTATTTAGATGACTAAACCAATCATTGAAACACATGTCCATCAACATTACAAGACATTTTGAGTGCAAATCTACCTTATTGTATGATTTGGATTCGGTACTAAGAGTTCGTACTTGTGCACGTTTTGTCATTATGACACAATTAAGCGGTTTATGTGTTTATATGACTAAATCAATCATTGAATCACATGTCCATCAACATTACAAGACATTTGGAGTGCAAATCCAACTTTGTGTATGATTTGGAGTCGTTACTAAGAGTTCGTACTCGTGCACGTATTGTCATTATGACACAATTAAGCGGGTTATGTATATAGATGACTAAACCAATCATTGAAACATATGTCCATCAACATTACAAGACATTTGGAGTGCAAATCCACCTTATTGTATGATTTGGATTCGGTACTAAGAGTTCGTACTTGTGCACGTTTTGTCATTATGACACAATTAAGCGGTTTATGGATTTAGATGACTAAACCAATCATTGAAACAAATGTCCATCAACATTACTAGACATTTGGAGTGCAAATCCAACTTTGTGTATGATTTGGAGTCGTTACTAAGAGTTCGTACTCGTGCACGTATTGTCATTATGACACAATTAAGCGGTTTATGGATTTAGATGACTAAACCAATCATTGAAACAAATGTCCATCAACATTACTAGACATTTGGAGTGCAAATCCAACTTAGTGTATGATTTGGAGTCTTTACTAAGAGTTCGTACTCGTGCACGTATTGTTATTATGACACAATTAAGCGGTTTATGTGTTTATATGACAAAACCAATCATTGAATCACATGTCCATCAACATTACAAGACATTTGGAGTGCAAATCCACATTATTGTATGATTTTGAGTCGGTACTAAGAGTTCGTACTTGTGCACGTTTTGTCATTATGACACAATTAAGCGGTTTATGTGCTTATATGACTAAACCAATCATTGAATCAAATTTCCATCAACATTACAATATATTTTGAGTGCAAATCCACCTTACTGTATGATTAGGAGTCGGTACGAAGAATTTGTACTCGTGCATGTTTTGTCATTATAACACAATTAAGCAGTTTATATGTTTATATGACAAAAGAAATCATTGAATCACATGTCCATCAACATTACTAAACATTTGGAGTGAAAATCCACCTTATTGTATGCTTTGGAGTCGGTATTAAGATTTGTACTCGTGCACGTATTGTCATTATGACACAATTAAGCGGTTTATGTGTTTATATGACTAAACTAATCATTGAATCACATGTCCATCAACATTACTACACATTTGGAGTGCAAATCCAACTTAGTGTATGATTTGGAGTCGTTACTAAGAGTTCGTAATCGTGCACGTATTGTCATTATGACACAATATAGCAGTTTATGTATTTAGATGACTTAACCAATCATTGAAACACATGTCTAACAACATTACAAGACATTTGGAGTCCAAATCCACCTTATTGTATGATTTGGAGTCGGTACTAAGAGTTCGTACTTGTGCACGCTTTGTCATTATGACACAATTAAGCGGTCGTTGTGCTTATATGACTAAACCAATCATTGAATCACATTTCCATCAACATTACAAGACATTTTGAGTGCAAAGCCACCTTACTGTATGATTTGGAGTCGGTACGAAGATTTTGTACTCGTGCATGTTTTGTCATTATGACACAATTAAGCGGTTTATGAGTTTATATGACAAAACAAATCATTGAATCACATGGCCATCAACATTACTAAACATTTGGAGTGCAAATCCACCTTATTGTATGCTTTGGAGTCGGTACTAAGATTTGTACTCGTGCACGTATTGTCATTATGACACAATTAAGCAGTTTATGTGCTTATATGACTAAACCAATCATTGAATCACATGTGCATCAACATTACAAGACATTTGGAGTGCAAATCCAACTTTTTGTATGATTTGGAGTCCTTACTAAGAGTTCGTACTCGTGCACGTTTTGTCATTACGACACAATTAAGCGGTTTATGGATTTAGATGACTAAACCAATCATTGAAACAAATGTCCATCAACATTACTAGACATTTGGAGTGCAAATCCAACTTTGTGTATGATTTGGAGTCGTTACTAAGAGCTCGTACTCGTGCACGTATTGTCATTATGACACAATTAAGCGGTTTATGTATTTAGATGACTAAACCAATCATTGAAACAGTTGTCCAACAACATTACAAGACATTTGAAGTGCAAATCCACCTTATTTTATGATTTGGAGTCGGTACTAAGAGTTTGTACTTGTGCACGTTTTGTCATTATGACACAATTAAGAGGTCGTTGTGCTTATATGACTAAACCAAACATTGAATCACATTTCCATCAACATTACAAGACATTTTGAGTGCAAATCCATCTTACTGTATGATTTGGAGTCGGTACAAAGATTTTGTACTCGTGCATGTTTTGTCATTATGACACAATTAAGCAGTTTATGTGTTTATATGACAAAACAAATCATTGAATCACATGGCCATCAACATTACTAAACTTTTGGAGTGCAAATCCACCTTATTGTATGCTTTGGAGTCGGTACTAAGATTTGTACTAGTGCACGTATTGTCATTATGCCACAATTAAGCAGTTTATGTGCTTATATGACTAAACCAATCATTGAATCACATGTCCATCAACATTACTAGACATTTGGATTGCAAATCCAACTTAGTGTATGAATTGGAGTCGTTACTAAGAGTTCGCAATCGTGCACGTATTGTCATTATGACACAATTAAGCGGTTTATGTATTTAGATGATTAAACCAATCATTGAAACACATGTCCAACAACATTACAAGACATTTGGAGTGCAAATCTACCTTATTGTATGATTTGGATTCGGTACTAAGAGTTCGTACTTGTGCACGTTTTGTCATTATGACACAATTAAGCGGTTTATGTGTTATATGACTAAACCAATCTTTGAATCACATGTCCATCAACATTACTAGACATTTGGAGTGCCAATCCAACTTTGTGTATGATTTGGAGTCGTTACTAAGATTTCGTATTCGTGCACGTATTGTCATTATGACACAATTAAGCGTTTTATGTATTTAGATGACTAAACCAATCATTGAAACAAATGTCCATCAACATTACTAGACATTTGGAGTGCAAATCCAACTTAGTGTATGATTTGGAGTCTTTACTAAGAGTTCGTACTCGTGCACGTATTATTATTATGACACAATTAAGCGGTTTATGTGTTTATATGACAAAACCAATCATTGAATCACATGTCCATCAACATTACAAGACATTTGGAGTGCAAATCCACATTATTGTATGATTTTGAGTTGGTACTAAGAGTTCGTACTTGTGCACGCTTTGTCAATATGACACAATTAAGCGGTCGTTGTGCTTATATGACTAAACCAATCATTGAATCACATTTCCATCAACATTACAAGACATTTTGAGTGCAAAGCCACCTTACTGTATGATTTGGAGTCGGTACGAAGATTTTGTACTCGTGCATGTTTTGTCATTATGACACAATTAAGCGGTTTATGAGTTTATATGACAAAACAAATCATTGAATCACATGGCCATCAACATTACTAAACATTTGGAGTGCAAATCCACCTTATTGTATGCTTTGGAGTCGGTACTAAGATTTGTACTCGTGCACGTATTGTCATTATGACACAATTAAGCAGTTTATGTGCTTATATGACTAAACCAATCATTGAATCACATGTGCATCAACATTACAAGACATTTGGAGTGCAAATCCAACTTTTTGTATGATTTGGAGTCCTTACTAAGAGTTCGTACTCGTGCACGTTTTGTCATTACGACACAATTAAGCGGTTTATGGATTTAGATGACTAAACCAATCATTGAAACAAATGTCCATCAACATTACTAGACATTTGGAGTGCAAATCCAACTTTGTGTATGATTTGGAGTCGTTACTAAGAGCTCGTACTCGTGCACGTATTGTCATTATGACACAATTAAGCGGTTTATGTATTTAGATGACTAAACCAATCATTGAAACAGTTGTCCAACAACATTACAAGACATTTGAAGTGCAAATCCACCTTATTTTATGATTTGGAGTCGGTACTAAGAGTTTGTACTTGTGCACGTTTTGTCATTATGACACAATTAAGAGGTCGTTGTGCTTATATGACTAAACCAAACATTGAATCACATTTCCATCAACATTACAAGACATTTTGAGTGCAAATCCATCTTACTGTATGATTTGGAGTCGGTACAAAGATTTTGTACTCGTGCATGTTTTGTCATTATGACACAATTAAGCAGTTTATGTGTTTATATGACAAAACAAATCATTGAATCACATGGCCATCAACACTACTAAACTTTTGGAGTGCAAATCCACCTTATTGTATGCTTTGGAGTCGGTACTAAGATTTGTACTAGTGCACGTATTGTCATTATGCCACAATTAAGCAGTTTATGTGCTTATATGACTAAACCAATCATTGAATCACATGTCCATCAACATTACTAGACATTTGGATTGCAAATCCAACTTAGTGTATGAATTGGAGTCGTTACTAAGAGTTCGCAATCGTGCACGTATTGTCATTATGACACAATTAAGCGGTTTATGTATTTAGATGATTAAACCAATCATTGAAACACATGTCCAACAACATTACAAGACATTTGGAGTGCAAATCTACCTTATTGTATGATTTGGATTCGGTACTAAGAGTTCGTACTTGTGCACGTTTTGTCATTATGACACAATTAAGCGGTTTATGTGTTATATGACTAAACCAATCTTTGAATCACATGTCCATCAACATTACTAGACATTTGGAGTGCCAATCCAACTTTGTGTATGATTTGGAGTCGTTACTAAGATTTCGTATTCGTGCACGTATTGTCATTATGACACAATTAAGCGTTTTATGTATTTAGATGACTAAACCAATCATTGAAACAAATGTCCATCAACATTACTAGACATTTGGAGTGCAAATCCAACTTAGTGTATGATTTGGAGTCTTTACTAAGAGTTCGTACTCGTGCACGTATTATTATTATGACACAATTAAGCGGTTTATGTGTTTATATGACAAAACTAATCATTGAATCACATGTCCATCAACATTACAAGACATTTGGAGTGCAAATCCACATTATTGTATGATTTTGAGTTGGTACTAAGAGTTCGTACTTGTGCACGCTTTGTCAATATGACACAATTAAGCGGTCGTTGTGCTTATATGACTAAACCAATCATTGAATCACATTTCCATCAACATTACAAGACATTTTGAGTGCAAAGCCACCTTACTGTATGATTTGGAGTCGGTACGAAGATTTTGTACTCGTGCATGTTTTGTCATTATGACACAATTAAGCGGTTTATGAGTTTATATGACAAAACAAATCATTGAATCACATGGCCATCAACATTACTAAACATTTGGAGTGCAAATCCACCTTATTGTATGCTTTGGAGTCGGTACTAAGATTTGTACTCGTGCACGTATTGTCATTATGACACAATTAAGCAGTTTATGTGCTTATATGACTAAACCAATCATTGAATCACATGTGCATCAACATTACAAGACATTTGGAGTGCAAATCCAACTTTTTGTATGATTTGGAGTCCTTACTAAGAGTTCGTACTCGTGCACGTTTTGTCATTACGACACAATTAAGCGGTTTATGGATTTAGATGACTAAACCAATCATTGAAACAAATGTCCATCAACATTACTAGACATTTGGAGTGCAAATCCAACTTTGTGTATGATTTGGAGTCGTTACTAAGAGCTCGTACTCGTGCACGTATTGTCATTATGACACAATTAAGCGGTTTATGTATTTAGATGACTAAACCAATCATTGAAACAGTTGTCCAACAACATTACAAGACATTTGAAGTGCAAATCCACCTTATTTTATGATTTGGAGTCGGTACTAAGAGTTTGTACTTGTGCACGTTTTGTCATTATGACACAATTAAGAGGTCGTTGTGCTTATATGACTAAACCAAACATTGAATCACATTTCCATCAACATTACAAGACATTTTGAGTGCAAATCCATCTTACTGTATGATTTGGAGTCGGTACAAAGATTTTGTACTCGTGCATGTTTTGTCATTATGACACAATTAAGCAGTTTATGTGTTTATATGACAAAACAAATCATTGAATCACATGGCCATCAACACTACTAAACTATTGGAGTGCAAATCCACCTTATTGTATGCTTTGGAGTCGGTACTAAGATTTGTACTAGTGCACGTATTGTCATTATGCCACAATTAAGCAGTTTATGTGCTTATATGACTAAACCAATCATTGAATCACATGTCCATCAACATTACTAGACATTTGGATTGCAAATCCAACTTAGTGTATGAATTGGAGTCGTTACTAAGAGTTCGCAATCGTGCACGTATTGTCATTATGACACAATTAAGCGGTTTATGTATTTAGATGACTAAACCAATCATTGAAACACATGTCCAACAACATTACAAGACATTTGGAGTGCAAATCTACCTTATTGTATGATTTGGATTCGGTACTAAGAGTTCGTACTTGTGCACGTTTTGTCATTATGACACAATTAAGCGGTTTATGTGTTATATGACTAAGCCAATCTTTGAATCACATGTCCATCAACATTACTAGACATTTGGAGTGCCAATCCAACTTTGTGTATGATTTGGAGTCGTTACTAAGAGTTCGTACTCGTGCACGTATTGTCATTATGACACAATTAAGCGTTTTATGTATTTAGATGACTAAACCAATCATTGAAACACATGTCCATCAACATTACAAGACATTTGGAGTGCAAATCCAACTTATTGTATGATTTGGATTCGGTACTAAGAGTTCGTTTTTGTCATTATGACACAATTAAGTGGTTTATGTGTTTATATAACTAAACCAATCATTGACTCATATGTCCATCAACATTACTAGACATTTGGAGTGCAAATCCAATTTTGTGTATGATTTGGAGTCGTTACTAAGAGTTCGTACTCGTGCATGTATTGTCATTATGACACAATTAAGTGGTTTATGTATTTAGATGACTAAACCAATCATTGAAACACATGTCCAACAACATTACAAGGCATTTGGAGTGCAAATCCACCTTATTGTATGATATGGAGTCGGTACTAAGAGTTCGTACTTGTGCACGTTTTGTCATTATGACACAATTAAGCGGTTTATGTGTTATATGACTAAACCAATCTTTGAATCACATGTCCATCAACATTACTAGACATTTGGAGTGCCCATCCAACTTTGTGTATGATTTGGAGTCGTTACTAAGAGTTCGTACTCGTGCACGTATTGTCATTATGACACAATTAAGCGTTTTATGTATTTAGATGACTAAACAAATCATTGAAACACATGTCCATCAACATTACAAGACATTTGGAGTACAAATCCACCTTATTGTATGATTTGGATTCGGTACTAAGAGTTCGTACTTGTGCACGTTTTGTCATTATGACACAATTAAGCGGTTTATGTGTTATATGACTAAACCAATCTTTGAATCACATGTCCATCAACATTACTAGACATTTGGAGTGCCAATCCAACTTTGTGTATGATTTGGAGTCGTTACTAAGAGTTCGTACTCGTGCACGTATTGTCATTATGACACAATTAAGCGTTTTATGTATTTAGATGACTAAACCAATCATTGAAACACATGTCCATCAACATTACAAGACATTTGGAGTGCAAATCCACCTTATTGTATGATTTGGATTCGGTACTAAGAGTTTGTACTTGTGCACGTTTTGTCATTATGACACAATTAAGTGGTTTATGTGTTTATATGACTAAACCAATCATTGACTCATATGTCCATCAACATTACTAGACATTTGGAGTGCAAATCCAATTTTGTGTATGATTTGGAGTCGTTACTAAGAGTTCGTACTCGTGCATGTATTGTCATTATGACACAATTAAGTGGTTTATGTATTTAGATGACTAAAACAATCATTGAAACACATGTCCATCAACATTACTAGATATTTGGAGTGCAAATCCAACTTAGTGTATGATTTGGAGTCGTTACTAAGAGTTCGTACTCGTGCACGTATTGTCATTATGACACAATTAAGCGTTTTATGTATTTAGATGAATAAACCAATCATTGAAACACATGTCCATCAACATTACAAGACATTTGGAGTGCAAATCCAACTTATTGTATGATTTGGATTCGGTACTAAGAGTTCGTACTTGTGCACGTTTTGTCATTATGACACAATTAAGTGGTTTATGTGTTTATATGACTAAACCAATCATTGACTCATATGTCCATCAACATTACTAGACATTTGGAGTGCAAATCCAATTTTGTGTATGATTTGGAGTCGTTACTAAGAGTTAGTACTCGTGCATGTATTGTCATTATGACACAATTAAGTGGTTTATGTATTTAGATGACTAAACCAATCATTGAAACACATGTCCAACAACATTACAAGACATTTGGAGTGCAAATCCACCTTATTGTATGATTTGGAGTCGGTACTAAGAGTTCGTACTTGTGCACGTTTTGTCATTATGACACAATTAAGCGGTTTAAGTGTTATATGACTAAACCAATCTTTGAATCACATGTCCATCAACATTACTAGACATTTGGAGTGCCCATCCAACTTTGTGTATGATTTGGAGTCGTTACTAAGAGTTCGTACTCGTGCACGTATTGTCATTATGACACAATTAAGCGTTTTATGTATTTAGATGACTAAACCAATCATTGAAACACATGTCCATCAACATTACAAGACATTTGGAGTGCAAATCCACCTTATTGTATGATTTGGATTCGGTACTAAGAGTTCGTACTTGTGCACGTTTTGTCATTATGACACAATTAAGTGGTTTATGTGTTTATATGACTAAACCAATCATTGACTCATATGTCCATCAACATTACTAGACATTTGGAGTGCAAATCCAATTTTGTGTATGATTTGGAGTCGTTACTAAGAGTTCGTACTCGTGCATGTATTGTCATTATGACACAATTAAGTGGTTTATGTATTTAGATGACTAAAACAATCATTGAAACACATGTCCATCAACATTACTAGATATTTGGAGTGCAAATCCAACTTAGTGTATGATTTGGAGTCGTTACTAAGAGTTCGTACTCGTGCACGTATTGTAATTATGACACAATTAAGCGGTTTATGTGTTTATATGATAAAACCAATCATTGAATCACATGTCCATCAACATTACAAGACATTTGGAGTGCAAATCCACATTATTGTATGATTTTGAGTTGGTACTAAGAGTTCGTACTTGTGCACGTTTTGTCATTATGACACAATTAAGCGGTTTATGTGCATATATGACTAAACCAATTATTGAATCACATTTCCATCAACATTACAAGATATTTTGAGTGCAAATCCACCTTACTGTATGATTTGGAGTCGGTACGAAGAGTTATTCCTCGTGCATGTTTTGTCATTATGACACAATTAAGCGGTTTATGTGTTTATATGACAAAAAAAAATCATTGAATCACATGTCCATCAACATTACTAAACATTTGGAGTGCAAATCCAACTTAGTGTATGATTTGGAGTCGGTACTAAGAGTTCGTACTTGTGCACGTTTTGTCATTTTGACACAATTAAGCGGTTTATGTGTTTATATGACTAAACCAATCATTGAATCACTTGTCCATCAACATTACTAGACATGTGGAGGGAAAATCCAACTTTGTGTATGATTTGGAGTCGTTACTAAGAGTTCATACTCGTGCACGTATTGTCATTATGACACAATTAATCGGTTTATGTGTTTATATGACTCATCTTACAAACATAGTCTTCTTTTCCTGGAACCTGGAATCCTTCTGGCTGAGTCATGTAAATTTCTTCCTTCAACTCTCCGTATATGAAAGCTATCTTCACGTCTAGTTGCTCGAGGTCCAACTCATAATGTGCCACTATTGCTAGTAGCACTCTGATCGAAGTATGTCTGACCACTGGTGAGAAAATCTCATTGTAGTCAACTCCTTCCCTCTGCGAGAAGCCTCGTGCGACCACCCGAGCTTTAAATTTAATGCCCTCTTCAGAACTGATTCCTTCCTTCTTCTTGCAGATCCACTTGTTTGTAACAATCTTCCTTCGCTGTGGTCGTTTGACTAGCTCCCAAGTCTGATTCCTGTCATGGGATTCCATCTCATCTTCCATTGCGGCAAGCCACTGATCAGCTTCGCCACCCGAAACGTCTTCTTTATAGGATTGTGGCTCACCTGCATCTACTTCTTCAGCAACCTGAAATGAATACGCCACCATGTCCCTGAAACCATACCTCTCTGGAGGTACTCCTGCAGTCGCTCTCTTCGGTCTACCGGAAGCTATAGATTGTTGAGCTCCTGCACTAGACTGTGAAGTTTCTGGCTCTGTAGAAACATACTCATGTTGATCATCTCCCCCTTGGCGCTCAAACTCACTCTCATTGAGAGTTTGCAGCTCCACCTGCTTATCAACATTCCTGCTACCTTCAACAACAGTAACCTTCAACATGGGGTTAAACATAGACTTCGCATCAAATATCACATTTCTACTTAGTATAATTTGAGGTTCAGAAGGTGACCAGACTCGAAATCCCTTAACTCCATCTCCGTAACCCACAAATACACCCTTATTTGCCCTTGGGTTCAGTTTACCCTTCATCCACATGATAATAAACAAGACACCCAAAAACTTTCAGTGAAGAGTAATCAGCAGGCTTACCATACCACACTTCATAAGGAGTCTTAAACTCGATACCTGTGTGAGGTCCATGGTTGATCAGAAAGCACGCCATGTTTACTGCTTCTGCCCAGAATCTTCTCTTCAGTCCAGCATTAGAGAGCATGCACCGTGCTCTCTCCAACAATGTCTGGTTCATCCTTTCTGCAATGCCATTCTGCTGTGGTGTATCTCTAACGGTCCGATGACGGGCAATCCCTTCATCCTTGCAGAATTCGTTGACTCAGAATTACAGAATTCCAAAACATTGCCCGTTCGCAGCTTCTTGACTTCTTCCCGGTTTGATTCTCCACTAATGTCTTCCACTGATTTAACTTCGTGAAAGCCTCACTTTTCTGCTTCATCATGAAAATTGAAGTAAATCTCAAATAATCATCAATAATAGACAGAAAATACATGCTGCCTCCAATGGATTCAACTCGTGATATAGCTTCCAGTATCCCCATCGTCCGGTGGATACCCTTCTTGGGAAACTTGCTGCGATATAGCTTCCCAAACACACAATGCTCACAGAATTCCAAATTCTGCACCTTGTGCCCGCAAAGAAGATCCCTCTTTGATAGAACTTGCATCCCCCGTTCACTCATATGTCACAGTCTCATGTGCCAGAGAGTGGTCATATCTTCCTGATGAATTTGAGACGATGCAACTGCAGCAGAAACAGATAACACAGACCCTTGTAATGTATACAAGGTCCCACACTTCACGCCCTTCAGCACCTTCCTTGAACCTACACAACTCCACCTTTTCCTTTGAAGCTGAAACCCTTGCTGTCGAGTAGACTCAAGGAGATCAGGTTCTTTGTCATTCGTGGAACATGTCCGACATTATACACCGTACAGAACAAACCATCATGTGCCCGAACCTTTATGGACCCGATTCCAACAACCTTGCAGACAGCTCCATTTGCCATGACCACGTTACAACCATCTATCTACTCGTAGGTTAGTGAAGCAATTCTTGTTTGGAGACATATGGTATGAGGCTGCAGTATCCAGAAACCACAGATCCCCACGATTTGCCTTCTCGTCTATAACCAAGGCGAGATCGTCTTCAGAACTGTTGTCCACTTCTGCCACGGCAACTGAACCTTGTTTCTTCTATTACCCTCTTCTCTTGGGACAGTTGTACTTCCAATGCCAACTTCCTTACAGTTGTGACAAGCATCACCTGGCTGTGGACCGGGACCCTTGGATTCTTGTTTGAATTCCTTTTACCAGATTTCTTCTTTCCCTTTCCACCTATAACAGCCAAATCTGATGCCTCACCACCTGTACCAGATCCGGACGCCTTATGGCTGATCTCCCTTGTATGAAGAGCAGACCTGACATCCTCCAATAACACGCTTTCTTTACCGGCAATAAAAGGATCAACGAAATTCTCATATGAACTCGGCAAAGAAACCAGCATGATTAGGGCAGCATCCTCGTCATCAACTTGAACATTTATATTACGCAGATCCAGCAAAATAGAGTTAAGCTGTTCGAGATGTTCCCTCAAAGGCGTACCTTCTTGCATCCTCAAGCTGAACAACCGTTGCTTGAAATGCATCTTGTTGGTTAAGGACTTCGTCATATACAGACTCTCCAACTTTAACCACAAGCCCGCGGCAGTCTTCTCAGCAGCGACTTCAATGATGACATCATCAGACAACGATAGCATGATGGTCGAGTGGGCCTTCTCCTCCACGGTATTCCACTCATCGTCATCGACCGCTACCTTCTTCTGTTTCGCAGACAGCGGCCCCCACAGCCCTTGCTGTTTTAATAAAGCCTGCATCTTGATCTGTCATATAGAGAAGCCGTTCTTCCCCGTGAACTTTTCGATCTTCAAGTTCACCAACGTCATTCTTCTAATCGAAAACCCTAGTCTGATTTTTAGTCGCGGCTCTGATACCACTAGTTATAAACACGCTGCTACGGATCGGGAAATTGCCGAAATCGATAAAGCAAGAATACAAAAGCGAGAATCGAAAAACAAAGACACACGATTTACGTGGTTCACTAACACGATGTGTGTTAGCTAGTCCACAGGCTAGAGAGAGACAGTTTCACTATATCGAGGAGATTACAGATTACAGAGGAGTATGAGAAGTATTTATAGTACTTCTCCATGTGGGTCTAAACCTAATCCAATATGGCAAAGGAAACGGTTACAGGCCAGGCCCAAAACCCGAACCCAAATAATATTGAGCCCATACACCGCGGGACCCCCGACTACCAGTCATAGCGGCTGATAGTCCGATTCAAGTTAAATCAACAGAAGGGGTGCTTACGAAGGGAGGCAACTCTTCGTATGGGTGGTTACACCCCAACCAACACATTAGTTCGTTTTAAAATAATGAACCATTGCATCGGTTCGGCCCATGGTAGTTGGACCGATTTGGTTTTTCCAACCGCCATATCAGTTCGGTTCGATTTGGTTCAACTCGATTTGGTTTGGTCCGTTTGGCACACAAACAATTTTAACTGATTAACCACATATTATATCAAATCGATCTAATTCAAGGCCGTCCCTTCCCACATCTTACTAACATGGTACTTCAAGAGACTCTCTTGAAACTTTCCCCTTTCTTTTGCATTCACACCATTAAAATTCCAAACAGAAAGCTCGTTCTCTCATATACGTACATGTAGACTAGCCACTTATAATCTGAGTACTAATACGAGTACATGCATGATAATTTATATGAGAATTTGACATATAGGGGGATAGTTTCTTTTGACCTGATATGAGAATCTGAAACGATGCCACTTCGGAAGAAACGGTAAACATCGTCCATATATAATGTCGTCGTTTCGACTTGTCGTTCTCGTTTCGGCCTGTTGTCTTGGGATTTTGCTTAGAGATAATGATCCCTTATATGTCCCTGCAAGCTCGATACAAACAATCATAAAGGATCATTCGGAAACGCTGACATGATGAACAATCTAATGAATTTATTAGCACGTATATAATAATCTTATCACTAGACCAAATGATTGCCCCTAGTTGATCATTCAAATTTCTTCATTGTTAGAAATTTACGATTTGTGGAAGAACTTGGAACTCACATCTCCTATGTTTAACTAGGTGACCCTAGACTACTTCTTGGACCCAACATATCTCTTTCACATTTCCCACAATAATCCGTCCAAAACACACTTTAAGAGTCATCGATCTATCTCAATTCCGCCTTTAATACACACCACTATCCTCTTTCGCATCAAACAATAAATCCATCGATTCCATAGTTCCAAGAATATCTTTATCAAGCACTCAAGAAGTTAGACATAATTCTAATTTCTATGAGAAATGCAAATTCTTTCCACCGCTTTGTTCCTTGTTGGGTATAGGTCGATCTAAACCAGCCCAAAAGAGTCTAGGTGAGAAATGCAAATTCTTTCCACCGCTTTGTTCATTGTTGGATATAGGTTGATCTAAATAGGGGTGTTCAAATGGTTATCGTGGTAATAACTAAACCAATTAAGCCAAAATTTCATTAACCATGGAATAAAATGTCTTAACCAAACTGTTCAAATTAACACGAAAACCAAATTAACCAAATAACATAACATTACATGAAAACAATTATCATGTTAATTAATAAAACATAACCATATGTTATTACTATCATAAACTATCATTATATATAAGCAATAATAGTCCTCTAACCATCCATGATTATCATCATCATTCGAGTTAATACTTCATTCATCATCTTTGCACCTAATATAGTTAACTTACAACAAACCCTTAACATAAATATTAAATACATACCAATACCACTCATCATGAAGTTAAAACTCTCCTACAAAATACTTAAACTATACATAGTTTGAGGTGGCTGTCACGGTATTTGACGTAATCCTAAAGTCTAGTAGTTGTCCAAAATGTTTTGGTTTAGTAAAAGGCAGGCCCATTTAATTTTGCTTTGGTTTGTTGTGTACATGAAAATAAAATAGAGAACCACGAAAGTTTGGTTTGGTTGGTTGCATGAAAGTATAAATAATTTTGTATATTAGCTGTATCATTAATTGGTTAATTGGTTTCATTGGTTAGTAGTGTTGAAACCAAACCAAATCACCTAAACCAAATAAGCTAAACTGTTTAACCAAAACAAACCAAACCAATTATCCAAATTAACCAAATCAAATTAACCGAATACTACCGGTTAATATGGTTACCATGGTAACTAATCCGTTTGAACACCCCTAGATCTAAACCATCCCAAAAGAGTCTAGGTTATTGAATAGACGAAGTGACCGTTTATTTATAAAATTTCTTGATAATTTTCTGATTAGTTGGATCTCAGAAGCAATAGATCGTCTCCGAATTCTCGACCGAAGCATAATATAGAGCTCTTATAGACACGGCTCAGGAACGTAACTTCCGTAGATGACATTACAATTGATAGAACTAAACTGATGATTTTTCATGGTATAAGGATCGATATATAACTAGTTAGGATTAGTTAGTAAACATGTATTAGGAATAGGTAGTTACTATATATATAGCCCAAGTATGGTTACTGTTGCATAAGCAACTACACTTTCATACCCCAAATTTAATTAAGCTATAACTTAGTCATTATAATTTACATTTTACATTTTGATACCTCAAATTTAATTTAAATGTGAAATCGCTGACAATTATGTTTTGGTATCTAAAATTTATGAAATTTTGGTACCTACAGTTTTTATACATTTACATATTGGTCCAATGTTTAGATTTCACTTGAATCCATGAACCAATCCATGAATCCAATCCACCATAACATAAAAGTATAAATTTAGTTTGTACCATACACAAGTTTGGTTAGTGTTTTAATTAGGTTAACTTAGTCACTATAATGTATACTTTACATTTTGATACCCAAAATTTAATTAAATTACAACTTAGTCACTATATTTATATTTTAAATTTAGATACCCCAAATTTAATTTAAATGTGAAATCGTTGACAATTATGTTTCGGTATCTAAAATTTATGAGACTTTCGTACCTACAATTTTTTAATTTACATATGGTCCAATGTTTAGCTTTCACTTGAATCTATGAATCCAATTCACCGATCCTTTTGAACCAATCCATGAATCCAATCCACCATAACGTAAAAGTAGAAATTTAGTTTGTACCGTACAAGTTTGATTACTGTTTTAATTAGGTTATAACTTAGTCACTATAATGTACGTTTTACATTTTTATACCCCAAATTTAATTTAAATGTGAAATCACTGAACATTTATGTTTTGGTATCTAAAATTTTTTAGATTTTCGTACCTACAATTTTTAAAATTTACATATTGGCCCAATGTTTAGTTTTCACTTGAATCCATGAATCCAATCTACAAATCCTTTTGAACCAATTTATGAGTCCAATCCACCATAACATAAAAGTATAAATTTAGTTAGTACCATACAATTTTGGTTACTTTTGCATAAACAACTATATTTTGATACCCAAAATTTAATTAAGTTACAACTTAGTCACTATAATGAACATTTTACATTTTGATACCCCAAATTTAATTTTAATGTGAAATCATTGAACAATTATGTTTTGGTATATAAATTTTATGAGATTTTCGTACCTACAAAATTTTAAATTTACATATTGGTCCAATGTTTAGATAGCACTTGAATCCAAGAGTCCAATCCACCAATCCTTTTGAAACAATCCATGAATCCAATCCACCATAATATAAAAGTATAAATTTAGTTTGTACCTTACAAGATGTTGTATTACCAACTGTAGGAGAGGATTTGACAATTTTCTCATTACGTGATATATTAAATAAATGATAAAAGAGAGACGACTCTAAAATATTGCAAGATCGAATTTATAAACTTATATAGTACATTTACGGGGTACTAAACAAGCTTCTACTAACTACATGTAACAAAATATGCGACATCTACATAAGCGAGTGTCAATAAATTGCTACGTTGAAAAGGTCGACTGTTGTATTGACGGCCAACTAAGAGAATTTGTCAAAACTTTTCCATCATCTACTTCCTCTCCATTTTATTTTTCACTCGCGTTCCATAACCCTAATTAGTATACTATTTTTATTTATTCTAATCACATGTATAAAACGAATCCATACACGACTCACCAAAAGTCTAGAGAATTAATAATAGAACCATGCGCCACAAACTTTTTTAGCTCAATATTGAGTCCAATTAAAAATAAATATATATGGTTATTACTTATTAGATAGTCGTCATTTTCCACTATGGGATTTGATGGCGTGAAATTTTAAGCGAGTTGTAGTTTGTATTCCTTTTGCTTCTCTCTATAGTTTTTCTTTTTCACTCAACTAGAATTTTCAACAGTTATACATGAAATATTTGGCTAGGTATCTACACATATCAAATAAATAATTTTCATTTTTCTATAAATAAGTTAAATAATTATTATCGTAATTACATCGCCACAAAAGGAATGAAGCCTCAACTATGCAAATTACAGTTTGGTATCTAAACTTAATAACATTTTAGATTTATAAACCCAATTTTTTTGGGCATATAAGTCCTGAAAATATTGATGGAACATTACATTTTAGTAACTATTTTTTTTGTGTATTAAATTTTGGCACCTAAATTTTTGAAGTTCTACAAATAGGTTTAATTTTTGTAAGTGTAATTAAAACATTCTCGAATAAATGGGTATCTATACCCAACTCTACACATTTAAATTATGGAAGTAAATATCCAAATCCTACCCAAACCCATCTATAAACTTCCAAACCCATATATATGTCACCCATACCCTACCTATAATCAATGGGTCTACTCGGTTTTAGGTAAATATCATTTACTAGCCAAAATTTTCATAAAATATTAAATTGGATGTTGACCGTCATATATCTCTTCTCAGTCAATATCATATGGTCGAGTCAATATTACTAACAAAACTGCTAATAAATAATTAATTTTGGACTAATAATATAAACAAAACACCATAACGGGTCCCATAAATCATGCACATAGGCCATCTCCACTCCGCGACAAGGCGCGCCATCGCCGCCTAGTGAAATTTAATTTTCAAGTTTCTATTGTATTTCTGTAGCAAACAAACTCTCTCGCTCTTTCTATTGTATAAATCCAGCCGTCGAAAATTGGTTTATGTACGATTTCATAATAGATAAACTATCAATCAAGAAAGTGTGCTTATGTCTTAATACGACGACGACTCACAGCCTATATATGAACTCGAGCTCACCTATTGTACTAACTGTGTTGTGAGCTCAGTACCCGAATTTCAAAAGTTCATCCTCGAGTCGAGTCCATCGTCCCAACCTCCATGATTACACAGAGTGTATAATAATTGGTTGGATGTGTAGTAGTTGTATATATATACTATACCCCATGACATGACACAGCGGTATTAATCAATTTTGTCAGAAAACAATAATGTATATCTCTAAAGACCTAAACAATTAGGTTGTAAAAAAAGACCTAACCAATTAAGAGCAGCTGCATTGGCTGTCTCTTCTTCATTTCAAAGTGACATGACAAAGTTATTTGCCATTTCATGGTTGGATCAACCCATTTCAATAATGAAATATTTCATTAGATGGAAGAGCAAATGAAATTGCAAGTGGGGTAGCAAGTGGGCCCATTTCAATTGGTTAGAGTGTATAATTATTTAGTTATATTGTTTATGTGAATCGGGCCCACCATATGAAATTGGAGATAGATTTCATGGATGTAGAGGAAATGGATGTTAAAGAATGAAATTGTAAAAAGTGTATAGGTGGCAGTAGAGGCCACAAATGAAATAGGTAGGCTATTTCATAGTTGTTGATGGATCTTTGGGACATATTTATCTGTCTGTATGAATCCCATCACCTCTCCAATTCCTGTCGACATTGACAAGTAGTAGCTAGTTAAGTAGTTGATTGATTAAAGAGAGGAGTGGTCAATTTCTATCTTCCTTTTCTTAGTGTTGGACGAATAAATGGAAATCAGAATTGCTTGGTCAAAGAATTTCCTTTTCCTTCTAAATCCGTTTCAAAGTTTCATAATGTGGGACGAAATCAGTGCTACAATTTAGAGAATGGAAATGGAAGGCTACAGAAATTGAAGGAACTTTCCTTCTCAAGAACAACAGCAGCAACGGCTTGTTCCAATGGGATATATATATGCACTTTACTATCTTTTGTTGAGCAACTTTTATAGTGGGAAGAGGTATAGGTCTTCGGTTTACAAAAGGGTTCAGCTCTAGAGAAGGTAGAGGTTCTCTAAGTGGGGTTTACGGATCTGGAATTCGGGATTTTGATCAGTGTTCATCGTTTCTTCTTGTCTTTTGTAATTGTGTTCTTTGTGTCAAAACAGAAAATTAAACAAAGGGTCTCCCAGACTGTATTCTGGGACGTGGAAGTAACCCATTGCCCTTGGACGAACCACGTTAAAAAGGTCTTTGTGTTTCTCAATTTTCTGCTGCTTGCTTAATTCCAGTTCTTGTTCTGTTTTCGTCTGGGTTTCTTAGCTAGAACAGATGAATGTTCTTGCTTTGAGAATCTGCCCGCCAGTTAAGAGCACTTGAAATGATTGGGCTGAAAGTCTCTAAGCCTGATTCCTTCTTTTATTAAGTCTTACAAATCTATCTAATTGGGCTTTGTTTTATTCTTAAGCCCATTTGTTTTAAAGAGAAGGAAAAGGACGTTGTCTTCACAGAAGGAAATCTATTCCTTCTTTTCGTCTCCTTCTTCCATTTTTTTTCTTCTCTGTTAGTCTTTTCCTTTCTCTACAATTCCAATCCCTAATTTCAAGCCCTAACTTCTTTTTCACTTAGGTCCTACGTACGTTACCCATCACCTTGATTGATTATTGTAACCTTCCCCTTGCCGGAACTCGACATGGTATGGTGTATTCATCAGAAAATTTATGCCTTCCCCAAAATGTAACCTTATGAATATGACACCAGATCGGTTATTGAGACATAGTGTATACAACTAATCATAGGTTTTTGTGAGTATGTTTGTGAGTACATACTCACAACTGTTCGATCAGATGATGGGCGTTTCGCTTCTATTGGATGGATACGGTGTCATTTATGTAAATCAGATGGGTTATGAGTATTTGAGCAAAATTGACAAGTTAATTCATATAATTAGCATATTATTCAGGGTTAGTAAAGGTATAGTTCTATAGACGAACTCTGTTGATACATTTTATCAGTTGATTTAGTATTGCTCATGAGTTTAGACTAATTTGACTGACATGCCATTCATTATGTTGAATCGATCGAGTTTAGACTAATTACTGATGTATGATGCTTTTGGGGCCTCCAAGGTTCATAACAATATTCATAGTACCCAATCCATACAAGTTACAGGTAAGATAATACTAAAAATTACGAAATAGGGTAGATATATAAATTTGAATCTGAAGATTTAGGAGGGAAACAAAAGTTTTTTTGAATCTGTGAGTGGTAATTCAGAGAAACAAGATAGTAAAATATTGTTTGCAGATGAAACACCAACGAAAATAGAATTGTGCACACTGGCTTAATAGAAGACACTAGACTATCAGGCAGTGTCTCATCACTCAGAATGACAATTCAAAAATTCCGTTAAATAATAGTACACACACCCATAATCTTGTTACGGGGGGTCGACGATTAGCATGTATTTGATAATAACTCAGACTATTATAGATATATAAGGACGAAGCATGCTTGGGATGCAAGAGGATAGCGAGAAGTGATTACTAACTATGTTTGGCAATCAGGGGGGTGCCATTTTGAGGGTGATACATGATTATCGAGTTCTCTTTTTTTTTAAAACGAAAATGAAATGACAAATAGTTTGTGATCGGGTATGAGAAATTTGAGGGGTTCATTTGCTATTTCTAGTTTAAATTGCAAAATTGAATCATAATATGAAGTAAAGTTACCCTAGAATGACTTGTTGTATAGTGATGTAGAACTCGATTTGTTATCCATAGATCAACCACAAATGGCCTAGTTATGACACTAAATATCATACCAACTCCATACTTTATCATTTGACTGAGAAATTCAGTTATGTTGTAGAAAGAAACTATGGGCTTTTTCAATGATTAAATTGGATGAGACGATTTGGCTCAATCGCCTCAAAATGAAGCAATTAGGTCAAATAGTCTTGTTTATCAATATAAAATGAGCTCGTTTTGCATCATTTCGAATTGACATGAAATGGACAAATATCGTGAAGCATGTGTTTTAGTGAAAAATTTGTGAGACAATTTGATCAATTTGTCTTATTTCACAATTCCGCCATCTAAACGATCCCAATTATTTGTTTTTTTTTTTTGCACGTGAAATTGATTTATAGAGTTTAGGACAATATATTTTTTCTTCTTATTAAACAGTGTAGTACATAATGCCTACACGTTTATCTAACAACTAAAACTACAAGCTTCGAACTGAGGGTGGTCTGTTTGGGTTTCATATGGATGAAGGCGGCAGTGTTGGGGAGGTTACTCATCTATTGTTTGCTGATGACTCCCTCATTTTCTGTGATGCTTCTGCTGACCAAGTCATCAACATCTTGGCTACCTTGGTGGGATTTCAGACTGTTACTGGCCTCAAGATCAACCTCGACAAGTCTATGATGTTCACTGTTGGCGATGTCCCTGAACCTAGTTTTTTTGCCACAATATTCGGATGCAAATGGATCAGCGAGCCCTCCAAATACCTCGGTTTACCTCTAGGTGATCGTCCTAATGTTGTCTCTAGCTATTTGGAATTCAGTAGTGTGCAACTACCAAAGTCGCTTGTAAGGATGGAAGAGCAAGTTGTTATATTTCGGAGCACGCGTTACTTTAAATTGCTCCACCATAAATAGCTTATCAGTCTATCACTTCTCCTTGCTGAAAGCGCCTAGGACTGTTATTAACAATATGGAAATGATACAGAGAAGATTCCTTTGGTGTGGAACGAATGGTGACTCCAAAAACCACTTAGTCCGCTGGGACCTTTGCAAAGCTAAAAAATATAAGGGTGGATTGGGTGTAATTGATCTTGAAAGTTTCAACAATGAATTACTTGGTAAATGATTGTGGAGATATGCTACTGAAAGCGACAGTTGGTGGCGGCAACTCATCAATACGAAGTATCACAATCCTGTCTCGGAATGGAAACCCAAGAACTTTGGTGAAGGCTACAACAGTTCTGTTTGGGCTAATATTTGCAAACTCAGTAACGTGTTTTGGGAAGAAGCGAGTGTTGATCCTGGGTCGGGCTTTGCTATTTCTCTCTGGCACGATAACTGGATCCCTGGAAATTCGCTGGCTGAATCCTATCCACGTGCTGCTGCTGCTTCCTCTCCAAACGCAAGCATCATTGAATCCGTGTCCAGGTCAGGTGAGAGGATTGTGTGGGAAATTCCCTTTTCTATTAACTTACGGGGTGGGGCTGAAATTGAGATAGCTGCTTTCTTTGATGCAATCAATGCTAATTCTCACAGAATCATCAATAGTTCTTGTAGAATGTAATGGAATCCGGATGCAGAAAGTTCTTTTTCAGTTAGTTCTTTTTACAGGTTGCAGGTTGCATATCGATTCACAGGGGCTGCTGACTTTCAACACACATATGTATCGGTGCGAATTATGCCACAAAGAGGAAGAAACGATCAACCACCTTTTGGTCAATTATTGCTACACCAAGCATGTTTGGCGTGAAGTCTACAACAATACCACTCACCCGGATCTGTCCTCTGGCAACATATCCATGATCATCAACCGCAATGAGACTGACAACCTGGATGGTGCTATTGCTTGGTTCAACTTTTGTGTTGTTCATGCGATTAGCTGGTTTGTGTGGATGGAAAGAAATCAGAGAATATTTCAGGAGACGAGCTGCATCACTTCAGTAGTTGCTAAGAAGATTACTAGAGCTATCTTTGAGTGGATCACAACTCATGGAAAGATTGATAAAGAGCAATGAATGACCTTTTTGTAGGATTGGTATTGCAGAAGCGCCATTACTTGCCAGTCTTCTTCTTTTGGAGATCCTGATCTCAATCATAGCCCCCTTCCCTGACTTCCTTGCTGCCCTTATTGTCACAGTTTCTATTAGCCTTTTGATCTGGTGAGTTTGTTCTACCTTTTCCTTCTAACGCTTTCACCTTTGCTTTTTGGCATTGCTCTTTTCTCACTCCTTGTGAGATTTGTTTCTGTACTTTGTTTTATTGATTTAAATTCATGAATGTTCATCATCATTATAAAAAAAACTACAAGAGCTATTAAATGACATCAACTTTCACATTTCTCCCTTCATAGCATTTTGTTCAAATTCGTATTAACTCCACTTTTTATTATTTTATTTTTAATTTTTTATACAAAGATCTTGGTTTAATTTAAATAAATATTAGCTCAAATACTTAAACCTAGAATATGATATATTTTATCCTTTTATATATATTATCACTAGTCACTAAACTACGCCGATCCTTCAAATTTCCACGAAAACCAACTTGAAAATTTATCTTCAAAATATCACCTTAAACTCTCTATTTGTCCCCAAATACGACAATTCTATGGTGCCGTGACGGCACCGATGTCGTCACTTTGTTATGGCCGGTTAAACAAGACGGTTCGGTTCGTGATTAACAGATTGTGGGGTTGGTGATTTAACTAACAAATGAATTAAACAGAAACATATATGAACAAAAAGGCAAAGAAACAGGTAGCCTGAGTTCCGTTTCCTCTTTCACTTTTATTATTTTCTTGGTCTTTTCACTGTAAAGGCGAACTCCTCCGGCGAGTTGCACCACCAATCCATCACCATTATCGCCGTTGCCGTCGACCATCACCACTAAGATCTCGAACCCCTTGTCGTTCCAAGTCACCACCGTCATCAGTCCTGTTACGCCGCTAAGTCCTCTACAATCGACTCTGCCGCGGCAATTCGTCACCAACGTCGTCGTTGCTGCCGATCGACCATCCCCACCCAAAATAGCCAACATCATCATCCCCGATGCGGCCGCCTGGTTATCCCTAGAATCGTATCTGCCCTGGCAATCCACCACCAGTTGTCGCGGTCGGCCATCACCACCGAGATTCCGAACCCTCGTCAATCGAAATCGCCTCATCTTCTGGGGCGTCTATCAAGCTTGATTTTCTTTGAATAATAAAAATAACTATAATAAAAGATTTTAAAAAATAACAGGTTCAACCAATTAAAATAGGTTCGACCGGTTTTGATTTAATGATTGATTATTAATCAACGGTCCTCACTAAATACAATATATCCAACGGCTGAAAAAGTGTCGGCACTTATACCGTGCCGGTACCACAGAATCCGTCCCCCAAATAATATAAAATAAGTAATTATATTCCCCACCACAAAATATGCAATCTATTAAAAGAGACTAGCCTGTGTACGATAGTATAGAGCGCGAGGAAGGAGGGGCCGGTGACGGTGAGCGCGGGACCAAAGGAAGAACAACGACTGTCGGCAACGTGAGGCCACAGCACGTGGCGGAAGCCACGTTCCCTCTCCGTCGCCTTGCTTCCACCGGTGCGGTGGCGTGCACACTAATTACCACTAGAGTCCGTTGTCCCCTTTCCCGGCGACGAAGGACAGAGAAGTGATCTATGTGATTGGTGGTTTGCTTCGGTGAATCAAACTACTGACATTTCATGTAAGTTTTCTTCATTACCCAAATAACATGAGATTGATGATGTTGAGTGACTAATTTATGAATAATTATTATTCAGTTGTCTATATAACAAAAAAATGGATGATTTGCAACATAAACAATGAATATATTTCACACCCTTTCAGGATATGAAAAACTGTTGTAGTTCCTTACAAAAATTAATGACATTATGAATATAATGAATTAATTTTTTATTTTTTAATTTGTTTTGTCGACTGATACACCTGTATAGAAAACCTAGTTCGGCCATAGTTTAAGACCATATAATTAAGTTCATGTACTCCTCTCAATCTCGACACCGAAAAGCATGCAGCCGAACCATTAAATAAGTGAATTGCGTCCACTAATCCATTTGTCACCTCAACGCACAACTAATCACTCCCTCTCTTCAGTCTAGACTAGTCTCCCTAGCATATGTTTATTTAGAATTTCCAAGTTTTCCATGATCTACGATCTGTCGATCACTTGATATCATGATGATTTACGTCAGGGGAAAACACATAAAAACATGGCAAAGTATCAAAAGTATCATTCAACTAACAAAGACAGCCATTGAATTCCTAATCAGCGGTATAAGTACTGTATCGTCATTATCTCCTGTCCTTAATCGTTTTCTCTTAAACGGAAGTGGCCAAAGACGATTGGCTTTCTCTAACTTCCCAATGCTTAATCACAATCAGCCACGCCTGAAACATTAAGCCACGGGCCCACTCCGATAAGTGGCTACGACTTGAAGTCAAATTATCCGTCGTCGGTTTCTGTCAATGAATTAGCTAATATATATACATCGTACAGTAAAACTCGTCTCTCCTACTCATGGATTACTTAACACGTGCATCGTATCAGTAAATCAGGTAAACCTCTATTTACTCTTCACTTTCTTACATTATGGATTTTTCGATTCCGTCATGACACGAAGTTTGCTTTCCACAATATGTAGGTCGAATTGCTTTACACCTTGTGCTCCTAATTCTTATGGGTTTACGGTTTGCCCTAATTGGCCTTTAATTAATTAAGTTGGGATGGCGTTGTCAATATTTTATTTAATTTCCGGGCATCGAGAAAGAGATTAGAGGCAGGGAATGGCAATAGGATTAGAAGGGAACGTATCACGTCAGTAACCTTATGGTAATTAACCATGAGTAATCAGCCCACATCAGCATGACATCAGCATCCTCTCTCTCTCCTGGAAAGCCTTTAATTTTCCCCTCTTTAATCTTTGACGGACGATTTCTCACTCATTTTAAGTCGAAATTTAATTTTTTTGCACAGTTAGATCAGATTAATTGTGTTCTTCAAAATGATATCCACTTTAATATATTTTTTGAACAAAAAAAATTGAGCCATTTTTTACCAGTCTATACCATATGGTATTGACTGGTATTGAAATAAAGCATACCTATGGTTTGAAAAACGTACCATGGTGGTATGAACAAACCAAGACTGTAGGATGGTTGAATGCATGATAGTAGAAGTATATTAATTGTCATTTACGACTTTTAACATTGGATACCATACAATACCACCCCGTACCAGGGTGGTATTGTATGGTAGTGTGTGGTATTTTTTGGTCCTGTAATTTGTTTACTCAGAAATTTGTAGATCCAATAGATCATGATGAACTCGTCCTTTCTGTGCAAACTTTTTCAAAAACGAATTAAAAACGAAGAAGATACCATACAATACCACCCCGTACGAGGGTGGTATTGTATGGTATTGTGTGGTATTTTTTGGTCCTGTAATTTGTTCACCCAGAAATTTGTAGATCCAATAGATCATGATGAACTCGTCCCTTCTGTGCAAATTTTTTCAAAAACGAATTAAAAACGAAGAAGATACCATATGGTATGCAGTTGGTACCGAGAGGCCAGAATTTTTTTTCTAAAAAAATATTGAAAATTATTCTCATTTGGTAGAGCACGATGAACTCGTTCCATCTGTGCAAAAAAATTAAAATCCGAGTTAAAACGAAAAATATATGAGCCGATTAAGAAAGCTAGGAAACATAAAAATGGTCCTTAATTTTTCATCCTTAGATCTGGATTTTCTAAATGAAGGGTCCAGATTTGGTTATTGATGGATGCATAACTCATGGTTATGCACCCTATCTTGAGCCGGATTAGAATATGTCCATGCTGTTTAAGGAAAGAATGACACTTGACAATTCATGAACCAAATTAAAGCTTTTATAAAGGCGATGCCATGTTTATGGGAGCAGATCCGGTGAGTAACCTTGTGGTGAGTAACCATGAGTAACCCGTCCACATCAACATCCTCTCTCTCCTGAAAAGCCTTTAATTTTCCCCACTTTAATATTTGACGGACGATTTCTCACTCATTTTAAGTCGAAATTTAATTTTTTTTGTACAGTTAGATCAGATTAATTGTGCTCTTCAAAATGGATGCATAACCAAATCTGGACCCTTCATTTAGAAAATCCAGATCTAAGGATGGAGAATTAAAGATCATTTTTATTTTCTCTAACTTTCTTAATCGACTCATATCTTTTTCGTTTTAACTCAGATTTTAATTTTTTTTGCACAGGTGGAACGAGTTCATCGTGCTCTACAAAATGAAATCAATTTTCAATATTTTTTTAGAACAAAAAATCCTGGCCTCTCGGTACCAACTGCATACCATATGGTATTTTCTTCATTTTTAATTCGTTTTTGAAAGCGTTTGTAAGAAGAGATGATTTCATCATGATATGTTGGATCTACAAATTTCTGGGTGAACAAATTACAGGACAAAAAAATACCACACAATACCACCTTGGTACGAGGTGGTATTGTATGGTATCTTCTTCGTTTTTAATTCGTTTTTGAAAACGTTTGCACAGAAGGGACGAGTTCATTATGATCTATTGGATCTACAAATTTATAGGTGAACAAATTACAGGACCAAAAAATACCACACAATATCATACAATACCACCCTGGTACCGGGTGGTATCTTGTGGTATACAATGTTAAAAGTCGTAAATGACAATTAATATATTTCTACTATCATGTATTCAACCATCCTACAGTCTTGGTTTGTTCATACCCCCATGGTACTTTTTTCAAACCATAGGTATGCTTTTATTTCAATACTAGTCAATACCATATGGTATAGACTGGTAAAAAATGGCTCATTTTTTTTTGTTCGAAAAATATATTAAAGTGGATATCATTTTGAAGAGCACAATTAATCTGATCTAACTGTACAAAAAAATTAAATTTCGACTTAAAATGATTGAGAAATCGTCCGTCAAAGATTAAAGAGGGGAAAATTAAAGGCTTTCCTGGAGAGAGAGGATGCTGATGTCATGCTGATGTGGACTGGTTACTCATGGTTACTTACCACAAGGTTACTCACCAGATCTGCTCCCCTATCTTGAGCCCATGTTTATATAAGATCCCATTAACATTTACCCATCTCGATCGTTAATCAATTAATGTTTCACGACAGAGATTTGTTGTCACTTAGCTTCTTGTTGTTTTCTTCTCACCACTCGATGCTGAATCACCGGCCATTATACCACTATGAAACCGTACTGTAAAGAATTAAGCTCTGTGCTGTAGCTTAATTATATACAGCTGTTTGTGATTAAGTTGTCTGGACCATACAACTCCGTGACATTCATTGCTCGCTAATTGTACATGTTGTTACCCAAATGGGTCTCTTTAGATCTATATAATCATATATAAGAAAGAGTAATATCGATCTTCTAGTTGTTCACGTTAAATCAATTTGCACCTTCAATATTAGTGTTTTGGTATTTATGTTTGTTTTGGGTTAAAGAAAAATGCAAAAATCACAT
Source organism: Linum trigynum (assembly GCA_964030455.1). NCBI lineage: Eukaryota > Viridiplantae > Streptophyta > Magnoliopsida > Malpighiales > Linaceae > Linum > Linum trigynum. The sequence continues at coordinate 10,467,635 of OZ034814.1, forward strand.
TAAAGTTCCATTTTTTTGGGTAGGCAATGTAATGAGTCTACTTTGGATTCAAACTAAAAATGATGGGCGATTGTTAAATAGATGTATTGTTGCGAATGCATATATAATATTATGCATGCATGTATTGTCGAATTTGATGCATTGTAAAATACAATGTTTGCTATGTGTGATTGTGTATGTCACATAAGTTAAAAGCCGAGACAAAACAATTTCAACTCAACAATCAGAACTAAAAGCTGAGATATAACAATTACTCATTTTAAGTAATCGTTACTGTCAAATCATAAAAACAATTCATGTATTGTTTCTGCTAAAAAAAAAAATAACGATACATTCTAAACAATACATGTATAGTAACATCTCGCTAAAATAATCACAACTTCCAAACGATCCAGAAAAACTTGATTTGACCCATAATGACTTGGGTTTGAGAGACTACCCAAATTGATTTGTGGGTACTTCTTCGCAGCCTACTCGTTACTATTCTGAAAAGCAAATCAATCATGAAACCTCCACAATTATTTCAAGAGATCCCAAACCGGTTGGTAATATCACTATTCTGATGCTAACTAACTTATAATGCAACATCGTGGAAGATTTTCGAATACAAAAAATACAGATAAAACTTTTGGTAGTAGTCAAATCATCAATAATTTTCTTTGTCCTAACAAAAACGAACAGTAGCACACGCAGGTATTGTCACCAACCAAAGCAAGTCAATGGAAGAAGATATAATTAGCTGATTATCACCGTCTTTCCGATCAGTCTCTTCTTCATGATGATTTAAGAAAACAGAACAAAACAAAAAGAAAATAGATCAAGAGACCCATCATCAGTTATTATTTGTTATTGATGGGTATATATATATGTCTATATGATTTTGATTTTTGCCGACGTCGATGTGAAGCCAAAAAGAAGGTTAAATGACGAGGAAAACAGGACGACGCAAAACGCTGAAAATGGCCGGGCGGCGACGACATCAATCATGTCGTGGTTACGTGGGGCGGGGTCAAAGATTGATTAATTCGAGGTGTTGAAGGAAAGCGTGGCAGCGGGGAATGGGACGGTAAGGTGCTTGAAAATGCGGTCGTCCGGAGACAGACTATATATCTATCTGTGGCGGTCCGGTCTACAAAAAATGGCCTTATCCATGGCCAGGTTTGACACACGTACGTTACGTACACTAATGAATATGAAATTATGAATGCATGGTAAGAGGGCTCAAGATAGGGTGCATAATCATGGGTTATGTATCCATCAATAACCAAATCTGGACCCTTCATTTAGAAAATCCAGATCTAAGGATGGAGAATTAAAGATCATTTTTATTTTCTCTAACTTTCTTAATCGGCTCATATCTTTTTCGTTTTAACTCGGATTTTAATTTTTTTGCACAGTTGGAACGAGTTCATCGTGCTCTACAAAATGAGATCAATTTTCAATATTTTTTTAGAACAAAAAATTCTGGCCTCTCGATACCAACTGCATACCATATGGTATTTTCTTCATTTTTAATTCGTTTTTGAAAACGTTTGCACATAAGGGATGAGTTCATCATGATATATTGGATCTACAAATTTCTGGGTGAACAAATTACAGGACCAAAAAATATCACACAATACCATACAATACCACCCTGGTACGGGGTGGTATTGTCTCGTATCTTCTTCGTTTTTAATTCGTTTTTGAAAACGTTTGCACAGAAGGGACGAGTTCATCATGATCTATTGGATCTACAAATTTATGGGTAAACAAATTATAGGACCAAAAAATACCACACAATACCATACAATACCATCCTGGTACGGGGTGGTATCTTGTGGTATACAATGTTAAAAGTCCTAAATGACAATTAATATATTTCTACTATCATATATTCAACCATCCTACAGTCTTGGTTTGTTCATACCACCATGGTACTTTTTTCAAACCATAGGTATGCTTTTATTTCAATACTAGTCAATACCATATGGTATAGACTGGTAAAAAATGGCTCTATTTTTTTTGTTCGAAAAATATATTAAAGTGGATATCGTTTTGAAGAGCACAATTAATCTGATCAAAGTGTACAAAAAAAATTAAATTTTGACTTAAAATGAGTGAGAATTCGTCCGACAAAGATTAAAGAGGGGAAAATTAAAGGCTTTATAGGAGAGAGGATGCTGATGTTATGCTGATGTGGACGGGTTACTCATGGTTACTCACCACAAGGTTACTTACCGGATCTGCTCCCGGGTAGGAGGTCTTTCTAGACAGAGAGAATATCGGATTCATTCGGAGACGAATTGACTCTGTTTACGACTCTCTAATGAGTATATAAATTTTTTATAGACGTCACTTACAGACAGAAGAGGACAACTGATTTGTTAATTAATTAAGGCAGTCGAGGTTAATATTAGAGGGGGAACGCCATTCATCACTAGATCTGAGCTGCGGTACCAAAAATTTATAGCAGAGGATCATTCGTACGTTGTCTCGACCTAGCTAGCTAGTTAGTTGAGAATTAGGGATCATGAAGCTACTAACTATCTCAACAGCCAAAACTATAATCCTAATCGGCTGACTAACAAAACCAAACAATTAACAATTATCTCTACCCTAGTACTCCTCCATTCCAATTTCCCTAATAATCCTAACTTATACCAATTATTAGAATGATTACCCTACTAATTATTATTATGTATACCCATATATCCTTTTCCATGGCGTGTCTCCTCTGCTTGCTGAAGGCCAGAATTAGAGCAAGAACAATAATGGAAGGGGACAAGGGTACCAAAGGTCGTTGATTTTCATTCCTCGGCTGAATCTTTTTTTTTAGATAAGGGTTATAGGTCACTTTTTTTGTTATTAGGTACTACTGAAAGGATTTGAACCTGATACCTTCAGGTTCATGGCTAATGGTATTATCACTAGACCAATCCCCGGCTGAATCCTTTTTCCATGGCTGAAATCGACAATCAAATCCAAATCCCCTTTGAAAGGGAAATGATGTCCTTTCCATTTGTATTCTTCTTCCCTTCTCTGGGACCCAAGCTAGAAGAAGACTATTTACAAGGGCAACAAGTACTTGCATGCAAATTATGGAGATCCTGGCCTTAAGTTCAACACGAAAATGAAGGGGATCTCATTATGTTTCTTGAACAAAAAGGGGAGGAGAAGAAAGGAGGCTTTCTGAAAGGTATGCTAGCTACCTGGCTAGCTAGGCCCTCTTCCTTACCTTATTTTTGGACCATATGTGAAGCTTTTTTGGTGAAGAAAATCAGACAAATTCCCTAAAAGAGCTTATGTGCGTGCATGTTCTCTCATGAGTCATGCTAGTTTTTTTTTTTTTTTTTTGAAAAATACAGCTTCACTAAATTGGTAAACAATTACAAAACTTAGGACCAAGGCCCACGGAAAGACAATCAATATAAATAAACTAAAGAAACCGGCTGTAACATCCCGTTACGGAACCCATATTTCGATCGCTAGAAAATTTCACGATTTAAAATCGAGCATTTCGACACTATTTTGACGAAAATCGGATTATCGATCGATCGGATAAGTATACGTATTAATTATATATATAATATATTATATATAATTATATATATATATATATATATATATATATATATATTAGTAAGTAGTCGGAGAGGCAGAGCCATTATTTCTTCTTCTTCTTTCATTCGGTTGAGAGAAAGCCGAGAAGCAGAGCTCGCACAGAGCTCATATGAAAAAATTTCAAAGCTCCAAATCTTGAGTTCTACTGATCCAAAAATCCCGTAAGTAATGCCTAATTCATCTATACATCGTGATTTATCGATTTAGAGCTTTAAAACGAGTTTTTGGTTCAGGAATTTCTTGAATTCCCGATAAGCCAAATTAGGGTTTCGGAGTATCCGGAAGCCGGATTGAGCCCAAATTTCATATACGAGCTTCCTGCAGCGAGGTAATCAATCCTCTAGTTTTAATCCCTGAATTTCGGCTATTATTTAGATCGGAGCCGGGATCGCTGAATTTAGCTCCGGCCAGGGTTTGATGTGTTTTTATCGAGAATTTGACCCGGAGCCCAGAACTAATATTGACGGGGATACTGCAGGGGATATTAGGACGGTCTCGGATTTTAATTCGGGGTTCGTTCGTGAAATTGATGTTTTAGTACCGGAGGCTAGAACCGGTGTTTGAACGACCAGAACTGGTGAGGGATTAGCACGGCATACCGGGTTTGTCGTATCACGATAATTATATTGATGCTTAGAATTGATCTAGGTGAACTAGAATGGCATGATTAGGGGTGTATGAACTTTTGTGCTATATGTTGAACCCTGGATTGCTGTATGATATTATTGACTTGCCCTAATCGATATGAACCTTGTTTATGCTGATGATTGTGTATATGTTGCAAATTGTGGGCTTGACTGTTAATATGCTTTACGATAGTTCGAGAAGGTGATTAGGTATGATTTTTCATGATTGTTGTATTTGGATGCACAAGTGGGAAAATATATATTCCCTGGTGATATTATGATGTTTAAGGAGGATGACTTGCACGAGGGTTTATCCCGAGGAAGTGCAATTATACGACTCCTGATTTACCTATGTCGAGCCAATTATGGCCAGGTCAAGTACATGTGCAGGTAACGAATTATGATTAAGCAAGATGAGATATGAATCATGTATAAGGATACCAAATAGGAGTGTTGTGGTCTCACGGTCAACTACATAGTAATTAGGGCTCCCTATGCTATTACTCTATTATGATATGTATGATAGTCACACCTCTCATGTGGTGGTGACTGAAGAATTCTTACGAGATATGACCACACCCAGAGTGGTGTCGGGGTATGACTACACCCATAGTGGTGTGGGGTATGTATGACCACATCCGACGGGATGTTGGGGTATGTATGACTACATCCGATGGGATGTGGGGTATGTTTCCCGGGAGAGTTATTAGCATGGGAGTAGCCAGGCGCCTATAAGTAAAACATGATAAGATGCATATGCATAAGTCAAGGTGGTTGAGTCTTTTGCTTATTGGGATATGAGGATGGCTGAGGTCCGATCCTAGTGTTTTGGCTTGATTGTTAGATGTATGATAGGGGTATGCTATGTTATGAACTCACGATGCTATGATTATCTCACTCAGCTATGAGCTGACCCTATTTTATTCTTCTTCTCTGCTTATGCTATGTGTAAGTAGATCATCAGCAACAGCAGTAGATAAGTGTTAGGTGGGAGAGGAGCTAGAGTTGAAGCCAGGATGAGGTATGGTCTTCAACTATTTTGTGCTTGGACTACTACTCGGGATTTTGGCCAGTGATCCACACCTTTCTGTAAAAATGTTTTGAGAACGTTTTTCATGTGCATACTAGCTTCTGTTGTAGTGTGAGATATCCACAGGTGTGGAAAGTTGATTATATGTGTATATGTGTGTGGTGGTGGTGTAAGTTGTGACGATTATGGCTTGTATTAGTATGGTATGCAGTTGTGTAGTATGAAACTGTGACTATGGCTATTAAAAGCCAATGCATATGGTTGTGAGTATATATGTTTGTGATGAATTATTTTGCAGGTTTTAGTTGCAAGAACTGTTAGCCCATTACGCGAGTAATTCATGTCGAAATTTTATTTGGGTAAATTTTGATAATTAATGTAACGCCCGAGATTAATTCCGCTGCAATTGTATGAACAATATGACTAGGCAAAACGTATAGGGTAGGGTGTTACAGTTTGGTATCAGAGCCCGGTTCCCTCTTTTTGCTGTTATGGCGTACTATACCCTATGGGAGGTTAAACACTCCTAAGGAGGGGAGTACCCCATAATGACTTAAACTGGGAATTGAGTTTGACATGATTATGTGTATTGGTATGTTGGATGAAATTATCTGCATCATGGTTTTCAAAATTGAGTTTTGAACTTCTATGTTTTCAAGTAATTATTTTGGAAAATTTTTGTTTTAACCAAGTGAGAAATTTGGTGAGGAATGAATTTTGTGTGGATCAATCTAAGGCCAATATTTCCTTGTAGCTCGCACGGAAGTTGTCATAATGTTCCTACTGACCAGTCGAGAGGAGTGGGGGCGGTTGATGCAAGACCGCCAGTATTAGATTATGCAAAGATGAAGAGTTTGGGTGGTAGGGACTTTAAAGGAGATATGAGTCCGGATGCTGTGGTAGAGTGGTTGAGGGAGATGGAAGATGTGTTTGAATATCTTTATGCGACCCCAGAGGAAAAAGTACAATATGTTGTTTTTCTCCTAAAGGGGTACGCGAGGAGCTGGTGGTCCTCAGTCTCTAGAGTTAATGGTGAACGAGTTCAGTTCACCTGGGAGGAGTTCCTGAAGGCCTTTAAGACAGAGTTTCTTCCCGAAGCTTTTATCAGGGCAAAGAACAATGAATTCGCCTACCTTAAGCAGGAGAATATGACAGTTACTGAGTACACCATCAAGTTTGTTCGACTACTTTACTTTGAGGATGGGTTGGCGGATACTGAGCATAAGAAGAAGATGAGATACTTGCATGGTCTGCGCATAGGGTTGAAAGAAAAGGTCCACAAGGTTGATGAAGAGAGTATGGCCACAATCAAGGAGGCAGCACTTAAGTATGAAGCCTATGAAGTTGAGAGCCGAGAGGAACACAAGGCCAAAGAAGCGGAGAAGAAGAGGAAGTTTGGAGTAAATTATGCTGGACCTCGTTACCCACCCAGGAGAGGTCCTAGCAGTTTTGGGAGAACACCAAGTCAATCTATGTCGGGAACATCATACAGGGCACCAATTTCCTCAGCCACACAATTTCCATTTTGTCAAGTTTGTCAGAAGAGGCATATTGGAGAGTGTAGGAGATTTTCTGGTGTATGCTTTCACTGTGGCCAACCTGGGCACATCATGAGGGATTGCCCGCATGCGAGAGAAGTAAGAGCTACACAGTCCGAGCCTTCAGTGCAAATAAGTAGAGCCCCATTCAGGGGTGGTTACCAGGGAGGCCGTAGTGGATTTCAGAGTGGTCGTGGTGGTTCACAGGGTGGTAGAGGTGGTGGTCGAAATCAGCCATCAGGAAGTGGGACGCAGGGTACCAGAGCACAGGGAGCACCGAGGGTTTATGCAATGACTCGAGGTGAGGCAGAAGTGGCACCAGAAGTTGTGACTGGTATGCTTTCTATCCTTGGCAAGCAATTATATGCTTTGATCGATACTGGTTCCTCTCACTCATTTATGTCATATACGTTTGCACATATGCTACGCTTAGTTCCAGATAAGCTAGGTTATACCTTATGTGTTAAAACACCTGTGGGAGATACCTTGAAGGTAGACTCAGTTATTAGAAGTTCCTTCATTTGTGTGGAAGGAGCTTTCCTAGCAGCGGATTTAATTCTGCTACCTTTTGATGAATTCGATGTCATCCTTGGAATGGACTTTCTGGCAACACATGGAGCTGTTGTGGATTGTCAAAAGAAAGAAGTGTTATTCAGCACACCAGATAAAGGTCCTGTTGTATTCCGAGGCATTAAGAAAAAGGAGACTCATGGTTTTCTTTCTGCCTTGGAAGCTTTTCGATTAGTGAAGGAAGGTTGTGAAGCCTTTCTTGCTCAAGTTACTGTAGTAAATGATAAGAAGGTTGAGGATGTAGAGGTGGTAAGGGAGTTTCCTGATGTATTCCCCGAAGAACTTCCCGGCCTTCCACCAGAAAGGGAAGTAGAGTTTGATATTGAATTGGTACCTGGCACAACACCAATTTCAATGGCACCCTATAGAATGGCACCAATCGAGCTGAAGGAGCTTAAAGAACAATTGCAAGAATTGCTAGACAAGGGGTTTATTCGACCTAGCATCTCACCTTGGGGTGCACCGGTTTTGTTTGTCAAGAAGAAAGATGGCTCCATGAGAATGTGCATTGACTACCGGAGGTTGAATAAGGCGACAGTGAAGAATCGTTATCCCCTTCCAAGAATAGATGATTTGTTTGATCAATTGCAGGGTGCATCAGTCGTTTCTAAGATTGATTTGAGGTCTGGATACCATCAATTGAAAGTGGCAGATGGAGCAACTTCAAAGACAGCTTTTAGAACAAGATATGGGCATTATGAGTTCCTGGTAATGCCTTTTGGACTCACTAATGCACCAGCGGTATTTATGGCTCTTATGAACACAGTTTTCCATGAATATCTTGATAAGTTTGTGATTGTGTTCATAGATGATATTCTCATCTATTCTAAAAGCGAGGAGGAGCACAAAACTCACCTTAGAATTGTGTTGCAAATTCTAAGGGAGAAACAATTATATGCAAAATTCTCAAAATGTGAGTTTTGGCTGAAGGAGGTAATATTTCTGGGACATGTAATTTCTGGAAGAGGTGTCGAGGTGGATCCGAAAAAGGTGGAAGCAGTGGTGAGTTGGGCTCCACCAAAAGATGTGTCTGAGTTGAGAAGTTTTCTTGGCATGGCTGGTTATTATCGACGGTTTGTCGAAGGATTTTCCAAAATTGCTGCACCATTGACTAAACTGTTGAGGAAGAATACCAAGTATGTTTGGGATGAATCATGTCAAAAGAGTTTTGATGAACTGAAAAAGAGATTGACCACAGCACCAGTACTTGCACTACCTTCAAGTCAGGGAGAGTTTGTGGTGTATAGTGATGCCTCGTATCAAGGACTGGGTTGTGTGTTAATGCAAGATGGAAGAGTTATCGCATATGCCTCTAGGCAATTGCGTCCTCATGAAGTAAATTATCCCACTCATGACTTAGAATTGGCAGCGGTGGTATTTGCTCTCAAGATTTGGCGACATTATTTGTATGGTGAGACTTTTAAAATCCTAACTGATCACAAAAGCTTGAAGTATATTATGGATCAGAAGGATTTAAATAGTCGCCAGAGGAGATGGATAGAGTTGTTGAAAGATTATGATTGTACCATTGATTACCATCCAGGTAAAGCTAATGTAGTTGCTGATGCTCTGAGCAGAAAGGGGAAGAAGAATATAAATGATCTGGTTGATTTGAGGACAATGAATGTTGATTTGGAAGTGGATGGTGTAACAGGGTTACTAGCTCGGTTGAACATTCGACCTTTGTTGCACGACAAAATTCGTGAGAAGCAGAAGGAGGACCCAGAGTTGGTAAAAATCATTCAAGACATTGAGGAAGGAAATGAAAGCCCATTTGAAATGGTAGATGGCATGTTGAAGATGAATGGAAGAGCATGTGTTCCTAATGTTGATAACTTGAGGAAAGAGATCCTAGATGAAGCTCATTCTTCTGCTTATGCTATGCACCCAGGAGCAACTAAAATGTATCACACAATCAAACCATATTTTTGGTGGCGTGGGATGAAAAAGGAAGCGGCTGAACATGTTTTCACATGTCTAGTATGTCAGAAAGTTAAGGCAGAACATCAAGCTCCCGTGGGAAAACTGCAACCACTTCCAATTCCAGAATGGAAGTGGGAAAGAATCACAATGGATTTTGTATATGGTCTCCCATCATCAAGGGGAAAAGATGCAGTATGGGTTATTGTGGACCGACTGACCAAATCAGCTCACTTTTTACCCATTAGGTGGAAACCATCACTGGAGACTTTGTCTCAACTATATATTAAGGAGATCGTCAGATTGCATGGTGTGCCAATTTCTATTGTCTCTGATCGAGACCCGAGCTTCACATCTCGGTTTTGGCAAAGTTTACATGATGCCTTGGGAACTAAACTGCATTTTACTTCAGCTTATCATCCTCAAACAGATGGGCAGAGTGAACGAACCATCCTAACTTTGGAGGAATTACTTCGATCATGTGTAATGCAATGGGAGGAATCATGGATTGACCATTTGCCCTTAATTGAGTTTGCTTACAACAACCAGTACCATAGTAGCTTGGGTGTTCCACCATATGAAGCACTTTATGGGAGGAAGTGTAGAACACCATTATGTTGGGATGTAGAAGGAGCAAGGCAAATCTCAGGGCCAGAGATAGTTCAGATCACAGTTGATAAGGTCCAGGAAATCAGGGAGCGTTTGAGGGTGGCTCAAGATCGACAGAAAGTTTATGTTGACACAAATAGGCGTGAAGTTAATTTCGAAGTGGGTGAGAAAGTATTTCTCAAAGTTTCACCCTGGAAAGGCGTAATGAGATTTGGTAAGAAAGGGAAACTTGCACCTCGGTATATTGGACCTTATGAAATCATAGAGAAGATTGGACCCGTGGCATATAAACTAGCATTGCCTCCAGAACTATCTCAAATCCACAATGTGTTTCATGTTAGTATGCTGAAGAGGTACAAAGTGGATCCTTCTCATGTTATACAACCAGAAGAGATCGAGTTGGGTTCAGATTTGACTTTTGAGGAGGTTCCAGTTGAGATTGTTGATTTTCAGATTAAGAATCTTCGTAGGAAGGTAATCCCAATGTTGAAAGTGGTTTGGAGAAATCAAGAAAGTGAGAGTGCTACCTGGGAAACTGAAGCAAGTATGCGAGAGAAGTACCCTGAGTTGGTAGCAACCTACTTTACAGGTTAACAATCTCGCTTAATAAGTTATGTTTTGAACTTGCTGATGTGCTTTTGTTGTGATAGCCCAGTATAGGTTTTGAAACCTAAACATGGGAACTTGAGGTGTTATGTGTTACTTTCTATGTTATGAATTGCCTAACCTAAGAGTTAGGTAATGACTTTATGTTATGATAGACCATGTTAAGGGTAAGTAAGAGGAGTTAGAGTACGACTCAAGGTTAGATTTCTGAAAGGTATGCTAGCTACCTGGCTAGCTAGGCCCTCTTCCTTACCTTATTTTTGGACCATATGTGAAGCTTTTTTGGTGAAGAAAATCAGACAAATTCCCTAAAAGAGCTTATGTGCGTGCATGTTCTCTCATGAGTCATGCTAGTTTTTTTTTTTTTTTTTGAAAAATACAGCTTCACTAAATTGGTAAACAATTACAAAACTTAGGACCAAGGCCCACGGAAAGACAATCAATATAAATAAACTAAAGAAACCGGCTGTAACATCCCGTTACGGAACCCATATTTCGATCGCTAGAAAATTTCACGATTTAAAATCGAGCATTTCGACACTATTTTGACGAAAATCGGATTATCGATCGATCGGATAAGTATACGTATTAATTATATATATAATATATTATATATAATTATATATATAATATATTATATATAATTATATATATATATATTATATATAATTATATATATATATATATATATATTAGTAAGTAGTCGGAGAGGCAGAGCCATTATTTCTTCTTCTTCTTTCATTCGGTTGAGAGAAAGCCGAGAAGCAGAGCTCGCACAGAGCTCATATGAAAAAATTTCAAAGCTCCAAATCTTGAGTTCTACTGATCCAAAAATCCCGTAAGTAATGCCTAATTCATCTATACATCGTGATTTATCGATTTAGAGCTTTAAAACGAGTTTTTGGTTCAGGAATTTCTTGAATTCCCGATAAGCCAAATTAGGGTTTCGGAGTATCCGGAAGCCGGATTGAGCCCAAATTTCATATACGAGCTTCCTGCAGCGAGGTAATCAATCCTCTAGTTTTAATCCCTGAATTTCGGCTATTATTTAGATCGGAGCCGGGATCGCTGAATTTAGCTCCGGCCAGGGTTTGATGTGTTTTTATCGAGAATTTGACCCGGAGCCCAGAACTAATATTGACGGGGATACTGCAGGGGATATTAGGACGGTCTCGGATTTTAATTCGGGGTTCGTTCGTGAAATTGATGTTTTAGTACCGGAGGCTAGAACCGGTGTTTGAACGACCAGAACTGGTGAGGGATTAGCACGGCATACCGGGTTTGTCGTATCACGATAATTATATTGATGCTTAGAATTGATCTAGGTGAACTAGAATGGCATGATTAGGGGTGTATGAACTTTTGTGCTATATGTTGAACCCTGGATTGCTGTATGATATTATTGACTTGCCCTAATCGATATGAACCTTGTTTATGCTGATGATTGTGTATATGTTGCAAATTGTGGGCTTGACTGTTAATATGCTTTACGATGGTTCGAGAAGGTGATTAGGTATGATTTTTCATGATTGTTGTATTTGGATGCACAAGTGGGAAAATATATATTCCCTGGTGATATTATGATGTTTAAGGAGGATGACTTGCACGAGGGTTTATCCCGAGGAAGTGCAATTATACGACTCCTGATTTACCTATGTCGAGCCAATTATGGCCAGGTCAAGTACATGTGCAGGTAACGAATTATGATTAAGCAAGATGAGATATGAATCATGTATAAGGATACCAAATAGGAGTGTTGTGGTCTCACGGTCAACTACATAGTAATTAGGGCTCCCTATGCTATTACTCTATTATGATATGTATGATAGTCACACCTCTCATGTGGTGGTGACTGAAGAATTCTTACGAGATATGACCACACCCAGAGTGGTGTCGGGGTATGACTACACCCATAGTGGTGTGGGGTATGTATGACCACATCCGACGGGATGTTGGGGTATGTATGACTACATCCGATGGGATGTGGGGTATGTTTCCCGGGAGAGTTATTAGCATGGGAGTAGCCAGGCGCCTATAAGTAAAACATGATAAGATGCATATGCATAAGTCAAGGTGGTTGAGTCTTTTGCTTATTGGGATATGAGGATGGCTGAGGTCCGATCCTAGTGTTTTGGCTTGATTGTTAGATGTATGATAGGGGTATGCTATGTTATGAACTCACGATGCTATGATTATCTCACTCAGCTATGAGCTGACCCTATTTTATTCTTCTTCTCTGCTTATGCTATGTGTAAGTAGATCATCAGCAACAGCAGTAGATAAGTGTTAGGTGGGAGAGGAGCTAGAGTTGAAGCCAGGATGAGGTATGGTCTTCAACTATTTTGTGCTTGGACTACTACTCGGGATTTTGGCCAGTGATCCACACCTTTCTGTAAAAATGTTTTGAGAACGTTTTTCATGTGCATACTAGCTTCTGTTGTAGTGTGAGATATCCACAGGTGTGGAAAGTTGATTATATGTGTATATGTGTGTGGTGGTGGTGTAAGTTGTGACGATTATGGCTTGTATTAGTATGGTATGCAGTTGTGTAGTATGAAACTGTGACTATGGCTATTAAAAGCCAATGCATATGGTTGTGAGTATATATGTTTGTGATGAATTATTTTGCAGGTTTTAGTTGCAAGAACTGTTAGCCCATTACGCGAGTAATTCATGTCGAAATTTTATTTGGGTAAATTTTGATAATTAATGTAACGCCCGAGATTAATTCCGCTGCAATTGTATGAACAATATGACTAGGCAAAACTTATAGGGTAGGGTGTTACACCGGCCCAACCATAAAAGCCACCAAAACCTGAAAAATACATCACAAAAGCCCAAAATGGAGGCCACACGGCTAAATCCTATTCTAAACCCTATCTACAAAGAACCCACACGAAGAAATAGCTGCCGCTACCGCACACCCATTTTGCCAAGCCACTTGAAACTACCGACCAAAGAGTAGAGACCCTTCAGCGAGAAGACGACCACGAATGGCTTAGGAGAACCAAGAGGAGAGCATGCACCAATCTTAAGTGAGGCGTCTCCATCTTCGAAACCAGGAATCACATCCGAGCCAATTCACAAAGGAAGACTAATGCATCTCCGGATCATCGCGATCTGTTGGGTGAAACAAGGAGATAGATGGAAGATTCAAGGAAAGAAGATGAGTTGAAGAAAATCAACAACCCCCTTTGTAACTGGATAAAAGAGCTCTATAACCTCTAGATCTGAAAATTAGACCAGAAACTCAAGAAGGAAAGGACTCATCTCCATAAGAGAGAATCTAGATATAATCCAACAGGGGGCCGGAAATGACCAACAAGGGTACATGGAAAGGAAAGGAGATGCGAAATCGAAACAAAAAGTCTGAGAAAAGCGAAAAACGCATACAAAGAGAGGGATGCCTCCGATCGCCGGCAACCAACAACCCTCTAGAAAGAGGCCAAAACCAAAATTCTAGAGAGAAGGATAGCGTTTGAACTTTAAGAGAGAGAGAGAGAGAAAAAGTCATGCTAGTGATGGCAATGACGTGGGATGTACGTGCGGATAATCTCATCAATACCCATGTTCGTTATGCACCAAGGGTAGATTAAGTCACGTAATATACGTGCGAGTACGAGTCAGGGCAGGATGATTCATTTTCAAATGTTGTTTGAAGAAAATAAACTCAAAAATTTAATTTTCTATGATAAAACAAAGGGAAAAACACTTTATGAATGAAAAATGAGGATAATAGAATGAGCAATTGAGTGTAATTAGTTGAAAGATAGAGTCTTTCACCTACGTAAGTTTCATTGAGTGGAAATTTGATTGAAGAAAAGCCAAAATATGATAAATACAAATAAAAACTATGGCAAATCGAGATACAATGGGTAAATTATAGAGCAGTCATATCGGAAGTACTACTGATAACCCGTTCACACTACTGCGAATCGAGTAATACCCGCACCAACACTTACCAAATCAGATAGTGCTCAACAAAGCGGGCTCAAATTAACCTCTTAATATTCTCTTTGATTATGAAGAAATGATTGTGTTTCCATGCACGTTGCTTACAACCCCTAACTAAGTGCTCCTCCCCCCTGCTCTACCTTCCACAATTCGTCCCACTGAAGGTTTTGGTCTTAGAAAATGAAAGCTCACCAGAATTTTAACTTAGTGGAAAGAAGGATATTTAGCTATCAATCATCATGGTAAAATCTTGATGTGGATGAGATATATATTGAACAAGAATTCTTTGTTTTTCCCCTTTGTCAAAATGGTACTTCTACTATGCTTTAAGGAATTGGTGTTTTCAAGTACAATTTAAAGCTGTATCATAATGTTAAAAGTACAAATTGAAGTTGTACCGTAAGAGAATTTATACTTTTAGGTTACGTTACAACTTTAAATTGTACCATAACATAGATGTACAACTTTAACCACATTATCTTTTGTATGAATTTTGCCGCCGAAATTCTATAAGTACATAATAACCAAACTTCTAACCACATTCTCAACAAAAACTTCCATCTTCCAACCAAGTTCTGTCGCCGAACCCAGTGCCTTCATCTAAGGCACCGTTCTCCGTTGCCGACCACTATCTCGTCGTCGCCGACCACTATCTCGTCGTCGCCGACCACTAAAAACAGATGAGTTTACAAATTCCGGCAAAATTTCCCAGTTTTGGATGAAAAACAATGGCGGTCGGAAGAATTTTTCGTCCGGGGAAGGATAAATCATCTGAACATCTTTATTGACTAGTTTTTTTTTATGAAACCTGATTTCATTACAAAATAGGAAAGTGTTGTAGAGTTTGGACTATATTCCAGGAAGGATAGAAATCTTGTCCATCAGAAAGTAAAGTTCACAAACAAAACAACAAATAAAATCACAAAAGAAAGGAACATTGGCGAAAACACGAGATAAAAAAGCTTCCAAAACTCACTAAAGGCCAAACGAAAAAGCCCAAAGCACATCCAACCAAACAAGAACAGCCCACAAAAGCTCAATCCCACAACAAAAAAACAAAGGACAACAAACCCTAACCAGCAACCTAGATCAGCCGCCAGTCCCAACAACCTCGACATCCCACTTGCAAACCATCCCCGTCGACGACAGAACCCACCACCACCAAAACTCCAGCGAACAAACCAAAAGACCCACTCCAACAACACCTCCATTGAAAAACAGGCTCCAACCAACACCAAACACGCAGTGGAACCACAACAACGGAAGAAGCCACTGCCACAGGAAACACAGAAGGAAACCACCCCCAAACAACCACTCCATCCCCACAGTCAAAGCCCACAGAATCGCCCACCACACCTGGCCTCCGTAGTCGTCGCCCTAACACCAACAAAACCAAACACCAACACAGACAAAATCAGAGCCGCAAGATCTGAAAGAAAAGAGAGCATCCCTATCACCAACAATTTGACAGTAGAACCAAAGGCATCAAGCCGAATCCACCGAATCACTACGCCATTTTGAGTGAAGCAAGGAGGAAAGCTCCAAAAGTCAAAGAGGAGATTGTAAATTGCACAAGCAATTCCCTTTGCACACAGAAACCGACCTCAAGATCAGGAAACAGATCTGAAGTGTGGAAAGGAACTATCTCCTAAGAGAAGTTCATCGAAAACTCCACAAAAGGGAAATAGCATCAATGGAAGTAGAGAAATCCACAAAGCAGCTACAAACAGAAGAGACATAAAAGATAGGAGGGAAAGGCTGGAAAAGAAAGGATTCGCTTGCCGCCGGTCACCCAAGGTGAAGCCGGCGGCCACCTCAGTGGAGATTGGAACGGGAGAACTTAAATAGAGGGGGGAGAAATTTTAACTAGAGAGAGAAGTGAAATTTGTCAAGGAGTGTAGTTCCTTTGTTGAGTAGTTAATTAATTACTTGAGCGTAATTATCAAGAATTTTTAATGAATAATTGAAATTGTTTAAAAAATATAGCTAATTGTGAATATTAGTGCCCATCTAAGCATGATATTGTATAAATTTGTAGATAATTAGATATGGATGAGGGTGGGAGTGAGTTGCCTAGATTTGATGGTAGGAATGTTGATGCATCAACACGAAAGAAGGGGCCTTAGAAGAATAAGGAGAAGAAGAGCTCGCGACAGATTGCATATCAGTCCCTAATGTAAGGGAGGAGTTAGAGGATCCTAGTATAGTTGCTCGTTCAAAATCACGGGCGATTGGTTCCCATGGGAGGAACCAGGGTGCTGCATCGAGGGTGGTCTCAGATGGATTTGATGATCTTCACGATCCTGATGATGAGTACGACCATGATGAGGATACTCAAGTCCCTCCAGCCAGGCGTGGACGAGGGTCGTCTTCTACGGCACAACACGTCAAGATATAGGGACCAAGCTGGGCGGTTCGTACCACCTGCTCGGGAGGAGACAGAGAGCTCCAGGACTGGACGGAGTAGGGGAGAATAGTCGAGTGGTCCTCGACCGTGGGAGCTTGTTGGTGTGTGTCGTGGTGGACTTACGGATCCTATCCTCATTAGGAGCTTCCGTGACCACACTGCCTATGCGCTTTGGACTGGGAATGCAGACCGAGGGGTCATCAGTTGCTACAGCCTTATAGATTCTGTTGACTATCTGCAGCACTACGTGTTTAGGCATGTTGAGGCAGAGGATTTGGTTTGGTAGACATGTCTCCTACCGCTGATCTACTCTATGTTCCGCAAGATATCGATTGACGAGGCTTTGATCTCTTCTTTTGTGGAGAGGAGGCAGCAAGACACGAACACCTTCCACTTGACTATTTGAGAGATGACGATCCTCCTCCACGATGTTCAGTACTTACTGCAGATTCCTGTAGATGGACGGCTAATGAGTAGGTCTCATGAGCAGTTAGACCATCCGGAGGTGGGTTTATGTGCGCTTCTTGGGATGGACTTCGTGCAGCTCCAGGGTCAGTCGGAGGCCCCTGAACATGGTAGTAGGGGTAGGTGGTTTTCTTGCGGAGATGGCATCAAGATACTTGAAGGCGAACGGGACACCTGTGACAGAGGCACAGTCGTACATGTTGTTGTTGGGGTCCACTTTGTTTGTGGAAAAGAGCGGAGACAGGGTTCGGTAGGTGGCGAACCTATTTTTGGACGAGTTGGAGGAGGTAGTTGAGCATAGTTAAGCATCAGGTACACTTGCTTGATTGTACAGACATCTTGGTCAAGCGTCTCACACTTCTGCAGGCCAGATGTTCACGACCGTCAACTCAACAAATGAAAGCAGTCCGTTTTGGCTGTGTTCACGGTCCAGGCCAGATGTTCACGACCATGAACTGGGTCCGCGAACTGCGCTCGATTAGTGTATAAAAGGAGAACTGAAAGGAAGAAGAAGGGAGAGCCCAAAGTGAGAGAAACCTTCTCCTTCTTGAAACCCTAAAGAGAGAAAGTCACGAACCAAGAGGGAGAAGAGGCTACGGTTTGCTCCAAGTCAAGAATTGGGAAGTTCCTCTTCAAGGGAGGATCTCTACAAGCACAAGGAAGGATTGGGGCATCACAATTATGGTTTTTCCCCTTTTCCTTTGTGCTATTCCTTCTTCTAGCATGGAGTAGTCTTCTACTCACTTGGGTGTTGTAGAACCCTAACTTCTACCATGTAGTTGATTTTGTGGATTGAATTATTCTGTGTGGGTGATGTATAATTTAAAGTTTTGAGTTATTGTTCATGATGATTGTGCATTGTGTGTGCTTGGAAATCTATTGTGCTACCCTAACCTAGCTTAGAGTGAAGCCCCATTTCCTTAAGAGGTTCAAATTGAGCAGGGTTTTCTTAGGCTTTCCATGCCTCCTAACTAGGTTAATGTAAGACAAATCTGTAAACTCAAGTTAGACATCTAGGTTAATTGTGATTAAGCCATCTAAACGTAGAGAGTTATACGACTCTGAAACATGTGGGCCCAAGCTTGAGAACATTGAGATCTCATTAAGCCAACCAGGCAATCAACTATACTTCAAATGCATAGCAGGAAAGAAGTACTACTATACCACGCTGACCGAGAGTTATACGACTTCAAAACATGTGGGCCCAAGCCTGCCCGACAAGGATGATGAAGTAGTACACACCCTTTGCTCACCCCAAAAAATATATCGCCACACCACTAGCATGAAGAATGTATATCCCGTGACTACAAGCCGAGAGTCGCTCCAAAGCCTAACCAACAAAAGGATTAAAACAACATATCTTCGCACAACTACCACCAAGCAGATATATTCAAGACAACAAGTTCTAAGTCGCTCCAACATAAGCATGACAAAAGGATCGAGTTGATCAAGAGGAACTGACAATTCTTGTAGGATGAGCAATTTAAAGGACTCCGGGTTAAAACGAAAAATAAAAATCAAAGTTAAACAAAATAACATATTTTCATAGCAATTATGAAATGCACCATACCATCTTTTCCATTTAGCATTCACAATATCATTTGCATGACATCATGCAATCATTTTCATAATCATTACGATACTCATTGCATAGCATCATCATACATCAAAGTAACTTGCTATGCATCACGATCACTTCCTAAAAATCCTAAAATGTCTTTCTAAACGTACATGAAAACTTTTCATGCGAAATACCACTACGCATTTACCACATGTTAGTTTGATCTTTATCACTACCATCTTTCTCATTATTTGATTTGATTCCTATCGCAAACAATTTGAGTACATCGTCTTTACAAAATGGTTATCTTGATCTTTATCACTAACATCTTCCTCATTTTTTGAATTGATTTCTATCACGGACAATTTGAGTGCAACGTCCTTTGCAGTTAGCTTGACCTTTATCGCTGACACTTTCCTCATTTTTCTATTTGATTTCTATCATAGACAATTTGAGTACAACATCATTTAAAAAATTGTTAGTTTGATCTTTATTACTAACATCTTCTCATTGCTCGACATGATTCCTATCAAAAGCAATTTGAGTACAACGTCCCTTACAAAATTATTAGCTTGATCTTTATCGCTGACACTTTCCTCATTGTTCTATTTGATTTCTATCATTGACAATTGCAGTAAATCATCCGGGCAAAATTGTTAGTTTGATCTTTATCACTAACATCTTCCTCATTGTTTGAATTGGTTTCTATAACAAACAATTTGAGTACAATATCCTTTACAAAATTGTTAGTTTGATCTTTATCACTAACATCTTCTCATTGCTTGATTCGATTCCTATCACAAGCAATTTGAGTACAACGTCCCTTACAAAACCGTTAACTTGATCTTTATGCAGACGTCTTCCTCATTGTTTGAATTGATTTCTATCACAAACAATTTGAGTATATCCTTTACCAAATCGGTAGCTTGATCTTATCGCTGACGTCTTTCTCATTGTTTTATCTGATTTCTATCACAAACCATTTGAGTACAATATACTTTGAAAATCGTTTGCTTGATCTTATCGATGTCATTTTCCTCATTGTTCTATTTTATTTCTATCAAAGACAATTTGAGTAAATCGTACTTACAAAATCGTTGGTTTGATCTTTATCTCTTACATCATCCTCATTGTTTGAATTGATTTCTATCACAAGCAATTTGAGTACAAATCCATTACCAAATCGTTAGCTTGATCTTTATCGATGATGTCTTCCTCATTGTTTGAATTTATTTCTATCACAAACAATTTGAGTACAATATCCTTTACAAAATCGTTAGCTTGATTTTTTTCGCTAGAATCTTCTCATTGTTTGATTTGATTTCTATCACAAACAATTTGAGTACAAGATCCTTTACAAAATGATTAGTTGATCTTATCGCAGTCATTCTTCACATTGATCAATTTGATTTCAATCCTAGACAACGTGATCATATCATGGTTACCCAAATGATTAGCTTGATTTTATCGCTATCATCTTTCTCATTGACCGGCTTGATTTCTATCATAGACAACTTGATTACATCGTTGTCTCAAAGTGGTTAGCTTGATTTTATCGCCAACACTTTTTCCCATGTTCATTCCAATTTCTTCCACGAACAACTTGAGTATATCGTTGTTACAAAATGACTAGTTTGATTTCATCGCTAACGTTCTCCAAATTGACCGGGTTGTTTCTATCATGAATAACGTGTTGTTACCAAATGGCCAGTTTGATTTCACCACTGCCATTTTCTTATACAATTTGGCTACCATCATCTTAACAACCTGGATGCGTCATTGTTACCAAAGATCGGCTCAAATTCTACTTATGAGATTTTCATATTACAAGATGTGGTGACTTTATAGAATCTTTGTATAACTCTTTATATAAAGAGATATACAAAGGGGGGCAACTGTAGACACCATATTTTTTCCGGGACAAACATTGTACTAAAAAAAAACTATTTATAGCATCGTACTACAATAATATTTTTAAAGAATGCTTGAGATGATTCGGTTGAGACTTACAATAATATTTTGAAAGAATGCTTAAGATGATTCGGTGAGACTAGCAGTGGTAAGTCAATATGAATCAATAATCACCAAGTTTAATCTTATTTGATTGGATTTTAGTTAAGATTAGTAGTGACTAATTTTGAACTACTGCCAAGATTGATCGTATAAAATTTTTGACTAGACTTGTTGGATATTGTTAACAAATTCAAATTTCATTTCAAACACACAATACTTTTACAATGATATCACCTCTTATACAAATACAATCACTATTACAATAAAACATGTCAAGCTCGAACCACAAGATGTCAACCCACCAACTTTGGGTCAACCCAGTCACAAGCCCACAGTCGGGTTTTAGCCCAACTCGTCTCGGCCCATCTTATCTACAATTGATTTAGCATTTCAAGGAGTGATCACAGACTTGCAGAGGCAGCTTTAACAAGAACCAATTACAATGTGACACATGGCGCGTCGTTTAGCTATAAATGATCTCTTTCAGCTCTTGTTTTGGGGAGGGACTTTCAGAGGAAATAAGATACAGAAGTTTTGATAGACATACACACTTTAGTATTTTCTTCTTTTCATTATTTTGGTGGGACAAGGATTAGTTCAGAGCTCCGAAAACAGAATCAGGGCAGTTCACAGGAACAAGAATCCAACTAGGTTGGTGCTTGTACTCTTTCCTTTTTACTGAATACTAATAAGATCTCATTTTGTTCAAGCTTTTCTCTATATGAGTCATTTAGTTTAAAACTTTAACTATCACCATGATTTAGTTACGCCAATATCCTTTCAATTATTTATTTTCCAAGCTGAGTAGTTGTCAATCTCTTTAGCTATTTATTTATTTCCGCCGATCTATACCCGCTATGCTTTCGATTTCATTTCTACACTGCTTTATACTTGCAGTCAAGCTTTCTAGTTTATCACCTCTATAAGCTATGTTTTGTCCAACTTAATTTCTGCCATATTAAAATTCCTTCATGTTAAAAAGTAAACAATACTGTGTTTAGTTCGTGATCTCTCAAAACCAGATCCAAACAAAATCGCTCAAATACAATAAATATCATATTTCAAAGCCCACAAATCAACCTAGTCTAATAAAAACTCAAGCAGTGGCGGTGATTCATTGTAGCTAAGATACAGTTCCTACCAAACACAATAAAATTTCAGAATCACAGACTCTTACCAATTTTTCAATCAATCAACATAATCTAATAAAATCACAAACAGAAGCAGTGACTTGTGGTCAATATTTTACCAAATCATAGGGATAGGCAGTGATTTATATTCGTCCAAATTAGCAAGTTTAGAACATGTTAATTAATCTTCTATTAAAGGAAATTCTTTTCTTTTAGAAAACTCTAGCATATCAATAGCTACATCTAAACCCATCGACCAAACTGCGAAGAGTAAAAAACCATCAAATCTATACATATCATGTTTCCAAACCACAGATCAGTAGACCAATTCCAAATCCACCATAATAGTCCATTTGTAGTTTTTTTTAACAAAAGATATTCATATATATTGAATCACCAAAAAGATAGTTACACCCTGGAAAATAGCCAGGTCTGAAAATCAAACAAATGACTCGCAGTCGGGGACAATGAAATGGCATTTCTATCCACCAAATGGGCTACCCTATTGTTACGACGACCTACAAATCGAACACTAAGCCCCTGATGCAAGGAAAAACAAGATACCACCTCTTCCAAAACCGCTCCCATCCGAATATCGCCAATCTCCGCCCAAATGATCTTATCGATGAAAACCTTGGCGTCCCCTTCAAAGCAAACCTCATAGAACCCATTCTCAAGACACCAATATAATGCCTCGCGCAGCGCCAGGACTTCCACCGCCATCGGGTCATCAATGCACTGGAATTGGACCCCGCTGCCACCAGAATATCTCTCGATGGAGTCATCACCACCACTCCTCCCGCCGAGTGGGACCCCTGCCGTGTCGCCCCATCCCACATGCAGATAACCTGACTACCACTCCCTGTGCTAATAGGAGGAGGCCTAGGAGCATAGAAAGGGTTTTCCCGCTCAACCGCCACCCGCAGCCACTCATCAACCTACTGATTTAACTGGCGCAACAAGGCCGGGATCCCGAATTGTTTGCCTTCAAAAACAACCCAATCATAAGAGCGCCGGATCCTCCAGAGAACAGCAATCACAGTCATAACCAGCTCCGGCTGGCGAATGAGAGCTAACAGTCGTTTATGAAAAAGCGGAAAATTATGGCGAGGCAACCCCTGACCCAGATATTCCAGCCCATAATAATCCCAGACCGCCTGAGCCACCGGGTAATCCAGAAACAAATGCTCCATGGTTTTTATGGCACGACAGGTAGGGGGATCAAACCACTGACTGAGCTTTGAATCACTCCACCGTCCTTGCCCAAGACAGAGAACTTCCTCCACCCAAAGGTCGCTCCCTTCCGGGAGCACCAAGGGGTTATACCTTGGGTGAGAGGGGTGGAGCTGAGGAACCCAGTTAGAAGAGAGTAAAGACGCCATTCGCCCATTAGCGATCTTCCATCTTAACCCTTGTTCAAGCAATTTCCTGCCATACAGAATATTCTGCCAACCCCAGGATGGCCAGGATCGTGCAGTAGCCGTAAGGAACGTACCAGAAGGGAAGTACTTTCCTTTGTAGACTTGAGCTAGCAGGGAATGGGGTTCAGTAATGATCTGCCACCCAATCTTGGCTAACAAGGCTTCGTTGAACAACTTAAAATGACGGAACCCCATACCCCCATCATGCTTGCTTCTACACATATTTCTCCACGATAACCATCGAATTTTCGACTGGCCCTCGACCACATTCCACCAAAACCTAGCCACATGTTTATCCAGAAGTCTACAAAGGGAAAGAGGAAGTTTGAAACAGGACATGACATGTAACGGAAGCGCCAAGGCTACGGATTTAATCATGACCTCCTTAGCAGCCCACGACAACGTCCTTTGCTTCCACCCCTGAAGGCGCTCAAGGAGCTTATCTTCGAGGTACCGAAAAGTAGCCATTTTAGAACTGGCTATCAGCGTAGGTAACCCTAGGTATCTATCATGGACGCCAACTGCTCCCACCCCCAAGATCTGGGCCAAAAACTCCTGATTAGGCACTGCAATGTTTTTGCTAAAGCACACCGCGGATTTGTCCAATTTAACCCTCTGGCCACTTAGTTCCTCATATTCATTCAACACTTCAATCAGATTCTCACACTCTTGGAAGGAACCTCGGAGGAATAGATAAGAATCGTCCGCAAACAACAGGTGGGTGATCCTAGGTGCCCGAGGAGCCACTTTAACCCCTTGAAGTTTTTGTTCCGAAATTGCCTTATTTAGGAGTGCCGCAAATCCCTCAGTGCAAAGCACAAAAAGAAGAGGAGAGAGAGGATCCCCCTGCCGCAGACCCCTAGATGGGGTGAAGTATGCCGCCGGAGTGCCATTCATCATAACTGAAAACGAAGTGGATTTGAGGGACTCAAGAATCCATCGTCGCCACGTAGAGCTAAATCCCATCTTGTCCAAAACCGCAAGGAGAAATGGCCATTCGACTCTATCATAGGCCTTTTCCATGTCAACCTTCAGAGCCATGTACCCTTTCTTGCCTTTCGTTTTGATTTTCAGATAGTGCATTAGTTCGTGCCCGAGGAGAATGTTTTCAACTATTTGATGTTCCCTGATAATAGCATTTTGGCCCTGGGAGATAACCTGCGGAAGGAACCTAGCCAGCCGCTCAGCCATAATCTTGGTTATAATTTTGTACACAAACTGGCTGAGGCTTATCGACCGCAGCTGCTTCATGTTATCCACATTATCTACTTTGGGAATCAACGTCAACCAGGTATGATTGAAGCTACGGAGCATCCTACTCGTCCTAAAAAACGAGCAGACAGCTTCAGCCACCGAGTTACCTACAATATCCCAGTAGGCTTTGAAGAACTTGCCCGTGAACCCATCAGAACCTGGAGCTTGTTTTGAGCCCATAGAGAACATCACTTTCCAAACTCAGCGGGATGAACTTCCGACGTGAGGCTAGCATTCATATAAGGTGTAATACTCTAGGAAATGGGCAAGCCCGCAACTCTTTCCCTCATATTCACGACCTGGGTTTCAGAGGTAAATAGGGTTTTGTAAAAACTACAAGCAATATCCGCCTTCCCAGCTTCCTCCGTGACCCAGTCACCATTATCATTCCGGAGGCCTTCCAAAAAGTTTCTTTTTCTCCGAGTTCTTGTAACAGTATGGAAATAAGAAGTGTTCTTATCACCCTTTTTGAGCAAATGAACTCTAGACTTCTGTTGCCAATAAATTTCCTCTGCCTCCTATTGCCGCGTCAGCTGCATTTCCAGCTTGCGGACCTCATCCCAATCAATGGGATGTATCATCTTAATCCGATCAATTTCACCCTGAAGAGTATGAATGTTGTGCAGGGAGTTCGTAGTACCCGCCCTACTCCAATGATAAAGAAGATGTCGAAGCTGTTTCAATCGCTCCCAGAGCTGGAACATCGGAGTCCCATGGATTTCATCCTGCCAAACAGAGGTCACCACCGCCCTGACCTCCGAATTTTCTGCCCAACGAGCATCAAATCGGAACAAAGGGCGAGTGTGGCGGGTATACAGCTTATCAGCAAGGAGGATCGCCCGATGATCAGACCCTTGGTCTGTGAAATGTTTGACTAAAGTATCCGGGTATCGCTCAATCCAATTATGAGAGCACAACGCCCGGTCCAACCTCTCACGAATACACGCCACACCCATCCGTTTATTGGTCCAGGTGAACTGGTTTCCCTGGAAACCAGGGTCATGGAGACCAAGGTCCTGAATGAAATCGCGCAGGCTAAGCGCTTGTAATAAATTCCAGGCATTTCCCCCATACTTTTCACTCCCATGAAGAGTAGTGTTAAAATCACCAATGACCACGTAAGGGAGTTGGATATTAGCACAAACTTGCTGCAGCCGAGCTAACTGAGTGGCTCTTATTGTTGAATTACAGCTAATGTAAACTGAAACCACCACATAAGAAAAATCACCTTCATTAATTTGGGTGCAAATACAAAAATTGGAATGGAAAAACACCGAAGCGTCAACTTCGGGGGACCAAGATACCACTAAACCACCCGATGCATTAATCGCATCCACAAAGAAGCAACAAGAAAGATCAAAACCTAATCCGCGCATACGACGGGACACTACTCTACGACTCAATCGTGTCTCTAAAAAGAAAACGAGATCCGGTTTATTGGAACGAACTAAACCGACAACAGTTTGGAATGTGAGGGGTGGTCCAATTCCTCTCACATTCCAGGCCAGAAGCATCATTTATCCGGGTGGGGCCACTTGAGGCTGGCTTCCTCCACCTTATTCATATCATCAAGTTCCTCCACAAATTGTTTCTTGGGGGACGGGGCCTCCTCCGCAGTACCCTCGATTTCCGCAAAGGGACGCTTCACGCCACCGCTTGAAGGTTCCGGAAGATTGGATCCATACTCATTAAGGCTAAAATCCTCCATTCCCTCCTCCGCCACCTTTGATTGATGCGTGCCCCCCAAAGGATATGGGTGTCGCCGACCTAGTCCATTCGCCACACTGTTTATAGACAGTCCTTTCTCAAACTCCTGGACTACTTGTCGAACTCGTTCCGCCTGGGCATGGCTCCTCAGCATTTTTTTCGCTGCCAGAGGACGCCGTTTGATTTCGAAGATCTGGGCATCCTCCTCCGAAACCATGCCCTCCGAGTCAACCAGTGTAGCCTGGTCCGTGGACAGGGGCAACTCAACCGGATCAAATAAGTTGGGGGTACCCGACTCAACCCCAGTATCCGAGATTGCATCCTCAGCATTGGGATCGCTATACGTGGGGACACACACTCTTAACGACACGACATCAGTAATAACCCTCGGAGTAGGGTTTCGCACACTTTGGGGAGGAGAAATATGTTGTCCCTCCTTCTCCATTCTCGAGGCCAATTGATTAGGGAGGATTGAAGTCTGCAAATCGCGTGACTTGGCAGCGCCCATGCGCTCTCCACGAGTCCGGCCAGCGAGGTGCTCTGTCTGCCCTGGGTCCCTCTCGGCCATCATCTTTGCCTTGCCGGCTTGCATGGGTTGTGCATGAACCACAAATTCCTCTTCCGATTCCTCTTGTAGGATCAGCCACCTGCGACGAGTCTGGTCCTGGGTTGTATCCATGACAGGGGAACCGATGGAGGGTTGCGACATTACATCAACCCGCCGTCGTCTCGTTCGCCTGTCGCGCTGCTCGTGCCATGTACCCCGTCTCGAGATACGAGGCCGCATCTGCTCCCCTACCTACCATTCCATGTCATTAGCAGTCGTGTTCGACTGCTTCTCCCTGGCGTTCAGGCCCTTGCGGCCATATCTCCCAAGACTAATTTTAGGACTCTTCGTCATAGGGAATCAACACGAGGGCTTCTCTTGGCCACCTTTTGGCTCGACCTCCATAAATGGGCGGGTCAAAGTCCCCACCCAAAGCGGACTATGATCCAAAGTTGACCTTCTCCTAGCTGCCACAGTAGGCTTCTTCCCCAGCCTTCCATCATCGCAGTCAGCCTCTCTTGTGCGCGTACTGTCAATAGGCCCCTTGTCACGGAGGTCTTTGTTGATCCAAACAGTGCGAGGGTGGTAGGGCCGAGTGGCCTCATCAGCATCGAATAGCTTGTGGCCCAATTTTTTTTGTCACCAAGTGGGGGTTGAATCTCTCCTTTCCCGAGGGAGGGTCAAAAGAACATGTCTGGCGAGCATGACTCACCCTCCCGTAGTGAAAGCAGAAACTAGGTAAATGCTCATACTTGAGGTTGATCCAAAAGCACCCCGTCTCATCGTTCGCCGCCATGATTTGGGAACGAAGAGTTTGGAGAAGTCAATCATCACCTTCACTTTGATAAAATTTCGAGCCGTGTCGGGGCAGGAGAAGAGGCCGACTTCAAGCAATTTGCCAATTGTAGCCTCTGCCACCTTTCGGCCGAACTGCGCTGTAAAGCAGTCCTCTAGAACCCCCCATGCACTTTGAAGGGGGCAGTTGCGAGCCCATCAAAGATTTGCTTATTAATTATAGGGGTCCATGCGCGTAGATGTATGATCATGTCCTTAATCACCCATGGGGATTGCTTCAAAACCCAGCTCTTAGCAGCCTCCGAAGGGAGCACGAACTCATAAAGACCCTGGGCTACAATTCTAATCCTGATACGCCCCCTCCCCAATATAGGGAAAGTATGTTTAAATATCTACCCGGGCCGGTCCATGTACCGCTACTTCGATTGTTTGAAACATTATCTTGTGGATTGGTTTTGGTAAAACAAAGGTCTAAAACTAAATTACTTGGAATGGTAAAATGTATTTAACTCTAGTTGAGAAAGCTTCACCCGGGTGTTGCTCCCCTTAGCTAACAATTATGACTTAAGAATCGAACGACCGTGTCTGGTTAAGGGTTCATAAACCGCAGGGAAGCCTAACAAGCAGGCAAAGCTACCCTCTTAGCCTCTAGGTTGAGGAATGGGATACGATCCAAGCCACTAATGTGACCCTCTCAACCTTATCAACTAAGGAATGGTTAGACTTCACACTAGAAGTGGAGTTCTGACGTCCACCCACTACCAAGCCCTATATGATAATGTGTATTAGGAGGTTTTCCCTTTAACTAACCTAGAATAGGAGGCATAGAATGCCCAAGGAAACCCATCTCTAATAGAGTCTCTTAAGTTAATGAGGGTTCTCTGTAAACTAGCTTAGGAGGCATTGAATGCCTAGGGAAACCCATCTTCAAATGAGCCTCTTAGGTTAAGGAGGGTTCTCTCTAAACTAGTTTCCGAGGCATTGAATGCTCAAGGAAAACCGGCTCGAATCGAGCCCCTTCAGGTTAAGGATGTTTCCTCTCTAAACTAGCCTAGGAGGCATGAAATGCTCAAGAACACCCATCTCAAATTGAGGCTCTTAACCTAAGGAGGTTTCCTCTCTAAACTAGCCTAGGAGGCATTAAATGCCCTAGAACACCCATCTCAAATTGAGCCTCCTAACCTAAGGAGCTCTCCTCTCTAAGCTAGGTTAGAATGGCAATTAGATTGATAGGCTTTCACACAACACAATCATTTCTGAATAATACCTCCACATTCACATAAAACACAACCACACACAAATAATTCAATTCATACAAGCATTCACATAATTGTAGCTAGGGTTCACAAACACCCAAGTGAAAGAATGGACTTCTCCAGGCTAGGAGAAGAGAAAACACAAAAAAGGGAAAGGGAAACCATCTAGAAGATATAATCCTTGCTCCTTGTGCTGAAGAAATCCTCCTTTGGGGAAGAAATTCCCAAAACCTTGCTTGGAGATGAAACCCTAGCTTTTTCTCTTCTTTGGTTCGTCACTTTCTCACTCTAAAATCTGAAGAAGGAGAAGTTTGTCACACTAGGTCTCCCCCTTTCTTCTTCCTTTCAGCTTTCCTTTTAAGTTGAGATCACTCCCAGTTCACGGCCTGAGTTCACGGTCGTGAAAATTGAAACGTGTCGGTGAACTCAGTTTTGCGACCAAAACACACCGCTTTATTTTCTCGGGTTCACGACAGTAGCCTCTATTAAAGGTCTTAGAGATTGTGAATAGCCTGGGTGTCAGTAACTTGTGAACCCTCTCTATTCGCTCCTCACTTCACGGGTCATGGCTCCAGTTCATGGTCCTGTAAGACTCTAAACTCCAATGTCTGGCCGTGAACATCGGCTGTCTCCACCTCTTCGCCCGATCTTTGCTCCTTTTCTTACAACTTTTGACTCCGGGTTTGGTTTTACCTGTTAGGATTTGAAACACACTAAAACACAAGCAACCTCACGTAAAACCAACCTTTTTTGGAGTTCAATTGTAACAAACGTCAAAGAGAATTAGGAATAAAAAGTATACATTTGGGCCTGAATCACTCCCCCACACTTAGACGTTTGCTTGTCCCCAAGCAAACCATTTCACACAAGGTAATCTCTCAACCTAAGAAAATGCTTTGGGGACAAATCAAAGGGCACAAAGTGGTGAATCTCAATGGCTATTGGCAATTAACACATGAAAGTTGCAAGCAATACCGACATCCACTGCAAACGACATTCGAGGTCACCAAAACGGGTTTACGAAAAGTTCTCAAATTGTTCATAAATCAATGAAAGTCTCAACAAGATCACTTATCAACCACAACTAACCATGCATAACATTCCAGTCCAAGGAACAAACGAATGGGCAATAGAGGTCCTCATCGGGGTATGATGTGACATGCAAAGCAAGAATGAATCGCTCACTCTCTTGACTAGTGGGGGTCGGGACCTTTTTGGTGCAAAGAATGTGCACAATCATCAATACTCGACCCTATCGTCTCTTCACCATTGTGGCAACCTCTAAATGTTAGAGTTTACGGGACGGTTGTCATCACTAGCTTGTCTGGAGGTCTTAGACACGAGTTCAAATGACTGGCAATTGTATTGGACATGGGGAAAAAGATTTTTGGGTGGTGGCAAACACATCATGAGGTCCCACATCTTCACCCTAAACCCAAAGGTTCTATGGTCTTGACTACGAATATTCCCTACAAACATTGGCCACTACCATCAGCCAAAAACCTTGCTTCTCCATTCCAACCTATCACCCATCAAGAACTACCTTTAAGCGCTCTTCCTCGGTCTACTCTTGCTATCACATTTCGACTTGGTAGTGAAGGAGTTCTAAAACTATGATGTGGAGGTTTCAATGGCTAGAATGCAGAGAAACCCCACTTAGAGCATACTCTTCGAATCTTTTGTGGCGCTCTCTTCTTTATTGACCCCGTTTTATTACCTCTTTTTTGTTTCTTTTTCTTCTTTCTTTCTACTTTCCTTTTCTTTTCTTTTTGAGGGGGGGGATAATAGAGAGCTAAACAATTTCCACACTACTTTTAATAACCAATGCTCTCCTTTAAGAACTCACTCCAACACTACTTTTTCTCTTTCATTCCTACCAAGAACCACACACAATCCCCCTATGTAAAACCTCCATGGAACTCAAAAGCGAGAGCTCTGGGACACAAGGACTACATATGTATAGACACAAAGATAGGATGGGGGGTCATTCTATCAAACACCATTAAGCTCGCAAGCAAAAAGCTCCTAACATGAGAACGACCCCCAAAGTCACAAGGCTCAGAGGGGTTGACTAGGGGATAAAACATTTCGGGACAATCAACATTTGGGCGTGGACTGATCATATGCCTCCATCATACTCTCTAGTGATAACTGTGATGTTACTCGCCATGGTAAGAGGGATCTAAGCACACAAGAAGAAAACGATCGGCTCAAAACTCACATGGCTACCTAGTCACCCAATCATTCATTCCAGTTTCACAAAACACAATGCATGGCAATTGTAATCAACAAGTAATCGAGTCAAGAAATCCATTCATTTTTGCACACATGAGAACTAAACTTTTTCACTATCATAATACACCTCTCAGTCATCATCATAGGACACACTCGATCACATGCAACAATTTAAGGTTAATGCCAATAAACACGAGATTCTACTACAAACTGGCCACATTGATCATGCAAACATTGCTTGGAGCACTCAAAATTTTCAAATTTTGGCATACATCAAGGCTCCAAGCAACATCAATCACACTCACACAAGCATAAGAATAAACTACACCCACCACCACACTTAAGTTCGACATTTCCCTCAATGGCGTAAGATAGGGGTAGAACAATGTTACCGCTTTGCTTAGTGAGTGAAAGTTGGAATTGTTCCCGGGGTAGGAGATTGAAGCTTCAAGGAGAAGCCAAAAAACACATATACTCAAACACAATACGACTCGCTCGAGGCGAGGTTATTACACATCACAATACCATAGTAGTAGTTTATGATCACACACAAAATAAAAGATAAAAAAAAAGAGTTCAGAGTTCCAAGTGGAGTAGTGTGGCGAAAGGAATCGGCTCTACCACATTTCTTCCTCGTCGGCTACCTCTCACTGGGTTGAAGGCCCCAGCTCATCATCTGGAATGAGGCCCTGGCGACGAGTCATCTACTCAAGTAGGTCGATATGTCCGTCGAGTCGGGAAGTCACTCCCACGACATGGGTCTCAAGGTGATCTATCCTCTAGACGAGGGGATCGCCACCGGGTGGTGGTGGTGCTGCTCGTGGTTAGGGGTGGAAATCGGTATGGTATCGATATCCCAATACCAAATACCGAAATCCCGAATACCGAATTACACCGTAAAATCAATCCCAATCCCATATCCCTAAATAATTTCGGTAACCCAATCCCAAACTATAAATATTTCGGTATCCCAATCGGTATTATAGAATACAAAATTAATTACCTTTGCAACTAATAATTAAATATATAAATTAGATTTTATTGTTTAATTTAGGGCAAAGTGACTAAGCAAAGAGTCTTGAGTTGCCTAGATATAACATCTCAAGTACTTGTAATTGGTAATCTTTAATTTGACGAATTTGAGGTTGAGAGACGACTAATACTAGTGGGAAATAGTGATGTAATGATCTATGTATAATTAAAAGACACTCTTGGTGGTTGAGGGTCGCGTAGTAGCGAATGAGAGAGTCTAGTTGAGAAGATAAAATACACACTAGCTTATATTTCGATATTGATCGGTATTTTGGTATATACCGATCCCAATCCCGTAATCCCTAATACCGAATAACAATTGAAATTCAATCCCAATCCCACGAAATTATACGTGTATTCGGTAATACCAAATATAGACAAATTCGGTACGGTATTCGGTATATCCCAAATACCGATACCAAACTTCCAATCCTACTCGTGGTGGTGGTACTGGGCGCTGGAGTGCGGGACGTCGGCGGCGGCCGAGAGCTTGAGCATGTGGCTTCTTTGAAGGTGGGACCTCTGGTGGTAGAGGTAGTCCCTCAATGAACCAGAATGGTCCAAACGATCCCAGCAACCGCATGGAATGCAAAGTGCTATCTTCGAACCCCGTGGAGCGCCCCTCATATGTGCAGCCCGCCAGATTGACATTCAAGTGACGTGTGAGACGAGTAATGACTGCTCTAAACACAACACCTAACAAAGGCCAAGTGTAACCAATGGAAGGGACTGCAGTATAGTGGCTCAAGTGATAAATATCGAATCCACGGGTCTCTAGAGTTACTATTACTCAGCTTCAGTTTATTATTTAGCAAATCAGATTAAGATGAAAGAACTAAAACTACTCTAGCAAACTACAGTTAAAGTTAATCTAATTACAGGTTGGGAACTCACTTAGGTATGATTCCCCCTAGCCACTAGCCAGATTAATGATTGATGATCTCTAACCTGTTTCACTTTCATTCACAATGCGGAGAATCCTTGACTAGACCTTGAGTCTCGACTAAAGGAACAAGGCCCTCTTGAGTCAATTGCCTAGAGGGACGTATCCTTCTCTAGAACAACTGATCAAGGCGTTCTGAACTAGACTCCCTCTATCGAAAGAGCTTCTCAATCGATACAAAGCAGTGAATCAACCCTCGACTAAAGCAATCGATCCACTACTATCAATCTATGGTGCTCTATTGACCTAATCAGGTATTCCCTCTCATAGAATCAAAGCAGAATCAATAATCTCGACTAAAGCAGAATTGAATCATGAAAAAATGCATAGATTGAATATGAACTCAAGATTATCCAGTCAGAGTACTCATACAATCATCCAATCAAACAAACATAGCTAGGGTTCCTCAAAACCTAAGTGAAGGGAAGTTACTCCATAGAGAAGAGAGAGACTGCAGTAAGAATCTTCAGATGATCAGTCTTCAAGTCCAGGCTTGTTCCTCGAGCTTCCAAGGCAAAGAAATCCTCCTTCTCTACTCCAAGAACGCCCTCAAATCGCCCTCTCTCTCTTTGGTTCGTCCCTTGGGTGTTTGGGATCCAAAACCCAGCTCTCCTCTTCTTTGGTTCGGAATTTGGCTTAAAACCAGGAAATCCCGACTCACACGGGCAGGGTGGAACGGCCGTGTGGCCTACCCAGTTGCCCGTGTGAGGCAAAACGCACCGTATCACTTAGTCGAATTCCAGGCTTCTTACACGGCCAGTGTGGCACGGCCGTGCGTGACTTCCTTCTGCCCGTGTCTGCTCTCGGCGAATGTGGCACGGCCAACCCGGCCACTTGCACGGCCGTGTCAATCTGCTGCTCTGCCCGTGTCTGCTCTCGCAGAATGTCACACGGCCAGACTGGCCTCTCGCACGGCCGTGTGCACATCAGGGTAGCCCGTGTGACCTCCTTTGCGACTTGTCTCGCGCCCGATCTTCGCCCAATCGACCCCGAACTCGCTCCTAAACCTTCATTCACTTGCCAGGACCTGAAATATCACAAACAAGCACAACCTAGCGTGAAATCGGTCTAAAACACGAGAAACCACATCTCAAACGGTGTAAGAACAGGGGTGAAAACATGTGTAACTAACGGGCTATCAAACTCCCCCACACTTAACCGTTTGCTTGTCCCCAAGCAAACCTAACTCAAACCAATGCAACTCTCCAGACCTCTATAGGAACAAACAACCTAGATCGTAGGTAGAGGACTTCCTAGGTCATTTAGCAGCTTACGAGGTCAACCGACGCACAAGTCATCTCAAAGCTTCTTATCGAGTCGGCATCATGGCAAACAGTGAACAAAGGACAAATGAATCGTGGATGAAGAGATTCTCTAAAACAAAAGATCATGGACTCACATTTTTCAAGGTGCTCTATTTTCTTTGAAGATGGTTGGAACCCCTTTTCTTTCTGTTTTGCTTGTTTTCTGTTATTTTTCTTTTCTTTTCAAGGGTCCCAACCTGCTCTTACCGGCCATGCCAGGAGCGGATGTCTCGAGCCTCGTGCGGGGGAAAGACATGTAAGGGGGCTGGAGGTAGTAGGTGGAAATTGGGAACGGATTCCCGTCTCCCCTTACACACTTTCGCCCTATTCGCACGGGAGACGTTTATTTTGAAGCACATTTTCGAGCACCTGTTATTTTCAAAACATGATACAAGAGTCCATGACAGGCAGAGAATCCACAACACCACACAATTCAAGGGTCCTAAGATCACTAATTCACTCAATCAACCAACTCAATATGAAGAAGAAATGAGACTTCTTAAATGCATCAACATCCTCCATAGTGCTACACTACCTCCCTAGGTTGCATATTACTGTAAAGACTGTCAATTCAAAGCATACTGAGCAGGCAATTGCAAGGAAACACGTACTTGGAGCCCTCAAATTTAAAAATTTGGACAGTGGACTAGGCTCCAAGCACACAAACAGCCAAACATTCACCCGCATAAATAATCGAACATCCCCCCACACTTAAGCACGACATTGTCCTCAATGGAGGAAAGATAAGGAGGGTAGAACGAAGTTACCAGATCAAGGGTGAATGATGATGTATGGGTCAGGCGGTGCATTCCAGAAAGAGAGAGTAATCAGAACACAAACACCACACAAAATCTCACAAAGGTTGAGTTATTGACTCTAAAATCAAATAACAAAACTGACTCAACCGAGGAGAAATAGAGACAGAAATGCAAACCGACTGGTTGGGTTGCCTCCCAACAAGCGCTTCTTTCACGTTGTGAGCCGGACGATGGCTCCTAAGTTTCGGTCCATGCTAGAACCTCCTTGAAGTTGAGGTTCTCGTCGATGAGGTGGAGTCTCAAGTCACGAGCATGTGGTGTGGCAGGTGATGAAGGCTCATGTACTTGATGCAGATGAAGTCTCCACCCTCGAGACCTCTTCTTCTCTTCTCTCGTCTCATTGCCCCAAACCAGATAAGACAGCATCGATTGGCCACCATCGCGTCCACCAAGAGGGACCGATGTCGAGGTGGCCTTGGTCTGGCAAAGAGACACTGCAAATGGGTCCTTGCTAAGCAGTTCCTCGAAGTTTGGTGGAGATATCACATGTAACTCATGGCCGGTGCAGGCCTCTTCCACCTCAACTTCATCCTTAGCCTGGACGCCAATTGCTTCTTTAACCTCCCTTCCTTCTTCATGTGGTAT
Source organism: Linum trigynum (assembly GCA_964030455.1). Lineage (NCBI taxonomy): Eukaryota > Viridiplantae > Streptophyta > Magnoliopsida > Malpighiales > Linaceae > Linum > Linum trigynum. The sequence continues at coordinate 10,503,564 of OZ034814.1, forward strand.
CACCCCTGGGAAATGATCAAGAACTCCTCCAGCTTCACTTTCGTCATCCTCCACAACTTCTTTCTGCACCCTTTCTTGCTCTTTTTCTTCTAGCACGGATTGGAGAGCAAGTTGCCAAGCAATTTCTTTCATGAGATCTTCTTGCATCTCCTCACTCATGCCCGCCTCTTCAAAGCTCAGTTTGGGGTGTGGGAAGGTGTGGTCAGCTACGACATGACACGCCTGATCATGATCATCACGGGAGCTCTCCGTGACAACTTCAGTGTGTTCCACAATGCCCTTGTAGCCTTCTTCTTCCTCCTCCTCTTCTTGTATGGTAGCAGAAGGGTGATCTGGAGCAGGTTGCGCCCAAGATCGCTCAAGATCATCGACGCTCTTCTTAAGGCTCAGGAGGATCTCATCTGTTTCACGATAGGCCTGGACACACTGATCCATCCTGGAGCATGTTCTCTCACAGTCTCGAGCAAACTGCTCCATGAGTAACTCCAGCGCCGATGCCCTTCTGGTTGTGGGAGAAATTCTTCTTGATAATGAGGTTGTTCTTGATATGCCCAGGGGTCCGGTTGTTCTCCGTAGTAAGGGGGTTGGTACTGGAACCCGAATCCATAGTCTTCTCCGCCTTGATTGCTCCACGGAGTCTCGGGGTAATACCACCCAGATGGTGGTGGATACCCCCAATGATCGGAGAAGCCATTAGGATCCATGATTCAGATCTGCACCAACAAAAACAAAAACACCCAAGTGAAAAGCAAGGGTGGAAAAGAAAAGAAACGAAAAACGCTAAAGTAACAAACTTCTGCCTTTCCTAATACTCTAGAAAGTCCCCGGCAACGGCGCCAAAAACTTGACTCGCTACGACACAACACCTAACAATGGCCAAGTGTAACCAATGGAAGGGACTGCAGTATAGTGGCTCAAGTGATAAATATCGAATCCATGGGTCTCTAGAGTTACTATTACTCAGCTTCAGTTTATTATTTAGCAAATCAGATTAAGATGAAAGAACTAAAACTACCCTAGCAAACTACAGTTAAAGTTAATCTAATTACAGGTTGGGAACTCACTTAGGTATGATTCCCCCTAGCCACTAGCCAGATTAATGATTGATGATCTCTAACCTGTTTCACTTTCATTCACAATGCGGAGAATCCTTGACTAGACCTTGAGTCTCGACTAAAGGAACAAGGCCCTCTTGAGTCAATTGCCTAGAGGGACGTATCCTTCTCTAGAACAACTGATCAAGGCGTTCTGAACTAGACTCCCTCTATCGAAAGAGCTTCTCAATCGATACAAAGCAGTGAATCAACCCTCGACTAAAGCAATCGATCCACTACTATCAATCTATGGTGCTCTATTGACCTAATCAGGTATTCCCTCTCATAGAATCAAAGCAGAATCAATAATCTCGACTAAAGCAGAATTGAATCATGAAAAAATGCATAGATTGAATATGAACTCAAGATTATCCAGTCAGAGTACTCATACAATCATCTAATCAAACAAACATAGCTAGGGTTCCTCAAAACCTAAGTGAAGGGAAGTTACTCCATAGAGAAGAGAGAGACTGCAGTAAGAATCTTCAGATGATCAGTCTTCAAGTCCGGGCTTGTTCCTCGAGCTTCCAAGGCAAAGAAACCCTCCTTCTCTACTCCAAGAATGCCCTCAAATCGCCCTCTCTCTCTTTGGTTCGTCCCTTGGGTGTTTGGGATCCAAAACCCAGCTCTCCTCTTCTTTAGTTCGGAATTTGGCTTAAAACCAGGAAATCCCGACTCACACGGGCAGGGTGGCACGGCCGTGTGGCCTACCAGTTGCCCGTGTGAGGCAAAACGCACCGTATCACTTAGTCGAATTCCAGGCTTCTTACACGGCCAGTGTGGCACGGCCGTGTGTGACTTCCTTCTGCCCGTGTCTGCTCTCGGCGAATGTGGCACGGCCAACCCGGCCACTTGCACGGCCGTGTCAATCTGCTGCTCTGCCCGTGTCTGCTCTCGCAGAATGTCACACGGCCAGACTGGCCTCTCGCACGGCCGTGTGCACATCAGGGTAGCCCGTGTGACCTCCTTTGCGACTTGTCTCGCGCCCGATCTTCGCCCAATCGACCCCGAACTCGCTCCTAAACCTTCATTCACTTGCCAGGACCTGAAATATCACAAACAAGCACAACCTAGCGTGAAATCGGTCTAAAACACGAGAAACCACATCTCAAACGGTGTAAGAACAGGGGTGAAAACATGTGTAACTAACGGGCTATCAAGTAATGTAGGGCCCAATTGATGTGTTATATCGATGTTTGCCCCTTATGGCTCTGGCAAAAGAGGTGACCAAGACTGAACCAAAACGAAGGTTGCTAGACGGATCCACCATGCAAGCAAATGCTCACATGATCCTCTCAGTTATCTTGTTTGGATTGTTATAGCTCGGGTAGAGAGAATGGGCTAGGAGTGCTTTGATGATGCGCCACTGTGGCTTGAGTGTGGACGCCAATGTGAGTGTCGATTGAAATAGTGTTCGACGGGGCTCCGGGAGGCAAAACCTTCTATATGTTGCATTCAGGTCGCAAACTCTGATGGCGTCTTCTTCCCAATCGTCCTTACTCCCATTGCAAACTCCCAATGATTGGCCAAACTCATCAAAAGACATTTTGTGCCATTCCCCACCCAAGTGGAATTTCATCTTGCGCCGGCGAGCGTGCTATTTTTCGTGAGGATGATGAAGGTACTGAAAAACTCGACAACAAATCCTCAAAAATGTCATCCTCCATTTCAAGGATTCGGCGCCATTGTGGGTGCTCCACCGCCTCCCTCATGACATCTCCACAGTGAAGGCTATCAAATTGATTGAATTCGAGTTTCTAGTGTTCTCTAGAGTTAGTGCTCACTCAAAATTGTATCTCCTTCTCCGCTTTGGGGTTCCCTCTCAGTGCCACAAGGTACAGGTGGTTCATGCTGACTTTCCTACAAAATCGACAAACATGCACCATACGTGGAAATAACGTCAATCTCAACTCATTGGGAGGAAAAAGAATTTCCCCCACACTTATATTTCCAGTACGAATCCATGTTAATCAAAACAAAATAAGCCTAAGCACACTAAGGCATGGTTCTAGTTGGTCACGAATTATCTCACACAAATATTTAAACCTGAACCATGCCACGGTGGCTACCAACCACCACTCAATCAAAACATTTCTCATCATTCAACAATTAGCACTTGGTGGGCAAGTTTCGCAAATACAAGAAATTGGAAATAAAACATGCCCACCAAGGTTCAAATAAGCTCAAGCAACATCATTCAATCATTCAATAACCTTAATTCCTTGCCCTAATGCTAAGTTCAACAATCAATTCACAAAAATTCTCCTCACTTCATTCCTCCCAAAATAAATAAGGTAGAGCTGAAAACCAACCTGGAGACTCAAGTAGGATGTAGGAGGAAGTGAGGTGAGGGTGAGGACGGTGAAAATTGACCGAAAAACAAACTGGAGAAGCTTGTCGGAGCTTCATTAGAAGCTCGCCGGACTTTCGTCGGAGGCTCGACGGCAGCGACTTCACTGGAAAAAGATGGGCCAAACCTTCCCAAAATCTCAACGAAGGCCGCTTTTAATGAGGGAAGAATGGGTATGTGCTCAGTTTTGGATTTGGCTCGCCGGAAGTGGAGAAAATGAGCAAAAACCGTTGGATTTTTGCTGTTTTCTGGCGATTTTTGAAAATCCCAGCGAGATTTTGGGTCGTGAAGTGAAGAGGACCGTTCACGGCCTTTTTATAGGCAAACCCTGAAGTTCACGAACCCGTTTTCTAGTAAGACCGAGAACAAGGCAATCCGTCTGTGAACTCAGGTCGGTCGACAGGTTTGACACACGTGGAAGCACCCTGGTTCACGGACGTGTTTTCTTGTTCACGGTCTTATAAGACCATGAACAGGGCGATCCGTCCGTGAACATCAGTGAAAACAGGGCACTTCTGGAAAAAAATTACTCAACCTATTCCACTGCAATCACAAAAACTTGGCACGGGGATACCACTCGACCACTTGAACTCTTCACTTGACACACAAAAACGAAAATAAGGAAAAGCAAACAAACCTACGTTGGGTTGCCTTCCAACAAACTCTAACTTAACGTCACTAGCTACTTTCCTTCCTTCTTTGGGCGAGATTCCCTCCTTGCTTTTCTGCTTCACATCATCACAACAACCAACAATAATAGTGGGGTTCGCCTTGGAAGGCTTCCCTCCACTTGATTTCATATCAACCGGTTCCACTTCCTTCACTTCCTCACTCCTAGGCTTATGATCAATTCGAGGAGTAATTCTCTCTTCACCATCCCTCAGAATCAAAGTTCCCTCATTTACATCAATTAATGCATTGGCAGCGGCTAGTAAAGGGCGTCCTAGTATGAGTGGCATCTCAGAATCCTCACTTATATCCAGGATCACAAAATCCGTCGGATAATAGAATTTTCCCACTCGTACTAGCATGTCCTCCACTGTGCCCCTAGGACTAATGACAGAGCGATCGACCAATGTGACACTAACCCTTTAGTTCACCTATGTCTAGCCACTTAAAAAGCTTATATGGCATCACATTTATGCTCACCCCTAAGTCCGCCAAGGAATTTTCTATGTGATGAGAACCGATGCAAAGAGGTATAGTGAAACTACCTGGATCGGGTTGCTTCTTGGGCAACCTGTTGAGGATGAAGACTGATCACTCCTCGCCTAGGGTGGCATTGGCGAGGTATTCAAACTTTGGCTTCTAGGAGAGACACCCCTTGAGGTATCTCGAATACCTTGGCATGTGGGCCATTGCTTCAAGGAAGGGAATGTTGAGGTGGAGCTTTCAGAGCATCTCCATGAAACCTCCACATTCCTCTTCCAATCTTTCCTTGTGCACTCTCGTGGGAAAAGCTAGGGGTGGCATGTACTCAGCCACAGGTGGTGGCGTAGGCACTGCCTTTCTCGCCACTCCTCTCTTTTCTCCCGAGACTTTCTTTTCTTCACCCTCGGGTAGAGGGTCTTCCTTCTCATTTACTTCTTTGGTAACGACCTCCAGGGTCACCTTCCTGCTCCTCAAGAAAATTGCATTGCACCCGGTTTGATCCTTGGGGGTTGGCAATGGTTTGAGAGGGTATGGCTCCCTTTGGTCTCTTAGTGAGGATCCCGGCAAGATTGCTAATTCGAACATCCAAGTTTTGGAGACTTGCTTGATAGCTTCGGAGTCCCGCCTCAACCGAGGTAAACTTGGATGTTTCCACATCCATGATTTGCTCAATCTTCTCAAACTTTTGAGAGCTTGTACTCACAAAGGAGGGCACAAGGTCTTCAAGTTTAGAGAACTTGTCGATTTGTTGTTATTGTTGTTGAAAACCTTGGCTGCCTTGTGCTTGATATGGTTGTTGTCTGAGGGTGTGGATGCCTTCACTTCTCCTTCTTGCCTTCGCTTGCTCCCTCTCTCGAGCTAGAAGTCGGAGGGTCTGGTTGATGTCCTCCTCCAGTGGTGTTAAAGGCGTCCAATTGCTCCGGGTAATGCACCTCCCTACACACAGTTAAAGAAAACAACACGTCTAGCACAACCAAACACTTCACAACTTAACAAAAACAAAAATTAAAAGCTAGATTAACACCAAAAAAATTTTAACGATAAAGGACCGAAGTCCCCGGCTACGACACCAAAAACTTGACTCGCTCTGACTATCACAATAAAATCCCACCTAAGGTCCAAGTATAAACCTTAGATGGGTGCAATATAGGGCAAGTATGTTTAAATATTGACCCGGGCCGGTCCATGTACTGCTACTTTGACTATTTGAAACATTATCTAGCGGATTGATTTTGGTGAAAATAAAGGTCTAAAACTAAATTACTTGCAAAGGTAAAATGGATTTAACTCTAGTTAAGAAAGCTTCACCTGGGTGTTGCTCCCCTAGCTAACAATTATGACTTAAAGAATCAAACAACCGTGTGTGGTTAGGGGTTCATAAACCGCAAGGAAGCCTAACAAGCAGCCAAAGCTACCCTCTAAGCCTCTAGGTTGAGGAATGGGATGCGATCCAAGACACTAATGTGTGATATAATCAAAGTAGCGCAGGGTCAAGCTTCTCGAACCAAACAGAACCGGATAGGATGGAAATCGATCGTACAGTACTCACCCGTGAATAAGGGCAATCGATATATGAATCGATCGAACAGATTCAACACAGAACAAAGGGCAATCGATATGGGTAGCTCGCCACAACTAGGGTGAATACCTAGCTGATAAGAGTCACTCTAGCACTCTGGAGATTCTCGATAGATTAATTAGGGCAAATTCCGCGTAGGGAACTTGGCAATAGCATCGGAAATTCAATAATAATCGTTTAAGGGCAAACCAACGTGTTCGGCCCTTTAAATATGCAAAGTAAAACCCAAATCCGACTCTAACTTGGAAAAACAACCATAAACCGACTTTAAAACATGGAACCCAAAAAACAGCCCAGCAAACCCGTTAAGCCCAAACCGTTAAGCCTGGACTCGTTAAGTAAACTCGTTAAGGCTGGATTCGTTAAGCAAACCGGTTAAATCTCCTTCTTGCAATGTGCCTTCTCTTCAGCACTTCCTCCTTCTTCCTCCACTCGAATCATCCTATATGGCTTCCCTCGAAATAGCTCCACTTACATGGTTCCAAAGTAGCTCTCCAAATATGTCGCAAGCTTCTCTTTCAATGTCCTTGCCTTAGCACGTGTGACTGGCGCATTGATGTCCTCATCAGCCCCTCCTTCTTCAAAAGGATTTGGCCTCAAATCCGAATTGCCATCCAGATAAGGTGCAAGGTCAGAAACATTAAACGTTGCACTTACTCCATACTCTCCTAGCAAGTCAATCTTGTAGGCGTTGCTTCCAATCTTAGAAACCACCTGGAAAGGACCATCACATCGGGGCAACAACTTTGATTTCCTCTGCTGGGGAAACCTCTCCTTCCTCAAATGCACCCACACCCAGTCGCCAACTTCAAAGTGCCTCGGTTTCCTGTTTTTTTTTTTGTCACATTGCACATGATCTGCTCTGTCCTTCTCTTAATGTTCAATCTCGCCTTTTCATGTAAACTCTTCGCGAACTCGGATTTCTTTGCTCCATCGAGATCGACCTGCTCATTCAAGGGTAATGGCATCAAATCCAAAGGAGTGAGTGGATTGAAACCATACACGAGCTCAAACGGAGTGAACTTTGTCGTCGAGTGCACTATCCTATTGTAAGAAAACTCCAAGTGGGGAAGGCAGTCCTCCCAAACCTTGATGTTTCTCCTGATCACAGCTCGCAGCATCTGGGACAGAGTTTGATTGACAACCTCTATTTTCCCATCGGTTTGAGGATGACCTGTGGTAGAGAACAACAGCTTTGTCCCTAGTTTGCTACACAACGTCTTCCAAAATGGAACTCAGAAGCTTAGTATCTCGTTCGGATACTATAGAACGCGACATCCCATTCAATCGCACCACTTCCGTGAAAAACAAATCAGCCATGTTAATAGCATCATCCGTCTTATGACACGGGATAAAGTGTGCCATCTTCGAGAATCGATCCACCACCACGAAAATCGAATCTCTTCCCCTCCTTGTCCGCAACAAACCAAGCACAATGTCCATAGAAATGTTGATCCATGGAGCATATGGAATCGACAGTGGTGTGTACAGTCCAGATGATTGCACCTTTAACTTGGCCTGCTTGCACTCCATACACCTCGCACACACAACTAAACCATGGAAAATAACACTAGAAGTGCTAAACAAGCACTTCTTAAGGTTAGCATACAACATTTCCTACCTCAGCATCGCCAACACCTCTCGCAGATGATTGAGATGATCCTCCATGCACTTTGAGTAAATCAGAATATCGTCGAAGACTCGAAGTAGACTACCACAAACTTGCCAATGAATGGCCTCAAAACGTGGTTCATCAACCTCATGAACGTGCTAGGAGTATTGGTCAAACCAAAGGGCATCACCATCCATTCGTATAGATCATGCTTGGTCTTAAACGCAGTCTTCCACTCGTCTCCCTCCTTCATACGAATTTGGTGATAACCTGATCTCAAGTCAATTATGGAAAACACCATAGAGCCATACAATTCATCAAGCATATCATCTAATCGTGGAGTCAATAATGGCTCGGCAGTCTACACACATCTGCCAGGTGTGATCCTTCTTCAGCACAAGAATCACTAAAACTGCACACGGGCTCATACTTTCTCGAACATGCCCCTTCTCCATGAGATCATCAATCTGCCTTTGCATCTATTTGGTCTCTTCTGGATTAGCTCGATATGCTGCCTTGTTTGGAATTTGAGCTCCCGACACAAAATCAATTTGTTGCTCAATACTGCGAATAGAAGGCAGCCCCTTCGGTGCTTCCTCTGGAAACACATCCTTGAACTCTTCCAACACCACTCTTGCTTCGGCTGGAACTTCTTGGACTAGCTCTTGATTGAGTAGCACGTCCCTGTACATGAGCATAATCAATGCTTCGCGTGCACAGACAGCTTGCTTCAAATCTCCAATGCGTGCTAGCATCACTGCCTTCGAATCCATAATTCCAGCTCCTTCTTCTCCTTTCTTGGCCGGGGCATTACTCGCCTTTTCTTGCTCTCAACGTTGCTTCATTTGGAGTTGATCTCAATATACTTCACTTGGAGACAGAGGCTTCAACACGAACTTATTTCCTCCATGTTGCAATTTGTACTTATTTGTCACTCCATCATGCTGTTCTTTTCGATCAAACTGCCACGGCCTTCCAAAAATCACACGTGCAACTTGCATAGGCACTACATCACACAATATCTCATCTTTGTAATCTCCAATCTCGAACTTCATTAGTGCCTGCTTTGAGAGTTTGATGGAGATCTTTAAGCCATTGCAGGGTGTATAGCTTTGGATGCTTCAACGTACGCAGCACTAGCCTTTTCACCGCACACGCGCTCACAACGTTCGTGCAACTTCCTTCATCGATCACTAGAGACATCAACTTCCCATCAACTACACATCTCGTATGGAAGATATTTTCTCGCTGTTCAATCTCCTCCTTAGGCTGCAGAGTCAATACCCTTCATGCTACAAACAAACTGTTTGGAGGTGGTTCGATTTCCATAGACTCATCGACATCAGAATCGGTGGTCTCTCCCTTTTCCTCCGATACCTACTCGCCATTATCAAGCAAGATCAGGGTCTTCTTATTGGCACACTGGCTCGCAATGTGTCATCTTCCATGGCATTTGAAACAATGAATTTCCCCCGACGATCCACCTTGCTTCATAACTGGATTTGCACCATCAGCTCTTGCCGCGGGTCTAGGAGCTTCTTTCACGGGCAGTTGCGGCTTAGGATTGGTTGCAACTCCTTGGCTCGAACATGTGGAATTCGTGGAGGGTTGAAACCTCCTATTTCGAAGTTGTCGTTCCACTTTACTTGCCATATCCACCAAATCTTCAAGTTCAAGGAATGGTTGTATCTCCCCCACGTTCTTGATCTCTCGATTGAGACCATACAGAAAATGAGCTATGGTAGCCTTGCGGTCCTCTCTCACATCAGCACGTATCATCAACACTTCCAACTCCTTGTGATAATCTTTAACACTTTTAGTTCCTTGTCGTAGAAGCTGGAGGTTTTGATACATATCTCGCAAATGGGAATTCGGTACAAACCGATCCCTCATAATTCCTTTCATCTCATCCCACGTCTCAATAGGACGCTACTTGTTTCTCCTTCGTTTCATTCCCAACTGATCCCACCAAACAAGTGCATAATCCGAGAACTCTAGGGCAGCCGATGTCACTTTCTTCTTCTCGGAGTAGTTATGACAATCAAACACTAGTTCCATCTTTCGCTCCCAATCCAAATAAGCATCAGGGTTCGTGGTACCGCGAAAAGGTGGAATCATGACCTTGAGGTTTCGCAAATCGTCATCCTCCTCAAAGCCCTCTTCTTCCTCGTCATTAAACTCCTCATCATGATGCTGCTACCGCCCTCTCCTTTCATCTCAAGGCTTTCCAAGGAGTTTATGCTGGCACATATGACGCTGCAATTCATGAACCAAGGGAGGAGGAGCTCGGTTTTCCCTTCCCCTTTCTTCCTGTCGAGGTCTAGGGTTAGGGTTTGCGTCGACCACAACCGGCTGCTGGAACCTTGTCTCAACGGCCTTCATCCTCGTGGCTTGCTCGGCAAGCCTTAATGTTTGCTCTTCTTGAGCACGAGTAATGATCTCCAATTGATTTCCGATCGCTTCGAGTGTTGCTTCCATATTTGCGATGCAAGAAAACTCCAAGAACACAAGAACTTCAGGAACTCGCACAACCTGCTTTTTGCCTCGCAAGAAATACCAAGAACTCCCAAGAACAAACAACCTCCTGTCTTACGGCTCAAGAACACGCCAAGACCTTCAAGAACTCGCACAAAACAACCAAGTACACGAACAAGAACGCACAATATCTTCAAAAAACTTCAAGAACACTCCACTGATTTGAACCTTAGCTCTCATACCACTTGATATAATCAAAGTAGAGCAGGGTCAAGCTTCTCGAACCAAATAGAACTGGATAGGATGCAAATCGATCGGACAATACTCACCCGTGAATAAGGGCAATCGATATATGAATCGATCGGACAGATTGAACTCGGAACAAAGGGCAATTGATATGGGTAGCTCGCCACAACTAGGATGAATACCTAGCTGATAAGAGTCGCTCTAGCACTCTGGAGATTCTCGACATAGTAATTAGGGAAAATTCCGCGTAGGGAACTCGACAATAGCCTCTAAAATTCAATAATAATCGTGTAAGGGCAAACCAACGTGTTCAGCCCTTTAAATAGGAAAAGTACAACCCAAATCCGACTCCAACATTGAAAAACAACCATAAACCGACTTTCAAACATGGAAACCCGAAAACATCCCAGCAAACCCGTTAAGCAAACCCGTTAAGGCTCCTTCTTGCATTCTGCCTTCTCTTCAACACCTCCTCCTTCTTCCCTCAAAATAGCTCCAAAGTAGCTCTCTACTTATGTTGCAAGCTTCTCCTTCAATGTCCTTTCCTTAGCACGTGTGACTGGCCCATCGATGTTCTCATCAATGTGACCCTCTCAACCTATCAACTAACGAATGGTTAGACTTCACCCTCAAATTGGAGTTCGGACGGCCACCCACAACCAAACCGAATTAGGAGGCTTGCCCTTTAACTAACCTAGAATAGGAGGAATAGAATGCTCAAGGAAACCCATCTCTAATAGAGCCTCTTAGGTTAGGCACCGTTCTCTCTAAACTAGCTTAGGAGGCATTGAATGAACAAGGAAACCCATCTCGAAATGAGCCTCTTAGGTTAAGGAGAGTTCTCTCTAAACTAGTTTAGGAGGCATTGAGTGCCCAAGGAAACTCGTCTCGAATGGAGCCCCTTCGAGTTAAGGATATTTCCTCTCTAAACTAGCCTAGGCGGCATGAAATGCCCAAGAACACCCATCTCAAATTGAGCATCTTCACCTAAGGAGGTTTCCTCTCTAAACTAGCATAGGAGGCATGAAATGCCCAAGAACACCCATCTCAAATTGAGCCTCCTAACCTAAGGAGGTCTCCTCTATAAGCTAGGTTAGAATGCCAATTAGATTGATAGGCTTTCACACAACACAATCATTTCTGAATAATACCTCCACATTCACATTAAAACACAACCACACACAAATCATTCAATTCATACAAGCATTCACATAATTATAGCTAGGGTTCACAAATACCCAAGTGAAAGAAGGTACTACTCCATGATAGGAGAAGGGAAAACACAAGAGAGGGAAAGGGAAACCATCAAGAAGATGCAATCCTTGCTCCTTGCGCTGAAGAAATCCTCCTTTTGGGAAGGAACTCCCAAAACCTTGCCTGGAGATGAAACCATAGTTTTTCCTCTTCTTTGATTCGTCACTTTCTCACTCTAAAATATGAAGAAGGAGAAGTTTCTCCCACTAGGTCTCCCCCTTTCTTCTTCCTTTCAGCTTTCCTTTTAAGTTGAGATCGCGCCCAGTTCATGGCCTGAGTTCACGGTCGTGAACATTGAAACGCGTCCGAGAACTTAGTGTTGCGATCAAAACGCAGCGCTTCATTTGCTCGGGTTCACGGTTTGTGGCCTCTGTTCAGGGTCTTAGCGACCGTGAATAGCCTGGGCGTCAGTAACTTGAAAACCCTCTCTGTTTGCTTCATGGGTCATGGCTTCAGTTCACGGTCCTGTAAGATCGTGAACTCCAACGTCTGGGCGTGAACATCAGCTGTCTCCACCTCTTTACTCGGTCTTTGCTCCTTTTCTTCCAACTTTCGACTATGGGTTTAGTTTTACATGTTAGGATCTGAAACACACTGAAACACAAGCAACCTCTCATAAAACCAACCTTTTTGGAGTTCAATTGCAACAAACTTCAAAGAGAATCGGGGATAAAAAAGTGTACAATTAGGCCAGAATCAAATGTGTGGAGCTTTTGTATGCACAAATTGAAAATTTTGAGGGCTCCAAGCAATGCTTGAATGATCAAAGTGGCCTGTTTGTGGGAGAATCTCGTGTTTATTGGCATTGACCTTAAATTGTTGCATGTGATCAAGTGTGTCCTATTATGAAGACTGAGAGGTGCATTAGGATAGTGCAAAGGTTTAGTTCTCATGTGTGAAAAAATGAATGGACATCTTGACTCGGTTACTTGTTAATTACAATTGCCATGCATTGTGTTTTGTGAATTGGAATAGATGGTTGGGTGACTAGGCAGCCATGTGAGTTTTGAGCCGATCGTTTTCTTCTTGTGTGCTTAGGTCCCTCTTACCATGGCAAGTAACATCACATTTGTCACTAGTGAGTATGATGGAGGCTTAGGATTAATCCACGCCCAAATGTTGATTGTCCCGAAATGTTCTATCCCCTAGTCAACCCCTTTGAGCCTTGTAACTTTGGGGGTCATTCTCTTGTAGGAGCTCTTCACTCATAAGCTTAATGGTGTTTGATAGAACGACCCCCCCCCCCATCCTTTCTTGGTGTCTATACGTGAGTCGTCCTTGTGTTCCAGAGCTCGTGCTTAGGAGATCCATTGAGGTTCTACATAGGAGGATTTGGTGCAGTTCTTGTGAGGAATGAAAGAGAAAAGAGTAGTGTTGGATTGAGTTCTTAAAAGAGAGCATTAGTTGTTAAATGATAATGTGGCAAGTGTTTTACTCCCTAGTACCTACCCCCCCCCCCCCCCCCCCCCCCCCCCCCTCAAAAGAAAAGAAAAGAGAAAATGAAAATAGAAAGGAAAAGAATCGAAAAAGGTAATAAAGCGGGGTAAATAAAGTAGAGAGTGCCACAAAAATCAAAGTGTATGCTCTAGGAGGATTTCTTGGCACTCAAGCCATTTAAACACCCACATTGTTGTTGAACTCCTTCACTACTATGTTTGAAATGTGATAGCAAGAATAGACCGAGGAAGTGTGCTTGAATGTAGTCCATGATGGGTGGTAGTTTGGAAGGGAGAAGTAAGGTTTTTGGCCGATTCTAGTAGCCATTGTGTGTAGGGAAGGTTCTTAGTCAAAGACATAGAACCTTCGGTTTAAAGGTGAAGATGTAGGACCTCATATTGTGTTTTCCACCACCCAAAAACCCTTTTCCCCATGTTCAAGACAATTGCCAGTCATCTCAACCCGTGTCTAAGGCCTCCGGACAAGCTAGTGATGACAACCGCCCCGTGAACTCTAGCATTTAGAGGCAGCTGTCATGGTGAAGAGATGATAGGGCCGAGTGTTGATGATTGTTCACATTTTTTCACCAAATGGTCCCGACCCCACTGGTCAAGAGAGTGAGTGATTCATTCTTGCTTTGCATGTCATATCATACCTCGGTGAGGACCTTTGTTGCCCATTCGTTTATTCCTTGGACTTGAATGTTATGCATGGTTAGTTTTGGTTGATGAGTCATCTTGTTGAGGCGTGCATTGATTCATGAACGAGGTGAGAACATTTCGTTTGCCCGTTTCTGGTGGTCTTGAATGTCGTTTGTGGTGGATGCTGGTCTTGCTTGCAACGGTTCATGTCTTAATTGCCAATAGCCATTGAGATTCCCACTTTGTTCCCTTTGAGTTGTCCCCATGCTCTTTTGTTAGGTTGATATATTACCTTATGTGAAATGGTTTGCTTGGGGACAAGCAAACGTCTAAGTGTGGGGGAGTAATTTGGGTCTAAATGTACGTTTTTTATCCCCGTTTCTCTTTGGTGTTTGTGGAATTTGAGCTCCATAATGGGTGGCATTTAAGTGTGATATTCGGAACGAGTGAGTAATCAACTATTAGTTGATAAGCTGCCATCTCGATAATAAATTTTCAATGCATATATCTCAAAGCTCTCAACTCACCTGGTACCTCATAATTAGTCACATTCTTTTCCTTCTAGCATTTCAAATATAAATACATAGTCTTATATCTAAAGTTAAACAAAGTTTTCTACTAAAAAATAGTATTGCAAAATCAGCCAACTAAAAGACAAAAGGCCAATCCATTGTTACAACATCAGTACATGTAGAATTTGATAACGCGGAATTGAAATAGAACACAGAGCACAAGATTTTGCGTGGTATCCTCGATCGATTGATTGATCGAGAATAATACATGGTGAGCTCGAAAGAGCTCACAACTGATGTTTTATTAGGGACTACATTGTGGCTTTCTTGTGGCCTGCGACGAATGGGAGGTCGGAGGCGGTCAACGCCAACGAGACAAAGAAAGAGCACCAATGAGACTGACGTGGACCCGAGATGGAGGACTTGTGACGTTGGGACTACCCGATTGGCTGTTGGTTTGGAGAAAGACGGATGTTGATGCCTAGAGACAATGGATGTTGACTGCGGGATGCTGACGACAAGGACTGATGACAAGTCTTGACTGAATGTAGACTCAAGATTGTGGATTTGCATCTCGTTTTGTTGTTGTACGCTGGAGAACGAGCATCGCCGCTGACCAGGAAGATAGTTGCGGCCAACAGTGGGCCAATGTGGAATAAAGAACTTAAAAGGGTAATCTGGAATTGTCCAAAACTTAAACCCTTGATGAATACCATGACGCTGCAGATACTTCAGGAGACGTAGGACTCATGGCAACGATATGCAAAAAGCTCTTCATGCTGCTATCGATGATTGTGGAGGCGACTACCAGCATGGACAGGAAGACTAGTTGGACGAACCCGGACCCGACTGAAATCGAGGACCTTGACGGGATGCGACGACGACCCGGAGAGAGAGATCACGAGAAGCTGGCAACGATGACTGTTCGATATCATCAGGACAAGAACGACGAGGACCATAAGAAGCACGATGGTGAGTTGAGCCTACTGACAGTGGTTTTGACTCGCCATTTGACAACTTGTGACACTGGAAAGTTGCGATCTTATGGGGCCCCTTGAACATGGAATCACGACCACTTCATAAAAGACCATGATTTAAGAAGGGACTTTGATTTGAGAAGGAAGCCATCTCCACTGGATTTCGAAGGACTTGGCGGCAACACTGAAAACTTGGGCATAACTGACCTTGAATCGATGACGTCAATGCTACCACGGAGAGACAATTTATGTTGATGTGTAGAAGCTCAAAACCCTAGAAAAAGGATCGAGTTTTGCTCTGATACCATGTAGAATTTGATAACGCGAAATTGAATAGAACACAGAACACAAGATTTTATGTGGTATCCTCGATCGATTGATTGATCGAGACTAATCCATGGTGCCCTCGAAAGAGCTCACAGCTGATGTTTTTTTAGGGACTACATTGTTACGGCTTGTTTACGACAATCTCGTAGCTAAGCTTATATAGAGATAGACGTAGGGTTAAAACCCTAATGACAACCAAGTTTCCTTCTTTGACAAGGACAAGAAAACAAGGGACTTAGAGGAGAAGGAATTAATTATTATTTACTAAATAATTAATATCCTCAACAGTACACTACTTTATGACAGTAGCAACTAAGAGTGCTATTATATTTCACTAGAATCCCAACCAACAAGCTTGTGTTCTCCCTCCATGCCATGCCTTACCCTGACCACCTCCTCCTCTATAACCGCATAATTTCAAGAAAGTCAGAATTAATCAAATGCACATGCAATCTAGACACCACTATGCTTCGAACATAACTCAAAGAAAGAGACTTTTAATATGATTAGCACTTATCCAAGTAGAAGAGACTAGACATCGGGCATCTCTATGGTTCTCTTAAATGAAACTAAGTATTCCCTCTGCTTTTATAACAACACCATTTAAGCATAAGCAATTACTTACATTTGGTGCAGCAGATATTACTTTCACAAATAACAATAAACAAGAAATACACTACTACAAGCAGCAGCCTCCTCTGGTTCCGACGTGCCCATAATTATCAGCCACTTTTACTTGGCAAAATAAGTACTCTATCTATCCTCTTTCACTCCACCAAACCCTTAATCCAAACCCAACTTCAGTCACGTTTATTTGTTAAAACATATCCTAGAGCAACTCAATTCACTCCCTAGCATTCATGTTCTTGAAATCAATTATTCACAAGATACAAGCACAACCACTGTTTGTATATTACCAACCTGCAAGGCTTCTTATGTTGATCTGTAATACCACAAAGCAATACCTCCCCTCTAAAGCAACATATCCTGCACGAGAACTACATCTATTCAGACCAAGCATAAGCACAAAAGTAACTATATGGTTTTAAATGCTAACGATCATGTATTCATCTATCTTCATTCCTTTCACTTTATCATGAATATCAAACCAATCACAATTGAACAGAACCACTCTTCTTCCTCCAACAAACTGTAATTCAACAACTTCAGATGACACACCAAAGTAATCTTTTGGTTCATTATCCACACTATTGTCACCAATAACTACAACTCCACTATTTTGAGTCCTTAGACACCTGTCATGGCGACTTGTATGAAATCTAAATCCATTTATGAGGTAACCATGGAAACACGTGACATTCTGGAGAGGGCCTCGAGATAATGAAAGCAAATCATTCATCTTCTTACTTTTATCACTCATACACAAGCGTGCCACCTATATCATATAAATTGAAACTAGCTAAGTAATCTAACAATTACAATCCTCAATCTTTACTTACAACATTATAATTTTAGGAAAATAATCTTACTTTGGTCTTAAGCTACTGTATGAACTTGTAATTCTCATCTTTTTTAGGTATTTAAAGCGAATTGTCCCTTAAGAGCTAATCATACTCTCTACATTATATCATAGCACGTTTTCAGGCAAAAGCTATATGTAAACAACACATAAACTGTTAACTACCAAGAAAAGGATTAACCACAATTTACTCAAAAAAGGTTCCATTGCCTCCCAATTTCTTTGAAGGTAGATATGAGCTTGCTCTAGCTCAAGCGTAGAAAAGTCATGTGTCTTGCCACCAGCAATTGGTCTTCCAGCTTGAGAGAAGCGTAAGAATTCTGAGTCAGGACAGATGCTGCCACCATCTTCATTCCGCCCAATTATATTGAAGTTAGTGTCGATATCATCCAAGTACCTTGAACAAAGAATCATACACTCCTTTACAATATAACCCTTTGAAATTGTACCCTCTAGATGTGTCCTATTTCGAATAAATGATTTTAATGTGTGCAAGTAACGCTCAATCGGGTACATCCATTTGTAGTGAACCAGCCCGCCTATTTTAGCCTCATTAGCTAAATGAATAGGAAGATGCACCATGATATCAAAGAATGAAGGAGGGAATATCTTTTCAAGATTGCAAAGAGTGACTTGAACTTGAGACTCAATCTGCTCTAAGTCATTCATAGTCAATGCTTTAGAACCCAAGATTTTAAAGAACAATGATAACTCGATAAGTGGTTCACAGACAACTTTAGGCAAGAGGCCACAAATTGCAAGAGGAATAAGATGTTGAAGTAGAATATGACAGTCGTTACTTTTCAGCTCAGAGATTTTGTGTTCATTTAAGTTCACACAATGTGGGATATTTGATGAAAACCCATCGGGAACTCTCAATTGCTTTAGAAAAGAGTAGAATTTGTCCTTTTGTTTTGGATGCATTGTGTATTGTGCTGGTGGTATCTCCATTTTACCCACTTTTTCCATCAGATGCAATTCTGGCCTTATCCCCATTGCTTCCAAGTCCAAATGACTATTGAGATTGTCTTTACTCTTTCCCTTCAAATTTAGGATTGACCCTAGAACATTATCACATATATTCTTCTCAATATGCATCACATCCAAATTGTGTTTGAGTGAAATAGTTTCCCAATATGGAAGGTCGAAGAACATACTTTTTTTGTTCCAATTATCCCCTCTACTTTCATGCAAAATCTTCACCTTTTTCGGGCTGCCTTTGTGAGCTTGATGCCTTCAAGATCTCTAACTTGGTCGAGAATATCACTGCCACATAAAATATGTGGTGGCAATCTCCTTTCCTTTGTTCCATCGAATGAATCCTTATCATTTCGCCATCTATATTCATTAGGCAAAAATCGATGATGAAACATGTAACACTCTTTGCACCCATTCGACAACCTCAAGGACAAAGTCTCCTTATTACAACAAGGGTAAGCTAACTTTCCTTTTGTTATCCAACCAGATAGGTTTTCATAGGCTGGAAAATCATTTATTGTCCATAGCAAAGAAGCTCTCAACTTAAAGTTTTGTCGTTTTGACACATCATATGTATGAACCCCATCATGCCAAAGCGCCTTCAGATCCTCTACCAATGGCTAGAGAAAAAATTCTATTGTATCCCCTGGAGATTCAGGACCGGGTATCAGCATCGAAACAATAAAATTTGATGGTTTCATAGCTATCCAAGGAGGTAAGTTAAAGGGAATCAAAACCACCAGCCAAATACTATATGGCGTTTACGAGTTTGTGAATGGTTGAAACCCACACTAGCAAGACCCAGCCTAATATTTCGAGGATCCTCTGCAAAAGGCGCATTGCTCCATCCACCAAGAGTTTTGATATGAAGTAACTTAACCAATGCCAACAACTTTGAAATCTTTGACCCTTCAAAGAGTGGTTGTTGTGAGTCGTTCAGCAACTTATAAAATATCTTTGCTTCGTCATTGGGCTCTTCCTCCATTACATCCTCCATTACACTAAAGCTGCCATCATTAGGAGCCTCATACTCATCAACATCAGGACAAAGGTCTCTTAAAATATCATGCATTCCACTTTCCACAATACTTTCAGTAGGTTCTTCATTCCCTTATTTAGTTCTAGCTCCAGACTCACCAATCTTTTCCTCATGATGATACCAGAATGTATAATTTCGATTGATCCCGAAAACCTTAAGGTGTGCTATAATTGATTGACGAGTTCCTAATGTTCCATTACAGCAGTTCACACAAGGGCATCGAACTTTACCATTTATCTCTCCCTTTGAAAAGTGTAATCAAGAAACTCTTTAACTCCTCGATCATAGTCCACACCAAGTCGATTATAGACGAGATTCATCCAAATATTATTAGGAGCCATGGCATTCAAAATAAATATTACCTAATAAAATAAAAATTTGCAGCACTTAAATTAAATATCACAACAAGTCCATGTTTGTTTAGTGAAAGGCTATAATGTAAATTTAAATTAAGATAGGGAGCAGGCAAGAGATGATTAAAAGGTTATTCATCCTTGGTTCAAAGTTTTAGCATGAAAAGGTTGGGGGAGAGCTATAACTAGGTAGGGAGACACATTACCTTATGACCTTTCAAATGTATAAATCATCGGGTGCTTAGCCATCTCTAATTTGATATAAGCCAATTACCATTTTCACTCACAGACCACCTGCATCATAAGCAAAAAATTAAGTAATAGAGTACTCATTCCCTAAATTCTTGTATTTGCATATTTATAATGTCACCACTGTAAGCTATTTTTTTTTACAGAAGTGATAATTGCATTAAAAAGAAAATATAAGTCTTACAAACTATGCCACATCAAGACACCAGGCTGCGCAATGGGTGCCGGCCAAACAAGGATAAACCCAAAACCTGAAAAGATCAAAAAGGAAAGGAACTAAAGACACACCAAACTTAAATATCGTACATTGTCTATCAAAAGGGTAAAAGAATATGCATTCAACATAAAGCAGTGCTCGCAACACCAACTTCAACATAACCTTGTCGAGTCTCTTAACTCACATAAAAAAACCATTACTCCTGCTAACTCTCCATCAACACTAAATGACCACCCATAAGATTCCAAAATGAAGCATCCATTAAAATGGAAACGAAAAATAGCATATTTTAGGTGAGCAGGGGAGTCATTACAATATAGGCATGCTTCCAAGCAAAGATATGAGATGGAAAATCATTCAAACCTTATGAAGATTACTTGTTTTGCCCACACTAATTCTCACCCCTGCTCCCAACATAAACAATAACATAATCATTCAATGTGCAAATGCAGCATACCCATTTTTCAATTAGCACACCATATGCCCTAAATCCAAAACACAACACACTCAACACTCATAGACTAGGTTTTAGTTATGTGCCATAAAATTCTACAGATAAGGAACCACTGAGAAATAGAGAGAAAAATAAGCAAAGAGGAAGCAATATGATATTATTTTGCTGAGGCTAAAAGAATTCAATGCCAAAGGTCAATTTTGAACTTCTTCCATTGGGATACTCATCATATCATTGATTTCAAATGACAAAAGCAAGAAAGTAAAATAGCCGACACATAGTAGAAAAGTGAGTCTGGCTAGTAAGCTGAACTTGAGCAATTATGGATAAGCCTAAGTTTTTTATGTGCAAAATCCCAAATAGTGACCTGGGCTATGATGGAATGACCGAATGAATAACCCAACTTTTTCCCAAGAAATTCTCGCACTAAACAGCACGACACTCTCTACTTAATAATATGTTTTTTTATGAAAGTGAAGAAATAGTACATGGAGCACACCAATTACAGAAACACATAAAGGGAAGCTACTATGAAAGCAATAAAACCCCCCTCTGAGAGCATGGAAGAAGTCCAAACTTCTAAAGGGAATAACTTGACAATGGACATAGGAGGAAAGAGCAGAGATACCTTACACATCCAAAAGAGAACAGGAGCAGGAATCTAAGCCGCAAACCAGAGACCCAGACACATCAAGCACTATGGCTGGTTATTGTTAGCAGATTTAGCCAATCTGACCCGTTCTGGTTACTGAGTCCTGCCGCTACAGTCCATATCGACAAGGTCTAGTCATTCTGCCAAAAATCTCCTGTCGTGCTTTTCTTTTATCTCTACTTCGTAATTTTGATTTTGGAATTAGGTTTAAGCTTTATCTAGTCGTTCTCCCAAGGTCTACTAGTTCTTGTCAAAATTTTGAAAGAATTTAGTGGGTAATGAGAATAAGCTTTGCCACATGGAGCCACAGATGAGGAAGAAATGGAAGTATAATGAAATCGCTAAACTAAAAGCATTTACATAGAATTTTCCATAATATAAAGAAACATGGTTAGAAAGAAATCCAAGAGAAGTAGGGAGAAATCAATCATACATGTGTTCACCTAGCGCCCAACTTCAATTATTGTTCATTCAAAATGAAACTAGGGATTTGGTTTCAAGAACTTCACCTGGTCTGGCTTAGCTTCTTTGGATAAAAAAAATGGGTTAGGCTTTCTCCGACTCTCTAGCTAGCTAAGAGATTGGGTAGGTGTGAAAATCAAATTTTGGCCCAAGAACTAAAACCCGTTACAATTTTTCAGTTTCCCTCCTTAAAATATTTTGTCACCTAGCGGCTTGTTATTACTTACGACATAATCTTATTATTTTGTCTTCGTCATTTAACATAAACGATGGACTTTCTTATTTTGTCGTCGCTAGTTCCATATCATCGACGAAATACACTTACATCGTTAGCATTTGTCGTTAATAGGCAATTTTCTTCTAGTGATCGTCCCCCATTATACAATGAGAAAGTGCCCTAAAACCACAATGGCCGTCTGGACTAGGGTTGAAATCGCCTACCAACAAAGATCGTACAAACTCTGGATAAAGCTGCTCTATGAGAGGGTAAGATATTGCCCGAGGGGGCTCTGGGATGAGTAATCTACAAATATATACCGAACGGTAAAAAATACTTGGACAAAATTTACAAACATAAACCAATTACTAATAGTTGGACTATAATATTAAAACATTAGTGTTGAAACTCACTTGTATCATGATCATCGAACTCACCTCCACTCGATCGCCCCCTGCCTCCACTCGATCGAGACCTGCCTCCAATCGAACCGGACCCCGTACTCCATGAACGAGACCACGATCTCTCATAATATGAACGAATGCAAGTGGTTCTTGTTCGAGGCCGCCCTCTCGTAGTCTCATTCACTTCCAGTTCCCTCAGATTGTCCTCAGCTGGGTGAAGCCCATAGAATAGTGCATTTCTTGCTTGTCTCACTACTTCAGGACCTCTCTCTTCCACCTCAATAGCGAGCTGCCTAAAGTGTTGTCATTGAAGCTCAATTTCATCACTGACTTGTTGTTGCAATGAGGGGTTTTTATAATCCAAAGTCTGCCAAAATACATGCAACTCCTAAGCATATAAGTGGCGTCCTTCCACCTTAGCTCGAACAAACTAGCAAGCACACTTGACCATGTGTCGCCTGAAAATGACACCCACAACTGTCCACCAACTTCGTCGCCCCATCTAAAATCAGTTTGATTGCCTCACAACTGACAACCCTCCCAAAAAACGTGCACGGATGATGACTTGATATATACACATGTTTTTATCCACCATTCCTGTACCGTTTGAGTCTCATCTCTCGTGTTTTAGGCCGATTTCACGCTAGGTTGTTCTTGTTTGTGATATTTCAGGTCCTAGTACGTGAAAGAAGGGTTGGGCACAAGTTCGGGGTCGATTGGACGAAGTTGGGACGTTTGACGAAAAGCTGGAAATTCCACACGGGAAGACCTAAATTCCACACGCCCGTGTGACTTGGCCGTGTGGAATTCCATGATGCGGGCAAGCAACACTGGCCGTGTATGGGACCCCTTGTGGCCGTGTGGAAAGTCCATGGAGCTCACACGGCCAGACTAGAAATCTACACGGCCGTGTGCCTGTGACCGTGCAGCGTGCCTGAAGTCCACTAATCGAAACGCGGCGTTTTCACATCCACACGGGCAGACTGGAAAGCCACACGGCCGTGTGGTCGGGAAATTCTGGGTTTTAACCCAATTTCGAGCCAAAGGAGATCGAATCGAGTTTTTGAGCGAAAAACAGAGTCGTAGAGAGAGAAAGTGCGAAGAACACATCCTAGAGGTGATTTTGGAGCTGGGTTTCATCAATCGAGCTTGGAGATCATCATAGGAGTGAAGATCATCATCCCAGAGCAGATTTTCCTCATCTTTATGAGTATTACTACTTTGATTTCTGTTTTCCTCTCTCTCTCTCTCTCTCTCTCTCTCTCTCTATGGTAGAACCCTCTCTCACTTGGGTATGAAGAACCCTAGTTACAAGCTACTGTCGGATCTTCCGCAGTTTAATCAACAGTTAATCAACCCAGGGTAATTACAACCTCGACCTAACTAAGGAGCTAGGGGGACTCATTCCCGAGTGACTCTTCCCTTGCTAAAGAACTTTGAACCATTTCCTGCTTTCTTACTGCTTTTAGTTAAAATCACAATCACTCGACTTAGTTTGCTAGATAATAGATAATCACGGAGTAGGCAGTAGATCTAGACCCCTGGTTGATAAATAGAACTTGCCCCTATTATGCATTTATGGACTGCGATTACACTTGGTCGCAGTTTGGTGTTGTGTTTTAGTGTGTCAACGGAGCCTCAATTGCCCTACTCTGATTGCGGTTCAGTGACTTGTGCAGTTCATTCCCCACTTCCAGAAACTAATGTTTTATGTAGTTGGGGTTCTTCGCAAAACAAGTTTCAATCGCTCCTCTACCAGATACGAGGAAAGTCTTGAACGAAGAGTGAGATGCCTCAACTCTATTTGAGCTCGTGTTACCAAGATGGAACACATGGTTCGTGTAGCACTTTGCCCACATTGTCTAATGAGGCAACCACTCATCCCACACATAGTCGACCAGAGCTCTATTATTCCCTGTATGGACCCTGTCAAACTCATTATTCCTTCAATTAAAACTGTCCCTAGTCCAACTCCATGCAGCTTTGTCAAAATGTTTCTTCCATAGCGCATGTGCTGCCTCTCTACATGAAATTCCACATAGTAGCATCTCAAACTTTTTCTTCACACAGTTTTTGACGTGCCATAAACATAGTAGGTGGACAGTATGTGGGAGAGGGAAGACAACAAGACCGGAAGCAAGCAGACCACCTTCTATGTTTATCACAATGACATTCGCAACCGTATCATCGAGCAACCCTTTTATACATCGCAACAGCCTATGCAGTCAAAATCGCGCATTAAAACGTAAAAACTTACATTTTTACGTATCCAGACCACCAAAACGTTTCAGTTTCTACCAAAAGTCGCTTAGTCACAAAAATTGGTAAAAACATGGGTAAAATCGGTAAAATCGCTTAATATCGGTAAAATCACGATTCTGAAGCGTTTTTATAAGATTTTGACAATCTCATAAAAATGTGCTAATTGGGCCAAAATGATGTAATTTTGGAGACATATCAGCAAAAAATAAAAAAAAGGAAAACATGATTCATCACTCGTTCTACAACTAGTGTCTACATAGGGGCATCACATTAGGTTGAAAAGACACCTAATGGTATTCTCAACAGTCGTGGACCTTCTATCAGTCTTCTCCCTTAATCTTCACATGTGGCTCTTACCTCGGTTACGATAAAAGTTAATGGGTAATTGATCGTATGTAATTATGTAAACTCAAACCAGCTTATGAGAATTTGGATTCTCAAGTTCATTTACGGGTTACGATCTACGTTTATGAGCTTATTATTAAGATGTTATGAGTTTTCTCTACTTTTGAGTCAACACAAATTAGTTTATGTGTTAGATATTGCGTTTTAATTATGAATTTCATGTAGTTATTTATTTATCTAAAATCTACACACTCACATTTTACATACTATATGTTGTACTTAACATATTTTAGCTATTTTACAGGGTGCGTCAAAACTTACGCTTTTACGCTTTGATTCTACGTTTTACGATTTTACCCATTTTCCGCTTCTAGGTAGAATCGCGCTTTTAACTGCATTGGCAACAACCACTCATATGTTTCCTTTGTTTCCTGCTTAATAAGTGCACATGCAATGTTGAAATTTTTCTTGACTGAAGTAACCCTAATATTCTCAACCCATGGATTGTCGTACCTGTTCGTCTTGTAGGTCGAGTCAATGAGGATGACGTACGGCTATGGTACCCACGTTGTTCAGCTCCATGAAGTGCAAAATGTATCTCATCCATTTCACCCATCTCATCCAATCTTGCCTTGGAATTTCTGTTGTAAATATGTTTGATATCATGTTGCACACCCCCTTCAGTATTGAGTGTCGTCTTCTGATGATTTGGTCTAACCCCCGCCTTCCTCATCAATCTTAACCTCTCTTTTTCAGCCTCACTAAACTGTTTGTTGTGTCGGTGATGTTCTGGATACAACACTTTTTCATGGTTGTGAAACCCTCTATTAGCTCCGGTTACATGACTTGTCACTCCTACCATGGGCCATGTGTTTGGACCATGCTCTTGCCGTACTTCCTAAATACATATCTGAAACTGGCAACCACTATCCTTCGAACTAGTATGCCCACGCCTCTCCTTTGTAGGGTTTAGTTTATAAGACTTCTCGATCCTACTGTTTCTGTCACAAAACATACAGAGGGTAGTAACAGGATGTTGTGCTTTAGTATTTGGTTTCCATGCTCCTCAAACAATAAAGAACCCACACGATTGAGCGATTGCTCTTGTAGCATCCTCAGCTAACTCAACACTTGCATAATGGATCCCATTCTCAAATTCCTGTGTGTAATCATAATCGGCCGGCAACTGCTCTGACATTTTTCCTACAATTTCAATATAAAACATCAATATTCATGTGAACCTAAATGCTAATCTCAAGTCTTAAACGCTAAATTCAACTCCTAAACTCTAAATTCAGCTCTTAAATGCTAAATTAAACTCCTAACTCTAAATTCAACTCTTAAATGCTAAACTCAACTCTTAAACCCTAAATTCAATTCTTAACGCTAAATTCAACTCCTTAATCTAAATTGGCCGAAAATTTCCAACGATAGATGGCGAGCCGAAAGATTTTGGCGGCCGAGACCTAGTCGGGCCAAAAGAATCCGGTGGGCGAAACCAGGCCTGGCCGACGGAAAATGGTGGCCGGAACCAGGCCTAGCCGAAAGCTTTCTTCGGCTACGCCTAGCTCCGACCACCATTTTCCATCATCCCGGCCTGGTTCCGGCCGCCGGATTCATTCGGCCTGACCATGTTCCGGCCGCCGAAATCTTTTGGCCTGCAGTCTGTCCGTTGGAAATCGTCCAAAAAACTGTTCGAAACTCAAAAAAATCAACGCACCTTCTTAGTGATGATTCATGGATGCGTGTCCGCAGTTTACATAGAGGTTCGACTTTTCCGATGAGATTTTCCGGCGAGCGTCGATTTTTCTGATTCAATACGTTTCTAAAAATTGGATATGTTGTAGGTAGTGAAACTCCTTTACCGAAAAACGTATATATAACCAGTTTTGATTTTTTTTTACGGCAAATAACAATTTGGTTGGCGGCAAATAGCATGCCCCATTAATAAACATATAGTCAATCTCTTATGCGGTTAAGTTAAACTGTCGGATTCATATAATGAAATTATAGAATTCTAAGAAAACTCAAATCCAACACGTAGGAGTTGAACAACTGCCAATCCACCTATGTTGCTTCCAGGGCCTCTATGAGGACGTGCTCACAGCATTCTGCATCCTTCGAATCGGGAGCGAATGCTCCGCAACAGTTGGATGGACAATGTGTTTTATTTTTGTCAATAATCATTGCGTCCATCTGACAGTTGTGGAATGTCCATTGCCAATCTGATAGATGAAGGGCGATGTGAGTACATTCTCACGTACACTTGTGAGCACAATAGTAAAAGTTTTACGTTGAATAAGGGTTTGTCCTAGTGATACTACCAATATTCTTCAACTTAAATTTCTCATATTCAAATCCTTTAAATAACAACTACAATATATATATATATATATATATATCGACCACGTACCAAATTGGATACATTAGTATCATCAAACCAGAAAGCATTTTTGAAAGAGACTAGGTACTATTTAAAGGATTCGAACTTAAAATATATCTTCTATCTATATATCTATCTATATCTATCTATCTATCTATAAATTATATAATGGACTTTCTAAATAACACCACTGCCACATCAGGTTTCAAGCGCTCCCCGTAATTCTCCGCCAAGATTTTTTCCCGGTACATATTGTTATTTTTTTATTCGAACAGTTTCACCCCGTTGCCCACTTTCCCAATTCCCACCCCCTTATTATATGAGTTTTTTTTTACGAATATACCATTTTGAGAATAAAAAGTTAGCAAATTTTCTTTCAAACTGAATCCCTCAATCATGAATATGCTGTTTGAGGAGCACTTCTACTATGTTTTAAAGCATTGGTGTTTTAATGTACAATTTGAAGTTGTACGATAACGTAAAATGTATAAGTTTAAGTTGTACCATAAAAGAATTTGTATGTTTATGTTATGATACAACTTTACAACTTAAAGTTGTACCATGACATAAAGGTACAAGATCAAGTTTTACCATAAAAGAACATGTATAAAAGAATATAGATACAATCTGAAGTTGTACCATAACTTTAAGTTGTACCATAAAGACAAACACCTATAGCACCAATGATATATTTCATTGGAAAATTCCTCCTTTTTGAGATGTAATCAAAATTATAATATAGTAACTACTAAAAAATTATATTATAGTAGTATTGTCTATGAGTACATTTTAATTATTATTAAATAGCAAACTATATCTATCTAAATAAATATTTAGTTTTCAAAAGCATATGCATCTACAATACATCACGAATTTCAAATGTCCCAAATGTTTGAAGAATTGTAAATTTCATAAACGAATACAGTTCCCAAAGGATTAGAAAGACATCATAAACCTACATCATGAGTAAAAACATGAATTAAAAGTGTATGGAGAACATGTGCTAGGCAATGCCAAAACATCTCACTTAGAGATTCGACAGTGAATTAGGTATCGAGAACATGCTAACGGAGTAAGGCGGCAACTAGGTATGTTCTAGGCAGAATTAGATTGAGGTAGGTAGTCAATATCGAGGGGATGACCAGATGAGCCTCATTTACAAATTAAATCTTCTATATCAATGTTTGATTATTTTCAATAGCTCAAGCAATTTTTAGCTATGATTCTATGAACTTTTGAGCTAACTTTCTTATTGTTAAGTTTTAAGTAAGTTATCAATCATTTAAGCAAAGTTTGAAAGTGTTGTAACTACTTATTCCATTCATTATATAGTACAAAATGCTATATTTTATTCCAATTCTTAGGCGCATATCGGCATCTAAGTGAGCTAGGCACTAGGCGAGGCCCTATCGCTCTCGCATTACATCTAGCGCCTTTTTGAACTTTTGAACTACTAAAATTTTGAACCTTTTTATTGAAGAAACATGTGTTGCTTAGATAAGAGTAAATAATATTGGAAGAGAATTGAAAGCTTGATTAAAAAATTAAATTTAGTATAATGTGTCAATTAATACATTGAAATTATCAAGCAAATCACAAATATTTTCTTTAAGAATGAGTAAAAAAATATGGAATAAGGTTACAAGATATAAAACAATTTACACAAATGGATCAATATATGTTAAACGAAACTAACCCAACCAACTGGCAGGGGATAAAAGTAGTCTTCGGGTTTAAAACTATTGATATTACTACTAGGCCAATCCCTTATTAGTAAAAAGTATTTGCTTTTGTTTTTGTTGTTTTCCCTTTTGTTTATTAATTTAATTTAATTTATTTTATGGTTGTTGATGTTGGTGTCACCGTGAATGACGATTATCTTGTGGAGATGTATGATATAAATAAGGGCTAAATTACATGTTTGCTCACTTAAATCATGCAAATTTTTTACGTTTGGCACCCGAATTACTTTAATTTCTTATTCGTCACTAGCTTTACGAATTGTTTCACCGTTGGTCACCGGCCGTTACACTTCGTTAAATTTGTCCTACGTGGCAGTGAACTATAAAGTTTGACCGTTAACTAGACGAAAGTGAAAATTAAAAAAATAAAAATGTAATTTTTCACCTCATCATCTCACTTACTTTATCTATATGATTTATCATATTGATAATTTAATACAAATTAATTAAATTACAAAAATTAATAATCCAATTTTCCCCTTGGGAAGACGAAGAGTTGGAGGCGAGTCGATTCGATCTAGAGATCAGTGGCGGTCCAGCCTCTCTAATTTTCTAGATCTCGTCTTTTCATCATGCCTCTCCATCTCTTCCTCTCGCCTTGTTTGGAGAATCAACTAGAGATTCCAAGAAGTATAATTAGTGGGAGCTGATACCATACCCTCGAACCAGGTAGCGGATCCCAGGCTCGTCGAAGCGACGAGTAGAGACAGGACTCGAAGCAGGGAGCGGATCCCAGGCCTGACGATCATCATTACTGTCAGTAGTCACCGACCACCGAAATCATATCCGGACCACCCTAAATCGACGAAAAAATGCAGATCTAGGTATGATTATGGTTGCAGGTATGCTTTGTTGTTTTTATTTTGTTGTTATTTAAAGATTTTACTCTTATTTTTGGGTTCCTAACTACTGGGTACTGACGAGGGGAGTGGAAGAAATAGAATTGACCACCAAGTTCTCATTCTTACCATCAATTGGAGGAGACGCTTTAGTTTTGGGTCTTGGTAAGTTTATTTATTTCATGGGTTGATCATTTTGTTTGATTCTAACTTTTTGTCTTGATTTGATATAGGTTTTTGTAGACATAGAGGATGACGAGTGCTAGCATTGCGATTCCAGCTAAATCAGTGGCAGCGACGAGAGAGTCGAAGGAACCGGGGAGAGATTCTTGAGCGCCTTCCCGCAAAGATCCACACTCCTATCTTCTCTTCCTCTTTGCAACGGGAAAATTGGATTATTAATTTTTCAAATTTAATTAATCTTTATTAAATGATTAATATGATAAATCATATAGATAAAGTTAGTGAGATGATGAGGTGGAAAGTTAATTTTTTTTTAATTTCTACGTCAATTAGTTAACGGTCAAACTTTATAGTTGACTGCCATGTAGGAAAAATTTAACTGCGTGTAATAGCTAGTGACCAAAGGTGAAACAATTCCTAAAGTTAGTGGCGAATAAGAAAGAAAAGTAATTCGGGTGGTAAACGTGAAAGATTTGTATGATTTGAGTGACCAAACATAAGATTGTCCAACTACAAGGGGTAGTGTTTGAGCCACAATACTCCGAATTTGCCAAATGAAACGTAGGTAAACTCTTCTCCCCTTAGTAAGCGCCCAGACCCTGCAAGACAAGCGCCTAGAGGGCTTGGTCTGTCCGTTAGCACTCTGACGATCAAGTTAGCCGCAATTCTAGAGAGAAAAGTGCAATGGGCGACTTTAGTGAGAGAAACCGACATGCTTAAATGCCACCTACCGAGTGCTATTTATTCTAGTCGAGCTTCCGACCAATTCCTGCCGAGCAACCTTACGTCAGTCGGGCATTAAATGCCTAGTCTGGTCAAACATCCAAGCGCCTACACGTGGTGCATTCTCTAGTCCTCGCGTTGGTGCCCACTTTGAAGGTGGTTCTATGCACCCATAACACGCTTGGCAGCTCTTCTACCCAGTTTCCTTTGGCTGCATCCAGCATTGTGTGTAACCCATGCAAGATGCTTTTGTTGGCTGCCTCGGCTTGCCCGTTTGCTTGCGGATAGGCTACAGAAGAGAACCTCATGACCACCCAATTTTCGTCACAAAACTCAATGAATTTTTTGCAATCAAACTGCTTCCCATGATCAGTGATGATAGACTCTGGGAGCCCGAACCTTGTGAAGATGTTCTTTCTTGTGAACTTTCGCACTTGCACTTTGGTAATGGACGCAAGCGGCTCCGCCTCAATCCACTTAGTGAAATAATCAATGGCGACAATCAAGTACTTGAGCTGTCCATGCGCCTTGGGAAAGGGTCCTAGAAGGTCCATACCCCACTGAGCGAAAGGCCAGGCGCCTACATTCCTTGCATGGGCACCGCTGGTATATGTATGTCATTAGCATGGATTTGGCATTGGTGGCACGTGGCCATAGGTTTTCCAGCGTCAGCTCTCATTGTTGGCCAATAATATCCTTGTCTGAGCAAAACCTTCTCCAGGCTACGGGCGCCTGCGTGCATTCCACATGTTCCTTGATGCACCTTAGTGATGGCCCTTTGCCCTTAAGCTTCCGTGAGGCAGCGTAGATAGGCGCCCGAGTGTGACCTCTTGTACAACACTCCCTCCACAATAGCACATCGGGCTGCCTTCCTTCCTAAACGCCAAGCCTCTTTCAGATCTTCCGGCACCACGCCCTGCGCTAGGAAAAGCAAAATAAGTGACATCCATCCTTCCATCGTTCTAACGGAGAGAGATGCCATCACCCTCTCCTCGCGCGGGGCCTCTCTAGTGACGATCACTGTTCTGTCCTCTCCAAAATCCAATGTCGTGGCAAACTTAGACAGGGCATCCGCGTGAGCGTTCTCCTCTCTTGGGACATGTGTGAGCATAGCCTCACGAAACCAAGAGCACTTTTCTCTGACCGAGTGAACAAATGCTCCAAGCGCCTCCTCCTTCACCTCATATACACTATTCAACTGATTGACTATGAGCGCCGAATCAGTTTGAATGTTGACCTTTTGGGCTCCTAACTCCCTTGCCGTGTGGAGTCCTACAAGGACTGCCTCGTATTCTGCAGCATTGTTTGTTTTGAGAGTTGCAAAGCGCAAGACGACCTAATGCATGCCGCCCAATGGGCTAATGAGAACAATTCCGGCCCCCGCGCCTGCTCAGCTTTCTGCTCCATCCACTTGGACTTGCCAACATTCTTCCGTGCCACTTCCCAAGTCGACAACTCCCTTGGCCAAAAAATCGGCCAACACTTGAGCTTTTATGGCCGGCCTGGGCGCATAGCTCACATTGAACTCACTAAGCTTAACAGCCCACTTAACCAGGCGCCCAGGCACATCCATGGAACCAAGGACCGCTCGTAGAGGAAGGTTCGTGAGTACAACGATTCTATGAGCTTGGAAATATGGCCAGAGTTTGTTCACTATCATGACCACCGCCTTTTCTATGGGCGCATATCACGTTTCATGCCCCACCATGGTACGAATAACGTAATACACCGGTATTTCTTCATTCGTCAACGGGTCTCTGGATATTAACACCGCGCTCACAGCAATCTGAGACACCGCAATGTACAAGTATAGCGTTTCCTTAGCCTTGGAAGTGGTCATCACCTTGGGCGTCGTCAGCAATGTTTTCAAGTCCTCGAAGGCTTCGTCACATTTCTCTGTCCACCTAAATCTGCTAGCCTTCTTTAAGACCTTAAAAAGGGGGCGCCTCCATCGGATGGTCTTGGAATGAGCTTCCTCTTTTCGTGATCATGAATCCCAAGAACTTACCAGACTCTGCTAGGAACACAAATTTCTTTGGGTTAA
The DNA here is from genome assembly GCA_964030455.1 of Linum trigynum. NCBI lineage: Eukaryota > Viridiplantae > Streptophyta > Magnoliopsida > Malpighiales > Linaceae > Linum > Linum trigynum. Next base: position 10,536,246 of record OZ034814.1, read on the forward strand.
GCCTCAACCTAAACAAGCGCATAGTCTCGAAGGTCTCCTGCAAATCTATGATGTGGTCTTGGCGCCTCCTGCTCTTCACAATCAAGTCGTCAATATATGCTCCCACATTCCTCACCAACTGCTTGCGGAAGATTTGATTTACCATGCGCTGGTAGGAGGGTCCTGCGTTTTTTTAACCCGAATGCCATCACTTTGTAGTAGAAGTTGCCAAAGGGCGTCATGAAAGCGGTCTTTGCTCTGTCTTCTTCCACCATGGGGATCTGATGATATCCTGAAAACATATCAAGGAAGCTAAGCGCCTCATGGTAAGTCGTCGCTTCCACAAGCAGATCAATGCGCGGCATTGTGTAGGCGTCGGCATGGGGATCTGATGATATCCTGAAAGCAGATCAATGCGTCGGCATTGTGTAGGCGTCGCTCGCTTCCACAAGCAGATCAATGCCCGATTAAGTTTGGTTAAATCCACGCACATTCTCCAATCCCCCTACGGCTTTGGGACGAACACAACATTGGACAGCCATGTGATGTACCTTGCCTCCTCTACAAACCCTGCCTCGAGCAACTTATCAACCTCCTGTCGGAGGGCTTTTTCTTTCTCAGGAGTCAAATTTTGTCGCTTCTGCAGGACGAGCTTCTTGCCCTCTTCAACGGCCAACCGATGCGCCGCTACGTCCGAGGACACCCCCGGCATGTCTTGTGCGCTCCATGCAAAAATCTCCTCAAACTCCCTTAACAAACTTATCAAGGGCGCCCTCATATGCTCAGGGGCTTATGCCGAAACTAGCACCTGTCGGTCTGGGCGCCCCTCTTCGATTGGCACGCTTAGTTCATCGTCAACCGGCTCCGCTCTGGGCGCCTCCTCTGGGCGAATGTCTATGTTGTTTACCCTATGCCTTCTGGCGCTTCTCCTCAGCTCTTCCTCCCGCGCGTAGCGGGGGGGCATTCTCTCCTCGTGAGATGCCTATCCCTTGTGGTGTAACAAATTTCAGCGTTTGGTGACAAGTGGAGGCCTCATCGGGCTCCTGGTTGAAGCATATTTTTACCGCTGCTTTCGCTTCCATGGACGTAGCCTTGAGGCGCCTGGACCGATCTAATTTATCTCGTAGATCAACGGTGCCGGTTATGGACTCCACCGTGAGCCTAACCCGATTGGGCTCTCCTTCTTGGTTCACCTCGAAGGGGCGAGGGTATCTCGAACTAGGGTGGGACAGGCGCCTGCTGCATGGTAGGGAGGACTGGTGCTTACGGCACAGCTAGTACAACAGGCGCCGGCTTCGTTTCCCTTGTAACATATGTGCGGTGGGTCCTTTCTTCCGTTTTCCTCACAAAGTCATTAAGCATTCCCCGGTCAGCTAAAGTCTGCAGCTTCGACTTTAGTTGGTAGCAATCGGCTGTGTGGTGCCCTTTGTCCTGGTGGAAATCACAATATCTGTCAAGGTTCTGCTCATTTGGTTGCCCACGCATCGGTCTCGGCCAACGAATGTGGTACCCCCTATCCTTCACATACTGTAGAATGTTCTCTAAGGTATCGTTGTATTCTGTGAAATTTCCCGCGCTCTTGGGCGGTGGGCGCTGACCCTCGGGTCTCCTTTGTGGAATGCTGCTCGCAATGAAAGGTCGTGGCACCGGGCGCCCCTTAATATCCTCTCCCCTCACGCACCTCTTCTTTGCCCTTCTTGCGGCTAACGTTTCCTCCAAGGTGATAACCTTCTGAAATCTTCGATCCAAGTCTTCAGTAGACACGACGGCCCTCTTTGAAAGCACACGGCACAGTTCCTCACTACTTGTGCATTCCTCGAGGCAGACTCCCAGAACCAGGGGCTGCACATCCTTGACTGCCATGGCGACTGAGATCCACCGATCATAGAACTCTCTAAGCGCTTCTCCATCCCTCAGTTTTATTTTGAACAAGGCGCTTATAGTTAGAGTTCGCCGCTTTCGTCTTGCAAACTTGAACAAGAACAACTCAGCAAACTGCTCGAAGCACTCAATGCGCCCCTCTTCCAACTGATGATACCAATCTAGAACCACTCCCGCTAACGTTGAGGGGAACACCTTGCAAAATGTGGCAAATGAGCTATTGTACAACTGCATCTTCGTGAATTAGCTGTTCAGATGATCTTCCGGGTCGGTGACCTCGTCGTAGCTTGACAATGGTGGGAGGGTAGTCCCGGATGGCTCCATTAGAACACTTTGCGCTAGGGGTTGTCGGACCCCAAAGCTCCTGATCTGACGTCGAGGCGCCCATAGGTTGTGCTCCCCTAGTCCTGACACGGCGAGCTCGGCATGCGCCCTCCATACATTCGGACGCCTAGGCGGTGTCATTTCCCCGCTTGGCTCCTCATAGTACGGGTGCTCGTACTGGCTGGATTCTGAATCGTCTATCACCCTATCTCGTTTTCTCATTGAGGGGCTATAGTCCCTCGTATCGCCACTCCTTCCTCCTTCTAACTCCCTTCGAAGTATGGCTATTGCCTTGTCTTGATTAGCTATGATCCTGAATAGCTCACTCTTTAAAAATGAATCACTTTCGATGGATGGGAGCTCGTGGCTACCTTCTTCCTCTACCTCCATGCTCACCACGAGGCTCGACCGCTGCTCACTCTCCTCTTGACTGGAGCCCTCAGTCCTTGAACCGTCTGCGCCTCTATTTCCCTCATTCAAGTCTTCCATGCGCCTTGACCACTTATCGGACCCCTATGTGGCGCGCCAATTGTTTGAGCCACAATACTTCGACTTTGCCAAATGAAACGTAGGTAAACTCTTCTCCCCTTAGTAAGCGCCCAGACCTTGCAAGACAAGCGCCTATAGGGTTTGGTCTACCCGTTAGCACTCCGACGATCAAGTTAGCCGCAATTCTAGAGAGATAAGTGCAATGGGCGACTTTAGTGGGAGAAACCAACCTGCTTAAATGCCACCTACCGAGTGCTATTTATACTAGTCGAGCTTCCGACCAAGTCCCGACCAATTCCTTCCGAGCATCCTTATGTCAGCCGGACATTAAATGCCTGGTATGATCCAACGTCCAAGCGCCTACACGTGGCGCATTCTCTAGTCCTCGCGTCGGGGCACTTGGGGTGGCCATTTGTCTACGTGGTGCTTTCCCGACTTCCCTCGCCATACTCCTTTGTCCACAAGCCTACCTTGTCGTAATGCGCCCCCTCGTCGTTGGTATCAAACCAGGCCATGCCATTTTGGACCATTAATGGGCTTCATGCCCATTGGAAGAACTCCTTCAGTGGGCTTATCCATATTTCCCCAACAGGTAGTCAGAGGGTTAGGCGAACATCTATCTTGGATTATTTTAGAATTTTACGTCTGGGCCTTGATAAATCCATAAAGCACTTTTAGGCCTCAAGTGGTCAAAATCTAGATCCTCACCCGAGTATGTACAACTTATTGTCTAGAATTGAAGTAGGAGGAAATTTACAATGTTCTGTAGTATCAGTATTTTCAATACAATTTTTTATGGTAAACTTTGAATTTTTTATGGTAAATTTGAAATTTTTATATTACTTAACTATACAAATTTAGTTGTATTTATATGATTTGTACAAATTTGTTTATGATAACTTGTACTTTTAACGTTATGGTATTGGTTATACAGTTAAAAAATTATGTAGTACCTCTACAAAATGAGATCAATTTTCAATATATTTTGAGAATCTTTTTTTTACCAACTACATACCATATGGTAACTTTTTCATTTTTAAGTCGTTTTTTAAAACGTTTGCTCAGAATGAACGAGTTCATCATGATCTATTGGATCTATAAATTTCTGGGTGAAAAAATACTAGATAAAAAATTACCATACTTTACCACTATGGTATGTGGGTGGTAACTTGTGGTAACTTGTAGTAAACAATGATGAAAGTCGTAAATGACAGTTAGCATACTCCTACTATTATGTATTCTACCTTCTTACCATATTGGTATATTCATATCATCATGGTACGCTTTCTTACCATATGGTATTAAATAGGAGCATACCATATGGTAATGACTGGTAAAAAATTATTCAATTTTTTTGTATTAAAAATATATCAAAGTGGATATCATTTTAAAGAGCACATTTAATCTGATTTATCTGCAAAAAAATTTAAATTTCGACTTAAGACGAGAGAGAAATCATCCGTTAAAGATTAAAGGGAAATAAATAAAATAACTTTCGAGGAAAGAGAATACTGATGTCATCCTGTTGTGAACAGATTACTCATGGTTACTGACCATAGAGTTATTGACCTGATCCGTTTTCTAATTTGTCCCCAAATCATGCTAAAACCTGAAATTCAAGCGCACAACTCTACTCAGTCTAATATGGACCAAACATTGGTATAATTATGATAAGCTTCACACCTAAACGCCTAAGAATTAGGGTATGAAATAAGTCGTCTAATATAAGTGTAATTAAATTTACCAAATATTCTGACAGATAATGCATTGTGATAAATGTTATATATGGAAAGAGTAAAAAAGAAAGTTGTACACAGGGTCTTAATTTGGCCAATTGTATCAAAACAAGACAATTGGATCAAATTGACCCTGTTTAATGGTATACAACTTGGATGAAACAATTTTGCATGTGAAATTACGATTTGACTCCTTTTTAGACGATTACAATTGTTTGGGTGGGATATACAATTAAAATTGACTTATTTTAAATGATTCGTTTTGCCAATTGATCCATCCAAACTCGAAACTACCTAAAGCAATTTCGATGCAAATTGTGTAAGACATGATTATTTTCATGATGATCAGCATTCCCAGGGCAGCCATGTTGAAACTTCTTTTCCCCACAAAACGTGTAGTGGAGACATACACCAACTTGATTGGAATTGAAACCTAATGATTCTAGTCCCTAAAGAAAGAGTCCATTCATCCAAAACCCAATCGAAAAGACTCAATGATCTGTGGGCTAGGGCGGGGGCATTAAAGTATCATCGGTGAAGAATGGTTATTACATGGTCAGATTTACGAGCGGGATAGACTACGAACGAGATCTAACGGGTGGTCCATGGATGATGGGGGATAACTACCTAACGGTTCACATGTGGGATAAACATTTCCGACCCTACAATCATGAGATTTCGTCACTTTGGTTTGGGCGAGACTACTAGACATCCCGATACACTTCTTCCACAGGGATGCAGTGATGAAAATTGGCAGCCAAATAGGCAAACTACTACGGGTGGATCAAGCAACTACTACAGGAGCTCGACTGGACTATGCTAGGGTATGTGTTCAGGTGGATTTGACCAAACCGTTGTTATCACGGTTCAAATTCCATGGGGTGACATACTACATACAGTATGAGGGACTCGAAAAAATTTGTCTTATCTGTGGCAAATATTTTGAGCGATCCAAATGCTACTACACGACAACACTATTCCTTAGGAAAACTCACAGCCCAAAGAGCCGGAGAAGACCTATGGGGAGTGGATGATTGCCAAGCGGAACCAAGAACAACCCCCAAAGAAAATGCTATGTTGGGCAAGGATCCCACGCAAACCCAGAATAGATCTGATAACGATGTAATTGCACATGTTTGTACCCCTAGTTCTTATCCATTTGCAGGGCATAGTCGTGTGTTTTGTCCTATTTTACGCCGGGTTGTGCTACTTTGTCATATTTCAGGTCCCAGACGTCGAAGGAAAGGCTAAGCACGAGTTTCGGGGCATTTGGAAGTCATTCGGTCGAGCTGGAGCCAAAGCACGGGCTCGCCTAAATCAAAGCACGGCCGTGTCCCTGGACCGTGTTTTTACTGCCGAGGCTTGATCCAAGATTGTCCTGCGCTGGCCCAAAACACGGGCGGGACTGACTCAAAACACGGCCGTGTCCAACTTTAGGCACGACCGTGTTTTCCCCCAAGGTGTGGCCGTGTTTTTAACACGTGGCAAGGGCAAGGGCGGGCAAAACCAAAGCACGGTCGTGCCCTCGACCTTGTTTTGCCCAGGGTTGGCCTTTTAGGCAGATTTGAGCCAAAGGAGAAGGGGGTTCCAAGTTTTAGAGAGACAGAGCAATTCCTAGAGAGAGAAAGTGACGATCCAGAGTTCCCAAGTGCCCTAGCTTGATCTTCATCACCATTGGAGCCCGGCTTGAGCTTGGAGATGATCCGATTGAGCACAAGAAGCAGATTATCATCCTTCACGGTATGGTTTCCGCATCTGAGCTAGATTTTTCATCTCTTTCTATGGAGTATACTTCTTATTCACCTAGGTATGAAGAACCCTAGATTTGTGTGTTAGGTCTGATTGGATGAACCCAAGTACAGATTCTATGATTTGTTTATGTTCAATTGAGGTTTGATTATTTGAATGGCATGAATCCTGATCAAATTCCTCTTGTTTCTGCTTTAACATAGAAAGAGAATATCTGCCTAGGATTGATAGAGCACCCTTAATTGAAGGTAGTGAATTGGGGACTTTAGTCGAGAAGCCAATTCACTATTCTGTACCGAATTTGCTTTGGTAGTGGAGGTTTTGTTCATTAGGGCCTCAATCTGTTTACTCCGGTGGAGGTTAGTCGCCCGCTGGAGACTCAGATTGAGAGGGTCTGGAGACCTTTAGTCGAGACTTCAGGTTGTTTAAGAACCTCCCGCAGTATAACTATCACAGAAACTGAACTTGGTAAATTAATCCAGCTTAACTACAGTCTAGGGGGAACCATATCCGGGTGACCTCTCTTGACTTGAAAACAACCGTTTAACTTGCTTTGTTTGTTTGTTAATTTGGACTTGCACTAAAGTTTCACCGCTAGATAATAAGAATTCACTGAGTAGTCATCACATCTAGGACCCGGGTTGACATTAAAACCCAAACCCGCTATACTACGCTTTAGGAAGTGGTTACACTTGGCAATTTTCTAGAGTGACGGTTAGAGCTAGTAAAGTTTTTGGCGCCGTTGCCGGGGACGGCTAGGTTGTTGAAGAAAAGTGATTTCTGTTACTTTAGCATTTTCATTTCCGCATTGACTGTTTGTTCTTTCCCACGTGTGCCTGCACGGGTTGTCTTGCTTGATTGTGTGCAGGTAGTGCATGACCCGTAGCCAGTCGGGAGGTTTACTGCCGTTGGATCCGGAGCTTGAACGCACATGCCGCTAACTTAGGAGACAACAGCGAGCTAGATTGGCTACGGAAGAGCGCATAGACGGCCACTTGAGCACCAATTCTGAGGAGGAGTACGACATGGAAGGCGAACACAACCAACACCAGGGGAATCCTCTCCAGGTTCCCCCGGTGAATCAGTTCTTGGGGAACAACCCCATACCCCAGGCAGATGGGGTTCATCATCATCCACCGCCGCCGGGTCCCACCTTGGCACTCCGCGGATTGGTGATATCCGCCCTGCCATCCTCTACCCGCCCATCCCAGCGAACAACTTCGAGATCAAGCCATGTTGGATTCAACTCATTACATCCTCTATCCAGTTTCATGGCTTGAAGGATGAGGAGGCAAGGGTGCATCTTTCCCATTTTCTGCAGCTGGCGAACGGTTTCAAGCTAAACGGTGTCCCTGATGACGCAATCCGCCTTCACCTCTTTCCCCATTCTCTGGCGGGGAATGCTTAAGAGGTGGTTGGAGACCCAGCCCCCATTGTCCATCACCTCGTGGGATGATCTGGCTGACAAATTCGTGCACCGGTAATATCCAACATCGAAGACCACAGAGATCCAGCGGGAGATCACTCACTTCCGCCAAGAGCCAGACGAGTCACTTCGTGATGCATGGGAGCGGTATATGGGATTTTTCTGGCAGTGTCCCCACCATGGTTTTAGTGATGCATTCACCATGGGGAACTTCTACAGTGCCCTCTCTCCATACAGCCAGAGGGTGATTGAGTCTCTATGCCAGGGAGGAGATCATTCCTGGGGGCAGGGCAGTAGAGGCAGGAATTCCCGGGATCGTGGTGTGCACGCCATGGAGGCCAGGTCCGGGCTCGAGCAGCAGGTGGCTGAATTAGTATAGACATTGAAGCAGCCCAACAGTCTTATTCCGGGCAGAGGTCTGGGCGGACCTCCAGTAGCTCAGTGTTAGTGGTGTGAAAGCTCTAATCATCTTGTGGAAGACTGTCAGGCTATGCGGGAGTCCTCTACTCCCCAAGAGCAATTGGACTTCATCGCCAATGCTAGGCGCCTCGACCCATACAGCAATACATACAATGAGGGGTGGCGCCATCATCCCAACTTCGCTTGGGGTAGTAACACCGCTAAACCACCTGGTTTCCCAGCACCAGCAGGTGGTTTTCAGCAGAGGCAGCCTTTCCAGGCTAGGTAGGGGCCACCACCATAGCAGCAACCCTACCATCCTAGGCAGGGGCATCCATTCCAGCAGCCCCAGCGTCAGTATGGTCAGCCCCCAGCAGCTGCAGCTCCAGATAATCAGATGACGGAGCTGAAAAATATTCTGCAGGCATTCATGACCACCAACCAGGCAAATTTCACGAGGATGGATCAGAACATAGCCTCACTGGAGGCAGGCCAGAGAAACCAAGGTGCCATCTTGCAAGATCTACAGAATCAGATTGGGGGCATAGCTCGCCAAAACACTACCAGGGCACCGGGGAATCTACCTGCCACCACTATTCCGAACCCTCGTGAGCGTCACCAGCAGCTGGATGCCATCACTACCAGGAGTGGCAAGACCATATCTGCTGCTCCTGCCCAGCCCAGGCAAGACGAGCCACTACCTGCTTCAACACTTCCAGCTGATAATGCGGAATTGGAGGGAGACCAAGAAGCACCTGCTCCCAAGCCACAGCCAGTGGTTAAGGAGCATGTACCCCAACTTCCTTTCCCCACTCGCCTACATAAAGACAAGCTGGAGACTGAGTTTGCCAAGTTCATGACAATGTTGAAGCAGGTCAACATCAACATGCCGTTCGTGGAGGCACTGTCGAAGATGCCCAAGTATGCCAAGTTCATGAAGGACCTCCTCACTAACAAGAAGAAACTTGGGGATCTTTCGACAGTGATGCTAAGCGAGGAGTGTTCTGCTATCCTGCAGAACAAGCTGCCCGAGAAGCGTAAAGACCCAGGGAGTTTTACTATCCCTCTTGTTATTGGCAGCATGCATGTAGGAAAGTCCTTGGCGGACCTAGGCGTTAGCATAAATGTCATGCCCTACAAATTGTTTAAAAAGCTAGACCTAGGTGAACCTAGAGCTACTAGGATGAGCATTCAGTTAGCTGATCATTCCATCATGCATCCTAGGGGTATCATTGAGGATCTGCTTGTTAATGTCGGTGCATTCACATATCCTATTGATTTTGTTATTCTGGATATAAATGAGGATGTGGATGTACCTTTGATTTTGGGTAGACCGTTTCTCGCCACCGCCAAGGCACTTATTGATGTGCATAGTGGTAAATTAATCCTGTGTGCTGGTGATGAACAGGCTACTTTTTCTGTGTCTGAGAATGGGAAACTTTCTCATTTGTATGATGACATAGATTACTGTGATGTGCTTACTGATTTTGAGACCGCACTCGCCATAGCGAGTGCGGGTACTGACGATGCTCTTGAGCGTTGTATTTTGCTAGGTGAGCAGGCATCGCAGGAGTCACAGCTGGCGGAGCAGTTGGCCACGCTGGAGAGTGGACCATTCTTGGAGGGCGACAGGCTGTTCAAATCGATCTCATCCTCAACCCGCATCACTACCTCCTTGGAGGAACCACCACAGCTGGAGCTTAAGCCCCTCCGTCCTCATTTGGAGTATGCATTTCTCCGGGAGGGGAATAAGCTGCCAGTCATCATCAACTCGACCCTCACACCCGAGCAAAAGGACAGACTGGTGGCCTTGCTGAAGCCTTACAAGCGAGCTCTAGCGTGGAAGATCACAGATATTCGGGGGATCAGCCCCTCCTTTTGCTCCCACCGGATACTGCTAGAGGATGAGATGCGGCTAGTGAGACAGCCGCAGAGAAGACTGACACCGAACCTGGAGGCTGTGGTTCGGGCAGAGATCATGAAGCTGATGGACGCGGGGATCATCTTCGCCATTTCCAACAGCGAGTGGGTCAGTCCCACCCAGGTGGTACCCATAAAGGGTGGGATGACCGTGGTGCCTAACGAGAAGAATGAGCTAATCCCGATGCGCACGGTGACTGGGTACCGTGTTTTCATTGATTATAGGCATCTCAACGACGCCACACGAAAGGACCACTTTCCGCTGCCATTCATTGACCAGATGCTGAAGAGACTGGCGGGGCACGAGTTCTACTGTTTCCTGGATGGGATGTCCGGGTACTTCTAGATTCCCATTGCACCGGAGGACTAGGCGAAGACCACTTTCACCTGCCCCTTCGGCACATTTGCCTACCGGAGGATCCCATTCGGGTTGTGCAAGGCATAGTTCTGTGAAGGCATAGTTCTGGGGCATAAGATCTCCAAGATGGGGATTGAGGTTGATAGAGCAAAGATTGAGACTATCAGCAAGCTGCCTCCTCCTACATTTGTTAAGGGGATCCGGAGTTTTTTAGGCCATGCAGGGTTCTACAGGCAGTTCATCAAGGATTTCTCGAAGATCGCCCTGCCCCTGACTAAGCTTCTTGAGAAGGATGCCCCCTTCCAGTTCACTGTGGCATGCACAGAGGCATTCACGACCTTGAAGGAGAAGCTCACCCAAGCTCCTATCATGGTTGTTCCTGACTGGTCTTTACCATTTGAGCTGATGTGCGATGCCAGTGACTTTGTTGTTGGAGCTGTCTTAGGGAAGAGGCAAGATCAGCACTTCCAACCTATCTATTACGCCTCGAAGACCCTAAATGATGCCCAGGAGAACTACACCACCACGGAGAAAGAGCTGCTCGCGGTGGTGTTTGCCTTTGACAAATTTCGTCCTTATCTGGTCTTGTCCCATGTGACCGTGTATACAGATCATTCCGCGATTCGATACCTGATGAGCAAGGCCGATGCCAAGCCTAGGCTCATACGATGGATCTTATTACTTTAGGAGTTCGATATTGAGATTCGGGACAAGAAGGGAGCAGAGAATGTTGCAGCCGATCACCTCTCCCGGTTGGACGCACCACCTGCGGACAACCTCGAGGAGGAGATCAACGAATCCTTCCCAGATGAGAGACTGATGATGATGTGCCTGGTGGAGAGTGTCACCCCCTGGTATTCCGATTTTGCGAACTATTTGGTGGGCCAGCAGCTGCCCAAGGGGATGACAACTCACACCAAGAAGAAGTTCTTCTCCGACCTGAAGCATTACTTCTGGGATGATCCTCATCTCTTCAGGATCGGAGCCGACGGGATCATCCGTCGCTGTGTTATGGAGAGTGAGATGGAGGGCATTCTATCTCACTTTCATGAAGGACCTACTGGCGGTCACCACGGCGGAAACCGCACGGCAAGGAAGGTGCTCCAATCGGGTTTTTACTGGCCCACGCTCTTCAAGGACGCAGACGCCTTCGCACGCAGGTACGACCGATGCCATAGGTCAGGTAACATCTCTGCCCGTGATGAGATGCCCCAGAATGTGTTTATAACTTGTGAAATTTTTTATGTCTGGGGTGTCGACTTCATGGGCCCCTTCCCTCCATCTTTTGGCAATAACTATATCCTAGTTGTTGTTGACTACGTCTCTAGGTGGGCTGAGGCGCAAGCTTTGCCCACTAATGATGCTAGACGTGTTTTTGGTTTTCTGAAGCAGCAATTCTCCCGGTTCGGGACACCTAGAGCCATCATAAGAGATCGAGGCACCCATTTCCAGGGCCAATTTGATAAGTTACTGTCTCGCTATTGTGTGACTCACAAGGTGTCCGTGGCCTATCACCCTCAAACCAGTGGCCAGTCCGAGCTGACGAATCGGGAGCTCAAGCGTATCCTAGAAAAGACGGTGGATTTGTCCCGCAAGGATTGGTCCACCAAGCTCGATGATGCTCTCTGGGCATATCGCACTGCCTACAAGACACCCATTGGTACTTCACCGTACCGGCTTGTCTATGGAAAGGCACGTCATTTGCCCGTGGAGCTAGAGCACAAGGCCTTTTGGGCCCTTAAGCTGCTCAAATTGGATGTTAGTGCTGCAGGTATTGAGCGCCAAATGCAGATGCTGGAGCTGGAGGAGTGGCGTTATCACGCCTATGAGAACACCAAGCTGTACAAGGAATGCACTAAGCGCTTGCACGATGCACGGTTGCGGGGTCCGAAAGAGTTCCAGGTTGGTGATCAAGTTCTCCTTTATAACGCTCGCCTGAAGCTCTTTCCCGGAAAACTCCGTTCCCGGTGGTCTGGACCGTTCACGGTCACGCAGGTGTTCCCGTATGGCACGATTGAGATTGCCAACCCGCAAACTGAGCCGTTTAAAGTCAATGGCCATCGTCTCAAGCTCTACTTGGGAGACGAGGTCGAACATGCGGAGTTGGTAGTGGAACTCGCGGACCCTTAGTTCCGCCATGGGCGTCCAGCTAAAAGACGGTAAAGAAGCGCTTGTGGGGAGGCAACCCCACCACGGTTTGCATTTCTACCCTTTTTCCTTTTTCATTTTTGTCGGTTTTTGGAGTCTTTGAGTCTGTCTGGAGTCTGTCTGGAAAGTATTTCGTGTCTCGGGCGGTTCGTTTTAATATGTGACTGGGTAATTTTTAGAGCCGGGGCACGAATGAGTTTTGGTGGTTTGAAATTGGGATTTTGAAAAATGCAGAAGTGGGCTCGGCAGTAAAAACACGGGCGCCAGGGGTTCAAAACATGGCCGTGTTTTAACCCATGCCCGCCCGTGTTTGCAAAGGAGGCCTGCATTGCTCTCGGCAATAAAAACACGGGCGCTAGGAGAGCAAAACACGGTCGTGTTTTCCCTCCATCCCACCCGTGTTTTCATCTTTGGACAAAAGTGCACTCGGCATTAAAAACACGGGCGCTGGGCTTCAAAAACACGGCTGTGTTTTGAACCCAGCCCGCCATGTTTTCAAAGAGGGGGAGCACGCTCTCGGCCTTAAGCACACGGGCGCGGAGCATCGAAAACACGGTCGTGTTTTCGCCCGCCCGTGTTTTAATGCCCCCTATAAAAGTCGATTTTCATCCCCTCTCTCCCCCTCAGCCTCATTTTTTCAAAAATCAACTACCCCCCTCGCCGGATCTTCGGGTTTCTCCTCCTCTCCTCTGGTTTTCCGGCCTTAACTCCCTCCTCCCATGCTCCTGGCGTCGAGGAACACAATTCCCAGAGGTTTGGGCTTGTTTGGCCTAGTTTGGGTCGCCCGGGGCGAGTTCTCCGGCGAGTCTCCGGTGGGTTTTCCGGCGACTTGGGGTGTTTTCTTCCATTTTCTTCCCCTCTCTTGCGTCTCCAGGTGTGTTTCCTACTTGCGTCTCCAGGTGTGTTTTCATTGTCTCTTATTTTATTTTTGGAGAATCGATACCTAGAGTTAGGTGAAGAACTTGGAATTGTGGCATAAATTGAGAATGATTTGGTAGGTCGATGGCGCTCTTTGCTTGTTATATTTTTGTCCCGGGATTTCAGTCCACGCCTACCATTTGCATGTTGGTATTGTATGCGTGCTTGTGGCTTATGTGTGATTGCTCGATTAGTGCCTATTTGGGATGGATTTTGTGGTTGTGCCACCGGGGCCTAGTCCACTGCCCAAATCGCTCGATTTGAGGGTCCTCGGTGGGTTTGTTTGTGTGATTCTCGTGTGATTGGTATGCTTGTCTCACCGGGAGCCTAGTCCACTGTCCATATCTTTCGATGTGAGGGCTCCCGGTGTGGTTTTTGGCTAAGATTGACCTTGTTCGCTTGTGTGCCATTTGTACATCCTTGTGCTTTGTAGGATCATGGAAGCCTACTTCGACCAATTGAGCATCACACAAAGCCATCTGCTGTGGACCATCCGTACCCGCCATATCGCCGAGCACCTGCATCTCGATTTTGAGGTGTTTGAGGCACTTCATGCCCGACAGCAGGTGGAGCAGTTGTTCGCGCCTATGGTTGGCGGCGCCTTCTCTGCCTCGCTGAGCCGACCTTCCAGGAGCTCGTCTGGGAGTTCTACGCCTCCTTCTGCCGCACCCAGAGGAGTTTGGCCGACCATGCTAATGCGGTCCATTTCACACTCGGCGGGGTGGAGCACTCCATCATTTACTAGGAGTTGGCCACTGCACTTGTGCTCAACTCCCTGCACCCCAGCGACCGCCCATGTACGTGGAGGTTACCGATCCCAGCGACTTTGCTGACCAGGCCTACTTCCAGCGCATCTGCCTACCGAACTATGCGGATGAGCGCTACGTCGCCAGCCAGACATGGGCCACTCTCCTCCGCCCAGAGTGGCGAATCCTCAACCACCTGCTCACCAGTTCCTACACTCCCAGCCGGGACTCGTCCAACCGGGTCACCCTCCGGACCCTGTTCTTCATGCACGCGATGGGTCGCTCTGAGGACACTATCAAGCTGGGCTCGTTGCTCGCCCGGACATTCACCAAAGCCTCCGCTAACCAGGATCGCCACCTTGTCTGTGGCCCGGTGATCACAGCCCTAGCCCGTTACTACGGGGTCGACACCACTGGGATGACCATGGTCCGAGCACCAACCCTACTCAGCGAAGCCACCCTCCGCCATCAGCACATGGTGGCTCGCCAAGGGCGTTTGCACTGGATTGTGGGTCTCCCTTGGCCGCCGGAACCTGCAGAGGGCGACCAGCCCGAGTCGAGCGCGGCTGGGGGACGTCGAGTTCCCCGCCGTACGGTTCCTCGTGCCCAGGCTCCCGCAAGCCCATCCGCTGCTCCCGGGTCTCCCGCCCCCACGGTCTCCATTTTTGACCAGTTGGCGTCCATCGCTCAGCAGAACGAGCGCATTCAGGCCGGCCAGGAGAGCATTCACACCCGCCTCGATCGTGAGCGAGACCGCGACCGTCATCTTATGTCCGGCCAGCACTACATCATGTCCTACCTGGGCCTGGACCCGAACGCAGTTCACTACCCCTTCGTGCAGTCCCCGGGGTATGAAGACGAGTACCCCCCCACCCACCGGCGATGGTGGCGATGCGTTCTAGTGGCGAGTGACTGGTTTTGCACGTGATTTCTTTTCCAGACTGAGACTCCATGTTTTTGTTGTTTCTTTCTGTTTGGTTCTTTTGGATTGTAGACATGGAACTCCAGTTCTTTCACCCAGTGTGTGTCTTTTAATGACTTTAGCTCTGTGCCTTGGCCTTGGACTGGTCTGCCTTCCAGTCCCCGTTCCTACTCTCATTTCATGGTAATATCTTTCCCCTTCCCTCTGCTCCATTGAGGACACTGTCTCATTTAAGTGTGTGTGTGTGTGGGGGGGGGGGGGGGGGGGGGGGTTCTTTGTATTCATTGGAATGTATATATGTGTGCTTGGAGCCTAGTCCGCTGTCCAAATTTCGAGATTTGAGGGCTCCAAGAACTGATGTTTGCTTGATCATATTGGCACTGTGGATTTGATTGGTGAATAGATAGGTTTTGGAATTAATGCATGACAACCTAATTATAACTAGGACAGCCTATAATGATGACTGAGACGTGCAGTAGAGTTGTGTAGGGGTTCAGTTTTTCAACTATTTGCTTACCAACTGTGACTTGTATTGATCACTTTCTCTTGACAGTCGTTTATGCATCTAGTTTAGGGAATCAGAATGAGAGATAGAGCATATAGGTAGCCATGTGAGATTTGAGCCTGTTCGTTTCTTTCTTGTGCGATAGTTCCCTCTTCCATGATGTGCAGCATTCACGTTGTCATTAGCTAAGATGATGGAGGCATAGGATTAGCCCACGACCAAATTGACTGTCCTGGGGTGTCATACCCCCTAGTCATCCCCTTTGAGCCGTATGTTATCCTTTCTTTCGGTCTACAATGAAAAATCACCCTTTTGCATCTCTTAGAAGGTTCCACAGAGTGGTTTTTACATGTTTTCTGCCGTTCTGCTAAATGTAATGTGAGGGTTGGAGGTAGTTCTTAAAAAGGTGGGCATGTGTTTGAGAAATGTGAATTGGTGGTGGTTCTCTCAAGAAATGGAAAAAAAAACAAAGAAAAAGAAAAAAATGAATGAAAGCAAAAGAGAGCCACCACCAAAAATTTGAATAGTGCCCATTAAGTAGTATTTCTTAGCAGTCTGGCTTGGAAATGCTAACATTTATATGACCTCCTTCGCTCTTGTGCTCTAGAGAATTTGAGTAATGCAGAATGGCAGGAAGAAAGTAAGTAGTTTGATTGGCTGTGATTGTGTTGGGTTGGAATTGTGGAACCTTGTGCTATGAATACTTCCACCACCTAAAAGACCTTTTCCCCATGTCCAAGACCCTAGCCAGTCATTTGAACCTGTGTCTAAGACCTCCGGATTAGTTAGTGGTGACACCCCATATGTGAACTCTAGCATTTAGAGGCTTCATTCATGGTGAAGAGAAGTTAGGGATTGAGAGAATAAGCATGCGCTTTTTCGCATCAAATGGTCCTTACCCCACTACTCGAGAGTGAGCGATTTATTTTCTCATATTCTCTATACTCTTTATCCCGGTGAGTACCTAGATTGCTCGGTCTCAATTCTGATATCTTGAGTTTTGTGCATAAGGTGACTGTCTTGAGTAAGTGGTAGAGTCAAGTCTATGTTGGTCGATGAACAGATGGGAGACTTTTCCTTTGCTTGACTTTGCTGCACTCGAACGTCATATGTGGTGGTTGTCTATGTTGTCGTTGAGGTTGTCCATGTGTTAATGATCAAGAGCCAATATGATTCACGTGTTTTGTGCCGATATGACATGCCCTAAAACCTGCTTGATTGAAACGTTTTGAGCTTACCTTGTATCTGACTTGGTTTGCTTGGGGACAAGCAAACGGTTAAGTGTGGGGGAATTTGATAACGATGTAATTACACATGTTTGTACCCCTAGTTCTTATCCATTTGCGGGGCATAGTCGTGTGTTTTGGCCTATTTTACGTCAGGTTGTGCTACTTTGTCATATTTCAGGTCCCAGACGTCGAAGGAAAGGCTAAGCACGAGTTTCGGGGCATTTGGAAGTCATTTGGTCGAGCTGGAGCCAAAGCACGGGCTCGCCTAAATCAAAGCACGGCCGTGTCCCTGGACCGTGTTTTTACTGCCGAGGCTTGATCCAAGATTGTCTTGCACTGGCCCAAAACACGGGCGGGACTGACTCAAAACACGGCCGTGTCCAACTTTAGGCACGACCGTGTTTTCCCCCAAGGTGTGGCCGTGTTTTTAACACGTGGCAAGGGCACGGGCAGGCAAAACCAAAGCACGGCCGTGCTCTCGACCGTGTTTTGCCCAGGGTTGGCCTTTTAGGCAGATTTGAGCCAAAGGAGAAGGGAGTTCCGAGTTTTAGAGAGACAGAGCAATTCCTAGAGAGAGAAAGTGACGAACCAGAGTTCCCAAGTGCCCTAACTTGATCTTCATCACCATTGGAGCCCGGCTTGAGCTTGGAGAAGATCCGATTGAGCACCAGAAGCAGATTCTCATCCTTCACAGTATAGTTTCCGCATCTGAGCTAGATTTTTCATCTCTCTCTATGGAGTAAACTTCTTATTCACCTAGGTATGAAGAACCCTAGATTTGTGTGTTAGGTCTGATTGTATGAACCCAAGTATAGATTCTATGATTTGTTTATGTTCAATTGAGGTTTGATTATTTGAATGGCATGAATCCTGATCAAATTCCTCTTGTTTCTGCTTTAACCTAGAAAGAGAATATCTGCCTAGGATTGATAGAGCACCCTTAATTGAAGGTAGTGAATTGGCGACTTTAGTCGAGAAGCCAATTCACTATTATGTACCAAATTTGCTTCGGTAGTGGAGGTTTTGTTCATTAGGGCCTCAGTCTATTTACTCCGGTGGAGGTTAGTCGCCTGCTGGAGACTCAGATTGAGAGGGTCTGGAGACCTTTAGTCGAGACTTCAGGCTGTTTAAGAACCTCCCGCAGTATAACTATCACAGAAACTGAAGTTGGTAAATTGCAATCTGGCTTAACTGCATTCTAGGGGGAACCATATCCGGGTGACCTCTCTTGACTTGAAACAACCGTTTAACTTGCTTTGTTTGTTTGTTAATTTGGACTTGCACTAAAGTTTCACCGCTAGATAATAAGAATTCACTAAGTAGTCATCACATCTAGGACCCAGGTTGACATTAAAACCCAAACCCGCTATACTACGCTTTAGGAAGTGGTTACACTTGGCCATTTTCTAGAGTGACGGTTAGAGCGAGTCAAGATCTCAACCGGCGAATGGCTCGCGCTTCAATGTACTCGCTGATGAAGAGACATGAGAGTTAACAACCACGCCCGTCAAGGGGGAAAACGGAAGGAAGACAACAACCCTTACACACCAACCCCAAGATCAATCTCACAAAAAACTTGGCCCTAAGACAACGCCAGAGACTAATGTATGGGGAGAGAAGAGTAAAGCCAAGGAGAAAATGCCAACTGGGTACGTGTATGGCAAGGTTACACACCACAAAGCACATTCAATCCAGGGCCAGGGAATCATTCCTGCAATGAAGGCAACCCATTAGCCCAGAGCACGGCGGTGGGGAACAGCGTACACAAGCGACGTTCATGACGTCGGAGTCCATCCCACCCGTAGGCGCAATAGTTGAGCAGGTCGAAGAAAAAGCGCAGAATAAGACTACACTGGAGTTGACTGCATGGGGTCGCCCGCCAAACCTAAGGGAACAGTCCTTGTGATGCGACCCCGCTCACCCCATATGTGCACATTCTAGTCCAAGATATATCTTCACATGGACGATGGGCCAAGAGACGAATTAAGAGGTTCAAAGAGATATTGGGAGCATTCAAGATGGGGGAAAATGGCTCTGCCAGCAAGGCCTACGAGTTTGTTGATGTGAAATCAATTGGCAGAACATATAATTCTTGTGGTCCAAAGATGAAGGCTCGAATACAACGATATAAGGATCAAATGGGATCATTCTTGATGGATATGGAATTGCATCGAGGAAAGCCCATCACATTACTACAATTTGTGGACCAGAATCAAGAGAAAATGGGCTTGGAAGGAAGAGTGAAGAATTTGGCCTAGAAGTAAGGAATTCTCCATGGTGTGAACACAAGGTGTGAAAGGAATACAAGTGTGAAAGGAATATCAGGTGTGAACACAAGCCATGTGAGGGAGGATGGCAATGCTAAAATCTAGGGAGTTGTTGACCAAGTCTTTTCCTTGTCTTTTAAGGATTGTGTTTACTTTTCCTTTAAGGTTTTGTTTTCCTTTTAATTGTAGGATTTGGTCATTTGTTTGGTTTCTTTCTTAGTTTAGGATTGGATTTTCGTTGCCTATATAAGGAGGATGCGTCCCTCATTGTAATTCATTCTATTATCAATCAACTTTCAAGTTTCAAGTTCAAACGAACTGGTTCTTTGTGCAAGCTTCTGTCGAGAGTGCTCCAGAGGTTTCACGTGTCTCTTATCAACTAGAGAACGCATCTAGTTGTGGCGAGCTTCTACCCTATATCAATTGCCCCTTTCCATGAGTTGGTGTTGTCCGATTGGTTTAATATACCAATTGCCCTTCATCACGAGTTAGGAATTGCCGATTGATTCCGCATCTATCTTTTATTTCAAGTTGGAGAAAAGCTTCGAAAATCCTTAAAAAGAAGGAAGGCTGCGTACTTTGGTCATATAATCCGAGTTCGAGGATTCTCTTCGGATTTGGATCACATCACCTTGCAGCCTGACTGGGCGTCCTAATCTCAACTAGTGACACACAATGCGGCACAGAGCTTGGATGGGACTACCTCGTCCAACATTTAATTTAAGGGAATTTATCGTTTACCCGTCCTTTCTTAATGGATATAAAATTATTTGTTTGGAACTATAGGGGTGCGGGAAGTAGAAAATTCCTTCGAGTTTATAGAGAGTACAAGAGAAAACATAGACCGAACATAGTTATTACAGTGGAGCCTCGTATAAGTGGAACTACCGCCCGGGATGTAATAAATGAAATGGGTTTTGCTAAACAACTTATGGTGGATGCGTCAGGTTTCTCGGGGGACATTTGGTTACTTTGGAATGCTCGAGAACTCACCATTACTCAAATAGATACTCACTTCCAGTTCATTCACGTGAAGGTTGAAACAACAGGCAGGCCACGCGACAAATGAAACCTCACGACAGTGTACGCTAGTCCCGCTCCAATGCAACATAGACAACTTTGGGTGGCACTAAGACAAATTGCCGAATGACAAGATCTACCTTGGCTAATTATAGAAGACTTTAAATCAATCCTACACCCCTCGGAAAAACTGGGAGGAGCTCCCTTTGGTGCCATCTGAATTTGAGAATTTCAAGACTACGTCTACGATGCGGGACTAGTGGACATGGTGTTTTTTGGACCACCGTATACCTGGTTCAGAAGTGGTGTTCGAGAGAGATTGGATCGTGCCCTAGCTAGCAACAGTTGGCTGACGACATACCTGGAGACTACAGTTCGCCATCTGCCGAAGACTAAATCAGACCACAGCCCTCTGTTGATTTCAATAAACCCACCCCATCAACCGGCAGGACCTAAACCTTCTCGGTTCCTAGTGGCGTAGTTGGCTCACGAAGACTTCAAAAATATACTACAAGAAGCGTGGGACAAAGGAAGCTCCTTCCTCCAGTCAGCAGTGGCGTTCGCAAATGACGCTAGCCACTGGAATTTCCATGTTTTCGGCCATATTCTTAGAAGAAAGAATGCACTCCTGAGAAAGATCGAGAGACTGGAACACAATGATGGTGAATTGTACTTTTCTACACAGCTCGAGGCTTCTAGGGAAGAACTCGAGTTGGGTTGTTCGAGGAGGAACTCTTCTGGTGCCAAAAGTCGCGGCTTGAGTGGATCGCATCAGGAGATAAACAGCTTATTTCCACTCAAGAACCCTAAAGTGACAAAAGAGGAACAGGGTCCTAGATCTGCAAAATGTGGCAGGGGAGTGGGTTGATGGAGAAACGCAACTACAACAAATGGCACGGGCATTCTTCGAGTGGCTGTTCACGGATGAAAACGAAAATGCGTTACACCTGACTCGCGAATTCCCGGTGTTGGAAAGCATCCTTTGGCAGGGTTTCGCTATGCAACCATCGACTGAGAACATCATCCAATAAATCCGCTCGATGGGAGGTTTGAAAGCACCTAGCAAAGACGGGTTGAACCCCCTATTTTTCCAGAAATGTTGGGAGACGATCGGAGCCTCTATGACGGACCTGATCCGCAGCTGCTAGGATGAGCCGACCAGGATTCGGGACATTAACTCCACTATCCTCGTTCTAATTCCGAAAACCACCTCCCCGACGTCTATCGAGAAGTTGCGACCCATTAGCCTATGTAATGTTGCCTACAAAGCACTGACGAAGACAATTGCAGAGAAGCTGAAACCTCTTATGCCCAAATTGGTGCACGAGACCCAAACGAGCTTTGTCCCAGGCCGACACATTACAGATAAAATTTGTATCCTACAGGAAGTTGTTCATTCTATGCGCGACAAGAAGGGTCGGAAAGGTTGGATGGTCCTAAAGATCGACCTGGCCAAGGCGTATCACAGAATCCGATGGGATTTTGTCCAGGAGGTTCTAGAGGCAACAGGCGCACCACCGAAGCTGATCGAGGTAACTATGGCTTGCATCACGACGTCCATAATGGAAATCCAGTGGAACGGGGGCTTGACAAGCTCGTTCTCCCCATCGCACAGCTTTCAACAAGTATGCTCTCTATCACCCGATCTTTTTACGTTGTCTATGGAAAGATTGGGTCATCTTATCAATAAATCTGTTAGGGACGGGAGTTGGCAGCCGATCCAGCTGACCAGATCTGGACCGATCCTATCACATTTGTTTTTTGCAGATGAGTGAGTTAAACGAAGTCAAGAGTCTTCTTCTTAGGAAATGTGACGGCCGAAACCAGAGCCTCCCTAAGTACTGAGCTCAAAATCCCGCAGACGACGAACCTCGGCAGATACTTGGGAGTTTCGTTTATCCACTGAGTATCAAAGGTGACCTACATCGAATTGATAGACAAGGTGGATAAAAGACTGGCAGTGTAACACTACGACCTTTAGGTTTAGGTTCGACCTTAATACGTGATCGGTTGGGTTGACAGTTGCGTACTAAAATTTGCAATAGCGGATTCGTAATAATAATAATAATAATAATAATAATAATAATAATAATAAATATTATTATTGTATTATTATAAAAAAATATGTATAATTCTAGTGGGACGGGCCGAGCGGCCCAACCCTCAAAATCGCAGCAGCAGCAAAACCCCGCCCTCTCTTTGTCTTTCCCTAGAAAATTCCCAGCCGCCTGTCCCGTTCCCTAGCAACAGCGAGAAACCCCAACCCTCACAATCCCCAGAAAATTCAACCCATCGCCCTTGCTCTTGTCCCCACCCTGTTTCCCGACCCCGATCCTATTCCTTTCGTGTTTCTAGGTAAGGATCACGAATTCCGTCGCAATTTCTAAACTCGATTCATCGATAGTCTATTCCGAAGCTCGTATTTTATTAGCAGTGACGTTTGAGGGTTCGATCAGCGAGGAGATCAACATCCCAGGTCATCCAACCTAGGCCTATGCACCTTCTAGAGGTAAGGGAACTCGATCCCTTTGAGTTAGGTCGATTAATTTAGGGATTTTTCGTGAGGGTGCAATTCAGAGTTTTTAGCAACAGACGTTACAGGCTTTTAGTGACAAATTTTGGGTGGTCACTAAAGCTGCTGAGAGTTTGCAAAAACTTATTTTAGATGTTTAAATTGTTTCGAGTCTCTCTGGGTGTTTGTTCCTGGGTTTAATAATTTTATAAATTGGGGGAGGTCTAGGAGATGGTTGTAATTTAATTTGGGAATTTTTTAAGATGTATTTCTATTTGTTGAAATTATTTGAATAATCATTTTAATTAAATAAAAATCTTTCCGAGGGGTTTTTAAGGGTCTGATAATTTTTTCAGGGTATAGGTGCTCATAATTGACGTATGAAAATTATTAACTGAATTTTTAAGAAGGTTCAAATTAGAAGAAAAATTCGTCCAAGATAAAAATAATTAGGAAAAAATGGTCGGTTTTGAAGGGATTATTTCTAGAAAATTTTTAAAGGGGATTAAAGGACCTTTGGAGCGAGTCTCGAGTACTAGATTTTGAGGAGAGGATGTTCTAGTCATTCAAAAGGGAATTCTAAATCGAGAAATGTTGACTAAGGAGATGGCCTTCTTATTAATAGGTTCACCGAGGTAATTTGGCTAGGAGGGATTTCTTCGAGTGAGGAATCAAGGAGTCATCTTTTCAAGGTGAGTGTAAAGGCGGTAAATTCTATGCCTTACGTGTCCTTTCAAGTTTGACGAGCTTTAAGTATTTTGAGGAAGTGATTGTTATTGCTAGATTGTGTTTATGATTGGTGATATGTGCTTTGTTTGAGCTTTGTGTAGAGTGATCATGTATGAGTTTTTATTTACTTTAAAGCTTTGCAATTAGGAGTTATTATTAAAGTGTAAGAACCAAGTTCTCTATCTTTAAGAAGTAACTTACCTTTAAGAAGGTGAGTTCGATTTAAGTGTTTTTAGTCATTAGCATCAGTCTGTTGCCATTTGAGATCTTTGAGATAGAGCAGTTCTGCTCTTGAGACATTTTAAGACGTGCAGCAGTTATGCTCTTAAGATTTTTAAGATGAGCAACAGTTATGATCTTTAGAATCGTGGTGAAGAGCCACCACGATAAGTTTAAGTTTAAGGAAAGCCTGGATGGCTCTCATACGTATGAGTTGGCAACCAGACTAGCTAGTGAGGGATCCCAGTGTCAGTCAAATATTTAAGTTGAGATTTGAGCTTTAAGATTAAATTTTAATGAGTGGAAGTATCATTCCACCAGTTTAAGTTAAGTTATAAAGTAAGATATACTAGAGATTTCAAACGTAAGGGCGTAGACTGACCCCAACTCACTCACCAGATCGTAGAGGAGGAGATCATAACCAGCCATTCCTTGATCAGCAAGCTAGAGAAGCTCAACACCACCGTCGCTGAGAGATGTCGAGCCAGGCGTCAGAGTAAGCATCGAGGAACTTTTGAAGTTATTAAGACTTTATGGTTAAGAGTTATATACTGGAGATTCATTTCTTTTGTTTCTTTTGAAGAGTACGATTTAAGTTTTGCCCACGTGTTTAGGGCTTTGCTTTGAGATATTAAGATATTGAAGATTGGTATTTTAATTTAAGTGGTCTGATTTGAAGTTTTTGAATTTTAACCCAGGGTAGAAGTGTCTATTATTACACGGTCAGGTTTGACAAACTAATTACCTATGGAGGGCCTCAATTTCAGGATGTAGCAGCTCAACGCACCCATTACCTGGAGAGCCTGAAGCCTGCTTTTAGGTGCCAGCTGAGTATTCTGAATTGGAACAACAGGGAAGAGATTTATCAGGCAGCTCTTCGGTTGGAGAGGGCGGATATAGCTCTACATGAGGAGGGGATGCTACGATAAGGGAATAAGAAAAAGGCTGCTAGCTTGTCTGAGGGGCCTGGAAAGCCGATTCAGCAGAGAAGGAGACCATCCCAGAGCTACTATGGGGCCACCCAGAGTCAGGACGGCTCAACCAGATCAGGGCCAACCTATATTCCTCGGGATCCATGCAACCAGTGTTGGAGGACTCACCGGGGAGAGTGTAAGGTGCATCGGGAGGCATCTGCTATCACTGCAACGAGGCGGACCACTATGCTAGAGATTTCCCTAGGAGAGGAGGGCAGGGGAGAGCCGAGTCCGAACAATCATTCTGGGGCGGAGGAGGAAGAACTCAGACCGGACAACAGTTTGGCAACCAGCCAAACCGGTCTTATCACCAGTAGGGAGGCAATGAGCGAGATCGAGGGCAAGGAGCGAGATCGAGGGCAAGGATCTCAAGCATCTGGGCAACCAAGACTGTTTTCCATGAGGAGAGAAGAAGCTGACGCTGCACCTGAAGTGGTAACTGGTATGATCTCGCTTTACCACTAGCCAACTTTTGTATTATTTGATTCCGGTTCCACGCACTCTTTCATTTCTACCAAGCTGATAGAACCTTAGGAGTCCCATTTGTGAGGTTGGGGCAGAATTTAGGGGTCAGGACTCCAGTGGGGGATACCCTTATAGTGGTCTCAGTCATTCGGGATTGTCTTATCATCATGGCGGGGCAAATTCGAGGCGAACCTAATTCTACTACCCTTCGACGAGTTTGGCGTTATCTTGGGTATGGATTGGCTGTCAAAGAATAGAGCGAAGGTGGACTGCTACAAGAATGAGGTTAGCCTGGAGATAGAAGGAAAGGGCACTACTTTGTTCAAAGGGACTAAGAAGCTTATTCCTGGGTGCTTAATCTCCGGGGTTAGGGCATTCTCATTGATTCAAGACGGATGTGAAGCATATTTAGCTCATGTTTAGGAGGTGCAAGAGAAGAAGATAGAAGAAGTACCTGTCGTAAGGGAATACCCAGAGGTATTTCCCGAAGATCTTCCTGGGCTACCGCCACATCGAGAGGTGGAATTCGATATTGAAGTTATTCCTAGCACGACACCGATATCTATCCCTCCTTACCGTATGGCACCAGTGGAGTTAAAGGAGTTGAAGGAGCAGTTGCAGGAGCTATTGGAGAAGGGGTTCATACGCCCTAGTGTATCACCATGGGGAGCACCAGTGTTATTCGTGAAGAAGAAGGATGGCAGTATGAGACTGTGCATTGACTATAGGAAGCTGAACAAGGCTACCATCAAGAACCGCTATCATTTTCCAAGTATAGATGATCTCTTCGACCAACTATAAGGACCAAGGGTGTTCTTGAAGATCGATTTGCGGTCAGGGTATCATAAGTTGAGAGTGGCAGATGGTTTAGTACCCAAGACGGCTTTTCGCACTAGGTACGACCACTATGAATTCTTTGTCATGTCGTTCGGACTGACCAATGCACTGGTTGTTTTTATGGCACTAAAGAATCGGGTTCTTCAAGAGTACTTGGACAAGTTTGTCATCATCTTCATAGATGACATACTAATCTACTCGAGAAGTAAGAAAGAGCACGAAGAGCACCTTAGGGTGGTTTTGCAGAAGTTGAAGGAAGAGAAGCTATATGCCAAGTTCTCAAAGTGTTACTTTTGGTTGCAGGAGGTCTTGTTCTTGGGTCACATGATTTCTAGACGTGGAGTTGAACTGGATCCCAAGAAGATTGAAGCGATAACGAATTGCGCTCCACCCAAGAATGTTTCCGAAGTGCGGAGTTTTCTGGGTTTAGCTGGGTACTACCTTAGGTTTGTGGAAGGTTTCTCCAGCATTGCACGACCCATGACACAACTATTGCAGAAGGGGAAGACATTTGTTTGGGACGAGAAGTGTCAAACAGCATTTGAGTTGCTGAAGGAGAAGCTGACCTCTGCACCAGTGCTGGCACTAATGACCAGCGGTGGGGAGTATTCCATCTATAGCGATGCTTCCTACCAAGGCTTGGTTTGTTTACTGATGCAGGATAAGAAGGTGATCGCCTATGCCTTGAGGCAGCTACGGCTCCATGAGGTGAACTACCCCACCCATGATCTAGAGTTGGCCGCAGTGGTCTTTGCCTTGAAGTTATGGAGACACTATCTCTACGGCGAGACGTTCACCATCTTCACGGATCACAAGAGCCTCCAACACCTGAGTTATCAGAAGGAGTTGAACATGACGCAGAGAAGGTGGATGGAGCTGTTGAGCGATTATGACTACACCATTAAGTACCATCCGGGAAAGGCAAATGTGGTGGTTGACGCCTAGAGCGGGAAGAGGGAGAGCCCTTTACTGGAGTTGGTCTCTTTGAGGGCCATGAACATGGAATTGGATCTATGAGGTGACAAAGTTGTTATCAACTTTGAAATTCGTCCTATGCTGTAGGAACGAATCAAGGAGAAGCAGAGTGAAGATATGGAATTAGAGAAGTACAAGAAGCGAGTGTTAGAAGGGAAGGACACCAAATTTGAACTAGTAGATGGGGTACTAATGTATCAAGGAAGGCTGTGTGTCCCAGATGTCGACAAGCTAAGGAAGGATATTCTAGATGAGGCTCACTCTACACCTTATGCGATTCACCCTGGGGCTACTAAGATGTATTGTACCCTCAAGGAGCATTTCTGGTGGCCAGGGTTGAAGAAAGAGGTAGCTGAACATGTCTACCAATGCTTGGAGTGCCAAATGATAAAGACTGAACATCAAGCTACAGTCATTGAGCACCTACCGTTAGAGATCCCGCAGTAGAATTGGGAAATGATCACCATGGATTTTGTGTATGGTTTACCAAGGACCCCAAGGGGAAATGATGGAGTATGGGTGATTGTGGATTGCTTTTCGAAGGTGGCTCGTTTTAAACCCATCAAGTTCAAGCCAGGGTTGGAGGAGCAGGCTAGGTTGTATGTGAGGGAGATAGTGAGATTGCATGGAGTTCCACTTAGTGATGCGATATCGACTCGCACCATATTTAATTCCCGTGGTCCAAAATGAAGATTCGGGTTCGACAATTTAAAGATCAATTAGGAGCATTCTTAATGGATAAATGGCGCTTGAAACTACTGCCAGGAGCACAACACGTAGGGCATGAGAATTTTATGCATGGTGTAATTAGCAGGGTGATTAATTATTCTATGACTCATCATAGCCATGCCCTCACGTGGAAAGCAATTTATTTGCTTTTGGTTAATTTGTCTTCATGGCAAGCAAGCAGGAGTCTCACAAGCTCACGTGGAGGTTCTGTGAATAGAGGGAAATTGATTCCGAAAATGAAAAGAGCATCCGCATCTGTCGTGGAATTAATTGTACGGAAGGACAATTGGCGGACGAAATTACAAATCCGCTAAGGAGAAGGACATGTGGAACGGAGCTCAATTCCGTGAAGAAGAAGGTTCAGCATGAAGACCAAACTGGGGACTAGATACTATAACAACACCCCTTATGTTGTTATTGTAACAACACTAGCCTCCAACCAATAGGAAGCTAGAATTGTGATGACTTTTTATTAAATGAGTTGACTTAGTGTAAAATCAAAGCAGCGGTATAATTGTCATTATGAAAAATCTGTTTAAATAATAAAAAATAAAAAATAAAAAAAATAATTTTTTTTTATTTTCTGCATAAAAATGTGGTCGCCGGAATTCTGCCACCGGTCGCCGGAAACTGGTCGTCGGTCAACGAAATATGCTTTTTGTCGCCGGAATATGCTATTTTGTCATCGGAATATGCTCACTGTCGCCGGAATATGCTTACCGGCATTGGAATCTAGTCATCGGGGCTGGAATATGCTTATCGGCGCCGGAATCCGGTCACAGACGGTCACTGGAGATCGGTCAACGAACTTCGTTGACCGGTCAACGGTCTTCATTGACCGGTCAATGGTCAACGATCACCGGATGTTATGGTTAGCATTGTGAGATTTATGGTTTGGTTTCTCATATTTTTGTATGCCTTTTATGGTTTGCTTTATTGTGTTTGTGGTTTGCATTGAGAAGTTTCTGGTTTGCTTTCAAAAACTTTGTGGTTTGCACTGAGGGGTTTCTGGTTTGTTTTAATATATTTGTGGTTTGCATTAGGACGTTTATGGTTTGCTTTTTTGTGGTTTGATTTACTGTGTTTGTGGTTTGCATTATGAGGTTTCTGGTGTGCTTTCGCAAATGTTGTGGTTTGCATTGTGGGGTTTCTGGTTTGTTTTAGGGGATTTGTGGTCTGAATTAGAAGGTTTATAGTATGCATTAAGAAGTTTCTGGTGTTCTTTCGAAACTTTTGTGGTTTGCTTTGCAAGGTTTCTAGTTTGTTTTAATATATTTGTGGTTTGCTTTGCGAGGTTTCTGGGTTGTTTTAATAGATTTTTTTGTTTGCATTAGGACGTTTCTGGTTTGTTTTTGTGGTTTGCTTTATCGTGTTTGTGGTTTGCTTTATCGTGTTTGTGGTTTGCTTTATTGTGTTTCTGGTGTGCTTTCGAAACTTTTGTGATTTGCTTTTCGAGGTTTCTGGTTTGTTTTAATATATTTATGGTCTGCATTAGGACGTTTTTGGTTTGCTTTACCGTGTTTTATCGATGCAATTAACAACGTAATTAGCTAAGCTAAGCTGGAGATGTTAAGTATCCGATCCAATTGCTTGAGACGGAAGTCATTGACTAATAATTTTCGAGAAATGGTCAGTGCTACTGGGAAAGCAATAGTGGCGTGACATGTCACCTGGCAAACTGGAACTCCTCTTCCAACACGACACGACAACAAACAATGAACCATTCTACCAAAAAAAAAACAATGAACCACCGATCCCGTAGAAAATGGAAAAGCCGCCATAGGAAAATTCACAAATGCTACCCAAACTTATCTTCGCTTACAATTCCAACCCTCCACGGCTTTGTCTCTGGTCAAAACGCCGGCCATCATCAATGTGAGGATTATAACAAAGTAACAAACGGAGCACGGACGGACACGATTCCGTGGTTGGAGCCAGAAGTTAAACCGTACAAGACGACGGAAATCATCAATTCCGCCAACTCGGATTCTCCACGTCGTTTCAATTTCATCCTCTCGCCGGAAGGAAGAGGAGAGGGGAGACTAACTAAGTGCTGCTGCTTCAGCGATGGTGATGAGCCTCGTTTCCACCGGCGGCCACTCCCTAGCTTCGGGGCCGCTCCCTAACTTCAGGACGACGCCACCGCCGCGCCGGCGACCTTCGCTGCCTTATCTGAAGACCCCACGCGCCGCCATCGTGGAATCGAGGCCGGTCAGAGTAGCTCCTGCGACAAGGGATAACGGTAACGGCGGGCTGGTCCTCGTTTCAGCCGGAGCCGCCGGAGGAGGAGGAGGAGGAGGAGGAGGTAGTCGAGCTGAGGATATGCAAGCGGAAGCTAGGGCGATGGCTCGTG
Source organism: Linum trigynum (assembly GCA_964030455.1). Lineage (NCBI taxonomy): Eukaryota > Viridiplantae > Streptophyta > Magnoliopsida > Malpighiales > Linaceae > Linum > Linum trigynum. Next base: position 10,566,055 of record OZ034814.1, read on the forward strand.
CAGTTGATGCTAGGGCAGAAGCTAACGTTTATGCCTATCGGGGGGCCGCACGGAGTCCGCTAGCGATTCGCCTCAGATCTGGCGGCGGGAAATTGAGCACCGCCATGCTGGGAGAAAGACAACCGTCGCCGGGGAATGGAATATAGATCTGGGACTGGGAGCAATTTATGTTGGAGAGGAAGAGAGCGCATGAGCCGAGAAAGTCAATTAATTTAACTTTTATTTTATTAATTTTGGGTCAATGTGACCCTTTTACCCCTGTTGTTATTGTAACAACACATTTAGTGTTGTTATTGTATCCCGTCCCACCAAACTGCGACGTGCTGTGCAAGAGGAGTTTTGTTTGTTTTATTTGTTTAATTAATTATTATGTTTACTAGTTAGTTTGGGATTTGTTTTCCTATTTCTTTTAAGTTAGATACATGTTTTTGAGACCTCTATAATTAGAGGGTGTAATAGCTACGAATTTGGTATCCAACATTCAAGTTATCAATTAAGAGTTTTTACTCGTGTTCCTTTGTGAACGTTTGTGCAAGCTTCTGTCGAGAATCTCCAGGAGTTTCACGTGTCTCTTATCAACTAGAGAACGTGTCTAGTTGTGGCGAGCTTCTACCCAATAGATTGGCCTTATTCACGAGTGGGTGATTGTTTGATTGGTTTCATATACAAATTGGCCCTTCACACGAGTTGGAATCTCGTTGATAGTGTTCCATATCTATCCTTTATTTTCATGTTGTCAAGAAAAACTTCGAAAATTCCGTAAAAAGAAGGAAGGCTGCGTACTTTGGTCATATAATCCGAGTTCGAGGGTTCTCTTCGGATTTGGATCGCATCACTTAGTATCGTGTCTGATCGCGACCCTAGCTTCACGGCATGATTCTGGGTGAGTCTTCAAAGGGCAATGGGCACTAAAGTTCACTTCTCTACCGCATACCACCCCCAGACGGATGGGCAGTCAGAGAGGACGATTCAGACATTGGAGGACCTGCTGAGGGCGTGTGTCTTAACCATGGAAGGAGCTTGGGACGAGCATTTGCCTCTAATGGAGTTTGCTTACAACAACTAGTATCACAGCTCGATACAAGCAGCTCCATATGAGGTATTGTATGGTAGGAAGTGTCGTACACCATTATACTGTGATGCAGAGGGTGTGCGACAGCAAGAGTGTCTGGAGATGGTACAGAAGGCAGTGGAGAAGGTGGAGGTGATTCGCCGGAACTTGAAGGCAGATCAAGACCAGCAGAAGAGTAATGCTGAGAGGCCAGGGTACCCGCGAAGTTATGAAGTGGGTGATATGGTATTCCTAAGGGTGTCCCCTTGGAAGGGAGTGATGAGATTTGGTAAGAAGGGAAAGCTTAGTCCAAGGTATATCGGCCCATACGAGGTGCTGGAGCGCATTGGACCCTTAGCCTATCGACTAGCCTTAGCTCATAGCCTATCTAGGATTCAAGACGTTTTCCACGTCAGCATGCTAAGGGCGTATCGATCCAACCTGGAGCATGTGATCAGGCATGAGGACATCCAGTTGGAGGATGATTTGACCTATAAGGAGGTCCCAGTCTAGATTGTGGATAGGCAGGAAAAGGAGTTCAGGAGGAAGAAGATTGCCATGGTAAAGGTGGTATAGAGAAACCAGGGCAGCGAGGCTGCGACTTGGGAGACAGAGAGTATCATGAGAGAGAAGTACCCAGAGTTGTTTAATGGTGTTTAGATCGGTAGTTGGCGAACTTCTATGTACTCTAACTTTTAGTTCTCTTGTTAGTTCTCATTTCTCGTTTTTTTTTTCAATAATAAGACTTGGTAGTTCTGTCCGGTTTCACAATAGCTAGCAACCCAGTTCAACCTACAATTTCGAGGTCGAAATTTCTTAAGGGAGAGGGAAATGTCATATCTCAACTGCGTCATCCCTTCAACAACAACGTTGCATCGTAAAAGGGGCTACAATATCGTTCAAATTTCGGGGACGAAATTTTTATAAGGGTGGAGGAAATGTAACACTCCGACCTTTAGGTTAGGTTCGACCTGAATACGTGATCGGTTGGGTTGGCAATTGCGTACTAAAAGTTGCAATCGCGGATTAGTAATAATAATAATAATAATAACTATTATTATTGTATTATTATAAAAAAAATATGGATAATTCTGGTGGGACGGACCGAGCGGCCCAACCCTCACAATCGCATCAGCAAAACCCCTCCCCTCCCCTGCCCTCTCTTTGTTTTTCCCCTGAAAATTCTCAGCCGCCTTTCCCGTTCCCCAGCAGCAACGAGAAACCCCAACCCTAACAATCCCCAGAAAATTCAACCCCCTGCCCTTGCTCTTGTCCCCAGCCCCAGCGCGAGGCGGAAGAAGAAGAAAAAAGAAGAAAGCGGCAGTGCCGCTCGCAGCCGTTTTCTAGGCCTAGGCACGTTCTAGAGGTAAGGGAACTCGATCCCTTTGAGTCAGGTCGATTAATTTGGGGATATTTCGTGAGGGTGCAATTTTGAGTTTTTAGCAACAGACGTTACAGGCTTTTAGTGATAGATTTTGGGTGGTCACTAAAGCTTCCAGGAATTTGCATAAACTTATTTTAGACGTTTTAAATTTTTTTGAGTCTCTCTGGGTGTTTGTTCCTGGGTTTACTACTTTTATGTATTTCTATATTTAGAAATTGTTCGAATATTAATTTTAATTAAATTAAAATCTTTCCGAGGGGGTTTTAAGGGTCTGATAATTTTCCAGGGTATAGGTGCTCATGATTGACCTAGAAAAATTATTATCCAAATTTTTAAGAAGGTTCAAGTTAGGTGAAAAATTCGTCCAAGGCAAAAATAATTATGGAAAAAATAGTTGGTTTTGAAGGGATTATTTCTGGAAAAATTTTAAAGGGGGTTAAGGGACCTTTGGAGCGAGTCTCGAGGGCTAGATTTTTAGGAAAGGATGTTCTAGTCATTCAAAAGGGAATTCTAAATCGAGAAAGGTCGACTAAGGAGATAGCCTTCTTATTAATAGGTTCACCGAGATAATTCGGCTAGGAGGGATTTCATCGAGTGAGGAATCGAGGAGTCATCTTTTCAAGGTGAGTGTAAAGGGGGTGAATTCTACACCTTACGTGTCCTTTCAAGTTTGACGAGCTTTAAATATTTTGATGAAGTGATTGTTATTGCTAGATTGTGTTTATGATTGGTGATATGTGCTTTGTTTGAGCTTTGTGTAGATTGTAGAGTGATTATGTATGAGTTGTTATTTACTTTAAAGCTTTGCAATTAGGAGTTATTATTAAAGTGTAAGAACCAAGTTCTCTTTTTTTTCTTTCTAAGAAGTAACTCACCTTGAAGAAGGTGAGGTCATTTTAAGTGTTTTTAGTCACTTGCGTCAGTCCGTTGCCATTTGAGATCTTTGAGATAGAGCAGCAGTTATGCCCTTGAGACTTTTTAAGATGAGCAACAGTTATTCTCGTGATATTTTTAAGATGAGCAGCAGTTATGCTCTTGAGAATCGTGGTGAAGAGCCACCACGATAAATTTAAGTTTAAGGAAAGCATGGATGGGCTCTCATACATATTAGTTGGCAACCGGACTAGCTAGTGAGGGATCCCAGTGTCAGTCAGATATTTAAGTTGAGATTTGAGCTTTAAGAATAAATTTTAAAGAGTGGAAGTATCATTCCACCAGTTTAAGTTAAGTTCTTAAGTAAGAAATACTAGAGATTTCAAACATAAGGGCGTAGACTCACTAACCCCAACTCACTCACCAGATCGTAGAGGAGGAGATCATAGCCAACCAGTCCATGATCAGCAAGCTAGAAGAGCTCAACACCACCGCTGCTGAGAGATGTCGAGCCAAGCGTCAGAGTAATCATCGAGGAACTTTTGAAGTTATTAAGACTTTATGGTTAAGAGTTATAAACTGGAGATTCATTTCTTTTGTTTCTTTTGAAGAGTACGATTTAAGTTTTTCCCACGTGTTTAGGGCTTCGCTTTGAGATATTAAGATATTTAAGATTGGTATTTTAATTGAAGTGGTCTAATTTGAAGTTTTGAATTTTACCACGGGGTAGAAATGTCTTTTTCCAAGTTCAAAGTAGTGGGATGTTTCAGGCAGGATGGAAAGCTGAATCCATGAGCTTGGTGGTGCGGATTACGCTTGCCCAGTCGGTCTTGTCATCCCTACCATTGTACACCATGCAGACGTCTTTCCTCTCGGCTAGCGTCAGGGACTACATCGACAAAAAAATCAGAGTGTTCATCTGGGGATGTACAGAAGGAGGGAGGAAAGTCCACCTAGTGGATTGTGACACGATATGTAGACCAAAAGAGGAAGGCGGCCTAGGTATGCGTTCGGCAACCCGAACGAATGAGGCATATATGCTGAAAATTGCCTGGCATCTCATCACGAACCCGGAAGAGCTGTGGGCGAAGGTTATCCTACATAAGTACATGCGGATAGGGATGGCAACAAAACCCGAACCCACGGGTACCCACCCGACCCAACCCGGTCAACGCGGGTAAAATCCGTGTTGACGTGTTTTGGGCCAGATTTGGGTTTAAACCCGTTCACTATTCATCGGGTTGGGTTGGGTTTGGGTTTAGGTAAACCCACCCCATGGGTACCCGCCCAAACCCATATAATTAATTTTCTGGGTATATTTAATATTCTTAACAACTATTCTTAACAATCAATCTTATTAATGTTTGTGGAGACATGTCTAATTTTTTCTTTCTAATTGTGTAGAATGAAGTTATGTTATCGAGTGGAGAGTGAAGAAACTTAATTGAAAGGAAGAAGCTTTGAATTAATCATGTTATTTATGGATAATTTGTGATTTGCTTCAATTTTCTTGAGTTTTCTAGATTGGTGTTGAACAATTTGTATAGTTAATTTGTGATTTGCTTGAATTTTCTAGAATGGTGTTTTATATATGAATAATTTTTATTGAGAGATTTATATTTGAATTTAATTTTGATAGGAACTTGTTATTGAAAAAATTTTACGACAAAAACCTGTGGGTACCCATGAACCCGCGGATACCCAGCGAGTTGGGTTGGGTTTGAGTTTTTCAAACCCAGTGCATTTTACCCCGGGTTTTTTTCACGGATAAACCCATGGGTTTGGGTTTGGAAAAACCCGACCCATTGCCATCCCTACATGCGGACGACAGAGGAAGGATCGATGTCGCGGCGAACAGGGAGGATCTCGAACCTATGGCGGGGAGTACTACGGGTCAGGCACAGATTGGAGGAAGCCTCGACGTGGAACATACAAAATGGTCGGCTCGACCTCTTTTGGAGTGACCATTGGATCAATGACGGGGAACCTTTAGCTGCGTACACCTAAGCAATTCCAAAAGTGGCGAGGAACCTTCCAGTGGCGGACTTCATGCTCAACGGTGAGTGGAATAGTGAGTATATAAATCATTTCTCCCCCCTTGATGTGGCCAAGCAGGTTTACCTTCAACCGGTGCCGACGGAGACAGAAGACGACCTGATATGCTGGCGGTTCCCTTCACAGACACAGAACCTGGAGAGCAACCTGTAAGATCCCGGGATTGCATCGGATGCACTCCTTCATGTGACTAGTCAACCACCGTAAGCTCCTCACCAACGCAGAGCGAAAGCGCAAACACTTAACCGACGATGATGGCTGCAAAATACGCGGCAAGGGACTTGAAACTACACTCCATGTACTTCGCGATTGCGCTGATGCTAGAGCTAACTGGGCGGGAGCACTACAAAATGAACCTGACCATGATTTCTTTGAGCCAGATATTGAGATATGGATCATGCACTACACGAGGGGTCGTGGCCATACCATTGACAACACTCTCTTTACGACTATGTGCTGGCTGTTGTGAAAAAAACCGAAACAATTACTGCTTCTAAGGTAAGCTGAACTCCTTTGCACACATTCAGGCTAGCTCGGTACAACTTCGGCTTCAAATCCTTAAAGTCTCGGAGAAGGAGCAACATGTGTTCATAGCCGGGGGACTCCGTACACCTACACCGATCCAGGGGCAGCCACCTCAGCCCGGGTAGTCTTGCCTAAACACAGATGGCTCTGTGACACTTTCTCCATCAAGCATCGCGGCCTGGGGAGTCGTTAGGAGGGACGACGGCCGTTTTGTTACTGCTTTCTCCATGAACCTGGGAGGGGGTTCCATCACCAGTGCCGAGCTAGCAGGTATTGTGCATGGGTTACGAATTACTTGGGAGTCAGGAATTCGTAAGGTTATTCTGTAGACAGACTCGACCATGGCATTCTCACTTATTGATTCAGCGACACCACACCATTCACACTATTCCTATGTGACCGAGATTCGACGATGGCTCCATCGAGATTGGCAGGTCCAGCTTCAGCATGTCTATAGAGAGGCTAACGTGCTCGCCGACCATCTAGCCAATAGAGGTCATTCCCTGATGGTTGGCATCCATCGAGTTACAGCTCATGATAGCTCTCTTGCTTATTGGTTGTACCATGACACTTTTGGGGTTCAAACACCCTGTCTCATTCTCGTATAAAGGTTGGGGCATCTTTTAAGCGCTCCGTCCTCTCACCAAAAAAAATCCACGATGTGTTTCCATAGTTTGTCTACAGATTTGTGTGTCAGGAGGAGAAATTCGATGCTTAATTAGGGATTTTTAAACTTAGAATGAAGAATGAGAAACACGATTTTATGTAAAATCTAGATTTATTTATATAATATATATATTTAATATGTATTACAAAGTTTCTTACCGTCGATGGTAAACTAGTGTTAGCTAACGAGTTTGAGTATTATGAGTTGTATACAAATACTTAAAAAAAATTTCTAATTAATCGAGATCCAAGGTAAGTCTCGAGACCCACTGACTTTCAAGTTGACTCTGCCTTGTGTATACCATGGTGATCCTTACATAACTCTATCAAATCACTTATCAAATGCGAGAGTAACTTGCCTATGTTTCGCTCGGCTTTTATAAGTGTTTTTCGGTTTCAAAAACTGAACAGGGCCAAACACCTCTAGAAGCTCGACTTTGAAAAGTGTTTTTGTATAATATAAAAGCAGAATCTCCGATTTGGAGCTTCTGCGAAAAGTTGTTTTAAAAATAAAAGATTATCTTCACCATATTTTAATTTTATTGCAGAAAATATAATTTTTTTTTCATTTATATCATTTAAAAATAAAATAAATTATAAAATAATAATATTTAATTTAACATAAATCTAACAAGATTCATTTGACTACTTTTTATTGTTTAGAATTTTTATTCATACTTTATATTATAAATCCTTTATTGTCATTTTACATAACCTCTTATTTTAAAAAGCACTTATACTAGTTTTTCAGCCAAACACTTCTTTTTTTGAAAAGTACTTCTCAAAATGTTCCAGCCAGAAGCTGCTTCTGCAAAAACTAAAACAAAGCCAAACTAGCCCCTTGCAAGTCAGAAAGAGAGGTTTGAAATAGCTTGTGGAAGAATACGAGAGCAACCGCAAGTTAAAAAGATTGGCTCGATACAGTTTATGACAAAACTAGTTTAAAAATCAAGCTTATATACATGTATTGATTTGGTTTTGATTATATCCTCTCGTTTGGAAATTATTTGAAGAGGGGTTGGTTCGTCTTCTTTACAAAACCTCAACACATTATGTTCTAGCCCAAACGAAAAATGGTCGTTTGGATTCAGAGGGTTTGTGGAGTGAAACATAACTTCAAGGGAGCAGGCGCCTTACTTCTTGAGAGTACGAGGGAAAAGAAGAAGTTAGTGAGAGAAAGTACGAGAACTTGTAGTAACTGTAGATAGTCTGACATTTATGAGAAGAGACCTCCTATTTATACAAATTCAAATGTTCAGTGAGTGGTTGAGACGCCTACCAAGTCATAAATGTTATAGTTGGACAACCTAAATTGGCTGGCAACACTATCTTATGCTTGTTTCCTCGGCCTATCTTGTAACTGGAATTATTCTCTCTTTTTGTTGATGATTTAGTCTATATCTTTTCCCTCTCTATTTAAAATTAAAATCGCAGATAAATAGTAGAAGGTTAAAGTTTATTTTAAAAGCACACATAGAAGAAAGGTGGTGGACTGGTGGTTACATATGACACATTCCTAATAACCTAGCTGAACTAAACCAAAATAACATGATCGTGGAAAAAGAAAAGGTCTTTTGGGATAACTAATTTAATTAATATGTTAAATCTGAGAGTTAGTCGGGGATGATATTGATGCAGGTTTAATGTATATTATTCTAAATATATCTTTATAAGTAATTTTAATTTGAAACTCATGCATACTCTCCTCGTTCCTGTTTGGATAGAAGTTTTTAATAATCATTCACATCTTCATTATTTTCAGACACGTGCAGATAATTTTCACCTAGTATGTCGAGTCAAAATTCGACTTAATGCTAATATAGTTAAGCCAAAAGCACGATCATAGATCTTAAGTATGGTACTCACATCATTCATCATAAACTAACTACAAAGAATAAGGGAAACATAACAATTCATATAAATCGTTATGGGAAATCTTATTTAAGAGATGACATATTTGTATTGATGGGATTGAAAAGGTGAAATCAAGGAGTTCAAAGTTGTGCTTGTTTGAAATTTTGGTCAATAATGGGAGAAATGAGATAATATGACTTGTAATTGGTTATGTGTAGTATATTAATTGAGTGCTGAACAAGTATTGGTAAGGCATCAAAGTCCATCCCCGACCCATCAACATTATTTTTCTTGAAGGGTATTTTCCCATACACATATCAATGTTATGATTTCTCTCGATAACTATGTTGGGACGGATACTCACGACTTAGTAGAATTAACATCAACTTTTACCACTTAGGTAAGGTACCTGACTATTCTATCTAGGGGTGGAAATCGGTACGGTATCGGTATCTCAAATCCCGAATAGCGAATTACACCTTGAAATCAATCACAATCTCAATCTCTAAATAATTTCGATATCCCAATCCCTAAATATTTTGGTATCCGAATCGGTACCTCGGTATCCCAATCGGTATTATCAAATACAAAATTAATTATGTTTTCCATTAATAATTAAATATATAAATTAAATTTTATTGTTTAATTCAGGGCAAAGAGACTAAGCAAAGAGTCTTAAGTTGTCTAGAGCTAACATCTCAAGTTTTTATAATTGGTAATCTTTAATTTGATGAATTTGAGGTTGAGAGACAACTAATACTAGTGTGAAATAGTGATATAATGATCTATGTATAATTAAATAACACTTTTGGTGGTTGAGGGTCACGTAGTAGTGAATGAGAGAGTCTAGTTGAGAGGATAAAATACACACTAGCTTATATTTCAGTATTGGTCGGTATTTCGGTATATACCGATCCCAATCCCGTAATCCCTAATACCGAATAATAATTGAAACTCAATCCCAATCCCACAAAATAATACATGTATTCGGTAATACCAAATATAGACAAATTCGGTACGATATTCGGTATATCCCAAATACCGATACCAAACTTCCAGCCCTAATTCTATCTGTAATAACATTAAACTCATGTTGGTGATAGGTTGAACACCGAATAAACTAGGTCAATTACATGTATTTTAGTGGTGATTACTCATTACTCAATTAATGTTCTCGATTCAAACTTCTAATTCTATACAATCTTATCCTAACTATTCTATAGAATCGGGCTGCCTTGGAGAAGGCGCAATTAGCCTCTAGCTTATGTAACATTCTTGTCTTCCTTTGTTTTTATTGAGTGCTTATCATAATACCTACGACAAAAGGTACGACAAAAGGTAGGGATGGGATATGGTGACAACTCATTAGGGGTTGTGAGTTTGACAACCCACCTCTTTACAATTGGATACAGCCTCTCTCCTGTTTCTTTCTTCTTTTTTTAAAAATTGATGGTTAAGATTAAACGAAGGGTATTTTTAGAATGGAAAAGATTTACCACACACAATCATTTACCCTCTCATATAAATTAAAAACAAAACTCTAAGTCCTCCCACTCCCTCTCCCCCTCCTCCCTCTCTCACGCATCACTCCTCCACCGCATCACTCCTCCACCGCCGCAACCCTCCACCGCTTTCGCGTCCTCCATCGCAGCAGCCCTCCACCGCCGGTGCCGCCATCCCTGTCTTCCACAACAGCCCTCTACCGCCATCGTCTCCGCAATCCTCAATTTCCCTCCACCCCATGTCATCGCAACGTCCCCTCCGACCATCGCGGCGCAATCATCCTCTCCCCGTCGGAGCCATCTCGCTGCCCTTCGTCTCCCACCATTGCCGCCGTCGCGAGGTCACCCTCTTCCCCTACCTCTCTCTCCTGTCACCGACTCCCCTTTTCTAGATCTGGTTTTTTAGTGGTACCATTTTTCTTCTAGTAGCGTACCAGTGATAGTGGTAGCGTACCACTATCATCTGGTACCACTACCATCTGTTTTTTTGTGTTATACTGGTACCGCTACCAATGCTAGTAGTACATTACTAGTGCTAGTGGTACGATACAATATGGTAGTGGTAGCGCTGTACTGGTAGCGTACCACTAGCACTGGTACATTTTTTAACGCACTGGTACATTTTTTCAGGTTGTCGGAGGGAGTCTGCCGGAGAGAATTCGCCGTAGAAAAAGTCTGTCCATCGATGGCTCGATGTGGAGTGGCCGCCGGAGAAAGGAAGAGAGAAAAATATATAGAGATATTAATGTATAGGATTTAAGTTTCAAAAAAGTTGTATTTAATATGAATTTTTAATTCTTAATATAATTAATACAAAAAAGGTAATTAATATATTCATTTTTTTCATACCCAAAATACCCTTGGTTGTCAATCTGACAATGTCACAGTATCCCATCCCAAAAGGTAAGAAAAAAATAATTATTAAGATTGCTTTGGTACCACTTATTAGAAGCCATTTTTTTCATACCCAAAATAATTAGCACTAATTATTTGAATATATATATTTATATGTATATAAATATAATTGTAAAAGACTAATAAAAAACATTAGGTGGGATAATAAAAGAATTAGAATTGCAAATATTGGCAGAACGACTAGTCTTGTGACTTGTGAGACCAATAAAAAGAAACTGTGTGAAAGCCTTTTCCGCAAAATCTCAATCTTAAGGCCCTGTTTAGTATTGTTGTCTGTTTTTGTTTTCTGTTGTGTTTTTCAAGATTGGAGAAACCAAGAAAAAAAAAACATGTTTAGTTGGGTTTCTATTTTTTGTTGTGAATCAGATTTGCACAACAGGGCCCAAATTTGAGAAACAACAATTTATTGCTTTAGATTTGATTCTTGTACATGTTTTACACGGGATTCCCGTTTATTTTCATTAAAACAACCCTCAATTCGAATCCCGCCTAAAGCAAAAAATTTCTCTTTTTTTTAAACTCCCAATCCCACCTCCAAACCCTAGTCGGCCAACCCTACCCTCATTTTCTCCCAAACCCACCGCCCAACAGCTCCCTCCCTCTCTCATCTTCTTCCTCTCGAGACCCAGGCAGCCGATATCGTCCATCTCCCCCTCGCCGCCGATTTCGTCCTTTTGCCCCGCCACCTCCCTTTCCCATGTCGCCCGACCTCGCAACCCCTGTCGCCTCCTCCTCTCGGTTCTCGTCGCCTCTCTTTCACCCCGACGCCTACTTCGAATCCTTTCCCCCCGCCTCCTGCCTTTCCCCCTTCCATCTCCTCCTCTCGATTCCCGTTGCCTCTCTTTCCTCCCGCCACCTCCTCTCGATTCCCCGCCGCCGACTTTGAATCATTTCCTCCAACCGCCGCCCCCTCCACTCTTTTCTGGTTTTTAGTTCTAATAGTAGTAACTGAACGTGTTTTTGTTTCTTGTTGTCTGCTTTCATTAGATTATCAACTAAACAGGTTTGTGTTTTCTGTTTTTTTTCCTGTTGTGGTTGTACATCTGTTTACACAGCACCACTGCAACCACAACAACAACAAATCATTATTTTTCAGACCTTGGCTCCTACCTCTGCCAATTTTATTCTGTACCCACTGCCGCCGTCGGCCGACTCGCCGGCGTCCCCCATTAATTTCTACCCCGTAACCCACATAAATGTCCACAATCCTCAATTTCCCCCCGGATCACTTCGAAAAGTTAACACCCTTCATTTCTCATCTCTTCTGTAAAGCATGACAAGGAATAACTCCATCGTCGTCACCATCATTACATTCGATTGCTTCCCTTGCTTTTCTAAAAACCCAAGTCTCTCTTCTCTCTCTCTCTCTCGCTTTACCAATTTCTTGTCTAGAAAGTAGAAACCCACTGCTGGGATTCCCACAAAACCCCAATTATAATCATTTGACAGCAACGGCTGACCACCGCCACCTGCCGGCCTACCTCAGCGGACCCCCAAAGTCTTCTTCAGCAATCCTCAATTTCACCCACTTTACTGCTTTTTCCTCTCTTCTGGGTTCTCCCCCTGTAATTACTTAGATGTCTCGCAACAAAACAACGCCCGAAAGTCCAACTCCACGCGCCACCGTGCACAACCTGTCGCCACCGCGTCCACTACAGTCGCAACTAGGACCGCGGTCATGCCCGTTTACCCAATTGACCAATTGGGTTCCCATTCGGGGATGATTCCGCCGACCCTCCTATCTTGTCCGCTTCGGAGCTCCGGGAATCCGCTTACGAGATCTTAATCGCAACTTATCGGAGCTCCGGTACCCGCCCGCTCACTTAGATCCCTCAGTCGGAGCGAGCGAGTGACACACTTGTCAGCGAGCCAGGGGAGATCGAAAAAAGCTACGACGATAGGGGATCTGGTTAGAATCCATATGAAGAGTGTTGGAGCAGGCTGATTCCAGGATTCGACGTGCTCTACTAAGAGTTGCTGCAGGCCAGGTGGGACTTTCATTTGCGAAAATTCTTTGTTGTGTTATTTGGTTGCTAAGAAATTAGGTGAAATAGCAGGTCAACAGCTTTGCAAAAGAGCAATCATTTCCGTTCAACTATTCTAAGTCATTTGGTGATCAAAGAAATCAATAATCTCAGCAATGATTTTAGTTACATAGACTACACTCATCAAAGTTTGCATCTTTATGTCATGGTGTTTGAAGTTTCTTCCAAGTTCATGTACTTGTTTCAGGATACTTGGTTTGCTTGAGTTTCCTTTGATATAGATGAAAGCTTGAACCTTTTTTGATTTCTCAGAATGAGGTCTAATCTAGTTTGAGGGTTATTTTTGCTGCAATTGTATTAGCTAGGAAGGCGCATAGAGTCGATATTTTTACCTCTCGAACTATTACAGCAGATCGAGACCTCAGATTTCACTAATTAGCACGATTATGAGGCTTGGCAGAGGAGAAATTTGAAGCTTTTAGAAGCCTGACTAATTCTACATCCACGCATTCCATTAGATAAATCTGACACTGCTGCAAGGAGACTTCACCAGATTATCTGTGGAGCATTGGACAAGCCCCTTGATACTGGGAAGAACACCGAGTCCATGCAAATGCTCTGAAATGCAGTTATGTCGTTGGCTAGCAGATCGTTGAACGGGTCTTCTGCAGAAACTTGCCACTGGGTAGATGGTTATCCCCTGAATCTAAAACTTTACCAAACCCTCCTGGAAACGTGCTTTGATATCAATGACGAATCAGTGGTTATTGATGAGGTCGACAAAGTTATAGAGCTTATAAAGAAGACGTGGGTGATTCTTGGAGTGAACCAGACGTTGCACAACATCTGCTTTTTATGGGTTTAGTTTCATCATTATGTTGCAACTGGCCAAATTGAAGATGACCTCTTGTTTGCTTCCAGTAGTCTTATTATGGAGGTGGAGAAAAATGCAAACGCGACTAAGGATCCAGATTACTCAAAGATATTGAGTTTGACGCTAAGTTCGATACTCGATTGGCCTGAAAAAAGGCTTGTCACTTACTATGATAACTTCAATAGTGATAATACTGAATCCATGGAATGTGTTGCTTCTTTGGCTGTTGTAGTAGCAAAAGTACTTGTAGAAAATATCTCAAGTGAGTACCGCGGGAGAAGGAAACAGGGTGATGTTGCTTCTGAGAGGATTGATAACTTGCAAAACAGGGTGATGTTACGGGCTGCTTTTGTCCATGTAAGTTCCATTTGTGTCATTTCTTAGACCTCATTCTCATCAATCTAGTTCTCAATCAAGGATACAACTTGTGACTTTCTACCTTTAAATCAAAATTGAAAATGATGGGGATCACACTTTAATTTACTATTTCTACATTTCGGATACTGCCATTTTGAAACTCCAAAAATTTGCAGGGTCGCTCTAGTCATTTCATTTTAGAAATTTAAGGACACTCATAGTTTAATTTTTCATCTATAATACCTTCATCCGAGGTTGAACAAAATTGGAAGTAACTAGTAGACACATGTCTTGGTTATTGAACAACAACTGTAGAAACTCAACTTCTAAACTTTTTCCTGACATTAAATTTAGAATTTCAATTGTCATGATACAGAATCTTTCTTCCGGTCTCAATTGGGAGTCTTTTCTGTGAATAATCTAGAGAGTGCACCCAAAAGATTCATCCAAATTTATTCATCCGCCATGGTCGATTTTCAATATATGCATCTGATGTTCGTTTATTATTTAGAGCATCTTGCCACTAAGAATGCTTTTAGCTTACGGTTCTTTTTCATCTTCTTAAGACAAAGAATGAAGAAAATTACATCATCCAAGCAACCATCTAGACAGCCGCAAACTCCTCTTCCTCAGCTTGCTATACTAGCAAACGATATTAGCCAACTTGCTTTCAGTGAGAAGGCTATATTTAGTCCTATATTCAAGCAATGGCACCTTCATGCAGCAGGTGTAGCAGTAGCCACGCTTCATTCTTCCTATGGAAAAGAGCTGAATCAATTTGCATCAAGCGTTAGTGAGCTGACACCGGATGCTATACAATTGCTGACAGCTACTGACAATTTGGAAAAAGATCTCGTCCAGATTGCAGTAGAAGATGCAGTGGATAGTGAAGATGGTGGGAAATTGATAATCCAACATATGCCTCCATATGAGGTTGAAGCTGTGATGGCCAATCTTGTAAAGTCATGGATAAGAACTCGAGTCGACAGACGAATGGAATGGGTGGATAGGAATCTACAATTGGAGGTATGTCCTTGGTGGTGTAGACGCTTTCAAGTTGAGTATAACTGCAGCTCTTGTGTGCTTAAGTTCTTTCTCATGGATGATCATAATCCTGCCATCTTGTCACTGTTGTAGGTCTGGAATCCAAGGGCGAATGAGGAAAGGTTTGCGCCATCTAGAGTTGAAGTCTTGATAACTGTTGATGAAACTCTTGAAACCTTCTTCCTGTTGCCAATTCCAATGCATTCAGATTTACTTCCAGAGCTTATTGGTGGACTTGTAGATATCTTCAAAATTACATATGGAAGGCAAAATCTGGTTGTGGTATGTTACTGACGTATTTCTAGCTGCCTGATTTATTTGTGCAATTATGTACTAGCGTTTTGCCCGGCCAGTTGGCCGGATGAGGTTTGTTATCGTGCTCTGATGACGTGATATAAGTAAGGTTGTCAAATCGATTAAAACGTATGAGCTAATAAAGTTAGTAGTTTAAGGTTTAATAGTCAGATGGCTCCCAACCCTTTTTTTATCTTTTTATACGTATTCTTAAAATATATGCATGCCATGTACAAAGTCAAAGATTTTAATGATTGAAATATAATTTATATCTATAAGCATCATTTTGTAAGTTCCCATTATGTATATAATAAAGGGTAAACACTAATTATTAGTCCGATTTTTCTCGCATTCTTTTTTATTAGTCAAACATATTGAATTGCTAATAATTAGCCAAATGTTAACTTTCAGTTAGCATTTTTGTTAGTAATATTGATTTAGCAACATGATACTACTTGGAAGGCACATGGAGGTAAATATTTCAAAACTTGAGTATTTTAACTAAGAAAATAGCTACAAAATTATTAATGATAACGTAAAAACAGCTAATATTTTGATGAATTAAAAAAGCGACTAACTATTAATAATTCAATAAATTTGGCTTAGTAAAAAGAATGCGAGAATAAATTGGTTAATAATTAGTGGTTACCCTATAATAAACCTAACCACTTTCCCCTTCTCTCTTTTCATTTGCTATTTTCATCTGTCTTCGGTTTTTCTCTCCTTCTATATCTCTTCCTTCTTCTTCCCATGTCAATAACCAAGCAGTCTCAATTAACTCAATTTAAATTGAGAGATGATTAATTAACAATTTAATTAATATTATTTACTCACACATCATTCTTCTCCCGTCTCTCACTCCCGCCCTCTCCTTATCTCTTTCTTAGTCATAATCATTGCTACCAAAGGAGTCTTTTGGTGTTTTTCTTTTCTGATTCAGCTTCACCAAAACGTTCCCTATTTGGTGTTTGGGTTAGTAGTCGGTCAATCAAATGAGAATGAGACCCACCATTTTTGCAGTTTCGAACATGTACCAGCTCTTTAGGAGGTAGCTTCGAAAGGACCTGGTCCAACTGATTGGTTTGATATTGTCTTGACAACCATGAATGTAAATGTCAATATATATGTGCGGCCATAATCTCAAGTATTGAGTTTATGTATGATTGTTATTTATAAAAATGTCATAACATGCATTCTTCCCCATTAGGTTTATTGTCGCCTATTCCTTTATCAGCACATAGCTGAATTTTTATAGAGTCATTTTAGATTTATTTGGACAATTAATCATTAGACAACTTGTTGAACTCGGATTTTATTCAAGAATTCATCTATTCTTGAATTTCATTTTTTCACTAATATATCCATGGAATAATTCTTTGAAGGTAATGTCAATATTAGTTGAATTTTTTTGTCATGTAAAACTGAGAGAAAATCAGTAAGATTTGAGGTTGAAAATATTAGTATTTAAGGGATATGAACAAACAAAGTGTTTAAGTAACTGAGTGTAGAATATAGTTATAACACATATTAGACTGAGATTGGTGTGGATACTTAAAGTACCAAACTTATAGCAAACTCATCACCCTTCTTGCTCGGAGCGGGAAAAAACTCACCAAAAAATATATCAATCGAATTTTCTCCATGAGTTATTTTGCCATCCCTATCCCATTTTGTTGTAATCACTAAATAGTGCAGCATTTTTTAAATTTATGAAGGGATTAATACCTCGGTATCTAAAAAAACTATATTAATGTTTATTTCTGCTAATGAAATGCTTAGTACCAAAAGAAAAAACATTTATGTCCTTGCCTTCTTGGGAAATAATTCTGTGGGCTTGCTTTTCGATGACTATAAGGCTTTAGCGGGCCTAACTAATCGGCCCCAAAATGACAAAGTGAGGCGCTGATTACAATTATGTATTTTGTCCAAAACACCCTTCCGCTAAAATAGGGACTGATTCTTGATGGCTGAGGTGGCAAAACTCTCATATGCACTCCTGTATATATGTGTTTTGATTTGATTTGATTTCTCTTGGTACTTATGCTTGTGTGTGTGTGTTTTTTTTTTTTTTTCTCTTTCCTTATTGACAATATGCAGGCACTCAAAGTTCTTATATTCCTGCTTTGCCTGCATTAACCAGATTTACAACTGAATCAAAATTCCAAGTCTTGAAGAAGAAGGAGAAGTCACAAATGAGCCAGAGAAGGAAGTCAGTCTCAGGTTGGCACTGCCAATGGGGATGACTCGTACGGAATACCTCAGCTTTGTGTACGCATGAATACTCTGTCTGCATCACATTAGAATGCAGTTAGAAGTTTTGGAGAAGAGGACAACCATGTCAATGACGAGTTTACCAATGGAGTTGGGGTGAAGAAGTTTGAGCTATCAGCTGCTGCCTGTGTTCGAAGGGATTCAACAACTCTGTGAGGCAGCAGCATATATATAAGATGGTGTTTTATGATCTAAGTCCAGTCATGTGGGTGGAGATCTTTCAACTTCTAGGATCGACGCTTTCCTTGAGGACGTCGAGCAATACTTGGAGGTTATCTCGTCGTCTATGGTGCATGACAGGGTTAGGACACGTGCCATCACTTACATTACATGTTGTCTCGATGAGTTCCTTCCTGCTAGTTTTGCTTGCTTGCTGGTGGACCCTCTAGTGCTTTCTCTTTGCAAGATCACGTGGTAATAGAGGAGGACTACAAGTTTCTTTTCTTAGGGAGCTTTTCTGGTCCAATGGAGATGGGCTGCCAGTTGAGTTGATAGACAAGTAAGTATTCAGCCACTGTTAGAAGCATCCTTCCTTTAATTAATTTGTACGGAATGGACTCTCATCGAGAGGTTCAAAAGTGGGGCTGCAGTGCAGAGGCTTATGGCTCTGCTACTAAATCGAGACTTCCACTGCCAACTACAGGTTACTGGCCGGGGTCTTAGTGAACCCAATACTCTACTGAGAGTTTTGTGTTACCGAAATGATGAGACAGCAACAAATTAAGTTTCTGAACAAGACTTACAACCTGCCTAAGAAATTGTAGTTGCCTTCTATATTACACCATTTTCTAAGTGTGATTAATATTGCTCCTGCTCCTGAATCATTGCCTCATTGGTTGTCGTTTCTCAGACTTAGTTGTCAACTTGTCTGAGGAAAAAGACACCGATTGACACGACACAAATGATTGTTCGAATACTTAATTCCCAGTTGATGTTGCCAAGAAAGAAGTTGATTTTGAGTGTTGAGGTTCTGTAGATACAGGGTTGGAAAAAGGTACTTGCTTTGCTTGGGCAGTTAATGTCAAATGTATATTAATTGAAGGGAAGCAAACTAGAAATGGTGGAGCTTGGCAAATGATCATGGTGAAGGCACCCTAACCTACAGAAGCAGCCACCAATGGGTTTGGGGTTTTGCTGTGGGAGGTGATCATATGGAGTTCTTCGTGGTTGGAGATGGATTTGATTACGGTCTCTTGTGGAATTGTGGTTATATTATAACTCAAGGTATTTTATTTATTGATTAGTTTTAGTCTTTGGTTTCTCCCTTGTATTATATTTTCAGGGATGTTACTGTTTGGAAGTCACCAGTATCAGAAGAGGTTGGATGGGATTTGCGCATTTCCCCTCACTTTGAAGCATTTGTATTTAGGAGGGGTAGTGTAAATTTGTAATTGGTAGTGTCAAAGAGATAGGTGAAGCGCTTTTTTGTGTTAAAGGAAATTAAAGTGTGCCTAGTGATTTTATGTTCGCCTAGTGTTAATGCTTTGGCTTTATTTTGGAATCAAATATTGTTATCGGTAGTGTAGAACTGAAAAAAAATGCTCTCATCGAACCCTTCTGTCCTGTCGCCTCCGGCGATGACTGTCACTCCGCAAGGGCGGCCGCCGGATCCCCCGATCCCAACGGAAACTATGCTGAGCGAAGGAAAGAGGCTGGTGGACATACCGGAATCGCCTACGCGGATGGATGTCGAGGGTGTTGTAGTGCAATCAGGGACGCCGACACCCATCGTTTCTACGCAGCCAAGCAAGGAAACTACGGAGATATTCCCATCGCTCGGGAACACAACCGCGCGGCCCCTGATCTCTTATGCTACCGCGGTGACAAGCAACTCTAGCCCGCAGCAACCCCCGAAGCCGCGGTGGATCCCTGTGGGAGAACATGACTTGGTGCCAGGGACATTCAACGGTGAGCCGGAACTCAAAGTCTCCGACTCTCTCAGGAATAAACTCAGTGCCCCTTGGCAACGAACTCTGGTGGTTAGGCTGCTGGGGCGCTCAATTGGGTACTCGATTCTGTGCAGCAGGCTCAAGGCTCTCTGGAAACCAACCAGCGAGATGGAAATTTTTGCCCTGGATGATGATTGTTTCTTGGTCAAGCTTGGGAATGATAAGGACTATTTCAGTGCTCTGTCAGATGGTCCATGGGTTATATTTGATCATTACTTAGTGGTACAGCAATGGACTCCTTCCTTCAGGGTGACCGATAAGCTTCCGAATACCATGGTCTTGTGGGTTCAATTTCCGGGTCTCCCCGTCCATTTCTATCACCAGGAGCTGCTCTTTGCGCTTGGCAATATGATCGGGAGAGCTATAAAGCTCGATTACCACACTCAACATCAGCAGCGTGCCAAATTTGCCAGAATGGCCGTGGAGGTCGATCTCTCGAAACCATTGGTTCCAAGAAGTAGGCTCGACGGCAGATGGCAGAAGGTGGAATTCGAGAATATTCCGGTTGTGTGCTTTGAATGTGGCAAGGTCGGACACACCAAGATCACCTGCCCTTTAATTTGCCAGAATCGCTCAGATGCTGAAGGTCAAGGAAGGCTGCCGTCTCCGATTTCCGACGCCGGCGTGGAGGTTTCCGGGGATGTGGCTGGATTTGGACCGTGGATGCTCGTCACGCGGAGCTCTCGGCGTAATCAAAGGGAAGGGACCGGACATGGTAAGTCTGATCTCAAATCCCCAGCCTACAACGGCCACAAGGCCGGGAACTCGGGGAAAGGAGAGGAAGACGGAAAGGAAAGTCTCGAGAACCCTCCTAAAATGCATAATGGGAAATTGGGGAAAGCGGTGGGAAGCTCGGCTGGGAAGAAAGAAGACGTGAAGAAAGGAAAGGCCCCCATCGTCAATAGTGTTGAAACCACAGAGAAAGGGCTGCTAGGCCCAAGACCCAACGCAGGGGACCAGGCCCCTCGGCCCACTAAGCCCAAAAACGATCTCGAGGCCTCTACCTCAGCAACGGAAGATCCACAGAAAGGAAGGTCAAACAAGTGGGTGGCTTCCAAAACCCACGATGGGCCTGCCTCAGTATCCTCACCCTCTGGATCGGCCCAAAACGCTCAGGGAGAGTCTGAGACACGCATCCGGATCGTGGAGACGACGCCATACCCTTCCCCTCCGCCGCGAATCGTCGACCCTGCAGCTCCTTCGGCCAACATTCGCACCAAACACAAAAAAGGAAAAAAGAAAGGAATGGGCAGCGACAGGTCGGTTACACCACGTGGTACCCCGATTTGCCATAACCCCTCAAAGGCGCTACAAGTTTGGTCGCCGGTTAAGGAAAAGAAAGTGAAAAGCAGAGAACGACGCGTCTCTCTTACTCTCCAATAAATTCAGGAGTGGACGAATGCAGCGATTCCTAGGGACGAAGCAGAGAGAACTGCGGCGGTTCTGTCGAACATGGCGATTCAGGGGGATGGGTCGGATAAGGCGGCCGCGGGGACAGCTGCAGCCTCCGATCTCTGCTGACTTCTTCTATCAGATTTCTTTCTTCCCCTCCCCTTCCCCTTCTTTTCTTTTTGCTTATTATTAGGTCTAATTCTAATTATCCTGAATTCAAAATTCTGTCGTGGAACATTGGTGGTGCTGGGGGCAGGTCATTCTTACGCTCTCTCCGGCTTGCAATTCAGCACCACCGGCCTAACGTTGTTATGTTGTTGGAATCGCAGGGCAGTGGCTCGGTTGCTGATTCGGTCTGCGAGAAGCTTGGATTCCCCGACGTTGCTCGTGTTGAGGCCACAGGCCGGAGCGGGGGTATTTGGGCATTCTGGAACGCTCAGCAGTTCGATGTTCAGATTCACTCAGCGGGAGATCAACACCTTACTTTAGCCATCTGCCAGAATAATTTGCCGAATTGGTTTTTGACTGCAGTCTATGCGTCTCCCCGGCAACACTCACAAAGCTTGCTCTGGAACAGTTTGGTTGAAGAAAGCAGGAATATCTCTCGTCCCTGGATCCTTACTGGGGATTTCAACGCTATCTCTTCTCCGGACGAAAGGAGCGGTCTTTGTACACCAGCTGTTCTCCGCAGATGCAGAAGATTTAGCCAATGGATTAACCAGGCAGAGCTTGTTGATTTGGGCTTTTCCGGCCCTCGTTTCACATGGTCAAGGGGCTCACAAGCTTCAACGTTCAAAGCAAGCAGACTAGACCGTAGCCTGTGCAATCTGAGCTGGAACGAAATGTTCCCTGACACCACAGTCCTTCATCTTACTCGTGTGGGATCTGATCACCACCCAATCCTCACTTCTGTTGTCCGCCAGGGAGTCTCACAACCTTCTTCTAAACCATTTAAGTTTGAAGCAGCTTGGATTACGCATGAAAACTTTCACAATTTTTTAGCTGAATCCTGGAACTCACAGGCTGCTCTCCCTCTTGCTTTACAGGAGCTGGCTTCCAAGCTACAAGGGTGGAATAATGAAGTTTTTGGTAATATAGCTCAAAGGAAAAGGAGACTGCTGGCTCGCATTAGTGGTGTGGAGAAACGTTTGGCTGATGGTTTCTCTCCTGGCCTAGCTAAGCTCCACTCCACGCTGGCAACGGAATTAGACAAAGTCTTGGAGCAGGAAGAACTGTTGTGGTTCCAGAGATCTCGGGAGAACTGGGTCAAATTCGGGGAGAGGAATACTTCATACTTTCACCAGATAGCCAAAATCCGAAGAAGGGCCAACAGGATTTCTTGCCTGAAGGATGGAACGGGGATTGGGTGACGGACAATGATTTGATGCCTCGAGGAGCCTTCCCTCACCTCAGCCCCGAGGATCTTAATCAGCTTCTCCGGCCCTTCACTATACAAGATGTCCATCGGGCGATTTTTGATATGAAACCCTTTCAGGCCCCGGGCCCGGACGGCTTTCAGGCTATTTTCTACCAGCACTCTTGGAAGACTGTGGGGAAATCTCTTACTGACATGGCCATCGCGTTTTTTGAGGAAGGCGAGCTCCCAGATGAGATGTTTGCATCTACGGTGGTTCTCATCCCCAAAATTGAAAATCCCGAGACTGTTGGGCAGCTCAGGCCGATCTCCCTCAACAATGTCAGTCTCAAGGCCATCACTAAAGCCATGACTAGCAGATTGAAGACGATTATGAGTTCTCTGGTCTCCCCTCGACAGAGTAGCTTTATTCCTGGCCGGCAGACGACAGATAATATCCTTATTGTTCAGGAATTTCTCCACTCTATGCGGAAGAGAAAAGGCAAGAAAGGAGGGCTGATTATGAAAATTGATCTTGAGAAGGCTTATGACAGGCTCAGGTGGGACTTTCTTCGGGACACTCTCATTGAAGTTGGTCTTCCAAGCTCTTGGATACGCTGCATCATGTACTGTGTCGAGAAGAATGCTATGTGTATCCTCTGGAACGGAGAGCTATTAGAGCCCATTTCCCCGACCCGAGGAGTTAGACAGGGAGATCCCCTCTCACCCTATCTTTTTGTTTTATGTATGGAGCGACTCTCTCATAGAATAGACCGGGTGGTCCAGGATAAGGTGTGGAAACCTGTTAGACTATCGCCTAGGGGCCCGGCTCTAACTCACCTCTTTTTTGCAGATGATCTCATTCTGTTGGCAGAGGCTGAGGGCTCTCAGGTCCGGATTATCAAGGAATGCTTGGACGACTTTTGTGCTAGCTCTGGCCAAAGAGTGAATTTCAGCAAGTCCCTGCTTTATGTCTCACCAAATATCGGTCCACATCGAGCGCAACGTCTGAGCGACAGAGCTGGCATCCCGTTGACCCTCAATCTGGGGCGCTACCTAGGTTTGCAAGCTATCCATGGGAGGATCACCAAGAGCAGATACCAGCCCCTTATTCTCCAAATTCAGAAGAAGCTTGCTCCTTGGAAAGGTAGGCGTCTTTCCCTTGCTGCGAGGCTAACGGTGGCGCGATCTGTGTCTCTTGCTATCCCTACTTACCCTATGCAGACGGAGCTCATCCCTATGAATGTTTGTAAATCTATTGATAGGATTAACAGGGATTTCATATGGGGAGAGGGGGAGCAACAAGGAAGAATGCATTTGGTGGCCTGGGAGAAGCTAACCGAGCCAAAGAGTCAAGGGGGGCTGGACTTCGACCCCTGAGACAAGCTAATTTGGCTCTCCTGGCTAAAGGGGGCTGGCGGTTGATGCAGGAGAAGGACTCCCTCTGGACACAACTCTTTCGGGCCAAGTATGGGCGCCAAAGGGAAGGACTTGATCTCTTTCGCCCGAGTCAGGGAAGTTCCTTTGCCTGGAGAAGCTTTACTAAAGCTTCGAGTTTACTGCAGCAAGGCTGTGGGTGGAATATTCACAGCGGGAAAGACACTAATTTTTGGCGTGATATTTGGTTGGTGCAGGTCCCGCTCGTGGAGATGGCCCTTCAGCCGGTGCCGAGTGAGATGCTGTCGGACTCTGTTGCGGACTACCTTGGAGAGGACGGATCGTGGGACGTGGATCGGTTGGCCTCTTGGCTGCCAGCGGAGGTTCTGCAGAAGATGACCGCGGTGGCTGTGGACCCCCTCTCCACCGAGAAGGACAGGATCTTCTGGACGGGATCCTCCAACGGACGCTTCTCAACAAAATCAGCCTACCAGTTGGCGAATCCGCCTCAGCATGATCCCCGGCACCAGATGTGGAAGAAAATTTGGCGGCTCCCGGTTCCGGAAAGAGTCCGGTGTTTTGCCTGGTTGGTCTGCCTGGGCAAGATTGCTACGAACCAACTCAGGTTCTCTAGAAAGTGCGCTTCATCCTCCTCCTGCTACCGCTGTGAAGATGCTGCCGAGACCATTTGCCATGTCCTCCGTGATTGCCCGCCTGCTGTGTTCTTTTGGAGTAGGCACGTGCCGGCGGCCGACCAACAAGCCTTCTTCTCAACTTCTACAGGAGACTGGCTACAGAAGAACCTTCTCAAGGAGGAAGTCATGGTGGCAGAGGTTAGTTGGAATGCTTTCTTCAGCATAGCGATTTGGTGCTTGTGGAAGAACAGGTGCACGGGCTGCTTCAAAGGGGCTACAGCCACTCTGTCTGCCCCATCCCTGAGCCACTCGATCATGGATAGAGTCAACCTGTGGCACAAGGCTTGGAGTGCCCCTTCAATCGTGCCAGGTAAGCCTCGGATGATCCAAGAAGAGAGGGTGGAGAGTATTGGGTGGCTTGCCCCCCCAAGGGGATGGATGAAGCTCAATGTTGATGGGGCTTCGGCCGGAAATCCCGGGATCGCAGAGGCTGGCGGATTGATTAGAGATGACCAGGGCCGATGGATAGCGGGTTTTGTGGCTAAGATTGGAGAGACCTCAGCGGCTCTTGCTGAGCTGTGGGAAAATCGGCATGGCCTGGACATTGCCTGGCGCCGCAGGTGCACGAGCTTGATTGTTGAATCGGATTCCCAGCTGGCTATCCAGTTGATTAAGGATCGGCAGGATCCCATTCACCCGTACGCTGGCATTTTGATGTCGATTCGACGGCTCTTGAGGCAGGATTGGCTGGTCAATATTGTTCACACATACCGGGAGGGGAATAGAGCCTCGGACTGGCTCTCGAAGCACAGTCTCGTCTATCCCTACGGTGTGAGAGAACTTTTTGACCCGCCAAGGGACTTGTGTCGGGTTCTTCAGGAGGATAATCAGGGAGTTTCTTTTGAGCGCCGGATTGTGGTGCAAAGAGATAGATAGCTCCTCTTCTCTGTTTTCTGCCTTCCCCGCCTGTTTTTCTGTTCTCTTTCTTGGCCTTGGCCTCCATTAATGCAAAAAAAAATATTGTTATCGGTAATTATTATGGGTGAGTATAGTTTTTAATATTTTGCAACATAATTTTAAATAAGTACTAGTAATCATACCTGTAATATTTTATATAACGTAAATTTGTATAATTATGTGGTTTGAGAAACTGCATCATCCCCGAATGATCATCAAATTTTTCTAATTCGTGGATGTTAATTCAATAATCTTCCGAATATTATCTGTAAAACGAGGACAAATGAGTTAGAATTGGGACAAATGGTTTAGAATTGAAATTTATAGAGATAATCATAACACTTAGTGATATGAATGATGGAAGATGTAAAGTGAGAAAATCAACAACTTAGTTTTAGCATGTAATTAGGACTCTAAATGAGTTCGATGCAATCATGATGATACTTAAAATATAAAATAGGGTTAATTGCATGGTTGGTCACTGAGATTAAAAAAATGTTTAAGTTTGATCACTCGAAATATTTAAATCCATTAGTGGTACTTCAGTTTACTGAAACCGTTCATGTTCGGTCACTCTCCGTCCAACTCCGTTAACTTTTGCTCACTATAAAAGTTGACCGTTAAATGTGTGACGTGACAATTAAAAAATTATTAAAAAATAAAATTTAATCTTTGTATAATTTCTACCTCATTTTTACAAATATTAAAAAATAAAATATAAAACCCCCTAATTTTTTATCCCCTCCAACAAACCTTAGACCTTATTCCATCAACGTTCCCAACGAGGGCAAATACGTCTCTGGTTGTTGTGGTTGTGTTTGTGGCGGATGAGCTCGAAGGACTGGAGGCCGATGGTGGAAGGCTGGGTGGAGGAGAGAGAAAGTGATAGCCCTTGGCTAGGCCAGTCGTTCCCTGAGCATGAAAACACCATCGATGAATTATTGTTGTTAATCGGATCCTCCTCCACAACCGCCGCCATCATCCCCGCCTCCACCCCTTCGCCATCGGCGCTGAACTCGGGCTGGTGGTGGGTTCGCTGGTAGCAGACTTTTCGCCGAAGGGTTTCCACATGGCGGTGGGAGAGTGGGGTTTGGCGGATGAGTTGGAGAAGCCGATCATATCGTTGCCGGTGGTGAGGTTGAAGATCTCGGACGACGCGGAATCGAAGCCTTGGTGGTGGATCTGATGGCTCATAATCATCTGCTGCTGAGCTGCTGATGGGGGTGGTGGTGAGTATCCGAACTCAGCTCCTCTTCCGCCACCAGCTCGAACTCCTTTCTCTTTGCTGCTGCTTTCCATCAAGCCAATAACGAGTAACTAACTGATGATCCCCTGTAAGAGAAAGGTAGGAAAGAGAGTGAGATTAGAATAAGCCTTTTTTGGTCAAACAGTGATTTATTGAATTATTTTTACCAGTGGAAGGGAAGAAGAGTGAGGAAAGGAAGTGTGTAGAGGGGGAAGTGGATTGTGGAGTGGTACTGCTCTACTGGGAAAAGAAGAAGGTCTGAGGTTTGTTGGAGGGGATAAAAAATTAGTTTTAATTGTCATGTCACACATTTAACGGATAACTTTTAGAGTTGACCGCCACTTAAGTAAAAATTAGCGGAGTTGGACGAAGAGTGACCAAACATGAACGGTTTCAGTAAACTAAAGTACCACAAATGGATTTAAATATTTCGAGTGATCAAACTTGAACGTTTTTTGTAATCTCGATGACCAACCATGCAATTAACCCAAAATCACACTAAACTTATTTCATAGCTTTCCAAAATTGGGTTATTTTGTTTCACTGGTTTGTTTTACCAAATAAGCATGGATCACACTGAAGCAATCAGATTCAGGCCCACTGCTTCCTTACCACCATATGCTTGGGCTTTGGTCATCTCATTTGTCCAACCCGTCTTAATTTCCGACCCATGTCTCTGCATCAAAATTAAGTCAGTGAGTCAGCCGAGGTTGAGAAGCTAACCAACAATGGCATCAACACTCGGCCTCCTCAAAGCGTTGCTCAGAAAGCCAGGCGCCATCACCACCAAATTTGAAGTTAAACAGCTCCTGAAAGTACTTCTCAAACGGCCGGGGACGATCACCTCCAAATCCGAAGCCAAGCAGCTCCACGCCCAAATTCTCAAGCACAACCCGTCCTCACCTCTTTACACATCCACAATCATCTGCGTATACTCCAACTTCAAGCTCCTGAACCAATCCTTGCTCCTGTTTAGAAGCCTACACCGTCCGTCTTCTCTCTCCTACAAATCCATCATAAAATGCTACGCCGTGAATGGATGCTTTGTTGAATCGTTGGCCTCTTTTGTGGACATGAAATGATGAGGACATCAATGGGCCAGTCACACGTGCTAAGGCAAGGACGTTGAAGGAGAAACTTGCGACATATTTGGAGAGCTACTTTGGAGCCATGAACGTGGAGCTATTTCGAAGGAAGCCATATATGATGATTCGAGTGGAGGAAGAAGGAGGAAGTGCTGAAGAGAAGGCAAATTGCAAGAAGCAGCCTTAACGGGTCCAGCCTTAACGGGTTTACTTAACAGGTCCAGGCTTAACGGTTTGGGCTTAACGGGTTTGCTGGGCTGTTTTTGAGTTTCCTTGTTTTAAAGTCGGTTTATGATTGTTTTTCCATGTTGGAGTCGGATTTGGGTTGTACTTTGCCTATTTAAAGGGCTGAACACGTTGGTTTGCCCTGAGACGATTATTATTGAATTTCAGAGGCTAAAGCCGAGTTCCCTACACGGAATTTGCCCTAATTACTCTGTCGAAAATCTCCAGAGTGCTAGAGCGACTCTTATCAGCTAGGTACTCACCCTGGTTGGGAAGTTCTTGGTGTTTCTTGCGAGGCAATAAGCAGGTTGTGCGAGTTCTTGTTAAGTTCTTGTGTTCTTGGAGTTTTCTTGCATCGCAAACATGGAAGCAGCACTCGAAACGATCAGGAATCAATTGGAGAACATTGCTCGTGCTCAAGAAGAGCAAACAGCAAGGCTTGCTGAGCAAGCCACGAGGATGGAGGCTGTTGAGACAAGGCTCCAGCAGCCGGTTGTGGTCCATGCAAACCCTAGACCTCGACAAGAAGAAAGGGGAAGGGAAAATCGAGCTCCTCCACCCTTGGTTCATGAGCGTCATATGCGCCAGCATAGACGCCTTGGAATGCCTCGAGCTGAAAGGAGAGGGAAGCAGCAGCATCATAAAGAGGAGTTTAATGATGAGTAAGAAGAGGGCTTTGAGGAGGAGGATGAGCTGCGAAACCTCAAGGTCACGATTCCACCTTTTCGCGGTACCACGAACCCTGATGCTTATTTGGGTTGGGAGCAAAAGATGGAACTAGTCTTTGATTGTCATAACTACTCCGAGAAGAGGAAAGTGACATTGGCTGTCCTGGAGTTCTCAGATTATGCACTTGTTTGGTGGGATCAGTTGGGAACGAAACGAAGGAGGAACAGGCAGCGTCCTATTGAGACGTGGGATGAGATGAAAGGAATTATGAGGGATCGGTTTGTACCGAGTTCCCATTTGCGAGATATGTATCAAAACCTCCAGCTTCTCCGAAAAGGAACTAAAAGCGTTGAAGATTATCACAAGGAGTTGGAAGTGTTGATGATACGTGCTGATGTGATAGATGACCGCGAGGCTACCATAGCTCCTTTTCTGTATGGTCTCAATCGAGAGGTCAAGAACATGGTGGAGATACAACCGTTCCTTGAACTTGAAGATTTGGTGGATATGGCAAGTAAAGTGGAACGGCAGCTTCGAAATAGGAGGTTTCAACCCTCCACGAATTCCACACGTTCGAGCCAAGGAGTTGCAACCAACCCTAAGCCGCAACTGCCCGTGAAAGAAGCTCCTAGACCCGCGGCAAGGGCTGATGGTGCAAATCCAGTTATGAAGCAAGGTGGATCATCGGGGGAAATTCGTTGTTTCAAATGCCATGGAAGAGGACACATTGCGAGCTAGTGTGCCAATAAGAAGACCCTGATCTTGCTTGATAATGGCGAGTATATATCGGAGGAAGAGGAAGAGACCACGGATTCTGATGTCGATGAGTCTATGGAAATGGAACCACCTCCAGGTAGTTTATTTGTAGCATGGAGAGTATTGTCTGTGCAGCCTAAGGAGGAGAGTGAACAGCGAGAAAATATCTTCCATACGAGAAGGAGAAGCTTGCGACATATTTGGAGAGCTACTTTGGAGCCATGGACGTGGAGCTATTTCGAGGGAAGCCATATATGATGATTCGAGTGGAGGAAGAAGGAGGAAGTGCTGAAGAGAATGCAGATTGCAAGAAGCAGCCTTAACGGATTTACTTAACGGGTCCAGGCTTAACGGTTTGGGATTAACGGGTTTGCTGGGCTGTTTTCGAGTTTCCTTGTTTTAAAGTCGGTTTATGATTGTTTTTCCATGTTGGAGTCGGATTTGGGTTGTACTTTGCCTATTTAAAGGACTGAACACGTTGGTTTTCCCTAAGACGATTATTATTGAATTTCAGAGGCTAAAGCCGAGTTCCCTATGCGAAATTTGCCCTAATTACTCTGTCGAGAATCTCTAGAGTGCTAGAGCAACTCTTATCAGCTACTTATTCACCCTGGTTGTGGCGAGCTGCCCATATCGATTGCCCTTTATTCCAAGTTGAATCTGTCCGATCGATTCATATATCGATTGCCCTTATTCACGGGTGAGTACTGTCTGATCGATTTCCATCCTATCCGGTTCTGTTTGGTTCGAGAAGCCTGACGCTGCGCAACTTTGATTATATCATGAGAGCTTCTGGTAACACCCCTGATCACAGTGTGTTCCCTTCCGTCCTGAAAGCTTGCGCAATCTTGCTGGATTTGAGATTGGGGGAGGCGGTTCATGGGTGCATTATTAGGTTGGGGATGGACATTCATTTGACTATTGGGAATGCCCTCATTAACATGTACGCAAAGCTCTAGAGCTTGGCCGAGAGTGAGTGGCGCGAAAGTGAGAAGCGTAAGGTGTTCGATGGAATATCTGAGAGAACTGTTGATAGTCTATTTGCATGCCAACAGTCGAAAGAAAACGAGGATGCGCAGGCTATTAGTGCCAACACTGTCCTGAGACGGTTTGTAGATATTTTTCCTCAGCTTGGTAGTTGCTTCGACGGTAGAAGTAGAATCGGTTCGCGGGTGGATAGCAGCATGAAGAAGGTATTTGAGATGATGCCAACAAGAGATATTATATCTTGGAACACTGTAATTGCAGGGAATGTACAAAATGGACTTCACGAAGATGCTTTGGTGATGGTTAGGGAGATGGGAAACGCTGGGCTGAAACCCGACATATTTACTTTGTCATCCATACTTCCTATCTTTGCCCAATACGTGGATGTCGCTAAGGGAAAGGAGATTCATGGTTATGTTATTAGATATGGCTTTGAGAAGGACCTGTACGTTGCCAACAGCTTGATCAACATGTACTCGAGGTGTTCTCGAGTGGAAGACTCGATACGTGTGTTCAAGGTTACTCCTCAACGTTACGCCATTTCCTGGAACTCAGTTATTGCTGGTTGCGTGCATAATAGTATGTTTGATGAAGGCTTAAGGCTTTTTCGACAGATGTTGAGGGACAATGTTATACTAGGTAGCGTTTCATTCTCGAGCATCATGCCAGCTTGTGCTCACTTTACCACATTGAATTTGGGAAAGCAGCTTCATGGATACATACTGAGGTGTGGATTTGATGATAATGTGTTTATTTCTAGTTCATTGGTGGATATGTATGCCAAATGTGGT
Organism: Linum trigynum; assembly: GCA_964030455.1. NCBI lineage: Eukaryota > Viridiplantae > Streptophyta > Magnoliopsida > Malpighiales > Linaceae > Linum > Linum trigynum. The sequence continues at coordinate 10,597,128 of OZ034814.1, forward strand.
CATATTAGGATAGCTAGATGGATTTTTGACGACATAAAGGGACGTGACATGGTATCATGGACAACCATGATAATGGGTTTTGATTTACATGGTTATGCTCAAGATTTCATCTCGTTATTCGAGCAGATGAAATTGGAAGGAATTCGACGAAATCATGTGGCACTCGCGGCTATCTTAACTGCTTGTAGTCATGCTAGCATGATCGATGAAGGTCGAAGATACTTTGATCAAATGACCGAGGAATATGGTATTAGACCAAGGTTAGAACACTATGCTGCAATGGCAGACCTTTATAGTCGAAAGGGAAAGCTGAATGATGCTTATCAACTCATCAGTACCATGAGTACGCCAACAGGTACTATTTGGTCTTTGCTACTCTCTGCTTTTAGGGTCCATAAGAATGTCGACTTGGCTGAGAAGGTCGTAACCAAGATATTCGAGATTGATCTGGAGAATACCGGTGCTCGAGTTCTTTTGTCTAATATATATGCAAATGATGGCAGATGGAAGGAAGCTGCAAAGGTACGAATGACCATGAGGAGTATGGGGATAAGGAAAAAACCTGCTTGTAGTTGGGTAGAAGTGAAGAACAAGGTTCATACTTTATCGCAGATGACCAGTCCCATCCGCAGCGTGATGAGATAAACGATGCTATCCGTGAACTGCTAGAGAAAATGGAGCAAGCGGGGTATGTTGCTTACACAAGTGAGGTGTCGCATGATGTTGATGACGAGCAGAAGAAGTACTTGTTGTATGGTCACAGTAAGAGACGTGCAATAGCATTTGGCATCATGAGCACCCCTGACGGAACAACAATTCGAGTTATAAAGAACATCAAAGTGTGTGTGGACTGCCATACCGTGATTAAGTTTATCTCGGAGATAGTCGGGAGGGAGATAGTCGTCAGAGACAGTAGTCGGTTTCACCATTTCAGAGATGGCGAGTGCTCATGTGGAGATTACTGGTGATCCATATTTGTAAACAGCATCTGCCAGATGTGAACAACTGTAGCAACGCCAATGATTGTTTAAGAATGCCTTGCATTGCAGCCAAAGAAATAGAATGAAGGAAATATTTGCGCAGGGATTGGTGACATATTCCCTGGGCTAATGCACGGCATGGGAACCCAAAGCTGATGTACGTCAACATGCGCCCTATTGTGACCTCTGTGGAACTTAATGCTGGAAACTGAGCACATCCACCACTGGGATGATGAGGAAGATGTTGGTTACCTGGCTATCATCTTGACTCTGTGGATCTCTCTCTCACACGCACACACACTCAGGTCAGGCTTTCTCTCCGTGTAAATAAAAAGTTATCAGGAAACAAGTTGTGTGTTCATAATTGGCAATCAATAATAATTTCTCGATTCCAAATGCCTTTTCTTTGTTTGAGTGGGTTAATCTGATCTTCTTATTTTTCTTGTTAGGCAACAGTGCTTGATTTTGCTGGACTCGAGCGGAGCGGAAGGAGTCTTACAAACAGCATATTGATTGAGAGGTGAGGTCGGAATTCTGAAGTGTGTGTATGCATCTGGCTTGGGTCTGTGCTTTTCACTCGGGGATTGCAACATGATGGTATCATCAGTGACCCTTATCTGGCTAATGTCTTGGCTGCACGGGTGCTCTATATTGGGAATCTCTATTGTAATTTACAATATTAGTAGGGGTCCTTCTGTTATTTGCCTAAATCCCATGTTTCATGTGTCGATAGGATTAGGTTTTCGTTTGCTTTGTACTTAAGAGAGTTGGCCGCCTCCTACCTCTCTCCAAGAAACTACAGCCGACTAGTAAAACTTCAGCCGAGAGCTTCTAGCTCTCCGTGGATTAGTATCATTCATATTGAACGGGGATACCACGTAATTCTTGGTGTCGTTTATTTTTTCTTCCGCATTATCGTATTTTACATGTATCAGAGTTGTGCTAGAGTGATCCACAGTTCTATGTTTCATGGTATCAGACGATGAATCTTCTACCAAGGTCTCGGCGTCGACTGCAACGATCGCGGCTAATCATGTCGGTCTCCCGTCTCATCTTCAACTCCATCAGTTCGAAAGCCCTAATCATATGTTCATTGCGGATCTGCTCACCGATGTCAATTACGGTGAGTGGGTTGTTGATATCACTGATTCCCTTATTGCTAAAAACAAAATCAGCTTTGTTGATGGCACCCTTCTAATTGCTAAGACACCCGCCGAAAAGGAGGCTTTGCGGCACTGTAATGCAATGGTTAAAGGTTAGTTAAAAACCTCTATGACAAAGAAGGTTCGTAACAGTGTTCGATTTGCTCAAACAGCCCGTGAAATTTGGGTTGATTTACAATCTCGTTTTAGACAAGGGAGTTCATCTTGTCTTTATGAGTTGAAGGGCACGATAAGTAGATTGCAGCAGGAGAAGACCTCAGTCTCGACCTCCTATACCAAGCTGCGAGGGTTATGGGATGAAATTGAAGCCCTTACACCACCATGGGATTGTACTTGTGCTGGTTGTACTTGCGATATGAAGCACAGATAACGTGCAGTACGTGAGGGGGAGCGGCTTCAGGGTGATCGCGACAAGGAACGAGACCCGGATGGTAAACCGCGTTGCAGTCATTGTCAGCGCGTTGGTCACTTTCGGGACACTTGTTACCGGCTCATCGGATTCCCGTCAAAGAATGGGGAGAAGGCGGATCCTCCGCGTCGTCGGACTGAGAAGGGAGGGAGACCTAAACCTCAAGTGGCTCAAGTGGATGCCGCGAGAAGCCCTCTACCTGGCCTCTCAGTTTGCGCAGCTGAAGGCGATGCTTGGGTGGAGATGTGATGTCCAACAATTCCTCTCCTCTCGAGCCTTCTACCAATATGGCAAGTAAATTTCCTGTTACTTCTTCTACTTGGGTTATTGATTCAGGTTGTATGGAGCATATTGTTAATGATGCTTCTCTATTGGATACCGAGTTAGACTCATCACCAAATTTACAGGTTAAAATTCCCAATGGGACGGGGGTTAGAGTTCATCGTATTGGCACAAGCAGATTATCTAGTAAACAGCAATTGCGTCGTGTTCTACATGTTCCCGATTTTCAGTGCAACTTGCTCTCAGTCAGTCGTCTTACTGCCGATCTTCCGGTTACATTTATCTTCTTAAGTGACTTCTGTATTATCCAGGACTTACCCTCAAAGAAGCTGATTGGGATGGTGACTCGCTAAAAAACAACACCTAACAATGGCCAAGTGTAACCAATGAAAGGGACTGCAGTATAGTGGCACAAGTAATAAATATCGAATCCATGGGTCTCTAGAGTTACTATTACTCAGCTTCAGTTCATTATCTAGCAAACTAGATTAAGGATTGATTGATAAACTACTCTACTGACTACTCTACTAATTACAAGTTGCGAACTCACTTAGGTATGATTCCCCCTAGCTCCTCAATTAGGTCCAAGTTGTAATTCCTTTTGGTTGATTTACTGTTGATTAAACTGCGGAAGATCCGACAGTAGCTTGGAATCTCTTAAGCTGACCAAGCCCTCTCAGTCTAACTATCCGGCAGACGACTAGTCTTCACCGGGATAGAAAGCTGAAGCAATAAGCACAGAACTCCACTACTGGAATTGGATTCCAGTACAAAGCAGTAAACTGGCTAACTCTCGTATAGCCAATCTCCTACTACCGAATGATGAGACTCTAGCAACCTAATCAGATTCTATCTATCTCAGATTGCAGCAGGAATCAGGAAAAGTTAATCAGACTTCAATTGACTCAATAAACATGCATCATTCGATTATAATCAAACAATATAGCATCCAAAACTTCATACAAGAAAGATCCTAACTCATGGAACTAAGGTTCCTCAAAACCTAAGTGAAGGGAAGTTACTCCATAGAGAAGAGAGAGACTGCAGAAATCTGATCTAGATCTTCAATCTCCATCTCCAAGCTTGATTCCCGAGCTCCAATGGCGAAGAAATCCTCCAAAATAGCTCCAAGAATGTTCCCAAGTCGCTCTCTCTCTCTAGGGTTCGGCCCTTGGGTGTTTGGGATCCAAAACCCAGCTCTCTCTTCTCCTTTGGCTGAAAATCGGGTTTTAAACAGCAATTCCCGACTCACACGGGCAGGCCGCACGGCCGTGCAGCTCACCCAGTAGCCCGTGCGAGTCAAAACGCAGCGTATCGATTAGTTGAATACCAGGCTTCTTACACGGCCAGTGTCGCACGGCCGTGCAGCTCACCTTGCACGGCCGTGCATCTCACCTTGCACGGCCGTGTTGATTTTCTGCTCTGCCCGTGTGGCTTGCTCAGCCTCTGTTTAATGCTTCGTTTCTCCCTCGTCCGGACTCCGAATCAGTCGCCGTTTGATCCCAGACGCTCGTAGTCTCGTCCTCTTTCGTTTCATAACAAGCTTGCATGATTCTTTGTCCATAAAGTGAGGTAGAAATCCATTCTTCTTCAGGTCATGCCCGAGTTTCTTCTCTCGAATCGTCAATTGATCTCTGATTGACTTGAAACTTGCGCCTATGCTTCACTTTATGTGCTAGGACCTGAAATGGGACAAAGGAACACAACCTAGCATAAAATAGGCCAAAGACGCAATAATTCAAGCTCAAACAATCAAGAAACAAAGGGGAAAACATGTGCAAATACCGAGTCATCATTTATCCTCTCTCACTCTCACCGCTTTTTGTGATGCAGACTAGGGTGGTTGTCCCCTCACTCGCCACTCTACTACTGGGTATTTCATCATGCTTGGGTCGTCTCCTATCTCCTGACGTACTAAGAAGCAGACTGTTGTTGCCCGCTCTTCAGCTAAAGTTGAATATCGCGCCATGGCCAGCATAGTGAGTGAACTTCTTTGGCTTCGCTGGTTGCTGCGTGACTTGGGTGTCCCCTCCACTGGTCCGACTCCGTTGTTTTGTGATAATCAAGCAGCTTCGCACATTGCTGCTAACCCTATTTTTCACGAGTGGACTAAACACGTTGAGATGGATTGTTACTTCGTTCGGGAACGTGTTCAGTCTCGTGATGTTGCTCCTCGAAAGATTGCCACTGTCGATCAGCCAGTTGATTTGTTCACGAAGGGATTGAGAGTGTTGATCAGTTTCATCATCTCTTCGGCAAGCTCGGACTTCTTGATATTCACTCGTTCGCTTGAGGGGGAGTATTGGGGATCTTTTTTGTAATTTACCATATTAGTAGGGGTCCTTCTATTATTTGCCTAAATCCCACATTGCATGTGTAGATGGGAATATGATTTCGTTTGCTTTGTACTTAAGAGAGTTGGCCGCCTCCCGCCTCTCTCCAAGAAACTACAGACGACTAGTAAAACTTCAGCCGAGAGCTTCTAGCTCCGTGGATTAGTCCCGTTCATATTGAACGGGGATACCACGTAATTCTTTGTGTCGTGTACTTTTGCTTCCGCATTATCGTACTTTACCCTCTACTCCCTACTTTGGGAGGCTCTGATTCAGTGGGGCAATTGGTTAGGGAGACCCCAGGTTCCTATTTGTCAACTTCGGGATCGGAGCATCGATGCCCGGGCAAATGAATTCATCCTGGCAGAGGTTTTTGATAGAAGCATTGCACTTTCAGCTACTCTCAGGGGCCGCAAATTGCCTGCATATATGTAGGCTCGAAAGTAGGGATGGCAATTTTGCCCATACCCATGGGTTTTTAACTAAAAAGATGGACATAACCAATTGGGTTGGGTATGAAATCCAAAGAGATGGACATGGGGTAGAGTTTGATGGGTTTGTACTCATACCCATTTACTTTGGGTTGGGTTGGGTTTATAAAAAATGGATTTGGATTTGTACCTATGCCCAAATACAAATTACAGTTTGGTACCTAAACTTAATAGATATGCATATCTAGTACCTCAATTTATTTTTTTTTGCATATAAGTCCTCAAAATATCGATGAAAAATTACATTTTGGTACCTAAATTTTTTTGGTCTTACATTTTGGTACCTAAAATTTTCAAGTTTTACAAATAGGTCCAATTTTTGCATGTGTAGTTAAAACACCATCAAGTAAATGGATATCCATATCCAACCCATACTCATTTAGATTATGGAAGCAATATTCATACATTCACCAAACCCATATGCACTTCACCCATACCCAACCCATTATCAATGGGTCTACTTGGGTTTGGGTATAATTACCCATGGGTAGGTAATTGCCATTCCTACTCGAAAGTTCCTGTCTTTATCCACTTTTGAGTTGGGGTTTTTCGACCTTGTTAGCACTAAGCTGGGTGGGTTATGTGCTGTAAGTTTATATCTAACATTTATTTTATCTTTTTGCATATATCCATTCCATTGAAAAGCTAACCAACCGAATGGCTGGTACTTGCTACAGTTTCCTCAATGACGAATTCGTCACTAAAAGGTAAACAAGTTGTCACAAAATCCTGTTCATTTCGTAGCAAAATAGTCACTGCCCTAAAGCGAACAATAGATGTTATGTCATCGGACATAGCTAGTTAACAACTCGACTCAGTTCACCCGAGATCAAGGTTGTCAACCCGCGGGTTGACTCGGACCCGGTCGAGCTAGTGGGTTAAGGATTAATGGGTCAACCGTTTTACCCCGATTTGGCCCGAAAATATAGAAAAAGTCATTATATTGTACTTATCCTCATAAATTATATCAAATCTTATCTAACATATGACTTATAACATAGAATATTACACCAAAATAACATATCGTACTTAGATCCAACATATAGTGAAAATTCACACACACTTATATAACATAAATATTCAAATGTTCAACTTAGGATTTCAAAGATTGAGTTAGGCGAAAAGAAAAATTGGAAAATAAGCGTATTTCGCAAACCAAAGAAAAAATGACACGATTTGACCTCCAACCCAGTACCTTGTAGCGGTCGGCCCAGCGGGTGCGTATGGCCCGTTTTTCTCACCGGGTCAGTGTCAAAATGGGTCGACCCGCGGGTTGACAACCTTGCCCAAGACCCACTGCCTCCAAGCTCTTTAGCGACCGAATCTTACTCAAGTCCAGCCACGATCGGAAGGAGGAACGGGCATCACGGCTACTTTACTTTAAAACGTAGAAGAGATGAATCCACAACTTGCAGTAGTCGGACTGGTAGAATTTCATCCAAAATGTACCATGTTCATCTCTAGTCGAAGTTTTGTCACAACAAAAAGAAACCCAATGGATGGAGATAGTCCTACAAAAATCTCTCCCTTTCGACTGCTTCACCAAGCTCTGTACCTCTCGAAGAGGACGTGGCATATACGCATTATGTTTACACACATACAGGGAAGGATGACGTTGGCTTCGTAGTATGAGATGGTAGTTTATACCCTTAGTGCCAAGGATTCCTCTTTCCCTTTACATCTCTCTTTGAGCTAACCGATCTCTGCTATCAACAAAACATGAACGCAGCAGTTGAAAATGTCAAAACTGGCACAGGGAAACATGGAAAGAGATGACGAGTTAGACATGTCATCCACTCCCTAAACACGTACCGAAGACTTGGATTTCTTTGTCTTGCCGCGGATTCTGTTCCTTGGAGGCTTCAGTTTGTAGATCCGTACCATCCAGTGGTGAGTGGTGAATACCTGATTTTCACGATCGACCCAATATTTGATCAAAACATGTTACCGCATAGCTTCGATATAGGGCGTTGAGAGGAGCTAGGAATCAACCAACCTCTTCGAAATGAGTGAGCTTGAAATGTTTCTTGCCTATTTCTGTCCGTCTTACTCTGTCAAATCCTTTCCCGTCTGTTTCCACAAACCTGACCATCCAGCAGTTCAATTATAGTTCAACTATCTCATAATGGATCTGTTCCCTTTCAACTGATTTTATAGAAGTAGTCATTTAAAATTTGGAAGCAAAATCTGACCTGAAGTATGACAGCTTGTACATAAGACAGTTCAACATGGTAGGAGTAGCTTGAGCATCAATCCGGTATTGCCCGTCTCTCTTGAGACACACAAACAAACAGGTGAGCGAGTGGTTATGGGCTTATGGCAACTGTCCAGCAACGGTTTTGAGATATCAGAATGTGGAAGTAGGAGAAACTTACCAGGTAATCAGGTTCTTTGATGTGAGGGAACTCGCCACCTCCAATCCGAACCATCCAAAGGAACTTATTGATATCATCACTAGGGTATCCAACAAGACCTGTAACAATTAAATTTTTACTTCAGAAATGGTGATTCAAAAAGATTAAAAGTAAATGCTGGATTTTAGGAAGATCAAAACCGGAAGCACACCTCCAAAGACTACTAGGACGTATTTCACATCCAGTGAATGGAAGATCTCCCACGCTTGCTTCTCAGGGGAAGACATGGCTGTGCCAACAGTAGCTATATGAGTGTTGTTCCAGGTGTTGTTGTCAACAAGAACAGTGCGGTTAGCCATAGCAGTTGTTTGGTAGCCATAGTCCCACCATGACGCAACCTACAATTGTCAAAACCCATTCATATGTCTCATTTTGTGTAAGCAGCTGATGCATTATGTACCATTCAGAAGATATGTAAATATCCTATTTTCAACAAAAAAAAATTAGCTGATTTTATTTATGCTGCCCACATGCCTTTTGCAAGTTCTAACAATAAAGTGACATTTTGGAAGGAAAAGAGAGCAGGGAGTAATCATACTTTATCATCCACGTCAGTATTGTGGCTCAGCCATGAATAAGCCTCTCTAAAATCATCAAAGACATGCAAGCCACCATCATTCGACTGAGATGTTAGAACAATGGAAGGGGCTGAATAAGCTTCTGCTGCTGCCCATACACAATGAACCTGTACAAAAAAAGAGCGATTTCCAATCAGTTCTATATCCCCATTCTAGCCCATCTCGGTAAATACTTCCCCAGAGAAGTGCATAACGAAGGCACAATGCATTTCTCTATTCTTTAAATAGAAAATAAGTGTTAAACCTGACTAACTATCAACAACCTTAACATTCCAGGCCTCGAGTGGCTAATGAACTTAAATTAGCACATTTGCATGTTCATAGTTAGGAATCTATTTACAAAAAGTATAATTTTCTCAGACACAAGTTAGAAGCTTCGAACACAGATGGTACCAAGCATCATTACAGAGATTTACTTCAAATCCTTCAAAGGAAGAGGTTGCGTACCACATAGAAGGCACCAAGCAAAACAAGCAAGAGAACAGCGATGACTGATGCTTCCAGAGGTAATACAAGAAGCCTCCTCTCAGTTTTGGATGGTGTGGGCTTCTTCTCCACATTCTCCTTTTCTTTCTTCCTGTTCTTTTTCACTGGTTTTTCTTTTGCAACTTCTTCAGTCTTCTCAGTCTTCGATACGTCGCTTGGTGCCACAACAGAACTTGAACCACTTTCCTCGGACTACAAGATGAAAATGGTTTATGAAATTTCAGTTTCGAGTATAAAAATAAAAAAACGACAACTGGGGGTACTTATAATACACCACATTCTTACAGCAACAGTGGAGTTCCCTGCTATACCAGGTAGCTGAAACTTGATTGATCGAGTCAAGACATTAAAAGCTTCAGACAATGCAATGCCAGACAAGATGCATGCTGCTGGAGCAAGTACAAGCATCAACCGTACCTAAAACAAGGATTACCAAACAAGTAACATGTACAGCTACATGAGACGGACTAGAGAGAAAAATACCAACTGAAGGCAGATGGGCCAGAGTCTTTTCCTACCATGACTCCAGAGAAATAAACAGAAGTCACAATATAAAGGATGACAAAAGAGCTTGAGTCGGATAAGGGCATGAAGCAGGCCTGCAAAATCAGATATAACCCCTGTTGAGACAGCCAAAAGTGATAATTACTGAGAAATCAAACTTACATTAAACCAGGCAACTCACAATAATCCCAGCTGGAACCAGGAAAGCTAACACATTGATGTCCATGAAGTATGATGGCCAAGTAGGAGGCTGATGTTCACTAACACTAGCGATAATTGGTATGTACTTGCTGGCGTAAGTCCTGTCATATTCCACAGAGAAGGTCGAAGATAAGAGACACGACCCAGGAAGCCAAAGACATCAACCAAGTGGTCGATCCAATCCAAAATGACACTTTCGTATTGGCCACAAAATGATCATTGCATTTTGCAGGCTGCACTGTGATGGGAGGTATTGCTACTAGACAGACTAAAATGATCCAGTAGACTCAAATGGAGACAATGAAATCAGAAGTTACATACGGATCAAGTAGGGTTAGACTTCGTCCACTCCATCCCTTTGTCGGGCTGGATGCCACAACTGCTATCAGAATTGCTATGACCGCACAACAGACTGCTCTGGGGGGAAAAATAGAAAATAGACAAACAGTGGATATTAATATCATTGCATATAGCAGATGAGAAGTCATGAGACGAATCAAAATCAACTTCGTCTGCTGCAGTCCTTATATTAATAAGTATTTGTCTTGCAAATATAATATCTCATGGATGGTAAGAAAGCTTACAGGCCAACAGACACAACAAGTGTGACGGCAACTTTGAACATTTTTGGGGAGAGGATCCCTTTAATATAGTATGCAAGCGCCACAACATGGATGATAATGAAAACCTGCACAATGAGATTATAAGAACTAGATAGATGGACACAGCTGGCCAACTGAGAAGAGAAACAGCCTGGGAAGCAAAGAAGACAATGATTGACCACCATTATGCGATATCAGTTCTTCCTCGTAAGGGACACGTCTACTTCATGTACTGAATAAAATCAGTACTGGAACAATTAAGTGTGCATACACTGACAACATATATAGATTGTGTCCCTCCTGGTATCATTCAGTGCCAGAAGTCTCTCATTCCATGATCCAGAAGGACAGAATACTGGGTAGAAATATTGACTAAAATATGGTTGCTCTCAATCCTAGAGCACAAGAAGCTGATGTCATGAAAAGCAAACAATGACAGAGAAGAACAATAAGAGGAAAACTAGTAAAAAAGCAGAAATGTAACTTGCCAGAAATGAAGCGAAATGTTCTGATGTCAAAACAGCATTAAACCCAACAACAGGCACCAAAGCAGCTAGCAAAGTACCCAATACCACCTGCATAAACAAATAACAGCATCAAGAAAAATATCCAAATTCATAAATCCACAACGCATGGAAAAAAAAAAGAAGATGAATTTGATATTGAAATATACTCAACATTTCATATTAAATGGCCATGAGACCATCATATTAACATTAGGTCCCACTCCATGCGGCCTATAACTAGAAGCAAAAACACTGATATTTTAAGAATGATGATCGTCTCGAAGAGTCACAACCAAATAAAAAATTATGGAACTATGATAATGTGATATGTTTTCATTTCTCTACCATTCTGGTCCGGAAGTTCTGAATACTTACAAGAGGTGCATAAGCAATGTACAGTCGAGAGGAATAACGACCCGTTACAATGCAGAGAAGCACGTGCATCGGAATCAGATTAATTATGAAGGTGTAGCCACCCCATGAGCACACCTGCAACGAAACAATACCACAGCAACTGAAGATATGCAGTATGTCTTATAGTACGCTATAAAACAGTAGCAAAAACCTTACCATGTAAAAGTATGCTAAGGCATTTAGAGTTGCATAGAAAAGGGACCCCGTATTCAGCGTCTGCCAATAAGTAAGCATTGATTAACAAAGAGCTTATTATGCTTAAGGAGAGCTAGGAACAGCATAGGCTATAGGCAAAAACACTAAAAGAAATGCCATTTTAATGCTTCTGCGTTCTGAACTAACCTTAATATAAAGATAGAATGTGAAGACCAATGCAAATATAGCAACTGCTTCATTGTCATAGCTTCCTGCCACAGACCGAGATATGTATGATGGAACCTGAGGGGAGAACAAATAAAGTAAATAATCAAAAAGAAGTATCAGGTGGCTTGTTAGCATGTTATCTAGCACATTACATATCACAAATACCCATTCTACAATTTACCATGGCCAAGAGAGCAGCAGCTGTTAGTCCGGCTCCAGGACCCTTAACTTCCTACAGAAAAGAGAAATTTAAGGTTTCTCAGTACACCACCACTATATCCTACACCAAGACAATAGTCAGAGAAAACAAACCTTAGTCAGTAGATAAGCTGCCCACGAAGCGAAGGCAGAGAAAATTGGCGCTGTAAACACACAAACAGTCTCTACTGACAGAGGAATGTTTAAGGAATTCACCACCCTGTTAACAGAGAGTGAGAAATAAACCCATATAGAACTCAGTTATGCACAAAACTTCATCTAAATTATAGTTTTGCTAGTGCAACAAACCTAACTGCCAACTGCTGTAATGCATAGATCATGAAAAATGGAAATCACACATGGCTTACAATTAATCTACGAACTCACTTCGATTATCAAAAAAAAAATCTAAGAACTCACTTCCAAATTGTGCCAGCTGTCAAGGTCAAACCCGGATAAACAGTTCCACCAATTACACGGCCGAGAGGATACCTTGTGTGAAATTAAGACAACAATGAGATTTCTGCATAATTATATGATAAAATATAGTGACCAAGACACAGAGAACAAAGCATGAGGACACTCTGGAACAGCAATCATTCCAATTACCATGTTCGATCATCAAACCAGTTCCAGAAGTCGTATATCCCATTCTTTGACAAGAACTGAAACAGTGAAAACTATTCAGCAATCACCCTACAAATAATGTAATGGAGTACTACTCGTATCCAACAATCTTCAGTAGAACAAGGTTAGTAACCTGAGTAACTCGATAGTTGAAGTAGGGATCAAACTCGTGAATAACACTCTCATATTTTATCACCTGAAGAACAGCACAAATACTACATCAGCTAACTATACTCAAAAGCCAAAGAGGATTCTCGTTTTGAAGCAAATTATAAAATAAAATAAAACAATTGATCAAGCTTCAGACCGATACTAGACCACAAACAACACTGAAATTTGAAGCACGGCATTCCTCACTTTGCTAATTCACAGTCTTCCCAGCAAATACTTTGAAGAATGTTGAATACCAAACTAAATTACATGCAAGCAGCTTCTTTCCTCAAATTGAGGCAATTCAACTTTACAGACGCTAACACAAATCACACACCCTAACCACTATCCCGCACCAACCTCCATTCCAGTCATTCAACTACAACGAGCACTAAACTAAACTCAGGGGGAAACAAATGCACCAGCTAGAGAGAAAAGGCGGATCGAGAAGGAATTACAGAGAAAAGGCGGATCGAGAAGGCCAGGACTCCAATCAGGACGAGTATGATGAAGGCGATAACGCCGCCGAACGCATTTCGCAAGCTCTTCGAGTCCGCCTTCGTCGGGCCATTGATGGTGCTCTCTGGACTCGCCATCGCAGAGAGAGAAGAAGAAATGCTGTGAGAGCCGGCAGCTCGGCTCGGGTTTTGTGGAGGAAAAGGAAGGGTTTTTCGTGGAGTCTTCAAGGAGAGAGACGATTATTAATCAGAGTTTCCGACTGTCAAGTGTCAAGTCTCTTCGGAGGCGGACTTAGAAGCTCCGTCGCTAATCGTATAGTCTAAACGGAGGCGGCGATGAAATGCGGGAACTGCGGTAAGCCTGGTGTGGAAATTACAAATTTGGGCCTGGGGTTTTACTTCTGCCCGTTTCAGTCTGTACGTGGCCGGCGTTGGTAGGAAGGTTGCGACGGACGCAGCGATTGGTCTTGGCCAACGTGTTATTCCACGTGGATGGATTTGATTTGCTGTTCTGGTACTACAACAGAGTAAAATGGGTAAGTAACCTAAACGGTCACAAACATTTGCACTCTGTACAAAACTCTAACCAATAGAGGTGGCCAGTGGCGGATCCAGAAATTTTATATAGGGGTGTCATCTCCTAAAAATTAAGTTAAAATAATTATTAACTAAGAAAATATATGACTTGTACGTCCAAAGGAAAACAAAGCACATGACGTGTTTCGTACTTTGAAAAAATTATAAAATACAATCGGTGTCCAATAATGTTCTATAAATCTCTCGATATATCCTATTAGACTAGGGGAGCCCGTAATTGGGTTTAATCGTTAGCTTTTGAAAATAATTGGGATAAAAAATAACTTTTTAGTATTATATTTAGATTTGAAATACAAGAACAAATTATTTATAGTCTAATGAAAAATATGTTTACTAATAGTAGCATCGACCCAAGTTCAAATCACATAGACAACCACTTAAATGTTTATATTTACCCATACACAAACTACTATTGGGAGATTATAATTGTTTTTCCAAATTTTAGGAGTGTCCTGCCACCACTTAAATAATTTTTTACCTATATTCAAACTACCATCGGAGGTTGAATAATCGTGTTCACATATTTTAGGGTGTCCCGGGACACCCCTAGAGCCCCATGGATCCGCCACTGGAGACGACAATTATCAATCAAATCCACCAATCCATTAAAAATCCAACTTATCCAATCTATTTGATACAAATCCAATTGGATTGGTGGATCATGGATTGGATTGCTGGCAAATTACAGTTTAGTACCTATAATTTTTATTTTTTACATTTTGTTACCTAAATTTAATTTTTATATGAAAAATATTATTGGGAAATTATGTTTTGATACCTAAATTTTTTGATTATGACATTTTAGTACCTAAACTTTTCACATTTTTGGTCCAAGGTTAAGGATGTCATTTGGATTCATGGATAATCCACCAATCCAATTGATCTAATTCATGAATCCACCAATCCATTTTATCCAATCCATTGAATCCATGGATCTACCAATTGATATGATCCTAATTCGAGAATCCACCCAAACTTGAACCAAAAATCAGAATTGCGCAACGTCAAACTCTTTTGGGGTTTTCTTCTTTCTTCAATAAGACGAAAATAAAGGATAGTCGTTGTAATCGATCAAACAGATCCGAACTCATGAGAAGGGCCAATTGGTATATGAAACCAATCAAACAATCTCGAACCTGTGGATAAGGCCAACTGATATAGTCGATGCTCGCCACAACTAGACGCGTTCTCTAGTTGATAAGAGACCACTCAATTCTCCCGAATCCTCAAAGGAGATATTAAGCAAAAACGTTCGCAAAGGAACTCACACAAACGCACTTGTAATTGATTGAATGAAAACTTGAATGAAAAATACATTTGTTGAACTCCTATTTATAGACCCACGAATCTAAACACAAAACAACTAAGGAAAAACAAATCCTACTTGAAAAAGGAAACCTTAACAAACAAGAAAACGACTAAGTCAACAACTACCCTTGAACCTAGCCTTCAAATCCCCCCCCCCCCCCCCCCCCCCCCCCGTGTTCACACTTGAAATAGCTTTCACACCTTGTGTTCACACCATGATCTTTATCCATTATTGATTCCATTCATACCTTGAAACTCCTTCTCCATGGCCGATCCTCCTTCCCCCCTTTGAGCCCAATTTCGTGATCCACATAGCTCAATAGTGTGATGGACTTTCCCTCTAGCAAATCCAAGTTAAAGCCCTCCAACTCCTTAGCCAAATAACTTGCAATTTGATCCTGAAAAGCCTTAGCCCTAGCTCGAGTCATTGGCCCTTCAACTTGAGTGTGTTTGGCTTTGATGACCTCATCAGTCCCTCCCTCTTGAAAAGGATTTGCCCTCAAATCCAAGAAATGGTGCAAGATCTGAAACGTTGAAGGTTGCACTTATGTTGTATTCTCCTGGTAGATCAAGCTTGTATGCATTCTTTCAAACCTTCGAAATGATTTGAAAGGGACCTTCACTTCTGGGCAGCAACTTGGATCTCCTTTGATGTGGGAACCTTTCCTTCCTCAGATGCACCCACACCCAATCTCCTGCTTCAAAATTTCGAGCCTTTCTATGCTTGTTGACGTTTTTCAAGATCTGCTCCGTCCTTCTTTCAATATTTAGCCGAGCCTTCTCATGGAGATTCTTCACATACTCCGCTTTCTTAGCTCAATCCATGTTTACTTTCTCCTTCAAAGGTAAAGGTGTCAAATCCAATGGGGTAAGTGGATTGAACCCATACACAATCTCGAATGGAGAATACTTCATTGTCATATGCACGGCTCTATTGTAAGCGAACTCCACGTGAGGTAGGCAGACTTCCCATGTCTTGATGTTGCCCTTGAAGATAGCTCTAAGCATTTGAGATAGAGTACGATTCACCACTTCAGTTTGCCTATCCGTTTGAGGGTAACAAGTAGTCGAAAACAAGAGCTTTGTTTCAAGCTTGCTCCACAACGTCTTCCAAAAGTAGCTCAAGAACTTAGCATCTCGATCAGAAACAATGGTGTGTGGCATCCCATGTAGTCGCACCACCACTTTGAAGAACAGATCCGCCACATTAACCGCATCGTCAGTTTTATGGCATGGAATGAAATGTGCCATCTTTGAGAATCGATCCACCACCACAAAGATAGAATCTCAACATCTCTTCATCCTTGGCAGCCCCAATACGAAGTCCATAGATATATCAACCCACGGTAACGAGGTAATGGGTAGTGGAGTGTACAATCCAGACGATTGCACCTTCGATTTAGCTTGCTTGCACTCCACGCATCTAGCACATAAGCTCTCCACATCGCTTTTCATATGAGGCCAATAGAAATGCTATTGTAAGCAACTCAAAGTCTTGGCTACACTAAAGTGTGCCATCAATCATCCTCCATAAGCTTCTCGTAGTAGCAATTCTCGAAGTGAAGTATGTGGTATGCAAAGTTGATTACCACGAAACAAGTAGCCCTCATGTCGATAGTACTTCCCTTCTCCATGCTTCTCACAAAGCTTGTAACTCTCTCAAAAATCAGAATCCTCCTCATAGATGCTCTTGATTTTCTCGAATTCAAGGTATCTTGCATCCATGGTAGTGATCAACGTGTATCTTTGCGATAATGCATCAGCAACTACGTTCTCCTTGCCTTGCTTGTACTTGATCACATAAGGGAATGACTCAATGAACTCGACCAAACGAGCATGCCTCTTGTTCAACTTGTGTTGGGCCTTCAAATACTTGAGAGACTCATGATCAGTATGTATGACGAATTCCTTTGGCCACAAGTAGTGTTGCCAAGTCTCCAAAGCTCGAACAAGCGCATAAAGCTCTTCATCATAAGTCGGGTAATTAAGCGTAGCATCACACAACTTCTCGCTGAAATATGCAATGAGCCGCTTCTCTTGCATCAATACAGCGCCGATTCCCAATCCCGATGCATCACACTCCACTTCCAACGTTTTGTTAAAATCTGGTAGCATCAAAACTTGAGCATGAGTAAGCTTGTACTTGAGGAGCTCGAATGCCTTCTCTTGCACTTCTCCGCAATAAAATGCCACATTTTTCTTGAAAATTGAGGTCAATGGTACCGCAATGGTGCTGAAGTTCGACACAAATCATCAATAAAAGCCAGCCAGTTACACCTCGCTCTTCCCAAAAGTCAAAATGACTATTATAACCTTGGGTCAAGTTTCACCGTATTGTCGAGGAGGACTTAAAATGTGAACTATCGGTTCAAGCGGGGTCGAATTTCGACTTAAAATGAGAAAGTTACGGACATTAATTGAGTTTTGGATTAAACTCACCCGCAAGTGTGAATTTGCACAAATAATCCTGTGACTAATTAAAACCCTGGAACCCTTACCTAACCCACTCGGCCTCACCATAAAACCCTCGCACCGAAAGCAGCTTGCCCTCGGGAAATCAAAGCAAAGTTTGGGAGACAGGACATGATCATTCTCTGTACTACGAGAGGTGCTAGCTTAAGCAAGCAGGAGGCGATGCTCTCCAGGGAATTAAAATCAGAGCTACTCCCTCAACTTCGAGAGGTGCTAGCTTAAGAAAGCAAGAGGAAATTTCTCACCTGCTTGCGAAGTGAAAGGCACGACGTAATCACCCCGCATGACCAATATTCAAGCAAACAGGTTGACGATTCAGCAGGCAGGATGTTAGTAAGCGGCGGCCATTATTAAGCAGGCAGGAGGAGGCCATTATTAAGCAGGCATGAGGCGGTAACCAAGCATGTGGCGTCGGCAAATTAGGGCAAAAGCGCATAATCATTCTCCCTACTATAAGAGATGTCTGCTTAAGCAACACATGATTATTGCCCTGTGCCACGGACGGCCGACGAGGGGAAGCAAGCTTGAGGGCCGGCGGATTCAGGGCGGCCAATAACGACCAAAGTAAATCCGGTCCATTTAATTTCATGCCGCTGCTCCAATTTTATTCAACCAAGTACGAGTGTAATATGTGGAAGCGAGTATGGAAACTTTGGAGCAAAATCAAGCCAGTTCTGACGGAAGTAAGGTGAGTGTAAAGGGGGTAAATTCTACGCCTTACGATATTTAAGTTTTTGAGGTTTAACTGCTATGTGTCGTACTTGCCTTTGTATGCTTATATGATGTCATATGATTTGTGTGAGTTATGCTTTCAATTTTATGTTGTTGTGTGCGTTACTTACAAGTAATTTTAAGTTAAAGAAACAAGTTCTTTTTAAGAAGTAACTCACCTTCAAGAAGGTGAAGTCGTTTTAAGTGTTTTTAGTCACTAGCGCCAGTCCGTTGCCTTTTGAGACATTTTGAGATAGAGCAGCAGTTATGATCTTGAGACTTTTAAGATGAGCAGCAGTTGTGCTCTTGAGAATCGTGGTGAAGAGCCACCACGATAAGTTTAAGATGTTAGGGGGATGAATCGTTACGAATCCCCTAACTAAGTTTAAGGAAAGCCTGGATGGCTTCTCATACGTATGAGTTGGCAACCGGATTAGCTAGTGAGGGATCCCCGTGTCAGTCAAGTATTTAAGTCAAGATTTGAGTTTTAAGAGAGGAGAGTAACTTCAACTCCCTCAAAGTTTAAGAGTTGAGATTTTAAGATTGGAAGTACAAACAACTTCCACTAGTTAAAGTTAAGTGTTTTAGTAAAGTACTCAAGTATTAGAAGTATTAAAACGTAAGGGCGTAGACTGACCCCATCTCACTCACCAGTTTGAGGAGCAAGAGAAGCAGTTAGTGAGCAGCGAGTTCGAGGGCAGCCAGCTAGAGGAGAGAAGTATAAGCGTCACGGAGGATGCTTAGTCAGGTTTTCAGTAGCAACAACTTTAGAGATTATTAGTTATTTACATTTATGTTTATGAGTACAGACTGTAGATCATTTTGGGACTTTTAGTATTGAGTTTGCCCACTTGTTAGGGCTTTGCTTTGAACTACAAGAGTGTGTTTTCAGTATTTTATTATGAAATTTTTCCCGCTGAAATTTGAGATTTGGTTATTTTATTTTTCAAGGGCATTTTAGTAAAAGTAGTACCCGGCCGGGTTAGGGTGTTACATTTTGGTATCAGAGCGGGTTTTCCTCTGTTCCTTGGTCTGCAAGGAATACTGGAATATCGGTCTCAGTTTTAAAGGCTTTTGTTTTAAAAAAAGGAAAACGAGTCAAGGATCTTCTTTTAAGAGTTTATAGAATCTCCAGTCTACTTTAATCATATTAAGATGAATAACTATGACAGCACGACACGAAGGGATGGTAGCCAGGGTGCGATTGTTTAAGAATAGTCTAGGACGCGATTTAGTTAACATGTCGAGGTTTGTCAAATGAGAGATTTAGGCATATGGTGATCGCCAGTAAGAAAGAAAGGATGAAAGAAACGTGACCAACCCAAGTAGAATCTCAAAGGCTCTCAAGACCAAGTATCTCATCGACATGATGGATAGTAGTTTTTCAATTAGTTAACCAACTACTCGGACGTTAGCAAACAGATCATCATCATCAACCTAGAGAAGGAAGGAGGAACGTTGCAAAGGTCTGTGGAGGTAGAATCAAATGTGCGAGGACTTCAACTCCAATCACCAGCAAAGAGGTGCCAATTAAAAGGGATACCTCAAGGATTTTGAAGGAGCTGAGAGAGTAGTATGAGGATTTTACTACTAGGAAACAAGTGGATGATCTAATAAGCTATGACAAACAAAGGGGAGAAATATGAATCTCCAAAGGAAGAGGAACAATCACCAGATGCCAGTAGCTATGATAATAGGATGATGTTAGGGTTTTTGGTCCTAAGTAGTGGAAAGCTTAGACTTTAAGAAAAGATATGGTAGTATAAATGAAGCAAAGGAGGAAATGAGTAGGTTACAGGGAGTATGAAAGGACTTCAGGAAGTCAAAAGGTCAAGGCGGAGAGGAGGCATGGTCGTTTACATATAACGATAAAGGACCCTTATAGATAAACTACGTCACTAGAAAAGAGGGTACATGACCCTGGGGAGTTAGGCCGATGACAAGTCTTTAGAAGGAGAAAGACAAGCAACGAGGTAAATGATGTAGAGGACACGTTACTATCTCAGTAACACCACCAGTATACGACATGGGGGGGAAAGTGTCACCGAAGACTAAAGCGTGTCTGGTAGAAGACAGTGGGGAGTCAATATGTTACAAAAGACATGGAATGTGAGGGGGAATAACAGTTAGCGAATAAATGCCAGTATGGATAGACAACCACTTCTCAGCAATACGTGAGTTGAATACCAAGATAACACCGACCTAGAAAGAGGATGAATTGGGATATGAGAGACCCTACAAACTACCCAGATAACGAAAGGTCAGGAGGTCGTTGGGACCGTTGAGAGAGGGAATGCCAGAGTTCACGATGGTCTGTTATGTGATTGTCCTATCCTAAATGAAGGGAGCACCTAGCCGCCTAGGGTACCTCTGTAATAAGTTGGAACTAGAGGGCCAAGAGCGGGAGTCTCAGAACCAGCCGTAGGAGTAAATCATTCAATCAACCGGGTATAGACAAGCAAGTACAACGTTCATTAGAGGTTCTAATGAAAGTTGGAGAATTCGAGGAAGATTCCAAATGGTCGTAATGAAGAGAGTTTGCGAACAATACCAAGGAAGAGCAAAAAGGCCAGAGGGAGTTTGACGAGATTTCAAGAAGTCAATGGGTCAAGCCTCAGGTGACTCGAGGTCAAGAAGCTGCACAAAGAGGTACGATAAGGGAAAGCATTATCGAGAAGGAGGAAAAAGAGAAGTTACCTTATCCAAGGTGCCCCACTCTGAGTGGGCGCAGCATGGTAGGAGGGCTCCAGAGACAACTAGTTAAGGATGAAACAGGCATGCTTAGTTAAACCACTAAGAATTCTAACTAAGAGACTACGTTTATGTACAAGATCGATCAACAAAAGAGACATTGAATGAGTTATGTTAAAGGTTACCAAGGGCAAGCCACCATTGGAAGTTGTGACCTAAAACAACAACGAGAAGATACTCAACAGAGGTTGGTGACCAAATATAGTACAAGCAACAACAGAAGAGTTGTAGTTTGGTGGTAGTAAAAGTAAAGAAGCAGGAAGAACACCGTGAGAATTTATAGAAAAAAAATGGTTGGCATCAACCCGGCGATGTATGCATCAAGGAAGATAGTAAGACAGGCGGAAGCAGGAGTACAACAGACAACAAGAAAGCATTAGGTTGGCCACCAAGTAGAGAACAACCGATCCATAGGAAGTCCATAGAGATATTTCAGTCAAATTTTAAGGTGGAATCATGATCGTCAGGAATAGTCGAAGGGAGAACCTTATCTATCATGGTACACGAGTAAGAAGAGAAAATAGGGACCTAGAGGACTACATCGAGAACAAGGGACATCTAGAACTAGCAAGGAACATCAAGAAGAAGAGTCATGAGAAAAGAAGTAAGAGAGATATGAGTTTAGGGAACATGCTAGGATACCCCAAAGTGAAACCAAGATCACCTATGTTGGTGAAAGGTGTCAATCTCTCGGGTAAAACTTTATTGGACGGGGAAACCGTACGAGGAGTTTCAGCTAGGGTCTAAGAGTGGCAGAATGGATATTACGAGAACATCAAATTCAAACAGCTATAAGGAAGTGCTATGTTAGGCGCCAGGAGTGAGCAAGTAAGCCATTGGGAATATCATGATTCTTGAAATGATTCATAAGGTTGATCGCAAGCTAGAGAGAAATTCAAAGGATGCCTTTAATGCGTACAGAAAGTATAAGCAGTAGTATGAGGTTCCAGCACTAAGCAGCAAGTAACGAGGAGGTCAACCCGGACGAGAGTTACGTTAAACGAGTTTTGCCATCTGACTGGATAGAGGATAAGCCGCCATCTGTAACCTTGGGGTTCGAGAGAAGCGTTAACTTCTCATGTACCGAGTAATGGATAGTTATCGTTCCGATATATGTACAAGGTGTAACCTAGGTAATGTGAGGGATTAAGAACCCACGACAACATTGAAGTTGATGGGAATGGAGAGAAGATTTTTAGGACATGTCACATAAGTTAAGGGAAATGCAAATCCTCGAAGTGAAAAGGATTACCACAAGCTATGCTTAGGGTAATCACAACAGACAATTTCGAGGGCAAAATTTCTGAAAGTGGGGAGGAAATGTGATACCTCGACTTTGATTTAGGTTCGACATCAAGTACTGAATCAGTTGGACCAATAAATTGAGCCGGAATTTCGTCCCATCACATCCTGGACCCAAGTTGGAAATTTTTAAAAGGGGCAATGAGTCACTCAACCTATTCGATGCTACCGAGCTAGATGAGAATAACTGTTATGGTCAAGAGAGCATATAAGAACTATAATAAGCTATTCAAGACAATGTAAGGACACACCATTGAAGTTCATACAGCAAGAGTGAAATCTTGAGCCAAAGAATCACGAGGACGAGGAGTATGAAAGGTTGAGCCCGATCAAATTTCGGGGACGAAATTTTAATAAGGGTGGAGGAAATGTTACATCCCGCTCTTCCCAAAAGTCAAAATAACTATTATACCCTTGATTCAAGTTTCACCGTAATGTCGACGAGGACTTAAAATGTGAACTATCGGTTCAAGCGGTGTTGAATTTCGAGATAAAATGAGAAAGTTACGGACATTAATTGAGTTTCGGATTAAACTCACCCGCAAGTGTGAATTTCCACAAATAACCCTTGACTAATTAAAACCCTGGAGCCCTCACCTAACCCACTCGGCCTCACCATAAACTCCTCGCACCGAAAGCAGCTTGTCCTCGGGATATCAAAGCAAAGTTTGGGAGACAGGACATGATCATTCTCTCTACTAGGACAGGTGCTAACTTAAGCAAGCAGGAGGCGATGCTCTCCAGGGAATTAAAATCTAAACGACGCTACCTACTCCCTCTACTACGAGAGGTGCTAGCTTAAGCAAGGAGGAGAGGCGCGCCGTAACCACCCCGCAGGACCATTATTCAAGCAAGCAGGTTGACGATTCAGCAGGATATTGGTAGGCGGCGGCCATTATTTAGCAGGCAGAAGGAGGTACCTAACCAAGCATGTGGCGTCGGCAAATTAGGGAAAAAGCGCATAATCATTCTCCCTACTATAAGAGATGTTTGCTTAAGCAACACATGATTATTGCCCTGTGCCACGGACAGCCGACGAGGGGAAGCAAGCCTGAGGGCCGGCGGATTCAGGGCGGCCAATAACGACCAAAGTAAATCCGGTCCATTTAATTTCATTTGCCGCTGCTCCAATTCTATGCAACCAAGTACGAGTGTAATATGTGGAAGCGAGTATGGAAACTTTGGAGCAAAATCAAGCCAGTTCTGACGGAAGTAAGGTGAGTGTAAAGAGGGTAAATTCTACGCCTTACGATATTTAAGTTTTTGAGGTTTAACTGCTATGTGTCGTACTTGCCTTTGTATGCTTATATGATGTCATATGATTTGTGTGAGTTATGCTTTCAGTTTTATGTTGTTGTGTGCGTTACATACAAGTAAGCTTAAGTTAAAGAAACAAGTTCTTTTTAAGAATTAACTCACCTTCAAGAAGGTGAAGTCGTTTTAAGTGTTTTTAGTCACTAGCACCAGTCTGTTTACTTTCTCTTCGTCGACTTCAACTCCATTAGCACTCACGACAAAACCGAGAAACACCACGCTTGAGGTTAGGGGTGGGCAAACGGTTCGGTAAACCCGAATCGAACCGAACCAAAACCGAATTTAATCGAACCAAAACCGAATTAATGCTATTTGGTTCGGAATTCGGAAGGCAAATATGGATAGTTCGGAAATCAGGGTTCTTTCAACCGAACCGAATTTCCGACCGAAAAACCGAAATACTATAATTGCAAGCTCCAAATGGTGGATTTTTATGTTTGTAGTTGTTTTTAGACTTAAATATTTGAAATGTTTTATGACTTATGTGTTGGAAAGTTTGGTTTTATCATTGATGATGCATATAATTGATATTTACTGTTTATATTAGGGGTGAAAAATAATTTAAAAGTGAGAAAATACCAGTAGCTTCACAAATTCGGTTTTGTGTGAAAAACCAAACCGAACCGAATGATAGTTTGGTTTAAACCGACCAAACCGAATTATAATTCGGTTCGAATTTGGTTTGAGGTTTAGGAGAATTCGAGGACCCGGTATTCATAACTTCGGTTCGGTCGAAACCGAACCGACCGAATGCCCACCCCTACTTGAGGTGCAAAATGTACACTTCCTGAGGTTGGCATAGAGTTGCTCCTTCCTCAAAGTTTTCAAGACGTCCCTCAAGTGCTCAAGGTGCTCTTCCATGCTCTTTGAGTAGATCAGAATGTCATCCAAATAGACCACCAAGAATTTTCCAATGAATGATCTCAACACATGATTCATCAGCATCATAAACGTACTTGGAGCATTTGTTAAGTTGAATGGCATCAACATCCATTCATTGAGACCATGCTTTGTTTTGAATGTTGTCTTCCACTCGTCTCCTTCCTTCATGTGAATTTGGTGATAACCAGACCTTAGATCAATCTTTAAGAACATGCTAGACCCATGTAACTCATCAAGCATGTCATCTAATCGAGGAATGGGATGACGATACTTAACGGTTATTTGGTTGACTACTCGGAAATCAACACACATCCTCCACGTATGGTGTTTCTTAGGCACGAGGATGACAAGAACCGCACAAGGACTCATGCTTTCATGAACATGTCCTTTCTCCATAAGTTCATCGATTTTCCTTTGAAACTCCTTTGTCTCCTCTGGATTCGTCCTATAGGCTGCCTTGTTTGGAATGGTAGCCCCAGGAACGAAGTCAATTTGATGCTCTATCCCGCGGATTGGAGGTAATCCCTTTGGTGCTTCTTCGGGAAAGACATCCTCAAACTCTTCTAGTACCATTTGTACCCTATGTGGTACCTCTTGAATCAGCTCTTGGTTGAGTAGCAATCCCTCGTATAGGACAATAATCATAGGACCCTGATCATAGAGGGCTTGCTTCATGTCTCCTTGTCGAGCTAGCATCAATGCCTTGGACTCCATGCTACTCGAACCCTTTGATAGACCGTTAGTTACACATGTTTTCACCCCTGTTCTTACACCGTTGGAGATGTGGTTTCTCGTGTTTTAGACCGATTTCACGCTAGGTTGTGCTCGTTTGTGATATTTCAGGTCCTGGCAAGTGAATGAAGGTTTAGGAGCGAGTTCGGGGTCGATTGGGTGAAGATCGGGCGCGAGACAAGTCACAAAGGAGGTCAGACGGGCTGCCCTGATGTTCACACGGCCGTGCAAGTGGCCGGTCTGGCCGTGTGGGATTGTGCGAGAGCAGACACGGGCAGAACAGACAACCCACACGGCTGTGTTTGTGACCAGTTTGGCCGTGCCACATTCTGCGAGAGCAGACACGGGCAGGAAGGGAAGATCACACGGCCGTGCCACTCTGGCCGTGCAAAGAGCCTGGAATTCGAACTAATTGGAACGCAGCGTTTTGACTGACACGGGCAACTGGGTGAGCTGCACGACCGTGCCACCCTGGCCGTGTGAGTCGGGATTTTCTCCTTTTAAGCAGAATTTCAGCCACAATTCGGGGAGATTCGGGTTTTGGAGAAAGAGAGCGATTCCTAGAGAGAGAAAGTGACGAGCAAGAGTTCCCAAGTGCCCTAGATTGATCTTCAACACCATTGGCAGCCAGCTTGAGCTTGGAGAAGTGCCAATCAACGTCCAGAAGCAGGAATCCATCCTTCGCAGTATGAATTCCGTGTCTGATTCTGCTTTTGCTTTCTTCTCCATGGAGTAGTTCTCCCATTCATCTGGGTATGGAGAACCCTAGATTTGTATGTTAGGCTTTGATTGTATGGACCCAAGTACTGCTTCTATGGTTGATTATATTCGATTGAGGTTTTAATGATTGAATGACTTGAATCCTGATCAAATTCCTGTTGTTTCTGCTTTAACCTAGAATGAGAATATCTGCCTAGGTTAATAGAGTATCCTTGATTGAAGGTAGGGAGTTGGTGACTTTAGTCGAGGAACCAACTCACTATTCTGTACCGGATTTACTCCGGTAGTGGAGGTTTCGTTCTTAGGGCCTCAATCTGTCTACTCCGGTGGAGGTTAGTCGCCCGCTAGAGATTCAGATTGAGAGGGTCTGAAGACCTTTAGTCGAGACTTCAGGCTGTTTAAGAACCTTCCGCAGTATAACTTTCATAGAAACTGAACTTGGTAATTACAATCCGGCTTAACTGCAGTCTAGGGGGAACCATATCCGGGTGACCTCTCTTAACCTGAATACAACAGTTTACTTGCTTTGTTAGTTTGATAGTTTAGTCTTGCATTCCAGTTTAATTGCTAGATAACAAGAATTCACTAAGTAGTCATCAGATCTAGGACCCGGGTTGACATATAAACCTAACCCGCTATACTACGCTTTAGGAAGTGGTTTCACTTGGCCAATTCCTAGGGTGACAGTAGAAGCGAGTCACCCTTCTTTGCACCCCTTGCGGATTGAGCCTTCTTCTCTTCCTCTCTAATTTGTTGCATTTGTAATTGATCTTCATGCACTTCCCTAGGAGATAGACGATTTAATACTATCTTCTTACCTTGGTGATTTAACATGTATTTGTTGGTGACGCCGTCATGTTGGGCACTTCGATCAAACTGACGTGGCCTCCCAAAGAGAACATGAGCCGCTTGCATTGGCACCACATCTCACGTTACTTCATCCTTGTATTTGTCAATGGAGAACTTCAATAAGGCTTGTTTAGCCACTTTGATTGACCCATCTTCATTGAACCATTGAAGAGTGTAGGGTTTTGGATGAATCGTTGTTTCAACCCCAACTTCTTCTCACAACTAGCACTAACCACATTGGTGCAGCTCCCTCCATCAATTACAACCGAAAGGGTCTTCCCATCCACTACACACCTCGTATGGAAGAGGTTCTCCCGTTTCTCAAGCTCCTCCTTTGGTTGGATGCTCAATACCCTTCGAGCTACACACAATCTGCCCGGGGGTGTCTCCATCTCAAGGGCCTCATCTACCTCAGAATCTGATGTACCCTTCTCTTCTAGTGTTCCTCTTCCTCACCATCGGACACATATTCACCATTCTCCAATAAGCTCAATGCTCTTTTGTTTGGGCATTGGTTTGCCATATGCCCTCGTCCATGGCACTTGAAACATTGAATTCCACCGGAAGATGAACCCTGTTTGGTGCTAGGGTTTGGAGTCTCCACATTTGGCCCGAGTTTTGGTGCTTCTCTTGTAGGAACACTCGGCCTAGGGTTTGTTGTAGGTGCTGGTGTAGGCCTTGTAGTACTTGTAGAGGGTAGAAACCTCCTATTTTTATGTTGGCTCTCCACCTTGATGCACATGGACACCAAGTCTTCTACCTCCACAAATTACTGAATTTCCACAACATTATGAATCTCTCGGTTAAGACCATGTAGAAATCGAGCTATGGTAGCTTCTCTATCTTCACGAACATCAGCACGAATCATTAACAACTCCATTTCTCGATAGTAATCCTCGATACTCTTGTTGCCTTGTCGAAGAAGTTGTAATGCTTGGGCGCATCTCTCGTTGATGATAGGCTGGAACAAATCAATCTCTCATGATTTCTTTTAACTCATCCCACATTTCAATAGGTCTGCGCCTATCTCTCCTCCTCTTCGTGCTCAATTGATCCCACCATACTAGGGCATAATCTATAAACTCGATAGTAGCCATCACCACCTTCCTTTTCTCCGAATAGTTTTGATTATCAAAATTCAGCTCCATCTTGTGTTCCCAATCTAGATAAGCTTCTGGATCAATTGTTCCCTTGAACGAAGGAACGATTATCTTCAAACCTCTTAGATCATCGTCATCATCTCGGTAAGCGCCTCCATCATACTCGTACTCTTCATATCCTTCCTCGTCGTAGAAGGGATAATCTCTTCTTGCGCCAAGAAACCCTCCCAATGGCCTATGCAGACGGATATGCTCGTACATTGGACGTTGAGCAGCTCGTCCTACCCTTCTTTCTTCTCGTCAATCACTAGGGTTGGCATTGTCAGCCAGCTTGAGCTTGGAGAAGTGCCAATCAACGTCCAGAAGCAGGAATCCATCCTTCGCAGTATGAATTCCGTGTCTGATTCTGCTTTTGCTTTCTTCTCCATGGAGTAGTTCTCCCATTCATCTGGGTATGGAGAACCCTAGATTTGTATGTTAGGCTTTGATTGTATGAACCCAAGTACTGCTTCTATGGTTGATTATATTCGATTGAGGTTTTAATGATTGAATGACTTGAATCCTGATCAAATTCCTGTTGTTTCTGCTTTAACCTAGAATGAGAATATCTGCCTAGGTTAATAGAGTATCCTTGATTGAAGGTAGGGAGTTGGTGACTTTAGTCGAGGAACCAACTCACTATTCTGTACTGGATTTACTCCGGTAGGGGAGGTTTCGTTCTTAGGGCCTCAATCTGTCTACTCCGGTGGAGGTTAGTCGCCCGCTAGAGATTCAGATTGAGAGGGTCTGAAGACCTTTAGTCGAGACTTCAGGCTGTTTAAGAACCTTCCGCAGTATAACTTTCATAGAAACTGAACTTGGTAATTACAATCCGGCTTAACTGCAGTCTAGGGGGAACCATATCCGGGTGACCTCTCTTAACCTGAATACAACAATTTACTTGCTTTGTTAGTTTGATAGTTTAGTCTTGCATTCCAGTTTCATTGCTAGATAACAAGAATTCACTGAGTAGTCATCAGATCTAGGACCCGGGTTGACATATAAACCTAACCCGCTATACTACGCTTTAGGAAGTGGTTTCACTTGGCCAATTCCTAGGGTGACAGTAGAAGCGAGTCAAGTTTTTGGCGCCGTTCCCGGGGACGGCTAGGTTGTTGAAGAAAAGTGATTTATGTTAATTTAGCTTTTCTTTTTGCTTTGTCCCACTTGTGCCTTCACGGGTTTGCTTGCTTGAGTGTGTGCAGGTAGTGCATGACCCGTAGCCAGTCAGGAGGTTTACTGCCGTTGAATCCAGAGATTGACTGCACCTGTCGCCAACTCAGGAGACAACAGCGAGCTAGACTGGCTACGGAAGAGCGCATAGACGACCACATGAGCAGTGATTCTGAGGAGGAGTACGAGATGGAAGACTACAATCAACACCAGGGGAATCCTCAGTAGGCTCCCCCGGTGAATCAGGTCCTGGGGAACAACCCCATACCCCAGGATCATGGAGTTCATCATCCACCGCAGCCGGGTCCCACCTTGGAGTACTACTACACTCCGCGGATTGCTGACATCCGCCCGGTCATCCTCTACCCGCCTATCCGAGCAAACAACTTCGAGATCAAGCCATGCTGGATTCAGCTCATCACATCCTCTATCCAGTTCCATGGCTTGAAGGATGAGGAGGCCAGGGTACATCTTTCCCGTTTTCTGCAGCTGACGAACGGGTTCAAGCTGAATGGTGTCCCGGATGATGCGATCCGCCTTCATCTCTTCCCCCATTCTCTGGCGGGGAATGCTAAGAGGTGGTTGGAGACCCAGCCCCCATTGTCCATCACCTCTTGGGACGATCTGGCGGACAAGTTCGTGCACAGGTATTATCCAGCATCGAAAACTGCAGAGATCCAGCGGGAGATCACTCACTTCCACCAAGAGCCAGATGAGTCACTTCGTGATGCTTGGGAGCGGTACATGGGATACTTCTGGCAGTGTCCCCATCATGGCTTTAGTGATGCTTTCACTGTGGGGAACTTTTACAGTGCCCTCTCTCCAGATAGCCAGAGGGTGATTGAGTCTTTATGCCCAGGAGGGGATGTTCTCACTAAGACTCCACCAGAGCTGAACCAGATGATTAATACTTTGGCTGCCAGAGATCATTCCTGGGGGCAGAGCAGCAGAGGCAGACATTCCAAGGACCGTGGTGTGCACGCCATGGAGACCAGATCCGGGCTCGAGCAGCAGGTAGCCGAGCTAGTGCAGACATTGAAGCAGCCCAACAGTCTCACTCCGGGCAGAGGTTTGGCTACACCTCCAGTAGCTCAATGTCAGTGGTGTGAGAGCTCCAGTCACCTAGTGGAGGCCTGCCAGGCTATGAGGGAGTCTACCACACTCCAGGAGCAGTTGGTATTCATCGCCAATGCGCGGCGCCTCGATCCATACAGTAGCACATATAATGAGGGGTGGCGCCAGCATCCCAACTTCGCCTGGAGCAGCAACACCACTAAACCACCTGGTTTCCCAGCACCAGCAGGTGGTTTTCAGCAGAGGCAGCCCTTCCAGGCTCGCCAGGGGCCAGACCCACAGCAGCAGCCCTACCAGCCTAGACAGGGGCAGCCATTCCAGCAGCCCCAACGCCAGTTTGCCGAGCCAACAGTAGCTCCAGCCCCAAATGACAGGATGACGAAGCTGGAAAACATTCTAGCTTCATTCATGACGAGCACTCAGGCGACTATCACGAGGTTGGACCAGAGTGTAGCCTCACTGGAGGCAGGTCAGAGGAACCAGGGTGCCATTTTGCAGGATCTGCAGACCCAGGTGGGCATCTTGGCCCGCCAGACCACCACCAGGGCACCGGGGACTTTGCCTGCCACCACTGTCCCGAATCCTCGAGATCCTCACCAGCATCAGCAGCTGGATGCCATTTTTACCGGGAGCGGTAAGACCATATATACTGATCCTGTCCCGGCCAGACAGGAGGAACCACTGACTGCTTCAGCACTTCCAGCCGACGATGCAGAAGTGCGGGTGGAGAAGGAAGCCCCTGCTCCCAAGCCACAACCAGTGGTTAAGGAGCATGTGCCCCAGCTTCCCTTCCCCACTCGCCTACACAAAGACAAGCTGGAGACTGAGTTTGCCAAGTTCATGGCAATGTTGAAGCAGCTCAACATCAGCATACCGTTCATGGAGGCACTGTCGAAGATGCCCAAGTATGCCAAGTTCATGAAAGATCTCTGCACCAACAAGAAGAAACTTGGGGATCTCTCGACAGTGATGCTGAGCGAGGAGTGTTCTGCTTCCTGCAGAACAAGCTGCCCGAGAAGCGCAAGGATCCAGGGAGTTTTACTATCCCTCTTACTATTGGCAGCATGCATGTAGGCAAGTCCTTGGCGGACCTAGGCGCTAGCATAAACGTCATGCCATATAAGTTGTATAAAAAGCTAGACCTAGGTGAACTTAGCCCTACTAGGATGAGCATTCAGCTGGCTGATCGTTCCATTGTGCATCCTAGGGGAATCATAGAGGATCTGCTTGTCAGTGTCGGTGCATTCACATATCCTGTTGATTTTGTTATTCTTGATGTGCATGAGGATGTGGATGTGCCTTTGATTCTAGGTAGGCCATTTCTTGCCACCGCCAAGGCACTTATTGATGTGCATGATGGTAAATTGATTCTGCGTGCTGGTGATGAACATGCTACTTTTTCTGTGACTGAGTTTGATCACTGTGCTATGATTGATGTCACGCCTGTGCATGCCATTTCTGATCAGGTACACGAGTCTGTCGTGTACCCTTCTGCACCTCCTATTTTGCAGGACCCTCCTATCATTCCTTCGCCGCCACTCCATCCAGCCTCGCCTCCGAACAAAAAGCTCAAGGAGTAGTGGCGGCCGAAGCAGCAGGTTGCTAAGCCTGCACGGAAGAAGAGTGGAGACCACTATGAGCTGGTCCCACCTCCTGCACCACGACCACCCTGGGCGTCTGGGTACTCACTCGCCTGCATCTTGCCAGATGGGCAGGTCGAGCTGACTGATGATGGTGGTTGCATCCGTCGGGTGCATGGCCACAACCTCAAGCTGTACCTCAAGAGCGACGTGGATCCGCTCTTGGAGGCACCTGTTCCTGCAGCGCCCTGAGTATCCACCATGGGCGTCCAGCTAAAAGACGGTAAAGAAGCGCTTGTGGGGAGGCAACCCCACCACGGTTTGATTTTCTTTCTTGTGTTTTGAGTCGGATTGTGACCTGGTTTGGGTTTGGTGTGTTTTTTTTCTTTTGGTTTGGATGATGTTTTATTGGGATGACCATTGGACCTAACATATTGTGTTTGAGCTCTTTGGCTTCCTTTGGCTGTGCTTGTCTTGACTGGTACTCTCTCCAGTCCGCTTCCAGCCCCCTGCAGTCCGTGCATACCGGTAACATCGTTCCCTTTTCCTTCCCTCTTCTCCATTGAGGGCAATGTCGATCTTAAGTGTGGGGGGATGTTATCTTTTGACTGCATTAGATCTGTTTGTGTGCTTGGAGCCTAGTCCACTGTCCAAATCTCGAGATTTGAGGGCTCCAAGCACGGCTGTTTGCTTGATGATTGATCATATTGGCACTGTGGATGTGATTAGAGAATTGAATGGCTTTTGACTTGATACATGACAACTTGAGTGTGGCTTAGACAACTTATTGTGATGACTGAGATGTGCAGTAGAATTGTGTAGGGGTTCAGTTTTTCAACTGTCTGCTCACCAAATGTGACTTGGTTTGATCACTTGCTTTTGAATGGTGGATTTTTATGTTTGTAGTTGTTTTTAGACTTAAATATTTGAAATGTTTTATGACTTATGTGTTGGAAAGTTTGGTTTTATCATTGATGATGCATATAATTGATATTTATTGTTTATATTAGGGGTGAAAAATAATTTAAAAGTGAGAAAATACCAGTAGCTTCACAAATTCGGTTTTGTGTGAAAAACCAAACCGAACCGAATGATAGTTTGGTTTAAACCGGCCAAACCGAATTATAATTCGGTTCGAATTTGGTTTGAGGTTTAGGAGAATTCGAGGACCCGGTATTGATAATTTCGGTTCGGTCGAAACCGAACCGACCGAATGCCCACCCCTACTTGAGGTGCAAAATGTACACTTCCTGAGGTTGGCATAGAGTTGCTCCTTCCTCAAAGTTTTCAAGACGTCCCTCAAGTTCTCAAGGTGCTCTTCCATGCTCTTTGAGTAGATCAGAATGTCATCCAAATAGACCACCAAGAATTTTCCAATGAATGATCTCAACACATGATTCATCAGCATCATAAACGTACTTGGAGCATTTGTTAAGTTGAATGGCATCAACATCCATTCATTGAGACCATGCTTTGTTTTGAATGTTGTCTTCCACTCGTCTCCTTCCTTCATGTGAATTTGGTGATAACCAGACCTTAGAGCAATCTTTAAGAACATGCTAGACCCATGTAACTCATCAAGCATGTCATCTAATCGAGGAATAGGATGACGATACTTAACGGTTATTTGGTTGACTACTCGGAAATCAACACACATCCTCCACGTATGGTGTTTCTTAGGCACGAGGATGACAAGAACCGCACAAGGACTCATGCTTTCATGAACATGTCCTTTCTCCATAAGTTCATCGATTTTCCTTTGAAACTCCTTTGTCTCCTCTGGATTCGTCCTATAGGCTGCCTTGTTTGGAATGGTAGCCCCAGGAACGAAGTCAATTTGATGCTCTATCCCGCGGATTGGAGGTAATCCCTTTGGTGCTTCTTCGGGAAAGACATCCTCAAACTCTTCTAGTACCATTTGTACCCTAGGTGGTACCTCTTGAATCAGCTCTTGGTTGAGTAGCAATCCCTCGTATAGGACAATAATCATAGGACCCTGATCATAGAGGGCTTGCTTCATGTCTCCTTGTCGAGCTAGCATCAATGCCTTGGACTCCATGCTACTCGAATCCTTTGATAGACCGTTAGTTACACATGTTTTCACCCCTGTTCTTACACCGTTGGAGATGTGGTTTCTCGTGTTTTAGACCGATTTCACGCTAGGTTGTGCTCGTTTGTGATATTTCAGGTCCTGGCAAGTGAATGAAGGTTTAGGAGCGAGTTCGGGGTCGATTGGGTGAAGATCGGGCGCGAGACAAGTCACAAAGGAGGTCACACGGGCTGCCCTGATGTTCACACGGCCGTGCAAGTGGCCGGTCTGGCCGTGTGGGATTGTGCGAGAGCAGACACGGGCAGAACAGACAACCCACACGGCCGTGTTTGTGACCAGTTTGGCCGTGCCACATTCTGCGAGAGCAAACACGGGCAGGAAGGGAAGATCACACGGCCGTGCCACTCTGGCCGTGCAAAGAGCCTGAAATTCGAACTAATTGGAACGCAGCGTTTTGACTGACACGGGCAACTGGGTGAGCTGCACGGCCGTGCCACCCTGGCCGTGTGAGTCAGGATTTTCTCCTTTTAAGCAGAATTTCAGCCACAATTCGGGGAGATTCGGGTTTTGGAGAAAGAGAGCGATTCCTAGAGAGAGAAAGTGACGAGCAAGAGTTCCCAAGTGCCCTAGATTGATCTTCAACACCATTGGAGGCCAGCTTGAGCTTGGAGAAGTGCCAATCAACGTCCAGAAGCAGGAATCCATCCTTCGCAGTATGAATTCCGTGTCTGATTCTGCTTTTGCTTTCTTCTCCATGGAGTAGTTCTCCCATTCATCTGGGTATGGAGAACCCTAGATTTGTATGTTAGGCTTTGATTGTATGAACCCAAGTACTGCTTCTATGGTTGATTATATTCGATTGAGGTTTTAATGATTGAATGACTTGAATCCTGATCAAATTCCTGTTGTTTCTGCTTTAACCTAGAATGAGAATATCTGCCTAGGTTAATAGAGTATCCTTGATTGAAGGTAGGGAGTTGGTGACTTTAGTCGAGGAACCAACTCACTATTCTGTACCGGATTTACTCCGGTAGTGGAGGTTTCGTTCTTAGGGCCTCAATCTGTCTACTCCGGTGGAGGTTAGTCGCCCGCTAGAGATTCAGATTGAGAGGGTCTGAAGACCTTTAGTCGAGACTTCAGGCTGTTTAAGAACCTTCCGCAGTATAACTTTCATAGAAACTGAACTTGGTAATTACAATCCGGCTTAACTGCAGTCTAGGGGGAACCATATCCGGGTGACCTCTCTTAACCTGAATACAACAGTTTACTTGCTTTGTTAGTTTGATAGTTTAGTCTTGCATTCCAGTTTAATTGCTAGATAACAAGAATTCACTAAGTAGTCATCAGATCTAGGACCCGGGTTGACATATAAACCTAACCCGCTATACTACGCTTTAGGAAGTGGTTTCACTTGGCCAATTCCTAGGGTGACAGTAGAAGCGAGTCACCCTTCTTTGCACCCCTTGCGGATTGAGCCTTCTTCTCTTCCTCTCTAATTTGTTGCATTTGTAATTGATCTTCATGCACTTCCCTAGGAGATAGACGATTTAATACTATCTTCTTACCTTGGTGATTTAACATGTATTTGTTGGTGACGCCGTCATGTTGGGCACTTCGATCAAACTGACGTGGCCTCCCAAAGAGAACATGAGCCGCTTGCATTGGCACCACATCACACGTTACTTCATCCTTGTATTTGTCAATGGAGAACTTCAATAAGGCTTGTTTAGCCACTTTGATTGACCCATCTTCATTGAACCATTGAAGAGTGTAGGGTTTTGGATGAATCGTTGTTTCAACCCCAACTTCTTCTCACAACTAGCACTAACCACATTGGTGCAGCTCCCTCCATCAATTACAACCGAAAGGGTCTTCCCATCCACTACACACCTCGTATGGAAGAGGTTCTCCCGTTTCTCAAGCTCCTCCTTTGGTTGGATGCTCAATACCCTTCGAGCTACACACAATCTGCCCGGGGGTGTCTCCATCTCAAGGGCCTCATCTACCTCAGAATCTGATGTACCCTTCTCTTCTAGTGCTTCCTCTTCCTCACCATCGGACACATATTCACCATTCTCCAATAAGCTCAATGCTCTTTTGTTTGGGCATTGGTTTGCCATATGCCCTCGTCCATGGCACTTGAAACATTGAATTCCACCGGAAGATGAACCCTGTTTGGTGCTAGGGTTTGGAGTCTCCACATTTGGCCCGAGTTTTGGTGCTTCTCTTGTAGGAACACTCGGCCTAGGGTTTGTTGTAGGTGCTGGTGTAGGCCTTGTAGTACTTGTAGAGGGTAGAAACCTCCTATTTTTATGTTGGCTCTCCACCTTGATGCACATGGACACCAAGTATTCTACCTCCACAAATTACTGAATTTCCACAACATTATGAATCTCTCGGTTAAGACCATGTAGAAATCGAGCTATGGTAGCTTCTCTATCTTCACGAACATCAGCACGAATCATTAACAACTCCATTTCTCGATAGTAATCCTCGATACTCTTGTTGCCTTGTCGAAGAAGTTGTAATGCTTGGGCGCATCTCTCGTTGATGATAGGCTGGAACAAATCAATCTCTCATGATTTCTTTTAACTCATCCCACATTTCAATAGGTCTGCGACTATCTCTCCTCCTCTTCGTGCTCAATTGATCCCACCATACTAGGGCATAATCTATAAACTCGATAGTAGCCATCACCACCTTCCTTTTCTCCGAATAGTTTTGATTATCAAAATTCAGCTCCATCTTGTGTTCCCAATCTAGATAAGCTTCTGGATCAATTGTTCCCTTGAACGAAGGAACGATTATCTTCAAACCTCTTAGATCATCGTCATCATCTCGGTAAGCGCCTCCATCATACTCGTACTCTTCATATCCTTCCTCGTCGTAGAAGGGATAATCTCTTCTTGCGCCAAGAAACCCTCCCAATGGCCTATGCAGACGGATATGCTCGTACATTGGACGTTGAGCAGCTCGTCCTACCCTTCTTTCTTCTCGTCAATCACTAGGGTTGGCATTGTCAGCCAGCTTGAGCTTGGAGAAGTGCCAATCAACGTCCAGAAGCAGGAATCCATCCTTCGCAGTATGAATTCCGTGTCTGATTCTGCTTTTGCTTTCTTCTCCATGGAGTAGTTCTCCCATTCATCTGGGTATGGAGAACCCTAGATTTGTATGTTAGGCTTTGATTGTATGAACCCAAGTACTGCTTCTATGGTTGATTATATTCGATTGAGGTTTTAATGATTGAATGACTTGAATCCTGATCAAATTCCTGTTGTTTCTGCTTTAACCTAGAATGAGAATATCTGCCTAGGTTAATAGAGTATCCTTGATTGAAGGTAGGGAGTTGGTGACTTTAGTCGAGGAACCAACTCACTATTCTGTACTGGATTTACTCCGGTAGGGGAGGTTTCGTTCTTAGGGCCTCAATCTGTCTACTCCGGTGGAGGTTAGTCGCCCGCTAGAGATTCAGATTGAGAGGGTCTGAAGACCTTTAGTCGAGACTTCAGGCTGTTTAAGAACCTTCCGCAGTATAACTTTCATAGAAACTGAACTTGGTAATTACAATCCGGCTTAACTGCAGTCTAGGGGGAACCATATCCGAGTGACCTCTCTTAACCTGAATACAACAATTTACTTGCTTTGTTAGTTTGATAGTTTAGTCTTGCATTCCAGTTTCATTGCTAGATAACAAGAATTCACTGAGTAGTCATCAGATCTAGGACCCGGGTTGACATATAAACCTAACCCGCTATACTACGCTTTAGGAAGTGGTTTCACTTGGCCAATTCCTAGGGTGACAGTAGAAGCGAGTCAAGTTTTTGGTTCCCGGGGACGGCTAGGTTGTTGAAGAAAAGTGATTTATGTTAATTTAGCTTTTCTTTTTGCTTTGTCCCACTTGTGCCTTCACGGGTTTGCTTGCTTGAGTGTGTGCAGGTAGTGCATGACCCGTAGCCAGTCAGGAGGTTTACTGCCGTTGAATCCAGAGATTGACCGCACCTGTCGCCAACTCAGGAGACAACAGCGAGCTAGACTGGCTACGGAAGAGCGCATAGACGGCCACATGAGCAGTGATTCTGAGGAGGAGTACGAGATGGAAGACTCCAATCAACACCAGGGGAATCCTCAGTAGGCTCCCCCGGTGAATCAGGTCCTGGGGAACAACCCCATACCCCAGGATCATGGAGTTCATCATCCACCGCAGCCGGGTCCCACCTTGGAGTACTACTACACTCCGCGGATTGCTGACATCCGCCCGGTCATCCTCTACCCGCCTATCCGAGCAAACAACTTCGAGATCAAGCCATGCTGGATTCAGCTCATCACATCCTCTATCCAGTTCCATGGCTTGAAGGATGAGGAGGCCAGGGTACATCTTTCCCGTTTTCTGCAGCTGACGAACGGGTTCAAGCTGAATGGTGTCCCGGATGATGCGATCCGCCTTCATCTCTTCCCCCATTCTCTGGCGGGGAATGCTAAGAGGTGGTTGGAGACCCAGCCCCCATTGTCCATCACCTCTTGGGACGATCTGGCGGACAAGTTCGTGCACAGGTATTATCCAGCATCGAAAACTGCAGAGATCCAGCGGGAGATCACTCACTTCCACCAAGAGCCAGATGAGTCACTTCGTGATGCTTGGGAGCGGTACATGGGATACTTCTGGCAGTGTCCCCATCATGGCTTTAGTGATGCTTTCACATAAGTGATTCGGGCCTAATTGCACATATTTTGCCCCCGGTTTGCTTAGATGTTTATGCCAAATTCGATCATTAGAGGTTGGTTTTACACGAGGTTCTTCGTGTTTGAGTGCTTTTCAGGATTTAATAGGTGGAACCAGCCTCGGAGTCGAAGGATTGGTGAAAAGGATCGAAAACCGGGAGAAGAGGTGAAAAAACACAAGTTCGCGGCTAAAGGTAGGAGTTCACGGTCGTGCAAGACCGTGAAGAAGGGGAGTTGACCATGAAGCGCAAGGCGTCCAGAGCCAAATTGAAGTTTACTGACGCAAGGCGAGTTCACGGTCACTAAGACCGTGAACACAAGCAGTTGCCCATGAACTGTCGTGATCGACGCGGAGCATTTTGGCGCAAGGCGTGAGTTCACGGACGCGTTTGATGGTTCACGGCCGTGAACTCAGGCCGTGAACTCAGCTCTTCTCGGGTTTAAAAGATGAGCTGCAAGGAGGAGAGAAGGGAGAGCCACTTTTGTGAGAGAAACACCTTCTTCTGCATTTTAGTGAGAGAAACAGAACCAAAGAGAATAAGAGGTTAGGGCTTGGTTTCAAAGGAGGGTTTGAGAAGCTTTCCCCAAGGAAATCCTAGCTCAAGGGTCAAGAAGAGAGGAGGCATCCCCAAAAGATGGTTTCCACCTTTTCTCCCTTTGTTCTTCCCACTTCTTCCATGGAGTAGTTGACTCGCACGAAACTACACCACAAATTGATCCCGACTAGAGCCCAAGTTTTTAAACTCTAGTCGGGTGCAGTATAGAGCAAGTATTTAAATATCGAATCGAGCTGATCCATGTAACCTTACTTCAATCGCTTAGGTTGTTATCTAGCAAAACAGTTTTGGGTTTTATAGCTAAGAAAATTACAAACTAAACTAGCAAGGAAAAGTAAATAAAAGGAAAACTCTAACTAAGGGATCTTCACCCAGGAATTGCTTCCCTCTAATTAGCTACCATGAATTGTTGGATTGAATGAAGTCGTGAGGCGTAGGTGGCTGTGAACCTCGGGAGTGAGCAACTAGTGATCAATCTGTCACGACATCAATTCACTAGCGATCGATTTGTCACGGGATCGATGCACTCACCAGATCTAGGGGAACCACTAGGAGGAGAAATTAGTGATCCATTTGTCACGGGATGATTCACTGGAGGTCAGTCAATAGTGGTTGCCTAGGTCTCTCCCTCAAACCGAAGTTTGAGCGGCTTAATCACAACCAACCTAGATGCAAAATGGTAACTGCGAACCGCAGGCGAAAGCGTACGTGGTCGGAGACCACAGTCTCAATTGCTAAACCGAGGTAAGCATGAAAGGCCATGTCACTCGACCCTTTCGGTTTAGACAATCGGTAATCGACTTACTCCCTCACTCAACTCTAAGGTCGGACGACTTAATCGCGATTAATCGATTTGCTTAACTCAAGATTGAGGGTTGCCCTAACTTAACCTAGTTTAGGTGGCTCGGAAAGCGGAAGGAAAACCAACTCGATTGAGTGTCCCTCAGAAGGGGGATTTTCCTCTCTAAGCTAGGCTAAGGTGGCTAATTAGATTGCTAGCACCTACATGCACAAACCTAAGGGTGCTAAGCACAATTATACACAACCCCTAGGTTGCCAAGCACGAGCATGAAAACACCTCTAATACTCAAATTGATGTAAACCCACACTTAATCATTCAATCTAAACAAGTAATTACAACGTATTAGTTAGGGATCTACAACACCCAAGAGAAAGAGTGAGTTTCTAGAGAGAGAGAGAGAGATTACAACTTTGAGCTCAAGATCTTCTTCTTCTAGGCTTGAATCTTCCACCCAAGCCTCCAATGATGCTCCAAGATCACTCCAGCACTCTCTCTCTCTCTCTCTCTCTCAACAGAACTCCCCTTTGGTGTTTAGTTTGGAACCCTAGAGAAAGAAAGTGTTTCTTCTCCAAAAACCAGCTCTCCTTTCTCTCTCCCAGCTGTTGTCTTCATATTTGCCCGAAAGCGACCAGTTCACGGACGCGTTGGCCAGTTCACGACCGTGAACACCTAAACGCGTCCGTGAACTCAGTATCTTCCAAAATGCGCCGCTTCACTCTTTTGGGTTCACGCTCAATGGCCCCAGTTCACGGTCTTAGAGACCGTGAACTGCCTTGTCGTCAGTAACTTCTGAAACCTCATTGGACTGCTCGATGTTCACGGTTTGTGGTCCATGTTCACGGTCTAAGGAAACCGTGAACTTCCTTGTCCGGACGTGAACTGCGACTGTTTCCTGAATGCCTTCACTTCACTGCTACGAGGCAATTGTCACGGACTTCAGACTTTTCTTCGGTTTTTGTGCTTTTTGACCTCCAATTATCCCAAAATTCAACTTCGACACTTCCACACATGCTAGGACTTGAAATGTATCAAAACAAGCACAACCTAGCGTGAAATATGTCGAGGAATGACGAAATGCTAAGCTAAACGAATAAGAAATGAGGGGTAAAATGTGTACATTTGGGCTCGAATCACTCCCCCACACTTAGACGTTTGCTTGTCCCCAAGCAAACCAAGTACAAAACAAGGTAAGCTTACAACTTCTTTTTCAACACAATTTTTCAGGCATGTCATAGGGCACAAGACGAATGAATCACAATGGTTATTTGACACCGCTCTATGGACAAAAACAATGTAATCTTGGCAACCACCACAAATGACATTCAACTGTATTAAGATTGTGCAAAAGAAGAGTTCTCACATTATTCATCAACCAACACACAACATGCCTCGATGACTCACCAATCACAATTACTCATGCATGAAGCTCACATCATAGGAACGAATGATCGAGCAACCTAGGTCCTCACCGGGGTAAAAGAAATGAACAAAACATGATGAAGAATCGCTCACTCTCGACCAGTGGGGTCAGGACCATTTGATGCAAAATTTGATGCAAAATATCATGACGATAACCTCTAAATGTTAGAGTTCACAAGATGGGTGTTGTTGCTAGCTTGTCCGGAGGTCTTAGACATAGGTTCAAATGACTGGTTCGGGTCTAGGACATTGGGGAAAGGATTTTTGGGTGGTGGCAAACATAGCACAAGGTTCCACATTTCCATCCTAAAACCACAAAAGGTTCTAAGGTTTCGATTAGAACCCTCTACTATACTCAATGTCCACTAGCATCGGCCAAAAACCACACTTCCCTCGATTCAAAACCACAACCAATCACCAAACCATTCGCAACAATCTTTCTTGCTACCTTTGCTATTCAATTTCAAGCACAAGAGTGTGGTAGGCAAACAACATGTAAGTGTTCCTAAAGCTTGCATGCTAAGCAACACTTCTAAGAGCATGTTCAACATTTATTATATTTTTGGTGGCCACTCTCTTTTCTTCTTTGCCCTCTTATTGATCTCTCTTTTTTTTTTCTTATCTTTTCTTTGGGGGCTAAAGAGAGCTATAAATATGCCACATTTTTTAACTTAAGGAACAATGCTCACTTTGAAAAACTACCTCCACACTCACTTCACCTCTTAGCAAAACCATACACAGATAACTCATGTGGAACCTCGTTTAAGCTATGGTATGAATGGAGCTTCCAAACACAAGGGTGACTCGATAAGGTGTAGACACGAAGAAAGTAGGGTCGTTCTATCTAAATCAATCATGCTCAAGTAGCGGGAGCTACCTAACACGAGAACGACCCTTAGACACACGACTCAAAAGGGTTGACTAGGGGATAACGAGATCGAGACGGTCAACATTTGGGTTGTGGACTAAACCTATGCCTCCATCTTCCTCTCTAGCAACAACGTGAATGCTACGCATCATGTAAAGGGGGGTCTATCACACAAGAACGAAACGAACGACACGTCTCACATGGCTACCTAGGTGCTCAATCATTCGTTCTAATTCCCTAAACTCGATGCAAAGACAACTGTGAAAAGCAAGTAACCGATTCAAAACATCTATCGGTTCACAAACACATGATAAATGAACTTATGCACAAACCTAAAACATCTAGCGACCGTGACAATCCAAATAGTGACTTCGGACTTTTCTTTGGTCATTGCGTTTTTTGACCTCAAATTATCCCAAAATTCGACCTCGACCCTTCCACACATGCTAGGACCTGAAATGTATCAAAACAAGCACAACCTAGCATGAAATTTTTCGAGGAACGATGAAATGCTAAGCTAAACGAATAAGAAATGAGGGGTAAAATGTGTGCATTTGGGCCCGAATCAGTAGTCCTCCTTCCACTTGGGTGTAGTGAAACCCTAAACCCTACCATGTAGTTTTCTTGTATGTGCTTTGGATGATTGATATTGGGCATTGTTCAATTTAAAGTTTGAGGTATTTTTCATCATGATTTTGCATGATTGTGCTTAGCAACTTAGGGGTTGTGCATATTTTGTGCTTAGCATCCTAGGGATTATGCATAATTGTGCTTAGCACCCCTAAGTTTGTGCATTTAGGTGCTAGTAATCTAATTTGCCAACTTAGCCTAGTTTAGAGAGGAAAATCCCCCTTTTAAAGGGAGACTCAATCGAGTTGGTTTTCCTTCCGCTTTCCAAGCCACCTAAACTAGGTTGAGTTAGGGCAATCCTCAATATTGAATTGAACAAGTCGATTAATTATGGTTAACCGTCCGACCTTAGAGTTGAGTGAGGAAGTAAGCATATTACCGATTGTCTAAACTGAGAGGGTCGAGTGACGCGATCTTTCATCCTCACCTCGGTTTAGTAATCGAGACTGTGGTCCCCGACCACATACGCTTTCCTCTGCAGTTCACGATTAACGTGCCCAAGGAAATCATTCCAACCCACGTAGCATGGTAGCGGTTAGGGGGAAGCGAAACCCAAGTGACTTTCCCACAAAAAAGTTTTCAAACCAAAGTACCTTTACTTTCTTTCATTTCAATTGAAAAACCTTTAAACCAAAGTTTTATCGCTAGATAATGATTTCAACAACCGAAGTAGGGGTAGACGGACTGGCCCGAGTCGATATATAAATACTTGCCCTATACTGCACCCGATTAGAGTTTAAAAACTTGGGCTCTAATTGGGGTTTAATTGTGGTGTAGTTTTGAGCGAGTCATGTTTTTGGCGCCGTTGCCGGGGACAACGGTTTGTTATTCTGAAAAAGTTGTAGGTTGTTAATCTAGCTTCTAATTTCAAGTTTTGCAAGTGTGTGTGTTCTTTGCTTGTGTTAGACTTGGCTTTTTCCGATTATGTGTATGAGGTGCATGACCCAGAGCAACCCGACGCCCTTGCTACCACTTGACGAGGACATAAACCGAACTATCCAACCCCTAGAAAGGGAGAGAGAGCTTGCCGAGGTAAGGAGAAGGAGTGAAAGAGGGGGGCAACAATTGGGTCCCGGTGTTAGTGGAGAAGTAGTTGAAGAAGTGGAAGTTGAGCCCGTCATTGAAGAGGAAATGGCAGGGAACCAAAGGCAAGATGGAGTCTCTCAAGCCCGCCATATGAATGAGAAGGCGGGAGAAGAAGGAGCCCCGAGGACGATGGGGTACTAGTGACTATGATACAAAGCAATGCTCTCTTCCACGACCATGAGATCGAGTCACCAAGAGAGCACGTGCAGAGATTCTTGGAGCTCGCGGGGAGC
Organism: Linum trigynum; assembly: GCA_964030455.1. Classification (NCBI taxonomy): domain Eukaryota; kingdom Viridiplantae; phylum Streptophyta; class Magnoliopsida; order Malpighiales; family Linaceae; genus Linum; species Linum trigynum. Next base: position 10,641,255 of record OZ034814.1, read on the forward strand.
TTGAAGATTAATGGTGTGTCGGCCGAGGCTTTGCAACTAAGGCTTTTCTCATACTCACTCTCGGGGAAGGCACTTAGGTGGCTAAACAACCGCCCGCCTCGGTCCATCACCTCATGAGACGACCTCCTTAACAAGTTAATGGCTCGTTATTTCCCGCCTTCGAAGACGGCGAGTGGAGAAAGAAGATTACACATTTCGAGCAAGAAGAGGACGAAACCTTGAGGGATGCTTGGGAGAGGTACTCCGATTACTTTCTTCAGTGCTCCCACCACGGGTTTGAGGAACAGTTTCGGATTGAAACCTTCTACGGTGGCCTAATGCAAGAAGATAAAATCCTCATCAACTCCTTATGTCAGGGGAAGTTGATGAATATGGATCCGCCCCAAATTATCGAGATCCTAGAAGACATGGCCCTTAGGGGGTATGATTGGGGGTTGACTAGAAGTGGAAGAAGAAGCAATAAAAGGGGGGTGAGAAGCGTGGGAGCGAGTGCTCCGCTTGAGGCAAAGTGGATAAGTTGCTTGAGGTTATGCTTGAAGATAAAAGGCAAGGAAAACGGGCGGTAATGTAGTGCGACTGGTGCTCGAGTACTAGCCACGAGGTAGCGGAGTGCCAAGCAATGAAGGAGACAACCACTCCGGAGGAGCAAGTCAACTTTGTGGCAAATGCTAGGTCAACAACTCGTATAGAAATACTTATAACCCATGGAAGAACCACCCCAACTTTGCTTGGGCGTCACCGGTTAATCCAAGGCCCCACGGGGAACTTCCAACCTCAGCCAACCTTCATCCAACAAAGGCCCTAACTCCAAGGCTCAAACTTTCAACAACTGTACCAACCACAAGGTGCCCTAGGTTTTCAACAACAACATCAACCCGACAAGTTATCCAAGCTTGAGGACCTAGTGAACACCTTTATGAGTACGAGTAGCCAAAAGTTCGAGAAGATTGAGCAATTTATGGATGTGGCGACTACCAAGTTTACCTTGGTCGAGGCGGGTCTCCGAAGCCATCAAGCGAGCCTTCAAAGTTTGGAGGTGCAAATCGGCAACCTTACCGGTATCCTCACCGAGAGACCCAAGGGAGCCTTACCTTCCCAAACAGTGGTGAACCCCAAGGATCAAGCCAGGGTGAATGCACTTCAAGTGAGAAGTGTAAAGGTGGTTCCGGAGGTCGCCGCGGGAGAAGAAATAGAGAAGGAAGAGTCCAACAAGGAAGAGACAACCCCGAAAAGGAGAGAGAAGAAGCCCTCGAGGAATGAGAGGAAGGCGGCAAGGAAGGCATTGCCGGAGGATGGATATGTGCCACCTCTTCCTTGTCCCACAAGGATGTACAAGGAGAGGTTGGACAACGAGTGTGGAGGGTTCATGGAAATGCTACGCAACCTCCACCTTAACATCCCATTCCTTGAAGCCATGGCACAAATTCCAAGATATGCCAAGTACCTCAAAGGATTCCTCATCAAGAAGCCAAGGCTTGAAGGCCTCGCCAACACGACTCTTGGCAAGGAGTTCTCGGCTTTCCTCCTCGACCACTTGCCCAAAAAGCGGTGCGACCCAGGTAGCTTTACTATCCCTCTTGATATTGGTGATCACCATATAGACAATGCCTTGGCGGACCTAGGAGCTAGTGTGAATGTGATGCCCTAAAAGCTTTTCAAAAAGTTAGAAGTAGGTGAACTCAAGACCTCTAAGCTTAGCATCACCTTAGCCGACCGTTCGGTCATTAGCTCGAGAGGTATAGTGGAGGACATGATGGTGAGAGTGGGCAAGTTTTGCTATCCGACCGATTTCGTGATTCACGACATAAGTGAGGACTCGGATATGCCCCTCATCCTCGGTCGTCCCTTTCTTGCAACCGCCAAGGCATTGATAGATGTTAATGAGGGAACCTTAATTTTGAGGGATGGTAATGAGAGAATCAAGCTTGAAATTGATCCTAGGGTGAGGAGTGATGAAGTGAAGGGGGTAGTCTCAAATGATGTGAATGAGAGTGGAGGAGAGCCTCCTAAGGCAAACCCCACCATTACTTGTGTTGTCTTTGATGATGTTGAGCAGGAAGTTAAGAAGGGTCCAAAGCCAAAAGGACCAAGATTGAATGCTTGGAGAAGAAGGATGAAGGGAGCTTTGATCCAAAAGACGGAGGAGCCCAGAGCATGGTTGGCCAACCAAGAGGGCCAACTCAATGAGCCTAAGATGGAAGGCTACAAGCCTCGCCCCGAGAGTGTGGTGTATCCGCTCTCGGTGGCATCACGTTTGAAGTCATGAATGATCCCCACCGGCCAAGCTAATGACGATAAACAAGCGCTTGTTGGGAGGAAACCCAACGGAGGTTTGTTTTCTTTTCCTTAGTTTTTGTTTTACTGTCTTGTGAAGGGTTTGAGTGGTGAAGTGGTGTCCCCGTGCTGAGTGTTGTGTTTTTGCGGATTATGGTTGTGTTGTGATCGATTAGGAGGCATGGAGGAATGGGTTGAGTCAAAAATTTCGCAGAAGTGCCCTGTTTTCACTTGAGTACGAACGGATTGCTGAGTTCACGGTTGCTAAGACCATGAACAGGAAAATGCCTCCGTGAACTGGGCGCTGATACATGTTCACCACCTGTCAACCACTCTGATAAGCCATAAATTGCACATGTTTTTACCCCTATTCTGGAGCCGTTTGAGATGGTAATTCTCGTGTTTTAGGCCGATTTCACGCTAAGTTGTGTTTGTTTGTGATATTTCAGGTCCTAGCAAGTGAATGAAAGGTTAGGAGCGAGTTCAGGGTCAATTGGACGAAGATCGGGCGCGAGCCAAGTCAAAAAAGAAGCCACACGGGCACACACACAACTCGCACGGCCGTGCAAGTGACGAATTTGGCCAGGCTGGGTGAGCTACACGGCCGTGTGACCCTGGCCGTGTAAGAAGCCTGAAATCCAATTACTCGGAACGCCGCATTTTGACCTCACACGGGCAACTGGGTATGCCACACGGCCGTGTGAGCCTGCCCGTGTGTGTCGAGAATTTCTGGTTTTTACCCAATTTCGGGCTGCAAGTGAGAGAATGGGATTTTCAGAGAAAAAACAGAGCCCTGGAGAGAGAAAGTACGAAGAACACATCCTAGAAGCTATCTTGGAGCTGGGTTTCATCAAATCGAGCTTGGAGATCGTCATAGGAGTGGAAATCATCATCCCAGAGCAGATTCTTCCCATTGATATGAGTATGACTGCTTTGTATTCTGTTTTCCCCTCTCTCTCTATGAAGTAGAAACCTTCTCTCACTTGGGTATGAAGAACCCTAGTTCCATGTGTTAGGGATTTTATTGTAATGACTTGGGATGATATTACTGCTTGGTTTTAATCAAATGATGCATGTTTATTGAGTCAATTGAAGTCTGATCAGCTTTTCCTGATTTCTGCTGCAACCTGAGATAGATAGAATCTGATTAGGTTGTTAGAGCCTCATCATTCGGTAGTAGGAGATTGGCTATACGAGAGTTAGCCAGTTTACTGCTTTCTACTGGAATCCAATTCCAGTAGTGGAGTTCTGTGCTTATTGCTTCAGCTTTCTATCCCGGTGAAGACTAGTCGTCTGCTGGGTTGTTAGACTGAGAGGGCTTGGTCAGCTTAAGAGATTCCAAGCTACTGTCGGATCTTCCGCAGTCTAATCAACAGTAAATCAACCCAGGGAAATTACAATTGAAACCTAACTAAGGAGCTAGGGGGACTCATTCCCGAGTGACTCTTCTTTGCTTGAGAAAACCGTACCAATTCCTGCTTTCTTTCTGCTTTTGTTTTAAACAACAATCACTTAACTTACTTGGCTAGATAATAGATAATCGCGGAGTAAGTAGTAGATCTAGACCCCGGGTTGATAATAGAACTTGCAATTTTACTGCATTCCCGGACTGCGATTACACTTGGTCGCAGTTTGGTGTTGTGTTTTGGCGTGTCACACTCTGTGTTCACGGACGCATTCGTGAGTTCACGGTCTCTAAGACCGTGAACTGGGCAACGCAACCGTGAACTCAGAGCTTTGCCTGCGACCCTTCACTTCATGACCAAAAACTCGCTGAAAATTTTGAATCTTCGCCGAAAAACGCAAAATCGCATCGCTTTTTTTATTTTCCCCCCAAATCTGGCAAGCAAAACCAAAAACCAACGTCATGCCCAGTCCCATCTCCTGAAAACCGGCATGTGTTGTGAATTTGGGGAGATTTGGACCACATTTTTTCCGGCCAAGTCACCAGCGGCGAGTCTCCGGCGAGCTTCTGACGAAGCTCCGACGACCCCTCTCTGGTTAGTTTTTCGACCACTTTTTCACCGTCCTCGCCCGCACCTCACTTACTCCCTTGTCCTACTTGAGTCTCCAGGTTTGTTTTTCATCTTTACCTTTGTTAATTGTGGAGAATCGGATTAGGTTGTGAAGTGAGGTTGAATTTTTGTGCTTGGCATGATTGAATCTAGTTAGGGCAAGGAGTTAGGTGAATTAGGTTGTGTGATTGATGAATTGATTATTGCATGATCTTAGTGAGCCTTGGTGGGCGTGTTTGAACCGAATTGTGCTTATTTATAGAATTTTCCCACCAAGTGTTATGTTATGAATGCAAGTGGAGTTTGCTTTTGATTGGTGGATGGTAGCCACCGTGGTAGGGGTTGTGGCTCTAATTTTTGTGTGCTTGAACCGTGAAATACCCACAACGATGCCACAGTGGTTTGAGCTTAATTGTTTTAGCCATGGTGGAAAAACAAGTGTGGGGGGAGGGGGGAATTCCTTTTCCTCCCAATGAGCGGTATATGACAGATGTTTCCATGTATGGTGTGTGTTTGTTTTTGTGCAGGATGCTTAACTTGGAGCATGAGTTCATCAGTTACCTGGCGACCCACCCGGAGTTTGGCGACAAGTTCTCCTACCAGAGTGACAGCCCGATTGGGCCTCACTGGCGGATGGACCTGGACATGTTTAACTTGTTCAGGTGCCGAGCCGCCATGACTGGGGTACTCTCCTATCCCCAGTGGCGCTAGCTCCTGACCATGGATGAGATCTTTCATGATCTGTGTGTGGAGTTCTACTCCACCTTCTCCCACATCGTCCCGGCAAGCAAGAAGATTCGGTCCCCGGTAGAGTTCATGCTGGGCGGTCAGCCGCGAGTGCTAACCTATGATGGCTTTGCTCAGGCCATGGGGCTCGACACCGCTCACATGACGATGACGGAGCGACAATACATGGTCGACTTCAACTATTAAAGCACATTCAGAGGCCTCTGCCGCCCAGAACACGAGCAGAGCGAGTTTGAGGGCAGCAAGACCAACGCTATCAAGCTGAAGACCCAGTGGAGGATCTTCATACTCTGCTCACCAGATCCTTCGTCCCCAGCCTCCAGTCAGGCCACTTGATGACGAACAGAGGGCTCATTGTCCTCCACTTGACGAGGAGTCCAGCTGAGCCGATCCATCTGGGATCGTTGATTACCACCTCTTTCGCCCGATGTCTGGGGCGGAACAGAGTGGACACAATGCAAATGGGGGGCATCATCACAAGGATAGCCTGGCACTTCCAGGTGGATCTGGCCCTCTGCACCAGCGTAAGAAGGATGGAGCCCTTCCCAGTGGAGACATTGTACAACCCGAAGCTGGTACTCTAGGGCAAGAGAGGAGTGGAGTACCTCGATGGACTCCGACCCTCCGGAGTCATCCGAGCTACAGTCGCACCAACTCTAGTGGAGCCCAACCCCGAGGTCCCTCCAGCAGCAAAGCAGCCTCCTGCTCGTGCACCTGGCTGCTTCCGGCGTCCAGCTCTCCCGCGCCCTGCACAGCAGCCACCACCACCAGAAGCAGGCGATCCCCTCGTCGATAGGGTGGATCGCCTTGAGACGGGCTTCTTGGGATTCTCATCCCGCCTCGAGCGACAGTCTGACATCCTCGAGCGTATGGCTCGACATCAGGGTATCCTACCCGATGATGGAGATGGTCCATCCACCAGAGAGAGGTAGCCGACGAGAGATACATGTGGCAGAGCGGAGTCCATTCGCACCACTTCTCCACTTGTAGTCCTAAACTTGTTTTATTTTATTTTTTTTGTTATTTTTGTGTGTGTAACATGAACTACTACTACTATGTATTGTGCTTGTAATAACCTCGCCTCGCCTCGAGCGAGTCGATTGTGATTGTGTGTGTTTTTTGTTGTCTCTTCTCCTTGAAGCTTCAATTATTCTACCCCAGTTCGATTCCTACATTCACTCACCAAGCCCAAGCGGTAACATCACTCTACACCTTTCTTACGCCATTGAGGGCAATACCGAGTTTAAGTGTGGGGTGGTAGTCTACTAGTGTGCTTGTGTGAGTGAGATGTTGCTTGGAGCCTTTTGTATGCCCAAATTTCAAAAATTTGAGGGCTCCAAGCAACGTTTGCATGTTCAAAGTGACCGGATGGTGGGAAATTCTCGTGTTTGTGGCATTAATCTTGAACTGTGAATGTGATTGAGTATATCCTATGATGATGACTGAGAAGTTCATTAGGATAGGGCAAGAGTTTAGTTCTCAAAGTGTGCATAAATGAATGAAGTTCTTGACTTGATCACTTGTTGTTTACAATTTCCATGCATCGTGTTTGTGAATTGGAATAGATGGTTGGGTAACTAGGTAGCCTGTGAGCTTTGAGCCGTTCGTTTCTTTCGGTGTGATAGTTCCCTCTTACCACGGTGTGTAGCATCACAAGTTATCACTAGCAAGTATGATGGAGGCATAGGATTAGTCCACGCCCCAAAAGTTGATTGTCCCGAGATGCATCATCCCTTAGTCAACCCCTTTGAGCTGTGTGACTCCGTGGGTCGTTCTCAGTTTAGGAGCTTCGTTCATGAGAGCTTAAAGGTGTTAGTACAACAACCCCCAAAACCTTTCTTCGTGTCCAAACATGAGTCGCCTGTGTGTCCCAGAGCTCTTACCGTTGAGTTTCCATAGAGGTTCTACATAGGAAGTTCATGTGTGGTTCTTGCTAGGAGTGCAAAATGGAGTGTAGTGTTGGAGTTAGTTCCTCAAAAAGAGAGCATTGGTCGATAAATGTTAAGGTGGCAAGTGTTTTTACTCTCTAATACCCCCCTCAAAAAGAAAAAAAAAGAGAAAGAAAAGGAAAGAAAAGAGAAACGAAAAAGAGGTAATAAAATGGGGTAAATAAAGTAGAGAGTGCCACGAAAAACCAAAGTACATGCTCTAGGAAGGGGTTTCTTGGCACCCAAGCCATCGAAACCCCCACATTGTTTAGAACTCCTTCACTACCAAACTTTAAAGAACTAGCAAGAGTTGACAGAGGAAGAGTGCTTCAAGGTAGTTCATGATTGGTGATAGTTGGAAGGGAGAGATAAGGGTTTTGGCCGATGCTAGTGGCCTTTGATTGAAGAGAAGGGTTTTAGTCGAAACCATAGACCCTTCGGGTTTAGGTTGAAGATGTAGAACCTCACGTCATAATTGCCACCACCCAAATAGTATTTTCCCCATGTCCAAGCCAATCGCCAGTCATCTGAACCCGTGTCTAAGACCTCCGGACAAGCTAGTGGTGACAACCATCCCCTGAACTCTAGCGTTTAGAGGTTACCGTCGTGGTATTGAGACGATAGGGGCAAGAGGTTACGATTGTGCACATCTTTTGCACCAAAAAGGTCCCGACCCCACTGGTCTTGAGAGTGAGCGATTCATTCTTGCTTTGCATGTCATATCATACCCCGGTGAGGACCTTTGTTGCCTTCCCATTTGTTCGTCGGACTTGAATTCCATGCATGGTTGGTTGTGGTCGATAAGTGGTTTTGTTGAGACTTTCATTTATCCATGAATAAGTTGAGAACTTTTCGTTTGCCTGTTTTGGTGGCTTTGAATGTCGTTTGTGGTGGATGTCGGTATTGCTTGCAACGGTTCATGTGTTGATTGCCAATAAACATTGAGAATTCCCGCTTCGTATCCTTTGAGTTGTCCCCAAGGCATTTGTGTAGCTTGAAATATTACTGTGTGCGTGAAATGGTTTGCTTGGGGACAAGCAAACGTCTAAGTGTGGGGGGGTGATTTGGGCCTAATTGCACATATTTTGCCCCCGGTTTGCTTAGATGTTTGTGCCAAATTCGCTCATTAGAGGTTCGTTTTACGCGAGGTTCTTTGTGTTTGAGTGCTTTTCAGGATTTAAACAGGTGGAACCAGCCTCGGAGTCGAAGGATTGACAAAAAGGATCAAAAACCAGGAGAAGAGGTGAAAAATGCAAGTTCACGGCTAAATGCAGGAGTTCACTGTCGTGCAAGACCGTGAAGAAGGGGAGTTGACCGTGAAGCGCAAGGCGTCTAGAGCCAAGTTGAAGGTTACTGACGCAATGCTAGTTTACAGTCACTAAGACCGTGAACACAATCAGTTGCCCGTGAACTGTCGTGATCGATGTAGAGCATTTTGGCGCAAGGTGTGAGTTCACGGACGCGTTTGATGGTTCACGGCCGTGAACTCAGGCCGTGAACTTAGCTCTTCTCGGGTTTAAAAGCTGAGCTGCAAGGAGGAGAGAAGGGAGAGCCACTTTTGTGAGAGAAACACCTTCTTCTACATTTTAGTGAGAGAAACAGAACCAAAGAGAGGAGGAGGTTAGGGCTTGACTTCAGAGGAGGTTTTGGGAAGATTTCCCCAAGGAAATCCCAGCTCAAGGGTCAAGAAGAGAGGAGGCATCCCCAAAAGATGGTTTTCACCTTTTCCCCCTTTGTTCATACCACTTCTTCCATGGAGTAATCCTCCTTCCACTTGGGTGTAGTGAAACCCTAAACCCTACCATGTAGTTTTCTTGTATGTGGTTTGGATGATTGATATTGGGCATTGTTCAATTTAATGTTTGAGGTATTTTTCACCACGATTTTGCATGCTTGTGCATAGCAACTTAGGGGTTGTGCATATTTTGTGTTTAGCATCCTAGGGATTGTACATAATTGTGCTTAGCACCCCTAAGTTTGTGCATTTAGGTGCTAGTAATCTAAGTTGCCAACTTAGCCTAGTTTAGAGAGGAAAATCCCCCTTTTTAAGGGAGACTCAATCGAGTTGGTTTTCCTTCCGCTTTCCAAGCCACCTAAACTAGGTTGAGTTATGGCAATCCTCAATATTGAATGGAACAAGTCGATTAATCGTGGTTAAACCGTCCGACCTTAGAGTTGAGTGAGGAAGTAAGCCGATTATCGATTGTCTAAACTGAGAGGGTCGAGTAACACGACCTTTCATCCTCACCTCGGTTTAGCAATCGAGTCTTTGGTCCCCGACCACATAGGCTTTCCTCTGGGTTCACGACTAACGTGCCCAAGGCAATCGTTCCAACCCACGTAGCATGGTAGCGGTTAGGGGGAAGCAAAACCCAAGTGACTTTCCCACGAAAGAGTTTTCAAACCAAAGTACCTTTGCTTTCTTTCATTTCAATTGGTAAACCTTTAAACGAAAGTTTTATCGCTAGATAATGATTTCAACAACCAAAGTAGGGGTAGACAAACCTTCCCGGGTTGATATATAAATACTTGCCCTATACTGCACCCGATTAGAGTTTAAAAACTTGGGCTCTAATTGGGGTTTAATTGTGGTGTAGTTTGAGCGAGTCAATAAGTCTCCAATTTTGCATCATAGACAAATAGTAACACATAAATGACCAGATAAATTATATAGGAAAGACCAAAGGCACACCATAAAACTCACAAAGCATACCATAAATGGCATAAATCATACTAGAAAAAGGAACCAATCCAGACCACAAATAACACAAGTAGAACAATATACCTTTCTTATCTTGGTAATACATGCATTTGTGCTTATGATAAGCTTCACCGCCATCCAACTCAGGCTCTTGCTTGTTGTAGCTTGATTCTTGCACATGAATTGTCATTTTTATAGATTATGCAAACAGAATGGCGCAGACCAGAAATAAGATCAACCATAACAAAAAAAAGTCATAAAGCATACCAGAAACACTATAAACAGTAAACACATATCAAAAAGTACTAAAGCCTACTAGAAATACAAGATAGGATAACCCAAATACTCTAAATCTAAACTAGAAATACATGAAACCACACATCGAATAGAATAATTCATACCACAAACGAAATAAGTTCACACCTTGGTTTCATCCTTTACACGCTTCTCGAGATTGGTGGCTTGATATTCATTTTGGATGGTGGAAAAGTTGTCATCAACATCTTCCTCAACTTTTCCCTCCCTCCACAATCTTCATCATTATTGTTATGCTCACATGCCTCAGTTTTTTACTCTCCTATTTCGCTTCATTCTCAACACCATTCTACTCGTCCTCTTCCACACTATTAGCTTAATCATCCTCACCTATAGTCATTTCAGCCTTGTTCTCGTTCTCATCATCACCCACCTCCTGATAACTAGTATTTTGTTGGGTGACATTTTCCTAATCCATCACCTCATTCAACATTCTTATATGGTCATTCATCTTAGAGATTTCTTCCTCGTACTCTTTAACATGATTCATCAATTCTCTTTTGTATTTCTCATAGCCTTCCTCAAATTTGTATGCCTGCAAACAAAACACAAACAATGGACAACATTAATATTAAATTCATGCGAGAGATATGAGATCCAAAACACTATAAAGCAAGTAAAAAAGAGAAAGAGGAAGTGAAGCACAAACCTAATAAACCAGACCCCATATTACATATTAAACATACCACATAATCCATACCACAAATTTTCTAAACTATAACACAATTGCACAAAGGTATACCAGAACTAGTAGGAAAAAAGGGTTAATATATTTGTATGGCTTGAACTTTACACATAATAAACATCCTGACTAATCTTTTTGATCTATAACATCCTGGCCCAAACTATACATCAAAGTAACAAAATTGGCCAAACCCGATGTTTGACCATTATCTTTGACGGTCAACGCGCCTCGTCATTATCAAATCAACAACTTTCACTTAATTTTTTATATTTTCCACCTATTACCATTTTTCTTTTTCATTTTCAACAAAAAAAAAGGGAAAACTACTTCACATTTTATCCCACAACCTTTCTCTCCCAACCAAACAACTCTTACTCTCTTATCTTTCTTTCTCCATATTTGGGAAAATAACAATCCAATTAGGGATTCCCCGATTTCCAATTCTCACATCCCATGGGCGCCGGGCAAACACCAGAATCCGATGCACGAATGGCACGGAGATCCGATTCTATCGCTCCTGCTCCGTCCCGGAGGAGAACACTCTCCTCTCCCACTCCCGCTGCTGCTTCACCTTCCCCTACTCCCGCTCCCGCCAGCGATCCAGTTCCTTCTCTTCTTCCTCTTCCCCTACCTCCCCATCTCCCTCCTGGTGGGAGCACTCCTGGCTGGCTGGTCAACGCCAGCTGTGCCGCCGCCACTCCTTGTCGCTTCGTCAGGGTCTCTTGCACTATCGTAGGGAGCGTGCTCTGATTGAACCTTACCAACTCCGACATAAATGCTCCGATTACACCACCTTCTCGTCAAAGATGATTTCTGGTTTTTGCAGCCGGTGGCGTCTAGCGGAGGCCAGTAATCGCGGCCGGAGAAAAATGAGATTCGGTGGAGGAAAGGAGAGGAGCGGAGGAGAGGTGGAAGGAGGATTGGTTGTGGACGGGAGAGAGTACTGGTGCCCACGATGGCAGGGGATTGGCGTCGGAGAAAAAGAAAAGTTTGTTGATGGGACAGATCTGGCCGCTGCTGGGGAGTGGGGAGGGAGATAAAACATGCTGTAAGGTAGGGTTTAGCTTGGGACCCGAATATGAAATTTGTTTTTTGGTTTTATTTTTATTTGTTTGGTTCAAAATAAAAAAGAAAAATGGTAATAGGTGGAAAATATAAAAAAAAAAATAAGTGAAAGTTGCTGACTTGGCAGTGAATTGGTGCGTTGACCATTAATCAACACGTTTGACCATTCAAGATAACGGTCAAACATCTAGTTTGGCCAATTTCATTACTTTGATGTATAGTTTGGGCCAGGATGTTATAGATCGAAAAGATTGGTCAAGATATTTGTTATGTGCAAAATTCAGGCCATATAAATATATTAACAAAAAAAATTATGCATTGTCAAATACTATATAATTTTACTCACCTATTATATCGTGAGAACCCAGCGAGGTCGATAGTAACATGTGTGAAGTGTGAAAGATCACCCTCTCTCTATATCAGCTCGTCGATCCTTCTTTGGTTCAATGGACTAGGCTAACTCCCATTTTGGACATGCCACCAACTTAGTTCTTCTTTATTATTCCACATCTATTTTGCCAATATTTAGGTTCCCTGCTCAAATAGCTTATCGAGCATGTGCCTATAGGTTGGAGAGACCAGGACAATTGAAGAGTTATAGTTGACTCAGATCAAGAATTGAGTGTTGCAACATATGCAATGACACAGAGGCAGAGTCTAATGAAAGTTGGATTAAATGCACAACAAGTAAGAAGATCATAAGTCCCTAAAAGAATTCCATAAACACAAGGATGCACACCACAAGTCTGAAACAACAGACAAGAAACAAGTGGAAATAAACCACAAGTCTCATCATGCAGACCGTAAACACAATAAAACAATTCATACACGTAATAATGCATAGCAGAAAATGAAATATTCGGGACGATACAAAGCATACCATAACTCTCATCAAAGCAATGTAGTAAAAATCACGTTTCTACGTAGAAGCGTTTTGGTCATCTAGAAGCGTGAAACCGTAAGATTTTAAGCTTGAAAGCGCAGTTTTTAACTACATTAGTTATAAAAATTGTGATTATGAGTAGAAGATTTTGGTGACCTAGAAGCGTAAAAACGTAAGTTTTTAAGCTTTAAAGTGCGATTTTTGACTACATTGCATAAAAGCACGTAAAAAAGATTATGGATGCTACAAGTAGGGCTAGGAAAATAGACCAGACCGTTTGAAAAACCATGGTTCAAACCGGACCGTGCATTTTGGTAAGGACCATAGACTGTTAAGTAGGGTCTGGTCTAGGGCTACCGGTTCGGGTAATCGACTCAAAACTCACAAAACCCAAAAAATCGAAACCCGTTATCCTTGGAAAACCGAACCCGAAAATAAAACACCCTATGGGATATGAAGCTTTTGTATCTTTAGCTAAACCTGACACCGAAACCAAAACCGAAAACCCAAAAGAAAACCAGAACTCGATAATACATCTTATAGGTTCGGGTTCGGTTAAAACCGAAAACCGAACCCGAATGACACTCCTAGTCTGGTCTGGTCCATGGTCTGTACTATATGAAGTTTTGATCTCTTGGTCTGGTCTGGTTTAGACTGCGATTTATCGGACCAAACCATGCACCCAACCGACTTCTCAATACGTGTTAGCAGCCCACTTAGCCACTCTCCCAACTCCCATAATGATACCTAAGTCTCAATCTTAATTTTGAGAATCTCATCCCCTGCTTCATTCACAATCATATTTTATCATAGAGTAGAGACGATCGTGTCTCCATATGACATTATGTAAATGTTTATGACGTTATGGTGCAACTTGAGATGCTTTGACTTTGTATTTATATTATTTACTGAGATTTATGGTGTCAAATTTATTCATGCATGTTGGAATTTATGTTTTAAGCAAAAAAAAAACAATTATTGTTTTGGCTATTGGTTCAATTTTGTTGTGGTTTACTAATTAAATTGTTCATTTTTCGTTCAATGTGATCTATCTGTACCAGACCAGACCGCACGGACGTGGTCTGGTCTAGACCATATAGTTTGTAGTCTATACTGCAGCCTCTTGGTATAGATCATAGACCGTATATATGGTTCTGTCTGGATCAGACCACACCGTTTCCCAGTCCTATCTACAAGTCTCATGAAATATAAAAAAAAATTAATAAAAAGATCAAAATTTGGGGAAGCAAAACATAAGTCTACTAAATTAGACCATAAACCCGAGAACATAAGCCACAAGTGTAACAATGTCAGCAAAGTACATAATGGCAAATTAATCGAGTCACTCACAAATGGAAGATGAATGTCTCCTATGAAAATTGAATTATTGGCCACTGATTGCGATAAGCTCTGAATGAAGTGGTATACAACGTGATTTTACAAGCGAGATTTTAGGTCACGAGTCGCAACGGAGCGAGCAAAATTGTTTGTCAATTGGAACAACAGAGAATGAGACGGATGCAAGGAAATGGAATAAAATTGAAGATTTCAACAGCGACCACGTAGAGATTTCGCCGTTGCCGTTGGCATCCACGGGAAGGCCACCAAGGTAGGCGCAAAAGTCAACTCCCTCCAAAGCTCCGCAGTGCTCCACCCAGCAACCGAAAACATAGAATTCTTATTAGGGTTAATTGTATTGTTGGTCATTGAGATTACAAAAAACGTTCATGTTTGGTCACTGAAAATATTTAAATCCAATTTGGTCACTCAAATTAGTTAAATGGTTCAAGTTTGGTCATTCTCCGTCCAACTCCGTTAAATATGTCTGATGTGGCAGTCAACCCTCAAAGTTGACAGTGAACTCGATGCCGTGGTAATTAAAAAATAATAAATAAAATAAATTTTAATCTTCTACCATTTCCAACTCATTTTCACAATAAAGTAAAATTAAAAAAAATTATTATAATCACAAATTGAAAGAGTAGCTTCCTCTTCCGCCACCATATCCCTTCCCGCAATCCCCTCCGGAAACAGAGAGAAAAAAAAAGATAAAAAATGACTTCTGGGTTCCCCGGCGGCGGTTCAACTAGCAGTGCCTCGTCTCTCTGATTCTGCACCAGACTGCTGAATGGAAGTTACCGTCGGTGGAATCAGTGGTGGAGTGGACGAGAATCGGGTGAAGAAACGGGAGGAGGAAAATCAGAAACTGGAAACCAGCCATTTTAGCAGTCGGCGGCGATTGCATTGGTCAGAGACGCGGCATGGCGGTTATCGGTGGGAACCACCGGGGAAGAAGGAGGAGGACAGAGAGAGAGAAGGGTAATGGGGGAATTGGGGAATGGGTTGCTTGCTACTGTGCAAATGAATGAGGAGGTGGAGGGAGAAGAGTCAGTAGTTGGATTTGCGGAATAGCATCATCGGTCATTAAAGAAATGGCAGACAGGGAGGTGAGGGTGGGTGATGGAAGGGAGAGGACTCAGAGGAGAGAAGATTCCAAATCAACAACTTTCTTTTTTCTATAATTGAATTAATTAAGCTGTAAGATGAGAATCTAGTGATGGCCATCTCTAGATTGCAATTTTGCTCCAGTGCCTCGTCTCTCTGTTTCTGCACCGCCGACGATTCCTACTCGGGCGGGGAACCCAGAAGTCATTTTTTATCCTCTTTTTTTCTCTCTGTTTTCGGAGGGGATTGCGGGAAGGGATGTGGTGGCGGAAGAGGAAGCTACTCTTTCAATTTGTGATAGTGATAATTTTTATTATTATTTTACTTTATTGTGAAAATGAGTTAGAAATGGTAGAAGATTAAAATTTATTTTATTTATTATTTTTTAATTGTCACGTCATCGAGTTAACGGTAAACTTTGAGGTTTGACTGCCACATCAGACATATTTAACAGAGTTGGACGGAGAGTGATCAAATTTGAACCATTTAACTAATTTGAGTGACCAAGATTGGATTTAAATATTTTCAGTGACCAAACATGAACGTTTTTTGTAATTTCAGTGACCAACCATGCAATTAACCCATTCTTATTATCTCTTAAATGCTGCGTTCGTGACTTGGCAACCCTAAGGTTCACTACGATGGCAGCTTATTCAATTGAGATGTCTAATTTTGGGATTGGGACTTATGATGGGAGCTTACGGGAAATAATCAAGATTGTCGGCCCCGACATTCCCGGGGGTAAAGAACCGACAGGCGGCAACAATCGAGGGACTGGAATGCTACCAAGGGTCGTTTTGAAGTTGTGATTGTTAGAGTTGTGTTTGTTGAATACATGTATTGTGCACAATACAATGTTTGGAAGTATCAAAATGTAAAACAATGCATGCATTGTTTTAGGTAGGTCCCACCAACAATCACAAAAAATGATGCATTATACAATCTCAACTAAAAGTTGAGATTGTTGTGATTGTTGGTTTTAGATTTGTGTCAACTTTTTCTTTCCATTTATATCCCTAATAGTTTTTGTCTTATTCTAAAAGTTGAGCGTAAATGTGACATTTCCCATAAAATAACTTTATGTAAATCAATGCATAAAGTAGAATCTCAACAACCAAACAATGTATTGTTAAAATGCATCCATTGTATCAATACATGCATTTATATTATGATGATTCATTTACAATGCAACGATTTAACATTCGCAACTTCCAAACGACCCCTAAGTTTCGTGACTTGGCAACCCTAAGGTTCACTACGATGGCAGCTTATTCAATTGAGATGTCTAATTTGGGATTGGGACTTATGATGGGAGCTTATGGGAAATAATCAAGATTGTCGGCACCGGCATTCCCGGGGGTAAAGAACCGACAGGCGACAACAATCGAGGGACTGGAATGCTACCAAGGGCGATTGATCGATTGATTGATTACCTGGGAAGTGCTTGCCGATGACGTGGAAGATGCGATTCCCGGGACGGTCAGAGCACTGGAGGGAGAAGAACTGGAGGAGATCCAGATCGTTCTCTTCGACTCTCTCTTAGTTGCTCTGTCTTTCGGTTGATTCCAGCTCATTGCCTGCGATTCCCCTCTCCGGCGACCGCTGCAGTTCACTTCTTAGTCGTGTCGGCCTCTGCCTATTTTTATCGAGGGTTAGGGATGGCAAAAATATCCGTAATCGTGGATATCCGCCCGAATCCGACCTAATCGGGTAAGGTAAAACCCGAACTGGAAGGACTTTTCGTGGGTACGGGTAAAACCCGAACCCGAATATTGCGGGTAATGCGTAGACATGGTTTTCTCACTATCCAACCCGAACCCGCCCGTTTATACACATGCATATGTATTTTGTCTAAAAATAATCAATATTTTCTCTAACATACTTTATATTTAGCATATAAATATCATTTTTTTATGAAATTGTGTTGTTTTAATTAATTTTCTTCATTCTAGTAAATTATTTTCGTACTTTTCGTCTTACTTAACGTGAGATTACGTGTAAATATTAACATATTGGTTGGAGTTATAAAGAAAAACTATTATCCATGGATAACCGTGGATACCCGAAACCCGAACGGGCATGAGTATGGTTTGGATTTTCTACCCGTTTCTTATGTGGGTATGGGCATGGATAAAACCCGAACTACTTTGGCTAGGGTAATGGATATGCACTATCCGTCCCCGACCCAACCCATTGCCATCTCTAGACAGCATTCAGCAGCGGAGAAGGAGGGTGGACGGGAATCTTTGGATTTTCGTGGCTGGTGATTATAATTAAAAAGATTATAATGAATTTTTATTGTTAAACTGAGATGGAAATTAAATTTTTTTATTTTAAATTATTTTTTATTTGCCACGTCACTGATTTAACGGTCAACTATTAAAGTTGACCGCCAGATAAGAAAATTTTGACGGAGACTAATGGAGAGTGACCAAACTTGAAATGTCGGACTAATTTTAGTGATTAAGGATGGAATAAACCAATTTTAGTGGCAAACGTGAACTTTTTAAGTAATTCCAGTGACCAAACTTGCAATTTACGCATAAGTGCTACAAGAAACAATTACCAAGAGGTCGTTCGGAAGTTGTGATTGTTTTTTGGATTGTTACTACATTTGTATTGTTTATAATATATCATTTTTTGAGTTTTTAGCAGACAAAAAAATGAATTGTTTCTGCATTGTGATAGAAGCTATCACTAAAAATAAGTGATTGTTATATCTTAACTTTTAACTGAGATTGTTGAATTTAGATTGTTTTCTCTCAGTTTTTAAATTATGTGATGTACACAATCAAATATATCAAACATTGTATTTTACCGTTTATCAAATTCGAAAATACATATATAATACATATCTTTAACAATCGAAACTTTTAAACCAAAATACATGTTGGTAATTTGCTAACATTTTAGCACCCGATTCGTGCAGACTAGTAATGGATCAAAAGTCGAGACTCGGGGCTCAACCAATTTCGCTATGGTACACACACAGAAATCTGTGTGCACCAACTCCCAAGCCAGGGGGAGGGCCACGTCACCCAAGCCAACAACGAGGGGGCCAGGATTGAGCGGCTGGGACACGGGCTCGGGGAAGGGGACGAGCCGTTTTTTAGCTGTGGGGAAGCCGAGCTGAAGGTGGTGGTGGGGCCGAGGAGTGAGAGATGGGTGGGGTCTGGACCAATTTTTGGGTGTTTTGGCGGGATTTTTGGCGAAAAAGTCAGCCCCAAAAAACCCTCTCATTAATTCCACCCACCTACCAACCTCTCTCTCTCAATCTCACAACTCTCTTCTTCTTCTTCCTCATCTCTTCTCTTCGTCCGCCTTGCCACCATTGAAGACGAGCATCCAGAGAAAAACGCAAGAAGGGGCGGTCTGGTGCAAGATCGATCTTTCGAAGAGAAGAAGGAGATGCAAGAAAGGGAAGATAGTGTGTCAAAGCAGAAGATGGAGGATGACGTCGAAGGAGATGTCGCACCAAAAGAGGAGGTCCACCTTGAAGATCTGTCGACTGAAGACAATAAAGGTTATGTCGAAGGAGACAGGCCAGAAGATGAGGACCTTGCTGATACCATCCTCAAAGCGGATGGTTCATCTGATGGTTTGTGGGGCTCTCAAGAGTGGATGGCCGCAGTTGATGAGATAGAAGGGGGTATGTGAAGACCAAAAAAACAGATCAGATCCATTTAGACTAATAAATGTTTTGGTTGTTGATCAGCATTGAATGTGTTAGGTGTGTTAGGGTTTACATTTATGGTGCTTGCATTTATTATGTTTTAGGGTTTCTTGCATGGTGTTCTGTGCTTGCATGAATACTTGGTCGTTATATCCTGAATATCCCTGGTGGAGGAACAAAAACATGACTATCGCTTGCATGAATACTAGTTAGCCCTAATGACCATATTACTTTTTAAATTTTATGAATATTACTTTTACGTCATCGAATATTAGTTGGTACATATTCATCTTCCATATGCATCTTCAAAAGAATATTGAAGATGAATACGCTTCATCTTTATAAGAATATTCGTTCAACTTCTAATGAATACGAATTCATCTTCAAAAGAATATTCATTGACCTTTTGATGAATATGCATTCATTTTTTAAAGAATATTTGTTTACATTCAAATTAATATGCCTTCATCTTTAGAAGAATATTCGTTGACATTCTAATGAATATTGGTTGACATTCTAAGAAATATTCGTTGACATTCTAACGAATATTTGTTGATATTGTAACGAATATTCGTTGACATTCTAACGAATATTCGTTGAGATTGTAATGAATATTAGTGGAGATTGTAATGAATATTTCGTTGTGATGGTCATGTATATTAGTTGAGATTGTAATGAATATTTGTTGAGATTGTAATGAATATTCGTTCAGATTGTCATGAATACTAGGTGACCTTGTAACGAATATTCTTTGACATTGTAATGAATATTTTTTGAGATTGTAATGAATACTACGCGACCTTGTATTGAATGCTTTTATTGGTTGGATTTGACTAATTGTATTCATTTGTGCAATTCCAATGACAGACTATGCAGCACTAGAAGATGAGTGCTTAAGGAAGAACTTGCAATTCAATACAGTAGATGATTGCAAGAGCTTCTATTTAAGATATGGTCATGATCGAGGTTTTGGTGTTCGAGTATACAACGAACACACGAGGTTGCGCAAGAACAGCAAGGGAGAGCTTGAGGAAAAGTATTGGTACCTTTACTATTTTTGCAACAAACAAGACTTTTCGAAGGTGAGTACTAGAAATCCAAAGGTCATTAAGAAACGGCCGGAGGATAGTGTCATTGTTAAAACCCAACGTAAAAGAAAAAGAAACGAGTTAAGGGTTGGGTGTACAGCTCGTGTTGCCTTTCGGTGGGATGTCGATAGGAATGCATTCGTGGTTAGTCATTTCAACAATATACACAATCATGAACTGAATGCAAAGGAGCATGCGCAGTTTTTGAGGTCTAACAAAAGTGTTAGTGAGGCTGAAGGTCTGATGGTTGAAGCCAATGCAGATGTTGGTGTTAGTTTGAGCTCTTCTTACAAGCTACTTGCTATGTGTGCTGGTGGTTACGAAAATCTTAACTTCTCAAAGGATGACCAAAAGAACCATATGACACTACAAGAAAAATGAGAATTAACGGCAAAGTCTATTTGCCATAATAAGTGATTTATGTGCCGCGACAGCTCTATAGTGGCACACAATTGTGTGCTGTCAATACTGCTGCCGCTAAATCTCTTTAGCGACAGATGTTAGCGGCAAATATTGTCTGTCTCTAATTCATAAATTCCCAACAGATAGTTTTGTTGCCAAATTGACTTTTTAATTACTTTTATTGTGTGTCCTTTTCTCTATTTAGTAGCGAAAGTATTTGTCACTAATATTAACTTTAGCGGCAGATATATATGCTTCCATAATACGTTTTAGAGTCACTTATATTAGCCTTTAAATTCATCTATAAAAGCAAACTAAGTGCCGCTAAAGGATAAATTTTTGTCGCTAATTTCACATTTACATATCATTTTTCTACTTTTTGAGGCATATTAATAGCCTCTAATTCCTATATTCTAGACAAATCTATTTGCTGGTAATTCTACCTTTTAGAAGCAAAAATACTTGCTGGTAATTCTTTTTTATTTTTTGGTAGGAAACGGAGTGCTAACGGAGTGCTGGTAATTCTTCAGAGACTAATGCCAAGTGGGGGTGTCGTTCTCCTGCTCCCCCAATGAGTTGAATAGGAGTATGCGAATCAGTCTGGACCTGCACCTGTCGAAGTCCCATATCCCACGCTGCTTTCAGTCCGAAAGCAATTCCCGCCAGTTCCGCTCTGGTAATTGACCCTTCTCCCAGGTTGCCGGTGAAAGCTCTCAGCAAACGCCCATCTTCCCTCCGAATAACCCCGCCCGCTGCTGCACTGCCACCCACCACCGACCCATCCGAGTTGAGGCATGCCCAGCCCCGCGGAGGGACCTTCCAAGCGATCAGCCGCTACGACGGGATGGCACCACCGGTGAACACAAGCGCTGACTTCATGGCCGCCTCCTCGATCTGCTTCTCCAACAACACCACTCTACAAGGTAAGGAGCTTATCGAAGCTAACTCCTTCTCAAAAACAAACTTGTTCTTGTTCTTCCATAGCGACCAACACATCACGGCGAAGCGAGTCGGTGTCACACTTAAGCTCCGACCAGCCAAATAGTGAAGAATCCACCTGTTCAAGTCAGGCTGAAAGAACGTCTCGTCTGGCTCCTCTTGAAGGAAATCCGCCCAGGCAGCCCGTGCGTAAGGACAGTCTCGAATAACATGCAGAGTCGTCTCCTCCTCCCCACCACAAATGCGGCAGCCCGCCTCTGACGTCAGGTGCCTCCTCCGCCTTTCATAGTTGGTGAGCAGGTGCTGGTGGGTAATTCTAGTTTGAACATAGTAGGTAATTCTAGTTTTTAGAGGCACAAATACTTGTTGGTAATTAGATTTTTTTTTCTCGATAATACATTTGATTTATTTTCCGTTGCATAAATTAGAGGCTCGTAGATTAATATTAAATTGGGCTCCAATATCTTAATAATTACGATATTTAAAAGGAAAGAACAAATTAAATTGAAAGTTAAAGGAACTAGTATATAAACGTACGTAGTCTTCTTACAAAACATTCAAGGAAATAGCAATGCCAAATGTGCAGGGGGAAAATGCTAACATTCCACGTTTTTACTAAGTATACCATAATCTAAATACTTCCCACAAATGCAATAACACCTATATACGAAGCTCAACTTCATCACAAACGTGGGTGCCGGACAAATCTTCAAACTGTTTCAACCTGTATTGAAAACAATATTTCGATGTAAGTTCCCAAATGATTTGAACAAAACCGCAACAATGAATCAAGCCATAGTACACAAAATGACTTACAAAACTAGATGGCCATGCAATACTTTGTGCTACCACATCCCCAATGAACTGATAACTTCCATATGGTCGTATTAAAGGCTCGTCACGCTTGATAGGTACTATGATAAATACTTCAATAAATCCAACTCCTAGCTCTTCCCCGCCTACCAATTTCTTCGGATCTTTACTGCAAACACCGGCTCTAGCTACATCGACGCCAGGACTCCGTAAACTCTTCAATAACACATCTGTCAATCCCTATAAATGTACAAAAGTATCATTTAGTACTTTTAAGTAAAACGCTATAAAAGCAATATCAAATATTGGCTTAATTGCAAGTTTGGTCACCCGAATTGCTTAAAAATTTCATGTTTGCCACCCGAATTGATTTATTCCATTTATAGTCACTCGAATTAGTTCAACAGTCCAAGTTCGGTCACTCTCCGTTAACCTCCGTTAGACTCCGTTAATGACGGCCGTTATGTGATGACGTGGCTAACGGAAAGACACAGTCAGCACATTTAAACATTAAAAAAAGACGACCCGACCCGCCAACTCAGCCTTACCCGCCAACTCAGCCTTACTTGCCCAACCCAAGAACCAACCCAATTAATTCACCCTAAACCCAGACCCGAGACCCAACCCCTCCCCCCCCCCCCCCCCCCCTGAAAATTAAATCGCAGATGGATTAGGGAAATGCCCTAACTCCATCTTCATCCTCTCACCCGCGACTGCCCTAACTCCAACTTCATCCACCGCGACTGCTGTTCTTCCAACGACTTCTACCGCGCCGTCGAGAATCGCCGTCGAAGGGATGGAGGCCGCCGCCCTGAATCCCTCACCCGCGACTCTTCTTCTTCGAGCGCTGCTGTTCCAAAACGCGCTGAATCCCTCACCCCCTGCCGCGACTCTTCTTCTTCGCGTGCGTCTGTTCTTCCCCCTGCCGCAACGCGCGCTGGTGTTTTCCCCCCAAATCGAGCGCTGCTGTTCTTCGCGCGCTGCTGTTTCTCTCCGGCCGTCTGTTCTTCCCCCTGCCGTGGTCTGTTCTCTCCTGTTTTAAAGGTAAAACTCACCTGCTTCCCCTCTCCTCTCCTCTTCTCTATTCTTCGCTTTTATAACCCGACGCGTAAAGGAAGAGTTGTCGCTGTCCTGGGGCAAGGGGAATCTTTTGGGGCTGGAACTTTACCTTTCTTTATACTGATGGTGGAGTTTTTGCCACTTTTTCCAGCTCAGCCTTCACCATGGTGGGTCATGTGCGTGCACCAAATGCGCCCCAACCAAAATATGGTGAGTCAACTATCCTTGAAACAGCTCGCCTTTATTGCAGTAAAGGACAACAGTTTGTTGTTTCTTTCGAATTGAAAATTAGTGTTTGTGTGGAATAGCAAAACCAGCAGCATGTGTGAAGTGGTTCAGATGTCATTTTCATGGCTTTTAATACTAGTTGTTGGGTTAATGAAGTTAGAATTTAGCATCTGCCTTTTACTGCTTTGTCATTTTAATTAATCATTCTCTCTTTCGTTGTTTGCAACAGGTGCTTCTAGTGGAGAGTTCACGTTTGAAGTGCACTTATCAGAATCATTGAAGAAGAAGGGTGGCAAGCATTTTCTGGATGAGAAGTCTACAGTCTACTGGGACTATGCAGATATTGATGAGTTATCAACGCTTGATCTGCCTGACATATACAAGGCATGTGGAGGGAAGATTGACAAGCCGAAGTTCTTCTGGAGCACTTCTTCAACTGATGCTATGTCAGAGATCACGTCAGATGAAGATATACTCGCCATGTCAACAAGTGCAAATGAAGATGCGAGGGTCATCGAACTATATGCCATCTCTGAGGAAGACATTGCTGAGATCATGGACAGTGATGAGGACGAAGATGGAGGTGCCACCAAGAGTAAAAAGGGTAAAGAAGTTGCTGGTCGTGAATCGGATTATGAGGAAGAAGATGATAGTGATTATGAAGCTAGTGAAGAGGAGGACTTTACCAGAGCTGACAATCTGCAGTTTGAAAGAAGCGTAGCAGCAGATGTAGAAGCTGGTTTCTACACCGAAGAAGACGAAATTGAGAAGTGCAAGAAGACTATCATAGAGGCAGAAGAGGGTTCAGATGTCGACTCAGACGATCGAAGGACAATTTGTAGCTCAGATGAAGATGAGGACAGTCACCATGCGGAGGAGTTTCGAGCTGAGAGAGACATGGAGAGTCCTACTTTCGCAGTTTCACAAAGATTCAGCAGTTTCGACGAGTTGAAAGAGGCCATAAAGCAGCATGCATTTGTGGAAAAGCGCCCCATTTGTTTCAAGAAGAACGACAAGAAGAGGCTGCAAGCAGTATGCGCTGATCCATGTGATTGGTATATATGGGCCTCCAAGATGATTCTGACAGATGCAGTACAGATCAAGAAGTGCAAGCTACAGCATTCT
This sequence comes from Linum trigynum, assembly GCA_964030455.1. Classification (NCBI taxonomy): domain Eukaryota; kingdom Viridiplantae; phylum Streptophyta; class Magnoliopsida; order Malpighiales; family Linaceae; genus Linum; species Linum trigynum. The sequence goes on from OZ034814.1 coordinate 10,665,640, forward strand.
ACAGATTGCCGGAGGACATTTAAGGTGAAGTTTGCAACTGCCAAGTTTCTAGGTGATAAACTTGCTGGGAAGATGGCAGTAGACAAGAAGATGAGCAAGGGGCTGCTCAAACAGATATGCAAGGAAGATTTTAAGGAAGATGTATTGGATTCAAAGGCATAGAGGATTCGAAGGGCTGCTCTTGAGAAGGTTAGGGTCAGTTTTATAGAGCAATTCCGAGGGCTATACCACTACGCCGAGGAATTGATGAGGAGCAACCCAGGTTCTACAGTGATCATCGAGCAGAGAAATCAGCACTTTGATCGGATGTATGTATGTTTCCAGGCTTCAAAAATGGGTTTCAGGGCTGGTTGCAGGCATGTCTTGGTTATTGATGGCTGTTTTTTGAAGCATGAGTATGGAGGTCAACTCCTTTCAGCAGTGGGTATTGATGCAAATGATCAGTACTTCCCAGTAGCCTTTGCTCATGTACCTGTGGAGAATAAAGAGAATTGGGAGTGGTTCTTGGAGCTCATCTCTAGTGACTTGGATGTTAGGGACAATCCCGGATGGACTTTCATGTCCGACAAACAAAAGGTATGCTTTCTATTGATTTATTCCTTGTTTTTGTGCTTACAATTCTCGGCTGTCCAGAATTTGAATTGTGTGTTATTTGTGTTTTAGGGACTAGTGCCAGCTCTCGATGGACTCTTCCCAGCCTGTGAGAAGAGGTATTGTGCAAGGCACTTGTGGATCAACTTCAAAGGTGCTTGTGGGGGGTCCCAAAACATGAAGAACCTGTTCTGGGCAGCAGTTAGAGCGGAAACGGTTCCTGAATTTCGCAACCAAATGCAAGCCCTATCAGAGTACAACAAGGCAGCCTATGATTGGTTGATCGACAAGTCATTCATTCTACCATTGGACAAGGTCACATTATCAAACCCTCTGCAACTCTAAGATTCATACGAGCAATTTGGTGGAGAGCTGGAACAATGTGATTATAGAAGAGAGGGATATGGGTCCTGTATGTATGTGGGAGGGGATTAGAAGAAACTTGATGGTGTTATATGCCCACAGAAGGGAAATGGTGGAGAGATGGACATCTATGTTCACTGAGAAGATTGAGAAGGAGCTAGATGAGACTACTGAAGAAGCATTGAAGTGGTCAGCAGAAAGTAATGGGAACGGACAATTTGAGGTGAGGTGGCACAGCCACCAAGTTGTGGTCAATCTGAAGAAGAAGACATGTACATGTAGACATTGGGAGTTGACCGGCATTCCGTGTTCACATGCTATCCCTACAATCAGGAAGGCAAAGCTTCTGATCAAGGACCATGTTGCTGATTGCTACCTGCGGGAAACAGCGGCGAAGATATATGAGTTCTCCATTTCACCTACTAATGGCAAGGAGTATTGGCCAATTTCTGAGTTGGGGGATTGTGGAGTCCCTCCAGTTGCAAACTCGAAAAAGAGGGGCAGACCAAAGAAGCAGAGAAGAAAGGGACTTGATGAGGATGAGAAGGGGAAGAAAAAACAGAAGAAGGGTGAAAGGGAATCATCAAAGCCGGAAGGAAGGAAGTACGCGTGCACCACATGTGGGGTAGTTGGGCATACCAAACTGTTCCATAATGAAGAAAGGAAGAAACAGGTGGAGGAAAGGAGACAGGCTAAGGAACTGGCTAAGGAAGAAGCTAAAAGGAAGAAACATCTCGAAAGAGCGGAAAAAAATCGATTGGCAGCCATACAGAAGCAGCAACAGAGGGCTGCAAAAGCAGCTGCAAAAGCGCCAATGAGTCAGCCCAACACTGTCCAGCTCATGCCAGATGTATATATTTATTCAATTTTACAATTTTGCTTTCTAATCAAGTCCTACTATCTTCTAATGTTGCTTTAACTTTGCAGGGAACTACTAGGAGGCCACGGATTGAGGCATCACAGCAGCTCAGCCAAGGATGTGGAGGATCGCAAAATGAAAGCCAAGTGACTTAAGAGTGAAGATTAGTTGCAGTTTAGGTCCAAATGATAATTACCATTTTGAAGCCTCCAATTGGCTAGGAAATGTAGACGTTTGAATGTTCTCCTTTGCGTATTAGCTAGCCTATTAGGTCAAGGTGAATTGCTCTTTTGGAAAAACACTGTCCTCGAGGCTATAATTATCATTTGGACCTTGTAAGACTAAGTTTTATGAATGACTATCAGGTTTATCAATCTTCCAGTACATTGGAAGGTTCTTTTGCACAAATACGTGCCTTAGTTGTCCATTTATGCACCTATCTGTGAGTGACCAAACATGGTTCGAGTTATCAATTCCAGTGACCAAACATGAAACAAATTCACAATTCAAGTGACCAAACATGGAATTGATTAGCAATTTAAGTGACCAAAGATGTTTTGAATTAGCAATTCCAGTGACCAAACATGAAATGAATTAGCAATTCAAGTGACCAAACATGTTTTGAATTAGCAATTACAGTGACCAAACATGAAACAAAATCGCAATTGAAGTGACCAAATGTGGAATGCATTAGGAATTCAAGTGACCAAACATGTTTCTAATTAGCAATTCAAGTGACCATACATGGAATAATTTAGCACTTCACTAGCTACACATCAACAGATTACAACACCTACAGCTACACAGACGACTTATCACTTTCCTATCCAAAACAAAAAAAAATACAATAGCTCCTAAAATGATGAACGACACCATTTTCCGATCAAACTTGGACACCTCCTTGTTTTGCCTCTTCTCTAGCTCCCGCATTCGACGATGAAAATTTAGCAACACTTTTCTCATATGCTCATCAAGGGCTGGGTCAAGCCATCTGAAGTAGTTACATGCTCCATTTGTCTACACACCATCTACAGAAAAAAATAGAAGGATGAAAAAGGCGGCATAATAGTCGAATTGTAACACTAAAAAGAAAACAATGGTGGATGAACCTTACCCCATATCTGCTGCATCCATAAAACCTTCTTCCTGGATTCGCCTCAGTCCAGCTCGTCTTTAGATCTGTTGGCTCTCCACAGTGACAGAAGGGAGCCGCCATTGGTAGAGGTGAAGTGAGAGGAGGAGGAAAGGAAGAGATGGATGGGGATGGGGATGGGGCGATTCTCGCAAAGAGGAAGAGAACAGATGGTTAGGGATTCATTTCTGAGGGGGTAGACTTATAGGAGAGGGCTGGATTCAGGGGGGTTGGGTCTCGGGTCTGGGTTTAGGGTGAATTAATTGGGTTGGTTCTTGGGTTGGGCAAGTAAGGCTGAGTTGGCGGGTAAGGCTGAGTTGGCGGGTCGTGTCAGGTCGACTTTTTTTAATGTTTAAATGTGCTGACTGTGTCTTTCCGTTAGCCACGTCATCACTTAACGGCCGTCATTAACGGAGTCTAACGGAGGTTAACGGAGAGTGACCGAACTTGGACTGTTGAACTAATTCGAGTGACTATAAATGGAATAAATCAATTCGGGTGGCAAACGTGAAATTTTTAAGCAATTCGGGTGACCAAACTTGCAATTAAGCCGAAAAGAAGAAAAACTTAAAACTTATAAAGTTCATTATGGAACTAATGACAGCGAAAGGGTAAAAAACAAGCTTAGGTGCTATGTCCCAACGATATGAATATCAACTAATGAAGCAAGGCATAACTAAGAAAAATGGAACACTATATGGGGAAGAACGGGTTGATGCATGGTCCGCCCTAGCTAGTTGTGTCTTGTGCATTACAATATAAGCTAAAGACAATATATATTACCTGACTACAAGGATCAGAATCAACAAATCCACCAACATTATTTTCAAACTCATTCCCTTGAGATGAAATCAAATTCTGAAAAAAATGAGTAGTGCATGATTAATTTGGTTTGGTGCCCATGGTAAACATAAAAAGAAAGGACAAAAGACAATTACTGACTATTCTTACTTCAGAAATGCGCACTCCACCAACATCTGACATTTCCATTGATCTTCCTATGGAAAGTGCATTTGGAACAGATGGAGAGAGATGTAGTGGTGAATCAGTACGGCTAGCATTCCTATTTGGTACCTATACATGTAAACAAATTAATTCAGTTCACTTGCACAAATATACCTCTATAGAATTTAAACATCACATATACCTTTTGCAAGCAGCTGTCTTTTCGAGAAGTGCTCTCATTTGAAGCTAAACCACGAAACTAGGGTATATATGTCTCAAGAATCATATTTGGCAGCACCTGAGACTAACAAAGCATACCATATTTAAGCCTATATTTAGAAATGGGATTCTTCTAATCTGATGATGATGAAAAAAGTTAATGCTATCCAAGAGATCTATTTGTATACAATATATATGACTAACTATACATGTCTGTCAAGGTAGTATGAAGAGATGGGAAATAGGATGATGGTGTTGACTCTTTCCTGACTATCCCCTTCAGTAAAGCGGCTGAGTAGTCAACACTTAGCTTAGACTAAATAAAACAATGTACTTGTATATAAGTGCTTACATTTCTTGGTGTGATATCAACTCTTCTAGGTGGAGATTGTAACATCGAGACGAATGAACCAACTCCTAAATTGTAGGCATCCTATAACAGAATCATAGTAGTATGCATCAATTAATAATAGAAAATGGAATTTTGTGTGGTACTTTGAATGATGGAACACTAACCTGGGTAGATGAGTCATCATTGTGAATGCCTTCATCATCCACATGTCTTGTGTGATCCTATATTAGACATAATAAAGTGAAAGTAAAAATGGATCTGTTTACTAGTTGTACTAATAAATAGGACATATTATTTAAGTAGTGAACTTATGAAATTTTACCAAACTCGGTTCATCTCCAGCAACATTAGGCGAAGTATTCAAATCACTTGTTGAATTCAACAGTGCATTTGGATTCATCTTCTCAAGGATAGTGAAGATTCTGACTTGTTCTGCTTTCATCTGATTCATCTCATCTTGATGTCTAGCTTCCATTTGTTTCATATCTTCTTGTACTTTCACCACTTTTTCATCTGCATTTCTTTGGACCTCCAATGCCGTCTTTATGATTGACTTGCGAGAGTTTCTCACAGCCCAAGCTGGTGCTAATCCAAATGTCCTAGGCCGATATTTACACTTATTTTCCCCTAAGACAAGTGTAAGAGGGTCATCTCCTCCCGTACCATCAGCAATTTTCTCCTGAAAACATGTTTAATACATTTGACAATAAATTCGTTATGACCAAACCACAAAGAGATAAGTAAAACTTAACATAATACTTACAATGACCTCTGTAACTTTTGCAGTCAATGGAGTCCCATCACGATGTACATGGGCAGCAACATAAACCTCAGCTTCAGTTGGCTCTGACTTATCTGGTCTGGATTCTTTCTAGAGAGTACAATATACCACAAACTAATTACTAGTCATATAATTAAACACGCATATTAAAGAGTGAATGTATGCAATGTAAACATCACCATTTCTTCCTTCTTGTTAGCATAACCAGATGATCCCAAGGTGTGTGTTGATGTCATCTGGCTTCGGTTATTTTTTGCTACTTCTTCTCTATGTTGTAATGATTGAAACAAGTTCAATATATGAAGAAGGTCTTCCACTACATGCAGGTATGTTGTAAATAAACATAATACTACATACAACCTTTCCTAATTAAAAAGAAAAAGGCTAGTAAAAACAAACCAGAGGTTCCTTGAAATCCTAAAACCATACCGCAGCCTTGTCACTTTTCCAAAAGTTCATCAGCCATTCCCAGTGCATCAACAGTCGATTCATCTTCACAAGGAAGCAGTGAATTTTCTATTTTTACTCTTCTATCCACCTGCAAATGGCACTCGGATGTTCATAATCCACCTATTACAAATGGAACAGACAGCAAACAATAATACAGCGATTCTTAAAAATGCAGCAGACAGTAAATAAAGTATTCTTATACAATTTTCTAGCCACCCCCAATTTTCTAGACAGGAAACAAAGTAGTTTTACACCTATCCACCTGCAATTTTCTAGCTATAGACGTCTGCAGCACAGTGTATTAGTGGGGGAAAACCATCTCAATAGTCCGTTGGCTAGACCACCTCTGCTGTGACACTCTCTAACTTTAAAATCAACAACATCTGCACTGCCAAATGCTTATTTCAAAGATTGAACTATTTTAGCATGACAACTATTCAAAACTAAATCTATCCACTCGTGTAATTAATAGGTGGTAAAAACAGCCTGTTATAACAACTGCTCCACCAGGCCACGCAACACTAAAGCTGCACGAACAAAAAGGCCGCTGGCTTTACTAAACCGGAACCGAAGTGAACTAACCCTAAACGCAAGTGAACTACAGTGAAAACTAACCTGGGATGTTGCGAGTTGTCGCGCGGGGACCTCAGGGAAAGAAGACAAACTTGTCGTCGCCGGGATAATACACGCGGAGATGATTTTGGTGGAAGGAGGAGTCGGGCGCAGTATGAGAACTTAATTAGGTCTAAAAAATTCTAATTGCCCACCCGCCCAACATCGCCTATGATTATCCCGCCTTCTTTTTGATTCTGTGCTTGGGTTTTGGCGGGACAAATCAATTGCCCAATTCATTGTTTGGGAGCGTTCGTGACTTGCGGAGTTGGAGAGAAGATGAAGGGCGAAGAAGGCGGAACGAAGAAGAAGGTGAGGATTGAGGTGTCTCCAGTAGCCTCTTTTGTCGTTCTGTTTTTCCTTTTTTATTTTGACAAAAAAAAAATCAATGCTTTTAACACTAAAAGCAACGCTAAGTTTTTTTTACCGTAGCTTAAAATTTTAGTTTTGTCATTTACCAAACAAAAAAGCAACGCTTTTAAGTTTTAACATTACTTTTTTTTTTTTTTGAAAGCTTTTAACGTTTCTTTGTTTACCCGTGGGGAATTTAAAATATTAAAAATCTTCTTTTGGAATGTGTTGTAACCATGGTTGTCACGTTGGCCGGTGTACCACCGGTTGTACCTGGTTCAACCGGTACCGATCAAAAAATCGGCATGACACCACCGGTATGACCGGCATTATCGATATACGAATCTCTAAGTAAAATGATCTTATTTTAGTGAATTTAATTGATAAAAATTATTATATTATTTATTTTATGAGTATAAAAGTTAAATATTAATGTTATTAGTTGGATTCAGGTATAAATGTTTAAGTATTGACGTTAAATGTCATGTTTAAATATGAGTATTTATAATTTAATTTGTAATATTGACCGGCATGAACCGGCACAAACCGGTATGTGCCACCGGTTGAACCATTCCACTAGCTAAACCGGCACACTGGCATAAACCGGTTTGACAGCTTGAGTTGTAACTTGTAAATATATACTCGCATTGTTAATAAATTTCCCTCCTTCACTTTCTAAAAAAAATCCCTTCTTCAAATAAATCTTATAGTCCAAAATATAGAAAAGAAAATATTCGAGACATAACAGAAAACAAATTTAATTAGAGCTAGTACTCAACATCCATATTATCATCCCCGACTTCATCATCATCTTCCACTTGTGGTGCTTCAAAACCTGCCCTTCTTCTGATTCCAGCAGATGATTCAGGCGAAGCATCTACAAGAGATCCCTTGCCGCTTGCACTAATCCAATCAGTATCTCCATCATTTGGAATGTCTTCCGAAAATTCTCCACTTGCAGCCTCACTTTGTAAATAAGTATCAACATCTTCCTCGTCTCCTTCTATACTCATGTCGCATAAATCTCTTGGTGTAGTTCTGACAACCACTTTCCAATTTTTCTCAATGGGATCATCAACATAAAACACTTGTTGAGCCTGTGAAGCCATAATAAATGGTTCTTTGTCATCCATTCGCCGGTTAAAATTCACCAGAGTGAATCCCAATTCATCTTGCTTCAAGCCTCTGCCAAAGGAAGAAGTTGTTGCATTATAATATGAGTATCATGACTTTTCAAACCCGAGATTTTACGATTTTGCAGGTTCACACAATTAGCTATATTAGCAGCATAGGCATCGGGTACTTTGACACTCTTCAGTACCCCACACAAAGTTTGCTTCTTTCTAGAAGTGAGCGTAAAAGATGCATCACGAATGAACAACTTACCAGAAGGATGCCTCTGTGGATGTAGTCCCTCCCTTATCCTTAGCAATTGCATATCCTTAGCAATTGCATATCCTGACGAGCTTTGACACCATCTTTTGACCTCCCAGCAACATTCAATAATGTAAAGAGAATGCTATCACATACATTCTTCTCAATATGCATCACATCAAGATTGTGCCTTAGTAGGTTACTCTCCCAATATGGCAACTCAAAGAATATACTTCTTTTCTTCCAACCATGAGGTAGAGTCTCATTATGACATTCTTTGCCAAACGTGATCTGCTTGCCCTGTAACTCATTTAACACCTCAGACCCAGACAATGGTTTAGGAGCAGGTCTGAACTCTTGTTGATTGTCAAAGGATATTTTATGGTGTCTGAGTACATGGTTAGAAGGCAAAAATCTGCGATGGCCTAAGTAGCAATATTTTTTACCCTGGTACAACCACTGCGAATGTGTATACTTATGACAAGAAGGACATGCTAGCGAACCTTTAGTGCCCCATCCTGATAACATTGCATAGCCTGGGAAGTCACTTATTGTCCACATCAGTGCTGCCCTCATTTTAAAAGTTTGCTTAAAAGATGCGTCATAAGTTTCTACACCATCATTCCATAAACCTTGTAAATCCTCAATCATCGGCTGCAAATACACATCGATGTCATTTCCAGGAGACTTTGGACCAGGAATCAGCAGGGTTAAAAATATGTATGGCTCCTTCATGTTTAACCAAGGAGGCAAATTATATGCCATCATAACAACTGGCCATGTGCTGTGTGAAGTACTCATTGATCTGAAAGGGTTGAAACCATCAGCTGCTAAACCCAATCGAACGTTGCGAGGATCGGAAGCAAAATTTGGATGATGAAAGTCAAAAGTTTTCCATGCTGGAGAATCTGCCAGGTGCCTCAAGTTGTCGTCTTTTACACGACTTTCAGCATGCCAACGCATCAAATTTGCTGTGTCTGGCGTAATGAACAACCTTTGAAGTCTTGGCCCTATTGGAAAGTAGCGGAGCTTCTTCAAAGGGATTTTGGTAGACTTGGATTCCGTTGAAGCAGTTGGATCACTCGATGTATTTTGCCACCTATCAGCTTTACATATCACACACTTGGACGCATTGATATGCTTTTTCCAAAATAACATGCAGTCATTCTAACAAGCGTCATAAGTTTTCTGACTCAGCCCCAATTCTGACCTAACTTTCTTCAATTCATAGTGAGATTTATGTAAAGTTTCTCCTGTAGAAAGTACTTCTCGCAATAACTCTAACAACATATCAAGCGATTTGATGGACCATTTCCCAACACACTTCACGTGAAATAATCTGATGATGAAGGAAAGCTTGGTATGACTAGTACAACCAGGAAATAGTGGAGTTTGATGTGCTTCTACCAACCTCGAAATTTTACGAACCTCCGCGTTTGTTTCATCTGCTTCTATTCCGGACTGAATGTCGTTCTCCAGATCACCAAGCATGTCATCGAGATCATTGTCAGAATCCTCATAATCTTGATTTGTTGCGCCCGTAGAAGGCGATGCATGGAAAGAACTTTCTCCATGTAAAACCCAATTTGTGTAATTGGGGAAGAATCTGAAGCATACCAAGTGATTGTGCACATCGGGACGAGATAACCATGACCGATTGCAACATTTCTTGCACGGACATAAAATTTGTGCATCGCGACAACATGGAGAAGCATAAGCGAAATCCAAAAATTTGTTTAACCCCTGTATATATTCCTCCGTACTTCTTGACTTGTTCATCCAACTTTTATCCATCTTCAATAAAAACACATTAATAATAAGCAAACCAATAAATCATCAATAAAAATCAGAAATTCAATAGATTAAATAAGGTACCATAACTAGGCAAGGTAACCTTTTTCGGCGTAGTCTTCAACAGTTGAACTCCAGAAATTGACCGCCAAAATCAGATGCCCACGACAAATTAAAATTTCCTCCAAAAATATAACCACTTGAAGGAATTCACCGGACGGAATTCTAGCGCAATATATTAGCCTCTGTTTCCCCTGCCCGCCGGATGAAATTTTAGCGCAAACAATTGACCTCTATTTCCCCTGTTCGTCGTTCGAGAATGGAGACACTTTCTTTTTTTTTGTCGAAAGAATGGAGATTCTTTGAGTTGCTACAAGCAAATACCATCAGCTAGCCATCTTTATATATAGCCTGCTTTCTTTTCCTTGTCCCAATTGTTTACCAATTGAATCCACTAACCACTCTTCCTTTAGGATTCCTTATCCCAACGGTATAATAATAATTCAATGGGTTGGTTTTTTCCTAATCAAAATTGTTTTCCTTTAATTTATTGATATGTTTTCACACAATCGGTTACTCCCCTTATTATTTATTAAAATTATTTAAATTTTGAAGGTATCCATTTTAATCTCCAAAATATTATAATATATATATTATCATTGGCGGCAGATGTTTGTACCAAAAGAGACAATTATAATTGTTGGTATTTGACTTACAATCGTAGGAACTTTTATTTTTTATAGTAAGAGATTTTTCATTTTATATATTTATTTAAGAAGCAATAACAACTCTTATTGTAGCCTCTAAAAACACATATATAGTAGCAAATAGTTTTCTGCCTCCAAAAGTTACAAATATTAATATAATAATATAATAAAATTGTCCACGGATAAGAAGGCAAAATTTTACATGACAGTTACAATAAATGTGCCGCTATATGTAGTATTTCAGTTAAATTAAATATAAATGTAAAATAATAAAGTTTTAGAGGCAAATAATATTATTTTTGGAGGCAAAAATTATATTAGTCACGTATAACATATTTTAGGTTGCAATTATTTTATGTGCCGCAAATTTTTGTCGCTAAATGTCATTTTTCTTGTAGTGTGAACAAGCGAAGACAGAAGAACATGGCACATGGTAAGGCAACTTTTTTGTTGGAGTACTTTCAGAAGCAAATGGAAATCAAACCTGGATTTTATTATTCCGTGGAAGTTGATTGTGATGAGAAAGTTGCTAACATATTCTGGTCGGATGCCCAGATGCGGGCTGATTATAAATTGTTTGGTGACTCGATCTCTTTTGACACAACTTACCGTACGAACAAAGTCTATCGCCCATTGGGTACGTGTTTTCTTCTGTTGTTTGCATATACTTTTCTATTCAAATACATTGTGTGATAGTCATGATAGCTTGAATACTCGTCCGAATTTTTTGAATACTAGTATGGAATGTATGAATATTACCATGGACGGTGACAATAATGAACTTGTAAAAATGTGTTATGTAGGAATGTTAGTTGGTTTCAACCACCACCGACAGACTTGCATATTTGGGGCATGTTTGTTGTATGACGAGACTAGTGAATATTTTGAGTGGTTGTTTGATGTGTATCGTCGTTGCATGAATCAGAAGCTCCCAACCACCATCTTCACCGATCACGATGCGGCTATGGCCAAATCACTTCGTAATGAGTGTCCCGGTGTCTTCCATGCATTATGTACGTGGCACATTTTAATGAATGTGAAGAAGCATTTTAAGAAGGACAAGGATGTTTGGAAAAATCTAAGCATTCACCTCAATTACTTATTCTACACGGTTGATAGTGAGGCTGAATTCTACATTGCATGGAAGGACATGCTTGCTGAATGCTTCCCCGACAGTGACTTTGTGGATGGCGACCCGTGGTTGCACTATCTGCTAGGATTCCGGAAACAGTGGTCTTCATGTTGGCTTAGAAGTCAATTCACTGCTGGTATGTTGACAACGCAGGCCAGCGAATCCTGTAATGCATCGGTGTGTCATTTTCTGAAACCAAACCATCAACTGGATCAGTTTTTCATACATTTTAACAGGTGTGATGTTACTATTTCCTGAAATACTAAATACAATATTATTGAATATGCTCTGTAGTAGTCGTGAATATTACTTTGTATGTTTCCAATTGCAGTTTGGTAGAGGACAAAAGATACAAGGAGAGGACTCTTGACTTTGAATCCATTAATCAGGTTCCTGCCATCTCCTCGCCATTCAGCAAGATCCTCAAGCAAGCTGCTGAGATTTACACTCCTCGCATGTATAGAAGGGTGGAAGAACAATATCAACAAATGGAAGAGTACGGATTGGAGCCGCACTCCAATGGTAGGGACGACGAATTTATTGGGTACACAACATTCTACACCAAAAATGACGTCCGTTGGGATGAACGTGTTGCTTTCGTTGATGAGGCAAATGCACAGCTGGAATGTGGGTTGTAGGCTGTTCAATTCCATGGGAATTATATGTCGCCACATCCTCAAGGTGATGGTCCACCTTGGAAATTTCGGCAATCTCGCCATGAAAACCCTGCCAGAACAATTTATATTGAAGAGATGGACCATACATGCCAAGAAGAAAGAGGTCGATGAATCCTCCACAAGTGGCAGGACGGATGAGGCTCCATACACTTCCAACATCGTAGGTAACACCACAGCATTGAGATATAGAAAAACCACTACCATGTTGAATAAGCTTGCTACAAAACTGTCTGTTGCTGATGATGAAGTGTATGAGAAGTGGATGAAAGCACTATCTAAAATGTGCAAGTCGGTAGACCATGCCTTGTCCCGATCCATAACAAGTGAAACCGGTAAGCATCCAATTAGAATATTAACTACTGTTGCATTGAATATTACATACTTTACTACTGAATATGACTTGCCTTATATCAGGGGGGTCTCAACCATTAAATGACATGACCATGAAGCAAAAGGTTAATCCACAGAGTCATGGTCGTGAAAGGTACAAGTCCAGAAATGAGAAAGCCAGCGGTAAGAAGAAGATTCGGTATGCCAAGCAACTAAAGGACTTGGAGATTCTGTCGCAAGTTCCTGAAACTCAACGTGGAAGTCAAAACATGGATGACGAAGAGGACCTCATGGATCTGCTTGCATCGTAGTTGGTTAGATATATCTTTTTGGGAAACTAATGTGATATGATTTGTTATATGATAACATATCATACTGCAATTGGTTGAACTAATATTCAGGGCCTTGCGAGCTTCTATTTAGTAACATGAAACGTTATTTTGTAGTAATATGCACATTCTTGTGAAGGCAATGCATATTAATTGCTTATAGAAATATTCAAATAACCCTGACTTATATACAAAAACAACATACACTAAAATTAAGCATATTCAAACTCATATTCAAACACATTAGAAGTCATATTCAAATAACCCAGAATCATATTCAATTAACCCAGACTCATATTCCAATAAACCAAACAGAGATGTAGGTGGTAGGCAGATCGGCCGAGAAGTCATATGAAAAAGACGGAGTGGATTCCATAGCTTGGTAATTTTTAGAAAGCCGATAGGTGCCATAGCGTGGCAACGCGGATGTGTGGGGTTGTATGTTCGTCTGCCCTTGCGATGTAAACTTCTGCTGCAATGGCATGTTGCAGCGAGCCCATATGAGAGCCTTTGCTTCTTGCCGGGAGCTTCGTGCAAAACTCTTCCGGCGCCATTTGAACCAGCGACAGCGTGGCCTCATGATTGAACGTCATCTTGACGCGCGTACTGCCATATGCGCACTCGGCACGCAACTCATAATGCAGCCTAGCGTAAGATCGTGGTCATGTGTTTTCTTACAAAGCTAATGGGAGGATAAATTGAATGTTTGAACAAAGTTTTTATGTGCTCACTCTGGGTATTCTGGTGTTGTCTTGCAAATGCCACGGCCATAGGTGAACACAGTGATCTCCAACATGCAGCGATAGAGGTCCTTAACAAGAATAGCATTGTTCAGGCTTTTGGTCCCAAAAAATTACATAGTGTGGCAACATATTAAGTGTAAAAAAGAGTATGGAAATGTACCTCATGACGATACGCCTGAAGTGCCAGATCTTGTGTAGTTCTCCGAGCGTTTTTCTCACCGGGCATTGGCCATGCAAGAATCCAACACGATGTCCAGTATCTTTGTCAATGTAAGTAACTAGCCTACGGTTGCCAACGAATCTAAAGTGCAGGTCGGAAATTTTTGCAGTGCATACATTTTCAATGTAAAAGGTGTTAGGCAAACAAAGGAATAGAAACAATACTGCCAGTTAGATGTACCTATTAATGACAAATGCATGTTGGTGACTATATGAAGCAATGATCAGTCGACTTCCTGCTAAGGATTTGAATTCAAAGGAGCGTCATCTCCGAACACAGCAGAGAGCCTAGTCACTGCAGTGATCGTAGTTATCAGGGGGAGACGAGATTCTACACCCGAGACATAGGTAAGATACTTTTGAACATCCGGGCCCGAGCAGTGCACAGTTGCCCTCTCTCCACTGTTTTTGTAAAAGACAGTGTTAGTGCTTAATGCGTGCAAGGCAGCAGCAACACAACTGGGTGTTAATGTATACAATACCTAGCTTCTTCCATGATGATTTGGAATTGCGAATCACCATTTTCCAGCACTTTTGGGAGAGTTAGATGGATCACGCAACCTGTGACATCTGTCAGTTTACTAAACAGTCAGCCAATGAATATGTCCGAACGATAGTGCATGTTCAAAATAGTTAGATGGATCACGCAACTTGAGCAGCATAAGGGATTTTCATGTTCAAATGGAACAGAAGCAAATGGGTTGCTGAGGAAGCCATTGCATGGGAATTGAATACGACTGCGATTCTCCTGGATATGCGTAAATGAGGAAAATTTGATGAAAGACAATCGCACTAAAGTGGGTGTCGTGCGCATCGCAGCCCTGGCGGGGATGACCTGTAGTCCACATATTTTATAAAGACAATCTATCTTTAGCTGCGGCCAAATGGAATCGATGTCATCCTCCTCAACGCATGCTTCAAGCAAATTTTCCCATGTAATAGGTGAAACCACGCATTGAAAAGACAGCGAAGCCAGGGTCGATGTAAAGTTGTGGGTGCAAACGATGCATGAAACGATTTAGTTGGCAAACATACATCTTTGTCTAGCCACAACATATGTAGTATTCGCTTGCGCCATGTTTTTCCATCTCTATATTCCACCCATGTCTTAAGCAATCTAGCTATAAGTATTTCGTCGTACCACCCGAGGTCAAGGAGACGAAATGGTGTGCATGCTACAATCGGATCTGTTGCACATGTGATAGGGAATAGATTTAGTGTGAGATCATGATCTGCCGGTTGAACAGACCTTCTTAATACCAAAATCAAAAGATGCAAGGACGGAAAGTGTATAACCTTGGGGATCAGTTGGCAGTTCGTAGTCGCGGTCCATGGAACTCTACGATTCACTGTTTATGCTGCTCGAGCGTGGGTTCCGTTATGGGGGAAGGGAGAAAGGGAAGAAAGGGTTTCGGGATGGTGGAAGGGAGAAAAGAGAAGAAAGGGTTTGCCACGATCATGGGTTTCGTGATGGGAGAAGGGTTTCGCGACGGTGGAAGGGAGAAAAGAGAAGAAAGGGTTTGCCACGATGATGGGTTTCGTGATGGGAGAAGGGAGAAAGGGAAGAAAGGGTTTCGGGATGGTGGAAGGGAGAAAAGAGAAGAAAGGGTTTGCCGCAATGATGGGTTTCGTGATGGGAGAAGGGAGAAAGGGAACTGCAAAGGCGGGAGAGGAAATAGGCGACTACACTAGTGTGGGTTTCGTAATGGGCCGCCACTGTAGATGGGCCTCTCCCATTTTGTGTGTTTACTTGACCAAGGCAGGCCGAAGAGTACTTGGATCCAAGTAATATTCAATTAACCCAGACTCATATTCAAAAAATCCATACTCATATTCAAACAAATTCAGACACATATTCACAACAAGATTCAAACTCATATTCAAACACATTCGAACTCATATTCAAACACATTCGAACTCATAGCATACATATTTTAACTCATATTCACTCACATTGAACTCATATTCATACACATTTAACTCATATTCACTCAGATACGAACTCATATTCAGACAAATTCATACTCATATTCACAACAAGATTCGAACTCATATTCAATCACATTCGAACTCATATTCAAACACATTCAAACTCATATTTAGAACAAGATTCAAACTCATATTCAATCACATTCGAACTCATATTCAAACACATTCGAACTCATATGCATACACATTTTAACTCATATTCACCCAAATTCGAACTCATATTCAAACACATTCAGACTCATATTCACTCACATACGAACTCATATTCATACACATTTTAACTCATATTCACTCACATTCGAACACATATTCAGACAAATTCAAACTCATATTCATAAAACCCAGAGTCATATTCACAAATAATTAGGGGAGATCGAACTTAAAATAATTACACCTCCATACATGATCTGCACCCCCAATATAATTTCACACTGTCCCCCATGAATAATTACCCAAAAATAATGGCTCAACTTGATTAGAACACCTAATTAGGGAAGGTCAAACCCAAAATAATTACACCTCCATACATGACCTGCACCCCAAAAATAATTTCCCACTGTCCCCCATAAATAATTACCCACAAATGTTTGTTTTTAGTACTTAGTTAGTAGGCTACCAACACTCACATCTTCTGTCTCTTACTACCTCCATCTTGCCCTTCCTTCCACTCTTTTACCCACTTCAGTATATCATCCCTCCTCAAATTCTTATCCTACAAAACCAGCCTCGCAACAAGCAGTGCACGTTGCAGCTCAACGTGCTCTTGGGTTCGCCAAATGATTTTGTATGCAACATCCAAGTGGCCTTCCCAATGCTCCATGTATTGGCAAGCGAATACCCCACAGTCGTCATTACCATTTTGTTGTGGTACGTATGCAACATTAAACACCCATTCACTCAAGGGCGACTCCAGCAATACGCTCTTTCACTCTAGCAATGTTTGCACATAGTTGAACAAGTTCCTCGCCTCCGGTCCACGAACATTCTTGGCATAACTTTCTGAAATCTTCATGCTGTCCAACAAGAATGTTTGTTGCTTGATGAAGTCCACAACATAAACGAGGTAGTGGGCGTCGTCATATTTGGGAAAGAACATTTGTTACATTATAATAAAACCCAATTTAGTATTCAGCATAAGAACAAGTAATATTCATAAAACCCAGAATAGTATTAGAATTACCCAGACACATATTCTAACCCATAAATAGTTCACTCACATAATTGCATCCTTTAAAGTCGACAGTTTCAAATACTGGATCTCGATCAAGTGTGGCAAATGCCTCATCTAGGAGACTTGCAGTTATTGTTGCCCCACTCTTAAAATTTGCAGTTGCCTTGTCCTGTGATTGCATTGAAAACAAGAACTTATGAAGAAATTGAAGAGCATGGTTATTCATTACATGCATTGAAAGTCTAATTTTATTTAGGGTTAATACCTTAGTTTGGCCCGAACTGTACACATACTTTCTACTTTGGCCCGTGGTATTGGAAATTGCTATTCTGGCCTGAACTATGTAGCAAACTTCCTCATTTGGCCTGGAGGCGGGTTTGACCGTTAAATCAGACGGTCAAACTTGTTGACCCTTAGTCAATGCCCACCTCACCTGCCATGTCAGCTTTGAGGACATAATTTTTTTTTAATTTCTGATTTTTGTTTTCTTGTAATTTGCTAATAATGGGCCCTTTTTCGTTATTTTAATTAATTTTTTTGATTTATTATTTTTATTAATCGAAAGAAAACAAAATTCATAAATAAAAAAATTATTTTTATGTCCTCAAAGCTGACGTGGCAGGTGAGGTGGACATTGACTAATGGTCAACAGGTTTGACCGTCATATTTGACGGTCAAAACCGCCTCCAGGCCAAATGAGGAAGTTTGTTACATAGTTCAAGCCAGAATAGCAATTTTCAATACCACGAGCCAAAGTAGAAAGTATGTGTATAGTTCAGGCCAAACTAAGGTATTAACCCTTTTACTTACAACAAAAACCATAGGGAAGATACATTTTGTCAGCTTCCCATTCTTCGTGACATTCAGGTCGTTGAAGTAGTATCCAAATGCCTCAACAATGACACGATTCAGCCATACAGCACATTTCAAACTCAGCAAATGAAACCGACACACCTTGCACTTCGCAGTCTCCACAAATTCCGTAGAACTGTAAAAAGGACAAAGTATTTAACACACTTTTATGAAAACGCACGTGTAAATAATAAAATGAATATTGTTGGGATAACATTTGAATACTTACTCGTTCTCATCTCTCGTACTAAGTGAGAAATCAACTATCGCCTTATGCAAAGGGTCCAACTTGCAAGTAACAGTGTTGGAGAGGACATAGCTGGATAATACTTCTGGCTTTCTCATCGACCTCTCGAAGCGTGGAGTTTTCATGTCTATTCTCTTCCATTTTAAGGTCGTAAGCTCCCCCTCGTCGCCTTCAATAACCACCTCCACCGTTGGTGCTGAAGAAGCAGTACTTGGAACAGGTATTCTTCGCTGGTAAGTAACTGGAGCCGCCACGGGCACCGGAGTGGCCTTCTCAACGGACGTCGGAGTGGCCTTCTTAACAGACGCCGGAGTGGGCGTCTCCCCGGACATCGGAGTTGGCTCAATTGCCTCACCCTTGGAAGCCAGAGTTGGCTCCACAAATGACGAAGGAGGCTCAACAAAGGGAGAAGGAACCTCCTCCGTCATCGGCTCCTCAATATCCTACTCAGATGGCTTGTTCTTCTCAACCATTTTCTCAAGTATGTGGCCAATTTGTGTGGTCAACTCCAGCCATCTTTTCCCCTCATTCAGACACACACTACGGCAAACCCTTAGCTAGAAAAAGACAGAAAATAGGTATTTAGGTCATTGATAACATACTTTATTCAATCTCATCCAAATAGTACTAAAAAAAGCATCAAAATAGTATTCAAACAAGAACGCTAAACATTTGTCCATCATCCTAGCAAAGTACATGGAAATAGTATTCAAGTACATGGAAATAGTATTCAAATTATTCAAACTACCCAAATCTCAACATTTATTATATCCAATTTCATGAAAGCTACTCATTCCTCTCCACATTGGGGCTCCACGTTTTCCAATCTTGCAAGTCGTGCCTTCCACTTATTGAACATGGACTCAGTCATGCACTTCAACACCTTAAGCTACAAGTATGTGAATTTTTTTAGTTCATGAAATCTACATTACTCTAGTATGTCGAAAAAAAGTTAAACGTACCTGATCTTCATCCATGCGCTCCAAGTCGTCCTTTTCCCACCAAGAAGAGTTGTAAAATTCAGGAGCATCAGGAGCAGATGGAGCCTGTGTGCAGCTTTGCCCTTTATCTTCAACAGAACCACCAAACCTCTATCGAACTTCTGGTCTTGTCATCAACAAACCTGCTATCCCACCATTGCCCATGGTATGGATGGCTCCAACAACCTTCATTTGACGATCCTTGAACTAGTAGCTACAGGTTGGGGTGATGAAGGTCCCAACACCTTTGACCTTCAAAAAATCCAACAAATGTACCTGCCAGTCAAATAAGAGGAAGATGTTAGATCGGTGAGAAAAAAAGAATTTAAATGGCGAGACAAGATTAAAGTGATATTCAAACAACTCAGACACATATTCATAGAACACACACAGTAGTATTCATATCAGATTGAATTGATATTCAAATAACCAAGTCTATTCAGAAAATATTGACTCATATTCAAATAACCCATACTCATATTCAAACACATTCGAACACATATTCAAAATCATTCGAACTCATATTCAAATAAACATATTCAAAAACATTCTAACTAACATACATTCGAACTCATATATTGAAACACATTCAAAGTAATATTCAAATAACCTACTCATATTCAGAAAATTCAGAGTCATATTCAAAATAACATACACTCAATATAATCAAGCACATTTGCACTCATATTCAAACACATTCAAAGTATTATTCAAGCAGGATAAAACTAATATTCAAACATAAATGAAAGAACAAATACTTAAAACTTACAATGAGGAAGTGGACATCTCCATGGACCCAGTCAAGAAATTCCTTTCCTTGAACTGCAGCAAGGCTACTCTTCAGTTCAGCTACAACAAGGCGGGACCAGTTGTAGCTTTTTACCCGCTCAATCAACAAGGAACTCCGCATAATCAAGCTCACAAATCCGTGACCATGATGGTCGGAGAAGCGAGGCAAGAGCAAGCAGGATGAACTGCTTGACGGCCTTACGAACAGGAGGCCTAGCATTCTCATCCGTTAACTTGTCCACCATATCACTCAGAGGGAAATTCCGGCACCTGTTTCCTCCCAACCCAATCTCGGCTTGAAAAGCCGACAACTTGGTTTTGTCCAAGCACTTATCCAACACTACTTCTTCCCCAACGTGAGGAAGGCCATAAACACGAGGCACGTCCTCGTCCTCTAAGGACAGCACCTTCGTATTTTCTCCCTCTCCGAAAATGAAGCTGCTAGAAATAACATCGTAGAGTCGTGCCATTGCACACAGCAGAAACTTATCGACGCCGCGCAAGCGTATCTTCGGCAATCCATCAAACCCCGCCTTCTTAAGCTCCTTCTCGCATTCCTCATAGTAGGCCTCATCCTTCTTCCAAAATTCAATCACATTCAACAATGAAGATGTGTGACATCGATGATGCGTTTCATGTGGTTTCTTGGCCTTGCCTTTCCCAACAACATTCCCCCCATCTTTCCTAGCAGACTTCCCCACAGCAGCTTTCCCAGCAGACTTCCCCCAGCTTTCGCATAAGACTTTCCCTCAGACTTCTTCCCAGAAGACTTTCCCCTAGACTTCCCAACCGAAGTCTCACCAGACTTCTCTGTAGAGGTCTCACCGGACGTCCCAGCAGCAAACTTAACTCTTTTTGCTGCAACCTGATCTCCTGGACCAAGAGGAACATCTTCAGCAGTAGGAGGAGAAACATCTTCAGCAGCTTTCCCCGCAGCAGCATTCCCAGAAGACTCCCCACCAGACTTCCCAGCAGAAGGGGGATCTATTAAGGGTCGTTGTCGTTTCATAGCAGGAGGAACATCTTCAGACACAGGAGGAACATCTTCAGCATGAGGAGGATCTACTAACAGTCGTTTCATAGGTCCAGGAACACGCTTCTTGGTTCGCACCATTATTCCAAACCTGTAGACCAAAAACACATGTATTTAGAAAAAGGGGAAACACAACATAATGAAGATAACTAATATTCAGAACTTTCAACATACAGTATTAATCTAGCTGCAGACAAACAATTTCAATGAATACAACTAATATTCAAAATAAGAAGAACTAGTATACGCCAAAAACACAGTCAACATTATACAACAATACTCAAATCAGAAGAACTAGTATTCGTCAACAACACAGTCAACATTATACAACTAATATTAAAAATCACAAGAACTAGTATTTGTCAACAACACAGTCAACATTATATAACTAATTTTCAAACCACAAATCACTAGTATTCAACAGATTGAAGGTTACGACAACAACTACTTTTGGATTCAACCATATTTACTGATTCTAAGCAAGAACCGATTCTAAGCAACAACCCAAAAACTTGGTCAACATAAAATTCACAGATCTCGCCCACACAAGACACATTCTGAAGAATACCCATGAGAATCGAGTCTATTTTGAAGGTGTACCAAAAAAATCCTAAACAGTTATTCAGTGAACCCTAAACACTAAGGAATGAAGCAAAAGGGGGGATTCAAGGCAAAACCCCACAGCTAGAAAGAAAAGGACAGAGAGAATCGTCCTCACCGGTATTGATAGGCGAGAAAGGTCGGCAGAAATAGAAAGAACTCGAGGAAGGACGATTCTTCCTTGTCGAAGCTCTCCTGGTTATCGGCTGGGCTGCTCGTCGCCGACAAGAGAAGACGATTTCTTCGGCGCTTTTCTTGTTCCGGTGTTCCTCGCTTTTCTTTGTTTTTGGGAGGGGTGGTCTGTGTTGCTCTGGTTCGATGAGAGCAAAATAGAGAAAGAAAATGGCGGAGAAAGAAGAAGAATAGAGAAAGGAGCAGAGAGAAGGAAGAAGAGTAGAGGAGGAGACGGTTGAGGAGACATGAGGCAGTTTTTCTTTCAATTTCAAAACCCAAACTCCGCGACTCCACCACCTTTCCCTCCCTTCAGTTTTTGGCTAGGCTCAGCCGGCTTCACTTTTTTCCTTTCCTCTCTTACGCCCAGCTCGCTCAATCATTGCCGACCGTTACTGGCCTGGCGACGTGGCCCTCTCCCTACCGTGTGAGTTGGTGCACACAAAAATTTCTCTGTGTACCTACCATAGCGAAATCGGGGCTCAACGGCACTGATTCTGAACGAGTGACTAGAGACTACTGAATAGGCACGTGCCAGCCCAATTTGAATCTGTAAGCACCAGGAAGAAAACCCCTCTTTTCTTTCTCACCCACTTCTCTTCCGCTTTTCTCTCTCTTTCTGTCTCTCCTGTGTTTTGTTTTTTTTTTTTTTTTGAATCGGAGGCAGGAGCAGCAGCCATGGAAGCGATACTGGTGGACTGTGTGAACAACAGTCTCCGCCACTTCATGTTTGGAAACGCCATTTTCATGTGCGAACGCCTCTGCGCCGAGTTCCCTTCCGAGGTACTTCTTTATCTTGGTTGCCCCCTTCCCCAATTTCTTTCTCTTTCTCTTTTACCTTTTTGTTCTTCGATCGCACTCTGTTCGGCGCTCAGAGATGCCTTCCCCTCTGTGGGAGAAATTGAGAGGGTAAACTCTTCTTTAGTAGGAAGAGAGCTTGTGTTAACTAATGAGATTGGCTTTCTAGCGTGGTTACTACTAATTCCCTAGTCGTAATTCGGGGGTCTGGTGCGGGATTGTTTGCTCACTCGAGGTTTTAGTAGTGACTTGTATCCGGTTCTCTGTCAATAGTGTTAGTTGCATTGCATGCCTAGTTCAGTTGGGGTTGCAAGGTGGAATGTGCTTTGTAGAACAATCAAGCTATTGGTGAGAGAAGCTGACTTCTGGGATTTTTTTTATGTTCTTTTTGCTCCTGGGAATTGTGGGATGAACTCAATTATGATGTTTGCTGGCTCGAAGCTTCAGACTGTATAGTGTCATCTGTTGAATGTGAAAGAGAATTTTACTGTACTATTCGAAGCTTTTGTTGTAAATTCGTTTTTTGGCTGTGCTGTAACCAACTGATAGAGGCTTATCTTGGGGGGACTCTATAAAGAGAAGGATTGTATTCGTTGGGGTTGGGTTTATGAGGTACCCATATGGTATCTCAGTTCTTAGTCATTTAGTTGGTTATGTACTCGTTCTATTGAATTATCTCTTGCTTCTGGTCTTGTCGAGATAAGACTGACTGTTCTGCTGGCACAAACAATTTCTTCTGGGTGAAATGTGCATCCTTGATGCTTTCTCTCGTCTGGGTTGTTTTACTTTAACTTTCTACCAGGTTTTAATGAACTGTTTGATGGTTGTTTTTGTCTTGTCTGCAGACAAATTTAGAGTTGTTAGCTCGGTGCTATTTGCAAAATAATCAAGCCTATTCTGCTTATCATATCCTTAAAGGTACCAGATGCTAGTCCTTATTTCTTCTGCTTTTTGATCAGTTACTAATCTAACGAGCATCTTGTGATGCATAATCCAATTAATCTTTTCCTTCCCTTTTGACTTTGATTTGCTGAAATATATTGCCTATTCATTTTATATCCTCTTTGTTTCTTTTCTTGGTTGTTTGAAGGAACACAAATGGCTCAATCCCGCTACTTGTTTGCAATATCATGCTTTCAGATGGACCTCTTAAAGGAAGCAGAAGCAGCATTATGTCCTGCTAATGATCCAGGCGCCGAGGTATATGTGACATTCTACATTGTTTTAATTGAGATACTATAGAGGTTTTTCAACATACTTACTTCTTTTTACTACCAGTCAAGTATGCTTATCTAGCTTAACTGTTAACACCTTGTGAGATTTTTTGATTTGCTTAGCAAAGGAATTGTGTAGTCTGTTCCTGACTGTATTATCTGCTTTCTGATTGGAAGATTTGACGTAGCACGTTTAACTAGGATTTAGCTGAAATGACGGACCGTGTTCTTAATTTTGCATTGGAGTTGGCGTGCTGTAAAGCTTCTCTGATTAGGGAATTGATAATCACTCTTCGTCTTCTGTGGGTCTGTCTGTAGGTTCCCAATGGTGCTGCAGGGCATTACCTTCTTGGTCTTATTTACAGGTTACTTACCTTTCTTTCTATATTTTATTAAACCCATTTTCTTTTCAGTTAAAAGGTTATCATTGCTCAATCAAGAGATCCTGTTTTGAGTTTAAGCTTTTTTCTGTAAGAATTAAGGGACTTGCATATGAGATGACCTTATCCAGTTCAAATGTAGGTGTGCACTTATTGTTCATCATTATGTTGTATGACACCTATCTTCTAAAATGGTTGTTGCTGCGTGCATAGGGTGTGCCAGATACAAGAAACCGCTACGTGATAGAAAAGATTTTGTTGAATTCTTTCTTAGTGGTTGAATTATGTGAATGTTGTCAAATCTCCTCTGGAGAAGAATCATGTGTCTACAAATGGACTTGACTTATTTTATTCCTGTGGCCTGAGCTCAGCTTTTGTTTATGATCTGGATATTTACCTGTTTTTGGACTAAAGAAGCTTATGCTTTGTATCTAAATCATTGTTCTCTTACTTATTCTGCAAGTGCTATTGGTTTAGGTATACTGATAGAAGGAAAAGTGCTATCGATCACTTTAAGGAGGCTTTGTTGGCAGATCCTCTTCTCTGGGCTGCATACGAAGAGCTGTGTGTATTAGGTCCGTTTTTTTGTGAGATGCGAGAAATTTCTACATCTCTGGCAGCATTGTCGTTGCTCTATCTATAACTGAGGGATACAGCTTGCCATTGTTAACAATTAGCATACTTTTTGTCTTTATATTTATAAATTTTAGGTGCTGCTGAAGAGGCAACTGCCATTTTTGGTGAAGCAGCTTGTCTTGGTATTCAAAAACAGTACTGCCATCACCTGGCAGTTACTCACAACATGCATGTGTCAAGTGAAGATCGCACTGCAGCTTCAACTAGAAACTGCAGCTCAGAAGATGGTAGTCCAAGGCAGCTGAAACATATGCAAGGCACTAACTTGAGAGAACTATCAGGAAATTGCCATGTCTCATCAGCAGGAGTTGGTAGTCAGCCTTCAAATGGAGGTCCCCCAAGCTTAGGATTTTACAATACCCCTTCACCAATGGCACAGGTATTCTATTTTGTATTTGTGAAAATTGGAAATTTTGAAAATGTATACATATTTTGTTGTAGTTTGTACTGGTGCTGCCTTTTTGGTGGTTTCTTCTGGTTGTACTTTTGTCATTGAATTTACTTTGTTAAAGCTCTTATTCATCTTGATCTATAACTGCACCATCAATTGCTTTTTTTTTGGTTTCCCTTGTTTCACGACTTTGTGATCTAACGTTGTTCTCATATTTTGCATCTTCTAGTTTTTTTATATTGCGGAGTGCTTTAACTTTTTCACTAGGCATTCTAAAAGAACTTTCATTGTAACTTATGTTTCTAGCCAATGTTCTTCAACACTTTTCGTGTCATTTATGTTTGTTGCTGGTCAGCCATTACAAGGGCTGTTGAAATTCTAGTATGTACCGTACATCATCTATGCATCTTTTGTGAGACATCTCAACTCATTGTGTTCATTCCAAGTCTGTTATGGTTTATATGTGACTATTTGGATGTTCATAACGTCAATATGCTTATTTGTCATGTACTTTGTTTTTTTTTTGTCTCTTACATCTATGTCTTCTCCCTTTATTACCTGATAAATATGATGATGTCCCTGGTGTTCGCAGTTCTCGGGCGTTGCACCCCCTCCATTATGTAGAAATCTTCCGGCTAACGGTCCAAATCTTAGTAATGCTAATACTGATAACTCTCCAAAGTCAGTTGTGAATGCCAATTTTCAAGCTCCGCGAAGGAAGGTTGTTGATGAAGGGAAATTACGCAAGGTGAGGATTCAATGATTATGGTCAGAGCGTGTTTAATTTTGTTATTGTCATGTATATTTAATGTTGTAGAATTGTAGTTCTCCCTGCCTTCCAAAATGTTTAGTTACTGTGGTCATAACGGAGGTTGTATACTGTGATTAGTTTCCATGTTGTCGGCACTTATCATGGTAGCTCTGTCTCAAATCCCTCTCCGTAGCATGCGAAGTGACATAGTGGGTTAACTTTGATAGTGAAGATTTATGTTGTGAAATCAGTCATCTTGTCTATTGTGAGGAAAAATTCAGTAGTACAGAACTGCAGTTTGGCATAATTGCACTTGTTTCATTCAAAGAGTCTTCTTTACCTCCAATCCGATAATACCATTATTTGTATAAAGATTGACCTATTGCTTTTTGAAGGCCAGTGGGATCAGTGTCAGGTCATGAGTTCCTTTCACATTCTATTATTAAAATTTCTGATGTCCTTGTTGCTTGCTACATTTTGCAGATAGCTTGGGTTGGTTGCCTGGGCATACTAGTTTAAAATTTTTGTCTAAGAACGATTTTGTTTTCTTCCTTTCACCTTGGCATGGTTTTGACTTCAGATTTCTGGAAGGCTATTCCCTGATTCTGGCCCTCGACGTAGTTCAAGACTTGCCGCAGAGGCGGTGACCAACGCAAATGCGACCACCACGTCAGTTGCGGGGAACGGGAATGGCAATTCTTCTAAGTTCCTTGGAGGTTCCAAGTTGGGTTCCATGGCAATACGTTCTGTAACCCTTCGTAAAGGACAGTCTTGGGCCAATGAAAATTATGATGAAGGTGGTGATTTGTGTTGTCTCTTTATGGGGAAACCTGTGTATTATGAATAAAGTTGCTATTATTGATTTTTGCTGACTGAAAGTGCTATTATTGTACCTCTACTTTTTCCGCAACTCAGAGGACCACTAAGTTAGATGATTACTGAATTACTTATTTCCTTCTGTGTTCTTCTTGAACCTTGAATAGGCAGGGTGAGGCAGGAATAGCGGGAGATAGAAACCATAGATTGCTCACATATTTTTCTGTGGCTCTTGGTTCTGCCTAGACAAGAATGAAAGTTAGGTCTAGATGGTCTCAGTTACTGCATCTATTTGTGTGGTGCTTAAGTTGTCAGTACCTTGTTCTATTTGCATGGTTGGGTTTACTTTTGTGAAAGTTTCAAATCTTGTTTGGCTCATACCGATCATAGCAAACAAGTTCTAAAACTTCTCCCTTGATATTCTTAAGGGATTCGTAATGAGGCTTTTGATGATGTGCATGCAAATGCTCCTTCTACAAATCCTACTCCGTCACCATCTGGTGAAACTAGATCTACTGAAGCAGATGGAGCAACTGTCCCTGTTGGCACGGCTGTGATAAGTGCCTCAAAAATCTTTAGTGGTACTTCTGAAATATTAAGCCTCTTAAGAATTCTTGGAGAAGGCTACAGGTTCTCTTGTTCTTATAGGTGTCAGGTATGCATAAAACTTGAAATGATATTCACTCTTATTGCTCACAGTTACTTTCTTTAAGTTGCTTCTATGCTAACTACAGGATGCTCTGGATGCATACATGAAACTACCATACAAGCACTATAACACAGGATGGGTACTTTCCCAGGTAATCTCGCAGATCCGAGTGTTGAACATTTTCTAGGTCATATGAATTTCTCTTTTGTCTTTAAGAAGCTGTAAATTTTAGCGGGATATAGAGAGTGATGTTACGGAAGATGATGAAAATGTTATTTTTAAAGTCAAAACCACGGCTTTGAGTCCTGCTAAACAGTTGATCCAACTATCATTGTTTCTCCCCGTCACTTGGGAATTCTCACTATTGCTTTAAGTTGCTTTAGTACATTGGTGCCCGATATGTAATATTCTATTTTGGATTGAATGCATGCCATACTTCTTCCAATGGTGCTGCGATTTTGCTCAGTTTTATGGTTATCATTTAGGAACTTATGCTACTTCTGCTTTCCATGCAGGTTGGAAAAGCATACTTTGAATTGGTTGATTATCTGGAAGCTGACCGTGCGTTCAGTCTTGCTCGTCGTGCATCACCATACAGTTTGGAAGGGTTAGACATATATTCTACTGTTCTTTATGTGAGTTCTGCTAGTCCTCATGACTTATGCTGGTTCAGCTGTCCCATCTTTTGTCGGTGTTGCTGCTTAGCTTGTTCGGTTATGCAAATATTGTTGAGGTTCAAAAGAGTTTTTTTTTAATCTGGTTTTGGGTACAGTTTTATCTTCTCTTTGTTGGTAGCTGTAAGTACGCACACGTTTTTTAATTATGCTCAAATCTATACTCAATCGTCCTTTTATTATGCCTATGAAAATGGTGATTACCCAGATAAACTTATTTTTACTTGGTTGCAGCATTTGAAGGAAGACATGAAGTTAAGTTACCTTGCTCAAGAATTGACATCGACTGATCGCTTAGCTCCCCAATCTTGGTATGTTCCTGCCCTTTGTTAGTTAGCAGTTCATTTTTCATGCTTCCTTGTGATTACTCTGTCTACCTGTTGTGCCATGTGGCTTTGTTTATTAGTTCGCTTAGCTTTCGTACATCTAATCATTTAATGCCACTCCATATTAGATTCTTGAGTCGTTTTCAAGAATTTGAGTTATTCGACTGATCATTGACATGGTATTAGAGCGTTGCTAATCATAAGGAGTCATGTTCAAATCTTGATGAACCCAATAATAAGAGCTAATTTAAACATTAGATAGAATGGAAATATGTATACTTGAGGTTTAGAAGTCAGACTACCTTTAATGGGATCACATATATGATGTGTTTGTGTAAACTTGAAGTCTATTGGGCATAGTTAGTTAGTTACTTTGACGGACTTGCAAGATGTGCAAGTGCAAGAGAATGATGTTCTGAGTTAGTGGCACTGTGTGCTTATGCTTGTTGTCCTCTCACTGAGTATTGTTTTTTTTCTTCTGGTACTGAATATATTCGTAGACCTAGCTATAGATTCGATTCATCGTTTTCTATTTCTCTGTACCTTCTCCATGGACCATTTAGGTGTGCAATGGGAAATTGCTATAGTTTACAGAAAGACCACGAAACCGCTTTGAAGAATTTCCAGCGAGCTGCACAACTTAGTTCAAGATTTGCTTATGCACAAACACTTTGTGGACACGAGTACGATCCCCCGCTCTCTCTTCATTGTGATGTATTTTCTGCAGCTAATCATAATATTGTTCACTTTCTATGATCTACCTCCAGATACGTAGCTTTGGAGGATTTTGAAAATGGAATCAAGTGTTACCAGAATGCATTGAGAATTGATACCAGACATTACAATGCCTGGTATGGACTTGGAATGGTCTACCTACGGCAGGAGAAATTCGAATTTTCCGAGCACCATTTCAGGATGGCTTTCCAAATAAATCCACGTTCGTCTGTTATAATGTCGTATCTCGGGACTGCATTGCATACGTTAAGGGTGAGGGCTACCTGCCAAGAGCTGTATTATTCCTCTTTTAAACTCCAATAGTTGTCCGAATTATTTATAGGCTTATTATTCTGCTTGCAGAGAAATGAAGAAGCGCTGGACATGATGGAAAGGGCGATATTGGCCGATCGGAAGAACCCTCTTCCAATGTATCAAAAGGCTAATATCCTTGTTAGCATGGAAAGCTTTGATGAAGCCTTGGAAGTTCTAGAAGAGCTCAAAGAATATGCACCTCGTGAAAGCAGCGTCTATGCATTGATGGGTAAAATTTACAAGAGGCGAAACATGCACGACAAGGCCATGCTTCATTTTGGCCATGCCTTGGATTTGAAACCCTCTGCCACAGATGTCGCTACTATCAAGGTAATTTCGTTTTTTCTCACTTCAGTCTGTACCTCGGACATGTTTTGAATCTTCCATTCGGTGATGATATCATTTAAGGATATTCTACCCAACAAATTCTTTGGTATCGTGTTGATCAACAGGCTGCCATTGAGAAGCTGCATGTACCAGATGAGCTAGAAGACTTGGATGATGACTAGATGCGAGCAGAAACAGAAGGTCAAAGAACCTGGTACAGAGTTTGTGATTAAGAGAGGAAGGTATGACTTGAGGCCAGAACTTGTCTGCTCGTGATTTGGATGAATCGCGAAAAACCAGAGGCTCTTCCTCGATGTGCAGACCTCGGTGAAGACATACCCTTTCGAAATCGTGGTTGGTAGAGATGTTATCTCAGTTTTGATTGATTAGGTGATCGATTAATTAACACACACTGCAGACCAAAACCGAGGCGCTGGGAATCTGCCAATACTTTGTACCAAATATACTTGTGTATCAATTCGGAGAAACAATGGAAAAAGGGTAAAAAGTTTAGTGTACCATTCATCTGTGTTACCGTCAAAAATTTAGTGTACCATTCATCTGGTACTGGTATCTGTTCCTCCTGTTCTTCAAGGCTGTTAGCTAAATGAAATCTTCTCTTTCTCAATATTCTCAGGATTTTGGAAATATAATCAAGTATTACCCTAAGTGAATATTGAAAAGGAAAGGTCATTAACTCTTAGTAGGGCTGGGAAATTGGGATACAAATCTTATTAGTTCCGTTTTTTTCCCTGTCCGAGTTGGTTTGTAATTTAACGGTTTTGGTTTCGGTTTTAGCCAAAAACGAATAAGAAATAGAAATCAAACCCGAATGGTGCTCCAACCAAAACTATTATAAAGAGAATAGGGTTTTTTTTTTTTGTTTGTTCTAATTGAAAAGCGGTAAGTCCTAGGGTTCAGTTTTGAAGAAATAGCCTATATTGATTTTTCGATTCTTAATGGTTTTGGTTCGGTTAAACCGAACCGACACCGCAATAATTATTTTACTCTTATATTATAGGGTATTATATCCAGAGTGAAAGTAGGGAGGACATTTTGGTCTTCACAATTTTTTTTTTATTCATTGAAAAAACACTTACCAGGATTCGAACCATGACCACATTAAAGAAAAACAAATATCATAACCATTCACACTAGGTACATTTGTTGTATCTTTTTAAATTAAAAACATATAATTGCAGAGAGGAAAAAACCTTTCCCCCATTTCAAATTCCCTGCTCCAGAAGCGTTTGTAGGAAGGGTAGAATAGGGAGTGTCAATTTTTTTCTTTTTCCTCTGTCGAACGGGTCAACTTACCGTACACATGCGGATTTAAACGGGTCGAGGAGTGTCAATTTTTTTCTTTAAGTCCTTTTATTTCTCCGTGGTGGTAAAATATATATGAAAAGGAAAAAACAATACTCCTTTTTATTGATAAAAAGAAAAAAATTAACAATAAACTAATGCATGGATTCTAATGGGCTAACTGTTAATCATAAAATAAAAGAGTTGAATGGGCCTGGCCTACACGGGGTTTGCCCATCAAGTAAAACAAATGAACATCATGGGTTTGTCATTCTAAAACAAACTATTTTCTCTAGTATAATATATATTATGTTATTATTTTATATCTCAGTGGCTAAAATATAATGTATTTTAAAGTTATTCAATGGTTCAACCTCGACCAACCCAAATAGTCCAATTTTTATCATTTCAAATATATATTATGTAATTATTTGATATCATAATGATTAAATTATAGTGTATATTATAGGGAATCGTTTGGTATTTGTTAGTAAAAAACTAAACAGAAAGATCTATTTGGTTATTTTTAACATTAAAACGATCCTAAACATTTTCAGTTTCCTTTCGAAATTCTATAGTTTTATTCCCGAATCAGTGATGTGTAAATGGCGAATTGCAGTCATCTCTTTTCTTTCATTATTTTTTATTTTCAAATAGAAAGTTTAAAAGTAAAGAATAATTAGAGTTTGGCATGGGTCGGTCAAACAGGTTGAATTTCAAGTTTTGGCCTGTTTTGATCAAGTCTAATTTATAGTCACATGGTTCCCTGATATCCGATAAAAATCTCAATCCAACCCAGTTTGACAGGTGAGTCCGTGTTTACCACCATTTTCTAGGGATACAGGAACGGTGGTTCCTATCCCAAATCGTGTTGTTCATTCTTGATTTCTTTAGATTTTATCATGGCTTGGCAAAAAACCAGAAAGCACAATGATGACAAGATGAAAGTTTTATAAAGTAAATTAATCGGCCAACGGACCGAGTAAAAGCTAGCAACGATTGTGAGATGCTCATTTCTCGAAACCCGGCGGGATAGGCGATTTTTTATTTGATTTTCTGGAATTCAGTTTCTATAAAACTTACTCCACCTCGTCATATTACCAGAAACAATATTGTTTCACAAGGTAACATGTACTTGATTTTGGTTCATAAGGCTGATTTTTGATTCGTTGCATCGTTCATGTCTCTTTCCTACTAAAATTCACTATTTTTATCACGTGTTTCAAAAAAAAAAAAAAACTATACAACAATAAACTATACACCACATTACGTTATCAAATTTCATACCTCACCTTCCTCCGCCCAAATGGCCGGGACCACGCTAGTTATGATATAGTTAGGATGAAAAAAAATCTTAAGAATATGATGGAACGTTAAAATCAGTGGAATTTGAATAAATGAGATGGCTAAAATATTGTTGGGATTGATGAAGTTGGAGAAATGATAGGATTGGTCTTGTTTCTTCAATAATAGTGTTGATCAATCGCACCTCCTGGTTGGAAGAGTATTATGATGAAAGAATCCAAGGGTTTTAGGTTTCAGAATTCCATTGATTTATTCATTCATTCAAAGTTTCAAACAATGAAATTTGTTAGATTCCTACACTCGGACTCGGTTGATATTTCAAAAAGGGATTAATTTCACATGAGGAGGAGTTGAAATGGTAACTAAACCATGGTCTATCGCCAAACCAATAACGGTAGAGTAGGTTGAAAGCAGAACCGAGTTAGGAATCAGTAAGTCTAAGTGGCGAGCTTTCTTTCCCAGACCTTCGCCGCTCATCTCTCTGCCTGAATATGTCCGTCGCCGCACAGCACTTACTACTCCGCTTATCCTCCGCCGGTCGCCGGATTCTTCCGCTCCCTATTTCTGCCCTCTGTCACCGCCCTGCCTTTTCCTCATCCATCGGAGGCACCCAACACCTCGACTTCCATTCGGACGAATCGTCCTACGAGTCCGACGTCGAGATCCCTCGAACCCGAACCCGAACCCCGCTCGAAACCGGGTTCGAGACATGGACCCAGAAGCTGAAACCCGGATTCACGCCGGCCGACGTCGAATCCGCCATCACGGCCCAGTCGGACCCCGACCTCGCCCTCGACATCTTCCGATGGACGGCCCAGCAGCGGAACTACAAGCACAACCACGTCACCTACCTCACCATGATCAAGACCCTCATCAACGGGCGCCGCTACCGCCACGCCGAAACCCTAGTTGAAGAGGTCATCGCCGGCGCCTGCGAGATGACCGTCCCGCTCTACAATTCCGTGATCCGGTTCTGCTGCGGCCGCAAGTTCCTGTTCAATCGCGCCTTCGACGTGTACAAGAAGATGCTGAAATCAGAAGACTGTAAGCCCACGCTCGAGACCTATGCTCTGCTCTTCAATTCGCTGCTTAGGAGGTTTAACAAGTTGAATGTGTGCTATGTCTATTTGCACGCTGTGAAATCCATGACCAAGCAGATGAAAGCCTCTGGAGTTATTCCGGATACCTTCGTGTTGAACATGATCATCAAAGCTTATGCCAAGTGCCTGGAAGTTGATGAGGCGGTTAGGGTGTTTAGAGAAATGGGCTTGTATGGATGTGAGCCGAATGCTTATAGTTATGGGTATCTGGTGAAAGGGTTGTTTGAGAAGGGGAGGATAGGGCAGGGTCTAGGGTTTTACAGGGAGATGAAGAGCAAAGGGCTTGTCCCTGGTGCAAGCACTTACATGACTGTGATTTGTAGTCTGGCTATGGCTCGGAAGCTGGATGACGCGATTGGCATTGTTTCTGATATGTTGAGGAATTCACTCTTTCCGGATCAATTGACGTATAAGACCGTGTTGGAAGGGCTGTGCAGAGAAGGGAGGGCTGGCGAGGCTTTCGAGCTGATTGAAGAGTGGAGAAAGATGGATAAGTTGATGGGGGAGAGAGTGTACAAGACTCTGTTAAATGAACTGCATTTTGTAAGCAGAGAGTAGTATTCGATGAGTCGATTCTGATGAATCCTTCCATCATTCAGCTGCTCAAGTGGCTTGGTGCTCCGACTTGCTATTGTGGTTGATGAGCCTTCGATCATTCAGCGGAGCATTGCAGCAGTTGGAGAAGAAGCTCGTAGATGTTTCATGTGTTTGTGCTGTGGTGCATGCTGCTGGTATGCTGAGACTAGCTATATCAGCAATCTGCATAAGAAGTGGTGTTCCTAATCGCTGACGAGGAGTCTTCTTAGTAACATTTTGACAGGCTTCCAAAAGAAAGGCGGCTGCCGGCTCAGTTTGCAAAGCAAAGGAGGATTGATACACTCGTATTTATACATCTCCAATAATTTGGATGTTTTTGGGCCATTTTTACCCGTTAACTTATTCCCCTGGAGTATTTTCATGATATTCGAATGCTTCATGTCCTAGCATGTTAAGGAATAAGGATCGCTTGGAGCAAAGATCGTTGGCGTAACCTTAAATTCATCCAAGATCCAAGAGGAGTGTACAATATTAGCAAGGAGAAGATGGATGTTATCGTGGATTTGTGTTCTTCTTTCTCTTTGTACACACTCTCTCTATGTTCTAACTTCTTTAGTTGCTTAGGAGATGAACTCTAGACTGTAAATTGATTTTGTGATTGAAAGTAAACCATTGTAGACCTCTATTCACTATATCTATTGGTTAGATATAGAGAATCACATTATTATGTGGGCCTTTGACTTAAAGAGAGAACTCCAATCAAGTCAAGGCGATGACACATCAATTAGAGATAATCAATTGTATGATCATAGAGTTGATTAAAGTTTTGAGTGGTTGAATTGATTCGTGACCATTGATCCAAGGGCTAGCTTAGGATTGTTGGCAATTAAGAAATATGGAGAATGTTTTTGAGTTGAACCATTATAAGAGAAAAATTCGGAACCTCGGGGATCATTCCTTTTTTGCTAATATATGAAATATATTTCAATAAGCGGATTTTGAGGAAATAACAAATCAGACATTTTATACTTACTTCAAAAAAAGAAGCGCAGGCTTCCTCGATAGAAGAACCTTTTTTGTTTTGGTCCCAATTCACCACTAAACAAGTCCGAACTAATTGAATACTTGTGTCCAAAATTCCCCGAATCGGTTTACCATTATCATTTCCATAAAGAATGTAATTGACAACTTGAAATTTCAGATTATCCTTTTTTTGAGCAACATCTCTTCTCTTATGGTCCTCTTTTAAAGTAGTTGTTTCTTTCTTAGTGAACTAACTTTGTTTAAAATAAAAGGGTAATGTCTATTTTTTTATCCAAATCTTTTTCAGATTCTTTTATATTATTCAAACCTAGTGAAATTCTATTAATTAGCCAAATCTTTCGTAATGCATCAAAATATTATCCATTTTTAGGTTATCGTTAATAATTTTGTAACTCTTTTCGGGATTTTTCCAAAAATAGCACCTTTAAAAAAGAATTTACAAAAATAGCACCCAGTCCATAGATTTTACAAAAATAGTACCCAGTCCTTTCCAAGTGTATGTATGTCTCTGTAAACTAGCCAACTTGCAATCTACACAAAACTGAAAAGAATAGTGGGGGCTGGAGAGTGGAGCTCTAATAACATAAGGATGGTGAGTGGAGGGATACAATAATAATAATAATAACAATTGTGGTGGCCAGGGACAGAGCTAACATGTAGTAAGAGGGGGTCACAGTCCACTCTAAACTTTAAAAATAAGACGTTGCAACAAGATACTCAACGTACATTGTAGCCTAATGGTGGAAATTTATAGTTGTAAAGTAGAGGTTAGCCGTTTGATGATAGCTGACGATTATTTTATTACATTGTATTCATAACCCCAAAATTTTCCATGTCTTACAAGTTGGCACCAAACTTTCTCATTTTGGTACATTTTTACCTCTTGTTTATAATTCATACCTGACTTTCTCAACCCGGCATTTGTTATGCCTTACAATTTGGTACTAAAATTTCCCATTTTAGTACGTCCTTTACCCATCATCTTATAATTGGATCAAAATTTCACATTTGAGGCATATTTTTCTCATTTTAATCCTAGTTTTCTGAATTTTGCAAGTTAATTTGCTTATCATAAGGAAGTATATTTAGTTTCACCATTTTCACTAATTTAGCTTTTTAACCAAACAATATGCCAAAGCTCTTCTAGTAGTTAAAAATAGGATATATGTTGATAATTTGGTAATTTTTGGTGAATGATAAATAGCATAATAATTTATTTCTTAAAAAAAAAATTATCGCCCCCTTACCTAAATTCTTGGCTCCGTCACTGGGTGGCCTACAATTTTCTAAAGAAGAGTTGGTGGAGTTTGGAGTTCACACAACTTCAGAATTAAAAGCAATCCAATAAAGGCCCGTAGCGGCTACGAAATCCCCCTAGCATTCAAATACCTAAATTTTGGACATGTAACAACAGTTTGGTACAATAGAAATGATTAAAAGATAAAACACAACAGCTAGAGCAACATGAGTTCATGTATGGAGGTTACCGCCAATAGTAAATGGACTCCATTCGATCATTTTTCACTATGTAACTTATACCCTTCAGTGGATGGATGAGCCCACAATTGTTCTCCCGACGCACAATTGTGTCCTATTTATGCTAACCCATCTGTCACCGGATTAGCTTCACGGAGTGAGTGTTGAATTGAACAATTCCAATTCCCTTTGCCTTTGGTAAGGCACCAATTTTCTCGAATAATTAACAAAAGGGTAAATGTCATGATTGGTCACCGAGATTACTAAAAAATGTCAAATTCGATCACTAAAAATATTTTATTCCATTCGTGGTCACTAAAATTACTAAAAATGTCAAGTTTGGTCACTTTCCGTCCGACTCCGTTAACTTTTGCTTATGTGGCAGTCAACTCTTTAAGATGACCGTTAAATATATGATGTGGGAATTTAAAATTTTAAAATAATATAATTAAATATTTCAACATTTCCACATCATTATTTTCATCATTAAAAAATAAAATAAAAACCATTTTTTATTGCGCTTTAAGTTGACACAAAACTCTAGAGTACTAGCTTTTGGCTAATAGGTCACATCAAACGGCCGCCGACTTGCAGCCAATATCACCGCCTCCAAAACCTCCTCCGCTTTCACCTTCGTCGACGAGGCCGATCTCTTTCCACCGCGGCTTCCATTTCTTGCGGCCTTACTGTCATCCTCCTTCATAAGCAGTTAAAAGTTGTTGTGCGGGTTCACCATTGACTCGTCCCGAATATCACACTTAAATCCCACCTAAGACCCAAGTATAAACCTTAAATGGGTGTAATATAGGGCAAGTATTTTTAAATATAAACTCGGGCCGGCCCATGTACCCCTACTTCGATTGTTTGAAACATTTTCTAGCAGAATGAAGTTTGTGAAAATCTCTACAATCTACGTGATGCAATCCGGATCGCCTCACAAGACATCCATCGAGTAAGAAGAACATACAACGATCGTGGTACGAAGATGAAGGCTTTAGAGGCTCGAGAAGACAGTTAATCTCATGGCCTCATCTCACAGCCGTGAGATCGGGGGCGTGAGATCGGGACGGTGAGACCTGTGAAGCGGGTGTTCAGAAGACAGATAATCTCACGGCCTCATCTCACGGCCGTGAGATCGGGGCTGGTTTTGCTGCACGACCTGTTTTTTGTTTCCTTTGCGGATTATGTGACTTTTGCTCCAAAACTCGGGTTTTCTTGTTATTTTTGGCCCAAAACCTTTATAGCCTATATAAGGGGCTGAACTAAGTCTTTTAGAGGGTAATCAACACTTTTATTCAAGAATAAAAACCCTAGAATTGGTTTTTCAAACACCAACTTCTCTTCTTCTTTCTTGATCGTGGAATCGATTTAGCAAGAGGAAACCGACATTTTCTGCTAGCTCATCACCCTAGCCGAATAGTCCTTCGTATACCTGGCCCTCTTCCCGACTCGTGGATTTGGTTTGGGTTATTATCCACTTTGTGGTCGTTGTGCTTTAATCGATCTTTGCTGCGTTTCTGATTGTTTAAGTCCAGGAGTTGGAGCCTCGGCTTATATCATGTGGTATCAGAGCTCCGGTTCAACACAGTGACACACATATCCCTCCTTTCTTGTGCGAGAATCAGACGAATCAGGTCTTGTGTTCTTAACCGCCGCCAAGAAGGTTAATTTTTCAGTTTTTGTTTCAAACAAAAGAAAAGAAAAGAGAAGATTCATGAAGTTTTAGAGAGAATTCTGAAGGTTCTTGGAGCTTACTTGTGACGCATACATGGACGATTTTGAGCAAGGTAATCTGTACTCATTGTCTGGTTCAAGAGAACTTATGTTTTGTGGTGGTTGATGGAGAGATCAAATCCAATTTGATCAGTTCGAGGACAGTAGCTAAGTTAGGGATAACTACACAACAACATCCTAGCCCTTACCTATTGCGATTGTAAATGGAAGATGCTTTTGTATATGTGACTAAACAAGTATATGTGGAGTTACAACTTGGGACGTATGTGGATCGGATTCAGCGTGATGTCTTGCCTATGAAGCTGATTCACGTGGTACTTGGTGAACCATGGCACAATGATTGCCAAGCACGACAACGTCGCAGCCACAATCATATCATCATCAGTCATCAAGGAAGGAAGATTGCCTTAAAGCCATTATCGTTGGAAGAGGTTGCTGAAGATAGGAGGCAATTACAACGACTTTATGAAGAGGCACATACGAGTTTGGAAGCAGAGAAGGTCAATGAAGAACAAGATGTCGAGGAAGTCAGAACCCTTCTAGATCAGGAAGAAGTCAAACAAAAGAAGTCATCGACCAAGTGTCTGGATCAGAAGGAAGTAGAGAAAGTTGCAGTAAAGGAAAGTGGAGGAGCTGAAGTGGTTGAAATAGAACGCATTGAATCAAGCTATCACGGCCCTTTTTGTTTTCATTCTGATCAGGATTTGAGGTGTACGAGTCTTCAAGATTTGATCATTGATAGCTTGCTTTGGACAACTGATTGCTTTGATGGCAAGAAGGCAAATGGAGATGGTTTGAGTCTAGTGAGGGATGAAGAGTTTGGGTGAGGAACTTTAAGTTTCGATGCCGCTACATCAACCAATTATGTTTGGAAACCTGGCTGGAGGTTTCATTGAAACACTCATGATGCCTTGAGCTTTGAAAATCATTATTTGGAGCCTATGTGTGATTGTTTGTTTGAGCTCTTGATTCCGTGGGATTGTGGAGAAAGTTTGTTCTTTCGTGGTGCATGTTTCTGGTCGAGGCAGATGGAGTCAAACAATGGAGCCTATATGCAGCCACAAGATTTGAGGACAAATCTCTTGAAGAGGGAGAGAATGATGCAATCCGGATCGCCACACAAGACGTCCATCGAGTAAGAAGAACATTCAACGATCATGGTCTGAAGATGAAGGCTTTAGAGGCTCGAGAAGACAGTTAATATGACAGCCTCATCTCACAGCCGTGAGATCGGGGCGTGAGATCGGGACGGTGAGACCAGTGATGCGGGTGTTCAGAAGACAGTTAATCTCACATCCTCATCTCACGGCCGTGAGATCGGGGCTGGTTTTGCTGCACGACCTGTCTTTTGTTTTCTTTGCGGATTATGTGACTTTTGCTCCAAAACTCGGGTTTTCTTGTTATTTTTGGCCCAAAACCTTTATAGCCTATATAAGGGGCTGAACTAAGTCTTTTTGAGGGTAATCAACACTTTTATTCAAGAATAAAAACCCTAGAATTGGTTTTTCAAACACCAACTTCTCTTCTTCTTCTTTCTTGATCGTGGAATCGATTCAACAAGAAGAAACCGACATTTTCTGCTAGCTCATCACCCTCGCCTTATAGTCCTTCGTATACTTGACCCTTTTCCCGACTCGTGGATTTAGTTTGGGTTATTATCCGCTTTGTGGTCGTTGTGCTTTAATCGATCTTTGCTGCGTTTCTGATTGTTTAAGTCCAGGGGTTGGAGCCTCGGCTTATATCACTTGGTTTAAAAATGCGAGACTTCAAAAGTAAAAGGATTGAAAATCTTGGTGAGAAGCTTCACTCGGGAGTTGTTTCCCCCTAACTAACTACCATGAACCGTGGTGTCGAATGAATCGGTGTGCGACAAGGCGATTGTGAACCGCTAGGAGGAGCAACAGTGGTTAGAAACCACACTCTCAATCGCTAGGCCAAGGATTGCATTATAGGCGATAATTGTAGCCCTCTTGGCCCAAGAAATTGAGGGTTGGCTTACTGGTTCGAACCTAATTGTACACTTTTTATCCCCATTTCTTTATTACGTTTGTGGCAATTCCAATGTGTTTCAGAGTCTAACAGGTGAAACTAACCCCAGAGTCGAAAGCTGGAAGAAAATGAGCAAAGACCAGGCAAAGAGGAGGATTCGGCCGATGTTCACGGTCCAGCATTGGAGTTCACGGTCGCCAGGACCGTGAACTAGAACCAAAAACCATGAATCGCGAAGCTTCCAGAGGGGTTTTTGAGGTTACTGACGCCAAGGCAGTTCACGGTTGCTAAGACCCGGAATTGAAACCACAAACCATGAACCCCAGAAGTGAAGCAGTGCGTTTTGATCTAGTTCACTGAGTTCAAGGACGCATCCTGATGTTCACGGCCGTGAACTGAGGTCTAAGACTGTGAACTGATCAACGGGGTCGTAAACTGAAGCCTAAGACCATGAACTGATCAACGCAGACGTGAACTGAAGCCGAAGACCTTGAATAGAGCCCGATCAGGGTATAAAAGGAGGAGGGAGTTGAAAGAGAGAGGGGAGATTTTGGTATGATTTTAGTTTTTAGAATAAAGAGGGTTTTCTAGTGGGATTAGGGTTTCCTCTTCCCATTCTAGAGAGAGAAAGTTCCATTCAAAGGTGAAAGAAGGAGATTGGGCTCATTTCAAGCTAGAGGAGTGAAGGTTTTGTCTTTTCAAGGGAGATTCAAGCAACAAGGAGGAAATATTTTCACCCTTTTCATGGTCCTTTCTCTCCTTTTTCTTGTTTTCCTTTGCATAGCTATGGAATAGTTTACCTATTCACTTGGGTGTTTGTAAACCCTAGCTACAAATATGTGAATGCTTGTATGAATTGAAAAATTTGTGTGTGATAGACCGTTAATTGCACATGTTTTTACCCCTATTATTGAGCCATTTGATATGTTGATTCTCGTGTTTTAGGCCGATTTCACGCTAGGTTGTTCTTGTTTGTGATATTTCAGGTCCTAGTACGTGAATGAAGGTTTGGGAGTGAGTTCGGGTTCGATTGGACGAAGATTGGACGTGTGGCGAGACGCTGAGGAAGCCACACGGGCACTCCTAAAACCCACACGGCCGTGTGAGGAACCCATGTGGCCGTGTGGGATTTACCGATCCTTCACACGCGCATCCTGGAGATTCCACACGGCCGTGTGTCCCTGGCCTTGTAGGTAGCCTGAAGTCCACTTAATCAAAACTCCACGTTTTGACACTCACACGGGCAGCTAGGTAAGCCACACGGCCGTGTGAGTCGGGAATTCTGGGTTTTAACCCAATTTCGAGCCACAAGTGAGGGGATCGACTTTTCAGAGCAAAAACAGAGCCCTAGAGAGAGAAAGAGCAAAGAACACATCCTAGAAGTGATTTTGGAGCTGGGTTTCATCAATCGAGCTTGGAGATCATCATAGGAGTGAAGATCATCATCCTAGAGCAGATTCTTCCCATTGTTATGAGTATGACTGCTTTGTATTCTGTTTTCCTCTCTCTCTCTATGGTGTAGAACCCTCTTTCACTTGGGTATGAAGAACCCTAGTTCCATGTGTTAGGGATCATGATTGTAATGACTTGGGATTGCTATACTGTTTGGCTTTAATCGAATGATGCACGATTCATTGAATTAATTGAAGTCTGATCAACTTTTCTTGATTTCTGCTGCAACCTGAG
Source organism: Linum trigynum (assembly GCA_964030455.1). NCBI lineage: Eukaryota > Viridiplantae > Streptophyta > Magnoliopsida > Malpighiales > Linaceae > Linum > Linum trigynum. The sequence goes on from OZ034814.1 coordinate 10,707,596, forward strand.
ATAGATAGAATCTGATTAGGTTGTTAGAGTTTCATCATTCGATAGTAGTAGATTGGCTATACGAGAGTTAGTCAGCCTACTGCTTTGTACTGGAATCCAATTCCAGTAGTGGAGTTCTGTGCTTATTGCTTCAGCTTTCTATCCCGGTGAAGACTAGTCGTCTGCCGGTAGTTAGACTGAGAGGGCTTGGTCAGCTTAAGAGATTCCAAGCTACTGTCGGATCTTCCACAGTTTAATCAACAGTAAATCAACCCAGGGTAATTACAACTGAGACCTAACTAAGGATCTAGGGGGACTCATTCCAGAGTGACTCTTCCTTTGCTTCAGAAAACCGAACCATTTCCTGCTTTCTTACTGCTTTTAGTTAAAACCACAACCAATTGACTTAGTTGGCTAGATAATAGATACTCATGGAGTAGGGAGTATCTAGACCCCGGGTTGATAATTAGACTTGTCACTTTACTGCATTCCTGGACTGCGATTACACTTGGTCGCAGTTTGGTGTTGTGTCGTAGCATGCCAAGTTTTTGGCGCCGTTGCCGGGGAACCTCTAGGTTATTGGAGAAACGTGAAAGTTTGTTACTCTTGTTTTTTCTTTCCTGCATTTTCTCTCTTCCACCTGTGTGCCTTCACGGGTTGCCTTTGCTGATTGTGTGCAGGTAGTGCATGACCCGTAGCCAGTCGGGAGATCTACTACCATTAGACCAGGAGCTTGAACGGACCTGCAGGAACTTCAAGCGGGCTCTAAGGGCGCGACTGGCTGCCGAGGAGGCGCTAGCACAGCTGAAAATTGCCGACGAAGAAGAGATGGGCACCTTCTACCATGCCCTCTTCCCGGAAGACAAGAAGCTGATTGACTCAGTCTGTGGCGGGAATATGCTCACCAAAACACCGCCACAGCTGAATCAACTCCTTAAAGAGATGGCAGAGCAGGGCTATGACTGGGGAAATGCGAGGAGATCGAGACAAACACCAGGGTGGGGTGTGCATGCTGTATCCACCCAGTCATCTGATTTGCTGCAGGTTGTATCGAAGCTGGTTTCAGCCATCGATAGTTCCGGGATGATTGCAGGTATCGGACAGCAGCAGGCGATGCTCTGCCAGTGGTGTGAGAGTTCTCATCACACCGTGGAGGATTGCCAGGCGATGAGGGAGTCTTCTACTCCCCAAGAGTAGTTGGACTTCATCAGCAATGTCAGGTGCTTCGACCCCTACAACAACACTTACAACGAGGGGTGGCACCAGCATCCCAACTTCTCCTGAGGTGGGGTAAATTCTAGACCACAAGTCCCCCAGGGACCACCTGGCTTCCAGAGGCCTCCTCACCAGCCCAGACAGAGGCAACTTCAGCAGCCGCAACATCCTCTCTACCCGCCCAGACATGGGCCAGCTCCTCCTCAGTCACAGGTGCGGCCATTTCATAAGACAGGGGCAACACCTGCAGCCCCAGCACAGAGTGACCCAATGGAGGAACTGCAAGATTTGGTGGGTTCTCTGGCCACCTCCAGTGCAAACAAGTTCAATAACATCGAGCAGTTCATGGAGAAAGCTCCAGGCAAATTCATGGAGCTAGAAGCTGGTCAGAGAAACACGCAGGCTGTGCTTTGGGATATCCAGACCCCAGCTTGGGAGTGTTGCCCAGGCTGTAGCTCAGAGGCCTCCTGGTACTCTACCCGGTCAGACCATCCCTCATCCGCAGAACCCAAATGAGCATTGCAAGGCCATTACCACCAGGAGTGGCAAGATGACTGCCGATCCCCCTGCTCGGGCACAAGAGAGAGAGAGAGAGACCCCTGCTTCAGCACTTCCAGCTAATGAAGAGGAAATGGAGAAGGAGGTTGAGGTGCCTACTCCTAAACCGCAACAGTGGTGAAGGAGTATGTACCCCAGCTTCCCTTTCCTACTCGGTTGCACAAGGACCGACTGGAGACTGAGTTTGCCAAGTTCATGGCAATGCTAAAGCAGGTAAACATAAGCATGCCCTTCGTGGAGGCATTATCAAAGATGCCCAAGTATGCCAAGTTCATGAAAGATCTCCTCACCAATAAGAGGAAGCTTGGGGAGCTGTCAACGGTGATGCTCAACGAGGAGTGTTCTGCCATCCTGCAGAACAAACTACCAGAGAAGCGAAAAGACCCAGGGAGTTTCACTATTCCTTGCATGATTGGTAGTTTGCTTATAGGGAAGTCCTTGGCGGATTTAGGCGCTAGCATAAATGTCATGCCATATAAACTTTTTAAAAAGCTAGGCCTAGGTGAACCTAGTGATACTAGGATGAGCATTCAACTTGCTGATAGATCCATTGTGCATCCTAGGGACATTGTAGAGGACTTGATAGTTGCAGTAGGGCCATTCTCATATCCTGTTGATTTTGTGATTTTGGACATAAATGAGGATGTTGATGTGCCATTAATATTGGGTAGACCTTTTCTCGCCACCGCCAAGGCGCTCATTGATGTGAATGATGGGAAATTGATTTTGCGAGCTGGGGGTGAACAAATCACCTTCTCTGTTTCTGATAATATGAAACACCCCCAGCTCCATGATGATCTAGACTACTGTGATGTTGTTGCTGATTTTGAGACTGCACTCGCCATCACGAGTGCGGGTACTGAAGATTTCCTTGAGCGTTGTCTTTTGCTAGGGGAACAGGCATCACAGGACGTGCAGCTGGAGGAGCAGCTCGCGGAGCTAGACGAGGCCGCGATCAAGGGGCGAGAGATACCATTCAAGCCGATCCCTATCTCGCCCCGGATCGCTACATCATTGGAGGAGCCACCAGAGCTGGAGCTTAAGCCCGTGCCCTCTCACCCAGAGTATGCATTTCTCCAGGAGGGGAATAAGCTCCTGGTCATTATCAGCTCGGATCTGACACCCGAGCAGAAGAGCAGGCTGGTGGCTCTACTGCAGAAGTACGGCCGGGCCATTGCATGGAAGATCATAGACATCAGAGGCACTAGCCCATCCTTCTAGTCCCACAGAATTCTAATGGAGGATGAGGTTAAGCCAGTCAGACAGCCACATCAGAGATTGTCTCCTAACTTGGAGGCAGTGGTCCGGGCAGAGACTGTGAAGCTTATGGATGCAGGGATCATCTTTGCTATATCTGATAGCAAGTGGGTCAGCCCCACTCAGGTGGTCCCGAAGAAAGGGGGGATGATTGTGGTCCCGAATGAGAAGAAAGAGTTGATCCCGATGTGGACCGTGACCGGCTGGAGAGTCTGCATCGATTACCGGCGCCTGAACTATGCCACCAAGAAATACCATTTTCCCATACCTTTCATTGATCAAATGCTGGAGAGGCTGGCTGGTCATGAGTTTTATTGCTTCCTGGATGGCATGTCTGGGTACTTCCAGATTCCTATTGCACCAGAGGATCAGGTGAAGACCACATTCACTTGCCCCTTCAGCATTTTTGCTTACCGGAGGATTCCATTCGGGCTGTGTAATGCACCGGCGCCCTTCCAGAGATGCATGATGGCGATCTTCGACCGACTGGTCGGAGAGATCATGAAAGTCTTTATGGATGACTTCTCGGTTTATGGAGACTCCTTCACCCATTGTCTCCATAACCTAGAACTCGTTCTGAAGAGGTGTGAGGAGACTAATTTGGCACTCAACTGGGAGAAGTTCCATTTTATGGTCCGTGAGGGGATTGTGGTCGGGCACAAGATCTCCAAGCAGGGGATTGAGGTGGATCACGCGAAGATTGAGACGATCAGTAAGCTACCTCCTCCCATTTCTGTGAAGGGGATTCGCAGCTTTCTGGGTCATGCAGGTTTCTACCGGCGCTTCATTAAAGATTTCTCCAAGATTGCCCTGCCTCTGACCAAGCTGCTGGAGAAGGATGCACCATTCCAGTTCACACCTTAGTGAACAGCTGCATTCGAGACTCTGAAGGAGAAGCTTACCCATGCACCTATCATGGTGACTCCTGACTAGTCTCTTCCTTTTGAGCTGATGTGCGATGCGAGTGACTATGCAGTCGGAGCAGTTCCGAGTCAGAGACGCAAGAAGTACTTCCAGCCCATCTACTACGCGTCAAAGACCTTGAACGATGCACAGGAGAATTACACCACCATTGAGAAGGAGCTCCTCGTTGTGGTGTATGCATTTGATAAGTTCCAACCATATCTGGTGCTCTCCCATGTGGTGGTCTACACTGACCATTCGGCGATTTGCTACCTGATGAGCAAGGCTGATGCAAAGCCTAGGCTCATCGGCTAGATCCTGCTTCAGCAGGAATTCGATATAGAAATCTGGGACAAGAAGGGATCCGAGAATGTCGCTGCAGATCATCTCTCACGGTTGGAAGCCCCTCCGGTGGACAACTTCATAGAAGAGATCGATGACTCCTTCCCGGGTGAGAGATTGCTGGCGATGACACTGGTGGACAACGTAGTCCCTTGGTATTCTGACTTTTCCAATCATCTGGTGGGCAAGCAGCTACCACGGGGGATGGCCACTCATGCAAAGCGCAAGTTCTTCTCCGACATGAAGCATTACTTATGGGAGGATCCTTACCTCTTCAGGATCAGAGCAGATGACGTGATCCGGCGCTGTGTCATGGAGCACGAGATTGGAGACATCATGTCTCAATGCCACGAGGGACCTACTGGAGGTCACCATGGAGGAAACCGCACGGCGCAGAAGGTGGTACAGTCGGGCTTCTATTGGCCCTCGCTCTTCAAGGATGCGGACACCTTCGCACGACAGTGCGACCGCTGCCAAAGGTCAGGTAACATTTCTGCCCGGGATGAGATGCCCCAACATATTTCTGTCATTTGTGAAATTTTTGATGTTTGGGGTATCGATTTCATGGGCCCATTCCCTCCATATTTTGGCAATCTGTACATATTGGTTGCAGTGGACTACGTCTCAAGGTGGGCAGAAGCTCAAGCCATGCCCACCAATGATGCAAGACGGGTCTGCTCATTTTTGAAGCAGCTGTTCTCCCGGTTCGGGACACCCCGCGCCATCATTAGTGATAGAGGAACCCATTTTCAAGGGCAATTCACTAAATTCCTCTCTCGCTATGGTGTTAACCATCAGGTGTCGGTGGCGTACCACCCCCAGTCAAATGGGCAAGCTGAGCTGACGAACTGGGAGCTTATGCGAATAATTGAAAAGACGGTGGATCAGTCCCGCAAGGATTGGTCCACCAAGCTCGATGATGCTCTTTGGGCATATAGGACGGCCTATAAAAACCCGATTGGCACTTCTCCCTATAGGCTTGTCTATGGGAAGGCGTGTCATTTTCCAGTAGAGCTAGAGCACAAGGCCTTCTGGGCCATTAAGCTGCTAAACCTGGATTTGAGTGTTGCAGGTACTGAACGTAAGTTGCAGCTGCTGGAGTTGGAGGAATGGCGTTACCATGCCTACGAGAACACCCTGCTCTACAAAGAGCGAACCTAGCCTCTCCACGACGCTCGGTTGAGGGGCCGAAGGAGTTTCAGGTAGGTGATCTTGAGCTGCTCTTCAATGCACGCCTGAAACTCTTCCCGGGCAAGCTACGTTCGAGGTGGTCGGGACCCTTCACGGTCACCCAAGTTTTCCCGCACGGTGCGGTGGAGATCAGTAATGCTCAAACTGAGCCAGTCAAGGTGAATGGCCACCTCCTAAAGTTGTACTTGGGAGGTGCTGTCGAGCGCGCAGAGCTGCTGATCAAGCTCGAGGACCCTTAGTTCCTCTACTGGCGTCAAGCTAAAAGACGGTAAAGAAGCGCTTGTGGGGAGGCAACCCCACCTAGGTTTGCATTTTCTTACCTTTTTCCTTTTGATTTTTTGTGTTTTTGATTCTTGAGGTGTTGTCTAAGAGTCGTATGTCGATTTTGAGTGAAAACAGGTCAAATTCGGGGTTCTGGCAGCCCACACGGCCAGTCCTAAAACTCACACGGCCGTGTGGAATTGGGTTTTGGCCGTGTGGAGGCCCTGGACAGTTCACACCGGCAGGAGGGGTCCCTCACACGGCCGTGTGGTTTTGGCCCTTGGCCGTGTGAAGGCTTTGCAATTTTCACACGGCCAGTTTTGCATTTCGCACGGCTGTGTGCAAATCCTCGGCCAGGCCGTGTCGGCCCACACGGGCGCTATTGCACCTCACACGGCCGTGTGATAGTACCCGTGTGGCCGAGCCAGCGCCTATATATTTGGCCCATATGGCCGCGTGGTCAGAAAACCCACCTCACCTCGCCGGAATTCTCTCCCTCTCGCCGGAAAACCGCGACTTTTGGCCTCTTTGAGGATTTTCCGGCCATCTTTGGTCGTTTTTTCACCAAACCAGCACCACACCTAGCCTTTCCTCCCCATTTTCGGCCTATCCCTCGATTTTGAGGCGATTTGGACTGATTTTGAGTCGCCGGAGATTTCCAGCGAGGCTCCGACGAGCAATTTTCGGGCAGATTTTGAGATTTTCGTCGCTTCCTTTGCCTTCCCCTCATCATCCCCTACACCTCTACTTGTGTCTCCAGGTTTGATTTTGCCCTTAACCTTGTGAATTGTGGAGAATTGGGTGTTAGGGTGTATGTTTAGAGAACAACTTTGCATTGTGTGAATTGTGTGCAATTGATTGAGGGGAAGGCTTGGTTTATGTGTGAATGATGTTGGGAAATGTCCTCCATGCTTGATTGAGCCCTTGTGTGCTATGAATTTGTCAATTTTATGCTTAACTTAATAATGCACACAAGGTGTTCGATGAAATGCCTGTTTTTCATACCATTTTGTGGGAGCCGGTTGGGGCCCTTAATGATGTGCTTTGAGGGTGTATTTGCTATGGATGTGAACCTTAAGTTGCCTATATCATGGATGTGCACCCCCCACCCAGATTATGCTAGTTTGATCAAGTTATTGACCCCCGAACTATGGATGAAACCATGGTTCGGCTGTTTTCTGTTCTCAAGTGTGGGGGTGTGATTAACCTTTTCTATGGCTCTTTTGGCTCCACTTTGGGTTCCTCTTTTGCAGGACCATGACGAAACCCGACCTCAAGCACCCGCTTATCAGGGATTTGAAGAGGGCCCCTCACCAATTTCGGTTTAAGAGCGTCCTGGCTTGCTCGTTTGGGCAGCATCATTGCTGGTCCAGGCGGGATTTTGAGAAGCTGAACTGCTACGACCACTTCTCCGCCATTATCACCAACCGCCCTTGGCGCCGTCTGCTATCCATTCGCGCGAAAGTTTACCCCGAGCTCGTGCTGGAGTTCTATACGACCTTCAAGCACGAAGAGACAGAGGATTGGGCAGACGGTGAAGCCGTCAAGTTCCGGCTCGGCGGTGCGCCCCGCTCCATGAGCTACTACGACTTGGCGACCGCTCTCGAGCTCGGCCTGGACGATGACAGGGAATACGTCACTGAGCTCAACGATCCGGTGGGGGTGAACTTCAAGGCACTGTACACCCGCCTAGCTCAGCCCGGCCAGCGTCCCTTCGTTGCAGAGCGGACGAAGGTCAGCACCCTGCAGCTAGATAACCGCATTCTCTACCACTTGCTGGCGAAGTCCTACACTCCAGCCGGGGAGTGTGCCAGCACCATCACTAGGAGAGCGATGTATTTCATCCAGTCCATCCACCAGGCGGACCATCTTCTCCACCTGGGTTCTGTGGTAGCCCGAACCTTTGCCAAGAGTGCTTTAGAACTGAAGAGCCTCCACTACGCTCCCCTCATCACCCGCCCGGCGACCTACTTCCAAATTTCCCTGCAGGGGTGCACGGAGCAGGGGGCACTAGTGCTTTTGGCAAGGACACGATCAAGAGTATGCACCTGCTGCGAGTCGATCGAGACGTCAAGTGGATCATGGGGTTTCCTGAACCTCAGATCCCAGCGGAGGACCAGCCAGATGCTCCCGAGGATGAGGCTGCTGAGGATGTCCACCCCGAGGATGTGGATGATGCTGATGCCGCCCGCCCAACCACCTTCAAGTACGGGGGTAGCAGTTCCACCTTTCCATCTCAGGACTACTTCACCCACCAGTTCCAGCAGCTGAGCATCCAGAATCAGCAAATCCTCGACCATCAGCTCCATTTCCAGCAGCAGTACTCGGCTCACCAGGACGAGTATTAGACACGGATGGCTGCATATAATGAGCGCCTGGACAGCATGGAGACCCAGCAGGGGGTGACTCTGGCTCATATCGAGCGGGAGAAGGCCTGCTCTAGGCGTATGCAGGAGGTCCAGCAGCAACTGATCCAGCTGATACCGGGCGAGCAGCCAGTCTGGAGGACTCCTTGGGAGGACTCTCCCCTACCACCCCCAGCTGTCGGCGATGACGCCTTCATGGACGACATCGACTTTGACAACCTTGGCGAGGCTGGACTCGTCGCCCCTCTAAGTGTGTTTTATTTCAACCTTTTTATGTTTGCTCCATATTTTTGAGGAGCTTGAACTGATTCTGTCGTTTGTTTTTGTACTTTTGGTTTTCTTTTGTGGATTGTCTATTGTGTGGCCATCTGGGCCAACTCTGATCCCTAACGCACAGTGTGCTAGTGTGTTCTTTGTATTCCCTTCGTGCAGAACTGTCCGTTCGTTCCATATGTTCCCCGCTGACTGGTCCACTTCCAGTCTCCCGCAGTATTTCAATCCGGTAACATCGTTCCCCTTATCTCTCCCTATGCTCCATTGAGGGCAATGTCGTGCTTAAGTGTGGGGGGTGCTTTGTATCGGTTGGAATCTATATACGTGTGCTTGGAGCCTAGTCCGCTGTCCAAATCTCGAGATTTGAGGGCTCCAAATACGACTACTTGATCATATTGGCACTGTGTTTTGATTGGTGAATTTAATGGTTTTCGGATTAATGCATGACAACTGGATTGTGACTGGGACAACCTATAATGATGTCTGAGATGTGCAGTAGAGTTGTGTAGGGGTTCAGTTTTCAACTGTTTGCTTACCAACTGTGACTTGGATGGATCACTTTTTCTTGACAGTCGTTTATGCATCTAGTTCAGGGGATTCAAATGGGAGATATAGCATATAGGTAGCCATGTGAGATTTGAGCCTGCTGATGTGTTCCCTCTTCCATGATGTGTAGCATTCACATTGTCATTAGCTAAGATGATGGAGGCATAGGATTAGCCCACGACCAAATTGACTATCCTGGTGTGTCATACCCCCTAGTCAGCCCCTTTGAGCCGTGTGTTATCCTTTCTTTCGGTCTACAATGAAAAATCACCCTTTTGCATCTCTTAGAAGGTTCCACAGAGTGGTTTTTACATGTTCTCTGCTGTTTCTGCTAAATATAATGTGAGAGTTGGAGGTAGTTCTTAAAAAGTTGGGCATGTGTTTGAAAAATGTGACCATGTGATGGTTCTCTCAAGAAATGAAAAAAAAGAGGAAAGAAAAAAAATGAATGAAAGCAAAAGAAAGCCACCACCAAAAATCTGAATAGTGCCCATTAAGTAGTGTTTCTTAGCAGTCTGACTTGGAAATACTAACATTTATGTGACCTCCTTCGCTCTTGTTCTCTAAAGAATTTGAGTAATGCATAATGGCATAAGGAAAGTAAGTGGTTCGATTGACTGTGAGTTTGTTGGGTTTGGAAATGTGGAACCTTGTGCTATGAATACTTCCACCACCTAAAAGGCATTTTCCCCATGTCCTAGACCCTAGCCAATCATTGGAACCTGCGTCTAAGACCTTCGGATTAGTTAGTGATGACACCCATTTATGTGAGCTCTAACACTTAGAGGTTTCCGTCATGGTGAAGAGATGTTAGGGATTGAGAGAATAAGCATGCACGTTTTTCGCATCAAATTGTCCTGATCCCACTGGTCGAGAGTGAGCGATTCATTTTCTCATATTCTCTATACTCTTGTACCCCGGTGAGGACCTAGATTGCTCGGTCTCTATTCTGATATCTTGATTTTTGTGCATGAGGTGACTGTCTTGAGTAAGTGGTTGAGTCAAGTCTATGTTGGTTGATGAACAGAAGGGAGACTCCTCCTTTACTCGATTTTGCTGCACTCAAATGTCCTATGCGGTGGTTGTCCAGGTTGCTATTGAAGTTGTTCATGTGTTGATGTTTGAAAGCCAGTATGATTCACGTGTTCTGTGCCTATATGATTTGTCCCCAATGTTGGTATGATTGAAATATGTGAGCTTACCTTGTGTCTGGTTTGCTTGGGTACAAGCAAACGGTTAAGTGTGGGGGAGTTTGATAGACCGTTAATTGCACATGTTTTTACCCCTATTATTGAGCTGTTTGAGATGTTGATTTTCGTGTTTTAGGCCGATTTCATGCTAGGTTGTTCTTTTTTGTGATATTTCAGGTCCTAGTACGTGAATGAAGGTTTGGGAGCGAGTTCGGGGTCGATTGGACGAAGATCGGATGTGTGGCGAGACGCTAAGGAAGCTACACGGGCACTCCTAAAACCCACACGGCCGTGTGAGGAACCCATGTGGTCGAGTGGGATTTAGCGAGCCTTCACACAGGCATCCTGGAGTTTCCACACGGCCGTGTAGGTAGCATGAAGTCCACTTAATCGAAACTCCACGTTTTAACACTCACACGGGCAGCTGGGTAAGCCACACGGCTGTGTTGCCTGCCCGTGTGAGTCGGGAATTCGGGGTTTTAACCCAATTTCGAGTCACAAGTGAGGGGATCGACTTTTCAGAGCAAAAACGGAGCCCTAGAGAGAGAAAGAGCGAAGAACACATCCTAGAAGTGATTTTGGAGCTGGGTTTCATCATTTGAGCTTGGAGATCATCTTAGGAGTGAAGATCATCATCCCAGAGCAGATTCTTCCCATTGTTATGAGTATGACTGCTTTGTATTCTGTTTTCCTCTCTCTCTATGGAGTAGAACCCTCTTTTACTTGGGTATGAAGAAACCTAGTTCCATGTGTTAGGGATCATGATTGTAATGACTTGGGATTGCTATACTGTTTGGTTTAATCGAATGATGCATGATTCATTGAATTAATTGAAGTCTGATCAGCTTTTCTTGATTTCTGCTGCAACCTGAGATAGATAGAATCTGATTAGGTTGTTAGAGCTTCATCATTCGGTAGAAGTAGATTGGCTATACGAGAGTTAGTCAGTCTACTGCTTTGTACTGGAATCCAATTCCAATGGTGGAGTTCTGTGCTTATTGCTTCAGCTTTCTATCCCGGTGAAGACTAGTCGTCTGCCGGGTAGTTAGACTAAGAGGGCTTTGTCAGCTTAAGAGATTCCAAGCTACTGTCGGATCTTCCGCAGTTTAATCAACAGTAAATCAACCCAGGGTAATTACAACTGAGACCTAACTAAGGAGCTAAGGGGACTCATTCTCGAGTGACTCTTCCTTTGCTTCAGACCCCGGGTTGATAATTATTCTTGCCACTTTACTGCATTCCTGGATTGCGATTACACTTGGTCGCAGTTTGGTGTTGTGTCGTAGCGTGCCAGTGTGGTTGTGTTTAATGTGAATGTGGAGGTATTATTCATGAATGATTGTGTTTTGTGAAAGCCTATCGATCTAATTGCCATTCTAACCTAGGTAGTGAGAAAACCCCCTTCCTTTCTTGGGCAATTCATTGCCTCCTAGTTAGGTTAACGCAGGGCAAACCTCCTATTCGTATTAGCACCTAGGATTTGGTTTTGGGTGGTCGTCCGAACTCTGATTCAAGGGTGAAGTCTAACCATTCCTTAGTCAATAGGTTGAGATAGTCGCATCCCCTTCCCTCGACCTAGAGACTAAGAGGGTAGCTTTGGCTACTTGTTAGACTTCCTAGCTGTTTACAACCCCCCTCACCACACACGGCCATTCGATCCATCAAGTCGTAATTGCTAGCTAGGGGGAGCAACACCCGGGTGAAGCCTTCTCTCATTGGGACAACCTCTATTTACTTTACTCGCTTGTTTTCATTTGTAGGTTTCTTAGTTTTAAACCCAAAAAACGTTTGCTAGATAACAACCTAAGCGATTGAAGTAGGGGTACATGGACCGGCCCGGGTTTGACAATTAAAACATACTTGCCCTATGTTGCACTCGGCTAGAGCTTAAGAACTTGAGCTCTAGTCAGGATTAATTCACGGTGTATCCATGATGAGTCAAGTTTTTGGCACCGTTGCCCGGGAACCACAGTCCATTATTTTGAAAAGGTTGCTTAGTGTTACTCTAGCATTTTCTATCTTGCCTTTTTGTTTGTGTTTTGTGTGTGTTTTCTTTGCCACTCTTCGTCTTGAAGGGTGGTTTGTGTGTGTTTGATTGTCCTTTTTAGTGTTTGTAGGTATTGGATCATAGATCTTTATGATTTCGCCCAAGTGTGGCGGTATCCACCAACACCTGAGAATTGTTAACTCGGAACTTCATAGGACGATTAAGAAGGGGGAAGTCAAGGATCGGATTCTACTACCAACCTCCCTTCCAAGAAGAGCAACCATGCTCATGGGGATACCAAGAAGCTTCCCCATATCAAGACGATTTCCATCCATAACTCGAGGTGAAATCCACGTTGGAGTTGGCCATGGAGGCTTTCATGGGACAAACCTCAAGACAATGTGCGACTCCACAACTGGAGCTAAAGAGAAAATTAGATCTCATGGTGGAGCGATTTGCCTAGGGCACAGATGAAGGGTGCTCAAGCAAGAACCTCCCAATTGCCAACCATTTTGACTCAACCTTTCTTCGGGAATTGGAGGAGCTCCTTCGACACACGGAGAGGCTAGGAGGGCTTGTTGAGCAAGCATGTGCACAACTTGCTCTCAATCACCTCCTACCATTAGAAGAAGGAAGGGAGCTCGAAGAGGCAAGCCATGAGAACTTTGGAAGAATGAGCTCCGGCATGGATTTCCAACCCCTCCCTCCATCCGATTTGGCACTTGAGGAGAAGGTGGCACGAGCTTGTGCAAGCTATCGCCTCTCATCATTGGAGGATAAAGAGGATGTTGAAAGAGCGATCAATGACAACCGTGTGGAGCAAGACGAACTCACCCCGGAGAGCTCCCATGGTGAGGATGCACAAGAAGGTTGCATTGATGACTTTCACACCCTTCCCGAGAGCAACTTTGAAAACCAAGTCACAAGTGTGGAGGAGCAAGAGAATTGTTTTTATGATCTTGAATGGCATCTTGCCCTCTAAACCGTGCTTGAGGGCATGAATGGGAAGGAGAAGGAAGAGGTTGAAGAGGAGGAGGAAAGCATTCAAAAAGGGGAAGATCTTGATTGTTCCCAAAAGGAGGAAAGTGAAGAAGAAGGAAGGGAGTTTGAGGAAGAAGAAGAAGGAGCAACTGGTGTCCAAGATGAGGACGAGGTCGGGGTGGATAAAGCATCCACGAGTTACAAATGCTACCAATGCTTTCTACCCGACCTTGACGAGGTCGGGGTGGCTAAAACTATCACACTAGAAAATGGCCAAGTGTAACCACCGTCTAATGAGTAGTATAGCGTGTTTAGCTTTACTTATCAACCCGGGTCCTAGATGTGATGACTAATCTGTGAAATTTTTGTTATCTAGCAGTATGAATATAGTGCAGTTTGGACTAGTCTAAGCAAACACAAAGCAGTAAAAGTTGTGATTCAAGTTCAGAGAAAGGTCACCCATATATGGTTCCCCCTAGAGTGCAGTTAAGTTCAATTGTAATCCACCAAGCCCAAGTGTAATGATAATTATATTGCGGAAGGTTCTTAGTCAGTCTGAAGTCTCTGCTAAAGGTCTTCAGACACTCCCAATCTGGATAACCGGCGGGCGACTAACCTCCACCAGAGTAAACAAACTAAGGCCCTAACGTGCAAAACCTCCTCTACTAGAACAAATCTCGTACAAAGTAGTGAATTGACTTCTCGGCTAAAGCAATCAATTCACTACCTTCAATCAAAGGTGCTCAATCAACCTATGCAGATATTCTCTTTCTAGGTTAAAGCAGAAACCACAGGAATTTGATCAAGATTCAAGCAATTCAGAAATCATGCCTCAATTGAATATAATCAGTATCAATACATCTGTACTTGGGTTCATACAATCAATCCTAACAAACAGGGTTCTTCATACCCATGTGTGAGAGAGATTTACTCCATAGAGAGAGAAGAAATCAGCTTCAGATGTAGAAATCATTGTGTGGAGGATGAAGATCAGCTTCTGATTGTCAATCGACACTTCTCCGGGCTTCAATGGAGCTCTAATAGCGTCAAAGCTCGATCTAGGGCACCTTGGAGGTTGGGTTCTTCACTTTCTCTCTCTAAAACTCTGTTTCTTCCTTAAAAGCTCCAATCCCCTTTTCCAAAACCTGAAATTGGGTTAAGATGCAGCTACCCGCGATTGCACGGCCAGGCCGCACGACCGTGTAACATATTTGACTAACCGTGTAATCCAAAACGCAGCGTCTAATTTAGTTCCGCGAGGGAATCACACGGCCAACACACGGCCCGTGCAATCCGAGAAGCAGGCCGTGTGGATTGTCGCAAAATTCATCATGGCCAGAAATTGGTTGTGCACGGTCGTGCGACCCTTGGCCGCGCTTCTTCGCTTGCACAACTACTATGTATGGTCGAGTATCTTCCTTGTAACTTCTCTACTCTTCATCACTCATCCCATCTTCGTCCAATCAACCTCGAACTCGTGCTCTAACCTTCATTCACGCATCAGGACCTATTATATCATAAACAAGAACAACCTAGCGTAAAATTGGCTTAAAACCCGAGATCCAAGCCTCAAACAGTGTAAGCAAGGCGGCTAAAAATGTGCAAAAACCGAGTTATCACTAGCGATGACAGCCATCTTATGAACTCTAACATTTAGAGGTTATCGTTATGGTAGAGGGACGTTAGGATTGAGCGTGAATATGCACATCTTTTGCATCAAATGGTCCTGACCCCTCTGGTCGAGAGTGAGTGAGTCATTCATCATGTTTTGTTCATTTCTTATACCTCTGTGAGGACCTAGGTTGCTCGATCGTTCGTTCCTATGTTGTGATCTTTATGCATGAGTGATTGTGATTGGTGTGTCGTCAAAACAGGTTATGTGTTGGTTGATAAATAATGTGAGAACTCTTCATTTGCACAACCTTAATACAATTGAATTTCGTTTGTGGTGGTTGCCAAGATTACTTTGTTTTTATCCATAGGTCGGTGTCCAATAACCATTGTGATTCATTCGTTTTGTGCCATATGACATGCCAAAAATAAATTGTTGAAAAAGGAGTTGTAAGCTTACCTTGTTTTGTGCTTGGTTTGCTTGGGGACAAACAAACGTCTAAGTGTGGGGGAGTGATTCGGGCGTAATTGTACACTTTTTATCCCCGTTTTTTTTTTTTTACGTATGTGGCAATTGAGCTCCAAAAGGGCCACTTTTACGCTAGGTTTCTTGTGTTTCAATGTGTTTCATAGTCTATAACAGGTGAAACCAACCCTGGAGTCGAAAGTTGGAAGAAAATGAGTGATAACGATGTAATTGCACATATTTGCACCCCTAGTTCTTATTCGTTTGAGGGGCATAGTCGTGTATTTTTGGCCTATTTTACGCCGGGTTGTGCTACTTTGTCATATTTCAGGTCCCAGACAGCGAAGGAAAGGCTAAGCACTAGTTTCGGAGCATTCGGAAGTCATTCGGTCGAGCTGGAGCCAAAACACGGGCATGCCTAAATCAGAACACGACCGTGTTCCTAGAACGTGCTTTTACTGACGAGACTTGATCTGAGTTTGGAAAACACTAGCTCAAAACACGGGCATGACTGAGACAGAACACGGCCGTGTCCACCAAAAGCACGCCCGTGTTTTCCCCAAAAGTCTGGCCGTGTATTTAACACTTGGCAAGGGCACGGGCGGGCTGGAGCAGAACACGGTCGTGCCCTCGACCGTGTTTTGCCCAGTGATGCCCTTTTAGGCAGATTTCAGCCAAAACAGAAGGGGATTCGAGTTTTAGAGAGACAGAGCGATTCCTAGAGAGAGAAAGCGACGAACAAGAGTTCCCAAGTGCCATAGCTTGATCTTCATCACCATTGGAGCCCGGCTTGAGCTTGGAGAAGTGCCGATTGACAACCAGGAGCAGAAATCCATCCTTCACAGTATGATTTCCGCGTCTGATTATGCTTTTGCTTCTTTCTCCATGGAGTAGTTCTCCCATTCATCTGGGTATGGAGAACCCTAGATTTGTATGTTAGGTTTGATTGTATGAACCCAAGTACTGATTCTATGATTTGATTATATTCAATTGAGGTTTGAATGATTGAATGGCATGAATCCTGATCAAATTCCTGTTGTTTCTGCTTTAACCTAGAATGAGAATGTCTGCCTAGGTTGATAGAGCATCCTTGATTGAAGGTAGGGAGTTGGTGACTTTAGTCAAGGAGCCAACTCACTATTTTGTACCGAATTCACTTCGGTAGTGGAGGTTTTGTTCGTTAGGGCCTCAATCTGTTTACTCCGAGGGAGGTTAGTCGCCCGCTAGAGACTCAGATTGAGAGGGTCTGGAGACCTTTAGTCGAGACTTCAGACTGCTTAAGAACCTTCCGCAGTATAACTATCATAGAAACTGAACTTGGTAATTGCAATCCGGCTTAACTGCAGTCTAGGGGGAACCATATCCGGGTGACCTCTCTTAACCTGAAAACAACCGTTTACTTGCTTTGCTTGTTTGTTAGTTTAGACTTGCACTAAAGCTTCATTGCTAGATAACAAGAATTCACCGAGTAATCATCAAATCTAGGACCCGGGTTGACATTTAAACTCGAACCCGCTATACTACGCTTTAGGAAGTGGTTACACTTGGCCAATTTCTAGAGTGACAGTAGGAGTGAGTCAAGTTTTTGGCGCCGTTGCCGGGGACTTTCTAGGTTGTTGAAGAAAAGTGATTTCAGTTAATTTAGCTTTTCTTTTCGCATTGTTTGCTTTGTCCCACTTGTGCCTTCACGGGTTTTCTTGCTTGAGTGCGTGCAGGTAGTGCATGACCCGTAGCCAGTCGGAAGGTTTACTGCCATTGAATCCAGAGATTGACCGCACCTGTCGCCAACTTAGGAGACAACAGCGAGCTAGACTGGCTACGGAAGAGCGCATAGACGGCCACTTGAGCAGCAATTCTGAGGAAGAGTACGGGATGGACGGAGATTACAATCCACACCAGGGGAATCCTCAGCAGGCTCCCCCGGTGAATCAGGTCCTGGGGAACAACCCCATACCCCAGGCAGATGGGGTTCATCATCATCCACCGCCACCGAGTCCCACCTTGGAGTACTACTACACTCCACGGATTACTGACATCCGCCCGGTCATCCTCTACCCACCTATTCCAGAGAACAATTTCGAGATCAAGCCATGCTGGATTCAGCTCATTACATCCTCTATCCTGTTCCATGGCTTGAAGGATGAGGAGGCCAGGGTACATCTTTCCCGTTTTCTGCAGCTGACGAACGGGTTCAAGCTGAACGGTGTCCCCGATGATGCAATCCGCCTTCACCTTTTCCCCCATTCTCTGGCGGGGAATGCTAAGAGGTGGTTGGAGACCCAGCCCCCATTGTCCATCACCTCTTGGGACGATCTGGCTGACAAATTCGTGCACAGGTACTATCCGGCATCGAAGACTACAGAGATCCAGCGGGAGATCACTCACTTCCGCCAAGAGCCAGATGAGTCACTTCGTGATGCTTGGGAGCGGTACATGGGATATTTCTGGTAGTGTCCCCATCATGGTTTCAGTGATGCATTCACGGTGGGGAACTTCTACAGTGCTCTCTCTCCGAACAGCCAACGGGTGATTGAGTCTCTATGCCCAGGAGGGGATATTCTCACTAAGACTCCACCCGAACTGAACCAGATGATCAATACCTTGGCTGCCAGAGATCATTCCTGGGGACAGAGCAGCAAAGGCAGACATTCTCGGGACCGTGGTGTGCACGCCATGGAGACCAGATCCGGGCTCGAGCAGCAGGTAGTTGAGTTAGTGCAGACATTGAAGCAGCCCAACAGTCTTATTCCGGGCAGAGGTTTGGCTACACCTCCAGTAGCTCAATGTCAGTGGTGTGAGAGCTCAAATCACTTAGTGGAGGACTGCCAGGCTATGAGGGAGTCTACTACTCCCCAAGAGCAGTTGGACTTCATCGCCAATGCTCGGCGCCTCGACCCGTACAGCAATACATATAATGAGGGGTGGCGCCAGCATCCCAATTTCGCTTGGAGCAGCAACACCACTAAACCACCTGGTTTCCCAGCACCAGCTGGGGGCTTTCCGCAGAGACAGCCCTTCCAGGCTCGACAGGGACCAGCCCCACAGCAGCACCCCTACCAGCCTAGGCAGGGGCAACCATTCCAGCAGCCCCAGTGTCAGTATGCCGAGCCAGCAGTAGCTCCTGCCCCAGATAATCAGATGACAAAGCTGGAAAATATTCTAGCTTCATTCATGACTGCCACTCAGGCAACTGTCACGAGGTTGGATCAGAGCATAACCTCACTGGAGGCAGGTCAGAGGAACCAAGGTGCCATTTTGCAAGATCTGCAGAACCAGATGGGTAGCTTTGCTCGCCAGAACACTACCAGGGCACCGGGGACTCTACATGCCACCACTATTCCTAATCCTCGTGAGCCTCACCAGCACCAGCAGCTAGATGCCATCACTACCAGGAGTGGCAAGACCACATCTGCTGCTCCGGCCCAGCTCAGTCGAGATGAGCCACTACCTGCTTCAACACTTCCAGCTGATAATGCAGAAGTGGGGGAAGACAAAGAAACACCTGCTCCCAAGCCACAGCCAGTGGTTAAGGAGCATGTACCTCAGCTTCCTTTCCCCACTCGCCTACATAAAGACAAGCTGGAGACTGAGTTTTCCAAGTTCATGGCAATGTTGAAGCATTTCAACATCAGCATGCCGTTCGTGGAGGCACTGTCAAAGATGCCCAAGTATGCCAAGTTCATGAAGGATCTCCTCACCAACAAGAAGAAACTTGGGGATCTTTCGACAGTGATGCTGAGCGAGGAGTGTTCTGCTATTTTACAGAACAAGCTGCCCGAGAAGCGAAAAGACCTAGGGAGTTTCACTATCCCTCTTGTTATTGGCAGCATGCATGTAGGAAAGTCCTTGGCGGACCTAGGCGCTAGCATAAATGTCATGCCTTACAAATTGTTTAAGAAGCTAGGCCTAGGTGAACCTAGAGCTACTAGGATGAGCATTCAGTTAGCTGATCGTTCTATCATGCATCCTAGGGGTATCATTGAGGATTTGCTTGTTAATGTGGGTGCATTCACATATCCTGTTGACTTTGTTATTTTGGATATAAATGAGGATGTGGATGTACCTTTGATTTTGGGTAGACCGTTTCTCACCACCGCCAAGGCGCTTATTGATGTGCATAGTGGTAAATTGATTCTGCGTGCTGGTGATGAACAGGCTACCTTTTCTGTGTCTGAGAATGGGAAACACTCTCATTTGCATGATGACATAGATTACTGTGATGTGCTTGCTGATTTTTAGACCGCACTCGCTATAACGAGTGCGGGTACTGACGATGCTCTTGAGCGTTGTATTTTGCTAGGTGAGCAGGCATCGCAGGAGCCGCAGCTGGCGGAGCAGTTGGCCGAGTTGGAGAGTGGCCCCTTCTTGGAGGGCGACAGGCTGTTCAAACCGATCTCATCCTCCACCCGCATCATTACTTCCTTGGAGGAACCACCAGAGCTGGAGCTTAAGCCCCTCCCTCCTCATTTGGAGTATGCATTTCTCCGGGAGGGGAATAAGCTGCCAGTCATCATCAACTCGACCCTCACACCCGAGCAGAAGAACAGACTGGTGACCTTGCTGAAGCAGTATGAGCGAGCTCTGGCGTGGAAGATCACAGACATCCGAGGGATCAGCCCTTCCTTCTGCTCCCACCGGATACTGATGGAGGATGAGATGCGGCTAGTGAGACAGCCGTAGAGAAGATTGACACCGAACCTGGAAGCTGTGGTTCGGGCAGAGATCGTAAAGCTGCTGGACGCGGGGATCATCTTCGCCATTTCCGACAGCGAGTGGGTCAGTCCCACCCAGGTGGTAACCAAAAAGGGCGGGATGACTGTGGTGCCTAACGAGAAGAATGAGTTGATCCCGATGCGCACGGTGACTAGGTACCGTGTCTGCATTGATTACCGGCGTCTCAACGACGCCACTCAGAAGGACCACTTCCCGCTGCCATTCATTGACCAGATGCTGGAGAGACTGGCGGGGCATGAGTTCTACTGTTTCCTGGATGGGATGTCCGGGTACTTCCAGATCCCTATTGCATCGGAGGACCAGGCGAAGACCACTTTCACCTGCCCCTTCGGCACCTTTGCCTACCGGAGGATCCCATTCGGGCTATGCAATGCCCCTGCCACTTTTCAGCGATGCATGCTCGCCATCTCTGACCGTCTGGTCGGCGAGAATATGGAGGTGTTTATGGACGATTTCTCGGTTTATGGAGACTCATTCTCTCACTGTATCCATAACCTGGAGCTTGTCCTTAAACGGTGTGAAGAAACGAACCTGGCGCTGAGTTGGGAGAAGTGTCACTTCATGGTTCGAGAAGGCATAGTTCTTGGGCATAAGATCTCCAAGATGGGGATTGCAGTGGACAGAGCGAAGATCGAGACTATCAGCAAGCTGCCTCCTCCTACATCTGTTAAGGGGATCCGGAGTTTTCTAGGTCATGCAGGGTTCTACAGGCGGTTCATCAAGGATTACTCGAAGATTGCTCTGCCCCTGACTAAGCTTCTGGAGAAGGATGCCCCCTTCCAGTTCACTGATGCATGCACAGCGGCCTTCACGACCTTGAAGGAGAAGCTCACTCAAGCTCCTATCATGGTTGTTCCTGACTGGTCCCTGCCATTTGAGCTTATGTGCGATGCCAGTGACTTTGCTGTTGGAGCTGTATTGGGGCAGAGGCAAGATCAGCATTTCCGACCTATCTACTACGCCTCGAAGACCCTGAATGATGCCCAGGAGAACTACACCACCACGGAGAAGGAGCTGCTCGTGGTGGTGTTTGCCTTCGATAAATTTCGTCCTTCTCTGGTCTTGTCCCATGTGACCGTGTATACAGATCACTCCGCGATTCGATACATGATGAGTAAGTCCGATGCCAAGCCTAGGCTCATACGATGGATCTTACTGCTGCAGGAGTTCGACATTAGATTCGGGACAAGAAGGGAGCGGAGAATGTTGCTGCAGATCACCTCTTCCGGTTGGACACACCCCCTGCGGACAACCTCGAGGAGGAGATCAACGACTCCTTCCCAGATGAGAGAC
Source organism: Linum trigynum (assembly GCA_964030455.1). Taxonomy (NCBI): domain Eukaryota; kingdom Viridiplantae; phylum Streptophyta; class Magnoliopsida; order Malpighiales; family Linaceae; genus Linum; species Linum trigynum. The sequence continues at coordinate 10,728,749 of OZ034814.1, forward strand.
TGATGATGATGTGCCTGGTGGAGAGTGTCACCCCCTGGTATTCTGATTTTGCGAACTATCTTGTGGGCTAGCAGCTGCCCAAGGGGATGACAACTCACGCCAAGAGGAAGTTCTTCTCCGACATGAAGCACTACTTCTGGGATGACCCTCATCTCTTCAGGATCGGAGCCGACGGGATCATCTGTCGATGTGTTATGGAGAGTGAGATGGAGGGCATTCTATCTCACTGTCATGAAGGAACCGCACGGCGAGGAAGGTGCTCCAATCGGGCTTTTACTGGCCCACGCTCTTCAAGGACGCAGACGCCTTCGCACGCAAGTGCGACCGATGCCAGAGGTCAGGTAACATCTCTGTCCGTGATGAGATGCCCCAGAATGTGTTTATAACTTGTGAGATTTTTGATGTCTGGGGTATCGACTTCATGGGCCCCTTCCCTCCATCTTTTGGTAATACCTATATCCTTGTTGCTGTTGACTACGTCTCTAGGTGGGCTGAGGCACAAGCTTTGCCCACTAATGATGCTAGATGTGTTTTTGATTTTCTAAAGCAGCTATTCTCCCGGTTCGGGACACCTAGAGCCATCATAAGCGACCGCGGCACCCATTTCCAGGGTCAGTTCGATAAATTGCTGTCTCGCTATGGTGTAACTCATAAGGTGTCCGTGGCCTACCATCCTCAAACAAGTGGCTAGGCCGAGCTGACGAACCGGGAGCTCAAGCGTATCCTGGAGAAGAGGGTGAATCTATCCCGCAAGGATTGGTCCACCAAGCTCGATGATGCTCTATGGGAATACCGCACTGCCTACAAGACGACCATTGGTACCTCACCGTACCGGCTTGTCTATGGAAAGGCATGCCATTTGCCCGTGGAGCTAGAGCACAAGGCCTTCTGGGCCCTTAAGCTGCTAAATTTGGATGTTAGTGTTGCAGGTGTTGAGCGCAAAATGCAGACGTTGGAGCTGGAAGAGTGGCGTTATCACGCCTATGAGAACACCAAGCTGTACAAGGAGCGCACTAAGCGCCTGCACGATGCACGGTTGCGGGGTCCGAAAGAGTTCCAGGTTGGTGATCGAGTTCTCCTTTATAACTCTCGCCTGAAGCTCTTTCCCGGAAAACTCCGTTCCCGGTGGTCTGGACCGTACACGGTCGCACAGGTGTTCCCGTAGGGCACGATCGAGATTGCCAACCCGCAGACTGAACCATTTAAAGTGAATGGCCATCGTCTCAAACACTACTTGGGAGGCGAGGTCGAACGTGCGGAGTTGGCAGTGGACTTCGCGGACCCTTAGTTTCGCCATGGGCGTCCAGCTAAAAGACGACAAAGAAGCGCTTGTGGGGAGGCAACCCCACCACGGTTTGCATTTCTACCCTTTGTTTTTCTATTTATTTATTTATTTATTTCATTTTTGTCGGTTTTTGGAGTCTTTGAGTCTTACTGGAGTCTGTCTGGAAAGTTTTTCGTGCCTCGGGCGGTTCTTTTTAATGTGTGATTGGGTAAATTTTCGAGCCGGAGCACGAATGAGTCTTGGTGGTTTGAGATTGGAATTTTGAAAAAAGGTATTTTGCTCTCGGCAGTAAAAACACGGGCGCCAGGGGAGGATAACACGGCCGTGTTTTCCCTCCTGCCCGCCCGTGTTTTGGGAATTTGGCCTGCAATGCTCTCGGCAGTAAAAACACGGGCGCTGGGTTTCCAAAACACGGCGGTGTTTTGGCCCCAGCCCGCCCGTGTTTTCAAAGGTGTGAAACACGGCCTCGGCAGTAAAAACACGGCCGTGTTCCAGCCCGCCCGTGTTTTGCCCTCCCCCCTATAAAAGTCGATTTTCACCCCCCTCCACCCACCAGAATCATTTCTTTCAAAATCCCAGCCACCTCTCTCGCCGGAAACTCGGCCCCTTCATCTTCTCCTTCGATTTTCCGGCCATAACTCCCTCTCTCGACCTCAAAATCACAAACCGCGAACGCCCCCACGCTCCTGGCGTCGAGGAGCTCATTCCCCAAAGATTTGGGCTTGTTTGGCCGAGGTTGGGTCGCCAGCGGTGAGTTCTCCGGCGAGTCTCCGGTGTGTTTTCCGGCGACTTAGGGTGCCTTTTTCCACTTTCTTCACCTCTCTCGTGGTCTCTCCTTGCGTCTCCAGGTGTGTTCTCCTTGTCTTTTCTTTTATTTAATGGAGAATCGATACCTAGAGTTAGGTGAAGAACTTGTGATTGTGGAATGGTTTGGGGATGATTGGGTAGGCTGATGACGCTATTTGGTTGTTCTATTTTTGCCTCGGGATTTCAGTCATTCGGCCTACCATTTGCATGTTGCATTGTATGCGAGCTTGTGTGGTTTGTGGGTGGTGCCTCGATTAGTGATTATTTAGTACGGTTTTGGTATGCTTGTTTCACCGGGGGCCTAGTCCACTGTCTGCATCGCTCGTTTTGAGGGCCCCCGGTGTGTTCTGTGGTGTAATTCTCGTGTGATGGGGATGCTTGTTTCGCCGGGAGTCTAGTCCACTGTCCATATCTTTCGATATAAGGGCTCCCGGTGTGGTTTTGGCCTAACATTGTCCCCGTTTGCTTGTGTACCCTTTGTACTTCCTTGTGTTTTGCAGGATCATGGAAGCTTATCTCGACCAGTTGAGCATCACTCAACGCCACCTACTGCGGGCCCTCCGTAACCGCACCTTCGCCGAGCACCTACACCTCGATTTTGAGGTGTTCGAGGCGCTTCATGCCAGGCCGCAGATGGAGGCCGTGGTTCGCCACTATGGTTAGCGGCGTCTTCTCACCCTCGCCGAGCCGACCTACAAGGAGCTCGTTTGGGAGTTCTACGCCACCTTCCACCACAACTCGAAGGGGAACTCCGACCATGCTGATGCGGTTCAATTCACACTCGGCGGGGTGGAGCACTCCCTCAGTTACTGGGAGTTCGCCAATGCACTTCGTCTCAATTCCCCGGAGTCCGGCGGGCGGCCACTACGCTTGGACCTCTCTGATCCCAGCGACTTTGCTTCCCAGGCTTACTTCCAGCGAATTTGCCTGCCGAACCATGTGGATGAAGAGTACGTTGCCAGCCAGACGCGGGCCTCTCTCCTCCGTCCGGAGTGGCGGATCCTCAACCACTTGCTCACCCAGTCCTACACACCCAACAAAGGCTCGGCCAGCTGGGTCACACTCCGGACACTATGGTTGATGCATTCGATGGGTCTTTCTGAGGACACCATCCAGCTGGGCTCTGTGATCGCCCGGACGTTCACCAAAGCCGCCGCTAGCCAGAGTCGCAACCTTGTATGTGGCCCGGTGATCACCGCCTTGGCCCGCCGCTACGGGGTTGACTACACTGGGATGACCTTGGTCCAAGGACCAACCCCGCTCAGCGAGGCTACCCTCCGCCACCAGCACATGGTTGCTCGCCACGGGCGTGTGCACTGGATCGCGGGCCTTCCTCAGCCACCTCTACCTGCCGCGGGCGACCAGCCCGAGTCGAGCGCCGCTGGTGGACACCGAGTTCCCCGTCGCGCTGTTCGTCGTGACCAGGCTCCCGCGAGCCCCTCTCCTGCTCCCCAGTCTCCTACTCCAGTGGTGGTGCCCATTTCAGACCAGTTGGCGGCGATCGCTCAGCAGAACAAGCGCATCCTGGCCGGCTAGGAGCGCATTCACACCCGCCTTGATCGTGAGCGGGACCGAGGGCGTCGTCTCATGTCAGGCCAGCACTACATCATGTCCTACTTGGGCTTGGACCCGAATGCGGTTCACTACCCGTTCGTGCAGTCCCCGGGGTTTGAGGATGAGTACCCTCCACCCACCGCCGATGGTGGTGATGCCTTCTAGAGCTGGTTCTGTGCTTTATTTGTGTTCCAGACTGAGACTCCATGTTTTGTTGTTTTGTTTTGTTTTGTTTTGTTTCTTTTTATCTTGGATTGTAGACCTGGACCTCCGGTTCTTTCACCCAGTGTGTGTCTTTTGTTGTCTCTAGCTCTGTGCCTCCTTCTCTGGACTGGTCTGCCTTCCAGTCCCCGTTCCTGTTCTCCTTTCACGGTAACATCGTTCCCCTTCCCTCTGCTCCATTGAGGACATTGTTGCATTTAAGTGTGGGGGGGTTCTTTGTATGAATTGGAACGTATATATGTGTGGTTGGAGCCTAGTCCACTGTCCAAATCTCGAGATTTGAGGGCTCCAAGCACTGCCGTTTGCCTGATGTTTGATCGTATTGGCACTGTGGATGTGATTAGTGAATTGAATGGCTTTTGACTTGATACATGACAACTTGAGTGTGACTAAGACAACCTATTATGATGACTGAGATGAGCAGTAGAAGTGTGTAGGGGTTCAGTTTTTCAACTGTTTGCTTACCAAATGTGACTTGGTTTGATCTCTTGCTTTTGACAGTCATTTATGCATCTAGTTCAGGGAATCAGAACGAGAGATAGAGCATATAGGTAGCCATGTGAGACTTGAGCCTGCTCGTTTCTTTCTTGTGCAATAGTTCCCTCTTCCATGATATGCAGCATTCACGTTGTCATTAGCTAGAATGATGGAGGCATAGGATTAGCCCACGACCAAATTGACTGTCCTGGTGTGTCATACCCCCTAGTCAGCCCTTTGAGCCGTGTGTTTTTTTTTTCTTTCGGTCTTCAATGAAAAGTCACCCTTTTGCATCTTTTAGAAGGTTCCACAGAGTGATTTTTACATGTTTTCTACTGTTTCTGCTAAACGTAATGTGAGGGTTGGAGGTAGTGCTTAAAAGTTGGGCAGGTGTTTGAAAATGTGCAGAGCTGGTGGTTCTCTTAAGAAATGAAAAAAAAATGAAAGAAAAACAAAGAAAAAAAATGAAAGCAAAAGAGAGCCACCACCAAAAATTCTGAATAATGCCCATTAAGTAGTGTTTCTTAGCAGTCTGGCTTAGAAATACTAGCATTTATGTGACCTCCTTCGCTCTTGTGCTCTGAAGAATTTGAGTAATGCAGAATAGCAGAAAGAAAGTTATTAGTTTGATTGACTGCGAGTTTGTTGGGTTTGGATATGTGGAACCTTGTGCTGTATGAATACTTCCACCACCTAAAAGGCCTTTTCCCCATGTCCGAGACCCTAGCCAGTCATCTGAACCTGTGTCTAAGACCTCCGGATTAGTTAGTGGTGACACCCCATATGTGAACTCTAGCACTTAGAGGCTGCATTCATGATGAAGAGATGTTAGGGATTGAGAGATTAAGCATGCACATTTTTCGCATCAAATTGTCCTGACCCCACTGGTCGAGAGTGAGCTATTCATTTTCTCATATTCTCTATACTCTTTATCCCGGTGAGGACCTAGATTGCTCGATCTTAGTTCTGATATCTTGAGTTTTGTGCATGAAGTGACTGTTTTAAATAAGTGGTTGAGTCAAGTCTATGTTGGTTGGTGAACAGAAGGGAACTCTTCCTTTGCTTGACTTTATTGCATTCGAATGTCATCTATGGTGGTTGTCTAGGTTGTCATTGAGGTTGTCCATGTGTTAATGATCGAAAGCCAGTATGATCCCCGTTTTTGTGCCGATATGATATGCCCTAAAGCATGCTTGATTGAAACGTTTTGAGCTTACCTTGTGTCTGACTTGGTTTGCTTGGGGACAAGCAAACGGTTAAGTGTGGGGGAATTTGATAACGATGTAATTGCACATATTTGCACCCCTAGTTCTTATCCGTTTGAGGGGCATAGTCGTGTATTTTTTGCCTATTTTACGCCGGGTTGTGCTACTTTGTCATATTTCAAGTCCCAGACGGTGAAGGAAAGGCTAAGCACGAGTTTCGGGGCATTCGGAAGTCATTCGGTCGAGCTGGAGCCAAAACACGGGCACGCCTAAATCAAAACACGGTCGTGTTCCTAGACCGTGCTTTTACTGCCGAGACTTGATCTGAGTTTGGAAAACACTAGCTCAAAACACGGGCATGACTGAGACAGAACACGGCCGTGTCCACCAAAAGCACGCCCGTGTTTTCCCCAAAAGTCTGGCCGTGTATTTAACACTTGGCAAGGGCACGGGTGGGCTGGAGCAGAACACGGCCTTGCCCTCGACCGTGTTTTGCCCAGTGATGCCCTTTTAGGCAGATTTCAGCCAAAACAGAAGGGGATTCGAGTTTTAGAGAGACAGCAATTCCTAGAGAGAGAAAGCGACGAACAAGAGTTCCCAAGTGCCATAGCTTGATCTTCATCACCATTGGAGCCCGGCTTGAGCTTGGAGAAGTGTCGATTGACAACCAGGAGCAGAAATCCATCCTTCACAGTATGATTTCCGCCTCTGATTCTGGTTTTGCTTCTTTCTCCATGGAGTAGTTCTCCCATTCATCTGGGTATGGAGAACCCTAGATTTGTATGTTAGGTTTGATTGTATGAACCCAAGTACTGATTCTATGATTTGATTATATTCAATTGAGGTTTGAATGATTGAATGGCATGAATCCTGATCAAATTCCTGTTGTTTCTGCTTTAACCTAGAATGAGAATGTCTGCCTAGGTTGATAGAGCATCCTTGATTGAAGGTAGGGAGTTGGTGACTTTAGTCGAGGAGCCAACTCACTATTTTGTACCGAATTCACTTCGGTAGTGGAGGTTTTGTTCGTTAGGGCCTCAATCTGTTTACTCCGGTGGAGGTTAGTCGCCCGCTAGAGACTCAGATTGAGAGGGTCTGGAGACCTTTAGTCGAGACTTCAGACTGCTTAAGAACCTTCCGCAGTATAACTATCATAGAAACTGAACTTGGTAATTGCAATCCGGCTTAACTGCAGTCTAGGGGGAACCATATCCCGGTGACCTCTCTTAACCTGAAAACAACCGTTTACTTGCTTTGCTTGTTTGTTAGTTTAGACTTGCACTAAAGCTTCATTGCTAGATAACAAGAATTCACCGAGTAGTCATCAAATCTAGGACCTGGGTTGACATTTAAACCCGAACCCGCTATACTACGCTTTAGGAAGTGGTTACACTTGGCCAATTTCTAGAGTGACAGTAGGAGTGAGTCAATGAGCAAAGACCTAAGAAAGAGGAGGATTCATCTTATGTTCATGGTCCAGCATTAGAGTTCAAGGTCGCCAGGACCGTGAACTGGAACCACAAACCGTGAATCGTGAAGCTTCTAGAGGGGTTTTATAGGTTACTGGCGCCAAGGGAGTTCACGATCGCAAAGACTGTGAACTGGAACCACAAACTGTGAACCCCAGAAGTGAAGCTGTGCGTTTTGATCAGTTCACTGAGTTCAAGGACGCATCCTGATGTTCACGGCCATTAACTAAGGTCTAAGACCGTGAACTGAAGTCTAAGACTGTGAACTGATCAACGCAGCCGTGAACTGAAGCCTAAGACCTTGAATAGAGCCCAATCTGGGTATAAAAGGAGAAGGGAGTTGAAGGAGAGAGGGGAGCTTTTTGGTAGGTTTTTAGTTTTTAGAATAAAGGGGGTTTTCTAGTAGTAGTTTAGGGTTTGCTCTTCCCATTATAGAGAGAGAAAGTGTCATTCAAAGGAGGAGAAAGAGATTGGGCTCATTTCAAGCTATAGGAGTGAAGGTTTCTTCTTCTCAAGGGAGATTCAAGCAACAAGGAGGAACGATTTTCACCTTTTCATGGTTCTCTCTCCTTTTCTTTGTTTTCCTTTGCCTAGCTATTGAATAGTTTACCTATTCACTTGGGTGTTTGTAAACCCTAGCTACAATTATGTGAATGCTTGTATGAATTGAATGATTTGTGTATGGTTGTGTTTAATGTGAATGTGGAGGTATTATTCATGAATGATTGTGTTGTGTGAAAGCCTATCAATCTAATTGCCATTCTAACCTAGGTAGAGAGAAAACCCCCTTCCTTCCATTGAAAGAGGCTTGAATGCTGGGTTTTCTTGGGAAATTCATCGCCTCCTAGTTAGGTTAACGCAGGGCAAAGCTCCTATTTTGTATTTGCACCTAGGGTTTGGTTGTGGGTGGTTGTCCGAACTCTGATTCGAGGGTGAAGTCTAACTAATCCTTAGTCAATAGGTTGAGAGAGTCGCATTAGTGGCTTGGATCGTATCCCCTTCCCTCGACCTAAACCCTGAATCATTCAAATTAAAGCGAATCTTGAATGATTTTTGTACAAATTCATGTGGTTCTTGTTCATCATACTACAAGGGATGATTGACATCGTTTTCACATGAATCGTCTGCTCAGAATGACGATTATGAGGCGGGTGCATTGAATGCACCCAAAAAAGTGAGTGCACCGAAGACATAACCATATATATATATATATATATATATATATAGCTAGATAGATAGATAGAGAGAGAGAGAGAGAGAGAGACTAAGAGGGCAGCTTTAGCTACTTGTTAGACTTCCTTGCGGTTTACAACCCCCTCACCACACACGGACATTAAATCCATCAAGTCGTAATTGCTAGCTAGGGGGAGCAACACCCGGGTGAAGCCTTCTCTCATTGGGACAACCTCGATTTACTTTACTCGCTTGTTTCATTTGTAGGTTTCTTAGTTTTAAACCCAAAAATGTTTGCTAGATAACAACCTAAGCTATTGAAGTAGGCGTACATGGACCGGCCCGGGTTTGACAATTAAAACATACTTGCTCTATGCTGCACCAGGCTAGAGATTAAAAACTTGGGCTAGAGATCAAATTTGAGTTAAGAGGTTTTCCCTACATTACCTAGATAGGAGGCATGGAATTCCCAAGAAAACCCCACTCAATTTGAGCCTCTTAAGATAAGGGGGTTTCCCTCTAAGCTAGGTTAGAATAGCACAATAGATTACCAAGCACACACAAAGCACAATCACCATGAAAAATACGTCAAACCTTAAATTAAACACCACCCACACCCAATCATTCAATCCACACAATCAACTACATGATAACAATTAGGGTTCTACAGCACCCAAGTGAAAAGGAGACTATTCCTTGCTAGACAAAGGAAGAACACTAAGGAAAAAAGAAAAAAACCATCATTGTGATGCCTCAATCCCTCATTGTGCTTGTAGAGATCCTCTCTTGAAGAGGAACTTCCCAAATCTTGACTTGGAGCAAACCCTAGCCTCTTCTCCCTCTTGGTTCGTGGCTTTCTCTCTCTAGGTTTTCAAGAAGAAGAAGGTTTCTCTCACTTTGGGCTCTCCCTTCTTCCTCATTTCATCTCTCCTTATATACACTGGTCGCGCCCATTTCACGGTCCCAGTTCACGGCCGTGAACATCCGGCCTGGACCGTGAACACAGTCCATAATGCATCGCTTCAATTATTGAGTTCGCAGACCATGGCTTCAGTTTGCGGTTTGTGACTCCAGTTCACGGTCCTGATGACCGTGAATTCACGGCTTGGACTGCGAACTGCGGCTGCTTCCTCCTCTTTACCTGATCCTGGCGCCTTTTCTTCCAACTTCCGACTCTGGGGTTGGTTCCACCTGTTAGACTCTGAAACACTTTGAAATACAGCAAACCTAGCGTAAAACCACCCTATTTGGAGCTCAAATGCCACAAACGCCAAAGAGAAACGGGATAAAAAGTGTACATTTAGGCCCGAAACAACCATCCCAGTTGCCTTGTTGGTGTTTGCGTTAAAGCCCAAACCAGATTGGGGGAAAGAAGATGAGGACCATCCTGGTCCGCTGCCGCCGCCGCCGCGAATCCCTCACTTGGCGCGGAGGATACCGACGCAGAGATCTCCGTTCTCAGCTCAGAGAAACACGATCGAGTCTCTGGTGACCAATTCTTCTAGTTCACGAACGTGCTCCACCCAATAGTCAACAGATGCCTTGTTGGAGTTCCCTTGTAAATGTGCCTATACTTCCACACCTCGCCGTAGACGTCCTTAGCTACCACCGTATAGAGGGGGATCCTCCGTGTAATCTAGCCTGGGGAAAATCATCTCGGCTCACTGACTCGGCACGAAGAATCCTCCGCCGTTGTTGGCGTCGGATTGGGTGAGGGTCTTGGCGAAGGAAGTCGGCTTCTCTTGGACTCAACTGCCAATTTTGTCGTCAAAATCGAGCTCCTCGCCTGGCGGGAGATGGGCGAGGCTCATCTTGGTGTGCACCTTATCGGTTTCCGGGTCGGCGAGGAACCTCACGGCGGTGACCCGGTAGAGGATGGAGGCCGTGATTTTGGATGCCACGGCAGAGAAGGGGAAATCGACGGGGACTTGGTCGTGCTTCGCGTGGCCTTGTGGGAAATAGAAGAAGTCCGGTGAATTATTAGTTTATATTAAGCTCAATGTCAATGCATCAAAAAACTAATTCACGCCTCCACCCATCTTTTACAGAAAACCTCTATGATCTATACATTTGTAAGAGGTCTCACTAAACTCTAAAAAGCAGTTGCAAGAATAGGCCAAAACTGAACAAAACTCTGCAGCTCTCTTCTAATCTGTAAAATCATCTCTTATGTTGTCTTTGTTTGACTGCCATGGAACCTACCACACCGTTCCAGCCAAATATGCGCCAGAATGGAGCACCATAGCACCCCCAAAGAGGCGATCAACCTCACGCCCTCTGCTACTAATTCGGATAGCGGCAGCCAATGTAGACTCCCAAGATCTTGCTGGAAAACCTGGAAATTTTGCACACAATGCACCATAGACATGCTATTTATATGTACAGTGTACAAATAAATGTTCTATAGATTCATCAAACTCCGCACACATCAACTTGTTTACCCCATGCAATTAGTCTATCCATCGTAATCATCCTATTCAGAATAAGCAATCAAGTCAAAAAACTATACTTAGGTATATGATTCTTATTCCACAGTAATCTAGACCAATCTACTCTCCTCTATACCGGTCTAAGATCATCCCAAACTACCTTTACTAAGAAAATGGGCATAGGAACACCCTTCCATTTGACAGTATCACCTAATGCTTGCAAGAAAGGAGCCACCACAACACGAAGCTTAAGCAGCCGCTTCCAAACCCAAGATGTTGTTGTAGTGGTGGAAATCTGCCAAACATCCCTATCTTTAAGTCGATAAGCTTGTATCCATGCCACCCAAATGGCTCCACTTTTCATAAGAAAGAAGCCATAGAAGACGATTGGAACAAGCATGATTCCACGATCCAAGATCACGAATCCCCAAACCACCTTTCGTCTTTGGCTTAGCAACTCTCTCCCAACGCACCTTGGCCTTGCCTGAACCCTCTCCATGCCATAGGAAATCTGAGCATACTTTCTCAATTTCTTTAAGCACCCACTTTGGAAGAATAAACACATGTAGGCAATACTGAACTATGCTCATCAAGACAGTAGAAACCAGCTGTAGGCGCTCTACATAAGTAAGTTTCTTTGCACACCATGACTTAATTCTCTTAGTCAACTTGTCAACCAAACCATTACAATCACTAGCAGACAATTTATTTGCAATTAAAGGTACTCCTAAATAGTGAACAGGCAAAGCCCCTTCCACATATCCAGTAGCCCCTAAAACAACCTCTTTAAACTACTATGCATAACCCCCTAAGTATATTTCACATTTTCTCGGGTTTCACTTTAAACCAGAAAGGGAATAGAATTCATTCAACAATGCCTGGATCTTCATGAATGCGTGGACTGATCCCTCAATAAAAATATGAAGGTCATCCTCAAAGTAAAGATGGGTGAAACTAACCTTCTTGCATTGAGGATGATAAGGAAAAATACCAGAAGCAGCAGATGAGTTGATCAGGGCTGAAAGGGCCTCCATGATATTAGCAAAGAGATACGGTGAGAGAGGATCACCTTTTCTCACCCCTTTCTTAGCTAGAAAGAAATCACATTGTTCTTGGCTACTGCTTGGTTAACTATTGCGTATTTTTGAATGAAATTTCAATCCTCCATTAACACTAACACTGAAATGGACAGTCTGAACACAAGCTTTAATCCAACTAATATACTGATTAGGAAATCCCATCATAGACATTGTCATAAAAAAGAAAATCCCAATTAACCAAGTCGAATGCCTTCATAAGATCAATCTTGAGTGCACAGCGTGATGAAAGATAACCTTTATGATACCCTGCAACCAGCTCCCGTGCCATCATAATGTTATCAACTATACGCTGACCTAGAATGAACGCAGTCTGGTTGGAACTAACCACTATATGAACAGCCTCTCTTAGCCTTGCCGCTAGAATTTTTGCTAATATCTTGTAGACAAAGTTTATATAAGAAATAGGTCGAAAACACGGGTACGATTCCCGTAAGGGATAGGTACTCATTCCCGGCCGCTTTCAGTTAGTGTTCATTGCTGAGTAGAAAGAGTTTGTACTTGAGCACGCTTTGTCATTATGACACAATTAGTCGGTTTATGTGTTTATATGACTAAACCAATCAATGAATCACATGTCTATCAATGTTACAAGACATTTGGAGTGAATATTCACCTTATTGTACAATTTGGACTCGGTAAGAAGAGTTTGTACTTGTGCACGTTTTGTCATTATGACACAATTAAGCGGTCTATGTGTTTATATGACTAAACCAATCAATGAATCACATGTCTATCAATGCTACAAGAAATTTGGAGTTCAAATCCGTCTTATTGTACAATTTGGACTTGGTAGGAAGAGTTTTTACTTGTGCATGTTTTGTCATTATGAAACAATTAAGCGGTTTATGTGTCCCTATGACTAAACCAATCAATGAATCACATGTCTATCAACGTTACAAGACATTTGGAGGGCAAATCCACCTTATTGTACAATTTGGACTCGGTACAAAGAGTTTGTACTTGTGCACGTTTTGTCATTATGACACAATTAAGAGGTTTATGTGTTTATATGACTAAACCAATCAATGAATCACTTGTCTATCAACGTTACCAGAAATTTGGAGTATCCACCTTATTGTACAATTTGGACTCGGTAGGAAGAGTTTGTACATGTGCACGCTTTGTTATATGACACAATTAGTCGGTTTATGTGTTTACATGACTAAACCAATCATGAATCACATGTCTATCAACGTTACAAGACATTTGGAGTGCAAATCCACCTTATTGTACAATAAGGACTCGGTAGGAAAAGTTTGTACTTGTGCACGTTTTGTCATTATGACACAATTAGTCGGTTTATGTGTTTATATGACTAAACTAATCAAAGATCACATGTCTATCAACGTTACAAGACATTTAGAGTGCAAATCCACGTTATTGTACAATTTGGATGCGGTAGGAAGAGTTTGTACTTGTCCATGTATTGTCATTATGACATAATTAAGTGATTTATGTTTTTATATGAATAAACCAATCAATGAATCACATGTCTATCAACGTTACAAGACATTTGGAGTACAAATCCACCTTATTGTACAATTTGGACTCGGTTGGAAGAGTTTGTACTTGTGCATGCTTTGTCAATATGACACAATTAGTCGGTTTATGTTTTTATATGACTAAACCAATCAATGAATCACATGTTTATCAACGTTACAAGACATTTGGAGAGCAAATCCACCTTATTGTACAATTTGGACTCGGTAGGAAGAGTTTGTACTTGTGCACGTTTTGTCATTATGACACAATTAAGCGGTTTATGTGTTTATATGACTAAACCAATCAATGAATCACATGTCTATCAACGCTACAAGAAATTTGGAGTGCAAATCCGCCTTATTGTACAATTTGGACTTGGTAGTAAGAGTTTTTACTTGTGCACGTTTTATCATTATGACACAATTAAGCGGTTTGTGTCCCTATGACTAAACCAATCAATGAATCATATGTCTATCAACGTTACAAGACATTTGGAGTGCAAATCCACGTTATTGTACAATTTGGATGCGGTAGGTAGATGTTGTACTTGTGGACGTTTTGTCATTATGACACAATTAAGCGGTTTATGTGTATATTTGGCTAAACAAATCAATGAATCACATGTCTATCAACGTTACAAGACATTTGGAGTGAAAATCCACCTTATTGTACAATTTGGACTCGGTACAAAGAGTTTGTACTTGTGCACGTTTTGTCATTATGACACAATTAAGCGGTTTATGTGTTTATATGACTAAACCAATCAATGAATCACTTGTCTATCAACGTTACAAGAAATTTGGAGTATCCACCTTATTATACAATTTGGACTCGGTAGGAAGAGTTTGTACTTGTGTGCGATTTGTCATTATGACACAATTAGTCGGTTTCTGTATTTATATGACTAAACCAATCATGAATCACATGTCTATCAACGTTACAAGACATTTGGAGTGCAAATCCACCTTATTGTACAATTTGGACTCAGTACAAAGAGTTTGTACTTGTGCACGTTCTGTCATTATGACACAATTAGTCAGTTTATGTGTTTATATGACTAAACCAATTATAGAATCACATGTCTATCAACATTACAAGAGATTTGGAGTGCAAATCCACCTTATTGTACAATTTGGACTCGGTAGGAAGAGTTTGTACTTGTGCACGCTTTGTCATTATGACACAATTAGTCGGTTTATGTGTTTATATGAATAAACCAATCAATGTATCACATGTTTATCAACGTTACAAGACATTTGGAGTGCAAATCCACCTTATTGTACAATTTGGACTCAGTAAGAAGAGTTTGTACTTGTGCACGTTTTGTCATTATGACACAATTAGTCGGTTTATGTGTTTATATGACTAAACCAATAATAGAATCACATGTCTAACAACATTACAAGAGATTTGGAGTGCAAATCCACATTATTGTACAATTTGGAATCGGCAGGAAGAGTTTGTACTTGTGCACGCTTTGTCATTATGACACAATTAATCGGTTTATGTGTTTATATGACTAAACCAATCAATGAATCACATGTCTATCAACCTTACAAGACATTTGGAGTGCAAGTCCACCTTATTGTACAATTTGGACTCGGTACTTAGATTTTGTAGTCGTGCACGTTTTCTCATTATGACACAATTTAGCGGTTTATGTGTTTATATGACTAAACCAATTAATGAATCACATGTCATCAATGCTACAAGAAATTTGTAGTGCAAATCCACCTTATTGTACAATTTGTACTCAGTAGGAAGAGTTTGTACTTGTGCACGTTTTGTCATTATCACACAATTAAGCGATTTATGTGTCTATATGACTTAACCAATCAATGAATCACATGTCTATCAATGTTACAAGACATTGGGAGTGAAAATCCACCTTATTGTACAATTTGGACTCGGTAAGAAGAGTTTGTACTTGTGCACGTTTTGTCATTATGACACAATTAGTCGGTTTATGTGTTTATATGAGTAAACCAATCATAGAATCACATGTCTATCAACATGACAAGACATTTGGAGTGCAAATCCACCTTATTGTACAGTTTGGACTCGGTATTAAGAGTTTGTACTTGTGCACATATTGTCTTTATTACACAATTAAGCAGTTTATGTGTTTATATGACTAAACCAATCAATGAATCACATTTCTATCAACGTTACAAGACATTTAGAGTGCAAATCCACGTTATTGTACAATTTGGATGCGGTAGGATGAGTTTGTACTTGTCCAGGTTTTGTGTTTATGGCACAATTAAGCGATTTATGTGTTTATATGAATATACCAATCAATGGATCACATGTCTATCAACGTTACAAGACATTTGGAGTGCAAATCCACCTTATTGTACAATTTGGACTCGGTAGGAAGAGTTTGTACTAGTGCACGCTTTGTCATTATGACACAATTAGTCTGTTTATGTGTTTATATGACTAAACCAATCAATGAATCACATGCCTATCAACGCTACAAGACATTTGGAGTGAATATTCACCTTATTGTACAATTTGGACTCGGTAAGAAGAATTTGTACTTGTGCACGTTTTGTCATTATGACACAATTAAGCGGTTTATGTGTTTATATGACTAAACCAATCAATGAATCACATGTCTATCAACGCTACAAGAAATTTGGAGTTCAAATCCGTCTTATTGTACAATTTGGACTTGGTAGGAATAGTTTTTACTTGTGCACGTTTTGTCATTATGACACAATTAAGCGGTTTATGTGTCCCTATGACTAAACAAATCAATGAATCACATGTCTATCAACGTTACAAGACATTTGGAGTGCAAATCCACCTTATTGTACAATTTGGTCTCGGTACAAAGAGTTTGTACTTGTGCACGTTTTGTCATTATGACACAATTAAGAGGTTTATGTGTTTATATGACTAAACCAATCAATGAATCACTTGTCTATCAACGTTACAAGAAATTTGGAGTATCCACCTTATTATACAATTTGGACTCGGTAGGAAGAGTTTTTACATGTGCACGCTTTGTCATTATGACACTATTAGTCGGTTTATGTGTTTATATGAATAAACCAATCATGAATCACATGTCTATCAACGTTACAAGACATTTGGAGTGCAAATCCACCTTATTGTACAATAGGGACTCGGTAGGAAGAGTTTGTACTTGTGCACGTTTTGTCATTATGACACAATTAATCGGTTTATGTGTTTATATGACTAAACTTATCATAGAATCACATGTCTATCAACGTTACAAGACATTTAGAGTGCAAATCCACGTTATTGTACAATTTGGATGTGGTAGGAAGAGTTTGTACTTGTCCAGGTTTTTGTGTTTATGGCACAATTAAGTGATTTATGTGTTTATATGAATAAACCAATCAATGGATCACATGTCTATCAACGTTACAAGACTTTTGGTGTGCAAATCCACCTTATTGTACAATTTGGACTCGGTAGGAAGAGTTTGTACTAGTGCACGCTTTGTCATTATGACACAATTAGTCGGTTTATGTGTTTATATGACTAAACCAAACAATGAATCACATGTCTATCAACATTACAAGAGATTTGGAGTGCAAATCCACGTTATTGTACAATTTGGACTCGGTAGGAAGAGTTTGTACTTGTGCACATTTTGTCATTATGACATAATTAAGCGGTTTATGTGTATATATGACCAAACCAATCAATCTATCACATGTCTATCAACGCTACAAGAAATTTGGAGTGCAAATCCGCCTTATTGTACAATTTGGACTTGGTAGGAAGAGTTTTTACTTGTGCACGTTTTGTCATTATGACACAATTAAGCGGTTTATGTGTCCCTATGACTAAACCAATCAATGAATCACATGTATATCAACGTTACAAGACATTTGGAGTGTAAATACACGTTATTGTACAATTTGGACGCGGTAGGAAGAGGTTGTACTTGTGCACATTTTGTCATTATGACACAATTAAGCGGTTTATGTGTTTATATGACTAAACCAATCAATGAATCACTTGTCTATCAACGATACAAGACATTTTAGAGTGCAAATCCACGTTATTGTACAATTTGGATGCGGTAGGAAGAGTTTGTACTTGTCCACGTTTTGTCATTATGACACAATTAAGCGATTTGTGTGTTTATATGAATAAACCAATCAATGAATCACATGTCTATCAACGTTACAAGACATTTGGAGTGCCGAGTCCAAATTGTACAATAAGGTGGATCTGCACTCGAAATGTCTTGTAACGTTTATAGACATTTGATTCATTGATTGGTTAAGTCATATAAACACATAGAACGCTTAATTGTTTCATACTGACAAAACGTGCACAAGTACAAACTCTTCCGATCGAGTCCAAATTGTACAATAAGGTGGATTTTCACTCCAAGTGTCTTGTAACGTTGATAGAAATGTGATTCATTGATTGGTTTAGTCATATAAACACATAAACCGCTTAATTGTGTAATAATGACAATACGTGCAAAATCCTTCATCATTCAGCGTTAGAAGTCTTCGGGATAAGAGAAATAGCAGCAACATTTATATTCTTAAGCATACGACTAGATTGGAAGAAATCTAGGACCGCTGCTGTCACATCTGAACCTACAATAGACCAAGCCTTTTGAAAGAACCCAACAGAAAACCCGTCAGGGCCTTAGGCCTTAAAAGTGTCCATGGAAAACACTGTGTTCCTAACCTCATCTGCAGTTGCCTCAACACAAAGCTGACTCTGGTCCTCAGCAGACAGTTTTTTAGTTTGCAATTCTTCCAAACGGCTCTGTAGCGGATAAAGCTAGGAGTTTACCACTCCAAAAAGCCCTTTGTAGAACCCTACTGACTCCTGCACAATCTAATAAGTTCCAGTGAGAATCTCCACATTGGATGAAATTAATTTTCTTATAGCTTTCTTAGAATTTCTCACACGAACTGACTGATGAAAGAAGCGAGTACAAGAATCCCCTAAGGTTAACCGGACAACACGAGACTTCTGCTTATAAAAACTTTCTTCAGCCAATTTAAGAGTATCATAAATTTGTTGTAATCATTTTTCTTCATCAAAGTGCTATGAGGAAGGATCAGATAAGGAAACAACCATAGCATCTTCAAGATCAACACTAGCTTGCTTCACTTTCTCACTGATTTCTGCATATTCTTCTTTATTAAGTTTCTGCAACACCTTCTTCGCCTCTTTTAATTTCCGCCCAATTCTATACAAAGGCGTCCCTCAAACCTGGATATTCCAAGCTCCCGATATTTATTCCATAAACTGTCGATGCTCATACAAGAATTCAAAACAACGAAATGGTTTATGCAATGACTTCACAGGAGGAGCAGTAGTAACCACTAGATCTCCATGATCAGAAAACCCCGCTAAGACAACATCCACAGAACAATCAGGGAACCTGGCCAACCAATCCATATTAACTAAAACTCTGACAAGCTTCTTAGCAATAGGTGATTGAGCCTGCTTGTTCGGCCAAGTGAAGTGAGGGTCTGTTGTTCTGTGTCCCAAAAGCTCCATTCGATCAACCCAAGATTTAATCGCATCCATACTTGCCGAGCGATCAGTCAAGTTGGAGGTCTCAGCTGGATCAAGAACCGCATTGAAATATCCTCCTACAATCCACGGAAATCCCCCTACCTTCATAGGATACATCTCAGCATAAGTGTCCAGCCTCTCCTTTTCATCATTCGAGCCGTACACAGCAGTTAAAAAGAAATCTTCTCTCATAGCCCCAGCCCCACGAACCAGCACATGGACATAATTCTTCCTAGTTCTCAATATTATGATATCAATCAAATCATTCCAAAGAAACCAAATCCTACCTAAGTCACAATCAATATAATCAAGATGTTTTTTCCAGGAAGAGAAAAACTCCTCAAACTTTTTTACGAATTTCTCTTTTCTTATTCTTGTTTCCAGAATGACTACTATATCTACCTTATTTCTACTCAGAAACTTCGAAAAGTCTCTACGCTTAGAGGGTTTATTAAACCCTCTAATATTCCAGAAAATGACCTTCATCGATGGGGATGAGTAGTGACTCCCCCCACCTTACCACCCCTTTTAGCGCCCTTGCCCCCTTTCACCGGAGCTTCATTAACCTCTGGACTGCCTTTTTACCCATATTTGACAAAACTGCAAAAGAGGACTGGACAACATGCTGACGAGCAGGCCTAGAGTTCCAAATTCTTGGACGAGCCCCATTGACAACTCTCTGAAAATTACCAGTAGCTAGCATAGGGGAAGCCACTGAATCAATCCCCACCATAGGAGTGACAATCAACGAAGGAGTACCAACGACTGTGGAAGGCGATTGAGTTGTGGACGGTTTCGCAGTATTCAAGGGTGAGGTTGAAGAAGGTCCAGCCGAATAATGAGATGGAAATTTTAAAATTTTAAAATTTTTATTTTTTAATTGCCACGTCGTATATTTAACGATCAACTTGAAGAGTTGACTACCACATAAGCAAAAATTAATGGAGTTAAACGGATAGTGATCAAACTTGACATTTTCTAGTAATTTCAGTGACCACGAATGAAATAAAATATTTCTAGTGACCATCATTGACATTTTTTAGTAATCTTAGTGACCAATCATGGCATTTACCCTTAAAAAAGTATCGTGCCTATACTCTCTTTGGGCTCAGATTATATCAGGCATGATACAATCCATTTATGTATCATGTCATGTCATATCATGTAGGGATGGCAAAAATATATGAAACCGTAAATATCTGTCCGAAACCGATCTAATCGGATAGGGTAAAACCCGAATCCGAACTATTTTAGTGGGTACGGGTAAAATCCTAACCAATTATTGTGGATAATGGGTGGGCATGATTTTCTCACTATCCAACCCAAACCCGCCCGATTATACACATGCATATGTATTTTGTCTAGAAATGATCATTATTTTTCCCAACATATTTTAAATTTAGCATACACATGTAATATTTTCATGAAATTGTGTTGGTTGAAATTAAAATTTCTTCATTCTAGTCCATTATTGTCGTACTTTTCCACTTATGTAATGCTAGTATACGTGTGAATGTTAACATGTTGATTGGAGTTATAAATCTAAATTATTACCCGTGGATAACCGTAGATACCCAAAAACCCAAACAGGTATGGGCATGATTTTGATTTTTATAAAGATCCCGAGCTCGTGAAAGCTTAGATTTTCTTTAGTCAAAGTCGCGCAACTTCGATCTTTTTAGGGTTTTTTGATATTTTCTCTCAACAACTCGAAAAGTAAAGGATAGGGCGGAAATTTCCGTGCAATCTCAACACAAATTCGTGAGAAGGCTCGAACAATATAAGGATAGCAACTCGACCACAATCAAGCGGAATACCTGATTGATACAGAGCTCGCTCGAACGCTGGAGACCACCAACACACAAGGACAAAATTCACGAGTAAAAACTCAATGAACCGGAAAGGGTTTTTCTATTCAACATCTATCTCTCTCAAAACTAGGGGTGGCAGTTTGGTTATTTCGGTTATAACCGGTAACCGACTGGCCGGTTATCGATTAATCGAAATAAACACCCCCCTACCGAAAACCGACCGAAATTGGCTTCGGTTTCTCAGTTACCTCGGTTATCGGTTAACCGAACCACTTTTAAGACCAAAAATCATTTTGGCCAGCTTCCGATAACCGACCGAAGTTCGGTTACTTCGGTTACCGGTTAGTGGATAATCGATCGGTTATTGGTTTAACCGACCGGTTAACCGAACTGCCATCCCTACTCAAAACAGAGTTTACAACCCTTTAAATAGGTCTGAAAAATAAAACTAATGAAAGTACAGAAAAGGAAAAAGAATCCTAAATAATAAAGTAACTAATCGTTTGGAAGTTGCAATAGTTAAATAGATGTAACAATCTCAACTCAACTATCTCAACAATCACAACTAAAAGTTGAGATATAACTATCACTCAAAATGAGTGATAGTTTCTGTCACATCACATAAACAATCCATGTATTGTTTCTGCTAAAAAAACGATGCATTGTAAACAATACATGCATAATGACAATCTCAACAAAACTATCGCAACTTCCAAACGACCCCTAAAACTCGGCAACCAAAATACCATATTGACACCATAAAATACCCTATCGAGTATTTTAACCCTCACGATAGGGGGTCCTTCTGATCCAAATACCCTATCTCGAACCTCAGATCCCCTATAGGGGATTTTAACCCACCTGATAGAGTATTTTTCCTGATCACCATACGATCTTTAGGTTGATTGTTTGGTGTCTAGGAAGCTTCAATCTTCTCATCCAATGCCTTCACGATCTTTAATTGAACTTATATTTTGATGTCCAACTACAAACTCCCATCGATTATCTTCCAAGATGAAGATACAAGCCTCCAAAGTAGATATACTGACACTGTTTTCACACTTGGCCAAATTTACAGCTTCTTCTTTCCTTGATTTGGTTTCTTTTTTGAACAATGAACATCAATGAGAATGGTTTTAGATCACAATCCATGATCACATCAGATTTTCTACCTGATTCTTATGCGCATATGGATACGGGTAAAATCCGAACTACATTGGGTAGAGTAACAGATATGCACTATCCGCCCACAACCTTTAGAGTCTCCTTTAAACTTGCCTCAACTCTTTAATCCTGACATTTTGGTCCTCCAGTTACAGGGATCATTCATTTCTGTTCAGTATTGATCTTGCCCTGGCACTCACACGCTCCACAACACCTGGATAGTATTGAACATTTTTTTTTCTTCCTCTTTCTTTTGTTTTTGTTCGGTTTGGGTGCCAAATTACATCAGTCATTTTCAAAATTCCTTCCAAGTTACGGCTCGCTCAACTAACTTCTCCAACAGCACCGAATTCGTCTTGTTTGAAGTTCTTGATTTCTGGTTTGCTTCTTCCGGTCGGTCCCTCCCTCCCCCGACGCCATTGCAGCAGCCGGCAAGCTTTCGCAAACTCGGCCCCTTTTCCAGCGGATGGACGCTCGATCTGTCCGATCTCTTATAGGCGTTTAACTTCGATTGGAGCTCCTCCTCCTCCATCCCTCCCCCAATGGCTGCATGGCTTAAGGCCGCGGAAGGTGCCGATCTCTCTTCCCCTCCCTCTCACTCTCCTTCTCTCCCTTCTTCTGCCTCTCGCGGGTGTTTTGAGGTCTGATCCAATAATTGTGAGTAGTAACGTTCCGGAGATTCCGATTCTTCTGCATCTGTGGCGTTCGTGTCCGATAATTTGAAAGATGGACGAGAATTCTAGTAGTTTGGTAATGGCGATTAGGAGTTGAGAGTAAAGTGTTAGATAATTCCCTCCCCGTGTCTGTGTTCCCCTCTTGACCATCTGGCGATGCACCTCAACTGGTAATGAACTTCGCTGCATTGGTTAGTTGATCATTGGAATGCGCTCACTGGCCCGTGACAGTGCGTGCTTCAAGTTTTTCTTATAGCGGTTACTTCACTGAAATAAAAATGTCAAGAAATCCTGGTTGTAGGTTAAGGATTCCTCAAACAGCTAATACTTGAACAGTTGTTTGACGCCTCTGGTTTGATATGAAGTTGAAGGGTGATGATATTTGGAGGTCAGTGAAAAAGCTTGTCTGTGGCTAAATGTCACTGAACCAGCTCTCACGACGTGAGGATTCGTGAACTATGGTTCAGTAGGAGTTATAAGTGTCATGGTTTTTCGATTTTACCATCAAATCATTGCTGGGAGCTTGCATTGGAATCCCTTGATTGTGCAGTCGAGTCGAAGACCCTTGTGAAATAGCCTCCTAACACTGTTCTCCTGGCTGCTTACGATTAGTTAAACGACATTGGGAGAGCCTCATCTTTCTAATGCCCACATTAATCACATTTCGTGGCTCCAATTTTTATTTGTCTACGTTGCTGTTAAGTCTGTCTGGATATGTGTTTGGGAACATGCTTCCAAGTGTCCAAGAGAGGCACCATCTCATTATCCTAACTTGTTATAAAGATAGAAATTAGCCATAGCGATGAAAAGAAAGTTCGCCTTCGAATCATCAAGTCCGATATGATTGTTGATTTCCTATTTTGTTACAGGTCTGTTTGAAGTTGTAGATCGACAAGCAAAGCTAGTTGTTAATGAATTAGCAGAGGAGAATTCTGATTCTCAGCCATCTGGTAACAATTTTAACCACGCCATTAATCTAGTAATTTTTTGTCTCATGTCTCACATATGTCCAGAACTCATACTTAAGCAGTTGATACCTTTCCTCCTCAGAAATTTAACACAACTGCTTATTTGTTTAGTTAAGCCTCACTCCTTAGGGACAATGAGACTAAGGACCATGTCATATTATATTTTGCTTTGAATTCTATGAACTCAGACTTGAAACATAGCTTCGTTCAGGTCAGTGCTAGGTCAGTTTGAGATCCAACAGATCAAGCAATTCTCAATACCAATTATGTTTCAGCCGCTACTAATAATTACAAAAAGTGATCTAAGGCTTAAAACCTTCATAAATGTGTCATTAAGTCGCTTATCTGTCTTTTACAATTATCTGGATAACTGGCTAATCGATATGTATATTTTTGGCCTTCCTTAAAACTCTTAAGCATCTAATGGACAAGGATCTCAACAGAAAAAGCCAAAGCCAAAACCAAAACCAAAATCAAAATCAAAGGTATGCCTTAAGATACTTCTGATGTGGGTCTTCGTACATTAGCTGTATGTTTGGTTATCATTATTATATCAACGTTTGTCTCCCTTTTCTGTCTCAAAAGAGGCGGCCAAAGGACGAATCCACTAAGCCAAGTGAGCATGCACAAGAGGTAACTAATACACAAACATCAGAGGCAGATGTGATAGATCATGCTGCTCCTTCAGTCGAAAATGACGAGAAAGCTTCCAACAGTGCCATATCTCAAACAAGCAATGAGCAGCAAGAAACTGTTCACGGTGCTTCAAGTGTATCACTACCGACGACTACAAATGAGCCAGTCGAGCGTGAAGCTGACAGTGTTGAAGTTCCTGTAACTATTACAGACCCTGTAATACCACCATCAGATGGTGAGACCTTTAATGATAAGGCTATAGATGTCTCTGTAGAGAGTACTTCTTCACCATCACCTGCCAAAAAAATCGATGTTGTCAAAGAGCATGATCCAGTTGTTGCTGTTCCTGATACCAGTACAAGGGAAAATGAGGTTTCTTCAAAGATTGAGCTAGAAAAATCAAGCAAAGACTCTCTTGTTAGTAGTGAAAAATCAGCAAAAGTTGAGGAGCTCAAGTTAGAATCTCCTATGCATCAACTGAAGGTAGTTGAGTATGAAGGCGCTGCTTCACCCAGGAAAATTCAGGAGCAACTTGAGGAGGTAAACAATTAGCTACCAGGGAAATAAATTTGAACAGAGGTTACGGCACCACCTTTTGTTGTCTATGATACTCATTAGTTACTTTAGTTGGTGTGCAGGCTCAAGGACTACTCAAGACTGCAAATTCCACTGGTCACTCAAAAGAGGCCAGACTAGCACGGGTAAGCTCCAGAATAAACGTTAAATTCATTACCACCTTCAAGCTGGACATTTCAAGATTCATCAGTTACATGCACAGGTGTCTAAATTTTAGCATCTGGGCCCATTAGTTTTAGTACTATTTGTCTTCAGTCATAAACAACTACCTAATTAATTATCCAGATAACTTGATGTTGAGCTGTTGAGGGATCAAAATTTTCAGAGGAAACCTGTACAGAAGATCCGATTTCCTTGAATACTCCCAACTTGATGTGCTTCTGAGTATAAGGATAACCCGAACTGGGTTCCTTATGCTGACTGGCCAGTCATATGTTCCGTTAAAGCTGAGTGAGGCTTCCTTTATGACCTGTTGTTAATCATATGCCATTCATACTTAGGTTTGTGCTGGGCTTTCAAACCGCCTTCAAGAGTACAAGTCTGAAAATGCACAACTCGAGGAGCTTCTGATTGCAGAGGTGAAATGTTACACCTACTTCATTGTTCTCATGGATGTATTGGTTATGAAAGTGTAGTTTCATGATAGTGCTTTGGAAGACTTCTGTTTACCGATATTCTTCTTTAACAGAGAGAACTAAGCAAATCATGTGAGGCTCGTATGAAGCAGCTGCAGCAAGACATGTCTG
Source organism: Linum trigynum (assembly GCA_964030455.1). Taxonomy (NCBI): domain Eukaryota; kingdom Viridiplantae; phylum Streptophyta; class Magnoliopsida; order Malpighiales; family Linaceae; genus Linum; species Linum trigynum. The sequence continues at coordinate 10,754,059 of OZ034814.1, forward strand.
TCTCAAAAATGGAATTAACAAGAGTAGAGTCAAACATGGTCGATGCATTGGCAGCAAAGAATGCTGAAATTGAGGCCCTTCGTGGTTCTATGGATGCACATAAGAAACAAGCTGCATTGTCAGAAAGAAACTTGGCTTCTTTACAGGTTTGCTACATTCATATGTTCGGAGTTTAGACATTGGCAACAGATTCTTTAAAATGATCATATATGCACATCGGCAGTCACCTGAAACTATCAATTCTCCGTATCCTTCCCCTATGGCATTCCTATAACCAAGGCTTTTATGGTTGTCTGATAATGGAGATGGTGATTTGTGGGTCAATTTCCTTTTTCGGCATAATTCCTTCGTAGTGCTTTCACAACAAGATGCATGTGGGTTCTTCTCCTGTATTGTTTCTTTTCTTTCATATGTATATCACAGGTCTTGCAGAATACCTTAGCTGATTTTAACCCTTGTGTTACCTCTTAGGCAAATATGGAGTCTCTTATGCGAAATAGGGAACTGACAGAGACAAGGATGATGCAGGTTAGCTGGTGCATATAACACTAGCCATATTTGTTTCATCTAATAAATGTATACCTTTTCCAACTTTACCCGTTAATAAAGTCAGAACGTATACTAAAAAATATTGTCATTATAGTGTTTATTAAAAAAAAAAAATTCATCTTGTCCATTCCCTTTTTACCACGGAAAAGCTGTCTCTTCCATTATATGTTGTTTCCTACCAAACTCTATTCCTTCTTTTGCTAAAACTTAAATTTTAGATGAGACAGAACAAACACCGCCAACACTTGTCCTATTGTTCATAGCATAGCCATGTATATTGTTTCTGATAATGAAAAATGGAGCTTATTAAGTGAGCGTCTACCAGGCTTTGCGAGAAGAGCTAGCCTCTGCAGAACGGAGAGCAGAAGAAGAGCGGGTTGCACACAACACTACTAAAAAGGTCTGGCTCTTATGGGGGTGTCAACTTTAAGACCCAATGGAAATGGAATTTGAAATTGTTGCCATTTGATAATTGTCTTATTCTTGATATAGGCAGCTATGGAAAGGGAAGTGGATCTAGAAAACAGAGCTGTGGAGGCTTCCACAGCCCTGGCTAGGACCCAGGTAGAACCCCAGAGGTCATTTGTGCATGCATAAGGCTGTCCGCGTTTTGTTTGGAACGGCTGTCTCTAACATTTGCTTATGTTAAATAACTTAAGTCTCCTCTGTAATAGTTTCAAATTCTTTTTTCTTCCAGAGACTTGCAGATGAAAGGACTGCAAAGGCTGCAGAACTTGAACAGAAAGTAGCACTGCTTGAGGTATTTGAAGACCTTAAGTTGTTCATTTTTCTGCTGCCTGATCATAGAGTGCTGACTCATTAGTCATTACTGCTTCCCGATCAGGTTGAATGTTCAACACTAAATCAAGAGTTGCAAGATATGGAGGCCCGTGTTCGACGAGGCCAAAAGAAGGCCCCTGAAGAGTCAAACCAGTCAATTCAGGTACCTTAGAACTACCGCTCAGCAGCCTATTATTTTAGCTTTACCAACAGCTTTTAGTGCAAAAAATATGGTGTGCGGTAAAGAAACAACTTTTTGGATGAATCATGCTGACATATTCTGTACACGTAGCAGGAATCTTGCATTACTGTGATTGTTATAGTTCTTTTCAATATATGATGGTCTTCATTCTTGCAATATACCCTAAAGGTTCCTTCTTGATCTCCAAAAATATAGATGATTTTTTAAGTTTGCTTCTTTTTTATTGATGGTGCACTGAACTCTGCTATAACTGGAACCTGAACCCCAATACCATCGTTCAAATGTTAGATGCAGGGCTGGCAGGAAGAAGTAGAACGTGCACGCCAGGGTCAAAGAGAAGCCGAAAACAAGCTTTCTTCTGTTGAGGTAAGGGTTATTGAAGTGTGAAACTGGATCATTTCCTTTCATTTCTAATTTTATTTAAGATTTACAAGCAGACTAAGTTAAGCATTTGTATCTAGACATCAACTCTTTTCCCAATTACAGGCTGAATTGCAGAAACTGAGAGTTGAAATGGCAGGCATGAAACGGGATGCTGAACACTATTCACGCCAGGTATTCTGATATTTGCAAGTAAAAATCATCCTGCTCTCTAATTTCAAGCTCCTTTTCATATTATGTGCATCTCCAGTCTGCAAGGAGTAAGTGAAAAATGCCTGTTTGAACAAATAAGTTTTCCTTAATATTTTCAGTGCATATCCCCGTAAAATGCAACCTTCACATTCTGTTGCATCCGCAGGAATCTGAGGAATCACGCTTGCTGTTATCTTGTGCTCATTTAAGACAATATAACCTGTTTAAGTGGCTTGTTTTTAACATTTTATTTCCCAAATTATTGATTCACTGGTTGAGCTGCTTAAAACAGGAGCATATGGAGCTTGAGAAACGCTATCGGGAACTAACTGATTTGCTGGTAATTAAAAAAAGCTGTAATTCATGTCTATTAACCATGATGAAGCACAAAAGAAATAAATTTTGGAATGCTATCTTGATGCAGTATTACAAGCAAACACAATTAGAAACCATGGCTAGTGAAAAGGCAGCAGCAGAGTTTCACATAGAGAAGGAATTGAAGCGTCTTCAAGAAGTACAGGTCTGTTCTTATGGAATCTAACTCATTTACCCAAGTCATGTTCACTTGCATTGCATCTAAATTTGGTAGTTGGTTTGTCCAAATGAAAATTGTACTGGCTGCCATGCAGGTTGAGGCTGAAAGAAGCAGAGTTGCCCGTCGCCCATCTCCATCTTGGGAAGATGATACCGAAATGAAAGCTCTAGAGTAGGTCCTTCCTTTTCTGACTAATCAAACAAAGTGTTTTACTTGCTCCTGGATTAGAACAAACCTGTCTGAACCTAAACTATAACATCCTAGTACTATCTCGACAGTTATGCGTGAACTTATCAAGGGTGCTCTTAAATTTGTTTAATATCCTTTGTTATGCTAATCCAAATGTTTCACCAATCTCGCTGGTCTGTATTCCCGCTACAACCAATGAGGTCTTCGATTGGGACCCCTGTACTTGGGTTGTCTATTTCTTCCAATTAAGAATTTTCAAGCAAGTTTTTTTTAGGATACATGGCAGTTTTCTTATGACTTGAAAAATTACAGGCCTCTCCCAGTGTACCACCGTCATTTGGTGGGCGCAAGTGTACAGGTATACAACTCCTCCATTTTCTTTTCTCAGTAGCATCCCATTGCGCCTTTTGGATGGTCTTAAAACTCTTGAGTTGTAAACCTGCATATCTTGCAGTTGCAGAAGGCAGCCAAGATATTAGATTCAGGAGCTGCCAGAGCAACGCGCTTCTTGTGGCGGTACCCAACAGCTCGGCTTATCTTTTTATTCTATCTGGTAAGTATATGTGGCGTTGCAATTATTCTGTTTCCAGAACAACAATTCTCAAGGTTGGAAAAATCACACAATGATGATAATGCACCTTGTGCTGCAGGTGTTCGTACATTTCTTCATGATGTATTTATTGCATCGACTTCAGGTATGAATCTTGTACTTCTGAATTCCTCTTTGCGTTCCTCGATCACTGCAGGCCACCATTTGTTAATTGTCTCTCACAATCCGGCAGGCGCAAGCTGACGATCTTTCGGCTAGAGAAGTTGCAGAGTCGATGGGCCTTGCAGACCCCAACCTGCAGTTACATGCCCGACGTTGACCGCCACCCAACCCTATGGTATTTTGCCTCTGTATATCGTCCCAGAGAATTTGATTAGAATGATGGAGAAGTAATGAACCACATCGGATGAGTGATGAGAATACAAAAGTCCGTTGCCATTTTCGCATTGCAGCAATCTGGAACTTAGCTTTAGCCATTAATGGGTGCCGTTCGTTGGGTAATGCAATGGTCGACTTCTCCTTTCTTGAGCCCTCTTCCTCTTTTTCTCCTTGTTTGCAGAGGTGCTTGCTACAGACTTTTTGTGTACATGATGCAGCTAGAAATACAGATGTAATTGGACATCAGATATGCTAATGAAAGAAATATGGCAGCTAATAGCAAGAAATATGGCAGCCAAGCCAAACCCATTTTAATCGAGAGAGGTTAATGTCACATTTGGTCACTGGAATTATTTATTAAATCGTGTCATGTTTAGTTACTAGAAAAATTAATATCAAATTTAGTCACTCGAATTACTAAAACAGTTCATGTTTAGTCATTCTTCGTCGAACTCCGTTATGTGTTGACGTGGCTAACGGGAGCACCTAGTCAGCATCGTTTTGGGCCGAAAATAATTAAACCCGACCTGCCATGTCACTAAACATGTCACATCATACACCCAACCCATTAACCCAACCCTACCAGAACCAAACCTGAGCCGTCACCACCACTAACATAGCTACCCGCCGTTCCACCACCACCGCAACCATCGTTGTCCGGCGACCACATTGGCGGGTACAGCCACCCGCCCCCGAAATCGCTCAGACTCGGCAACTTAATAATCTCGATTGATGGAGTTTTGGGGTGTGGATGGGGATTATGAGTGCTTGAGAAATGGGAAGGAGTTCACTTGCATTGCAGGTATCGTGGATTGTTTGGGGGGTGTGAATGATGCGTTCGTGAGCAGAGATATTCATTTCAGCTTGGTTGATGTGAAAAGTCTGCTGGGTATTTGGGAAGTTAGTGGTGGTTGTGATGAATTTCTGGTTAGATCTCGAGTTTTTTTAGAGTGGGATTAGGGATGTAGGATGGGGATTTTGTTCAAGTGATAATGTTGTGCTGGGTTCTGCAGTGGTTCTGGGTCGGGTTGGGTTGAGTGTATGATGTGGCGGGTTTAGTGATGTGGCGGGTCGGGTTTGACAATTTCCGGTCCAAAACGACACTAGGCGCTCCTGTTAGTCATGTCAGCACATAACGGATTCCATTAGCGGAGTTGCACGGAGACTAACGGAGACTAACGGAGAGTAACTAAACATGTTTTAGTAATTCGACTGACCAAATTTGATATTAATTTTTTCTAGTGTCTAAACATGATATGATTTAGTAATTCCAGTGACAAAATGTGGTATTAACCCAATTTTAATCCAATTACTTGATGAGGAAGTTGCTTAGGTTACAATTGACTTCTGTTTTTATCTGTTTCTGATCCTAAATAAAAAGAAGTTTCGTCCTTTTGGGAACATCTGGTAATGTTTCTTTTTGCACATCAGGTACGATACCAATGATTTTTTTCACCACAATAGTAACTTACATTCCAACATTTTGTTAACATATCCACTTCTTTCCTTTAACGTCATTTTCTTTATTTTTTCACTTAAGAGGAAAGATGAGTTGTTTAGACTTTTGTTTTTCTACATGTCCAATGTAGCAATTGATAAATCAACTCATAATATACTTATTTCATGATTTTGCTACTAAATGAGCAATCTTTTATTTTGTGATAATGTCATAATGCATAAACTTTATGTTACGAGATCGAGATATATATAATATAAAGTCATATGATAATATGAATTGAATCCATTATATGGCCCAAGATATTAACAAAACTATAACAATTAAAAATATACATGGATGGTCTACTATGAAAACAAGTTGACTCCATTGGATATGTAGGAACAGGTATATAGGATAATTTCAATATAAATAGAAAAATTAGGACATAGATCCTAGTAAAAAATTTAGGATTATATAACATCAGTTTGTTAATTGTGTGGTAAGAAACAGGTTATTTATGGCAAGTCAATTGTCTTAGGCCAAGTTGGTGCGCAAATCTATTGATTACATCTTGGATGTCTCAAATCCTTAACCTATGCCTAAGACTAACTCCAACCCATAAAGGGGAATTTAGCTCCCCAAATGGCCAAATATGGCTTTTTAGCTCCCCAAACCCACTTTTAACTCCATTTTTCAATTTATTTCAATAAACCATACTTATTTGACCTCTAATTTTTATATTTCACTTTAATTTTTTCATAACTAGTTATTAGTTTTGAATACAAATTTTTCGATGTAATTTTTTTAAATTCCGAGATAATTTTTTTTTTCAAAAAATAGTCGTTAAAATATTACCGTTAAAACTTCGTGACCACTCCAAATATGACCGTTTTTTTGTATCCGTTACTTTACGACCTTTTTTTTGTCATTTTTTGCACCAAATGTCTTTATAAATGACAGGTCTTCATTTTCATCAACTCAACTAAAACTTCTTCCCATTTCTAAAACAAACACATTCATCATGAGTATCTCAGATAGCTCATCGTCTGGAGAAGAAGAAAACGAAGAGTACGAAAGGTTTCACCACCTACGTTTGAGTTTGATCGGTCGGAGGCTGGCTGAAGGTGCATCAAGTCGCCGTCAAACTACAAGCCGACGTCACATTGATCGTGAGAGGGTCGAATGTAATCGACGTCTTATGAGGGATTACTTCGATCCAAATCCAGTATACAATGCTCGCATATTCAGAAGGCGCTATCGGATGCAGCCAAGATTATTCCATCGCATTATGGGCGATATTGTGAGGTTTGACCCCTCATTTGCTCTAAGGCGTGATAGCTTTGGTCAATTGTCACTATCTCCAGAGCAGAAGCTTACTGGTGCGATGCGCATGCTAGCATATGGTTCTCCAGCTGATCAACTTGATGAGTATGTTCGTATGGGTGAGAGCACCTTGATGGAGGTCTTAAGAAAGTTTTGCAACAACATTATCAACATGTACTGGGCCACATACCTTCGCGCACCTACTCCTGCTGATTTAAGGATCTTACTCCGTAAAGCCTCAAGTCGTGGCTTTCCTGGAATGATTGGATCAATTGACTGCATGCATTGGGAATGGAGGAATTGTCCAAGTGGTTGGGCAGGACAATACACTGGCCACATGCATAGGCCAACAATCATTCTGGAGGCGGTGGCCTCCTACAACACATGGATATGGCATGCTTTCTTTGGGACACCTGGATCGAACAACGATATAAATGTTCTGGGGATGTCACCAGTGTTTGATCGTATCGTCAATGGAAGCGCTCCACATGTACGATTTGAGGTAAATGGTCATGCTTATGATCAATGTTATTATTTGGCTGACGGTATTTATCCCTCATGGTCGACTTTAGTGAAGATCTTCAGCAATCCAAGGTCAAACAAAGAGGCTTTGTTTGCTCAACATCAAGAAGCACACCGCAAAGATGTGGAGCGGGCATTTGGAATCCTCCAAACAAGATGGGCAATTGTTCGTGGCCCTGCAAGAGCTTGGGATGTTGTCACGCTTAACAATATAATGCTGAAGTGCATTATATTACACAACATGATAATCGAGGATGAGCAGGTTGATTCTGATGACGAGATGGATGATGACCTTGATTATGAAGTCCATGCACAGGCGTGCGGCCCAGGCGCGCGTCCTGCGCCCTCCCCCGCCAGCAGACGTGGATAGCACTTTTTGGCAGCCAATTTTAACTTCCCACCCCAAAACCCAGCCAAATTTAACTCCCAAAAACCCAATACCCATATTTTGCTTCCCATTTTTTTGTGGGTTGGAGGAGGAAAAAAAGCCAAATTTGGCTTTTTAGCATTTTAGCTCCTTGGGTTGGAGCCAGCCTAATTGTGCATTTATTACTGTTGATTACCACTTTACGATGAGGAAATAAGGATCTGGTTGCTGTCCTTTTATTAATTAACTCCCCTGCCAATAATAAAGCAACAAAAACAAAAATAAGCATAAATCAATTATATCCACTATCTTCTTTGTAATAATGAATGAGGATAAGGATTCGTAGGAATATTTCTTTCTCTATTCCCATCCTAACCATTGAAAACAAAAAATGGAGACAGAAAGGACAGCTAATCAACTGGCCAGCCACTTCAATTTAGTGTGTAGCCGCCGGGCAGTGCTTATTATAGTACTTGGAGTTGGAGTGCATCATTATTATCGATCCTTAGTTACTTGCTATAATGAAGGATTGAAAAATTATATCATATTGGCCATTCCAAAAGGAAATCTTTTTTCATCAGAAGCTAGATCAGTAGGTGGTTTAGCCACGTGGAATGATTGAACACAGTTAAATCATTGATTGTAACTTTCTAACCAGGTCTATTTGTCATTTAAACATGCTCATGTAAGAACTTTGAGTAGTAGTTTTTATTTGTTGTATTTAGAGTGTAGCGTGTTTGAATGTAAAAAACAAAATAATAAACTACAATAGAATAAATTCAATTAACGAATTATTTATCATTCTCATTCTCAATTTCAGTTTTTGGTTTTTTTTTACATGTGAAATTAGAGGTTGAAAACGTGTTCTGTCATGTTTGCATCGATTTGTTGTTGTGGTCATATGAGTTGACACCCTTATTGCTAATATTATTTAAATATCTTATTCTCCCTTAATTTTTCACATAACTCGTAACATAACACCATTCCTCTTATGATTTATTACTATTATTTTAGTCTTGACATTGATACTAAATGGGGCCTATTGAAGTAACCAACAATGAAATCGTTCACAACAATGAAACTTGTAACTCAAGTAACTAACTTCCCTCACAAGCTAACTGTCCGGAAACAGGCCTCGATGCCAACTTCGAGGCTCTGGAAAGCGACCTTCTGGGTTGAGTCGATCTTAGCCAACACCTTCTCGTGGTTTATGAATCTGCACACTATCGTCTCCAACTCGAATCCCCTATTGAACATACCTCAAGCCCTCGTAATAAAGCCCCAAAGTTGCTCCGCAAAACTGAGTTCTTGCCTTAGCCAAAATCTGGGAAATTTCCAAAATGTAAGATGGGTTTTTGATGGCATTGTAAAGCAACCCTTCTGGCTTGCTTTCCATGATCCAAGGACACTAAGTTGTAGAGGAACAACCAAGGTTCAAAACAAGACACTAACCTTGCATTTTATTGGAACAATTTGAGAGAAACAATCCTCCAAAGTAGCCTATCCAGAACTGTCTCAACACGTAGGAAATTTCCAGCCTTGTTCGTATTAACTTGATCTAATCTTTGAGCGATTCGTTTGAGCTGGTATGATTATGGAATTGAGTACATATCAGACCCCCCTTCTTTAAAAAGCTTTCACCTCAAAGCTTGGATCAACCTGCAATCAAAACGATAGAGAAAATCGTCCCAAACAGGATCGCGAAAATTCATAGTCAAAACTTCCTTTTCCGGCGAGTCCCGATTTGCCGGCGAACCCTTGGAAATTGGGGCTTTTTTTTCAATGACTTCTTGGACTAATTCCTTGCGTGCATTTTGTTCCCCTAGCTCCCACGAAGGGAATGCAGTTACTCCCATGCTTCGAGGTTACTCCAGCCACCTTGAATTGAGTCTAGAATCTTTCCCGCCACCGGAAAATTCAAAATTCCCAGTTTCCGGCGACGAGTTTCCAGAATCTGGTGAGCCAACTTGAAAATTGGGCATTTTGTTTTCAGGCATCGCCGAGCTGGTTTCTCGTTTCCTACACCTTCCTTGAGACCCCAGGACTGGATTCCCAATGACGGATTGTGTCGAATCATGCTCGAACTCCACAACCGACTCACCCACTTTCTCTTCATCGTTCAACAATTGTGGAAGCAAAATTAGGCTTTTGGGATTCGTCGATTGAGCTCACTTCAGCTGGATTGCGTCGGCTTTACACATTTCTGGGAGAATTTGGAAGGTGCTGACGCTAGGCGCTCGCTCCGACGCGCCTCCAGCTGCTCCACTCAATTCGGTGTGATTCAGGGCCACCGGAGAACAGAGTCGTTGTCCCCTGATTTGACGCGGAACCATCTTGCCAGGAAGAACGGTCAATAGGTAGCGTCGAGCCATCATAGTGCTCTCACTTACCTTGGAGGGCACTGAATTAATTGATGGTTCCCTTTTCTTGCTTCGATTGCTCGCCATATGGGATTGATCAACTCGAACATCTTTTGGTGACAATGGTTTGAGCACCATCTTCCTACCTTGATGCTTGAAGGAGTAGCAATTGTTCCGCCCGTTATGGGAAACTTGGCTATCAAATTTCCATGGCTGCCCAAGCACCAAGTGTGTAGCCTACATTAGTATCACATCGAATAACATTTCATCGTGATAATTTCCGATTGAGAAGGGCAGCTTTACCTTCTTATTGACTTTAATTGCAGCGTGATCGCTCAGCCAGTGAAGAGAATATGGCTCCGACCGAGGGATCGTGGGCAATCCCAACTTTTTGACGATGTCGAGGCTCACGACATTCTCACAGCTTCCTGTGTCAATGATGACCGTGAGGAGCTTGTCTTGAACCTGACATCGAGAGTGAAACATATTGCTTCTCTGGTTCACATCAAATACGTCCTCGTCCTTGCTTGTCAAGGCCCTTTGAATTACCAGAAAGGACCATCAGCTGCTTGCATCTCTTTTTCAGTCTCCGAGTCACTTGCAGGCTTCTTCTCTTCCTCTTCTTCATCCTCAGAACAGTAATTGCCATATCGCAGGACCAATGCTTTTTGGTTGGCACATTGGTAAGCCTTGTGCCCATATCCGTGGCACTTAAAACAACGAATGGTGCCACTGGAAGTACCTGCCTTCTCTGGGACAGCTGTGATGGTGTTTCTAGCCGTGTTTCGCGGCAATTCAGGCTTCAATTCGGGTTCTGTGATTGGTTTAGGGACACTGTTAGCAGTAGGAAACCTTCTGCTCAAATTTTGTTGCTTCAATTGCTTCTCGACCTTTACTGCTAGCTGAACGACTTCTTCAATTTCCACGAATGGAAACAGTTCTACTTGGTTCTTGATGTCCCTGTTTAGACCCTGGAAAATAGACTAATGGTAGCCTCCTTATCCTGGCGGATGTTGGCTCAGATCATGAGGAGCTCCATCTCCCTGAAGAATTCTTCCACGCCTCGACTGCCTTGGCGAAGAAGCTGCAAGCTATCGTGGAGCTCTCGTTGATAATACGCGGGCACAAAACGCTCTCTCATCTACGTTCTCATTTCCATCCACGTCGTGACTGGGGGTAAGCCAACTTGACGTCTCTTGATACTCAATTCTTCCCACCAAGCAACTCCCAAATTCGTAGGCAACTAGCTGGACCTTTGGTCTCTTGGTGTAATTGTGGTAGTGGAAGAATAGAATCACTTTGCGCTCCCAGTCCAGGTATTCAGCTGGGTTAATACTACCCTGAAATGAGGGAATGACAAGCTTGACTCCCTTCAGTTCCTCGGCTGCTCCTGTGTCTTAATGTCGTCGATCGCGATCACGCAACTCGTGGTTATAGGGCTCTCCTTCAGGTATGATTATGCGCCTCTGCAGATTGCTAATTCGTTCCTCGAATGCTCGCGCATTCTGCACTCTGCTTCCCCGACTCGCACGAAACTACACCACAATTAAACCCCAATTAGAGCCCAAGTTTTTAAACTCTAATCGGGTGAAGTATAGGGCAAGTATTTAGATATCGACCCGGGAAGGTCCGTCTACCCCTACTTCGGTTGTTGAAATCATTATCTAGCAATAAAACTTTGCTAATTGAAATGAAAGAAAGCAAAGGTAATTTGGTTTGAAAACTCTTTTGTGGCAAAGTCACTCGGGTTTCGCTTCCCCCTAACCGCAACCATGCTACGTGGATTGGAACGATTGCCTTGGGCACATTAATCGTGAACCGCAGAGAAAAGCGTATGTGGTCGGAAACCATAGTCTCTATTGCTAAACTGAGGTGACGATGAAAGGCTGTGTCACTCGACCCTCTCGGTTTAGACAACCGGTAATCGACTTACTCCCTCACTCAACTCTAAGGTCAGACGGTTTAACCACGATTAATCGACTTGTTCAATTCAATATTGAGGGTTGCCCTAACTAAACCTAGTTTAGGTGGCTTAGAAAGCAGAAGGAAAACCAACTCGATTGAGTCTCCCTTGAAAGGGGGATTTTCCTCTCTAAACTAGTCTAAGTTGGCAAATTAGATTACTAGCACCTAATTGCACAAACTTAGGGGGTGCTAAGCACAATTATGCACAATCCCTAGGATGCTAAGCACAAGATATGCACAACCCCTAAGTTGCTAAGCACAAGCATGCACAATCACAGTGAATAATGCCTCAAACATTAAATTGAACAATACCCAATATCAATCATCCGAACCACATACAAGAAAACTACATGGTAGAATTAGGGTTTCACTATACCCAAGTGAAAGGAGGTTTACTCCACGATAGAAGTGGGAAGAACAAAAGGGAAAAAGGTGGAAACCATCTTTTGGGGATGCCTCCTCTCTTCTTCAACCATGAGCTGAGATCTCCTTGGGGAAATTTTCCCAAAATCTTCCTTGAAGCCAAACTCTAACCTTCTTCTCTTTGGTTCTGTTTCTCTCACTAAAATGTTGAAGAAGGTATTTCTCTCACAAAAGTGGGCTCTCTTTTCTCTCCTCCTTGCAGCTCGGCTTTTAAACCCGAGAGGAGCTTAGTTCACGGCCTTGAACCATCAAATGCGTCCGTGAACTCAGGGTGAGCGCCAAAATGCTCCACATCGCTCACGTCAGTTCACGGGCAACTGCCTGTGTTTACGGTCTTAGTGACCGTGAACTCACCTTGCGTCAGTAACCTTCACATTGGCTCTGGACTCCTTGCGACTCACGGTCAAGTCTCCTTTTTCACGGTCTTGCATGACCGTGAATTCCTTCAGTTAGCCATGAAATAGCTCTTTTTCACCTCTTTTCCCGATTTTCGATCCTTTTCGCCAATCATTCGACTCTGAGGCTGGTTCCACCTGTTAAATCCTGAAAAGCACTCGAACACGAAGAACTTCGCGTAAAACCAACTTTCAATGAGCGAATTTGGCATAAACATTTAAGTCAAACGGGGGCAAAACATGTGTAATTAGGCCCGAATCATTCCCTCCGAAGTCGCGTCTTCCTCTGCCGTTGTTTTAGGCTCGGTCGCCGTCGACTTCAATTCAGCCAATTCCTGGTTGATGTGATCAAATTGGGTCTGGAATGTTGCGTTAAGTTGTGCCATAATTGTCTATAACATCTTCGTCATGTTAATCTGCTGCCCTGCCATGTTTAATTCTTTGATTTCAATCTCCTCATCGCACTCAGAGTTGGACTATGTTACTTCAATTTTCCGCATAGCAATTGGATCCTTCCTTCTCGTTCTAGCTGCAACAGGCCGATTGTCATGCTTCTTCTTCGCCGCTGCCGCTGTGTTTGAACCAGGCGATGATGCCACTTGATGAGCCCAAGAAGGAACTCGAACGATCAGAGCACGCAACTAGGGTAGTTGTCTTCGAGGTGGTGATGATTTCGTGGTAAAAACAGAGGGAATGGATTGTCGAATGGGCAACCGAACAAGCAAATTCAATACAAGGGGAAGAGGCTAGTTAGGGTATAATTTACCACAAGACCGAGGATGAATAGCTCGATCTCTAGGTCTGCAATTCTCGGTTAAAACCAAGAACAATTCAGCTCGCAAGCTTGAGGAACTCCTCGGAGTAAATTTTTGATTAAACTTAGACGTACTCTTTACAATTCTAAGTGAGGCCATTTATAGCCAAATAAACCTAACTACAATCCTAAATGAGCAAGGAAACAATTCTGAATCAAACAAGGAAAAGAAATCGTTCACAACAATGAAACTTGTAACTCAAGTAACTAACTCCCCTCACAAGCTAACTGTCCAGAAATAGCCCTAGATGCCAACTTCGAGGCTCTCGAAATGTTTTCATTGGAGACAAATATTTATATCTCCATTACATACATTAAAAGCAAATATAATTGCTTCAAAAACTAGCATTGCAAGCAAATGTATCTGCCTTTTAAAGTAAATAAGAAGTAAAAAGACAACCTCTTAGGGTTGGTCGTTCGAGATGAAAGAGGAAGGTTCAGAGCAGCGGCACTGAGGCGTGATCGGTGGCAATGGCAACCAGAGATGGCGGAAGGACAAACCTTTCTTTGGGTGCTCCCATTTGCCCAGGCCCACCAATTGCTTCCAATCATTATAGAGACGGACTGCATGACTCTGGTGGCGAAATTGGACAGAGAGGAAGATTCCCTGTTGAAAATTGGAGAAGTCTGCAAAGAGATAAGAAAGAAAGCTGGTGAAGTGGTGGGAATTCGGTGGAGATTTCGGGGAAGAAATGGGAACAGAGCAACACACTTGCTAGCTCACATGAACTGCCTATGGGATGTGGAGGAAAAATGGCTAGAAAGGCCAACCATTTTTCTTGTAGACCTTTTGAGGTCCGAATCATCCTGTAACTTGTCCTCAAGTACCATTACTTAATAAAAGTTACAGGTGTTTTTATAATAATAAAAAGTAGATTCACAATCAAATAAATTTGCCTCTATTCCGTAATTAGTAAAATATATTATTTGTTTTTACATTTATATCTAAAAGGAATTAGAGAGAGAGCTGTCCGATACAAATAATGTATTTGACTCAATAGATATATAGAAGAAAATAATCTCTGCTTCTAAAACCAAGTTTTCTTGTAGTGTATGATGCCATTTTAGCTCCGTAAAATATGGCATGCATGCGTTACAAATATCATCATTTCCATGGTTTTGCCATCCGAATTTTGTGTCTAATGGTATTTTGCTCCTTTATCAGCTACTATTTGGCGGAAGAGGATAGTCCATATGATGAGGTTGTTGGTTTGGCACATGTAAAATCGTGTGTTTGATCCATGCCATCAACCAATTAGGACATAAAACTCTTGATAAGCATTAATCGTCCTAAAAAATAACCAACTACTCTCTGACATAGCGTAGACTGATCCATTAATCTTCCCTAATTTGATTTGGGTCACCAGGTCAACATTTAATATTTATTCGACTCTGTTTTTATAATGTGCTGGTGGATCAAATTGGAGATTTAAAAATATAAATTTGCATGTACGTATAACTTTCACATGACTGGGACTACTAGAGTTCAGAAGAATATTTCAATTCAATTCTGATCAAGCATGCTAATTAACCCTTTTCTTCGAAAAATACCTGTATAGTTTATTTTATTTAGATTCCCATTCATATAACCGGACCTTACTCATTCAATTATATGATTAAATTATCGTTCAACCATAACTTTTTTAGTTTAATCGGCTCGACCAGCCCCCACACTTCCATTTTTTCCAATTATTATTATTATTATTATTATTATTATTATTATTTTAAAGGACGCGTCTATAATTGTACTAGTTAAAAATGATTGCCCGAGTAGTAGTTTCGAGTTTCATAAAGATAAATAGGGCGAAATTTGGCTGCAACCCGTATAGCAGCCCACTGCTGCAACCTTCCACATGGCGCCCAACCATTGGTTAAATAAACTAATGAATTCTTAAACAATAATTTGATTTTGACGGAATGAGACGGAGAAGATTTGACGGTTTTGGCTGTTTCACCCTTTAGGTTTTATTTTGGATAATTAACATAAATAGGATGAGAAAATATCCACAACAATGTATATCATCTAACTATGGTAAAATCATATTCCAAGGAATTTTCAGCGGCAATGAATAACATTTGAATTTGAATATTGTGGTTAATGGGTGGATATGGTTCTCTCACTATTCAATTTGAACTCATTCAATTATATATATATATTTGTCTAGAAATGATTCTTATTTTTCAGCATACTTGATGTTTATTATACATATATGATATTTTTCACAAAATTGTGTCGTTTTTAACTAATTTATGTCATATTCTAGTGAGTTCTTCTTGTATTGTTTCACTTATGCAATGCTAGCACACGTCTGAATGTTAACATGTTGATTGGAGTTATAAAATGAAATTATTACCATGTCTATTAGTAGATACGTGAAAATCGCTCGAGTATGTACTTGTTTTTTATTTTCTACCCGATTATTGTGAAAATCATTTTAAACAAGTCAATTCGAAATTTCTCATCCATAATTACTTCATTAAATTTTGTGCTGCTAAACGGATGAATTTGGTCAAATTGTCTCAAAATGAGTCAACTGTACAATCTGGCGGGTTTGGGTTGGATAGCGATTGAGAGAATCATAATCCCCCATGGTTGTCATATCGGTGGCATGAAACCGGCACGAACACCACCAGTATGAACGTTAAATTTGTTGGATTAAAATTTAATATTTATATTAAACGTTAAATTTTATATTTAAATATGATAATTTGTTGTTTTATTTGAAATATCATAATTTATTTCAAGCGGTATGAACCGAAACAATTGTACCACTGGTAGAACCATTAACCATTCCACTTGTTAAACCGTTCTATGATATAAATCAGTTTCCATCCTATTTATGCTAACAAAAATAAAACCTAAAGGGTGAAACTGCCAAAACCGTCAAATGCTTCACCGTCCCGTACAAATTAATTAATGTTTAAGAAATAATTAGTTGAACCAATCTTTGTGTGCCATGTGGAAGGTTGCAGCGGTGGGCTGCTGTACGGGTTGCAGCTAAATTTCACCCAGATAAAAATGTGTTAGTTTTACTAATTTGAACTAATGTCCATATAATTTTTAAAGAACGTGGTATCCATTATATTTTTATTTTTTTTGACAAAAGATAATCATATATTGATTGAACAAAAGAAGGTAGTTACATCCTGGAATACAGCCAGGCCTGAAAATTAAAAGAACGACAAGTAGACTGAAACAAAGAAAGGGCCTTTCTAGCCACCGCATGGGCTACCCTATTGTTACTCCGTCCTACAAACCGTATAGTAAACCCAGAGTGATCAGCCAAATATTGTCTAATTTCTTCTAAGATCATTCCCACCGTACTATCTCTGGTATCCGCTTGATTGATCTTGTCAATGATCACCTTGGCATCTCCTTCAAATCGCACATTCACGAACCCATGAGTGACACACCAAGAGATAGCTTCCCGGAGGACAAGGGTTTCCACGACTAGAGGATCATCTATACCCCGATACTGGACTCCTTGAGCAAAAAGGATGTCCCTATGAGGGCCAAGAAGAACCATCCCGTCCGCCGAATGAGACCCAGCTCTCGTAGCCCCATCCCACCTACATATCACTGATGGCCCCACAAGTGCCCCAGCACCATGAAAGGTAGGACTTCTTCCCGGAGTTTCACTCTCGGCAGGCAAGCGCGCCCATTCCTCACATTGCTGGTGATACTTGCGCATCAAGATAGGGAACCCAAATTGCTAGGCCCCCGACTCACTTTTGGAGAGCGTGGGATCGAGAACCCCCTAGGGAGCCTCTTTGGTTTCGACTGCTTCTCTTTTCCCCGTGGCTCAGGGTCTCTTTGGTCCTCGGCCCTTTTCCCATCAACCACATCAGGGTGGCCTTCACCATCCACTTTCATAGCTTCTAGCCTCAGTTCTTCCACATTTAGAGTGTGAGGTGGATTGTGAGGACCATTGACGGCTTTATTAACCCAAACAGATTTAGACTTCCCTTGTAAGGGAATAGTGATATCATCCGCATCATAGACCCTCGTTCCCAGGTTTTTGGTCATCATATGCGGGCCAAATCGCTCTTTGCGGGTTGGGGGATCGAAAGTACACTCTCTTTGGAAGTGTCCCACTCGTACGCAATTGAAGCAAAAGGATGGGAGGCGCTCGTACTTCAGCCGAACCCAGAAGCCTCCCGTCTCCTCACTAGCAGCTATTAATTGTGAGCGCAGAGGCCGAAAGAAATCGATCTGCGCTTTCACCTTTATGAAGTATTGGGGCTGAGATCAGGTGATTAAGGGGGTCCCCTTAGTCACATGGCTAAGTGAATCTCCATCCTTGCACATCATTAAAATCCAAGGGCTCCTGTTATTCCAATTTAATGAAGGGCAATGTAGTAATTACATGTTTATTTTTTATTTTTAATTATAAAAAAAACAACATCGTTTCCGTATGTTTGTATGGTTTGTACTGATTGTAAATCCGGTTTGTATACTTTGTAATTTTCCATAATACCCAAACTTCCCCTGTCATTAATTAAATAGCCCTTCCCACTTTTTAACCATTGGATTGAAGTGTCCAGATCTAGTGGCTAGGAGGGGCTTAGTCAAGTGACTAAGGACCCCCCCTTAGTCATGGGATCCGCTCTCGAAGTATTGCCCGTTGTCAGTGCAAGCGTATATCCCGGATTCTAGCACTTGTCCGATCGTAGGACCAGCCACCTTCATGCCAAACTTGGCTGTGCAGCAATCATCTTTCACATCCCAAAGTTGCACTCGGAATGGGGCCACCGCCAGCTCTTCATACGTCTGCCTGGTTATCGCCGGTGTCCATGTTCGAAGATGGATGATTTTGTCATTCACCACCCATGGAGTTCTTTTTAGAACCCAAAATTTGGATTCTTCAGTGGGGAGGACCAACTCAAATAAGCCATGTTTGGCTTGCAGCACTTTGACCCTCCCCTTGCATTGCCATGGGGAATTCACCCAGTCGTGAATTTCAGCGGTCGAGATCCTCGCCGTGGTGAAGATGCGGCCAAGCAGCGTATGGGATCTACGAGCATGAACGGACTTAACTTCATCAAGAAAAAATTGCACCACTTGGTCCTCACTCACATGCATCGCCATATTATTCTGCACAGAGGAGGAGGGAGTATCGTTAATTATCGTAAGCATCATTGACTGCCATTGAGATTTCAGCAAATCCCACGGCTCGGCAGTGGAACCAAGGTTTTGTTCCTCTCTCAAGAAGAAACAATTATTAGTAGCAGGGGGATGTAGCATACCTGGGGTAAGCGGGGATCCTGAGTTGGAGGAAATTCCACCGGAATTCTCAACACTTGTTATCACCAGACGGTGCTCGCTATACTGCCAAGGTATGGAGTCGAGACTATGCAAGGGATTTAAATAGCAAGTGTTCGTCGAGAGTTCTTGTCCAACTAGGCCGCTTCCCTCCAGGACGTTTATCATGTCATGGCTTTGAGGAGGGAGATAAGGGAGTCTCCGAGTCACATCTCTATCCCCATCCAACAGAACCAATTGACCCGTATTTTTAAAAATAAAATCGAAGATATTATTGCGTTGGCGGATCCTACGGGGAACAATCCCCTCTATCCCGAACGCAAAATCCGGCGTCTTCATCAGCGGAGTTCAAAATTATTCAGTCTCCAGCTTGTATGGTCTCGCCGGACCTGACTGCGCCACCGTAATTGTTCCGGCCGGCCTGGGCTGATTTCTTGGTCCGGACGGCAGCACATTCTGCCCGGCTCGCTACCCTTTGATTCGGTATTGTTCCAGGTTAGCTCTGGGGCCGTGGTGATTGACATGATCTAACCGTGAAGGTTGGAGTCTCCAGCGGCTTCGGCAGTGGAAATTTCCTGGGAGGAGCAAGGCTAGTTTGGCACGAGGGGACATGCTCACCGATCATGTTGTCCAGCTCGTCCGACAAAGGGAATTTAAATCTCCACATCGTTTTACGAGGGTCACTTCGGCTCTTCTTCATTACGGAGTGGTTTATATCACACTCCGCCATATACCATCTGTTTTTCCGTTTCAAATCCCTATTATGGGATCGGAGCTTATCGCATCGACCGGAACCCCAAAACCCTTTCTCAGGTGAGCATCGGCCGGGATAAGACGGAAGGATTATTTCCTGATCTGGCGGCAATCCAGGTTCACACCACCACTGAGCTTGGTTGTGCATGCTAGCATGCAGGACTTCCTGCACAGCTACGATGAGTAAACGGCCGATCAGTCGGCAAACGCAGAGGAGAGAGGCGAGAGCATCTCTCCACATTTTTTTTTGGGAATTTACAATCCACCTTTTATTGTGATATTGGATTTATCTATAAATTGAGACAAAATCCATTCAAGCACAAATTCAATCAAATTTTCATCCAAATTCTAAAAACTAAATCTTCTCACCCTCTTGTCCTTCACAAATCATGAAACAACACAACAAGATGATCGACTATAGGGCTGGCAATTTGGTCTAGGACTGTTTGGTTTTACCCGAAACCGGACCGTATAACCCGGACCGGGACCGGACTGAGACCGGATAGCAAACAATCCAATCTCATATTCGGGCTTAGATTTGAGGTAAAAAACCCGGATAAAGACCGGATAAGAGACCCCAACACTCAAATCCCCACAAGCTCAATCTAAAATCAAAATCAAATTGGGACCGAATCGGGTCAAGACCGGACCGGATCAGGACCAGAGTGTATCCAATCCAATCTTTGGTCCTTATATTCCCAAAAAGACAGGACTAGGACCGGATCAATTTGGTCCAATTTAACCGGACTGGACCGTATAGCCACCCCTAATCGACTATCTCTTATTCAATCGAATAGGTGAATCAACTGTGAGCAATCGTTTGGATGAGTTAATTGTCAATGTGTTATTTGTAGAGTCAAAATCCAATCAAGCACAAATTCAATCAAAATTTTCATCCAAATTCTAAAAACCAAATCTTCTCACCCTCTTGTTCTTCACAAATCATGAAACAACAAAACAAGATGATCGACTATCTCTTATTCAATCGAATAGGTGAATCGACTGTGAGCAATCGTTTGGATGAGTTAATTGTCAATGTGGTATTTTTGTTGTTGGTAGAATCAATGTGGTATTTGTAGAGTCAAATAACTCATTTATTGTTCATGTAGTGGTAATTGAAATAAAATATCTCGTTTAGTTGAACCATTCAAATGTTGGATTTGACATGTGGTATTTGATAAAGTAGAATGATAAAACGATTTATTTCAAATAATCAATTTTGAGTTATTTGTAAATAACTCATTGTCCAAATAACTCATTTCAGTTGAACAGTTTGAACACTACCAAATCCAAATTTGACCCAAATAACTCAAACAAGTCAGACTGCATGGTAAATCCGAAGGAAAAGCACATATGAAAAGGAAGAAAAGAAAGAAAAAGGTCAAAATCACATATTCGTGGCACCAAGTTGTGGAGTTTTCAAATGGACAATGACAGACAGCAAGACAGATATTTCTTCCCATTTTTGAATAATCTTTGAACCCAATAATGCAGGGTGGGAGCCTGCCTTCTCTACTACAGGTAACATTATAAAAACCCCCAACCCCTCTGCATGATTTCTTCCAATCCAATCCATTCCAAATTTCCATTCCGTCAACAACTTTTCCACCATCTCTCCCTCCATTTGACTTTTCCGATTTCCGATCACCACCGTCACCGTTTCAGCTTTCAGTAATGGAGAGCACAATGAAAGAGCTCGGTGACTCAGCCTCCGTCCTCGACCTCGACCCCAAGACCGCCGTCGGCGGTGGCGTCGAAGACGTCTACGGCGAGGACTTCGCCACCGAGGACCAGCTCATCACTCCCTGGACCGTCTCCGTCGCCAGGTTACTCACTACTTACTCTCTCTTAAGCCCCGCTTCGCTTGGTCCTGCTTTTTCCCTTTCTCAGCTACCGTGACTTTGAGCTTCCTACTTGCTTACTTGAATTCCTGTGCTCTCCTCCGAGTCCGGGCTGATCGCCAGTTTGGTTACTGATCGAAGATTTTTTGTGCCTTTTAGCTGGCTGCTAGTTGATTAAGTTGACGATCAGCTGTAGGTCGGTCTCTGTTTTGGGCTTGTACAGTGAAGCAGAGTGTTAGCTCGTTACTGAGTCGTAGTCTTAATTTTCTAGCTCCTTGCTGCAGCAGCTCCGAATAACCTTGTTGCAAATTTGAATTCCTTTTTGATCTTGTGCTTCCAAGTTGAAAGAGACATCGAAATCCGATAATATTACAGTATAGTTATCGCCGCTTTGATCTGTGATTTCACAGCCTGAAAATGGCGTCTATGTGACTTAGTGCTTTCGTACAATGAAGCGGAGTGTTAGCTGTTTACTCGATACTGAATCGGAGATTTTAATTTTCTTGCTCCTTCACTGCTGCAGCTCCGAAGAGCCTAGAGGCTAATTTGAATTCCTCTTTTTTTTTTTTTTTTAGTTCGGAATCACGTTTGATCTTGTGCTTCCAAGTTGAACGAGACTAATCGAGATCCGATAATATTACTGTTTAGATTTCACCGCTTTGAAAATGGAGTCCAATTAGGTTTTATGACGTAGTGCTGGAGATTGTGTGGTTACTGATTATGGTCTTTTTGGATTTCGTTTGATTTTTGCAGTGGGTACTCTCTGCTGAGAGATCCTCGCCATAACAAGGGGCTGGCCTTCACCGAGAAGGAGAGAGATGCTCACTACTTGTCCGGCCTTCTGCCGCCTGTTGTTCTCTCACAGCAGCTTCAGGAGAAGAAATTGATGAACTCCATTAGACAGTATCAGCTTCCGATTCAGAAGTACATGGCCATGATGGAACTCGAGGTAGCTTTCTTTCTGGTTGTTCTTTTCCTTGTAGTGGCGTCAAATTTGAAATAGCGTCAACTGATTGCTTCATTTTCAATCAATAGGAGAGGAACGAAAGGCTGTTCTATAAGCTTCTCATCGACAATGTCGAGGAGTTGCTGCCAGTTGTTTACACTCCCACAGTTGGGGAGGCTTGCCAGAAGTACGGCAGCATTTTCAGGCGCCCTCAGGGTCTATACATCAGCTTGAAAGAGAAGTATGTCAGTCTGATCCATTTATGTGAACAAGTGATTTGCGTATGCTAGTTGAATCTTTTTGTTCCTTACGATTGATTGGGTGTGCAGGGGGAGAGTTCTTGATGTGTTGAAGAACTGGCCTGAGAGGAGCATTCAAGTCATTGTCGTGACAGATGGTGAAAGGATTTTGGGACTCGGAGATCTTGGATGCCAGGTAATACTAGTCTCAGTTCCGAGAATTTGTAATTAGCAGCGCATAAAAGCGATGTACATTAAACAGAGCTTCAGTTTCTCGCTTCATGTACTTTGTATGCAAGTGAAATCTGATTAATGGTGGACTTTGTAACAGGGGATGGGAATTCCTGTTGGAAAGTTGTCTCTTTACACCGCGCTTGGAGGAATTCGCCCATCTGCAGTAAGCATTCTTCAGAAATTTAGCCCCAGTTATGGTGGATTGGAGCTGTGTTCTTCTACCACAAATGTTTGTGTACAACAATTATACTTCTTTGGATGCTGATTGAGAATGTCTCTGATTTGTTGTTGGTAGTGTTTGCCTATTACCATTGATGTTGGTACAAACAATGAGAAGTTGCTGAATGATGAATTCTATATTGGACTTAAACAAAGGAGGGCTACTGGCCAGGTACTGGCCACTCCCTTGATTAGAAAGCAGGTCCGGAGTTCCTTGGCAATTGGATTAGCTAATGCCTCTTTGTGACTCTTGTTTCCAGGAATATTCTGAACTTCTTCATGAGTTCATGTCAGCTGTAAAGCAGTGTTATGGAGAAAAAGTTCTTATTCAGGCATGAAGCAATTCCTTAAGTTCATATATCCTTACTCCAAAAGTTCTTATATGTTTTTTTATTTTTATTTTTATGAATGAAGTTCTTATAGGCTTGTCTTGCTGTATGCTATATTTTTGCCAAATGTTTCAGTTTGAAGATTTTGCCAACCACAATGCCTTTGAACTACTTGCGAAGTACCGTACAAGTCATCTTGTTTTCAACGATGATATCCAGGTTTGGCCTCTCCCAAAAAGATTTAGATTACCTGTCTTCTTTACATTTACTTATGCTAACATTTTACTTCCTATTGTTGCAGGGTACAGCATCTGTGGTTCTTGCAGGAGTTGTTTCAGCATTGAAGATCCTTGGTGGCTCCCTTGCTGATCACAAGTTCCTCTTCTTGGGTGCCGGAGAAGTAAGATTAATCTATGATTCTGAGAACCCAAATGCTTTCAGTTCTAGTCTCAAGTCTTAACCAGAAGAAAACTCACCTGTTTTACATTGTAATTTTGCAGGCTGGAACTGGGATAGCTGAGCTTATAGCTCTCGAGATGTCAAAGCGAGTATGTTTCTATTGTTCATGGCTCTACGGTCTCCTTTTTGTTATTTGGGGATCTAACATTGCACTAGTGTAACGTTTCACTCACTGGGATAGTTTCCTTTTTCCAGACAAATACTCCTTTGGAAGAGTGTCGTAAGAGGATCTACTTGGTGGACTCAAAGGTGAGTTGGGAAATGCCAGCCAACTCTCAAGATTGCATGCAACTTAATCAATCAGTCAATTTACAATTTTGCTTAATCCACAGCCCCTCTACTTTTGACAGGGTTTAATCGTCAAATCCCGCCTAGAATCACTTCAGCACTTCAAGCAGCCATGGGCACATGAGCATGAATCTGTCAAGACACTCTTGGAAGCTGTCAACGTAATGAAAAAGAATATCTTTTTTGTGAACAAGAAATCGCCGGTCAACTTTTGTCAACCTTTTCTAGCCTTGCTGATATTTCATTGTCTTGTCCAGGCACTCAAACCAACGGTTCTTATCGGAGCATCAGGGATGGGCAAAACATTCACAAAGGAAGTCGTTGAAGCCATGTCTTCCTTCAATGAGGCATTTTCCTCTTTCTCAGATTAGACTGTATAGTGAATATGCAATGTGATCAACCAGTACGAAAACCTTGACTGTTTCCATTTGAACCACGTGCAGAAACCTCTCATCATGGCTCTGTCCAACCCAACTTCACAAGCTGAGTGTACTGCCGAAGAAGCATACACCTGGAGCAAGGTAAGCACAATAAAAGAGAAGAACACACAAGAAGTCCTTACTATCAAACGTGAAGCAGCCTCTACTGTTTTGCATCTTTGCTAAGCAATGCACGATAACTAACCTGCCTTTATGTTTACTCGACAGGGTAAAGTAATTTTCGCTAGCGGGAGTCCATTCGATCCTGTCGAGTACGAGGGCAAAGTTTTTGTCCCCGGACAGGTTTTTCCCTTTCTTGATTCTTCCTTTTTCTTGTTCTTAAATGCTCACAAGACCATCAAAGTACTGAGACAATGATGTTCCTTTTGTTGTGGATTGGATATTCAGGGCAACAACGCATACATTTTCCCTGGATTTGGGTTGGGAGTGGTGATGTCTGGTGCCATTCGCGTCCACGACGACATGCTTCTTGCAGCTTGTAAGTTGTCTACATCGCTAGCAAAAAATCCATACGGTGGAATGATGATCAAGTCTTTTTTTCTTCTTCTAAAACACTGCTTTTCGTGTTTACAGCTGAGGCATTGGCAGAACAAGTGACGGATGCAGAGTACGAGAAAGGGCTGATCTACCCGCCTTTCTCCAAGATCAGGAAGATCTCGGCTGAGATCGCTGCTAAAGTCGCTGCCAAGGCTTACGAGCTTGGATTGGCCAGCCGGATTCCTCGTCCGGCGAGTCTCGTAAAGTACGCGGAGAGCTGCATGTACAGCCCTGTGTACAGGAACTACCGGTGAACCGAACACTCTCTGCCGCCCCCGGTGGTTTGAAGCCACGGTCGGAAGCCTGCTCTGTTGCTTCTGGACCACGCAATAAAATAATAAAGATGAATTTTGCTTTGTACGTGTTTGAATTTTGCTTTCTTGCTGTATCAATTAATCTGCTTTTAGTCATATTTTAGGAGTGCAAGAGTGTTTGTTTTTCGTTTGTCTGTATATCCAGAATGAGAGAAATCCAAAGTGATAACACCCTCATAGGGTGTTTGGTCTCCAAATTCTAGGTTGAGAAACAAGCTCGGAATTTCGTCAACAACTAGCCAGCTGGGGATGGAATTCGATGTGCAATCCTACACCTAGAGGAAAGCCCAACGAACAAAGTCGATGCTCGCCCACAATCAATGGGGTTTTGATCGATACAAGAGCTCAATTTCGAGCTTGATTTTCTCGGTCAATCTCTCAACCAAAACAAAGCAAGTTTTAGGGTTTTCAATTCTTCAATTCTTAATCGTCTAACTATTACAAACCCTTCTACGTACTTAAATACAACCAAAACCAAACCTAAAATAGAAAGAAACCAAAAAGAAAAAGGAAACAAAGTAATAAGTCTGAATCCGAATGCAATTCGGATTGCAACTCTGCCTCTTCCGCCACCAACTTGCACAACCTCGATCCCAATTCGGAGCTGCTCGATCAATGGCTTCAGGTACGCACTTCCTCTTCCAACGCCACGTCGCTGTAGTAAAAGTTGCGTACTTTCATGAGAGGTAAACCTCGAAACCCAACTCTCATCCCTTCTCTTCGATTTAAGCTCCAAACTTACCATCTTGAACTCGCCCAATGCCTTAGCCAAATCCGGGCAGTCTGCCTATGCTGGCAAAGGGTTTTGTCGAGCTTGCAGTACACACTTTTCAGCCTTACCTCGCAATCCCAGGCACTCCAAGTTGTAAAGAAAGTTACCAACTTCAAAATAAACCATTCACCTCTCATTTTCATCGAACCAAACGAATGAACCAGGCTGGCAAAGTGAGGTACCCGAACAACTTTACCACTTGGCCAAAATTCCAAGTTTTTCCAATGAGTTGAGTTGGCTTCTTGACCAAGCAATTCCCACTTGTAGAGTGATCCAATTAGGGTCATATTAGGTCCTCCCACTTCAAAAAGCTTTGCCCTCAAAGCTGGTTCTTTTCCCTTCTCAAACCGGCCACACAACTGATCCCAAATTAGATCGAAAAAGGCTGCTCAGACGACATTTTCTGGAAAATGATGTCACTGTTCTTCGAGCTGGAATTTGGGAATTCTTTATTCGAGCTTCGACAATCCAATTCAATGCCTCCATGAGCTTTTTTCAACCTACAATTGAGCTTCTGAACCTGTTTCAACCCTCGTTGCAACTCCATTGTTGTTGAATCATCGTCGCGCGTTTTCCCGCCATCCACCGAGTTCGAAATTTTGGAACTCAGAACATCCAAATTCGATTTGGGCTTTTCGTCCTCAGAGATCAACATCCGTAATTGAAGCTTCCTACACCTTCTTGGGACTTCCCTCGTCGAATCCACATCAATCGTTTCGGTCAATTCATCGCCAAACTCACCAACCCATTCACGAGTAGGCTGCTCGTGTTTGAGTTCCAGCAGAGGAGTTTGAGCGCGAATGTGATCCTGCAAAAAAAAAAAAAAAAAAACGGAATTGACCCCAATTGTTGAAGCGAAAAGCTTACCTGGGTATGAGGGAATGCGTCGGGCGTCTTGGTTTGGGTCGGATTGCTCCCAGGAGCTCCACCCAATGAGCCCTCTCTCCTGCCCTGCCTCACCGTCATCGGAGAACAGGGGCTGTGTTGGGAGCTCGTACATCGGAGCTTTTCTCGCCTCAAGGCCGTCAGCATGAACCAACCTGTTCATAAACCAGCCCTTGCCTTGCCTCATCGTGTTTCCTCGCCACTCTTAGTCCGATGTGCAGCCAACTTCAGTTGATCGGAGCGAGCCTCCGATGGAGACAAAGGCAGGCTTTAGCACAATGTTCTTTCCACCGAGCTTGAATTTATGAAAATTCGTGCCTTTGTCGTGGGTTACCGCTCGATCAAATTGCCAGGGTCTCCCTAGCAAGATATGGGCAGCTTGCATCGGCACAACATCACACAACAACTCATCCTTGTAGGTACCGATTTCAAAAGCAACTAGTCGTTGAGCCAATGCAATCCGTAGGGATCAGGGTGTTTAATTGTTGCTAACCCCAGTTTTTTAACAGCATCGTGGCTAATTACGTTCGTACAACTGCCCCCATCGATGACCATTGACCAAGCACCTCGTGTGGAAGAGGTTGGTTCGTTGGCTTTCTTCCGCCTCGGATTCCATGGTCAAGGCTCTAAGATTAATCCCAAACAGAAATGGACCCTTCTCAGCCTCAATCTCTTCTTCGACGTCTTCATCAGACGAGTCCTTGAGCACTGTCTTATGCTCCTCTTCATTGTTAGAGACGTAGTCACCATCTCGGAGGACCAAGGTTTTAACATTGGGGCACTGATTTGCCTTATGTCCTTGATCATGGCACTTGAAGCACTGAATCGAGCCACTGGAACCCCCTGCACGTTCTGGATTCGTCGTTGAAGCATTCCTTGGCGCGAATTTGGCAGCTCAGGTTTGTGTGGGAGAGGGGCAACCTCAGCAGCACTTTCAATAGCAGGTTTGTGCCCAGCAAACTGCCTCCCTGATGTGGCTCTTTGCTACTTCTCGATCTTTACAGCGAGGTGCACAACTTCCTCTAAATCAACAAACGCTCTTAACTCAACCTCCTGACGAATTTATCAACCTAACCCGTGTAGAAACCGAGCAATTGTAGCTTCCCTGTCCTCCCTAACGTCAGCTTGCAGCAACAACAACTCCAATTCATGAAAATATTCTTCAACACTTCTCGATCCCTGTTTGATTCCTCGTAGTGATTCGTGTAGCTCACGTAGATAGTACCCAGGGACAAACTTATCCCTCATAAGTCCCCGTAACTCGTCTCATGTCGTCATAGGAGGTTGCAAATTTCGTCGTCGACGAAGTTGCAATTGTTCCCACCATTGAGTTGCATAGTCCGAGAATTCGTACGTAATCATGGCTAACTTCTGTGGCTCGTTGAATTGGCCACATTGGAAGAAAAGGATGACCATTCGCTCCCAATCGAGGTACGTCGAAGCACTCAACGTTACCTGAAAGGTCGGAATTGCCAGCTTGATTCCTTGAGGAATTCCGTGCTCTGTTCCCGGTCGTCCATCCCTATGTTCGCGGCGAACACAGAAGCGTCATTCTGGGTCGTGATCAGCCACCACCAGCCTCTGTTCGAGCTCCTGGATTCGCCTCGTCGGCCTGCTCCTCCGGTTGAGCTTGGTGGTTACCGTCGTGCTCTGCCACATGTCTCGGCAGAACAGGGGCATGGACGGTCGTCCTAAATTCGGCCAGTTGCCTCTGAATTTAGTCGAATTGAGTCTGGAACGTCGCCACAATTGACTGCAGCAGCTCCGAATTGTCAATGGATTCCTCAGCCATCGCTTGAGCTTCAATTTGTGTTGCTACTGTGGATTCGAAAGTGCTCTCTGCTTCGTTACGCAGGATCACTGTCGACAAGACCCTTCGACCTCGTCTAAGGGGTTGTCCCGACATCGGTTGTTGTCGTTCGGGCTACTGTGTTTGAACCTAAGAATCTGATGCCACTTGATAACACCCTCGAAGGGTGATTGGTCTCCAAATTCTAGCTTGAGACAGAAGCTCGAAATTTCGTGAACAACTAGCCAGCTGGGGATGGAATTCGATGTGCAATCCTACACCTGGAGGAATGCTCAACGAACAAAGTCGATGCTCGCCCACGATCAATGGGGTTTTGATCGATACAAGAGCTCAATTTCGAGCTTGGTTTTCTCGACCAAACTCTCAACCAAAATAAAGCACAAAACTTAGTTTTAGGGTTTTCAATTCTTCCATTCTTCATCGTCTGACTATTACAAACCCTTCTACGTACTTAAATACAACCAAAACAAAACCTAAAACAGAAAGAAACCAAAACAAACAAGGAAACAAAGTAATAAGTCTGAATCCGAATGCAATTCGGATTACAACTCTGCCTCTTCCGCCAGCAACTTGCACAACCTCGATCCCAATTTGGAGCTGCTCGATCGTGGCTTCCAGGTACACACTTCCTCATCCAACGCCTCGTCGCAGTAGTAAAAGTTGCGTAATTTCATGTGAGGCAAACTTCGGAACCCGACTCTCATCCCTTCTCTTCGAATTAAGCTCCAATCTTACCATCCTGAGCTCGCCCAATACCTTAGCCAAATCCGGGCAGTCTGCCCGTGCTGGCAAAGAGTTTGGTCGAGCTTGCGGTACACAGTTTTCAGCCTTACCTCGCGATCCCAGGCACTCCAAGTTGTAAAGAAAGTTATTGGCTTCAAAACAAACCCTCCACCTTTCATTTTCATCAACCCAAACGAATGGACCAGGCTGGCAAAGTGAGGTACACGAAACAGCTTTACCACACAGCCAAAATTTCAAGTTTTTCCAATGAGTTGAGTTGGCTTCTTAACCAAGCAATTCCCATTTGTAGAGTGATCCAGTTGGGGTCATATCACAAAGTTGAGTGCGTGTTTTCCCCTCCCAACTAGGGATGGTAACAAAACTCGAACCCATAGGTACCCAGCCGACCCAACTTGGTCAACGCGGGTAAAACCCGTGTTGACGGGTTTTGGGCCGGGTTTGGGTTTAAACCCGCTACACTATTCACCGGGTCGGGTTGGGTTTGGGTTTAGCTAAACCCGCTCCATGGGTACCCGCCCACTCACATATAATTACTTTCCCGGTATATTTAATATTCTAAATAATATTTCTTTAAACAACTAATATTCTTTATGTTTGTGGAGACATGTATAATTTGTTCTTTCTAATTGTTTAGAATGAAGTTGATATTATGAAGTGGAGAGTGAAGAAACTTAGTCGACGAGGAAGAAGCTTTCAATTAATCTTATTGTTTATGGATGTTTATTTTTAATTTTGAACAATTTGTATTGATCATTTGCGGTTTGCTTGTATGCTTTAGATTGGTGTTTTTTGTATGAATAATTTGTATGAGAAAATTTATGTTAAACTTTTATTTTGAAAAAAACTTGTTATTGTAAAGTTTTTACCACAAAAACCCACGGGTACTCATGAACCCGCGGAAAGCCAGCGGGTTGGGTTTTAGTTTTTCAAACCCAACGGGTTTTACCCCGGATTTTTTTGGCGGATAAATCCATGGGTTTGGGTTTGACAAAACCCGCCCCAACCCGCCCCATTGCCATCCTACCAACCTAAAAGCATGTAGTGCTGACGTATATGCCATGTAGATAATATTAATTAATAAAAAAATTTAACTGTTCACTAAAATCAACAAAATCCTTCTCTCACCACGCTGAACTCGGGGTTTGGATCTTTGTACTGCCAAACTCTTCTGGTAATTTCAGATCTCGCGGAGGGCGACAGTTCCGGACCTTGCCGCCGATGGACTTGCAAGCGATTTGCTTGCTGCAGGCCAATTTCTTAGTGAGAGAATTGATTTTCGATGAGTTCCCGTGGTATTTCAGGCTCCAACCCACTATTCTGGGAATTAGCAAAATTGGTTTGTTAGAGATTGGGTTATCTGGGAATCGCCATTCTGGAAATTGCTAGCCATGGCTTCATTGGGTAGCAATTGGGTTAAGCAGGGGTGTTCTTTGTCATCTCCGGCATCGGCAAGGTAGCTCGAATCCTCTTCTTTTAAACTCCTGAATTCATTACCAATTCCGCCGGAATCGATCTCACCTTAGAACAGAGGACTATTACCAATCCTCGCTCGAGCGGTGGCAACGCGTTATTCTTGAGATTCGAGTCCGGAGAAGCGCGAAAGATCGAACCAGAGCAGTCGACGGTGTGATCCGATTCTGGCCGACAGGGGAAGCAGCGACGGCTACGGGATCTGGCGGCGGCGGCGAAAGACAGTACAGGGGACTGATGCAGAGACCGCGGGTGAAGAACGCGACAGAAATGGGGAGCAGATCAAGTGAGTAATTGATGGGTCAATACCCATCAGTAACCCCTTCCCCGGTCCCACGTGTCAGCTTTTTTTTTTATTTAAATTAAATGCAAAAGGGCAAGAAGGTAAATTTGCACTTACCCCTATTTATTGCTGACGCTGACTTTTGACCAGACCATATCAGCGCCTCCTTCCCTCTTCTCGAAAAACCTTTAATTTTCTTTCCCTTAATCTTTAACGGACGATTTCTCACTCGTTTTAAGTCAGAATTTAATTTTTTTTACACAGTTAGATCATATTAATTGTGCTCTTCCAAATGATATTCACTTTGATATTTTTTGGACATAAAAAAATTTGTCAGTTATTACATGTCAATACCATATGGTATGAAAAATTTGCCACATCAATATATGTTTCGTTACCACCCAATACCATATGGTATAGTGTGGTAATATCAATATATATTTGGTAATACCACCCAATACCATATGGTATAGTGTGGTAATATCAATATATATTTCGTTACCACACAATACCATATGGTATATTGTGGTAATATCACACAATACCATACAATATCATATGGTATAGTGTGGTAATATCAATATATATTTTGTTACCACCCAATACCATATGGTATAGTGTAGTAATACCAATATATATTTCGTTACCACACAATACCATATGGTATAGTGTGGTAATATCACACAATACTATATGGTATAATGCGGTAATATCAATAAATATTTCGTTACCACACAATACCATATGGTATAGTGTGGTAATATCAATATATATTTCGTTACCACACAATACCGTATAGTATAGCATGTAAATATCAATATATATTACCTAAAAGAAAAAAAACAGAAAGAGGGAGAGGGAAAAAAACTCGTCTTCTATTTCGTCTCATTTCCTCCGCAATCAAGAACACCAAACGCCACAAAAGGGAGAAAGACCGAAATTGAGGCCAACAAGTTGATGAAGAGACAAAAAACGCAATGAAAGAGGGTGGCTGCAATTTTTCTTCGTCGATTGCTAGAGAGAGAAAAAAACGAAAAAAGAAGAGAAGGAAGCAGATCTAGATATGGAGAAAGAGATTGGAGAGAAAAAAAGGAACAGAGAAAGAGAAATGATAGATTGAGAGAGAAAAAGGAAGGGAGAAAGAGAAAAGAGAGTTGCAGAGAAATTATTCTCTCTCCTCCTTTGAAAATGCAGCCATTAAAAGTGGTCTTTTTTTTTTTGAAAAAACGGCCATTAAACTTGGAATATAATAAAAATAAAAATTCATAAACGGACAAAAATGCCCTTCTGGTGGACCCCGCATTCAGCCCAGCCGCATGATTGATCCGCCCCTAGATCTACGGTGTGCATGCATTTACTGATAGGTCAGTAACCATTGGTTACTGACTCTATCCCAGACCGCAGAAATGCGGGATCCTGGGAACTTTCAACACGCTGTTGGAGGCGGCGAGGGCTTACGACTGGAAAATTTGTGATGACGACCGCAATGAGTTTTTTGTTTACTTTTTTAGCATTATTTAAGTAAAGGATAAAAAAAATTATAATTTGAATTTATATATTTATTTGTTGTTGACGTGGTGGTGAGGTGGAGTGTTGATCGTTAGTCAACGGTATTGACCGTCTAAATTGACGGTCAATGCACGCATCCGGCTAACTAGACTATATGATGTATAGTTGAGACCAGGATGACAATTTCTTACATCACGGGTCAAAGTTGATTATATGGGAATAGTTCGAGCCAAAATAAATTATTCACCCTAAAAATAACTTATTTTTCTTTCCGAACTCCTAATTATGTTTTCCACTAACCGCCCGCCAAATTGACAAAAAGAGTTTTATGCAAGGTGTGTACTCAAATTTTGGAGGATGACTTTGTCGAACATTATCAAACGACAATTAAATTTTATAGGAGTCATATTTACTTTTAGAGGATGAGAGATTTCTCATACATGTAGTTGAGTTACTGACGGAAGACCATCAACTATCAGTATGGGTTATGGAATGGGACGCCGAGGAGGGCAAGTGTGGCAGTAATGGTAGGATCTAACCCATGTGACATGGTTAGTCAAGTTCTTATATTTATTATCATGAGTTTAATATTTTAATCATGTATGTAGTTTATGCTTACTTATATAACTGAATTGATTGTTTTGGATTAATGAGCGAAAACACTTTTGATAGCGAAAAAAAAAAACATTTCAAGTTGATACATTATTGTAATATGAGCGAAAAACGAGAATTTTTTTATAGCTACTACATCCAGATACTTAACCAAACCAACTCATGAAAATCATATATAGATCACTCGACGTCATCATAAAAAAAAGCGAATGGAAAATCACACGTATGGCTATGCCCCAATAACCCAGCATGCGCGGAACTTGATGAAGAAATTCTAGGTGGCTCGGATTAGTGATTCGGGCCTAAATGTACACCTTTTATCCCCATTTTCTTTGACGTTTGTGGCATTTGAGCTCCTAATAGGGTGGTTTTACGCTAGGTTTCTTGTGTTTCAATGTATGTCGGAGTCCAACAGATGAAACCAACCCGGAGTCGAAAGTTGGAAGAAAAGGAGCAAAGACCGGGCAAAGAGGAGTTTTCAGCCGCAGTTCACGGTCAAAGCTTGGATTTCACGGTCGCCAGGATCGTGAAGTGGAACCACAAACCATGAACAGCGAAGCGTCGACAGGGGTTTCAGAGGTTACTGACACTGAGGCAGTTCACGGTTGCTAAGACCGTGAACTGGGGCAATGGACCGTGAACCCCAGAAGTGAAGCAACAACACGTTTTGATCAGAGTTCACGGCCGCGATCTGAGTATAAATAAAGAGTTGAAAGGAAGAAGAAGGGGGAGTCCAAAGTTAGAGAAATCTTCTTCTTCTTGAAACCCTAGAGAGAGAAAGCACAAACCAAGAGGGATAAGAGGATAGGGTTTGCTCCAAGTGAAGATTTTGGAAGTTCCTCCTCAAGAGAGGATCTCTACAAGCACAAGGAGAGTTGGAGGCATCACAATGATGGTTTCTTACTTCATCCTTTGTGTTCTTCCTTTGTCTAGCATGGAGTAGTTTCCTTTTTTACTTGGGTGTAGTAGAACCCTAAATACTACCATGTAATTGATTGTGTGGATTGAATGATTGTGTGATGGCGGTGTTTAATTTAAGAATTGAGGTAGTTTTCATGGTGATTGTGCATTGTGTGTGCTTAGCAATCTATTATGATATTCTAACCTAGCTTAGAAAGAAGCCCCCTTGTCTTAAGAGGTACAAAATTGAGCTGGGTTTTCTTAGGCATTCCATGCCTCCTAACTAGGTCAATGAAGGGAAAAACTCTAACTTAAATTAGACACCTAGGTTAATTGTGATTATGCCGTCCAAGCCTTGGTTTGAGGGAGAAGGTAAGTCGATCCCACGGTTCATGGTAGTTAGTTAGGGGGAAGCAACTCCCGAGTAAAGCTTCCCACTAAGAGTTTTCCACCCTTTTACATTTCAAGTCTTCCTTTTCAATAGTAGATTGTAGATATTTCAACAAACAACATTCTGCTAGATAATGTTTCAAACAATTGAAGTAGTGGTACATGGACCGGCCCGGGTTGATATTTAAACATACTTGCCTTATATTGCACCCATCTAAGGTTTATACTAGGGCCTTAGGTGAAATTT
Source organism: Linum trigynum (assembly GCA_964030455.1). Classification (NCBI taxonomy): domain Eukaryota; kingdom Viridiplantae; phylum Streptophyta; class Magnoliopsida; order Malpighiales; family Linaceae; genus Linum; species Linum trigynum. Next base: position 10,788,906 of record OZ034814.1, read on the forward strand.
TATTGTGATAATCGGAGCGAGTCAAGTTTTTGGCGCCGTTGCCGGGGAGCTTTGGTCCGTTATCTTGAAAAGACTGTTTGGTGTTAATGTAGCTTTGATTTCCAGTTTAGTTAAGTGTGAAGTGTGCTTGTGCTAGACGTGTTGTGTTCTTTAAGTGTGCGCAGGGAGGTGTATGACCCGGAGCAATCTAGCGCCTTTACACCACTAGACGAGAACATCAACCGGACTCTCCGACTTTTGGTTCGTGAGAGGGATCTAGCGGAGGAAAGAAGGAGAAGGATTTGGAGGAATTGAAGGAGAAGTTGAAGTTGAAATGGTAGGGAATCAACATCAAGGTGCTAATCCGCTTCAGAACCAAAATGAGGAAGCGGGAGCCGAGGAAGAGCCAAGGACTATGGGCTATCTGCATGGCTCCACGGGCGGCGGATATCCAATCTCCCATCTTACATCCACCTGTGGCTACCAAAAACTTTGAAATCAAGCCCACTCTCGTGAAATTAATTTAAAACAACGCCTTATTCCATGGGCTTGCTTAAGAATCACCACGAGAGCATGTTCAAAGGTTTCTTGAGCTTGCGGGAAGCCTAAAGATAAATGGTGTCCCGGAGGAGGCATTGCAACTGAGACTATTCCCCTACTCTCTTGCGGTGAAGGCACTCCGATGGCTCAACAACCGTCCGGCTCTATCCATGACCTCTTGGGATGATTTACTCAACAAGTTCATGACCTGATATTGTCCTCCTTCCAAGACGGCCGAGTGGAGGAAGAAGATTACTCACTTTGAGCAAGAGGAAGATGAGACATTGAGGGATGAATGGGAAAGATTCTCCAACTACTTCCTCCAATGCCCTCACCATGGATACGAGGAGCAATTTCGGATAGAGACTTTCTATGGAGGTCTCATTCAAGATGATAAGATTCTCATAGACTCTCTTTTCCAAGGGAAGTTGATGAACATGACCCCACCTCAAGTGACGGAGTTGCTCGAAGATATGATTCTCAAAGGATATGATTGGGGCTTGACAAGAAGATAAGAGAAGCACCGAAAGAGGAGTGCGAAGTGTGGGGGCAAGTGCTCCACTTGAAGCAAAGCTTGACAAGTTGATCGAGGTGATCCTTGAGGACAAGAAGCAAGGGAAGAGAGCAGTGATGTCTTGTGATTGGTGTTCAAGCACTAATCATGAAATCGTGGATTGCCAAGCGTTGAAGGAGACAAGTACCCCAGAGGAGCAAGTGAGTTTCATTGCCAATGCTAGAGATAACAACTGATAAGCCGTTAATTGCACATGTTTTTACCCCTATTCTGGAGCCGTTTGAGATGGTAATTCTCGTGTTTTAGGCCGATTTCACGCTAGGTTGTGTTTGTTTATGATATTTCAGGTCCTAGCAAGTGAATGAAGGTTTAGGAGCGAGTTCGGGGTCGATTGGACGAAGATTGGGCGCGAGGCAAGTCAAAAAGGAAGCCACACGGGCACAACCAGAAGCCACACGGCCGTGCAAGTGACCACTTTGGGCGTGTGGGATTGTGCGAGCCTTCACACGGCTTGCCCTGATATCCACACGGCCGTGTGAAGGAGTGACCCTGGCCGTGTAGGAAGCCTGAAGTGCAACTAACCGATACGCGGCGTTTTGAAGTCACACGGGCAAGTGGGTATGCCACACGGCCGTGTGGGCCTGCCCGTGTGAGTCGGGAATTTCTGGGTTTTTACCCAATTTCAGGCTGCAAGTGGGAGAATCGGACTTTTGGAGCAAAAACAGAGCCCTAGAGAGAGAAAGTACGAAGAACACATCCTAGAAGCTATCTTGGAGCTGGGTTTCATCAAATCAAGCTTGGAGATCGTCATAGGAGTGGAAATCATCATCCCAGAGCAGATTCTTCCCATTGTAATGAGTATGACTGCTTTGTATCTTGTTTTCCTCTCTCTCTCTCTATGGAGTAGAACCCTTCTCTCACTTGGGTATGAAGAACCCTAGTTCTATGTGTTAGGGATTTGATTGTAATGACTTGGGATGATATTACTGTTTGATTTTAATCGAATGATGCATGTTTATTGAGTCAATTGAAGTCTGATCAACTTTTCCTGATTCCTGCTTCAATATGAGATAGATAGAATCTGATTAGGTTGCTAGAGTCTCATCATTCGGTAGTAGGAGATTGGCTATACGAGAGTTAGCCAGTTTACTGCTTTGTCCTGGAATCCAATTCCAGTAGTGGAGTTCTGTTCTTACTGCTTCGGCTTTCTATCCCGGTGAAGACTAGTCGTCTGCCGGGTAGTTAGACTGAGAGGGCTTGGTCAGCTTAAGAGATTCCAAGCTACTGTCGGATCTTCCGCAGTCTAATCAACAGTAAATCAACCCCGGGAAATACAATTGAAACCTAACTAAGGAGCTAGGGGGACTCATTCCCGAGTGACTCTTACCTGCTTGAGAAAACCGTACCAATTCCTGCTTTCTTTCTGCTTTTGCTTTTAAACAACAAACACTTAACTTAGTTGGCTAGATAATAGATAATCACTGAGTAAGCAGTAGATCTAGACCCCGGGTTGATAATAACTTGCCACTTTACTGCATTCCCGGTCTGCGATTGCACTTGGTCGCAGATTGGTGTTGTGTTTTGGCGTGTCAACAACCCTTATAGAAACACCTACAACCCCGGGTGGCACAATCATCCAAACTTTGCTTGGTTTTCCCCTACCAATCGAATACCTACCGATTTCTAAGGTCCAACGGGAAACTATCAAACCTCGACCAACTTTCATCCAAAAACGGCCTCAATTCCAAAATTCGAACTTCCAACAACCATACCAAGCACAAGGTGGTCAAGGGTTTCAACAACGACAACAAGTCGACAACTTTTCTAAACTTGAAGATCTAGTCACCACCTTTATGAGTACAAGCCCTCAGAAGTTCAAGAAGATCGAGCAATTCATGGATGTGGAAACCTCAAAGTTTACCTCGGCTGATGCGGGACTCCGAAGTCATCAAGCAAGTCTACAGAATTCGGAAGTGCGAATCGGCAATCTAGTCAGGATCCTCACCGAGAGATCAAAGGGAGCCCTACCCTCTTAAACCATTACAAACCCCAAGGATCATGCCGGGATGAATTCAATTCAATTTCGAAAAGGGAAGGTGACTCCGGAGGTCGTTGCAAAAGAAGTGAATGAGAAGGAAGACCCTCTACCCGAGGGTGGAGAAGAAGAAACCTCGTGAGAAAAGAGAGGAGTGGCGAGAAAGGCATCGCCAACGCCACCTCCAGTGGCTGAGTACACGCCACCCCTACCTTTTCCCACGAGGGTGCACAAGGAAAGATTGGAAGCGGAATGTAGAGGTTTCATGGAGATGCTCAGAAAATTCCACCTCAACATTCCCTTCCTTGAAGTAATGGCACACATGCCAAGGTATGCAAAATACCTCAAGGGGCTTCTCTCAATTGAGGCCAATGTCACCCTAGGAGAGGAGTGCTCAACCTTCATCCTCAACAGGTTGCCCAAGAATTAACCCGATCTAGGTAGTTTCACCATACCTCTTTGCATCAGTACTCATCACATAGAAAATTCCTTGGCGGACTTACGGACGAGCATAAATGTAATGTCATTTAAACTTTTTAAGAGGCTAGACATAGGTGAACTAAAGACTACGAGGCTTAGTGTCACATTGGCCGATCTCTCTGTCATTAATTCTAGGGGTATTGTGGAGGACGTTCTAGTACGACTGAGGAAATTCTATTATCCGACGGATTTTGTGTACAAGTGAGGATTCTGAGATGCCACTCATACTAGGATGCCCTTTCCTTGCCACCGCTAAGCCATTAATTGATATAAATGAGGGAACTTAGATTCTGAGGGATGGTGAGGAGAGAATTACTCTTGGAAGTGAACCTAAGCCTAGAAGTGAGGATGTGAAGAAAGTGGAACCGGGCGATATGAATGCAAGCGGAGGAGAACCTTTCAAGGTAAACCCCACTATTACTATTGTTCCTTGTGGTGATGTGAATCAGGAAAGCAAGGAGGGCATCTTGCCCAAAGAAGGAAGGAAAAGAGCTTGGTGGGAAAGGATGAATCACACTAATGCCTGAAAGAAGGAAAAAGGCAAAACGAAAGTCATCGGCCAAGAAGACCATCCCATGGAGAGTAAGGTGGGTGACGACATGCCTCGCGCCGAGATTGTGGCGGATCCACTCTCGGTGGCATCACGTTCAAAGGCGTGATAGATCCACAACGTCAAGCTAGTGACGTTAACTTAGCGCTTGTTGGGAGGCAACCCAACGTAGGTTTGTTTTCTTTTCCTTATTTTCGTTTTTGTGTCGAGTGACGAGTTCAAGTGGTCGAGAGGTATCCCCGTGCCAGGTTTTTGTGATTGTGTGTTTTGAGTTGTGTCATGAATGATAGTAGGCACGGTGGAGTAGGTCGAGTTAAAAATTTTCGGAAATGCCCTGTTTTCACTATAGTTCACGGTTTGCGCTTGCAGGTCAAGGTCTTAATCGACCGTGAATCGTCAAACGTGTCCATGAACCAGGGTGCTTTCACGTGTTGTCAAACCCACCGGTTCGCCCCAGTTCATGGACGGATCGCTATGTTCACGATCTTAGCGACCGTGAACTAGAAAAGGTGTCCGTGAACCTCGGGGTCTGCTTATAAATGGGCCGTGAACGCTTTCTCTTCACTACCCAAAACTCGTCAGAAAACTTTCAAATTCGCCGGTAATTTTGCCATTTTCGTCAACTTCCGGCGATCCAAATTAAAAACCAAACACATACCCATTCTCCTTTTGTCAAGAGAGGCCTTCGCCAAGATTTTGGGGGGATTTGGAGTCATTTTTTTTTCCGGTGACCCTTCTCCGACCTATTTCAGCCATATTTCCGACGAGCTTCTGTGAGCTTCCGAGGAAGTTCCGGCGACCCTTCTCCGGCCTATTTTCAGCCATATTTCCGCTTCCCTCGGCCTGCCTTACTTCCCCTACCATCCTACTTGAGTCTGCAGGTTTTTATCAGCTCTACCTTGGTTAATTTGGGAGAATCGGATTAGGTAGTGAAGTGAGGAAAATTTAGTGAAATGTTGAACTTAGCAATTGGGCGAGGGATTAGGGTGAATTGTGGCGAATGAATGATTGAATGATGTTTGCATGAGCTTATTTGAGCCTTTGTGGGCATGATTTAATTCGAATTGCTTTTATTTGTGGAATTTTCCCACCAAGTGCTCATTTGTGAATGAATATGCAATTTTTATGCTTGAGTGGTGGATGGTAGCCACTGTGGCATTGTTTGGGCTAGATTTTTGTGTGGATAATTTGTAAAACACCTAGGACCATGCATCGGTGTGCTTGAGCTTAATTGTTTCAAATGGCATGGAACCCTAGTGGAAATATAAGTGTGGGGGAATTATTTTTCCTGCCAATGAGTTGAGATTGACAATTATTTCCATGTATGGTGCATGTTTGAATTTTTTGCAGGATGCTTGACACAGATCATGAGTACATCCGCTACTTGGTGAACCATGAACGGTTCGGGGCCAAGTTAGCTTATCAGAGGGACATTCCGGTTGGACAACATTGGAGGCTAGACTTGGACAAGTTTAACATGTTCAGGTGTCGAGCTGCGATGTCGGGGATTGCTTGTCAACCCCAGTGGCGCCAGTTGCTGACGGTCGAGGAGCTCATCTGCCAAGAGCTCTGCGTGGGGTTCTACTCCACCTTCTCCACGTCGTCCCAACGATCAAGAAGAGTCGGCCCCACGTGGAGTTCATGCTCGAAGATTAGACGCGGGTGCTGACTTACGACGCCTTCGCCCAGGCCATGGGGTTGGATACCACCTACATGACGATGACAGAGCGACAATACACCGTCGATTTCCAATATCATGTCGCGTTTCAGGCCCTCTGTCGCCCCGAGCACAAGCATGATGAGTTGAGGCTGGGGGTACTAATGCGGTGAAGTTGCGGACCCCGTGGAGGATCATGCACACTCTGCTCACCCGGTTAGTCATACCCAGTTTGCAATCAGGCCATCTGATCACTAACAGAGGGTTGATTGCCCTCCATTCTATGAGGCATCCCTTAGAGCCGCTCCATCTGGGATCAATGGTCGCTACCTCTTTCGCCCGGTGTCTTGGGCGAAAAAGGGTGGACACCATGCACATGGGAGGCATCATCACGAGATTGGCCCGGTACTTCGGCGTGGATGTGACGAGGTGCTCCATTTTTAGCCGGACAGAGCTCTTCCCACCCGAGACTCTCTACAACATGAAGCTGGTGCTTCAAAGAGAGCGAGAGATTAAGTACCTCGACGGACTTCGACCCTCAGCAGCTATGAGGCAAGCAGTTGACCCGGCTCAAGCAAAGCCCGATCCAGAGGTCCTTCCTCCAGAGCAGCCACCTGCTAGAGTTCCCGGCCGCGGCCACCGTCCCGCGCTCCAGCGTCCTGCACAACCACCAGCAGCAGCATCATCAGCAAGAGCCGGTCCTCCCACTTCCGGGGTCCACCTCGTAGAGAGGATGGACCGCCTTGTGACCCACGTAGTGGGAGTCACTTCTCGGCTCGACCGGCACACCGACCTGCTAGAGCGGATAGCTCGTCGCCAGGGCCTCCATCCAGATGATGAGAACCCGGAAGTACGATTACTAATAGACTATTTTTTGGCATCATCCGGTTTCAGGATCTCCAATGTCTTGTCTTCACACCAAATTGAAAAGAACTCGCCATGCTTTGTTCCAATGGTCACTAGGGGGTTGTTCAAATTCACGTCGCCGAATTAATGACTTGTCTAAAGCTCTATGGGAGAAGGCTTACAGTATGATTGAATGGTCTTTCCTCTTTGGGATTATACGGAAATTGGGTTTTAATCACTGAGTTACTGCCTTAATCCCAATTGTGTCTCATCGACCACCATCTCCGTCTTGTTGAATTGTGCTTCCTATGGTTATTTTCAGGCCAGCCGGGGTTTGCGTCAAGGGGATCCTCTATCCCCATAACTTTTCACAATTTGTACGGAAGGATTTTCGACCCTCCTTTCCCAGGCACTTGTACGGTGGGAATTAAAGGGTGTTCGGTTCAATCATCATTGCCCTGTTTTATTTATTTTTTTGCGGATGATGCATATCTTTTTCTCAGGGCTTCTACGACTGATTTTCGTTCCCTCCTTAATTTGCTTCATCGCTATGAGTATATGAGCGTTCAACACATTAACCTCTCAAAATCGGCGGTCACGTTCTCCAAAAATACGACTGACTATGAGGCGAAACAGTATGGTTCTATACTCCAAGCTGGTGCAATTGGTGCAACCGATAAATATTTGGGTCTTCCGTCTGCCATTATATGATCCAAATGGGCCACGTGTCGGTATCTGGAAGAGGTTGTGGCCAAAAAATTGCTAGGGTGGAAACGTCAATGTTTGTCTTTGGTTGGTTTGGAAACCTTGATCAAATTGGTGGTGCCGGCCTTACATGTTTATGCTATGTCATGTTTTTGATTGCCGGAGGAATTGTGTCGTGATTTGAATTGTTTGATTGCCCGGTTTTGGTGGGGACAACGAGGGAATAAACGTCGTCTATCATGGGTTTATTGGCGACTGTAAGTCTAAGGCCGATGAAGGATTGGGTTTACGTGACTTTGCAACCTTTAATCAAGCTTTACTGGCTAAACAATGTTGGCGTATTTTACATCATCCCACTTCTCTGGTGGCCACGATTTTGAAAGGGTGGTATTATCCTCATTCAAACTTTCTTACCACCAATATGGGTATGAATTCCTCTTGGGCTTGGCAATCTTTTCTTTATGGCCGCGAGCTACTCTTACAAGGATTACGTAAAGAAGTTGGTACCGGAGATTTCATTGATGCGTTCTCCGACCTGTGGGTCCCAGACCTTCCTGATTTCATACCACGATTTCGGCCAGGGGTTTCCAGTTCTCCACTCTACGTCTCCTACTTCATTTCTCCGATGACTATGCCTTGGAATGTTTCCCATTTGCAGGAATTTTTTGATGAGGCTTCCGTTGTAGCCATTAAGCACATTCCACTTCCGCGCTCTCCTTGTGCTGATAGGTGGATTTGGGATTTTCACTCATCCAGATATTTCACCGTAAAGTCGGCTTACCGAGTGGCAGTTGGGCAATAGTCATCTATTTTGCGCCAAAAGGAGCTCTCAGCTTCCCCAATGGATCATTTGTTATGGCCGAAGGTTTGGTGACTTCGCTTATTCCCAAAATTGAAGTTTTTCCTTTGGCGCGTATTATTACGTATTCTTCCGACATGGATTGGTAATTGACAATGTTTGCCCTGTTTGTCATGACGAGGAGGGGGAATCCCTGAAACACTTGTTTATTTTTTATCCGGCGGCTATTCGTCTACGCCATGTCCTTGGGCTTTCCCTACCTGGTGGTTATGCTCCCTCCCATCATATTGCTTTACATTGGCGCAAACTCATCCTCCATTCGGATGAGGATGTCTTGACTTGCTGGGTTTTGCTCTGTTGGCGTTTATGTAAAGGTCGGAATAATGTTGTGTTCTCCCTCGCCATCACTTCTCTCCATCGCCAGTACTTGTCTCATTGCGCCGATCATCAGAATACCGTTCTTCTCTCTGCTCCCCTGCCCGTGTCCTCCAGGCCGCTTTTGCCGCATCTTACCGGCCGTTCCCGATCATGGATTTCGCATTACAGTGGATGGCGCTACTCAGGCTTCTTTTCATGGTTCGGTTGGCATTGTAGGTCTCGACGGCTCCACTCCGCTATTCACATTCGGTCGGTGCTTTCCTTCCATTACCAACCCATATCTGATTGAATTACTGGCCATTCAGGAGCTTCTCTACTTACTGTTGCGATGGGGTTGGACGTCTCGGCATATTCTGGTTACAAGTGATGCACTACATGTTATTCAACGGTTGAACGGTGGTACTACAACAGATGCTCGTGGCGGCGCAATTCTACGTGAAGTTCATAGTCTGATCTCTCATCTTCCATTACTTAATTTATGTTACATTCCTCGAGAAGCGAATCAGGCTGTCCATTTTGTGGTACACAATGCCCTTCGTTATCCTCGGATAGTTCATGGTTTGTATGACTTTGGGTACATATGCATCTTTAGTTTGGTTGAGGCTTTCGTGGTTTGTGCAACCCCACCCTTGACTATTTTATCCGCAAGTATAATAATGACAAAAAAAAAGGTTAAAGTATAGTAGCAAAAATACATCATTAAGCGATAAGGAGGGAAAATATGATTTTTTAGGACAGCTCCGCGAACTTTTGGGAATAGTTTGATTATAAGGCGCGCAGTGAAAGTACTTTTCAAATTTCTTATAAAACTTCAATGAATTGCACCTCATTCGTTTTACACCTATTACAAAAAAATGTGTATAAAAATAGTAATTTTATGATATGCAATATGATATCCATTTTGCTAATCTTTTTAGCAAAACATTTTGACGTTATCTTACACTATGATAATGTCATTATAAACAGTGGTATAATGGTATATATGGCTATGCAAAATTCACCTCTTGATGGATCGACGTTCTGGTAACCTAAGTCTGGTTATTATATAAGGATTTTAAACTGATTAAATTATATTTTGATTCTTAATGAATTTCAATCTTAATTATTCCGGTCATGATCACGAAAACCATTTGGGGAACAACTGTTGTCCACATCACTGTCAGCCACATCATGTGTTCCATTTCAGAGCGCATGGACTTTCACTATGGCCGCTACCGCAGAGGAGCTCTTTTCCATCTTATCTTCCCATACTTCAATCCTCCCCCAAAAAATAAAGAAATAAAAAGAAAATTAAAACAGAAAAGCGTCGCTCGCGTGGCTTTCTCTCAGAACTAGGGTTGTCGATTCGGTTCGGGTTCGGGTCAGGAACCCGAAAACTTGAAACCCGTTCTCTTGAGAACCCGAACCCGATCCGATACTACTTATGTTCGGTTATGGGTACCCGAAACAAGAAATTTGGCTTTATGGTGCGGGTTCAGTTAGGGGAACCCGAAACCCAAACTTTGCTTTACTTTACTTTTCTCCCCTGCTTCTTCATCTCCCCCAACTTTACCTTCTCTGACCTGCATACCAAAACCCTCATCAGAAGTTTAGACCACTCACTTCCCCCTTCTCTGATCTCCACTTTATTCTTCACCAAACCCACATTCATCCACCAGAGAGCAAGCAATCAAGCTCACCTTCTAGGCAATGATGAAGCTCATTAGCCTCTCCCAATCAAGTGCACTGGTCACTTTCACGGAGAGAAATCTTCGGGATCTCATCATGACCATTTGGGAAGCGGGTCAAAATCGTTCGACCCTGATCTTCCCGATCACGAGTTGGAGCTCAGAGCTCATCAGTGCGAGCTTCTCCAGTCGATCGTCTCGTTGTTACCCTCCGAAAACACCGCTTTCCCTATTTATTTCCTCTGCTCCTCCTCTGATCTGTAGTCTTCCTTAAAAATGACAATTGCTTGCAAGAACGAGTTGGAGAAACGAATATGGAGTTTTTAATGGCGGTGATTTCAGGGAATTTTATTCCACTGTTATCCAGAAAGTGGCTAAGACAGTTGATGCTTATCTTGGCGAGATCGCAACGCATGCAAAGCTGACCATCTCTAAGTTCAATGGGATCGCTATTTTGGTCCCCAAAGCAACCAGGAAGGTCGACGATGATTACGCATGCGAAACAGTGGCGAGACAGGGACGAACACCAATGGATTGATTGAGAGAGACAATGAAGATGAAGTCGAAGATCCCCACAAGGTTGGTGGCATCTAGGACAATGATGGTGGAGGCTCTGTTTCGCTGTGGGCAAGGTGAAGCGGCGAAGGTGAAGCTAGGGATTACATCATCGCGTCGTCTCTCCAAAACGGCAGTGTAAGACCAATTCATCATTTCAGGTTTTTGGGTTATTATTGGTTTTCGGGTTTAGTGAAACCGAAACCGCTGCAGAACATTCGGGTTGAACCCGAAAAATTGAAACCCGAACAGACAATTATTGGTTTGGTTTCGGGTTAACCCAAAAAACTGAACTCGATCTGTCACCCCTACTCAGAACCCAACCACCGTGGCACCGCCAGATCGCCTCCTCCGATGGCCACGTTGCGACGACTGTCTCTCCCTTCACCCACTTTTCACATTCCGATTCTCTCCCGTAATAAATTTCCCCCAAACAGAGTCAGTGCTTAAAAAATTACACTTGCCCCCAACACGTGTCACTCCACCATCGGCCACACTCCTTCCTTTTATTTTATCCCCCGTTCCTCTCCTTTTCTCTCTCTTTCCCCTCTTTTCCCCTTCCCTCTTTAATTTTCCCCTTCCTCCCTCCTCCAAGCCTCTCTTACGATTCCCCAATTCATGGACTCGATGGACGAGAAAAAGACCAGCAACTCGAGCGCGACGACTCACTCACCGACCTGGCTTCCTCCGCGAGCTTGTCGTCCGTGCTGTCCGCTCTCTGGACCGAAAATTCCTCCCGCAGCGCCAGCGCCAGCTCCTTCGACATCACAAGCTCCAGCGAGATCCCTCTCTCCGAGATCGAGCTCACCACGGCGGCGATGGAGGTCGCGACGAGGGAGAAGTGTGTCGGACGCAAGAACAACCGAGCGGTGAGCTGGGGATCCACTTCGGTGATCGGGAGGCGGCGCGAGATGGAGGACGCAATCGCCATTGTCCCGGGCTTCATTTCCCGGACATGCAGCCACATCGGCGGGTGTGCCGCCCCCGGTTCCAGAACCTCCGGCGAGGTCTCTCCCGTCTATTTCTTCGCCGTTTACGACAGCCATAGCGTCTCTAAGGTTTACGACTCTAGACTCTTCTACTTCAATACTTCATACTTCATACTTCATACAATACAATACAATACAATACAGTAGGCTTCGTATTTTTTAACAAATTTATTTAGTTAGTAATTTTCCTGCAAAATCTTTCCTCGGATTTCGCCCACCTAATTATCATTATTTTTCTCCGAACTAAGTCGTAAAGGAAATTTTTAAACAGTTTTTCTAGTAAGCTACTTCCCTGGTCGTCTGATTGAAATACATTAATCATAAACAAGTAATTCAATCTAATAAAGCTCATTCAAAACGATGATTTGATCGATGAACGAATTCGGTAAATGTTCAGTTCTTGTAGTCGGATCGATGGTACGATACAGTTCGGATAATAATAATACCGGATAAAATTGAATAATTCAGTTATAATATTTGGAGGCGATTTTTCCGTGGCTCCAAATGTTAAATTTTGAAAAGGAAAGCTTCTGACAAGGATAAGACTTGCGTAGAAGCAAGAGTGGTGCATATATCTCGAGGATTTTGGGGTTTTTCCATTTCCCACTGTTCTCGAGGACACGTGGAGGGTTTCTTTTGTAATCTTCTTCCCAAGTCCAGATAACGTCACCGACATCTCCCGTCATCGTCACAGCACCCACATCATCATCATCATCCATTCTTTCCGTTTGCTTAACTTTCGGTTAAGGACGAACGGAGAATGGCGGTCGGGTAGGGTTTTTACTTGTTGGGTATTTCTTCGCTTTTGGTTCTACCCGCCGTTAATTTGCCAACGTTCCACTCTTCTTCTTTCTTTTATTCCTACTGCTAGGTTGATGATAAAATAATCAAATTATTATATTTATTTTGTTGTATTTTTATAGCAGAGAAATTGTTGTTGTTGGAATGAAAAAGGGAAAAACCGAAAAGGAATAGAAGTGGGATCCATGGAGGGTTGTTTACGGTGAGCCATGTGTAGTGGGGCTGTGGGAATGGAGGAAAGGGAAGGCGTCTTGAAGTTTCTTCTTCTTCCCGTGTTGGCTTGGCTTCCTAACTGGGTTGGGGCATGTCGACAAAAAATTAAATATATTGTTTGTTTTGTGTTGGTTGGGTTTGTTTGGTACTTAGGACGGGAGATCTCTAAATTATTTTTCGAAAGCCCTCTTATTTCACTTTTCTAATAAACAAGTTGGTGAAAACTAAATTTATTAGAAAACAAGGTGAAATCAAAATCGGAATGAGTAATGGATGAGTTAATCATTAAGTTTTTTTTGAAATTTATTCAGATTTGAATTCTACCAGGATCATCTATTAGTTGGATTCACTAAGTTCGAGTAGAAGTTGGGTAAGGTTTTAGACGGATCAAAATGTATATCTTAACATTATTTATATATGTATGAATATGTGAATGTGTCTATTTGTATAATTTTCCCTATTGATTGTTGGTCGTGAGGTTTATACCTAGGGTATATGGACCTCTCATCCTCATATTACTACTGGTCCAATCCTTTTGAGTTTCGTGTTTGTATAGTTGGTTTTGATAATTGAAATTATTTTATATATAGTATATATCCTTAAAACATAATTTTTTTGTATTGTGTTATAATTTAGATAGAACATTATTTATAGCTTTTGTTGGCCACAAATAGGATTATTAATATTAAATAAAATTCAATCATATACAATTAAATAGCTAGTTTGTCTGTGTAGATTTCACGATTCACAATTATTTCCTAATTGACAATGTTGTTCATATCACAATAACCATCTTACCGACCTGACCTTTAGACATCCACTATCATCCACCCACCCAAATCAATCATCTGTTATTGTGGAGTCACTGTTTTTACCTTTCTTTTAAACTATTCATTAATGTTAGGTTGGGGAGGATCTTTGTGATGGGTATGTGGATAGCAGGAGCTCTTGCCACGCAACCAACTTAATTATATCCTCCTTCCTAAAAGGACCATTGTTTGCATTGCTTGCTATAATGAGATTGTTTGTGACAACAGGTGGGTTATCTTGATTTGATTATGGATTCCCAATCACTATTGGTGATGATTAATTAGTGTAATCAGACTGCTGATTAATTAAGTAAAGATGTCACTTTTCATGGAAGGTATGAGAGCATTCGTGGTAGGTAAAGAGTTAGTTGGATGAACCCGCTGCATGAATACTGTTGGCCTTCCACAAATTTAAAACAGTAATAATGAGAAGAAAAAAAAAGTGTAAAGGTGGAACCTTTAGGGGAATCTAATGAGAAAAAGCTTTGGGGGTGGACAGATGACGAATTTCTGCAAGGAGAGGATGCATCATGTGATAGCAGAGGAGTGGGATCGGGAAACGGCGGAGAAAACGGTACCGGTGGCCACCGCCGGTGGGTTTAATGATGATCGATGACAGAGAAGTTGGGAAGCTACGTTCACCGGTGGGTTCGAGAATGCTGACGACGAGATACTAGTTGAAGCGGTTGCTCCGGAGATCGTCGACTTTGGTTGTGGTGCTGGTCTTGTTGCCAGATTATTACTTCCAATTGTGGGGATTCCTCTGTGTTGCTTTGCCGTGGGACACAAGCTATCCCTTTGAGCGTTGATCAGAAGGTTTCTTCGGCCACACTCGTTCTTTCTTTCTTTCTCTAGCTATGAGTTTTCCAATGGATGGATGGATGAGACTCTTTGGTTTTTTTGGTCCGATTCTGCAGCCAGATAGAGAGGATGAACTCAAGAGGATTGAAGATGCAGGGGGAAGGTGTTTAATTGGAACGGTGCTAGGGTGCTTGGAGTCCTCGCCATGTCCAGAGCAATCAAATCGTACTTTAAAATTTGAAATCTTACAATTTTACACGTTTTTTTGTCATCAAAACGCTTCTAATGGAGTCTCGCACTTTTCACTTACAATTATAAACAAAAACCTCACTTTAAAACTTACGCTTTTACACTTCTAAATCAACAAAACGCTTCTCCGGAGAATAGTGATTTTGAATGCATTAGTTGCACCACAACTTAATTAAAGCTTCTAGCTACTTGGCTGTGTCTCTCTTCAGGCGATCGGTACCTTAGGCCGTATATAATTTTGGTACCGGAGGTCACATTCATGGCAAGGAGCAAAGACGACGAGTGCTTGATTGTGGTGAGCGACAGGCTGTCGGACGTGATCATAGTGGTTAATCTCAAGCTCAAGAGAAGGCGGCTGGTGCCGGCAAGGGCGCCTGAGACAACATTCTCAGCCAAACCTTTGTATTATGCTGGCTAATCAAACCAGCCGCAGCAATCCATTGCAATAACACTCGACCAATTTTATAAAAATAGACTGCCATGCCATGTTTTTACCTTCGAAAGTTCTAGCATTTCTCTCCTTCCAAACCTCCCAAACAAAAGCATGTACAAAGAGGTGTCTCAACCAATCCAACCAATCTGCAAGTTCACCTGTAAGCCAACAGCTAACCACTTGAGCATCTCGTCAAGATGAGGGCCAAAAATTGAGAGAGCTAACATGAAATTGTCCCATATGTTGCCGCTGTATTTACACGTTAAGAAAAGATGGTTTATCATCTCGGCATCATCCTCGCATGGCACACATCTACTCACAATATTCCAGCCTCTCCTCTTCAAATTATCGTGAGTGAGAACTCGATTGTGGTAGAGCATCCAAACAAAGCCATACACTTTCAGAGGTGCGTGTGATCGCCAAACAACTTTGAATGGAAATTTAACACACCAGGGAACTTCTTATGGCTGATGCTTCGGTACATGGATTGAACAGAGAAACCAACACTTGGATTAGGCTTCCAGACCAACCTGCAAGGACCAAAAGAAACCCAACCAATAGGAAGATTTGATAAAATGAATTTGAAAAATCAATCCTCTCCCTCTCAGCCCCCCCCCCCCCTCTCAAAGAAATGGTAAGTGAAAGATTCTAGTTCACACCCTCAGAAGAAAAGGATATAAAATATGAGACCCATCCGTTGGGGAGAGCAGATGCGGCAACGACTCTTGGGAAAGAATCTGTAAAAGTCACATCCTAGTTCCAACGATCTTGCCAGAAGGAAACCCAAGCACCACCCCCCGGATCGACATATGCAAACCTCCAAAAATTATTCTCTTCTTTCATAATAGACATCCAGAATGCGCAACCAATTCTTCCACTAGGTTGTCCAGCTTTCAAAAGAGAAGTAGGATTAGGAAACTTTATCTGAATCATTTTTCCCCACTATGCTTCCTTCTCCATGGCAAATTTCCACATCCATTTAGAGAGAAGAGCTAAATTCATACTTGCCAAGTCCATAATATCCAGCCCACCGGCTTTCCTTGCTGTTTTACACATATGTCAATCAACCAAATGGTATTTCCCTTTTTTCCTGGACACCCGACCAAATGAAATTCCTTTGAGATTGCTCCATCTTTCCAATGACAGCCTTAGGGGCTCTACAAATTGAACATAGAAACAACGGTTGACTCGAAAGAATACTACTAGCAAGAATAATCCTTCCTCCAAAAGATAGAAACTTGCCTCTCAAACCTTCCAACCGAGTTTGGAACTTTGTTAAGACAGGATTCCAAATGGACACGAAGTTAGGGCTTTCTCCAAGAGGAAGTCCCAAGAAGACCACTGGAAGATAACTCCAACCGCACCCAAACAAAACAACAAACAAGTTCGGGTTATCCACGTTACCCACCGGGTACATCTATCTCTTTTCCACATTAATCCTGAGCCCTGTAACAGTCTGAAAACAAACAAGAGTGGCCAAAAGATGCATTACCTGATCCTCATCGGCGTCACAGAAAACAATTGTGTCATCAACATATAACAAATGTGTAACTTCACCTCTCAGGGCACCCTCGTCCATAAAGAAACTGGAAATCAGTCCACTCACCCTTAATGTTTCAAGCATCCTCGAAAGAACATCCATAATAAGGTTGAAAAGGAAAGGGTGAATTAGGTCCCCCTGCCTCAAACCTTTGCCCTTCTTGAAAAAACCAGAAGCTTCTCCATTTACTAGGAACGAAAGGAAGGGAGAAGACACCAGACCACGAATCCATCTTCGAAAGGTAGGTGAGAAGCCCAAACTTGCAAGGATTTTGAACAGGCATCCCCAGTTAACGTTGTCAAATGCCTTTTCAATATCGAGTTTGAAAATCAGTCCAGACTTACCACTTTTTTTCCTGCTGTCCACAAGTTCGTTTGCAATTAAAGAGGCCTCGTGAATCTGGCGACCACGAGTCCCAGCAAACTGATTCCCAGAAACTAGTCTGCTCATGATAGGATTGAGTCTCTCAGTGAGGACCTTAGATATTAATTTGTTAACACTTCCGATCAAACTTATCGGTCTAAGGTCCTTAACCTCCTCAACAACATCTTTCTTTGGTATAAGATAGAGAAATAAATGAGCAATGCATCTCGGCAACTCTCATTTAGTATAAAAATCCTCGAAAGCTTTTAGCATATCATACTTAATCAAGTTCCAGCATTGTTTATAGAAAGCCAGAGAGAACCCGTCGGGCCCCGGCGCCTTGTCGCCCTTGCATCTTTTCACTTATCTCCAGATTTCTTCTTCTGTGAAATGTCTTACAAGTGCTTCACCTTCTTTCTCTGAGACTTTCATGTGACCATAGTTGGCAGGGAAAGGCCTAGAAGGTTTATCCTCGGTGAACAAATATGAGAAATGATCTACAAAGGCCTCCTTGAGTGATGTTTGTCCTTCAATGATAACACCATTGAAATTTAAAGAGCTAATGAAATTCCTTCTTCTATTGTGGTTTGCGACTTTTTGAAAAAAACTTGTTCTACCGGTTGGTTTATAAACGATAAATAACGACTACTAACCAAAGGATTAATTATTTGGGACCACCTACAATAACTTGGGTATAATTTCAAATTAGGTAACTTGCATAGATCTAAACTGTTAAAATTTATCAAACTTATTTTAAACCATTGATTAAAAAAATAAAAAATAGGTAAAAAAACATTGGCAACAAGGGTTGCCGGTCACCACCCTCGTGAGTTACCTTTATTGTTTTTTTCTTTCCTTTTTCACATTTTTTTCTTATTTAATCCTTTCCTTATTTTAATTCTTACTAAATTAAAAGTGTTACGTAAAACTTCCGTAATAAGTAACCATTTTACGTAACGTGAGATTAATACTCATTACGTAAAGAGACCTTCCATTACGTAAGGCTTCCGTTGACAATTTACAACTGTTACGTAAAATACACATTCATTACGTAAAAGTTACGAAACCATAGATATTTCTTACATAACAGTTAAATCGAAAGCGTTACGTAAGGCTTCCGTAATGATTTAATACTTTACGTAACGCGAGGTTTATACTCATTACGTAAAAAGACCTTTCATTACGTAAAGGTTACGGAACGACAGTTATTTCTTACGTAATAGTTAAATAAGTAGCGTTATGTAAGACTTCCGTAATGGCTTAGCATTTTACGTAACGCGAGGTTAATACTCATTATGTAAAGCCAGATTCTATTATGTAAGGCTCCCGTAATGATCTTTTACAACTGTTACGTAAGATTACCATATGTTACGTAACCATTACGTAATGCCTACTGTATTTTACGTTATGCGACCTGTGAAACCTGCTATAGCAGGTAAAAAAATTCAAGTTACCTTACTTCAAGTTACCATAGGAAATTCATAATTATTAATATGATCTACAATAGTTGTTAAAAACAACTAAATGACGTAAGCTATATGACTGCATTAACACTTGTTATATGTTCTTTGATATATTGTTTTTGGAAATTCCTACAATGCCTTGAAGTAAGGTAACTTGATTTTATTACCTGCTATAACAAGTTTCATAGGTTGCATTACAAAAAACTCAATAGGAGTTACGTAATGATTACGTAACATATGTATAGTTTACTTAACAGCTGTAAAATATCATTACGTAAGCCTTATGTAATGGAGACTTCTTTTACATAATGAATATTTATCTCGAGTTACGTAAAGTGATAACTAATTACGGAAGTCTTACGTAATCCTTCTAATTTAACTGTTACGTAAGAAACAATTGTCATTATTGACCTTCCGTAATGACTTCAAACTTTATCGCAATACTTAAGTAATGAATATTAACCTTCTGTTACGTAAAGTGTGAAGTCATTACGGAAGCCTTTTGTAATGCTTCTGATTTTACTGTTACGTAAGAAATAATTGTCATTATTGAAGCATTACGTAATGGATGCGTATTTCAAGTAACAGTTGTAAATTGTCATTACGGAAGTCTTACGTAATTGAGGCTTCTTTTACGTAATATATATTAACTTTGTATTGTGATAAAGTTTGAAGTCATTACGGAAAGTATTTAATTCAAGTCTTCCACAATATTTTTTATATAAACTATCCTAAAATTTATGAAATTATAAAAAATTAAAATACATGCAATTGGGTAAAATCAAGCAGAGCAGCTAAGATAAAAAAAAAAAGAAAGAAATTGATCAACGAAAACAAAAGGAAAAATTGCTTATAAAAAAACTAAAGGAAAGAAAATAAGAAATAAAAACAGGTAACGGGAAAGTATGGACCGGCAGTGTCGGTGTCCCGAATTTATTTATTTGCTTTTTTTCTTAATCAATGACTTAAGATTATTCTAAATGATTTAAGGCTCTAGATCTATATAAGTTAACTAACTTGAAATTATATCCAAATTACTATAGGAGATCCCATTATTTTTAAAAATGAATGAATTTTATGATTCGGGATAGAGAATTGAGGAATGAGCTTCACCTCGATAGTATCATGCCCCAAACGTAGGTTAATTAGTGGTATATATATTAGAACTCGACGGACGGAAGATAATATGAATACAGACATATAGCTTACGGCTGAAATATATGTGTGTGTATGAGCTAAACTGAAGCATGGATACACATAGAATCCACCTGCTATACAACAAGTGGTGTTTAGCTTGGCATAAAGACGAAGTACGCTAGCATGGTGGCAACTCTTCTCACTTGCAAATCTAAAACCCAAGAGTTAAGACTTTAGATTTGAGTTGTATCGTAGTTCTCCAGAAGCATGAGATTTCAGGTTGGATCCGGTCCTTAAACCTCATTGTTTAAGGAGGTTCTTAAACCATTTTTATTGGTTGATACTAGATTAGGTAGTTAATGAGGGGTTAGTAGTTAATAGTTAGATGGAATAAAAAAATATTATGAAAATATAATTAATATTACTCATTAATGATTCTCTTTCTCTCTCTCTCTTGATCTTCTCCATAACCCTCTCTCTCCACTACAATTAAAAAGAAATTCGAAATTAATTTAATTAAATATTATTATTTAATATTTAATAAATTCGAACTTAATATTTTTTATTTTTTAAAATGAAAAATGAAAATTAAAAATATATGCTCTCTCTCACTTCGTGGCAACTTGCAATACAGTATTAACATTTTGCAATGACATTATCAACATTTATGAAATGAATCGTTATTATTATAGCTCATCATTATTAACGACTTCAATATACTTATCAATTCTTTACAATTACATTATTAACAATTTTGGATAAATTGTTATTGTTTTATAGTTTCGTCATCAACGCCTATGAATGAATCATTAAAGTTATGTAACATAGTCATTAATAGTTTGAATAACAATATCATTGATTTACATCTTTAGTACTAATGATTCACATTTTCACATCATGTTTATAACTATCTAGTCATGGCCTCTTCCAATGATTTCTAATGACATTATTAACGTTTTATGATCAATTAATATTGCTTTACATTATCATTCTCAATGATCATAAAGCACAATACTAATTTTTAACATCTTGGGTACTTGTGACATAGTGCACCTGTGTGATTCAGTCAAACAAACATTGTCCAGAAAAATATTAGCTCAAGCAAGCCAACATTCACCCCTCAACACCAAACTTTTAATAACAATACAATAAATCATTGATAACGAAAAGTATTTCGTTGAAAATAAACACAAAACATCAATGTAAAAATGTCTGACTTCAACATTATAAATGACATCAAACTTTTAATAAAGATGTTAAAAACCATTAATATCGAATGATCAAGTAACTGATAAGGAAATAGATTTTTGTAATATAAAAATATTAATAATATTCAGATGCAATGTTTAATGTCAAATGGCACTAAAAATGCATTAATAAGTAACATGTGTTTAATGGATAATGCATCCAAAAACTTTGATAATGATAGCAACTAATGATTGTAAGGTACCTTATTAGATATTATTAATATCTTATTTTCAAACATTGATAATGCTTATACACGCCTATTAATAATGACACCAACTACGTTACTAACTTAGACTAAAAGATTAATAACCATAGTTATATCATTAAACGTAAATTCACTTTTGATAATGTCATAAACAAACGAATATCTAACAAGTATGCTTCTTGATAATGACATTGGACAAAGTTAAAAACATAAACGAAAAAATATTAATAATTCAAATCACTAAACATAAGCAATCTTATAAATGAATTAAATTTTTGCTAATGGTTGTATTGTGCTTGGAAAAAAATTTGATAATTGCAATTCAAATGATTATAAATCATTGCAAACCAAATTGATAATACGATGTAATAGTAAATAAACTTCAAGTACCAACAAATTGAAAACACAATTTCAATTTTACTAATGTTACAAACAAAACATAACATAAAAAGTTAATAATGTCATATAAAATTATTAAAAAATATGTCGAACAACATTAATAATAACACAAACGAATATCTAACAACGAAAAATCTCAAACCCATGCAATGAAAAGCCCTAAAGATGATTCAATTTATAAATATTGATAATGTCATTACAAAATGTTAATACTTAATACTAATCGGAAGTTGCCAAGATGTGAGAGAGGCATATTTTTTAAATTTCAAATTTCCATTTTAGAAAAAGAAAATTATTAAATTCGGATTTTATTAAATATTAAATAAAATTAATTTCATATTTATTTTTAATTATAATGTAGAGAGAGGGTTATGGAGAAAATCATGGGAGGAGAGAGAAAGAGAATCATTAATTAATTATATTAATTTTAATTATATTAATTTTAATTATATTTGCATAACCCTATTTATCCTTAACTACCTATTAACTACTAACCCCCATTAACTACCTAATCCACTATCAGCCAATAAGAAGGTTTTAAGATTGTCCTTAAAAAATGAGACTTAAGGACTTGAACTCAAGCCATGAGATTTTCATATATCGAATTTCGGATGTCATTTGTCTTCAATCTTCATGTGTGGCCGATGTGGTACAGTGGTTTTTCCTATTCCAACTCGAACTAGGGCTCTATTATTTGGCGTGCAAGACAAGTACAAGCTTCTAAAAGCGAGGCAGGATCGGCGACATGCTGAATCTCCACGATGCTCACTTTGTCTGCTTGGGTTGAAACTTGATCCACATGCTCCTCTTTGGCTTCGGGTGCAAATTTGGGCCATTTGTTAAAGGCGGCTAGGCTGGTTGTTGGGACTTGGGACCGCCGCGATTCTTCTGGCCTATGGCCTTCGGGTTTTGCTCCATCATGCTCTATCGTTATTCCAAAATCCGTCCTAGGCATGCTTGTACCAGATAACTAAAAAAAAAACTATCAAAGAGGCATCCAATAGTACAAAGACACACCTAACATCTAATAACGCACATTGAGGTAGTTACAATGCATTTTTTTTTTAATTTTCTCCACAAACTATATGTAACATCCAGACAAGACACTGTCCGCTTTGGAGCTCTACACCCATATGGATTTCGACTTGGGGTGCAATTCAGGGTGACTTCCCATAAAGTCACCAATCTTTGTTGTACTCCACACTGAGCACGTTTAACTTCGGAGTTCTCACAAGAACTCCTCCATTTCACCCCAAAACGCGTCTTTTCAGTTAATGTCAGTTTCTTACTTATGAACCATGGAACTCTCCTGTGCTTTGTCGATGTGGGATTTGCCTAAGGTGTTACACTATACATGCATTTTTTGCTTGATTTGACACAAACTATCACTCAAAATGAGTGATAGTTAAATCTCAAGTTATAAATGAGATTGTTGTATGTTTTTCCTTCCAACTATGTCTCTACCTTTTTGTGTATGTTACTTTTTTATATAAAAAACAAAGGGTAAAAGTGACATTTCATCCAAAAAGTAATATAACTTATTTAGATAACACAAAAACTATCACAAAAGCCAAACATGCAAACTACAATGCACCAACTTTCTTATATACATATATATTATTATGAATGTATTGATGACAATACATCTATTTAAATATCATCAAGAGCACTTCTACTATGCTATACTGCATTGGTGCTTTAATGTACAATTTGAAGTTGTACCATAATATTAAATGTATACGTTTAGGTTGTAGCATAAAGAAATTTGTTTCATTATGTTATGGTACAACTTTACAACTTGAAGTTGTACCATCAAATAAAGGTACAAGTTCAAGTTGTACCATAAAAGAATTTGTACAAAAAGTATAAGTACAATCTGAAGTTGTATCATAACGTTAAATGTACAATTTCAAATTGTACCACAAAGACAAAAATTTATAACACCAATACTATATATATAGCATTGTAAAATTCCTCGTATCATCAAAACCAAACTACACCTGAATTTCTTTTTAATAATTTCTATCATGAATCTTCCAAGATTGCTTCGAATTACCCAAAGCTACCAGCCTCTTACCCTTAAACAAAACCAATTTTTCCCCCATTGTTTGGATTATGCCTTTTCTTTTGTGAAGGAAAACGAAATAAATATTGTTTCGGTTTTGTTATAATTTAGAGAGAACGTATTTTTACGGAAAATAAAAATGGGAAAACGATAAATTTGATATGAATGTCAATAAAATCACAAAATTAATAGTTACTATCCATAGGAATAAGTTTCATAGCTAAGTGGAAGTCATTGTGATTTAATTTTAAAAAATATCATCAAAAGATGAAAGATTCACTACCTTTTATTCTAAGTCGTCAATTAGGGATGACAATTTTGCCCATATCCATGAGTTTTTTACTATCCAACCCAATTGGGTTGGGTATAAAATCTAAATAGATGGATATGGGTAGAATTTGATAGGTTTGTACTCATACCCATTTACTTTGGGTTGAGTTGGGTTTATAAACAAATGGATTTGGGTTTGTACCATGCCCAAATACAAATTACAGTTTGATACCTAAACTTAATAGATATGCATATTTAGTACCTAAATTTAATTTTTTTGCATATAAGTCCTCAAAATATCGATGGAAAATTACATTTTGGTACCTATGGGTGGGTAATTGCCATCCCTATGGTCAATGTCGTTATAAACCCATCTTTTGGCTTGTTATGCTATCTCTGTACGGAGGTCAATCCATTATGTGTAAGATATCAGCAGTCCCTGACATCCTAATTTGAACGGCAGTCAATCCATTGTAATCTCATACAATAATTTCACGTCGGTAGATTGTTTATTAGAGTTTGCAAATCTAATTTAAGAACGAGTTAATGAATATCTATACATGTAAAATCAGGTTTGTCAAGTTTTCTTGCTTCACCTTAACTATATATTCTTTGTCACATCAAGGTTATAGGCTCTGCCAGTAACTCTCCACAGAGTTTCCCATTGATTGTTATTGATCAACAATGGAGATCACAAAGGCCACCAACGCCACCACCAACTCCTCTTCTTCATTGCAACACAGAATTGCCACCACGAGGCAGTCTTTCTTTGATGAGGTAAATACTACTCCTTTTCCGTTTCCGTTTCCATTCTCTAGTTCAGTATTTTGTATGACATTTTGGTCGCCTTTGCCACATATGCATGCAGGGACTTCTGGACAGTTTTTTTGTCCAGATGGAAGCCCTAAAAGGATTTCCTCCTCCTGACTTCGTTGAGGAAATGGTCACCACTTTCATCACTCACTCCACTGCTAACATTTCTTCCATCGACGAGCAAATGGATGTTGCTATTCAAAATGGGTAATTAATGCCATGTTTGCTAAATCGTACCGAGTTGACCATCTAATTGGAAAAGTCCGTTATCGGGGTTCAAATCGGCATAAGATTTTATCGGTGTAAAACGATTAAACCACAATTTAATATAAAAAAGTCCCATTATTGACTTTTCCGGTACAATTTTCGATATAATTTTACAAAACAATAACCAAATTTCTTGACTTCTACGAGGAAGTGGTCCGATGATAAATTAATGAGTTTTAGCCCGAAACAATCAAATCCACTCGTTACGACATTCTATCACCTAATGCTTTATGCAACTGATTACTCTTTACGACATTCCATCGCCCAATACTCTACGTCGCATAGGAAAGAGTCTGTCGATATTTACTCGGTGTCCATGAAGCTTATCAAGTTAAGGTCGGGGGGGGGGGGGGGGGGGGGGGGGGGGGGGGGGGGGGGGGGGGGGCGGGGGGGGGGTCGGCTAGGTATGTGATAATTTTAATTGTTTACTCCTTATGTTCTCTTAAATTCATGCTAATTGTTTGATCCCATAGTGGGTCAATTTGCTCATCAAAGTTGTATTGATTTTACCAGTATTGAGAGACCTTATCCAAATTAGGGTTGGATCAAGAACAACTTTTGGAATGTAGTCAAAATCGCGCTTTAAAACTTTAAAACTTATGATTTTACGTTTCTAGGTCACTTAAACGCTTCTACACAAAATCTCAGTTTTTATAACTTATGTAGTTAAAAATTCCGCTTTAAAACTTAAAAACTAACGATTTTACGCTTCTATATCACCAAAACGTATCTACGTAGAAACTCGCTTTTAACTACATTGCACGTAAGTATTGGTTTCATTGCATGCTAATCACTTAACTTTTTTTAGTTGCAAATAAATCATATAAGTCCACTTCCGGTTGCACCGTTATATTTTTCATCCTTAAACTTAACGGCAGGTATCAAATTGAAAATTTTTGCATCAATTTACACAATTCCATTTTCCCTCACATTCTTTCATCTTCATTTTGGTATTACTAGCAATCTCTTTAATTATCTTATGCCATCCTTTATTGTTTTCGTCAAAATTTACAATTTTTTATTAATTTTTTTAGGTCTAATTGAATTAAACTTTGGCTTCATTCCAAATAAAGTAAACTTCTTAAACTTATACTTATGTGGAATGTGAAATGCAATCTTTATTCTTTTTTTTTTTTTGTTTATAATATATTTTGCATAATTGGCACCTCAGTATAAGCTTTTCTTTTAGGGAACCCTCTTATAGATTGTTTAAATTCATCTGTTATAAATGAATTTGTACATATCATTGTTGTATAAGTGTTTTAATGAATATTTGAGCTAAACAAAGTTCCAACCGTAAGACTATTTCTTTAGCTGAGTGAAGCACACCTGAAGTTCAAGTGATGATCAGATAAAAACTAAAGAAGCATATGGAGATCAAATACAAATAGATACTTTACAATGAATGAGTGAATAAAAATTAAGAAAAGGTCTTATACGATAAAATCAAGCGACAAAAAGAGAAGTAATGAGGGACAAAAAGAGAAGTAATGAGGGAATTCCATCTGAAGTTTTATCATAGCTTTGTTACTAGTGTTCTACTAGAGTAATGTCTATTTTTTATCTAAACCTTTTTCAGATTCTTTTTTATTAGCCAAACCTATCGAAATACTAAGAATTAGTCAAATGTTAACTTTCAGTTAGCAATTTGGTTAGTAATATTGATTTGGCAACATGTAGTTGACATGAAAGAGACACATGAAGGTCAACATTCCAAAATTTTAGTATTTTAACTAAGAAAAGAGTTACAAAATTATTAACGATAACGTAAAAATGGCTAATATTTTGACGGTTACGAAAGATTTAGCTAATTAATAACATTTTGATATGTTTGGATATTATAAAAGAATCTGAAAAGGGTTTGGATAAAAAATAAACATGTCGTATAAAAGAATCTGAAAAGTGAATGAAAAATGGTGTGGTGTAAATTAAAGTGGAAAACTTCAATTTGATACCCACCGTTAAGTTTAAGGATGGAAAATATAAGTGTGCAACCAGAAGTCGACTTATGTGATTTAATTGCAACTACAAAAACTTAAGTGGTTAGAATGCAACGAAACCAATACTTACATGGTATTCGATGCAATTAACCCTCAACAAAGCAACCAAGAAGGTCTAACTGTGAGATGAAACAACATGATTAGGGTGGGAAGATGTTCGAGATCATCCAGAACTATGTTATTCTGGCTTCAATCAATTAGTCAGGGTATTGTCAGGTTGTTAACTGTTTTGTTATGTATGTTGGTTTAGTAACCTCCCTTATCTTTTCCCGGGAAGATACTGTCCACTTTGAATCTAGACTCTCATAGTTTTTGTGTCTTAAGGTGCATATCAATGTGACTTCTCATAAGATTACACATCCTTCCAATGCTCAAGACGAGCGCGTTTAATTTCAGAGTTTTCACAAGAACTCTTTTATTTTACCCCAAAACGCGTCTTGTCAATTAAAGTCAGTTTCATACTTATTAACCATAGATATCTCTCGTGCTTTATCATTGTAAAATTTGCCTAAAATATTACTTGTCTTAGCAACATGGTTTCTCTTAGCCATATGGTTCGTCCCGAGGGGAGAGATCAACATTTAAGAAAAAATTATATCCTATTAGCTACTAACTTATAACCTGGCCCGTTGGCTGGAATGTTCATATTTTATTATTTCTATTTCTATTGACCCATTTAATTTTATTGACAATGCTTTGATGAAGATGATACATAAAGAAAAAAATACATAGGGCAAACCATTTAGGAATACAAAATATAAAAATGTATCATTGATTCCATTTTCATAAGGATAATTAACCCCCCTTAAAAGTTATTGGTTAGTTGGAATTCCCACACGACTCATAAATAGTTTGAAACTAAATTGTATACCTCATAATCCTACAGAAAAGGTTCAATGCTATCTTTTTAAGAATAATATGCCACTAATAAAAAAAAAGTTGGAGAGTTGTTGGTCCAAATCAACTATATATTAACAACTCAGTTAATAGGGGACCATAAAAAATTTACAGCAAACGAAAAAATTAGGGTTACCTCCAATATACTAATAGACTCGATCAAAGTAATAATGTACAAAATTAGACACTCCTTATCTATTATTTCTCATAGGTTAAAATAAAGAATCGACCTATTTCAGTAAATCAATCAATGATTCCCCGTTTTAAAATGGAAATAGGTTGTGATAGTTGCAAAAACCATAAACCTAAAGATCCAATACCCACCACTCTCTGTTGTATAACCAAATTTTATCGCAAGAGACATATGTTTCAACCCAAACTTCAATTTCTTACGCTCTTTCAACAACTCCATTTATTGAACTTCATTTTATTCGACATTGATTGATATCAGAGTTGAAATCTTCTACTTGCCCAGGTTAATTCATCAACAATAAAATCATAGTGCTAAGAGATACTGGAAGATTAATTTTCAAAGGGGCCTTGTATTGGGAAGTGAAAGGGGGCAAACTATTGCACGATGAAGAGAATTTTGGAGGAAGTTAGAAAGAGATAAGAACAAAGATAAAAAAGCACAAAATTTAAATTGAAATATGCAAGGACACAACACATAGTAACATAATTTGTTTCTTCCATGTTAGCCAATTACCAATTTACCTTTAGAAAATTAAGGAGAGAGCATGGATTTTAAAATTGATAAAATTACATGAAACTCTACTATGAAAATTGATATATCAAGCACCATAAAAAAATAAATACGGTAGACTTAGCGGGCTTGCTAATCATGATGGGAAAGTCCTCTGATTTTTAGAGTTTAACTTCCTGTATGTTTTGTATTAAAAAAGATACAACAAATTTGTTTAGTGTAATTGGTTGTGATTGTTGTCTCTTTTGTAGAGACCCTAATTATAAAGAAAAAAATGTCCTTCCTACTTTCACTCTCGTTGCAGGAAATCTTAAATGGAGAAAAGTACACAAAACTCTACCATATATTACTAGCATAGTGCCCGGCCTGTTGACCGAGAGAGTTTGATGATTATATAATTTGTATGTGTCAGTCACATTGATAATGTGTTTTTCTTTGTATTTTGCCATATACTATCTACACAATACTCAAACCTCTCTTTATATGCTTTGAACGCAATGAAACATGAGAAATACCAAATGACTAACAAAGAAAATGCTATAAAAAAGTCCATAAATGACAACATGAGAGTTGCTTCCTATGATACATACACAATGGCGAGGAGAGGTGGAAGGGAGTGGGGTCCTAGGACCCCACTTGGATAAATTAAAATGGTTAAATGTATGTATATACTTGTTTAATTTTTGTTCATTATCATTGAAAATCCACAATTTTATAGTCCTTATTCTAAAAACTTATAATTCTACTAAATATGTTTTCAAAAACTTCCAGCTATATCTAAAAAGCTCTTAATTCAAAAAAAATTTCCTTATCAATATACAATTTTTTTGTCATCAAATGTGTTTTATAAAGCGGTTGTGTGTACTAAATTTTGCTTGGTAACTATTTATTTTAGCTAGTTATTGAAATGCCACTTTTGAATTATGGGTTACGCAAAATGTAAGGTACGAATCTAATAACTAATGGCTTGATGAATGACTACTTGACTAAATATTTTTAAGCAAATTTACTTAATAATTGAATACAATGTTATAAGATTTTTTACGTAAATGTGACCCCATTAAACTCGAATCCTAGCTACGCCACTGTACATACATAGTCAATCTTCACTATAAAGGAAAATTATTGTCTTTTGATGGAAAATATGATGGTTAACGCCTTCGAAAACCTTCAATTAATGACTATGTGAAATATTGGTACAAAGAACTATTTGTCAATGCTAACTCTCATCACATAAATAAACGAACTCAAATTTCACCTAATACAACCTCTAAATCCATTCCTAGCTCCCCACTTATATTTATATAGAAAACTCTATCTCATTTAACTATGCAATTGCCACATATACTGAATTTATCCTTTAAGTTCATTTGTATGAACTCGTGTGACAACTAAGAACGTCACATCCACTACCATGTTTATTTGGTATCACAACTAACTAAATGTGTTTAGCCAATTCCATGTCCTAAACTAGCAAGCACTTTAACCAATCTATCAATGCAAGTTTTTATGAAACGTTCATTAGCTATCTCATAAACCCCTAAGCAATTACCATAGACGAATTCATCAAATCTAGCCTCAAATAAAGTTCAAACATTTAAGGAATAAAACACCAAACATTTAAAATATTGTACTTGAACTAAATGAAATACTCACACTAATAATAGCTCAACTATTTATCTTACAGGTACTTTCAAAGACAAATTTTTATCATATCGTTGCATTAACGGGAGCACTACCAATTTAGTGATACCACCAAGCGATGAAATGATTGATCTGTCAAGCATTATTGCATTTCTTGCTTATGAGAACATATTGGTGTAGAGATAGAGAATAGAATTATATTGGTGTAGACCCCCCTAAAAACAACTTTCACATAACCTTCATATTGGCCTGCAACCACTCCAATCTCGACTCCTTCTCACTAAATATAGTCGTCGCCAAAGTTGGAGATATAATGAAAATTACAAACTC
Organism: Linum trigynum; assembly: GCA_964030455.1. NCBI lineage: Eukaryota > Viridiplantae > Streptophyta > Magnoliopsida > Malpighiales > Linaceae > Linum > Linum trigynum. The sequence goes on from OZ034814.1 coordinate 10,819,250, forward strand.
AGGATCCCACAATTCTCGATAGAAATGGCCAATCACACCAAACTAATAATCGGGCTTAATAGTCATTACAAACTGGTAGGGCAAAAGCGTAATGCTTAAATTCCTATCTCGTAGTAAACCGGAAAGTCCAGGTATCGTCTCTCAGGGACTGGTACAAACTTATATTCTATCAAATTTATGAGCAAACTATAAGTGAAAATAGTTTAATGAGACTAATTTCTATAAGCAAAATAAAATAAACAAATTAACTAAATGAAAACTGTAAGGAGAAATCAACGGAGAAAGCTCTGGGAGAAACACCGGGACTCGCTATCTATCATATCCAAATTAATTCACATATTCCAATCAATTTAATCCAACTCTCTTCAGCCAGGATATCACGAATGTGCTAGCTATCCCTGTCGGGAATTTCTACGTACTAAACAATTAAATCGAATCCTACTGTCGTAGCTCAATGACTTAATTATTTAGCCTGAAGATCAATATCCTATGTCACATGAAATAGGTTCAGTTTTTAGGGTCTCACTGTCGCTAATAACCTAATTAACAATGATTCATTGGATTGGTGGCCAGTCAACACAAAGCATTAAGCAATTCCATGCAATAGAGATTGCAAGAAGAGAAATATGAATCAATCCATCAAATCTAGAAATAGCTACATTCTATGGTGTTTCTCCCAGAAATTGGGGTTTAGTTCATGACGAAAATAGAACACACAATTATGTTCATAATCATCATGTCTCGAATCGAAACAAAAGGAAAAAAATACTGAATTTGTCGAACGATCCGGCTCCAAGTCCTTCTTGCTCCGATCGCTACTCTACTGCTCAGCGCTCTCTGCGTTCTCTCCGTGTCCCTGGCTCTGGTGCCCTAAAGAATTCGTTCTTCTCTTTTCCCCAAAAATTCCGTATCCCATTAATTGCTTTCCCCCCAGCCAATTTTTGTGTCCAATTAAACCCCGTCCCCCCCCCCCTTAATTCCGTCCCAGTAATTCTCCCCCGGTCCAATTCTCCACCAAGAATCCCTTCCGTCACCACCCAGGAGAAAGAAGTGGAATGGGCCTGTGGTCCAATGTTGCTTGTTAACAAGGGAAATAATCACTTCTGATCCAAAATAGAAAGAGCTGGTTTCTTGTCAGATGGCTTGGTGAATCATTTTTCCAGTACACTTTTGTAATCTTTCTAAGCTGCGAAAATCCATTTTCTTCACCTAAAACACATAGAATTCATGGTACTTGGTGGTAATGGTTTTACAGCCATTCCATAGTCAATCAGTTCTAAAACAAGCATTATATGTCTCAAACTTATCATAAAATAATCTCAAGAAGCACATATGATCAATGTTTTTGACAATTATCACAACTCCACACTCAATAACTGCTTGTCCCTGAGCAACAACTTGAACAAGAGAACAATAATTGGAGAAAACACATCACAGACCACACAATGATGACCTTGCTCAAAACACAAAACACAAGGCCCACGACACACAGAACACAACATCAACACAAGAAATTTACCCTTGTACTCTTGTAATAATCAGTAGTTTCTTTCTCACTGGATGAGTTGTGCTTTAATGATCATATCTTTCACCCCACACTCAAGGTCTTGCAACCTTTTACCGTTGACTGACTCAAATCCAGCAAAAACTCAATTTGCAACACTCAATTGAGGTCGTCGGTAGTGGGTGATTAACAACTTATGGTGCAACAGTTATTAGGAGAATCTAACCACATCAGTGAGGTGCATATCTCGTGAGGACAATCTGGCTTAGTCACATGAATCCTAAGCAACCAACTAAGCACAAGATTCTCAAAACCTAATGGGGGAAGCCTTTCGCAAACATGATTTTAACTTTAAGCACATCACTACTGATGCTCTAAAACACAACACCAATCTGCGACCAAGTGTAATCGCAGACCGGGAATGCAGTAAAGTGACAAGTGATATTATCGACCCGGGGTCTAGATCTACTGCTTACTCAGTGATTATCTATTATCTAGCCAACTAAACTAAGTGATTGTTGTTTAAAAGCAAAAGCAGGAATTGATACGGTTTTTCTCAAGCAGGTAAGAGTCACTCGGGAATGAGTCCCCCTAGCTCCTTATTTAGGTTTCAATTGTATTTCCCTGGGTTGATTTACTGTTGATTAGACTGCGGAAGATCCGACAGTAGCTTGGAATCTCTTAAGCTGACCAAGCCCTCTCAGTCTGACTACCCGGCAGACGACTAGTCTTCACCGGGATCGAAAGCTGAAGCAATAAGAACAGAACTCCACTACTGGAATTGGATTCCAGTACAAAGCAGTAAACTGGCTAACTCTCGTATAGCCAATCTCCTACTACCGAATGATGAGACTCTAGCAACCTAATCAGATTCTATCTATCTCAGATTGCAGCAGGAATCAGGAAAAGTTGATCAGACTTCAATTGACTCAATAAACATGCATCATTCGATTAAAATCAAACAGTAATATCATCCCAAGTCATTACAATCAATCCCTAACACATAGAACTAGGGTTCTTCATCCCCAAGTGAGAGAGGGGTTCTACTCCATAGAGAGAGAGAGAGAGAGAGAGAGAGAGAGAGAGAGGAAAACAAGATACAAAGCAGTCATACTCATACTTATGGGAAGAATCTGCTCTGGGATGATGATTTCCACTCCTATGACGATCTCCAAGCTTTATTTGATGAAACCCAGCTCCAAGATAGCTTCTAGGATGTGTTCTTCGTACTTTCTCTCTCTACGGCTCTGTTTTTGCTCAAGAAATCCGATTCTCTCTCTTGCAGCCCGAAATTGGGTTAAAACCAGGAATTCCCGACTCACACGGGCAGGGCCACACGGCCGTGTGGCATACCCAGTTGCCCGTGTGAGTCAAAACGCGGCATATCAATTAGTTCGATCTTCAGGCTTCCCACACGGCCAGGGTCGCACGGCCGTGTGGGATTTCCATCCTGCCCGTGTTTGCTCTCGCATAATTCCACACGGCCAAACCACTCCTTCACACGGCCGTGTGGATGTCAGGGGCAAGCCGTGTGAAGGCTCGCACAATCTCACACGGCCAAAGTGGTCTTTTGCACGACCGTGTGAGTTGTGGGTGTGCCCGTGTGGCCTCCTTTTTGACTTGCCTCGCGCCCGATCTTCGTCCAATCGACCCCGAACTCGCTCCTAAACCTTCATTCACTTGCTAGGACCTGAAATATCACAAACAAATACAACCTAGCGTGAAATCGGCCTAAAACACGAGAATTACCATCTCAAACGGCTCTAGAATAGGGGTAAAAACATGTGCAATTAACGGCTTATCAAACATCCCCACACTTAACCGTTTGCTTGTCCCCAATCAAACCAAGTCAGACACAAGGTAAGCTTACATATTTCAATCAACCAACATTGGGGACAAGTCATAAAGGCACAGAACACGTGAATCGTACTGGTTTTCAAACATCAATACATGACCAACTTTAATAGCAACCTGGACAACCACCACAAAGGACATTCGAGTGCAGCAAAATGGAGTAAAGGAAGAGTCTCCCTTCTGTTCACCAACCAACCTAGACTTGACTCAACCACTTACTCAAAACAGTCAACTCATGCATCCAACTCAAGACATCAGAATAGAGACCGAGCAATCTAGGTCCTCACCGTGGTACAAGAGTATATAGAATATGAAAATGAATCACTCACTCTCGACCAGTGGGGTCAGGACAATTTGATGCGAAAAATGCGCATGTTATTTCTCTCAATCCCTAACATCTCTTCACCATGATGGCAGCCTCTAAATGCTAGAGTTCACATATGGGGTGTCACCACTAACTAATCAGGAGGTCTTAGACTCAGGTTCAAATGACTGGCTAGGGTCTTGGACATGGGGAAAAGGCCTTTTAGATGGTGGAAGTATTCATAGCACAAGGTTCCACATTTCCAAACCCACACAATCACAGTCAAACAAACCGGTATTTCCTTTCTGCTATTCTGCATTACTCAATATCTCAAGAGCACAAGAGCGAAGGAGGTATAAATGTCAGCATTTCCAAGTCAGACTGCTAAGAAACACTACTTACTGGGCATTCTTCAAATTTTAGGTAGTGGCTCTCTTTGCTTTCAATTTTTCTTTGTTTTTTTTTTCTTTCATTTTCTTTTCGTTTCTTAAGAGAGCCACCACTTCTGCACATATTTCAAACACATGCCCAGCCCAACTTTTAAGCACTACCTCCAACACTCACATCAGATTTAGCAGAAACAGCAGAGAATATGTAAAACCCACTCTGTGGAACCTTCTAAAAGATGCAAACAGGTTTATTTTTTTCATTTCAGACCAAAAGAAAGGATAACACACGGCTCAAAAGGGCTGACTAGGGGATATGACACATCAGGACAGTCAAATTTGGTCGTGGGCTAATCCTATGCCCCCATCATCTTAGCTAGTGACAACGTGAATGCTACACATCAGGGAAGAGGGATCTATCGCACAAGAAAGAAACGAGCAGGCTCAAATCTCACATGGCTACCTATATGCTCTATCTCACATTCTGATACCCTGAACTAGATGCATAAACGACTGTCAAGAACAAGTAATCAATCCAAGTCACAGTTGGTAAGCAAACAATTGAAAAACTGAACCCCTACACAATTCTACTGCACGTCTCAGTCCTCATCATAGGTTGTCCTAGTAACAATCAAGCTGCCATGCATCAATCCGAAAACCATTCAATTCACCAATCAAAACACAGTGCCAATATGATCAAACAGCAGTACTTGGAGCCCTCAAATCTCGAGATTTGGACAGTGGACTAGGCTCCAAGCACACGTATATACATTCCAACCGATACAAAGCACCCCCCCCCCCACACACACACACACTTAAGCACGACATTGCCCTCAATGGAGTAGAGGGAGAGATAAGGGGAGCGATGTTACCGGATTGAAACTGCTGGGGACTGGAAGTGGACCAGTCAGCGAGAAACAAACGGAAAGATGGACAGTTCTGCACGAATCGAACACCAAGAACACACTAGCAAACGTTGTGTTAGGGATAAGTGTTAGCCCAGACGGCTACAACAAAAACAATCCACAAAAGAAAAAAACAAAAACAAAAACAAACGACACTAAGTTCAAGCTCCTCACACATGGAGCAAACACACACAAGTCTAAAACGGAAAAAAAAACACACTGAGATGGGCAACGAGTACAGCCTACTCGTCGCCAAGGTTGTCCAGATCGATGTCATTCATGAATGCATCATCGTCATCAGCTGGGGGAGGTGGAAGTGGAGAGTCCTCCTAGGGAGTCCTCCAGACTGGCTGCTCGCCCGGTAGTAGCTGGAGAAGATGCCCCTGGACCTCCTGCATGCGCCTAGCTCGGGCCTGATCCCTCTCGATGCGCGCCAAAGCTATCCCCTGCTGGGTCTCCATCCTGTCCAGGCGCTCATCATACGCTGCCATCCTGGTCTGGTACTCGACATGGTGAGCCGAGTACTGCTACTGAAACTGCATCTGACAGTCGTAGAGCTGCTGATTCTGGAGACGCAGCTGCTCGAACTGCTGAGAGAAGTAGTCCTGGCCGGGGACGCTGGAACTGCCACCCCCGTACTCGAAGGTGGTGGGGCGGGCGGCAGCAGTATCATCCACGTCCTCGGGCTGGACCTCCTCATCAGCTGCACCCTCTGGAACCTCCGGCTGGACCTCCTCTGGGATCTGAGGTCGAGGAAACCCCTCGATCCACATGACACCTCGCTCTTCCCGAAGCAGTTGCATTTTGTTGATCGTAAACTTGCCAAAGGGAGTGGTCTCTCCCTGCTCTGTGCACCCCTGCAGGGATATCTGGAAGTGGTCTGCCAGGCGGGTGATGAGGGGAGTGCAGTGGAGTTTCTTTAGCTCAGAAGCACTCTTCTCGAAGGTCCTCACCACCACCGAGCCCAAGTGGAGGGGATGATCCCTCTGGCGCATGGACTGGATGAAGTATAGGGATCTCTTGGTGATGGCGCTGGCACTGTCTGAAGCTGGGGTGTAAGACTTGGCCAGCATGTGATGGAGGATGCGGTTGTCGAGCTGCAGTGTGCTGGCCTTCGTCTTCCCCGCCTTGAAGGGAAGCTGACGTGGCCGAGCGAGGCTGAAGTATAGCCTCCCGAAGTCCACCCTCGATGGCTCGACGCTCTCGGTGAGGTAGTTCCTGTCATTGACCAGGTTGAGGCCGAGGGCGTTCGCCAGCTCGTCGTAGCTCATGGATCGTGGTACGCCGCCGAGCCGGAACTGGACGGCTTCTTCGTCCTTCCAATCATCCGTGGCTGCATGCTCGAAGGTAGTGTAGAACTCGAGCACGAGCTCATGGTACACCTTCTCGCGAATGCTGAGTAGGCGGCGCCAGTAGCGGTTGGTGACAACGGGGGAGAGGTGCTCGTAGCAGTTCAGCTTCTCCAACTCTCGCTTGGACCAGTAATGATGCTGCCCAAACTTGCAGGCCAGGACGTTCTTAAAACGATCCTGGTGGGGTCCCCTTCTCAAATCCTGAACATATTGATGCCGGAGGTTGGGCTTCGACATGGTCCTGCAAAAGAACAGCCCAAAGTGGAACCAAAAGAGCCAAGGAAAATGTTAATCACACCCCCACACTTAAGAACAGAAAACAGCCTAACCATGGTTTCATCCATAGTTCAGGGGTCAAAAACTCGATAAATCAAGCATAATCTGAGTGGGGGTGCACATTCACGATAAAGTAGGCAACTTAAGGTTCACATCCATAGCAAACACACCCTCAAAGCACATCAATAAGGGCCACAACCGGTGCCCACAACATAGCATGAAAAACAAGCATTTCATCGAACACCTTGTGTGCACTATTAAGGTAAGCATGAAATTGGCACAATTCTTGCACACAAGGGCTCAAACAATCAAGAGGGACTTTGCCCAACACAATTCAAACACACTCCATGCATTCCCCTCAATCAATTGCACAAAAATCACAAGATTCAATGAGGTTCTCTAAACATGCACCCTAACACCTGATTCTCCACAATTAACATCGTTAAGGGCAAAATCAAACCTGGAGACTCAAGTAGAGGTGTAGGGGATGATGAGGGGAAGGCGATGGAAGCGACGAAAAGCCGAAAAAGTGCCCGGAAGTGCTCGTCGGAGCCTCGCCGGAGTCACGTCGGAAATCGCCTCCGGCGACAAAAACGTTTGCCAAATCTGCTCAAAATGGAGGGATAGGCCGCTTTTGGTGTAGGAAGGGTGGGTTTGTTGTTGGTTTGGTGGAAAAATGACAAAAAATGGCCGAAAAAATCGAAAAGTGTGGTTTTGTCGTGGTTTTCCGGCGAGGATCAGAGGATTCCGGCGAGTGAAATTGAATTTTCGGATGACTCGGCCGTGTCGGCCGAATTTATAGGCCGAGTCTCGGCCACACGGCCTGACTCACACGGCCGTGTCAATAGCACTTTTGCCCGTGTTGGCCGACACGGGCTGGCCGAGGAATCTTCACTCGGCCGTGTCGAGTGCTCATTTGGCCGTGCCAAATTATGCGAGAGCAAACACGGCCAGGGAAAATTTCCACACGGCCGTGTGACCATCTCATCTGGCCGTGTGGAATTCTGCGAGAGCTCACACGGCCTAACCTATTTTCCACACGGCCGTGTGACATTCAGGGCTGGCCGTGTGAGCTGCCAGAACTCCGAAATTGACCTGTTTTCACTCCAGAATGACATACAACTCGTGAACAACCCCTCAAGACTCAAAAAACACAAAAAATCAAAAGGAAAAAGGTAAGAAAATGCAAACCTAGGTGGGGTTGCCTCCCCACAAGCGCTTCTTTACCGTCTTTTAGCTGGACGCCAGTCGGTGGATGCTCAGTGAGGTGAGGGAGCACGTGCCTTCAAGAGCGGATCCACCTCACTCTTGAGGTACAGCTTCAAATGGTGGCCATGCACACGCCGAATGTGGCCACCAGCATTTGCCAACTCAACTTGGCCATCCGGCAGGATGCAAGCGAGTGAATACTCGGATGGCCAAGGTGGGGGCGGGACCAGCTCATAGTGGTCTCCGGCTTTCTTTCGAGCAGGCTTAGCTGCCTGCTGTTTCGGCCGCCACTCCTCCCTGATTTGTTCCTTCGATGACATAGTGGACGGGAGTGGCGGCGAAGGTATGGGAGGCGGATCCTGCAAAATAGGCAACACAGAAGGATACACGACAGACTCGTGCTCCTGGTGAGATACAACATGCAAAGGTGACGAAGCAGGACGAGTATTAGAAATTGAAAACGCTATTCACTCCTCACCATCCCTCAAAACTAAGGTCCCATCATGCACATCTATGAGGGCCTTGGCGGTGGCCAGGAAAGGCCTTCCCAGTATCAATGGCACATCCACATCCTCGTTTATGTCCAAAATCACAAAATCAACAGGATAATTGAATTTGCCAACCTTAACCAGAAGGTCTTCCACTATGCCCCTAGGATGCACTACAGATCGGTCAGCTAATTGAAGGTTCATCCTAGTAGCACGGGGTTCACCTAGGCCTAGTTTCTTAAACAGTTTATAGGGCATAACATTTATACTAGCACCTAAATCCGCCAAGGACCTCTCTACATGCAAATTATCTATAGAGCACGGGATAGTAAAACTACATGGGTCCTTCTGCTTATGCGAAAGCTTGTTCTGCAGAATGGCCGAGCACTCCTCGCTGAGCTCCACAGTGGCTAGCTCGCTCAGTTTCTGCTTCTTTGAGAGAAGATCCTTCAGGAACTTCGCATACTTAGGCATTTGAGATAGTGCCTCAAGGAAAGGTACTTGGACATTCAGCTTCCTAAGCATGGCCATGAAGTTCTTGAACTCTGCCTCCAGCCTGTCTTTGTGCAACGGAGTAGGGAAGGGGAGTTTAGGGATATACTCCTTCACTACTGGTTGCGGTTTAGGTGCAGGCACCTCAACCTCCTTCTCTGCTTCTTCTTCAATCACTGGAGATGCCGAGGCAGGGGCCTCTCTCTCTTGTGCCCGAGCAGGTGGATCAACAGTCATCTTGCCACTCCTGGTCATGATGGCATTGCAGTGCTCATTCGGGTTCTGAGGGTGAGGGATGGTCTGACCGGGCAAAGTACCAGGAGCCCTTTGTGCCACTGCTTGAGCCACACTCCCCAGCTGGGTTTGGATATCCTGCAAGACAGCCTATGTGTTCCTCTGGCCAGCTTCAAGAGCCAGGAATTTACCCGATGCCTTTTCCATGAACTGCTCGATAGTGTTAAATTTTTGAGCACTAGAACTGGCGAGAGAACCCACCAATTCCCGCAGATCAGCCATCTGATCATTCTACACTAGGGCGGCAGGGGCTGCACCTGGCTGCGGGAAAGGTCGCGGCTGTGATGGAGCAGCATGCCCCTGCATGGGCTGGTAGAGAGACTGCTGCTGCTGCTGGAATTGCCCCTGTCTGGGCTGATATGGTGGCCTCTGGAAGCCCGGAGGTCCCTGGGGGACTGGTGGTCTGGAATTTGCCCCACCCCAGGAGAAGTTAGGATGCTGGCGCCACCCCTCATTGTAGGTGTTACTGTAGGGGTCATTGTGCCTGACATTATTGATGAAGTTCACCTGCTCCTGGGGTGTGGTCGATTCCTTCATCGCCCGGCAGTCTTCCACTGTATGATGGGTGCTCTCGCACCACTGGCAGAGCATCGCCTGCTGCTGTCCAGTCCCTGGAATCATCCCAGAACGACCGATAGCTGAAACCAGCTTCGACACCACCTGCACCAAATCAGAGGAATGGTTTCCCACAGAATGTACACCTCGGCTTGGTGCTCTCCTCGACCTCCTAGCAGTGCCCCAATCATACCCGTTCTCTGCCATCTCCTCAAAAAGTTGATTCAGCTGTGGCGGTGTTTTGGTCAGCATGTTCCCGCCACAAACTGAGCCAATCAGCTGCTTATCTTCTGGGAAGAGGGCATGATAGAAGGTTCCAACCTTGAAGGCATCGTTGAAACCATGATTGGGACACCTTAGGAAGAGACTGTTGTATCTCTCCCAAGCATCCCGGATAGTCTCATCTTCATCCTGGGTGAAGTGGGTGATCTGCTTCTGCAAGTCCGCCGTCTTCGACGGAGGATGGTAGCGGGTAAGGAACTTGTCCGCCAGGTTGGCGAACGTGGTGATGGAGCTCGGAGGTCGAGTGTCTAGCCACTCCTTGGCTTGCCCCTCCAGAGTGAATGGGAAGTACCTCAGCTGGATGGCATCTGCTGGGACCCCATTGATCTTGATTCCATCAATGAGCTCATGGAATCGCCTGAGATGTGATCGGGGGCACTCCCCCTCTTTGCCTCGGAACATCACTAAACCGCGCAGCATGGTGATTACTGAGGTGCTCACCTCAAAATTATTGGCTGGGACATGAGGGTGTTGAATGGGTGACCTCATGTCTGCAGCCCTGGCGGTCCAGTAATGACCCATGGTCTGCTCCCCAGGATTGACCACATCATGGTCCTGTGGATCGGCCATCTCCTCTTCTTTAGTGATCTGTAGTTGTGCTAGCGCCTCCTCCGTAGCCAGTCGCGCCTTTAGAGCCCGCTTGAAGTTCCTGCAGGTCCGTTCAAGCTCTTGGTCTAACAGTAGTAGATCTCCCGACTGGCTATGGATCATGCACTACCTGCACACAATCAGCAGAAGCAACCCGTGAAGGCACACAGGTGGAAGAGATAAAATGCAATAAAGAAAAAGCTAGAGTAACAAATTCTCACGTTTCCCCAATAACCTAGAGGGTTCCCCGACAACGGCGCCAAAAACTTGATGCTCTAAAACACAACATCAATCTGCGACCAAGTGTAATCGCAGACCGGGAATGCAGTAAAGTGACAAGTGATATTATCAACCCGGGGTCTAGATCTACTGCTTACTCAGTGATTATCTATTATCTAGCCAACTAAAGTAAGTGATTGTTGTTTAAAAGCAAAAGCAGAAAGAAAGCAGGAATTGATACGATTTTTCTCAAGCAGGTAAGAGTCACTCGGGAATGAGTCCCCCTAGCTCCTTAGTTAGGTTTCAATTGTATTTCCCTGGGTTGATTTACTGTTGATTAGACTGCGGAAGATCCGACAGTAGCTTGGAATCTCTTAAGCTGACCAAGCCCTCTCAGTCTGACTACCCGGCAGACGACTAGTCTTCACCGGGATAGAAAGCTGAAGCAATAAGAACAAAACTCCACTACTGGAATTGGATTCCAGTACAAAGCAGTAAACTGGATAACTCTCGTATAGCCAATCTCCTACTATCAATTGATGAGACTATAGCAACCTAATCAGATTCTATCTATCTCAGATTGCAGCAGGAATCAGGAAAAGTTGATCAGACTTCAATTGACTCAATAAACATGCATCATTCGATTAAAATCAAACAGTAATATCATCCCAAGTCATTACAATCAATCCCTAACACATAGAACTAGGGTTCTTCATCCCCAAGTGAGAGAGGGGTTCTACTCCATAGAGAGAGAGAGGGGAAAACAAGATACAAAGCAGTCATACTCATACTTATGGGAAGAATCTGCTCTGGGATGATGATTTCCACTCCTATGACAATCTCCAAGCTTTATTTGATGAAACCAGCTCCAAGATAGCTTCTAGGATGTGTTCTTCGTACTTTCTCTCTCTACGGCTCTGTTTTTGCTCAAGAAATCCGATTCTCTCTCTTGCAGCCCGAAATTGGGTTAAAACCAGGAATTCCCGACTCACACGGGCAGGGCCACACGGCCGTGTGGCATACCCAGTTGCCCGTGTGAGTCAAAACGCGGCGTATCAATTAGTTCGATCTTCAGGCTTCCCACACGGCCAGGGTCGCACGGCCGTGTGGGATTTCCATCCTGCCCGTGTTTGCTCTCGCATAATTCCACACGGCCAAACCACTCCTTCACACGGCCGTGTGGATGTCAGGGGCAAGCCGTGTGAAGGCTCGCACAATCTCACACGGCCAAAGTGGTCTTTTGCACGACCGTGTGAGTTGTGGGTGTGCCCGTGTGGCCTCCTTTTTGACTTGCCTCGCGCCCGATCTTCGTCCAATCGACCCCGAACTCGCTCCTAAACCTTCATTCACTTGCTAGGACCTGAAATATCACAAACAAACACAACCTAGCGTGAAATCGGCCTAAAACACGAGAATTACCATCTCAAACGGCTCCAGAATAGGGGTAAAAACATGTGCAATTAACGGCTTATCAACTACCTTTCTGACAAGGAGAGGCTTTCTCACTTTCTGCTTTTGCTTGCCGAGTGTTCGTATTTAGTACAAGTGGGATTTGTTTCTTACTACCGGTGACCGAGCAAGAGCAATTTCTGCTTCTAAGCACTCGCATAAGGGCTTCTTTCAACTCCTTTTCCTCGGTCCGTGTGGAGGGTCACTACACATCCTCAAACGGCACTGCACTCAACAGGGGGATTGTACTTGATAAGCAGCATCGTACGGTCGCAAACTGATGCTTAGTTGAACATTTCCTAACCCCCCTGTGCAATGAGTGATTGCCTCACACGATTTTGGCATTTTTACCCACACTTTAATTGTTATGGCAACATTCTTATATTTTACTTGTCAGGTAGTATTTTTTTCTTTTATAAAGATACAGTTCACCCCATCATAAAACATTTAAAACAGAGAGACTCATGCAAAACCAAAAGCTCACAACAAATGCAAGTAAGCACGGTATCCAAACATGTCGAATGGTCAATGTTCTCCGCCTAACTACTTCACCAAATGTCACACTATCCTCACAAAATAGAGTTTTGAAAAAAGAGTTTGCTCATTCAAAGCATATCTAGTCAGTCAAACTATCAAACTCAATGTGAAGAACTATGCAATTCAACACTAGTGGGGTGATTTTGATGATTTCCTTCAAGCATAAACTCATTTCACACGCATCACGGTCATTTACATCATGTTACCACAAGAGTATAAGGATTTGTTCTTAATTTTTCTGATTTTTAGGTGTTTTTTAGCCATTAGGTTAGCACAGGCATACTGCATGCAGTTTGGCTGTGCACAAACCAAATGACAGTTTTTTTTGGGGTTTTTTTGCCACATGCAACAGGGAAGGGACAAACAACACTAAGACTCACCACCCGACACTCCGGATGGAACATTGTCCCTAATGTTCAACTCCTAATCTAAACATGCACGGGTTTGACACAACTAAAAAGAAAAATAAAGAAAAGAAAACTCATCTTGGGTTGCCTCCCAAGAAGCACTTGTTTAACATCCTCAGCCTGACGTTCATGGAGCCTCAACCAATGGGTATGGAAAGGTATCCAGAATACCCTCCCGAGCAATGATAGAACGCATAACCTCCATCCAACATATGAGTCACCTCGGTAGGGCCAGGTGTGCAAAAATTTGGTACGACCTTCTTAGCTGGCATGTTGGACCCTTTAGTGAGGCGTAGGTGGTACTGCAGCGCCTCAAGCAAGTACTCTTCCTATTTCAATGTCAGTGAAGAGGGGATAATAACAGGAAGATTGAAATCCTTACCCAAATATCTATACTTGAGATGACCTGGTAAGGATTTGTCCTTGCTTTGATTTTAGAATCTGAGCTGATAGGACAAGTGATTCTTCAGCTAATCCACTATCATAGGAAGAGGAATTTTTCCTTTCTCAAGCTCCACTTTCAAAGTCATCAAATGCATCGTGATTATGATCAACTTGAAAGACATTAAAAGTTTCCTCCTCCTTACCTACTCTGAATGTCAGTTTGTCTCTCCCAACATCGATGAGTGCATCTCCAGTTGCTAGAAAAGGTCTCCCAAGAATGAGAGGCACTCCCTGATCTTCTTCCATCTCCAGAATCACAAAATCTGTTGGGAGAATAAACTTCCCCACCTTCACCGATACATTCTCCACCACTCCTTTTGGAATTTTCACTAATCGATCGGCCAATTGGAGAGTGATCCGAGTAGGCTTAAGAACATCTCCCGATCCCAATTTCTTGTAGACTGAGTGTGGCATCAAATTAATTCCTGCTCCAAGATCACAAAGTGATTTATCGAACTCTGTACCTCCAATGACACATGGAATGGTGAAACTAGCCGGATCATCCCTCTTTTCTGGTAATTTATTCTGAATCACAGCACTACATTCAGAAGTAAGGGTTACCTTCTCTAGATCAGCCCATATACGCTTTTTTGTCAGCAACTCCCTTAAGAATTTAGCATATGTAGGCATTTTTTCAAGTGCCTCCGCCAATGGTATGTTGATCTGAAGTTGCTTGAAGAGATTCACAAATTTCTTGAAGTTTGGGCCTTCCATAGGCTTCATTAACAATTGAGGGAATGGTGCAGGAGGTTCATAAGGCTTTACCTCTTCATTCTTGAATTTTTCCACTATTGGATGTGCACATGCAGAATGTTCATGCACAGGCAGATTGCATGCAGTTTGCCTGTGCAAGTCAGATTTTTCAGCTTTTGCACTTTCTTCCGCTGCAGCTGCTTTGTCCTCCTTTTCTACTGGATTTTTCTTGCTCTCTGGATCCTCCAACTCATTCCCACTCCTCAATGTGACTGCTACAACCATGGCATCCTTTGGATTTCTCTCAGTATTTGCCGGTAAAGTCCCAGGAATCCTACCTTGAATATTTGCCAAAGTTTGAGCCATCTGGCATATTTGCCTCTCCATAGCTAGCATAGATGATTGCATATTATTGTTGATGGCTAGCTGTTGAGTGACAAATTGATCAAGACCCTTGAAATTATTGTTTGTTTTCTGCCTATGAGCCAAAATCAACTCCTCCAGCTGGGGCTTCTTCTCTGGTTGAGGCTGCTGCTGTTGAAAACCAGGAGGTGGGATGTTTCGAACACCAGCTGGATTATTTTTTGACCATGACATTTTGGGGTGATGTCTCCATTGAGGGTTGTATGTATTTGGATACATACCACCCTGGCCTTGACTTCGCAAATTATTGATATATTGGACATCTTCCAACTGAGCAGCTCCTAGTGGACACATATCCCTATGATGAGGACCCTCAAAAAGTTCACATGAAGCAACCTCCTCTTGTATCCAGAGAAATCTTGGCCACCCTTTGTTCGAGTGCATCAAACTTAGAATCCAACTTGGTATCTATCTTGGCTTATAGACTCGCAACTCTGCTTATCTCATGCAAGCCTCCTCTTCTTCTAATACTGGTCTCACTAGCCCTATTCAGTGGCTTCTGAACAGATCTTCTGTACCAGATCATATGTTTCGGTGCCTCCATGCTTGTGAAACCATTTTGAGAGGCATTATTCAGGGCATCCCGGAACTCCCTTCTGATTCCATTGAAGAAAACAATGATCATGTTCCAATCTTCAAGACCATGTCTTGGGCATCTCATCAATAGCCCCTTATAGCGCTCCCATGCCTCTGTCAGACTCTCATCATCAACCTGCTTAAAAGTAACAATTTACTTTTGCCTCTTCATTGCTAAGGCAGGTGGGAAGTACTTATCCAGAAAAGCCTTCTCAAACTGAGCCCATGTCGTGATGGAACGTAGTGTTAAGTTCTGAAACCAGTGTAATGCATTCCCTATCGGAGAGAATGAGAACATCCGAAGATGAATTGCATCATCTTACACAGTTGGGCTCTTCATTGTATCACATATGCTCGCGAACCGACGAAGATGTTCATGAGAATCCTCAGTGCTAGCCCCGGATAAAGTGTACCCATTGGTGATCAAGTTGATGAATGCAGGGTAATCTCCATGGTTGCATCCCCAGTCAGAATGACAACACATGAAGCTCGGGCCCCAGTCCTTCGATTCAAATGAGCTCTGATTGATCGATCCTCGTCTGCCATGATGACAGGCTCGATGACGCGCGGTGGCGGTGGTGTAGGGACGACAGGCGATGAACTCTGCCCTCTCTGTTGACGATTATGGGTTAGGGAAGGCCTAAGAGTTGTGTTTGGTTGCTTCCCTAACTTGACCTGCTTCCTGTTCTGTCGGTAGGTCTTCTCGATCTCCGGGTCTAGTGGCAATAAATCCCTGGTTGTCCTCCAAGGCATGCACAAAAAGGATTAACCTGAAATTCACCTGCAAACTAGCACACGGATAAAAATAGTTCACTCACAAAAATCAACAAAAATAAGGTATGGCAGTCCCCGGCAACGACGCCAAAAACTTGGTAGGGCAAAAGCGTAATGTTTAAATTCCTATCTCGTAGTAAACCGGAAAGTCCGGGTATCGTCTCTCAGGGACTGGTACAACCTTATATTCTATCAAATTTATGAGCAAACTATAAGTGGAAATAGTTTAATGATACTAATTTCTAAAAGCAAAATAAAATAAACAAATTAACTAAGTTGTCGTTTGCTTGTTGGATTTGAAAAATGAGGGTTTTGGCTAAAAAAAAACCTTT
This sequence comes from Linum trigynum, assembly GCA_964030455.1. Lineage (NCBI taxonomy): Eukaryota > Viridiplantae > Streptophyta > Magnoliopsida > Malpighiales > Linaceae > Linum > Linum trigynum. The sequence continues at coordinate 10,835,593 of OZ034814.1, forward strand.
GGATTTATGAGGGATTTGTACCATCATGGATTTGAAGAGTCTATTGTTTGCATGATAGATTTGATGATATAATTATGATGAATTTGCTATAAATATAACTAGCCATCAAGGATTTACAAATCCCACCCCAATATGTGGGATTTACAAGTCCGTGGGGTCCACGGATTTGGATCCAAAAAAGGGAATAAATCCGTGGACCCCACGGATTTAACACCTGACAACCAACAATGGACTTGGCTAAAATCCATCATGCTTGGGATTTGAGTCCCAAATCCATAACCCAAATCCATCAAGCAAACGACCCCTAAATGAAAACTGTCAGGAGAAATCAACGGAGAAAACTCTGGGAGAAACACCGGGACTTGTTGTCTATCATATCCAAATTAATTCACAACTCTCTTCGGCCAGGATATCACGAATGTGTTAGCTATCCCTGTCGGGAATTTCTACGTACTAAACAATTAAATCAAATCCTACTGTAGTAGCTCAATAACTTAATTATTTAGCCTGAAGATCGATATCCTATTTAAGACCGCATAGCACCTTATTTAACCCACTGTCGCTTCGATAAGTTACTATCACATGAAATAGGTTCAGTTATTAGGGTTTCACTGTCGCTAATAACCTAATTAACAACGATTCATTGTATTGGTGGCCAGTCAACACAAAGCATTAAGCAATTCCATGCAATAGAGATTGGAAGAAGAGAAATATGAATCAATCCATCAAATCTAGAAATAGCTACATCCTATGGTGTTTCTCTCAGAAATTGGGGATTAGTTCATGACGAAAATATAACACACAATCATGTTCATAATCATCATATCACGAATCGAAACAAAAGGAAAAGAATACTGAAATTGTCGAACGATCAGTCTCCAATTCCTTCTTGCTCCGATCGCTACTCTGCTGCTCCGCACTCTCTGTGTTCTCTCCGTGTCCCTGGCTCTGGTCCCCTAAAGAATTCGTTCTTCTCTTTTCCCCAAAAATTCCGTGTCCCATTAATTGCTTTCCCCCCAGCCAATTTTTGTGTCCAATTAAATCACGTCCCCCCTTTAATTCCGTCCCAGTAATTCTCCCCCGGTCCAATTCTCCACCAAGAAATCCCTTCCGTCACCACCTAGGAGAAAGAAGTGGAATGGGCATGTGGCCCAATGTTGCTCATTAACAAGGGAAATAATCACTTCTGATCCAAAATAGAAAGAGTCGGTTTCTTGTCAGATGGCTTGGTGCATTTTTCATGTACACTTTTGTAATCTTTATGAGTTGCGGAAATCCATTTTCTTCACCTAAAACACATAGAATTCATGACACTTGGTGGTAATGATTTTACAGTCATTCCATAGTCAATCAGTTCTAAAACAAGCATTATATGTCTAAAACATATCATGAAATAATCTCATGAAGTACATATGATCAATATGTTTTCGACAATTATCACAAACTTCAAGTGATTGACCAATTGGTAATATGAAAAGCTAAAATTTACCACTATGTTCTAACTATATGGTAAAAAATCAATCTAAATGTAATCATTAAAAATATATAAATTATCAAATACTAATTCATTAGTAACAAATATATATCTCCAAACAAATTTATGGTTGATAATAGCTTACATTGACACATGAGAATGGTTGAAGGCTATTATATTGATCCAATCTTAATTTTCTTAAGTATTTCTTTAAGATTTTAGTTAAATAAAATACTTCATTATATAAACATATAATTACTTGTTGTGAAAATATAATTTTACAAAAAAAATCATGATTTCAGGAAAAAAATAGTCATGAGTATTGAAAATATATATGGCCATTTAGTTCATGGGTGCTGCAATTGGTGGCAATGGGTATGATTGCCTAATAATATATGTCGATATTTTAACAGAACTGATTTTTTTTAAATCCACGTCTATAAACATTTGCATGAGTAAGTCTATCATCATTCTTACCACCAAGTTAAAAGACCCTCAATCAATGCACTCAGTACTCAACTTTGAATACCAGATGAAATCTTATATTTCAACCTACTTCCACTAACGGGACAAATAATGAGTATACTTCTAAACAATACATAAAAGATTTCAAACATCACGATATTATAAATGTACCAGTTATTGTAAATGATAAAGTCAAAATTCATTCAACCTACCGAGTGAGTATAGAGTTTGTTCATTCTTCAAACTATTTTATTTATATGAAGAATCAAAATGTATAATGAGCTTTATCTTTCCCAGGCCAACAAATTTATTGACACATACAAAAATGGTGAAATGAACCACAAGTAATGACATGCTTGCCCCTCTAGAAAGCTCTCTAGTGGCTGGAAATTTGAATTCCTGAAAAGCCATCTCATGTTTTTTTTTATGAATTAGATGCTTTCCATTTCATCAAAGAAAAGTGGTGTTGGGAACAACCTTCCCAACTAGGTTCACCCATTCAACTGGGTATACATCATAGAAACTCAAAGAAAACCAAAACTGTTACCTATTTCACCTTGAGTAAAGCTAGCTAATCAGCAAGAACTTTCATCACCTGAGATCCAGAATTTTGCAGCTTCTTCCTCCTACAACAACATCAATACTTCACTTCGGATTACCTTCCTCAAACCCTCAAAACTTCGACTCTTCCCTTTGTACAGTCTAATCCATCTTTCTCTCCATATATAGCTTATCAGAGACTGCCAAATAATTCTTCCATTCCTTGCATCCTTCCCTTTTTCCAAATGCATCAGTGGCCCATTGCAGTCCATCATCCCAATCTCGCGGCATAAAAGTAGAAACCCCCCCCCCCCCCAACAGATCATGGAACAGTTTCCTGAAATACTCGCACTGAGAAAATAAGTGTTCTCTGCTTTCAGGCATCTGGTTGCAAAGACAGCACAAATCTGAACCAGCAAATCCCCAGTTCTTCATTTTGTCCTCAGCCAGACTAAAAATCGATTTCTAGGGATAGAAGGAGGCATCCAGACCAAGCTAGCCCAGGGAACTAAACTATGCTTAGGTCTTAATGACTCCCAAATAATTTTAACAGAATACCTTGCCATTATAGAATCATTCCAATAAACCTTGCCATCATTCAAACTGAAAAGGTGAGGAAGTTTACCTCATAGCATTAACAACCTCTTCCAATTCCAAGAACCATCTACATTGATCTCCCAGAAACTCCTCCCTTTCAGTTTGTAAGTCATTATCCATGCCACCCATAGTGAACCTTGTTGTAGCATAATTTTCCAGATTTGACGACAGACACAGGCATTATTCCAGGCAAACATGTCCCTCAAGCCTAGTCCTCCCTCTTTCTTGGGATAAGTTAGGTACTTCCATGCAATCTTTGCTTTAAGTCTCTGCCCTTCACCCACAGCCCATAAAAAGTTACTACAAATCCTTTCTATCTCTCTAAGAACTTGCTTAGGAAGAGAAAAAACACTCATCCAATTCTCCCAGAAACTCCTCCCTTTCAGTTTGTAAGTCATTATCCAGGCCACCCATAGTGAACCTTGTTGTAGCATAATTGCCCAGATTTGACGACAGACACAGGCATTATTCCAGGCAAACATGTCCCTCAAGCCTAGTCCTCCCTCTTTCTTAGGATCAGTCAGGTACTTCCATGCAATCTTCACTTTAAGTCTCTGCCCTTCACCCACAGCCCATAAAAAGTTACTACAAATCCTTTCTATCTCTCTAAGAACTTGCTTAGGAAGAGAAAAAACACTCATCCAATATTGAGTAATGTTATATAACACTGAACTCACCAACTCATCCCTTCCTGCATAAGTCAGAGACTTTGCTTTCCACCCTGCTATTCGAGCTGTAAGCTTACCAATCAATGGTTTACAGGCCGCCACTGTCAACTTTCCTGAGATCAATGGTACTCCCAAATAACGTACAGGGAAGTTACCCAGCTGATACCCAAATCTCTGAGCTCTAACCAATATTTCATCCTTATCCATCCCACCAAAATAAACCTCGCATTTGCTTGGATTAGACTTCAGACCTGATAACCTATAAAACTCTGCTAGCACATTTTGCGCACTCTGCAATCCACGATTGGAGCCATCTGAAAAAACCAGGGGATCGTCCGCAAAGCATAGATGAGTAAGCCTGATTTTTTTGCACATTGGATGATAAGGGAAGTATTCTCTCTTTGCTTCTCTATCCAGAAGATAAGTTAAGATTTCCATAGCAACCACAAACAAATATGGAGACATCGGATCCCCCTGCCTCAACCCCTGCTTCGAAGGAAAATACCCTACCAACCCTCCATTGAAAGAAATACTCAGCATAGGTTCAGTCACACACATTCTAATCCAATCTATAAACTCAACTGGAATCCCTATTGCCTCAAGCACATTAAACAGAAACAACCAGTTGACAGAGTCAAAAGCTTTCATTAGGTCAATTTTAAGAGCTTACCTATATGAAACATTCTTCCTCGCATATTTTGATACCAGTTCATGAGCCAGTAACACATTTTCTCCAATTAATCTTCCTCTAACAAACGCACTCTGATTCTTGCTAATCAGAAAAGGAAGCAGAGCACTAAACCTTTTTGCAATTATTTTCGACAAGCATTTATAGAGAGTATTACAGCATGAAATAGGCTTGAAGTTTTCCATTTCTTCAGGATTTGTGACTTCTGGTATTAGAGCAAGGATAGTAGAATTTACCTCTCGAGGTATTTTCCTAGTGGCAAAACAGTATTGTATTGCTTCAACAACATCAGCACCAACAGTTTCCCAAGCATACTAAAGGAATCTTGCATTATAACCATCTGGCCCTGGACTCTTATCCCCTTTCATTCCAAAAATTGCTTCCTTAACCTTAGGTTCTGTAATAGGAGCAAAGAGAGAAGCAGTTTGCGTGTGACTTACTGTATGCTTTAATATAGACTTGAAGAAATCTACAGTACCCCCTTCAACCTCAGCATTAACCTGTCCCATCAACTTTTTGTAAAAGCTCACTGCCACCTCACACATCTCCTCAACCCTTGTAACCCTATCTCCAGTCTCAGAAATAAGACTTGTGATGGTGTTTCTTTTCTGCCTCGTTCTCACATATCTATGAAAATAATTTGTATTTGAATCATCACCCTTTAACCATATCTCCCTGGACTTTTGCCTCAAAAATGATTCCTCAACCTTCAGCAATATGTGTAACTCCCTTGCTAATGTCACCTCCACTCCAGCCAATGCAGGAGTAGGGTTAGCTAGTGTTAATTCTTGGATTTCCTCAAGCTCACCCTCCTTATCTTTTACTTTTTGCCTTAAGTCAGAGTATTCCTCCTTATTAAGAACTTTAAGCATCCCTTTCAATATTTTGAGCTTCTTATAAACTTTCCCCATAGGGGAACCATAAACCTGCTGATTCCAAGCTTCATGCAGCAACTCCCCAAACCTTGGATGCTCCAACCAAAAATTAAAAAACTTAAAGGTTTGGGTAGTGATTTCAATGGTACCTCTGTTTGGACAAAAACTGGACAGTGATCCGAGACCCCAGGTTTTTGCATATGAACTTTGCTCTCCATAAATTCATCTAACCAAGCCAAATTAACAAAAGCCCTGTCCAAACGCCTGGCAATAGGATTACTAGATTGGCTATTTAACCACGTAAACCATTGACCAGTGGACTTATGCTCCTCAACTTCCATCTCTGTGAGCCACTCTTTAAAATCAGTCATACTTACAGAATGTGCTGGATTATTTGACCCCTCACTGGAGTCCCGGATTGCATTGAAGTCCCCCATTATTAACCATGGCCGATGCTGCACCTTTAGTCCAGCAATCTCTCTGTACATCTCCCTTCTTCCACCTTCTAAATTTGAAGCATAATGAACGAAACAAAGAACGACACTACATCTCCCACCATTAAATGGACAAATTGCTCTGAGGATCCCAGAACTTTCACTTTGACATCCTGTTTCCAAACCAACCACAGCTTCCCAATACCATTTTCATTATAGAATATCTTCTACTTCCAATTCACAAATCTCTTCTTTAACATCTTCTTCTCATCAGCTAGCTTGACCCGAGGTTCTAATACCGCTACTATACCAATAGTATACTTGTTTATCTTATTTAGTAAAGTATTATACTTACTATCATCTACAAACCCTCTTGTATTCCATGATAATATCTTCATTTACGATTCCTACCTCCACCTTTACCTCCTTTCTTCTTTACCTCAGGAGGATCAATTTAGATTTTCTTCCCCTTACTTGCTTCACTAGGAGCCTTATTTTCCTTATCCAACACTGTAAACCTGGAACCAGTAGGTAGAATAGCTCGAGCAGTGCCCTGAGTCTTTAAACTCCCTTCCATAGAAGATGATTTAAAGCCCCCAAACTGTTGCACAGGTTTGACAGGATTCCCAGCTATGTCTGATGATCCCTTCACCACCTCTGCAAAACTGACCCGAACCCTCCCATTTGATGGAGGGGTAATAGACTCAGTCACAACCAGAGTCGACTCCTGAACAACAGCCTCCTCTTCTTGACTTGCAAAAATACTCTGCAAAACACTATTCTGCAAATCCCTTAATATTTCCTCCTCTTGTTCTGCCTCAGCTACCCCATCCCCCTCCTTTTGTACTTCCGGAACAGCTCCACCCTTCTCAGGCTTCTTCTTCTGAACCCAAACACACTTAGGACCAGATGCAAAATTATGCCCAAATACTTGACATTGTGAACAGACTTGAGGGAGATTGCTATACTCAATCCCAATTTCAAAGGGAGGATCATCATCTGGATATATACGAATCGTCTCAGGAAACGAGTAATCAGCTCCAAGCACGCGCAAAACCCAACTGACCCCCCACCCGTGTCTTTTGATCCATCCAGAGAGGCTCACCAATCATGCTTGCAACCCATTCCAATCCTTCCAAGGCCAGATACTCCAAAGGGAGCCCCCAGATTCGGACCCAGATTGGCAGTGTTTCTACCTTAGGTACCACTGGTTGTATTCCCGACTTCCACTTTTGAAAGAAAACTGGGTTACCTCGATAGTGCCATGGACCCGACTGGAAGACCCAATCACACGAAGCAGAAGAAGGAAATTGGAATACCAAGAGCTTCACCCCAAACATCGACACTCGTACAACGCCATCGCATCCCCAAAGTGCGTTAGCCCACGAATGAAGCTTCGCTATCTTCGGACGAGATCCGACGAACTGCCCGGTTAGAGAATTCTTCCACCTCTCCGCTCCCTTCTCCTTCACCTCTTTTGGGAGACGATACCCGTCCTGAAATTTGATCGGAGGCCGATACTGAAGCCGATTCTCCGGGGTGACCTCAAAAAGCAGAGCCCTCGCCAGCCGGAGCGGCCGACGGCGAGGCAGCCATCGCAACCATAGAAATCGGGAGAGCTCAAGAGAGAGAGATCCCATCTCATGTTTTGCCATTATATCTTTTGTAGATTATTAATTCTTTCTATATTAATTTTATATCAAATAAATATTATTTCCGTGCCATGTCTGGGCTAGCACGAAAAATATTAGGCCCGGCACAACCCACCTCGTGTCAGGATGGCCTATATATTTCATGTTCGTGCTAGCCCGTGGGCGGCCACGCCAGTGTCCACGTACACTCATCAGCAAACATATTCTAGAGTTTAATCAAAGAAATAACAATAAATATAATGTAGCCTAGTTAGTTATAATGCTCTGTCTTCATTTAAATGACCATGGTTCAAATCCCAATGATGACATTTTTATTATATGAAGATAAATTGGATGAAATGACAAAAATAACTTTCCTAGAATTACTCTCGGATCACGAAATTTGAAATGGAACAATTCTAACTCAAGAATATGCTTTAAATATACTAAGCTTATTACCCCGGCCCCTTGGCCGGACGTAGTCTTGGAAATTGACCCTTTGATTCTATTTGATATTACCCGTTAACATGTATGCGGCATGCTCAGAGGTAGGTCAACAACACCATAATAGTATGATGGAAAGTCATTATCCCATTGCATTACAAAAGAAACAGTAACACATAAACACTATAATGGACAATCCAAACCAAGCCATTAGCTTTTAATATAGCCACTATTGCCATGCACCGTGATGCCCTTAGAGTGAACATGAAAAACCAAAGGAATGCTTACCTGGCTCCAATTACTTTTTATTGTGATTTTATGGTAATAAATTAATTACGGTTTTATTGCAAATGACATTCCAAAAGTTCACACTTGGGTTACGGTGGAATGGTTACACGGAAGAGACCGGAAAGGGGGTACGTTATGTCGGTGGCAATTTTTATAAAATGAAGGTCGCTACGAGACCAATGTTTGAAGAGCTCTATCCAAACAGACATGTCATGTCTTTGTGGAATGAGGAATTCCTCATTACCACTCAGAAGGACGTTGATGCCATGCTCCAATTTTTGTCCACCAATAACATTAAACAAGCGGAGATGTTCGTTTACACCGAGGCGGTCAAAAGCGGTGGAGGTCATTCTGGAGATGGTCAAACATCTGATATCCATGGTGGGGGTGGATTATAAGAAGATCATCCCCACCAGGAGTACCAAGACCCTCATTCATACCAGGAGTATCATGATGGAAATGGAAGTCATCATCAATCCTTCCCATCATATGAAGAAGAAGCCCAACAGTACCATGACAACCAACAAGAAGGCTACCAGTACCAACCTTAGTATAACTTCCACCAAGGAGGCGGTAGTTACCACAACTACCATTACGGAGCTGATGAACGTGCCTTTCATGATCTTGATCAGATGGAAGATTCCCTCCCAAATCTAGTTAGTGACCCTGAGGATGAAGAGGAAGGGAATGTCAGTGCAGAAAGCTTCGATCCTCTTGAAGTTGCTGATGATTCTGGCCCAGATTCAGATGCAGACGCTGATGAGGTGTCTCGCGACGGTGTACCTATCTTGTACTACAATCACATTCAAAATGAAGATGGGTATGTTGATGCCGACATGGAGCCGCCAGAGGTGCTAGTATGAGGTCCACTCACTGGCTTTAGGAAGGGCCAACAATTTGTCAGGAAGAATGAGGTGCGACACACTATTGCCACTGGAGCAATGACTCGGAGTTTTGAACGGCACACAACCCATTCCTATACGAAGAGGCTCATGGTTAGATGCCAAAATCAACATGAGGGATGAAAGGCTAGGGTCCAAGCCATCAAGAGCAAGAGAGTCGGGCATTGGGTCATATTCCGTGCGGTGAACACTCACACATGTGTGTCATCCTTAACATAGCAAGGCCATCGACAGTTGAAATCCAGGGTGGTTGCCGCGACTATCAAGCATCTAATTGAGGAACAACCCGACCTAAAGGTTAAAACCATCATCGCCGACATTTCTAGTCGTTATGGATATATTATTAACTACAAGAAGGCGTGACATGGAAAGCAGAAAGCAATGGCCACCGTGTTTGGTGACTAGGAAGAATCATATGCATTCTTTCCCAGATTGATTTTGGCATAGGAAGGGTCTAACCCTGACAGCGTTTTCTCCCCTCCCCCCCCCCCCTCCCCCTCCAAGATGATGAAATTCAGCCGTTGGAGCCTGGTAACAAACACCATCGAACTTAAGCTACAAAGGTGAAGAACAAATAAAAATACTAAAAAACAACTCCAAAATAGAAAAGGAAGTATTTGTGTATTATGATGGTTACCTCTGCTTTCCAAAGGTGATCCAGCTTCCTACGATACTCCTCCAGTTTATGCTCGACTAGGTTGTCGCATGTTGTTTCACCAAGCCACCTATTCATATGGAAAATTACACAATGGTAATACACACTAACAATTGTACTATAAAATACCGAATTAGTAAAAAAAAAGGTAAGAGCTATGAGTGGGATCGAAGATGTTTACCTACAACCATAAGCTTCATGTCGTAGGGGATGGTTGGGTCCTCATTCCTTGTTGGGGTCTTCCTTCGGCGCAATCCATGGCAGATGCTCCCAAGCCCAAAATTGGGCGATGAACATGGCCCCATCAATCTCCTTCACCGCTCTCAAACTTGCATTACAGAGGGAGCGGTAGATATGAGCTAGGCAAGCAGATGCCCAACTTAGGTTCCCCATATCATCCCAATCACCAAAGATGATCTTCAACCAGGCATTGCTTATTAAATTGTTCGGATTTTTTTGGGAAGAAAAATCCTCCGATCATGGCGAGGATGTAGACACGTGCATAAATTTCTTTATCACACTCCGAACTTTGCTTCGTGAGGGGAAGGCCTCCTACATTAGGGTTATGCTTACGCATGATCTCCGCTATCAACCAAGTGATGGATACTTGGCCCTTGGATAGTGGTGGATGACCATCCGCATCGTGGTCTCCCTTTTCTGGCGGTACCAACCCCGTGGCGCTCCATATGAAATGCTAGCAACCGCTCATATTCGCAACAACTTTAGGTGGTGGAGAAGAATCCACACAAATAACATCGCCATCGATGGGAAAATCGATTAGGATGGAGATGTCCTTAAGTGTGATGGTACACTCGCCTGCGTGAAAGTTGAAGCAATGTGTCTCCTTTCGCCATCTCTCCACCAATGTCATGATGAGTTGGCGATCGATCTTTATCCCATTAAAGTGCCTAATAGGATCCAATCTTGCCCTTCCTAGAAAGGGCAAGATGACGTCGTTCCATGCGAGCACATTGGTCGTACCCCTATAGCGGACTATATGGTATGCATCCTAGCGAAGAATTTAACTTTCACTATAAGTTTATGATTTATACATGTATAAATCTATTATAACAAGAGAACGATGGAGAGAATTTCAGAGGAAGTTAGAAAGAGATAAGAACAAAAAAAAAGTACAAATTTAAATATAAATTGAAAAATGCAAGGACATAACAAGTAGTAATAGAATTAGTTTCTTCCATGTTGGCCAATTACCAATTTATCTTTAGCGAAAATTAAGGAGAGAGCAGTAATTTTAGAATTGAGAAACTACATAAAACTATGCTATGAAAATTGCAGTATCAAGAACTATAAAAATACATACGGTAAACTTAGTGGGCTTGCTAATCATGATGAAAAAGTCCTCCGATTTTCAGAGTGTCACTTCGTGTATGTTTTGTATTAAAAAAGATACTAAAAATATGTTTAGTGTAATTGGTTGTGATTGTTGTTTTTATTTGAAGAGATTCGGTTTAAAATCTTGATATTGCCATTTTTTATATAAAATAATTAATTAATTGTAAAGAAAAAAATATCCTTTGTACTTTCACTCTCAATAGAGAAAAGTAAACAAAACTCTATTGTATAATAGGCAAAATTCATCTGTGTAGCCAAAACATTGACGTTTGTCACAATAATAGCTACTTTTGGGGAAATACCAATCATAACCAGGATTTTGAAAGTTTCATGACACATATAGACATTTTTGTTACAAACTTTAACGGTGTTAGAAACTCCGTCAGTTAAATTAACGTTAGGCTGACTAGGATGCCAAATCATCACACGTCAGCTACAAGTCATCAATATCATTGCCACATCATATTGATTTATCTTTTAACAATTCCAAGTGGATAAATGAAAATAATAATAATAATTTTTTTTCAAATAGTCTTTTTTATCTAACCTAAATTTTTTTATTTGTGAAAACTAAAAAAAAATATTTTTTTATCTCACGTCCCTCTCTTCTCTCTGCCGCCGCACACAGAGCACCCCCTTCTTCTCAATTTTTTCTTTCAACGACGAGGAATCTCCAGCAAGCAAACCAGAACTAGCAGCTTCAACGACGATGAATCTCCATCAATCAAAGCTTCCCCGGAACCGCCTCTGAGATCCGTCAATCCGGTAGCCGAAACGTCGCCTCAATCATCCAAGAGAACCCCCACCGCTCATCTTCATAGCATCTGACCCTGCCACCGTCTCAGTTGACCTTGTTGGGGTTTTGGAATAGAGTGAGACCAAAGACTGGACGAGCGAGAATTAGAGAGAGAGAGAGAGAGAGAGAGAGAGAGAGAGAGAGAGAGAGAGAGAGAGAGAGAGAGACAAAGGAGTAGCATACCAATGACTGGTTAACGATGGCGGAGAAGATATTGGTTGTGTCATATCCAATGATTTGGTGGCGAGTAGGCTGATGAGTTTCAAGATCGATTTAGTAAATCTATTGGCGGTGGAGGTGGTGATGGTATGAGCTTATGCTCGTATCCAGATTTGAGCAGGAATCGCTGTGGAGAAATCCAGATCTGAGGCAGGAATCGTTGTGGTTGGCGTGAAAGGAACCGCCATCCAATCCAGAGAAGCAACGGAGTTCGAGTGAATAATTTGACTCACCATCATTGTCGTATCTTCCTTTTGGTGTCTCTCTTCCAACTTCTAAGCTAATCTATCTCTTCCATCAAAACTCCAAAACCTAGCAAAAATCCATTCCCAACATGAATCTGCCGATTATCCCAGTCCCCAAGAAGCTTCGCCAACCTCTTTCGGTCGTCGCATCCAAGGAGGAGGTGGATGACGCTAATGACGGAGAGCTGAAGGGGAAATAAGAAAGAGAGAGAGAGAGAGAGAGTAAATTAGAAAGAGAGAGAGAGAGAGAGAGAGAGAGAGAGAGAAAGAGAGAGAGAGAAGCAACGTTAGTCCAGTCAATCATTTGATTAACACCGTCAAAAAATTAGACGGAAGTGGCTATTTTTTGTATTTCGCTAAAAGTAACTACATTTGACCAAACATTGTGTATTTTGGCTATATATTATTAGAGAAGGATTGTATAGATTCCCGACCTCTTCGGCACAAAATTTCCCCCCTCAATGAACATATATATATGGTGCCTTCTATCGTACTCCGGGTGAAATCCGGGGTACCGCATACATTGAGTATGAAAAGGCCATCTAGACCTCGAATTAGCAGGATTTTTGGGCATTATACTATACCCTAACACTTAATGAGTGAACCCTAGGTCCTAATTATCTAAATCATAAACTATATACTCTAAGATGGTGCCTTCATTTTTTTGCCTATATTTGGACGAATCATAACCGTCGATTATTATTTTTAATTAAATTGATCTTGGGGTAAAAGATTTAGAGAATTAAGACCTAGATTTTGATCTTTAAGGGTTAGAGTATAGTATCATGTCCGAAAGATCAGTCTATTCAAGTTCTGGATAACGTTTTCTTACTCAAGGTATGCGGTACCCTGGATTTCACCCGGGGTACGGTAGAACTCCCCATATATATATATATATATATATATATATATATATATGGACTCTATGAACCAAGGTTGTCAACCCGCGGGTTGACCCGGACTCGTTCAAGCTAGTGGGTCAAGGGTTAATGGGTCAACCATTTTAGCCCGGTTTGGCCCGGACATATAGAAAAAGTCATTATATTGTACTTATCCTCATAAATTATATCAAATCTTATCTAGCATATGAGTATGACTGATAACATATAATATTACACCAAAATAATATATCGTACTTAGATCCAACATATAGTGAAAATTCACACACACTTATATAACATAAATATTCAAATGTTCAACTTAGGATTCCAAAGATTGAGTTAGGCGAAAAGAAAAATCGGAAAATAGGCGCATTTCACAAACCAAAGAAAAAAATGACACAATTTGACCTCCAACCCGGTACCTTGTAACGGTCGGCCCGGCGAATGCGTATGGCCCGTTTTTCTCACCGTGTCAGGGTCAAAGTGGATCGACCCGCGGGTCAACCGGGTTGACAACCTTGCTGTGAACATATTTTTGCCGAACTAACACTCTGAAAGCTGAATCACTCGCCTGCACTCGTCTGCATCAGTCGCCATAACAAAAAGATTCGAACTTTGTGGTCGGTGAGATTCAGGAAAACCCGAGCGCACAATCCCAGCACAACACTCTCTCCTGCAGCTTCCAACTGTTCGCTCCTTCTTCTTTCCCCCTTCTCCTACCTGGGTTCGGATCAAAGGACCCCCAGAGCTCAAACCTTCTCGCACTTTCCGCCCCATCCAAACACCCTCTTTTACCGCGCACTGAGTCGCATTCTGAAGAGGTACATCCGCGGAAGAATGGTTATAGCTGCAGCGGTGCTAATTCTGGGTGTCTTACTGGGAGCCTTGTTTCTGATTCCACGAAAATCTGGTAAAATCGTTTTTGGGGTGCTTTCCATGGTGGATGTCTTGGTGTTTCTTTATTCCCCGTGCATTTTGTCAACAGATTTCCCAGTGGTGATATTCGAAAGTTTGATTATTTCAGCTGTCGCAGAAAAGAGCCGAACAAATGCCGCCGATAGAAAGAAGGTGGGTGGGTTCTGATGTTACAGCTTTTCGCAGCATTTTTGAAATGCGACTTTGATAATCTGTTTTTTCAGTGTTGTCTAGGCTCATAGCACCATTCACTGGCCAACGACACTGCTCTGTGAAAAGAGAGGGAATGTGGTAGGAATTTAGATGAATCCATTTGTGAACATAGTCCTGATGCTCAAATAGTTTCTCATGTTGTTTAGGTTTGCTACTTCTAGGATTGTTCTTAGTAATGACACGATTGTGTGTTACCAGAATCCGAGGTTAATGTTGGCAACATCTATAAGCATTCATGGGTTATGCCTATTGAATATTGATACTTGGATCACCATTGTTATAATGCTGGAACGCCGTTCGTGTACTAATTTCCATGTAATTGTTATGTCCCTCACATGATGAGGAGAATATGGGTTTGCTTGTCTGGATTATATATGGCTTGATGAGGGGTGATTGAGATATATATTATTTGTTGCAGACAGATGCTGAATGCTACTGTGAACCTTATGCTTTTCTGGAGCTTGATTACAGCCGTTTACTTCGAATTCTAATTTGTTTGTTATGCTGCGGTTGTCAGACTTTCTGTTAACCATGCTTATAGTTTGATCTAAGTCATTGGTGTTCGCTTAGCCATTGAATAAGTTTCATGTCTCTGTCTTTCTTATTCTCAGGTATACAGAGTCTACAGTAAAGCCGAGATCGCCTTGCATAACAAGAGAACTGATTGTTGGATCATTGTAAAGGACAGGGTACGGTCTTTCTCCCAGTTTCATCCTCCATACCAGTTATTTAAAGCCATTAATACAAGTTTTCTGCAAGAATGGATTTCCTTATCCCCTTTTTGGTGTTTTCTTCGCTGCAGGTTTTCGATGTTACCTCTTATGTAGAAGAACATCCCGGTGGTGATGCGATTCTGACGAATGCTGGGAGCGATTCAACTGAAGGATTTTATGGGTATGCTTGATCTTCATCGTCGACACTAGTTTAGCAGAGATTGCCCCAATTCAGTTTTTTGTTCATAGAATTAAGTGAGAATCAGATAACCACACTGTACACTGTTAAAAGTGCTTTGATGGAACTAGTTAAGAATAGGCAGCAGAAGCGTCATGTTAGGTTGTCTGAGCTTCTGCTTGCTCTGTCCAGAGTTGCAATGTTTGGAAAAGGATAGTTAACCATTTGGGTGGGAGTAGCTTAGTAGAGAATGACCAGGTGGATCTGGGTGAAATTAGAATAATCTTGATCTATGACATCGTAGATATGTTTGTCCTGGTACTTTTGGTGACAAAATCGAGTTAGTTGTTCCATCTATATCCTTGTTCTCTGATCCACTCTCGTTCTCGTTATAGTAAACTTCATGTGATCAATCAGGGGAACTGTGGACGGTATTTATGTTTCCTCGACTTGGAATGCTTAATTCCACTCTTTCTTTTGTTATTCATTGCAGCCCGCAACATCCTGGTGGAGCTTTCCAATTGATTGAGGACTACTGCATTGGAGAGCTGGAGAAGTAGTCATCAATCTGGACATCTGGTTTTCGGGCTCGTCTAGGTCCGCATTGTATTTGTATCAACTTGTTTCTTCTCCTGGCCGTGCTGCTGAACTGCACTGTACCGTTTCTGAGCTTAACATTAGCATTTTAAGGGGAATCCTTGAGTTACAGTATGTGTGTGGCCTATGCATTAGTAAGAAGATAGATATTAAGTTGTAGGCTGGAACTCATTTGTGCCTGAACTTGCTACCCTGTGTTCTTTATTTCAGCAAGCATTATCATGTTAAACTTGCTTAGGAGGTTCTGTTATTTGGGAAGTATTGTGGAAGTAGTGTTATTACGGAAGTAGGACTAAGTTTTGGTCTTTACCTTTTCTACTTAGGAAATGCTTCTTTGCTATATATGATGCATCGGCAAGCCTAGTGAAACAAGCAGAATGAGTATTGAAGTTAAAGTAGAGAGAAGCATTATTCATTTTTTAGGGCTTCTATATCTTACAATGCTACAGGAACTGTCGTCGATGGAAGACAAGAAATGCATTCAGATTTCCTTATAGATCTTCCCATCTTTGAAGTGGTAACCGATGTCACCAACTAATCGACCGGAGAAATGGGAGCCCATGGCAGAGATTGGACATTACAAGTTGTCTGCAAAGACCTGCTCCATCGTAGAATCCATATGCTAAAATTAGGGCTTAATTGCAAGTTTGGTCACTCGAATTGCTATAAAATTTCACGTTTGCCACTCAAATTAATTTATTCCATTTATAGTCACTCGAATTAGTTGAACAATTCAAGTTCGGTCACTCTCCGTTAATTTTGACTGACGTGGCGGTCAACTCTGACAGTTGATCGTTAAATGTGTGACGTGGCAAATAAAAAATAATTATAAAATAAAATAAATTTTTTAGAAATTACAAATCGGACGAGGGAATTGGGTCACAAATCGGACGGGGAGACGATCGAGTGGCTGCTCCAGCAGGCGGAGCCGGCGATAATTGGGGCGACGGGAACGGGCACCATCCCGGCCAATTTCTCCACACTGAATGTCTCCCTGCGGAGCAGCGGATCCACTCTCTCCGCTCCGCCGTCGAAATCGGCGCCGCTGCATTCGTTTCACGGGGCGCTTGCTTTGGCGGCGGCGCAGCAGCAGCATTACGAGGAACGGTTTTCCGCCGTGCATCTGGGATTCCACCACCAGCAGCAGCATATGTTGTCGGCGGATCAAATCGCGGAGGCTCTGCCTAGCGCCAGCGGCGGAGATAGCGGCGGTGGTGAAGCGACGAATTCAGGGGAGAATTACCGGAAAAGATTCAGGGAGGATTTGTTCAAGGATGAAAATCAACAGGGCGAAGAGAGCGACGACGGAGGGGGATCTCTGAATAGAATCCCTAAACAACAAGAAGCAGTGTCAGCGTCCTCATCGCCATCAGCTTCCTCTACTTCCGTACAGCGTCCATCCAACATTGGCACGACGATGTGGGCGGTGGCGGCAGGCCCCAATGCCGGTGCTGGGAACACGTTCTGGATGCGGCCGGTGACGGCTCGCTGCTTACCGAGAGCCAAGTTTTTGTGATAATGATGTGTAATTTCTAAAAATTTAATTTTTATTTTTTAATTATTTTTTATTTGCCACGTCACACATTTAACGGTCAACCGTCAGAGTTGACCGCCACGTCAGTCAAAGTTAACGGAGGTTAACGGAGAGTGACCGAACTTGAACTGTTCAACTAATTCGAGTGACTATAAATGGAATAAATTAATTTGAGTGACAAACGTGAAATTTTATAGCAATTCGAGTGACCAAACTTGCAATTAAGCCCTAAAATTAGAGACGCTGTACGTCTCTTACTCTTTAAGCACTTTCTGATAAGAAATAAAATGAATGAATGTGCACCATAATGATAAATAGTTACAATAACCCAATTGTAAAAACCAAGAGAGAGGCGCGGTGCCTTGAGGGTTGTGAGCACGAGGTTCTTGCCACGAACCATGGTCGGGGAAGCAGTTGCAGTCATGGATCTTGAGCAGCAGAGAATCTGAAACAATGAGATACTTTCAGGCATTTTGCGGAGGGAGGAGCTAAGCAAGATATCAAGCCCTCCTCAAACATGAATGAAACATTCTGCGATGGCCAATTGGCCTTGTAGCAGTAACTCACTACACAATTGCACAATTGTTCTCAAAGGATCTGCAATTTAAACCCCTCTTCTACGAACCCAAAAAAAGAACAAGCAAATTGTTGGTATCGCATCTGAACTTCCAACTGCATAACAACAATCTATAAATTACAGCACAAATGATATGAAAAAATTACAAAACCAGTCCACCACAAAAAGGATAGATTTGGATGGATGAAATGAAATTCAATTGAATTGAGACTAACACCTTCCCCTCCTAGAAACAGACCAAAATCAATGAACAACAAATAGACTAAGCTTGATCCTAGCCTGCAGCCTGGAAGTAAAACACATAGGACAACATGTAGAACCCAACCCACCAAGAATAGCTTCCTTTTTTTCGCTTTTGAACTGAATTTTCAAACCCCTAACAATCAAATTAATTAATCAAACAAACAAACACTCTAACCCTTTCTGAAATGATGATCTTCAGACATCATATTTCTTGGGACGTCTCCATTGCGCCAAACTTCTACAGAGAGAGCCAAGGAATGAGGCTTTTTGAGGAGCACCTTTCCTCCCTAAATGTTTCCCTCCCAAGTCTGTGTAAAGTGGACCCATATCCTTGCTCCTATCAATCTGCATATAGTGAAAATCGTAAGAAAGAGGAACATATGATGCAAAAGGAAGAAATCATCGTCGAATGAAGATTTGAAATGCATTATGCATACCTTGTATATCTTCCCGTCTTTTAAGTGGTAACGAATGCCCGACCAGTTGATAGATTGAGAGAAATGGGAACGCATAGCAGAGATTGGATACAAGAAGTTATCCACCACCATAGCTACAAAGACCTGCTCCATTGTAAACCCATTTGGCTACTATTAGCAAGGAAGTAGTTTTGAGACTTTTTAAGCACTTACTAATAAGCATCAAAATGAATGAATGTGCACCATAACGGGTACATACTTACCAGAACCCAATTGTATGAACCAAGAGAGAGTCGAGGTGCCTCGGGGGATAGGATGTTGCACAAACGAACTTCTACCCTTGTCAAGTTCCACATCGAGAAGAGTTCTACAAATGTGCATGCTGCCAGACATGCAACCAGTAACAAACCTGGGGGAAAAGGAATTTCTCACAATAGTAAGAATTCAGCACTTGAATTGTATTTGGTTGGGTGTATCTTTCGCAATTGTTTGCCAACAATTTTGCATGTTGTAATCAGAGGTGCATTTGCAAAACAATGCTTGGTTCAATGTATTTGTACACGAAATTGTGATAGAAACCAAATACAGCCAACCAAATAACCTAAGAATATGAGAGAATATTAACAGATGCTTTGATTACCTTTCGAAACAAACACTGTTTCCTCCCGAGCATACCCTTGGGCATAAATGCGAAGAGCGGCTGCAATATGAACCACAGCCATGAAGTATGGCGCTGTAAACCCCCACGACAAATAGCAGTGGACAGAAAACAATGCTCGGTTCATCGTCCAGTTAACCTTTGATATGTACGACTCCAACACAAATGTTTGCTTCCTCAAGTAATTCCAGTACCTAACGGAATAAAACCAGTTAAGTTGAGCCTAATGGAATGGAGGGCACATTCAAGCCTGGGAAAGGGATACATGACAAACCTTGAAAAGCTAAGATCACTAGCAAGTGGGTGAGGGAAGACAGCAACTGGAGGTGAAGTAATTAGTAACTTATGAGCCCCTGGGGAGGGAAGGAAGAAGATCAGCGATCTAACAAGACATTGCAAAATTGCCACTTCTTCTTAAGACATTCAGAAAATATTGTTGGTGGGAGAGAGTTACCAGCTAATGCTGCAAGAGTCATATCATCCGAGTAGCCACCATCTCGAAGTCCAGAGAGCACACCGTAACGATCACATCTAAAATCATCAGCATGCATCTGAAAAATAACTAGGATTATTACAGATGAGAAGTTTCAAGTCGGATAATGGACTAGATGCTAAATAGACAATGGGAAGCTAAGTACCATCATGCAACCTCCCCACAAGAAGAACGTCCTTCCACCAGTTGCAAATCCCATCGAACAAGGCTGCCAAAAAGAAATATCAAAATGCTCATCATTAACGAATTCATATCGAGGTATACATTAGCAATTTACAAGACGTGAACTAAAAGAGAGGGAAAGAAAGAAACAAGGAGTGTCCTTTTACCATATGATACTCATAGATGCAGTAACTTCCCAGACTACCAGAAGGTAGATCTAGAGGGTATCCCGTTTGAATAAATATCTGCACAAATTTTCTGTAAATTAGACAAGATGAATGTGTGGCATAGACGAAACACAAGATAGTCAAGGAAACCAGGAATACCGCTGGATTCTTCACCATCTCTGCAGTGAGTGCTCCAATGGACCCAGGGTGCAGCCTGACATCATCATCCAAAAACAGTACATATTTGGTCTCTGGATGCATGTTCTCCACCCCAACCTTAAAAAGAAAAAGAGCAGTAGCAAAACATTATTATTTCCTATGGGACTATGCTTCAAGATGGGTTAGAAAATGATGGTGAATGAAAACTGCTAGCTAGCTGTTACCCTAAGCTTGCATATGTCCAAGTGCCCTGATCTTCTAAGTACAAACTACCTCACTAGTCACTACAAGAGAAACAAAAGAAAACTACAGAATTGCAAGTCATATACTATATACCAATTGGTTATGAATTTTCTGACTGCATGTAGTTGACAATCCAGCTACAATAACTTGAGCATCAACATGATCCTGCACAAGTCAATAAAGCTCAATGGTCATAAAACAATATATGAAAATTCTGAAGATAGACATATATTTATCTGAAAGAGTTTAGAGGGTGACGAATCTGTCAAATTGTGAGAATAGTTATGAGCAGAATGTCTTCTGTGTATACACGGAGATTTTTTTTTTGGTTCGATTCTCTAGATGGATTGACGGCCCAACAAAACGTGCTGCTCCTACTGGACAGTGCCAATAATGTGCTATCGCACCGGGGGGAAAATGCAACTTCCAAAACAAGCCGCTCAGCTGACAGTATGTGTTAAATATGAGCAAGAATACCTTAAAATCAGATAATAAGCGAGACACAGCATGGTAAGCAGGGTCTTCTGTGCTTTCTACAATGAAGAGAAATTCCAGAGGACCTCCATAGAGTGATGTTATCTACAAAACCAACCACAAACAACAGTTAACAGCAGTTGATAGAATACAAGAATAGCCAAAACATAGGAAGAGCAAACCACAGCAGCTAACAGAATTTGATGGGGAAAAAAAAAGAATACACATATTATCAAGCTTTAAACAACACAAAGCACATGACCAGTTGGATCTAGTCATGCATCCCAATAGCACATGATTATCCAAAATTTCAAATTCTCCGTGTTCAAAAAATGACTAACACAACTTCTGTAACAAGAAGCTGGGCGTAATCACGAAGTAAACAGACAACATTGACGAGCTTATGAACCAGCTGCGCAAGACCATAATAAAAGATGCAGTAATGAAATCCAACTGACCTGACTTCTCCAATTGTGGAGATTGTGTTCTCCAAAGCCTTTCAAAGGCATAACGACACTCACTCTAGGCAGGTTGGCCTGATAAGAGTGCTCCAATTCATTGATGTCATGGCAAAGGAATGAAAAGCTGTTGCCAGCTCTAGCACTATCCTTCATTCGTTTAATCTCTCTATTCCTGCAGTGAGAAGGTACCATAAGCCAAGAGACCACTGCATGCAACCTAAATGCAAATAAAAAGATACAATCGTCATATTCATATAACATTGATACCTGACATATGAAGCGAGGACCCATCCAAGGGCAAGAATCAAGCAGATCAGACATCCCTGCGCAATGAACAAACGTTTAAGAGATAACATTATCATCAATCTCTAGAAAGATAAAGCTGTAATAGCAAGGACCTGAATAGTAAGAAAGAAACAGATCAAGGCAATAGTAAGAATGCAAAATATAACAGGAACGAAATTGTTTGTTGCATATACGTTCAATTGTTCAGAGCAAGAACATGAACCATAGTCATAGTTTCTGTGACAGCCAAGACCAAGAGACCTTGAGACCACATCAACTTCCAAAACATGCGGAATAAAAAGATGCAACTAGATCTTTAACATGGAGAAATATAGCAAGATAAATGGGACTAGCATGGAGCACCAACACAGCAACTTCAGATGGACAAGGAAATATAGTCTGTGGATACTCTTGAAACCAATATTGTAAGCAGTAAGATGGCAAACAGAACTAACATGCAGTAACCACGTACTTAACAGAATTTCTAACATAATACCACCAATTAAACCCTCCTCCTAGACAACTAGCTTGCAACTACTCCGACCATATTCAACCGGATAGTGTCGCAATCCAAATTTATTAAGTTGGCCTTGCAGTTCAGAATTTCAGGACACTCGCCCTAAAATCCGAGATATATAACACCTATTAAATCAAGCAGGATATTTAGGCATATAAACAAGGAGGTTGAGGTTGCAGTAAAAACCAAAGGGGCGTGGAGACAAATGAATTGTAGAAGTGGACAAGCATTGCTCGACCAATCCAATGCCGAAAACACTTCGGCAGGGCCAAATCCAAAATAAGAGCTATCTCACACGTAACCCTCACAGCTCATATATTCGATTATATGCTCCAATAAAGGTGGCAAAGAAGGAGACATCCGAAAAGTTACAAAATTCTATCACAGGGCGCTAGCCATTAGCATCCATCCGTTTGGGAAAATCTAAAAGGCCACCGGAAAGTGGAGCGCTTTGGCATACATGGCTGGCTGCATTTGGTTGGAAGGCGAATATCTCATGTCAAGTTATTCCAGCAAAGCATGCTGGAATATGCCACAGGGTAAATTGAACAAATTCCAGCTCAAGAAGCCGAACTTGTCAAGGATTCACCAGAATTCAGCTCATACAACATACAAAACGAGGAAAAGTTCACACCTTTACACCGCCAAATTGCCAATGTCAACCAATAATCAGAGCCCAGAGAAGGACATCGAAAAGGGCAGGCAGAAAAAAAGTTTTCTAAACTTGAAAGAGTAAGCATCGGAATTTCCTTTGGCAGAAAGGTACGGGGGAAAAAGAGACACAGTTTGGATCTGAATTAGAAGGGGAAAGGGAAGGAGGGATAAACCTGGATCTGAACGAAGATTGCAATGGGAGAAGAGAAGGCCTTGGAGAGAGAGAAGAGGAACGAATCCACGAGCTCCATTGATAACATTCTGATTCTCCCACCTTCCCTCCCCCGTTCTTGATTGTTATCCCCCTTCCTTCGTTTCGCTTCCCTTCACAAGAGCTCTCTGTTCCTCTTCTCTCGGAAATTACTATTATGCAAACCGCCAAAAAATTATCCCTCTGCAGCCTTCCCCACTTCCCTCAAAAGAATCCCAATACTGGTTCTCTCTCTCTTCCTCTCTCCCTCCTGCTATCTTTCGGGTTGCTTCTTCTCCTTGTTCGATTGCTCTCCAGTTACCTCAATCTCCCAGGCAACCGCATTCCAGCTCAGATCGCCTTGGAAAGAAGACGGGACATAAGGAAGAGAGGGAGAGAGAGATGGGTTTTTTTGTTTGAAAAAAAAAACGGAAAATAAAGAACAGAGGAGCGGGAGGAGATGAGAAGCGAAGACAGAGGGACAGAGAGAGAGAGAGAGAGAGAGAGAATGGGATTTTAAAAGAGAAAAAGGGTCGCGAGGGGGAGAACCGCGTAGCTTTTATAATTGATGGAATTTCAAAAAAAAACAGGGGATCCCGTCGCCGAACCCTTCCTCCGCTTTCCCCCGGTCTCTCCGCCACCGCTGCTCCGCTGCTTTTATCTTAAACTTATAGCAATGATTGCGAGTCCCCTGTCGTGGGTAATTTTATGGATGAAGCACAAGGCGACTGGGTGAATCCGTGGTTGGTTGGGATTGTAGCTTGTAGGAATTGTTGGAGTTGGAGTGAGAGACACTAGTTGAGCGTTATAATTTTCAGAAAGGAGTGTGTGGAATTTCAGAGGTAGGGGAAGATGCGGCTTTTTCATTTCGGATCTTTTGCTTTTGCTGCTAATTTATTGGCTGTCCCTTCTCTTTACTGTATTGATTGTTGGCTTGTTGCCCTCGTACTTGATAGCACCATGCAATCAAAGCGACAGCCTTTTTCTGTTACAATTTCCTTTCCTTTTTAAGTGGTGGGTAGGGTTGTCAGTTCGGTCGTCGGTTGGCGGCTAACCGGCTGGTCTAACTGTTAACCGTCGGTTAGCGGCTAACTGGAAACCGAAAAAATGGGTGGCGGTCGGTTGTCGGAGGCGTTCAATGGTTAGGCGGTTAGCCGAAAAACCGAGGCCGGTTAATCGACGCTAACCGACCCTGTTTTGGCCTAAATAAAACTACCCACCTCTCCCTAAACCCTAGCAGCCGTGAGCCACCCCCCATCCTCCCTCCTTTGACCTCTCGTTCCTCCATCCTCCCTCCTCCTCCCCCATCCTCCCTCCGACGACGACTCCGGCCGCCCTCCTCTGCCTCCTCCGCTCCCCCTCCTTCCACTGTCACCACAACTTGCTCTGACTCCGAGCCGGCCAAGCAAGAGGCAGAAGAAACTTCCTCCTCCTCGGATTTGATTCCTTTCAACAACAACAGTAGCAGCAGTGGCGCATCTGGTTCGACGACCTCCTCCTCCCCTGCGCCGCGCCTCGCCGCGCCTGCAGATCTGTTTCCATGGAGAAAGAAGGTGAGAGAAGAAGAAGGAAGGAGAGAGAAGAGGTCTGGTGGAGGGAGGAAGGAGAGAGGAGGAGATAAGGAAGGAGTGGTGGAGTTTTTTTTTTGTTGTATTTAAATTTTTTTTTTTTGTGGAAAATGTATTTTTTCGGTTGGCCGGCTAACCGAGCCTAAAACCGGAACCGACCAGTCGGTTGGCCGACTAACCGTGACCTCTCTTCGGTCGGTGGTCGGCAGCTATAGGGGGTGTCTCGGTTTAACCGATAACCGGGTTTTCGGTTTTCGGTTAAATCAAAACCAACCGACTGCCACCCCTAGTGGTGGGTGTTAGGGGTAGGGTTGCAAATGAGCCGAGCTGTTCGCGAGCGGCTCGACGTTCGACTCGGGAAAAGCTCGTTCGAAACTCGACTCGTTTATTAATGAGTCGAGCTTGAGCTTAGCCTTCTGCAGCTCGTGGAGCTCGCGAGCTAGCTCGACTCGGTGGCTTGTTGAGCTCAACTCATGAGTTGGCTCGTTAAGAGCTCATGAGATGTCTCAACTCTCAAGATTGTGGTTAGAGAGTCAACTCGATTACCTAGTTATGAGCGAATTGATCTATATGAGTTTTATTTTAATAATTCATAGGATTGTTTAATTATATATCTCACTCTATATGAAGTTTAACACGTAGATCATGTAAGCAAATATGTTTTATTTAATTTTAAAAAGCAATTATGTATCATAGATTGCTTCGATACTGTGAAATAACATAATTTTCACAAATTAAAATTTATTAACATAAAATTAGTTAATATTGAACACTTAACTATTATTATTATTTTCTTCATCTTAACATTAATCACATGTATCATGTATTACATACAAAACGAATATATCAAATACGAGTCAAGATTTTATTAAGCAAGCTAGCTCGCAACTCGACTCGGCTCGGCTCGTTATTAAACGAGCCGAGCTCGAACTCGACTCATTTGTTAATGAGCCGAGCTCAAGCTGAGGAAAACTCGACTCGACTCGGCTCATTTGCAGCCCTAGTTAGGGGTGGCGATACGGTCCGGTTAAATTGATCCGGTTTGGACCGATTTTTTCGAGAATATGAGAATCGAAGATTGAATTGAATACAGTTCGGTTTTAACCTGGTCTGATTTTGGTCTGGTCTTGATTTTAGATTGGCTTTGTGTGGGTTTGAGTGGGCTAAGGCCTAAAAGGGTGATGAGTTGGTTAGGTGCGGAGTGTTGGGCTCTATTATCCGGTCTTTATATTATTCCCGAGCCGGTCCCGGACGATTTTCTATCTCAAATCTAAGCCCAAAGACGGGATTGGATTGTTTGCTATCAAGTCCCGGCCCGGTCTCAATTCGAATTATACAATCCGATTTCGGGTAAAACCAAAAAAACCCGGACCAAATAGTCACCCCTAGTGGGTGTAATGAATCAGTCGTGCTCACGCCTCTTTTTGTGAGTATTTACTCACACTGTGAGAATGGAGGCCACGCTAGCAGAGCTAACATACAAGGGTTGGAGCTCAGCAACTAAAAGAATGACTTATTTAAGAGAATTTTTGCAGTTTCTAGATTGAAAGCTAAGTTAGTTAAGAGAACTAGTATTCAATTTCATGAACTAGTATCTTCAATGCACAGACTAGTATTTAATGACACCCACCAACTATTCTCAGATGAGAGAGAGAGAGAGAGAAAGCATCTCCGACTAATATTCATATCGCCCAATCTAGTATCCGTCTGTGTTGAAGTAGTATCCATGTTTTGTTGAACACTTTGTAGCATTTTGTTTTAATGAACTAGTTTCAATAGAGCACATACTAGTATCTACACTCACATAACTAGTATACACCAATCAATTACCAACTAATATCCACAATCAAACCAACTAATATTCAAGGTTTACTAACGGATATCCAGTACACGTGGTATCATTTTTATATCGATCATTATATATGAACTAGTAAGTAGTAACCACACTATGATAATGTAGTATGCAATTGTATCCAGACATCACAGAACTACTATCCAGACTCAAAGAATTACCAACTAAAGCCAATAAATTACAAACTAATATCCACATTAAAACAACTAGTATTCAAGGTTTGCTAAATAATATCCATAATGAAAACAATATGTATTCCACATTCACGAAGTGATATCCAGATAGCACAAAATAGTATCCATACCACATATAACTAATATTCATAAAAAATCATTTATAAATTGGTATCCATGGCTTTAGATAGAAACAATCTACTAAAAAAACCAACCAGAAAGGCAATAAACCAAAAAAACGAGAAAGGCAATAAACCAAAAAGCAAATAAAGCCAAAAAATGTAACAGTCGTCGGGGAGGAAAAGCCCACCACAAGGAACAAAATCCGCATATCATATCTCCATTAGAGAAACTCCAAACTCTAGTGATCCTAAGATGAGTAAGACCAAGTCAGATCCAAATTTCTAAAGAGAAGGGAGAGTCAGAGTTTTCAAAATAAAGAAGAGAGAGAATTCCTAAACATAGACATATACTAGTATTTGCATCTTAGATACTAGTTTTGCATTTTGAATACTAGTTTTATCGATTGGCTTGGCTCTTAGTAAAAAGTCATCAAAATCCACTTAAATGAGCACTTCCTTGAGCCACTGAACCCAAGCCCTTGGATCTTAGCTCCGCCCGTGTGGCCTCTATCCTCACCGTGTGAGTATATACTCACAAAAAGGGGTATGAACAGCTAACCCTGAGTGGTACTGAAGGAGCCACACTATAGATATAGCATTAGGCCGAGTGGATATGTATTGTGGACAAGCATAGTTTCATATGTGTTATTCTTGATTTATCATGAAAGTTTGCTTCTAGCAAACAAGAAGATTAGTCACAAGTTGTTATTAGTGTCATAAACCTATTTAGCATTGGGCACATAGGTTCTTCTGAATGATCCCAATCGATAGTATGACTATAACAATGTCGTAGACCTACATTTGTAATCGTTCTATGCTTGAAGCTGAAGGTTACTACAAAGCGGGTTTTAGACTGGTAACCTGGAGCTCTATATGGGGAGTAAATATTATAGGATAAACATAGGAGGAGGTTGGACATACTGGCTTTGTTAGTGCAACATTAGACAAACAATCATTCAATGAGTATATCTACAACTTAACAAATCGATTACTCTTGTTGTTCATCTCATTCTTGAGGAAACCAACACCTTTCGTCATCTTCACCAGAATTCTAGCCTTCAAGGGGGAGATACATCATCCGCTCTCAACAGATGAGATTATTGTTGATGAAGGTCACATTTGTAGAGGAGTATGTAGAGCAAAAGAGAAGAAGGGAGCTACTGAAAGATCTGGAGCATGAAGGAAGCTTGGTGAAAGTGGATTCAAGTGAGGATGATAAGCACAATTCAGAGGAACCAATCCTACATCAAAATCACTAGGTGATGGTAAGGGATTAACAATGAGGGATTTATAGGTTGACAATTCTCAGGGGAGAGTACTCAATTTTAAGAACTTAAACTATTTGGTTTTTGTTAGTGATGTATGTGAACTGTCAAGTACTGAATGGGAGCATCATTACATATTTGACTAGGAAGGGTCCAACTTTAAAACTATGTGTGCTTGATGGTTGGATATGAATGCTTGAATTATGTGATGTCTAAAATCTAGGACGAGTACAAATCAATATAAAAGGAAGCAAGGGGGAGTTTTTTTAGATTCTCGCTCTTTCTGCTTATAGCACAAATGGTAAGGAAGAGCAATCCATCAGTCATTTCTTTATATGTGTTGTTTCTGTCAAATCTATCATTTCAGGAAAGGAACTTATCAAAGGAGCTAGTTGTTGGAAGCGAGCGAATAAAATCAAAAGAAGGTTGAGTACTCAAGTACCGATGTAGGAAATTACATTTTGAGCAATCAAAGCAAGAGCCACATAAACCTATGTGATTATCAAAATAGTTGGGAGTGCAAAAGAGACAATTGGTTCATTGTTTATTGCTTGAGTAGTGTGTGCATTTGATTACTCTCTTTCGTTTAAAGCATGCGAGGAAGAGAGGGAAATAAGTTTTCTATTCTTATCCTGTAACATGAATTTAATTCTACCCGAAAGAAGCTAAATCTTATAGAGCAAACACCTTTGAGACGAGACATAAGCAATAGGTTGAACTCGGTACAAAAATCTATGAGTCATTATGATTTCTTTGCACTGAATTTTGTCTGTGTTGTACTATATTTTTTGTAGTCCTTTAGGATTTTTAGATAAATTCTAATCTCTATAGCTTCTTTGAAGGTAGAGCAATCCCCTATAAAGTTGTGTCTCATTTGAAGTTTGATAGGATATATTTAAAGACTTGAAAAATAAGTTTTTCTTAGGATATCTAGACAAAACTCGCCTTCTGTAGTAATGTGCCATCTCAATATGGGCTTCCATTTGGAATTTGTGTATTTAAAAAATCAACTTTGGGCTCCTCCGGAGTTTTGGCAGGTTTCCACGCCTATTGGGCCGCCAAAACCTCTTGTGTGGTTCGTAATAAAACTCTGCTCGACTTGTTTGGGTCATATCTCATTCATCCGACCTCTGAATCCATCTATGTTTGATCTCACACTCTCTTATTTTTGTTCTCTTCGATTTCATAATAAAAATTTATGATTCATTGGTTTGAAATATCCAAAAACTATCTAAAAAATATAAAAGGTGTAAAAGCACTTGTAGAGGCTATCAACCACACATTTGAGAAAATATCAAGCAAGTCCAAGTTAAAATTACTAAATATTTGTAGAAATAGTGTAAAACATGTCATAGAATGAATTTTAAAACAATATTTTTAAGTGCATCATATTATCCCAAACTTGAGCTCTCTTTGTACTCAAACAAATCATATTCAAAGCAACTCACTAGACATTCATGATGACTCATGATTTTTTTTTTTATCTTAGTAAGTGTCATAGTAGGTAACTAGCAACTTACGAATGAGTAGGTCTAGGACAAAATGTTTGTGGATGGAGATACCCTAAAATAAGAAATAACGTGGATAAATTTTTGAACTCTATTCCTTCTTAATTGCTCAACATTTTTTTTATACTTTTCAAAATATATTTTCTGCTTTATTTTCATTTTCGTTGTGTGCTTTACATGGGCAAAGGTTAAGGGAGTTTTGAACAATCTCAAGACTTGATCATGGTTCACGGAAAACCCTCTTTGACAGGAAGACAACAAGTTTGGAGTCAGTGAGTGCAGAGTGGTAGAGGCAAGTTGTCTCTTCTCGAGTGCAGCATTTCTCCTATTTGTAGTGGTTAGTGTTAATTGCTAACCATCGATGATTAATCGCTCACCTTCTAGATTCACAATCACTTCAGTCTCATCGTTGGTTTTTCAGTCACACACGTAGTAGTTCCATGCTAAGGAATACTCGATGTACTTAGAAGATATCTAACTATTTTAGATTATTTGTAAAAGGTTACGTGTTAATTATTATGAATTATTCTTAAAGGTGGGTTATTAATTAAGAACATCTCACGACATGTGTCATATTCGTTTAGATGGGAATCATAATAGAAAGCAAGAATCTAAGTTTTTTTTAAAGATAAGCAAGAATTTTAGTTGACATAAAGAATGAGATTGAATTTGGTCATCATGCAACCAAAACAAATGATGCCTGCCGGACCATATCTATCTATCATGAGTTGCCTGCGGAGACCACGCTTTTGAGGTGCCCACTCGAATAACGACCCTAAAGCATAAGGAGGAATTTTACAATACTATATAGTATTGGTGTTATAGATTTTTGCCTTTATGGTACAATTTAAAATTGTACATTTATGTTATGGTACAATTTCAGATTGTACCTATACTGTTTGTACAAATTCTTTTATGGTACAACGTGAACTTGTACCTTTATGTGATGGTACAACTTCAATTTGTAAAGTTGTACCATAACATAATGGTACAAATTCTTTTATGGTACAATCTAAACTTATACATTTCATGTTATGGTACAACTTTAAGTTGTACATTAAAGCACCAATACTATATAGCATAGTAGAAATGCTCCTCTATGAGTACGTAGAATAATGCCTCTTTTTTGTGTTGACCGATAAGTAGCTTTTCCATTTGACCAAATTGAAATTGATAAGGTTATGGTTAATTAATTAAATTCGATAAGGTTTATCGTTAACCAAATTCGATAGTGTTGATGGTTAATCAAAATCGTTGGGAAGTTCGGTTTTGGTTTGAACGAACATGATCATGCAAAAGTTGACATGTTTCTGTGTTTGGTCATGTGGGTTTTAGTTTATTAACTATTTTATTTTTAAGCAAAATGGATTAGAAGCATGTAGATTTTTAACTCATTAAAATAAACTACCAATACTTCTTGAATATTTTTTTTCTAAATGAGAAATCTACATCGCATGAGCAAGGACAAATTGCGAGGTTATCTGATTTGTAATTTTAAGAGAAACATTAATATGATGACCCAAGTACATTCAAATTTTCCGTGTTATTCAAAAAACAATATATATAACTAATGAAGGAGTGCATTTTGGTAGTTCACTTAAACTCCGCATTAGCAATTCCTACAAAACTGGAACGGTGAAACCTTCCCCAAACATAGTTTTACTCAATTTTCACAAATCAGTTCTTTGATTTCATAACACGTGTAGTGTAAATTCAACCTAATTTGCATGTTTTCAAATTTCCTCACCCAATCGACCCCATAGACTATCTTTTGCCAAAAAAACTGCAGCCGCTGCCGGCGAACCCATCGTCCTCTGTGGCTTCACCAGCATCATCAACTCCATCTTCTCATCCAACTTCTTTTTCGATCGAAGCGTGGCGGTCCTTCACGACGGCGACGGTGTTGCTGTTGGGTTCTTAAACCTCGCATGCAGAGAAGAGCTTCGCCAACTGATCTTTATCCTCCAACCCCGTCGCTTCATCGTCGTCGTTGTAAGGGTGAGAAAGTAAAAGAGAGTTTGAGAATTGTTTGTTGTAAGGGTGAGAGATGCAGAGAGAGTTTGGGAAGAAACAAAACAAAGAGATGGAGAATTAAAGAGAGAGGGGGTCAGCGCTCTCAAAGGTGGGTGGGGATTAGAATTAGGGTTTTTACTTGGTTGTTATATATATATACTAGTCTTCTTTGCCCGCGCTTGGACTTGAGGAAAAACAACAAAGCAAAGAATTGCCTTCTGAATTTCATACTATATAATTAGAGGTTGTGCAAATGAGGGTATAGATACAAACATTATAAACATAAACAACCTAGTGTTAACTATTCATTTTCAAGTCATAACCATTGAAACATTTACAAAGCTTGAATAGTATCTTAGCAAAGTTTTGATACGAGTATCCAGGTGATCACTTGGTATAATTGAGATAAATAAATTAGCTACAAAATATTTAAAAGGACCTCCACTATCTAAATTTCAAAATAAAATACTTGATTGGGCATGAGAAAAGGATAGTTTAGAATCTTCTTAAATGGCCAACAGCCATCAACTGTTATATCTTTCTACATGTAACCTTCAAAACAGGATAATTGTAACAACAAAGTTACAACGAAGGAGGACATTTTCCAAAAGCCAAAGCAAACTCTTTATCCTCAAGCCATGAGACAACAAATAATCATAACAGGATGAGCACAAAGGCTTACATTTGTACACATGGCAACATAAAAATTACAAACCATCACCATGACAAACTTGCTACCGATATCTGTTTGTTCTCTCCCAAAAGCCAACCTCC
Organism: Linum trigynum; assembly: GCA_964030455.1. Taxonomy (NCBI): domain Eukaryota; kingdom Viridiplantae; phylum Streptophyta; class Magnoliopsida; order Malpighiales; family Linaceae; genus Linum; species Linum trigynum. The sequence goes on from OZ034814.1 coordinate 10,867,872, forward strand.
TTCCCTGTCGTTCAAAACTCCAATTCTAAAAATTGAAGAATCATAATCAAATCAGTGTCCATAAAAATTAAACAGAAGTAACTTCAACACCAGAATCTGTTTTCCAGTCAAATAATTCGAGGATCCGCATCCAAGAACATAAGAGAAATATAATGGATAAGCAAAAACAATAGAAAAGTTGGACTCGACAAAACTGCTTAGCAATTAACCAGAGCTTATCAGTATCACTGCATGATTGCAACCTCACTGTAGGCATGGAAGTTGTGTAACAGAAAACTTAGACGGTTGCAGCAAAAAGTTTAAAGCTACTCATACGACATTGGCCAAAGCTTCTTTTTCAATAATAACAATTGAGCTACTCTTAGAACTTAGGCCAAAGCTAGAAAACACTTCTTAAAAGTTAAAACTGAGAAGCAAGCTGACAAATATAAAACCAACGTACTTGACAATAATTTCATAAATAAATTTGAGCAGACCAGAGAACTAAAGTTGGATTACTGATAAATTATCAACACTAAACATCAATTCCTATAAATCAGAGAAAGGGACAAACCACCACAGCAAGAACGATTATAGAAGAAAGGTAGCATCTAGTTGTAAATTAGTCTCCATGTTGAGTCTGTCTTAATTAGCCACCTGCAGATGGAAGCAAAACGATTGGAAAAAGATTAAGAGGAGATCACAAACAAATTTTGATGGCACCGATTATGCAGAAAGCAAGAGCAAGAAGAGCAAAGAGTCTAAACTACTGAAGTCAGAAACGGAAAGAAGCATATACCGGCAATGAAGATTGAATATTATTTCGAACCGTGGCGATGACATCCTGAACACAAATCTGCATGCCGCTACCGTAAAATCCCAGCTGCAAAACTAATAAACAGAAGAATAAATCAATTAGCATACCTAACACAAATATATACACAGAGGGAAAGACAGAGAACATAACCTGCAATCCTGTAAAATCAGTGTGCTTGCCTCACTGGTGCGGAGACAGTCAGAGGGTTCTTAATTCAACAGACCCCTACATCCTTGTGGAGGAGGAAACACCCACAAAACCCATGAGAAAGCAAACAATTTTAGATCCCAAAACTACATGCTAATGTATATTCTTCTCCAGACTCCATAAACTCTTAAATCAGCCACTCATCGCTTTTAAGGGCACAACATTCTCAACAATGGCAGATGAACTAACTGCTATTAGCGATGAAATCCAACTGAAAAGTAGAACAAATCATCGTCAGTATAAAGCACAAAAAAAAAAAAAAGAGAGAACAAAACTCATGAATGACAAACAGAAGGAACAACATCTTCATACCAGAACAAAACCTGTGGATGTGGGTATTCTTCGAATCCTCTCCCCTTGTCCCTCAAATCTGCCATTGATCGCTTCTAGATCCAATTATCTCCCAAGCTGAGGTAAGAAATTATAACACAGATAGAAGAAGTGAGTGAAAGAGAGAGTTAAAAGGGAAAGCTTTAAACAATATCGATTTTGATAGTGAGGAAAACCTGCGTTGAGAGAGGAATTGCAAAATGCCTTGTCCGAGTCTCTCACTGGGTAGGTTGAACGGAAGTAAACCTATCATCCATCCAGTCAACCACCTGAAATAAAAGAAAGGGCCGACGGATCTGGATGATAACTGGAACCAGAAGATAAATCAACGACGGCTCTGGATCTCCTCCGGATTCTCTCTGGTCCTCTCAAACATGCCTCCAGTCAGTGGCGGATTCAGAAAATTTTCATAGAGGTGTCCACTTCAAAAATTAAATTAAATTATATAATAAATTAAATAATTCGTATATTAAAAATATCATACTTGTATAATTTGTATAAATTTTTTATTAAATAATAAATTAAAATTCATATTTAAAAAAAATATAAATAAACTCCGTGTCTGCACTGTTCAAAAAAAATCTACATATCCTACTAGACAATACTTCACGAACTTATCACATATTCGATTTCTAACCTTGTCTACACATAATATAATACACCGAAGGGAAAAACGGGAGCCCCATTTCAAATTTCCTGCAACGAGAGTGAAAGTAGGAAGGACATTTTGGTCTTCACACTTACTTTTTTTAATTCATTAAAAAGACACGTAGTGGGATTCGAATCATGACCATTTTAAGAAAAAGTAAGGATCATAACCAATCACACTAAGTACATTTGTTGCATCTTTTTAAATTAAAAAGATATAATAGCAGAGAGGAAAAAACTCTTCCCCCATTTCAAATTTCATGCTCCATGAGCGTTTGTAGGAATGATAGAATAGGGAGTGTCAATTTTTTCCTCTTTCCTCTGTGGAACGGGCCAACTTACCGTACACATGCGGATTTAAACGGGTTCAAGAGTGTCAATTTTTTCATTAAGCCCTTTAATTTCTCCGTGGTGATAAAATATATATGAAGAGGCAAAAACAATACTTCTTTTTATTGCTAAAAATAAAAAATTTAACAATAAACTAATGCATGGTATCTAATGGGCTAACCGCTAACCATAAAATAAAAGAGTTGAATTGGTTGACCTACACGGGATTTGGCCATCAAGTAAAACAAATGAACATCATTGGTTTGACATTCTAAAACAAGCTATTTTCTCTGGCATAATATCTATTATTTTATATCTTAGTGGCTAAATTATAATGTATTTTAAAGTTATTCAATGGTTCAACCTCGACCAACCCAATTAGTCCAATTTTTATCATTTCAAATATATATTATATAATTATTTGATATCATAATGATCAAATCATAGTGTATTTTATAGGGAATCGTTTGGTATTTGTTAGTAAAAAACTAAACAGAAAGATCTATTTGGTTATTTTAAACATTAAAACGATCCTAACATTTTCAGTTCCTTTTGAATTTCTATGGTTTTATTCCCGAATAAGTGATGTGCAAATGGCAGTCATCTCTTTTCTTTCACTATTTTTTATTTTCAAATAAAAAGTTTAAAAGTAAAGAATAATTAGAATTTGGCATGGGTCGGTCAAACAGGCTGCATTTCAAGTTTTGGCCCCTTTTGATCAAGTCTAATTTATAATCCCATGGTTCCCTGATACCCGATAAAAATCTCAATCCAAACCAGTTTGGCAGGTGAGTCCGTGTTTACCACCATTTTCTAGGGATACGACAACGACGGTTCCTATCCCAAATCGTGTTGTTCGTTCTTGATTTCCTTAGATTTTATCATGGCCTGAAAAAAACCAGAAAGCACAATGACGACAAGATGAAAGTTTTATAAACCAAATTAATCGGCCAACGGGTCGAGTAAAAGCTAGCAACGATTGTGAGATGCTCATTTCCCGAAAACCGACGGGATAGGCGATTTTTTATTCAATTTTCTGGAATTCAGTTTCTATAAAACTTACTCCACCTCATCATATTGCCAGAAACAATATTGTTTCACAAGGTAACAGGTACTTGATTTTGGTTCATAAGGCCGATTTTTGATTTGTTGCATCATTAATGTCTCTTTCCTACTAAAATTCACTATTTTTATCACGTGTTTCCCAAAATAACTATACAACAATAAGTTATACACCCCATTACATTATCAAATTTCATACCTCACCTTCCTCTAGGGATGGCAACAAAACACGAACCCACGGGTACCCACCCGACCCAACCCGGTCAACGCGGGTAAAATCCGTGTTGACGGGTTTTGGGCCGGGTTTGGGTTTAAACCCGTTCAATATTCATCGGGTTGGGTTTGGGTTTAGGTAAACCCGACCCATGGGTACCCGCCCACACCCATATAATTAATTTTCTCGATATATTTAATATTCTAAACAACTTATCTTATTTATGTTTGTGGAGACATGTCTAATTTTTTCTTTCTAATTGTGCAGAATGAAGTTGATGTTATCGAGTGGAGAGTGAAGAAACTTAATTGAAAGGAAGAAGCTTTCAATTAATCATGTTATTTATGGATAATTTGTTATTTGCTTGAATTTTCTAGAATGGTATTTTATATATGGATAATTTGTATTGAGAGATTGATATTTGACTTTAATTTTGATGGGAACTTGTTATTGTAAATTTTTTAAGACAAAAACCTGTGGGTACCCATGAACCCGCGGATACCAGGGAGTTGAGTTGGGTTTGAGTTTTTCAAACCCAGTGGATTTTACCCCGAATTTTTTTCACGGATAAACCCATGGATTTGAATTTGAATTTGGCAAAACCCGACCCAACCCGACCCATTGCCATCCTACCTTCCTCCGGCCAACTGGCCGGGGCCCACACTAGTTCTTAATGTAGCTCAAAGTAGAAAAGACTCTTTCAACACTTGCCGTGTAACCATAAAATCAATTCAAAATTAAGGGTAGCGTGTACGTAGTTTAATTATTAGGTATTGAAAATAGTTGGGGATAAAGAAATAGCGTTTTACTGTTGCATGATGTTTAAAATAGAATAACAAATGAGTAGCAACATAATTAGAATATGTTTGAAATGTTAGGGTGTCCTGGATTACCAATTATATTTTATATACCCATACGAAACTATTACAGGAGGTTGGATAATCGTTTTCCCAAATTTTAGGAGTGTCCCGGGACACCCCTAGAGGCCCATGTATCCGCCCCTGCCTCCAGATCGCTTTCAACCCCACCCATAATTCCAAAAAAAGCGAGATGAGAAAAACAACAAAGAGAGAAAAGTGAGAGAGAGAAGTCGAGAAGAAAGAGGAATGACAGAAAGGGAGAGCGCAACAGCTAAAGAGTCGTGAAATTTGACCCTTTCTCTCTCGGCAGCCAATTTGGGTTAGGTGGAATATGTGGTGGAGAAGGGATGATGTAGCACCCACTGGCGGGTTTCCCAAGCAGAGATGAGAAAGAGGAATGACAAAGAGAGATGAGAAAAACAACAAAGAGAGAAAAGTGAGAGAGAGAAGTCGAGAAGAAAGAGGAATGACAGAAAGGGAGAGCGCAACAGCTAAAGAGTCGTGAAATTTGACCCTTTCTCTCTCGGCAGCCAATTTGGGTTAGGTGGAATATGTGGTGGAGAAGGGATGATGTAGCACCCACTGGCGGGTTTCCCAAGCAGACCTTCAGTTGTCAGTCCCCACTCCCCAAGAACGAAGACAGTGACGTGGGTGCTACAACCAAGGCTATTGCACTGAGGAAAAAAATCTCGGCCAATCAGAGTCCATGGAAACCTCGAATAATGGAAACTTGATATGTCTCAAGCAAAAAGAGTGGCCGGTCCCAGAACCCGAAGGAGCAAAACTCTGCCGAGTGATCAATGCGAGTGAGATAGACTGAGAGGACAGCCAACCAGAAGGCAAACCAGAGTTCCAAAACAACCGAATTACAAAGATTTCGCAAGGAACCAAAGAGCCCCCTCCATGCACCCGCCCACACCGGATTTCCATCCCAGTCGAAATAGTAATTCTGAGTCACTAAGTATAGTAAAAGGTCTCTAGGGCTACAGGGAATGTGGATGTTGGGGAATTTCTTTTTTCAATATGATACTTATTAAATGGTAAGTGTAAAGTAAATTGCATTTTAGTCATTAAATTTTTATATTACTACTTTAGGTGTTTTCTACTAATGATATTATATTTTATATTATAAGTGTCGGTTTTCTAATAGTTTTTTAACTGTCCAATAGTAATTGAATTACTAAAGTGCGAGCCATTCACATTACCAGGATCATACTCCGGTTCGTTTCTTACAACATTTATATTTTGGGATTTTCTCTCCGATGGAGTTCGGCCGTTGAATCAATCTCTCATCTCAAGGGACGGCGGGAACTAACGTGGCCTTGACGCATATTGTTGGGCCTGGCTTAACCTTTATGGGCTGAGCCCGATCTTATGTTTGGCTTACAGTTCCGGATCTGGCCCGGAACGAGAGCATTAACAAGCCTCGAACTTGGAAAGAAAGAAAAAGGGCCGATCTTTACTAAGGACAACACCGTCGATTCGCTTAGCTACGACCCTTCTCCAAGACAGAGAGAGCCAACAACAGAGGAAAAACCCCTAAGTTCGCTTCTTCCCCTTTCTTCTTGCTATTTGATCTCTGTTCCTTCGTCAGCCACCGCCTACAACTTCCCTTCCTTCTCGAGAAGGACAGCTCCCGAATTCAGCCGACATGGGTACGCCGGAGACATCAAGGGAGCCCTGCCCAGATCGCATCCTCGACGACATCGGCGGCGCATTCGGCATGGGCGCCGTCGGCGGCTCCGCCTTCCACTTCATCAAGGGGGTTTACAATTCCCCAGTCGGGACCCGCATCACCGGCGGGACTCAGGCGGTCCGGATGAACGCGCCTCGTGTCGGCGGCAGCTTCGCCGTCTGGGGCGGCCTGTTCTCGGCTTTCGATTGCACGATGGTATACGTCCGCCAGAAGGAGGATCCTTGGAACTCAATATTCGCAGGCGCCGCCACCGGCGGGTTCCTTGCTATGCGCCAGGGGCTCGGAGCCTCGGCCCGCTCCGCCGCCTTCGGCGGGGTTCTGTTGGCTATGATCGAAGGTGCTGGGATCATGCTCAATAAGGTTATGAGTGCGCCGCAGAACATGCCGGTGATGATCGAGGAGCCGGCCCCGGCTGGTGGGCCGGGTTTGCCTGCCGGGTTTCCGGGTATGCCGCAGGAGCTACCGTCGCAGGGTCAGCAGCAGGAATCGGGTTCGTGGCTTGGTGGGTGGTTTGGCGGAGGGAAAAAGAACGAAACTACTGGCTCGAGTAGCGGAAGCAAGGGAGAGATTCTGGAGAGCTTTGACGCACCTCCAGTGCCAAGTTTTGAGTACAAGTGAAGAGATTTGAGCTTGCGAATTCTATTAATTTGTTGTCAGAACGTATGGTTGGGAGTTCTAAAGCTCTATAGTTTTGTTGAACCAGTGATGCTTTCTCTTGTTTATGCTCTCGATTGATCTCTAGTATTAGTGTGTAATAATTCTACCTTCGAAATTCTCTTGGGTCTGCCATACCCTAACCTCAGATTGATGGGTTTACTCGGTGTCTGCTCCTTAGTTCTTGCTGAGTTAGGGAAGTGTACATGTTGCAAGTGGTAGTTTGGAATCAGCATTCTGAAGCTGCAAAAATTATATGGTTTTTTTGTCATATGGTGATGTAAGTTTCTAACTCTATACTTGCAGAGGCATTTGCTTGCAGCTAGAGCTTCTGAAAGGTGGTGACTTTCATGCTTGTTTGGGGCAATTAGGCTGTTAAGCTCGAAACTTTGAGCTATTTATTAACAATCTCCATTGCCTTCTAATGTTGTGGAACTATAGATGTTGTATCGGTCTCTGTCTCAGTTATATTTGTAATGTCCATAAAAAAAAAATGGAGCTGTGGGTTGCATCGTGGAATCATTTTAATTGGAATTTGTAAGTTGCAGATGGCTGTCTAGTGTGGACTTAGAGTGGGTGCGATATTCTTTTTCGGTGAAAGATTTGACATTTTCTTGCAGATATGTGTCCGGTGTGGAATTTAGATTGTGCAGTAATATGTGTGTATTAGACTGTTAGTCTGCCTGGAAATTTGTCCCTGTGCTGCTATACAATTGATTGTCTTTCACAGTTCACTTCTTATTTGGTGTGTTGGCTTTAAGAAGATGTGTACATAGAGATTGCTGTTGTGGACAAGCTGCAAAAAGCAATCTATTTTGGTATGGTCTGACTGGTCCAAATCTGTATCTGAAGCATTTTATGCTCGCAACAATGGTTGCAGGGAGCAGCTCCAGTATCAATTTTTTTTCAGGATCTGTTGCCTTCCATCAAACAAGTAGATTGTTTGAGTTGGCAGCAATGGCTCTGGTAGTTGGACATGATTGTTGCATATAGACTGCCAGGGCAGTGCAGCAGTTAAGACGCAATCGCTTCGGAGTGTGAATCAAACTCATCTTTCTTATATGTTTGCTTAGGTGATCTTCTGTTTGTGGTTCTGATATGATGAAGTTGCTCTTCATCTCACATATGCATGGGCACTCACTTAAGATGTGATATTAAGAGATCATAGGACTAAGGTCAGAGTTGTTGGAAGTTGGAGTTGGAGAAGTAGCATTATCTGGGTATTTATGTAGTCGTTGATTGTGTGCATTTATCTTATGGAATTGATGGCTTCCTGTGGTACCTAGGAAACATTGTGTTCTCCTATATGCAAACTTGTCGCCTCTGATTTGCAACCCGCAACTTGATATCGATGAAAGCAAACAAAATGATCTCGAACTAAGCAAACAAACAAGCAGAGCAAGCTATCAGAATTAAGAAAGATTGTCCTCGATCTTCTTTCAAATGAATTCGAATACAAATTTGCTTACGAATGAATTGTTGGTATTCGACAAGATGGGTGAAACAATGAAATGAATGCCAGAATCTTGACCAGCTATGGCTTGCTCTACTACTTTCTTTGCCACCAAAACCCTGAAGCTGAGATTTTATTATGTTTGAGGAGAAGAACCATCTAAGCTTATGGAATGATCGCACCTAGAGAACCAGAAAGGAGGCTTCGGCCGGCAATTCCTTTCATTCGTTTTGCCCTCTTCTTCCCTTGTAGCTGGATAGAAATAAAAAATCAATTTGCCCTCTTCTACACTCTCTCGCATCCATCTCCACTCTCTCTCCGCCACTTCTCCCTCCGCCGCTCCATGGCTACCGCAGTCGACGACGCCGCCGTCTCCCCTTCCAACACCCGCGTCGGCTGGATCGGCACCGGAGTCATGGGCCGTTCCATGTGCTCCCACCTCATCAAAGCCGGCTACTCCTTCACCGTCTTCACCCGCACCGCCTCCAAAGCCCAACCCCTCCTCGACCTCGGCGCCAAGCTCGCAGATTCCCCAATCGCCGTCGCTTCCCAATCCGGCGTCGTCTTCTCCATCGTCGGCTTCCCCTCCGACGTCCGTCAGGTCCTCCTCGAACCCACCATGGGGCCCTCCACGGCCTCCGCCCCGGAGGAGTCCTGGTCGACTTGACCACGTCGGAACCCTCGCTCGCCGCCGCCGCATCCGCCAAACACTGCCATTCCATCGACGCCCCCGTCTCCGGCGGCGATCGCGGCGCGAAGAGCGGGAACCTGGCGATATTCGCCGGCGGGGATCAATCCATCGTCGAGAAATTAAAACCCTTGTTTGCCCTCATGGGGAAAGTCAACTACATGGGTTCTCCAGGTAAAGGCCAATTCGCAAAATTGGGGAATCAAATCACCATAGCTTCAACGATGGTTGGATTGGTGGAAGGGATCATCTATGCTTACAAAGCAGGGCTCAACGTGGAGCTTTACTTGAGCGCGATATCCACCGGAGCCGCCGGATCCAAGTCGCTCGATTTGAACGCCGGCCGGATAATGAAGAGGGATTTCGAACCTGGGTTTATGTGAATCATTTCGTTAAAGGGTTTGGGGATCTGCTTGAAAGAGTGCCAGAATATGGGTCTGGCTTTGCCTGGTTTGGCCTTAGCTCAGCAGCTTTATCTGTCGCTCAAGGCTGATGGAGAAGGCGATTTGGGCACCACGGCGCTTATTTTGGCCCTTGAGAGGCTCAACAATGTTTCCCTCGAGAATCTTGGTTCATCATCCACCCCTGGAGCATAGATAAACTGGTAAACAATTGGAATTCATGTGTGGTAATGGTGTTCTGGGTGATCCATTCCTAATCATAGCAGGATTTGTAAGAGTTTTTCCGACTGAAATTGGCATTGTTCTGCCTCTGTCAAGGGTTATTGGAGATAGATAAGTAACCCTTTCTGTATGGTTTCTTCTGTTCTGTTGTGTTCTCTTTGGTAGTTGCAACGTTGCTGGTTTGTTGCTCGATGTTCTTGCTTATGATAGTTGGCAACTTGGAAAGGAAGAAGAAAGTTTCAGAGAGCTTGAATTCATAGACTTAATATAATTCTAGCTTCTGAGTTATACCAGAAGCTTCAAGCTTGAATGATTCAGCTGCATGGTTGGCTGTCCTGAACAGAGTGTGCCAAAAGCAAGAATCTTCCGTCAAACCCCAATTCTGAAAACCACATGAATCTCTCGGGAAATGAGTAAACGTGCAGACAAGGCAATACAGGCGAAGTGGCAAAGATGGATAAAGTTTGGAACTTCTTCACATTAAAGTATTGGAAAAAGTCTACAGTCTTGGTCAAAACTGGCGAGCTAACTGCTCCAGAACCGCACCCATCTTCTTCTGGAAGAAGTAGACTTAATCTGATATATCAGGAAGATTCAACACTGCTTCTGCCTTCTCGTCGTTTTGTGAAATCTAACGTGCGTAAAATGAAGCTTCTTTGAATTGCAGGGGTGGAATTCAGCTACGCGGACTTTTTTGGCCGTAGGTGGTTTTCGCTTTCTGTGGAAGAGCTGGGTTTTTCAATCTTCATTTTGATTGCTTCCCTCCCCTGCCGACGGAAGTCAATTGATAGGAACTGTGCAGTTGGAGAAAAACCCAGATCCGTACAGAGCCTGCTGACTTCACGTTTTTGGAGCTATCAGCAGCTTTCCAAGACTTCGAACGCCGTGGCCGTGCGGTTTTCACACCCACCAGAAACCAAAAAGACTTGGCCTTTCTCCAAAACCCGTCTTCCATTTCCATTTCCATCGCCAGAGTTTTCCGGGGCCAAAAGCCAGAAAGAGCCAGAGAAAACTAAGAGAGCAACATAACATGTCAAGGCCAAGTCTTTCATGTCTCTCCCTCTACCTGTTCACAGTCTCAGCCTTCTTCATTGGCCATGGAACCTCTCAGAGCCAGGAGAATACAGCCGATGACCGAGAAATCCTGCTGAGAATCAAGCAATACTGGCAGGACCCGCCGCAGCTGTCTCACTGGTCATCTTCAGGCCCCTCCTCGCCCTGCACTTGGCCGGAAGTTAACTGCACCGTCGCCAACTCGGTCATGGGGTTGAATTTCAACTCCATGAACATCCCCGGTACGGTTCCACCATTCATTTGCGACTTAAAAAACTTGGCAGTTCTTGATCTTTATAACAACAGTATTGCGGGAGGTTTTCCAAGGGAGCTCTACAACTGTTCCATGCTCCAGTACTTAAATCTCGGTCAGAACTACTTCGTCGGTCCGGTTCCTGATGACATCGACCGGTTGGCTCGCCTCAATCATCTCGATCTCTCTGGTAATAACTTCACCAGTGATATTCCGGCGGCCATTGGGCGGTTGAAGGAGCTGAGAGTTCTGTACCTCAATCAGAATCAGTTTAACGCGACTTTCCCACTGGAGATTGGCTTGTTATCCCACCTGGAAGAGTTATCATTGGCCCACAATGGGTTTCTGCCTTCGAGGCTGCATTTCAACTTCACCCAGCTGAAGAATCTCAAAGTGTTGTGGGTTTCTAATGCGAATTTGATTGGTGAGATAGCACCAACGATTGGGGAAATGGCAGCTCTGGAGTATTTGGATTTATCTACGAATAAACTCAATGGAAGTATCCCTGATGGCTTGTTTAGGTTGAAGAACTTGACAGTGGTGTATCTATACAAGAACAGATTATCTGGACCAATTCCTCAATCCGTGGAGTCTCTGGAATTGACCGACGTAGATGTTTCGGACAACAACTTGAGTGGCTTGATTCCTGATGACTTCGGAAAGCTGGAGAAAGCCCGAATCTTGAATCTCTTCTTCAACAATTTGGGTGGCGAAATCCCAGAGAGCATTGGCAGGCTTCCACAACTGAAAGAGTTCAGTGTGTTCACTAACAACTTATCAGGCTCAATCCCTGCAGATTTTGGAAGATACTCCATGCTTGAAGTTCTTCAAGTTGACTCCAATCGCCTTGCCGGTCAACTTCCTGAACATCTATGCAGCAATGGGAAGTTAGATGGAGTTGCAGCGTACGATAACTTTCTCAGTGGAGAGCTGCCCGCATCACTTGGAAACTGCAGCACCTTGAGATTCCTCAGCATTAAGAACAACTCTTTCTCTGGAGAGCTTCCTGCTGGGTTATGGACTGCAACTAATTTGGAAACTCTTATCATTGGAGATAATTCCTTCACAGGTCAGCTTCCTGATGATATGTCATGGAATCTTTCTCGAATTGAGATGAGCAACAACAACTTTACTGGGGGGATTCCAATTGGAGTGAGCAATTGGAGCAACATGGTGTTCTTCTCTGCAAGCAACAACTCCATTTCTGGCACAATCCCTCCACAGTTGACTTCCCTTCCTCGACTCACCAATCTTATGCTAGATGGAAACCAACTTACTGGTTCCCTTCCATCTGACATCATCTCATGGGAGTCTCTAACAACTCTCAACCTCAGAAGAAACCAGCTCTCGGGTGAAATTCCTGACCAAATTGGCAATCTACTTCGTCTTTCAGAACTAGACTTATCAGAAAACCAATTGTCTGGCAACATTCCTCCACAAATCAGTCGATTGCCTCTAACTTCTCTGAATCTATCCTCCAATCAGCTAGCGGGAAACATCCCACGGCAGTTTGAAAATGGTGCTTATTCCTATAGCTTCCTGAACAACCCTGGTCTGTGTTCAAGCAACTCTGACCTGAACCTCAGTAGCTGCAACTCAAGACCTTCTCAATCAAGCAAGCGTACTGCGACTCACATCCTCGCCTTGGTGTTAAGCGTTTCAGCAATCATCGTTGTGGTATCAGTCATATCATCATTTCTCGCCATCAGGAAGCTTAGAGGGAAGCGAGTACAGGATTCTGCCTGGGAGTTCACGTCGTTCCAGAAGCTCAACTTCACTGAAGAGAAAATCCTTGCAGGGTTAACAGAGAGCAATGTGATTGGAATGGGTGGTTCAGGGAAAGTCTATCGTGTTGCTGTGGACTGTCAGAACGATTTCGTTGCAGTGAAAAGAATCTGGAATGATGATGATAACAAACTGGCTAAGGAGTTCATGTCGGAAGTGGAGACATTGAGTGCAATCAGACACTCCAACATAGTCAAGCTTCTGTGCTGCATATCCAATGGCGATTCTAAGCTTCTTGTTTATGAGTATATGGATAACCGTAGCCTGGATTGGTGGCTGCATTCCGGTACAATGAAGCGGGCAGCACTGGACTGGCCAAAGCGACTCAACATCGCCATAGGTGCAGCTCAAGGTCTGGCTTACATGCACCATGATTGTGTGCCTTCAATCATTCACCGAGACGTGAAATCCAGCAACATCCTTCTGGACTCCGAATTCAACGCCAAGATCGCCGATTTCGGCCTGGCAAGGATGATTATGATGAACAGCAGCAGCAGCAGCAGTAGCAGTGGAGAAGAAGCTGCTGCTACGTTTTCCACGGTGGCTGGCTCGTTTGGCTACATGGCTCCAGGTATAGACTCCACTGCCTCGTTTCTCTGTTATTTACAGCAACTCTTAGACCTAGTAAATGACCGAAATACCAATCCAGGAATCCATTTGAACCCAATGCATAATCGACAAACTCATTTAAACCCAACTTAAACCCAATTGCCTCCTTTTTAAGGATACATGAATGATGAAAACCTTGTCGTTCAAACTTGCAGAGTACGGGCAGACGAGGAGGGTGAACGAGAAGATTGACGTGTATGGCTTTGGAGTGGTGCTGTTAGAGCTGACGACAGGGAGACAGGCGAACGGTGGGGGAGGGGAGGAGAAGATGAGGACGACGAAGAGCCTTGCAGAGTGGGCCTGGGGCCGAGTCCAGGAAGGGAAGGCAATCGGCAATGTCCTCGACGAGGAGGTGAAGGAGGAAGGTTGTTACTTGGATGAGATGGTGTCTGTTTTCAAGCTGGGGATTCTGTGTACGACCGCATTGCCTTCGAGCAGGCCGTCGATGAAGGAAGTGGTGCAGATGTTGGAGAGATGGAGAAGAGAGGGGAGTTCACGAGGGAAGAGTGGCAGTGAAAGGAGGGTAGACGAGAGCCCTCTGCTTAGGAACTCCAATGGCGACAGTAGCTTGCCAGTGTGAGTGTGTGAGTATGGGTGTAGATATTACATAGCAAGGAATTTGAAGTAGTCAGGCAAAGATTGTATTTTGGCGGGTTTTTTCCTATTTCCAGATGTAGTGGTAAAGAATGAATGCACAATAAACAATCATACATACATATCCAACAAGATAAGGAATCGGAATACAATGTATGAATGTAACACAAGACTCAAGAGGTATATGTGCCCTAAATCTGTGTGTTAATTCGCACATTTGTTGCTCTCTTAAATGTCTGGTATAATAGCTTTTTACTTTTTGTGAGTTAACTGGTTTGAAGTTTGAACTGCGCGATGACTCTGTTTACTATTGGAAGACAATGAATTGTACCCCATGAGTCAAGCTACTGATAAATTCGGATGAATTCCCAAAATACAAATGATTTTAAAAGGGTAAATTGCAAGGTCGGTTACTAGGATTATTAAAAATGTTCATGTTTGGTCACTAAAAATATTTATTTCATTAATGGTCACTAAAATTTGTTAAACAATTCAAGTTTGGTCACTCTCCATTACCTTCCGTTAGTCTCTGTTAACGACGTTAGTTTTTTGGTGACGTGGCTAACATAAATGTACAATCACTCAATTTTAACCTAAAAACTTAAATCCAAACTACCACGTCATAAAAACATGCCACATCATATAACCCAACTCTGCCCAACCCATGATCCCACCCACCCACTCAAATTAAAATAATAATTCTAAAATCACTTAAATTCCCTTTCTCTCTCGGCCACTCAACAGTCAACTCCACAGACCTTTCTTCCCCAACCAAAACCATCGCCACTGATCTTCCTCCGTTTGCTACACCGGCGGCACCATCGACCACAAGCCCAAGAACTCCAACCCGCCGGACATCGACCTTCGAGTCAAGATCTTGACCAGGTACCCGAAATCGTACGCGCACCCAGCTCACCGACTCAGCCACGAAGAGGAAGAAGCGGCTGTAGAATCCAGAGATCCCAAATCGTCGGTGGAAGATGAATCAGCGCTGGGTTTGGGAAGAAGAAATCGACTTCTTCCTCTTATGCTCCTGAATCCCACATCGGCGTTAGATTGAAGAAAAGTAGGCGGCCTGAATCCTCCCGTCCCAAACGCCCAACAAAAGAACACCCTTCTCTTTCCGATTCAAACTCTCATCAACCAACTCCGTCAAAAAACCCGACTCCTTAGTCTCCCCAAGTAGCTTATTAGTTACGGCGGCAAGCTCGTCCAAGGCGGCCAAATTCGCGTCCTCCGTTCAATGCTCCATCTCGTTCTCTAGTGAAATACCCAGCTATTCCCCTTCGCAATTTCATCCCCTGTCTCCCTCCACTTTTGAGTTTTACTGAAAACAAGAGAAGCACGGGTGGTGGCGTGCGGGAGGAACTGTGTGGAACTGACAGCTCGGTGAAGCACCACTGAGAGATGAGATGACAGGAGACGACGTGCGGCAGCGGATTCTTGGAGTGGGGGTGAAAGGATGGTGAGAGGGTACGGAAGCATGGTCGTTTCTTTGGAGGGGGGAGGTTATCTCGGCTGAGGGCGGGTAAAATTGGCGAAGTTGGGCGAGTTCTATGGAGCTCCATTCAGAAGGCGACAAATAATGAAACAGTAATTGAAGTTTGTCCCAGCGGGGGATTGCTAATTGTCGCCCTTACTTTATTAAGATCGCCCTAATTTAAAAATTAATTTTACCACATCACCCTTTTCCTTTTCGTTGTTATTTAATATTTTATTATAACAAGAATCTATAAGAAATTGAAATTAAGATTAACTGTCGCCGACCGATTCCCGCCTCCCGCCGACCGCCATCCTCTTACGCACGGGGAAATAAAGAACCCAATCAAAGTTTCCTGAATTGGGTATATTATAGAAGTTTAAAGAAAGAAAAGGAATTACGTATGAATTCTTGATCATCATGTTTCCTTATTAAACTATCTATTTTGTTATAGATATAAATTCCATGTTTCTGTACGCAATCGTCATCGCAGTAGAGAGGGCACGGAGATGAGACGGCGGAGAGAAGGGTAGAAGAAGCGGTTGATTCCAGCGATTGGACTGTTAACAGAAACACAGCGGGGAGAAAGAATGCGGGCAGATGATCGTTGGGGGCGTAGGAGGTTGGTCACGGTTGGTTGGATGGTCTCGCCGGCAAATGAAGATGCGCAGATGGTCGGTGGCGGAGGGTCCAACTGCTTATCGATAAAGGTGGAGGATGATTAGGGCTTTTATGGGTTTGTTGGTTTTTTATTTTGTTTAATGAAGGTTGATTTAGTACATTTAAGTTTTAAATTAGGGCGATTGTAGTAAAGTTAGGGTGACGTTTAGCCGTTCAGATAAAGCGTAGCCAGCTTTTACATATAAGATAATGACATTTTCCTTTTCAACTACCAATAGTTATTCACCAAGTTGAGCGAATTTTGTGGGGGTGATTTGATGAGCTTCCATTGTTAGTTGTCACCCCCTACTGGAAGCAGATGTCGACGATAGTCGGAGTAGTCAAACGCGACGGATGAGCAATCTGAGGCACACAACTCACCGAAAATGGATTTTTGAGCAAAAGTTGATTAGATTTTAGAAGAACCTTGTCGGTTGGGTAATTTTTAGATCGGGCGGTCAAAAGAAAGGGTCAGGTTGCAGGTTAGGGTTATTAACGCGTTGGGTCGTACTGATGACGTGGCATGTTAAATTTGGCTGATTTGTCAGTTCTGTTAGCCACGTCAGCACAAAATTGACGCCGTTAATGAAGACTAACGGAAGGTAATGGAGAGTGACCAAACTTGAACTATTTAACTAATTTTAGTGACCACCAACGAAATTAAATATTTTTAGTGACTAAACGTGAATGTTTTTTGTAATCTTAGTGACCAACCTTGCAATTTACCCGATTTTAAAATGTATTTTTCAAAATGCACACGTTATAAAAAAATTCCCAAAATGCACACGTTATAAAAAAATTCTCAAAATACACATGTTTGGGCATCACCGCTGTTGTCAACCGCAGTGAATGCATTCACCGCGGCAGACCAAAGCGGTGAATGCATCACCACTCTTGACGGCCGCGGTGAATGCCTAACTTAACACTGAAACTTCAAACAAACGTAACTTTGCTCTCGTTTATCCGATTGTAGCGATTTTTTTAATTCCATATAACTTTTTAAGGTCTTTCAATCTGCAACAAGACTTCATCTAAAAAAAATGTCGTTTGTTACCCCGAACGAGCAATTTTCGATTTTGGCAAACTTTGGAAGGACATAACTTTTAGCTCCTCAATCCAAACGTCG
The DNA here is from genome assembly GCA_964030455.1 of Linum trigynum. NCBI lineage: Eukaryota > Viridiplantae > Streptophyta > Magnoliopsida > Malpighiales > Linaceae > Linum > Linum trigynum. The sequence goes on from OZ034814.1 coordinate 10,884,993, forward strand.
TAAAGTTTTTTTTGATTGCGCATAACTTTCTAAGAACTACAACTTTTACTAGGAAATAATTTTTTTAAAAAGAAATATTTTTGGCTATACGGGATTTTGGGAATAACTTTGCCTTTACTTTTCACAAAGTTATGGTCTTCCAAAGTTTGTCAAAATCAAAAAATTGCTCGATCGGGGTAGCAAATGAATTTTTTTTGGTATGAAGGCTTGTTGCGGATTGAAAGATCTTGAAAAGTTATGTGGAATAAATAAAAATCGCTACAATCGGATAACCGAGCGCAAAGTTACGTTTGTTTGAAGTTTCAGTGTTACGTCAGGCATTCACCGCGGCCGTCAACGGCGGTGATGCATTCACCGCTTTGGTCTGCCGCGGTGAATGCATTCACTACGGTTGACAACAACGGTGATGCCCAAACATGTGTATTTTGAGAATTTTTTTTATAACGTATGTATTTTGGGATTTTTTTAAAAAACATGTATATTTTGGGATTCTTTTTGCAGGCGCTGAAAAAATTGAAGTATGAGCAATCACTCAGAGTCTGTCAGAAGCTTCATTGCTAGAGCTGATCTGAGAAGGAACTCGAGCTCTACTACAGGCATATCGCACTTTATGGTGACCCTAATAGTAAGAATCCTATCTCCATATTGGACGGACCGCCACAGGACTCCAGAGATCAGAGAAAGAGGAGCTGTGATTCTGCTAGGGATTTCAGGACAGATGCTGATTGCAGCAGTGAAGATGAACTATCCGAAGAAATGGAAACTTATTTTGAAGACACTGATTGCAGTGAAGAACTATCCGATTCTGGAATTTTTTATGGCGTTTCAGTGTTCGGTTAACATGGCGTGATTTATCGGCTGGCTAGGTTTTAATCTGCAATGATAAAAAGTGAATACTCTTTTCGCTCACCAACTCAAGGATTGACCTATTTGTTTAGCTCCTAAACTTAAGTTGAATTAAATTAAATGCCGCATTAATGAGTTTCGGCATTTAATTCGATGCCGCGTGATTAAAAACGGTGTCGTTTAAAGACAAGCGACATCGCGGATGGTAAAACGGTGTCGCGAGTAAGCCCAACGATACCGCTTAAGGCATCAACAACGCCGCGGTATGGGTAAAACGCCGCGGTCATGGTGACATGCACTTTTCGGTCGACCTATTGCAGAAGGCGGTCGACCTATTCGACTAATTTGGGCAGCACGAGAAAGCATTGCGGTCGACCGCACTTAGTTTAAGTTGTTATTTTTGGTCGACCAGAATAAAACCTGGGTCGGCCATTTCGTTGGCGTCAGAAACAACATGGTCGACCACCTAAGGTATATAGGTCGACCACTTGATGGCAGTCATTAACAAAATGGTCGACCGGATAAGGAAAGAGGTCTACCAGATAGAAGATAAGTGTTCTATCAAAGTGTCCAATTATTTGACGTAAAATGAAGATCAAGTGTTGGTTTCGCGGTCGACCTAATCCGGTACGAGGTCGACCGAATAAAAGAAAGTCACCCTATGCCCCGTGTCTTTTTTGCTTATGTATGTCGATTTGTGTGGTTCTTTTAATTGTATAAATTATGTTTCAAACCATCATAATTAGTCATAGATAATTATAACAAGGACTCATCAATTCATAGCATAACAACTAAAAATAAAACAGAAATCATAATTGTTCACACATCAAAATAAAACTAAAAAAACAACAGAATAACAATCAACAATCGTTTTGACCACTAAAACACACAATATAAAATCTCCTCTCTCCTACTCATCTCCCCCCTCTCTCTCATCCACATTTTCTTCATTGGTGGTGCTAGCATGATGGTGGTCGGATGTGGTGGGATGCATGTATCTTCCGCTGAAAGATCGCCACTCATCTCGCATCTCATTCACGGTCACCTGCATTGTGCTCATCTGGGCGGTCATTTGCCCCATATAGTCGTGCATGCCAGTCATTTGGGTGGACATCTGGCCCATGTACTTGTACATGCCATCCAAGCGCTCCCACACACGCTGTAAGGTGATCGGTGGAGTTGAACTATGTGCCTCCGCCATTGGCTCGTCTCGAGCTCCTTCATCACCCTCATCATCATCATCATCATCATCATCATCACCACCATGAGCATTGTTTACTCTGACATACTCACCATTACGCAGCTCAAAGCCCATCTTTTTCAGAGATGAAACAGTATAGAACTCCTGCCTTGAGATTCTTAACCCCACCTCTTCACTTAAATTCACATTAAAATGCTCAAATAGCACAGTGAGGATCATCCCATAGGGAAGATTCCTGTTTGAACTCTCTGCAGCAGTAAGCATGTGGTTAAAGATTAAGTATGGCAAGTTCACCTTCTCGTTTAACAGTATGTTGGTGAGGAGCTCCATGTCGAAGTAGGTGACTGTCTACCGATGTCCACCCTTTGGGAGAATGTTGTAGGAAAGCATGTGGTGAAGAACTCTGGCTTGAACTGTCAGGTGGTTACTCGTGGGCCTATTGCGCCCTTGAGCATCTTCCTCTTCATCAAGACCACATACCATCTGGATTTGCTTGGCTCTCGTGAAATGCGTTTCATTCCAAGAACCGTAAGAATTGATTCTCTTCCCCTCGTTTGGAGCCTCAAGTACTTGCGCCAACACATTCTTGCTGATGCGCATCGCCACCCCATTCACATAGGATTTGAATGCGTGAATGGATCCATTTACATTGCGCTCGTAGACGATGTTGTTGTAGAAGTACTGTACCAGTTTTGGGTAGTATGGTACATTGAGAGATATCACCTTCAACCACTCTTGCTCGATGAAGGGTCCCAGAAACCCGTAATTCTCGAAATGAGAATACGCATCCGTCGTCAATGGCCTTCCAGGAGCCACCCTGCGGTTGTGCATTCTCTTCTCTTCATAGTTGTCACTTTGATCCTTGGTCTGGAACCGTTTGGGATTGAACTCTTCCCATTCCGAACTTGAGGCAGCAACTTTTTGTGACTTTCTTTTCTTATTTTTGCCAAACATCCTGCGATTAAACAAGCAAGAATACACATTAGTCACATTTTCGAAATGAACAATACGCGGTCGACCACTCCATAAAGCGGTCGACCTCAGTTAATTTAAAACGAGAATGGGTCGACCTCAGAAGAATCATAGGTCGACCTCAGTTAATTTAAAACGAGAATGGGTCGACATAAACCCATAACAATTCAAGTACAAAATTTAAATCGATTGAAAATCATAGGTCGACCTCAGAAAAAACATAGGTCGACCTCGGAAAATTTAAATCGATTGAAAACCATATGTGACTTTCAGCAAGAGTGCAGTTCAGGACATTAGACCACATTGGAATGTACTCGAAGACACAAACGTTTGTGTCTTCGAGTGCATTGCAAGGTGGCCTAATGTCCTGCACTGCACTCTTTCTGAAAGTCACAATTGGCTTTCAATCGATTTAAATGGCCCGAGGTAGACCTCAATATCATCACAGGTCGACCTCAATAAGTTTAGCACAAATAAATCAAACTTTTGCCTTCATAGGTCGACCTCAGAAGCATCATAGGTCGACCTCGGCTAAATTAAAACGAGTCCGAAATGGCCCAAATGCTCGTAGCAATTGAGTGCAAAACAGATCCGGTCGACCTCATAAATAGAAGAGGTCGACCAGTGTTAGTTTCGCACAAATAATTCAAAGACAACGGCACAACTCGAACTTTTGCCTTCATAGGTCGACCTCAAAAGCATCATAGGTCGACCTCGGCTAAATTAAAACGAGTCCGAAACGGCCCAAATGCTCGTAGCAATTGAGTGCAAAACATATTCGGTCGACCTCATAAATAAAAGCGGTCGACCAGTGTTAGTTTCGCACAAATAATTCAAAGACAATGGCACAACTCGAACTTTTGCCTTCATAGGTCGACCTCAGAAGCATCATAGGTCGACCTCGGCTAAATTAAAACGAGTCCGAAATGGCCCAAATGCTCGTAGCAATTGAGTGCAAAACAGATCCGGTCGACCTCATAAATAGAAAAGGTCGACCTGTGTTAGTTTCGCACAAATAAAACAGAAATAAGATCGCTTGAAAGCCAGATGCGGTCGACCATGATTATGAAAAGGTCGACCTCATCTGGCAAACAGAAGGACAAAATCCCTCTTTTCAAGCTATAGATGTAAATAATATCGTAGCAAAATTTCACAGGTCGACCTCAATATCATCATAGGTCGACCTTAGTCTATACAACAAAAGGAAGAATTGATTTAAGGCCAAATGCGGTCGACCACGAATATGAAAAGGTCGACCGCATCTGGAAAACAGAAGGACAAAGTCCTTCTTTTGAAGCTATAGATGTAAATAATATCGTAGCAAAACTTCACAGGTCGACCTCAATATCATCATAGGTCGACCTCAGTCTATACAACAAAGGAAAAATCGATTGAAAGTCAGATGCGGTCGACCACGAATATGAAAAGGTCGACCGCATCTGGCGAACAGAAGGACAAAGTCCCTCTTTTGAAGCTATAGATGTAAATAATATCGTAGCAAAACTTCACAGGTCGACCTCAATATCATCATAGGTCGACCTCAGTCTATACAACAAAAGGAAAAATCGATTGAAAGCCAGATGCGGTCGACCACGAATATGAAAAGGTCGACCGCATCTGGCGAACAAAAGGGAAAATCCATCTTTTCAAGCTACAGATCTAAATAATAAGGCCAGAAATCGTAGCAAAACTTCACATGTCGACCTCAATATCATCATAGGTCGACCTCAGTCTATACAACAAAATGAAAAATCAATTGAAAGCCAGATGCGGTCGACCACGAATATGAAAAGGTCGACCGCATCTGACGAACAGAAGGGAAAATCCCTCTTTTCAAGCTACAGATCTAAATAATAAGGCCAGAAATCTCATCAAAACTTCACCGGTCGACCTCAATATCATCATAGGTCGACCTCAGTCCATAAAACAGAAATAAAATAGATTAAAAGCCAGTTGCGGTCGACCACGATGATGAACAGGTCGACCGCTTCTGACGAACAGAAGGAAAAATCCCTCTTTTCCATCTTTAGATTTTCTGAAAACAAAAAGAAGAAGACAAGAATCGACTCAAATGAAAAAGAGGACTGAAAGCTATACCTTGTTCTTCTTCTAAGTGATGAGGATGAAGCTTTCTTTGAGTTTTTGGAAAATGGAGAAGAAGATGAAGAAGGGAAAGGAGAGGAAGAATGAGTGGATGTGGTGGGATAGGGTTCTGATTGTGGTGTAGAATGAGTGGGAGAGGGTTCCTTAAATAGAGGATCGAGGGAGGTTTGGGTGGATGTTGCAAACAAACTGGTTTGGTCGGCCGAATTAAATACGCGGTCGACCTCACTAACTTGTTCGGTCGACCGTTATTTGTATGAGGTCGACCGTTTTATTGCTATTGTTTATTTCAACCAACAATCAATTAACTCATAAATTATTAAGATAATTCGCAGAAATTACAATGCAATCACAGTTATTAAAATACAAAAAAACTCATAAAAAACAATAGAAGAAATTTAAGATCGTTTTTTGGGACTTTGTTTCGGGCACTTAGGGCGAAAATGACCATATTTCCCACATTTCGAACACTTTCTTAAACTTTTGCCCGATGCAGTTCGTGTTGACTTGAATGTCCCCTTGGTCTTCCCAATTTTTGGATCTTTCACACTTCAAAGGGGTGCTGGAGGGTTTGCCGGTGTGGTGTTGTCCGTTCTCTCCCTCGCGAACTCAATTGACCATTGAGTAAGGTCGTCCAACGTCTTAGAGACATGATTAAAAGCAGATTCACTACCGCACGCGATGTCACATAAACGCTTACACTTTAGAGCCAATCCTCCATGTCTTATCAGTCGACCAACTTTCTCTCCCACATCACCTCCAACTCCAGGATGACGATTTAGTGTCTTCGCATTTTGGGTCCATCGAAACTTGAACCACGACGAGGGTAATGCGGTGTATCCCATATTTTTTTATTACTGTAAGCATGTGTCTGCATGGAAACCCCTTAGATTCAAATAATTCACACTCGCATTTTAGATCTTGATTGGACGTAGTAAATGTTAACCGCCTTATCCGATCTGGGTTCATGTAGTTCTTCAGTATGAATGTCTCTGTCCCATCTGATTCAGTTCTTCTCTCCGCTAATACATAAGAAGTTTCATTCTCTAGTTCAGACTTGAAGATAGCAAATGTACGATGAGTGTAGATACTTTCAGCTTGCATTTCCCAAGTGCGAAGGGCATGCTTGCAAACCAACCTCGTGTGCCTAGAAGTATAATCATCATGCACCTCCGTGAAACGCATCCCCTCCAGTGCTTCATCAATGCCCTGAACAAAACGTTGCAAGCTGTATTGAGTTTCCACATACCCATTTATCCAATGGTTACATGACTCACATCGCGAGGTTGATTGGAGTCCACCGAAATAAATATCCTTCAAGTATGCCTCTGCCCACAATAATTTGTCAGCGTACAAATCCTGCAACCACTTATTTGCAGACAAACCATGCTGACTAATCAAATGCTCCCAACGCCTCTCAAACTCCTCAATCGATATTCGTGCTTTCGCCAAGTAAGTGAATGCGCTAACGAACTCCTTATTATGAACGGCCGTTGTCGCATTTGTCTCAATATGCCAAATATAAAGACGGTGAGGCACTCCAACCAGAACAGTAGCAATGGCACCACGCATAGACTTGTCTCCGTCTGTGATCACTGAAGTGGGCATCTTAGAGTTCATACACTCCAGAAAAGTATTCAACAACCAAACATAGTGATATGATCCCAATTGGATCAATCCACAATTCACAATTGCTTTCCAAAGAAGTCATCTCAACTCACTTTAAGAATTCTGATTTTTGGCCAAGTGTTGAAACAGTTTCAGGTAGCCTACTTTGGAAGCTTGTATCTCACACATGGCTCAATCAAAATGGGAGATCTAGAGCTTGTTTTGAAGATAATGTTATTATGTTTAGATTGGTATGTTTTGGAGCTCAAGGAGATGTCTGGAAAGTCACTTTCAAAGCCCATCAAAAGGCTACCTCAAAACAGAAAAACTGCCTGAATTTGGCTAAGGCAGAAAACTGTTTGGAGATACCAACTTTGAAGGCCTATATCTGGAGTTTGGAGCATGATCTAAGGCTGATTCAAGTTGGAGGTGAAATAGGAAGTATTCTTCTACAAAGTCAAGGAATTGGTTGAGTTCGAATCAACCTAGAAGACCATTTTCGAAGGGCTCAAAGGTGCTATGAAGCCTGTTTTCCTAGGCAGACTTGCTTGCGTTTTAAGTCAGTTTCTTGGCCAGCAAGTTACCTTGTTTTACTCGAATTCTTTAGCCTATTCCTGTTCTAATTAGTTTCCTTGTTCATCTAGGTTTGTATTAGTTTTATTTGCCTTTAAATACTCTTCTATTTTCATTGTAAAAATGAAGACTTTGTTGAATAGAAATCGAAACCGTTTGGTTTGTGCAAGTTGCGACTTGTTTTGAGTTTGGTGGATTCCAAACTTGCTGAGCTTGTGTATCGATTGAATAGTCACTTCAATCGTGGTCGAGCAACTACCCTTTTATACCAATCGAGCTATCCCCAGGTGTGGATTTGTCCTTTTGGTTCCGTTTTATCCAAGTTCGTATTAAGAACGCTTCATTCTTGATTCGAGCTCGATCGATTCTTCGATTGAGTCGTTAGCTGCGTGACTTTGATAACATACACCCCCCTAGGGGCGTATCAAGTGGTATCAGAGCCCCGTTCTACACAAGGGCGAAAAAGAAGGCGAAAACGTGGTGTTTCGTACAAGCAGAATTCATCGAGAAACATGGCAGCCATGGTGGGCGAATTAGAACAAGTGAATTTGATGTCCTATACTTGTTGTTTGGTGGGAGAGAAGGTGTGCTCTGTGTACGTTAATGGTGAGAGCCAATCGAACTTGATTAGCTCACGGGCAGTAGCTAAATTGGGGCTGCCAATTCGAAAACTTCCAGCCCCTTATTCGCTGCCATTGTTGGCGAAAAAAGACTCTGTTTTTCGTAACAGAGGAAATAAGCTTACCATTCAGAATTGGGAGATACGAAGATGTGGTTCGGTGCGACGTGGTGCCTCTAAAATTGACTCATGTCGTGCTTGGAAAGCCTTGGCACGATGATCGCAATGCTCGACGTAGCAGAAGAACAAATCACGTCCGATTGCGGCATTGTGAAAACAATTTTGCTTTAAAACTTCTATTGCCGGAAGAAGCGGCGGCAGATCGAGCCACCCTGCTGCAACAGCTCCGTGACGAGGAGGAAGGAGCTAAGACAGTTGAGAATTTGACTGGGAAATTGCCTCTGAAGGAGCTGGAATTCCAGCAAGAAAATCAGCTCGATGGAGATGATGACCCCTGTTTTCCTTCCGCGAAACAGAGTGCTGCATCACGTAGCTTGGCCAAAGACGAAGGAGGGGAGCTGTTGTTCGACGCGGCCAGAGACGCATCCTTGGAGGTTGGAGCAACGACGAAGAGTCAAGATGAAGCTCCCGAGCAGGCTTTCATCGATTGAACGCCTCCAGCGACAAGCATTCAAGAACTCCGTTTTCCAGTGACAAAGCAGAGCATGAGAGAGGCAGAATCGGTTGGAGCTCTCGGGGAAAATTCGAGCTACACCAACGGTGCTGAACCCTCCCAATGGACTCCAAGAATCTTTAAAATAGGCTTAATCGACTTGATTACGCATTTCTTGGAGGATCAAAGTCGAATTCCAATGCCTCTGCAAATGCTTGAACACAGCAAGCAAACGGCTGAATTGGTGGGGAAGTCTGGGGCTGATTCGACCCCAAAGGCCGCTGCGGAATCATCAAAAATATTCCCAGGAACGAGTGGAAACGTTCAATTGGAGTCCAAAGGCACTATATCGCCAACGCCCAATTCGCAATTTTCGTGTCAAAACGTGAAGAACAACACAGACAAAAAGGGTGAATTGGTTGTGGAGATTGGCGTTGATTCAAAGCAAATGGTCACTTGGATTAGATTTCTGGGTTCCCAAGGATGGTGTAGGAGCAACGAAATCGGAACGAAAAGGCCTGGGTTAAAAGTCCCCAATTTCGATTTCGCGTCGCCGGAAACTGGAATTCACTCTCCGGTTTCTGGAAATTTGAAAATTTCCGACGGAGGGAAAATCTGTTCTTCTAATTGGTGACAATTTGTATGGTTTCGTGGGCTGGGAGTGATTGGAATAGGATCCTGGGGGCGAGGCGAATCAATCTCAAGCGACGAATTGGACCTTGACATCCTCAAGTAGAAACCCCCAAAATTGAGGCTCTCGCCGGAGTTCTTGCCGGCGCCGGATTCTGGAAAATTGCAAAGACAAGTTCTGGGTTTTTTTGAGCACACTGTTTACGTGGGAGAGGTCCATTGGAATCCTACGAACATCATGGAACTTGAATCGTGGAAAACAGCAGCCGATTCGCGAGTTAACGAAGTGTTGAAGTTCGACATTGCAAGTTCAAGGTACCTATTTCGTGACTCGATTTGGGAGGAATTTTGTGACGTTTTTGACAAGAAGCAGCTTCAAGCTTTGAGGTCAAAGCTTTTTGAAGAGGGGGAGCCTGATATGATCCCAATTGGATCAATCCACAATTCACAATTGCTTTCCAAAGAAGTCATCTCTACTCACTTTAAGAATTCTGATTTTTGGCCAAGTGTTGAAACAGTTTCAGGTAGCCTACTTTGGAAGCTTGTATCTCACACATGGCTCAATCAAAATGGGAGATCTAGAGCTTGTTTTGAAGATAATGTTATTATGTTTACATTGGTATGTTTTGGAGCTCAAGGAGATGTCTGGAAAGTCAATTTCAAAGCCCATCAAAAGGCTACCTCAAAACAGAAAAACTGCCTGAATTTGGCTAAGGCAGAAAACTGTTTGGAGATACCAACTTTGAAGGCCTATATCTGGAGTTTGGAGCATGATCTAAGGCTGATTCAAGTTGGAGGTGAAACAAGAAGTATTCTTCTACAAAGGCATTGAATTGGTTGAGTTCGAATCAACCTAGAAAACCATTTTCGAAGGGCTCAAAGGTGCTATGAAGCCTGTTTTCCTAGGCAGACTTGCTTGCGTTTTAAGTCAGTTTCTTGGCCAGCAAGTTACCTTGTTTTACTCGAATTCTTTAGCCTATTCCTGTTCTAATTAGTTTCCTTGTTCATCTAGGTTTGTGTTAGGTTTATTTGCCTTTAAATACTCTTCTATTTTCGTTGTAAAAATGAAGACTTTGTTGAATAGAAATCGAAACCGTTTGGTTTGTGCAAGTTGCGACTTGTTTTGGGTTTGGTGGATTCCAAACTTGCTAAGCTTGTGTATCGATTGAATAGTCACTTCAATCGTGGTCGAGCAACTACCCTTTTATACCAATCGAGCTATCCCTAGGTGTGGATTTGTCCTTTTGGTTCCGTTTTATCCAAGTTCGTATTAAGAACGCTTCGTTCTTGATTCGAGCTCAATCGATTCTTCGATTGAGTCGTTAGCTGCGTGACTTTGATAACATACACCCCCCTAGGGGCGTATCACATAGTTGGGGATCGTCTCGTTATCCAACTGGGCAAAACCATATATGATGTTACGGTGGTGGTGATTTACACCAACCATCATAACAAATGGTCGATTGTACTTGTTGCGCTTGTAGCATGCATCGAACGCCAAGACATCCCCAAAAAAATGGTAATCTGCTCTAGATGTGGAGTCCGACCAGAAGAGATTGCCTAATTCACCTTCATCGTTGGTTGTGTACTTGAAGAAGCTGCCTGCATCAGAGGTATGTTTACTTTGCAAGTAACCCAATGTTCGGTTAACATCTCCTATTAGATCGTCGTCAACTGTTCGGGATTGCTGAACAGCATTGTCCAAATCCTTTGGAGTGTACCCCAGATTCTCATATCCTCCAACTTTATTCTTCATGAACTGAACAATGTTGCGTTGTTTTATTCCTGACTGTCGCATCCCTATCGCTAGAGCCTTGTCTCCTTCACTCACATTTCGATGAGACCGAAGGAATTGAGTTTCTTCTTCATTGCAGCAACGATGTGAGTGCTTCCTCTCAAACTTAGAAACAACCCACATTTTCTTATTCCGATCAAAGCGTACAGTATACGATGCCTTGCAATAATGTCTTGTCATCTTACGATGTTGTCGAGTCCGACCTTCTTTATCTATATGCATCTTATCTCTAGTCCCCTCTCTCGAACATACCATTGTCCTCCCAATTGCTACTCCTCGACGATTCCTCCGAAGATCTCTACGTCGAACGCTAAATCCTTTCGCTTTAGCATAGGAATCGTAAAATTTCTCTGCATCTTCTAATGTTTGGAACTCCATGGAAGGAATTTGTTGTTCATATTCAGTAGCTTCTTCATCATCTATAAATTCTTCTTCAGCACCTTCGGTTTCATTATCATCCCCAACCACTTCATCATCCGTATTATCTGTATCATCTGAATTATCCATAGCTCCTTCTCGAGCATCCTTAGGTTCCTCATCGAAGTTAACCTCATCATCATCTCTATCATCTGTATCATCTCTGTTATCCATCCTGCAACGATCGGAATACGAACTTAATGTAAAAAACATACACAATTAGCTCTCGTCAGGTCGACCTGAATGAACTGTACGGTCGACCTTATTACTAAATAACAAACATGCGGTCGACCTGAATTTACTGAAAGGTCGACCTAATCATATAATTACAAAAGTACGGTCGACCGGATGGTGGGAAAAATTTAACCACATACAAGCATTAACAAGCACATATGAGACATACCTTAGCAAAGAGGTCGACCACTTATTGTTACGGTCTACCGGAATAAAAATAAACCACCACCAACACCCGATCACAATAAGAGCGATGAGATTACAACTTCACTCCAACAAATTGCATAAATCGAAGTACGATTAAAGTCTTAAGACTCCCATCTATTTATAGATAATGTAGACGAATTCCTTATCCAATTGGTGAAAGATATATAAAATCATAATTCGACAAGGACAAGTACACAAAATCCTAATTGTACAAGGACATGATTCATTACGGTCGACCTCTTTGCACAAATGGTCGACCGTCTTGTGTAAATGTGAAACAGGTCGACCTCTTTACACAAATGGTCGACCGTTGTTTATAAATGTGAAACAGGTCGACCTCTTTACTGAAATGGTCGACCATTGTTTATAACTGTGAAACAGGTCGACCTCTTGACACGAATGGTCGACCGTATTTTATTAAGGCCAAGCAGACGAGATTCCATCCATATTCTACATGGTTTTTGACTTTGCTACAGTATCATAGTCGACCTTAAGCGTCACGAGGTCGACCTGTGCTCTGCCTATGGGTATGCCCGCTTTGAGTATGTGGTCGACCACTTGTTCTAGACGATTGAAATCGTAAATTCAGTCACATCCATAATTGTATAACACATCTAATAAACGATAAACATTCAAAATCCAAAATGAAACGATCTCGCAAATACAAATTCAATGTATGGTCCAAATAATCCAACATTGTAACTTAACGACTTCATTTCTTTGCTTTTTTGTTTGAACTCTGTCTCTCTTTGCCTCGTTCCATGCATTCATCTACTACATGCTTGAAAAGATTTTCTCGTGCACGGTTTTCAAAATGTGTAGCCAGATACCATAGAATCTCCTTTCGAGCCGGTAATTTGTGTTCTTCTCCTATCTGCATTATGCCATGTAAGATTTCGTTACAACTAAAAAAAGTGTAAATTAAACAAGTTATTTGTTTGATGATATACTCACCACTCTATCAAGATCCTTGGATCCATAGCGCATCCACTGCATGACGTGCACACCACACGCAGTACTATTCCTTTGCCGTTGAACTCGTAGCTCATCAAAATTGAAATCTCCAAAATTTGGTACTACTACATTGCTCATGCGCTCCGGTTTCAAAATATCATCCAAATTGGACAACTACACACAAATAACGAATATTATAAGCTTCTAGCATAATACGTAACGCTTAGTAGTCAGAAAATTATAGGAAACACTTACCAATTTCTTGCATAGTGCTGATTTACGCCTACGATTCGCCTCACTAGTTGAAGGTAGACTGTCAAGCAAAAATGCAGTTTTTTGCTGGACATTGACGAGATACAGAAACCAATGACGTGCTTCATCGTCAAGAACTGGCATAAATATATAGCAACGAAACACTCACTATATGTTATAAACAGCGAATACAAACAAATGCACTTTCGAAATTTAATGATATAGGGACATTGACTAGACTAACCTTCTGGCATGCACTGACATTCGGCATAAAGACCACGCCATCATTCATCAACTTGTTACGAATTTGACTGGTCTTCATGTTAGCGCGTACCATTTTCTGCACCATGTTTTAGTTGAGATGAATTGACATGGTACAATATAAATAACTAGGTTATGACAAATAATTTGACATTACGGCTCTTACCGAAAACATATTTGGCAAATACCACACATTTGGCTCTTTCACATCATGTTTTTCAGACATTGTTAGTGCCCTTGCACACAAATCCACTACCTACCATCCAACAATCAAACACAAAATCATCATAAATCGTAACCTAAATAGTGTACAATTCATACGAAAGTCGTAGTAGTATGGTACTTACTGATGAGCAAACCCAGCTATTCTCGCTAATGACCGAACTCAAATAATGTCGTTGCACGTTTTCAGAAAAAAAGTCTACAACGGTCAAACTGCAAAAATCAAAATAACAGAAATGTCAATTGTGATTTGCAACGTACAGGTCAACCTGTTCACAGTCACGGTCGACCTTATTGGACAAACGGTCGACCTCATGACCTAAACGGTCGACCACACGTACTAAAAAACGTCTTACTTGTCCCAATTCGTGTCCCCAGCCTTCTCTTTAGTAACAACATAATACAAGTCTTCAACTGGATTTTGAAGATTTTTGGTGAATCCTTCTAGACCCTCCACTTTCATGACCTACAAATCATAGTTAAAATTAAAGTAACATATGAACACAAACACACATTATAGATGAACATGTAACGTAAACTTACCCCGTGCTTTTCGAAAGGACTCTTAGATTCATCTTCATCGCTATCATGACTAAATAATCCTTTTCTTACAAATTGATCCTTCTGTGGAGTGGTGTAGGACTCACTTCATATCACGGTCTCTTGTACTTAGGAGAGGAACCCTTGCTGCCATTCGTTGTTTCACTCTGTCAAACATATAAACAAAACAAATTAGCACTAATGATAGTAATACTAATATCTTCAATAACATATGAATATACTTGGATACCTTTAAAATGTGCTCTTTCAATAAATCGTCTATGCTCTGGTAGCAATTTTCAGAGTCATCATGGTCTTCTTCCTCTTTACCAAAGTCAAATTTCTTTCCTTTACCATTTCTTCCGCCATTCTCCATTCGTTCTGCACTTATATCTTTGATAGCACCTTCTAGCCTCTCAAACCCGTCATGCATCATCCCAGTCATATCTGTCAGTCGAACTGACAATTGCTCCACTCTATCACGCATGGGCTTCTGAAAGTCATTGGCTTGTGTTTGAAACACCACCAGCTTCTCTTGTGTGGCTTTCAACAATTTCATGATTTCACCAAAATCTTGATGCAGTTTCTCATCATGCGTCATCGTCTAAACAATTTAAAGAAAAATTTAAATCATAATTCAACTACAAATTTCTACAATTGACCAAAAAACAAAGACGTGGTCGACCTGACCAAGTATTAGGGCGACCTGGAAGACAAATAGTGACTACCACAACCATTAAGGTCGACCTCTGTTATTCCTAGGTCGACCTATCCAGCAGGAAAATAACAATTAACAACAAAAAGTAAGTTCAAAATTAAACCGAAAAAAGGATAGGTCGACGAGATATCTGGCGCGGCCGACCTTTTCAAGCACAACATAGTCATACAAACAAAGCCAAAGTCGACATTCAGGTTGAATAACCAAAAAAACAGGAACGGTCGACCTTGAAACCCATTAGGTCGACCTATTGGGTTACCTCGCAAGTACAGAAGTCCAAGTGTTGTGGCCTAAATTCAAATACGAAGAATTGTCTCGTCAGGTCGACCTGGTTGACGTCACGGTCGACCGAATGGAATTCTGCACCCAACAATATATCAAATTAGCCGGTGGAAATCACGCATTAGAAAAGAAGACGGCGAATGGTACATTAGGTCGACCGCACCTTAGACCTGGTCGACCACTTCGAACACGTACAACAGCAACTGCGAACGATCTTCTTCACAAAGGCTCTTAATCGGAAAAAAACCTTATTCAGACTTGGAGGCGTTGAAGGGGACTTATATTCGTATTTATAGAGATTTAGGACGTCAATGGGTCGACCCAATTCGTTTCCTTGTCCAATTGTGGAACCTTTCTGGTGTTGGAATCCATATCCAATACGGATACGGTGTGAAGGCGGTCGACCTCTTCATAATGCGGTCGACCTGTTAGGTGCACAAGGGTCGGCCTATGAGATATTTGGGTCGACCTTTCATTCTGTTAGACCACCAAAGCGGTCGACCGTATTATGTAAGAGGTCGACCGCGTCTCGGAACCCCACATACATGAATTAGTCCATTCGGTCGACCGCATGTTGGATTAGGTCGACCGAAAAGTCCATGTCACGGTGATGTCACCGTAGCAAAATCCAACTTTTTAAGGTCTTTCAATCTGCAACAAGACTTCATCTAAAAAAAATGTCGTTTGTTACCCCGAACGAGCAATTTTCGATTTTGGCAAACTTTGGAAGGACATAACTTTTAGCTCCTCAATCCACACGTCGTAAAGTTTTTTTTGACTGCGCATAACTTTCTAAGAACTACAACTTTTACTAGGAAATAATTTTTTTAAAAAGAAATATTTTTGGCTATACGGGATTTTGGGAATAAATTTGCCTTTACTTTTCACAAATCCACATACTTTCCAAAATTATGGTTATAATCAAAGTTGTAGTACTTCAAAAGTTATGCAAAATCAAAAAACGTTACATGACATTCGGATTGTGGAGCACAAAGTTATGGTCTTCCAACGTTTGTCAAAATCGAAAAATTGCTCGATCGGGGTAGCAAATGAATTTTTTTTGGGATGAAGGCTTGTTGCGGAGTGAAAGATCTTGAAAAGTTATGTGGAATAAATAAAAATCGCTACAATCGGATAACCGAGCGCAAAGTTACGTTTGTTTGAAGTTTCAGTATTACGTCAGGCATTCACCGCTTTGGTCTGCCGCGGTGAATGCATTCACTACGGTTGACAACAACGGTGATGCCCAAACATGTGTATTTTGAGAATTTGTTTTTATAACGTATGTATTTTGGGATTTTTTTAAAAAACATGTATATTTTGGGATTCATTTTGCAGGCGCTGAAAAAATTGAAGTATGAGCAATCACTCAGAGTCTGTCAGACGCTTCATTGCTAGAGCTGATCTGAGAAGGAACTCGAGCTCTACTACAGGCATATCGC
The DNA here is from genome assembly GCA_964030455.1 of Linum trigynum. Classification (NCBI taxonomy): domain Eukaryota; kingdom Viridiplantae; phylum Streptophyta; class Magnoliopsida; order Malpighiales; family Linaceae; genus Linum; species Linum trigynum. Next base: position 10,901,482 of record OZ034814.1, read on the forward strand.
ACTTTATGGTGACCCTAATAGTAAGAATCCTATCTCCATATTGGACGGACCGCCACAGGACTCCAGAGATCAGAGAAAGAGGAGCTGTGATTCTGCTAGGGATTTCAGGACAGATGCTGATTGCAGCTGTGAAGATGAACTATCCGAAGAAATGGAAACTTATTTTGAAGACACTGATTGCAGTGAAGAACTATCCGATTCTGGAATTTTTTATGGCGTTTCAGTGTTCGGTTAACATGGCGTGATTTATCGGCTGGCTAGGTTTTAATCTGCAATGATAAAAAGTGAATCCTATATACCTTTTCTTGTTTACACCTAAACTTAAGTTGAATTAAATTAAATGCCGCATTAATGAGTTTCGGCATTTAATTCGATGCCGCGTGATTAAAAACGGTGTCGTTTAAAGACAAGCGACATCGCGGATGGTAAAACGGTGTCGCGAGTAAGCCCAACGATACCGCTTAAGGCATCAACAACGCCGCGGTATGGGTAAAACGCCGCGTAGAGGCTCGACGATACCGCGGTGTTGAGAATTCGGTGAAAACAATGTCGCGAACCAGGGCTACAAATTTATTTGGGTTCACGGTGCTACTGTTGGAGTTGGAAAATGGAGCGTTTTTATTTTTTCCTTGTCGGAGGAGGGATCAAACCGTGCCGCGAACCTCAAAGCTCAACAACATCGCGAGACTGGGAAACGATGTCGTTTGGCTAAAAAGGCACCGCGAGTAAACCCAACGACACCGCGTATTAGAAAACAAAACCGCGAGAGGACTTGGTAAGCGATGTCGTTTAGTTAAAATCCATACGACATCGGGTTGGATTTTGGTGAGGCCCGGCAAGCCCAACGACACCGCAAGACGAGAAAAACGGTACAGTTTGGTAGAAAACAATATCGCGGAATGGAAAACGACATTATTTGATGGGACCGGGATGGAGCAGTTCAAGGTCGACATTGATTAGTGAAAAACGATGTCGCGGAAAGATTAAACGGCATTGAGTGATGAGAATTTGACCGCGTGACAATAATGAGCCGGTTTAATTAATTGATCTTTTTTAATTATTATTTTAGACGGTGTTGTTTGGCTAAAAACAACGTCGCGAGAGAAAACGACACCGTGGTATCGGGTAAGAGTTCGGCCAAAGGTGGCCTTCCAAGCCCAACGGCAGCGCAAGACTAGAAAACGATGTTGTTTGATGGGCTAACGACGTCGTTGGTCAAACCAGACCGGGCCAATTGAGTTGTGATTATAAACGGCATTGAGTAGTGAAAAGCGATGCCGCGGTATTGGTGAGCGACGTCGTGTGATTAAAAACAGTGTCACGAGGTTCAAGATTTTGTCATGGATGATGAGAACAACGTTATGAACGAAGGAGGTTTATTCGCTCAGTTTATGGAGGTTTATTCTGCGTAGCGGAATGGTTTCGGGGGCACGTGATTATCACACAACAAGGAGGAAGTTACCCGCATGGTTGACAGGAATGAAGACGTGGGAGACAAAGGTGCGAAGGCGGTTACCACAACTACGGGTAGAAGATTGCGGTATAAACATCAGGAAGAGAGAGAAGCTTGAGACAGAAAAATCAAATCTCAAATTGCACTGTCTCAGAATTATCGCTTTTCTCGCTAGTTTCGTAGAACCTCTCTGTCAAAGACCTCATTTGTAGAGTCGTAGTAGTCATCGTAGTCGTAGTCGCGGAGCTCTCTAGAGGAACCTCCATAGAAGTAGAGGTAATGTAACTTAGAACACTCCTGGTTCGGTTTTCTGGTTATTCGTCGAACACCCTCGTTCGAATGTAGTTTGGAGAGGTGGTGAACCTAATAACGGTTGTTCTTGGTTAGAAGTCAAAGGTGTATCGATCAAATCAACATCGCCCGACACTCGACGGTGGATATTTGACAGTCGTCTTGGTTTCTGTTTAATCGATCAAATCAACAACGCCGACATTCGGCAGTGGATATTTGACAGTTGTTTTATTGTGTGTTTTTGCATTTCCTTGAAAACAGAGCCGCATTGAACACGTGAGTTTCGCCATTGAAACAAATTGGCACACCTGGTGGGACACGTGTGTTCGTGATGCCTCCGCGACGAAGGAATCAGGAAGGGGATGTTCCGCCCGGCTTTGTGGAGGACCAGGTGGCCAGCATTGAAGGTGGCCAAGGAATTGGTGTTGAAGACATCAACGGTTCTGAGAATCCGCCGTCCATAACTGGGCTGACTGAGGATTTGTCAATCTGCCATTTCATGGGGAGAACCGTCACATTTTTGCTAGCCTCAACAATGAGTTCGCAGGCTTCAAGGGCGAGTTTGCAAGCTTCAAAGGCGAGGTAAATCATTGTTTTGATGCTTTAACTGCACGACATGATTCTCTTGAGTCTTGTGTTGATAGGCGTTTAGGCCAACTCTTTGAAGTTGTGACTAAAAACAGACATGAGTTTGATGTTTTGGTGGATAAAAATCTACGTGATATGAATGAAATTAGGGAGCTTTTGGGTAGACCAGTAATGCAAACTAGGGATTTGCCGCTAAACTGTGAAAACAATCTAAACAATGAAAGTAGTTTTCTAAACAACAGTGCTCGAATTAGTCCGGCAAGACAAGGAGTTTAGCCGACACCGGTGATGAACCCACCAACTTCGTGAGTGAATCTTGGCGAGACTAGCACTGCCGCTAACACTCGCGTTGAACCACCACTGTTTCACGGTGGGGGTCCACAAAATATTCCGGAGGCCAGACCCTACGTGGCTCCGATGAGCGGTGCTATTGGTGGAGGAACGATCAACAATGATCATGTTCCTCCACGTGGCTACCCGCAAAACGTTAATGTGATTGGAGATCAGGTAACACAGATGCTTTCAAATCAGTTTGGTTTAGGGATTAGACCAGCGATGCCGCCGGTATACCGAAAACCATATCCGGATTGGGTTGATAGATACTACCCCTTTCCACGTTGTTTTCGCATGCCTGATTTGTCACCTTTAGTGGGACTGGAGAGCAGTCCACCGTTGAGCATGTTGGATGATTCATGGTTCAGCATGGTGATGTGAGTGATTTCTTGAAGTTGCGTTTGTTTGGCAACTCATTGACCTGTCCCGCATTGGCGTGGTACGTCAACTTGCCATCAAACTCGGTTTAAACTTGGCATCAAATGGAACAAATGTTCAATGCCCATTTCTACCGTTCTGAGCCAAAAGTAACTATTGAACATTTGCCACGAATGTGCTAGTAGCCAGGGGAAACGGTAGAACACTTTTTAACTAACTTTAAGAATGCAAGAAATCGCTGTTTTGTGAACTTGAAAGAACGCAAATTTGTTAAACTTGCCTAGGGTGGATTGAATTTTGAACTTCGTAAAAAGTTTCAAGATAGGGAGTTTTCAGATCTGTTTCAATTGATGTCCTGTGCTGTTAGATACGAGTCTCTTCTCCATGAAGAAGAACATAAGAGAAGTGGCTATCATGGACAATATTTCTCTAATTTTGAAAACTACGGTGTGAATAACGTCGGCAACGATGTTGACGAGGTTGAAGTTGATTTGGCCAAGATTGTGCAGGGGAAGGCATATGTGTGTGCTTCTCTAGCTAAGGCCGATGGGGAGTCACAAGGTGGAAAACCCAATCGTGCTCCAATTCAAACTTGGAAATATTGCTTTGATGTTTCAAAATCAGAGTTGAATTTCGACCATCTTTACAAAGATGGTCAAATTAAGTTAACTAGGGGGGGGGGGGGGGGTGCAGTATGCAATTGAGAAAGGCCGATTCAAGTTCCCAGAGCCGAGGAAGGAGGCTATGATTGTCGACACTGACCCTTTCCCAAACATTGTCGGCATCAACATGGTCAACCCTGATTTCTCTAAGATCAACCTGCCACGCTTCAAGCTAGTGTTGAATACAACGCCACCGCCGAGTAATAGTTCTAATGTGGCCCAAGGTGCTTCATCCTCCCATGTGCAGGAAGGGCCACGCTTGGATCCAGCTGAGGAGGAGAAGTTGTGTGCCCAGTGTCGCGAAAAGTTGAACATTGGGGGAGCAAGGCCGAGCCAGTCGGTCCACCAGAGATTGGGACCACGACAGTTCAAACCGAGGTACCCCTCGTATGAACGCAATGTTGAAGGAGTACGTGCACTTGCATGGGAAAGAGGGTAACGTAGGCAGCGGGTTTCTCAAAGTGCCCCACCTTTCAAAATTTTGCCTTTCGGACTTGCCCAACCTGTGAGAGGTTCCCCACCCGTCAGGAGAATTTTCAGGATGCCAAATGTGCCATAGGGTGGTTGGCACACTTACGTCGTCGGTCGTCAGTAGCCCATCGCGGTTGATGGGATGACAATGACGCAGTATCGAAGGTACCTCCGCAAGAATGCTCAAGGAAGGAGGATTGAATACTTGCAAGCAAAGGTGAACGTGGACAACTCTGCCACGAGTCCAAGGCCCGAAAGAGTCAACAAGTTTGCCAGTGGAGAACATCTTGTGGGGATCATAGTTCGACGAGGTGGATAAATCTATCCAGGTTGCAGAAGCGAAGGGGAAAGCTGTGGACAAAGGAACTACGGGTAAAGAATCGAACATGGTCGTTGTTTTCAACGAGCCCGAGCTGAAGATGCTGTGACATTTGAGGCCACTCTACACCAAGGTCACACTTGATGACGTACCAATGTCGAGAGCCTTAGTTCACAATGGCACCGCAGTAAATGTGATGCCAACAAGGATACTGAGGAAGTTGGGCAAGAGTACTAATGCCTTGATCCCAACGAAAGTGTTTGTGACAAGCTTTAATGGCGGGTCTGCTTCGGCCAAGGGAATCCTCCCAGTCGTCGTGGGAGTTAGATCACAGAAGCGGATGAGTGTTTCGTGGTGGTGGATGGGATGATAAGCTACAACGCACTACTTGGCCGGGATTGGATCCACGCCAACCAGTGTGTTCCTTCATCGCTGCATCAGTGTTTGATGCTCTGGAATGAAGACGGCGTCGTTGAGGTGGTACAGGCTGACACAAAGCCGTTTGCCATTGGGGCCAACGTGGCTGAAGCTTATTTGTACCATGGAGATTTTGGACCACTTGAAATCAGGAGCGGGGATGGAGGAACGTCCAACGTCATAGTGTCAAGTGCAAAGGTGTTGAGTAAGGCGTGCTTGGACCCATTGTCCGAAATTGTGAGACCATCGATGATCACATTAGATGGCCCACTGAAATTTGATGAACAAGTCAATGACGAGTGAACCACCTTGAGAGAAGGTGGTGGATGCCGAAATGACGACCTTGAGGGAGAAGTTGGCCGTCAATCAGTGTGAACAGAGGCTTGTCTGCATAGAGCCTGTCTTGATGCCCGACTGTGTTCCCGACGATGATGACTTGCCGACTAACCATGAGGTGTGAGTGACGAAGTGGAGAAGCAAAGCAGATTTGCTGCATGCGACATTTTAGAGGAGATCAACCTTGGCAGGACGGAGGATCCACCTCCAACCTTCATTAGTGCCGACTTGCCAGAGTCTGACAGGTACGAATTAATTGAATTCCTTAAAGACTATTTTGCATGGAATTATCATGAAATGCCTGTTCTCGATAGAAAGTTAGTTGAACATAGACTTCCAATCAAAGAAGGGTATAAGCCACATAGACAACCACCTAGGCGTTTTTCGCATGATATCTTGCCTGAAGTGAAAAAGGAAATTGAACGTTTAATGAAGGCTAAGTTTATCAGGACTGCTAGATATGTGTTGTGGTTGTCGAATATTGTGCCTGTGAGAAAGAAAAATTGGCAAAATATGTGTTTTTGCGGATTTTAGAAATGTGAACAATGCTACACCGAAAGATCTGTATCCCATGCCGGTGGCTGACATGTTAATCAATGCCATAACCAGGCATGTCAGGTTTTCTTTCATGGACTCTTACTCGGTCTATAACCAGATATACATAGCCGAGGAGGATGTACACAAAACGGCGTTTCGGTGTCCAAGATCCATTGGCTGTTTCGAGTGGATCATGATGCCATTTGGATTGGCCAACGCCAGGACAACTTACCAACGAGCCATGAATGCATATTCCTTGACTTGATTGGCGAGCTTGTCGAAGTTTATGTGGACAACATCGTCATCAAATCAAAGTTGACAAACAACCACCTTGCTCATTTGCGCAAAGCATTTTTGCGTATGCGTGTTCATAAGTTGAAATTAAATCCGCTCAAATGTGCGTTTGGTGTGAGTGCAGGAAATTTTCTGGGTTTTCTGGTAACCAACATGGAATTGTAGTAGATGGAAACAAAACAAAAGCCATCATCAGTGCCACACCACCATCCAATAAAGAAGAGTTGCAACGTTTCCTGAGCCAGGTAAACTACATTCGAAGATTTATCTCAAATTGTGCTGGTCGGACTCAAGTGTTTTCTTCATTGCCGAAGTTGAAGAAGGAAGACACATTTTTATGGAGGGAAGAACATTGACACGTCTCTACCATCACACTAGAAAGTGGCCAAGTGTAACCACCTACTAATGCGTAGTATAGCGGGTTTAGTTATAAATGTCAACCCGGGTCCTAGGTGTGATGACTACTCCGTGACAGTCTTATTATTTAGCGGTTCAAGTGTAGTGAAGGAATAACTAAACTAGCAAGCAAGAGCAGTGAAAGTTGTGTTCACAGTTGAGAGAGATCACCTAGATATGGATCCTCCTAGACTGCAGTTAAGCCAGGTTGTAATTCACCAAGTTCAAGTTCAATGATAGTTATACCACGGGAGGTTCTTAGACAGTCTTCAGTCTCGACTAAAGGTCTCCAAACCCTCTCAATCTGAGTCCCTAACGGGCGACTAACCTCCACCGGAGTAAACAGATTGAGGCCCTAACAAACCAAACCTCCTCTACTAGAGTAAATCTGGTACAGAATAGTGAATTGACTCATCGACTAAAGTCGTCAATTCACTACCTTCAATCAAGGGTGCTCTATCAACCTAGGCATATATTCTCTTTCTAGGTCAAAGCAGAAATAACATGAATTTGATCAGGATTCATGCCATTCAGGAAATCAAACCTCAATTGAATATAATCAATATCAATGAATTCGTACTTGGGTTCATACAATCCGACCTAACATACAAATCTTGGGTTCTTCATACCCATGTGAGTGAGAGAGTTTACTCCATAGAGAGAGAAGTGAAATCTAGCTCAGATGCAGAAAACATGTTGTGAAGGATGAGATTCTGCTTCTGGTAGTCAATCGACACTTCTCTAAGCTTAAGCCGTGCTCCAATGGTGATGAAGATCGATCTAGGGCGCTTAGAGATTCTGGTTCATCGCTCTCACTTTAGGTATCTACTTTCTCCCTCTAAAACTCGGAACCGTTGTAAAATTGGCCTTCTTTCCCTCAAAAGGGAGCAGATCGATCCCCGGCCATAATACCCGGTCGGGTATTCCAGCTGCTCGGCCGGGTATTTTGAAACGCAGCGCAGTGGGGAAAGGGAAATACCCGATCGAGGTTCAGAATACCCGATCCGGTATTTTAGCTATCCGGTCAGGACCACTTCTGGAATTTTGGCGTCCAAAACGTGTTATCCTTGGCCTCCTCTTGCATTTTACCCGGTCGGGTATTTTAACTCCTGACAGGGTATTTTCTTCTTCCAGCGCCCCTTCACTCCAGCACCCTCTTTGTTTACCCCAAACTCATTTCCACGCTCCATGTCCATGCCAAGTCCTGAAATATGACATTAACGCACAGCCTAGCGTGAAATCGGCTTAAAACAAGAGAATCGTCTCTCAAACGGCTCAAGAATGGAAGCCTAAACATGTGCAATTAATCGTCTATCAAACATCAACAAGCGTTTGATGATATCAAGAGGTACTTGGCGACTCCGCCGGTGATGAACTCTCCCAAAGCAGGGGTGCCGCTGAAGTTGCACTTGTCGACCACGGACACTTCTGTTGCGTGTTTATTGGCTCAAGACAACGAAGTAGGCAACGAAGAGGCCATTTATTATCTAAGTAAGTTTCTGAACGAGGGCGAGAGAAAATAATCCCCCGTAGAGTTGTGTTTAGTGTTCTACTTTTCTTGTAAAAAGCTACGCTACTACCTGGTCCCTGTCCAGGTACAACTCATTTGCCAAAAATACTTGATTAAATACATGCTATCTTGGCCAATTATTCATGGCCGAATTGGCAAATGGACATTGGCTCTGTCTGAATTTAATTTAGAGTATGTACCTCAACGAGCCGTAAAAGGGCAAGCATTGTCAGACTTCTTTGCATATCATCCCTGCATTGAAGTGCCAAGCGATCCCGTAGAAGTTTGTGAGGTTGGTATAACGCCATGGATCCTGTATTTCGACAGATCCAAAAATTATGGCGGTGCTGGGGCTGGCGTGATGTTTAAAGCACCATCAGGTCGTGTCGTGCATTTTGCATTCTCATTGGATTTTTCTTGCACCAACAACCAAGCTGAATATGAAGCTTTGGTAGTCGGGTTGGAAATTCTCATTGAGCTTAGAGTCCACAACGTCGATGTCAAGGGAGATTCACAGTTGGTGGTCCATCAGGTCCGCAGGGATTTTTTCGTTGTACCAATAGCGTTCTAGAAACATATCTAGACCATGTGTTGTCGTTGACTGCCCACTTCGACAATATGGCGATCAACTTTGTTCCTCGAATGGACAATAGCGAAGCCAACTATCTTGCACAAATGGCTTCAGGATTTAAGGAGTTTTGCGAAGAGCAATGCAGTAGAAAGGATAATAGTGCAAACTCTCAAACCCTATGGGAGCGTTTGAGAGTTGAGCAGGTTTGTGTAATAGAGAAAGACGTCGATGATTGGCGGGCACAACTGTTATCTTACTTGCAAGATCCAAGCAAGGCTGCTGACCATGTTGTCAAGTTTAGAGCAAGGAGGTACGTAGTTTTGGATGGGACCTTGTACTAACGCAGGCCTGATGGGTTGCTGTTGAAATTCTTGGGGGGCAAGATAGCATTGCAAGCCATGGCAGAGGTGCATGAAAGAATATTTGGAGTTCACCAAGCTGGTCCTTCCATGCGATGGATTCTACATCGCTACGGATTGTACTGGCCCACCATTGGGCCAGATTGTGCTGCATATGCCAAGGGCTGCGAAGCTTGTCAACGTCACAGTCCTGTTCAAAGAGCGCCGACGGTTGATCTGAAATCCATAATTAAATCGAGGTCGTTTTATGGTTGGGCCACGGATTTGATTGGTATGATTTATCCCCCATCGTCAAAGAAACACATTTTCATAATTTTGGCCACTCACTACTTCACTAAGTGGGTGGAGGCCAAACTGTTGAAGGTGGCGAACCAAGAGGAAGTGATTTCTTTCATACAAGAACACATTATCCACCGATTTGGTTTGTCAGCAACAATAACGGCGACAAAGGAACTGTGTTCACTAGGGGGCAAGTTATGGAGTTCGCGGCGGAGCGGGGGATAAAGATTATCCATTCCATGCCATATTACGCACAAGCTAACAGGCAGGCGGGAGCATCCAATAAGGTCGAGAAAAATATTTTGACGAAGATGATTGAGGATAATTTGCGACGTTGGCATGAAATTTTATCAGAAGCGTTGTGGGCATACAAAATGTCCCCGCGAATTAGTACGAGAGTGAGCCCTTTCTCGTTAACATATGGTCATGAAGCATTCCTCCCCGTGGAGGTGACCGTCAACTCACTCCGGTACATGAAGCAGCACGAGTTAACACCTTTGGAGTATCATGAATCGATGATGCTCGAGCTCTGCGATCTTGATGAACTAAAACTCCGCGCCCTCGATAATGTTCAAGTACAGAAAGCAAGAGTGGCAAGAGCTTACAACAAGAAGGTTCGACAGAAATCGTTCGAAGAGGGCGAACTGGTTTGGAAAGCTCACTTGCCGATTGGGGAAAAAGATCCCAAGTTTGGAAAATAGTCGCCAAATTGGTGTGGACCATTCGTGGTGCATTCTGTGCGTCCTAATGAAGCATACTTGCTGAAAGACTTAGATGGAGTGATGCATGAGCGTTTAATAAATGGCAAGTATTTAAAGCCATATGTGTCGTCCCTATGGGACACAGCTGGTCATTATTCTGAGCAATGACGAACAACCATGTGCTAAAAGGAAGTGTCCTAGTCGGCCACCAAGCTTGCACAACGTGGTTGAATAGTACGCGATTGCCGAAGTATGCAACAAATAAACCAATTTGCAAACTCCATTACTAATAAAGAAAATTCTTAATGCCTTTAAGGCTAGCGGCAGGGTTCACCCAAGTCCAGCCGGTGCGGTACCGCTGTTCGATACCAAAATGTTCCATTCTTATCAAACGAAACCGTCTTTCACCACGAGAGTAGGCACATGTTAGTGTTGTTTGGCATATACGATTTGAAACTTGGCATAAAAAAGGAAAAAAAGGAAAAAATCAACTGGTGATGCTGCCGAGTGGTCGCATCAACCGTTATTCCTATCAGGTTGGCACCGTTCGGAATGGTGGCCTCTTGCAGCAGAGGTAGGATCGTTGTCTGATCGGTTTCAGTCCTGCCTACAGTCCTCCTAGCCGTTTTGATCGTACCTTCGGTGTCGGTGGGAATGTGTACATCATCATCAAAATCGAGAACTTCAGTACCGCTGTATTCATCCTCGGTATCATAATCTTCAGTTTCCCGCTGTGAAAGAAAGCAAGGGTGTGAGTAGGAGGCTAGCCAAAAGATGGCAGGGTAGTATAAGAAAATGTGTGCAAAGCTAACCTCGATGCCGGGAGCTGTGCAAAGAGATGGAGGGTGATGAGTAAATGGATGACGACTCTCAATAACTGCAATAATTGAAGTTTTAAGAGGGCGGCGACCACATACATAAGTAATGCAGGGAGGTAAAATGTGAATGCCATAGCAAGCATAAAGAGGAGTTTGAAGACGAAGGTTTTACCCGCTTGCCATTCCAAGAGAGTGTTGAATGCTGGCGCGGTTGAGCCTCCATCATTGTCAGGGGTAAGCCAAGCGAGGATCTCGGATAATGGCTTGCCGAAAATGTGTGATGCTAGTGAATTCCATGCATCCTTGAATTGGGGCGAGACTTTATTCACCACGTTTTTATGAGGAGGAAAGTATTGTGCTGATTCTTGGTGACCTTCTACCTCAATAATTTGTCCAGCGGTAAGTTCCGGGGGGAGTTAGTAGAATTTTGGGAAATTCAGTGATGAGGGAGGTAACATAGGCCATGTTTGAACAAGGCTTAATTGTCGAGCTGCAAGTTGAGGGTTGTAAGCCTCAATGCTGAGTACCTCTGAGCCTTTAGGAGCAAAGAGGATGTCCCGAGCTGTTAAGTAACGTTTTCGCTCCTGGATGAACTCACTGTAATCGGCGGTAGCGGGATCACCAAGCGGTGGTGGCTCGTCAAAAGTGAGTTTGAACGAAGCAGGGTCGAATATCAGTTCCACAAAAGGAGTGAGGTTGGGGATCTCTCGGACCTCATAATAGAATGTAAAATAATTAGTAAAATCTTCTTTACGCGAGGACGCTTTAGCTAAATAATGGCCATATGTGAGCATGGTGGTATCTTCAACTGCCGTTTGAAGAGCTGGTAGAGGACCACGAGTCGCCGGGAAATAAGCATGCAACCAAAGTTGTAGTAGCCATAAGGGTCCAACACTGAGGATGCCACTTTCGTCTATAGCCTCCTTGATACGATTCAAGATTGTATACAAACTGCAATAGAGGTGGCAGAGCACAATTTTAGAAAGATTGGTACATTCGCCAGTGACGATTGCAGAGGTTATATGCGCATCTTTGTTGGCTTGTTGGGTGCAAAGTACGAATCGACCAAACAAGTAATAAAGAAAGGCCACTCGCTTGCTGTCGGAAACTGGTTCACTCGGAATGGTCGGCGCATTACTGTTGTAGAGTGATTTGTAAGATCGGTCAAAAGCTATCGGTATAGCTGGACCCAAGGCTCTCCTTGATTTCACACGCGACTTTGATATTCCAGTCAGGGCCGCTATGTCAAGCAGAGTGATTGTCATCGACCCCAATGGGAGTACGAAACAATTCGATTCCGCTGACCAGAAGCAGATGGCGGCTTTGAACAGCTCGGAATCAGGTTTTGGTGGCTCTAAACATAGAGAAAGAAACCGGTCGAGGCCTAATTCCTGCCATTGAGATACGGTTGCTGCATCATTGGCCAACCGACCATGCCAATGTTTAAAGTCTGGATCCGAGATGGCCCACGCAGGGAGTGCTCTCTTTAGGGTTATCCGTTTAAAGAATGGGCTGATAACGGGGAGACGAAATAAAACTGTAAATTGGAAAAACATCCAAGAGCTCCATAATGGTAGTGGGCCGGTCACGAATGAGTGGACCAAGCCAGGCCTCCTCATCATCATCTTTCGATATTATCTCAAGAGTGAAGTCAGCATTGGCCATGTTTCCCAGAAAGTCCCGTCGTTCCCCCGGAGATAACGGGAGGAGAAACGCAATGAGGTTGCATTCACAAAGAGGTTAGTTGGCTTAGTGATAGTCATACCTGTAGCGGTGGCTACTCACCAAACCAAGAACATGTGTATAAACTGCTAGAGATAACAACGTTTAGGGGAGTAACAAGGCTTCAATACCAATGTGAAGAACGCAGAACTAACTCGGCGATCGAGGGAAACCCTTGCAGAGACATGATAGTGATTTCAGCGGCGTCGGAATCAAGGTACAGTCCTCTGCTCGGTGAATCACTGTTGAGAGAGTTTTTGGTGCATGTTTAGGGTTTTGGCTTAACTTGTTTATTTATAATTGGAGAGCGCCGCAGCGTAGGGAGGAGGAGATAATGTCCTCTTTAGTTTGGGTTTACGTTGTTGGTAGGGAAAAGAAAAAGAAGTATATCCGCGTAGCTGGGCATTGCTGAAAGAGGGCTGTCGCAACAAGCCTGTTTCAAAGAAAAGAATAAGTAAATATAATAATATAAAATTATATAATAAAAAAAACTCAAAACGCGATGCATTTTGGTCTAAACAGGATTGCCAGGCAATTATGGCGAGAGTGGCAAAAGAGAGTTACTACGGTTGTTTTGGGTAGGAATGTTGGCATAGGCCGTCCTGGTGTGGCCGGATTGTGCGAATTATGGAACAAATAGTAATGATAGAAACATCGTTGTTTTGCTGGTAGCAACGCTGTTGAGGCTGAGCGACAATGTTAGCTGAAACACAGTTGCGACCGCTGGGGATAAGGAAATTTAGGCTGACAAATAGCAAAGTATGTGGCCGGAAAAAAAAATGATGAAGTTTAGCTCGAGAATTCCTGCGGAGTTGTTTACGGGATTGTTTCAAGTCGCAAGAAGGAACATGTTGCTTGGGAAAACGACTGGGAAAGCAATGTTGATTAGTTCTTGTTGTAAAAGCAACAGAACTCCGGAAAAAAAAAAAAAAACAAGGCCGCCGTAGTGAAATAAAATATATAGTTAAAAATGTTGGAGTTCGGTGGATGCAATGGTACGGCTACAAAATTGATTTTGATTCTGGAGAAGGAAAGAGATGGGTAGCATTACAGCCTCGTGAAAAGCCATGCAAGGTTGTGGCTGTGCATGTTTGATGAGGGTGATCGTAAAGTTGCCGCGAAGGATCCAACGGTCCCGTATGATTGTTGCAGTCGAATATCGTGCAGTTGATTTTAAACTACCTCGCAACTTTGTTTGAAGCACAAACGAAGGTGGATAAGCGGCACAACAGTGCAGCCGCGTCTAGAGTAGTAAAAGAGCTAGCTAAATAAAAAAAAAAAAATTCTAAAACGCCACTGTTTGGACGAAAAGCAGCGCTGCGACGTTGTGTTAGGGATTTAGTTCAGCCAGAACAAAAGTTGGTTACTAAAATATCAATGCTGGTAGAGCAAATTTTTTGGCATCGATGATGAACTTAAATAGAGAAAATTCCGATTGTTCAAAAGTGTAAGTCGTCCAAGATCAAAAGAAACATTCGCGGCCGCACGAGCATGCCAAAGACAAAATAAATTCAGTTCGAAAGATATAAAGGCTAAAAGTAAAAGTAATGAGCTACCAGCCGTTGAAATGCTTGGCAATCTAAGCCAGTTCCGCCCGCAAGGTGTCAAGACTGGTCCTTGCTGCTTGCCGAAGTTGAACGGCCTGCGCCTTCTTAATCTCAAGCTTGTCATCAACCAGGGATGTTTCCTGCGTCGCGAGTATTTGAGTTTCAACAGTGAGAGCAAAGATGGAGGCTTGAATTGCAGTGCGGTGGGAGACATCTCCATCCAGTTCTCTTTTCTTGGCATGCACATCTTTCTCAAGTCTATTCAATTCGGCCTTCATCGCAGCAATTTTGGATTCATCTGATAGAATTTTTTGTTCACGAGTTGCGCACTGCTGAGATCGAGCTTCGTATTGAGAGGACAGATCCTTAAAGCGCCATGTTAGCAACAATATGCGCCTTAATGGATTGGAGGGCCGTTCCTCTTTTGGCACTGTTTTTTTCCAGCTCGAGGGCGTCGTGAGCGCACTTCATGTATTTTTGTGCGAGTTGCTGAGCTTGCTTGGCAGTGGTTGTTTCTTCTAAACCAAGTCCAGGCAAGATTTAGGAAGGACCCAATCCTCTCAATACGGTAAAAGCCGATTCAAGCTCGTTTTGTTGTGGAGGGTCAACCGCTTCTTCTAAGGATAGGGAGAGAAATAGAATAATCTTGCCGATGGTGTCTTTTATGGCTTGGGTTCGTGGATCAAGGAGGACCTCCGTAGATAGTGGAGTTCGAGTTTTAGCCAAAGAAGCGAAGAACTGCCCTGCTGTCTCAAGATCCGGTAAGGCCTGCAAGACAAGAGAAAGAGTGATCGAAAGACAAAAGGTTAGGAAAGATTCACTATCAAGGAAAAACGAGTAGCTAGAGTTACCGTCACTGCTGTGTTCGGTGAGGCAACATCAGTAGTAGATGGAGCGGATCAGGTAAGGTCGGAGAAAGGAGATGACCGAGCTGCAAGGGATGTGAAAGATGGAAAGGCTGTGCTAGCTGAAGGGGTGTGGGTGGAAGTCAATACGAAGCTGTCAAGTTTGAGGTGTGGTATGGTTTGAGCAATAATGGTGGTGTTTCCTGTGCCTGAATAAGTAAGCGCAAGGCTAACAGGGGTAGCCAACGGGTTAGCTTGAACGGATGGAGCAGTGGTGCCCTCGTGCTCGGTCGTTAGTAGTGGGTCGGAGCCCTTATTCAACAGTGAATCAGACACTGAATGGCTTGCTGGCCTGTCCCGCAGGGCTGTTGCTGTCACGATCAAGAGTCGAGTCTGTCAGTGTTTCCCCATCATCGTCGGAATCATCCTCAGATTCGATGCTCATACTATCCGAGTTGGAATCGTTTTCGTCATCGGACTCCTCGTTCCCTTGATCCTACAAAGAAAGAGAATTGCTTAAAATGGCGCCCAGGTTTGATTCCGCTAGTTACATAATGTCTACTTGTATTCCGTTGGAGTTTGGCATGTAATGATGGTGGCCAGGTTATCAACCTTGGCCAAGTAAAGAAAGAAAAGAAAAAGCATGACAAGTATGGCTACGAAGTGACGACAAAATGAAGCAAATGCTAATGGTTTCTCAAAAGAAGCCGTGATAGAGGAGTTAAAGAGAGGCATTTACCTCAAGATGGGTGATTGAACGACTCTGTTTAGTGGGGGCGAGTTTCACTAGGAGGTTTCCCAGAAGCTGCGCGTGGAAAAGAGCCGTGTAAATTGGCTGAAATAGAGTACCACAAAATAAAAATAACCAAAATAGAAGTAGGTACACACATGCTCGACGTTTGGCAGAATCTAGATGGGGAGATACATTGAGCTCCTCGTCATCATTATCGTCAGTTCCATCAAGCTCGCACTGGGGTAATGCGGCTAATGAAATTGGTCGTAGGTTCGTTAAAGTAGCGAACTTATTTAGTATTCCAGGCCAACCTGTACAGTGATGTTA
The DNA here is from genome assembly GCA_964030455.1 of Linum trigynum. NCBI lineage: Eukaryota > Viridiplantae > Streptophyta > Magnoliopsida > Malpighiales > Linaceae > Linum > Linum trigynum. The sequence goes on from OZ034814.1 coordinate 10,917,369, forward strand.
CTATGCCCTCGGTTGCATTGAAGTGCTTAAATGCGTTAGGAAGCAAATAATCCCGACAAGCTTCCACGTTTGCGATGCCCTTCGCAGCGAGTGCTGCAATCCAAGTGTACAGCCGTGGGTAGTTATTTGAGAAGGCAAGCGGGAGGGGCCATTGTTGTACTAGTCCGAACTGGCGGGAGGTAAAGTGTGGGTTGTAGACCTTGATGCTGAGATCGGCTGGAGCTTTAGGAGCAAGAGCATGTCTCTAGCCACTATCTAGCGAGCCCATTCTTCGACATACCAATTGTAATTGTCGAAGGAAGCATCTTCTTCTGTTGGTTGTTGGCTGAAAGCAAGTTTGAATGGTGGAGGTCCAAAGCGCCGAGTTTCAAATGGGGTAAAATTCTCGACTCCTCTAGCCATGTAGAAAATCGGGAAGTATATGGAAAAGTCCTTCTTTAGTGGGGCGGCTTTGGCATAGTAATGGCCGTAGGACAGGATCCCAGCATCGGAGGTCATGTCGTCAGGTGTCGGCAACGAGCTTCGTACTGCGGGGAAGTAAGCATATAACCATAGTGTCACTAGCTAAAGGGGGACAGCGCCGATGACTTCCTTCTTCGCAGTGGCCTTTTTTATTTGTTTGACGGTCAAGTACATTCCCCGGTAAAGATGACATAGTACGATTTCAACAAGGTTGTCGCATCGTCCGGCAGAAATCTCAAAGGTAGTCTCAATATCTTGCACGAGTTTGCTGCCGCCACGGCAAAGAATGAATTTATTTAGCCAGTAATGAATGAAGTATGCTCGCTCTTTGTCCGTGACCGGTGCCGCGGGGTCGGCCGGGGAATTAGTGTTGTAAATAGAGCGTTAGGAGTGATCAAAATGACTGGGGTTGTTGGGCGTGAAAGGAGTTCTAGCGACGGTAGGTGGTCGACATCTGGAGAGGCTGTTAGTGCGACGAGATCAAGCATGGTGATAGTCATGGTCCCCAGTGGAAATACAAAGTTGTTAGATTTGGTAGACCATAAGCATATGGTAGCCTTGAATAAATCTGCGTCTGGTTCAGGGGGATTGATGCAGAGAGACAAGAAGCAATCTATGCCTACATCCCTCCATTGAGCGGCAGTGGTTTCATCAGCAAGCAGGCGGGAATACCACCTCACGAAGTCCTTGTCAAAGAGAACCCATGAAGATAGAGGTTGTTTCGGTTTCAGTTGAGTGAAGTATGGGTTGTCGGTAGGTGAGCAATGAAGGAGTAGCCTAGCGCGAGCAGTGGGGTAAATATTCAGCTTGGTCATGGTTGCATCGCCGGGGTTGGTTATAGCAGGACCGTGCAACCCCTCGCTTTTTTCTGTTAATGAAAAGGTATCAAGTTCTATTGCGGGAGAGCTATCCAGATTCCTCCATCTATCTTGTGGATCGTCAATATTGCATATATAAGCCGCGAGGTCAGCAGGAGGTGGCCTGTCGAGAGAAGAGGCAAAGAAATTAAAACAAGTATGCTCTGAGTCAAATATCACAATTGGCTGCAAAGGAGCGTGGGATAATAAGCAAGAATTGGTTTAGGGGTATGTGCGAGCGGTTAATGCTACAGGCCAAACAAGTAATGATTAAGAGTTGAGGGGTGACATTTTGATTTAAAGAGAGACGAGGCAAGTTGGATACATGGTTGTTCACGCATGGATCGTGCATGGAATAGTCAAGGAAAGCATAAGAGATAGATGTGTGCCACACGAGGGAACCATGGAGGGGGCAAAGCACGAACATTGGCTCGCTTTGAACGAAAAGGTACGAGTAATCTACGTTGTTCATATGCTAAGTTACATGACATATACACATCACATATACACATCATATGCTAAGTCAAGAATGAACAAAAGATAATGGCGTGAAAATTCATTACCTTATTTGAGGAGGTGTTCGACCGCCGCGAACCATGTTGGAGTCTTGGTGGATTGTTGATGAAGCTTATGTTGTGCATTCGAAGAAGAAATTTAATACGACCCTAGGGGGTGTATTTTTATCAAATTAACGCAGCAATCAATCAATCCGTAGATTGATTGAACTCGAATTAAGAACAATGCGTTCTTAATACGAAATTGGGATAAAACGGAACCAACGGACATTTCCACACCTGGGGAAAGCTCGTATGGTATAAAAGGGTAGCTGCTCGACCACGGTTGAAGAGGATATTCAATCGATACAAAGCTCACAAGCTTGGAATCCACCAAACTCAAACAAGTCGTAACTTGCACAAAACCAAAGGTTCAATTTCAATTCATCAAAGTCTAAATTTTACAACGAAATAGAACGATATTTAAAGGCAAATAAAACCTAATACAATCCTAATAGAACTAAAAAACAATTAAAGTAAAAGTCTACACTAAAAGGACACAAAATTCGGGTTTAAACTTCCTTTCTTGAAGCACAAGTAAGCTGCCAGCAAAACAGTCAAAAAGCAGCTTTCGTACTAACTTTAAGCCCTTCGTTCGAGGCCTTCCAGAACTCTGTTCTTTCATCCGATCCCTTCCCTTGGTAGATAAACATATCTAGTTTCATGTTGTGGAAGCCTTTGGACTTGATTCAGATTCATACTCCTCGAATTAAGCTCCAAAGTAGGCTTCACAAAACAGTTTCTGGCAGTTTTCCAGTTTTGAGGTAGCAACTTTGAGGCCTTGGAAAACAACCTTAATGACATCATCTGGCTCCACAAAGCATTCCATTGGAAATATGGAAACTTTATCTGCAAAACAAACCCTTAAAATTGAATTTCCACCAAGCCAATTAAGAGAACCATGCCTCCAAAGTAGGTACCCTGAACACGGATTTTGACTTAGCCAAATTCTGCCCTTCTTCTTCCCAACTTCGATAGCTTCTTCGTCAAGTAATTTAAACGTGTAGAGCTGGCCAGTTGGGATCATATCAAAATTGGCGGCGGGCCGGCAAGTCTGGTCGTGATTCAACAATGAGGGATGTGACCTATAGAGTTACAGGGGATGATTATTTAAGAAGAGTGCCCAAACCTATATGGAATAGGAATGCTTTATGTATGTTTCATCAAGGGTTTGTTCCTTGCTAAAGAAGGAAAAAGGATTGAGCATGTAGGGCGATGGTGAGGAGCAAAGCATTGTAACACAGCTATTTAAACAAAACAGCGTTGCATTGTTTACGTGTTAATATATATAGTAATAATAAAAAAAGGGAGAGAGAGGGTGGCCAAAACAGCACTGACGAGGGAAACAAAAAATCAGGACTATTTAAACGAAGAAACAGTGCTGCGAGGCCGCACAATCGGCCGCAATAAAGAATAAATAATAATAATAAATAAAAACCACAGTTTGCTTTTTGTGTGGTGGGGAATGCGGATCCCATGACTAAGGGGGGTCCTTAGTCACTTGACTAAGCTCCTCCTAGCCATTAGATCTGGACACTTCAATCTAATGGTTAAAAAGTGGGAAGGGCTATTTAATTAATGACAGGGGTAGTTTGGGTATTATGGAAAATTACAAAGTATACAAACTGGATTTACAATCAGTACAAACCATACAAACATACAAACAGTACAAACTAGAGCGACAAAACATACAAACATTACAAACGTATGAACTGTACAAACAATACAAACTAGACCGACAAACAATACAAACCATACAAAAAGAAAAAACACCCGGGTTGACTTTCGAGGCTCCATCCCTATATAGAGGGGCTCCTTCCCAAAGTCAACCCGGGTGTTTTTAGGCATACAAACAGTACGAACATGGTGGACAAAAATGACAAACTATAGCGACAATCCATACGAACTGAAAAAACACCCGGGTTGACTTTGGAGGCTCCATCCCTATATAGAGGGGCTCCTTCCCAAAGTCAACCCGGGTGTTTTTTAGACATACAAACAGTACGAACATGGTGGACAAAAATGACAAACTATACCGAAAATCCATACGAACTGAAAAAACACCCAGTTTGACTTTGGGGGCTCCTTCCCAAAGTCAACCCGGGTGTTTTTTAGACATAAAAAACATTACAAACATGGTTGACAAAAATGATAAACACGATACACAAAAATAACAAAGTTTACAAACATTACAAATAAAACCGACAAACATTACAAAATAACAAAGCATACAAACATTACAAAAAAACCCGACAAACATTACAAAAATAACAAAGCGTACAAACATTACAAAATAAACCGACAAACAATACAAAGCATTACTAACAGTACAAAATCTCTCTCTCTCTCTCTCTCTCTCTCTCTCTCTCTCTCTCTCTCTCTCTCTCTCTCGTGGGAACTTGGGGAATAAATTCCCATAACAAAAAGTGACCGCCCAGGTGACGGAATTCCCTGGTCGGCGATGGCGGATCCCGGCGGGGGGAAAAAAAGAGACGGACGGCAGGGCAGGGAGAGAAGAGCCGGAAAAAAATATTTAATAATTAAAAATAAAAATAATCATGAACTTACAGTTTTGCCCTTCATTAAAGTAGATTAATTGTAGCCATTAGATTTTAATGAGATGGAAGGGCTGAGATTTATTTAGTCATGTGACTAAGGCCCCCCTCTTAGTCACCTGATCCTAGCCCTGTGGTGGGTGGTGTAAGCAACGCTGCAAGCTTCTCTGTAGGGTTGCAATAAGAGCCATTGCGGCTAATGCATGGCTGCACGTCGGATTTAACAAATCAAAAATTGGATGTGATTTGTTTACGGCAGAGTGGCAATTTCCTTGTCCAAAAGGGAATATATGACCAAAGCACTAATGGTGCATAATTACAGGACCCCTTACATGTAAGACCTATTGCTCATGCAATTTGGGATTAACGTGTAATAACCTGCCCTTGGGAGGGGAAGAACAGAAAAAAACCCGCAACCCCTTGGGGTTATCCTGCACTTGGAAGAAGAAGTAGAAAAAGAATCCGGCATAAAATTTCCCGATAATTTTGGTGGGTTTGCGGTTGAATAAAAACTATTTTAGGTGATTTAAATTGTGTCAACAACTTAGTTCATAATTTCTTATAAACTAAGTTACGGGTACTATTTATACCTAAAATTAATTTGAATTAAATTAAATGTCACATTGATGAGTTATAGCATTTCATTCGATGTTGCGTGATATAAAATGGTGTTGTTTAAAGACAAGCGGCATCGTGGATGGTAAAACGGTGTCGCGAGGTAGCCCAACGATACCGCTTAAGGCATAAAAAAAGCCGTGACATGGGTAAAACGCAGCGTAGAGGCTCGACCATACCGCGGTGTTGAGAATTCGGTGAAAACAATGTCGCTAGCCAAGGCTACGAATTTATTCGGGTTCACGGTGCTGCTGTTGGAGTTGGAAAAGGGAGCATTTTTATTTTTTCCTCGTCGGAGGAGGGATCAAATCGTGTCGCGAACTTCAAAGCTCAACGGTATCGCGAGACTGGGAAACAGTGTCGTTTGGCTAAAAACGGCACCGCGAGTAAACCCAACAACACCGCGGATTAGAAAACGATACCACGAGAGGCCTTGATAAGCGGTGTCGTTTAATTAAAAAACATACCACAACGGGTTGGATTTTGGCGAGGCCCGACAAGCCCAACGACACCGAAAGATGAGAAAAATGGTACCGTTTTGTAGAGAACAATGTCGCGGAATGAAAAATGACATTGTTTGATGGGACCGGGACGAAGTAGTTCAAGGTTGGCATCGATTAATGAAAAGCAATGTCGCGGAAAGATTAAACGGTTCCGAGGGATGAGAATTTGACCGCATGACAATAATGAGCCGGTTTAATTCATTAATCTTTTTTAATAATTATTTTAGACGATGTTGTTTGGCTAAAAATGGGGCCGCGAGAGAAAACGATACCGCGGTAGTGGGTACGAGTTCGGCCAAAGGTGGCCCGCCAAGCCCAACGGCCGCGCAAGACTAGAAAATGACGTTGTTTGATGGGCTAACGATGTCGTTGGTCAAACCAGGCCGAGGGAATTGAGTTGTGATTATAAAACGACTTTGAGTAGTGAAAAGCGATGTTGCGGTATTGGTGAGCGACGTTGTGTGATTAAAAACAATGTCACGAGGTTCAAGATTTTGTTATGGATGATGAGAACGACGTTATGAACGAAGGAGGTTTATTCTCTCAGTTTATGGAGGTGAAACGACATCGTTGCATAGACAAGGTTGTAGGATTTGGCTCAAGTCATTTTGCCAAGTTTCTGGGTGGCGGAATGGTTTTGGGGGCACGTGATTATCACGCAACAAGGAGGAAGTTACCCGCACGGTTGACATGAATGAAGACGTGGGAAACAAAGGCGCGAAGGCGGTTACCACGACTACGGGCAGAAGATTGCAGTATAAACATTAGGAAGAGAGAGAAGCTCGAGACGGCAAAATCAAATCTCAAACTACACCGTTGCTGAATTATCATTTTTTCTCTTTAGTTTCGTAGAACCGCTCTGTCAAAGACCTCCTTTGCAAAGTCGTAGTAGTCATCGTAGTCGTAGTCGCGGAGCTCTCTAGAGGAACCTCCATAGGAGCAGAGGTAACGTAACTTAGAACACTCGTGGTTCGGTTTTCTGGTTATTCGTCGAACACCCTCGTTCGAACGTAGTTTGGAGAGGTGGTGAACCGAATAACGGTTGTTCTTGGTTAGAAGTCAAAGGTGTATCGATCAAATCAACATCGCCCGACACTCGGAGGTGGATATTTGACGGTCGTCCTGGTTTCTGTTTAATCGATCAAATCAACAGCACCGACATTCGGTGGTGGATATTTGACGGTTTTTTGATTATGTGTTTTGCGTTTCTACAACAATCATTCATCCAGAGGGAGAGGGGTCCTTTTTTCCTGCACGAATATGACCTCAATGGTAAAACAGGAGAATAGTTGTTTCCCTGGATACACACTAGTGGAAAAAATCTCTGATTACACTAGTTATTTAAAAAAATTACCAAAATACATTAGTTATAAAAATAATTTTCAAAGTAAACTAGTTTCTTAATCACCGCAATGGTCTAAGACAGTGAATAAATCACCGCAAGAGACCATGACAGTGAATATATCATTGTTTTGATTAAAATCAGTGAAACAAACACGGTAGTGAAAAAAACGGTGAACCAATCACCGCGTTGGACTAGCACAGTGAACCTATTCACCGTAATGGACAAGTGTGGTGATATTTGACTGCCATCCACGTCATCAATCAGCGCCCCTCCGCCCCTTCACCGCACCCGTAGGATGTAGTGAGGTGTGGATTCCGGTTTTCCTCCTAGATCCGAGGCCTTACACTGTCGAACGTCAGCGATCCGCGTCAATCACCGCAATAAAGGAGACGGTGAATTGACTTCAATCTACGGATGCGGGCCTTCACTGCAATCGACGGCAGCGGTGATTTCCCTATCACTCTCTCTCCAGCAGGTTCTCCACCTACAAATACCGCTCCTCCCCCTCCATTCCAAACTACACCACCACACACTTCTTTTTTCTCCCTCCACTTTAGTTTCGTTCTAAGTATGCTATGTCTTTGCAGCAAAGTCCGGTCTTCCGCATCAGAAAGAATTACTAGAGTTTTTTTTACAATCCTCCGCTTTAAAATTCCGTCGATACACTCTCCAGCTTTTGCCAAAAAATGGACGAAGAGGCTCTAAGGGTATATACTTTGTTTTCCTTTTGGGAATTTTTTTTAAATGGGTACGAAATAATCTGATTCCATTCTATTTTATTATATATATATATAGCTGCCGAGATATACGACCCTCGATTGTATATCGATCCTGCCCCAAGGGATAGGAGTTATTTAACCGAGCAAGAAACACATCGCTCCCGTACAATTTGCCACAACAATCCGGTAAACACTGCGTACAATATAAATTTGTAAATTATTTCAGTATTCTAAAAGTTTTTATTTTGCTTTCCTTTGACTAACAACTTCGTGTTTTTCGTTTCATGTAGGAATCACTCATTCCCATCGGTCATTGAGGGACAACATGATTGCCCACTTGGCATGATCGACTATCGCTGTATCTAGAGAGGACAGGTTTGGACATGGTGAGGCACTTCATGTGGATTGATATCGACACCGATCTGTTGACGACAATGGCAGAGCGATGACGCCCCGAAACACATACCTTCCAATTTCCCGAGTGAGAAATGACGATCACCATCAGAGACGTTGTCATCCTCACCAGGATGTCGCTCACAAGAGAGGCCATCATCGGCAACTCGAGAAAACGCGACGATGGTTGGGGGCCCGCTAATTCTCGGGCGTTTGGGGTTCGACATGCTGACTCAAACTGAAGTCCAAAGACACGGGCATTCACCGCTGAATGCGAGACAAAAATCGATTCTGTGGCTCGTTATTCACATCCAAATAGCGGCGAATTTAGGCCAAGACACCCCCAAAGATCAAGTGGGGCGGTATGCACGCTTCTGTTGGGATTTTTAGTGGTGTGAATGGAAATAAAAAAGGGGTAAGTTTCAAGAGAGTCTCTTGAAGTACCATGTTGGTAAGATGTGGGAAGGCACGGCCTCGAATTCGATCGATTTGATGTAATATGTGGTTAATCGGTTAAATTGGTTTGTGTACCAAACGGACCAAACCAAACCAAGTTGAACCAAATCGAACCGAACTGAAGTGGCGGTTGGAATAACCAAACCGGTCCAACTACCATGGGTCGAACCGATGCAATGGTTCATTATTTCAAACGTGAACCAATGTGTTGGTTGGGGTGTAACCACCCATATGAAGAGTCGCCTCCCTTCGTACGCACCCCTTCATTTTCTATAAATAGCACCTAACCCCCTCTGGTTTTTATATAGATTTTTCCGATACGGAAGTTCTGCCAAAATCCAAAAAAATAGTTTTTCTGCATTCTTTTCAAAGAGAAAATAGAGTCAAGTGTGGTTCTCGCCGATTCGTTGCGTTCGATGGGTTCCGGGGTTTGAGGTACCGCTACGCCGGAAAAGGTACGTCCTTTCTATCCTGGGAGGAATCATTCCATAAACCTTGGGTACTTGAGGGGAATAAGATTCTTTAAGGAGAGATAGTGAATTCTATCGGCTAGGACGCTTGCATGTGTCTTTGCATGTTTTCTTTATCTTATGTGTTTGCTTGTGTTGCAAGAAAATAGTATACGTGAACTTTTCCCCAACAATCTTAAAGAATCTTATGGTTTCACGTATACAATTTGTCTTGGTCCGCATGAAACTGTCTTTCGTCGTTCATCTTTGTGTGTTTGCCTTAGGAGAATGACGATTCATGCATTCAGTAGGGTTTAACTGTTTGTATATATCTGGTCATCAACAGAACCATGCATGATTCATTGTGTTAATTGATCTCCTTGCATGTATCTGAAATTTTTTAAATATAATTTATGATGAAGTTTCGTTGGAACACTCGATTCCTTCTGCGGAGCAAACATGTTTGATATATATATTTGGTAGTTATATATATGTTCGTTGTGTATGCATATGTGTTTTGGTTTTTGTACATGGAAAAATTGCTGCATGCATTTGGAAAGATTGAATCGTTGCATGCATTGTTGAAATGGAATATGCATATATATAATGGTTTGTTTGTTCTTGCCTTCGGTGCGAAAGAAAGCAAGTTGTTGTAATTTGTTTTTCTCAATTGGTTGATTTACTTTGAAATGGCAGTGCATTGAAATGGGTTTTCTTAGCTGCCATTTAAAGAGTCTGGTTAAGTGAACATTGTCCTTTCATGCCATGAATTGTGATTTGCCATGTTATTGATCATTGCATTTCACCATGCATGCCTCAAACTCTCCATAAGTTTTCATGAATGGTTCTGTGATTGAACAAATTGATGTCAAAGTGAATATGTTTGTTGCCGAACATGCAATATGATTTTTTATATCTTCACTTTGTTGATTCGTGCATAATTTGGTTATGTTTATGTTCATGGTGCACTTTGTGTGCGAGGTAATATTCTGGACCAATTCGGTTTGGTTGGTAATGTCAAATACTTATGTAGTATTTGAGATGTGAACAAATTCATAACTTATGTTAGGAGAAAAGTTCATGGAGAATTCAATTAGGTTGAATTTTAAAGAATTCATGTTTGAGATTCAATTTCAAGTACTTGGAAAAAATACAACATATTGCTTCATGTAATCAAATTGTTTGTATTGTAACCTTGTACTGATTTGAAACAAAATGGTGCGAAGATGGAATACTCATCTATGATTGATACTCAATGGGACCTAATGTGGATGATTTGGGCACCCATGTGGACTCGATGGAGAGTATGGGGGAAGAAGAGGAAGTTGAGGAATCGGAAAACGAGGAGGAGTACTCCGACATAGAGACCGATGAATGCCTCTCTGATCCTGACTTCCACCCCAAGAATCCTTAGGATTCTTGTATATGTATTGTAATCTCCTTTGAGGAGTAGACATATGCATGTGTGTATATATACATATGGTATTAATATGTGTGTACCTATGTAAGTCGTGTATTTACATGATGAATAAAGGACAAATGTTCTTTTCTCCCAAGTGGAAAATTAGTTGGATAAAACCTTACAAGTTTGTTTGGTTCCAAAATTAACCACAAAGTTTTAATGCTTTTATTGCATTTGGACTTCATTCAAGGTGATGCATGAGAGGATGGAAGTACTTATGATAGTCCTTCATGGACTCTAAGTAACGGTGGTTTGGATAGTAATAAACTATCTAGTGGGAAACTATGAACAATCATAGGTATGTGAAACCTATGACGAGAGGCCAGTAGGGACTTGTTTGTCAAGTCTTTCTAAGCCAGAATGTTTGCATAGGTTATGTTCAAAATAAGTTGAACATAGTTATGAAAGAGTATACCTCCAATGTGTTGGAGATGAAGTTTGGTTAATGTACGTTTAAAGGTTTGCATTACGAGTAAGCCATAAGTGATAAGGAATTCGAATTCCTAAGATGCTTGTGATGACATAATAATTTGTTTATTATGTATGTGGTTTAGGACTTGATGTTTCCTATGCCACGAGGGTAAGGAAAATGAAGCTATGATTGATCCTTATAGGGATTTAATAAGCTTGCTAAATGATGGTCGTCATCAAGATAAGCATTAGTTCAGAATTGTTTATGGTACAAATTGACTATGATTATCAACGTGGAGCTAGTTGCCAGAACTGTTTATGGTATATACAGATATATATATCATTGGAAAACAATTTGGCATGAGAGCTCAATTGAGATGATCTTATTGAACTTAAAGTCTGGATTACTTATGGTATATTTATGAAGTTTATACCATTGGAAAGTAAATCGACAATTGGATAAGAAATTCGTTTGAATTACTTGTGGTATATCATGTTACAAAAATCAAATGTCATTGGTAAGTAATTAGATGGGATTTCCATTACTGGAATGCATCTGAATTACTTATGACGTCTCAAGTTGCCTTGATCAATACCATTGGTAAGTAATTAGATGGTATTTCTAATAAAATCTGAATTGTTTGTGGTATGCTAATCGAGTGAGATCATACCATTGGTAAACAGTTAGATACACATAGTGGTTGGCAAGTCCAATAAGTAAAACCATGGAAAATAAATGGGATTATTCCATGATGTTTGGCAAAGGGTAGAATTGTGGGGGAGAAGAGCTAGCAATTGTTTCGACTACTATCTCAAGACCCTACAATGGGACGCAAACCTATCCATAAGACAAAAGTGGAAAGGTAAACGAAGTCATACTTGAAAGTATGAAGGTGTCCAATGAGAAAGGGAAAGTCCTTAAACCTTGTGGAGTTAACCTAGTCCAAGGGTATAACTTATGAGTAATCTCTAGCATATATTGACGTTATGTCAGAGAGCTAGAATATTTATTGATGTTGATCCACTCTTCCCAAAGAGATGATTTTGACCATATACATGTATGTATATGAACAACATTCCCCAAACCGGAAACGTTGGTTTCAACAACTATGGCGAAATAGTTGAAATGTGGGGGATAAATTGGGGAGAAGTAATGTGGAATGTCGCTTGGGTGATTCCAAAGTGAAGTGATGTGAATACTTAGGAGTTTTATGTAAACCCTAAGTTAAGTCATAGATGTCACTACATTTGAAGAGATACTTGTGAAACTCAAGTACTCTAAGGTTAATGAAGTAGAGAGATTTCAACACCGTTGGCATGTGTTTTGATTATTGCAAGGCAATAAAATCAAGGCAAACACATAAGATGTATAGTGAATTGAAAAGAGACGAGTCTTTGGTGGATTTTACCCAAAGGAACTCACTGGGTGAACCAAAAGCCATAGTCCATTAATGGATAGGCATTTATGGTTAACGAGGAGCAATATCTTGGAAAACGTCCAAGTAAAACTCTAAGACCGGTGAAGTTGAGTAGTTTGGCCCGCAAAGACTGGCGTTAATAAAACGCATTTGTGCACAAAATGGTTATTGCAAGGGCTAGAAGTGTTATGTGAAACATCTCGTCGTAGAAACATAACATTATTGATTGGTTAATTTCTAGCGAAGTTATCGGAGATGATCAGTTTAGATCAAGTGATAACAAACGTGGGGCCCATCTAGAAATTAATTTAAGTATAGAAGGGAATGGACTCGTGGCCTAGGACAAATCATCATGGCGGTAACTCTACCTAAGAAGGATTTCCAGACCCAACCTCTAGGTTCAAGGAGAAAACAAAGTTGTGAATGATGGTCCGACATTGTCAAATTATTCAAAGTCCATTCTCATGATGAGACAATGTCCAACTATAAGGGTAAACCTAAAGATGGAAGGTTTTTAATGGCTTCTAAGTTTGACACAGGATGTGATCAAATAGTGTATTTTCGGAATACATGTTTAGAAATCACCTATGTGAGTGTGAAGTGGAGCCGCTTCAAGGAGAATAAAAGAAGGCCATTTCTCTAAGCACTCATGAAACCAGGCGGTGTTTCACGGCTGAAACGAACACAACAATGAGAACCAGTGAACGGATAAGAGTTAGTTGTGTGACATATGTTGTCTTAGTATACAAGCAAAACCGACGGTTCAAAAATATCAAAAACATTCTCCATTCATGTGGGGGATTGTTGGGATTTTTAGTGGTGTGAATGGAAATAAAAAAGGGGTAAGTTTCAAGAGAGTCTCTTGAAGTACCATGTTGGTAAGATGTGGGAAGGCACGGCCTCGAATTCGATCGATTTTATGTAATATGTGGCAGCTGGAATAACCAAACCGGTCCAACTACCATGGGTCGAACCGATGCAATGGTTCATTATTTCAAACGTGAACCAATGTGTTGGTTAGGGTGTAACCACCCATATGAAGAGTCGCCTCCCTTCGTACGCACCCCTTCATTTTCTATAAATAGCACCTAACCCCCTATGGTTTTTATATAGATTTTTCCGATACGGAAGTTCTGCCAAAATCCAAAAAAATAGTTTTTCTGCATTCTTTTCAAAGAGAAAATAGAGTCAAGTGTGGTTCACGCCGATTCATTGCGTTCGATGGGTTCCGGGGTTTGAGGTACCGCTACGCTGGAAAAGGTACGTCCTTTCTATCCTGGGAGGAATCATTCCATAAACCTTGGGTACTTGAGGGGAATAAGATTCTTTAAGGAGAGATAGTGAATTCTATCGGCTAGGACGCTTGCATGTGTCTTTGCATGTTTTCTTTATCTTATGTGTTTGCTTGTGTTGCAAGAAAATAGTATACGTGAACTTTTCCCCAAGAGCTTCTACCTCATTGGCTTAGTTAGTGGATTTTTGTTCCCCGACAAAGCAGATCGGTGGATACAAGGCATGTGGTTGTCGTTACTCCTCGGCGATTGGGACGAGATGGGGAGAAAGAGTTGGGGGTCGGCTGTGTTAGCTGGGATTTACCGGGAGTTGTGTACTTGCTCGAAGTTGGGAGCGAGACAAGCTGGTGGTGCGATGTTCACCCTCAAGCTATGGGCATGGGAGCATCTTCCGATTTTCGCAGCTCGAGACCCGTGGGAATTATAGTTTCCAAATGAGGAGCTACGAGATGTAGCGAATCCCCCCTATGGTGTCAAGTAAGTTTTATCTAATTTACATTTATTCCAAGTATGCAATTTAGTTTAATTTAATTTAGATTTATTCCAAGTATGCAACTTTATTTAATTTAGATTTATTATATGTATGCAATTTTATTTTATTTATATTTATTCCAAGTATGCTCCATTAGATATATCAAACCTTCAATAGTAGTTTGTGTATAGGTAAAAAAAATTAGTGATAGTGGAACACCCTTAAAATATGGAAAATGATTATTCAACCTCCTCTAGTATTCTGCATATGGGTACAAATAATATTTAAGTGATAGGGTCTATGTGATTTGAACTTGGGAACACTGCTACTATTAGTAAATATAGTTTCAATTAGACTACAACTCATTTGTTGTTATGTTTTAGATCAAAATATGATAGTAAAAGGCTATTCTTATCCCCAATTATTTTCAAAACCTAACGATTAAATCCAATTACGGGTTACCCTTGTCTAGTAGGATATGTCACGAGAGATTTGTTGAGTAGTGTATACACCGAATGTATTTTACAATTTTTTTATAATACGGATCATGTTTGAACTTTTATTCTAACTTTTACTAGTTGAATATTTTCATATTTAATAATTATTAGATTTATTTTTTTAATTTTAATTTTAATTTTTTTTAAGAGGACACCCTATTTAAAATTTCTGAATCTGCCACTGGCTACGAGTAACTACTGAGGAATGGCCCCGCGAGAAGGGTTGACGAGGAAAGGATTGACGGAATTGTAAATTCCACCGCACACACCTTGCTTGATTTTCGTGTGGACTATAATGCCATTACGAAAGTAGGTCAGCTCCAAATCCCTCCTTCGGTTGTTATTGGGTTATGAAGGATGGTCAATTAAATGAATAATTGGTGGAAGACAAAGGTTAACGTGGCAAAATCAATGGTGGGTTTATTTAGGTTGTAGCAAATGGGAAAAAGCAGAAGTATTAGTATGGCCAAAGTGACACGGCTACTAAATTGTTGGGACTATTAGAATCTGTTGAAGGGTTCATACCCCATTCATTCAGTAACATAGAACTCGATCATTAGTGGGTTTGCACAGTTGGAGTTTGAGTAAGGGTGCTACATCAGAGGAATTGAGGAGTCATCTTTTCGAGTTGAGTGTAAAGTGGGTAAAATCTCTGTCAAAATCTTTTTAGTTTATGCTTTCGTTTCAAGTTATTATTTAGTTAATTTTTAAGTTATGCGCGACTATGTGTGTGAGGCATCGCCGCCTACTTAAGGCGAAGACACACATTGTGCTATGAATGAATGTATGGATGTATGATTGTAATAGTTGGTTAATGGTAAGATGAACCCCTGGGCGGTTGGCCCACTACTGGACGCGATAGATGGTCGGATCACTGCTGGACGGCGAGACGTAACGCAACAGTTGATCGAGTATGTTGGATCACTACTGGGCGGCGAGACGTATCGCAGTAGTTGCTCCTGGCATGGACTGGACGACGAAACGTAACGCAGCGCAGTGCCATTGTCAAGCTGTGTATGCAACCGGAGACGTAACGTGATTGGCATACTAGGTAGGGACACCGGACGACGATTCGTAACGTGGTGGTCCCTAGTGTTTGGTGTATAAGTTAAGGATAGAAGTAAAGAACTTCTATAGGATGACATAGGAGTAAAGATAAAGGATAGACTGTTTTGAGAATAAATTTTTTTAAGGATGAAGGCGAGAACGACTTTCATCTAAGGCAAGAAACTCTAATAACGTGTTTAGTAAGGAGTATGCTTAGGGAAAAGACCTTAGGAAGTAACGACGAGACTGACCCCTTCTCACTCACCAGGTCGAGGAAGGGTTAGCAGAGGTGGATTTTGAGAAGAGGCTAGGCGAGGCGAGAAGCCGCACCAGAGTGAACGAGATCGAGGCGAGCTCAGCAAGGGGTGTTAGAGTTTATTTAGTTAGTTATGTTTATGATTATGAGTATAACTGGAGGTTCAAAGGTTAAGCTTTATTGACTATTATTTGAGGTCGCCCACGTGTTTAGGACATTTCATTTGAAAGGGATTCAGTTGTATTTGTTTTAATGAAATTTTTTAGGTTGTTTTAAATCGGCTCCGGAGCCATGTGTATCTCGGTTTGTTAAAAGGATCGGGTCGTTACATTATATGTGTAGCTTTGCTTACATGGAGGATCGGAGCAAATAAAAAATACCACCAACCTTAGCAGTCTTTACTGTTTATCGTGCTGAGTTTGATAAGTCTTGGTGGAATCAGGCAAAAATGTATTTTTGAATATTTTAAATTTTTACCTTCCAATGGATATAATTGATACTAATTGCCAATTATTAACGAGTGTAGGTGACATGAGACCCATTTCCACATGAAGCGTTCGAGCTGCATCGTCTTACACACCCCGAGGATACGAAGGAGTGGTTCTGTTGACACATGGTGGAGTGGCACCTGTCGGATAGAGCCTTAAGGCAATATCGATTAGAGCTACCAATTCCAGCATCCCCACCCGTAGGTTTCAGGGATCTCCATGCCATCGACCTAGGGTTTAGGGTTGCTTGAACTACCACCCCATCTGTACCCTCCTGCAAAACCATCATTATAAGAATACTGGTGAGAATGAGTTTCACCCACCGCCTCGGTCTCGACATACACCTCTACAAGCCGTATCCCGTTGTCAGATAGGAACTGTATCATCATGGTAACCGTGTCATCATCATTTATGACAAATTCTTCCTACATAAATCCACTGGCACTCATGTTTGGATACCGGTAAGTAATTTTACCAACTCTCGTCTGTCCGCCCATACAAATCCTGTATGCACAAATGTCACGAAGTTCTTGCCACATGAATCTCGACTCAATTTTCAACATAGTTGATTCACCATCTTCATAATCGATCTCAATGTCAGAGTTTCTCACTCAACCATTCCACCGAATAATAAGCCGAAACTTCTTAAATATACTCATGTATGCAATTTATAATAAGTAACTATTAGCTTAACTCGAATAAGATTAGTATAGTATAATTAGTACTTGGGGCTACACAAACAATATCCAACACCATATTTTTAGAGCTACGAAAACAATATCATCCAAAACCATAAACAACCGCAACTAACTAATCGAAACATTGACCATAATTAGCATTACAATAACATGATTATACTAAACAAATTCATCTAACTAACATCAATCCTACCATAATTAATCTAAATATCTCTAACATAACATATTTGCCACTAACCGCAATTCATTAAATACATACATATAATTATTAAACCATCAATATCTAAACAGTACATAATTATATCATACCAAAAAATTTAAGTTTCTGTACCCGTAGTTGCTGGAAGCAATGTAGTCAAAAGCTAGTTTTAAAGCCTAAAAGCCTACGCTTTTACGCTTTGGAACCCCCCAAATATTGTAGCTTTTGTTCAAAAAGCTTTTTGCACCAACAACCCAAGTAAAAGCCCTCAAGCCCAGTAAAAGCCTTAGAAGCTAGTTTTTGACCGCTTCTCTACGCTTTTGATATCCGAGTATGATGATCATATTTGGTCGTGTTTGGTTCAAATTTTTGGACAAGAGAAAAATGATGCAGTCTTATTTGTTTTCTAGTCGGGTTATCCTTTTAGTATTCGCTTTTATGAATTTATCATCCCTAAGTCACCGACACTTTTCCACATTCTCGTATTTTCTCTGCCTCCAAAACCACATACCACATCCAAAGTTCTGCTTCCAAAAGCTTTTCCCTTAGTTTCCCGCAACGTGCATCCAACTTCCTCTTAGTAGGCTCCCACTGCTACAATAACTTGGACATCTTAATTCGATGCATCAACTCTCCCCATCCCTATAACTCATATCCCAACCCTATGACTATGTTGTCGTCAAAGCTCATCACCTTCAGCCTCACATTTGCCACCACTTTCACTTATTAGTGGAGTTTGTCTATAACCCTTCTAGCTTCATGTTTTGTTGTTGGTTTCCTTTTCACATATTTTTTCTAGAAAGCAAGAGGAAGATGGTGAATTCTTGTTTAAAGGCCTATTAATTTAGTTTATGTGTATGAGAGTAGTATGTTAAATATGAGCTAGTTCATCTCTCTGTTCATATTTTGCATAATACAAGTTATGGTTATAATATTTCTATTAAAATTATATGATATGCAAAAGCTTACGCTTTCACGCTTTGCTTTTGCGCTTCCGCTTTTACCCATCATTTCACTTTTACCTAGAAGCTAGACTTTGACTGCATTGGCTGGAAGCTGGCTGAGAAGAAGATTTTTGCAAACATTTGAGTGGAATGGGACAGATTTTTGAGGCAAATACGTGGGGGTTCCGTTATATATATGCAAACTAGGTCAAGTAATCACCGCAAGAGTCCATAACAGTGAAGTTGTTCATCCCTGTAGCCTATTGCGGTGAATACTAGATCGTTATGACCTAATTTTCCATCTACCATGACTGGAAAACGTGGTAGACAATCACCACTTTTCACAACTGCGGTGATATGTTCATCGTTGTCGTCCATTGCGGTGAATATGTTCACTGTTTTTATCCAACGCAGTGGTTGGTTCACTGTTTTTCTGCATTGCGGTGATTATTTCATTGTTTTTAATTAAAACCGTGATATATTGATTGTCTTTGTCTATTGCGGTGATTTATTTCACTGTCTTGGACCATTGTGGTGATAAGGAAATACTAGTTAACTCTTTAAAAGAACAAGTTCTAAAACACTATTTCATAGATTCACATAACAAGGGGTGCTCTTTTAGTAATTAATCAAAGTTTGGATTAGTTTTTGTGTCATTAAGGTTTTAATTAACTAACTTATGACAATTTGAGCCGAAATCAATGGATATTTTTCCCTTCCCATATCGATCGCGTTTACAATCGTTTACCCATTTTCTGTGTGGTGTCGGGCTTGCAAATAATTTTTGTTTTTATGGTTTTGGGTTTTATGCCGGGTTTTATGCTCACCCTTTTCATGTGTTTGACTACTTCTTTTGCCTTCGTAGTTGGTACCTTATTTCTTATCTTAATGATCTTTCCTTCACTTATTGACCACGTTTAGGGTCGTTGGACCAATTTTTTTGTTGTATCGGACTTTCTCTGTGGTGTCGGGCTTGCAAATGATTTTGGTTTTTATGGTTTTGGTTTTTATGCCGGGTTTGACTAGTTCTTTTGTTTTCGTGGTTGGTACTTTTTTCTTATCTTAATGATCTTACCTTCGATTATTGACCACGCTTATAGTCCTTGGATCATTTTTTTTTCGTTGTATCGGACTTGAAGATGTTTTTTGCGACTTTAGGGTTTGGTTCGTTTTTATTCTCGGTGGGAATTTTTACGTAAATGCTTGGAATTGTTTTGTGTAGCCGCTTGGAGTCGTTTCACCGCTTTTTCTCTGTTGTATCGGGGTTGCAAATGGTTTTTGGTTTTGTGTTTTATGTCGGATTTTACGATCTATTGTGTTTGACTATTTTTTCTTGCCAAAATTTATGATCACTTGTGTTTGACCACTTTTGTTTTGCCTTCATGGTAGGTACATTCTCTTATCCTGATGATCTACTAATGCAAATTTTGGTTTTTATGGTTTTGGGTTTTATGCTCACCCTTTTTATGTGTTTGACTACTTCTTTTACCTTCTTGGTTGATACCTTTTTCCTTATCTTAATGATCTTTCCTTCTCTTATTGACCACGTTTAGGGTCGTTGAGCCGGTTTTTTTTTTGTTGTTGTTGTTGTTGTTGTATCGGACTTTCTCCATGGTGTCGGGCTTGCAAATGATTTTGGTTTTTATGTCGTTTGACTACTTCTTTTGCCTTCGTGGTTGGTACTTTTTCCTTATCTTAATTATCTTACCTTCGCTTATTGACCACGCTTAGTGTCGTTGGACCTTTTTTCCGTTGTATCAGACTTGAAGATGGTTTTTGGGACTTTAGGGTTTGGTTGTTTTTTTATTCCCAGTCTTGCAAATTTAACGTAAGTGTTTGGAATTGTTTTGTGTATTCGCTTCACCGTCTTTCTTTATTGTGTCGGGGTTGCAAATGGTTTTTGGTTGTGTTTTATGCTGATTTTTATTATATATTGTGTTTGACTATTTCTTTCCCACGAAAATTTATGATTTATTGTGTTTGACTACTTTTGTTTTGCCTTCATGGTAGATACATTTTTTTATCCTGATGATTTATTGATTCTTCTTTCCTTTTTGTTAATTTAACATGTGACTCTTTGTAATTAATCATAAGTTTAGCTTAGTTTTTATTTTTCTAATTCTTTTATTTTATCTATCCAAAGGTTTTTAAAACGCGGTGTTGACGAATTTTGTGTCGACAATAATTTTTATATGTTTTTCTAATTTAAGGGATTGAGTCGAATGTGGATTTTGGGTTTTATTTCAGGTTTTACGCTCACCCTTTTTATGTGTTTGACTACTTCTTTTGCCTTCGTGGTTGGTACCTTTTTTCTTATCTTAATGATATTTCCTTTGCTTATTGACCAAGCTAAGGTCGTTGGGCAATTTTTTCTTTTTGTTGGATTTGAAGATGGTTTTTGCGACTTTAGGGTTTGGTTGGTTTTTTTCTCTGTTTTGCAAGTTCTTATATTAGTGCATGGAATTGTTTTGTGCCGCTTCGAGTCATTTCACCGCCTTTTCTCAGTTGTGTCGGGTTGCAAATGGTTTTTGGTTTTATGTTTTATGCCAAATTTTATTATTTATTGTGTTTGACTATTTTTTTCCACCAAAATTTATGATCTATTGTGTTTGACTACTTTTGTTTTGCCTTCATGGTAGGTACATTTTTCTTATCCTAATGATCTATTGATTGTTCTTTCCTTTTTGTTAATCTAACATGTTACCCTTTGTAATTAACCATAAGTTTAGCTTAGTTTTCATTTTTTCTAATTCTTTTATTTTATCTATTTAGAGGTTGTCAAAACACGGTGTTGACGAGTTTTGTGTAGGCAACGAGTTGTACATGTTTTTCTAATTTAAGGGATTGAGCCGACTGTGGATTTTACCCACTTTTATAATAAACAGATTGAGTCGAGTGTGAATTTTGTTAAAAGTGGCGAATCTGGATGGTTCTGGTCTTCTTCTTCAAGAGTGGCAGGGTCCATAAGAACATAGGGATATGTTCCATCCAATCGGTGACCATTTTGTAACTAAAGGAATCTTTAAAGGTCTTTATGTTTTTTTTTTTTTTTGTTTTTTGTTTTGTTGCTTTCCCTTCTTCCCCTCTTCCCAACCACACGAAGCCCTCTCTCTCCTTCTCCTTCTCCTCTTTCACCTTTATCTTTCTCTTTTTTACTCACCCAAACCTCCCTGTCACTTGAAGAAGAAAGGGGGAAAACAACTCACTTCTCTCTTTAAGAAGTGATGAGGAAGATTGCCTACAGGTCTGTAGGGGCGTCCCGACGGTGACGACGATGATGACAAGGTGGTTTAGGAGTGCAGCGCCGATGGTATCAAGCAGATTCGGCCGGTGAGAGCAAAATAACAATGGCGACAATGTGGGTGGTAGTGAGGCGCTGTGATGACCTGAATCTAGTTGCCATCAACGAGATCGACGACGATGGCAGATCGATAGCAACGGCGAGGCTGGTAACATATGTAGAGATGACAGGTGTCAAATACTGGGCAATGAGGTTTTCTGGATTATGCGATGGCGTTGCTGAAGAGATTTGCAGGAGGTGGAGGAAATTGCAGGGCTGTCATTTGGGAGCCATCGAGAAGGAAAAATATTTTTCTTTGTGTTTGTTTGGTTCCCGCCGGAATTTTCTCTTCCTGTCTCTCTCTCTCTCACAGTCGATGAAGTAGAAGAAGAATGCAGAGATCTCTAACATCATATGAACGGTAAGTTCTTATTACTTATTTTCTTTTAATATTATCTTTCATTTGACGGGTACTTCTTTTTAATTGGGTTTTCGTTTGGTTTGTTACTCAGTTTGGTTTCATCATTCAGCCTCTTAGACTCTTAGTAGTCATGGAAACATATGGCTTTTATTGACTTTAGGAGCCTGGCTTTGATACGCCCCTGGGGGTGTATGTTATCAAAGTAACGCAGCATACGACTCAATCGAAGAATCGATTGAGCTCGAATTAAGAACGAAGCGCTCTTAATACGAACTTGGGATAAAACGGAACCAACGGACAATTCCACACCAGGGGAAAGATCGTATGGTATAAAAGGGTAGCTGCTCGACCACGATTGAAGAGGATATTCAATCGATACAAAGCTCACAAGCTTGGAATCCACCAAACTCAAACAAGTCGCAACTTGCACAAAACCAAAGGTTTGTTTTTCGATTAATCAAAGTCTAAGTTTTTATAACGTAAATAGAAGAGTATTTATAGACAAATATACCTAATACAATCCTACATGAACAAGGAAACTAATTAGAACAGAAAAAGGCTAAAGAATTCGTGTAAAACAAGGTAACTTGCTGGCCAAGAAACTGACTTAAAACGCAGGCTTCATAGCATCTTTGAGCCCTTCGAAAATGGCCTTCGAGGTTGATTCGAATTCAACCAATTCCTTTCCTTTGTAGAATAAAATTTCTTGTTTCACCTCCAACTTGAATCAGCCTAAGATCATGCTCCAAACTCCAGATATAGGCTTTCAAAGTTGGTATCTCAAAACAGTTTTCTGCCTTAGCCAAATTTAGACAGTTTTTCTGTTTTGAGGTAGCCTCTTGATGGGCTTTGAAAGTGACCTTCCAGACATCTCCTTGAGCTCCAAAACATACCAATGTAATCATAATAACATTATCTTCAAAACAAGCTCTTGATCTCCCATTTTGATTGAGCCATTTGTGAGATACAAGCTTCCAAAGTAGGCTACCTGAAACTGTTTCAACACTTAGCCAAAAATCAGAATTCTTCATGTGAGTTGAGATGACTTCTTTGGTAAGTAATATTGAATTGTTGATTGATCCAATTGGGATCATATCAGGCTTGGTATTGCCGAATTGATGTCAAGGTTAGTCAAGTTTGAATGAAATTATGTATTATATGGTTGAATAGGTACTTAGGGTTCTTCTACCACTGAAATTATCCAAGCTTTATTTAATTATCTGGCTTTTAATTTGTAGAGCTTTTAGTGGTTAGAACTTAGAAGGCAGTTTATCCATCCATTACTCATGCAATATACCTTTATGATCGCTATTACCTTTATTTTGGAGTTTTGAGCTTCTTTACATTCCTTGGCAAATCATGTATAAATAACGAGTGAGTAACCTATTGATTTAAAAGGTTACCTTTTAAATAGGGCTTACCTTTTAAATCAATAGAATTGGCTGGTCATCCGCCTTGCATTTGCTAATTGATTGGAACACTCAAACACATCATCAAGTTAGACATGATTAAATATATATTGTCCCTATTTTGCTTATACAAGTGTGGTCCATTAATCTTGCATGTTTTCTTCTTCTTGATTCATAATTTGGATATGATGTTTTGAGCACCTCACGTTATATTTAGGAGATGTGGTTGTATGGTGTTTTATCCTAAATGGATGTTTGATAATCGCAGAAAGGGAGATCTGTGATTAAGCTCCCTGTTTCCTTTCAATTTCATGCTTGTAGGAAGTATTCAAAGGTTGATTGTTTTTTAAGTTTCTTTGATCACACATAACTAAGTGCAATCGAAAGGTTCATGGTTGTACTCAGTATTCAAATTTTGATTTACAAGACATGTGAGTGTTCTTTGTGTAATGTGGTTTGTTTGTTGAAGCAGGTTCTTGTTGTTCATTCAACAATCCATGTCTAAACCAGTGATTGTTGATTATTTTTTCCAGTACCCATTTTGCTTTGTTGAAACCAAATAAGAATGGCATGATAGCCTTAAGACAGTATCAACCAATCAGTTTCTTTGCTTGAGAATTCTTCTACAACATGTAACATCGTTATGTTCTTTAATTAATAAGGTTCAAGAATGGAACTCGATGGTAGATATGTCGTGTTATTTGTGTGTGATGGTTAACGAAACTAGGAATCATTTGTTTTATGGATTTTGTTTTGTACATGAAGTTTGTAGGTTATTTATGTGATGGATGGGATTATTCCCCTGGTGAAGGATGACATGAAGGTCTAGAAGAAGATGTGCAGAAGTTGGAGAAGCATCATGTGGGAAGTTTCTGTAGACCATGGTGGTTAGTTAAGTATAGAGAGAACGATGTCGCTGTATTTTGGGAAGAAGATGACAATGTAGGAGTTGACTGGGAAATAATGGCAGTGCTAGAGGTTAAGATGCTTAGCGATTGTAACTTCACAATAGAGCCAGCCATGATAGTGGTCTTAGGATGAGTTAGATGTTTAGAAGAATGTAAGTATAAAAGTCTACGGTAGACTGTTGCGTTTCATTTGAATGTTCATGGTTGATTTAAATATGTTGGAACTGAAGACACTTTGGTGCAAAGAAATGGATGGCTTTTAAGGCCTAATGAAATTGCTTTAGGTGCTGGTCAATTTCAGCTATAATTAAGGTAATTTCCTGTACTATCCAATTCTTTGTTAGAGGAGTCTTCAATGTCGATTTGTCAGCCACTTTATCTTAGAAACATATTTTAATACAGTGGAGCTGGGGAATATTTATTTATGTTAAGCCCAAGTAAGTTCTTTGGATAATGAGGAGACATGGTAATGACGAGGCCTAATGGCGAGATGTTGTAATAGTAAAGTATAATTTCTCGAACTCCTTATGTACGCTTTTGGGTGCTTCTAACACACACACACATATTGTATGTATATTGATTTCTCATTTCCAACTTTTCTTCCATTTATAAGATAATTAGAATTTCTTTTTTGGTCTTTTTATGAGTGAACTCTTTGCTTTGTCTACAATTTATGACTCAACATTCTTTCCATTATTTTTTGCTTTATTATGTATTCTATGTGTCTTCATCTTCATTATTTTTACTTTTTAGTATTTTAGCTCACATAAACTCAAATTAATAATTCACGTCTCACACCCATGATTATAGATTTATTTATCTATACTCACAAATTAATAATTTTGTACTAGTGTTAATATAAACGAACTACAACTGCGGTCTAAGTACCCATAAACTGGGGGGGGGGGGGGGGGGGGGGGGCGGAATCCCAAAATATACATGTAATTAAAAAATTTCCAAAATACATAAGTTATAAAAAAAATCTCAATCTATACATGTTTGACATTCACCGTTGTTGTCTAACGTAATAAAGTCATTCCCCGCGTCTAAGAAAAGCGGTGAAATTATCAATGTTTTATCCCCGCTTGAGAAAACAGCGGTGAATGATTCCCCGCCTTTGTTAATAACAGTCAAATAATCACCGTCTTAACAAAAAGCGGGTAACACTTCACCATTGTCGTCCAAAGTGGTGAATTCTTCACCGCGCTAGGTTATGGCGGTGAACAATTGCCACATTTCCCACCCCTGGTAGGTGAATAATTAGGTCACAACCACCTAACCTTTACCGCGTTAGGGCAACGCGGTGAATGCCTTCACCGCTTTGGATAACGGTGGTGAATTCCCCTTTTTGTTAAATAAATACCCCTCCCACGTAGTTGTTGGAAAAATACTTCCCCCGATTTCTGCGTGGCCTCTTCCCCATTTCTCTCAAATTAAACAAATATCCCATTTTCAGCCTGCTTCTAGCAACTACGATTACGGAAGCTCCAATTTTGGTAGGACATAATTTCGTATTGTTTAGATTTTGATGTTTTAGTAGTTATATGTATGTACTTTTGTTAGTGGCAAATATAAGTAGTTAGAGATATTTAGATTAAATATGGTATGATTGATGTTAGTCAGTTATGAATTTAGATTAATTTGTTTACTATACTCATATTGTTGTAATGCTAATTATGGTTCATGTTTAGATTAGTTAGTTGCGTTTGTTTATAAGTTTGGATGATATTATTTTCGTAGCCCTAAAAATATGATTTTGTTTAATGTTTTTGTAGCCCCAAGTACTAATTATACTATACTAATTTTATTCGACTTGGGCTAATAGTTACTTATTATAAATTCAAGAAGTTTCAGCTTCTTATTCGATTGAATGGTCGGGTGACAATCTCTGACATTGGGATCTATTATGAAGACAGTGAATCCACTATGTTGAAAGTTGAGTCGAGATTCACGTGGCAAGAACTCTGTGACATTTGTGCATACAGGATTTGTATGGGCGGACATACGAGAGTTGGTAATATTACCTACCGGTATCCAGACATGAGTGCTAGCGGGGTTATGTACAAAGCCTTTGTCAAACGATGATGACGCGGTTACTATGATGTTATAGTTCCTAGGCAACAACGGGATGCAACTTGCAGAGGTGTATGTTGAGACTGAGGCGGTCGGTGAAACTCATTCTCACCAGTATTATTATGATGATGGTTTTGCAGAAGGGTACAGATGGGGTGGGAGTTCAAGCAACTATGGAGGAGGTAGTTCTGCAAGAGGGGTGCCATGGGAAGAATACCCGCAACATGCTGAACCTTCCCCATTTGTTGAGCCCGACGACGTTCAATGGCCTACGTGGGGGCCAGAGTGGTTGACATTAAGAACACCATTCGATCTGGGCGTACTTTGCAGGAGCAAGAATACGATGTTGGTGATGGTGGTCACGATGATCATGTTGATTGCTTGTAATGATGCTGTAATTGTGATCTATCTTTAGACAACATGGAAGTAAAGTAAAACATAGATCACGGATACTTCAATGGAAAACACAAGACCGAACTAAATTAAGACAACATGGATAGTTCATAGAAAACACAAGACCTAACTACATACAGACAACATGGATAGTTCAATGGAAAGACACAAATCTAAACTAAACAAAGATAACATGGATAGTTCACTGGTTACCTTCATTTTGTTCCCTTCTCTCCCTCTTCCTCGTCCTCCAAGGCGTCCTCGACCCCTTCTTCCGCCTTCTCTCCCTCCTCCTTCCTGGAAAGTTTGTTGGACAACTGCTCGTGGATTCCTCTTAACCCAACCCCACACCAGAGTATACATAGGTGGTGGAGGTGGAGGTGGCTGGGATGGACCAGAAGAGTGGTAGTAGCTTGATGCATGAGGGGTCTGTTGCTGCATGGTATAATGCATCGGACTCTGCTGATGATGGTGGAATTGAGGGAACCCTTGGGGTAACATGTCATGTTCCTGAGATGGGACATAGCTCGATGAGCCTCTAGCGATCTCCGGTGCATTTGCCCACTCGTACTCAAATGGTTCAGGGAGTTCTGTTTCTTGAGTCGGACGAAGCTATTGAAAGGTTGGCTGAGGCTTGCGTTTGCTCTTCCGTGGGGGCTCAACCGGGGGCACATTGCGCTCACCATCACAGAATGATGGGTGGGCCGGGGGTGGCAGTGGAGGATATGCTACGACATCCCTCATTTGCTCTCGGGTACAACTTAGGAGGTTGTTCATAAGACTTCGCAACCAAGATGTCTTTCGCTCATCCATGGTGGGTGCACTCTCGACCATGTGCATGGCATGTTCCAAACCATCAACCTAAGAAATTTAAGTAGTATAACAAAATTAATCAAAATTTAAACAAAAGAATAAGACAAAGAGGGAGACTTGGGATGACTTGCCTACGAACCCATCACAACACTTGCTTTGACACCCATCTAAGCGTAAACTTCCGATGCCACTGCATGTACCCATCATGGTACCCCATAGGTCTCGTCTCCGGCTTCCCTTGGACCACTCAATTATATCTATTCTCCTAAACATTGATGTAGAACTGATGCTAGAGAAGCCAATTCTTTGCTTGGTGGCGGAAGTCGATGACATGGAGCTCCCTGAAACCTTGAAGCGGGGTTGCTAGAATTGTTTACTCCAATTGATATTGCCTCAAGGATTGAT
Source organism: Linum trigynum (assembly GCA_964030455.1). NCBI lineage: Eukaryota > Viridiplantae > Streptophyta > Magnoliopsida > Malpighiales > Linaceae > Linum > Linum trigynum. Next base: position 10,945,163 of record OZ034814.1, read on the forward strand.
CAGGCAGGTGCCACTCCACGACGTGCCAGCAGATAAAGGGCACCTTGCACAACCACGTCTCGTGATCCTAAGGGTGTCTAAGATGATGCAGCTCGACCACTTCACGTGGATATGGATCTCATGTAACCTACACTCATTCATAATTTGCAATTAGAAACCAATTACTTCCATAATATTGTAATTCGTTAAAATATTGAATTGTCATAATTATCTGGTTCCACCAGGGCTTATCAAACTCAGCACGATAAAACAGTAAAGAGTGCTTAGGTTGGTGGTCGTTTGTATTTTTTTCGATTCACCTTGTAAGTACAAGTACGCATTGAGAGCACAGTCTCGTCTATGTTGCTGAGTTTGTTTCAGCCTTGCAACTTGATCTCTAATCCTTTGTTCTTCGTGGCATTTGCCTCCCCTTAATAAAAAAAAGTAAAAGTACGCATATATGAATTTTTTTAAAGCATGAAGGCTAAGCATGTAAGAATTTTTTAAGCAACTAATCAATTTACTTAATAAATTTAATTTAGGCATGGAATACATCTAAATCAAATCAAGCTAAGCATGGAATAAATCTAAATTAAATCAAAGCTAAGCATGAAATAAATCTTATATAAAGATAAATTAAATAAAGCTAAGCATGAGATAAAATTAAGGATGGAAGAAATCTAAAATAAATAAATAAATAAATAAAGCTAAGTATGAAATAAATCTAAATTAAATTTACTTGACACCATAGGGGGCAGTTGGCACATTTCGTAGCTCCTCATTTTGTCTCCAGAATGGACGCAGGTCTTGAGATGCGAACATTGGAAGATGCTCCCATGCCTAGAGCTAGAGGATGAATATCGCACCACCAGCTTGTTTCGCTCCCACCTTCAAGCAAGTACACAGCTCCCTATATACCCCAGCTAACACGGTCGACCCCTCAGCTCTTTGTCTTGATCGCGTCCCAGTCATCGAGTAGCAATGGCAACCACCGTCCTTGAATCCACCTGTTTGCCTTGTCGGGGAACATAAATCCACCAACCAAGCCAATGAGGTAGATGCGTGCATACAGCTCCACTTGATCTTCTGGAGTTTTTGGCCCGATTTCAACCTTATCTTGGATGTGAGCAACGAGCCATGGGATCGATACTTGTCCTGCATTCAATGGTGGATGCCCCCGTTCTTGGACTGGAGTGGTGGTCGGCATGTCGAAGCCCAAACATTCAAAAATCAGCAGCCCCCAGCCAGCTTCGGGTTTGATCGAGTGACCGATGATGGCATCTCCCGTGATCGGCAGCCTGGTGAGGATGGCAACGTCTTTGAGGGTGATCGTCATTTCCTGCTCCGGAAAGTAGAACGTATGGGTTTCGGGGCGCCATCGCTCTGCCATTGTCGTCAGCAGATCGTTGTCGATCTCAATCCGCATGAAATGCCTCACCATACCCAACCTCGTCCTCTCTAGATACGTCGAGAGTCGATCATGCCAAGCGTGCAAGTTTGTGGTCCCTTAATGAATGACAAAAAAAGTTATTCCTACATAAAAAATACAAAAAACACCAAGTTGTTAGTCAAAGGAAAGCAAAATAAAATCTTTTAAAATAATGAAATAATTAAAAAATTATAAGGTACGTAGTGTTTACCGGATTGTTGTGCCAAATTGCACGCGAGCGTTGTGTTTCTTGCTCTGATAAATACTTCGTATCTCTTGGCCCCATAATGGATATACGATCGAGGATCATATATCTCAGCACCAACTATAAAATAATTTGAAAGAAATCAGATTGTTTCGATTACAAAAAAATAAATCACAAAAGGATTACCAAGAACGTACCCGAAGAGCCTCTTCGTCCATTTTTTGGCGGAAGCCAGACAGTGGTTCGACGGAAAAGAGGGGAGGGCTTTAGGATATAACACTAGGAATTCTTTATGATGTCGAAGATCAGACTTAGCCGCAACCACAGGGCATACTTAGAACGAAACTAGAGTGGAGGAATTGAGGGAGAAAGAAGAGTAGTGTGGTGGTGTGATTTGGAATAGGGGAGAAGGGTGGTATTTATAGGGGAAGGGGACTACTGGAATCTAACACAGCGCAATCACGCATTTTTCTAATGCAGGGAATGACCAGGATCGCTGACGTGGGAGGCTGTGAGACGTCGGATCAGAGAGGAAAACCAGAATCCGCACCTCACTGCATCCGACGGCAACGGTGAAGGGGCGGGGCGACGGGTATCGCTAACATGGACAGCAGGGCATTCCCCGCGTTTGTCCACGGTAATGAATGCTTCACGTTCGTCCACGTCAGTGATCCGCGTCCACCAACCTTTCACCGTAGTCGTCCGATGTAGTGAAATGTTCCCTTCTGTAAACGAAGGCGGTGATTAGTTCCCCGCGTTTGATTAAAATGGTGATGCATTCACCGTTTTAGTTTAAAGCGGCGATTGCTTTACCGTTGTTGTCTTGATTATATTCACTGTGTTAGACAACGACGATGAATGTTAAACATGAGTACGTTGAAAATTATTTTTATAACTTACTTATTTTGAAAAAAAAATAACAACTAGTGTATTTTGAAATTTTTTCTCATTAACTCTTCTAGTGATCTTGTAGTCATCGGCAGCCTTTCTATTCCCAGAGAAGAATGGTAAATATGCTAATCACTTCTAACCAACTAATACGAGAAAAAAGTGCATGAAAGTTGGGTTATTGAAACAACAGAGACAAAAAAAATTCCCTTTTGCCCTGACTGGGTCAATTAAACAGTTCACGTCGATCCTACATTTTATTCTCTATAAGTAATTGGTGACATATCTAGAATCATAAACAGAAGCGGTAAAAGCTTGGAGACATTACTACAGGCTTCAGGAGAGGCTTTGGGTTCGTCGCACTATTAGGAGATCTTGAGATCTAGTGCCGCTTACAGCAATTCTTGTTCTACATGATCTGAAGGAGACTTCACGGTTTAGAGCTTCTATCTGTCCTTGTTCTGCATGATCTGAAGGAGACTCCAAGGTTTAGGCCTTCTATCTGTCTACAAACTGCCTACACATGATGCTCCTCAAGATTCTTCAGTGGCCTCGGAGTATTGAGAATGAGAAGCAGCCAAGAGCGCTGCACCGATGCCAGAGCCATCGTTTGAGAGCTCAATGGTTACACTCTCTGAAACTTCATCTCCAAGCAATTCAGTTAGAGTGGCTTTCAAGCAGTCTCTAAACTTGGCATAATGCTCAAACAACCCGCCATCTAAAGCTATCACCGACTTCTTCTCGTCCCCTTTTTGAACTGTGTCTCTTCCAACTTTCTTGAGGATGCCGAAAATCCCAGCAGCTGATAGACGGGCTCCACGGGTGGCAATAGTGCTGCAGAGCTCGACAATGAGCTCTCTTGTTTCCAAGGAAGTATTTGATATCTGGACAAAACATCAAGGGGAAGGAGAATATGAAGTATATCAGATAGTGGATTGCATAATAAACTAATAAAGCCATTGAATCCTGAAGTTCTTTTTATTTATTTATTTATCAAAGTGACAAAATCGCCGAAATATCCTCCAAACCACGCCGGATTTTCAACAGAGTGTCATGATCCGACCACCTACCATCCCCCGCGAACTCCTATTAACCAAACTCACCAACCTGTGAACCCAACAAACCCAACCCATTTGCTACCCCTAATAACTGCCATTAGGATTGTGTCACAGACTATACACTGAAGTTCAAATATGAGACAGTTTGATTGTTGGGTATACTGGCATCTGGGGATTCTAACTTCCCCTTTTCCACAAAGGAAATCAAAACACGGCATGGTAAAAGCCTTCAACAAGAAATGTACCTCGAAGACTTCTTTTAGTTTGCTTCCAACAACTGTTAAATCTGGCGAGGTATCGTGATGCACCGCTGACATGACTGGAGTCCTGGATGCACAACAACAGAGCCACCAATCAGTAATCAATGAAGGAATTCACGTCAAAGGCTCATTACTTTAGCTTAAGTGACCTTAAATGCATACCTCAAGATGAATGGAGACATCAATTTTGGAGGAACAACATCACCAAACAAGGCAGCTTCTTCAGCCATCTTTAGTAGAACCCTGCGCAAGATTTCTCCTAAATACATACCAGATATCACCTTTTCAAAAATCTGCAAGACAACAAAGGAAGTCTTTATGAGCATGGTTCAGACTATAATCAAGTCAATCTTGAAATGGGATGAAGGAAAAGAAAAGGTTAAACTGACCTGATCTCCAGGATTCAAGGACTCAATATCCAGGGCTTTATCATATTCTGTCAACGGAAGGTGTGGAGAGTGGAAACTACCCCATTCCATGTTGATAACCTTGTATCATAAAAGCATTGCCTGTTTAGTTCCATAAAACTTGTAATTACAGCAGTAACAGGTACATAGCTTAGGATAATAAGACAGACCATTTCGCCAGACTTGGGTACAACACCCTGCATCTTTGGAATAGCATTTGCTCGTTCTACATATGCTGCATTTGTTCCAGTACCCAATATCACAGCTGCAATGACATCAGGGTTATTATACCTTCCTCCAGCCAATGTTCCAATTGTATCATTCACCTACAATCAGTACAAAGACAATGCCAGCCAATGACAGAAAAACTGAGCTATACATCATCAAATTACTTTCTGAACATAGACTGACTGCCCAATTCCATTCCAAACACGAGTCGCTTACCAAAGCTGCCACGCGCATGTCAACGCCGAATCTTTCCATGGCTTTCGTCAGATGGGCCACAACATCTTGTCCAACCTAATGCCCAGGATTGGGAAAAAAATTATCAACAGAAACCCACAAAAACACAAAAGGAGAGCTAGGAAGTGAACTTTTAGCTAATGTCAGCGAACTGGACAAATGTTCTGTCATCCATTACTAGTAATTAAACACATGCAATAGTAGCAAGGAGATCAGGCACAAAGGAAGCAAGACCAAATGCATCTCAAACTATGGCAGCACCAACCAAAACTCAATGTTCTAAAAGGATTACAGCAGCAGAATCAAACAAACAAGTTTATGGTTTTTGTACCGTGTCATCAATGGAGAACCCTTTTGTCCATTTTATAAGATTGCCGGACGATATCGATGTCTGATTGACTGGAAACGAGAATGTAAAACCCAGTTCTCTCTGCCTACCAGGAGATAGCCGCATGTCTTCCCCTTCCGTATCAACAAATCTCTTCAGAGCTTGAGCAATGAAACCGAACAATTCCTGTATAAAAAAACTCCCCAAACTCCACAATCAGAATTTTGCAGAAAGAGAAACCACAAAGAAAACCCATCTCCCCAAAATGAAATATGCTCACATCTGAAGTTGCAGTCATGACGTGTGGAGGAATGGAGACTTCTAATGATTCTTGTTTGACCACTCGCTCTTCTTGCCCGCCCAACACCACTCTCATCACCCGGAAATTCGTTCCACCAAGATCCAACGCATAAAACAACCCTTTCTCATCTCTGAACATAACAGTAAAAAAAAAAAATGGAACCCAATCGTACACAGAAGAACAAAACCAGAGAAGAGAGCCAAAAAAAAAACATGGGAAATCGGTCTATACCCAGTTGGGAGATTGTCGACGTAGCTAACGAGCATCTTGAGCTTGCTGCCGCCCTCCAACGACAGCCCGACGTGCATCTCGTCAGCCATAGCATCGGCGAGCTTCTGCAGCTTCACCATCGGCGTCGCACACTTGCGCTGGAACGCATCCGCAATCGCCCTCGCCTTCTCCCGCCGCCGGCTCTGCCTCCTCCGGCGGACCAACACATCCGCAGCCGCAGCAGCGGCGCAAACCGCCGCCGCCCCGGCCACCGCTGCAACAACCACCGCCTCCTTCTTCATTTTTCACCGCCCACCCACCCACCTACCAAATCTCTCTCTCAGCTCTGCTTCCCTTCCCGGCTTCCCCTCGTGAATTTCAGTGACGTCAAATATTGTGGCTCCGGCTTTGTGGATTTAGAAAATGTCGTGATTTTTGTAGAGATATATATATCTCTGAGAATCTGGGGGAAGGCTAAGGCTAGGCAGTAGGCGCAGGCAGAATCATCATCAGCGGAAATTTAAGAGAAAAGATATAAATTCTTGCAGAGTCGATATCGGTCAGACTCAGACGGTGACTGGGCCGAGAAAGAGACAGAATAGAGAATATATATCATATAAAACAACAACGATAAATCAGTCATTTTCATGGTTGTTATACTTCTATCGGTGAGCCGGTTGAACCAGATTTGATTAGAATTGGGTTCTGGATCATGGGTTAGATAGGTTTTTTTTTATGAGATGTGAGTTTCTAATAGATACTAAATTTCATTCCACTAATTTAAATTTTATATTACTATCTTATTTCTATATATATTTAGAAAATGTATAAAACAACTCCAATAGGTTGGATCTCGATCAATTATTTAGGCTCAAACCATTTGTTTGACCGATTCAACGATTTAAACCAGTTTGACAACCTTTGGCCATTTCCCTTTCCTCTTCATTTTTACTGCTAGAGATAATTATTAATCACAAATTACAATTAGTATTAGGGATATCATTATGGAATGGATTGAATGATAAGTCAATTTAAGATAAAAATAAGTGCAATTTTTTTTTTATTAATTGGAGGCTAGAGAAGCCAAACGATAACACGCGCAGAAACTACGCAAACAAGGGAAACATAGGATGCTAGCAGCAGAGCCTTAAAGTCAAATAATCACAAATCTCTGCCCCGAACGGATTGAAAACCAAAACTATCCGGTTTGCTGACCTTGCCGAGGGAAGCTAACCCCAAGCACGTCCTCCCTTAGGATTCGGTCAAGATTCGGTGGGGTCATCTAGTTCATGCGTATCGAAAGTATAGACGAGAATGTGCTTCGAGTATGAAAAATAAGTGCAATTAAGTTTGAAAAAGTATTACATGTTCTAAATTGTTATTGTTAAACCATGTCATACCAGCGTGCTAATTGGAAAAAAAAACTATTGGATCTCAAATCAATAGAGGATTTTAGGGCTGGGAAATGGTGTGGTCTGGTCCAGACCATATATACGGTCTATGGTCCAGACTGAGAGGCTAAAGTATAGACCACAGACTAGACCACAGACTATACGGTCTGGTCCAGACCATGCCTGTGCGGTCTGGTTAGGTCTGGTCTGGTCCAGATAGACCACACTCAACGAAAAATGAATAATTTGTTTAGTCAATCACACAAAAAATTGAAACAATAACTAAGAAAAATAATTGTTATTTTCCTTAAAACATTAATCCTAACATGCATGAATAATTTTGATACCCTAAATCTTAGTACATAACAAATTTACAAAGTAAAAGCATCCCAACTTGCACCATAACGTCATAAAACATTAACATAATGTCATATGGAGACACAATTATCTCTACTCTCTGGTTAAATGTGGTTGTGAATGAAGGAGGGACGAGATTCACAAAACTAAGGTTGAGACTTGGGTGTCGTTGTGGGAGTTGGGAGAATGGCCGAATGGGCTGTTAACACGTATTGACAAGTCAGTTGGATCCACGGTTTGGTCTGGTAAACCGCGGTCTAGACCAGACCAGACCAGACCAAGAGATCAAAACATAAAATAATACAGACCATGGACCAGCCCATACTTAACGGTCTACGGTCCGGACCAAACTGTGCGGTACGGTTTGGACCACGGTTTTTCTAACGGTCTGGTCTATTTTTCCAGCCCTAGATTTTACTAATATGAAATATTTAAACAATTATTAAATAATAAAATATCCTATTTTTCACTTATCTTATCCAACAACCGGTATAATTCTATAATCATTGGTCCTAAATATATTATAATCATCGACGTGATGACGTGAGTACAGTGGCGGATCCAGGGGGTGGCCATCCCGGGCCACGGCCCAGCCCTCCTCTGGATCCGGAGCTAGTATAGCCCTTATGAGTTTATCGATTTTAGCAATTCGGGTCAGTGTTATTTTATAATAAGATTGTGTGTAATTAAGAAAATGGGTAAGATGAAAGTAGAAATTGATACAAAATATATATTGATTAGTCAATTGATTTGTCTAGTGTTGACATTGCTCGTTTCAACAACAATTATGCAGAGAACCTTTTCAATAATGAAATAAGTGAAAAATATGTGCGCAACAAAATTAGCGATGAATTTTCTCAAATTGGGTAACTATTTTATCTTAAAGAGAGTATGCAATTGGCATGGATGTAGACTCCATTATTGATGAATTCACTATATTAAAATTTAAAAGATCGACATGAATAATTGATATTGTAAAAAAAACTATGATTTTTTTACGGTATCTAATTTTTTAATGAAATACGGTCTAATGCTCTACTGGATCCACCTCTGTGTGAGTACGATAGTAAGAACTTGGGGTAATTTATCCAATTGATATATTAAATCCAAACCTTATCCACTTTTTTTGAAGAGATTTATTATTATTTATCAGTATTGAGATAATTTGGACGTGATTACTGACGAAATGAGATTTATTGTCTTAGCTTAAAATCTTGGTCAAGATGAATGCCAAAACTCTGTTTAGTTTAGTCAACTTAAAACCCTCCGCATGGGTAGAAGGATATGAAATTTGAAAATTTAAATATTAAATAATTTATTTTGATATTAATTATATATAATATTTGGATTTGTAGCAAATTCATGAAGTGATTTGCAAATACACGTCTAATTTATTACTTGTCATTTGTCAATTCAAAATACATATCCACAACTAGTGCTGCACAACGGCGGACAATATTTTCGTCGTCCAAGAAGTGCTGCACTCTCTGAAGAAGAAAAGAGGGAGAAAGGGTGGTATGGTGATTAAGATTGACTTGGAGAAGGCTTATGACTGGCTCCGGTGGGACTTCTTGAGGGATACTCTGATTGAAGTGGGCCTGCCTAGCTCTTGGATTCGGTGCATCATGTTCTGTGTTGAGCAGAACCGTATGAGGATTCTTTGGGATGGTGAGCTTACCCAACCCATTACACCCACGAGCGGAGTCAGACAGGGAGATCCTCTTTCCCCATATCTCTTTCTTCTTTGTATGGAGCGCCTTTCTCACAGGATTGATGAGGTCGTCCGTGCTAAGCTTTGGAAACCCCTAAGCATAGCGCGGGGCGGGCCGGCTCTCACTCACCTTTTCTTTGCCGATGATTTAGTTCTGTTTGCAGGTGCGGAAGGGGCGCAGGTTAGGATCATCCGCCAGTGTCTTGACGAGTTCTGCGAGAGCTCAGGGCAGAAAGTGAACTACTCCAAGTCCATGATGTACATATCACCCAATATCTGCCCGCTGCGTGCTCAGAGATTGAACGATAAGGCTGCCATCCCCTTGACTAAGGCGCTGGGACGGTACTTGGGGATTCAAACCATCCATGGCCGGATCACCAGGAGCAGATACCAGGAGTTGATTCTGAAGATACAGAGGAAGCTGGCCCCCTAGAAGGCGAAACGGCTAACTTTGGCTGCAAGGCTGACAGTTGCTAGATCTGTATCCTTGGCTATCCCTACGTACGCTATGCAAACTGAAATGATCCCTGTTAATGTTTGCAACACTATCGACAGGATTAACAGGGATTTCATTTGGGGCAAGGATGAGACCCAGGGGAAGATGCACCTGGTGGCTTGGGAGAAACTTGCAGAGCCAAGAACGCAAGGAGGAGGAGGCCTCCGGGCGCTCCGGCATGCTAACCTCGCCCTTTTAGCTAAAGGAGGATGGTGCATTCTCCAAGAAAAAGACCGTCTCTGGACTCAAATCATGAGGGAAAAATATGGTGGAAAGAGAAAAGATCTGAACATCTTCAGACCCTGTCAGGGAAGTTCTTTTGCATGGTCGAGCATAAACAAAGCAGCTAGCCTTTTGAAAAAAGGGTGTGCTTGGAACATTCACAATGGGAAAAGTACTAACTTTTGGTTGGATAATTGGATTTGCAGGAACCGCTCATTGACGCTGCAAGTCAACCTGTTCCGGAGGAGGAACGAGCTCGGACGGTGGCCTCTTATATGGATGTGGATGGTCGCTGGGATACCACTCATCTCTCTCAATGGCTCTCGGCGGATATCATTCAGAAGATCACTGTTGTGATGGTTGATGCTCTTTCTGCAGACGAGGACCAAATCTTCTGGAAGGCGTTGGCTGATGGTCGCTTCACGACGAAGACTGCTTACCTTCTGAGCCAGCCCGGGAGTGTTGAGGCGAATGATCGGATCTGGAAGGGCATTTGGAAGCTTCCAATTCCAGAACGGGTGAGATGTTTTACATGGCTGGTTCTTCTTGGCCGGATTGCTACCAATGTTCTTCGTTTTTGCAGGAGATGCAGTGACTCGCCGAACTGCGCCAGGTGTGACGACATTCCAGAGACGGTGCTTCATGTGTTGCGCGACTGCCCTCCAGCGCGTTTCTGCTGGTCTCGCTGGGTCCCGATTGACAGACAGGCAGAATTTTTTCACAAAGGTCAAGAGGACTGGCTCCGCAGCAATCTGACTAATGAGGACATGATGGAGTCTGGTTTGGCGTGGAATGAGTTCTTAAGTATTGCTATCTGGCTGGTGTGGAAGAACAGGTGCATAGTGTCTTTCAAGGGGGTTAGCAAGGCCTTCACAGCTCCTACTCTCGCTCACTCGATACAGCACAAAGCCCTTCTTTGGCACCAGGCATGGGAGGCTCCTTCCATTAAGCCAGGTCGGTCTATCTTGCAAGCTAATAGGACTACTGAACAGATCAGTTGACAACCTCCTAGCTCAGGGTGGCATAAGCTGAACATTGATGGTGCCTCGGCTGGCAACCCAGGGACGGCGGGGGCTGGTGGGGTGATCAGGGATGAGCAAGGGAGGTGGATTGCAGGTTTCGTGGCTAAGATCGGGGAAGTGACTGCAGCGTTAGCAGAGCTTTGGGCTTTCTATCATGGCTTGGACCTGGCTTGGAAAGTTGGATGCGACAGCCTGGTGGTTGAGTCCGACTCTCAGTTAGCAATCCAGTTGATAAACAACCGGAGGGACCCAGTACATCCGTACGCCTCATTGCTTGATGCTATCAGGAGGAAGTTGGCGCAGAGTTGGTTGGTTAGGGTAGTTCATACGTATCGTGAAGGGAATAGAGCCGCAGACTGGCTCTCAAAGCACAGTCTCGTCTATCCCTATGGTACGCATGAACTTCCTAATCCGCCGAAGGAGCTGATTGGGATCCTTAGAGATGATGTTATGGGTGTCTCTTTTGAGCGCCAAGTGAGAGCGCCTGTTGCTCTGTAACCCCTCTTTCTTTTCTTTCTTGGCCTTGGCCTCCCTTATTGAAAAAAAAAATAGTGATTTGAAATTCCCTATAGCAAAAGATTGAACCTGTTTGTACAATTTCAAAATTTTAAGTACTATAGTGTAGGGCATAAAATATAAAGGTTCTAAAATGTAAGTTTATCACACAAAAATTTGGACCTCTTTGTTAAAAAATTCAAGTTTAGGTACTAAATTCTAAGAAAAAATAAATTTTTATGCCAAAATGAAAATTCCCAAAATTTTAATGTGACAAGAAAATTAAAAATTAAATTAAAAGTAATAAAATCTGAAATACAAACAAAATAAGAAATGATCATCCAAACAAATATATGCATTATAAATACACAGCAAATAAAACTATCCAAATGCAACCTAGAAATCAAAGTGCTAAATCAAATTGTGAAATTCATATTTTGGAGGACTGTCGTAATTTTAATATAAACTAATCTATTAATTTCCATCTCAAAATTGTTAATTAAGGGGTTAATTCCCTAAATATTGTTTTTTTTTAATTTACCACGAATATTGTGTTTTTAAAAGTATTTACACCAATATTGTGTTTTTATGAGGAAAGTTGGCGACGGCGCCCGAGACTCAGCAAATAGAGATTTTTAAGCTGAAGCCATCGTGGGCGCCGCAGTCTACGGCGCTGGCGCAATTTGAAATTTTTGAAAATTTCAAATTGCGGCAGCGCCATAGACTGGGGCGCCCTCGCTGCTTGCCTTTGTTTTTTAATTCCTCCCTCGTCAAGCACTAGACACCCCCACCCATTTCATCCCTTCCCTTTCCCTCACCTCCTCTCATCCGACGCCAACAACCGAGCGTCGAAGCCCAGCAGTTGGCGGCAGCGCCTCAGACCCAGGCAGTGGCGCGGCGAAGAGAGCGGCGGCGCGGCGAAGAGAGCGGCGGCGCGGCGAAGAGAGCGGCAGCGCGGCGACCCAGGATGTCCGACGACGAGCAAGAAGCCCCCGGCGGCAGAGGAAGAGGCCGAGGCCGGCGTGGCGGCGGCGGTGACGGCGGCGGCGGCCAACGATACAGGGGTATGTTCTCGCCGGCGGCGGCCGGAATCTCGTCGGCGGCGGCTTTTTCCAGTTCTAATATTTTTTTATGATCTAATATATTTGTTTTTATGTTCTAATATTTTTTTTTTCCAGTTCCTAGGCTTATCGATCCTTGTTCGATGAGACCACCACCTGCGACGATCGATACAGCACCGATGGAACCAAAACTTCTTTGGGGGCATGGTCACCATCGAATCGACGTTGTTTGGGCAAATGAGGTAAGTTTTTTCAAACTATTTCTATAGTTTTATTAGCTGAATAATATGATAGAATAGAATTAAATTAAATTAAATTAAATTACGATTGTAATTAAATTAAATTAGGAATAGAATTAGATTAAGTTACGATTATATTATATATTAGAAAAAGTTTAGTTTAGATATATAAATATAAATATTAGGTGAATTGAAGGAATTGAATTAATATAGTTTTGTGCATTAATTATAGGCTGATGATCGACCATTCCACATTCGTCATACTGGAAATTTAGTCCGATACAGTCCACTGTACCTGCCGTATCTCGTTGATGCCGGCCTGTCTAGTGTTCTGCCACTAGCTCCTCTTACCGGTGATCCGGGTTTGATTACTGCGCTCGTAGGGCGTTGGCGACCCGAGACATCGACATTTCACATGTCGTTCGGTGAGGTGACGATCACCCTAGAGGACGTTGCGACACTCACCGGATTAGCGATCGACGGTGATGTCGTCGTAGTAGACATACCCGACGAGGACTGGTCGGGTATGTGTCTTCGACTGTTAGGACAGGCTCCTACTGATCTTGGTGGCGGCGTCATCCGGATTTCTTGGCTGCGGGAGACTTTCGATGAGCTGCCGCTTTCTGCATCACCCCAGACGATAGAGCAGTTTGCAAGAGCGTATGCGCTGTCTCTGATGGGAGGTGTCTTGTTCTCCGATCGGTCTGGAGGTTCAGTCCACCTGCAGTACCTACTTTTGGTAGAGGATTGGCACAGAGCGGGGAGGTTTGCTTGGGGAGCAGCTGTGTTGTCATACTTGTACCGTGAGATGGGTAGATCGGCGCTGCAGATGACGGCATCTTCTTCACTGGGTGGTGACTTTGGTGGATGGGCCGCCTTGCTGATGATCTGGAAGTGGGAGCGGTTTCCTCATACATCACCACTACATGCGGTGACGGGTGAGCAGATTACTCAGGACGCAGTGCCACGTGGCCTTCGGTGGCTTCCGGCCCACACCCGTCAGCATGGAGATCAGTTCTACTTGTACAAGTTGTGGTTTGACGAGTGCACGACATTCGTGGTTAGTATATATCATTTTGTTTTATAGAATAGTTTTAATTGATTTGTTATAGATTTAGGAGTAATTATGTGACCAATCCTTGTGTGCAGTGGCGTCCGTACTATCATAGAGGTGTGGACTACAACGGTACTGTGGTCCAGTCCCACACGTTTCGAGTAGTTGTTCCGTTGATCTGCTTCTCATCGCAGATGTGGCATCATCCAGATCGCGTGCTCGGACAGTTTGGGATGAGACAGGATCGGCCTCATCCTCCACATTCCGCGGCTGAGATTAGATTTTTTCTTCGTCAGGGACAGCATGGGCCTTCACGTGGACAGCAGTTCATACAGGCAGCTAGCGAGTCGATTGAGCTGTGGGACCGTCGACATGAGTTCGTAGCGCAGACGAGCTACAATGACGAAGAATTAGCTTACCACTCGGAGCATCTAGAGTGGTACAGAGATGTCACTAGACGTTCAGGCACACGGAGAGTTGCTGCACTGAACGCAGCGGTGATTTTTTTTAGTAATTAAAATTTGTGTTTAATTGTTTTTAGATGTATAGAATTTCTGATATTTCCATTTAAATTTGCAGTACGACTCCATGGAGTCCGTTCAGCAGGGTTTACGTGATGGGATGAGATCAGGAGGGCTAACATACGACCAGATGGAGGATTATGTTGACCAGTTGGCGGCAGGGGTTACAGCTATAGGTTTTAGTGGTCGCCAACATACTGATACAGAGCCGATACAGCGGTACCCCGATGAGCGCAGCTTAGCTATCTGGCCAGAGCGTAGGACTCAGTCATCGGCCTGGGGCGTGCCACCGCCACAGTTCACAGAGGAGCCCAGGAGGAGGAGACAGCGACGTGAGCAGCGTGACGTACCTCGAGGAGTGAGGTACTCTGATCGTCAGCCTGTCAGACCTACATCGACTTTCACATTCTAGCCAGTCAGGCCTACTTTTACCGGATTTCAGGCAGGCACCAGTTCCTCTAGCCCTCAGTTTCAGGCACAGGAGGATAGCTTTCACACACCCCAGCATACTACGATGGGAGGCGGGCACATGGGATCAGGTAGTACAGACCTGCATTTGGACGTCGATGAGTGGGAGCGTGTCGATCAGCAGCTTCAGGGTCAGGTCTTCCAGACATCTAATTGGGCATATGAGCAGCAGCGAAGAGAGGGTGCACCGGATGAGCATGTTCAGTCTCAAGTAGATGATCTGTTCGGCACACAGGATCAGGATGATGGCCCATAGAGTCCTGCATGTCTATATGAGATGATGCATACATCATTTCGATCAGTCAAACCCTGAACGTGAGTTATGAACCATGGCCAACTATCAGTATTCTCACTGTCCACTATGGCAAATGCAATTGGAAAAATCTTCTTCCGTCCATCAAATGAGCTAGCCATGAGTAGCACTCCTTTATACTTCCCAGTAAGAAATGTTCCATCAACAACCATAACGCCTGGACAATTCTTGAATCCATCTATACTCGGTCCATAAGCCCAAAATACTCGCTGAAATATTGAATGACCTGGTTGAGTTGAAGGAACTCTTACCCAATGAATCACCGATGTTGGCATTTTTCTCTTGACCACCCGCAAGAATGTTTGCAAAAAATCATAGGATTCTTCCCAATTTCCATGCAACTTCTCCAATGCTCTTTGTTTCCCATACCAAGCCTTCTTGTAAGTAACTTGCATATTAAACTTATCTTTCAACTCGGCCTGAACAGTTAAAACACTCAGATTTGGTTGGGCACGTACCAAGTGTTTGACGGCCTCAGATATCACGTCGACATCAAGATGGCGATGATCCGTCGGTTGAGTCGTACTGCTACAAGTATGCACCAACTCGACCTTTCTCACGCTCCAATCGCCTCCCATTTCTCGACATCCAAACCGCACCATCCAAGGACATTTGTCCTCCTTGTGCATCAAACATCTGATCTTCCAGATTGAAGGTGACGACTCCACCACGTTATACTGAAAGTTGCGATGTAGTGCATAGTGTTTCATCGCCACCTGTGCAGCTTGTTTCGAGTGAAATATTTGCCCCTTGTAGAATTCTCCTTCAAAACCACCAACAGTAGACCCTGGAATTACGCCATATGAATCAGCATATGATAATTCCTCGTCCTCTTCATTACCCTGCAAGTAAAAATATGGAGGAAAATTAGGTTGTTCTCCTCCCTCCCCGTCGTCGTCGTCCTCCTCCTCCTCCTCCTCATCGTCTTCCTCATCTCCGTCATCACCGTCATCATAATCATGATCGGATAGCATGCTCCATGTGTCATCATCGTCATCATCGTCTTCCTCTCCACCCCGATTCTCACTGAGCTCAGCATGTATCTCAGCACCCAAACAATAAAGATTTTGTGCCATAAAATTCCAAAGCACATTTAAGCTATCATCATCGACAATAGGCATTGCATAATGAAATAAAACACCATTCTGCCATTCTGGAAGACAATAGGTGAAACCTGTAATCACAACACTATCTTGTACTGTTTCGTCTCTAATCCGTATTCTCCGAATTAGATGATCACAAAGTTTCTGATAGTTCACCCTGGATGGAATAGTCATCTGGAAACTAAGACCACCAACAAAATGGACACCCAAATTGTCTTCTACTTTCTCTGATCGCCACCGAACAGCTAGTTCAAATCTTCTAAAATCACTACATAAAAAACAAACTCACTAATTACATTACTAACTATACAAAATCATTATGATGAATACATGAAAAAAAAAATTACGCCTCTTACCTGTTATTAGCCATCTTCCCAGCAACAAGACAGCAACACCAGAGCTTTTTTCAGAACTTCTTTCAGTTTTTTGGTGATGAAGAACCGAAGGAAAGGTGCAGTATATATGGTGAGGGGAGGTGCAGGAGTGGAACAAAATGGCAGCGATAAAGCCCCAGTCTGGGGCGCCATCACTATTACCTTCTATAAAGCGACAAAGCCCCAGTCTGGGGCGGGGCCGCTATGCTTTTTTGTTAAAAAATCACCCAGCGACGGCGCCTGAGTCCAAGGCTTTGGCGCTTTAGACATATCAAAAAACACAATATTGGTGTAAATAGTTTTAAAAACACAATATTCGTGGTAAATTAAAAAAAACAATATTTAGGGAATTAACCCTTAATTAAGAGATTCTCATTGTAAGATGAGCAATTCTCATCCTCGCCTGGTTGATTGAGACAGCAATCAAAAAATTGTACGAGAGTCGAGATGGCAATAATCTGAATTATTTCTTGATCTTATCTTTTGGCAAAGATTTTATATATCCAGGACTTAGCTGATTGGTAATATTTTCTCAACATATCATAAATCCAAATCGTATTTTAAAATTGTAACCTCCCTTGCTTTACACGTAGCTTCAACTGCTCATACTCCTGAAGAAACATCTTGAACTTGTTAACCTTTGCGTCACTCAAAGTCACATGACGCATTTTGTATCAAATAATTTATGCTCGTACCTGATATCGATTGCTCTTAGATCATTTTAGAAATGAATCTCATAGCAGTAGCTCATTGCATTGGTTGTTAGTTAATTACTGTGCTTTGTTTACGGTCGCGATATGAGATTTTCAAATGTAATATCCAAGCATGAGTGATCAGTTGTTAATTACATCCTGATAAATTTCTTAAAATAAATTTCTTAAAAAGGTATGATGATGATTAAAAGAAATAGCAAATTTTTTGTATTGAAAAGAAGCCCTCTCTCTAATCACAGAAATCGGGTTTCCCTGGAGTCTTGCTGTCTTGGATTGTTGCTTTTCCAGTGTCTTTTAGTTTATCTGGGTTAAAATTCTCTGTTTTTCATGTTCTGCCTTGATTTTTCATTGGATGGGAGTTTTGCTAAATTGGCACACTCATTTTACAAATATGTGATATTTGTATGACATTTATGTATTGATGTCATGTAAGCATCACGTCACTCTCATCAAAATTAATTTTGAATTCTCCACTAAAATATAACATCTTTTTTAATATGTTAAGTCTGTGGTTGAATTTAACAATTGTAAACATCGAAATTTATGGTAATAAGTAGTTAAGGTATCGTCTATATGGATCAATTCAGAAATGTTATTTTATAAAATGAGTCATGTATAATAATTCAATTCAAATTATCTATCTCCACTCCAGACAATTGGAATTGTCACAAAATCGATCAATTCAAAATTTCTCTATCCGAAATGGATCCGTCCAAATTTTCTGCTGATAAACAAATCAATTTAATCTAATTATCTTAAAATAAAACTATTTGAGTCACATTGATTCATTACAAATTGTCGGAGAAATTCGTATGTATGTATAATTGTATATAGTAGTCCGTGGTATTGCAATGACTGTATAGAGTTGAAGTTATCTAACACTACTATACTAGTTGTAGCACACTGGATTTTGGTTGGAGTTTGGTGGATTCTGACTTTTTCTTTCATCCCCCACCCCAAAAAAAAAAAAAAAAAAACCTAAACTTTTCAAATAACGCAGGCAAACTTGCCTTTGTTTTTGGTTCCCGAGCTTTCAACTTGCCGTTGGTCAATTGCGTCCAAATCCTAGTGGTTAAGGATATGGTGGAATCCTAATCAGAAAGATGTCATCGTATTTGCTCTTTTGGATAAAAATAGACTAACAAATTCCATGTTTCCATCCATTCTAACTTGATCCAACATATCATATTAGCAATTTGATTATTGTATCTTCTTCTTTAAATGGTAAAATTTGTTACTTTGGGTATCATAGTGTAATTCTGAAATAAATATGAGTAAAAATTCAAATTTATAGAGTAAAAACTCAATCAAATCTATCTCAAACGGGTATGGCTATATGAGTATAAAGTATGAACTCATCTAATTCTAATCATTTTTGTATTATATTTGGATTTTGTATCCAACCCAATCTGTTTTGACAAAATTGACATCCCTAATATCTTATACTCTTCCAAGTGTACACATTCTACTACTATCGGTGCACATAAAGTGACATACAACCACCAGTAGAGGCACGTAGTTCATTCCTTTTTTTTCTTCTTTCATTGGAGGGTTTGCTTTGTCCCACGCTATGGGTTGAAGATTTTCTCCTCATCTTTAGTTTTCGGACATGGAGATGATCGCCTGTTTAAGATCAATGGAGGCCACATCTATCACAGATCCGACTCGTCCTCTCTTCTCCCCTCTTTTGGTCTACCTTCTTGTTTTTCCTTGCAGATATTGGAGATTCGAAGATGCAGCCTTTGGAGTTGATCAGGTTATGCATTATAAGCTCCCGGTGGCCAATATTATTATTGTTATTATTTTATTAGTTGGTTTTAGTAATTGTTTAGGAATCGTATTAATTATTAAAGTGTTTAAGGTAGTTACTTTAGGATTAAGTTACAGAGAGACTCCTTCTAGGATTCGTCAGTGATTAGGTTTTCTGGTTCTACTATACATATGTAGGTTGTCTTTCAGTTTAGAGGCGATCAATGAAGACGAAAAACCATTAATTTAGTTATTTTAATTTATCTACCGTTCTTGTGCTGCGATGCTTGATCGTCAATGCATCAATTGGTAACAAAACCTGGTTCCGACGAACCAATCTCCCTGCTGTAGCTTTCAGGTTAGGTATCGCGAACGTTCGACCACCAACGTTGGGAAGAGGTACCGCGAGAAACCACGACGCCGCGAAAGTTCCCAGGGTCGACGATGGGAGACGTCAACCTGGGAATGCTGGAGGTCATGACCTCACCCACTGCTGCCACCGCCGTTGCTGAATGCTATGCAGGAAGTTACCTACCTTCGCTCCGCCCGATGACCTCACCCATCAGAGATCTCACTCTACGCCCTAACAGGGGTCTCCAATTCCGCCACACTATGATTCTTGGCTCAACTTATGGAGGAGAAGGTCATCGCCCTTGTTGACGTATGGTCTTCTCACAATTTTGTGAGTTCCGAGGTCGCCAAAGCCATGTCGTTAATAGCCACATCGATTCTACCATTTCGAGTCAAGATCACCAATGGAGAGTCCCTCGACTGCGGACGCAACTTGTAACACCCCGAATTTTGGGTTTAGGTTAAACCAACAATAAACGAAATACAGGGATTGAACCCGTCACATCCGTACCAATTAAATTTACCCTGCAATTCCCAAGCTGCCATTAGATAATTTCAACAGTTATTCTATAATTGTTCTAAGTTAACCTAAATACAATTTGGTCGATCAATGGAGCAAATTCATTATATTTGGACTAGCCGTTGTTTATTGTACATCGAACGGTTACGCCTTTTTTTCCCCTTTAACTCCTCTTAGCAACCTAATTATAATAGGAAACCGAAGCTAGAGAGAACCAAAACCAGTCTCTTTATTATGTCCTCTCGGCTTCTCTCTTTCAGCGAGAGCCAGCTCCTCCGCTACAACAACTCCCTTCTCCACCGTAAACACCACCGCCCCTCCGATCCTCAACAGCAACAGCGAGAACCCTCCCCCTCCCAAACCTCCGGACATCATTTCAGTCTCTGTTTGGTAATGGTGGGGGGTCATTCAATATTGTGGCTACAAACAATTAATTATTGAGGTCGAGGAATTAAGTGGGCAAATCCATGAAAGTGAGGCCTCAATTTCAGTTTAAAGAATTCAAAGGATGAATCATATCTATCCATTTATAAAGGCTATTTGGGGTAGGTGACATGATACACTTATTGATCATGTGATTGACACGTTAGTTACTTAGTTTATGTCCTAAGGGTTTACAACTAGGTAGGTAATTAAGGGGAAACATATATAAGTGACGAGGTACATATATGTTTACGTAATGGGCTATGGCTTTGGGAGACACACGTCTTCGACGAGAAAGCGGTCTAACTATCGAGCAGTTAGTGTGGATTGCAATTCAAGTCAACCGGCATGGATAATAAGGTGAGTGTAAATGGGGTAAAATCTCGGTCGAGATCTTTTAGTTTATATCATTATTTTCAAGTTATGCTAGTTAATTTATGAGTTTACGCCAATATGTGTGGGAGGCATCCCACTGCATACTTAATGTGGAGGCGCACGTTGTGGTATGTATGTGATGTATGTTTGTATGTAAGATGAACCTCCGGGCGGTTGGGCCACTACAGGACGCAGTAGATGGTCGGATCACTGCTAGACGACGAGACGTAACGCAACAGTTGATCGAGTATGTTGGGGTCACTACTGGACGGCGAGATGTAACGCAGTAGTTAACGGAGCATGGACTGGACGACGAGACATAACGCAGTGTAATACGCCCCTGGGGGTGTATATTATCAAAGTAACGCAGCAAACGACTCAATCGAAGAATCGATTGAGCTCGAATCAAGAACGAAGCGCTCTTAATACGGACTTGGGATAAAATGGAACCAACACCTGGGGAAAGCTCGTATGGTATAAAAGGGTAGATGCTCGACCACGATTGAAGAGAATATTCAATCGATAGAAAGCTCACAAGCTTGGAATCCACCAAACTCAAACACAAATTGCAACTTGCACAAAACCAAGGGT
This sequence comes from Linum trigynum, assembly GCA_964030455.1. Classification (NCBI taxonomy): domain Eukaryota; kingdom Viridiplantae; phylum Streptophyta; class Magnoliopsida; order Malpighiales; family Linaceae; genus Linum; species Linum trigynum. Next base: position 10,966,239 of record OZ034814.1, read on the forward strand.
TTGTTTTTCGATTAATGAAAGTCCGACGATTACAATGCCAAAGACAAGTTTAAATAGTCCTAGCTAGGGTTAACTTTCGTACAAGCAACTCATAATTACAATCTAATACGAATAAGAACTAAAAAGTAGCAAAAAGGACCTAATCCTAATCGAATAAGGAAAACAATTCGGTTTTTACAAAGGCAGAATTTTGTGACTTCGTACTAACTTCGCGCCTTTCGTTCGAGGCCTTCCCGAACTCCAATTCTTCATCCAATTCTTTCCCTTTGTTCACAAACATACCTAGTTTCATGTTGTGGAAGCCTTTGGACTTGAATAAGATCCATAATCCTCGAATTAAGCTCAAAAGTAGGCTTCACAAAACAGTTGCCAGACAACCATTTTCTGGCAGTTTTCTAGTTTTGAGGTAGCAACATTGAAGCCTTGGAAAGCAACCTTAATGACATCTTCTGGATACAAAAAGCATACCATTGGCAAGATGGAAACTTTATCTGCAAAACAAACTATCAAACTTGAATTTCCACCAAGACAATTGAGAGAACTATGCCTCCAAAGTATGTACCCTGAACACGGATTTTGACAGCCAAATTCTACCCTTCTTCTTCCCAACTTTGATGGCTTCTTTGTCAAGTAATTGTGACGTGAATGGTTGGCAATTTGGGATCATATCAGGCCCTCCCTCTTGAAAAAGTGTTGCCCTCAACACTTTGGCCTTTCTTTGCTCAAACCGTTCACAGAATTGATCCCAAATTGGATCGAAAGTAGGCTGCTCAAACACAATTTTCGGCATAACTTTGGCAGCTTCATCTGCTCGTACCTCTGCTTCTTTCTGGCAAAATTCCAGCTCCTGCCTCTTCATAGGACTCCATTGGGAACCTTTCATGTTTTCAGTTGGCACAATTACACCCAGTCGACAATTTTCTCCGTCTCCAGATTCCGGCAGCTCACGCCACAATTCCAGTTCCTGCCATTGCCCAGAATCCGAATCCAAGCTTCCTTCCTTCAATTCAATACCTGGTACTGCTTTATTCGCCATCGAAATGGAGTCCAACTTCGATTCAAAGCTACGACTCCTCCTGGGAAGTGACGAATCATCATCTGCATTCTTCCCGCTGTCATTGGAATTCAAATATCGTGAACACAGACCATCAAGTTCGAAATTGGGGTTTTCCAATCCAAGCATCTTCGAACTGATTCGACTTATCCTATAGCTTCCTGGGTCGTCCCTTGATGATTCTCGAGCGGTCGTTTGCGTCGAATCGTGCCTGACCTCTGCAACCAATTCAGCGAATTTTCCTTCTTGTTTCCGCGTTTCCAGAGGAGTATGATCTGGATTTTGATTCTGCAAAACAGAACGATTCGTTTCCTTTTGACATGGGGAGAGCTTGCTGAATCCATTTGCAACGTGACAGTGATATTGGATCGGCCCGATGCTTCGCGAGCTGCTCCAACCAATTGCCCCTCTCTCCTACTCTGTGTCGCAGGAAGGACGGGAAGCTTGTCTACTTGAAATGGCTTCTGCAATCCAGTTGGTTTCGTGCCATTCCAGCCTTCAATCGAGTTATCAGTATACATGTGGAGCGTGCCTCTTGGCTTCTCTTGGTTCGGATCTTCTCCGGTGGCTCTACCCACGAGAGCAGTATCGGTGCTCTGTTCTGCCGGAGCTGAAGAAAACGCGACAGCTCGCTTCGCCGGGGCGTTTTGCGCATCGGCAAGCTGATTCAGGCCCCCTCTTCGCTGGCTCGTCATTCCTCCAACCTCCATGGAGTTTTATGGAGACTCTTCGTGCTCCGATTCTCCCGCTTCATCATCGGCAAAGTTGCCGAATTTGAAACTCTGTTTCGGCGAAGCAAAACAGGGGTCGTGACTGTCGTCGGATTCCAGCACTGGATTTGCCCTTGGAAGCTTCCGAAAGCTCAGAAAATTAAAGCCCACTCTTCTCTGAAGCCATAGCTTAGCTCGAGATTCTTTCCCCATGTTTCGAGTCTCCTCCATCTGCTTCTGATCGCCGTAAACATCATCCGGAGAAAGAGGTTTCAGAACGAACTTCTTTCCTTGATGCTTGAATTTGTACCGATTGGTTCGACAATCATGAGACACTTTCGATCATATTGCCACGGTCTTCCCAACATCATATGAACACAATTCATCGGCACAACGTCACAAGTTACCTCGTCTTCATAACTGCCGATTTGAAAATGAACCACCGCTTGCTTCGTCACATTAATTGTTTCGTTCTCGTTGATCCAACTGAGTTGGTAAGGCGCTGGATGCCTTTGTGTCGTCAATCCAAGCTTTTGAACGGCGTATAGGCTGATGATGTTTGAGCAGCAACCTCCATTGATCACGAACGATATTAACTTTCCTTCAACAAAGCATCGGCTGTGAAATAGATTATCACGCTGCTCATCGGATTCTCGATGCTTAAAAACGACTGTTGGCTGCTCCTCTTGGACACGAAGTTGCATCTTCCTTGCCTCTACACTGCTCTCCACCATCTCTTGGTGTAGAACCGAAAATTCAAACACAAACAGCAGCTGCAAAGTACAAACAGGGGCTTCCCTGTTTTGGCACTCGATAAAACTGCTTATACGAAACAGCAGGTTCTTCTTTTCCTTCGGCCTTTTGTAGAACCAGGATCTAATACCACTTAATACGCCCCTGGGGGGTGTATATTATCAAAGTAACGCAGCAAACGACTCAAGCGAAGAATCGATTGAGCTCGAATCAAGAACGAAGGGCTCTTAATACGAACTTGGGATAAAATGAAACCAACCGACAATTCTACACCTGGGGAAAGCTCGTATGGTATAAAAGAGTAGATGCTCGACCACGATTGAAGAGAATATTCAATCGATACAAAGCTCACAAGCTTGGAATCCACCAAACTCAAACACAAGTCGCAACTTGCACAAAACCAAAGGTTTGTTTTTCGATTAATCAAAGTCCGACGATTACAATGCAAAAGACGAGTTTAAATAGGCCTAGCTAGGGTTAACTTTCGTACAAGCAACTCATAATTACAATCTAATACGAATAAGAACTTAAAAGTAGCAAAAAGAACCTAATCCTAATCGAATAAGGAAAACAATTCTGTTTTTACAAAGGCAGAATTTTGTGACTTCGTACTAACTTCGCGCCTTTCGTTCGAGGCCTTTCCGAACTTCAATTCTTCATACAGTTCCTTACCTTTGTTCACAAACATACCTAGTTTCATGTTTTGGGGCCTTTGGACTTGAATAAGATCCATACTCCTCGAATTAAGCTCCAAAGTAGGCTTCACAAAACAGTTTCCAGACTTAAACCATTTTCTGGCAGTTTTCCAGTTTTGAGGTAGCAACTTTGAGGCCTTGGAAAACAACCTTAATGATATCTTCTGGATACAAAAAGCATACCATTGGCAAGATGGAAACTTTATCTTCAAAACAAACTATCATACTTGAATTTCCACCAAGCCAATTGAGAGAACTATGCCTCCAAAGTATGTATCCTGAACACGGATTTTGACACAGCCAAATTTTGCCCTTCTTCTTCCCAACTTTGATGGCTTCTTTGTCAAGTAATTGTGACGTGAATGGTTGGTAATTTGGGATCATATCACAGTGCCATTGCCCAGTTTGTGTATGCAACCGGACGGTGAGATGTAACGCGGTTGCCATACTAGGTAGGGACACCTGACGACTAGACGTAACGCGGTGGTCCCTGGTATTGAAGTCTGTGAGTTAAGGATAGAAGTAGAGAACTTCTATAAAGCTAGTAGAGAGAATGATTATTTAAGGGCAAAAGGCGAGAACGTTTTTCGTGCTAGGAAGGAAATTTTCTAATAACGTGTTAGTAAGGTTTGCTTAGGCAAAGACCTTAGGAAGTAACGACGAGAGTGACCCCTACTCACTCACCAAGTTGAAGAAGGATTAGCCGAGGTGGATCCAGAGAATGAACTGGGCGAGGCGAGCAGCCGTACCAGCCTTGCCAAGAAATCAAGGAGTTAGAGTAGAATAGTTTAATTACTTTGTTGCATGGTTAGAAGTATAAACTGGAGATTCTTTGTTAAGTTGTTTTAAGCGTTTGATATTGAGATTTTTCCCAAGTGTTGGGGCTTTTCGTTTAAATTTTTTAAATAATGTCAGTTTGTTTATTTTTAAATGTGGGTTGGGTTGCTCCAGAGTAACCGGTTTTGGTCTTTGAGTTCTGGTTTGATTTTCAAAAAAGATCGGGGTGTTACACAGCTACAAAGCCGTACGTAGATCTCACCATCCAAGACTGTAAATATGTATGGGGCTCGACGTGGTATTGGGAGTTGAATGGCCTAAAAATTTTGGGCCAGTGACTGTCCAATTGGAACGGCTCACGTTGCGCTTCAGAAAACCAGGACGATGGGTTGACTTGGAACTTGCATGGTTTGGGCGAGGCAGCAAGGACGGTCGAGGCTATGGAATCGCTGGAGGAACTACTCGACGTGGTCCTACCAGAATCGCCGGAGCTGCAGGAATCAGTTGTTGTCGCCGTTGTTGCCATCGAGGAAGCCGGTCCGTCCGCCACTGCTGTTGCGATTGTAGACAACGCACAAGCATCGTCGCTACCCTACCAACGGCCGCCACAACAAAGTTAGTGTCGTTGCAATCCCTAACTGGGTGGGTGGAGGCCAAGGAAGAAGACGTCATTGATACCTCCAACCTAGCAGTGGTCGTCGTCCGTCAACGTGGTCTATGAGAATGGAGTTATTGCAACTCCTGCTCCGCCCCATTGCGCCGCAAAATAGCATTATATCGGGAGTCGCTTTAAGGATAGGATGAGTATCAATATTCGGGGAGTTTCAAAGTGGGATGGATAGCTTTGCCTTGATCGGGATAAAGGAGGGAGACGCCTATTTTGCAATCAACGGGTTGTACAAGAAGGGAGGAGCAGTAGGCACTACCATAGAGGAGAATGCTGAGGCTGTCGAAAGAGAAGAGCGCAAATCCTCTTCCGTCGTTGGCGGTAGTAATGAAAGGCTGGGGAAAACGCGTCTCGAGGATGGTAATCACTCACACTCGTTTTCATGCTATTCCGCCAACTGGAAATATATATAGAAAGAAGAGGGTGGAGTACTCTGACAACATCAACGGTGTTATGGTATGTCGAGGCTTGGTTCATGGCTGTGTCGGCCCAAGCATGGGAGGGTTGACCGGTGGTTTGCTGTATGGAGTAAGTCTGGAAGAGAGGCTGCTGCTGCGGAGTTGGCTAGTTGCGTTACAAACACCATAGTGCCCAAGTTGCAGGATGCGGCCTACAGGATCAAGCTATGGTGACAAGATCGGTTTGTGTTGCGGGAAGCTTTGATTGCAAGCTTAGGGAGACGCAGATCAAAGGCTCAAGCCGAGCGTGGGAACTTGTACATGTCTAGACGAAGTACAAGGAGGATGCATGGGAAGAGCTCTTTTGCGTGCTTATGTACGTGGGATGGCTTGAAGCATGCATGGGGAGGGGGAGTTTATTTGGAAGATCGAGGCAGATTGGAGGACAAGTCCATTCAAGCATATGATGAGATGCAATTGGGAAGCGGTGAGGGTTGTTGGAAGGAAGGGAATTGGGAGTTGATGGGCGTTTCGGCTCCAAGTGGCGAGGCTGCTACTCTGCCACTACAAGAAAACCCACATATGGAGACAGATAATCATATGCAATTATTGTATTGGCCTCCATAGCTAACCTTTCTAGACAAATATATTATTTGTTTCAATATGCTATTGTATTTGTCTCTCTATCATAACATTTTCTAAAGATTTTCGGGAGAAATATTATTTGTCTCGATATGTCTTTGTTTCATAACATTTTATAAGTCTTTTAGAAAGACGCATTATTTGTTTCGATATGTTATTCTATATGTCTCTGATTCATAATATTTTTCAAACCTTTTTTAAATAGATATTATTTGTCTCCATATTCAATGCAAATACATGGGTTTCATAAAATTTTAAAAGACAAATATAATCGAGATTCATATAAATGCCTCCAAATATTTTCAAGTTATAGAAAATCAATTAAATATTTGATAATTAGAAACAAATATAGTCTACGGCTAGAACAGATTCAATTGGCAGTATCCAAAAATTTTTGCCTCTTTTAAATTTGAAGTGGCCCGCCATCCGTTTTCAGTTGTTGTTTTTAAATTTAAAATAAACTAGCACATGACCCGGCCCGTTGGCCGGAAGAATTTTGTCGAGAAATATGATATATAATAGAGGATTTGAAATGCACAAAATTATTGTTTTCTAACTTAGTTATCCACATAACATTTTAAAAAGTGATTCAACTGTTGCATAATATGTCTAGACCTCCATGAAAGAGAAAAATATAATATAAGCATTACTTATAATTATTGAATAAAAAAAGAAATAAATATAACTAATTGTCATCCATTACTTAATTAAACCATATAATTGAATATTAAAGTTGTTTCTCATAATACATACATAATCAACCTTTAAGATGAAAGAAAATGTCTCTCATAGAGTTTAGTATGTCCTTTAAGTTTTTCCCAATAGAGAGCATTCTTTTTTACCACACCATTGGTAATGAATCTGAAGTTGCTTGATTTGAAATATATAGGACATGATGCTAAATTGTCGTTAATAGTTGGTTGGAGAATGTGTTGTGTATGGATTTCCAAAATTTATTCTCAGATCGCAGACATGTTTAACAACAATGTAGTAATTTTCATGCAGCAAATATTTTTTCATGAAATAATTCGATAAATAAAAACCTATGAAAATCATATTACATGAAATATACAGTACTCATTAAGTTGATGAATGAGCAAGGGTATAAGTAACATACATCTATTTTAAAAATATAGAAGTTGCAAAGTGTCTTTTGGGTTGAATGAGATCGCATATTCTCATTATCGCTAACTGACTTATGTTTTTTTGCAATAGTTAGTTCAAAATGTGCCTTAAAACTTCTGTTTCCACCAGTGTAAAAGAATTGTTTGAACCAAATGATTACAATAGTATAAAAAAATTTGACAGTAGAGTATTTTATACTGAAATCATAATTTAACTGTGGTTCAACCGTTTCATATTGCTAAATATCACCTATCGATTTAGCCTATGGGCTGAAATTTTATGGCCGAACCGCCAATATGTACGATCTTTCAATTCAAACTTTAAATAAAAAATCACTAAAATATTGACATGATCAAATACCTTTAAATCTCATAAATTATCATAATCGTATTAAGGAAAAAATCATCCAAATGATAATACTGATTTAGGATTTTATGGGGTCATTTGGAAGTTGCGATTGTTAAATAGATATTGTGTTGTGAATGCATGTATAATATTATATATGTATTGTAGGATTAGATGCATTGTGTATGTCACATAAGCTAAAAGTTTTGACAAAACAATCTCAACTCAACTATCTCAACAATAACAACTAAAATTTGAGATTTAACAATACTCATTTTGATTGATAGTTTCGGTCACATCACAGACGTAATCCATGTATTGGTTCTACTAAAAAAATATAAAAAATGATGAATTCTAAATAATACATGTATAGTAAATCTCAACAAAACAATCGCAACTTTCAAACGACCCCTTAATCGAAATGAAAAAATTCTATCAAATTTAATGTAATCTCCTAAAATAAATCAAAACTCAAGAGGGCAAAGAATACCCACTAAGCAAAGCAGAATGACAATTATTTCACACTACCACATTCCCCCCCCCCCTCGTTTAAGTATGTTCTCTCACTCTCTCTTATGCCTCGTTCACTTGCCATTTTGTTTTCTGTTTTCTGCTGTGACAACAAAAATAAAAATAAAAACAAATTGTAAGAAATGTGTTCACTTGCAATTTCATTATCGTTGGAAAAAATAATGGGGAATAAAAGAGGCATTTTGGCGGAAACAATAAAACATCCTTTGCTGGAAATTTAGAGACGAATTTCCTCCCGTTGCCCACTGGGTTATGCCCCTATTCCTTTTAATGAGCCCAGCGTTCGAATCCCTTTGCCACATTTTTTTCTCCTTTTGTTCACTTAGACCAACGACGCCGTTTTGCTAACCCCAGCTCCCATCGTTCTTCTCCCAGCCTCCCCCAAACTCGACCTCCCCATCGAACGAAGCTGCTACAGTTCGCCTCTTCTTCCTCTAGAATATGGAGAGAAGATCGATCCGACGAACTCCTTCTCTAGTCGGCGAAGCTCCTGCGGCGAAGGACGGGTTTGCTTTCATATGCCACCAGGTATTACCCTTCCACCGCTAAGTTAATCATTCTCAAAGGCTTAGATCCTCGAGGTCATATCAACAGAGGTGTGGATTAGGATGGATGAGACAATGATGGCTACACTTGCCCAGTGGGTCATTGATAATCCTCGTTGTTTTTCCATCTCTCTCTCTCTCTCTCTCTCTCTCTCTTTGAGCTTTGTATCTCACCACTCTCCCCCTTTCCTTCCTCTTTTTTCCCACCGCCTGGAATTGAGAGAAACCTAGAAACATCCCAATTACTTATCCAATTTTGCATTCGAAATGCTTCTTCTCCATTCACAATCGAAAGTGTGAATCAGAGGACCTGAAACCTGGCGAACAAATGGCCGCTTATTCCTCTCAAATGGCGCATTTCTCCATAAAACATGAGTGCACCAATATAGACTATGTGGTGCTCGCACTTGTGCACGAGCGCTTGAAGTTTAAGTCAGGTATGACCCATGAAGCATTCATACTTGTATAGGGTCGATCCATATACATTGTCTTCATGGTATGCTCTAACTGTGTCATGCTAGCTCGATCATGTGTCTGCGTATAGTTACATGCATTCTAATAATTAAGTTTTTACATATTCACAACACTAAGATAAAAACAATCATAAATGCTAAAATACTACATTTGAACCAAGTACCACCGATGCCACAAATAATAAGTATATCTCTAAATCATAAATTAATTATTATAAAGAGTAAAAATTATATAATGAGGTTAATTATAACTCATTTATATGTTAATGCCCTTAAATTGATCAACACACCCAAAAATGAAAAAGTGAACATCACATTAAACCTAATATCTTCTCATTATTGTCGGATCCATTCATGCTAGATTAGCAAAAGGTTTAATGTTTAGCAATTAACCAGGCTAAAATTTTAGAGAACCAGTCACGTATAGTTTGTACAAAATATTATTGCTTCGTAGTAGTTATGTAAATTTATATTAATTAAAGAATTCTACATCTCTGTTGCATATTCAATACTACAATTCGATATGCAATTCCAGCATTGAATTTGTGTTGCAATTTTAAGATTACCCGTCATTTTATAGGTTATAAAAAAATTATAAATCACGTATTAAACTTTGTTTTTTAGAATATTTAATAGGCTAGCTAAACGTGATGGAAAGTTCCTATGCTTTTCAAATCTTCGCTAAGTGTATGCTTACAATTCAAGAAGATAAAACAAATTTGTTTAGTGTAATTAGTTGTGATTGTTTTTTTTTAAGAGGCCATGGTTCAAATCTAGATGTTAATACATTTTCATAAGAAGTAGATAAATAATTGCGATGAAAAAAATACTCTTCCTACTTTCAGTCTCGTTTCACGAAATTGGAAATGAAAAATCTTAAAACATTGAATATATCTTATAGAAAAAGCTTCTTCAACCAGGTAAGAAGGGCATTTTACCTGAAATTATTATATCTTATAGAAGTGATTAATTGTGAAATCGGAACTCAAGTAACATTTATTCAAACATTAAATATTAAATTGTATGTGTGGCACAGTTTAGATAAAATACATGCATGTAACCAAAACATGGGTCTTCGTGACTTATATAGTAACTTTTTGTGACAAATCTACACATAAAATAAAGATATATTTAGCACTACGACGAAAAAAGAGGTTCGTAGAATCACTCTCAGGCCACAAAATTTAAAAGAAGACTCTCATTTTCCAATTTTATCATTATATTATGTATAGATTTGTCAAAAAAAATGCTATACTCGTTACAAAGGTCCATGTTTTGGTTACACTTCTGTAGTTTGTCTAAACTAAATTAAACTACACATACAATTTAATATTAATTTTTGAATCAATACTACTTGAGTTCCGATTTCAGAACTAATCTCATTCTATAAAATATAAATAACTTAAAAATAAAATATAAATATCGAAGCATCATCACAAACATATTCCTAGAGTTTAATCAAAGAAATAACAGTAGATATAATGTAGCCTAGTTGGTTATAATGCTCTTTCTTCATTTAATTGATCCGGGTTCGAACTCCAATAATAACATTTTTAATATATAAAGATAAAGTGGGGACAATGACAAAAATGTCCTTCCTATAATCACTCTCAGGCCACGAAATTTGAAATGGGAGAATTCCAACCCATGTTTTGCCTTTATATATCTTGTAGATTCATTTTCACTTTACCAAATACATGGGCGATCAGCCCGCGCATGGGTCAAAGCCTTTCATTTTCACCTAAACCTAATTGAGCCTAAATTCTACTCTATTACTTAGCAAAAGGGAGCTTCTGAGTCCTCCTACTCTGGCGCCATCTTCAACCTGCCATCGCTTTACTTTCCCTCTCCGTCGTTGCGTCCAAAGACATTTAGAAGCAAATAAGTGACCTTTGGACTCAAATAATCTGTCTCCTAAACCTAATTTTCTTGTAGTATGGGCAAAAGGGAGCTCAAATGGTACTTGAAGGAGGGTTCGAGGGAGTTTGAAGTTTGCGGAGATAAGGGTTTGGTTTGAGTGCCTGGACATAATTGGAAATTTCGTAAACGAGGTTGGCGTCATGGATATCCCCTCCCTTCATGGTCATCAACATGTGAAAACAGTTCTTTTTCATTGATTTGGGTGGAGATGACGCTTGAACTTCGGGGACGAGGTTCTTCGAAGGGAGGAGGGTTCATGCATTATAAGCTCACGACGGCCACTATTATTATTATTTTAGTAGTTGGTTTTAGTAATTTGTTTAGGAATCATATTTATTATTAAAGTGTTTAAGGTAGTTACTTGAGGATACAGAGAGAGTCCTTCTAGGATTCGTCAGTGATTAGATTTTCCGGTTCTACTATAAATATGTACGTTATCTTTCAGTTTAGAGGCAATCAATGAAGAAGAAAAACCCTTAATTTAGTTGTTTTAGTTTATTTATCATTCTTGTGCTGTGATGCTTGATCCGTTAATGCATCATCCAGTTGGGTGAGCTTGAAGACTGATGTATTCTAACTCTCTGCCTCCTCTGCTGGCCGTCTGGTTTGCTCTGATGTTTCTCTTGGCGGTGGTCGGCGGGAGGCTTTCGGCGATGGGCTTGGGTGGGATGATTGGAGGTGTTTTTCGTACTCATCTCGCCTTCTATGGATGGTGGGTTCCCGATCTTGTGTTGGGCTCGTGATGATGCTCTTTGGTGGGTGGTGGTGTTGAGTCGGGTGCGGTGGTGGTCCCCGACCGCGACAGTGGAGGAGGTTAGAGGGGGGTGCTGGCGACTAAGGTTTGGAAGTGGCTCATTCATGTTTTGGCTCTACGCTTGAGCCCTATTGGGTTTGTGGGTTTGGTTGTGGCCTTGTTGTATGGGTTTTCTTTTCAATCCTGCTTCTCAGTTTTGCTTAGAGTTGTTAATGGGCCGAGTCGAGCCAAATTTTGTCTTGTTTATGTTTGGCTCATTTATAAACATGTCCAATTCGAGTTTGACTCATTTACAAACAAGCTCAATCGAGCTAACTCATCATTAATATTAGTCTTAGGTTCTTTATCTTGAGCCTCATTTGCATTTTAAATTAAATCGTAATATTTATATATTTATGATACATGTGGTTAACTGATCGCATGTCATATATGAGACATATATGCTCATATACTCAAAATATTAAATACGTGAAATATACTATTTAATAAACCTATGAATTATCAACAAGTCAACTCATATGAGATCTATTTTCTCATAAACCAATAGTCGAGTTAGCTCACTAATCATAATGTTGAGATATCTCATGAGATCAAAACAAGATAGTTCATGAGTTGAGCTCAACAAACCACATAGTTGAGCTCGCTCACGAACCTCACGAGTTGAATAAGATCGAGCTCAAGTTTGGCTCGTTAATAAATGAATCGAGCTTTTTCTTAATCGAATGACCTTTTATCGGGTCAAACGTCGAGTCATTCATGAATGAGTTGGTACATTAACAACCCTAAATTTGCTTGTACATTTCTTTTGTGGATCTGGCCCAATCGTTTTCTTAGTAAACACATATTTAAAAAGAAAGTCTTTCGTCTCACTTTCTGGACGGTTACGTTACTGATTTACATCGTCTTTCGTCTCACTTCTCAGTTCTCATCGTCAAACCTTGGCCAATGCTACGGTGTCGCTATTAAAAGTGCGGCAACAGTTACGCAAGTTTTAATTCGTCCACATATGGATGTGATGTGGCACTGGTTGGGTTGGATAAATCCCACATCTAACCCGCTGACCCATGACACTGCCCAAATCGTCGTCAGGCAAGAGACGGAATAGCGTCTCCGTCTTCACCCAGCCGTTTCCTCCTGCTCCCCGCGTGGCCCTCTGTCCTCAACCCAATAATCGATCCCTCGCTGTATAATTAATTATGTTGTTTTCATTGTGTTTCTTATACCAGTAGCTAGGTCACTACTGCCGCTTTTCCCTTCTGGTAATGAGTATGTTGTCATTTTATTCTGTTCACAGTTAACAAAAGAAAATGATAGATTGCAAAGAAAGTTAAGCCTAGGGGAAGTCGTCAAGTTTACACAGCAGGACACCAAGAGAGGAAGTTGCCTTTGCTGAGAGAGAAATATGGACAAAAGGAAAGTGTTTCCTATTAATCTCGTGATTTATGGTTGACAAAGTTGAGGTGTAGGAAACCAAAAGAGTACAAGAAAAAAGTTACGTTGTAGAAACAACCACCAAATGGAGTGAGTATATGTTCCTATTGAAGGTCAAGTATAACGTCAATTGATACCCTAAAAGGAACATTACCAAAATTTTGGGATGGGATTAGGTGCTAACCCTTATAGGGGTTAGCACCGTGATAACTAGCAAAAAACGCTATTAAAAATAATGAAATCACTACGGATTATTATAAAATCAATACAACATCTAACCTAAATCACTACTAATTCAAACTAGTAGTAGTTTTTCCCTTGGTTAGGACGGTGCTAACTATTGTACAATTAGCACCGTAACTCCTCCCAAAATTTTCTCAAGTCTACATCCATTACACTGACAATGATGTCCAAAACCTATAAGATCTTTCTCTAGAGATCCATTTTGGAATCTTTTGCACAATATGATTATTTAGCAATTGTAAATATGTTAGAATTGAGTAATATTACTATTAGTGCAAATATTTTGACATGTAATGGTAAATTGAATGACACCATGATTGTTAAGGGACTAGTTAGAGTGCTAACTTCATTGGAGTTAGCACCGTACTAACCACTATAATCACTGTTTTTTTATTTTTAATTAAAATATGATGCTGGAGAATAAGGAGGGGCATATTCGGCATATCAAAAAATTAATTTAATTAATAAATTAAATCTTAAAATATTTTATCTTCCTTTTAGTAGTAGGCCTGAAAAATAGTACAGTAAACTACTGCTACATTCATTGGTAGTGATTTTGGTGGTTGTATTAGCAATTTTATTTGTTCTCGTAGTGATTTAAACTATTACCCGTAGTGATTTAGCAATTTTTGTGTATTGATTTAATGAATGATTTATGAATTTTCTCGAACTGATTTATATTTTTTGTGTAGTGATTACTTGTCGACAATGATCAATACTACAACGTAAATCCTTTATCACATCTGTAAAATCACTACTATTGTAAACCATTGCTATAGAGAATCATTACCACCATCTGGAAAAAATAGCACTATGAATCTGAAAATTACTACTATAGATTTGTTACAAATCCCATTGCCATTTGCTTCACTTTGTAACAATCTTCATCCACCGCTCAACGTAGAGAGAGACAATGAAGGTGGAAATATAAGAAGGAAGAGAGATGCTGGGTTGGTCCTCTAAGTTGCCGAGGGGGGTGGAGATCTACGTCTACCAACGTATAGAGATGCTGGCGGCATCGAATTCACTGGCGGCATAATCGGCCTTACCGCGACACCCCGGTGGCAAGGTAGAGGGACGAGAATGGCTTTGTTCGCTGTGGCAACCTGTTCGCCGAGGCATGGAGAGGCGGTGCGGGCTTTGCCGGCACGATTAAGGGGGCTTTGTCGGCTGGAGATTTGGTTTCTTCTGGAACAGAGAAGACGGTTTCTTTGATTGAAAGAGAGAGCAAGAGAGAGAATGGAGAAAGTGGGCGGCTGAGAGACATTGAGTAAAAATTAGAATATATATTAGGGTTTGAGAGAGTATTGTACCTTCATTTAATCCTGACCCTAAAATTGTTTTTTAATCTAATGGTTGTTAGCTTAGTTAGCATGATGCTAACTCCTTATGTAGTTAGCATCTAATCCCGTTTCGATTGTTAATGTGTACGCTTTGGTTGGGCTTGATCATTAAGATTGGATTAAAAGCAATCAAACAAAGCCGCGACAATATTCCTACAAAGGTCTTTTGAATTCTTACTTCAAAGGTGATTCAAGTTTCTAACCATGTTGAGTGGAAAACGTGTCATTTTTACTTCATCACGTACAATGTAGTTCTTGAAGCAAGTATGAAAGCTTCGAGCATGCTATGATCACTTATATATGGCAGTATATCTTGATCTTTCTATTACATTTTTTCATGTAAACCTTAGTGGCCCGATATTCAATACATGGTTGATTTGATAAGGACGACTTTTAGGAAAGATCCTAACAAAGTTTATGTCATCCAAAGAGTTTTTAAGCTAAATCTAAATTGATTGTATGAAAATTGTTTTTAAGAAGACATGCCCATGTAAGTTATATTCTATAGGTTTACTTTAATCATTCTGTATTCATAAGTTGTATGGTAATTATTTTTCATTTTAGATGGCTATTGATTATTTCTTTCGCTTCAAAAGTGTTGGCAAATGAATTTTAAGTAAAGTGATCTACCTCATACTTATTTATTAGTATTTCTAAATATAGAAGATAAATTTTATAGTCATTCCAAACTGGATTCAATTATATTTGATGAAACTTCAGAGTGCTTCGAAAATTCTGTAGTCTATGGAAGATAAATTCTACCTCATATCTAAGTAAATCTTGAATTTTTATGAAGCAATTACAAATTTATGCTTCATGGTCTATATGGCATTCAACGACATAAAGCTCCATGTGCATTTATAGTGTATGTTCCAAATGTTTTCATAGGGAGATCCGCAAGCAAACAACTAATTATGACAATAATTTTCAAAGGTATCATCGTCGAGAAAACAACCAATCAATCATGGTAATTAGTAAGTATGGTCTCACTTGATAACCGGTTCATTGTTCCTTATAACAATGAACGGGCTCACGATGAACGGGCTCAATGCTATTTGGGTTCGGGTTCTGGGCCTGGTTTGTAATCGTTTTTCCTTTACCATATTGGATTAGGGTTAGACCTAGGAGAAGTACTATAAATACTTCTCATACTCCTCTGTAATCTGTAATCTCCTCAAGTATAGTGAAACTGGCTCTCTCTTGCCTGTGGACGTAGTAGCTAACACACATCGTGTTAGTGAACCACGTAAATTGTGTGTTTGTTTTTGATTCTCGCTTTCATATTCTTGGTTTCACGATTCCGACGATTTCCCGATCCGTAGCAGCGCAGGAATAACAGTAATATAATAGAATAAATAAGAGACAACTGATAAATGATATGGAGGTGCCAGTCCCACTAATGGAGATGAATGCGTTGTTATTGATGGAGATTATGATCTGCTCATGGTAGAGGAAATCAAACAAAGGCAAGAAAATATGCAATAATTCCTATCACAGTGGAGTAAATAGAAGTGTTATTTGAGCAAGTTTTTAAGAGTTGGCTCCTTGGTTCGAAGTCTGCCTTTTATGTTAAGGATTTTAGCCGATGAATTGTTTAGGATATTAGAAAATACAATGATGTTAATTCTTTTCAGCATTACCAATTACTAAATAATTTGGATTCTCTTATGCTAACAAATAAAAATGTATTTCGGTTGAGTTTTGCTACTCATTATTTTGCGATAACTAAATGAATCCAACCAACTGGCTACATCCGTATTTCTTTGATCAAATTACAACTATTGTTGTTTATATCATTTACAAAATGCATCCGCCCAACGAGTCGGGTCCAAATCTAGTACGTGATGTGATTGTGAAATAGTGTGACGTGTCTCTGATACACGAATGCCGGAGTCTAGTAACCAACTACTTTTTTTTTTTTTTTTTACGGAACCAACTTCTAGGTTCAAAAGCGGCACAAGTATCAGAAGTTTTGTAACATCCGGTTCTAGATTTACACGTGGAATTCCTATATTACCCCTATGGCTAACTAAACCCTCAACAATAAAACAAATCCTAATGAGAAAACTCTAACCTAAGCCCAACAGGGCTTCCCGCATGTCTCTTTTCTGCCTCGGTCTCTATTCCCCTTCATCTACATATAAGCAACCTAAGCAAACACCCAGTCGAGGGAACCGCGAACCATCGCATGGTTCGCTTCACCGTGCGTCACCGCCACGACCACAGTCTTCCTTCTCGCATTATTTACCTTCGTCGGCGGGATTGATTTCGAGTACGCGGGAAGGGAGAAACAAGCTTGGAGATAGATGAGAGGTTTACGACGGGACAAGCTGCACGTCAAGAATTGATAATCGGCTTCGACCGGGTTTGTCGTTTCTTTCCGGCTACTTTTGTTTCCGATATAGCATTTGTTGATGTGAGTTGAATCGGACTGTTAGTCGTTACGATTAGAATAGTTGGGGTCTCGCTATCCAGTCAGCGAGTGGAGTTCAGGGTATGGCTTGTAACTGTTTCCTTTGCCAAATTGGATTAGGTTTAGACCCACATGGAGAAGTACTATAAATACTTCACATACTCCTCTGTAATCTGTAATCTCCTCGATATAGTGAAACTGGATCTCTTTCGCCCGTGAACTAGCTAACACATATCGTGTTAGTGAACCACGTAAATCGTGTGTCTGTGTTTTTCGATTCTCACTCTCGTATTCTTGATTTATCGATTCCGGCGATTTCTCGATCAGTAGCAGCGCGTTTATAACAGCATTGATACTCGTCTATGACTACGTGAGAGGAGTGGATGCTTGAGAATCGGCCATGGATATATGCGAATATTAACGGAGCCAGTGGCGGATCCAAAAATTTTACATAGGGGCTTCCTCTTTTAAAAATTAAATTAATAATTAAATAATTATTAAATAAAAAGTATCTTGTTTTTACGAAATACAACAAAGCACATGAAGTGTTCGTATTTTGAAAAAATTGTAAAATACAATCGTTGTCTAACAACTCTCAATAGATCCTACTGGAACAAAGGGACTAGAGGAGTCCTTGATTGGATTTAATCGTTAGGTATTGAAAATAATTGGAGATAAGAAATAGTTTGTTACTATTATATTTTGATTTAAAATATAAGAAAAAATGAGTTGTAGTCTAATGAAAAATGTGTCTACTTATAGTAGCAACGACCCAAGTTCAGATCACTTAGACTAACATTTAAATATTTTTATTTACTCATACGCAAACTACTACTTGGAGTTGGATAATCATTTTTGTAAATTTTATTGATGCCTGGCTACCATTTAAATATTTTTTTATCAATATATAAACTATTATCGTGAGTTCAATAATCCTGTTCCCAAATTTTAGGGGTGTCCCGGGACACCCCAAAACTCCATGGATCCGCCACTGAACGGAGCTGCGATGAATAAGAAGCGGTGAGATTAAAGTGGTTGAGATTATTTTTATTAGTGTTTTAAGTGGAGCTTCTGGACAATCGGTGGTCTTGGGGAAATATAAACCTCTCCCTCTTAAGTACATTTTTTAACTTAATACCTGCATCAACTACTAATGAGTCCATTAAATTAACGTGCATGTAAACGCATGGAATTGCAAGGATGGATGAAGATGTCAGGAAGGCAATGGCTAATGGAATCTCACTGATTCTGCTAGGAGAAACTAAATGACCTCATTATGAAGGGGAGGGGTGTAACGGGACCATTGTTGGAACAAGAGGGAAAAGGGTGTTTATATGAAAGTTCGAGATCGGGTGATTAGGATTGTGATAGAGTCGTGAATGAAGTTCATTTTCCGTAAGAATATTCCACCCTCCGAAAGCCTAGGGTTACAGGAAATTTCTTCGTAGGATAAAGCTACCACCACTTTAGAATCCAGGCTTAAAAAACTAAAATACACTTAGAAGCTTTTGATGGAAGAAGAATGAATCTTTTTGGTCTAACGTTTGGATGGATCAATCTAGAAATGAGTCAATCTGATCAATTGTCTCGTTTTATAAACGAGGCAATTAAAACGAGTCAATTCAAATTACCTGCCCCCACCCCAGGTAATTGAAATTGACTCAAAACGGATCAATTCAAAATGCCTCAGTCAGATTGATCCATCCAAAAATTTTGCTGGCAAACGAGACAATTTGGTACAATTGTCTCAAAACGAGACAATTGTGTCAAATTGATCCGTTACAATTCATCATCCAAACGACCCCTAATTTTTTCTGACCACCCCCACTAGCCGTGTCCCCAAATATATAGAGGACCAACCGTTGGTTTGAAGGGTCACAACACTTCAATTTGGTCGTACCTTCATGAAACATTGCATTATTTGGACTTGGCCAACAGTTGTGTCCTTCCAAGTAAATGGCGGCCCTTGATGGTGATGATCTCATGCATAAACTGCCAAATCTCCATACATTGCATTGTTGACAAATTGATTTCGAGTGATGAGTTGTTCCATTCCAAAATCAAACTTATCCAATTAAACACAAGCAATTGCCATCACGTGGAGATAAATGGGAAGTTGGTTTGTTTAATTCAAATGAAAAATTGGATAATTCAAATGGAATGTAAATTCACTTAACCTAATCCATAAATTGACCAACTTTATCATTATAATTCCCAACATTCCTCTCCCATTTTAGTGCATTCGAATGCACTTTAATTATCATATTCAACATTCTTCCAATAAAACTTAAGAATAAATGAAAATATCGTGATGATTGAATTTTCATCTTAGTATATTACACTTGACAAATATTCGAATACAAAGGGTGTCGATAACGATTGAACCCATTGACTCATATGAATGTCTGAAGATAATATACACTTAAGTTTTACAAACTTTCAAGTGACCTTGACACTATTATCCGCCATGTGTCCAATCCTTCTCGTAAGCGCACACGAAACCAAAGTCCGGGTTTCTTGAAGCGGTCGCACTTCATGCTTACATAGGTTGAATCTTGAATTTGTGTACCTGCACAATACACTTTGTCAAATATTCAATTAAGAAGTTAAACTACATCCTCATCTCTCATACAGGTCCACAAGCACATACCCCGGGATGATGCATTGTGTGCTTCAATTTCCGATAATGAGGTTTTCTCATTGAATTCAGCCTCTGACGTTGTATTAGAGGGGAATTGGGTGTCCCATGATCAAAAATTATATGGACTTTAAACCCATCCCTTTCACATACTTGACTACCAAGTCTCTAGCTAACCCATTCGTCAAATGATCAGCTAAATTCTCTTGAGTCCAGACATAATGTAGAGACACAACTCCGTGAGTGATCAATTCACGAATTTTACTATGTCTTACTCCCAACTAGAAAGACTTGCCATTATACATTTGACTATATGCCTTAGCCAAAGTAGCATTACTATCACAAAGGATAGAAATTGGTGAGTTTGGTTTAGGCCATAAAGGGATGTCATAAACCAGATCTCTCAACCACTCTGCTTCTCCTCTGGCAGAAGCCAAGGCCACAAATTCTGACTCCATAGTGGAACTTGTGATGCAAGTTTTTTTTAGAAGCCCAAGAGATGGCACCTCCCCCAAGCAAAAAGACCCATCCTGATGTTGAAGTTTGATCTTGAACATCAGAAATCCAACTAGCATCAATATAACCTTCCAAAATAGATGGAAATCCACTATATGTCAAAGCATAATGCATTGTGCCTTTGAGATATCCTAGTACACGTCTCACTACATGCCAATGATGAGCACTAGGATTACTCGTATACCGACTTAATTGTCCTACCGCATATGCGATATCTGGTCTTGTGCAAGTCATTGCATACATCAAGCACCCAATAACCTTGGAGTATTCCAATTGTGAAATAGGTAGCCCCGTATTAGGAAAAAATTCATACTTGTATCCATTGGGGTTTTTAATTCACGACAAACTTCAGTATGAAATTTATCAAGTACCTTCTCAATGTAATGAGATTGAGTCAATGCTACTTCCTTGTCGTTCTGCTTGATCTTGATACCCAGAATCACATCCGCCTCCCCCATGTCCTTCATGAAGAATTTAGATGACAAAAACTCTTTTGTAAGGTCCACTTGTCTTTGATTGGTACCAATGATAAGCATGTCATCTACATACAAACATATGATGACTCCATTACCAGAATCATCAAATTTTGTATATACACATTTGTCAACTTGGTTAACTTAAAACCACTAGACAAAACCACCTCATCAAAATTTTGATGCCATTGTTAGTTTTGGAGCTTGTTTACGCCCATACAATGATTTGATCAATTTGCACACTTTATGCTCTTAACCGGGCACAACAAATCCTTCGGGTTGTTTCATGTAAATCTCTTCATCCAAATCTCCATTCAAGAACGATGTCTTGACATCCATTTGATGGATAATTAGATTGTGAATTGACGCAAGAGCAATCAACAATCTAATGGTGGAGATTCGAGCAACAAGTGCGTAAGTATCAAAGTAATCAATCCCATGTTTTTGTCTAAAACCTTGGATCAAAGTAATCAGGCGCGTAAGTACCAAACGCGTCTTACACTTGTTGATGGTCCCATCAACTCTTCTTTTCTTTTTGAAGATCCATTTACTGTCCAAAGGTTTGCATCCAGGTGGTAAATCTACCAACACCCATGTGTTGTTCGCCATGATGGAATCTTTTTCATCATTAATAGCTTCCTTCCAAAAGGCAGCTTCACGAGACTTCATAGCCTCATCAAAAGTTTTAGGATCATCCTCAATATTAAATGAATATAAATATTTTGAGTGTAGTTCCTCTCTAGACCCTTCCACAAGATACATGTGAAAGTCTGGTCTGAAAGATTTTGCAATCTTTCTTCTTTTACTTTGACGAATAATGGGTAAAGTAGATTGCGAAGCATCTTCCTCAATCCCCTCATTGACATGAGGAACTATGTCTTTTGGTCGTTGCATTGATGAAAATTGATTTTCATCAAATATGGCATCTCTTGACTCAATTATAGAATGAATTGAGTAAGCATCATTTTGTTATATAACATAGAACCGGTATGCCTTAGAATTTTCAGCATATCCTACAAAGATGCAATCAATGCCTCTTTCTCCTAACGTCTTCCTTTTAGGATCCGTTAGTCGCACGACTGCCCGATAACCACAAACTCAAAGATACTCCAAGTTTGAATTTCGTTTATACCATAGTTCATAGGGGGTAGTAACATTCGTTTTATTGGGAACCCTATTTAATAAATAGCAAGCCGTTAGCATAGCTTCCCCCCAAAACCCATTACTCAAACCATAGTAAGAGAGCATGGAATTGACCATTTCCTTTACAAAGCGATTTTTCCTCTCTGCTATCCCATTTTGTTGAGGGGTAAACGGTGTAGAGGTCTCATGTATGATCCCGT
The DNA here is from genome assembly GCA_964030455.1 of Linum trigynum. Lineage (NCBI taxonomy): Eukaryota > Viridiplantae > Streptophyta > Magnoliopsida > Malpighiales > Linaceae > Linum > Linum trigynum. Next base: position 10,988,028 of record OZ034814.1, read on the forward strand.
ACTTTGGAAGTAAGCCGGATCATAGTATTCGCCACCTGGATTCGTGCGCAAAGTTTTGATCTTTGCATCTTATTGTAACTCCACTTCAGTTTTATATATACTAAAGCGACTAAGGGCTTCATCCTTAGTTTGCAACAAGTACAAATAGCAAAACCTCGAATAGTCATCAATAAAGCTGATAACATATTTCGTCCCTCGTAAGGTAGGAGTGCCATGTAAATCACATAGATCGCTATGTACAAGTCCAAGCACCTTGGACTCTGTTTGCACATTCTTAAACGACTCTCTAGTGATTTTTGTCAACATACAAGTTTTACACTTATCATGTTGAGCATCAAAAGAAGGAAGAAGTCCTTCTTTAGACATAGTCATCATTCGCTTATAATTCACATGCCCTAACCGTGCATGCCATAAAGACGAATCAATAAGGGTAGTCATGTAAGCGGAAACAATATTATTAATTTTGTTAATAATATTCAACATAAACATACCATTATTATAATATCCAAATCCGACAAACACTTAAGATTTAGATAATATATATCTATCAGAGTCATAAACTTGACGATATCCAAGTTTATTTAGTACACTTCCAGAAACCAAATTTTTCCTAATCTTAAGGTACAAGAGTCTTTCCGGAAGTAAATTCCAACTCTACGGTGCCACGTCCTTCGACTGGAGAAGTTGACTCATTGCCCATGTGGAGAACAGAACTTTCTTCCACTGGTCTGTAAGTTTTGAACCATTTGCTATCCTTGCTTACGTGTATGTTAGCTCCAGAGTCAACCCACCAAGCAACATTATCATCTTGTACAAAATATGCTTCATTAATTAGTGAAACATAATTCATACCCGAATTTGGATCAAATTCAAAATCAAAATTGGGAATACGACCTTGTGGGCCTTGATCGTTAGATCTTTGCCCAGCATGACGATTGCCATTATTCTTTGATTTTTCCACGGGACAATCGCACTTGAAATGCCCCGGTTTCCCGCATTTCCGACAAGAAGGTTTAGCCTTCTTGTTCTAGTCGGCCTTGGATGGATTGTTGCCCTTTTCACGAGAACGTTTGTAACACGCTTACTTAACATTACAAAACGAACCAGTAAATACATCGAGTTTAAATATTCTCTGGCCCGAGCTTTACACAAAGAAGTATGGAACACAACCTCCAAATATCAGGACGATCCAACGGCTCTAGTGTCCGAAATCTTCCTTCCCAACAGGTTGTCCTTCTGCTAGATGAAAATTGGCACCCCTTTTGTTTCCTTCTTCTTCTTTTTCCTTTCCTTGCTATTCTTTCTTTCTATCTCTCTGCTCCTTGTTTCTGAAAATGGGGATGGTGGTTTTTGGGTGGTGAAACCAGGTGGAAAAAGGAGAGCAAGAGAGGAAAGTGGGAGAGAGTGAGGGAAAGAGATGAGAAGAAAATGAGAAAAAAGAGCGAAGGGGCAGATTTTTATCTCCCCTTCTATAGAATTCTCCAACCAAATTGTTCATTTGGCCTAAACTTTCCTTCTTTTGCAACTATGTCTAAAACTTTTACTATTCACTTCCTGCAAAACCATTTTCTCCAGCTTCAAGGATTCCAGTTCCTTGTGGAGCGACTCCTGTTTTTCCAACAACAATTTCTCCATCTCCCCCGACTTCCTCACCCGCTCTTGCAACAGATCCCGCTCTCTGCGAGCCACCTTGACTGCTTCCCTCTCCGAATTCAATTCCTGCTCCTTTAGAGTCAACCGCTCCTCAAAATCCCGCTCCAACAGCCGACGAACTTCCTCCATTAGCGCTTCCCGCCCTTCACTCAGACTTTTCTTCTGTTTGGAAATCTCTACAACCTGGTCATCAACGGTCTTCGCCAAGCGGTCATTGTTCATCAGAATATAAGAAAACCCAACCTGAGCCTGAAATCACCAGAATAAATAAGTTAGCAAACATACTTCGGCGATCACAAAAGTCAGTCAAAACATACGTATTGCAAAGAAGAACTGAGTGAAGGTCCCAGCGAGACGCTTATTGTTGCCACTTGATGAGGAGGTATACTCTGGGGGCATGACGAGCTGGTCGCTGATGGTGTGGAAGGCGAGTTCGGCCGTCTCACCATCAGTGGCCGCCTGAGGAGGCAGGTCAATCTGACTTCCCTCGATCCTTGGAAACCTTGGAGCGCGGGGAGCCAGTTCGCAACCGATTGGCAATTCCAGCAGGAGCACTCTGCTCCATCAGCCTCTTGCCCTCCCCGCGAGTAACCGCACCAGGAGAAGCCGCACCTTGTGGGGGCTGTGAGACAGGCTTCGCGGCTACTGCAAGCGCAGTCGATGGGCCCGCTCCCCGTGGATCATTCTCCTTCACAACCACCTTCTTCTTCTTTGGCCTAACCACATCCGCCAAGGCTCTCAAACCTGGAAGAAGAAAGCATAAGTAAAGCGAATGAGAAAACAGAAGCAATACAAGCAAGGAAATATGCTACTAACCATAAAAATCGCGAACAAGCTGATACGCGCTTCTCAAACCACTAGGGAACACGCGCAATTGAACACCATCAATGTCGCGGTTAACATGATCTTTCACTAACTGGGGAAACTAAGGTGATGAGCACCAGGAGTCTTTAGACCCAACCGCATACCCTGTCGGAGGTGCGGTCTCGCTCTAATACAACTGACCAGACAGACGTGCAAAGAAGTACTCCCTATACCAAGGCGAGTCCAGCTTGGGAGATCCCGATATAAAGCCAACGGCGATCTCCCGCCTCCCAATTGACCAGCAGTTGGTCTAATCTCGAATTTTGTATATTAGCCGGAACGCATCAAATGAAGGTGTATCCTTCAGGTGGTTACAAGCATATCGGTACATGACAGAGTGGAAGATAATGGTGGGCGAAAGGCATCCAAGAGTGCATTGCAACCAGTTCATCGTATGAGTAAGGATAGGCTCCAAAGGGAACCGCAACCCCAGCTTCACGTGATCCACGTGAATAGGGATCCAACCTTCAGGGCACGACCCTGTTCTGCACTCCTCTGACGGATCCGCATACTCCCACTCGGGCAGTAGACCTAGTACATTCAATCGATGGAGTACTTGCCAAGGCTTCAAAGCCGCCTCATACTCAGGACCGCACTCGAATACCTCGGGAGGCACCGGGTGGCCGTCCCACATACCCTCGTGGCGGAGGATTATGTACGTAGAATCCTCAATCTCCAACCGAGACACTTCTTCGCCCTCCGAATCAACTACCTCCAAAGAAGAGGATGTACTAGGAACCGCTTGTGAACGTAGTCCGTCACTACTAACCGCACCCTCCTCGTCCAAGGAACCGCTATCTAATTCTCTCGTCCCAAATTCACCCAGGTTATCCCCAACCACAGAAGAAGTTGCCACAACCCCAACTGGTAGAGGGCACGTGTTAGAAAAAAAATTATCTAAGCCCATTGAGTCCCCAAAAAGACAATCGTCTAATTAAGAACCCCTCCTGAAGTACAAGTCAAGACCAGATAGGTCAAACACGCACTCGAAAACGCTTCGAGCGGTGGAAGAATGAATCGTACCTTGCGTAACAGGGGCCAAACTTCCCGTGGTCGTCGTCGCTTTCTTCTCAATGACGACAGAGGACGATGGCGCGGCAGGGGCCAAAGACCCCTTCCTCGTAGCAGGAGAGGGAGAGGGCACAATCCCCGAAACAATAGCGCAATTGGGGTTTGCCATCGGAGCGGACCTGCCACCAGGAGCTCCATCGGCGGCGGAAGCTGCTCGTCCCGCCTCATCAACCGGCAAGCTTTGCCCTTCCATCAACATCTGCAATAATAGAGGAAGATCGACGAGGTCCGACGCGCGAAAATTGGGGCAGTGTCTCAATAGTGTAAAGAAGGAGCAAGGATATAAAAAGAGGGGTCGCACTCCATAAACCAAACGCAAAATGAGAGCAAAACTTACTGGAGAACGGGTCGGACTTTATAGCACAACTCACCGGGAAACGAAACCTCCAAATCTTGCCACAGGAGAGGAAGGAAGAAGAAGACAAGAGTTTCTCACAAATGGAAGCGCAATTGGCGGACAAAAGCGATCTCAAGACCACTTATAGCAAAAATTCGAAATCCAAGGTGCCAGAGGTGACGTTCTTGCTGACTCTGACAAGGCACTGCGCCCGAGGCAATACACGTGGCAGCGCTAGTACAAGGGCATGAAGCCTAGCGTCCTGACCGCCCCACAGTCGTTCCCCGCTTCAGGCCACCACGGCAAAGGGCAGACAGATAACCATGGACCACAGATCACACAACCGCACAAGGATGGTAGGCGGGGTAGCCGCGACAACCTAATGCTTCTCACGACTAAGGGGCAAATGTTAGGCCAAGTATTAAAATACGTGGGCCTGAGGCCCATGGTTACAAAGCCCACAGAAGATCGGACGAAGTCGTGCGGTCTCCATTCTACACCTCGATGTGACCGCCCGACACGAACACATAGAGATACTGACAAAACCGCCCGACACAATGGACTAACGCTCCTCTGAATACAGAAGTCAGACATTCGTACCGACATATCATTTACTGAGTCCAGGAGCGTCCTGGACCGCCTGACAGAGCATTAATATCTCGGCCACAAACCAAAGTCAGTATAAATAGCCACTAGGGGGCAGTATTTATGGTAACTTCTATCTACTCAATTCTCTCTGTTATTCACAATACATCCACTTCTCTCTCTAACTTAGGCATTGAAGGAGGTCCCAGGATTCCCCCGAGAACCTTTCTTGCAAGGTTTCGGAGACCGCCTCCCGTCTACTGAAAGCCACACGAGGCCTGTGAGGCTTTAACTTTGTCTCCAGCCTGCTTAAATCCTTCCACGAAGGTGTGACGTAGGAGGGCTGCCAAGCACAACCCTTTCTCTTAAAGTTGCCCATGTATCAAACTAGGGCCCACATCAAAGAGTTGGGCTTCTTGAACGTTTCATGTAGGCTGATAAACAATTATCTCGTTAACGGTGTAACCGATAACCGAACCAGAATCAGTGCTTAACGGTTACATCGATAACCAATTAAATAGTAAACAATCGGTTTTCGCTAGCCAAATTTAGCTAATAACTCACCGATGGTTAAACAGTTATAAGGCAAAAAATAATAGACCTTCTTGAGCGGCAAACATAGGCTGAAAATAATGAGTTGTTTGAAAACTTACAAGACCCCTTGCCAATCCTAGTTGTAATAGTGACTTAAACTCAAATGAGAATAATTTTAAAGAAAGTTTTAGGAGCACAGTAGAAAGTTAGACTTGCACACAGTGCTTCCATGTAATTTGGTGGGGTTTCAAGTTGAGTGATTGTTGTTGAGTCTCTTATCGTTATATGCTTCTTTAATAAATTTGACAGAATAATGGTATTATTGTCTACTTCCGTTGGATTGAGTTGATTATATATATAATTATTTTATATTCAATGATAATAACTTCAGAAAAGAACACATGCGCATTTATGAAAAATAATAGAAAGTTTAACAATTGAAAAAAGGTCTTTTGTTGGTTAAGTTATCGAACAATCATTTTGGTATAACCTTGCTGAAGCACTTGATTACCGGTTAACCGAGTAATTAAACGGTGCGGTTAACAATAAGCACAAAGTGCTTAACGGTTAACCGAACCGATTGTCAGCCCTAGTTTCATGGGTCGGCCCGTTGAAGGACCAAGCTGCCTAAACGGGTCCTCCGAGCCCTCTTACCGGGCGCTTAGCCCTTGGACCCCAACTCGCTTATTAGGTAGTGAGATCCCCGTAACTATCAGTCGACGGAAGATAATTTGATAAAAAATCCTCCTAAAGTGACATACTAGTGAAGCTACCATAAAAAAAAGGAAAAAGAAGTTAACTCTAGACAAGACAACAACAAGGTTTGAAGTTCCCACTATATGGGAAGCCTAGTTTGCGGCTCGCAAATTTACTCTAAAAACTATACGAATTGAAAGAGCAAGGACAACCTGACGACATTCCCGAAGTAGGGCCCTCTAAGTTAGTGTTGGAGACAAGTTGAATGTAGGAGTGGTTGTAATCACCCCCTCCCCCCACTCGTGAAATATATATAGGTAAAATTACATATAAATTTTGCACAAATTTAGGAATTAGAACAGTCGGTAAGGCGTTAGCATAGCACCCCTCCCCTAGTTACGAGAATTCAGGGTAACTACCCTCGTTCGAATTTATGACTCTGTCACTGCTCTAAGCGAATCCACCAGCACAATTTGATGAATATGAGAAATCACCACCTTAGAATCATTTTTCGATATCAAACGAGATAGGATTCGAAAAACAATAACTAACATCGAGTTTATAACTGCAAGTAGCTCCGCAACAAAGGAATCCGACAACATAACACATTTGTTAACAAAATATATATCATCTTTGTATACGGTAAAAGAAGAAAAACAACAAGACATTCACATTACTTCTACCTACTCAATTATTCCTATAATCCTCTTCCACAACACACAAGAAATCATTCCAAAATCTGAAAAACTCACTCCAGCACGCAATGACCAAAACTGAGACTACCACTGCAGAGATCATTCCTCAATCGACAAACTTTCAGCAATTATTCAACCGAGACAATCAATTCCCATTAATGGACAGGATGGAACAGAGAGGAGGAAGCAACTCATCACTTCCTGGCATAATTTATAGAAGTAGCCAAAGACGAAGAAGAAAACAATAAATGAACAAAAGGGAGAAAGAAAAAGGTGACAAGCTCTTGGAAAGAGGGAGGGATGGAGGGTAGTAAGTGATGGTTCGTTTGTTTTACGGATTTGAAAAATGAAGGTTCTAGTAAAATTTTGAGTTTTGTAAAATTATGGATATATCAATATGAGGGTTTTGGTTCATTATAGACTTGAAAAATACCATTGTTTGTTTCATAGATTTCATTACGAATTTTGTTAATTAGATTTGTATGTATGAGTAGGGGTGAACAAAACAACTCGCAACCCACCCGTCCAACCCGACCGAACATACCCGTATTTATTGCTAAAATTAAGATTTATGGTTAGGTGAAAGTTTTATTTTGTACAACCCGCCTCTATTGGGTTGGGTCCGAATTTTGGGTTAAACAACCCGTAGAACCCGACCCAACCTGTGTTCCGACTATTATCATAAATGTTCGTATCCAAAATATATTTGTAATAAATTTAAGATATTTTATCATATTTTTCTCTTGTGGTTTTCCTAACGTAATGCATTCTTCTACATAAAATTTAGACGTATATTTAATATATGCTACAATTCACATAATTTTTTGAGTGTACAATTTTAGAAGAATAATATAGGGTTAATATTTTCGTATGGCCTAAACTTTGACCAAAATAAGCATCCTGGCCAATCTTTTCGATCTATAACATCTTGGCCCGAACTATACACCAAAATAAACAATTTGGCCAAATCCAACTTTTGACCGTTAACTTGGACGGTCAAACGCGTTGACCGTTAGTCAACACGGCATGTCACTGCCAAGTCAGCATAAAATATTTAAAATAATTCACAATTTCCACACATTCACTAATTTTAAATTATTATAAATTAAAAAAATCATCTAATACCTTAGTTAAACCAAAAAATGAAAAAAAATAAATATTTATCAGATCTTCTGACTTGGCACTGACGTGGCGCGTTGACCGTTAGTCAACGCGTTTGACCGTCCAAGTTAACGGTCAAACATCGGGTTTGGCCAAATTGTTTATTTTGGTGTATAGTTCGGGCCAGGATGTTATAGATCGAAAAGATTGCCCAGGATGTTTATTTTGGTCAAAGTGAAGGTCATACGAAAATATTAACCCAATAATATATTATGAATGTCTTCTCGTATAATCATTTTAGTTTATTTCGACAAATATTTATGGGGAAAACTATACCTATTTTGAAGCAAATTCTATTTCATTAAATTGCAAATACCATTTATGCATTTTAATAACTTTCATTTTAATTTATTTATTTAAAAACTTATTTATTCATATAATATTTTGTGTTTGTGGTGTAGAATAGTTTTTTTTTCTGTGTTGGGTTGGGTTTTTAGTTAAAAGTATCTCCAACCCAACCATAAACAAACCGTAAGGTTCTAATTTTTTTGGGTGGGTTTTGATTTGATATTTTCAAAATCGTAGTGTATGGGTCGGGTGATTAAAATTAACAACTTGTTTACTGCCCCAAACTCTTATTTTTTTATGCTGGGCCCCTGGAGCTATTTGTTTCCATCTCTCTCCTTCTACCTGTAATAGGTATTAGTATTTATTCGGATTTTATTTTTTCACTATCAGTTGACAAGATCGAAACTCTTTTATCTAATTATTATTATAGTTTCTAAATTTTTTGATAAATAAAACAACAAAACGAGGTTAATTGCATTCCATGAGTTTCAAACTAGAATTTTTTTTAGTACTAATCCGTTTTATCTTTTCTCCCACCTTCAGAAGAAGAAAGCGTAGTCGTTCTACTGTCGTTAGAATTTTTCTTTTCTGAAAGGTAACTAGCTCGATTTCATATATAAATTTCCATAGAATCTTTGAAAAAGACCTTCCCGCATAAGAAAGAAAAGGCTTCCGATCCTTGGGATCTGATTCTACACCGCGGCCGAATACTTTAGGGGATCGCCTCTGTTACATAAGTTGATTCCTAAGTTTTATCTCATATTATGACATAAGAAAGCAGTTCTTATTCTTTTGTCAAAAAAGAAAAAGTAAGCAGTTCTTATTATATCGACGTATTTCTTGTAGAATTTCTCGGCCATTGTTTTCTTTTGCGGTTCTAGATGTTGATTCTTGTAGAGAAAAGAGTCTACTTTTATTATTAATGAACGGTAAAATTTACATTGTCTTTATTTACATATTTATACACAACTGTATACTATAAAATAACATAATAATACTGCAATAAACAAATATTACAGTTTAGTCCCTATACTACTGTTTTATTACAACGGAGTCTTCCAACACTAGATGCTTGTTCAAATCCCTTGTTTCCAGAACACACAACATAATAGAGCAGAGCTGATAGAATTCTCCAGGAATATCACTCGATAGAGCTAGGAACCAAGTCAACCATTTGATCAAAGACCAGAAGTCAAGCCGCCACGAGATCATTAACCTCATCAATCGCTTCGAGGAAGAAAAAGCAAGCTAGAGAAGTAAAAAACGAAGGCTGGTAAGAAAATGAACTCATGCCTAACCAAAAACACCAAACAGTAAATAATCAAAACTTTTGAAACATAATCTGCATCAGCCAATAGCTCCACCTCAAGCTGAATCCTCCTTTACTTTTTGTTGCTGCTTCCCATTCTCGAGGTAGAGAGCCCTGCCCGAAGGAAATAAAACCAAAATCGAATATATTAGAAATCAATCAACCAAAATCAAACAATCAAGAACAGAAAACCTAGATAATAGAGAGCGGCAATTTGAGGTGGCCGAGGAGCTCGAGCAGATGGAGAGGTGGCCGCTTTGTAAGGATCGTGTGGGGATTCTCTGGCGAATTTGGGAGATTCGGGGGGAAAGAAGGGAAAGAATGGAGACGAAAAGAGAGTTGTTTTATTACTGAATCTAGAATTGGTAAAGTAGTTCTAACAGAATAGTTGGTCAAAGCATAATCCAATCATACAGACTCTCTCTCTATTTATACACGTCTCATGTGGCCACGTCACCTTGCCAGCTGGCTGCCTGGGTTGTTACAAGACCCTCTCCCTTCAAACACAGCTTGTCCTCAAGCTGGAAAAGCAGGAAACTGTTGTTTGAAGGAAGACAAATCCTCCCACGTAGCGTCTTCGGGATCTGGATGTACCCACTGAACCAGCACTTGAGTAACAGCTTTGTTGTGCTGCTTCACGAACCGCCTTGCCAAAATCTGAGCAGGTTCCAACTTCAAGCTTCCCATATCATCCGAGACTGGTAGATGCTCCGCTGCTGGTGGCACAGTAGAGCGACATTTCTTCAATTGTGAAACGTGAAAGACAGGGTGGACTTTCGAGTGGGGTGGTAAAGCCAATTTATAAGCAACTGCGCCAACTCTCGCCAAGATCTGATAGGGACCAAAGTACTTAGCTCCCAATTTGTTACCATGCCGCCCCACAACTGATCCCTGGCGGTAAGGTTGCAGCCGCAAATATACCCAGTCCTTATCCTGCAGCACCCTTTCAGACCTTCTTCGATCAGCGTACTGTTTTTGGCGATTCTGGGCGCGCGTGATGCTGTCAGTCAGGAATCGTACCAGCTGTTGTTGCTTCCTAGTCCTGTCCTCCACAGCTCCCACCGGCGTACTCGAAGAAGGACTCAAACCAAAGTGGGACGGAGGAAACCCATAAAGGGCCTCGAAAGGTGTCATCTGCAAACTGAGATGGTGATGAGTGTTATAGCACCATTCCGCCAAAGTTAACCACTCGTCCCAATCTTGCGGTCGATGAAAAGTCATGCAACCAAGGTAATCCTCAAGATATCGATTCACACGCTCTGTCTGGCCATCCGTTTGCGGATGATACGCCGTCGAATAGTGGATGTCCGTGTGCTGTAATCGGAAAAACTCTGTCCAAAATTGACTGGTAAAAGTCGCATCCCGATCACATACAATGGTTGACGGCATCCCGTGGTATTTAAAAACTCCATCGAAGAAGATCTGAGCCACGACAGCAGCAGAATAAGGATGCTTGAGGCTGAAAAAATGAGCAACCTTTGTAAAACGATCCACCACCACTAGGAGAACCTGTTTGCCGTTCGAAGTAGGCAATCCCTCTATAAAATCCATACTCACATCCCGCCAAGCTCGAGTAGGAACGGGGAGTGGCTAAAGCAATCCAGGTGAAGCAACAGTTTCTGTTTTACATCGTTGACAAACATCACAGCGAGAAACCCAAGTAACCACGTCTGACTTCATTCCTCTCCAATAAAAGTGAGCTCGAAGGCGCTGGTAAGTAACTTGTGCCCCCGAATGCCCACCAACTGGAGAAGAGTGAAACAAGTGCAGCAACTTGGATTGCATTCCCCCTGTTTTCCCAATCACAATGGCGCCTTTATATCTCAACACCCCAGCAGAGTAAGACCAGAGAGATGGACCAAGGGAATTAACAGCAGCAGCTGTAATCCAAGCAGCCACTTCCGAGTCTCCTACATAAGTTTATTCAACCTCGACCAGCCATTCTGGTAAAACCATAATAACAGCATTGCAACTCCCCCCAAGCTCCTGCCCAACAACTTCAAAGACCCGTGACAACGCATCGGAAGCCCCGTTAAACTTCCCCTTCCGATACTTAATCTGAAAGTCCAAACCCATGAGCTTAACTAGACCCTTTTTTTGAATGGCAGTGTGCACTTTTTGTCCCAACAAGAACTTGAGACTTTCATGATCCGTGACGATAGTAAAAGGACGCCCTTCGCGGTAATGCCGCCAATGATCGACCGCCAAGAGTACAGCCAGGTATTCTTTCTCGTAAGTGCTCAACCCCTGATTTCGAACTCCCAAAGACTTGCTGAAAAATGCCAAAGGCCGGCCCCCTTGCAACAATACAGCCCCCACTCCAGTTCCACACGCATCTGTTTCAAGTGTGAAAGGGAGAGTGAAGTTGGGCATCGCCAGCACTGGTGCCTCACACATCACCTGCTTGAATTTTTCAAAAGCAAACTCAGCTTCTGGAGTCCATTGGAACCCATTCTTTTTCAGTAGCTCAGTCAATGGACGACTAATCGCTCCATAGTTGCGAATGAACTTCCTGTAGTAGCCTGTGAGGCCCAAAAATCCCCGTAGTTGCTTGACAGTTAAAGGACGAGGCCAATTCTTCATTGCTGAAACATTCTTCGGATCCGTTGCCACTCCCTCTTTACTGATCAAATGACTGAGATACTCGACCTTGGACTGCCCGAAAGCACACTTGGATGCTTTAGCATACAGCTGATGTTCCCGCAGCAACTGCAAAGCAACTTCCAAATGGTGTAAATGCTCTTGCTCCGACCTGCTGTAAACCAAGATATCGTCGAAGAAGACGAGAATAAACTGCCGCAGATATTTACCAAAGACATGGTTCATAAAAGCTTGAAAAGTAGCTGGTGCGTTTGTAAGGCCAAACGGCATTACACGAAACTCGTAATGGCCCTGATGAGTGCGAAGGTTGTTTTAAACTGATCATCCGGGTTCATCCTAATTTGATGATACCCTGCTTGTAAATCCAACTTGGAAAATATGACCGAGCCGTGCAATTCATCCAGCAGATCCTCGATATGGGGGATGGGAAACTTATCTTTAATGGTGGTGGCGTTTAATTCTCTATAATCAACACTGAAACGCCAAGTGCGTCTTTCTTGCCTATCAACAGAACATGGGATGCATAGGGTCGGGGTGGGCAACGGGATGGGACGGGATACCCGTCCCATTTTAAACGGGTACCCATTCCCATTTGGATACCAAAGTCCATCCCATATTCCAAACCTATATGGGAAACGGGTACCCATTACCCATACGGGACGGATAACGAGTACCCATACTACCCATAAATACCCAAAGTTTAAATGACATCACATTATATATCTTAATAATAACATGCTCTTGCGGGGAATAATAAGAACACGATATGATAAAAACATAAATTAAATCTTAATATACACAAGCATTCATTTCAAAACATGTCCCTAAACCCTGATGACGTTTTATCTAAAGACAATTACATCCCAAAGGCAAACCCACTGCCATTTTCCCACTGTATCACCGAAGGGTTTTATTACTTCGTGGCCTTAGGTTGCTCCCACACTTTCCTCACTGACTACTTGTCCCCAACATATGAAGTACCCTCAACAGAGCCCTGATTTGGAGGATTTTATTCTTAAGCCCAAGATCATGGGATACTCACCTGCCAAAATGAAGCATATATTTCTCATAGTATGTTTTCCTTAACTCAATCAATGATGCTAAGCTAGCCGTTATGTGTCTGATTACACAAGCAGTATACCAACTTTTCATGTCTTTAATTTGAACCCTAGCCCCCTTTTTCTTTAGGCAATGCTTACACTTTCCATGATACTGTCTTTGTAATTTGAATGGGTACAACGGGTACCCATATTACCCAAACGGGTATTCGCGGGTAACCCGCGGGTACCCATATTAGGACTGTACAATCCCAAGTCCCATCCGTTTAAAATATTACGGGTAATATGGGTACCCGTAACCCTTAAAAAATGGGACGGGTACGGGTATACCCAAATACCCGTTTCCCGTTGCCCACCCCTAGCATAGGGGCTGTGGCTGGGCTGTATGAACTCGGATTGCATCATTTCGGAGACTAATTTCTCTGCTACAGCCTTTTGATGGTGTGGGAAGCGGTAAGGATGGATGTTTATAGGTTTAGAAGAGGGCAGCAGGGGTATAGTGTGTTAAAATTCTCGGGGTGGAGGTAGAGAAGATGGGGCAGCAAACACGCCCGAATAGGAGTCCAAAAGTGGCTGCAAAAATGGGGGAGTAGGGCTGATATCTGGGTCAGCTTCGATAGCAAAAACAGCTCCAACCAAGTGGGACAAAGGGTCTTTAAAGAGCTGCTGGAATTGTTTACCACTGAGCATTCTGCACTGCCCTTCCTTAGAAAGACCCTGCAAGCACATAGTACCCCCTTTTCCATTCAAAAGACAGTTGCCTTTTCTTGAGATCCATCTGGAATGGACTTATCGTTTCCAGCCAATCCCAACCCAGAACCAAATCATGAGAAGGCAAGTCCAGCATTCTCACATCAAAACCGAAATTCTGCCCCTGCCTTTGCCAACTGAAACCCCTACAAACAGCAGTGCTAAGAAGTGTATGGCCACTAGCTACCTTGACTCTCATAGGAGCAATGCTCTCGGTCACACAATTCAATTCTTCAGCCCTAAGTGAGTTCAGAAATGTGTGAGAACTACCAGTGTCAATCAGAATTGTTACCTCTTTGCTGCCTGCAGTGGCGGGAATGAGTAATGAATTCCCAGCAAATCCGGAACCCATGGACTGCAAAGAAACTTCCGACTCCGCGTCGTGATACTCATCATCAGGCTCCTCAGTCTCACTTGGCAAACCCGATTCCTCAGCCTGCATCACTTGGAGCTGCTTCTTCGCACACACATGGCCGTGGAAATACTTGTCACCGCACCTGTAGCAAAGACCTGCCCCGCGAGGTACAGAAGGGCGCTCTGATGCTAGAGACGTCGGGGGAAGAGATGCGGCTTTAGGCAGAATGGATGATGACGAACCGCTCCAACGATTGGAAGAAGAAACACGACTCTTCCTCTTCCGTCCCTCTATGGCGGCTTCCTCCAATCGAGCTTGATAAAAAGCACACGCCAAAGTAGGAGGATTGAGAACCTGAACCCGTGGTTGGATCTCCTCGTCCAAGCCTCCCAGAAAACTGAGGATGAAATAATGCTCATTGAGAGCTGGATTGAGACGGAGTATCCGAGAACACAGCTCCTCAAACTCTTCCTGATAGCGAGAAACTGTCCCCGTCTGACGAAGATGATTGAAGGACACAACCACATTCGTCTGCTCTTGCTTGTCAAAACGGCCAAATAACTTGTCGATGAAGTGCCCCCAAATCAACGGAAAACGTCCATACGACCAGCCTTCGAACCAAGTTTAAGCTCGTCCCTCTAGGTAATAGGACACAAGATCGACCTTCTGATCCTCTGGAATTGAATAGAGCTGGAAAAACTTAGCTCATCGGCTAACCCAAGCGTGAGGATCGGTACCAGAAAAATGAGAAAACTCAAGGCGAGGATAATGATCGAGAATCGTCGATCGGCGTTGCTGCCTGAAGAAATGAGGCTCGGCAAACGGACCGGCGTCAGCTCGCGGCGGAGAACGAGCCGGCGACTTGTCCCGGAGGGCTATGGACACCGCCAGTGCATCAATGTTATCTTTCATCGAAGCTGCCAACGCCGCAATCGCGTCCTTCAGCTCCTGGTGTTGCGTGTTGATCTAAACACGTACCTCCGCCATCTGCGTTTCGAGATCCACAATACGAGAAGTGTGCGTCGCCATGGCCAGAGAGAAGGCTCTGATACCACTTTGTAAGGATCGTGTGGGGATTCTCTGGCGAATTTGGGAGATTCGGGGGGAAAGAAGGGAAAGAATGGAGACGAACAGAGAGTTGTTTTATTACTAAATCTAGAATTGGTAAAGTAGTTCTAACAGAATAGTTGGCCAAAGCATAATCCAATCATACAGACTCTCTCTCTCTATTTATACACGTCTCCTGTGGCCACGTCACCTTGCCAGCTGGCTACCTGGGTTGTTACACACCGATTTGAATGGGTCTCCCGAAACCCTAAAGTTATTTTGTATGTTTCGATAGTTATGACTATATTTGTAATAAATGTGAAAGTTGTGGCTATGAAAATATATTTTGTCATTTTGTTTTGTATTTGTTTGATGATAAAAGTTTTTACAATTACATAATATAAGCCTGACTAATTCTCTAACCACCTATACTTTAACCTATATCATGAATCACTCCCAAAGAACACCCTAAATGCATCCAAACTCCAAAGTCTCAAAATATAAACAAACCAACAAAATCGTCTAAATAACAAAACAACCAAAAAGTCACGTTTCTAACACACCCTCTCTGGTATATTCACTCTTGGATTGTCAATTTTTGGCATTACTCTAGGCGTGCTATTGCAAGTTTTAGCGGTCTCATTTACATTATAACTCTAGCTACTAGGGGTGCGCCTACGTGAAATGTATGTCACGATAACTTGCACTTTTCGGTCGACCTCAATTAGAATTAGGTCGACCTCATTTAGGATTAGGTCGACCTAATCTGTTGTTTTACTGTAAAAACTGTTTCATGGTGCCTACTTTGGAGATTCATATCATACAATTGGCTATATGGAAATTGAAGATTAATGGCTTGTTTTGAAGCTGGAGTGTCCATCTACATATTGAAGCGATTGAGAGCTCGGTAGGAAGTTCACAATACCATTTTTTAACCTGATCAAAAGGCAATGCCAATACTGGCAAACTGCCTGAAAATGGCTAAGTCTGGAAACGTGTTTGTGAAGCCTACTTTGGAGCTCAATTCGAGAAGCATGAATGCTAGTCGAGTCCAGCGGCCTCAACCACGTTAAATTAGATATGTTTTTATACAAATTCAAGGCATTGGATGAAAGATTGGATATCTGTAAAGCTTCAAACAAAAGGGTCGAAATTGCTACGAAGACGGTTTTTATGGCAGACTTCGAGCACAAGCAAGCTGCCAGAAAACAGCCTTCGTAACAACTTCGAGCCACATAAGCATGTTGAGAATTTACAAGAGGTGGACAATTTGTTTATAAATAAAAAAGTTAGTTAATGAGGTCGACCTAACAATCATGGGTTGGGTTAGTCCAAACTTCAAGAATTAGTAATTGGTACATATTGAGTAAATAAAATTTGATACCCAAACCTTTCAAAATTTTCAATTTATTAGCCGTAACCTTTCGAAATACAAAAGATATTCAAATATTTTGTATCACACCAAAATATTAACCATTTGACTGTTATCTTTAATAATTTTGTAACTCTTCTCTTAATTAAAATACTAAAGTTTGGAATATTGACTATTACGTGTCTCCTCCAACTCATCATCATGTTGTTGAGTCAATATTACTAACAAAAAGGCTAACGCGGAGTTAACGTTTGGCTAATGCTTTATATTTTGAAAGGTTTGGCTAATAATTTGAAATTTTTGACTTATGAATTGTATTTACTATATTGTATAAGATACTAAATTGGAGTGTCCTGATAAACAAATTTTGACATAAGATCTTCAGCTAATACTTAATGAACATTCACATGAAAAGGAGTCAAGATTAGAGAAGTTGTCATCGTAAAGGGGTACGGTGTGTGTCAAGTTTCACTTGGGATAAACACAATTTATCAACTAATTAAGTATCTTTATCGAATAATCTGAACTCTTAATTGGTTAAGAATTTGTCCTAGCTCAAGAATCATGAATTGTTATATGTTTTATAAGATAATAAATTGAGTGCCTTCGTTGACAAAATTTTATATACTATTCTAAATAGGATGTGATAAACTTTCACAATATGATTTAGGACTTTGCTACGGTGACATGCATGTCACCATAAGTTGCACTTTTAGGTCGACCTCATATAGAATTAGGTCGACCTAATTTGCACTTTTAGGTCGACCTTATATAGGATTAGGTCGACCTAATATGTCGTTTCAATTTTGTGAGGTTCAACGACGCGGTTGACCTTTTATAGCAAATGGTCGGCCTCTTTGGGAAGCGAACAGAATGATATGTCGACCATTTTGATTAACTGAGGTCGACTGCATAAGTACGAGGTCGACCGTGTGCACACCATATTCGTATTGGATAAGGATTCCAACACCAGAAAGGTAACCCTAACTTATCTACCACTTAATTCGACCCATTCTCGTCCTAAATTAATATATATAAAGAAGAAGTTCAGTTACTGTTGCCAAAACTCGCAAGTTGATTGGGCAGTAGTACATTTTACATTTTTATATCCCAAATTTAATTAAATTACAACTTAGTCACTATAATGTATATTTTACATTTTGATACCCCAAATTTAATTTTAATGTAAAACTATTGAACAATTATGTTTAGATATCTAAATTTTACGAGCTTTTTGTACCTACAATTTTTTTAAGTTTACATATTGGTCCACTATTTAGATTCCACTTGAATCCATGAATACAATCAACCTATCCTTTTGAATCAATCCATGAATCCAATCCACCATACAAAAAATATAAATTTAGTTTGTATCATACAAGATGTTGTATCACTCAATTGTAGAAGAAGATTCGGCTATTTTATATTTGCTCATTACGTGAAACATTAAATAAATGATAAAAGAGAGACGATTCTAAAATATTGCAAAAGCGATTTTATAAACTCATTTAGTACATTTACGGGGTACTAAACAAACTTTTACTAACTACATGTAACAAAATAACCGACATCTACATAAGCAAGTGTCAATAAATTGCTACGGTGAAAATGGTTGAATGTTGTATTGACGGCCAGCTAAAAGAATTGGTGAAAACCTTTCCATTATCTACTTACTCTTCGTTTCATTTTTCACTCGCCTGCAATAACCCTTTCTTTATTTCTTTCTTTACCTTCTTCGTCTAACCCTAATTAGTATACAATTTTTATGTATTCTAATCACAAGTATGAACGGGTCCATACACGACTTACCAACAGTCTAGAGAATTAATAATTGAACCATGAACCACTCACTTATCAGCTAAATTAAAAATAAATGTATGTGGTTATTATTTATTAGAAAAGTAATCATTTTCCACTATGGGATTTGAAGGCATGAAATTTCAAACGAGTTCCAGTTTGTATTCATTTTGCTTCTCCCTAGAGTTTTTCTTTTTCACCCGAGCTAGAATTTTCAACAATTATACATGGAATGTTTGGCTAGGTATCTACATATATCAAATAGTTTCCATTTTTCTGTATAAAAGTAAATAATTATTATCTTAAATACATCACCATAAAGGAATTAAACATCAAGTATATTGATGGAACATTACATTTTAGTATCTAAAATTTTTGTGTATGACATTTTGGTGCCTAAACTTTTGAAGTTCTGGAAATATGTATACTTTTTGTAAATATCCATACCCTACCCCTAATTTAAATTTTGGAATTTTAGCCTCCGCCTAATTAAATAAATAATTAAATAATTTTAAATTAGAAAATATCTAACTAATACAAGTTACAACAAAAGTCTATGGCGTGTTACAAAATATACTCAGTGTCTGGACGGCTCAACACATATCTCCATCTTACTATACAATCATTCACAAACTGATCATTTAATCAATTTCGAAACTTGTTCTTAAAGTTTCCAAAACTAAATATGTTATTTTAACACTACAGTTGCAATCAGTAAAATCAATTACTTTGAGAAGCAAGTAAACCAATGGATATGATAGAATGGAGGGAATAAGGATAACTCGTAATCAGGTTCAATTGTTAGATTTTCAAAATAATTGGGAGAAGGAATATCAATTTTACAATTAAACTAGTGTTTAAAATACAATAACAAATGAGTTGTGGTCTAATGAAAAACATGTTTACTAATAATCTTAGTATCCTAATTTACATCATAGTCTACCACTTATATTTTTTATCCACACGAAAACTACTACCGGGGGTTGGATAATCGTTATCCCAAAAATTCGCCCCTGCCATACCCTACCCATAATCAATGAGTCTACTTGGGTTTAGGTAAATATCATTTATTAGCCAAAATTTTCAAAAAAAAATTAAATTGGATGCTGACTGTCATATATCTCTTCTTAGTCAATATCATATTGTCAAGTCAATATTCCTAACAAAATTGCTAACAAAAAATTAATTTTCGACTAATAATACTAACAAAACATCATAACAGGCCACATAATACATGCCCACAGGCCATCTCGGCACGCGCAAGGCGCGGCTTCGCCATCTAGTATCTATAAATATGAATATATGTCACCTTTACCGCCACCGAAACTCTGAATTAGGTTTTTTATTTACGGTTAGAGCTTTTGTGAAGAAGATCCTTTGCGGTTGCTGCTGTACGTGATTCAAGAGGTCGGCCACATGGAAGTTATGAGTCCTTGTTAAAATTATTTAGGATTGATTTTGTTGGTTTGAAACGTAATTTGTACGAGCAAAAGAACCACCCACATCGACATACATAAGCAAAAAAAGATGCAGAGCATAGTTTAATTTTCTTGTATTCGATCGACCTCGTACTGGATTAGGTCGACCGCGAAACCAACACTTGATCTTCATTTTATGTCAAATGATGATGGATAAATGGTTACAACACTTCTCTTCTATCTGGTCGACCTATTTCTATAAATGGTCGACCATTTTGTTGATGACCGTCATCAAGTGGTCGACCTATATACATTTATGGTCAATCATTTTGCTTCTGACGTCAATGAAAAGGGCGACAGATGTTTTATTGTGGTTGACCAACAATGACAACTTAAACTACTAACGGTCGACCACTACATTTTAAAGGCTGACCGTGATAAGTCATCAGGCTGCCCACATTAGTGTATTCGGGAACCTCACAAAACTGAAACGGCTTATTAGGTCGTCCTAATCCTATATAAGGTCAACCTAAAAGTGCATATTAGGTCGATCTAATCCTATATGAGGTCGACCTAAAAGTGCAAGTTACGATGGCATCCATATGTTAGAGAATCGAAGTATCATAGGAAAGTATGCTAAATTTTAAGAATTTTTAATATAACCATATCACATACTCACTTATTAAGCGAGAGCATACAAAAATTAGAAGATAACAAAGTTTTAAACATATAGATAAATTAATTGATATAAATTCTCCCGCCGACGGGCCCAGTAAAAAGTTAGTTTCCATATAGCAATAATGAAGGACATTGTCCCTTGGATTTGCTTATAACATCAGCAGGGTACTGATGACATGGTCATGGGTGGTGGTGGTGTACCTCTATGGTCATTTTCCTCGGCCCATTCCATAGACTAGAGTAGTGACCTCAATTCTAGATTCAGACATGGCGGATTGGGGATGTAAAATCTTGGTTTCCTATCTGCTAGTCAAACCTCAATCCCAGTACCACTACGGATTTTTTTTTTTTTTTAAGATATTTCGAATCAGAATGATAAATACGAAAATAATCATAATAAATGAAATTGGCAAAATAAATTGAACCCCCTGTTTTTTGCAGTACAACTGATATATACCTTCAAAATTCAAGTAGCTCAGCTAGCTCTGTACAATGGAAAATGAGCTAAGTCAGCTGCAAACAAAAACCCTAAAAACGTACCTACCTTACCTAGCTAGGCTACTTGTCATGCATGGCCACTGGAAAGTGAAAACAGAACCCCCCAAGAAGAAAAGGCAGGTTTTTATATATAAATAAATACAATTGAAAACAGAGCAAGTAAAAATTGACAAGAGAGAAGGGTTTGTTAGTGTTCACTGTTCAGTACTTGTAATTGAAAGAGGAAGAAGAAGAAGAAGAAGAACAATTGACTCCACAGACTGAAACAGTGAAAAAGAATTAAACAATACAAAAATGTAAAATATATGAGTACGTTACGTATCAGCAGGCAGGCCAGCTGGTTCCTCTCTGCTGCAAAATTTACCAAACCGAAGATCTTTTGAGAGACCTTCAGATTTGGGAGAGAGAGAGAGAGAGAGAGAAGGAGACAGAAATGGGGATTCTGTGAGTCATCTGCTGGCGCGGCTAAGATTTGCAGAGCGGGGGTCCGACCATTGCAGAAGAGAGCGTTGCGACAATCGAAGAAGAAGAAGATGCTGATGTACGCCATTTCCTAATAGAGAAGAAATTATAATGGGAAATTCTCGATCCCTTCTTTCTCTTTAATTTTATCAAATAAACTTGTAGGGGGAGAAAACTACATCACAATTCACAACCATTGGATTCATCGTTTTCATGAAAAAGCCTCCGTAACTAAAAAACATGTCTCACTTCTCTCTCTAAAGGTCATCTTCTCTGAACCAAACAACGGTTCTTTTCCCGTCCCCCAAACTGGGACTTCTCTAGCTCTAACAAAGAGCCATCAGTGGTTAATCTCAATCACCATTAATCATCCCAAACCTTCTGTTCCCCAAATTGTTGGTGGGAGAACCATTATTCCAGGGGCAGGGAAGTTTCTTCTGCTGATTGGACTACCTGGAAAAGAAAGTAAAGAAGGCATTAAGAAGAGGGAAGTGTGGAAACCTCCAGACGGCGGCAATAAAGTCTCCACCAGCCAAAGCATAGGAAGGAGAAGTGAATGAAAAGGGGCTAAATCAATTGCAAAAT
Organism: Linum trigynum; assembly: GCA_964030455.1. NCBI lineage: Eukaryota > Viridiplantae > Streptophyta > Magnoliopsida > Malpighiales > Linaceae > Linum > Linum trigynum. The sequence goes on from OZ034814.1 coordinate 11,009,842, forward strand.
CTGTGATCAGTGACAATACAATCTACATCGATCAAACTAGAGGCAACATTGAGCCAAGAGCCCATGTTCTGGCAGCGGAAAAACAGGGGAAAACTCTGGTTAGTCTCCAGGGAAATTATGAAGGGATTGACAAGAAGGATAGCTACCGCAATCAAGAGGAAAGATAGGCGAACAGGAATGGAAGAAGAAATAAAGGGAGGAGAGATTGGGGAAGAGAAGGTTGTGCGCACAATCCTCTGTCTGCTACCTTTTCTCTATGTTTCCTTCAGATCACAAATCCCTCTTTTCGTGAGAAGGAAAACCCTCAATCTCAAACCAAACTACTGTACCTATCAATGGAATCCATCACAAATGAAGCAACCAACAACCAAAGGAAGGAGAGCCTGGTCCCGACAGCATCCAGGGGCAAGGGGGGCGCCTTGTCCTGTCCTCGACTGGTGGAAGAGGAATGTCCATGCTGCTGGGGAAGATGTTAACAGAAAGCAAAGTAGCAGTGGCAAAGGCAAAGGGGGCTGGAGAAGCTCGATACGCGTGGGGCTGCTATGGAGAAGTCAACATCCAGCCCACTGAAACCCGGAATCTTTTCTTATTCACATTCAGCAACGCCGAGATCAGAGACAAGATCTGGAGGGACAGGCCCTGGAGCTTGTCTAACACACTGACGGCGATTGAAAGGTATAATGGAAGAGGGAAGCCTGAAGATGTCGCGATCGAGAAGATGGCAACGTGGGTTCAAATCCATGGGCTACATCAAAATCAAAGGAACGAGGAGAATATGGTGACTATTGGCTCGAGCTACTTCTTGGGGCTGCTGGACCTGGACAGAGCAAGCTTGGAGTACACAGGATACAGGAGGTTCCTTCGCATTCTGGTCGAGGTGGACATCAGGGAGCCTGTTCCAACAGGGTTCGATTTTCCTTTTCTTGATGAATCCTCAGGAGTGGAGCACTGCGAGGTTATTGATTTCAAATACGAGAGATTGGTGGAGCTGTGCTACTTTTGTGGCAGAATCGGGCATAACTGGCCGACTTGTAGGAGAATGAACGAGGAGAGAAAGAAGAACAGCGTAGCCTACCTGTCGGAGGTCTACACAGCGACTCTCAAGGCGGGGGTTGACTCGCCTCATAGAAGCTCTGCTTCTCAATCAAGAAACAGGGAAGAGGGTTGTATCGAAGGAGTGAAGAGGTTGGAAGCAGCTGGGCGGAGGAGAGGGGTGGAGCAACAGGGGGAACCCAAAAATACCCCCTGGTTTCACAATCCAGAGGGCTGAGGAAGCTCATGTCGGTAGGTTTTCGTCTATGGCTTTTTGCACAAATCATCGCCTTTGTGTTTTGTTATTGTTCGCTAGGTTTTCGTCTATGACTTTTTGCACAAATTATCACCTTTGTGTTTAGTTATTGTTCGCTAGGTTTTCATCTATGGCTTTTTACACAAATCATTGCCTTTGCCCACCATTTTGCACCTCATCTCAAAATACTATCGACGGAATCCTAAATAGTTATTGTTCCCCACCACCATTTTCCAATGCAGCTACCACGAGTTTTGTATCGGGACCGAGTTTCATCCTCTTTAGTGCTTTTTCTTTCTTTTTTCCTTTTTGTTCAGCATGATCACAATTGAACCAAAACACATGGGTATCCTAACTTGAACGCAAATGATCGCCTTTGGCCACCATTTTGCAGCTCATCTCAAAATACTGTCGGCGGAATCCTAGGTTGTTCCCCACCATCGTTTTCCAAGGCCACTACCACGAGTTTTGTATCGGGACCGAGTTTCGTCATTTTTAGTGTTTTTTCTTTCTCTTTTTCCTTTTTGTTGAGCATGATCACAACTAAACCTAATGTCACTACCGAAAATCCATATCATATCTAGTCAATGTTGGTGAGTTTTGTATCGGGATCGAGTTTCGTTCGGTTTAGTGGTTTTTTATTTTCACTTTTTCCTTTTTTTTGGGTCATGAGCGAGTTTTATTCGCTTTAGTATTTTTTTATATTTTTTCTTTTGGTTGAGAATGACAATTGAGTCCAAACGCATTGGTATACAACCTAATTACTCGACTCAACCAAAGCGACTTGAACCTGATTTTATAGGTTTCGGCCGGAGTGACTGCTTTTGTAATTGGTGTGTTGTGTCATGTGTGAATTTGTCCAAAACTCGGTCCAACAAGGTCAAACCTAGTTGAACCTAGTGTTGACGAGTTTTGAGTCCATAGAGAGTTTTAGATTTAGTGTTTTTCATTTTGTTTTTTCCTTTTGTTTGAGAAAGACAATTGAACCCAAATCCATAGGTATCCAATCTAATTTGACCCGATCAATGCGAGTTGAACCTTCTCAAACCTGCAATCAGTCTAAAAATTCATAAAGGAGAACCACGATTTTCTCAAACCCAAAAAAATCATAAGAGTACGACTATGTTTGGCCCGAATTTTAGAAGTTTTATGTTTCAAAAGTTGAAGTCAAGCCAAACACTTCTAAAGTTTTGCTTTTTAAAAAACTGAAGTTTTTCGTAACTTCAAAGCAGAAGCTCCGATTTGAAAATACAAAATTGTTCTTACCATATATTATTCTTTTTCTAGAAACCATAATTTTCTTTCATTTATTTCACTATAAAAAATAAATTGAAAAATAATATTATTTAATATGAAATAAATCTAACGTGATCCATATTAAATACTTTATTTTAGAATTTTTGTTCAAATTTTATGTTAGAAATATTTTTAGTCACTTTTCATTACCTCTTATATTAGAAAATAATTCTGATAGCTTTTCAGCTAAACACTCAATAATTTTTTCCAAATACTTCTTGAAAAGATTCAGAGAAGCAGCTTCATTCTGCAAAAGTTACAGCATGATCAACTACTAGCCATACAAATTAAAATGTCAGCGTCATAAAAGATTTAAATATAAATAATATATTCGACGACCCTTCTACCTTATGAAAATTCATCGGCCATATGCTATTGTAAATAACAAACCTATGAAAAGAATGAAATAAGATTATTTTCACTTTTGGGTAAACATTAAAACTATTACTCTTTAAAATATTTTTTTTTCAGATACACGAAGCGATAGCGAACGGGCTTTTGCTAGTATATTTTACGTCATCAAATTGAGAGTCCGTTTAGAACGGCTCGGAGAATAGTTGGTAAGTCGTATAAATTATTTTTCTACTTACAATCGATTATGTCGTGGAGAGAAATTTTGACATCAATTATGTTGAATGAGTGGTCATTACTGCTTTGCAAAAACCACTATTAGAAGACTGCGAACGACTAGGCATTTGGTTGTGAGTCTAACGTTGTTTGAAATGCTTAGTGTAGTATTTGGAATTGATTCTCACATAATGTGGGATGTGGGCACAAATGCTATATTTGATTGGGGGAAAAGAAATGCCACAACCACTAGTCCATTATACCACACTTTCTAATTCTATTCAAACTCATATTTGATGGAATACCACAGGTTAAATACTAGGTATTGAGAAACGTGATAATTGCCTAGAATTACAATATTTACACAATATACATTACAAACGACGTATAAATAGTTCTTCCATAATCAACTTTACACTCCCAACCAAGTGAATGTTCATGTTCCCAATCTCAATCTAGATTCTAGATGCATCTTTTAAGGCCCAATCAATCAATCAACTTGTGATGTGATATTTTATGAAACCTCAAAGCAGGCACACTGGCACAAGATCCCAAATACAATTACCTTCATCAACAGTCATTTGTTTCTTCATGATTTCTCCCCAAAGAACAATTATTCCTTCTTCATGTTAGCAGTTTAAAAACCTGCTAAAACTAAACCACAACCCAAAACTTACCTGGATTTTTCAAATTACTTTTGAGTTATAGGTATAATATGCCCCTCTATTATTACGTTTTATCAAACATGCCCATTTACTAGTTTTTACATCAAACATGTCCCTGAACTTTTCAAAAATGATCAAACATGCCCTTCTGCTAAAATTTCCAATGAAAAAATCATCAATCATGGTTGAATTGAGATTTAGACAACCCGACATCGGCAAATGGGAGGGAAAATATCAGTTTTGTCCCCCGTTTTATTTCTTTGGGTCTCTTCAAAGTGAAAATTAATTGAATGATTTGGCTATTACAAAAGAACCAAAAAATTCTAAAGTGAAATTATTAGAGAAATTGTAGACATTTGTGTCGCCCAAACCAAAGTTCGGCGTGGTTAACGGTTTTTGGATGAAAATTTTAACAAAAGTGCATTTTTTTATAATTTTTACAAAGTAAAGGGGCATGTATGATGTAAAAAAAAATAGAAAAGATGCATGTTTGATAAAACATCAAAATAAAGGGGCATATTATACCTATAACTCACTACTTGTTTACTAATTAATCTCTAGATAGTCCAAATGTATGCAGAAGAGGTAGCTGAACGAATAATTATTGATGTTATAAAAAAAAAATCTGAGTGTCATGGGAACATGAATTAGTGCAATTCTGTGGAGAAAACCTTTCTGAAAATAGGGAGCTCGAGAAGGTAAGCCGCAAAGGTTTTTTCCTCTTCCTTTTGGCCATGAAATGAAATTTGTCTAAAAAAACAAACACCGCAGCTGGGGGCATCACGACTCACGAGGATGTCAGAAACAAAGAGGACCCTCAGGCCTCAGGTATCTTCTTTATTTTGTGATGGGCGACACGTCGCTCCAGAAAGCAATAATCAACGTTGTTAAATCCCTAACGAAGGGACTAGATAGTGTGATAACACCCCTTGTGTTGTTATTGTAACAACACTAATCTCCAATCAATAGGAAGCTAGGGTTGTGATGACTAACGGAGTTGACATAGTATAAAATCAAAGCAGGAGTATAATTGTCATTATCAAAAATATGTTTAAATAATAATAACTAATAAATATTTTTTATTTTCTGCCAAAATTTTGGTCGTCGGAAACTGATCGCCAGTCACCGGAATATGCTTTTTATCGCCAGAATATGCTATTTTGTCGCCGGAATATGCTCACCATCGCCGGAATATGCTCACTGTGGTTGGAATATGCTTACCGGTGTCGGAATCTAGTCATCGGGGCCAGAATATGCCTATCGTCGTCGGAATCTGCTCACTGACGGTCATCGGAGTTTGGTCAACGAACTTCATTGACCGGTCAACGACCACCGGATGTTATGCTCTGCATTGTGAGATTGTGGTTTGGTTTCTCATATTTTTGTGTGCGTTTTGTGGTTTGCTTTATCGTGTTTCTAGTTTGCATTGAGAAGTTTCTGGTGTGCTTTCAAAAATTTTGTGGTTTGCTTTGAGGGGTTTCTGGTTTGTTTTAATATTTTTGTGGTCTGCATTAGGACGTTTTCGGTTTACTTTTTTGTGGTTTGATTTACTGTGTTTGTGGTTTACATTAGGAGGTTTCTGGTGTGCTTTCGCATATGTTGTGGTTTGCTTTGTGAGGTTTGTGGTTTGATTTAGGGAATTTGTGGTATGCCTTAGGAGGTTTCCGGTTTGCTTTATTGTGTTTCTGGTTTGCATTAAGAAGTTTATGGTGTGCTTTCGAAAATTTTATGATTTGATTTGTGGAATTTTTTATTTTTTTTAATGGATTTGTGTTTTGCTTTGTGGGGTTTCTAGTATGTTTTAGTGGATTTGTGGTATGCATTAGGATGTTTCTGGTATACTTTTTGTGGTTTGTTTTATCACTTTTGTGGTTTCCATAAGAAGGTTTCTGGTGAGCTTTAGAAATATTTGTGGGTTGCTTTATGAGGTTTCTTATATGTTTTAGGCGATTTATAGTATGCATTAGGTGATTTCTGGTATGCTTTTTGTGGTTTGCTTTATAGTTTTTGTGGTCTGCATTAAGAGGTTTCTAGTATTGTTTGTGAACAATAAGTATTCAAAAGTTCGGAAACATGAGCAAAAATGTCATTAAGGGATTTGTCGTTTTCTCAAAGATAATTCAATACCATAATTGAATTCAATAAAGAAGCGCAATTCAATTACAAGAAAAACTTAGAGTCTCATTCAAATCCATCTAATAAATAGTTCAATAGTCACTCTACCAACTCTGTTGATAATAAAAGTCATACAATCAATCTCATGTCTCTTCAAACTAGCCTCACATTCACAACCACTGCTTACATAAGCTGGATCTTCACGAATTTCCCTCTTCCCATCCACAAATCACCATCGAGTTTTCGTATCCAATTCAATTCTTCCTTAAACCTCTTTTTAAAGCCAACAGAGCAGTCAAATTAACCATCATCCATCCCATACGGGTTAGAACGAATCAAAGCAGATCCAAAAGCATAATTCGATTAGAAGACAGAAACCAATCTTTCCAGAAAGATTTCGTTTATGTGAGGGCCACATGCATTCAACCCTCTATCCATCAAAACCTCTGTCGACTCCCGACCGACTCCAACACGCTCAATTAGAGAAACTAAATTTTCTGACGAGAATGGAAGTAGGTTGACCAGACTGGCTCCAACAACCACCGCCTTCTCAGCACCATCTTGATTTCTCGTTGATGAAGAACAACCAGCAACAAAAGAAGCGAGGCAGCGGAGGAGAAACGGGATCTGCATTGCAGAGTGCCAGGATTCGACCTCCGAAGAACACCACCCTCTCCACCACCATCTTGATTAGCCGTCGATGAAGAAGAATCGAGAACAGAAAGTGAAGAGTGACGATATCTGGCATGGAAGAGTGTCGCAACGTCGGTGAGGTTGGAGGCTGGTCGACCCCGAGGAACTCGATTTTGTGTCGCCGACACTGTTGCAGTTGTTGTGAAGGACAAAGCTTCGACGGAGGCTAGGGATGGATGGAGTCGGAGGTCTTCTAGGTCAGAGGAGGCAGAGAGTGGGAGAGCAGAGTCGAGAGTTTCTATCCGTCGCTTTTTGAGTTGTAATTCAATTTTCTTTTTCTGTAATTTGTTCATTTACTCTTTTACCCTGAGTTAGATTTGTTGTTACGGTAACAACACTTAAGGTGTTGTTATACTATCCGCACCCCCTAACGAACCCCGGTTGGACCCGGTCCAACCCGAGTCGAGCATCAAAACGGCGTCCAGAAAGCCCACTGGTCTGACCCCTAAAGAGGGAGAAGAAGAGAGGGGGAAGAGGGGAGATGAATGAAGGAAGGGAAATGGTGATTGGATCATGAAGGTTAGGTAGATTTATTTTGTGGAAAATAAGTTTTTAATAGATATATGCAAGATAAATTTTATTTTCAGTCATCAAATCTTTAATTACTACCTTATTTGTATATATATTTAGAAAACATCTAAAACGGCTCAAACCGGTCGGACCCCAATCAGAACATTAAACCTCAAACCACTTGTTTGAGCGGCTCAATGACTTAAACCGGTTTGACAACCTTGGCAATAACAGACTCCGGGTTGGCTAACGGAAGTCATTGTTTTCTTGCTTTTTCTTTTATTAAAATAATATAATAATTAGATATTTTATTTAAAATTTTCAAAAATAATAATAATAAAACCGTTAACTTTTTAATTGATCAAACATTGGTTTGATCCTACTATGATGAAATTATTATCCACATGAAATTATTTGAGTTATATGTATAATATATCCCCTCTATTATGTCCCTAATACTCTTAATAATGTCACTTTAATATTTTTTTCATTGCGTAGCTCATTCATTGCGTAGCTCATTACCCCTGACAATTTTACATAGAGACCTAAAAAATTAAATGGAGGGGTAAAAATGACATTTCCCCTTGCATTTTTGTCGAGGTCGTGTCGTCCTAACCACGGTTCGACTGTGGTTGAAGATTGTTGGATGGAAATCTTAACTGAAGAGTATGTTTGATAATTTTTCTAAAGTACGGGGTTATGTATGATGTTAAATATAGTAGTAGAATGGAATGTTTGAAAAAAAAAATACATAATATAGGGACATATTATACCTATAACTCAAATTATTTTACTGACATGGCATAGAATCAACCATTTAAATATGCGACATATATATTTATTTATTCGAACCAATCATTTATCTGTTAAAAGAAAATAAACTTGGAAAAACAAAAACAATCATAATAGATAGCCAGACTAATTAGTATCCTCTTGTTGGTTCTCTCGTTCATATTGGATCATCATTGCAAATAGCAGATTGGAGGGAGAAGCAAATCTAACATAGATATATGATAAAGGTTCATGTATGTCTCACTTATAATATATTGTGCAAGAATAGCTAGAGAAAACATTTCGCAAATCAATGAGAAATACAATATAATGATTAATTAAGACTAAATAATTGAAAGAAATGGTCTTTAAATTTCTTTAGAATTAAAATATAGTTTTATAAAGATTAAAAAAGAAAAATACATATAAATATTGGTACAAATCATGATAGAACAAATCGAGAACAAGATAGGACAAGACATATCAGAAACAATACACATTTCCACTCAAAATATATCAGAGCAAATCAAATATTATGAATCAGTTTAAAATTGTCACTACCAAGGTAAACCACCATTAACAATTTACAATTTACAATTCATTTGTTCTTTTCTCTCTTCACCTCCGGCCATCTTTAGGGAATCTGATTCTTCGTGTTATTGTTACATAAATAATTGATACTTTATACTTATATACTCATGCAGTCCTTCTAGTTACACGGTCTTCTTCCTTAGCTTTACCTCGGCCTCTCGTGGCCTGGCCGTGGGGTTGGCTGGCTCCTCCATCTCTTCTCTCCTCCCTAACACAGCCACAGTAACTCCTTCCTTTCCTTTCCTTTCCTTTCCATCCTAAAGTTTCAAACTTTCCGTTATTAAATACCATAAGTCCATAACCTCTGCATCTCCACAGAGTCAGTCCCCTGTTTTTTTTTTTTTTTGTCCCCTTCCCTTCAGATTTCACTCTTCCCCCTCTCCTTACAAAATCCTTTCTTTATTATGTTCAGTGTTCCCCTTTCGTCTTTTCAAAAACCCATTGCCGCTTTTCCCCCTTCTCTCAGGTCAGCTGTTACAAAAGCTATTCTAACCATCCTCTGCTTCGTTCTTTCCAACCCCCCAAAACGGCTTCCCTTTTTCCTCTCCCGCTTTCATGGTGGTTCCTTTTTTGACCCTTTTCCCCTCTCCGTGTAAGTAACCCACTTTCTTTCTGGGTTCTCTGCCTTCATTCTCTCTTTCTCTCTGCTTCTCCTTTCCCTCTGGCTCTCCCCCTGTTCTTACAAAGGGGCAAGAACTAGGAGAGACAAAATAAGATGGGTAAAGCTGCTAGGTGGATCAAGAGCTTGTTTGGGATAAAACCAACCGCCAGTGAGGGGAAAGAGAAGCGGACATGGATGTGCGGCGGATTCGGGCATTCGGGTAGGGATTCCGGCGAGTCGTTGTGTCGAAACCCGGCAACCACCCCGCCTAACATTTCTCCGGCGGAAGCTGCTTGGTTGAAGTCTTATTACTCCCAGACGGAGAAGGAGCAGAGCAAGCACGCCATTGCGGTTGCTGCCGCCACCGCTGCGGCAGCGGATGCTGCGGTGGCTGCTGCTCAGGCGGCCGTGGCAGTCGTCAGGCTCACTAGCCACGGAAGGGGAACGATGTTCGGCGGTGGCAGCCACGAACGATGGGCTGCTGTCAGGATTCAAACCGTTTTCAGAGGTTATTTGGTGAGTGCCATTGATCATGCTCTGTTAGAACGAATTTGCCTAAACCTCTGTTTTTTTTTTATAAAAAAAATTTACTCACGGTTGTGAAGCTCTGTTTTTATTTGGGGGGGTTTTGCAGGCGAGGAAGGCTTTGAGAGCTTTGAAAGGATTGGTGAAATTACAGGCCCATGTGAGAGGTTTTTTAGTGAGGAAACAAGCGGCGGCGACTCTTCACAGTATGCAAGCGTTGATCAGGGCTCAAGCCGCTGTTAGGTCTCAGAGAGTAGCTGCTCGGAATCGATTAGAAATTCGAGCTCGGAAATCAATGGTAAAGCTAAAATGTCGCAAATTTCTCATACATAGAAGAGATTTTTCAAGTTAATTCAATTAATTGGGTTGTTTGTTCTTTCAGGAGAGATTTGACGAGATGAGAATTGATCATACGGCGTCAACCCACCATAGTCGGAGGCTCTCTGCTCCGCTAGACAGCGGAGTGATATTTGACGGCGCCAGCAATCTGGCTGTCGCCGACGATACGCCGAAGATCGTGGAGATGGATACAGGGAGCAGGCCCAGGTCCAGATCTCGACGAGGTACAACTACAAACACGGGTTCCTCTGTTTCCGATTTCGGTGAAGACCCTCCGCCGCCGATGATTGTGCACTACCCTCCCCGGCTGTCGATCCCCGATCACCGGTACTTCCACAACGACTACCCTTCTTCCGACTGGGGATTCACCGGCGACGAGTGCAGATTCTCCACGGCGCACAGCACTCCTCGGTTTCTGACGCCGGGGCAAGGCGGCGTTGGAGGGTGCTGCGGCGGAGACGGGGGAGTCAACGCGCCTGCGCCGTTGACCCCGGCGAAGAGCATCTGCGGCGGGGAGAATTTCTTCCGGTCGCCGTACGGTGGGTACTACCCAAACTACATGGCGAACACGCAGTCATTCAGGGCGAAATTGAGGTCCTACAGCGCACCGAAACAGAGGCCGGAGCCGCCGGCGGGGCCGGGGACGGGGAAGAAGAGGGTTTCTTTGAACGAGTTGCTAGAATCGAGGAGCAGTTTGAGCGGGGCGAGGATGCAGAGGTCGTGTTCGCAAGCGCAGGACGCCATTAATTTCAAGAATGCGGTGATGGGGAAGCTTGATCGGTCGTCGGATTTCTTCGGTAGGGAAAAGGAGGTTTTACAGTTACAGAGGAGATGGTAGAAATTTGCAGAGGCACCCAATTAAGGAGATTTTATTACATAATTGTTAATTAGGCTTTTAATCATTAGAGAGGTGATGGTAGATTGATTAACAAAGGAGAAAACTGTAACGGTCACCAGATTAGTGATTGAATATAGTCCTACATAAATATCACCATTAATGTTGGAGCTGTATCCTACAAATCACAAAAGAAATGCGTCGTGAGGGAGCGGTTTTTGCTAGGACAACCAACAAATTGCCTAGGAAAGCGGCTGTCTTTAGAACCGTCAGATCACGGAGCGATCCAAGGGCGGCAGCGTGCCATGTTAACGATCTGCATCAGGGATCAAGAACCGTTGGTGGAGGGGGTGGTTTCTCGTCTTGGAAAACGCAAATCGTGGTTGGCAGGAGGGTGCGGTTTTTGCTAGGACAGCCAACAAACCGCCGAGGGAAGCAGTTGTCTTTAGAACCGTCGGATCACTGAGCAATCCAAGTACGGACCGCGCGCCATGTCAACGATCTGCGTCAGGGATCAAGAGCCGCAGGTGGAGGGGGTGGTTTCTCGTCTTGGAAAACGCAAACCGTGGCTGGAGGGAGCGAGTTTTGTGAAATGTCATCTGCATTAAAATCGTAACTCAGTTAATACTTAATACCATAAAAATCACAAATCACAATAAAAAGTAATACAAAACAAACTTGCTAAGTAACGTTAATCGCAAAAACTCAAATAAAGTAGGCTACACAAAAGAAATTTGAAGAAGAATAAGGAGAAGGGTGAAGAGTTGAGGTTTTTGGGGCTGTCTTTTATAGCAAAATGACCACTAAAAACCGCAAGGGAAGGGTGTGGTTTTCATCTGGCATGCAACCCCCACGTCTACAACCTCTGCATGCCGACATGTCGGATGTCGGGAGAATGGGGACGACACACAAATCGTTGGGAGATGTGCGGTTTGTGTGTCGACAAGACAAACCGTCTATTGAAGGAGCTGTTTCTATTGTTTACGTAGAACCGCTCCGTCAACAGGCGTTTTTTTTCTAGGTCAGCCATTAAACTGTCGCTTCATGTGGCGGTTTTTTTAAATAATTTAAACCGCCACTCCACTATGCGATACTCTCTAAAATCGCCTCCCCACGTGGAGGTTTTCATATAATGGTGGTATATTTGAAATTTTTCTGGGTTAGGTGATATTTTTGTAATTTTTTTTACACAGTGGTATTTCTGGAAAAAAAAAATTCAAGAAAAATCAGCATACCATCTATTTACGACTCAAACCTAATACCTTGAAATTGTTGAATAGTTACTACACTATTGTAGTACCATTAACCATGTGAGATGCTTGATTATTGCTTGATACCTTTTATACACAAAAATGGAGGGAAACCTTTGGATTGATGTGGGTTTCAAAATTTGCACACTATGATGTATATGTAAGGCCAAGTCCATATTGAGTATGATGTATCAAGTAGAGAGGGCAATTGGATTCCAAAAACAAAAACAGAAACAAAAATAGATAGATGAGGTGACTGAAGCAAAAATAAAATAAAATCATTGATGCTGCGCCCGCCCAGCCCATGTGCCCACCCCAATTTTTGCTCACCAATCTCCATCTCTATCCCCTCCTCCTTCTATGGGTTTTTTGCAAAAACCGGTTTTGTCTTGGAGCAATGCAAAGCTAAGCTAAGGAATGTGTTGCATGTGATCACACTGAAAATCCCAATTCGGTACCATGCCGATAAGGATTGGCATACCAAGAAGTTGATATCTTAGAATTGTCTCATTTATCGTTGACGATGTTTAAAAGAAAATGTTACTATCTTTATTTAACCTTCATAAATGTAAAAGAGTATTAAGAGTATCAATCCAACGACGATATCAATATCCATAGTTCATCAAATTCGTGAAATTTGCACGCTCTTCCCTACTCGGTTTCTGAGATTTTGGGAAGGTGAATGATGATGGTGTTTCCTTGTAGTTACTTAGCTTGCAAAACAACTCATTCTCCTAATTATTATGCTTCTTAACTAATTTGGTTGTTGTTAAATGTTAATTATGGTTCCCCAATCCTCCTTCCTCAATTATTGTGAAGGACAAACATTTGCCATAAGCCCTAAACATGGGAAAGGAATGGCTGATTTTGGATTTTTCCCATGAAAGTTTTCATAAACAAACACTAATTATTGTTTGGGAGCCCAACGTACGAGGCCATCCTAATTACTAGGTTGTTCAACTAGTTCGGCTGGTGTCACTATGAGTTCAATTTTTGAATCCCCCCCTCCCAATTTTATATGCTTAATAAATGTTGTTTTATCTGTACACATAGGTTGCTAGCATACCCTTCATAATGAAAATTTTAGAATCTTTTCCCTTACTACGAGACTCTACGTCAAAATTAAGGTAAAATAATTATCATTGTTGTCATGATAGTAGTCTAATACAACCACTTGTTGTTGGATCTCCATTCTTAGCCTTTCACCAATAAATATTTGGGCCAAAGTTCACATTTTCCATAGTAGATTGGGAGTCTGAAAATATAGGATCGGCGGGTGGGGTAAGAAGATGAAGCTTAGCTGCCGTCGATGATGGCTATCCATTAGCAGTGATCTGGTAGGCGGAAAGGGAAGCCCGACTGTTCGCTGGTGGAAGACGAGGAAGGTAGACGATGTGTTCGCCAATGAGAGTAAGGGTAGTTTTAAATTTTAGAAAATATCAGAAGGTTAAAATTAGAAGAAAAAGAAGATAATGAGGGATTTCAAAATAGTCGAAAGAGCAAGTTATTTCGAAATCCGACACCTTGAAGGTCTCCAAACCTCAACACCTATGAAATGACTTGTTTTCAAAGCAATTTCTAATGAGAATTTTGATTGAAATCCAGTGGATGAGAGATTTGGGTGAAATCCCTCATCCATACGACCCCTCAATGTCAACTATTGATAAAAACAGTCAAAATTGTGCAAACTTTAGAAACATAAACCAACTCTAGTCTGCGAGGATTTGCAGAAAAACGAAACGAACTTCACATATGAACTTTTTTCTACCTGCTTGAGTTGAATTCACACCGGCCACAGGTGGCTTTCAAGCATTACAATGAAATTTGAATTAGGAATCATCACCACCAACCAAGACAATGGCATCATTACCCCTAAATTTGAACAATAAGAAGAAACAGTAGTAGGTCGATCACGAGGTGATGGAACCAAGTTGACCAATTAATGTCGTGGAAAAAGGGTTGAAAAACTTGGTTCTTGATCTTGTTGAGAGTTGGTAATGTCAATGGTGTGTGTTTGACTTTTTGTGTGACAGTCACATCAAGAAGAAAGTAGTAGTAACTGCATGGGATGGGATGGAGGAAATTATGATGGGAAATTGGTAATGATGATGATGTTGATTTGTTACATAGTACTTAATTGTTTGCTTATAATGATTCACTTTTTGTTCTTTTCATTGATTCTTTTCTTTCCCATTGGTAAATGTGAATGAATAAATGAAAAAAGAGGGAAACTTTGGGAAGAGGGGAAAGGATTCCAATTTGTCTTTCTCTCTGTGTGTGGGTTTGTTTCTAGGGTTTAGGGTTTGCTTGCATCATGTGGGCATCAGCTGCTGCCTTTCAAATCAATAACAAAGTGTGGGGGTGAGGGGACAACAAGCAGCTGTTTGTTTGTGTTTTAAAAATTTTGATTTGATTTTGAACCTTCCTTCTTCTCATCTTTCTCAGCTGCTTTGGTAGGTGAAGTTGTATTCACTATGTTTGGAAATTCGAGGGGTGTAAGTTGATAGGTAAATTATAAGAAGGTGCAAATTGGTGGAGGATGTAAGTGGATGAGTAAATTGTTGTTTGGATGAAAAAGTACGTGTACAAATATAGTGAAAAGTAATAAAATTATAATATTATTATTATAAAAAGGATGTATTAAAATTATAAAAGATGATCACAAATAAAAAAATAAAAAAATAATTTATAATAATAATAAATATTAACAAATATAATTTAATAAAAATAATTATTAAGCCAATAATGCTTTAATAGTAATTTAAGGTAATAATCATTGATCGAGCAATCTCAAAGCACGAAGCCCAACCTATGGTCAAGGCATATAACTATCAAATAGCTCATATCTCACACTCGAGCGTTGTTTGTCGATATGGTGATCTCGATTTGACTAGATGAACCTTAGGACCAATGATTGACCACCACTACATTCAGTCCTATTTGGTCCTCTCCAAATGTTATCGATCCATTTTATTTCAATATTTACACGATACTTCTTCTGTATAGTTTTCAACGAAATTTAGTCAACCGAATTGACCTGAGTCAACCAAACATTTTCTCATTCTACTTTTTCCACGACACTTCTTCTCAATACTTTGAAACATAAATTTGAGTCACACTTCGTCAAACACATTCAAAAATTGGAACAATTTGACAAACTTGCTATTCACAGACAAATTTTATATTAATAATAACTACGATAATAAAAATCAATAAAAAATATGATTTATGATTCAATAGTAATTGTAGTATTTCTTGCTATCTTAATAATAATTACATATTTTTATTCAAAATATAATTATTTGAATATAATAAAACATATTATAATAATTTTAAAATTAATCTTATACACTAACCTCTTCTTCCTTCTTTTCTCTCTCTTCTTGCACCCCAAATTGGGGGGTTAAGGGGAATAGTGATTTAACCCCCCATTTGCTCCCCCTTGCACTATTGCAAATTAACCAAATGGGGGTAAATGCATTGGGAATGACATTTACCCCCAAAACTTGCACCTCCCTCCCTTTGCACCCCTAGCCAAACATAATGGTTCAATTTTTTATATTGCTAAATAGCGCTTATCGGTTTAGCGTTCTTTAAAAGTTTTTCTGATTAAACCGCGGGTATGATACGGTTTTCAAGCATCGTGAACTTCGACTTAATTTATGATTGGTTATGGTGAGTTGTTCATCTAGATCTCACATTAGCCAAGCCAGTTTGAAACTGTTTGGTGGATGCAAATCCGTTTTAAAAGTTTTGAATACACTTACCCTTGAGAAAGTGTGTGTCGGAATTGGGGTACGATGTAATGTTTTTTGGTATGGACATCGCAACATGATAATATTTTTTAACCTATAACTAGTTGGATGCAAGCGGTGTCAATTATTCACATGTGATTTTTGTTCCTCTGCAGACTCTAACATTAGTTAGAATTTAAGGATCTCACATTGTACTCAAAATTTATATGAATTATTATTAAAAAAAAGTTGATACGAGTTCCATGAAGATAGGTTTCAATAGGAATGAGCAATGGGTGGGTCAACCGCTAGAACCATCCGAATCCACCCGATTATAACCCATCTATTACATGTTTGGGTGAATGTGGTGGGTGGGTGTAAGTCATCATTATTGTCACCCATTAAATTTGGATGGCTGGCAGATGGGTAGTCGGTGGGTAGCCGGCGGGTCATTAACCGCAAAATTACATGATATATTTTATAATAAAAACACATTTTTTTCTTATCTCAAAACTTTATCGTGATTGATTCAATTAAACTACAATGATCTTTTATAGATTTTACTTGATTTATAACATAAAATCATTTATTTTAAAATATGATAACTATCACTAAAATATTTTGTTTTCATAAATGAGATCATCGGTTTTAGATTATGTAATAAACTACGTTTAATAGCTATAAATTTTATTGATTTGTAGCATTGATATTCAATTAGTTTTATGCAAACTTTTATGGCTCATATGATCTAATTCTTTAAAAATAATTTGACCCACCAAAACGGTCAAACCCACCCATCATCCGTTTCGTCCACCCAACCCACACACTACGATACATGGGTGGGTGTGAGTCAATTTTTCATCACCCACCGTAACAATGTGTAGGTGAATTTTGCTAAAAAACTCACCCAACGGCCAACCCACCCATTGTCCATCCTAAGCTTCAAGCAGCAAATTCTATCAAAATGTAATGCATTTAAGTTCAACAAACATACAAATTTTGACGTCAAATAGGAAACCAATTTTAACAAGCAAAGGTCTTGGCTTGGGACTTGGGATCCTCGACCTCATACTCGTAGTGATGGTGGAAGTCCAATTTCAACGAAACGTATCCGAAGTCCCGAGTCCGCAATAAATTTGTCGCGACGTTTCTCCTAGTGGTGGGTTTCTTACATCTGGGCCGTGGCCTGGGTTGCAAGCTCTGGAGAGGCCGAATTACGGCCCATATGTGCATTCCGGAAAAGGCTTTGGGTAATTGGGTGAGGGCTAATCTACTCAATGCCTTTCAGCCCAACAGTCGATCTGCCTATCACCAATACAGCAATAAGTATAACAAGGTTTATGGGTTTTTACCGACCCGTTGGTCAGATAAATATTGTTTCATTTTATGGATAAATTTCTTCATACTTTTAAATAATATGAGATTTTTTAAAATATTTAATTCGTTATTTCAAAGTAATTTTTATGGTATTTGTTGATTCTGACATTAGTGATAATTAGTTAATGTATATTTTTTATCAAGTCGTCCTGGTGTACTGTTGTGTATTTTTTTCATACATTAGCAGAAATTTGCAAAATTTTTATTATCAGATTTGAATTTGGAGTTGGAAGGAATTGAAGGTATATTAAAAAATCAAGAGAATAATGAAATTATTATACCTAGAAATCTCAAATATGGAAGAACACAAAAAAATGATTCTTATTGTATAAATTAAGATAATTTAGTGTATATGTTTGTTTGAATAATAAGTGGTGGCTTTAAGTGTTTGATACTAATGCATGTACAAAAGTTAAGAAAATCCAAACATTATAAACCTTAAATTTACTCTACCAATACGATCTTTGACTTTTTATATGGAGTTAAAAGCATAAATTGTCACTCTATTATCCAGTCTTCTCAAACCTATCCCTCTACTATTTTTCACATCAAACATGCCCGCGTACTATATAGTATATACGTTTTAACAAGTTAAATTTATCCCAATTTTTGTGGCTTATCTTATTCGTCTACAACTCCCAATAATTAATAGACACAATCCCATCATCCACCTGTTCCGCCTTTTCTTCCTTCGACCCAACAATAAATAAACACAAAAACTTGTTTGTCACGAAAGAACCTTGAAGACCGACTTTTGAATTTCAACCACTCTCTGAAAGTCCATAATTATTGATCGATTCGACTCAATCATAAAAATTTGAACCCAAAACTTTTAGAATATCTGGATTTCAAATTATCTAAGTTTGTCAAACCGGTTTAGTCCGTTGGTCCGGTCGATTAAGTGGGTTGAGGGTTAAAGGTCCAATCGTCTTAGTTCGCTTTTGCCCGGATATACGAAGAAGTCATTATATTATTCATATATTTATAAATTATATAAAATCTCATCTACATATGGATAATATTCTTCCTAGCCCGTACTATCTACATTTGTTATTACCTGCTACTTTTCGTTATCCTCCTTCGCGCTCATAAAAAGCACTCCAACAACATGTATTCATCACGTGATAAATATTGCACTCCTATGGCGACGGTGTGTGTGTCAGATGCGGAATTAATGAGGAACGATCGAGTGAGAATTGAGCGTAGGGTGTTTGCGAGAGAAGGAAATATGAGATGGAATGTGAGTTCTGTCAGTAGTCTCTTTGTCTACAGAATTAACTCAACAAATTTAGCTTACCAATTCGCGGACCGGGAGCTAGAATGGGAGCGTAAGAGCGTATATTATTCAAGAATTATAATTTGAATTTGCGGAAAGAGTGTGACTATTATATTAATTTAATTAATATATCATTTAACTTGTTGAAAGCGCTTCCAGCTAGTGAATTCCACCATTGGGATTTCTTAGAGTTAGCAGTTCGTATTTCTCTGTTCCTCTGTATTCTAATCAGTAGTAGTCTCTTCCTTTGCTTACTATCTTGTTTTGGTCAAAATATTACAACAATGCAGCGGAAATATAAAAATAAAATTATTTTTGTAGAATGATAGCTTTAAATAATCTGATTAGGACCGAAAAAGAACAGACTTCAAAAGTTGAATAGAAACCCATCAAAATTTACGATATTTTTTTTAATTTTTAATTGAAGTTTTAGTTTTATTTTATTTAAAATGAAAAGAGAAATGAATGCATCGTTTATTCACCCCCATGTACTCAATTAGTTGTTAATAAAAGAGTCTATATCTTCTTCTTCCCCTTCGATTATTTGTTTCCTAAGCCGACGCTGGAGATCTCCTGTAGATGTACCAAATTGGCAAATCTATATCATGAGCCATCTAACTAACCTCTTATCATTTTATTTAGCCCCAAACCCGTAATTAGATGATCTAATTCACAGTCCTCATTCACGAACTCGTGGTGTATCATTTTCATGTTTGCTCTCGAGATCTCTGACAGCATCGCATGAATTCCTTTCTCCCACGAAAAAGCGGGTCATCGTATTCGAGTCAAAGCTGTTGATTGGGCTATAACTACTTTCATTTTTCTTTGTTATTAAAGCTATCCCTCTACTATTTTTTCACATCAGACATGCCCGCGTACTATATAGTATATACGTTTTAACAAATTAAATTTACCCTCATTTGTGGCTTATCTTCTCCGTCTGCAACTCTCAATAATTAATAGACACAATAAATAAACGCAAAAAACTTGTCGGTCACGAAACTACCTTGAAGACCGACTTTTGAATTTCAACCAGTCTCTGGAATTCCACACTTATTGATCGATTTGACTCAATCATAAAAATTAGAACCCAAAATTTTTAGAATATCTAGATTTGGAATTATCAAAGGTTGTCAACCTGGTTAGCCCATTGGTCCGGTCGATTAAGTGGGTTGAGGGTTAATGGTCCAATCGTTTTAGTCCGCTTTTGCCCGAATATATGAAAAAGTTATTATATTGTTCATATATTTATAAATTATATATAATCTCATCTACATATGGATAATATTCATCCTCGCCCGGACTATCTACAGTTGTTTCTCTATCTGCTATTGTGCGCTATCCTCATTCGCGCTCCTAAAAAACACCCCAACAACATGTATTCATCACGTGATGAAGGTCGCACTCCTATGGAGACAATGTGTGTGTCAAAATTGGAATTAATGAGGAATGGCCAAGTGAGAATTGAACGTGGGGTGTTTGCGAGGGAAGGCAATATGTGATGGAAGACGAGTTTTTCCAGTAGTCTCTTTGTCTATAGAATTAACTCAACGGATTTAGCTTACCAATTTGCGGAGCGGGAGCTAGAATGGGAGCATAAGAGCGTATATTATTCGAGAATTATAATTTGAGTGCCCCGAAAGAGCGTGAATATTATTTTATTTTAGTTAATATATCATTTAACTTACTAACATGGTTTGGTCAAAATATTACAACAATGCAACGGAAAAAGAAAAATAAAATTTATTTTAGTAGTATAATAGCTTTAAATAATCTGATTAGGCCTGAAACTTCAAAAGTTGAATAGAAACCCACCAAAGTTTACGATACTGTTTTTAATTTTTTATTGAATTTTTTTAAAAGGAAAAGAGAAATGAATGTATTGTTTATCCACCCCCATACACTCAATTAGTTGTTAATAAAAGAGTCTATATCTTCTTCTTCCCCTTCAATTCTTTGTTTCCTAAGCCGACGCTTGAGATCTCCTGTAGATGTACCAAATTGGCAAAGTCTATATCATAAGTAATCTAACAAACCTCCTATCCTTTTATTTGGCCCTAAGCCCGTGATTTGATGATCTAATTCACAGTCTCCATTCACGAACTCGTGGTGTATCCTTTTCGTCTTTGCTCTCCAGATCTCTGGCGGCACCACATGAATTCCTTTCTCCCACGAAGAAGCAGGTCATCGTCTACGGGTCAAAACTATTGATTTGGTTATAACTTGTTTCACTTTACTTTGTTATTAAATCTATATAGTATATACGTTTTCACAAATTAAATTTACCCCCATTTTCTGGCTTATCTTCTACGTCTGCAACTCCCAATAATTAATAGACACAATCTCATCATCCATCTGTTCTGTTTTCTCTTCCTTCAACCCAACAATAAATAAAAGCAAAAACTTGTATGTCATGAAAGAACCTTGAAGATCGACTTTTGAATTTCAACCACTCTCTGAAAGTCCACAATTATTGATCAATTTGACTCAATCATAAAAATCGGAATCCAAATTTTTTAGAATATATGGATTTCAAATTATCAAAGGTTGTCAAAATCTTCAACAACTTTCTAGATTTCGTGCCGCATGTATCCTTTTCATCTTTACTCTCCAGATCTATGACACCACCACAAGTATTCCTTTCTCCCACGAACAAGAAGATCATCGTCTTCGAGCCAAAGCTGTTGATTTGGCTATAACTTGTTTCATTTTACTTTGTTTATAGAGAGAAAAATCTCCCAAATAAGTGATATATGAAATAACATTTGTGAAGTTTGATTTTTTATGTTCTGATTTTTAGTTGGAGCTACAATTTCTGGGTTGGAAGTTGGTAGTTTCTGTAAAAGAATTGTGAAGCAAAAATATCATTCCTACTTTCGCTCTCGTTGTAGAAAATTTTAAACGAGACAACAATTTTCTCATTTTAGTATTACATATTGTGTAGAGTGTAGATAAAGACATGTACTTTCACTAAAAATTCATTGACACATTAAAAAGGGTGAAATGAGCCAACTTATTAAACTCGTAATGATTGTTGGATCCAATCATGTCATAATAGGAAGAGGTTTAGAATTTGACGGTTAGTTTAACTACAATGTTCAAAGAACCAATCACATATAGTTTACACAAAAATATGAATACAATTGTTTTATAGTAGGTCTAAAACTTAATACTAATTTAAGAATTATACATCACTTCTACATATTCAATACTTCAATTTGATATGGAATATTCAAGCCAATGATATGTGAGCCGCAATTTTAAAGTTATCCTCTATTTATAAGATATATAAGAATTTAATTAAGTATTAAACAATAATTAAAATGAGGAATTTGGCATTTGTTGATCACACCAAGTTTCAACTCAAATGCATGTTCCTCTAATAATTTTTGCTTCTTATTTGTATGAGATGAGGTCAACTAGCTCTATGACTGTGCAGCTGGAAAAAAAATATGAAATTTACTATTGCGGGATTATGATGGCTTTTGAGATGGTTGGGTCTTTATAGGCTCTCGAATCTAAAGCAAGAAGA
Organism: Linum trigynum; assembly: GCA_964030455.1. Classification (NCBI taxonomy): domain Eukaryota; kingdom Viridiplantae; phylum Streptophyta; class Magnoliopsida; order Malpighiales; family Linaceae; genus Linum; species Linum trigynum. The sequence goes on from OZ034814.1 coordinate 11,031,807, forward strand.
AGAGATGATGAGATAGTCGAACATGGTCTGTGATGTTCCATGTTGTAGTGCTTTGTGATAAATAAAAGGATGATATGACAACGTAGTTCCGTATACAAATTGTTAAAAACACCATCATTTTGGAGTGGCCCGGTGCTCAAATCAGTTGGTTCAATCGGTCGGATTTTTCGATATTATTGGGGTTTCATGGGTTTGATCGAGCCTGAGTAGACAACCAACTGGGCCTTCGGCACCCGCTGAGATACTCAGGTTTTGGTAGAATTGGTTCGACCAGTAGAGTGAAACTCGAAATGACTATCATGGTTATGACTCTTGTCTGTGTTTGAAGACACATTAGTTGAAATCACAATACTTGTCTATTTTCTATACAAAATAAAGATGAATAATGGCGAAGACAAAAGTGTCATTCATCTTTTTGCTCTCATTGTAGGAAATTTGAAATGAGACGAAAACTTTATCATGCCAGTAGTATATATTGTGTAGAGTGTATATGTAGACATGTCCTTACTCTAAAAATTCATTTTAATAAACAAAAAAGATGAAATAAACCAACCTATTAAAGTCAACCTCGTCTAATGATTGTTGGTTCCAATACTGTCTCTCGGATTAGGAAGATGTTTAAAACTTAACGATTAGCCGAGCTAAAAAGTTCAAAGAACCCACCTCCATATAGTTTGTAGAAATATATGAATATGATTGTCTCATAGTAAAACTATAAACTAATACTGATGTAAGAGTTCAACATCGCTTATACGAATTCGATATGTAATATTGAACCAATGATATTTGTTATATGACTTTAAAGTTATCATCTATTTATAAGATAAATAGAAATATAAATTAAGTATCAAAATATAATTAAAATAATTAATATGAAAATCGAAGTATCAAACATCAATTAGTACCGAGGGAAGATTTAGTGACCTTAGCTAACTGTTGAAAAGTTCTGTGATTTTTTTATTTTAGCTTCATGTATGTGTTTTATTTAAAATGATACAACTAATTTATGTAGTCTGATTGGTTAAGATGTTTGTCATTGTTGAAAATGACCATGGCTCAAATCCTAGTGTCTTCCTTTTCTTAGGAATAAATGAGAAACAAACAGATCATTGTGAAGACAAGAATACCCTTTCTACTTTCAATCTCGTTGCAAAAAAATTTGAATGAGGGTGGAAGTTACAATAACTAGCTATCAATATTCTTGTAGATGTAGATTATCTATCCATTTGTTGTACTTCGTTGAAATTAAGATAAACTAATGAAACTTCCACCAAAAAAGTGAGAGGAATGTTTGATACGGTTCGCTCATATTGAAATCTCATAATTATATTCTCTTAGACACTGACATGATCGCTTGTTAGGGACCTATACAATATACCTGGAAAAATATTCCACTACTCGTGCAGAACTTTGGGGGACAATGAAGGACTTCGAGCTAGCATGAGAGACAGGGCATCATCAAGTTGAGATGCTGATTGTCACCAAAACAAGGCGTTCACTCATACAGGACGATGACCACCATAACAACCAACATGCCAACCTTACTTTGGCAATGCCCAAAATCTTTTACATCGAGAGTGGGAGGTTTGCCTTACCCATGTTTATCGGGAAGCTAGCTTGTTGGTAGACTGTCTTGCTCACAAGGGACACTCCTTACCCGGAAAAAATCCCAGAATGCACTAGTTCGTAAAAAAAATTTCCAAAATACAGTACTTATGAAAATATTTCCCAAAATACAGCAGTTTGGGGTTCACCGCTGCGGACAAAAACAGTGATGATATTCACCGCTGCAAACAAAAATGGTGAAGGGTTCACCATTTTTTATAAAGGTGGGGAAACCATCACCGCTTTTGTCCAAAACGGTGAACACTTCACCGTTTTTTACCAAAACAGTGAACCCTTCACCGCTGTAGTTCAAAACGGTGAACCCTTCACCGCTGTTGTCCAAAACGGGGATTTTTTCCCACGTTTTACAACCTTGGTAGGTTGGAAGTTAGGTAACAGCGACTTAACATTCACCGTCGTGGTCGAAAGCGATGATGGTTCACCGCTTTAGTCAACCGCGGTGATTAGGCCCCAATAATTCCTATAAATACCCAGCCCTCAGATTCCCCCTTACAGCAATTCAGTACGAAATTAGGAAATTTTTGGTCATTTTCTCAGTTGGTGATAACGATGTAATTGCACATATTTGCGCCCCTAGTTCTTATCCGTTTGAGGGGCATAGTCGTGTGTTTTGACCTATTTTACGCCGGGTTGTGCTATTTTGTCATGTTTCAGGTCCCAGGTGTCAAAAGGAAGGCTAAGCGCGAGTTTCGGGGCATTCGGAAGTCATTTCGGTGAGCTGGAGCCAAAACACGGGCAGACCTAAGGCATTACACTGCCGTGTTCCTGTGGCCGTGCTTTTTATGCCGAGAGCAAATTTGGTTTGGCAAATTCAGCTGCAAACACGGGCACCATTACACGGCCGTGTTCAGGCAAAGCACGGTCGTGTCCACCGCGAAGCACGACCGTGTTTCTCCCAACTGCTGGCCGTGTAATTAACCCTGGCCGAGGCACGGGCGGGCTCAGGCAAAGCACGGCCGTGTCCTCGACCGTGCTTTGGCCACTGATGCTTTTTTAAGCAGATTTTCAGCCAAAGAGAAGGGGATTCGAGTTTTTGAGAGAGAGAATGATTCCTAGAGAGAGAAAGCGACGAACAAGAGTCTCCAAGCGCCCTAGCTTGATCTTCAACACCATTGGAGGCCAGTTTGAGCTTGGAGAAGTGCCGATCAACGTCCAGGAGCAGGAATCCATCCTTCACAGTATGAATTCCGTGCCTGATTCTGCTTTTGCTTTCTTCTCCATGGAGTAGTTCTCCTATTCATCTGGGTATGGAGAACCCTAGATTTGTATGTTAGGCTTTGATTGTATGAACCCAAGTACTGATTCTATGATTTGATTATATTCGATTGAGGTTTGATTGATTGAATGACATGAATCCTGATCAAATTCCTGTTGTTTCTGCTTTAACCTAGAATGAGAATATCTGCCTAGGTTGATAGAGCATCCTTGATTGAAGGTAGGGAGTTGGTGACTTTAGTCGAGGCGCCAACTCACTATTCTGTACCGGATTTACTCCGGTAGTGGAGGTTTTATTTGTTAAGGCCTCAATCTGTTTACTCCGGTGGAGGTTAGTCGCCCGCTAGAGACTCAGATTGAGAGGGTCTGAAGACCTTTAGTCGAGACTTCAGGCTGTTTAAGAACCTTCCGCAGTATAACTTTCATAGAAACTGAACTTGGTAATTACAATCCGGCTTAACTGCAGTCTAGGGGGAACCATATCCGGGTGACCTCTCTTAACCTGAATACAACAGTTTACTTGCTTTGTTAGTTTGATAGTTTAGACTTGCATTCCAGTTTCATTGCTAGATAACAAGAATTCACTGAGTAGTCATCAGATCTAGGACCCGGGTTGACATATAAACCTAACCCGCTATACCACGCTTTAGGAAGTGGTTTCACTTGGCCAATTCCTGGAGTGACAGTAGAGTCGAGTCAAGTTTTTGGCGCTGTTGCCGGGGACGGCTAGGTTGTTGAAGAAAAGTGATTTCTGTTAATTTAGCTTTTCTTTTTGCTTTGTCCCACTTGTGCCTTCACGGGTTTGCTTGCTTGAGTGTGTGCAGGTAGTGCATGACCCGTAGCCAGTCAGGAGGTTTAGTGTCGTTGAATCCAGAGATTGACCGCACTTGTCGCCAACTCAGGAGACAACAGAGAGCTAGACTGGCTACGGAAGAGCGCATAGACGGCCACGTGAGCAGTGATTCTGAGGAGGAGTACGAGATGGAAGACTACAATCAACACCAGGGGAATCCTCAGCAGGCTCCCCCGGTGAATCAGGTCCTGGGGAACAACCCCATACCCCAGGATCATGGGGTTCATCATCCACCGCAGCCGGGTCCCACCTTGGAGTACTACTACACTCCTCGGATTGCTGACATCCGCCCGGTCATCCTCTACCCGCCTATCCCAGCAAACAACTTCGAGATCAAGCCATGCTGGATTCAGCTCATTACATCCTCTATCCAGTTCCATGGCTTGAAGGATGAGGAGACCAGGGTGCATCTTTCCCGTTTTCTGCAGCTGACGAACGGGTTCAAGCTGAATGGTGTCCCGGATGATGCAATCCGCCTTCATCTCTTCCCCCATTCTCTGGCGGGGAATGCTAAGAGGTGGTTGGAGACCCAGCCTCCATTGTCCATCACCTCTTGGGACGATCTGGAGGACAAGTTCGTGCACAGGTACTATCCGGCATCGAAGACTACAGAGATTCAGCGGGAGATCACTCACTTCCGCCAAGAGCCAGATGAGTCACTTCGTGATGCTTGGGAGCGGTACATGGGCTATTTTTGGCAGTGTCCCCATCATGGCTTCAATGATGCATTCATAGTGGGGAACTTTTACAGTGCCCTCTCTCCAGATAGCCAGAGGGTGATTGAGTCTCTATGCCCAGGAGGGGATATTCTCACTAAGACTACACCCGAGCTGAACCAGATGATCAGTACTTTTGCTGCCAGAGATCATTCTTGGGGACAGGGTAGCCGAGGCAGACAGTCCCGGGACCGTGGTGTGCACGCCATGGAGACCAGATCCGGGCTCGAGCAGCAGGTAGCTGAGCTAGTGCAGACATTGAAGCAGCCCAACAGTATGATTCCGGGCAGAGGTTTGGCTACACCTCCAGTAGCTCAATGTCAGTGGTGCGAGAGCTCCAATCACCTAGTGGAGGACTGCCAGGCTATGAGGGAGTCTACCACACCCCAGGAGCAGTTGGCCTTCATCGCCAATGCGCGGCGCCTCGATCCATACAGTAACACATATAATGAGGGGTGGCGCCAGCATCCCAATTTCGCCTGGAGCAGCAACACCACTAAACCACCTGGTTTCCCAACACCAGCAGGTGGTTTTCAGCAGAGGTAGCCCTTCCAGGCTCGCCAGGGGCCAGACCCACAACAGCAGCCCTACCAGCCTAGGCAGGGGTAGCCATTCCAGCAGCCCCAGCGCCAGTTTGCCGAGCCAGCAGCAGCTCCAGCCCCAGATGACAGGATGACGAAGCTGGAAAACATTCTAGCTTCATTCATGACTAGCACTCAGGCTGCTATCACGTCACTGGAGGCAGGTCAGCGGAACCAGGGTGCCATTTTGCAGGATCTGCAGACCCAGGCCTGCCAAAACACTACCAGGGCACCGGGGACTCTGCCTGCCACTACTGTTCCGAATCCTCGAGATCCTCACCAGCATCAGCAGCTGGATGCAATTTTTACCAGGAGCGGTAAGACCATATCTGCTGATCCTGTCCCGGCCAAACAGGAGGAACCACTACCTGCTTCAGCACTTCCAGCCGACGATGCAGAAGTGCGGGTGGAGAAGGAAGCCCCTGCTCCCAAGCCACAACCAGTGGTCAAGGAGCATGTACCCCAGCTTCCCTTCCCCACTCGCCTACACAAAGACAAGCTGGAGACTGAGTTTGCCAAGTTTATGGCAATGTTGAAGCAGCTCAACATCAGCATGTCGTTTGTGGAGGCACTGTCGAAGATGCCCAAGTACGCGAAGTTCATGAAAGATCTCTGCACCAACAAGAAGAAACTTGGGGATCTCTCGACAGTGATGCTGAGCGAGGAGTGTTCTGCTATCCTGCAGAACAAGCTGCCCGAAAAGCGCAAGGATCTAGGGAGTTTTACTATCCCTCTTACTATTGGCAGCATGCATGTAGGCAAGTCCTTGGCGGACCTAGGCGCTAGCATAAACGTCATGCCATATAAGTTGTTTAAGAAGCTAGACTTAGGTGAACTTAGCCCTAATAGGATGAGCATTCAGCTCGCTGACCGTTCTATCGTGCATCCTAGGGGTATCATTGAGGATCTGCTTGTTACTGTATGTGCATTCACATATCCTGTTGATTTTGTTATTCTTGATATACATGAGGATGTGGATGTGCCTTTGATTCTAGTTAGGCCATTTCTTGCCACCGCCAAGGCACTTATTGATGTGCATGATGGTAAACTGATCTTGCGTGTTGGGAATGAACATGCTACTTTTTCTGTGACTGAATTTGATCACTGTGCTATGATTGCTGTCACCCCTGTGCATGCTATGTCTGATCAGGTACACGAGCCTGTCGTGTATCCTTCTGCACCTCCTATTTTGCAGGACCCTCCTATCATTCCTTCGCCGCCACTCCATCCAGCCTCACCTCCGAACAAAAAGATCAAGGAGGAGTGGCGGCCAAAGCAGCAGGTTGCTAAGCCTGCACGGAAGAAGAGTGGAGACCACTATGAGCTGGTCCCACCTCCTGCACCACGACCACCCTGGCCGTCCGGGTACTCACTCGCCTGCATTTTACCAGATGGGCAGGTCGAGCTGACTGATGAAGGTGGTCGCATCCGTCGGGTGCATGGCCACAACCTGAAGCTGTACCTCAAGAGCGACGTGGATCCGCTCTTGGAGGCACCTGTTCCTGCACCTCCCTGAGTATCCACCATGGGCGTCCAGCTACACGATGGTAAAGAAGCGCTTGTGGGGAGGCAACCCCACCACGGTTTGATTTTCTTTCTTGTGTTTTGAGTCGGATTGTAACCCGGTTTGGGTTTGATTTGTTTTTCTTTTGGTTTGGATGATGTTTTATTGGGCTGACCATTGGACCTAACATATTGTGTTTGAGCTCTTTGTTTTCCTTTGGCTGTGCTTGTCTTGACTGGTACTCTCTCCAGTCCGCTTCCAGTCCCCTGCAGTCCATGCATACCGGTAACATCATTCCCCTTTTCCTTCCCTCTTCTCCATTGAGGGCAATGTCGATCTTAAGTGTGGGGGGGGGGGGGGGGGTTTATCTTTTGACTGCATTAGATCTGTTTGTGTGCTTGGAGCCTAGTCCACTGTCCAAATTTTTAAATTTGAGGGCTCCAAGTACGTGTTTCCTTGCAATTGCCTGCTCAGTATGCTTTGAATTGACAGTCTTTATAGTAATATGCAACCTAGGGAGGTAGTGTAGCACTATGGAGGATGTTGATGCATTTAAGAAATCTCATTTCTTCTTCATATTGTGTTGGTTGATTGAGTGAATTAGTGATCTTAGGACCCTTGAAGTGTGTAGTGTTGTGGATTCTCTACCTGTCATGGACTCTTGTATCATGTTTTGAAAGTAACAGGTGCTCGAAAATGTGCTTCAAAATAACGTCTCCCGTGCGAATAGGGCGAAAGTGTGTAAGGGGAGACGAGAATTCGTTCCCAATTTTCACCTACTACCTCCAGCCCCCTTACATGTCTTTCCCCCGCACGAGGCTCGAGACATCCGCTCCTGGCATGGCCGGTAAGAGCAGGTTGGGACCCTTTAAAAAAAAAGGAAAAAATAACAGAAAACAAGCAAAATAGAAAGAAAAGGGGTTCCAACCATCTTCAAGAAGAAAATAGAGCACCTTGAAAAATGTGAGTCCATGATCCTTTGTTTTTGAGAATCTCTTCATCCACAATTCATTTGTCCTCTGTTCACTGTTTGCCATGATGCCGACTCGATACTTGTCCTCTGTTCACTGTTTGCTATGAGATGACTTGTGCGTCGGTTGACCTCGTAAGCTGCTAAATGATCTAGGAAGTCCTCTACCTACGATCTGGGTTGTTTGTTGCTATAGAGGTCTAGAGAGTTGCATTGGTTTGAGTTAGGTTTGCTTGGGGACAAGCACACGGTTAAGTGTGGGGGAGTTTGATAACTATGTAATTGCACATATTTGCGCCCCTAGTTCTTATCCGTTTGAGGGGCATAGTCGTGTGTTTTGGCCTATTTTACGCTGGGTTGTGCTATTTTGTCATGTTTCAGGTCTCAGGTGTCAAAAGGAAGGCTAAGCGCGAGTTTCGGGGCATTCGGAAGTCATTTCGGTGAGCTGGAGCCAAAACACGGGCAGACCTAAGGCATTACACGGCCGTGTTCCTGTGGCCGTGCTTTTTATGCCGAGAGCAAATTCGGTTTGGCAAATTCAGCTGCAAACACGGGCACCATTACACGGTCGTGTTCAGGCAAAGCACGGCCGTGTCCACCGCGAAGCACGACCGTGTTTCTCCCAACTACTGGCCGTGTAATTAACCCTGGCCGAGGCACGGGCGGGCTCAGGCAAAGCACGGCCGTGTCCTCGACCGTGCTTTGGCCACTGATGCTTTTTTAAGCAGATTTTCAGCCAAAGAGAAGGGGATTCGAGTTTTTGAGAGAGAAAACAATCCCTAGAGAGAGAAAGCGACGAACAAGAGTCTCCAAGCGCCCTAGCTTGATCTTCAACGCCATTGGAGGCCAGTTTGAGCTTGGAGAAGTGCCGATCAACGTCCAGGAGCAGGAATCCATCCTTCAGTATGAATTCCGTGCCTGATTCTGCTTTTGCTTTCTTCTCCATGGAGTAGTTCTCCCATTCATCTGGGTATGGAGAACCCTAGATTTGTATGTTAGGCTTTGATTGTATGAACCCAAGTACTGATTCTATGATTTGATTATATTCGATTGAGGTTTGATTGATTGAATGACATGAATCCTGATCAAATTCCTGTTGTTTCTGCTTTAACCTAGAATGAGAATATCTGCCTAGGTTGATAGAGCATCCTTGATTGAAGGTAGGGAGTTGGTGACTTTAGTCGAGGCGCCAACTCACTATTCTGTACCGGATTTACTCCGGTAGTGGAGGTTTTGTTTGTTAAGGCCTCAATCTGTTTACTCCGGTGGAGGTTAGTCGCCCGCTAGAGACTCAGATTGAGAGGGTCTGAAGACCTTTAGTCGAGACTTCAGGCTGTTTAAGAACCTTCCGCAGTATAACTTTCATAGAAACTGAACTTGGTAATTACAATCCAGTTTAACTCCAGTCTAGGGGGAACCATATCCGGGTGACCTCTCTTAACCTGAATACAACAGTTTACTTGCTTTGTTAGTTTGATAGTTTAGACTTGCATTCCAGTTTCATTGCTAGATAACAAGAATTCACTGAGTAGTCATCAGATCTAGGACCCGGGTTGACATATAAACCTAACCCGCTATACCACGCTTTAGGAAGTGGTTTCACTTGGCCAATTCCTGGAGTGACAGTAGAGTCGAGTCAGTTGGCTTACAAGAAAATCACCGGGATTCGGTATGTTATAATTATGTATTGTTTACATGTTGATTTATTAGTAATTATATGTCTGTATTTAGTGAATTTCGGTTATTGGCAAATATGTTATGTTAGAGATATTTAGATGAATTATGGTATGGTCGATGTTAGTTAGTTATTAATTTAGATGAATTTGGATAGTTTTCTCATGATAGATCAGTTAGTTGCGGTTGTTAATGGGTTTGGATGATATTATTTTTGTATCCCTAACTAACTATACTATAGTAATCTTATTCTAGTTAAGCTAATAGTTACTTATTGTAATTTGCATACATGGGTAAATTTAAGAAGTTTCAGCTTATTATTCGGTGGAATGGTCGGGTGACAAACTCGAACTTTGGGATCGACTATGAAAATGGCGAATCCACTATGCTAAAAATTGAGTCGAGATTCACGTGGCAAGCACTACGTGACATTTGTGCATAAAGGACTTGTATGGACGGGCAAAGGAGAGTTGGTCAAATTACTTACCGGTATCCAAACATGAGTGCTGGCGGAGTTATGTACGAAGAAGTTGTCATAAATGATGATGACGCGGTGAACATGATGATACATTTCCCATCTGACAATGGGATGCGGCTTGCAGAAGTGTATGTCGAGACGAAGTCGGTCGGTGAAACTCATTTTCACCAATATTCTTGTGATGATGGTTTTGCAGGAAGGTTCGGCTGGGGTGGTAGTTCAAGCAACCTTGGAGGAGGTAGTTCTACAGGAGGCTACGACTGGGGTGGAGGTCCAAGCAACTACGGAGGAGATAATTGTGAAGGAGGTGTTGGGTGGGAAGAATACCCGCAAAATGCTGAGACTGCCCCATTCGGCGAGCCCGACGGTGATCAATGGCCTGCTTGGGGGCCAGAGTGGGCCGACATTGAGAACCACCTTTGAACAAGGCGTACTTCACATGACCGAGAAGATGAGGTTGGTTATGTTGGTAACGATGATCCTCCTGAGCCGAGCTATCCATTCGCCTCCAGCGACGAGGAAAGTGAGGAAGATTTGAGATCGGTCAGTGAGGATGAAGATACGGACGATATCGAGGAGAGCGAGGTGGCGTTCCGTGAGGCACCAACGCCTTACTACATAGAGGTTCCATCTCAATTTTTATATAGTCAGAACGATCCCCCTGATTTTCGGCCTATGCCTGTGTATAACTCGACTGCCAATTTGGAGGTGGGTATGGCGTTCACTTCGAAAGTCGATGTTCAAGATGCTTTTATCGAAGAAGCCATGCGACGCAATTTCGAATGGAAGGTAAAATATTCTGACACCAAACAACTACATGTCATTTGCAAAAATGCTGGAGAGGGTTGTTTGAAGCAACTGCGGGCTGCAAATATGAAGAGAAAGGGTGCCTAGGTCATTCGGGCAGCAGAGAACAACCACAGCTGCTCCTCAAACATACTGTCTCAGGATCACAGGCAACTGAAAGCAAAGAAAGTGGCAAGAACCATTAAGCACTTGATCGAGGCACAACTAGATATTAAAATCAAAGCTATCATGGCCGAGGTGAAGGATCGACACTGCTACACGATCAAGTATAAGAAGGCGTGGCATGGGAAGCAGAAGGCCATGGCTGAGGTATATGGTGATTGGGACGACTCGTATGCTTTACTCCCTAGATTAATGGCCGCAATGGAGGAGTCCAACCCCATGACTATTTTCGTGCCCTGTTACAACAATGTATACACTAAGGATCAAGTTCGAGTACAGAACAAGTTGATGTTTCATCGTCTGTTCTGGACCTTCAAGCCATGCATTGATGGTTTTGCTTTCTGCATGCCAGATATCCAGGTATATTACGGTCTAAACAATGTTGTTGTGTTTCTTTTTTTTTTCACTAAGTAATATTTATACTAACTATAGATAATTTTAACAGACTAAGAATATGACGAAGATTAAGAATTGGAAACACTTACCACCACTCCCCACACAACACCTTGCTTTGACACCCATCTAAGTGTGAATTTCCGATACCACACCATGTATCCATCGTGGTACCCCATTGGCTCGTCTCCGGTAAACTTTGTACAACCCAAGTCATTCTATTCTCCCGAATGTTGATGTAGAACTCATGCTTGCGGATCCAATTCTTTGATTTGTGTTGTAGGTCGATGGCATGGAGCTCTTTGAACCCTTGAGGTGGGGATGCTGGAATTGGTTGCTCCATCCGATACTGCCTCAATGCTCGATCCGGTAGGTGCCACTCCACCATGTGCCAACAGATCAAGGGCACCTTGCACAACCACGTCTCTATATCCTGGGGGTGTCTAAGACGATGAATCTCAACGACTTGAGGTGGATATGGATCCCATGTTACCTACACTCATTAATGATTTGGATTTAGTACAAATTGCAACGTAATCCATTTAAAATTTTTAAAATGATCCAATTTGACATTTTTACCTGGTTCCACCAAGGCTTATCAAACTCAGCACGATAAAACAGTAAGGAGTGCTCCGGCTGGTGGTCGTTTGTATTTGCTCCGATCCACCTTATTAAGAAAAAGTACTTATATAAGATATTTTAAAAGAATCTAAATTCACTAAAATACTAAAATTGCATACTTGGATTGTATCTAAATTCACTAAATTCTCTAAATTCACTAAAATACTAAAATTGCATACTTGGATTGTATCTAAATTCACTAAAATAACTAAATTCTCTAAATTCACTAAAATGCTAAAATTGCATACTTGGAATAAAATTAGCATGTAAATTAATCTTACTTGACACCATAGGGGGGATTTGCTAGAAAGCGTAGCTCCTCATCTGGACCCCAAAACTCCCGCCGGTCTCGGGGAGCGAACATTGGAAGATGCTCCCATGCCCAGAGTTGGAGTATGAACATCGCACCTCCAGCTTGTTTCGCTCCCAACCTCGAGCAAGTGCACAACTCTCGGTAGATCCCAGCCAATACGACCGACCTCCAACTCTTTCCCCCGATCTCGTCCCAATCACCGAGGAGCAATGGCAACCACATGCCTTGAATCCACCGGTTTTCCTTGTCGGGGAACAGAAATTCACCAACCAATCCAATGAGGTAGACGCGTGCATATCGCTCCACCTGATCTTCGGGGGTGTCTGGCCCTAAATCCACTTCCTGTTGGATGTGTTCAACAAGCCACGGGATTGAAACTTGCCCAGCATCTAGCGGTGGATGCCCAACCCCTTGAACGGGTGTTGTGGTTGGCATGTTGAACCCCAAACGCTCGAAAATCAACGACCCCCAACCACCTTCAGGTTTACTTGAGTTGCCGATGATGGCCTCTCCAGTGATCGGCATCCCGGTGAGTAGGGCAACATCTCTGAGGGTGATCGTCATTTCCCCCTCGGGAAAGTGGAAGGTATGCACTTCGGGGCGCCATCGCTCTGCCATTGCCGTAAGCAGATCGTTGTCGATATCAAGCCGCATGAAATGCCTCAGCATATGCAATCCCGTCCTCTCTAGATAGGGCTCGAGACGAGGATGCCAATTAGGCAATCGACATGTCCCTCGATGACTGATGGGAATAAGTGATTCCTACAAAACAAAAAATACAATGTTTAAAAAAAACAAAAACTTTTAACATATTGAAATCATTTAAAAATTTATACGGTACAGACAGAGTGTCTACCGGATTATTGTCCCAAATTGCACGGGAGCGATGTTGTTCTTGCTCGTTTAAATATTTGCGATCTCTTGGGCCAGGATCTATATACAAACGAGGATCTTATATCTCAGCACCCATCTATAAACAAATATGAAATGAAATTAGAATATTTCAAATCCATTTAAAAAAACATCAACAAAGGTGATTTTTTTTTCTCGTACTCTCAGAGCCTCTTTGTCCGTTTTTTGCCGAAAAGCTGGAGAGAGTATCGACGAAACTTTAGAGCAAAAGATTTAAAACAAAATAAAAACTCTAGTAATTCTTTCTGATGTGGAAGATCGGACTTAGCCGCAACCACAGAGCATACTTAGAACAAGACTAGAGGGAACTAATGGAGGGAGAAAGAAGTATGAAAGTGGTGGTGTGAGTTGGAATGGGGGGATGGGGTGGTATTTATAGGGAGGACCACAGAGCATTTACCGCTCTGGTTCACGACGATGAACGATTCCCCGCGGTTCTCGAGGGCGTTGAAAAGCGCGGATCGCTGAAGTGGCTTGATTTGAGGCGTCGGATCTGGGAGAAAAACCAGAATCCGCGCCTCACCACATCTGACGGTGACAGTGAAGCGTGCAAGTGGCGCGGATCAATGACGTGGACAGGGCGGGCTATCACCACTTTTGTTCAAAACGGTGAAGTGCCCGCGCGTGTCCACGTCAGCGATCCGCGCCACTTCACCGTTTTGCATAACAGCGGGGAATTATTCACCGTTTTTGACTAAAACGGTGAAGAGTTCACCGTTTTGAACAAAAGCGGTGATGGTTTCCCCGCTTTTATAAAAAACAGTGAACCCTTCACCGTTTTTGTTTGCGGCGGTGAACATCATCACTGTCCTGGTCTGCAGCGGTGAACCCCAAACTGCTGTATTTTGGGAAATATTTTTCATAAGTACTGTATTTTGGGAATTTTTTTTACGAACTAGTGCATTCTTGGATTTTTTTCCCTCCTAACCCCTTGGTTTTCATGTTATTAGCTCATCTCATGTTTGTTGTTGGGCATTATTTGACACCATTAACGGTTTTACTACCCAACTGAATAAGAGGTAGTGGTGCTTTGCACCCATTTTCATAAAAGAAAAAATTTGCAGCCTAAACTCAAACCTTGCCATCAACAATTATCCAACCTTTTTTATTCCTTGCCATTAGCATTTATTATAATCATTAGGAAATGGCTCCTGATAAGAGTACTTATCCCCGCTTTAAGTAAATATTATCCCCACTACTAAATCCTAAAAAGGCCCTAAATGGGCAAAACTAAGAACCTAGCTTTCCTTTTTACAAAGCTAAAGGGGGAAAACAGAAGAAATAGACTTGAGTAAAAAAAAAAAAAAAAAATTACAACTATCATACTAGGGAGTGAAAAAAATATCCAAAAGGACCCAAAACTCTTATCATATTTCCAATTTGATCCATTCGGAGCCGTCGACGAAGCTGAGCGAAAGAAAGGGCTTAGCTTCTTCGTCGGTGAGCTCTCGGGACCACGCCACCCTGCCGGCGAAACTAGCTCCGGGCCCTCTACACTTGTATTGGCCATAGAAAACAGTCCTGCAAAACACCACCGCCAAAGGAGAAAAAAGTAGAGAGAAAAAAACAGAGTCAGCAGAATCAGAATCTCACGCATGCGTGCTAATGCTAATTACTTAGTGCTGTTGGTAGTTGGTACTGTATATTGCAAATTCTGCAAGTTGCAACCCAGAGAAAGAATTAAATAGTTCCTATCTGCAGTTAGGTTAGGTTAGGTAGGCAGATGATGGGCTAAGAAAAAAGAAGCTCTGTTCTGTTCTGTTCTGTTCTGTTTTGGAGGTCGTGGGGCGGTAGTGCTCTGCTGCACTTGCACGGGTATGAATATGATGGATTGGATCCCCAAAAGAGGCATTCACAATCACAACAGCAGGCAAAGTATATAGTACAGAAACACACACACACATTCATGGTCCTGGACCGGTAGATGGCCACTTCTTTTTGAGAGAGCTAAGGGGAAAAGGGGCAACATGATTGATTGATCAGGATATGGGAAAAGGGTGTTGAAGTTGCAACACTTTCTCTCAACTGAACCTAAATTTTGGAGGAGGGGGACTAATTCTCATATTCTATCACGGTCTAATGTTTTATGAATGCATATATTATACTGTTGGATAAAGAATAAATTGAGGGGACTGCAACCCCTCCTGTACTACACGCTCCACCACTCTCTAGTTAGGTAAGAACACTACCTGTATTCCCACTAAGCTTTTGTAAGTGACGAATAGAAAGAAAGGTAGGTTATTCTTTGTATGACTGGTTTAGGTGTACAATACATTATCGTCGTAATGCGTAATAGTGCATTTGTCGTCGTTAGTATGTGTGAGGTTATTGTAGAGGGTTGACATCATTTGATTCATACGAAATAGGGAGTGCATGGTGGAATGAATGAGATAGGGAAAGAGATACAACAAGTGCATTTAATAGCAAGCACATCATCACTAAGTTGCACTCCAGTCATGATATTCCCTATGTTTGGCCTGGCTTTTAAAAGTGCTTTTCGAGTTCAAAAGCTGAAACAGGGCCAAACACCTCTAAAAGCTCGGCTTTTGAAAAGCCAAAAAGTGCTTTTGTATAACATAAAAGCAAAAGCTCCGATTTGGAGCTTCTGCGAAAAGCTGTTTTGAAAATACAAGATTATCCTTACCATATATTTTAATTTTATTTCAGAAAATATAATTTTTCATCATTTACATCATTTTAAAAATAAAATAAATTATCAAATTATATTATTTAAGAAATCTAACAAGATCCATTTTGGCTACTTTTTATTGTTTATAATTTTTATTCATATTTTATATTATAAGTCCTTTATAGTCATTTTACACAACCTCTTATATTAAAAAGTACTTCTAATAGTTTTACAGTCAAACACTCAACTGTTTTTTTTTTTAA
Organism: Linum trigynum; assembly: GCA_964030455.1. NCBI lineage: Eukaryota > Viridiplantae > Streptophyta > Magnoliopsida > Malpighiales > Linaceae > Linum > Linum trigynum. The sequence goes on from OZ034814.1 coordinate 11,047,524, forward strand.
GTACTTATCTAAAAACTTCAGTCAGAAGCTGTTTCTGCAAAAGTTACAGCAGGGCCAAACTAAGCTATTGTTGGACTACAAATTCGTAAGTATGCTTGTCTGTACATCATCCTTAGGGATGGCGGTTCAGTTTTAACCGACACCGAATATGTTTTCTAACCTTATTAGTTTCTCTTAACAGATAAAAATCGATAAGCTTATAATGATTTATTTTTTATTTATTCTGATAAAAACTAAATCCACTCATGATTTCAAATTTGAACAATTGATTAATTTGAATTTCGGTTTCTAATGGTTTTCGGTTGGATACTAACAAAGGTTTTAAGCGTTTAGAAATGAGAAAATATGAGAAGGGATGATGAAGTTGAGAGAGAGAGAGAGAGAGAGAGAGACGTACAATTCTCGAGTAGGATCTCCCCAATTATACCAGCCTTTGGGGATGATGATGTTGTCCATGTAAGTGTAGGCAAAAACGACCCTCGAGAAAGGACCCCAAGCCCTCCCCAGATAAAGGGCACCCGACCCCGTGACCTTACAGTTGACGAACGAGAACCCTGTATCCTGCAACAGGCTGCTCCTCCCCTGCGCCGTTAGCGCCCCTGTATACTGCGCTACTGCATGAACCTGACACCCCTGTTTTTCATCTCAATCACTCCTTTTTTCTTCTTCTTCCGTTTCAATCATTCGATTCTACTAATCAAAGGTGGGTTTTAATTAATTACCTCGAAGAGGGACAATCCGTTGCCGAATATGAAATCGACGGACCCTTCAATGTAGCAATCTTTGTAGTAATGCCTCCCCAATTGATCATACAGAGTGTCTTGCGCTCCCAGGAATCTGCACCCCAGGAACGCCGCCGTGTCGGCCGATATCCTGAACGCCACCGCCTGCTTCCCCGCGGCTCCCGGCGCTGGAACCGGCGTCGTATTCTGCCACCCCATCACCAAACCAAGTCCAATTGGGTTTTGAGAAAACAGAGGACAAAAACAGGGGAGTATGGTGGTGAAAGTACCTTGAAAGTGATGTTCTTGGCTATGAAGAAGGGGGAATTGACGGCAAACGTGGCGGAAGCGTAGGTGCCCATTGGGTGTCCTCTTGGGCCGGGGGTTTTGGCTGTGTCCCCCCATTGTACTATTGTCTTCTCCGCCCCAGCACCTTCTATCGTTATGAATGACTTCAACGGCGGTATGCTCACCTTCTCTCTGCAACTCCATACATAAAAACAAGATTGGTGTTAAGCTTTTTGTGAGAAAGTTAAGAACCCCATTGGGGAGATCACTATCCCACATTCCCACTCCAATTGGGGAGACCACAACACAATGTGGGACAAAATTCACCACACGGATCAACAACCTTATTCATTATTATAATACTATTTTTCTCTTCAAGGAAAAAAAAAACAGAGGAAATGGGGGGAACTAACGTGTAAACTCCTGCATGGACCTTGATCACGACCCGGACGATGTTGATGAAAGGGAGGGAATCGACGGCGTCCTGAATGGAGGTGAAGTCCCCGGCGGCCGGGTTCCGGTCGACGGTGAGGGTGAAGGAAGGGAAGAGCTTGTTCTTTGCTGCTCTGAAGACAGAGTGCTTTAAGCTTCCAACGAACCTGACCCACTTGAGGAACTGCTGTTCTGAGAATTGGGTCCTTGTGGAATTCACGGGAGGAGGAGGAACCTGTTGGTTTCCCATTGAGTTTCCCGGCCTCAGCCCCTTGGTGTGACAAAATGCCGTTAGCCCTGAATTCAGCAGCAGGAGTATGAGAAGAAACATGGAATTGGGGAAGAGTGACATTGTAGGAAACTCAATGAAGCAAGTCTATGGACCAACATGGCCTCTGTTATTGTTATGAGTGTGTGTGTATATTTATGGAGGGAGAGAGGGTACTTTTTTCTGGGAGGTTATGGGTGGAAAGTGACATTGAGCTTGAAGAGGACAAGGAAGTTAAGGAAGAAGAGAGTGAGAATGTGAGATGATGATATGAGAGAGTTCACGGGCGGTTTTTGTGCTGCCCCCACTATATCATTTGGGCCACAGAGGAGAGGAGGGCAGAGAGCAGAAAAAGAGAAGAGGGGAAGAAAAGTGGAAGAAGAAGAAGAGAGGAATAGAATAAGGCTAAGGCAGAGTGCCCTGCTTTTGTTGTTGGTGGTGAGTGTGTGTGGTTGTTTGTTGAGTTGTCTTGTTGTTTGGCTCCCGTGAGTGATGCTAGCTGCTGTTTTACTTCTTTTTTGCATGTGTTTGTTTGTGTGTTTCTTCTGTGAGGGTTGAATATATTGTTCCAATGTCGACCCCTGGCTAATATAGTATGGTCTATAGCTAGCTTGATGATGTATGTTTATGAGGTTAAGTTAATATCATGGTTTTGAAGCAAACCGAAAGAGAATACATGTAATGTATGGATAGATTGTACTGGAGATTGTTAAACGTGATTCTGTTTCCTGTTAACGCTCTAGTTATTTACGAGTGCGACATATGTCCAGCTTTGACGGACGGTAAGTTGGCAACTAGGGTAAGCACTTCTACAACTTTTCCCATCCTTTTTAATCACTAACCTAATGTAATGCTTTTCCGGATGTGAACAAGGTTCTTGTAGAGGGAATATGAGGCCTTCAACGAACAAGTCAGTCTCCTGATCATGGCCGTAACGACTTGTTGCCTGAACTTCATAAGGTGGAACGATGTTGGAGCTCTAGTGGAAATTAAAAGCCTGATTCGTTGGACCATTGGCTTGTGTCTCGGTCTAGATAAGAGAGGCTCGATACTAAATTGCTAGTCTTAGTCAAGTGGGTTTTCGATGTGGATGGCTTTGGCACCACAAGTCGCTATATGTGTCTGGTTACAATTTTTACTTTTGTTGTTTGCATTTTGGCTTTTAGCCGACGTTTTGTGTTGCTGATATGTGTGTCGTGGGTTACTGGGTTTGGGAAATTGTAAATATGGTCACGAGATGCTAGAGAATTATACTTAAAAGAGTTTGTTAGGGCGAATCTGTTAAATTCTAAGTTACGGTGACGTGAACTATAACAAGTTATTAACCTCTGTCGCCGCTCTTACCTGGGCGACCGGTATTTGAAAGGAGGTAACAAACAGGATTCCAGCATTAGAAAGGATTTTGCAGAGCATTGTACAGCATGTTGCTGAAGCGTGTCCCATAAAATATCTTATGGAGGAGGTAACAAACACGCTGTATTTCGAAGTATAATACTTCTAGTCTGAAGATACATGCAGCCTACCCTCATCCCAAACCAAGAAGTACAATAACTTACTTGCATGATTCAAAGTGGTCATCAATCCCTAAAGAACCTCGGCGGTGTATGATTCGATAACCTGGACATTATCAAGAATACCACAGCTGTTGGAGGACCAAATACCAAATCATATCACAGTTACTCCCTTGCTTCAGTTGCTGCACTATCAAAACCAGCAGCCACAATGAACAATGAGATAAAGGTTGTATGAGCTAGGCCTATGCAACAGGAGATTGATAATAGCAAGTAATGAACTAACAAGGTATGCTGGCATCTATAGGTGATCGAAGAAACCAGAAGATGGGCATCAATTGTGAAGACAGACTTCACTAGACTGAGGGAGATCAATGACAGGAAAATGATGGCTGAGCGAGCATTTCTTGACCGAGAGGGACGTCTGCAAGACCATGGTATAACCATATGGTATGCTTCTAACTTTTTATTACCATTTTCTGATCGATATTATTCTGCCTACATATTTCGACACCATTTCCCACTACACCGTCAACATAGCTTAAAGTAAAAAGTTCAGACCATGTCGGCATTCTACAAATGATTGCAAGTTCTAACGGTCCAAGTCAATGGTGGAATAACATTCTATGGGACAGATATATGCATCTGCCAAGCATAATGTGTCTGGAACAAAGTACTTCCCAGGAATTGATGATGCAATAGAGCAGGCAAAGAGTATGAATACTGAACATTCATGGAAGGCTGTGCAACATCAAGTTCGAAGAGTGGCCAAAGCCATTAATCGAGTCACTAAGGTCCTTAGTGGTGAACTGACATGAAAAAGTTCAGTAGAAGGCAGGACTTACAGGGAATTGTTTTTTGTGGGTAGAAACCATCATAATCAGCATTAAATGCCTCTGAATCAGCAGTTTTCAGCTCCACCTCAACGAATGTACTTTGTAAGCTCTCCTTTGCAAGAATGGTACAACCGTTCAACCAGTAACTTTAGAAAGACTCCTGCGTAAAATATGAATAGAATTAGCTTCAGATCCCTTCGTTAAGATGCATTAACCCTACTCTGTGAAAATCAAAATCACCAATAATACAAATTGCCAACCCAGACAATGGCTGATGAAAACATGTATTGCCTATAGATATGGATTCTTATTTTTGTTTACTGGGGTGAAACTAAAATTGAAACAATTACTTCTCGACAATGTGATAGAATAAAAACAGAAACATTGAATATTGCTAGATGCGGATAAACAAATGAGAACAAATTTTGGCCTTATAAACTTGAAACAACTTAGAAGGAATACAAAGGCACAAAATTTCCCACCAGTGGATTAGAGGAGGGAAATGCATAAGGGAACTGCATATAGTGCCTGAAGCTTGTTTAAGAAATAAACCAAGGAGCTCCATGGGAAGAAGAGAGTACCCGAAGCAGGAACTAACCACCTCAAAGAGCTACCAAAGAAAGTTTGCAGCTACATCTACTATGAACATAAATTAATCAGTCACTGATAATATGCTGTTTAGACTCAGTTCACTAGCTCTACAAATCAATGACTGAACACTGTACATTAATAAAGTCAAACATTCACAGCTTTTACAGGGAGTACTTCATGTACATAATCCTGCATTTTATCTTTTTTTGCATTCTGGTAAGTAGTAACTTTGAATCCCAATTCAGCAAATAAGCAGATTGGGTTCTCCGGTTATTAGTGGATAAACCCGAATTATTTAATCATGATCAAATCTCATTTAGTACTGCATCTACTAGGAACACCAGAGAAGCGTTTAGAGCAATAATCAACTTTTATCAAATTAAACGATAATATAGTCGAGTAAATCCACCTTATAAGCGGCTAAGGGCACCCATTATGCTTCCCCTGAAGCTATGAATAATGACACAATACGCTTTAGCATATGTTTCATGCTTGAGATTTATGGCTACGTTTATTTGACTTTGTCAACTAGGAAAAGAAGCAAGTTGCGTATAGTTCAGCAAACAGGGCATTAATTACGATATATCTGCAAGATTGTCTGCTGTGCACTTGCATGCTATCCTGCTATTCAACGATTCAGCTACTAGGCCATAAACAAGTAACGTAAAGAAGATACTGTTGAATATGGACAGTCAGGAAAATTAATGCACAGAAGAAGATAAGCAGCCAAATCTCGTTATCAATCATCTACAGTCTGGTCTTTTTTTTTTTTTTATCAGTATCCAGAAGATTATTCTCGAGTCACCCGCTTGAAGACAGAGAAGTCAATACAAAGATTAAACAGATAAGAATTTACAAATATAAGAGAGACAACCGAAACCCATTATATTATGAGTTTCACGTTATACTGTAATATGATTTTTGGATATAAAGATCGCTTAGATCTTGTTCAGATTGAGTGGACTTAAATAATTAATTAAATATTACAAGTATTTTTACTTCCGGTACAAAGTCAGACACTTGTTACCACAAGCCGCCATTATTGAAGAGGCAGCCAAAACAATCTTTCTTCCACCCTCCCCCACTCTCAGACTATCACTCCGCCAGTCTTCCCTGGTTTTCATTGACATTTCATCGTCCAACTATATACAGCAACTTATGGTAAATGAGAAGTCGCACTACAGCAAAACCAAACATCCATCTCCAAGCACATTCCTGAGCTAAACACCATGATCAAAGCAGCCATCTTCTATGTGTTCTTTGCCTTAACCACATCTTTATCCTCCTGTTTCAGTCCAAAGTCCCACTATCACTCTCTTCCTATCAAACTCCCTCGCTAACAATGCCTCCATAGCTCACAACCTTTATATGCTTACCCGCCGCCCACACGTTGCTGGCACAGAAGCCAACACCGAGACGGCAGAGTATGTCAAGTCTATACTAACCTCAAACAAGATAAAGTCCCACACAGTGTCCTATGATGTGGCCTTGACATACCCTGCCTCACGTTCCTTGACACTCACCCCTGAACCAGGTCATCCACCAATTGTGTTTGACCTCCGCCAGGAGATCTACAATGGCGATCTCTATGCAGATGTTGCAAACGAGGTTATGATGACGTTTCATGGGTTTGGCAAGACAGGGACCGTTGAGGCACCTGTGACTTATGCAAACTATGGACGTGTGGAGGACTTTGCAATGTTGAAAGAGATGGGGGTCAAAGTTTCTGGGACGATCGTATTGGCAAGATATGGCAAGATTTTCAGAGGGGATATTGTGGATAACGCATATGCAGCAGGTGCTATAGGAACTCTCATATATACAGATAGGAAAGACTATGGAGGTGGCGGAAAGGATGCGGGGTGGTTTCCAGATGCAAAATGGATGCCACCAACAGGAGTTCAGGTTGGTTCTGTTTACAGTGAGGCTGGTGACCCTACAACTCCTGGATGGCCGAGTACTGAAGGTTGCGAGAGGAGAGCTTATGAGGAAGCGGAGAAGTTGGGAGTCGTTCCATTCATACCTTCGCTTCCAATATCGGGAGCAGATGGCGAGACGATCATAAGTTCGCTCGGTGGACGGCTGGCTAACGACGATTGGCAAGGAAGCAAAGATGCTCCAACGTACAGGGTTGGACCAGGGCCAGGGGTTGTAAATCTCAGCTACAATGTAGGTCATATCATCCTCGGTTAATTGGATTTAACCGCACTATGCATGCTTTAACTTCAATAATATTAAGAGTATGATTTCATTCACTACTGACGATAGCCACTCTATGGGATCTCAGGCGACAAAGACTATAGCAACAATACATAATATTATTGGAGTGATCGAAGGATCGGACGAGCCTGATCGGTGAGAAAACTTTAGAATCACAAAACTATGTAAAGTAGTTAAGATTTGCATACATATATTTCATCATGCTGGTGATGTAAAATACAAACAAGGATCAGGAGTAGAGAACTCATTTTCTCACATATTCAAAGCATCAAATCCTCTTTTCTAGATTTCAAATGCAAAGATTAGCCATGAATGTGCAAAGTTTATTGAATTTTCATTAGATCCAATCAATAAATGAACATAAGAGTTTGATATTGAGAACTTATCTGCTTCGGGAATCTAGGTTTGTCCTCCTTGGCAATCATCGGGATGCATGGACATTCGGAGCAGCGGATCCCAATAGTGGAACTGCAGCATTGCTTGAGGTAGGCATGGTCCCAATAGATTGGCATATCAAGTACTTTGCTGAAACAATATTCAGAAATTGTTGGACATAACAGGAGTGAAATCTCTACATGAAATATAGGTTGCTCAAAGACTGGCAAGACTGCAGAAGAAAGGCTGGAAGCCAAGAAGAACGATTATCTTCTGCAGTTGGGATGCTGAGGAATACGGCCTGGTCTGTGTACTCTCTTCCTTCTCTTTGCCCCCTGTATGTGTGTGTGTTTTCAAACATGCAATATGTAGAGGGAACCATAATCCAACTATTGTGCAGATAGGATCGACTGAATGGGTGGAAGACAACAGAGAAGCGTTAAAATCAAAAGCTGTTGCCTACTTAAATGTGGATGTCGCAGTATGTAACGAAGGATTTACTGCTTCAGCAACTCCTCAACTTGATGAACTACTCAAATGGACAACTAAACAGGTACCAGAATTGTGTATAATAGTCCATAAAAAAAGAAGGGGGGGGGGGGGGTTTGTTTGCTCGAATCAAGCATCACCAACCAATAATGCCAATTCAATAAGAATAGTTCTTGTGATATGCTTTGTTAGACTATAAAAGAATCGGGAACACTTTATAATGACTGTTAGGTAAGGCTTTGGAGAAAAAAATCCAGAAAAGTTTTCATCTTTCTGAGTCTTACCATCTTTGGTCACAAAAAACTAATCAAACTCACAACTGATGTCTCAAGGTTAAAGACCCAAAGAACACGTCACAGACTGTCTACGATTCATGGGCAAGCTCCAGCGGCTCTCCTCAGGTGAGGGGAATTCAAATCCTTGTTCAATTCATGTTAAACTCTAAACAACTTACACAAAAGAATGCAGTTTCTACCACTTCACCAAGAATATATATTTAGAGAGAATGAGAGAGTACTAACCTGACTTTCAAATGGTGCAGGTTGAAAGATTAGGGGGTGGGGGATCAGACTATTCAGCTTTTGTACAACATATTGGTGTGCCATCAGTTGACATGTCTTACAGAGTAGGAGGTAAGGGTCATACAGCATTTTCTGCTCCACATCACCCCATACCTAGAGGGTTAAAATAACCTGCTTCTAAGGAAAAAAGGACAATAATGCAATATCCACCTATTTCTTACAATATCAAGTAACAGACCGACCTTCCTCGAAAAACTTGTACAGGGCCATTGGTGAACTCTACTGATCTTATGGCAAGATGGCCTTTTGCTTCCAGAGCTTAAATGAACTTCTACAATTTCTTTCATTCATTTGCACAACTTCAATTCAGTAAACAAAGTTCCCTTCGTGATCTCTCAACCTTTTTCAAAATAACTTAAAATACTCAACTTCTCAACTGTTTGATATTAACCAGCAGTATATTTACCAATATGTTATCTGCCTGCAATATCTACAGGATACCCTGTGTACCACTCAATGTATGATGACTTTACCTGGATGGAGAAGTTTGGCGATCCTATGTTTCACAGACATGTTGCAGGTATGAAACTTGAGTAACAAGACTCTGAAAACAAATCTTCATCTAGGCTGAGATGGTATGGATTGTTTGCCTCATGGAATAATTCTCAAGGGGGGGAAAATGACGATGACAAGAAATTCATTCTATAAGTTGCCCCAAAGGAATCAGGGAATAAACAACAACTATAGGCTAATTTAATACACAACATCAAGCTGAATCATGTATCTTAACCTAAAGCTTCAATTCACACCTCGCAGTTGCAAGCATCTGGGGCTTTCTAGCTCTTCAGTTAGCTGACAGTGAAATTTTGCCTTTCAACTATCTTTCCTACGCCGAAGAGCTTCAGGTATAGCTCTCATGAAATTGTGCAGACCCGTTACGCATCCTGAGAAATTATCTAGCAATGAAAAATTAATCATGTATTGTTTTATAAATGATTTACATGTATTTCGCTTATGTTACCAGAAAAGCGCAAAGGAGTTGGAAGATGATATATCAAATAAGACAACACTTGCTCCCTTGCACAAGTCTGTTGATGCATTAACAAAATCCGCCACAAAAATCAACAATGAGATAAATGTATGATCTTCATCCAAAAGTATATATATGATAAAACTTTCCACAAATAAAGATTCGCAAAACTATAGTTGAAGAAGGATCTACTCACACAAAACTCTTGTCGTCTATAGGCGATTGAAGAAGACATACAGCAGGCTTCACCTCGGAAGAAAGACTTTGCAAGAGCAAGAGCAATCAATGACAGACTAATGATGGCTGAGCGAGCATTTACTGATCCAGAGGGGCTATCTGGAAGACCATGGTATAAGCATTTGGTATGTGTTTCTGCTTTGCCGCCAAGTGCATATCCAAATGACCAAATTTATATCAACCCTCTTTAAGAATCATTCTACCACATCACAATACAGAGAAAAAGGTCCAGTCTAGTGGTAAAGGTAGATGGAAAGATAAATCGATCCTAGTTTAAAACCTTGAGACCAACATTCATCCTAGTTTCAAACCTTGGCATACATAAATGCAATGCAATAATGAATCTCAAATAAAAAATTAAGACTTCATAACCCCAGTTGATTGTAACAGGAGCTTCTGTCCTGACAAGCTGACATACATATTTGTATTTGGCAGGTATATGCACCTTCCAAGCATAATGATTACGGATCGAAGTCCTTCCCTGGGATAGATGATGCAATAGAAAATGCAAAGACTCTGGATACAGCAGAAGCATGGCAGTCAGTGCAACATGAAATCTGGAGAGTTTCAAGAGCTATTAAACAAGTGGCCCAGGTCCTCAGTGGTGAATTGACATAAATTGCATGGTAGCAATACATTCAAGAGAATATGAGATGTGGTGCTACAGAAACAATGACAGGGCATTTGGTGCTGAGTTTCATCAAATCAGATAGCTGCAATTTCACCTTAATACAAGTACCCTGCACCCTAGCAAGATGGTGTGGTTACTGATTATATTCCATCTACAGGATTCTGAGAAATTTCCTTCTCTGTATAGACAATCTTTCAAGTCCTTTCAGAGACGAAATGCCACAGATGACCTCATGCATGTTAAATAATTATTCAGATAAACTACTGTACTGGCAGCTTCCCATTTCTCACGAGTCCTTACCATCTCGCAACAATTCTAGTCTAACTCAATGACCAGTATGTCCACTTCCACTTAACTTAACCATTTCATGCTGATCCCAATCTAGTACACCCTCGACGATTCATTTTCACATCTGCAATCATTAGCAAATTCTGTAATCTATTGTTTACATACTCAACAACCTTGGGTATGATATGCAAAAAGCCAAGACTAGTAACAATCATCAAATTAAACGAAAACACCAATCGTGAAGCCCAACAGACAAATGGGTAACTATTCACAGTCAACTGGTCAGGTTTCACAAAGCAAACAGATTATGATACTATTAGATAAGAGAATACAGGATTTTATGCTAAATCACTACTACCTCCACCCAAGAAATCAAACAAGCCGCAAGACAGCAAGATTAATCATAGGAAAGGGAAGTATGAAATCGAGGTACGCACCAAGTATAGCATGCTATTGAACCACTAGAACAATGTATACCTTGAATGAAGATATTCGAATAAATGCTCCTCTGGTCCCAACATTTCCAACTTCTGCAACCAGAGGGCCAAAATGTGACCTATACTAACCCATCCCACCCAGCAGTTCCCATTTCCCCGACATCGCTGAATAAAAATTATGAAACAGAGAGTGATATCGGGTAGCTCCCTATTCCCATATTAAAAAGGCAGTTGTTTTTTCAAGACAATTCAGAAGAAAAGAATGAATTATCTTTGATATTAAAGCCTACAATGGCCACAAGCCTACGCCAGAATGCAGATAACCAATAGGTTAAGTTGTTATATTTATGCTAGTTCCAATTTTGTACAAATAAAGAAGGCATATCGTTTCAAATTATACCAGAACTCAGAGACAATTTCTTCCCGGAGAGGGCCAATTCATAGGACACTACTTTACGTACATTTTTGAACTATCACCAACTCTACATGTACAACATGTCACTTGCAAGCCTTATTTATTTACTTCCAAACCTTTATAGCTCCATCTCTACTACTTGAGATCAGAAGTCTTTGGTTCAACTTTACTGAGGCCAAAGCCAAGACAGAATCCCTATGGCAGCCGGCAGAGTCTGTAGCAGCTGCTGCTAGAACAGCCTTTGTAGTCAACTTTACTGTTGAAGGTCGTCTTCTAATTTCCTGCTTAAAAGAAAAGAAGATAATGCTTAACAATAAGAGTACCCCACCAAAGCTCGCAAATAGTCAAGCAATCAAGTAACATTTATGTAGGAACAAGAGCTCTGCCCTATTTAGAAGACTTGAAAGGAAGACAAATGCATGCATAACAGATAGATAACCAAATATACTGTGAACAAAAAAAAATCTCCAGGATAGCTAAAACTGATAGTAGATGAAGCATCAAAGAAAGTAGATGAGCTGATGAGGATGCTAACTTTAAGCAGGTTTTAGCAAGAAAGCCAATTTGGTGACATGGAACAATTGCATCACCTATATGGAGCTCCAGCACTTTCCCAGGTGTAAAGGGGGTTTACAAAATCCAACTAACTAAGCACATGATACAAGAAAGGATTATAGCCAAACCAACGAGCTTGAATATAGATAACAAACCTGGACAACTTGCACCCCGGAACATGACCTCTCCTCGAATAAATTCTCATTACCAGTTCCATTTAAATTTGGTCCAGATATGCAATAACTTTTCTCTGGGCTGTCAAGTGGTGGACCAAATTGAGTAAATACAACTACAGGTATGACAGAACATGAATGGAAACAGGAACAAACAAGCTAGACATAATCCAATACTTACCTGCAATGATCCCATCTACGTATCCTCAAATCAGTACTCCCAGTCAGCAAATCACCACCGGGTAAAGGAAGCATCGCCCGGATGACGGGAAGACAAGGAGGAGGTTCATTCAGCTCGTCAACCCGATATTTCGGATTGATATTACCCCTGTCTGATTTAGAAATTGCCTTATTCGAAGGCCTGGTTAATGCTGACGGTACATCAGAAGTTTCAGGATCACCCTCGTAATTTGCCATTCTAAATACCTGAAACACAGTTAAATCATGTAAAAAATAGAACTCAGATTAATAACACACCAAAAACATTGCATTAGAAAATAGCGAATCCAGATATTTTTTTACATGTAAGCATCATCTGATTTACAACCTACCTAGTTTACAATTGTTTCTCATTGTAGAGGTCGCATCTCATTAGACAAGAGAGAGAAGTGCAATAACTATAATTTCATTACATTAGGAACTTCAGTAATAATAGATGGGAATAAACTGCTAAAAGTGAAAGAGGAAAAGGCAGCAGGGATAAATAAAGGAATTACATCCATGAGATCTTAATTTCACCAAATTGGAAACCACATTAACACCTTTTATATTCCATGTTTGCAGTTATGGTATCTCCATAAACCTTGGACAACTTTATAACATGAATTTAAGATTTTGAAGTACCTGGTGACAACTCCCATTCTCAGCATTCCAAAGAGAAACTTCATTGCAACCAGCGGCAACATAAATGAGTGGCCGTGCTGTAGAAGACACAGACACGTTTGGAGAAGGTATACAAAGGCTCATCTTCTCCACAGGGCAAGCCAGAGAATTATGCCATGAGTTAACAGGAACAAGGAACCTTAGATCCCAAAGAGTAAGGACACCCCTAGAAGATCCTGACACAAACCAATTCCCACAAGGCCCAGTTACCAGAGAAGACATGTAGCCTTCCTCTGGACCTGCTTTTAGAGACCAGGCATTTGAATTCCCTCTAACATCCCACAGGTGGATGCCATAATTCCTAGTGCTGTACATAACCATCTGACCATCACTGTTATCAGTGTAGTTTAAAAGGTTAAGAATGGCACCTTCCTGGGTGTCCTTCTTTTTTATATCAGCAATACCTGAGTACTTCTCAACAACATTGCCCAGACCTCTGGATATGTGATCCACAGAAAATACATGAAGCATTCCATCACATGCTCCAACAACGACTTTAGCAGAGTTCCGAAGCATTACAGCAGAAAGAGCTCGGCTTCCCTCAAGGTGGTAACTTAACCTTGATCTGAATGAAATGTCCTTTTCCAACTTTCTTGTATCCCAAACCTTGACAGTTGAATCATCAGATGCACTCACAAAAAGACTATGATCATTTGAAATTGCAAGGTCGTTGACAGCAGAATGGTGTTCCTGCAGGTGTGCTACCAACACACCACGAGGTTTCCAACCAGAATCAGGGATTGATGTAGGCCGCACAAAAGATGGCAATCCTGTGATATCACTTTGAGCAGCAGTATCATCCGCTACAAAAGAACTCCCTTTAGTTGAGCTAGATAATCCAGCATCCCGAAATTTACCACTGACATAAGCTGTCTGATCACTTTCCCTACTTTCAGGTTCATGCACTACTCTATAGAACTGTTTGGAACCCCCACTAATACTGAATGAACTGGATAACAGCTTTGATGCAGGAACAGAACTGGCCAAGTTCAAAGATTTGTTCAACGGATCCATCCACGGCATGTATGATGAATTGATTTCCAGGGCACTAACTCGCAACGATGAATCAGAGGCTGCAGAAGGAAGTTTGACCTTTCTCCTGTCCATGCCGAAGCAATACACAGGAAAATCCTGAGATGACTTATCATGAATCAGACTATTGACACCACCAACATGTGCTGACAAATAGCTGGAGGATTGCAGCTTCTCTGAGCATACATGATGGGGAATGTCAAGCACAGAAGAACTGTTGGTAATGCCCGAATGTCTCAGCCTCACCTCACCAATTTCTGCCTCATACAGGCCGTTCAGAGCGATTTTCTTATCATCTTGATTCAGGTTTTTGTGCGCCCAACTTCCTGTTGAATTTATCTCTCCATCCTGCTGCTTAAACAACTCGGAAACCTCGCCTTGTTTTGATTGAGCAGATGAGTTATACCAAATTTTCCTTTGTCTTTCCAACATGTCTGAACTCCTGGCATTTTCCAAGATTTGATAAAATAGCTGTCGAGATACAGGAGGCTTCAAACATGAAAAGAGAGACTTCCCAGAAGCTAGAGAAGCTGGTTGCCTACGCAAGAAAGGACGAATAACTGGGGCAAGGAAAACATATGTATCTACAGCACCTAAATTCTCACTGCTGGCTGCAATGAAGTTTACAACAGACCTTCTGACCCATTGGCTGGGATAACATAGCAATGGGAAGGCACGCTCGATCATTCCAAGCAGTATACGCTTCCGCAAGAAACCGCGTTTGCACAGAGTAGTTAGGCAATCTAATGCATTCACAATGACAGCCTCTGTTTGATCTGTTAAAGCTTGTTCAATGTAAGGTAAGAGATATTCTTCAACACTTCGTTGGCCTACAAAGAAGCACACATATACAATCTTGCCATAGAAAAGTGCCCTAAGTTGCTCGTCCCGATCATTGAGAAAGGCAGGAAGGATTGGCAACAGAAAGTCATTACTCTGTCTTTGGCCAAAAAAGCAGCATAAGTAGCCAATGTCCTGAAGTAGTGCTCTCCTGATATTAGGAGTTTGCTTTGGTCCCATTACAAGTTCTTGAACAACCTCAGCAATAGATCTCCGCAGTTGGGCAAGCTGTGCATCGTTATTTGCAGTCTGAAGCCTCCCAACAACCTCACTATTTGATGCCAAGGACTTTTGAGGCAGGCTCATCTTATCAAGAGCACCAGCTTCACTCAGGCTTATTGAATGAATCAGGAACCCATAAGCAGTGAGTGCAAGCTTTGCTATATTGCTAGCATAACATATTCTAACACTTTCTTCAGGATCATCAGGAAGCATGGAAAGCATTGGAAGAATATATTCAGGAAAGATCTTGGCATCACTAGGAGGAAATTCTCGAACTAAAGGTAGGATGTCACACAAAGTCTCTAAAGCAGCACAACGGACAATTGCTGCTGGATCTGAAAGCATAGCAATTACATATGGTAGAACACGCTGTAATCGATCTTCATCGTCAATATACAATGATGATGACTTCAGTAGAAGTATGGCACCCCTTCTCAAATGGGGTAACTTGACATTGCGTATGCAGGAACAAAGAAGGGAAGCTATCAGAACCATGCCTTCACATCTCATACTCTCTTCAGGTAGAGGTGAAAAGGGCATCCCAAAGGTATCTGATTGACTGTCATACCCGGACATCAACGAACTCATATCATCAACTGTGATTTTCTTAAGAAACGGGTGGTCATTTTTCCTAAATGCATTCGAAATAGCCTGTAGAAGCTCACCGAGGGATTGTAGACCACATTGCTCGAGAACCTGGGAGAAACCAGAGTTTGTTTCACCAGTAGTATTTACCATTACGCTACAATCATTATTTTGGTCTACATCCCCAAGCAGGTTACTGATATCACCAAGAAGTTTGTAGTTGTCCTGAACTGAACCCTTCTCTGCCTTTTCCCCACCTGTTGACGGCCTTACGAGTCCCATATTTTGTTCTATCATCTCATCCATAGATTTAGAGCTCATGCCATTTGCAGGCATGCTAAGCCCACTCTGCATCGCCTCACTTATCCTGGGGCCCATCATTTGCTTAAGTATTTCATTGAAGACACTCTGGCACATTGCAACCTGAGGTAACAATGCAGAGCACAAATACACACATGACTACATGAGTGAGATGCACAAATTTCAGTGAGGAGATTGACTACTTCAATTGTATCCCGCAAAATTCAAATTTCTTACTCTCATATCAGAATGAAGCGGATTCCAACAGCAGTAGAAATTATGCAAGAATGGAGAGAAGTAACTCGGAAATACAACAGCTGCATAATTTTGCAAGTAGCTTTCAGCACAAAGGCGGGACTCAGGTTCCAACTGAATCATATGAAGTACCATCTTGCGGATTCCAGCACCTGGGATCTGAAATCAAAGGACAATTATCATAAAGAACAGGCTTTGAAACATGAATACAAACAAATACACACTCATTTGATCACATGCTGCCAACTGAGGAGTTTCAGAGTGGATATCATTCAAAGCTTCAAGTGACACCTTTAGACAGGATATAATCAAGGAAGCCAAACACTAAAGTACTGAAGGAAAATAAGTAAATAACGAAGTAATGAATATGGATCTCAATGAGGAGCTTTGCATGATATCCACTCTGAAAGAGAAAGCATATGACAGGAAGAAAACATTTAAGAGACTGAGAGAGAGAGAGAGAGAGAGAGAGAGAGAGAGAGAGAGAGAGAGAGAACCTTTTCAAGATGTTGGCTAGGATCATATTGTCCTCTGCGGTAAGCCAGAAGCTGAGAGAGTTCAAATAATTGCTGGCCTTCGAGGAAAAGCTCTGCAATTACACACCTAATAGTAATATAAAACATTACTTCAACAATCAGATACCTGATATGGAAATAGAAGGAACAAATTTCACTAATGATGTTGAGAGATTTGAAAGTGAAACAGAAGACTAGAGACACTACAGAAGGACACTTCCAAATTCAATAGCTCCTAAAAGGAGAAATAAGAAATTTCACTGGACATAGATCTAAGCTTTCTCTGCAATATTTTCTTTCGTTCTGTTCTCTTTTCTCCACAACAAAGGGTAAACTATCATACACTTGCATTGTTCGCACCTCGCCTCTAACCAACCTATCATGAATCTAAGGATCTATTCAGGCTAAAGACCATTTAAATTAAATCATACTAACTCTTGCGAATAAACTAGTAACATAAAAAATGAAAATTTTCCACCATATGCATTTTGTTTGCCTCCAGATGCAAATGGTCACTAGAAAAATCCTTTCACGTAACTAAACCCATAGTAGAGTTCATACTTTATAGCTTAGATCACTCACCCTACTGCAAATATGTCCATGGAAGGCCTTAATTGTGCATCTTGAGCAACTTGCATCTCACCTCCATGCTCATAGAACCTCTGAAATTTCCAAAATGAGCACTCGCTTTATATAACTTTCAAAATCACAGCAGTATTTCAGCTATTTGATGACACCCGACGCTAATTAAAATGTAGAATACAATGATAACTGAAAGGAAAGATTTGACAAGGTGATTACATTTCTGGCACTAAAGCAAGGATAGGTTATCAATGAAGGCTGGAAGTTTGGTACCGGTATTTGGGATATGCCGAATACCGTACCGAATTCATCACTATTTGGTATTACTGAATACTGTCTTATTTTTTAGGGATTGGGATTCATTTTGGAGTGTTATTCGGTATTCGGGATTAGGGGATTGGGATCGGTAAATACTGAAATACCAAGAAATACCTAAAATTAAGAATTAATGAAATATAGCACACAACCTTTGGTCATTCCTCACTCTTTCACAACTTAGAAGCCCATATCCAACTCAATTTTGACTTTACAGTTTAAGTCACTCTCGTCTCTCACCTAATCTCTTATTATTTTCATAACACCAAAACACAAACACTAGTATTAGTCGTCTCTCAACCTCCAATTTGTCAAATTAAAGAAAACTAATGATAAGAATTTGATATGTTACCTCTCCTCCATTCTCCTTATCCATATTCTAGCTCTAGGCAAATTCAAGATTATTTGCTCAGTCTCTTTGCCCCAAATCAAACAAATCTAATCTATATATTTAATTATTAATTTCAAAGATAATTAAATTCGTTTCGATAATACCGATTTGGATAACGAAGTACCGATTGGGATACCGAAATATTTAGGGATTGGGATTGGGATACCGAAAAAATTTAGGGATTGGGATACCGAAAAAATTTAGGCATTGGGATTGATTTTAGGATGTAATTCGGTATTCGGGATTTCGGTATTTGGTATTGAGATACCGATACCGTACCGATTTCCACCCTAACTAAGACCATTCTATACATCAGGAAAGGTGTATGAATTTGTGGAGGTAACTGAAATCAACATGGACAAAGAAAAGGAAAAATATAGAAATAAAAATTCACCTCGGGTGCAAGATAGCAGAGCCTTCGTCCACCCGTATCAAAAAAGAACGAGAAATCAGATGGGTCGTCATACGGAATGTAAGTTGGCTTGAAAGATGCAAAATCAGCAAGGTACAGCCAATTCCATGAAGTCACCAACACATTCTCACATTTTATATCACCTGTGCACGTAGAGATGGGGATAAATTACAAACCCAGCTACTACCCGACAATCTGGTTTCAATTTTCAAATTCTACACTCACCATGACATATACCCTTTTCATGGCACTGTTTTACAGCCAGAAGTAACTGCACAGCCACAGAAGCACCAATTCATTACATCAGGAAAATTACTCATCGGACATATATCCTCCACCAATCCAACAAAAACAAAGAGATATACAACACCTGAAATGCCAACCATTTTTTCTCCACAAGACTGAGGAATGGCCGAGTACTGAGTCGATCATGCAGATTGTTGAAGAAACATTGTCTTAGAAGATAAGCTGCCTTGTCCGTTTCTTGCCAAAACTGTTAAGGAAGCAACATGTTCAGATGGATTGCAGTGAACAAAAACTCTAATAAGTTTTAACATTCTGTTGTTATATCAATAAACCGCAACTTGCAACAACACTTTCACCAACTCCTGTGTATATGACTACATAGACAAGCAGGGTCAATGGCATATCCCAGCCGTAGTAAATCACGCAGTTGTCTTTCTTACAGAGCAAAGATATTAATCGAACATAAACTAGCTTCCCTCGACTTATTCATGAGCTGAGATATTTCTTAAGAAATTAACCATTTTTCCCTTCTACTAAGATTCCAGTTCTTAAATCTTCTCAATTCGAAGTGTTCTATTAAATATGGAAATGAGCCCTCCATTTTACAGGTAACCCCCAGTACTGCAGAACCGAAATAGTGATAATTCCGGGGAAAAAAAGCATCCACACACTTCCAAAAGCATAGGACGAGCTAACCCAATCAAAACCCTACTCCAAATGCTACAACAGCCACATATTGAAATTGGACTACTGACTAAGAACTCCAAAATGCGAAGTAATTAAGCATTTTCCTAATGAACCAAATCAAGGAGGTAGGGGGTAGCAGTGTGAGAATAAAGCAAAGAACCTGGAAAGGCCAGACGTGAGGATGATCGAGGGAGCGGAAGGTTTCCTTGATGAAGGCGAGGCGGCGCTCGTACTCCCTCAGATCGATAGAGTCGCCGCGCTTGAAATAGACCTTGACGAGGACCAAGCCTTCGTCGTGCTTGCAGAGCACGGTCTTGAAGAAGCGGCCTCGGCCAAGGACTTCCTTGAGAACCAAATTATAGGAAGAAGGTAAATCGTGGAGGTAGTACTCGGAAGCGGAGACCTGCGTCGTGCGCGCGATCTTATTCCCCATTCTGAAATTATAACTTTCTGCTTTGTGCTCCTCCCGGTGGGCTCACTTCTCTCCGGCGTTCACTCCACCGGCCGGAACTCGCATGGGCCGGGAGTCGTCCCGATTGCTCACTTCAGGGTTAGAGTGATAAACAAGAAGCGTCTCTCTCTGGCAAGCGAGTGGTGGAGAAAGAAGAAGAATGTTGCCGAGCCATGAGAGGAAAGAACGCAGCGTCGAGCGAATGGTTTTTGGTTGCGTGTAGTGCCGTTAGTGAGGCGGGTCGCGGGTGGTTTCGGAGCTGCTCGATGTTCGATCGGATAAAGATTCGTTAGAATAAGGAGTTGTTTGGAAGTTGTGATTCTTCAAATTGATGTATTGGGACAATTAGTGTATTATCATTCGATAGATTGAATCAATTGATGTATTAGGTAAATATCTTGTTTGAAGGTTTAGATTGTGTTTTTGTTCCAAAGGTAAAAAAGTTAGTATTGAGTGATTGTGAAGAATCTAAACAAAAAGTAGAGATTGTAAATCACTCAATATTGAGTGATTGTGGTGGGCCTCCAAAAAGTAAATACATGTATTCTAGTTCTATATTAACCAAAAAACGACTTAATCTCACAAATACATTAATTAGATTAATACATCATTTGAAATCACAACTTCCAAACGAACCCTAAGAAAAAGTTCGACTTATCTATTAGAGTCGAGTTTGAGTTCAATTTTGTGCAGTTTGTGAGATTAATGTACCAGCTCAATTAGAGAGCATGCTATAAAGTATTGGTGCTTTAATGTACAACTTAAAGTTGTATCATAACGTTAAATGTATAAGTTCGGGTTGTATCAAAAAGCAATTTGTACAATTATGTTATGATACAACTTCACAACTTGAAGTTGTGGCATCACATAAAACTACAAGTTCAAGTTGTACCATAAAAGAATTTGTACAAAAAGTATAGGTACAATATGAAGTTGTACCATCACGTTAAAAGTACAATTTCAAGTTAGTACCATAAAGGCAAAAACCTTTATGGTTAGGTAATTTTTTTTACTCCCCTACACTCAATTTCACCAAAATACAATTATTTTGTAATTTCAATCATTTTGTAATTTCAATTATTTTTTACCTAACATTTTATCCCTTATACTCAATTTCACACTTTCAATTAATTAAAAGCATAAGTTAATTCTATTGTTCCTTACGAAAAAATCTCCAAGCTTACCATAATTGCTAATCAGCGGAGCCCTTTAAGTTTTCTTTAACCACTATTCATAACATAAGTTATACAATGAGAGCATGTGTACTATAATCCACTACAAGCCTTTAAGTTTCCTACCAAGTTTATTCTCGTCCCCGCAAGAGGACGGCTAGCCATGTAAAATGACCTATCTCACCATCACTTATATCATAAAGTCATATTCTCATGTAATTAGTTGATATGTAGTTTTTGTGTTTCCCATCTTTTACTAACTAATCAACGGAGCCTTTTAAGTTTTCTTTAACCACTGTTCATAACGAAAGTTATACAACGAGAGCAGGTGTACTATAATCCACTACAAGTCTTTAAGTTTCCTACCAAGTTTATTCTCATCCCCGCAAGAGGACGGCTAGCCATGTAAAACGACCTATCTCACCATCACTTCTATCATAAAGTCATATTCTCATGTAATTAGTTGATATGTAGTTTTTGTGTTTCTCATCTTTTACTAATTTTACCATAAGCCTTTTCCTATATTCTTATGTTTAGGTAATTTTTTTTATTCCCCTACACTCAATTTCACCAAAATACAATTATTTTGTAATTTCAATTATTTTTTACCTAACATTTTATCCCTTATACTCAATTTCACACTTTACGAGAGATTAATTTGTCTTTTGCTATTTGCATAACACAGTGGCTTTGAAAATTTTATGGTGTTTAATAAGGCCAATAATTTTTTACACAATTTGACCACATATTATGAAAGATTTACATTAACATTTTTCTGTAACATTTACGTACATTACAAATAAATTATATATAAATATTATGAAGAGATAGTTATTTCTTATATATAAATTAAACAAACGTGTAATGTAAGTTTACATAATGATTAAGACACTAAGAAAAATTTATGAACGGCCATTCTTTTTATGTATCATTTAATCGAGGTTATTATTTTTACATAACATTTTAATCAAATGTGATATTTACCATAACTAGATTTTATTATTTGACCAGAAATTATAAAAGATTTACGTAACATTGTTCTATGATAGTTACGTACGTTACACTTATGTACATTAAAAAAATATAAATATGACGGGATACTAATATCTTATATATTAGTTAAAAACGTACGAGCTCATTATGTATGGAGCGGTGAAATGCATATAGATCAGAAAGAAGACCACGACCCTCCTTTCGGTTAGGCTCCATTCTTTGGCTTCGTGAATCCTTTCTTCCCTAATCAAATTCTTCCATTATATAAGCTTGAATGAGAATTTGTTTATTATTACACAAAGATTCTATAAGTTAAGTTATACTTTACCTAACAGTTTAATCAAATGTGACATTTTCTTCAATATTACCTAAAATATTCATCTTGACATCAATTTGTATTACACAAAGTTTCCCTTACATTAGTTAACTTTTACATAACAATTTAATCAATTGTAATACCTTTCATAACTTGATTTTATTTCTTAGACCACACATTAAAGAAAATTTATGTAACAACATCATGTAACAGTTAGATAAACTACAAATATATTACGTAAAACATATGGAGGCATAGTTATTTACTATGTATCAATTAAACAAATGTATTACATAAGTCTTCTTAACGATGAAGATATTATTAAAGCTTATAGAGTGACAATATTTATCAATTAAACAGACGTATTGCGTAATTCTTCAGTAAGGATTAAGACACTATTTAAACTTCTGAATGAATAGTTATTTCTTATGTATCACTTAAAGAAACTTATGACGTAGTTCTTTCGTAATGATTTAGACACTACATAAAGTTTATGAATGGGTTAATTGAACAAACTTATGACGTTATTTTTTCATAATAATTCAGGCATTACTAATGAAGGTATATTACTTGAACTTTTTGAACTAATTGATTTCAACTAAATTATTAATTAAATTAATACTAAATAGTTAGTTTCTTACCACTGCGAAGCGCGGGCAAAAAAACTAGTGTTATATAGCATTGTAAAATTCCTCCTCAATTAGATGGTTTGTTGAGTTCAACTTGTGAACCCTCTTGTTTTGAGCTTATGAGATGTTTAAACTTTGTAATTAGTGAGCCAACTCGACTACTATCTTATTAATTAGAAAATTGATCTATATCTTATGAGT
This sequence comes from Linum trigynum, assembly GCA_964030455.1. Taxonomy (NCBI): domain Eukaryota; kingdom Viridiplantae; phylum Streptophyta; class Magnoliopsida; order Malpighiales; family Linaceae; genus Linum; species Linum trigynum. Next base: position 11,070,569 of record OZ034814.1, read on the forward strand.
TTAGCTTGTGATTAATTCATAGATCCATTAAATTGTAAATCTCACATGTATGAGATTTTGAGTATATGAGCAAATGTATCTCATATATGACATAAGATCAGTTAATCGCATGTATGACATATGATATATAAATAGTAGAGTTTAGTTTATAAATTATCATAGAGTTCAGAGAGCCAAACTCCTGATCTTAGTGACAAGTCAAGTAGGTTTTAATAACTAGCTTGCTCGAATTCAACTCGACTGAGCTCGTTATAAATGAGTCAAACTCGAGCTCGACTCGTTTATTAACGAGTCAAACCTGAACAAGGTAAAGATCGCCATGACTCAACTCATTAACATCACTAGCTAGTTGTGTGTACCCAATCCGACCACGGTGTTCAATTTAGGGCTGGTATTCGGTAAACCGATATCCAGTATAATCGGCTACCGTGCCGGTTACTGACGTTATTCGGTATACCGAATACCAGCGGTATCAGTATTCGGGCGTAAATTTTTCCATTTGCTAATACCGGAAATTTGACGGTGATTACCGATGATATACTGGTATGCCGAAATACCGAAACTAAAAAAAAGTAAAATGCAGCACAACAGATTGGATTTGGGGGTAAACTAAACCCTAATCGACCTCACCAATGGCCTCCCCCGCTGCACGTCGCGCTCGAGCTCAACCATCTCCTTTCTCCTCTGATTCTCTCCCGAAATCGATCTCGCCGCCCCTAGGCATCTCGCATCTCCGTCTTCCTCTTCTCTTCACCACCAGCAGCAGTCCCCGAAGGAGAGAGCTACGCCGCCCCCAGCCCCTAGACATCTTTGTCTTCCTCTTCTCTTCACCACCAGCAACAGTCCTCGACGGAGAGAGCTACGCCGCCGACTGCCGCTTCTTGAAACCGACAACAGGGTTCAACTCCGTCCACGATTGATGATTGAAGAATGAACTGACTGATGAGATGAAAGCCAGTCTCGTTGATCGACTTCCTTCACGACACCGTTTCCCTGCTGCCTACTGGACCTTCTCGCCATCCCCCGACACCAAGGTACGTAGGCCCAACGCCTCCTTAATCTTAATTATTTCATTCATTGATCAGTATGACAACTGATCTCTAACTTCCTTTTGTAGCTCTTCGACGAGGTTAACAGCAGCCACCAGCCGACCCTCAACAAGAATTGAAGAAGCAACGGCCAGCAGGGAGTTTTTGACTTGTGTAGCTCTTTTTCGAGGCTAACAATAGCCAACCCTCAACAAGAAGCAACATCAACATTCAATAATGTTAGTCTTGACTCTTGACAGCATGTAAATGCAAGAAGATTTGGTCAATTTAGTGAATTAGATGAATTAGATTTTAGTGAGTACTGAATTGTGAAGCAAAATAGTAGCATACTTGTATGATTGTATCAAAGGTGGTGTTTGTGTTTCTAGTTGGCTTTTTCCTTTTGGTGAATGATAATTTAGATGAATTAGATTTTAGTGCTGACCTTATGAATTGAGTAATTGACAATTGTTTATGTTTGACCATATGTCTTTCACTCTTTTGCTTGTTTGGAGTAGGTAACAGTATGTGAATGTCCCTTGCTAGTTTGGAGCATTTGGTTTTTAATTTCTATTAACATAACAAAGTTAAATTTTTTTACTTTTGTAGGACAAAACCCTCTCGTGGTCGTTTTCGTGGAGGATGTAATTCGAAGGGTGGATCTCTTTCTCCTCGTTCCACTTCCAAAAAAGGCAGCACTTCCAAAAAAACACCTTCTACTGGTGTCACTTGGACTAATGTGGATCCTTCTCCATCCACAACTAGAGATGGCAATGGATCGGGTTGGGGACAGATAGTGCATATCTGTTACCCTACCCAAAGTAGTTCGGGTTTTACTCATACCTATACCTATATGAGAAACGGGTAGAAAATCCAAATCGTGCCCATACCCGTTCGGGTTCCGTATCCACAGTTATCCATGGGTAATAGTTTCTCTTTATAACTCCAACCAATATGTTAATATTCACACGTATTCTCACGTTAAGTAAGACAAAAAGTACGACAATAATTCACTAGAATGAAAAAAATTTAATTAAAACAACACAATTTCATAGAAATATTATATTTATATGCTAAATATAAAATATGTTAGAGAAAAATATTGATTATTTGTAGACAAAATACATATGCATGTGTATAATCGGGCGGGTTCGGGTTGGATAGTGAGAAAACCATGCCCACCCAATACCCGTAATAGTCGAGTTCAGGTTTTACCCGTACCCACTAAAAATCTTTCAGGTTCGGGTTTTACCCTACCCGATTAGGTCGGATTCGGGCGGATACCCACGGTTACGGATATTTTTGCCATCCCTATCCACAACTGAAACAAGTGCTGCAAATCCAGCCCCTACCACAAGTGTGGCAAATCCAACCCCTACGGCTACCACAAGTGCTACAAATCCAGCCCCTACTGCAAATGGTGAGCCAAAGAAAACTGTGAAGAAGAGAGGAGGAAGGAAGAAGACATCAAAGTAGTGGACTCATTATGATCATGTGCTGGTGGAGGGCTACCCAAATGGCAAATGCAAACAATGTGGTACATTTATCAAAGCACATTCGACCAACAATGGGGCTAGTGGTTTGAAAACTCATCACTTGGCATGCGAGAGGAAGAGGAAGGAAGCTGGTGGTCAATCATTATTGAACTGCCAACCTGGGGAAGGTGAGGTGGGCCCTCTTACTCCATGGAAGTTTGATCAAAAGAAAGCTAGGACTGCATTAGCTATCATGATAATATTGGATGAGCTTCCATTTAGATTAGGGGTAGATTTTCGGTTATTTCGGTTATAACCGGTAACCGAACGGTCGATTATCGGTTAACCGAAAGGCCGGCCCCTCCAACCGACCGAAATAGGCCTCGGTTATCTCAGTTACCGGATAACCGCACCTCCTCCAGAACCAAAACCATCTCGTCCAGCCTCCGATAACCGCCCAAATTTTGGTTATATCGGTTAACGGTTAGTGGATAACCGACGGTTAACTGTAAACCGGTAACTGAACCTCCATCCCTAATTTAGATTCGTTGAGCGTGAAGGGTTTAAGAGATTTATGGTTGTAACACAGCCTTTGTTTGTGATACCTGGAAGGAAAACAATAAAGGAAGATTGGTATATCATATTTCTTGAGAAGAAAGAGTTGTTAACTGAGTTTTTCAAAGCGAAGTGCAAAAGAAGGATTTCAATTACCACAGATTCTTGGACTTGTGACAACAATCAGAATTTTATGTGTGTGACTGCTCATTTTATTGGGAGTGATTGGAAGTTGCAGAAGAGGATAATTAGTTTTGTTCTAATCACTAATCACACAGGAAAGGATATTGCAGAAAAGTTGGCTGCATGTCTAGAAGAATGGAAGGTACAAAATTTGTTCAGCATTACAATGGACAATGCCACATCTAATTACGTCCTTGTTGAGTGCATGAGAACAAAATAGAAAGAGTGGGAATCATATTTGATGAATGAGAAGTTCTTACAATTTCGATGTGTGGCACACATAATAAATTTGGTTGTTTTTTATGGGATGAAGGAAGTTGAACTTGCTGTAGAGAGGGTTCGTGATTGTGTGAAATGGGTGAAGTCGTCACCAGCTCAAAGTGAAAAGTTCAAATCTACTATTCCATTTCTTGAAATGGATGGGAGAAGACTAGTATCTTTGGATGTTCCAACTAGGTGGAACTCCACCAATTTGATGTTGGAATCTGCAAAAAGGTTTGAGGTTGTGTTTAACTTCATGCATTCAAATCCAAATGGTGCTGCTTTTCGAGATTATGTGGATTCAAAGAAGGGTCGACCAAGCAAAGAAGATTGGTGCAGTATCAGACGACTAATGAAGTACCTGAAGTTCTTTTATGATCTAACCCTTCGCATTTCGGGTGTGTGAATATCAATTTTTCAAATCCATTTCTTTTGTTAATTTACCTTCTCTTAAAGTGAATAATTATGAGTTACAACTTATACTGTTATATCTACCTTGTATTAGGAACATCATATGTGACTGGACATACTTTCTTCAAGGCCATTGTTGATATTTTTGAAGTGATAACAACATTGAAGAATGATATGGACGAGCAAATATAACAAATGGCAAACAGAATTGAGGCTAAGGTACGAAAGTATTGGTTTGAGCATGATGAGGAGGAGAGGAGGAGAACCTAAAGATAAATAGACCAGTTTACATGGCATGTGTGCTAGATCCTAGGCGTAAACTTGAATATTTATCTTGGATGTTGAATGTTATGTATGGGAAGTCGAAAGGGGAGGCTTTGATAAAGGAAGTAACTGCAAACATGACTGATATGTTTGAGGTTTACAATTTGAAGTGTTCACCTCCATCAACTGAGACCACTATTCATACTACTCCTAGTGTGAGTGATGCTAGTGTTGGTGCTACTGGTACTAGTGTTTTGGGAGGGAAATATGATGTTGAGTTCAAGAAGAGGAGAAAGGAGAAACTTCAAAAGGGGATTCGAGGTAGTTCTGAATTGGACATCTATTTAAGAGATGTTGATGATGCTATCAACGAGGATGATGGTGATCAGAAGTTTGACATTTTGAAGTGGTGGTCTCGGAACGGTGTTAGATATCCTATCCTTTCAGAGATAGTTAAGGATATCCTGGCAGTTCCAATCTCCTCAGTTGCCTCAGAGTCCGCTTTCAGTTGTGGAGGTAGAGTACTTAGTCCGTTTAGGTCTTCTTTGAATTCGAACATCGTAGACGCAATGATTTGTGCTGAAGATTGGATACAGTATGAATATGGTAAGAATTCAGGCCGACTTGATGATAAAGAAGAAGATCAAGACCATATTGATTATGAAAGAGGAAAGAATTCATAATTCTTATTTGTTTTTAGTTATTCACTCACTTAATTTCTAAGATAATTGATGAATTCTAACAATTTGTTCTTTTTCTTTGAACTTAGTCACTAGTACCTTTGAAGATCGAATGAAAAGTGTAGGTGATATGCCAAGTGAAGGCAGAGGACATCATATACCCGTTGCGGTTGAGGAGGAGGATGGTGATGGAGAAGATTCAGAAGAGGATGAAGTGGAGGATGATAATGAAGTTCTTCTCAACACTTTCAAGAAGCAAGGTTGTGCTAATATTGGCGGTTCGGGCCATATTAGCGATGGGGGAGCTAGTGGTCAATCATAGTGGTGAAGTTATGCTATCTTTATGTTAGAGAATTTTATTTTAAGTTGGAACTTGGAACTTATGTTGGATTTGTCTCATGTTTGTGAGACTATGTTGATTGTTGAATGATGGAATTTGTGAATTGTTTCATGTTTGAGACTATGTACTTATGTCATTTGCCTATTGGAGTATTGGTAAACCGTAAATGGTAAGTGAGTTGTACTTGTAAGTTGTAACTGTCTATTAGATAACAACTAATTAACTAATTACTAATGGTGAATTGCTGATTAATAAAACTTGCTAGATGATAGTAATATAGTACTCATTAATAAACGAAAAATTATTTAGATCATTTAATTAAACAACATTCAAAAAAATAAAAATAAAAAAGTCCAAATCAGCCCACCCAATATCGGTTTTAAACCAGTCCTAGACTTTTCATGGCAAAATCCATGGCCATGTGCTCATATGAGCCGGATTGAGACACATCTTCAAAAATTTCAATCAAAAGCTGAACTTCATTGGCTGGAGGAAAGGCTCGGAAAAACCTTTAGTGACTAAATGAAGTCGGCTAGCCGAGCTAGCCACTCATTTTGTGGCTTCGGATTGCTTTCCCTTTTCCCTATCTCCTTCTCTTTATAATTTTTTCCCCAAATGCCTCTCTCTTTCTTTCTCCACTCTCTTGCTTTCCTACCCCAAATGAAAATAATTTGAAACATAAGATGTCCTAAAACTCTAAATCTAGAGTTTCAATTTTTTTGCTTTACACATCTTTTATTGTGTTTTAATCATGCATTGGTTATGGAAGGGTTTGGATCTAAGGTGCAATTTTTATCCCTCTCAACCCTTTTGCCTTGATTTTGTTCTTCCTGGTTAGGGTTCCTTTGTCTGTATCCTCTCTCACTTGCTCGTTCCATCTCTCGTAGTTTTTTACTAATGTAAGTGAGAGGAAAACGACGAGGTGTCTAACTCTCTCACTCTTTTTTGTTAATTTTGAGCACTATGGTATGCATGAACGATGTAAATGCAAGTCCTTTCCTCTGTTTCATCATCAACCCTTGTGTCATTTTTACTCTTCATTCCATAAGATGGTCCATGGACAAAAAGGAATAGGATTGACCGGAGTGCAAACACAAAGATCCTTTGGGGTGTTCTAAATACTAGTTGTAAACTTATGGAATATGTGTAGTTCGTTGACTTGAATATTTGTTGAGTAACAACAACATCTTTTCTCTCTCTGATACATGATCGTTTTTTAGATGGTTTCCCTCGGCGATGGCGCCGCAACTAGCACCGTGGGTGGCGGCTGGTCGTGGGTGTAACTTTTTGGTGTACCGGAAGAAAGGTGACTCGACTTTTATAAGCCGGAGTTCATTAATAGTTCGTTGCGTATCCCGAAATCGGTGATTGACGAAGGATCTCAGAGGTGGGCAAATAGTCTTGTAGGGAAATTTCTAGGTAAGATGCCAGAGCTGGATCTGATTCATTCATGGGAAAACTGGATATGGGGTCGCAAGGGGGAGATTCGTGTCTCGGGTTTCAGAGAGCATCTGGTTATTTTCAAATTCCCGTCGAAGGATGTCTGTGACCGGGTATTCGAAGGAGGTCCTTGGCACTGCAAAGAGATCTTGTTGTGTTTGAGGCGTTGGGAGCCAGGTATCCAACCACTGAAGATCGACAATTCGGTAATTTCACTCTGGATCGGGCTCTCGGGCATACTTGCGGAATTAAGCTCGCGCGAGGGATTGGGTAGGCTGGCGAGTGCATTGGGTAAGCCTCTCTGTACTGATTTACCTACAAGGAATGGGATAAGGTAGGTACTGCCTTAGTGTGTGTTGAGATTCCTGCAACGTCGTCTTTGATTGATAGTATTAGCTTCACCCCTGATGGGTCTGAGGAAATGTTTGTTACAGTTGAATATTGTCGTGTCCCTATGATTTGTAAGGCTTGTCAACAATTTGGTCATGATTGTTCTAGACCTGTGAAGGGGAAAACCAAGTAGGTATGGAGAATTAAACAGAAGAGGACAGTTGAATTGGAGGAAGTGATTGGTGTTGATGAAGGGAAGGGTAAGGAGCTAGCTGAGGTAGTTGAGCTTGATGGGGTGGACGCTCTAGGAAGCAGTAGTGGGATTTTGTTGATTCAAATGCTGGTAACGCCAAGTTCACTGCCATCGATTGATGAGTTCAATACAGTGGTAAATGGATCAAAGGCCAGAATGATTAGCAGGGAGCCACCTGTGGTTGAGATTAAGAATTCCTTTGCAGAAATTTGTGCGAAGCCACCTATTCTGTCGCAAGTGCCAAAACCAGGTAAAGAAGGGTTGAGAAATAAGAGGGGAGCTGCTTTGGCGGCTCGTCCTATGAAATGAGTATGCTTGTCTGGAATGGGAGGGGCTTCAATGGCTCCCCCAAGCATGATGTCTTACTACAATATCTCAGCAGGCATCAGATTAGTTTGTTTTCGGTGTTGGAGACTAGAGTACAGTAGCAGAATAGCCAAGCCATCCACGATAAGTTTGTGGGTTACAAGTTTTTTTTATAACTACAATAAAAACTCTTTGGGGAGAATATGGGTGGCTTGGCAGGAAGAAGTGCAGGTTGGTATTTTGGAAGATGATTCTTTCTTTATTCATATGATTGTCTCTCTGAGTAATAGATATAGTTTCTTTCTTACTGTAGTCTATGGATCTAATGATGATAAAGAAAGGTTTGAGACATATAGGAAGCTTAGTAGGAAGGCAGTCCATGGATTTCCATGGATAGTTTGTGGAGATTTTAATGTGATTCTTCATCCTAATGAGGCAGTTCTTCTGTTACGGTTACTTCATGTATGTCCGCTTTTAGAGACTGGATTGAAAACGTGGAGCTGGTTGATCATAGGGCTACTGGTCCACTTCTTACTTGGTCAAATCAGCAGGAAAATAGACCTATAGCTCGAAAGCTGGATAGAATTTTGATAAATGAGGACTGGATCAGTCATTTTACTTAGAGTACAATGGAGATTTTGGCACCGGATTTTTCTGATCATTGTGGGATGCTGATTAGATTAGTTGTCCCTAGAAAGTCATTTCCAAAACCCTTTTGTTTTTACGATATGTGGTTGGGGCATGAGAATTACAATCATATTCTTAGCACAGCTTGACATTCTCCAGATGATAGGTGGATCTTGGCAGGTATTTGGCGGAAGCTCAGGTTGTTGAAATTGGAACTTAAGAAGTTTAATCTGGAAGAGTTTGCTGAGATCACATATAGAGTAAAAGAAGTTGCAGTTACAATGAAGGATGCTCAGATTAATGTGTTGCCAAACCCTGGTGCTGATACTTTTGCTGCAGAATCTGCTGCCACTAAGGAATGGATTTTCTATAAGCAAGCAGAGAAGCAATTTTTTAGACAGCGATCAAGAATTAGTTGGCTGTCTTTGGGAGATGACAATACTGGTTTCTTCCACAAGTCAGTAAAGCTTAGGGTAACTAAGAAGCAAATCAGGAAGCTGCAGTTGGACTCAGGGGAGGAAATAAGTGATTTGGAGCAGATTGCTTCAGAAGCTATTAGTTTTTATCAAAATCTATTTGGTATAATTAGTGCTTCTGTAGTGGTTGATGTAGAGTTCAGTAACAGGCACATTCAGAAGAGGTTAAGTAGTTCAGAGGGAGAATTCTTATGTAAGCTGATTCTTGATGAAGAAGTTAAACAAGCTGCTTTCTCGATGGACCCTACAAAAAGTCCGGGGCCAGATGGTTGGACAGTCAGCTTTTTCCAGAAAAGTTGGGGAGTAATTGGATGATCTGTGATTGCTGGCGTTAAGGAATTTTTTTATATAAATGAATTCCCTAAAGGTATGAATACTGCTTCTCTCACTCTCTGCCCTAAGATTCCAAATACAGTCTCATTGAACAGTTACATGTCGATTGCATGTATAAACGTATTATACAAGATTACTGCAAAGGTAATAGCAAATAGGCTTCAAGAAGTTCTCCCTAGTGTAATTAGTTGTAATCAGTCAACTTTTGTGAAGGGTAGAAATATACTTGACAACATTCTTATGGCACAAGAATTGATTCAGAATTACAATAGGAAAAAGATAGCTTCAAGAAGTGCAGTCAAAGTGAATTTAAGGAAGGCTTTTGATTCTGTCCATTGGGATTCCCTGTTCTGTGTTATGACATCTATGAGTTTCCCTGACAAGTTTATTAGTTGGTTTTATACGTGTGTGTCAACTGCTACATTCAGTATTTCAATGCGTAGGAGTCTGTTTGGGAAATTTAAAGCAAAGAAAGGGGTAAGGGCAAGGCAGGGTGACCCATTGTCACCTTATCTTTTTTACAATAATAATGGAACTCTTAACTTCTATGCTTGATCAGAATGCGAGGGATAGACAGTTGCCATATCATCCTCAGTTTAAGGGGGTAGGATTGAGACATCTTTGTTTTGCTGATGATCTCCTTATCTTTACTGAAGGATCTGTTTTTGCATTAGAATGTGTTAAAAGAGTGCTTGATCAGTTTGAAGAGCTCTCAGGGCTGATTTGTAATTCTCAGAAAACAGAAGTTTTTTTGGGAGAATCCGGGAGGAATATTTAGATTGTTGTTCAATCAACGGGGTTTAGGGAGGGTAAGTTTCCAGTCAGATACCTGGGATTACCTCTGTTTTCTGGGAATTTCTCCAGTTGGGAGTGTGAGGTGCTGGTTGATAGAATTATAAGTAGAATAAGAACGTGGCGTGAAAGTAAGTTATCATATGCTGGGAAGCTTCAAATGGTTTCCTCAGTGTTATATCCTCTCATTCAGTTTTGGATGGTTATTTTTGTACTCCCAAAGAGTGTGATTGAGAGAATACAAAAATTGTGTTTTGATTTTATATGGCATGGTGAGGGAACAGGAAGGGCGAAGGTTGCTTGGAAATTTTTGGCTAAGCCTAAGAAGGAAGGTGGATTTGGGTTGAAAGACCTTGAGACATGAAATGTAGCCAGTGTGGGAAGACTTCTCAGGCTGCTATGTTTGCCAGGTGGTAGCTTTTAGGTGGCATGGACCCAAAGGCATCGAGTGAAGGGCATGAATTTCTGGCTTTTAAAAGAGACCTCTACGGGCTCCTAGATATGGAGGAAGCTGCTTAAGCTTCATCCATGGTTTTAATATCGATTAGCTGAGCAACGACCATGGGAGGTATTATGGGAAGGGAAGCTACTGATGAGGTATTCGATCAAGACTATCTGGAATTCTATTCATGAGAAGTCTGAGGTGGTGCCTTGGTTTCATATTTTATGGGGAAAGCTTACAGTTCCAAGACACAGGGTTTTGACCTAGCTTGTGGTGATGGGCAGAATCCATACGAAGGATAAGCTGCTTGAGTGGGAAAGGTGGATAGTGACCTTTGTGTTGTGTGTTCTGCGTATTAGGAAACGAGAGACCATTTATTTTTTGCTTGTTCTTACTCTGCTGCAGTTTTGATGCATTTCACTAGTAGAGTTCTACAGTCGATTCCAAATTATTGGCAGGCCTATTTGGATGCTACTAGATCACTAGCAAAGCAAAAGTCTGCAGTTGAAAGAGTATTTGGCGTAGTTTGGTGGTGGGTCGTCAGCTGGTTATGGCATGAACGTTGCAGTAGAGCTTTTGGAGGAAGGCCACGAAGTGTTCAAGAGTTGGAGACTTTGATACTAGAGGAAGTTAGATTGCTTTGTATAGGAAATTTTCATTTCTGTAGTGAGCTTGAGGTGAGCAGATTGTTGTGGTAATAGGGACTTGTGGAAAGCTAGTATTGTAGGAGGCTTACCTCTGTTGGTGTTGTTTTTCCGGACTTGGCTATATTAGGTCAAGACTTGAGCTTAATAAAAGAACCCTCCAATTCCCGGGAAAAAAATATTTGTTGAGTAAACACTCAATATCTATTAACCTGACGTTGGATATTAGTTTTCCTCATTTCACATACAAGTTACAACATGTTTGTGTAATGAATCCAAGTTGAAAATGCAATTAGTTTATGTGACCTTTCTGAATATAACGATTACTAGTTTCAGAACAATGAATACTAGTTCAAACATATAGAATACTAGTTCAAATAAGAAACTAGTATTATGAGTACTAGTTGATTGCATGATGAATACTTGTTCTAGCTTGTTGAATACTTGTTCTAGTTTGTTAAATAATAGTATGGGTGAGAAGATATTAATTGTAGTTCATTTTGTCTAACAAATCTCCTTCCTCCCACTCATTTTAGTAAAAAAAACGATGAGAGATGGAGCGAGCAAGTGAGAGAGGAGACGAACAAAGGAACCCTAACTAGGAAGAACAAGAGAAAAGGTTGATAGAGGTAAAAAAGGGTACCCTAATACAAGCAATGAAGAAGAAAAATAAAAAGAAAAAAAAAATCTTCAAGTACTTTCTCTACTAGTTGTAAACGTGTTGAATACTAGTTGTAAATGCGTTGACTACTAGTTGTAACGTGTTGAATATGTACTTTGTTTTGTGTATGAAATATTTTTCGTTTATGTTTTGAATGTTTGTTGACTTGTTTTTCAATAATGGATCATGTGATTATAAATACTGGCTTGACGCCTATGAACATGTTCATTTCTATGAAATATTTGTTGGTCTTGAAGACCTTAGCGATTTGTAACCTCATCAAATATTATTGGAACTAGTATCAGAGATGAGAATTGATTTATTGACTTGAAAATGTGTTGAGTAACCACTGAATATAAGTTAGCTTGGTGTTCAATGTGACTTTACGTGGTCTGATGTCAAATATTAGTTGAACTACTATCGAAGATGATTGATTTATTTGACTTGAGTATTTGTTAAGTAAACATTGAATATCAGTTAACCTCGTGCAAAATGTTTGTCTAGTGAACATGCAAAGACAAGATGTGTTATATTCTTGGATGTTTTTCACATTTATATAATGAAACAATATTGTCTTGTTTACTCTTTTTGTCACAATCACACGTTATATTTTTTAATGACAATCCACATCGTTTTATAGATAAATTTTATCATTAGAGTTGCATAATAGAAGGATATGTTTTATTTCTTCTCGTTTCACGAAAATGAAAGTACAACAATGGTCAATTGAAACTACCATAAACAAGGTAAATTGAAACTTAAAAACAAAATGGATGTTTAAAGCTCGAACCAGTAATTGACAATCAAAACAAACTCCACAAATACAAACATAAGACTATGTTTACTATATCCTATATAGGACACAAGACTTATAGATGAATTATAATAACAAATTCAGTGCATACTTGCTAGACATATCCTTCATAAGCAAATCCGAGCTATTCCATAGAACAGAATCTATTGGCTTGTGGTGGCCACACACGGTTTCCCATGTTATCATATGTCTCGATCTGTCGTTGTTGTAGTTGTGGTTGCAGTATTTGGTGCAGTTGGTCCTGTGCTAGCCGCCTCGGGTTCGCGCTACTACTTCCTTGCTCAAAAACACTTTCCACGAATTGGTCACCTTCGTAACCAATCCGATCATTATCGATTCCTCCATCTACCACCACAGGCTCTGGATTTAGTCTAGAGCCTTGTTGATGATAATGGATGGTGGGAGACTGAGTCAACGGAGGTAGATTGAAATTGTTTCTTCCCCCTTGAAACACAGTGTGGTTCATGGACGGGACCAAGTTCCCTTCAGCCATCAGAGTGCGTATGTTTTCATCCTCGAGTGCGTAGTTCTCACTACCTTGGCCCATATTATAACTACTGTCGATGAAAGTGTTCATGAATACCATCTGTTGCATATTAAGGAAATCGTAAGCTGAAGTGATTGGGTGCACAACCAACGGTAATTGGTTCCCTGTCTGGAGACTAAATTGGGCATGGTTTCTGTAACCAAGCCTTGACCCACCATCGATGTTAAGGGTTTGCTGGTGTTGGGACAATCCAAATTCATCACCATCCCCTGTAACAAAGCCTTCAATTATAGGGTTATTAGAATCATTATATAGAGTAATGCAAGGTTGTCAACCCAGTTTAGCCGGTTGGCCTAGTCGATATAGTAAATTGAGGGTTAATGATCCGGCTGTTTTAGCCTAGATATTTGAAAAAATGTCATTATATGTTTATACATTTAAAAATTATGTTAAATCTCATCTAACATATAACATTAAAATGAAAATTCACACATTTATATAAAAATCAATATTCAACTAAGAATTCTAAAGACAAGAGTTTGGGGTGAAGAGGGAAAACCAGAAAATAGACCCATTTTATAAACCAGGAGGAAAAAACAACACCGTGTGACCTTCAGGCCTATAACCTTGTAGTGGGTCGCGCCCAGGTGGGTGTGTGGCCCGTTTTTCTCACTAGGTCAGGGTCAGCGGGTCGGCAACATTGGAGGTTATATTTAGGTCTTTTTTAAAAAAATCAGTTACCGAGACCAATTGGTACCTAACTCATTCCACCGTAAAATGCGTATCCAAATTTTGAGGATCGTTATTAACAATATTAATTTTTTTTCTTTTACCTTGGGTTTGTTGTTGTGGATGGACAATAGGGCCACCCTCATAGGACTCCCTCTTCTTCTCCAGCTCCACAACCTTCTCCTTCAACAGCGATTCCAACTTGTCGAGCTCGTTTGAGTGAAGTCCATCCAATCCCCTCCCATAAAAGACCTCATCCATCAAGACCGCTTCCACGAGATCGTCAACCTTTTTCGTCAATTTCACCTGAACCGCCATTTCTTTCGTGATCCATTCCATGAGAAATGTCTCCTGTGTCATCGTCTTTTTGCTTCGCTCCACCTCTGGAATGGAGAAGTAGCGACTCAGTTGCTCTCGAACGCCGTCGTGGGTTGGGCCAGACTACTGGTTGTTGTGGCTCCTCTGGATGGTAAACCATACACATGCCAGATATCCCACATAGAATTGTGAGCTCACTGACTTTTTTTATGAGCGCTTGGCGTCTTCTCGTCATGGATGCTCTCCTCATAGCTTCATTCTCGATCAAGGTGAAGTTCACTTTTCCTCTTCCCATTGTTCTCTCAATGTAGTTTTTTTATAAAAAAAATAAGTGCAAAGGGACTCTCGAACCCTTAAGTAAATATATTTGCGAGGAGTTTGAACTCAATGTTGTTTTCTTGTGCCGATTTTGTTTTGGTGGTGCAAAGACAAACCTAGTGAAAAGGGCTTTATAGGAAAATGATTGAAGGGTGATATTGAATTCCTTGAATCTTTATGGAAATACAATGAATATACTTTCAATTGCATATGATAATTGGAAAATAATTTCATTTTTTGCTAAAATGGTAAATTATTTAACAAGACACTTTAATATGTAGATTTTCTGTGAAAATTAATATTGAATTATTAATGATTTTACCAAAGATGATAACTTTCCTATAGTGTACAAAAAAACTAGGAACAAAAATTGTTGGATGCCCTTCCCTAACAGATATGACTACATATATGAATTTTGTAAAGTATAAAAACACAATATCTTACAGTGGTATTCTTTCACAATAGTAGAACATTGCATTATCGAATATACATTTCAATACTTGGAGGTTATTTGCTCATTGATTTTGGTCTGCTGAAAGTGAAAGGATGATGTGTGTATCATACCAAGTTCCAATGTCTGGGGTATGAAAGCCGATCAGGATGGATTGTGATTCGTTGATTAGGTATGTTGATGTTGACTTCGACACAGTTTAGGGTTTTCAATTTGCTAATAAGGTATGTTGATGTTGATGTTGACTTCGACACGATTTAGGGTTTTCAATGTGGAACCTAGCAATAAATACGATCTAGGGTTTTCAATAGTAATGATAAGTTATCTCTATCAAAATCAATGTAGCATTTGGCAACATGTTGACTGATAATGTTATATTGCATCTGTTGAAACTCGTCGAAAAAACGTTATTTATGACAAGTCGGGTTAATTTAAAGGGATAAAAAGAAGGCCATCAATAGAAACAAATTATAATTTTAGATATTAGTAGTTTACTTTATCGGATGTCATCAGATAAGAAATTCGATTATGCTATATTTGTAAGTCATGAAAAAAAGTATCAAGTTATTTATTACAAGTATGTATTTCACTCTGCTAGCAGATTTAATGACTTTAGGTTTGTCCTTAAAATATGATATGCCTAAAATAATAATCAAAGATATCGAGTGAATTAGGCTCCCTGGAGTTGTATTCTCAAGGATCTCTCAAGTTGATCTATTCAAGACATGCATATAGTGCTTCAATATTAGTTTCGTGGTTTAGGTTTCACTAAGCTTCAAGGTTAATAAGTGTACCCTAGTCAAGCAATTAATTAGCAAGTGTGCTTGGTTGGACCTACAACCAGCTCTACTTAACTAGGACTAGTATTTTAAGCGCTTCGAGCTTTCTCCGCCAGAGAGAGTGGAGAAGGAGAGAAGTGACTCGTCTTTTAAGCTTCGCTTCCGGTACAAAGCCAAGTAACGAGGGAAGGGGTGAGGGAAACGAAGCTTAGGGAGCTTTATAAGGCCGCGAAGGAATAATTGGATGTACGCAGAGGATTCATCTTTCAACAGCATTTCCGCCATTCACCATCAAAAGAAGGATATGACATTTGCACTAGGATCTATCTATGCTTGGACTGATTGGATAAGCATCAGCTTTCTCTTCAATCGAACATAAAATAAACCTTTGGGCTCACATATTACCCTTTCAGCTGCTAGGGCTGGTTGTGCTTATGTCGACTAAAGCGATTGCCCCGGTAGATCGTCCGTACTACTCTACTATTCGAACTTAGGCAATATTTTTAGTAAGAAAAATACCCTAGTCAAGCACAATAGTATCGTGACAACCAAGATTTTATTCCATAGGATCCATAAGTACATTGTTACTGCGAGCTACGTTACTATCTAGCTAAGTAATTAAAAGTTCCAATTATAAATACTTCTAAGTAAACACAAGTAAACAAAGAGCTTTGAATGAGAATTCCTCACATTCTAATATATAAAATCAAATGGTATGAAATCCAATGCATTCACACATATTTTTAGAGATGCTAATTTTGAACTGACTTATTTTATCTTGATATGTAGGAGAGGCAGGACGAACATGCAATGCAGTAAAAATAGAGATTTTGATCGTAAAATCGTAGGATTTTACTTAGAGATTCCGATCCTGATTTTACTATAAAATCGGTGGACCTTATAATCGTTCAAATCGGGATTAAAATCGTTAAAATCGTTGAATCGTATCAAAATCGGGATTTTGATCCTATGTGAACTAAATAGGGAGCTTGAGAAATTCAAAAGAAGCAGAATTGTTTCGGTGGAAAGGGCAATGACGGGGATCTTCTCATATATTTTTCCTATTAAAAGAACATTTGAAAAGACGAAGAAAAACTAATTAGGGTTCGGTCAAACCCTTTCCCTTCTCCTTGTTTAACTCATCGGTAAAACAATTGTCAAAATATTGTAAGTGCGTAAGAATTAACATCATTATTAACAAATTATTTAATTAATGAATATATTCGTACCAAACCAATGACATTGAATATTTTATTGGATTTCAGTTATTCTTAGTTTTAAATCATTCTTAGTAGACGATGTCGGAATACTACTTTCAATTAAACTACCTAGACACAACATGAAAAACAAGAGCCAAACCCCATGAGCTCTATCCCTTCCTCATAAATTATTTTGAGTTACACATTAAATAACAATTAAAATGATGATTTTGGAACATTAATCTTGAAAATTATCACTTTAAATGTTATAAGTCTTTGTATTATTAAGATTTACCTTATTAATATTATTATATGTTAATTTCTATATGGTACTTAAAATCTTACGATTCTACGATTCGATTTTACGATTTCGATTTTAGGTAAAATCCCGATTTTAACTACTTTGCGAACATGGATACTCTTCTCGATCTTACATGCTCTGATCAATCCCATTTTCGACCCTTTTGGTTAAATTATATGTAATTTTACAGAAAATTATTAGGATTATACTTTTATTACCTCGCATTTTAGCTATAGTAAAGTTATAAAAGCGAGAATATAAATTTCTCAAAAAATTTAACTACATTTGTCATGCAATAGTTTATTTCTTTGATTTGTGGCGAAAAAATTTAATGATTTTAATGTTCTTTCTTTAAATTACATATCCGTATGTGTCAATCTTAGGGGTGGGCATTTGGTCGGTTCGGTTCAAACCGAATCAAATTGAGGACTACCAGGGTTCCGAATCCTGTCATGTGGCTGATCAAATTCGAATCGAATTATAATTTGGTTTAGTGCGGCTGAATCGAATTATAACTCGGTTCGGATTTCTAACCAAAACTGACATGTTGGATAGTGCCACTGTTGGCCTAGCTTGCTGCATTTTGGCCGGCCCAAGCTGCCTCAATTTGGTGATGCTGAGAGATAGGAGAGGTGGAACCCCTAGGTTTCCACTTTCCTCTCCCAAGGCTCAAGCTATCCCCTTTTCTTCTTCTTTCTTCTTTGCTGACATTGATGTCGCCACTACTGCGCGCCTGCTCGCTGTTGGAGTGCGCCAGTCCATAAAGACAATAGGTGGAGTCTCTAGGTTTCGTCGGGAGGAGCAGGTGGACTCGAGGAGGCTGGGTTTCGTTGGAAGGAGCAGGAGAAGTTGAGGAGGGATGATTCAGATCTGATTTGGACGCGGAGGAAGTCATCATATTTGCCTTCTCCGTAATATCCACCCTCCCTAGATACTCCACCAGAGGAGAATTGTAACACACATACATATTTTAAAACATTCACATCAATTAAAACATTTTACAATTTTGTTTAGCTTACAAACCAAACCACAATTTACATAAACATTTAAAACTTCTAAACACATGACAGTAGAGAAGATCAACTTCTCTCAAAATACTATAAACAAGTCATGTCGGAGTTTGAGTCCATCATCCCACCTCATTGATGTCGAGCTGAGCCTTGCTGAGTTTCATTGACTTCTAGTCCAAAACTTCTAATCTGGGGAAAATTTTTGACGGGGGGTGAGACGTCACCTCAATGAGTAAAAACTAACCTAACAACAGTGTCAATGCAAATATTATATTTGGTGAAGTCAAACCCTATGCTTAATCTCTTAGTTTCCCGAGATAACCAATTGCAGTATTCACATTGCCAAGGTATACCATACATGTAACCATACACAATTCAATAGTCAATCACACACACACACACACACTAGTACACCCATTCATACACACACATAGGGTTAGCCAAATTACGTGCGTTTTAGCCTTTAAATTGCCAAGTCATGCACTCCCCTGGGTTTATCCAGTAGATGCATAAAGCATCGCCAATAGATGCATAAAGCACCGCCCAATAGATGCCTTAGGCACCGCCAATAGATGCATAAAGCACCGCCAATAGATGCATTAAGCATTGCCAATGACCAGGCCTGGTATTGCTCTCCCGGAGAGCTAGGCATAAAGCCACATTATCATATCTCATAGAGTGCATGACAGGGCGCCATTAAGTTTGATTTAGGTGATCATACAATTCTTTAGTTAGTCACATAAAATGTAGCAAACAGTATCATCAATCATTTGACACATGTCTATTCACAAATTCATAACATTCACATGGGCACATTCACCATTTCATATAATCACATCGTCACCTTATAGGCTTCCCAGTATCACAATTCTGCCTTACAGGCTTTCTAGTAATCACACGATAGCCAATTATGCTATCCCCGTATCATCGTATAGCCATTAAGGCCATGCATTATTTCCCATTGCGTCATAGTCTTTTCAGTACTGTAAAGTTGCCTTTTAGGCCATTTCGTATCACATATACATTTCATTTCCCATCCATAATAATCATCTACCACGTTTCCCACGTATCAGCACATAGTCATACACACATCACATTCACCCATCATTAATCACATATCATTTCATTCACACACATATAGTCATAGCCATCTATTAATCCCACATTTCATCTTTATTATATTCGGGTCGCTTCATGACCCGAATACCATATTTGTATCCATACAGCTAATAGGTTAGAATTTACTCACAGATTTGCGTTACTCGGCTATTCCCATACCTTTTGATGATTCCCCAGCTTTCTCCTTCCCTTTAAGAAGTTACATAACCCCATTTAATACCACAATTAATTATTAATCATATAATTAAAACAATAGTATCCTGTAACTATCCATTTTTAAACGTGTGTATGCTAATTATACATTACATGCTCATAAGCATTTCACGCCATTATAATTTACTTGTTCAACTCTCTCCTTGACCCCTCTCATTACGAGAGCACTAATACTCATATATATAATCCCCATCATGCATTTAACCTTCCCCTCAAATCCATACACGCACAAACCTTGATAAAATGGGGATATGGCATGCATGCAAGGTTAGAGAGAGCTCACTTGGATCTGTACCATTCCATAAACCATTTTATACTTAATATGTAATGTGTCCAGGAAGTCTATTAATTAATCATTTTCCTAACTACCCAAATCATACCTTTCCATTATTATACCATACAAAAACAATTATGTATATATATACAAACCACTAGCTTGATCCTGGACCTAACCCTCCAATACATAATTATCACCATCATCATTCCCATACAAGACGAATCTATACATATATGCATGCAAGTTAGGTAATATACATATGCATGTAGAAGTATCAATCTCCACCATCACTTTCACACTAATCGCACCTCCCTCTTAGCCATTTCCCTCTGACTTTTACTAACAAAAGAACCCAAAAATATGGACACTAAGAAGCTTTACTAATTGAAGTGGTGATGGTGGTACAAGGATTTAGGGTTTAGGGTGATGGTATGAAGAGCTCCAGCTTCCTATTCTCTCCCGTTCGGCGGAGTTTCAAAGGTCAAATGGCTTCTCTATTTCCTACCGCAACCACCACCTTCTTTATCTCTAAGACTACTTCATTCCTTCCTCATTAAATTGCTAGGCTATGTAGAAATTGATGAAGCGGAATTGAAACAAACACAGAACACAATATTTTATGTGGTATCCTCGATCGATTGATTGATCGAGACTAATCCACGGTGAGCTCATAAGAGCTCACGGCTGATCTCTTATTAGGATTACATCTTGACGGCTTACTATCACACAAGTCGATAGCTAAGCTTATATAGATAAACTTAGGGTTAAAACCCTAATCCAACGAATCAGACGAGGCCCAACAAGGCCCAATACTAACACGGTTTAAGTAACCGCAACACTCCCCCTCAAGCGAAGACATGAATGACAAGAATGTCGAGCTTGAAGAAGTAAATGTGAAGAACAAGCATGATGGCTTGAACCACAAAACTCGAGATGAATAACATCTCGGACGAGGTTGATTGGAGACGACTGACTCTCTCTGAACAACCTGATGATGGAGACAATTGACTGCGTCTCTTGAACTTGAACACACCTGGTACATCGCGGTCGACCTGATGACTGAGGTAGTCGACCGACATATGTTGACCTCCTATTCTCCCCCTCAAGCTGGAGCATGAACATTGTGAATGCCCGGCTTGAAAAGCGATGAATGGTTGAAATGTGCCCACTACTGAACTGGAAGAGGGGACGACCATTTCTTAGATCGTGAATGCCAGCTGGACGATGAAGGGACGATGACTTCTCTGATCGTACTACCTTTTGAATGCCAGGGGACGATCATTTTATGGACCGTGAATGTCTCGATCGATACTTGACTATAGTTGATGGTGAAATCCTTTTGGTTTCGGCAATTTTCCCTAGTGCCCCCACCTTTATCACCCCCAACACTCTTTCTAGGTGGACTAAGCTGATCATGACAAAGATGAAGTGGACATGACATTCCTTTTGTCAATTTGATCCACAACCAAGCTTTAATTATTCCATCGTGAAGCCAAAACTGCCAAATATTCTAACGTGGTGTTAAAGTTCTTCAATGTGATGGCCGTGAGTGCTTGATGAAGACGACCGGGCCGCAACAATGACAATGCATCTCGACAAACATAGGAACCAGCAGGGTCTTCGGAAACATGAAAGCTGGGTGGAACTGACTTGGACGACCGAACAAGCTTCAAGACATTGCAGCCTCATTACCGGTAGCGGAATGAGAATCACGAGATCGGCGACATTCTCTCTGCGAGTGGGGCCAAATCTCTCTCTCCCGATTGTGACGATGACTGCGACTGGGAGCAAAGGGTCGGCTTGTGACGAGCCGTCGATGAAGTTGGAGCAGCTACAGGTGAGGGCTTTCAACGACGAAGACGCCGCGGTCGCTGACATGGGCGGCGGCTGTGAGGAGTCCGCAGACGCTGATGGGCGATGGCGGTAGATGACGATGACGACCGGTGACGAGACGGCGGGTTAGCGACGTCGGGGGCAGCCGGACTTGCTGTTGGGCTGGAGAACCGGCGTTGCACGAAGGTGGACCGACACTTTGGCTGTTTCTTCTTCGTCTGACCTTGATTGGCGATTGATAACCTACGGCAGACTAGACTTGGTCTTGGTCGGCGGGACTACGAGCTAAACTGGTTGTGGATCGAGACTTCGCCTTGGCAACGCGGCAATTGACGATTGATGATTACGGGAGAAACAATGGAGACCGACTGCGGAAGCTCAAAACCCTAGATAAGCTATCGACTTTGGAACTGAAGATGGGGCCGGTGAAGGATGCGGCAGGAGCCTTGAGCAGCGGCGATCGCGGACTAGCGTGACAGCTGAACGAGGCGACATGTGAAAGGTAGCTACAAGCTGCGATGAGCCTGGACTGGAGATGGAGACGCGGTCGGCCCGGAACGAGAACGCCGCACGGACAACCTTGATCGTTTATGTTGACGAGACCGAGGACGCTGACAGACGGAAGTGCAAAACCTTAATCAAGGATCGAGTTTTGCTCTGATACTATGTAGAAATTGATGAAGCGGAATTGAAACAAACACAGAACACAATATTTTACGTGGTATCCTCGATCGATTGATCGAGACTAATCCACGGTGAGCTCATAAGAGCTCACGGCTGATCTCTTATTAGGATTACATCTTGACGGCTTACTATCACACAAGTCGATAGCTAAGCTTATATAGATAAACTTAGGGTTAAAACCCTAATCCAACGAATCAGACGAGGCCCAACAAGGCCCAATACTAACACGGTTTAAGTAACCGCAACAGGCTACGTGTGAGGGCCTTGAGATGGATGAGAGTGGGGCTTTTTCTAAGGTGATAAAACAGACAAGGGAATTTATTTCTTTCTCTTGTTTCAGTGGGTTCTGACACTTACGGGTTAGAAAAGAGGAAAAATAATTCTCTTTTCATTTGAGTTTGGCGGAGGATGTGGTTCCTCTATTATGAGTGCCTTGATATTAGTCACCTTTGCACCCATCATTCATTATAATAGTTAGTAACAGACCCTAACTCATTATTAGATGGTGGATCGAGGAAAACCCAAATTAAGATCATGATTAGCACTTCTAGACAAAACTACCAACTTATGAAATCCATATTTTTGGATCCTCACTCACGCCAAAGTACAACTCAGACACTAGTAGAGGAAGAGGCTATGACAAGAATATTGGACGAGTAGCGACAAATCTGTTGAAGACTGCCGAGGAACCCATCAGATTCACCTTTTCTGAATCTTCACCCTCTCCAGAGTAGCGGCAGACCAGTGACGATGGATGTTGTTGGATGCCGCCAAGGAGGTCATTGGAGCTGGATGGCCGATGAGGGACAAGGTTGAGGTATTTCGGTTTGTCGGAATTCGGGTTCGGGTGTGCAAACCCTGTATTCGGAATTTCAATCCGAATAACAATAATTCGATTTCGGTTCGGTTGTATTTGAGTTTGGTTAGGTTTGGTTTGATTTTACCGAATTGTATGCCCACCCCTAGTTGACCTGCCCCGACCCTCATCCCATGATAAATTACCCAACCTGCCACGGAGCGAGAGATCCGCCCCATTGTCATTCTTACCTATTATGAATTTGGATACACTTAATCTCTACCTCAACAAGAAAATAAGAGAAGAGAATGAAACATCACCTAAAAACCTAATGGGTTAATTTGGATGAGAAACTTATGAGAGATTTAAGCCCAAATCTCTAAGTAAAAAATCCAGATAGTTTGTATAAGGGATTTGGAGAAAATATCAACCTCTCTTATCGTTTAGGTTATGGTTGGAAATAGAATGACCTGAAACCCAACTGGCGACGCCGTAAAGTACTAGCCAAAGGAGTGTCTCTTGCTTTGAGTGCCTTCTTCCGGCTATGCCGCACCATCCCATCTTTGCCTTCCTCGCCAGAAATCCAGGTCGATTGGCTTTCGATGGGTGGGGTTGTTCTAGTTAGAGATGAGAGTGCAACAACAAAAATCCGAGTAAATCCAAAAACAGAGAAAATTAAACTTTTCATCCCTTTTGTTTGCTCACCTTCCCCTCATGAAACATGACTTCTTCGTCTCTTAAAAAAATCCCTTCATTTGCGAAGATGATGAATGTTTCTCCAACAAAGTGGTGGGTTACAACGAGCGAGGACTATTGAGCCTTATTTGTTTATGTGGCAGGTCGACCGTTATACTGGAATGACAACATAACTATGGTGTTAGTGGGTTCGACCGATCTCAATTCCTTCACTATGATTTTGTCGATCTCAATTCCTTCACCATGCCCAATCTCATTCGACCTGGTTCTAGGTTACATCTATGTTAGAGAGATCTCATCTGCGAATGAGTTTGATGGTTAATACGTTCGGAAATCGCCATTCGAGCGATGATGCAAATTCAATTTCGAGGTCGATGCAACAGCTGCAGCACACAACCAATGATTGGTCGAGACAGCGAGGGCGGCACCGTAGGTTCAGGATTGGAGATCTCACCTTTGCTACTCCCCGCCAGATGTTGTTGCTCGCAAACTGAACCCAGTATTTTACCTCTTCGGAACTCGCAGATCCCCAGCACAAATCCAGTGGATTCATCATAGTAAATACCTTGTGCATCATTTGTTTCTCATTATGAGTTAACATTTTATAGGTGGGCCGTTTTAGCCTTATTACAATAGCTGCAATTTCATTCTTGTACCAAGATTTCATTATGCTTTGTGGTCTATGAGAAAAATCATTGCTTTTAATCTAAGCCTCTCATCAGGAGGTCTTAGCAGTAGGAGTTTTGCTTTCATCTTCCCTAGAGAAGCAAGCTTTCAATCCTTTCTTTGTTCCAAGAAAAGATAAAAATATATCTCCCTTGTGAGAAGAGGTTCAACGATTATATGTAGAATTCCTAGAAGAAATTATTAAATACAAATATGCATTGATTTCTTTCCAGGGGAGGATGCATGCATAAGAGGTTCAGGTCTACCAAGGCTGCAGAAGATGAGTTTCAGATTGTTTTCTACTTCATGGAAAGGATCTCCTGAAGGTTGGCAATGAAAGGTCAGATGGAGTATGGAAAGTGAAAGTTAATGTTTGGACACCTACACATATATTTGTTGTGAGAGGATCCGAAAGTAGCCTAAGAAATACCCTTTGCAGCAGGAGAAAAGCTGGAATTGTGCCAGGTAAGTTTCACACTCCTTTCGTTTAATTGGGTAGTGTTTTTGAATGATAAAGAAAAAGGTGAGGTGTAGAATAATAGTAGCAGAAACATTCCTGGATATAAGTAGAAAGATTAAATTCACTAACCAAGTATCTTGAAACATGATCAATACTTCAATTAGCTAAAAACCATAGGAGGTAGATGGAGCAGCTAATTAATAATCTATGCGGGCAAAGAGTTCAACATCCATAATTGGAACAAATCTGAAGAAATAATCTTTGAAATAAAGCACTGCTCAAGTACTTCACACCCTCTACCAGAATAATTTGCGAAGAACCAAATCAAACTCATTGGCATGGGCATTGAAATCACCGAATTCAATCATAAGCTTCAATAAATTACCCCTGAGAGCAGCTAGGAGATTCCTGAAGTCATTGGTCCATTCTTTGTCTGTGGCCTCAATGATACGGCTTGCTATCCAACGGAACTTGGTAGTCGTAAAAATGATAGAAGCCTCATGAGGTCCAGTAGCAACAGTCAGCCTCACCATAAACTTGAGATGCACACTTGACCAAAATACAGTCACATCCTTGACTGTTGCAGTAGTAAGGTACAAATTCCCCTGTAATATGAACCACATTAAAGTTTACATTTAGGAATGGTAAGATGAAACTTGATTTTTCATTGGTCAAGTTAGAGCATTAGAGACACACTGAAATCCAACCATGTTGTCCAGGCCAACCATTATGATATTGAATGGGAGCAAAATAGGACTTTGGAATTTTTTTTAGGAAATTTGACTGAGTGTACAAATAAACTGCCTGGTTGTTGAAGTCAGTCTTGTATAGATTCAGTTTCGAAATGGAACATATGTCACTTAACCATATAGCGTCCTCCAACGTGTAGTCCATGGCCAGCGGGACATTTTCTATACTATAAATCAAGAAAAAATAATTTCAAAACATGAGAGAAAGAATACTAAAAGAACTGATTCTATTGAATAAAGGTTAAACACTTACTTATGAAGCAGGGGGTGAACGTGAGGATAGTGCAAGTTGCAGTATACTTTCGTTGCATTTGAGCCCACACAATATTCTTCCCCTAAAACCATAACATCTAGAAAGTCAATAAGTACTAATATGAACTAAAAGAACAACATGGAAACTTAGAATGAAAAGCATGTAAGATACCTTCAAAGTGGCGGACAACAACGGAAGTGAAGACAACTACTGATCATGGTAATGGATCATTAGTCGTCACAGCTTGAAATTCGTCAATTAGATCATCCCATAAGACGACATCAACTATAGGTCCCCTTATTTTTTTTTAAAAAAAGAGAAGCATGAATGGTCTGCATACGGTAAGCACACTTCAAATGTAGTCTGTACAAAAAAGTAACCAACTAACTCAATCAATTTAAGTTGCACTCCCTTTCGCCTTAAAATAGCAGCATCTTCGAACATGACCTCTTCTTGTGCAACAGTTTCGACCTCTCCAATTAAATCTGATCCCAAACATATCGTTAGGAACACAATATGAAAACCAAACTGGCCAAATAAAGATTTCATTGGAATTAGAAATACCAGACAAATATTCATGGTTATGGACAGCAAAGGGAAGATCATGAGCAGCCAAAAACCGAAAGCTGTATATTGGTATGTCGGGTGCATTCTGGAGTTCCTCAATCACTGTGTCATTATGAAAGCGGATTCGGATAGTTGCAGGGGAAACTCTATAAGTATCATCATATTCTTGGACCAAAAAGTTGCTCAAGAAATAAATCTTTCCCACGTGAAGAACAGGAGCAAACAACTGAACATTGAGAATATCAACTAAGGCCTGCATCTCTGTTCCCTAAAAGTCACAGTAAAAAATCATTCAGTATTTTTAGTATTGAATAATGTACTTCCCACTCATGTAAAGAATAGAAGGCTTAGAAAATCAAAGTACCCGGTTGTCGAGAAACAACATGTGGATTTGGTCAAGTGTTACACCAACAGACCTCATTGTATGCCATAAACGCAGGAGCCTGACGCGAACAGCCTGGTCATCATCATGTACGTTCAATTGGGATAAATTGCGGAGAGCCATCACTGATACCGCACGATGGAAAAGAGTAAGTATTTTGGATGGCAGCAAACCTTTTCACAGGCTGGAAGTATTCCTTATATATACTTGCAGGAAAGAAAGTTCGTTTAAGCTTGAGAATGGGTGGCATAGTGGAAGAACGTGGTAATCATGGCAGTTAGGGACTTATTATTTGTGTTTATAATATATTTTAATAGAAAAGTGGCAGGCCATGTTGGCCAGAGAAAGTAGTTTCAGAATATCTACATTCCACCAGTAACCCATGATCCTATTTCGTGAGTTTGATTTTTATATCTTTAAATGGAAAAGGCTTAGTAGCCTCAGTGTTCATATGGGAATTTCTTTTGTGTGGATTGCGGTTATTATCTCGTGCTCCTAAATTTATGTATTTTGCTTATAACGTAACGGTATAAGTCGTCTCCTAATTTGGTTATGTTCATTGTGTTCTAACATGAATGTCGATCCAAGAAACAGTAGGTCCCTGTGAGGTCCCCAATTCATGTTGGTGTTGATCATTTACTGGGTAATGGTGGCGCCTTGCAAGATAGGATTGTGTTGTAATGTCAATTTAAATAATTATTTGTGAGTGTTTTATTTATTTGGTTTTTTTACCTGATCATCTGGCTGTTGAGTGCGATGCTTTGCTAATCTAGGGTAAGACAGGCACGGATATACTGTATTCTTAAAGTGTAACTGGGCTTCTGTGGAAATGAAGGCCCACCCAAGGAAAGAAAGCCCATTGATCAACGACAGGTTCTTAGTCTCGCTAGCATACAATGGGATCCAATGGGCTTAATGTAATACCGATACATCATCACTACAACTTCACACATTGAAAGTATAGTACCAATATTTGAACACCCTCAGAAGGAAGACCATTGGGTGGGCGGGAATTGAAAATCCCCGACTCTAGGTGTCCCTTTTCTTTTCTAATGGAAAGGCAAAGGCCCCTGTTTGTGTTTTTTTAATTGTTTTAAGAGGGGAATTATTCTGTCCAGGTCCTTGTCTGTTACACTTGTTACTTGAGTAGTCCTTAATTAGTCAAAATTGCTCAAAATTGCTTAATTAGTCAAAATTTGCTTAATTAGTCCTTAATTGTATGTTACAATTCACTATATTTGTTATCTTTGACTCTCCTGGTGGTATTCACATGGGTAAGACTTTTGTGTCCTCCCTTCCCTAACAGACTACCGCAACCTTCCATCACTTGAAAGACAGTTTGTAGAACTACTCTTCATTGGTTTGTTTTTCTCAAGGACACCGGCTCTCACATCCAGGGGGTTCATTGAGGAAGACTTTGAGAAAGTAGCTGAGTTCTTCGATGCAGCTGTCAAGTTAGCATTGAAGATCAAAGTTGATTCTAATGGTGGCTCATTTCTTCCTTTAGCCTCTGCCATATATCTCTTAGATGTATGTTGGACTGATGTGATTTGGGGATTTGATTTCACGACCCAAGTTGAAGGACTTCACCGCAGCTCTAAAGTCAGACGCACAACAATCTGAGATTGCAAAGCTTCATCATGATGTTGAGGAGTAAGCAAAGCAATTCCCCACTGTAGGCTTTGAGAAGGAAACGCAGAGACTAAAGAAAGAAAGAATGGTGGCTGTAACATCATCACAACGCACACCCTGTCCACTTTGACAACAATATATCACTAAGGTTGTTCATATGCTTCACATGAGATCAGTAATTTGATTCTGTATACACCAATGATTCAAAGCGTAGGGGATTGAGAAATGAGAAACATGATTCAGCTTGCTGTCATTCGCCTCTGTAGTGTAAAAACAGGAAAACACACCTACTTCGACGAAATTTTAGCTGGTGTGGGCTTTACAAACTTAAACCTCAAAACAACAATGTTTCATGTGAAATGTCAGACCTGTTCTGGGAATTTCAGTGGACCATAAAATTTCACAACCCATCAATTTGGAGATCATAATTCTTTGGGAACAAACCAATAGTCTGGAAAAACATAATATAGGACAAATGTAGATAATAAAGCTGGAAACTCAATGGAAGCTCAGGACATAGCAGATCACTCCAATGGCATCTTTCTCTTCAGCTTGTTTCTAGAAGTTTCAGGACCTTTGACTGATCCATCAGACTCTTCAAGGTTGGCAATTTGGTTTGCATAAGGTGAAGGTTGGGATGACTCGCTACCAGTGGTAATAGATGAAGAGGATCCATCCTTGTGCAGGGGCAAATCTTTCTCCTGGGCAACACATCCAATTAGAAGCAAGTTGTGATGTGAAATCTAATCCAATTAAACACCTCGACCGACCCAAAATGTTTGAATCAATAGCATAAGTGTTTGAATTCATTGAGTATACAGGAATTAAAGTACAGAACCCCAATTACATAGCATGCATGAATAAGATTCTCAAAGTCAACCAATATTCAAGTTTGAACATGTATACTTGGAGTGATGAGTCAACTAACCTGTGCAGTGTCATCCAATATTCTGAGCACAGTGAAATCAGCTTGCCCGTCTTCGTACGGGTTGAACTTGAATTTGACGTGGAATTCCTTTGTGGTACCCACTATCTCGAGGAGTTTTTCAGAAGGTGAAGTACTGTTTTGTCCAGTCTTGTCGAAAAGTTCATGAGCACTGATTCCAAAGAATTGGTGCGCTTCATAGTCAAAGACGATAAAGGTTGTTGAGTTAGACTCGCTTTGCACCTCAAGCTTCACACGGTACCTAATAAGATGTGAAATGGAAACAAAGCAATTTTAGTTTATTCCTTTTCAATAAGCACAAAAGTAATAATTCAAACTACTATGAGGAGCTTCACCTGGCAGCCTTGACTGGTGTATTCTTGTTACATCTTACACAAAAAGATTGGCCCTGCCTTTCTATCGGCTTATAGACACAGCTAGGGCAGCCCATATAACACCATCCAGCCTTGATTCCGATGACTTTGCACTCAACAGAAAAGTCCATTTCCTAATTTTAAATTATCAACTCAATCAGTGGATAATAATGGCAAGAACAATGCATTGAGAAAGAGTGCAATAAATTGAGCTAACCTCATTATCTGGGTCCATCGGCAATTCCTGAAGTTCCGCAAGGGAAACAGCAGGAAACTTATCATCTGCATCATGTTCTACAAAGATGGGGAGTTCTGGTTCCACATTCCTATATTGGAAAATGTTTGGACATCAAATCAATAGGTAGCAAAATATACCAGGAGCCCATATTTGTATTAAGTCACCAATAAATATAAATACCTAGTGGTAAAAGTAGTTACTGCAGGAATATCTGGAGTATCATACAGAACTGTGGACCCAGAAGAAGAATATGATAGTACCTCTGCGTAAATGTAAACAACATTAGGTTTTTTTGTTCAATCATAGAATATGACACAATGGCAGCTAACTAATAATAAATTTACCTTTGAATTCATTCACCGTAACAGCAGTTACAACCAGTATAATCTGTCTCTCTCCAGCATCATTAACTATCTTATCTAACTGTTCAATAACTCTTCCCTGGATGGTTACTTTGACAACATCTCCCCTAGAGCCACATGATATACAGAAGTCCGTGTGTTATGAAAACTAAAAGATAAACTGAATACTGAAGAATGGAAAGCCTATTCAGAATTCTGAATACTGAGAACATGTCCCCCAGCGGCAGTTGAAATAAAGAAGTCCACACATAATCACTTTGACAACGTCTAGTCTAGCTACTGTGGTTCTCTAGATTGAAAATGAAAAAGATAAATACAAACTTACTCAATTAGCTTCATTTGCAGCTCCTTTCGAATGGTCCTCCAGGTAATATTGCTTGTTTTGATGACGTTTGAATGTTGAACTAATTCACCAACCACATCTACGAAATAAATCCGTGACATGAATTGCAATGTAGAGGTCAGTACCAGCAAAAAACTGACTGTGGTGAAGGCAACAACAGAATCGGGTAAAGGATTAACCTGAGAGGATGACTGTTTCCTCTTTCTTAGATGCCATATCACTTGCTTTCATGAAAGTGAACTTGAAAGTAGGAATAGAGGGGATGTCAGGGATGTGTTGAACAGTCGTCTTCCGAGTAAAGGACATTACATATGGGTTGGCAATCGTCTGGTGTGTCAACCCGGTTGCCTTGATATCAAAGTCCTTGATTATGTAAACATTGTGTTGCTTCAGCAGTTGCTTGAACTTATTTTGCAGCACCGGAGGAATAAGAACCCATATGTCATTGCCCTGGGTGTCATAAATCAAAAATTAGAACCAGGCCACTTCATGGTTAAACGATGGAGTTTGGTTTGCTGTACAAAACATGATTACCTTTGAATCCAGAAGGATCAAGTCCAAATGGAGTACTTTGTCCGTCGTGACATTCACTCCCAGCCATAACCTAGAAACACGACAATGCCCTGACCATAGTTTTTCCTTCTTCGAATCCAAGTCTCGCATTTTGTTGACTTCCATCTTGCAAAAGACCAACGTACATGAGATAGACAATTAGAGTACCAAAGAATTAGATTATCTTGCCAATGCTGATACACAAATAAAAAAAAGCATGCGAAGGCTATGGACTTGGGAGAATTGAAGAACGGAGAATTGAAGAATGCAATTTGCTATGTGAAGTGATTCTACTGACATGGGGCATATATATGACGTATATGACAGTTGATGTAGTGAACACAATGTCCACTTAAACACGACCAGCAACATCTTTGGAATGGGAAAGGGGGTTGCAGTCGGTACCTTGGGACGGGTTTTGCGGGGACGTGGGTCGGAGATGGAATAACGGTGAGGAATGCAACTGCCACCATTCTTCGTACACTCAGCAGGTGAAGGGGCTCGGGTAATGTGGACTCCGGCCCAGGTGGTATTCATGAACGACGGATGGTAGCTGCCACCCCAGCTACCCGATACTTGTCAGCTCCTCATCGGATGGGCGCATCACGAAAGTGGGAGTTTCCAGGTCTGGATGAGGAATTGAATCCATCTGCAGTCAAACTGAAGAAGAGACCTATTCGCCAGCATTTTTCTATACTCAGTGAGGAGAAGGAAGAGGGCCATGTTTTTGTATAAGGGCCATGGCGACGAAATTGGGATCGGCAGCACCATAGGGAAGGAAATTAGGTTAGGGCGGTGGTCGGCGGCGAGAGAAGGAAGCACGAAAGAGTTGTCTCGGATGGAATAAGCTGACCCCTTCCACAGAACCAATCCCCACGGGCCAACTTTTCTTGGGCTTTTCCAACTGAGAATTGGGTTGGGCTTATTAATTTAATTTGGCCTAACATCAGCAGATACGTTTTTTAAAACGCATACCAGCAACTAAATAGGGAAATGACCGACCTGTCCTTCCGAGATTTGCTCCCGTCACTGGAAATTCAAATCCCAGCAATTCTGGGTTCTGAATCTGCTTCTTATATTTTAGAGAAGAGGGATTATATTTAAAGAAAAAAATAATGGTGATGGATTTCAAAATAGTCGAGAAAGTTAACTATTTTTAAATCCCACAATTACAGGTGTTGGAAATCTCTCATTTTTTTTCAAACATAACATTATGACAAAATCCGAGATGGTCAGATATTGGGACAAAATCCTGCATCACAATCCTCTTTTAAAACCAACCCTAGTAAAACAGAAAACGGTATGGGAGTCAAAGCTCAAAAGCCCAAAGCCGAGTGTGTGAAGAACCGAGTCAGCGAGGGTTTTCCCATTTTCCCTCATTATTATTATTATTAAATAAAGACGGCCCAAAACGCAATGTTATGCTCCTCCTCCTCCCTAGCTCTTCTCCTCCCGCCGGCCTCTTCGCCCTCGCTGCTCTCCTTCCGCCGTCTCTCTCGTCTCCGCTCTTCCCCTCTCAGCGCCGCCGGTAAGCTCTCCCCCGTAAATCATCTCTCTCATTCTTCTGTCTCTTGCACCGGTTCTTCTTCTAGTTCCCTTTCCTTTTGATTCTGCGCGTTATCATCTTGCACTGTCTAGTTATCCACTCGTTTTTTCACTGCAATCAATTCGAAATAGTTTGTTGAAGCTGTTTGTGTTGAGCTTCTGTTGCAATTCGAGGAAGTTCATTTTCGTTGTATTGTTGATTGCGAAACTAGGCAGGCCTGTCGAGAGTGACTTCAAGGACGCTTGCATTTTCTGCTAGGACGGAATCGATTTCCACCATGGCCAATGTAAGTTCGTTTCGACATGGACTTTTTTTCAATGCATTTTCATGGAACTGTGTGAACTGTTTTTCCGCCCTTGCGGAGTTATGTTTGATATGGTGTGTACTTGAATGGCGCTCGGCAGGATGAGGAGAATGTTGGTAATGTGAAGAAACTGTTAGCGAGAGTGTTTGAATTGTCGCTTCAAGCGACGGTCCCTGACGAGACCGATGTGGAACCCATAGTTACTGCAAGCACGGTGGGCAGATTTGGAGACTACCAGTGGTAAGATTTGAGCTTGAATTTGTGTGTGCTTCATTCAGGCGCTGTTGCTTAGTATAGTAAGCTGGTTTGGCTTTCTTTTCTTTCAGTAATAATGCAATGGGACTTTTCTCTAAACTTAAAGGAAAAGGAGGTGGTCAGTTTAGGGGACCCCCGGCAGTTGGACAGGTATCAGCTGTTTCTTTGTTTGTTACACTTCTTTGTGTGAGCCAAGCTTATTTGTCTACTCTTCTATTGGCGAGATAGTGCTTGGACAATTTCTGTTGTAGGTGTATAAGTGTATTTATATTTTCTTTCTTTGGTCAGGCTATCATGAAAAATCTCCCTCAGACAGAGATGATAGAATCATGCTCCGTAGCTGGGCCTGGATTTGTGAATGTTGTGTTATCAAATAAGTGGATGGCTAAGGTATGTCTGCACTTGAGTTTAGTGCTTTCCTAACCTGACTTGATTTTGTACTTTCTGTTTATGCTAAATTTGTAACGTATCATTACTGAAAATTTTGGTGTGGTTGCAGAGCATCCTAAAAATGCTCCTCGACGGGATTGATACTTGGGCACCTAAGTTATCAATTAAGAGGGCAGTGGTTGACTTTTCATCGCCAAATATTGCCAAAGAAATGCATGTCGGTCACTTGCGATCTACAATTATTGGAGACACAATTGCCCGCATGCTTGAGTTCTCACACGTTGATGTTCTTAGGCGAAACCATGTTGGTGACTGGGGAACCCAGGTATCTTCAGTTTACTCGTATATTAATTACCGTTAGTTTGTGGTGTGAGATATGTGGTTTAGGTTTACCCCCGTTCCAAAGATAACTTAACTCCATGCTCGATTCCTCGCATTGCAGCTTTTATTTGATCATGCATAATTTGTGTGTTATTCATGAAAGGATGTAAAAAGTATGATATGTTTCATCTGTTGTTCTGTTTCTGGCACTGACTAGGTGTCATTACTATTTGTCATAAATAACTGTTATCTAGGTTTCAATAACTAGGCACAATCACCGTGTCTGCCCAATGTGCTTTCTTCAAGTTATTACATTTTGCGTTTGAGATAATTTTACTTGGTCTCTTAAAGATAATTTCTACTTACACAAAATAACTCGAGAAACCATTTTTATGCTGTTATGCAAAATTTCCATCTTTTTATATCTATAGCACCTGAAATTTAGGCTTCCATGTGCATCTTTCTTGTCTCGTGTTAAGAATTTCTCTAATTGTGTGTTCTTTATTTGCAGTTTGGCATGTTGATAGAACACCTCTTCGAGAAGTTTCCTAACATTGAGGCAGTTAATGAAACAGCAATTGGAGACCTACAGGTGTTGTGGCATGCTTCCCTACTCTATTCCTTTGCTTTTACTGTCCGCAACATGGTTATGGATTTATTTCCATCTGGCCATTTCATATTAAACAGCACTGTGTTTCTTTGTATTAGAGGGAGAGGTTATTTATAGAAAACAAGATGGAATTAAATTTCTGAGTTAATTAATAGAATCTGATTTCTTTTATAATTTTAGGCATTCTATAAGGCATCAAAACAGAGGTTTGATGATGATTCTGAATTTAAAGAGCGGGCACAGAAAGCAGTTGTTCGCCTCCAGGTTAATTTTCCCCTTTGAGCTATTTGCATTCTTGTTCTTTTGTGAAGTACTATCATGAATTAGTATCAGAACAGATGTGGACATCTGTTAGATTTGTTATTCTTTCAAATGCAGGGTGGTGAAAAGAGGTACAGAGATGCTTGGGCTCAGATCTGTGCAATCAGTAGGAGGGAGTTCGACAGTGTCTACAAAAGACTCAAAGTTGAGCTAGAGGAAAAGGTACTTTCTTTTTTGGGGCTTTCTATAAATGGTTCTGTGTTGTGTGGGGAAAAATTATTCTACTAGAATTTTATCTAGCACTTTTAAGGGCAGGTGAGAAGTTGTCACCTGTTCTTGTTATGTATAAAATCTCTGTTGGACTATATGTCATATAGCGATAACCTTTGTTTACCTGTCTCATTAAGCTTTATTCAGTTTGTCTTGAATCCTTGGATCTGCAGTCCAGTCATTCTGTTGAGATTTATATCAATATCGCATGATAAGATTGTTACTGAAATAGGTCTAGAGGACTAAGTAGCTCAAGTGATTCTATGTAGCCGTGGAGGATTCTCCCCATAAGGAACTAAGTTTTGATTATGTTGTGCACGCAAGTGGTTGAGGTCTTGGATTGAATTCTTTCTCATTTTGATGCTTCATTCTATGCTACATCTTTGTGTCCATAAAGCATTAATTTTAGAAACTGAAAAGCTGTTTGTGCTTTTTTGTCTGCAGGGTGAAAGCTTCTACAATCCCTTCATACCTTCAGTTATAGAGGGTCTGACCAATCAAGGGTTGGTTGAAGAAAGTGAGGGTGCCCGTGTAATTTTTCTCGAAGGATTCAATATTCCTCTTATTGTTGTTAAGAGCGATGGTGGTTACAACTATGCTTCAACCGATCTGACTGCACTTTGGTTAGTTCAATTCTCTAGTACTAAAGTGTATATATCTTAGTCGACGTTCTTAACCTTATAGGCACCACTACTTGGTATATATAGGTATCGCCTTAATGAAGAGAAAGCTGAATGGATTATCTACGTTACTGATGTGGGTCAGCAGCAGCACTTTGAGATGGTATTCAAGGTAAGTTCAATTCCTTTAATGTGGATATGCATTTTTTTTCCCACACTTTCTCCTTTTGACACATTTGGAAGAAGAAAGAAAAAATGATGTTTCAAATCTATGAGATATTTCTTCACATTAACAATTTACAATTTAGGCTGCTAAAATTGCGGGTTGGCTCCCTACTGAGGCAAATAAGTTTCCTAGAACTAGTCATGTTGGTTTTGGGCTTGTTCTTGGAGAAGATGGCAAACGATTCAGAACTCGATCTACAGAAGTGGTTCGGTTAGTTGATTTGCTGGATGAAGCCAAGAGTCGAAGTAAAGCAGTGCTTGAAGAGCGTGGTATGATAACTTGGATATAGTTTTTCTCATGCATATACATTTTGAACCATTATTTATATCTATTTTGCATATCTCATGTTTGAGTGCCAGAGTTCATATTCGTACTACTTGGCTTAATTTGATCGTTTGCTTTCAACAGAAAAAGATAAAGATTGGACAGAGGAGGAGATTGACCAAACTGCTGAAGCAGTTGGTTATGGCGCTGTGAAGTAAGAATCAATGTGCTACCATCAGTTGTTCTGGCAATTTATAGCTTTACTTATGAAATTCTTTGTCAGAATTACATCTGGAGTTATAAGGACTTACCTCTGGTTTGGCCATGACTTGTATTGATTCTAGTGAATATTGCTGTCAATAACGTAATTGTGAATTTTGTGGTTGCAGGTATGCGGACTTGAAGAACAATCGGTTGACTAATTATACTTTCAATTTCGACCAAATGCTTAGTGATAAGGTGTGGACCATCTCTTCTTCGGAGTGTCTCATAGGCTTCTAGTCAAGGATCAAATGGAGACATTGTCATGTATATTGATTTGAATTGTTTGTCATTGCTTATGCTAATTTTGTTACTTGTCTAATGTCGTGGGGCAGGGAAACACGGCTGTTTATTTGCTCTATGCACATGCTAGGATCTGTTCCATCATCAGAAAGTCCGGCAAAGATGTTGAGGAGTTGAAGCAAGTAAGCAGTTGCCTCCTCCCCTAGTAATCCATTTTGCGCTGTGAACTTTAAACGGGTTGTGATGTTACTAAGCCTACATTTAAAAATTTTGGGGCTACTTACAGCTTTAAGAACTCATATTTATGTTTCTGTTTGGTTAAACAGACTGGAGTTTTGTCGTTGGAGCATCAGGATGAGCGTGTTCTGGGGCTTCATCTACTTCGATTTTCTGAGGTAATGTGGGGTGGAGTGATATTTCTTTTCAGTGGACTAATCTACTTTCTGTGCCATCATTACCGAATTTGAGAATGGTTTTATGTAATCGTGACTTCTGATTCAGATTGTGGAAGAGGCATGTACCAACCTACTGCCGAACATCCTTTGTGAATACCTCTACAACTTGTCTGAAAACTTCAGCAAATTCTACTCCAACTGTCAGGTGAAAAAAATGCTCCACTAAACTAGGCTTCAGCGATATCGCTGCTCAACAAAAGCGATTGTTCCTAGTAGAATAACCTGAAACGTTTTTTTCTTCTTTCGACGGAACAGGTGATTGGGTCGGCGGAGGAAACAAGCAGGTTGTTGCTGTGTGAAGCAACAGCAATGGTGATGAGGAAATGCTTCTTCCTTCTAGGAATTACTCCTGTCTACAAGATATAAAATTTTAGTCCTCGACCGCCTCCCTATTTCGCCATTGGGAGATAATAGAGGAGGTTTATGAGATGAGAAAATGTATTAAATAGGGGTTTGACGATGATACCGACCAGATATTCTCCATGGTATCGATAAACGAAAGTGTTCATAGCTGTTCTGTTTCTTTCTGTTGTGTTCGCGTTACACTTCAACTATCATCAAATCTTGAAAGTTGGCCATGGTGTTAGCAGACTCCATCGAAACTCGAACGCGTGAGACTAAATTTTGTGGTGTAAAACTATAGCCAATCGAACCGCACTGATCTTGACCTCGGTAATGGAGCTACATGTAGTTAATATACGTCCGATAATACTGAATCTTACGCCTTGAGCACAAACCTCTGCCATACTATTCACAAGTTGATGACTTCCACTGTCGAAAACTACGTTTCAACCAATATAAGTTTCATTTATCAATTCGTTCTATAAATGTGCTCCAAAGCCGTTTCTGCTTCTAGATGAGATGATAACTGATTATACCTAATGGCCGATTTCATTCATGGCGGTTAGAGTGTCTCCCTTGCCGACAAACAATGGTTCCCTTCTCTCTCTCTTTTCTTTTCTTTTCTTTTCTTTTCCTTTCCCCTTAGTATGAAAGAGAAGAAAATATAGAACGGTAGGCTTATTATGTTGACAAACAAGGATCAAGACAGAGCAACACTTTTGGCAGGCCATGGATTGGATTCCCACTTCCCCAATCCTCGTTCATGGTTGTTGAACAAAAACCTCATTAATTGATAAAGATCCAAATCGTCGGTGGTTTTCCATTTTTTTCACTCTTTCTTCCGTTGCAACGAGTAGTAGTAAGAGTAGGAGGAGGCAGTTGAATTCTCGTTATATTAGGAGTCAAATTCAACGAGAGGATTTGAGACTCCACGAGGAAACAAATCCCCCTAAACAAGAACAAGGATGATAATCAGGAAAAGAAACAAAACGAACCCTTTTCATAAATCAATGAACAAAATCAAAATTGCACTTCTGTTGAAACCATAACATAGCATAGCATAGCATAGCATATATCTCTCTGTGTCAGAGGTCAGTAAGTAAGCTAGTAAGTAATCAAACAATCGATCACTTTTTTTTTTTTAGTTTCCTGGGTTCTTCTTACCCTCCTAGTTAGAGACCCAATGAATCATATAGACATGATAAAACTCAAATCACTACTACCGGTGCTTTGCCATAAAGCCAGTACCTTTGGGGCTAAACAGGCAATATAACGAAGACCCAATTCGCCAAAATTGAAACCTGAACATGGGTTGGTCGGATTTCACACTCTTTTCACAGCAAGTAGGTGGCTTGATGCTGTACAGCGGGCGAAGAAGGAGTTTTGGCGAGAGAAGAGAAACAGGAAGCTCTGGAACTTGAGCCACCACCCTTTTTCGAAATGGCCGGCTTCGGACCATAACAATGCTTTTTCTGCCTCTCCAAACCCCAGCAGAAGCTCTTGCATTTC
Source organism: Linum trigynum (assembly GCA_964030455.1). NCBI lineage: Eukaryota > Viridiplantae > Streptophyta > Magnoliopsida > Malpighiales > Linaceae > Linum > Linum trigynum. The sequence goes on from OZ034814.1 coordinate 11,109,474, forward strand.
GACTTCATCTTCAGAATCCTCCCTGAAGGCACCCTTTTCACCAGATCCTCCAAGCTCTGCACGCTCCCCAGCGACGTGAACGACTGCGATTTCCCGTCGTAGAATCTCGACAGCCCCCTTCTGTTAACAGAAGAAGAACAGAAGAAGAACAGAACAGAACAGAGAAACCCATTAGAGAAATGACAAAAAAGCTTCAACCTTTTGAGGAAAAATTTGCTGGTGTTTGTTGCTTACTTGATGGGGAGCTGGGACATGAGCTCGGACAGCTCGTAAAGAGGGCTGCGGTTATTATCATCATCGTCATTCTCATTCATCACGCTGTTCTTGGCAGCCAATGTGGAGGAAGACGAGGAATTGGAAGACGAAGCCGAACCCGTCGGAGAACAAGAAGAAGATGATGCCTCATCGTCGTCGTCATCAGAGAAGCAAGACGACGACGTGTCGAGAGAAGGCGAACCAATTGACGATTGTGACGAAGTTGGCTGTTCTTCCTTCTTATTACCACCATGAACAGCAGATCTTGATTCGAAGAATTTGTCTTCCTCCATTGCCCATCTCTTCTTCTCCTTCGTCAACCTCAACCCGCCCATCACCATCACATGTTGTTGATCACCATGGCTATTTCCTGCAACTTCCCCCATAATCTCTTTCTTCTGGATGATCGAATGGAACCAAATGGAAGAAGGAAAGAAGAAAAACAGAGGAAATATCCTTTGTATTGGAAAGAGAGAATTAGAAGGGTGTGATTAGAGGCTTGAAAGAACGCACCTGGAGAGCATACACACATACATACATAAAGAAAAAATATATTTGTGGGTTGGGAGCAAAGGATAATGCTTTTTATTTATATGTCATGGAATTGACAAATTTATAATAAAATTTGAGAAAATTATAAATGTTTATCTTATGTGATGTTGTGATTTGTCATCGTCATCTTCTTTGTGGGAGTGTATGGCTGGGCTGGCTGGGGATTCTTTTTAATTTTTAATTTTTCTTTCTGTTATTTATTATTAATATTATTTGGATTAATTAATTTCGTGGGTGTTGGGCTCCTATATTACTAGGAAGGAGAAGGAAGAGAGATGAGGATAAGATCGTGGAGTAGTGTATTATAATGGGAAGGCATATCCAAAATCCTAGTCACCACCACCACCACCTTTTCTTGTTAACTGCAAAAGAAAAAGGGAGAAGAAAGAAACGGTCCCTATCCTTTGCCTCCTAAAGTAATGACATTTACTTCCTTTGATTTCTTGTCTATCTTTTTTGCTAATGCAAGTAAAAAAAAAGGGTCATTTACTTGTTGGATAACCGAAATACTAAACTTCTTAGTAATTATCATTTATGCTTATTGCCTTAATTGGGTTTTTGGGTTTGTAATGTTTAAATATATGGATGGCAAGAATATTTTTAGTTGTGGACATCTATTCGAATTTGACCTATTTCGATAGAGTAAAACTTGAATATGAATAAGTTTTAGTGGGTATGGGTAAAATATGAATATGAATATAGCAGGGAATACGTGAACATGATTTTTTCACTATCCAACATGAATCAACCATATAAACATGTATATGTATTTTGTCTAGAACTTAACATGTTGGTTGAAGTTATAAAGAGAAATCATTATCCATGGATGACCGTGGATATACTCGAAACCCGAAAGTCTATGGACATGGTTTTGATTTTCTACCCGATTCTTATGTGGGTATGGATATGGGTAGAATCCGAACGATTTTGAGCAAGGTAACGATTATTCACTATTCGCCCTCCATCTGATCCATTGTCATCCCTATTCGAATCACACCTTAATTATCCTGTCTGAACACAATAGTTAAGAATTCGTTGAAAATAAACTCGACTTAATGTCTCCTACTTGTGCAATGAGTCTGAGATCAACGAGAAGTATTCTTGAATAAGAGGTCGTCCCAAATCTCGAGTTATGTACAACTCTACGATCTATGCTTGTGTCCGGTTAAGATGGTCAACCTTCTCCAAAATTAGGGTCAAGAAACACAGTAAGATTTTCTTGGATTGGAGGTCAAGATCTATACCCTAGCGAGACATAATATAATTATCGACAAGCTTCCCCTTGTAACGAAGCGAAACGAACATAGGATATCCAATTCTTAATACAGATTCGCTAGCTCCTCGTACAATTACTCAATTTTCATTCTAGTATCTTGTTGACAAGTGTGTCGATAATAAATGAGTGATTAATGATAATAGACGAGTCAACGCTATTCAAATTTCTGCAATGTTCAAAATCTGTTACTTTAGCTTGACAAAGGTATATATTCCCTTCAAAGTTGAACTTGTGGATAGACAATGTAGGACACATATGAGGTCACCTAATCAATTGATCGAACTTTATTTTGAACAAGAAAAGTGCATCTACGACTCTTCTTTTGTGCAATCTGCCGGTTGAAGTAGCAGTAGTAGAGAAGAATAAACTTGCACAGTTGTACGTTAGGGCTAAAACTAAAAAGATAAATGGAGAATATTAATGACAACCAAAAAAGCTTAGCTGGCTAGTGGCTAGCATACTTATCTCTAATTGGGTTCAATCACCAGCTTGCCAAAACATTCCCCCAAATGGTAAAACAGAGCAATTTAACTATCCATCAAAGAGACAGCATCATTCCAAATATGCCTTCGTTTCAACTCTTTGTGTGATTTATTAAGTAAAAAGGAAGTGATTAGGGTTTATCGATAACAAATTGTGTAATCTTGCATGAAATAAGAAGAGAGATAAGTTGATGCACATCCCAAATTCATACTATTGCTTATTGCCCTAGTTTAAACAAAGAGTCAATAAGGAAGACCACCATGGCAGCATCACTGCTGTCAATAATGCAGCATCTTGATTTAGATGAGTCGGGTTATTCACTACTTGAAGATGAGCAAGTCGATCACTCCCAACTCAAGAAGACAACAACTAATGGATCGTTTCGATAACTACAGATATGAGCTTGATATGTGGTTAGCTGTTAGCAAATCAAATTTATCGTGGGATTACATTCTTTTACGTATATGTGTTGATGTGATTAATCAAAAGTTTGAGCTCGTGAATCATTATCACTTTCTTTGTTATTTTGGACAATTTAGGTCATATTAATTGTACTATTAGTTTATGTTGGAATATGATTTCATATTAGTCTTGTGTAGGAGCTATTAATATTACTTGTGGGTTAAGAAAGGGGATTCCGTTAGAAAAAAAAAAAGGAGAGGAGAGAGGCTCATGGCCCAATGGGCAAGAAAATTGAAATCCAAATTATCTTCCACTCTTGCTTTGATTTCTCGTCATCATTTCCTTTTGTTTCTTGAAATTATAAAATAAATAAAAAACATTAAAGATTCAGGACGTTACACATTGAATCCCAAATATCGAACCGGTTCGAGAGCATCCTATACAAGACTATCATCAATTCAAACCCTAATGATGGTCCCATCTTCACCCTTAACCTCTATCAGAAAATATTAGTTTTGAACAAATCGATCATCCTCCCTTCTGGTAATGCATGGCTGTGGAGGTCTAATTCAAAGACTAGCAATAATCTCCAAGATAACCCTAGACATAGATAGAAGTAGAAGAAGAAGAGGATAAGGAAGTTGAGCTGGACTGACATCACTCAGTTCCTTGCCTTGCTTATAAGGATGATATATGTGGATACCTAATTTCCTCTCCTTTCTCATTTTCTGTTTTCTATTATTTATTTATTTATTTCTGGGGTTTAGATTTATTAGTTAATTATTTGCGGAATATCCGGAGCTCTTATTAATCGCTTTATGATCCATGCGGCCGCGCCCACGGATTTGGGTCACCGCGGGCCCACTAACAACTCCGGCCCACATGTGCCTTTCCTTTCCACTTTTTGGCCTGCAGGGGCCCACTCGGCTTTTCCCCAACGGCAGCTGGACAGACGGACGTCCACTCTTTGACCGCATAATGCTTCCTTCCTTCCTGGCATATTTTGATACCAATTGGAAGAAAGCATTATGACGCCATAAAAGAACACAAAAATGATGAAAAAGATTTTCAGGATCGAGATTGGGGTGTTCCACACCATATAGAGATATGATTTGGTTTGGTGCCACGGTTTGGAATTTGGATAGTATTGGTAGGCAAAGATGAGTTTTTTTTTTTAATGTCCATGCATGTACTTCTTAGATTTAGTGTCTTATTTAAGTAGTACACGGAGATAATTATCTATAAAAATATTGTTGAATATATTTAGCGTTAGCGATTAGCTGAAATTTAATTCAATGACTTATGTACGCATACAAATTTGGGACAGTAAAGATAACTATCTTAGTCTAATTCAACAAAAAAAAATGTAATAGTACTAGCTGTAGCAAGAGCGTGTTGACACAAATATGTGAATTTATCTTTTGATTACACACGAATCACATAATAAGTGACTGGTTACTGCATTGATGAAACAGACTAGGATTCTTGACTGCTAAGGACTCCTTGCGCTGTGCCAGCCTTATAAAAAATAGCCCTAGCCGAGGCAAATCATCTATCATTTGCTCTCTTCATTCTCGGCTAGTGGCAGCAAGAAGGCGCGATACCCCTCGAGCTCACGATCATGACGTTGGTACGTTGGAAATTAATTGTGCTCTTGTGACCATTTTACTTTGGGAAAACTCAATCCTAGCTCTCAAAGTTTCCTGTTCACTAGCCCGTTTCCCTTGGTCAGGGTTGTTTTCCCCCTGCTGCTGCTCTGCGTCGACTAATACACAAAACCCACTATCTTTGCAGCTTGACACCATGTCTCGGATCGCAAAGGATCAGATTGTGGAATTCTCAATGGAGGAGGTTCAGTCGGAGAAAGTGCGACATGACTGTTCCCTGCTTGGTCGCCTTTTCACAGACCAAAACTTCTCTCCCCTTGAGGTGCGTGAACTGGTGAACAATCCTTGGCAGGGACGTGGACGGATTAGAGTGAGAGCAGCTGCACATGGACTCTTTGAGTTCATTCTACCGACTAAGACGGCGAAGACTTGGGTTCTCAAGCAATCGCCGTGGATCCTTGGTGATAAAATTCTACATCTCCGTCCCTGGATCTCGGCTGCAAGTCGACGAACTTTTGACGAGCTTGCTCTCGTACCCTTCCGTGTGCAGCTGTGGGAGATCCAACCGGAGTGCTGCACCCATCAGTTTGGGCGCAAAGTCGCGGGTGCCATGCTCGGACGAGTGTTGGAGGTGGGACTGTTTTCATGCTCGGAAGCTGATCAGCGTTTCATCAAGGTGAAAGTCTTGCTGGATTTTTCCAAACCCCTTAGGTCCCAGATTATGGCGACTAATGACGAGACCGGGGGTTTTTGGATTCGTCTAAAGTATGAATATTTACCGAGTTTCTGCTATCATTGTGGGAGGGTGGGTCATTCCCGCCAAATGTGCACGTTCCCCCCACCCGCCGGCAAAGAGAGGTTCGGGCCGCAAATGTCAACTAAAAAGATGGGCCACAAGCTCTTTGAGGAAGAGGACCAGTTGCCTCAATACCCGAAGAGATCAGTCTGGGTTAATCAAGAGACTCGGCCAAATAAGGGGAGTACTCAACACCCTGCTCGTGACCGGGAAGATGAAGGGCGGAGGGAGAGGGAAGCGGAAAAGAAGCCACTGATTGGTGACAGCCCACTATGGATGGGCTCTTCCACAAATCCGTTTATGGAGACTGAGCCTCCTGTGCTGCGCCAGGGACGTAGCCCGCACCGATTCCCAGTTGCCAAAGGCCCGAAAATTCAGCTACGAAATCAGGGTCGTAGACAGCCGCTATCGGCGAATCATGTCTCTCGTCCGGTTGGGACCCGCCCACCAGGGACGGAGAATAGAGGAAGACGCAGGAAGAGTTCTCTTAAACAAACAGTCCTGGCCGATAGTTGCGTTGAAAAATCGAGGGAGGGTACAAGGCTTTCTCGGCCAGCCTCTCCGACCCCCTGCTCCACCGACCCGTAGCCAAAGTCTGGAAGTGTCAAGACGTCGGCGTATTATCCTCGAGGATGAGTCCGAAGATGAGTTCGTGGTTCAGGAGGTTCCCTTGAAGAATAACTTGGCTCTGCCTAAACCGGGGTCTCGCGCTTCGAAACAGAATGGGAAAAAATCAAAGGGGCAGGGTAGCTGGGTTTTGCGAGGAGACATACTGGTGGATAGGGCGGCGGAGCAAGGTCCCTGCCCATCCCTGGCTGCAGCTACAGCTCGGCCGCGGCGTGTCCGCAACCTCTCGAAGGGTGTCGCCCCTGAGCCTAGGGTGCATGACGAGGTGGGTGCTACTTTGGAGGTGTCGATGGATACCTCTACACAGAGGAAGACTGTTCCGGTGGGTCCTCTCCCTGATGTGTCCATGCTAGAGGATTCCGATGAGACCCTCTCTGAAGAAGATCACCTATCTTTCGAGATCAAACGTCGTGGGCATGACGGCCGTCTTCCCTCGGAGGATAACCAACCTGGCCGAGTGCAAAAGGTGATCCAGGCCTTTGAGAGTGGGTTAATCGTGAATGAATCCCCCTCTAAGAAATGGGTGCGCAGGGCCCGATCAATGGAAGCGAACAAGCAACAAGACTTGGGTGTCAATGAGGATGGTCAGTTTGGCCTGAATGTGTATGGTTCCAACATGGGTAATGCTGCCATTGGGGGAGTTAAACGCTCCTTGGAATCTGTTGACGGTGCCAATACTGAGCCTCCCATTCCAAAGAAACAATTTGTGGAAGAAACGGATGAGCTAGAGAAGGTGGAGGAAGCCAGCCTCGAATGGCCCCAGCCGGATAAATGAGGCTTCTGGCCTGGAATGTGAGAGGAATTGGGCCATCCCTTACATTCCAAACAGCTATAGGGCTAGTTCGTTCCAATAAACCGGATCTCGTGTTCTTCTCGGAGACGCGATCGAGCCGGCGTGTAGTTACCCGTCGTATGCGGGGGTTAGGTTTTGATTCTTCTTGTTGTTTCTTTGTTGATGCGTTTGAGGCATCTGGAGGTTTAGTTGTTGCTTGGTCCCCCGAAGTTGATGCTTCGGTGTTTTTCCATTCAAATTTTTGTATTTGCACGCAAGTTAATGAAGTGGATTTCTCTTATGTGGTGGTTTCCGTTTACATTAGTTGTAATTTTGCTCTTCGTGGCTCTCAATTGGCCCAGTTACAAGAGATTTGTGAGAACATTCACCTCCCGTACACTGTCATTGGAGATTTCAACACTACTCTTCTTGAGAGTGAGAAGGATGGTGGTCTTCCTTGGAATGCTGTCCATTCTAGTAGTCTGCGCGACTTTGTCCATAACCTTGGTCTCCATGACCCGGGGTTTCAAGGTGACCAATTCACTTGGACAAATAGACGGATGGGGGCTGCCTGTATTCGGGAACGCTTGGATCGTGCTCTTTGCTCCCATACTTGGATTGATCTATTCCCGGATACCTTGGTAAAGCACTTCACGGACCAGGGTTCGGACCATCGTGCCCTCCTCCTTTCAGACAAGGCCTATACCAGAAATAGCCGGCCCCTTTTTCGATTTGATGCCCGTTGGGCTGATAATCCTGAAGTACGGGCTATGGTTAATTATGTTTGGCAGGAGGAAGTCCAAGGGACTCCCATGTTTCGACTATGGGAGCGACTCAAACGACTTCGTCACCTCCTATATGATTGGAGTAGGGCAGGCACTACAAATTCCCTTCGGAATATCAAAACTCTCCAGGCGGAGATTGAGCGGGTTAAGTTGACTCATCCAATTGATTGGAATGAGGTTAGAACTCTTGAGATTGAGCTTAATCGTCAATGGGAGGCAGAAGAAATATATTGGCAACAAAAGTCCAGGGTCCGGTGGCTGAAGAAGGGAGATCAAAATTCCTCCTATTTCCATACGGTTACGCGTGCTAGGAGAAAGCGGAATTTTGTTGCGGGTCTCCGTAGTGATACTGGTGACTGGGTAACTGAGGAGCCGGCCAAAGCAGCCATTGCCACGGATTTTTACCAATCGCTCTTCACTTCTGATCATCAATCACCTAATATGGAGGAGCGAATCGCCAATCTCCCCATTTCACACAGTGTTACTCCTGAAATGAACGCTGATTTGACGGCTGAGGTCTTACCCAGTGAAATCCGGAAAACGGTGTTTTCCATGGGGTCTAAATAAGCTCCGGGGTCTGATGGGTTTACCGGGAAATTTTTTAAGGCTTTTTGGGATGTTGTTGGGGATTCGGTGATTGCAGCAGTCGTTTCTTTCTTTGAGACAAGCCGAATGCTCAAAAGTTTCAATCACGCTTGGCTGACCTTAATTCCCAAAGTGGATAATGTGGAGACTATGCGACAACTACGCCCGATCAGTCTGTGCCAATTTGTTTACAAAATTATAACAAAGATCATGGCTGAAAGGCTGGCGACCATCCTTCCCCATATCATTTCTGAGGGACAAAATGGTTTTATCCGTGATCGTCAGATAATTGATAATATCCTCCTGGGACATGAGTTGATGCATTACTTAAAAATCAAAACTCGAGGCAAGAAAGGGTACATGGCTCTAAAGGTTGACATGGAAAAGGCCTATGATAGAGTCGAATGGCCCTTTCTCCTCGCAGTGATGAATAAGATGGGCTTTAACTCTGTTTGGCAAGGGTGGATTCTTGAGTGCCTCCGCTCATCCTCTTTCTCTGTGCTCATGAATGGAACCCCTTCTGGTTATTTTAAACCGTCTAGGGGGCTAAGGCAGGGGGATCTTCTGTCCCCACTGTTGTTTGTTATATGCACGGAAGGGTTTACGGCTCTTTTGAGAAAGGCAATTACGGAAGAGAAGCTTCAAGGAGTTAAAGTGGCTCCTCGTGCCCCTAGAATCTCTCATTTATTCTTCGCGGATGATTCTTATTTATTTCTAAGGGGCACCCTTCAGGAATGTGAGAATCTGATTGTGGTCTTAAATGAGTATGAGGAATTAAGCGGTCAACGAGTAAACCTGGCAAAATCAGCAGTCTGCTTTAGCAAAAACATTGCGCTGCCTGATCAGGACTTCATGGCTACAATTCTGGGGGTTGGTGCAGTGGGCGTCCATGATAAATACCTAGGACTTCCCACACTCTTTGCTCGATCAAAAATGGCTACATTCCGATACTTGGAAGAGAAGTTATTAGAAAAGCTACAAGGTTGGAAGCAGAAGACGTTATCCTGGGCTGCCAAGGAGACCCTCATCAAGTCTGTTGCTTTGGCTTTACCCTTGCATATCATGTCTTGCTTCAGATTGCCATTGTCTCTGTGTCGCCTCCTAGATAAGCATGTGGCTCGATTCTGGTGGGGGGCGGCTGACGGACATTCTAAGATTCGCTGGGTCTCCTGGCGTCATATGTGCAGAAGCAAGCATGATGGGGGAATGAGATTTCGTCGATTTGAGCAGTTTAATCAGGCTCTGTTAGCCAAAATCGGATGGCGTATCCTTACTGATCCCCAGTCCCTTCTGGCTCAAGTGTACAAAGGGAAATACTTCCCCACTGGGACCTTTCTTGGTGCTACTGCCCGATCACGGCCTTCCTGGGGATGGCAGAGTATCCTCTTTGGGCGCCAGTTATTGGAAAAGGGATTGCGATGGCAAATCGGTAATGGCCAGTCGGTTTCTCTGTTAAATTCCAACTGGATCCCCTGCAGTATAACCCCTGCATCTTACCTGAAGGGGGAGACCCATTAGTAGCTGACGTTATTTGCCTGGGGGAAGGTCGGTGGTGTGACCACAAACTTGCTCACTGGTTTGATCCTCCTACGTGTCGAGCCATTAAAACTATTCCTCTTCCACGGCTGCATATGGAGGACAAGTTGATCTGGCATGAGTCAGCGGATGGATTATTTTCGGTCAAATCGGCCTATCATCTGGCTGTTACTCTTGATAAAAGGCGGGGTGGTTGGAAATCTTCTGTCAGTTGGATGGATAAAACAAGTTGGATTCGTCTCTGGGAGGCTAATATTCCCCCGAAACTGAAGGTGTTTGTCTGGCAGATCCTCTCCCTGGCCCTACCAACTACTGAGGCCCTCATTGAACGTAAAGTTCCGGTTCACCCCCGTTGTCCGGTTTGCTGGGATAGTTCAGAATCTTTGGAACATCTGTTCCTTTATTGCCCAGTGGCTCGGGCCCTCTGGGATTACGCAGGGTTGAATTATCTGGGTGAGGGATTGCCTCGTCAAAATTTTCCTTTGTTCCTTAAAAAGCTCTTGGGATTGATCAATCAGCCATCTATGTTTATGGCGGTAGTTGCCATCCTCTGGCGGATCTGGCGGTCTCGTAACTGGGTGGTATTTGAAGGGAAACAATTTGGGGTCCATGTGTTGATGCGCCAGTTCACTCAGCAATATGAGGAATGGATGCGGTTGCCTGCCCGCCCCATGGTGCAAGTCCCTTCCGCTAGCCCCAATTTACTGACTGTTGATGATGACCCGCGTATGATCTGTCGGTGGGACGGGGCCACTAGGAGGGGGTCTCATTCGGCGGGGGGAATGGTTCTTGTATATCCTACTGGGGGGGTTAGTGTGGCTGCGGGTGTGCAGTTCCCAGTTATTGATGATCCAATGGTTGTGGAGCTGTTGGTGCTTAGGGAGGCGGTGCTTTGGTGTCGCGGGTTAGGCCTTACTGAGGTGAGGTTTGAAGGCGATGCCAAAGTCATTATTGATAAGCTCAATCGGGGGGACCTTGGCGATAATAGGATGGGTGTTGTTCTTCAAGAGGTTTATAGTTGTCTCCAGGCCCAGGCAGATTATAGTGTTCGGTTCGTAGGTCGGCGTAGTAATAGGGTAGCCCATATGGTGGCTAGAAAAGCCCTTTCTTTGTACCCAACCAGTAGCTGTTCCTTTGATTTTCAGACCTGGCTGAATTCCAGGGTGTAATTGTCTATCTTTTGAATCAATATAAGATTATCTTTTGTCAAAAAAAAAAAAAAAATCTTACCTATATAAATAGTTGATAAACTTTAGGTGGAGAAAAAAAATATATATGAATGTTGTGTCAATTTCTATTGATTACTCAGAAATATCATTGGAAAAATGATACACGAGGACGAGGGTGGACAAAGGCGCATCACTTGGCAGTGACGCCCACAGAAAGAAACATGGATGGATTGGTGAGCCAGAATTTCTCTCTTTTCTCCCACGGAAATGCCTATGCCTATCCTAAACGTTGCAGAGAACAAAGTCCGTTATTTGGGCCAAATACAAACAAATCATTCTTCCGTACAGAACAAAAACAAAAGGGGGACAAAGCAATATATTGTTAATTAAACCGGTCCAAAATTCAGATAAAATCCACGCTTTACCATTTGTTATATGAATCATACCTTCACCTTGTCATGATATGATCGTAGATATGATTAATATAAGGGATGATTAGTTACAGAGTTTTGTAGGTTTAGTAGTTCTGATTTTGTACCCTATTATTTTCCTTAATAATACATTCTTTTGATTTACTTATGAAAAGATGTTGCTTCTATTAATCCCCGGGTAGTTATCATAAATGGTCACAAACCTATTCACTTTGTACAAAACGGTTACAATTTTTTTTAATTTTGCACGTTTCGGTAACATAGGTTTGAGCGAATAACAAATTAGTAAATCCGTCCAATTCCGTCCAAAACTCCGTCCCAGATCGCCGCGTCAGCATGACACGTCAGTGTAAATAATAATAAAAAAATGGCTAATCAACCTACTTAACCCGACAATCCAACCGGCCAGATTAATAGCCCAACCAACCCACTTGTGGGAGAAAGCCAGAACAAAAGTGGCAAGGAGAGGAGAGACTGACGATTCTCCTACCGTCGACTCCTTCCGCAACTTTCTTCAAAAAAAAAAAAGACTCCTTCCGCAGCTGCTCCTCCGCATCCTCCATCGTCGGCGATGGCTTGTCGAGCACCATGGCCATCTGCTGCTTTGGCCTTGGCTTCGGGAGTATGCTCGAGCACGAGCTGAAGGAGATGTAGCCTGGCAGACCGGGATCCGCCGCGATGAGGAGCTACAGCAGCACCATCAGGAGGAAGAGGTAGCTGACGATGCTGTCTTCAGAAAGCATCGGGATCGGAATCCGTCTCCAACTCGTTCGGTAGCGGCGACGGAGTAGGACGACGCCCAGAGCTGTTGCTTCCTCTGGCGGCGAGCGTGGCGATTTTGCCCCATTTCAGCGAGACATGGAAGTTGTGGAGCGACTTCGGTTGTGGTTTCACCGATGCCGCGCCATTAAAGAGAAAATAAAACCCTTCCTACAGATTCATACGCCGTATACACTGGCCGTGTTCGTACCAAAAAAGGCTCTTTACAATCTAGCGATGTACACTAATTGATTATGAACAAATAATCGGAAGATGAGGAGAAGGAGAAACCCTAAGGGGGAGAGATGTATCATTGATTTAGGGTAATAATCCAATTCGACTCCCAATGGGTAAAGGGTTTAATCTGGCCGGTTGGATTGTCGGGTTAAGTGGGTTGATTAGCCATTTTTATTATTATTATTTACACTGACGTGTCATGCTGACGGGGTGATTGGGGACGGTGTTTTGGACGAAATTGGACGGAATTGGACGGATTTACTATTTTGTTATTCGCTCAAACCTTTGTTACCAAAGTCCAAAACATGCAAAATTAAAGGGTTGTGACTGTTTTGTACAAAGTAAATAGGTTTGTGACCATTTATGATAACTACCCATTAATCCCCTTTGTTTATCCTGCCCTAAAAATGTTTGGATCAAGAAAATGATATCCATATATTAAATAAACTGGAGTTTGAAACATTGTATTATATTTTAATTCTAATGAATAAGACCTAAAATCAATTTTATTGGAACCAACAATCCTATACTTAATGTCAATTTAATTTGAAGCAATAATCGATAGTTTTGCCTCGTCGAAATGCATCTTTATACAAAGATGCACCCTTTTATGATTTAGAGAATTAGGACCTAACATTTTTGCATTAAATGGCTACAATATAATAAAGGGTTAATTGTAAGGATGGTCACTGAGATTACTAAAAACGTTCACGTTTGGTTACTAAAAATATTTAATTCCATTTATGGTCACTAAAATTAATTAAATAGTTCAAGTTTGGTCACTCTTCGTCCCACTATATTAACTTTTGCTTACGTGGCAGTCAACTCAAAATATTGACTATTAAATATGTGACATGGCAATTAAAAATAATAAAATAAATAAAATTTAATATTTAAAATTTCCACTAACCCCCGACAATAAAAACATCATGTGTTGCTGTGAGGTCCGAGTCACCGTGACAGCTGCTTCGCCTTCCAAAAATCCATCTGGACCGTCGACATTAGTTTCTGGTCTTCGTGCTTGTGCTTCCACTCGTTCTCCGGCAACTGGCGCCCTGAATCCCTCCTCCACGACTCCACTCCTACAGTTGAATTCTTCTTTACACCCCTGTTCTTGTTTCTTCTGCTACTGTTGGACTCTCTCTCTCTCTCTCTCTCTCTCTAAAATTTTTGTTTCCCTTCTCTCTCTTTCTCCCCTCTTTTGAATATGAAAAGAAACTAAAGTCCGGAGTAGGATTTCGGCCTCTCTAGGGAGTTTCCGCTGATGCTGAAATTGAAGAGGTTCCAGACTTCCTGAATTGGGATTCATCGTGGCAACACCGGCCGCGGCCTGGGTTTAAGCTCTTAGCTATAACCCATCAGGCCTCCTGAGACTTTTGACGGAGATCTCGCAATAAAGAAAGCTATGATATTCTTCCATCGGACCATCGAATCCTGCGAGACTCCAAACAACAACAACAAAGCAAAAAAAGGACCAAATTCTGCATTTATTCTATTGTAAACTACTATCACTTGTACGCTACGCGATTCTGGAGGTATAGGAAGACAGAAGTAAGAAAAATGTCCAAGGTTATATACGAAGGGTGGATGGTGCGGTATGGGAGGATGAAGATAGGGCGATCCTTCATTCACATAAGGTACTTTGTGCTGGAACCGAGAGTTCTTGCTTACTACAAGAAGAAACCGTAGGATAATCAGGTAAAATTAGCTCCTAGTTACAAGTTTCCTTTTCCCAACCTTGGAGTCGGATGCGCTCGCGGTAGAAAGTGCCGGTGGCGGCGGCGGAGTCGGAAGGAACGAGGAACGTGATGGGGTCTTCTGCGATGCTGGCGGCAGTAAGGGAGTAGCCGCGAGACTTCACTCCAGGGTTTGGTGATCGGGTCTGGGTCGCCCGTAAAGGGTTCTTCAGGGAATTGATCTTCCTGTCGAGAAAATAGTGGGAGGAAGATGCTGCCCGGTGGTGGCTGTTGGAGAGGCCGGTTGACCTCACCCGGCGGGTCGTGTGATTCTTGTCGGCGGTTAAATATTAAATAATTTTAGTTTTTAATATTTTTAGTGTCATTTCACACATTTAACGGTCAACTTTTAGAGTTGACCGTCACATAAGTAAAAATTAACGGAGTTGAACGTAGAGTGACCAAACTTGAACTATTTAACTAATTTTAGTGATCATAAATAGAATTAAATATTTTTAGTGACCAAACGTGAACGTTTTTAGTAATCTCAGTGACCATCCTTACAATTAACCCATATAATAAAATAATCCAAAATCCAATTAATTCAAGGCTAAATAGTATTTTCTTATTAAGCGTATATATACGGGTCAAACTGTTGTAGGCCTAGAGTTTACAGTACTTCGAATACTCATAATAAAATATCTATAACTAACGCATAAGTTAAACTGAGTTTAGTATAATATGCCCTATGTGCCAATTCTCTAAACCCTAATATTAAGATCAATTCAATAATAATAATAATCGACGATTATGATTTGTCAAAGTACAACCAAGTAAATTGATGATCAATCACGTGGAATATTATACAGTGGCGGAGCCAGGAAATTTATATAGGGGTGTCCTCTTTCAAAAATTAAATAATTTTAAATTAGAAAATATCTAACTAATACAAGTTACAACAAAAGTCTACGGCATGTTCCAAAATATACTCAGTGTCTGGACGGCTCAACAAATATCTCCATCTTACTATACAATCATTCACAAACTGATCATTTAATCAATTTCGAAACTTGTTCTTACAGTTTTCCAAAACTAAATATGTTATTTCAACACCTGCAGTTGCAATCGGTAAAATCAATTACTTTGAAAAGCAAGTAGGATATGATAGAATGGAGGGAATATGGATAACCCGTAATCAGGTTCAATTGTTAGATTTTCAAAATAATTGGGAGAAGGAATATCATTTTTACTATTAAACTAGTGTTTAAAATACAATAACAAATGAGTTGTGGTCTAATCAAAAATATGTTTACTAATAATCTTAGTATCCTAATTTTAATCACCTAGTCTACCACTTATATTTTTTATCCACACGAAAAATACTACCGGGGGTTGGATAATCGTTATCTCAAAAATTAGGGGTGTCCCGGGACACCCCCAATACCCCCTGGCTCCGCCCCTGATACTATATACTCCAAAAGTATGATATAATTCGAATACTGAATGTCTTAAACATCATATGCTGTAAGATATATAATTTAACAATTCAATAAATTATCAACAAGTCAACTCATAAGATATCAATCAATTCACCCATAAGTCGATAGTTGAATTGGCTCGATAGCCACAATTTTTAGACATGTCATGAGAGTTAGCTCACAAGTTGAACTAAACAAACCATCGAATCGAGGTGACTCATGAACTTCGCGAACTAGCTTCATACATTGAACATATTACAATACAGTACAGGCTAACACATCCATTGCGTGGGAACTTATGAAACTGTGCAAATCAAACTCGAGTGCTTGACATTTCTCCCAATCCCACAACTGCCACATTCACTAGAAATCCCCATAAAAGACAACGAAGAAACCAAAGCACAGAGCACTATGCATAGCATGAGGACGACAAACAAACCAAATTGCATCTTTTGTATCGTTCTCACATCAACAAACAATAGTGATGGATGCAAAAGCTATTGGCTTGGGTACTTTAAGGAAAGAATTCAGCCGATGATCGTTACATGCATCGGCTTCAACGCTCTGAAATCCGACTTACAAGTATTAGAAGACAAGGAGGTAGTTTGGCCTCACACAGTGCAGGGTTGGAATACTAGAAGAAAACTTATCTTGGGTAGTTCACTGGGGGTTCCAAGCTACTTACCAAAATGCCAAGGTCGATGTCTTTGTCTTGGAACTTCTCGATGAAAGGGTGGTTCTGGGGAGAAGAAATAAGGTTAAACCATAAGTTACAAGATCAGGGTCCGAGGTTTCTTAAGCTGCTGTCTGGAGACATGAGACTTAAAACAAATGATGTTGTAAGACTCACCAAGAGGTCCGATGACAATGATCTGTCTCGAGGGTCCTTTTGTATGCTGTAGAAATCACAGACAATAGTCAGCAAGAATCCAAAGTAGTAGTAAACGAATTACTTGTCTTGTCTTGTTTCCTTTTGTCTCAACTTGGTAAGAGAGTATGGAATCCATAAGGTGTGGAGTTATGAAAACCCTTACCAAGCTGATACGAATGAACAGAATTCAGGAGAGAATTGGTCTGGGGGAGCAGTGGGTGGAGGGCTATCTACAATGGCTTCCAGGAGCTCGTAAAAGCTCGGCCGCTCCTCTTCATCTTCTGATCGCATATAGGGAAAACGTCCTATAGCACACTCAAGAACCACCAAGCCCAAGCTCCAAATGTCACTGCTGTAATCATAGGTGCTGCCACTAATTCTCTCTGGCTGCACAATTGGGTGTTGAAAAAAGATGTTGCTTCTGAATCAGAACGTCAACAATTGGCTTCTTCTTTCTTAAGGAATCTATTAAACAACTATAGTGGCTAACCCAGTATCATGAACATACCGACATGTAGTTGTAAGTTCCAACAAATGTGTCCCGCTGACCCATAGAGTTGGCCAACATAGCACTCACACCAAAATCAGTGATCTTCACTTCCCCCTTGTGGTTTACTAGTAGGTTCGATGGTTTAATGTCTCTATGTATAATATGTCTTTCATTGTGGAGATACACAAGACCCTGTAAAACCTGCATTTATAGGGAGATTATCAGCTTAACAAAGTCAATTATAAGAAGTTGTAACCCTGATGTTGAACAAAGAGAAAATGTACCTGTTTACAAACAACTGCCAGATAAGGTTCAAGAATTGTTTTAACTTGTCTGATAACATCTGCAAGAGACCCGCGGTCCATGTACTCTAACACAAGAGAGATAGCCCCATTGTGATAGAATGAGTGGTAGCAAATGACGACATGGGGACACTGGGAGGCTTGGTTTATTTTCAGCTCCTGTACAATCTGTTTACGAATTTCCTCTTGTATGTTCATTTGTATAACCTGTAAGTAAGCACATCATTATTGCATCAGAATTCTTTGCTTGCTACTACTACTAACTTATGAACATTCCAACAAGGAAAGAAGGGCACCCAATCATTTGAAGTTAATAGGTAGACAAAATTAGCTAAATCACCCAACAGAGAAAGTTCAGCAGTGACCTTCAAGGCAAACAAAGTCCCAACCCATTTATGGCGAACGAGTTGCACAACCCCTCCGCTTCCCTTCCCAATCACTTTGATCGCTTCTAGATCTTCCTTTGAGAACTCAAAGTTAAGCTCCTTGCTCTCTGATGACTGTCAAGAATAAGAGTTTAGGCAAGTCAATAAACAGTGAACGTATGCAGACGCAAAGACAGCAACTACTATAAGCCATTGCTGAGACAATGGAGGTAATCTGAGACAGCAACTAACACTTCTGATTGCAGAATCAAAACTGCCAATCAAACTCCTTGGATGAAGAAGAACACACAAAATTCAAAAATCACACACTGAGACAGATATATCGACTTGAAAAATCACTCTGATTTGTCACTCGGCCCAATCCTTGTACATCAATGCAATTGAGCAATCGAACCAAGATCACAACGAAGTTCCAGTTACCTGCGATTCCTTCTCTTCCGAGATGAGCCGCAAGCCTTTCTGATTCAACCGCAAGTCTCCGTCGTGAAACGTTCCACTCGCTGTGCTGATACAGTTCAAGTCACGCCATCAACACTCAAAATCAATTACTATGATCAATACTCAGGAGGCCAAACCACAGTTCTAAGTTCCTCAAGCAATTTGGAGTAAACAGAAGGAGGAATCGCGCGCGGAACTTACAGGAAAGACGAGATTGGAGTTTCCTGAACGGGAACGGAGAGCTTCAGCTCCTGCAATGGCTTCTTGATTTTCATGATCTTTCGCTTTCTTCCGCTGCACACAGCCTTCGTTTTCTAGGGTCTCTTACACAGAGAGAGAGAGAGAGGGACTAGTGTGCGAGAGAGAGAGAGAGAGACTCTTTATCGTTTTGCGAAAAGGACGGGAGCGAAGAAGAACGACCCAGAGTTCGGCGTTACGTTTAAAAAATTATATATTTCTAACGTCAATTTTTTTTTCAAACCAGAAAGACCGCGCATCAATTTTCAAAATATAATTATTATTTTAAGCTTTCCTGTCTTCTACGCCAAAATTACAAGTGGCTGTTTGATTTCAAGTTTTCAACCTCTGTCGGGCTTCAGATCTGGGCTTATAGCCAGGCCTGCCCAGAAGACTATCACTTTCTGGACTGGGACGTTATGGGCCCATATCCGATTGTTTGCTTTAT
This sequence comes from Linum trigynum, assembly GCA_964030455.1. NCBI lineage: Eukaryota > Viridiplantae > Streptophyta > Magnoliopsida > Malpighiales > Linaceae > Linum > Linum trigynum. The sequence continues at coordinate 11,128,072 of OZ034814.1, forward strand.
CTGCCCATTTTCTGTGGGCCTTTGCATTGATTTGATCGGGCCGGGTAAAAGTGGTATGGGGGGAGTAACAGAAAGAAACAGACATCCCAATTCTCGGAATTGAGGCATATTTATTTCTCCTAACATTATTTAATAAAAAAATGGAAATTTCATATTTTATTTATTGGGAAAAAACAAATTTTTAATCGGGAAAAAGGAAGAAAGAAGTTTCAGAAATCTGGTCCGACCCCTGTTCTCTGTCTCTCTGACTTAAACAAGCCCACCACACCATTACCACACTCTACACTCTGCTCCCTCCCACTCTCATTACTCTCTGCTGCCTGCTTCCTTCTCTCGAGCTCCGAGAGAGAGAGAGAGAGAGAGAGAGAGCCCTTTTCGCATATACCAATATAGCAAGAAAGAAAGAGAAAGAGGGAAATAGAGACGTTAGTCTGTGTCTCCTCCTCCACCGTACGATTCGCTTTGGAAACCATAATAAGGAGCTCGAGAGTGAGTGAATTGCAACTTGCTGGGGCGCTTCAACAGAGATAGAGAAGAAGAAACACAGAGCAATCAGCAGATACAGAGCGGGAGTGAAGAAAGAAGCAGCAGTAATGGCGAGTAAGGGAGGAGGAGAAGAAGAAGGATTCAAGCTAGTTGTCGCTGTTTCTCTGCTGCTGTTTTCGCTTCCGGGTAAATGCCCTCTATCTCTTACTCATTCCAATGTCGGTGGCAGGAATATGTTCTCCCCCAAATCGATTTCTTTGCTTGCAAGCACCCATTTTTGTTCTGTTTATTCCTATGCCTTTCCCTTTAGTTTTCCAAACCCAGGTCCCGTATTTTGACGAGAATATAATCTGATGGCCCTTGTCATCCCTGTATTTTCTACCTTGCAAATCCATGGATGTGTGTGATTGTGGAATACTCGAGACTTTCCGTTTGGTGGGTTTGTGGACAGCTGGGTTGCAGTATTAAGAAATAATGTGGTCTAGATTTTTGTTTTCTACTTGTGATTATTCTATTTGACCACTGCTTTGACAGCCTAATACTGCTCCCATTACCATTACACTGACTTGAGCCCACCTCTGATTTTGTCCCAACTCTTGAAATGCTGGCTGTTAGATGATATACTAATCACTTCCAAAAGCATGGTTGTCACGTCACCATGTGTTGCTCTGGTTAAATAGGTTGGTAAAATGTTTGTACTCTGTATCTTCAATGCATTTGAGTCATGTAATTGTAATTGCTATACTAAGGAAAGTTAAGACTCATCCAGCTGTGAAACCCCTTTATTCCACATTGAAATCAGCACTCTGGAAGTTAAGACTCATCCAAGTTCTCCATTTGCAGTTATGTGTAGAGGAAGCATAGTGGGTGTTTGTTACGGAAGAAATGCCGACGATCTTCCAACGCCTGATAAAGCCGTGGACCTCATTCAGCAGCATAACATCAAGTACGCGAGGATATACGATGCCAACATCCAAGTTCTCAAGGCATTCGCCAACACTGGGATCGAGCTCATGATCGGGATATCAAACTCTGACTTGCTCCCTTTCTCCCAGTTCCAATCCAATGCCGATACGTGGCTCAAGAACAACATTCTCCCATACTACCCCGCCACAAAGATCACATACATCACAGTTGGTGCAGAAGTCACTGAAGCACCGAGCAATGAATCAGCTCTGGTTGTACCCGCGATGCACAACATCCTCACGTCACTGAAAAAGCTCGGCTTGCACAAGAAGATTAAGGTTTCAACCACGCATTCCCTCGGCGTCTTGTCTCGTTCTTTCCCACCTTCAGCTGGTGCCTTCAGCAGCAAGCATGCGTTCTTCCTTAAACCTTTACTGGAGTTCCTTGCCGATAACCAATCCCCTTTCATGATTGACATCTACCCTTACTATGCATTCAGAGATTCACCAAACAATGTGTCCTTGGATTATGCCTTGTTCCAGTCCTCCTCTGAAGTTATTGACCCGAACACTGGCTTGCTCTATACCAACATGTTCGATGCCCAAATAGATGCTCTCTATTTCGCATTGATGGCCCTCAACTTCAGAACAATCAAGGTTATGGTGACTGAGACAGGGTGGCCATCGAAAGGTTCGCCTAAGGAGACAGCTGCAACTCCTGATAATGCCCAAATCTACAATGCCAACTTGATCCGACACGTGGTCAATGACACAGGGACTCCTGCCAAGCCAGGGGAGGCTGTGGATACATACATCTTCTCGCTGTTCAATGAGAACAGGAAGCCTGGGTTGGAGTCGGAGAGAAACTGGGGTCTGTTTTATCCTGATCAGACGAGTGTTTACAATCTGGATTTTAGTGGGAGAGGTGCTGTGGCAGGCATGCCATCGCCGAGCTCGAATGGGAGTGCCAGTGGTTTCAATGGGGCTACTAAGACTTGGTGCATTGCTTCCAGTAACGCAACACAGCTTGATTTGCAGAATGCAGTTGACTGGGCGTGTGGTACTGGAAACGTGGATTGCTCCCCTATTCAGCCGAGTCAGCCTTGTTTCCAGCCGGATAATCTGGCTTCTCATGCTTCTTATGCTTTCAATGCTTACTACCAGCAGAATGGAGCTACTGATATCGCTTGCACTTTTGGTGGCACCGGAATTAGAGTTGACAAGGATCCGAGTAATGCTACTACTCTCTCTGAATGTCAAAAACTTTACTTTTCACAATCCGTGTTTGGCTTTTGAATGCTGTGCATTTTCTAAACAATAGACGACTGGTCTACTTTGTTTTGCAGGCTATGATAACTGCTTGTATATGACAGCGGGGTAAGTTTCTTGCAGCGAAAGAAACTCCAGTCCTTATTCTAGGCAGCCTAATTCTGGTAAATCTAGTTCTAGTTCTAGTCTAGTCTAACACATGCTGCGGTTTTTGTTCTCGACATCAGGAGCAACAAAACTGGAGCTGGTAACACAACAGCTATGACATCATCATCCTCTAAAACATCATCGTCGTCGTCACGGAGTCTGTCTAGGAAGTGGGCCTACAGCTTGATTATTGCAATTCTTCTTCGGCTTCTGTGTTGAAGGTAAATGTAAGCATAGATAGAAGGCGTGTGTGCAACTGAAGGAAGAGATTCTTTGTTTTTGTAACCAGTACTGTAGGGGGCTGGTTTGTAGGACCATGGAAGGAAAAAGACCTCTAGCCTGTAAAGCTCGATCTTGTGGTTCGACGGCCTCAATGGTGTTGTATGATATTGTTTGTACCGACTTGCTCGGGACACGAACAATGATATTTGTTGGTGTGGGGTTGACTCACGATCCGTTCGTCCGATCTCGTCGGGAGAGAAGAAACCTGTGAAAGAGCAGGGGTTGCCCCCCCGGATTAAGCTCAGCGGAGCAAGTCAGTGTATGTTTGTGGAGAGAGTTGAGAGAACAGATAGAGAAATGAAGTGTAGAGAGAGATAGTAGAAAGTGGAAAATTAGGAGAGAGAGAGAGTCCCTTTCTTTGGAGGGCTTCAAGCTTATATACCTGTAGCGGGTATCGAGTGTTCCCCAATGTCGATTGCGCGCCCTCCTACTTAGTCTGAATCGGAGTATTTCAGTAACACCCCTAACAATTGCCCCCCAAGCTGGTGGTGAGTTTTAACTCATCGCTAGCTTGTTATTTTTTTTCAAAAAATCTTCATCAATAATTTTGGATGGAACCCTGTGTACCCCAGTTGCCCCCCAGCTGGTGGCGCGTTTGACTGACGCAGTGCCAGCTTCTTACGTCTTGCCCCCCATTAACGCTCAGGAAAGTAAAATATTTCAATATTTAATAATGATAGAGGGGTAGAGTACTTAGCTTTATGTTGGCGAAGCGGCGCGAAGAGTTGTTAAAATAAGAGTGCTGCGCCAATGAATCACAAAGCGCGCATGTAGCCTGCTGGTGATGTTGCTTGTCTCGCGGAGGAGTGACGCTAGTTCGATTACTGGCGACGACCACATTATTTTTAAATGGGTCCGCGCCTGTTGAATGCGGAGCGCGAGCTGGGCCGCTTGAAGTGCGGGCCGCGTGTTGTACAGTGCGCTTGGACGCGGGCCAAGTTGCAGTGCGCTTGGACGCGGGCCAAGTTGCAGTGCGCTTGGACGCGGGCTCAGTATGCCGCGGGTTTGGTCGGATGGGGCGGACTTGGATCCGCGAGTGCGGGCCGCGACTTGGGCTCCATCTACGCTAGGAAGCTGAGCGGGCTTTGGACTTGGGCCGCGAGCCTTGAGTGGATTGATGGGCGGAACACGTGAAGAGGACCTTGTCGTGGTGGGCAGAATGCGTTGAGCGAATCTTGCGGCGCGATGATTGAGTTGATGGGACCGGTGGCGGCGAGCAGTTTCAAAATAGAAGTGACGCGCGCCATATTTCAAATGTGGGGTGTGCTAGTTGCGCGGGACGCGAGTTGATAATTTTGTGCTCCGTCGTACTGAGTGGGCGCGAATAGTTCATGACTACTGCTATTTTTTGTTCTGTCGAACTGAGTGGGCGCGAATAGTTCATGACTATTGCTATTTTTTGTTCCGTGGAACTGAGTGGGCGCGAATAGTTCATGACTATTGCTATTTTTTGTTCCGTGGAACTGAGTGGGCGCGAATAGTTCATGACTATTGCTATTTTTTGCTCTGTGGAACTGAGTGGGCGCGAGTAGTTAAAAATCAGACGCCGCGCCATTGAAACACACGGTCCGCATGTAGCCTTCTGGTGATGTTGCTTGTCTAGCGGAGGAGTGGCGCAGGTTCGAGGACTGGCGGTGACTACGTTTTTTTTGGAGAGTTCCGTGTCTGTTGATCGCGGGCCGCGAGTTGGGCCGCCTACAGTGCGGGCCGCGAGTGTTGAGGCGGGCGCGCGGGACGCGTCTTGGGCTTGGCAATCCGCGAGTTAAGCGGATCGGAATCGAGGACTTGGGCCGCGAGAGGTAAGGTGGGCCGCTAGCGGAAGCTTGGGCCTGCTTTGCACGCGCGGAAGGCCTGAGCGGGCTTTGTGTGAGGTTACACGCGGAGTGTTGTTAAAATGAGAGTATTGCGTCAAAGAATCACAAGTCGCGATGCGGGCTGGAAGTGATGCGATGCGGGCCCTATAGTCGCGAGACTGTTGTTGGGCTGGAGGTGAAGCAGACCGCGAGTTATGTGTGGGCCCTGCGCCCGGGCGTGAGCCCATGTGACGTGTGTGGGTTGCAAGACGCGGTATTGCTCTGAAATGCCCATATGGCGCGCGTGGCCGCGAGTTTGGGGCAGACTGGATGGAGACGGGCCAATGTGATGGCGGAACTTACTAGTAGTAGTGCAGACTTCAAATAAAAGTGGCGCGCATTAATTAATAAGAAATTCTTCTGGTGTACTGGTCAGGCTGTTTGGACGTTGAACGAGTGTTGCGGGTTCGATTCACCACTGTTGTTTTTTGTTTTTCAAAAGTGTGTTGAAGGCTTGTAGCGGACTGGGTCCATTGAGGCGGATCGGGAGGCCCAACTGAGTTGATGCGGACCGGGCCCTTCGCTAGTGGGCTCATATGGACGCGCGGGACTGGCCGCGTTATGGATAGGAATTGAGCTCTTCCGTTTTTCGTCCTTGTTTCTTCCGCCTTCGGAGATATCTTTTTTTTTTCAAATCTCCTTCCTGTTTCACGAACATTTTCGCTCTCATCCAGAGTTCCTTCTCTCCTTTTTTTTTTAATTTCTTTTCTCAAGTTGAATCTTTTCTTCCGCCACCGCCGATGGTTTGAAGCGCGAGTCAATGGTGGACTCAGGCAAGCCGCGGTCGCGCGGCTGTTGATGAACGAGCGGTCGCAAGTTTTATTTGGTCTTGAAAGCAGGTCGGCACCGCGGATGGGTTGCGGAGGGGATCGAGGATCCAAGGCAGAGCTGATTTTCAGCGTGGAGTTAGTGATGGCGGCGAGGATGGCAGAGCTGATTTGGCCGCACTGGGCCTTGGCCATTTTCAGCTTGGTGTTCGGAGATGCTTGTCGCAATTTGAGTCGCGACTCTCCCCCTGCCTCGGGAACTGCATGCCTCGACATCTGTGTCCACCACTTTAGCGATAACGTGTTTTTTGGAGAAAAGTTGCAGACAGACGACGTGACAGCTGACGGGACAGCTCTGGCACCACTCTCAGCCGTAGAAATTTTGATCGGAAACCAGAGGTTCGGCGGGGGTAATGGAGACGAACGATGCTCAAACAATCAGTTGGAGGATATAGATCCGACTTTCTGTGGACTCTTCGTTTCCTTTCTTTTGTTTTTTGCTTGGGACTCGAATCCTCTTTGCGTCTCGCGCCCTTTGAAGATCAAACGAACGAGGTCGATGAATCTGCCCCACGGTGGGCGCCAATTGTTTGTACTGACTTGCTCAGGACACGAACAATGATATTTGTTGGTGTGGGGTTGACTCACGATCCGTTCGTCCGATCTCGTCAGGAGAGAAGAAACCTGTGAAAGAGCCGGGGTTGCCCCCCGGATTAAGCTCCGACGATCAAGTCATTGTATGTTTGTGGAGAGAGTTGAGAGAACAGATAGAGAGATGAAGTGTAGAGAGAGATAGTAGAAAGTGGAAAATCAGGAGAGAGAAAGTCCCTTTCTTTGGAGGGCTTCAAGCCCTTATATACCTGTAGCGGGTATCGAGTGTTCCCCATTGTCGATTGTGCGCCCTCCTACTTAGTCTGAATCGGAGTATTTCAGTAACACCCCCAACAGATATAATAATGATATTGATGTATTGATGTTAGCTTTAGGAGGGAGGATGGTATGCACTATGCAATGCAACGACGAATCCATCTCTTGTTCCCCTTTGATGATATCCTTCACCCAGCTCTTTCTGGCTGGCTTTCGGATAAGGATAGTAAAGCGTTTCTCGCGGATTCAATTGCGGCATAATGTGCAGAAAATCTCAACACTAAATAAATGGTCATCGGAGGATTAAACCGAAATCAGATCAATCTTTAGGCGAAGTTGATAATTTTGCAACAATGTTCCTAGTACCGCCCGCCAAATTATCATTCGCAATTTGCAAGACAATCCCGTCACTAGTAGGGATGACAATTTCAATCTGACCCGTTTTACTCGACCTGTTTTGGGTCGGGTCCGACCCGCCCTGTAGGAGGGGCGGGGCGGGTATTGGTACTCTCATCGACCCGTCCCATTCTCGACTCGTTCTTGCCTAAATTACATGTAATTTTAGTCAAATTACTTAGGATTTTTCTTTTATTACATCAACTTTTAGCTATAATAAAGTTATAAATTAGCAAAAACCTCAATTTCTCCACTAATTTAACTATATTTATCATAATATTGTTTGTTTTCTAGGTCTTATAATAACAATAACGAAAATTTCTAATCTTTTTCATACAAATTGCATACCTATTGGGTCGCCCTGCCCCGACTCATGACCCGTGATAAATTACCCGACCTGCTATAGGCGGGTCTGGGTACTGAGAAACCCGGCCGGGACCTACCCCATTGCCATTCCTAGTCACTAGGAAGATGGGGCGTTACTTGTAAGACAATCCACCCCACCGTGCGTCGCTGCGACTGACGATAACGTAAAAGAATAGACATTCTGAAAAGTCTTTGCTTTTACCCCACCGTCCAAACGCCGACCGACGGAGCCTGCGATTTGGGTATCACGTCCAAGTCCAAGTCTCCAGACAGAAACTACCTCCATTATCTCCGCCGGATTCGCTTCAGAAATATGCCAAACACAAGCGCACGAAGCCATACCGAACCAATACAACACTGACAATCAAAAACCGATCCCGTCATTTGATTCGCAAACCCCAAATGTAATTTAGACAATCATCATGACAATACCATCATCAAAATAGTACAAAGGAACAGAAATCCATCAAGATCCAAAGTAAACATCAATCAAACTCCCATTCTTTTTTTTCCTTTTCACACAGTGATCCACTTCATCTTAAGCTACTTAATAATGTCGGACAGTTTCGTATTAGATGCCCGGAGGATGGATATAAATAACAAAGAGAATGAAAGAAGGTGATTTAAAGACCCTGATCGATGAGATAATCCCCGAGCCTTTCCACTATAATGTTGCACTGCCCTGGAGACATTGGCTCGTCATAGATGCCGATGACCAATGCCAGACTGGTCTTCTTCACCGTCACTCCTCCAGCTCCCTGAAAATTTCAGCAAGGAAAAGCTTTAGCAGATGGATTAACATGAGATGAACTTTCAAATGTAAGATGCAATGTACAATCGCGCAGCAATGAACCCGCTTGATCGAAACGGACTACAATGCTATCAACCATCCAATAGAAAAAGGTAAGGTATGGTTCCAGAGAAGTAAAGAGTGTCAAGTAATTTCAAAAGTCAATGATCTCGAAATGGACTACCGGAAGCAAAACCCACAAAACCATTTGACAGATTTTAGAAAAGACTCCTACGAAACTAATGAAGGCGCAATAGAGATGCTACAAAGAGTTGATCATCACCTTCTTCCCTCGAATGACCGCTCCAGGCTCGCCTTGAATCACCATGTACTTTGTGCCTCCAAGGTACAACCCAGTGGGTGCAAGGGTACCAGGCTCATTGAAGTCATTCATGATACCAGTAATTTCCTCAGGCTTGAACTGATGAAACGGAACATCAAAAACAGATCAGCAAAACCTTCGATCCAATAAAGCCACAAGTAGCAGAGCGTCCCTCCAAGTCAATGAAAAGAAAGCACAGAAATGACTAATAGTGTAAAGCAAAATCCCACAAGACCCAGTACAATCTAAACCCTCCCAAACCAAGAGAGATCCGCGAGCTCAATACCCAGATCGAGAAACATTAAGCTCAGGACACGAAAATATAAACTTGAAGAGAACCCAATTCAAATGAAGCGAAGGTCAAGCAGGATCCCCCGGCTTTCTCGTCTCGCGCACACCCAATCAGTTGCAATCAGGAATCAGATCACGGGAGCAAGAACAGCAACACGACCCCAAATCCAACGAATCAAACTTGTGTGAATCAGAATCGAAGCAAAGGGAAGTAAAAGAAAACCTGAGGGAAGGTGGCGCTCTGGGCCCAGACGCTGCCGTCGTGGCCGATGATGGCTGCGGCGGAAAGGTGGTTGCCCTCGATTTCGCACATGAGATGGTCATCGACGTAGGTCTGCCACGACATCTTGGCGGAGCTCTGCTTGGCGGAGAACTAGGAAGAAGGTTCTGGACCTGGGTTGAGAGCTGAAAAGGGGCGTGGTTTGGGGCGCTGAAGGTGGGCGTTTGGCCTTAAGAGGAAAGAGGGTAGCACGAGATTTAGAGAGAGAGAGAGAGAGAGAGAGAGAGAGAGAAGGGGTTGGTTTCTGTGTATTTTCTTATCTGTGAAGACAGCAGAGACTGGGCGCACATATTGCGTTGAATCGACGGGACCCCTTATATACTACTCTCGACCGAGTAATCTTTTTTAATTTGCGGTATTAGTAAGTCACATGAATTTCACTTCTTATCTTATAAATTAATAATAATATTTTAGTTATGTTTAAATAATTTTTAAAATTTTAATTATTTATATTTTCACAATTTATTTTTTAAGAATAAATTTTTGGTATTTTGAGATAGGCTTATGGAATCGTAACCAAGTAACTGTCGATTTTTTTTACAACTAGTAACAGTAGATTTCAGACTAACATTAAGGGGTCGTTTGGAAGTTGCGATTGTTTTGTTGAGATTGTAATTATACATGTATTGTTTACAATGCATCGTTTTTTTGTTTTTGTTTTTTTAGCGGAAACAATACATGGATTGTTTCTATGATGTGACAGAAAGTATCACTCATTTTGAGTGATTGTTATATCCCAACTTTTAGTTGTGATTGTTGAGATAGTTGAGATAGTTGAGATTGTTTTGTCTCAGCTTTTAGCTGATGCGACATACACAATCACACATACCAAACGTTATATTCTACAATGCATCAAATTCGACAATACATGTATAATATTATACATGCATTCTCAACAATACATCTATTTAACAATCGCAACTTCCAAACCACCCCTAAACATTCAATCAATAATTTTTAGTCTTAAACTGAAATGACCATACATTATAGAAACCTCCTATTTCCTAGTTCCTACTTCACATTAAAACTACCGATCATACCAAATCCTCTAAAAAATCAATCAGAGAAAGACAACCACATTCACACCGCTATATGTAATGTACATATGTAATATGCTCACATCACAAGTCACAATACTTACGACATTGATAAGTATAAAGCAAGATAGGTATCCAAAGGCTACACTTAGACTCTTGGCATGAATTACCTGACACTTTTTCTCTAATTGTTAAGATGACAACAAGTCAACAACTGTCAAGGTACTCCTATAACCAATAATCGGTTCCTAATATATATAATTAGATGTAAACATATCGTTTTTACATTAAAGAAGAAGTGTATATGGTTAATATCATTCTCTCTATGTCGTGGTACTTCTATAACCAATAATCGGTTCCTAAAATAATTAGATGTAAGCATATTATTCTTAAGCGATGAAAACAAAGTATGCATACTAACAAAGTCCTTTTATAGCTCAAAACAGGTCAGTAGATAGTGGTTTGCAAAATTACACTCTACACACATTAGTCATGGTTATGTGCTTTTCCAGAACTTATTACTCACTCTTCGCCAAAGAAAATTGATACCCATTTTACATCAATTTTCACGAACGTGAATGACATCATCCTCACACGTATTCGTTCAGAATTTCATATGGTAAAAATCCCTTAGATCAACATTTCATCATAAAAGTTATTAGTGAACTCAAATACTTTCAAGGAATTAAGGGCCATTTGAAACTTTCGTATGGACAAAATGTCTCATATATTTTTTTTTTAGCAAACGAGTCATTTGACATCAAATCACTCAATTGAATCATTTAGTACCAAATGACTCAAGCAAACGACCCCTAAAGTAGTCAGAACTCTGAAACAAGATTTACGACTCCAAACCCAACTATAAACACTATCTACACAAGGTAGTCACTTGTCCATTGTCGAAGGAACCCCTCTAGATCATTTGGAATTTCTAGTTATATAAGTTATGCGGTAAATTTCAATACTTATGTCATGCATGACTAGATATATGTTACACAATCAATCAACTACGTTGGTTTATAGATGCGCTCCAACTTTTGTACATGAATTAGCTACACAAAAGCTATTTAGATACATTAAGACTTTTCCTGCTACATGGATGTTCTTTCCCAGCAATTCAAGTCTTCAACTCACAACTTTCTCATATTTTAGACTGAGCTGGATGTTCTGATACCTGAAGATCATTCACTCGCTTCTGTGTCTTTCTTGGAAATCCCCTCTTTAGTAAACGTTCCAAAAAATAATAAATTGTCTCTATGTACGTATTATCTGGGTTAATTGCATGATTGGTCATTGAGATTAAAAAAAACGTTCAAGTTTGGTCACTCGAAATATTTAAATCCATTGGTGGTACTTCGGTTTACTGAAACCGTTCACGTTTGGTCACTCTCCGTCCAACTCCGTTAACTTTGGCTGATGTGGCAGTCAACTCTCAAAGTTGACCGTTAACTTAGTGACGTGGCAATTAAGAAATAAAAAATAAAATAAAATTTAATCTATTTTAATGTCCAACTCATTTTTATCATAAAATAAAAATATTATAATTATTAATTACCAAATTAAAAACCCGACAGATCTGCCCAGCTTCTTCTGCACGACGAATCCAGATGACCCGATTTTCCGCTTGGTGATGAAATCTGCCGAGTCAGGCGCCAGAGCTTCGGTCGCGCTAGTTCACTCATTCGATGCCCTCGAGCCAAACGTCCTGGCTGCGCTCCACTCCATCTACCCTAACCTTGTATACCCAGTCAGACCCATAGAGATCCTCCTGAATCAAATCGGATCCATCCATCCGGCCCGGCCCTCGACGGTCGACGCAATCAGCTACAGCTTGTAGAAAGAAGACCTAAAGTGCCTCCGTTGGCTCAACACCAAACCGCCGAACTCTGTCATCTGAAAGAGTTTGAAGGATTTGATTTGTGAGAAAGATTCTTAGTTGTTTCTCATTGATGTTTCTGTTCACTGATATACAGATTTTTGGGAGAGAAAATAGGTGTACGCAGGCACTACCCACAAAAGTAGAAACCGTAAATGGTAGTGGGAGAATAAATAAAAGAATAATGGAAAATACAAAAACCAGAAATCAGTTAGCTCTAATACGCCCCCGCAAGATGGAGGAGGTATCAACGACGCCAATCTTGGATCTGAGAAGAAGGAAGCGGGTCGATGGTAACGGCTTGGTGAGAGCATCTGCTAACTGATGAGTGGTCGGAATGTAGGAGACATGAAGACGACCTGCCTGAACAAGTTGGCGAACGAAGTGGTAGTCAAGAGCAAGATGCTTCATGCGAGAATGGAAGACCGGGTTGGAGCTGAAATAAGTCGCGCCGAGATTGTCAGAGTATAGCTGAGGAGCTCCCGCCAGAGGTTGATGAAGCTCAGAAAGGAGGTTCTGCACCCATTCTACTTCCGCGGCAGCATTAGCAAGCGCCCGATATTCGGCCTCGGTGCTAGAGCGGGCAACAGTACGCTGTTTCTGAGAGCGCCAGGAAATGAGAGTAGTACCGAGGTAGATGAGATAGCCGGAAGTGGACGAGCGGTCATCGAGATTGCCGGCCCAATCGGCATCCGCAAAACCAGAAATAGACAAGGCACCCGGTGAGCGAGTGATGGAGAGACCATACGTAAGGGTGCCAGAGATATAGCGTAGGAGACGCTTAACACACTGCCAATGATGGGTAGTCGGAGCATGCATGTACTGGGAGAGTTTATTGACCGAGTAAGCAATATCGGGGCGTGTGTAGACCAAGTACTGAAGAGCACCAAGTACCTGGCGAAAGCGAGTGGCATCACTGGGAGGGCTCCCGTCAGTGAGTGTAAGAGAAGAAGATGCAGCCATAGGTGTGTCGGCGGGCGTGGCATCTGTCATCAAGAAACGATGAAGAATATCGACCATGTACTTATGTTGAGAAAGAATATATCCTGTCGTGGTGGGAATCACCTCAATACCAAGGAAATAGTTGACATCCCCGAGTGCCTTGAGAGAGAATCGAGCAGAGAGAGCCTGCTGAAAGGAGGCAAGTGTAGCAGAGTCGTTGCCGGTAAGCAATAAGTCATCAACATAAATCAAAAAGTATAAGAGAACCTTCCCATGAGAGTAGACAAAGAGAGAGGCATCGGAGTGAGTCCTCGTGAAGCCGAAGTCAAGGAGGAAGGTGCTCAAGGCAGTGTACCAGGCACGGGGAGCTTGACGGAGGCCATAGATGGCCTGACGGAGACGACAGACATGATGAGGACGGGAGGAGTCAACAAAGCCAGGGGGCTGTACCATGTAGACTTCCTCCTGTAGCGGGCCTTGAAGAAAGGCATTGTTGACATCAAATTGAGCAATAGGCCAGGACTGAGAGAGAGCCAGGGTGAAGACGGTGCGTACAGTAACGGGCTTGACAACAGGGCTGAACGTGTCGGTGAAATCTAGACCAGGGCGTTGATGATAGCCCTTGGCCACCAGGCGTGTCTTAAACCGAGAGATGGAGCCATCGGGGCGATGCTTGACACGATAAACCCAGCGGTTTCCGAGTATATGATAATGTGGCTGGCGGGGAACCAAATCCCAAGTGGAATTGGCTAGGAGTGCCGCATGTTCGGAGTGCAGGGCCGCATTCCATTCGGGGTAGCGCAGGGCCTCACGAACGGAAAGGGGCTCAAGTGGGGGAGGCCCACGAGCGAGCTGGGAAAGAAACAGTCGTTTCTTGGGCTTAAATATCCCAAGCTGAGCCCGAGTCCGCATAGGGTGAGACCGGACAGGAAGGGGAGGCGGCCCACTGGGATCGGGCGGCCCGGACGGTGGCGTGGAAGGGGCCACGATGGACTGGACCGGCGGAGGCGGCCCATGCGGAGCAGAGGGCCCAGATGAGGACGTGGCTGGGGCCGCGGGTGACTGAACAGGCCCAAGCGGGGCTGAAGGGGGCGGAGGCCCGTGTGAAGAAGATCTGGGCGCTGGGGGCGAGACTGAGGGGAAAGCAGCCGGCGGGCCTGGTGGGCCTGGGGAGGGTGGACTGGCAGGTGGCAGAGGCAAGGCAGCTGGCCGGATAGGAATAGTAGTGATGGTGGGAGTGGTATCCAGGAGCCAGGCAGCCACAGACGGGGCATCAACAGAGGCAGGGGAAAAACCTGGAAATTGCGACTCCACAAAGACAACATGTCGAGAAAAAAATAGGCGATGGGTATGAGGATCAAAACATTTGTAAGCACTCCGTTGAGGACAGTAGCCAAGAAAAATACACTGCCGAGACCGAGGATCAAGTTTGTGAGAGGAGTAGGGACGCAACCAGGGGTAGCATAAACACCCAAAAACACGAAGTTTGTGATAATTAGGAGAAAGATTGAAAAGAAGAGTGTAAGGAATTTTACCACGGAGAGTAGAGAAGGGTAGACGATTGATTAGATAAACAGCAGTGGAAAAAGCAAACGACCAAAAAGAAGTGGGAAGCTTAGCATGATGAAGAAGAGTGATACCAGTTTCAACCAAATGACGATGTTTGCGCTCAGCAAGGCCATTATGTTCCGGAGTATGGGGGGGTGTGAGAAGGTGACTAATCCCATGATTAAGAAGATCAGAACGTAATTTAATGAATTCACCACCCCCATCTGTAAAAAGACGACGAATGGTAGTGGAGAAATAATTTTCAACCATCTTCCTAAAATCAAGAAAGACTTGAAGAACATCAGACTTTTTGCGCAGAGGATAGTACCAAGTATAGCGGGTGAAATGATCAACAATAATCAAGTAGTAATGAAAACCATCAATGGAAGAAACCGGGGCCGGTCCCCAAACATCCGTGTACAATAAATCAAAAGGCCGAGTACTGGTTAAAGAAGAAATAGAAAATGGCAGTTTGTGGCTTTTATTCGAAAGACATGCATCACAAGGAGGACAAGATAGTGATGACGAAACAGGAAGAGAGTACGAACGAAGAAGACTGGTGAGGGAAGGCTGGGCAGGATGACCAAGACGAGCATGCCATGAAGCGGCAGAGGTGCGAGTAGTGACCAACGCCATGCGAACTGTGTCCACCTCCCGAGGTAACTCATAGACATCACCGTTGTTTTCCCCCCTCAGAAGATGCGCCCCCGTGCGTAGATCCTTCACAAGAAAATGAGTGGCAAAAAATTCCACAGAGACAGGATTAGTTTGACAAAGTTTAGCCACCGACACTAGGTGTTTTTTGATGCTTGGCACACATAAAACATCATTCAAACATAATGAGGAAGACCCAAAAGAGATAGTGGAAGAACCAATGTGGGTAATAGCCAAACCTGAACCATCCCCAACCATAATCTCATCGGGGCCGGTATAATCGGAGTAGAGAGACAGTTGGCCCAAGTCTGGTGTAACATGATTGGAAGCTGCAGTGTCCATTAACCAAGGCCCAGCAGAAGAAGAAGAGCCCATCTGAGGAGGGCCCATGTGAGTGGCATGAGCCTGCCCTTGGCGGGCCTGGTGAAAGGCTTGACGGTGGAAACAATTTGAAGCACTGGCGGACCGAGTGCCCGGCCCGCTCACAGTACTGGCAGATAACGGCGGGCTTGCGAGGGCTGTTGGGCCCAGAATGAGAATGCTGCCCCAAAGCTGACTGAAGGCCCAGAGTTGAGGAAGGCCCGGTCTCAATGGAAAAACCCTGCTGAGGGCGCTGGGAAGAACGAGGGGAATTAGAACCCCCGCTGCCAGAGAAAGACCCGCCGCCGTTGGGAGAGGCAGAGAACGATCCACCGCCGCTGTGAAATGGCCCGCCGCTGTGAGAGGGTCGCCGAGAGGACCCTTGTGTGTAGAACGCAGTGGGAACAGCGGCCACGCGAGCCTGTTCCTGCAAATCTGCTTCATACTCAACGAGAGAGTCAAACAGGTCTTCAATGGACACGGTAGTACCCCTTGCGCGAACTGCGGCAGAGAAGTGAGTGTAGTCTTTGCCAAGACCACGAAGACAATGCACCACCAGGTCGAGATCAGAGACAGGGGCGCCGACCAGGGCCAGCTCAGCAGCTGTTTGCTTCAATTCATTGACAAAGGTAAGAACATCATTGGTTCCCTTAACTGTGCGAGCCAATTTCCCTTTGAGATTAATGATGCGCGAACCAGAACGCCCAGCATACAGTTTTTCGAGGATCAACCAGGCCTCACGCGAGGTAGCAGCATTCGAGACAAACGAATAAAGAGATTCAGAGATTGAGCAACGAAGGGCGTGTAAGATGAGCTTATCTTGAAGAAACCAACGTCGATACGAAGGATTGGGACTGGTGACGCCATCGACGGTGACAGTGGAAACAGGGGCAGTGCCGGTGCCGTCGACGAAGCCGATCAGGTCGAGACCCATGAGCAGCGTTTCTAATTGCGACCGCCATGAATTGAAATTGGTAGAGGTCAATTTGAGAGGCAATTGAGCAGCCGGATTAAAAGTTATGATTGAATCTTCGGCCGGAGAGGAGCTATCGGAAATGGTTGAGCCAGACATAATACCGAGCAGAAAACAGGGGAGAAAAAAAAACAGAGGGTCTGCTACTTCAGAGACCGTGAGAGTAAAGGAAGAAAAGAGGATCAGATCTGGATCACAAGTTGAACGTAACTTGCTCTGATACCATGAAAGAGTTTGAAGGATTTGATTTGTGAGAAAGATTCTTAGTTGTTTCTCATTGATGTTTCTGTTCACTGATATATAGATTTTTGGGAGAGAAAATAGGTGCACGCAGGCACTACCCACAAATGTAGAAACCGTAAATGGTAGTGGGAGAATAAATAAAAGAATAATGGAAAATACAAAAACCAGAAATCAGTTAGCTCTAATATCATCTATGTCAATTTTGGAAGCATCATAATGGCGTCGAGAGAGCATCTAATCGAATTCGGGATGGGTTTCGTAAACAGCGGACTGAAGTTTCCTTTGGATCATCCGGCCAGACCTGGTTGCCGGAGAATCGGCGGCGTTTCCGCCAGAGTTCCAGGAGAAGGCCGGCGAGATCGGGTTTATTTCATGGTTGGTGCTGCATGAGGAAGTTTTGAACCATCCGTCGGTTGGGTTTTTTTTTTTTTTTTTGACGCACTGCGGGTGGGGGATCGATGTTGGAGAGATTGACAGCGGGAGTTCCAGTAATGTGCTGGCCTTTCTTCGGCGATCTACCAGGTTTGCCTGTACGGACTGGGGGATTGGAATGGAGGTCGAGAAGGATGCGAAGAGGGCGGCAGTGGAGAAGCTCATTAGGGAGTTGGTAAATAATATTTTTTATTTTATTTTATTTATTTTATGGTAAAAATGAGTTAGACATTAAAATAGATTAAATTTTATTTTATTTATTATTTCTTAATTGTCACGTCACTAAGTTAACGGTCAACTTTGAGAGTTGACTGCTACATCAGCCAAAGTTAACGGAGTTGGACGGAGAGTGACCAAACGTGAACGGTTTCAGTAAACCGAAGTACCACCAATGACTTTAAATATTTCGAGTGACCAAACTTGAACGTTTTTTGTAATCTCAGTGACCAACCATGCAATTAACCTGTATTATCTTGAACCATAATATAGGACTTTGGTTGATACTTTCGCAAGACTCCAATGGTTTCTTTCCCTATTTACAGAACTTTCAGCACAACCTCCAAGACAATACTAAATAACTAACAAGCTCATCTGCTCGTAACATACAATATTTTTTAGACGGATCAATTCAAAACTGAATTTTTTTATCTCTGGATACTCTTTCACTGATCGAGTTTTCATACCAGGTGCTCCCGTGTTCTTTTTTCACAAACATTAATCTTGGACACTTCCAACGCATTTGATGTATTTGAAATCAATCGAGTTCTAATTGTTAATCGAAACAGATAAACGAAATACATCGAAACGAAAACGAGACAAAGTTTACGTTGTTTCCTTGTTCGTTATGAACAAGACTAGTCCACGGGGAAAATCGGCCATCCTTTTAATTCAGATACTCAATATGATTACACGTACATACATACATATACATACATATATATCAATTACATAATCCTAAGTTCCTAACCCTAGCTCGTATACCTCTGGGGAGAAAGAAAATTAGCTAGCTAACTACACGTGGGCCATATGGCCTACATGGGCCAAAGCCCAAGACGAGGCGCACCATAACTCAACACTCATATTCACCTAGCTTATGTAATCTCAGTTTTGTGGTTAGAAGGTATATAAACAAATTGAGTACTAGAGAAACCAGTCTCATGTGTCTTTTTCAATTATATGACATATATACATAATCACATGACAGGATGTAAAATAAACAACATACACCTTTGTTAAAAAGACACAATTATTTCTTGCATCTCTTAATCATAATGGTATTGGACTATACTAATCATATTTCTTGCTTTTGGAAAAGTGCATAATTAATAAAGGAAAAAGGAGAGGCTCGATTGTTTACTGGATTTGGGGCCGGATACTATGACTACCCCAAAAGAGGTTGGGTTTTTGATACCCCCTCCTGCAACTATCCACGTGTCCTTCATCTTTGGGTAAGTACTAATGATTATTGCTTTATTGGGAAGTTGTCATTATTATTGCTTTATTGGGAAAATTCTCATAATAATGATGCATGGGAAAGTTCCCATAATAATGATACACGGGAAAACAACAATATTTCATCTCCCCTTCTCTTCCTTTCAAATTTCTTTCCACCAGAACCCTCTCCCGGCGTCTTCTCAGTCCAGCAAACCCTCCCTCCGGCGGTCCACCCTCCGTCGGCCAACTTCCATCAGCGGCCCAACTTATCGTTGCCTCCCTTTCCGCCGACCCTCTCCCGTCCCTCCGTTCCCCTTAAGTCTCCTCTCCTGCGACATCGACTTCATCACTTCACACGGCCGGAAATCATCAAGATGATCTGAACGATTTCGTCTCTAACGTCGAGCATATGGAAGACGGCGGCAGAGGAAACGCACCAGTGGACTGGTACGTGTACCAGTGGATTGGTACGTGTACATCGACTTCATCACTTCACGTAGCCCGAAATCATTAACGTCGAGCATATGGAAGATAGTGGCGCTGCCGTGAAAGTGGAGCCAATTAGAGACGCCGAGGAACACCAAAACAATCTCAGTAAGGATCTGTATTCATGTCTCGTCGACTTCTCCCGCCCGACAATGTACCAGTGCACTAGTATTTTGTATCATTGAAGTGTACAATGCCACTGCAATGGTATTTTTCCCCTGAAAAGGTCCAGACGGACACCACTGGTTATTGAAGCTGCGTAAACAACCTAGTTGCTTTGCATTAGGTGTTGTCAATACGGTCATAAACTAGTATATTTGTTTGAATGAACATGTATCAGTGACATGACAAGAGTAACAGTGCTTACCCTTAATGTTGTGGTTTTATGTACTAGTCTAGTGATACATTGTTCCGAGACCAATATTGAAGTTTGTAAACTTGTTTTAAAATTGTTGAGGGACAAATTTCTAGATGAAATATCGATGTTCAAACGTTACCATTGCAGCATTAGATATAATGTACTTGTACCATGAACTGATACATATACCACTGAACTGATACATGTACCACAAAGAGTATGGCATGAGGGAATTTACTGGTATTTGTATCATTGAAGTGGTACTGCATTGTTGCTCCGTTATTGTTTATCATTGTTATGAAAAATATCATTGCACTGGTATTGTTCTCACTCCAAATCGTATTTGCCACTTCTAATGTACCACTTCATTTGTATTTTGTATGGGAGAAATATACTACACGCCACTAAACTATAAGAATTGGGGGAAGGATACTACTAATGTGAAATAGAGCACCAAATACCATTAAAGTTTCCAAAATATGCATCCATTAAATTCTTCATCAATTTGATTAACCAAATGAATACAATATATTTTTCCACCTCAAGCCTCTTTAACTTTCGTTGAAATTCGACATTAAGAGTTGATGGACCATAAATATCTTCATTGTCATTGCTCCATTTTGCAAGCTCCCTAATCGCTCTCGCTTGTAGTCCAGAATGTGCTCTACTCCCTGCTCCGTGCGATTTGTCTTTCCTAGCATGCATCCGACGCCACTCCACAACTTCTCGAGGAACTCACTGCTCTGACTGAAATCAAAGAAGGTAAAATCAAAAGTCAAACCAATAAATATAACTACAGATAGATGAGATCAACAATAAGACTTTCACTGCAGATATATCAATCCATTGATAGCTCTATCCTAGAAAGCCATTCTAAACATAACTACTACGGTAGTTGTACTTTAAACAACCATAATGATTTTGTTTGTACCACTACAGTGATAACACTACCCACAAAAACATCACAACGAACTACCACTACAGCAATAGATCTACCATTGCAGCGATAGATCAACAACCGCAGTGATAGATCTACCACTAAAGTGATAGACACAGTATGCCACAAAAACATTCACATGGTTAACTATATCAATGTGGTGATAGACTGCAGTCAAATAAACAACACTACATTATCCAAGAATCAACTATCACTGGAGTGGTATACTTCCGTACCAGAATCAACAATTTATACCACTCCAGTGATAGACATACCAGTACACAGGTACTGATACCACAAGAAAAAATCCAGTTCTCGAAACTCAAAAACACATATCTGGGTGATGAAAAGACCATTGCACTAGTACTAATACCACACGAAAAACCCATATATATGAGTTTGGGAGAGAGTGCTACCTCAGATTCTTTTTCGTCGTCTTCGCCGGAAAGGAGAGGAGGGCCAACGCCGGAAGGGTAGGAGGGTCTTCGTCTTCGCCGGAAAGGTGAGGAGGGTCATCATCTTCCCTGTCGATCCCTTTGCGTCGACGATCGAAAAGATAGACCTGTGGCGTGAAGTCGGAGGATGGCCGACGGATGGGATGGGCCGCCGATGGTCGTTGAGGAATCGTAACGGAGGCCGGAAGGGTGATGATTCCGTCGTGGGGAGAGGTTACGTCGGGGGAGGGTTTCCATAGATAGGTTATTGAAAGGGAGATAGGAGGAGACGAGAGGGAGTGATAAAAGGGTGAGGGTTAATTGATTTTGTATTGACCTTGGGAACCATTTTTTCCTCGATACCCGATTTCTTTCCTTTTCAATGTAGGTTATAGAGCAATAATTACGTGATTACTACTCAATAAATAGATGTTTAATCCTAACCATTCGTCTAACACTAATAAAAATGGATGGCATCCAAGTGGAGTGTCAAAAATCAAACCCCTTATGGGGTTAGTCATGCTAACCGCTCCCCTGGATTTGTATTTCTTAATTAATCACATTCATGAATAAAGGCTGGCTGGCTGGAGTTGGCTACTAATGCATTCCATGATATTCCGTGCGATCACCAGCTTGCAACCCCTTCGTATCCACGAATTTCTCTCCTTTATTGCTTCTCTCAATGGTAATGGAAGGAAATAGCAATATGGCACGATGATGACGATGATGATCAGACACACAAAATATTTATAAAGACGAGCACTTCTACTATGGTATATGTCAGAACAGAAGCGTGGCAATCGATAATCCAAACCAACACGAATGAACACAAATTTAACGTGGTTCACTAACACAATGTGTGCTAGCTAATCCACGGGCGGCCGGGGGGGGGGGGGGGGACAAATTTCACTAATTTGAGGAGAGTACATGTTACAAACCAAATTCCAAACGGACAAACCAAACAAAATAACCCTGACTGACCCCTACTACAGACTAGGGTGATGAAGAGTATTTATAGAACTCTTCTCCTAATCCCAAACAGAAAACCAAACACTTTTCCCCATACATACAAAGAAAAGGTCAAAACAAAACCCAATCCCAAACCCAAACAGAATAGGCCTAAAACACAAAACAAACCCAAATCAAATTCAAGTCATATTCTAACAATCTCCACCTTTACTTGAATTCTCTCTCAAATACCAGATGTACCAGACGCAACCAAGGTTGCCAGATGTACCCAGACGCGATCCATATCGCCAAACTCAAACGCGATGCAAATCGCCAAACTCATACGCAATCAGAAAATTGCAAACGTAGTAACTCCTCCAAATCAGCTGTACCAGAATCTCCCCTGCCTCCAAAAGCCCCTAAGGGAAGTCAACAACTCAAACCATTTGGCAAGTCCAACCCATGCTCATACTTGCCATTCAAAACTAGCTTGGTGCACTTATCAACAACAGAACATGTCAAAACAGAACCTTGTAGTTTATATAAGGCACCACGCTTGACACCTTTCAAAATCACCTTAGAACCCTTGTAGACAGACAACACTCCACCTTCACCTTTGAAGCTAAAACCCTTGCTGTCGAGTAGACTCAAAGATATCAGATTCTTAGTCATTTCTGGAATATGCCTAACATTGTTCAAGGTGCGAACAGAACCATCATGCGTCCTCATCCTGACGAAGCCTCTTCCAACAATCTTACAGATAGCACCATTAGCCATAGAAACATGTCCTCCATCTATCTGCTCATAAGTTGAAAAACACTCCCTGCTTGGACACATATGATAATCAGCTGCAGTATCTAAATACCACACATCCTGATGATGTACCTACTCATTCACTGCTAAGGCTAAACCATCTTCAGAATCAGAGTTAGTTTCTTCTGCCACAGCAGCAGATGATTCCTTCTTCTCACGATATTTTTTTAGTTTAGGACAACCAAATTTCCAATTTCCTTTCTCCTTGCAGTAATGACAGATATCATCCTTCAAACCAGCAGAATTCGAATTTGTATTCGCCTTCCTATTACCAGATTGTTGTCTTCTACTACTAGTAGCAGCCAACCCAGATGCCTGATTTTCTGAACCTGAACCAGATGCCTTATGTCGAACCTCTCTAGTATGTAAAGCAGATCTGACATCTTCCAAAGACAAACTATCTTTCCCAGCAATAAAAGAATCCACAAAATTCTCATATGACTGTGGCAAAGATACTAACAGAATTAAGGCAGCATCCTCATCATCTATTTTAACATCAATATTCCGCAGATCTAGCAAGATGGTATTGAGTTGATCTAGATGATTCCTGAGAGACATACCTTCCTCCATACGCAAACTGAACAAACGTTGCTTCATATGCAACTTGTTAGTTAAAGACTTTGTCATGTATAAACTTTCAAGCTTCAACCACAAGCCCGCGGCAGTCTTCTCATTAGCAACCTCAGTGATGATGTCATCAGCCAAACAAAGCAAGATTGTAGAGTGAGCTTTCTCCTCCAAAGTAATCCACTCTTCTTCATCTATGCTTTTCTTCTTTGATTTTTTAGACAATGGAGCCCACAAACTCTATTGTTTCAACAGTGCTTGCATCTTGATCTGCCACAAACTGAAACTGTTTCTTCCTGTAAACTTCTCAATCTTCATACTGATAGCAGCCATTCTTACTATCAAACAAACTCCAACCAAACTCCACAAAGCAAAACTTCAGTCCAGCGCCAAATTCCCAAAACCGTAACCAAAGGCTCTGATACTACTTGTCAGAACAGAAGCGTGGCAATCGATAATCCAAACCAACACGAACGAACACAAATTTAACGTGGTTCACTAACACAATGTGTGCTAGCTAATCCACGGGCAGAGGGGACAAATTTCACTAATTTGAGGAGAGTACATGTTACAAACCAAATTCCAAACGGACAAACCAAACAAACTAACCCTGACTGACCCCTACTACAGACTAGGGTGATGAAGAGTATTTATAGAACTCTTCTCCTAATCCCAAACAGAAAACCAAAAACTTTTTCCCATACATACAAAGAAAAGGTCAAAACAAAACCCAATCCCAAACCCAAACAGAATAGGCCTAAAACACAAAACAAACCCAAATCAAATTCAAGCCATATTCTAACACTATATAGCATTGGTGCTTAAATGTACAACTCAAAGTTGTACCATAACATTAAATGTATAAGTTTAGGTTGTACCATAAAGCAATCTGTACCATTATGTTATGGTACAACTTTACAACTTGAAGTTGTACCATCACATAAAGGTACAAGTTCAAGTTGTACCATAAAAGTATAGGTACAATCTGAAGTTGTACCATAACGTAAATATACAATTTTAAGTTGTACCATAAAGGCAAAATCCTATAGTACCAATACTATATAGCATTGTAAAATTTCTCTATAAAGACATTCGACTTTCGATCTTGCTACAAAAGTATTTACAAAAGGTGTAAACCTTGCTATATAATGAGGTATATAAATATTATATTTTAAGTGTCATCATATTATGTCACTCCTTACTCAAAATTATACAACTCACTAAATATTCATGAAGACACGTGACTTTCGATATTATGTCACTCCTTACTCAAAATTATACAACTCACTAAATAATCATGAAGACACGTGACTTTCGATTTTAAGTAGTGGGTAACTGGCAACTTACAAAGTCAACTAGATGTAAGAAAATGGTGATCACTTTAGTGAGGACACTGCCCTCGTATTATTACAATGCAGACAAGTAAATTTAGGACAAAATGGTTGTGAATGAAGATACTCTGAAAAGAGAAACAATGTGGATCATTGTTTGAACTTTATTCTTTCTTAACGGTTCGAGTTCATTTCTTTCTTTTATCTATACTTCTCGAAATTGCTTTTCTCCTTTATTTTCTATTTATTGTGCAGGAGTAACAATCACTGTTTTATCAAGTCCATGCGGATGGTCAATATATACATAGTGTCGAAAAATGTATATGTGGCTTTTATACACATTCTCAAACAACCGATCCTTAGGGATAAGTGATAACCTAATCATAAGGTCATCCCGATATAGGACGACCACCATCCATTACTCAATATGTTCCTTATGTGATTGAACCAAGTGCAATGTCGGTTGCCTCAACATTTGAGACTTTTTTCCAAATTACCCCACACTTTATTTCATTCAAACATCACGTTAATTTTATTTGAGCTATCAAGAAAGTTTTTAGCCGGCTCCGGGTACTATAACAACACTAGAAGTAGTGTTATAATAAAAACAAGGGTAAAAGGGTCCATTAACCCAATAAATAATAAAATTAAAAATTGAAATAATTATCCCTACGCGTCTTCCCATTTCCCACCGCCACAAACAATTTCAGATTGTTTTCTCCCCATCCTTTCTTCGTCCTTTCGCCCTGCAATCGTCCCTGTTTCAGTCAAGTAGGAGGTGGATGCTGCACTCCGGCGTCGAGACGAAATCATCGTCGAGATGGCGACCGCCGATGACAAGCCTTCGGATTGAACAGGGAAGGAAGAGAACATGGAGAGGGAGGACATCAAGATGCTAGTGAAGAGGCAGAGGGATTGTGCTTTGGCGAGGAGGGGGTCGATCTAGTCGGGGAGTGCTCCGTATTTGTCGCCCAGCTGGCACCTCGCGCCGCCGTTCTCCGGCGGCTTGATACTGATGAGAAATTTAGAATTCGGGTGGAGCCGGCTCATCTTCTCGAGCTCGTCGGCAGAATCGAAGGTCGTGAGGTTGACTCCCTTTGCGGCGGCGTAGGCGATGTGCGATTCGGGCTTGCAAGGGTTGGCCATCCTCAGACTACTGCTCTGCTTTCCAGCCAAATCCTGCCAAAGCCTCAACCACTATACGACGTCTGTACGAGAACTTGTTGTCCGATTCGATATCGAGCGATGGAGGACTGGCGGTAGATCTGGAATTGTCTATGCAGTGCGAACCCCTCATGAATGGCGGCGGCTACTATCGAGCGAAGGAGGACTGGTGGTAGATCTGGAATCCGAAAGCTCCATGACCATCGCCGGTAGTGTTTTGACTGTCGCCAACTTGAAACCATCATCGTCGTGTTCGTTTGCAGGGAAGAGTGAGACGATAGATGGGGACAGAGGAAGTCTGGGGAAGAAGGAAGAAGTTGAACCAATAAAGGAAAGGGGTGATTACGGATTTAAATCCTGCAGAATAAGGAAATGTGTTAAAATCCCCCATTTAAATCCCCCCTCCCTAGTATATATTAGTCGACCCACCATGTCTAGGAAACTAAATGCCAATGAGGTGTATCTAGAAAGTGAAAGAAGAGATGGATAGGATGGTTTAGAGATATGGCTCATTTTCGTACACTTGATTGTGAGGAAAACATTAGTTGGCACTAGGGTTTGGTGTTAGCAAGGTTGTCAACTTGTGGGTTGACTTGGACCCGGTCAATTTAGTGGGTCAAGAGTTAACGGGTCACCCGTTTTAGTTTGGAAATATGGAAAGCAACACAAAGCAAACCACAAACATTTCTAAAGCAAACCAGAAACACAATAAAGCAAACCTGAAACCTCCTAATGCATACCACAAATCTCCTAAAACAAACGACAAAAATCACAAAGCAAACCACAACATTTACGAAAGCACACCAGAAACCATGCAAACCAGAAACCTCCTAATGCATACCACAAATCTCATAAAACAAACCACAAACCTCACAAAGCAAACCACAACATTTGTGAAAGCACACCAGAAACTTCCTAATGCATACCACAAATCTCCTAAAACAAACCACAAACCTCACAAAGCAAACCACAACATTTGCAAAAGCACACCAGAAACCTCCTAATGCAAACCACAAACACAGTAAATCAAACCACAAAAAAGCAAACCATAAACGTCCTAATGCAAACCACAAATATATTAAAACAAACCAAAAACCTCACAATGCAAACCACAAAGTTTTTGAAAGCAAACCAGAAACTTCTCAATGCAAACCACAAACACGATAAAGCAAACCAGAAACTTCTCAATGCAAACCACAAACACGATAAATCAAACGACAAAAGGCATACGAAAATATGAGAAACCAAACCATAAATCTCACAATGTAGACCATACATCTGGTGGTCGTTGACCTTGACCGGTCAACGATGTTCGTTGACCGAACTCCGGTGACCGTCAGTCAGCAGATTCCGACGCCGATAAGCATATTCCGGCCCCGATGACTAGATTCCGATGCCGGTAAGCATATTCCGACAACGGTGAGCATATTCTGGCGACGGTGGCATATTCCGATGACAAAATACCATATTCCGGCGACAAAAAGCATATTTCGGTGACCGGCGACCATTTTTCGACGACCGGTGGCAGAATTCCGGCAACCAAAATTTTAGGCCGGAAATAAAAAAATATTTTTATTTTTTTTATTTAAACATATTTTTCATAATGACAATTATAACCCTGCTTTGATTTTACACTAGGTCAACTCATCTAATAAAAAGTCATCACAACCCTAGCTTCCTATTGGTTGGAGACTAGTGTTGTTACACAGTTACAATAACAACACAAGTAGTGTTGTCATAGTAACCGGTGTTTTGGGCAGGTTCGCCCCGCGCGGCCTACATGGGTACCTCTCATCGACCCGACCTGTTCTGACCCGTCCCATTCTCGACCCGTTCTTGCTTAAATTACTTGTAATCTTAGTCAAATTACTTAGTATTTTTCTTCTATTACCTCATATTTTAGCTATAATGATGTTGTAAATAAGTGAAAAACTCAATTTCTCTAATAATTTAACTATATTTTATTATATTATGATTCGTTTATTGGTCTTTTAATGAAATTAATGAATATTTCTAATGTTTTTCATATAAATTACATACCCACTGGGTCGACTTGCCCTGACCCGCGCCCCATAATAAATTACCCGACCTATTACTGGACGGGTATGAGTATTGAGATACCCGCCTAGACCTGCCCCATTGCCACTCCCGATATCATATTGAGCATGCATAAACTTATACGTGTTCAACATAGTATAAAAAATGATTCACCCTTGAAATAAAAAAAATATTCTTATTTTTTTTATTTAAACATATTTTTCATAATGACAATTATAACCCTGCTTTGATTTTACACTAGGTCAACTCATATAATAAAAAGTCATCACAACCCTAGCTTCCTATTGGTTGGAGACTAGTGTTGTTACACAGTTACAATAACAACACAAGTAGTGTTGTCATAGTAACCGGTGTTTTGGGCAGGTTCGCCCCGCGCTGCCTACATGGGTACCTCTCATCGACCCGACCTATTCTGACCCGTCCCATTCTCGACCCGTTCTTGCTTAAATTACATGTAATCTTAGTCAAATTACTTAGTATTTTTCTTCTATTACCTCATATTTTAGCTATAATGATGTTGTAAATAAGTGAAAAACTCAATTTCTCTAATAATTTAACTATATTTTATTATATTATGATTCGTTTATTGGTCTTTTAATGAAATTAATGAATATTTCTAATGTTTTTCATATAAATTACATACCCACTGGGTCGACTTGCCCTGACCCGTGCCCCATAATAAATTACCCGACCTATTACGGGACGGGTATGAGTATTGAGATACCCGCCTAGACCTGCCCCATTGCCACTCCCTAAATCATATTGAGCATGCATAAACTTATACGTGTTCAACATAGTATAAAAAATGATTCACCCTTGAAATAAAAAAATATTTTTATTTTTTTATTTAAACATATTTTTCATAATGACAATTATAACCCTGCTTTGATTTTACACTAGGTCAACTCATATAATAAAAAGTCATCACAACCCTAGCTTCTTATTGGTTGGAGACTAGTGTTGTTACACAGTTACAATAACAGCACAAGAGTGTTGTCATAGTAACCGGTGTTTTGGGCAGGTTCGCCCCGCGCTGCCTACATGGGTACCTCTCATCGACCCGACCTGTTCTGACCCGTCCCATTCTCGACCTGTTCTTGCTTAAATTACATGTAATCTTAGTCAAATTACTTAGTATTTTTCTTCTATTACCTCATATTTTAGCTATAATGATGTTGTAAATAAGTGAAAAACTCAATTTCTCTAATAATTTAACTATATTTTATTATATTATGATTCGTTTATTGGTCTTTTAATGAAATTAATGAATATTTCTAATGTTTTTCATATAAATTACATACCCACTGGGTCGACTTGCCCTGACCCGCGCCCCATAATAAATTACCCGACCTATTACGGGACGGGTATGAGTATTGAGATACCCGCCTAGACCTGCCCCATTGCCACTCCCTAAATCATATTGAGCATGCATAAACTTATACGTGTTCAACATAGTATTAAAAATGATTCACCCTTGAAATAAAAAAATATTTTTATTTTGTTTTTATTTAAACATATTTTTCATAATGACAATTATAACCCTGCTTTGATTTTACACTAGGTCAACTCATCTAATAAAAAGTCATCACAACCCTAGCTTCCTATTGGTTGGAGACTAGTGTTGTTACACAGTTACAATAACAACACAAGTAGTGTTGTCATAGTAACCGGTGTTTTGGGCAGGTTCGCCCCGCGCTGCCTACATGGGTACCTCTCATCGACCCGACCTGTTCTGACCCGTCCCATTCTCGACCCGTTCTTGCTTAAATTACATGTAATCTTAGTCATATTACTTAGTATTTTTCTTCTATTACCTCATATTTTAGCTATAATGATGTTGTAAATAAGTGAAAAACCCAATTTCTCTAATAATTTAACTATATTTTATTATATTATGATTTGTTTATTGGTCTTTTAATGAAATTAATGAATATTTCTAATGTTTTTCATATAAATTACATACCCACTGGGTCGACTTGCCCTGACCCGCGTCCCATAATAAATTACCCGACCTATCACGGGACGGGTATGAGTATTGAGATAGCCGCCTAGACCTGCCCCATTGCCACTCCCTAAATCATATTGAGCATGCATAAACTTATACGTGTTCAACATAGTATAAAAAATGATTCACCCTTGAATTTTAAATCGAGCGATTAAGGTAAAGATATAGCATATGAAATCATACTACTAAACTTCACCTCATACTTTAAATTGGACAATGTTATAATTGGACCAAACAAAAAGTACGGTGACGAATAATCTCATAGTCGAAATACCATAATATATAATCAAGTACACATGTGTGGCTAACGTTGATTGTTTAGGACAAACCGAGCAAAACTTGACATTACTCTTTTTCAGTTCAATACACATAACTCAAGTGTGATGCTCAAGAGTAGTCCTACTCATCCAAACATATTTAGAGAGGAAAAATAAAGTATCGATTTCATCCAACACAAATAGAAGCTAAGAGCCTCAATTTGGACAAACAAATACAAGCATGATTCAACTCTTCCTAATCCAATTTCATTCTAGCATCAATAGATTCAAAGCATAATAGTAGTATCAAATGCATAATGGCTACCCCACAATTTAGAGATTGATTACCAATCTGTTTACCCACAAAAAATAAGCTTGTACCACATCGATTAACTATAAGAAATTTAATGAATTTGTAAAACCAGCTCAACATGAATAATTAACAGAGGTAGTAGGGCCTTGATGGGTTGGATTTTGGGCCTAAGTGTCCAAATCTCTTCTTCCCTATATGATGGCCGACCCGTCTCCTTTGCCCCATAGCCGGACATTGCCTCCACCCAATGCAGTTAAAAGTGCGATTCTACCTAGAAGCGGAAAATTGGTAAAATCGTAAAACGTAGAATCAATGCGTAAAATCGTAAGTTTTTGACACACCCTCTAAAATAGCTAAAATAGATTAAGTACAACATATAGTATGTAAAATGTGAGTGTGTAGATTTTAGATAAGTGGATAACTACATGAAATTCATAATTAAAATGTAATATCTAACACATAAACTAATTTGCGTTGACTCAAAAGTAGAGAAAACTCATTGCATCTAATAATAAGCTCATAAACGTAAATCGTAACCCATAAACGAGCTCGAGAATCCGAATTCTCATAAGCTGGTTTGAGTTTACATAATTACATACCATCAATTACCCATAAAGTTTCATCGTAACCCAGGAAAGAGCCACAGGTGAAGATTAAGGGAGAAGACTGATAAAAAGTCAGCGGCTGTTGAGAATACCTTTAGGTGTCTTTTCAACCTAATGTGAAGCCTCTTATTTCGACACTAGTTGTAGAAAGAGTGATGAATCATGTTTTCCTTTTTTTTTATTTTTTGCTGATATGTCTCCAAAATTACATCATTTTTGGCCAATTAGCACATTTTAATGAGATGATCAAAATCATATAAAAACGCTTCAGAATCGCGATTTTACCGATTTTAAGCGATTTTACCAATGTATTTACCAGTTTTTGTGACTAAGCAAATTTAGGTAGAAACTGAAACGTTTTGGTGGCCTGGATACGTAAAAATGTAAGTTTTTACGTTTTAATGCGCGATTTTGACTGCACTGGCCTCCACCCCTTGGTATGAAATTTGGCTCCCAAAAACTAAGTCTGGAAACAAGGCAGCATAACGAGGTGCCAAAAGGCTGGGTACCAAGCTGGGTATAAAAAAAGCGGTCATCCAAAAACTAAGTATGGAAACAAGGCGGCATGACAGAAGCTGGCAAGGCAGGCCTGATATCCAAACATGAAATTTGGATAAGTCTTGAGCCAAGGGGGTACAAGGTTGGTACCCAAGTAAGAAATTTGGATAAGTATGGAATCCCATGGTCAGGGGGCCATACGACACGATGCCATACCACCCATAGCAAGAGGGTACCAAGTCGACAAGACAGCCCTAGTACCCAAGCATGAAATTTGGCTAAGTATGGAATCCATTGGCAATAGGGGGCCAAACGATAGGGTACCAAGACGAAAGAGGCTTGGTAGGCTGAGGGTACCAAGCATGGCAAGATTGGTTAATTACCAAGAAAAAGTACCAAGAGGGTACCAAGCCGGCAAGGCAGCGGTTGGTACCAAGACATGAAAAACATGAATTTGGTTAAGTATGGAGCTAAGGGGGTACTAGACCGGCAAGGCAGCCTCGGTACCAAGTCATTATTGACATGATTTAGAGCCCCTTAGGGGGCTAGATAGGACTAAGTCCCAATATCGAATTGGTGGCCCCCTAACGGGGTACTAAGCCGGCATGGTGCAAGGTACCAACTTGATAAGATTCCAGAAGCTAAGCCCGGAGACAAAGACGACAGGGTTGGCTTGGTAGAAAGGGTATCAAGCTGACACCAAGATGACAAGTTAGGTGCAATGTCAAGCTCCCTAAGACTAAGTGTGGAGACTTAGTGGTGGAAGAGGCCAAGCTTTCATCATGTCTAGGTGGGTAACAAGGCATAGCTAACAAGACAAAGATGGATAGTAAGGCGCCATTAAAGGAGCTAAGTATGGAATCATCAAGGTGTCAGGATCGTCAAGGAGGCTCGATGAGAGAGCCAATGTGATGGAGGCAAGACAAGGAGGCCCCAACCCCTTCTAGTCAAGACGAGGCGACAAGATGAATCTCAACTCATCAAGCCTGATGCCAAGCCACCTAAATGATAATACCAACCAGTCAACAGAACGGGGTAAGGAGCCCAATGCAATGGGGGTGAAGACCAAGACAACGGTTACCAATGGGCCACCAAGGTGACGATAAGGGGTCCCTAAGGTGGTTGGAGCAACAAGCCGACTAGCAGTTACCAGGGCGGTTACCAAGGCAGTTACACCTAGTGGCTATAAGTAGGAGAAACGAAGAAGAAGCAAGGGTTCACAACCAACCATTTGACACACAATGTGAAACTTTTATATTTTCTCTGCAAATTAGCCATAGCCTTAGTTTTCGGAGCTCTCACTGAACCTCCATAGGAGTAGGTGTAATTAATGTAGTTTGTTCCCAAAAAAACCACAGAACACCCTCGTTCAAACATGTTCGGAGAGGTGTGAACCGTGTATAGAATCGTTGTTCAAGAAGTCAAGGTGCATTAATTGAGTTCAAACACAAGAATTTCCTCGCCGGAACACACAATCAAAGCAGGAATGAGCAGAGAAGCACCATCGTACTTGTGCATCTCTTTCGTGTGTGTATGATCAAATACTGAAGCATACACAATATATGTGCAAAATATTCAACAAACCTCAATGAAACATTTATGGGTCGTTTGTTTCGTGGATCTGGATGATGGATTTGGTACTCAAATCCATTCCATCATGGATTTAAGAAAAAGTCATCGTTTGCTTGCATTTCTTTTAGAGATCAAATCCGCGGGGCCCACGAATTTTAAGGGTCCAAATCGGTAGACCTCACGGACTTGTAAATCTCACATATTGATATGGGATTTATAACATGCCATAAATCCATGATGGAATTTTACCCATGTACACTCATGAACTTTTAAAATTCTAAAATTTCCCTCACATTTACCTATTAGATATTATAAATAATCAATTAATTAACAACAGATAATAATATAAATATTCAATTAATGTGCAAAAAGTTAGATTTTTATACATTTTCTTCTGTTCTAGTTTCCTCTGACCTTTTTCATGGAACATGTAATTCTCTATTCCGCAGTTCTAATATATGTTGCTAGATGTTACTTTTGAAAAGGAGGACAAAGAATTGGTAATCAATATATGTTACGTTAAATGTTAATCGGAATCATCCCATTTATTATTATTGTCCTTTGTGGCAACATTATGCTTATTAGTTTTTATTGTCCTTGTTTTGTGTACATATCATAAACATGACAAAAAATAGAAAATGATAGTATGGTAATTTTGGAATTTTGCTTGATGGATTTTGATTTATCATGGACTTTGTCCAAACTCTTTTGTGGCAACAAATCCATGGGTCCTATGGACTTTAAGGGTCCAAATTCGTGGATCCCACGGACTTGAAAATTCCACCTCTTTAGGTGGGATTTGATCATGGACTTTAAAATCCATCATTTATGACCAAACTACCTCTCCTATTATCTTTCTCATCTCATACCAATGAGGGCACTATAAGGGCTCGTTTGGAACCTTCGATTCAAGATGTTGTTTTCTCAGTATACATGTTTCCTGAGAATACAACGTTTTTTGACTTGATGTAATAACAAAATGCATGTATTCATAATCCATGTTTTTTTCCTAATATATAGAAAATGATGTATTCATAATCCATAGCTTATTTAAACTATAATCCATGCATACTTTTATGGGTTCCAAACAATGAATTTTCAAAATCACACATTCTTAGTATACATAGAATCTTCAATACACACATTCACGTAATACATTATTTCCAGAATCAAATGTTCCAAACGACCACAAGTCATTTTCACTTTATGCACACAAATATAATTAACCAACTCCATCATGAAATCAATGAAACGAACAATGGTATTTTAAAGTCCACATTGGTCCTAAAAGCCTCATATATCCGGACTTTTTCCAGAAATACCACTGTTTAAAAAAAGAATTCCAAAATTACCACCCAATCCCAAAAAAATTCCAAAAATACCACCTTTTTCAAAAACCGCCACCCCACCCTGCCCAGCGGTTTGGTCCAAATTTTTTTTTTCCGATCAACTCCAAACTTCCGCCGAAATTTCAAACGAACGTAACTTTGCACTCGGGTATCCGATCGTAGCGATTTTTTTTTCATTTCGCGTAACTTTTCAAGATCTACAACTTTTACTAGGATAAAATTTTCAAAACAGGAACTATTTGTGGATATACGGGACGTTGAGAATAACTTTACCTTTACTTTTCAAAAATCCATGTACATTTTGAAATTATGATTATATTAAAAGTTGTAGATTTTGAAAAGTTATGCGGAATAAAAAAAATTCATAACATTCGGATTTTGGAGCACAAAGTTATGGCCGCCCAAAGTTTGACGAAATGCAAGACCCGGCGGTATGCTTGCAAGATCTCAAAAAGTTTGTGGCCTCCATTTTTTGAATCCGAATAACTTTTTGAGATCTTGCAAGCCGCAAACCGCCGGGTCCCGCCTTCGTCTCGAAAAAACGTCATTTGCCACCCCGAACGAGCCTTTTTTTTATTTCGTCAAACTTTGGGCGGCCATAACTTTGTGCTCCAAAATCCGAATGTCATGAATTTTTTTTTATTCCATATAACTTTTCAAGATCTACAACTTTTAATATAATCATAATTTCAAAATGTACATGGATTTGTGAAAAGTAAAGGTAAAGTTATTCCCAAGGTCCCGTATATCCACAAATAGTTCCTGTTTTGAAAATTTCATCCTAGTAAAAGTTGTAGATCTTGAAAAGTTATGCCAAATGAAAAAAAAATCGCTACGATCGGATACCCGAGTGCAAAGTTATGTTTGTTTGAAGTTTCGGCCGAAGTTAGGAGTTGATCGAAAATTTATTTTTGGACCAAACCGCTGTTGGGGTGGCGATTTTGGGTCAAACCGCCACCCCACCCAGCTGTTTGGTCCAATTTTTTTTATAACCGCCCCCTAGGCCCGCGGTTTACATAGAAAACCGCGCCCCCGACAAACGGTTTTCGTGTAAACCGCAGGGTGGGGTGGCGGTTTTTGAAAAAGGGTGGTATTTTTAGAATTTTTTGGGGTTGGGTGGTATTTTTGGAATTTTTTTTTAAACAGTGGTACTTTTGGATTTTTTCCCATATATCCATGGTTTTACAAAACCAAAGTTTTACCAAAACCTTCATTTTTCAATTCCATAAAGCAAATGACCCGTAAGTTCTAAATCTCAAACCCTTAAATCCATGGTAAATTATCTCAACAAACATAGGATTGTTATAAATCCATAATGCCTCAAATTCTTGATAAATCCTTGGGTTTTAAAATTACAAAACCATCATTTTTAAATTCATGAAGCAAACGACCCATTAGTTAAACAAGATGCACAAATCGAGAAAAATAATGAACTGAAGCCGAGTAATAGCAACTCTAGAGACCCGTGGATTCGATATTTATTACTTGTTTCACTATAATGCAGTCCCTTTCATTGGTTACACTTGGCCATTTGTAAGGAGTTGTGTTTTAGCGAGTCACTTGGTACGCTCGTGAAACACCAGATTGGCGACAATGTGAAGGGCTGCTTGATTGTCACAGTAGAGAGGTGTGGGACCACGTTGAGGTACCCCAAGATCTTGCAAAAGCCATCAAAGCCACAAAACCTCACAGACAGTACTGGCCATGGCACAATATTCAGCCTCAGCAGAAGAACGAGAGACAACAGACTGTTTCTTAGTGCGCCAGGAGACATGTGAAGATCCAAGATGAATGAAATACTATGTGGTAGAACGCCGGGTGGTATGACAGGCACCCCAGTCAGCAACACAGTAAGCAGTCAAAGTGAGAGGGCCATGAGCCGGAAAAGAAGACCACGTCCCGGAGACCCTTTCAAGTATCGGAGTATTTCATGAGCAGCATCAAGATGGGCCTGGGTAGGAGCATAGGTGATGTCTGGGCGAGTGACTGTGAGATAAAGAAGTCGACCAACCAACCGCCAAAAAGCAGATGGATCAGGAGCAGGAGAGGAGTCGAGACGGCCTAATTGATGATTGAGGATGATACCTTTGCTGGAGTGGGATACCTCAATCCAAAGAAAATATTTCAAAGGACCAAGGTCTTTGATGGTGAAACTTTCATGAAGGAACTTCTTGATGGACTGAATGAAGACCAGATCATCCCCAACAAGTATGACGTTGTCGACATAGATGAGGGCCACGACGAAAGAACGTACTAATCGTGCGATAGATGAAAAGGGAGTGATCTGCATGACTCAGACGAAAACGCAGTTCGAGGACCGCAGCTGAGAACTTGTGATACCAGTTCCTGGAAGCCTGTATGAGACCATAAATAGATTTATGAAGTTGGCAGACACGAAAATCACTAGGTTGAGCAAACCCCTGCAGGATTTTGATGTATACCTATTCGTCCAAATCACCATAAAGAAAGACGTTATTAACATCCAGTTGATGGATAAACCATCCCTTCGTGACAACAACAACAAGAAGACAATGAACCATCACAAGGTTAGCCACGAGAGCAAAAGTGTCGTGATAGTCAATACCTTCAACGTGAGTGTACCCCTTTGCTACTAGTCATGCCTTGTAGTGCTCAATGGAACCATCAGGTAGGACCTTGATCTTATATACCTATTTGCAACCAATGGCACATTTCCCTGGACGTAGAAAAGTTAAGGTCCAAGTGCCATTGTCAACCAAAGCATTGAACCGTGTTCATTGCTTTGCTCTAATGAAGATGTCGGACAACTTGGTAGAAGTACTTCAGTTCGGTGACAAGTGGGACGTTGTTGATGAAGGCTCGGTGAGAGGGAGACATCCGATGGTAAGACACAAAGTTGGCCATCGGATACCTGACATGATGTACCTGAGGATCACCAGGAAGCTCGTCCTCGTAGTCGTTAAGACGAGGTGGAGGACGCCTTACCCGATCATCGCAACGAGGTGGAACCGGGGCGGAGGGAGCCACGGGTAGGGGTGGTAAACGGTAATCCGGTAAACGGCGGTAAACGGTAAACCGTTTACCGGCAGTATCGGCAGCTGAGCGGGAAGTTGGGGGAGTCGGTTTACCGGACACGGTATCACTAAATACCGACGGTAAATCGGTATTACCGAATACCGAATCCCCCCTCCCTATTCCCTAGTGCTACACTGCGTTTTGTTGCTTTACCCCCAAAAATATAAAATATTACATACATGAATGTAAGTATAGGCCTAAAAAATATTGTAAATAAGAGTTAATAATAAATTATTAATTACAAAAATGATGAAAAAAACTCAAAAAAATGAAAATATTACAACATCACCCCACTTATAGAAATTCGGTTCGGTAAATATTTGGTAAACCGACCGAAAAACCGCCCAAAATCGCTTCTCACGGTATTTCGGTAATACCGGTTTGTAACCATTTACCGGTAATTCGGTAATCGGTAAACCGGTTACAAACCGGTATCGGTAATCGGTAACCAGTTTGGCCAATTTTGGTATACCGAAATCGGTAAATTCGGTAAACGGTAAATTGTTTACCGACCGAATCCCACCCCTAGCCACGGGTGTAATGTCCCGTATATGGGTTAAATCTCACATCAAACCGGTTCGACGTTGGAGCAAAGAAACCAACAATAGTTGAAATGAATTCTATCAGTTTGGAAGAGCTATGAGTACTCGTCAATTAAAGATGTGAAAAATCGAGAGAATAAATATGGCATGAATGAATTATGATAGGGGCAAAAATATGAACTAGTAAGCTCAGACGTTGACAGATTATGATGTGATAAAATATATATATTCACCACCAAGAATCGAACCAACAACATGAATGTACACAACCATCACTACTTAACCAGTTGGAATACGCATTGCTTATGTATAAGTAAGCCAATATTAGTTTATTTAACTATTACCTGGAGAGATCATTTTCTGAAGAAACAAATGAAACTCTCCCTAAGGTACGTAGCTTCTGTCAAAGATGATTGAATCCATCCCATTACAATAACTAACCACCAGCATGTATTATAATTTATGTGTAAGGATACAAGGAGGAGAGATAGCCACGTTCTCTCTTCTTTTAGTTTGACTTTTATAAAGGAAAAACAACATTGACCCACCATTTTCATGAGCTGTGAAATTAGAGATTGGATTTGGAGTTAATATTCAACAGCAACTTTGTCGACGACGTAATGGATGGCTGGGTTGTTGTGTATACATATATAGAACCAAAACTCGTATGACGACCATAAGTCCCAACTAAAGGAAGGAAGGGAATAGAGAGATAAGGAGAGTTTCTGGGTGTTCTGGGTTTGGGAGGTCGCCATAAGGGTCTGGGGAGGTTCCCCACGAAGCTAGAAGCGTCGTTGAAGTCTTGTCGGAGCCTCGCCGGAGTTTCGTCGGAATCCCGTGACGGCAACGACGTCAACTCCGACCTCAACCATTCTTTGAGTGGTTGGTACTGTTACAAAGAGGACAATCCCAGGAGCACGCATGTTTCGACGGAATCAATTTTCGACGTCGGACGAGGGAGAAATGAGCCTCGCAAGTTGGCCACGTAGAACTGTCAGTTTCTGAAAGTCAGGTACTGTTTCTGTCAAATTGAAAGGTTTGAGGACCTGGACGGACCTTTTCCATGGGAAGGGTCAAAGACCCGTTTGACTGGAAAATTTTATTTACAGTACTTGGAATTTCGAAAACTGACAAAATTCGTTTTTTGGTTGTAATTCGTTCGTTCGGCGTCCAAACGACGAACCGTTTTCGCCTACAAGATCGTAGAGACGAGGAGAATATTATTAAGGAGTATTAGAAATTTTACAATAGCTGTGCAGAGTTGATTTACGTCATAAATTAGGTGTGTGGACCCTGCGGTGAATAGGCGGTGTTTTACTACATGCTATATGTTTAATATTGAAACATAGTTGTGGATTTAACGAAGATAAAATGAAGAATGTCGTTATTATGATTTGGATACTCGAGTAGAATTGGATGATTCATAATCGAGTATTTGGAATTTACGATTTTATAATTGATCCCTACGAATCGTGAAATTCCTTGAGACTTCATTGTAATTATTTCAATAATTCATGACGTGATATCAGGCTATGAGTTATGTGAAATTACGCATGCGATTGAGTAATTATCCTAGTACGATTACTTGGGATCATTGTTAAACCACAATCGGATTCGTGAAAATTTGAGTAATGGACAGCTACCATGGGAAGATTCTGTCTAGGCTAGTGGTTTTTAATCGAGACCTTCGTGGTACTCGTCCACTTACCTGGGAATTCACCCGGTGAAATCTTTTGCGAATATGGTTGTAAGAAGTGTACTACGAGTAGTGGCACTCATTCCTCTTCTCGGAGTTTTACCACGGCGGGTCCGCCTTTCAAATTACTTCGTGATTTTCACCAATTAATGGTTAACGAACCATGTACGAGGATTCAAACCGGCCACCTTATACGTTGAATGTACGATAACGATAATGTTTGCGAATGAATTTCTAATCGATGATTGAATGGATGATTTGATGAATTTAGTATGCATGATATGTACAATTTACCCCTAAGGCATAGACTTGGTAATTACACCAAGATCGATTGAGATGGATGATTATTATATTAAGATTATGACGAGAATGATGATTTTATATGATGTTCATATTAATCACATAGACTTAGAAAGGCCCTGCATTTACCCCCAACCATTTGATATTGTTACTGACGATCATTAGGATCGATGAGGCCAGTGGCCAGAGAGATATGATTGTGGTTTCTGATATAACCACTAAGATGATGAGGCTCGAGCGGGGGTGGATGTATGGTGACCTTGGCGCCCAAATTAATAAAATGAAAATGCATTGCACTTGCATATTGTCTAGATATTGGATTCTAGGTTGAGAATTATATTAGGTTGAGACTTCAACCTAGATGCCATGATTAGGTGGTTAATCAACTGATGTGGAAAACGTATCCATAGACTTCGCCGTGTAGGAGGGAACATCGTCACACCTCAGCTAAATTAGTTAGCTGACCCCCTCCCCTTTTGTGTTCAGATCCGCAGCAGAGGAACTTAGCTTGGACGTCGAAGCTGTGCAACTTCTACTCCATCATGAGGTAGCAGACAATTGGCCGGAGGAGAGTTTTTACCTATGTTTTGTGTTTTAAAACAAGTATCATAAACATGTATTATGTTGAGTTTGATTGCATTGAATTTGATCGATTGAGTTATTATGATTTATGGATTGTACCAAAGTATGTAAGATGGAGATTTGAGTTTCAACGAACTAGTGTTTGGATTTGATATCATGAATTGGATGTTGTATGTTTAATAAACGAGATTGGATATTAATAAATGTGTTAGATTTGATATATATATATATATATATATATATATATATATATGTTCACCTCGAGTTATGTTTAGTAAAAGAAAGATGTATATTTATTGAATGATGAGTTAATACGTAAACCCCGTTAGTATTTTCTGTTGTGCGGGTGAACCAGTGGTTCAACCCATGAGTTTTCGGGTGGGATGTTACAACGAGCGAGAGAGTGGAAGACGTCATAGGTGAAGGATTAGTGGCGAGGCTATTGCCGTATGTGAGATCCGCCAAGTCAATAGACAAGTGAGCGGAGATGTCGAGCGACGAAGGAGTAGGGGGAATGGTCGTTAGAGGAGTGACCCATTCCACCAAGGTAGAAGAAGCCTCGCTAGAGGTCTTGTGAGTGCTTGGACTAGCATCTAGAGTCGGAGATGATGCCGCCAGCGCACCCGAACACGAGGGAGATGAGGGTGAAAGATTATCCACAAGACGCACAAGCATGAGAGAATCAAGGGGATAAGAATCCATGGGCGAGAACGCCCCCTCCAACACATGTGGGTCTTTGTACAGGAACAAGTGCTCAATAAACACAACATCACGAGAGGTGTAAACCTCTTGTTTCTCGAGATAAAAAATTTGATAGCCTCGCTGCGTAGCATGATAGCCGACAAAGATACCCGGTCGACCGCGTGCTTTGAACTTATGGAGATTTTGACGAGTATTTTTGGCATCGACGAGACAACCCAAGCTCCGGAGATGATCATACTTAGGAAGATGCCCAAGAATAATCGGATATCTGATGTTGAATAGGAACGAGGGGCAATCTGCTGATGAGATATGCGACAGTGAGGATGCGCTCGCCCTGATAATGAAGTGGAAGTCCAACGTGAAAACGTAAGGCTCAAGCAGTATCAAGCAGGTGAAGATGCTTACGTTCGAACACCCCATTCTTTTGGGGCGTATCCGTGCAAGAGGTTTGAAGAATGATACCCTCTTGTTCATAGAAGTCACAAAGTGCTGGAGTAGATAATTCTCAACCATTATTTTCCTGAATGCGATAGACATTCTTACCATATTGACGATGCACTTGACGATAGAAAACAAGCATATATCGAGCCACTTCCGATTTGTTTCGTAGGAAGAAAACCCATACAGCACAACTAAAATCATTGACAATAGTCAGAAAATAACGTGCCCCAGTAAGAGAAGGCTCATGAAATCCACCCCAAATGTCGATGTGAATGAGTTAAAAACATTACTATCTTTTAATACTGTTGTTCACAAAAGGAAGTCTAGAGTCTAGTATGCTTAGCCTGTAAACAAGATTCACACGGGACTGTACTGGAAAATAAAGGAAACGAAATATAAGGTTGCAAGGCTAACAACTTCATCCCAGAGGGCTGTCCGAGGCGGCAATGCCAAAGCTCAGACTGCCCCAATGCTTGTCGCGCCGAATATGCCATTGGATGACTCTGTCCGAAAACTTGCAACTGGTAGAGACCATCACTCTGAATCCCCATCCCAATCACCCTCCTCGAGACTAAGTCCTGAATAACACAAAAATCACTTAAGAATATCACAACCACAGAATGATCTGCAGTGAGACGACT
The DNA here is from genome assembly GCA_964030455.1 of Linum trigynum. Lineage (NCBI taxonomy): Eukaryota > Viridiplantae > Streptophyta > Magnoliopsida > Malpighiales > Linaceae > Linum > Linum trigynum. The sequence goes on from OZ034814.1 coordinate 11,170,245, forward strand.
GACAGTAGGGGTGTTCAAACCGATTGGTTACCTTGGTAACCATATTAACTGGTAGCATTCGGTTAATTTGGTTAAACAATTTAGCTTATTTGGTTTCGGTGGTTTGGTTTAGTTTCAACACTGCTAACCAATTAACCAATTAATGATACACCTAATATACAAAATTATTTATACTTCCATGCAACCAACCAAACCTCCGTGATTCCCTATTTTATTTCCATGTGCACAACAAACAAAAGCATTATGAGTCAAAAATTAAATGGGTTGCCTATTTACTAAACCAAAACATTTTGGACAGCTACTAGACTTTAGGATTACGTAAAATACCATGACCGTCACCTCAAACTATGTATAGTTTAAGCGCTTTGTAGGGGAGCTTTAACTTCCTGATGAGTGGTATTGGTATGTATTTAATTTTTATGTTAAGGGTTTGTTGTAAGCTAACTATATTAGGTGCATAGATGATGAATGATGTATTAACTCGAATGATGATGATAATCATGTATGGTTAGTCTTATTATTATTGCTTATATATAATGATATATTATCATAATAATAACATATGGTTATGTTTTATTCATTAACGGGATAATTGTTTTAATGTAATGTAATGTTAATTATTTGGTTAATCCGATTATCCAATTAACCAAACCAATTAAACTTTGGTTTGGTTAATTTGGTTTTCGTGTTAATTTGGACGGTTTGGTTAAGACATTTTATTCCATGGTTAATGAAATTTAGGCTTAATTGGTTTTGTTATTACCACGGTAACCATTTGAACACCCTTAACTTACAGATAACAAGTTGCACTGAAAATCTCGTATGTGAGACCCAATTCAAAACCAATATGTTTTGCAACTGAGTCATGCCAATATTACGAACAGGAACCCTATTGCCATTGGGAATCAAAACCTGCAAATCAGAGTTTTTCTCGAACTCTCCAACAAATAAGGAATCATTCGTAACGATATGCTCATTACAACCTGAATCGATAATCCATGAATAATAATAAGAAGAAGAAGAAGAAGAAGAAGAAGAAGAAGAAGAAGAAGAAGAAGAAGAAGAAGAAGAAGAAAAAGAAGCATTACCTAACATGTTGACCGCTATCCCAACCGAAGGTTTGCCGTGAGAATCCATGTTCACAAATGCCTTGAGCTGGGCAAATTGAGCCACAGTCAAGCCGGGGATGCTGCTGCCTTCACTCTCAATGGAAACTGCCTTAGCATAAGTGATGACTCGATATTTGCACATGTTTTCCCCTTTGTTTCTTGATCGTTTGAGATTTAATTATCGCGTCTTTGGCCTATTTTACGCTAGGTTGTGTTCCTTTGTCACATTTCAGGTCCTAGCACATAAAGTGAAGCATAGACGCAAGTTTCAAGTCAATCAGAGATCAATTGGCGATCCGGGAGAAGAAACTCGGGCATGACCTGAAGAAGAATGGATTTCTACCTCACTTTATGGACAAATAATCATGCAATATTGTCATGAAAATAAAGAGGACGAGACTACGAGCGTCTGGGATCAAACGGAGACTGATTCGGAGTCCGGACGAGGGAGAAACGAAGCATTTAATATAGGGGAACATGTTCGGCAGTAAAAACACGGGCGCGCCTATATCAAAACACGGCCGTGCCCATATTTAGGCACGACCGTGTTTTGGCCGACGCGCGCGGGCGTGTTTTTAACACGGGGCAAAGCACGGGCGGGCTGGAGCAAAGCACGGCCGTGCCCTCGACCGTGTTTTGCCCAGTGATGCCCTTTTAGGCAGATTTCAGCCAAAACAGAAGGGGATTTGAGTTTTAGAGAGACATAGCGATTCCTAGAGAGAGAAAGCGACGAACAAGAGTCTCCAAGTGCCCTAGCTTGATCTTCATCACCATTGGAGGCCACCTTGAGCTTGGAGAAGTGCCAATCAACGTCCAGGAGCAGGAATCCATCCTTCAAAGTATGAATTCCGCGTTTGATTCTGCTTTTGCTTCTTTCTCCATGGAGTAGTTCTCCCATTCATCTGGGTATGGAGAACCCTAGATTTGTATGTTAGGTTTGATTGTATGAACCCAAGTACTGCTTCTATGATTTGATTATATTCAATTGAGGTTTGAAAGATTGAATGGCATGAATCCTGATCAAATTCCTGTTGTTTCTGCTTTGACCTAGAATGAGAATATCTGCCTAGGTTGATAGAGCATCCTTGATTGAAGGTAGGGAGTTGGTGACTTTAGTCGAGGAGCCAACTCACTATTCTGTACCGAATTCACTTCGATAGTGGAGGTTTTGTTCGTAGGGCCTCAATCTGTTTTACTCTGGTGGAGGTTAGTCGCCCGCTAGAGACTCAGATTGAGAGGGTCTGAAGACCTTTAGTCGAGACTTCAGGCTGTTTAAGAACCTTCCGCAGTATAACTATCATAGAAACTGAACTTGGTAATTGCAATCCGGCTTAACTGCAGTCTAGGGGGAACCATATCCGGGTAACCTCTCTTAACCTGAAAACAACCGTTTACTTGCTTTGTTTGTTTGTTAGTTTAGACTTGCACTAAAGTTTCATGGCTAGATAACAAGAATTCACCGAGTAGTCATCAAATCTAGGACCCGGGTTGACATTAAAACCCAAACCCGCTATACTACAATTTAGGAAGTGGTTTCACTTGGCCAATTCCTAGAGTGACAGTAGAAGTTAGTCAATAAGAACGAGCAGATTTGGAGGAGCGATGTTTGGACTTGTCACCAAACTTACCGCCTTGCCCTCCTTGCGACGATGGCTGGACAGAACGTTGCGGATATCCGATCAGCTCATAACATGTAGGCTCGAAATGCCCAGGCTTTTGGCAATGGATGCACCACGGACGACCTTCAGGAGTGCGAGGATCGTGGGAAAGGGTACCACCCTTGCTTTGAAAGGCGGCAATGTCGACTTGGGGATGCGTGTCATGAGAGAGGCTCCTTTATTGTTCCTCGTTGGCCACCATCTTATAGGCGGCACCAAGAGTAGGAGTGGGCTTCATAGAGAAAAGCTGATTGCGGACGACAGAATAATTGTCATCCCGTCCAAGAAGGAAATCTAGGAGGCATATCTCCACATTGGAAGAACGACTCCGTTGCTCGACATTGCACTCGCACTTGCCGCAAGTTCAACGAGCGGGAGGATCCAATGTAAGCCAATCATCCCAAAGACGCTTCATCTTGGAGTAGAATGCTTCGACACTTAACCTGTCCTGACGAAGAGTTGTGATGTCACGGCGGAGCTTGTAGCAATGGGGAAGATTGTGGGTGCCGAAACGTTCTTTGTGTTTATCTCAAATCTATCGGGCGGAGAGGCTGGCACTGATGCTATTGCGAATATCGCGAGATATAGCCGTGCGCAACCACCCAACGACAGAAACATTGCAGCGAACCCAAGCTTCTAGCGGAGGACCAGAATCTAGACCCGGTAAGGTTCCTGTAACATACTCTAGTTTGTTTTTAGCTAGCAATGAGTTAGTCATCTAAGCCATCATTCACCGTAGTTGAGATCAGTGAGGGCTTTACTGACAAACATCAGATTAGGATGATCCGAAGGATGGAGATGAAGAGGAGACAAACCATCAATGAGAGGAGCGGAACCCATGACCAGGGGTCCTTGACCAGAACCCATGCTGAAGAGGCCGATGAAGAGCGCACAACCGTAGGGGAGGAGATCTCTGAAAAACCCTAGTTGTGTGGCGCCAAAGATGAAGAGAAAAACCTAACCCTGGATCTTAGTTGGCTCTGATATCATGTAGAAATCTGATAATGCGGAATTAAAAGAACACGAACAACGCGAGTTTTACGTGGTATCCTCGTTCATGATCGAACGAGACTAATCCATGGTGAGCTCGAAGGAACTCACGGCTTGAGTTTTATTTTCTTAATTGTACCCATACAATAGCCATCAATAATGAACATGCTATATATAGAGAAAGAAGCAAAAGACTCTCTCCACATAACTAACGTGGGACACAAGCAACCGGAAACTAAAGACACCAATTCTAAAACTAACAAGGACATGCAATATTTCCGTTGCACCGCAAATCTAGTATATGTCAACCATGATCAAAATCACTAGGGATGGCAATAATATCCGTAACCGTGGATATCCATCCAAAACCGACCTAATAGGATAGGGTAAAACCCGAACCCGAACCCAAAGGATTTTTAGTGGGTACGGGTAAAATCCAAACACGAATATTGCCGGTAATGGGTGGACATGATTTTCTCACTATCCAATCCGAACCCGCCCGATTATACACATCCATATGTATTTTGTCTAGAAATAATCATTAATTTTCTCTAACATATTTATATTTAGCATACAAACATAATATTTTCATAAAATTGTATTGTTTTAATTAATTTTCTTCATTCTAGTGATATATTGTCGCACTTTAACTCTTATGTAATGTGATTATAAGTGTTAATGTTAACATATTGGCTCAAGTTATAAAGAGAAATTATTACCCACGGGTACCCGTGGATACCGGAAACCCGAACGCGTGTGAGCATGGTTTTGATTTTCTACCCAATTCTTGTGTGGGTATGAGTATGGGTAAAACCCGAACTAATTTGGGTAGGGTAACGGATATGCACTATTTGCCCTGACCGGACCCGTTGCCATCCCTAAAAATTAGAAAAGGCAAAAGAATTAAAAGGATAGAGATCATGGATGTACCCTAGTAGCACTTGTATTTTTTCGTCGTTAAGTTGGATAACGGATATAGGTTATCTCTCATGAATGTCTCTTTCTTCTATTCCTATGAACTAGGCGCGTCTTGTAAGCTTAATGGACTGCCCAACTAAGTGTTTCTTTTGAAGTCCGTATCTAGAGTTGAAAAGCACGACATATGCCAATTTCCTTTCTTGCTTGGCATGATGGCGGGTCAAAGAGTTGGCGCCACCTGACTTTCCACCTTGAGCCCTTTGTCTTATGTTCATGTTGTGGTCTGTGAGTGCCACATAGGCTATGAGCTCAGGTAGAACGCTTATAGCCACATTAAATGGGTAGGTAATATGTTATTTTATCATGGCTCTCTAGATATATAGCAAATATTGTATCAAGTTGTAAGAAAACTGATAAAATTAAAACCTAAGATAGAGATCCTATTCGTGGACTAGTGTCTCCGGACGATACCACATTAAAAAACTTTGTGTCTTCTTTATGTTCTGTGATTTATCTTTGCTTAATTGACATGGTACAGAGCCTCATGACTTAGGGCTTGGCCTCATTCTTTTCATCCGCAACTGTTTTCTCTGGGCTACAGTGTTCATCCTTTTTTTTTTCGGGAGCTCTGTCGCCGCGTCTTGTCTCTGGGTTTTGGGCGGCTTCTCTCCTTCGTCAAATTTGTTTACGAGGATTGGTTTTTTCCTCTTCTTATCCACTTTTGCTCCTTACGGCTTGTTCCATTGGCGTCGTGCTTTTGGCTTCTTGTTTAGGGCTTGGATTTTTCCCTCGTTCTTGGTCTTTCATCTACTTAAGCACTCTTCCTACTTCTCGTCAGCGTTACTATGAATCCTAGCAAAGTCGATCAATTAACCATAAAGTTTTATGGCAAGAATTTTGTTCTTTGGAAATTCCAGTTTCGCAACCTAGTTGAAGGGCGTCGTTTACTTGATATTTTGACGGGCGATGCTCTGGGCCCTACTTCGACTGCGGATGCCAAGGATCTTTCTGATTGGGTAGCCTACAATTCCCAAATCATCACTTGGCTCCTAGGCTCCGTTGATCCCCTCACCACCCTCACTCTTCGTCGATTTTCTACGGCGGCAGCTATGTGGACTCATCTTCGTCGATTATTACTTGGCTCCTGTCAAGGGGATCGCGATTTTCGGACTTACTATCACACGTGCATCAATCTATGGATCGAGCATGATCTTTTGACTACCTCTTTGCTCACTAGCGCTGCCTCGGCCAACTCATTGCTGCGCTCTCGCTCTCGCTTGATGAAATATTTTATGCGTCTTCACCCGGAGTTTGAGTCTCTTCGTGCATCTCTCCTTAATTCCAACATGACCAGCATTGATGTGTTCGTTGCTGAGCTCATCTGCGAGGAGACTCGACTTAAATGCCAAGATCAACTTGATTCACCAGCTGCTTCGTCGGATACTGCATTTTCCGTTTGACGTGGTGCTGCCTTCGGCCACGCTTAGTTCCGGCTTCCTTACTATAATACTCTTACTTGTCTTTTTTTCAATGAGGTTGGTCATATTCAGCCTCATTGTAAAAGGATGAATATTTTCTCTTATTGCAAGAAATCGGGCCATGTTCTTTTCGACTGTACGACTCTTGCTTGCCGCAACTACGCCGCTCGTCATCCTCCCCCTGGTTGTTCCAGGCGGGTTATGCCGTGGACTCAGCGGGTTCTCCCGCGGGCTCATCTTTTAGGGGTTTTTCTCAAGCCGATATTCGTTGCCCGGTACACGAAGCTCTTCAGGCGGCACTCCTAGGTGCCTTAACTTCCGCCTTTGCTACTGGGGCTGCACCACCCTTTTCTCACTAGTTGTTATACTAGTGAACCGGGAGGGTGATCGGGACAGGACATAGACAGGGCCGAGTTTTCGTGCTGGATGCATACTAGCAGCAGACTTTGACGCAGTTGGAGGTGAAGTCCAATAGTAGTGATAGGCAATCAAACCTTTTGGATACTGATGTTTCTGGTTTTTCCGTTAAACCTTTGGATATTTTGGTTTAGACTTCTCTTTGGGATTTATGGCATTATCTGTTGGGCCATTATCATTATACTAGATTGCTTTATATGTTTCAGAATAATTATTTACCAGAGAACATTTCCCATCATCCAGATCCTTTATCTTCTTGCGTGAGTTGCATTGAGGCCAAGACGCACATATCGTCGTTTAGTGCGAGTGATACTGTGTATGATGAGCAATTTTCTTTGGTTCATACGGATCTTTGGGGACCTTCGCTTGTCACCTCTCAGCTAGGCTATCGATACTTTGCTTTGTTCATTGATCATACTACAAGATACACGTGGGTTTATATCTTGCGCCAAAAATCCAAATTAATTACATTTGCTACAGAATTTATTCGGATGGTGCAAACTCAATTCAATAGAACTGTGAAGGTTATTCGATCTGACACTAGAGGCGAGTTCACCTCAACACCGTTGCTAGACTTTTATATATCACAAGGCATTCTTTCTTAACTCTCTTGTCTTAGGGTTTCTCAACAAAACGGTGTAGTGGAGAGGAAGATCGACATGTCCTAGAGCGCACACGTTCTCTCTTGTTCCATGCACTAGTTCTGAGTTCGTGCTGGGTCGAAGCTGTACACACAGTTGTGTACTTGATCAACTGTCAGACTTCTACAGTTCTGGAAAACAAATCCCCTTATGAAAGTCTTTAGCATAAAAAGCCTTACTATACTACTTTACGTATGTTTGGTTATGTTTGTTTTGTTCTATTGCAGAAAAAGGAACGAAATAAACTACAACCAAAGACAGCCAGATGTGTATTTGTTGGGTATAGTGATCGTCATAAAGGGTATTTGTGCTATAATCCTATTGCTCGTCGTATGCGTGTACCTTGTGACGGGATGTTCCTGGAGCAAGTTAAATATTATAGCATTAGTAAGGCGGAAGCTTTCAAATCTTTGGACTTTCTCACGACATTACCAGCTTTTTAGCTGATTCTGGGTACCCCCTCCGCATCATATTCAGGGAGGGAATTCGGGAGATGATTTGGACAATTCACCTCCATCTACTCATTATTTTGATTGAGTCTCCATCTTCCGCATCTCTAGCAATAACGGACAACTCTAGTTTGTATGCATCTCCAGGAATGACGAACAGCTCAAGTCCTTCCTCTTCTCCTGGAGCGTCGACGACCGATGCTTTTTCATCATCAGCTCATAATCCTCCTCCTCCAGAAATTGAACACCAGCCTCCGGTTATTCGACGGTCTGATCGCGCAAACATTGGTCAATCTCCAGTATGGCTTCATGATTACGTTGATTTTGCTTCTAACCCGGTTTCTATTCCTTCTAATTATGTGGCAGCAAAAGGGGACCCTAATTGGAATACGGCCATGAATGAAGAGATGCAAGCATTATATGAAAATCATACATGGGACGTGGTACCACGTACTTCGGATATGACTGTAATTGGATGTCGCTGGGTTTATACAATCAAGATGAATCCAGACGACTCTATCGAACGATACAAAGCTCGACTAGTGGCTCAAGGTTTTCGACAAGAATATGGTATTGTTATGAGGAAACTTTTGCACTAGTTGTGAAAATGCATACTGTACTGATTGTTTTTACATTGGCATCAATGCAGGGGTGGCCTCTAGTGCAACTGGATGTGAAAAATTCTTTTTTACATAGAGATTTGCAAAAAGATATGTACATGGAATGTCCACCGGGTTATTCTGCTGGAGGAAAAGATATAGTCTGCAAACTTCGACATTCACTGTATGGTCTCAAGCAAGCTCCTAGAGCTTGGTTTGAGAAATTTCATAGTACCATTGTGTAGGCAGGTTTTATACAGAGCTGTAATGATCCTTCATTCTTCACCCGGCGAACGGTTAATGGTATTATTGTCTTACTCCTGTATGTCGATGATATGGTGATACCTGAGAGTGATAGTGAAGGGATTCAGGAACTAACTTAAGCCTTGAAGTCTGCATTTAATCTAAAGGAGCTTGGGGAGGCCTCCTACTTTCTAGGTCTCGCAATTCAACGATCTTCTTGAGATTTATACGTTTCTCAAAGGAAATATATATCTGATCTTTTGCAGTCTACCCAGTTTGAGCAAAGTAAATCATGTGCTACACCCAGTGGCAGACCTAGAAATTTTACATATGGGTGTCCTCTTTTAAGAGATAAATAAAATAAATAAATAAATAATTTTTAAATAAGAAAATACCTTACTCATACAACTTAAAAAAATCCATGATGTGTTTTCATATTCGAAATAACAGTAGGATATACTTGGTGTCTACACTGCTCAATAAATTGTCTCTGTATATCATATTAGACAAGCATGCACGAACTTATCACATACTCGATTTTTAAACTTGTTTTTTTATGTAATCCAAAGCTGAAAAGACTCTTTCAACACTTGTCGTACAACTATAAAATCAATACAATTTAAGAGTAGTTTGAAATTTGTTTAATTGTTAGATTTTGAAAATAATTAGAGATATGGAATGACATTATACTATTATACAGTGTTTAAAATCAAAGAACATATGAGTTGTAGCCTCATGGAAATTATGTTTATTAATAATAATAATAATAATAGTGTCTTAGGTTTGAATTACCCAAACTAGCACTTATATTCTCATATGCAAACTAAAAGATGAGAGTAGGATAATCATTTTTCCAAATTTCAGAGGTGTCCCCGACTATCAATAATTTTTTTATCAATACGTAAATTACCACCGGGAGTTGGATAATCGTTTTCCCAAAATTTAGGGGTGTCCTGGGACACCACTAAAGACCCGTGGGTCCGCCCCTGGCTACACCAATGGAGCAGAATCTGAAGTTGCGAAGAGATGAGAGTGATATGATTGAAGATCAAACCTTGTACAGAAGTGTGGTTTGGTAGTATCATTTATCTCACTCGGACAAGGTCATGTATTTCTTACATAGTACATATCTTAAGCCAGTTTATGGGAACGACTCCAATGTAGTCAAAATCCCGATATTAATCTTAAAATCTTACGATTTTACGATCTTACCTATGGGTTCCGATCCTGATTTTACTGTAAAATCTTTGAACCTTAAAATCCCATAAAATCTCGATTTAAAACTCTAAAATCCATAAAATCTACGATTTCTACGATTTTGTACGATTTCAAGGTTCATATCAATTGGATCAAAATTAGGCCGGTCAAGTTGGGTTATGCCCATGAACCGAGTCAAATTTACTTTCCCCAACCCAACATAATGAACAACACAACCCTAACCTGATAGTTAACCCTCAATTTATTTTCATTCTCTTCCTCGTATCTTCCTCTTTCGCACGTCGGCGCCCAACTCCTTCCATCAACGATATCTTCCACCCTCCCAATTAGCTTGTAGTTTGTTCCCACCACCCTCACAATAATCCAAATCTCCATTACATTGCAAGCTTTTGTTCATCTCCCAATCCTTCAATGCCACTAACCCGACCTTTTATCAATTAAGAAGGGAATGCATCAATCGTTGAGTTATCTTTTCCAGATGATGGTAATCAAGGAAATATGGTTAATGGTGAAAGTACTTCAAGTGATCATAACTCATAAGAGTAATGATATTAGTCCTTAAACAAATAAAAACGATGAGAGTGAGGGTGAGGTTGAGGATGATGACGATGACGTGTAAGTGATGTTAATGTTGATCCTAACGATCTTATGTGATTTTCTACTCTTAACAATTAATTAACAGTGATATCTATAATGTTTCAGGTTTCTTATTTGTGTGTTTCTATTATGTACAAGAAAAATATATGGATTAGTTGTATTTGTTTAGCAAACAAACTTATCTTGGGAAGTAATTATGCTTTATGTGGTTGATTGTTATTCAAGATATGCATTTTTATTACTATCTAGTGTTTTAAGTATTTATTTTAATATGAACCTTAAAATCTTACGATTTTACGATTTTAATCTACGATTTCGATTCTACCTCAGTTTTCGATTTTACTTAAAATCTAGATTTTGACTGCATTGCGTGCACCACATCTTGATGCACTGCATCGAATCCTACGTTATCGTCATTATACATAGGATGTGGATTTGTATTTCCCGGTGAAGGGGAGTCTTATAGTGGAAGCATTTGCCAATGCTAATTTCGCAGGTTGTCGTGATAATACGAGGTCATGATTCGAGCCTAATTGTACATGTTTTGCCCCCGTTTTCCTTAAGCGTTTGTGGCAACTTTGCTCCTAAAAGGTTGGTTTTACGCTAGTTTTCTCGTGTTTTAGTGTGTTTCAGGATTTAGGAGGTGAAATTAGTCACAGAGTCGAAAGTTGGACAAAAACGATCGAAAACCGGAAGAAGAGGTGAAAAAGGGCGAGATCACAGTTTTCTTGGGCTGTTCACAGTCTTACATGACCGTGAAGAAGAGCCATTGGCCGTGAACCTTGATGCTTCCGGAGCCAAAATGCAAGTTACTAACGCAAGACGTGTTCACGGTCACTAAGACCGTGAACAGGAGCTGTGGACCGTGACACAAGGAAGCAAAGCGTTGCGTTTCGACGCCCAATTAGAGTTCACCGACGCGTTTCAGTGTTCACGACCATGAACACAGCCCGTTCCCTATTTAAAAGCTGAGCTGAAAGGAAGAGAGAGGGAGAGCCCATTGGAGTGAGAAAGCCTTCTTCTGATTTCTAGAGAGAGAAACACGAACAAAAGAAGAATGAGGCTAGGATATTGCTCCAAGGTGGATTTTGGGAAGATTTTCTCCAAGGAAAGTTCAACACAAGAGCCAAGAAGATTGGATGCATCCTCCAAGATGGTTTCTACCCCTTCTCCTTGTGTTTCTCCCATCTCTAGCATGGAGTAGAATTCTTTTCACTTAGGTGTTGTGAAACCCTAACTCTGCCATGTAGTTTTATTTTATGTGAATTGAATGATTGACATTGGGTATTGTTTAATTCCAATGTTTGAGGTATTATTTATCTTGATTGTGCATGTTTGTGCTTAGCATCCTTAGGTTTGTGCATGTCTATTCTTAGCAACCTAAGGATTGTGCATGTCCATGCTTAGCAATCTAATTAGCCACTTAACCTAGCCTAGAGAGGGAACCCCCCCCCCCCCCTTCCAAGGGAATCTCAATTGAGTTGGTATCCCTAGGGCTTTTCAAGTCTTCTAACTAGGTTAATTTAGGGCAAACCTCAATATTGAATTAAGCAATTTGGTTAAGCGCGATTGAGCCGACCAACCGTTGGGTTGAGTGAGGGATTAAGTCAACCATTGATTGCCTAAACCGAGAGGGCCTAGTGACTGCCTATAATGCATGCCTCGGTTTAGCAATCATGAGCATGGTTTACAACCATATTTGCGTCCCCTAGCGGTTAGCAATCACCTTGACCATAATAATCATTTCGGTTCACATACCATGGTAGTAGTTAGGGGGAAGCGACACCCGAGTGATCCTTCCACAAAAGAGCTTTCAAAACCATTCACCTTTGTCTTGTTTTACTTTAATTAGAAAACTTTTCAACCAAAATTTTATTGCCATATAAAGATTCAAATGACTAAAGTAGGGGTAAACGGACCGGCTCGGGTTGATATTTAAACATACTTATCCTGTAGTGCACCCGTGTAAGGTTTATCCTTGGACCTTAGGCGGGAAATTATTGTGGTATTCGGGACGAGCCAAGTTTTTGGCGCCATTTCCAGGGAACATGGTATGTTATCTTGAAAAGGTTGTTTGGTGTTAATCTAGCTTTTAATTTCCAATTTGGAAAATGTGTGTGCTTTGCTAGTGCTAGACTTGGTGTGTTTTCCGATTGTGTGTAGGTGGGCATGACCCGGAATAACCCGACACCTTTACTACCACTTGACGAGGACATAATCCGAACTCTCCGGCTCCTAGCAAGGGAGAGAGAGCTAGTGGAGGCAAGGAGAAGGAGGGAACTAAGGGGACAACATTTGGGTCCCGGTGTTAGTGGAGAAGAAGTTGAAGAAGTGGAAGTTGAACCCGTTGTTGTAGTAGAAATGGCGGGGAACCAAAGGCAAGATGGAGTCCAAGCTCATCAACTGAACGATGTGGCGGGGGAAGAGGAAGCCCCGAGGACGATGGGGGTACTATATGGCCCCAAGGCCAACGGACATTCAATTGCCAATCCTACATCCTCCAGTGGCGGCAAACAATTTCGAGATCAAGCCGGCTCTAGTGACTATGATACAAAGCAATGCTTTATTCCACAGCCTTGAGAGCAAGTCGCCAAGAGAACATGTGCAGAGATTCTTGGAGCTCGCAGGAAGCTTGAAAATCAATGGTGTGTCGGATGAAACTTTGCAACTAAGGCTTTTCCCATATTCACTTTCGGGGAAAGCACTTAGGTGGCTTAAAAACCACCCACCTCGGTCAATCACCTCATGGGAAAACCTCCTCAACAAGTTTATGGCTTGCTACTGCCCTCCTTCGAAGACGACGGAGTGGAGAAATAAGATAACCCATTTCGAGCAAGAAGAGGACGAGACCTTGAGGGATGCTTAGGAGAGGTACTCCGACTATTTTCTTCAGTGCCCTCACCGCGAGTTTGAAGAACAGTTTCGGATCGAAACCTTCTACGGAGGCCTAATGCAAGAAGATAAAATCCTCATTGACTCCTTGTGTCAAGGGAAATTGATGAATATGGCTACACCCTAAATAACCGAGATACTTGAAGACATGGCCCTTAGGGGATACGATTGGGGGTTGACTAGAAGTGGAAGAAGAAGCAATGATAGGGGAGTGAGAAGCGTGGGAGCGAGTGCTTCACTTGAGGCGAAGTTGGATAAGTTGATAGAGGTTATGCTTGAAGATAAGAGGCAAGGAAAAAGGTCGTGTGACTGGTGCTCGAGCACCAGTCATGAGATGGCGGAGTGTCAAGAAATGAAGGAGGCAACCACTTCGGAGAAGCAAGTCAACTTCGTGGCAAATGCTAGGGTCAACAACCCGTATAGCAATACTTATAACCCTGGATGGAGGAACCACCCCAACTTTGCTTGGGCATCGCCGACAAATATGAGGCCGCTGGGTTTTCAAGGCCCCACGGGAAATTTCCAACCTCGGCTGACCTTCATCCAACAAAGGCCCCCACTCCAAGGCTCAAGCTTCCAACAACCGTACCAATCACAAGGTGCCCTAGGGAAGAACTTTGTAGTACGAGTGCTCAAAAGTTTGAGAAGATAGAGCAATTTATGGAAGTTTGGACTACCAAGTTTACCTCGGTTGAGGTGGTTCTCCGAAGCCAACAAGCGAACCTCCAAATCTTGGAGGTGCAAATCAACAACCTTACCAGCATCCTCACCGCGAGACCCAAGGGGGCCCTACCTTCCCAAACTGTGGTGAACCCCACCAACCTTGCCGGGGTGAAAGCACTTCAAGTGAGGAGTGTGCAGGTGATTTCGGAATTCGCCACTGAAGAAGTGAAGGAGAAGGAAGATACCAACCCGAAGAAGGGAGAGAAGAAGCCCTCGAGGAATGAGAGGAAGGCGGCAAGGAAGGCATCGCCGGTGGAGGAGTACACACCACCTCTTCCTTATCCCACGAGGATGTACAAGGAGAGGTTGGAGGACGAGAGTGGAGGTTTCATGGAAATGCTCCACATCATCCACCTCTACATCCCTTTCCTTGAAGCAATGACTCAAATGCCAAATACTTAAAAGGATTCCTCACCAAGAAGCCAAGTCTTGAAGGCCTCGCCAATGTGACTCTTGGCGAGGAGTGTTCGGCTTGCCTCCTCAACCGCTTGCCCAAAAAACGGTCCAAACCAGGTACTTTACTATCCCTTTTGATATTGGTGACCATCATATAGACAATGCCTTGGAGGATCTAGGAGCTAGTGTTGATGTGATGCCCTACAAGCTTTTCAAAAAGTTAGAAGTAGGTGAACTTAAGAACTCTAAGCTTAGCATCACCTTAGCCGACCGTTCGGTCATGAGCTCGAGGGGTGTTATGGAGGACATTATGGTGAGAGTGTGCAAGTTTTGCTATCTGACCGATTTTGTGATTCTTGACATAAGTGAGGACTCGAATATGCCACTCATCCTCGATCGTCCCTTTCTTGCGACCGCCAAGGCATTGATAGACGTTAATGAGAGGACTTTAATTCAGAGGGATGGTAAGGAGAGAGTCAAGCTTGAAATTGACCCTAAGGTTAGGAGTGATGAAGTGAAGGAAGTGGTTTAAAATGATGTGAATGAGAGCCTCTCAAGGCAAACCACACCATTCCTTGTGTTGCTTTTGGTAATGTTGAGCAGGAGGTGAAGGAGGGTACTATGCCCATGGAGAAGAGGAAGAATGTTTGGAGGAAGAAGACGAAAGAAGCTATGGCACGAAGGAAGGAGAAGGCCAAAGCGAAGTTGGCCAATCAAGAGGGCCAACTCATGAAGCCTAAGACGGGAGGCTACAAGCCTCGCCCTGAGAGTGTGGTGGATCCACTCTCGGAGGCATCACGATCCAAGTCGTCATCGATCCCCAACTGTCAAGCTAATGATGATAAATTAGCGCTCGTTGGGAGGCAACCCAACGGAGGTTTGTTTTTATTTTCCTTATTTTCCTTTTTGTGCCGAGTGAAGAGTTCAAGTGGTGAAGTGGTGTCCCTGTGCCAAGATTTGTGGTTTTGCAATTTAAGGTTGTGTTGCGATCGATTAAGAGGCACGGTGGAATAGGTTGAGTCAAATTTTTCTCAGAAGTATCCTTTTTTCTATGATGCTCACGGACGGATTGCGGTGTTCACGGTCTTACATGACCGTGAACAGGCAAATGCCTCTGTGAACTGGACGCTTCTGCATGTTCACCACCTATCGACCAACCCCAGTTCACGGACACACTTGAGTGTTCACGGTCACTAAGACCGTGAACAAGGCAATGCGTCCGTGAACTCCTTGTTGTGCCTATAAAAGGGGCGTGAATGGCGACTCTTCACTTCACGACCAAATCTCGTCGGAAAATTTCAAATCTTTGCCAGAAAACCGTGAAACTCCGTCGGTTTTTCGATTTCCCCCCCATTTCCATCGAACAAAACCCAAAACAAACGTCATACCCATTCTTCCCTAATCAAAACCGGCATGTGCTGAAATTTTCGGGAGATTTGGGCCAACTTTTTTCCGGTCAAGTCGCCGGCAGAGAGCTTTCGGCGAGTCTCAGACGAGCTTCCAACGACCCCTCTCCAGTCAGTTTTTCGTCCATTTTCACCTTCCTCGCCCTCACCTCACTTCCTCCTACGTCCTACTTGCGCCTCCAGGTTGGTTTTTCAACTTTACCTTATTAATTTGTGGAGAATCGGATTAGGTAGTGAAGTGAGGATGATTTTTGTGCTTTGCATGTTGAACCTAGATTTAGGTCGAGGAATTAGGTGAATTAGGTTGATTGAAGGGTGGAATGATTTTTGCTTGAGCTTAGTTGAGCCTTGGTGGGCGTGTTTGATCCGAATTGCCTCTATTTTTAGAATTTGCCTACCAAGTGCTATGTTATGAATGCAAGTGAAGTTTTATGCTTGATTGGTGGATGGTAGCCACCGTGGTTTGGATTGTGGTTCAATTTTTTGTGAGCTTGAACCGTGAATTACCCACAACCATGCCACGGTGGTTTGAGGTTAAATGTTTGATAACCATGGTGGAAAAGCAAGTGTGGGGGAAACTCTTTCCTCCCAATGGGCATTTTCTAATGATTGTGTCCACGTATGGTGTATGTTTGTCAATTTGTGCAGGATGCTTAACTTGGAGCACGAGTACATCCAATATTTGGTGCACCACCCGGATTTTGGCGACAAGTTCGCCTACCATAGTGGCAGCCCAATTGGGCCTCACTAGCGGTTGGACTCAGACATGTTCAACTTGTTCAGGTGCCGAGCCGCGATGACTGGGGTGCTCTGTCACCTCCCAGTGGCGCCAGCTCTTGACGATGAATGAGGAGATCTATCACGAGCTGTGTGTGGAGTTCTACTCCACCTTCTCCCACATCGTCCTGGCCAGCAAAAAGAGCCGACCGAGGGTGGAGTTCATGCTGGGAGGTCAGCCACGAGTGCGGACCTACGACCCACTCACATGACCATGACGGAGCGGCAGTACACCGTCGACTTCAACTATCAGGGAGCATTCCAAGCCCTCTGCCGCTCTGGGCATGAGCAGGACGACTTCGAGGGGAGCCGCACCAATGCGGTAAAGCTGAGGACTCCTTGGAGGATCCTCCACACTCTGCTCACCCGCTCAGTCGTCCCTAACCTGCAATCTGGCCACTTGATGACGAATAGAGGGCTCATTGCCCTCTACTCCATGAGGAGTCCAGTAGAGCCGATCCATCTGGGATCGCTGATTGCCACTTCTTCACCCGGTATCTAGAATGGAACAGAGTGGACACCATGCATATGGGGGGCCTCATCACGAGGATGGCCCGGCACTTCCAGGTGGATCTGACTCGCTGCACCAGCGCCGGGAGGATGACTCCCTTCCTAGTGGACGCTGTACAGCCAGAAGCTGGCACTTCAAGGAGAGCAAGGAGTGGAGTACCTTGAGGGACTCCGACCTTCAGGAGTCATCGGAGATGCAGTTGACCCGGCTCCAGTAGAGCCTGACCCCGAGGTCCCACCATCAGCAGAGCAGCCACCTGCTCATGCACCCGGCCGCCATCGGCGTCCAATGCTCCAGCGCCCAGCACACCCATCATCCAGAGGGTGGATCGCCTTAAGACAAAATTCGTGGGATTCTCTTTCCGCCTGGACCAACAGACTGACATCCTTGAGCTTATGGCTCGATGCTAGGAAATCCTCCCAGATGAGACCGCGGGTCCTTCCAACAGAGAGGGGTAGCCGACGAGAGAGACGTGTGGCAGAGCCGAATCCTTTCGCCCCACTTCTCCACTTGTTTTTTTTCTTCATTTTGTGTGTGTGTGACATAAACCACTACTATCGTATTGTGTTTGTAATAACCTCGCCTCGAGCGAGTCGTATTGTGCTTGTGTGTGTGTGTTTTTTTGTCTCTCCTTGAAGCTCAAAATATCCTACCCCGTATTCGATTCCAACTTTCACTTACCAAGCCCAAGCGGTAACATCATTCTACCCCTTTCTTACGCCATTGAGGGCAATGTCGAGTTTAAGTGTGTGTGTGTGTGGGGGGGGGGGGGGGGTAGTTTACTATTATGCTTGTGTGAGTGTGATGGATGCTTGGAGCCTTGATTTATGCCCAAATTTCAAAAATTTGAGGGCTCCAAGCAATGTTTGCATGATCAAAGTGGCCGGTGTGTGGGAAATTCTCGTGTTTATTGGCATTGATCTTGAATTGTTGCACGTGATCGAGTATATCCTATGATGATGACTGAGGTTCATTAGGATAGTGCAAAAGTTTAGTTCTCATGTGTGCATAAATGAATGGATGTCTTGACTCAATAACTTGTTGATTTCAATTGCCATGCATTGTGTTTGTGAATTGGAATAGATGGTTGGGTGACTAGGTAACCATGTGAGCTTTGAGCCGATTGTTTTCTTCTTGTGTGCTGAGATCCCTCTTACCATGGTGAGTAACATCACAGTTTTCATTAGTGAGTATGATGGACGCATAGGATTAGACCACAACCAAATGTTGATTGTCCCGAAATGTGTTATGCACTAGTCAACCCCTTTGATCCTTGTGACTTCGAGGGTCGTTCTTAAGTTAGGAGCTTCATGCTTGTGAGCTTAATGGTGTTGATAGAATGGCCCCCAATCCTTTCTTCGTGTCTAAACATGAGTCGTCCTTGTGTCTCGGAGCTCTCACCTTTGAGTTTCCATAGAGGTTCTACATTGGAGGTTTGTGTGCGGTTCTTGCTAAGAATGAGAAAAATGAAGTGTAGTGTTGGAGTGTGTTCTTCAAAAAAGAGAGCATTGGTCGTTAAATGTATGGGTGACAAGTGTTTTTACTCTCTAGTACCCCCTCAAAAAGAAAAGAAGAAGAAAGAAAAGAAAAGAGAAACGAAAAAGAGGTAATAAAATGGAGTAAATAAAGTAGAGAGTGCCACGAAAAACCAGAGTACATGCTCTAGGAGGGGTTTCTTGGCACCCAAGCCATTGAAACCCCCACATTGTTTTAGAAATCCTTCACTACCAAACCTGAATATGTTAGCAAGAGTAGACCGAGGAAGAGTGCTTCGATGTAGTTCACGATGGGTGATGGTTTGGAAAGGAGAGATAAGGTTTTTGGCCGATGCTAGTGGCCTTGGGTTGAAGAGAAGGGTTTTAGTCGAGACCATAGAACCTTCGGGTTTAGGTTGAAGATGTAGAACCTCACGTCATGATTGCCACCACCCAAAAAGCCTTTTTCCCATGTCCAAGACAATTGCCAGTCATCTGAACCCGTGTCTAAGACCTCCGAACAAGCTAGTGGTGACAACCATCCCGTGAACTCTAGCATTTAGAGGTTACCGCTATGGTATTGAGACGATAGGGCCGAGAGTTTATGATTGTGCACATCTTTTGCACCAAAAGGTCCCGACCCCACTGTTCTTGAGAGTGAGTGATTCCTTCTTGCTTTGCATGCCATATCATACCCCGGTGAGGACCTTTGTTGCCTTTCCATTTGTTCCTCGGACTTGAATTCCATGCGTGGTTGGTTGTGGTTGATAAGTGGTCTTGTTGAGACTTGCATTGATCCATGAACAAGGTGAGAACTTTTCATTTGCCCGTTTTTTGTGGCTTCGAATGTCGTTTTTGGTGGATGTCGGTATTGCTTGCAACGGTCCATGTATTGATTGCCAATAGCCATTGAGAATTCTCACTTTGTGCCCTTTGAGTTGTCCCCAAAGTAATTGTTTAGGTTGAAATATTACCTTGTGTGAATTGGTTTGCTTGGGGACAAGCAAACGTCTAGGTGTGGGGGAGTGATTCGGGCCTAATTGTACATGTTTTGCCCCATTTTCCTTAGTCGTTTGTGGCAACTTCGCTCCTAAAAGGTTGATTTTACGCTAGGTTTCTAGTGTTTTAGTGTGTTTTGGGTTTTAACAGGTGAAACCAGCCTCGGAGTTGAAAGTTGGACGAAAAGGATCGAAAACCGGGAGAAGAGGTGAAAAAGGGCGAGATCACGGTTTTCTTGGGCTGTTCACGGTCTTACATGACCGTGAAGAAGAGCCATTAGGCGTGAACCTTGAGGCGTCTAGAGCAAAAATGCAAGTTACTGACGCAAGACGTGTTCACGGTCACTAAGACCGTGAACAGGAGCTGTGAACCGCGAACATAAGGAAGCAAAGAGGTGCGTTTCAGCGCCCAATTGGAGTTCATGGACGCGTTTTAGTGTTCAAGGTCGTGAACTGGAGCTGTGAACACAGCCTGTTCCCTGTTTAAAAGCTGAGCTGAAGGAAAGAGAGAGGGGAGAGCCCATTGGAGTGAGAAAGCCTTCTTCTTATTTCTAGAGAGAGAAACACAAACCAAAGAAGAAGGAGGCTAGGGTTTTGCTCCAAGGTGGATTTTTGGAAGATTTCCTCCAAGGAAAGTTCAACACAAGGGCCAAGAAGATTGGAAGCCTCCTCGAAGATGGTTTCTACCCCTTCTCCTTGTGTTTCTCCCATGTTTAGCATGGAGTAGAATTCTTTTCACTTGGGTGTTGTGAAACCCTAACTCTACCATGTAGTTTTCTTTTATGTGAATTGAATGATTGTCATTGGGTATTGTTTAATTCCAATGTTAGAGGTATTATTCATCTTGATTGTGCATGTTTGTGCTTAGCAACCTAAGGAGTGTGCATGTCTATGCTTAGCAATCTAATTAGCCACTTAATCTAGTCTAGAGAGGAACCCCCCCCCCCCCCCCCCAAGGGAGTCTCAATTGAGTTGGTATCCCTAGGGCTTTTCAAGTATTCTAACTAGATTACTTTATGGCAAATCTCAATATTGGATTAAGCAATTTGGTAAAGCTACAACAAATTGGGCCTATTATGACCAGACAATTTTGTCATATTAGATACCTATTTTGTCATATTAGGTATAATATGACAAAAGGTGTTGTTCACAAAGGTTTGTCATTTTATCACCGTCGGGATAGATCAAATGTGATAAAAAAAATTTAAACAAGGTTGTCGCATTTGCTTTCAGTATATCTGAGGTTCTGGGTAGTCAATTTTGACAAACAGAGATGTTATGACAACATATTTTTGTCATTAATTTTAACATAATTTGCTTATTTTGACAAAATTGTTTGTCATATTATACCATCATATTTTGACATCACATAATTGTGTCAAACAAATTTTGTCATAAATGCATGATGTGATGAATATATTTGTCATAACTGCATAGTATGACAAATATATTTTGTCAAAACTATATATTAGGACGAACATATTTAGTCATAACTGCATATTGTGACCAATACGATTTATTCATCAATATATTGAATAACATAAATTTGAAAAATTAATATTCTTGTAGCATGAAACTCCGATCAAACAAATACTAGTTACACATCTAACTATTTTTGGTGTCCTAAACAAACTAATTTGGGAATTCTAAATCCCTTGACAACCCTGGCCTATTGCTGTCACTGTTGCTGCTCCTTACATGTTCATACAATCTGTAGAGAAAACCTACATCAAATTGAAAGGATTATTAACCCCAAAACCTATAGGTTTACTTCATCATCTCAACTTTCAAGCAGATAAAGTGGAATGAGCAGCAGCAGGGGACCTCCCCTACTGCCAGAGAACACAAAGCACACGCATAGAAAACATTTGGCACTTAAAATGAGAATTAGTGTACTGCCAAGAAGAAAAACATCTATACAATTCTAGAGAAAGCCAAAAAGTTAATGCAACAAAGTTTGATAACGTGTTCTGTTTCTAATGAATCAATTTGCAGTAAAGAAAAGATAAGTTCTTTTCCATATTCTGTTTCCAATGGAATAGGTCAACCAAGTTCGGAAGCTTTTCCGATATATTTTACAAACATATATAACTAAGCAAATGAAAAAGTGTGTTATTACCTGCTCCAAGTAGATTTCTCCTACTTATATTGTCGTAATCCTCTGATCCTCATAAAAAGACAGAGATTACACAAATAAAAACTTGGAGTAAAAATTCTCTACTAACCTGAATGTAAGGTAATAGACCGTTAATTGCACATGTTTTTACCCCTATTCTTGAGCCGTTTGAGATGTTGATTCTCGTGTTTTAGGCCGATTTCACGCTAGGTTGTGCTTGTTCGTGATATTTCAGGTCCTAGTACGTGAATGAAGGTTTGGGAGCGAGTTCGGGGTCGATTGGACGAAGATCGAACGTGTAGCGAGTCACTGAGGAAGCCACACGGGCACTCTTAAAACCCACACGGCCGTGTAAGGAACCAATGTGGCCGTGTGGGATTTAGCGAGGCTTCACACGGGCATGCTGGAGATTCCACACGGCCGTGTGTCCCTGGCCGTGTAGGTAGCCTGAAGTCCAATTAATCAAAACTCCGCGTTTTGACTCTCACACGGGCATCTGGGTAAGCCACACGGCCGTGTGGCCTGCTCGTGTGAGTCGGGAATTTTGGGTTTTAACCCAATTTCGAGCCACAAGTGAGGGGATCGACTTTTCAGAGCAAAAACAGAGCCCTAGAGAGAGAAAGTGCGAAGAACACGCCCTAGAAGCGATCTTGAAGCTGGGTTTCATCAAATCGAGCTTGGAGATCATCATAGGAGTGAAAATCATCATCCCATAGCAGATTCTTCCCATTGTTATGAGTATGATTGCTTTGTATTCTGTTTTTCTCTCTCTCTCTATGGAGTAGACCCTTCTCTCACTTGGGTATGAAGAACCCTAGTTCCATGTTTTAGGGATCATGATTGTAATGACTTGGGAGTGCAATACTGTTTGGTTTTAATCGAATGATGCATGATTCATTGAATTGATTGAAGTCTGATCAGCTTTTCTTGATTTCTGCTGCTACCTGAGATAGATAGAATCTGATTAGGTTGTTAGAGCTTCTTCATTCGGTAGTAGTAGATTGGCTATGCGAGAGTTATTTAGTCTACTGCTTTGTACTGGAATCCAATTCTAGTAGTGGAGTTCTGTGCTTATTGCTTCAGCTTTCTATCCCGGTGAAGACTAGTCGTCTGCCGGGTAGTTAGACTGAGAGGGCTTGGTCAGCTTAAGAGATTCCAAGCTACTGTCGGATCTTCCGCAGTTTAATCAACAGTAAATCAACCCAGGGTAATTACAACTGAGACCTAACTAAGGAACTAGGGGGACTCATTCCCGAGTGACTCTTCCTTTGCAACAGAAAACCGAACCAATTCCTGTTTTCTTACTGCTTTTAGTTAAAACAACAATCAATCAACTTAGTTGGCTAGATAATAGATATTCACGAAGTAGGCAGTAGATCTAGAACCTGGGTTGATAATTAAACTTGCCACTTTACTGCATTCCTGGACTGCGATTACACTTGGTCGCAGTTTGGTGTTGTGTCGTAGCGTGTAAAATTTTTGGCGTCGTTGCCGGGGACCCTCTAGGTTATTGGAGAAACGTGAAAATTTGTTACTCTAGCTTTTTCTTTATTGCATTTTATCTCTTCCACCTGTGTGCCTTCACGGGTTGCTTCTGCTGATTGTGTGCAGGTAGTGCATGACCCGTAGCCAGTCGGGAGATCTACTACCATTAGACCAGGAGCTTGAACGAACCTGCAGGAACTTCAAGCGGGCTCTAAAGGCGCGACTGGCTACGGAGGAGGCGCTAGCACAACTGCAACTCACGGACGAAGAAGAGATGGATGATCCACAGGACCATGATGTGGTCCTTCCTGAGGAGCAGACCATGGGATACTACTGGACCGCCAGGGCCGCGGACATGAGGTCGCCCATTCAACACCCTCATGTGCTAGCAAATAATTTTGAGGTGAGCACATCCGTCATCACCATGCTGCGCGGTTCGGTGGTGTTCTGTGGCAAAGAGGGGGAGTGTCCCCGATCACATCTGAGGCGATTCCACGAGCTCATCGATGGAATCAAGATAAATGGGGTCCCAGCCGACGCCATCCAGCTGAGGTACTTCCCGTTTACTCTGGAGGGGCAGGCCAAGGAGTGGCTAGACACTCGACCTCCAGGCTCTATCACCACGTTCGCTACCACCCTCCGTCCAAGACGGCGGACCTGCAGAAGCAGATTACCCATTTTGCTCAGGATGAAGACGAGACCATCCGAGATGCCTGGGAGAGATACACCAGTCTCTTTCTCAAGTGTCCCAACCATGGTTTTATTGATGCCTTCAAGGTGGGAACCTTCTACCATGCCCTCTTCCCGGAGGACAAGCAGCTGATTGACTCAGTCTGTGGCAGGAATATGCTCACCAAAATACCGCCACAGCTGAATCAACTCTTTGAAGAGATGGCAGAGCAGGGCTATGATTGGGGAACTACAAGGAGATCGAGACGAGCACCAGGGCGGGGTGTGCATTCTGTAGCCACCCAGTCATCTGATTTGGTGCATGTGGTGTCGAAGCTGGTGTCAGCCATCGATCGCTCGGGGATGATTCCAGGGATCGCACAGCAGCAGGCGATGCTCTGCTAGTGGTGCGAGAGCACCCATCACACGGTGGAAGACTTCCAGACGATGAGGGAGTCGACCACACCCCAGGAGCAGGTGAACTTCATCAATAATGCTAAGCGAAATGACCCCTACAGTAACACGTACAACGAGGGGTGGCGCCAGTATCCCAACTTCTCCTGGGCTGGGGCCAGTCCTAGATCATCGGCCTCCCAAGGACCGCCAGGCTTCCAGAGGCCGCCATATCAGCCTAGACAGGGGAAATTCCAGCAGCAGTCTCTCTACCAGCCCATGAAGGGGCATGCTGCTCAATCACAGCCGCGACCTTTCCAGCAGCCAGGCGCAGCCCCTGCAACCCCAGTGCAGAATGATCTGATGGCTGAATTGCGGGACTTGGTGGGTTCTCTCGCCAGTTCTAGTGCTCAGAAATTCAACACTATCGAGCAGTTTATGGAAAAGGCCTCAGGTAAATTCATGGCTCTTGAAGCTGTCCAGAGGAACACATGGGCTCTCTTGCAGGATATCCAGACCCCACTGGGGAGCGTGTCTCAAGTAGTGGTGCAAAGGGCTCCAGGTACCTTGCCAGGTCATACCATTCCTAATCTAAAGGACCCGAATGCCCACTGCAATGCCATCACAACCAGGAGTTGCAAGATGACTCATGATCCACCTGTTCGGGCACAAGAGAGAGAGGCCTCTGCCTCGGCATCTCCAGCGGTTGAAGAAGAAGCGGAGCAGGAGGTTGAGGTGTCTGCGCCTAAACCGCAACCAGTAGTGAAGGAGTATATCCCTCAACTCCCCTTCCCTACTCGGTTGCACAAAGACAGGCTAGAGGCAGAGTTCGGGAACTTCATGTCCATTCTTAGGAAGCTGAATGTCCAAGTAACTTTCCTGGAGGCACTATCTCAAATGCCTAAGTATGAGAAGTTCCTGAAAGATATTATCTCAAAGAAGCAGAAGCTAAGCTAGCTGGCCACTGTGGAGCTCAGCGAGGAGTGCTCGGCCATTCTACAGAACAAGCTTCCGCCGAAGCAGAAGGACCCAGGTAGTTTTACTATCCCGTGCTCTATAGATAAGTTATATGTAGAGAGGTCCTTGGCGGATCTAGGTGTTAGTATCAATGCCATGCCATATCAATTGTTCAAGAAACTAGGCCTAGGTTAACCTCGTGCAACTAGGATGAGTCTTCAATTAGCTGACCGATCTATAGTTCATCCTAGGGGCATAGTGGAAGACCTTCTGGTTAAGGTTGGAAAATTCCTTTATCCTGTAGATTTTGTTGTCTTGGACATCAATGAGGACACAGAAGTGCCCCTTATACTGGGAAGGCCTTTCCTGGCCACCGTCAAGGCTCTCATAGATGTGCATGATGGGACCTTAGTTTTGAGGGATGGCGAGGAGCGAATAATGTTTTCAATTGCTAATAATCTCTCTGCTTCGTCACCTTTGCATGTTGTTTCTCACCAGGAACACGAGTCTTTCGTGTATCCTTCTGTGCTTCCCATTTTGCAGGATCCCCCTCCCATACCTTCGCCACCACTCCCGTCCACTCCGTCACCAAAAGAATAGATCAAGGAGGAGTGGCGGCCGATACTGCCGGCAGCTAAGCCTGCTCAAAAGAAAGCCGGAGACCACTATGAGCTGGTCCCGCCCCTTGAACCTCGACCACCTTGGCCATCCGAGTATTCACTCGCTTGCATCTTGCCAGATGGCCAAGTCGAGTTTGCGAGTGCTGGTGGGCACACCCGCCGTGTGCATGGCCACCACCTGAAGCTATACCTAGAGAGCGATGTGGATCCGCTCTTGAAGGCACCTGCTCCTACACTTCTCTAGCATCCACCTACTGGCGTCCAGCTAAAAGACGGTAAAGAAGCGCTTGTGGGGAGGCAACCCCACCTAGGTTTGCATTTTCTTACCCTTTTTCCTTTTGATTTTTTATGTTTTCGAGTCTTGAGGTGTTGTCCAAGAGTCTTATGTCGATTTTGAGTGAAAACAGGTCAAATTCGGAGTTTTGGCAGCCCACACGGCCAGCCCTAAAAGTCACACGGCCGTGTGAAAATGGGTTTTGGCCGTGTGGAGGCCCTGGAAAATCCACACGAGCACGAGGGGTCCCTCACACGGCCGTGTGGATTGGCCCCCTGCCCGTGTGAAGCCTCGACAATTTCCACACGGCCAGTTTTGCACATCACACGGTCGTGTGGAAATCCTCGGCCTGACCGTGTCGGCCCACACGGGCACTTGTGCACCTCACTCGGCCAGGTGAGATTGCCCGTGTGGCCGAGCCCAGCCTTCATAAATTTGGCCGACACGGCCGCGTGGTCAGAAATTTCAAATCCTCTCGCCGGAATCCTCTCCTCCTCGCAGGAAAACCGCGACCTTTCGCCCTCTTTGGTGATTTTCGGCCATTTTTGGTCGGTTTTCCACCAAACCACCTCCACACCCATCATATTCTCCCCATTTTCGGCCTATCCCTCGACTTTGAGGCGATTTGAGTCGACTTTGAGTCGCCAGAGGCGATTTCCGGCGAGACTCAGGCGAGGCTCCGACGAGCACTTCCGGGCAGATTTTGGGCTTTTTTGTCGCTTCCATTGCCTTCCCCTCATCATCCCCTACACCTCTACTTGTGTCTCAGGTTTGATTTTGACCTTAACCTTGTGATGTATGGAGAATTGGGTGTTAGGGTGCATGTTTAGAGAACAACTTTGAATCATGAGAATTGTGTGCAATTGATTGAGGGGAAAGCTTGGTTTGTGTGTGAATTGTGTTGGGCAATGTCCTCCATGCTTGTTTGAGCCCTTGTGTGCAAGAAATTTGTCAATTTCATGCATAACTTAATAGTGCACACAAGATGTTCGATGAAATGCCTGTTTTCGTACCATTTTGTGGGAGCCGTTTGGGGCCCTTAATGATGTGCTTTGAGGGTGTGTTTGCTATGGATGTGAATCTTGAGTTGCCTACTTTTTCATGGATGTGCACCCCCACCCCGATTATGCTTGTTTGATCGAGTTTTTGACCCCTGAACTATGGATGAAACCATGGTTCGGCTGTTTTCTGTTTTTAAGTGTAGGGGTGTGATTAACCTTACCTTTGGCTCTTTTGGTTCCACTTTGGGTTGTTCTTTTGTAGGACCATGACGAAACCTGACCTCAAGCACCCATTTATTCGGGATTTGAAGAGGGGCCCCTAACAGGATCGTTTTAAGAGCGTCCTGGCCTGCTCGTTTGGGCAGCATCATTGCTGGTCCAGGCGGGAGTTTGAGAAGCTGCACTGCTACGAGCACTTCTCCACCATTGTCACCAACCGCCCCTGGCGCCATCTACTATGCATTCACGAGAAGGTTTACCACGAGCTCGTACTGAGTTCTATACGACCTTCAAGCACGAAGAGATGGAAGATTGGGCAGACGGTGAAGCCGTCAAGTTCAGGCTCGGCGGTGCACCCCGCTCCATGAGCTACCACGACTTGGCGACCGCTCTCGGCCTCGGCCTGGCCGATGATAGGGACTACGTCACCGAGCTCACCGAGCCAGAGGGGGTGAACTTCAAGACACTGTACACCCGCCTCGCTCGGCCAGGCCAGCGTCCCTTCGTGGCGGGGCGGACGAAGGCCATCACCCTGCAGCTCGACAACCGCATTCTCCACCACTTGCTGGCAAAGTCCTACACTCCAGCTGCGGACAGTGCCAGCGCCATCACCAGGAGAGCCATGTACTTCATCCAGTCCATCCGCCAGGGGGATCATCTTCTCCACTTGGGTTCTGTAGTGGCAAGAACCTTCGACAAGAGTGCTTCAGAGTTGAAGAGCCTCCACTGCACTCCCCTCATCACCCGCCTGGCCACCTACTTCCAGATATCACTGCAGGGGTGCACAGAGCTGGGGGACACCAGTGTCTTTGGCGAATATACGATCCAGCGCATGCACCTGCTTCGAGAAGAGCGAGAAGTCAAGTGGATCGAGGGGTTTCCTCAACCTCAGATCCCAGCGGAGGACCAACCGGAGGTTCCTGAGGATGCGGCTGATGAGGATGTCCACCCCGAGAATGTGGATGACGCTACTGCCCCCCGCCCTACCACCTTCGAGTACGGGGATAGCAGTTCCACTTTCCCCGACCAGGACTACTTCACTCACCAAATCGAGCAGCTGCGTCTCCAGAATCAGCAGCTCTTTGACCATCAGTTCCAGCAGCAGTATTCGGCTCACCATGCCGAGTACCAGACCCGGATGGCTGCTTATGATGAGCGTCTTGATCGGATGGAGACCCAGCAGGGGGTGACCCTGGCTCGCATCGAGCGGGAGCAGGCCCGATCTCGGCGTATGCAGGAGGTCCAGCAGCACCTACTCCAGCTGCTCCCGGGCGAGCAGCCAGTCTGGAGGACTCCTTGGGAGGACTCTCCACTTCCACCTCCACCAGCTGATGACGATGATGCCTTCATGAACGACATCGAGCTCGACAACCTTGGCGACAAGTAGGTTGTACTCGCCGCACCTCTGAGTGTGTTTTTCTTTTAGACTTTTTATGTTTGCTCCATGTGTTTGAGGAGCTTGAACTGAGTCTGTCATTTGTTTTTGTACTTTTGGTTTTCTTTTGTGGATTGTCTTTTGTGTGGCCATCTGGGCCAACTCTGATCCCTAACGCACAGTGTGCTAGTGTGTTCTTGTTATTTCCTTCGTGCAGAACTGCCCGTTCGTTCCATATGTTCCCCGCTGACTGGTCCACTTCCATTCTCCCGTAGTATTTCAATCCGGTAACATCATTCCCCTTATCTCTCCCTATGCTCCATTGAGGGAAATGTCGTGCTTAAGTGTGGGGGGGGGGGTGCTTTGTATCGGTTGGAATCTATATACGTGTGCTTGGAGCCTAGTCCGCTGTCCAAATCTCGAGATTTGAGGGCTCCAAGTACGGCTGTTTGATCATATTGGCATTGTGTTTTGATTGGTGATTGAATGGTTTTCGGATTAATGCATGACAACTGGATGGTGACTAGGACAACCTATAATGATGACTGAGACGTGCAGTAGAGTTGTGTAGGGGTTCAGTTTTTTAACTGTTTGATTACCAACTGTGACTTGGATTGATCACTTTTTCTTGACAGTCGTTTATGCATCTAGTTCAGGGAATCAGAATGAGAGATAGAGCATATAGGTAGCCATGTGAGATTTGAGCCTGCTCGTTTCTTTCTTGTGCGATAGTTCTCTCTTCCATGATGTGTAGCATTCACGTTGTCATTAGCTAAGATGATGGAGGCATAGGATTAGCCCACGACCAAATTGACTGTCCTGGTGTATCATACCCCCTAGTCAGCCCCTTTGAGCCATGTGTTATCCTTTCTTTCGGTCTGCAATGAAAAATCACCCTTTTGCATCTCTTAGAAGGTTCCACAGAGTGGTTTTTATTTTATTTTACATGTTCTCTGCTGTTTCTGCTAAATATAATGTGAGAGTTGAAGATAGTTCTTAAAAAGTTGGGCATGTGTTTGAAAAATGTGCAGAGGTGGTGGTTCTCTTAAGAAATGAAAAAAAAAAGAATGAAAAACAAAGAAAAAAATGAAAGCAAAATAGAGCCACCACCAAAAATCTAAATAGAGCCCATTAAGTAGTGTTTCTTAACAGTCTGGCTTAGAAATACTAACATTTATGTGACCTCCTTCGCTCTTGTGCTCTGAAGAATTTGAGTAATGCAGAATAGCAGAAAGAAAGTTATTGGTTTGATTGAATGTGAGTTTGTTGGGTTTGGAAATGTGGAACCTTGTGCTATGAATACTTCCACCACCTAAAAGGCCTTTTCCCCATGTCCAAGACCCTAGCCAGTCATTTGAACCTGTGTCTAAGACCTCCGGATTAGTTAGTGATGACAACCATTTATGTGAACTCTAACATTTAGAGGCTGCAGTCATGGTGAAGAGATGTTAGGGATTGAGAGAATAAGTATGCGCATTTTTCGCATCAAATTGTCCTGACCCCACTGGTCGAGAGTGAGCGATTCATTTCCTTGTTCTTTACACTCTTTACCCCGGTGAGGACCTAGATGGCTCGGTCTTGATTCTGATCTCTTGAGTTTTATGCATGAGGTGACTGTCTTGAGTAAGTGGTTGAGTCAAGTCTATGTTGGTTGATGAACAGAAGGGAGACTCCTCCTTTACTCGATCTTGCTGCACTCAAATGCCTTCTGTGGTGGTTTTCCAGGTTGCAATTGAAGTTGTTCATGTGTTGATGTTGAAAGCCAGTATGATTCACGTGTTCTGTGCCAATATGATTTGTCCCCAATGTTGGTATGATTGAAATATGTGAGCTTGCCTTGTGTGTGACTTGGTTTGCTTGGGGACAAGCAAACGGTTAAGTGTGGGGGAGTTTGATAGACCTTTAATTGCACATGTTTTTACCCCTATTCTTGAGCCGTTTGAGATGTTGATTCTCGTGTTTTAGGCTGCTTTCACGCTAGGTTGTGCTTGTTTGTGATATTTCAGGTCCTAGTATGTAAATGAAAGTTTGGGAGCGAGTTTGGGGTCGATTGGACGAAGATCGGACATGTAGCGAGTCGCTGAGGAAGCCACACGGGCATTCCTAAAACCCACACGGCCGTGTAAGGAACCAATGTAGCCGTGTGGGATTTAGCGAGGCTTCACGCGGGCATGCTGGAGATTCCACACAGCCGCGTGTCCCTGGCCGTGTAGGTAGCCTGAAGTCCAATTAATCAAAACTCCGTGTTTTGACTCTCACACGGGCATCTGGCTAAGCCACACGCCCGTGTGGCCTGCCCGTGTGATTCGGGAATTTTGGGTTTTAACCCAATTTCGAGCCACAAGTGAGGGGATCGACTTTTCAGAGCAACAACAGAGCCCTGGAGAGGGAAAGTGCGAAGAACACACCCTAGAAGTGATCTTGGAGCTGGGTTTCATCAAATCGAGCTTGGAGATCATCATAGGAGTGAAAATCATCATCCCATAGCAGATTCTTCCCATTGTTATGAGTATAACTGCTTTGTATTCTGTTTTTCTCTCTCTCTCTATGGAGTAGCCCCTTCTCTCACTTGTGTATGAAGAACCCTAGTTCCATGTGTTAGGGATCATGATTGTAATGACTTGGGAGTGCAATACTGTTTGGTTTGAATCGAATGATGCATGATTCATTGAATTGATTGAAGTCTGATCAGCTTTTCTTAATTTTTGCTGCAACCTGAGATAGATAGAATCTGATTAGGTTGTTAGAGCTTCTTCATTCGGTAGTAGTAGATTGGCTATACGAGAGTTAGTCAGTCTACTGCTTTGTACTGGAATCCAATTCCAGTAGTGGAGTTCTGTGCTTATTGCTTCAGCTTTCTATTCCGGTGAAGACTTGTCGTCTGCCGGGTAGTTAGACTGAGAGGGCTTGGTCAGCTTAAGAGATTCCAAGCTACCGTCGGATCTTCCGCAGTTTAATCAACAGTAAATCAACCCAGGGTAATTACAACTGAGACCTAACTAAGGAACTAGGGGGACTCATTCCCGAGTGACTCTTCCTTTGCTTTAGAAAACCGAACCAATTCCTGTTTTCTTACTGCTTTTAGTTAAAACAACAATCAATCAACTTAGTTGGCTAGATAATATATATTCACGGAGTAGGCAGTAGATATAGACCCCGGGTTGATAATTAAACTTGCCACTTTACTGCATTCCTGGACTACGATTACACTTGGTCGCAGTTTGGTGTTGTGTCGTAGCGTGTCATAAGGCATCATAGCTCAATTAAAGTGATCCATGCAACAAGTTGTACTTCAGTTCTTCATTTGGTACGGAACAAAGGATTGTGCCTAAGCAAGAGAAGCAGAGGCTGAAAATTGATAACGATGTAAATGCACATGTTTGCGCCCCTAGTTCTTATCCGTTTGAGGAGTATAGTCGTGTGTTTTGTCCTATTTTACGCCGGGTTGTGCTATATTGTCATGTTTCAGGTCCCAGGTGTCAAAGGGAAGGCTAAGCGCGAGTTTCGGGGCATTCGGAAGTCATTTCGGTGAGCTGGAGCCAAAACACGGGCAGACCCAAGGCATTACACGGCCGTGTACGTCTGGCCGTGCTTTTTATGCCGAGAGCAAATTCAGTTTGGCCAATTCAGCTGCAAACACGGGCACCGAAGCACGGCCGTGTTCAGTCAAAGCACGGCCGTGTACATTGCGAAGCACGGCCGTGTTTAACCCACTTGCTGGCCGTGTAATTAAGCCCTGGCCGAGGCACGGGCGGAGTCAGGCAAAGCACGGCCGTGCCCTCGACCGTGCTTTGGCCACTGATGCTTTTAAGCAGATTTTCAGCCACAATTCAAGGGGATTCGAGTTTTTGAGAGAGAGATCAGTTCCTAGAGAGAGAAAGTGACGAGTAAGAGTTCCCAAGTGCCCTAGATTGATCTTCAACACCATTGGAGGCCAGCTTGAGCTTGGAGAAGTGCCAATCAACGTCCAGAAGTAGGAATCCATCCTTCGCAGTATGAATTCCGTGTCTGATTCTGCTTTTGCTTTCTTCTCCATGGAGTAGTTCTCCCATTCATCTGGGTATGGAGAACCCTAGATTTGTATGTTAGGCTTTGATTGTATGAACCCAAGTACTGATTCTGTGATTGATTATATTCGATTGAGGTTTTAATGATTGAATGACTTGAATCCTGATCAAATTCCTGTTGTTTCTGCTTTGACCTAGAATGAGAATATCTGCCTAGGTTAATAGAGTATCCTTGATTGAAGGTAGGGAGTTGGTGACTTTAGTCGAGGAGCCAACTCACTATTCTGTACCGGATTTACTCCGGTAGTGGAGGTTTTGTTCTTAGGGCCTCAATCTGTCGACTCCGGTGGAGGTTAGTCGCCCGCTAGAGAGTCAGATTGAGAGGGTCTGAAGACCTTTAGTCGAGACTTCAGGCTGTTTAAGAACCTTCCGCAGTATAATCTTCATAGAAACTGAACTTGGTAATTACAATCCGGCTTAACTGCAGTCTAGGGGGAACCATATCCGGGTGACCTCTTTAACCTGAATACAACCAGTTTACTTGCTTTGTTTGTTTGGTAGTTTAGACTTGCATTCCAGTTTCATTGCTAGATAACACGAATTCACTGAGTAGTCATCATATCTAGGACCCGGGTTGATAATTAAACCTAAACCCGCTATACTACGCTTTAGGAAGTGGTTGCACTTGGCCAATTCCTAGGGTGACAGTAGAGTCGAGTCAAAAATGCATTACAATAAACAACAAGTTCATTAAACCAACGCTTAAACTAATCAAGGGATTTTCCAATAATAGCACCTATTAAAAAAATTACAAAATAGCATCCAGCCCACAACATTTACAAAAATAGCACCATTTTTATCAAACAACACCTCCAAGGTGCGTTTTATGTATAAACCTCACCTTGGAGTTGCGTTTTAGTCCACGTCAAACTGGAAACTGCACCTTGGAGGTGCGGTCTGTGTTTGGTGGCCACCGGCCTAAGAGACCGCAGGATGAGGAAGCGATCCAGCGGCAGACCGTTTGCCACCTCAGCGATCCTTGCCACGGATCGAAGACCGCAACGGCAGGGAGCGGTCAAGCCTCGGGAAACGTAGACTGCATCGGAAGGAGCGGTTTCCGTTCTGGAAAAATTACCATACCGCCCCTGGAGGGTGCAGTCTGATGGGTATAAATACCCCCTCCCCCCCTCTCATTTTTCACACCACAACCATTCTCCACTCTCTCTCTCTCTCTAGAATTATCTCTCTAACCCCTCCCCTCGCCTCTCAAAATCCTAGGAAATATTGGTCTGTTGGTTGCGGCTAAGTCCGATCTGCCATAAGAAAACATTTCTTTGGTTTTTCCCTCAAAAGCCCGCTGAATTTCTGTCCGACTTTCGCGAAAAAATGGATGAGTGGTTCCAAGGAGAGGGAGTTTATTATGATGAATTTCAAGCGCTACGTACTCATTATTTTGGTCAATTTTTGTTTTTGTTATAAGCTTTTTAATTAATCTATGTACTAACCTTGTTGTATTCTCTCGTAGGTTGGGGACGACGTGAATATATACAACCAACGGTACTATTTGGATCAAGGGCCTATTGATCCGACCGACTTGTATGACCAACCCAACCATCGTTCAAGGGATGTTTGGAACGATCACCCGGTATATACAATTCTTCATCGTTATCTTTCTTTTATTTTGCTAATGTACTTAGTGGAATATAAAATAAATTTGAAATAATTTAATCGTATTGGTTGTTTTCAATAATTTAATCGAATACATAGCGCCACTTACTTCGACTCTTTATAAAGAGATGAACATCTAAGGAATAGCAATTATCATGATCCTCCCATTTCCTGGGAAAATCGGGTATTAAGAGATTTATAAAGAGATGAACATCTAAGGAATAGCAATTATCATGATCCTCCCATTTCCTGGGAAAATCGGGTATTAAGAGATCCTCAGATCCCTCCTTTTTCTGTCAAAAATGCTGCGTTTCTAAGAAGATGTATACCTCTTCTAAGAGTCTAACGAGTGTTGCATTGTAATCGATTAAATTATTTAAAACAACCAATACGATTAAATTACTTACCAAACAACCAATACGGTTTATGTGTACTTAAATGAGTTTATTAATTTCAAATGTTTGAATATGTATGTATCTCTTTAAATTATTATTCATTTAGAATGTTATTTATGTCAATTAATTTAGTATGTTTGTTTTATGATAATATGTATATATCTTGGAAAAACCGCAAATTACTTAAATTTGATTGTTAATAATATAATTATAATAGAATTATATTCAAAATTAAATCATAAATTTTAATTAATTTAGTTATAAGACTAAACTATTACTAATATATCATAAATAATTTTAATAATGGTTGAAATTAAATCATTAATTTTAATTTATTTAGTTATAAGACTAAACTGTTAATAATATATCATAAATAACGTTGAAATTTTTGCTAGGAGGCACAACAAATAATCCGCTACAGGGGTACGACCAATGTGCTCCCATGGAACCCAGTTATCTTGCCATATCTCAAAAGGGCACGGTTGGAGTCGATTAGGCATTTTGTAGGCATAAAAGTCGATCGCCAACTCATCACCGCATTGGTGGAGAGTTGGAGAAAGGAGACACATTGTTTCAACTTTCGCGAAGGAGAGTGCACCATCACACTCAAGGACGTCGCCATCCTCACTCATCTGCCTATCGACGGCAAAGCGATGTGTGTGAGTGATCGTCCCCCCGAGGATCGTGACGGTATGACCGGTTGGCAGTATTTCATCCACAGTGTTTTGGGGGTGAAAGTACCAACCAAGGGGAGCGTTGATGCGACGGATCGCTTGCCACCATTGAGGAAAGGCCAAGTATCAATCACTTGGTTGACGAAGTATTTTAGGGACCATCACGATACTGAAAAAGATGGGGTGCCTCTAACCGAGGAAAGTCCGGAGCTGGAGAAGGAAAGATATGCTCGTGTCTATCTCATAGGCATGATAGGAGGAGTATTCTTCTCCAAAAAATCGAGAAATTTAATTAGCTGTGGATGGCTTAGGATCCTCCTTGGTAGTTGGGATGCGATGGGGGAGTTGAGCTGGGCATCCGCTTGCCTAGCTAATATCTACCACCATTTTTTGCAACGCATCTCTCAAAGCTCAATGTTCATCATCCAGTTTTGGGCTTGGGAGCATCTGCCATGGATTGCACCGCTTTAATGTCCCGACATGAATTGGGGTCCCGATCATCCCCTAAGACTTAAAGCTTATGGTTGTAGGTAAATTTCTCATACCCCATCATGATTTTAATAACACAAATTTCCTTATTTTTTAGCTTATTTTTATTGAGTGTATTTTTATTATCGTCTTATTAATAAGGTGGGTTGGAGCCTCAACATGCGACAACCTTGCCCAACACAAGTTGGTATAACTAGAGCGACTTTGGGAAGGAGAGGTTACTAGAAAACTTCTAAGTGTTATAACTTTTTTTCATTGAGTACATGTATTTTTCCAATCATATTTAGCTTAAGTTACTAATATTTTTTTGTAGATCAAATTCGATCCATACCCGGCGAACATCGTTCATTGGCATTTATAGCAATTCCTCGAGAATATCGGGAAATGGTGCACGAGGGTCCCTCTCATTTGTTTAGGGACCGTGGAGTGGCACCTACCGGATCGATGTCTTCGTCAGTTTGGTCGGGAGCAGTGCATTCCGTTGGAAGTCCCCGAGAGTCAAAGGGCATTTCATCACCGAGATGGTCGGCAAGGTACTCACGATTGGCCCACGAAGTTGGCGGAATTGATCGCGGTATGGTAGAACCGACAACTTCAGGATATTGTCACTCCAACAAGTGTGGGTCGAATGGGGTATCATGACCCATACATGGATAGATATCGGCAAACATCGGTTCGGTACGTGACTCCGGAGGGTGCGGCCGATGGTGCATTGGTAAGTATATTCTGTCTAATAAGATTAAATTTATTGCTTATTTCATTCTGTCACATCATTAGTCTTATCTTTCTATTTTTATTTTTTTGTGATTTAGGCTTATGGGATCGAGCGGACCAAAGCATTGACCCATGGGAAACATGAAATGGGACATGAAGATGTGAGCTTCATTCGGAGGATGACAAATAGTCTGTTTGGTTGTATCAGAGCACAGGGTCGTGATCATCGTAGATACCGACCCATGCCCGCACCGGTGCCACCTCCGCTACAAGTTGATGTCCCCCATCCCCCACCACCATACGAGAGAAAGAAACCAAAGAAGGTTCGGGAAAGACCTCATGAGCCCGAAATAAAGCCGTTGGAGGCGTGGAGAGTGCCGACCCCCTTGGTTGTGGCACACGGTGGCGGTCCGAGCTCACATCAAGATCCCCGTCCGAGCTACTCCCAAGATCCCCGCCCGAGCTTGTCCCAAGATCTCCGCCCGAGCCACTCCCAAGATCCCCGCCCGACCTACCATCATGAGCAATTCCCGAGCTCATACCAGGATCTCCGCCCGAGCTACCATCAATCCCCTCCGAGCTACCATCAATCTCCAGCGATTATGACTTTCACCTTGCCCATATCAATCATTTCGGTTCACATACCATGGTAGTAGTTAGGGGGAAGCGACACCCGAGTGATCCTTCCACAAAAGAGCTTTCAAAACGATTCACATTTATCTTGTTTTACTTTAATTAGCAAACTTTTCAACCAAAACCTTATTGCTAGATAATGATTCAAATGAATGAAGTAGGGGTAGACCAAGGTTGTCAACCCGCGGGTTGACCCGGACCCGGTTGAGCTAGTGGGTCAAGGGTCAATGGGTCACCCGTTTTAGCCCGGTTTAGCCCGAAAATATGGAAAGCGTCATTATATTGTACTTATCCTGATAAATTATATCAAATCTCATCTAACATATGAGTTATAACTTATAATATTACACCAAAATAACATTTCGTACTTAGATTCAACATATAGGGAAAATTCACACAAACTTATATAACATTAATATTCAAATGTTCAACTTAGGATTCTAAAGATTGAGTTAGGCGAAAAGAAAAATCGGAAAATATGCGCATTTCGCAAAACAAAGAAAAAAATGACACAATTTGACCTCCAACCCGGTACCTTGTAACGATCAAACCGGCGGGTGCGTGCGGCCCGTTTTTCTCACCGGGTCAGGGTCAAAGTGGGTCAACCCGCGGGTCGACCCGCGGGTTGACAACCTTGGGGTAGACGCACTGGCCCGGGTTGATATTAAACATACTTATCATGTACTGCACCTGATTAAGGTTTATACTTGGACCTTAGGCAGGAAATTATTGTGGTATTCGGGACGAGTCAGGTCAACTTCGGGATAGTGTATTAGGATATGACAATCTTTTGTTTCTTGGAGGTGTTGTAAACATGATAAGGTGTCAAAATCATCAAAGAAAGCTGAGTACAGATCGATGTCTGAAGTGGTTCGGAGCAAGTCTGGTTGCAGTGGGTTCTCATGGAGCTAGGCATTCATTGTCGTACGCCTATGATTTTATATGGTGATAATACAAGTGTCATACAGATTGCTATCAACCCAGTTCTTCGTGAGCGTACTAAACATAATAAGTGCACATTCATTACATAAGACTAGACCTGGCAATCGGGTCGGGTTGGGTAATTTTTGGTTGGGAACTTCGTTTACGGGTCGGGTTATAATTGGTCGGCTTATTTCGGGTCAAATATTGACCCAACACATTCGGTTTCGGGTCGGGTTACAGGTCATTTCGGGTTATGAGCGTTCTTAGAAATAATATCAACCATGCTTCATATTTTCTTAAAGAACACAAATTTTCACATATGCATGACAATAGTTTACAAAACACATGTCAATTAACATATTCTCAAATCCTCCCAGGCTAATGAAATGAAATATAAATTGCGCAAATCGTCAAAAAACAATCACAAGAGTAATACTACTACAAGAAACACATGATATTTGATTATCCTTAAACTCCAAACGTGTCCTTCAAATATTTGTGATTTTTTTAAAACCTCTCACCAATTTATGAGTGATTTTATCATATTTTGGGAGTAATATATTTAATGAAACGGGTCGACCCGCTAACACACCCAATCCGACCCAAAAAATCACGGGTTATCGGGTTCGGGTCATTCGGATTTTGGGTGACAAAAATTTCTAGTTTCGGGCGGTTCAGATCGGGTTGTAATTTGCCAGGTCTACATAAGATAGTTGGTTGCATAAGGGGTGGTACGCCTGAGCTATTTGACCACAGAAGATCAAACTGCAGATTTACTCACTAAGGAGGTAGCATCGAGTAAGCATTGGTATCTATCTTCCAAATTGATGTTACATACCCAACATCAATTTGAGGGAGGGTGTTGACTTAGGTTACCCAATTCGCTGAGTTGGCCTCCACGATCCCGCTCCACTGCGTGGAAGTCGCGAATCATCTGCAAATCGGGATTAATTCGTGAACTATTATTTTAGGAGCGCGAATTTCAATTCCCTAGAGCGCGGATCCGGAATATGAGAGGAAGATTCCCCATCTTTGTCTGCAAGCTTGAAGGCGTGATCGGTGACGGGGAATTTGTTCTTGTTCGGGAGGAGGACGAAGCAACGGTAATGCTTATAGATAGGTCTGCGTCGTCCGCATCGGCGGGATTGAGCTGAAAAATTGAGTACCAGTCATGGTGGTTTTCAGTGATTATTGTGTTAGAGATAGGAGGATGCCGGTGATGGCCAAGATCTGATCGAAGCCTTCAAGTAGGGGATCCGTTGCCTGAGCTAGGACGGTGAAATCCTTGCTTCCCGTGAAACCCCGCTACAGGAGGAGCTTCTTGGTAACTCCGAGCAGGAGTTCCTCTAGCTCTATTTGGTGGTCCGCCATTGGAATTATTCTTTGCCCTCTTCCTTTCGAATCCCGGACCTCCGAATTCATGGTCGGTTTGGGCCTTGGGGTTAGATTACAGATGGCAATGGGGCAGGTTTGGAGCGGGTTTGTCTAAACCATCGCCATCCCCATCCCCATCTTCAAATATCCAAACCCATACCCGTCCCATACCCATGCGGGGGAATGTTTGACAAACCTATCCCCATACTCGTGGGTTTCGGGTACCCATGGATAATACCCGCACCCGTACATCCAACATTATTATCCTAGAATTTACGAGAAAAGTTTTAACTACAACTCTAAACGTACCTATTATATCACGAATTCAACAAACACGATCATTTTCTTAATACGGTTCGAAGAATATGATCCTAAAACATTCGTTAATACATAATATAGAGTATAATATTTTTCAAATTATTATGTTTTCACTCTGATACATCTACTAAGAAATAATTAACTAACATAATCTTGTTGACAAGGGGGAAAGTGAAAGAGTGAAAGGAGAATTGAGGGAAATGAATTAGGTTTTGATTAAGGTGGTCACTCAATTGCATTTCTATTATTTATTTCCTCGAGTTATACTCATCATCATTGATAGATTACAATTTGATCTACATATTTTTGTATATGTGAAGAAATTCTCTTGGTGGGGCGGATATGGGTATGGGTATGGGGCGGGGGAGACTTTACCCATACCCGCCCCATACCCATCAAACTTTTTGCGGGTTTTATCCATGCCCGCCCCATACCCGGTCAAAGTGGGGATTACCCGCGTTGACTGGGTCGGGGGCGATCGGGTACCAGTGGCCATGGGTTTGATTGTCATCCCTAGGTTAGATGCCGCTTAACGAATGAGGGTTGTTTTTTTCTTTTTCTTTTTGTTAGTTAAAAACATTTGACTTTTCATATTAATTAAATTATTAGTTATTAAGCTACAACTACGTAATTTATATTTTTGCCATAAAAATAAATTTTATAATTTATGTCTTTTATTATATGCTTGAATTATTATACTCATGGGATATTGATAAAAATTTCGACGTTCTCTCCACCCTCCCCTTATTGAATTCTTTTAAAGTAGATGCTTTCACGCTCTCGCTCCCGCTTCACGAACTGGTTACCTAAGTGTTGACTAAAGAATCCTTTTGTATATTAATTTAGGACTCATAAATGTAGACGTGTTCCACAAGGATACAACCTACTTTTTTTTATAAAAGGGGAGGCTACGAGCCAGAATGGTAACTACGAAAATCAATCTCACATCAGCCACAAGAAACACTGCTCACATGCAGGCCCTTGCTGCAAACTGAAAAGGACTTAAGCCACCATAACAGGTTATCCTAACGGTATCATCCGTGGGAAGCTAATCCCTATCATATCCTTCAAATCCGTAGCTTTAGCAATCACATAGTTGATCCAGGTAGTTCTTGTGAGAATTTTATTCTGAAAGATATATTCATTTCTGGTTTCCAAATATACCACCTAATTAAGGAGAAGAAGCTCGCCCAATCACCTAGCCATTCTCCTTCACTATCCACGGCCTACTTAGTGGTCTATAAATATCGTATCAAGTTGTACATCAAATTTTAAGAAAACTGATAATATTAAAATCTAAAAGTGAGATCCTTTTCGTGAACTAGTGTCTCCGGACGATATCACGTTAAAAACAATTTGTGTCTTCTTTATGTTCTGCGATATATCTTTGCTAGTGCATGATAATTAAACTTTATGCATTTTTTTAGCCTTGATCTCTGCCGACAATTGAGCAGCTACTAGTATTAGTAGGTAGGTAAAATATCTCGGTTACCACTAAAGTATGAGAAATGGGGGAGTCATACCACTAAAGTAAAAATAGGGCGTCGGGTACCACAAATCTCATGCAATTGTGCATCCGTCCACCTGCCTTTAGAAGAGAATAAAATATTATTTTTTTATTAAAATATTTTTTTTTAATTAACAAAAAATATTTTTGGTATGATAAAAGAGCGGCGACGGTCGGGGCCTTCGCCGGTTTCCTTCTAGCAAGTCTTCTTCTTCTCCGTGTTTTTGTTTTGTCCCGCACAGAGGAGAGAGGGGGTATGGAAGTTGGATTGGCACATACAGGAAGAGAGGGGGAGACGGACAGAGTGAATAGGAGAGCGGCGACACCGGGGGTTCTTCCTCCGGTCTCCTTCTCCGGCTGACAACACATGTCGAGGACCGACTGATTTAATTTCCACTCGAAACATCCATCCCAGTTCAAATTAGTTAAACAATCTCAAAGGGTAATTGCTATTACAAAGATGTATCTGCACTTCTCCGACTGACAACACATGCAAGGCAAGGCCGCCGGAGAGGTAGATGAGCAGAAATTAATCGGGTATTTACTAATCTTCTCCGGCTGACAATCTCAAAGTACCAAGTAAAAAGGAAATTTCAGCAGAAATTAATCTTCATCGACGGGGAGGTAGATTGAGCTCTCGCTGCCGTTGCTGCTTTTATATATATATATACTAGGTGGCGATGTCGCGACATGTCGCGAAGTGGAGATGGCCTATGAGCATATATTATATGACCCGTTATGATATTTTGTTAGTATTATTAGTCTAAAATTAATTTTTTGTTAGCAGTTTTGTTAGTAATATTGACTTGGCAATATGATTTGACTGAAAAGATATATATGGCAGTTAACATCCAATTTAATTTTTTTTTGAAAATTTTGGCTAGTAAATTATATTTACCTAAACCCAAGTAGAGTCATTGATTATCGGTAGGGAATGCGTTACGTATATATTGGTTTGGACGTTTGTAGATGGGTTTGGGTAGGGTATGAATATTTACTTTCATAATCTAAATGTGTATGATAATACCCATTTATTCTAGCGTGTTTTAATTATACATACAAAAATTAGACCTATTTTTTTTAAAAACTTCAAAAGTTTAGGTACCAAAATTTAATACACAAAAAATTTAGATACTAAAATGTAATGTTCCATCAATATTTTGAGGACTTATATGCCAACAAATTAAATTTAGATTATAAATCTAAAGATCTATTAAGTTTAGGTACAAAATTGTAATTTGCATCGTTGAGGCTTAATTCCTTTTATGGTGATGTATTTAAGATTATAATTATTTACTTCTATATAGAAAATGAAAGATGTTTATTTGATATGTGTAGATACCAAGCAAACATTCCATGTATAATTGTTGAAAATTCTAGCCCGGGTGAATAAGAAAAACCCTAGAGAGAAGCAACTCGCTTAAAATTTCACGCCTTTAAATTTCATAGTGGAAAATGAAAAATTTATAATAATTAATAAACATATATATATATATATATATATATATATATATTAATTGGACTCGACATTAAGTTAAAAAAGTTAGTGGGTCATGGTTCAATTATTAGTTCTCTAGACTGTTGGTGAGTTGTGTACCGACCCGTTCATACTTGTGATTAGAGTACATAAAAATAGTATACTAATTTGGGTTAGACGAAGTAGGCAGAGAAAAAAATAAAGAAAGGGTTATGGAAGGCGAGTGAAAAATGAAACGAAGAGGAAGTAGATGATGAAAATTTTTTGACCATTTCTTTTAGTCGGCCATCAATACAAAAGTCAATCATTTTCACCGTAGCAATTTATTGACACTTGCTTATGTAGATGTGGCATATTTTGTTACATGTAGTTAGTAGAAGTTTGTTTAGTACCCGTAAATGTATTAAATGAGTTCATAAATTCGCTCTTGCAATATTTTAGAGTCGTCTTTCTTTTATCATTTATTTAATGTTTCACATAATGAGGCAAACTAAATTTATACGTCGATTGGATTCATGTATTGGTTCAAAAGG
Organism: Linum trigynum; assembly: GCA_964030455.1. NCBI lineage: Eukaryota > Viridiplantae > Streptophyta > Magnoliopsida > Malpighiales > Linaceae > Linum > Linum trigynum. The sequence continues at coordinate 11,213,562 of OZ034814.1, forward strand.
ATTGGTGGATTGTATTCATGTTCAAGTGAAATCCAAACAGTGGACCAATATGTAAATTTAAAAAATTGTAGGTACAAAAATCTCATAAAATTTAGATACCAAAACATAATTGTTCAATGATTTTACATTAAAATTAAATTTGGGTATCAAAATGTAAAATATACATTATAGTGACTAAGTTGTGATTTAATTAAATTTGGGGTATGAAAATGTAGCATTTTATGCAATAGTAACCTTACTTCATATTTATATATATTGAAAAATTTAAATTTGGGGTATCAAAATGTAAAATGTACATTATAGTGACTAAGTTGTGATTTAATTAAATTTGGGGTATCAAAATTTAACATTTTATGCAACAATAACTTTACTTCATATTTATATATATTAAATAAATATATATATATATATGAGATTTGTTGTGACGCCAAGCCAATGATGGTGGTTGCCGCTATCGCCTTCATTCATTCAGGGTGAGTTGAGTAAGGAAGGGATTTTTTTTATGTATCAAATCAACGGGAGGGTCGACATCGGGTATGGTTGTGCGATGTGGGGATTTAATTTATGCAACTTTTGTGCTTGTGCTGTTGTCGAAACCGCGGTTGCATGACATATTATTCACTATTTCCAGAACCAATCACCAAAAAGGAGACAAAATTCAATAAAGTGAGAAATTCCAAAGCTTTGGTTCATACCAATCGACAAAAGAAAACCGAGGCGCACACCTGATCAAATCAACAAGAACCAACATAGATTAAAAAAGAAACAAGGAACGAAATATCCCAAAACTTTCATAGCCTGCACCGTCGATCATCCCATACAACGGCCAGAAATGCAAACCTTGTAACCAAGAACAAAAAACAAAAAAAGCAAGAGGGAGAAAACAGAGTAGCACTCTGTTTTACTCCTCTGAAGAAAACACGACGGAAAATACATATTATGAGGAGACTAATAAAGCAAAATTGAATTCATAGTGCCAAATTCCGGTAATGGATAGCTGAATTTTGAGGGATCGAATCTCTCTGTGTGTGTTGTGTCTCTAGAGACCCTGATCGACGAGGTAATCGCCGAGCCTCTCGACGACCATGTTGCACTGCCCCGGTGTCACCGGCTCCTCGTAGATTCCGACGACCAGAGCCTGGCCGGTCTTCTTGATGGTGATCCCGCCGGCGCCCTTCTTGCCGCGGATCACGGCCCCGGGCTCGCCCTGGATGACCATGTACTTTGTCCCGGCGATGTGGAGCCCCGTCGGAGCCAGGTGCCCGGGCTCGTCGAAATCCTTCATGATGTCGCTCACCTCCGAACCCTTGAACTGTAAATTATGTACCGGCCCCGGCACGGCGCCGACATTGAACAGAGACGGTTGTTAATAATTGTGCAAAATTTCATGGGTGACTGTTAAAGAATGGTTTTTTAAGTATTGGGTTACCTGGGGGAAGGCGGAGCTCTGGGCCCAGACGCTGCCGTCGTGGCCGACGATGGCGGCGGAGGCGAGGTGCTGGCCCTGCTGGCCTTCGATCTCGCACATCAAGTGCTCGTCGACGTAAGTCTGCCACGACATTTTCTCGCCTATTTTGGTGTTGACTCCGGCTCACCGGCGCGTGCGAGCTTTGGCTTCTGTTCCGCGCGTGGGGATGTTTCGCTCGGTTCTAATCGAGTAAAAAGTAATTTCGAGGGAGGTTTTGATTCTTTTTTGCTGTGGAGTAATTATTTGTTTTGTTTTTTTACCGTTTGTTCGTGTCTAACAATTTGGTTTTGTAAGGGGAAGTTGGGAGTAAGGTATTAATATTGTCGAATAAAATTGTGAATCAATAAATTTGGAGGGGTGGTGGGGGCCGATGGATGCGGAGAGAGAGGTTTGAATGGACTGTGGACCGTCCGTTTTTTGCTTTGTTGTTTTTATTATTTTTGGGGAAAAGCCTTTCTTTCCGGTTTTACTGTCATTCTTAGCCAAACGAATATTTTCACTCCCCCAAGTTGCATTCCGGAATTCACGTTTGCTCCCTTCGTGTTTTGCTTTTCCCATAATTACCTATCTTGCCTGCTACAGTCTCATTAGGAGGGAGAAATAGAACAGATATCTAGAAAAATCGCACTCCAAACCATATCGCATGGTTTGATTTCCATCGTATTGCTAAAAATGGTTTGGTGTGGTTCATATTTTGTATTGTGAGACGTGTTGAATTTTTAGTCAAGTATGTTTTGGACTTTTAGGGGACGAGGGTACACGTACGATAGTCTGAGACCGGATGACTAGGATTATGATAGAGTCGTGAATAACGTTCACTTTGCATAAAGAATATTTCCACCTTCAACAAGCCTAGGGTTACAAGAAATTTCTTCGTAGAATAAAACTATCACCACTTTAGAATCTAGGCTTAAGAAACTAAAGCATACTTAGAAGTTTAATAGGAAGAAAAATCTGTGTTTTGGTGTCCACCCCCACCTTGCCGAGTCCTCTAATTTATAGAGGATCAAGCCATACATCAAAGGGTTGTAACCCTTCAATTTGTGGCGATTCCATTTCCAAAACCTTTGAAAAGTTGTCTCATTTCGAATGAAATCGTTAAGCATCATCTTATTGCCATGAGAAGGAACGTGTCCTTTGGAAATTGGTGGAAGGATTTGATCTTTTACATCAAGGGACATGACCTTTGGTCCTTCAAATTCAATTTTCTTGAATTGTTGCATTGTTTCCATGCAACGTGAGGACTTAAATTCCATGTAACCAACTTGATTCATCTTGGTTTGGTTGATCCAAACCGGTATTTCCACTAAATTCCAACGTTCCTCCCCCATTTTAGTGTATTCAAAGAATTCACTAAAATTACAACATTCTTCCAACAAAACTTAAGCATAAATGAAAATGTCGTGATGATTGAATTTTCACCTTAGTATATTATACTTAACGAATATCCGAATACAAAGGGTGTCGGTAACGATTGAACCAATTGACTCATATGAATATTCGAAGATAATATACACTCAAGTTTTCAAAACCTATAAGTGCCTTGACACTATTAACCGCCATGTGTCCAATCCTTCTCATAAGCGCACACGAAACCAAAGTCCAGGTTTCTTAAAGTGGCTACACTTCATGCTTACGTAGGTTGAATCTCTTATTCGTGTACCCGCATAATACACTTTTTCAAAGATTCAATTAAGAAGTTTTGAACTTCATCCTCTTCTCTCGTGCAGGATAACAAGCACATACCTTGGGATGACAAATTTTGTGCTTCAATTTCTGACAATAAGCTTTCCACATCGAAGTCAGCCTCTAACGTTGTATTATAGGGGAATTGGGTATCCCATGATCATAAATTATATGGACTTTAACCCATCCCTTTCACAGACTTGATCACCAAGTCACTAGTCAACCACTTCGTCAAATGATCAACCAAATTATTGCGAGTCTGGTCATACTGTCTAGACACAACACTATGAATGATCAGTTCACAGCTTTTATCGTGCCTTACTCCCACATGACCGTACTTGTCATTTTCACTTTGACTACCTTAATCAAATTAGCATTACTATCACTAAGAATAATAATAGGTGAGACTGGTTTTGCCATAAATTAATGTCATAAACCAAGCATCTCATCAATGATGTCTTTTCTCTAAGAGAAATCAATGCCACGAACTTTGACTCCATAGTGAAACTTAGTGATGCAAGTATGCTTTTAAGAGGCCCAAGATATGGCTCCTCCCCCAAGCAAGAGGACCCATCTCGATATTGAAGTATCACCTTTAACATGAGAAATCCAACTAACATCAACAAATCCTTCCAAAATTGATGGAAAGCCACTATAAGTCAATACAATGTGCCTTTGACATATCCTAGTACACGCCTCATTTCATTTCAAATGATGAGAACTAGGATTCATCACGTACCAACTTAATTGTTCTATCGCATATGCGATATCTAGCATCATGCAAGTCATGCATACATCTCCAGTTGTAAAACTGATTTCCAGTATTAACCATAAGTTCCATAGTAGGAATTGCATGCAAGTCATGCAAGTCATGCATTGGGGTCTTTAACTCACTACAATTCCTACTATGGAATTTATGCAAGTACCTTCTCATGCAGAAAATTTGAGAGAATGACTCTTCTTTGTCGTTCCGCTTGATTCAACACACAGAATCACATTTGCCTACCCCATGTCCTACATGGAGAATTGAAATAACAACTTTTTATCAAAGTTCACTTATCTTTTATTGGTTCCAAAGATAAGCATATGTTATACATACAAATGTACGATGACTTCATTATCATAATCATCATAAATTGTGTACACATGATGTCTTTTTGGTTTAAAATAACATAAACCACTTGACAAAATCACTTATCTTTGATTGGTCCCAAAGATAAATATGTCATCTACATACAAACACAACGACTCTATTACCAGAATCATCAAACATTGTATATACAATTTTGTCTCATTGGTTTAAAATAACATAAACCACTAGACAAAATCACACTACCAAACCACTAGACAAATCCAAGTTTATCTAGAACTTCGTAAATGTCGAATAGAGAATTAGACTAATTAACCATTGAGTATGTGACCTACCCAAAGGCAATTTTCATTCTTCTATTTCTCCATTTTACGAATCATTCTCTTTCTTCCTCATCTTCGAATCATCCCTCTTCCAAGTTACCTTCCGGATATGGAATACACCATGAGACATGTACGAAGAAAACCCATCTTCTACTGCCATCGATGAAAAATCCATCATCGAACATTCTAATAATTCCATAGATTGGAACCAGTTTCTTGTAAAGAGCGTTTCGAGCCATCGTACCGGAAAAATATTCTTTACGATTGTTGGGACTTTTAGGGACGAGGGTACACGTACGATAGCCCGAGACCGGGTGACTAAGATCATGATAGAGTCGTGAACAACGTTCACTTTCCGTAAAGAATATTTTCACCCTCAACAAGCCTAGGGTTACAGGAAATTTTTTCGTAGGATAAAACTGTCACCACTTTAGAATCTAGACTTAAGAAACTAAAGCATACTTAGAAGTTTAATAGGAAGAAGAATCTGTTTTGGTGTCCACCCCCACTTTGCCGAGTCCTCTAATTTATAGAGGATCAAGCCATACATCAAAGGGTTGTAACCCTTCAATTTGTGGCGGTTCCATTTCCAAAACCTTTGAAAAGTTGTCTCATTTGGAATGAAACCGTTAAGCATTATCTTATTTCCATGAGAAGGAACGTGTCATTTGGAAATTGGTGGAAGGATTTGTTCTTTTACATCAAGGGACATGACCTTTGGTCCTTCAAATTCAATTTTCTTGAATTGTTGCATTGTTTCCATGCAACGCGAGGACTTAAATTTCATGTAACCAACTTGATTCATCTTGGTTTGGTTGATCCAACGTAGTATGGTTGAGACCACAATTTATCGTATCAGACTGTGGTCCCAATTCACTTCTCAATTCGATTTAGGAGCTCATTCGGTCACTCTCCCCATTCCCTATTAACATCTCAACCTTAATTTTGAAAATCTCGTCAATTCTTCATTCATAAATCATACTCCGCCAAATAGTAGGGACGGTTATATCTTCATATGAAATTATGTTAGTATTTTATGACATTGTGGTGGAAGTTGGACTGCTTTGACTTTGCATCTCTGCCATTTACTTGAATTTAAAGTATCAAAATTATGCTTGTGTGTTTGAATTTAGGTTTCAAGACAAAAAAAATATTTTCTTAGTTATTATCACCTTTTAGTGTGAAAAATCTAACATATTATTCATTTTCCGCTCAACGTGATTTGCTTAGTCCGAACCATAGCGGAATAGACCGCACAGACATGGTCTAGTTTGAACCATATAATATTTAGTATGATCGTTGATTTGTACTCCATTCTAATTTGAACTAGACCACACCGTCATGATCTGCATCTTTCCTGGTTTTCATTTCATGATTCTTGCAACTCCAGTCCTTTTGCGAACCAAACCAACCCATATATAAACTTGTGATCAATAGTAAAGGAAATCTTAGAATAAAGAATCAAACCATCGTTGCATTTGTTCAAGTCGAAATATCAACTTATATTCCGTATTCATAAAATTTATATGATCAAAGACAAGATTGCACATTTATTCCGGTATGTTATTAATCCAATCGTCGATTAAAACCGGTGTTGACCCGTGCAGACCATACAGCTACACACTCACTAATATCTCCATCTACTAGTTGAAGTCGACCACACAACAAGCATAATTAGGAATTTTTCCCCAGATCTACCATCATTTAAAAAAAAGGACAAAAATACCACTGTTTTTGGAAAAATTTCCTAAACTAACACCATTTTCTGAAATCGTACACTAAAGGTGCAAACCACTGAAGAAACGCGTTAGGAAGATACGGTCAAAGTTAGGGCAGCCAAGGGCGGACTGTGTACCATGTAAGTAATCCGTGTCAGGAATCAAGAACCGCAGGTGAAGTGGGCAGTTTCTGGCCTGGAAAAACACAAATCGTGGTTGGAAAAGGTGGTTATTGTGTGTGCAAAACTACACCCCTCCAAGCAGGCGGTCCGAATCCTACATAAACTCCTCCCCCTTCCTTAATTTTTCACACTAAAACTCATTCTTCTCTATCTCTTTAAGATTATCCCCATATCCATCCCTCGCTGCACCCAAAAACCTAGGAAATAGTGGATATATACAATCAAAGATATTATGTTGATCAATGACTGATTGATCCCACTCTGATATTCGACCAAGATAACCATCGTTCAAGAGATGTTTGGAACGATCACAAGGTATATATAATTTATCATCATTTGTCATTTTTTATTTTGTTAACGCAAGTTAGTGGTTTGTAGAATAAAATTGTTAATCACTTAATCATATTGATTATTTTCATTTGTTTAGGATAATACAATGTGTCACTTATTTAGACTCTTTATAAAGAGATGCATGTCTAAGTAAATGAAGTATTAAGCTATCATCAAACATCAATAGATGGCGATGATGACTTTCACTTTCAGGTCAGGCTGCTGCTCAATTAAATGCTTCATAGCCGGCGGCCATGGCTTCCTGCTTTTCATATCACGCCTTCTTATAGTTAATAATATATTCATAACCACTACAAATGTCTATCATTAAAGGAGATTTTGGTACACATTATCTACAGGGTGATCTTAAATTCAGTCCAAAGTTATATGATACTCCATGAAAAGATGGTGACAATCGATTATTAGAAAACAATATAAAGTAACTAAATCATTTTTATTTTAATTTATTTTCTTTCGTTTCGTTTTCATTTTGTTTTCTTTCGTCACATTTATAAGAAACGGAATGGCGATAACATGTTCCCAAATTTCCACAATTAGAGAACGGTAATGCCCAATTCAAAGAAAGCCAATCTGCCAACAATTGTTAAACTATTTCATCCTTCTCTGTTTACTTTATACAAGTACTGGATACAGGCCAGGTGAAAAGAAAACACAGACGATACATCAAAACGTCACCAAGCGTCAGTCGAGAAGGAACAGAAACGAGCAGATTCATCCTCTTCAACGCCAACAACGACCTCTACACAGCAAAACTCCTTTTCAAGTCTCTTTATAACTTTCTTCCTTGGTTAGTTTCTGTATCGACAATTCTGAACAAAATGGTGCGGAGAGATTCACCATGGCAACTAATCACTCAGTCTATAGGATCTTCCCCTGAAGGCTGTTCCTGTGCCAGGCTGCTGCTCAGGCTGCTGAGCCGCCGCTCGGGAATTCACTTGTGCTGGAGCTCCTATTCTATATCTTCTCACCACCTTCTGTCTATAAACAGCTTAGGAAAAGTTATAGCAGATTGCAGTCGACGTGGATGATTCAAAGACTTGAGATGAGTTATTAGACGCATAATAAAACTATGGAAGGAAGCAATGTAAAAGGATACACCCATCTTGGAGTCTTCAGATAGGTTCTCCCAGTTGAGAGCGGGTGCAACACCGTTAGGAAGTAGTATAAATGACCAGCGATGATCCCCAGAAGGTCGGGCAAAATTGGAGACCCAAAAATAACATCCAGGGCAAGCATGGTCCAGGGTAGATAAAATGCCTACGAGAAACCGAAACAAAAAAACAGAACTTTGATCATTCCGTATAATAGGCAAGAGTTTCTAATTTCTACCAACTGGAAGATCAGCATCAAAGATGCAATAATAATCAAAGCCTCGCAACATGAGAGCACAAATTTGGCATTACCTTAAAGGTCACCAGGCCATACATGTTGATTTGAGCATTTGGGAACTCCCTGCTCCAGACATAAAGCAGCATGAACACAAGTGAAATGCCCAAGAAAGGGTTCCACAGAAAAGGGATGGCCGACAGACCCTGTGGCGCAGAGAAATATGCTCGTTATCCTAGATACGATGGCTAACAAAACCGCAATTCATTTGAGAATTGTTATTAACATTAACAACCACAAAAGCCACACATCGGTAGGGAGAACTACAGTTCAGTGCTAGAAGCCACAAGTGAATGAAGTTCACAATACTTGCAACACCCAAGAAAATTTTGCTAACAAAGGTGCATTTCCAGACTACTCCATTACCACATTCTGCCATTTCACAAGAACATTGTACTGAACAGCCATCGATACCCAGCTAAGAGTCTAAAACAGAAGAAAGAAAGAGACACACAATCATGTTCACATACCAGAAGCGTCAAGCCTCCAAAGATCATCATCCAGAGAAAATCAGCAGTACGCCTGTCAAATGTTGCCTGCTCCAGTTGAACACCATACCGTGCTCTGCATAAGGTTTGAAACAGATCAGAACTAGAGAATTGTGCTACAAGTACATGCTATTGAGCCTACATGGTTAACTCCGTTCAAAGAAAGTAGCATCATAGACCACAGCTAAAGTTCCATGAAAGTTGGAAACTCTGGAACATAGACCAAAACTAAAAGGGATAACCATCTTTCAGAACGATTACTCACATCATCAAGAGCCGAATACCAAAATTGATGGAGAATTTCCCAAGAAAGAAGAAACTAGTAACAAGCCTCCACACCTAGAAAAGGGAAACAGAGAAGAACAATCAGAAGCGAGTCCTACAGCCAAGCTTCAATTGAAAACCAGAGAGGTTAAACAATACCTACCTGTAACCGGTAGAACACGTCTTCATATATCAATGCTATATACGCCGGATGAAGCAGCTGGAGCGAACAGACTGTAGTAACCGCCAGGCACGCGGTGCCATAAGCCCTGATGATCGGTGGAAGGGAAAGGTAGTACCTGAAACCTCAAAGAAAAGCCATGCTCAGCCACAAAATGCTTACACCGATCAAGCAAGGGAATCGAAACCCCGCTCTACCAAACTAATTATACTTTCTAAAATCTTCTACCAGACAACTCTTCTCAGAAGAAATTCACTTCCGAAATTAGGGCAAGCCATCGCATTCAGGATAGGAATTTCTCTCTGAATTCGGGAAAAGGCATATAGATTCAAGCGGAGCGAAGGGAATCAGGCGGAAAAAAACGAAACAGGAGGAAAGAGACATGGAGCTTACTCGCCCGGAGACGACATTGGACGGCGGCGGCGGTGGAGGAGGAAATTTCAGTACGAACTCGGAAGAGCGGTGGGAAACGGCGTCAATGATCTGAATCGGAATTAGCGATTCTTCTTTATAACTTGGAATCTTGTTGGGGAAGAAAATCGATGAGGCGACATATACTAGCTAGCATTTCTTGTGGATTCCTATTTTTCTATTGTTCGAGAACGATCCAGAAGTTTGTTAAAGACTTTCGGCCCAACCCAATAATTGAAACAAGGGAGGAAAATGGGACAGCTAGGTCTCGTTGTATCAGTAGAAGGTCTGTTCAGCCAATGATCCTTCTGAGCTCTGGGCCTCTGGCCCAGTGAAATTGGAACAAGACGAGTGTCTTGAAAGGCAAGTGTCCAGTTCCTTTTTTTTTTTTTCTTTCCTTTTATCATAAAATATCCTTTCGAATTTAGGTGTGATTTATTATGGGGATTGCTAATTCTCGCCCTAGCTCTATAGTAATCGCCCTAATTTGAAAGTAAAAATGACCTCTTTATCCTTTTTTAATTAAAATTTTTTGGTTGTTCATCGCCCTAGTTTTTCTGCGTCTTTTGGCTCTTCACTCTTCAGTATCTTTTTTTTCTTGGACGAGGTTGAAACGGAAGAGTTCAGAATCCGTCGACGAAAGAAGGCGAATGGGACTCCATGATTTGGGTGTTTGTTCCGGAACAAGAATTAGAGAGGTGATTAACATAGACCGAATGGTTAAACAAATAAACTTTGGAGTTACCACCTTACGGTCCCTTGAGCAAAAATCGCTCTTTTCGCCGGACTCCCAGCAGAACCATTAGAAATTTAGAATCACAAAAGCCAGATATACTCCTTTCCGGTCAATGAAATGACCTCAATTCTATCCATAGTAATCAGCGGAGGGTTCATGTTATCAATTGTGATCGTTTGATCCGTAGTCTATTTGTAGACTATAAATAACCCTGAATCAAATGGAGGGTTTATTTTAACGATTGTGGAATGCCCTTTTTGATTGTAGACTTGCGAATGGATAATTTGGCATGTTTGAACGAGATTTGACTGGGTGGTTGAGTGATTGATGGTCCAAAGGAGTTAAAACTTGGGTTTCCCCTGTTTCTGATTTGATGGCTTCCACTTTCTGCAGAACTGAAGAGGCCGATTAATATTTCTTTGATGATGAATTGATATGTAAGATGCCAATTGATTGAGAGTTTGGAGTTTGTACAATGGGTGTCGATGACTATGGCTTCCACCATCAACCTCACCATTCCATTCTCGATTGATTTCACTGACCTAGTTCTTCTCCGCTAACAGACCAGTCCGACGGCGGCGGGATGGAGGATGGGTGTTTGGAGCGGTCGGCGCCGAAGTGATTTCTGTTTTCTGTGTCAAGGGTGGTTTTTGGAGTGCACGTAGTAGGGCCACGCCCGAAGAAAATCTATTAGTTAATTAAGGTTAATTTAGTAATTTTATATTTTATTTTAGGGCGATTATAGTAAAACTAGGGTGATGTTTAGCCATTCAGTTTATTATACATATAACTAGATTGTACTCCGGCCTGTTGGCCGGTTGCAATATATGATGACAATAACTAACAAAGTTTCGAAGTTTAAATTTCAGTAACTCTCCGCTTCTCTTATATTTCTGCCACGATTATATGCAAATTAAAAAATAACGATATCAATTTTACCAAATAGCAAGCTAATTTCTTAATTTTTACCGTTAAGAAATTCAAATTATTCAATTCCTGGAAAACAGAAAATGTACATGCAACATAAAAATTAATTACATTGTAATCAGAGCCATCTTTGTAAAATTTTATCCAAAATAAGCTTATTGGTGTTCAAAATAATCGTAATCACCTATTAACCATCAACTCCACTATATTCGTTATCGACAGGTGCTTCACAACAAAAGAATTTGCCTTATTATAGTTGCAAATGTTGTTGGAGATTCTTTATTTTTTATTTTTTATAAGGGTGATATATGTTTCATTTTTTGATTAAGGTACTACTTAAGATATTCGAACCTGGGACCTCCAGGTTCTAGGCTAGTGGTATTACCACTAGGCCAAGCCCTTATTCGTAAATTTAGTGCGTCTGCCAGTTGGAGATTCATTTTTTTTTCCATCAATGATTATGTTCAAAATTGTTAGTTTGGTTATAGTGTAGAAATTCAACTTCATTCTTTCTTCTTCCTTTTTAAAAAAACAATACTTCATTCCTTCATTTAATAAGACATGAGGAAGAGAATGTATCATTCTTCAACTATTTTTAATAGCTTTTCAACAATGATTCTAAAACATTATGTCTTCTTGATTATCCAAGACAACAAAATCATATTTGGTAGTATTCACAACTCGAGTTGGATCCGAAATATGAAAATATTAGTAATTGATTGGGTAGTATCCTCAATATGAAAAATGTTAATAATTGAGGTTATGTTATTTAGAATAGCAATATAAACTTTAGTTAGGATGATTCCCAAATTGACTATAGGAATTTGATCTCATTTATTATAATAAAAATAAAATAATTTAAGATGCATAGTATTAATAGTCTTAGTAAGAATTTATTGAATTGAGCAACTTCATAGATTTATTTTCACAACACATCTCTTCTGCTCGAATTAAAACTTAGAACTTTAATACAATCAAATGACTTTCAAATCAAAAGTTATACATGTAAGTTGATTAGTCACGTGTTACGACATCCACAGATGATTTGAACTTCAAAACAGGTTTTTTTTTAATATATAATTGTTTGTTGAGTAACTTGAAATTCTCAAAAGTGTAAAAATATTTATTCACTTATGCAATCCGAAACCCCTAGAGACTCAAACTTCTAATAAATGTTTTTAAAATTATTAGGCAATTATCATTTTTTTTAAAAAATTTATCATTCTTTGAGAAGAAAACAATAATATTATAGATTAAATTTTAGACCAAATGCTTTTAAACTTGAGCTAAACATATAATTTGATCTCCGAGTGAAAAATGATCATATTCTTGAATTGTTAAATCGGAAACCATATGAAACTTCATTTTTTATGTATTAAATGCATTTGAAACTCTCGTTTATATAGTATCATAGAATTATCTCTTTATTTTTTTATTTATACTTTATGTATAAAGTCGTTTTATACCAAGTAAACTAATGATGCATTAATTTATGTTGATTTATTACCTGTTAAATGCATTTTAAACTCTCATTTACGTAGAATGATAGAATTGTTCCTATATTTTTTTATTTTTTTATAGTTTATGTATAAACACATTTAAGACGAAGTAAAGTAATGATGCATTAATTTATATTGATTTGTAATTATCAGTTTCTATAATTTAGTAGGTTGTGAAAAAGGAAATGGCAAGCCCAAGTGATATGGCACTTGTGAGTTACCCACAGGCCACAATAGCCCATCCACCGAAAGTTAATAAGACGAAAAAAGACTCATATCTCCTTCCTTGCTTTGTGGGGAGTCCAAGAAAATTTGATTAAATAGGTGTCGAGCAAGAATATGCGTATATTATGTATGGCAGGATATCGATAATTATCAGTGTAATTGATAATTTGCTATACGTGATTAGATGACAACTCCAATACGTATTGCCGATGATTTAAATTTTGTGAGACCATATGAATGTGAAAAACTCAACAAGGTATGAAATCTGTGTGAAACTTGGAATACAAGTCATTAGTGACTTAGGAAAGTATTTGGGAGTCCCTGTTCTGCATGGTAGGTTTACTAGAAACACGTGTAAGTACATATTTGACAAGATGGACCAAAAATTGATAGCCTGGAAAGCGAGGACCCTCTCCCTTGCGGTCAGAGTCACTCTGGCGAGTGCTATCCCGAATGTCATATCAACCTATGCTATGCAAACCCCATTTCTCCCTATGTCTGTGATATGATCGATAAGAAGATTAGAGGATTTGTCTGGGGATCGCAGGAGGGTAAAAGAGTGAAGAATTTGATGACGCGGAATTGAAAGAATACAAGAGATAAGAGATTTTACGTGGTATCCTTGATCGATTGATTGATCGAGACTGATCCACGCTGAGCTCGAAAGAGCTCACGACTGGTGTTTTATTATTTGAGTACTACATTGTCACTAGGGTTGGGAATCCGGTCCCAATTTTCCGGTTAAACCAGAAATCGGGCAGTTAAAAATCGTCCCGATTGTAACCGGAAACCGGATTCCATTTAGCCCAATCCAATTGACCAAGGAGGAGAGAGAATGGCCTGGAAGAATCCTGGGAGTGGGAGGGATTAGGGTGTGATTTTTATTTGTTTTTTGTTTCATTGTAATTTTTTGAAACAACATCGTAAGACCATCTCCATCCCTGCAATAGGTTAGCCATTTCATAAATGGACCCCACATCCACATCACCAACTTTAGCAATTATTCAATTCAACAATTTCAAATCATCTACATCCCTGCAATAGGTTAACAATTGCAATTGATGGGACCTACTACATATTCTTTTCCTTAACAATACATTTGCATAATAGATAATAGACTTTTGAAAATTCAATAAACACAAGATACATAGCATACACCAAATATAAATAAAGAAAAATTACATAATGAAATACAAAAAATGCAAAACAAAATACAAAAATTCAAAATGAAAGTAAAAAATATACTAGACTACTCGTCATCTTCCTTTCCTCCAAATCGATTCCAAATCTCTTCAACTATACATCTTTGTATTAAGTATTCATGTTCAATATAATTAAAATATAATTTTATGATTATAATTTATTAACAACTGAAATTGTTTTCAATCCAATCCAATTTTTAGTTGTACAGTTAGCACAATTATCATCTAAAAAACTGGGTAAAACTGGGCCGGTTAAACCAGGCCGGACCATTTTCAACCCTAATTGTGGGGGCTTGCTTATGATAGATTCGTGCTAAGTCTTATATAGTGATAAACTAGGGTTAAAACTTAAAACCCTAACGAGAAGAGTCGAGTACGACAAAGTATTTGTACCTACTACAACTTGGACAAGGCTCAACAAGGCCCAATACTAACAAGGTTTAAGTAACCTCAACACTCCCCTCAAGCGAAGACATAAATGACAAGAATGTCTCGCTTGAAGAAGTGATAACTCGATATTTGCACACGTTTTTGTCCACCATCTTATACTGTTTGAGCCTCATTTCTGGTGTTTTAAATCGATTTCACGCTAGGGTGTTTTTGTTTATGATAGTTCGGGTCCTAGTACGTTGATGGAGGTTTGGATACAGATTCAGGGTCGATTGGACAAAGTTTGGACAGTTGACGGGAAGAATGGAAAGTAACATGGCCTGACCATATTGTCACACGGTCGTGCAACTTGGTCGTGCAACACCCTTTTACGCGGTCAAGGCAGTACGGGGCGTGCAAGTACCCCTTTTGGCCGTATGGGATTTCCAGGGACTTCACACGGGTTGGTCGGATTTCCACACTGCCGTGCAGTTCTAGCTGTGCAGCGCACCACAAGTCACTAAACCGAACGATGCATTTTGGAGAGTTACACGGGCACGTGGGGATTTTCACACGGCTGTGTGGTCGTGGATTTCTGGGTTTTAGCCCAATTTCTCTTCTTTGAGAGGGGAATCGAATATTCAGAGCAAAAATAGAGTCCTAGAGAGTGAAAGTGCAAAGAACAAATCCTAGGATCAATTTTGGAGTTGGGTTTCATCAATCAAACTTGGATTTCGTCCTTGGAGTGAAGATTATCATCCCAGAGCTTATCGTATACATCATTACGAGTATGATTCCTCTAATTTTTGTTTTCTACTCTCTCTCTATCTCTCTACGGAGTAGACCTTTCTCTCACTTGGGTATGAAGAACCCTAGTTCCATGTGTTAGGAATTTGAGTTGTAATGACTTTTGGGATGATATACTGTTTGATTATAATCGATTGAAGTGTGTTTATAAGGTCAATTGAATCTTGATCAACTTCTCTTGATATCTGTTGCAACCTGTGATAGATAGAATCTGAATAGGTTGTTAGAGCTTCTTCAATCGATAGGAGTGAATTGATTGTACGAGAGTCAGTCAATTCACTACTTTGTACTGGAATCTGTTTCCAGTAGTGGAGTTCTGTGCTAATTGCCTTAGCGTTCTATCCCAATGAAGACTAGTCGTCTGCCAGGTAGTCCGTCTGAGAGGGCTTGGTCAGCTTAAGAGATTCCATGCTACTGTCAGATCTTCCGCAGTTTAATCAACAGTAGAACTACCAAAGGAAATTACAACTTGGACCTAACTAAGGAGCTACTAGCTAGGGGGACTCATTCCCGAGTGACCCTTCTCTTGCTTTAGAAAACTGGACAATTTACTGCTTTCTTTCTGCTTTAGTTTGAATTCATTTTAACTAAACTTAGTCCCGCTAGATAATAGATAATCACGGAGTAGGCAGTACATCTAGGCCGTAGGTTGACATTTATTACTTGATTCCACTATACTGCATTTCCATTCAGCAATTACACTTGGTTGCAGTTTGGTGTTGTGTCGCAGCGTGTCAAGTTTTTGGCGCAGTTGCCGGGGACTTCTAGGTTATTGTAGAAACGTGAAAGTCTATTACTTTAGCATTTTCTTTACTGCATTCTCTCTTCCACCTGTGTGCCTTCACGGATTGGGTTTGCCGTCTGTGTGCATGTAGTGCATGACCCATAGCCAGTCGGGAGATCTATTGCTGTTGAATCAGGATATTGAACAAACATGCCACAACTTCAAAAGAGCTTTGAAAGCACGACTGGGTGTGGAGGAGGCTATAGCATAACTAAACACTAACTAGGAGAAAGACATGAGTGATCCAAATGATGGCGGGGAAGTTGTCCCTGATGAGCACACCATGGGATATGTCACGACCTTACTCTCGATCGTGCGGCCCTAGCTCTCAATTCCGTTAGAGCGCTAGGCAGCCTTCTCTCAAACTCACAAGCAAGCAAAGACAATGGATTGGGAGAACTTTCTAGTGTGTATTACTCTAAAAAAAATGATGGAATGAGTTACAAGTGAGGGAGATGGCTCCTTATATAGGCTACTCCACATACAAGGCATCAATGCCCCTCATAATGTCCCTCTACTACATCAATACACCCCATTAAGTCCCCCCATTATGCACTCTATAAATGTCACCCATTATGTGACTCATAAGTGCATCATTAAGCTCTACATTAAGGTGGAGAATCCTAGGAGCATCTCCATGCTACTAGTCTTCCATGCATGCCACATGTGCAGCCGCCATGTTGTCACCTTGTTGGCGGCATGTCATCTGCCACATGTGACATCCTCCCCCACCTATGCTCGCGACGCCCTCGTGGCGTCCTCTTGATGGAATGCCTCGATCAAGTCCTTGTTCTTCCAAAGCGTGAGCTCTTTCTCCCAAGTTGCTTCACTTTCCGGAAGGTTGCGCCACTTGACTAAGTACTCCACAAAGCTTGGATGTACGCCACGACGAGGAATGACACGACGTGCCATGATTTCTTCGACTTCATGGTCGTGTGTCTTGGTGATGAGTGTTGGTGCGCGCTATGACTCCCTTCTCTGCTCGTCCTCCTTGTCTTCGTGGTAAGGCTTGAGTTGGCTCACATGAAAGACTGGATGGATCTTCAAGTGCGTCGGCAACTCCACCTTGTATACCACCTTGCCAATCCTCTTCACGATGGGGGAATGGCCCTTCATAGCGGCGAAGCAGTCCCTTGTGCACGTTCTTGAGATGCTTGAAGCGATGAGGGTAGAACTTGACCATCACCATGTCTCCCTCTTCGAACTCCAAGTGCCGCCTCTTCTTGTCCGCCCATTTCTTCATCTTCTTAGCGCGGGCTAAGTAAGACTTGGCCATCTCCATCTTCTCGTGCCAGCCTTTATCGAACTTGTAGGCCGCCGGACTGTTGCCCCTATACCCCGTTGCCACCGTCGTAGGTGTCAAAGGTTGCTTCCCCGTCGCCAACTCAAATGGACTTGTGTTGGTCGACTCGCTGCGGTGCAAGTTGTAGGAGAACTGTGCCGTGTCCATCAACTTCACCCAATCTCGTTGGTTTGCACTCACGTAGTGCCGCAAGTACACCTCCAACAAGGCATTCACCCGCTCCGTCTGTCCGTCGCTTTGAGGATGAAACGCCGTCGAGAAGTTCAAGTTTGAGCCCATGATCTTGAACAACTCTCGCCAAAATCTGCCCGTGAAGCGCCCATCTCTGTCGCTCACAATGTTGCTAGGAACGCCCCAATACTTGACCACGTTCTTGAAGAATAGACGTGCCGCATCCTCTGTCGTCAAGTCTTTTGGCCCTGGAATGAACACTCCATACTTTGAGAATCTGTCCACCACAACCATGATGCAACCGCATCTATCGACTTTGGGAAGTCCGATGATGAAGTCCATGCTTACACTCTCCCATGGTCGTTGAGGCGTGGGCAAGGGCTCTAGCAAGCCTGCCGGGCTTCTCTGCTCCATCTTGTCTTGTTGGCACACAAGACAAGTCTTCACATACATCTCCACGTCGTCTCTCATATGCGGCCAGAAGTATGCTTCTTCGATGAGCGCTTGCATTCTCTCGATGCCGGGATGGCCCGCCCACTTGGAATCATGGCACTCCTTCATGATCTCCTTCCTCAATTTGGCCCATCTTGGCACGAACACCCGCTCTCCCTTGGTCATGATGATCCCATCCTTCATCCAAAACCGTCGAGTTTTACCTTGCTCGATGTACTCCGCTACGGTTTTGGCGAAGGAGTCATGGCCAAGGCCTTCGACGATCCCCTCCTTCAAAGGAAACGTGCGCTGGCTGATGCTTGCGGCTGCACTCTTGCGGCTAAGAGCATCGGCAACGGAATTCGCCTTGCCTGGATTGTACTCTACGACGAAGTCGAACTCGGCCAAAAAGTCTTGCCACCTCGCTTGCTTAGGGGTGAGCTTTTTCTGCGTCAGAAAGTAGCTCGTTGCCACGTTGTCCGTCTTCACTACGAACTTTGACCCCAACAAGTAGTGCCTCCATGTGCGCAAGCAATGCACCACGGCCGTCATCTCCTTCTCTTGAATGGTGTATCGCCTCTCCGTCTCGCTGAGCTTCCAACTCTCGAAGGCAATGGGATGCCCATCTTTCATCAGCACGCCTCCAATTGCGAAGTCGGATGCATCGGTCTGCACTTCGTAGGCCAACGTCGGGTTGGGGAGCACGAGCACGGGCTCCTTCATCACCGCTGCTTTCAAGGCCTCGAATGCTTCTTGGCACCTTTCCGACCAATCCCACGCCTTGTTCTTCTTCAAGAGATCCGTCAAGGGTGCTGCAATGTTGGAGTAGCCATTGATAAACCTCCGATAGTAGTTGGCAAGGCCGAGGAATGACCGCAACTCTGGCACCTTCGTCGGCGGCTCCCATTCTTAGATTGCCTTCACCTTCGCCCCATCCATCTTCAAATTGCCTCCACCAATGACGTGCCCCAAGAATGGAACCTCTGTGGCGGCAAATGTGCACTTTTCCCTCTTGACGTACAACTCGTTGTCGCGAAGGACTTGGAAGACTTGGCGTAGATGCTCGGCATGCTCATCGAGTGTTTTGCTATACACGACGATGTCATCCAAGTAGACCACAAAAAACCGGTCCAAGAATGGTTCGAACACTTGATTCATCAAAGTGCAAAACGTGGCTGGTGCATTGGTGAGACCGAATGGCATCACAAGAAACTCGTAAGAGCCATACCTCGTCACACAAGCCGTCTTTGGCTCGTCGCCCTCTGCTATCCGCACTTGATAGTAGCCCGAGCGAAGATCAAGCTTGGTGAACCACATCGCATCTCCAAGCTGGTCGAACAAGTCGGCAATGTTGGGAATCTGCCACTTGTTCTTCACCGTCAACTTGTTGATGGCTCTATAGTCGATGCACATCCGCAACGACCCTTCCTTCTTCTTTTGGAACAACACCGGTGCTCCAAAAGGTGACTTCGATGGCCGCATGTAGCCTGCGTCCACCAAGTCCTTGAGCTCCCTCTGCAATTCTTCTAACTTCGGTGGCGACATTCGGTATGGTGCTCGCGAAGGAGGCTTCGCTCCTGGCTCCAACTCGATCTTGTGGTCCACCTCTCTTCTTGGTGGCAGCTTCTTGGGCAACTCCGATGGCATCACGTCATCGAACTCTTCGAGGACGCCTTCGATGATGGGAGTTGTGATTCCCGTTGAGCCTCCTTCTTTCTTCATTTTCAAGGACACAAGAAAGGTTGGTTCATTCTTCTTGAACCCCTTCACTACCTGCATAGCTGATAGAGCACTATGGGGACCATCTTCTCTCAAGAGATGGACTGCATGGAACTCCCCTTCCTTCTCCAAGCACATCGTGTTGGAGTTGGGCTTCAAGAGCATTCTCTCCTTGTCGAGGAAGTTGATGCCGAGGATGACTGGGTGATCGTCCATGGTGACGACGGAAAATTCGATGAGGCCTTCCCACTCGCCAAGCTTCATTGGTACGTTGTGAGCAACTTCATGGATTGGGATGGACTCCGAGTTGATTGTCTTGAGCCTCCCTTGCCCCTTCTCGTAGGCAATACCCAGCCGGTTTGCCTCCTCGATGCGAAGAAAGTTGTCCGTGGCACCGGTATCCACCAAGGCTTTTGACTCGCCTTGCATGAATTGCGCTAGAACATAGCACCTCCCACGCTTGCTCTCCTTGACGTCGGTCTTCACCATGCCAAGCTTGCGGATTGAGCCAATCTTGGCCTCCGCCGCCTTGGGCTCCTCATCTTGAGCTTCCATGGCCGCCAATCTCGCCTTCCTTGGGCAATCTCGCACTCGATGTGGTCCGTCGCAAAGGAAACAAGACATGGGTCTTGGCTCGTACTTACCCCCTTTGCTCGAACCACCTTGGTGTTGTTGAGTGCGAGAACCCTCCTTGAAAGGCTTCTGCTGTTCTCCACCCTTGTTGGGCTTCGAACTCTTCTCTTTGCTGCTGCTCTCTTGCCTTTTGTACTCGACAAAAGACTCCGCCGTGGCCATGGAAGTTGCAAGGTCTTGCACTCCTCGGCGTTGCATCTCCATCTTGGCCCATGGTTGCAGCCCATCAAGAAAGCCGTGCATGGCCTCCTTGTCCGTGATGTCCGGGATCTCTAGAAGCAGCTCCGAGAATTCTTTCACATATTCTCGAACTCCACCCCTCTGGGTGATACTCTCAACTTTGAACGGGCTTCAAACTCCACGTTCTCTGGGTAGAACTGCTTTTTGATTTCTCTCTTGAAATCTTCCCACGTTACCATCACACAAGTATCTCTTTCGACGTCCGCTTCACGTCGCCTCCACCACACCATTGCAACATCAACCAAGTATAGTGGAGCGGTACGGAGTTTTACCTCATCCTCTTGGATGCCAGACGCCTTTAAGTACTGCTCAAGACTCCAAAGGAAGTTCTCTAGCTCCCTCGCGTTCCTTGAACCTCCGAAGCTCTTCGGTCTTGGAACATTAGCACGTGGGACGGATTGCACCGGGGCTGGTCTGCTAGCCATGGCTCTCTTCACGAGAGTGACCTCACTCTTGAGATCTGCAATCTCCTCCTTCACGCCGACCAGCTCAGCCTGGACGTGCTCTTTCACAACTTCAATGGCGTTGTTCAAGGATGTGTTGATGGTGTTGTTGATGAGGGCCACAAGCTCTTCTCGTATGCCATCATGACTAATCTCCAAGCTCGACAAACGAGCATTCATACCTTCAACATCACTTTCGAATTGGGCAAAGTTAGCTCCCAAATCCTCGATGACAGTGACATCTTCGGAAAGCTTCACCTCCATCCTCGATACTCGCCTCTCTAGGGACTTGAGTGGATCACGGGTGCTCGACTTGTCTTTTGGCCTCCCGCCTGGGGTAGGCTCTCTGCCACGATGCTTCTCACCGTCGTCATTGACTTCTGATCTCGACATTTTTGGTGAGGCTCTTCCTTTTCGTTTGGCTATTGCTTCTACTTTGCAAGCACAAAGTCGAACGGGGCTCTGATACCACTTGTCACGACCTTACTCTCGATCATGCGGCGCTAGCTCTCAATTCCGTTAGAGCGCTAGGCAGCCTTCTCTCAAACTCACAAGCAAGAAAAGAACAAGAAAGCAAAGACAAAGGATTGGGAGAACTCTCTAGTGTGTATTACTCTAAAAAATGATGGAATGAGTTACAAGTGCGGGAGATGGATCCTTATATAGGCCTCTCCACATACAAGGCATCAATGCCCCTCATAATGTCCCTCTACTACCTCAATACACCACATTAAGTCCCCCCATTATGCACTCTATAAATGTAACCCATTATGTGACTCATAAGTGCACCATTAAGCTCTACATTAAGGTGGAGAATCCTAGGAGCATCTCTATGCTACTAGTCTTCCATGCATGCCACATGTGCAGCCGCCATGTTGTCACCTTGTTGGCGCCATGTCATCTACCACATGTGACAGATACTACTGGACCGCCAGGGCCGCAGACATGAGGTTGCCCATCCAACACCCTCTAGTTGTGGCCAACAACTTTGAGGTGAGCACCTCACATATCACCATGCTAAAAGGTTCGATGGTATTCCGTGGGAAGACAGGCGAGTGCCCGCGCTCGCACTTGAGGCGATTCCATGAGCTGATCGATGGAATCAAGATAAATGGGGTCCCTGCCGATGCCATCCAGCTGAGATACTTCCCATTCACTCTAGAAGGGTCGGAAAAGGAATGACTAGACACCCGACCTCCGGGATCGATCACTATGTTCGCCGGCCTGGCCGACAAGTTCCTCACCCGCTATCATCCCCATCAAAGACAGCGGACCAGTAGAAGGAGATCACTCATTTTGCACAAGAGGAAGATGAGACCACCCTGAATGTGTGGGAGAGATACACCAGTCTCTTCCTAAAGTGTCCCAATCATGGTTTTAACGACACCTTCAGGGTTGGCACCTTCTACCGGGCTCTCTTCCCCGAAGATAAGCAGCTGATTGACTCGGTATGTGGCGGGAACATGCTGACTAAGATGCCACTGCAGTTGAACCAACTCTTTGAGGAGATGGCAAAGCAAGGATATGACTGGGGTACTGCTAGGAGGTCAAGGCGAGCACCAGGCCGGGGTGTACATGCTGTGGACACTCAGTCCTCTGATTTGGTGCAGGTTGTATCTAAGCTGGTCTCAGCCATTGATCATACTCGAATGGTTCCAGGGACTAACAGCAGCTGTCAATGCGTTTCTAGTGGTTCGAGAGCTCCCATCATACCGTAGAAGACTGTCAGGCGATGAGGGAGTCGACTACACCCCAGGAGCAGTTGGACTTCATCGACAATGCCAGGCATTTCGACCCCTACAACACCACTTATAACGAGGGGTTGCACCAACATCCCAACTTCTCCTGGAGTGGAAATGATCCTAAGACACCAGTCTCCTAGGGACCTCCAGGCTTCTAGAGACCGCCATACCAGCCCAGACAGGGGCAATTCCAGCAGTAGCAGTCTCTCTACCAGCCCAGACCGGGACAGGCGGCTCTACCGCAGCCGAGTCCTTCCAGTAATCAGGTGTAGCTCCTGCAAACCCAGTGCAAAATGATCCAATGGTAGAGCTGCGAGATCTGGTGGGTTCTCTAGCCAGCTCGAGTGCTACTAAATTCAACAACATCGAGCAGTTCATGGATAAACCTTCCACTAAGTTCATTAGGCTTGAAGTTGGCCAAAGGAACACTTAGACTGTTATGAGGGATATCCAAAACCCAGCTTGGAGATGTGGCTCAAGCTGTTGCGTAGAGGGAGCTAGGAACTTTACCGGGTCATACCATTCCCAGCCCGAAGGACCCGAATGCCCACTGCCATGAGGGGAGAAAGAAGCCATTCAAATCGATCTCTATCTCACCCTGGATCGCCACATCATTGGAGGAGCCACCAGAGCTGGAGCTTAAGCCCCTCCCCTCTCACCTGGAGTATGCATTTCTCTGGGAGGGGAATAAGCTCCCCGTCATTATCAGCTCAGATCTGACACCCGAGCAGAAGAATAGACTGGTGGCTCTATTGAATAAGTACGCCCGGGCTGTGGCATTGAAGATAACTGACATCAGAGGCATTAGCCCATCCTTCTGCTCCC
Source organism: Linum trigynum (assembly GCA_964030455.1). Classification (NCBI taxonomy): domain Eukaryota; kingdom Viridiplantae; phylum Streptophyta; class Magnoliopsida; order Malpighiales; family Linaceae; genus Linum; species Linum trigynum. The sequence continues at coordinate 11,237,167 of OZ034814.1, forward strand.
ACAGAATTCTAATGGAGGATGAGTGACACGACCCGATCCTTTTTGAAAACCCAAACCACAACTCAAACCAAAAACCAATTACTCCGGAGCAACCCAAACCACATTTTAAAATAAACAAACTGACATTATTTTAGAACGATTAACGAAAAGCCCCAACACTTGGGCAAAATTCTCAATCTCAAACACTTAAAACGACTTAACACAGAATCTCCAGTTTATACTAATAACCATGAAACAGAATAATTAACTAATCTAACTTGACTCCTCACGAGCTTTCCGATATCCCGTCGATGGTGGTACTGCTACTCGCCTCACCCTGCTTCTTCTCGTGATCCACTTCTGCTAGACTATCCTCAACCTGGTGAGTGAGAAGGGGCCAGTCTCGTTGTTACTTCCTAAGGTCTTTGCCCTACGCAAACTCCCTATTAACACATTATTAGGGGAATGCCTTCCTTAGACGAAAGTCGTTCTCACTTTCATCCTTTAAACTTTACTATCAAACAGTCTATAAGAGATCTCTACTCCTATCTTATCTTTAGAATTCCCTTACTTATATTCTTAATCCAAAGACACCAACACAAGGGACCACCGCGTTACGTCTCGTTGTCCGGTGTCCCTACCCTAGTATGCCAACCGCGTTACGTCTCGCTGTCCGGTTGCATACCCAAACTAGGCAATGGCAATGCGTTACGTCTCGCCGTCCAGTCCATGCCCGTCAACTAGTGCGTTACGTCTCGCCGTCCAGTAGTGACCCAACATACTCGATCAATTGCTGCGTTACGTCTCGCCGTCCAGTAGTGACCCGACCATCTACCGCGTCCAGTAGTGTCCCAACCGCCCGAGGGTTTCTCTTACCATCAATCCATAAAACATCACATACACTCATACATAGCACAACGCGTACCTTCACCCTTACAGGCGGTGGGATGCCTCACACACATATCTCGCATACTAGAAAAATTAACTAAATAATAACTTGAACGAAAAGCATAAACTAAAAGACCTACGACAGAGATTTTACCCCCTTTACACTCACCTCGAAAAGATGACGCCTCAACTCCTTCCTCGAAGAAACCCCTCCTTAGCCGGATTTTCTTGGGGAAACCTATTAATAAGAATCCATTTTCTTAGACAACCTTTTCTTGATTTAAAACCCATTTTGAATCACTAGGACATCCTCTCCTCAAACTCCAGTCCTTGAACCTCATTCCAAGGGTCAATTAACTCACATTAAAATTTTCTAGAATTAATCCCTTCAAAAACGACCATTTTTTTAATTATTTTAGTCTTGGACGAATTTTTCACCTAACTTGAACCTTCTTAAAATTTTGGACAATACGTTTTCCATGTCAATCATGAGTACCTATACCCTGGAAAATTATCAAACCCTTAAAAACCCCTCGGAAAGCTTTTAATTAATTAAAACGAATATTAGAACAATTTCTAAAAATAGAAATACATCTCCAAAAATTTCCAAATTAAATTACAATCATCTCCTAGACGTCGCTCAATTTATAAAATTGTTAGATCCAGAAAACAACCTTCAGAGAGGCTCAAATCAATTTAAAACATCTAAAAATACGTTTATGGAAATTCCCAGCAACTTTAGTGACCACCCAAAATCTGTCACTAAAAGCCTGTAATACCTGTTGCTAAAACCCCAGAATTCTACCCTCACGAAAAATCACCAAATCAATCGACCTAACTCAAAGGGATCGAGTTCTCTTACCTCAAGAACGTGCCTAGGTCTAGGTTGGATGACCCGGGACGTTGATCTCCTTGTTGATCGAACCCTCAAACGTCACCGCTAGAATCACGAAAGGGGCGGGATCAGAATTGGGATCGGAGTCGGGATGGAGAATGCCGGTGGCAAACTTCTTCTCGCCTCGTGGCTGCTGCTGCGCCTCTTCCCTAGTCCCAGAAAAAAAAACGAGAGGGCAGGATTAGTGGGGAGGGTTGGCGGTGGAGCAAATAAATGGGGGGTAGGGTTTTATGAGCTGGGGAATTATTTGAGGGTGCTCGGCCCTCTCGGCCCCCCTATTATATATATATATATATATATATATATATATATAATAATAATAATAATAATAATAATAGTTATTATTTTTATTCCTAATCCGCGGTTATAACTCTTAGTACGTAACCGTCAATCCAACCGATCACGTATTAAGGTCGAAACTAAACCTAAAATACCGGGGGTGTTACAATGAGGTTAAGACAATCAGGCAGTAGTAGCAAAGATTGACTCCTAACTTGGAGGCAGTGGTCCGGGCAGAGGTCGTGAAGTTGATGGATGCAGGGATCATCTTTGCTATATATGATAGCTAGTGGGTCTATACCACCTAGGTGGTCCCGAAGAAAGGCGGGATGACTGTGATCCCGAATGAGAAGAACGAGCTGATACAAATGCAGATCGTGACTGGCTGGCGAGTCTGCATCGACTACCGGTGCCAGAACAACGCCACCAGGAAGGATCATTTCCCGCTACTTTTCATTTATCAGATGTTGGAGAGGTTGGCTGGACATGAGTTTTACTGCTTTCTGGATGGCATGTCCGGATATTTCCAGATCCCCATCACGCTAGAGGATCAGGCGAAGACTAAATTCACTTGCCCCTTTGGTACTTTTTCCTACCGGAGGATTCCATTCGGGCTATGTAATGCACCGGCGACCTTCCAGCGGTGTATGGTAGCGATCTTCGACCGGCTGCTTGGAGAGATCATGGAAGTCTTCATGGACGACTTCTCAATTTATGGAGACTCCTTCACTCATTGTCTCCATAACGTGGAACTTGTCTTGAAGAGGTGCGATGAGACTAATTTGGCACTCAGCTGGGAGAAGTACCATTTTATGGTTCGTGAGGGGATTGTGCTCGGGCAGAAGATCTCCAAGTAAGGGATTGAGGTGGATCGCACGAAGATTGATATGATTAGTAAGATACCTCCTCCCGACTCTGTGAAGGGGATCCACAGCTTTCTGGGTCATGCAGGCTTCTACCAGCGCTTCATTAAGGACATCTTGAAGATTTCCTGCCTTTGACCAAGCTGCTGGAGAAGGATGCACCATTTCATTTCACTCCTGAGTGCACAGTTGCGTTCGAGACCTTGAAGGAGAAGCTTACCCTTGCACCTATCATGGTGATTCCTTATTGGTCTCCTCCCTTTGAGTTGATGTGCGATGCGAGTGACTATGCAGTTAGAGCTGTTCTGGGACAGCGACGCGAGAAACACTTCCAATCCATTTACTATGCATCGAAGACCCCGAACAATGCACAGGAGAACTACACTACCACTAAGAAGGAGCTGATCGCTGTGGTGTATGCATTCGACAAGTTCCGACCATACTTGTTGTCTCCCATGTGGTGGTCTACACAAATCACTCTACCATCCACTACCTGATGAGCAAGGTCAATGCCAAGCCTAGGCTAATTCGCTGGATCCTGCTACTACAGGAGTTTGATATTGAGATCCGGGATAAAAAGGGAGCCGAGAATGTTGTTGCAGATCATCTATTTCAATTGGAAGCCTCTCTGGCGGACAATTTTGTGGAAGAGATCAACGACTCCTTCTCGGAAGAGCGCTTGCTGGCACTATGCTTGGTGAAGAGTGTCACTCCTTGGTATTTCGATCTTGCAAATTATCTGGTGGGCAAGGAGTTACCGAAGGGGATGACCACTAACGCCAAGCTCAAGTTCTTCTCCGACCTGAAGCATTATTTTTGGGAGGATCCTTACCTCTTTAGGATCAGAGCAGATGGCGTGATCCGGCGCAACGTTATGGAGCACGAGATGGGAGACATCTTGTCTCAATGTCACGAGGGACCTACCAACGGTCACCATGGAGGAAACCGCACGGCGTAGCAGGTGCTACAGTCGGGCTTTTACTGGCCCTCACTCTTCAAGGATGCAGATACCTTCACACGACAGTGCAACCGCTGCTAGAGGTTAGGTAACATTTCTTCCCGGGATGAGATGCCCCAACATATATCTGTCGTTTGTGAAATTTTTTATGTTTGGGGTATCGATTTCATGGGCCCATTCCCTCCATCTTTTGGTAATTTGTACATATTAGTTGCGGTAGACTACGTCTCGAGGTGGGAAGAAGCTCAAGCCATGCCCACCAATGATGCAAGATGAATCTGCTTATTTCTAAAGAGCTGTTCTCCCAGTTCAGAACACCTTGCGCCATCATAAGTGATAGAGGAACCATTTTCAAGGGCAATTCGCTAAACCCCTATCTCGCTATGGTGTTAAGCATAAGGTGTTGGTGGCTTACTGACTCGCCTCTACCGTCACACTAGAAAATGGCCAAGTGTAACCACTCACTAGAGCGTAGTATAGCGGGTTTGGGTTTTAATGTCAACCTGGGTCCTAAATATGCTGACTAATCCGTGAATTCTTATTATTTAGCAATGAGAAAGTAGCGAAGGTCTCAGCAAACAAACAAGCAAAGCAATAACGGTTGTTTTCAAGTTGAGAGAGGTCACCCGGATATGGTTCCCCCTAGACTGTAGTTAAGCCAGATAGTAATTCACCAAGTTCAAATTCAAAGGTAGTTATACTGCGGGATATTCTTAAACAGTCTGCCGTCTCGATTAAAGGTCTCCAGACCCTCTCAATCTGAGTCCCCAGCGGGCGACTAACCTCCACCGGAATAAACAGATTGAGGCCCTAACTAACCAAAACTCCTCTACTGGAGTAAATCCAGTACAGAATAGTGAATTGACTCCTCGACTAAAGTCGTCAATTCACTACCTTCAATCAAGGGTACTCTATCAACCTAGGCAGATACTATCTTTCTAGGTCAAAGAAGAAACGACAGGAATGTGATCAGGATTCATGCCATTCATCAAATCAAACCTCAATTGAATATAATCAAACCAATGAATTCATACTTGGGTACATACAATCCGACCTAACATGCAAATCTAGGGTTCTTCATACCCAGATGAATGAGGAAGTTACTCCATGGAGAGAGAAGCAAAAGCTAGCTCAGATGCAGAAATCATGCTGTTAAGAATGGGTTTCTACTTCTGGTCATCAATCGGTACTTCTCCAAGTGTTAGCTGAGCTCCAATGGTGATGAAGATCGATCTAAAGCACTTGGGAACTCTGGTTCGTCGCTTTCTCTCTCTAGGTATCACTTTCTTTCTCTAAACCTTGGAACCCTTCAATTTTGCCCTTCTTTTCCCTTAACAAACAGACAAGCGCGATCCCCGGTTAGAATCCCTGGTTGGGTATTTCAGGTGCCCGGCCGGGGATATTGAAACGCAGCGCAGCGGTGAAGGGAATAATACCAGATCGAGGTCAATAATACCCGATCGGGTATTTTCGCTTTCTGACCGGGACCCTCTCTGAAATCCAAACGTCCAAAAGAGCTTTTCCCCGGCCTCCTCAAGATTTTACCCGGCCGGGTATTTTCGCTCATGGCCGGGTATTTGGCTCCTCCAGCACCCTTCAACTCCAACTTTCGCCTTTTGACCCAGAACTCGTGCATTTGCCTCAACGTCAACGCGAAGCCCTGAAATGTGACACAAACACACAACCTAGCATGAAATCGGCTTAAAACACGAGAATCAACATCTCAAATGGCTCAAGAATAGGGGTATAAACATGTGTAATTATTGGTCTATCAAATTCCCCAACACTTAACCCTTTGCTTGTCCCCAAGCAAAAATAACTCAAACCAATGCAGCTCTCCAGACCTCTATAGCAACAAACAACCCCGATCGTCGGTAGAGGATTTCCTAGATCATATAGCAACTTACGAGGTCAACTGGTTTCTAAGACGTCCCCTATCTCTCTCAATGCGAGTTCTAGACTCAAGCCAGGATCATGAGAAGTAGTGAAACTAAGACAGTCAATTAATGGATAAGGAGACTCACTCAATTAAACAACCAATGACTCATTGTATCGGGTGCTCTTTCATTTCATTTCACATGTTGGAACCCCTTTTCACACTTTCATTTTATGTTTCTTTTACTTTTCACATTCACACTTGTGGGGGTTCCAACTGTAGTTTCTGTGCACGGTCGACCCTTATTAGGTGAGCAAGAGCAATTTCTGTACATCTGTCGCTCGCCAGAGTACTTCTTTTAACTCCTTTTCCTCACTTCGTGTGGAGGGTCAATGAAATTAAGGGGTGTCGGAAGCTCTATCCGTGCCCTTAAAAACACATCCTCGAGTAGGCAAACCGTTCAACGGGTGGAAATTTTACTTGTACTAGAAACAACTTAGCTTCACCTTGTAGGCCTATCCAACCAAGGATCACTAAAATCTCTTCCAAAACCCGATTTTGTGCAATGAACAGTGCCACACACGTTGGGCTTACCCCATGTCTTAAGATTTCAAATTTTTGCCATGGAGGACCAACTGCTTTTTTTATTTCACACTCGAGCATCTTTTTCGATACACGAGTCCACAACACAATATAGGAGGAGTCATCAATACCACGTGAATCAAAGGTCCTAAATCCACTTGTTCACAAAATCAACTGGCACAGTAGAGAGATAGATAGGAAATATCTTATACTTCAACATCCTCCATAGTGCTACAACTACCTCCCTAGGTTGCATATCACCATAAAGACGGTCAATTCAAAGCATACTGAGCATACATTTTGCAGGGAACACGTACTTGGAGCCCTCAAATTAAAAAATTTGGACAGTGGACTAGGCTCCAAGCACACAAACAGAGCTAAGCAGTCAAAATAGAAAACACCCCCCCCCCCCACACACTTAAGTTCGACATTGCCCTCAATGGAGAAGAGGGAAGGATAAGGGGAACGATGTTACCGGTATGAACAGACTGTAGTGGGACTAGAAGGTGGACAAGTCAGAGTGAAGAAGACTGGAAATGAGACCAGTCGGTGCAAAGGCACAACTAAAGAGAACAGAAGAACTCAAACACAATAGGTTAGGTCCAGTTGTCAGCCCAATAGTACATCATCCAAAACAAAACAAAACAAACCAAAACCAAACTCTGATCCAAAAGAAAAGAAAGTGAAAGCGGGCGAGCGAGTACAGCCTACTCGATCTCGCTAAAGTCGATCTGCTGCATGAGGTCGTCGACCCCATCGATCGGTGGTGGTGGCGGCGAGTGGTCCCACCTAGTGGACCAGTGGTTCTCCTAAGGAGGGTGGCAGGACTGAGTAGGTGTTCCTGGTACTTCATCATGTGGCGGTGGCGATCACGCTCTCGCTCGATGAGAGCACTAGTGACTCCCTGCCGAGCCTCCATCCGGTCAAGGCGCTCGTTGAGGACTGCCATCCGCGAACGGTACTCAACCTAGTGGGCGAGTACTGCTGAGAGAAATGGTGCTAGTGGTCCATCAGCTGCTGGTTTTGGACCCCAAGTTGCTGAAACTGGAGCCCCATATGAGAGAACTGCTCCGTGAAGAAGTCCATCGACGGAACAGAACCCATCGACGGACCCGAAGGACCGGAGGAGGACTGGCCTCGCTCGGGTCTCCGTCGTGGCAGAAGATCTCCTAGTGGGGAGAGCGGGGGCTCCTGCATCTCAGCATCCCAAGCCCCACCACCATTATCATCATCATCATCATCATCATCATCATCGTCGTCGTCGTCGGTGTAGTCATCATCCTCCTCATCATCATCCTCAACCGCATCCTCCTCGAGGGGCATGGACAGCCCATCCACCCAGGATCGCCCGCCATCATCATCATCATCATCATCATCATCATCATCGTCGTCGTCGGTGTAGTCATCATCCTCCTCATCATCATCCTCAACCGCATCCTCCTCGAGGGGCATGGACAGCCCATCCACCCAGGATCGCCCGCCATCGGAGGCCAGCAAAAGTGCATGGTGAAGCACCTCCTAGCTGAGAGGGGCGGGGCTGCCCTGGTCAGTGGCGTCAGACATCCTCGGGAAGTCTATCCCAAAGTGGCGCGCCAGATTGGTGATCAGGGGACCATAGAAGAGGTAGTTGGGCTTCCCGTGGCACCTCGAGAAGGTGGTACCACAAAGGAACCCAAGTGGAGCATGTGGTTCGGATCCCCCATCGAATACATCGCGTACAGCACCCGCTTCGGCATATTGTGGTAACCGGTTGCGTTGGGGACGACCGAGCGGGTGAGGAGCAGGTTGAGAATGTGCCACTCCAGTCGGATAGTGGTGACAAACGTCTGGCCGGGACAGTGGTCACAAACGTCTGGCCGGGCGAGCGATGCTGCGATAGAAGGCGGTCTGGTGCCAGTCCTAGGGGTGAGCGACCTCGAGCTCATGACGGGAGTAGGAGTGGTAAGGGATGCCAAATGCGCGCGCCAACCTGTCAAGACTCATCTCCCGCGCGTGCCCGCCGAGCCGGAAAGTGACAGCAGTGGGAGAGTCCAGGGGTGCCTTGCGGCGATACTAAAAAGTGGTGTAGAACTCCCACACCAGCTCCGTGTACGTGGGTTCATTGATGCTCAGCAAAATGCGCCAATGCTAATGGTGGTGGAGATCTCCGGAAGGCAGTGGAGCTGGTGGAAAACGCCCCCACTCCAAGTGGTGGTGTCGCTGGAGGACCCCATTGATAACCAGGTCGAACTGGGTAGCGTAGTCTGGGTGCAGGCGCAGGCTCTGCACGAAGGGGTGATTAAGAGACATTGTCCTGCAAAAATCAACAAACCAAAGGTGGAACCAAGAAATACTTGTTAAAATCACAAGCATGGGTTCAACAGCTGCCCCACCCTTAAGGACCACCTAAGGTTTACAGTCAAGCACAAACGGTTGGTTTGCAAGCAAAACCACCACAACTTTAGCAAGAATCATGCATAACCCACCAATTCGAGCAAACGAGCGACACACACACATTAGCCAATCATTCACAAGGCATCCCTCACCCTATTCTAATTCAAGCATTCCAGGCAAACACTGTTCTTGGTCCTAAAATCTACAGTCTGATTTTCCATAAAAAGAACAAATTGAGCAAGCAACACACCTGGAAACTCAAGTAGGAGCACAGAGGGGACGCGAAGAGAGGGCGAGGGACGCAAAATTACGCCCAAAAGCAGACTGGAAGGCTCGCCGAAAAGTGGCCGGAAAGTCGTCGGACGGTCGCCGGAAGGTCGCCCGGGAAAACGGCCACGGGCGGAGGGGCGACGGCCGGCGCGGAGGGACGGCGGCGCTCACAGAGGAGAGAGGGGAGACGAAATGAGAAGGAAGAGAGGGGAAGTTGGGGAAAAAATGAAAGGAGAGAGAAAAAGGCGACCGGGGCGCGCTTAAATAGCAAAAATCCCCCGCCGGGCCTCAAAAATACCCGGTCGGGTATTTTTAGGCCAAGGTCGGGGGTTCTTCTAAATGCGGCGTTCCACGTGACTGAAATACCCGGCCTTGAGACAAAAATACCCGGTCGGGTATTTTTGAGTCAAGGTCGGGTATTACCGTTTTTTTGCCCCAAAGACAGAAGGGGTCCCGACCAAGTAGCCAAAATACCCGGTCGGGTATTTTGGCCCGACGTCGGGTATTCCGGACTGTTCGTCCCAACTCAAGGGGGGGGGGGGGGGTCCCGGCCGCGGCACAAAAATACCCGGTCGGGTATTTTTGGCCACGACCTGGTATTTTCCCCTTTTTGGCCAAAACTCTCTTTTTCTCATTTTTTCGAACTCCCCTGCATGAAAATACCAAACCGAGGCAGATCATACGACCTAATTGTACCACAGACGCACAACTTACTCAACACAAGACCAAAACAAAAGAAAAAGGGAAAAAGAAATGAAAACTGTGGTGGGGTTGCCTCCCCATAAGCACTTCTTTACCGTCTTTTACCTGGACGCCCATGGGGGATGCTCAAAGTGGTGCAGGAGCAGTGCCTCCAAGAGCGGATCCACATCGCTCTTGAGGTACAGCTTCAGATGGTGGCCATGCACCCGACGAGTGTGCCCACCAGTATTTGTTAGCTCGACCTGGCCATCCTGCAGGATGCAAGTGAGTGAGTACTCGGATGGCCAGGGTGGTCGTGATGCAGGAGGCGGGACTAGCTCATAATGGTCACCGGCTTTCTTCCGAGCAGGCTTGACCACCTGTGATTTCTGCCGCCACGCCCCCTTGATCGGTTTATTTGGTAGAGAGGCCAAAGGCAGTGGCGGCGAAGGATTGAGAGGGGGATCCTGCAAAATGAGAGGCACGGAAGGGCACACGACAGACTCGTGCACCTGGTGAGAAATAGCATGCATGGGCGAGGTAGCAGGCATATTATTATTGGCAATGGAGAAAGTTATCTGCTCCTCACCATCTCTCAAAACCAAAATCCCATCACGGACATCTATTAGGGCCCTGGCGGTGGCCAGGAAGGGCCGTCTTAGAATAAGGGGCATGTCTGTGTCTTCGTTGATGTCCAAGACAACAAAATCCACAGGATAACAAAATCTGCCAACCTTAACCAAGAGGTCCTCCACTATGCCCCTAGGATGAACCACAGATTGGTCAGCTAATTGAATACTCATCCTAGTTGCGCTGGGTTCACCTAGGCCTAGTTTTTTGAACAATTTGTATGGAATAACATTTATACTAGCACCTAGATCTGCCAGGGACCTCTCTACATGTAAGTTGCCAATGGAGCAAGGGATAGTAAAGTTACCTGGATCCTTCTGCTTCTCTATCAACTTTCTCTGCAGAATGGTCGAGCACTCCTCGCCCAGCAGCACTGTCGAGAGATCCCCAAGTCGCGTTTTGTTGGTAAGTAGCTCCTTCATGAATTTGGCGTACTTGGGCATCTTCGACAGTGCCTCCACGAAAGGCAGACTGATGTTAACCTGTTCAGCATTGCCATGAATTTGGCGAACTCAGTCTCCAACTTATCTTTGTGGAGTCAAGTGGGGAAAGGAAGCTGGGGAACGTGCTCCTTAACCACTGGTTGTGGCTTGGGAGTAGGTGCTTCCTTCTCCATCCCCAATTCTGCATCGTTGGCCGGAAGTGCTGAAGCAGGTAGTGGCTCTTCCTGCCTGGCTGGGGCAGGTACCGTCGATATGGTCTTGCCACTCCTGGTGGTGATGGCATTCAGCTGCTGGTGCGGCTCCCGTGGATTGGGGATGGCAGTGGCAGGTAGAGTTCTCGGTGCCCGGGTATTGTTCTGACAAGCTATTCCTCTAAGCTTATGCTGGAGGTCCTACAGTATGGCACCTTGGTTCCTCTGAACCGCCTCCAGCGAGGCGATGCTTTGGTCTATCGTGGTAAAATTTGCCTGGCTGGTAGTCATGAATGCCGCCAAAATGTTTTTCAGCTCAGTCAGCTGATTATTTGGAACTGGAGCTGCTGCTGGCGGCTCGACATACTGGCTCTGCAGCTGTTGAAAAGGTTTCCCTTGTCTGGGCTGGTAAGCTTGCTGCTGTGGAACGAGCCCCTGTCTGGCCTGGAAAGGCTACCTCTGCTGAAAACCACCAGCTGGTGCCGGGAAACCAGGTGGTTTGGTGGTGTTGCCATTCCAAGAGAAGTTGGGATGCTGGCGCCACCCCTCATTGTATATGTTACTGTATGGATCGAGGCGCCGAGCATTGGCGAAGAAGTCCAACTACTCTTGTGGTGTAGAGGACTCTCGCATAGCCTGACAGTCTTCCACCAGATGGTTGGAGCTCTCACACCACTGGCACTGCGCAATTGAGGGCCCGACCAATCCTCTGCCCGGAATAAGACTGTTGGGCTGTTTCAGTGTCTGGACCAACTCGGCCACCTCCCGCTCTAGCCCAGATCTAGCCTCCATGGTGTGTACACCACGGTCCCGGGAACTAGTGCTTTTGGTGCTCTGCCCCCAGGAATGATCCCTGGCATCCAGAGTACTGATCATTTGATTCAGTTCGGGAGGAGTCTTAGTGAGAATATCCATTCCTGGACATAGGGACTCGATCACCCTCTGGCTCTCTAGGGTCAGGGCGCTGTAGAAATTCCCCACTGTAAATGCATCACTAAAACCATGATGGGGACACTGCCAGAAGAATCCCGAGTACCGCTCACATGCATCACGTAGTGACTCGTCTGGCTCCTAGCGGAAGTGAGTGATCTCCCGCTGAATCTCTGTAGTTTTCGATGCCGGATAATACATGTCCACGAACTTGTTGGCCAGATCGTCCCATGAGGTGATGGACAATGGGGGCTGGTTCTCTAGCCACCTCTTCGCATGCCCCGCCAGAGAATGGGGAAAGAGGTGGAGGCGGATCGCATCATCGGGTACACCATTCATCTTGAACCCATTTGTCAGCTGCAGGAACCGGGAAAGGTGCACCCTCGCCTCTTCATCCTTCAAGCCATGGAACTGGATAGAGGATGTAATCAGTTGGATCCAGCATGGTTTGTGTAACATCCCGTTCCGGCAAAACCCATATTTCGATCGCTAGAAAATTTCACGATTTAAAATCGAGCATTTCGACACTATTTCGGCGAAAATCGGATTAACGATCGATCGGATAAGTATACGTATTAAATATATATATATATAATTACATTGAGCGGCCGAATATATAAACATTCCCTTACCATTTTAATCCTCATCATCGTCTATTTCCACCACCGAGAGAAGCAAAAAAAAAAACAGTCCGAGCAGGGCGCACAGGGCATCGCGAGGGGAAATTTCCAAAGCTCCAATCTTGAGTTCTAGTGATCCAAAAATCCCGTGAGTAATGCCTAATTCATCCATACATCGTGATTTATCGATTTAAAGCTTTAAAACAAGTTTTTGGTTCAGGAATTTCTTGAATTCCCGATAAGCCAAATTAGGGTTTCGGAATATCCGGAAGCCGGATTGAGCCCAAATTTCATATACGAGCTTCCTGCAGCGAGGTAATCAATCCTCTAGTTCTAATCCCTGAATTTCGGCTATTATTTAGGCCGGGGTCCAAACCGCTGAATTTAGCTCCGGCCAGGGTTTGATGTATTTTTATCAAGAATTTGACCCGGAGTCTAGAACTAATATCGACGGGGATACTGCAGGGGATATTAGGACGGTCTCGGATTTTAATTCGGGGTTCGTTCGTGAAATTGACGTTTTAGTACGGGAAGGTTAAACCGGTGTTTGAACAACCAAAACTGGTGAGGGATTAGCACGGCATACCGGGTTTGTCGTATCACGATAATTATATTGATGCTTAGAATTGACCTAGGTGAACTAGAATGGCATGATTAGGGGTGTATGGACTTTTGTGCTATATGTTGAACCCTGGATTGCTGTATGATATTATTGACTTGCCCTAATCGATATGAACCTTGTTTATGCTGATGATTGTGTATATGTTGCAAATTGTGGGCTTGACGGTTAATATGCTTTACGATGGTTCGAGAAGGTGATTAGGTATGATTTTTCATGATTGTTGTATTTGGATGCACAAGTGGGATAATATATATTCCCTGGTGATATTATGATTTTTAAGGAGAATGACTTGCACGAGGGTTTATCCCAAGGAAGTGCAATTATACGACTCCTGATTTACCTATGTTGAGCCAATTATGGCCAGGTCAAGTACATGTGCAAGTAATGAATTATGATTAAGCAAGATGAGATATGAATCATGTATAAGGATACCAAATATGAGTGTTGTGGTCTCACGGTCAACTACGTAGTAATTAGGGCTCCCTATGCTATTACTCTATTATGATATGTATGATAGTCACACCTCTCATGTGGTGGTGACTGAAGAATTCTTATGAGATATGACCACACCCAGAGCGGTGTCGGGGTATGACTACACCCATAGTGGTGTGGGGTATGTTTGACCACATCCGACGGGATGTTGGGGTGTGTATGACTACATCCGACGGGATGTGGGGTATGTTTCCCGGGAGAGTTATTAGCATGGGAGTAGCCAGGCGCCTATAATTAAAACATGATAAGATGCATATGCATAAGTCAAGGTGGTTGAGTCTTTTGCCTATTGGGATGTCGGAGGGCTGAGATCTGATCCTAGTGCTTTGGCTTATTTGCTAGATGTATGGTAGGGGTATGCTCTGTTATGAACTCACTATGCAATGATTATCTCACTCAGCTATGAGCTGACCCTCTTTTATTCTTCTTCTCTGCTTATGCCATGTGTAAGCAGATCATCAGCAGCAGTAGATATGTGTATAAGTGGGGAGCTGAGCAAGAGTTGAAGGCAAGATGAGGTATGGTCTTCAACCATTATGTGCTTGGACTACTACTCGGGATTTTGGCCAGTGATCCACACCTTTTTGTAAAAATGTTTTGAGAACGTTTTTCATATGCATACTAGCTTCTGATGTAGTGTGAGATATCCACAGGTGTGGAAAGTTAATGATATGTGTATATTTATGTGGTTGTGTAAGTTGTGACGATTATGGTATGTATAAGTTTGGTATGCAGTTGTGTAGTATGAAACTGTGACTATGGCTATGAAAGTCCATGTATATGGTTTGAGTATATATGTTTGTGATGAATTATTTTGCAGGACAAGTTGCAAGAACTGTTAGCCCATTACGCGAGTAATTCATGTCGAAATTTTATTTGGGTAAATTTTGATAATTAATGTAACACCCGAGATTAATTCCGCTGCAATTGTATGAACAATATGATTAGGCAAAACGTATAGGGTAGGGTGTTACAGTTTGGTATCAGAGCCCGGTTTCCCTCTTTTTGCTGTTATGGCGTACTATACCCTATGGGAGGTTAAACACTCCTAAGGAGGGGAGTACCCCATAATGACTTAAACTGGGAATTGATTTTTACATGATTATGTGTATTGGTATATTGGATGAAATTACCTGCATCATGGTTTACAAAATTGAGTTTTGAACTTAATTGTTTTCAAGTAATTATTTTGGAAAATTTTCGTTTTAACCAAGTGAGAGATTTGGTGAGGAATGAATTTTGTGTGGATCAATCTAAGGCCAATATTTCCTTGTAGCTCGCACGGAAGTTGTGAAAATGTTCCTACTGACCAGTCGAGAGGAGTGGGGGCGGTTGATGCAAGACCGCCAGTATTAGACTATGCAAAGATGAAGAGTTTGGGTGGTAGGGACTTTAAAGGAGATGTGAGTCTTGATGCTGTGGTAGAGTGGTTGAGGGAGATGGAAGATGTATTTGAATATCTTTATGCGACCCCAGAGGAAAAAGTACAATATGTTGTTTTTCTCCTAAAGGGGTACGCGAGGAGCTGGTGGTCCTCAGTCTCTAGAGTTAATGGTGAACGAGTTCAGTTCACCTGGGAGGAGTTCCTGAAGGCCTTTAAGACAGAGTTTCTTCCCGAAGCTTTTATCAGGGCAAAGAACAATGAATTCGCCAACCTTAAGCAAGAGAATATGACAGTTACTGAGTACACCATCAAGTTTGTTCGACTACTTTACTTTGAGGATGGGTTGGCGGATACTGAGCATAAGAAGAAGATGAGATACTTGCATGGTCTGCGCATAGGATTGAAAGAAAAGGTCCACAGGGTTGATGAAGAGAGTATGGCCACAATCAAGGAGGCAGCACTTAAGTATGAAGCCTATGAAGTTGAGAGCCGAGAGGAACACAAGGCCAAAGAAGAGGAGAAGAAGAGGAAGTTTGGAGTAAATTATGCTGGACCTCGTTACCCACCCAGGAGAGGTCCTAGCAGTTTTGGGAGAACAGCGAGTCAATCTATGTCAGGAACATCATACAGGGCACCAATTTCCTCAGCCACACAATTTCCATTTTGTCAAGTTTGTTAGAAGAGGCATCCTGGAGAGTGTAGGAGATTTTCTGGTGTATGCTTTCACTGTGGCCAACCTGGGCACATCATGAGGGATTGTCCGCATTCGAGAGAAGTAAGAGCTACACAGTCAGAGCCTTCAGTGCAATTTAGTAGAGCCCCATTCAGGGGTGGTTACCAGGGAAGCCGTAGTGGATTTCAGAGTGGTCGTGGTGGTTCACAGGGTGGTAGAGGTGGTGGTCGAAATCAGCCATCAGGAAGTGGTACGCAGGGTACCAGAGCACAGGGAGCACCGAGGGTTTATGCAATGACTCGAGGTGAGGCAGAAGTGGCACCAGAAGTTGTGACTGGTATGCTTTCTATCCTTGGCAAGCAATTATATGCTTTGATAGATACTGGTTCCTCTCACTCATTCATGTCATATACGTTTGCACATATGCTACGCTTAGTTCCAGATAAGCTAGGTTATACCTTATGTGTTAAAACACCTGTGGGAGATACCTTGAAGGTAGACTCAGTAATTAGAAGTTCCTTCATTTGTGTGGAAGGAGCTTTCCTAGCAGCAGATTTAATTCTGCTACCTTTTGATGAATTTGATGTCATCCTTGGAATGGACTTTCTGGCAACACATGGAGCTGTTGTGGATTGTCAAAAGAAAGAAGTGTTATTCAACACACCAGATAAAGGTCCTGTTGTATTTCGAGGCATTAAGAAAAAGGAGACCCATGGTTTTCTTTCTGCTTTGGAAGCTTTTCGATTAGTGAAGGAAGGTTGTGAAGCCTTTCTTGCTCAAGTTACTGTTGCAAATGATAAGAAGGTTGAGGATGTAGAGGTGGTAAGGGAGTTTCCTGATGTATTCCCCGAAGAACTTTCCGGCCTTCCACCAGAAAGGGAAGTAGAGTTTGATATTGAATTGGTACCTGGCACAACACCAATTTCAATGGCACCATATAGAATGGCATCAATTGAGATGAAGGAGCTTAAAGAACAATTGCAATAATTGTTAGACAAGGGGTTTATTCGACCTAGCATCTCTCCATGGGGTGCACCGGTTTTGTTTGTCAAGAAGAAAGATGGCTCCATGAGAATGTGCATTGACTACCGGAGGTTGAATAAGGCGACAGTGAAGAATCGTTATCCCCTTCCAAGAATAGATGATTTGTTTGATCAATTGCACGGTGCATCGGTCTTTTCTAAGATTGATTTGAGGTCTGGATACCATCAATTGAAAGTGGCAGATGGAGCAACTTCAAAGACAGCTTTTAGAACAAGAATATATATATTAATATAATTCAAGACATTGAAGAAGGAAAAGAAAGCCCATTTGAAGTGGTAGATGGCATGTTGAAGATGAGTGGAAGGGCATGTGTTCCTAATGTTGATAACTTGAGGAAAGAGATCCTAGATGAAGCTCATTCTTCTGCTTATGCTATGCACCCAGGAGCAACTAAAATGTATCACACGATCAAACCATATTTTTGGTGGCGTGGGATGAAAAAGGAAGCGGCTGAACATGTTTTCACATGTCTGGTATGTCAGAAAGTTAAGGCAGAACATCAAGCTCCCGTGGGAAAACTGCAACCACTTCCAATTCCAGAATGGAAGTGGGAAAGAATCACAATGGATTCTGTATATGGTCTCCCATCATCAAGGGGAAAAGATGCAGTATGGGTTATTGTGGACCGACTAACCAAATCGGCTCACTTTTTACCCATTAGATGGAAACCATCACTGGAGACTTTGTCTCAACTATATATTAAGGAGATCTTCAGATTGCATGGTGTGCCAATTTCTATTGTCTCTGATCGAGACCCAAGCTTCACATCTCGGTTTTGGCAAAGTTTACATGATGCCTTGGGAACTAAACTGCATTTTACTTCAGCTTATCATCCTCAAACAGATGGGCAGAGTGAACGAACTATCCTAACTTTGGAGGAATTACTTCGATCATGTGTAATGCAATGGGAGGAATCATGGATTGACCATTTGCCCTTGATTGAGTTTGCTTACAACAATCAGTACCATAGTAGTTTGGGTGTTCCACCATATGAAGCACTTTATGGGAGGAAGTGTAGAACACCATTATGTTGGGATGTAGAAGGAGCAAGGCAAATCTCAGGGCCAGAGATAGTTCGGATCACAGTTGACAGGGTCAAGGAAATCAGTGAGCGTTTGAGAGTGGCTCAAGATCGGCAGAAAGTTTATGTTGACACGAATAGGCGTGAAGTTAATTTCGAAGTGGGTGAGAAAGTATTTCTCAAAGTGTCACCATGGAAAGGGGTGATGAGATTTGGTAAGAAAGGGAAACTTGCACCTCGGTATATTGGACCCTATGAAATCACAGAGAAGATTGGACCCGTGGCATATAAACTAGCATTGCCTCCAGAGTTATCCCAAATCCACAATGTATTTCATGTTAGTATGCTGAAGAGGTACAAAGTGGATCCTTCCCATGTTATACAACCGGAAGAGATCGAGTTGGGTCCAGATTTAACTTTTGAGGAGGTTCCAGTTGAGATTGTTGATTTTCAGATTAAGACTCTTCGTAGGAAGGAAATTCCAATGTTGAAGGTTGTGTGGAGGAATCAAGAAAGTGAGAGTGCTACCTGGGAGACTGAAGCAAGTATGCGAGAGAAGTACCCTGAGTTGGTAGCGACATACTTTGCAGGTTAACAATCTTGCTTAATAAGTTATGTTTTGAATTTGCTGATGTGTTTTGTTGTGATAGCCCAGTATAGGTTTTTAAAACCTAAACATGGGAACTTGAGGTGTTATGTGTTACTTTCTATGTTATGAATCGCCTAACCTAAGAGTTAGGTAATGGTTTATCTAAGATAGACCATGTCAAGGGTAAGTAAGCGGACTAAGGGTACAACTTAATGTTAGATTTCGGGAACGAAATCTTTTAAGGAGGGGAGAATCGTAACATCCCGTTCCGGCAAAACCCATATTTCGATCGCTAGAAAATTTCACGATTTAAAATCGAGCATTTCGACACTATTTCAGCGAAAATCGGATTATCGATCGATCGGATAAGTATACGTATTAAATATATATATATATTTAATTACACTGAGCGGCCGAATATATAAACATTCCCTTACCATTTTAATCCTCATCGTCGTCTATTTCCACCACCGAGAGAAGCAAAAAAAACAGTCCGAGCAGGGCGCACAGGGCATCGCGAGGGGAAATTTCCAAAGCTCCAATCTTGAGTTCTAGTGATCCAAAAATCCCGTAAGTAATGCCTAATTCATCCATACATCGTGATTTATCGATTTAGAGCTTTAAAACAAGTTTTTGGTTCAGGAATTTCTTGAATTCCTGATAAGCCAAATTAGGGTTTCGGAATATCCGGAAGCCGGATTGAGCCCAAATTTCATATACGAGCTTCCTGCAGCGAGGTAATCAATCCTCTAGTTCTAATCCCTGAATTTCGGCTATTATTTTGGCCGGGGTCCAAACCGCTGAATTTAGCTCCGGCCAGGGTTTGATGTATTTTTATCAAGAATTTGACCCGGAGCCTAGAACTAATATCGACGGGGATACTGCAGGGGATATTAGGACGGTCTCGGATTTTAATTCGGGGTTCGTTCGTGAAATTGACGTTTTAGTACGAGAAGGTTAAACCGGTGTTTGAACGACCAGAACTGGTGAGGGATTAGCACGGCATACCGGGTTTGTCGTATCACGATAATTATATTGATGCTTAGAATTGACCTAGGTGAACTAGAATGGCATGATTAGGGGTGTATGGACTTTTGTGCTATATGTTGAACCCTGGATTGCTGTATGATATTATTGACTTGCCCTAATCGATATGAACCTTGTTTATGCTGATGATTGTGTATATGTTGCAAATTGTGGGCTTGACGGTTAATATGCTTTACGATGGTTCGAGAAGGTGATTAGGTATGATTTTTCATGATTGTTGTATTTGGATGCACAAGTGGGAAAATATATATTCCCTGGTGATATTATGATTTTTAAGGAGAATGACTTGCACGAGGGTTTATCCCGAGGAAGTGCAATTATACGACTCCTGATTTACCTATGTTGAGCCAATTATGGCCAGGTCAAGTACATGTGCAAGTAATGAATGATGATTAAGCAAGATGAGATATGAATCATGTATAAGGATACCAAATATGAGTGTTGTGGTCTCACGGTCAACTACGTAGTAATTAGGGCTCCCTATGCTATTACTCTATTATGATATGTATGATAGTCACAACTCTCATGTGGTGGTGAATGAAGAATTCTTATGAGATATGACCACACCCAGAGCGGTGTCGGGGTATGACTACACCCATAGTGGTGTGGGGTATGTTTGACCACATCCGACGGGATGTTGGGGTGTGTATGACTACATCCGACGGGATGTGGGGTATGTTTCCCGGGAGAGTTATTAGCATGGGAGTAGCCAGGCGCCTATAATTAAAACATGATAAGATGCATATGCATAAGTCAAGGTGGTTGAGTCTTTTGCCTATTGGGATGTCGGAGGGCTGAGATCTGATCCTAGTGCTTTGGCTTATTTGCTAGATGTATGGTAGGGGTATGCTCTGTTATGAACTCACTATGCAATGATTATCTCACTCAGCTATGAGCTGACCCTCTTTTATTCTTCTTCTCTGCTTATGCCATGTGTAAGCAGATCATCAGCAGCAGTAGATAGGTGTATAGGTGGGAGCTGGGCAAGAGTTGAAGGCAAGATGAGGTATGGTCTTCAACCATTCTGTGCTTGGACTACTACTCGGGATTTTGGCCAGTGATCCACACCTTTTTGTAAAAATGTTTTGAGAACGTTTTTCATATGCATACTAGCTTCTGATGTAGTGTGAGATATCCACAGGTGTGGAAAGTTAATGATATGTGTATATTTATGTGGTTGTGTAAGTTGTGACGATTATGGTATGTATAAGTTTGGTATGCAGTTGTGTAGTATGAAACTGTGACTATGGCTATGAAAGTCCATGTATATGGTTTGAGTATATATGTTTGTGATGAATTATTTTGCAGGACAAGTTGCAAGAACTGTTAGCCCATTACGCGAGTAATTCATGTCGAAATTTTATTTGGGTAAATTTTGATAATTAATGTAACACCCGAGATTAATTCCGCTGCAATTGTATGAACAATATGATTAGGCAAAACGTATAGGGTAGGGTGTTACAGTTTGATCTCAAAATTGTTCGCTGGAATAGGCGAGTATAGGATGACAGGGCGGATATCAGCGACCCGTGGAGTGTGCTGACTACTCTGTGAATACTTATTATTTAGCAATGAGAAAGTAGCGAAGGTCTCACTAAACAAACAAGCAAAGCAATAACGGTTGTTTTCAAGTTGAGAGAGGTCACCCGGATAATGTTCCCCCTAGACTGCAGTTAAGCCAGATAGTAATTCACCAAGTTCAAATTCAAAGGTAGTTATACTACGGGAGATTCTTAAACAGTCTGCAGTCTCGACTAAAGGTCTCCAGACCCTCTCAATCTGAGTCCCCAGCGAGTGACTAACCTCCACCAGAATAAATAGATTGAGGCCCTAACGAACCAAACCTCCTCTACTGGAGTAAATCCAGTACAGAATAGTAAATTGACTCCTCGACTAAAGTCGTCAATTCACTACCTTTAATCAAGGGTACTCTATCAACCTAGGCAGATACTATCTTTCTAGGTCAAAGCAGAAACGACAAGAATGTGATCAGGATTCATGTCATTCATCAAATCAAACCTCAATTGAATATAATCAAACCAATGAATTCATACTTGGGTTCATACAATCCGACCTAACATACAAATCTAGTGTTCTTCATACCCAGATGAATGAGGAAGTTACTCCATGGAGAGAGAAGCAAAAGCTAGCTCAGATGCAGAAATCATGATGTGAAGAATGGGTTTCTGCTTCTGGTCGTCAATCTGTACTTCTCCAAGTGTTAGCCGAGCTCCAATGGTGATGAAGATCGATCTAAAGCACTCGGGAACTCTGGTTCATCGCTTTCTCTCTCTAGGTATCACTTTCTTTCTCTAAAACTCGGAACCCTTCAATTTTGCCCTTCTTTTCCCTTAAGAACCAGACAGGCGCGATCCCCGGTCAGAATCCCCGGTCGGGTATTTCAGGTGCCCGACCGGGGATATTGAAACGCAACGCAGCGGTGAAGGGAATAATACCCGATCGAGGTCAATAGTACCCGATCGAGTATTTTCGCTTTCTGACCGGGACCCTCTCTGAACTCCAAACGTCCAAAAGCGCTTTTCCCCGGCCTCCTCAAGATTTTACCCGGCCGTGTATTTTTGCTCATGGCCGGGTATTTGGCTCCTCCAGCACCCTTCAACTCCAACGTTCGCCTTTTGACCCAAAACTCGTGCATTCGCCTCAACGTCAATGCAAAGCCATGAAATGTGACATAAACACATAACCTAGCATGAAATCGGCTTAAAATAGGAGAATCAACATCTCAAACGGCTGAAGAATAGGGGTATAAACATCTGTAATTATTGGTCTATCACTTACCATCCCCAGACGAATGGTCAAGTCGAGCTAACGAACCTCGAACTTAAACGAATAATTGAAAAGATGGTGGATCAATCCCGAAAGCATTGGTCCACCAAGCTCGATGATGCTCTCTGGGTATATTGGATAGCCTACAAGACCCCGATCAGTACTTCACCATATCGGCTCGTCTATGGAAAGGCTTGTCATTTTCAAGTTGATCTAGAGCACAAGGCCTTGTGGTCCCTTAACCTGCTAAATCTAGAGTTGAGTGTTGCAGGTACTGAACTTAAGCTGCAACTACTGGAGTTGGAAGAATGACGTCACCAAGCCTAAGAGAATACCCTGCTCTACAAGAAGTGAACCAAGCGTCTCCATGATGCTCGGTTGAAGGGCCCCAAATAGTTTCAGGTTGGTGACCGTGTTTTGCTCTTTAATGCACACCTGAAATTCTCTATGGGCAAGCTGCGTTCAAGGTAGCTGGGACCCTTCACGATCTCCCAAGTATTCCCGTAAGGTGCGGTGGAAATCAGCAATGCTCGAACTGAGCCATTCAAGGTGAACAACCACTTCTTGAATTTGTATCTGGGAGGTGATGTCGAGCGTGCAAAGCAACTGATCAAGCTCTATGACCCTTAGTTCCTCTATCGGCGTCCAGCTAAAAGACGGTAAAGAAGCGCTTGTGGGGAGACAACCCCACCATGCTTTGCATTTCCTTTCCTTTTCCTTTTTAATTTTTGGTTTTTGAGCCGTGAGGTGTTGTCGAAGGTTCAGATGACTCATTTTCGCGAAAACTGGTCAAAACCGGGTCTTAGGGGTTCTGCACGGCCAGGCCACGATTCTGTACGGCCGTGTGGAATTTGACTTTGCTCGTGTGTAGCCCCTGGAATCTGGTACGGGCAAAAGTGCACCCCGCACGGCCGTGTGGATATCTCGGCCAGCCCGTACAAAATCCTCGGCCACGCACGGGCAGGATTTACACCCACACGGTCGTACGGCGTGCCTGTGCAGCGACCCCGTTTTCCTATAAATTGGGTCGCGCGGCCATGCAGCCCCATTTTTCAAATTTCCTCGCCGGAATCCTCTCCCCCTCGTTGGAAAACCGCAATTTTTCACTCCTTTGGCGATTTTCTGGCGATTTTTAGTCGGTTTTTCGCAAAACCAACTTCATATCCCATCTCCCCTCCTCCTTTCCAGCCTATCCCTTTGTTTTGAGGCGATTTGGGCCGGATTTGGGTCATCAGAGGAGATTTTTGGCGAGGCTCCGACGAGTATTTCCTGGCAGAATTTTGGCGTTTTGTCGTTTCCATTGCCTTCCACTCATTTTCCCCTACACATCTACTTGTGTCTCCAGGTTTGATTTTTCCCTTTACCTTGTGAATTGTGGAGAATTGGGTGTTATGTTATATAGGTAGAGAATCGATTTGAAATGTGTGATTTGATTGCAATTGATCGAGTGGAAGACTTGGTTTAGGTGTTGAATGTGTTGTGGCATGTTGTCCTTGCTTGATTGAGCCCTTGTGTGCTAGGAATTTATCAATTCTATGCTTACTTTAATAGTGCACACAAGGTGTTTGGTGAAATACCAGTTTTCATACCATGTTGTGGTATCTGGTTGGGGCTCTTAATGATGTGATCCTATGGTGTGTTTGCTATGGATGTGAATCTTAAGTTGCTGATGCTCTAAAACACAACACCAAACTGCGACCAAGTATAATCGCAGTCCGGGAATGCAGTAAAGTGACAAGTTATATTATCAACCCGGGGTCTAGATCTACTGCTTACTCAGTGATTCTCTATTATCTAGCCAACTAAAGTAAGTGATTGTTGTTTAAAAGAAAAAGCAGAAAGAAAGCAGGAATTGGTACGGTTTTCTCAAGCAGGTAAGAGTCACTCGGGGATGAGTCCCCCTAGCTCCTTAGTTAGGTTCAATTGCAATTACCCTGGGTTGATTTACTGTTGATTAGACTGCGGAAGATCCGACAGTAGCTTGGAATCTCTTAAGCTGACCAAGCCCTCTCAGTCTAACTACCCGACAGACGACTAGTCTTCACCGGGATAGAAAGCTGAAGCAGTAAGAACAGAACTCCACTACTAGAATTGGATTCCAGTACAAAGTAGTAAACTGGCTAACTCTCGTATAGCCGATCTCCTACTACCGAATGATGAGACTCTAGCAACCTAATCAGATTCTATCTATCTATGATTGCAGCAGGAATCAGGAAAAGTTGATCAGACTTCAATTGACTCAATAAACATGCATCATTCGATTAAAATCAAACAGTAATATCATCCCAAGTCATTACAATCAATCCCTAACACATAGAACTAGGGTTCTTCATCCCCAAGTGAGAGAGGGGTTCTACTCCATAGGAAAACAAGATACAAAGCAGTCATACTCATACTTATGGGAAAAATCTGCTCTGGGATGATGATTTCCACTCCTATGACGATCTCCAAGCTTGATTTGATGAAACCCAGCTCCAAGATAGCTTCTAGGATGTGTTCTTCGTCCTTTCTCTCTCTAGGGCTCTGTTTTTGCTCCAGAAATCTGATTCCCTCTCTTGCAGCCCGAAATTGGGTTAAAACTAGGAATTCCCGACTCACACGGGCTGGGCCACACGGCCGTGTGGCATACCCAGTTGCCCGTGTGAGTCAAAACGCTGCGTTCCAATTAGTTCGATCTTCAGGCTTCCCACACGGCCAGGGTCGCACGGCCGTGTGGGATTTCCATCCTGCCCGTGTTTGCTCTCGCATAATTCCACACGGCCAAACCACTCCTTCACACGGCCGTGTGGATGTCAGGGCAAGCCGTGTGAAGGCTCGCACAATCTCACACGGCCAAAGTGGTCACTTGCACGGCCGTGTGAGTTGTGGGTGTGCCTGTGTGGCCTCCTTTTTGACTTGCCTCGCCCCCGATCTTCGTCCAATCGACCCCGAACTCGCTCCTAAACCTTCATTCACTTGCTAGGACCTGAAATATCACAAACAAACACAACCTAGCGTGAAATCGGCCTAAAACACGAGAATTACCATCTCAAACGGCTCCAGAATAGGGGTAAAAACATGTGCAATTAATGGCTTATCGAACTCCCCCACACTTAACCGTTTGCTTGTCCCCAAGCAAACCAAGTCAGACACAAGGTAAGTTTACATATTTCAATCAACCAACATTGGGGACAAGTCATAAAGGCACAGAACACGTGAATCGTACTGGTTTTCAAATATCAATACATGACCAACTTCAATAGCAACCTAGACAACCACCACAAAGCACATTCGAGTGCAGCAAAATCGAGTAAAGGAAGAGTCTCCCTTCTGTTCACCAACCAACCTAGACTTGACTCAACCACTTACTCAAAATAGTCAACTCATGCATCCAACTCAAGACATCAGAATAGAGACCGAGCAATCTAGGTCTTCACCTGGGTACAAAAGTATATAGAATATGAAAATGAATCACTCACTCTCGACCAATGGGGTCAGGACAATTTGATGCGAAAAATGCGCATGTTATTTCTCTCAATCCCTAACATCTCTTCACCATGATGGCAGCCTCTAAATGCTAGAGTTCACATATGGGGTGTCACCACTAACTAATCACTCAGGAGGTCTTAGACACAGGTTCAAATGACTGGCTAGGGTCTTGGACATGGGGAAAAGGCCTTTTAGGTGGTGGAAGTAGTCATAGCACAAGGTTCCACATTTCCAAACCCACACAATCACAGTCAAACAAACAGGTATTTCCTTTCTGTTATTCTGCATTACTCAATATCTCAAGAGCACAAGAGCGAAGGAGGTATAAATGTCAGCATTTCCAAGCCAGACTGCTAAGAAACACTACTTACTGGGCATTATTCAGATTTTTGGTAGTGGCTCTCTTTGCTTTCAATTTTTCTTTGTTTTTTTCT
Source organism: Linum trigynum (assembly GCA_964030455.1). Taxonomy (NCBI): domain Eukaryota; kingdom Viridiplantae; phylum Streptophyta; class Magnoliopsida; order Malpighiales; family Linaceae; genus Linum; species Linum trigynum. The sequence goes on from OZ034814.1 coordinate 11,263,186, forward strand.
TTCATTTTCTTTTCATTTCTTAAGAGAGCCACCACTTCTGCACATATTTCAAACACATGCCCAGCCCAACTTTTAAGCACTACCTCCAACACTTACATCAAGTTTAGCAGAAACAGCAGAGAATATGTAAAAAACCACTCTGTGGAACCTTCTAAAAGATGCAAAAGGGTGATGTTTTTCATTTCAGACCAAACGAAAGGATAACACACGGCTCAAAAGGGCTGACTAGGGGATATGACTCATCAGGACAGTCAAATTTGGTCGTGGGCTAATCCTATGCCCCCATCATCTTAGCTAGTGACAACGTGAATGCTACACATCATGGAAGAGGGATCTATCGCACAAGAAAGAAACGAGCAGGCTCAAATCTCACATGGCTACCTATATGCTCTATCTCACATTCTGATACCCTGAACTAGATGCATAAACGACTGTCAAGAACAAGTAATCAATCCAAGTCACAGTTGGTAAGCAAACAGTTGAAAAACTGAACCCCTACACAATTCTACTGCACGTCTCAGTCCTCATCATAGGTTGTCCTAGTCACAATCAAGCTGTCATGCATCAATCCGAAAACCATTCAATTCACCAATCAAAACACAGTGCCAATATGATCAAACAGCAGTACTTGGAGCCCTCAAATCATAAGATTCGGACACCATACTAGGCTCCAAGCACCCAAATATATATTTCAACCGATACAAAGCACCCCCCACACTTAAGCACGACATTGCCCTCAATGGAGTAGAGGGAGAGATAAGGGGAACGATGTTACCGGATTGAAACTGCCGGGGGACTGGAAGTGGACCAGTCATCGAGAAACAAACGGGAAGATGGACAGGTCTACACGAATCCAACACCAAGAACACATTAGCACACGTTGTGTTAGGGATAAGTGTTAGCCCTGACGGCTACAGCAAAAACAATCCACAAAAGAAACAAACAAAAAAAAAAGAAAAACTACACTAAGTTCAAGCTCCTCACACATGGAGCAAACAGACACAAGTCTAAAACGAAAAACAAAACACACTGAGATGGGCAACGAGTACAGCCTACTCGTCGCCGAGGTTGTCCAGATCGATTTCATTCATGAATGCATCGTCGTCATTAGCTGGGGGAGGTGGAAGTGAAGAGTCCTCCCAAGGAGTCCTCCAGACTGGCTGCTCGCCTGGTAGCAGCTGGAGCAGATGCCCCTGTACCTCCTGCATGCGCCTAGCTCGGGCCTGCTCCCTCTCGATGCGCGCCAAGGCTATCCCCTGCTGGGTCTCCATCCTGTCCAGGCGCTCATCATACACTGCCATCCTGGTCTGGTACTCGGCATGGTGAGCCGAGTACTGCTGCTGAAACTGCATCTGACAGTCGTAGAGCTGCTGATTCTGGAGCCGCAGCTGCTCGAACTGCTGAGAGAAGTAGTCCTGGCCGGGGAAGCTGGAACTGCCACCCCCGTACTCGAAGGTGGTGGGGCGGGCGGCAACAGTATCATCCACGTCCTCGGGCCGGACCTCCTCATCAGCTGCACCCTCTGGAACCTCCGGCTGGACCTCCTCTGGAATCGGAGGTTGAGGAAACCCCTCGATCCACATGACACCTCGCTCTTCCCGAAGCAGTTGCATTTTGTTGATCGTAAACCGGCCAAAGGGAGTGGTCTCTTCCTGCTCTGTGCACCCCTGCAGGGATATCTGGAAGTGGTCTGCCAGGCGGGTGATGAGGGGAGTGCAGTGAAGTTTCTTCAGCTCAGAAGCACTCTTCTCGAAGGTCCGCGCCACCACCGAGCCCAAGTGGAGGGGATGATCCCTATGGCGCATGGACTGGATGAAGTACAGGGATCTCTTGGTGATGGCGCTGGCACTGTCTGAGGCTGGGGTGTAAGACTTGGCCAACATGTGATGGAGAATGCGGTTGTCGAGCTGCAATGGGCTGGCCTTCGTCTTCCCCGCCTTGAAGGGAAGCTGACGTGGCCGAGCGAGGCTGTAGTACAGCCTCCCAAAGTCCACCCCCGCTGGCTCGGCGCTCTCGGTGAGGTAGTTCCTGTCATTGACCAGGTTGAGGCCGATGTTCGCCAGCTCGTCGTAGCTCATGGATCGTGGTACACCGCCGAGCCGAAACTGGACGGCTTCTTCATCCTTCCAATCGTCCGTGGCTGCGTGCTCGAAGGTAGTGTAGAACTCGAGCACGAGCTCATGGTACACCTTCTCGCGAATGCTGAGTAGGCGGCGCCAGTAGCGGTTGGTGACAACGGGGGAGAGGTGCTCGTAGCAGTTCAGCGTCTCCAACTCTCGCTTGGACCAGTAATGATGCTGCCCAAACTTGCAGGCCAGGACGTTCTTAAAACGATCCTAGTGGGGTCCCCGTCTCAAATCTTGAACATATTGATGCCGCAGGTTGGGCTTCGACATGGTCCTGCAAAAGAACAGCCCAAAGTGGAACCAAAAGAGCCAAGGAAAATGTTAATCACACCCCCACACTTAAGAACAGAAAACAGCCTAACCATGGTTTCATCCATAGTTTGGGGGTCAAAAACTCGATAAAGCAAGCATAATCTGAGTGGGGGTGCACATTCACGATAAAGTAGGCAACTTAAGGTTCACATCCATAGCAAACACACCCTCAAAGCACATCAATAAGGGCCACAACCGGTGCCCACAACATAGCATGAAAAACAGGCATTTCATCGAACACCTTGTGTGCACTATTAAGGTAAGCATGAAATTGGCACAATTCTTGCACACAAGGGCTCAAACAACCAAGAGGGACTTTGCCCAACACAATTCAAACACACTCCATGCATTCCCCTCAATCAATTGCACAAAAATCACAAGATTCAATGAGGTTCTCTAAACATGCACCCTAACACCCAATTCTCCACAATTAACATCGTTAAGGGCAAAATCAAACCTGGAGACTCAAGTAGAGGTGTAGGGGATGATGAGGGGAAGGCGATGGAAGCGACGAAAAGCCGAAAAAGTGCCCGGAAGTGCTCGTCGGAGCCTCGCCGGAAATCGCCTCCGGCGACAAAAACGTCGGCCAAATCTGCTCAAAATGGAGGGATAGGCCGCTTTTGGTGTAGGAAGGGTGGGTTTGTTGTTGGTTTGGTGGAAAAATGACAAAAAAATGGCCGAAAAAATCGAAAAGTGTGGTTTTGTCGCGGTTTTCCGGCAAGGATCAGAGGATTCCGGCGAGTGAAATTGAATTTTCTGAGGACTCGGCCGTGTCGGCCGAATTTATAGGCCGAGTCTCGGCCACACGGCCTAACTCACACGGCCGTGCCATGAGCACTTTTGCCTGTGTCGGCCGACACGGGCTGGCCGAGGAATCTTCACTCGGCCGTGCCGACTGCTCATTTGGCCGTGCCAAATTATGCGAGAGCAAACACGGCCATGGAAAATTTCCACACGGCCGTGTCACCATCTCATCTGGCCGTGCCAAATTATGCGAGAGCAAACACGGCCAGGGAAAATTTCCACACGGCCGTGTGACATTCAGGACTGGCCGTGTGAGCTGCCAGAACTCTGAAATTGACCTGTTTTCACTCCAGAATGACATACAACTCATGAACAACCCCTCAAGACTCAAAAAACACAAAAAATCAAAAGAAAAAAGGTAAGAAAATGCAAACCTAGGTGGGGTTGCCTCCGCACAAGCGCTTCTTTACCGTCTTTTAGTTGGACGCCAGTAGAGGAACTAAGGGTCCTCGAGCTTGATCAGCAGCTCTGCGCTCGACAGCACCTCCCAAATACAACTTTAGGAGGTGGCCATTCACCTTGAATGGCTCAGTTTGAGCATTGCTGATCTCCACCGCACCGTGCGGGAAAACTTGGGTGACCGTGAAGGGTCCCGACCACCTCGAACGGAGCTTACCCGGGAAGAGTTTCAGGCGTGCATTGAAGAGCAGAACACGATCACCTACCTGAAACTCCTTCGGGCCCCTCAACCGAGCGTCGTGGAGACGCTTGGTGCGCTCCTTGTAGAGCAGTGTGTTCTCGTAGGCGTGGTAACGCCACTCCTCCAACTCCAGCAGCTGCAACTTACGTTTTGTACCTGCAACACTCAAATCCAGGTTTAGCAGCTTAATGGCCTAGAAGGCCTTGTGCTCTAGCTCTACCGACAAATGGCACGCCTTCCCATAGACAAGCCTATAGGGAGAAGTGCCAATCGGATTTTTATAGGCAGTCCTATACGCCCAAAGAGCATCATCGAGCTTGGTGGACCAATCCTTGCGGGACTGATCCACCGTCTTTTCAATAATTCGTTTTAGCTCCCGGTTCGTCAGCTCGGCCTGCCCATTTGACTGGGGATGGTAGGCCACCGACACCTTATGCTTAACACCATAGCGAGAGAGGAGTTTAGTGAATTGCCCTTGAAAATGGGTTCCTCTATCACTAATGATGGCGCGGGGTGTCCCGAACCTGGAGAACAGCTGCTTCAGAAATGAGCAGACCCGTCTTGCATCATTGGTGGGCATGGCTTGAGCTTCTGCCCACCTCGAGACGTAGTCTACTGCAACCAATATGCACAGATTTCCAAAAGATGGATGGAATGGGCCCATGAAATCGATACCCCAAACATCAAAAATTTCACAAATAACAGATATATGTTGGGGCATCTCATCCCGGGCAGAAATGTTACCTGACCTTTGGCAGCGGTCGCACTGTCGTGCGAAGGTGTCTGCATCCTTGAAGAGCGAGGGCCAATAGAAGCCCGACTGTAGCACCTTTCGCGCCGTGCGGTTTCTTCCATGGTGACCTCCAGTAGGTCCCTCGTGGCATAGAGACAGGATGTCTCCCATCTCATGCTCCATGACACAGCGCCGGATCACGCCATCTGCTCCAATTCTGAAGAGGTAAGGATCCTCCCAGAAGTAGTGCTTCAGATCGGAGAAGAACTTGCGCTTTGCATGAGTAGCCATCCCCTTGGGTAACTGCTTGCCCACCAGATAATTGGCAAAGTCAGAATACCAAGGGGCCACGCTGTCCACCAGGGTCATCGCCAGCAATCGCTCACCCGGGAAGGAGTCGTCGATCTCTTCCTCGAAGTTGTCCACCGGAGGGGCTTCCAACCGTGCGAGATGATCTGCAGCAACATTCTCGGCTCCTTTCTTGTCCCGCATCTCGATATCAAACTCCTGCAGCAGCAGGATCCATCGGATGAGCCTAGGCTTAGCATCAGCCTTGCTCATCAGGTAGCGAATCGCCGAGTGATCTGTGTAGACCACCACATGGGAGAGCACCAGATATGGCCGGAACTTGTCAAATGCATACACCACAGCGAGGAGCTCCTTCTCAGTGGTGGTGTAGTTCTCCTGTGCATCGTTTAAGGTCTTCGACGCGTAGTAGATGGGCTAGAAGTGCTTCTCACGTCTTTGACCCAGAACTGCTCCGACTGCATAGTCACTCGCATCGCACATCAGCTCAAACGGGAGAGACCAGTCAGGAGTTACCATGATAGGGGCATGGGTCAGCTTCTCCTTCAGAGTCTCAAATGCAGTTGTGTCACTCGGGAGTGAACTGGAATGGTGCATCCTTCTCCAGCAGCTTGGTCAAAGGCAGGGCAATCTTCGAGAAATCTTTAATGAAGCGCCGGTAGAAGCCTGCATGACCCAGAAAGCTGTGAATCCCCTTCACCGAAATGGGAGGAGGTAGCTTACTGATCGTCTCAATCTTCGCGCGATCCACCTCAATCCCCTGCTTGGAGATCTTGTGCCCGAGCACAATCCCCTCACGGACCATAAAATGGCACTTCTCCCAGCTGAGTGCCAGATTCGTCTCTTCACACCTCTTCAGAACGAGTTCCAGGTTATGGAGACAATGAGAGAAGGAGTCTCCATAAACCGAGAAGTCATCCATGAAGACTTCCATGATCTCCCGGACCAGTCTGTCGAAGATCGCCATCATGCATCTCTGGAAGGTCGCCGGTGCATTACACAGCCCGAATGGAATCCTCTGGTAAGCAAAAGTGCCGAAGGGGCAAGTGAATGTGGTCTTCGCCTGATCCTCTGGTGTAATAGGGATCTGGAAATAACCAGACATGCCATCCAGGAAGCAATAAAACTCATGCCTAGCCAACCTCTCCAGCATCTGATCAATGAAAGGCACGCGAAAATGATCTTTCCTGGTGGCGTCGTTCAGCTGCCGATAATCGATGCAGACTCTCCAGCCGGTCATGGTCCGCATCGGGATCAACTCTTTCTTCTCATTCGGGACCACAGTCATCCCGCCTTTCTTCGGGACCACCTGAGTGGGGCTGACCCACTTGCTATCAGATATAGCAAAGATGATCCCTGCATCCATGAGCTTCACAATCTCTGCCCGGACCACTGCCTCCAAGTTAGGAGACAATCTCCTCTGTGGCTGCCTGACTGGCTTAACCTCATCCTCCATCAAAATTCTATGGGAGCAGAAGGATGGGCTAATGCCTCTGATGTCTGTGATCTTCCATGCCATGGCCCGGGCATACTTCTGCAGTAGAGCCACCAGCTTGCTCTTCTGCTCGGGTGTCAGATCCGAGCTAATAATAACCGGGAGCTTATTCCCCTCCCGGAGAAATGCATACTCCATGTGAGATGGGAGGGGCTTAAGCTCCAACTCTGGTGGCTCCTCCAATGATGTAGCAAGCCGGGGCGAGATGGGGATCGGCTTGAATGGTATCTCTTGCCCCTCGATCATGGCCTCGTCCAGCTCTGCCAGCTGCTCCTCCAGCTGCACATCCTGTGATGCCTGTTTCCCTATCAAAAGACAACGCTCAAGGAAATCATCAGTACCCGCACTCGTGATGGCGAGTGCGGTCTCAAAATCAGCAACAACATCACAGTAATCTAGATCATCATGGAGCTGGGGGTGTTTCATATTATCAGAAACAGAGAAGGTGATTTGTTCACCCCCAGCTCTCAAAATCAGTTTTCCATCATTAACATCAATAAGCGCCTTGGCGGTGGCGAGAAAAGGTCTACCCAGTATCAATGGCACATCAACATCCTCATTTATGTCCAAAATCACAAAATCAACAGGATATGAAAATGGCCCTACTGCGACTATCAAGTCCTCTGCTATACCCCTAGGATGCACAATGGATCTATCAGCAAGCTGGATGCTCATCCTAGTATCACTGGGTTCACCTAGGCCTAGCTTTTTAAACAATTTATAAGGCATGACATTTATGCTAGCGCCTAAATCCGCCAAGGACTTCCCTACATGCAAACTACCAATCATGCAAGGGATAGTGAAACTCCCTGGGTCTTTTCGCTTCTCTGGTAGTTTGTTCTGCAGGATGGCAGAACACTCCTCGTTGAGCATCACCGTTGACAGCTCCCCACGCTTCCCCTTGTTGGTGAGGAGATCCTTCATGAACTTGGCATACTTGGGCATCTTCGATAATGCCTCCACGAAGGGCATGCTAATGTTTACCTGCTTCAGCATTGTCATGAATTTGGCAAACTCAGTCTCCAGTCGGTCCTTGTGCAACCGAGTAGGAAAGGGAAGCTGTGGTACATACTCCTTCACCACTAGTTGCGGTTTAGGAGCAGGCACCTCAACCTCCTTCTCCATTTCTTCCTGATTAGCTGGAAGTGCTGAAGCAGGTGTCTCTCTCTCCTCTGCCCGAACAGGTGGATCAGCAGTCACCTTGCCACTCTTGGTTGTGATGGCACTGCAGTTGGCATTCGGGTCCTGCGGGTGAGGGATGGTCTGACCAGGCAAGGTACCAGGAGTCCTCTGAGCTACACCGTGGGCAACACTCCCAAGCTGGGTCTGTATATCCCGCAGCACAGCCTAGTGTATTTCTCTGACCAGCTTCTAGCTCCAAGAATTTGCCTGAAGCTTTCTCCATGAATTGCTCGATGTTATTGAACTTGTTCGCACTGGAGGTGGCCAGAGAACCCACCAAATCTCTCAATTCCGCCATCGGGTCACTCTGTACTGGAGCTGCAGGTTCTGCTCCTGTCTGCTGAAATGGTCGCACATGTGACTGTGGTGGAACTGGCCCCTGTCTAGGCTGGTAGAGTGGCTGCTGTGGCTGCTCAAATTGCCCCTGTCTGGGCTGGTACGGAGGCCTCTGGAAGCTAGGTGGTCCCTGGGGAGCTGGTGGTTTGGGATTTGCCCCAGCCCAAGAAAAGTTAGGATGCTGGCGCCACCCCTCGTTATAAGTGTTGCTGTAGGGGTCGAAGCGCCTGGCATTACTGATAAAGTCCACCTGCTCCTGGGTAGTAGACGATTCCCTCATCGCCCGACAGTCCTCTACGGTGTGATGGGAGCTCTCACACCACTGGCAGTGCATCGCCTGCGGCTGTCCTGTACCTGCAATCAAACCAGAACGATCGATAGCTGAGACCAGCTTCGATACCACCTGTACCAAATCAGATGACTGGGTGCCCACAGCATGCACACCCCGTCCTGGTGCTCGTCTCGATCTCCTGGCAGTGCCCCAATCGTACCCGTTCTCCGCCATCTCCTCAAAGAGTTGATTCAGCTGTGGCGGTGTTTTGGTCAGCATGTTCCCGCCACAAACCGAATCAATCAGCTGCTTGTCCTCCGGGAAGAGGGCGTGATAGAAGGTGCCCACCTTGAACGCATCATTGAAACCATGATTGGGACACCTGAGGAAAAGACTGGTGTATCTCTCCCAAGCATCCCTGATGGTCTCATCCTCATCCTGAGCAAAATGGGTAATTTGCTTCTGCAGGTCAGCTGTCTTGGATGGAGGATGGTATCGGGTGAGGAACTTGTCCGCCAGGTTGGCGAACGTGGTGATAGAGCCCGGAGGTCGAGTATCTAGCCACTCTTTGGCTTGCCCCTCCAGGGTGAATGGGAAGTATCTCAGCTGGATGGCATCTGCTGGGACCCCATTGATCTTGATTCCATCAATGAGCTCATGGAATCGCCTAAGATGTGATCGGGGGCACTCCCCCTCTTTGCCACGGAACATCACCGAACCGCGCAGCATGTTGATTACTGAGGTGCTCACCTCAAAATTATTGGCTGGGACATGAGGGTGTTGAATGGGTGACCTCATGTCTGCAGCCCTGGCGGTCCAGTAATGTCCCATGGTCTGCTCCTCGGGATCGACCACAGCATGGTCCTGTGGATCAGCCATCTCCTCTTCTTCAGTGATCTGTAGCTGTGCTAGCGCCTCCTCCGCAGCCAGTCGCGCCTTTAGAGCCCGCTTGAAGTTTCTGCAGGTTCGTTCAAGCTCCTGGTCTAGTGGTAGTAGATCTCCCGACTGGCTACGGGTCATGCACTACCTGCACACAATCAGCAGAAGCAACCCGTGAAGGTACACAGGTGGAAGAGATAAAATGCAGTAAATAAAAAGCTAGAGTAACAAATTCTCACGTTTCCCCAATAACCTAGAGGGTCCCCGGCAACGGCGCCAAAAACTTGACACGCCAAAACACAACACCAATCTGCGACCAAGTATAATCGCAGACCGGGAATGCAGTAACAGGCAAGTTATATTATCAACCCGGGGTCTAGATCTACTGCTTACTCAGTGATTCTCTGTTATCTAGCCTACTGGTTGGTTTAACCTTAATATTGATGGGGCGTCTTGTGGTAATCGGGACAATGCAGGACGGTGGGTTTCAGGCTTTGTGAGTAACATAGGCTCGACTACAGCAACTTTGGCTGAGCTATGGGCCTTCTTACATGGACTAGAAGTTGCTTGGAATAGAGGATGTCTTACACTGAAGATTAAGTCCGACTCAAAGTTAGCCATTGAGCTTATCAACAACCGGATGGATCAGGTTCATCACCACTCAACTCTCCTCTCGGCCATTCGCAAAAAACTAAGTCTAGACTGGCTGGTGACACTCATACATACCGGGAAGGGAATAGAGTCTCAAACTGGCTCTTGAAGCACAGTCTCGTCTATCCCTACGATTTGCATGAACTTGCAAACCCTCCCACATGCTTAGGAAGGATCTTACAGGATGACAACATGGGCATCACTTTTGAGCGACGAGTTGTCGTAGAGCCTCCTTCCTATTCTACTCATTCCGCTACCCCCGTGTAATCTGATTTTTTTGGCTTAAGCCTCCTTGTAACGCAAAAAAAAAAAAAGACATTGAATGTAATTATATGATCTTCTATCATATAATTGACTTTGTTAATTAACTTATCTGGTGATTACAAACGGTCAATAAGAATGTTATTTAATTTTGTGATCCTACATGATAGAAATGAATGATATGGTTGAGCATATAACAAGCTGAGTGGGGGGAGCTGGGTTTGATGGTCTTTGAAAATCCCTAATTATTAATAATCATCATTTTATATACTATGAATTTCTATACACATTTATCTTAAAAGATAAGTTCGAGAAGGCCTATAATAACAACACACAAGATTATAATTAAGGTCAACTTGATTCGTTTCTCTCGGCATGTTTTGATTCATTGTTGTACGAGGTGACGCATATTCCTATTCTGCCATATTTCACTCACACGTGAGTCATTCTATAAAAATTGCAGAATTATTTCCTCATACTTATGTTATTTTGACCTCTCAATAAAATAATGCAGCTACACATTTACGCGGTTCACTAACAGCATGTCTATGAGCTAGTCCACGAGCAGGAGATCGTCGATTTCACTATATTTGAGAAGGTACAGATTATATAAGGATTGAGAAGTATATATAATCTTCTTTTTCAAAGAGCCTAACCTTAATCAAATCAAAAGATACTCTCGTAACTTCGAATCAACGTTAAATAATCTGATTCAATTCATATCAAGCTATATTGTACCATTTGACAGAATCTGTATTGTATTCGATGAAAGAAATCTTTCCCTCGTTTCAAATTTTTTGAGTAAATTAATACACAGCCCATAAACACTCCACTCCCATCCCCCAATTCACCCAATCAGAGCCCTCCATGCTTACGGGGCCCACACCAGCATGGCAGAATATTGCATCACCGCTAATTGCAGTCTTTGTATTTATCTATCCTCGCCGTCGGCCGATACCATGCATCCTGCTTGCTGGCAAAATCTGGCGGCGTCGGCTCACAGCTGGTGGAGATTTTGGGCTTTCTGGAAGGCTGGATTAATTAGGGACTCACAATGTGGATTAGCGGACAAGTTTTCGGAGGAGGGCATGTGATCATTCTCACGTTGCGCATGATATCTTTGTCTTCGGTTTTTACACTTTGATTTTCTGTATTGGCTATCATTAAACCAATGAATTTTCCCTAATAATATTTGATTAAGTGTGTCGCATTTTTCCCTATCTCTCCCCAATCGTACAACTTGGCAGATTTCAGGATCTTGATCCAACCAGGCAGGCAGTATGGGTGCTTATTACGGTTTACCCAGCAGGAGCTTCATAGTTTAGGTCTAAATGAAACTCAATAGTATTGCCGTATTGGATACCCAAAAGAAAACGGATATCCGATTCTAATGTAATCAACATTAAAAGTGTAACAGGGTTGAAAGTAGTTAGTGATATGGTCAATTATTGTATTTTTGTGTCTGCAGTCACCACCTGAACACAAATAGACCCATTTGGTTCGGACCAAAATGAGTTGTACAAATTGGATACCAAATCAAACCTTCAACGTGAATATGGATCCATTGGATCCGAACCAAATATCTATATAGGTCAGGCCAATTGAGTCAAATTTCACAACGAGTCTACTCATTACCATTTCTATTTGGTATTAATCATAATGTAATTTCGGTAGATAGAAAAAGTTCACACATTTGCTATTTGACGTAATGAGCTAGTACTGACAAGGAAGCAAGTTAAGGTTACATAACAATTTTGAAATAAGGAGTTTATAGGCGTGTTAGCTAACTTTGGGGGTACTTTTAGTTACATGGAAAAATATGGGATCAAGAACATTTTGGTAAAACTAAGCAAACCCTTGTTGAGTTATTGGTAGCACAAGATGCCTTGATTGTAAGATAATTGATAAAGTTCCTATAAAACATTAATTAGTACAAGATCTATTTTTAGACTTCTCTCAACAACTATTGTTATTTGAACCAAGTGATCATCCTCATTATGATATCAGAGTCAGATCAGGATTTTTCTCTTACCATTCTCTTCTATATTGTTCGTCAAAAACAGGGTTTGTGATGTTTTGGTCGAGAAAGATTCACAGGCACGTCAAGCATTAGCTTCAATCAGACTCTAACTAGTTGTGATGTCGTTGATGGTTTTGTGCTCAGTGACAATTGAACTCCACATAGTTTCTCTTGTCTCTCTGACCAACAAATTATCTTGCTCATCAAGTGAGACTACAAAACTTTCATATATATATATATATATATATATATATGATGGTTCTATCATATCTTGGGTAAAATCAAGGGTACGACATACCCTGAGTTAAAAAACACTATCTAGATTTCGAATTGACCGGAGTTTGACATCTGGTACTATTCCTGAGAGCACTTCTACTATGCTATATAGTATTGGTGCTTTAATGTACAACTTAAAGTTGTACCATAACATTAAATGTATAAGTTTAGGTTGTACCATAAAGCAATTTGTACCATTATGTTATGGTACAACTTTACAACTTGAAGTTGTACCATCACATAAAAGTACAAGTTCAAGTTGTACCATAAAAGAATTTGTACAAAAAGTATAGGTACAATCTGAAGTTGTACCATAACGTAAATGTACAATTTTAAGTTGTACCATAAAAGCAAAATCCTATAGCACCAATACTATATAGCATTGTAAAATTTCTCCTATTCCTGAACCTTTAAAGATTAAAATCTAGATTTTAATTTTATAAATCTCATACACTAAGATCAATTTAATTAGAGGATGAAGTCATTCAAAGAAATAGCAGTTCCCTAACGCTCTATTTGGCAACAAGGGGGTGCAAATTGAAGGTGGGTGCAAGTTGAGCGGTAAATTGTTGGGGGTGCAAATTGCTGGGGTTGTAAGTGGAGGGGTAAATTGTTGTTTGGATGAAAAAGTAGGGGGGTGCAAATAGAGTGAAAAGTAAGTAATTATATTATTTTAAAGTAGATTTTAAAATTTTAAAATAGATTTTAAGATTTTAAAATATTATCATAAAATAATAAAATAAATATTACTATATAATAATAAATATACTTTACTAAAAATAGTTATTATATAATAATTCTCAAATAATAATTAATTATAACAATTGTAATAATCATTGATCGAGCGATCTCAAAACTCGAAGCTCAACTCGTAACTGGTCATCCTATATAGGGTTTTCGTGTCTAGTTTAATCTTAAATTGTCAAACTTAGTCAAACACGTTCGAATTTGTAAGTTTTAACTATTTAGTCAAATAAACTGAGTTAACCAAACAATTTCTCTATATCTTTTCCACAAACACCTCGTATCTCTAATTTTCAATGCAAATTCGATTCAACCAAGAGATCTAGATTTGACTTGACGAACATTGATAAACTTGTTTCCGGAGTCAAATGGTCAACCCCGAATAATGTTTATATTAATGATATTTATGAAAAGAAGAAATTGATAATATTAATTATTATATAATTATATATAACATAATTAGAAAAATAAAATTTCATAATTCCCCCCTCCCCCTCTCTTCCTTCCTTCCCTTGCACCCCAATTCGGGGGTAAGCCGAAACAGTAAATTTGCACTCCCGTTTTGCACTCCCCTACGGTTCCAAATTAACCAAACAGATGCAAATGTGTTGGAAACTGTGTTTGCCCCTCACATTTGCACCCTCCTTTCATTTACCCCTCTTCCCAAACAGAGTGTAATAAACTATAGAAATGGTAACATTATAATTTCTCTTTGTAATCTCAATCCGCAGCTGTCAATTAAGGGGATATTCATGCATGTGTTCATTATTTCAAACTAAGCAAGAAAGCAAGCGTTGGAAACAATAATGGTCACATCACTTTCATCATCAGCAAGGTTTTTTTTTTTTTTCATTATGTGGTGGGCAACGATAATCAGTATATATTCAGTACTAGTGAACCAGTTTTTTTAAGTTTTTGAATTTCATCTCTATGTATAACCAGTAACTATAATACTATAAACTCTTCAAAATAATAAAAAAAATCTTCATGCTTTTTCTTTTGCTATAGGAAAAAATATTCAGGGTTTTCAATACACACAAAATCAAGAGCGACCATTACTTTATTGCAAAAGAACATTGTGGCTCAATCAAAGTCCAGATCGAGTAGTCACATTCTGTTTGGCCCATCGCCCATATTGACAGCCGGGTGACAACCTCAACCCTGATGGGCCAACCCGCTTTTGGGGCTCCTGAACTCAACTTACCAAACCGGATTAAAGTAAACCAAATACGATATTAATCTGATTCTTGATCCTAACATATCTTTCATTATTGAACCACAGTTTTCGAGAATTTGATCCGCTTCGGAACCGCGCACCGTTCACACCATCTCTTTCGTATCAAGTCCTTTTGGATGAATGTTTATAACTTCAAAGTTCTTATATGATCTAAACTTTACCGTTTTTTCTTGGGGTCCAATAGCTAATGAGTAGGCAATTTCGTAAATTAAAGAGCAAATATTCCATCCACCCTAATTTTCAATGTCTCTTTTTCAACCTTGGAGAAATTATTGTTGAAAATATAAGTACCAAAAATGTAATTGTACATATTAAGACCTTAGTCCTTAGGGTTTATGAATCCTATATATATATATATATATATATATGTATATATGGCTCGTGTATGCTGAGTAACAAGAAGAATAAGATTGACTTGGAGAGTTTGCTCTCCCGTGGACTAGTCCTGTTGATCAGGGAAACCACGTTAAACCCGGTGTTCTAGTTCTATTGCTTGATTTTAACATGGTATCAGAGCTTCTCTTATTCAAGGACTGATTATTTCTTCTTCGGCAAGGTTGGTGATCTCGGTTTGGCAGCTAGGGTTTCTCGGTTCGGCAGCTAGGATTTCTGTTTGGGTTTCGCGTTTGGTGGCCGGCAATCGTTCACTCTCAGCGTTGGCTTTCTCCCGTGTTTGATAGGTGCGATACTCTTAAGTTTTTGTTTCTTGGTATTACTGCTTCTAGGTTCAGCTGCTAAGAATGGCTTCTCAAAAGCAAGACAATGTTTCGGTTAAGTTTGATGGAAAGAATTTTCCATTATGGGAATTTCACTTTCGCAACTTTGTGGAAGGGCGGCGGTTGTCCACGATTTTGACGGGCGAATGGAAGAAACCGGCTGACACTGCCGATGCGCAGACAAAGGTCGACTGGGCCGCCTCCAACGCTCAGGTCGTCACTGCGTTATTGGATTCTATTAATTTTCAAATTGCTTTGAGTCTCCGTCGGTTTCACACTGCCCATGAGATGTGGACCCATATCTGTGGAACGTAATCGCAAGCTGATCCCTCTCGTCTTTATGAACTCGAGTTGGAGCTAGCGGGGTTAGCTCAAGGAGATCGTGATGTGCGCAGTTATAATAAACATGCGCTTAATTTATGGACTGAATATGACCTAGTTACTGCGTCTTTATTGTCTGGTGATGCCTCGACTGAGGTTCTGAAAGAGCGCTCCCGTACGCGTGTTATGCAATTCTTAATGAAGTTGCGAGCGGATTTCGAACCAATTCGCGCATCCTTGATTCATCGGGGTATCACTGATTTTGACTCTGTTGTCGCTGAGTTGGTTCAGGAGGAAACAAGGCTCAAAAGCCAGTTTCGTATTGATCAGAACATTGATTCAGCGTTTGCGGTTGGACGGTCAGGCTCCTCTCATCGTCCGCATTTTAACACTCCTCCTAGTGGTGAGTTGATTTGTCATCATTGTAATGAACCTGGGCATATTCAAATCCATTGTAAGAAGCAAAATTATTGCAACTATTGCAAGAAGGCTGGTCACATCGTGCTCGAGTGTCCCACGCTCACAAAAAGGGGCAAGGTTCGGTTTCCTACCTATGCTACGTCAACCGGCAGCTCCTCTATGACTGGTCGATCCTCGTCAAAGCCTCAAGGGGCTGCGTATGCTGTCTCCGAGCCATCTCCACCTGTTTCAGGGTCATCCGCTGGTGGGGGAGTCTCATCCTTCTCCCCGGACTTTGTCCGGAAAATGGTCCACGAG
Source organism: Linum trigynum (assembly GCA_964030455.1). Classification (NCBI taxonomy): domain Eukaryota; kingdom Viridiplantae; phylum Streptophyta; class Magnoliopsida; order Malpighiales; family Linaceae; genus Linum; species Linum trigynum. Next base: position 11,279,213 of record OZ034814.1, read on the forward strand.
GCATTGCAAGAGGCGCTTCCGCAGGCGCTGACCTCCGCCTTTGCCTCAGGCACATTTGCTGGTAAGTCTGCTAAATGGTTATTAGACCCTGGTGCGTTTAATCACATGACACATGTCCGTCATACGTTTGATAAGCTCGAACTAGTTTCAACTTTACATTTGAGGGTGGCTAATGGGGATCAGATTCCTGTAGCTGGTCGGGGTACTTCGTCTTTGGGCTCAGTAACTTTACCTGATACATTATATGTTCCCAATTTAATGCCCAATCTCGTCTCTCTCGGGCAATTAGCTGAGACTGGTTGTGATGTCACGTTTAATTCAACCGATTGTGTGGTACAGGACCAGAGGACGGGGATGGTGATCGGGAAGGGAAGTAAGCAAGGGCGAGTCTATGTTGTTGGATGAACTTAGTCAAGTTCCTAAAGCTACTGCTGCTGTTTCGGATCCGTCGGAGGGAAATCTATATAAGAATTCTGTGTTTGGGTCTTTATCCGGGAACTCAGTAAATTCCGTTAATTTTTCAAAGAATAAGTCTGTTTGGGATTTATGGCATTATCGTTTAGGACATTTGCATTCTGCACGATTGTTAACGATGTTTCGTCAGAAATTATTGCTAGGAAGAATTGATTTGGCTTTCGGGTCTCGATCTGATTGTGTTAGTTGTATTGAAGCTAAGGCTTCTCAAAGTTCTTTTTCTTATAGTGAGACTATTTATGTTGAGCCGTTTGATCTTGTTCATACTGATTTGTGGGGTCCCTCTCCGGTTACCTCGCGTTTGGGTTTTAAGTACTTTGCTCTGTTTATTGATCATAAAATGCGGTATGCTTGGGTGTTCTTTCTTAGGCAAAAATCGGAATTATGCTCGATTGCTAAGGAGTTTGTACAACTCATTAAGACACAATTTGGTAAGACCATTAAAGTAATTCGTTTTGATGAAGGTGGTGAATTTACTAAGCATGAATTGCTCGAGTTTTATAAATCAGAAGGTATTCTACCTCAGATGTCTTGTCCAGGAGTGTCTCGGCAGAATGGTCTTGTGGAGCGTAAACACCGACATGTCTTGGAATTGACACGGGCATTATTGTTTCACTCACATGTTCCTAGTGGTTATTGGGTGGAAGCTGTACGTACGATTGTGTATCTCATCAATCGTCAGATCACTCCGGTGCTTGCTCAGTGTTCTCCGTACCAGGTCCTGTATTCCCGAGCTTCGAATTATTCCTTTTTGCTTGTGTTTGGCTGTACCTGCTTCCTATTATTGTCACGAAAAGACCGTCATAAGCTTGCACCAAAGATTGTTAAGTGCATGTTCCTTGGCTACAGTGATCGCCATAAAGGTTACTGTTGTTATGATCCAGTTGGCAAATGAATGCGGATTGCATATCATGTTCTTTTTCTCGAGGACAGTATGTATTACTCCTCTACGCCTGGCGATCTTGATTTGACTCCTCCCACAGCTGATTGCTTGGCCTGGTTGAGTACCTTGCCTAGCGTTAATGATCCTCCTCTCACGGCAATTGGAACTCAGGGAGGGACGCCGCCGACACCACCGCCATCTTCTTCTGGCCATAGTTCTTCGGCCAGCTCTTCCTCGACAACGGACAGTTCGTCGTCAGGGAGGGACAGTTCTTTGTCTTCTGGTAGTAGCGGCACGAGTTCTCCATCTGGTGAGAGTAGCTCGACAAGAGAAAGTAGTGGTAACTCTGCGGAAAATTCTGGGCAGCAAGGTGGGAATGGGCAGCAACATAATTCACCACCACAACCTAGAAGGTCTAATTGAACAAATTTGGGGAAGCCTCCAGTGCGTTTACTAGACTGTGAAGGATATGCAACAGAGCCATGCATGGTACCAGCTACGTATGAACAAGCATGTAAGGACCCTAGGTAGAATTATGCAATGGTGGAAGAGACTCAGGCTTTGGAAGCAAATGGGACGTGGAAACTTGTTCTTAGACAGCCCGGTATGTCTGTAATTGGATGTCGTTGGATATATACAATAAAGAAGAATCCAGATGGAACGATTGAAAGATTCAAGGCACGGCTGGTTGCTCGAGGTTTTCTCCAAGAATATGGCATAGATTATGACGAAACATTTGCACTAGTTGCTAAAATGCAAATGGTTCGTTGTATTTTTGCTGTGGCAGCTATGAAGGGTTGGCCCCTTTTCAGTTAGACGTGAAGAACACATTTCTTCATGGTGACCTAAAAGAAACCATATATATGGAGAGACCACAAGGATACACAAAGGGTTCATCTAATATGGTTTGTCAGCTAGTTCATTCTCTATATGGCCTCAAACAAGCTCCACGGGCTTGGTTTGAAAAATTCCATAGTACTATTGTACAATTGGGGTTTGACCAGAGCCAGAATGATCCATCCTTGTTTGTGCAAAATACAGCAGAAGGTGTGGTTATTTTGTTGATTTATGTAGATGATATGATCATCTCAGGTAGTGATTCAGCAGGAATTCAGGAGTTGAAGGATTCTCTACACCAAGCCTTCAATCTGAAGGATTTGGGTGATGTATCCTACTTCCTTGGATTAGAAGTTCAGAGATAGATAAAGGTGTCTTTGTTTCTCAGAAGAAGTACATTGTAGACCTTCTCGAGACAGCACAGTATGCCGACTGCAAGCCTTGTTCTACTCCAATGGAACAAAATATTAAGCTGCGAAAGGACAATGGAGATTTGATAGAAGACCAATCTTTGTATCGCAGTATCGTGGGAAGCTTGATATACCTGGTTCACACACGTCCAGATATTGCATACTCTGTGAAGGTTGTGAGCCATTACTTGGGTGTGGCTCGTGAACAACACCGAGATGCAGTGCAGATAATACTTAGATATCTCAAGCATACTCAGGATGTCGGTATGTTCTTTCCAACAGGCGGAGATGCTGTCTTGGAAGCATATGCAGATGCAGACTATGCAGGGTGTCAGGATACCAGATGGTCAACTTCAGGATGATGCATCAAAGTGGGAAACTCATTTGTCTCATGGAGGTGTAAGAAGCAAGAGCGAGTTTCCAAATCATCGACAGAAGCATAATATCGATCTATCTCAGAGGTTAGCTCGGAAATGGTTTGGTTACAGCGCTTTCTAGGAGAATTGGGTGTTGATTGCAGCATACCCATGAAACTGTTTGACGACAACACAAGTGTTATACAAATAGCTCTCAACCCAGTACTACATGATAGAACAAAACATATAGAGGTTCATATTCACTACATCAGACAGCTTGTTGCAGAAGGGAGGATTCAGCTAAATCATTTGTCGACGGATGATCAGACTTCAGACCTATTGACTAAGACATTAGCTTCAAGCAGACATTGGTACTTATCATCCAAATTGATGTTACGTACCCAACATCAATATGAGGGAGGGTGTTGAAAATATAAGTACCAAAAATGTAATTGTACATATTAAGACCTTAGTCCTTAGGGTTTATGAATCCTCTCTATATATATGTATATGGCTCGTGTATGCTGAGTAACAAGAAGAATAAGATTGACTTGGAGAGCTTGCTCTCCCGTGGACTAGTCCTTGTTGATCAGGGAAACCGCGTTAAACTCGGTGTTCTAGTTCTATTGCTTGATTTTAACAATTATGATCCCTTAAATGTGTCTAATCGCATAGAAAAAATGGTTCCCTTTCTCTTTTATCTATCTCAATCTCAATAAATGATGAGTCAATCTTCCCATCTTTAGTCAACTCCATTTTTCTATCTTTTTCTCATTATTTTTGTATTGTGAGTATCATCTGAATTTGTTTATCTCACTTATGCATGGAAGTTAATTGGTCTCGATGTCTAATAAGTGATTTAGAGTCTGTAATGCAGTGCTCGATCCGAGGGTGCTACATTGCCCCTGATGGATGTTTGGGGATAAAATGGTAATTATCAGATAAGTACATATTATCTGTCACTGTTCAGTTTTGCTCAAAACATGTACATACAAAGTACAACCTAAGAACGAATATTTACGACCTGTTATATAGTAAATAATGTTTTTAATAAAACTCGAAAGAAACACTCGTTCGATTAGAAAATAAGTTTTTTTTACGATGAACAACATAAATCAACTACCAGGAATGCTGGAATTTGGTAAGCTTTAAAATCATTTCATCAGTTTATCAGGTTTAGACCTTAATGATGCAGGAGTATGAGTAAGGCAAAGGATTGAAAGTTTAAACAACTTAAATTATTGATAATTTCTTATAGAGGAAGCCTAATACACTTAGGTAGTTAGGTATCTACTCTTTAAAAGAAAAAAGAGGCCAAATTGGTTTCCAGTAGTGTACTATTGTCTCCTTGTAGGTTGTATATATTATAATACACATCCAAAGAAGAAAAAAATCATTCTTTCCAGCAAAGTGCTCAAGTGGTGCGTTTTGGTGGTAGCAAAAGTTTTAAACTATGAATAAAAGCTTTGTCAACTGTATACGGTAGGATATTGTTGAAGATTGCATATTACAAGTTGTCTTAAACATATATTAGCAACTTTGAGACAAATATAAATAAATATATATATATTAAATAAGTGTTTGTTTGTCAAAATTGGCATACTTAGGTCACATTTCAATTTATTTTATGGTAGAAAGAGTGAATTTATAGAAACTTCGAGTTTTACCATGAGTTAGGCCAATTCAGACATTATACATAGGAAAATTAGTCATTTTTGTCATATATTATTATTGTGTCATGTGTTTTTTAATGATGTCCTACGTCTTATACTCATTGTGATTTGATTGGGATTAATTTGATGCTTATTCGTGCACTTTGTAAGACATAAAAAGGACAGGTGATGTAAGGGGACAAGTCAAGACCAAGGTCAAGCCGTGCTCAAAAGACTCTATTGTGACTCAATCAAGGGAGTTTTACGGACTAAGGCCTTCCTTTCACGGCTGTGACATTCTTTCTCTGGTCTTGAAACCTTTCAAAAGACCAGTCAAGACGCACTTCAAGAGCCTTCAAAGCGAAGTCCGAGATCAAGTCGATCGTGGCTTACCTATAGTTGTGTGTTTTAATAACAGTTACGGCTTGACAGAAAAAAAATCAATATAAAAACCCCATTTTCTCCTATCATCGAAGGGAAGTCGACCTTATAGTGAGAAGTTGGGGTTTGACCAATTTTTAGTGGAAGAAAATTTCTTGGGAGTGCTAAGGAAGGAAGATCCACTCAAGAACCAACGAGAAGAAAGGATTATTTCAACCTTTGGGTTGGGTTGTTGATAATCGGCTTTAATATATCGGATTCTTGAATTTTATGTGACTATCCCATGATATGTTTAAGCCGATTGATGCTATTTTAGGACTCGCTAACCCGAGAATGGTTGAAAAAACCATTACTGCCTAGTGCCATGAGTTTGATGTATTATAGGTGAATAAAGCACGATAAAGGAGATTGGGTCGAGCTTCCATGGGGACCGAATAATTGGAGCAGGCTGCAGGGAGTTGAACGACAGCAATGTTTTTGGGCTTGGATTGGCCCACTGAATTCACTTGGGCTAGGGGACACGAATTGCTATGGGTCAGAGGAGGGGGACTTATAATTAATCTGAGGGGTCTTCTAATTGCCAGGGCGGAAACAAAAATTGGAGGGGCATTCATTGGATTTACTTGGACCGGAATTAAAAGGCAGCAGGGGGATTGATTTTGGACCGGGGAGGGCTTTGGTGATATATATTTGGGCCAGGAAAGGGAGGTCGGTTGGCTATTATTGGGACGGAAGGCAATTATCAGGGGGGAATTCTTTTGGAGCATGCGGAATTGGAGGCGGAATAATTGGAATCGCAAGTCAGGGGGCGAAGCAAGTTTCGGGAGAGCAGCGCAGCGGGACGAGGAGCATACGAGCACAACGCGGAGCTGAGCGTAGCTGGGAGTCGCACCGAACAGCTGGCAACCCAGAGGAGAAGGAAATCTAGTATTTTCGTTCTTTTCTTTGTGATTAGTTTTATGATGATTAATAACATGATTATATCTTTTGATTTCGTCATGAACTAAACCCCGATTTCTGGGGTAAACACCATAGGACGTAGCTATTTCTAGAATTGAATGATTGATTCATAGTTCTTTTCTTCCAATCTCTATTGCATGAAATTACTTAATGCTTTGTGTTGACTGGCCACCAATACATCGATTTGTAGTTGATTAGGTTATTAGCGACAGTGAAACCCTAATAATTGAACATATTTCATGTGACATAGTAACTTATCGAAGCGACAGTGGATTAAATAAGATGCTATGTGGTCTTGAATAGGATATCGATCTTCAGGCTAAATAATTAAGTCATTGAGCTATGACAGTAGGATTTGATTTAACTATTTAGTACGTAGTAATTCCCGACAGGGATAGCTAGCACAGTCGTGATATCCTGGCTGTAGAGATATGGATTAAATTGATTGGAATATGTGAATTAATTTGGATATGATAGGTAGCGAGTCCCGGTGTTTCTCCCAGAGCTTTCTCCCATTGAATTTCTCCCGACAAGTTTACTTTGCTTAATTAGTTTTATTATTTTGCTATTAGTTAATAATCTCATCAACCAAACCATTTTTCACTTATAGTTTGCTCCACAGAATTAATAAATTATAAGGTTGTACCAGTCCCTGAAAGACGATACCCGGATTTCCGGTTTTACTACAAGATAGGAATTGGCATTACGCTTTTGTCCTATCAAGTTTTTGGCGCCGTTGCCGGGGAACTGCCATACCTTATTTTTGTTGATTTTTTTGAGTGAACTATTTTGATCTGGGTGTTAGTGTGTTGGTGAATTTTTTTAGGTGTATCCTCCTCATGCATGCCAAGGAGGATGACCGGCAATCTACTGCCACTTGATCCAGAGATAGAGAGGATCTGCCGACAGAACAGGAAGCATGTCAAGTTAGGGAAGCAGCCAACCACAACCACAACTCCTAGGCCTTCCCTAACCAAGAATCGTCAACAGAGAGGGCAGGCTTCATCACCTGTCGTCCATACACCACCGACACCACCACCTTGTGAGGTTGAGCTAGACATCATGGCAGACGAGGATCGATCAATCAGGGCTCGTTTGAATCGAAGGACTGGAGCCCGAGCTTCATGTGTTGTCATTCCGGCTGGGGATGCAACCATGGAGATTATCCCAGCATTTATCAACATGATCACCAATGGATATACTTTCTCCGGGGCTAGCAATGAGGATTCTCACGAACATCTCCGCCGGTTCGCGGGCATATGTGATACGATGAAGAGCCCAACTGTGTCTGATGATGCAATTCGTCTTCGTATGTTCTCATTCTCTCTGATAGGGAATGCATCACACTGGTTTCAGAACTTAACACCACATTCCATCACGACATGGGCTCAGCTTGAGAAGGTCTTTCTGGATAAGTACTTCCCACCTGCCTTGGCAATGAAGAGGCAAGAAGAGATTGTTACTTTTAAGCAGGCTGATGATGAGAGTCTGACTGAGGCATAGGAGCGCTATAAGGGGATATTGATGAGATGCCCAAGCCATGGTCTTGAAGATTGGAACGTGATCATTATTTTCTTCAATGGAATCAGAAGGGAGTTTCGGAATGCCCTAAATAATGCTTCTCGAAATGGTTTTACAAGGATGGAGGCTCCAACAGCATATGAACTGGTAGAGAAGATCTGTTCAGAAGCCACCGAATGGGGTAGTGAGACCAGTATTCGAAGAAGAGGAGGCTTTCATGAAGTTGACAGAGTTACAAGTCTCGAAGCCAAGTTGGATGCTAAACTGGATTCCAAGTTTGATGTACTCGAACGAAGATTGGTCAAGATTTCTCTTGGTAGACAAGAGGAGGTTTCTTTATGTGAACTTTGCGAGGGTCCTCATCATAGGGATATGTGTCCACTGGGAGCTGCTCAGTTGGAAGATGTACAATATATCAATAATCCGCGAAGTCAAGGCCAGGGTGATATGTATTCAAATACATACAACCCTCAATGGAGACATCACCCCAATATGTCATGGTCAAACAATCATCCAGCTGGTGTTCGAAACATCCCACCTCCTGGTTTTCAACAGCAGCAGCCTCAACCGGAGAAGAAGCCCCAGCTGGAGGAGTTGATTTTGGCTCATATGCAGAAAACAGACAATAATTTCAAGGGTCTTGATCAATTTGTCACTCAACAGCTAGCCATCAACAATAATATGCAATCATCTATGCTAGCTATGGAGAGGCAAATAGGCCAGATGGCTCAAACTTTGGCAGATATTCAAGGTAGGATTCCTGCGACTTTACCAGCAAATACTGAGAGGAATCCGAAGGACGCAATGGTTGTAGCAGTCACATTGAGGAGTGGGAAGGAGTTGGAGGATCCAAAGAGCAAGAAAAATCCGGTAGAAAAGGAGGGCAAAGAAGCTGCAGAGGAAGAAAGTGCAAAAGCTGAAAAATCTGACTTACACAGGCAAACTGCATGCAATCTGCCTGTGCATGAGCATTCTGCCTGTGCACCTCCAAAGGTGGAAAAATTCAAGAATGAAGAGGTAAAGCCTTATGAACCTCCCGCACCATTCTCTCAAAGGTTAATGAAGCCCATGGAAGACCCAAACTTCAAGAAATTTGTGAATATCTTCAAGCAACTTCAGATCAACATACCATTGGCGGAGGCACTTGAACAGATGCCTACATATGCTAAATTCTTAAGGGAGTTGCTGACAAAGAAGCGCAAATGGGCTGATTTGGAGAAGGTAACCCTTACTTCTGAATGTAGTGCTGTGATTCAAAATAAATTACCAGAAAAGAGGTATGATCCAGACAGCTTCACCATTCCATATGTCATTGGAGGTACAGAGTTCGATAAATCACTTTGTGATCTTGGAGCAGGAATTAATTTGATGACATACTCAGTCTACAAGAAATTGGGATTGGGAGATGTTCTTAAGCCTACTCGGATCACTCTCCAATTGGCCGATCGATCAGTGAAAATTCCAAAGGGAGTGGTGGAGAATGTATTGGTGAAGGTGGGGAAATTTATTCTCCCAAAATATTTTGTCATTTTGGAGATGGAAGAAGATCGGAGAGTGCCTCTCATTCTTGGGAGACCTTTTCTAGCCACAGGCGATGCACTCATCAATGTCGGGAGAGGCAAGTTGACATTCCGAGTAGGTAAGGAGGAGGAAATTTTTAATGTCTTTCAAGTTGATCATAATCACGATGCGTTTGATGACTTTGAAAGTGGAGCTCGAGAAAGGAAAAATCCCTTCTCCTGTGATAGTGGACAACCTGAACAACTATCACATGTCCTATCTACTCAGATTCTGAAATCAAAGGAAGGGCAGAAATCCTTGCCAGATCACCTCAAGTATAGATATTTGGGTAAGGATTTCAACCTTCCTGTTATTATTCCTTCTTCACTGACATTGAAACAGGAAGAGTACTTGCTTGAGGCACTGCAATACCACCTACGTCTCACTAAAGGGTCCAACATGCCAGCTAAGAAGGTCATGCCAAATTTTCGTACATCTGGCCCTACAGAGGTGACTCATATGTTGGATGGAGGTTATGCGTTCTATCATTGCCCGGGAGGGTATTCTGGATACCTTTCCATACCCATTGGTTGAAAGCTCCATGAACGTCAGGCTGAGGACGTTAAACAAGCGCTTCTTGGGAGGCAACCCGAGGTAAGTTTTCTTTCCTTTATTTTTCTTTTTCGTTGTGTCAAACCCGTGCATGTTTAGATTAGGAGTTGAACATTAGGGATATTGTTCCATCCTGAGTGTGGGGTGGTGAGTCTTAGTGTTTGTTTGTCCCTATTGCATGTGGTAAAAAAAACTGTCATTTGGGTTGTGCACAGCCAAACTTCATGCAGTCTACCTGTGTTGGTGCAGTTTGCCTATGCAAAGCTAATGGCTAAAAAACACCTAAAAATCAGGAAAATTAAAAACAAAACATTGTACTCTTGTGGTAACATGATGTAAATAGCCGTGATGCGTGTGATATGAGTGTGTGCTTGAATGAAATCATCAAAATCACCCCACTAGTGTTGAATTGCATAGTTCTTCATAATGAACTTGATGCTTTGACTGACTTGATATGCTTTGAATGAGCAAACTCTTTTAGCAACATTCTATTTTGTGAGGATAGTGTAATGACTTTTGGTGAAGTGGTTAGGTGGAGAACATTGACCATTCGACATGTTTGGATACCGTGCTTACTTGTATCTATTGTGAGTTGTTGACTTTGCATTGAGTCTCTCTGTTTTAAAAGGTTTTATGATGGGGTGAACTATATCTTTATAAATGAGAAAACACTACCTGACAATTAAAAGATAAGAAAGTTGCCATAACAATTAAAGTGTGGGTAAAATACCAAAATCGTGTGAAGCAATCACTCATTGCACATGGGGATTAGGAAAGATTCGATTGAGAATCGGTTCGCGACCGTACGATGTTGCTTATCAAGTACGATCCCCAGTTGAGTGAAGTGCCATTAGAGGATGTGCAGTGGCCCTCCACTCGGACCGAGGAAAAGAAGTTAAAAGAAGCCCTTATGCGAGTGCTAAGAAGCAGAAATCGCTCTTGCTCGGTCACCGGTAGTAAGAAACAAATCCCACTTGTACTAAATACGACTACTCAGCAAGCAAAATCAGAAAGAGAGAAAGCCTCTCCTTGTCATAAAGGTAGTGATGTGCTTAAAGTTAAAACCAAGTTTGCCAAAAGTTTCCCCCACTTGTTTTTGAGACTCGTGCTTAATTAATTGCTTATGATTGGTGTGAGTAAGTCAGATTGTCCTCACGAGATATACACCTCACTGATGTGGTTAGATTCTCCTAATAATTGTTGCACCATAAGTTGTTAATCACCCACTACCGACGATCGGAATTGAATGTTGCTATTTGAGTTTTTGATGGATTTGAGTCAGTCAATGGTTAAGGGTTGCAAAGACCTTGAGTGTGGGGTGAAAGGTATGATCATTAAAGCACAACTTGTCCTTTGAGAAAGAAACTATTGATTACAACAAAAGTACAAGGAAAATTTTGTTTTGTGTCGAGTGTTTGACTGGTGAGTCTGTGATGTGTCATAGTTGTGGATGGTTATGTGTTTGTGTTGTTTGAGTCGTTGCTTAGGGACAAGCAACAATTGAGTGTGGGGTTGTGATAATCGGCTTTAATATATAGGATTCTTGAATTTTATGTGAATATCTCATGATATATTTAAGCCGATTGATGCTATTTTAGGGCTCGCTAACCCAAGAATGGTTGAAAAAACCATTACTGCCTAGTGCCATGAGTTTGATGTATTACAGGTGAATAAAGCACGATAAAGGAAATTGGGTCGAGCTTCCCTGGGGACTGAATAATTGGAGCAGGCTGCAGGGAGTTGAACGACAGCAGTGTTTTTGGGCTTGGAATGGCCCACTGAATTCACTTGGGCCAGGGACACGGAATTGGGCCAGGGGACACGAATTGCTATGCGCCAGAGGAGGGGGACTTATAATTAATCTGGGGGGTCTTCTAATTGCCAGGACGGAAACAAAAATTGGATGGGAATTCATTGGATTTACTTTGACCGGAATTAAAAGGAAGCAGGGGGATTGATTTTGGACCGGGGCAGGGCTTTGGTGATATATATTTGGGCCAGGAAAGGGAGGTCGGCTAGCTATTATTGGGACGAAAGGCAATTATCAGGGGGAAATTCTTTTGGAGCAGGCGGAATTGGAGGCGGAATAATTGGAATCGCAAGTCAGGGGGCGAAGCAAGTTTCGGGAGAGCAGCGCAGCGGGACGAGGAGCATACGAGCACAACGCGGAGCTGAGCGCAGCTGGGAGTTGCACTGAACAGCTGGCAACCCAGAGGAGAAGGAAATCTAGTATTTTTGTTCTTTTCTTTGTGATTAGTTTTATGATGATTAATAACATGATTATATCTTTTGATTTCGTCATGAACTAAACCCCGATTTCTGGGGGAAACACCATAGGATATGATAGGTAGCGAGTCCCGGTGTTACTCCCAGAGCTTTCTCTCATTGAATTTCTCCCAGCAAGTTTACTTTGCTTAATTAGTTTTATTATTTTGCTATTAGTTAATAATCTCATCAACCAAACCATTTTTCACTTATAGTTTGCTCCACAGAATTAATAAATTATAAGGTTGTACCAGTCCCTGAGAGACGATACCCGGATTTCCGGTTTTACTACAAGATAGGAATTGGCCGTTGTCTTCTCTTTATAGTTTGCGTACCATTTGCTCTCTATGAACTAGCATTGGTCCCGGCCCGTTGGCCGGTGGAGTCTAAAATCGGTACGTCATATGTGTACTCTTGTATTGGCCAGTGGAGCATGAAATACGCAAGCAATACGACTCCATCAATTTGAATTTTTAACTTTAAAAGCTCTATGCTTGATTTTGATTTTCAGCTTTAGATAATTGAGTTCTCCAAGGAATTTTATTAAGGCTGTGTAACTCCATTTTGCAAATAGGCTAGTAGTTGAAAATTGAAATAAGAGAGTTTGCAATCACTGACTTTGCTGATTGCTTTATTGGAAAGGGTTATAAATTTTGCAGTTTTACCTTTTCCTTGTTTGATTTGAATGTATCTTAAAGTGTTAAAGTCTAATTGTTGATTAAGAAGAATCTGGCTCCTTTCTTTCGTGTGGTTCAGCAAATGATAAGACTCCAAGTTTGGTGAATATGGGTTGGGAAGAACCGAGCAAGACTTATCTGCTGATGTTGATAAACAGTTTCCATCTTCTGTGCAGAAAGCAACTTTGAGAGATGTGCAGAATCAAAATAGGGCCCATAACTTCAGCAACAATTCTCCATTTCTTTGCTGACAGTTTCAATTTGTTATAAGAAACCACTCAAATGACGACAAATAAGCTACTAACCAAAAGGAAAATTAAAATCATGAAATAAAAGATGAGACATAACTTGATAAACCTTGGGAAGCAATATGGGCAAACGTTGTAGGATCATAGTCACAAGAAATCCAAATTGATACTGTCAAAAGTGATTCACAGACGTGCTGCCAAGTAAAACATAAAATCTAACGTGTAGTTGTGGCACACGCATGAACAATAAATAGGTGATGTAATCACCTAAATAGACCGATGTAAATTCAAACTTCAAATTCATAGTATGTACAATCTAAAGCTTCAAACTTAGTGAAAACCAAAGCATCCAGAAACAACCCATAAGTGAGCAATATAATACTAAACATAAGGCTCACAATATGGCCTTAACCAAACAAAGTTTCCACCAATACTACTTACCTTCGTCAGAGTCACAGTCAACCCCTTGTTCTCTTTTTCAGTCCTGTAAGGTTGTCCCGCCAAGATTCTGAGTACTTGGATTAATGCTATTGATTTCCTCCAAGATAGGTGTTGCCTCTGTGACGGTTTTACTTGATGCTCACTCAATTGTTGCAATCAGATTAGAGTAATAGGAGAGCTTAAAAAGGTAAAACTAAGATGATATCATTTAGGTAAATGAATTTAAGTACTTCACTTACCACAAGCAGTTCGTGATCCACTCTTAAGTCTTACCATAGAGTACCTAGCTTGAGGATTCAAGAAATTAAAGTCAGTACATTTAACATGTAATTTGAGTCGTATTAATAACTTGTTGGATCGGTGGAGGAATGGGTTCTTTCTTCTTATGGTTTGATTGGAATACAACATTAGCCCTTAATCCAAAGAAACACAAGCCTTCACACTCCAAAATGGAAGAATAAGCTTCACCAGTATCATCTTGCAAATGGAGTTGCACTCTATACCTATGGCCAAGAAGGAATCCAATTGAAAAAAAGTCCCGAGTTTATACTCTTCCACAATCTCAAGTAATATCATAATCTTATAATAAATTGAAGCAATAAAATGTAGTATCCATTTTTATGAAGCTGAATAAAGATTTCAGCTTTCTAGATACCAAATAGAAGCAAAAACTCATCAAAAGATACCAAATTTGATTCATTATTTATATCATGTTTAGAAGTTATGACTTATCATTGTATAAATAATATGCTATCTCAAGTCATGCTTTCATTCAATCTTAATGAAAATCAAAATACGTACAGAATGAGTATCATCGCCATCTCTTTGGGGCCATTATTGCAATATGTGAAGACCCAAGATAAATCTCAGCAACAAAGGTAACCAATGAGTCAGCGGGAAATGAATTCTTCAAATTGATGCTCCCTTCCTAACCAAGAACATGTCATCCAAAGAACACAACATATGCCATTGTAGAACAAAATCAGTAATACTCTACAATTGGATCGAACTCTCATATGAAAAGGAAACATCAATGGAAGAACAACAGCATGCAAATCCCATTTACATATTGCGAAAAGCCAAAAGACAATGAAACCAAAGTACCAGAACTTACCGAAACAGGGGATATAGCTCCAATTAAGCGATGTGCGAGGTTTCAAGATTTTGCTCAGAAAAACAATGACACCGAGAGAGGCGGGTTGTCCGGGATATTCTGGGTAAAGGACAGTGCTGGAGAGAGACCACAAAGAGGGACAGACAGTGAGAGCGAGAGAGAGGGAGCATGTGGGAGACAGACAGACGACGATAGGGCAGATGGGGGGGGGGATTCCCGGGAGCTTTCAACGACAAAAAAACAAACGCGCCGGTGAGAGGAAGGTGTTTGATTCTGGTATGCGGTAGGGATTGGAAGAGTGAATGTATTGGGAGAGTTGAGACGGTGACAGAGGCGTTCAATTTTCGGTGGGAGATTGAATTCACAATTCAGAATGCGAGAAAGAGAAGGTTAGTAATTTACGAAAGAAACCCTCCGCATTGTGCGGCCGTTTCAGGAGGGGCTTATGTGGCAAAACCTGTATTTTGACATTGCCTTAATGTATTTTGTAGATTAAACTCCGATCCATTAGTCGTTTAGAGGAGATGAACTCTAGATTGTTATATGCAGATTGAATATTTGGTGAATGTGAACCTAGATTGTTATCTCTATGACTCTATCTATATGTGAGCAATTGTTGATTATATAACCTATTCTTTGCTTGATTGACCCTTTGGCATTGTGGGCCATAACCTAAAGTAGGAGAAGAATATTCACTTAGGTTAGGGTGAACACAATCAATTGTTAAGTAATTTACAACTGCATTACCGTTATGTTGTGAAATATACTTTTTGAACCTGTGACGACCTACCTAAGTCAAATTCCTAGATTCACCCACTGACTATAGGCCAAAAGGATTGTGAAACCGTATAAGAGGTGGTACCGGAAAAGTCAGTAACAGAGTATTTTATACTAAAACTGTGAATTAACCGCATTTCATACCGCTGAAAACGGCCCTATTAATTTTAGACTCCAATATAATAATTTTTTCAATCAGTCCGCTGATGCGATATGGCCGCTAACACAATTATCACAACCTATAAGCGAAGAGTCAAAGAGAAAATCTACCAAATAATATTCCAACATACAAAAATCCCTCTATAGTATATAGCCGTTCTTCAGGAGATTTTGAGCATTTTAAATTCCTTGCACTCTCCTTAATTGTAGCTAGGGGTAAATTTATAAGTTCAACTTAGAACTTAAATATCTTTTTACGAGAAAAAAATGTCATTACCAATACTTGAACTCGAGTCCTTCAAATTGACAGTCAATATCCCTAACCAACTAGACTACAACAATGTTTATGTATTTTTTGAATTAAAAGAGACAAAATACTGAAATATCTCAAAATCATAGGACTATCCACCGCAACAATCAATCATCGAATTAATTAATAACTGTAATTTTTTACAAAGTGAATCATCATGATATACCTAGCTTTATGAATCAACTAAGTGAGTTCTTCTAATCACACAATTCTTCACCAAGAATCAAATAGTACATTTTTAGTTTATGTATGTCTTACAACTTTTACATTTATTAGGTTACATGACTTTGCAGTTTGTAGGAATACAAGGATTGTTTACAAAAGTGTTATACAAAATTTTATTTCAAAACATAAAATTTGACATTTGTGATCTATGGTTTTGTAACGAGACATTTTCAATGCTATAATTGAATGACCAAAAATAATTGGCTAACAATTTCTCTAATGGTTGAGAATAATGAGCATAGAATTGAAAGACTAAATACCATTGACAAATGAGCCAATTATCATTGGCTAAATTTAACAAACAATGGTATGTGTATATACATTGGAAATTATATGGTACGCTCGATGGATTGAGGGTTATTGCATCTCCTTAGTTAAATAACATTATCTGGACCATAGATTAATCATGTAACTAAACCCTATATCATAATTCTCTAAATCCTAATATAGTGCATATGGTATGTTGTATACATCTTGTCGAATCAGAATCATTGATTATGTTCTTAGTATATGTGATATTAGGGTTTAAGTTCTATAGGTTTAGGGTATATGATTTAATTATTTGAAACTTAATCTCCCTTTTCAAATTTCCTGCAATGAGAACAACATTAGGAAGGATATTTTTGTCTTCACAATTATCTGTATTTTTTATTTATTTACAGAAAAAGATAGACATATTGAGATTTGAACCATGGTCACTTCAAACAAAGTAAAGGTTTAAAATCAATCAGACTATGATTTGTTGTATTTATTTTAATTAAAAATATATACGAAGCTAAAATATGAAATCACAAAAATTTTCAACAGTTAGCTAGCCCAATAAATATTCCGTAAGTACTTAATTGGTGTTTTTATACTTCAATTTTGATATTTTATTTAATTATAGTTTAATACTTAGTTTAAAATTTTATCTATATTATAAATAGACAATAACCATAAATTTGCAACCAAAATATTTTTAGTTCGAATATTTCATATCAAATTATAGTATTGAATATGTAGAAGCTATATAGAATTCTTAAATTATCATTAATTTCCAGAACTATAGTGAATCAATCATATCTTTATGCAAACTATAGGGGACTGGTTCTCTAAACATTTTTGTCCGGATAAATACTAAGTTTTGAAACTCTTCCTAGGGGTGTGCGTGGGTTGGTTCATTTGGGTTTAGATATTTTAATCACCTAACTCATATCCCACGATTTTGAAAACACTAAATACAAACTCACCCAAATAATTTAGAATTTTAACGGTTTGTGCCCTCCATACCAAATGACCAATTTACATGTCGCTTAACTAAGGACGATCTCATTGTCCAATCCCATCATTCTAATGTCAATCCATAAAAGTAACCCATATTCGCGTTTGTTAACACGTGTTTCACATTGTCATTACTGTGACCGGTAACTTCGCTGCAACTGATTCGGTATTGCTCATCATATGGCCTCCAAACTGATAAACATATGGGGCCAGCAGTTTTATGACAAAACTCAAAGTGAAGACAACTCATCGTCTGGTGGAATTTTTGCGTTTGCTGGTGTCCATTAATCTAATTGCAAGCATAATGATTGCTAAAATTAAGCTTTCACGCAACACACTGGGAGTTGGGGGTGCGTACTTGGAGTAAAAGTTGATATTGGGTTTGGGAAGGGATTAAGGGAAGTGGTGAGGGGAAGAAATTGTGTTTGGATTTGGTAGCAAGTAAGGTCCTGTTCACTTTCAATTTCGTTTTCTGTTTTTCGTTGTCAAAACAGAAAATTTAAAAACAAAGTGAGAAAACGTGTTCACTTTGGTTTTCGTTTTCATTTGTGGCAACCATTTGACAAGAAAAAGAGGCAGCTGACGAAAACAAAAAAAAATGGTTTTCCTGAAAAGCCAAGGACGGGTTTCATCCCGTTTTCTCCGAAAATTTTTAATGAGGTCTGCTCTTCGAGACCTAGCAACCTCATTTTATCTATTTTTTTTGTTGTTTTTGTTTTGAAGACTCATTATCCAGCCCCTCTTGGCCTCCTCCCTTCGTAACCCTACTCGACCCTCTGCCCTCACCATAGACGACTGAACGAAGACGCTGCAGCTGCTGCGCCGCCTCCACACCTCTTCTTCTCCCGACGACGGCAGTGACCAACAACACGATTCTCGTCGCCTTCCGCCATCTCGCAGACCGTGCGCCTCGTCTCAGCCCGCTCGCCGTTCACGATCGCGCCGCCTCCACATCTCTTCTTCTCCCGACGACGGCAGCGACCAAAAACACGATTCTCGTCGCCTTCCGCCATCTCGCCGACCGTGCGCCTTGTCTCAGCCCGCTCGCCGTTCACGATCGCGCCGCCTCCACACTTCTTCTTCTCCCGACGACGGCAGCGACCAAAAACCCTCGTCTAATTGCCGCCGGCGGTCGTTACTGAAGAGGGGAAGCTGCTCGAGGAAGTCGTTGCTTTTCGGGGTTGAAATAGGTATTGAAAGCATTCTATTCCTTCTCTATTTAATTTGAATCTGAAAGCCTTTCGTTCAACGGGAAAGGTGGCCGCTTCTGATGATCGTTGGGAGAAATGGTCGAAGCAGGTAATTGAACATATCGTTCAATTTCATTAAATATATGTTTCAATTTTGAACTTAGAATTGATTAGAACGTTCATGTGTAGGCTATAAAAGGTATTACCGGCTTTAGGAAGAATGGTTGTCCAGAATACAACAACCTTTGCATCCTATTTGGTGACACTACTGCTTCCGGTAGCAATGCTTTTGTTTCCACTCAAGAAGTCTCAGATAGCAGTGGTGGACAAAGCAGAGAGGACAATGAGGAAGGTTTTGTTGTTGCTGGTGATGCTACAGAGCATGCCAAGGAAGCAAAGGGCAAAGCAAAGGTCAAAGGCAAGAAGAGGAAAGCAAACAAATCCACCTATTCAACTGCGGTAGAGATGGCAATAATTAGCATGGCGGAGGAGGCTAAAAGGAAGAATGATAGGCATGATGCCAAGACTGCTGCATCTTCTGTGAAAGGCCCAATGAATGAAGTATCTTCGCAGGACAAGGACCTAGATATTATGACAGAGTGTATGAAGGTTTTAGATGAGATGGAGGTGGATGGTAGTGTGTTTGTCAAGGCTATTGATGTTCTTCATGATAATCCACTGAAGCGTGGTATCTTTCTGCGCATGACAGAGAAGAGAAAGAAGGAATGGCTGCAAGGTTTGGTGTGATTGTACGACGCCGACATTGAGTGTTTTTGTTTGATTGTCTGTGTTTGAGTGTTTGTGGTTGTATTTTTAGTTGAACGATGTTGTTGAGTTGAATATTTGTGTGATTGTGGTTATATGTTTTAGTTGAACGATTATCTTATTATGGTGTAAGCACAATTTCAATAAAGTTTGATTGTAATTTCTTATTGTGCAATGCAGACAAATGGCTTCTGATTCCGATACAGATTCCGATGATGATTTGCAGAACTTCTTGTTGCATTTATGGTTGTTGGAGACAGAGAGATCCAATGTGTCAAAAGTGCCATGCAGAACCTCAGACAAAACAGGGCATGCTTGGGTTAAAGAGCTTCTTCATGGTAATCCAAGAAGGATATATGAGCAATTTCGGATGGACAAAGATACGTTTCTTGCTCTTTGTGAGGAGTTGAAACAAAATGGTGGGTTAAAAGCCACGAAGAGAGTCACAGTTGAAGAACAAGTTGGCATCTTCCTGAAGACTATAGGTCACGCTAATGATTTTAGAGACGTTGCCGAAAGGTTTCAACATTCAACGGCCACCATCTCAAAGTACTTTGACAAAGTATTGAAAGCTGTGGTCAAGCTTTCGAACAAGATTATTGTTCCCCCAAATTTGGATAACGTCCCTGACAAAATTGTTGGTTCTAGACATGATCCATATTTCAAGGTAAAGGAATACTTACTCCATAGTTACTGTTACAACATTTACAACTTCTGTTGATCATGTTCACTTTTGTGTTTACATAGGATTGCATTGGAGCTATAGACGGAGTGCATATTGATGCATGTGTTCCTACTGCTGAACAAATTCCATATCGAGGACGAAAGACGACAACAACTCAAAATGTGGTGTGTGTATGCTCCTTCGATATGCTTTTTACCTTTGTGGTGGCTGGATGGGAAGGCACGGCAAATGATGCTAGAATTCTTAGTGAAACAGTTTCAAATCCAGATAACAAGTTTCCGATGCCACCATGAGGTACTTATTATTGTTTGTACATAAATAAATCTCATTTTATTATATACTAATTGACTTTCTGTATACAATGTAGGTAAGTATTATGTTGTTGACTCCGGATTTGCGAACATGCCTGGGTTCCTAGCACCATATCGAACAAAGGAGCCTACTCATTTTCAAGAAATCAATCGAGGTGGTGGACCCAAAACTCGTAAGCAATTATTCAACTATTATCACTCATCCCTACGCAATGTCATCGAACGTTGCTTCGGAGTTTTGAAGGCCATGTTCCCAATTCTGAAACATATGCCTTCTTTTTCATTAAAGAAACAAGCACAAATTGTTATTGCTACATGTGCTCTGCATAACTTCATTAGGATTCACTCTTGTGAAGATATCCTATTTGAAGATTATCAAAATTATTATATGGAGGATGGCGTTAATGGAGTGCAAGGAGGGCTGGAAAGAGAAGAGTACAGTATGAGTTCAAGCCGGACACGACAAATGGAAATTCGACGTGATGGAATAGCGGACAAGTTGTGGGATGACTTTCAAGCTGGACTCCTTTGACATTTGTGATTGTACTTCGACTTATTTGATATTGAAGTATGGACTAGTATCAGGAAATTTGACAGATTCTCATTTTTAGGTCTAGTAACCAACTAAACAGGTTTTCATTTTCAGATTACAGTTTCCAGTTTCACAAAAAATCCCAGCTAAACAGGTTTTCAGTTCAGGTTTTCAGTTGCCAAAATGGCAGCTTCCATTTCTCCAGATTTCGTTTTCAGTTGCCAAAATGACAGAAAACGGAATGGGAAGTGAACAGGACCTAAAGTTCATGGTTCAGTTTCTTTTCGTAAAATGCTTTGATTTATTTTAGTTAGAGGCATAATATCATGGTTATGTGGGATCAAATGAACCAAAAATTAGCTTGGGGGATGGGAATTCCAACTTAGAAGGAGTGGATTAGATTTTGATAAACTCAAGTTCATGTTAACAGAAAGAATATTTAGATTTAGACTTGGTGGTATTGAGATGTTCATAGAGAGTCTAAAACTGATACAAGGCCATGGATTGATATTGGTTAGTTGATTGTGATTTTGAGGAAGGTGTATAAAAGTCATGGAAGTAGTTTGCAGCAAGTGAAGGCAGTAAAGAGGCAGTTGGTCAAGGTAGTGATTGAACCAAAGAGGGTATTGAAAGACATAGAAGCAAAATCTGAGCAGTTGAAGAGAGAGAAGTGGTAGATGATCAGGATATTAATGACAATGGAGAGGGTATTGAAGGCCATGGAAGTGAATTGGATCAGGTGAAGGCAGAGAAGGAGGAGAAGAGCATATTGATGGAATTGAATATGAGTGTTGGTTTTACGAGCTTATTAAAACTGCCCCGAGGAAGATGAGTTGGCCAAATACAAGAAAGAGGAATGAGGAGTTGCAGATCAAACTGACAAGAAACTCAATTGAAAGAGAAATTCAGGTTCATGGAGAGAAGGTCCATCAAAGTAGCATAAATGGAGTTGTAGAAGGAGGATTAAAAATTGAATTTTGGTTTAAAACATATACGTCGAGAGATTGAAGATGAAGGGGATAAAAAGTTGGTTGTACAACAGAGAGTAGAAACTATTGGATCTTTAGATGTTATGGTTGTTGCAACTACCACAACCTATGTTTATGTTAAAAACGAGGAATCATTGATTGATTTACTAAAGTTAAGGTCAAGCACTATTCAAACTACTGGAACCTGTAGATAAGGAGTGTCTAAATTTGTGCTCATTACTTTGACTGAGTCTATTAGTATATTGGATGTAACTCTAATTTTGTCATTTGCTTTCAAGTTTTGATGGTTTCCTTTTAGTTGAGTTGTTAGCATATGATTTACTTGAATCAACAACTCTTCATTTTTTTTATAAATCCATTTCCTTTTTATTAGTGGCATATTATTCATAGAGGAGAGCTTTGAACAATTTATGTGGGATTGTGAGGTTTCATTTCAGGTTCAAACTATCTATGGATCGTGTGGGAATTCCAATGAGCTTTTATATTATATATTTCTGGATAATCTATTAACCAATATCATTTTAATGGGGGCTCAATTATCATTATGAAAATGGGATTAATGATACATTTTTATATTCTTAAATGAGGAGGGTATTTTCCTGAATATTTGACCTATATATTCATTCTTTATGTAGAATCTCGAATGATTTTCAATAAACTTAAACAAATTAATAGACTTAAACATAACATAAAAAATTTAAATATTAAAATATGAACATTCCGGCCAACGGGCCGAATTATAAGCTAGTAACAAGAAGGAAAATGCAATGGCTGGCATATACTCATTATCTTATCCCCCAATGGCCATTACCTTACACCTCCCCAACAACATCACTCCTGCACGATACTCATCACTACCTAGCCAGTTTACTACCAACCAACCTCACGTCGATTTCCATTTCCAAAACCCAAAAAAACACAAACAAATTCCTTCCAGGCTAACAGCCATAGCCAGCGCCCACCGAAACCACCAAACAACAGCGAAGAAGGGATTAATTTCCTAAATACACATAAAAGTAAAACAAATTTCTAAACTATCACATTTATAAAAAAAATTCCCAAAATATCTAAATTTGGAGTGGTTCGAGTTTAAGGAACTCGAACTACTAACCGGTTCGAGTGTAGGAGACTCGATCTAGTCGTAGATCGATGATATAAGCCTCGAACCATGTGGGGCTGAAGTGGTTCGAGTTCAGTGAACTCGAACCATTCCTTTGAAATTTCCAACAACCTTAACTTTGTGCTCAGTTATCCGATCGTAGCAAACTTTTTTTATTTTGCATAACTTTTGGAAATATTTTTAGAATATATGTGAAAAATAAAGTTAAAATTACTCCCAAACCCCCTTACATTAAAAACTATTCCTATTTTGAAAATTTATTCCTAGTAAATGTTGTAGTACTCAAAAAATTATACAAAATAAAAACAAACTTTGTGACGTTCGGATTGCGGAGCACAAAGTTATGATCCTCCAAAATTTGACAAATTCAAAAAATTTGCTCGTTTATGGGTAGCAAATGACGTTTTCTGGGAAGATAGCCATCCAAAAATTTATCGTTTGGAAAAATATTGCTCTTTTGGCAGAAATTCCCTATATATAAAAAAATTTCCCCGTGCCTTCGCCCCGAGAAAATGTCATTTGTTACCCCTAAACGAGCAATTTTTCGATTTTGCCAAACTTTAGAGGATCATAACTTTGTGCTCCGCAATCCGAATGTCAAAAGTTTTTTTTTTATTTTGCATAATTTTTTGAGTACTAAAACATTTACTAGGAATACATTTTCAAAATAGGAATAGTTTTTAATATAAGGGATTTTGGAAGTAACTTTAACTTTATTTTTCATATTTTCACATATATTCTGAAAATATATAAACTATCAAAGTTGTAGTCCTCGAAAAATTATGCGAAATGAAAAAAAAGTTTGCTACGATCGGATAACCGAGCACAAAGTTAAGGTTGTTGGAAATTTCAAAGGAGTCGATCTACGACTAGATCGAGTCTCCTACACTCGAACCGGTTAGTAGTTCCAATTCCTCAAACTCGAACCACTCCAAACTTAGGTATTTTGGAAAAAAAAATTATAAGTATGATAATTTAGAAATTTATTTTACTTTTATTTGTATTTAGGGAATTATCAGAAATTGCAACAGGAAAAAAAGTGCAACGTTAAAATACAGGGCCGAGAGTGACTGATAGGGAAGCAAGCCGGCAAATTCCCTCCTCTCCTTATAGATGTTCCCGAAGCTCCCTCCTCCAGTTCTCTCCTAGCTAATTCGATCCTCTCGTTCAGTCCCAAGCTACAACTAGAAACCCAGAAAAAACCCACAACATAAAAACAACAATTCTCCTCTCACACGCATTACGTCGAACACCATAGCTGCAATATGGATCCCTGCCCATTCGTCCGCCTAATCATCGAATCACTAGCCCTCAAGCTCCCCTTTGCCACCAAGCCCGCCGGCTCCGGCGTCCACCCCACCGCCACCCCCTGCTTCTGCGTCCTCAAAATCAAGGGCTTCCCCACCCAAACCGCTCTCCTGCCCCTCTGCTCCTCCTCCAATTCTTCATCCCACGACGACTCCTCCGGCCCCGACACCGCCACCTCCGCGCCCGGGTTCCACCTCGACGCCGCCACCCTCCGCCGCGTCTCGGGAAAGCCGGTTTCCCTCCGGGTCTCGGTCTACACCGGCGGGATGGGCCGGACCTGCGGGGTCAGCGGCGGGAAGCTGCTGGGAAAGCTTCAGGTGAGCGTGGATTTTGGGAAGAATGCCGAGTCCTGTAGGTCGACTGTGTTTCAGAACGGATGGTTGACTCTCCGGTGCCAGCCGGGCAAACCCGCCGCGAGAATTCACTTGGCATGTCGCGCCGAGCCCGAGCCGCGGTTCGTGTTCCAGTTCGACGGCGAGCCCGAGTGCAGCCCCGTTGTTTTCCAGATCCAGGGCAGCATCCGGCAGCCGGTCTTCAGCTGCAAGTTCAGCGCTGACCGGAATTCCCGCTCCCGGTAAGTTAAAAAAAAAAACATCACCTTTCTCTTCACATTTTTTTCACCGCCGAACTTTACGGAGCGCTTTTTAGCCGGGTTGCAATGGAGGGATGCTAACCTGCGCCGTAATGGTAGAATTACTGCAATCAATTCTTAATTGATGGGTATAAACGCAACCGTCGACTAATAATTAAATCGTCAATGAAAGAGCCTTTCATATCACCGAATAAGATATTTCGATCATTTCTCTATATCGTTCTATGGGATTATTTAGTGGGGTAGTGTTGAATTAAATTAGGGATAAAGGATAATCTTTTATGGTTGGGTTTGTCAATAAGTCATTTAGGAGGGACCCTATGTAGGCTAATTTCTCGCTTGTTATTGGTGTGTTGTGTGATGAAAGTTCTTCAAAAGGGCATGTGGGTTTGTCAATCTATTTTTTCCTTTATAGATTAGCTTTGCTAGCTGGTAACCAACACCCACACATGGCCTTGCTGTTCCAAAAATTTGGGCCGCCACCA
Organism: Linum trigynum; assembly: GCA_964030455.1. Lineage (NCBI taxonomy): Eukaryota > Viridiplantae > Streptophyta > Magnoliopsida > Malpighiales > Linaceae > Linum > Linum trigynum. The sequence continues at coordinate 11,304,252 of OZ034814.1, forward strand.
CCACCTTATCTATTTCATCATTCATGTCATTGTGTGGTTTCCTTCTTCTTTCATGGCAATGGTAATAATGTTCATGGTCAAAGTACCCCTTGGTTCTTAGCCTCCAATCCAAAATCGACTCCATAGTGCCTTTTTGTACTCTTTGGTGAAATTTCACACAATCAAGATTCAAATTCATCCCCGTTCATCGCATGTATATTCAGATGTGTAAAGTGGCTGCAGCTTATCGTGTCGAGCCTCTCCTCCCTCTAAGGTTTAGTTTCGCCATCGATCCTATGTTGTGGTTCCCTTAGCAGTTGTAGAAACCAAAACCCATTTTAGTTTTCTTGTCACTTGTCACTAGTTAGTAGCTAGTTGTGGTTTCATTTTCATTTGTGGAATCCAAAGCCCTTCTTAGTTTTTTCTTGTTAACTGTCATTAGCGGGTAGCTGGCTAATAGTTGGCGACTAATTTGCAATCCTAGTTTTTTTGTCATTATACTTTATCCCGGGTAGCTAGGAGGATGATTAATACTATGTCTTTTTATTGTCGTTTTGTGCCATAATAATGTGTTAAAATCACTAACTAAACCGGTTGGTTTGGTCAAACAAAGACCAAAATATATTCCCGAATCACTCAACCGTCGAACACAACAACAACAGGATTCCATTACCATGTGATAAAATCTGCTTCAACTTGATCTTGATGCCTTGGTAACCAACCAAATCTTCTTAAATACGTGATTAATAACCTCTTTGCATCTCATTGACTGTTCAAGATCTTCCATAATCAGCCGCTTAATCAACCCAATTACGATCTCTGACCCTTTGTGAAATTTTGTTCTTTCCAGATCCCTGCCCTCAGATTACAACAACGCATCTTCCTCCAACGGCGCTTGGACCAAAACATTCTCCACCCGGGAGAGAGAAAAGGCCAGCCGGCGGGAACGAAAGGGATGGATGATAATGATCCACGACCTCTCCGGTTCGCCCGTAGCCGCGGCCTCAATGATCACCCCGTTCGTCCCTTCACCCGGGTCGGACCGGGTCTCCCGATCCAACCCCGGGGCCTGGCTGATCCTCCGACCCCACGGGTTCTCGGTCAGCACGTGGAAGCCGTGGGGCCGGCTCGAGGCGTGGCGGGAGCGCGGCACCGTGGACGGCCTGGGGTACAAGTTCGAGCTGATGACCGAGAGCAACGGTCGGGTCGCGATAGCCGAGGGGACCGTCGGGGTGAAGAAGGGCGGGCGGTTCGAAATTGATGGGAGGACGGTTCGGGGCTCGGTTTCTCGGTCGGCCTCGGTGAAGGGGTTCGTGATGGGTTCGACCGTTGAAGGGGAAGGCAAGGTTAGTAAACCCGTGGTTCAGGTTGGGGTTCAGCACGTGACCTGCACGGCCGATGCGGCTCTGTTTGTGGCGCTATCCGCTGCGGTCGATCTCAGCATGGACGCTTGTAGGTTGTTTTCGAGTAAACTGAGGAAGGACCTTTGTCACGATGATCAGGATGGTTTGTGAAGTAATCGCGGTAAATGTTTTTTTTAGTGCGGTGATGACCAATAGGGTGGGAGTGGCAGTAAAAAAAATATTAACTGTTGGTTTGAGCGAGTGGTTAATTGTTGGTTTAATTTTGATTTTTGGCCTCTTTTCACTGGGTTGATGATTGGGATGAGCTGTAATTGGGCTTAACTGGCAGGAGGGCCCATGGATCGTTTGGTAGATGGAGGGGGAAAAGAGAGAAGAAGGAAAGGTTAGTTTGTAGCTGGATTTGGTTGACATCACACCACCCAAGTCTCCTTGTTGCTTGGTTTTGTGTAGGGGAATTCTTTTGTTGTTATTTATTAAATCGGTAATTTTGTACAAGTTAATGGTTTAATGTATAGAAAAAATTGAGGAATTATTTTGTTAATAATCATAAAAAAAAATTTCTGGCGGGAGCTTTTAGATAAGTACTTTTCAAAAAAAATAGTTGAGTGTTTGGCTGTAAAACTATTAGAAGTATTTTTTAATATGAGAATTTGTGTAAAATGACTATAAATGACTTATAATATAAAATATGAATAAAAATATAAACAATAAAAAGTAGTCAAAATGGATATTGTTAGATTTCTTTTATATTAAATAATATGATTTTATAATTTATTTTATTTTTAAAATGATATAAATAAAGAAAAATTATGTTTTCTGAAATAAAATTAAAATATGGCAAGGATAATCTTGAATTTTCAAAACAGCTTTTCGCAGGAGGTCCAAATCGGAGCTTCTACTTTTATGTTATACAAAAGTGATTTTCAACTTTTCAAAAACCGAGCTTTTAGAGGTGTTTGGCCCTGCTTCACCTTTTAAAGCCGAAAAGCACTTCTAAAAGCCGGGCCAAACATAGGGATTAGAGGAATCGTACGTTTAAGAGAAAATGAATCTCCTTGATTGATCTCGTGATAAATTTAAGACGAAAGGTAACCACACGAAATTTATGAGGGTAAAAGTAATAAGAGGTGTAAAAAAGGGAAAAGATCACCAAAACGCTGCGTATTGATCCCCCTCCCTCCATTCCCGCCATCAACTAAAATTAGTCAAAACAAAAAATAGCCGGATCCCTTGGAGTAATAAAAGCAAGAAAGAACGGGACCACACCAACAGACGCGCGATTTCCTCCGCCGTATCGGCTGCCGCGAATTCTCATCTTGTCAGATTATCTCACCGGAGACCCGATCAGAAACCAGAGATTCGAATCCGGATTAAAATAAAAACGAAGTAGTACCGAATCCTTCTCTGGTTTCCTTCAATCGCCACAATGGCCGCCATCGTAGTACGGATCTTTCTGATTTCAATCCTCTGCCTGATCGGCCTCGCCTCCGCCGCCCAATCAGTCATACGAATGCCCAGCGACCGAACGGCCGGCGAGACGGACAGTTTCTGCAACAGCTGGAGGCTATCGGTGGAGACGAACAACGCGGGGTTGTGGTCGACGCCGGAGGGATGCCTGGGGTACCGAGTGGATTACTTCACGGGAGTCCAGTACGCTTCGGATTTGACGGTCGTGGCGTCGGATTCGATCGCGTTCGCCAGGAGCGTGACGCCCGCCGGGGACGGGAAGGACGGCTGGGTTTTCGACGTCGACGAGACTCTGCTCTCCAACCTACCGTTCTACGAGAAGTTCGGATACAGGTATCGTTTTCCAGCCGTTGGATTGGATTGGATTTTGCATTTTTTGGGAAGTCCCTGAAGTTATTTCATTTCCCCGTGAAGGTCCTCAAACTTTTTAGTTCTTGGATTTTCTTGCTAATAGAAATTTAGGGAAGAGATCGCATTCTTTTAGAAATGGGAACGAGATTAACTTTGATATTTGTTTTTGGCCGGCCGGCCGGCGGTGACAGCGCCGAGTCGTTCAACGAGGAATTGTGGAACGAGTGGGTGAATTCGACGGCGGCAGAAGCACTGCCGGAGAGCCTGGGGTTGTACAGGGAGCTGAAAGAGCTAGGGTTCACAGTGTTCATCCTGACAGGACGTGACGAATTTCAGAGGAATGCAACCACAGCCAACCTCCTGGCCGCAGGTTTCAGGGATTGGGAAAAGCTAATCCTGAGGTGAGTCATCAATCAATCAATCAATCAAATGCGAATTTGAATGTGTGCCCCTAGGATGACGAACAATCAACGATATTCGTGTCGAATGCAGGGGGAAATCCGATCGAGGGAAGCGAGCAGTGGTGTACAAATCGGAGAAGAGGCAAGAGCTGGTGGATCAAGGGTACAGGATTCATGGCAACTCTGGCGATCAATGGAGTGATTTGTTAGGCTACGCCATGGCGGTGAGGTCCTTCAAGTACCCTAATCCATTGTACTACATTGCCTAGTTCCTCTGCTGCTGCATATATAACGTAGCATAACAACCAACGACGGAATGGCGGCGGCCTGATCTGCAGCCTCTCGTCATTCCTTCTTTTTTTTTTTTTTTTTTATGTATTAGGGTTCGTAGCAGGAAATCCTTTACAGAAGTTAGCACAGATTTGACATTTTTTTGGTCTTGGATCTTCTGTAGTGGTAAATATTGTAATCTGAGCGGCCTTTTGTGTTCTTCTATCAAAATGTACTGTACATAGTGGTTTTATTACATCATTATAACTTGACTTATTGTGTAAAATTAACAGTTTTTTTAGACGTTTCATCAACTTAGCTTTACTATGCAAGTGGCTGATCGAGTCTCCATGGATGCATATTATGCAAGAGGCGAAGGTGTTCTGGTCTTCTCAAGGTATATCTGCTCAATAAATGAATTTTTTTTTTCCATGAACAATATTGTTTCATTTTCTCCATCCATGTGAATCAAGATTGATCTTAATCTTAGATTAGTTCAAGTCCCCTCCAACTGATGAGACATGGCTGGTTCGTTTCTTACATACGTCACCCTCAATTTGATCGACCAACAACTATATAATGAACCAACATTGGCTCACAAATTTCATGCATGAACAACTATTGGATTGCGCTCCACCCTTCAAATTCCACGAGCAAAAATTAATTTGATGTTTTAGTATACATATCGAAAGATCCAAGATTGGTTCAGTCTATAATGGTTCGGGTCGTTTGGATGGATGAATCTAGAAATGAGTCGATTTGATCAATTGTCTCGTTTTATAAACGAAACAATTAAAACAAGTCAATTTGAATTACCTGCCCCCATCCCAGATAATTGAAATTGACTCAAAACGGATCAATTCAAAATACCTCAGGCAGATTGATCCATCCAAATTTTTGCTGGCAAACGAGGCAATTTGGTACAATTATCTCAAAACGAGACAATTGTATCAAATTGATCTGTTACAATTCCTCACCCAAACGACCCCTCGCAAACTAAGATTGGTACATCACCTTTTATTTGTCGAAATACATGTATCGCCAACAGGTTTGTTCGCTTGCAAAGGATTCCCGAGAGCCACAACAAGAAATGTGATTGTTGTCGCAAAATTTGCTTCGTTCAATAATCGCAAACAAGAGGAAAACCAATGAACCCTAATTTTTTTTAATTCATGAAATGTCCACATAAATACCCTACTCACTAGCTAGTGTCGATTACCCTAGGTGACCTTATTGAACTCTGAATCACCTTTGGTCACTTCGAACACCCCCGGGGTCTATTCAGGGTCACCACGGGTCACTACAACCATCACTGGGTTGATCACATCGGGCACCTTCGGTCACCATCCCCAAGGTCAATCCCCCGGGTCACCATGGGTCACTCCGGCCACCCTCGAGTTCAATCCCCCTAGGTTACCATGGGTCACTCCGCCCATCACCTCGTCGATCACCCCCAGGTCATCTTAGGTGACTCCAGTCACCCCAGGACCAACCACCCCAAGTCACATTGGGCACACTTGGGGTCACCCCGACCAACCTTTGGTTCAGTCACCTAGATCACCCATTGACATTTCTGGGGTCACTCCAGCCAACACAAGGATCAATCACCCAGGTCGATTCGACCACCGCCAGGGTCGATCATCCTAGGTCACCTTGGGTCACTCTGACCAACCCTGAAATCAATTACCTTAATTCACCTTGAGCACTCCTGGGATCATCCGGCCAACCCCATGGTCAATCACCTTGAGTCACCTTGGTCACCCCTAGGGTCATCTCGTTCAAATATGAGGTCATTAATCTAAGGTCAAGGAGAGATGATAACTCCATGAGATGTGGTGTATGGATATTTGGAGAGAGAAGGCATCGTCGGTCGAAGACTTCTCTGATTTAAGCTAGAGAGACCAGTGCAGAAGAGAGCTTACAAGGAGAGAGAGAGAGAGAGGAGCGCGAAGGTGGGAGGGGTAGGGGGCGAAATACAAAAGATTGTAGAAGGTTGGGGAGATCATATTAATGAAGCTTCATCTCTTTTGTTGAAACTTTAGCCAAAGCCCCAAATCGCTCTCATGGGTTCTATCTATAGAGATTGGTTAAGTAGTTTAAGTCGTTCACTTTATCCTCTTCCCCTTTGTTGATATTACTTGAAACTGATTAGCTGTCATCGGCTGGAAGTCACAGGGGTCACATCGGCATGTCTTGAACAAAGCCTTAAATACTCCTAGTGCTTCAAATATTCATCTAACCTAAGTGTATGCACCACAAACCAAATGTGAGAAGAGTACATGTCTCGAGTCTCATAGCGTAGTTAGTAGGTAGTTTGATGTACATTATTGTCTTCACTTGACCCGATCTTGCACATTTTTTTAGTGTAGGTTCATGGTGCAACCTGAGGAGGAACATTGGTAGGATGTGAAGAGCAATTTTCTGGTACCTATGGAGACAAGTTTTGAAAGTGATATAAAGTGCTTAATGATTGGTTATTCAGATTCTAATTATGCTGGAGATGTTGACACAAGGATATCTATGACTGGTTATGTATTCAACCTTGGAGGTTTTATGGTTAGCTGCAAGGCAACTCTGCATTCGACGGTTACTTTGTCTACTACTAAGTCGTAGTATATGATATTGACAGAAGCTGCCAAGGAGGGAATATGGTTGAATGAGCTGGTTAGTGATATGGGTATATGTCATGATTTGACAGTGGTTTATTGTGACTATTTGAGAGGATTAAGGTGAAAAAAGTGGGCATGCCAATAATCTTGCTGATATGTTCACGAAATCGGTTCCACATGGCAAGTTCTAACTTATGCTTGAACTTGGTGAATGTTCTGAGCTGTTGAGGCCCTCGGGGCATTGAGGCAGGGGAGAGAGGATATGAGTACATATGAGATTTGGAGTGAGGATTCAAGTTAAGACGGAGATTTGTTGATATGACTTAAATCAGATTATCTGCCAGATTGGATTAAGGTTAACCTGTTTGGAGAAGTACTATAAATACTTCTCAATCCCTTCGTAATCTTCTTAAAGATAATGAAACTGGTTCTCTCATTCTCGTAGGCTAACTATCAAACATTGTGTTAGTGAACCACATAACTATATTTATTCTTTACTTTTTTTTACATTGTCAACAATTATCCCGATCGATTTTAGACACTCGTCAGTTTTCAAGCTCAACTATTTCAACCTTTGAAATCGACTTCAACCTATATGGCAAAATCGGGACCAATAGTGATGGCAATGGGGCGGGGCGGGTACCTCAATACCCATGCCCCGCCCCATGTTACTACGGGTCAGGGCTGGTAAAACCCGCCCGGGTAAGGGGCGGGGCGGGGCGACCCACTCTTACATGTTATTCGGAAAAAAAATACACGCAAACTTTACTTTTCATGATAAAGTAAAGGAAAAACACTTTATAAATGAAAAATAGTGATAATAGAATGGATAATTGAGTCCAACAAGTTGAAAGATCGACTCTAACTAATTGAAGAAAAATCAAGATATGAAAAATATGTATAGATACAGTAAGAAATTGAGATAGAATGATTAAAAAATGGGGCGAGGCGAGGTAGGGCAGGTCGGAAGTAGATACTCATGCCCCACCCCAAACTAAAACAGGTCCGGTATACTCGCCCGATCGCGAATCATGTCGAGTAATACCCGCGGCCGCGGGATCATTTGAAATTGTCATCACTAGAACCAATCGACCATGCGATTGTACTACAAAGACAGGTTGTTACACCGTAACCATATTGGAATTTGGTTGCTCTTCAAAACTGATATGGTAGGTAAGAAAAAGTTCAATAAAAGACGAAATGTCGTCTGAAGCCAAGAAAAGAGTGGGGACCTACTGTGGTGGTGCAGTGGCTAAACGGGGAGCTACTGTGTTTGTTAGGGGGGCTAATTGCACGGGATACCACTAAATATTGATTTTGTTGCATATTAATCATTTAATTTTTTTTAGTTGTAACTAAACCACATAAATCAACTTCTGGTTGTACCGTTATATTTTCTATCCTTAAACTTAACGGTAAGTATTAAATTGAAATTTTCCGCCTCAATTAGCACTGTGTATAATTACCCTATGCCTCCCTATGTTTTTTCCCCTTCGATATTTATAATTGTTACAGTTTTTACTTTCAAGATCTAATTGAATTGTACTTTGGTTTCCTTACAAGCAATTAAATTTTCTAGACTTAGGAAAGGAAGTGAAATGCAATCTCGATTCGATTATTCTGGGTTTATGATATGTTTTGCGTTGTTGGTGCTTTATACAAACTCAAGCGAAGTAAATAGAAGTTACATAAAAGAAAGAAAGAAATTGTTTTTTCCTTTACGATTATCATATTAATCATGTAGTGATAGTTCTAACAATTTTCAAATTTACGTCTCAATTAAACTAATATTTTGTTGTTGGTTTATTTTTAAAAAGTTCATTTTTACATAGCCTCCAACTCTCATTTGGCTGCAGATGTTGTATCAGTACTAGCTAGCAGTCTGACCAAATTGAATTGTAGAAGAAAAAAGTACAGACAAGCATGTGACGTGGAAAAAAATCCTATAGTTACCATGGTTAAATCGATAAAAAGCATGTCAGATGACCATGTCAGATATCATAATTAGAATTGATTATATCTCACTTTCTAAGTAAAAAAAACTATATTTACCATGATTAAATTGATTGTACAAAGACACCAACAACGCAAAACATATCATAAACCCAAAAAAATCAAATCGAGATTGCATTTCACTTCCTAAGTCTAGAAAATTTAATTGCTTGTAAGAAAGCCAAAGTTCAAATTTGAGGCATAGTGCAAAACATGTCACAAAAACAGAGGGAGACATATTGCAAAATGCAAATTGAGGCGAAAATTTTCAATTTAATACCTACCATTGAGTTGCACACAAATTTGTTTATCCATGATAGTTTAAAAACGATAATAATTATAAATATTGAATGGAGAAAAATAGAGGGAGGCATAGGGTAATTATACATAGTGCAAATTGAGGCGGAAAATTCCAATTTAATATCTACCGTTAAGTTTAAGGATGGAAAATATAATGGTGCAACCGGAAGTTGATTGATGTGGTTTAGTTGCAACTACAAAAATTTAAGTGGTTAATGTGCAACAAAGTCAATATTTAGGTGGTATCCAATGCAATTAACCCGTTGTTAGTAGGGCTGGCAATTTGGTCTAGGACTGTTTGGTTTTACCCGAAACCGGACCGTATAACCCGGATCGGGACCGGACTGGGACCAGATAGCAAACAATCCAATCTCATATTCGGGCTTAGATTTGAGGTAAAAAAAACCCGGATAAAGACCGGATAAGAGTCCCCAACACTCAAATCCCCACAAGCTCAATCTAAAATCAAAATCAAATTGGGACTTGACCGGGTCAAGACCGGAGTGTATCCAATCCAATCTTTGATCCTTATATTCCCGAAAATACCGAACTGGGACCGGATCAATTTGGTCCAATTTAACCGGACCAGACCGTATCGCCACCCCTAGTTGTTAGGTATGGCTCAGGCTATTTGTAAACCTAGAGGTATCCTTCCTTCTTATCGCCCAAAGTTCAGTTCCCTCTTCCTATTTCAATGTTTTCCTTCTTTCACCAGAAAGCCCATTTAATCACAACATTGCACTATTAAATGCCACCGTAAGTACATTCGAACTAGGGCTGGGAAACGGTGCGGTCTGGTCTAGACCAGACCATCTATACGATCTATGGTCCAGACCGAGAGGCTAAAGTATAGACCACATACTATACGGTTCGATCCAGACCACGCTTGTGCGGTCTGGTTCGGTCTGGTCTGGTCCAGATAGACCACACTCAACGAAAAATAAATAATTTGTTTAGTCAACCACACAAAAAATTGAACCAATAGCCAGGAAAAATAATTGTTATTTGCCTTAAATCATTAATCCTAACATGCATGAATAATTTTGATACTCTAAATTTTAGTACATACCAAAGATACAAAGTAAAAGCATCCCAACTTGCACCATAACGTCATAAACATTACATAATGTCATATGAAAACACGATTATCTCTACTCTCTAGTTAAATGTGGTTGTGAATTAAGGAGGGACGAGATTCACAAAACTAAGGTTGAGACTTGGGTGTCGTTTTGGGAGTTGGGAGAGTGGTCGAATGGGCTGTTAACACGTATTTACAAGTCAGTTGGGTCCACGGTTTGGTCCGGTAAACCGCGGTCTAGACCAGACCAGACCAAGAAATCAAAATATAAAATAGTACAGACCATGGACCAGACCAGACCATACTTAACGGTCTACGGTCCGGACCAAACTGTATGGTACGGTTTGGACCATGGTTTTTCTAACGGTCTGGTCTATTTTCCCAACCCTAATTCGAACAGCTATATATGAATCACAAAATGAATCGCTATTTGCCGCCCGTCTATTTACTATTTGCCGCCCGTATATTTATGAAAATGTTTATTTTACCCTTCAACACTTAAAATCCTAACTAAACCTGCCCATCCCGCTGACGAAATTGTTGGCCGAATTTTGTGTCGTCGCTATTGAGAAACAAACTCGCCGCCTCACCTTCCTTTTTCTTCCCGCAAATTTCGGCAATAATTCGCCCATGCCTTCCTTTTTTCCACCGCAATTCCGGGCGACGATTTGCTTCCTTTTTCTTTTTATTCTGCGACGATCTCGTCGACGAGTGAATCGCCGAAATGGTTGGTCTTCGCCGGAATCAGAATGGTCCGCCCGCCGACGTCGGACGGGGTTCGCCCGCCCACGTCGGACCTGTCACCGACAACTTTTTCTTTCCCCAAAAATCTCTAATAAACAACGTTCCCTTAATTAACACGTCTTTCCTTAATTAACTCGTCTAATTTCATTTACTTAATTGACATCCGAAAATAATTTCCTTAATTAACATTTATTATTCCAGGAGTCATTCCTAGTCAGAGAAAGGGGAAAAAGAAAAAAAAGGCTCCGGTTTTGTCGGAGCGAGGGATTTTGGCGATTAGGGTTTGTGGTGTTGTTCGACGTCTGCATGGCGGCGACCAGCGCGCCGGCCAACTCAACGCCGGCAGGGGATGATAGACCCCCCGACCCAGTGGTGGGGAATAGGCGTCCGCCTGAGACTTCCTCGTCGCCGGATGGTAGAAAGGAGAAGGAGGCGCAACATCCACGGAAGAGAGTTCGACCAATGGGCCTCTTGGAGGAATCCTCGAGGAGCGATGAGGTCGTAGTTGAAGACATCACGGAGGAGGAGATGGACGAGGGGGATGAATCCACCGGTGGTTTTGCGGAGCTACGCAGCGATCAGGAGCCAGCGAACCATAACCCTCCAGCCCCGGCGTGGGGAACGGGACGGAGAAAGCTCTTCAGCGAAGCGGTGAAGGAAACAAAATGGTATGTTGAGGACTCAGACTCGGAGGACATAGCGGAGGCCATGCGGGAGGATAATCAAGATGAGGAAACCCCTGAAGAAGACCCTCGATCTCCAACGATACCGTTCTCAGCTGCAGAATTGAGGTCGTACCGAAGAGAATGGCGTTCAGCGCTGATCATCAAGGTCCTGGGTAGATCTTTCCCCTTCCCAGTCCTAGAGAAACGTCTTAACATGGTGTGGGCTAAATCAGGCTCAATACAAATCGCCAACAAGTCACATGGGTTTTATTTTGTTCTGTTTACAAGCAAGGCGGATTATGAACTGGCATTGACAGGAGGGCCGTGGATGATTGGCGAGCACTACTTGACTACGCAACGGTGGGTTAAAGGCTTCAATCCGAGAACCCATGAGATCAAATCCACATGTGTGTGGATTCAGTTCCCAGAGTTACCAATTGAGTTCTTCCACCCGGAAGCTGTTCTTCGAATTGCGGGGTATGTGGGTAAGCCCATTCGCCTGGATCGTGCCACGGAACTGGGAGCTAGAGGAGATTATGCTAGAGTTTGTGTTGAAGTGGACCTCACCAAACCTTTGTTGTCGCATTTCAAGATAGAGGGCATTGAATATGACATTAAATTTGAGGGACTGGAGAATATTTGTTTCCATTGTGGAACGTATGGACACCTCATCGATCGATGCACTATCTTGCATGGGGAGGAAGCTATTCCATCGAGCCAGCGAGACACGCAACCATCCCAGCCGGGACATGCAGAGACGTATGGGGAATGGATGGTAGCTCGACGACGAAACAAGAAACAAGGACGACAGGGCAGTGGGGGGCGGAGCAACGAAAGAGAGAATGTCGCTCGAGGTCCGAACCACAGAAATAACACCGGCTCCTGATTTGCTGTGTTAGTTGAGGAAGATGAGGAACGGGTTGCTAATATATCGGAGTCAGCTCCGAGGAAAGGCACGAAGGATTCCAAAACAGTGAACAAGGGAGCCTAAGGGGCCTCGAGAGGACAAGCAACTAGCCAAGTGATACATAAATGGGTCCCGAGACACAAAGAGAACCAGGGTAACAGTCACGTTGGAGGGCAGGTGAGTGAAGCAGCACCAGTGGAAGTTAATGAGGGTGAAGGTATGAACACTGACCCAAGGTCTGCGGGGGAGAAGACAGGGAACAATGCTGTGATGACCCCGCCGCGCCACCCTACCACAACCGCCAACGAGATTGCACAGGATCCGACATGCGCGACTATTGCGGAGACCAGTGAGGCGGAGCTAGCGGAATCTCCAGGGCTCCCCCCGGTTAAGAACCCTCCCATCAATGCGGTTGAGAAGGAACAGATTAGTGGAGTGGCCCCGGGCGAGGTTTTGCCTACCAGTCAAGGGAGGTCTCAACCAGGGACCTCTATCGTTTCCAGCTGAGTGGAACAGAGTTTACCCCGATATTTTCCATGGTAGTAATGGATCAAAAATCTTTGTGTGGAATTGTAGGGGTGCGGGAAGCAACCGCTTCTTGTGAGTGTACAAGGAATACAAAAGATGGTTCAATCCAAAGATAGTAGTCATTGTGGAACCAAGGATCAGTGGAGCTAAAGCTGAGGAGGTCACAGGGAAAATGGGCTTCGACGAGAAACTAGTGGTGGAAGCAGTTGGGTTCGCAGGAGGGATTTGGATACTATGGGACTCGTCAACATTCACTATTGCTGAGAAGGCCCGTTCATCTCAACTTCTCCATGTACACGTTCAGCATGGTCAGATTTCTTGGGCATTTTCAGCAGTATACGGTAACCCGGCTCTATCTCAACGTCGGGACCTGTGGACTCTAATCCGAGAATTGGCAGAGATTAATGACAGGCCTTGGCTCCTAGCTGGAGATTTTAACTCCATACTTCATGCTTCTGAAAAATCCGGTGGAGCAGCTTTTGATTCTAGTCGAGTAAGGGATTTCCAGTTGCATGCTTGATGCGGGTTTAATTGATCTAGGGTATGCAGGACCGCCTTTCACGTGGTTCAAAGTGGGAGTACGGGAACGATTGGATAGAGGATTGGCAAATGCGCAGTGGTTGACGGCATTCCCGGAATCATCGGTGTGGCATCTATCTAGGGTGAAGTCCGACCATAGGCCATTGCTCATCAGCCTTAGTTCGCAGTTCAGCCCAGGCGGTCCGAAACCCTTCAAGTTCTTAGCAGCTTGGTTAACACATGAAACCTTCCGGGACATGGCTAGTACAGCATGGTCTAAAGGAACGGAGTTAACAAGCTCAATCACCTCTTTTGCGATGGAAGCGGGACGTTGGAACAGAGAAACCTTTGGGCACACTATAAATAAGAAGAATGCCTTGCTGCTCAAAATTGAGCAATTGGAAAGACAGGGAGCCTCGACTAGTAATGGGGTACAAGTGAAGAATGCACAAGAAGAGCTAGAGGAAATACTTTTGCAAGAGGAACTCCTTTGGTGTCAAAAGGCCAGAGCAGAAGGCATTGTGGTCGGCGATCGTAATACAAAATTTTTCCATAACCGGACCATGCAAAGAAGGCGCCGAAATCGCATTATAGCACTAAAGGATGATGATGGGAACTGGGAAGAAGACCAATCCAAGCTGCGGGATATGGCAAAAAACTACTATGCCCACCTCTACACAGATGATGCTATGTCGTTTGCTCCTATCCCAGCGGGCTTCAACTCCCTACAGCCGCAAAGATGGGCAGATCTCCAAAAGAACTTCAATGATGAAGAGATATATAGAGCGGTGGCAGCCATGGGATCGCTTAAAGCCCCGGGAAAAGATGGGCTCAACCCACTATTCTACAAGAAGTGCTGGGACTTTGTCGGCCCCGCTATGGTCGAATTTGCCAAGAGCTGCTGGGAGTCCCCAACACGGGTGGAGAGGGTGAATGCCACGATTCTTGTGCTCATCCCGAAGTTACTGAAACCTACACTGATTGAGCAGTTTAGGCCGATCAGTTTATGCAATGTGGATTACAAGATCATCACGAAGAGCCTTGCTGAGAAGCTTAAGCCCCTGATGCCCAAACTAGTGGATGAAACCCAGACAAGCTTTGTCCCGGGTCGACACATTACTGACAATATTTGTATTTTGCATGAAGTTGTTCACTCGATGCGAGCAAAGAAAGGGAGGAAAGGGTGGATGGTTTTGAAGATAGATCTGGCAAAGGCTTATGATCGAATCCGTTGGAGTTTCGTGAGAGACACCTTGCAGGGCGCAGGGTGCCAGAAGAGTTCAGTGAGTTAACGATGCAGTGTATCACAACGGCGAAGATGCAGGTGCAATGGAATGGGGGGCTGACTGAGGAATTCTCTCCTTCACAGGGTTTACGTCAGGGGTGCCCCCTCTCACCGTACATCTTTACTTTGTGTATGGAGAGACTGGGCCACCTGATCAAAACCGCAGTGGAGAACCAGTCATGGAAACCCATCCGATTATCACAAAATGGCCCGGACTTATCGCATTTATTCTTCGCGGACGACCTTATTCTGATGGGAGAGGCATCGGCGACACAGGTGGAGGTGATTAATGAATGTCTCGAGCGATTTGGCGCCGCCTCGGGTCAACAGGTCAGCCGTCCAAAGTCGAGGATTTTCTTCTCAGGGAATGTTGCTCAAACCCAGGGCGATACTATCAGTGAAGCGTTGGGAATTCAGGAAACGAAGAATTTGGGGAGATATTTGGGTGTGCCGGTTATTCATGATCGGGTTTCAAAAGCTACCTACACAGCACTCATTGATAGAATCGATTCCCGGCTAGCTGGCTGGAAAGTTAATTCTCTCAGTCTAGCGGCCCGGATAACACTAGCACAGTCGGTCCTTTCTGCCTTGCCAGCGTATACCATGCAGACATCGTACCTACCCGCCAGCGTACGAGACTACATAGATAAGAAGATAAGAAGCTTTGTCTGGGGCAGCTCAGAGATGGGAAGGAAAATTCACCTGGTGGACTGGTCGACGATCTGTACACCGAAGGAAGAGGGCGACTTGGGTTTGCGGAGTGCCTCGACAATAAATGAAGCGTTCATGGTAAAAATTGCTTGGCGGCTGCTCTCAGAACCAGACAGCCTGTGGGCGAGAGTGGTTCGGGCAAAATACCTCAGGAGGAAGGGTGAAGGGTGGCAGCCGCGCACGACGGGACGCATGTCCAACTTATGGCGTGGGGTAATCCGCGTTCTGCACCTGCTCCCGGAGGCGATCATGTGGAACATTAAGAGTGGCAAGACTGTGCGCTTTTGGGAGGATCGGTGGCTTCAGGATGGACCGACTCTTGCTGAGCTGGCGAGCGAGCTGCCGGCGGAAGCGAAATCTTTGACGGTGGCTGAACTGGTTCTGAATGGTGAGTGGAACACTCCATACCTTCAAGCCTTCTTGCCGCAAAGTGTGGTGCAACAAGTACAGATGCATCCGATACCGCAGGAGGAAGGAGCGGATATCCCGATCTGGAGACTAACGGACTCGGGCAAATTCTCCCTCAGGTCGGCTTATGAACTACTTGAAGATGTGGCTGTGCTAGGGAATGATAGAGCACTGTGGAGAGTGGTGTGGCGCACTCCAGCAACCCAGCGCATCCGAGCCTTTTTGTGGCTGGCGTCTCATCGCAAACTCCTAACTAATGAGGAGCGGAAACGGAGGCATCTTACCACCAATGATAACTGTCCCCTGTGTGGAAATGGGCCGGAGTCGACGCTGCATGTGATCCGGGATTGTTCTTACGCGAGGGCGGTTTGGGCAGAGTTCTTGGATGGGGAGCAGGATGAGGTCTTTTCCCAAGAGGGGATAGAAAGTTGACTCCACCATTATCTCTCGGGGCGTGGGAAGAAGGTGGATGCGACCTTGTTCGCTGTAGTGAGCTGGGTGCTATGGAAGCATCGGAACAAATGGGTATTCGAGAAACAGCTTGCGGCAACTGCCGAGACACAGCAGCAAGTAAGATGGTGGCGCGACCAGATTATTGAAGCGTGGAAGATGGAGGAAAGAGTCTTTACAGAGGTGGCAACGAGGCGAAATGAGCTAATTGCCTGGAACCCACCCCCGGCGGGATGGGTTTGCATTAACACGGATGGGTCAGTGGTTTACAATCAGGGAAGTGCCGCCGCGGGGGGAGCTGTTCGGAGAGAGGATGGACGGTTGATAAAAGCTTTTACGGCCAACCTGGGTGGCGGATCGATAACAAGAGCTGAGCTAATGGGGATCTGTATCGGATTGAGAATTGCTTGGATTGAGGGAGCGAGGAAGGTAGAGGTTCAGTCGGACTCGAAGGCAGCACTGAAGTTGATCGAGAGTGCAGCGGCAGGGAGTCCACACTACACTGTTGTTGCCCAGATTCGCCGCCTCATCAGTAGAGAGTGGGAGATCAACCTTAAGCATGTGTTCCGAGAGGCGAACGTGGTGGCGGACTATCTCGCGGCATTGGGGCACTCCTTCAGCATTGGCGAGCACCTTCTCCCGGTCCCGACGCCGACACTCAACCATCTACTTCTTCATGATGCTTTGGGTATACAGACCCCAGGCTTGTTATAAACTAGCGGTGGAGCGCCGTCTCGCTCCTCTTCACTACCAAAAAAAAAAAAATTACAATTCCATAACCCACGCCTAATTACACGACTAAGCGTCTAAACCCATAATTATGGAAACTAACATCTCGCCACCAATCTTGTGTCTTTCGCCACCAATTTAATTTGTTTTCTATAATTAAAACACAAGACCTTCATTTCACAAGCTTCCTTAATTACCCACGTCCAATTAACTACGGAAACTTTAATTACATAGAAAAAGCTCTATCACCCACGTCCAATTAACAACGGGAATGGATCAGGTCAGTAACATTATGATGAGTAACCATAAGTAACCCGTCCACATCAGCATGACATCAGCATTCTCTCTCTCCTGGAAAGCCTTTAATTTTCTCCTCTTTAATCTTTGACGGACGATTTCTCACTCATTTTAAGTCGAAATTTAATTTTTTTGCACAGTTAAATCAGATTAATTGTGCTATTCAAAATGATATCCACTTTAATATATTTTTCGAACAAAAAAAAATTAAGGCATTTTTTACCAGTCTATACTATATGGTATTGACTGGTATTGAAATAAAAGCATACCTATGGTTTGAAAAACGTACCATGGTGATATGAACAAACCAAGACTGTAGGATGGTTGAATACATGATAGTAGAAGTATATTAATTGTCATTTACGACTTTTAACATTGTATACCACACAATACCACCCCGTACCAGGGTGGTATTGTATGGTATTGTGTGGTATTTTTTGGTCCTGTAATTTGTTCACCCAGAAATTTGTAGATCCAATAGATCATGATGAACTCGTCCCTTCTGTGCAAACTTTTTCAAAAACGAATTAAAAACAAATACAGGGTGGTATTGTATGGTATTGTGTGGTATTTTTTGGTCCTGTAATTTGTTCACCCAGAAATTTGTAGATCCAATAGATCATGATGAACTCGTCCCTTCTGTGCAAACTTTTTCAAAAACGAATTAAAAACGAAGAAGATACCATATGGTATGTAGTTGGTACCGAGAGGCCAGAATTTTTTTTCTCTAAAAATTGTGAAAATTGATCTCATTTTGTAGAGCACGATGAACTAGTTCCATCTGTGCAAAAAAAATTAAAATACGAGTTAAAACGAAAAAGATACGAGTCAAGTAAGAAAGCTAGAAAAAATAAAAATGGTCTTTAATTCTCTTTCCTTAGGTCTGAATTTTCTAATTAAAGGGTCCAGATTTGGTTATTGATGGATGCATAACCCATGGTTATGCACCCTATCTTGAGCCATTAACAACCCAAGGCCCAAGCCATCTTCAACTACGTCTGAACATCTCATTATATAAAAAACTCTTTCCTTAATTAATATACTTTTCTTTATTAATTTAGCGTGTCATTCCGAATTATCATTTATTAATACACTTTCCTTATTATATTCCCCGTAATCCCTCCCCGTTATTTACGTAATTTGGGATGAACTTGCCCTGCCGTCGAAGAGAAAGAAATCATCGCTCCCCGTCAATATCAAGCTTTTTTTATATGTGGGCCCTCCGGCGTCGGACGGGGTCGATCGTCGCCATCAGACGGGGTCCACCGGCAGCCATCGGACGGGGTTCGACTATCGCCATCGGACGGGGTTCGACGGCCGCCATCGTACGGGGTCCGCCGGCCGGTGGTCTGACGCTAGTCGTTGTGGTGGTCTGTCGGCGGCTATGATGTTCTGACACTGGTGGTGGTTTAACGGCGGCGGTTGTGATGGTTTGTCAGCGGTGTGGTGGTGGAATGAGGCTGGGTGTTGTGAAGAAATGGACGAGGGATAAAAACGACATTTTCACTAAAAATTATGGGCGGCAAATAGTAAATGGTCGGGCGGCAAATAACAACCCTCATCACAAAATAGTGTAAACACATGCTAAACTACAATAACGAAAACATTGATATAGTAACCAAATCTCACCGGCGTGGATGTGATAACTAAGAAACTATCGTAAGAAAGTGGAACCAACTACTGTCAATAACTCGAGTTGTTGGGAGGTTTATGTATGACACTTGACCACCTTCTTATATGCTCAGTCAAATGAAATCCAACTTTTGGGGCTTGAAGTTTACGCATGTATGCCATACCATGTGCTTTAAAGGCAACGGTTAATATTGGGGGTCGTAAGAACTTGAACAAGTAACATCAAGGACAAACTAGCTCTGACACGATATCATAAACCAACTGATGTTGTTGGGAGATGTCCATATATGGTATTTAACCACTTCGTTACACATCCTGCCTCAAATGAAGCCAAATCATGGGCTTTGGACCCGCCAGACCATGTGCTTTAACGACAACGGTTGATATTGGAATTGTGAGCACTTGATTACGTGACCTCAAAACTAACCAACTCTAATACCGTGTCATTCACCGGTCAATTTGGAAGAGGTACATATATGATATTTAACCACTTAAAATGCAATTAGATTTTTGTATCATAAACTATTGAATCTTGATCACAAACCCCTATGGATAGATCACTTGACTAGAAATTGTTGGTTGGTTAAACTAGTGAAGGGTGACTTTGTGTGCACGATTAAGACTGAGTGACGACCTTCATCAATTTCAATTTCGTAATGTATGTAATCAATAAATGGATTAATCAATCACAAACCCTATAGGCATATTACCCACTACAAAAAAGGAAGTCATTACCGACGATATGTTTTTCGTCGAAATAAATCAATTTGCGTCGGAAATAAACTTTTCCGACGACATACACTAGTCGGACGTCGTCAAAAATTGTTCCGTCGCTAATAAAATATTAATTACCTGTCGTCGGAACAAAATTATTAACGACGGCATAAAATCGTTAATAATAAAAAAATGACGTCACAAATGAAATCACCCATGACGAATTAATTTGACGAAATGTTTTTTCGACAACAAATCTATTTTTTTGACGAATTATATTCGTAAATAATCAAGAAGTTCTGAATAGCCATCATAAATACTATTTATACTAACGTCCACAAATCGTCAAAAATAAATATTTGTAACGAGAATTTGAGGCCGAATTTTTTTATACGTTGTACACACATTTGTGAGGTTGTTTGGCCGTCAATAATGAATTATTCTCGACAGACAGTCACAAATATTATTTGTACTGATACCAACAAAGTTTCGTTAAAGCTACGTTTTTTCCAACATGTCGTCGGGAAAATCTTATTTACCGAGGACAACTGTTTATCATAAAAAAATGCTATTCCAACACGTCATTGGAAAATATTATATTTACTAATCACACTTACTCATCTTCAGTCACTTAATTTTCCAACCCGTGAAATTATATGTTCTAACCCTTTTTCCATACGTATACTTCATTTTTATTGTTAAATCAAGTAATTATAAAAGAAAATGTGAAAGTTAGTTCAAATATAATAAAATAAGATAATAATAGTCTACGTATCAAACCCCTAAAAACTAAAATAGAGAAATATGTCGAGATGAGATTGTTGTTTTTAACTGTGATACATACACTAAATAAAGGAGTATCGTCTCCAACATCCCAAAGAAAATTTATAGTTTGTATAAAAATAACAGTAGTATAGTAGTAGACACGAAGGAGCTGCTGCTGCAGGGCCAATAAGGAAATAACGCGTTGTTTCACCGTCACTGCCTTTTCGCTAGGTGATGGTCACATCTATCAACACTTGCCTGTCAGTAGTGCCAGAAAAACATCAAGGATGGTGCTTGAAACGATAGATCTAAGATTAAATAAAAAAACTCATTCAATATACTTGAAAGATGTACGTACGTTTACTTAACTAAACTCATACGAATCTTAGAAGCCTGATCTACCTTGGCTATCGTTGCTGACAACTATAGAGGTGGAGGAAGAGGAGGAGGTGGCCGAAGAGAAGAAGAAATACCAGTGATGCAAAGAGAAATAGAGCGAAGCGTTGGATGCAGTAGGAGTAGAAGAGATTGCAGAGGGTATCGCTGGAGGTGGAGAGACAAAGAGAAACCGAAGAGGAAATGTCACCGGGGATATGAAAGGTCAAGAACATGGAAGAAAAGAAAGTGTTCCCCGTCTAGACGAAGATAGGGTTTTATTTGGTTATATTTATTAAGTGGATTGATGGTATACAGATGAGAAATGGACGTCTGAGATTACATAGATGAATCTAGAACTAGGGTTATAGATGGCCTTATACTAACTGATGAGGCGGCTTTGGAGATTTGGATCGACGGTTGCTGGTCCTTATTGTTTATTTTCCCGGTAATTAGGGTATTTATTATTGAGAAAGTATAATTGCACTATATTTTTTGAATCAGGTGCCTTTTTTTACCAACTTCTTATGTTTTCATTATTAGTTCTCATATAATAATAGTTCTCAGTCCTACATTATAAAAAAAATAGTTCTCAGTCCTACAATATTCTTTTACCATTAATTAAGTGATGGTAATTGATAAGGGCTCCAACGATAATTGTTTACTAGAACCGGACCAAATGTTAAACTGGAAAAGTTAGTAATTGATAGTTCAATCGTTAATCATTATAGAGTGTCAATCCATGGTGAACCAGATAGATCTGACAAAGAAGCTGATAAATGAAAAAGGGAAGCATAAAGAAAATTAGTGATTGAGATTTGATGGTCTTAGTTTACCTTAATGTATTTTTGTTCTTACTTTGTGTGGTTAAAATAGTGAACTAGTGAACCAGTTAAGTCGGAGTGGTTCATCTGGTTTCACGCCAAGCCGCGACTTATTTCCATAGTTCATAACTGATGCATTGATCGAGCTTCATTATACTGAACGACTTCGAGTTGTACTATTTCAGTTTGAGTGGTATGACACCGCTCGCGAAGGCGTTGGTTACAAGAAGAATGGACACGACACCATTACAAGTGGTATGACACCGCTGACGAACTGTTTATGGCGTCAAAAATGATTTCTTCCTTACTAAACAGTACAAACGAAGTGTTTTTGGCACCAAAAGTAATTTTTCTTGACCAAATAGTACTTAGAACTTTTAATTGTGTCACAAATAATTGTTTCTGACCAATTAGTGCTGACAAACTTTCTATGGCATCAAAAATGATTTTTTCCTTACCAAACAGTACTTATGAACTATTATTGGCATCAAAAATGATTTTTTCTAACCAAATAGTACTTACAAACTTTTGAGGGTGTCAAAAATAATTTTTTCTAACTAGTGCTGACGAACTGTATATGGTGTCAAAATTATTAAATTTTTTTGACAATCGTGTCTTGGTCGTCAATAATAATCATTTTTTCTGACGACAATTTTTTATTGGTCAGTAATATTGAGTATTTTTAATGCGGAAAACGAAATCGACAAAAATAATGAATGTGGAAAATTGAAACCGACCCAAAATACATATTAATGACAAAAAAAAACACAATTATTTACGAAATTTCAACTCTGTCATTAATGGTGCATATAGCACTAACGAAAACTCTTGGTCGTCGTTATGCATATTTTTCGACGCAATTTCTGAGTTGTCAGTAAGTTTTTGTCACAACTGTTAGCCTTTTTTGTATTGACCTTTCGAGGGTGATCCATTTAATTTAATGTTGATTATGTTGGGTATATGACTCGGATCTCGCCGCGCCAAGGAAACACCGACGCACCGGCACCAGAGGAGTTGGGCGCGTTAGCGCCGACGCGACCAAAAAGGCACACCAGCGGCACTACCAAGAGAGTCGGGCGCATTAGCACCGACGCGACCGAAGCCACAGCCCGAACACCGAACGACGACGTTCGAGTCCAGCGTTGACCAAATCAGCAAAACTGTGGAAACGACGCCCCCCCCCCCCCCCCCCCCCCCCCCACCGATGAGTGGTCACCATCATAGGCCTAGGTATAATAAAAGACTAAATGTACTTGGCCTAGGTAGAGGTATGGTCTAGACCTCTGACATGTCAGTAGTCATGTCACCATGTAACCCACCCACCACCATGTAGCCTATAAATATGGCATTTACTCTGGTGGGTGAGGGGATCGGATTTTGCAGACTCTATCTCTAAGCAAAGAACAAACTTCTCTCTCTAAAAGACAACTCTCTCAACTTCATTCTTCCTTCCCTTTATTCCTAAATTCTCGGCTGATTCTCGTTTCTTATTCTCCTCGACCCATTCTCGTGAATCTCACTCCTACACCCAGTTAGGTGCAAACAATTGGCGCCCACCGTGGAGCCGAGTAGAGAAGCAGCAGAAATCCAACCAATGGCAGAGCACAACTCCAACTTGCCCGACGAGGCAACACCCATCAAGGCGATGACAACCCCAAGGGCATTCGCGGAAGCCAGTAACCTTAACGCGGTGCTCATTGAAGAAGAAGAGCCTGAACTGACAGCCAAGGAAATGAGGCAGCTAATGGCGAAGCAAAACAACGTCATAGCCGACATTCAAAAACAAATGAGCCAAGTCATAACGCTCATGATGAGCAGAGAAGCCGCGACAGCGACGGATGTGGCGCCTATTGCGCCGCAACAAACGCTGGGAGAGGCGTCAGGCACTGCCTCGCTACCACAACAAGCGCCGGCTGAGTTGCCCGCAATTGAAGCGCAACGAGTCGAACCACCAGGAAGGGCGGACCTTAGCTTCTTGGAGCAGCATTTATCCCCACAATACATGGAGCGTGTCAAACAACGGGAAAATACCTTCGAGGCGGTGACATACGTGCAAATACCCAGGGAAGAAAACATGCACGCCGATGCGCTATCCAAGCTAGCAACGGCCACCGACTTCGAATCAACGCGCCTGGTGTCGATGCAGAAAGAGGAAGAAGAAACCTGCCAAGAAGCCATGGTCAACACCACTCAGACAACACAAGATTAGGACTGGAGAACCCCGATCATAAGGTACTTACAAGACGGCGCGGTGCCAGAAGATGCCAAAGAGGCAAGGACCTTAAGACAAAAAGCGGCCCGATGCACACTGATTGGTGTGGAGTTGTACCGCCGGTCATACTCCGGGGTATACCTAAAATGCATTGGGGAAGAAGAGGCGCGCACCATGGTTCGTGACCTGCATGAAGGACTATGCGCGATGCACGCCGGTGCGCGTAGTATGGAACGCACGATACTATTGCATGGATACTATTGGCCGCGAGTGAAAAAGGACACAAAGAAGTACGTTGACCAATGCCATAAATGTCAATTACACGCGCGCCAACATCATCTTCCATCGACTGAGTTCCAAGGCAATTTGAGTTCATCTCCCTTCGCGCAATGGGGGTGGACCTCCTGGGCCCTTCCCAATGACCAAGGGAAAACGCAAGTACATAATTGTGGCGGTGGACTACTTTACCAAGTGGATTGAGGCGGAAGCATTGGCCTCGATAACGGCGCATCAGGTAACACGCTTCTTAAAAAGCAATATCCTGGCCCACTTTGGAGTCCCAAATGCATTCATCTTCGACCACGGGAAACAATTCGACTGCGCGGAGGTGATAGACTTTTGCGACCAAGTGGGAGCCATTGCGAGATTCGCATCGGTAGCTTACCCCCAAGCCAATGGCCAAGCGGAAGTGGCCAACAAAGCAATCTTGCACGGCCTTCACACTAGACTGGACGAAGCCAAAGGCAATTGGCCGGACGAGCTCAACACGGTGTTGTGGGCGCACCGCACCACATTCAAAGTGACAACGGGCGAAACCCCGTTCGCGCTCACCTACGGCACCGATGCGGTGATACCCATTGAGATAACATCCCCAACCTATCGGGTCACGGCATATGATGAGGCCGATAACGATGAAGCACGTCTGCTAGACCTGGAGCTAGCACAAGAACGACGAGAATTGGCAGCCATCAAGCTAGCCGCGACAAAAGAGCAGGTAGCGAAGTACTACAACGCGAAGCTAGTCCCGCACAAACTGATCCTCGGAGATCAAGTGCTGCGCAGGAACTTCCGCCCGGACCCCAAACATGGCAAACTCGCTTCAACATGGGAAGGCTCGTACCTAATCCGAGAGGTTGTCGGCGCCAACACCTTCAACCTTAGCGAATTGGGAGGCGCCAAAATTCCACGGACATGGAATGCGCAGAATCTCAGGAAATATTACCGGTCAAATTGATGTATTATTCGCGTGTTGGCGCAAGAAAGTAGCAATAATAATGAATTATTCGCGCCAACAGTTCTAAAGAACAAAAAATAGCAATAATCAAGAATTATTCGCGCCAACATAGTTCGAAAGAACAAAAAATAGCAATAATCATGAATTATCTGCGCCTACAAAGTTCGAAAGAACAAAAAATAGCAATGATCAATAATTATTCGCGCCAACATAGTTCGAAAGAACAAAAAATAGCAATGATCAAGAATTATTCGCGCCAACATAGTTCGAAAGAACAAAAAATAGCAATAATCATGAATTATCTGCGCCTAAAAAGTTCGACAGAACAAAAATAGCAACAATTAAGAATTATTCGCGCCAACAAAAAGCAGGAAAGAGCAATAGTTATGAATTATTCGCGCCTACTACGAATTATGCGTCGAATGAAGAGTGAAGATGTGCTCAGACGATTAAAGATACGCTGGATCGAAATGTTTTGGATTGCATTAGCGGGAGAAAGGCTTAACAAATACACAAAAAAAGGAGGAACTACACTTGCATAAAAAAAATGTGTCAAAACAGCGCGACTACACTTGCTGATCTGTCGAAGCATCCCCAGCGTTAGTCTGCGCCGCGTCAGCCTGGTCATCCTTCCCCGCATCCTCTCCTTGATCCTCATCCTCCCCCGAATCCGAGCGCGCCTCCTCTTCCTCATACTCCGGCTTCGAATCAGACTCGAGGGACCTCTTCTCGCCCAGCCACATCTGGACATGGCGCACCATTGCGCGAGTGTTCCAGCGGACCCCTAAATTCTCTGGTCGCACCTTCTTGCTCACCGTGATCACCGTCTTAGTCATTGCGTCCGTCAAAATCTTCCCAAAGGAGGGAGACGATTTGTCTTAGTCATTGCCTCTGCATTCGCAACATTGTGAAGGCAACCAGGTCCTCCTTCTCCTTCTAGAATTCTTCGCGGGCTTGCTTCAGCTTCTACGCATAATCCGCCTCCAGCTCCTCCCGGATCATGCCGCGCTCCTCAGTCCGGACGCGCTCTTTTGCCGCCTCCACATCCGACGCCAACTTGCTCTGCAGAACGCTGAGCTCCTCCATAACCTCGTTGGCCTTGGTTGTCGCCACCTCCGCGCGATTCTGAGCCCCCGCGAGCCTGCCCTCCAGCTGGACAATCCTCGATTCCTCCGCCTTCAGCTTCGCGAGTTGCGAAGCCCATTCTTGTTGAGCTCGGAAAGTCGCCAGCAAACCCTACATTCACAGCGCTACAAGACTTAGCGAAAATTTCTACTTAATGAAGAAGCAGATAGATGCACCGCGCGAACAATTCAATATAACCTTACCGCAAAGTGGATCTGAGCTAGGTCTTGCAGCGGGTCAGATTTCTCCAGCCGCGTAGGGACACTCAGATGAGGACCCAACGCGCGGAGCGCGGTATTAGCAGCCACGTTGTTGCACGCCGCGCCTGTGTGGATCCGCACGTCGCGGAAATAGTTGATAGCAGAAGCCATCTCGGGCAACTTCTGTTGAAGCCGGATGAACTTCCAGCCGCTGATTTCTCAGGGCGAGAAGATGCATCCACTCGCGCACCGGACGCGTCCGGCTCCACAACTACGAGCGGCAACCGCTATGCCGCCTGCTCAGCCGCCTGCTCAGGCTGAGCGTCCACCCGAGCTGCCTTCCGGGTCTTCTCCGCCACCAATGGCTGCTCGATCTACTTCCTCTTCACTCGCCCAGATGGCGCGGTCTCCTTCTTTTTCTCGCCGCGCGGAGCCCTCGGAGCTTTCACGACCACGTCATCAACCGACATCATGCTGACCAAATTTGAGAAGTCAACACCTGCGCCAATAAATCGTAAGAGGGCGGTTAATATGATAGAATGCATAAAGAAAGAAACACAACTAACCATCTGCAAAAAGCTCCGCCAAACAAGCCTTGCGGACCCCGCCCAAGTAAAGGTTAAACTTCTACAGCAGGCACGCCTCATATTCATCGTCTAGCCTGTCGTATTTGCCCAGGTCCGACTCGTAGCCGTGCGTGCTACCCTTCTTCCAAACGGTGGGCTCCTCCACATACTCACTCGCCCACCCCCCCCCCCTCCCCGGAGTCGGCTTAACGTAGAAGAAGCGCTCGAACCAGGTTTCTTTAACTTGGGCGACCCATACACGAAGCCGTCGGGCCTCTTGTCGCGTCGCCTGATCGAGAGAGAGTCGCTCTTCTTCGTCGGCTCCTTGATCTTATACATCTTACAGAATAACCCGTAAGATGGCGGAATGTTGAGCCTCTTACACGCAAGGCGGAGGCAACTCGCGTGCATAATGATTGATGGAGACAGGCGCCCAACCGAGCAGTTGAGCCGCCTATATAGCGCGCATAGTAGCGGGTCAATGGGGAACTTAAACCCCATCACCCAGTACTCTTTATACACCCCGATCCACCCTGGGGGCAATTACCAACAGTACTCCGCGTGGAAGGAATCGCGTACTCCCAACTGGGGGGCAAGCCCAACCCGCGGACAATCTCTGTCACTTCCTTCCGCCTGTAGATTGACGCGTGGTCGGGTCCCCGCAGAAGATTGTCCCGCGGCGCTGGCTCATCGCCCCACATCTCCGCCCAATCAATAATCTTGTACGCCTCTCCCACACCGCAGAACCCTAGGCGGCTTATTTCCTCAGATACGCGCGCGACGCAGCGTGGCTCCGATTGTGTATCAGATCCCTCGCGCGCCTCAAGATTCGCACCCCCAGATCCACCGGCACGGTCGCGGCGGATTATTAACACCCCACAGGCACTTGTGCCAGCCTGCCCACTCCTAGACGCCGTCATATCCGCATCGGACGAGCCGCGAAAATCTCGTCCAGAATCGACGTCGTATGTCGGCGTCGCCGGAACCCCATCATCATAAGCACCATTGCCGTTCACATTGCCGGAATCGTCCAGATCCAACAAAGGATCAGTAGAAACATGCGAAGGAGAGGAGAGATTACCTTCTTCGCCTTGCACGACCTCAATCTCGTCGATGTTGATGCTAGCCATGGCAAACTTTTGAGTGTTTGCAACAGCAAGTAAGAAACGAGGTTGTAGAAGAAGGAGAGGAATCTCGAAGATAAACCCAATGTAGAGAAACTGGAGGCAGAACATGAAGAAGCAGAATGAATTTCAACCCCCCGATGGCAGACTATTTATACTTGAGAAAGGAAAGCTGAAAGGTTAAAGTTGCTTCGAGAAACGTAACCGTCAGAGTCTTTTTGAATTTCAAAACGACCGCCAAAGCCGACCATTCATACAAAGACACGTGGATACCTAGTATAGACATTAGGCACTAGCCGATGACGTCACAAGCTCTGCGCATCGCCTGGGGGGCATGGCACACCCGTGGAGGAGAAAAAACATCCTCAAAAGTCCAAGCTCAGTAAAAAGCGTCACGCGCAGCCGACACGGAAAATCTCATGAAGATCGCGCGGAAATCAAACAACCATCAGCCCGAAAAATCTCATGAGAATCAAGCAAACCTGAGTCAATCGCGCGGAAATCAAATGGCGCCATTCCAAAAAAAGACTAAATGTACTTGTCCTAGGTAGAGGTATGGTCTAGACCTCTGACATGTCAGTAGTCATGTCACCATGTAACCCACCCACCACCATGTAGCCTATAAATATGGCATTTACTCTGGTGGGTGAGGGGATCGAATTTTGCAGACTCTATCTCTAAGCAAAGAGCAAACTTCTCTCTCTAAAAGACAACTCTCTCAACTTCATTCTTCCTTCCCTTTATTCCTAAATTCTCGGCTGATTCTCGTTGCTTATTCTCCTCGACCCATTCTCGTGAATCTCACTCCTACACCCAGTTAGGTTCAAACAGATTCAAACCCCTGTAGAAATATGAACTGACTATATTAATTTTTTATATGTAAACGAGTTGAGTGTTGTACGAATTGTTTTCCTGAATCGAATGTCAAGCTAATAATGAGCGTTTTCGGCTCATTGTATGTGGCTATAAAGACAGAACAAGCGAAGCAAATTCCAGATCCATTCAATCATTCGTCCACTGAACGAAAGAAAAAGAAAGAAAAAGAAAATCGTTTCATCCCTTAGGCCCGCCGTTTCGCACATTTCAAAATCTCAATGTCGATCCCGGCGACGTTGATTCTCCTCCTCCTACTCGTACTGGGCCCTACCTCTGCCTTCCGGCCACTAATCCGAATCCCTAGCGACCGCAGGGCGCACTACCACAACCGCCGTCACGACGACCAGCTCTACTGCAACAGCTGGAGGCTGCTAGTGGAAGCCAACAACTCCGTCGCGTGGACCGAACCGTTGAAGCGGTGCGCCGACTACGTCGTGAAGTATTCGAGGGGGAGCAGTACAGTTCGGACCTGGAGGTGTACGCTTCCGAGGCGGCGGCGTATGCCCGCACCGTGCCGGTCGCCGGAGACGGAAAGGACGCTTGGGTGTTCGACGTCGACGTGACCCTGCTCTCCACCAATCTGCCTTACTACGGCATCCACGGTCTCAGGTAAAATTTGATTAGTTAGTTCAACGGTCAATGTAGCTCGATACTTTCACATGCCCATGTTTGATTGTTTTCCTAACTAAATCAAATGTTGAATTGGAAAATTTTCATGGTTTAATGGTTGATTATTATTATTAAAACGGATAATAAAACATATATAACATACTAGTTTAGGACTCAATAACTCCAAATTCATATAATCCAACACCAAAACGTCTCATGGACCATTCAAACTGTGAAATTTTATAAAAAGTTTATCGAAATTCAAATTAGCAATTAGGATGGTAGTCGGTATTGAATTGCATAAATCCAGTAGAGAGGTAGAAAATGAAGAATAAGTAAAATTAGTAACCATAACGAGTGAACAAATCAAATTGAGATGGTTCATTTGGTTGACTGATTCGATATCCAACCATAAAAAATTGTTTGGTTCACTTCTTACCATCCAGTCACATAAATTGAACCGCCGCTATTGTAATTATCTTGACGATTCTACTTGATATAACCGTTCACCCGGTCCGGTTCTTATAACAAATCATATATTTATATCCTCATGGGTTGTGGTTTTTGTTGAACGTTTCTTTTTGTGTGGCTGGTCGCCGGAATTGTATACACTAGTGCGAAACGGTCGGTCCATGAACACAGTCTTGGAACGATTGGGTGGACCAAGCCGCATGCCCAGTCTGTAGTCTTACCGGCGAGCTTGGAACTATACAAGGAGCTGAAAAGCCTGGGATTCACCATCTTCATTCTCACCGGCCGGCTCGAAGCATAGAGGAATGCTTCTGCCGTGAATCTCCTCGCTCAAGGTTACAGTGGCTGGGAGAAGGTTCTTCTTGAGGTAATCAATTTTCGCCTTCATTTCCAAGACCCAAACTTTTATGACAATTTAACGATGCCAATGTGTCTGGTGGAAGCAGGGAGGTGGAAGATGAAGAGGAGCCGGCGAGCGAGTACAAATCGGAGAAGAGGCAGGGGCTGGTAGACGGAGGTTACAGGATCCATGGGAGCTGTGGAGATCGATGGAGTGACTTGCAAGGCTATGCTGTGGCTGCTAGGTCTTTCAAAATCTCCAACCATCTCTACTTCATCCCTTGATTCTTAGTTCCATCCACAACATGCTAGGATTTCAGTTAACTTGATTGTCTTTCGGATTATGAAATCATGTCGTCGCGAGTTTGATTGTCATCTCTAATTACATCCCCTAGTCCTAGGATTTCAGTTAACGAGTCAGAGTTGTATTCCTTTCTTCTGAATAAGTTATCTATTGTTGTAAGATTCCTGCTATGGAAGACTATGAACTGGGTTTGTAACCGAAAACAAAATGAAATATTATGCTAAACCTAAAAGTGGCTTGGTTGGATTAAAAACAACAGAATTCCAAGTTGCAGGTTAACCATGCTACAGGTTACCGAATCAAAACAAAAGCAGAAGCAGAGAATATTGCAGCCTACATCACTTACCAAATATCCCCAAATCCGCTACTACACTACAGGGCAAACTCGGTGGCCGTTTTAAAAGACACAGAACGAACGAAGGAGCGAGCGAAGAGAATAACTCTCCACCCAGGCTGAAGAATCACGGGCTAAGGGACCTATCTGCAGGGCTCCTGCTCCTCCTAGGTGGCGGTGGACTGCGGCTTCTGCTGGGACTCCTGCTCCTCCCAACCCCATTTCCCTCCTCGCTTGGAGCCCTCCTCGGAGGTGGTGTCTGGCTGCGGCTCCTCGATCGAGGTGAGTACGACCTCTCTTTGCTATACCTCCTCTCTTGAGGTGATACCGATCTGCTCAAAGAATCATAAACCAAGTCACACCATATGAGACAGACACTAACAAATGAACAAGTCTGGAAGTACCAAAGCATCATTTACCTAGAGTATCGCCTTTGCTGTTTTGGAGGTGGAGAATAATAACCACCACTGTGTGACCTTGATCTCGCACGCCCGCGTGGAGGAGGTGAACGTGAATAGCGAGGGGAGCGGGAATAACGAGGTGGGGACCACCTCCTGTCACGCATTCGACCTCCTCCTCCTCCTCCTCTACTGCAAAGTTAACCACCATTCCACTGAAGTTAGACAGCAGAAGTCTACATACTATCTCCAAATTAATACAGAGGATGCAGATTTGTACTTGATCAATTATCCTCTTATTCCAAAGTATACTACTCTAGCAAGATGAGTATAGCAGAATTAGTTATAATACTTGACTTTTAAGTGCGACAACAAGTTAACTAAATGGATCAAAGAAACAATGATTTTGGTCCAGTATATGAAAGAGATCACACAGTTGAAATATCAGCACAACAGGATACAGAACCGAACACCACTGGAAATCAAGCACTTGGCCGTGTTAATTGAAATCTCGATAAAACATCTTCTCACTCGCATATAGTTTGATTAGAGAACATTCAATCTAAAGAATGAAAGCCAGTGAACAAGTGAATCCTACCTCCCTCGCTCCCTTGTCCTCATTTCAGTAGGCTTCTTCCTGTTCTCCTCCGCAAACACAACAGTTAACTCGCGACCATGAAGAACTCGACCATCCATTTGATGCTTGGCCTCGGTAGCATCATGAGGATCCACATATTGGACAAACCCAAAACCACGAGGTTCACTTCAAAATAAAAAGTGCAGAAACAAAAAGGAATATGAGGATCCAATTCATAGGTCGTGAATGAATAGCTCAAAGTTCACCATCCTTTGCCAACAAAGTGTACTAACACAATTCGTAATATATACAAAGGTCATTCGCAATAAACATTAACATCAGAAAGCAAGCACCTGGTTTGCTGACCTTCAAGTGTTAGTAAGAAGATGTCTCGAGACTCTTCAAGACTTGAAACATCTTCATAATGTATTCAAACCCACACTTCCTTCAATCTTCACTACCATTACCACCACCTTCCAGAAAACTCTAATTACTTGGTTGATGTCTTCGAAACATTATATTTCACTATAACATCTCAAGAACTTTAATTAACGGCCACCCAACTTTAATTGCAAGAGATGACATCATGAAGAAAACCCCATAGTAAACAAATCTTTGATCCAAACACAAATTCTAAGCCAACTAAAATACTATAAAAACTTAAGATTCACTTAATTAGCGCTTTTATGGAACTATTGTGCTTAGTGACATGCACTTACCAAAATCTTACACTACTAAAATTAAACTGTCAGAAACTACACTTTTAAATTGCAATTTCTATGGAATTCAACCATTCTTTCATGGAACTATGGTTCTTAATGACATGCACTTACCAAAATCTTATAGTAGTAAAATTAAACTGTCAGAAACTGAACTTCTAAAATTTGCAGTTCATAAGGAATTCAACCATTCTTTTGTATTCCCAGAGATTCAAGCTCTGAAACTGCTCCACGTTCCCTATTTTTTTCAAGTGGTCTACAAAGAAAATGATACCAGCTAAACGTGCAAAAGAGGGAAAGAAAAGAAAAGAAAAGAAAATAACCAAGGAACACTTAAACACCAGCAATCATTACAAAACCACAACCAAGAGGTGCCATAGACAAAAAGAAAACAGTCTATAATCAGAAACACATCCTCACCCAGTATAATAATCTTTGGGCAGATAAATATCCTTCAAAGGACCAAACCGTTCAAAGGGCCTACGAAGATCTTCTGGTCTGCAAAATAAAGGAGTTGCATACCCTAAGTTCCTCATGTGTGAAATTGCAGAACAATTAAGTATGATGCTGACACTATCTGTCTCATCCAAATCAGTTCGGTATGTGAAAAAGGAGAATTAACTGTGGAGCGAAAGCAATCAGGTTACAGGAAACAGAATGCCAATCTTACAAGACAAGACCAGACAAGACCAAACACACACACACACAAAAGAACATCTCCAGCCAGTATTTATGAATACGAATGGGGACTTTCCACCAACCTGCAATCGTGACGAAGGTTCCGAACGAGAAGACTAGTAGGCTGATCTCTCCCACTTCCGCGACTACCATATCGTCCCCTAGGACTTGGACTCCTCCTCCTCCTACTGTGGCTCCTTGGGGGTGATGGACTGTAACTCCTTCCTCTCATTTCACAAAGCTTTTCCCTGGATAATTTCCCACAAACACCCCGGTTAGCAAAACAAAACCTACTAAATCAACACCTCACAGACATTCATGGTGAAACTGTATCTATCAAATCAGAAACCAAAAGCATTTATCTTCTCATGCTCTCCACTCAACAATCACAGCACAAAATAAAAGCCAGTGAGTCACAATTCCCCAACCTATCTAAGAACGGAAAACACTAGATATCTCAGGATAAGCAAGTGAAAATCTAGTTCCACTCTGATTCGTAGAAGAACAACTTCTTTACCACAAGAAGATATTTCTCCATTAGTTAAGACCAGACGAATCAAACAAACATCAAACGTTTTAGGGGAAGATAAAGCAGGCAGTCAGTCAATCCCCAGAAAGGTCACATCACAGGGGAAGAAAAAGAAGCCACCTTTTGAGCAGTTTCACTCAAGCAACCTGCAACAACCAACAGATTCACAAACATGTCTATCGATGGCATACCAAATTCCAACACTAAGAGCTAACTAGCGTAAATTTCAATTTCAACCACCACTTAATTCTAAACCATTCCCTTCCACTACTCAAACAATCTCCCGAGGAGGGTAAACCCTAAAACTTCGCCTGCGTGAAGGCATTGCTGAATCACAAAGAAACCCATTGTAGTTTCGAAATAAGAAAGGGTAAGAAAATCACCGACGGCGTCAAGAAATTCAAAGCAGAAACCTTGCGCTCTCCTCGATCTTCACTCGTTCTGATTTCTCTTCTCGTCGGACCCGCAGCGTGCCACGACTCTCTTCCCAATCTCGCTTACTCTGTCGCCCTCGCCGAGCTTCCTTCCGTCTAATGTCAGCTGCTTCCGTCGGCAAAATCAGTAGCGAATCTCCATACACGTTACGCTTCTTTTACTCTCTCCCGTCGAGCCCTTGCTGACTTTCTCTCTCCCTCCCTCGCGGCCCAGGAAAGCAAGTAGGAATAGCAATTTTGACCTGACCCAATTTACCCGACCTGTTTGACTTGTTTTGGAGCGGAACGGGACGGGACGGGCATGGGTACCTCTCATCGATCCGACCTGCCCCGACTCGCCCCCTTCTCGACTATATTACATATAGGGGTCGTTTGGATGTGGAAATTTTAAAACGTTGAAATTTGTCTAAATTTCCATGTTGTACAAAACCAAGGAATTGAATTGTGGAAATTGAAAAAAAAATCACGTTTGTATAGGGTTTAGTTTTGTGGGAATTGATGGTGTGGAATTTGGAAATAGAAGTAAGGGGTCGTTTGGAAGTTGTGATTTCAAATGGTGTATTGAGCTAATTCATGTATTTGTGAGATTAAGTCGTTTTTTTAGGTTATATTGAACTATAATACATGCATTCACTTTTTGGAGGCCCCACCACAATCACTCAAAATTGAGAGATTGTGAATCTCTACTTTTTGTTGAGATTGTTCACAATCACTCAAATTAACTTTTATGTCTTTACAACAAAAACACAATCTAAACCTCCAAACAAAGTATTTGTCTAATACATCAATTGATTCAATACATCAAATGATAATACACTAATTGACCCAATACATCAATTTGAAGAATCACAACTTCCAAACAACCCCTAAGAAAACGTGGTAATGTCAAATTACTAGGGGGAGGTGTAGTATTCTCAATTACCATGAATGTGGTAATTGAAGCCAATTTCCATACCATTTTTGCTCTCTCAAACATGGGTTTTTAACCCAATTATTGCGTTATGTGATAATTGGATCCAATTACTTCATTACATTTCCACATCCAAACGACCCCATAATATTAGTCAAATTACTTAAGATTTTCCTCTTATTACATCTATAATAAAGTTGTAAATAAGTGAAAACCTCAATTTCTTCAATAATTTAACTACATTTAACATATTATGGTTTCTTTCTTGGTCTTTCAATGAAAAGAACGAATATTTCTACTGTTTTTCACATAAATTACATACCGAATGGATCGACCTGCCCCGACCCGCGTCCCGTGATAATTACCCGACCTGTACCCGACCTGCAATGAGACGGATATGAGTATCGAGATACCCGCCCCGGACCTGCCCATGACAATCCTACTCACGAGTAACCACCACATTTACCTTTTCCGCCGCTCTCTAATAAATTTATTCTAGCGGGTCGGTCGGAATAGTGGTAACTGACTGTTTTAAGAGGGGTTGACTCTGAAAGCGGCTCAGCCCTTCAAACCTCCTTCCCAGTTTCCTGCCTGCCTGCAATCGATCTCCCTTCTTCCCCACTCCGCTTTTCACTTCCATGACTCTTTCCAATATCCATCCCATGATCTCCTTCACATTATCGCTACATCGTAACTTCTTAAACTCAATAACGATCGCTTCTCTCAGTATTCCTTCAAGATACCCTTTTTAGGGTCCCCTTCCAATCCCTCAGCAGCTGCCCGTTCTTCCTAGCACAGTTCTCTTAACTTGCTGCGAATATGTGGAGGAATTTCGCCAGACGAGTTTCTTCCTCCAAAAGGGTCAAATTCCCTTCAAGCAGTGCTTCCCGGTGATCAGATATGCGACAGCCTCCTTATCTCGCTCTCGGTGGCTGCGACAATTGGAAAAGCAGTTCCCGAATTGCCAGGAAGTGGCATTTTGGAGCGGGAGAAGTGACGATTTAGGTGATCTTGATCTGGTGAGCTAACTCTAGTCTCTGTTTTATTCTCAAGATCGAGAAAAGATATGGAATCAAAGCTGCTGAATGTTGGTACCCATGAAGCGGGAAACGAGTTTGAGTCTTCACTAAGGCAAGCTTTCATGGAACTTGAACCCAGATTAAGGCCCCCATTTTCTATAGCAATCCCAACCCCGCAGGAGTATTCCCAACTCAATCATGCTCTTCTTTACGGGGTCCTAACTCCTAACTGAACCACAGTTTGCCAAGATTCATCTTAAGCATCTTCATGGCTTGGTCTCCGATGGGTATGCCCTTTTTGTTAGTTTGACTCTTAGGGTTGTGCTTGAGTTGTACAACAAGCTAGTTGATTCTGTGAAGCAGCAGTTGATTTGGGCTCTTAACGAAATCGTTGGTGTTTTCGGGGTTGGGTTTGATGGTTTGCTGGTGGGTTTGTTGAGGCACACTGTCGGCTGTGATTATACTGATAGGGGTTTATTGTTGTGTTTTGAGCTTATTAATCTGTTATTGACAAACTTCATCTCTTTACTGGAAGAAGAGCCCTCTGTGTTGACAAGTGCATTGTATGTGTATCTTCGATTGTTGGCCGATCATTGTAGAGTATCAGGCAATGTCCGATCGGACTTCTTGAAGAAATTGGAGATTGAGTTCTGTGTGAAGATGTTGAGGGAGCAGTTTCATTTGAGTATGAAGATTGGGAGGGACCTAGTTAGGCTGCTTCAGGATTTGGTTCATGTCCCAGAGTTTCGCAATATATGGAAGGATTTAGTTCTGGATCCAACTACATTTGGAACTGAGGGGTTTTCAGATGTTGGACAACTGTACTCTACTAGGACCTCAAGTAGGTACTTCTTGCTTCGAGTCACCCCAGAAATGGAGCTTCAATTGAGGTTCTTACTTGTTCATGTCAAGTTTAGGCATCTGAAGCGTTACCAAACGTGGTTTGCCAAGAAGTTCCTGTTTGAGCCGGAGAGGGAGACTCTTATAGTTGACATTATTCGTTTCATATGCTGTGCTCATCATCCATCTAACGAAATTATTCACTCTGATATTGTACCTAGATGGGCAATTATAGGTTGGTTGCTAAGTAGTTTTAGAAAGAAGTATGTTGAAGCCAATGCAAAGTTGGCATTATTTTATGACTGGCTTTACTTTGATGAAAGAATGGACAACATAATGAATATTGAGCCGGCAATGCTTCTGATGGTGTGTTCCATGCCACAGTATGTCGGCATGACCCAATCCCTTCTGGAGTTTTTGTTGCTTCTTGTGGACAACTATGACCAGATGCGTTCTTATACAGTTGCTAATGGTGTGTCGTTAGCCTTCAACAGTCTTGTCACTAAAGGGGTTATAAACAATGCGGGTACTCTGACATCATGTGACGCCCTTTCGCCTTTTCTGAAAGAGAGACTGAAGAAGTTATTGTCAAGCACGAATGAGACACTCCCTCATCAGTTATGTCCAAGCCGCCTGCCTCACTGTTCTGCAGATGCTTCACATTTGGAGACTCCAGCTTCACACCCAAAACATGAACCTGCAGGTGCTTGACAACTAATATGTGTTGAAGACTTGCACAATTTCTCAAGACACACAGGAAATGGTATTAGACGAGGCGTACAGAGTATTGTGGGAGTTTATGTGTCTGATTAAGAAGCAGAGAGGAGTGAAATGTCAAGTAGATGGTCTATTTAACATAGATAATTTCGAGTTACATGTTGTACGAGTGCCTTGGGTTGCCTATCTGTCAAAAAACTTACACATGTATATTTGTCTTATAAAATCAATCAATGGCAAAGGATGCTGTTTTATGGAATCAACAGAATGGGCAAAGGATGCTGCAGTTTTTCCAGTGCACTACCCTATCCCTCAATTGTAAAGCATCAATGATGTTGAAAGATGAAAGCAGCTCACTCTGGATTCTGTGTCCTTGGGTTTGTTACTCTTGGGTTAAATGTATCAGGGATTCAGAAGAACCATTACAATGGACAGAGCTTCTGGCGAGCTTGATCGATCAGTACAAGATTAGGTAGTGAAGCTGGAGCGAGTTTTGCTTCATAATGAAGGCAGTAAATGAGAATTCAGTCCTTTTTCCCAGTTTTTGGAACAGACACAATTATTAACATGAAATGGATCGATAACTCTGTTGCCTCTAAAGCAATTCACAAAGCAACACAGATGAATAAAAGATGGACAAATTATCACTCCAAAGACATAGTGTTTGGTTGTTGTATTTGAAAAACTAAGGTTTTGATCATAACATGGATTTTAAAATTTTTGGGTTTTGTGATGGAATGGTCCATTATGGATTTGAAAATTTTTGTTGTTTGCTTGTTGAATTTGACGATAGATTTGGTTGAATTATATCGTGGATACATAACAGATTTTACACTATTTATGAATTTGGTCCAAATCTCACCTATAAACTAGATTTTTACAAATTCATGAGACGCAAGTATTTTCTAAAAATAGTCAAGCAAACCAAATTGGCTACAAACTGACAATTTTATTGAAATGCAAAAACAGAACCTTAAATACAAACTCAGTCTACTGAGAAAACTCTAAATCCGGCTCCACTAACTAATCATCTACCTTAGTGTGAAATGTTGAGGGATATCCTACAAATCTATGAGAAAGCGTCAGGGCAGCAAGTCAATTTGACTAAATCAGAACTGTCTTTCAGCACAAATGTTTCAGAAGCGAATCGAAAGGAAATGGCAGAGATCCTGGGAATGGAAAATGTCATGTATCATGACAAGTACTTGGGACTTCCTACAGTGATTGACAGAGCTAAAAAGGCTGTATTCTCTCAGCTTATAGATAGAGTGCGAAACAAGATCAAACTGTGGAAAGGGAAACTTCTTTCAAATGCTGCTAAAGAAGTTCTTATTAAAGCAGTGGCACAAGCTCAAACACTCTATGCTATGTCTGTTTTCCTAATCCCT
The DNA here is from genome assembly GCA_964030455.1 of Linum trigynum. NCBI lineage: Eukaryota > Viridiplantae > Streptophyta > Magnoliopsida > Malpighiales > Linaceae > Linum > Linum trigynum. Next base: position 11,343,219 of record OZ034814.1, read on the forward strand.
CAAGGAGTAATTCAGGAGATTCAGAGTATGATAGCTAGTTTCTGATGGGGAAAGAAAAGGGAAGAAAAGAGGATTCACTGGATGAGCTGGGAGAAACTATGTTGAACTAAATATGAGGGTGGTATGGGTTGTAGGAACCTCCACGGTTTCAACATTGCTTTGTCGGGACGGCAGGTCGAGAATTTACTCCAAAATCCTAACACATTAGTGGCGAGAGTACTCAAAGCTAAATATCATCCCCATTGTGATATCCTGGAAGTTGAGGTTGGTTCCAACCCAAGCTACATTTGGAGGAGCCTGGTCAGAGAGGGTATGAGATGGAGGATAGGAGATGGAGAGAGTGTGAGAATATGGTGGGATCGATGGATTCCAATAGATGATGATTGCCGAGTTCAGACACAAGTAGCTGGATTGGGAATTACAGAAAGGGTATCGAAATTAATTGATCAGGATACTCGATCTTGGAAAAGCAATTTTTTGAAAGCAAACTTCCAACCTGAAGATCGAGACCGGATCAAACAAATTCCAATCTCTATTCGGCCCAGGCCAGATGTTCGAATTTGTAGTAAGGAGAAACCTAGGAATTATTCAGTTCGTTCTGGATATAGAGAATGGAGGATAAGACACTTGAGTGACTAGATTGAAAGCTATGTTCCCATTGATTGGAAAAAACTCTGGATGCTCCAATTACCTCCTAAGGTTCAGGTTTTTGTATGGAGATGGGGCAGTAACATCCTTCCTACAAGGGCAAATCTCGGCAGGAGAATCCCAGAGGCACATGATGAATGCCCCTTTTGTGGATTGGTGGAAACTCAAGAACACATAACGAGGGATTGTGACTGGGTAGGGCGAGTCAAGAGGCCAAGCTATTTGGCGAGGTATTTCCTAATGGGGGAAGGGAAGAATTGTGAGGAGTGGCTCTGCAATCTAATCGAGGGTACGAACGAGGAGGAGCTTACTGCGGTTCTAATTACCCCTATGGTTTCTCTGGAAAGAGAGAAACAACCATCTATTCAATAACGCAAAGCTGGAAGAGTGGGAGGTGGTGATGAGATCTCAGAATTACCTGGAGGAGTATCAGCAGATGCAGTCCCAAGGAGCAAAACCTCCTCCTTCGTCGACTCGACCCGGATGGAAACCGCCGCCTCATGGATATTTCAAGATGAACACGAATGCGACAATTTTGGGGGCGGAAGGAACTGGGTATGGGATGGTTTTCAGATGGCGGCAGTGCATCGCACGATGACGAAGTGGCCGCCGGAATTGGCAGAAGCTCTCGCCCTTCTATGGGGTTTGAGATTAGCCAGAGCTCACCAATTTTTGTCTTTACTCATGGAAACGGTTTGTAAATCGGTGATTCAGAAGCTGGATCAAAGGGAATCAACGACATGGGAGGTTGGGGGGCTTTGTGATGAAATCCGGGAGCTGGCTGAAGAAGAAGGAAATGTGCGATGGAGGTTCTGGGGGAGGAAAGGGAACGAATGTGCTCATCTGATGGCTCAAGTTCGATGTCGACCGGAGGAAACGGAGATTTGGTTCAACCGTCCTCTCATTATTTTAGTACCTCAATTATCAAAAGATGGCATTGTAATCCGTGAACTTATTTAATTTTTTAATACAGGCTAGTTATAAAAATAAAATAAAAAATTAATCCTTTACCTTTACTCCTGATTTCCAGCAACCCACTAACAGCTAGCTCTAACCTATTGTTGGGACTTTTGGGGACGAGGGTACACGTACGATAGCCCGAGACCGGGTGACCAGAATTATGATAGAGTCGTGAACTACGTTCACTTTTCGAAAAGAATATTTCCGCCCTCTACAAAGCCTTGGATTACAGGAAATTTCTCTCGAGAATAGAACTATGACCACTTTCAGCCCAATGGACGTTCTTTAACTGCCATTCAAACTTTGCCGAGGCACACGTGGAGAATTAAATAATAAGTTGACTAATTCAAAATCAATTGAACGCTGGCTAATTTAAGATTAACCTAACCGGTCTAATAATTTAACCAACCCATCTTAATTTTCCAACACCTATTTGACTCGGACACCCACAAACCTCTAAACCAATGACAACTATAATTCATTCTTACCTCTCACATGAGTGACCACGTGAGTTTTGACTGTTAACACCCCTCCCCCCTCCAACAAAAGGCGGCTTCGCGTGTGGTCAAGAACAAATATTTTAAAAAGCAATAGTTTAATGTTGATCCAAAAGTGTTACTACTATATGGAGTCTTGTATAATGATACTAGCAAAAAGCCGGTCGCTATCGCTCCGCGTGCGGTCAAGAACAAATATTTTAAAGAGCAATAGTTTCAATGTTGATCCAAAAGTGCTACTACTATCTGGGTTCTTGTATAATGATACTAGCAAAAGGCCGCTCACTTCCGCTTCGCGTGTGGTCAAGAACAAATATTTTAAAGAGCAATAGTTTTAATGTTGATCCAAAAGTGAAAGTGATCTTGCTCATTCTTAATTTTTTCTTTCCATGGGTTTGTTAGTTACAACATGTGATCGTCGAAGCAATTAACCAGCATAAGGGTCGTCGAGTATATGATTTATTTTTAAACTTCTCACATAACGCTATTGTTTCAGTCTGTAGGGCTAGTTAAGCCTCCTATAACTTTTGTAGAAACAGCTTTTGACTGGATCTTTTAGAGAATTATTTTTTAAGAAAAAGTTGAGTAAAAGTATAGAGGAAACCCTAGTGGATAATAGTTGTTATGGATATTCGGTCGCGGTCGTGGCAAATGGTGGAAGGGGACAACTTAGGATTCTGCCGACAGTATTTTGAGATGGGCTGCAAAATGGTGGGCAAAGGCGATGATTTGGCCAAAATAGTATAGACGAAAACCCAGTGGATAATACTTGAACAGAGAAACCATTGAACAATAGCTTAAAAATTAGTAGGCAATAATTGTTATGAGAAACACAATGGTTGTGAAATGGGAGAGTGGGATAAAAGAAAATTTTTGAACTTCTCCACTTGCAAAAAGGAGTGTGAGAGCCACTAATAAATAGTAACTCGAAAATTCACTTTTATATATTAATTAATATATTTAAGTGTTATAGTCTAATGATGCTGGCCTGATCCACTAAAAAACTGAATGTTTGGTCAAACTTCTGGACACTGTGGTTTTTTTTTATTTGCAGATGATCCTCAAGGCCCTGGCATTGCACACTTGTATCTAGCGGATAGGCCAAAGCATGACGAGCCGTTGAAGTAGTTCTAATGTGAACGGCTATTTGCCGCCAACCAAATTGCTATTTGCCGCCAACTAAAAAAAAAGAATTCAAATTTTGAATTTTCCCTTCCTTCCCAGTGCCTCCGTCGCCGGCACCGTTCTTCCGTCGTCGGCTAACCTCCCGTCGCCCTCAATCGTCGGAAAACAAGTAAGTTTACTTTTTCCGGCGAAAAACACGGCGGGCAGAAAAAAAAATTGCGGCCCGAACGCTGCCGAGCCGAAAAAAATTTGCGGCCGGGGCGACGGCCGGCCGAAAAATTCTTTCGGCCAGGCGACGCCTCGGCCGCAAAATTTTTTCGGCCGGCCGACGAAAATTTGCCGCCGGAGCGACGTCGTGCCGAAAGAATTTTTTTCGGCCAGTCGTCGAACACGCCGGCCAAAAATTTTCCGGCGGCGTGTTCGTCGGTCGGCCGAAAAAAATATGCGGCCGGAGCGACGTCGAGCCGAAAGAATTTTTCGGCCTGGTGTCGCACCGGCCGCAAATATTTTTTGGCCCGGCGGCGCACCGGCCGCAAAAGTTTTTCGGCCCGAGTAATTGGGTTTCAGGCTTCCCACACGGCCGTGTAGCTCACCCAGCCTGGCCGTGTGAAGCCTCGCAGAATTCCACACGGCCAAAGTGCAACTTCACATGGCCGTGTAGCTCACCCAGCCTAAAGAAGAATACACCAAAATGCAGGTGCTGCACCAAACGCTGGTGGTTGCTTCTTGTTATAGGTAGATTACCTAGTTTATTCTTTTATAAGTTTCAACTGGGAATGTGCCTATATATGAGTCTTTTCTTATCCCGCGGGAATGAACTAAGATAGGAAACAGGACAGGGAAAGTGGGATAGTGAACCCGAAAGAGAGGGAATGCCTTCGAAGCTGCAAGGAAGTTCATCACTGGTTAGCTCTATCTTTGTTTTGATTCCGGCTTTATCCGAAGAATAGAGATTTCTTCTCTTTCGGTAAGTCTGATCTTGTTGGTGGAGGAAGTATGTTCAGTTTCAAGAAATGGGAATGCGTTAGCCCAATAATTCTCTGTTGAAGTAAAGAAAGCACCGGGCGATTGGTAGTTCGGGCAGTAAAAGGGAAGGCAGCTGTAAGGGATTGAAAGCGCGTAGTCCCTCAATTCAGGGATCGATAGCGTCTTCCCTTTATTCGCAGTGTACCTAGAGGTAGGTATAACGTTCAGTATCGAATAGAGTCGAGTCATCCTAGAACCCGTGTAAAGCCTCGCAGAATTCCACACGGCCAAAGTGCAACTTCACACGGCCGTGTAGCTCACCCAGCCTGGCCGTGTGAAGCCTCTCAGAATTCCACACGGCCAAAGTGCAACTTCACACGGCCGTGTGAGTTGTGTGTGTGCCCGTGTGGCTTTCTTTTTTACTTGCCTCGCGCCCGATCTTCGTCCAATCGACCCCGAACTCGCTCGAAATCCATAATGAAATCCATAAGTTCATAATGACACTAGGGTCATTAAAAATACAACTAGAAAAACAACAACATATAAATAGAGCATTGCAACACTATGCATTGCTCCTACCCCTACCCCTTCCCCTAGCTCTTCGGGGGTCTCTTTGCCTGGCTCGCTGCCGACCACCAAGGGTTTAGGGTTCAGGGTTCAGGGTTCAGAGTTTAGGGTTTAGGGTTTGAAACACATGGTTCGTGTAGCACTTTGCCCAAATTGTCTGATGAGACAACCACTCACCTCGCACGTAGGCAACCGCCGGAATTTTTCGGCCCGGCCAGGTTCCGGCCGCCGGAATTTTTCGGCCCACCGTCTGTTCGTTTCAAATTGTCGGAAAAATTGTTCGACTACAAAAAAATTACGCACCTGCTTAGTGATGATTCATGGATGCGTGTACGCAGTATATGTCGAGGATAGGCTTTCCCGATGATTTTCCGGCGACTTTTCCGGCGAGCGTTGAATTTTTCTGATTCAATACGTTCTCTGAAAGTTGGATATGTTGTAGATTGTGAAACTCCTTAACCAAAGATGTATATATATACCTTTTTTTTTCATCGATGATTTTCCGACGACTTTTCCGGCGAGCGTTGAATTTTTCTGATTCAATACGTTCTCTGAAAGTTGGATATGTTGTAGATTGTGAAACTCCTTAACCAAAGATGTATATATATACTTTTTTTTTTGGTTGGCGGCAAATAGCAATTTGGTTGGCGGCAAATAGCAAGCCCCGTTCTAATTGCTTGTTGTTTCATTTGGGCACAGTTTGGTCATGCCTGCCACTTTACTCGTTGTAAGTGTGATACTTCTTGACATGAAATGCGACATTCAACTTTGTCTAATGTATTGTTAATGATTTCTCACTTTGTTCACATGTTTTGTTAAAACCGACACATAAACTAGCTTTACTCTGATTGAATCATGCCACTTGCGAAATCAGCGTGATGATTTAACGTGTAGTTTCCACCCAACAAAATCCAAAATTTTCCTACATAGATGCGAACAAGAACTTTCGAGCTGGAGTAGAAACAACTTTGGAGGAAAATCCAATCACAACCAAAAGACTGGCTAAGTGATTAAGCAGAGAGAGCAGCTGGAAGGAAATGGATTGAAACCTAAACATACATCATAATCAACTTAGGGGTCGTTTGGAAGTTGTGATTGTTTTGTTGAGATTGTTATTATGCATGTATTGTTTACAATGCATTGTTTTTTTTTTAGCAGAAACAATACATGGATTGTTTCTGTGATGTGACAGAAACTATCACTCATTTTGAGTGATTGTTAAATCTCAACTTTTAGTTGTGATTGTTGAGATAGTTAAGTTGAGATTTTTTTGTCTCGGCTTTTAGCTGATGCGACATACACAATCACACATACCAAACGTTGTATTCTACAATGCATCAAATTCGACAATACATGTATAATATTATACATGCATTCTCAACAATACATCTATTTAACAATCGCAACTTCCAAACGACCCCTTACTCTACTTCCGGCCAACAGATACTTTTGAGGACTTTATTGTAAATAGCCTTCGTATAGGTTATGTAGCTAGGCTTTGGTGTGAGCAAATCTATATAAACTATTGTCCATGTACCGAAGAAGTCAATTTCGAATAATAATACCTAAAACCTGAGAGGGAGATCCTCTCCGTGGACTAGTGTCTAACGACGATACCACGTTAAAAAGCTTTTGTGTTCTTTCATTTTTTTGGCTAAATTGACATGGTATCAGAGCTGAGATCCAGCCATTGATTCGTCTCAGGTTCGTCTGCTTTGTCTCAGGATTGGGTGCGGCAACTTCTTTGGCGTTCTCTCTTGTTCCAGGCTTCTTCTGTATTTCGATCAGTCGTTGGTTAGCTTCGCATCTTCTTCGCGGCTTTGCTCGCTTGTTTGTGGTTCCTTCTTTGTTGTGTTCTCAGGATGGATTCTGGTCGGTTTGATTTTGTCTCAACAAAGTTCGACGGCAAGAACTTTGCATTGTGGGAATTCCAATTCCGGAATTTCATTGCAGGCAAAGGGCTGCTCCCTATTCTGACCGGGACTTAGCCGCAACCAGCTGATGCTGCACCGGCCAAGGAGCGAGCGGACTCGGCTATGGCTAACGCCCATGTTATATCTTGGCTCGCGGGCTCCGTTGATGTATCTACCGCGCTTGCCTTGCGTCAGTTTGCCAAGGCACACGAGATGTGATCTCACATCTGCATGACGTATTCCCAAGCCAACTCTTCTCGCCAATTTGATATGGAATTTGAAATTGCTAACTGGTACAGGGAGATTCCGATATACAAGGCTATTATCAAGCTAGTCTCAACTTATGTACGGAGTATGATCTTCTTATGGCGTCTCTCTCTTACGAAGCCACTCCTCCGCAAATTATCAAGGAGTGTTCCCGCTCTCGTCTCGTGCAGTTCATTATGAAGCTCCGCTCCGAATTTGAGTCTGTTCGTGCTTCAATTATCCATCGCGGGGTAACTGAGCTCGACGAGGTGCTTGGTGAGCTATTACGGGAAGAAACAAGGTTGCGGAGCCAAGCCCAGATTGACAACCTCTCTTCCCCAGGCGAGACTGCATTTGCGGTGATTAAGGGTAGCAGCAATCGACCCCAATTTTAGCCTCAAGGTACAAGTACTCTTACCTGTCATTTTTGACAAGAGGTCGGCCACATCCAGCCTCATTGTAAGAAGAGGAATATATGTATTTACTACAAGCGAGTTGATCATATAATTCTGGAATGTAAGACTCTTGCTCGGAAAGGTGGTCTGCGTCATGGTTATGACAGCAAGGGTGCGAGCCCCTGGCCCTCTGCTGGTGGCTCTTATTATGCGATGGTCGAGAATTCCTCCTCACCCGGCAGCTCCTCCACGTCAAGTGTTGGGGGTGGGGCTGATTTGTCTTCTAATGCTATTCGCCGTTTGGTTAAGGAGGTGCTTCAGATTGCTCTTCCGCAAGCTTTGAATGTTGCTTTTGCTACAGGTGGTGCCTCAGGTAATCTTCCTCGTTGGTTATTAGATTCTGCGCCTTTAACCATATGTCTAGTGCTCGTAGTTGTTTCACCCAGCTTTGGCAAGCCAAGCCTATGATGTTGCAGGTTGCAAACGGTGCTAATGTTCCCGTTCAGGGGTCCGACCTGGTTTCTTCTGGCAATATCCACTTATCTTATGCTCTCTATGTGCCCGAACTCGTCCCTAGTCTTGTTTCTGTTGGTCAACTCGCAGAAGATAGTTGCAGCATGGTGTTTAACTCTGATGGATGTATCATGCAAGATCATAAAACATGGAGGGTGATCGGGAATGGGCATAAGCATGGTCGAGTTTTTGTCCTAGATGAGTACCAGAAGTCTGGGAACATGGGTGAATTGGCGGTCCCAGCGCAAGAAATTTCTGGTGGGAGCTCGGCTGGAGTTTCTACTACTAGTCATCTGTTTTCTCTTCATAAACAGGCAGCCTCGGAAGTTTTAAATAAGTCAGGTCCCGAGACCTCTAACTTAGGTTATTCTTTTAAACCTGGATCTTTGAATTTTCTGTTCATGTGTGAGTTGCATTGAGGCAAAAATGTCTCAGTCATCTTTCTTGCCTAGTGATACTGCGTACAATGATTCATTTGACTTAGTTCACACTGATTTGTGGGGGCCCTCATCTGTTACGTCTCGCCTGGGTGTTGCTACTTCGCCTTGTTCATCGATAATGCAATGCGGCACACGTGGATTTATTTCTTGCGACGCAAGTTTGAGCTAGTCACCCATGCACAACACTTTATGAAAATGGTGCAGACACAGTTTCACAAGACGGTGAAGATTGTTCGTTCGGATCATGCAAAGGAGTTAAGCTCACACCCTCTACTTGAGTTCTATGCGTCCCATGGGATACTTAATCAACAATCATGTTCCTGTGTCTCGCAACAAAATGGGCTCGTCAAGCGGAAGAATTGACATGTTCTGGAACTAACTCGGGCGATCTTGTTTCATTCCTGCCTACCTACTGGTTTTTGGGTCGAAGCAGTGCGCACTGTTGTTTATCTCATAAACCGGCAGGTGTTCTCTGTCCTTGGTAATCAATCCCCTTATCAGGCCCTCTTTCATCGCACTCCGAACTACTCTTTCCTCCGAGTTTTTGGCTATCTTTGTTTCGTCTTACTCCCGAAGCGTGATCGTCAAAAGTTAGCTCCGAAAACAGTTCGGTGTGTTTTTCTTGACTATGATGATGAGCATAAGGGCTACCTATGCTATGATACAGAACAACGTCGTATGCACATTGCGTAGCATGTTATGTTTCTTGAACAAGTGATACATTATTCCCTCGCTAAGGACACCCCAACAGCTTTCCTTGATTTTCTTAGGCCTGTGCAACATATGGAATCGCCACCTGCTGTCGTCTATCCACCAGCGGATGACCCCGCTGGTCATGATCCTGACACCTCTCAGCCGCTCACTCCCTCACTTCACTCTGGTTCTAGCTCGTCCTCTCAGACTTCCTCTCCTCATGGTACAGGCTCGCAACTCTCTCCGCTTCTTTTTTCGCTTGGCCCTAGTTCTAGCTTGGTTGGCAGCTCGAGCGCTTCTTCGTCTACGGGCTGTGGGGACTCATTAGAATCCAGGGGAGGCATGGAAAATTTTCTGCGAGCGCCTGAAAAATACGACACTGACGCTGGTGAGCGTTCGAAAAGTACACTGGTGCTGGCGAGCGCCTGAAAAATACAACACTGACGCTGGTGAGCATTCGAAAAGTACACTGGTGCTGGCAAGCGCCTGAAAAATACGACACCGACGCTAGTGAGCGTTCGAAACGTACACTGATGCTGGAGAGCGCCTGAAAAATACTACACCAATGCTAATAAGCATAAAACAATTAACCATCAAAATAAATTCATCAATTAGTGCTGACTTGCGCTTCATTTACGTCCTCATCAGGAAACCCCAACAATTAGCTGTGACGTGCGCTTCGTTTACGTCATCATAAGAAAAACCCAACAATTAGCGCTAACGTTCGCTTCGTTTACTTCATCATAAGAAAAACCTAACAATTAGCGCTGACGTGCGCTTCATTTACGTCATCATCAAGGAAAATGAAACAATTGGTGATGACGAACGCCGAAAAAATAAGTCACAAACCAAATATAATGCTCCACTAAACTAGGAAAAATGTGGTGTCTATAAGAGAACTTTGTATAACTCTTTACATAAAGAGATATACAAGGGGGGCAATTGTAGACACCCCATTTTGTTTGGGTAAATTATCCAACTAAAAATTCTAAACCTAAACCCGTGAAATATCGTAAGATAGATCGGCCATTGCGAATCTAAAATATCAACGATTGTACAGTTTATTCAAATTCGATTCCAGTGGATCTAATAGGATCTATTGGCTTCCAATCTCGACTTTTGGCACAACACAAATATAATAATAATAAAGAAGAACTTATTATTAAAATTATTACTTAATTACAATTACAAACATAATACAAATTACAAATAAGAATTACTACATAAAAATTACAATCAATACATGTTTCTTCCATCTCTTTTGAAGCCAACCATGGACCTACAACAAAGGTAAACAGGGTCATTTCAAGTCCATATCAAACCTAAAGTCCAAGGTCAAGCACAAGCTACAAGACTAGAGCCCGCATGTGAGCCAACCAAAAGAAGAGCCAGCCCACAAGGATCAGTCAAGGCTCGGTCAAGGCCCAATTCCAAGGGAAGCCCACATGGTTAGAAACGACCCGGCCAGCTCAAAAACAACCAAATCCAACCGACTGGTCGAACCAGAATTGGTTGGGCCAAACCCAAAAACCACTGCCTCATTTTTTCTATAAAAGGAGGCCCAATTCTCAAGGAGAAGGAAGAGCTTTTCAGAAGGGGAAAACACTGGGGAAACACATCTTTCTTTGTCAATACTAGCTTCTTCTTTTTCGTAGTCAATTCAGAGTTTCTTTCTGTTCTTAGTCTGATCAGAGAATGGAAACGCTGGGAAAATAGAAAGAGAAATACAAATATTTTTTCCTTCTTTATTTTCTGTAAAATAGAAGCAGAAGACCTCAAGACAAACATAAACCCAACGAGGTTTGTATTGAGCAAAACCCAGGTTTATATTCCAGTTATGATAATATATTATTGATTTATTCTCTTCTCTACTATTCTTTTTTTTCCATATCATTCTACTTATTATCATTATCAGCATCTCTTTCTTCACAATACTCTTTAAAAATCAATCAACTCCAATCTTGGTGATTGAAAGCTAATCAAATTCCAGATTTACATTATCAGCTCTTCCATCATCTCTGTTTTATTCTCGACCCATTTATCTACTTATTTCAAGCACAATTAATTTACTAACTAATTAGTCATAATAGCATATAACTATCTCTACTTTTACGTTAAGCTAATTACTATTTACTTATTAAGCTATTTACTCTCTGTTATTTACTAGTTCGTTTATATATGTCATATTTCAATTCTCGCATAATTTTTGCACATACGTAAAAACAGATCATGCATATATGGAATGAAAACCAAATCTCACATATTCATCACACCCCACCCACAAACACCAGATCACAATCCCAAAATACCAGATCTGTGAACCTTTCTCCAATCAACAACATGATTCACTTTTCCAGTTTAATCTCTCCAGCCGTAGTAAACCGAATTTAGGAAAAACTCACCTAGATCTAAGCCATCTCCGAAACCTGCATCCCAATAAATCAAACCATCAGTCAGAAATAGAAACAAACCGAAACCCTTTAAAACCCACATAAAACGACGAGAAAACTCACAGAAAGTAGATTCAGACGGTCGGCCTTTCCTTCTCCACCGTCATCTGGGAGCCTCGCCGGCCGGAGACATCTATCTCCTCTTTCTCCCCTCGATCGAACCCAAAAATAAAATAAAAACCAGAAAATGGGTTAGAATCCTAAAAATCCCGAATTTACAATCGCACTTAACATGCAAAGCCAAAAAAACCGTTTATTACCTTCGCCGCCGCCATCATCGTCGGCGCAAATCGCTTCAGTTTCCTCGCCGCCTTCTCATGTGCCCTTTTGTTCTCAATACGACCAGAGAGAGAGAGAGAAGAGATCGTGAGGAAGAACAGGGTCGAGATCGTTCTTTTCTTCTCCTTTCATTCGTTTTGTTTTCCAGAGAGTGAGTTGTTTTTTTGTTTTGTTGCTCGTTGTTTTTTTATTTTTTTGACAAAGGGAGAGTGTGAGGCGCCACCGCCGCTAGGCTTAGTGTTAGGGTTTCATTAGAGGATATTTATACCTGGCCCGTCTAAACGACTAGATTGTCCTTAGGGTTTCCTTAAAATTACGGCTCCTTGCCAACGCGTTTCCTTGAAAGTACAAAAATGCTCCTTCTGGGTGTTGAAAAACGAAAATTATTGAAGAAGGTTGAGGTATCGAACCCGCTACCATCTCATGGTAGAATCAGCTCTAGCAATATAAACACTTGGGCTGCTAGGCAATCATATGTAAATTTAATCATTAAGTTTTATTTTATTATTCAATATCCTTAATACAAAATTTTGAATGCGGCTTGTGTTAATCCTGTTTATCTTCTAATACACCAAATTTCTTTTTAATAACTAAAATCCTTTTATTTATTGTAATAGTCTTCGTATAGGTTATGTAGCTAGGGTATGATGTGACCAAACCTATATAAACTATTGTGCCTGTATTAAAGAAGTCAATATATGCTCACTATAGTCAAACAACAATTTGTCTTTTCTTTTTCATCTCCCTTACCTGGAGAATGAATGTCTTTAACGAAAACAAGAAAACAAAACTGACCAATTCATAATCACCGACGACCGCTTTTGGGGTTTTCCTTCTTAATATAATCACCACTTGAAAATGGGTTGAAAGGCATTACCAGAAATCCTTTGGATATATAATATACGTAGCCTAATCTTACCCTCTCTTTATCAATCTCAATTGAAGGATCTTAATGATGTCGACGGCGAAGGAATCCGTCTGCGTGACTGGCGCCGGAGGTTTCTTAGGCTCTTGGGTTGTTCACAACCTACTCTCCAAAAACTATCTGGTCCGTGGCACCGTCAGAGACCCCTGTAAGTTTTTCCTTTCCATATTTCTCCGATCAAAAATCCTGCCGGCGGTGCTGACTTTTTTGAAAATTGCCAACTTCCTCTTTTAAAGTGGATACAAAGAATGCCCACTTAAAGCAAATCCCAAACGCATCCACGAATCTGGAGCTCGTGAAGGCCGAATTACTGGACTACCCTTCACTGCTTTCTGCAATTCAGGGCTGCTCCGGCGTCTTCCATGTCGCCAGTCCTGTTCCCTCTTCCGTCGTACTGAATCCACAGACTAGTGTATATATCCTATACTCCTAACAAACTGAACTTGAAGCACTCGAAAATTTTCCTTGATCTCAACGAAAGTGAATTTCAAAAAAAAAATTTGGGTTTTGTTTTCAGGTTGAGATCATCGAGCCAGCAGTGACTGGAACCCTAAATGTTCTTAAAGCCTGCGTTGAGACGAAGGTGAAGCGAGTGGTGGTTGTCTCTTCTGGTGCTGCTGTCATCATGAACCCTGCCTGGCCCAGCGGTCGACCCATGGACGAGTCTTGCTGGTCCGATGTGGAATATTGCAGAGCTACTGAGGTGTGAATCAATACTGTTTATCGGTATTAGTTTTCCCCCTCCCTTATTGGTTAATTCCTAACCATCATATTGATTAGTGGTTAAACGAAACTGATGAACCGATTAGTATCATATCCAAAAATGTAATTTTTTCCTGTTGATGTTGATTATCTCTGTCTACAGAGATGGTATCAAGTTTCCAAGACAGAAGCAGAGAGCCAGGCAATTGAGTACGGGAAAGCCACTGGACTCGATTTAGTAACCGTTTGTCCCAATCTCATCATGGGCCCTGTTCTTCAGCCAACGAGGAACGCAAGCACCTTGGTTCTCTCCATGGCTTTGAAAGGTAGTGCAGTTGTTATCCCGTGATAATTTTGGAAAGATGTCACAAAGGATTTCCCTTTCGTTCATCATTCTTGCTACTATAATTGCAGAAGGAGGTCAGGACTCTGTGGAGAACAAGCATTGGATGGTTGTGGATGTGCGTGATGTAGCCGAAGCTTTAGTCTTGGTGTATGAGAAACCCGAGACGCAGGGGAGGTACATATGCTCGGCTCATTCGGTTCGTGTTAAGGACATGGTTGAGATGGTGACGGATAAATACCCTGACTACAATCATCACAAGAAGTAAGCTTCCTTATATGAAACTATAAATGTTAAACAATCACGAATCAAGGTGCAAAATCATAAATTACACGAGATTTTTAACGTGGTTCGGCCTCTCAGAGAGACTTTACATCCACGGTGGCTAATCGTCCTCTTATTACGTAATTAGCTACAAAGCCTAAACACTAGGCTTTATAACCTACGTGCATGCTAACCCTAACCACAAGGGCTGCATGCCAAATATCCTTTTCGGTCCATACAAACTTACTATTTACAATAAAGCCCATAACATTACATATTTCAACACCCCCCTCAAACTGATGGTGCCTGACGCAACATCAGTTTGTGTGACAGAAACCAGTGTCGACTCGTAGAAACAGCCTTCGTCAAGATATCTGTCGGCTGATCATCAGTAACCAAATACTGCAACTGAAGCCACTCATCTGTCACAAGCTGGCGGATGTAATGAACATGTACTTCAATGTGCTTTGTGCGTTCATACAGATTTGGATTTGTAGCAATGTTGATAGCACTCACATTATTTGCATACACTCGCACTGGGAGTGCGCACACTATTCCAAATTCTTCAAGCAGACAGTGCAACCATACTAGTTCAGAACTAACTTCTGACATCGAACGATACTCTGCCTCTGTGGACGACTTGGAAACACGGTCTTGCTTCTTGCACCTCCAAGAAATAATAGACGAGCCAAGCTTTACTAGCCACCCGGATGTCGATCGCCGAGTGTCAAGATAACCTGCATAATCAGCATCGACATATGCAGTGAGATTCAAATCACCCGATGAAGGAAAATAAATGCCAACCTGCGATGTCCCCTTCAAATAGTGCAGCATCCGATGTACTGCATCGATGTGTTGAGTACGTGGTGACGACATAAACTGACTGACGACCTGAACAGCATATGCTATATCGGGCCGAGTAGAAGTCATATATATAAGGCTCCCAACAAGACTCCTATACCGCGTACAATCTGCAGAAGAGAGATTATCACCACTTGACTTAGAGAGTTTCAAGTGTTGTTCCATCGGGGTCATCGCTAGATTACAATCAGAAAAATTTGCCTCTGCCAAAAGGTCCATGATGTACTTATGCTGATTAACAAACAGGCCATGAGACGATCGTTGAATCTCCAATCCCAAAAAATATGAGAGATTACCCAACTCTTTAAGCTGGAAAGATTGATGCAAGAAGTCTTTCAATTCAAGAATCCCATCCACGTCACTTCCAGTAACGATCATATCGTCGACATAGATGAGAAGAACAACTAGACCATGAACTGTCTAACGAGTAAACAGTGAGGGATCGGTGTTACTCTGTGTAAACCCAGCCTGAAGTATGGTATGATGAAACTTTTCAAACCACGCCCTTGGTGCCTTCTTCAAACCATATAAGGAACGATTCAAAAGACAGACCATAGAATCATCACCTTTATCATATCCCGGAGGTCGTTCCATATAAATGGTTTCCTTTAAATCGCCGTGTAAGAATGCATTCTTCACATCCAGCTGAGATAACGACCAGCCATTCAGAGCAGCTACGACTAAGAGAGTACGAACAGTTTGCATCTTGGGGACTGGTGCAAAGGTTTCATCGTAGTCGATGCCAAACTCTTGACTAAACCCCTGTGCAACTAGTCGAGCTTTATACCTGTCAAGAGAGCCATCAGGATGTAACTTGATAGTATACACCCATCTACATCCGACGATAGTTTGATTTAGAGGTCGAGGGACCAGCTGCCAGGTGTTTTGAGCCTCAAGGCTCGGGTTTCTTCTTGCATGGCGGAATCCCAAAAGGCATGCCCACGGGCTTGCCGGTAAGAAGTGGGAATCTGTACCGAGGCTGGATCAGTGGAAAAGGATACAAAGTCATTGTGTCGAGTTGGAGGATGACCAAAGTTAGCTCGTGTAGAGTGACGACGAACCACAGGTTTGGGCGATGGACTTGGTGAACTGCCAGGAGAGTCCGATGACCCCGATGATGAAGCGGTCGCTGTAGATGGACTAGGAGTACTAGGTGAGTGTTCATGCATAGATAGACCAGGCGAGGACTCGCCACTCGAATTCGATGAACTCGTAGCTGAGGTAGACTGAAGAGAAGAGGTGGTGGCAGGATCACTCGAAGGCAAAGAACTTGACGATCCTGAACTGTCCAGCAGAGTAGCGAGAGGAAGATAGTTCAAGAAGTCAACGTCCATTGCTGTAGGGGCCTTGAAATCTCGATAATGCAATATATTCTCCACGAAAACAACATGACACGAGAGTCTCATGCGACGAGATACTGTGTCATAACACAAGTATCCTTTTGAACGGTCACTATATCCGACAAATAGACATTTAGCCACCTTCGGATCCAATTTTGTACGTTCTTTCTTAGGGAGTAGAACATAACACGTACAACCGAATACTTTCAACCAGCCATAGTCAGGATGCTTCCCATAAAGTGCGAGAAATGGAGATCGTTGTTCAAGCACAGGATTAACCTGTTAGTTGATCAAGTAGACAACAGAGTGTACCGCCTCAACCCGGAAAGAGGATGGAACTTGAGAGTGAATGAGGAGAGCCCGAGTAAGATCAAGAACGTGTCGATGTTTTCGTTCCACCAGTCCATTTTGCTGCGATACACCGGGACACGACAATTGAGAAATGATGTCGTGTTGTTTATAGAAATTCAGCAAGGGGGTCGAGTTGAACTCGCCGCCCGGATCAGAACGGACTACTCGAATGGTTTTATCAAATTTTGTACGAACAAGTTGGATGAACTCCTGTGCAATCGTACACAACTCAGATTTCTGTTTCCAAAAAGAAGACCCAAGTATAGCGTGTCGCATGATCAATGAATAACGCAAAGTAACGATATCCCAATCTCGAAGTGACATGTGATGGACCCCAAAGATCTGTATGGGCCAAATCAAAAGGTGCAGAATAGACGGTGTCGCTCGAGCTAAAAGAACTCTGTATAGTTTTCGCCTCGATGCAACTAATACACAGATGAGAAGGGACCGAAGCAGAATTCAAAACATCAGGGAGCAATTTATTACGAAACATAGTTTGCAAACGGGCATTGTTAGGATGGCCCAATCGACAATGCCATAATTCCCAATCCAAAGAAGAAACAGAGTAACTATTCCGGTCCGACAATGAACTACTGGTACAATTGCGAAAAGAACTCCCATCATGCCTCTGATCACCAAACTCGACAGAGCGAACGACCCGTCCTTGCCCAGTTCCGCTGTCCAACGCATCCAGTATGAAGGTACATCCGCTCCATCTCCCATTACCCACTGTCCTCCCTGTTCTCCAATCTTGCACCAGACACCCATCGGAATCAAACACAACACGACAACCATTTTCGGCCAACTGTCTCACTGAAACAAGATTGGAAACAAGATCTGGAACATATAACGTATCAGGGAGATGAAGATTCAGCTGTTTGACAGTACCAAGTACCAACCGCACCAACAGGAATTCGAGATCCATTAGCCACTTGGAGTTCGAGTGTGGGACTAGAGCGCAAACTTATAAATTTATCATGCAAGCTCGACATATGATTATGCGTAGCAAAGACTGAATGAAGTGCAGATGGGAGAACCTTTTGCAATGTCGCCTCCACTAATTGTTCAAGAGTAGCAGAGTTCATAGAGAGCTGACCAGGGACGGATCCAAGAACACCTGGCGCAAGAGATGCAGCAGGCTGCACACCATACGCCTGTACAATAGGAGGAGGCGGAGCAGAAGGACCCGCAGCAGCTGGAGCACTGTAAGCCGGAGAAGAAGGAGGGCGAGAACCCCCCGATTTACTCCTCTTGGCCAACGTGGGACACTCAAGAACGATATGCCCAAAAGTTTTACAATAGTTACAATAATTTCTCTTCTTGCAATAAATCTGAACATGTCCCTTTTCATGACAATTGTGACACTCAACATGCGCTGGTACAGGTTTCTGAAAGTGAGGTTTACCTGACCGTCCAACAGCGAACGCCGATTCTCCACCCGAGGTGGAGTGAGTAAGTTGATTCAAGCTCCTCAAGCGAGTCTCCTCACGGAGAAGTTCAGCCAATGCATCATCCATAGAAGTCACGTTAAGATGCAGCAAGGAAGCACAGAGTGGTTCAAAGTCCGAGTGCAACTTCATAAGAAAGTTCATCAACCGAGTTCGCTGACGTTCTGCAAGCATGGCCGGAGGAATCTCGCCCTTGGTAAGTGCTGCGAAGAGCATATCCTCTTCAGTCCATAGGTGCAAGGCGACTTGGTAGTATGTATGAATGTCCGAATGTCCCTGATGGAGAAGAGCAAGAGCCTGGGAGATTTCAAACTGACGAGACGCGCTCTATTGAGAATAGAGCGTACAGAGATGAGTCCACATAGCATGAGCTGTGGAAAACGAATGAAGTCCTAAGACAATATTCGGATCAACAGCGCCAAGAATCCAAGTAATTACTTGGGCATTATTAACTGCCCAATTAGCTTGCTCCTTATCAGAGGCAGAAGGCAAAGGTTTGGCCGCCGTCCCGTCCAAGTACGAGAACATCCTCTTACCCTCGACAAAAATGCGGAATTGAAATTCCCAGAGAGGGAAATTCTTTCCATTCAAACGCGTGGAAATTGATTCCTTCGAATCGTCCATGGCAGACCGAAACAAATAGCGAGAGTCGGCGAGAAAGGAAGACCGAGAACGTCCACAAGAAAAGCAGGACCCGAAGCGCACAACTAGAAGCAGAACTCGAAAACCCAGATCACAGCTGCGCAAGAAGAAGCTCGATGACAAAAATATAACCCCACCTGTGATACACGAAGTCGAGCAGCAGCAGTGGCGAGAAGCGGAGCAGCGACGAACAAATAAAAACCCCACCGAAGCCAATTATAGAGAAATCCAAGCAGCAACCAATTAACAAATATAGAGACCCCGAAGCTTCCAATCACGAACTGACGCTGCTAGGGATGCCAAAACTCCAAACACGAAATTTCAAACACAATATGCCCTGCACGGCTCTGATACTATGTTAAACAATCACGAATAAAGGTGCAAAATCATAAATAACACGAGATTTTTAACGTGGTTCGGCCTCTCAGAGAGACTTTACATCCACGGTGGCTAATCGTCCTCTTATTACGTAATTAGCTACAAAGCCTAAACGCTAGGCTTTATAACCAACGTGCATGCTAACCCTAACCACAAGGGCTGCATGCCAAATATCCTTTTTTGTCCCTACAAACTTACTATTTACAATAAAGCCCATAGCATTACATATTTCAACAATAAACTGAGGTTCGGTGCTCATGCATACGCTTGTTCCCAGTTTGGTTTGGTTTGGAAAGAGCATAGTTCAAATTGCAGTTTGAAACGTTTTTTTCTTTTCTTTTTTTTGGCAGCTTTATTGAGGAGGGACAGGAAAAGAAAGAAACCAGCTCGAAAAAATTGCAGAGGCTAGGATGGAGTTACCGTGCACTACAAGAAACTCTTGTGGAATCTGTGGAGAGCTATAAGAATGCAGGCTTCTTGGACTAGATGCCTGGATGGGAGGCATTGGTGATTAGAAATTTGTCCAAAGCTGTGAAGTTAAATTGATTTTTTCAGAGAGTTGCAAATCAAAGTGGAAGTTTATTTCAAGATACTGCTCTCCATTAACCACAAATGAACATCCACCATTCAATCATGCTTTTGTTTGAAAGATTTCTAAAGATGTGTCATCCACCTTATTGGTTTGAGCCGTCGAAAACTTGAAATTTTGATTTAATTGTATGCTGAATCAAAAAAATTTATATGGAGAGTGGTGTAGTGACTATAGATGTTGTTTTAATTTTGAGATAAATGATTATTTTAAATGTTTAGATATAGTGTATGATTGATTCTTTTATGGATTTATAACTTTGTCAACGAGTCTCACGCTTTCCAATGTTTTAATGGGGTAGACTGTACCTTCATAAGAAAATGATTTCAATGTTTTAATGTGATAAACTCGAACTTTAAATCCAGAGTGCAAGGGGACGTCTGGTAAGCAATATTTTGGTCGGATCGAAAATATTAGATAAGTATCCAAAAATGATAAGTGATTAGCATATGAAATAGTTGAACTATTTAAATTATGATTATAGTATAAAAATACTATATCACTAACTTTTTTGGTACAACCTCCAGTGTGATTTCACAATCATTGCTAGTAAGGCATCTACACAAATGACAATCCTAAATGGGATTGTTTGGATGAATCAATCAAAAAACGAAAAAAAAAATTGGTCAGTTGTTTCATTATATAAAACAAGTTAATCAAAACGAGTCAATTCGAATTACCTGCCCCATCCTAGACGATTGAAATTGACTCAAAACCGATCAATTCGAATTTTTTCGGGTTAAATAAATCCATCCAAATTTTCTGCTGACAAACGAGTGAATTTGCTTCAAATGTCCTAAAACAAGACAATTAGATCAAATTTATCCGTTACAACTTCTTCCCCAAATCAATTTGTCCTTGACCAACATTTTTTTTTTTGTAAAAGCACTGCCTTCGCAGCAAGGTTGTCAACCCGCGGGTTGACCCACTTTGACCCTGACCCGGTGAGAAAAACGCGTCGCACGCACCCGTCGGGTCGACCACTATAAGGTACTGGGTTGAAGGTCAAATTGTGCCATTTTTTCTTTGTTTTGCGAAATGCGCCTATTTTCCGATTTTTCTTTTCGCCTAACTCAATCTTTGGAATCCTAAGTGTGTGTGAATTTTCACTATATGTTGAATCTAAGTACGAAATGTTATTTTGGTGTAATATTATATGTTATAACTCATATGTTAGATGAGATTTGATATAATTTATAAGTAGAGGTGGCAAATGGATTGGATTGGTGGATCCATGGATCAAATGGATTGGTGGATTCATGGATTGGATCAAGTGGATTGGTGGATTATCCATGAATCCAAATGACATACTCAACCAAGGACCAATATGTAAAATGTAAAAAGTTTAGGTACTAAAATGTCATAATGAAAAATTTTAGGTACCCAAACGTAATTTTCCAATGATATTTTTCGTATAAAAAATTAAATTTTAGGTACCAAAATGTAAAAAATAAAAATTATAGGTACTAAACCGTAATTTGCCAATGATCCATGGATCCAATCCATGAATCCACCAATCCAATTGGATTTGGATAAAATGGATTGGATTTAAATGGATTGGATTAGGTGGATATTTTTAATGGATTGATGGATTGGATTGGTGGATTGGATTGAAATTGCCACCTCTATATATAAGGATAAGTACAATATAATGACGCTTTTCATATTTCCGGGCTAAAACGGGTGACCCATTAACTTTTGACCCACTAGCTCAACCGGGTCCGGGTCAACCAGCGGGTTGACAACCTTGCTTGGCAGCGACCCACGTCAGCACTTGCGTCGTCAATAATGAGAACACCGGTCGCACTTGGCGTCAAGGATTTCGCCTTAATGCCACTTGGAGATGGCGGCTGATTCTGATTCAGGACAGAACAGCATTCGGTGCCAGGTTCCCACCACCAACCATCTATAATGGCAGCTTTCAAAATGGGTTTTCAAAAGCTACAGGTAACTCTTAGACATTAACCCTATCCTTCCTCCTCGCACGCTCTCAGTCCTATCTAATGTCGACGGCGAAGGGAACTGTATGCGTGACCGGCGCCGGAGGTTTCTTGGGCTCCTGGGTTGTTCATCTCCTCCTCTCCAAGAACTATCTAGTCCGAGGCACCGTGAGAGATCCCTGTAAGTTCAACCATAAAAAAACCCCAAATTAGGTTCATCAAACACATCTTCAATTACTTCAACTTGATCAGTAATGGCTTTTGAATTTGAATGTTGCAGTGGATGAGAAATATGCCCACTTGAATCAGCTCCCGAACGCATCCTCGAATCTGAAGCTCGTGAAGGCCGATTTACTCGATTACCCATCCCTGTTCTCTGCAATTCAAGGCTGCTCGGGAGTTTTCCATGTCGCCAGCCCTCTTCCCTTTTCCCCTGTGGCAAACCCTCAGGCCAGTTCCCTATTTCTTCTCTCCCTGATTCTGGGTTCTTCAATTGATTACAATTTACAGCGACCCAGAAACGAAAGGAAACGACTTTCTCACAGAAACTCTGGTTTTAGGTTGACTTAATCGAGCCAGCGGTGACAGGAACCCTAAATGTTCTGAAAGCATGCCTCGAAGCGAAAGTCGAGCGAGTTGTGGTTGTGTCCTCTGGTGCTGCTCTTATGATGAACCCTTCCTGGCCCGATACTCGAGCCATGGATGAGTCTTGCTGGTCCGACGTTGAACATTGCAGAGCTATTGAGGTCTGGTTATTACTACTATCCTATGGAGAAAAAGGGATATCGATAAAGCTTTTTTGTCAAATAGTTGGATAAGATCCTATGTTTAGGATCTCATTGAATTGGTTCATAGTTAGTAATGGTATGACAAGAACCAAAAAACGGTTGCTTTTGTATCCAAATTCTAATGGGAACCCATGTTAATCTTATACTGTTGGTTGCCTGCAGAATTGGTACTGTGCCTCCAAGACAGAAGCTGAGAGCAAGGCATTTGAGTTTGGGAAAGCCAATGGACTTGATGTAGTAAGTGCTTGTCCCAATCTCATCTTCGGGCCAATCCTTCAGCCTACGGCGAATGCAAGTTCCTTGCTTCTCGCCAAGCTTTTGAAAGGTAGCCAGCCATTACTATCCTGTGTGCGAATGTCTAAAACGTGTTCTGATTACGCTGAGTTTGCTTACATCCATGTAGCAAAGTTGCTTCCAAAGTTGGTTTATGGGTTTTGATCTTTGCTTCGGTTGTGTTACCGCAGCTAGAACAATAAATGTATTCTCATTCATGAGCTCTGTTTGCTGCCATATGCAGAAGGACATGACTTGGAGGATAATAGGCACCACCGGATTGTGGATGTGCGGGATGTAGCTGAAGCATTGGTTCTGGTGTACGAAAAGCCTGAGGCACAAGGGAGATACATCTGCACTTCGCATTCAGTCCATGTTAAGGATATTGTTGATATTTTGAAGGACGAGTATCCCAGCTACAACTATCCTAAGAAGTAAGCCCTTCATATCTCAATATTTTGCTTGAATAATCGTGGATAATACTAGAAGTAGAAAAACATTAGAATGTTAAACATCAACAAGTTGAGATGGCCGAGTTGGTCTAAGGCGCCAGATTAAGGTTCTGGTCCGAAAGGGCGTGGGTTCAAATCCCACTCTCAACAAGTGTTTTTGTGCTTCTGCTATCGCAGCTCAATTCGGCATTCTATGTTGGTTATCTACCTCTCCTTTTCAACTGGCTATTGCAATCAACAATTTTGTTGGTGAGTGACAGCTTTACAGATGGACAGCAGAAGAAAGAAATGAGTTCAGAGAAGTTGCAGAGGCTTGGCTGGAGCTACCGTTCACTGCAAGAAACCCTGGTGGACTCAGTGGAGAGTTATAAGAAGGCTGGTTTATTGGACTAGAACTGAACTCTTTCCTGTGCTTGGTAAACCCAAGTTTCTGGTGTGGATGAGGACATCACAAGTTCACATCGAAGAGTTTGATCATTTTTTGGCAGAGAGAGTTGTTTCGATTGTGTACACCATTGGTTTTCTAACTGTTTAATGATAGCTACGTGATCTGCACGGTCGTAAAACACGATAAAGATATCGACGAACATTAGGGGCCCTGGCCGCGGATTCTGGACCAAACTGCGATTAGCACTCTCATCCATGTGACTTGTTGTGTTAGATACGGACCGTCCATGGACCGACCTGGTGTCTAAGGTCCGATTTGTATAATGGCAGAGCGACAGCCATCTCAGATACGCAGATCGAATAATATAACCCTACCCGAGAATGACAAAAGATACTGATTGTCAATACTCAAATACTCTAGCATTATTCGTCTGACAACAAGGCCCATGTTAGCTTCTCACGCTTGATTGTTTCCCAAGGAACTTGTTGTTTGTGCTTTTACCCTACAATGCACATGGGAATGGAGTGGGGGAAATGTACGTGGGCACGGTCCAAGCACGCTTTGTCCCCATTTATTTCGTGTCCTGCTTGGCAAGGTCCGTTAGTTTTTGTGTCGTATTGTGCCAGTTTATTTGTTATTTTTGCTAGGCTCGATTCGAGTCTGAGCACGGTTTGAATCGTGTCGTGCCTATTTTTGTTCGTGATGCACTCATAATCGTGCTAATTAAAAAGGAAGAAAATAAAAGAGGCAATGAAAAAAGGAGAAAATTGGGCGGAGAATGTAAGTATTAACAAATGATATTTGAGAAATGTAACAAATAAGGGGTGGAAAAGAAAATTGGAAGTATATCGTGGTGTGATTTGCCTTTGTTTAATTATTCGTCTATTTTTTCTTTTGGTAGTAATTACGCATATATTTTTATGATCACTTCTAACAACAATAAATAATTATTTTTGTAATTGCATGTTGTAATATTTGAACCTATAATTCTTTTTATATTTATTTCTATTAAATAAATATTCTTTTCGTTCCATTTTCGTTCTTATACTCAATAAGCTCTCGAAAATATTAGGCTCGACACAGCTCACTTACAGATCGTGCCGTGCCCGTGCTCTTAAAGTTTAGGCCCGACACGACCCTTGAATTATTCGTGCTCGTGCTGGACCGGCCCATATATTTCGTTTCGTGCTCTAACCATGCAGTGTCGTGTTAGCCCGTGGGCGGCGCGGCCCGTTACCCACATACAGGGGGAAACTATGAATTAAAAAATGTTTTGATTTTCTTAAAAAAAATTGTTTTGGTCGTACAATTTTTTTTGTTTTAACCTGATGTTGTATGTTTACTACCTACGAATAAAAATATCCATCGTGGCAGATAGCTAATCCAATCTAGTTGGATAGGGTAAAATTAGAACTCGAAAAATTGTCAGCTGATAATAGTAAAATCTAAATTCGAATTTTATGGATAATGAGTGGCGAGTTCTCTCACTATCTATTTCAAACCCACCCGATTATATACATGCATATGTATTTTGTCTTGATATTTATTTTTTCTCAACATGTTTGATATTTATTATACATATATATCATATTGTCGTGAAATATTATTTTTAACCAACTTTCTTCATTCTATTGATTTATTGTCATACTGTTCCTCTTATGCAAAGTCAATATAGGTGTGAATGTTAACATGTTGGTTGGAATTACAAGATAAATTGTTACAAATTGATAATCATGGATACCCGAAATCCGATAGAGAATGAGTATGATTTTGATTTTCTACTCAATTCTAATGTGACTATGAATAAATTTTGTACTATTTTGAGTAGGATGATGGGTATGCACTATCGGCCCCAACCCGATCAGTTGTCATCCCTGCCTACTATCACATATTTGAGACACAAGAATTGCCATTAAACTCATTTAAGAGCGTCCATTATCGTTATCGCTACTAGGGTTCTTAATTATCTGAGCCAAACTTTAACATGGTTCGAGCTCTGCTCGTTAAAATTATTCCAAACTCGAGCTTTATAGGCAAGCTCGAGCTCGGCTCGCCAAATGAGTTTAATGAGCAAAAATCGAGTTGTAGCTCATGTCGATTGTAGCTCAACGATCGAGTTGAGTACATGTCATGACTCGAGCTTGGCTCGTCTATATACAAGCTTGTTCGCGAGCCGCTTCAATTAAAATCAAGCCGAGTGTCAAACAATTTTTTCTAGAAATGAACACTGAGTCATTCATGAGTAGTTTGGTTCATTAACCGCACTAATTGCTACTAAGTGTTGTGAAAATTATTCACGTATACTATTTTATTGCAAAACAAGCAAACATGATAAGATCACGTAATCAACACAAGAAACATATAAGATCACGAAATCATACAAATACATATGCAAGCGTACGTCCTAGCCGACAGAATTCACTGTCTCTCCTTAAGGAATCTTATTCCCCTCTAGTACCCAAGGTTACGGAATGATTCCTCCCAGGATAGAAAGGACGTACCTTTTCCGACATAGCAGTACCTCAAATCCCGGAAACCATCGAACACAGCGAATCGGCGAGAACTACACTTGACTCGATTTTCTCTTTGAAAAGAATGCAATAAAACTAGTTTTGGATTTTAGCAAAGTTTTGGTACCGGAAAAACTTTTATTTCTAGTCATCAAAACTAGAGAGGGGTATGGTGTTATATATAGAAAATGAAGGGGTGCGTTTGAAGGGAGGCAACTCTTCATATAGGTGGTTACACCCCAACCAACACATTGGTCATTTCAAAATAATGAACCATTGCATCGGTTCGGCCCATGGTAGTTGGACCGGTTGGTTCACTCCAACCGCCATATCGGTTTGATTCAATTTGGTTCAACTCGATTTGGTTTGGTTAGTTTGGTTACACAAACCAATTTAATCGATTAACCACATATTACATCAAATCGATCCAATTCGAGGTTGTGCCTTCCCACATCTTACCAACATGGTACTTCAAGAGATTCTCTTGGATCTTTCCCCTTTCATTTCCATTCACACCATTAAAAATCCCAACAATCCCCCACATGAATGGAGACTGTTGTACTTTAAAACTATGCAAAAAATTGTGTGATTCTCGACTAAGAATTAGTTGCATTGGGATAGGTAGGTTTCCCTTTGAACCTTTCTTAGTGAACATATATTGAGCATACTCACCAATCTGTAGATGTGATATCTTTGAACCGTCGAATTTTCTTGTATACTAAGACAACATATGTCACACACCTAACTCTTATCCATTCACTGGTTCTCATTGTTGTGTTCGTTTTAGCCATGAACACAACCTGGTTTCATGAGTGCTTAGAGAACTGGCCTTCTTTTATTCTCCTTGAAGCGGCTCCACTTCACACTCACATAGGTGATTTCTAAACGTGTATTCCGAAAAAAACATTATTTGATCACACCACGTGTCAAACTTAGAAACCATTAAAAACCTTTCATTTTTAGGTTTACCCTTATAGTTGGATATTGTCTCATCATGAGAATGGACTTTGAATAATTTGACAATGTCGGACCATCATTCACAACTTTGTATGCTCCTTGAACCTAGAGATTGGGTCTTCCAATCCTACTTAAGTAGAGTTACCGCTATGATGATTTTCCCTAGGCCACGAGTCCATTCCCTTCGATGCTTTAATTAATTTCTAGGTGGGCCCCATGTTTGTTATCACTTGATCTAAATTATCAACTCCGATAACTTCACTAGAAATTAACCAATATATAGTGTTATGTTTCCCTTATATATGACGAGATTCATTACATAACACTTCTTGCCCTTGCAATCACAACTTTGTATATTCACAAAGTGTGTTTATCGATGCTAGATTTTGTGGGCCATACTATTGAACTTCATCAGGCTTAGAGTGAGTGTATCGTATAACTTGGACGTTTTCCAAGATACCACTTCCCAGCAACCATAAATCCATATCCATCAATGGATTATACCTTGTGTTTCATCCAGTTAGTTCCTTTGGGTATAATACACCAAAGACTCGTCTCTTTCGATTCACTACACATCATGTGTGCTTGACTTGATTTTATTGCCTTGCAATTATCGTAGCACGTGCCAATGGTGTTGAAGTCTCTGCACTTCATTAACCTTAGAGTACTTGAAATTCACAAGTATATCTTTCAATGTAGTGGCATTTACGACTTAGCTTAGCGTTTACGCAAAACTCCTAAGTATCACTTTAATTGGAATCACCCAAGGAACACTTCACTTCACTTCACTTCTTACACTAACTCTCTGACACAAATGTCAACATATGCTAGAGTTTACTCATAAGTTAACCCTTGGACTTGGTTACCTTCATACTCTCAAGTACGACTTCGTTTACCTTTCCACATTTTCGTTATGGATAGGTTTATGTATCATTGTAGGGTTTTGAGATAGTAGTTTATACAACAACTAATCTCCCCCACAATTCTACCCTTTGCCAAACATCATGGAATAATTTCTATTTATTTTTCATGATTTTACTTATTGAACTTGACAACTACTATCTTCATCTAATTGTTTACCAATGGTATGATGTAATTCGATTAACATACCACAAATAATTCATGTCTTATTAGAAATATTATCTAATTATTTACCAATGGTATTGATCAATGCAACTACAGATGTCATAAGTAATTCAGATGCATTCCAGTAATGGAAACCCCATCTAATTACTTACCAATGACATTTCCTCTCCGTAACATGATATACCACAAGTAATTCAATTGAATTTCTAATTCAATTTTCTAGTTACTTTCCAATGGTATATACTTCATAAATATACCATAAGTAATCCAGACGTTAAGTTCAATAAGATCGTCTCAATAGAGCTCTCGTTCCAAATTGTTTGACAATGATATATATCTATATATACCATAAACAATTATGGCAATAGCTCTACGCAGATGATCATAGTCAAATTGTTTTTCACTGGTATAGTGTACTTATACCATAAACAATTCTGACACTTATGCTTATCTTGATAACCACCATTATTTGGCAAGTTTATTCAATCGCTATAAGGATTAATCATAGCTTCATTTTCCTTTCCCTCATGACATAGGAAACATCAAGTCCTAAACCATATACATGATAAATAAATTATCATGTCTTGACCAACATCATCAGAATTAGAATTCCTTGTCGCTTGTGGATAAACAAGAATTAATCAAATGTCATCTCCAATACAGTGGAGGTATCCTTTTTCATACTATGTTCAACTTACTTTGAACATAACCTTTGCATTCAATTTGGACCCATTCCAGCGCTGAAAGACTTGATTCACAAGTCCCCACTAGCCTCGTCGTATAGGTTTTACACACCTATGGTTGTTCATATTTCCTTACCACCATCCAAATCACCTCATAGTCCACGAAGGGCTATCTTGAATTTGCTCCATTCATAGTTTGTGGCACATGTTAGCATATCAAGGTATAGATACTTCTATCATCTCATGCAACACTTGGAATGAAAGAGTGTCCAAATTAAATTGGCACAATTATCATTCATCCATGTCACATAAATGAATTGGACCAATGTGATGAACGCATTTAAACTTGGTGGTTGATCTTGGAATCAAACAAGCTCGTAATGGCTTTATCCAAACAATTTTCCACTTAGGAAATACGAGCCTTGTATTTATCATATTATGTAAATACACAGTTTACATGAGTACACTATCATAGATCAAACTTCGTGTCTCGGGAACACTTCCCACCATTTTGTATCACTTCAATACATGGTCACAACACAACAACTTGATTACTTGAATCGGAGTGTTGTATTTTCAAGTACTTGGAGTTTGTGACTAAATTTATTCCAAAACTTCAACGTGGATATTTCCAAATTCAAACAAGTCATATTTTTTTGAACTTTTCTAATAATATGAATTATGATTCCGTTCACATATCAAATACTACACAATGTATTTGATATCCAATTATCCATTTGTTCAAATTTCACGTTACCCAAACATAAATAATCGAGGTTCAAGGAGCATTGTTGTGAAAATTGTTCACGTATACTATTTTATTGCAAAACAAGCAAACATGATAAGATCATGTAATCAACACAAGAAACATATAAGATCACGAAATCATACAAATACATATGCAAGCGTCCTAGCCGAAGAATTCACTGTCTCTCCTTAAGGAATCTTATTCCCCTCTAGTACCCAATGTTACAGAATGATTCCTCCTAGGATAGAAAGGACGTACCTTTTCCAGCGTAGCAGTACCTCAAATCCCGGAAACCATCGAACGCAAGGAACCAGCGAGAACCACACTTGACTCGATTTTCTCTTTGAAAAGAATGCAGAAAAACTAGTTTTTGGATTTTAGCAAAGTTTTGGTACCGAAAAACGTGTATTTCGAGTCATCAAAACTAGGGAAAAAATCTCAAAGTACGCTAGTTTTTAAAAAAAATTCCCAAAATACATTAGTTATAAAAAAATTTCCCAAAGTACACATGTTTGGCATTCACCATTTTTGACAAACGCAGTTAAGATAATCACCGCCTTTGATAAACACGGTGAACATTTCACCGTTTAAAAAAAAACGATGACGTATTCACCGTCTTTGTCTAAAACGGTGATATCTTCACCGCTTTTAATCAAAACGGTGAATACATCACCGTTTTAGTTAACAACGGTGAAAACGTCACCGTTTTAGGGCAACGCAGGGAATATCTTCACCGTTCTAGGTTAAAACGGTGATTGTTTCCCACGTTTCCACCCCTGTTAGGTGAAAATTAGGTCACAACTACCTAATGTTCACCGTTTGAGACAAACGCGGTGATAGTGTTCACCGTGTTTGACAAAGGCGGTGAATGCTAGCCGATTTTCCTATAAATACTACACCACCAGCAGTGTAAAAACATAACCCCTCTCCCTCTTCAAATTTCAGCAACCAAAAACAGAGCAACATACACAGAACAAGAATTTTCAATATGATTTAATTTTCGTATTGTAGCCTAATGATGTTTTTAGTAGTTATATTGTTATGTTATGAATTACTTATCGTAGCAAATATGTTTTGTTAGTTGGAGAATTTATGTTGTTGTTAGTTAGTTGAATTTATGTTATGTTAGTTATGAGATGGAGTAATATCAGTCGTACAATATGGTTTTGGTTAATTTTATTGTCTTTAAGCTAATAGTTACTTATTGTAAATTGTAGATATGGGTAAACTCTGACATAGGGATTGATTATGAGGACGGTGAATCCAGTATGCTGAAAATTGAGTCGCGATTCAATTTTCAAGAACTCTTTGATATTTGTGCAGACAGTGTTTGTACGAGCGGATAGACGAGACTTGGTAAAATTAGTTACCGGTATCCGACATGAGTGTTGGCGGGGTTGTGTACCAAGAAGTTGTCATAAACGATGATGACGCGGTTACGATGATGTTACAGTTCCTAAGCGATAACGGGATGTGACTTGCAGAGGTGTATGTTGAGACCGAGGCGGTCGGTCAAACTCATTCTCGCTAGTATTCTTATGATGATGGTTTTGCAGGAGGGTACGGAAGGCGTGGTAGTTCGAGCAACTACGAAAGAGGTGGTTATTCAGGAGGTTACGGAGAGGGTGGTAGTTCAAGCAACTACGGTGGAGGTAGTAGTGCAGGATGGGTGCCATCGGAAGAATACTCTCAACGGGATCAACCTGCCCCATTTGTTGAGGCTGATGGCGTTCAATGGCCTGCTTAGGGGCCAGAGTGGGCTGAAATCGAGAATACCATTTGATCAGGGCGTACTTCACATGAGCGAGAAGACGATGTTGGTGATGGTGGTCATGTGGATCCTTCTGGCCCGAGCTATCCATTCAACTCGAGCGATGATGATACTGAGGAAGATTTGAGATCAGTGAGCGAGGAGGAAGATACTGATGATACCGACGATGAGGCGGCTTTTCGTGAGACACCCACGCCATACTACACACAGGTTCCAACTCAATTTTTATATAGTCAGAATGATGCCCCCGACTTTGTCCCTATGCCAGTGTATAATCCGACGGCCAATTTGGAGGTGGGTATGGCGTTCACATCGAAGGACGATGTGCATGATGCTTTTACCGAAGAGGCCTTGAAGCGCAATTTCGAGTGGAAGGTAAAATATTCTGACAGTAAACAACTTCATGTCATATGCAAGCATGATGCAGAGGGTTGTACATGGCAATTGCGGGCTGCAAATATGAAGAGAAAGGGTGCCTGGGTGATTCGAAAAGCTGAGACCAACCACACTTGCTCCTCGTCCATACTTTCCCAGGATCACAGGAAACTTAAACCAAAGAAAGTTAGGAGAACTATTAACCACCTTATCGAAGCACAACCAGATATCAAGGTCAAAGCTATCATGGCCCAGGTGAAGGATCGACATTCTTATACGATAAGGTACAAAAAAGCATGGCATGGAAAGCAGAAAGCCATGGCTGAGGTGTATGTTGATTGGGAGGATTCATATGCTTTACTCCCTAGACTTATGGCCGCAATGGAGGAGTCCAATCCTGGGACTGTTTTCGTGCCAATATAGAACAATGTATACACTGAGGATCAAGTTCGAGTACAGAAGAAGTTGATGTTTCACCGTCTATTTTGGGCTTTTAAACCATGCATTGACGGGTTTGGGTTCTTCATACCAGTTATTCAGGTATTTTAATGACTGGGTACTGTTTTAAATGTTGTATTCTTTCCTGCTAAGTAAATTTCATACTAATTAGATTATAATTTTTAATTAGGTTGATGGAACTTTCCTTACTGGGAAGTACAGAGGAACTCTTTTAATTGCCACTGGCGTTGATGGAAACAGGCGGATTTTCCCGCTTGCATTTGCATTAGTGGAAGGGGAGAACAGCTTAAATTGGGCATGGTTCTTCGACCAACTACACGAACACGTGACACAGCGGGAGGGTATTACGATTATATCCGATTGACACGCGGGGATTAGGAATGCCATGGGTGGTTTTCCCGACGAGTGGGGCTGGACATGGCGCATTGGCGCTGGTGTATTTGACACTGGCTCGCTAATTTCCAGCACAAATTTGGGAAGGAAAAAGACATAAGAGATCAATTGTGGGCTGCAGGTACTGATGTCTTTTTATGCGAGTTAACTGTGTATTTAATAATTTGTTATTTATCATGTATTGACCTGTTTGATTTTGTTCTCCTTTCAGCGGTTGCACATCAACCAAAAAAGTACGAGCAGAAGATGAAGACGATCCGTCAGACCCACCGAGCTAAAGCAGTATGGGCTGAAGGTCAAGAGTTGCCCATGTGGACGTTCCATATGGACAACGGGGCCAGATGGGGTATTGCAACTACCAACCATGGAGAAAGTATAAATAATGTGTACTATAAGGTCAACGAGTGGCGAGTGGCTTGGCTTCAACTAGCTATAGGGAGGGACCTATCTGGTCATGCGATAGCACATGACGTCTTCGTTCAAATGCAGAAGAACGATGAAAAATCAAGTAAGCATAAAGTTGTTCTTTTCGACCGCAGTGAAGGAATATTTGCAGTGGAAACAGGTCTATGGGGTGGAGGGAGACGTGGCCACAATCGTCAAACGGTTAAATTGCACTACGAATTAGGGGAGTGTACATGTCAAAAGTATCAGACCGAAAGGAAACCCTGTTCACATGCAATGGCAGTAGCTAAGTTAATAACCATGAACAGAAATAGTCTGGTGAGTCCTTACTACACTGAACAAGTGATATGGAACTCATATGATGCAGCTTTGAGCCCCATGCCAAATGAAGCATATTGGCCTATATACGCCGGGAAGTTGATTATCCCACCATTGCACCTAAAACGCACCAAGGTTCGTCTTAGGACTGAAAGGATTCACAATGAGATGGATCAAGTGCAACGCACAAGGCGGTGGCCGAAGCGATGCTCCAAGTGCAGACAACCTGGTCATGACAAGAGGCGTTGCCCAGGACAACCACTCCAGCATGGTGCGAATATTAGTCAGGAGAAACCTTGAAAAAGTGATCTATCTTAATTTTCATTTAGTTGTAATGATGTTTAAATTGTCAGCTTGTTTAAATTTTCAGAACCCTTTGTTTTCCTTACTTGTTTAATTGTTGGTGGTCTTCAAAATAATCTAGAAATTATGGGTTATATTTGTTCACTCTAAAATGTTCTCCTTGTTGATACAATCGCGTAGCCGCAAACGGCTCGTTATTTCGACCTCAAACGAATAAGATACGTTCGTTTTAGTTTTAGGTACGCAAACATTACTCTAACGAAAGGTCCCACTTTGAACTAACTTATCTCACTCGTTTGGACTCGGAATTAAGATCTGTAAAATTCTACGTGATCGTAGAAGAACTTCCCAACTTTTTTGTGTAGAGCTTAGATACTGATTCTTGATAAATTGATCCAGAATATTCATACTTGAAATGTCATCAATCAATTGTTTCAATCACAACTTAATTGCGTAGGATAGTTCAAAGACAATGCAAACTCAAATCACAAGACCGAAAAAATTCCCAAAACAACATGGATAGTTCACTACAATGACATAACACTAGAATAAACAAAGAAAGCATGAGAATTTCACTGGTTGGCTTCATTTGGTTCCCCCTCATTTTGGCCCCCATATCTCCCTCCTCCTCTTCCTCGTCCTCCACGACGTCCTCGACCCCTTCTTCCCCCATCCCTCCCTCCCGCTTATGCTTCTTGGCGGGCTCGCTCAACGACTGGTCGCGAATTTCTCTTAACCCGAGCCCCAACTGGAGTTACATATGGCGGTGGAGGTGGCGGTGGCTGAGATGGACTGGTAGCTTGATGGTAGATCGGGGGTGAGGGGTTTGTTGCTGCGGGGTGTGATACTGTTTCCTCAGAACAACAAAATGCCACCGCCGGTGCCGAATTCGCTTCCGGCGATGTTGATCTGATGTTTCGCGATGGAAACTCTTGCGGTGCCGTTTGATCGGAAGCACCGTTGATTGCTGAAATCAAGAAGACCGTCAAATATCCGCCGCCGAATGTCGGCGCCGTTGATTTGATCGATGCACCTCTAAATGGTGAAATTAACGTGACCGTCAAATATCTACCACAGGGCGGTGTTGATTTGATCGATGCACCTCTGACTTCTAACCAAGAACGACCGTTACTACGGTTCGCACCTCTCCAAACTACGTTCGAACGAGGGTGTTTGAGTTTTGAGGAATCTACGCTACCATTACTCCTATGGAGATTCCTGTGGAGAGCTCCGCGACTACGACTAAGACTACAACTATGGAGATCCTTCCTGGAAGGAGAGCTCCGCGAAGGAGTTACAGCGAAAAAAGGTAAAGTTTGATAGATGTGTTTCTGTGTTGATTTGGTTGTCCCTTTCTCTCTCCTTGCTCCACTGCTTTTATTCGAAAAACATCTTCGTAGTCTTCACGCTCGATGAAACCGCTTCCTCAACTGCTCCGTTGTGATTTCCCACGTGTCTCAACCGTCTTGATCTCCTCCTCGCTCTGGTTGGCGTGAATCTCACGCGATGCCGTTTTATTCCCCAAACAACTCTGTCTACTTTTTCCTCCGCAACATTGTTTTATATTAAACACTGTCATTTTATACTCCACGGTGTTGTTTTCTCTCACGGCGTCGTTTTTAGTCAAACAACACCGTCTAAAATAATCATTAAACAGATTAATTAATTAAACCGGCTCATTATTGCCACGCGGTCAAATTCTCATCCCTTGGCGTCGTTTAATCTTTCCGCGGCATCGCTTTTCACTGATCGATGCCGACCTTGAACTGCTCTGTCCTGGTCCCATCAAACAATGTCTTTTTTCATTCGGCGACATTGTTCTCTACCAAACGGTACCGTTTTCTCGTATTGCGGTGCCTTTGGGCTTGGCGCGCGGCCCTCACCAAAATCCTACCCATTGTGGTGTAGTTTTTTAATTAAACGGCGTCACTTAGTAATACCGCGACACTGTTGAGGCCTTTAGCGGTTGATTGTACCCACGACATCGTATTAATATTAAACAACTCTTCTTCCAGCCCTGCGGTGTCGTTTTCTTCCCCAATCAGCTCCGTTTGTTTTTTCCTCCACGACACTGTTTATTTTCAACACTGTCGTTTGCTAGTACCGCGGCACCGTTGGGCCTACTCGCGGTACCATTTTTTCTCCTTCGACAAGGAATAAAACTAATAAGTTAATAAATAAATAAAAACTCCCTTCTCCAACACCCAACTACACACGCGGCCCCCCTTTTGTTTTTGGTATCGTTTCCAGTGCCGCGGCACCGCTGAGCTTCCTTCCGGTACCGTTTTTCTGTTTCGCGATACCATTTTAACTCTCCGCGACGCCGCTCAACTCCAAACGCCATCATTTTTATACCTGCGGTATCGAATTAAATGCCGAGACTAATTAATGCGGCATTTAATTCAGGCCAAATTGATTTTAGGTGTCAACAGATACATCGGACTCGGTTGCTGATGGTGGAAATGAGGGAACCCTTGAGGGAAAATGTCCGGTTCCTGAGATGGACCGTGGCTTGATGACCCTCCAACGACATCCGGTGCAGTGCTCACTCGTACTCAAATGGTTCAGGGAGCTCGGTTGCTTGAGTAGTACGCACCTCTTCGAACGTAGGCAGAGGCTTGCGTTTGCTCCTTCGTGGGGCTCAACCGGGGGCACAATGCGCTCACCATCACGGAATGAGGGGCGTGCCGGGGCAGGAACGGGAGGATAGGCCACGACATCCCTCCTTTGCTCTCGGGTACAACTCAGAAGGTTGTTCATAAGCCTTCGCAACCAAGAAGTCTTGCGCTCATCCATGGTTGGAGCACTATCGAGGGTGTGCTTGGCGTGTTCCAAACCATCAACCTAAGCAATCCACGAAATAAATCAAAATTAATTAAACCTTAAAACAAAATAATTAGAATACGAGGGAGATTAGGATGACTTACCAACGAACCCATCACAACACCTTGCTTTGACACTCATCTATTGGTAAACTTTCGATACCACTACATGTACCCATCGTGGTAGCCCATCGGTCTCGTCTTCGGCATCCCTTGGACCACCCATGTCCCTCTATTCTCCCAGATGTTGATGTAGAACTGATGATTTAGAAGCCTATTCTTTGCCGCGTGTCAGAGGTCGATGACATGGAGCTCCCTGAAACCTTGAGGCGGGGTTTGTGGAATTGGTTGCTCCATTGGATATTGCCTCAAGGATCGATCGGGTAGGTGTCACTCCACGATGTGCCAGCAGATCAATGGCACCTTGCACAACCACGTCTCGTGATCCAGAGGGTGTCTAAGATGATGCAGCTCGACCACTTCACGTGGATATGGGTCCCATGTAATCTATACTCATTCAAAATTTGCAATTAGCGACCATTTACATTGAAAACCTTTAACTTGTTAAAATATGATAAAGCATGATTACCTGATTCCACCAAGGCTTATCTAACTGACTGCTCTAAAACACAACACCTAACAAAGGCCAAGTGTAACCAATGAAAGGGACTGCAGTATAGTGGCTCAAGTGATAAATATCGAATCCACGGGTCTCTAGAGTTACTATTACTCAGCTTCAGTTTATTATTTAGCAAATCAGATTAAGATGAAAGAACTAAAACTACTCTAGCAAACTACAGTTAAAGTTAATCTAATTATAGGTTGGGAACTCACTTAGGTATGATTCCCCCTAGCCACTAGCCAGATTAATGATTGATGATCTCTAACCTGTTTCACTTTCATTCACAATGCGGAGAATCCTTGACTAGACCTTGAGTCTCGACTAAAGGAACAAGGCCCTCTTGAGTCAATTGCCTAGAGGGACGTATCCTTCTCTAGAACAACTGATCAAGGCGTTCTGAACTAGACTCCCTCTATCGAAAGAGGTTCTCAATCGATACAAAGCAGTGAATCAACCCTTGACTAAAGCAATCGATCCACTACTATCAATCTATGGTGCTCTATTGACCTAATCAGGTATTCCCTCTCATAGGATCAAAGCAGAATCAATAATCTCGACTAAAGCAGAATTGAATCATGAAAACATGCATAGATTGAATATGAACTCAAGATTATCAAGTTAGAGTACTCATACAATCATCCAATCAAACAAACATAGCTAGGGTTCCTCAAAACCTAAGTGAAGGGAAGTTACTCCATAGAGAAGAGAGAGACTGCAGTAAGAATCTTCAGATGATCAGTCTTCAAGTCCGGGCTTGTTCCTCAAGCTTCCAAGGCGAAGAAATCCTCCTTCTCTACTCCAAGAATGCCCTCAAATCGCCCTCTCTCTCTTTGGTTCGTCCCTTGGGTGTTTGGGATCCAAAAACCCAGCTCTCCTCTTTCCTTTTGGCTGAAAATCTGCTTAAAAGGGCATCAGTGGCCAAAGCACGGTCGAGGGCACGGCCGTGCTTTGCCTGACTCCGCCCGTGCCTCGGCCAGGGCTTAATTACACGGCCAGCAAGTGGGTTAAACACGGCCGTGCTTCGCAATGTACACGGCCGTGCTTTGACTGAACACGGCCGTGCTTCGGTGCCCGTGTTTGCAGCTGAATTGGCCAAACTGAATTTGCTCTCGGCATAAAAAGCACGGCCAGCAGTACACGGCCGTGTAATGCCTTAGGCTGCCCGTGTTTTGGCTCCAGCTCACCGAAATGACTTCCGAATGCCCCGAAACTCGCGCTTAGCCTTCCCTTTGACACCTGGGACCTGAAACATGACAAAATAGCACAACCCGGCGTAAAATAGGCCACAACACACGACTATGCCCCTCAAACGGATAAGAACTAGGGGCGCAAACATGTGCAATTACATCGTTATCACTAACTCAGAATGATAAAACAGTAACGAGTGCTCAGGTTGATGGTCGTTTGTATTTGCTCCTATCCACCTTGTAAGTAAAAGTACAAAATACATTTAATTGAAATATAGCTAAGCATGGAATAAATTTAAATTAGGCTAAGTATGGAATAAATTTAATTTAAATCTAGCTAAGCATGGAATAAATTTAAATTAGGCTAATTACGGAATAAATTTAATTTAAATCTAGCTAAGCATGGAATAAATTTAAATTTAATTAGGCTAAGTACATAATAAATTTAATTTAAAACTAGCTAAGCATGGAATAAATTTAAATTAGGCTAAGTACGGAATAAATTTAATTTAAAACTAGCTAAGCATGTAATAAATTTAAATTATGCTAAGTACAGAATAAACTTATTTGACACCGTAAGGGGGATTTGGCACAAAGTGTGGCTCATCATCTGCTCTCCGGTATGGACGTGGGTCTTGAGGTGCGAACATTGGAAGATGCTCCCATACCCAGAGCTGGAGGATGAACATCGCAGCACCAGCTTGTTTCGCTCCCACCTTCGAGCAAGTACACAGCTCCCGGTATACGCCAGCTAACACGGCCGATCCCCAACTCTTTTCCCCTATTGCGTCCCAATCCCCAAGGAGCAATGGTAAATAGGGGTGGCAACCGGTCGGTTTCGATTAAACCGAAAACCCGCAAACCGATCGGTCAGTTTTCAGTTAGGTGCTGTCTAACCGGGCGTCTCTTCAACCGCCCCCGCTTACCTACCGCCTCTCGCCCTTCAAACCCAAAGCACGCGACACCAATTTTCAATTTCCCCAAGTTCTCGTCTCCTCCGCCCACCACTCCCGACAACCGCCGCCGCCCACTCGCCAATCAGCCGAGGCGGATGGTGCCGAGTCACTCGAGGTCGCCGCTTCTCCACGATAACCTGTCTGCGTCGGATTGCGACTCGATCGAATCCGCAAGGAGGAGCGACGCTAAGCGACGACCCGGACCCGGAATCTCGAAACCCTAAATTGAAAAAGGGAGAAAAAGAACGGCGCCGTGGTGACGCCCTACGACGAGGGGGACGAAGAAACGGAGGAAGAGGACGGCGCCCGCGACGGCGACGAGACGGAGAGCTTCCGCTACTCCTCCAGAAGCTTCTCCTTCGACGAGTGCAGCCGCGCTGGGGAGACGACCGAGAGCGAGAACGAGGAAGTGAGGTTACTGCGGCGGGCAGCGGATGACGGATTCCGAATCCGACTGACATGCGGCGGCGAGGAGAGGATTCCGAATCCGACTAACATGCGGCGGCAGGTGCTTATGGGGTTGAGATCGAGTTCTTCGGCGGGGGAGCTGGGCGGCGGCGGGTCGATGAGGGAAGTGATGGCAGTGGTGAGGAAATCGACGGATCCAAAGGGGGATTGCAAGAGGTCGATGGATTTAGGAGAAGGAGATTTACGACGCCAAGGAATTGGAAGAACTGCTGGCTGCTGCAGTGAGCGGCGATGGATTTGGGAGGAGGAGGGCTGAGGACAGACTCGACACTTAGGGTTAGTAGGGGTCGGTTAGCCGGTTAACCGCCGGTTTTCGACCCCGGTTAGTCGGCTAGCCAAACCCCTGCCCAAAACCACCGCCAAACGACCGATGCATTCAGAATAAGTTTTTCGGTTAGCCAAAAACCGGTCAGTTCGGTTGAAACCTTCCGGTTAACTGCTAACCGAAAACCATTTTGCCACCCCTAATGGCAAACATATGCTTTGAATCCACCGGTTTGACTTGTCGGGGAACAGAAATCCATCCACCAAACCAATGAGGTAGATGCGTGCATAGCGCTCCACTTGATCTTCCGGAGTCTCATCATTGATTTCCACCT
The DNA here is from genome assembly GCA_964030455.1 of Linum trigynum. Taxonomy (NCBI): domain Eukaryota; kingdom Viridiplantae; phylum Streptophyta; class Magnoliopsida; order Malpighiales; family Linaceae; genus Linum; species Linum trigynum. Next base: position 11,383,257 of record OZ034814.1, read on the forward strand.
CATTTCGGATGTGAGTTACGAGTCACGGGACCGACACTTATCCCGCATTCAACGGTGGATGCCCCCGTCCTTGAATTGGTGTGGTGGTCGGCATGTCAAATCCCAATTGAGCACGAATGAGCGGTGGCCCCCGACCTCCTTCAGGTTTGGTAGTGTTATCAATGATGGCCTCTCCAGAAATCGGCAGCCCGGTGAGGATCGCGACGTCTTTGAGGGTGATCGTCATTTCCCCCTCCGGAAGGTGGAACCTATGGATTTCGGGGCGCCATCACTCCGCCATTGTCGTAAGCAGATCGTTGTCGATTTCGATCCGCATGAAATGCCGCAACATACCCAACCCGGTCCTCTCTATATAGGGCGCCAACCGTGGATGCCAAGCAGGTTTGTGGTCCCTTTATGAACGACGGGAATCCTACAAAAAAATAGGAAAAACAACAATTTGTTAGTTTAAAGAAAGCAAAATAAAATCTTATAAAATAATAAAATAAAGTAAAATAAATCATCAATTTACCGGATTGTTATCCCAAATAGCACGGGAGCGATGTGCTTCTTGATCGGTTAAGAGTCTCTATCTCTTGGCCTATAATGGATATACAATCAAGGATCGTATATCTCGGCACCCATCTATAAAAAAAGTAATGAAATCAGATTGTTTTAATAAAAAAAATCACAAAATCAAATTGTTTTGATTAAAAAAACACAAAAGAAAAACCAAGAACCTACGCGAAGAGCCTCTTCGTCCATTTTTTGGCGGAAGCCGGACAGAGGTTCGACGGGGGCTTTAGGGTCAAACTCTAGTAATTCTTTCTGATGTGGAAGATCGGACTTAGCCCAACCGCAGGGCATACTTAGAACGAGACTAGAGCGGATAGTTTGAGGGAGAAAGAATTGTAAATGTGGTGGTGTGATTTGGAAGAGGGAGGGAGGGGGGGGGGGGGGGGGGGGGGGGGTCCTATTTATAGGGAGGGATGGGAGAGATCCGCGAAAATAAATGGAGTGTTCACCGTGGCTGTCAAAGATGGTGAATGCACCGCCTTCCTCAAAAATGGTGAGCGACGCAGATATAGCGACGTGGCGTGCTGTGAGGCGTCAGATCTGAGAAGAAAACCACGATTCGCGCCTCACCTTATCCAACGGCCACGGTGAGTGGAAAAGCGACGCGGATCGCTGCGTTTGTCCACGTCAGCGATCCGCGTCGCATCATCGTGGCCAATCGACACGGGGAGCTTTCACCGCGTTTCATTAAAACGGTGATGTTTTCACCGTTTTCGTATGTCAAAATCGGTGAATGCCAAACATGTGTACTTTGGGAATTTTTTTATAACTAATGTATTTTGGGAATTTTTTTTAAAAACGAGTGTACTTTGGGATTTTTTCCCAAAACTAGAGGGGGTATGGTTCTATTTATAGAAAATGAAGGGGTACGTTTGAAGGGAGACAACTCTTTATATAGGTGGTTACACCCCAACCAACACATTGGTTCATTTTAAAATAATGAGCCATTGCATCGATTCGGCCCATGGTAGTTGGACCGGTTGATTCACTCCAACCATCACATCGGTTCGATTCAATTTGGTTCAACGCGGTTTGGTTTGAACATTTTGGTTACATAAACCAATTTAATTGATTAACCACATATTACATAAAATCGATCGAATTCGATGTTGTGCCTCCTCACATCTTTACCAACATGGTATTTCAAAAGATTCTCTTGGATCTTTTCCCTTTCATTTCCATTCATACCATTAAAAATCCCAACCCTAAGGACCCGCTAATTTCGATCCACATTCAGTTGAGCAGAAATCATCGAAGCCCCACGACAAGCTGTACCCCTCTTAACCATTTCTGGTTCATTGCCAACAAAAATAGTCCCTCTCATGAACCATCATTTCTACTTCCATTGCCAACACATAAACAACAAAGCACCATTCCCAAAAACCATTTTCAGTGAATCCCAACCAACACGACGAGAGCAATAAATCAGTGAGAACTGAGAAAGCTCGGTTAGCCACCCACAAGATAAGAAGGAAGTTCAGAATCATAAATGAACCGATCCGATCCCATCAACTAATATACATACTGATTCATGATTCAACTTACAACAACAGTCCACCCAAAATTAACTACCCACCCAACCTACCCCAAATGTCACGGCGAAGAAGACGGTCCCGGTCCCGGGCGAACCTGCCGATCGGCGCCGGCCCCAACCCTACCCAAAATCGACCCACAAACCAGCGGCTGGGCCGCCGGAATCCTCAAACAACTCAGCCCACCGCCGGGCACCAACGAGCACTCCGGCTGCGGCCGCTGCATATCCCTCCCGGGGATACAATTCGACTCGAAATCGAACCCCACGTTCCTCACAAACAGTTTGGCACACTCCCGGCTAAACCCAGAAAAGAAATTGTACGCCACCGTCAAATTCACCAAGCTCCTTAGCGAGCAAACCAGCTCCGGGACCGAACCCGAGAGCTCATTATGTGCCAAATTCAGAACCTCGATCTCGTTCAAGCACGCCACCGTGTCGGGCAAATGACCCATCAGCGAATTGAAGCTGACGTCGAAAACCTGCATCTGGGAGAAGAGCCCGATTCCTTCGGGGACGCACCCCGTGAGCTGGTTGTTGAGGAAGAGAATCTCTTTGAGCCTCGAGTTCATGAAACCCAGGCTTAAGGGGATTTGGCCCGTGAACTTGTTGTAGCCCAAATTGATGACGGAGGCAGGGGAATTGCCGAGATTGTCGGGGATTTCGCCGTCGAATTGGTTGTTGTTGAGGAAGATGGCGTCGAGGCGCTTGTCGAAGAGGGCGTCGGGGATCGGGCCGGAGAAGGAGTTGAATCGGAGGTCGAGGTAGACGAGGTTGGGGATGTAGAGGACGGAGGAGGGGAACTCGCCGGAGAATTGGTTGTTGCTGAGGTCTAATTCCTGGAGGGAAATTAGGTCACGGAATGTCTCCGGGACGGCACCGCGGAATCTGTTGGAATTGAGGTGGAGGAGGGTCAAATCGGTGAGGAGGGAAAGCTCAGTGACTAGGGTTCCCTGCAGATTTGCGCGGTTGAGATCTATCCCGGTGACGGTGACGGTGGAAGAGGAGGAGGATTGTTTGCAGAAGATTCCTTTGTAGGAGCAGACATTCTCGCCGACCCACGTGGCGAGGACGCCGGAAGGGTCGGCGGAGATTGCGGATTTCCATGCCTGGAGAGCAGAGTAAGCGGTGGAGCCGGCCGGATGGTTGGGGTTTTGGGGGGAGGTGACTCCGCCGCCGATCCATACGCCTCCGGTACCTGCATTGCCGATTCCGACGCTGACGCCGCCGCCGATTGTGACGGCAGCGGTGGCTGTGTGGGTTGTGGGTAGGAGGAGGAGGAAGAACAGAGACAAGAGGGAGATCTTGGTATGGCGCTTGCTCCTGGTGTGCATCATTTTCAGCGACTGTGAAAGTGAGTAGCTTTGATGGGTGTGTTTTTGGATTTGTGTAGGTTTTTGTTTGTTGATCTTTTGGGTAGTGTAGAAGATGGCCATTAACGCTCATAAGTCACAGAGCATCGGACAAAGGGGAAGTGATGGTGGTGGGCCCTCCATTCGTGTTCATTTTCACGAGCTGGCTAAGGCTAAGCTAGCTATCGGCTATCACTCCATCTTTACCAGAATTTCAGCTTTTCTTGTGTATGTTTGTTTGCATTATATAGACAACCTCGAGTTCGGTTAGTTTACAAAAATAGAAGTTTGGCGCGTTAAATGAGTTTAACTATAAAAAATCTAGTTCAACTTATAAAATATCGATTGTAGCTTAAGATCGAGTTTGAACAAGACGCCAACATCAAACACTTAAAGGATTTCGAGCTTGTTAGCGAGCCTATCGAGTTGAACTCGTCATGGGTCGAGCTCGGCTCATTTACAGACGAGTCAAGTATCGAACGAGTTGAACGCCGAGTCGTTTATGAGCGAATTGGTTCTTAATAGCCCTGGCTACTGTATGGAAAATGAAATTTACTAACAAAAGGCTTTAAACGTTGAACTATAGTGACAACATTGAGATAATAATGTATATTGCAATACCTTATTAGATTGATATCATACCAGCAAGTATAGGTGTCAATCGGGCGGGTTCGGGCTGGGTTCAATCGGGTTCGGGTTCAAACGAGTTGCGGGTTCATCGGGTTCGGGTTCAAACGGGTTGCGGGTTAGTCGGGTTGCGGGTTCATCGGGTTCGGATTCAATCGGGTTGTGGGCAAATCGGGTTACGGGTTCATCGGGTTTTGGGTCAGGCGGGTCGGATTTCGGGTTGTTCGGGCCAGCGCATCAAGTAACTTAACTCATTACTCATTACCACTTTACACATTTTATTACACTAATTTAAAATATTTTCTCAACTTTTTAACCAATTTATTTCTACCTCGTATATATATACTTTTTTTTTTGAAAAAAAAACTAGTCAAAATGTTAAATCAATTTGTATGACTTGCAAACTTGTTATGTAATTAATCATAATTGGTAAAGTATTATAGCTAATAGTAATGGTGATATCAATATTTGCAACCAAAAGACACTATTAATTGTTTATTTTATATTTAGTAGTAATTTAGTAGTAATTGGATTAAAGTATCTCGTTTAGTATAACCATGCAAATCTGGTATTTGGCGTGTGGTATTTGGCAAAATCATAGTGATAAAAGGAGTTATTTCAAAATAACTAATTGCCCAAATAACTTTAGTAAATTGTTGCCAAACGAGTTATTTGTAAAATTGTTCGAATTATCCTAAAAATTGAACCATTAAAGATTAGCTATCAAATTTAGTAAAATTATTGTGACTTCAATCATAACTTACTCAATAGCATATATCCTATACACTTAGCTTTACCCTCAATCAACAATATTAAGTTAGTATATGTTGTTGATTGTATACCCTAAACCATCAATACATTATACACTAACCACATAACCTATACCCTAACCATATGTCCTTGAGTTGTGATTTTGCTAGTATAGTTAATTTAAAAGTGAAATTCATACTTTGATTTTCAAAACATAGATAAAAAGTGATATTTGCTAATTGTTATACACTAACCATATATCCTATACTTTACACCACATACCTTGTACCCTAACCACGTACCATAAACATAAATTAAAAATGGATCTCCTGCCGTTAAAGACTTCAAATGACTTCAAGTGAACATATGTTAATAAAAAACTTAGAACCGTCAAGACCATCAATATCTTATACCCTAACCATATACACCCTAAACCATATGTACCTTATACCTTATATCCTAACCATATACTTTATATCCTAAACAACGAACCGTCAAAGATTACTTATCAAGTTTAGTATAAATTGTTGTAACTAATGGTTAATTTATTTATTAGCCCATAAAAAATTACATACATATATACATATTAGCCTTCAAAGCATATAAGAATAATTTTAACTAGTCATGCCCTCCATATAAAAGTTAAAGATTCATATTTCAAAAGCTAAAATTATGAAAAACCAAAAAATTGAAAAACACCAAATTTGTTTCCTTCTTTCTTTTCACAAAAATACTAAAATTTCCCTCTTTCTTTTTCCTTCCATACATTAGTAAAACTCAATTTTCCCTCCTCTTTCTCTTCCATAAAATTGAAAGAACCAAATTACCCTATTTTTTCCTTCTACAAAAAGTTGAAAAGTCAAAAGTTTTCCTCCTTATTTCTCTTTCATAATCAAAAGAATCAAACTTTCTCACTTCTTTCTCTTCCCACATATCAAAACCACCAAAATTCCCACTTGTTTATTTTCTAAAAAATTCAAAGAACCAAATTTCCCTTTTCTTTCTTTTCCCAAAAACTTGAATACACCAAAATTTTCCTCTTTTTTTTAAAAACATCAAATTAACAAATACATTACTTTACTTTATTTATATTTAATTGATAATTTTATTGAATAGTTAAATTAACCAAAATTTTAATTGAATAGTTAAATTAACCAAAATTTTAATTTATATATATATTAATATTGTCATGATCTCAAGTGACCTTCATGTTTCAATTTTTGTAATTTTCTTAAAATACGTAATATCAAGTGAGTTTCATATTTTTAAAATTTCTTATACGAAATGAAAAAAAAAATTTACTTAAGTTTAGAATGAAAACTTTATTTTGAAAAACTATCTATTGTATAATTTTATAATTATTCAAGTGGATTAGATGAAATTTGGGTTGAGTCGGTCGGGTTACGGGTTAGTCGGGTTCGGGTCAATCGGGTTCGGGTTAATCGGGTTGCGGGTCAGTCGGGTTGCGAGTCAATCGGGTTCGGGTTGCGGGTTAGTCGGGTTGCGGGTTAGTTGGATTGCGGATCAATCGGGTTGCGGGTCGGGCGGGTTACGGGTTGTTGACTTTTAGTCAATTCGGATTCCAGTCAGGTTGCGGGTCGGGTTGATCGGGCAGGTTAATCGGGTCGGGCTATGTTTTGACACCTATACCAGCAAGGCAGCAACAATCATGGGAATAACAATTTACTAATTTTTGGCTTTTGATCGACATACTCACTGTAGAAAGCTTGACTTAAAGGAGTGTTGAATAGTCAATGATCGATTTGCAGTGAAAATGGCGGGTCAGTGGAGGAAAAAGATTCACCTGCTACTTTATTAAATAATAACGATACATAATTGGATGTGGGGCTCGAGTAAATTATCTTTCAACCTTCCATTGTAGCAAAGCAACTTTCTTCTTTGCGCGGGTTGACGACACAGAGCGAATCTATAGGACTATCCATGATGAAGTCAGATTTAGTGTGAGGGAGGAGAGGAGACTCAGGAAAGCCTAATCATTTTTAGAAAACAATTGAAGTCTGGTTAGAATTGATTAATATGTTAATCCTGGATCAATGACATCTAGGATCTCTAATCATACCGACCATGACTCTTCTGTTAAGATTTTTGGCACCTCATGACATCAATGACCACTTGGGTTTTGGTATTCAACAACGGTAAAGAAAAGCTTTTATGTGTTTGGATTCAACAACGGTGATTCTTGGAATTATCTCAAACAACAAGAACTACGACCGATGACATGACCTTTTGGCGTAGGAGATTATCCAAATGATGAGTTTGGATTGGGATGTTAAAATCTCATGTGTCTCTAGAGGATGTAAATATGCAACAAATTTCCTAGCTGGTAGGGGGACATAGTCTTGATTTTGGCACACATCCCATTGATGTGAGCGATAGGGATCTCACATTCTCGATTCTTTATGATGTAATGGGCAATATAAAAAAAAATTGTCTTATTTGTAATTTATTTGAGACATTGCAGGTGTCTTTCTTTGTACAAAAATGCCACGATTCACATACAATCTTCAGGCTATTATCTCTCTCCTTCAATTTTCAAATCTCCGATCTTCATTGCGAAAGCCATTAAGAACTTGATACCCACAATGTGAGCGAGAGGTATATCGCATTCTTCAATTTTCAACTCTCTCAAGTTTATCATCGACGTGAGCGATAGAGATCTCACATACTTCAAACTTTCAATTCTCTCGTCATAGGTAAATAAATAACCCTAGATTACGAATTCTTTTTATTTTTACAGGACCTAGAGTACAATTTCATTAATATGCATGTGTTCCAAACAAATGAAAACAGTCACGTCGTAACAATTGATGGTAGTGGTATACAATGTCCACCACCTCACTGTCACTGGTGGTCCAATTCCAAAGCTGTTTGCTTAGACATCAAGCAAAGCAATTGCCGGCTGGCTTCAGAACCCTCCCTCAGTTAGTCTTCACTCATTCATCTCGTTCCTTTTGGTCCGAAGCTCTTTGCTTCAAAACGAAGAGTTGAACTAGCAATGTCTCCTCTCTAGTCTAGTGGCCGTGCAAAGTTAATCATTAGCGCACAAGGGGGAGGCCGTAGCGTAGAGTAACGTGGGATTGGAGTCCATTTGCATTTGCAGCCATCTCGATCGTTTCCCACTGCCATATTATTATTATAACTTACTGACTGCTGGTCTTCCAATGAGAATGAATGGTCTATATATGGCCATTGAAGCACTGTTGTAACTATTTTTCCCCCACTGACCTTTTAGTTTTAGGCTAAGACGGGGGTATGCTGCTGCTGTCCTCCACTTCCCTAGATATGGTGGGAAGAAAAGAAGGGCACTTAGCTTATTAATTTTTTTTTTTTTCATAGATCGGGAATGAAATAGATATTACAGGACTCTAGAAAATCAGACGCGACAGTCGACATAATATCGAGCTGTCGATGAAAGGGCACCAGAAGCCACTAAGTGGGCAGCCCTGTTGTACAATGGATACTTATCTCATATATTAATTGTCCATCCATCTATACTAAAGTGCTACATTTATTTGGGGTTAATTGCATGGTTGGTCACTGAGATTACAAAAAACGTTCAAGTTTGGTCACTCGAAATATTTAAATCCATTGGTGGTACTTCAGTTTACTGAAACCGTTCATGTTTGGTCACTCTCCGTCCAACTCCGTTAACTTTTGCTGATGTGACAGTCAACTCTAAAAATTGACCGTTAACTTAGTGACGTGGCAACTAAAAAATTATTAAAAATAAAAAATAAACTATTATATTTTCCACCTCATTATTACATTCATTAAAAAATAAAAAAAACCTAATTTCTTTATTTCCTACAATGGGTCCGATTGAATGGTGAGACCATTGCGTTGGCAGCCATTTCGCCAACCCGAAATCCGATATCTGCAATTTGAATTGAAACCGGTGAGAGACGGATAAACAGAGCAACAAATTTGTGAAGGGAAGAAGAAGAAGAAGAAAAAAAAATAAATAAAAGGAACATACCATGGGCTCATAATCTTCCGTCAATAGGACATTAGACGATTTGATGTCCCGGTGAATGATTCTTCTTTGGCATCCCTTGTGGAGATACTCAATCCCTTTTGCCGTCCCGATCGCTATCTTGTGCCTTCTTCTCCAATTCAACTCTCCATAATTCTCCCCTGCAATGGAAGAAACCCAAAAACAGAGTCGATGAATTTTCAATTCAAGCATCATAATGAGTGAGTTTGGCTTTGAAGTTTTACCATGGAGAAGAGAAGCTAGGGAGCCAGTGGAGGAGTATTGGAAAATGAGGTAAAGTCCATTGTCGATGCAACAACCAACTAAAGGAAGAACGTTTGGATGATTGGCATGGCCAATTGTTCCAATCTCCGACAGGAACTCCCTCTCTTTCCTCTCGTCGGTACACGATTTCGTCAGCCGTTTCACCGCAACTTCCCCTGTTCCCGGCATGGTTCCCCTGTAAACCTCCGCATACCCTCTTTTTCCCGCCAAATTATCTGCCGCCGGCGCGAAAATCGCGTGAGAATTGGAATGATGAGCTAGAAACGGAAGGAAACAACTTGAGAAGAAAGTGGGAAGGAACCTGGGTGGAAGGCATTAGTGGCGAGTGATATTTCGTCGTAAGAGAAGCATCTCTAGGTGGGTGGTCTGGGGGACTTGATGACGATATTCTCTTTGGTTTGGCGAATTGGCTTTCCATCTTCATTCCCGATTATCTCTTCGTCTTCTTCTTCGAGGGTTCGGCGGACTAATGAGAAGAGCCTCTTCAACTTCAAGCTGTTTGTTCTCATGTACTTCATTGTGAACTAATGCTCTGTTTCTTACACAGAGAAAAAAACAGAGGGCGGAGGAAAAGAGGAGACCTTTGATCGCTTATCCCATACATACAAGTCCAAGGAAATGAATGTGTTAATCTGCAAAAAATGAAAGGAACCACGAAAATGGCAATTTCCGACATATGTTTATTTTTTATTTTTTAATGAATGTAATAATGAAGTGAAAAATATAAAAGTTTATTTTTTTATTTTTAATAATTTTTTAGTTGCTACGTCACTAAGTTAACGGTCAACTTTTAGAGTTGACTGCCACATCAGCAAAAGTTAACGGAGAGTGACCAAACATGAACGGTTTCAGTAAACTGAAGTACCACCGATGAATTTAAATATTTTGAGTGACCAAATTTGAACGTTTTTTGTAATCTCAGTGACCAACAATGCAATTAACCCCATTTATTTGGTTCAAAAAAATTGATTGACATCAATGGGGCTAAGCCCACCTTACAACTTAAAGAGCCCAAGCCCACTCTAAAACTTCTTGGCCAATAGCTCTTGTGTTGGATTCCAGATGTAAAATCTCATTTGCCTTCGTCTCCTCACTTGGTGTCTATTCATACCGCTACTCTAACCAAAAGAAGCGACATTAACACAACAACAGCAGGACAAGAGACCAGAAGACGGACCTAAGGTCGAACCATTGGAGCCATGGCACCTCACCATCACAGCTCAGAGCACCGACAAGAGAGAAGAGCCTAAGATCTGCAACGATATTGAACACCAAGGTCTCGTGAGAGTGGATCAACCATGTGCGCTCTCTGCTGCATTTTCTTTATTTCTATCTCGCCCAACACAATCAAAGAGTTCTCTTCTGTACAGAATGTAGTACGATTGAATATTCGCACCGGGTAATGCCTTAACCTTACAGTACACACAACATATTTTTCACAGTTTAGCATATCTCTTGAGTTTATCACCAGCTTCTTTGGCATGTTCCGGCACCGCCATGTTGCTTAGGAGAGTGACTCTGGATGATGAAATCAAAGCCTTCTTGTCTGTGGTTAAAGGATCAACTTTCCAAATTTGCACCTCCCAGACCTATTCATGGTTCACAAAGAAACCACACACCATTAATGTCTAAGCTCCAAGACGGAGACCAAATGTTTGGTCGAGCGATGTGATCCGTTGTGTAGCTCTGAATAAGCATCCAGGGCTTATCATCAAATAAGTAATAACCATGAACCACGCTTAAAATCGAAATGCCATTCATTTCCCAGCTTTGATTTCAGATGGTAAAGCAACAGTCTTTCAGGGACAGTATGCTAGTCATGATACATGATACCAATGTCCAAATAGAGATCAGAAGATCATGCCAAGGGCAAGCAAGCCACAAAGAATGTCAGCAAGTTTCAAGCTTTGATCAAATCGAGATCCAACTCAATGTTCACTAGGCCAAGATGGAGCACAAAGATGAGAAAAATTAGATTGAAGATTAAAACGAAGTAAAGAGCAAGTAAACACCTGGATGGTTTTGCCGACGTTGACAGGAGTGGCTTCAGCGACAACAAGATCGCCGAGATCAGCATGCTTCAAATGACTAATGCTGAGGTGAATGCCAGCAACCCTTTTGTACCCGGAGGCCATATGCGCCCCCATGCTAGCTAAAGACTCTGCCATCAAGGCAGATACTCCACCGTGCAGCACCTTGAAAGGCTGAACACATTTTTCTGTTATCAGAAGGCGGCCTGTGACTTTGCTTGGTGACACTTCCTCAATTTCAAACCCTAACAAGTGGAGAGGGGCATCTAGGTCCTCTGTTTTTGGTGATGCTGATCGATGCTCCATTAGGAGATCTTGTATTCAACAACACAGTTATAGAGCAGGATCGGCAATACTTTTATCTGTACAAGGGGAAAGATCAATTACAAAACCGAAGATCAATATCTCTTACTCGTATTCCTGACAGATACCCAAAAGGCCTGCTCATAACAATGAACAGAATAAATCAAAAGGTCAAAGCAACTTATAAGTAAATAATGCAGCAGCATGAATAGCCAACGTTTTCACTACGATGCAATCACAAATTCAACGATATCAGAACCGAATGGCACAAATTTCAGATAAATGCACTCTTCTGTTGCCCGAAAACTTCCCGGGTCAATTTGTGAAACGCCTCAGCACTCAAAGATTTGAACTTTGTCCCTAAAGGTGCTTGTTCTTGCAACCTACCAAGCCCACATCTTTCTTTTGCAGTACAAGTTTCGTCACAATCAGAACCACGTTGAATCCGCCATTACATCCCAAGACAAATTCTCAACCCAATTTTCGGTCTAATCCTCGAAGATACAAAAAGAAAATCTGGCGTAGTCTATCTACATAGAAATCGCCGACCAGCCTAATCCTCGAAGACCCAGTTCCAAATTTCGGTCTCATACAAGTTCTTCAAATGGCAATCGCCGGAAAGCATAAAAGAACGAGGGCGACATTTTCCCCGTACCTTAGTTTATCGGTAAACAGCAGGTGACCGGAGCCAATCTTTGACCAGGCGACGACCACGAGAACTCTCGAGAACGCCAAACAGGGAACGAAAGGGGAGAAATTCAGGAGATGAGGGAGCTGGGTTAGATTGGGTCAACGGAGATTCCCGCTGATAGATGATTTCTCTGTCTCGGCGGCAACGACGTGGCCGGAGAAACAGCGGCGACGGTGAGGAAAAGATTGGGTTGGTTGGTTGGTTGGGATTTGATTGCTTCCCGCTAGGTGGGTTTATAAGAGATAGAAATGGTGATGTTTTCAAGATAGAATTGGAGATGGATGATGGATTTGGATTGTTCAATTTTGGTTAGATTTTGTTGGCTAGTTGTAAATTTCTCTAATCCTTTTTCCAACTGTGGTTATTGCTGTCTCCGTCCTTGTGTGGAAAACTGAAAGAGTTCTTACCAAAAAGAAAAGGACTGAATGAGTGGTTGGATGGGTTTTGGAGGTAGGTAGCAGAACGCGTCAGATGTGAAATTTAGCAATGTAGGCGACAATGTTGGCTTTACCGCTTTACGGCTAAAACTAAACTGGAGCGTAACTCAAAGATGAGGGGAATGCCAAGCATTTCTTGGTGGATATGGCCCTTTTGCCATCTTTGTAGTGTGAAACTTGTGTCTGTTTGAGTTGGTTGAATGGAGTTCTTGTATCTTGTAATGAGCAATGTTTGAGACACTCTAGTTTTCCGGTCGGTCGGACTGGATATCGGATTCAAAATGACTGGCAGTTTTAACGGTAGGAAACGATTTTTTTTTTGTCAAAAGATATCATATATTGATCATTGCATAAAATAGTTACACCCTGGAAACTAGCCAGGTCTGGAAATCAAAGAAGCGACTCATAGTCGGGTACAAAGAAAGGGCTTTCCTAGCTACCAAATGAGCTACCCTATTGTTCTCCCGACCTACAAACCGCACACTAAAGCCAGACTGAGTACGAATATAATGAACAACCTCTTCAAGCACCGCACCCAACCGGCTATCTCTTGTGTCGGCCTGATTAATTTTATCAATTATCACTTTCGCATCGCCCTCAAAACGGACAGCCGACAAACCTTGCTCCATACACCAAATGATAGCCTCACGAAGCACAATTAATTCCACCACTGCAGGATCATCTATTTGAGCAAACTAGATCCCTCTAGCCATTAAGAGTGTCCTCGTGGGGTCAAAAAGAACCATCTCACCAGCCGAATGAGACCCACCCTTAGTAGCCCCGTCCCACATGCAGACCAAATGGGAATCATCCAATTGAGGTGAAGATCGCATTATCGGGACTTGTGCCCTAGGGACCTGGTCTACTGGGAGCCCCACCCATTCCTCATACTGCTAATTAAACTGGCGCATAAGAGCTGGGATCCCAAATTGTTTGCCCTCAAAAACCACCCAATTCCGAGATCGCCTGATCTTCCAAAGGATCGCAACAACAACCATAACCACCGACGGTTGGTGAATCAAACCCAGCAGACGCTTGAGAAATAACGGAAAAGTCTGCCGAGGCAATCCCTCTCCCAAGTATTCCAGCCCAGAATAATCCCAGAGAGCCCGCGCCACTGGACAATAAAGGAACAAGTGCTCCAGGGTCTCCGGGCATCCCAACAAACTGGACACCGGGGTTGCACCTGGACCTTTTTCTCAATAAGCGCCTCCATAGTCGGCAGAGCCCGATTAAGAATTTGCCAAACAAACACCTTCAACTTCGGAGGGATGTTGGCCTCCCAGACTCTAATCCAACTCGGTTTATCCATCCAGCTCACCGAGGAACGCCACCCCCCTCCTTCTGTCCAAATTGACAGCCAAATGATAAGCCGTCTTAACCGAGAAGACCCCGTCAGCCGTAAAATGCCAGATGAGCTTATCCGGAACATCCCGACGCGGGAGGGGAATAGCTTTAATAGCCTTACAGGTGGGAGGGTCAAACCATTGACTAAGCATTCCATCCGACCACCTCCCTCCCCCCTCACGAATAACCTCCGCCACCAAGGGATCACCCCCCTCAGGCAAGATCCGAGGATTATAGGCAGGGGGATCCAACTGATACCCAGGAATCCAGTTAGACTGGAGAAGGGAGACCGATTGACCATTTCCCACCTGCCATCTCAACCCTCTTTCCAATAACATACGCCCATGAAGGATACGGTTCAATTATAGTTTAGTACAAAATATTTTATTAATAACTTTTTTCGTATGACTTCCATAACAGTTGTACAACCCTTGGTAAGGAGTATTTGTCCTTTTGCTCTATCTTTTGTGATAATAACACATGAGCATCATCCAGCTTTAGGGTTAAATGCACTGGGTGGCATTTAAGTATCATGCAGGTTGTATGATGACCACCTAACCTATTTTTGTTGCAACTAAAACATATAAGTCGAATGTCAGTTGCATCATCGCCATTTTTAGTTCCTAGAATTATGGGTAGGTACCAAATAGAAATTATTTGATGTGATGGGGTTAGGGATGACAACAAAACCCAAACCCACGGGTACCCACCCGACCCAACCCGATCAACGCGGGTAAAATTCTTGTTGACGGGTTTTGGGTCGGGTTTGGGTTTAAACCCGTTCACTATTCACCGGGTTGGGTTTGGGTTTTGGTAAACCCGACCCATGGGTACCCGCCCACACCCATGTAATTAATTTTCTCGGTATATCTAATATTCTGAACAACTAATCTTATTTATGTTTGTGGAGACATGTCTAATTTTTTCTTTCTAACTGTGTAGAATGAAGTTGATGTCATCAAGTGGAGAGTGAAGAAACTTAATTGAAAGGAAGAAGCTTTCAATTAATCATGTTATTTATGGATAATTTGTGATTTGCTTCAATTTTATTGAGTTTTCTAGATTGGTGTTGAACAATTTGTATAGTTAATTTGTGATTTGCTTGAATTTTCTAGAATGGTGTTTTATATGTGGATAATTTGTATTGAGAGATTGATATTTTGACTTTAATTTTGATAGGAACTTGTTATTGTAAATTTTTTACGACAAAAACCCGTGGGTACCCATGAACCCACGGATACCCAGCGGGTTGGGTTGGGTTTGAGTTTTTCAAACCCAGTGGGTTTTATCCCGGATTTTTTTCACGGATAAACCCATGGGTTTGGGGCAAAACCCGACCCAACCCGACCCATTGCCATCCCTAGATGTGGTAGTCTAATGGAAAGATGGTGTGCAATGCGCCGAATATGGATTGATATTTATGTGAAGTACGAAAACAAATGGAATAAATGTGAGATGTATAAAACTTGTTGAATATTAGTAAAAAGGTAAACCATTCTTCTCAAGAGAAAGGTTAGGGAAAAGCATAACCCAAGGATTAGCAAGCCATTGAACTCAAACCCCACAATACCCTATGGTTTGAAAACTTTGAGTGAACTCAATCTATGAAAGACCCCAAAATTATCAAGTTTTCTAGGCTAAGACAAGTAACAACCCAATTGGGGCCGAGTGGTTAAGCACTTTACTAGAGGTAAACATTGTAATGCGAAAGTTAACTCAACCGTCCAACTCAAACCGATACATAGGCAAAACTTGAAAATTACAAAACATTTGGATGAGTAATGATTTATTTTAATGAGACTCGACAACCTTGTCGATTAGATGGAGCTTTGGGGCGGCCAAACCCTGAGGGGACTCAACCCGACCATCTCGTAGTTTCACTTCACACCTATGTTGCACTCACTAATAACCCACCGCCTTTTATTTATTTCAGCACAACATCAATTTGTCTCTGTAGCTCTCATTAAATTATTAATTGGCAAGTTCCTGGAAGTCTGAGTTACTATCGCTTACGAAAATTTAGAGAGTGAATTAGGGCGACAAATAAGGATTTTTAGGGCGACGAATAACAATCCCTTTTTTTTATTGTTCATGAAATGGTCGGTTATCATGGGGGAAGGACTATTGTAGGGTCCTGGCTCTACACATGTGAAGTACCAAGCGGTTGCACAAGCATCCCGATTAATTTGTGCAAGGTCATTCTTTAATTGAAAGAATAAATCAATGCCAAGAGGGATAATTAACCAAAATATCATATGTAGACCCTGTAACAATATGGTCATAAATGTTGATAATGTAACAAAAAGTTTTGGATAAATATATGGATGGAAAGTAAACAAAATGGTCATAAACGTTTATATCTTTTCATCCAAAATGTTCAAATTACTTATCGTGCATAAGCGGTAGGCTTAATGGTTGGTTATAATGCTCAAATTACTTGCTATATATATGCGGTAGGTTTAAGGGTTGGTTATTACTTTTTGAAGTGAATCAGCAAACTAATTAGACATTTTGGACAAAATGATGGTCAAAAAGTAAATAAAATGGTCAAAAATTTCACATACGTATCACAATATAAAAAATGGCCAAAGTGAAGTCAGCCTACATAATCAAAAGAAGTTAGCTCTAAAGGGACAATAACAAGGCTTCATGTGTCACTCGATGGGTAGTACAGTTAGCAGTTCAAGGAACTACGCCTAATACTATAAATAGATGATAAGACTTGACTAACTGACTATACTCCCGAAGCAGGAGCCCCCAAGCGAATCCACCACCACAGTTTTTTTATAAATATTATGTAAGGTCATTTATCTTTTTGATAACAGTTTATTAAAATTTGATACTTTTCGTAATTTGATGAGGACATCAAGGGGCCAATCACTCGAACTAAGGCTAAGGCATTCAAAGAGAAGTTTGCTACTTATTTGGAGTGCTATTTTCGAGACATGGATGTGGAGTTGCTGAAGTCCAAAACATGTATGATGATTCAAGTCGTGGAAGAGGAAGGAAGTGCTAAAGAGAAGGCAGATTGCAAGAAGCAGCCTTAACGGGTTTGCTTAACGGGTCCAGCCTTAACGGGTTTACTTAACGGTTTGGGCTTAACGGGTTTGCTGGGATGTTTCTGAGTTTCCTTGTTTTAAAGTCGGTTTATGATTGTTTTTCCATGTCGGAGTCGAATTTGGGTTGTACTTTGCCTATTTAAAGGGCTGAACACGTTGGTTTTTTTTAGACAATTATCACCAAACTTCTGATTTATTCAAGGCTTTTGCCGAGTCCTCCTTTGAGGTTTTTAGCCCTACTTTCTTCTTCCATTGAGTGATTCTGGAGAGAGCTAGTGCAAACTCTTATCAATCGGATATCCACTTAGATTGTGGCGAGTTCTACCCTTCCAAGTGCCCTTTACTTCTAGTTGGGATTGTCCGATTGGTTTGACATACCAATTGCCCCTTTCCACAAGCAAGTTCTGTCCGATTGGAGTCCATCTTTATCCTTGTTCTTGTTCGAGTGAAAGCTGCGTGACTTTGATTGCATCATAATTTGATCCACTTATTATTAAACAAATTTTTTTATTGCATACAACATTAATCATCTCATCAATTTGCATTACGAAAATATTTTGTAAGTTAAGTAATT
The DNA here is from genome assembly GCA_964030455.1 of Linum trigynum. Lineage (NCBI taxonomy): Eukaryota > Viridiplantae > Streptophyta > Magnoliopsida > Malpighiales > Linaceae > Linum > Linum trigynum. The sequence goes on from OZ034814.1 coordinate 11,400,792, forward strand.
TAACATAATAGTTTAATCAAATGTGAGATTCATCCGTAAGACAGTAACTTAATTTTATTATTAGAGCATTCACTACAAAATATTTAGGTAACATCATTTTATAAAAATAACGTAAATTACAAATATATTACGTAAAACTTATAAGTGAACAATGATTTCTTATGTATCAGTTAAACAAATGTACCATATAAGTGTTCCTTAATAATTAAAATCCTAAGTAAAGCTTATAGAAGTATCTTACCTAAATTATTTTAGATATTATTTTATTTCAACTAAATCATCAAATGTGAGGATGAAAAGTTAATTATTATTAGTTGCTCACCGTCGCGAAGCGCGAGCCAAAAAACTAGTTTGTTTTATACTGCAAGAAATGTATAAATGGCGGTATATATGGTGACTTTTATTCTGCCACCACACGCACTCCTCGTGGCACATCGTGAATATCTTACACTAGCGAGGGCATTTTCGTCAGTTCAAGTTCAAGTTCAATCATCAAATGTGAGGATGAAAAATTAATTATTATTAGTTGCTCACCGCCGCAAAGCGCGAGCCAAAAAACTAATTTGTTTTATACTGCAATAAATGTATAAATGGCGGTATATATGGTGACTTTTTTATCGTGCTACCACATGCACTCCTCGTGGCACATCGTGAATATCTTACACTAGCGAGGGCATTTTGGTCGGTTCAAGTTCATTTATCCTTTTAATTATATTTCTTTTTTGTTTCTACCACTCTCGCTCTCTCTCTAGTCCACGAGAAACTGATTTCCCAGTTTTCCCCAATTTCACACTTCTTCTCACTTTCAGCTTCTTTTCCTCCCAAATCCCAATCCATCTCTCTCCGCTACCGAATCCGCCTGATCCGATCTTTCCTCAACCCTTTAATTTCCATTTTCCCATCCCACCCTTCTCTTCTCTTTCGATCATCTTCTCCCGATCCTTTCCCTCCAGTGATTGCGATACCCAACTCTCACTCCAATTCCCGGTAGACAATTCAATGCTCCACCTTTCGGGGACGCGAGTAGCTGCGATTCCGTGTTCGAATTCGTGACGACTTTTTGGCTACTTTCTCTGTTCTGGAGTTGGGTTCCCTATTTGAGAGAGATTGCGATGAAGATCGAGGAGCTGGACGATCAGGAGTCCGGTCTTGGTTGTAGGGAAGAAGACAATGGCGTTTACGAGAAGCAGATGATGCAGCTTCAGATTGTTAGGGTTGACGCCAAGCGAGCCCTGGTTGGAGTTGGTGCTCGGATTCTTTTCTACCCCACGCTTTTCTATAATGTGTTTCGGAACAAAATCCAGGCTGAGTTCAGATGGTGGGATGAAGTTGACCAGGTTGATCTTCCTACCTCTCTTCGTTCTATCCTTTTGCTGCTCTGTTATGGGTGGAAGTATGCGGATCGGTTTTCCTTTTGGGTGTTTTCCTTTTTGCCGTTTATCAAGTGTTTGGTAGCTGAGAAACTGGAGGGGGCTGTTTTGCTTCTTAGGAGAAACTTCTAATTGTGTATTTGCTTTCCGTGTTCAAGTCGGCGTCTTTCTGTAAACTGGATGGTGTATTCACGTTTCTGGCCAGGAAAATAGATTTGATTGATGTTGTTGGTCATTTGGGCGACCAGTTTTCTAGCTAGTATTTGATCGTTGGGAATTGGGATACAAGATGGCAGCTTGTTGAAGATGTGGAGATGAAATATGATTCACTCGATTTGAGCTTATGTTATTATTTGGTTAATATTTTGACAGTTTCCGTTGCTTTTTTCCCCTGCAGTATCTACTACTGGGTGCCGTCCCATTTCCTAAGGATGTTCCCCGGCTGAAGAAGCTTGGTGTTGGTGGAGTCATCACCCTCAATGAACCATACGAGACTCTGGTTCCATCAGCCTTGTATCGTGTGGGTTATTTTCTACACTCCAAATGATCCACTTATGCTAATGGTTCGATGTAGGTTTGTTTGCAACCATCCTGGCTGTACTAATGCGAACTTCCTACGATTTCTTGGTTTACAATCTACTTGGGGTTTTAAGCAATGTGAATTTTATGAACTAACTGCAGGATGTCCTATACTGGGCAAAAGGCTGTTGTTCGGCTAGCGATCTAATTATGTCATGCATCTAGAGCAAAGTATCAAATGAGCTTCTGTGTGGCTTCTTGTTTGCAAGCCCTTTCCGTTTAGTTAGCAACTCACTACCGAACCAATTGCGTTTTCTCATGCTTGCTTTACTATGTGTGTTTGCAGGTCCATGGAATTGAACATCTAGTCATTCCAACAAGGGATTATCTCTTTGCCCCTTCTTTTGCAGATATTAGTCTGGCAGTGGACTTCATCCACAGTGAGTAATTTTTGTTATTATATATATTTGAAGTATCAACAGATCTTCCATTCTGCTTGTGCTTAATTATGGTGTATTTACTTAGACTTGAATCTCTTCTCTATTTGTGCTTCAGGGAATGCATTGTGTTGCAGAACTACCTACGTTCATTGCAAAGCTGGACGTGGAAGGAGTACTACCATTGTGCTCTGTTATTTGGTAAAGGCTGCTTTGGTTCAAACATCTCGCCTTGACTACTCTTGTGGGTTATAGCATTTATTAGAGTCGTATGCTATATATTGCAGGTAAAGTATAAGCACATGACGCCTGGCGTGGCCCTTGATTACGTGAGGTCTAGAAGACCTAGAGTGTTGCTAGCTCCTACGCAGTGGAAGGTAATTCATCACATTCTCTTTTTGACAAATTTGTTGTTAGAAGGTTGAAAGGTTCATCACATTCCTTTGAAATATGCAGGCTGTTCAAGAATACAGTAGACGCCATTCACGCCAGTTATCCTCTACCACGTGGTCTCCATCAGGGGACGAAGTTCTCATTACGAAAGCTGATCTCGAAGGATACCATAGTTCCTCCGAGGATGGTGCTACTAGTACTGGTAAGGAATTGGCAATTGTACCAAGAATGATGTCGAGGCCCATGATAGCCCGGTTGTCCTGCCTCTTTGCGTCTTTGAAAGTATCGGGAGTCTCTGGGCCTGTTGCTGGGCGGATGCCTGAGGCGCGTGCTTGCTAAAGATTACCCGGGATACCAATAGGGTTGTTGTATTGTACAGAATAAGCCTATCTTGTTTATGACCAAAGAGCGATGAGAGAAAAAAAAAGGAGGTAATTGTGTATAATGCGATGCCAATTGCCATAAAAGAAAGGCCGCAGCAGCAGCTGCTTGTTCATAGCTTTGCTTTGGGTTATCGTTTGAGCATTTGTTGCTTGCAGATGTGTTTTGCCTTTGCAGGTTTTTGCTGAATGATGGTGATGTAGCTTCATTTTTTCTCGCAGTTTGGAGGTACTACTGGAAATGGTGGGGAATTGTAACTTTAGTTAGTGTGAGTCTTGTCCCCGTTGTATCGCTTTAGTACGAAACGATTGGATCGCTTGGTAGGATTTCATCAATCTCCTGCACTTGCTGAGTTGCAGTTGCACTGGTCTATTTCTGGAATATGGTAGGACTGTTCTTATAAAAGGTAAAGAGGGAAGATTCCTGGTGGGTGGTGGAATATGCTTAGAGGATTATGCCAAACTTTTGGTTTTTGCAAGGTGACACCAAAGCTTTGGAGTTATTTGTTGTGGGAAAGGTAGTGGTTTTTATTGGGTACCTTCACTCTCAAGTCTGTGAAATGCTTTCGGCTGCGTTTTGTAAGTTTCAGACTGTGATCGATAACTACAGCATTACGCGATTGAATATTTGATCATCGTTTCTGCAATGGAGAATCATTCAACTGTTCACCCAAAGAGGGGTTATTACTAATTCGTTTGGGCCTGAGACGATGGGCTTGTGAGCGTAGATTAGATTCTTCACGGTTAAACCTCTTTCGTCCCTGTCGGCCCGCTAGGTGACCTGATTAGTGATAGAAAATGTGGTGGTGCGGGTATCTCAATGCTCATATCCGTCATGCACCAAATGCGGATCGGGTGGCTAATTCTCGCATGGATATGGAGCGGGTCAACCCACTCCTACATTATTATTGAAAAAAAATATGCAAAATTCTACTTTTTAAGATAGAACACTTTATGAATGAAAAATAGTGATAATAGAATTGATAATTGAGGCTAACTAGATGAAGATCAAGTTTAACTTGTTGAAGAAAAGTCAAAATAAAAGAAATATGAACAGATATTGTAAGAAATTGAGATAGAACATGCCAAGAACAGGACGAGGCAGAGCGGGTCGGAAGTAGATACCCATGTCCCGTCCCACGCTACTGTATGTTGGGTAACACACGGTGAGGCGTGTTCAAATCGTCATCACCAGACGTGATCTGTGTTTTGATAGTGTTTTTGTTCGCTTGGGATTAAACATCAAATTATATGTGATACTAAAAGTTCTGATGTGCAGGTCAGTCCGATTAGAAATACATATCACCGAATCTATTTTGACGGGGGATTTTAGTGATAGATAAATCATGATTTTAGTACAAAATACTTTATTACTAACTTTTCCGTTATAACCTTAGGTACAATTTCACCATTGATGTGAGCTAGGTCCTCATGAATAAGCTCTAGAGTCGGCAAATTGTGCATTGGCAGACCTCCATTGCTTCTCTTTTACTCCTGCCTAGCTTACTATTTCTTTTTTACCCTTCTTCATGCACGCACAAACTGCACCAGCAAAGACACCAACATTTCATAAGGGTTTCTCTTGTACCGATTGGTGGATGGAGAATTCAAGTATGGAGAGTACATCTTCCAATCTTTGCCCAACTACATTCATTCTAAAGCCAACCCTTTCACAGGATACGACATAGACAAGTCTCGTACTGCAATCTATCGAGCTACAGATGAATTGCAGCACGGCTGGAGGACAGATCGAGGAACCCCTTCGCTTCCCTTGCACGTTATAAAGGACCGAAGACCAACCACAAGTTTTTTTCTGGCCGTCATGGCTGCAGCCTCTTGCCTTTCCATCGCTACATAAACGTCTAAACTGTTCGACTTAGAGCTCACATTTCCATAGCGGGCATTAGATGATGAACTTGGAATCCGAATCAGAAACTGCAGGGCTTTCACATTCTGGGCGTCGAGGGCCTCTACCTGTAAAAGTGATGGATCGCAGCAAGAAAACTTGGCGCAAATAGCTATTTTTGGACCAGTAAGACACCCAAGAAAACAATCATTCAGGTTGCAACTTGCTCTGGCTACCAAAAGAAACCAGTAGGAAGTGTGCTCTTTGTGAATCTGAACGACATGAAACTGTTGGCAGGCTGAGCACCCTCCTATGAAGTTTTATTTTTAAAAAATGGGTTCTTTCGTATAACATCTCTACTTATTTCATCAACTGCAATAAGCTCCTATGTCATTATGAAGCAGAGCTAGGATGCACAAATAGACTTCAGCCTCTCGTCAGGGACTGCTTCATTTCGATTTGAACTTGCTGCTGACCGAGTCATAAGTTGGAACGTTGATAACTGCAGGATATCAGTGAAAACAAAATCAATTCAATTGATTGATGAAGGAATAATCGAAACCAGCACTAGTTCGTAGGTTTTTTCTCAGTAAGTGGGTGTTTACCATCTCCGTAGGACGCCATCGTAAGAGGGGAAGAAATGAGCTTCTGTGCAAGCTTGGCAACATCCTGCTCTGTGACTGCATCTATGGCTTTCAAGAAATGATCCACCGGTTTCCTAGAAGAAAGAAATTTCAAATAGAACTGATCAATGAATAACCAAACAAATAACCTGAAAGATTACGAATAAGCTGGGTTCATTTGTGAAAAGTCGCCCAGCAAAATATCAGTCAATTAATTAATCAAGTCATTGACGAGCACATTCATATTCAATCTCTTAGAGATACAGCTTTAGTGCAAAGAACACAAATGTATAAGCTTTCCAACCTATTGAACTTGTAGAGACATCACTTGCATAAGCCAAGCTCTTGAGAAAAACCCAAAATAAGATCATGAAACATTGAGAGTTGAGATCATAAAACAAATACTGTTGTTATTCCATCAAAGTTCTCAATAACTATTTCTAATATTACCAAATCCATGGTTAGACGAATTGCCTTGAAAAGACTGTTCAGGATGCAACTAACACAATTCCCCGACTCCTAACATATCCTTCAAACCTCAAATCTATACACAGCAGCAGCTGAATAGTCATCCATCCATTCAGTATTACAGATTCCATCAACAGAACAACCCAAGTTTCATATAAGGGAAAACATAAAGAAGCAAAAAGGGCCAGCACGTGCAGCATATGTTATTTCACTATTTGTCCTAACCACTAACTATGTTCTTGCTCAGTAAAGCCTGTGGCATGTCATAGACAGCGGATGGCATTAAGGAAAAAATGAATCATTAACGTGAACTCTTTCGTTATAGAAGAATTCCAAGTATAAGTAAACCTACGCTTTAGCAATAACCACAGATTGACTGGATACCACAAAACTAAATAGAAAACGCATGTAAAATTATAGGCGGAAAGGAACATATTCCTTCCACTAGCTTATGTTACGCTACCCTTTTCATTAGACACAGAAACATGAGATATACAGTACCTCTCACTATACGTCAAAATTTGTCTACCAATGTCTTCAGAAGCAACCATCTGGGAGACACATAGAAACAAAATAAGATTCCAAAAATCATAAAGCATGGTCAACTGTGAAACAGGCAAGGATATATCCACATACTCTGGATTCTAAATTCATCAAAATGGCAGATTTTGTTGCCTGCTTGGCACGGGCCAATTGCACAGGATCAACTGGAGGAAGCAGGAAGGGAAACCTTGTCAATTACCAGTCAGGATTCCATACATCTACAAGTATAACAACCAATATATAAGAGTGGTAGCAAACCTTCACCAGGCTTAGCAACAGCAATAAGTTCACTAGCGGCGATATCAATCGCTTTCGCCGCAAAATTTGAAGTCTGCATTCAGGAAGAAAACTAGTCTTTAGGAGCAACATGTCTACCGGCAGAACTTGAAACCAAGGATACACATTCTTTCAGTAGGAAAAAAGAAACGAAGTAGGAACAGAGGATGCTGACAGCCATAGCATAGAAAACGGATCCCTTACAGTGGTTGCTTGGATACCAAATAAGGCAGTTTTGTTGTAAATATTGTTGAATGCCGAAAATGACTGAATTTGTGAACACTGATTTAAGACATTAAGGTCTGTTCAACATATCAGCAAATAAAATATTCATTAATGCCAGAATGTCACCAAAGAAGTAAAACAGTTAATAGTTACAAGATTCCTACAATGGTCTAGGGCCGTCAAGGAGGCATGATAGAAACTTACAAAGCCTTGAGTACATTCCTTTTCCAGGGCCGCCCGTAGAGAATGATCCACCACCTCCCATAAGCATCTGCCAAACATTTAAGTAACAATTTATTGTTGTCTTCAACTTGGTACTTAGATAATGTGAAAATTGAAACGAATAGATAAATATTATCAAGTAGATAACAGAAACAACCTTGGATATGCACCCCACCTCACCAATTTTTATATTTTTCATAACAGAAATAAAAGTAAAAGAAGCAAGCATCGAAAGATCATGAACCTGAAGAACAGTCAAGCTCATTGCATCCTTATCCTGATGCCAACCACCAGGGAGTTCGAAAGCGAGAGCAAAATGGGTCATCATATCCTGCAGTGAGAAAAAGGAAAATTATCCGAGGTTATACATTCTACATGGATGGCTTACATAGGTTGAACTGACATTGACATATATCTGTGATTCATACCCCTGACTCTCCTTGACAACGGTAATCGCCTCCAGTATACACAGATTGAGGCTCAGCAGGTTTTGGAAGTTGAGGTAGGTCGGAGAGAAGAGGTTCGGCAATGGATACTAGTTCCTCGTGCTCAACACCAGAAGCTGCAAGCACCATCCGAGGGGCAGTGTAATTTTCCTAGAGGTTCCAAAAATATATAGTTCAATAACACAATTTGGTTGAGGGTGCAACTATTTCATTTGGAAGGGGATGCAAAATGTATAAGACTTACAGCCACAAATTCCTCCAACATAGTACCATTTAACCTATTAATAGCTGATTCAGGAGCTAAAAGAGGATTTCCCAGTGCGCCAGAAAAGCCAGCAGAGTGAATGGACTCCAAGAGTAAGCCATGCGGATTGTTAGAAGCTTCACTAATCTCAGATTTGACCTTCAGAAGCTGGAGTAGCAGGAAAAAAATTGCTAAGAGGACAACATTAAATATCACAATCTGTGAAAGATGGGAAACAGAAGATGCAGATTACCTGTTCGTTGACCTCCCAATCTAGGAAAACTGGGTTCCTTACAATATCAACTAGCAACTCCACCATCTCAGGTACGTAAGTCTTCAGAGCATCAAAAGTATATCCCATTTGCTCCCGAGATGCTGAGGCTTGTACAACACCTCCAACTGCCTCCACTTCTCGCACAACTCGCAAATGGCTGCGATTTCTAGTACTTTTGAAGGCCATTTTCTCCAGCAGATGAGTGCTCCCAAATGTGGCTGGTGACTCATAGATTGAGCCGCAGTCAATGTATAGGCCAATTGATGCAGCAGGGTTCTAGCACACAACAGAGATAAGAAAGTACATAGATGGAGTGAGACAGGGGTGGCATCCGAGCAACAAATTGTAAAGTTTATCCCAAAAAAAGAAGTTCGAATTACCGAAGATGATTCAGATGCAATTTTGACACCATTAGGGAGCGTAGTAATCTTGGTTTTCCCCGGTTCAACAAGATCAGGCAGGGATGGTGGGAGCTCAACTCCTGGAAACTGAAAGTCAAGAGGCACCGAAGACTTGGAATTCCCACCAGTAAACCAACTTAAGATCCCGCCTGAAGAGGATGACTGCAATACAGCAGCACCCGAGCTTGCGAATCTTGCAGGTGACCTAGTGCTTACAGGGAACCTGCCGCTTGTACGCCCCTATTTACACAGTTCAACAGAATATAAAGTTCAAGCATTTTCACTCCATATTCGATACACAATATGAATCGAATAGAACACCAACATGCTAATATCTAAACATAAAGTGATCCACTACTAACAGGAGCCATCCTCTACGATCACAGACGTAAAAGAGTGTAGCAATGCCAAGACCTCGGGTCTATTCCAACATCCTCTTCTAGGACCTTCCACTTCAACTGAGAAAACACCAACACTCTAGGTACCCACCCAAGCCACGAATTATTCTACCAGATTAATCAACCATTTCACCAGCTTCTAAACCAAACGGAACTACGTATTTGTTCCAACGAGCAATAACTATTGCTCCCCGCATTTTCTCATCAACCAAACAGAACACAGCTAAACGAACAATCAAAACACGCCAAAGGAACACCCCCGAACTACGAAATGATCTAAACATGAAGCGATCGCTAGCTTAGTGGTTAGGGAATCGACATGCTTAGTCAAATCAAGGGGCGATGGAGCTTCCAATCATGCCGGAGTGTGAAACGAGAACCGCGTCTACAAAAAGGACCAAAGAGATCCAGATTCTTGGCTGTATAAAAGAGGGAGAGAGATTAACTGACCTTAAGAGACCTGAGGCGAGAAGCTGCGGTTCTATACATGGCTGATCGGCGAAACCCAAGATAGAATCGATGCTCCGATTAGTTCCAAAACGGAGGGGCACGGCGGATTCTGGATTTCGGTCTCTACTTTTCCCTCGTCTCACAGTATAATCCGATTGTTCTTCGGGGAGTGGCTTGACTCTTGAGAGTTGGAACCTGGCTGATGGGTTGGACGCTTGAAACTCTGATCTGGGCCGTCGAATGCGTTCTTGGGTTGGTTATTGGCTGCTCTTCTTCGCAGGCGGGCTTATGGGCTATGTAGCCTATTGTCCAAGGTTGTCGATACGGTTAATATCGTTGTGCCGGTTTACCAAGTGGACTGGTACGACCGGTGGTACAACAGATTTGTACTGATTCTTGTCGGCTTAATAAAATACGACATTCCAAAAATAACAAATAATCATATTTAAATACAACATTTAACGTTAATATCTAAAGATTTACACTAAAGTCCAACAAATTACATCAACTTTTAACTTTTATAGTCGTAAGATATATAACAAATTCATTTTCTATCAATCAAGTTTGCTAAAACTAGTGATGTTTTATTTAATGAATAAAAACTTTTGATGTAACGCTTAAAACTTTTACTGAATAGTTTGTAAACCAATCATGCGGGCATACTAGTGATGTTTATGTCGGTTTCTTGAGCCACATGACAACCATGATATAGCCTTATACTCGTTTTACTAACTGCCTTGACCCATTGACCGCGAATCTACACAATAAATAAAAGCCAAATCAGAAAATTTGAAGCCCCATTTCAAATTTCCTACATCCAGAGTGAAAGTAGGATGGACATTTTGGTCTTCACAATTACTTTTTTTTATTCATTAAAAAAACAATTACTAGGATTCGAACCATAACCACTTTAAAGAAAACAAAGATCATAACCAATCACACTAAGTATATTTGTTGTATCTTTTTAAATTAAAAACATATAATCGCAGAGAGGAAAAAACCCTTTCCCCATTTCAAATTCCCTGCTCCAGGAGCGTTTGTAGGAATGGTAGAATAGGGAGTGTCAATTTTTTTCTTTTTCCTCTGTGGAACGGGCTAACTTACCGTACACATGCAGATTTAAACGGGTCCAGGAGTGTCAATTTTTTTCTTTAAGTCCTTTTATTTCTCCGTGGTGGTAAAATATATATGAAAAGGAAAAAAAACTCATTTTTATTGCTAAAATGAAAAAATTTTAACAATAAACTAATGCATGGATTCTAATGGGCTAACCGCTAATCATAAAATAAAAGAGTTGAATGGCCCTGACCTACACAGGATTTTCCCATCAAATAAAACAAATGAACATCATGGGTTTGCCATTCTAAAACAAGCTATTTTCTTTAGAATAATATATATTATGCTATTATTTTATATCTTAGTGACTAAAATATAATGTATTTTAAAGTTATTCAATGGTTTAACCCAATTAGTCCAATTTTTATCATTTCAAATATATATTATGTAATTATTTGATATCATAATAATTAAATTATAGTGTATATTATAGGGAATCGTTTGGTATTTGTTAGTAAAAAACTAAACAGAAAGATCTATTTGGTTATTTTTAACATTAAAACGATCCTAAACATTTTCAGTTTCCTTTCGAAATTCTATAGTTTTATTCCTGAATCGGTGATGTGCAAATGGCGAATTGCAGTCATCTCTTTTCTTTCATTATTTTTTATTTTCAAATAGAAAGTTTAAAAGTAAAGAATAATTAGAGTTTGGCATGGGCGGTCAAACATGCTGAATTTCAAGTTCTGGCCCGTTTTGATCAAGTCTAATTTATAATCACATGGTTCTCTGATACCCGATAAAAATCTCAATCCAAACCAGTTTGGCAGGTGAGTCCGTGTTTACCACCATTTTCTAGGGATACAAGAACGGTGGTTCTTATCCCAAATCATGTTGTTCATTCTTGATTTCTTTATATTTTATCATGGTTTGGCAAAAAACCAGAAAGCACATTGATGACAAGATGAAAGTTTTATAAAGCAAATTAATCGGCCAACGGGCCGAGTAAAAGCTAGCAACGATAGTGAGATGCTCATTTCCCGAAAACCGGAGGGATATACGATTTTTTATTCGATTTTCTGGAATTCGGTTTCTATAAAACTTACTCCACCTCATCATATTACCAGAAACAATATTGTTTCACAAGCTAACAGGTACTTGATTTTGGTTCATAATGCTGATTTTTGATTCGTTGCATCATTCATGTCTCTTTCCTATTAAAATTCACTATTTTTATCACGTATTTCTCAAAAAAAAAAAAACTATACAACAATAAGCTATACACCCCATTACATTATCAAATTTCATACCTCACCTTTCTCCGCCCAAATGGCCGGGCCCACGCTAGTATTTGTAATCCACAGAAAAATGTATTTATGGTTTTGGAATTTGGGCATTTGTTCCACCAAAAAAAAAAGAATTTGGGCATTTGGCAGCGTTTTTAGATGATTTTTACGGCATATTTTAGATGATAAATTATTGACTTAAATTCTCATAATACAAGAAGTCTAATTAAGAGTATTTCCTTGCTTTACCATTATAATATTATATTTTCTTATAAAAAAATAGATATATGAATAATAGAACATTTGCTCTATGCATTATAGATTTTTATATTGATGAAACACAATAGATATTTCTTCACACTTCAAATATTATAGATTTCAAATACATTAAACACTGTAATTTTGAAAATATCATTATAAGTTACTTTCAAAACATTATAATTAGAAGAATGTGGGATTTTCATCCCTGACTTCTACGTAACAACTTTTGACCCTTTTCTCATTTTAAAGATAAAAATACTGTAATCATCAATAAAAAATAATGTTAGATGTTAATGAATATGTTCATAAATTACATGATACAAACTATAACATAATTACCGCCTGCCCAAAGGGCAGGGTGAAAGCTAGCCAAATATTAGGGACAAATTTTTCAAAGACAGAAATTAACATGAACGCTGGGCGGCTAATTAGTAACTAGCTTATTACCCGGCCCGTTGGTCGGATTACTATATGTTACCCACTTGTGAAATGAGAGAGAAAGCAAGTGAGAGTGAAGTGATTGGAATTCCACTTAATTAGGACCGACCCACTAATCTGATTCTTCCCAACCCGCCCCAACCTAAAGGATTAGAAGAGTCAATAAGAAAATACGAACGAAGAGGATTAGTCATATATCTTGACTCTTCAGAAGTGGGTCAAACAGGATCAAGGTTGGGTGAGGACAATTTTTAGCGCTGAGCAGAGTTCTAGGTTGAATAACTTTACTTAGGCCTAGAAATTGGTGCTGATGCAGACTGCAGTTTTTATTATACCATCATCAATCATCATTGAATTAGTCCTGGGCATCCCTCTCCGTTGTCGGTCTGAATTCTAATGATGGCTTCGTTCCTTGCACCAGCCATATCAGCGAGTTGTCATCTCGAGCATGATTTGCCTATGTACAAATGATACAATTAGAGTATGAAATTGAATTCAAATAAAAGGAAAAAAGAATTCTATCACATGCCAATAAATGCACACATAATAGTTGAAGCTAAGTGAAAGTCATTACTCGCACATCAATTCTCAAAAATTACAGACTAAACGGCTAGAATGGCACTGAAACTACCAAGAATCATGGACGAAATAACTTGTCAAATTAAATAATCCTTATACTGAAACTACCTTCTAACTTGAAATAAGACATGATCACAGTTCATAGCTCTCTTCTCACTATGAATTGGTTGCAGCTCGTTCTTATCACTGCCTCCCAAGCTCAATTCAAACAGAATAGAGACCGTTATGTAAGATAACCATATCCTTACTGATCATAATTCCTTTCTTCACTCCATTTTTGTTGGAGGAAAGAGTTATCCCCCTCTCCTGCATTTCCCTTTCCCCCTCTCTTCTCCCTCTTCTTCACAAACCGATCCCTAAACCAGCAACAACAACACAAAAATAGCCTTCGCCTCTGCCATCTCCATCTATGGAACGCGTTGGTGGCAAGACAGGACTGCAGAAGCAAAATTTTCTAAAATCAAACTAAATTTTTTGAAGGAGACTCAACCACGAAAAAGGAGTAAAGCAACAATGCTAATAGTTCAGATGGTTAGTTTTGATGTTATACGTTGCTTTTGTTCTGGTCTCCAGTATATCAACTGCAACAGAGATGTTTCCTCCAATCATCTTTAGTGCACGATTTAGAAGCAAGTCCTCCTGTTTGTGTCAAACGGAAACATTCATGGGTTCTTAACTCCCCTGTTAGTGTAAAAGCAGCAGCTGCAAAGAAGTTTGACAACACAGCAAGCACCTAGGCAAAATGATACAATGCAGTAGGTGATATGTGTCTCGAAGGTTTTGAGTTACTAAAGTTCATGTTAAAAATAAACATGAATTAAAATGGATTATTCTATTAAGCAAACATCCCCTCTAATCATACAAAGATCAGATATCCAATTCACAAACAATTAAGCCATAAAAAATCATCACACATCCACCACCTTTGATTGCCTAAATTTGATTTTTCGCAAAGTTATGGACTCTTAAGCGTAACGTTCATGGGTAGTCTGTTTCATAACTCTAGAGAGCACAGTAAGCAGCCACCAGCCAGACACAGTGCGGTAGGTGAATATGATTCTCAATTCACAATTTCTCACCACTGGAAGTAAGAACAGACTATCATAAGCGTAGCGTTTATGGGTGGTCTGTTTCACAGCACTACGACACAATTTGTTAAAAAAGAAAGAAAGGTATTTAGCATCACGGCAGAACAACTTTTACAGGCCAACAACGACAACATACTGCAACCACCAGAACTGGTATCACAACTCATAGGGAAAATCAAAAGATTTACTCTCAAATTAAGCAGTTACAACATCGAGCAATCGTCAAGCACATACACCATCACAAAAGTCACGAAACCTGATTCACAAAGCATTCAAACATTTGAGGACATTTCGGCAAAGGTACAACTTATATGTCTTTTTTCCAAGCCATTTCCATCAACATGCTAATAAATTTGCAATGCTTAAAACAAACGAGGCAAAACTTGAAATTCAGCATGTTTGACCGACCCATGCCAAATTCTAATTATTCTTTACTTTTAAACTTTCTATTTGAAAATAAAAAATAGCGAAAGAAAAGAGACAACTACAATTCACCATTTGCACATCACTTATTCGGGAATAAAACCATAGAAATTCAGAAGTAACTGAAAATGTTTAGGATCGTTTAATGTTTAAAATAACCAAATAGATCTTTATGTTTAGTTTTTTACTAACAAATACCAAACGATTCCCTATAAAATACACTACAATTTGATCATTATGATATCAAATAATTATAACATATATATTTGAAATGATAAAAATTGGACTAATTGGGTTCGTCGAGGTTGAACCATTGAATAACTTTAAAATACATTATATTTTAGCCACTAAGATATAAAATAATAGCATAATATATATTATGCCAGAGAAAATAGCTTGTTTTAGAATGGCAAACCAATGATGTTCATTTGTTTTACTTGATGGCCAAATCCCATGTAGGTCAGGCCCATTCAACTCTTTTATTTTATGGTTAGCGTTTAGCCCATTAGATACCATGCATTAGTTTATTGTTTAATTTTTTATTTTTAGCAATAAAAAGGATTATTATTTTTGCCTTTTCATATATATTTTATCACCACGGAGAAACATGCTAATAAATTTGCAATGCATAAAAAAAACGGGGCAAAACTTGAAATTCAGCTTGTTTGACCGCCCCATGCCAAATTCTAATTATTCTTTACTTTTAAACTTCCTATTTGAAAATAAAAAATAGTGAAAGAAAAGAGATGACTGCAATTCACCATTGGCACATAACTTATTCGGAAATAAAATCATAGAAATTCAAAAGGAACTGAGAAATTCAGCCTGTTTTTGCCTTTTCATATATATTTTATCACCACGGAGAAATAAAAGAGCTTAAAGAAAAAAATTGACACTCCTGGACCCGTTTAAATCCGCATGTGTACGGTAAGTTGGCCCGTTCCACAGAGGAAAGAGAAAAAAATTGACACTCCCTATTCTACCCTTCCTACAAACGTTTTTAGAATGACAAGCCAATGATGTTCATTTTTTACTTGATGGCCAAATCTCTTGTAGGTCAGGCCCATTCAACTCTTTTATTTTATGATTAGCAGTTAGCCCATTAGATACCATGCATTAGTTTATTGTTAAATTTTTTATTTTTAGAAATAAAAAGGAGTATTGTTTTTGTCTTTTCATATATATTTTATCATCACGGAGAAATAAAAGAGTTTAAAGAAAAAAATTAACACTCCTGGACCCGTTTAAATTTGCATGTGTACGATAAGTTGGCCCGTTTCACAGAGGAAAGAGAAAAAAATTGACACTCCCTATTCTACCCTTCCTACAAACGCTCATGGAGCAGGGAATTTGAAATGGGGGAAGAGTTTTTTCCTCCCTACTATTATATGTTTTTAATTTGAAAAGATACAACAAATGTACTGATTGGTTATGATCCTTGTTCTTCTTTAAAATGGTCATGGTTCGAACCCCAGTATGTGTCTTTTTAATGAATAAAAAAAAGTAATTGTGAAGTCCAAAATGTCCTTCCTACTTTCACTCTCGTTGCAAGAAATTTGAAATGGGGCTCCCGTTTTTCCCTTCAGTGTATTATAATATGTGTAGATTCACTGGTTTTAGAATCGGATCGAATGATCAACTGGAAAAGTTAGTGGTTTAAAGTTCAGTGATTCAACGTCACAAAATCGTTTATTAATCGTTGATAGAACCGTTCATGATATATAACTTACAAGACTTGTATAATACAATAATTTAAGAATGAAGTTATCATTGACCATAAACAATTTCAAATTCATATCACCATCAAAATATCTAACAAATCATTCAAACATTCTCACAAAAGAAATCATAATTTTTTTTTCATCCAAGTTAAAAAAAAATCAGAAGAGGAAGCAGAAAAAAAAATTAATAATTCTTATTTGACAGTCTTAATTTACGTTAAAGTATGTTTTTATTATTTTGTGGTTAAAATAGTGAATCATTAGACCAGTTAAACCGTGGTGGTTCATTTGATTTTATGTTGAACTGTGAAAAATCGTTTTGTTCATCAATAACCGTCCAAACAATGAACCAGACTGCTATCGTAACTGGTTCGGTGGTTCTACTAGCTCATCCGTTGATCAGGTTCGGTTCTTATAAATAATTATCAATTCTCTTGAGAGGAGTGAGGATGACCGTCCAAAATGCATCCACAAGGACGATTATCGATTAATGGAGGTGACAAGTAGATTGGATTAATGGATTGCTGAATTGGATTGATTGATTCATGGATCAAATGAATTGGTGGATTCATGAATTGAATCAAATAGATTGGTGGGCTGGATCATGAATCCAAGTGAAATTTAAACATTGGACCAAAATGTAAATTTTGAAAAGTTTAAGCATTAACATATCATAATAAAAATATTTATATACCAAAACATATTTTTGTAATGATAAAATTAAAATTTAGGTATGGAAATGCAAAATATAAAAGGTATAAGAATTGTACTATAATTTTTCAAATGTCCATGAATCCAATTTATGAAATCACCAATCCAATTGGATTTGGATCAAATAGATTGGACTAATTGATTATTTTAGTGAAAGAATTGAATTGGATACAATAGCTCTACGCTTGGCCGATTAATTATTTTATCTCCTTTTATGTAATTTTAGATTTTGGTAGGGTGACTTGTAACTTGAAGAAAATGGTTGCTCGTTAGTGACTTGATGTTGCATTATTGCGAAACAATTTCGTAAGGTATGTATCTTATTCTTCATTATGTTTCGAAGAATGTAAGTGTTTCATTTGGTGGATCGTTTGCTGGAAGTGATCCTCTTTAAGTTAGAGTGACTTAGAAGTCACCATATACATAGCCATATTGTCAAACTAAACCAAAATTCTCATTTGTGTCATGACCAATATTATTGGATATACCAAGAAAAATGTACAGTCATATCAATAATGGTCAGTGGCAGAGCCACATGGAGAGGAGTGGGTGCTTGCACCCCCTTGGGTTTGGAATTTTTCCCCCAGTAGCGGTATATACAAATTCGAACTAGTGACCATTCAGTTGCAAGGAAAATTGCTTATCATCTCGATCGAGTGAGTTTTGTTATGCAATGCACTTTCGTGTTTATTTATAGTAATAAACTGTTGTCTTTCATTTAAACTTGCTCATTTCTTTTGTAGCTCTACAACAGAGGAATCTCTTGTCTTTTGTTTTAAACAAAGCTGAAAGTGAAGAAGTACCAATTGAAGTTCACTTGTTTGTTTCACAAAATCAATTCCAAGGTACTTCTGAGTTCTAATTTGTAATGTTTGATAAATGGAAGTCTTGACTTGTATGTACTGAACTTATTTGTTTGACGTTGTAACCGTGTACGTGAAACTATTTTTATGTAATTGTATGAATTTAGAGTATTGCGTTGTTGACTTTTTGTTTCATTTAGAGTTGAGTGATTTTTTATGATATGATAAAGACACCCTTTGGCAGTTCGGATTAGCTACGATATCGCACTTGCCAATTTGAATATCAGTATTTTATACATTTTTTTTGGCAATGTAAGAAAATCAGTGACGGGTAGATTACATTAGCACCCACGGCTGGTTTCAGTGACGTCCGAGCTGCATCGGAGGGTCGGAGGGATGGGTTTTAATTAGCAGAAAGGACTCGGGATCTGAATATTCTAAAGTAATTATCTATCGGCGTCAACGCTCATGCCTTAGCCAAAAACTCTATGGTCCATGCGCATTATTTGTTCAACACACAATAATAAAGAGAAAAAAAAGCCTAAGAGGGACTAAAACAATATATATGATATAATGTTGGGATATGGTGTGATCGTTCACCTAGTCTTAGTCTTAGGCATGGAACAAGATTGGGAAACGACGTTGTGCCGCTCTGTTGTAAGGTCACTTTCTAAGCATGGACTCGGTCAGAACCCATATTCCGGTCATGTCTAAACTTTACATCGCATTTAAAGCCCACTCAAAGGAAAGAAGGCTATAAATAGAACACTTACTCTGATGGGTAAAGGATCGGTTTTTGCTTCCTCTCGCTTGGGCTTTAACTTTCTCTCCCTAAACCTTCTCACAATTGCTTTGTAAGAATCGTCTTGGAATAAAACGAAACCTTTGAATACATGTCACTCGCGACCTTGAATTCTAGTGTCTCACTCCTACATTCAGTTAGGCACAAACATATAATGATATCTTCCTTTGTATAGATATGAAATTATCCATGTCTACCCATAGGAGTGTTGCATTTGTTAACCCATCTTTTAATTATCAAGTTAAAGATTCGATTTTTACCGTTAGATATGATAGTTGTATGATGTCTTGTATTTGACAAAATAATTTGATGACATCGGATCACTAGGGACAATATCAAGATACGATAGTGATGATGTTGGTATAAAAGTTTATGTACGAGAAAATGACTTTGAATCGCTATATATAATTAAAATGGACGGATCTAAAGTGAGTTTTGTAGTAGAGAATTTTGATCTTTTTCCTATCGAAGGATCCCATGTTGCACATATTAATGTATTCATATTTCTGGATAATCTCGTATAATCTGCTCTGCTTTTCAGCTCCCAAATACAACAATTTGGCTTTTTGAGAAGTTTGAAGCTAATAGTTGGTTATTGGTAATGGTGATTGGTGTCTACCCGTGCTTTCGCAAGTAAACGAACCAACTTTGACGAATGACAGGAAAAAAATCTTGGCCAGTTGGCCGACATCAGTTCATTCCTCCACGAACACTTTCTTTCAATGGTCGACCACCTTCCTTTTATTTTCTTACTTTTCCGTTATTCCTCTTTTCAGTTAATTAGCTCGTCGGGATATAGAGTGTTCATCATCTGGATTATTGATATTAATTAATTAATCAGCACATCTTTAATAACATAATTGGACTAAAGTCGCACAATCAATCGACAAATTAAACCGCCTAATATAATGAAGCATCTTCATTATCCATTTCTGGTGATGGATCGAATATGTCTGTCTTTAACATGTGGATTGCCAATAGATTATCATTATTAGATTGGACTTTAACATGCTCATCCTTTTCGTTTTTTTTTTCTTTTCTGTTTGTATTTGTTGAAAATGAACGAGTGAATAGTTTTGAAAGCTATAGAGTTTCAACTTTCAAGTGGAAAATTATCATATTAGTAGTTTTATTTGGTGAAATGTGTATAAAGATATGAGTCTCTTTCTCAAGGGCATGTCCCTTGGGGTGACCCACTTTTATGGGAGATGGAGGACCTAACCGACTGACTGGTTGGTTGGCTTGAGACTATATATTTTTTTGGAGAAATTATATTCTTACAGACGGGTTTTAATTAAGGAAGTAATTTATCTTCCTTAATTAATCCGACTTATTCCCCAAGCAAGAGGGCATATTCCTTGGGGTTCGGCTCCTAAAAATAACCACCTCCCCAGTCCCTCTAAACACACCACATCGAGCATAAACATAATAGAGAGAGTGTTCAGAGAACTCGGGTTTTCGCACAAAACCGCAAGTATTGAGAGGAGCTGTTTTATCCTGGAGACGACCGGTTGATAGTCTGTCGTGCGCATCGAGGGCAGTGCCGCGAACGTCTTAAAGAGAGCGACCTAGTCCGCGACTCAGCTCCAGATTCAGTAACCTCGTTCTTGTTGTTGTTCCATTCCTAACAATTTTAAGACGTTCGGCTGCTGCTATGTCGACTGAACAGAACAACATGGCCGGATCTGGTGTTGTCGATATCAATCGATCTTTTTGCTTCGTTGGAGTCAACTTCCGTCGCTGGAGACAAAAGATGGAGTTCTACCTGACGACCAAGAAGTTGGCACACTGCCTCACCAGCATGCCCGTCGAGCTGCCGGAAGAAGCGACCGATGAGGAGTGGGCTGCTTCTGCCAAGGAAAGGGAGCATGACTTCTTGTGCAAGAACTACATCCTTAACGGCCTGGCAGATGATCTCTACGACTGCTATGTGGACAACAATAACACCGCCATGATGATCTGAGATGCGCTCCAAAAGAAATACGACACGGAGGAGGCCGGACTAAGAAGTATGTTGTCAGTCGCTACCTGCGCTACCAGATGGTGGATGACAAGTCCGTTGAAGTTCAGTCCCACGAACTTCAAAAAATAGCTCATGAGATCGTCTCTGAAGGTATGCCTCTGGACGATCAATTTCATGTTGCTTGCATTATTGATAAGCTGCCCCCTTTGTGGAAAGATTTTAAGAAAATGCTTAGACATAAAACCAGAGAATTTTCACTGGAAAGCTTGATTACTCGCCTAAGGATTGAGGAAGAGTCCCGCAAGCAGGATATGAAAGAAGAGGTGATGGCCGTCACTGCTAAACGACCCACCCCTAGAGCTCTTAAACCTAACCAAAAAGGGTTTAAAAGTAAGAACCAGCAGGTCCGCCCCCATCAAAATGGTGCCTCTCGAGGTAACCAAAGGGCCATGGCCCAAACCTCTAAGAATGACCCACCGTTTATCTGCGAGAACTCGGGTTTTCGACAAAACCGCAAGTATTGAGAGGAGTTGTTTTATCCTGGAGACGACCGGTTGATAGTCAGTCGTGCGCACCGCGAACATCTTAAAGAGAGCGACCTAGTCCGCGACTCAGCTCCAGATTCGGTAACCTCGTTCTTGTTGTTGTTCCGTTCCTAACAATTTTAAGACGTTTGAACGAAATCAATTATTAGATAATTAATTATTAATCGGTTATTCAAAAGAATATTCTAAGGATAATCGATTAAAAAGGAATATTACAGACGGGTTTTAATTAAGGAAGTAATTTATCTTCCTTAATTAATCCGACTTATTCTTCAAGCAAGAGGGCATATTCCTTGGGGTTCGGCTCCTGTAAATAGCCGCCTCCCCAGTCCCTCTAAACACACTACAACGAGCATAAATACAATAGAGAGAGTGTTCAGAGAACTCGGGTTTTCGCACAAAACCGCAAGTATTGAGAGGAGCTGTTTTATCTTGGAGACAACCAGTTGATAGTCTGTCGTGCGCATCGAGGGCAGTGCCGCAAACGTCTTAAAGAGAGCGACCTAGTCCGCGACTCAGCTCCAGATTCGGTAACCTCGTTCTTGTTGTTGTTCCATTCCTAACAGTTTTGGTTGAGTGAAATTAAAGCCTCAGAACTCCCAGCTCGAAGATAAAATGTAGGCATTGATAAGTTGGTGGGCATCTGTAGCACGAGATCTGCCTGCATGAGTGTGTTTACCAGCAAAAGGGTCGCGTTTTATGGATAGGAATAGACATAGACTATCAGGTCAAAAGACGATGTCAAGAATAAGGTGATGTTATGAGAGTCAAGTTATCGTAACTATTGAAACTCGTTCTGAGTTTGCGTATCTTTATTATTTAGTATTTTATTATTAATTATCTTTATTATTGATTTCCTTATTAATTAGGATTTGTGTTATTGTTTAGGAGTTTATTATTATTTTCTTGTATGTTGGGTTTCATAATCTAGGTAGGAAAAGGGAGAGAGGGCCGTCAGTAGGATTGGAATTTTGGGTTCTTCTATGCCTATAAATATGTACATTGCCTTTCATTTAATGTTATGTTGAAGATTGGAATCCAATAGTAGTTGTAGTTATCTTCGTTTCTCTAAATATTCTCTTCGTTCTAACTCTCTTTCTTAACGAATATCTTTCAACATCGACGACGCACGTTACGCGTGAAGATTCTCACAGGAGAAATACACGTAACAGGTGATCATATATCATTGACTAACACACCGAGTGGCAGAGCCAGAAATTTGAACGAGGGGAGCTTAAAAAAATACACTTGAGTGGTTTGAACCCTGATCATTGGTGAAGGGGGCTAGTGGCTTACCAACTAGTCTAGTTTTATATTTTGTTACCAATTTTCCATGTAAATTTACCTATTTTTGAAAGTTGGGGGAGGGGGGCTATTGCCCATCCTGAGCTCAACGTGGCTCCACTACACACCCTCTCAAACGAAAGCCATTTATAAAGGCTTGAAGTTTGCATAGTTTCAGACATTATTTGCGTAACAAAACAAATGAGGCTCATTGTAATTCGAACATGAAACATTTCGGTACGCAAAAAAACTTTTATGCCATGTCACTATTGAGAGAGATTCAATTATAAATTATATATTGTTGACTAATAGGGACGAGTCCTGTCACAAATGACTTCCAGACTTCCAGTACAACCCCAAGAAAACTAGAGATGGCAATTTCGACTCGACCTGTTTGACCTATTTTGGGGCGGGGCGAGCATGGATACTCTCATCGACCGACCTGCCCTGACCCGCCCCATTCTCGACCCGTTCTTGCCTAAATTACACATAATTTTAGTCAAATTACTTAGGATTTTCCTTTTATTACATCAAATTTTAGCTATAATAAAGTTGTAAATTAGTGAAAACCTCAATTTTTTCAATAATTTAACTATATTTATCATAATATTGTTTGTTTCCATGGTCTTATAATAAACATAACGAACATTTCTAATATTTTTCATATAAATTGCTTACCCATTGGGTCGATCTGTCCCGACCCATGACCCATGATAAATTATCCGAGCTGTACCCGACCTGTCACGGAAAGGGTCGGATCTGGATACCAAAAAACCTGCCCGAATCTGCCCATTGCCATTCCTACCGAAAACATTTGTGTTTATGCATATTATTGATTGCCGACTGAGCTACTTCTTTCAATTTGATTTCTCGGAACCAAACAAGAAAATGCCAAAGGAACTTGGTCGGAAACTGTAAAGCAGTAATTAGTATGTGGTTTAGCACACAAAACCAAAACAAGAACCCACCACTGAATGCAATTGGGTTTGACTAATCTAATAGATTAAGCTCTATGTTCTAAAAAAAAAAAGCAAGTATTAATTAGTAGAGTAGGCCAGAAAACGGTGGGTGACTTTTTCGAACTACAAAAACGGACTATACCCTAGGGTATCATCTGTTTTTGTTTTTATTTTTATTTTAAGTCATTATTGTAGTATCATCAGTGTTAAAAAAGAATAGGCATATGCCTGATGTGTCATCTAAATTCTAAAGTGTCAACAACAAAACCATCCATGGAGGTTGTTTTATACAGTTAAGCAAACACTTACTAAATATGTAGTAGTTTAAGAAGCTATGTCTAGTGACATTATTATTAGTATTATTCTTATTCGATTGAAAAGTTTTTTGTTTGAACTCATTGAATAGCATTTAGAGGTGACAAATGTATTGAATTTATCAATTAGTGGATTGAATTGATGGACCAATAGATCAAATGGATTTGTGGATTTATGGATTGAATCAATTCAATCATGGATCCAAGTTGGATTAAACATTGAACTAATATGTAAAATTTAAAACGTGTAGGTATTAAAATGTCACAATAAAAATTGTAGGTATTGAAATATAAATTTTCAATGATAATTTTGTTAGAATAAACATTAGGTACCAAATTGTAAAATGTGAAAATAGAGATACTAAACTGTGATTTACCAACAATCCATGAATCCACCAACCTAATTAGGTTTGGATCAAATGAATGAGATTAGTTTGGTATTTAAGTGAATGTATTTGATTATCCGACTATAAAAGAAAATACCAAAACTATCAAATTTACATAACTACCTGGCACATAAGCTAACTTCCTTATCAATATCAGTTCGCAATTTTCCTTTTAAATAATTGCATGCCGCATTATTTTAATTTTACTATTATTGTTCTTACTTTTCTCCCACGGCTGCAAATACAATACTTTCTCGTCCCTCCATCCATCCATCAGAATTTGATTTGTCGAAAATAATTATTGGTCACAAATCACGAGCAAAAGAGGAGAATCCAGAACCAGAACACACAAACCAATCAAACCCATCTGCTTATGCGGTCCAAAACCAAAACCAGAACCAAAACCAGAACCAGAAACCATCTCATTTTTGCATTCCTTCGTCTCTGGGAATTCAATATTATTTTCTCCCCCTTTTCCTCTGCTCCCGATTCTGGTTTTTGCAGATGGTCAACACAGTTTTGCCTCCTATAAGTATGGACTGCCTCTCCATCTCTGCTTTCCTCTCCAAATCCTCCCTCCCATCCGCTCCATCCTTCGGTGCATGGATTCATCGATTTTCTCTCTTCACCACTCCTCGCCATTAATCCCCTCTTCCTCTTCCATTTCTCTCCGCTCCCCCGCTTGCTGCTCGGCTTCGCTTTCTCCTCCTTCCAACTTCAGTTTCTTCACTCCTCGTCTCGGTTTCGCTCCCGTTTCCCGACGTCTCATGGCGGCACCACCACCCGCGTCCGACGGCAAGGCCGCCACCACCAACGGCGGCGTGGGTCATGGTTTGTTCAAGCCCAAGATCGTCAACGGCGATTATGGCTACGTTCTCGAAGATGTCCCTCACTTGACCGATTACCTTCCTCACCTTCCAGTACGCTCTTCTTTTCTCTTCCCCTTTCCCCTCTTTCGCGCGCTGTCTAATGGTAATGGATCAGAGATAATTGGGTCTTTGAATCCGTTTCTTGATCGATCGGTGTCTTGTTTGGGTTGTTTCTGAGAAACCGGGGAATTGATTCCCTTTCCTTCTTGCTCCCAAGGATTAGTGATTCAATAATCCGCCCAACTTGAATTAAATTATATTTTGGTTTCTGTTTCACAGACTCATTCCAATCCGTTGCAAGACAATCCTGCCTACTCCGTGGTCAAGTGAGTTGGATTTCCCCCCATTTCTTGCCCAACTATTTGGAATTTTTAATGGCTGCCCAGTTTTTCTGTTCCCGCCATCTGAATTGGGATTGAGCCTTTTTCTGTCTGGTTTCCGTTTCCTGCAGGCAGTACTTTGTTGATGTGGATGACACCGTCCCTCAAAGAGTAAGAAAAGCCTGCCTGGTTTCTTGTGCTTTGATCTGGGTTAGCTGATGAATGTCCTAATTTGGTGATTCTTCTGTCTGTAGATTGTTGTCCATAAGGATAGTCCGAGGGGGACCCATTTCAGGCGTGCTGGACCTCGCCAAAAGGTGAGGATTATTGAACTTTCCAGCTCTGGATATGAGGGGTGAAGCAAATGATATATATATGTGGTTGTTTCTCTTATTAATATGGTGGGGTGTGGTTGTCTCTCACAGGTCTACTTCGATTCGGACGAAGTCAATGCTTGTATTGTGACATGTGGTGGTCTCTGCCCAGGACTCAATACCGTAATCAGAGAAATTGTGTCTACCTTGTATTCCATGTATGGCGTGAAGAAAGTGCTTGGGATTGATGTAAGCAGGCATTCGGTTGTGGTTTGATACATAGGCTATAGCATTGGAATGGCGGTGCTGCGTACTAATGAAGTTACTTTTTTCAATGGGAACTTGTATGCAGGGGGGATACAGGGGATTCTATGCTCGAAACACGATTAACCTGACTCCTAAGGTTGTGAATGATATTCATAAACGTGGCGGAACCATCCTTGGGACTTCACGAGGAGGTCATGATACAAAAAAGATAGTTGACAGCATTGAGGACCGGGGTATTAATCAGGTTTGTGAAAAATTATTCGTGGACCAGGTGGAACAGATGGGTATTAATCAGGTTTGTTTGTTAGATTCTTTACGAGTTCAGGAATCGATGGATGCTAATCTGTACTTTGTTTGATTATGTAGGTGTACATAATTGGAGGTGACGGTACACAGAAAGGGGCTTCGGTTATATACGAGGTCATCTATCTTTGGAACAAGGATTGTCATTCTCTAGTATATTGCTGTCTTCTTAAGGGGCTTATTACAGAGAGTGGAATTGTAAATTTGAAAGCTTTAACATGCAGGAAGTTAGAAGGCGGGGGCTCAAAGTTGCAGTTGCTGGCATTCCTAAAACAATTGATAATGACATTCCGGTATTGTACTTGGCTGTGCCTTACTGTTATCAAATGATGCAAAATACTTTTTAGATATTTAGGTTAGCCGGACGGTCATTTTCTGAACATAAGCTGTTTGAAAATTGGTTATTTTATACCAGGTGATTGACAAATCATTTGGCTTTGACACTGCTGTTGAGGAGGCTCAACGTGCTATTAATGCTGCACATGTTGAAGCAGAAAGTGCCGAAAATGGCATTGGTCTTGTGAAGTTAATGGGTCGTTATAGTGGTGAGTCCCCTAGTAGTACCTGAAGCTAGCCGCCCCTTAATTGTTTACTGTGGTTTTCATGGTTGATTGTTCCTTTTTGTGTACTTCTTTTTGTGGCTTGTTTCCTCATTCAATTTTGTTTGGGATGCAGGGTTTATTGCCATGTATGCTACTCTTGCAAGCAGAGATGTAGATTGCTGCCTAATTCCAGAATCACCCTTCTACCTAAAAGGGGAAGGTGGACTATTTGAGTTCGTTGAGAAACGACTCAAGGAAAGTGGTCACATGGTTATTGTGGTAGCTGAAGGTGCTGGACAGGAGCTCCTTTCTGAGAGCAAATCAATGACAGATGCTTCTGGAAATAAGCTTCTCCAAGACGTTGGGCTGTGGTTATCACAGAATATCAAGGTTTGCCCTCCTCCCATCCTCTTTTTCATTCTCTTCAAATTCCAGGACCATGTTTGCTGGTTAGTGGTGGGTGAAGCTTTGTGGTCAAGATTGACAGTTCTCTGTTCACTTTTGGCAGGATCATATGAAAGCACAGAAGATGTCCATAAACCTCAAATATATAGGTTTGACTTCATGCAAACTAGCGTATTTAAGTACCTTGCGTCCAATTGTGACGACGAATAACTTAACTTCTGCAATTTGTTTTGTTCCAACAGATCCTACTTACATGATTCGCGCTATTCCAAGCAATGCATCTGATAATGTTTACTGTACACTTCTGGCTCAAAGTTGTGTCCATGGCGCAATGGCTGGTTACACTGGCTTCACATCCGGTCTCGTAAACGGCCGACAAACATACATACCCTTCTACGTAAGTTGATTCCTTAACATAGTCATTATTTAGTACAGAAGGTTCTCCTCCATATCTTGGCGATAGTCATGTAAAATGCTTGCATCACATGCTCATATGCACAGAGAGATGAATCTCATCAAGTTAACTACAAATCTTGCAAACCAGCCAATGCATTCTCATGATGTATGATCTTATAATTCCACCGGGGGAACGTGTTTGTTTTCTTGAAGTTAATGTATTGCGCGCACTACATGGCTAGAAAGCGTTCCCACTAAACAAAGCTGCCATTTTTCTTCTTTGTCCAGAGGATCATCGAGAAACAGAACAAGGTGATCATAACAGACAGAATGTGGGCGAGGCTCCTGTCATCAACAAACCAGCCAAGCTTTATGTGTCCAAAACTTGTGGCAGAGAAGAAGAAGGAAATGCAGACGAAGACGGAGGCGCAACCTTCCGGACAGTTGATGGACGACGGGAACACTGGCGCTGATAAGAAGGCGGCAAACAAAGAGGTTAAGGCGTGACCGAATTCCCCAAAAAAGAACCCATAATGCTAAATTATAGAATTTTAACCATCATTGCTTACTGCTTAGGTTGCAGTTGTTGTTTTTCTTCCCACTCTCCTACTTCCACTGTTTGGCACCCACCCGTTTTTTTTGGTTCAGTAGTTTTCACTAGTGTTCTTCAGTGATCCCCGGAGGCCTACTTTCCTCATCAAAGTGGATGAAAGTAAAAGGGTGGGAGTCGATCGATCTCTGGAGAACCTTGACAGCATGTTCAAATGATGAGTGGGGAGTGATTAGCTCATGATTTTTTGTGAAGTGTAATGTATATGTACAACGAGACTGGATTGAATGCATATAGTTAAGCTGTTAATGCGATAATAATGATGCATTGATGAACTTTGATCCCTGGCTGTTTGGTCTGTGTATAAAATTGAGATTGTGGTACTGGTAGGCATAGGGAGGAAACCTGTCTGGACTTTGGGGGAAACTTATTTAGTGTTGTTACAAGATATCTAAAATTTGGGGGATACTTATTAAACTCTACATAGGTGTATATAGGGACTTAGACTGGAAGTTTGGTATAAGTTTTTGATATATACTAAATATCTTATCGAATTTGTCTATATTTTGTATTACTGAATACATGTATTATTCATGGGATTAAGATTGTGATTGAATTTCAAGTATTGTGATGTTAAATATTACGAGATTGAGATCAGTATATATCATACTCTCAACTGCCAAAATGAACATTTAATTATCCATAACTATTTCCTCACTGTTTGACAACCTGGACCAAGCTCATTTCATCACTTGTAGTATATTAATGAACTGTTTAGTAGCCAATGTTTCAGTTTGTTGCTTTAATTTGTTAAGTGCTTCTTAGGCACCACATTTTCCTAGTTTGTTGTTATTATACTTGAGATTTTTTCCATTCGTTTTGTGCTGAGTGTTGACATCATTGTTCGAGGTTTGTGAAAGCTTCTGGTAGAAGATATGTATTTGCTTTTATATATTTTATTTATTGGTAATTATGAATGGAATTAATTTGATATTTAGTACATCAAAATATTAGGGTTGGGATACCAAATTTATATTTGGATTGTGATTGGATTTTGGGCACTTATTAGAATTCACGATTTTGGTATTTAGTATTGGAATACTAAAACTGTACTGATTTCCTTTCATATAAATGTTCATTCTTTGTCTATATTCTTAAGAAATGTATCCAACTAAATTTCTTTTATTGTGTGTAGAACTTCGGGTTAATTGCGCCACATGCCACTTAAGTTTATTATTTGTTGCACAGTGACCGCCTAAGAACGTTTGGGGTGCTAATAAACCATTTACGTTAACTTTCGGTTGCACCGTTACCATTTTCGTCTCCTAAACTAACGGTAGAAATGTAATTTGTCATGTCACGCGGGCTGTCTCATTAACGACTGTAGGGTGAGTCACATAGGATAAATGGATCCCTCCCAGAACCCACCAGATGTCTTCTTTTTTCCTATCCTTTCCCCCCAAAACAGCTTCTCTATTCGCAAACCACCTCTCAGCTTTGACGAAAAATCTTCCTCTCTTCTCCAATCCTTATTTGATTTGTAGGAACTCCAGTTGTTGGAACTCTATTCCTCTGTAAATAGACTCATTGGTTTGATGTCCAAATATAACAGGGCTTTGCTACACTTTCATGGTTCGGATAAATTCAAGAACAAAGATGACTTTGTCCAGAACTACAAGAATCTTAGTTTTTTTATGCTCAAATATAAACGTATAAGAATCTTAGTCCCAAATGATGGTACTGCCAATTAGCACATAGTCACCAAAGGTACTGCCAATTTACAAAAAGGAGAGCATGAACAACATAGTTGTAGGATTGGCTGTTCCATGAGTGACTACTTGCTCTCTATCTATGTTGCACCCTTTAAGCAAGCGGATAAGGCTGCAAAGGAATATGGTGACAAAACTAGGGATGAACATAATTACTCTATCAACCGCTAACTAACTTGTTGAAGGTGATCGTCTGTTGCTTAACAACAAATTGTACATAACTAATAGCAACTAGCTTATAACTCGGCCC
Organism: Linum trigynum; assembly: GCA_964030455.1. Taxonomy (NCBI): domain Eukaryota; kingdom Viridiplantae; phylum Streptophyta; class Magnoliopsida; order Malpighiales; family Linaceae; genus Linum; species Linum trigynum. The sequence continues at coordinate 11,430,911 of OZ034814.1, forward strand.
GTTGACCGGAATGTTATATTTGATTTTTTTTTATGTTACGTTAAAGTCTATCAACCTGTTTAATTTTATTGACAATGTTTCGATCGAGATGATACATAAAGAAAAATATATAGGTCGAACATTTAGAGAAATATCATAATCATTTGAGAATATAAAATATAAAAATGTATCATGATCCCATTTTCATAATGATAATTAAGCCCAGTTAAAATATTATTAGTTAGTTGATTGTTAAGAAAGATAGAGTATAAAAGCTCACTGGAATTCCCACACGTCCCATAGATAGTTTGAAACTGGATCTAAAACCTCACAATCCTACATAAATGGTTCAATGCTCTCATTTTGGGGGCAATATGCTACTAATCAAAAAGAAATTGAGAGTTGTAGGTTCAAGTCAACTATATACTAACAACTCAACTAAAAGGGGATCATCAAAACTTGAGAGCAAACGACAAAATTGGGTTACCTCCAATATACTAATAGACTCGATCACAGTAATAAGACGCAAAATTAGACACTCCTTATCCATCAGTTCAAGTAGGTTGAATAAAAAATCGGCCTACTTCATTAAATTAATAAATGATTCCTCGTTTTAAAATAGAAATCTGTTGTGGTAGCTGCAAAAACCATAAACCTAAAGATCCAATAGCCACCACACAACATTGAACGACCAAATTTTTTCTACTCTATCTTCAATCTCAAGAAGCATATGTTTCAACCAAACATTCACTTTTTAATCCTCCTTCTACAACTCCATTTCTACTACTTTGATGGACCTTCTCTATGCGACCCTCAATTTCTCTTCCAATTGGGTTTCTTGTCAACTCGCTGTTTAACTCCTCAATCCTCTTCCTGTGTTTTGCCAACTCATCTTTCTCAAGGTCAGTTGTAATACGTTCGCTAAAACCAAAACTCATCTCCAATTCCATTAATATACTCATCTCCCCCCTTGTCTGCCTTCACCTACTTCAGTACACTTCCATGGTCTTCAATACCCTCTCCATTTTCATTAATATCCTCATCATCTCTCACTTCTCTCTCTTCAACTGCTCCAATTTTGCTTCTGCGTCTTTCAATACCCTCTTCTCTGCCTTAACCTGCTGGAGTTGATTTTTTCTTCCCCCACCACTTCCATTCTCAAACTCAATCCCAACTCTTCTACTCCAAGTTCAACACCCCAAACTCCTAGAGAGCTCAATTTCTAACTAATTCTAAAACAATATCAAAATTTGATTAGTGAGTTGGACCATAGGAATAAAAATTAACGAGAAAAATTATGGTTGCCGAGAACATTAGTTATGACAAAATCAAACATGAGCGGAAATATTGTAATTGAAAAGAAACCCTTTTTTCTAATTTTGATTTTATTATTTCAATAGTTAAGCAAAGAACAAAAATAAAGTATAGGAAACAAACAACAAAAAAAGTAGACAGGGCACTTGGAAAGTACAACTGCCCCTGTTCTACACAAACATCTCCTTTGCTTTCAAACAAATATAGTACCCAAACCATCGTTCAAATTCATTTCCTATATTTTATAAATCATTCATAAACAACAAACTTAGATAAATCGGGAATGAAATAATAGCCTACCAGTTCAAGTCGATGAACCTTATATGAAGATAGAAACTCATTGAAGTTGAAACCTAATAACAGAAAGAGGAGAAATGACATAAGAGATCCACCGAGCTTTAAACATCGTATCAAGCAATAAGATCAAAAGAAATAGATATTCTGCATGTTCTGCTCATGCGACGACGTGAAAATAAAAGTCATTTTGTTATTAATCAGAAAGATAAAACCATGAGACACAGAGAAGAAATGAATGACTTACATGTGCAAAGCGATTAACCTTGACAGAAAACCTATTAAAGGTCAATGCCTGGTATAGGAAGAAGAGTAAAGGCGAAAGATATAACTGATCAAACATTGTCTTCAACAATAGAAGCAGCAAAATAGTTCTTCTGGTAGTACATCGGGGAGAGACAGAACCATTGGGTGATGCTAGTGCAGAGGAATCGAGCGAGATAATCAAGACCAGACTAATACTACTTGATTGAACTCCATTCTATTCGCCATGGATTGATAATGTTGAAATTATCTACTTGCCCAGCTTAAATCCCCAAGAATAAAACTGGAGTGCTAAGAGATACCATAATATTGATTTTCAAATGCACCCGTATACTGGGAAGTGAAAGCACGCAAAATATTGCACAATGGAGGGAATTTCGAAGAAAATTAGAAAGAGATAAGAACAAAGATAAAAAAAACACAAAATTAAAATTTATATTGAAAAATGCAAGGACACAACGTGTAGTAAAGGAAATAGTTTCTTCCATGTTAGCCAATTACCAATTTACCATTGCCGAAAATTAAGGAGAGAGCATGAATTTTAAAATGGATAATATTACATGAAACTCTACTATGAAAATTGAAGTATTAAGCACCATGAAAGTGCATACGGTAGACTTAGTGCGCTTGTTAATCATGATGGAAAAGTCCTCTGCTTTTCACAGTTTGAATACATGTATGTTTTGTATTAAACAATGAACAACAAATATATTCAGTATAATTGGTTATGACTGCTTTCTTTGTTTGAAGAGACTAGGGTTCAAGTCTTTATATTGATATTTTTATATGAAATAAATAATTAACTGTAAAGACAAAAATACAAAAATGTCCTTCCTACTTTCACTCTCGTTGCAGTAAATTTGAAATGAAGAAAAGTTCACAAAACTCTACTATATATTACTAGATTAGGGCCCGGCCTCTTGGCCGGTAGAGTTTGATATCATGTGTATGTGTAGTAAACATTGAGGATTGAAGTAACAATTTAATTTGGTAAGTTCTCCATGAGTAATATAGGAAAGTATTTAATGTATTTGACTAATGAAGTTTAAAAAATGACAAACAACGCCCAACTACACTAACATAAATTCATGTTTCAAACAAAGTCATATCTATATAAAAATGTCTAGAAGAACAATGATAAGAGTTATTTTACATCACACATACATAATCAATCTTCAGTATACGATAATTTTTTTCCCTTTTCCATTGACTTTCGTGTATTCAATGATATAATGAAACAAACCATATGTTTAGAGTGTACTTAAAAAGAAACAAACTAACTCACACAGTCATGGTTCCATTGACTTTAGTGTATTCAATAATATAATGAAACAAAGCATGCAGATCTCCAGCTGCAAGTTCAACTAATACATCAACACATAAAAAGCTAAATCAAAGCGAAAAGAAGGGAAAAACTAAAAGCATCATACCTAACATTTTGGGGGAAATCCACAACAATAAAAGTCATTGTATGAACACTTGATAATGATTTGAACACTTGTGATATGAGTAGTGAAAGTTAATAAAAGTCATTGTAGCTTTTACTCAAGTTAGAAAGACTTTGATTTAATGGTAAGTAAACAATGATATGTAGTGCTTAAGAGGGAAGATGAGACCTTACATTGTTTATCAATATGCATCTTAGTTTCATAAATTTTACATCATTTAAAATTTATGTGCTGAATAGAAACCCATCAGTGTTTGGAGCCATTGTAAAATGTAAGTTATGAGGCAAATGAAAAGTCTCAAGTCAAGGTTGTCAACCCGCGGGTTGACCCGGACCCGGTGAAGCTAATGGGTCAAGGGTTAATGGGTCACCCAGTTTAGCCCGTTTTAGCCCGAAAATATGGAAATAGTCATTATATTATACTTATCCTGATAAATTATATCAAATCTCATCTAACATATGAGTTATAACATATAATATTACACTAAAATAACATGTCGTACTTAGATCCAACATATAGTGAAAATTCACACACAATTATATAACAACAATATTCAAAAGTTCAACTTAGGATTCCAAAGATTGAGTTAAGTGAAAAGAAAATCGGAAAATAGGCGCATTTCGCAAACCAAAGAAAAAAATGACACAATTTGACCTCTAACCCGATACCTTGTAGCGGTCGACTCGGCGGGTGCGTGCAGCCCGTTTTTCTCACCGGGTTAGGGTCAAAGTGGGTCGACCCGCGGGTTGACAACCTACTCTCAAGCATCCACATGCTTGCAAAATAAATCTATATTATCAAACATAAAATCATATCTTGCATCAGAAAAAAAGAACGAAAAAGTAGTAATTCAATAATCAATATAGGAATCAATATGGACACAATATCTAACGAAGAGAAGAGGAAGCGAAAAAACACAAATTGCTGTGTATAGATTCCGCTCACAATATTTCAAAGTGAAAAATATCATAAAAATTATTAACCAATAAAAGGGAACGATTAAGGGGAAAATGCATAAATTTGAACCTAAAATGAAAGGAATCAATATCCTACACCATCATATATAATGATATATTATATCCCAGAACATCATAAAAAAAATCTTTCTAAATGAAAAAGTATACTACATTGAATCCAATGTAAAAGTAGCGATGAATATAGATATTATATCCACCTAAGGAATAATAAAGTAAACCATGTTTCTTAGAGACCTCTCTCGATAGAACCACTCTATTATAAAACCCATTTCGTCAAACAATTGCATCATATAGAGTTTTAACTTAAATTTGAAGTGCTTATAATTAGCTATTTCAGCTCATGAATGAATTAATTATATCATTTGGTAAAAGAAAATAATTTATAAACTTGAGAGTTATTTCGTTTATTGTTAAATCATTTGAACGAAAGTATGAAATTGCTTCAGAACCGTTATTTTATTCATTATTATTAAAATTGCTATTTTTATTATAATGTCTAAGCATGTCTAGGCGAGCTAAGAGATAGACAAATGCCCAATGACCGTCGTACGCCTAACGTGCTGCTGAACCTCAATAATTATAGCAAACTTTGAGTGCATCTTATAAATTTGATCACTTCTATTTTGGTATAATTGATTACATCAATAACGCGATCAATCAAAGTGTCTTTCTTTAAGATCTTGATAAGATGTCCCCTACTGCACAATTAGTATGATTAAATTGTACTAAGATAATCATGTATTGAATTTTTAATTGATAGCGCAAAAGATTGAACTAAATCAAGTAGAGTTTTAGCTACTCAGTACTTCAAATTCGCATGTAGATAGCTATTTCGAAGAGTTCGAATATTGATTGAGTTTGTTGAACTTTACCTAACGAAACTATGATATCAAGCGCAATATATTATGCTTTTAGGAGAAATTGGGAGAATATGTTGGTGACATCAAACCTAACATGGATACCATTGAATTTAGGTTAAATACACTCGTATATCCAAAACTTTCACGGTTGTGCCAATAATAACCAAATTTCTCAAAATACCACTTATATCCAATTACTTCACATTCTTTAACGGCGTTTTTGGATATACAAGTGTATTTAACCAAAAATATATTGGAAAATGGATAGATCTGGCAAAGAACAACTTTAAAACATGGATATAAATGGTATTTCGTGAAATTTGGATATTATTGGCACAACCATGAAAGTTTTGGATATACAAGTGTATTAAACCTTGAATTTAAGTGATAAGAAACATTTATGTTTAATAGATTAGACATGAAAAATATATTTAGCATTCTCATAAGTTGGTATGAAGAAGTGAATAATTAGGAATTGAAAGCTAGAAACAAAGTTGATTTAATAAATAACTGCAAATGATATTGTGAAGAAAAAAAAAAACAAATGCTTAGAGCATAGCTAGGCATGAGAGTGTTACATTAAACTCTTAAGAGAAAGCAAGTAACCATTAATAGTTAGCTGTGGATATCGAAATAGTTAACTATGATGAATACTATATACTGGTGTTAATACTTGGACCTTAGCTTGAATATTACATTATGCTGATAAAAATTATTTCATTAATTACATTATTGAAATAAGGGGTCGTTTGGAAGTTTTGATTGTTTTTTTTAGATTGTTAAATAAATACATTTTTCATAATACAATACATATATTTTTATTTCTGTTCATACACAATCGTGAATTATTTGCTTGATTTGACTAAACTATTATTCAAATTGAATGATTAAACAATTTCGAATTTTAGCATAGACTGTCGAGATAATTGGTATCGGTGTTTGTCATTTTTATTTATCTTGAAATGTATGGTACCAGTGTCCTTATATCTTCATTGAACACTTCATTAAACACTTCAATTCAATGCGCAATATTCCAACCAATGATATTTGTGTTGAGATTTTAAGATTATCCTTCATTTATAAGTTAGAAAAAATTATAAATTAATTATTAAAATATGAAAATAGAAGTATCAAATTCCAAAAAATACTTACAGGAGACTTAGCGGGCTAACTAACTGTGATAGAAAAGTACTTTGTTTTTCATAATTTTAACTTCCTCTATGTTTTGTATTAATAAAGTACAACAAATGTGACTAGTCTAATTGGTTACCCTTCTTGTCTTTGGTGGAAGGGACCATGGTTCAAATCCTGGCATTGATATCTTTTTAAATGAAATAAAAAATGATTGTGTAGACAAAAATACCCTTCCTACTTTCACTCTCCTTGCAGGAAATTTGAAATGGAGCAAATCAAACTCTTTAAAATGTATTATAAGTAGTATAGATAGATAGATTGGAGGATTAACAAATCATGGTTCAAATTCTAGCATTGATATCTTTTTATATGAAATAAAAAAATGATTGTGTAGACGAAAATACCCTTCCTACTTTCACTCTCCTTGCAGGAAATTTAAAATGGAGCAAATCAAACTCTTTAAAATGTATTATAAGTAGTATAGATAGATTGATAGATTGGAGGATTAACAAATCATTATAAAGGTGTTCACAGTACATACATGGAAAGAAAATGTCAGGTATAGCAACTAGAAGCTTTGCATCCCTATCTTGATGCATCAACAGTTCTGGCTTCACAATTACGGTAAGAAATATGTGAGAACCCAGTTTGAAAAACAAACTTAAGGAATTATATTCGAACTTGAAATGCAGAACCAATAAGCACAACTGAAATAGTTTTCTTTCAAGTGTCTAGGAGTCTTTAAAGTGCTTATCAAAATGATTATTATTCTGGCTTGCTAATTCCCTCAAAAAGACGCAGGTGCTTAACAAAATGACTAGTGTTCTGGCCTGCAAATTCCCTAAAAACGATGCAGGTGCTTAATAAAATGAACTAGTGTTCTTTCAAGTGTTTAACAAAATGAACTAGTGCTTAACAACATGAACTAGTGGTCTGGTCCCGATGCTGCAGAAGGCATGCTTTGAAAATATTTGGAGAACAGTAGACAAGACGATTTTAAAGTGGTTCTTCCTAACCGGTGTGGTGAGGCTTACGTCCACAAAGAAGGGTTTTTTTCTTATTGATTATGGTGGCTCATAACCGCATACATTATATATATGCCCTACACAACAATTACCTAGGGCACTATGTTTATTCCTACGCGTACATGGAACTTCATACGCATGAAATTGGACTCCCATGCAGTGTACATGGGCTGCCATGGGTTTAGTCTCGGACGTGGGCATCTCGTCGTACTCATCTCGGCCCAATACTCCCCCGCAAGCTGGAGTGTGGAGATCTTGAACATTCTGCTTGGAGAGTAGAAAATGAAAACGTTCAGCTCCTAGCCCTTTGGTGAATAGGTCTGCGAGCTGATACTGCGAACTGACCTTGACCGGCAAAATATCCCCAGACTGAACTCGCTCCCGTACGAAATAGCAGACCATCTCGACGTGCTTCGTACGCTCATGAAAAACAGGATTAGGTGTTATGTGAAGTGTAGCTTGGTTGCTACAATGAAGAGGCATAGGCGCAGACTGTGTGACACCAAGTTCCTGCAGTAACCATTGTAGCCAAAGCAATTCACTGACTGTACTTGTCATGGCGCGATATTCAGCCTCTGTTGAAGAGCGAGCAACAACTCGTTGCTTCTTGGTTTGCCAAGAAACCGGGGCACCTCCCAAACTGATGAAATACCCACTGGTCGATCGGCGAGTGCTCTGACATCCTCCCCAATCGGCATCACAATATGCTTTGAGATTCAAGGAAGTAGATGACGGGAAAAACAATTCATGTCCTTGCGCGTTTTTGAGGTAATGTAGGATCCTGTAAACTGAATCCATATGCATCCGAAAAGGGCGATGCACGTACTAGTTCAGAATATTAACGACATACGTGATATCCGGTCGCGTGACCGTGAGATAGAGGAGTCTTCCAACCAGACACCTATATGGAGAGGGATCCGCAAGTACTTCGTCACATGGTTTGGTGAGCTGGTGATTCTGATCCACCGAGAAAGGGCTAGGACGAGAACCTTCCATGCCAGCTCCTTCCAAAATATTGAGAACGTACTTGTGTTGGCACAAAGAAATCCCTTTGGTAGTACGTGCCACTTCTATTCCCAGGAAATATCGTAGTATGCTAAGATCTTCTATGTGAACTTCTCATGGAGAAAAGCCTTAACCTGACCAATGAAGGAGGTAGAGTTCCCAGCCAGGATTACGTCGTCGACGTAAATAAGAGCCACCACAAAGACACTCCCCTGCCGGTAGATAAACCGAGAATGGTCCGCATGGGAAGCACGAAAACCCAGAGTAAGCAGTGCCTGGGTAAACTTCTGGTAACAGTTGCGTGGAATCCTGGAAAGAAAAAATGATCTCGTGGAAGATGACATCACGAGAGGTGATCATCTTGCGATCAGCTAGATGATAGACCCAATATCCTTTTTGACTAGTCGCATAGCCAAGAAAGATGCAAGCTTGTCTACGCTCCTCGAATTTGTCGAGATGGCCATGTGTGTTCTTTGTGTAGACTAGACAGCCGAACACACGCAAATGTGCATAAGATGGAGGCCGATGAAATAGAACCTCGTAAGGGACACGCTCAGTGACTGAATTAGACAATCGATTAATAAGATAGGTGGCGGTTAGAATACACTCGCCCCAAAACTTGAGAGGAAGACTAGCCTGGAATCGAAGTGCTCGAGCAGTATCAATCAAGTGACGATGATTGCGTTCGACAACCCCATTCTGATGAGGGGTGTCTGTGCATGACGTCTGGAAAAGAATACCTACAGAATCATAGTACTCATGGAGAGGTGGAGTGGTAAATTCGGATCCCTTATCTGCTTGCACTCGTTTCACCTTTGCTTTAAACTGAGTACGAACCATATGGAAGAACTAGAGCAGATAACGACTAACATCTGATTTATAACGCATGAGATAAACCCAAGTACCATGACTACAGTCATCCACGATTGTCAAAAAATAGTGTGCACCACTCAAAGAAGGAACTTTGTAACCACCCCAAATATCCAAATGAACAAGCTCGAAGCATGACTTCGCCTTAATAAAACTGGAAGGAAAAGGATTATGGGTTTGTTTAGCACGTAAACAGGAGTGAAAAGGAGCCTGCTGAGTGCTAATAGAGACTGATAAGGACGAACTGAGACGCTGCAACTTATCCGATGAGGGGTGACCCAACCGTGCATGCCAAGTAGCCTCTGTGACCTTCGAACCTCCCTGAATAGAACACGTTGTGCACGCCCTTGACCAAACAAGTGCAGGCAATACAGCCCGTCACGCATCTCACCCTTCCCAATCAACTTCTTGGAGCGTAAGTCCTGGATTACGCAGAAATCAACGAGAAATATTAGCGCAACCTGATTCTCTTTAGTGAAGCGACTAACAGATACCAAATTACACCAAAATTCTGGTACATGAAGAACCTGGCCTAGTGTTAACCCAGACTGAAGATCAATTTTCCCAATATGTTGAACTGGAATGCTTTCCCCATTCGGAATTTGAACTAGTGGCCCATTCACACTGAATCGCTTACCAGACAGTAATGTATCATCAATGGTGATATGTTTTATTGCATCCCGAATTGAGTAACCAATCAGAATCAAAAGAAATAGAACCTGCAATGTGAGCCGCAGGATCATCAACTGGATCAGACTTCCGGAAGAACTGTTTCAGCTGCTCAAGCTGAGATATAGTAAAGCCGGGGATCAGACTCTGCTGGTCGCGATTCACTTGAGACGCTTTCGGCTCTCGCTACGAAGGGTTCTCTGATGAGGAACGTGCTCGGCGTCAATTGCCCTTTTCACCTTATCATTCACCTAACTTGTCACGAGGAGGATATTCAATAAGCTCGTAGCATGTCTCTCGGAGGTGTCCAGGTTTCTGACAGTGCATACAAACAAGGCGATCGCGAGTGGCGCGGCCAGTTTGTTCATTGTCTCCGCGAGCAGGATCGCTGCGTGCATTAAACACTGATGTCTCAGTATTAGTCTTGCGGTTTTGAGTGATAGCACGTTGCTGCTCCTCATTCAAAACCATCTTCAAAATATCCGCAATGCTTGGCATGGGGCGCATTGCCAAAATCTGTGTTCGAACCGGAGCATATACATCATCCAGGCCCATTAGAAAGTCGAAAACCCTCATTCCATCCAGCTGCTCGCAAACTCGGCGGGAGACTACGCACCTACAGCTGCCGCAGGTGCAGCTTGGAGGAGGTGATATAGACGAAGCTTCTTCCCAGTAAGATCGAAGACGAGTATAAAAGGCAGAAACGGAAAGCTTTTCCTGTTGGAGAAGACTTACCAATCGCCGAATTTCATAAGCCCTAGATGAGCTACCTTGCCCAAATCGGCCCTTTAAATCATCCCAAATTTCTTTTGAGATCTCGGCGAAGCAAAAACTGCTCTGAATTTCTTTATCCATGGCCGTCTTGAGCCATCCTTTGACCATCGCGTCATTACGCTTCCAGACATCAGCCGCAAAGGCCTCCGTTGGCTGAGTGACATTCCCCGTGACAAAACCATTTTTATTTTTGGCCAGGAGTGCATCTTTCATATCAAGAATCCACTCACCGTAATTAGAAGCCGTGAAGACATCTCCGACAAGCATGTGACCAGGGCTGTCGGACTGATGGAGGCTGTAGATGGTCGACAATCCATCGATACTGCTGCTGCTTCTTGAGATAATCACAGACTTTGAGGGCTTGGTGAAATCATCATCACCGCCCAACATAACTGACGAAGCTGGATTCTAGCACAGCTCTGATAACATGAAAATATTTGGAGGACAGTAGAAAAGAAGATTTTAACGTGGTTCTTCCTCACCTGTGTGGTGAGGCTTACGTCCACAAAGAAGGGTTTTTTTCTTATTGATTATGGCGGCTCATAACCGCATACATTATATATATGCCTTACACAACAATTACCTAGGGCACTATGTTTATTCCTACAAGTACAGGGAACTTCATACGTTTGTAATTGGACTCCCATGCAGTGTGCATGGGCTGCCATGGGTTTAGTCTCAGACGTGGGCATCTCGTCGTACTCATCTCGGCCTAATATGCTTGGCCTCCCCTTGTTTCATGCCCCCTGCAACAGAAAAAGCATAAAAAATACACTTGTTAACTTTAACAGATAACTCCAACTAAAGCTATTGACTCCCTCAATCATCAAAATTGAACTGAATATCACCTGAGATTGGCTACTTTGTTGTGATGGAAAAGAAAATGAGCTCAAAATTTGGGTTGAGGGAAATAAGAAGCAAAGAATTAGAGGAAGAACGATATCAATCCTATTGCATGAACTGAATTAGACAAAGAAATAGAGTACTGCAGCATGGGTCTAGATCATTTATCGAGGTTTTTTCCAAACTATGTCGATCTTTCTTCCTGCTTCATTTGATCGTCTTGCCAAGCAATTCCCCTTGATGATTTTTCTAGTTCTGTGAAGGGAAGGGTGCTCGATGGTTGGCTGCTGGCTGCGGGAATCAAGTGAGAGGAAGGAAGTTTACCACTGTGTATTGCAGGAATTCTTTGGGTTTTGTGGGCCCATCAAGATTGTGGTGACCCACAAGTGACTCTCCCTACAGCCGCTGATGTGGTGATTCGGGTCCAAATGCACACATTTTACCCGTAATTTCTTCTCTGTTTTGCTTCGTAGATCACCATCCCTCGACCTATTTTACGCTAGGTTGTGTTTGTTTTGTTACATTTCAGGTTCTATTATGTGTGGGGAAGCCGAGGACGAGTTTCAGGTCGATTGGAAGTCAAAAAGTGCGAAAAAGTGAAATAAATGCACAAAGTGACCGTGACAATTGCCCCGTATCCGTGAACTAACCAGGTTCCAGATAATTTCTAAAGGTTACTGGCAAGAGGTCATTTCACGGTCGCAAGTTCAAGAACTTCAGCTCCAGACCGTGAAGTGTTGTAGTGAAATGGCGCGTTTTTGGCCGAGATCACGGTCTAGGCTTTGCGTTCACAACCGTGAACAACCTTTGATCTGGGTATAAAAGTCAGCTGCAGAAGGAAGAAGAGTGAGAGCTGGTTTTTGGAGAGGGAATAGTTTCTTTCTCTAGGGTTTCGACCCAAAACACCAAAGGGGAGTTCTAGAGAGAGAGAGTGTGTGAGTTCTTGAGTGATCTTGGAGCTTAATTGAAGGCATTGAACAAGCTTGGTAGCAAGCAATCAAGCCTAAAAGAAGAAGAAATTGGGCTTTAATTTGTAATCTTTCACTTCTCTCTCTAGAAACTCACCCTCTTCTCTTGGGTTTAAGAAACCCTAGGTCTAGTTTTTGATTGGGTGTTGTTGTATGTGACAAATCCATGTTTGATTGATTTTATTATCTAAGTTATGGATGGTTTTCATGAATGGCATGAGTTTGGATTCTAGTTTCATGTTTTGAGATTTTGACCTGGGAGCGAGAAAATCCCCTTGGAGCCCATTTCTTGGCATCTTCGGGTCACTCCTCACCCTATATCGTCCGGGTAATCCCCAAGGGAGTCAATTGGATGGAGCTCCTACGATATAGGGGTGCCCTAGGTTGAATAGAGCATCACCCGTCCACCACTTCACTGTTCCGAGTCCGTCTTGAGGGAGTTCATCTCCTAACGGTAGGATAGATATTCGATTGAGCTAGGAGGATACTCAACATCGATCAAAAGGTCAGAAATAGGGGGTTTAACCCAAGAGAGCTCCCAACCTTGTAAATAGCTAGGTTAGTGATTAGCTAGGTTAGTTAGTTTAATTCTTCTAATCACCATCCTAGGTTGGCTAGATAACGAACCCTAAACCTGAAGTAGGGTAAGCCTAGATCCCCGTGGTACGATAAATTATTATTGCTTGCTTGCCCTATGCTATAACCGGTCGTCGGTTATACTTGGCCGGCGATTGGGATGTGTAGTTAGAATAGAGTCAAGTTTTTGGCGCCTTTTTCTAGGTTATTTGAAAAAGGGTTAGGTCGTTACTTTAGCCATTTTGTTTTATGTTTTGTGTTTGTTGACCCACTCTTCTCTTGAAGGGTGGTTTGTGTTTGTTTGATTTTATTTTTGTGTTTGTATGTTGAATCATGGATCCCAATGGCTTCTACAACATGTGGGGGTATCCACAACCACCCGAATGGGGGTACCCCGGAGCTTCATGGAGTAGCCATCAAGGGGGAAGCCAAGGAACCGGGTTCTATGATCAACCTCATTTCCAAGAAGAAGAACCATACCAATGGGGATACCAAGTGGCTTCCCCATATAAAGAAGATTTCCCTCCAAAAGTAGAGGAGAAGTCCAAGTTGGAGTTGGCAATGGAAACTTTCATGGGACAATCCTCAAGACCATTTGCCACTCCATAACCGGAGCCAAAGAACCAATTAGAACTCATGGTGGAGCGGTTTGCTCGAGGCACCGATGAAGGATGCTCGAACTTGGATCTCCCCCAACCCGAAGTGAAGTCTAAGTTGGAGCTTGCCATGGAGAAATTTAAAAGAACAAGCTCCAACATGGATTTCCAACCCATCATTCCTCCCGGTTTGACACTAAAAGAGAAGGTGGCACGAGCTTGTGCAAGCTATCACCTCTCATCATTGGAGGAGAAAGATGAGGTTGAAGGAGCGATCAATGAAAAACGTGTGGAGCAAGATGAACTCACCCTGGAGAGCTCCCGTGGCAAGGATAAGCAAGAAGGTTGCCTTGACGACTCTCATCACTTTCCTCTTCTCGAGGGCAAATTTGAAGATCGAGTCACGAGTGTGGAGGAGCAAGAGAATCATTTCTATGATCCTGCATGGCATCTTTCCTTCCAAACCGTGCTTGAGGACATGAATGGGAAGGAGGAAGTAGTGGTTGAAGAGGAGGAAGTGAGCGTTGAAGAGGAGGAAGATCTTTATTGTTCCCAAGGGGAGGAACAAAGTGAAGAAGAAAAAAGGGAGGTTTAAGATGAAGTAGAAGGAGCAAATGGTTTCCAAGATGAGGACAAGGTCGAGGTGGATGAAGCATCCACAAGTTACAAGTTCCATGAAAGCTTTCCACCCAACCTCGATGCACTTTTGGAGAAGGACCCATTTGTGGCTCTTTGCCAAGCCAAGGCCAAACCATCAGAGATCCCTCTTGGTGGATGCAATGTTGTTAAATCGATGATGAATTACATGGTGTGGGCAAAGAGAAGAAGGAAGATGGAAAGAAGAAGAGGTCTCATGGGTGGAGGCTCAAAGCCACTCAAGTTCACGGCCCCTCAATCATGGACTCGTTCAAAGCTCGTGACTTGAGACACCACCTGACCGACAAGAACCTCAACTTCAAGGAGGTTCTTAGGTGGACCAAAACATGAAGACCAAATGATAACGATGTAATTGCACATATTTGCGCCCCTAGTTCTTATCCGTTTGAGGGGCATAGTCGTGTGTTTTGGCCTATTTTACGCCGGGTTGTGCTATTTTGTCATGTTTCAGGTCCCAGGCGTTAAAGGGAAGGCTAACCGCGAGTTTCGGGGCATTCGGAAGTCATTTCGGTGAGCTGGAGCCAAAACACGGGCAGACCCAAGGCATTACACGGCCGTGTACTGCTGGCCGTGCTTTTTATGCCGAGAGCAAATTCAGTTTGGCCAATTCAACTGCAAACACGGGCACCAAAGCACGGCCGTGTTCAGTCAAAGCACGGCCGTGTACATCGCGAAGCACGACCGTGTTTTCCAACAGCTGCTGGCCGTGTAATTAAACACTGGCCGAAACACGGGCAGGCTCAGGCAAAGCACGGCCGTGTCCTCGACCGTGCTTTGGCCACTGATGCTTTTAAGCAGAGTTTCAGCCACAATTCAAGGGGATTCGAGTTTTTGAGAGAAAGAACGACTTCTAGAGAGAGAAAGTGACGAGCAAGAGTTCCCAAGTGCCCTAGATTGATCTTCAACACCATTGGAGGCCAGCTTGAGCTTGGAGAAGTGCCAATCAACGTCCAGAAGCAGGAATCCATCCTTCGCAGTATGAATTCCGTGTCTGATTATGCTTTTGCTTTCTTCTCCATGGAGTAGTTCTCCCATTCATCTGGGTATGGAGAACCCTAGATTTGTATGTTAGGCTTTGATTGTATGAACCCAAGTACTGATTCTGTGATTGATTATATTCGATTGAGGTTTTAATGATTGAATGACTTGAATCCTGATCAAATTCCTGTTGTTTCTGCTTTAACCTAGAATGAGAATATCTTCCTAGGTTAATAGAGTATCCTTGATTGAAGGTAGGGAGTTGGTGACTTTAGTCGAGGAACCAACTCACTATTCTGTACCGGATTTACTCCGGTAGTGGAGGTTTTGTTCTTAGGGCCTCAATCTGTCTACTCCGGTGGAGGTTAGTCGCCCGCTAGAGGTTCAGATTGAGAGGGTCTGAAGACCTTTAGTCGAGACTTCAGGCTGTTTAAGAACCTTCCGCAGTATAACTTTCATAGAAACTGAACTTGGTAATTACAATCCGGCTTAAATGCAGTCTTGGGGGAACCATATCCGGGTGACCTCTTTAACCTGAATACAACAGTTTACTTGCTTTGTTTGTTTGGTAGTTTAGACTTGCATTCCAGTTTCATTGCTAGATAACAAGAATTCACTGAGTAGTCATCACATCTAGGACCCGGGTTGATAATTAAACCCAAACCCGCTATACTACGCTTTAGGAAGTGGTTTCACTTGGCCAATTCCTGGAGTGACAGTAGAGTCGAGTCAAGTTTTTGGCACCATTGCCGGGGACGGCTAGGTTGTTTAAGAAAAGTGATTTGTGTTAATTTAGCTTTTCTTTTTGCTTTGTTTGCTTTGTCCCACTTGTGCCTTCACGGGTTTGCTTGCTTGAGTGTGTGCAGCTAGTGCATGACCCGTAGCCAGTCAGGAGGTTTACTGCCGTTGAATCCAGAGATTGACCGCACCTGTCGCCAGCTCAGGAGACAACAGCGAGCTAGACTGGCTACGGAAGAGCGCATAGACGGCCACCTGAGTAGCGATTCTGAAGAAGAGTACAGGATGGACGGAGACTACAATCAACACCAGGGGAATCCACAGCAGGTTCCCCCGGTGAATCAGGTCCTGGGGAACAACCCCATACCCCAGGATCATGGAGTTCATCATCCACCGCAGCCGGGTCCCACCTTGGAGTACTACTACACTCCGCGGATTGCTGACATCCGCCCGGTCATCCTCTACCCGCCTATCCCAGCAAACAACTTCGAGATCAAGCCATGCTGGATTCAGCTCATTACATCTTCTATCCAGTTCCATGGCTTGAAGAATGAGGAGGCCATGGTGCATCTTTCCCGTTTTCTGCAGCTGACAAACGGGTTCAAGCTAAATGGTGTCCCGGATGATGCGATCCGCCTTCATCTCTTCCCCCATTCTCTGCGGGGAATGCTAAGAGGTGGTTGGAGACCCAGCCCCCATTGTCCATCACCTCTTGGGACGATCTGGCTGACAAGTTCGTGCACAGGTAATATCCGGCATCGAAGACTACAGAGATTCAGCGGGAGATCACTCACTTCCGCCAGGAGCCAGAGGAGTCACTTCGTGATGCTTGGGAGCGGTATATGGGCTATTTCTGGCAGTGCCCCCATCATGGCTTCAGCGATGCATTCACAGTGGGGAACTTCTACAGTGCCCTTTCTCCAGATAGCCAGAGGGTGATTGAGTCTCTATGCCCAGGAGGAGATATTCTCACTAAGACTCCACCCGACCTGAACTAGATGATCAGTACTTTGGCTGCCAGAGATCACTCTTGGGGACAGGGTAGCCGAGGCAGACAGTCCCGGGACCGTGGTGTGCACGCCATGGAGACCAGATCCGGGCTCGAGCAGCAGGTAGCTGAGCTAGTGCAGACATTGAAGCAGCCCAACAGTCTGATTCCGGGCAGAGGTTTGGCTACACCTCCAGTAGCTCAATGTTAGTGGTGTGAGAGCTCCAATCACCTAGTGGAGGACTACCAGGCTATGAGGGAGTCTACCACCCCCCAGGAGCAGTTGGCCTTCATCGCCAATGCGAGGCGCCTCGATCCATACAGTAGCACATATAATGAGGGGTGGCGCCAGCATCCCAACTTCGCCTAGAGCAGTAACACCACTAAACCACCTGGTTTCCCAGCACCATCAGGTGGTTTTCAGCAGAGGCAGCCTTTCCAGGCTCGCCAGGGGCCAGACCCACAGCAGCAGCCCTACCAGCCTAGGCAGGGCCAGCCATTCCAGCAGCCCCAGCGCCAGTTTGCCGAGCCAGTAGCAGCTCCGGCCCCAGATGACAGGATGACAAAGCTGGAAAACATTCTAGCTTCATTCATGACTAGCACCCAGGCTGCTATCACATCACTGGAGGCAGGTCAGCGGAACCAGGGTGCTATTTTGCAGGATCTGCAGACCCAGGTGGGCATCTTGGCCCGCTAGAACACCACCAGGGCACCAGGGACTTTGCCTGCCACCACTGTTCCTAATCCTCGAGATCCTCACCAGCATCAGCAGCTGGATGCCATTTTTACCAGGAGCGGTAAGGTCATATCTGCTGATCCTGTCCCGGCCAGACAGGAGGAACCACTACCTGCTTCAGCACTTCCAGCCGACGATGCAGAAGTGCGGGTGGAGAAGGAAGCCCCTGCTCCCAAGCCACAACCAGTGGTCAAGGAGCATGTACCCCAGCTTCCCTTCCCCACTCGCCTACACAAGGACAAGCTGGAGACTGAGTTTGCCAAGTTCATGGCAATGTTGAAGCAGCTCAACATCAGCATACCGTTCATGGAGGCACTGTCGAAGATGCCCAAGTATGCCAAGTTCATGAAAGATATCTGCACCAACAAGAAGAAACATGGGGATCTCTCGACAGTGATGCTGAGCAAGGAGTGTTCTGCTATCCTGCAGAACAAGCTGCCCGAGAAGCGCAAGGATCCAGGGAGTTTTACTATCCCTCTTACTATTGGCAGCATGCATGTAGGAAAGTCCTTGGCGGACCTAGGCGCTAGCATTAACGTCATGCCATATAAGTTGTATAAAATGCTAGACCTAGGTGAACTTAGCCCTACTAGGATGAGCATTCAATTAGCTGATCGTTCTATTGTGCATCCTAGGGGAATCATAGAGGATCTGCTTGTTCATGTTGGTGCATTCACATATCCTGTTGATTTTGTTATTCTGGATGTAAATGAGGATGTGGATGTGCCTTTGATTCTAGGTAGGCCATTTCTTGCCATCGCCAAGGCACTTATTGATGTGCATGATGGTAAACTGATACTGCGTGCTGGGGATGAACAGGCTACTTTTTCTGTGACTGAGTTTGATCACTGTGCTATGATTGATGTCTCGCCTGTGCATGCTATGTCTGATCAGGTACACGAGCCTGTCGTGTATCCTTCTGCACCTCCTATTTTGCAGGACCCTCCTATCATTCCTTCGCCGCCACTCCATCCAGCCACGCCTCCGAACAAACAGCTCAAGGAGGAGTGGCGGCCGAAGCAGCAGGTTGCTAAGCCTGCACAGAAGAAGAGTGGAGACCACTATGAGCTGGTCCCACCTCCTGCACCACGACCACCCTGGCCGTCTGGGTACTCGCTCGCCTGCATCTTGCCAGATGGGCAGGTCGAGCTGACTGATGATGGTGGTCGCATCCGGCGGGTGCAAGGCCACAACCTGAAGCTGTACCTCAAGAGCGACGTGGATCCGCTCTTGGAGGCATCTGTTCCTGCACCGCCCTGAGTATCCACCATGGGCGTCCAGCTAAAAGACGGTAAAGAAGCGCTTGTGGGGAGGCAACCCCACCATGGTTTGATTTTCTTTCTTGTGTTTTGAGTCGGATTGTAACCCGTTTTGGGTTTGGTTTGTTTTCTTTTGGTTTGGATGATATTTTATTGGGCTGACCATTGAACCTAACATATTGTGTTTGAGCTCTTTGGTTTCCTTTAGCTGTGCTTGGCTTGACTGGCCCGTTTCCAGTCCCCTGCAGTCCGTGCATACCGGTAACATCGTTCCCTTATCCTTCCCTCTTCTCCATTGAGGGCAATGTCGAGCTTAAGTGTGGGGGGATGTTTATCTTTAACTGCATTAGATCTGTTTGTGTGCTTGGAGCCTAGTCCACTGTCCAAATTTTTCAATTTGAGGGCTCCAAGTACGTGTTTCCATGCAATTGGCTGCTCAGTATGCTTTGAATTGACAGTCTTTATAGTAATATGCAACCTAGGGAGGTAGTGTAGCACTATGGAGGATGTTGATGCATTTAAGAAGTCTCATTTCTTCTTCATATTGTGTTGGTTGATTGAGTGAATTAGTGATCTTAGGATCCTTGAATTGTGTGGTGTTGTGGATTCTCTACCTATCATGGACTCTTGTATCATGTTTTGAGTTTAACAGGTGCTCGAAAATGTGCTTCAAAATAACGTATCCCGTGCGAATAGGGCGAAAGTGTGTAAGGGGAGACGGGAATCCGTTCCCAATGTCCACCTACTACCTCCACCCCCCTTACATGTCTTTCCCCCGCACGAGGCTCGAGACATCCGCTCCTGGCATGGCCGGTAAGAGCAGGTTGGGACCCTTGAAAAGAAGAAAAAAAAATAACAGAAAACAAACAAAACAGAAAAAAAGGGGTTCCAACCATCTGCAAAGAAAATAGAGCACCTTGAAAAATGTGAGTCCATGATCCTTTGTTTTTGAGAATCTCTTCATCCACAATTCATTTGTCCTCTGTTCACTATTTGCCATGATGCCGACTCGCCGAAGAAGCTATGAGATGACTTGTGCGTCGGTTGACCTCGTAAGTTGCTAAATGATCTAGGAAGTCCTCTACCTACGATCTGGGTTGTTTGTTGCTATAGAGGTCTGGAGAGCTGCATTGGTTTGAGTTAGGTTTGCTTGGGGACAAGCAAACGGTTAAGTGTGGGGGAGTTTGATAACGATGTAATTGCACATATTTGCGCCCCTAGTTCTTATCCGTTTGAGGGGCATAGTCGTGTGTTTTGGCCTATTTTACGCCGGGTTGTGCTATTTTGTCATGTTTCAGGTCCCAGGCGTTAAAGGGAAGGCTAACCGCGAGTTTCGGGGCATTCGGAAGTCATTTCGGTGAGCTGGAGCCAAAACACGGGCAGACCCAAGGCATTACACGGCCGTGTACTGCTGGCCGTGCTTTTTATGCCGAGAGCAAATTCAGTTTGGCCAATTCAGCTGCAAACACGGGCACCGAAGCACGGCCGTGTTCAGTCAAAGCACGGCCGTGTACATCGCGAAGCACGGCCGTGTTTTCCAACAGCTGCTGGCCGTGTAATTAAACACTGGCCGAAACACGGGCAGGCTCAGGCAAAGCACGGCCGTGTCCTCGACCGTGCTTTGGCCACTGATGCTTTTAAGTAGAGTTTCAGCCACAATTCAAGGGGATTCGAGTTTTTGAGAGAAAGAACGACTTCTAGAGAGAGAAAGTGACGAGCAAGAGTTCCCAAGTGCCCTAGATTGATCTTCAACACCATTGGAGGCCAGCTTGAGCTTGGAGAAGTGCCAATCAACGTCCAGAAGCAGGAATCCATCCTTCGCAGTATAAATTCCGTGTCTGATTCTGCTTTTGCTTTCTTCTCCATGGAGTAGTTCTCCCATTCATCTGGGTATGGAGAACCCTAGATTTGTATGTTAGGCTTTGATTGTATGAACCCAAGTACTGATTCTGTGATTGATTATATTCGATTGAGGTTTTAATGATTGAATGACTTGAATCCTGATCAAATTCCTGTTGTTTCTGCTTTAACCTAGAATGAGAATATCTGCCTAGGTTAATAGAGTATCCTTGATTGAAGGTAGGGAGTTGGTGACTTTAGTCGAGGAACCAACTCACTATTCTGTACCGGATTTACTCCGGTAGTGGAGGTTTTGTTCTTAGGGCCTCAATCTGTCTACTCCGGTGGAGGTTAGTCGCCCGCTAGAGGTTCAGATTGAGAGGGTCTGAAGACCTTTAGTCGAGACTTCAGGCTGTTTAAGAACCTTCCGCAGTATAACTTTCATAGAAACTGAACTTGGTAATTACAATCCGGCTTAACTGCAGTCTAGGGGGAACCATATCCGGGTGACCTCTTTAACCTGAATACAACAGTTTACTTGCTTTGTTTGTTTGGTAGTTTAGACTTGCATTCCATTTTCATTGCTAGATAACAAGAATTCACTGAGTAGTCATCACATCTAGGACCCGGGTTGATAATTAAACCCAAACCCGCTATACTACGCTTTAGGAAGTGGTTTCACTTGGCCAATTCCTGGAGTGACAGTAGAATCGAGTCACCAAATGTCTGGCTCACGATGTTAAAGAAACGCTTGGTGGGAGGCAACCCAACCATTATCGGTTTGCATCTCTTTTCCGCTTCAATAAGACGAACATTGGAGAGATTTTGGTGGTGTTTTTCCATCTCCTTGCTCTTCCATATCTCACCCGCCCTCCGCTCCCGAACACCAACATTCACCAATATCCGGTAACATCGCTCTACCTCCTTATTAGCCATTGCTTGCCTAGGATAGAAAGCATATAATTGCTTGCCTAGGATAGAAAGCATACCAGTCACAACTTCTGGTGCCACTTCTGCCTCACCTCGAGTCATTGCATAAACCCTCGGTGCTCCCTGTGCTCTGGTACCCTGCGTACCACTTTCTGATGGCTGATTTCGACCACCACCTCTACCACCCTGTGAACCACCACGACCACTCTGAAATCCACTACGGCCTCCCTAGTAACCACCCCTGAATGGGGCTCTACTAATTTGCACTGAAGGCTCTGACTGTGTAGCTCTTACTTCTCTCGAATGCGGGCAATCCCTCATGATGTGCCCAGGTTGGCCACAGTGAAAGCATACACCAGAAAATCCCCTACACTCTCCAGGATGCCTCTTCTGACAAACTTGACAAAATGGAAATTGTCTGGCTGAGAAAATTGGTGCCCTGTATGATGTTCCTTACATAGATTAACTCGGTGTTCTCCCAAAACTGCTAGGACCTCTCCTGGGTGGGTAACGAGGTCCAGCATAATTTACTCCAAACTTCCTCTTCTTCTCCTCTTCTTTGGCCTTGTGTTCCTCTCGGCTCTCAACTTCATAGGCTTCATACTTAAGTGCTGCCTCCTTGATTGTGGCCATACTCTCTTCATCAACCCTGTGGATCTTTTCTTTCAACCCTATGCGCAGACCATGCAAGTATCTCATCTTCTTCTTATGCTCAGTATCCGCCAACCCATCCTCAAAGTAAAGCAGTCGAACAAACTTGATGGTGTACTCAGTAACTGTCATATTCTCCTGCTTAAGGTTGGCAAATTCATTGTTCTTTGCCCTGATAAAAGCTTCGGGAAGAAACTCTGTCTTAAAGGCCTTCAGGAACTCCTCCCAGGTGAACTGAACTCGTTCACCATTAACTCTAGAGACTGAAGACCACCAGCTCCTCGCGTACCCCTTTAGGAGAAAAACAACATATTGTACTTTTTCCTCTGGGGTCGCATAAAGATATTCAAACACATCTTCCATCTCCCCCAACCACTCTACCACAGCATCCGGACTCACATCTCCTTTAAAGTCCCTACCACCCAAACTCTTCATCTTTGCATAATCTAATACTGGCGGTCTTGCATCAACCGCCCCCACTCCTCTCGACTGGTCAGTAGGAACATTTTCACAACTTCCGTGCGAGCTACAAGGAAATATTGGCCTTAGATTGATCCACCCAAAATTCATTCTTCACCAAATCTCTCACTTGGTTAAAACAAAAAAATTCCAAAATAATTACTTGAAAACAAATAAGTTCAAAACTCAATTTTGAAAACCATGATGCATGTAATTTCATCCAATATACCAATACACATAATCATGTCAAACTCAATTCCCAGTTTAAGTCATTATGGGGTACTCCCGTCCTTAGGAGTGTTTAACCTCCCATAGGGTATAATACGCCATAACAACAAAAAGAGGGAACCGGGCTCTGATACCAAACTGTAACACACTACCCTATACGTTTTGCCTAATCATATTGTTCATACAATTGCAGCGGAATTAATCTCGGGCGTTACATTAATTATCAAAATTTACCCAAATAAAATTTCGACATGAATTACTCGCATAATGGGCTAACAGTTCTTGCAACTTATCCTGCAAAATAATTCATCACAAACATATATACTCACAACCATATGCATTGGCTTTTCTTAGCCATAGTCACACTTTTCATACTTCCTAACTGCATACCATACTTATACATACCATAATCGTCATAACTTACACAATTACAAAAATATACACATATCATTAACTTTCCACACCTGTGGATATCTCACACTAGATCAGAAGCTAGTATGCACATGAAAAACGTTCTCAAAACATTTTTTCAAAAAGGTGTGGATCACTGGCCAAAATCCCGAGTAGTAGTCCAAGCACAGAATAGTTGAAGACCATACCTCATCTTGCCTTCAACTCTAGCTCAGCTCCCACCTAACACTTATCTACTGCTGCTGATGATGATCTGCTTACACATAGCATAAGCAGAGAAGAAGAATAAAAGAGGGTCAGCTCATAGCTGAGTGAGATAATCATAGCATCGTGAGTTCATAACAGAGCATACCCCTACCATACATCTAGCAAACAAGCCAAAGCACTAGGATCAGATCTCAGCCCTCCGACATCCCAATAGGCAAAAGACTCAACCACCTTGACTTATGCATATGCATCTTATCATGTTTTACTTATAGGCGCCTGGCTACTCCATGCTAATAACTCTCCCGGGAAACATACCCCACATCCCGTCGGATGTAGTCATACATACCCCAACATCCCGTCGGATGTGGTCATACATACCCCACACCACTATGGGTGTAGTCATACCCCGACACCACTCTGGGTGTGGTCATATCTCGTAAGAATTCTTCAGTCACCACCACATGAGAGGTGTGACTATCATACATATCATAATAGAGTAATAGCATAGGGAGCCCTAATTACTATGTAGTTGACCGTGAGACCACAACACTCATATTTGGTATCCTTATACATGATTCATATCTCATCTTGCTTAATCATAATTCGTTACCTGCACATGTACTTGACCTGGCCATAATTGGCTCGACATAGGTAAATCAGGAGTCGTATAATTGCACTTCCTCGGGATAAACCCTCGTGCAAGTCATCCTCCTTAAACATCATAATATCACCTTGGGAAGTTTATTTCCCCCACTTGTGAATCCAAATACAACCACAATATCACATCATATCAAAACACCTGATCGAACAACCATGAATTCATAACAACGGTTAAGCCACAAATGGCAACATGTATGCAATCATCAACATAAACAAGGTCCATATCGGCTAGGGCAAATCAATAATATCATACAACAGTCCAGGGTTCATCATATAACACAAAAGTCCATACACCCCTAATCATGCCATTCTAGTTCACCTAGGTCAATTCTAAGCATCAATATAATTATCGTGATACGACAAACCCGGTATGCCGTGCTAATCCCTCACCAGCTTTGGCCGTTCAAACACCGGTTTTAGCTTCCCGTACTA
Organism: Linum trigynum; assembly: GCA_964030455.1. Lineage (NCBI taxonomy): Eukaryota > Viridiplantae > Streptophyta > Magnoliopsida > Malpighiales > Linaceae > Linum > Linum trigynum. The sequence continues at coordinate 11,455,680 of OZ034814.1, forward strand.
AAACGTCAATTTCACGAACGAACCCCAAATTAAAATCCGCGACCGTCCTAATATCCCCTGCAGTATCCCCGTCAATATTAGTTCTAGGCTCCGAGTCAAATTCTTGATAAAAACACATCAAACCCTGGCCGGAGCTAAATTCAGCGGTTCGGACCCCGGCCTAAATAATTGTCGAAATTCAGAGATTAGAACTAGAGGATTGATTACCTCGCTGCAGGAAGCTCGTATATGAAATTTGGGCTCAATCCGGCTTCCGGATACTCCGAAACCCTAATTTGGCTTATCGGGAATTCAAGAAATTCCTGAACCAAAATCTCGTTTTAAAACTCTAAATCGATAAATCACGATGAATAGATGAATTAGGCATTACTTACGGGATTTTTGGATCACTGTAGCTTAAGAATCGAGCTGGGGAAATTTTTCCCCGGAGCTTTGCGTGATGCTCTGTTTCTCCGTTACTCTCGGTCCGTACAGAAAGAAGAATAAAATGGAGAAATGAACGGTGGTGGGGAATTTAAGTGTACAGGGATATATATATATATATATTTATATATATATATATATATATATATAATTATATATATAATTAATACGTATACTTATCCGATCGATCAATAATCCGATTTTCGTCGAAAAAGTGTCGAAATGCTCGATTTTAAATCGTGAAATTTTCTAGCGAGCGAAATACGATTTTAGTCGAAACGGGATGTTACAACTTGAGCGTGATTGATTTAGATAGAACGACCCTACTTTCTTCGTGTCTACACCGTATCGAGTCACCCTTGTCTTTGGAAAGTCGTCGAGGCATGTTGTGTGTTGGTTGATGAATAATGTGAGAACTCTTCATTTGCACAATCTTAATACAATTGAATGTCGTTTTTGGTGGTTTCCAAGATTACTTTATTTTTTTTCATAGGTCGGTGTCAAATAACCATTGTGATTCAGTCATTTTATTTCTTATGACATGCCCTAAAAATTTTGTTGAAAAAGAAGTTGTAAGCTTACATAGTTTTGTGTTTGGTTTGCTTGGGGACAAGCAAACGTCCAAGTGTGGGGGAGTGATTCGGGTCCAAATGCAAACATTTTACCATCATTTCTTGTCCTTTTTGCTTAGTAGATCACCATCCCTCGACCTATTTTACGATAGGTTGCGTTTGTTTTGTTGCATTTCAGATCCTAGTACGTGTGGGGAGGTCGAGGACGAGTTTTGGGTCAATTGGAGGTTGAAAAGCGTGAAAAAATTCTCAAAGTGACCGTGAAAATTGCCCCATAACCGTGAACTGGCCAGGTTCCAAAGCATTTTTAGAGGTTACTGGCAAGAGTTCAGTTCATGATCGCAAGACTGTGAACTTCAGCTCCAGACCGTGAAGTGTTGTAGTGAAATGGCACGTTTCTAGCCGAGATCACGGTCCAGGATTTGAGTTCACGGTCGTGAACTCAAACCATGAACAACCTTCGATCTGGGTATAAAGTCAGCAGTAGAAGGAAGAAGAGAGAGTTGGTTTTTGGAGAGGGAATAGTTTCTTTCTCTAGGGTTTCGAACCAAAACACCAAAGGGGAGTTCTAGAGAGAGTGTGAGTTCTTGAGTGATCTTGGAGCTTAATTGAAGGCATTGACCAAGCTTGGAAGCAGGAATCAAGCTTAGAAGAAGAAGAAGATCTTGGGCTCCAGTTTGTAATCTCTCTCTTCTCTCTCTAGAAACTCACCCTCTTCTCTTGGGTTTAAGAACCCTAGGTCTGGATTTTGATTGGGTTTTTTTGTATGTGACAAATCCATGTTTGATTGAGTTTATTATCTAAGTTATGGATAATTTTCATGAATGGCATGAGTTTGGATTCCATTTTCATGTTTTGAGCTTTTGACCTAGGAGTGAGAAAATCCCCTTAGAGCCCCTTTCTTGGCATCTACGGGTCACTCCTCACCCTATATCACTAGGTAATCCCCGAGGGAGTCAATTGGATGGAGCTCCTAGAATATAGGTGTGCCCTAGGTTGAATAGAGCACCACCCGTCCACCACTTCACCGTTCCGAGTCCGTCCCGAGGGAGTTCATCTCCTAACGGTAGGATAGTGGTTCGATCGAGCTAGGAGGATACTCAACATCGATCAAAAGGTCGAAAATAGGGGTGGATTTAATCAAAGAGAGCTCCCAACCTTGTCAATAGCTAGGTTAGTTAGTTTAATTCTTCTAATCACCATCCTAGGTTAGCTAGATAACGAACCCTAAACCGAAAGTAGAGTAGGCCTAGATCCCCGTGGTACGATAAATTATAATTGTTTGCTCGGCCTATGCTACACCTGCTCTCCTGTTATACTTGACCGACGATTGGGATGTGTAGTTAGAATCGAGTCATGTGGCAGCCCACGTGGCATGTCAAATTACATTTTGACATCTACTATTAGTTTGGGGGACGGAAATTGTAACAATGCAACCAAAAGTTTACGTAAATAGTTTAGTAGCAACAAAACATATTTAGGTGGTCATCGTACAACAAATAGTAAACTTAAGTGACATGTGGTGCATTTAACCCTAAAACTTCTTGTATTACAATAATGGTGGAAATCACTATGTATATATACCAAAATATCTATATTACAATATGTTTCGATCTCCGCTCCGTCACTTATTTCACAACTTTAGTCCTGATACATATATTTTTAAGGGTCACAAGATTATCCCAAATCCTGCCACTAGTAATCGTTTAAAAAGAACACACCCATAGATGGATATTCCCATTTTGCATTCCATGTTACGGGATCCCATAATATAATACAATGAGTAATATGTGGAAATCCATTTCTCTCTGTCCATTAATGCTTATATCTCAGGCATGGAATGATTCGGTCCGGACATCACTAGATTTTTTTTTTCAAAAGATATCATACATTAATCCAATCAAACAGATAGTTACATCCTGGAAATCAGCCAGGCCCAGAAATCAAAGAATCGACTTACAACCGGGTACAAAGAGAGGGATTTTCTAGCTACCGAGTGAGCTACCCTATTGTTCTTCCGACCTATAAACCGCACACTAAACCCAGGATGGGCACGAAAATGCTAACATATCTCTTCCAGGACTGCCCCCAACCGGTTGTCGCTTGTGTAAGCATGATTAATTTTGTCGATAATGACTTTCGCATCGCCCTCAAACCAAACTTCTGACAAGCTACACTCCAAACACCAAATAATAGCCTCCCGAAGCACAGACAACTCTACCACCATTGGCTCATCAATTTGAGGAATCTGCACCCCTTTGGCCAAAAGGAGCGCCCGCACCAGATAGAAAAAAAGCCATCCCACCATCCGAGTGTGACCCCCTCCTAGTGGCCCCATCCCACATGCAAACCAATCGAGAATCACCCACCTGAGTCCCTGGCTGAACTGCCGGGCAAGACACCCTCGACGCCTGGTCAACCGCCAGGCCTACCCATTCCTCATCATGCTGGTGAAATTAGCGCATTAGAGCCGGAATCCCAAACTGTTTGCCTTGAAAGACAACCCAGTTACGAGACCTCCAGATCTGCCAAAGGACGGCAACCACAGCCATGAACAGCGACGGTTGATGGATGAGGGCGAACATCTGTTTGAGAAACAACGAAAACGTGTGACGAGGCAAACCCTCCCCCAAATAGTCCAATCCCGAGTAGTCCGAGAGAGCCCGCCCTACCGGGTAGTAAAGAAACATGTGCTCCATCGTCTCGGGACTATCCCAGCATACTGGACACCGAGGAAATACATGAACCTTTTTTTCAATGAGAGCCTCATTTTTCGGTAGAGCCCGATGAAGAATTTGCCAGACAAAGACTTTCAGCTTTGGAGGGATCTTAGCTTCCCACAGCCGGATCCAACTGGGCTTATCCATCCAACTAAGCGATGACCGCCACCCACCCCTCCTCGTGTCCAGCTCAATAGCCAAATGATAAGCCGACTTAACTGAGAACACCCCGTAAGCTGTGTTATGCCAGATAAGTTTATCATCCACATTTGCCGCGGAAGTGGAATAGCCTTAATGGCACGACAGGTAGACGGGTCAAACCATTGACTAAGCTTATCATCAGCCCAACGCCCTTCCCCGTGACAAATAACCTCCGCCACCAAGAGGTCACCCCCATCCGGCAGGACCAGGGGATTATATGTTATGGTCGTGTGCGTATCACCGAGTAAGGGGTCGCTCGAATTGAGATTGGGGCCAGGGTGTTGGTAAAATCCCTTGTCTCGTTTAGGAGCAATGGTTCTGGAGAAGGGAAAAGAAGAAATAAGAAGAAGAATGGAAGAACTGAAGAATTCGAGATATGAGAAGCAGAACTGGGAAGGGAAAAGAAGGGGAAGAAGGTGGGGATTGGGTTTTACTTCTTAATGCCTGCCTCTTTATTCGTCTGCATAAAGTTTATATAGCAACAATAAAACCCCAAATGACTCTCATCAACAGAGGCCTTGTAAACCGGGAATAATCCCAACGTCTAGAACGTGGATCGAAATGGAAAAGTAAAGGGAAACAAACTAACAGTGGCAGACTAATGGGCATATAAAATAGGCACGTGACAGTATATGGACCATAATATCGAGGCTGCAACTTCTGATTGGACTGCCCTGCCACCGTCTTCTGCCGATATGGCTGGAGCTTGACGAAGACGGCACCTCCTACTGAAAAAATTCTCCCAACATGACCCACATCATAGAACTTCTTCATCCGCTCCTGAGCTTGCCCAATCTGGAGGCGTAATTCCTTGATTGCAGCATCACAGTCACGGAGCTCACAGTCCACAGCAACAACAGTTGCAGTTCCCTGCCCATATGAAATGATCGTGGGTGAAGGCTTACCATAGAGGGCTTCATATGGAGTCTTCTTGGTGGAGGCATGGACACCAGTATTGTAACAATACTCGGCCCAGGGAAGCCAGCGCAGCCACTCACGAGGTTCCTGTCCTGCAAAACATCGAAGATACATCTCCATGGTGTGGTTGACAGCTTCTGTTTGGCCGTCGGTCTGGGGATGGTATGATGAACTGAAATTGAAGCTTGTCCCCTGCAACTTGAATAATTCATGCCAAAACAAATTGGTGAATGTTGTATCACGATCACACACAATAGTCTTGGGCATACCATATAGCTTGAGAACCTGCTGGAAAAAAATAGTTGCTATGGTGGTAGCTGTGTAGGGGTGCTTGATGGGAATAAAGTGAGCATATTTTTTCAGTCGATTGACCACGACCATAATCGTTGAAATACCACGGACCTTAGGAAGGTCCTCAACGAAATCCATCGGGATATCGACCCACACGTCTTTGGGGATGGGGAGTGGCTGTAAATACCCAGCTGGTTTGATCGTCTCTATTTTGTATTGTTGGCAAATCGAGCATTGCCGGATGAAGTTCCGAACCGAGACTCGAAGCTTCTTCCAAAAGAACACAGTCCGGATCCTTTGTATTGATTTGTGGAACCCTTCGTGTGTACTAGAGTGCATCTCCTTGATAATCACTGGAATGAGGGAAGAGGAAGCTGTTAGAAAATTTTTATTCTTATAGAATAAAATACCATCAACTAGAGTCCATGCTGGATTCCCATCTCTGTTGATATGCTTGGAGATCAATTGCTGATATTCTGACCCATCTTTCACTTCTTCCCTGATAGTCTTTGCCCAAACAGCTATTGGAGTAGAAATAGCCATTAATTCTCCATGATGAATGCGAGAAAGAGCATCGGCCACTCTATTTTCTGCCCCTTTCTTATATTCAATTTTGAAGTTGAAACCCATCAGCTTGGACAACCACTTCTTTGAGCTGGCATAGTGATTCACTGCTACCATAAATAGCGGAGGCTTCGTTGATTAGAGCGGACTGTGAATTGTCGCCCCAGTGGATACGACCGCCATTTCTTAACTTCCAACACTAAAGCAAGCATCTCTTTCTCATAAGCGGATGCAATGAGATTCTTCCCATGAAGGGCTTGGCTAAAGAAGGCCAATGCTCTCTGATTCTGCATAAGAATTGCTCCAACTCTCATGCCTGAGGCATCACATTCAACAATAAAGGGCTGCTGAAAATTGGGAAGGGCAAGGACTGGAGCCGTGGTCATTGCCTGCTTGAGGTGCTGGAACGATGCTTCACTGGCTGTTGTCCAGACGAAGTTGTTCTTCTTCAACATGTCGGTAAGGGGTGCTGCAATTTTTCCGTAATCACGGATGAACTTCTTGTAATACCCTGTTAAACCCAGAAAACCTCGCAATGCCTTGAGTGTTTTGGGTAGTGGCCACTCTCGCATAGCTTGAATCTTGTCTTGATCTACTGCAACTCCTTTAGCAGATATTAAGTGTCCCAAGTAGTGAACTTCAGATTGAAGGAAGCTGAATTTATATTTTTTTACATATAATTGATGTTCATGGAGCTTTTGGAATACAATCACCGGATGTTTAAAATGTTCTTCAATCGTCGGCGAGTAAACCAAAATGTCATCAAAGAACACAAGTACAATTTTCTTAGGAAGAGTTTGAATACCTCATTCATGAGTGACTAAAAAGTGGATGGAGCATTGGAGAGGCCAAATGGCATCACTAAAAACTCATAGTGACCTTGGTGTGTACGGAATGCAGTTTTTGGCACATCTTCAGAAGCAACTTGAATTTGCCAGTACCCCGACCTGAGGTCCAGCTTGGAGAATAGTTTGGCGCCATGGAGTTTATCTAACAGCTCGTCAATGACCGGGATTGGAAACTTGTCCTTCACTGTCATTTGATTTAATGCCTAGTAATCCACGCACATTCTCCACGAACCATCTTGTTTCTTAACCATCAAAACAGGAGACGAGTAAGGGCTTTGGCTATTCTGAATAATACCTGCCTCCAGCATCTCAGCAATGAGTTTCTCGATCTCCTCCTTCAAATATGCAGGATACCAATATGGTCTCACGCAGACTGGTCCACTCCCTGGTTTGAGGGGAATTTGGTGATCATGTGAGTGTGGTTGGGGAAGCCCTTGTGGTGGCTGGAACAAATTATTGAACTGGTGTAGCAGCTGTCCCAGCTCAATGGATTCGGTGACTGGTTTGTCCTTGTCGGGGGACTCTGATTTGGCTATAGCTACCATTAGTAACCCTTGCTTGCAGCCACGTGCTTCTTTCATCCATGTTGCCTCATCCACAATCTTGTTGTGCAGAGAGTGTCTACCCTTCAACTCCATTTCTCGTTCCTGAAAGTGGAACTTCATGGTCATATTGGTGAAATCCCAAGTGATGGGATCCAATGATCGCAACCACTGAGTTCCAAGTACAGCATTGCACCCCCTAATGGTAGGACGTAAAAGTCGACCACAATCGATACCCCGGGAAACTTGACTTGAACTCTAGGGCACTTCCCTACGCACGGTATCTTGCTGGCATCTGCCACCGACACTTCAAGCTTCCCTCCTTCTTGGATGGCCAGGCCAAGTTTCTTTACAGCTTCAAAACTGTTGAACCTGCCCCGCAACCTTCATGGTCCTGTCATCATTGGCTCTAGTGATTGCATACATGGAGATTCCCACAGCATCTTGAGGTTCAATTTCCAACTCCACATCACCATCTTCATTAGACCAAGTCCCTTCAATGAAGAACAACCTCTTGCAGCGATGCCCTGGCCCAAATTGCTCATCACAATTAAAACACAAGCCTTTTTCCTCCCTCTCCTTTATCTCAGCCGGAGATAAGCGCTTAATGGGTAGGTTCCCGGATGATGAGGTCGGTTTTCTTTCAATGGGTCTGGGTTCCATGTATCCTCCTCCACTCGTTGTGCCTACTCGTCGAGCAACTGCCTATTTAGATGTGACCTTCTGCTCATTCAGACGAGCCAAACCAACAGCGGCGGTGAGATTTGTTGGCTTGCAGGCGACAACGTCAGAGCGAATCTCGTCCTTCAAACCACTCCCTAAGCAGCTAACTTGTGGAGCTGGCGATAGATTACCTACACATACGAGAAGTTTCTCAAACTAAGTTTGGTACTCTCACACAGTTTGTCGTTGACGCAGCTTGGTCAGTTCTCCAAAATGGTCCTCGAACTGAGTTGGGCCATAACGAGCATGGATATCTCGTTTGAAATCAGCCCATGTCACCCTTTGATTTCCCTCCATTAAGATCTGCAGCCAGAGCTGGGCCTCCCCGTCGAGATTGATGGATGCGAGAAGCACCTTCTCTTCCTCAGGGGTTTCATAGAACTCGAAGAATTGCTCAGCCGACAGATCCACACGGTTGGGTCCTCTATGCCGTTGAACTTGGGGAAATCAATCTTCAGTGAAGGCTGGGGTCTCTGATTTCCGTTGTCGACCCGACTGTGGCGATCTCGCCTTTTGTCGTGCTCCTCGTCATTTGCCCGAACGACCATTATATCAAATCTGGCGGTTATGGCCGTGAAGTTCTCTCGCATTTCTTTGAGCATGGTGGTCATATTGGTATCAAGTTGTTCCACGCGTTCATCCATGGCAGCAGCTGATTTCCGATTGCGAGGCTCTGATACCAAAATACTTCCCTTTATACACTTGAGCAAGGAGGGAATGAGGTTAATTGAGAATACGCCAGCCAATTTTGCTAAAAGCGGGCTTGAGTTCAAGTCCTTAAGCCTCATTTCTTAAGGAAAATCTTAAAGTCTTCCTATTGGCTGATAGTGGATTAGGTAGTTAATGTGGGTTAGTAGTTAATAGGTAGTTAAGGGTAAATAGAGTTATGCAAATATAATTATAATTAATATAATTAATTAATGATTCTCTTTCTCTCTCCTCCCATGATTTTCTCCATAACCCTCTCTCTACATTATAATTAAAAAGAAATATGAAATTAATTTTATTTAATATTTAATAAAATCCGAATTTAATAATTTTCTTTTTCTAAAATAAAATTTTGAAATTTAAAATATATGTCTCTCTCACATCTTGGCAACTTCCGATTAGTATTAAGTATTAACATATTGTAATGACATTATCAATATTTATAAATTGAATCATCATTAAGGCTTTTCATTGCATGGGTTTGAGATTTTTCGTTGTTAGGTATTCGTTTGTGTTATTATTAATGTTGTTCGACATGTTTTTTAATAATTTTATATGACATTATTAACTTTTTATGTTATGCTTTGTTTGTAACATTAGTATAAGTGAAATTGTGTTTTCAATTTGTTGGTACTAGAAGTTTATTTACTATTACATTGTATTATCAATTTGGTTCGCAATGATTTATAATCATTTGAAGTGCTATTATCAATAGTTTTTTTCCAAGCACAATACAACCATTAACAAAAATTTAATTCATCTGTAAGATTGCTTATGTTTAGTGATTTGAATTATTAATATTTTTTCGTTTATGTTTGTAACTTTGTCAAATGTCATTATCAAGATTCAAGAAGCATACTTGTTAGATATTCGTTTGTTTATGACATTATCAAAAGTGAATTTACGTTTAATGATATAACTATGGTTATTAATCTTTCAGTCTAAGTTAGTAACGTAGTTTGGTGTCATTATTAATAGGCGTGTATAAGCATTATCAATGTTTGAAAATAAGATATTAATAATATCTAATAAGGTACTTAACAATCATTAGTTGTTATCATTATCAAAGTTTTTGGATGCATTATCCATTAAACACATGTTACTTATTAATGCGTTTTTAGTGCTATTTGACATTAAACATTGCATCTGAATATTATTAATATTTTTATATTACAAAAATCTATTTCCTTATCAGTGACTTGATCATTAGATATTAATGGTTTTTAATATCTTTATTAAAAGTTTGATGTCATTTATATTGAAGCCGGACATTTTTACATTTATGTTTTGTGTTTATTTTCAACGAAATACTTTTCGTTATCAATGATTTATTGTATTGTTATTAAAAGTTTGGTGTTGAGGCGTGAATGTTGGTTTGCTTGAGCTAATATTTTTCTGGACAATGTTTGTTTGACTGAATCACACATGTGCACTATGTCACAAGTACCCAAGATGTTGAAAATTAGTATTGTGCGTTATGATCATTGAGAATGATAATGTAAAGCAATATTAATTGACCATAAAACGTTAATAATGTCATTAGAAATCATTGGAAGATGCCATGACTAGATAGTTATAAACATGATGTGAAAATGTGAATCATTAGTACTAAAGATGTTGTAAATCAATGATATTGTTATTCAAACTATTAATGACTATGTTACATAACTTTAATGATTCATTCATAGGCGTTGATGACGTAACTATTAAATAGTAACAATTGATCCAAAATTGTTAATAATGTAATTGTAAGGAATTGATAAGTATATTGAAGTCGTTAATAATGATGAGGTATAATAATAACGATTCATTTCATAAATGTTGATAATGTCATTGCAAAATGTTAATACTGTATTGCAAGTTGCCACGAAGTGAGAGAGAGCATATATTTTTAATTTCAATTTTCATTTTAAAAAATAAAAAATATTAAGTTCGAATTTATTAAATATTAAATAATAATATTTAATTAAATTAATTTCGAATTTCCTTTCAATTGTAGTGGAGAGAGATGGTTATGGAGAAGATCAAGGGGGAGAGAGAAAGAGAATCATTAATGAGTAATATTAATTATATTTTCATAATATCTTATTTATTCCAACTAACGATTAACTACTAACCCCTCATTAACTACCTAATCTAGTATCAGCCAATAAAAATGGTTTAAGAACCTCCTTAAACAACGAGGCTTAAGGATCGGATCCAACCCGCTAAAAGCGCTTGGTTAAAATGTTCAAACCGGCGAAATCCCATCCCCCCATCGTGTTTACTCCTGCACAGATTGCGCCAGGACACCCACCGAACCTTGGGATTGCCCTCCTTAGCACCCCACCAGAACCGGGCCACATGTCTATCCAAAGGTCGACAAAGAGAGAGGGGCAACCGGAAGCACAACATAACATGCATGGGTAAGGCCAAAGCTATTGACTTAATTAATGTCTCCTTTGCCGCGCAGGACAATGTACTTTGCTTCCACCCCTGCAGTCGCTCTAGTAATTTCTCCTCTAAATATCGAAACGTAGCCATTTTGGAGCGGGCAATCAAAGTGGGTAACCCCAGATACTTGTCATGGACCCCTACTGCACAGACCCCTAGAATCGTGGCCAAGAACTCTTGATCTGGCAGGGCAACATTTTTGCTGAAATAGACTGCAGATTTCTCCAGATTAACCCGTTGACCACTCAACTCCTCATATTCGTTCAACACCTCAATTAAATTCTCACACTTTCACCCCCCCCCCCCCCCAACTTCTTTTCCGAGATCGCTTTCCAAAGAAGAGGCACAAACCCCTCCGTGCATAGCACAAATAAGAAAGGCGACAATGGATCCTCCTGTCGGAGCCCCCGAGAGGAAGTGAAATAACCCGAGTGCGTACCATTCATCAGGACCAAAATTGAAGCGGAGCGAAGACATTCATGTATCCATCCTTGCCAGACAGAGTTAAAACCCATTTTATCCAAAACTGTCAGAAGGAAGGGCCATTCGATTTTATCATAGGCTTTTTCCATGTCAACCTTTAGAGCCATGTACCCCTTCTTCCACTGCTTCTTTATTTTTAGATAATGCATTAACTCATGTCTGAGAAGGATGTTGTCGATAATTTGCAGGTCTCTTATAAACGCATTCTGACCCTCAGAAACGATCTGAGGGAGCAGACCTGCAAGCCGTCCAGCCATGATCTTGGTTATCACTTTATAAACAAACTGACATAGGCTGATCGGACGCAACTGGTAGATTGTTTCCACATAATCCACTTTAGGAATCAAAGTGAGCCAGGTATGGTTAAAACTCCACAGCATTCGACTAGTTGTAAAGAATGAACATACTGCATCAATCATCGAAGTGCCCACAATATCCCGGAATGCTTTGAAGAACTTTCCGGTAAAGCCATCAGATCCCATAGCCTACTTCGACCCCATTGAAAAGACCGTTCTCCGAACCTCATCAGGCAATACTTCCGCCGTCAACAGCATTCATCTGCGGAGTAACACTATGGGAAAAGGGGAGATTCGCCACCTTATCGGTCATATTAGGAACCCGGGACTCCGAGGTAAACAGTGTTTGGTAAAAGTTGGTAGCAATAGTAGCCTTCCCACTTTCCTCAGTGACCCATTTGCCCTCATCATTTCGAAGCCTCAATTGTTTGTTCGGGTCTGCCAGTGTAGTGTAGTATGGCTCTGCAGAGTGGCACGTGAAGGCCTCCATGGCTAACTCCAACTCAGATAACCCCTTTGGTTGTAGCAAGAATTCTTCTTGAAAAGGATATTATTCTTGAGGTTCCCAAGGGTTTGGTTGTTCTCCATAGTAGGGGGGTTGGTAATGACATCCGAATCCATAGTCTTCTCCTCCTTGATTGCACCACGAAGTCTCGGGGTAATACCACACGGATGGTGGTTGATACCCCCAATGGTTGGTGAAGCCATGAGTATCCATGTTTCATATCTGCACCAACAAAAACATAACACCCAATTGAAAAGCATGGGTGGAAAAGAAAAGAAAAACGCTAAAGTAACAGACTTTCACGTTTCTACAATAACCTAGAGGTCGCCGGCAACGACGCCAAGAACTTGACACGCTAAAACACAACACCAAACTGTGACCAAGTGTAATCGTAGTCCGGAAATGCAGAATAGTGGCAAGTTCTATATATCAACCCGGGATCTAGATCTACTGCCTACTACATGTTTATCTATTATCTAGCAGACTAAGTTGAGTGATTGTGATTTTAAGCTAAAGCAGTAAGAAAACAGGAAATTGTTCGGTTTTCTAAAGCAAGGGAAGAGTCTCTTGGGAATGATTCCCCCTAGCTCTTTAGTTAGGTCAAAGTTGTAATTACCTTTGGTTGCTTTACTGTTGCTTATACTGCGGAAGATCCGACAGTAGCTTGGAATCTCTTAAGCTGACCAAGCCCTCTCAGTCAAACTACCCGACAGACGACTAGTCTTCACCGTGATAGAAAGCTGAGGCTATAAACACAGAACTCCACTACTGGAATTGGATTCCACTACAAAGCAGTGAATCCAGTAACTCTCGTATAATCGATTCACTACTACCGATTGAAAAATCTCTAACAACCTAATCAGATTCTATCTATCTCAAGTTGCAGCAGAAATCAATAAAAGATTATCAAGCTTCAATTTACCCAATCAAAACACTTCAATCGATTGTAATCAAGTAATATCACAATCCAAACGTCATTACAATCGATATCCCTAACACATGGAACTAGGGTTCTTCATACCCAAGTGAGAGAGGGTTCTACTCCATAGAGAGAGAGAGGGAAACAGAAAACAAAGCAGTCATACTCGCCAAGATGGGAAGAATCTGCTCTGGGTTGATGATCTACACTCCAAGGATGAATCCAAGCTTGATTGATGAAACCCAGCTCCAAAATCACTCCTAGGGTTTGTTCTTCGCACTTTCTCTCTCTAGGACTCTGTTTCTAACTTTGAAAATCGATCCCCCTCTCAAAAGACCCGAAATTAGGTTAAAACCCAACTCTGGCCGACTACACGGCCGTGTGGAATCCCAGTCTGCCTGTGTGTCTCTCCAAAACGGCTCGTTCGATTTAGTGACTCCAGGCACGCAACACGGCCAAAACCACACGGCCGTGTGGAATTTAGGTATGCCCGTGTGAACTCTCTGGACATCCCACACGGCCACAAGGGGTCCATTACACGACCAGTGCGATTTGCCCGTGCAAAGTGGTGCCACACGGCCAAGTCACACAGCCATGTGGAATTTTAGGCGTGCCCGTGTGGTTTCATCAGCTTCTCTCCGAACGTCCAATCTTCGTCCAATCGACCCCAAACTCATTCCCAAACCTTCATTCACGTACTAGGACCTGAAATATCACAAACAAGAAAAACCTAGCGTGAAATCGGCCTAAAATACGAGAAATAAGACTCAAATGGTATAAGAATGGTGGGAAAAAACATGTGTATATATCAAGTCATCCTATTCCCCCACACTTAACCTTTTGCTTGTCCCCATGCAAACCTGACTTAAACCAATGCAGCTCTTCAGACCTCCATAGCAACATGCAACCCCGATCGTAGGCAGAGGATTTTCTAGATCATTTAGCAACTTACAAGGTCAACTGGTCTTCTAAGACGCCCCCTATCTCTCTCAATGCGAGTGCTAGACTCAAGCCAGGATCATGAGAAGCAGTGGAACTAAGACAGTCAGTTCATGGATAAGGAGACTCACACAATTCAACAACCAATGACTCATTGTATCGGGTTCTCTTTCATTTCATTTCACTTGTTGGAACCCCTTCTTCTTACTATTTGTTTTTTTTACTTTGTTGGGGTTCCAGCAGCAGTTTTTATGCGCGGTCGACCCTTATTATGTGAGCAAGAGCAATTTCTGTACATCTATCGTTCGCCGGAGTACTTCTTTTAACTCCTATTCCTCACTTTGTGTGGAGGGTCAATGAAATTAAGGGGTGTCGGAAGCTCTATCAGTGCCCTTAAAAACACATCCTCAAGTAGACAAATCGTTCAACAGGTGGAAAAATTACTTGTACTAGAGATGGCTTAGCTTCACCTTGTAGGGGTACATCCCACTAAGGATCACTAAAATCTCTTCCAAAACCCGCTTTTGTGCAATGAACGGTGCCACACACATTGGGCTTACCCCATGTCTTAAAATTTCAAATTTTTGACATGGAGGACCAACTGCTTTTTCATTTCACATATGAGCACCTTGTTTCGGTACGAATCCACAACACAATATAGGAGGAGTCATCAATACCACATGAATCAACGGTCCTAAATCCAACAGTTCACAAAATCAACTGGCACAACAGAGAGATAGATAGGAAAAATCTTATACTTCAACATCCTCCATAGTGCTACAACTACCTCCCTAGGTTGCATATCACCATAAAGACTGTCAATTCAAAGCATACTTAGCAGGGTTTTGCAAGGAACAGTACTTGGAGCCCTCAATTCATAAAATTGGACAGTGGACTAGGCTCCACACACACATACTCATCTAGCAGTCAAAAATAGATAAACACCCCCCTCCCTACACACACACACACTTAAGCACGACATTACCCTCAATGGAGTAGAGGGAAAGATAAGGGGAAACAATGTTACCGGGAAAACGGACTGCCGGGGGACGGGAAATGAGACCAGTTAGCAGGGCTAGAGTCATCAAAACACACTGGGTGATAGAAACCATAAGTCCAAGTGGACAAACCGAAAACAAACTAAAGGAAAACAAACCTTGGTGGGGTTGCCTCCCCACAAGCTCTTCTTTTACGTCTTATCTGGACGGTGACTCCTAAGTATCTGTCCACCCCAGAGCCTCCTTGAAGTTGAGATTCTCGTCGATGATGTGGAGTCCCAAGTCACAATCAGGTGATGTGATAGATGATGAAGATGGCTCGTGGCCTTGAGTAAGATGAAGTCTCCACTCTCGAGACCTCTCCTCCGCGTCTGCTCTTGTCTCATTGCCCCAAACTAGATAAGATATCATCGATTGACCACCATCGCATCCACCAAGAGGGATTGATGTTGATGTGGTCTTGGTATGGCAAAGAGACACTACAAATGGGTCCTTTCCAAGCAGCTCCTCGAAGTTTGGTGGAGATATCACATGTAACATAGGGCCGGTGTAAGCCTCTTCCACCTCAACTTCATCCTCAGCCTGGACGCCAATTGCTTCCTCAACCCCCCTTCCTTCTTCAAAATGTGGTCTCTCCCCTTGGAAAAGATCAAGAACTACGCTTTCTTCCTCATCCTCCACAACTTCTTTCTTCTTCCCGAACAGATTGGAGAGCAAGTCGCCAAGCAATTTCTTCAATGGGATCATCTTGCATCTCCTTGCATGGGCCCAACATGTTAGAGCAGAAATGAGGAAAGGTGTGATCTGCCACCAGAGGACTTTCCTTATCATGATTATCAAGGGAGTTGTCTGTGATAACTTCTGTATGCTCCTCAACGTCCCCGTAGCCTTCGTCATCCTCCACCTCTTCTAGTGTGGTAGCAGAAAGGTGATCATGAGCAGGCTGTGCGCAAACTTGCTCCACCCACTCTGTTTGCTTCGCTGAGCACTGAACAGCCTCCTCCATTTCATGGAGAAATGAGGGATCGGAAGGGGCAAGGGCTTAGATTTGAAGATCCATCTTGGAGCATGATCTCTCAGTGTCTCGAGCAAACTGCTCTCCACGAGAAGCCTCAATTGTTTGCTCGGATCTGCCAGTGGAGTGTAGTATGCCTCTGCAGAGTGGCCCGTGAAGGCCTCCATGGCTAACTCCAACTAAGATAACCATTTTGGTTGTGGCAAGAATTCTTATTGAAAAGGATATTGTTCTTGAGGTTACCAAGGGTTTGGTTGTTCTGCGTAGTAGGGGGGTTGGTACCGACATCCGAATCCATAGTCTTCTCCTCCTTGATTGCTCCATGAAGTCTCAGGGTAATACCACACGGATGGTGGTTGATACCCCCAATGGTTGGCGAAGCCATGAGGATCCATGTTTCAGATGTGCATCAACAAAAACATAACGCCCAAGTGAAAAGCATGGATGGAAAAAAAAAGAAAAACGCTAAAGTAACAGACTTTCACGTTTCTACAATAACCTAGAGGTCCCCGGCAACGGCACCAAAAACTTGACACGCTAAAACACAACACCAAACTGCGACCAAGTGTAATCGCAGTCTAGAAATGCAGAATAGTGGCAAGTTCTATTTATCAACCCAGGGTCTAGATCTACTGCCTACTCCGTGTTTATCTATTATCTAGCAGACTAAGTTAAGTGATTGTGATTTTAAGCTAAAGCAGTAAGAAAGCAGGAAATTGTTCGGTTTTCTAAAGCAAGGGAAGAGTCACTCGGGAATGAGTCCCCCTAGCTCCTTAGTTAGGTCAAAGTTGTAATTACCTTTGGTTGCTTTACTGTTGCTTATACTGCGGAAGATCCGACAATAGCTTGGAATCTCTTAAGCTGACCAAGCCCTCTCAGTCAAACTACCCGACAGACGACTAGTCTTCACCGGGATAGAAAGCTGAGGCTATAAACACAGAACTCCACTACTGGAATTGGATTCCAGTACAAAGCAGTGAATCCACTAACTCTCGTATAATCGATTCACTACTACCGATTGAAGAAGCTCTAACAACCTAATAAGATTCTATCTATCTCACGTTGCAGCATAAATCAATAAAAGATGATCATGCTTCAATTGACTCAATCAAAACACTTCAATCGATTATAATCAAGCAATATCACAATCCAAACGTCATTACAATCGATATCACTAACACATGGAACTAGGGTTCTTCATACCCAAGTGAGAGAGGGTTCTACTCCATAGAGAGAGAGAGGGAAACAGAAAACAAAGCAGTCATACTCTCCAAGATGGGAAGAATCTACTCTGGGTTGATGATCTTCACTTCAAAGATGAAATCCAAGCTTGATTGATGAAACCCAACTCCAAAATCACTCCTAGGGTTTGTTCTTCGCACTTTCTCTCTCTAGGACTCTGTTTCTAGCTCTGAAAATCGATCCCCCTCTCAAAAGACATGAAATTGGGTTAGAAACCCAACTCTGCCCGACTATACGGCCGTGTGGAATCCTAGTCTGCCCGTGTGGCTCTCCAAAATGTCGTGTTCGATTTAGTAACTTCAGGAACGCTACACGGACAAAACCACATGGCCGTGTGGAATTTAGGCCTGCCCGTGTGAACTCTCTGGACATACCACACGGCCACGAGGGGTCCTTTACACGGCCAGTGCGATCTGCCCGTGCAAAGTGGTGCCACACGGCTAAGTCACACGGCCGTGTGGAATTTTAGGCGTGCCTGTGTTGGTTTCCTTAGCTTCTCGCCGAACGTCTAATCTTCGTCCAATCGACCCTGAACTCGTTCCCAAACCTTCATTCACGTACTAGGACCTGAAATATCAAAAAACAAGAACAACCTAGCGTGAAATCGGCCTAAAACAGGAGAAATAAGACTCAAACGATATAAGAATGGTGGACAAAACCATGTGTATATATCAAGTCATCACCTAACCTCTAGGTTATCCGCCCAACGGGCATCAAACCAGAACAGGGCTGACTACTCCGAGTATACGGTTTATCAGCGAGAAGAAGGGCACGATGATCCGATCCCTGGTCCGTAAAGTGTTTGACCATAGTCTCCGGATAAGTATCAATCCAAGATTGGGAGCAAAGTGCCCTATCCAGACGTTCACGAATGCATGCTGCACCCATACGCTTGTTGGTCCAAGTGAACTGATCTCCTTGGTAACCTGGGTCATGGAGCCCCAAATCATGAACAAAATCTCGAAGACTAATCGCTTGCGCAGCATTCCATGCCCGACCCCCATCTTTTTCTCCCTCGTGGAGGGTAGTGTTGAAATCACCTATGATCACATAAGGGTGAAGAATAGTCGCGCAAACTTCTCGTAGATGAGCCAATTGATTGGCTCGAACAACAACATTACAACTAATGTAGACAAAGATCACCACATTAGAAAAATCTCCTTCATTAATTTGCGAACAAATATGGAAATTGGAATGACAAACACCAAAGTGTCAACCCCGGGGAACCAAGAGACTACTAAACCACCCGATAAATCGACTGCATCTACAAAAAAACAATGAGAAAGAGCAAAACCTAAATCCCGCATATGACTGGACACTACACGCCGGCTCGATCGTGTTTCAGAAAAAAACACGAGATCCGGTTTATTAGAATGAACAAGCCCTACAGCATTTTGGAAGGTGAGGGACGGCCCAATTCCTCTCACATTCCAGGCCAGAAGCCTCATTTATCGGCTGGGGGCCACTCGAGGCTGGCTTCCTCCACCTTCTCCAAAACATTAGCTGACTCCACAAATTGCTTCTTTGGGGTAGGAGGGTCACCCACATCCCCATCCAACTCCTCGAGCACATGTTTCCGATTCTCCATGAGAGGGTCCACCAGATTAGACCCATATTCATTCAGGTTCAATCTCGACCCCTTGTAGGGAGCTCTTTCCTCTCGCACGATGACTAGCCCGGCCTCGAACGCCTCCACCACTTGATGAACACACCCTTTCATGACTGGGCAAGTCTTCCTGGATGCGTCATTTGGTGACCGACGCTTGATTTCAAAGGATTGAAGATCCTCCAGCGATTAATCCTCATCAGAGTCAGAGGCCTGCTCGTGATCCGTAGAAATAGGATCATCTAGGGTAGCCACAACCTCTTTGTGTTCCAGCTCCTGCAATGCACCAGAGGGAGTAGAGCCCTCATCCTGATTAGTTATAATCAAAGGGAAGCTAGCTCATACTTTTCTCAGACGTGGGCGAGCCCGAGGAGTTAAGACCCCTGGCTGGGTCGCAGTCTTGGAGTGCAGCTGAGGATCCATCGGCGGTTTATGAACAGGGTCTTTGGCGGGGCCCGAGGGGATACGTGACTGTATGGGATGCACTGCTGTAACATCTGCAGTCTCCTCCTCCTCAGATTCCTCCTGCAGAATCATCATACGCCTCCGGGACTGCTCAAGAGCCACCTCCAGAGGAATCACCCCCTGCTGGTGATGAGGAGCCTGCCTGACGCGTCTATTAGGTTGTTCGTGAGTCTTGGTGACTTGTCGATGAAGAGAGGTCCCCTTTCAAGGAGACAGATCCTTTTGATGTTGCCTAACACCCCCACCAATCTTTACCCGAGTCAACTTCTTGATGACAAACTTCTTGGGGCTAGTATGATTCCCAGCCACTTTGTTGTTTGGTTCTCTCAGCCTAGGCTGTGGCTTCCTTCTGGGTTGAGCTTCCGGTTCTGCAAACACTGGATGGTACACGCCTTGATCCTGAGCACGATCATTGAGCATCGGTGATACCTCCTCCACTCGACCCCTATCAATCTTCGCACTTCCATTATTTTGGCGTTGAACATTCTTGTTAACCCACACAGACTTACTAATATTCCAGAAATTCGGATAATCCTCTTCAGCCATGCAAATCTTCCTTCCTAGCTTCCTTGTTGACATGTGCGGTCCGTACCGTTCTTTCCCCAGAGGGGAATCAAAAACGCTGTCGCGTTTAGAATTCCCCACGCGACCACAGTAGAAGCAGATGGTCGGTAAAAACTCATATTTGAGATTTACCCAGAAACTGCCCAGCTCTGCACTCACCGCCATAATTTGAGAACTCAGAGGCTTGGTAAAATCGATGAGAGCAAGAACTTTAACAAAGAATTCTTCCGTGTCCTTGGACGCAAAGTCATCTGCCTCCAAGACCTGGCCGATAGTACCAGTTGCCACTTTCCGGCCAAACTGCTTAGTGAAGCAGTCATCTTTCACATTCCAGAGCTGAACGGGAAAGGGGGCAATGGCCAACTCATCAAAGGTGACTCTCGAAATGGATGGTGTCCAGGAACGAAGATGGAAATTCCTGTCTTTGACAATCCAGGGCGTTCTTTTCAGGACCCACACCCTTGTCTCATCACTTGGGAGAACAACTTCAAATAGGCCAAATTTAGTGAGTGAAACCCTAAGGTTTCCTTTCACCCACCAAGCTTCGATTAGAACATCCCTCAACTCCAAGGTGGTAAGCCTGGCTTCCGAAAAGAGCCTTCCAAGAAGGGTCCTAGAAGTGCGAAACCTCCCAGATTGGACCTCCTCAAGTGAGAACTCGACCACTTGATCCTCTGCAATACGCGACATCGTATTCACCTGACAAGCATGAATAGATAAAGCGTAAGAAGCAATAGGTACAGTCGTGTCTATCACTGAGATTGGCGGCAGCAGGCCAAGGGGAATAAGTGATTTTCTATTATTAAAGAGGGTAGTAGAGGTAACTGGGTTTGGCGACTCAGCAACTGATATCGGCGGTAGCATCCCAGGGGAAGTCGAAGGGGAAAGAATGTTCTCGAGGGCAGGGATGCCTCTCGCAATAGAGCAGGTGGAAGAAAGATGGGAACGAATCCCGTTACCTGACTCGAGCTCGGGGGCACACCACTGCTGGCTGTGGATATCTGCTGATCTCGCCTGTGGAGAAAGCACTCGACACCGCTCACTGCACAATGGCAGATTAGCTATCGGCAGTGTAGATTTATAGGGTAAAGACCCCGTGATCTCCAGGAGAAGTCGTGATTCCCAGTGGCAGTCATCAACTAGAGTTACAATTGGATTCGGAGACTTCTGACGCGGGCTATTTTCTGTTTTTTTACACGGAAATTATTTTCGAGGATCCCGCTCAACAAAACAAGGATCTCTGGAGCAGATCCAATCTTAACTGGCTAGCTTTTTTGTGGCCACACCAGCGGACGCCGGAAACAGTGTCCTCAGACCCGTCGTCCCTCTTCACATCGGCGGTGCTGGGATTGCAAGGATTAGCTTGAACCTTTATCTTCCTATTGCCCGGTGGCACGCAGAGAGCCCCATCCCCCATGGGGGTTTTACGAAATTCTGTTCTCCCACAATTTGATTTCACGGGACAAATCCCATTCACGAGACAAATCCCATTCCCGAAGGGTATCGATTGAGCTAGGTTTTCACAAGGAGCAGGGTGCTCAATCCCAGTTTCTGTTTTCTGCGTGTTACTCCGCGCGAGCGGGGCTAGAACATGTTCATCCCCATCCAAATCTGACGAGTGAGGGAGCCCAAACCTCCATTGATTCTTTGACTTTTGGCGTAATCTCTTTAATGGGCGTTCCTCAGGGACTTCAATCTCAGCATAAGCAGACAGACGCGACCGTTTCTTCAGGCAGCGCCGCGTCCACCCCCCATCCCCCCCCCCCTTGAGAATCCCTTTCCAGCATAGGTTTCGCGACAGCAAGGAGGCTGCCCCCCTTCTCATTCTTCATTGGGATTCCATTCATTCCCATAGCCTGGGTACGATCAGGGGGGCGATCCTTTGTACCAATTTTCTTTGTTTTGATTCCGTGATAGAAACCTAATTTTTAGGCTCTATCATAATTATTAATATTAGAAATTATCTATATATGGTTAGTAGTCTTTGAGTCATATTAGGATAGTCTATTAGGTTTTTCCAGTCATTCGTTATAAATATGTACTTTACATTTTATTCAGAAGTAATAAGAAGAATAATAAGAAAACTCTCCAAAACCCTATTCTCCCAATCCCTCTAAAGGCCTAGGCCAATTCTCTATCTTTCTCTTCTCAAATCCCTAATTCTGTTCTTAATCCCTAAATCCTCAATTCCCGATAGAACCATAATCCCACGTTCTATCATTTGGTATCAGAGTCGTCATGAGCTCTTCAATGTTCATCGATCCGGTGTGGGCTCGCATACGACAGAAGATCGAGTTCACGCTAGCCGAGCTCAAACGCGAGGCACGTGAGCGTGGGTGGGCCACCGTCGAAGAAGATCATGAGGCCACAGCCACGCCGCCAACCACTGCCATTCCAACGCCTTCAATCACAGTTGTCGTCAAGAAGGAGAATGATTCACCTCCACCATTCACAACTGAAATCACCACCGTACTGCTACCAGTAGCAGTTGAAGAAGAAGAAGCCACAGACGACGGCGAGGAAAGATCAGAGCAGCCAGGCGCGGAGGAGCTTGGGGCCACAGATGAACCTCTCATCACCAACAACAAACAACAGCAGCCCCTGCAGACCACCGAGCCGCTGCAACCACCGCCACCATCAGATTTGGCATGGGGTCACCTTCAACGATTTCGTGGAGACTTCTCGGCAAGCTTTGGTGGATTCCGTAATCCCAAAGAAGCCTCTAGTACAAGTGGCGGAGATCGACGCGGAAGTAACTGCTTTTCAGCTTCAAATGCCCACAACTGAAGTCTCTACTCTTGCAGCCGCGTCGGGGAAGCGCTTCGATCGATCTGGGGAGTTTATTGCTAGAGCTCAAGCATGGAGGACAACGAAGAGAGGTAGAGCCTGTAATTGGAAGTACAAGAAGAAGAAATCAACGTCGGAAATAAAAAAGGGAAAGACAAGGCCGATGGAGACGCTGACCAACGGGAAGTGGAAGGCGAAGCCGGGACCGGAATCGAAATGCCAGCCTCGTCGCTTGGTGGGTTGTTCGTTGCCGGTGAGTGAGGCGAAGAAGAAGAGGTCAAAAGTGGACGGACTACCCCACAACTGGAGGGGCGCCTCGCCATCGATGAAGGAGAAGAAGAGTGGCGGCTGAACCCTCTGCTCGTCGTCCGTCGGGGTGGAGAAGCCGAAGAAGAAGCCAGGGTGGACTTTGAGTGCCCAAGTGCGCCATTCGCTGGAGGACGAGAGGAAGAAGGAGGGAACAGGCGGCGCTGAGCTTCACGCGTCGCCATAAATGGTGACGTCGGGTCCCCAGCTCGAGCCGTGGAAATGACGGCCTTGGAGGGCTCCACGGGGTGCGCTGGTCACCGGGAAAGACGCGGCGACAGCCAGGAAGGAGGAGCTTTCGCCGGGATTGAGGATCGGACCGCAAGAGAGGAGAATCGCGCAAGAAAGGCCGGGATTCTCGATGGTTTCCTTGACGGGGGATCTGGTCGGGCGGGTGTATTGGGCTCCCGCGACGGCATCGAGCGACGAGGACGCGAGGATGCGGAGGTGGCCGGAAATCGGCGGGTCTTCTCGGCGCCGGGTGGTGCATTTGACGCCGAAGGGCGAGTCGGAGAAGTTCCCGCCGACGGATGGAAGGAGGAAGGAGGGCGGCGGCGGGCCTCTTTCCTTTGCAACCCTAGGCAACCGAAGAGTGGGATGGGTTGGGCACCCATCGGGCCGAAAGTTTCAAGACAACTGGGCCGTGAGGCCAATGAAGGTGGACCGGACAAGCCCGTACCCATGGTTGGACTTCCCTGGGTCGGAGATTGGGCCAAAGACAAATCAAGTGAGCGGCCCATGTCTTGAAATTAATTGGTTGAAACAAAGGATTGGTGACGGGCCGAGCAAGCCCAACGGATTTCATGGGTCGCGTTTATGCTGCCTTTTGAAGTGGGTCAGCTTGAAAGAAAAACAAGAAGAAGACATGGTGAGCTTAATAAGTGGGCTTTTAAATAAGTCAGGCCCATTCACGTTGATAGACAAGTGGAGTAGGGAGAAACTTGACTTTGGTTTGGGTCGCCACCCTATCTTCCAAGCATTTGTGGCCCAAGTCAAAGAGGAAGGAAAAGAAGGTGGGGAAAAGTTATGGGTTGTTTTCACCACCAAGCCCACAGAGAAATTTATGGAATATAGTCTTGAAGTCCTCGAGTTGGAGCACAAGGAAGAACAATTCTCCGATTTTTATTTCGTGGACTTCGCAAGAGAGAAAGAAGAATTCTTCGGCTATGAAGAACGTGACATGTGTCACATTGTTCGAAAAGGTCAAGGAAGGTTGGAATTGTGCGAGATGAGTTCGTTCGAGGGGTCGAACAGGATTGGAAGAAAATGAAGCGCAATAGATCGAGGAGCCAAGGTGCGGTTTGCTGGGATGGCGTGGAAAAGTGGGACGAGTCGGTCAACCTTGAGGGCAAGGTTGTTCTCAAGGGGGAGGGGATGATAGAAACCTAATTTTTAGGCTCTATCATAATTATCATTATTATAATATTAGAAATTATCTAGATATGGTTAGTAGTCTTTGAGTCATATTAGGACAGTCTATTAGGTTTTTCCAGTCATTCGTTATAAATATGTACTTTGCGTTTTATTCAGGAGGAATAAGAAGAATAATAAGAAAACTCTCTAAAACCCTATTCTCCCAATCCTCTCAATTCTCGTTCCCAATCCCTCTAAAGGCCTAGGCCGATTCTCTATCTTTCTCTTCTCAAATTCCTAATTCTATTCTTAATCCCTAAATCCCCAATTCCCGATAGAACCCTAATCCCACGTTCTATCATTCCGCCAGCTGGTCTCGAAGACGGCGGCGGCGGCGGCCCGTGAGACCCATCTCCCGAGCAGCGAGCACAAGATGAAGAGAGAGGAGAGAGCGCCTCTCTTTTTTTTTCGATTCAGTCTCCCGGACATCACTAGATCAAACTTATGAGAATCGTAATCCAATAGTGAAAGACATTTTAGAATTTAAGGTCACACTAAAATTACATTCAGCCCTATTTGGACCGATTTAAATGTCACTTCTAATCATTTTTCTTGAAACGAACCATGTTATATTCAGCTCGGTAATCAGTATGATCTAATGTAAACATTAATTTGATTCGATTTGGTATAGACCAACTGGGAAAAGCATATGCTTTTATGAAACCATATGCTATGGCTCGAATCCGTAGTCAATCCTATTTCCGATAGAAACAGTTAACAATTGAATCCGGTAAGAACGATTTATATCTCCGAAAGGCCAGCCATTTTTTTCCCTCACTTATCAAGAACGAATACAACCCACATTCCCACAAAAGTTACACTTTCTTATTCTTATACAAGAAAAGCAAAATGCAGCAATGTCCACAGTCATACAATGGTTGAAAGATTGATATGAAATACACTTCCCCTTCTCTTTTTACTGCTTGATTTTATTGTTTTTTACCAGCAAAGGGAAGGGAGCTTGAAGGAGAATGAAGAAGGCAAGTGCCCTGTTCTTCTGATGTAATCAGCCCTCTCCGAAGTCCTCACAGCTTTCTCGTTCAGCTTCGCCTCTGCATTCGCTCGCTTCTCTTCGGCAACTCGCTTCGTCGTCGCCAGTTTATTGCTCAGCTTCTCCTGTGCTCGAGCCTTCATTCTCTCCGCTTTCACCTGCAACGAGACCAAGATCGAACGAACAACAGCCACTGTCAGTCAATTCAATTGGATTGTGGTTCGGGATCAGACCCCGAACAACAGATGGATCTTCAGCTACCCAACTGATCCATTCATTCATTTGCAATTTGGTGCTATATAATCGATCTGTACCGGCCAGGAATATCTCGATCGAACCACAGATCATCATCGTTGTCAATCAAATTGGTAATGTTTCATCACTGTTGGAGACTTGACAGCAAGATTCTGTTCAATGCGTAAAAGGTCCAGATTCTACCCTTTTTGTACCCAAAAGGCAAAGCAGATAAGAGAAAAGAAACAAAGACTTGGACAGCAAGATTCTGTTGACCACAAATCACAGGACAGAATCCAATCCACAGGGAAAGAAAGATTCATCAAAGCTCAAAGCAAATGATTACCTCCATCTTCCTCATTTCCATCTCTGCTTTCCTCTTCTCATGATTCTCCCACGCCTGAATCTTCACCTCCTCACGTTTATACCTGTACACATATGTAACCACATTTCTTCAAAATTAGTCACATCACATTCGGTCCAGATCGACGAGAGACTAGCAATTCAAAGCAAGATCGTAACGAATTCGTCATAAAACCAGATCATACTCCCAACATTTAATTACCTTGCCATGTACTTGGCACACTCAGCTTCATCCCAAGCCGCCGCCCTCGCTTCCAACGGACTCATCACTCCAGTTGTCGTCGCTGTGGTCTCATCGCGGTGGCCCGAATCTTCCACCTTCGTTGTAACAACAACCGGAGCAGTACCATTCGTCTCGCCGTAATAAACCCTACCACCGCCACCATTGGCAGCCGATTCTACACCAATTTGGTACCCATTGTGGGCCCCTCTCGCCGGAGTGTTCGATCCCGACGAGATCGGGCTCCTTGCCGCCGGCGTGGTGGCCCTGATCGGAGTCGCGGCCCTAGACGGCTCCTGGCTCGCGATCGGGGTCATCTCCGTCCCCATATCCCGGACGCAAATCGATCTGATCGGCGGCGGAGCAGAGCTCTGAACGCCGACCGCCGGCTTGTTCGCCCTCCAAATCGACTCGTCGCATTCTACTTTCTTCGTCGTGAAAACCCTACCGTTCTCCTGATCTTCGCCGGACTCCCCGCCGCCGTTTGGATACTCCTCCTCCTCCTCCAGCTCCTGCTGCGGGACCGGCGCAATCAACCGCCGGTCGTCGGCGTTGGAGTTCCTCGGCTGCTGGCCACCGTGACCCTTTTCTCCTCCGCCGCGAGACAACCCCACCAGCCATTTCTGGGCGTCGTCCCATTTTGACGGCGCCGGCTTCCCCAAAGCAATCCGGTGGTGCTGCTGACGGTTCTGACCACCGGAACCGCCGCCGCCACCCGACTTGTTCGTCCTGCTGCCTTTATGAAACTCGAAGCTAATCGTGCCGTTACTGCTCGAAATCTCAGCCTTATCCTCAACAGATCTCATCTTCTCTCCCTCTCTCACACACAAACAGAGCAGGTAACAAACAATGTCACTCTGTTCTCACTTCCTCTATCAACCTGAGATTGAGATGGTGGATGATATGATACAGAGAGAATGGTCCAAAACCCAAATCCAGAATGTATGAAAGAAAACTGGTCCACAAATTGACTAGACCATGTGGTAGATTGGGTTCATAAAGGAGATTTATATAACAAAAATTTATCAGATCTCAAAGGAGTGAAATGGGGAGGAAGAAGCCAAGAGAGTATAGAGACTAACCGAAGATTGCAAGGTAAATCTTTTCAAGGAGTAACATGAGCAAGTTGAGAGGACACATTTAAAGAAAGAGTGGGCAGCTGCTCCCAACAGCTTGCTTGAAAGCTCTCTGACCCAAATGGAAGAAAGAAAGAAAGAAAGGCCACAGAGAGTGATATCTGAAACAGAGAGGTTTTTTTCTCTGCAGACAGGGGACCCTCTGGAAATGGTGATGTATACAGTAAAAATTGGATGCAGAAGGTACCAAAGGGCTCATAAATTGGCTGCAGCAGCCATGGGAGTGAAGGGGAAGCAGTAAAAAAGAATGTGAGATTTGGGTGAGGTTGTGGGTGTTTTTTTAGGGCAAGTGAGGTGGAACAGAGAGTAGAGGTTGGAAATCTATACAAAGAGGAAAATGAGAATGATTATTCCCTCCCTCAAAACCATGACTCCATGAGGGTTGTGCTTGTGGCTGGCAAAACTAGGAAAAAGCTGTAGAGAGAGAGAGGGGGGTCAGATCCATTGCACATAAAGAACTGAACTTTAAGCCAGCAGTGACTGCATGGTTGAAACTTGCGCCAAAAATCTCAGCACTATAAAACAAACCAACAAAAAGGTTCAACATGAATGCCACTAGTGGGGTGAAACTTGAAAGAGATCAAAAGATGGGTGGAATGAAAGTGTGGAACAAAGAGAGCGTTTGGGGTTATATTAATGTACCTTCTCCGTCATCAACACCTTTTTTCTTCAATATAGAACCCTATTTTAGATTGAGTTAAGAATATTGATATGCTCTAATGGAAGAATGGATGTTCGTGGAACAGATCTCGACTATTCGTATCAATGTCTGATACTGAAACGCGGAGGATTAAAACGTTGTAGTATACAAAGGTTTAATAACGAATTGATTCCATCGTAAATTGTACATAGTTGATAGTTCTCGAAGTATCTACAAATAGAGGTAGACCATATTTTACGTTGAATTCTGTGTTTAACTTTTCTTTCTCCCTTTTCCCTTCTCTTTTTGCAACACACCCCTCAGGGCTTAAGTTCCTAGTCCACCCAAAAGAAGGAACGGGCAGAGAAGTCAATTTTTTAAAAGGTAGTTGGCCGCTTTAACGGTAACTGGGGAGGCTGCCTGTTGAGGAGGTGCAGTAAAAAGGTAGGTGACACGTGGACGGTGGAGATCAAGCTGAAAAAGCCGGTTGATAATATGTAAAGTTATAAAACTTATAGGTCGTTTGGATGAGGAATTCTAATGGATCAATCTGACATAATTGTCTCGTTTTGAGTCAATTGTGCTACATTGATCCGTTTGGCAGCAGAAAATTTGGATAAAGCAATTTGGGTTGGGGAATTCTGAATTGACTCATTTTGAGCCAATTACAATTGTCTGGGGTGGGGGCAGGTAATCTGAATTGACTCGTTTTAAATGACTCGTTTTGTAAAATAAAACAATTGGTCAAATTGTCTCGTTTTACAATTGATCCATCCAAACGACCCCTTAGTAGAATAATCGCTGGAAGGATGGTCGTGTATTATTCGATCTGAATTGTATTGAAGCTGATAATATTCAATTCAAAATAGTGTGGGATGGGGGACATGATATGGATATTATTTTGGTTTAATACACTGGCATAGCCATAACTTTCGCGGTTTTGACAATAATAGTCACTTTTTGAAAAATACACTAAAATAGCCATTTTGTCCATAATGTTAACAACATTGAGATAGACGCTGACTGGACTAACGATTTTCTATGAGGTGGCAACTTTTTCTCAAAAGCTTTGCCACGTGAAAATATCCTTTATATTACAATTAATTAGAAAACAATAAATAAATAAATAAAATAAAGTAAAACAAAATAAAATAAAATAAAATAAAGACTCATCATCTTCCCCCTTTTCACGAAGCTTCGTACCGCCACCTCCATACCCAAGCTCCGCCACCATTCCCTCCACCTCCTTTCCTTCATCCTCCCTCTTATTTCTCTGTTTAATCACAATTTCCATGTGGATGCTACACAATCATCGATCCAGACCTGCTTACTTGCTCTATAGACGAGGTTGAAGAAGAATTTGGGTTTCCTTTGCACGAGTAGCAGCGGGATTGAAAGTTCTTCTCCGCCGGCGCCATTGGGTAACTCGAAGAACGAGAACGAGCGGGATCAAGCATTGCCTTCCTTTTTCCAATCCATTTTGTCTCGCTGCCCACTCAAAGTTTCATTAGAAAAACCAAATCCCCCTCCTTCTTCCGACTTCATATCTGAACTCCCAAATTAATTTGAATCCCAAAAACCCTAGTAGGAAAAGAAGGAAGAAGGGGAAGGAAGAGACCGGGAGGTGACCAGCACCTGATTCCTCGGACACTCCACGACTAACTCGAGCGATGAGTTGCCGGTCAGTCGCCGACGCCGCGTTCGACAAAGGAGACGATGACCGGCCGACGGGGATCCCACTTGGTGCACTCGAGCCGTCCAATCGTCGTTGCCGCTTCATCCACCATTCTCCTCTGTTCGTCATTCGGCTCGGAGTGAAACAGGTCAGAGAGAACGAGAGCCACTCCGCAACGTCGATTGTCGAAACCCCAACCACCGCCAATGCTCGGCTGGCTCCGACACCGATTTTCAGATCTGGTCGTGGTCTTAGAGGCACGGGTCTGCGGCCGCATATCGTCTCCAGATCTGCCACCGCCTTTTCCAATCTCCTTCACCGAGAACTCCACAGCTCACCAGAGAGATTGAGATCATCGTAGACCTCCGGCCCGCCGCTACCCCTTATCAAATCTGCGTCAAAATCGAGACTTTTTCAATTTTTGCTTTCTTGCTTGATAGAATGTGAGATTCGAAATTGTAGGGTTTCTATGCTGTTTGAAGTGGGTTGAATTAGTCGTCTGAGGTGGATTTATTGGTGATGAGTTCAGTGGGAATTCTTATCGTC
Organism: Linum trigynum; assembly: GCA_964030455.1. Classification (NCBI taxonomy): domain Eukaryota; kingdom Viridiplantae; phylum Streptophyta; class Magnoliopsida; order Malpighiales; family Linaceae; genus Linum; species Linum trigynum. The sequence continues at coordinate 11,485,966 of OZ034814.1, forward strand.
AGAGGTGAATTTTGGCATTTGGATTTTTCTCGTCAGTGGACAAACTTATCTAGGCAAGGTAAGGAAGGTTCTTGATATGGTGTTCGCTTTGTAGGAGATGAGAGACACTTAAAAGAGCTAATTTTGTCAGTCGATTTTGTGTTTGCAATCGCAGAATTGGGTCCAGCCACCGCCGACGCCGAGGTCGTCGGGACTCCCCGTCGAGAAGGAGTTTATTTATATTTTTTTGAAATTATTTGGAGTTTATTTATATTTTTTTCAAAATAAGAGGTGGCATCCACGTGGCATAACGAGTCTAGTTGGAGCTGATGTTTCGTCTAGGTGGCATCCACATCAGATTAACATCCATTTAACTGACGACATTTCTAAAGTTGTCAACCTAGTTTCAAAAGCATGGCTATATTTGTGTATTTTTTGAAATTTGGCTATTATTGTCAAAACCGCGAAAGTTATGGCATATGCCAGTGTATTAAACCTATTATTTTCATCCTTCTCTGTTTCGTTCAGTTCGTGCCTTATTTGATCTCGATTTATCTCAATATTTATTTATATTTTTGCTATCTTGACTTACATTAACTCAAATTTTCTCTAATTAATTGGACTCAATTAATTCACACATAATCTATTAATGAGTATGAATATTGAGGTACCCATTCGACTTATTGCCATGAGAGAGAGATAGGGTTTGTGTGGGGCTTTTCACGTGGACATGATTGGAGGCTTCTGATTTCGATTGTTTTGTAGTGTCACATTTTCTAGGTCTCTCAACATACGTCTACTTCTTTCAGAGTGAGCTCAGCTGGAATTTCTGTTTTTCTCCCCCGAGAAAGTGAATGGACCCTCTACAAATTTTGGCTACACATGTGTTATGATGAGAATGAGATGGCAGTTGTGGAGAGGATGATTGGCCAACAATAATTAACCATCGTGGTATTTCTAAAGTTTGATTATTTTCATATTTGCCGACTGGCTACCAGTAATTGCTAAATAAAGAGAATATACGACATAACATGGTTCATCAAATTATGTAAGCAGTTTAAGGTTGTCAATTCACAGGTAGGTTGTTTATGGGAGTGATCCGGTTTGATATGGACCAAGTGAGAAAAACAAGTATCACTCATTCGAGTGTCGATCCGTTGCAAGATTCCTTTTTGGTTTGTCAATTGCGTATATTTTTTTGTTTTCTTCTTCGTCTAGCCCTATATTTGGATTTCTGAGTTGAATATTTGGATATTGATGTTATATGAGTGTGTTTTGAATTTTCACTGTGTTGGATCCAACTATGATATGTTATTTTGTTAATTACCATATTTAGATGACATTTGACACAATTTAATTGACAAAGGAACTGCCTTAAGTGTTCATGTCAACGGAGCAACTCTAGGTCAAAAGTTCAATGCGCTTGGAGAACCTATTGATAATTTAGGTCCGGTAGATACTTGCACAACATCCCCTATTCATAGAGCTGCACCCGCCTTTATACAATTAAATGCATGAAAAATATAATGACTTTTTCATATATCCAAGCTAAAGCGATTGGACCATTACCAATCAACTCACTTGCTCGATCATGCTAATGAACTAAACCAAGTTCACAACCTAAGCGTAGTTATATTTTTGGGTAATGTCTATTTTTTATCCAAATATTTTTCAAATTCTTTTATATTATCCAAACCTATTAAAATGCTATTAATTAGCCAAATCTTTCGTAATGCATCAAAATAGTAGCCATTTTTACGTTATTGTTAATAAATTTGTAACTCTTTTCTTAGTTAAAATACTAAAATTTTGGAATGTTAACTTTCACGTGTCTCTTCCAAGTTAGTATCATGTTGTCAAGTCAATATTACTAACAAAATTGCTAACTGAAAATTAGTATTAGACTAATTCTTAGTATTTCAATAGATTTGAATAATATAAAAAAAAATCTACTAAAACGTTTGGATAAAAACTAGACATTACTATATATTTTCGATACACCTATTTTTATTTATTTTTTCCTTATTAATTCTACCATGATGATAAGCGTCGAGAATATTTATAAATAATTTAGTTCTTGAGATTGTAAAACCATATGCAAGGTGTTGTCATTCAGTTTCTGAGAACGACTGGACATGTGGCATGTTGGAAGGGCCCCACGTGGTCACTCTAAACGCCTTACAAATGCCCCCAAAGACCGACAGCCCAATCCTTGTGCGTTCTGCCCACGTTCCTCTTGCTACTTTTGGAGTTAGGCCCAATCCAACTAACGGGCCTCCACAAGAAAGTTGGCCCACTGGCTACTTCAAACATTTGCCATCGATTACCTCTTTGCTGTTCCAAGCTACGACGCAATTTCCGTGGCTTCTTTGTGAAGACCGGGAAGAAGAAGTCGTTCGCTTCTCAATTCCTAGCTTTATGGCGATTTCTGGGTTTATGAAGGGTTTAAGCTGCTTTCATAGAGCGAAACCCAGAACGAAGATTCATCCACTTTATTGTTTTGCTCGAAGAAGCAGAGAGTTTTCGATCTCCAGTAGCTCCATTGCCGATGATGATGCAGTACTTCCAGTGTTGATCGTCGGTGCTGGTCCCGTGGGTCTTGTTCTGTCCATACTTTTGAAGAAATTGGGTATGCTTTCGAGGGAAAACTCTTTTCTTCCTCATCATTTCTGTTCATTTCTTCCTGTTTTGCTATGTTAGTATTTGGCATTGATCAGTGGGTTTCTTTGGAGGCATGGGTTCTGTTCTGGAATTTGGTTTCCGTTCTTTTATTATAAGTTGCTACTGGGGGATTTTCCTGATCAATGTACCGGGTGGCGGGTGGGTAGAGAGTGCTGGTTTATTTCTGATTTTGAGCTGACGTCTGATCGTTTTAGTAATGGTGGTTGACTGAAAGCTGCTTCTGAAATGTATATCTGTTTTGTGTCCCGTGGAACTTTCAGGGGTGAGATGCTCAGTATTGGAGAGGAGGACGGAATTTTCGAGCCATCCTCAAGCACATTTCATCAACAACCGATCTATGGAGGTTGGATTCGTTGTTCATATTGTTAAGAGATGTTGTGAAAATCCATTACTGCAGTGCTCATTTTCCTGTCCTTTTTGGGTTTTGGTAGATTTTCCGAAAATTGGATGGTTTGGCAGAGGAGATAGAGAAGTCACAGCCTGCTGTTGATCTATGGAGGAAGTTCATATACTGCACCTCGCTCACTGGTCGAATTCTCGGTTCAGTGGACCACATGCAACCTCAAGGTGTTTGTTACACAAGGCCCCCAACGTTTTTCCTGATAATATTGCAAGATTGAAAGTAATCATTAGGATTTGGGAGATTGATTCATTATACTATTTTATCTAACAGATTTTGAAAAAGTTGTCAGCCCAACTTCTGTTGCTCACTTCTCTCAGTACAAGCTGAATCAATTACTACTTAAGAAGCTGCAAAGTTTAAGTTTGTTGGGAAATGAGCTGTTAATTGGTCACGAGTGTGTGGCTATTGATAATACCATCGATGAATACGTTACTGTGACTACTTCTCAAATCAAGGACGGGAATAAGAAGGAAGAAAAAATCCAATGCCGTGTCCTTGTTGGTGCTGATGGTGCTGGAAGTAGAATTAGGAGCCTTGTGGGGATAGAGCTGAGTGGCGAAAAGGACTTGCAGAAGCTAGTCAGCATTCATTTTCGGAGCAGGGATCTCGGAGATTACCTGCTGAAAGAAAGACCTGGGATGCTGTTCTTTATTTTCAATACTGAAGCCATTGGTGTCCTTGTGGCTCATGATGTCAAGGATGGAGAATTTGTGTTGCAGGTATGCAAGTCTATGAAGAATTTTTGAACATATGATTGTACCTATTCGTTTGTTTTTAAGGGTTATCAATATCATATGCTGATGATTACACTCTTGTTTCATGGATTTTATCATTCAGATGCCTTTCTATCCACCTCAGCAAAACCTTGATGATTTCAATTCTGAGGTACTTTCTGTTCCTGTAGAGACTAGAGAGGCTTCAAACATAGAACAAGACCCTCTACATTTTGTGTTGTTATCTCGCTGCCAAGACTTAAAACTTAAAAGAAAAAGATCAAGTGATATAGTCATTTAACTTATGTGCGAGTAAACAATTCCTGAAGCGTCAAATATGGTTTCTTACAACAGATCAACTTTTCATAGAATTGCAAGAAGTTGATCTTCAAATTGGCTGGCCAAGAGCTTTCGGATGTTGAAGTGATCGACATAAAGCCCTGGGTGATGCATGCTGAAGTTGCTGAGAAGTTTGTATGCTGTAACAATCGAGTAATACTTGTCGGTGATGCTGCCCATCGATTCCCTCCGGCTGGTGGTTTTGGTAAGTTTTAGTCTGCGTTAAGTTTATGTATGAGTTAGTGCGCATGGTTTTTGGATTTTGGTTAAACAAAAGCAAATTATTTGGTATTGAAATCAGTTTCTGCTACTGAGTTTCAATGTTTTTGGTTTTTGTTTTTATTTTCTGTACCAAAACCAAACCAAAATTTGTTGAAGCCTTAAGGAGGTTTCGGCATTGATGGAATCTGCTAAAAGTTATAAATTGTTTTGTAATAAACTTAGTCTAATTTATTTGATGTATTGATGAAATTTTATTATATCTTAAACATGCTGAAATTTGTACTTACACTTCCACTATTGGTTCTTTAATTTTCCTGCATTTGTTTCTTGGGTTTGGAACTGTAGCAATCTATTTTATTTTTATGTTGAATGATTTTGGTTCGTTTCCTACTTTCACAAGTACCTTGTTTTAAGTTCGGTTGAAATTTCAGTGAAAATATAAATAAATTTCAGGAACCAAAACTGAAACCAAGATATATTTTTGTTGTTGTTGTTGGGGCTAACCAAAATGGTGCCTTCATTACAGGAATGAACACGGGTATTCAGGATGCTCATAATCTTGCGTGGAAAATAGCAGCCTTTGTAAAGGGCATTTCCCCATCTTCAATACTCAAGACTTATGAAACTGAAAGAAGGCCGGTATTGCTTTTCAACTGTACTCGTCTTATCATTGTTTCACAACCTGTGCATATCCTTGACCTACACTATTTTCTTGGCCCTCAGACAGCACTTATTAATACAGAACTTAGTGTGAAAAACTTCAGAGCAGCTATGGCAGTTCCTGCTGCAATTGGTCTCAATCCAACGGTTGCAAATTCTGGTAACTTTGAAGTACATTTTGGTGCAAATCTTTCTTGGTTAACATCACGACAATACTTCCATGTTTTCTTTCTGCTTGGCTGCAGTGCATCAAGTAATTTCGGCTGGATTTGGTACTTTATTCCCATCTGCACTACAGAAAGTGATGTTGGATGGAATTTTCTCCATTGGCCGGGCACAGACCTCGGAGTTTCTTCTGAATGAAAATAACCCGGTCGGATCTTCAAGGCTATCTAAACTGAGACGTATATTCGAAGAAGGGAAAAGTCTCCAACTCCAGTTTCCTGCAGAGGATCTTGGCTTTAGGTATACTACTTATTAGTTGAGAAATTTTGGCTGCACGCCTGCACCCCTCAACTGCTGAGTTTTGAGCAATTTGATATATGAACTAAATTTTCGGTCCAACTCATGTAGGCTTACAAGTATATATAAAATACATGAACTTAATTGTGTAGTGCAACTTAATACGTGAGCTTATAATCATAGGCAGTTACACTAAAAGTTCAAGTTACCTATAATTATGGGTCTACAGATGAATTCCTAGGTTTTCTAATCAATTTTATATGCCAACCTAAGATACTTGACTTGCTTAGTTAACCACTCGTCATTCAGTAGGATCTTACTGGAACATTCATACATGAAATTCAGGTATCTTGAGGGAGCACTCATTTCAGATGGCAATGGTGCCAGTACTACAGTAGAACCACCAAGTGGCCGAAGAAGGGAGTATGTTCCTTCTGCAGATCCAGGTTCCAGGCTGCCCCACACATACATAAGGCCATTGTCAAATTCGCCAACTAATAAGGTAATGCAATTGTTTATCACTTCTTCAACAGCCCGTTTAAGATCTCAACCAGGTTCATTTCTCTGAATCATTCCTGCTTCCCTAGGTGACTCTTTCCACGCATGATCTCATACCCATGGACAAACTCGAGTTTCTTCTTATCATTGGACCCCACAATGAATCCTATCAGCTTGCTCGAGCTGCATTCTCAGCAGCAGAAGAATTTGGAGTTTCTGTTAAGGTCTGCATAGTGTGGCCTGCAGATACTAATGTGGGAACCGAAGGGAAGAGCGAGAGCCCGTTGTCTCCCTGGACCAACTTCATCGATGTAGCGGAAGTTAAGAAATTGGGTACTAACCTAGTATCATGGTGGGATATGTGTGAAATGTCTGATGATGGAGCGATCTTAGTCAGGCCAGATGAACACATCGCTTGGCGTGTGAAATCCGGTGTTGATGAGGATACGATATCGGAGATGAGAAGCATTTTCTCTGCTGTCTTGAGCCTGCAGTGACTGTATTGTGTTTGGAAACTTTTCTTGTTGCAGTTGTTGTAGTCATTGGTTTTCTCAGTTCAATTCTTGTTCAGGTATATACGTATAGCTCACAAGGTCTCTTGTTTCTATACAGATATCAAATTATCCGATGTACCCAAGGGACTGATGAAATTAAAAATCATGAATGTATGTAGCTTTGTTACCCTTCTTATCAGTTATGTTTAGTGAGCTTGGAACAGGTTGGATTGACAGTAACGATATTCAAAGTCAAAGATATACTTGCTTAGTAGCCAATTTCCTGGTCATGTCCAAATAATTTCAAAATATAAAGAGATTCATTCTAAAAGACACCTAATTTGGAAAAATATTTGACCAATGCATTCCTGAAAGAAGTCTTTGGTATTCGAACAATTGTTGATTGTCTAAAATCATGCTTGATACCTAATGTTTTAGGTCTTAATTTTGTAAATTCCATGAATTCGACAAATTTTGAGGTGCCAATTCGAATACTCACAATTTAGAACGAGATATAACAAACCTCCAATTTTATACCATTTTGCTTACATTTTGTTAATCAAATCCAATTTTATACTAGTTTGCTTACAGTTTGCAAATTAAATAATCAAATCCATAACCCGACTCCAACTTTCGAACACCAATACTTCACTTTCTACAATTTGTTTATTTCTCGAGTCCAACCTTTTTCCAGTAATAATGATTCTTACTCCCAAATTCAAATCCCTTTAGTAATAGTACCCCTAATCCCAAAAAAAAGATAAACATATATCACCATTATAAATATATATATATATTTCTTACAAATTCAATAAACTAAAAAAGTCGTCTTTAAATACATCATTCAAGAACATGGGATCGAAAACAAACGCTATAGGACATTTAGCCCTACCACGTGAACCTCTGTCCAATCTACCATGTGACTATGTGAGGACACAGGACAGAGCTCCCAGCTATCGAAACAAAAGAAAAGAGAGAGGAGGAGGTCCGAGTCCCATTCCTTTTCTTTCTGTCTCAAAGATCCTAAACAGCAGCCATCAACATGGGTCATAGCAACTTATTTCAACAATAACAATTGGATAATAATGAACACAAAGAAACTCCATCACGAACCCTAAATTCCTGTGAATTTCATGTCAAACATGCAAGCATTATGTGCCAGTTCGAGCATATGGTACATTTGACTGACTATCATGATTTCCAATAACCCTTTCAGTAATATACTGCAATTAATCACATATACGAAGTCTCGAATATCGCTATCAAGAATGAAAGAACGCAACAGATTCAACAGAAGGGTAAGTATGCTTTCAAGAACCCACTAGCAGGGACAGTTGAGCAAACTGAGCATCACAACACCCCATCCCCTGTGAGCTGAACTTTAACTTCTTTGATGTGTTGAGGGGGAAACAATAATATCTTCCTGGACGTGTATCAGCTTTGACTAGTCGTCATTGTGATTAGATGGCCAATGATTGCCGTGACAACTCCAAGCAAACAACCAGCCACTACCTAGCAATCACCATAGATAATCCACAAAGGTAAGCACTAAGCACTACAGACTCAAGATTGTTCCCAGAACTCTACTAGTCTCATATTGACCATTCCATTTCTTCACAGACACTCAAAACTCTGTCAGAAAGCTACAAACATAAGCATTAAGATATTTGTGGTGTTATTACCTGTGCAGGAGTATGACCAAGAAGCTCGCGCAGAGGTCTGCTCTCAGCCAAAGGATGTTCAGCTGGCAGTTCATATACAATTTGATTCAAGACCTGAGGCAAAAAAGCTCATTTGATTAACTAGTGATTGGGATTGATTACCACCAATTGTACAAAAGGGATTGTATTATAGCATTCAAAACCTCGGCTTGGCGTCCAGCTTGTAGTCTTACACCAGTTGCATCATACATCACCTGCAAAACAAAATGAATCCACATCAACAAAGTGATCTGTCTTTTTTAAGTTTGCAATATGACTGAAGAGAAATCTTACAACGCAAGCTAAGATCAATGCAGCGGCAAAAAGTGATCCTCCAAACCCTTCCTGGAACCCAATGGCCATGGCGAGAGCAGAAACAGTCGCAGAATGGGAAGATGGCATCCCACCAGATCCAATGAGCAGCTTCAAATCCCATCTTTTTTCACTGTACCTGCACATCTAAGGAAACCTTAAGCCACTTAAGAGATAAGCTAAAGCAATCAGCAACCTACATGCCAACAGAAAAAGCTTACTGCAAATAGTTAAAGAGGGTTTCAGGGGTCTCTTATGGGTATAAAAATACAGAATATCTTTAGCTCCCTGTAGCTCAGTTGTTCAAAACCGACAAGCATATGATCGATTCATAGAATAACTTCATCAGCTTGATTACATGGCTACAAAAGGTGTTTATATTTTCACCAACTAATTCTCTTTCTTTTTCATGGGTTGACTGGTAGTTAGTTTCATTCATCTACCAAACTAAATTCCAACCCATTCCCTTTCATCACATTCTCAAGATCAATCAATCATGCCCGCCAGATAACAATCAGCCATGGACAGACAGACCATTAAAAGGGTTCGCATTCTAACAGGACATCATCTTATCAAAGGAAAAATGAAATTAACCGGCAATAGATCCAAATCACTGGCAAACACAAAATACCATAGCTTTTTCACGAAAGAAAACAAACCCAGATCCTGAAAAGCTGCCAAGCAAACCAAAATTGCCACGCGAGGGGAAAATTCAAAGTAGTAGAAAGATGAACGTACCAGGAGGTGATGAACTTGGTAGCTTGCGCAATTGTGAAGGCGACAATTGCAGCGATGAGCGGGTAATTAGTGAAAAAGGTGGACGAGTGCGAAGAAGAAGACCCAACGGTCTGATCCAAAGACCCCGAATCGCCGGCATCCCCCATCTCACCTCTAGGTCGTTTCCAACCTTCCCCAAACCCGAAACCCCTCCCTCCCAATTCCTTCCTCTCTCCGCTCAATTTCCCTTCGATATTTACAGCTGAGAGAGTGAGCGACACACGAGGCAGGAAGGAATAAGAAGGGCGTTTGGTTGCTTAGGAAGAAGAGAAAGAGAAAGCGAAGAAGGAATTTTGATTTAGGTTTCTCCGATTTTCTTCTTTTGATTGCTTGAAACTTCTGTTCGTTGCCCCCCAAATCAATGGTAAATTCTCGGCCCTTCTCCTTGGCGCAGTCGTGTCGGACTAACGGGATCGCAGCAGTCAGACTCCGGCCTTCGAAATTGTTTCTTTGCGCAAACTGACTGAATATGCCGATTGCCCAGCTAGTTCTCGTCAAATTATGTCGCGAATATACCCTCTGCTTCGCATCACAAACCCGCCAAATAGCAACCGTGGATATCTTTCTGAATTCAACCTATTCGGCTATGGTAAAATTCGAACTAGAAGGATTTTCAATGGATATGGATAAATAACTCGAATATTGTAGATAATGGGTGAACATGGTTTTCACACTTTATAATTTGAACCCGCCCGATTATACACATTCATATGTATTTTGTTTGGAAATGATCATTATTTTTCTAAACATATTTTATATTCAACATACAAATATAATAATTTCATAAAATTGTTTTGTTTTCAATTGATTTTCTTCGTTCTAGTGACTATTTTCATACTTTTCCACTTATAATGTGATTATACATGTGAATATTAAGATGTTGGTAAGAGTTCGAGAAGTTATTACTCATGGATAACCGTTAATACCCGAAATCCGAACGATATGAGCATCGTTTTGATTTTCTGATTCGATTGTTAAGCGAGAATGGGTATGAGTATGGGTAAAACACGAACTACTTTGGATAGAATAACGGATATACTCTATCCGCCTCGACCCATTACCATCCCTACCTTTTCTTTTATTTTTTCCCAATTCTTTTTAACCATTACCAATTTTATCATTTGCCTTGGGGTCCACCACTAGGCCCTCACTTCACTTGCCCACTTTTTCCTTGAGAAACCCTACTATATTGGTCGTCGTATCGAAAATACCAAATACGAAAATCAAAATGATAGTGATTTTAGCGATAAGAAATAATTGAATCACAATTAAATCATAATGTTAAGTATAAAATATCTTATCATTAAATTTTTTGGAACAACTTGCGGTACAATTTCACATTGTGATTATTGAAGCATTTGTTTAAGATTACCATAAGTTTCATGAATGTTTGATACCAGTTAAATTCATTTGAGTTATCATTGGTCATCAATAAACTGTGTCATAATGATCAGCTATGAGAATTGAGGGAGAAAGAACATTGTGGCAAACCCTGTTCCTTACCACTTGAGTCACATGTTTATGTATCTGTTCGATGAAAGAATAGAAACTATTATATCTTATTATTGAACCACACAAATTTATAAAAATAATAAATTCTCATAATAACCCTAATACCAATAGAAAAACACTTAACTTGTAGAAATCTAACATACAAACCCAAATTAATAAGGAATATGACTATAAGAAATTACAGAAATAGTACTCATAATATACTATAATAATAATAATAATAATAATAATAATATTAATTACTACTCAATACTCTAATGATATGTGTGACATTGATCTGAGTTGTGTAGGGACAATCAACTATTCAACAACCTGTGACTCTTCTTTTGAAAGGTTTGGGTGGGAATTGGGAAACCTAACACGAGCAGAGCTTTACCGAAACGTCTGCCATTGAAACTTGTAGGCCCCGGCTTTGTTACGTAGCACATAAACTCCAGAAGCTCCTATCCTGTTTCTTTATACTTTCCAATCATACGGCACCGTTTCCGTAACTTCAGCCCAAAGTAGCTGGTGTACCCTTTTACGCCACAGCAAGCAAATTGCCTTGACGTGTAAGGTACCCCGGATAAGCAGCGGCGGAACAATTTCACTTGATCCATGCCTTTACCAATCTCACAGACGACGACGTCGTCGTTTCGGGAACTCCTTCACGCCGTCTTACCCAGCTGTAACAAGCCAACTGAATGTATATGATGTAAAATTTACCAGCTCTATACAGGTACTGAGCCATCCTTCCCGACGCACTTAATTAACTCTGCCTTCGCAGCTTCCATTACCACTTCGAAATCAGTTCCGGTGTACCGTCCCCTGCAAACATCCACACACTTTCGGATTCAGTACAACCTCCAGACCGTGCAAAGGCTGGCGTTTTGTTGGCTCAATTTCGACCAAGTGGCATGTTTGTAAGTAGTTACCAAAGGATGGACCGAGTTACAATCGACTCAGAATGCACCAGACCAATGTGTTATCAATGTGGTTCTGTTTAAAGGACATTTTATGAGTTTTTAGTTTAGTCCAACATCCAACAAGTCTTGACATACCAGAAATGGGCACCAGCCCAAGTCGATGAAGGATAAGCTGGACTGGCAATGCCGTGCATTATTCTCGCAACAGCTCGGGGTGTAAACTTTGCATGCGCATTGCTCTGCAGGAAAACCTGCAACAGTATGGCTATCTCTTTAGCAACTGCACAGAAATACTAGCTTGGGGTACAAGCTACCAACGCTTTAGTATAAATGAACTGTCTCACCTTTATATCTGCTCGCAGAAATGGGCTGCAATGGATAAACCCCATTCTTTGGTCAGCATTTTGTACACCAATTACAGTAACTGAATACAACAGAAGAAAACAAAGAAAAGAATCTGGAGTTGACCTGATTTGACTGGTCTTGTCTGCAACTTCGTGTTCTGTATCTTCATTGAAGTAGTTGAGAATCCTTCTCTGCAGGCATGCTGTGTGGTCAGCGCCATTGCAACCTGCAGTCTTATTGCAACCATTCGTGGTGAATTGGACAGCATCATGGATTTCCTGTAGCCTTCTTACCTGCAGGAAAAAAGAATTACATAAATCCACTAACCAAGAAGAACAAAAAGGAGAGTCAAATGTGACCAGAAACATTTCAGATCTTACGATTTCACAATTATTTTTATAACCCATGGCTACAGGTTTAAGCATATTATGTTAAGGAGATATATCCGGAATCAAATACCTTACACTGTTCGACTTCAGCTAGCCATTTGGTGAGATGTGTGGAAAGGGAGCTCACATCCTTGGGGACCTCCACCAGTATATAACAAAATGCTGGGTCCTTAACCTCGTATGTTATTTCTCCTTTGAACTGGATCATCCAACATTCCGCAGAGAAAATGCCCACTCAAATTAAACATCTGAAACACTACAAAGTATATCCACAGTAACTTTGGATGGAATGCATTTAGTTTGATGGGTTTGGAAGCTGTAAATCATGTTTCCCATCCTCGTACAAAGTCAAGAGTCAACCCTTTCCAAATGAAAAGTGCAATCATAGAGATTAAAAGAAGGATTTTGGAGTGCTCTAGGTTTCAAACCTTCAGATTCAAGAGGTGATCAGACAACTCAGTAATTGAGATGCCAATGCTATTTGCCACTGAAGGAATGTCAAAAACATGTTCTCCTTGCTTAGTTTCACATCTGAAAAATGGTTTCATATGATCAAAGGAGAATTCTAAAACAATGGATATTGGATAAATGCTTTACAAGGTTGCAATCAGAAAGTTGAAACTGAGCGGACCTTTTGAGGATTGCAAAAACCACGGTATCCTTGTCAGCAAGTAGCCCTGGTGCAGTCTGCATTTATGCATCTCAAAGCATCAACACTGTGTGCGATCAAATCTAAGACCAATACAATTAATAAGAAGCACAGCTAGCCGTCTTTCTTGGAACAAAAATGACATCAAGCCAGTAAACTGGGAATCCAAGTCCTAAACACTGGATACAAGTTCACAACTTGAGTTCGTTTCCAGGTTATATGTGCAGGTACCTTTTAAAGTAAAAGGGGAGGGGGAGGGGGGGACCCCAATACTCATGGAATAATTATGAAGCCGCTAGAAATGGCAAGCATACAAAAGAAGGGTATCAAGAACATAGGAGATATAGATTCCCATATGAAACCAACCTTGTAGAAATTCACAGTGCATGTAACATTTACTTGTGGAAGTAGGCGCAAGTATTGCACTTCCCCTAACTCCAACTGTGTTAGAAGCGTGAGCATCACCTTACAACACACAAAACAAATAAATAAATAAATAAATAAATAAGGCACTGACCTACTGTGAAAAAAATGCAAGGTACACGATTCATTTTATTTGGTCGCTGTGTTGAAGGCCTAAGAACATTCACGATCATACAATTACACTTGATAGAACTTAAGCAAACCAGTGATTTTGCCGAGTTTCAGATATTGTATATTCAAAACGTCCATAGAGAATACCTCTTCTTTCATATCAAATTTGCGAGAAGCAGATTCTTTGACTAGTGAACAAACTTTTCCACGTGAGCTAGTTTCACTGGTAAAGACTTGGGAGAGGAACTTGTTTACTGCATACTCATCTACTCCATCACTGAAACACAAAATCAAGATACTCATCCCTGCTATTTGAACTTTGTTTCCCATTGATGAAAGACATATATAGGAAATATAAGCTCACCTATGCATGAGACTTCTAAGCTTGAAATAGGTGACATCATCAAAGAATAGATGGCAGTAGGACAGTCTACCATCCCTTCCAGCACGTCCAATTTCCTGTGTCAGTCCAGTAGCATCTAGTTAAGGTACTGTTGTCATAAATATTATACGACCAACGAGTATTTCAGAGCTGAATTTCCACCTGAACATATTCTTCAAGGCTTTCTGGCAAGCTATAATGAATCACCTGGAAACAGATTCAGACATGAGAATTTCACAACATACATTTGGATGACAGATGCAAGATACATCATTCATTCGAAAATGTACCCATATAATTTTTTTAAGAACAACAGGTCAAAAATATCTGCCAGACTGCCACGGGCTTCACAGTAAATTATTAACTTCCAATTAAATCATCCGGTAACTGTGTGTTACCCCATGAATTGTCTACTTTGCAAATGGGACTGTTGGTGGACAAATGCCACATAAAAGGAGACATAAATCAGAAAATATGTTATTTTTCTTACAGCTCCAACATCGCTCTTGTCCAGACCCATGCCAAATGCCACAGTTGCAACAACCTTCATAAAGAACAGTGAGTAAGCAAACTTCTCACATCACTTGTAAGAAAATAGCACCAACCAGAAGAGAGAACAAAATCTTCTCTCACCACTCTAATCTTGTTAGAACAAAATAACTCTTGTATACGGCTGCGTTCCTTTGAGAAGATACCACTGTGATAGCTCTAGAATATAATTGAGAGAAAATATTTTTCAGACAATTTCTTTTTCGTCGGAAGATCAAATTTTAAAGGAACAAAACTTTACGTCAGATAGTAGTTTAGAAACTGACCTTTGCTGGGATGTTATTGTCGCATAAATATCTGCTTATGTTATCAGTTTCAGTCTGCAAAATTGAAATACTAATTTAAGTTTTCGAAGCGTATAACAAAAAAAATGGCACAAACATGTTGCGAGTAAGTATTAGAAAGAATCCCAATTCCTAAAAGCAGGAACGAAGACCGATTCACACACCTGAAATTTACAGTATATAATGATGCTCTGGACTTCCTTGTACGCGGAAGACTTGATCAACATCAGTAGGTCTTTCATTCTGCACCGGCCAACATTTCAAAATATGAAGTTAAAAGAACTTGAAATGAATTCCACCGAGACATTAACGAAAATGAAGCTGTCCAACTTGTTAAGATACTTGCCTGTTTTTACTAAAGGATACAGACAACTGTAGATTGTCTCTCAGCTGCTCTTTCTGAATGAGATTAGTTGAAGGAATATCTAAAGCAGACATAACAGCATTCAAGGTAGTGGTAGTGGCGGTTGCTGTCATTGCAAGAATGCATCCAATACTAAGCTTGGCACGTAGTAAGGAAGCTCTGAGCCTCATATATGAAGGCCGAAAGTTGTGAGACCTATTTATAAATTCACCACATGAGAATTCGGAAATGGGAAACCAATGCTCCTATTTTATAAACATGGGGAGATGAACAACAGAAAACTCACCATTCAGAAATACAGTGAGCTTCATCAACCACCAGAAGGGAAACATGAATAGAAGACAAAACTGACAGGAAATCAGCGTTCAAGAACCTCTCTGGTGAAACAAAAAGCACCTGGGAAACCATTTAAGATCTAAAAAAAGTGAACATGAGCTCATAACGGTTTGCAAATTGCAGCTAAACTGTAATGAAGCTCACTTTAATGGCTCCTTGCTGAAGCAATTTGGTGGTCTCTTCAACCTCTTGAGGCGTCTATGCAAAATCCAAGAAAGTGAGCATTAGATAAAACTGGCATTATTGGTAAAGCCAGAAACCCATGAAGGACTGAGAAAAAGAAAGAAAACTTACCTGACTGCTACAGAAAAGGCCACCTTGAATGGCAGCAGGCAACTGTTTAAGCTGATCGATCATCAACGCAACTAACGGGCTCACCACAAGAGTGATTCCTGGCAGAATCACTGCCGGGATCTGATAACAGAGAGATTTCCCGGCGCCGGTGGGCAAAACCAGCATTGCTGATTTGCCATCGAGCACCATTCTAATTGCTTCAAGCTGCCCATTCCTAAACGAACTATAACCATACATTAAACTCAACAACCTCACCAAATTCTCATCGGATGGCTCTCCTCTCGCAGCCGAAACCGCTTCCTCAATCAACTCGCCACCATTCTCCGCCTTCTGTTGGGTGATCTCCGTCACCAAACCTTCCTCGTCGCATAGCGACCCACCCGCTTCGGCTGCTTCGCTGTCCGCCTTCAGCTTCCGCTTGCTCCGTCGGTAAAGTCGCCGGTTGTTCGACGCGTAACTACTACTGCTCTTCCGCATCCCTTTCCTGTTGAGGAACTTGTTCTTGTAGTTCGTGTTGAGCTTCACGAAGTTGCCTTCGCTGCCACCGCTGCACTTCCGCAATTTGACTGGTGGCGGCGGCGCTTCCGCTCGAATCAGGTTGATATTCTTCCTGATGTTGTTGTTGTTAGGTTTCGGGGCTGGAACCGCCGTGGAAGAATCAGGCGGCGGCGGCGGGGGACAAGACTCGTCGAGCGATTCGAAATTGAGGGAGGTTCTTCTGATTTTGGAGAAGGAAGCGGATTTGGAGAAATAGCCGGCGGGGAGAGCTTCGATTGAATGGGAAGACGAGGAGGATGAAATTGGTCGGTTTTGATAGCAGATCTGAAACGGCAGGTTCGAGAGAGGTGCTGAATAGACCGCAGGAGCGTCGTCGTCGTTTTTCCGGTCTAGAGACGGCTGTTCTAGGGGTTTATTAGAGCGAGAAGCGGCGGCGGCGGCGGAGGAGGAAGTTGGGGTTTTGTTTCTGGTTTTGCTTCCGGCGCGTGGAGGTCGCCGCAGGGGAAGCGGAGGAGGAGGAGCGGGACGAAACTGCTTCGGCGGCGGTTTGGAGTTTCTGGGAGGAGTAGCTGAGACGTGAGAGCCGCCGGAGTCTGAATCGGATTCCATCAGGTGACGGCGGCGGGGGAGAAATTTGGGAGGGAAAGTAGCAGCGACCGAGTTTTTACTCTACAGACTTTCCCGCCAACATTTCTAGGAGGGACGGAGAGTAGAATAGGGTCATAGATAGACATATAGATGCCTACCACATCGTTTGTCTTGAGTAGATGTTCAATCTTTATAAGTTCTCGTCAAACCAACTACATCATCCCTTCGGGGACATCCGATAAAATTGGAACGATACAAAGAAGATTAGCATGGCCCCTGCGCAAGGATGACACGCATAAATCGAGAAATGGTCCAAATTTTTTTTCCATCTTCCCATTTTTTTATATTGTTGTCCAACTCTCCTTATTTATAATGTTTTAAAATATGTTTAATCCACTTAATTAATTTTAATTCTTTTTTCCACCTTACCGATGTTTCTTGTATTGTCGTCGAACTTTCCTTATTTATTGTGTTTTTAAATATGTTTAGTTCGCAAGACTTGAAAACGTGAAAAAAAAAACATGAGGAATGCTCTGTCCTCTCTCTTCAAGTCTTGCGTCGGATGTGGGAGCTTGCTCGTCGGACTGCTTGGAAACTTTCTCATCAGATTGATCGAGGCCGTCTTTCATAAATGCTTGGTGAATCAAAGAATTGATGAGCGTCCGTTTAGGACTCGCTGGGTTGGGAGAGCTGAGATAGCCCCGACACCATGCTGGTCTCATCCTCAAATGCACACGATCGTGGACCGTGGCGTTAAGCGTGTCCCTCGGGTGATTAAGCGCACCTGCGCCTCTGCGAGGAGAAAGCGCAAATGTGGTGATGGTGAATCAGAGATTTATTCACTATTCAAAAAAATTAAGTTATCCCAAAAGGTGGGATGGCGTTTTAGCTTACCGTCGTCATCGGAGGCGGAAATGGGGTCGGCAGAATCCCCTGTAAGATCCGCGTCTGCTGCTAATTCTGGCAACACCCATACTGTCTCTGTGCTTCCTAATGGAGGTCAAATGGCGAAGCCTTCCAAGGCCCTAGACCGAGATAATCCCTTTCGAAGCTTCCCTCGGCTGGAAAATTTTCTCCGGCGAGGGGCAAACCGGTGTCGGAAAAGGTTGCTCCCGCCGGTGGTGATTCCAGGGCGAAACGTGGGCAACAATGGCAACGGGAAAGTCGGGCGGATCACAGGATATCCCCCACTGCGAGATTCTCCGGGATATCAGGAGATAGGATTCGAGCTATCTCTGTTATTATCCGCCCAACCACTTTTCAAAATCCTTTGCCAATTCCTAATAGAACTCTGCTCATAGCGAAAATGTCGGCTACGTCTCCTTGTGGAAGGGGTGGGGTTAGTTTCTGTTATAAAGCGTGCCTAGCCAGGCCGACTCCTCTTCCCTATCAAAGGAGAAATCAGCTCTTGGAGGCGCTGTCATTCCCATCCCCCACACAGACGCTTGCTGACATTCCTCTGCTACCAGGTAATGGATCGCCTGGTTCGCAATCCCCTGAGGGGTGTTACTCTTGCAACTTGGGTCGGGTTAATCCCTATTCACATTCTGACATGCGACAGGCTGAGGTTGTGATGCTGTCGTGGGATATAAATAATGGTTCCCCTCCTCTTCCTGTGTGTTTACAGGTGCCGAAGATGACACATGTCACTGATGACCAAGTTGTGCAGTTCACCTTGGGGGATGTCCAATCACTGAAGTTCCGTACTTCTCGATCTCTGCTTGGACGTGTCTTTTCTGCTAGTGCTGTGCCACTTGAAGAGCTGCGTGAGGCAGCAAACTCCCAATGGCAAGGGCGAGGTCAGATCCGTGTCCAGGTGGCTAAACTTGGCCTGGTGGAGTTTGTGTTGCCGAATGAAGAGGCCAAAACTTGGGTCCTGAAGCGTAGTCCATGGGTTCTACGGGACAGGATTGTATGCCTACGATCTTGGACCCCGACGATCACGAAGGCAATTGTCGATGCTCTGGCAATTGCTCCGTTTCGAGTGCAACTCTGGGGGATCCGGGAAGATGTTTGTACCAAGCAATTTGGGCAGAAACTGATTGCCCTTACGATTGGCCAAGTCCTAGAATCGGATGTCTTTGTCTGTAAAGAGACCAGTGAGAACTTTGTGAAAGTCAAAGCTCTTATGGACTTCACCAAGCCGCTACGATCCAAACTGTTTGCGGCAAATGAGGAAATTGGTTGTTTTTGGGTTCACCTCCGGTATGAGTTCTTGCCGAGCTTCTGCTATCATTGTGGACGAGTGGGCCATGTCCAAAGAGACTGTGCGTATGATCCCCCAACCCGGAAGGAAAATTTTGGCCCGCACATGACCACGAAAAAGCTCGGCCAGAAGGTCTTTGAGGTTGATGACAACTTACAAGCTTTTCGAGGACCTCGCAATACGGTGTGGGTAAATAGAGCTGTTCGCACGCAGGCTTCATCCTCTGATCCTAATGAGGATGGGCAGGTGCGGAAAGAAGAGCATGTGGAGGGGAGAGCTGCTCACCAATTGCAGCAGGCAATCCCACGACCCCAGCTTAAGGAATCGGACCGCGTGCGACAGGGGCCGAATGTTTCGTCTTCTGTGCATCGCCAGAACAGTCCGAGGATGTTCCGAGTGGCCAAATCTCCAAGGTTTCGCGCGGGGAATAGAATGCGGAGGGAAAGTCGACAGCAATCGGTTCAGGCTTCCCCCCATGGCAGTCGTCGGAGACTGATTCGCGGGAGCACGGTGGCGATGCAGACTGATGCGGCCCGCCATGAGATTGCGCCGCAGGCCCACGCCGGACCGGAGGTGGAGGTGGCTTCGCCGGAGATCAATGGCCCTCTCACTGAAACTCGCCGTCGGCGTCTAATTCTGGAAGAGGATTCCGATGACGATTTTGAATTTCAGGGGAGGGGGCAGAGCTCCGCCATGTACCAAGAAGGGGAAAAAATCCCTGTGGCTCATCCTAGGCCACCAGGGGAAGTCGAAGGAGTGGTGGAAGATGAGGGAGTGGTAATTGCCCGCAAGGAAGTGGATCGCCCTAGGGGTGGTGACGGGCCTGATGCTGCTAAGCCCAACGGGGACACTAAGGCCCGTAAGAAGAAAGGGGCCAAGGCCTGTGTTAGTGAGGCCTCGGTACCTGCAGTTAAGATTCGGTTGGGCCGAAAGGGAAGGGGCAAGGAGGGACAGAGCCCAAAGAATGAGAAGATGGGCGATGACAATGTTGTGGGTTTGGGGGTGGAGGGGTTGTGTTCCCCGGCCTCTAATTCCGATGATGCTAGTGGCGGCCAGTTTGAAGTAAGGAAACGTGATTCTATTTCTTTGCAAACTTCGCATGGCCATGTCCATAAGGTTGTTGCTGCTTTTGAAAGTGGGCTCGTCATTGGTGCTGGCGAAAAGGGTAATATGATGGAGCTAATCCAAGAAGAGAAAGAATTGAATACTACTCCGGTTAATGAGTATGGGTCGAACCTTCTAGATCCTATGATTGGGAGCCGGAAGAGACCTTTGGAGACAACGGCGGGTGAAATGGGGGACGTCCCATCACCTAAAAGGCAGTTTGTGGAAGAGTTGGAGAATGATGGAAAGGTGGAGGTAGCCAGCCTTGAGTGGCCTCAACCAGATAAATGAGGCTTCTGGCCTGGAATGTGAGAGGAATTGGACCATCCCTCACATTTCAAACAGCTGTGGGTTTAGTGCATTCCAATAAACTGGATCTTGTGTTTATTTCAGAAACACGTTCGAAACGGAGAGTAGTTTCCCGCCGTATGCGTGGATTAGGTTTTGAGTCTTCTTGTTGTTTCTTTGTTGATGCGGTTGACGCATCTGGTGGTTTAGTTGTGGCTTGGTCCCCCGAAGTTGATGCTTCGGTGTTTTTTCATTCTAATTTCTGTATTGGTGTTCGAATTAATGAAATGGATTTTTCGTATGTGGTGATCTATGTTTACATTAGTTGCAATATCGCAATTAGAGCCACCCAACTGGGTCAGCTCCAGGAGCTCTGTGAGGGCATTCATGTTCCCTATATTGTCATTGGTGATTTTAACGCGATTCTGAATGAGAGTGAAAAGGACGGGGGTACCCAATGGAACGCTGCGCATTCTCTTAGCCTGCGTAATTTTGTGCACAATATGGGCCTCCTGGACCCAGGCTTTCAAGGGGATCAATTTACTTGGACGAACAAACGAATGGGGGCGGCTTGTATCAGGGAAAGACTGGATAGAGCGCTTTGTTCCCAGACCTGGCTTGACCGTTTTCCTGATACCCTAGTAAAGCATTTTACTGATCAGGGATCGGATCACAGAGCTCTCATTCTCTCTGATAAGCCTTATGCCCGAAATAGTCGGCCCATGTTCCGGTTTGATGCTCGATGGGCGGATAACCCCGAAGTTAGAGCTATGGTGGAGTATGTTTGGCAGGAGGAGGTGCAAGGGACTCCCATGTTTTGTTTATGGGAACGTCTCAAGAAGCTGCGCCATTTATTATATGATTGGAGTAGAGCGGGGACTACTAATTCCTTGCGCAATATAAGGACTCTGCAGAATGAGATTGAGAGGATTAAACAAGTCCACCCGATTAATTGGGATGAGATCCGTCAGCTTGAATTGGAGCTAAATAGACAATGGGAGGCCGAGGAAGTTTACTGGCAGTAGAAGTCCAGAGTTCACTGGTTAAGGAAGGGTGACAAAAACAAATCCTATTTCCATACTGTGACTAGGACGCGCCGCAAACGGAATTTTGTGGCTGGTTTAAAAAAGGATAATGGTGAATGGGTCACGGAGGAGAAAGATAAGGCGGATTTTGCGACGGAGTTTTATAAACACCTATTCACGTCTGAGAACCCGGTTCATGACATGCGTGACCGGTTGGCAGCATTACCGATTGAGCATTGTGTCACTCCGGATATGAATGCTGTCTTAACGGCTATTGTGCATCCGGATGAGGTGCGTAAGACGGTTTTTGCCATGGGATCTAAACAGGCTCCCGGGTCTGATGGATTTACGGGGAAATTTTTTAAGGCATTCTGGGGATTGTGGGGAATTCGATGGTGGAGGCAGTCGTATCTTTCTTTGTAATTGGTAGGATACTGCGGAGCTTCAATCATACCTGGCTCACATTAATCCCTAAAGTGGATAATGTGGAAACAATGAGGCAGTTGCGACCGATTAGTCTGTGCCAATTTGTGTACAAAGTTATAACCAAAATAATGGCGGAACGACTATCGGTCATCCTACCACATATCGTCTCGGTGGGACAAAATGCGTTTATTCGAGATAGACAAATTGTTGACAACATCCTACTTGGGCATGAGTTAATGCACTACTTGAAAATCAAAACTCATGGGCAGAAAGGGTATATGGCTCTTAAGGTTGACATGGAAAAGGCCTATGATAGGGTTGAATGGCCCTTTCTGCTTGCAGTTTTAGACAAGATGGGTTTTAGCTCAATGTGGCAAGGATGGATTTTTGAATGTCTCCGGTCCGCGTCCTTTTCGGTGTTGATGAACGGCAACCCTTTGGGGTATTTTAGTCCGTCCAGGGGGCTGCGCCAAGGCGATCCCTTATCCCCTCTCCTTTTTGTGCTTTGCACAGAGGGCTTCGCGGCATTCCTGCGCCGGGCTATTGCGGAGAAAAGGTTGGCGGGAGTTAAGGTGGCCCCACGCGCTCCTAGGATTTCGCATTTGTTCTTTGTCGATGATTCGTATCTCTTCCTGCGGGGCACGCTCCAGGAGTGTGAAAACTTGATTGAGGTTCTCAATGAATATGAGGAGTTGAGTGGTCAGCGGGTGAATCTAGCAAAGTCAGCAGTTTGCTTCAGTAAAAATATCGCGATGCCGGACCAAGAATTTCTAGCGGCGGTATTGGGGGTGGGGGCGGTGGGGGTCCATGATAAGTATTTGGGCTTGCCTTCTTTGATTGATCGGTCTAAAATGGAGACTTTACGTTATCTTGAGGAGAAGTTGCTAGCTCGCCTCCAAGGTTGGAAGCAGCGAACTTTGTCGTGGGCTGCTCGGGAAACGCTGATAAAGTCTATAGCCCTGGCATTACCTTTGCATGTAATGTCCTGTTTTAAGCTACCAAAATCTCTGTGCCGACTCCTGGATAAATATGTCGCCCGCTTTAGGTGGGGTGCTACTGAGGTCAATTCCAAAATTCGGTGGATGTCCTGGCGGGATTTGTGTAGGAGTAAGCATGATGGGGGGATGGGATTTCGACAATTTGAACATTTTAATCAGGCCCTTCTAGCGAAAATTGGGTGGCGTATTCTCTTTAAACCACAGTCGCTTCTTGGCCAGGTCTACAAGGGTAAGTATTTTCCTAATGGGCATTTCCTACATGCTAAAACTCGTTCACGCCCTTCGTGGGGGTGGCAAAGTATCCTGTTTGGCCGAAAGCTGCTTGAGATGGGGCTAAGATGGCAAATTGGCAATGGGCGGTCTGCTTCTCTTTTGCATTCAACTTGGATCCCCCAATTCCAGCTGGACCCCCTAGGTGTAATCCTGTAGACTGTAGTTTTACCAATCGGGGGGATCCTCTAGTTGCTGAGCTAATTTGTCAGGGAGAAGGCCGGTGGTGTGATAGTAAACTTAGCCAGTGGTTTGACCCACCTACGTGCCGTTTTATAAAAGCTATTCCCCTTCCGCGTCATAATGTAGAGGATAGGCTTGTCTGGTGGGATACGACTGATGGGGTTTTATCTGTTAAGTCGGCCTACCACCTGGCGGTGTCCCTTGATAGGAGGAGGGGGCATGGGAAGGCTATGGTAAATTGGATGGATAGGACAAGTTGGATCCGTTTGTGGGAGGCCAATATCCCTCCTAAATTGAAGGTGTTTGTTTGGCAAATCCTCAACCGCATTTTACCAACTACGGAAGCTCTAATTGAGAGAAAGGTCCCGGTGCATCCTCGTTGTCCGGTTTGCTAGGATAGTAAGAAAACTCTAGAACATCTGTTTCTCGACCGTTCGGTGGCACGGGCCCTGTGGGGCTACTCGGGGCTGGAATACTTAGGGGAGGGGCTTCCTCGGCATACTTTCCCTCTTTTCCTTAAAAGATTGATGGCTTTAATTCAACAGCCGACTCTTCTTATGGGAGTAGTTGCGGTCCTTTGGCGGATCTGGCGGTCTCGAAACTGGGTAGTCTTTGAAGGTAAACAATTTGGGTACCCAGCGTTGATGCGCCAGTTTTCCCAGCAATATGAGGAGTGGGTTCACCTCCCGAGGGATGAAGCTCTTCAGTCTGCTCATCCTCTGCCTCAGCAATCAAGCCTGATGGGGCATACAGGGGTAATTTGCATGTGGGATGGGGCTACTAGGAGCGGTTCTCATTCGGCGGGTGGTTTGGTCTTGATGACCCCCTCTCGAGATGTCCTTCGGGCTAAAGGTGTCCAATTTCCGATAATTGATGATCCCATGGTAGTGGAGCTGCTTGTCCTTCGCGAGGGTATTCTTTGGTGTCTTGAGCATGGTTTCACGGAGGTCAGATTTGAAGGGGACGCCAAGGTGGTTATTGATAAGATCTTGCAGGCCGATACAAGGGATAACCGGATGGGTGCGATTCTGGAAGAGGTGGTGCGGGTGTTGTCTAGTAATCCGGGGTTTAGTGTTTTTTTTGTAGGTCGGAGTAGTAATTGGGTAGCCCATTTGGTGGCTCGAAAGGCCCTTGCTTTGTACCCGACTACGAGTCGTTCTTTCGATTTTCAGTCCTGGCTGATCTCCAGGATGTAATTGCCTATTTTTGTGGAATCAATATATGATTATCTTTTGTAAAAAAAAAAATTTAGTTCGCTTAATTAATTTAAAGCAGGAAGTCAGAAGTAGCGATTTGTAGCAAGAAATCATGAACGACTAAATTGATAGAGATCACGGTGGCCCGATGTTTTTCGTTTTGCTGTCCAACTCTCCTTATTTACAGTGTTCTTAAATATGTTTAATCCACTTAATTAATTTTAATTCTTTTTTCATCTTTTCAGTGTTTCTCGTATTGTCGTCCAACTCTCCTTATTTACTATGTTCTTAAATATGTTTAATCCGCTTAATTAATTTTAAGCAGGAAGTCAGAAGTAGCGATTTGTAGCAAAAATTCATGAACGACTGGATTGATAGAGATCAAATGATGGCCTAGTGTTTTTCGTATTGTCGTCCAACTCTCCTTGTTTACGGTGTTCTTAGATATGTTTAATCCACATAATTCATTTTAAATCATTTTTTCATCTTCCTAGTGTTTCTCGAATTGTCGGCCAACTCTCCTCATTTGCTGTGTTCTTAAATATGTTTAATCCGCTTAATTAATTTTAAGTAGGAAGTCAGAAGTAGCGATTTGTATCAAGAAATCATGAACGATTGTATTAATAGAGATCAAACGATGGCCCGGTGGTTTTCGTATTGTTGTCCAACTCTCCTTATTTACGGTGTTTTAAATGTATTTAATCCACTTAGTTAATTTGAATTCTTTTTCCATCTTTCAGGTGTTTCTCGTATTGTCGTCCAACTCTCCTTATTTACTCTGTTCTTAAATATGTTTAATCCACTTAATTAATTTTAAGCAAGAAGACAGAAGTAGCGTTCTTAAATATGTTTAATCCACTTAATTAATTTTAAGCAGAAAGATAGAAGTAGTGTTCTTAAATATGTTTAATCTACTTAATTAATGTTAAGCACGAAGACAAAAGTAGCAATTTATAGCAAGAAGTCATGAACGGTTGAATTGATAAGAGATCAAACGATGGTTGTGCGGAGATTTGGAATAGGAGAAAGAGGAACACACGACCAATGACAAAACTTCTCAGAATCATTACACTCATCAATTGAAGCTATATACCCAAGTCACAAGCTAGAGCAAACCACAAGCGGCAACTGCCTTCTTTTCTTTTTTACTCATTCTGCCAACAATCAACCTAGCAACAAATAGAAGAAACTTTACAGCTTATGTTACCCAACAACGCATCAGATTTGTGCCTTTTTTTTGCTTCTTCTTACAAATGAATTTGGAAAATCAATTGGCAATCTTTCATTTCAAGCCACCCCAATAAGAAAGAAGAGCCATCTCTAATCAGCATACAACAAACCGTACGGAGACCTTCATTCCTTCCTTCTTCACATTATTGTGCAATTGCACTTTGATTCCAGCTTCGGAGGCTTCGAACTATCCATTTTATTAGGTAGACCGACGTTACGCACCATGGAATCATCAGCATTCTCGTCATTCTCTACTACCTTCGCAGAGGAAGGGCTTTTCACGGAGGCCTCTTCTTGCTTCTGCTGCTGCTGCTGCTTAACTTTTGAAGGTTTTAAACTCCGTCTGGCTCTTACACCACCGCGGGTATCCTTTCTATCAGGAATGGATTTCCCCAAGATGGTGACTGTTGGCCGTGAATCGTTCAATGGGACTGAGAGTTCCTTTTCAATGGCTATTGTTGCAGCTTTGTAAGCCAGGTCGTGGACAATTGAGCTACAGAAGAGTATGGTGTCGGTAGCTTCTTCGAGGGTTAGGCTTCTTCCCATCTTGTTCCCTCCATGGCATTCCACCATCACAGTGGACTCATCTGGCAAAAAAGACACTTATTAAAATGTCGGAAGAATCGATGCTCGTTCTGAAGAGCACAACTTGCAAACTCATAAAAAATAGATGTGCAATAAGGAAATACAACAGGTGCTGCCATAACTGTAGGTGTGTGCATGATCCAACATCATCCAGAACCAGACCGAATCTTCACTATATAATAAACAAGGGGGGAATGATGACTAAAATCGAATCAGAAGCGATCTCGTTTAGATTCGATCTTGTCCAATTCGTTTTTCTAGAGGATCTATAGAATCGAAACCAAATTAAATCAGTCCAATATGAACCAAATTGGTGCACGCCCTAACCATAACTGAAGAGACATTATCATATAAATGTTCATTATAAATGGGTTAATGACATTTGTGGTCCACGTACTATGTTGTTTTTAACAAAAACATGTCCTTGTACTGTGAACTAAAACAAATTCACATGTCATAAGCCATGTATGATGGAAATCTAATCAAAATCTCCGCCCCATTAAGTCCCACATGACAGATACATGTTAAAAAATCAAGACAAGACAGTTAGATTTAAGAGTTGATTGAGAGGCAAACATGAACGTTCAATAGACAAAAAGTCGATAAACGAAAGCACAGGGATGAATTTGTTTAAAATAATAGTGCATGCACGTGTTTGTCAAGAAGGCATAATACGGGGACTACAAATGTAATTAACCCTTCATATATCAACGTAACGCAAACTTGGAAGAGGAGAGTAAACGCATACCTAGAAAACGGCGTTCATGATCTGAGGTGCTGGTTCGCAGGACGGAAGCAGTAGCATCTTTATCTGATGGTACAGAAAGTGAAGGATCCTCGAATTCTTCTGACATCCCTCTCAAGTTTGCAGAAAGATCATTTCTTACTGAGCTTGGAGGACTTTGAAGGTGATCCTCACTTTCAATCTCTGATATTGATGCCAGTCTACTGTGACTGGGAACCTCGGGAGTATGATTATGATCGACACTCGTGTTGGTGATGCTATTTTCTGCTTCAACTGAGGATTCCAAGGGGGACAATGCATCTGTATCTGAGAGATTTTTGGCATGGTCTTGATACCCTTCGTCATTTTCATGCAACGGGACACTCTTCGAAGCTGGGGATAATTCAGAATGCTCTTCTAACTGTAATGTGGAAGCATCCATGGTTCTACTACTGTCTGTTCTCTCGCATAAATATTCCTCAGAAACCGGCTGGCCATTATTGGTAGAAGACGTATTGGTAATTTCCACTTCGTTATTTTGAGAACCTGAAACACTATCTTCAAGCGTACTCGTCAGAGGGAATGAAGCTCGGTGTGGAACATTATTAAGAGACCCGGAAAAAGATGACCCACTACTTTGAGGCCTGGTACTTTCAAGATCATATTTCTTTCCACTCAATTGCCGTTGGACCTGAGTGGTTTCCATTTGCCTGGCTGACGAGGAGAGATCGAGAGAGGATGATCCAGATGTGCTAGCATGGCCGAAGGAGCTTCTCAAACTGTTGGCACTATCTCTCGTGAAAGACACGTCATCATAACTAAGGGTAGAGGCTGTGAAACTCCTTCCTTGGAAAACAGGCCCTTTGCTACTGCTGGATTTTTTTAGTACAACAGAAATGCCAGCACCTTCGACGAGATCAACTTTCAAGGTATGCAATGCGTTGCAGTTGGACAATTGCTGACTTCCAGTGACAATATCGGAGAAGCTGCGACCAAGAGTTGGTTCTTTAGTTACTCGTTTGCTGGCCATCTTGTGCTTATCTCCCTCTTCTGCCAACATAGCAACAAAACCTTCTACTTGTGGATCCATAAGGCTCTGCTCATGGCTTGAATTATCTACTTGCTTGCCTAAGACTTCATGCAGGACAGTATCACCAACAAAACTCACATTGTCAGTTAGGGAGTGCAACTCCATTACACCAGTATCTAGCTCTGACTCATCCATCTGTTGGTTCCCTTCTTCGCCTTTACTAGTGGACAGTACCAGAGGGTTCTCAGCAGTTATTACAGTGTCTTGTTTACTGCAATCTAGACAAAGATTGATGTCGGCTTCCAATGCTTCAACATCATTGTATTTGCAACCACACCTAGAACAAATCTTCAGGTATACGAGGCTATTCAAACTGTCGACTTCTGAGAAATCACCCCGAGCACGTGAAGTATCCAATGGAGAACCGACTTCCATATCAACATCTTGGCGGCTGAATTCTTCGAAGTCCCCATGTTCACTTCTGATTGTAAAATCTCTATCAAGATCATGAAGCTGAGATCGAGGAACGCCATCTTGTATGTCATGGCCAACATCTTTATTTAGGTCATCTGCCCTATCAAAGGCAAATATATCTTCCTGAACAGTCGGATATAGCTCTTTCCTACTTTCAACCACCACATCATCATGATGGTGGTAACTTCGTTCAGTGTCATGTGCAGCACCAACTCCATGATCGGAGCTTGCATTACTACTGGTAGTAACTGAAGAAGTCCTAGACACCAATGAACATAGTGCAGTACTTCCTTTTCCAGTATAGAAAGTGGTGCTCGGGACACTTGACAGAAGAGGCCTAAACATATTCGGTGGACTCTTCCAATGATCCTTCAAAAACACGAAGAGAAAAAGCAGAAAGACCCATCAGAAAAGAGAACAAAACCAAACACTTTAGGCTCCAATAGTCACCCTAATCATTTAGAAATGGCAAGCGACACCATGGACTTCCCAAAACGAATGAATTGTTCTGTGAACTGATCGCCCATGACAGTTGACAAAGGCCACACTATTCCTGCTAATATGTTTTTTTTTTTTTCTTAACAGTTTAATTCCTTTTACCAACTAACTGAACACCATGGACGGATGTAAAACCTATGAAACAACTCATCCCGGGATAAAATTCCTACTCCAACTTTTTATCGCAACTGATTTCCTCTTCATTCTGCTTTTACCTTTAAAGGTTAAGAAAAGCTAACTGCATCTCGTACAGCAACCACGAGAGACAACAAAGACAAAGGTGGAAAAATAACCAAGTACCGGCCACCTTCCATCTAACAAGGCCAAGATCGACAATGAAGAGATCTACCATCCTTGTTAAAGAGCAGATAATTTTCACATTGTACACAAAGCATATAGTCAATAGGTTTTAAGAGACATAATGATAGAAACCGATTTCTGTAGGTTTCTCTAATTATTAATATCATTATTATTAGGGTAATTATCAATAAGGTTAGGAGTCACTTAATAGAATTAGGTTTATTGTTAGGGTTTTCCGCTATTTCCTATATATATGTACTTTGGGTTTCCATTCAGAATCAATAAGAAGAATATTAAGAAAACCCTCCTAAACCCTAATCTCAATATCCTCTCAATTCTCGTTCCCAATCCCTCTCAAGGCCTAGGCCGATTCTCTATCTATCTTTCTCAAATCCCTAATTTTGTTCTTAATCCCTAAATCCCCAATTCTCGATAGAACCCTAATCCCAGGTTCTATCACATAACTTCTGGTGCTGAGAAGAATTATGGTTACTATCTAGTGAATGAGCTATGCATAGGATGAGAAGAATTATGGTTACTATCTAGTGAATGAGCTATGCATAGGATTACAGTCAACGACCCAGTTATAATGATACATATGCAGATTGTATAAAGTTCTATGCCAAGCCTGTGGAGTACCATAAAGAAGAACAACTTGACCTACTAAAAACTTTTAGGGATTTCCTACAGTAACTTGAAGTAAGGTAACTTGAATTTTTTTACCTGCTATAGCAGGTTTCACATGTAAGTTATTACGGAAGTCTTACGTAACTTACTGATTTAACTGTTACGTAAGAAATAATTGTCGTTCCGTAACCTTTAAGTAATGGAAGGTCTTTTTACGTAATGAGTATTAACATCGCGTTACGTAAAGTGTAAAGTCATTACGGAAGTCTTACGTAACACTTCCAATTTAATTGTTACGTAAGGTCTTTTTACGTAATGAGTATTAACATCGTGTTACGTAAAGTGTAAAGTCATTACGAAAGTCTTACGTAACACTTCCGATTTAATTGTTACGTAAGAAATAACTATCGTTTCGTAACTTTTACGTAATGAATGTGTATTTTACGTAACAGTTGTAAAATGTCATTACGGAAGCCTTACGTAATGGAAGGTATCTTTACTTAATGAGTATTAATGTTGTGTTACGTAAAGAGCTAAGTCATTATGGAAGCTTTACGTAACACTTCCGATTTCATTGTTACGTTAGAAATAACTATTGTTTCGTAAACTTTACGTAATGGAAAGTCTCTTAATGTGTATTAGCCTCACGTTACGTAAAGTGCTAAATTATTACGGAAGCCTTACGTATCTTCAATAAGAATTAAAATAAGGATAAAATAAAGAAAAACAAATAAATGTGAGAAAGGAAAGAAAAATAACAAGGTAACCTGCCTTGGTGGTGACCGGCAACCCATGTTGCCATTGATTTTTTTACTTATTATTTTTTATGTTTTATTTTTTAATCTATGGTTTAAAATAAGTTTGATCAATATTAACGGTTTAGATTTAAACAAGTTACCTAATTTGAAATTATACCCAAGTTACTGTAGGAGGTCGCAACCTTTTACATAACTATGCATGAAAGAACTAAAGAGCAGAAAGAAATGGAGGCCCTCTCTGACAGTCTGACAACAATGAATAGTTCAATTAGAGAAGAATGAGAGATACCTTTTGACGAATAGCAGAGTCAAAGGACCGTTTTGGGGCAGAACTCGGGGAGAAGGTTCTAGCTGGCTTCTTTGGCAATGCTGCAGACACTTTGCTGCTCAAAATCCCACCAACCCTTCTGGATGCTAGTCGATCTAAGCTGCCCACATGAAGGGATTGCAAAGACTCCACATCATCATCGCCAGATGAGGCAACAGAACCTTTACTATATGAACTAATTCTATCTCGTTCTTGACTGTGTGAAGAACTGACACTTCTAGAAGGAGTTGGAGACATCGATTGCCTGCCAACTCTTGAGCTTGAGTCTCTTCCATTCCTAGATGCTGGTGAGGAGCCCCTCACATATGATACGGGTCGATCACCCAGAGAAGTACGAAGATTAGGTGGTGCTTCAGAGGAGAAACCAGGTATATTTGACTGCCAAGCCCTTACTTTAGGAGAAACAGAATTCCCCATTGCAGTGTTCCGTATAGGAGAAACTCCTCTTGTCACTGACCCTGTGCTCGCCCTCCTTGGAGTTGGTGTAGAAGACCTTGGGGCAGGTGGTGAGGCTTTATTTGGTGGAGGAGTAGATGGCCTACGTGATGGGGTGGCTGGTCGTTGACTAGGAGTTGGACTAGAGTTACGTGCAGAAGATGGCCTTCCCCTTGACTGAATCGTATTACTACCAGAGCGAGGCGATGGACTTGAACGATTTGGACTAGCACTGCCCCTGCTGCTTCTGTAACTCTTTTCCATCTGCATATAGACTTGAACTTTCAGTAGAAGGAACCAATTTGATACAAACCAAACAGTGGATACGTGCACACATAAGCATGTATACCGTGGATGATCTTGATATGGAAATAGGTTGACTTCGAGGTCTGCCCCTGGACGGAACATTTGGTGGTAGTGGCTCATCATCCAGTGAAGGAAACAGAGGAGTGTCTGGAGGAGTTAATAACCTAAAAAACAACTCAAAGTGAGATCAATCGCATTACTGGACGCGTGACCAAAAACGACAAAAAGCAATTTACTTTCAATAACTTAACCAACGGGGAACAACCAATCTGTGCAGATCATATGAACAAATGGAAAGCTCTAATGTGCAGGGAATGGCATCATCAATCCGGAGATAGCACGAATATATAAGTACAGTTAAGACATTGCTTTCTCCAACCATTTGGGAACCCCAGAGAGCAGAATAAAGTTCAGAAATCAGATACACAATAAAATGGTCACGATGAAAACAAGGAAACAGTAAACCCACCACTCATAGTCATTCTTATCCCCTTCTGCATTCATCAGCTCGCTACTCTCCCCACGCCCAGGAGCGGATATCCCCAGTTTCAAATCCGAGAAGTATCTCAACTTCGTTGCTGTATACATTCCACAAAAGGCAAGTCATTCAGAACCATCATCAGCCTCTAGATGCTTACAACATTATAGATTCCACAATTAACGTTCCAGAATAAAAAGCAGGAGGAGAATGGTATAGAAGCATTTACAAAATGAGTCTTCGAAATCATCAGTCGACTGGAGCAAAAAATCCTCCTTTTCCCTGCTCTGCATCTCATTAAACAAAGCAAGATCATCATCTCTCTCCTTGAACAGAATCCCACCTTCAAGACTCCGGCCTCGCTTGTGGTTATCAGCAGCTTTTAGCTCTCTCCCAGGAGAGAATCTCAAAGCTGGAGATGGCGGCATCTCTCTCTCTCTCTCTCTATTTGCCAAAAACCTTAAATCTTTTCTAAAGAAACAGTTCACTCAAAATTCTCATCAGAAATTAACTTAGAAAACCTAATTCCGCCTCCTCAGAGCTCGAAGAACTCAAATTACCATAATCATTCCTCCATTAACTCATTAACTGCTCATTCGCACTTCCCGCCGCCAAAATCTCACCCGGCATTGAAGCCTTCGGAAACTAGCAGTGGAAGAGACGACAATCCACCCAATCAAGTAAACTGTACCATTCAGATGCAGCAAAATAGATGAACCTCTCCAAGTCTCCAACTTTTTCCTCCCTCGTGAAACAACCCACGAAACCCTAAACTACCATGAGAGCGCGTAGTTGATCTCTAACAACAGGCACTCTCCACAGCCACATTAACAACCAAAATTCAACTCAAGCTTCACTTCAACTGCTAAAACGACCTCTGAAACTCCGGGAAATCAGAAAGCCGGCGCTCCCACAAGCACATTTGACATCAGGTTGAACCCAAGTTGCCAAAGGAGTCAAAATCCCTTCAACGGACGGAAGAGAGGGAGAGCTGGTCGAAAAAACAGCGATCTTGAAGGTGGGAAATGAAGAGGTAAGGCGAAGGAGCCCAAATGCGGAATCACGACCAGCGAGGAAGTACTAGGAGCAGAAGCGAGACTGTTACTTGGATCTACAGAGCATTTAATTTGGCAGAGGGGTGAGTTGGGAAGAGAGACTGCACAGATCGGGAGGATTTTTTTGGAAGGGTAAGGAAGAAGACAAACAAACAGAGTTGAGGAAGCATGGAATTTTCTCGCCTTCTCTCTCCTCCGAGAAAGTGAATGATAGCGTAGTAACCAACCGCAAACCATTTCATTTTAGTTTTAGCTGCTCCTCTTCTTTCTTTCTATCCTCTTTTCGCTTTTCCCACACTTTTCTATCTGATTCTTGCCCTTTTCCGCCATAGAATCAACGGACAATTTTCATTCATGTATTGTAATCAAGACTCAAGAGTGTAAGTACATTAGTACAAGAAAGTGTCATCATAAGAGTAATGCATATATTGAAATTAGGATAGATTGCGAGTTTAGTTGGTGAAATTACTAAATTGATTTACGTTTAAAAATATTTGGGTAATTACTATTTAGTAGCTAAATTTTTTTCGAATTCTTTTTTATTAGCTAAACCTATCGAAATCCTAAGAATTAGTGAAATGTTAACTTCCAGTTAGCCATTTTGTTAGTAATATTGACTTGGCAACATGATATTTACTTAAAAGAAAGGTCAACATTCTAAAATTTTAGTATTTTAACTAAGTTTAGAGTTACAAAATTATTAACGATAACGTGAAAATGGCTAATATTTTGATGCATTACGAAAAATTTGGTTAATTAATAGCATTTTAATAGGTTTGAATAATATAAAAGAATATGAAAAAGATTTGGATAAAAAATAGACATCACCCAAAATATTTGATTTTGTTCATTGCTGTTAAGATTAGTTTAGTGGTCCTATTTTGATCACTAGTCGTTATCTATCGTCAGCCTTTGTTAACGGCGTCAGTTTTTTGCTAGCATAAATAACATAATCGGGTAGTCAATCTATTTTAACATGGCGAGTATATACCCTTCAAACTCGTCGTGGAGCACTTGTTAAGTATAGGGTAATATAGAGAGCTAGGCGGCAAGCGTAACTGGGGGAAGGTAGTAGTAGTAGAAAGCGAATCTAGGCTCATCGACATCGGAAGTGCAACATCAATGACAAATGTTTTCATTCGTTTGGATCTTCATATTTCTAAGAGGAGGTCGAGGAGGTGAGGTTTTAATTTGGAGCAATGGAAGTTGGTAGAGCATGGTCGAGTCATCGGGGAAGGGTTGGGTTGGGTTGGGTTTATATGTCGTGTCGGGTCGGTATAAACTTTTCTAGACTAAAATGGGGTGACTAAGAGTTTTTTTTTGTCACATTAGCAAAAAAGATGATCTCGTTAACGGAGACTAACAGATGGTAACGATCAGTGACCAAACTAGGACTACTAAACTAATCTTAATGGCAACAAATGGATTATAATATGTGTAGTGGCACGTGTGAAACAATTTAGTAATTTTAGTGACCAAACTTGTCATTTACGTGTTGAAATTATAAACATTTTGATGCACTTTGACCAAGGCTTTCATTTAGATTTCTTCTCACACGTAATGATTTTTTTAGTTTTGAGTTCCTTGTAACGAATTGTTGATAAGAGGATATTGGAACATTAATTTATAAGAGATACTTGAAGTGAGAGTTCATTTTGGTCATGGTACTGGAAAATGGAATCCAAAAATGACACCTTATATTTTTGCAAAGCATAAAGGTATTCATATTATATACCTTACTAGAAAACTCGTTTCTTATGAAAAGTTTCAAATTCAACAAAAAATTTATCGAATCCTAAGATGAAACATCAATCCGCTGTGATCTCCAAATTTCATTCTCAACCAATTCATAAGATCCAACCCTCCAATCCCTCGCCCTAATCAGTAATCAATCATATCCAACCATGGTAGTCCATTGGATCTACCGTAACTTTAAGGTGGACCTTCTCCAATGTGTTTTGTTTTGGATATTAAGAATTCGTCAATAAGAAAGGAAATTGGTTGCTCTCCTTCTCCTAACATGATAACAACGTTATTACGGCAAAACGCCACTAATGGAAACTTGGATGTATTAGGAATCATGTCGTTTTAGTTGGGTAGGTTGCAGCACATATGTCAAAACTTAATCAAAACATCCAAAGTGTCGTCATCGACAGCAAACCTCCATTCCCCACTTTAATCTTCGTTTTGAAGAAGAAGGTTCCCTTTCCTTCAACAAGCATCTCACCTTAAAAACTAAAATAACTACATATCAATCGCATTCATGGAGATAGCCCATTCAAACATTTCAATCTTTGTCTTTTCAGTAACTATTTTGTAGGTATGCATACGATGCTTCAACATCTAACAACAAATTTTCCATTTGCGTTCGTGTTCGTGTATATTATATGTAGTAGATGCGTGTAAGAGAATGACATAAGTTACACTCGATTGTCTTGTTTACAATACAAGTAACCATGATGAAATAGTTTTTGATGTAGTACCGTACAATTTTTAAAAGGCATTGTGTTCAATTTTTTCTGAAACCTGCTGATGTTAATTGTACTTTTGCATTTGTGTAAGAGATTCAGAGTTCGAACCGTTTTAACGACGAAATCCAACATTTTTTTTATTATGAAAAAGACTCTAGAGTATGAGTATGGCTCTTGTTGTTTAATTTATTTTGATGTTGAAGAAGGTGTAAGGGAGCCGATTTAATATTCAATACTTGGACGTCTCTCAGTAACTCAAATTTTTTGTTGATATGATATTTTTTGTTTCAACATATCCCGATAATTCAAGTGCTTCCTAACAAGATAGATATTCAATTTTCGAGAAAAAAAAAAGATATTCAATTTTTCTTATAATTTCTATCGACCAATATTGATTATTCAATATCTCTATACTTACTTGTCTACAACAAAACTGACAATAGAATAAAAAATGTGATGCTGTCCGCGTTCATCCAAATCTAATTCACAATTTGAAGGATTTTGGTTATGAGGTCAATATCAAGAAAGACATGCTTATCTTTATATAGTTATTATTTTATCGGTTCTTGTTGATCTCTACACTTCATATTGACATTGCATTCTCCTCTTCGTTTTCACAACTGCAAATTGAGTTAGTTTATAAATGCTACCATAGCAATTGGGAGTTGGTAGTATTCGGTAGGGGTGGAATCGGTTCGGTTTGGTTATAACCGATAACCGATTGGTCGGTTACCGATTACCGAACCACCATCTCCCTCTACCGAACACCGACCGACGCCATTGCCTCGGTTAATCAATAACCGACCGGTCGGTTATCGGTTAGTTGGTCGGTTAACCGAGATAACCGAAAAATGATGGTGGTTCGGTTTTAACCGGGTAAAATTATGAGAATTGTCTAAAATGAAAGGTTCTAACTTACATTTCTACATCTAAATCACCAAATTAATGTCTCAAATTCAACAACATAAAATTATAAACTTCATAACAGGGTATTTTCACATCGTTTTGGTGAGGGGGGTGGTCGGTCGGTTATTTTCGGATATTTTTGGTTAACCGGATAACCGGTTTTCGGTTACTCGGTTAACCGAAATACCTATTAGGAGCTCCGACCACCAACCGAAGCATATAATTTTCGGTTATCAGTTAACCGGTAACCGCCGGTTATCGGTTTAACCGACCGGTTAACCGGCAACCGATAACCGAACCTCCAGCCCTAGTATTCGGTCATGATTCAAGGGTTGAAATTGTGCGTGAGACTTTGAGAATTCGAAAGGATGTCCTCCAAACTGATTATCGAGCAACCATTTGACTGCTGCTCGAATCGGCTACAGTTATTCATCTTCATCACACGATTTAACGAAATTGAAATTCCTTATTGCAGTTGGATTGACAGATGATCATATATAACAAGTTACAAGGAAGGCAATGCGGTGAGATGACAAACTATCTTGCTTCTATTGCTCATTCTCGGGATTCACTTATTCACTGCCCGATCGAGTACACATGTTGAACTATTGTTTGTTGTTTAAAGTTGATAAAAATTTGTTCCTGGCAACACCAGACCAGATAGAATTAGGTAGAACACTATTTTTAACAAAAGCCATACCTGACCCAATGCGTTAATTACAAAATCGGATAAAATTCGTTCCTGATCTAAAACTCGGCAACACCGGACCGAATCGATTAGCTTGGGGAGCCCGATAACAAATAAAGGCTAAAAAAATGTAGAGACTAGAAAGGAGTTGGGGATAAAAATGAATAATGATTAGAATGAAAAGCCTCAATTACATACTAACAATCTCACGTTCCTATGTCTGTATGTTACAAGCAATCCTCCCTTTTTGAAGCTTTTTAAGTGGGGCCTCACTCATGTTCTCTATCCCCTTTTTTGGGCTTTGCACGTGAGGCCCATGGGTTCTCCTTCCTTTGCGTACCTGCTGTGCTCTTCTCTGCAAAACGCCCGTGGCCCGTGGGACAACAATACAGCTCTTCTCTGCAAAACAACGCCCGTGGCCCGCGGGACAATTTCTTTTTGGGTTATAAGTATAATACTCTCGATGTTATTTTATCAATATTTTCATTTACTATTTTTACATTAAATATGTTTTTTTAATTTTGAAAAATTTATCAAATATGTCATTCTGTTAAAATTTTCATCCAAAAATCGTTAACCACGGCCGAACTTTTGTTTGGGCTACACAAATGTCTAAAATATCCCTAATAATTTCACTTTAGAATTTGTTGTCCTTTTGTATAGCCAAATAATTCTAAAAATTTCACTATGACGAGACCCAAATAAATTAAACAGGGGACAAAACTGACATTTTCCCTCTCATTTGCCTATGTTAGGTTGTCTAAATCTTAGTTCAACCATGATTGACAATTTTTTCAATGAAAATTTTAACAGAAGGACATGTTTGATAACTTTTTCAAAGTACAGGGGCATGTTTGATGTAAAAAAATAATAGAGTAGCATGTTTGATAAAAAAACACATAATAGAAGGACATAATATATTTATAACCCTTTCTTTTTTTAATGCAATTAACCGATTAATCCGTGCAGTTTTTGATCGATTCGATGTAGTTTAGGATATGCTTTGGTGAATAACGTCCTATACTCAGACAATCCTACTCAGTGGCTTCAGGATTCCAGTCCATGCCACAAAGCTCGGGCCCATGAAAAGGCCCAGGCCCAGGCCCAGATACTCCTACAGACAGTCCTACTCAGTTGTCCTCACTCCTCAGTAGCATCCGTTCCGTCTTGTGAAAGAAAAACGTCCAGAGCGCCCCCTTGAAAACAAAAACAAAAACTGGTTCCACGGTTCTAAATGTTGACGGCGGCACTGCGGTCATCGAGTACATCATCTCTCCTCCGCCGGTCATGGCACTGGCAGCGAGTTTTACCAGCCTCCCAACGCGGTCTCTGCTCTTCGTCAATTGTGGCGGGAAGCAACGACGGCGGAGGCGATAGGAGAAGCTTGCTGGAGCTCGGTGAGGTGGAGAAAATCCTCACCGACGTGCGAGCCGACGACGTGAAGGTGATACCGGTCGGGAAGCGCTGCGATTGGGTCGATTACATGGTGATCGCCACCGGAAGGTCCACATGGCACGTCAAGAACATCGCCGAAGCTCTCATTTACAAGGCAAGGGTTCGTCAAATTCCTTTTGGCGGGAAACCCTAATTGCAGGAGTTCTCCAGCGATGGCGGGATTGGGGAAAGTTTTTTTTTTTTGTTTGCATGGTTATGTTATTGGTTTGGGATTCTGGATTGAGCAGGTGAAGCAGAAGCAGAAGGGAGTTGAGAGGATGATGCTTCCAAGCGTGGAAGGGCAAGAAGAAGGGAAGTGGATCGTTGTTGATTCGGGTAATTGTCTCCATTTTTAGGGTTCATTGTTCTGGGAAATGAATTGATTGTGTGCCTGAATTGGAACTGGAACTATAATAGCAATGCATTAGGAGCTTCATACTTACTCTGCGACTTTCTTTTGTATGTTTCCTTTTTCTTTGCTTTCTTTAGGTAGGGTGATAGTTCATGCTCTTGATGAGAATGCTAGAGCTTACTACAAGTTGGATAACCTCTGGAATTCAGACCCATCTCACAAGGAGCCCTCTCAGGTACTGCCGTCAGATTCATGAACAATTTGGCATTCGGTCATGGTTTCAACTTTCAATCAGGAGATCCTAAATATGTTTCATGGTTTCAACTTTCAATCAGGAGATCCTGAATATGTTCAAAGACTAGAGATATTTTCATAACTTCATGGATGGCTGGCATTTCTCTTATGCATTATTCTGATTCTTGTGATCTGCGTAGTAGTTTGCGGTCTTCATGGGAGATGAATGCATTGTTCATCTTTAATATGTTTTAGGGAAGCAGTACTTGCCAGTTGCCAACAACTTTTATCTTTTTCTGCAACCAGTGATTTCTTCTTCAAAGACACTATTGACGCCTTGAGGGGAGCTCTCTCTGCCTCTCTGTGAAAGGTTTTACTGTTTTAGAATTAGTTTTCCTGAGTTTAGCAGTTTAGCCAGGTCAAAAGATAAGCAAATGCAGTAAAGGGCTTTAGGATTAGATCTCCTGAAGTTTGCAATATATTATGGTTACTTTCGGATTAGACCCTTTTCGAATGTAGATAATCAAGAAACTTATGGATTCTTCGTTCTTTGCTGCTTTCAGGATCTAGCGAAAGCTTTCGTGAAGATAAGACCGAAGAATAATTCGAAGAAGAGAGTGCAGACCAGTGCTTGAATCTGGGTTTTCGTCTTCCACTCTTCCCGCAGTTGTTCTTTTGCACCAGAATTGAACTGAGAAAGTGTCTGGGTTTCCTGGTTTGTAAAACTTCAGATTCTTTGAGATTTCGGTTTCGTCCTGTTCCAACGCATTCCACTAGTTGTTGTGGTGTAAAATAGCCCTTGGATTGCCCAAAATAACTCTCATAATCCGTTCCGCTCGCGGATTTGGCCGTGCCACTGCCTGCAATTTCTACTTGGGTAACAAATTCATTGAGCTTGT
Source organism: Linum trigynum (assembly GCA_964030455.1). Lineage (NCBI taxonomy): Eukaryota > Viridiplantae > Streptophyta > Magnoliopsida > Malpighiales > Linaceae > Linum > Linum trigynum. Next base: position 11,526,344 of record OZ034814.1, read on the forward strand.
CGGTTTTATTCCACTTTTAAAAAACCTTGGTGATGAGGTGATAAAAGTCTAATAAAAAGTTAAAAACAATGGTAAATTAAACTTAATATCCAAACTTTTCGTTTTAAACAATATAATATTCAAACCTTTTCGAAAACAAATTAATAGGCAATTTGTCACTAAAATTTTCGTTTTAAACAATATAATATCAAAACCTTTTCGAAAACAAATTAATAGGCAATCCGTCAACTTCCCGTCCGTTTGAGCGTTAGTTAACTTTGACGTGGTAAGTTATTTGTACACGTATACTGAATTTAGTTGATGTGGCAACTAATAAAAATTAGGGATTTGAATTAAATTAAAAGGGGAGAAGGAAAGTTTCCTTTGCTCTCCCTCTTTCGAAACCCCTCCCTTTGTTGGCGAAACCCAGCCCCGTCCCCGTCGACCACCACAGACCTAGATCCAGCCCAGTCACCGCGAAACCCAGCCTCGTCCCCTCTTGTGACCAGCGCGAACGCCGCCTTCTTCCCTCGTCATGGCGAGCGTGGTCTAATCGTGTTATCCCAGGCCGGATCTTTGGCGAAGTAGACAACGTAGCTTTGGCGAAGAAGACAACATCTTTGGCGAAATACATCGGGACCATGTCTGCGAGGGACGGTTCTTCATCTTCGGCCAACACGTATCACGATTCAAGACCCATATGCCACCATTGTCCATGTATTTTACAAGTTTCTGGTACCGATAAGAATCCGGGAAGAAAGTTCTACTGTTGCCGATACTGGAAGGTAGGGTATTTGGTTAGATTGTGGGCTTTCGAGTTATCTCTTGTACACATCTCCTCAACTCTCTTTTTGTAGGATTCGAATGCAAAGTGCAAGTTCTTCGTGTGGGTTGATGAGTACAAGCCCAAAGTTTGGAAGGAATCAGAAGATGAGTTGAAGAACAAACTAATCGAAATGGATGAGAGCTGTAGGGTTGCTAGAATGGAGGCAGAAAGAAGGAAAAAGGCTAAAAATTTGCTATTAGAAGAGTTGATCAGTACTAAGGAGGATCACGCAAGAATGGAAACCGAGCTGAGAAACTTGCGCAATATGTTTGCTGTTCTTGATAGCAGGATTAAGATGTGATGCTCTGTTTTGTAGTTGTTATGGCTTGTGTTGTAATTTCATGGTTTCGGTGAGTGATTGTGTACTGTTTAGTGGTGAAGAAGTGTGACTATGTATCAACACTGAGATCCTGTTTGAATTTGCAACAAAGTTACGCTTGTTTTAAACTTGCCACTGTCAATTCTGCATACCATCTTTACATTAACATATTTGTCAAGTGTGCAAAATATCCTTCATCTTGTATGTATGCTTAACATTTAGATTAAGAAGCAGAACGATGTTGGTCTAACTATGACGTGAACCTGTACAAAATGCAAAAGTAGGTAGAAAAGGCCAATCAAACTACATTGGCTCCCTTCCCCACAAGCTCAACTTCATCTTTGCTGCTTCACATTCACATCAAGAAGCAGAAAAGTGCAATCTACAACTAATACGTCTAAGTTGGCTATTGTTATACTTATAAACGTCTACTACATCACTCTGAGGCTGAGTTGTTGGTCCCTGCGTCGCGTAAATCTCAGTTGGTTGGGTACCGACAAGGTCTGCAGAAGTACCAATGCCACGATTCTCCACCCTCGGGAACTGAAATTGGACAACAAATATTATCACTTGCTATACCAACTAGTTACAGTTTAGATAGAATAATGGAACAACAAGACTAATCGAAGCCACATTCACATATATGGACATACTGGTTCCCTGTGTCAGGATTTGTATATATACCAATGCCACCTAAAGCAGTTCTGACTTCCCTGGCAACTAGGTTTTGATCCCAAACCTCAATTCTGGCATGCTAGACAACCAAAACCAATCTCATATTTTTCACAAGAATATATAGTCATGCAAAGAGATTGTGCTAAGCTAAAATGAACTTGCTTGAATCCCCTGGTTCAGTGGACACTTTCTAGCATTATGTCCTGGTTGCTTACATTTAGAACAATGGATCGCCCTCTATGGAATGTAGTATAGTTAGGTAATGTCGATCTAATATATAGTTTAAAACAATGAGTAGGAAATTAAAAACTTACCTTTGGTCTGTTTGCATCCACTTGAGAGTTCATTGGGTTGCCTCTCCCTCCTTGATTCCTCCCACCTTGCTGCCCCCTGCCTCTCCCTCGTGTTCCCCTACCACGAGTAGCATTTTCCAAAACTGGTTTAGTCGGGATAAAGGCTGGGTTTGGACACTTTCTTGCATTATGTCCCGTTCCTCGACACTTGGACCAATGCATCACCATTCATTCTCTCACAATAGACACACCCAAACCATTCATATGTATTCGAGGCTCGAGTTCAGCAGCTTCTTTTCTCCTTTTTTTCTTAGGCCTCCCTGGCATTGCCCTTTGAATCGGAGGGTAAATAGGAAATCCCTCAGCATTAGGCCAAGTATGTGGCCCTCCCATACATGGCAGTCCAGATTCATAAACCTTCTAGCCGTATAAAAAAGGTAGCACTCATTCACAAAATCTTCAACGTTAAGTCTCATCAAGGCCAAAGCTGATTGTGCATGGCAGCAAGGTATTCCGGATAGCTGTCAAGCCCCACAAGAACAAGTAATGCCTTCCAAATCAACTACATAAGTTGCTGCCACAATATGGACTTCAACCTTGTCATTCGAGCTAGCACGTGCCTAGCATTTTCTTGCCTTCACATCCTCCTCAGCTAAGATGGATCTTGCCTGTGGACAAAACAAGGTTCGCAGCTTCTCATACTGTCGCTGCTTCTTCCTCATTTTAACCATCATATAACCTCTAATACCTTCCATCATTGCAATAATTCTCTGCTCCTGATGATTTAAAATGACATTGTTCCAACTCTCACATATGTTACTTTCAACAGAGTCTGATTTTGGGACTCTGGAGATAAAAGCACGGTAGAAGGTTGTTGGGTCTTGGTCCATGAAGTCCTTATATGGCTTTTCAGATGTACCTGCCTCCTTTTCATAGCTTTCCATTTCATAGGTGACTGCTTTAAAATCAACCTCATTACATGCATATACCGCATTCCAGAATAGCACCTACATTCTATCATTCTTGTTTTTTGCCTTACAATTCACATTGACATGGCGGGAGCACTTTTTATGCTCAACACTCGACATAACATCATGCATTGCCTCAACAAGTCCCTAGAAATCAACAATAAATAGGAAATCCCTCAGCATTAGGCCAAGTCCTTTTTTTCGTACTCCAACATACTTCAAGTAACCTGTTGCCACATTCAGAAGTTCAAAATACGAGACTTCATCGATATCCATCGATATCTTCTCTGAAGAACCACCAACATATCGTGGTTCCAAACCCGAGAAGTCCATGAATCCACCATGATGGTATAGAACATCTAAATATTGAATCATTTGCAATGCCAAAACAAGAAACACAAATCTATATGTGACAAATTCTCCTAACTCGATACCTTGTCTGATTCACAGTGCAATGCCGATTTAACCCAATACTTCAGTTATCTTACCTTGTAATGGAAGGGCGGTTCGTGACAATTTCTTATGTGGTCCCCTGTGGTCCTCACAACCAAGTTGCTGGATTCCTTCAATCGACCCACTTACCACTATAAAATAGACAACCTTCAATCAAATGGGGAGAAAGGAAATCAGAAAACAACAGAATCAGAAGAACCTTACCTCGCTCAGTCGTCCGCTTCACCACAACTTCATTGTTTCCCCGCCTCGGCTGCATCGTCGCCTTCGCAACAGTTCTGGCCTGGAATCGGACGACCGGGGCAACGCTAGAGATCTTCGGCGCTCTACATGAGGATGGGAGTGGCGAAGGGTAGGGCTTTGACGTAGATGGATTCGCCAAAGGAGGAGGGAAAGTAGATCGGGTGAAAGGTTTGAATAGAGAGAGAATGGAGAATGGATAAGGTTTTATCCTTTTCTATTTTTTTCTGATTATATAAATAAAAAAATTAAGAGAAAATAAAAGAAATACCCATGTGGCATGACACATCAGCAAAATAACATCCGCCTCATTTAATTTTTGACATGTCAGAGTCAACTAACGGTCAAACGGACGAAAAGTTGACGGATTGACTATTAATTTGTTTTCGAAAAGGTTTGGATATTATATTGTTCAAACGAAAGGTTTGGATATTAAGTTGTATTTACCCTAAAAATAAATCAAAGTCCTCATATGTCAAGTTTGTTCATTGGATTTGATCAAACATGTGCAGTCACTGCAAAAAATTAATATAAATTTTGGTCACTTGAATTAGTAAAACGGTTCGTGTTTAGTCACTCTCCGTTAACTTTATTTGATGTGGTAGTCAACACTAACAGTTGACCGTTAAATGTCTAACGTGACAATTAAAAAATTAAATTAAATTCTTAATATTTTCACATCATTAAAATAAAAATCTAAAATAAATAAAACCAAAAAATACCTTCCCCATCCGATCACCTATCCCCAGAAAAATCACTCTACCGACGCCCAAGACATCCTGCTATGGAGTTCCACCACTGGGAAACTTTCTGATTTCGCCACTCGTTTCTCATTCTCCATCGACGCCGGGAGCGGCTACCCATCTGGGACACGTGAATCACATCCCTCATCACTTCCCAGAACATCTCAACGTCGCCGTCACCTCCCCGTCGTAGTACCGCTTCTAGTGATGGCAATGGGTTGGGTCGGGGGAGGATAGTGCATATTCGTTACCCTACCCAAAGTAGTTCTGGCTTTACCCATACCCACATAAGAATCGGGTAGAAAATCAAAACCATTCACATACCCATTCGAGTTTCGGGTATCCACGATTATCCATGGGTAATGACTTCTCTTTATACCTCCAACCAATATGATGACATTTACACGTGTACACACACAACATAAGTGGGAAAGTATGACATCAATTCACTAGAATGAACAAAATTAATTTCAAACAACACAATTTCATGAAAATATTATATTTAGTATACTAAATATAAGATACGTTGAGAAAAATAATGATCATTTATAAACAAAATACATATGCATGTGTATATTCGGGCGGGTTCGCGTTGGACAGTAAGAAAACCATGTCTGCCCATTACCCGCAATATTCGAGTTTGGGTTTTATCCGTACCAACTGAAAATTCTTCGGGGTCGGATTTTACCCTACCCAATTAGGTCGGATTCAGGAGGATATCCATGGTTGCATATATTTTTGCCATCCCTAACCGCTTCCCCAACGTGGCCATCGTCATGACGTTGAAAGTCGCCTCGTGGATTGCCATACCTTCTTTTATCTAAATCAAGCCATTCTTTCGAGGAATCATCGGTTACTGTACCTCCAATAACCACATTCGTAGTTTGCCCCACTCTCCCATCTGTTTTTGATAACTCTGCCAAACAACATCAACATTCATGTTGGCACAAACCAGCTTACCTCAAACCATCCATGGAAACCGTAAGGATAATAGAAACTATCAAAAACCCGAGCGCCCATTTAACATGAAAAGAGAAGGAAACCTGAGATAGCCTTCAAGACGTCTTGTGAAGAATTTGAAAATGCGGAATATAAAAAGAACACAGAACACAGGATTTTATGTGGTATCCTCGATCGATTGATTGATCGAGACTAATCCACGATGAGCTCGCAAGAGCTCATGGCTGATATTTTATTGAACGACTACATTGTGACGGCTTGCTTACGACAATCTTGTAGCTAAACTTATACAGACATAGGGTTAAAACCATAATCCACCGAAGACGAGGCCCAACAAGGCCCAATACTAACACAGTTTAAGTAACCGCAACACTCCCCCTCAAGCAAAGACATGAATGACAAGAATGTCGAGCTTGAAGAAGTAAATGTGAAGAACAATCATGATGACTTGAACCACAAAACTCGAGATGAATAACATCTCAGACGAGGTTGATTGGAGACGACAGATGCTCTCTCTGAACAACCTGATGATGGAGACGGTTGACTGCGTCTCTTGAACTCGAACACACTTGGTACATCGCGGCCGACCTAATGATTGAGTTAGTCGAACGACGTATGTTGACCTCCTATTCTCCCCCTCAAGCTGGAGCATGAACATCGTGAATGCCCGGCTTGAAAAGTATGAATGGTTGATATCTGCTTAATAATGAACCGGAAGAGGGGACGACCATATCTTGGATCATGAATGTCAACTGGAAGATGAAGGGACGATTACTTCTTTGATCGTACTACCTTTTGAACGTCAAAGGGCGACCATTTTATGGATCGTGAATGCCTTGTTACCCGGATGGTTGAACTGGTGACAACACCTTTGACTAAAGTAGGTTGCTGATGATGGAAGCGACGAAGAACTTCACTATTGACAACTTGTGATGTTTGAGGATAAAAGCTGAAGTGGATGTGAATTGTTCCCCCTTTCCAATATCCCATCAATCCAACCGAACAACATAATCTTCTGGAGATGACTTTGCTGCAAAGAAGAAAAGACTTATTCTTGACAAAGCAATTGGACGAATCCCATGTTCCAAGAAGAGAATAAATACCAAGACACGAACCCGGAATTGGAGCGTCTGACAAACGAGAAAAAATATGCTCGTGCTGAACTGGAGACATAGAATCGTGACAAAGAGACCAACTTACGGAGGACCAGAAGCTATATTCTCCACCATACCTTCTCTAGTCCATTTGTTCCGCTGCTTCATTGGGAGATTGAATCCGTCGCTACCCCCTTCTCCATCTCTGCCTTTTGACTGCTAGCTGATGATGGGACGCGGAGGACGGCGATGGCTGTGACTGTGCTGGTGCGGAGGAAGACCACAAGGCCGCTGATGACGATGGCGACGACTTCGCGATGCCTTTCTGGAACCTCTGTATCAGACGACTGAACGATGGCGGCCGGCTTGTGGTGACTAGATTCAGTTGCAGAGACGTGGGCCTTTGGAGATGACGATGTAATCCTTTGAGCGAGAAAACTCCCATAAAACAACAACCGAAGCAGAGTACTGAACTGAGAAGCAAATGGTTGCGAGTTCTTTGGGGTGGGACAAGGTGAAGGGCTCCATGAGAGGTCTCCTCCGACCAAATTTCATGAATCAAATAAATATAAAACAATTAATCCACGAAACCAAAGGTTCAAACCCTGAGTCGTGAGCTTTGCATGAGCTCGTAGCTGAAGACGGATGAGCTGGTATGGAGTGCAGATGATGGAATTCCGACGATAGAAGCTCGACGAGCGATGATGGACTGGTTGATTGATCAGTTTCATTAGGGACTTGACTAGGATTGACGGTAGCCTCACAACTAGATTTGAGGCCAATGACCAACGAACAAGACTTTGGAGGCGGACAATGCCTACGAGAGGAAGAAGCTTCGCCGTGCAGGAGAGAGATCAGCAGGTACGTTTGGAACGAACACGAATGCAGCTGAACGACGATCCCTCTGCAGACTGAAACTAATAACTCTCGCTAACTGCCGGATAGAAGAAACGTCGGAATGATGACGTCGATGTTGCCGCGAAGAGCAACAGATGTGCGGAAGCTCAAAACCCTAAATTAGGATCGAGTTTCGCTCTGATACCATGTCATAAACCAGTTGATCCCAATAACTCGAGTTGTTGGGAGAAGGTTATGCTGGATCTTATACAGGCCCATGTATGTACTTAACCACTTGCTTACATCTTGTGGCGGACCCTACTCCTGGTCGTCTTTCGGCACAGGATCGCCACCGTTATTCGAGAAATTCGAACGACATGGTACGACGAAGTGAAATGGACGGGCTCTTACACTTCTGCACAAGGCGCAAATAGGTTTTCTGCGCTCGAGGGTTGTCGTCGTCGGAGGGAAACAGCAGAGGTGGCGAGTCTGTTAGAATAGTCTCCATGGTTATCTTTCCCCCTTGCTACCACACCTTGCGATTCGTCCGACCAAGGAGCGAATTTTCGCTTCCCTGATGACGGCGAACCTGGCCAGGCTCGCGGAGGAGAAGAGCTCGTTGTTGAGGATGCGCCTGAGGCTGCGCTTGAGGTCGCCGTAGGGAGCGACGACCACGATCGTGAATTCGTAGTTGAAGTACTTGCTGGGGAGCAGGGTTGGGCGGCTGGCAAACGCGAGGTCGTGGTCGGTGTAGTGTAGCATTCTTCGACAGCATAAGGGGTGGAGAGCAGGAGGACGCAACGGGATCCGAAGCGGAGGGAGAGGATATTTCTGTATTTGGCGGAGATGGATTGCAGGGAGCGGTGAATTGGATGCCGGATTAGGTGGAGGTGGCCTAGGAGTGGAAGCTCCGGCGGACTCGACGACGGATTGAAAGAATTAAATTTATTTTTTTATTAGTTTTTTAGTTGTCACGTCAAACATTTAACAGTTAACTGTTAGGGTTGACTCTCAAATAAGATAAAGTTAACGGAGAGTGACTAAACATGAACCATTTTACTAATTCGAGTGACCAAAATTGATATTAATTTTTTAAAGTGACTAAACATGACACGTTTTAGTAAACCCAGTCACCAAACTTATCATTTACCCATTCAAAAAGAGTCTCTTGTTAAATGAATTGATCACAACTTCCTAGTTACGACCACAAGACTAAGCATAGGGTATTGAACATTGTTGTTAAGTTGAATCAGTTGGACTACCGACTTATTAAACTGGGAATAGACCAGTAACTTGGTTTAGATGGTTGTTTTGGCCGCCGACCAAGTCTAAAGGCTAATTGATTGTACCAGACAAACCGAATAGCATTATCAAAGTTTTAAAGTTTCAGTCGGTATGTCTGATTAAACTGGAAATAGACCACTCATTGAAAATGTGTTTGATAATAATATTAATGTGGTAAAAACCAACCTGAGTTTCAAGGAGTCTAATATACAAGGTTGCCGAGAGAATCTCTCAACAGAAGTCTAGCCACCATACACACGTTCCATAAGACCATGAACAATAAGGTGAGGGGAAAAATAATAAATAAAATAAAAGAAAATCCTTTTATGATGTATCTCGAATACGCCCCCGCAAGACGGGGGAGGCATCAACGACTCTGATCTTGGACCGGAGAAGAAGGAAGCGAGTGGATGGAAGAGGTTTTGTGAGAGCATCAGCAAGCTGGTGAGAGGTGGGAATATATGAAACACTCAAGCGGCCATCCTGAACCAACTGTCAAACAAAATGGTAATCCAAAGCCAGATGCTTCATGCGAGAATGGAAGACCGGATTGGAACTAAAGTAAGTAGCACCAAGGTTGTCGGAATAAAGGGTAGGAGCAGAGGGGATGGTATGATGGAGCTCGTGGAGGAGATTCTGAATCCATTCTAGTTCCGCAGTGGCATTGACAATGGCACGGTACTCAGCCTCATTACTAGAGCGAGCCACTGTTTGCTGTTTCTGAGAACGCCAGGAAATAAGTGTGGTGCCTAAGTAAACCAGATAGCCGAAGGTGGAGGAGCGATCATCAAGATTCCCCACCCAATCAGAGTCAGCGAACGCCGAAAGTGCAAGAGAAGCAGGGGAACGATGAATGGAAAGACGATGGTTAAGAGTGCCAGACACATAACGTAGAAGGCACTTAACACATTGCCAATGAGAGGCCGTCAGAGCGTGCATGTACTGCGAGAGCTTATTGACAGAGTAAACAATTTCAGGACTGTGTAGACAAGATACTGAAAAGCGCCCAAAACCTGACGATAGCGAGTGGCATCAGTGAACGAACTACCGTCGTGGAGAGTAAGAGACGTGGACGCCGCCATGGGCGTATCAACAACTTTGGAATCAGTCATGAAGAAACGGTTCAGAACATCAACCATGTATTTATGTTGGGAAAGAATATAGCCGAAGGATGTGGGAATGACCTCAATACCAAGAAAATAATTGACATCACCAAATGCCTTGAGCGAGAAATGCTGGGATATAGCCTCCTGGAAGGCAGTAGAGCGGCAGGATCATTTCCGGTAATAAGCAGATCATTAACATAAACCAAGAAATAGAGGAGAGCACCACCGTGAGAGTAAACAAATAGAGAAGCATCAGAGTGCGTCCTCTTGAAGCCAAACCCAAGAAGAAAGTCACTTAAAGTGGTGTACCAAGCCAGGGGAGCGTGGCAGAGCCCATAAATAGCACGACGACGACGACAACCATGAGTAGGACGCGAAGGGTCGACGAAGCCAGGGGGTTGAACCATATAAACCTCCTCCTGCAAGGGGCCCTGAAGGAAGGCATTATTGACATCAAACTGAGCGATAGAACTATTGCGAGAGAGAGCTAGAGTGAAAACTGGAATATCTTACTACTTTGAATTTGAAAAAAGACATTTATACCCCGGGGTATAATTAAAAATGTCAAATAACACAACTTTAAAAAAATACCAAACTCAAATATCTTAATATCTCAAAGCGAAGCCCTAAACACGTGGGCAAAACTCGAATCGTCCAAAATAAATGAATCTCCAGTCTTTAACTCTTAACCATAAAGTCTTAATAACTTGAAAAAGTTCTTTGATGCTTACTCTGACGCCTGGCTCGACATCTCTCAGCGATGGTGGTGTTGAGCTCCTCTAGCTTGCTGATCACGGACTGGCAGGTTAGGATTTCCTCCTCTACGATCGGGTGAGTGAGTTGGGGTTAGTCTACGCCCTTACAATTTAAATCTCTAGTATATCTTACTTAAGAACTAAACTTAAACTGGTGGATGATACTTCCACTCTTTAAAATTTTATTCTTAAAACTCAAATCTCAACTTAAATATTTGACTGACACTGGGATCCCTCACTAGCTAGTCTGGTTGCCAACTCATACGTATGAGAGCCCATCCAGGCTTTCCCTAAACTTAAACTTATCGTGGTGGCTCTTCACCACGATTCTCAGGAGCATAACTGCTGCTCATCTTAAAATATCTCAAGAGCATAACTACTGCTCTGTGTGAAAAACTCAAATGGCAACAAACTGGCGCTAGTGACCACCCAAAATCTGTCACTAAAAGCCTGTAACTTCTGTTGCTAAAACTCAGAATTGCACCCTCACTAAAAATCCCCAAATTAATCGACCTAACTCAAAGGGATCGAGTTCCCTTACCTCTAGAACGTGCCTAGGCCTAGGTTGGATGACCCGGGACGTTGATCTCCTCGTTGATCGAACCCTCAAACGTCACCGCTAATAAAAAACGAGCTTCAAATTAGACTATCGATAAATCAAGTTTAGAAATCGCGAAGGGGTTCGTGGTCCTTACCTAAAAATACGAAAGGGATGGGATCGGGGTCTAGATCGGGGTCCGGTTGCAGCGCCTTCTCCTTTCTTCCACTTTTTTCTTCGCCTCGCGTGGTAGCTGGGGCGGGTTTATTCTGGGGAAATAAAATCACAGAGAGGGTCGGGGAAGGGTTTTGCTACAGCTGGGGGGGGGGGGGGGATTTTGACGTGCATCCAAATTAAAGGAATGGCTCGGCCCTTCCTGAACGTGTAGGGTATTTTTTATATATAATAATAATAATGATTAGTTGAGAGGAAGAGTGGCGGCTGTTGAGAGGGATTCTCTGGCCGCCCCAAATACATATGTATATTTTTTTTATAGTAATAATAATAATAGTTATTATTATTATTATTATTATTATTCCTAATCCGTGGTTGCAACTTTTAGTACGCAATTGTCAACCCAACCGTTCACGTATTAAGGTCGAATCTAAACCTAAAGGTCGGAGTGTTACATTTCCTCCACCCTTATAAAAATTTCGTCCCCGAAATTTGAACGATATTATTAGGGATGGCAATGGTTCGGGTTGTGTCGGGTTTTGTCAAACCCAAACCCATGGGTTTATCCGCCAAAAAACCCGGGGTAAAACCCGTTGGGTTTGAAAAAATCAAACCCAATCCAACCCGCTGGGTATCCGCGGGTTCATGGGTACCCGTGTGTTTTTGTGGTAAAAATTTACAAGAACAAGTTTCTTTCAAAATAAAAGTTTTAACATCAATTTTCTCATACAAATGAAACATACAAAAAACACCAATCTAGAGCATACAAGCAAAGCGCAAATGATCAATACAAATTATTCAAAATTAAAGATAAACATATATAAACAATAAGATTAATTGAAAGCTTCTTCCTCGTCAACTAAGTTTCTTCACTCTCCACTTCATAATATCAACTTCATTCTAAACAATTAGAAAGAACAAATTATACATGTCCCCACAAACATATAGAATATTAGTTGTTTAAGAAAGATATATTATTTAGAATATTAAATATACCGGGAAAGTAATTATATGTGTGTGGGCGGGTACCCATGGGGCGGGTTTACCTAAACCCAACCGACCTGGTGAATAGTGTAGCGGGTTTAAACCCGGACCCGGCCCAAAACCCGTCAACACGGGTTTTACCCGCGTTGACCGGGTTGGGTCGGGTGGGTACCCGTGGCTTCGGGTTTTGTTGCCATCCCTAGATATTATAGTCCCTTTTACAATGTAACGTTGTTGTTGAAGGGATGACGCTAGTTGAGATATGACATTTCCCTCTCCCTTAAGAAATTTCGACCTTAAAATTGCAAGTTGAACTGGGTTGCTAGCTATCATGAAACCGTACTGAACCAACAGGTCTTATTATTGAAAAATTGAGAAATGGGAACTAAAAAGAGAACTAAAAGTGAGAGTACACAAAAGTTCGCCAACTACCGATCTACACGCCATTAAACAACTATGGGTACTTCTCTCTCATGCTACTCTCTGTCTCCCAAGTCGCAGCCTCGCTGCCCTGGTTTCTCCATACCACCTTTACCATGGAAATCATCTTCCTCCTCAACTCCTTTTCCTGCTTATCCACAATTTGGACTAGGACCTCCTGATAGGTCAAATCATCCTCCAACTAGATGTCCTCATGCTTGATCACATGCGCTGGGTTGGATCGATACGCCCTTAGCATGCTGACGTGGAAAATGTTGTGAATCCTAGATAGGCTAGGAGGTAAGGCTAGTCGATAGACTAAGGGTCCAACGAGCTCCAACACCTCATATGGACCGATATACCTCGGACTAAGCTTTCCCTTCTTACCAAATCTCATCACTCCCTTCCAAGGGGACACCCTTAGGAATACCATATCACCCACTTCATAACTTCGTGGGTTCCCTGGCCTCTCAGCATTACTCTTCTGCCAGTCCTGAGCTACCTTCAAGTTCCGGCAAATCATCTCCACCTTCTCCACTGCCTTCTGTACCATCTCTGGACCCTCTAGCTGTAGCACGTCCTCTTCATCCCAGTACAATGGTTTACGCCACTTCCTCCCATATAATACCTCATATGGAGCTCCTTGTATCGAGCTGTGATACTGGTTGTTGTAAGCAAACTCCATTAGAGGCAAATGCTCGTCCCAAGCTCCTACCATGGTTAAAACACACGCCCTCAGCAGGTCCTCAGTGTCTGAATCATCTTCTCTGACCAAGGGCGGATACATGGGCCTCCAGGGGTGTCCTAGGACACCCCTAAGATTTGGGGAAACGATTATCCAACCTCCGGTTGTAGTTTCGTATGGGTATACAAAATATAATTGGTAATCCGGGACACCCTAACATTTGAAAAAATGATTATCCTACCCTCGATAATAGTTTGCTTATGATTAACAAAATATAAGTGGTAGTCCGTGTTATTCCAACGTAGGACACTACTATTATCAAACATATTCTAATTATGTTGCTACTCATTTGTTATTCTATTTTAAACATCATGCAACAGTAAAACGCTATTTCTTTATCCCCAACTATTTTCAATACCTAATAATTAAACTATGTACACGCTACCCTTAATTTTGAATTGATTTTATGGTTACACGGCAAGTGTTGAAAGAGTCTTTTCTACTTTGAGCTACATTAAGAACAAGGTTATAAATCGAATATGTGATAAGTTCGTGAAGTATTGTCTAGTAGGATATGTAGATTTTTTTTGAACAGTGCAGACACGGAGTTTATTTATATTTTTTTTTCAAAATATGAATATGAATTTATTATTTAATAAAATATTTATACAAATTATACAAGTATGATATTTGTAATATACGAATTATTTAATTTATTATATAATTAAATTTAATTTTTGAAGAGGACACCCTTGTGAAAATTTTCTGAATCCACCACTGTCTCTGACTGCCCATCCGTCTGGGGTGGTATGTGGTAGAGAAGTGAACGTTAGTGCCCATTTCCCTTTGAAGACTCACCCAGAATCGTGTCGTGAAGCTAGGGTCGCGATCAGACACAATACTAAGTGGAACTCCATGCAATCTCACTATCTCCCTCACATACAGCCTAGCCAACTCCTCCAACCCTTGCTTGAACTTGATGGGTATAAAATGAGCCACCTTTCAGAAGCGATCCACAATCACCCATTCTCCATCATTTCCCCTTGGGGTCCTAGGTAAACCATATACAAAATCCATGGTGATCTTCTCCCAAGTCCACAACGGGATCTCCAACAGTAGGTGCTCAATGACTGGAGCTTGATGTTCAGCCTTTATCATTTGGAACTCCAAGCATTGGTAGACATGTGCAACTACCTCCTTCTTCAACCTTGCCACCAGAAATGCTCCTTAAGGGTATGATACATCTCAGTAGCCCCAGGGTGCATCGCATAGGGTGCAGAGTGAGCCTCATCTAGAATATCCTTCCTCAGCTTGTCGACATCTGAGACACACAGCCTTCCTCGATATATTATTACCCTATCTACCAGTTCAAATTTGGTGTCCTTCCCTTCTAACACTCGCTTCTTGTACTTCTCCAATTCCAAATCTTCACTCTGCTTCTCCTTGATTCGTTCCTGCAGCATAGGACAAATTTTCAAAGTTGCTAAAAACTTTGTCACCTCCTCTAGCTCCAATTCCACGTTCATGGCCCTCAAAGAGACCAACTCCTGTAAAAGGGCTCTCCCTTTTCCTTCTCAAGGCGTCAGCCACCACATTTGACTTTCCGGATGGTACTTAATGGTGCAGTCATAATCGCTCAACAGCTCCATCCACCTTCTCTGCCTCTTGTTCAACTCCTTCTGATCAATCAGGTGTTGGAGGCTCTTGTGATCCGTGAAGATGGTGAACGTCTCGCCGTAGAGATAGTGTCTCCATAACTTCAAGGCAAAGACCACTGCGGCCAACTCTAGGTCATGGGTGGGGTAGTTAACCTCATGGGGTCGTAGCTGCCTCGAGGCATAGGCAATCACCTTCTTATCCTGCATCAGTACACAACCCAAGCCTTGGTAGGAAGCATCTCTATAGATGGAATACTCTCCACCACTGGTTGGTAGTGCCAGCACCAGTGCTGAGGTCAGCTTCTTCTTCAGCAACTCAAATGCCGTTTGACACTTCTCGTCCCAAACAAATGCCTTCCCCTTCTGCAATAGCTATGTCATGGGTCGTGCAATGCTAGAGAAACCTTCACATCCTTTTTTATTTCCTTCTTTTTTGGAGCATCTTGAATTTTACCTTCTTCCTTATCACCAATTTTCCCCAACACACTGAATGATGAGTTTGAGACAAGAATGCCCTTCGAATTCTCCTGGGATAGCCAGAACCGAGGCTTAGCGCCATTCACCACTCTCTGAAATTCATCTTCCAATGGTAGTTTAGGCGAGGATGAAGTGGCCACCTCTTGAAAAGACTTCTCAAGATTCTGAGGAGCAATCAGACCCCCACCCATCACCACAGGGCTAGTAAATATGGCTGTCAGGCGGATCATCATCATACACCACCACCTCTTTACCTTTCTCATTAGTAGCTTGCACCTCAGCTGTTGTATCCTGAGCCCTCTCCTCAATTCGAACATCTTGATTCTCAGAATTTTCTAACTGCTTCACTTGAGCTGGCTTAGCCACCCATTTCTTACCCTGATGCTCAGAGCATGATCCAGAGGTCCCAAATAGATGACATACCTGGCAAACTGGAGGCAGGTTACAATAAGTGACCCCAATCCGAATGGACGAATCATCATCAGGCCACAGAAGAATATGATCAAGACACTCGCTGTCCACTGTAAGTTCCACCAGCACCTTAGCAAAACCATGCCTATCCCCCATTCGAGTAGTGTGATCCATTCCCAGCGGTACTCCAATCCAGCTTGCTATTCTACTTAATCCTTGGAAATCGTTGTATTCCAAGGGAACATTTGCCAAATTAACCCAAATCGGCAAGGCTTTCCTACCCAATTCCTCAACACTGATACCAGGCACCCAAGGTCGAAGATAGAGCAGATTGTTAAATCAAAACCATGGGCCATTCTCCAGTATCCATTCACATACCTTTTGATTAGGCAATTGAATAAGTAGCATCTTATCTTATAACAGAGAAACCCTCACCAGACCATCCCGACCCCAAAGTTTATTAACCCATCGACGCAGAACATACAGCGGCGGTGGATCCTGAAGAAATTGACCGACAAGACAATTCTTCCAACTAGCCGCCCCCGCCTCCCGAACCGCTTTTGGCATTCGTAATCCTCCATTGACAACTTCAGGCGGAATGTATTTGAGGCGGTTGGCTTCAGAGATCCCGAATAGCGAGGCCCAGGGTTTCGTCGGGATCCCCCGGGGATCGCTACCCAGTCCCTCTGAAGCTGGTGATGAAACCGCAGCACTCTTGTCACTCATAAGAACAGAATAAGAGGGGGAAGAGAAGAGCTGCTCCAGCGCAGATGCCGGAGCCGGCAACGAGAAAACGCACAGAAACCCTCAGTCACCAAGATCGCACTCTCTCTCTACTCTCTCTCTACTACACCCAATTTACAAGTTTTAACTCATCATCATCATTTATTGATTGATCACCAAACTCTTTAATTACCAACTAGCCTACCATTATTTTTATGCAACCTAATGCAATCCACTTTTTATCAATGCAGTTAAAAGCGCGATTCTACCTAAAAGCGGAAAAGGGGTAAAATTGAAAAGCGGCGCATCAAAGCGTAAAAGCGTAAGTTTTTGATGCATCCTGTATAATAGTTAAAATAATCTGTTAAGTATGGCATAAACTATGTAAAATATGAGTTCACAGAGTTTAGATAAAAGAAAAAGGTTAAATACACTTGTATATCCAAAACTTTCACGGTTGTGCCAATAATATCCAAATTTCCCGAAATACCACTTATATCCAATTCCTTCACATTCTTTAACGGTGTTTTTGGATATACAAGTGTATTTAACCAAAAATATTTTGGGAAATGGATAGATTTGGCAAAGAACAACTTTAAAACATGGATATAAGTGGTATTTCGAAAAATTTGGATATTATTGGCACAACCGTGAAAGTTTTGGATATACAAGTGTATTAAACCAAAGAAAAAATACCTGCAATTCATGTCTAAATTAGAACAAACTCATAACATCTTAATAATAAGGTCATAAACATAAATTGTAAGCCACAAACGAGTTAAGAATCCAAATTCTCACAAGCTGGTTTAAGTTTACATAATGACATATGAGTTTAATAATCCAAGTCCTCACAATCAAAGCACACAAATGTTACAAAGGATAGAAGGAAAACTACATCAATTCATCGGCTTCCACATTTGCATCCAAATCATCATCATTATCATCATCACCACCATTGCCATCAACATCAAGTGGACTACTATATTCATGATCACCCTCATCTCTTCGAGCATCAACACCAATAGCATCATCACCACCTTCAATAGTATGACCACCTTCCTCACCACCAACCTCTAAATCTGTAGATTGTGGTTCTCCTTCTTCATTATCACTAGCACAAATCCATTCATTATCAGAATTTATATCCTCAAAGTCAATCTCAAGCCTTCTTGCTTTCTTGGCATTCCCGCCCACCAATTTGTTGTTGCACATATAGGTGTCAAAACATAGCCCGATCCGATTAACCCGCCCGATCAACCCGACCCGCAACCCGACCGCAACCCGAATTGACTATAAGTCAACAACCCGTAACCCGCCCGACCCGCAACCCGATTGACCCGCAACCCAACTAACCCGCAACCCGATTGACCCGCAACCCGATTAACCCAAACCCGATTGACCCGCAACCCGACTGACCCGTAACCCGATTAACCCGAACCCGATTGACCCGTAACCCGACCGACTCAACCCGAATTTCATCTAATCCACTTGAATAATTATAAAAATATACAATACATAGTTTTTCAAAATAAAGTTTTTCATTCTAAACTTAAGTAAAATTATTTTTTCATTTCGTATAAGAAATTTAAAAAATATGAAACTCACTTGATATTATGTATGTTAAGAAAATTACCAAAATTGAAACATGAAGGTCACTTGAGATCATGACAATATTAATATAATATATAAATTAAAATTTTGGTTAATTTAACTATTCAATAAAATTATCAATTAAATATAAATAAAGTAAAGTAATGTATTTGGTAATTTGATGTTTTTAAAAGAAAAGGGAAATTTTGGTGTATTCAAGTTTTTGGGAAGAGAAAGAAGAGGGAAATTTGGTTCTTGGAATTTTTTTAGAAAAGAAACAAGTGGGGATTTTTGTGGTTTTGATATGTGGGAAGAGAAAGAAGTGGGAAAGTTTGATTTTTTTATTATGAAAGAGAAATAAGGAGGGAAACTTTTGACTTTTCAACTTTTTGTAGAAGGAAAGAAGAAGGTAATTTGTTTCTTTCAATTTTATGGAAGAGAAAGAGGTGGGAAAATTGAGTTTTTCTAATGTATGGAAGGAGAAAGGAGGAAAATTTTAGTATTTTGTGAAAAGAAAGAAGGAAACAAATTTGGTGTTTTCAATTTTTTGGTTTTTCATAATTTTAGCTTTTGAAATATGAATCTTTAACTTTTATATGGAGGGCATGACTAGTTAAAATTATTCTTATATGCTTTGAAGGCTAATATGTATATATGTATGTAATTGTTTATGGGCTAATAAATGAATTAACCATTAGTTATAACAATTTATACTAAACTTGATAAGTAATTTTTGACGGTTCGTTGTTTATGATATAAAGTATATGGTTAGGGTATAAGGTACATATGGTTTAGGGTGTATATGGTTAGGGTATAAGATATTGATGGTTTTAACGGTTGTAAGTTTTTTATTAACATATGTTCACTTGAAGTCATTTGAAGTCTTTAACGGCAGGAGATCCCTTTTTAATTTATGTTTATGGTACGTGGTTAGGGTACAAGGTATGTGGTGTAAAGTATAAGATATATGGTTAGGGTATAACAATTAGCAAATATCACTTTTTATCTATGTTTTGAAAATCAAAGTATGAATTTCACTTTTAAATTAACTATACTAGCAAAATCACAACTCAAGGACATATGATTAGGGTATAGGTTATGTGGTTAGTGTATAATGTATTGATGGTTTAGGGTATACAATCAACAACATATACTAACTTAATATTGTTGATTGAGGGTAAGACTAAGTGTATAGGATATATGTTATTGAGTAAGTTATGATTGAAGTCACAATAACTTTACTAAATTTGATAGCTAATCTTTAATGGTTCAATTTTTAGGATAATTCGAACAATTTTACAAATAACTCGTTTGGCAACAGTTTACTGAAGTTATTTGGGCAATGAGTTATTTTGAAATAACTCCTTTTATCACTATTCTTTTGCCAATTTCCACACGCCAAATACCAGATTTGCATGGTTATACTAAACGAGATACTTTAATTCAATTACTACTGAATTAATACTAAAATATCAAATAAACAATTAACGGTATCTTTTGGTTGCAAATATTGATATCACCATTACTATTAGCTATAATACTTTACCAATTATGATTAATTACATAACAAGTTTGCAAGTCATACAAATTGATTTAAAATTTTGACTAGTTTTTTTCAAAAAAATAAAGTATATATATACGAGGTAGAAATAAATTGGTTAAAAAGTTGAGAAAATATTTTAAATTAGTGTAAAAAAAATGTGTAAGTTGGTAATGAGTAATGAGTTAAGTTACTTGATGCGCTGGCCCGAACAACCCGAAACCCGACCCGCCCGCAACCCGCCCGACCCAAAACCCGATGAACCCGCAACCCGACTAACCCGCAACCCGTTTGAACCCGAACCCGATGAACCGCAACCCGACTAACCCCCAACCCGTTTGAACCCGAACCCGATGAACCCGCAACCCGTTTGAACCCAGCCCGAACCCGCCCGATTGACACCTATACTTGCACATAACATACACAAGATCATTAATCTTTTGTGCACGCAAATGGTTCTTTTTCTTAGTATGAATCTACAAGTAAAAGAGTTCACATCCCCACATATTCACATGTAAAAAGAATGAATGATGTGATGAAAAGATTGGATACAGTATTGCTTGCACTAGTACCCCCACTCGACATAATTGAAATTGCCAATCCTACATAAAACAAAGAATAATTGTTGTAAATCACAAAATCTCAACTTCTGAATTATAAACATAAAAATTACAAACACAAAATCTCAACTTCTAAATCAAATCCTACACGGAAAAATTATAAACACAAAGACAGAATTATAGTTTATACCTGGAGGCTTGCTACGGGCGAGAGGGCGACGACCACCAGCTACAACTGACGGCGAAGAGCACCGCCCGACGAGCTACGCGCGACGATTAGTGCCGCGGGCGACGAGGCGCTGAGGGGTAGCGGCGGGACGGCAGCTTGGCGACGGGAGGAGGCCAGGCGATTGGCGAAGGGCGGCGGCTGGGCGATTGTTGACAGGCGACGGCCGATGACGAGAAGGGTGGAGTGGGAGAGCCCTGCGGCGCTAGAGGAGATAGATGGAGATGAATTAGGGTTCAGCTGAGCCCTTCTCTCTTTTGGCAGCCCGACCTTTTTTTTTTTCAAAATAAAAAATGACGTTCAGCACAGCCCTTCTCCCTTTTGAGTTTTGGCAGTTTTTTTTTCAAAATAAAAACGACGTCGTTTTGGTGAGAGGAGACAGTTTTGCTCCTTTGCTTGGAATCATACAAAAACGGTCTAAAAACGTGTTTTTATCCGATTTTACCGATTTCAACGATTTTACCACGATTTTGACCGATTTTGAATAAAAAACGATTTAATTGGTGATTTGAAACGTTTTCCTACCCTAGAAACGTAAAATCGTACGATTTTACGCTTTAAAGCGCGATTTTGACTACACTGTTTTTATTATAAATCATAAATGATATATTTGATTATACAAATTTAAAATCTCGTAGTTTTACTTATTGTTATTAAATTATCTCTATTTCCAAAAAAAATCACTTATATTAATTTCCATTTTTATAAAATTATAGGTTTCTACTTGCTATACATAGTTATATAATAATTTGGTAGAATATATTTGAATTAATTTTTAGAGTTTGAATTTTAGAACTATAATATTAATGTATATTTGTTTAAGAAAGATGTATTATATTTGTAATTATGGTTTGTATTGAGATTATTTTATTCTTATTTATCAAACATCAGTTTGTTAATGATTTTTCAACTGTTTAATACCGATAAAAAAAAGTATGAACTGTAAGCTAGAACAGTTCATAATCCGGTTCGATTATGATAACATCGGCCTTGAGTTTGCCTAAAGTTAAGGCAGGGACAAGGATAAGAGATGATATGGTGATGTCATTTTTTCCCCTTAACGATCTTTGATTCGGTGGATTGGAGGCTGAGAAACGACTAATGAGAGTGTCCACTTTTTGAATACCTAAAAATCAATCCTAATCCCTAAAAGTATAATTAACAACTTTTAAACGAATTTGAAAGCAACTCGATCGACAACCACAATTTTCCAACAGAACGCCCCCTTCCCTCCATTTTCCCATATCAGTTGCTACCAGTGTTACCTCTTTACTCGGAAAACCTAAGAAAAAAAACCCTACAAGATTCACTCATAACCAAGGTTGTTAAACCCCCTATCGGGCACCCAATTGAACACGGTCCGACCTAAGTTGAGCTTCAAAACGACCTCTAGAAAGCCCCCCGGTGTGACCCATAAAGAGGGAGAAGAAGAGAGAAGAAAGGGAGGAGGCGGAAAGAAGGAAGGAAGATGGTGGGTGAATCATGTAGGTTAAGTAGGTTTTATTTTGTGAGGAATAAGTTTTTAATAGATACGTGCAAGATAAATTTCATTTCAGTGGTTAATTTTTAATTACTACCTTATTTGTATATATATATTTAGTACGTATAAACGGTTAACCGACCGAAGCCCGATCAGACCAATAAACCTCAAAACCTTACTTGACCGGCTCAATGACTTAACCCGGTTTAACAACCTTGCACATAACAGAAGGGATTACCCACCTATCATGGCTTTTTCCTACGTGCTTGTTCTCTTGATATTATTTATACAACTATAGATTTTGAGCCAATCAGGTATCACCGCCTATTAAACAACGTTATATTCAATAATATTACATTAAAAGTTTGATGATATTCGGTATGTCCCAAATAAATGTACCAAAGTTCCGGCCCAAGATGAGGTGTGATATTATATTAAAATTAATTAATTATGTTATTTTTGTAAATTTGTTGTTAATATAATTTAAAAAATAGTAATACTAATGAGCACATTCATGAAAAGTGTCAATTCATATATTAAATACCTTATTCTAAAAAATATGTTAAATGTCTTTCCTTTTTTATAAATAAATTTCATTTTGAAACGCTTTTTCCATTTAAAATGTAATTTGTAAGTATATTTTCTCTCCTCGTCGCATTTTTTTTCTTTTAGTGTACAAAAGTCTCTATCATTCTCTGTTCTATTCTTTCTCTCTCACCTATAAAAATTGAAAATCATATGTGAAGAAGAAAAAGAAAAGGAGAAGCCTTGAATTTGGAGTATTAATCGCAAGGAAATAAGAAGGATATTCAATTGGTTCTTCTACCGCTTTCAGTTGAATTCAATATTTTTCTTATTAGTCTGAGTTGGTTTGCCTTCTATTTTCTTCTTTGATTCAGATTTTCGTTGATCTTTATAGAGTGTTGTTGCTCTTTCCTGCATAAGGGGTGTGTCTTCTTTTCTTTCTTGTTTCCTCTTCTCTTGGGGGACAGTTGGCTATATTTATTGTATGACGCGAAAATAAACGAAATAATTGTTTTCCAAATCGCACTCTTCTGCACAAAATCTGAGCTCCCAAAAATAAATTCTTGAATTTTCTACGCTCTGCTTCAAATCCTCATTTTTTACGATCTAATGTAGGAGCGTTTGGGCTGAACCAACAAATTTGTTTACCTAAATTTCTAACTTCTCCATGTTTAGGACAAAAGTTAGAGAATCATTTTAACAGATTAGGCTTATTGGAGAGCAGATTAGGCGAGTAACCATCTCATGCATAGTTATTCTCGAGTTAAAGCACAAAAATTTATATCTCAATCTTTTTAACTCAATTATTTTTAATATAAAAATTAGATTAATTATGCTTTAAAAAGTGAAATCCTTTTTGATATATTTTCGAGAAAAAAAATATTAATCGAGATTTTTTTAGTACAATATGTCATGGTGTCATGGTGGTAGAAATATAGCATAATATATAATTATTGTATACATGATTGGTAGAAATATATTAACGGTCTACCAACGTCTACCATCATCTACCGCTATGGTGGAGAGCGGTATAGTTGGTTCCAAAATTATCCTGGGAACTATATCGAGAATTAACATAATTTTTTTTGTATATCACAGTTCCTTATGTGCAATATTATTTTTGAAAATTGGAATTAAAATAAAATAGGTATATGGCGGTAACAGATAGTCCGTAATTATTTTCCCCAAAATATATTATTTTATAGATAAAAATGAAAATGTATTTTTCCTGCGCAAATGTTCGAACATTTGAGATTTTGCATCACTTATTGGACACGAAAAGTAAGAATCCAGTTAGGAAAAGGATTTCCATTCTTCCCAATTCGCATACCTCTTCCTCTTATATTCCAGTCTTCTTTCTCATTAATTCTTTCATTTTTTCCGCAAACATGCAGAGCCACCATGGCACTGAAGCACACAACAAAGAGAAAGAGGAGGAAACGTAGCAGCAGGGGAAGACCACCTCCTCGTCATCATCAACACCTGACCAACCTCCCTCAAGACCTTTTGGCAAGGGTCCTCTCCCATGTCGCCTCCACCTCCATATCCAATCTCTTCAACGCCAGGCGAGCCTGTAAGTGCATGTTCGCAGCTTCCTCACACCGCATTGTACTAGAACATGCTGCCATCCTGGACAAGTTCTCCTCCATCAACCACCGCAATTCCTGGTCTTTCCTCCAACAGTGCGTGGAGAGTGGCAACCGAGAAGCCCTGTTCTGCATCGGAATGGCAGAGTACTTCTTCGCAGTGGCAGAATCAAAAGTAGAAATTAGGTATGTCATTTTTTTCTCGAATATAAATTATTTTGATTATGAATACTTTAGGGTGTGTTTAGTTAGGTGTATTTCAAATGTAATGTTAATATATATTATGTCAACTCAAAAGCAATCTCTTGTCACATAAGCACTTGGAGAATCCACAATTTGTCAAGTTGGATAACTTTTTTACAAACAAAAAATTCAGTTATTAATGTATTTATGGAGCTACCTCTCTCTTCTTTAATATTTCCATTTATTTTATCAAATTAATCTTTTCATTTATCCATTTATGCTTTTATTTTTGCTTTAATAATAAATTACATGTTGATAAAATTAACAAAACACACATAAATAATAATAATTTTTGTTCAGTAAAAAAATATAAATAAAAAAATAGAGAGTGACATATACCACATTTGTTTAAATAAAAAATATCCGATTAAACCTGATGAAGAAAATTTTCTACTATTTTTTTCTAAAATTGAATGATAATTTACATTTTGATGACAAAATTAAACAAACATACACATAAAAAAACTTTTTTATCGATTAAATAAAATATATATGAAAAGTGAAAAAACAAACATTTAATATTCAATTACCTTTGAAAAATAAATTATATTATTACTTTACTTTATATATATTGGGTAATTCAAAAGCAACCTCTTGCTATATAAGCACTTGGAGGATACAAAATTTGCCAAGTTGGATAACTTTTCTACAAGCAAAAAAATTAATTATTAATGTATTTATAGAGCTACCTCTCTCTTGTATAATATTTTCTTTTTTTTATAATAATAAGTTACATGTTGATAAACTTAACCAAACACATATAAAAAATAATTTTTAAACCAGTAAATAAAATATAAATAAGAAAATAGAGAGTGACATATACAACATTTGTTTAAATAAAAAATATTTGATTAAACCTTATGAAGTAAATTTTTTACTATTTTTTCTAAAATTGAATGATAATTTACATTTTGATGAAAAATTTAAAAAAATACACATAAAAAACAATGTTTTATATATATGAAAAGAGAGAAAATAAAAATTTGACATTCAATTACCTTTGAAAAATAAACTATATTACTTTACATTTTGTTGCAATGAAACACTCTCTTATTCGCAAATTATGTCTATAAAATAAAACAAGTATTATTTAGCAAAATGTCAGAGTATAATCTTGATTGAGTAATTACAGTTATTTATTTTAAAAAGACTTCTTATTCATTCAGATCATGTTATACCTTAAACTTCTCAAATGAAGAGGAATCGCATGTGCAATAATTTTATAATGTGTCCTAAGTTCACATTAATAATATTTGCTCTATATCATGTTGATTGACCAAGCTCTATTGAGGTTCTAAGTCGTATGCTAAGAAATTTTCTTTCAGACTTGGAGTTATTCTCGACGATTATAAATCAAAATTTCAAAATGACTTAAGTATGATTGTTGACGAACTTAACTTCATACCCTAGGATGAGACACAAGATTCTTTGAAAAATAACATATGTGAAGGTTAGAGAATCTTTGTTGAGAATCTACGATAAACATCACGTATCATCAACTACTAACCTATAAATTTACCAAATAAAGGTTGACGATTTTTAGTAAGATAGTCAATTGGGATAAACATATTTATCCAGCAATCAAGTATCTTTATCAAATAATCTTAACTCTCAAAATTGGTTGCCAGTTCGTCCAAACTTGAGAAACACGAATTGATATATGTTGTATAAGATAATAAGTTAATGCAAATAATCAAATGAAATCCACCGATATTATTCAAATGATAAGACATTTTAAATGCACTTGAAATTTGTGTGTATTGTAGACACTCTTTATCAATTATTAATACATAAGTGATAAAATATTTGAAAATTACACATTCAACAACCATGTTAAGACCAAAATCCTCGATAGTGTGTGTGTGTGTGTGTGTGTCTTAGTTTGAGATTCTAAGCCAACATATAAACAATGACCACGGGTGGAGGTTTCGTCTAAACTTCAAAAATTAACAATTGATACATATTGTATAATATACTAAATTTAAGTATTTTGATAAAAAAAAACATCTAAAATGGAAATGAGTCGAGATTAGAGAATTTAATCATCATGAGGGCTACGATGTGTGTCAAGTTTGAATATGAATGAATAAATTGATCCAATAATGAAGTATCTTACTAAGAATTTCTCACTAAAAAGTCCTATCTTTACAACATTGGTCGAAAGTTCGTCCAAACTCGAGAATCATGAATGTGTATTGGATTTTCAAAGGATCTAAAATCTCAATCCCTTTAGGGGCTAAATATCTCTGATCACAAAATCACAACCATAGGTGCCAAACAAGAATGAAAAGAAGCCCCAAAAAATCAAAAAATAACATAACCTCCGATACGATGAACAGAATAAAACCATATCGAGCTATGATGCTGCCAATTGTACCCTTTTATTCTCCATAAAGGGAGCGGCAGGAGAGGATAAGAAATAAATAGCAGGATCTTAGGATTTTTCTATTTATATATTACTTATTGAACGATACACAACCCCAATGGTTGTCTGGCGTTATGGGGGTAAAAGCGAGATCTCTATCTCGGGGGTGGGAGATAGGCAAGTAGCACTTTTAATATGAGTATTATGGGAGATAAGATAGGTCTAGCAAAGTATATGGATAATTTTGACTCTACCCCCCACCCCCATATATATACACAAAATATTAAGGTATACTGTACTTTTGATTTTATGATTAGAAAACCGAAGCATCAGAAGTGAGTGTGCTATATATTGGAAATTTTCAATATAGACATACTACAAACTCTGTTATAAAGCTACACAAAATATTTAGAAGATCCAAAATGATTTAAACATATACATAAGTTAATTAATATAAATTATAAAAAACGTTCTATGGCCAACGGGCCGAGTAAAATGTATTTTAAAAACATGTAACTTAAATATTATTTGGATACTCATTTGTAATTTATTGGCATTTTAGAGTTATATTTTTTATTTATTTTGAATTTTCAAGTCACTAACTAAAAATTTTGGTAAATTACATTTGGTAATCAAATTTATTTTTTCTTGCGATTTATTACTTAAAACTTTTAAATTTCTACTAAAAGGTCTAGAAATTTTGGTACCTTTATATGTTTTGCATCACACTATAATATCTAAACTTTTAAAATTTTACAAACAAGTCTATTTTTTTGTTAGGAGGAATTTCAAATCACTAGTTGATTTGTATTTGAAGTTGACAAGTAATACACTAAATATAATTAATATTCAAACAAATGATTTGAGATTTATGACAATAGAATAAGTAAGCTTTGGTACAGTATCAAAATACAATTACTTCACCTTTAATTTAATCGTTGCATTCAATAAATTTTGTATGTATACATTAGGAATTTATAATCGTTTTATACCAAAAATTAATTGTATCATGTGACAGAGTCCAACCCTTCCACCTCCGTCACTGCTTGGAGGCAGAGTCTGGGATTCGCCGTCTGAGGGACGCAGCAGGGAAGGGCCACGTGGCGGCGAGGTACGTGTGCGGGATGATTCTCTTGTGTGTTGCCATCGAAGAGGAGAGGAAGGAAGGGTTGGGGTTTCTTGAGGGATTGAGGCGGTCGGAGACTATAAGGAATAAGTGCAGGGAGGCGGTGAGGTCTGTGATGGCACAGTTGCGGTGGATCAACAACGGCAATGGACTGGCGACGAGGTGCAACTGGGTAGGGAAGGTCGACGACGTCCGGCGGGGGAGTTGCAGCTGCAAGTGCGTTGAGAGAGAGAAGTTGAAGAGTTTTAGTAGGAAGAATCCGGACTTGGTGTGGCTGCGGAGGGAGGAACGAGTGTTGGAAATGGTGGAGAGTGGGCTTTGTGATTCCTGTTTCTGGGAGGCTGAATTGCCTGTGTTTTGCAACATGTTAGGGCCGCACAATAATGTGTTTCTTGTGTGAATTAATTGTTTAGAATGTTGCAAAGGTTTTCGTAGATGAGAGTATTTTATTCACCAAAACTACTCGCCCAGAGTGTGAACAATCGAAGAATATACTAAGCATTTTATGAGGTTGTACTTGTATCAGGACAACAAATCAACACTATGAAGACGAGAGTTTTAACTTTAGTCGAAACATTGATTAGGAGAAAAGAAAAGGAATGGATGAAATACTATGAATGAAGAGCGTTAACCATCATGTCAATTGTTAAATACTTAGGCCTGCCTATAAAAGTGGACGAGAAATAAAAACTTTTGAATATTTAGTGGATATGATGAGAAAGAAAGTAAAAATTCGGAAGACTCAACTACTATCCAGTGCATGTAAGGAAGTTCTTATAAATTCAGTCGCTCAAACACAAATAAACTTCGCACTGTCAGTATTATGATACTCATTGGGGTGCTTTTTTTTATATAAAGGTGATGCCATTTTACCCATTGGGGTATTTAAAGAGGTTTAAAAAATCATTGCGAATTTTTGGCGATGAAACAACATGATAAGAAAAGAACACTTTGGATGAAATGAGAAGTGATATGTAGACCAAAGAAACAAGGTAAATTGGGTTTTAGGTTCCTGCAAAATTTCAATTAGGCCTCATAGGAAAACAGTTTAGGAGACTTATGCAAAATCTAGATTTCCTAGAGTCACAAGGGATAAAATGCTAAATATCATCCTAACTGGGAGATTCTGGAAGCATACGAACGTTGCATCCCGAGTTTTGTTTGGAGAGGTTTAATGGTAGTGAAGTAGTTAATTGAAATGGATTCAAGATGGCGGATAGGTAATGGAGATATGGTAGATATATGATCGGACAAGTGGTTCCCAAGTTCATAGGCCAGAAATGCACGTGGTTTAGTCTCTTATTTGGGCCCAAATGTATACATTTCAACCCTCTTTTCTTATTCGTTTAGCTTAGTATTTCATCGTCCCTCAACATATTTCACGCTAGGTTGTGATTGTTTTGATACATTTCATGTCCTAGCACGTGTGGAAGGTTCGATGTCGAATTTTGGGATAATTGGA
Source organism: Linum trigynum (assembly GCA_964030455.1). Taxonomy (NCBI): domain Eukaryota; kingdom Viridiplantae; phylum Streptophyta; class Magnoliopsida; order Malpighiales; family Linaceae; genus Linum; species Linum trigynum. The sequence continues at coordinate 11,555,649 of OZ034814.1, forward strand.
GGTTAAAAAGCGCAAAAACCGAAGAAAAGTCCAAAGTGCAGGCGTCCAGGAAGCAGCCGCAGTTTACGGTCAAACAAGGGAGTTCACGGTCTCCTAGGACCGTGAACTGGAGCCACAAACCGTGAACATCGAGCAGTCCAGCGAGGTTTCAGAGGTTACTGACGTCAAGGGAGTTCACTGTCGCTAAGACCGTGAACTGGGGCCATTAACCGTGAACCCAGGAGAGTGAAGTGGTGCGTTTTGGAGACGACTGAGTTCACATGCGCGTTTAGCTGTTCACGGCCGTGAACTGGCCAACGCGTCCATGAACTTCTCACTTTCGGACAAATATGAAGACAGCAGCGGGGAGAGAGAAAAGGAGGGTTGGTTTTTTGGAGAGAAATTCAATTTCCTCTCTAGGGTTTGCCCCAAAACACCAAAGGGGAGTTCTAGTGAGAAAGGGAGAGAGCGCTAGAGTGATCTTGGAGCATCATTGGAGGCTTGGGTGGATCTTGAAGACAAGGATTCAAGCCTAGAAGTAAAAGATCTTGAGAAGCTTGGTTTTCCTAGGCTCTTTGTGCCTACTATCTAGGTTAGAGATGAGCATCCCCCTTGACTCAAGTTTGCATCTAGGTTGGTCGTGATTAAGCCGCTCAAACTCCGATTCAAGGGAGAGACCTAGGAAACCCCTAGACGTTGTGAGAGGATCGATCTTGTGACAAATCGATCGCTAGCGAATTGATTCCGTGACAAATCGATCACTAGTTGCTCACCTTCGCGGTTCACAACCACCTACACCACACGACTCCATTCAATCCAACGAGTCATGGTAGCTAGTCACGGAGAAGCAACTCCTAGGTGAAGCTCCTTTATTTAGAATTTTCCTTTATTTACTTTTCTTTGCTTGTTTAGTTTATAGTTTCATTAGTTATAAACCCAAAAGTTGCTTGCTAGATAACAACCTAAGCGATTGAAGTAGGGGTACATGGATCGACCCGGGTGGATAATTAAAACTTACTTGCCATATGTTGCACCCCTCTAGAGTTTAAAAACTTGGGCTCTAGAGGGGGTTTCTAGTGTGGTATTTTGTGTGAGTCAATCTCCAATTTTCATTGACCACATCAGTAGTGGAGCTCATGGATTTATAGAAGAGGACTTGATGTCAATTTCCATTGACTAGAAAATATTTCAATCCCTAAACAACCAGTAAACTGGGTGAGTGTTCTGTCAAAATGGCTTACTGTTGTGGCAAAAGTGAAATGAAAGAGAATTGAGAGAGTTTTACTTGGTAGTAAATTGGGAGAGGTGTGGAAACTGCATACCCCCTATAGGTAAAGGTTTTTGCTTGGAAGTTGATGCATAACATTCTGCCTAGGGGGCCAGAATTGTGGAGATGACTCAAAAGGTGGAATGAAGATGATCCATTATGTGATCTAATAAGAATATATTTTCTAGATGGTGTGGCTAGGTAAGACGCATTTGGAGGCTTAACCCATTACAACTATGTCCATACAAGGTGAGAATCTGACATGCGAGGAATGGTTTTGTGCCTTCCAGGAGACGAAAGAAAACAACATGATTGGGAAATTTCTAGTCACACTCTAGTACATCCGAGATCATAGGAACAACCAATTTTGGGATAAGAAGAATTTAGAGGAACGTGAGATCATGGAAAGATCGAGTGAGTGCATGGAGCATAAGAGATTGACCTTTCCACCTTCGTTTGGAAGCATAAACCCCGAAACCCATCGACGAGCTCGCATTTCAAAATTAACGTGATAGAGAAGGATGATTTAAATTAGCGGTCGTTCATCAGACTCACATTCTGTAAGAATCGGAAATGGCAAAGGCTATGGCAGTGAGCTTTGAAGTGGAAATGACGATCAAATTTCATTTTATTACCTTTGTGAGGAAGTCAAAACGGATTGCCACCGTAAAGCACCTATTGCATAGACAGGCACCCTCCTCTATGGAGTTGGGCCAAGTGTGTGACGAATCAAAGTGAAGGCCTTACGGATGGGGCGTATTGAGGGAAGTTTTGTGAGTTGGGAACAAACCAGCCATACAATGACCCATGTTAAATGTAAATAGGAGGTTGAGCATATTTGGATGAATAGACCACCAATTTTGTTAAAGTCATTATCATCTCTACTATCAATTCTCTCTGCCCTATGGGTAATCGTCAGTCATGGGCATGACAAGGTGTTCTGAAAGGCAGGGAGCTACTTAGAAAAGGCCTCCGATGACAGGTGGGTTGCGGGACTGCAGTAAGTATTCTTCATGCCTACTGGTTGCCTACCTCGCCTCCGTCTTCCCCTTCACTTTTACCAGGTGTTGTTCTCTCCAACCCTTTTGTAGCTTCCTTAATTCATCCCTTGTCTCATTCATGGAATGTGTAGTTGATTCGATCTACTTTCCAGTCGGTGAGTGTGACTTGGATTCTCTCAATTCCACTTCCTTCTAACCCTCTTCCTGATAGGTTGATCTGGCACTACTCTCCTTCCGATCAATATACAGTCAAGTGCGGCTACCATCTTCTCTCGTCTGAGCGAGATAATATGTTTGGGAACCTCCCGCCGCAACTGGATATGAAGTTCTAAAAGTGTCTTTAAAGTTTACCAATCCCCGCGAAATTAAAGTTGTTCCTTTGGAGGTTTGTCACAGCTTCTTGCTACTGTGTGCGATCCTCCAAGCAAAGTCCTTGTTCCCAACTCGTACTTGTCCGGTTTTCTCGAAAACTGATGAAACCATTTCACATTGTTTTCTTGACTGCAGGATTGCAAGGGCGGTATGGATGGCAGCTGGGAAGAATTGATTGTGCCAAACTTCAAGCCTAATCCCTCCTGATTTCTTATGGCCTCGTATCTTTTTCTCTTTACAGATGTTTAAGTCTCAAATTGCGGAGATAGTATTCAGTGCCTGGCGGTTGTAGAAAGGCAGATGTTGGTCTGTTTATGATCATATTCAATACCTTCCACCAGCCCTGTTTTGCCAGTTTCAGAATCAAATGGCGAATGCAAGCTGCTTCCAATTCTTCCGCTCATCGTACACTTCAACCACAACGTGCTTCCACTCTCACAGTGCCTCCAACAAGTCCTTTAGGTGGTCTGCTAATGCGATTTGATGGAGTAGTCCGGATGAATGATGTAGGCAGCATTGGTTTTGTGGGTTTCACTGCAAAATATGCCTTAGTATGCGCTTATGGTAAAATGTACCCAGGTTTGGAATAGCATTTCCTTCTTGAATTTTTAGCTATTAGGGACGCTATGAGCTGGTGCTTAAGCCATGGAGGTAATGATGTTTGCTTTTGTGGAGATTCTGTTGGTTATCAGGCAAGCTAAGAAGAACGAGATTCAACATGACAGAGGAGGAGCGATACTATAAGAAATTCTTCTCATGAAGACCTCTTTTTCTTTTGTGCAATTTGTCTATGCTCAGTGTAGTACTGACAGGGCTGCCCATTGTGCGGCAAAAATGCCCTTGCATCGGCAGATCAACACTTGGTTGACTGTCGGTTCTTACTTTCAAACCTCTTGTAATTTTCTATCTACTGACTATCTATCTATAGCAAAAAAAAAAAAATGCATTGTCAAGAGTGTTTTGATCAATAAACCGATGAACCAAACCGAACCAACCAACCAAATAAATCAACCAACCAACCAACTCCCGGTTAATGAAAAAAAAATGCAGAGTCGCCAAACAGGCAGACACACACACTCTCTTCCTGATTCAACAGCTCGCAGCACGAACTTCGTTTTTATCGTCCCTTTCCGCCATAATTCTTCCGGAGCTTCCAAAGCACTTGAAGCCATAGAAATCCCCTTCCACAGCTCCTATAAACCCCGAAGCTCTACATCATCGTTCCTCTGGCTACTCTCATCGCTTCGCATTCTTCTTCGATTGTTAGGAGGAACTTCGGCGGAGCTCTCATGGCTGCTATTGCGGGATCCAGTGCCGTCGCCCTCAAATCCGCCGGAACCTCCGCAGATTTCCGAAGCTCCTCCGGTGAAAGGAGCATCGGCCAGTTCCGTCCGGTTTCCGGCCAAGTCAGCAGCAACCTCCACGCTGGTCGCGCTAGCCTCCAGTGCAGATCGCGAAGTTCCGTCGCATCTTCTGGTAATCAATTTCGTGTCGTTTGTGATCTTTATTTTGTTTTTGGATTTCTTTCATATCTGATTGTGGATTTTGGCGGCAGGCGTGAGAGCTCAGGTTGCTACTGCGGAACAAGCGAGCACGGAGGCGGTTCAGAAGGTGGAGTCGCCTGTAGTTATAGTGACTGGAGCGTCGAGGGGCATCGGCAAATCAATTGCATTGTCCTTGGGGAAAGCAGGTTGCAAGGTCAGTGATGATTGCTCTCTGGTTTGCTATTCGCATTTGCTTGTATGGCTCTAGTAATCTGAAGTCCAAACGGAGGAAGGTACACCGTGTCAGTTATGGCCAGAAGTGAACATTTGAAATGACTCTTTTCGGCTATGTTTTGGACTGCAACAGGTTTTGGTAAACTATGCAAGATCGTCTAAGGAGGCAGAAGAAGTCTCCAAAGAGGTGACTGTTCTTCCTTTCTTGCTATGGCATAGGGTTTAATTGCTCTGTGCTACCTAGACTTAGCGGATTTCGTATAGGAATATGCTGACTGAGACATTGAATCATTTGGTTTAGATTGAGGCTTACGGTGGTCAGGCTGTTACCTTTGGTGGGGATGTCTCTAAGGAAGAGGACGTGGCAGCAATGATGAAAACTGTAAGAACAATAACCTTTATTGGTTGGTTTTGAGAGAAGTTTCTCAGTTAAGGTTTTTGACTAGGATTGCTTAAATAATGGACAATTGTTGCAGGCCATTGATGCATTTGGAACAGTTGACATACTGATAAACAATGCAGGTAAACTTCGGAGACCATTTTGTGCTTGATGATTCTTTTTACCTCAATCTTGTTGGGCATTCTAATCTTATTGAGCAAGGTTGCAGGGATCACGAGGGATACTTTGTTGATGAGAATGAAGAAATCACAGTGGCAGGATGTTATTGACCTCAATCTTACCGGTGTCTTCCTTTGCACACAGGTATGGGGTTTGAGATTTGTACTTGTGCACAGACAAGGTGAAATTTCCTTATCTTGAACCAAGTTAGTTTACTCTTTGCAGGCAGCAGCCAAGATCATGATGAAGAAGAGAAAGGTATTATAACTGATCCAGCTTAAGCTTTTCTGTTTACTTTATGCTCTGAAACTCTGTCTTGAACATAGTTGAGGCTTTGAATTGCTTCTTTTGTAGTTGAATTCTTCTTTGCTGTAGGAATATTTTCGAAGGGAAGTTCCAATTTAGGACAAATCCTACTGTTATTCATAATAGTATTTCTGCAAGAAACTTTTCTGGTGGTCTCTGACCTTTGTGATGCATTCTTTCTTCTTGAGTTCTGAAGGGAAGGATTATCAATATTGCTTCTGTGGTTGGTTTGGTTGGCAATGCTGGGCAAGCAAACTACAGTGCTGCCAAGGCTGGAGTTATTGGCTTTACAAAGACTGTTGCAAAGGAATATGCCAGCAGAAATATTAATGTGGGTGGTCTGGAAACATAACCGTTCTCTCGCGCTTATATGAAAAGAAAGATGGTTCTTGATTATTGAACTTTGGGCTTATTGAACGCAATATTTTCCAGGTCAATGCAGTTGCTCCAGGGTTCATTGCATCCGACATGACTGCCAAGCTCGGTGATGATATTGAAAAGAAAATATTGGAGGGGATTCCTCTAGGTGAGCCGTGATCTTAAACTTTCTGGTATGCTGTTTTAGGTGTGTTAGCTAGCTTTAAGTAATGCTTACAGGGTTCAAGACTTAGTTGCAGAAAGCCCATACTTGCATTAATTGTTTGTGCAACTACTGCCGTGGAACCTCACGTAATGAATGTTTTTGCGAGAAGCTTATCATCAGTGCATGTACTATTTCGTCTTTAGCCAGTACTGGATACCTTAATGATAATCTTCCCAATGATTGGTGTCTAAATTGTTAATATTTATCCAGGGAGGTATGGCCAGCCAGAAGAGGTAGCTGGATTGGTGGAATTCTTGGCTCTGAACCCAGCGGCCACTTACATCACTGGACAGGTCGCGGATCTTCTCCTTCCTAGCTATTCCCTTTTTCTCTTGGTTGTTTTAGTTTTAACATGCGATCTTGCTGCCAGGGAACAATTCTAGTTAGGTCCTCTTCCCTCAAGTCCATTGTTCCCAGACCTTCTGCCTTAACAGGCTAACCATCGCTTTTACCCCATTATTTCCCCTTGACAACATCCAAACTAGACTGCAAGTTCTTATACTCTTTCATGCCGTGTCAGGGCATTATTTACATTAGCTTAAATCGAATAGAATCCACCACTAACTAGAGAAGCATTAGACTAGACAGACAGAGTTTTGCACTTCGCCTAACCATTTCTCTTATAATTGGCTAAACATTACTGACTCAACAAGGTCTTGCTCTTGCAGGTGTTTACTATTGATGGAGGCATGGTTATGTAAGTGAATAGGAGGAGGACAGGCTCCCTCTCCCCTTTCCAATCCCGACGGTGCAGCTACCAAGTTCAGATACGTGACCCTTCGATTCGTGCTTCTATTTCCTTTTAACTTAGGTTATATCCTATGATTAGTTTAGTTAATAAAGCCGAATGCTCCCTTTCCTCAGTTTTCCGATCGAGTTCCATTCATAGTGTCTCGCTGCATGTACTTTACGTGTAATCTAAGGACGAACATTCAAGAAGCCGATGAACTTCAATTTGGTTATCGAGAGACACTTGCAATTGAGCTTTTTTGTTGTATGATGAAAACGAGTCATTTTCTGTGCTGGTGTGTTATCTCATGTCATGTACATTGGAAAATGCAGTTTTCGTGATAGGTATAAGTAGTGTGTGAGATGAGATCATATATAGTAGGGGGTATAAATTCATCAATCTTTTGCGTGTGGTGGAGAAATTGGTCTGAATAGGAAGCATTTTCCCGGCACAATAAAATGGAATATGCAGCCTGGCTGGCAAACACATCCGAATATCCGACACGGCATAAAAGCATAATAACGTACCATAACAGAACTCGCAAGCAGGGAAGAAGTCGTTAATTCTTATCTTCTACTTTGCTTCTCGGCTTGGTTAGTGATTTGCTTGCACCCTTAACCTATCTAAACATAATTCCAGTCACATCTTGTTAGAAAGGATTTGGAAATCGATAGTGTAAGAAAGTAAAGAACACATAAATTTATGTGGTTTACTAGCTAATTCATATCCATGAGGAATGACTTGCTAGTTTCATTGTACTTGAGTGGATACTAATTAATAGATTGAAAAGGAATATATAGTCCCTTCTTCAGACGGTCTAACTTAATCCAACCTCGAAAAGAAAAAGGCTACAAACCTCGTAACTTCCGGTCGATGACAAATTTTATGTTTTCAAATCATAGCAACATATCTTCTTCTAAATTGGTAGATGTACTAGTATGGAATATTTCACTATTTGACGAGATATTAAGTAAAATTTACATAATTTTGCGCGCAATACGTGACTCGCATACTATATACTCTCCGACTTGCTACTTTTCACTTGTACTAGACTTAAATTTTTGGCTCCGTTGTTAGAGAATCGATGCCCATGTCGCTTGGTCGTCATTGTACAACCTACATGCAGGGGCGGACCACGTGTTGCTAAGGGTGTCGGACTTTGCCCGGAAATTATGTGAAGAACCTATATTTTTTTTGTACAAAAAAATTTAATATGAGATTTCCGACATCGCTTTAATAATTACAACCGATACTCGTTAATTAGACGACACCTCTTTTCAACAATACTGGGTCCGTCATTACCTACATGCGAAGAGATTTTTTTTTTTTTTTGACAAAAAATAGTTACATGCGAAGAGATTGAAGCAATCAGAAGAAAGAAAGAAAAAAAGTTGGTTAAGCTATTAGAAAGAAGATGATTTAGTTGCACTATTATAAAGAAGAAGGAAAAAAGTACAAATGAAACCCGAAGTGCACGAAACTAATTGATTCCTACTCAAGTAGTAGTCTTTTCCTTTTTTAATTATGAACTAATAATCTCCAACGTTAATTTAATGCTCCATTATTATTAATTATAAAAAATATCTGATAAAAAATCAAAATTTCTGACAAGGACGCCATTGATAATCCAATCCCCAAACCTAAAAGGAATAAAACCTTCGATTTCCCTTTGGATATTCCCTCCTACACAAATCAAAAACCCCTTCAAAAACTTTCAACTCCCTTCTCTTTCAAAAATCCAAGCTCCCATCCCCAATTCCCCACAACCGCCAGCCATGGATTCCCTCAACTTCTCTACCTGCCTCGCCCTCTTCCTCTCCATCTACCTATTCGCCTACTTGGTCCTCTTCCGCAATTGGGGCTCCAAACACCGCGCCGAAGCTTCCTCCTCCTTCATGTCCCTCTCCCACGGCACCCCCGCCGTCCTCCTGGCCGTCCGCGCCCTCCTAACCGGCGCGGCAGGCGGCGCTCCTCCTCTCGCGGCGCCGAATTCGGAATTCCAGAACTCAGTCCTCGATTTCAGCACGGCCTACTTCGTGGCCGACCTCCTCCACTACCTCGCCTTCTCCCCCTCCGACGTCCTCTTCATCCTCCACCACCTGGCCACGCTCTACGTCTTCCTCACCTGCCGGTTCCTGGTCGGCAGGGGAGCGTACGGCCTCCTGGAGCTCCTGATCCTCGCGGAGGCCACCAGCGCGTGCCAGAACGTGTGGAGCATCGCCCGGTTCCGCAAGGGCGAGTCGGCCGCGGCGGCGAGGCTGTACGAGTTTCTGTCCCCGTTCTTCTACGTGTTCTATTCGGTGGTGAGAGGGGTCCTGGCACCGATTTTCATTATCCAGATGGTGGCGTTCTTCGCCGGCGGTGAGGGCCGGGGGTTGATTCCGGCGTGGGTGTGGGTGTCGTGGATGGTGGTGATTGTTGCGGCGATTGCGGTGAGTGTGATGTGGGTGTCGAGTCACTGGGTGGGTTGGTGTAAGGAGAGAGGGTTTTGGGGGCGGAGGAGCTCTGATTTGCAAAGGATTAGTAATAAGGTGAAGTAGTAGGGTTTCGCTCCGGCCGGATAATTCGATTTTTTTTTTTTTTTAGGGATTGGTTTGATTGCTGTGTTGTGTGTATATGTGATTCTGTTAATTCACTGCTGCTGCTTCTTCTTGTTCATAAGCTGTGGCTTCCTTTGTTCTTCTTCTTCTTCTTCTTTTTGAGCAATGTGTCGACGTGTGGATTAGCGTCGACGAGCTCATGAGTCGATTGTAAATGTAACAAATACAGATCGACGTGCTTATGAGTCGAAAATTAATTTGGATGTAACGGTCGCAAATGTAGCGAGACAACATTATAATGAATATTTTGTTGGAAATTTTAGCATACCAACTTGAAACGAAAAACAAAATCGAATAGAAGCGAAATCGAACAAAAGAAGCAGACTTGGTCTTTTCGGATGTAACAGTGTCGACCAATCTGGACAATTGGTTGTGTACAAAAAGAAAAGGATAAGACACTCTTATCACAAGCTGCTTGGTTCAACCAATAAGAGAAAGCTGCCAAGAATGTTGACTTCTGACAGTTTTATATCTTGGTGAAGAATTGAAAAAATGGAAGATGACTAATATTCTTTCATTTCTTTTTTCTATTTTGTCTCTACTGATCCATCTGAGTTGAACTGAATAAAATAATAATAATAAACTCAGGAAAAAACCCCTGAAAAGTACAGCTTTTAGAAGAACCCTAATAATCACGTCACAAAAACATGTCTCTCTCCTCTCCCCTTCTAACGGAACTTTCCTCTGAACCCAACGGTTCTTTTTCCGTCCCCGTCGTTGGGAGTGCTCCTGCTCAACCCGAAAGCGCCATTAACATTCTTCAACCACCAGCCGCAGATTGCAAAGATCTGTATGACAAGAAGGAGGGAGGAAGGATCAATACATCAACAACAGGGGAGATTCGTGCAGAGAATGGACAAGGCAGAGGAAGGACAGCAGAAGATATAAAGAAAAGGGGGATTTGGAAACCGCCAGACTGGGGGAAATCGACCTTCCGCTGTCAGAAAGGGGAGAAGAAGAACAGAGAAGTACAAAGGAATAGAAGGGCTACTGGAGATTACCCAGAAGTAGACACCAGCAATAGGAAGAGGAGGGACGGAAGTCTTGAGCCAAGTGCAGATGAAGCAGAGGCAGAAAAGCAGAACATGAGTAATACCAGTCAACAGGGGAATAATGAATGCATTGACAAGATGCAAAACCACATCCAGCAAGGTGAAATTAAAGGCAGTCTGCCGAAAGAAGGATTTAAAGAGGGCGAGAAGGGGAGGAGGAGGGCACCTGCTTTTGAGAGAAATCCCAAACCCAGAACCCTCTACAGCTCAAAACACCCCCTGTTTTACCCTGCAAACAACAAAAACAGAAAAGACAGAGAAAGAACCCCTCCACTCACCATGGACATCAACAACAACAGAGCCCCTAGCAGAGCCAGAGAGGAGAGCAGGCTTACCCAATCATCCATAAGAAGCAGAGCTGATCGTCCAATCCTCACTTCCACAGGAGGCAGAGGTATTTCCATGCTTCTGGGAAAGATGTTGACCGAGAACAGAGTAGCACTGGCAAAGGCAGCGGGTGCGGCACGCTATGCTTGGGGGGGATATGGAGAGGTAAATGTCCAACCTACTGAGACACAGAACCTCTTCATATTCACCTTTAGCAATGAAGAAATTAGGGAAAAGATATGGAGGGTAAGACCATGGAGTCTGTCAAACACGCTGACTGCAGTGGAGAAGTACAACGGGAGGGGCAAACCAGAAGAAGTGCCAATGGAGAAGGTGGCTATGTGGGTACAAATTCATGGTATGCATCAAAACCAGAGGAGCGAACAGAACATGGTGGTGATCGGAACTCACTACTTCCCGGGGTTCCTCGATTTGGACAGAGCTAGCTTGGAGTTCTCCGGGTACAGAAAATTCTTGAGGATTCTGGTGGAGGTCGATCTAAGAGAGCCAGTCCCGATCGGATTCGACTTTCCGTTCACAGATGAAATCACAGGAGAAGAGCACTGCGACATTATCGATTTCAAATACGAGAGGCTGGTGGAATTGTGCTATTTCTGTGGGAGAATTGGACACAATTGGCCGACCTGCTGGAGAATGAACGAAGAGAGAAAGAGGAATGGGATCGCTTACCTATCTGAAGTTTACAATTCGTCGCTGAAAGCGGGAATTGACTCACCCCACAGGAACCAGGCGGCCAGTTTCAGAAGCAGCAGGGAGGGGGGAAAGCTCCCAAGGCTCATCAGCGGGAAGGGAGAGAATGAGCTCGGGAAGTCAGGGGCGCTGGAGGGAAGAAGAGGGAGCGATGGCGGGAAGGGAGAGGGCGAGCTCGGGAAGCCAGGGAAGATGGAGGGAAGAAGATGGCGGGGCGAGGTCGGCAACGGAGGGAGGGAACTTGGAAGGGAACATACAAATCCCTCCAGGTTTCACAGTAAGAAGGGTGGAGCAGGGATTCCATGGAGAGGAAGAACAAGAGACGCAGGGCAGAGGAAGAGGAAGATACCGAAAGGAGATGGGAGCAACAAACCTGAGTTGGGAGATGGACAGGGCAGCGGCGGCGATGGAGAAAGGGCTGTGTTTGGAAGAGGAACGGCTCAACCAGGAATTTGGGCGGCCAATAGTGGAGACTGCCCTTTCTCTTGGGCCAACCCAACAAGTCCCTTCGGCCCATCAAGAAATACCAGCTCAAAGTCTGAATCAAGCAGGCCTTTTTTTGAGTGCTGATTATCAGCACACACAAGAACTTGGGGAGGAAGGAGCGGGCCGCCAACAAAAGAAGAGGAAGGGGATGGGCCTGGTTGGTGGAGATAGGCCCAGGGCCGAATTGGGAGAAGAAGAGGCCTTCCAATTTGGGCCAGCAGGTGGATTTGAAGTAGGAGGGCTTGGGGATGGGACCAAAAAGAAGAATTTGAAGGTAAAATCTCTGCACCCTAACACCTCCAAGGGGAATCAAAATGAAATCAATCAAGAGGGAAGAGGGAAGAAGAATAAGGCAGCGGTGGTTCGCCAGAAGCCACCTCTTCAAGAATGAGTATCGTAAGTTGGAATTGTAGGGGATTTGGCCCAACCCTTACAAGAAGTTATGCGAAACGTCTCTGTAGACGTTTAGGCCCTTCGATTGTCTTCCTCATGGAAACAAGCAAGAATGAATCCTTCATGGAGGAGCAAAGAAGAAGTCTCAAAGTTTTCCCCAATAAAGAGTATGTAGAACCGGTAAACTCTTCTAGGGGTTTTGCACTTTGGTGGAAAGCGGGTATTAGCATTAATATTTTAAGTAGTGATAGCTACTATATGGATTGTAGTATTGATATGGGTAGGAAGTTCTTCTGTACTTTTGTTCACGCACCCTCTACAGCTGTTAGTAGAAGGGATTTTTGGGAGCACCTAAGCTCTCTTCGGAGTAGTAAGGAGGATAACTGGGTTATTGTTGGTGACTTCAACGCTGCTATCTATGAAAGCGAGAAAGAAGGGCGTTGTCCTTTTAGGTACGAGAATGTTGAACCTTTTAAAAGGTTTATTTTCAACAACGCACTTATTGATCTGGGTTTCAAAGGAGAGCCCTTCACCTGGACTAATAAGCGTATTGGCGAAAATACAACAAGAGTTAGACTTGATCGAGTGTTGTGCTCGACTTCTTGGAGGATCCTTTTCGGGGAGGCAACTGTTTTCCATGAGAGGATGGTAGAATCGGATCATTGCCCTATCAGGCTGGAGCTCTGTTATAGGGGAAATAGGAGGAGGAGAACACCATTCAGAGTTGATGAAAGATGGTTGGATAAGGAAGAATGTAAGGAAATTGTGGTCCGGGCATGGGACCCAGGAGGACAATCGTCTAACCAGCTGGCCAAGTGCGAGCAAGACCTTAAAGAATGGTCAAAAGACTTCCATAGGAATAGTCTACAAAGGGAGAAGGAAATTATGGATCGTCTTGATACTCTACAACGTCCTCCAAGATCTCAGGAAAGAGTGGAGGAAGAAAAAGAGCTCTATGAAGAACTTGCCAAGATGTGGAAGGAGGAGGAGGCTTTCTGGGATCAGTGCTCAAGAATGAAGTGGCTGCAGAAAGGGGATCAGAACAATTCCTTTTTCCATTCCAGCACGATCCATAGAAAGCACAAGAACAGGATTCTTAGACTAAAGGATGAAATGGGCGAGTGGGTGGAGGATGAAAATAGGCTGAAAGACCTGGCCCAGGATTTCCACAAGGACCTCTTTAAAGCCAGAGACCACATTCCCTTTTCCCACCTCCTAGATGGCTTCCCAGTAAAGGTTACAGCAGAGATGAATAGTGATCTATGTGCCCCAGTAACCAATGAGGAAGTTAGGAAGGCGGTTTTCTCTTTGGGGGCGAAGAAGGCCCCAGGTCCACACGGGTTCTCTGGTAGGTTTTATAGAAGATTCTGGGATATCATTGGGGAAACGGTGTGTAGAGAAGTGAAGGATTTTTTTGAGACGGCCGCTATGCCGGAAGGATGGAACGATACGCATATTGTCGTGATTCCAAAAGTTGATCACCCAGAAGTGATTAGCCAGTTTCGGCCTATAAGTTGTTGCAATTTTAGATATAAAATTATATCGAAAATTATGGCAACCAGATTGAAGATTTGAACGCCTGATCTGATCTCGGAGCTCCAGACAGCGTTCACCGGTGGTCGGCTTATACAAGACAATATCATTATTGTTCACGAGGCACTACATCACTTCAAAATCCACAAGCGGGGAAGGAGAAGGGACATGATGCTCAAGTTGGACATGAAGAAGGCATATGACATGGTGGACTGGGAGTGCTTAGAAACTTTGTTGGAGAACTATGGGTTTGATAGTAGATGGTGCAGATGGGTTAGTTCTTGCATCCGGACGGTCAAGTTCTCCATCCTCTTCAATGGTGAAGCAGCAGAGGAATTCCAACCGTCCAGGGGGATCAGACAGGGAGACCCGCTTTCCCCCTTCCTGTTCATTTTAATGTCTAATGCGCTTACCTTTATTATTGATAAAGCAGTGTCCCAGAATCAGTTAAAAGGAATTAGATTAAACGCGAGATGCCCAATACTCACCCACTGTCTTTTTGCTGATGATACAGTTATTTTTGGGAAAGCAGACCATCAAGAAGCGGGGAAGATCCTGGATATTATGAGAGAGTACGGAGCCATCACAGGACAAGAAGTGAATATTAACAAATCTTCCGTCTTCTTCAGTGCAAATGTACCCGATGTGGACAAAGCCGAAATCATTGAGCATATCGGTTTTGCCTCTTCTAACTGTCACACCAAGTACTTAGGAGTGCCGACGGAATGGGGGAATTCAAAGAAGGAAACCTTTCAGTTCTTGATACAGAGAATGGAGAAGATGGGAGAAGCATGGAAGAGCATCCTCCTGTCTCATGGTGGAAAAGAAGTGCTGCTCAAAGCAGTAATCCAAGCTATTCCCTCCTACATCATGTATCTTTTTAACCTTCCGGTTAACCTCACCAGGAAGATGGACTCCCTCCTCACCAACTTCTTCTGGTCAGGATCAATGCAAAAAAGCACAATGCACTGGTGTAGGAAGGAGATTTTATGTGCCCCAAAATCTGAAGGGGGATTGGGGTTCAGAAGCTTCAAAGATTTCAACTTGGCCCTGTTGGCGAAACAAGCGTGGAGAATCCTTAATTCCCCTGATGCTCTCTAGTGTCGACTCCTAAAGGGGTTGTACTTCCCGAGAGGAGATTTCTTGTAGTCGAAGAAAGGAAGTAGAGCATCATGGATCTGGGCGAGCCTGTGGGAGGCTAAAAAGGTTATCAACATGGGAGCAATAAGAGTTATCGGGGCGGGGGAGGATACATGGATTGGCCAAGACCCATGGATTCCGAGCATACAGAACTTTGTAATCAGAAGCGGCCCCCAGCAGAACCTGAGAGTCAAGGAATGGATCGACCCAGTTAGTAGGAGCTGGAATGTGGATTTGATCCAAGGTCATGTGACGAGGGAAGAAGTGAAAGCTATCCTTAAAGTCCCAATTGGGGAGGAGGGTGCTGATGATTTTTGGGCTTGGAGCCTCACTAGAGAGGGAGATTTCTCGGTCAAGACGGCCTACCACGCAGTTCATAAAAACAACACAAATTTCCAGTCGACAGGAAATGAAGAGAGGTGGAAATGGATTTGGGGTTTGAACATCCCGCCCAAGCTCAAGTTCTTTATATGGAGGTGTTCCAGAAATGGTTTGGCAACGAAAGCAAGACTCTTCCAACGAAAATGTGCCCCTGACCCGAGTTGCCAAGTGTGTCATGAGCCTTTCGAGTCCCTTAACCACTGCCTTTTCTACTGTCCGCATGCCAGAGAATCCTGGACTAGCATCTTCCCTACCCTTCCGATCCCTCCCCAGGGCACCTCTTTCTTTGACTGGTTCTGCTCCCTCAAAGATACCATCCCCCAGAACTCGCTTACTCCTATTATCTACATGTGTTGGAACATTTGGAAGGCTAGGAATGAGTGCACTTTCAAGAGTAGAATCCCTTGGCCCCCAAATGTGTGTCTGCAAGCCTACAGAGAACTTACGGAATGGAATGCGTGCCCGAGGTCCCCACCTCAAGTTTCAGATGGTCCCACTCAGCTCAGGGGATCCCACCCTACTACGAATCCCCCGCCAAGTGATCACTCGATAGTGATTCAATGTGATGGGTCGTTCTTTAGCGACTCCCAGTCGGCGGCAAATGGTGTTGTTGCTGTTAACCACCATGGACAAGTGTATGATGGGAGAGCTGAAAATCTTCTTTGTTCCACCCCAATTGAAGCGGAAGCAAAGGCTCTCTTGGAAGGAATTAAATTAGCTCAAGAATATGGATCGGTTTGTACTGTACAAACTGACTGTCAGATGATGGTGAAGGCCCTGAAGAATTGCCAGTCTCGATGGCCCTGGAGATGTGCAGCGTGGATTAGAACAATGGTTAATATCCTTAGGACTAACCCTGCAATTTCGGTGGAAGAAATTCCGAGGGCCTTGAACGTCAAAGCGGATTGGGTGGCACGATCAAAAGCTAGAGATATTCTGCCAGATGACTGGATTAATATTCTTGGTCTAATTTCTGCTCTCCTTTAAGATTGTAATGGTCTTTTCTTGGTTTCTCTCTTTAGTAGAATAAAAGTTGATATTATTTGTCAAAAAAAAGAAGAACCCTAATACACTACCTGTCATAAATTATACAAAGCTCAATTCCTCCAAATGTACATCCCTTGCCCCTTTCCACCAACTTTGTTTCTCTTCGTATGGAGCACAGTTTCCCCAAGGATAGGAGGAATGTGGGATGGTGATTTAGTACATATTCAGCAGCTCACATAGACTTGCTGATGATCTGCAGAATCTAGACCAGACTCTGCAACCATAACCATCTAGTATGCAATGCAAGACGACATTCGGGAACAGAGTTGCGATAGTATGTGTTACATGGGATTTGGGAACACTTCTATATGCTCCAGATAGAGGCATTCATTCTATCAGGGCTGCCGCCGTAATCGAGTTCTGCAAATGTGCCACCTCCTTCACCCTTTGCCAGTCTTCCTGGGTTTATACAGATGCACTTCCTCTGCTCTTCCCCTTCAGTTGTTCCTCCGAGCGTTAATACCTGCACCAGAGAGGGAGAGACAGGATTAGAGGGAGGCAATTCAATGATAAGGATAAGGATAAGGTATGCACTAAGCTTCAACTTACCTTTATGAAGTACTTCATGTCTGAAGGTAATATAAGAATATCAGGTGGAGGAGAAGCAATGTGGAGAGCTTTTGGAGAAAGTGAGAAGTCGAGAGGGACATCTTCTGCCGGCGGATAGAGTGGATAAAAGCTGCTTTCAGGAAGTTTTCATGTTGAAGCTGTTAGATACTGTGTTGGGATTCATGATTTGGAAGAAGAAGATAGTCCGTGTATGTAACTTGCCTTTGCTGATTTAGGATATGGCTTGCAAGTCTGCTCATCCGGTCGCTTGGTGGAGATCCATCTTTGGGATTCCGAGATAGCTCCTCTCCACTAAGCTGTTTAAGAATATCTACCGTACAACAACCTACTCTGACCTGATATGCCAGGTCATTGAGCGAACTTATGACCAAATCTAAAAGCAAAGGACTAAGATGTTGGCATTACCTGATTAGCTTCGAAAATGCCTGGGTTTGGGAGACTCTTGATCTGGGAAAATCAAACAAATAGTACTAAGTCATTCTGCCGTTGTCCCATGATGAAGATCCAACAGACAAGTACTCGAAAAGAAGTCGTCGTGCAGCATTGATGAGTTACCTGATGTTTGAGCTCGGGAGGATGAATGTCGAATGCAGGCTGGAAAAACCAAAGCACATCGTCATGGTACTTTCGAATTGAGCGACCAACTTATGGAAATGGTGCACTAATGGAAACTATGTGGTAAAATGAAGAAAGTTAATTTGATGCTACCTGAGGGAAAACAAAGTCATGGTTAGCATCACGTGTAGAAGGTACAAGAATCACTCTTGCATTGGAACCCATGTATTCAACATAATCTTGCACCTGAAATTGAAATCAGAGAAAGGGGATCATGATCTAGACAGAGTTGCTTAAACAAATCAATTGGAAAACCAAGTTTTCTTAAGCAGTAAATACCCTTCTGATGATTTCAATATGAAAAATTTCATCAAAGATTCTGTCCGCAGTTCCTTTCTTAACCTCTGGATGTTCAGAGTCAACAAATGGTCCCAACTGAAACATAACAATAATCAGTTAACTGAAAAGAGACTTCTTCACTTGAAAATAAGAAGAGTAGATTGAGTTTCAAAGAAAATAACTGCTTACCAATATAAGCAGCTGTGGTTGCTTTTTTCTTGCATAAGCTAGTAGCTCCGAGAGAGGTTCAAAATATAAGTTGTCAGTTGTGGTAAACGGTCCTGAGGCAATAAGCTGTCGAAATAAAAGAAAAAGTTATGCTAGGGAATGGACTGAATCAAAGATGAGAGGATTTGACCACTTCGGACTACCATATTATAACAAAAGGAGTTCATAATCTAACAAAATGGAAGACTACTTGGGCACAAGTACTAACCACTGATATCTCTTTTTCTGGACTGGATGAGTCAACCAACTGAATGTCTTGGTCCAAGGCTGGTCTTTTCGCAGGATGCAAATCTTCAACATTGTTTGCTGATAAAGGAACAGAATCTACCAGCTTCGATGCGATCAAACAATATCCACTTGGATTGTTACCTTCAACACCTACAATCTGCAGAGAAATAACGCGTCTTTTGGTTGAGTATGCAATTGGACGTGAATGGATCAAACACCAATAACTTGTATTCACAGATTTTACCTGTCCTGGAAAAACAGAGAACTGGTTCACTTTTTGCAGATCTAGACGCACACGCTGTCCTCCTGAATGCTCGATGCTGTCGAATTCAGGCTTTAAGTATTCAAGAAAGAATTCATAAATATGAGCAAGGAAACAAACTTTGGATAATAACCAGTGAAACAGAATGGTTCTCTTCCCATGTAATCCTTCTAGATGATGATTATAAGAGGGCCCTGATGAAGTATATGCCATGCTTTCTAAGTTTTATGTTTTAGGCCACCCATGGAAATGTGATAAAAGAAAGAATACTGTTCTGTAGATTCAATTAGGGTTAAAAGTTGGACATGGTGTCATAGTTAATATGCTTATCTATAAGAAAGCATGACAGTTTCCATCAATGAAGTTTTACCTGCTTTGCAGCATAATGGACTTGTCATTTAGTCGACCTTCCTCTTCACAACAAATCATTCCAACAGCAAATATACTTCTCTGAAACAGCAGCATTCACGAGATGAATGAGATATGTAAATGTCTATATGCTTAAAATTGCAAATCAAATGAACACAAAACTAAAAAACAATAAAACCTCCAAATGCTTGAGGTGCTTTCTAACGCTGCAAGGAAAGAAGAAGGAAGTGGACTGTAAAGTTTACCCCCGAAGCAACCGAAGGATCTGATGGTTCCTCATAAATGCCAGATGAAAAAAGTGAAGCAGCACGCCTTCTGATGCGGTTGTCAAGTGCATTAAACTAAAAGAACAAAGAAAGAAACGAAGGCACTAGCTTTAGTGGAATTTGTTGGATATCATTTCTAAGTAATACATTCACAGTTGGAAAACAATCAACTGAATACCCGGTCTTCAATCCTGTCATACATGAATCTGCAACCTGGCTCAGGCCCATCTCCATTGACAGCCAAAGAAAACCTCTTCAAAGGTTTAACCCTCTTGATCACATCATCCTCAGAGTCCATACCAGCATCCTTTTCGTCACCATTCTCGGTATCAGGCAGATTGTTGAAGTTGAATCTCGCAACAAACTTATCGGTTCTTCGCCCGAATGGAGTCACAAGCCTTGATGGCTTCTCAGAAGAATAACTGTTCCCGTTCGAGTAGAGTGCTGAATCAAATGGATCGGAGTATGGTTTTGCATTTTTAACTGGAGGAGTGCTCAGAATTGCATCCTTAAAGTTTTCCTCGTCATCATTCAAAATCCTGTAAAGAAAAAAAGAAAATTCCCCTCAACCCTGAATTCTACTATGAATTGAAACAAATTGTTCACGAGGAAACTGCTTACATGTCAACATCTTTGCTAGAGTAGAAATGAAGGTCGGCTTCTTGTTTAACCACCGCTTCTTTCTGCTCGTTTTGTAAGTGCGATAGGAAACCTTCCATTTCCACATTCTGAACAACTAGATCTTTCAGCTTTCTGTAACATAAACCACAAAAAGTGGAAATAACAAGCTCAAATTACAGTGCTTGAAAGTTGCAATTAAGAGGGAAAAAAGAAGAAAATTTTCGCATATATTCGATTCCCCTTGTACCGATTGAGAGAGTAAACGTCCCAGCTGGAAACGAGATCCGAAGGCGTAAGCTTGTAGTTTATGCAGAAAGTGAGACCTGGTAAACCCCGAGCGACCAGATTAGGAACTCAAACCGACATGGAAATGAACCGAGTGACAGTAGAAGTTAGAAGATTGGCGGGCAGCATGGGATAGGGATTCTTACATTTGTTGAGGATTTCCTCTTCGTTATCAAGGATGAAACCGTTCTTCTCGAATTCGGCTTTGATTTCGCCTTCCATGACTGGTTTCCTTCTTCGCTTCGATTTTGCTCTGACTAGGGTTTCAGTAGGGGGAGAAGGTTGAGGGGAGCGAGTAATGGCGGGAAAATGCAGGCTCGATCAGCCGCTAATCTGAATCTCCCGCGGGTTTTAGTTTCATTATAATTACAGAAATACCCTTTTCTGCGGGCCTCAGTGGATTTCTTCAGTTGCCGAAAAGCCCATTCTAAGTTTAGCGCAATTTTGGAAATGCTCGTTTTTTCTACGGGCCCGAGTCCATCTTATCTTAATCTTAAAATATTATAAAGCGCTTTTAGAAAAGCGTCTATGCCACGTACTCCTTCAAGCCCAGCCCGCAACTCTCAGAGTTCTATGTATTTTTTTAATTTTTTATCGGCTGCAAGTAGTGGTGGTTATCCATTTTTTTCCCAATCATATTTATAAAAACGGGATATATATATTTCTAAAGTTGGATGTATTTTTTATTCTGCCAAAAAACTCTCCACCCATCACACCGAAAATAAAGAACAAAGAAAAAAATTCTCCGCAATGGAAATCTGATATAGCAAAATCATTTTCCTTTAGATAAGCGTACCAATGGTAAAATATCTTAGCTATAAAAAATAGCAACATATCTAAAATATGTATATTTCATTTCAAATTGAATTAAAATTCATACTTTTTGTAAGAATTTTCAAATTAAATTAATTTATTAAAATTATAAATTCATTTTCAAATGACATTTAGTTTATATTCACCCAAAATTCACAATGTATATTTATAAGATAATCAATTTGACTATCTTGGTTAGCATTAATCCACTCATAAAAAATTATTGATTATTATACATTGTATATGTCTATGACTGACTCAGTTAATATTTAATACGCATGGAGTAAAAGTAAAGAATATTGACTTAAGTACAAGTAGTGGTTATGTTACACAAAAAAAAAAAAAATACTCATTGGTTGGTTAAGGCAATTACTCATAGCTCAAACTTCGAGAGCATTTAGATTATACGAGATAGTTCTAATTTATTAATATATATTATAGAAACATAAAAAAAAAATATCCAAAATATTTTAAAGTATATGATTCAAATGAAATACATCCCGGCCAATAGGCCGGGTACAACTCTAGTTTCATCTTAAACGGAAAAGGCCCATTTAATAAATCCACCTTCAGCCAAATGGAAGAAAGAAGCGCAGGATCAAACTGCAGAATTGGGATGCAAATAAAACATTGGCATTTGATGCAAGGATTTCTGGTTACGAATGTTAAAAGTACTGTACAATACGTACATTAGAACAATGAAAAAACAACTTCCTTTTTCCAAAACCTTGAGAGCCATGCGTTGCCTGATCTGGAAAAGAAAGAACATTACTAAAAAGGAAGGTAGCTCTCCCTCGACCTTCTGTGTCTCGCAGCAGCAAAGAGTTACATTACATCAGAGACTTGTTCAAGCTGCTAAACAAGTAGCCCGCCGGTGGGTGTAATCCTCGTATCCTGGTTTACGATTAACCGTATCGCCACCATCGACTCCCAACCCTTGTGCACCGAAAGACAAGTACTGGTTCATCAGCTTCGCATTGAACGAACCTTGCTTGCGGTTCATCAGCTTGGAGCTGAATGTTGTTGATTTAACCAGGTTTTTATCTCGATTTGAAGAAGCTGGTGAGCACGCGGATGAAGACACAGCGGAAAAAGGACTCGGAGGAGTCGACTGATCAGAGAAATGTGGCCTCGCATTTATAACTCCGTGCATCAACCCTGCTGCAAATCTGCTCCTTGTCAAAGGACTCGGAAGATTCCCATTACCATTGAACGAGGCGAGCTTCGAGTATTTTTTCCTCAACGGAGTTGGACACTCCTCGTAGCTTCTGCAGAGATGAAAGGAGTCGATGGAAGACGCCTCATCGTCTGTTAACTTGGCCACCACGGTAGGGTCTTTCTGATCTTTTGCTTTCTTCTTCTTCTTCTTTGGCAATTGGAGGAGTGCCTTCAGCCGCTTTGCAGCAGAACTCACCTTGTTTCCTGGCCTAGTACTACTTGCCTTCTTCTCCAAGTCATCTACACTCGCATCTTGTTGACTCAATGCTGAACTATAATCCGCGCTGGTTCCCAGCTCGCGGCTGAAATCAGACGCCGCTGCATGCTCCACACCTGTGTGGAGGAAGATCTCACCATCCGGGATCCGAAAACTGGTACCTGGGCTCATCCCTATGCCGCTCAGCTGAGAGGCAATAGCGGTGATATTATGTCTCCTGCTGGAGACACCTCCAGCCGAGACCAGCTGCTTGATCAGGATCTCCGAAGCAGCTGATCTCGGCCTAATTTCCCTCAGGAGATCGAGTGGTGTCATGCCATCGGCGTCTTTAACGTTCAAATTGATCGAGGGGACGGTCATGAGAAGCTCGACTAGGCTCGATTGAACATTTTCAAACACAGCAATGTGGAGAGGCGTCCTTCCATCGTTGTTCTTCACATTGATGACCTCTTGGATGTTCACAGTCCCACCAGCGGAGATTAGCTTCTCCATGAGCTCAATCTGCTTGTCCATTCTCCGAAAACCGGGCGTCCTGAACCCCGAAACGGCCATGTGGAGGAATGTGTCGCCATGGATGTTTGTGAGTGAGGTTAGGGATGGACATTCTTCGATTAGCGCCTCGACAACCGGTAAGTGGCCTCGATAAGCCGCTACGTGGAGGGCCGAGTTGCCGTTGTGGTCTGTGGAAGTTATGATGTGATAGGACGCTATGAGCTCCTTCACCACCTGGAAAAAAATCGATACTTATTCTTTATGACAACCGAACCGTTTCTTTTCCTGCAAATGTTAAAAAATAAACGTTTGTGTTTCTTTCCGCAGAAGAAAATTTTTACCTCAACTTGGCCTCTTCCAGCTGCAGAATGCAAAACAGAGGAACCCTGTTCATCACGATAACTCAAAATATCGCCGCAATCCTTAAGCAATTCCCTCAAAATCACCAGATTACCACCTCTGGCAGCAGAATGAACCGCACGATTCACAATCTCCATCTCGAATTCCTTGTCCCCTTTTTGATTCTCCACCTCTTCATCGTTCCCCTGTTTCCCCGTCGGCGAAACAGAGCACCGGAGCAAAACCCTGAAAACCTCGGAGTTCCCGCCCCTCGCGGCGGCGTAGAACATGTCCGTGACGCCGTACTCTCCCTCGCCGAACACTAGAAACGGGTCTCTGTCCAGCAATTCGTCGACGAATTTCAAATCGCCGGCGGAGGCGGCCGTGTAGAGCAGCCACCCGCCGTACCGAGCTCTTACGAGGGTGTTGTAGCCAGGGGAGACCTCGCACTCCGTGTAGAGCATGCGGGCGACGTGGGCGCGACACTTGGCGACATCTACTCTGTAGTCGGGCTTCTTCTCGTCGTCGTCGTCCCAAACGGTCTCGAGGCGGCGGATGCGGCAGAGGGAGGTGAGCTTGATGAGGAGGTTGTTGTCCAAGTGGAGAAGCTCCCTCACCAGGTCGTAGTGGCCTTCGGCGGCGGCGAAGTCGATCGGGGACGCGTACCACCACTGGTCGCCGGTGCTCTCCCACCGGAGCGGGAAATTCGACGGCGGCATTTTCAGGTCCAGAAGGAAAAATTGAAAGTTGGAAGCTTTTCGTTCTTTATTGAATTGGGTTTTTGATTGGGAGGAGAAACAGAGAGTAGAAGTTACAAGAAGAAGAACAGTTCATTGTGAAGTGGGGGAAAAAGAGGAAAGACGGCAACTTTTTCCCCGGGAAAGGGAAGCCATTGAAGAGGGAAAGGCAGATTAAAAGGGTGGTTTTTTTTTTTGTGGAGAGAAGGCCACTTGGATTTGATTTGTGGGGTTGTGCTGTTCTTATGGTGGAGAGGAATTTTCTGAATTTGGGTTAGCGTATTATATAATAAACAAAAGATTTGATTGCATAGAGGAGGGTCAGATTCCGTGCTCCATAATTAGCTCGTGAAAGTGAGTGTCTTTGTCTGGTGGTTCCCGCGGGAATAGTAAGAGAGAGGGAGGGAGGACTGCTTTGGTTGAGGAGGTTTTCATGGGATTCTGTTGTTTTATGTACAACTAACTGTATACAGGAGATGGATTTTCCTTTTTTCTGGAAGAAGGAAAGGCTATGGAGATTGGAGAGGCTTGTAATCATGTCAGCTTGGAGGGATCATTTGGGTAGTTTGACGATAGAGGTGAACTTGGGTTCTGGTGACCGGCTGAGAGGATGACTCTGTCGCCGGCAGGTTGTGTGGTGCCGGAGATGGTAGATTAGCAGATTAGCGATTTGGCCATTTCCCAGGGCAATGACGAACCACCTCTTCAATCATTCCCATGTTTCCCCTAACAAGCAGGTTTCGATTTGGGTCCAAACAAAATGAAAACGAATCTTTGATTATGTTAAGATTTATCGATTTATTAATGATTTTCGGCTTTAACAATCGAAACCAAACCATTTCAGTTTCTATCAAACCACGAACCGACCCGGGCATGAGTATTGGATCTTCATTTTCTAGCCGTATCGTCACTTGTTTAAGAGGATCATTAGTTTGTTTATGCTACTTTACCAGCCGATTGAATAAGCATATAGGGATTATCAAGGCAAAAGAGGACTTGACTTGGCTGACCCCATCTCCCGTGCACATGCTTGGCTTTTATGGCACCACCACCCAACGATCAGATCAAACAAAAAAATTTCACCCTTTAATCTATCTGCTCACATTGGATCACGAGAATCCAATCCTTCTTTAAACTTTCTCTCTCTATCCCCACTGCCACTTGTGGCTTTTGGTGAGATAGAAACACAGAATAGACATCACCATGTGACACACCAGGAGTCCCCATGGCCAAAAAACCGAAACAGTTGCAGAAACATCCAAGAACACAAGCCAAAACTCCCTTCTCAAGAAAAAAGGTGAAGAGCACAAATAGAGCAATCGATGCTTTATGAAATGCAACCAG
Organism: Linum trigynum; assembly: GCA_964030455.1. NCBI lineage: Eukaryota > Viridiplantae > Streptophyta > Magnoliopsida > Malpighiales > Linaceae > Linum > Linum trigynum. The sequence goes on from OZ034814.1 coordinate 11,580,717, forward strand.
CTAGAGATAAACCAGAAAAGGTAGCAGCTTTATATGGGGGCAGCAAGGTTGAAAACAAATAGATCAGTTCACTAACCTTTCATTGGAGAATCTTTAGGCAATTCGAGATGGGAGGTTGCCTGTCCTCAAAATATTCAAATGCCAGTAAGGCAACTTTGATATCATCTTCATAACACAGATTTCCAGGTCACTTGAAATGTTTCAGAAACCCTGGCTGTACTTCAGTTAGTTGAGGAATATGCCAGGAACCATGGAGAAAATTGAACCAGAAGACTGTCAAGTATCAGACAGCCTCCAAGATTTAAACATTCTCTAATTACAAACTTGTCTCCTAATTAGGTTGCTACTAGAGTCTTGAAATCCTCACAGTTGCACAGGTAACTGATGGCATAGTTGTTGAAGTTCACAGGTGTGCAGTAGAGTCTTTCTCTGTGCATCCATCAAGCTAAAATAAGCAAGACCCTTGGGATTTATATCTTAGCAGGAATTCCAATCCATGGAACTCGTTTCAGTGAACATGGTAAAAGTAAAATCCATGTTCTTCAGGTACTGCTTAAGTATTGAAAGGAACAACACATGAAAGCTTTGCTTCGTGTACTCATCATGTATTTTTCATTAAACCTTCAATCTTTTCAGCAGCACGAAGCATAGTGTTGTTGAGACTTAATCCCTCCAGCATGACACTACAGGTTTGTGAAAGAACACGGATTTAGGTGTGTGATTTAGGGATTGGATTAGTACGCGAATTGGGGATTTGGATGAGATAGAATGAGAATTAGGGTTGAGGAAAGAAGAGGTCGGGACACTAAGGTGGTGGCTCACGGTTTGAGGAAGGAGGAAGAGGGGTCGGCGGTTGAGAGAGAGAAGAGTTTAGGGAATAGTTCTGTTGTTATTGCTTAACTCTAGCTTATGCCTAACACAGAATATATATATAATTCGACTAATTCCCTGTAACTACCCAAAGACTTAACCTAACCGATTTGACCCCAATAATTCCCGAAATATCCAATGTATCATAAAACAACCAAATAACAATTAAACCCCCAAAGAACATGTATTTGACATTCCATCCCCCTTGAAACTAGGGATGGCAACAAAACCCGAACCCACGGGTACCGACCGGAACCAACCCGGTCAACGCGGGTAAAATCCGTGTTGACGGGTTTTGGGCCGGGTTTGGGTTTAAACCCGCTACACTATTCATCGGGTTGGGTTGGGTTTGGGTTTAGGTAAACCCGCCCCACACGCATATAATTACTTTCCCGGTATATTTAATATTCTCAATAATATATCTTCCTTCAACAACTAATATTCTTTATGTTTGTGGAGACATGTATAATTTGTTCTTTCTAATTGTTTAGAATGAAGTTGATATTATGGAGTGGAGACTGAAGAAACTTAGTTGACGAGGAAGAAACTTTCAATTAATTTTGTTGTTTATAGATGTTTATCTTTAATTTTGAACAATTTGTATTGATCATTTGCGGTTTGCTTGTATGCTCTAGATTGGTGTTTTTTGTATGAATAATTTGTATGAGAAAAATGATGTTAAACTTTTATTTTGAAAGAAACTTGTTATTGTAAATTTTTTATCACAAAAATCCACGGATACCCAGCGGGTTGGGTTGGGTTTGAGTTTTTCAAACCCAGCGGGTTTAACCCCGGGTTTTTTGGCGGATAAACCCATGGGTTTGGGTTTGACAAAACCCGCCCCAACCCGACCCAACCCGACCCATTGCCATCCCTACTTGAAACCCACCTTGTCCTCAAGGTGGACCTTCTTTCTTCTCTTCCTTCTTCCCTTCTGCCTCCCGAGCCTCCACTTCCTAGCCTTCATCCTCCCAGTTCCCGACGAGCAGCATTAGGTGTCCCTTGGCACACTGGTGTCCCACCGTGTACCTTTCGTCACAGTTGAAACAACGACCATCTCTGCGCTTCTGGTCCATTTCCGCCTGAGTTAGTCGGACGAACCCTTTTGGCGGCAGCCTTGACGGGAACTTGCTCCCCGGCACGGCTCCAGTTGCTACCGGGCTTGCATTTCCCGGCGGCGATGTGGTACCCGCTGCTCCAACACCTCCGCTGCCCTTCTGGATGCGCCCCGTCGAGGTCCTCCAACTGGCCAACTCCTCTTCCTTGCGCCCTGCAATCCTAAAAGCAACTCGAAGAGAGTCAGGTTCAAAAACATTAACGGTCGTTGCCAGCTCGAGACGGAGCCCCGCCATACACAATCCCACCAAGGTCTCCTCTGTCATTTTCTTGCACTGGTTTCCCAGTTTAAGGAACTTCACGCGATACTCGGCCACCGACCCCGTCTGTCTGAGCTTGGCGAGCTGTTCCGGAGCCCACCCCTCCATTTTGCCAAACTGGTAGCGCAGCTCGTCCTGGAACCTGGCCTACGATATGACCTCCCCTGCCACCACATAAGCTCTCTCGGTCCATTCCCACCACTGGAGAGCATCTCCCTCAAGATAGAATGACGCCAGGTGTGCCTTCCGTTCTTCTCGGATCGGGTGGTTCCTGAACCACCTCTCTGCTGCATAAAGCCATTAACCCACATCTCCAGACCCATCGAACTTGGGAAACTCTATCACCGGCGGTTTAGCTCTAAATACCAGTTCATCATCAACGTCATACAGGGGGTTACTGTATCCATACCTGCCTGTGTTTGGTGGTGGTTGTCCATTCATCGGCCCATTATGGTAGTAGCTACCCTCGGCTCGCTGCTGGTAAGAGTAGGGCCAATCACCTGTCATCCCCTGGTGGTTCCCGCCGTATTCTGGTTTGGTCCCAGATCCCTGCCCAATTTACCGACAGCCTCGGCATTGCCCTCCCCCTGCTCGCGGTGTACTCTATGAGGAATACCCACACTCCGGCCCCTTTTCGAAGCACCTGCCCGGTGCGCCCCAGCTGTCGTCCGTTGGTTGGTGACCCGGCCCGGCACGGTTTGGCCCGATTCAATCGATTCTGGTCCGACCGGTAGGCCACTCGGTGGTCGGTCCAGTTTGACCCGACTTGGGGTCTGATACCCAGCCCAATCTCGCTTCCTCTGGGGCTGGGTCCATCCATCTTTCCTGGTCCGCGAAGCTAAGCTCATCCTCCTCCCCGGGCCCAATCGGCCATGGGTCCTCTCCGTCGGGCCTAGTCGGCCACGGCTCTCCTTCGTACCCCACCATCTTCTGCTTCCCACGGGCTTTGTCGTGGGCCTGGTTCGTTGGTGTCGGCAGTAAGCTTGGGCCGCTGAACACCGGCTCTGGCGCGCTTACCTTCGCGGTCGAGACCCGCACCGTCCCTGCTTCGCCACCTGCGCTCGGCAGTGTCTCCTTCGCCGCCGCCACCTCCGGAATCACCACCTTCGTGGCCACTCCAGCTCCCGCGCCGCCGCTCGGCGGCTTCTCCTTGCTCGTCGCCGCCATGTCGCCTCCACCACGACCGGCCAGCTTCTCCGCCGCCGTCACCGCCAGGGCTGCGGTTGCTGGTTGCTCACGGTTCTTGAGAACCTGGGTTAGCACCTCCTTCATCGTTGTTGTCAGGGCTCCGCAGATGTTTTCAGCCACGCTCTTGCTCATCTCCTCGATGGATGCCTTGATCTGGTCACCCATGGCTTCAATTGCACCAATCGAGCCTCTTGAGGCCTCCGCGGCCCTCACAGTAACCTCCGTCAGGCTTTCCAAGGACGACGCCATCGCGTCATATTTGCTTGTTGTCACATCCTTGATCGTCACGATCTCCTTGTTGTGGCGCGGCGGTTGTTGTTTGTCCGTAGGGCTTGTCATCTTCGGATTACAGTACTTCTTCAGAAAATCGGCATACCAGCCAGGCTCTGATATCACTGAAAGAGCACGGATCTAGGTGTGTGATTTAGGGATTGGATTAGTACGCGAATTGGGGATTTGGATGAGATAGAATGGGAATCAGGGTTGAGGGAAGAAGAGGTCAGGATACCAAGGTGGTGGCCGACTGTTTGAGGGAGGAGGAAGAGGGGTTGGCGGTTGAGAGAGAGAAGAATTTATGGAATAATTCTGTTGTTATTGCTTAACCCTAGCTTATGCCTAACACAGAATATATATATATATATATATATATATATATATATATAATTCGATTAATTCTCTATAACTACCCAAAGATTTAACCTAACCGATTTGACCCTAATAATTCCTCTAGCAAGTAAGACACTGCAGGTCTGGTAGCTAGGTTATATACTTACTTATCTTATCATCTCTTCAAAGTTCAAACAATTTGAATGGTCTTATCCTTGAACCGAGAAAGCAATTTGGAAACAAGGCCATGAGATGAGATACCAGCTGAATGGTCTTATAAAATCAGTCATCCCCCATAACAGATACTTTGGGTACCAAGTAGTTAAGATCAGACGGGTTGGCTGACCCATAACCTTGTTGCTCCTGTTGATGAAATGCAATACTATTCAACTGTGAAGATCCATAGCCAAATGCAGAAAGGACACAGTGATTCAACTTACAGACAGGGATTTGAGGACTATCTCGGAAACTTCCCAAGGAGCAACATGAGACAGTAGGAAATTGGCCGCTGAATCTATTTCTCGAACCAAAAATCTAAACCTTAATTCAGCTGACAGTATAAAATCATGCACAAGACTCTTTTAAGCTCTTCATAACCAAATATATATATATATGTATGAAACCAGTGAGACGGGGGCTTACTGTTGCTTGCGCATAAAGAAGACTTCTGACTGACTGGTGTTTGATGTTCAGGCGGATGCCATAAATTCAATCTGTCATATGAAACTGGAGTTGCTAAAGTTGGGGCTTTGGATCAGAAACGTGAAGAGCTTTGTGATTGTGGAGCAGGTGAGTGAGGCATGTGAAAAAGTAGTTTCATGTGAAGTTAAGGGGTTGTTGGACTCTGTGATCCTTGATTAGATATGCTGAGAGTGAATGGGCTTCTTCTTTTTTTCCCTTCCGAAATAGACAGTCCAAAGATGAGGGTTCCATTCCAAGCCCAAGGCATCTTCTCAAAGTATTTCATCAAGCTCTTCTTACAGTATTGGGGCTCCATTGGTGATGCATTCAAGTGATGTATATTTCGTCAACCGACTTTCAAGTTTCCAGATGTAAATTATCTTTTTGAGGATTGGAACTACCTTTTCTCGAAAAGATGGATTGAGTCAGTTTTTCAAGCCTTTCTGACAGAATTTGTTGCCCAATTTCTGGTCACTATGCCGCCAACTCAAATGAGAGCACTTGGAGATTTTCAGGCCAACATTGAAGAACCATACCTCTGTTACGTTATCCTTCCGGCCCATAAAACAAGTTGGGTTACAGAAACCGACAGATAATTGACAACGTCGACTAGTCTATCAATTCAATACAACACATACCTCGATGATATCCAAATTAAACACCTCTACCGAGCTAGTTTTGGCTTGGAGCCAAACGTCCATTTCAGTATTTCACAATGACGAGTATTCGCGTCACACTTGTCATCGGCAACATATAAGCCGTCACTAAATGCACCCCACTATAGACCAAGCCAGGACGGACACCTCAATGGCAGTGAAAGCTTTGCCAGGAAAAGGAAGACACTTCCCTGCTGAGCTTTGATTAACAAAGCTTTTATCTGATACATGAACCAGAACCATAACCATAAACATTTATACTGGTACCAGCAAAGGCAAAATTCAGAATTCAACTAAATCCTTATTCCATAGTCAAAAGGGTTCCTCCCGAAACAGCTATGATATGATACCAACTGTATCTCTAAAACTCTGGGAAAATGAAAACCACATCAACAACCCACCACCCACTCATCAACATGAAAAAAGAAACTCAACAGGAGCTCAGCCCTTCCATTCCAATCCTTCCTTGATCTCTTATCTCCCAATTTACACGGTCTTGGCGATGTGGCAGATCAGGTCAACAACACGGGTGCTGAAAAATTGGTAAGTAGCAACAAATCAGAACACAGGTCGCCCTAAGGAGAGAGAAAAAACAAGAGGAAATGATAACTTAATCTGGTTCATGTCGTACCTGTAGCCCCATTCGTTGTCATACCACGACACGAGCTTGACAAAGTTGTCGTTCAATGCAATTCCAGCCTTGGCATCAAAGATGCTTGACCTGCTGTCACCGAGGAAATCAGCAGACACAACATCCTCATCAACGTATCCCAAGATGCCCTTGAGATTACCCTCAGACTCCTCCCTGTAATATATAATCAACACCCGTTGTTAGTGACAAATGAATTCAGGCTCTAGCACAAGCCAACAAGTGAAAGGATCCTATTCGGGAAGCTTTACTTGATGGCAGCCTTGATTTGCTCGTATGTTGCTGCCTTGGCAATTTTGACAGTCAGGTCGACCACTGAGACATCAGCAGTTGGGACACGGAAGGCCATACCAGTCAACTTTCCATTCAGTTCTGGGAGAACCTTGCCAACAGCCTGATAGACCACAATTATTATGCCATTTAGCTTTAACTCACTGCTTAAAAAACATTATGAAAAGAAGAAATGGATGGATAGATACCTTGGCAGCTCCAGTGCTGCTGGGAATGATGTTGAAGGAAGCAGCTCTTCCACCCCTCCAGTCCTTGTTTGATGGTCCATCAACGGTCTTTTGGGTGGCTGAAATATTACAAATCCACATTATTAAACACTAAAGACTACAGCACCCTGATTAACACCACAAATGCTGACAGAGATTGATTCAAAAGCTTACCAGTGATGGCATGGACGGTGGTCATGAGTCCCTCAACAATTCCGAACCTGTCGTTGATAACCTGACACATTACAAAAGAATCAAACAACATCAGCAAAACATATACCCCAACTACAATTCTTCATTGAAAACCACACAAGGATGACTGCAAGGCTTACCTTGGCCAAGGGAGCAAGGCAGTTGGTTGTGCAGCTAGCGTTGGAGACAATGTTAAGCTCCGGCTTGTATTCCTTCTCGTTGACACCAACAACGAACATGGGTGCATCTTTGCTTGGGGCAGAGATGATAACCTTCTTGGCACCACCCTGAACCAAAAGAATCATTGAAATATTAAGACCCAACCAAACAGCAATTCAACGAGTCATAATCAAGATATCAACTAAGATAACCACCCATTGGCTAGACAACCAAAAAAACTAAAAAAGAAACAACCCAAAACAGCACGGACAGAAGTACCAGGTGAAGTCAAAGCTAGTCAACACTACTCATAGTTGGACTATGTAAAGATCACAGTCCAGGAACAAACAGATCTTCAATTCTAAGAAAGCTAAAACAACACTTAACGAAACTTACTTGCAGATCAATCAACGCAGAAAAAAGATAAAAAGGGGAAATCAAGCAGCAAACAAACCTTCAAGTGAGCAGCAGCTTTGTCCTTGTCAGTGAAGACACCAGTGGACTCAACAACGAAGTCAGCACCAACAGATGCCCATGGGATCTCCTCCGGGTTCCTGCAAATCCACAATTATCATCAACAATCAAACCCACCAACCCTCCAAAACCCCTAATCCAGAACTCAGAAACACCCGCCAAAGCAAAAGATCACACAAGCTTCATCTTCCCTTACCTGAGACCGAAAACCTTAACTTCCTTGTCGCCGAAGAGAAGGGTGGACTCATCCTTCACCTTCACATCAGAGTGCTTCCACCCACCATGGACGGTATCATACTTGAACATGTAGGTCTGAAATGATCACACATAAGAGTTTCAGAATCCCCAAGTCAACAGGATCAATCCACGCAATTTCCACTCCCAAGGCGAAGTCAAACTACAGGTATCAAAAAGACAGATCCATTCAATTAAATATACCATGTAGTCAGTAGGGATGAACGGATCGTTCACAGCAACGAGCTCAACATCGTCCCTCTTGAGAGCAACCCTAGCAACCAAACGACCAATACGGCCGAACCCTGCAACACCACCATCGCAAAAACCCAGATCCAGATCAGCAATCAACTAAAACAATAACAAATCTAGAACGGAAAACCATAGGCCAGAAGTGAGAACCGATCGATCACGTACCGTTGATTCCGATCTTAATCTTTCCACCAGCTGAAACGAACAAAACAAGCAAACGCACAAAAAAAAAAAAAAAAAAAACGAAACCGATCAGAGTCCATAAAATTAGTAGAAACATAAGGCGGAGAACAGTGGGAAACGGAGATTCAGCATCGGCTTACCCATTGGAAAAGCGAGGACGGAGATAACGAAGAAGAAGGGTCTGGAAAGGAGAAAATGGATGGAGGTTTTTTGCGAGTATGTGAGAGACAGTGGAGAAAGGGGAGCGGTTATATATACAGATGAAAAGAGGGTTTAAAAGCTAAGGAGCGGAGAGCCACGTGTGAGAGAGGGTTTCTTTTTTATATGATTTTGTTTATTGTTTATTTATTTTTGCCTTGGAGAAGAAGAAGGGATTAAAGGAAGCCCGCCGGATTTTTTTCTCTAATTAATTAGGGATCAGATCGTTGTATTAGCCGCTGTTTTTTCACCGCTGATTACAGCGGAGAACAAGTTTCAAACCCACGCGCGGGTTTTCCTCATTGTACTGCACGCTATGAGCTTGGGTTGGTTGGATGATTATGAGTTGGAGAGTGGGAGTCAATCGCTAGCGTTGGAGGTGGGTACGTGAGTGCACGGAGAAAGGAATATGCTTCGGGCCGTGTAGGAGTTATTCCATGGGCTTGGCTTAGGATAGGGTGAGTAACCCTTTGTTACTCACCCGTGAGTAACCACCTAGGAACCGTTGATCTGGGGCGGACGGATCGTGTGGCTGTCATTGAAGCGGGATGGTCAGGGGCATTTTTGTCCGTTATTTGAATTAATGAGTTTCCCCTTTTGTCCGTTGCGAATCTTTCTGTGCGCGAGTTGGATTCGGATTTTGGAGAGTCTCAACTACGAGCAGGGGAGCAGCAGCTGAGAAACAAGGACGGCGATTCTCCATGGTTAATCGACGGCGATAGAAACTGCGAGCAGCAGCTTCGAATCGAGCTTTCTGATTCTCGGTCTCCATAATTGATCGACGTGTGCGCGAGTTGGATTCGGATTTTGGAGAGAGAAATTGCGAGCAGGGGAGCAGCAGCTGAGAAACAACGACGGCGATTCTCCATGGTTGATCAACGGCGATAGAAACTGCGAACAGCAGCTTCGAATCGAGCTTTCTGATTCTCCATAATCGATCGACGTGTGCGCGAGTTGGATTCGGTTTTTGTAGAGAGAAACTGCGAGCAGCTGCTGCGAAACAGGGGACGGCGAATCTTTTGTGATTCTCCATAATTGATCGACGACGAGGTTAGATATTAGTTTTTTTTATTCTTCCTGTTTAGCTAATCGAGTTTTCTGTTGATCTCTGGTTTCGTTGGAGGTTTTTCATTGCTGCTAGTCGAGCTTGTTTATGTTTAGCTAATCGAGCTTGTTCATGTGTTATGTTCTTTGTGTTTTGGTGTTTTTGTAGTATTCTGGTGAGATGAGTTACGTAAATTGTGGCGATGTTGTTCCAATTGATAGATCTGGTTCTTCAACCAGCGTTGTAGGATCTGGTTCTTCATCTAGTGCTGTTGGAATTGCTTCTTCATCTATCGATCTTGGATTTGATCATTCAGCTAACTCTGGTGAATCAGGAGGTAAGATATACAAATTTGTTTGTTTATTGAAGTTTGTATAGTGTCGTAATTTGATTTTACCATGCCTTATCATGTGGTAATTGATTATACAGTACATTACCATGTGGTAAAATGTGGTAATTAGGAAGTTAAATGTGATGGTTCTGTGTGATAATTGATTTTACCATGTCATACCATATGGTATAGTGTGGTAATTTGATTTTACCATGCCTTATTATGTGGTAATTGATTTTACAGTACATTACCATGTGATAAAATGTGGTAATTAGGAAATTAAATGTGAGGATCCTGTGTGATAATTGATTTTACCATGCCATACCATATGGTATAGTGTGGTAATTTGATTTTACCATGCCTTATCATGTGGTAATTGATTTTACAGTACATTACCATGTGGTAAAATGTGGTAATTAGGAAGTTAAATGTGAGGATCCTGTGTGATAATTGATTTTACCATGCCATACCATATGGTATAGTGTGGTAATTTGATTTTACCATGCCTTATCATGTGGTAATTGATTTTACAGTACATTAACATGTGGTAAAATGTGGTAATTAGGAAGTTAAATGTGAGGGTTCTGTGTGATAATTGATTTTACCATGCCATAGCATATGGTATAGTGTGGTAATTTGATTTTACCATGCCATACCATATGGTATAGTGTGGTAATTTGATTTTACCATGCCATACCATGGTGGTAACTCTTGTATCATGGCTGTAATTATTGGTATACATTGAGATTTCATACTGTTGTGGTGTGGAATCCATTTAATATGTTGTTTCATAATGTTTGTAGGTTTCAATGGTATAGATCCTACTGTTCGTGATTCTTGGAAGGACTTAGAGTTCAATACACCAGATGATGCATATAATTTTTATGTTGATTATGGGAATCATGAAGGTTTTGGTGTGAGGATTTATAACCAATCAGCGTGTCCGAAGCTCAATGGTGGTTCTTCAGCTGTATATTATATCAAGTATTGTTGCAATAAGGAAGGTTGGAAAAGAGGTAGCGAGAATAACCCTGATAATGCAGGTGTTGTTGATACGACAGTTCGTGTTCGTAATGTTCCAGAACTCAGGGGTGGATGTAATGGTGCTTATATACGACTGAGGTGGTTTAAAGAGTTTAAATGCTACAAGATCTATCGTTGGTGTAATGTGCACAACCATGACATGATTCCTGAGTCTCTGCGTCACTATGTGAGATCCAGCAGACGAATGGCTCCTGTGTATAAGATGTTGGCAGAGGTGAATGATGCTGTTGGTATTGGTGTGACTTCTTCGTATAATGCAATTAGTAGGGCTGGTGGTGGTCGGAAGTTTGTTGGGTTCACAAAGAATGATTTGAAGAATCATCTGCGAACGGTTAGGACGTTATCAATGGAGTATGGTGATGCGACTGCATTGCTTGAATACTTTAGACGTCAAGCACAGCTGGATCCTGGGTTCTTTCATGAGGTGGAGGTTGATGTTGAAGAGAACATTGCTAGTATTTTTTGGGCAGATGGGAAGATGAGGATGGATTATCATTATTTTGGTGATTCAATTAGTTTTGATACTACTTACCGGACTAACAAAGAGTATCGGGCACTAGGTATGTTTTCTAGTTTGTTGTTTATTATTGTCTTTGTTAGTTTGTATGATTATTATTATTATCATTATGTATCATGTTTTTTTTTTGTTCTTACAAGTCTGTACCATATGGTATGGGTTGGTATGGATTGCTTTTTTGTTCTTAAAAGTATTTTACCATATGGTATGTGTTGGTAACAAGGTTATTTGAGGTGGTTTTTGGGTTGTTAGAAGTTTGTACTATATGGTATGGGCTGGTATGCATTGTGTTTTTGTTCTTAAAAGTCTTTTACCATATGGTATGGGTTGGTAACAAGGTTATTTTGTTCTTAAAAGTCTTTTACCATATGGTATGGGTTGGTAACAAGGTTATTTTGTTCTTAAAAGTCTTTTACCATATGGTATGGGTTGGTAACAAGGTTTTTTTTGTTCTTATAAGTCTTTACCACATGGTATGAGTCTTTACCATATGGTATGGGTTGGTATTATTGTTATTCGTACCTTTTACCACATGGTATGTGTTGGTAGAATTGTTTTTACTCACATTTTTGTTATGTTTTTGTAGCTTTGTTTGTTGGTTTCAACAATCATCACCAACTGACTGTCTTTGCAGCTGCTCTTCTATATGATGAAACAACGACAACATTTGAATGGCTTTTCGATCAGTTTTTGAAATGCATGGGAGGTGTGAGACCGTTATCAATGTTTACTGACCAGGCTGCTGCAATTGCTGCTGGTATAAGGTCTGTTTTCCCATATTGTTTTCATGGGTTGTGTACATGGCATATTGCTCAGAATGCAGTTGTTAATCTGGGAAGTTTGTGTGACTCTGACTTCCTTCGTGAGCTTAGTTATTTGATGTATAATGCTGATGATGAGGATGATTTTGAGTATAATTGGAAGAAGATGATTGAGAAGTGTTTTCCTGGGAAGGGACCTTTGGGACACAGTTGGTTACAGGGCATTTACAAAGTCAGGACGAAGTGGTCTTCAGCCTGGGTGAATTGTCATTTTGGTGCGGGAATGAAGAGTACCCAGCTAAGTGAGTGCTGCAATAGTAATATTCGACATTACTTGCAGTCAGAGTTTAGCGTTAGTAGGTTCTTTGTGCACTTTGAGAGGATGCTTGATAATAAGAGGGATGCTAAAGAACAAGAAGAGTACTACGCCTTATGTTGGCTGATTCTCGGTTTTCTACTAGCCCTATTGTGAAGCAAGTTGCCAATGTGTATACGCCGAAGATATTCAAGTTTTTCCTGGATCAGTACAAGGAATCTCTTGCGTATAATATTTTTTCCAATACGGAGATAGAACCAGAAGGACATGTAGGACTGTTTGATGTCTTCATATTGGAGGATGACCTTACAAGGTTGGATAGTAGGGTGTTGAAGGTTGATTTTGAAACCGGTGAAATCAAGTGTTCGTGCCGTAAGTGGGAGTCAAGTGGTATGATCTGTAAGCATCAAATTAAGGGATATGATATGTTGTGGTCTACAACATGCAATCTGAAGTTCCAACACATTCCTAACAGTTTGATTTTGAAGCGGTGGACAAGGGCAGCGAAAACTGGAGGGAACTTTTCTTTTGAAGTTCCGTCTACTGATAGTCCATCGAAATACTGTTCTCGTCTTTTCAATCTGTTAGCTGTTTCTGCATCAATGATCAGCAGGGTTGCATTGGATGATGATTTGTATAAATCAGCCATGGCCTTCATGACTGATTTGATCAAAAAGTGTGAAGCCCTATCGATTACTGAACCTGCTGGAACAAGCACGTCTTCTAACGGTGACAGTAAGTTTTTAATTGTTTAGAGTTTTGTGTTTTGATATATTCATTTTTTTGAGGAGAATGATTTTACATATATCTGTCATTGATTGTAGTTTGTTTTTGTTATCTTGGTATAGATGATGTACCGGTCCAAAAAGTGAAGGGGTTTAAGCCTAAAAAAGATTCATTCAAGCCTTCGAAACGACCAATTCCAGTTGCGGAGGCTGCAAGGGCTGTAAGTAAGAAGAAGAGAAAAACTAGCAGGCTTGAGGATGAGAATTTGAAGGCTGTTGAAGAAAGTTTAAGGCTGAAGCTGTAATAGTTTTCTTAAGAGGATTATTTGAATGAATGGTTGGTTGAGTTGTTGAAGCTATTTTGTTCTTTTGGATTGGTTTTTGGTTTGTTGGATTAATTTTACAATGTCATACCATGTGGTATAATGTGTTAATTTGATTTTATCATGTCAAACCAGGTGGTAAAATGTGCTATTTTGGAAGTTGAATGTGAAAGTTCTGTTTTATAATTGATTTTACCATGCTATACCATGTGGTATAGTGTGGTAGTTTGGAAGTTCTGTGTGATAATTGAGTTTACATTTGCCATACCACATGGTAAAATATGATATTTTGGAAGTGGCATGTGTGGTAATTGATTTTACAGTGAATTACCTTGTGGTAAAATGTGGTAATTTGGAAGTTAAATGTGAGGGTTCTGTGTGATAATTGATTTTACCATGCCATACCATATGGTATAGTGTGGTAATTTGATTTTACCATGCCATACCATATGGTATAGTGTTGTAATTTATTTTTACCATGCCATACCATGTGGTAAAATATGGTATTTTGGAAGTGGCATGTGTGGTAATTGATTTTACAGTGCATTACCATGTGGTAAAATGTGGTAATTTGATTTTACCATGCCATACCATATGGTATAGTGTGGTAATTGATTTTACCATGCTATACCATATGGTATAGTGTGGTAATTTGATTTTTACCATGCCATACCATGTGGTAAAATGTGGTAATTTGGAAGTTCTGTGTGGTTAACTGATTTTACATTGCATACCATGTGGTAAAATGTGGTAATTTGATTTTTACCATGCCATACCATGTGGTAAAATATGGTATTTTGGAAGTGGCATGTGTGGTAATTGATTTTACAGTGCATTACCATGTGGTAAAATGTGGTAATTTGATTTTACCATGCCATACCATATGGTATAGTGTGGTAATTGATTTTACCATGCTATACCATATGGTATAGTGTGGTAATTTGATTTTTACCATGCCATACCATGTGGTAAAATGTGGTAATTTGGAAGTTCTGTGTGGTTAACTGATTTTACATTGCATACCATGTGGTAAAATGTGGTAATTTGATTTTTACCATGCCATACCATGTGGTAAAATATGGTATTTTGGAAGTGGCATGTGTGGTAATTGATTTTACAGTGCATTACCATGTGGTAAAATGTGGTAATTTGATTTTATCATGCCATACCGTATGGTATAGTGTGGTAATTGATTTTACCATGCTATACCATATGGTATAGTGTGGTAATTTGATTTTTACCATGCCATACTATGTGGTAAAATGTGGTAATTTGGAAGTTCTGTGTGGTTAACTGATTTTACATTGCATACCATGTGGTAAAATGTGGTAATTTGATTTTTACCATGCCATACCATGTGGTAAAATATGGTATTTCGGAAGTGGCATGTGTGGTAATTGATTTTACAGTGCATTACCATGTGGTAAAATGTGGTAATTTGGGAATTAAGAACACATGTTAAGTATTTGCTAACATAATAAAAAACAGAACATTTCATTTAGTCATAATACAAACCATAATAAGTTGTTTCATACCATCCTACTAATTAAAATGAAGTGGCTACTGAACATTGTGAGTTTGTTCTCAAAAGCTTACTTATACCCTCCTACTACTTAACACAAACGATAATAGAATTTTCATCTCCTTCCTTTCAACTCTTTCTTCTTGTTCTTCATGTTGCAGTACTTTGTTGCTTCTTTCATGATCCTTTCCCGTTCAAGATTTTCTTCATCAAGAATGATGTCCAACATCAGGCACTCCCTTTCTTCATTTATGAGATCAATCCTCTTCCAATCTTTGGTCAGGGCACTGTTGTACTTACCTTCCCAGTGTCTCATCCACCTGATGATGTACATCCCACATGAAATTTGATCTGGTTGTGTAACCTTCTCGAGGTTGAACCAGGTAAACCTCTCCCACCTTACTGTCTTGTCTGCAAACTGTGTCTTCATGTAGTTGATTGCGTACTGGACAACCCTCTCTGCCATTGGTTTGTAGTGTTCTGTAAAATCTTTGTGACGGAGACTGTCGAGTACTTCAAATCTCTCTGCTTTGATGTTGACACAAATCATGATGTAGTGCTTGTTATTACAGTAAGGGAAGAACCACTGCAAAATAATTTTACCACAGTATACCATATGGTAAGCAGTTGCCATATAAGTGATGAATAGTAAGTTAAGAACCATTGCAAACTAATTTTACCACTATATACCATATGGTAACCACTGCAAACTAATTTTACCACTATATACCATATGGTAACCACTGCAAAAATTGTGGTGAGATACTTACAAGGTTACATTCTGTGAAGCTGAGGTTTTTTGCCCATTCTTTGTTGGTGATGTCCAAGTCCACTTTGTTGTAGTAATCGTCTGGAGATAGTACAGGATTGCCACTATCAATGTCCAGTTGGCAGTCACCCTGAAAGGTTGTGGTTGTTATTATGTGTTTTATATATGTGTTGTCTAAGAACTATTGACAGAATATGGGTGGGTTTACTTACTGCCAAAGATGTATCGAAGAACCACCTTTTGAATTTTCCTTTTTTGCTTCATTCCTGTTCATTACATCTCCATACCAGTCGACGACATCAGTTGTGATTTCACAGCCAATGTCAATCAACTGTACTGACTCCCTTTTCAGCAAGAATGTTCCATCCTTCCTTTTAAACATTATCTCATCACTGTATAAAAGCACATCACAACAGGACGGATGGTTTACTTTAATTTATGACATCAAACAATAGGTTACCACAACAAAACCATAGCTTACCACATCTTACCATATGGTAATAAGTAAAACACACCAGCTTACCACATCTTACCATATGGTAATAAGTAAAATAGAACAGGAGTTATGGTTTAATCCATTCTTTAACAACAAACCTTAGCTTACCACATCATACCATATGGTATTAAAATAAAACAAAACAGGACTTGTGCATTACTACATTTTGTAACATTAAACCATAGATTTATCTAATTTTACCATATCTTACCATATTTTACCATATGGTAACAAACTAGATCACTACAGTAAAATCATATAACAGTAGAAGTTTTAAGATGATGACTTACCTCTTGACAAATTTCTTGTTCTTGCATCTTATGTACTCCAAGATGTTGCTGAACATATCATCAGGTGTTGTTTGTGTTGGTGTTGACCATTCAACTGGTGTTTTTTGTGATTGTGGAGCAACTGGATCAACAGTTGGAGAATTCAGGTCCTCAAGGTAAGCATCTATGCATTCACGGACTTCCTTGAGCTTCTCTTGGCTGTTTGTGTACAGATTTGACCATATAGCATATGACGCCGTCTGTGACTGGGTGCTTTGTGGGTGTGCTGGTGGTGGTGTTGTTCTTGCCTTCTTTTCATATACATTCAAATTCTTCACCACGATTCTTCTTTTGCGAGGCTCTCCTGGTTGATCGGTTGCCGTGTTGGTAGTCAACTTCGTTGGTGTTGTTGGTGTTTGACGGTTGAGAGGGCTGAGATCAAAGGATGGAATGTCGTCTTCCCTTGTCACTTTAGGCTTCTCAGCAGCTTCGGTTGTCAGTTTTGGAGCCTCTTCTCGAACAACATCATCTGACACCGTTTTCTCGCTGTCAGTTTCTGGAGTCTTTTGCGCAGCTTGCCCTGTATTCCCTTCTTCTGTTGTTTCCTTATCAACTTCCATTGGATCTGCTGTTTTGGTAGCTGCTTTTTCTCCTGTTTCTTTTGCAGATGTCTGTTCTGGAACTGCTTTCGGGGTGTCCTCTTGTTGTGGTGTTCCCTGATTCAGACCTTCTTGAACAGATTGTTCTGGTGGTTCTGTTTCAACTTCCCCCAGTGGACCTCCTTCTTTTGGGATGCTTTCCCTATTCACAGCTCCTGGATCAGAAACATCTTGCTCCTTTTCTTTTGGCTTCGGTGTAGATGCAGCAAGATCGACTGTAGATGGTTGTGAATCATCTTCTTTCTGTGTTTGCTCCTCCTTCTCCTCTTTGTTGTGGTCTATCTTTGCCTGTTTGAATATTTCATTGAGTGTTTTATTCAAACTGGCATTCATTTCTTCATCATTCTCTTCTTCATCATCTTCACACTGAAATTTTTCTCCTTCTGTTGGCTGAACATTTTCATCACAGCTTTCTTTCGCAAGATTCTCCTTGTGTCTGATTAGATTGTCAATTTGGCTTTTGTATTGGTCTTTGATTGCTTTCATCATTGCCTTCATTGATGCTGCAAGCAGTTTGATTGCATTCTCAGCCTGCATAATGGGAGTTTTTGTAAGATACCATGGTGGTAATACATGGTATTGGCAATTATTATCACTATTCTGCATTTTTTATAACATGAAACTATATCTTACCACACCTTACCATATGGTAACAAAGTAAAACAGAACAAGAATTATGGTTTCCTCCATTTTTATAACATGAAACCATTGCTTACTACACATTACCATATGGTAACGTATTAAAACACAACAGGACTTATGTTTTCCTCCATTTTTATAACATGAAACCATAGCATACCACACCTTACCATATGGTAACAAACTAAAACACAGCAGGACTTGTTGTTTTTTTGCTATTTTTAAAACATGAAAGCATAGCTTACCACACATTACCATATGGTAACAAAGTAAAACAGAACAAGAATTATGGTTTCCTCCATTTTTATAACATGAAACCATTGCTTACCACACATTACCATATGGTAACGAAGTAAACCACAACAGGACTTATGTTTTGCTCCATTTTTATAACATGAAACCATAGCTTACCACACCTTACCATATGGTAACAAACTAAAACACAGAAGGACTTACGCTTAGCATGAATTGGACAACTGTAATATAGATAATTTGTACTTACTTGGTTGACTGTTCTGATATTCTTCAAATCAAAGTTCAGTGATGATGGCTGGTCTGGACTTTTGTTTCTTTGTCTTTTCGGTGATTCATAGACTGGCTCATCCTCCTCTTCCTCATCAGTTGCATCATCAGCCTCATCATCATTAATGTTGGCAAGCTTTTCGATCTCGTTCAACTCTTTTCCATTGTAGTAGCTCTTAATGTTCTCAAAATTGCTATCAACATTGTTATCATCATAGTAGCTTACTGTTGGTGTTCGAAGCTGGGTTGAGAATGCCATTTCGTCCAGTTTGTACATGAAGCATACCTTTTTATGCAGATAGTTGTATTAGTTTTTTCAAAGAGTATCATTTATATATAAAATATATGAGTAACAAGGTTGAAATGGCCAAGGGAATGGAGACTTACTGTAAGGAAGTGAAGATCTGCACTGACATAGAGCTTTGGTGATTTCAATCCTTCATTCATGTGTTTGAAGAAGTATTTGCACCAGTTGTAGCTGGTGAAATGTTTCAGTTCTTCGGTCTTCAAGTACTCAAGCATGTTGAGTTCAGCCATAGGTGCTGAAGTTGGACACAGCAAGCCTCCGGTGACCAGCAGAAAGAACAATTGCATCCATCTCTTAGTCAGTGTGGTTGTAGGAAGATCTTTTTCTACCTGACTTAGCTTTACCCTTGGAGTGGATGTTCCATCTACTTCGAGTAGGGTTTCTACTGCATAATCTGCTGCGTCATCCCAAGAAATCGTGGGAGGTACAACTTCCCTATCCCCCATCGGCAGACCATATACCCTATGAAAGTCGATTGGTGATATCTTCATGTGTGTCCCGTCAGGTAACTTGAACGATTCTTTCTCTGGATCGTATTTGTTCATTACGAACAGTGCAAAATGGTTGTTTATCTTTGTCTGCTTGATTGATATTAAGCCTGCTAGGCCTAATATGTCAAGTTGCTCTTTCCGCTCATCTGTTATTGACCTTGCAATTGCAGATATTCTTGTTGGGCTGCACCTTGTGCGAAAACTGTGTCTTGGTTTTACCATAGTGTACCTGAATGTAGAAATTAGTAATAGTCTGTTAGTATGCTTTTTACCATAATATACCATATGGTACGATAATGGTTTCCTACCATACGAAATCAAACCATATATTTATCTCATTTTACCATATGGTAATTACATCAAACCATGTCTTATAACATATTACCATATGGTAACGAAGTAAAACACAACAGGACGTATGTTTTCCTCCATTTTTATAGCATGAAACCATAGCTTACCACACATTACCATATGGTAATAAACTAAAACACAGCAGGACTTATTGTTTTTTTGCTATTTTACAACATGAAACCATAGCTTACCACACATTACCATATGGTAACAAACTAAAACACAGCAGCACTTATGGTTTTTTTGCTTTTTTACAACATGAAACCATATCTTACCACACATTACCATATGGTAACAAACTAAAACACAGCAGCACTTATGGTTTTTTAGCTTTTTTACAACATGAAACCATAGCTTACCACACATTACCATATGGTAACAAAGTAAAACACAGCAGGACTTATGGTTTTTTGCTTTTTTACAACATGAAACCATAGCTTACCACACATTACCATATGGTAAAAAACTAAAACACAGCAGGACTTATGGTTTTTTGCTATTTTACAACATGAAACCATAGGTTACCACACATTACCATATGGTAACAAACTAAAACACAGAAGAACTTATGGTTTTTTGCTATTTTACAACATGAAACCATAGGTTACCACACATTACCATATGGTAACAAACTAAAACACAGAAGGAGTTACGGTTTCTTGCCTTTTTATAACGTGCAATCATAGTTTACCACGCCATACCATGTGGTAACGAAGCAAAACACAACAGATTCTACACCAGTTCAGCAATGCATGCTAACGATTCGGTAATGTAGCAAGTTTTACTACAATTTTCACATGAAGAGTGACTGAAATACTGTTTCTATTGTTCTATGGATGGATTTCGAAGAAAGAAGTGAGGTTTTACCTTGATATTTTGTGCGAAAACGATTTTTGAGACTCGTTGAAGTTGGAAACCCTTCGTTTTTCGACGAAGAAGCGAGAACAGTGTATCGTTGAATGATTCTTCGAAAAGCTTTGCGAAAATCGTTCGATTTGAAGTTTTTTCTGGAAGTTTTTGCTGCGATTTTGGTGAGAGAATTGAGGAACGGGAGGAAGAATGGAGAGAAGGCGGGACGGTTTTCGCGGTCACGTCTGCAATTCAAATTGTCAGAAGGAGAGAAGGCGTGATTACCTTTTTGCCCCCGCGTGTATTTAATTGCCATGATCTGACGGCTGGGAAGATGGCGCGATGGACGGTCAGATGGACGGTTACTGACCGTTACTGATAGGTCGGTTACTGATAGGATCCGGACCCCATGGGCTTGGTTGGTGGTTCGGCCCGAAAATGGGTTGAAAGCAAATAACTCTAGATCAAAGTCGGTCGGTTTTGATTTCACCGGGGAAATAGGGAAGAAAGCCGTTAACCCAAATTACACCTCTGAGTTCTGACCTAGTTTAGTTACTAAACTATGATGATAAAAATAGACGTGGCTATAATCAAACGGGGCGGGGCAAATTTCTCGTTCTTGCTCAGTGTGTCTCTTTCGTCGAGTACTTCTCTTTTTTCTTTTAATAAGTTAGTGTCCGGATCTCGTTGTTCTATTTTTTATATTTTTTTTAATGTTAGTTTAAATACCATATATATAATGTATTTAGCTTGTTCCACAATTATAGACTTCTGCAGCTATTCCCTTAACCTAATAGTTGCTTAACACATATTGAATCGAGCCGCTTTTCAACTTTATCGGTATTTCGTAGTCTTAAATATAGGTATACAAATATTTGGTTTTTCCAAATTGATATAATTTAAGTAAGGATATCGAATATAATTTGATGTGATTTTGATTTTCAAGCTCGAGTCTTTTCATAATGTCATATAACTTATTAACTATATAACAAAAAATAATGTTATATAACGTAACCAATCGAACAGCTTAGTTCATTAAGTTTTTCTTAAATAACTAACTTTGTATATTAGACAAATAATTAACTGATGGAAGTATTGGATTGGCGTGTGTAAATAAAATACTATGTGAAATTAATATTTATTGATTTTTAGGTTGAATCTATGTAGGGTAAAATGATTCTTTTTAATTGGAATTTTCTTTCTTGATTCTTTTTATAATATAGAGTGTTATGTTTTTTGTGGTTTAACATAGAGAACGATGAACAATCTAGAAAGTGTCGACATTTCTAACCACTTGAAAATTTGACGTTTGAGTTTTGCTTTTTGAGACCACCATCTTCTGTGGCTGTAAACTCTTTCATTTCCCTCCTTTGAATCTTTTGGAAAAGTAGACGAAGAAAATTAAGAACAATTTAATCCTCTAGAAAAACATATATAATACATTCAAACTCAACCCACAGAAAGGGACCAAGTAGCTTTTCAAAGCATACACTTGCTGACTTTACTTATTTCTTATTATACAATTGACTGATAATGTTTTTCTAATAATTAACTGACATTTTTTAATTTCGGTATTAACAAATGAAACTTACTAAATTGTTAAACTTAATATGTTAGTTGATGGTCCATCAATGCCACATTGGCAACTAACAACATAATTAATCAAGATGATTAGTCTTAGATATTCTAACACAATATTTCGACTCAATTTAGAATAAGTGATTTCGGATAAATTCATATCTAGAGAACATCAAACTATTGTAGCTTTCAGACTTCATCCAAAGGAACACTTCTAGTCATTGGACGTTGGAATTGTTGAAAATCTTTATTTTGATCCATCGTATCATAATTCTGCATGTTCAAATAAAATACGTACTAAGAACAATCAATAAAATATCATTTCATCCAACTGGTTTGTAGTTAAGTTAAAAAGACTTCTCCATGCTAAATTCAAGGAATCAAAATAAGCGTGAATCTCAAATTAAGTCGATCCGCCAACTATTCAATTGCTAATCTATCTACACTATATTTAATAGTAAAAAACAAAACTATCACCCCCATTAAAAATTCTCTACACCCATAGTGTTTTTTTAAGCAGTCTTTTCGTAATTGTGCCTCTTTTTTCTTGAGATAAATAAAATGGTTTAATCCATGAACTAATTGTACACTCACTCGTTTGGTTGAATGAGTTTTATTTTTATCATCTATAGTAATGAGTTGATTCATAATATTTTTTATACTTGAAATATTTGATATGTGATTTAGATGTGTTTAGGAAGGGAAAGTATCGAGAAAGATATTAAAAAAAAAACACTAAGATAGAGAAAGAGGGGTCGGACACAAGAGATTGGTTGGACTAAGATAGAGAATAATTCCATACTAGCGTGGTCCCCGGCCATTTGACTGGAGGAAGGTGAGGTATGAAATTTGATAATGTAATGGGGTGTATAGCTTATTGTTTTTTTTTTTTGAAACACGTGATAAAATAGTGAATTTTAGTAGAAAAGAGACATGAATGATGCAACGAATAAAAAATCAGCCTTATGAACCAAAATCAAGTACTTGTTACCTTGTGAAACAATATTTTTTCTGGTAATATGATGAGGTGGAGTAAGTTCTATTGAAACTGAATTCCAGAAAATTGAATAAAAAATCGTCTATCCCGCCGGCTTTTGGGAAATGAGCATCTCACAATTGTTGCTAGCTTTTACTCGGCCCGTTGGCAGATTAATTTGCTTTATAAAACTTTCATCTTGTCATCATTGTGCTTTCTGTTTTTTTGCCAAGCCATGATAAAATCTAAATAAATCAAGAATGAACAACACTATTTGGGATAGGAACCACCGTTCGTGTATCCCTAGAAAATGGTGGTAAACACGGACTCACCTGCCAAATTGGTTTGGATTGAGATTTTTATCGGGTATCAGGGAACTATGTGATTATAAATTAGACTTGATCAAAATGGGTCAAAACTTGAAATTCAGCTTGTTTAACCAAACCATGTCAAACTCTAATTATTCTTTACTTTTAAACTTTCTATTTGAAAATAAAAAATAATGAAAGAAAAGAGATGACTGCAATTCGCCATAATATATATTTGAAATGATAAAAATTGGACTAATTGGGTTGGTCGAGGTTGAACCATTGAATAACTTTAAAATACATTATATTTTACCCACTAAGATATAAAATAATAGCATAATATATATTATGCTAGAGAAAATAGCTTGTTTTAGAATGACAAACCCATGATGTGCATTTGTTTTACTTGATGGGCAAATCCCGTGTAGGTTAGGCCCATTCAACTCTTTTATTTTATGATTAGCGGTTAGCCCATCAGAATCCATGTATTAGTTTATTGTTAAATTTTTTCTTTTTAGCAATAAAAAAGAGTATTGTTTTTTGCCTTTTCATATATATATTTTACCACCACGGAGAAATAAAAGGACTTAAAGAAAAAAATTGACACTCCTGGACCCGTTTAAATCCGCATGTGTACGGTAAGTTGGCCCGTTCCACAGGAAAAAGAAAAAAAATTGACACTCCCTATTATACCCTTCCTACAAACACTCCTGGAGCAAGGAATTTGAAATGGGGGAAGGGGTTTTTCCTCTCTGCGATTATATGTTTTTAATTTAAAAAGATACAACAAATGTACTTAGTGTGATTGGTTATGATCTTTGCTTTTCTTTAAAGTTGTCATGGTACGAATCCTAGTAAGTGTCTTTTTAATGAATAAAAAAAAGTAATTGTGAAGACCAAAATATCCTTCCTACTTTCACTCTGGATGCAGGAAATTTGAAATGGGGCTTCAAGTTTTCTCATTTGGCTTTTATTTATTGTGTAGATGTAGATTGATTGTTTTGGGAAGATCTGTATTAATGTATGTCATCTGTAGAGACGTTGATCCTATTTCTACTAGGTAAATCAGTTTAAAGGTCATTAATGATATGTTAGGACACATCGAGTCATGCTCAGGCGCTCTAAGCCTTCGCATCCTAATAAACTACTCTATAAACAGACCAACCTCTCCAATAAGCTTGTAACCTTTCAATCTCCAACACAAGCACCAATTTCCAACTCGAATTCACCCCAAGATGGCCCTCCAAGCTCCTAACTCCCCCACGGCAGCCGGGGCACCTTCCTTCTAGTTCAAAGATCGCCTCCTCGAGCCTTGGACCAAGCACAAGAGGTTTAAGCGATCCGGCCAGCATCCCACTGAAGTCGAGTGTCTCGGAGCTTGTTGCCTCGTCATGCTTACTTGCAACACCACAATGAGGACTCCTCTTCACCTGCGCTGCTACCGAAGGCCACTACAAAAAAGAAGTTGCGAAAGGCGGAAGCACGTCTGCGCCTTCTGCGAGAAGAGCTTTCCGAACGCTCCTGTCCACAGCGGCCACATGCGGCGGCACTACAACCGCAAGAAGAGCGTAGGTGAGTCTATGGAACTTTGTATGTCCTCTAAAGTGCTTACAAAAGGTTTGTGATCGCTTACAATGTTCGAGCATCAGCCCAACGAGTTAGACTGGCGTGTGGCCTTGCTATTCGTTAGATTCTTTCTCTCAAGTGAGGATAATTGTCTCATTGGTAATTTGGTATTGTCATTATGCGAGCCCTTTCCAGAATTAGGTGCCCATTGGGCCTTATTTGACTGATTGGGGTCGGGAGTGAGTAGTTGCACTTTTTGCGCAACTTGATTTATTGGACTACCGGTGGAGCCATGCTTTAGCTTATCGGGCATAACACTAAGTATACTTATTATTTGTGGACTGTGGTATTACTGGTAATTGGTTGAAATTTAGTATTTCATAGGGTAGCCAAAATCGAGTAATGAGGGTATTTATTGAGTGTCTTTTTAAATTGATGTTAGGAACGAGTAGATACTTATTTATCTTAATGTGTATGGTTATGTAATTAAAACCTTTTCTTTCTATTTAAATTATTTACACATTCTCTAGCATTAATTAATCCTAAAGCAACACAATTGGAGGGACAAGAGTTGGCGTACCTACTTTAGAGAACAAAAATACGAAGTTGGAAAATTTCGAAAAACATTCGCGAATTAATAGATGCAACCGAAAGACAACGAGCGGTTTTTTACCAAATATAGGCCTACATATGGTGGATGAGAGTAAGAACGAAAAATAATTAACGACAATACAAGCTCTTTGTAGGATTCAGCTTATCAGACTAATTATTTGTCAATCACTAGTGATCGACTAGGACTCTATAGAGTTCAACCTCTTTGCATGTGTTGTGAACTTAGCAGGATTAAGAGTTCAGGACTAGATCGTAAGAGGTAGAATTGATGAGATTATTGAGGTAATCACTAATCTAGAGATTGTTTGGACTGATACAATAATTTTTTTATTAGAATTCTGTAGACGATAAGATTTTGGTGGAAGGGAACAAAGGATTGATGGTAGACGGAGATAAAAAAAATTGGAAGATGATGAGAAACAATAAGACCCTGGAATGGAATACTAGGATGCCATTTGGAAAAACTTAGGTGTTCAGGCGGGAGGGGCATAAGTGTTTTTTCCTTTTTTAAATAAAATTTAAAATGCACAGTAACTTTAGACAATTTTATCATTTTATGTATAAGATAGGTAACAAATTTTTAGAATGGGCTATTGAAATTTATTATTTTATTCTTGATATGGATTTATATATTGCATTAAAAATTAGAGAGAAATTATAGATGTTGTAGTATTTTATCTAAAATTTAGTAGTATATTTATTAATTTTTTAAACACAAATTTCAAATATTTATTAATATTTTAAATGTACAATACTTGGAAAGTAGACACTGTTCTGCTCTTGCTCCCTCTCCTCGTCCTATTCCATGCATTGGTAATTTAAAGTAATTCGATCAACATACAAGCGAAAAACTAGTATATATAATAGAGTCAGCACTTATAAATAAACTCAACGGGGCGTGATACGTGACATAACTAATTGCCACAAACCCACGCTCCCAAACTTAGAAGAGGATACAATAACCACAAATAATGATATATCTTGAGAATAATTGTCTCACAACAATTATTATTAAAGTCAATTGACAAGTAGTGCCACCAAACAGATTCGCATGCCTCGACACTAAAAAATCTGTTGAGAAATATTCAACTAGTTAAGGACGATAATCTTTAAGGATGGCAAAAATATCCGTAACCGTGGATATCCACTCGAATCTGACCTAATCGGGTAGGGTAAAATTCGAACCCGAAAGACTTTTAGTGGGTACGGGGAAACCCAAACCCGAATATTGTGGGTAATGGGTTGGCATGGGTTTTTCACTATCCAACCTGAACCCGCTCGATTATACACATTCATATGTATTTTGTCTAGAAATAATCATTATTTTTCTCCAACATATTTAATATTTAGCATATAAATATAGTATATTCTTGAATTATTGTTGTAATTTTCTTCATTCTAGTGAATTATTGTTGTATTTTTCCTCTTACATAATATGAGAATATGCGGGATTGTTAACATATTGGTTGGAGTTATGAAAAAAAAATTATTACCCATGGATACCCGTGGATACCCAAAACCCAAACGGGTATGGGCATGATATTTTCCACCCCCAAATTTGATGATCCTTTTGGAGATCTCCCCCAAATATAGAGACTCCTCCATTTATAGAGGCTCCATTGAAGCCAACTTTCCCCAAATATAGAGGCTCCCCCATTTATAGAGGGTACATTGGAGTTAGCCTAATATTTAGTTATTTCAATTTCCCCCCAAAACTGTAAAGGTTGAGAAGAATATAAAAAGTCCCCCACCAATAAAAAAAAATATATTTAGTGGTGTACCTAATGAGAATATATATGATACATACAGTTGAAAGTGGAAAGGGAGGGGAGAGGGTGTGCAAGCATGACTTGTGGTTGCAGATGCAGATCCCCATCAATCATGCTGCTCTTTATTGATAAAAATATGCTAAGGCCAGGCCACCTATATACCTCAGAAATGAGAAATACAAAAAGAAAATATAACTAAAGATATGCATAGTAGTTAGTTAGTAATAGTATACAAGATAAATATGGAAGAGGTCAATCAAGAAGGGCAGGGAATCCATACTATGTCCTACCGGAAGTTTTTTCGTCATTTGCTTGCTGGATTTAGAAAATGAGTGATTAAAATTTGGATTTTGAATTTTTTTAATTTATAATGGATTTGGTTAATTATGAATTTGAAACAAATTGTTGTTTGCTTGTTGAATTTGATGAATTAAATTTGTAGTATGAAACACAATTTACCTAGTTACCCTTATTTCTCTATTTTTATTTGTTTTTATATAAACCAATCTCGAATGACAAATTGAACATGATTCTTAATCAAGGTAGAATCACTTTAATCTTATCCCAACTTGGTAAGAAAAATGATAGAGTGAATTAAGTATTATTTAATGAAACTAAAGATTTGAAACATCATGTTACGATTTTACAAATACACAAGCCCTTAGATTTCAACTATCTCTAATAATTTTTTAGTTTACTTTAATCAGAAAAGTTGTAAGAAGTAAGAACACAAATTTACTATGGTGAAAGACAAAAAAGAAAAAAAAAGCCTATCTAAAAACTGGTGCGCCCATCCCAATCGAGGAAAAGCCCAAAAGGAAAGAAACGCGGAAGCCCAAATACACAGAGCCCGCGAAGTACGGAAAAAAATAAAATGGCTTCGCCTGGTTTCGAACCGGATACCTTCAGTGTGTTAGACTGACGTGATAACCAACTACACCACGAAACCGCTTGATGCATAATTGAGATTTAACGTTTTAATTAAAACCAAACGAAACGAATTTTCGGTATTCTACAATCTTGGCGGCCGAACAACGCGAACTCTCTCCCGCCGCGTTACGACTTACGACTCTCGAATTTCAGTTCTTCTCCCCCTAAAGTCCCAAAACCCTCCCTTCTTTTCCGGAGTCCGTTTCAAACTCCTACCAAAAGAAAATCAGAACTTTCCTTTTCTCCTCCGCAGACGTTTCTTCTTCCTTTGATTTCAATCTCCTCTTCGCTCCTCTCTCTCTCAGCAACTCCAGAGTAGTAACAATGGCTACCACATCAAGATGGATTCGACCCGAGGTATTACTATTCGCTCTCTCTTCAATTCCACAGACTTGTTTTTCCCTTCCGATTTTGATATGTATGGCTGCTAAGAAAACTGATTTCTGAAAACAACGGAGGGTGTTTCGTTTCTTCTTTTAGGTTTTCCCTCTGTTTGCTACCATCGGCGTGGCGGTAGGGATCTGCGGGATGCAGCTCGTCAGGAACATAACCGGAAATCCTGAAGTCAGGTTTGTATGATCTAGATAAACCCTGTAACAAAGTTCCAGGATTTCTTCCTCTCGCGGTTGCGTGTGTGTTTTTGTGTGATTGGAATCGCCATTCATCTTTCGATTAGGGTGACGAAGGAGAACAGGGCGGCTGGGATTCTCGACAACCAAGAAGAAGGCGAGAAGTACAAAGAACATGCGTTGAGGAAGTTCGTTCGCACTAAGCGCCCAGAAGTCATGCCGGGCATCAATGGCTTCTTCTCTGATCCTCGCTGAAAACCTCCCCAAACCAGTTAGGGTTTCTTTTTTTTTTTTCAGTGCACATTGATGATTCAGTAGTGGTTGGATGAATAAGGTATTGTTCCGATTGTTTTGCAGCTTTGATTGATGCTGCAATGAAACTGTTACAGAATTGATTGGGGGGAGATTTGACCCTCTGAAATTAGATTACATTTTTACATGCTCTTCTGAATCTGCTTACGACTTTGCAATAGTCTCTAGCTTAGCTAACAACGAGCAGAGTTTGTTCGCCTATGCTGGGGTTATGCTCGAACATTGGCTTGGTGTCGTATCGATATTCGATACGATTAAATCAACGGGATCTGTTGCATGTTTAGTGTTCTCCTAGCTGGGTTCTCCTGCATGCTCTTCTACAATCTTTATGCAGGCATTACTCTTTTGATTTAGGGTCTGCCCTGCTAATCGTTACACGACTGTACTTTACGACGACATTGTCACAGAAGCAGAATGAGCACTCTGTCTTTGAGTTGAGCTGTAATGGTTGTACAGAAGCAGAATGAGAGCTTTCGTGTTTAATGGCTTTACTTGCTTGAATGACATTGTTCACTGCTGCTTTGTTGTGTCAATGGGAAGCTGTGGGATGATTCAGGACACTGTAATTCTCTCCTTAGTATTCAGAAGGAAATCCGAAATCCCTCCACATTTTCTAGGGGATGCAACTTAAAGTTCTTCCACGTTATATTCCACACGGTTGATTTAATGTAGTGCACTTGTTAATTCCGTTATTGATGATCATGTTGGACGGTCAATACCTTTAACTAACGGTTAACAAAGTGGTATATTATTGCCCCATGAGGCCAAATTAGCATAGTAGTGTATAGTTCGGATCAATTTATGGTATTACCCAAAAAAATAAAATAATAGATCCCTATGTGTACTTACCTCATGTGGCCAAAGTAGCATAGTAGTGTATATAGTTCGAATCAATTTATGGTATTACCCGAAAAAAAAAAAAAAGATCTCTATCTGTACTTAGGCAAAATACAGCTGTATATCCACAACTATTAGGTTTGTGACAAATATATCCACAACTATCGAAATATACGAAATATCCATTTCCGTCCACTCCGTTAACTCCGTCAGTTAACTTGATGACTGGACAGATGGTGGATGCTTAGTCAGCGTGTTTCTGACCCCACTAAATGACATGGATTAAAAGAGAAAAAAAATTAGGCAAAATACGGTTGTATATCCTCAACTATCAGGTTTGTGACAAATATATCTACATCTATCGAAATACACGAAATATCTAAAAATCGGAAGGTTGTGTGACAAATCTATCCACTTTCGTCTGAAACTATAACGGCGTGTCATACGACGTTAAATTGACTAACGGAATGCTGAATCGATGCCATCTCACCTGCCACATAATCCAAAAAGCAACCAAACTTTACACCGTTCTTTGTTAGACCTCGCTGCTGCAGTCTTCTCTGTTGGCGATTTGGATAGATTCAAACTTTTTTGTTTGAGATTCAAGCTTGGTACCACCATGGCACCGACTGCATGGAAGCAATCGGAGTAAAGGGAGGCAATGGTTGGGGATTGTGGTTGGAATAGAAATCTGGGCTTGGGGTAGGGTTATTTGGGGGTGGAGGCATCGATCGAAGGAGGATCAGTGGTTATCGGGCGTGTTTCTGGGTTGGAATTTTAGTCTCGCGTCTGTGGTTTTTAGGGTTTTTAAATTTCTCTTTTAATCCACGTCATTCAGTGGGGTCAGAAACACGCCAACTAAGCATCCACCGTATGTCCAGTTATCAAGTTAATTGACGGAGTTAACGGAGTGGACGAATGAACATATATCGATTGGGGAACAACATACACAAAAGTAAAATATATCCACAACTATCGAAATACACGAACCTGATAGTGGTGGATATATTTGTCACAAACCTGATAGTTGTGGATATACAGCTGTATTTGGCCTTTATTCAACTAGCCTATTTGGTATCTTCGTTTAAAGTTTGGTTGCTTTTTGACTTATGTGGCAGGTGAGATGGCATCGATTCAGCATTCCGTTGGTCAATTTAACGCCGTTATAGTTTCAGACGGAAGTGGATAGATTTGTCACACAACCTTCCGATTTTTGGATATTTCGTATATTTCGACAATTGTGAATATATTTGTCACAAACCTGATAATTGTGTATATACAGTTGTATTTTGCCCTGTACTTGAAATGGTGTAATAGTATTTTCCTAGTGTACTAAAACTCACTTTAGTTATTCGATTGATAAAAAGTTAATTTCTTATACTATAAACGAAATCCCCAATTGGATTATACTATGATTGGGATCTCTTTTCTTACTTACACTATTCCATTTTGCTCCGCAACCATAAAGGTGTAACTTTCAACACTGAACTCTCCCTTTTTTAGTCCACTAGTCTTTACGTGATTTTAACTATATTATATCTTGAAAAGAGGGCAAGCCTAGTTTTGAAAATTTTACAAGCATGACTTAGGATCTGCGAATTTGTGGCCCCTTAGTAGAATTATTATCAATGGCACGCTGTGCAAGTGCAAGCTTTGATATGTAGAAACCTAAATGTTAAGTTAGCAACATCAAAGGTGGCACTTTGGATCAAGTTTGTCAACCTACCGGTCGCCACGGTTGACTAGCTTTGACCCTGATCCGGTTAAAAAATGGGCCACACACCCACAGGTCGATTGCTGCAAGGTTATCGTGTTGGAGGTCACACAACATCGTTCTTCCTTTTGGTTTGCGAAATACGCCTTTTATTGGATTTTCTCTTCCCTAACCCTATCTTAGAAATTCTACTTTCAACATTTGAATATTGTTGTTATATAAGTGTGTGAATTTTCAATATATGTTGGATTCAAATACGACCCGTTATTTACTTATTATTATTCTGTAATGTTATATGTTATTACTTATATTAGATGAGATTTGATATAATTTACAAATGTATGAAAAATATAATAACATTTTTCAAATATCCGAATTGAATCGAACTAAAACTGTCGAATCAATAACGTTAAACCCACTAATTCGACCGGACCAACAAGCTAAACTAAGTTAACCTTGCTCTGGATTCACAAACAAAATCGAAAAGCTGCCCAGTGTCTTTCCTAACCTCCTCTTTGGTTACCATTGTACATCCACTTCCTACCGTGGATGGCTGTTCAGTTGTTTGTTTAATTCTTTGTTAGAATGATTTTTTCCATTTATGTGACCTTTGTTTATTGGTTTGTGCAATCAGTTGCCATACGAAATTGATGATCTAAAAAAGGGAATTGGTATCTACAACAACAGCAAATACTATCGGTAACTTCTTATATAAAAGCCTTAGTTCTAAGTTAGTATTCATTAAGAAGTTTTTTTATTTTATTTTACAATAATCTTAGTGGCAATTCAGTAAGGCACATATTTGTTTGTTTCTTATATAAAAGTCTTAGTTCTAAGTTTGCTATTTATTAAAAGGATTTTTGGTATTTTACAATAACCTTAGTGGCAATTCAGAAAGGACACATATTTGCTTGATTTCATTTCTCATTTTTTTTTCATTGGGAAGTGGACACATCATACATATTTGTCTCTGTCTCATTTCTCCTTTACAATTAAAATTGGCATTTTGTTCGTATTTGATTTTTGCCGCCTTATGTATTTTTTCGATCAAGTTCGAATATTAAGATGACTAAAAATTTTCTTATTTTTCATGAAAAGAACATGCGTGTCATCTAAACCAATGACACAAGATGATGCATTCTTCTTTCATTATCCTCTCATTTTGTTAAATTTTTATGAATTTTTTATATAATTTTTTTTGTGACGAAAATAACTTCATTGTTCGTATATGGTTTTGCCCCTTTATGTATTTCTTTAGCGATTTGCTAGATCTGAAAACGCCCGCAAGGTGGGAGATCGGAGTCAGGATAGCAATACTCATCAAAGAACAATAAAGTCTCAACAATTCAAATCAAGTTACACAACAAAAAATGATTTCAATTTTACTTTTGTGTATGTTGTTCCCCAATCGATATATGTTCATTGGCCAACGAGTATTTTTATTGTTTGCTTCAATTTATTCCAAAAATGTGTTTTCTCAATTTTTATTCAGCTGCTTAGATGTTCATATTTGTTGTTCCCCAATCGATACCTGTTCATTGGCCAGCAAGTTCATTTTTATTGTTTGCTTCAATTTATTCCAAAAATGTGTTTTCTCAATTCTTATTTAGCTGCTTAGATGTTCCTATTCGTGGAATCTCTTACCATGATTGATTTTATCACCTATTAATTTTTCATCAAATGAGAGTTAAGACTGGTGTGTTTTGAATTTGTGTTCCTTACGTATTAGTTATTACTTCTTACAATCACATGTAATTTTTTACATCGCTCGCTTGACGCGAAACGTAATGGGCGGGCTTCTCTAGTACACCCAAAAATTACAATAATTTCATTATGCATAATTTTTATTTTCACACCCGATGCAAGGTTGACATGTAGTCCAAGGGAAGATGAGAACTTGTTGTCGTAGCAATTGGGGCATGCGATAACTCGCACTAGTCTCTCCTCTCGTCGGATGAGTTGGTAGGGCCTTTCGCCTTCGTGCGACGATGCCGGTAACGGCCGCCTCTTTCGTTTTCCGCCGGTCCTGGCACTCTAGGCATGCAATTGGGATAAATCCC
Organism: Linum trigynum; assembly: GCA_964030455.1. Lineage (NCBI taxonomy): Eukaryota > Viridiplantae > Streptophyta > Magnoliopsida > Malpighiales > Linaceae > Linum > Linum trigynum. Next base: position 11,614,099 of record OZ034814.1, read on the forward strand.
CTCCCGGAAATCATCTGCTACTCATCTGTTCTTCGTGGCAGTGTTCAATCTTGCTCCTCCTTTCCAGTTATCGATTTGTCGATCTTCGTCTCGTCCTGATGGCAGCTGTTCAGTTCAACAATGCCGACGTTGCTGTAGGTGCACAGTGTCTTGACCAAACCCTGATCGGACGACTCTGCAGTCCTCTTCCCTTGCTGCCGACTCTTCGCTCTATTGTTGGCAGGGTCTGGAAGTGTGACTTTTCGGTTGCGGTGGTGGAATGGGATCTCCTTCAGTTTGTCTCCTGACTCAGCCACCGCCGATCGAATTCTCAAAATCTCCACCTGGGTGTTTGAGAAGTTCATCATTCATGTGCGGAACTGGATTACTCCCACGACGGAATTAGCGGCGGATCTAGTCAGAGTGCCTCTTGTGGCTCAATTTTGGGGGGTTCCATATTCCCGCTGCACTGAGAAATTAGGCTCCTTGCTTGGAGCAGCCATGGGTCCTGCAGGTCCAACAACGATTCATCGATCTGCTTCCTCCGGTGGCCTCTACACCCGGGCAAAGGTGACGATTGATCTGCTGCTTCCTCTCCCGGACGAAATCTCCGCAACTCATGTGGATCCATCCAAAGGGAGCTTCAAAGCGCAGGTGAAATTCGAGTCTATTCCCCAGTTCTGTTCCTTTGTGGCGTGATTGGCCATGTGAGCAGATTGTGCCCGAAGAAGGATGAATTGTCAGGGGTTCCTCCTCGCTATGGCAAACATATGGTAGCCAAGGAGTTTGGTCCCCGAGTCAATGATGCTACCTTGGCCCGCCGCCGTAAACGTTTCGTATGGACTCTGGCTGGGATTATCCCTGCTGCTCGGTCGCCGAACACCTCTCGCTACCCAGCAGCGGTACCTCTAGTGACTAGTGTTTCTGGTCAGGACGCTGTACCTTCCCTGCGGATGGCCGATCACCTTCAACAACTGCAGATTGTTGATGTTGCTGAGGGGGGGGAAGTCTACTAGGGCTTTCCCTCTGTCCCAGGCTTGTGACTTGGAAATGGTGGACGTCGCTGAACCTATTGCCAAGAGGGCTCGTATTGTCAATCAAGAGGTTATTTCGACTTCTATGGACTTCAACAGGGTGGAGGCAGCCGGCCCAAACCGGTCCCTAGTTGATAAATGAGCATTCTTGCTTGGAATTGTCGGGGTTTGGGGGCTCTCCTGACAATTCCTGTGCTCCGGGAGGCTCTTGCCCGGGACTCGCCTTTTCTAGTTTGCTTGAGTGAGACTCAACGTGATGATGACTTTGTTGTTCAGCAATTGGGTAATCTTGGTTTTCATGAGGAACGTGTTCATAGTGTGTCGAATAATGGTAGCGGCCTTGCTGTTGCCTGGTCCTCATGTCTAGTGTGTTCTGTTTCGGTTGAGTCATCTAGTTTCTTGTTTTTAGAGTGTGGGCACCAGTCTTTGGGCCGGTTTGCTTTTATCTTTGTACATTTACATTGTGATATTGGCCCTCGTTAATTCCAGCTTAATGAAATTTCTTTTCTTGTTTCGTCGTATGATGATCCTGTTTTTGTGATGGGTGATTTTAATTGCTTACTATCTAGTAGTGAGAAACAGGGTGACAGATCTCCTACCCCGGCGGCTTTAGAACAACTCAATTTGTTCTTAGCAACAGGGGGTCTTCAAGACTTAGGCTTTTTAGTGCAGGTACATCATCTCACGGACAGGGGTTCAGATCATAGGATGCTTCTAACTCGATTTGTGAAGCATGCAGTTCGGCGAGCTCGCCACTTCCATTATGATAACCGGTGGGATTTCAACTCTGATGTCCCGCATATTATTCATTATATATGGAATAAACCTATTGCAGGAACTCCTCTCTTCAGAGTTCAATCGAAATTCAAACAGGTACGCCATGGGCTGCTTGATTGGGCAAAGGCAGGTACTTCGAACTCTGCCCGACTAATCCGGGAAAATCGAGAAGCTATTGATTCAGCAAGGGATGAGGCTGTTGTTGATTGGGCACTGATTGGAAGTCTGGAGGCGCGGTTAACAGAGGCATACTGGCAGGAAGAACTTTATTGGAAGCAAAAGTCCCGGGTTAATTGGCTACAGGGTGGTGATGCTAATACCCGCTTTTTCCACTTATCTACTATGCAACGGCGGAGATCGAATACCATCCCTCTTCTCTGGGATGAGCACGGTGTGTTTCATTCTGACGAACAAAAGAAAGGGGAAGTATATGTCTCTTACTTCCAGAATATTTTCACTTCTAATGGTCGTGACTCTTTGGAATTTGTTAGTAACCTGAATATCCCGACTCTGATAACTTTGGACATGAATGAGTTGCTCACTGCACAGGTTACTAGAGCAGAAATCAAGCAGGCTTTCTTCAGCATTGGGAAGTTTCAAGCTCCGAGATCCGATGGCTTCACAGCTAGCTTCTTTCAGCGATTTCGGGGCGAGTTTGGAGCGGATGTGTCCGAAGCGATCCTTTATTTCTTTTCTACAGGTCGTCTCCTACATAGTATCAATCATACGTGGCTGGTGCTTATTCCCAAAGTATCGAATGCCGACTCTATGAAACAATTGCGACCGATTGGTCTCTGCCAGGTTATGTATAAAGCTATTTCCAAGATCCTCCCAAATAGGCTGAGTGTCGTTCTCCCTCATATTATTAGTCCTTTTCAAAATCGTTTTATTAAGGGTCGTTGCATCACTGACAATATTATTATTGGTCAAGAAGTGATGCAGTTTCTTAAAACCAAAGTTCGTGGACAAGATAAATGGATGGCTCTAAAACTCGGTATGGAAAAGGCGTACGATCGTGTGGAATGGGAGTTCTTGTTTCATATAATGGAGGTGATGGGGTTCTGTGCTCAGTGGATGAAATGGATTAAGGCTTGCATCACGCGTTCGTTTCTCGGTGCTCCTCAATGGCAATGACTATGGTTACTTTCAACCTCAATGGATTATCCGTCAAGGTGATCCCTTGTCACCTCTTCTTTTTGCCATCTACTCAGAAGCTTTTGCAGTAATGATTAGTCAAGTTGTTGCTGCCTCTACGCTCCATGCTTTAAAAGTGCACATGTCTGCTCCTCTCTCTCACCTTTTTTATGCGGATGATAATCCTACCTTTTCCTTCGCGCCTCTGTTCCTGAATGTGCTAACCTCCTGCAACTTTTAGCGGATTATGAGATGTTTAGTGGGCAGCGGGTTAATCTACATAAGTCTGTTGTGTGTGGGAGTGCGAATGTTTTTGAACATGAGTTACTTTCCTTAGTGCGTTTCTAAGAGTTGCGATAATGTCTCCTGATGACAGGTACTTGGGACTCCCATCCCAGCTCCGTCGGTCTAAGTCCTTGACCTTTCAATTTATTGAAGAAGATTTGGCTGCGCGGATACGGAGTTGGAAGTCCAAGGCATTGTCTTTAGTGGCAAAGGAAATGGTTATCAAGGCGATTGGGATTGCAGAGCCTATCTATGCTATGTTGGCTTTCAGACTTCCACAATAAACTTGTGACGATGTAACAGCCAACTCTATAAGTTTTGGTGGGCGAGCCAAGATAAGGAGAATGACATTCATTGGATCTCTTGGCATGCAATCTGTCAGAGTAAGTTTGTGGGAGGACTTGGGATTTTAATCGTTTTAATGTTGCTTTGCTAGCTAAGCAGGCGTGGCGCATACTCTGCAATCCCTCAAGTACTCTAGCACGGATATATCAAGCAAGATATCATCCTCACCGGCTTTTTCTAGAGGCGTCGGCAGGCTCTCGTCCTTCGTGGGCATGGCAAGGCATCCTTGCAGGGAGAGATCTTCTACTTCGGGGTCTAAGATGACAAGTGGGAAACGGGTCTCGGATTCGTACTATAGAGGATAAGTGGCTCCCTTCTCCTCCTCCTTCTACTCGCGTTTTACGACAAGGTGTGAGTATTTGTCCTCCTTTTGTCTCGGATCTCATATGTACTGTGTATCATTTTTGGAAGAAGGATCTCTTACTTTCCCTGTTTAATCAAGAGAGTGTTGATCTCCTCTTGTCCATCCCTCTCCCTATTTCGGCTTTGACTGATCGTTTGATATGGCATTATTCTTCCTCCGGTCTTTACACTGTTAAGACAGGTTATCATCTTTTGACTTCTGAATACAACCTTCGACAGCCTCAGGAGGTGCTCCCTTTTGACACTCGTTTTTGGAAGTTTCTTTGGAGCATTCCAGTGCCTCCAAAGCTAAAGTTCTTTTTATGGCGAGCTGTCCGCGGATTCCTGCCCTTGTAGATAGTGTTGTTTACTAAAACTCTTGTGTCTGACACGATCTGTCCCATATGTTCTGGTGAACCAGAATCCTTTTCCCATTTTCTCTTTAACTGCAGGATAGCTCGAGGACTGTGGAGGTTGGCGGACCTTGAAGGCTTAAACATTACTCTTGGTGGAATGATCCCCGATGAGGCCTGGCAACATCTTTTCTTTTCTATGAATCTTTCAAAAACTGAGATAGCTAATATTGTTTTCATTCTCTGGAGGATTTGGAAGGGGAGATGTTGGGCGGTTCATGAGGGCATTCAATATCTTCCATTGGCTTTGTTTCGGCAGTATCAACGACAAGTGGACGAGTGGAGGGCAGTTGGACAAAATCCTTCGATTCAGCCTCCTGTTGGTAATGTTTCTGCCGCTACTACCCCTTTACATGTTAACAGAGGAATTCCTACGATTTCAGGATCCGCGGCCGTTATCAACGTTTGGTTTGATAGTGCTTTCAAGCGTGGTCAAGGAGGTAGTATTGGTTTTGTCAGCTTTAATGCAACATGTAATGTTCTGTTTGCCTTTGGAAAATTTTATGATGGGATCCAGGATCCATTTATCATGGAATGTTTAGCTCTACGTGATGCCTTACAATGGTGTCTAACTCATTCCTTTCTTGCTTTTCATTTTCATGGGGACTCTCAACTCTTGATACGTCGGATGATTGGAGGCGATGTGCATCACGTTCGGGGTGGCGCTATTCTGGAGGAAGCTAGGAGCTTGGCATCTTCTTTCAACATTGTTTCTTATTGTTTTGTTTCCCGTCAACTCAATAGGGCTGCCCATCATGTGGCACAAAAGGCCCTCTCATCAGGAGTTCGACTATGAAAAAGTGAAAGTAAAAATTACAATACAAATAAGTATGATTTATTGAAAGTTATTAAAAGGGTAATGACTATTTATTAGCCAAACCTTTTTCAGATTCTTTTATATTATCCAAACTTATTAAAATGCTATTAATTAGCCAAATCTTTTGTAATGCATCAAAATATTATCCATTTTTACGTTATCCTTGATAATTTTGTAACTCTTGTCTTAGTTAAAATGCTAAAATTCTGGAATATTGAACTTCACGTATCTCTTCCAAGTCAGTATCATGTTGCCAAGTCAATTTTACAAACAAAATTGCTAACTGGAAGTTAACATTTGGATAATTCTTACCATTTCGATAGGTTTGGTTAATAAAAAATAATCCAAAAAAGGTTTGACTAATAAATAGTTATTACCCTTATTAAAAATAAAAGACGAGAAGTTACATTTGAAAGGTTGCATATTGAACTAGAAATGTGTTTTGGGAAAGGAATGACAAATCGTTCTGGAGGATGTACCGGAAAATTTAACGGTATGATATTTTATAATGACATCGTGGTTAATCGTTTCATTCCGCTAAAAACTGCCTATTGATAGAGTAAATTTTTACGGTTGAACCATCATTACAATATGAATTTTTTTATTATAAAAAGATCATTTGTTTTATCGAATAAACAGCCAGATACACAAGAGTCAAGAGGCCGAAAATAGTCAAGAAACAAAGTTGAACCCAACTAAAGAAGGGAACAACGAAAGAACTTTACGTGCCACTAAATGAGCAACCATGTTACATCGACGACCAATAACCATGACATCCGTAAGATCAAAAGTCTCCCTCAAGGCCAAAATATCTCCAAGGACTGCGCCCACATGGACACAAATCCATTTATCCTCCCGGAGCCTATCAACCACGATCTTTGCATCAAAAGCAACACCATAGACCGTAATCTCCTGTCCAAAAACCACCGCATTGCATCACATAAGGAGAGTAGCTCCGTCAAGAACGAATCAAACACATCCTCATATAAAGCAACATCCACTAATTTTCAGAAGATAAAGATGAAATTTCATAGTGTGGGAAGCTAATGGCCCGCTTGCCATTCCATTTTTTATAATTGCCACAACAAAAAAATCTGAAAATGAAAACGAAGAGAAACAAAACCTGTATAAAATTTGTTTAACTGAGAATTTTTGTGAGTTTTGAAACAGAATCCTCCATTCTATAATTTACAAAATACATAAAGGCAAAACATGGGTTGAAATTCTCCCATTTCAAATTTTATGGCCTGAGAGTGATTCTAGATAAGTCATTTTTGTCCTTGCACCCAGTTCATGTATATATATTAAAAATGTTATCATTGGAGTTCGAATCTTGGTCACTTAAACGAAGAAAGAGCATTGTAACCAATTAGGCTACATCTTATTTATTGTTATTTCTTTAATTAAACTCTAGGAATATGTTTGGTGAATACTTCTATATTTATATTTTATCTTAAGTTATTTATATTTTATAGAAAGAGATTAGTTCTGAAATCGGAACTCTAGCAATATTGTTTCAAACATTAATATTAAATTGTATATGTTGTTTAGTTTAAACAAAATACATAAGTGTAACCAAAATATGGACTTTTGTGACGAGTATAATCATTTTTTTGACAAATCTACACATAATATAATGATAAAATTGGAAACTGAGAGTCTCATTTCAAATTTCGTGGCCTGAGAGTGATTCTATGAAGTTTTTTTTCCGTCATAGTGCCCAATTTATCTTTATATTAGATTTGTGACAAAAAATTACTATTTTGTCACAAAGATCCATGTTTTGGCTACACATATGTACTTTGTCTAAACTGAACCCCATATACAATTTATTATTTAATGTTTGAATCAATGTTACTTGAGTTCCGATTTCACAATTAATCACTTTCTATAAGATATAATAATTTCAGGTAAAATACATTTCCAACTTGGTTGAAGAATCTCTTTCTATAAGATATATTCAATGTTTTAAGATTTTCTATTTCAAATTTTGTGAAGCGAGAGTGAAAGTAGGAACAATATTTTTGTCAACACAATTATTATCTACTTCATATGAAAAAGTATCAATACAAAGATTTGAACCATGATCACTTAAAAAAAACAATAATCGCAACCAATTATACTAAACAAATTTGTTTTATCTTCTTAAATTGTAAACATGCACTAAGCGAAGATTTGAAAACAGAGGAATTTTTACGGTTAGATAGCTTATAAAATCTTCTGAAAAACAAAGTTTAATACATAATTTATAATTTTTATAACCTATAAAATGATGGGTAATCTTAAAATTGCTACACAAATTTCATTGCTTGAAATATTGCATATCGAACTGCAATATTGAATATGAAAAAGCGATGTAGAATTCTTTAAATTAATATAAATTTTCAGAACTAATACGAAACAATAATATTTTTTACAAACTATAGGTGATTAATTCTCTAAAATTTTAGCTTGGTTAACTGCTAAACGTTAAACTTTTGCTAATCAGGCATGAATGGACCCGACAATAATGAGACGATATCGTGTTTAATGTGATGTTCATTTCGTCAGTTTTGGATCAGATGTGTTGATCAATTTATAGGACATTGACATATAAATGAGTTATAATTAACCTCATTATATAATTTTTAATCTTTATAATAATTAATTTAATCTTAATATCTGTGATGTTTAAAATATTTTATGTATGATTTAGAAGTACAATTATTATTTGTGACATCAATTGTAGTCTATTCAAATGTAGTATTTCATCAGGTAGTCAAAATCGAATATTGGGTGCATTTATGACTGTTTTTATCTTGGTGTTGTGAATAGGTAGAAACTTAATTATTATAATGCATATAACTATACATAGGTACATGGTCGAGCTAGCACGACATAGTTAGAGCATACCATGAAGGCAATGTATATGGATCGACCACACAGTCTTTATTTGCGAACTCATCTTTTATGCAGAAATGCGTCATTACTCATTAGATAAAAAAAATTCTAAAAAGAGCATATAAAATTTGAATTAATGCGTAGTTTCTCACATCAACGTGTGACGACTCATATTCTAAGAGCTTTATAAAATACATTCATTGTTTATTTTGAGACTCAAACATTTTTCAATGTACACAACTAAAAATTTATTTATAAAATCATCCTTGATTAACTTCATAGTTGAAAATTCTTTTTTACTACTTGCAGTAATAACAAACAACGTCAACAATAACTTTAGAAACAAGTAAAGTGAAGAAGAAATTGAGATTTAGTATTTCTTTGCAAATGTGTGTGAGGGGGACATTTTTTTGTCTAAAAAATTTGAGGAAGTGTTGAAACTCTTATATCATTTGTTTGAATATTGAATTGGAGTATTGGACATTTTGAAAGCGATATATAATTCTTAAATTAATATTAATTTTCAGCCCGGTTGACCAACTAGACTACATTATATTTATTGTTATTTCCTTGTTTAAATTCTAGAATATGTTTGGTGATGAGTGTACCACGGGCTAGCACGACACGACATAAACACAGACATGAAATATATAGGTCATCCGGGCACAAGGTGGTTCGTGCCGGGCCTAATATTTTCCAGGTCTTATTGAGTATAAGAACAGACATGACACGAAAATAATAACCATTTAATATAAAATTAAATTGGAAAGAATTAATAATCTACAAAAGATATAAAGACAAAACATGGGTTGGCTTTCCAGGGATTCAAATTTCCAGCCACCAGAGAGCTTTCCGGAGGGGCAAGCATGTCATTACATGTGGTTCATTTCACCATTTTTTGATGTGTAAATAAATTTGTAGGCACAGACAAGATAAACCTCGATATACATTTTGATTCTTCATACGAATAAAATAGTTTGAAGAATGAACAACCTTTATACTCACTCTGTAGGTTGAATGAATTTTGGCTTTATCATTTAAAATAACTGGTATATTTATAATATCGGGATATTTGAAATCTTTTCTGTATTGTTTAGAAGTACTCATTATTTGTCCCACTAGTGGAAGTAGGTTGAAATATAATGTTTCATATGGTATTCAAAGTTGAGTACTGAGTGCATTGATTGAGTGACTTTTAACTTGGTGGTAGAAATGACGATACACCTATTCATGAAAATGTTTATAGTTGTGGATTAAAAAAATTCATTTATGTTAAAATATCTACATAAAGTATTAGGCAATCATATCCATTGCCACCAATTGCAGCGCCCATGATCCAAATGGCCATATATATTTTCAATTCTCATGACTATTTTTTCTAGCAATCATAATTTTTTTTGTAAAATTATATTTTCACAACAAGTAATTATATATTTGTAGAATGAAGTATTTTATTTAATTAAAAAATTTAAAGAAATACTTAAAAAAAAGATTTGGTCATTATAATAGCCTTCAACCATTCTCATATGCCAATGTAAGCTATTATCAACCACAAATTTGTTTGGAGATATATATTTGTTATTAATGAGTTTGTATTTGATCATTTACATCTTTTTAATTATTACATTTAGATTGATTTTTTACGATATAGTTAGAACAAAGTAAGTGGTAAATTTTAGCTTTCCATATTAGCAATTGGTAAATCCCTTGAAGTTTGTAATGAATATTAAGCTTGATGATAAGTTTGCTGTGATTGGCCATTTTCATCTAGAATTGTGAGATCCCTGCGAGTTTGTGAGTTTCATTATATCTCCAACTTTGGTGACGACCATTTTTAGTGAGAAGGAGTTAAGATGGGAGTGGTTGCAGGCTAATATGGAGGTTATTTGAAAGTTATTTTTAGTGGTCTACCCCAATATAGTTAACTCTTTTTCCCATAAGGGAATGGAAATTTCTGAATTGTGCCCTAAAAATATTTTCCCATAAACAAGAAATGCAACAATGCTTGACAGATTAATCAATTCATCGCTTGGTGGAATCATTGAATTGGTAGTGCTCCCGTTAATGCAACGACATGATAAAAATTTGTATTTGAAAGTCTCAATAAGATAAAGGGTTATAGGTATAATATGCCCCTCTACTATGATGTTTTATCAAACATGCCCCTCTACTATTTTTTACATCAAACATGCCCATGTAATTTGGAAAAATTATCAAACATGCCCTTAAGTTGAAATTCCCATTGAAAAAATCGACAATCATGGTTGAACCGAGATTTAGACGACCTGACATCGATAAATGGGAGGGAAAATGTTAGTTTTGACTCTCGTTTTATTTCTCTAGGTCTCGTCAAAGTAAAATTATTAGAATTATTGGCTATACAAAAGAACAAAAAAACTCTAAAGTGAAATTATTAGGGATATTTTAGATATTTGGGTCGCCCAAACCAAAGTTCGGTCTTGGTTAACGATTTTTGGATGATAATTTTAACAAAGGTTTAATACACCTGCATAGCCATAACTTTCACGATTTTGACAATAATAGCCATTTTTTGAAAAATACACTCGTCTAATACTTTAACGGAAAAGTCACAAATGCTGAGAAGACAAACGTTTGTTGCTGATGTGGCATTATTTTTCACAAATTTGCATATTTGGATTTTTTTAATTTATTTTCATTAAGTTAAATAAAAATTAAAAAAGGAAAAATGATCTCCCCATCGGCCCACCCCACCCTTTCATCTTCCTCAAACACTCCACAACACCTTCTATCGCCGAAACACATACTACACGGCAGCGCCACTGCCGGTCACCTTGTGGACCTTGAATCCTTATCGATTTATTGATGTTGTTTGCATCTCCAACAATTACCCTGCCATTCAGCTCCGTGTTGTTGCATGCACGAAAATCGATATACACCAACGAATCTGGAGTTACTCTCTATGCAATCTCCACTGACGAATATGGAGATTTGGGTTTGGGGGTCTTCTTGGTCGAGTGAAAGAGAATACAAGGGTTCTGGGTTGTGGGAGATTGGTTTTGTGGGTTGTGGCTTTGGTCTTGATATTACTGTCGTTGTGGCTCCGGTGAAGCAGGTTCCCGGACTTCCACAATCACTAGATCTAGAAACCCCTCTTTTACCTCCTGTCTCTGTCTCTCAATCGGTGATTCCGACGAAACATTCGTCGACGACGGCCAAAAGGGACACGGAAGAAGAAGCTTCGATCTACCCAATTTCCCAAACCTGGAGCTAGAGCTGACAGATCTGAAATAATCGTCAAAAGCATGGACAAAACATAACATGCCGCCTCTATTGACGTGATATTTGGCAATGGGAGATTAGGGGTTTGGGTTTTACAGTGGGGAGGATTCGGGGATCGGGGTTGCGATAGGGGATTGGGTTTTTCGGTGGGCGATTGAGTGTGTGGCGGCGGCGGTGTAGCAAGGCAGCCAAATCTTCCACCGCAACCGGAGAAGCCGACCTAGACCTTTTCTGATTCTATTCTCCACGAATTGAATGGAGAATGAAGGAATCTGGATATCGATTAAGGGAAGAGAAAGAAGAATTGATAAAAGAAGAAGGAAGAAAGAATAAAGAGGAAGGAAAGCTGGAGACGAAAGCCAGAAGAAGAAGAGAAAGAGTAAAGTTGTAGGAGATGATTTATTATTTTTTCTATTATTAATTTATTTTTATTTTAATTAAAATATGATGTGGCAGGCTAGTGGCATGACTTGGTGTGTTGGAGTTGATGTGGCAATTGAGGTGACATTCACATTAGCGTTTTGTTAACGGTGTTAAAAATTTTAACGGAAATGGCTATTTTTGGCAAACGAGTTTCCAAAATGTGGCTACAATTGTGTATTTTTCAAAAAGTGGCTATAATTGTCAAAACGTAAATAGTTATGGCTATGCAAGTGAATTAAACCTTTAACAAAAGGGCATGTTTGATAAGTTTTCCTAAGTACAAGGGCATGTTTGATGTAAAAAATAGTAGAGGGGCATGTTTGATAAAATATCATAGTAGAATGGCATATTATACTCTAAAGTGAAGTTTTGATGATCCTCGGTCTGCCACTGCCAAGACCCCGAGTCCCCAAGTGCTTTCCATTACCCCCCCCCCCCACCCCGATAGGTAGAAGGCTGTGATTCCACTTAACAAAACTGTCCCTCCTTATGGCACAACTAAACAGGGGAAACAGAGTGTAGGCCTGTCATCTCCAGGCAGTAGCAGGGAAGGGACTACCAAGGGCTCTTCAGTGGAGGCTAAAGCAGGACACCTGCCCAAAATGAAGCAACCAGGTGCCGGTAAAGATGAAAAAATCAACACCAAGGAATCTCAGAAGTCTCAAGGAGATGAAATTGGGATTCCCAGGAAGATTGAGTTTTATAACCTGAAGGGAAGAGCAAGCTCAATGCCTGAAAATGTACATGTGCCAATGGATACTGCAGTCAGTAGTATTCTGGGAGAACAGGAGAAGGTTATGGCCGTCGACAAGTGCTAATTTGGACCAACTGGTGGTCACATGGAAGCCATCCAACCTTTTTATGGTTAAGATTCTTTCCTGGAATTGCAGGGGTGCCAAACACCCAAAATTTTGTGTTACTCTTCAGCTGTATAGGGTTAACTTCAACCCTGATATTGTCTGCATCCTCGAGCCTAGAATTAGTGGAGAGGATGAAGACAAGGTAATCCAAGAACTTGGGATGTGACTCGTTTAAGGTGTCTGATGCAGTGGGATTTAGTAGTGGGATCTGGGTCCTCTAGGATAGTACCACCCTGAAACCGAGACTCATTGATAAGAACAAGCAGTTCATCCACATGAGTGTTCAATGGGAGGTAGGGACAAATTCTTGCTCACTGTTGTCTATGCTAGCCCTAATGAACACGATAGAGGAGATACGTGGAATAAATTGAAGGGCATTGAGAGAAATGTTACCCTCCCCTGGATCCTTACCGGGGACTTCAACTCAATCACTAAACACTCGGAGAAGCAGGGAGGATCACCTTTCAACTTTGCTAGAGTCAGATGATTTAACGATTGCATTGCTGAATGTGGTCTCATTGATCTCGACTACTCTGGTCCTAATTTTACCTGGTTCACTAGCAAGAATCGCATCAAAGAAAGACTGGACAGGAGCTTGTGTAACATTGAATGGAAGCAACAATTTCCTGCCTCCAATGACTACCTTCTTGAATGACCTGGGGCAAAGGGTGACAAATCTTGATGAACTTCTGGAAATGGCAAGAGAGCACTAAGTGCTGCTCTTCACTGATGACTTCCCTGATTGCAATGAGAGGATCGCTACTAACTTTCCTACCATGGAGGATGAGTGGATCAGACCTCTCAAAAGCACACTAACTCTTGTTGAGATCAAGTCAATTGTTATAAAAATGATGGACTGAAAGCCCCTGGCAAATATGGTTTTCATGTCCTTTTTTTCAAAAATGTTGGAACACTGTTGGTTTGGATTTTTTCATTTCATTGCTGCCTGCCTGTTTCAGGGATCCACGAAGACTCAAATGTATCAATGATACACTCCTTGCCCTGATTCCCAAAGTGGAGTCCCCCTCGTCCATGAACCAGTTCAGACCCATTAGTCTTTGTAACGTGAGCTATAAGATGGTGTCAAAGAGCATTGCCAACAAGCTGAAGAAGCTCATAACCCATCTTGTGTTACCAAACCAGTTGAGCTTTGTTCCCAAGCGCCACATTACTGACAACATCATCACCCTTCAAAAAACTGTGCACTCTATGTCCAAGAAAATTGGAAAGAAGGGATGTATGTTGTTGGTGGACCTTGCAAAGGCTTATGACAGGATCAACTGGAAATTCCTCGAGGAAACCTTGGTTGCTACTCATATCCCCTTGGAGTGTATCAAGCTGATTATGGCTGTGTTACCACTACCTCATTTCAAGTCCTGTGGAATGGAGATGAAATAGAGAGCTTTACTCCAACCGGAGGTCTTCGTCAGGGATGTCCCCTCTCTCCCTATCTCTTTACTTTGGCGTCGAAAGGCTTAGCCATTGCATCAATCAGGAAGTTAGGAAAGGGAATTGGAAACTCGTTTCTCTGTCTTTTGGTGGCCCTGTCCTTTCTCACCTTTTCTTTGCTGATGACTTAGTTTTGTTTGCTCATGCCTGTCCTACTCAAGCTGAGGTTGTGATGAAATGCCTTGACTCTTTCTATAATGCCTCGGTGAACTTGTTAGTAAGGAGAAGTCTGGAGTGTTTTTTTCTTCTTCTACGAATGTTAAGCATGCCTCTAGACAGGTTATATGTTCCAGACTTGGTATTCAAGAAACCAGTGACCTTGGTAGGTATCTTGGGGGTTTGTCCTCCATGGTATGATTACTAAGAACACCTACAAGTACATCATTGATAGAATTGACAGGATCCTTACTACATGGAAAGCCAGAACTCTCTCCCTTGCTGGAGGAGTCACCCTGGCTACCTTAGTCCTTAATGCTATCCCTAACTATGCTATGCAAACAACCCCATTTCCCCTGACTGTGTGTGATATGATTGATAGGAAGATTAGGGGATTTGTCTGGGGATCTTAGGATGGCAAAAGGAAGCCTCATCTTGTTTCATGGGAGAACATTTGTAAACCTAAGAAACAAGGGGGCTTGGATTGAGATATGCTCATTGTCTTAATAAAGCTTGCCTGGAAGATATTGAACAATGAGAATGTGTTGTGAGTTCAGGTGCTGCAAGGGAAACATTTTAAACACAGAAATGGTGAGATCATTTCGATGAAGAAAACCAATCATTCGAGCCTGTGGAAAGCCATTGTTCAAGCAATGCCACTTATGAAAGAGGCTTCCTTCTGGAGCGTCAGAAATGGAGAATCTACCTTCTTTTGGAAGCATCCCTGGATCGAGAATGGCCTTGTGCTGGAGGATTTCCTTACTAATGATCTTTCTGCCGAGGAAAGAGAGTCCCCTATGGAAAACTGGGTCACAAATGCAAGTGAGTGGGACTGGAATAGGCTTAGTAATCTTCTCCCTGAAAATATTCTATCTCTTATTGCAGGAATGGAGACTCCAAATCCTGAGCTGGGAGAGGACAAGATGATCTAGGGATTGGAATAGGATGGCAGATTCCGGCTGAAATCAGCTTACTACCTTGCTACAAATGTGGAGGAGGAGGAAGGCACTCATCATAGCTGGAAATCTCTTTGGAAATGGAAAGGACCAAACAGGATTAAACACTTCCTCTGGTCGATCCTACATGATAGAGTGCTCACTGCAATAGCTGCCAAGACAAGGAGGAGACCATCGAGCATATCCTTCGCAATTGTGGGAAAGCAGCAGGAGCGTGGCACAAATTCAAAAAGAAACTCATTTCCACCAACCTTAATTCCCCATTCAGGATGGGTCCTCATTAATATCAGCAATGAGGAGAAAGGGGTGGATTTTGAGGTTATTTGTTGGAACCTTTGGAAGCTAAGGAATGAAGAAGTGCTTGACGACAACAAGTTCTCAGAGCAAGGACTCACTGGCCGCATCAAAGCCTGGCTCAACATCATTGTGTAGGCCAATCAACGTGCCTTAATTACTACTATTCTGCATGAGAAGAGTTACAACAGCGGATCTGTTCTATCACCATCAGGTAATAATGCTGCAGGTGGTCTCATTCGTGATCATCTCGGCAAATGCAAACAAGCCTTCATTAAGAACCACTCGGATGCTGGCCATCGCCATGACACTCTTGCCATACAGTTTACTCATCTTCTTAACCTCGATTGGGAAGTGAGAATCTCTAATGTGTTTAGAGAGGCTAATTTTGTTGCTGACTACCTTGCTAATAGGGGTCATTCTATTAATTTTGGTACACATCGTTTCAATGTGTACGACCATATACTTGGTCACTGACTTTGCCATGATATAGTGGGAATTTTCCATGATCGTTTAGCCCTTAATACGAATTAAACGCTACGGCGTTGATCTTTCTACAAAAAAGAAAAAGAGAACACCCCTGCTATGGAGGAAGGCGAGAATGGAATTAGGGTTTCAAAGAGGCAAAAGAATAAAAATTGGGGTTGGGGGACTCGAAGAATGGAGCTCATTTAACTACAGTGAGCATTCTTCCTCTAGGCAATAGAGAGAAACCCGTGTCAATTTTTCCAAGAAACTGAATTTTGTTGTTTTGGCTCAGCTACCTATTTACCAAATGGTTCACCCTAGGGGTGGCTATTTGGTCCAACCTTTTTGGTTTTACCCTAAACCGGACCGAGACTGAACCGGGACCGGATTGCAAACAATCCAATCCCATCTTCGGACTTAGATTTGAGGTAAAAAAACCGTTCGAGAGCGGACCGAAAACCCGATAAAGACCGGCTAAGAGCCACACCCAAAATTTAACCAACTCCTCACTCTTTCAGGTCTCAGGCCACTCAAATCATCACAAACTAAATTTAAAATGAAGATCGAATTGGGACCGGACCGGGTCAAGACCGGACTGTATCCAATTTAATCTTTGGTCCTTAAATTCCCGAAAAAACCGAACTGCAATAGAATCAATTCAGTCCAATTTAACCAGACCGGACCGTATAATCACCCCTAGCTTTCCCAACAAAAACCAGAATTACAAATGAACACATTTTCTCCTTATTTTTGTTGGGCAATGAAAAATAAAAAACAAAATGAGGCATAAATCTTCTTGGATTGGATTCAGTTTTAAAGTAATAACTAACTAGCTTATTACCCGGCCCGTTGGCCGAATTACTGTATGTTACCCACTTGTGGAATGGGAGAGAAAGCAAGTGAGAGTGAAGGGATTGAGATTCCACTTGATTAGGACCGACCCACTAATCCAATTCTTCCCGACCCGCCCCAACCTACAGGGTCAGAAAGAGTCAATAAGAAAATACGAACGGGGAGGATTAGTCATATATCTTGACTCTTCAGTAGTGGGTCAAACAGAATCAAGGTTGGGTGAGGGCAATTTTTAGCGCTAAGCAGAGTTCTGGGTTGAATACCTTTACTTAGGCCTAGAAATTGGTGCTGATGCAGACTGCAGTTTTTATTATACCATCATCAATCATCATTGAATTAGTCCTGGGCATCCCTCCCCGTTGTCGGTCTGAATTCTAATGATGGCTTCATTCCTTGCACCAGCCATATCAGCGAGTTGCCATCTCGAGCATGATTTGCCTATGTACAAATAATACAATTAGAGTATGAAAATGAATTCAATGAAAAGGAAAAGAGAATTCTATCACATGCCAATAAATACACACATAATAGTTGAAGCTAAGTGAAAGTCATTACTCGCACATCAATTCTCAAAAATTACAGACTAAACATTGGCTAGAATGGCACTGAAACTACCAAGAATCATGGACGAAACAACTTGTCAAATTAAATAATCCTTATACTGAAACTACCTTCTAACTTGAAATAAGACATGATCACAGTTCATAGCTCTCTTCTCACTATGAATTGGTTGCAGCTCGTCCTTATCACTACCTCTCAAGCTCAATTCAAACAGAATAGAGACCGTTGTGTAAGATAACCATATTCTTACTGATCATAATTCCTTTCTTCACTCCATTTTTGTCGGAGAAAAGAGTTATCCCCCTCTCCTGCATTTCCCTTTCCCCCTCTCTTCTCCCTCTTCTTCACAAACCGATCCCTAAACCAGCAACAACAACACAAAAATAGCCTTCGCCTCAGACAGGACTGCAGAAGCAAAATTTTCTAAAATCAAACTAAATTTTTGGAAGCAGACTCAACTATGAAAAAAGAGTAAAGCAACAATGCAGTAGAACCCTAAATTTAACTACAATCAAGCACATATCAGCAAGATTTTCGATTTGTCTGAGAGTTAACTACACGGAGAGAACAATTGATGCATAATTGAAATGCTCCAAGCAAGTTGAAGGCAAACCATAACTTTAGAATTTGGTCATTATAATAACCTTCAAGTATTGATGCTTCTAAGAACTATCATGTCCAACCCCCACTTATACAACTACGTAGCCATAGTAATTAGTTGTATAATGAGAAATATTACAAAGAAAACTACATAAACAACCAATGTAAGTAAATATTAAAACTAACAACTGATAAAACTTAAAATCTCTCTATTGGTATAAATGTATCTATTAGTAACTACTATGCAATCGAGTATATATGATTTTTAGGCACTGAATAAGAAAAGTATAGATGGCTCACAAATGAAGACGTAGCAACTGAAGGTAGCACACAAAAACCAAAAATAGAAAAAGAGATAAGAAAAAAGGCGAGAAAAAGTCAAACAAAGAAAAAGCCCACATAGGAATACCTCGCTAGCTTTAAGGACTCTCTACCACAACAAACAACCTTCTTAAAAATCTAAAACCCTGAGACATCAAACAAACCTCCCACGACACTAATGTATGGCATTCCTATTGTCCAAAAGGTTTGCCCAATTTAGACTTCTAAATAAATGGACTTTTCACCATTAAACCAAAACTCACAATCATTAACAGTTAATGCAAAGACATACATTTCTGAGGTCAATCACAACATTTAAGCATAATTTTTAGTTGAAAAGAACAACTAAGTATTTAGCTAAATGATATAGTAGAATGGACACAATCTGCTACCTACTAATGATATAAACGTGTACCAGTACCATCGTTGTATCCTGACTTGCCATTTGCAACGGGCACTTTGAAAGACAGCTGCATTTTAGAGAATAAACACCCATAAGGGCGTTACGAAACCAAGCTTAATCCAAAATCTTCATATTCCACTTCGAAGACTCCATTTTCAAAAATAAGAGAGTTTAACATGTCAAATCACTCATTTGAAAAATCTCAAACAACTATTAATCAATGCAATATAAAGGCACGTTCCAAATTATGTACTTGTAGGAATAATCCCAAATAATTATCAATTAATGCCCCAACTACCTAATGTGCAGAATAGCCCTGGAGCTGTGCTGTTGTTTGCGTTGGTCTACCTTCAAACATAACATAGTTGCATCACGAACCAAAGCAATTAAGCAAAAATCTTCATATTCCAAGTAGAATGACTCAATTCAATTTGGCCAACGCTTTATACATATTGTTTACCCCTGGACCTGTTGCACTTGCGCCTTCAGATCTTCGTGAACACAATACAATTGCGGAGAGGAGGCTGTCAACGGAATAAAAATTGTTAATTAAGTGAATCACCATACAACTAAACAAACGCGCTCTTCTTGATTAGCTATCAAAATAGTGGGGGTCGCTACAATCCATCGGTTGCTCCCTCTGCGCCTAAGTTGTAGATATTAGGTTTCAGTGAGAACTTTGAGTACATGAGGAGATATTTTGTAGTGGAGGAGATGACCCGGCGAGTAGAATAGGAAGATTTGGAGAGGCTGCGATGGGCAAATCAGTTAAAATCGAGATTTTACCTAAAATCGAAAACTGGGGTAAAATCAAAATCGTATAATCGAATCGTAAAATCGTAGGATTTTAAGTACCATATAGAACATAGCATATAAGGATATTAATAAGGTAAATTATTAATATCACAAAGACACATAGCATTTAAAATGATAATTCAGAAGATTTTTTTTCCATAAGATAATTCTCAAGATTAATGTTCCAAAATCACTATTTTAATTGTTATTTAATGTGTAACTCAAAATAATTCATGATGAAGGGATATAGTTCATGGGTTTGGCTCTTATTTTCATGTTATGTCTAGGTTGTTTAACTCAAAGTAATATTTCGACATCATCTACTAAGTATGATTTAAAACTAAAAATAATTGAACTCCAATAAAATAAGTAATGTTAGTGGCTTGGTACAAATATATTCATTAATAAATTAATTAGTTAATAATGATGTTAGTTCTTACATACTTCCAATATTAGGACAGGTGTTTTACCAATAAGTTAAATGGGGTGAAGGGAAAGAGATTAACCGAACCCTAATTTGGTTATTTTTATTATTTTTGAATATTTTTCTAATAGAAAAATATCTGAGAAGATTCCATTGCCCTTTCCGCTGAAACAATTATACTTATTTTAAATTGGCTCAAACCACCTATTTTGTTCTCTTACGATCAAAATCCCGATTTTAAACGATTTTAAGGTCCACCGATTTTATAGTAAATCAAGATCAGAATCCCTAAGTAAAATCCTAAAATCCTACGATTTTACGATCAAAATCCTGAATTTGACTGCATTGGCGATGTGTGCACGATTAGTGGGCCAAATAACAGTTTGGGCCCGTTTAAATGAAAATATATTTTTACTTTCGTGCTCAACAGACCGACCGCACTGGCATCTTCTAAATTTACCCCTAAAAAATTGCTCTGTACGCATCAAATTTGAAATGGAATCCCTCTTTTCTCATTTCACATTTCACATTTATATGATGTGTAGATTGTGATGAGTGTAGATGTAGACCTGTCATTGTCCTACAAATTCATTAACACGCCAAAAAGTGGTGAAATGAGCCACCCTATTAAACACAATCTTGTATAATGATCATTGGATCCAATCATGCCAGATTATGAAGAATTTTAAAATGTAGCGGTTATCCCGACTAAAACATTAAAAGAACCAGTCTCATATAGTTTGCACAAAGATATAATTTCTCCATAGTAATTCTGAAAAATAATATTAATTTAAGAAGTCGATATTGCTTCTACATGTTTAATATTGCAATTCGATATGCAATATTCGAACCAGTGATATTTGGGCTGCAATTTTAGGGTTATTGTATATTTATAAAATAGATAGAAATTTAAATTAAGTATTAAACTACAACTAAAATAATTAAAGTATTAAAACACCAAATAAGTACTTACGGGAGATTCAGTGGCCAATTAATCGTTAAAAAAGTCATATGATTTTCATAATTTAGGTTCGTGTATGTTTGAATTTAAATAGATACAACAAATATACTTAGTTTGATTGGTTATGATCCTTGCTTGCCTTTAAAGAGACCAAGGTTCAAATCCCAGTGCATGCCTTTTTTATGAATAAATAAATAAGAAAATAAGCAATTGTGAAGACCAAAATGTCTTTCCTATAATCACTCTCGTTGCAGGAAATTTGAAATGGAGCAACAGTTTTCATCATTCGGCTTTTATTTATTATCTAGATTAGCGCAATTTTGAAAGTAACCGTTGCTCATATTTCCAAAGCATGCTCCCCCCTCCACTTAAGTCCATACCCCACTACGGCACAGTGCCGGCAAAACTAGCCGTTACCCGCCCTCCCCCTTTATTCCTTCATAGTTCTCGTCGACAATCGCCATTTCCGCTCTCTTCGCAAAAGCAATCTCAATCGATAACTTTGTTTCTCGCAACTTCGAATTAGAGAACAGATTAGATACCCTTGCCTTTGTTTCTTTCGTTATGGCGTCCAAAACAGCAGCAAAAGATATCATCACGCTCAGAGGCTCCGCCGCCATTGTCAGCGAGTTTTTCGGTAACCCTCTTTCCCCTTCGATTCGATTCCCTTTCTGGGTTTCTGTTGTGAGATCTAAATATGGGGACTGATGGTTTGCTTTTCCTTGGATTTGGTTTTATTGGGAAACCCTATTCATCAGGCTATGCAGCAAACAGGTAATCTGCGGCACCCTTTTCGTTCCTTTTTTCTCGATCTTTACTTTTTTGGTCTGGGGATTTGGAAGATTGATTTTGTGAGATGGGTTTTCTTGGTGTGTTTTTTTTTGGTTTGTGGTTTGGTACAGTATACTGTACAATCGCGCGGTTTATCCAGAAGAGAGCTTTGCCAGGGTCAAGAAATATGGGCTTCCCATGCTGCTCACTAAGGATGAAGGTGTTAAATCCTTTATTTCCAATCTTAATGCTCAGTTGTCAGGTAACATCTTGCTCGTTCCTCAGTTTCTCAATTCTGGAGTTTTCTGTTTGGTTGCTTGGAAAAGGGAGGAAAAACTTGACGAAAAAGAGAGAACCAACTGTTTGGGGTTAGAGATGTAGATGAATTGGAAGTTTACTGTGGGAGTGTCTCTCCATTAAGACTTCAGTGCACACTTTGACTGATTGCCAAATTTTCTTTGATTGGTTGTTGGTTAAAATAAAACCATTGATGGCTGAAATTTAGGGTTCCTGAATTATCTTCTGTAGAATGGCTGGAAGCTGGGAAGTTGCAGAGAGTTGTTCTAGTGATAATGAGCATGAATACTGGCGAGGTTCTAGAGAGGTGGAATTTCAGCATTGAGACTGACAATGAGGTTGTGGAGAAAGGGTGAGTGCCAAACAACGCCATTACCTAGGATTTCAAGAGTTTTAATGTCTCATTCTGATTGGTGCCGTATATGATGTGATCTTTTCACCAGGGTTTCCAGGGAGAAGAGTGATAAAGAGATCATGAGAGAGATACAGGCAATCATGCGCCAGATTGCCTCCAGCATTACTTACTTGCCATGCCTGGATGAACAATGTGTGATTTTTGAATTATCCAAGTCTTGAAGTCCTTGAAGCCTTCAGCATTATGCTTACATACAGAGTTCATTGAGCCTAAATTCCTTTTGTCTAATGTTTTATTGCCTGTTCCATTAGGTGTATTTGATGTCTTGGCATACACGGATACTGATGTAGCCGTCCCTTTTACTTGGATGGAGAGTAGCGATGCCAAACTGATTGCCAACCCACAAATGGTGAAGTTGCATTCTTTTGATACCAAGGTAACAAAAAGCTTGGGAACTCGAGATTTTCGTTCTTCTTCCATCAATCATAAGCTCAATCATTGGTTGAAATCCAGTAGTAGGTAAAGCCAGCTCAAGGCACTAGGTTGATTAGTTGCAAGAATGATTTATAGCTTCTGCCAGTAACCATGACATCTGAATAGCAGCATTAAATTTGGTGAGGTTGATGCTGAGCTGATTTGTGTGACCACGGTGGCTTGTGCAGATTCACAAGGTGAACACTCTTGTTTCGTACAAGAACGATGAAGAATTGGATGATGAAGAGTAGACACGGATCAGCAGAGCTCTCTCCCGAATTGTTTCGAGATTGGTTTCTTGTTTTCCCTTCCCCTGCATCTTCTGCTGTGAATCTTTTATTCACATTGTTGAAAGAGTTTCGCACAAGGGTTGAAGAAATGTCTACTTTGTAACTGTTCTTGACTCTCCATCGAGAGGAAGTTTGGGGTCTGTTATTGTAATGGGAAAGGAACCATGTGTACGACTCCCTCCGTAGTCTCTGCAGTGAGAGGAACACCAGTAATAATCCGATCGTTCTTTGCTGTTTTCCATATCTCAGAAGGACCCCAAAAAGCTGGATCATCTCTATTGTTCTGATAACAAGCACATAATCGAGATATAGCTAACCCCTTTCTCATGTACCTTATTGTTCTAATAAAAGATGATTGACTTATTATTATACTTTGAACTCTCAACCTTAGTCACGACTCACGAGCCTCTTCCTCGGAATCGTTGCTCCGATACCATCATACCAAGTTGTCACAATCGTGACTGAAATGTGTCAGAGATGAACAGGAAGAAGAAGGATACAGAGAAGGCATGAGAGGAAATAAACTGAACAAAGCTTAGCTGATATTGAACGAAACAAAACTTTTAAGCTACAGTATGTACAGAAACATTGAAACTATCCAAGTCAAACCTAACTTTTTTCACAAGCTACAAAATATGTATACACTTTTGGAGAGAGCGGCCATAAATACACGCATAAAACACAAGGAAACAAAGAGATGTTACTGACAAATTGGGCTTGCACAAATGGTCAGTCATGGCTATATAATCAATTCACGCCACGATACAAGGCGCCAGGCCTGAGATCGTCCATACTATCAACGTTTCTGTAACCATCAAACTCCCTCAAGCATGTCCATCCACGTCGGTTTAGAAAGTCCCGGTAGTCGTCTTCGGTATAGAAAAGCTTCTCCTCAGTGTGCACTGGTATGTGGTCGGTCTCATCGTACAAGCATACCTTTATACCCAAACCTGATACAACCAAAGTGTTCTAAACAAGCTTCAATATACCAATAGCTCAATGCTGCAAACTAGAGGAGGCAAGTATCAGCCCAACCCACCGTTCCAACCTATAAATATGTGTGTTTGTGATACCGTATCGTACCAACTAAAATATATACAGGTGACCAAGCCAGTATAGTTACATCACAGTTCTAACATGATTTTGCTGTTATAACCTATTATACTTTGAACTCTCGACCCCAACGGTTTTATATACGGTATGGTCTCGTAATCCATTCTTAATTCCCATCTTAATCAAACCCACTTTACCCAAATCCATCTGGTTGGAGGGCAAAATGACTTGAATTGATGGATCACTGCTAAACACTGTTCAGCACGTTAACATTTTGTACCTAAACTTGGTACACATTTTTTGCCAAAGGTTCAGTACCTAAGTATTTTGTGGCTTACATGTTAGTACTTCAATTTTAAGAACCAGTCCAGAAATTAAAGCCAACTATAAGCTATTAACAAACTAACCCACTTCTAATATTTTAAAATTTACTACCCAGACTTGTAAAACGTTCCAAAAACCCTTAAACCTGACAAATGACCACATCAGGTCTTCAAGAAAATGTCATTGATCCTCAGCAACCATTTACCCATTTGCCACCTCTAATAGCACTAGCAATAGACACACGAATAAATCTATTACCTTCATCAAGATGAAGAGTGTAGTTCCCGAGCGGCATATCCCGGTCGAGACTGCGTATTACTTGATCTTCATCCTCCAACCAAAATGCACGTTTAGTTCTTAATCTGAAACCAGACCGAATTGCATCCTTGATGGCATCGGCAGTTCCATCAATGCCAATCCTTCTCAAGTAGTCTCCATACTTGACTGTTATCACCCTCCCACCATATGACTGACTGTCAGCACCTGGTAAAAATAGTACAGAAAAAAAGAATTCCTCTCAAGACATGAGACAAAAGATTTTGACTTATGGAATGTTTGACTCGTCTATCCTCACCACTTCCGGGGGCTTCTCTCCAATTCCAAGGAGGAACTCCACTTGCTGCAACAGCATCAGCTGCAGTGATGGCAAGGGGATGACCATCGTGATCCAATCGTCTTTCGAGGTTCAGCGTTGGCCTGCCACTAGCTGCACACCAAGAACCTTAAAACGAAGGGGAAAATAACATATCTCTTTGAGATATATTTTAATGTACATAACAACAATACGTCACATATAAGCCAAAGTGTGCAAAGCACAGATAGAAGACTATCTTGAAATCTCACTATCAATGTTGTGTAACTATTTACTCACTTGTGAAGTGTAGTACCATTAAGTATTAACAATAATTGTATTGGTTGGAAGACAAAAGGATGCATTTTAATTGCTAATTGAACTGAGATTCTATTATCTAATGACTGTTATTCTATTGATATTATATTGATGCAAGAATCAGTAGTCTAAGGAATGGAGGTTTCATTTGGGTATGAGCCCCAACTACGATGCCAAATTATTAATGATCATCATCTTTGGATTGATCAGCTTGACCCTTAAACCAATATCTACAAAGGGAAGGAAACCTTTTTGTGAACATATATCATATTCACAAGTGATTCTTACTAAAAACATCTCAAACACAACAAATACACATGGGTGGTCACCCGGGTATACAACTTTGAACTTATTTCAAGCAATCGATGCATCAAGTTGGAAGACAACTCAAAATCACACCCAAAAGCGAAAATGAAGTACCTTCAACTGGTCCAAAAGATAAACTTGCATCTTCAAAACCTGTCAGGGGGAATTGGTCAAGAGATGTTCTTCATGTGCACAAGAACACATTGCAGAAGTTATACCAAAATGGCAAAATAAGTGGTAAATGGCCATTGCATCGACCAACCACAAGCCAGTTCACGCAAGATCAAAGAGAAAACCAGGCATGCAAATCAATCGAGAGAAGATGCAATGTGTAAAATCCGAACAATCATCTTCTAGCAAGAGAAATACTGAAAGTGCCAGCCAAACCGATACGTCAGAGACAAAAACCAGTCAGTCAACAGTTCACAACCAAGATGATTAGTCTCCTCAGCTACCATAGCCAACCACACTAGGCATTAATAAAGCCTCAACATTACCACTGTATTGCTAGAAACTGTCCTAAACCATGCCAAAAACAGCTCCTCCAATACAACTTCATTCCAACATTTCCATTCCAATATTTAAAATCACACTACACAACCCAAACGCCAAAAGATGAGCAATTGAACAGTTCATGGATGCCCCACAGAAAGAACAGGTCTTGATGAAATTAGTAACAAATCAGAGGGAGCCCTTTCTCACCTTTATCAGCAAACTGCATATATGAGTCGACTTTAGAAGTAGGAGTGGGGCTTTTATACGGCTGACTACTCTTCCCTCTGTCCTTCAAAATCTCGTCAATCTCTTTGTAATAAGACATCTTTGCAGACCCTCCACTGCTTCCTTTCTCCTGATGCTTAGCCTTCTTGAACTCCTTCAACAAATTCCTCCACTTATCAGTACACATGGTCGGAGATCGATCAAAACCCTTTTCCCTCATCTTCAACGAAATCTCCTCCCACAAGTGCTTGTTCGATTTAGATGTATTGAACAGCAAATCCATTTCCCTTCGCAAAGCAATCAAGCTCCGCGTTTCGTCCTGTACCCAAGTCTCCGCTCTTTTCTTAGGAGCTCTCACTTCATGTGTGTCTTCCCCGCTGCTCTCCCCTAGAATCATTTGCTGCGGCTGAGGTGGCGGGGGAGGCGGAGGATGATTACTGTGCTGCTGCTGCTGAGGAAGTGGCTGCAAATCGCCATTAGGGGAAACGACTTCTATAATCATGTTGTCTCTCGAAGCAGAAGGCGGCGGTAGTTCTTCTTTGTAGAAATCAATTGCGCGAGGCTTCTCCGACAGATACATATCTAGTGCACAAAATTCAGCTTTACCCCGAGCTGGGAACTGGGTTTTGTTGAGAACTGGAAATTAACTTGTGGGTTCAGCAAGGAGAGACGAAAGGGCGGCGGAGTGAAGCCATTGATGAAGGTTGAGCTCTGTTTTTTGGTCCTTGTCTGTCGGTTGAGTATGGAGGCGGAAGATTGATGGGAGGAGAATTGGATTTGGAAGCGAGCGGAATATCTTAGAGAGAGGGAGGAGGGTGCGTGAAGTAAAAGCTTTAGGCTTTGAGGATTAACAGCGGAGAATAGAGGTGAAGAAATAGGATGAGACGAGAAGCCAAAGGTCAAACGACCTCGTTTAGGCGAAACCTCGGCAGCAGCATAAGGAAATATCTCAGCGTCGACTCTTTCATCATCTGCGCGCCTCTGGCTCTGTCGTGTCCGATCCCTCGGGCCTCAACTCAATCCCTTTGCGCCATTTTTATTTTCCCAAGACGAACCTTCAAAATGCTATAGACGGAGATGAACCGAATTCACGTCACTTCTCAGCAATCAAGAGCTTCTTTATCTCAAAAGAACAACTCCAGCAACCAAAAATTTCTTCCAGGTATTCTATCGAACACTTTTTTGCCTGGGCAATGTATACAAGGTTTGTGAAGAATTTGTGATGTTCTTGTGCGTTTCTGAGCTTTTCCAGAAGTGGGGTTTGTATCGTTTTTGTTTTGAATGGTTGTAGCTTTGAAACTCTGCATTTTGTGGGATTTGTTTGCGTTTTGCTGGGGAGCATGTGGAAATAGGTTGATTAGCTGGAAGTATGATATGATAAAACTGCCGCCTCGTGGTTGCCTGAACTATGGTTTCAGCCCTTCCTAGGGGGTCGGGGTGGTTCCCTCCCGTTTGCTTTTGCCTTTGACAAAGTTGGATACTTGTAAAAAAAACTAGCTTGCATTTGGCTTATGCTTTTGGGATTGATGTGTATGCCAAGCCATTCACTATGAATTGTGAGTTTGGCTGCCATTTTCCTTTCCCTTGCATTCTCTGCCTTTCAACAATATGAGGGTACTTAATGAAAGGGCAACTTAAGATATCCAATTTGTCATTTCTTGCAACCATTAGATTCTCGAGTTATGGATGAATGTGGTAGAAAAGGGTTATGCTGTTTTACTTGAAAATGCGTCTCCCAAGAGCAAAGATTTAAGTCCTTTGATGTGAATGAAAGGTTTCGGGCATGAAAACCGTTTGCTTTCCCTTAGAGAATAGAGCAAGGCTGATCGTCTGTTTCTTGATTGCTGCCGTTAATAGTTTTACACTATACAGTCCGAATCAAGTGAACTGCTTTGCAAGCTAAGTTTCTCATATGTAGTTTTTGCCTTATCTTTTAAGTACTTCATGTGTGTTCTAACAGTTTAAGCAGTGTGCGGCTATTGTAGGACGGGGTTTCACCAAAACCGAGTCACTGCCTAAAGTCTTATACTCTTTTCAATGACCAATGCCTGCATTACTAGAGTCAACCATATCCACCACAAGAGGGTCACAATAACAATATCATCATCCTCCACAAAGACCTGCACCAATCTCTCTGGCTGCAGATTTTTCACCAGCTCACAACTGTTGATATCTCCAACACCTTCTTTCAAACCCCTAGCCTTATCCGCCTGCATCACCCAATCAGATGCACCTCAACGCTCGGAGGAATGGTTTGCCCTTAGGAAGGACAAGCTGACCACAAGCACTTTTAGTACCGCCTTGGGGTTTTGGAAGGGGAAACGAAGACCAGAGCTCTGGCGTGAAAAGGTTTTTACATCAGAAGTTGAGTTTGTTCCAGCTTCAAAGAATGCAATGGAATGGGGTGTGCTCAATGAATCATTAGCCATCGACCGATATAGAAGCATCACGGGTCGTGAGGTTAGCTCACTAGGGTTTGCAGTCCATGCACAAGAGAAGCTCGATTGGCTTGGTGCTTCACCAGATGGTCTACTTGGGTGCTTTCCTGAAGGTGGAATATTGGAAGTGAAGTGTCCTTATAACAAGGGGAAGCCCGAGCAGGGTCTCCCCTGGTCGACCATGCCTTTCTATTACATGCCTCAGGTTCAAGGTCAGCTGGAGATTATGGGTAGAGAATGGGCAGATTTGTATTGCTGGATGCCGAATGGTAGCACGATATTCCGTGTCCCCAGGGACCGTGATTACTGGGAGCTAATGTGTGGGATGTTGAAGGAGTTTTGGTGGGAGAATGTGATTCCTGCTAGGGAAGCTCTTGAAGCGGGGAAAGAAAAAGAAGCTGATTCATATATGCCAGCATCTACACACAAACAGACGGGGCTCGCCATTTCTAAAAGTATCAAGTTAGCTGCTCAATGCAAGCTTCAGTGTAGGGAAATTGCAGGCCTTGTTGAATTCTTTAGGTGAGAGAAATCTGGTCTTCTCCTATTGTCATACATTCGTTTATTAATCCTGTGTTAATTTTAGTTCCATATGAAAAACCTATGTTTCAATTCTTGTGCTTAACAAATGGGGTCACTGGGAATCGAACACAAGACCTCTCGGTCACAGAAGGCTCTGATACAATGTCAATAACCAGTTGGTCCCAATAACTCGAGTTGTTGGGAGAGATTCAATCGTGGATCATATACCATAACACTAACAAATTAAACTTTTCTCTTATTTATGGATCTGTTCAAACTTCAAACGCATAAAAAAGATATATTAGTGGTTTCATACGACTCGATCATTGGTCAGCATGTTCTTCATTGGATTTCATGTGTGACCAGTTACCCTATGCCCTCGTTTTGGATAATTCAATCAAAAGTGAGTGAAAGATTTACTCAGGTGATTGAAAGTTTCTTTTTTTCCCCCTTCAATATCATCTCATGTATTTATTTTTCGTTATTTTGAAATAAAAACAAAAAATACGAAACAAAATTGTAACGATGAATGATCTATTATAAATGAGCTGTATGCAGAATTATATTGCATTCCTCCAAACATTAATGGTATTCTTCAATGAACAAGAAAATAATCAATTTTTGTTTTGAAACATGAATAACACAAGATGTATGTTCGTTCGATGATTACTTGATTGTCACCCAAGAATAAGATGAATGGATGACAAAGGGAGGGGAAAAGAAAAGAGGGAAGAGACTGTTTTCCATTTCTAACTTCTTCTTCTTCTTCTGGGCCTTAGAGCTTCATTCACCCTCCTTATGAGAAGCAGAAGCAGAAGCAGGTTTCTTCCTCAAATCTTTCATCCATTTCAAGCTAAGAAACTTCTTCCCAATGCTGCTCTTGCTCCCATCTTTCCCCTTCTTCTTGTCATTCTGCGGGGGAGGATCGTCGTTGTAATCCCATTGATCCGCCCATGATAACCCGGAATCCATCTCCTTCCTTGTGCAATGGATCTGCCTTGGTCTTCTTTCTCCCTGCTCTATATTAATTAGTTATTTCCGAAAAGTTGTTCGCTTTTTCTATACCAACCAACCATTCAGCATACGCATTTATTTCATCGATCCCTATTACTCTTCTAAATTTGGCGCGAAAATATGCGAGTCAGTCTCACAGATACCAACCAAGTGTAGCAATTATATGCAGAAGGCCAACTGCTGGGCCTGGTGGGAGAAGTAACAAAAGGAAGAGCAAAACAATTGTTCCAAGTCGGACTAAAAAGATAGAGGAAGCTCCATATGGAGGCCTAAATTTTAAGTGGGGATTTTGAAGAAACAAAGAGGGATTTTGAGACAATTGGAAATGACAATGAAGTCCTTACCACTTGGAGGTGAAACCAAACATGTTCGAATAACTTAGGCCCCGTTTAGTATCATTTTGTTGCTGTTGTGGTTGCAGTGGTGTTGTGTAAACAGACGTACAACCACAACAGGAAAAAAACAGAAAACACAAACCTGTTTAGTTGGTAAATCTGAAAAATCATGAAAGCTGACAACAAGAAACAAAAACGCGTAGTTACTACTATAAGAACTAAAAACCAAAATTTTCTCCATTATCATTTTTCTGAATCTCCACACAATCAACATCACCATTTTCAACAATTTTCTCCATAACTGAGGTAAACCACAAAACAAAGAACATAGCAATCAATCCAGATTCACAAATAACTAATCTAGCAATCACTACATACATGCCGAATTCATGAACATATTCAGAAAGAGTAGATTAACATAATACTTTGAAGAAGTCGAAATTACCTACTGCTGGGAGATGGAGTGAGGGAAGGGTTTGGGGGGGGGGGGGGGGGGGGGCTGTGTTTAAAATAAAATAAATTTTTTTTTTGCTTCTATGGGGATTCGAAAACTGGTCTGGTTTAATGAAATCAAGTGCACAACTAGTAGGAATCCCGTGTGCAACATGTTCAAGAAACATATCCAAAGCAATAAATTGTTGTTTCTCATATTTGGGCCTTGTTGTGCAACTCTGATTCACAACAGAAAATAAAAACCCAACTAAACACGATTTTTTTTCTTGGTTTTCTAAATTTCATAAAACAAAACAGACAACAAAAACAAGCAACAATACTAAACGGGCCCTTAGGTAAAGAAAAATGGATGTTTATTGTTTAGGTTCTATAATTACCATGAGGTGATATAGGAATTGCAATGAGCCATTGGTATCTCGATATCCATATTCACCTTGTGGTAGTTTGGATCTAGATCACGTAATTTATCATGGAGTGCAGATGGAGTAGATCGATCCATAGATTATGTAATTCAAAGAAAAAAATAAACATGAGAAATATTACTATTTTCATTAAAAAAATCAAACAACAAACTACCACGAGATTGCGGTTCTCACATATACACAACTTTAATATTATAGCTTAAATATGAAATAATAAAAGTAAAATCCTAAATTGTTTCGCGAAAACATGTCAAAAATGAGACGGATCATGACAGATAAAGTCTTCGAGAATATCAACAACCGCCCAGCTCCAAAACAAGTTAAATAGGTTGAATAAAATGAATAGGGCTGGTAAACGGTCGATAACCTGTCTGGTACATCGGGAAGTAGAGGTGGAAGTTTGTTTTGCGGATTGCGGATACACCGTGTTCGTATGAGATACTTTTATTAAATAAGCATTGTCCACGAGGTATGTGTTTATTTGATAACAAAACTAAGTCAATAAATATGGTTTATAGTTTATTTAACACTTTATTAACTTTCTTTTATGTAGGTTTTTGTTTTTGTGTAAGAAGACGCTAATTCGATAACTCGGGAGAGAATTTCATTTATCCCTAAAAAATTCGGAATAAAAAAGCAAAGGAGTCATGTCGCTGATAAAGATGCTATGTATATTTAGATTAGATCCCCTCCAACCCATACTCGTTATCAATCTGCATTTCCTAAAGAAAGTGAGGTGACCTGTAAGCGAGTGAAGTGAACCGATGAGAGGGAGGTTGACTACTTAGGAGGTTCCGAATACCGGATCCTCGCTCGTTCCATGTCTTGAGCTTGTTTACTTAGTTTTAACTCAATGTACATTTTTTCCGACACTTGACCGATAGGTTTATCATATACGAGTCCGAAGGATAAATGAACGAAAATTTTGTGGGTATCCACATCCAACCCGCACCAACCCGCAGTGGGTTGTGGTTAACCACTACCCACTGCAGGGCGGGTTGTGAGTAGCATAATTCTATATTTGTGAGTGTGGTTATCCGCAAAATGTGGGGCGGGTAAGCACACCCACCCCAATTTCCACCCCTACCGGAAAACATGTCGGCCCCACCGTTTGCCGATACCGGAATTCCATGAGTAAACTGTTTGCCGAATTGCTGCGGTTGTGGTTATTATCCGGGTAGCCGATTACCGGATGTGCTGATGACTAATGGTGGCGACTGGGGGTGGGAACTGGCCCACTTTGTGTTGGAGGTACGTGTATGTGACAAGGGTATTTTAGGGATTTATTAATTAGTTAGTGATTAGGGTTTAGTTTATAGCCTATATATTGTACTTTAGTTGTTCAGTTATTAGGCAGTCAAGAAACAATCAAAAAATAGTTCTACGTATCTCCCAACCCTATTTTTCTCTCTTCTTCCTAAATCGGCCGCCGGCTTAGTTCTTGCTCTTCTTCCCCAAATATTGTCTACTTCTTCCCTATTTCTATTCTTAACCACATTCTGTTGCGATATTCTCGGGTGTCAAGATCCACGCCTACAACACTTTGCTATTTGCTTTCCCATTTTTGTGAGTTGGGAACTGTGGGGTGCGAACTGGCCCACTTTTCTTTTCAATTCTTACATCTTGGTGCTGCTGCCTCTTGTTGTCTTATTCTTTACACACCACACGTCCTCTTTCTCTACTCCTCTGCTCCGACTCGTCCCCTTCAAAACTCAAAAACAGGCAGCTGCTGCGGCGGGGAAGCTACACCGGCGGTGGAATTAATTAACTAAACAAACAAAATCAATCATAGCTGCTACCGCGGGGGAAGCTGTGCCGGCATCAATGTGAAACTCTTTGGAGCAAACTGACAGTTTATTGATTTGAACTTTGAAAAGATTAAATACAGAAGTTTTGGCCTCGATCTCAGTCCTCAACTCAACCCACTAACCCCGTGATTCCAGCTCCCATGACTCAACTAATCAACCTATAAACCAGCTACCTTAACCACCCAGCATTCTGCAATGCTTAAGACTCAGATGGACTCAATTGATACCAAACAGAAATACAGGGACCAAATTGACACTAAGACAGACTAGACTCTCAAGTAAAACGACAGCCGTTTTACTCTATTATTTAAACCTTAGACTTCCCGCTTCTGGCCTTCAATCCTTCTCCTACTCGGATTCGGATTCACCACCCTTCTTCTGCCTGCACTTCAGCTCACAAATCCTCCCCTGAACTGAAGCCTGTCTGCTTCCTTCAGTTCATCTTAACTTCAGCCTTCTTCTTCTTCTCTTTGTCCCGGCCTGCAACTTCTACCACTCTGAGTTTAGCTCTTAAGAGCTCGAATGTTTCCAACTTGAGAGGCTTGGTTAAAATGTCTGCTGCTTGCTCTTCAGTACCACAGTGCATCATTTCAATCACCCCTTCTTTCACCAGTTCTCTGAGAAAATGGAAACGGACATCTATGTGCTTGCTCCTGCCATGAAGTACTGGATTCTTTGACAATTTTATAGTGGAACTATTGTCACAGTACACTGTTGTGGCACCTTCAACACTGCTTCCCCATCCCATCTGTTCCAGAATTCTTCTTAACCAGACACATTGTGCTGCACAGTATGAAGCAGCTACAAATTCTGCTTCTGTGGTGGAGAGAGTAACCACTGGTTGCTTCTTTGAGGCCCAAGAAATCACCCCACCAGCCAGAAAGAATGCATACCCACTTGTGCCTTTCCTATCATCCTGATCTCCAGCATAATCACTGTCAGTATATCCCACTAAACAGCCCTCTTTGCTTCCCTTTTGATACCAGATTCCATGCCCCAGAGTACCTTTGAGGTATCTAAGAACCCCTTTTGCTGCTAACATATGCTGTCTGGTTGGGTTTTCCATGAAACGACTCAGCAGGCCACTGCATACATAACATCAGGTCTACTTGCAGTGGCATAGAGCAGACTGCCAATTAACTGCTTGTACTCAGTTGGATTTACTGCAATCCCATCACCTGCCTTTGTCAGTTTCATTCCAGGAGCAATTGGATTCCTTGCATAGTTGCAGTCACTCAGGTTGAACTTCTCTAAGATTTCTTTGACATATTTCTGTTGTGAAATAAAGATCCCTTTGTCTGTTTGATTGATCTCCACCCCCAGAAAATATTTCATGCAACCTAGATCTGTCATCTCAAATTCCTGTTGCATTGACCTTTTGAACTCAGCAATCAGTTTTGAGCAGTTGCTTGTGTAGATTATGTCATCTACATATAGACTGACCAGAAGAATCTTTCCTTCATCACTTCTTTTTATGAACAGTGTGTGTTCATAAGTACTCCTCTCAAATCCATTCTTCAAGAAGTAAGTCTCAATTCTGGAATACCAGGCCCTTGGAGCCTGTTTGAGGTCATAGAGTGCCTTCTTCGACTTGTATACCTTGTTTTCCTCCCCAGCAACCTCAAACCCTTGAGGTTGCTCAACATAAACCTCCTCCTCCAGTTCTCCATACAAGAATGCACTCTTGACATCCAGCTGATAGACTATTAGTCCATGATGAGCAGCTAGTGCCAAGAGTGTCCTAACTGTATCCCATCTTGCCACAGGGGCAAACACTTCTGTGTAGTCAATACCAGCCCTTTGTGAGTAGCCTTTAGCCACCAACCTAGCTTTGAACTTGTCCACAGAACCAGTCTCAGTTAGTTTGGTTCTGTAAACCCATTTGAGACCTATTGGAATCACATTTGGTGGCAAAGTAGTTAAAATCCAGGTCTGGTTCTTTTCTATTGACTTCATCTCCTCCTTCATTGCTGCATTCCACTTTTCTTCTTGAGCAGCCTCTTCATAAGTCTGTGGATCACCAGCTACAGCAACCATAGCCCACCAATCTGCTTCTGAGAAGTATGTACAGTCATATATGTCCAGGTGAGCAGGTGTCTTTCTCACTCGAGGACCCATGCTTGAGCTAGGTAAATCTAAACTATCTATGCCAGCTTCTTCTTCCTTCCCTAGTTCTGACCCAGGGTGATCTCCAGTACCAGTTTGTAGAGGAGTAACTGGTTCTGTAGTGGTGTTTGATTCATCAGTAGCAGATGCTTCTGATGATTCATCAGTTTCTTCTTCAAAGTCTGAGTCATAGAAATCATCATCACTTCCTTCCCATACCAACTTGGTCAGAACTTGTTCAGTCTCAGAATCCAATTCCCAACCTTTTGACTCATCAAATACAACATCCCTGCTAATCACCACTTTCTTGGTTGTGGGATTGTAAAGCTTGTAAGCTTTGGACTCCACTGAAATTCCCAGAAAATAGCACAATGTGCTTTTGTATCCAGCTTCCTTCTCTGCAGATCAGATATATGAACAAAAGCTGCACAACCAAACACCCTTAAATGTGAAACAGAAGGTGGAGCTCCAGTCCACAATTCTTGGGGTGTTTTGCCTTGATTTGCAGTTGTGGGACTTCTGTTCAGGACATGAGCAGTCCATGCAACTGCCTCAGGCCAGAAACTTGCAGGTACTTTTCTATCCTCTAGCATGCAACGAACCATGTTCATAACTGTTCTGTTCTTTCTTTCTTTCAGCTACCCCATTCTGCTGGGGAGTGAGAGCAGCAGTTAACTGTCTCCTGATTCCTTCATTTTCACAAAGCTCTTTGAATTCATTTAGCATGAATTCACCACCCCTGTCTGTTCTTAAACAGATAATTGAAAGACCAGTTTCTTTTTCAACTTGCACTTTGAATTTCTTAAAGACTGCTAGAGTTTCAGACTTGGCAGACAGGAAATACACCCAAAGCTTCCTACTGAAATCATCAGTCAAGGTAAGTATATACCTTTTTATTCCATTGGATTCTGGTGTGATTGGACCACACAGGTCTGCATGAAGAAGTTGAAGCTTCTTTGTGGCTCTCCAGTTAATTTTCTTTGGAAATGAATGCCTGTGTTGTTTGCCTATCATGCAGGTTGAACAAACTCCAATGCTGCCTTTAAGCTGAGGTAAGTCCTGGACTAGCTTTCTTTTCTGCAGCAGCAAGAGAGCTTGAGAATTCAAATGTCCAAACCTTCTATGCCAGAGTTCCAGAGAGGTTTCTTTGCCTGTTCCAGTGTGCAAACATTGAGTTTCACCAATCTTTGGAGCAGCATGTATCACAAACATGCGATTTGTCTTCATGCTGGTATGCAGCAACAACCCATTGGTTTTGTGGTAAACCTTGCAGCTCCCATCACGAATGACAAAGGTAAGATTTCTTTCCTGCAACTGCCCCACACTAAGCAAGTTTGCCTTCAAACCCGGAACATAGAATACCTCTGTGATAGTTAGAGAGGTTTGCTCCATGATCAACTTCACTGTTCCCTTCCCTACTGCTTCCAGCTTTGTGTCATTCCCAAGTCTCACACTTCCCTTGAAATTAGAATCCATTTCTGTGAACCAATGCTTGTTCCCAGTCATATAGTTGCTACATCCAGAATCAAGAAACCAGCATTCTTCACCTGTCTTTTCTTTTTCCCCAGCTCTAGCAAGATCAGCATGAGCCATTAACAGCATATCTTCTTTAAACTCTTCTGATCTATTGGTTGAGGAGTTGATTGAAGAGTGAGGCCTGGAATTCTGAGCATTTGAGTAATGAGCCTGCTCAGAATACCATTCTGGACACTCATACTTGAAGTGACCAAGCTTATGACATTTGAAACATTCTAGATTGTCTCTATTCCAGCCTCTTCCCCTTCCTCTTCCTCTTCCCTGATAGAATCCCCTACCAGAACCTCCTCGACCACCTCCTCCACCAGTATCATATCCAACTCTTAGAGCCTGATCCTCTTCAGCAGCAGTTTTCCTGTGGAACTTCTGTTCATGAACAATCAAAGAGCTCTGAAGAGCATCCACTGACAAAGTTTCAGTGTCCTTTGATTCCTCAATTGAACAGACTACATAATTAAACTTCTCAGTTAAAGTTCTAAGAATTTTCTCTACAATCTGACCATCTGTCATATTCTCACCACAGTTTCTCATTGAGTTTGCAATTACCATGACTCTTCCAAAGTATTCAGTAACTGTCTCACCTTCTTTCATTTCCAACAACTCAAAATTCCTTCTTAAACCTTGCAACTGAGCCTTTTGGACTCGAGCACTTCCTTGAAACTTGATCTTCATTACATCCCACAGTTCCTTGGCTGTTCCCTTGTTTGTGATCGTCTTGAGAATTGTTCGATCAATGGCACTGAATAAGTAGTTTTTAGCTTTTAGATCTTTCAACCTTAAGTCCTCCAGATTCTTGGACTCAACAGCTGAAAGTACAGCATCTGCAGCAGGTTCTGAAAAACCATCCTTCACCACATTCCAGTACTCTTTTGATCGCAGCAGATTCTCCATCACAAGACACCAGTGATCGTAATCACCATCAAACTTTGGGATGCACACCTGTGCAAAACTCCCATTCTCACCCATCTCAGATCCCTCTTTTGCCTGAGAATTTCACTCACCTCTTTTAATCAATCTCACTCACTATC
Source organism: Linum trigynum (assembly GCA_964030455.1). Classification (NCBI taxonomy): domain Eukaryota; kingdom Viridiplantae; phylum Streptophyta; class Magnoliopsida; order Malpighiales; family Linaceae; genus Linum; species Linum trigynum. Next base: position 11,652,030 of record OZ034814.1, read on the forward strand.
ACTCGTGTTTCCCAGATGATATCCCTGGTCTGCAATCAGACTTGCAGAACCTTTCACTCAATACCACGTTTCAATCTCTCACTCTATTGCTTGGTTACAGTTTGCAAGAGCTCTGATACCACAATGTGAAACTCTTTGGAGCAAACTGACAGTTTATTGATTTGAACTTTGAAAAGATTAAATACAGAAGTTTTGGCCTCGATCTCAGTCCTCAACTCAACCCACTAACCCCATGATTCCAGCTCCCATGACTCAACTAATCAACCTATAAACCAGCTACCTTAACCACCCAGCATTCTGCAATGCTTAAGACTCAGATGGACTCAATTGATACCAAACAGAAATACAGGGACCAAATTGACACTAAGACATACTAGACTCTCAAGTAAAACGACAGCCATTTTACTCTATTATTTAAACCTTAGACTTCCCGCTTCTGGCCTTCAATCCTTCTCCTACTCGGATTCGGATTCACCACCCTTCTTCTGCCTGCACTTCAGCTCACATCATCATCAAACAACAAGTGAACAAGACAACAAACCTCTGAAACTTACGATGTTATGGCCTATGGGCTACTAGGTCGGGGAAGCTGCACCGGCGTCGGCGATGTCGTCGAGCGCGCTAAGGTCAACGGAGAGGAGAGGACGCGGCGCGGGGTCGACGGAAAGGTTGCGGTTGCTACGTCGTGGTTCGTCGGTTTGATCAGTGGCGGCCCAGGATTCTTCCATATGCGTGGGCTTATAAAATAATATATTAAATAAAAATAATTTATAAAATTTACAATATTGTTTACAACTAACCACGACCGCTTTCCATATCTTGAAAGGTTTGTAAAATATATTCATCGTCCATTTTGCAAATCAAAGATTTGTTTGGTATACACAATTAAACACTCATTCATAAATTGGTAATTCAATCGATTCCGAATATTGTTCTTGATTAACTTCATAGCTGAAAAGGCCTTCGGAAACTTATAGTTGCAATAGATAAAGTCAACACTAACTTTAAAAAAACAAATAAACTAAAAGACAATATATATATATATTTTATCAATTATATAACAACAAATTTCTTGTAGAATAATAAAGGTGTGTCGCTTACAGTTATATGAGGTGTGTCGGAAGTCCCGAGTTTCAATTTTTTGTACAGTCGAAAGCAGGATCTCTCACAAAATTTTCGAGCTAAGGTGTGTCAGGTGACACACCTTGCTCTAACTTGGGTCCGCCCCTGGGTCTGATTGCGGCGGCGTCGGAGAGGACAACGATTGCCAATTGGGGTTCCAATTGGGCCGCAACGGGACTCGTGAGGCTGGGTTTAGGGATGACAAAAATATTTATAACAGTGGATATCCGTATGAATTAGACCTAATTGGATAGGGTAAAATCCAAACCCGAAAGACTTTTAGTGGGTACAGGTAAAACATGAACTCAAATATTGCGGGTAATGGGTGGGCATGAGTTGCTTACTATCCAATCCGAACCCGTCGGATTATAGACGTGCATGCGTATTTTCTCTAGAAATAATCAATATTTTTCTATAATAAATTATATTTAGCATATAAATATAATATTTTAATAAAATTGTGTTGTTTTAATTAATTTTCTTTATTCTAGTGAACTATTGTCGTACTTTTACTCTTACGTAATGTGAGAATACATGTGAATGTTAACATATTGGTTGGAGTTATGAAGAAAAATTATGGATACTCGTGGATACCCGAATCCGAACGGGTATGGGTATGGTTTTGATTTTCTAGGGTAACAGATATACACTATCCACCAGCAACCCGACCCATTGCCATCCCGCCGGTTAGGCAGGCAGAGTGCGCGAGGGGAGAAGAATTAGTAATATGTAATTACTAATTCCTTTTCCTAATAGAGAACTAATGGACCCCAAATTAAATTTTTTTAATTTGAAGAAAGTGTTCCTAGATAGTTCATAATCAGCAACCCTCACCGAACACTGCAGGTCACCTGAGGTCAACTAGGCTATTCCGGGGTCAATCACCTCGGGTCACCTAGGCCACCCCCGGGTCACTCCGGCCACCCGAGGTCAATCACCTTGGGGTCACTCCGGTCACCGCGGGTCAATCACTCTGGGTCACCTTGAGGTCACTCCGGCCACCCCGGGGTCAATTACCTCGGGTCACCTAGCCCACCTTGGGGTCACTCCTGCTAGCCCGAGCCAATTACCTTAGGTCACCTATCTCACCTTGTGGTCACTCCGGCCACCCGGGGTCAATCACCTTGAGGTTAGGGATGGCAATGAGTCGGATTTTGTCAAACCCAAACCCAAACACATGAGTTTATCCCTGAAAAAACCCCGGGGTAAAAGCCACTCGGTTTGGAAAACTCAAACCCAACCCAACCCGTTGGGTATCAGCGGATTCATAGATACCCATGGGTTTTTGTCGTAAAATTTTTTACAATAACAAGTTCCTATCAATATTAAGGTCAAATATCAATATCTCAATACAAATTATCCATATATAAAACACCATTCTAGAAAATCAAGCAAATCACAAATTAACCATACAAATTGTTTAACACCAATCTAGAAAACTCAAGAAAATTGAAGCAAATCACAAATTATCCATAAACAACATGATTAATTGAAAGCATCTTCCTCCTTGTCAATTAAGCTTCTTCACTCTACACTCCATAATATCAACTTCATTCTCCACAATTAGAAAGAAAAAATTATTTATGCCTCCACGAACATAAATAAGATTAATTGCTTAGAATATTAAATATACTGGAAAAATTAATTATATGGATGTGGGCGGGTATACCTAAACCCAACCCGATGAATAGTGAACGAGTTTAAACCCAAACCCGACTCAAAACCCGTCAACACGGGTTTTACTCGCGTTGACCGGGTTGGGTCGGGTTTTGTTGCCATCCCTACTTGGGGTCACTCCGGCTACCCCCACGGTCAATTATCTTGGGTCACCTAGCCCAGCCCGGGGTCACTCCGGCCACCCGAGATTAATTACCTCGGGTCACCTAGCTAACCCCGGGTCACTCCGGCCACCCGTGGTCAATCACCTTGGGGTCACATTGGGGTCACTCCGGCCACCCCAGAGTCAATTACCTCGGGTAACCTAGCCCACCCCGTGGTCACTCCGGCCAACCCGGGGTCAATCACCTCGGGTCACCTAGCCCACCTCGGGGTCACTCCGACTACCCCGCGGTCAATAATCTCGAGTCACCTCGGCCTCCCGAGTCACTCCGGTCACCCCCGTGGTCAACCACCCCGGGTCACCTCGACCACCTTGGGCTCTCTGCCCACCCCAAGTCACCTAGAACCTTTAGCCACATACCCCACGACGTGTCCTCTCTCCACAGCACCAAGCTTCTGAGGGAGACACATACTCCCTTCATGTCCACCTGGAGGCCTCTATAAAAGGCCACTTTGTCTCCAGATTGAGGTAAGAAATCTCCATGCCTAGACTCGTGAGCTCTCACTATGATAAGCACAAATATTCATTCTCAACTCCATTCCCTCATCTTTCATTTTGAGGTAATATTCCTCTCCACTCAACCCCCTACTAACTTGAGCGTCGGAGAGTGTCCCCACCGAGATCGGCCAGTAGACCCTTTTTGTAGGAAACGACCAGAGCTGACATCCCGAGAGAAGTTCGAGGCGGAAGGTGCTCGTTGAACGACTCAGGTGCCCAACATAAAAAAAAGCCTCAACGTCGGCTACAACCCCTGCAACAACAATTGGAGCCCACCATGGGCCCTAAAGCAAAAGGTTAAAGAAATCCAGCGCCACCAGTTCACTCGGGATGGAGTCTTAAAGCTCCCTACACCCCCAAACCGGTGGCAGAGTTCATGACAAAGGGCTATCCCCTCCACCGTCCGTCGAAGACCTTCAAGTCCAAATTGAGTAGCTAAAAGCTCAAATTTGAACATTAACGTCAGCACCTCCTCCACCCCATGGGTTGCATGCCAATTCTAGCCACCAACAGGAGACCATCGGAGGGTCAACCCACCCCAATGGGACGTCAACCCTCGTCCACCTCCACGACTAGAAGAATCCTCATACCTTGAGCCTCACCTTATGCCTAGTTTTCTCACTGATTCTAAGAATGAAAAGTCATTGGCTCGTTCGATCATTGACCATCTCAATACCGCAGACTTCCTAATACCTCACCATTTTCGTATTCCTTATTATGATGATTTTTGTGGGAGCCTCCAACTCCACCATGTGCAAGCTTTTCCCACCACTCTCTAGGGTGGCATTCTAAGGATGGCTTATTTTGTGCTTCGCCGGCGGGAATCCAGATTAGTATCTTCTAAGTCTCCCCCTGACACATCATTGACCATCAAGAGTAGACTTCACCGAAGAACCCGCAAGAATTCTACCCAACCAAACTTTGAGCAAAAATATCACCCAAGCGATGCCATCAATACTCGCCACAAAAAAGAACTCCAAAATGAGGTGAAGACTATAAGAGTCTTGACCAAAATCCATGTGAACAGGTACTTGAAATCAATGTAGTCAAAAGCGAGTTTTTACAAAGAAACATTTTGGTGATCTAGAAGCGTAAAATCGTAAGTTTTTAAGTTTTAAAGCGGAGTTTTTAACTACATAAGTTATAAAAACTGAGATTGTACGTAGAAGCCTTTTAAAGAACTAAAAACGTAAGTTTTTAAGTTTTAAAGCGAGATTTTGACTGCATTGCTTGAAATATTATTTGGCACATTAAACTCAAGTGCAATGAGAATTTTTTTTATTTTTTATGAATAAGCCAATTTTATTCCATCAAAAAGTATTGTCGTGACAAAAGGTAGCTATACCTACTACTTCTCTGCTTCCTACCTATACAGATAACAACAATTACAAAACTAGAAAACTACACTACTACCGGTTTACACGAACCAAAGTGTCCTCTTCTCAACAGCCAAATCAAACTTCAGACTTCCCAACATCAGAGCCTCCATTATATTCCTCAGCTTATCGATGAAATCCTTCACTGCAACTGACTTCTTACCATACACTCTACAACATCTCTCCCACCAAACCTCGCTAACCATCGCATTCCACAACACTCTTCCCACACAGGAGCCCTGCAACTTCTCCACTGCCTCCTATAAACCAGCCTCCCATCCTTCTCTAGGATGGTAGCCCTAGCTCGATGGGAATACAGCTCCAATCACCTCCTGCACATAAGAGCACTTCAAAAATAAATGGTCCCTGGACTCTTCATGCCCCAAACACAATGGACATTTATTCACAATCTCAGGCTTCCACTTTTGTATTTTTTCAAAAGTAGTTATTCTATTTAGAGTAATAAGGCAAAATCTTCATTTCAGTAGCTCTTGCCAACATACAACTGAGGACTTTCATCGATATGAAAAAGAGATAGGGAGACAAGGGGCCCCCTTGTCGTAGCCCTTTTTTTGCTTTGAAATACCCTGTTAATCCTCCATTCACACAAATTTTAAATGTAGCAGAGTTCAAGCAGGTTTTAATCCAACCGATAAACTGCAAAGGAAACCCCATAGCCTCTAACACAGTAAGCAAAAACCCCCCAATCAACACTGTCGAAAGCCTTCATTATATCCACCTTGATAGCACATCTAGGTGACACATCCTTCCTTCTATACCCTTTAACCAGTTCATGTGATAAGATGATATTATCACTTATCATTCTCCCCTTAATGAAAGCTGGCTGATTTTTACTAATCACCTGGGGTAAACTTCTCCAAGCCTATTGGCTAACACTTTTGACACACATTTGAAATGAGAAATTTGCTTCTCCAATTGGTGAGGCAACCCACCCCACCTCACCATTCCTCGAGATCGAGACGGTTGTGGCTAGCTACACAACCAAGTATGCTCCAATAAGTTCACATGGTTTTGATGATTACCATTATATGTTGCACCCAATAACATGTATGTGCTCTCAACCCAATCATTGCACATGAACGTTGGGTGAGAGGTTTAATTGCATGCATATATTTGTTTTCACTCATCCATTGCACTAAAGTTGATCAATCCTCTAATAATTGCACTTCAAGATTGGGGAGAGTCGTCACTCAACCATTGCACTATATAGTTGACTGAAGTATAATTACCCAACTATTGCACTGGAGTTGGGTAAAAAGTCATCTCTCAACCATTGCACTAGGGTTGGGAGAAAACTTTAATACCTTACAACAACTACAATAGGAAACCACCAAATTGTGTAGCTACAAATGAATTAAACAATTGAGATGGTTTTTCATGAAACTCTATGATGTGCTAACCTCCTATGAATTGTGGCATGGATATATCCCTTAAATCATTATCATTTTCTCCATTTCCTCTCAATAGAGTGACAATATCCAAGGAAGGTGTGATCATATTCCGCCATCATCATACCTATCGACACTATATTGTCGTGGTCAATATGGCTATTCTGGCTATATCGCCACTTTGTGTGATGCCCCCTCCAAAAAATTTAGTCATCATCATAATAATAGAATATCTCACCCACATCAAAGTGTTGTCATCTTGATGTTATCATCATGATCGGTTCCACACGACTGTTATAACTGCCATCAACACTGCCAGTATAGATGCATATGGGGAGCAAAAGTAATCTCAGTAGAATTATCAGACAACGAGAATTCTAGCAAAAATGATAACGAGAATGCTGGAAAACCTAATGAAATATGGAGTATAATGTCAGAGTCTAACGAGAATCGTTTGTGGCTATAACCCATATCAAGGTTTATTTGATGCAAAGATTGGTACATGTGCTCAAGGCATGAATAAAGTTTGTTCATTCTCTCCATTCATGAACAACATTTTTTCATTATCTCCATTCAAATGGACCACATCTTATCTAATATTAGTTCAGATCTCCTCCACATAACGAGCTACGATTGGTTCATCTCTTACATACATGACCCACAATTGGTTGATCACCAACTGTATAATGAACCAACATTGGCTCAGAAATTCTACGTATGGTCTGTTGTCAGCTCGACTCCACCCTTTAATTTCCATGAGCCAAAATTGGTTTGATCTTGTTATATACATACCTAAAAATCCAAGATTGGTTTAGTCTATACTAGCTCCAAATTCATGAACCATGATTGGTACATTTTTTTATATCTCTTGCAATACACGAATTACAATTAGTATGTTCTCTTGCCAAGGTTTCCTGAGGGCCCAATAAAAATGCGATTGTCGCCGCAAAATCTCCTTCGTTCAATATTTACAACAACAAGAAGGGAAACTAATGGACCCCGAATTAAAAAAATTAATTTGACCAAAGTATTTCTAGATAATCCATAATCAGCAACCCACACCGATTACTGCAGGTCGTCTGAGGTCAACCAGGCTGGGGTCAATCACCTCGGGTCACATAGGCCACCCCATGGTCACTACGGCCACCCGGGGTCAATCACCTTGGGGTCACTCCGGTCACCCGAGGTCAATCACCATGGGTCACCTTGGGGTCACTCCGGCCACCCCAGGGTCAATTACCTCGGGTCACCTAGCCCATCTTGGGGTCACTCCGGCCACTTGGGGTCAATCACATTGGGGTCACTCCCGCTACCCCAGGGTCAATTACCATGGTCACCTACCCACCTTGTGGTCACTCAGGCCACCGGGGGTCAATCACCTTGGGGTCACTCCGGCTACCACGGGGTCAATTACCTTGGGTCACCTAGCCCACCCCGGGTTCACTCCGGCCACCCGGGGTCAATTACCTCGGGTCACCTAGCCCACCCCGGGGTCACTCCGACCACCCTAGGGTCAATCACCTCGGGTCACCTAGCCCACCTCGGGGTCACTCCTAGAGCTGGAAGTTTGGTACCGGTATTTGGGTATACTGAATACCATACCGAATTTGTCTATATTTGGTATTACCGAATACACATAATATTTCATGGGATTGGCATTGGGATTGAATTTCAATTGTTATTCGGCATTAGGGATTACGGGATTGGGATCGGTATATACCGAAATACCGATCAATACCGAAATATAAGCTAGTGTCTATGTTATCCTCTCAACTAGACTCTCCCATTCACTACTTCCCGACCCTCAACCACCAAGAGTGTCATTTAATTATACATAGATCATTCCATATCACTATTTTACACTAGTATTAGTCGTCTCTCAACCTCCAATTCGTCAAATTAAAGATTACCAATTACAAGAACTTGAGATCTTAGCTCTAGGCAACTGAAGACTCTTTGCTTAGTCTCTTTGCCCTAAACTCATTTATATTTAATTACTAATTGCAAAGGTAATTAATTTTGTATTCGATAATACCGATTGGGATACCGAGGTACCGATTGGGATACCAAGGTACCGATTGGGATACCAAAATATTTAGGGATTGAGATTGGGATTGATTTTAAGGTGTAATTCGGTATTCGGGATTTCGTTATTTGGTATTGGGATACCGATACCGTCCCGATTTCCACCCCTAACTCCAGCTACCTCGGGGTCAATAATCTCGAGTCACACCAGTCACCCCCGTGGCCAACCACCCCTAGTCACCTCGACCACCTTGGGCTCTCCGCCCACCCCAGGTCACCTAGAACCTTGTTAAAAGGCCACTTCGTCTCCAAATTGAGGTAAGCAAAAAATCCCCATGCCTAGACTCGTGAACACTCGCTATGATTAGCGCAAACATTCATTCTCAACTCCATTCCCTCATCTTTCATTTCGAGGTCATATTCTTCTCCACTCAACTCCCCTCGCTAACTTGACCATTGAAAAGTGTCCTTACCGAGATCGGCCGTTGGACCCTTTTTGTAGGAGACGACCGTAGCTGACATCACGAGAGAAATTCGAGGTGGAAGGTGGTCGTTGACCGACTCAAGTGGCCAACATAAAAAAAAAAAAACTCGACGTCAGCTATAACCTTGACAACAAAAAGAACCAATTTTACTAATTAGGATAATCGAGAACAGGGCTGGGATTGGGGAATTAGTATTGCGTTGCCGCGCCTGCAAATCCGATATCGAACAACCGGGTTTCTGGCGTTAGTTAATTCCGGGTTCCGGCATTCCACCGCGCCAAATTTCCCATCCGACAACCATTACCATCCGGTTAATTGTTAAACCGTTAACTGAAAAACCTAGTCTCACCCCTAAAAATGAATTAGCTCGAAATTGCCATCCTCAGTGGTGATGGGTGTTCATGTAACTACCAAGATAGGGGCACATCTGCGCACTCCAGAACTAAAACTCACGCATGCCATGAAAGACTCCTCAATTTCAACATTACATACCTGCTCTGCTATTTACTCTTCAGGGATACCTTAAACGATTCAATATTTAAAGAACTGGGCAAGGTAGAAAGATGAAGAGAACGTTTTGCACTGTATGTTGGCATCACAATTCACAACAGTAACCCCTAGGTTGTTTCACTTTTCCAGTCACAAATACAGAACTACACAACCAAACCAAAGAACAAAGCCAACATGTGCACAACGAAAGAAGGCTAGGTGTACAACCCATTATTCCTGTTGAAATTTTTGGTTGGGAAATACAACCACCAAATCATTATTCTTCCCCTACACAACTGCATTAGACACATCATAAGAACCAACAGGGTGGGGTAGGGAGAGACAATTAATATCACATCTGAATCACAATAGTACAACACTTGGTCATAGGTTATCAAACTTCTTCTGCTCTCCCGGGAGAGCGAATTGAGCAGAGTATACACAGTTTCCTCGAACGCTTGAAGTAGGGCAAGTAGCCACCGCCAAATCTTCGGATGATTGGCAAATACCAAAGCCAGCATCCTCGAGGATTTCGAACGAACCTGGTCTCACATGTTACTAAGAACACGTTACTCTAACAACTTCAAAAGACAACACCTTCAACTGAGCAGCTGCATTTTGAAGGCCCGATCAATGCCTCCTTGATCCGAAAGCAGCGAGCTGAATTCATACATTTCCACAGCAATGGCCAATGCGTCTCTTACTACCTTCCTTCCCACTTTCTCCATCTTTTATTTCTGTTTTTCACCAAAGCTGAAAGTTCACGAATGCTGAGCCTGAAGTCAGCATACTCAACAACACAGACAAATGCATGGGTGCCACCTTTCTCCTTTTCTTCCTCTTCTTTTCCATTTTGTATTTTCCTTTTTTTTTTGCCTCATAAAAGCAGCAAATATACAACTCTACGAAGAGCATGCCTCCATGGATAGGTAGAGACCATAGACTGAAGTACAGCAGAAAAATATGCTATCCGTGACAGACTAACAGTAGCTGGATGATCCTGTTTTCTTCACCGTTTCAACTGGCACTTCCACAAAATGCGCAAAGCAACTCCAGGCAGAAAGTTTCTTCATATTCACTATCATTGATACACCGACCACACTGAGCGCAACGTAATATGCAAAGTGTGCATGCTCGGCAGGCCAAAGCTGAATGTTTCCCTTGCTGGCAACTTTCAGCAGGGCAATCATAAACCAACCTATGGTTATGGCATCTCAGGCACATTTCGATATCGATGGCACGATCATCATCACATGGCAGATAAGGGCTTGCTCTGTGGTAATAGAGTGGCCCTCTGGCTTTCTGCTGCTTGTTGGGATCAGCATCCAGCATTGACTTTAACACTTCATAGTGGTCGTGTGTCACTCCATAGACCCCTCCAATCCTCAAGTGCTTCAAGCCCAGTTTATCCAAAGCCTTGAGTTCTTTCAAAATAGTCACAATGCTGTCGACATTGACTCTAGAACATCCGGGCACACTCAGCTGCAAAAAAGATCAAATACAAACAGGGCTCGAGAATTAACACACATTGCCAAAGAAATGAGAAGAAATGTTCACCATAGATGGTGTAACCATAACATATTTTGAAAAGCAGGTAGATAGTAAAAGCATTATACAGAGAACATGAATCAGCTACAGATTATAAGATAATATATTTATGTAACAACACGTTGCAGGAAGCAAGTAAACAAAAACCATGGAAAGAAACTAAATTATGCAATTGCCAAAACAAAGAGGGACTTTTTGTGAACATTGAAGATCAAACATAGCTAGGCTCGACAAAGTTTCCCTTTTATAATTTCTTAAACAAAGTAACAACATTACCAAAGCAAAAAGCAATACAACTTTGGTTAACTAAGGACTGCCACCAAAAGCCAAAGAGAGAATAAATTACATCCACACAACAAAAAATGGCACAAAAAGGATAGAATCACAGTTCTCTTTCTACACATAAACAAAAATACCAGAGATTTCAGAATCCAAATGGAAAGCTCAAAGACTCACCTTGGTTAGCTCAGGATTGTTCTCAAGTACATGCTTCAGCCCAGCATCGGTAATCCATGAACTCTCTACTAGGGTCAAGGTTCGTAGAGTACCTTTAGCCCTATCAGTTATTTGAACAAGAATGTCATCGGTGATCTTCTCACTCAGTGGTTGATCAATGTAAATATTGCTCCAAAAGAATGGCTCAGCTCGAGCTGCAGAATGCAGTGAAGTACAAACCATCTCAACTGACAATAGGTCCCTCAGGCTCAAATGTGCAAGGACTAAGCCAAAACCAGGATGATGGATTATCTCATCTCCATCAAGAGAAGCTCCATCAACATCATCACAACAATCTCCAACGCTCATCTCATCCACTGTAGTAGCAACATCTAAATCGCACACCATCTCATCCCCCAATCTCAAAGAGTCCTCAAGATCCTCTTTTTTCATCTTCTCGTTATTCTCACACCCATCACCAAATCGAAAATCCGCATTTGGGTTAGGGCTAAACTTTGTGCTTGAAGGAAATGCCGCCGCCTGAAATCTCAATGCATTATTCCAAATAAAGTAATTCAACCCAGCAAACAGCTGATACTGTTCGCTGCTCCCCATGACTCCATCCCGGCCATAACCCATCTCCAAATCCTCAAGCCAACCCGTTATAGCAGTAACGGTTGTGCTTATATTCATGCCAAATGGATCCGAAGGCAAAACATCAAGAATGTCCTCGTCCATGACATCCTGAGACTCAGACCGACTATCCCTCCCAAAATCATAATACCCATCCACATTCTCCGCTATGCAGTCAGCAAAGCAACTGCTGCCGACCCTCAAAGGCGACACGAAATTATCCTCTGGAGAACGTGGGGGAAACACCATCCGATGTGAAAAATTTAAAGCCATCGATCTTAACCCCCAATCACAATAGTAACTTGCAGAATACAGTATGGGCGTGTAAAGCAATTACTCCCCACAGCAAGGGACAAAGCGCTCAGAACGCAGAAGGAAAAAAAAAAAGTAACGGGAATCTCAAAGGGTGGAGGCGCAGAAAAGAAACGAATATCCTATCCCATCGCCTAAGTGAAAACCAACACGAGATCTCAAACAAGAAACCCTCAATTTCCGATAGCTAACTAAAACAACGCCAACCAAAAACTTCACTGGAGTCTCTTGTCTCAAGCAGAACCCTAAATTTAGCTCCTAAACACGAAGGCCAAACCAAACTAAACCGTGGGCAAAATTTTCTTCCTCTTCTTATGTACACAAATCGAGGAATTAAAAAGAAATTAGTAATGATAAACGAATGGATCTATCTCTTCCCCTTCCTTTCTTCTTCTTTTTTTTATTTTCTACTACTCTTCTCGAACTTTTTTCTCTTCTTCTTTTTTTTGTTTCACCGATTCCTCCTTCCTCGCCACTAGGGTTTGCAAGAAACGGGGCGGAAACGCCTCCGGAAACCGAATCAAGAGATTCGCCAATAAGGAAACAGACTGAATCGGGAAAAAGTAAAAGGAGTGCAATTGAGAAACCCTAACTCAATTCTCGGTGCGAAACAGCAGCCCCCAGATAGTTCGCTCCCGCTCAATCTCAACTATCAGCTTCACGAATTAGAGAAACTCCCTCCCTTCTGCTTATTGGGTTGTGAATTTGTGATGCTGGGTGGACGGTGATGGCGGCGGCGGCGGGGCTGAGCGGTGGTTGGAAGGTGGGATTTCGATTTTCGATCCAGAGAAGGAAGAGAGAGAGGAGGCGATTAGAGAGAGAGAGAGAGAGAGAGAGAGAGAGAGAGACGGAGTTCCGTCGACCGGGTCCCGTGGGGGAAAGGGAGAGGAATTTAGATTTAGAAGCGAGCGGAAAATTCTAATTTCTATCTAAATTTTTTTTTTAGAAAGAGAAAAAGAAAATGATTGAAGGAAGGAAATTAGGAAATGTAAACGGAACGGAACGAAAACGAAGGGAGGAAGAAGAAAGGAAATTTGTCCGGTTCCGGAAACGATGGTGAAAGCGGGCCGGGCTGATCGTGGGCTTGGGTTTGGAGGATGAGCTGACACGTGTGAGGGTTTAACACGCGGGAAGTGTGAAAACGGAATGGCGGGGGACGGTTTTTTTCTGTTTTTTCATTTTCGCGGGGTTTTATTGTTGATTTTCGCGGTATTTTCTCGCAAGTCGAGGAATTCAGAAACCTTGCGCTGGAAGTTAGATGCAACGTTGGTGGGATAAGGTGTTGACAAGTAAGCGTTTTGATTTGGATGTAAAGGTGAGTGGACACATCAACGTACACCGTGTTAATTTATGAGTCACGAAACAGAGCTGATAGGATTAGGGATGACAATTAAATTCGGATTTTCGAGTGTTCAATCTGACCTCACATGATTAAAATGGATAAAATCCAGTGTTGATGGGTACAATTTTACCCATTTTTTGATTGATCATTTGGATCAAGTGTGCATTTTGTCAATATCTAACCCACTTTTCACCTGACACACACAAAAAAAAAATGACGTTGTTTTGTATCCATCTCTAATATAATTTTTTTTTTGTTGAAATACCACCGCATTAAATTAATTAATCATCAAAAGGGTTTGTAAGGTAATTCTCTCTAAAGAGAGGTACAAGAAACACAGGTGGACTATCAATCCACACCTACACTCAACTTGGGCCATCAAATGGGCCTCTATTCTTTTCCCGGCCTGCAAACCTTCACAGGATCTTCTCGCACTGGCAAGAACCAGTTGATCCCAATAACTCGAGTTATTGGGATCAATTGGTTTTTGATATGGTATCAGAGCCTTCTGTGACCGAGAGGTCTTGTGTTCGATTCCCGGTGATCCCCATTTGTTAAGCACATGGTATTCTTGTCTTCATACCTATGCAAACTTCAAGCACTTGTGAGTGACTTTGAGGGGGCGTGTTAGTGTTGTGGTATATGATCCACGATTGAACCTCTCCCAACAACTCGAGTTATTGGGATCAACTGGTTCTTGACACTCCTGGCCTTGAGCCCGCAAATCTGAGCAGAAGAGTCTCATCTCTATTCTTCCTTCGTCTCCCCTCTGGAATTGTTGAATCACCCCCAAGCAATCCGATTCCATCTCTATTTCCCGGACACCAAATCTCCTTGCCAGCTCCAAACCATACTTCGCCTTGGCCTCTGCCGCCTCCGGTTCCCACTGAATCTACGAGCGTTTAACTACTGAAAACAAGCACCTCCCATCCATGCCTCAAAACACTGCACCCCATCTCGTTCCATGATCTGGTATGCAAGCAACATCAACATTAATTTTGACCAGAGCCCGTTTTGGTGGCTGCCATATGTTATCCTTAGCCCTCACCGGTGATAGGGGTGGGAATTCGGTCAGTTCAGTTTTGACCGAACCGAAATTATGAATACCGGGTCCCCCAATTTTCCCAAATCTCAAATCGAATTCGAGCCAAATTATGATTCGGTTCGGCCGGTCTAAATCAAATTATAATTCTGTTCGGAATTTCACACAAAACCAAATTTGTGAGGCTACTTGTATCTTGTCCCTTTTAAATTATTTTTCACCCCTAATATAAACAATATAATATGCAATTATATGCATCATCAGTAATAAAATCAAACATTTCAACACATAAGTCATAAACACTAATATGATTCAAATATTTAAGTCTAAAAACAACTACAAACATAAAAATCCACCATTTGGAGCTTGCAATTATAATAATTCGATTTTTCTATCGGAATTTTGGAATTTCGGTTGAAAGAACCATGATTTCCTAAATATTCATATTTCCTTTCCAAATTTCGAACCGAATAACATTATTTCGGTTTCGGTTTCAGTTCGGTCCGGATTTACCGAACCGATTGCCCACCCCCTATCGGTGGATCTATCCGTAATTGCTTCTCCAAGTAATTGCTCTAGGCATGATTTCCCATTCTTCCAACTTCCTTTTATTCCACAATTGACTATTCCGTTGATCCCAGATGTACCAGAGCGACACCAGAAAGGAACCTAGTGTTTCCTGAATGTCACATAACCATTCTTCCGAGGTAAGATTCTCTCCTCGCTCAAATAGCATTGTCATGAGACTATTTCTTCAAACCCGTCGAACCCAGCCACACTCCCTAAGAATATGTTCTTGCGTTTCTCTTAGATCACATAAAGGGCATACCTTGGTGCCCTTTTGAGTCCTCTCTAGAATCCGAGCGCCCGTAGGAAGTTTGTTTCGTATCCAGCACCACGCGAACAGCTTTACCTTCGGTGGGATGTTTAAGCCCCACACCTTCTTCCAATTCACCAACGAATAGAATTCACTTTCCATTTCTTCATTCCTGGTTTCCCATAGTTGATAAGCCGACTTAATATTATAATCCCCTGACTTTTCCTTGCTCCAGATTCTTGCATCCTCATTAGGGTTCCTAGGGATTGAGATTCTCTTAATATTCCTCCAGTCCATCGGGTTGAAATGAGCCTATGGTAGATCACTCCTCCAACTTCTTGTATCCTGGTCTATTAGTTCCACTATAGAAGTAGAGGTTCCAATGATTGAAACTAGAGAGGTAACCTTGAGATTAGCACTTTATGGTACCATCTTATCAATCTAGATGTCAGTCTTGTGACCATGCCCCAATCTCCATCTCATCCCACGTGTGACTAAATCCTTTGCTACCATCAATGTAGTCAAAAGCGAGTTTCTACGTAGAAACGTTTTGGTGATCTAGAAGCGTAAAATCGTAAGTTTTTAAGTTTTAAAGCGGAGTTTTTAACTACATAAGTTATAAAAACTAAGATTTTGTGTGGAAGCATTTTAGTGACCTAGATAAGGGGATATAGGGGCCCCCTGTCTCAATCCTCTACTTAAGTAGAAAGTCTCTATCTCATGACCATTTACCAAAGTAGAAAAAGAGATGGTAGTAACACAGGCCATCATCATTTGTACTCGTCTAGCTTGTAAACCCAACTTCAGCATGATAACTTCTAAGAAATCTCATTCCACTCTATCGTAAGCCTCAGTAATGTCCATTTTTGCAGCCACAAACCCTTTGCTTCCTTGAGTTTTCGTCTTCATGGAGTGGAAACACTCAAAATCTATCATCACATTATTTGTGATCAGTCTCCTTGGCGTTCTGATTTGGTACAATCACCTCATTTAAGACACCCTTGAGCCTGTTTGCTAGTACCTTAGATAGGATCTTGTAGAGTATTTTGCACAAGCTAATAGGGTGAAAATCCATTGGGGTCTTAGGGTTCTTTTTCTTTGGGATTAAAACAACTAGGGTATGATTAAGCTTTTGAGGGAAACTGCTTGCCTCCAAATATCCCTCTAACTCCGTCGTCACTGCATTCCCCACTATTACCCAGTTTATTTGAAAGAACAGGGCAGGCATAGTATCTGCTCTAGGAGTTTTAGTGGCCCCGTTAACTTCAAAGATGCCCAAATTTCATCCCCAGTGAAGGGTTTGAGCCATTCTTCATTAATAGCTACTGTGACTTTCGGTGGTACAACTTCAATTACAGTGTTAGGCCTGCTCTAGCCCCATAGGTGTTCAATTTTTTGAAAAACTGTGCAATACAGTCCGAAGCTCTTGTTGTCCCTGACAAATTCTCCCATCCTCATGTTTTAACTTCCTAATCATGTTCTTTGCTTTTCTGTCCGTAGCTCTTCTGTGGAAGAACTTAGTATTTTTATCCCCATGTTGTAGCCACTTCGTTCTGGATATTTGCTTTCAGATCAGCTCTTCTTGCAGTAATATGTCTTCCAACTCACTTTCGAGGGCCCTTCTTTGCTCCAAGATTGCTTTTGTTTTGTGCATTTTCTCAATCTTTTCTAAAGTCCTTTCTACTTTAATTCTTCGGTCTTTGAGACTGCAAAAGTTTGTTTGCTCCAACTTTTCAACTTTTGTTCACAAGCTCTAATTCTCCCCATCACTGAGCCAAATCCATTCTCTTCCCATCCCTCCTTTATGACCTGTTTGCAATTCTCGTGGTCTTACCAATGGGCTTCAAAACTGAAGTACTGGCCCCATTTGATATCCTTGACTAGGACATTTGTTTTGAGGAGGATAGGGTTGTGGTCAGAACCATATCGCCTTAGATTATAGACACATATGCATCAAGGTGTAGGTTCCTTTAGGCTTCTATGTCTACCATCCCGTCTAGACGCTCTTCCAAGTATGTCTCATCTTTATGGTTGTTATCCCACGCAATGTAGTCAAAAGTGAGTTTCTAAGTAGAAACATTTTGATGATTTAGAAGCATAATATTGTAAGGTTTTATGTTTTAAAGCGGAATTTTTAACTACGTGATGACTCGATATTTGCACATGTTTTCCCCTTTGTTTCTTGATTGTTTGAGCTTTAATTATCTCGTCTTTGGCCTATTGTACGCTAGGTTGTGTTCCTTTGTTACATTTCAGGTCCTAGCACATAAAGTGAAGCATAGGCGCAAGTTTCAAGTCAATCAGAGATCAATTGGCGATTAGGGAGAAGAAACTCGGGCATGACCTGAAGAATAATGGATGTGTACCTCACTTTATGGACAAATAATCATGCAAGCTTGTCATGAAAAGAAAGAGGACGAGACTACGAGCGTCTGGGATCAAACGGCGACTGATTCGGAGTCCGGACGAGGGAGAAACGAAGCATTGAATATAGGGGAACAGGTTCGGCAGTAAAAACACGGGCGCGCCTAAAGAAAAACACGGTCGTGTCCATATTTAGGCACGGCCGTGTTTTGGCCGACACGGGCGTGTTTTTAACACGGGCCAAAACACGGGCGGGGAAAATCAAAGCACGACCGTGCCCTCGACCGTGTTTTGCCCAGGGTTGGCCTTTTAGGCAGATTTGAGCCAAAGGAGAAGGAATTCCGAGTTTTATAGAGACAGAGCGATTCCTAGAGAGAGAAAGCGACGAACCAGAGTTCCCAAGTGCCCTAGCTTGATCTTCATCACCATTGGATCCCGGCTTGAGCTTGGAGAAGTGCCGATCGACGACCAGGAGCAGAAACCTATCCTTCATAGTATGGTTTCCGCATCTGAATCTGCTTTTGCTTCTTTCTCCATGGAGTAGTTTTCTTATTCATATGGGTATGGAGAACCCTAGATTTGTATGTTAGGTCTGATTGTATGAACCCAAGTACAGATTCTATGATTTGATTATATTCAATTGAGGTTTGAATGATTGAATGGCATGAATCCTGATCAAATTCCTGTTGTTTCTGCTTTAACCTAGAAAGAGGATATCTGCCTAGGTTGATAGAGCACCCTTAATTGAAGGTAGTGAATTGGTGACTTTAGTCGAGGAGCCAATTCACTATTTTGTACCGAATTTACTTCGGTAGTGGAGGTTTAGTTCGTTAGGGCCTCAATCTGTTTACTCCGGTGGAGGTTAGTCGCCCGCTGGGGACTCAGATTGAGAGGGTCTTGAGACCTTTAGTCGAGACTTTAGACTGCTTAAGAACCTCCCGCGGTATAACTATCATTAAAACTGAACTTGGTAAATTGCAATCCGGCTTAGCTGCAGTCTAGGGGGAACTATATCCGAGTGACCTCTCTCGACTTGAAAACAACCGTTTAATTGCTTTGCTTGTTTTGCTTGTTTGAACCTGCACTAAAATTTCACTGCTAAATAATAAGAATTCGCTGAGTAGTCATCACATCTAGGACCCGAGTTGACATTAAAACCCAAACCCTCTATACTATGCTCTAGGAAGTGGTTACACTTGCCCATTTTCTAGAGTGACAGTAGGAGTGAGTCAAGTTTTTGGCGCCGTTGCAGGGGAATTTCTAGAGTATTAGGAACGGCAGAAGTTTGTTACTTTAGCGTTTTTCTTTTCTTTTCTTTTCCACCCTTGCTTTTCACTTGGGTGTTTTTGTTTTTGTTGGTGCAGATCTGAATCATGGATCCTCATGGCTTCTCCAACAATTGGGGGTATCCACCACCACCACCAGAGTAGTATTACCCCGAGACTCCCTGGAGCAATCAAGGAGGAGAAGACTATGGATTCGGATTCCAGTACCAACCCCCTTACTACGGAGAACAACCGGACCCTGGGCATATCAAGAACAACCTCATTACCAAGAAGAATTTCTCCCACAACCAGAAGGGCCATCGGCGCTGGAGTTACCCACGGCGGCCTTCACGGGCCATTCTGCCGAGCCATGCTACACTCCACAGCCAGATCCAAACTATGAATTGAGGCTTTCTCGTGGAGTAGTAGGCTCGCAAGATGGACCTCCTTTTCTCATCTGTTGCTTCTCCTAGCTCTTCATCCCTCCGTGAATCGGAGGAGACTGTTTCGCACTCATCAAAGCAACCAGAGCGGGTTGAGCAAGTTTGTGCACAACTTGCTCAAGATAACTCGTCTGCTACCATACTAGAAGAGGAGGAGGAAGAAGAAGGCTACAAGGACATTGTGGAGCAAACAGAGATTATCACGGAGAGCTCCAGTGAAGATCATGATCAAGAATGTCCTGTCGTAGCCGACCACCCTTTCCCACATCCCACACCGAGCTTTGAAGAGGCGGGCATGAGTGAGGAGATGCAAGAAGATCTCATGAAAGAAATTGCTTGGCAACTTGCTCTCCAATCCGTGCTAGAACAAGAAGAGCAAGAAAGGGTGCAGAAAGAAGTTGTGGAGGATGACGAAAGTGAAGCAGGAGGAGTTCTTGATCATTTCCCAGGGGTGATACCACATGAAGAAGAAAGGGAGGTTGAAGAAGCAATTGGCGTCCAGCCTGAGGACGGAGTAAGGTGGAAGAGGCCTACACCGGCCATGAGTTACATGTGATATCTCCACCAAACTTCGAGGAACTACTTAGCAAGGACCCAATTGCAGTGTCTCTTTGCCAGACCAAGGCCATGGCGACATCGGTCCCTCTTGGTGGACGCGATGGTGGCCAATCGATGATGTCGTATCTAGTTTGGGGCAATGAGACGAGAGAAGAGAAGAAGAGGTCTCGAGGGTGGAGACTTCATCCGCATCAAGTGCACGAGCTTCCATCACCTGTCATACCACATGCTCGTGACTTGAGACTCCACCTCATTGACGAGAACCTCAACTTCAAGGAGGTTTTGGGGTGGACCGAAACTTAGGAGCCATCGTCCGGCTCACGACGTGAAAGAAGCGCTTGTTGGGAGGCAACCCAACCAGTCGGTTTGCATTTCTTTCTCTATTTCCCCTCGGTTGAGTCGGTTTTGTTTTTTGATTTTAGAGTCAATAACTCAACCTTTGTGAGATTTTGTGTGGTGTTTGTGTTCCGACTACTCTCCATGTCAAAATCATTAAATCTTAAACATGGGGTAAGCCCAACGTGTGCGGCACCGTTCATTGCACAAAATCGGGTTTTGGAGGAGATTTTAGTGATCCTTAGTGGGGTACTCCTACAAGGTGAAGCTAAGCTGTCTCTAGTGCAAGTAAAACTTCCACCCGTTGAACGGTTTGCCTACTTGAGGATATGTTTTTAAGGGCACGGATAGAGCTTCCGACCCCCCTTAATTTCATTGACCCTCCACACGAGTTGAGGAAAAGGAGTTAAAAGAAGTACTCTGGCGAGTAGGGGTGGCAGATCGGTTTTCGGTTAGCGGCTAACTGGCGGGTTTAACCGCTAACTGCCGGTTAGTCACTAACCGAAAACCGGTCGGCTATGAGTCTCGGTCGGTGTTCGGCAAGACTAAAGGGTTCTCCGGTTAGCCGAGTAACCGAAGGCGGTTAACCGAGGGTAACCGGCCGACCGACCCAAGACCGAAAATGTAAAAATAGAGGAAGAATAAAGTGGTTGAAAGTAAACCGACCCACAACTTAAAAGTAAACCGACCCCCAAACCCTAAATCGACCTTCTATTCCATTCCACCCTCACCTCCACAGACACCCTGCCTCCTCCTCCGCTCCCTCTCCTTCCACCGCCACCACAACTTCCTCTTGGCCATCGTTCCTGGTTCCGCCGGCGGGAGACGGATCGTCGTCGCGACAACGGACGCAATAACGGCGACGAAGAAGAACTTCGTCCGCCCTCTTCTGACTCCTAGCCGGCCATGCAAGAGGCAGAAGAAACTTTCTCCACCACAAATTCGAATTCGGCCGCCCTCTTTGGTTCTGGCGGCGGATCCAGAAACTTGCTTCTGGTTCTGGAAGAAGAACACTTCGTCAGCCCTCTTCTGACTCCAACGGCGACCTCTGGTTCTGGCGGCGGATCCAACGGCGCCGCGCCTCGCCCCGCCGAGCCTCGTCGCGCCCAGCCGCACCTCGCCGCGCCCCGCCGCGCCCAGCCGCACCTCGCCGCGCCCCGCCGCACCCTGCCGCGCCCCGCCGCTCCTCGCCTGCAGATCTGTTTTCCATGGAGTTCTGTTTCCATGGAGAAAGAAGGTGAGAGTTTGAGAGAAGAAGAAGGAAGGAGAGAGGAGAGATGTGTGGTGCAGAGGAGGAAAGGGGAGAGGATGAGATAAGGTTCGATATAAGTGGTGCATAATTTTTGGTTTCTTAATTTTTGTTTTTTTTCTGTTGAAAATGTATTTTTTTTCGGTTGGCCGGCTAACCGAGCAAAAAACCGGAACCGACCGGTCGGTTGGCCGGCTAACCGTGGCCTCTCTTCGGTCGGTGGTCGGTAGTTATAAGGGGTGGCTCGGTTTAACCAATAACCGGGTTTCCGGTTTTCGATTAAACCGAAACCGACCGGCTGCCACCCCTACTGGCGAGGGCCAGATGTACAGAAATTGCTCTTGCTCGACTAATAAGGGTCGACCGTGCAAAAGACCGCAGTTGGAACCCCCGCTAGGTGAATGAAATGAAAAAAAAAGTGAAAGTGAAAAAGGGGTTCCAACGGTGAAATGAAGTGAAAGAGCACCCCGGTACAACGAGTCCTTGGTTGTGAATGATATGAGTCCCTTTATCCATGAACTGACTGTCTTACTTCTACTTCTTCTCATGATCCTGGCTTGAGTCTAGTACTCGCATTGAGAGAGATAGGGAACATCTTAGAAGACCAGTTGACCTCGTAAGCTGCTTTATGATCTAGAAAATCCTCTACCGACGATCGGGGTTGTTTATTGCTATAGAGGTTTGGAGAGTTGCATTGGTTTAAGTTAGGTTTGCTTGGGGACAAGAAAACGGTTAAGTGTGGGGGAGTTTGATAGACCATTGATTACACATGTTTTTACCCCTATCCTTGATCCGTTTGAGATGTCGATTCTCGCGTTTTAGGCCGATTTCACGCTAGGTTGTTCTTGTTTGTGATATTTCAGGTCCTAGTACGTGAATGAAGGTTTAGGAACGATTTCGGGCTTGATTGGACGAAGTTTAGACGTTTGGCGAGAAGCTGAGAAGCCACACAGGCATGCCTAAAAGCCATACGGCCGTGTAGGGGACCCCTGATGCCCGTGTGGAAATTCCAAGGAACTCACACGGACACCCTGGGAAGCCACACGGCCGTGTGGGTCGTGGCCGTGTAGGAAGCCTGAAGCCACTTATCGAAACGTTGTGTTTTGCAAACTCACATGGGCAGCCTGGGAGAGTCACACGGCCGTGTGGCCTGGCCGTGTGAGTCGGGAATTTCTGGTTTTAAGCCAATTTCGAGCCAAAGGGGAAGGAGAGCTGGGTTTTGGATCCCAAACACCCAAGGGACGAACCAAAGAGAGAGAGGGCGATTTGAGGGCATTCTAAGAGTGTAATTGGAGGATTTATTCGACTTGGAATCTCGAGGAACAAGCCCGGAATTGAAGACTGATCATCTGAAGATTCTTACTGCAGTCTCTCTCTTCTCTATGGAGTAACTTCCCTTCACTTAGGTTTTGAGGAACCCTAGCTATGTTTGTTTGATTGGATGATTGTATGAGTACTCTGACTTGATAATCTTGAGTTCATATTCAATCTATGCATGTTTTCATGATTCAATTCTGCTTTAGTTGAGATTATTGATTCTGCTTTGATCCTATGAGAGCGAATACCTGATTAGGTCAATAGAGCACCATAGATTGATAGTAGTGGATCGATTGCTTTAGTCGAGGGTTGGTTCACTACTTTGTATCGATTGAGAACCTCTTTCGATAGAGGGAGTCTAGTTCAGAACGCCTTGATCGGTTGTTCTAGAGAAGGATACGTCCCTCTAGGCAATTGACTCAAGAGGGCCTTGTTCCTTTAGTCGAGACTCAAGGTCTAGTCAAGGATTCTCCGCATTGTGAATGAAAGTGAAACAAGTTAGAAATCATCAATCGTTAGTCTGGCTAGTGGCTAGAGGGAATCATACCTAAGTGAGTTCCCAACCTGTAATTAGATTAACTTTAACTGTAGTTTGCTAGAGTAGTTTTAGTTCTTCCTTGTTAATCTGGTTTGCTAAATAATAAACTGAAGCTGTGTAATAGTAACTCTAGAGACCCGTGGATTTTGACTACATTGATCCCAGGTAAATGGTTTTCCATAGGATCCTATATCCTCCAACATATAATCCTTCAGGGCTTTAGTAATGGCCCCCATTTCATATCCACTGCTTGGTTGTCTTCCATTCTTTTCAGCATAATGTTGTATCAGATTGAAATCACCACAACACACCCATGGCGTGTCTGTTAGATCTTTCAAATATCTGAGCAGGTCCCACATCAAATGTTTTTTCCTCTGCTCAGGCTAGCCATAAACTCCAGTTAGTCTCTAAAGCTTTCCATCATCTTCAATACTCATGTCAATGTAGTTTGCTGAGTATCCTTTCACTTCCAAAACGAACATCTTCCTGCCATAGGGCCATCAGTCCTCCAGCTCTTCTTACAGACCCAAAACCAAAACCCTTGTACCCCTGAATTTTTGTCACTACTTCCTCCCACTCTTTTCCTGCTTTTTTATTTCCATGATAAACACCACCCTGTGGTTTTGCCTTTGGATCAATCTTGCTTTCTTAACAGCCTCAATCTATTGTGTTTTCTCTGCTTCCCCTTCCTTTAGAGTTGTAGCCATTCTCTTCTTTGGGTGATTTAGATCGTTGCTGCAGGTTTATTGTGAAGTTGTTCCTGCCTTCTCCACACTCTAGAAGTGCTTTTGCCTGCTCGCTTACCTTACATATTCCCCATAACAAACTTTTGTAGTGCCCCTATTTGCTGTTAGAAATCAAACAGGAAAAGTTAGGGTTACCGCTCTGGCTGAGTCGCAGACTAGGTCGCTTTCTTTAAGTCTGTTAGGAATTTCATTTATAGCTTTTCAAAGCTATTCATCCCAACAATTCCCCACTTGAATAGTTTTGAAACTATCTCTGAGCAGCAACAGTTCCATAAGATCGGGCATAAACTAAGGTATCGCAAAGATTTGAACCTTAGCATAGTGGTTACACTTCCGATTCATAAGGGTGAATCGTAGTCTTGAACCCTATCTCAGACAATGTAGCACACCGAATCTTTTCATTGAGTGATATTCTCTCATAGGTTGTGCGTTTATGGACCTGCACGTTATCCCGATTTAGTGAACGCTCTAGCAACTTTGTGCCTCCAAAGTTCCATAGGGAGCGGCCCCACTCCCACATTCACATTTGTGAGTCTATCAGAAGTACCCCCCCAAAGTAATGTACTTCACTCCACATGGAGTATAGATCTCATTAAGAGTTACTATTAACTCAACCTCCAATGCTTTGGGATTCATGCTTCACTATGGATGAACTTTCTCAATATTACTCCTGACTTGTTAATACCCATTGAAATCGTTTCTTGGGATCTCTGGTCCATCGGGTCGGGTTACCGTCACTTGTAATCCATGGTTCGGTAGGCATAAGTCATATACTTCTTACTGGTATTTTGGACTTTCTCTCTAGCCAGTCCTTTCGTCAAAGGACCAGCTAGATTATTTTCTAATTTCAAGTTCATCAATTCGTCAAAGGATAACTAGATTCTCTTTTAAGTGATCCACCCTTACTGCTCCAACAGTTAGGGACTCTCTCTTTCAGTACTATTCTCATGACGAACTTGTCGCCTCTCACTGTTTGTTACGGTTCTATTTAGTAATTGCTATCGCAATGGATCAATACTGGCGGATACGGTCTTTCCCACAAGGGAATCTCTAGTAATGACCCTCTCAATCAACTTTCTTCTTTACTAGCCATTGCTAGTTCTACCATTTCCGATTTCATAGTTGATTGAGCCAGAATCAGTAACTTCTTAGATTTCCAATACATAATTCTTCCAGCGATGTTTAAAACATTCCCACTAGTTGGCTTGGATTTTCTATAGGTATCCCAGTCCGCATCAATATAACCTACAATACAGCAAAACCTTTGAAAAGAAATACCAAGGTTTTCTATTCTCTCAAGGTGTCTCGTGACCCCTTTCAATAGCATTTTAATGCTTCATACTAGGACAATCAGTAAGCCTGCCAAGTACCCCCACTAAATTGGGTCTCATGTTTATCAGCTGCCTCTTGTAGACTGTCGATGCTAGTATATTCTAACTTTCTTACACGGTCTAGGTGTTCTTTAAAAATTTACATAAGCATCATCAAACATGTATGCAGACGTACAACTTGTATTTTCCTAGTCATCATGATCTCCAAACATAAAACTTGTTTGATCTAGATCATTTCTCATTCAAAATTTTCAAACATGTTTTTTTCACGTTATTAATATCATGAATCTTTGTACCAAAGATCTACATGACATTCATAGTGCAAGTGTCATTTTCAAATTTGTACTAAATAACTTGTCACTTCCATTTAAAAACCATGAGAGAGAACCAAATTTTTCATGCCACGATGTCGAGTCTATTTCAAATCATACCATGATTTTTCTAACCATAGACTTTAAAAGCATGTTCAGGAATAACAACCCTTTAGGTTGTCCATGTAGATTTCTTTATCTAAATCACCATTTACAAAATGAAATTTTAATATCCATCTTATGCATCACTAGCAATCATACCATACATGGATGCTATTCTAGATTTGGTGAATAAATATCAAAGACATCCACAATTTTTCCTTCTTCACCTAAAGTTTTAGCTAGTAGGTGATCCTTATAAACTAAACCATCATGTTTTAGTTTTTCCTTTTAAGAATCCATTTATTACCCATGGCTTCATTGCCAAGAGGTAATTCTCAAGGATGCCAAATCTTGTTCGATTCCATCGATATATTACCAAGGCTTTACAACCAAGAGGTAATTCTACAAGTTTCTAAGTCTTATTAGACTCCAATAATTCCATTTCGTTAATAATGGATTCTCCCACAAATCTGCATATTTATGGAAGTTCGAACTTCTAGCAGACTTGTAGGATCTTTCTTTCTTAGGGTGTAAATAACAAATTCATAACCAAAATTCTTTCGTGATTTATGGTTCATTTGTCTCTTCTGAGTTCATACCCAGATTCATCACCCCCACTGGTTATCCATTATTTCTAATAGTAGGCAAGATATCACCCCCACTATTCCTACATTTAAATGGAATGACATCAATGGATTCCACATAACAATGACTATTTCATTTCATAAGCTTATGTGTTCTAGTATTGATCGCACAACCAATAAAATAATATCATGCTCATCTTATCTTGCATTGATTCTCAAACTATACCATATGAAAAAAGCATTTCATAAATAACGCTTTACGTCAAAAGCGTATGTCAAAAACATCACATCTTTAATTAGTGCAATCAATAATAATGTGATAAAGCATTTCACATTATTCCAAATTGTCATCTCAAAATTCACCCATTTCAAAATGAATCAGATACAATGATTCTGATTCTCTAGTCATATACTTATGGGTCTTTTAGTTTGTCTATGGAAATCATATATTTATCACAAATAATTATGAGAATGTGACTCTATTTTTCAATTTTTCACAATATACGTCACAGATGTGCGTGCAAGACCCACAAGAATTCAACACTGTGACTTTATCATCATATGCATACTCTCAAGACCATTATCGATAGTGGAGTGAGCAATACTCAACAACACTTTCTTAATAGCACATGCCTTAGTATGCTTCGATGTACCAGTATTCAGCCACCATTCTTTAGAGTTACGAACAAGGTTAATCTCTGCTCTTTCACAATCAACACAACCACCAATCCTTCTCTTTAATCAAGTTAACACTAGAACCAGTGTTATACTTTTTTCTTACACTTTCGTGCCATATGACCTACGTCATTTTTAGAGGATTGGTGGGTGATCCTTTGATTACCACAAATGGTATCATTCTAATTGGTCTAAATCAGGTAATTCGACTTGCTATTCTGATCATTTAACATTTTATAGGTTTCAGAATCACACTATTGGTTCACTTAATACTAACAAACAATACTTCTTTCAAAGTAAATATGGGCACACAACCCATTCCACTAGCATATTTTTCACAAAATATGCATTCATATATGCTTCAGAGTATGCATTCATGTAATCAAAATTATTCCTACTCTATCTCATGGTCGCCATTGTATTCTTGTCATTGAAGAAAACTCAACTCAATGTTAACATAACTGTGCATCAACTCCAATTTGTCTTCACAAAATATGCATTCATATATGCTTCAGAGTATGCATTCATGTAATCAAAATTATTCCTACTCTATCTCATGGTCGCCATTGTATTCTTGTCATTGAAGAAAACTCAACTCAATGTTAACATAACTGTGCATCAACTCCAATTTGTCTTTTTAACATGCACGAAGTTTCTCAATTCCATGTATAAATATATATGTAGTAGATTCTAATTTGCCATTGAATAACAACTCAGAAGGAAGGTTAATGTTTTGACCTCTTTCCGAGAAATCATGCCTTCTGATTTTGCCATAAATAGCTAGTAGATTTCTTCTTTCTCATCCATCTATTTTGTCATAAACGACTAGCATCCATTTACCCGAAGGAAAAGAGCACACGACTTCACACCAATATTGGCCACAAGAGCCTAAAGTCGTCCACAAAACGCAACGGCTTCTGCTCGTCCAACACCATAATGAATTTGGGACTTCTCACCAATAAAATAAATTAATCGGGGAAGGCCTCATTCCAAGCATCTCCGCAGCAAGCTTTTTGGTGTCATTTCTATATTCAAGGCCCACTAAATTAACTGGCCACAAAATTTCACATGAGAGTCCACTTCTGCTTTTGCTTCTCACGAGGTCCAGTAATCGATTACCCACATCCATGTAAAAAGATGTAGCGGACCCCTATTCACCATTAAGCTTCGGACTGGGTTTTCCAAAGCTTGGCCCAATTGAATGTTTACTCAAGTCTGCCTTGGTACTGCTAAGATCGGCTCTGGATTCTAGCAAAAGCAGTAGGATAACTGTTGGGCTAATTAGGGCTGCTTCCTAAACCTCGGCCCATACAACACAACTCGGCCCAATAAGCCCAGGTGGAGTCCATGGAAACACCCTAGGAATGCGAGGCGTAGTGAAAAGACAGGGCAATCGAGAAGCCGAAAGCGGAATATAGACAACACGATTGATGGGACAACCGTAGGGTTGATCATGCGGTCTAACATAACATTAAATGCAATCGCAAGTGCAGCCTCGGGAAGGCAATTACCAGTACACGCACAACAGATCATTAAATGCTCACACAAGTGACCATTTCTATAAATATCACTCACCCACATCATTTAATGGCAACGTACCTACATTCAACATCTCTCTACATTCTACTTTCTATCTCTAAACACTAACTTGACCGTTGGAGAGCGATCCGAGGCCCGCCTCAAGATCCATTCTGCAGGAGGAGCCAACTGCATTGTAGGGGTGGCGAGATCTCAGCAAAGGCTCCCACAATCCCGCCCGGAACATTCCAGCCTTAAACAATTTGGCGCCCACCGTGAGGCCATTTGAAGAGATCACCGGCTTCTTATGGAATGGCGGGGGATTCCCCCACACCATTGAAGGGAGTCATGGAACCTCGAGCATTGTGGGGGCTGTCACCCGAAGTGGAAAGCAAAATGGAGCTAGAAGACAGAGTCAAGGGACACGGAAAACAGATCACAGAAATACAAAGCAACATCAACCAGATCCTTTCCCTGATACCCCCCCCCCCAGGGACGTCCGATGATCAAAGGGACAGAGGAAAGAAGAAAATGGTCGTTATCGAGGACCCAGAGGACGAAGAGATGAAAGGCGACAAACCCGAGATTGACCTAAGCTTTCTTGAAGAGCACTTGCAGTCAAGCTTCGGGAAAGGAAGCGGAAGAGAAAAAGGGGCGAGTATCCTGCACAACTCATTGGCAAAGAAGCTGTTCAGGAACCCGGTTCCCCCCAACTTCTCCTCGCTCGGGCTACCCACATACAACGGAATCACGGACTCGATAGACCACCTGAGCCTTCACTCTAAAAATGCAGATGATCAAAGCGTCGGACGCGAACTTGTGCAAGGATTTCCCTGTGACCTTTGGGAGAAGATGCAGAACATGGTACACGTCGCTTCAAGAAGAGATTATAGATAACTTTGAGCAATTTGCCACACTGTTCTCATCGAAGTTCGCCTCCCAGATCCGCCGAAAGCTTACAGTTTCCGCGCTCATCAACTGCATGCAAGGGGAAGGCGAGACGTTGATAGACTTCTACGACCTATGGAACACTATCGCTTGTGAAATTCAGGGGGATCACCCCCCAACGTAGCTGCTAGGAACTTGAGAATGTCGACGCAGCAAAGAGCTTCAGAGAGCTTTGATAAAAAAGGAGCACCAGTTGGGTACGTTGCTAGAACTAGACAATCTCGTCCGCCGTGTGATACAACTAGAAGAAGCCCTCACTTCCACCGAGCGGACTGTGAGTGAGAACAACAAAGATGACAAGGGAAAAATGAAAGACCCAAAGAGAGGGAACCGAAGCTCAACCCGGAGAGGCCGATCTCCTGAGCGATATAGCTACAAAGAAAAAGCATATGGAATGGAAAGCAAGAGGGAAACATACACTGTGGAAAGGGAGAGGGATGATGGCCAGCCAGGACGGGGACGAACTGAAAGAAACCGTGCAGAAGAACAAAGGCGCCCAGAAGCACCAGTCTTCCGGAGATGGTGTGACTGGCACCAAAAGGCCACGCATCACACAATAGACTATCGTGATTTCCAAGCGAGCCTTACCAACCTCGCACCGGGAGACTTACGGCAACCGGCTAGAGGCTAAAAAGCAAGAAAGAGAAAGCTCCCCGCTCTCTCCTAGACAGAGGATAAGTAGAACTCTGAGGAACTGTTCCAGGTCGCGGGAAAGGAGAACTAGATTACCTAAGAGTTCGCGAACCTGAACCAGGAGAAGGGAAAGACTTCCTACCCCACCAAACGGCCCCACCCCCAGAAGGCAAACAAGCCTAGACGAGAACGATTTGGAAATCATAACCATCTTTGGAGGCAGGAAGAAGAGACCGAGGGAAACGGATAAAGAAGCGCAATGTTTAACCGTTTCGGCATCATCAACATAGATCATTTTAACGCATCTGAAGTAGCAAGCCCGGAAGCGTCAGAAGATCCCCTAGTCATATCATTTCGGACAAGAAGGTATCAGATTACGAAAACTCTGATCAATGGAAGCTCGACAGATATTATATTTTTCACCATGTTGAAGAACATGAAAAAGGGACTGGAGGACCTAAGGCCTTCCACCTCCCAACTGGTGGGGTTCTCCGGATCCAAAATCAAGGTGTTAGGCATCATCACACTCCGCGTGACGATCGAGGAAGGAAATGTTACTAATACAAAGCCCATGGAATTTACGTGGCGGATTTCCCCTTAGCGCACAATGCAATACTGGGGAGAAGTTTCCTGTCCACATTCGAGGCGGTGATGTCCAGATGTCATCAACGGCTAAAGTTCCCAATGGGGACGGGAGTGGGGTGCGTAAAGGGAAATTCTCAGCAAGCAAAGGAATGCTACCAGGAAATAATCAAATAGTTGAAGGTCGACCTGGAGGACACGAGGGGAAATGCTCACAGGCAGAAAGCAGTCGAAGGAGACTTGGTTGTCGCGCTACGAGAAGTCGTTCCAAACAAAATGGTACGAATATCAGTGCATCTCCCGCCCGAGCAAGGAGCGAATATGCTGAACCTCTTGCGGTAGTTTGTGGACTTGTTCAATTGGGGACCCGAAGACATGTCGGGTGTCCCCAGTGAGTTGGCAGAGCACCGCCTATCGATAAAACCGAATGTGCGTCATGTTCAGCAGAAATGTCATAATATTTCAGTGGAGAAGCAAATGGCTTTGGAGAAGGAAACACAGAAGCTTCTACATGCGGGATTCATAAGGGAAGTACGATACGCCACGTGGCTAGCAAACCCGATTTTTGTCAAGAAGAGCTTAGGACTATGGCCGACGTGTGTAGATTTCACAAGGCTTAACAGCGCGTGCCCCAAGGATGTGTACCCGCTCCCACGAATTGACCAGCTCATTAATGCCACTGTAAACCACGCCATGTTGAGTTTCTTGGACATGTATTCGGGATATCACCAGATAAGCCTATTCGAAGAACATCAAGAAAAAACTGCATTTATGACACCTACAGGAAACTAATGCTGGACAGTGATGCCTTTCAGCCTCAAGAACGCGGGAGCTACAAACCAAAGAACGGTGGATGCTGTGCTGCGTGATCAGATTGGGAGGAACTTAGAAGCGTACGTCAACGATGTTCTGGTAAAGAGCAGGGAGGCGACAACGCACCTCAATGACCTATGGGAAACATTCATTAACATGAAGCAACATGGACTACGCCTTAATCCATCCAAATGTATTTTCGGAGCGGAGACGGGCAAATTCCTCTGCTTTCTCATCACGAAGCAGGGAATCGAGGCTAATCCGAAACAGATCGAGGCAATCATACAACTCAAAGCTCCAAAGACAATCAAGGAAATTCAAGCATTCAATGAGAAAATGGTGGCCTTGAGCAGATTCATACCGCGCTTAGTCGACAAGTGTTCACCATTTTTTCAAATCTTAAAGAAGTCGACTTCCTGCTTTAAATGGAGCGAGGAATATGATGAGGCCTTCTTATGCCTCAAAGCACAAATGTTATCGCCCATATTCTCAGCGCCCCAGTATGAGTAGGCCTGTCAATTCGGTTTCGGGTTAACCCGAACCCGAACTGATATTCACATTCTCAGTTTTGGGTTTTTCGGGTTCAACCCGATATCTATAATAGCGGTTTCGGGTTACTGAAACCCGAAAAACCGAAAGCTGATACTGGGTTCACGGCTTCACACTGTCATTTTGGGAAGGAGAATCATCCCTAGCTCTCGACTCCACCTCGTCCTCGTTCTCGCAGGCGCAGTCCCACTCTCTTCGTCTTTGCCAAACGAAACAGAGCTCCCTCACCACCATCATCGTCCTCGCCGCCAGCGGCCTCATGAGGACCTCCGAGCGCCATCGAATCCCTCTCCGGCCGCCTCCATCAAATTTCTTGCACTATGTTTGTGGGTTCTAGTCTTTGACAGCGTTGAATCCCTTCCTCGCCATTTCGCTCTTCGCCTCGGGAAGGAGAAACCCAGTGCCCACATTCTTCCGACGACTCCGCCATGGAATCCTAGTGAGTCTCTTCGAACAATTATTCTATTGCTTCAATTTATTACTGGGTTCTTGTTACCGTAGCTAATTTGGCAGGGTTTTTGTTACTCGATTCCTCTTTTCCTTGGCGACCAGATGGGCAAGTCAGCTCTCTCCCAATCTCTTCTTTGACTGAGGGCAAACAATTTTTGCTGTTGATTGACCCATCAACGACGAGACAGAAGTGGACACATATGGAATCCCAATAAGCTCCTTCTTCATTCAACTTGGTATTACTCGATGATCCCGGGTTGTTGAGAGTCCTGGTCTAACATGGAGAATTAAATATGAACTGTAAATTGCTTGTCACCTGATATCTACCATTGTTATGTCCAAATTTACGCCAATTATTTTGTGGCTTGGGTCCAATCCAGCTAAATAGTGATATATATATATCTAGAAAAATTAGACATTTGGTGCTAGTCTTTAGTGCAATGGCCAATGGTATTGGGAAAGAAGCCTTTGTGTTTTGCGTGGCTAAGGTAGATGTGTAAGTAAGATGAACAAGAGTATGCCAACTCTTCCCTAGAGTTGTATTTTTAGACTGCTTAGAGTTTAGAGAATGTGTAAACCATTGCCATAGAACTGAGTATTGTATTGCCAAGTCACTGTTGTTTTAGCTTTGTTCTACTTCCTTTTTCTTTTTATGTGTTAAAGATTTCTACTTCGTTATCTACTGCCCTGAGTACGCTGCAGTTACCTCATATAGATGCATAGTAATATAATTTACCATTCAATATTGATAACTAAAATTTTAAGGAAACTAATGAATGTTTCTGTAATGGTTTTTGAAGTAAATGATTACAGTTTTCATAGTGGTCACCTTTCAAGTTTCAACTTCTCTCTAGACAGCCAGACATAGGCTTGTTACTTGTTAGAGAGTACACATAGATCTAGAGGAAGCAGTGGTGCATACGCTTAAGTTTTCGCACGAGAACCAGGCATTCCTGCTTTGCATGTGCAGTTAGTATGCTCTGGTTCTTACCTCACCAGGAAAAATAGTTGTGACAGTTTTGAAATTTCTTTTGCTGGCTTTTTAAAAAGTATGGTGGGTGTATGCATCAACTCTCAGTGCCTGGTTTTCATGTGACAATTTCAGCTTTCTGTGCTCTACAATGGGTCCAATTAATATGCGAGTCCGAATGTGTGTTGTGCAGTAAGGAACTGGAAAGAATGCACGACAGTCATAGTCAGGTCAAACTCATCAGTTATGATTGCTATCAATATGTGTTATATTAAGGGTTGAAGGTGTTCTAGCAGAGCTCTTAATTGAGCTGAGAAATTGGGTTTGGCTTAGTTGGCTTTTCACTGGGTAGTCAGGAGCATTATGATGAAATGAACCATGAACTGCTTGTCATACTGTGGGTAAAATTGTGTCCATTTTTTTTTGTTCGTGTACGAGCAGCCTTCATTCCCTTATAGATTAAGGGTTCAGAGGATGTATATTGAGTATAGTTTTAGGCATTTATAGCACTAAAAGTATGGTTGGACATCTTTGTATGTGGTTTGGGATTTTTGTTTGTTCCCTAACATGGTATTTAGCCATGTATGTATTAATTATTGTTAATATGTATAGTTAATGAATTGTACTCAACTCAACTTTTCATTTTGACAGGGGAAGTGAGGCACCATCGGCTTCTCGTCCTAGACGTGGAGGACACTCTAAGAGTACCAGCATTCCTGCTCCTGCACCGTCTTCTGCACCGTCTTCCGATCCTGCTCCTGCTCCTGCACCGTCTACCGGTACCACCAATGTACCTCCTGCTCAAACAATAGACAAGGAGACAATTTCAAGAAAAAGGAAAGAAAAGTCTGACGTTTGGCCACACTTTAAGCGTTTTAAGAAGGATGGAGTGGACAAAGCAAGATGCATTTATTGCAATGGTGTTTTTATTGCTCCCACTAGATATGAGACTTCTACTCTGCGGAATCATAAAGATAGTTGTTTGGAAAAGATAGAAAAGGGTGAGCTGATAGTCGACCATCTATCATCTTCTGGAGGCCAGGTACACACTCTTGTCACTTGGAAATTCGATCAGATTGTTGCTAGGAGAGTTTTAGCGGAGGTGATTATCATAGATGAATTACCATTTAGGTACGTTGAACATGAAAGGTTCAAACGGTTTATGGCTCGTGTTTGTCCAATGTTTGTGTTACCTAGCCGTCAGACCGTTAGAAAGGATTGTATCAAGGTCTTCTTTGAAAATAGAGAGTTGTTGAAGGACTATTTCAAGACTAAGTGTTTAGGGATGGTATCGCTCACAACTGATACTTGGACTTCTTTGTCCAATCTCAATTATATGTGCATTACTGCTCATTTCATTGGTAGAGATTGGAAATTGCATAAAAGAATTATTAACTTTGTCCAAGTTACAAAAACATTCTGGAAGTTAAATTGGAAAACAGTTGGCTAGTTGTTTGGTGGAGTGGGGCATTAGGAAGGTGTTTTGTATAACAATGGACAATGCTAGTGTCAATGATGTGGTTGCTATCCATATGAAGGAACAGTTGAAAGAGTGGGGATCAGATATTTTGGATGGAAAGTATCTGCAGATGAGGTGTGTGGCTCACATTATTAATTTTGCTGTGAAGGATGGGCTTAAAGAAACTGGTAAATCTGTGGAGCGAGTGAGAGAGTCTGTGAAGTGGGTTAAATCTACACCAACTAGGAGCAGAAAATTCAAAGATTGCATTGAGTTTGAAAAGATAGTGTCGAAGAAATTTGTTTCGTTGGATGTAGCTACAAGGTGGAACTCAACGTATCTGATGTTGGAATCTGCAAAGCCATTTGAGAAAGCATTTCAGACATTATCTAGAAATGATAAGAAATTCAAGAAACATCTCAATGAAAAAAATATGGAAAGGAAAGCTTTGGTATCACAACTTCTGATGATTGGTCTAGTGTGGGCAGGTTGATTGATTACCTGAAGTTATTCTATGATTTGACTGTTCGAGTTTCTGGGACTTCATATGTGACTTTACACTTATGGTTTGATGAGGTATGTGAAATGTATACTATGATATCTGATTGGGCTGATGGTATAGATTTTGAGGTGTCTTGCATGGCTGAGAGAATCAAGTCCAAACTTGCCAAGTATTGGTTTGAAGATGAGTTGGAGAATTCCAAGATGAATCGGTTGTGTCATATGGCAGTCATATTAGATCCTAGGCGGAAAGTTGAATATCTTGAACAAGCTTTGAAGAAGGTATATGATGAGAGCAGGGGTAAAGCTTTGGTCGAAGAGGTGAAAGATGAAATGCGTCTTCTGTTTGATCATTACAAGCATAGGCTCGGACTTCCTGGCAGTTCTCCCATTGTGATTCAGGAAGATGAGCAAGAACTGATACAATTCTCGCTACCACAACAGCGTTCGAAGGCCAAGAGTAATGCTGATTGGAGATCAAAGTTCTATAAAGATTCGAGGTCGAATCTTCTTCAAGACAGAGGGAATGATGCGATATCGACTAATGCGATATTAAACTCTTGTGGTCCAAAAATGAAGATTCAAGTCCAACGATATAAGGATCAATTGGGATCGTTCTTGATAGATAGAATTTCCCAATATCTTGGAGATGGACACGTTAGGAATAATTGCATGGCTGGGTTATTGGTATTACAATAATACATGTGAAGATTATGGGGGAGATTAATTATCAAAGAGCCACGTGATTACAGGTTTTGGGATTCATTAGTTGGTTGGTGGAATTATTGCATGGATTAATTAATGGTTGATTAATTCAACCTTTAACTCTCACACGTGAAGAGTGAGGGCAAGGAAGGATTCCGCTGCAGCTAAGAAAAGAAGGAAGGACGGAATCAATTCCGCTGCGGAGAAGGAAAAGGACAGCAGAGCGGTGCAATGGTGAAGTTGAATTAGTAGTTTATTTATGTGTTAGTTATTATTATATTTTCTAGTTAGTTTGGGATTTGTTTTCCTATTCCTTTTAGGTTAGATTTATGTTTTTGAGACCTTTATAAATAGTGGGTGTAAGACCTACGAATTTTGTACCCATTATCCAATATTGAAGTTATCAATTAAGAGTTTTTACTCGTGTTCCTTTGTGAACGTTTGTGCAAGCTTCTGTCGAGAGTCTCCAGGAGTTTCACGTGTCTCTTATCAACTAGAGAACACGTCTAGTTGTGGCGAGCATGTATCCTATATCAATTGCCCCTTTCCACGAGTTGATAGTGTCCGATTGGTTTAATATACCAATTTCCCTTTGTCACGAGTTGAGATTGTCCGATTGATTCCGCATCTATCTTTATTTTTCGAGTTCAAGAA
Organism: Linum trigynum; assembly: GCA_964030455.1. Classification (NCBI taxonomy): domain Eukaryota; kingdom Viridiplantae; phylum Streptophyta; class Magnoliopsida; order Malpighiales; family Linaceae; genus Linum; species Linum trigynum. The sequence goes on from OZ034814.1 coordinate 11,689,004, forward strand.
AGGCGATATCAGAAAATCATAAAAAGATCGTTGAAGCTGCGTACTTTGATCATATCAAGAACCTAGTGGAAGTGGGGATGGGAAGAAGAAAGGGAAGATTTGGGGTGATTTTAGGAAAATGAAAAGAGAGGCCATTCTGAAAAGAACTAGAAAAAGTTCCAAATCTGAGTTTGATAGGTACCTTGAGGAGGAGGAGGAGGATGATGAAGTGGTTACATGAGCATTGGTGGGTTCAGAAGAGGATGAATACAAGTTTGACATCTTGAGATGGTGATCGCGAAGTGGGATGAAATATCCTACTATTTCTGAGATGGCTAGGGATATTCTTGTTGTTCCTATTTCCACTGTTGCTTCTGAGTCGGCATTCAGCACAGGAGGTTGAGTTTTAGATTCGTTTAGGACCTCCTTATCCCCTGTAGTTGTGGAGGCTTTGATTTGTTGTGAAGATTGGATAAGATCTTCAGACTCCGAGTTGGTGGCTGATGGAGAAGATGAGGGTGATGAAGTGGTATTTCAAAATGGCAAGGACTTAATCTTTCTCTTTATTCTTATATTTGTTATCTTGATCAAGTAATATTCTAACAAGTTGTTATTGTTTATGTTATCCAGTATATGCAGCTTTTCATGCTCGGAGTGCAAGTGCACCTGCAGGACCTAGTGGAAGCTCTCCTGCTACCCATGTTTTGGTCCCGAGTCCTACTATGTCACAAGTGGAAGAAGACTATGTCGATGACAATTCTGATGAGAATGATGAGACTTATGTGGATGTAGAGCCTGATGAGGAGTGATAATGGTAGTAGTGTTTATCTTGTATGGTGGATGAACTTTGATTTTACTTGGATGTTATCATTTGAGAATTGTAAAACTAATGTGTTTAATTACGAGTTGAAGATAATATCATCTATGATTGTCGGTATTTTATGTTGAACAAATTTATTTATAGTTTTGCGCCAAACACCAAACATTTGTTTGCATATAATAGTTGATATACTTTCAATTTTGGACCTATGCTATTACTAAAACATTTAATTATATGAAAATCTACAATTAAATGGCCCAAAAGGTTGTATTACTCAACATAGCAAAATAAGATATGATTAAGTTACGTATAAAATATGTTTAAGTATTTTACTTTGTCTCTAAACTAGTAATACTCTTTAATAGTTAATAGTAAGTCTATAGTTATAGAATACATAAAATTAAATATTTTAATGATGAACTAATATTTTCATAATAAAATAATATATAAATATTAATTTTATACTGACCACGTCCCATAAAATTAAACATAATGGTTAAATAAGAATGTACAAATAATAAGAATAAAATTGTTTGTACAAGCAAAAGAATGTAAAATTCAAATCACAAAAGTATTAAAAAAAAAACTCAAAACGGTTTGGTTTCGGGTTCACCCGAATCGAACCAAAACCACAAGCATAGTTTTCGGGTTCCTGTACCCGAAACCCACAAAGTATAGTTTCGGGTTCGGTTTCGGGTTGTGTGACTCGATTTCGGGTTTTGGGTTTTTCGCGAGTTTCGGGTTCGGTTACCCGACCCAAACCGACAGGCCTAAGTACGAGGCGAGCGTCTGTTCTTGTATCTGGTTGTCTCCCATCAGGCAGTGATTACGGTGCTGGTCAGAAAGTCGGTTGAAGACGAAAAATACCTGTCGGTATACTACGTTAGCAAAGCGTTACTACCAGCGGAAACGCGATACTTACCGGTCGAGAAGGCGGTCCTAGCAATCGCCATGACCCCAATTTTCGAATATTACACTTTTGGCAAACTTTTCAAATTTATGAACATATTTGGCTCGTGTTACGTTTTGACCGTCACAAGTTAACGGTTAACTAATTTCCCCGTAAGTGACTCAGCAACCTTTGCTGACTCAGACCACCACGTAATTAGTTGATAAAAAACAATCTGAGACTCATTATACCTTTGCACAATAGAACAATCTCCCTGAATTATCTGATGTCCTAGACCTTTGCACAATACACGGAACATTGTGCTCGCATCTCTCCACGTGTCTGTTGGTAGAACTTGAAGCCCCTGAACTTGCAATTCTGGATCTTCCTACCTTCTTAAAATATGAAATGGTTCCTTCCTCACCTGTCGGGTATGGCGAGAACAAGAGGTAAACAACTCGATTGGGGAGGGGAGGCGACGAAGAAAGGTTGCGAAGGATGGCGCCGACGAAGGTAGGTGTCGGCGAGGGTATCTCACGGCCAGGGATGGCAACGACAGAGGGCGGCGAGGTCTGGGCGTTGACGAGGGCGGCAAGGTCTGGGCGTTGACGAGGATGGCCAGTGATAGAAGGAAGACGACCAATGACGGCGGCGCTCGCGCTGGGTGGAGGCGGGGGATGGCCAACGATGGTGGAGCTCGCGCTGGGTGGAGGAGGGTGGATTGGCGCTCGCAATGGGGGTGTGGAGACGGAAGCAATTGGGAGAAAAGATAAGGAAGTAGGGGTTTTGTTTTGTTTGTTATCTACTAATGATGTGGTGGTCTGAGTCAGCAAAGGTTGCTGAGTCACTTACGGTTACGGGGAAATTAGTTGACCGTCAATTCTAACGGTCAAAACGTCACACGGGCCAAATACGTTCATAAATTTGAAACGTTGGCCAAAAGTGTAATATTCGAAAATTGGGGCCAAAATCGTCACTAATGCCAAACTTCCGGCCAGAATGGGTTATTAAGCCTAAATTATAGAGTAAGATATGTTTAATGGTTATCAATTTTCTTGATTTGTGTAGCTTTAATATTCAATTGGCTTGCTTTAAGCTTTTATAATCCATTATTATCTTCTTATAGAATTTTTTATTCTTCAAATGATGAACCGAAACTTTCAATTCCAGAGTTGTGCTTGTAACTTACCAGTGAGAGAATGACGTTGGTGTCGATAAACCTTAGTTTACTCATGTTGTGCTAGTAAATTTGGACTTTAGAAGAAAGTCTGTTTACTTCACAGCGAGGAAAGGGAGGGGCTTATATTTGTACAACTATGATGATCATGCCATTGTGACAACCTTGCCTAGCCCTGATATGTAGGGGTGGAAATTGGTACGGTATTGGTATCCCAATACCAAATACCGAAATCACGAATACTGAATTACACCCTAAAAGCAATCTTAATTCCAATCTCTAAATAATTTCGGTATCCCAATCCCTAAATATTTCGGTATCCTAATCGGTACTTCGGTATCCCAATCGGTATTATCGAATACAAAATCAATTATCTTTGAAATTAGTAATTAAAAATATAAATTAGATTTGATAGTTTAATTTAGGGCAAAGAGACTAAGCAAAGAGTCTTGAGTTTGCCTAGAGCTAGGACATGGATAAGGAGAAGGGGGGAGAGGTGACAACTAAATTTCTTGTCATTGATAATCATTAATTTGACGAATTGGAGGCTAAGAAACGACAAATACTAGCGTTTTCTTTTTGATGTCATGAAAATAACAAGGGATTAGATGAGAGTGACTTAAACTAAATAGAAAATTTTGAGTTGAATGAGGACTTGTGAGTTATGAAAGAGTGGGAATGACCAAAAGTTGTGTGTTATATTTCATTAAGTTTTAATTTTTGTTGTTTCTCGGTATTTCGGTATTTTTCGGTATATTTCGGTAATATACCGATCTCAATTCCGTAAATCCAAATACCGAATTGCACTCCAAATCGAATCCCAATCCCGATCCCTAAAAAATAAATCGGTATTCGATAATACAATATAGTGATAAGCTCGATACTGTATTCTGTATATCCCAAATATTGATACCAAACTTACATCCCTACTGATATATGATGATAATTGGAGGGAAGATGGGTCTGTTATGTTGTACGAGTAGGCAACACAATCAATGCTAATTCAAATAACACATTTGATTTCGAATAACCAAGTAACGACGCAGACATTAGGAATGTGTTTGCTTCATATGGAAATCCAGGAAATGTGTTCAGAAGACAGAGAGTGGAAATCCAGGAATGTGTTTACCGGTTGAAGTCCTCACAAAACCGTGTAACTATCAATTGTAAAGGTCAGGTAGAATTCTTTAGCACCATCCAATGCTCATCACAAAAAGAAAATTCCGATTAAATTAGAAGAACCTCCTAGCAAAAAAGCTTCACCTGACCAATTCGTTCCTCTCACTCCCACATTGTTTCGTTTCACGGATTATTATCCATATCAGGATTCCTGCAGAAGGATTGCTTCCCTCCCTATCACCTCCTCGACTTCTTCTTCGACTTGGACGACTGGTTCGAATGGGACGCACCTTTCCCAGCTGCAGCTTTTGTGACGTTGGAAGCTGCAGATTTCGTAGCATTGGAGCTCGTGCCAGCAGCAGCAGAAGCAGCATTCGAGGAGGAAGCAGAAGGTTCGTTCTTTTCTCTAGCAACAGCACCCTGAGAGCCTCTGACCTGGGCTGCTCTCTTATCCTTCCTCTTTGGTCTGTAACTTGATCTCTCCCTCTTCGGAAGCCACCTTTCTGGATCAGGCGGAGGACCCGGATTCGCTGGATCAAACCCTTTCGGATACCTCGGCTTTCTCTTCCTCTTCTTCTTCTGCTTCTCCTCCTTCTTATTCCCTTCTTCCACGGCCACTTGACGTGGGGCTCCGTCGACATGCTTAGCCCCGGATGTCTTCTCCAGGCTTTCGACGTCGATCCCCCCGAGACCTGGCAGTGGCTTCAACTTTTTCCTGTAACTCCCCGCCTTCTCGACATCCACACGGGCAATCGTGCTGACCAGCCCGGTCAGCACCTCAATGCTGCTGCCGTGGGTTTTTATGAGCTCCTCGTACAGCCGGGCAGCTTCTGCTTCCTGCCCGTGTCTGACCTTGAACGATGCCGCCTCTCGCATTATGATGGTCAACTTGGTGGTGTCCTCAGTCATGGCGTTTGACCAAAATTTGACAGCCGAGTCAAGCACCAAAGAAGCGCCTTCGACGTCGCCAGCTCGCTCCTTGAGTGCAACGAGGGTGGCCACCGTGGCGGGCATGTGTTGGATATCGGGTATTCTGGAGAGGGAGTCTGCTGCTATCTGGTGGTGATTGGAGATGGCAGCGATCTGTGCTCTGGCAAGAAGAGCGATCTTGGACTGGTAAGGGAACTTGATGGAGAATTGATCGAGTATTTCTTCCGCTTTGGTAGCTTTCTTCTCCTTGACTAACACGGAAGCCTGAAGGAGTGCCGGGATCTCACTGTCTGCGAACATAGATGGTAATGCTGACACAAGCTCCCGTGCCTGTAAGACATTTCAAGTATTCGCAACTTCTTAGAACAAGATATCAAGGAGGACCCCAACAAATTAGCCATCTGGCTATGAAATACTCATCAACTCAAAATTTTCTAAAAGTCCTTGCCAACCACACCTTTTCTTCACCCGTTAAAGCAAAACCCCACACTTAGGTTTATAATAAATAAGGAAAGGCAAAGATCTGAATATATGACCTGATCCATTTTGTTTGCATGGAGAAGTAAGAGAACCCTATTTGCATATATGGTCTCCCTTTGTTTTAGAGAGAGCTTGTCGAGAGCACGAGCAAGCCGGTAATCAGCACCTCCTTGTTCCTTCAGAAGATCGAGTTTCTTCAGACTATCAGACACCTCTTTGGGTCCTCTTTGAGCAACTAGGTTATTTACAGCCACAGCAAGAGATGACAGATCATCCGCGAGATTTGGGCTGATCAACTCAGTGTAAGCTTCGATGGCTTCATCTGATTGCCCTAAAAGCTGACGAGAGAAGGCATTTAGGGTTAGAGATCATGAAGACTTGAATAGGAGAGTACGGACTAAAGGTACAATCAGGACGATGTTTCACCTGCTGAACATGTGCCAGCTGGACAGCTATAGGAGCTAATTCAATTTCTATGTCCTCCTCAGCCCAATTAGCATCCAGCAATGATTCCTGGCCAATTCTACAGGAATATAACAGGGGAAAATATGACAAGTCAGCATCAGTAAGCCATGGATTCATAAGTCTATCATAATCAAGATAGAGCTCACCAATAGACAATGGATTCACAAGTTTACCAGACTCAAGATAGAGCTCACCAAAGCAGGCTTTCCAACAATATGAACCCTAGACCAAACAATCCAAAGAGAAGGATAATGGAACTACTGATCACAACATGTCACTTGTAGTCTTCAACAATCTAGGTTCAAAAAACCGAAATTAAAGTAATTCAGCCTAAAAATGGCAGTAACCAGGACATGTTCATGGATGCTAATGGCTATATTATCTAGAAACCAAGCAACACTTTTGTAATATGCATCTTAGCAGTCAAAGAAAACTCAACCAAAGTATATCTTCCAAAGAAGATAAAACACTAGACCAAGTTCTTGCAACAAACATATTAGACGAGACAAATAAAGCATAATAGAACATCTGATAAACAAATGTCAGTCTTCAGAAACTAAAATCGAGACCCAAATCTTCATTCACCCTAAAAACGCCAGTGAATCATCAGGACAAGCAGACGAATACTACTCTACAAACAGTAATACATGCGTCTCTGCAGCCAGAAAACCAAATCATGCATCAATCACCTTCTTGCTTGCTGCAATAGCTGTTCGGCTTCTGCGTATTTTTTCACTTCAATCAAAGAACAAGCAGTGTTGAATGCCAAATCGTAGCTGCTAGATGGCTTGATCCGTTGTGCATCCAGCATGCCTTGCACTTCAGAAGACCTCCCAGCTAGGATCAAACTCGCAGCAAGATTTATCTCCAATGAATCAAGCTCTGACTTTCGAAGCTTCTGATATACATCAATGCACTCAGCCATTCGCCCAAGACGGAACAGAATCTGAGCTTCCAACAGCATTGTCTCCGAATTTCTCTCCTGCCCTTTCAGCAACTCCAATGCCTCGTCCAGTTTGTTTTGTTTGTACAAGCAGTATGCCTGTGCAGAGAAGCCACAAACATAAACGAAAGAAACTCATTTCCGAAGTTCAACCCTCTTAAGCCAAGCAATTATCAAGGAATTCCAAACAAAAAACAAAGACGGAGCGAAACAAAATGCACCTCTTCAAAGCTGAAATCGAACTTGAGATTCTTAGTAGATCGAATCGCCGATAGAGCTTCGTCGTAACTGTCGTTCTTAATCAAAGCCACCACTTTGCACCGGAGCGCATCTTCGTCTCCAGGTGCAATCGCGAGAACTGCAAATTCAAACAACAGCCCCAAACATCAGAACTCGAATGCCGAAACGAGAGAGAGAGAGGGAGAGGAGCCTGTAAAATATGCGAAGACAGTGTTGACCTTGGTCAGCGACCCGAACGGCCTTTTTCAGCTCCGATTGCTCGTTGTTCCGATCGCCAGATCCCTCGATGTGCGAATTGAGTTTGGTGAAGAGATCTTCAATTGCAGGGGGCGGCTGCCGCGGCGAGGCCGGTGAAGGCTTCGCCTTATCTTTCGGCTTCGGAGCCATGATTTTCTCCGGCGAAGTGTGCCTAGTCAGTACCGGAGCGGGAGAATGCGATCGACTTAAGGCGGCTGCTTGCGAGTTGAGACCTGAGTTGCGGGGAGAAGACAACGAACGGGATTTCTCCGGCGTGCGTCACTTATCCTGGAAAATGGTCGGGGTGGTCACCGCAATATCAACATTCACCTCATCAGGGCCAAATTCGGGCTCAGGCCTTGTAAAATTCAGTGGGCTCATAAGATATGATGTGGCACTGGCTGAGTTCGCTAAACTGAATCTAAACCCGCTAGCCTAAAAGATCTGGCCCAACCCGCCATTCGCCAAAGTAAAGGAGAGTAACAGAAAACTTTATCCGTCCTATCCGTTTTTCTGTTGTTTTCGTTAATTAATTGTTACTAGTATTTATGCCCGCATTCTGCGCTGGGAGTTGTGATACATTAGCAAAATAGAAAGATTACATCATGCATTTTTAGACATTGTATCATCATGTGTTTTATTTGCTATAATTATTTATTAATTTGCTACTTAAAACCCAAGCAAAATACTATTAAGCCTGCAGGCATCTCATAGAGCAAAGCAGACAATTTTAAGAAGGCTGAATTGAACAAATATTAATACACAGGTAGATATCAATTTCCCATGTAACAGAAAGACACAAACCATCACCAACATTGCAGAACCCACCTAACCCAGTTACATTTAACAAAATATCTTTATCACACAACAACCTTTCCTCAAGTCCAAAAAACCAGCTGCAAAAAATCAAAGAAACAAAGTCAATTGGAGGTAGTTAATCGCAAACAAAAGATGAAACTCACGAAGGCAAGTCAGACATCCCCGTTAGACAATCTATATGGCAAAGGTTACCTGCTTGGTTCAGCTGGACGCACGCCGGTGAGGGGAATACTCTGCAAGCACCACTGTCAGAAATGATGAGGGAAGTAAAAAATATTAAAAGTAAGATGTATAATCAGCCAGCAGTAAACAGAGAAGAGAGAGACTGAAAATCTCACCCAACGTCACTATTTCGAGGCCCCCTCCTTCGCTTGAGATTTTTCAACTGATTGATCTTCAAATCCAAGAAATCCTCTCCTTTAGATGGTATGTGACTCGCTATGAAACAACTCCTAACAATGGCCAAATGTAACCAATGGAAGAGACTGCAATATAGTGGCTCAAGTAATAAATATCGAATCCACGGGTCTCTAGAGTTACTATTACTCAGCTTCAGTTCATTATTTAGCAACCCAGATTAATAAGGAAGAACTAAAACTACTCTAGCAAACTATAGTTAAATTTAATCTAATTACAGGTTGGGAACTCACTTAGGTATGATCCCCCCTAGCCACTAGCCAGATTAATGATTGATGATCTCTAACCTGTTTCACTTTCATTCACAATGCGGAGAATCCTTAACTAGACCTTGAGTCTTGACTAAAGGAACAAGGCCCTCTTGAGTCAATTGCCTAGAGGGACGTATGCTTCTCTAGAACAACCGATCAAGGCATTCTGAACTAGACTCCCTCTATCGAAAGAGGTTCTCAATCGATACAAAACAGTGAATCAACCCTCGACTAAAGCAATTGATCCAATACTATCAATCTATGGTGCTTTATTGACCTAATCAGGTATTCGCTCTCGTAGGATCAAAGCAGAATCAATAATCTCGACTAAAACAGAATTGAATCATGAAAACGTGCATAGATTGAATATGAACTCAAGGTTATCAAGTAGGAGTACTCATACAATCATCCAATCAAACAAACATAGCTAGGGTTCCTCAAAACCTAAGTGAAGTCACTCCATAGAGAAGAGAGATAATGCAGTAAGAATCTTCAGATGATCAGTCTTCAAGTTTGGGCTTGTTCCTCGAGCTTCCAAGGCGAAGAAATTCTCCAATTCCACATTTAGAATGCTCTCAAATCGCCCTCTCTCTCTTTGGTTCATCCCTTGGGTGTTTGGGATCCAAAACCCAACTCCCCCTTTCCTTTGGCCTCAATCTGCCTAAAAACCCCGATTCTGGGCAAAACACGGTCGAGGACACGGCCGTGTTTTACTTTTGCCCGCCTGTGTTTTGCCCATAGCAGCCCTCGTCGGCCAAAACACGGTCGTGCCTAATATGGACACGGTCGTGTTTTTCTTTAGGCTAACCCGTGTTTTTACTGCCGAACCTGTTCCCCTATATTCAATGCTTCGTTTCTCCCTCGTCCGGACTCCGAATCAGTCGCCGTTTGATCCCAGACGCTCGTAGTCTCGTTATCTTTCTTTTCATGAGAAGCTTGAATGATTCTTTTTACATAAAGTGAGGTAGAAATCCATTCTTCTTCAGGTCATGCTCGAGTTTCTTCTCCCTAATCGCCAATTGATCTCTGATTGACTTGAAACTTGTGCCTATGCTTCACTTTATGTGCTAGGACCTGAAATGTGACAAAGGAACACAACCTAGCCTAAAATAGGCCAAAGACGCGATAATTAAAGTCAAACAGTCAAGAAACAAAGGGGAAAACATGTGCAAATATCGAGTCATCAAATCCCCCCACACTTAACCGTTTGCTTGTCCCCAAGCAAACCTAACTCAAACCAATGCAGCTCTCCAGACCTCTATAGAAACATACAACCCCGATCGTCGGTAGAGGATTTCCTAGATCATATAGCAGCTTACGAGGTCAACTGGTCTTCTAAGACATTCCCTATCTCTCTCAATGCGAGTACTATACTCAAGCCAGGATCTTGAGAAGAAGTAGGAGTAAGACAGTCAGTTCATGGATAAAGGGACTCATATCATTCACAACCAAGGACTCGTGGTACCGGGGTGCTCTTTCACTTCATTTCACTATTGGAACCCCTTTCTCACTTTCATTTTACTTTTTTTTTTCTTTTGCATTCACTTAGCGGGGGTTCCAACTGCAGTCTTTTGCACGGTCGAACCTTGTTAGTCGAGCAAGAACAATTTCTGTACATCTGGCGCTCGCCAGAGTACTTCTTTTAACTCCTTTTCCTCAACTCGTGTGGAGGGTCAATGAAATTAAGGGGTGTCGGAAGCTCTATCCGTGCCCTTAAAACACATCCTCAAGTAGGCAAAGCGTTCAATGGGTGGAAGTTTTACTTGTAGTAGAGACGACTTAGCTTCACCTTGTAGGAGTACCCCCACTAAGGATCACTAAAATCTCTTCCAAAACCCAATTTTGTGCAATGAACGGTGCCACACACGTTGGGCTTACCCCATGTTTAAGATTTAAAGATTTCGACATGGAGGACCAACTACTTTTCATTTTTCACATGAGCATCATGTTAGATACACGAGTCCATAACACAATCCAAATAGAGTCACCATTACCACATGAATTCAACGGTCTTAACTCCAGTAATTCACAAAATCAACTGGCACAACAGAGAGCTAGATAGGAAAAATCTTATACTTCAACATCCTCCATAGTGCTACACTACCTCCCTAGGTTGCACCTTACTATAGAGACTGTCAATTCAAAGCATACTGAACAGGCAATTTGCAAGGAAACACGTACTTGGAGCCCCTCAAATTTAAAAATTTGGATAGTGGACTAGGCTCCAAGCACACAAACAGCCAAACATTCACCCGCATACATAATCGAACATCATAATCGAATATCCCCCCACACTTAAGCACGACATTGTCCTCGATGGATGAAAGATAAGGAGGGTAGAACGAAGTTACCAGATCAAGGGTGAATGATGGTGGACGGGCAGGCGGTGCATTCCAGGAGGAGAGAGTTGTCGGAACACAAACACCACACAAAATCTCACAAAGTTTGAGTTATTGACTCTAAAATCAAAGAACAAAACTGACTCAACCGAGGGGAAATAGAGAAAGAAATGCAAACCGACTGGTTGGGTTGCCTCCCAACAAGCGCTTCTTTCACGTCGTGAGCCGGACGATGGCTCCTTAGTTTCGGTCCACCCCAGAACCTCCTTGAAGTTGAGGTTCTCGTCGATGAGGTGGAGTCTCAAGTCACAAACATGTGGTATGACAGGTGATGGAAGCTCGTGCACTTGATGCATATAACGTCTCCACCCTCGAGACCTCTTCTTCTCTTCTCTCGTCTCATTGCCCCAAACCAGATATGACAACATCGATTGACCACCATCGCGTCCACCAAGAGGGACCGATGTCGACGTGGCCTTGGTCTGGCAAAGAGACACTGCAAATGGGTCCTTGCTAAGCAGTTCCTCAAAGTTTGGTGGAGATATCACATGTAACTCATGGCCGGTGCAAGTCTCTTCCACCTCAACTTTGTCCCCGGCCTGGACGCCAATTGCTTCTTCAACCGCCCTTTCTTCTTCATGTGGTATCACCCCTGGTAAATGATCAAGAACTCCTTCTTCTTCACTTTCGTCATCCTCCACAACTTCTTTCTGCACCTTTTCTCCCTCTTCTTCTTCTAGAACGGATTGGAGAGCAAGTTGCCAAGAAATTTCTTTCATGAGATCTTCTTGCATCTCCTCACTCATGCCCGCCTCTTCAAAGCTCAGTTTGGGATGTAAGAAGGTGTGGTCGGCTACGACAGGACATTCCTGATCATGATCATCACGGGAGCTCTCCGTGACAACTTCAGTGTGCTCCACAATGTCCTTGTAGGCTTCTTCTTCCTCCTCCTCTTCTAGTATGGTAGAAGAAGGGTGATCTGGAGCAGGTTGTACACAAGATCGCTCAAGATCATCGACGCTCTTCTTAAGGCTCAGGAGGATCTCTTCTGTTTCACGATAGGCCTGGGTACAAAGATCCATCCTCAACAATGATCTCTCACTGTCTCGAGCAAACTGCTCCATGAGAAGCCTCAACTCATAATTTGGATCGGTTGTGGAGTGTAGCATGGCTCTGCAGAATGGCCCGTGAAGGCTGCCATGGGTAACTCCAGCTCCAATGGCCCTTCTGGTTGTGGGAGAAATTCTTCTTGATAATGATGTTGTTCTTGATATGCCCAGGGGTCTGATTTTTCTACGTAGTAAGGGGGTTGGTACTGGAACCCTAATTCATAGTATTCTCCTTCTTGATTGCTGCAGGGAGTCTCGGGGTAATACCACTCGGATGGTGGTGGATACCCCCAATGGTTGGAGAAGCCATGAGGATCCATGATTCAGATCCGCACAAAAAAAAAATGAAAACACCCAAGTGAAAAGCAAGGGTGAAAAAGAACAGAAAAGAAAAACGCTATAGTAACAAACTTCTGCCTTTCCTAATAACTAGAAAGTCGCCGGCAACGGCGCCAAAAACTTGACTCGCTATGAGACAACTCCTAACAATGGCCAAGTGTAACCAATGGAAGGGACTGCAGTATAGTGGCTCAAGTAATAAATATCGAATCTACGGGTCTCTAGAGTTACTATTACTCTGCTTCAGTTCATTATTTAGCAAACCAGATTAATAAGGAAGAACTAAAACTACTCTAGCAAACTACAGTTAAATTTAATCTAATTACAGGTTGGGAATTCACTTAGGTATGATTCCCCCTAGCCACTAGCCAGATTAATGATTGATGATCTCTAACCCGTTTCACTTTCATTCACAATGCGGAGAATCCTTAACTAGACCTAGAGTCTTGACTAAAGGAACAAGGCCCTCTTGAGTCAATTGCCTAGAGGGACGTATCCTTCTCTAGAACAACCGATCAAGGCATTCTGAACTAGACTCCCTCTATCGAAAGAGGTTCTCAATCGATCAAAGCAGTGAATCAACCCTCGACTAAAGCAATTGATCCAATACTATCAATCTATGGTGCTCTATTGACCTAATCAAGTATTCGCTCTCATAGGATCAAAGCATAGTCAATAATCTCGACTAAAGCATAATTGCATCATGAAAACGTGCATAGATTGAATATGAAGTCAAGGTTATCAAGTAGGAGTACTCATACAATCATCCAACCAAACAAACATAGCTAGGGTTCCTCAAAACCTAAGTGAAGGGAAGTTACTCCATAGAGAAGAGAGAGACTGCAGTAAGAATCTTCAGATGATCAGTCTTCAAGTCTGGGCTTGTTCCTCGAGCTTCCAAGGCAAAGAAATCCTCCAATTCCACTCTTAGAATGCACTCAAATCGCCCTCTCTCTCTTTGGTTCGTCCCTTGGGTGTTTGGGATCCAAAACCCAGCTCCCCCTTTACTTTGGCCTCAATCTGCCTAAAAAACCCGATTCTGGGCAAAACACGGTCGAGGACACGGCCGTGTTTTACTTTTTCCCGCCCGTGGATTTCCCCCAGCAGCCCTAGTCGGCCAAAACACGGTCGTGCCTAAATATGGACACGGCCGTGTTTTTCTTTAGGCCAGCCCGTGTTTTTACTGCCGAACCTGCTCCCCTATATTCAATGCTTCGTTTCTCCCTCGTCCTTCACTTAGAATGCCCTCAAATCGCCTCTCTCTCTCTTTGGTTTGTCCCTTGGGTGTTTGGGATCCAAAACCCAGCTCCCCCTTTCCTTTGGCCTCAATCTGCCTAAAAAACCAGATTTTGGGCAAAACACGGTCAAGGACACGGCCGTGTTTTACTTTTGCCCTCCCGTGTTTTGCCCCCAGCAGCCCTCGTCGGCCAAAACACGGTCGTGCCTAAATATGGACACGACCGTGTTTTTCTTTAGGCCAGCCAGTGTTTTTACTGTCGAACCTGTTCCCCTATATTCAATGCTTCGTTTCTCCCTCGTCCGGACTCCGAATCAATCGCCGTTTGATCCCAGACGCTCATAGTCTCGTCCTCTTTCTTTTCATGAGAAGCTTGACTGATTCTTTGTCCATAAAGTGAGGTAGAAATCCATTCTTCTTCTGGTCATGCCCGAGTTTCTTCTCCCTAATCGCCAATTGATCTCTGATTAACTTGAAACTTGCGCCTATGCTTCACTTTATGTGCTAGGACCTGAAATGTGACAAAGGAACAGAACCTAGCATAAATTAGGCCAAAGACACGATAATTAAAGCTCAAACAGTCAAGAAACAAAGGGGAAAACATGTGCAAATATCGAGTCATCAGTATGTACGTGGGTTTCAACTTTCAACAACCATCACCGGCCACCCAAACCTCTAACAGGAACTCGCCGCATGCATCTGTTTAAAAGAGAGCTTAATTTACAAATTAAGTTGAGAAAAATCAAAACATCGCAGCAGAGAGATGAAGCAAAAACATCAAATTCTCACCGCATAATGTTAGAGGTGCATCAAAAACATCAAATTCTTACCAGGAACTCGTCGCATGCATCTATTCAAAAATCTCGCTCTCCTCCGTCAGGATCTCGAGTCCACACAGTGGGTCCTATCCAATGCCGATCTATAATCTAAACCCCAAAAAATCAAATGAGATCACAAAAAGACTTAAGTTCATCAAATCTTACACAGAGCTGGGGTCCTTCGTTCCTCGGAGAGGTCGGAGATGATAAATAAACCTGCATAAAGGATCAAACGAATATACTGAGAAAGGATGAGAGAACGAACCCATTTAGGAACAAAGAGAAACAAATACCCATAAGAAGTGGAGGGCCAATCACCTGAACCAAAAACATAAATGGGCAACCTGTAACTTTCTGGATCCACTCTAGGCCCCTCAAACCCAAATCTTGATCGCTTCAAACTTTGTTCATATGCTAAGAAGAGAGATTCGAGAACCAAAGCAGAGAGAGAGAGAGAGAGAGAGATTGAGAGTAAAAGGTTAGAAGTTGCAGGGGTTACCTCGCTTTTCAGTGGTAGTCTGCGGAGAAGCCATTGGAGAATGGGGGGTAAGTGGAATGAGTGGACCAAAATTAGGGAGCTACATGGTGGTTTGGCAACCAAGCAAGAACAAAAATATTTTCTCTAACCATCCCCAACCCAAGAATTCTTTATGGTGCAACGGGCCCAGTCAGTCTACCAGTGACCAACGCGATATCTCTTTCAGCATCTCTCAGATGAGTCAGATCCCTCCGACGCAAAAGCAACCAAAAGAGCACACAAACGGAGGCATAGAGTAAATGAGAAGCCTAAGTGACACAAAAGGCCCACCACAGCTCAACAACCAATCAGCACTCAGTGAATAGTAATTTTGAGTCACAATGAATAGGAAAAGTAGTCTGAATGTACAGTAATTGTTGTTTTGAGCTATTATACTTTTAATTATATTTGGTTTTCGCCGGCCAAAAGCAGGGAAAAAGGAAAACGGAGCGAAGCAGTGGCAGATCCATGGGCTCTAGGGGTGTCCCAGATACCCTTAAAATTTGGGAAAACGATTATTCAACACCCGATAGTAGTTTACATATAGGTAAAAAAAATATATATTTAAGTGGTGGCGGAACACTCCTAAAATTTGGGAAAATTATTATAATCGCCCAATAGTAGTTTGTGTATGGGTAAATATAAACATTTAAGTGGTTGCCTATGTCATTTGAAGTTGGGTCTCTTATAGATAGTTACATCGTGGAATTCAGCTAGGCCAGAAAATCGAAATAACGACAAGCAGACGGGAACAAAGACAGGGCCTGTCTAGCTACCAAATGCCAAATGAGCTACCATATTGCTACCCCGACCTACAAATCGTACACTGAAGCCCGAATTCACCGCAAAGATCTGCACAATTTCCTCGAGAATAGCCCCCACACGACTATCCCTCACATCGGCTCGACGGATCTTATTAATGACCACCTTGGCATCACCCTCGAACCGCATCACCGAAAAACCCCGCTCTAAACACCAGCGGATAGCCTCCTGGAGGGAAAGTAATTCCACCACCATTGGATCATCCACCAAAGGGAATTGCACCCCCGCAACCCCAAGGATTTCCCGCGCCTCATTAAGAATAACCATCCCACCTGCAGAGTGAGACCCCCTGCGTACAACCCCATCCCAACGACACACAGGCCCCCCGACCCACCCAACTACACCAAAAGGGTCAGCTGAGTAGACAATGGGAGGAACTGAGGACATATAGGCACTCGGAGCCATTCGCCTGCCTGCTGGTTATACTGCCTTATTAAGGCAGGAATCCCGAACTGTTTGCCCTCAAAGACAACCCAGTTGCGGGATTTCCAAATCCTCCAAAGGATAGCAACAACCGACATGAACTGCAAGGGTTGGTGAACAATAGACAACAACTTCCTCAGGAAGAGAGGAAACGTATGTCAAGGCAAACCTTCACAAAGATAATCTAAACCAGACTGAGTCCAAAGTGCCCTAGCCACAATACAGTCAAGGAACAAATGTTCCATTGTCTCCGAAACTGCCTAGCAAACCGGGAAACGAGGACGAACCTCAATCTCTCTCTCAATAAGCGCTTCAGTCGTCAGTAAAATTCTATTAAAGATTTTCCAAACAAACACCTTCCACTTCGGAGGAATGTTGACGTCCCACAACTGGATCCAACTTTGCCTATCCATCCAACTTACCTGAGTCCGCCACCGGCCCAACTGCTGTTCTAGGCAAACCGCAAAGTGATAAGCTGATTTCACCGAGAACACACTATTAGCAGTAGCATGCCATATCAAACGATCCTCAATGTTATGCCTCGGGAGGGGGATTTCCTTAATCGCTTGACAAGTCTGGGGATCAAACCACTGACTAAGCTTAGTATCACACCACCGCCCTTCTCCTGTGCAAAGAACTTTGGCCACCTTTACATCCCCTCCCTCAGGCAGGACTCGGGGGTTATAAGTGGGCGGATGAGGATGATGTTTCGTGATCCAATTTGAATTAAGCAACGCAGCCTTCTGGCCATTACCTATCTGCCACCGTAACCCCTTAACTAACAATTGGCGGCCAAACAGTATGCTCTGCCATCCCCAAGATGGGCGGGACCGAGGCGTAGCCGAGAGCAAGGAGCCCCTGGGAAAGTATTTCCCTTTATAAACCTGGGCTAAAAGAGACTGAGGTTCATTCAAAATCCGCCATCCAATTTTGGTCAACAAAGCCTGATTGAATAGTTCGAACCGACGAAAACCCATCCCCCCTTCATGTTTACTTTGGCACATCTTTTGCCAAGAAACCCATCGAATCCTAGACTGGCCGTCCTCCACCCCCCACCAGAATCTCGCCAAGTGCCTGTCCAGGAGGCGACAAAGGGACAGAGGAAGCCTAAAGTACGACATAACATGTAACAGCAGAGCCAGAGCCACCGACTTAATCAATGTTTCTTTAGCTGCCCAAGACAAAGTCCTTCGTTTCCAACCTTATAAGCGCTCTATAAGTTTTTCCTCCAAGTAGAGGAAAGTGGCCATTTTTTACCGAGCTATCAAGGTCGGGAGGCCAAGATACCTATCATGTACCCCCACAACACCTACCCCAAGAATTGCAGCCAATAACTCCTGATCCGGCAAGGAAATGTTCTTACTAAAGCAAACAACCGATTTATCTAGATTCACTCTCTGCCCACTCAGCTCCTCATATTCATTAAGAACTTCAATCAGATTCTCACACTCTTGGAGCGATCCGCGGAGGAACATATAAGAATCATCAGCAAAGAAGTGAAAGAACAAATGAGATATCCGAGGAGCCCGGGGAGCTACTTTGACCCCTTCTAACCTTTTGTTAGAGATTGCCTTACGGAGTAGGGCAGCAAACTCCTCCATACAAAGCACAAAGAGCAAAGGAGAAAGAGTATCCCCCTGACGGAGACCTCGGGAAGGCACAAAGAAACCAGAGAGAGACCCGTTCATGAGAACCGAAAACGTAGCAGATTGCAAACATTCATGCACCCATCATCGTCAGACAGAGTTAAAACCCATCTTTTCCAAAACCGCAAGAAGAAACGACCATTCAACTCTATCATAGGCCTTTTCCATGTCAACCTTAAGATCCATGTATCCATTCTTCCCACGGGTCTTGATTTTCAGATAGTGCATCAACTCGTGCCCCAGGAGGATGTTTTCCACAATCTGCCTTTCTCGGATAAAGGCATTCTGCCCTTCAGAAATGATCAGGGGCAGCAACCCCGCAAGCCTCTTTGCCATAATTTTGGTGATCACTTTGTACACAAATTGGAAGAGACTAATGGGCGAGTTGTCGCATGGATTCCACCTGATCCACCTTTAAGACCAACGTTAGCCAGGTGTGATTGAAGCTACGAAGCATCCTACTTGTTTCAAAGAACGAGAAGACTGTTGCAATAACTGAATCACCCACAATCACCCAGAAGGCTTTGAAGAACTTCCCCGTGAAACCATCCGAACCTGGCGCCTGCTTCGAGCCCATACCAAAAACCGTTCGACGGATCTCATCAGGAAGGACCTCAGTCGTGAGACTTGCATTCATCTCCAGGGTAACACTGGAAGAAATGGAAAGCTCTGCCACTCTCTCAACCATATTGTGCACTTGACTTTCCGAGGTGAAGAGAGTTCGATAGCCTTCCCGTGCTCCTCAGTGATCCAGTCCCCGTCCTCATTATACAGTCCATCTACAAAATTCCTTTTCCGAAGAGTTCTCGTAACCGTGTGGAAGTAGGAAGTATTCTTATCACCCCTTTTCAACCATCGGACTCGAGATTTCTGCTGCCAATACACTTCCTCTGCCTCCCACTACCTAGGGGTGGAAATTGGGGTGGGTGTGGTTACCCGCCCCACATTTTGCGGGTAACCACATCCACAAATATAGAATTACACTACCCACAACCCGCCCCACAGTGGGTAGTGGTTAACTACTATCCACTGTGGGTTGGATGTGGATACCCACAAAAAATTTCCTTCCTGCACCCTTTGGACTCGTATATGATAAACCTATCGGTCGAGTGACGGCAAAAAAAATACATTGAGTTAAAACTAAGTAAAGAAGCCCAAGACATGGAACAAGCGAAGATCCGATATTCGGAACCTTCTAAGTAGTCAACCTCCCTCTCCTCAGTTCACTTCACTCGCTTACATGTCACTTCACTTTCTTTAGGAAATGCAGATTGATAACGAGTATAGATTGAAGGGATCTAATCGTAATATACATAGCATCTTTATTAGCGACATGACTCCTTGCATTTTTAATTCGATTTTTTTTTTGGATAAATGAAACTCTCTCCCGAGTTGCGGAATTAGCGTATTCTTACACAAAAACAAAAACCTAGCTAAAAGAAAGTTAATCAATAAAGCGTTAAATAAACTATAAACCACATTTATCGTCTTTGTTTTGTTATAAAATAAACATATACCACACGGACAATACTTATTTAATAAAAGTATCACATACGAACACGGTGTATTGACTTAGTTTTATTTTATAAAATAAGTATATATTTGATTTTGGAGCCTACTTTAATTTGTAGCATTCTACTTTTCACATACTTTAATATTACATATTATTATTAATAAATAAATATACTTAGTGTGGTTATTGTGGGTTAACCGCTGTCGATAGTGGTTAACCACTAACCACAAAAATCAATATTTTGCTACCCACACCCAACCCACTATCCACAAATTGTGGGTATGGTTACCCACAATGTATGCGGTTTGGTGCGGTTTGTGGATTACCCGCAATCCGCAAAACAAACTTTCACCCCTACCACTACCTATTCAATTTCGTTTCCAAACCAGTCATTGCCTGCCAATCGATCGGATGAACGACCTTTATATGCTCAATCTCATTTTGCAAGGTATGAATATTGCGCAGGGAATTCGTGGTACCCGCTCTGCTCCAATCATAGAGCAAATGGTGAAGCTTCTTTAATCTCTCCCACAGTTGAAACATTGGAGTAGCATGAATTTACTCCTTCCAAACGTATGCAACCATGGCCTTGACTTCTAGATTATCTACCCATCGGGCATCAAAACGAAACAGGGGCCGACACATCCGGACATAAGGTTTGTCAGACAGAAGTAAAACCCGATGACCAGACCCCTGATCAGTGAAATGCTTCACAAGAGTTTCTGGGAAACAATCCATCCAACTTTGGGAACAGAGAGCCCTATCCAGCCTCTCACGAATACAAGCTGACCCCATACGTTTATTTGTCCATGTGAACGGGTCACCCTGGTAACCCGGGTCCTGCAACCCAAGGTCCTGGATCAAATTCCGGAAGTCCAAAGATTGGGAGTCATTTGAAATTGGGTCGATGCTACTATTAGTAAACATATTTTTCATTAGACTATAACTCATTTGTTCTTGTATTTCAAATCCAAATATAATAGTAAAAAGCTATTTTTTATCTCAATTATTTTCAAAAACTAACGATTAAACCCAATTACGAGCTCTCCTAGTCTAGTAGGATATATCGAGATAGATTTATAGAGCATTATTGGACACCGATTGTATTTTACAATTTTTTCCAAAGTACGAAACACGTCATGTGCTTTGTTTTCCTTTGGACAAGTCAGATATTTTCTTATTTAATAATTATTTAATTATTATTTTAACTTAATTTTTAGGAGATGACACCTCAGATATAAAATTTCTGGATCAGCCACTGGAGCGAAGACACTACCTCGTCTATCCTCCTCTCTGATGCACGGATGGCGATCCTGGTACCAGGCTACTCGCAGCATCGATTTCCGACTCAAACCTCTGCCTCTTATTCACCGCTGTATGTATCTCAGCTCGGATTTGGTAGGTATTGGTCATATGTGAAGTTGTGAACTCAGAAGGTAATTTCATCGATAGAATTAAACCATATTCCCGTCATAGGATTGACTGTAAAATTAGCAACGAGAAAAGCCCTGGGTTCCGCTTCGATCGACTCTGAACGATTACATCTTCTATTGCAAGAAGCAGGGGAGACCTGCTGGTTCCGATCGACTTTACTTGACCAAAGATTTGCGGCTTACTCTAGTAATCTATACATGGGATCAACTGGAGAAGGTAATGAATGATTACCATAGCATCTCAGTACTATGGCCTGCAGAATCTGCCGGAAACTAGAGGGTAGGTAAGGCAGTCGTGCAAGCTGAGACTCAATAAATATTTACATGACACTACTGAAACCTTATTCTTTTCACTTCCGGAACACGTAACTAATGTCTTTGAACGCTGGTGTTTTCAGGATAATGTTTGAAAATCTGCACAATACTGGAATCTATACATGGGACTATCTCGTCCACCTTGGATTGGAAGCGAAGCAATAAGGTTTGTCTCATCAAAGACGACATCACAACTTTGAAAAGGCATGGACTTAGCTGCCATCCGCCAAGTGCTTCAAAGTTGAAACTTTCAACCCCGCAAATATGTTTGTCTCAAATGCTTATCTATAATGTCTGTCGTAGTTGTAATGGGGATAGGGTGCGTATCTATTTTAAAACAATACTAAAATGCTGAAATCATGTTGTTCTGGTGATTCGACCATAACAATATTCTATCGATAGACTTTTTACGGTATGAAATGGTTGAACCACGGTTTCAATCCAAAACACCCTATCACTAGCTTTTCTGTAATAAAGTATGTGGTTAAGATACTTGTAACATGCAATGGGTTAGATGCAACAAGGCGGTAAATGATTAGTTTGTTTGAATTAAGGAACTTTTAAACTTGTTATGGAGTTCCATCGTACTAGTAGAAATTTTTTTATACAACAGATAATCACGTATTGATTCAAAAAATAGGTAGTTACATCCTGGAATTCAGCCAGACCCGATAATCAAACAACTGATTTATAGTCGGATACAAAGAGAGGGGCTTTTCGATTCAAGGGTTTTCACCTCCTCCCAGTCAATTGTGTGAACAGATTTAATCCGATCAATTTCAACTAAGGCTGCATTTTCGGTTATCTCGATTATAACCGATAACCGAAATGTCGGTTATCGGTTAACCGCGAAGCCAGACACGCCTACCGCCAACCGCCCGATGAATTATATTGGTTATCCGACAACCGATCGGTCAGCTACCGGTTAGTTGCTTGGTTAACCACGGTAACCGCAACAGCACAATTGAGGTGAGGTCGCGGCGGCGGAGCGAAGGGGATGACTGGCAGCGACTTCGCGTTGGCGGAGCAAGGGGTTGGTTCGTCGTCGTCGCGACAGTCGGGGAGGGAGATGGTTGATGGAGGGGAAAGGAATGGCGACGACGGAGCTCTCAACGGCAGGGTTGGCGGCTGCTGGCTGGCGTAGAGGGCGGAAATAGAATTCAGGAGTGACATGTGTCGGGGAATCGTGAAGACGGAGGTCGATCAAGTGAAATATTGAGTACATGAGGTTGTCTCCTTCGCGGACTAGGCATATGACGACGTCCCAGGAAGCGGCTGAGTGGCGGAGGTAGCGGTGGGCGAACTCCGAGCCATCGATTACTGACTGGCGGTGCTTGCAGACGGAGCGGAACTTGAGGAGCGAGCGGATAGGAAGGCGGTAGAGGATGATTCCGGTGACGATCTCATCGGGAAGCCAAACAACAGCCATGGATGCAAGCTAAACAGAGACACAAATCGGGGAGAAAGGGTTTTTTCTGTAGCTGGGGGGGGGGGAACTGTAAAGAGGGTTCAGGATTGGGCGGGCGGGAGGGAGGTGAGGCTGCGATGCAAAGAAGAGAAGGTAAGGGGTCGATGTTCGATTAGGGTTTAGGGAATAGGAGGGCGGCGTCGTTTTACGAAATGAGGGGAGGGGGTTAGATGTGTCGGTTAGCCGGTTAACCGGCGGTTATCACCGTCGGTTAGCCGGTTAATCGGCATAGCTAACCCCGCTACCGAACCCCATCCGCAGACACATTTTTTGGTTAGTTGGTTAACCGGTAACAACCGGTTATCGGTCTAACCGTCGATTAACCGGCAACCGATAACTGAACGTTCAGTCCTAATTTCAGCTTGGAGAGTTTTGATATTACGGAGGGAATTGGTATTGCCTACACTACTCCAATCATATAAAAGATGGAGAAGCCTTTTCAGCCTCTCCCACAGTCTAAACGTAGGAGTGCCATGAGTCGGTTCCTCCCAGACGTATTTTATCATAGCCCTGACCTCTGGATTGTCAACCCAACGAGCATCGAACCGGAAAAGAGGGCGTCTGTTTCGGACATAGGGTTTATCTGACAGGAGGAGAGTCCGATGATCAGAGCTCTGGTCCGTAAAATGTTTCACCAGAGTGTCAGGGAACTGATCCAACTTTGTTGGGAGCAAAGAGCCCTATCCAACCTTTCAAGACACACGCAGCGCCCATACGTTTATTTGTCCAAGTGAATTGATCACCATGGAATCCCGGATCATGGAGACCACAATCCTGGATAAAATCACGTAAAGTAATAGACTAAGACGCATTCCAGGGGTTTCCTCCATCCTTCTCACTCTCATGAAGAGTAGTGTTAAAGTCCCCAATAATCACAAAAGGTAATTGTAAATTGGAACATATGTCCTGAATATGAGCTAGTTGGGTAGCTCTTATTGAGGTAGTACAACTAATGTAAACAAACACCACAAAGTAGAAAAATTCCGCTTCATTAATTTGCGCACAAATACAGAAGTTGGAATGGGAAAAAACCGAGGCATTAACCTCGGGGGCCCAAGCAAGAACAAGACCACCAGACGAACTGACAGCATCAACAAAAAAAACAATGGGAAATATCAAAACCTAATCCCCTCATACAACGGGAAACTACTCTTCGGCGCGATCTTGTTTCAGAAGAGAAAACAAGGTCCGGTTTATTAGAATGCACTAAACAAACAGCAGTTTGGAACGTGAGCGAAGGCCCAATTCCACTCATGATCCAAACTAGAAGCCTCATTTATCCGACTGGGCCATTTTCGGCTGGCTTTCTCCACCTTTTCATAATCATCTTCCACAAAATGTTTTTTTTTATTGGAGTAGGGTCCTCCCCAACTCCCCTTCCAACTCATCAAATGAGCGCTTATGACATGCCAGGGGTTGGTTGCTGAAGATTCAATCCATATTCATCTATCGTGGTAGCTTCCAACTTCTCCAACCCATGATCCTCTCCATCACTTCCCCCAGCCGCAACACTCATTTGCTTTATGTAGCGAGCTTTCTCGTCATCATTAATCATTACCCTCGATTCAAACGCGGCGACAACCTGCTGGACGCGTCCACTAATGGAGCGATGGTTGCCCATTTCTCTTACAAGGGCTTGACTTTTAATCTCAAAGCAATTAGCCTCCTCCTCCGACAAGGATGCGGCCGAATCAACCATAGCACTGGGGGGGGGGGGGGGGGGGGGGGGGGGGGGGGAATTTGCCGTAGTACCCTCAACATTATGATGAGGAGGGAAACTTGACTTAATTGGCAAGCTATTCTTCCCTTCCCCGATCGCCGGTACCAGCACCTGTGAGGTCCGAGGCTAAGGCTTCTTCCCCGCACCAACCAGCCCTGACGCTTCGTCCCATTGCCAGCCCATCGCATTTCTACATGTCGAGGAGATGGAGGGCAGGTGACCTTCCTCGCTGCAGTTGTACCTTCAGTCTTCATAGGCTTCTCAGGTGCTTTGACAAGCCTCTTCCTTCCTCCCTTCACCACTCTTATCCCATGCTGCTTTGGCGAAGCAATAATGGGCCTCGCCGTAGACTCATCCTCCGAATAAGAGAGAATGAGTCGATGCCTATGGGGCTTCATCTCACAAGCTGCGGGAGGCATAACCTCATCGGCTGTCTGGGCTTCCTCCGGGTCCGCCCTAACCTGGTTTCGTCCCAACGTATCTAGCCGAGCCATGGGTGCAGTAGAAGCAGCCAATAATTGCTCTCTGTCTTCACCGATTCCAGCTTTGTGTCTAGAGGCACGGGTGGGGTGATTACGCCCAATAGCAGGGTAATTCCTCTTGGGGGTACGGTTGTGAGTTCCCCGTGATAGATTAATCTTAGGAGACTTCGAAACATGGAACAGGCGAGGGCTGCACGCAGGTCGGTTGCCGCCGGTAGGGAGGTATTGTAACACCCGCTATTTTCTAAACTTATTAACTACCCTTACATTATGATTAATTATTTAAATTTGTGTCTCCACTGTTAAGCTAATGGCTAGTTATACCTACCAATGGTAGTTGAAAAATCTCGGGACTAGTTTATGTAACCGAGATTACAAATAATAGGTAAACCATCATGATCGACAGCGATCTGAATAATGAATATACTGCTATTTTACCGTCTTCCCAACCCATACCAACCTATTATGTGAGTTAGATTAAGAACAGAGGTTATAGCTAGTAAATGGTCAAATCCATTATAATAAGAACCAAATGGGTTCCACTGATGCTAGGGGAGTGTGGTAAATTAATGGCTACTCCCATTTACTCCTACTGACCAGCAAATGCTCTATTCCCAAACTAAAATAGAGTAGCAACACGTATTCACCCACCCCAGCAGGCAATTAAATGAATTAAGAAGGGGAGGGATGACCTTAGAAGGGGTAGAGGAGTCGGCAACCCTTATCCCATTCGCTTTCTCTGAGTGTTAAAAGAGGGAGGGCAACGACTCCCTTACCACCTCTTTCAAACCCCATCATCTTACTCCATTTTTGAGACCGTATCAACTATATACGGGAGTGCATAGGCGGAGGCAGGGTGTTTGTCCCTGTCCCGGGACAGGGGTAACTTTTGGGAGGGAAAAAAATAATCCCACATATATTTGTACAGATCGAACTAAACACTTACAAGTAACATAAGGATATTTTAACATTACAACATAACTCATTGTTTGTTCATTAATTCACAAAAAATAATTAAATTATTGGTTTCATTCGTGACACTATCATTTCACAACAGTTTGTTAGGTATTATATATCACGATATTATGATGTAAATAATGAATGTATTTTACATTTCTTTCATAATATGAAAACTCGTCCTGGTTATTTATGACACAATAATTATATTAGTCAGTTTTTTGTTTCTCTGTGAATGAATTATTTAGATATTATTAATTTAATTATGTTTATAAAATATTATATATACTCTAAATAAAGGACATGGATAGTTTGAAATCCTGCCTCCGCCACTGTGAGAGAGTGCAAAGCTGTTGGGTAATTGCAGCGGGTATTAATTGCACAAGGTAGGGCAGTTTTCCCCATGGTACTTTTGATTAGTATTGTGAGGGTCTGAGGGAAAGGGAATAGCGTTCTCGGTAGTTACAGAGTAGCATTGGTTGAATAATTGTGTGTAGATTATATAGCTATGTAAAGTAAATAAACATATATCTGGGTTCCTGTGCATGGTTGTTGGATTTGGATATTTATATGTATACTAGGATTCAGCCCGCGCTCCGCCGCGGGATACTAATTCTGTTATAATTTCAATGTGATTTAATATAATCTATAACCATAATCGTTTATGTCCTAAATATAGACATAAATGTTGTCATAAACATAAAAACTGGGGTCATTATGCAAAAGATTGACTGGGTTTGCAGAATAAACATAAATGTAGTCAGGAGTGTGTCCAAGTTTTCCACGATATATCTACTAAATTAATAAAAGTTCCATGACGGAGACTGAAGATTTCAAGCTTGGCAGGACAAAATGTTTTCAGAAATTTCGTGCCTTTGTGGTTTGCACGATATCAAAATGGCAAGCTTCGAAGGACATCGTCATTTCTCGAATGCTGATCGGTCCCACAGGGTGAGCACTGTCGCTTCTGGTTGTATGTCTGAATCACTGTCTCCCACTTTTCTCCATGCGACATTCAATTCCGCCGCAAATTTTTTGTTACAGTTCTTTGCGATCAATTCTATGATTTGGTCCTTCTTTAGAAACAGATAATCTGACGGTGACTTACGAATAAGTGACAGAGCTGCTTCATGCTCAAACACCACATCTATTTCAGATCCTCCTTGGCGACATCTCCCTTCCAGTTTGTATGTCAGTCTTGCAATAAAGATCTTTTTGTTAGGTTTATATAAAAAGTATTATTATCGCATGTGTAAACATGGGAGGATGGTCAAAAGCTTACCCTGTGTTCTCTTCACGAATTTTGCAGATGCTTTTTCTGTATATAAAACTTGGAATGTTAAACAATGTCATGTAAGTGACATGTTGCATAAAATGTCAGATGTATTATACAGGTAAACAGATGAAAATATACAGCTGATGTCAATGCTGGTGTTTGTTCATATACCTCTGTGAAATCTGACAGGTCCTCCATCCTTTCTTTGATCTCTCTCAGCGATTTCTTTGGCAGTTGATTGCTCAGCAGGTGGCCAGTTTTTTTGCAAGTAGCATCATCGAAGAAGTAAACTGGTTTGCGACATGCAAGAAAGCTACATGTTGAAAAGAAATGTGTAAGTATCACTAACTCGATAGTGGTTGAACCAATAAGTTATCTTGGGCAAACCCATATACAGCAACTCACATGTTCATGATATCCTTGCAGTTGTCCTGATAAGAATGAATGATAAGCTTACTCGCAATTGTGGATCGAAATTCGTGCTGATATTTACTGCCATGTCTAGGAGTTACTCTACTAACTGATTTGATTGTCACAATCAAT
This sequence comes from Linum trigynum, assembly GCA_964030455.1. Taxonomy (NCBI): domain Eukaryota; kingdom Viridiplantae; phylum Streptophyta; class Magnoliopsida; order Malpighiales; family Linaceae; genus Linum; species Linum trigynum. Next base: position 11,716,727 of record OZ034814.1, read on the forward strand.
GGTAACTTTAACTCCATTGCTGGAGCATGCTTTTTAAAATCATCAATGTCATGCCCACTGTATTCAACATAAGCCTTTGCCCCACTGATTGCAAAGCAATGCGTTAACTATACATTCTTACAAAGCAAAAAAAAGTGTACTGTCTTAAGAGCATACCAGACATCTTGTATGACCAGGTCGAATTTCTGAATCCTTCCTTTAATTCTTTCTGGATGAGTTAGTCTTCTAACACATCCTGTAACATCTACAGATTTAATGTTTGTTATGCTTTGTTTAATGGTGTTCTTAATCATGGATAGAGAGACATATATTTACCTGAATGGCAGACAAAGTCTTCTGATGTTTGAGGAACAATGGAAAAATCGGCTGCTGTGTATGATCCTACTGGAAATTGCTGGTGGTCCATATCCTTCTTCAATGTGCCTTCTAATTTGATCCGAAGTGAGGAGCAGACGGAACTCTCGATGGACAATGCGTTGCACTGACCTTGCTGGACCTGCTACAATATCTTGTAGTTCATGCAGGCAGCCAACCTTGATTTTCTTAAAAACCTCAGCTGCATCTTCTTCTTCAACCTGAGCTTCGATCAACGTGTTCTGTAAAGTCAATGGTAGATAGATATGTTGTCAAGAGTTTTTGATCTTTTAGTATTTGCCAGTAGGTTAATTGATGTTTAGGGTTTGTATATTGGTAAGTTCTTTTGTCTTAACACTGAATCAAATGCTCTGACGAATATTTATGAATATGGTTGGGGTATCTGGAGCCAAACCTTTTTGTCAAGCCAGAGCATGTGATGTGTCCTTTTCTTCCATGTGGATAAAGGCACTTCTCGGAACTCAGACCATGTAACGACATGTCTAGCTATAACGGTTCGATTGTTTGTTCCCAAACGCAGTCCCCAAAAGCACATGCTTGCATCAATGGAATCTGCAACACGAATAAAGAAGAATCGATAAATAATAAATGGAAAAAACTCACATAGGAATCGAGATGCTTTTGTAGGATTTCTTTCCAGATTCAATGTATTTACCTTTCAGTTCGTTCGGGACCACACAATCGCGATCTGTAGTTTGATGCTTATTCCTCAAAGATTCCATTTTGTGTGGGTCCATGGAAGCTCACGTATCAGTTGTACTATACAACTGTAAATCTTTTGGGTAGAAGAAAGCTTCTAGTTCTTCGAGACCCTGGTTTCCCGTGTTTCTTGTCTCTTGACTGCGCGGCCGATTCTAGAAGGCATAAAAAACAATCGGTAGTTTATGTAAGCTAGGGTTAACTTAGGGTAAGTCCTTTTTGGATCTATTGTTTGGGCCTTGACATCGTGTTTGGGCTCTGTTTGATATGCAATGGGGTCTAACTGTTGAATCATGCCTTTTTACAAAAAAGGCTACAATACGCTCCTGCGCTGATTGTTCTGTCAACTTGTATCAGTTGGGCTCATCGAATTTTCTTTCTAACTTCTCTCTGGAAAGTCCGAACCAATGTTAACTGATAAAAACTCATGACTTCTTTCTAGCTTTGAGTTTCGAAATAAAAAACACAAAATGTGTCTCTTTTTAAGAACAACGCAAGAACTGGAAGAACAAATTTTTCCAGGCGTAAAATTCAAAAAGTTGGGAGAGTTCATAATAACCACTTCGACCTTCTTTGATGCTTGCAGAATTAAGCAGGTGCAATATCTGTGAAGGCTTCTGAATATACAATGTTTCTTGTGTAATTGGTTGGAATATCCTCCTCATTTTCAATCAAGAATCTCAAACCACCTGCAGATCTTACTCTTGATGCTGCCACATAAAGCTGTCCATGACTGAATACTGGTTTAGGCAAATAGACTCCAACCTTGTCCAACGTTTGGCCTTGGCTCTTATTTATTGTCATCCCATAACATAAACGTACTGGGAATTGCCTCCTCTTCAGTATAAAGGGCCAGCGTTTGTCTTCTACGTTGAGTACTATTTGTGGTATAACAACCTCTTTTGTGTCAAAAGATCCTCCCATGATGTTTCCTACAATGATATTTTCCCCCAATTTCGTAATCAATATCCTCGTACCGTTGCATAGGCCGTTTGGTGGGCTCAAATTTCTCAGCAACATGATTGGAGTGTGAACCTTAAGTCTTATTTCATGATCTGGAACACCATTGAACTGAAGAGCATTCAAAAATTCTGTTGGGTAAGTTTCAACGAATAGCTGAGGTACCTCTGTATCAAGTTGCATAGAGTCTGAACTATAGTAGCAACGGCAATGTCCAGGAATTTTTTGCAACATGAAGTCATTCACTTCAGTCACAACTGCATTAGTAGGAGTAACGATCGCCCTTCCACTTAGGTAATCTGTGCTCATGTGTTGTTCCTCAAATGCGTCATATATATCATTTGTGATTGACTCGATTGGATTTTTTCCAGCATATATCAAAAGTATTTCTGGTATCTCAATCCAATCTGAAGGTGTGTTTGCCATAAAAGATTTTTTTGGCAGCCTTCCATCTCCCAGCGCCAGAATCCACTCACCAAAGTTCATTCCACAGCCGACCAGGTTTCTATTATCTTGTGAATCATTAAGCCTCATGTTCCTTGACAGTTTGAGCACCTGAAAAAAGGGCCACAACGATGACCTCGTGATAGATCCATCAACTGTTTGTTCCTTTCCTGAATCTGAAATTACTGGCAGAGTCTGTCTAAAATCACCACCAAAGACTACTGTTTTTCCTCCAAACAACTTGTGTTTTGGACCTGATAGTGGTATGTCCATCAAATCACAAAATGTTCTGCTTATAGCCTCAAATGCATTTCGATGTGTCATCGGTGCTTCGTCCCAAATAATCAATGAAGCTGCACGTATTAGCTCAGCTAAATGAGTACCTTTCTTTATGGAACATGTAGATGTATGGTCTATATGAAGGGGAATCTTGAACCTTGAATGAGCAGTTGTGCCGTTTGATAGCAGTGTGGCTGCTATTCCAGATGAGGCAACAACTATAGCAATTATGGAGAGACTTTTTAATTTTCCAATGATTGCATTATAGAGAAAAGTCTTGCCTGTTCCTCCATGGCCATATAGGAAAAATGAACTGCCAAGGTTGTTGTTGATAGAGAGAATAATGAGTGTGAAAGCCTCTAGCTGTTATGTGTTCAGTTTGCTAACCATAGTATTTGCCAGTAACCTTTGTTGATCATCAAAGTTAAGATGCTCATTAATCAGGGGATTTGATCCATCGTCAGGTTCTGAATCTGTCGGTCTTGGGAGATGTAATTGCTGAAGTGAAGAACCGTAAGTCCTCAGTAAAGTTTCCAGTTGATGTAACACCCAATTCTTAAGTCTCTCATCTGAAGGCTGGAAAGTCTTTGAGTGTAGCTGTTTACGAAGAGAATAAACATGATCTTCACTCATTAACCTCCATGAAGATTCAAATAGAGCATTAGGATCAGGTATTTCGCAGAACATCAGCATTGAAACAAATAGTCCGTATTATGTGTGGCATACTTGATGCTGCAATTTCTTGTAATACTTGAATCCATTCTGAAGAGTCCGACAAAAGCCCCAACTTTTGGCATGCTCTTTCTTAAGTACTACAAACCTCCCCTTGTATTGTTCTTAAATTGAGGAAGCTTGTTGCTCCTCTTACTTTGGTCAATAGCAGCCTAAGAAAGAATATATCATCACTTCCTGGAGGAACATATGCTATCCTTCCTATTGCGAAACCTCTTTTCCTTGGAGTCCATTCACTGTATTCTTCATTCCATGTAAAGGAATTTAGTATTTGAGCATATGTAAACTTTCTTGCATTGCAATCATGTCTGTTAAGTTCAAACCATGAAGTAAGATGAGTTTTCCCTGCCCTTGGATTTTGCAAAACATTTTGGATATTTGACCTTCTCTTGTATGAAACATTCTGTTGTCCATCCAGGTGTACACCAAGTCGAACCACATTAGGCTCTCTGTGGTGTATAGAATACTCGTTGATTCTCCATATAGCTTCGTAGGAGGACAGCGACATGCAATCAATGAATTCTTGTATCTCGTCTTTTGTTTTTTTCGTTATATTTGATGGTACCTGAACTGAGCTTGTCGAGTCTTCTGCAACAATGAGAGATCTATCTGGTCCTTTAGTAATGTACTTAAATAAGTACTTCACTAATCCTCCCTTGTGACATATCTCCACATTAATATGGGCTTGAGCTCTAACCAATAAGTTCCGATTGTATGGAACGACATATCTATTATCCAGCATTGCCTTTCCTTTTTGAACTTGAATGCCTGAATTTCTTCGTCTGTACACGACATTGCCAAACTTGTCGAACGAAGTTTCTGAACAGAATTCTTTCGGAAAATACTTCGAACATTTACCATCTTTCATACATGGTGCAGTGGGGTTGTTAACTCCACAAGGTCCATGAATCATGAACTTAACCACTGCAGCATACCCTTCTGGATCTAGATTGGGGTCTGGTATTTCTGCAGAAATCATCTCATCAATGTCAGATGTTGACTTTAGTTTATCCTCTTTGGCCAACCATATAAGCATATGGACATGTGGGAGGCCCCTCTTCTGAAACTCAACTGTGTAGATTACTGCGAAAAAACAGTCCATCATTTGAACTTGATAGCTCATTCAAATAATAAAAGAAATTTTATACAATGAAAGGTTATCTACAGCCAACTCACTGCTATCGTTTTTTCGAAATATGATTCTCGTTTAAACTGGTCAATTAATATGGCAAGCTTCATGTGAAACACACGGCAGACCACCATAGGCTTCAACTCGCTGTTTGGTCCAACCATATCTGCAAAAGCGTCAACAATTTCTTCCCAAAGAGCATTGCAGGTAAATGTAACAAATAAATCTGGGTTACCATAATGTTGACAGGTTGCCATAGCATCATGATAAAGTTGCTGCATATATCTTGGTCCTCCTGTATAAGATGATGGCATTATAATTCTTCCAAGCTTTTCTCCATCCATGTCTCCCTTTGCAAATGCATCCTGTAATCCTTGATAAACTTCTGCTCTTAAATCTTTTTGATGAGTTCTAAGAAATGCCAGTCGATTGAGTTCAATTGTTGAAAATGCATCAACACAGTAATGTTGCAATGCCTTGCCACTTTGAACCAGTGTATGCCCCTCATTCAATGGATACTGAAGTCTAAAAGCATAATACTCTTTTTGAGTAACAAATTTTCTGCGCATTGATGCTGGACAAAAGGAGGCATTATAAGATATTTGAGGATGAAACCCATCTTCTCCGTAAGGGAATAGCAATGGAAAGTGAAGAGCCTCGAATTTTGGGTTGAGGCTTGTTATACGTTTCAGCCCTTCTCCTCGATGGTCAACAATGATATCTCTATCCTCCCTATCTGCAACAAAATCACCAGGTATTAAGGCTGCAATATCAGAGCTAGTTGGCAAGTCATATTGTCGATTCCTACTTTTGATCCCAAAGATTCTGAGTCGGAGATTTGGTGTGGAAGAAAGCTGGATATCTTGTCGAATGCGCCTAAATGTTCTGACCAACTCGTTGTTTTCATCAAGCATTCGAAGCAAACTTGCAAGTAACTCAGGCAGCAAGACTTCCTCTCGAGATGCGAAGTTTGCAAGTCTATTGTTAACCTCATTTTCAAGTTCAAATATATATAGCTTAGCAAACTTTGGCCTATTTCCATCAACTGGAAGTAAGGATCCAATCCTATGTTAATTCTCACCACAAATAACCATCGAATATGGTCCTCTTGTTGTCAAAGAGCGTGGATCCAGTTTGGCTCCAAAAGATGTGAAACACAAAGAACCATTGTAGGGTCTAATGTTGTCTCTAAAATGTTTTGACATTGCACCTCCATTAAGATCCAACAGCTGAGAAAGCAATGGAGGTGGTGGCTTTAATAGGGGAATGCAAACTCTTCCTTTCTGACAACAAAGACTATATACAGGATTTAAGGATTTCCTGTGTCGATCCAATCGTTCAGCATACCCAAAAAAAGCACCACAGAACTGACAGACACAGTCAGGTTTTCCAACGCTCAGCCTATCATTGTGCAATGGCTTCCTTGCAATTGGGACATCAGGTGATGCTTTCTTTGCTTTTTGACATTGACGATCATTTGTAGCTGAACTGCAAGATGCCTCATTATCACCCATTTCTGTATAAGGATCTGGAGGAACGAACTCACTGTTGTGAGCATTTGTCGACTTTGAAATTTCCCCTGAGAGAATGAACGGCAGGCTTCTCAATCTCTTGTTTACTCTGGTGTTATCCACGTTCATATCTGTAAAGCTGTTAGTTGGATTCCTGGAAGATTCGATTGTGAAAGAAGTGTCACCTCTCTTTCGCCTCAGCAGGTTGGAAGGCGCTCTCTTCTTTCTAGGTGTCATTCTGATTACATGAAGTAAATGTTTGATATCCAGTCAGACTTAAATGAGCAACAAACAAAAGTTCAATAACTGCAAACTTCAGTATTCTGTCTTGGTCAGATAGACAAAGAAGAGGATCCAAATCATTTAATGAGGTTCCATTAATGTGTAACTGAGGAATAACGAATACAGACATGCTTAACTGTATCTGATGAGGGGGTCTATATCACCAATGATGTGTGTCTCTGGCGTGTAGCTCCAAACAGCTGATCAGCAGGTATTACCTTGCTGTATACTCCAGCTCGCTGATACTCTACTGAAGGGAAAAAGTCGACACAAACAGAACTACTTGCTGAACACAGGAGCAAAAACCAGAGGGCAAAGAGAAAGTTGAAGATCCATTGATGAAATCTCTTTGATTTCTGATGTATTCCTTAATAAGATATTATACAATTAATATATAATTTTATATTAGGTGTCTAATCTCTATCCAAGTAGTCATTGTGACTGTTGGTTCTGTAACCAAGGGTAAACAATGATGGCTTTTGCATTTAATGCTTTAGATTTTGTGCACATGATTAACCTAAATTATTTAAATCTTGCAACCCAAAAGATTCATTTTAATATTAGCATGTCTGCTATCTATTACTAATTTCGCCTGTTCTTATCATATTTTTCTTGTGGACAATGCTTACTCTTTCCCACCACATGATGTAAAGAACATTTTTGTTATATTTGCATATACATACAATTAAGACATAAATGTAAAACACAGGCATCTTAGATAAAAACTATATTCCTTGATAATGCATAAAAACTGTTGAGCATCCACATTCCACAAAAGAGGGACCAAAAGAGCAGAGTTTTGCCCACACTGGGGTCACAACATTTCAGGTGTCCAAACTGACCACCCTAATCTTGCACAAAGAATTACATGCACTTAAAATTTACACCACATAAACAGATACCCGAAGCAACATTAGTTTTGTTTAGTAACCAACAACATAATTTCCACAGAGTTTCCAGAAATGGCCAGGTAAGGCAAGAACAAAGTCTACAAACAGGTTCCTAAGAAGTTGACAAAAGAGCTGCAAACCCTCCAACCAGCACAACTTCAAACGATCAACAACATAATCATCCTGCCCACCATCAAAAGGACTGTCTCCTTGCAGCAAATCCAGCATCCACAAAAGGAAACCACCTTTCTTGCACCTAGCATAACTTAGATCCAGTACATAACATAACCAATCAACATTCAAAACTAATAAATAACACACGAAGGGATCATACTCGAATTTATACCCTAAGATTCATACAGGCGACGCTTAGCAGCAGAAGGCTTCCCAGGTGCCTGGTGTGAAACTTGGTCAGCAAGCGAAAAAGGGGACGAACTCTCTGTTTGCTCATCATCCTGCCTCACATTAGGAGATCCAGTTCCAGAAGATTCCAGCTTCTCAATCTTCACCTTAGCCAGAGGTGATATCAAGCTGCATTGTCAAAGACCAAATCAATAAATTCCGACTGCACACTAACCATGACACGATAAGTTTAAAAGTAAAAAACTCACAGACTCCTTGAAGACAAAGGCGAAACCGTCGAAGATGACTTGCTGATTTTACTCTGAGTATCAGAACTCAGCCCAGCAATGGATGACAATCCATGTACCCCCTGGCTAGTAGAACTCATCACATCCATACCATCACTCCGAGTTCCTGGAGTCCCCACTGCACCTTTCACAGCACCAACTGATTGGATATCAGAGACCTTCAAAGGATCTGCAATGGTCAAAGGAGCTGCCACAACAGTTGACCCTGGACCTGCTCCTTTTCCTTTCACATCAGCAACAGAAAGCAAAGGTGCAATAGATGAAACAGGAGGCAGTAAATTTGGCGAAATCACGTCGGACACAACAGCATTCTCTTTGATGACCAAAGGAACTTGAGATGAACTGTAAGAGCCAAATGATCACATAAGTATTTACCATGCCACAACAGCAACAAAGCACAGGTTAATGCATCAATACCAAATCAAGTAAAACAGTCCAAATGTGTTACCTAAGAGGCAACCCTGCAACCTGGCCAACCTGGAATGTTGGATTCGTGCCTCCAGCCGACACAGAGTCAACAACCTTTTCCTTTCCTTTGGATGAGCTAGATTTGTAACAGCAAAGGTCAATAATTAGACTAACCAAAGAAAAACCCATACCCAAACCCCCGTAATTAACCAACACAAACATAACAATAGAGCAAACAACCCTCACCTAGATGGTATGACAGCAGAAGTTGAAGCTGCGAAAGGTACACCTGGAGCAGGCAGCAGCAACATTCCTTCCTGACCAGAACAGGACTGACTTAGGGTTTGGGATGAAGAAACACTGCCTGTGACATCTGGAACTCCTGTAAGACCAAGCACTGGGCCCTGAACATCACGGGGCATAACTCAGAAAACCCGGAATTCACCCGTAGATACTCCACTTGACCCAACCATCGGAAGTTTGACCTCAAACCTGACAAACTGGCCGAGCAAAGCCTCAAGTTCAGGCGGCAGCTGGCTAGACCTGTGAGGATATCTCTGGGAAAGCAGTTGGGCAGATGTGAGCACCAAATTGTTCCCACACGGGCAGAAAATAATGAAAGGGGCCTCGTCAGTGGCATCACGTAGGGTCAATTGGATCTTGTAGCTAGAAACGACATAGTAAAAAGCAGAGACAATTCCATCAGGACAGGCATAGGAGTGCAAACTCAAAAAATTTGGCAAATTCTCTAGGACCTGACAGGCACACAGAGAAATAAACAAAAACAAAAACTAATGATCAGACAAAACACACACCCAATTGTCACTTGCTGCTCAGTGATCTCCCAATGATCAGGACACCAGTAGTTACCATTTCGCCACGTAGAACACTTCTTTCTGCACATGTTGCATGACATGTAATACCACGGGCTCCGGGACTCAACCGATCGGATTATACCACCGCAACGATGCTTTTCATCCTGAATATAAACATTGATAATCCCAAAAAGCAAAAAAAAACATAAATAAATGGACAACCCTAGGACCAGTCTAAAATCAAGAACTACATCGGAATGCAACTCACGACAGAAGCACCGCTATGGTGCAAATCAAGAAGCTCAGCTATGGTCCTGGTTCTCCGCTCAGCATCAGCAACAGCGTCCCCCGGGGTTGCAAACTTGACCGGTAAATCAGCAACAGGAACTCTGGATCCACCAAAACTGCATAGATGGACACAAAAAAGTCAAGCAAACCAAACACCACAAAGCAAATCCAGAACAACAAAATCACAGTTTAACAATAAAGAACCCACAAAGCAGCGAGGCTGTAAGCTTCTGGTATCCTCAGGCTAACAACTATACGGGTTCCAGAGGAGCTCGAACAGGAATATTCACCGGCTGTACAACAAAAACAAAATCAGTTCACAATTTATGATCAAGCAGAATAGAAAAGAGGTAAAATACACACCTATCAAACGACCAACCATGAGCCCCCCAACTCCAATGATCACTAGCTCAATGGAGTCCGCCTGAATCAAAGCAGGTCGATCAAGGACTGCAGTCAGTTCATTCCAAAGCGTGATTGCAACCCTCTGGCCCCTGATAGTAAAACAAAGGATCAGATCTTACGTGAAGGTGACGAAACAGTATTCCCCAGTGCAAAAATAAAATCACAGAAAGACCTACTGTGCATTCTCAAGGACCAAAACTTGTTTTGGAGTCGAGCCGTGATTAGTAACCTGATGATCAATCCCGCTAATAGAATGAAGACGGCCGACAACATCTGATCGAAAAAAAAAGAGCAGTAAGAAGACATAAAACCCAATCCAATTCAGTCAAGAAAACGCAATAATCACCTGCAAGGATACGATTGTCCCCTGAACGGTTAGACCGCTCACTATAAGGAACAACCTCAAAGGAATCAGTTGGAAATTCAGCTGCAGGCAGAGAACAGGCCTGGAAAATAGTTGTTGCTGACAACTCTCTTATCAGATCAAATGAGCAAGCACGATAGAGATTCCTTGCGGCACTGAGACCGAAAGACCTAAGAACGTAGATAACTCCCACGCGCAACACACGCTCAAATTCAGACCCAATAGAGACATCAGTCAGGCTCTGAATGAGCATACCCTAAATAAAAACAAAGAAAGGTAGTCAAGAAAGAGCAAAGAAGTAAAAAAAATGAGTAAAAAAACAGAAAGCACTGTAATCACAAAGAATCAGCGTAAGAGAATCACCGTCTGATCCACCCAGAGGCAACAGTGATTAAACACCCTTGTCCCAGAAGGATTCTTGGCAAACCACATATGGAGCAGACGAAGCCTCAGAGTCACCTCTCTGGTACTTCCTTTGATATTGCAGAGCAGAGTAGCATCCATGGTGAGGAAAAAGGCGAGAAAACAACGACTGAACCACAGAGAACAAAGAGGGGAGAAGAAAAAGAGGGAAATGCGTTCCGAGAATGAGTCCTCTTGTGCAAAAAGAATGAGAAATACCCTTCTCCACCTGAGCGCATGCATCGAGGCACTGAATGACGTGTACAGAGCTGGAAGCAGTAAACTGTTTGACACCCTCCCGCCCTCAGGTGAATAACCGGTATCAATCAGTTGTCCACCATCCCCAAAGCACCTCCAACCCCAGCCAATCAGCCGCCAAGTTTCTCCAACACAGTCCTGCGAACAACAGCCCAACACGACCCTCTAGGAATCCCTAACAGAGCATATCTGAAGGCCCCGTCCCACGTGCCCGGGCAGGGGCAAAGTCACATACCGATCTCTGATGACCAACGCGCGTCCGGGCCACCGAACGACCGCAACTAAGGCCAACCAGAAGCCAACGACCAGTCCCACACCGACCGAGACCCTAGAGCCCGCCAAATCCCACGCCAGATCCCAATGAAGCCTCACCCAACTCCAGCCCACAGGCCAGCCCACGCTAGGTTGAAACAGTAATTCTTAGTTACGTTGTGCAGTAAAAGGTGTCTGCGTGTACAGTACATGGGCATGCGGCGGGTTTCTTTCTTTCAATAATACATACATGCAAGCAAGCAGTGAGGGGAACCGAAAGTGGAAGGGAGACCTCGGACCCCGGTTAAATTGTGATTAGTTTTGACACTTCAATAAATTAAGGGGTGTATTAGAAGGGGTGCATATGTGTGAATTAGATTTTGGGCAGGGTATCACTTGTGCAGAATTTGTATTGAACCGTCAATTTGAATTGAGTTCCGAGCCCAAACCACTTATCCAAATGTTCTGAATTTTGAATATGTTTTAGCTCTTTGAATCTAGTTCAAATAGGAAAAAGAATGACTCAATTTGGTTACGAATTGAGGAAGAAATGACCAAAATAGTGAACTGGGGTATGTTACAGCCTAGTCACAGCCGGTAATTAGGGCATGGCGGTTCTCGGCACAAAATGTGCAATTAGGTCATTGGCACGTCATGGTCTTGACCTGACTGTGACTGCACATATTATACCATTCCATCCTATAACATCCCGATTTGCATGCATTCGAATCGGCTATCACTCGTACTGATTCCCTACCTGTTCTAAGTTATTAAATATGGTAGTGTTGACTTTATAAAGGTAAGGAGCAAGCCGGGGAAACCTCAAAAGGCAAAGGGCTTGCAGATTAGCAACCAAATTGTGAGTAAATCCTAACCCATTAATCATATGGATACAAATATGGTATTCGGGTCATGAAGCGGCCCGTTATTAAACATGAAATGTGAAATTTATAATTGGCTATGATTATGTGTGTGAATAAAATTACATGATATGAATGAGGAATAAATGTAATGTGTGCATGATTATGTGATGATGTGTGTGTGAATAAAATTATATGTTATGAATGAGGAATAAATGTGATGTGTGCATGATTATGTGACGATATATGTGTGATAGATAAATGATGATTATGAACGAAAATCGTGATGTATGTGTGATATGGAAAGGGCCTGGAAGGCAATGTTACAGTATTGGAAAGCCTATGAGGCGATGAGGGGAGTATAGCCAGAATGGTTATGTAATGATACTGGGATAGTCTAACTGGTTATCGTGTCATATCGGAAAGCCTATAAGGCGAAAATGTGATGATGGGAAGTTTAAAAGGCGATGATATGCTTATACGACATGCTGAATGTGATTGTGTGAATGGATATGTGTTACATGATTGATGATACTACTTGATTGACGAACTAAAGAACTGTATGAGCACCTAAATTGAATTAAAAGGGGCCCGTTATGTACTGTATGATATGAGGGTTCGACCGGCCCGACACTTGGTGCCAAAAGCTGCGAAGTGATATATGGTCCGACCGGCCCGGAACTTGATGCCAAAAGCTGCGAAGTGATAAGGGGTCCGACCGGCCCGGCACATGGTGCCAAAACTGCGAGATGATATAGGGTCCGACCAGCCCAACACTGGGTGCCAAAAGCTGCGAAATACCCGGGAAAGTACATGACGTGGCAACCTAAAGGCTAAAATACACGTAATTTGGCTAACACTATTATGTGTATGTGTATGTGTATGCATATGCGTATGCGTATATGTGTATGTGTATGTGTATGTGTACAATTGGTTACTAAATCGTGATGATTTCCTGTATGGGATGAAAGAACAAAGTGAATCTGAATGATGGGTCATTTTGAGGAAATGGAAACAAGAATGGGGTTTGACTTCACTAGATACTATGTTTGTGTCGATACTGTTAGTAGGTTAGCTTTTACTCATTGAGGTGACGTCTCACCCCCGTCAAACATTTTTCCCCAGATTAGAAGTTTTGAACTAGAAGTCGAGGAAACTCAGCAAGGCTCAGTTCGGCATCAATGAGGTGGGATGGTAGACTCGGACTCCGACATGACTTGTTTATAGTATTTTGAGAGAAGATGGTCTTCTCTACTGTCATGTGTTTTGAAGTTTTAAAATTTTATGTAAATTTTGGTTTGGTTTGTAAATGAAACGAATTGTAAAAGGTTTTACTCAGTATGATCTTGTGAATGTTTTAAAGTATGTATGGGTTTTACACGGATCGCATGTCCCACTCGGCCACAATGGTAGCAAAAGGTCGGGAGATATTCATACTTAAAATTGACCGAGAAGCTACCCGTGTCATCGCTTGTAGCCATGATTTGCGAACGGAGCGGCTTTGTGAGGTCCATCACCATCCGTACCTTCACAAAGTATTCACCAGTCTCATGACTAGCAAAAACACCAGCTTCCAGGACCTGACCCAGCGTGTTATCCGCCATTTTTCTCCCAAATTGAGGAGTACAACAGTCCTCCTTAACGTTCCAAAACTGAACGCGCAAAGGGACCATGGCCAAGTCATTAAAGATACTCTTCGAGATATTGGGAGTCCACGACCGTAGGTGTAGGATCTTGTTAGTGACCACCCATGGCGTTCTTTTGAGCACCCATGACTTAGACTCCTCCGAGGGAAAGGTGAATTCAAGCAGCCCATGTTTAGTCGTAGTCACCTTAAATCTCCCTTGCACCTGGCATGGCGAAAGAAAAGCTTCCCTGATTTCGTTCTTGTTCACCTGAGTATCTGTGAAAAAACCGTCCGATCAGAGAGTGGGTTGCACGATACTTGCTGGATTGAACCTCCTCCATTGAAAATTTCACCAGCTGGTCCGCATTTATACGGGCCATTTATTGATCCTGGACCGAAGGGATGGAAATACTCACGTTAGTATGCATGTCCACCTTAATTGGTGGCGGATCAAAACTCTCTGATTCCTTTTCGTGCATGACATGCATGGGAATCGACAATGGGAGATGGGGGCAATAGTTGAGGACGGGCCAAGGGGAACCAAAAAGCGAGAGAAGAAAATAATCACCTGAGTTAGAAGCTTGCTTAGGGTTGCTGAGCTCGGGATTCCTTCCTGCCTCACTTGCTGCTCTACGTTTCAAGTGTACAAGAGCATAAGAGTTTGAGGTGAAGGGAATAAATAGCCGAGAAGATACGTTCCCCAGTCCAAGTCTTCCAACTCGGTTTAGCTGTTGAGGATTGATACTGGGACTCGGATACTTTGTAGAAAAAATAAGATATTAAAAAAGACGGGATTCTCCATATCGCAGGATTGAGATGGCAATCCGTAACCGTCCCTCTTTCCCCTCATTGCAGAGACCTTGTACCCGGCAAATAGCTCGGGGTCTCGTCGGCGATCCATATCCGATCATCGAGAGGCATGGTCACCTCCCCAAATCGGGGTTTCTCGTTTCAATCAGAACAACCATTCACAGATGGAGATTTTTCATCCATCCTAGCTTGAGGGCGCAAGGGTTCGTCCGACGCCGCCACAGGGGGCAATACCAGAACCTCTCCCTCATCAGTATCCATCTCCATTGAAGACGGAAGCTTAAAGCGCCATATGAGCTTCTTCTTTAAACATTTCTGTTTGATAGAACCACCGAGCAAAGTCGGGTAGGGTTCCATATTTCGTTTACCACTCCTTATTTTGGAGTGGCATTCTTGATTGGTTAGGGCTCCATGACCATGCATCGCAGAGGGCCCACATTGTACGCGTGGATGCAAAGCAAAGGCGGACTTCCTTCCAGGCCCGCCGATTGGGAGCCCGGACGACGACGCTCTATTTTCATACGCCCATAGAGAATCCCAGTTACGCATTCGCCGTTCATTGCTAATGCACGTAGCCATAGCCGCCGTCACAAGGGCGAGCAGGATTTCCCGCACTTTCTCCAGAGGCCGAAGAGAGAAGCGAGAGCATCTCTCATTTTTTTATAACTTTTTTGACCACAACTTTGTGCTAAATTTAGTTCCTAGTAGGAATTTTATTGAACTAAAAAAACAGATACATTGCGTAAAAGAAGTCCAACATAAAGTGCAATGCCATGTGACTATATATATATATGATCAGTAACACAATCTTGTCTAATTTTTTCCTTGTTCACTACTCTCAAAATCCAATCAAGTGAAAATCAACTAGGTAAGTCAATATCCATCAACAACAACATTGTACTGTGTCAATTGACACTCTATCGACAATTGAAAGTTGCCCCAGATTCCTATCGGATGACCATTCTCATCAACACTCTCCATCTCGATCCCCACGACTTTACCTGAAATGGTGATGGATATGGTGTTCTTCTAGGCTAGCTTGTTATTGAAAGGATTGAAGGAGAAAGGATATTGTGAATGAATCAGATGATTTCTCATTATGATTCTGGAAACTAATATACACGATTGAGGGAGACAAACCAGGGGCACTAGCAACAGAAAGCTAGGCACGTCCCACGTCATTAGCAACAGAAAAAGTAGTGGAAAATAATAAAAGAATAATTACATAAAAGAGAAAAATTATTCTCCTCTAATACGCCCCCGCAAGACAGACGGTGTGTGAACCACGCCGATCTTGGATCGTAGCATGAGGAAGCGAGCGGCAGGAAGGGGCTTGGTGAGGACGTCCGCGAGCTGATTCGCCGTAGGAATGTAGCGTATGACAAGACGAGCAGACTGCACCAGCTGACGAACAAAATGGTAGTACAACGCGAGATGTTTCATGCGGGAGTGGAAAATAGGATTGGCACAGAAATAGGTAGCACCGAGATTATCGGAGTAGAGTGTAGGTGCAGCAGGGAGTTGGTGATGCAGCTCAGCAAGGAGATTTTGCACCCATTCGAGCTCCACACTGGCATTAGCAATGGCCCGGTACTCGGCTTCAGTGCTAGACCGAGCAACAGTACGTTGCTTTTGAGATCGCCAGGAGATAAGGGTGGAGCCCAAATAGAGAAGATACGTCGAAGTGGAAGTTCGGTCATCTAACTTACCAGCCCAGTCGGAGTCGGAAAATGCAGAGAGGTGGAGCGGGCGGGGGGAGCGAATGATGACGAGGCCATGATCAAGCGTGCCAACAACATAGCAAAGCAAACGTTTAAGACTCTGCCAATGGGAGGTGGTGGGGGCATGCATGAATTGAGAGAGCTTGTTGACGGAGAAGGCAATATCAGGATGCGTGCATACCAAGTATTGGAGGGCCCCAAGGATTTGACGAAACCGAGTGGCGTCAGTGGGAGCCGTACCATCGGAAAGAGAGAGCGCAGTCGTGGAAGCCATGGGAGTTGGCATAGGGGCAGCAGCAAGCATATCAAACCGGGTGAGCAAGTCCTTCATATATTTATGTTGTGACAGTAGATAGCCGGACGGAGTAGGAATGACCTCAATGCCCAAAAAGTAGTTGACATCACCAAGGGACTTCAGAGAGAACCTTTGAGATAAGGCAGCACGGAAGGATGAGAGAGTGGCCTCATCATTCCCTATGAGCAATAGATCATCCACATAGACAAGAAAATACAGCAAAACACCAGCTCGATGGTATACAAAGAGAGATGAATCAGAGAGAGTTTTAGTAAACCCGAACTCAAGGAGAAAGGAACTGAGGGCGGTATACCAAGCACAGGGAGCCTGACGAAAGCCATAGATTGCTCGTTTGAGACGACAGACGTGGTGGGGACGAGCAAGATCAACAAAACCAGGATGTTGAACCATATAAACCTCATCAAGCAGAGGACCCTGTAAGAATGCATTGTTGACATCCAAGTGAGAAATCAGCCAATTATGTGATAGAGCCAGGGTAAAAACGGTGCGGACAGTCACAGGTTTGACAACAGGGTTGAATGTATCGCTGAAGTCAACACCAGGACGCTGATGATAACCCTTGGCAACCAACCGGGTTTTGAAACAAGCAATGGACCCATTTGGTTCTCGCTTAACGCGGAAGACCCAGCGATTACCCAAGACATTATAATGGGGAAGGCGAGGAACGAGATCCCAAGTATCGTTGGCATGGAGAGCCTGATTTTATGAAGTGAGAGCAGCGGACCACTCTGGATAGAGGAGGGCTTCGTGGACAGAGGCAGGTCCAAGTGGCGGAGAAGTGGAAGGCTGTCCTGGGCCGGTAGTGGCAATAAATAACTTCTTGGGCCGGAAAATACCATCCTGGGCCCGCGTTTGCATATTGTGGACCCGTGAAGGGGGAGGAGGCGGCTGGATAGGTGGACCGGATGGCCCATCCGGAGGTGTGCTGGGTGACGCAGGGGGCGCGGGTGCATCAGTGGGCCCAGTGTCCGGAATCGGGCCGGAAGATGCTGAGGAGGAGGCTTCGGTTGAGGTCGCTGCTGGTGAGAGGGAGGGAGGCCCAAGATGAGTTTGGCCAGCAGGTGTGTGTGAGAGCGGAGCAGCCGGAATTGAAGTGATGGCGGGGCTGGAGTCGAAGAGCCAGGTGGCAGGCGAGGGGGCCGCTGCAGTAGAAGGTGAGGAGTAACCTGGAAACACATCTTCAACAAAAGGAACATGATGTGAAAGGAAAACACGGCTTGTGATAGGATTAAAACAGCCATAGGCACTGCGTTGGGGGCAATAACCAAGGAAGAGACATGAGCGGGATCGAGTTTCAAGTTTGTTGGTGGAGTAAGGTCGAAGCCAAGGATAGCATAAACACCCAAAAATGCGAAGTCTATGGTAATTGGGGGTTTGATTAAAAAGTTGTGTGTAAGGAATTAGGCCACGAAGAGCGGAGGAGGGCATCCGATTAATGAGATATATAGCAGTAGAGAAAGCAAAGGACCAAAAAATGGATGGAAGATGAGCATGATGAAGGAGAGTGATACCAGTTTCAACTAAATGTCGATGCTTGCGCTCAGCCAAGCCATTGTGTTCAGGGGTATGTGGTGGAGTAAGCAAGTGACTGATCCCATGGGTATGTAAGGTAGAACACAGCTTTTGAAATTCACCACCGCCATCTAAGTAAATACGACGGATGGTAGTAGAGAAATAGTTTTCAACCATGGTACGAAAATCTAAAAATATTTGAAGGACGTCAGACTTTCGACGAAGAGAATAATACCATGTGTAGCGAGTGAAATGATCAACAATAATCAAGTAATATTGAAAACCATCAACAGAGGTAACATGAGCTGGACTCCAAACATCAGTATAAAGAAGATCAAAAGGTCGTGTACTGGAAAGTGATGAAACACCAAATGGGAGTTTATGAGATTTATTAGAAAGACAAGCATCACAATGACTAGGTGGGGATGTGGACGAAACTGGAAGTGAATGGGAGCGGAGCAGACTGTGAAGTGACTGGTCGGAAGGATGACTAAGCCTGGAATGCCATGAATTTGTGGAAGTGCGAGTGGTGACTAGCGCCATACGAACCGGTCCAGTCTCAGGCGGCAACTCATACACATCACCTTTGTTTTCCCCTCTCAACAGCTGCGCCCCCGTGCGAAGATCCTTCACAACAAAATAAGTGGCAAAAAATTCCACGGACACTGGATTAGTACGACATAATTGAGCCATAGAGATAAGATGCTTTTTGATCGCAGGCACATGTAAAACATCATGGAGAAAAAGTAAACTGGAACCAGTAGAGAGATGAGAAGAGCCAATATGGCTAATCCGCAAACCTGAGCCATCGCCAATAATTATTTCTTCGGGACCAGCATAATCCGAATATAAAGAGAGATTCCCAAGATCTGCCATGATGTGATGAGAGGCCGCAGAATCCATAAGCCATGGATTGGGAGAGGGCTGGCTGGGAGCAGAGGGAGCGAAGGAGGGCCCAGTGAATGTGGAATGGGCCTGAGATGGGGCCTGGCGCTGCTGGAGATGGGCCTGCCGGGCCTGGGGAAAGATCTGGAAACACTGGCTTATAGTGTGCCCCGACCTATCACAAAATTGGCAAATGAGGCGGGCCCGGCGGGGAGGCGCTACTGGCGCTGCTGAGGAATCACGTGGGGAGCCCGACCCAGAATAATAATGGGCAGATGGGCCTGAGGCCCGCTGGAGCTGACCAGATGAAGAGCGGCCCGAAGAGAAGTCCTTGTAGGGCTGCTGCTGCGCCTCCGCGAGGCGAGCGAAGGAAAGAAGGGTCGCCGCTCCTCTGCCCCTGAGTATAGAACGCGGTGGGTACCGCCGTGGGTTGCAGCGTCTTCAAATCAGCTTCATATTCGACCAAAGTGTCAACAAGATCCTCTAGAGTAAGGCCAGGACCACGAGCACGGACGGCGGCAGAGAATGATTTATACTCGTCTCCTAGCCCTCGTAGATAGGGCACCACCAGATCAAGATCCTTCACCGGTTTGCCGATAAGGGCGAGTTCAGCAGCAGTAGTGATGGCAATGGGTCGGGGCGGGGCGGGTACCTTAATACCCATGCCCCGCCCCACGCTGCTACGGGGCGGGTAATACCCGCGTGGGTACGGGGCGGGGCGGGTCGACCCACTCTTATATGCTATTTGAAAAAAATACAAGCAAAATTTTACTTTTTACAATAAAAGGAAGGGGAAAGACTTCATGAATGAATAATAGTGATAATATAATGGATAATTGGGTCTATTTAATTGAAAGATCAAGTCTAACTAGTTGAAGAAAAGCCAAAATAGGAGATATATGAATGGATGGTGTAAGAAATTGACCTAGAACGGGCCAAGAATGGGGCAGGGAGGTGCAGGGCGGGTAAGAAGTTGATACCCATGCCCCGCCCCATGCTACTGCGGGTCGGGTAATACCCGCCCCATCGCTGGTCAGGTCGGGTAATACCTGGCGAGGCGGGTTCAAATTGCCATCCCTAAGCAGCAGTACTCTTGAGACCATTGAGGAATTCGAGTACATCTCGATTTCCTCTGACAATCTTGCCGAGTTTCCCTTTCAGATGGATAATACGGGACTGGGCATTGCTAGCATATTGTTTCTCTAGCATTAACCAAGCATCACGAGCAGTCGGTGGCGAAGATACAAAAGAGTAAATCGATTCGTCAATAGAGCATCGCAAGGCATGAAGGATGAGTTTGTCTTGCCTGAACCAATTGTGATAAGCAGGATTCACAACAGAGGTAGCATCCACAGTAATTGATTGAGGCGGAGCAGCCTTTGATCCGTCAATGAAGCCAATAAGGTCGAGTCCCATAAGGAGGGTTTCCAGTTGCGACCGCCAGGAAGAAAAGTTTGTCGGTGTGAGTTTCAGGGGTAGTTGTACTGCCGGGTTGAAAGTGATGATTTGGATCTCTGAGCTTTTGGATCCATGGTGTGAATCAGGGACAGTAGAGTCGCCGGCCATGATGAGAGAAAAAAAACAGAGGATAACAGGGACAAAGAGGGAAAGAACAGAGACGAAGGGAAAAACAGAGACGAGGTAAGGAATGGATCGAATCTAGCTGATCGTTGCTAGCTCTGATACCATGAAAGGATTGAAGGAGAAAGGATATTGCGAATGAATCAGATGATTTCTCATTATGTTTCTGGAAACTAATATACATGATTGAGAGAGACAAACCAGGGGCACTAGCAACAGAAAGCTAGACACGTCCCACGTCATTAGCAACAGAAAAAGTAGTGGAAAATAATAAAAGAATAATTACATAAAAGAGAAAATTTATCTCCTCTAATAGTTATGCGGAGTCCTTCCAAGAAATGTTGATGGAACTATATATGTTCTTGCAATTTTGATTAATTACTTATGTTATGGAGAAAGGGGCAGACAATCTAGACGGACCCTTGCTGGAGCTCACCTGAAAATGCTTCAAAGAGATTTGATTACAAGTTAAGTTTGAGTGAAACCACTCCTGCCGTTATGTGTTTATCCCAACCTGCAATTACCACTACTCATTCACAGTTTCCAAAGAGTAATTTTCACAAGAAATTAGAACAATTAAAATAACAACTTACATTCTACTCTCTCAGATTCTCCATTTTATAGGAATTCATACATCAACTTCTGGACCATAATTTTGTTTGAGTACCTCAGCATCCAGCCATATAATAAGAACTTTCCACTATCACATTAACCCTTGGTCGTGGAAAAATAACAAAAGTACACATTCAATCCATAGGAATCGTGGAAATAACATACCTATTTACACGAAATCAGATCATCGGTTCTCTAATCTGTATATCATCACTCACCAGTAGAGGTGGCAAATGGATTGATCCATTGATTGGTGGATTGGATTGGTGAATCCATGAATCAAATGGACTGGTGGATTCATGGATTGGATCAAGTGGATTGGTGGATTATCCATGAATCCAAATGACATCCTCAACCAAGGACCAATATGTAAAATGTGAAAAGTTAAGTTACTAAAATGTCATAATGAAAATTTTTAGGTACCAAAATGTAATTTTCCATTGATATTTTTCGTATAAAAATTTAAATTTTGTATACCAAAATGTAAAATATAAAAAGTATAGGTACCAAACCGAAATTTCCCGTTTGGATCCATGGATCAATCCATAAATCCACCAATCCAATTGGATTTGGATCAAGGTTGTCAACCCTCGGGTTGACCCGCGGGTTGACCCACTTTGACCCTGACCCGGTGAGAAAAACGGGCCGCACGCACCCGCCGGGTCGACCGCCACAAGGTACCGGGTTGGAGGTCAAATTGTGTCATATTTTTCTTTGTTTTGCGAAATGCGCCTATTTTCCGATTTTTCTTTTCGCCTAACTCAATCTTTGGAATACTAAGTTGAACATTTGAATATTAATGTTATATAAGTGTGTGTGAATTTTCACTATATGTTGAATCTAAATATGAAATGTTATTTTGGTGTAATATTATATGTTATAACTCATATGTTAGATGAGATTTGATATAATTTATCAGGATAAGTACAATATAATGACGCTTTCCATATTTCCGGGCTAAACCGGGCTAAAACGGGTGACCCATTAACCCTTGAGCCACTAGCTCAACCGGGTCCGGGTCAACCCGCGGGTTGACAACCTTGATTTGGATAAAATGGATTGAATTAGGTGGATATTTTTAACCCTATTTTTAATGGATACAACTACTCACCAGTCACCATAAACCTACAACTAGCTCACTAATCATATGGTGAATCCTTGTAGCTTAGTACCATCTGCTTGGGAACAAGGGATGGTACCCAAACTAAGCTAAGTGGAGACGTTAGTAACACAGAGTAATACCATTCAACATCACTTTCATTAAGACAAGCAGAAAATACAATCTCAATAACAAATACTTCTTGTTCGCTGACGCTAGGTGTAGCAGACTTGCTTATGGATTAGACAAATAGTATTTGGCTTTTAAGCGCTGATCCAACTCACAAGACTAACCCGCCATATTGCAACTACTAGTACCAGAAGCCCACTACAAATTACGTCCTTTCTTTGGTAATAGAAGAAAGAAAAACCTAAGATAAAAGAGGGAAGGAGAACACAGAAGAAGAACGGGGACAAAGCAACCAATCCCCTGCTGCACGGTCAACACAACAAGGCAAAAGAAACAAAATCGACAACGATGCTCCACTGCAGCATCCCTGACATAAGACTTCAGACCAAAACTACACCAATTATTGTCCTAGTTCCTTCCACAGAAAACAAACGAATAGAATTCCCAGACCCTTCGGATTCATTAGGCAAAGTCACTAGGCACCGACTAAGTTGGCATCCGATTTCGACGATTCCAACAAGGAGAGCGAGAGGAATACGCAATGGGAGGGCGATTCAACATTTCTTTGGCTTGGGATCGTCTGGTACTATATCGACAGGGCACGTCGACGGAGATGGAGGGCGCTCGGAACCAGGGATTCGTGGTTTTGTTCTCATAGTACGGAAGAGGAATACGTGAAGGATTTTAATGGATCAGCGACAGTTGAGTTCGCCAAAGCAGTTCCTTCTTTTCACAGTCAGACGAGGCGAGAGATCGAGGAAGAAGGAAAAAATCTCACTGTACACATGTTCTTAAAAAAATTCCCAAAATACATAAGTTATAAAAAATTTTCCAAAACTATACATGTTTGGCATTCACCGTTTTTGACAAACGCAGTGAAGATTATCACCGTTTTTCTCTAAAACAGTGATATATTCACCGCTTTAAACTAAAATGGTAAAGATATCACCGTTTTAGTCAGAAACGGTGAATATATCACCGTTTTAGGGCAAAACGGTGAATACCTTCACCGTTCTAGGTTAAAACGGTGAGTATTTCACACGTTTCCAACCCCTGTTATGTGAAAATTAGGTAACAGCTACCTAATGTTCACCGTGTTTGACAAAAACGGTGAATAGTAGGCAGATTTTCCTATAAATACCAGACCACCAGCAATTATAAAGACATAACCACTCCCCCTCTTCAAATTTCAGCAACCAAAACCGAGCATAATACACAAAACAGGAATTTTCAGTATGATTTAATTTTCGTATTATAGCTTAATGATGGGTTTTTAGTAGTTATAGTATGATTTAATTTTCGTATTATAGCCTAATGATGTTTTTAGTAGTTATATTGTTATGTTATGAATTACTTATCGTAGCAATTGTAGTACTTAATTTTTGAATTTATGTTGTTGTTAGTCAGTTGAATTTATGTTATGCTAGTTATGAGATGGAGTAATATTAGTCGTACAATATGGTTTTGGTTAATTTTACTCTTTAAGCTAATAGTTTAACTTATTGTAAATTGTAGATATGGGTGAAGTCAAGAAGTTTTTCGGCTTATTATTCGGTGGAATGGAAGGGTGACATACTCTGACATAGGGATTGATTATGAGAACGCTGAATCCACTATGCTGAAAATTGAGTCGCGATTCAATTTTCAAAAACTCCATGATATTTGTGCAGACAAGGTTTGTACGAGCGGACAGACGAGACTTGGCAAAATTAGTTACCGGTATCCAGAGATGAGTTCTGGCGGGGTTGTGTACCAAGAAGTTGTCATAAACGATGATGTTACAGTTCCTAAGCGATAACGGTATGCGGCTTGCAGAGGTGTATGTTGAGACCGAGGCGGTCGGTGAAGCTCATTCTCCCCAGTATTCTTATGATGATGGTTTTGCAGGAGGGTACGGATGGGGTGGCAGTTCAAGCAACTACGAAGGAGGTGATTATACAGGAGGTTATGGAGAGGGTGGTAGTTCAATCAACTACGGTGGAGGTAGTAGTGTAGGATGGGTGTCATCGGAAGAATACTCGCAACAGGATCAACCACCCCCATTTTTTGAGACCGATGGCGTTCAATGGCCTGCTTGGGGGCCAGAGTGGTCTGAAATCGAGAATACCATTCGATCAGGGCGTACTTCACATGAGCGAGAAGACGATGTTGGTGATGGTGGTCATGTTGATCCTTCTGGCCCCAGCTATCCATTTGACTCAAGCGACGAGGATACTGAGGAAGATATGTGATCAGTGAGCGAGGAGGAAGATACTGATGATAATGACGACGAGGCGACATTTCGTGAGGCACCCACGCCATACTACACACAGGTTCCAACTCAATTTCTACATAGTCAGAATGATGCCCCCGACTTTGTCCCTATGCCAGTGTATAATCCGACGGCCAATTTGGAGGTGGGTATGACGTTCTCATCGAAGGACGCTGTGCAGGATGCCTTTACTGAAGAGGCCTTGAGGCGCAATTTTGAGTGGAAGGTAAAATATTCTGACAGTAAACAATTACATGTCATATGCAAGAATTATGCAGAGGGCTGTACGTGGCAACTGCGGGCTGCAAATATGAAGAGAAAGGGTGCATGGGTGATTCGAAAAGCCGAGACCAACCACACTTGCTCCTTGTCCATATGTTCCCAGGATCACAGGCAACATAAAGCAAAGAAAATTGGGAGAACTGTTAAACACCTTATCGAAGCACAACCAGATATCAAGGTCAAAGCTATCATGGCCGAGGTGAAGGATCGGCATTCTTACACGATAAGGTACAAAAAGCATGGCATGGAAAGCAGAAAGCCATGGCTGAGGTGTATGGTGATTGGGAGGATTCGTATGCTTTACTCCCTAGACTTATGGCCGCAATGGAGGAGTCGAACCCTGGGACTGTTTTCGTGCCAGTATACAACAATGTATACACTGAGGATCAAGTTCGAGTACAGGAGAAGTTGATGTTTCACCGTATTTTTTGGGCTTTCAAACCATGCATTGACGGGTTTGCGTTCTGCATACCAGTTATTCAGGTATTTTATTACATGTTTACTATTTGAAATGTTTCTATTCTTGCAGACCAAGTAAATTTCATACTAATTACTTCCTAATATTTAATTAGGTTGATGGAACCTTCCTTACTGGGAAGTACAGAGGAACTCTTTTCATTTCCACTGGCGTTGATGGAAACAGGCGGATTTTCCCGCTTGCATTTGCAATAGTGGAAGGGGAGAACAGCTTAAGTTGGGCATGGTTCTTTGACCAACTACACGAACACGTGACACAACGGGAGGGTATTACGATTATATCCGATCGACACGCGGGGATTAGGAATGTCGTGGGTGGTTTTCCTAACGAGTGGAGATGGACATGGAGCTGGTGTATTCGACACTGGCTCGCCAATTCCCAACACAAATTTGGAAAGAAGAAAGACATCAAAAATCAATTGTGGCATGCATGTACTAATGTCCTTTAATGCGAGTTATCTCTGTGTTTAATAGTTTGTTGTTTATCATGTATTGACCATTTCTATATTGTTCACCTTGCAGCGGTTGCACATCAGCCAAAAAAGTATGAGCAGAAGATGAAGGCGATCATCAGACTCACCGAGCTGGAGCAGTATGGGCTGAAGGTCAAGAATTGGCCATGTGGACGTTCCATATGGACAACGGGGCCAGATGGGTCATTGCAACTACCAACCATGGAGAAAGTATAAATAATGTGTATAATGGCCTTCGAGCGATGCCTATTTTTGTCATAGTGGAGATGTCATACTGGAAGGTCAACGAGTGGCGGGTGGCTCGGCTGCAGCTAGCGATAGGGAGGGAGATATCTGGTCATCCGATAGCACATGACGTTTTTGAGCAAATGAAGAAGAACGAAGAAAAATCAAGTAAGCATAAAGTTGTTATTTTCGATCGCAGTGAAGGGATATTTGCAGTGGAAACATGTGTATGGGGTGGAGGTAGACGTGGCCACAATCGTCAAACGGTTACTCTGCACTACGAATCAGGGGAGTGTACATGTCAAAAATATTAAAACGAGAGGATACCCTGTTCACATGCAATGGCAGTAGCTAAGTCATTAACCATGAACAGAAACACTCTGGTGAGTCCTTACTACACTGAACAAGCGATACGGAACTCATATGATGCAGCTTTGAGTCTCATGCTAGATGAAGCGTATTGGCCTATATACGCTGGGAAGTTGATTATCCCACCGTTGCATATAAAACGCACCAAGGGTCGTCATAGAGTTGAAAGGATACACAATGAGATGGATCAAGTTGAACGCACGAGGCGGGACCGAAGCGATGTTCGAAGTGCAGACAACCTGGTCATGACAAGAGGCGTTGCCCAGGACAACCACTCCAGCATGATGCGGATATAACCGAGGACCAATGATGTACAAGACATCTATCTTAATTTTCATTTACTTGTAATGCGGTACTAAATTGTAAGCTTGTTTGAATTTTCATTACCCCTTTGTTTGAAATACTTGTTTAATTGTCGTTGATCGTCAAAATTATATAGACATCTGGGAATATGTTTGTTCACTCTAAAATGTTCTCCTTGTCTCTACGATCGCGTAGCCGCAAACGGCTCATTATTTCGACCTCAAACGAATAAGATATGTTCGTTTTAGTTTTAGGTACGCAAACGTTACTCTAACGACATGTGCAGTTTTGAACTAACTTATCTCACTCGTTTGGACTGGGAATTGAGATCTGTAAAATTCTACATGATCGTGATTAATTTTCCCAACTTTTTTGTGTTGAGCTTAGATACTAATTCTTGATAAATTGATCCAGAATAATAAAACAAAAAATGTCATCAATAAAGTGTTTCAATGACAACTTAAGTGCGTAGGATAGTTTTTAGACAATGCAAACTCAAATCACAAGACCTAAAAAATTTAAAAACAACATGGATAACTCAACGACAATGCAAACTCAAATCACAAGACCGAAAACACTAGATAGTTCACTAGTTTTCTTCATTTGGTTGCCCCTCATTTTGGCCCTCAGCTCGCCCTCCTCCTTGTCCTCCACGACGTCCTCGACCCCTTCTTCCACCTCCTCCTTCTGCTTCTTGGCGGGCTCGCTCAACGACTTGTCGTAGATGTCTCTTAACCCGAGCCCCTACTGGAGTTACAAGTGGCGGTGGAGGTTGCTGAGATGGACCGGTAGCCTGCTGGTAGATCGGGCGGTGAGGGGTTTGTTGATGCAGGGTGTGAAACATTAAACTCTGTTGCTGATGGTGGAAATGAGAGAAATTATCTGGTTCCTGAGATGAACCTCCAGCGACATCCGGTGCAGGAGCCCACTCGTACTCAAATGGTTCAGGGAGCTCGGTTTCTTGAGTTGTACGCACCTCTTCTAAAGTAGGCAGAAGCCTGCGTTTGCTCCTTCGTGGGGGCTCAACCGGGGGCACAATGGGCTCACCATCACGAAATGATGGGCGTGTCGGAGCGAGAATGGGAGTATAGGCCACGACATCCCTCCTTTGCTCTCGAGTACAACTCAAGAGGTTGTTCGTAAGCCTTCGCAGCCAAGAAGTTTTTGCTCATCCATGGTTGGAGCACTATCGAGGGTGTGTTTGGCGTGTTCCAAACCATCAACCCAAGCAATCCACATAATAAAACAAAATTAATTAAACCTTAAAACAAAATAATTAGACTCACGAGGGAGATTAGGATGAATTACCATTTAACTCATCACAGCACCTTGCTTTGACACCCATCTATTGATGAACTTCCGATACCACTGCATGTACCCATCGTGGTAGCCCATCGGCCTCGACTCCGACATCCCTTGGACCACCCATGTCCCTCTATTCTCCCAGATGTTGATTTAGTACTAATGCTTTAGGATCCAATTCTTTGAAGCGTGTCGGAGGTCGATGGCATGTAGCTCCCTGAAACCTTGAGGCGGGGTTTGTGGAATCGGTTGCTCCATTCGATATTGCCTCAAGGATCGATCGGGTAGGTGCCACTCCACGACGTGCCAACAGATCAATGGCACCTTGCACAACCACGCCTCGTGATCCAGAGGGTTTCTAAGATGATGCAGTTCGACCACTTCACGTGGATATGGATCCCAAGTAACCTATATTCATTCAAATAATGCAATTAGCGACCATTTACATTGAAAAACCTTAACTTGTTAAAATATGATATAGCATGATTACCTGATTCCACCAAGGCTTATCTAACTCAGAACGATAAAACAGTAACGAATGCTCAGGTTGATGGTCATTCGTATTTGCTCATATCCACCTTGTAAGTAAAAGCATGGAATAAATTTAAATTAGGCTAAGTACGGAATAAATTCAATTTAAATCTAGCTAAGCATGGTATAAATTTAAATTAGGCTAAGCACGGATTAAATTGAATTTAAATCTAGCTAAGCATGGTATAAATTTAAGGGCTAATACCACTACAACACCCGAACTATCGCAAAAATGCCACTTGTATCCCGATTTATTCAATATTCCATTTATGTCCTGAACTATTTTTCTGTTAAAGTTGACTCGTTTTGACCGTTAGTTTTTAACAGAAAGTCCAGTCAGCATTGATGTGGCACATGACGTGGAATTTTAATTCATTTAATAAAAAAATAAAAAAAAACAATAAAAAAAACAATCTTTTTTTTTTGCCAAATATAAAATTAAACAATCTTACAAAAACAGAACTATAAAATACCAACAATAAAAATAAAAAACTTCATCTCCCTCATTGCTCTCCCCCGCCGGCCAGATCTGCAGCGCAACCATGGTGGAGCAGAGGAGGGGGTGAGAGAGAGAGAGGCCATCCCTTAACCCCTTCCCGCTGGCCGTAAGCTTTTGTTGGCCTGCCGGTACTCCATTATTTGTAAGCTTAAATTCCTAATCCCGATTCCAATTCAACAAACAAAACTTACAAATCCCAATTTCCAATTGGGAACTGGAATCCGTGCCACCTCCTATGAATTAGTTCAAAGTGAAGACGCACGAAGGGGGCGGAAGTTTTGATTCAGAGGAGAGAGAGAGAGAGAGAGAGAGAGAGAGAGAGAGGGCTAGAATGGCGATTCTCTACGCGGTGGTTGCTAGGGGGACGGTGGTGCTGGCGGAGTTCAGCGCCGTCACTGGGAACACGGGCGCGGTGGCGAAGCAATGGCGTCGAGCTTGTCCTGTACAAAGTCCCTGAATGCTACCTTTACCCGGTGAATCTGAGAGGAACCGAAGGTCGTGGGGAGGGGAATCGAAGGTTGGGGAGGGGAATCGTCTCTCCTCTACCACCGCAACAACCTTCAGATCCGAAGAGATCCTAACCCATGGATGGCGAAGCTCCTCCGCTCCTCAAGCTCAGCGATTGGAGTATCGACGGGAAAGCACCAAGCAGATAGTAGAGGGACAATCGACGAAATCAATGGAGATTTTTTATTATTTGAATTTTGGGGTTTTAGAATATTATTTAGTAATATTCTTGAATTTAAAGGATTTTCAATTTTTTATTTTCAAAGTTTTATATAATATAAATTAAAAATGTGAGGTGTCAATGACTTGGCACCGCCACGTCAGCAAAAGTCAATGTTAAGTTGACCGCCGTTTGGTCAACTGTTATCTTTAACGGTCAACGAAATTGGCAGGATACAAATGACACAAAATATGATAGTTCAGGATATGAATGGATTATTGAAAAGAATATGATACAAGTGACATTTTCGTCATAGTTCGGGTGTTGTAGTGGTATTAGCCCTAAATTTAAATTAGGCTAAGTACGGATTAAATTCAATTTAAATCTAGCTAAGCATGGAATAATTTTAAATTAGGCTAAGTATGAAATAATTTCAATTGAAATCTAGCTAATCATGGAATAATTTTAAATTAGGCTAAGTACGGAATAAACTTACTTGACACTGTAAGGGGGATTTTGCAGAAATTTTAGCTCATCATCGGCTCTCTGGTATGGACGTGGGTCTAGAGGTGCGAACATTGGAAGATGCTCCCATACCCACAGCTGTAGGATAAACACCGCAGCCAGGGGCGGAGGGAGAATGTTAGAGGGTGGGTCCCGGGACCCACCCTGGTTCGGGAGGAAAAATAATAAATTAGGTATAATAGTAAATCGGGTATGAAAAATAACACGTATTTAAATGAGAATAGTTGATCTTTCAAATATTTGATGAATGATATAAGTTGTGTATTGACATATACAATGTTTTTATAACGAGTTCTGTACAAATGATAATGGTGCATATGATCCCCCCAAAATTAAAGATGTATTTGTTTAACATCTCGAACAAATTCACCAAATCATAGCTAATTTATAAAAATAATTTTATTTCAATCAGGGGTAGAGAGAGTGTAACGGGTGGCCCCTAAGGACAAAATTGAGTAAAATAGTATAATGTTTAATTGAGAATGAAAATGAAAATTTAAGACACTTCTAATTGAGAATGGTTGACCGAGAGATCATTGTGTTCGAATTTTGGCGACCCCTTTTGTAAAGCACATGATATTCGGATTTGCGAAAAATTTAAGCACGTAATAGTTGGTTTTCGTTAGCGGGAAAGTGGTAGTAACTGGTCTTGACGAAAAACATTGTTAAATAGTATAAGTCTATTATTAAATCTTTCACAAAAACTTGAGTTATTGGTACTAAATGGTCTTGACGAAGAACACCATTCAAAAGCAAATGTCTAACTAAATCATTAATAATTGGTTGATATATACAGAGTGATATTCTTGAGAGTTTCGATCTATAATTAATTTACCAAATTTTTGTAAATACAAAAGTATATCATGAATTATTTAAAACGCTAACAAAACTATTTTATCGTATTTTTTTCTAAATGGACCCACCCTCGACAAAATCCTGGCTACGGCCCCGATCGCAGCACCAGCTTGTTTTGCTACCACCTTCGAGCAAGTGCACAGCTCCCGGTATATGCCAGCTAACACGGTTGATCCCCAACTCTTTTCCCCGATTGCGTCCCAGTTACCAGTGAGCAATGGCAACCATATGCCTTAAATCCACCGGTTTGACTTGTCGGGGAACAGAAATCCACCCACCAGACCAATGAGGTAGATGCGTGCATAGCGCTCCACTTGATCTTCCGGAGTCTCGTCATTGATTTCCACCTCATTCTGGATGTGAGTTACCAGCCATGGGACCGACACTTGTCCCTCATTCAACGGTGGATGCCCCCATCCTTGAATTGGTGTGGTGGTCGGCATGTCAAATCCCAATTCAGCAAGAATGAGCGGCCCCCAACCTCCTTCGGGTTTGGTAGTGGAACCAATGATGGCATCTCCAGAAATCGGCATCCCGGTGAGGATCGCCACATCTTTGAGGGTGATCGTTCCCCCTCCGGAAGGTGGAACGTATGGGTTTCGGGACGCCATCGCTCCGCCATTGCCGTAAGTAGATCGTTGTCGATTTCGATCCGCATGAAAAGGCGCAACATACCCAACCCGGTCCTCTCTATATAGGGCGCCAACCGTGGATGGCAAAGGGGCAAGTTTTTGGTCCCTTTATGAACGACGGGAATAAGTGATTCCTTCAAAAAAATAGGAAAAACATCAATTTGTTAGTTTAAATAAAGCAAAATAAAACCTTAGAAAATAATAAAATAAAGCAAATAAATCATCAAATTACCGGATTGTTATCCCAAATAGTACGGGAGCGATGAGCTTCTTGATCGGTTAAGAGTCTTGTATCTCTTGGCCCATAATGGATATACAATCGAGGATCGTATATCTCGGCACCCATCTATAAAAAAAGTAATGAAATCAGAGATTGTTTTGATAAAAAAAATCACAAAATCAAATTTTTATGATTAAAAAAAAACTACACGAAGAGCCTCTTCGTCCATTTTTTGGCAGAAGCCGGACAGATGTTCGATGGGTTCAGGTTTGTAAGGGACGGGAGCTTAGCGGGACGGGGGCTTTAGGGTCAAACTCTAGTAATTCTTTCTGACGTGGAAGATCGGATTTATCTGCAACCATAGAGCATACTTAGAACAAGACTAGAGCGGATAAAGTGAGGGAGAAAGAGGAATAATTGTTGTGGTGTGATTTGTAAGTGGGGGGGGGGGGGGGTCTATTTATAGTTGGGGGAAGGGGGGAAGGGATCTGGCGAGATTAATTTCGGGGATGCTTCACCACCTTTGTCGAACGCGGTGAATACACCGCGGATGTCAAAGACGGTGATGGGGGCGACGTGGACCAGGTGTGAGGCGTCGGATCTGGGAAGAAAACCATGATTCGCGCCTCACAACATCTGACGGCTACAGTGAAAGGAAAAGCGACGCGGATCGCCGACGCAAACAAACACGGAGTATTCACCGTGTCTGTCTAACGCGGTGAATACACCGCGTTTGTCCACGTCAACGATCCGCGTCGCTTCATCGTGGCCCAGAGCAACGGTTTAAACTTCACCGCTTTTGAATAAAATGGTGAAGTATTCACCATTTTACTTTAAAACGGTGATTGACTCGCTATTGGTTCACCATTTTTGTCAAACGTGGTGATAATCTTCACTGCGTTTGTCAAAAAACGGTGAATGCTAAACATGTGTAGTTTTGGAATTTTTTTTATAACTTATGTATTTTGGGAATTTTTTTTAACAACTAGTGTACTTTGAGATTTTTTCCGAGGAAGAAGACCTTCAGGTTTGCCTTTTCATTATTTCTCATTTTTTGGTTCCAGAAGATAAACAAATGCACTTCAAAGTTAAATGAATTAATTGGAATAACAAACAAAACACTGAACGGTTGGGAAGACGGAAGTAAAGGGTCATCACTTGTCCGTTACTTTGATAGTGACGGTTTGGGCCAGTTTTCATGGCACATATGGTTTGGGCTGAACTTCATATATCCAACCAGCGCCACTTCACTGCTCACATGGACAAATAAGAAACAGCGGCACCCATGTTGCACTTTTTTATGGTGGTATCCTAGTATTGGCCAGAGTATATTGGGTATGCTAGTGTATATTGTTTAGAAAAAACCAATATCATTTTAGATTTAATCAATACCAAATCACTTAAAACACTAACCCTCTGTTCTAGAAGGAGAGAAAAGGGAGGAACGGAAAAGTTTGGGTGGAAAATGAGAGAACCAAGAAACTTTCCTTCGTTTGGAAAGGAAAGAAAGTTGTCAGGAGAGAAAATGTGGAAAGAAGAATTACTATTCAATCCCACCCTCCAATTCGGAGAGAAAAGGGAGGGAAAGGGTCTCCAATTCATGGTAAAGGAAACCGTACCGGAAGTCATATCGGACCTATCTGTGGTAGGGTATTTTGTGGTACGACTGTGGTTCAACCATTGTGTACCGGTAAAATACCGTTTCTGTAATTAAATAATATTTTTTTGTTAAAAAACCATACCGACATATTCAGGGTACCGTCTCGAAGTAATACCGGAATATACCGATAACATCCAAAATTCCAATCAAAAGAAATTCGTTCCAAGGAAGTAGAAGAGTACAGATGGTTTTGGTTAGCATTTCGGTTGGGCTAAGTCTTAAGCCCAAATAATTTCTCCCTTCATTCCTCCTTAACTATTAAGGTTTTATTGTTAATATGGGCCCAACCCTTTGAAAGCCCACGTCGCTTCCGAAACATGGAGGAATAGAAAGAAGACTTTCTCTTCATGTATCTCTCTCAATTCCATTTTCCCCTTTCTCTGAGAAATCTAATCCCTAGTTTTGCTAATCCCCATCTCGATCACAGACTCAAGCAGGCGTTGCAGCTGAGTAGGAGAGAAGAGGAGCGAGGGCGGGGATCGGCGCGTTCTTGAGCAGCATGGGAGGGAGACTCTAGCAGGCGGTCGGCTGAGTAGTAGAGAAGAAGAGCAGCGGTAGGGATCGGCGACAATCGCCAATCGCCAGAGAAGACGAGCGGCGGAGCGGGTTTCCTCCTTGGTTTCGCCTGGGTCGCCGCCTTGCCGGTCGCAGTCGCCAGACGGCCAGAGGAGAAGAGGAGGAGCGGCGGGCAAGGCTAGGCGCTGGGGAAGAAAGAAACGACTGGAGGAAAGGGCTCCCAAACCCATATTAGGGTTTTCGGCGTTCTTGGTCTCTGGCCGATTATTTTTTTTTTTTCAAAGAAAATTTAGCTCCAAAAACGGTAACGTTTTTCCTTGAAGTAAGCCTACCGCCGGTTAGACCAAAACCGCACGGTATTTACTTTTGTACTGGTTAAGTCGGAAAAACCAGCCGACACGAGATTCTGATGCCAACCAGCCTACCGTATCGTTCTTGGTCCGATTCCTGGTTTTTCCTGTTGAACCGGCCGGTACGATCCGGTTTCCTGATCCATGCTCCAATCCTTTATCTGCGTCCCATTTATGGGGTTTCCTATGTTTTTTTCTAGCTACTTTTATGGGGTTTCCTATGTTTTTTTCTAGCTACTTTTTCTTTCATTAATTAGGGAAACCGTGCAACGGTTCGGTATGGACTACACCAAACTCATGAGAATAGTGGACAACTAGTAAAAGTCGTATTAGAATAGTTGAATAAATTTAATCAATTTAGAATGCTTGATCAATTATTATAAAGTCTCTATTTTTAAATAATTGATGTGGTTAAATCACGGTTTTAGAATAAAATACCCAACCACTAATTTTTTTCTGGTACAATCTCTGGTCCGATTTAGAAAGAAAGTACAAATTTAATTCACAATTCATAAGTTAATAGAATATTAACATAGAATCAAATTATTTTACTACTACATAACCAATAAAATAACATATTTATCACAATTCCCAATATACACTTTCCTTCTCACTTTCCTCCATAAAACAACATTTTTCTCTCAATTTCCTTCACCTCCAAATCTCCCCTCCCCTCCTAATTTTCCTTCACTTCCCCTCTTTTTCTTCCCTTCCTTCGGAAACATAGTGTTAACAAAAACAATATCATTACAATAAAAATCAATATCATTACCATATTAATCAATACCAATAAAGTTATAATCAATAACATTATGAGAATAGTACCAGTACATGGAAAAAACTACCAGTATGAATAATCTCTACTTTTACAAGAGTCAAATCAATACCAAAACCAACCAATACCACTACTACTATGAAAATAAAACATTATCATTTCAGCAATGAATCAATACCATCCTCCAATAATATATGGTAGAGTTTTGTGTATTTTTCTCCATTTCAAATTTCCTGCAACGAGAGTGAAAGTAGGAAGGACAATTTGGTCTTTACAATTAATTATTTATTTCACATAGAAAAATATCAATACAAGGATTTGAATCTGAGTCTCTTCCCGAAAAGACAACAATTACAACCAATTACATTAAACAAATTTATTATATCTTTTTGAATAAAAAACATACACAAAGTTAAACTCTGAAAATTTAAGGACTTTACCATCATGATTAGCAAGCCCACTAAGTCTACCGTATGTATTTTTCAATTTAAATATATTTTTTGTGTCTTTTTTTTATCTTTGTTCTTATCTCTTTCTGACTTCCTCCGAAATTCCCTAAATCGTACAATAGTTTGCGCCCCTTTCACTTCACAGTACAAGGTCGTCTTTGAAAAATCAATCTTCTGGTATCTCTGGGCACTACGATTTTATTGTTGGGGATTTAAGCTGGCAAGTAGAAGATTTCGACTCCAATATCAATCTATGGCGAATAGAATCGAGTTCAATAAATGGAGTTGCAAAAGGAGGATTAGAAATAGAATTTTTGGTTGAGACATATGCCTCTTGAAATTGACGATAGAGTGAATAAAAAATTGGTTGTACGACAAAGAGTGGTGGCTACTGGATCTTTAGGTTTATGGTTTTTGCAGCTATCACAACCTATTTATATCTTAAAACAAGGACCTTATAGATAATGAGTGTCTAATTTTGTGTCTTATTACTTTGATCGAGTCTATTAGTATATTGGAGGTAACTCTAATTTTTCGTTTGCTCTCAAGTTTTGATGGTCCACTCTTAGCTGAGTTGTTAGTATATAGTTGACTTAAATCAACAAGACAACAACTCTCCATTTCTTTTTTATTAGTGGTGACATATTTTTCCTAAAAGGAGAGCATTGAACCCTTTATGTAGGATTGTAAGATTGATTCTATGAGTCGTGTGGGAATTCGAGCGAGCTTTTATACTCTATCTTTCTTGACAATCAACTAACCAATAACATTTAAACGGGGCTTAATTATCATTATGAAAATGGAATCAATGATACATTTTTATATTTCATATTCTTAAATGATTGTGATGTTTCTCTTAATGTTTGACCTATATATTATTTCTTTATGTATCATTTCGATCGAAGAATTGTTAATAAAATTAAACAGGTAGACAGACTTAAACGTAACATAAAAATATAAATAATCAAATATAAATATTTTGGCCAAGAGGCCGGGTTATAAGCTAGTTATTAAAAAAACAAAACTATACCATTTATGCGGAGAGCCCCTTTGAATTCAAATCTCGATTGATAAAACAAATCAATGAAAAATTGCACAAATAAAAACCCCAAATCTAGGACAGTACGACAGAGAGGAGCGTTGACGGAGGTAAGCGGCTAGCGAGAGAGGAGTGACATAGAATCGCGGAAGTGAGAGAGATCTCGACGATGGTAGGAGGGTTCAAGAGAGAGGAGCGTTGCTGAACCAAAGAGGGAGAGGAGCGTCGTGCAAGGTGTTGTTGGCGACGGAGAATGAGGTTGCAATAGGGTTTGGGTATAATATATAAAAATTATTTTTTAAAGGGTTGGGGTCTCTGACTGTGGAACTGCCCTGCGCAAAATATAGTCTTTCCTTCCATTCCAGATTCCACGGTCGTTGAATTGGCTACCTAACTGTGGATTTTGACTGATCACCATGAGATATTCAGGCTGCTCGTTTAGTGTCCAGGAAGCTCCAAATCAATAATCCAATGCATTCACGATGCTTAGAGATACTTCTACTTTCATCTCCAACTCCTACCTTTCTTCGGATATCTCCCAAACAAAACGAGTACGCATCCAAAGTAGGTACCACGAACTGTTTCCCAGATTTAGCCAAATTTTCAGCTTCTTCTTCCTTGCCTTGGTTTCTTATTTGAACATCAATGAAAATGGTTTTGAATCACAATCCAGGATTACATAAAAAATAGAGATTCACTTATAAGCTAATATTCGAGTTGGCTCGCTGGCCACTTTAACGAGCCGCTCATGAGCTCAGAACGAGTTAGTTAATGATTTGAACTCAACAGGCCACCGAATTGAGCTGGCTCGCAAAATAAACATGGTTAATCTCTAATTTAACTCATAACATATTAAATTTTGAATAGACTTTTTTTGAATCCGATGGGAAACCGCTCATTAGTCGTTCGACTCATTTACAAATTACAACCCTCCTATTTGGTACGTGTTGATTATGAAATTGGTTGATTGGGCTAGACCGTGAGCACACTTAACGTGCCCAGAAATTGTGTTTGTTTTGAAGGAATAACAGAATTGAAGTGGAGATATTCTGAAGCAATCAAAACGTGATTTGCCACTTGGATTCAACTTCTGCTTTATACATAATTACAGGAGGTTTGTTAGATGGAAACAGAGAGTTTACAGGGGAGTGATGTAGTGGGTGCAGGTTAATAGGTGCACTTAATGCACTAAGTTAAATACAAAATTAAGAAAAGAACTATTATTCTTTTTCTCTAATACGCCCCCGCAAGATGGAGGTAGTGTCAACGACTCCAATCTTGGACCGTAGGAGAAGGAACCGAGCAGCTGGCAGCGGCTTAGTGAGAGTGTCGGCAAGCTGTTGAGCCGTAGGAACATAGCGAACAGTGAGACGGCCTGCCTGAACAAGTTGACGAACAAAGTGATAATCGAGGGCGAGGTGTTTCATACGAGAGTGAATAACAGGATTGGAGCTGAAACATGTAGCCCCAAGATTATCTGAGGAGAGAGTCGGTGGAGAGGCCAGCTGGTGATGTAGTTTAGTCAATAGATTCTACACCCATTCGACTTCTGCAGTGGCATGGGA
This sequence comes from Linum trigynum, assembly GCA_964030455.1. NCBI lineage: Eukaryota > Viridiplantae > Streptophyta > Magnoliopsida > Malpighiales > Linaceae > Linum > Linum trigynum. Next base: position 11,754,987 of record OZ034814.1, read on the forward strand.
AATGGCACGATATTCAGCCTCGGTGCTGGAGCGAGCAACAGTACGTTGCTTCTGTGAACGCCAGGATATAAGGGTCTCCCCTAAGTAGAGCATGAAGGCAGAAGTGGAAGTACGATCATCCAAATTACCAGCCCAGTCAGAATCAGCGAAAGCAGTGAGGCTCAAAGGCTTAGCAGAGCGGCAAATAGCAAGACCATAGGATAGTGTACCACAAACATAGCGGAGCAGGCGCTTGAGATTCTGCCAATGAGAGATGGTCAGGGCATGCATATACTGAGAGAGCTTGTTGAAAGCAAAGGCGATGTCCGGACGAGTGTAGACAAGATACTGGAGGGATCCGAGAACCTAGCGATATCGGGTGGCATCGGTGAGAGGAGTACCATCACGAACAGAAAGAGTAACGGAGGAGGCCATAGCCCATAGGAGTGGATACTGACGTTGCATCAAGCATATGAAACCGAGTAACAATATCAGTCATATACTTGTGCAGGGAGAGAACATAACCTGTGGTCGTAGGGATGACCTCGATTCCCAAAAAGTAATTAACATCGCCAAGTTCTTTCAGAGAGAACTGTCGAGCCAAGGCCAGTTGAAAAGCAGAGAGGGTGGCCTCATCATTGCCCGTAAGAAGAAGATCATCAACATAGACCAGGAAGTACATGATTACCCCGCAACGATGATACACAAACAACGAGGCGTCAGACTGTGTCTTCTTAAAGCCAAAAGTAAGAAGAAAATTGCTGAGAGTAGTATACCAAGCCTGAGGTGCTTGTCGTAAGCCATAGATGGCATGGCGGAGACGACACACATAAGTAGGGTGTTGAGGATCAACGAACCCAGGGGGTTGTACCATATAGACTTCATCCTCAAGAGGCCCCTGTAGAAAAGCATTGTTGACATCGAACTGCTTGATCGGCCAATTGTGAGAAAGCGCAATGGTGAAAACTGTGCGGACTGTGACAGGTTCGACCACAGGGCTAAACGTATCCTGCAAGTCCACACCAGGGAGTTGATGAAAGGCTTTCTCCACTAGTCGGCACTTGAACAAGTTGATAGAACCATCAGAGTGGTGTTTGATGCGATATACCCATTTGTTGCTGATGACTCGATATTTGCACATGTTTTCCCCTTTGTTTTTTGATCGTTTGAGCTTTAATTATCGCGTACTTGGCCTATTTTACGCTAGGTTGTGTTCCTTTGTCACATTTCAGGTCCTAGCACATAAAGTGAAGCATAGGCGCAAGTTTCAAATCAATCAGAGATCAATTAACGATTCGGGAGAAGAAACTCGGGCATGACCTGAAGAAGAATGGATGTCTACCTCACTTTATGGACAAATAATCATGCAAGCTTGTCATTAAAAGAAATAGGATGAGACTACGAGCGTCTGGGATCAAACGGGGACTGATTCGGAGTCCGAACGAGGGAGAAACGAAGCATTAAACAGAGGCTGAGCAAGCCACACGGGCATCCTGGAACTCCACACGGCCGTGTGGGTCGTGGCCGTGTGGAAATCACCGAGCCTTCACACGGGCAGCTGGGAAAGCCACACGGCCATTTGGCCTGGCCGCGTGATCGGGAATTTCTGTTTAAAACTCAATTTTCAGCCAAAGGAAAGGGGAGAGCGGGGTTTTGGTTCCCAAACACCCAAGGGACGAACCCTAGAGAGAGAGAGCGACTTGGGAACATTCTTGGAGCTATTTTGGAGGATTTCTTCTCCATTGGAGCTCGGGAATCAAGCTTGGAGATGGAGATTGAAGATCTAGATCAGATTTCTGCAGTCTCTCTCTTCTCTATGGAGTAACTTCCCTTCACTTAGGTTTTGAGGAACCCTAGTTCCATGTGTTAGGATCTTTCTTGTATGAAGTTTTGGATGCTATATTGTTTGATTATAATCTATTGAGGCATGATTTATCAAGTCAATTGAATCTTGATCAAATTCTCTTGATTTCTGCTTTAACCTATGATAGATAGAATCTGATTAGGTTAAGAGAGCTTCCTTGATTGATGGTGGTGAATTGGTTATCCGAGAGTTAGTCAATCTATCGATTTGTACTGGAATCCAATTCCGGTAGTGGAGTTCTGTGTTCATAGCCTCAGGTTTCTATCCCGGTGAAGGTTAGTCGCCTGCCGGGTAGTTGGACTGAGAGGGCTTGGTCAGCTTAAGAGATTCCAAGCTACTGTCGGATATTCCGCAGTTTAATCAACAGTAGATCAACCAAAGGTAATTGCAACTTGGACCTAATTGAGGAGATAGGGGGAATCATACCTAAGTGAGTTCACAACTTGTAATTAGTAGAGTAGTCAGTAGAGTAGTTTATAAATCAATCCTTAATCTAGTTTGCTAGATAATGAACTGAAGCTGAGTAATAGTAACTCTAGAGACCCGTGGATTCGATATTTATTACTTGTGCCGCTATACTGCAGTCCCTTTCATTGGTTACACTTGGCCATTGTTAGGTGTTGTGTTTTGGAGTGTCAAGTTTTTGGCGCCGTTGCCGGGGACTTTCTAGATTATTAGGAAAGACAGAAGTTTGTTACTTTAGCGTTTTTCTTTACTTTTCCACCCTTGCTTTTCACTTGGGTGTTTTTGTTTTTGTTGGTGCAGATCTGAATCATGGATCCTCATGGCTTCTCCAACAATTGGGGGTATCCACCACCACCCGAGTGGTATTACCCTAAGACTCCCTGGAGCAATCAAGGGGGAGAAGACTATGGATTCGGGTTCCAGTACCAACCCCCTTACTACGAAGAACAATCATACCCCTGGGCATATCAAGAACAACCTCCTTATCAAGAAGACTTTCTCCCACAACCAAAAGGGCCATTGGAGCTGGAGTTACCCGTGGCGGCCTTCACAGGCCACTCTGCAGAGCCATGCTACACTTCACTGGAAGATCCGAACAAGCAATTAAGGCTTCTCGTGGAGAAGTTTGCTCGAGACACTGAGATATCATGCTCCAAGATGGATCTTCAAATCCAAGCCCTTGCCCCATCCGATCCCTCATTTCTCCATGAAATGGAGGAGATTGTTTAGTGCTCAGCGAAGCAAACAGAGTGGGTGGCAAAAGTTTGCTCACATCCTGCTCAAGATCACCTTTCTGCTACCATGCTAGAAGAGGTGGAGGATGACAAAGGCTACAGGGACGTTGAGGAGCATATAGAAGTAATCACAGAGAACTCCCATGATAATCATTTCTGCTCTAACATGCTGGGCCCGAGCGAGGAGATGCAAGATGATCTCATTGAAGAAATTACATGGCGACTTGCTCTCCAATCTGTTCTAGAAGAAGAAGAGAGAGAAAGGGTGAGGGAAGAAGTTGTGGAGGATGAGGAAGAAAGCAAAGAAGGGGAAGTTCTTGATCAATTCCCAGGGGTGATACCTCATGAAGAAGAAAGGGAGGTTGAAGAAGCAATTGGCGTCCAGGCTGAGGACGGAGTTAAGGTGGAAGAGGCCTGCACCGGCCAAGAGTTACATGAGATATCTCCACCAAACTTCGAGGAACTGATTAGCAAGGACCCATTTGCAGTGTCTCTTTGCCAGACCAAGGCCACATCGACATCGGTTCCTCTTGGTGGACGCGATGGTGGCCAATCGATGCTGTCATATCTGGTTTGGGGCAATGAGACGAGAGAAGAGAAGAAGAGGTCTCGAGGGTGGAGACTTCATCTGCATCAAGTGCATGAGCCTTCATCACCTGCCACACCACATGCTCGTGACTTGAGACTCCACCTCATTGACGAGAACCTCAACTTCAAGAAGGTTTTGGGGTGGACCGAAACTTAGGAACTATCGTCCAGCTCATAACGTGAAAGAAGCGCTTGTTGGGAGGCAACCCAACCAGTCGGTTTGCATTTCTTTCCCTATTTCTCCTCGGTTGAGTTAGTTTTGTTATTTGATTTTAGAGTCAATAACTCAACCTTTGTGAGATTTTATGTGGTGTTTGTGTTCTGACTACTCTCTCCTCCTGGAATGCACCGCCTGCATCGTCCACAATCATTCACCCTTGATCTGGTAACTTCGTTCTACCCTCCTTATCTTTCCTCCATTGAGGACAATGTCGTGCTTAAGTGTGGGGGGATGTTCGATTATGTATGCGGGTGAATGTTTGGCTGTTTGTGTGCTTGGAGCCTAGTCCACTGTCCAAATTTTTAAATTGGAGGGCTCCAAGTACGTGTTTCCTTGCAAATTACCTGCTCAGTATGCTTTGAATTGACAATCTCTATAGTAATGTGCAACCTAGGGAGGTAGTGTAGCACTATGGAGGATGTTGAAGTATAAGATTTTTCCTATCTAGCTCTCTGCTGTGCCAGTTGATTTTGTGAATTAGTGGAGCTAAGACCGTTGAATTCATGTGGTAATGTGGACTCTGTTTGAATTGTTTTATGGACTCGTGTATTGAACAGGGTGCTCATATGGAAAATGAAAAGCAGTTGGTCCTCCATGTCGAAATCATTAAATCTTAAACATGGGGTAAGCCCAACGCGTGTGGCACCGTTCATTGCACAAAATCGGGTTTTGGAAGAGATTTTAGTGATCCTTAGTGGGGTACTCCTACAAGGTGAAGCTAAGTTGTCTCTAGTACAAGTAAAACTTCCACCCGTTGAACGGTTTGCCTACTTGAGGATGTGTTTTTAAGGGCACGGATAGAGCTTCCGACCCCCCTTAATTTCATTGACCCTCCACACGAGTTGAGGAAAAGGAGTTAAAAGAAGTACTCTGGCGAGCGCCAGATGTACAAAAATTGCTCTTGCTCGACTAATAAGAGTCGACCGTGCAAAAGACTGCAGTTGGAACCCCCGCCAAGTGAATGGAAAAGAAAAAAAAGTAAAATGAAAGTGAAAAAGGGGTTCCAACGATGAAATGAAGTGAAAGAGCACCCCGGTACAACGAGTCCTTGGTTGTGAATGGTGTGAGTCCCTTTATCCATGAACTGACCGTCTTACTTCTACTTCTTCTCATGATCCTGGCTTGAGTCTAGTACTCGCATTGAGAGAGATAGGGAACGTCTTAGAAGACCAGTTGACCTCGTAAGCTGCTATATGATCTAGGAAATCCTCTACCGACGATCGGGGTTGTATGTTGCTATAGAGTTCTGGAGAGCTGCATTGGTTTGAGTTAGGTTTGCTTGGGGACAAGCAAACGGTTAAGTGCGGGGGGATTTGATGACTCGATATTTGCACATGTTTTCCGCCTTTTTTCTTGATCGTTTGAGCTTTGATTATCGCGTACTTGGCCTATTTTACGCTAGGTTGTGTTCCTTTGTCACATTTCAGGTCCTAGCACATAAAGTGAAGCATAGGCGCAAGTTTCAAATCAATCAGAGATCAATTGACGATTCAGGAGAAGAAACTCGGGCATGACCTGAAGAAGAATGGATGTCTACCTCACTTTATGGACAAAGAATCATGCAAGCTTCTCATGAAAAGAAATAGGACGAGACTATGAGCGTCTGGGATCAAACGGGGACTGATTCGGAGTCCGGACGAGGGAGAAACGAAGCATTAAACAGAGGCTGAGCAAGCCACACGGGCATCCTGGAACTCCACACGGCCGTGTGGGTTGTGGCCGTGTGGAAATCACCGAGCCTTCACACGGGCAGCTGGGAAACCCACACGGCCGTTTGGCCTAGCCACGTGATCGGGAATTTCTGTTTAAAACTCGATTTTCAGCCAAAGGAAAGGGGAGAGCGGGGTTTTGGTTCCCAAACACCCAAGGGACGAACCCTAGAGAGAGAGAGCGACTTGGGAACATTCTTGGAGCTATTTTGGAGGATTTCTTCGCCATTGGAGCTCGGGAATCAAGCTTGGAGATGGAGATTGAAGATCTAGATCATATTTTTGCAGTCTCTCTCTTCTCTATGGAGTAACTTCCCTTCACTTAGGTTTTGATGAACCCTAGTTCCATGTGTTAGGATCTTTCTTGTATGAAGTTTTGGATGCTATATTGTTTGATTATAATCGATTGAGGCATGATTTATCAAGTCAATTGAATCTTGATCAAATTCTCTTGATTTCTGCTTTAACCTATGATAGATAGAATCTGATTAGGTTAAGAGAGCTTCCTTGATTGATGGTGGTGAATTGATTATACGAGAGTTAGTCAATCTACTGCTTTGTACTGGAATCCAATTCCGGTAGTGGAGTTCTGTGTTCATAGCCTCAGCTTTCTATCCCGATGAAGGTTAGTCGCCTGCCGGGTAGTTGGACTGAGAGGGCTTGGTCAGCTTAAGAGATTCCAAGCTACTGTCGGATATTCCGCAGTTTAATCAACAGTAGATCAACCAAAGGTAATTGCAACTTGGACCTAATTGAGGAGATAGGGGGAATCATACCTAAGTGAGTTCACAACTTGTAATTAGTAGAGTAGTCAGTAGAGTAGTTTATAAATCAATCCTTAATCTAGTTTGCTAGATAATGAACTGAAGCTGAGTAATAGTAACTCTAGAGACCCGTGGATTCGATATTTATTACTTGTGCCGCTATACTGCAGTCCCTTTCATTGGTTACACTTGGCCATTGTTAGGAGTTGTGTCATAGCGAGTCAGTTGCCCAAGACATTGAAGTGCGGTTGACGGGGAACAAGATCCCACGTATGATTTTGAATGAGGGCTGAATGTTCCTTGTGAAGCGTGGGATCCCACTCGGGATATTTCATAGCTTCAGAGACTGAACGGGGCTCAAGAGGAGGAGACCGAGTTGTCGCATTAGCCTGAAAGAGTCGCTTGGGCTTATAGATACCAGCATGCGCCCTTGTGGTCATGTTGTGATTGCGGATAAGTGGAGGTGGGCCGGCTGAACAGGAAGCAGTGGGCGGCGGCGAGGAATTCTCAAGCCGATGAGAGGAGGATGGGGAGGCCGGGCGGGCCGGTGGGGCAGCAGCTGGGGCCTGGCGGGCCTGAGGAGCAGCGGAAGAAGCCGGATGGGCCGGCCTGGTAAGGGATGCAGGAGAAGGGGGAGGCCCATATGGAGCAGCCGGAGGCCCAGATTGTACAGCGGAGGGATCTGGCGCAGAGGGGCCAGCAGCTGATGAGAAGGGAGCCTGGTGAGTGCCAGTGATGGGCCAAGGCCCATTGAGTGGGAGATGAACAATGGATGGGCCTGTGTCGTGCAACCATGTAGCCACCGTGGAGGAATCTGCAGGAGAATTAGGAGAGAAGCCAGGAAAGGAAGTTTCTACAAATATAACATGGCGAGAAAGAAAAATGCGGTGAGTTTGGGGATCAAAACACTTGTAAGCACTGCGTTGTGGACAGTAGCCAATATAAAGACAAGGCCGGGAGCGAGGATCAAGTTTATTAGAGGAGTAAGGGCGTAACTAGGGATAGCAGAGACAACCAAAGATATGAAGTTTAAGATAGTTCGGAGCAAGGCTAAACAACATAGTGTAGGGAACTTGACCACGTAGAGAGGATGAGGGTAGGCGGTTAATCAAATAGGCAGCTGTGGAAAAAGCAAAAGACCAAAAGATAGTGGGAAGATAAGCATGATGCAGGAGAGTGATACCCGTTTCGACAAGATGGCGATGTTTTCGTTCAACGAGGCCATTGTGCTCGGGAGTATGTGGTGGTGTAAGGAGGTGACTAATGCCATGATGAACAAGGGTGGAGCACAGTTTTTGGAACTCACCACCACCATCAGAATAAATGCGACGAATGGTGGTGGAAAAATAATTTTCAACCAGCTTGCGAAAATCAAGAAACACACAAAGAACATCAGACTTAAACTTCAACGGATAATACCATGTATAACGAGAAAAATGATCAACGATAATTAAGTAATAACAAAAACCATCAATGGAGGAGACCGAAGCCAGACCCCAAACATCCATATACAATAAATCAAATGGTCTAGTGCTGAATAAGGTAGACACAGCAAAGGGAATTTTGTGACTTTTATTGGAAAGACAAGAGTTGCAATGATCACTGACTATAGAGGAAGAAACCGGTAAGGATTGAGAGCGAATGAGACTAGAGAGTGAGCGGGAGGAAGGATGGCCAAGGCGGGAATGCCAGGACGTGGAGGAGGTACGAGTGGTGACAAGCGCAAGACGAACATGGTCCACATCACTAGGCAGCTCATAGACATCGCCATGATTTCCCCCTTTCAGCAGTGGCGCCCCCGTGCGAAGATCCTTCACAACAAAACAATTAGCAAAAAATTCCACCAAGATGGGATTAGTACGACAAAGCTTGGCAACGGAGATAAGTTTGCGCTTGATGGCAGGAGCACATAAAACATCATGTAATTGTAAGGAAGAAGTAGAGTGTTGAAGAGAAGTAGACCCAATGTGCGTAATTTTCAAACCTGTGCCATCGCCAACCAGGAGCTCATCAGGAACAGTAGAATCCGAATAGAGAGACAGATTGCCTAAATCTGAGGTAACATGATGAGAAGCGGCCGAGTCAAGGAGCCAAGGTCCCGAGGACGAAGGATGGTTGGTGGTGGTATGATGAGCCTGAGATTGATGGGCCTGATAAGCCTGACGAGCCTGAGGAAATAGTTTAAAGCATTGTCGAACTGAGTGACCGGGGCGGTCACAATACTGACATACAATGGAGGGCCGGCGGCTGGTGGACTGAGCAGGTGAGGGCGGCCCAAGAGAGGACTGGTCTAGATGGCCAAATGATGGGTCTGAAGCCCGCTGATAATTAGAAGCCCTTGGAGTTGAAGCCCGTTGTGGCTGCTGAGAAAGCCCTCGCTGGGAACGTGGGGAAAACTGCCTGCCGCCGCCGTGATGCCGCTGCTGTCCCTTAGTAAAAAAAACAGTCGGAACTGTTGACTTTGATTGAGCCTGGAGATCGGCTTCATATTCAACAAGGGAGTCGACCAGATCCTCCAGGCTGAGTCCAAAACCACGAGCACGGACGACAGCCGCAAACGCACTATATTCATCGCCCAACCCGCGAAGGCAGAAGACAACAAGGTCGAGGTCAGAGACGGGTTTGCCGATAAGGGCGAGTTCCGCAGCGATGCCCTTTAAATCATTCACAAAAGACATAACATCACGATTCCCTTTGACAGTTTTGGCCAATTTTCCTTTCAGATGAAGAACTCGAGACTGGGCATGACTCGCATAAAGTTTTTCCAAAATCAACAAAGCATCCCGAGATGTCGAAGCAGCAGAAACAAATGAATAAATTGATTAAGAAATCGAGCAGCGTAAGGCGTGTAGAATGAGCTTATCTTGGCGAAACCAATATTGATAGGTTGGATTAGGAGTTGCAGTCGTATCTACCATGACAGTGCGAGAAGGAGCGACGGAAGTCCCGTCGATGAAGCCGAACAGATCGAGACCCATAAGGAGGGTTTCCAGCTGAGAGCGCCAGGATGCGAAGTTGGTTGGGGTGAGCTTCAGAGGAAGCTGAGCAGCTGGATTGAAGGTGATTTTGGTGGGGGTCTCTGCAGATGAGGCGGTGTTGACAACACCAGAGCTGTCGGACATGATGACCGGAAACTGAGAGGCTTGAAACTAAAGAGAAGTGGAAGAAAAAAAACGAGGAAAGAGATAGACAAATGGATCGAAGCTAGCTGATCTTGGCTTGCTCTGATACCATGAAGGAATAACAGAATTGAAGTGGAGAGATTCTGAAGCAATCAAAACGTGATTTGCCCTTGGATTCAGCTTCTGCTTTATACATAATTACAGGAGGTTTGTTAGATGGAAATGAAGAGTTTACAGGGGAGTGATGTAGTGGGTGCAGGTTAATAGGTGCACTTAGTGCACTAAGGGGTCGTTTGGAAGTTGTGATTGTTAGAGTTATGTTTGTTGAATATATGTATTATGCACAATACAATGTTTGGAAGTGTCAAAGTGTAAAACAATGCATGCATTGTTTTAGGTAGGTCCCACCAACAATCACAAAAAATGATGCATTATACAATCTCAACTAAAAGTTGAGATTGTTGTGATTGTTGGTTTTAGATTTATGTCAACTTTTTCTTTCCATTTATATCCCTAAAAGTTTTTGTCTTATTCTAAAAGTTGAGAGTAAATGTGACATTTTCCCATAAAAGTAATTTTATGTAAATCAATGCATAAAATAGAATCTCAACAACCAAATAATGTATTGTTAAAATGCATCCATTATATCAATACATGCATTTATATTATGGTGATTCATTACAATGCAACGATTTAACATTCGCAACTTCCAAACGACCCCTAAGTTAAATACAAAATTAAGAAAAGAAATATTATTCTTTTTCTCTAATATGTTTGATGGGCGGGATTCGCGTACTTCATAATTCACGCCGTGATATTTGTCTTCCCAATTTTCTTTTTATTTTCTTCAATCCACGAGGAAAGAGCGGACTGCGGAGAGACCGAAATCTCAGACAGGCGAATAACGACAGCTCAGCCACCGCTATAACAATTTCCCCTCTCTATATTCCATTTTTCAAAATTATATTTCTCCCGAAACAATTTCCCCTCTCTCTATTTCTCCGCCATCTACCAAAATACAATTTCCCTCCCAAAATTGTCCGTACTCCCGCCCCAAAGCCTCACCGGCAGAGCTCTGTTCGACGGAGGGGAAAATGGAAGAAGGACAAGGCGAGGTTGTTGCAACGGAGCAGAGCAAGATGAAGAGTAGCAAGCAGCGGAGGAACGTCATTGCTTTCACCGGCGGCGCGGCGGTTCTCGTCCTCGCTGCAAACTTGGCAATCTACGCCTTCAATTCCCACCGGAAGAGAAAGTCCGATAAGAAAGGTACTACTCTCTCGCTTCTTCAATTGCATTTTTGCTCGAGCTCGAAACTGCGTTCTGCTTCCATCTTCTTTGTCGAGCTATGACTGTCATTGAGTTTTGAGGTTCAAGAAGAAGTGAGAGAAGTCTCATTTTCGGCTTGTTTAGGTCTTCAAGGCTCCAGCGTTCGGATTAATCTGTCTGCGTCGGAGATTCTCAAATTGGCTGATCGAATCGTCGCGAAGTCGAAGCAAGTTCACGATGCAGTGGCTTCAGTGCCTCTTGACAAGGTATTCTTGCTTTGCTGCTCGGTTTCTTGATTCTTCGGTAGTGGCGTGGATTGTTGGAATGAGGCTCGTCTGCTTCATTGTTGACTTATTGCATTGTGAACTGACTCTATGCAAACACGCAGGTCACATATGAAAACAGTATCTCGCTGATGGCGGATTTGGAGGCGGAGCAATTTGCTTTGATTCAATCTTGTCTATTTCCTAAGTTTGTATCTGATTCCGAGGATGTCCGGAAAGCAAGCGTTGAAGCAGAGCGGAGAATCGATGCGCATGTTCTGGCTTGCAGGTGCTATTTATGTGTTCTACTCCTAGTCTAGTAATGCTGATTTCATCTCACATTTCAAAGTTTAGACGTGCTATTGTTGTGCTTCAATAGAGCAACTTTGGTCTTAAATTGGAGTGAATATGTGGAAGTTCTTTGGGGAAGCTGTCTTATCTTTGCAAGGTTCACGGCTAAGATCAGAATGGAAATATCATAAATGTGGAGTCTATTGAAACCAGCTTGTTACAATCTTCTTTGTTGATGTGGTATCTAAGGCTGACTGGTAGAATGCATTAGTAGCATGCTTTTCTTGTCCAACTTGCCATAGATTTTGCTTCATCTTAAGAAACGAGCTGTTTCTTGAGTTGAGTCTGTAATTGCAATTCCATATAGACATTCTAACCTTCTTCTATGTTGTGCAATCTATCCAGTAAAAGAGAAGACTTGTACCGAGTAGTTAAAGCTTTTTCGGTGAAGGGAGATTGGACCAACCCGGAAGCTAAACAATACATTAAGTGCCTGGTAAGGAAAGTTACATATTTAGACAGGCTTTGTTACTTAATATCTTAAGTTAAAGGTTTGTATTTGGATGGCGTATATCTCTATTGATGAAACTTCGAATTGGAAACTTGTAGTTTCTGTAATGAATCAGTAACAATAGGGTCCTTGTTTTATGAAAGACTGAAACCATTGTTTGGTAATTATCTGGGTTCTGAAGTTTCCAATGAATATGCTGGCCTTTTAGATTTCATATTCGGTGTTTTCTAAAGATATCTCATATGTCAATTAGTTATTCAATTCAGGCTGTTGATTATTTTCTTAACCAGTGACAGGTTAGAGAATTTGAGCGCAATGGTTTGAATCTCACAGTCAGCAAAAGAGATGAAGTCCAGCGGTTGAGAGCTAAAATAGATGAACTAAGCTTGCGGTATATACGGAATCTACATGATGATGAGACATATCTTCTTTTCAGCGAGTCGGAACTAGAAGGATTGCCGTCTGAGTACTGTAAGGCAAGTTCTTAATCTATCTTCATGTTCCTTTCTTTTTCCCCTAGATTCTTCTTTTGCTGAAATATATTCCCCTATGGTTTAAGCAAGTGACTGTACAGAAACTGGAGCATTAACAGCTCTCTTAGTCTTACTTTCCTGAGGTTTATTGCTCCAGTTTCTTACATGACAGAAGCATAAAGTGCAACTTTCTCTACACTTGTCTGTATGAATTTGAAATTTGACATATCCACTATTGTTTTGCATCATTTGATGTTCCATTGCAGAGCTTAGAAAAGGACGCGGGCGGAAAATATAAGATTTATATGAGAAGCAATCATATTGTTGCAGTGCTGGAACTTTGCAAGGTATGCTCCTCTGATGCCACATATTTTCTTAGATGTTAGCTTCCTTGTTTGTTAAAAAAGCAAAAACGGAAAGGAGTTTCCTTGTCAACTTTCAAATATCAGGAAGTTGGCTTGGGCTTTGGCTACTGAAGCAAGTACACGGTGCTGTTTCCAGATCAGGGAAATCCTGATTCAAAGTTCGAATAGTTCGTTCAGTTAATAGAACGTGACTTTAGTTTTGCTATATTTTAAGCTCTGATCATTCTATAACTAAGTTCTGATTGTAAACCTGACTCTGTATAAAAGATGGATAGGGTTATGCTCATCTTTCTAAATATTTTCAGGTAGGACAAACAAGGAAGAGAGTTGCGGTGGCGTATGGGAAGAGGTGTGGGCAGGTCAATTTTTCTGTGTTGGAAAGTTTGGTAGGTACTTTGACGTTTTCCCTTCAAAGCTATTGACTCTTGTATAATTTGAAGTTAAGTCTCCATAGTTTCCTATGATGATATGGTCAAATTTTATTACATTGTCCCTAACAGCAATGCGTTTATTGAAACTTGTTTGGGTTCCATTTTAAATGGGAAGTAGCTAACATTACCTGCATGGTATCTGTTAACTATAGTCTATTACTTTCCCTTTCATCATATATAAACAAAGAAAGAACATACAGAATAAAGTGGCATTAAGGTTTAAGAGGCATGGAGGAATGGATTAAAGGCAATCGTAAGGAACATAGTAAAACATTCCAAGTTGGTGGCATGGATTAAAGGCAATCGTAATTTGACAGAGGTTCTTGGAACTCAACAAGGAAATATATCCTTTTGTTTTTTATTGGAGGACAATGCAGCTTTGATTTGTTCATCACTCTTTTTTATTTTGTGGTGGGAATCACTCTTAAATTGCTACCTACTGATGGTACTTCAAAATGATATGAGGAACTATGCGAAGCAGGTTATTTTTTTCTTAATGTAATTATGATGAAGAGAATATCTGCTTTTGTGTTTCAGGTTGAACAGCGGCACAAATATGCTCGCTTACTTGGCTACTTGAACTTTGCAGAATTTGCTCTTGATCTTAGGATGGGAAAGACATCCGCAAAGGTCTGCATAGATTGTTTTATCACTTCTGTTGACATTTACCAATGGGTAAAAGTTGGGGTATAAGTGAGATTATTTGTTATAACCTATCTTTCGGTTTTAAAAAATGGCTTGTGAACATTTGCTTTGTCATTTAGAAAACCTCGTCTAAAAAAACCTGTCTTTCAGTTTATTAACTGATGTTTTTCATTCAGTTTTATAGCTGGTGTTTTTCATTCATTTGAGATCGTGAGATATCTTTCAAAAGTATAGGGCATGCTGGTCATTTTATGATACCTGGATTCTGTGGCTTGCTTGTATACCGATATTTTTAGATGAAAGATCTTATCCTTTCTAAATATGTTATTTATGTTACTGGCGAGTGCTTAAATTACTATTCCTCCTGTCCATAGCACTTCACTTGATGCTTGCTCACTCCTTTTGTTTCAGGTATTTGATTTCTTGGAAGATATCTCTGGCAGTTTGACACATTTGGCAACTAGGGAACTCTCCATTCTGAAGGACATAAAGGTGAGCAGTGTTCGCCCAATTTTGTCTGTATGCTTATCTTCTACTTAATTTTGATTTCATTATATTTTTGTCGTTTGCACCATATTGACGGACCAGAAGAATGAGGACGGAGATCTCCCATTTGGAATTGAGGATCTATTGTATTATATCAAGAGGTCCGAGGCAAAGCACTTTGACCTAGACTTCAAAGCTCTAAAACAGTTCTTTCCTGTGGATTTGGTACTATCTGGCATCTTCAAAGTAATCCAAGATCTCTTTGGTACCCATATTCGCAAGCAAAACTTAATCTATTTGTTTTGTCAAGCCTATGTATGATGTCCAGCCAAATATGTTAATTTGCCTAAAACAGCTACAATTTCTTGATTGTATACAGGATTAAGATTTGAGGAAATTGGGAATGTTGAGGTTTGGCATCCAGATGTTAGTGTCTTTTCAGCCTTTGACTTGATTTCTGGGGAATTGCTGGGGCATTTGTACCTTGATCTGTACACAAGGTTTGCTTTTCCGTTTTAATATATTACAATGGCCATTTGACTTTTTGCAAGTGTTCTTGAAGCATCACTGAATGGTTTTTGCATACAGGGAAGGAAAATATGGTCATACATGTGTTTTGGCGCTTCAAAATAGTGCATTATCACAGGATGGGACTCGACAGGTAACTTATAAGTCTGTAACCCTAACTCTCAAAATTTGTATTAGGAGCTCGTCTGATTATTCTGATTCCGTACTGTGCTTAGAAGTCTGTTTTTGTCTCCAGATAGCTGTGGCATTACTCATATCTCGTTTGCAGAAGGGAAAAGAAGGGAATCCTTGTTTGTTGAGGTTTTCCGAAGTAGTTAGTCTCTTCCATGAATTCGGGCACGTGGTATGTTCTCTACATCAAGTCAAGTCATATAGGTTGAAACAATTCAGATGAGTTTGACATGGTTGGCTTATGGTTGTACGTAGGTCCAAAATATCTGCAACCGCGCATCATATACCAGGTTCTCTGGTATGCGTGTTGATCCTGATTTTGTTGAGATCCCTGCTCTGTTGATGGAGAACTGGTAATGATTTCAAATGGCTGTTTTCAATTTTGTCTTGATTTGTGAGATGATAATTGTATGTACCTCACATTATTTGCTGATGTTTTAGGTGCTATGAGAGCTCCATATTGAAGTTGATATCTGGGTTCCATCAGGTAAATCCAATCTTTTATTTATCTAATCTTGCATATGCAATGGTCTAATCATGCCGTGTTTAAAGACAATTACTATATTCTTAGATGCTCTTGTTATATGTTAACATAGTTTTATGGCTTGATGTTACTTCTGTAGGATATCACAATGCCGATCAAGGACGAAACTTGCAAGTCCCTAAAAAGATGGCGGTACTCATTTTCTTCTCTTAAATTGAAGCAGGAGATTCTTTATTGTAAGTCCTAATATCTACCCGTATCAATCTGTTTTGGTTTGTTTGTCTTTCTCTGATGCCCCCATGCTATTTCTCGATGCTAATATCTGGTTTTTATGCTTAACATGAATCGAAACTTGCATCTCAGGTCTTTTTGATCAAATCGTACATTCTGCTGATAATGTGGACATTGTCGAGTTATACAAGCATCTTCATCTAAAGGTAAATGGACTACCTGCTGCTGGAAGTTATTTCACATGCAATGATAGTAATATAAGAGCAATAACGTTCAATCTGGACTGTGACGCACAATCCCTCATCCAAACGAGCTATAACTTCTTTTCTTCTCCTTGCAGGTCATGTTAGGGCTGCCAATGTTGGAAGGCACCAACCCAGCTTCGTGTTTCCCTCGTAGTGCCATAGGTTATGAAGCAGCGTGCTACAGTCGAATATGGAGCGAGGTCTGACTCAAGTCTCTCCAACTTAACCTGATAAAGAAGTCCAGAAATTTCTTCAACTTCCTTCCGTCCACTTCATCTAATCACACTTCCCCGTCACCCCATTCCCAGGTGTTTGCAGCTGATATCTTCGCGTCCAAGTTTCGTGGCAATCTCTTGAAACACCAAGTCGGCATTCAGTTCCGGAACCAGGTCTGGTGTTTCCCGAAATCCCTTCTCTCCACTTAGCTTCTCGCCATTGCACGTTGCCAGGTTAGTTGAGTCTATTTCTTTCTGCCATTTTTCCAGGTATTAGCCCCTGGAGGAGCGAAAGAGCCCATCGAACTCTTAACCGAGTTTCTCGGCAGAGAACCCTCCGTTCAAGCCTTCATAGACAGCCAATCTCAACACTAAACGGGGGGGAAAAAATCGCCAGAAAAGTGAACGTTTTCCGGTTGACTAATTCAGTCTTCTCCATCGTACGTTCTTTAACCCCACTTTCGTAGTTCGTCCGTTGGGTTGGCGGGTTCCATGTTCTGTCATCTTTGTTCAGTTTCTTTTACCCTTCACAAACACGCTAGGTATCAAAGGCGGAAAAGAAGAAAACGGAAAAATGAAGAATCCTGTTTTTTCCTTTTGTGGGGTCAGAAGAACATGTTCTTATTCTTCTTCCTTCCTGTTGTTGCTTTAATTCAACTTCTCTTTCCTTCTGTTCTCAGTGTTTAGCTCGGTTATAAACTTAAATCTCAACGGTAGAGTGCTTTAGCTGGCGAAATCTCATTCATTTTCGATCCATCGATTGAGAACGCGTAAGAATGTCTTTGGGATGATCAAGAACTCTTTCACACGATAGTCTTCCGTCTTCTAAATGTTATCGTCCATTATAATTCATAGAAGTTAGCGGTGTGATAATTCTATCAACACTGCGTTAAGTTTCCAGAAAAACCTCTTCTCTCCTCCTAATTCTATTTTGTTCACATTTTCGACGAATTAACAAAAAAACGTGTCACCATACCATGTTGATCAGTTTAGACTACGTACTTACAAGTTTCAACAACCTAATTATATGTCGTTTATTGAGCTGTTTTGTGAATAGACAGACTATGAATGTTATTAAAAGTCGGAAAGATTCTGCCGAATAATGCAAAACGAGTGAGGTCAGATCAAGACAAAAACACAATGTTAATGTATGATTAAGCTTTGAAAAATAAGATATATAGATAGATAAGAATACTGATGATGTTTCCATTTCCCTTTAATTAAGTTAACATCATGCAAACGTGGCCAATAATGGGACTGATTTTCCTGTATGGGGACTTCATATGGCTGGCTTTATATATATATATATATTAGTATTTGTTAGGATGTCTTGGGAAATTGACAAAGTAAGAGACATACAAATTTATTTAGTTCACTAACACAATGTGTATTAACTAGTTCATAAGTAGAAAAGAGTCGGTTTCACTATATTTGAAGATATCCATAATCTCTTCTCCAAATGACCTAATATATTAAATCGTGTATAAGCCAATACACCGTGACTTCCAATCGAAGTCAGAATTTTTTTCAAGTTATAACATCAATATTATTAGTATAGAGAGAGAGATTGTGCTGCCATGTTGATATCGGTCTCCATTTTTGACTTGGAATGATCGGAGAATGAGTCTAGGAAGAGCCCGTCAATGAAGAAAAGTTTGATGGGCTAGCATAGAAGCAGCATTGATTAGACTATGGAAATTGAGGTGGGAAAATTAGGAACATGGCAAGGAAAAAAGCATTTATTAATCTCAAGTACAAAGTACATTTACAAAGTCTAGTTTTTTTTTAATTAATTAATTTATTTCCTTACAGAATTAGAAAGATTGAGAATTACAGCATTGCATGATTCACTGGCGTCAGCCAACGGCCGGATGGGCTTGCTTAAACACCGATGGGTCTGTAAACCATGCTCCACCAAGCACGACAGCGGGAGGTATTGTTCGAGGAGATGATGGACGCTTTCTTAGAGCGTATACAGTGAACCTTGCCAGAGAATCTATCACCTATGCAAAATTAGCAGCCATAATGCACGGTCTTAAGATCACTTGGGATCTCGGGATTAGGAAGGTTGTTATTCAAATTGACTCGCAGATAGCGATCAGTCTCATCCAGTCAGCATCTCCATCAAATCCGCATGTAGTTCTCATTGCGGAAATCAATCGACTTCTAGCCCTGCAGTGGCAGGTCCGCCTTGAGCATACTTATCGGGAAGGAAACTTTGTCGCGGACTTCCTTGCGTCTTTGGGTCACTCTCTAGCTGTTAGGGAACATGTGTTTACGTCCCCTTTTCTTTTGCTGAACTTTTGGTTGTACTATGATCTTATTGGGGTCTCGACTTCTGGCTGCTCCCTTTAGCGCTCCGTTTCCGACAAAAAAAAAAAAAGATTGAGAATTCAATTATCATGGTAAAATTGACATTTTTATGTGTGAATCAAATAAGATTGAGAAATTTTAATTATGGTAAAATTGACATTTTTATGTATGAATCAAATAAGATTAAGAAATTTTAATTATGACATGTGCAAGTCGATAATGATAAATGAATACCTTAACTGTCTATAACGTGCAATCTTATAGTTGATTGGTGGTCTTGGTGAAGAAACTAGTGAATGAGCGAGACAAACATCTCAATTAGTAGAGTAGAGTAGAGGGCATTTTCACGGATTGTGCATGACAAGACAATCATAGATGAAACTCTTGTGCTCAGTCTGCTGGGTAAGTTGCGGTGTCATTCATAGACTAGTTTGAGAACTAAGACCGCATGGGTTCCCAATATTGCCTAGCTCTAGATTTTAGTAATACTTCTACATTCAAGGTTGATATCCAAGGCCTTAATGAAATTATCATCGTTGCAAGTGACAAGCTCATGTCTCATGATTTGTGAAACCATATTGGAGATCATGTCGAACTTATTTCAATGAGTAGCATATCGGTTAATGTCATCATTAATATAAAATGAAAACAAAATTATATATTCATCTAACATCATATCATAATATAACACCAACCAAAGCGGAATCGTATTACTTACTGCAAGTTGCCAATTTAACGACTTAAAACCAACTAAACGAAAAATTTCCTAATAATTATGTATTTTTTTATGGGAGCGAATACTGTACAAAACCCCAGCCTGCTAAACCCTGTCGTAACATCGTATCTATCATTGTATCACACAAGTAGTGACACAAGGATACGATCAGAGTTTTGTAGGGATTTGCAGGGAAAGGGTTTTATAACATAATCCAGACTTTTTTATGTGCAATTTATGTATTTTTGGGTACTAATTAAGAAGATGGTTTGCTTAAAGTATTTATTATTGTTGTTGTATGCATTCTATTCATAACAAAACTCTTGCTAAGTCTTCTATGTCAAATTTTCCTCCAGCCTTCAAACTTTTACCAAGTGACCACAACGACGGCCAGTAGTCAATTAATCAAGAAGAAAACTCAAAACCCAATAATCAAAGGAAAAAAGAAAACAATTAATTTTCTTCGTCACCAATCACCCAAAATTTCAGACGGGAAATACGAGAAGAAAGCAGGGGAGCAGAAACAAGTTTGAAGTTTGAAACTCCCAACTTTTCAATCATCAAAGCACAAACCCCTCTCTCTCTCTCTCTCTCTCTCTCTCTCCACAACTTTACTCTTGCTCTCTACTCTTTACTTTTCTCTCCATCCCGTGCGTCCAACTTTCCAATCTTTCTCTCCTCTTCTCTCATCTCTGCATGTTCTTCTTTTCCAGCCCCTGATCGTTTATTCAGAAACTTCCCAACTTTTCTCCTCCCTTTCTAAACCAGCGGTAGTCTGATTATCTTATCCCGTTTTGCTACGTTGTCCAAGCGAGGAGATCGGGGAATGTTGGTCGCTGTCGTAGCGAATGTCTCCCAAGTAACAAAGTTGCCGCTTCTGGGTTCGTTATCTCTGTTCTTGCTGATCTTACTTCTGAAAAATTGACTTTTACCCTGATGGGTTCGTGACTTCGTGATTTTCTGCCACAAAGTTTGCAACTTTGATGCTGGATTGAAAAGGGTTTTGCTTGATTGATTGATTTGCGTTGAGGGGGGAAGGGGAAAAAAAGTCAAGAGGATCGTTTTGGGATAAACTGTGGTTGACTTTTTTGGATTTAGAAAGGTTAACTCTTGGTGGGTTTAGGATTATTATTGTGAATTATGATCAAGCAGTTGCTGGGCAAGATTCCTAGGAAGTCGTCTAAATCGGCTGGAAATGGAGAAAACGGAAGGAAGAATGGTAAAAATTCAAAAGCTGTTGCTAATACTGTTTCAAAGGGCAGTAATTTTGGGGTCGATTCTTACATCGGGTATGAACGGTTCAACAATCAGCCTGGTTCAGATTCCGGGCAGAACAATGGAACCATGATTTCAATGAAGCATCAGAATGGCAACCTAGGATTATACTCCTACGAAGTGTTGCCAGGATTCAAAGATGTTCCAAACTCTCAGAAGGAGAGTTTGTTCTTTAGAAAGCTAAAGCTATGCAGCATTGTATTCGACTTCACCGATCCAGCAAAGCACGTTAAGGAAAAGGAGATCAAGCGACAGACATTGCTGGAGCTTGTTGATTATGTCACTTCTGCAAATGGGAAGTTCAGTGAAGCTGTTGTCCAAGAAGTGGTCAAGATGGTATCAGTCAACATGTTCAGGACGCCTAGTCCTCAACCCCGGGAGAATAAAGTTGTGGATGGTGTGGACTTGGAGGAAGAAGAGCCTACGATGGACCTCGCTTGGCCTCATTTGCAAATCGTCTATGAGGTCTTCTTGAGATTCGTGGCATCTTCTGAGACTGATGTCAAGTTGACTAAAAAGTACATTGACCAGGCGTTCGTTCTCAAGTTGTTGGACTTGATTGATTCTGAAGATCCTAGGGAAAGAGAGTACCTCAAGACGATTCTTCATAGGATATATGGGAAATTCATGGTACATCGTCCATTCATTAGGAAATCCATCAACAATGTGTTCTATCAGTTTGTTTTTGAGACCGAGAAGCACAATGGGATAGCTGAGCTTCTGGAGATCTTGGGGAGTATCATTAATGGGTTTGCCTTGCCTCTCAAGGAAGAGCACAAGATGTTCCTCGTTCGTGCTCTAATTCCATTGCATAAGCCGAGGTGCTTGGCGATGTACCACCAGCCTCTGTCTTATTGTATAACACAGTTTGTTGAGAAAGATTGCAAGCTCGCAGATGTTGTGATTAGGGGGTTGTTAAAGTATTGGCCGGTTACTAATAGCTCGAAGGAAGTCATGTTTCTGAATGAGCTTGAGGAGGTACTCGAAGCAACTCAGTCACAGGAATTCCAGCGATGCATGGTTCCTCTTTTTCATCAAATCGCGCGGTGTTTAAGTAGCTCTCACTTTCAGGTAACTGAGTTAGTTCTTTTGGTTTTGGATTGTTGGTGATGTTCCAATGTCTGATGTTGCAAATCAGGAGAGTTTCAGTCTTAATTGTTTAATTAGTTTCAAATTGTTGGTGAAGTTCTAATGTCTGATCTTGCAAATCAGGGGTCCTTTACTCTTAATTGTAGAATTAGTTTCAGATTGTTGGTGATGTTCTAATGTCTGATGTTGCAAATCAAGAGTCTTTCAGTCTTAATTGTTATTTTCAAGCATGTGTTTTGAGTAGAAGCATTGCTTGTATGAATATGATCACCAAAGAAGCAGGAGAGAAACCACAAATAAGTGATCGGTAGGTGCGAGTTGCTTCACGATAAGTTTGCATTGGCTGAAATAGATTTGGGGTCATTAACAAGTTGGTCAGTTGAGTCTGTTTTCTAATGAACTTAATGAAGTTTAAAAGAATGTAACATATCCGTCACTATCTATCTCCATCTCTGGCAAGCTTTTTATGTTGAGATATTTTATATCAGCATATGAACTCACCAAATCAATAGTCGAAAGTTATCGGGTAGTGGATGAAGAGTAGTTTTCTGAAATCTGTTAGGTAAAGTACTGGGATGGGTTTGGAGATAGTGTTGGTGCAAATGATACAGCTAATCAGGGTCTATAAGGCCATTTTTACCACTAATATGGCTGATCAGGCACACTAACCTGGACAGTTTGGAGGGAAAACCTGACCGCAGTGTATGAGTTCAGAAATGGATTGTGTAATTGATTCGAATGAAACGTAAACCTGGCATTGTTTAATCTTCTGTTACTCATGTATATTATACAAAAGCCCATAACCATTGCTTATGATTTCAGGTTGCTGAAAGAGCATTATTTCTGTGGAACAATGATCCAATCGAGAATTTGATCAGACAGAACCGGAAGGTCATTCTGCCCATTCTTTTCCCAGCACTTGAGAGAAATGCAAGGAATCACTGGAACCAAGCTGTCCGTAGCTTGACTTTAAATGTCCGCAAGATATTTGAAGATCTTGATCCTGAGCTCTTCAATGATTGCTTGCTGAAGTTTCAGGAGACTGAGAAGAAAGAAGACGAGACCAAAGCGAGATGGGAAGCCAGATGGAGACGCTTGGAAGAGATGGGTGCTCAGAAAACTGCAGGTAATTACAATACAACAGCCTGCTTTCCTTGGAAACCTTTCTAATTATCAGAGATGTTGTTGTAGTTTGGCGTAACTGTTTGCATGAAAACTTCGTAGGAACTTTTCTTGCTGTGAAATGTCGTTCTTAAGATTGTAACTCCATAAAGGGCCAATTGCAAACAGCTTTGTTAAAAATGTATTGAGAAAAGAATCAGCTTTCTTGAATATCTATCGTTCTTTCGCACCATGCAATGTGTGTAAGCAAGTGGAACACTATGGAAATGCATCAAGCTTTCCGTCCACCTGTATAATCATTGATTTCTCTTCGTTGTTCATCTTTCAACAGGTAAGTAGAAAGGGAAGCTAGCAAGCAATGCTGTTTGGCGCGAAGGACGGGATTCTCGCTATAAATGTGGCAGCCTTTTGCATCGAAAAATGGGGTTCTTCTTCTGCAAGATAGACCTGCGAACCTGACTAGCGGATGAGATAACCGAAATGGTACACCATTGATGACTTGGTGAGGTTTTTTGTCTTTGTATTGGAAGATTGAAGCTGTACTGCTAAACGTGAGAAGCCAGGTCCATGAAACTACTATGTGGAAAGGGGTTAAGTTGCTGAGACTGTTAGAAGAAAGAATATTTGTATTGGAAAGCTACAAGTTTGGTGCTTTCAATTGCAGAAAAGTGGTGTATGTTGAACTTTAAGTGAGCATTAAGATGTGAAATAGGTTAGTGAGCAGGGGTGTGGATGGATGTATCTTGTCATGCAATGTCACTCGAGTTTGAATTATCAGTTGAATATTTAAAGAGCAAGATAAGAAGTTTCTTATCTTGCTTGCTTTCTGTTTTGAGGGTAGTGATGAGGAGGAGACAACAAAAAGGTAAAGAGAAAGAGAAGTAAAAGGCCGGAAGTAGTTTTAGAGTTACTTATTTGAACGGGAAGATCCCAAACAGCTATAGATATTCATTGGCTCTCAGGGCTGCAAATGAGTGAACGGCTCGACACGGGAAAAGTTCATTCATAACCCGGCTTGTTAGTAAACGAGTCGAGTTTGAGCTCATACTTATTCGGGGCAAGTCAGTTTGACTCAATGGTTCACCTAGTTTAACATGTGAGTTGGCTCAATAGTTTGTTTAGGGAGCCAAATCGATTAGCGATTTATGAGTGAATCAATATATATAATTTCTGATGTGACTTCTTAATAATTTATACGTTTATTAAATTATATATCTTATAATATATGATGATTTCTAACTTTAATTTCGTGACTAAATATTTCGCATTTATAATTTGAAAGATAAATGATGTATTGTAGAAAGCTTAGTTAAAAATTATGAACTAAATTTATTATACTAAGTATATAAACATGGGATCAATTAGTGATGAAATATTTACTATTAATTTTGTTTCATTAACCACATGTATCATATGTGGCATACAAATATTATGGATCGAGAATCGGTCATCCTTACCTGCTGGGTTTAGTTTGTTTATGGGTAAATTGCAAGTTTGGTCATTGAAATTACTTAAAAAGTTCACGCTTGTCATTAAAATTAATTTATTTCATACGTAGTCATTCAAATTAGTTCAACAGTTCAAGTTTGGTCACTCTTCGTTAAGTTTTTCTGACGTGACAGTCAACTCTGAGTTGACTGTCAAATAAGTGACATGGCAATAATAAAAATAATAAATTTAATATTTTAGTAATTCCACCACCCTTAAACAAAATATTAAAATAAATAAAACAAAAAATAAAATTTAATCCTTTATTACTCAGCTACACATTATCAAATACTAAAGGGAAAACAAACAAACAGAGAAGATTAATTAACGAAAAAATAAAAAATAGGAAAGATTTCATAGCCCACGAGGATACATGATTTCCCCTTTTCTTGTTTCAATCGGAAGGAGCGGAAGCCAATATCTCCTTCTGCTGCGCCCATGTCTCGCTGGTCGCAGAAGTTAATTTGCTAACTGCATTATTCGTTAGCAGATACTCACAGGGCCAGATTTTGGGCCACGTCTGCTTGGGCTTCATCCAACGGAGGAGAGAGGCGGCGGGGTGGTGGCTCAATTAAGTGACCTGGAGATGGGCTTCCGTGTAGAAGCAGGCCCAGCGTGCGGCGCAGAAGGCGAGCCGAGCAAGTGGCGTGGTGGGCCCGACTTCAGTTTGGGCGGGATTTTGGGTTGGAGTGGAAAGAGAACGAAATTTTTGGGCCCATGTGATATTTATGTATGTTTGTTTGTGTGGATATTTATTTGTTTTCAGTCGATATTATTATGTGTTGTGTTGATATTACTTTGCATCATTGTTGAAATGAACTAGTATTCTTCCTTCGCAAACCAATATTCATCATTAAATTAATGTTTAACGGCGGCCCAAAATAACCCAACCACCATAAACTGATTACACCAATTTAGAGTTTAAGTTTTAGGTTTTAGGGTTCTGGTTTTCAATTTGTGAAGGATTGGAATATTGTGTCTTACATCAAATTAAACACACTATCAAGTCCTAACACATAAGGCTTGCAACCTTAGTTAGGGCTGCCCACCGAGGGCCCATGGGCCGAAGGCCCATGGAATAATAATAGTTTTTATTGTTTATAGTTTATTTTTTAGGGTTTAGGTTTTAGGTTTGGTTTAGAGTTTAGGGTTTACGCTATAGAGCTTAGGGTTAAGTTTCAACATTAGGGTTTAAGGTTTAGTCTGGTCAGTATGAATATCTATTCTTTCCTGATTATATTGTTTTTAGAGTTTATTTAGTAGTGTCCAGTGTTTAGGTTTTGGGGTTAGGGTTTCTTGTTGAAAAATTAACAGCTTCTACAAAGTAGGTAATATTAGATAGAAGGGACGTTTAATGTTTCAACAAATTGATATATACTTCTATGTTCTATGTCGTAACAATTTAGCTGACGTACGATAATACGAACAAAGTAGGTCATATTAGATAGAAGGGACATTTATTTGAACTTGAGAAAATATTCCTTTAGTGCATGTGTTTGGATATTTGTGTGGAACCTTTGAATATTCTCGGCTTGGGCAAATACCTTTGGATATTATTATTATTATGTCATAGTGATAATATCCATTTTGGGATCACATGATATTCTTCTGAGACAGAAGGATATTAGACTGGGTGGTGTGGATATTTGTCTGGGTAGTGTGGATATTCTTTTTCGTTTTAGGGATTAGGGTTCATTAGTTCATGTTTTCGGATATTTTTTCGGGACGTTTGGATATTCTAATGGGGCACTTTTGGTAATTATTCCGATGTGATCCTTTGTTTATTTAAGCATCTAGCACTTTTTGTAACTATTCGGATTAGTGTACAACAATAAGATATTAGTCTGTGTGTGATGGATATTAGTCTGTTATATATGGATAATCTTAATTTTGGGATCACATGATATTTTTCTCAGACGGTGGGATATTAGACTGGGCGGTGTGGATATTCATTTTAGTTTTAGGGTTCATGGTTCATTAGTTCATATTTTCGGATATTTTTCTGGTACTTTGGATATTCTAATGGGGCACTTTTGGTAACTATTCCGATATGATCCTTTGTTTATTTAAGCATGTAACACTTTTGGTAATTATTCGGATTAGTGTACAACAATAAGATATTAGTCAGTGTGTGATGGATACTAGTCTGTTGGATTTTGGTGTGGATACTTTTTTGGAGCCATCCGATACTTTTTTGGAGCCATCCGGTATTATTAGTGTGTGGTGGATGTTAGTCCGTGTGTTATGGATATTATTCTGTTATATGTACAATATTATTTAGGTGTCACTAGATATTTGTCTGAGACGTTTGGATATTGTTCTGTAGGGTTTGTGTTAAGGTTTAGGGTTTAATGGTTTAGTTTTGGTTTGAATTTATATTAGTTCATGTTTTTGTATATTTGACTGGGACGTTTGGATATTCTAATGAGACACTTTTGGTAATTGTCCATTAAATAACAATAGTTTTTATGGTTTAGGGTTTGTGTTGGGAAGAGGGTTAAGAGTTTAGGGTCTAGCTTTGGTTTGAAGTGATATTAGTTAATATTTTCGGAAATTTTCTTGGACATCTGTATATTCTAATGGGGCACTTTTGGTAACTATTAAGATATTGTCCAACGTTTATTTAAGCATCTAGCACTTTTGGTAACTATTTGAATTAGTGTACAACTATAAGATATTAGTCATTGTGTGGCGGATATTAGTCAGTACATGTTGGATACTATTTAGTTTGTGGTGGATGTTAGTTAGTGTGTTATAGATATTATTCTGTTATATTTACAATATTATTTAGGTGTCACTAGATATTTGTCTAAGACGTTTGGATATTGTTCTGTAGGGTTTGTGTTAAGGTTTAGGGTTTATTTTTTTTTAGGGTTAATGGTTTAGTTATTAGTCTTGTTGTCGTTTGCAATGAATGGATATTAGTTTACGTGGTTCAGATATTAGCTTTGGGTTGAATTGATATTAGTTCATGCTTTCGAATATTTGTCTGGGACGTTTGGATATTCTAATGTCACTTTTGGTAACTATTTCGATGTGATCCTTTGTTTATTTAAGCATCTAGCACTTTTGATAACTATTCGGATTAGTCTACAACTATCAGATATTAGTCAGTATGTGGTGGATATTAGTCTGTCTTAGTGATAATATCCATTTTGGGATCCCTTGATATTCTTCTGAGAAAGAAGGATATTAGACAGGGTGGTGTGGATATTCTTCTGGGTAGTGTGGATATTCGTTTTAGTTTTAGGGTTTAGAGTTCAGTAGTTCATGTTTTCAGATATTTTTCTGAGACGTTTGGATATTCTAATGGGGCACTTTTGGTAACTATTCTGATATGATCCTTTATTTATTTAAGCATCTAGCACTTTTGGTAACTATTCAGATTAGTGTACAACAATAAGATATTAGTCAGTGTGTGATGGATACTAGTCTGTTGGATTACGGTGTAGATACTTTTTTGGAGCCATCCGATACTATTATTAGGGTTTTGTGTTATGCTCACAAAAAGGGTTTGGTACTCGAGTAGATTCGGAATAGTGATTAGGGTTTTAGTGTTAGAGTTTAAGGTTTCTTTTTTAGGGTTAAGGTTTAGTTTTTAGGTTTAGGTGGTCTTCTTGTGGTCGGATATTAAACTGGGTGGTGTTTGTATTTTTTTTTGCAATGAATGGATATTAGAAGGGTGTCTATGTGGACGTGTATGAGATCATAATATCCAGACAACGCAGATTAATATCCATAAATTTCATAAATAATATCCAGACCTAACATAATAATATTCCAGAATAACAAACTCAAATCCATAATAAAAAAGAGTTGTTTTATCGACAAACCACGATAAAACTAGTATTCAATGCCATTACAACTTGGCAATCCCAAAATCTCAAATCCGAAAAAGCACAACCACATAAGAAATGAGAAAGCAATAGTTTTGAGCCAGTGATGTGCCTCCACCTCCCCTTCTCATGGAGGAGTTGGAATCGAACAACTTTTGGATCTTGTCATCTTGCAAAATTCCTGAAATACATGAAAAGATATCATTAGGCATATGCACAGTCCAGACTAATTTCCATATAGGGCATACAAATATCCAGACCTAGCATAAAAATATCCATGCATCATGGGCATGCTAAATACCGACATTCAACAAACTGGTATCCCATAGTTTGGCCCGAAGTTTGGCATAAGTGACAGTTCTGGCCCCATTTTTTAAATAAGACTTTTATGGCCTACTTTTGAAATTATTGGACAAATTTGGCCCAAAATTTTCTTTGACCGTTAATATTAACGGTCAAACACTATTCCGTTAGTGACTCAGCAAACAATCACTGATGTGGCATGCCACATAGCTAAATAATATTATTTTAATTTAATAATTCAATTAAAATAAAAATTAGCAAATTAATAAAATCCTCTTATTATCCCAAAATCCAAACCCTAGGACGCTCCACCGCCGCTTCCCCATTTCTTCGGCGACCCAAATCCAAATCCCCTCTTCTTACATGCTCTGCAGTATACTTCTGTTTTTTAGGCCTGGACCAGAGCATTACCATACCCCATTAAACAATCCAACATGGAAAGACCCACAAGGATGAGAGCAATTCCAGGACGGTGGGAGGAGAATCCACCCCATCTCGTTACTTCCCTTTCTCTCATGAACTTCCAGCCTCCGTCCTCGATGCTTTTTTCTCCTTTTACCTCCAGCCCACGAACCCGATCGACGATTCCGTCGAGATCAGCATTTTCGACACCACCAAGTACTTCAACGGCGAGGCTGAGAATCCCAAACTCGGAAACAGAGTATCCCCTGTTGTTGGTAATGGTAATAACTCCGGTATCGTCGTTTCCGATCCGCCCAGATTCTCGACCGCTTCCTAGTCGGTGGATGGGTATGGATACGCCAGCCGGAGACCGAACCGGGTTGTTCCACGCCACGCCACAACTTCATCGGAAGCCAGCTGGAATAGCCAGACCGGGCTGTTGTCGAACCCGCCGGGCCATGGCTATGTCAGTGAGGCATCCTCCAGTTTCCCTCACCGATGATGGAAGAAGAGAGGGTCGGCGAAGAATGGAGAAGCAGCAGTGGAGCTTCGTCAAGTCCTAGGGTTTGGATTTGGGAATTTGGGATAATAAGAGGGGATTTTCTTTATTTTTTATTTTAATTGAATTATAAAAGTAATATAATATTATTTAATGATGTGGCTTGCTACATCAGCGATTTTTTGCCGAGTCACTAACGGAATAGTTTTTGACTGTTAATATTAACGGTCAAAGAAAAGTTTGGGTCAAATTTGTCCAATAATTTCAAAAGTAGGTCATAAATGTCTTATTAGAAAAATTGGGTTAGAAGTGTCACTTACGCCAAACTTGGGGCCAAACTAGGGTATTAACCCTAAATAATATCTCAGGTCAACAAACTACCATATTAACGAGCAAAACTCAGAACCCCCAAAACAATATCCACATTCAACAAATTGGTATCCCAGGCATGCTAGATAATATCCCCGATCGACAAACTACCTTATTAATGAGCAGAACTCAGAACCCCCCAAACAATATCCAAATTCAACAAACAGGTATCCCAAGCATGCTAAATAATATCACACGTCAACAAACTACTATATTAATGAGAAAAACTCAGAACCCCCCAAACAATATCCACATTCAACGAACTGGTATCCCAAGAATGCTAAATAATATTTTAAGACAACAAACAACATAATAACGAGTAAAACTCAGAACCCCCAAATCGAAAGAATCCCAGATCCCCCAAATCGAATCCCAAGGCATAGAAAGTGAATCTCAAATCCCCCGACAAGAATCCCAGATCCCTAACAACGAATCTCAAATCCAAAAAATGAAGCAAAAAAAAAAAAAAAAAAAAACTCAGATCTAATTGAATCCATGAAACCCTAAATCAAATAACAAGAATCCCGAATCTCCCAAATCGAATCCCAGATCCCAGCCATAGAAAATACCAGATCCCCCGAATCGAATCACAAGGCACTGAAAGCGAATCTCAAATCCCCCAACAAGAATCCCAGATCCCCAATGACGCATCTCAGATCCAAAAAACGAAGCAAACAAAACTAAGATCTAGTCGAATCCATGAAACCCTAAATCATAAATGATCACAAATCTCCCATTTCGAATCCCAGATCCTAGCCATAGAAAATACCAGATCCCCCAAATTGAATCCCAAGGCACAGAAAACGAAACCAGGGTGCTGGAATCTTGTGCCGCGGATCCTGCCGAGCGATTGAAGTTCGCTCCAGTGGCCGCTTCGACCGCAGAGGAGGTGCGACGGGTGATGGGGTCGTCGGCGGGTTGGGAGAAGACGGTGGCAGACGATGCAGCTCTCATTGGTCTGGAAACGAAGGAGATGGAGGCAAAGAAAATGGGATGCGGCGACAGCGGCGACTTTTGCCCTTTCCGCGAACCGTTGAAGGAACGGCTGATGGCGGGGTCAACGAAGGAGAAGCGCAGTGACATTGTTCTCATGATCCCTAGGTTAACCTCCACCCACGCACAACAAGAGGCCGAGTCATTGGGCCAAATTGGCCGGGCCAAGTGGTCTAGGAGAATGGGAAGAATGGGCCGAAAAGTCATGGGGCAGGAGCTAGCACAAGAAAAGAAGGGTGTTGGGCTCTTGTTTGGCTCACCAGATCAGATGAGCGGGTCACTAATTGAAGTGGCTTGGGCTTTGAGTGGACCAGCTCCTGGGCCGCGCATGTTGGGGCTAACAAGGTGTCTTCTCTATGGTACTGGGCCAAAGGTTGAGCACATTGGGCCGTGTCTGCAAGGAGTGATTGAGCCCAATATACATTGTGTTCTGCTGAAAGGGGGCTTAGAGGAAAAGGAAGATGAGATTAAAGGCTTATCTGGTGGGCTAGTAAGAGAGAGTGGCCCAACATTAATTGGAGAAGTGATAACGATGTAATTGCACATATTTGCGCCCCTAGTTCTTATCCGTTTGAGGGGCATAGTCGTGTATTTTTGTCCTATTTTACGCCGGGTTGTGCTATTTTGTCATATTTTAGGTCCCAGGCGTCAAAGGAAAGGCTAAGCACGAGTTTCGGGCCATTCGGAAGTCATTTCGTCGAGTTGGAGCCAAAACACGAGCACACCTAAAACAGAACACGGCCGTGTTCTGTGGCCGTGCTGTTACTGCCGAGAGCTAATTGAGTTTGGCAAATTCAAGCTGCAAACACGGGCTGAAAGCACGGCCGTGTCCACCAAAGCACGGCCGTGTCCTCCCAAAAGCACGACCGTGTTTCTCCCAACACAATGGCCGTGTAATTAACCCTAGCCAAAGCACGGGCGGGCTGGAGCAAAGCACGGCCGTGTCCTCGACCGTGCTTTGCCCAGTGATGCCTTTTTAAGCAGATTTCAGCCAAAACAGAAGGGGATTCGAGTTTTGAGAGAGATAGAGCGATTCCTAGAGAGAGAAAGTGACGAACAAGAGTCTCCAAGTGACCTAGCTTGATCTTCAACACCATTGGAGGCCAGTTTGAGCTTGGAGAAGTGCCAATCAACGTCCAGGAGCAGGAATCCATCCTTCACAGTATGAATTCCGCGTCTGATTCTGCTTTTGCTTCTTTCTCCATGGAGTAGTTCTCCCATTCATCTGGGTATGGGAAACCCTAGATTTGTATGTTAGGTTTGATTGTATGAACCCAAGTACTGATTCTATGAGTTGATTATATTCGGTTGAGGCTTGAATGATTAAATGACTTGAATCCTGATCAAATTCCTGTTATTTCTGCTTTAACCTAGAATGAGAATATCTGCCTAGGTTGATAGAGCATCCTTGATTGAAGGTAGGGATTTAGTGACTTTAGTCGAGGAGCCAACTCACTATTCTGTACCGAATTCACTTCGGTAGTGGAGGTTTTGTTCGTAGGGCCTCGATCTGTTTACTCCGGTGGAGGTTAGTCGCCCGCTAGAGACTCAGATTGAGAGGGCCTGAAGACCTTTAGTCGAGACTTCAGGCTGTTTAAGAACCTTCCGCAGTATAACTATCATAGAAACTGAACTTGGTAATTGCAATCCGGCTTAACTGCAGTCTAGGGGGAACCATATCCGGGTGACCTCTCTTAACCTGAATACAACAGTTTACTTGCTTTGTTAGTTTGGTAGTTTAGACTTGCATTAAAGTTTCATTGCTAGATAACAAGAATTCACTGAGTAGTCATCAAATCTAGGACCCGGGTTGACATTTAAACCCAAACCCGCTATACTACGCTTTAGGAAGTGGTTTCACTTGGCCAATTCCTGGAGTGACAGTAGAAGTGAGTCAAGTTTTTGGCGCCGTTGCCGGTGACGGCTAGGTTTTTGAAGAAAAGTGATTTCTGTTAATTTAGCTTTTCTTTTTGCTTTGTTTGCTTTGTCCCACTTGTGCCTTCACGGGTTTGCTTGCTTGAGTGTGTGCAGGTAGTGCATGACCCGTAGCCAGTCGGGAGGTTTACTGCCGTTGAATCCAGAGATTGATATTTCTATGATGGGGGTTGGGCCTAGCAGAGTCGTGTGGGCCCCAAACCCAGAATCGTCGTTCTCTGTGAATTCTTTTTACAGGTGCTGGGCCGAAAGACGCTTTCAGGGTACAGGTGATTTCCCTACTGCAGCTGTTTGGAAAGGAGTTGTTCCTCCCAAAGTGTGTGGGTTTCTATGGTTGGTGTTTCATAAAAGCATCATTACCTTGGACAACCTCAAAAGAAGGGGCTGGAAGTTGGCAAACAGATGCGAATTGTGCTATTGCCAAGAGGAAACTATTGACCATCTTCTAACGGAGTGCGCTTTCACCAAGGATATTTGGAGGAGGTTGCAGCGTGTTCAGAGGATGTGTGTGGTTTCTACTGGAGACATAACTGATATCATTAGGAGGTGGCCTTCGGCTCATCCAAATGATTTGGATGGTTGGTTTCTTTACTGCCTCCTTCATGCTGTATGCTGGAACGTGTGGAAAGAACGTAATCAACGCTTATTCCGCCAAAGTTACTGGGAAGCGAAGGAGGTGGCTTGTATAATCGCTCGTAATGCATTTGATTGGATCTCGACTCATGGAAAGGTGAACAAGAATGATGTGGCTGACAAGCGAGTTCCCTCTTTGCATATGATTTGCCAATGATTGGGATGTGCTCCTTTTGGGTTTTTGCTGTCATGTTTCGGCTGATCTCTGGTGTTGGGTTCATGCGCCTCTTCTAGCGGCTGACTTCTGTTTCGGCTGATTTTTGGTGACTTTCGATGTTCTGTGTTGGTAGCCTTTCCCTCTCTTTTGTAGGCTGCTTGCCTTTTTCTTTTTTGTTGGAGACTTGTTGTTGGGTTTCATCCCCTGTAGGTTTCTATTTGATTTGATCGCTGCAGGGATGGCCTGATCCATCTAGCAGCAACCCTTCCCCCTGTTTGTAGCTGTTAATTGCTTGTTATTGCTGGGTTTTTTTTTGGTACTGTCGCGTTGTTGACGGTTTGTTTTGTTCGTCTTTCCGTTTTAATACAATCATCACCATTATATAAAAAAAAATCATCATCACAGAAACACCCAGTGGCTAAACGCACTGCGTGCTTATATTTTACAACTCAGTCGTAACATTTTTCAGAGGCCCGAAGCAACAAAATCTATTGGGTAGCAGACCAGCAAGAAGGGTCTAAAGCATGATAATGATTTCCATATCTCACCAGAAGTGATGGGTACAAATATAGATAAAAGCAGACGGAATTCAGTTAGATGCAAATTTCTTGTGTCGGATACTTGTATTCTAAAAAATTAGTCATGCCATTTACAACACCATATCCTACCCAAAAACAGGTATCAGCAGATCAACTCTATCAAATAAAAACTCCGGAATGCTAGAAACATGCCATAGCTTTATAAATAACAGTACTCATGACATGGAAAGTTAACAATCTTTTTTTTTACAACGAAAGTTAACAATCACTGAGGAATTAGGATTCAAGTTCACAGTTCTTACCAAGAGGACGGACCCAGTACTCATGACATACTTACAAAACCTGCCAATCATGTTTCCAGCTATCCTAACTATGTTGGACACATAAATAAGCATTACAAAAAAAAATCTTATTACATACCTTCGGTTCACTAACTTGCTGCCCATATGAACGGTGATGCATATCTCATTAATTTAAACAGAAGTTACAAGTGAATACAAGTCTGCCGTTATTGCAACAAGTATTAAAAGAATACCACAAAAATCCCCATTTGTTCTTATCTTATATGGGGAATTCACAAATTGAACAAGCTCTAATCCTACCATGATTTGCAGTCACCACACCTATCAAAATATAGCATGTCATAGGCCAAATCATGCCATCCAAAAGCATCAATTTCACTTCCAAACCTGTTGTGTTAAGCAGTCACAAATAATACCAAAAAGATTATTGTTCTCATGGGTCTTTTGCTTGTGAATGAAAATAAGCTCGTTGTTGAAATTTGTGGTTGTTAAATTAGTGAATAAGGAATTGTTGGTAAGGATATTTTAGGTGTCAAGTCGAAACAGCCAATGCCAAGTTCAAAACTTAGAGAAACATCACAAGTATATAAAGGAGCGAAAGAAAAGCATATGCTTAGCTGCCAAGAATGCAACAGTTCCTTCCATCAGGTAGCTGCAAGCCTTCAATTCTCTCATATCATAGTCAAAGAAATGTAAGAAGAATCATACTTTAGTAGGACTTCTCTTATTATTCCTGGCCTCCTGGGTGGTTAAATGTGTGCCCGAGGTGCACATTATAGTTATGTCCTTTTTTTCTTTGTGCTAATAACTTGAGACGATTTCTTTGGTCGCAATTCCACCCACTAAGACTTACTCCCCACGTAATCAAAGAAAGAATACATAAATTACCATGATACTATACGATGTTGCAGTGTGGTTAATGGCATCGAATCGGAGGAGCATATGGCAAAGCTTTATGCCCCAAGTAATGAATTGAAAGACTGAACAGAAGTGTGAAACAGGTAAGTAGAACGTTTCTAATTTGTTCCGAGAATGCTAAAGGGTCGAAACTTATCATATTAGATGCATAAATGTTTGAATAGGGTTGTGTTCTTCCTCATATTCCCTTTACACAACTATGTATGCATTTGCCCTTATCAAGCAGTCTCGTCCTCTACTTCCCATTACGCTTATCAATTGATTCTTCATTTCACTTCTCTACAGAAAAGCCTCTGCAACTGTGAGTCTGTGACATTCAAAGTTAGGTGGCTGATTCTTTATAGGTTCAGCGGAGGGAGGTCCAGTTGGGAACCCAACGCCAACCTCACTCTCTAAGGGTGTCTCAGAATGAAATCTATGTCGAGGATTGATAACTTACAACGTACAACTCTATCTAGATTCTTCCTTCTAATAAACTACTCACGTTGTACCAACTAAAATATAAAGAACAAAGAAGTAGACCATGGACATAGCAACCAGTTCCCTAATGCTCGGTAAACACAACGCTGGAAAGGAAAATACTCGCATACAAGGCGCAACATCCAAGACATACCAGCTCGGAAAAAAGAAGCTAGGCCTAATTCTAAAAAAATAAACGAATTGAATTACCAGGATTTGTTAGGCAATGTCGGAACTTTGACTTCCGCTTCGTCAACAGGAAGGGTGCAGACCGAGGGGACAGGGCAGAGTGAGGAACTCTTCTCTTACGCGCACGAGGGATTGTCGGTGTCGGCAGAGCAGTTCGACGTAGACAGAGGACGTCCTCGTACTAGGGATTCGTCAGTTTTTGTTTCACAGAATGAATGGCGGAGGAGGAATATGGTGAAGGAGTTTATTGGAGGAGATGGAGTTCCGATCGGAGTGGGTGGAGTTCTCCGGAGCTGTTTTGATTCTCGCCGGAGTAGTTTCGACCGAGATAAGGAGATCGACGCCAAACTGCTTCACTTTCCCTTCGTTTCCTAGGGAGTCGTCAGTTTTTGTTTCACAGAATGAATGGCGGAGGAGGAATACGGTGAAGGAGTTTATTGGAGGAGATGGAGTTCCGATCGGAGTGGGTGGAGTTTGCCAGAGCTGTTTTGATTCTCGGCGGAGCAGTTTTGACCAAGAGAAGGAGATCGATGCAAAACTGCTAGACTTGCCCTTCGTTTCCTTGGTTTCTGGAGAAAAAAAAACAAATAAAATAGAACAAAATAATATGGGGAAAAACGATGGGAAAAAAATTAACGGAAAGAATCCGTCCGTTTGGGTACAGCTTCGGTTCGGGCCAATTCCAATAGGTCAGTAGGCTTTGGGCTCAAATTAAATCAACTAGTCAGGCCACGTCAGCGCCACGTAGCCCAATCAGAAACCGCGTTACCGGTGCCACACTTTTTATTGCGGCAACCATAGTATTGGCCTTGTTTTGTTGGTAGCGAGCAGAGGAAGAAGTGGGCCATCAATTTCCAAACACACTATATTTGTTATTTGCTAAGATGGGCTAAATTAAATGGTCAATTTTATGTGGTCCATGACTACTCAAGCCCAATATGGGTTCAATGGGTGGAAACCCAATACTTGATCACCTTGAATTTTATGGGAGTCCATGGTAAACTAGTATATAAGGAGTTTGAGGTTCTGGTCCCCAATACACCAAGACCAACACAACTCTCTTCTTCTCCCCATCAGGAAGATCAGAGGTTTCCCGTTAGTGGACTAAGAAAGCT
The DNA here is from genome assembly GCA_964030455.1 of Linum trigynum. Classification (NCBI taxonomy): domain Eukaryota; kingdom Viridiplantae; phylum Streptophyta; class Magnoliopsida; order Malpighiales; family Linaceae; genus Linum; species Linum trigynum. The sequence continues at coordinate 11,791,688 of OZ034814.1, forward strand.
TGGTTGAGGAAGATCACGGTACCTCCTGGATCGTGCTCTAGGGGTATCGTCCAGTTTCAAATCGTCTTCCAGATTCCGCATCAAGCTCTTGGCGATCAACAACATGAATCTAGGTATTCCTATTAACCTTTGATAATCTAACGAGATGTGTTCCGGGGAATTACATAGAATAGAGTAAATTCTAACAAGTGGTATTAGAGCCATTCATCTTTGTTTGATTATTGAGGTTTTTGATATACATGTTTGAGCACGTTGGTTCTATGTTTCTTCCTTATGATTCATTTGGCATGCTTTTATTCCATACAAGGTAGTTTGTTTTATTTGCTATCTCGTATAATTTCTTGTTCATATAAATTAATTTATATGAATTATGAGATGAAAGGAAATTTTTGGTTTCATTTTTATGAATTATGTGAGGAAAGGAAATTAATTTATATGAATTATGGAGTAAAACTTTATTTAAAATTATTATTGTAATTTTCTCTTAAGGTTAATTAATCACTTATTCAGAATTTTGTGATTATGTGAGAATTGTCCAGTATTTTAATTAAATTAATTTTAGCAGTATGTTGCCAAAGTAACCTCTACATGCGAAAAATTATTTAACGTAGAAATACATGGATGTACAGTGTACGTGAAAGGGTATTTTATGTGGGTAGTGATCGACCTAAAGGACAACACTATTTGACCAAAATAATCAAGCACATTAATGGTAAATACGTGATAATTATAAAGCTATTGTTCATGTGAATGATAGTCGGTCCAGAGATAGACTGTTGTTTGACAGAAATTATTATCAGTATTTGATCATTGTATTAAGAGTACCGCTCGCAGTTAATTTCTCTGTACAAAGACTAAGAATTAATGTTGCATTTGGTATCTTATGATGGGTTCCCCAATGTTGGATAATTTTCTTGTCTTGTTTAATTACTTGGCATGATGTATGTTTTCTTTTATCTTCGTATAGTTTTTATGCTTTGGTTTAAATGTTTCTGTCAAAATTAAAGTTAACTCTTTTGCTAATTGGGATGGATCTGAAGACTTTAAAGTAAAATCAAGAAAATTATTCACGATATATAGGCTTTGATCCTACTTTTTTATGTGGAACGATCCATACTCTACTTCGGAAAATCAAAATGAGATTTCATAATAAAAGTAAGGATTGATCCAATTGAGTGTGTGAGGATCATTACGTGCTCTATTCGGTGAATAATTTAGGAGCTCTTTCACTGAGACAACTATGGGGTTCCCTATAGTAATCGTGCAGTATTTGCCAAACAAGAAAGGATCAAGGGCAAATTGCATATTAGGTTAAGTTGATCCCATAAAGACGCAAGTCAAAGGGATCATAAATGTGTACATCATTAAGATGTCTCATCTTCATCAAACTCAAGTGATTAAAGTCAGAGTTGTCTAAAGGCTAACTCGTACACTTGATTTGATTTATCTTCTTCCACACCTTAAGAAAATTTGAGATGAGTTTTAAAATTCATCATGAAGAGGATAAACGAGATGAGATAAAATTGAAAGTACTCGTTTAACCTCAAGATTCTCAGTAATAGAAAAAATAGAGAGCTAAGGTTGTTAAGGCTCATTGAACTATTAAGGAAATGGCGAGGAGTGTAATTATGTTTCTTTTTTTGCTTACTAGACTCCATTTGGATAAAAGCCATAAAGATTACAACGTACATCCTTGGATAGAATATCCAGAAAGAAGTTAATGTAACCTTATATGAGCAATAAGACACTTGCACATTTAGAGTTGTCCAACTTTGGAAAAACCTTCTAAGGTACAAGAAGGTATAATGGACAAAAGGGTACAATTGACTTATATTTGTCAGTTACTCAAAAATTCTCCAAGCTACAAGTTTTATAATCCCACATGAAGAAGCTTTTAGTTAATGAGAAATGTGAGATTTCTTGAGTATGATGAGTTTTGGTGGAGGAAACATAAGGAATCTAGTTACTGTACAAACTCAACACACTTAAGAAGTGCCATTAAGTATATCCACAAAGGAGAAGATGGATGATTCTAGCTAACAATATCGTTCAAATTCTAAAAAGTGGATTAATGCCATGTGGTGAAGTCATTGAGAGATATAAGGCATGCTGGTCTCTAAAGGCTTTACTCAGAAGGAAAGCATTGACTCATAGAGACTTTCTCTCTGATATATTTGTAAGACTCCTTTAAGAATATAATGGCAATTGTGGCTCATATAAGCATCTCATTATTGATATCACAATTTTTATCTTGTTATTAACTCATTCATACTTAGAGACTAATGCTGGAGATAAATGTGTATATCTTAAGTTTAGTGGGAGGAAATTCATTTTCCCGTTTTCTACAGTATTGATGTTCTACTTTATAGTATCTATATATGCTTAATGCACGAGATCGAGAAATTTCTAAAAAGGAAATTTGTGATAAGGGCTCTTGGTCTCGCCTCTTTTGTATTTGGTATTGAGATACTAAGAGCTAAATTCTCAATGTACACTCAATTTCAAAAGATTTATATCGATAAGGTTTAAGTAGACTTCACATAAAAGTTAGTAATCCGGGAGATGTGTTTTTTTTACCAAAACCTGCTTGCTACTTATTAATAAGTGGAAGAAATTACATCAAGACGCAACTGATCAATAAGAAATATTGGAGGCCTATCAACCCATACAACTGGTGAATCCCAATTCGCTTCACTGTGCGCCATGATATGTGCTGCTTCGTTCGCTTTCCTCCGAACATGCTGCCATTTCCCTGTATCATCATTATTGAGCAAATGTCTAATACTGCAGCATATAACTCCCAGCTCAACATGTAACTTCTCAGCTTCAAAAAGCTTCTGTACTAGGCTCAAACAATATGTTTCCAACACCACCTTTGAGTATCCAAATTGTTTTGCCAAAATAAAACCGAACTCTGCCGCCAATGCTTCTGCCGTTTCAGCAATGCAGTCAAAAGCGCGATTCTACCTAGAAGCGGAAAAGGGGTAAACTCGTAAAGCATAGAATCAAAGCGTAAAAGCGTAAGTTTTTGACTCATATTGAAAAATAACTAAAAATGTATTCAGTAGGACATATGCTATGCAAAATATGAATGCACAGAATTTAGATCAGTTAATAAATACATGCGATTCATGCCTAAAGTAGAACAACTTATAGCATCTTAATAATAAGTTTGTAAACATAAATTTTAACTATAAGCCACTTTTCCCACTATGCTAATGAATTTGGGAAAAGCCTAACGGGTGAATTAGATTACTCTATCGAAGTTGAGAATGCATACTAGTACCTTATATGTATCTTTTAATCTCAAATGTATCATACTGTTGGTGATTTACTTTTAAAATATACTTTTTATAATTAATTTCATGAAAAGAATACTCATTTAGTGAACTAAAAGCGTAAAAACGTCAAGCGTTTTTGTAGAACTAGAAGCGTAAAACCGTAAGCTTTTAAGCTTTAAAGCGCAATTTAGTCCGATTTTATATACTGTAGTTTTTATGTGGAAACGAAAGCGTTTTTGTGACCTAAAAGCGTAAAATCGTAAGTTTTTAAGTTTTAAAACGCGATTTTGACTACATTGGTTTCAGCATCCCAGTTTCCTTGTCTCTTCTCCGCTGCTGCTAGTAGGAACTCCCCCTTCTCATTTCAGATTACAACACCCAATCCTGCTCCTCCCCCTGCAGTATTCCAGCGTCTGTGTTGACTTTGATCCACCCATTCCTTGGTTTAGACCATCCTGTGTGCTCTCCACTCCTGCCACCTCCTCGCCCTTTTGCTGGTGTTGTTGATAGTGATGAAGCAAGCTTTCGGCCCTTGCTACAATGGTCATTTCATCTCCTTGGTACCATTAAAACAATGGGAATTCCTATCCTTCCAAAAATACCACATCAGTACACCCCACCCTTCACTAACCTCGTTTCCTACTGAATTGATCACTTCCGCAACCCATTCGAGACTCGTTCTTCCTTCTACCTTCTCGAAACAGGCCACGTAATTAGACTGCCTCCAAAATCGACAAGTCTAGCTGCATTGCCCAAAGAAGTGATAAAGAACCAGGGGGTTCTTCTGATCAGAATACGCAGCTCACACAAACAATCGAACGATAAATGATGGATAGGTAGAATTCTCGCCTCAATCGAGGTGATTAACCGATTGATAAGAGAACTTGCTAAACGATTCTGGAATCCACTCAGAATAGCCTCACAAGGGTCTTGTAATTAGATAAGGAATACACTCGAAGCTAATGACAATGGTAAAACTCTCGAGATGCAACTCAAGAACTCAAACACTCGGTTTGTTATTCAATTCAATAAACTCTACTTTACAACGTGAATTGGAAAGGTATTTAAAGACAATACACCCTAATACAACCCTACAAGAACAAGGAAACTAATTAGAACAGGAAAAGGCTAAAGAATTCGTGTAAAACAAGGTAACTTGCTGGCCAAGAAACTGACTTAAAACACAAGCAAGTCTGCCTAGGAAAACAGGCTTCATAGCATCTTTGATCCCTTTGACAATGGTCTTCTAGGTTGATTCGAACTCAACCAATTCCTTGCCTTTGTAGAAGAAAACTTCCTATTTCACCTCCAACTTGAATCAGCCTGAGATCATGCTTCAAACCCCAGATATAGGCCTTCAAAGTTGGTATCTCAAAACAGTTTTCTGCCTTAGCCAAATTTAGGCAGTTTTCCTATGTTGAGGTAGCCTTTTGATGGGCTTTGAAAGTGACCTTCAAGACATCTCCTAGAGCTCCACAATATACCAATGTAAAGATAAAAACTTTATCTTCAAAATAAGCCCTTGATCTCCCACTTTCATCGAGCCATTTGTAAGATACAAGCTTCCAAATTAGGCTACCTGAAACTGTTTCAACACCTAGCCAAAAATCAGAATTCTTCAAGTTAGTTGAGATGACTTCTTTGGCCAGTAATTTTGAATTGTGGATTGATCCAATTGGGATCATATCAAGAAGTGTATTTGTGTTTCTCGTTCTCCACAAAAGTAACACCTATCCCCCCGTCGAGGATTCTTTGAGCTGAGGTGGTCACCCGTTGCTAAAGTATCTCTTGCCAATCTCCACAAAAAGTTTCTCACCTTCTGCGGGACATTTAAAGACTGACATGCTAAAACACAACACCAAACTGCGACCAAGTGTAATCGCAGCCCGGAAATGTAGTAACAGGCAAGCTCTAATTGTCAACCCGGGGTCTAGATCTACTGCCTACTCTGTGTATATCTGTTATCTAGCAAACTAAGTTGATTGATTGTTGATCTAAGTAAAAGCAGTAGGAAAGCAGGAAATGGTTCGGTTTTCTAAAGCAAAGGAAGAGTCACTCGGGAATGAGTCCCCCTAGCTCCTTAGTTAGGTCACAGTTGTAATTACTTTTGGTTGCTTTACTGCGGAAGATCCGACAGTAGCTAGGAATCTCTTAAGCTTACCAAGCCCTCTCAGTCAAACTACCCGGCAGACGACTAGTCTTCACCGGGATAGAACGCTGAGGCAATGAACACAGAACTCCACTACTGGAATTAGATTCCAGTACAAAGCAGTGAATCAATAACTCTCGTATAATCGATTCACTATTACCGATTGAAGAAGCTCTAACAACCTAATCAAATTCTATTTATCTCAGGTTCCAGCAGAAATTAATAAAAGATGATCAGACTTCAATTGACTCAATCAAAACACTTCAATCGATTATAATCAAGCAATATCACAATCCAAACGTAATTACAATCAAGATTCCTAACACATGGAACTAGGGTTCTTCATACCCAAGTGAGAGAAGGTTCTACTCCATAGAGAGAGAGAGAGAGGAAAACAGTAATCAGAGTAGTCATACTCATAAAGATGAGGAAAATCTGCTATAGGATGATGATCTTCACTCCTATGATGATCTCCAAGCTCGATTGATGAAACCCAGCTCCAAAATCACCTCTAGGATGTGTTCTTCGCACTTTCTCTCTCTAGGGCTCTGTTTTTTGCTCCAAAAAATCGACCCTCTCTCCTTTAGCTCAAATTTGGGTTAAAACCCAGATATTCCCGACCACACGGCCAGGCCACATGGCCGTGTGGCTTTCCCAGCTGCCCGTGTAAGTGTGCAAAACGCCTCGTTTCACTTAAGTGGCTTCAGGTATGCTACACGGCCAAAACCACACGGCCGTGTGGGTTTCCAGGCTGCCTGTGTGAGCTGCCTAGACTTTCCACACGGCCAAATGGGGTCCCTTACACGGCCAGTGTGGCTTGCCCTTGCAATTTGGTGCCACACGGCCAGGTCACACGGCTGTGTGGGTTATTAGGCGTGCCCGTTTGGCTTCCTCAAATTCTCACCAAACGTCCAATCTTCGTCCAATCAACCCCGAACTCGTTCCCAAACCTTCATTCACGTACTAGGACCTGAAATATCACAAACAAGAACAACCTAGCATGAAATCGGCCTAAAACACGAGAAATAAGACTCAAACGATGTAAGAATGGTGGACAAAATCATGTGTATATATCAAGTAATCAAAGACCATAGCTTCTTCCACATGTAGCTAAAGGAGACAGTTGAATCTCAACCAGTTTAGTTAATTCTCATCCCAATATAACATTTATGGTTAAGAGTATTTGGCAGATATTTGGGTAATTTGTTATGCATGAAATGTTAGAAAGAATCCAACGTATAAGGCATTTACTAAAAACGATAAAAGAATGTATGATAATTATCGGATCAGATAATTTAGAGATCATTGGGTATTATAATTCTGATGTTATAGAATATCAAAACAACATGAACTCTATATCATGTTACCTTTCAGTGTTGGGAAGAGTTTAATGCATATTTTGAGGCTTCCAATTATGGTTGCAAAGTTTTGTCACTAGAATGACATTAATTAAAGGTTAACAGTGACAATGATTTGATAGTGATACATTATCATTACCACGAATTTCAGAAGTCAAATATATTGACATCAAGCTCCCGGTGGTTAAAGATAAAGTTTAAAATAGACAAGTTTCTATTGAACGTTAAGTAAATGACTAATGCTAGCTTATCCATTATCCAATGGTTTGACACGTAAAGATTTTTCATGAGCATGTTGCTCGCAAGAGTGTTATTCCGGATGGTACCTTGGTTTAGTGGAAGTCATTTAAGTAGTTCAATAGATTATGACTACATCAATTCTGCAGAATAAAGTGATGGTTTTCTAGACTCTATTTTGGAATTTAAATGCCTTCAGTTATACAGTGGTCACATTGTATGAATGAATTTTTTGTTGATCTCACTAAGGACTAAAGTAGGACCAGTTGAAAATAAGCATGTTCAAGATCACATTGCATGTAATTTTCATGCCACTCATCCATATTTGATCTATGTCATTGAGTGTATTAGTGTGGTGATCATGGTGGTTTAATCATTATCATATCGTGATTAAAGCCGCGTTGGTTCTAATGCTAATACATGAGATGAACCAGATTGTTAAGGAGTAGTCATTGTACGAATAACATACGGTAGCACGCCTAAAGAATTTTGCAATATACGTGTGTGAAAATTTGATAGCCCAAGTGGGAGATTGTTAGGAAATTCATTTCCTAACTTATGTGGGCCATCAATTTCCAAACACACTATATTTGTTATTTGCTAAGATGGGCTAAATTAAGTGGTCAATTTTATGTGGCTCATGACTACTGAAGCCCAATATGGGCCCAATGGGTGGAAACCCAATACTTGATCACCTTGGATTTTATGGGAGCCCATGGTGAACTAGTATATAAGGAGTTTGAGGTTGTGGTCCCCAATACACCAAGACCAACTCAACTCTCTTCTTCTCCCCATTAGGAAGATCAGAGGTTTAACTTTAGTGAACTAAGGAGGCTTGGTTGAGGAAGATCACGCTACCTCCTGGATCGTGCTCTAGGAGTATCATCCAGTTCCAGATCGTCTTCCAGATTCCGTATCAAGCTCTTGGCGATCAACAACATGAATCCAGTTATTCCTATTAACCTTTGATAATCTAACGAGATGTGTTTCAGGGAATTACATAGAATAAACTAAATTCTAATAAGAAGGCGATATATAAGATGAATGATCAGTTCTGGTTGCTTTCTTGCGGCTTGAAGTTGCCGCCTCCTGCAGTTCGCGTAATTGATGTGCTTTTGTAAAGGCATCGATGGCAGGGTAATGCAGGTGTTAGCTGTGAGGGATTAGGGATTCAACGTGGTTCTAGTTTGGAGGGCACACAGGTTAGGAGTAGGGCTGCAAATGAGCCGAGCTACTCGCAAGCAACTCGAGGCTCGAAAAGGGAAAAACTCGTTTATTAACGAGCCAAGCTTGAGCTTAGCTTTGTTCAGCTCGTGAAGCTAGCTCGACTCGGTGGCTTGTTGAGCTCAACTTGTGAGTTGACTCATTTAGAGCTCATGAGATATCTCAACATTGTGGTTTGAGGGCCAACTTGATAACCGACTTATGAATGAATCGATCTAATTTAGACTTTCATAATTCACAGGATTGTTAAATTATACATCTCACATCCTGTGAAGTTTAACATGTTGAACATGTAAAAAAATATGCTTTATTTTTAATTCTCTAAAAAATTGACTATAAAATTGTTTCGATACTATGAAATAACATGATTTGAACTAGTTAAAATTTATTAACTAAACAATATGACACCTACAAATTATAATATAAGATTAACTAATGTTGAACATTTGATTATTTTTTTATCGTTACATCAATCACGTGTACCATACACGACATACAAAATGAATGTATCAAATACGATCTAAGAATTTAGTAAACAAGCCTAGCTCGAACTCGACTCGGCTCGTTAATAAATGGCTCGAGCTTGAGCTCCGCCCATTTTTTTTCTGAGATATATATATTTTTGCTGATCGGAGGAGAATTTCTGGGTTCCAGTGACGACGGAGAAGGATTTCTCGACGGCAATGCTAGATTTGTGATGTTTGTTGATCTATTTTGTAATGTTTGTATCGATTCGGTTTGTATTGTTTATCATTCTTGTTTGTCATTTTTTAGTGACATTTTTTGTGGTTAGTATACTTTGTACTATTTGTCAGTTTATTTTGTAATGTTTGTAAGCTTTGTTATTTTGTAATGTTTGTCGATTTTTTTTTCTAATGTTTGTAAGCTTTGTTATTTTTGTGCACTATGTTTATCATTTTTGTCAACCATGTTTGTAATGTTTTTTATGTCTAAAAATCAACCTGGTTGACTTTTGGGTGAAACTTCTCTATATAGGGATGGAGCCTCCAAAGTTAACCCGGGTGTTTTTTCCAGTTTCACTACAACTAATTCGGCCTATTAGGACAAAATTTTTATTTTTTCATTTTCAGTTTGTCACAATAGGTACGGTGATATGACAAAAATAATATATGTCCTATTTGGTATGTCTAATGTGGCAAAAAAATATTTGTCAGAATAAGTCGTCATTTAAAGGAGTAATGTGACAAATATTTCGTGTCACAATTAATTTTGTCAAAATAGGCGTCCCATATCAGGATGTAAAAGACTCAACAGTGACAAATTTCCTGTTATTAGAATAGTTCGTCATTTAAAGTGAGTAATGTGACAAATATTTCGTGTCACAATTAAGTTAGTCTAAATAGGCATCCCATATCGTGCGGTAAGAGACATAAAAGTGACAAATAATATCGTCAGAGTAGCTTTTGTCATATCATGCCTTCCTGAATTGTTTAAATGACAAATTATTTTTCACAATAGATAGCAATAATCCCACGACGAGCTGACAAAAGTGCATGTTCATCATAATATAGTGGTTTCTACTTTGACAAAAGGCATGTTTGTCATAATATAGTGGTTTAGTTTTTGACAAAAGGCATTTTCCTAAGATTTGCTTGTGTTAGACTGAAACCTCATGTTAGAATGAAACCAATCGGCTCGGCGGACACATTATTTCCCCCACCCAAATTTCAGTCCCGCCCAATTTTTAACTGTCCAATTTTCAATCCCTCGCAATTTTTAGACCCCAATTTTCAACCCACCCAATTTTTAACTATCCACCTCAATATTAGTATTATTGACCATGACATTTCATGTCAAGGACTTTGTTGATGTGACTTGAATCTGACTATCTGGCTACGACCGGAAGTCACGGGGTCTCGCTGTCCCGGGCCTGGTTTGTAAATGTTCACATAAAAAGTATATATTTAATTATTTAAAAATAAATAAATAATATATAATATCTAATTTAACAATTTAATTTATGAAATACATATATTAAACGTGTTATACAAATATAATACGTGCTCTGTACGGCCAGAGGTATATAAGCATCTCTTGAACTCTAGCAAAAAAATTAAAAAACCTAACCATTTTCCTCTTAACATCTCTGCCGCTTGGCCTCTCACTTCTCTCTTTATTTTCTCCAGAAAAACAAAGCATACTTCTATATTTTCTTTCTGCCCCCTTTCCTTCTCTCTTTCGCTTCGATCTATTCTTTCCGTTCCCTTTCCAGATCGAGCAAAGATACTTCTCCCCCTCTCCATCTCTTCTAAAAAACGACTCAATCTCCCTCTTTGATTTCTCAATCTAACCCAATCTCCCTCCCTTATCTTCTGTCAAAGATGAAATTGAAGAGAGACAAAAAGGCGGCGACATCGAAAGCACGACGACGATGAATGCCGACAGAGATGACAATGACGACGCCAGTACATTGAAAGTCAATCAACCTCACATCTCCCTCTCGTTCTCTCTGCTTGGAATATCAAACAAAACAAGGAAAAAACCAAAACGAAACCCTATCTTTCTCGATTTGTCATTGCCTCTTTGCGATGAACAGAAATCAAAATCCCCTTTTCCCTCTTTAGATCTGGCTTCTCCTTTTTTTTGTTTGTTCTGGTAATGACGAGGAGGAAGAAGAAAGGAACACGAGGCCGACGGCACAGACTGACGCCGGTGATGATGGTTACAGAGGTAAGGTTAATGCATGTATTTTTTGATTCTTGTTTAGGGCGTGTTTGAGGGTTCTAACAATTTTATTTTGCGTTTTGTGTTTTTGGTGGAGGTTTCGGACGAGGAGAGGGAAATTGGAAAAGGAATCATCGGCAACAATACTCGGTAGTAACAACGGTGGGGAAAACCGGCCATTCATCTAGTCCCTCCTCTACACCAGAGACGTCGAGCTAGAGCGAGGTTCGAGATCTAAATCCTCGATGACGGCAGCTAGGAAGCCGATCCCAACATCCTCGATATAGTGTTTTACTTATTTGTCCGTGTTCAATAGATTAGAGGTCGTAATGTAATTTGCCACTGTTCTTGTTAATTGTTGTACGAGAGTGGCAGGTTAGACTGCTATGGAAATGGTTGTAATGTTTTGGATCTTTGGTAATCTTTCCATTATCAGGCTGCAATGCAGGAAACAATTTCGAATTATGAAATTTTCGAAGCAGTTCAAATGTGACAACAATGTCATGTCATAATATGTAGTTATGACAAACTATATGCATCATAATAGTCAATTATGACAAAATAATGTTGTCAAAATAAACACTTGTGACAAATTGTAGTCGTCACAATATACAGTTATGACAAAATATAATCATGTAATATGACGAACAATTCTCCCATAATCACCAGATTATAACAACCGTAATGACAAAATATGTCGTCATTACATCTCTATTTGTCACAATAGACTACCAAAACCTCAGCTATACTGAAAGCAAATGTGACAACACTGTTTTTAATTTTTGTCAAATTTGACCTATCCTGACGGCGATAAAATGACAAACCTTTGTGACAACAACTTTTGTCATATTATACCTAATATGACAAAATGGATATCTAATATGACAAAATTGCCTCGTCATAATAGGTTGAATTTGTTGTAGTGTTTGTATGGATTGTCGGCCTAGTTTGTCATTTTGTCCACCGTGTTCGTAATGTTTGTATGTCTAAAAAACAATCGGGTTGACTTTGGGACGGAGCCCTCTATATAGGGATGGAGTCTCCAAAGTCAACCTGGTTGTTTTTTTTTCATTTTTTGTATGGTTTGTATTGTTTGTCGGTCTAGTTTGTATTGTTTTTACAGTTCATACGTTTGTAAATCTGTTTGTATGTTTTGACGTTGTAGTTTGTATTGTTTGTATGGTTTGTACTAATTGTAAGTCCGGTTTATATACTTCGTAATTTTCCATAATACCCAAACTACCCCTGTCATTAATTAAATAGCCCTTCCCACTTTTTAACCGTCAGATTGCTGTGTCCAGGTCTAAGTGCTGGGAGGGACTTAGTCAAGTGACTAAGCACCCCCCTTAGTCACTGGATCCTCTCTTGTTAGTTGTGAAGGATTAGGGATTCAACGTGGTTCTAGTTTGGAGGGCACAACAGGTTAGGAGTGGTGAAGACGCAGTGGGATGGGGGAATGAATTTTTATTTTTCATTTTTATGATAATGATGTGGAATTTCTAAAAGACTAAATTTTGTGTTTTTATTATTTTTTTAATTGCCACGTCGGAGGGGGTAAGATTAGGTGACTAAGAGGTCCCCCTAGTCATATGACTAAGTGCATCTTAGCTTTCCATCCTCATTTAAATTTAATGGCTCTAAATAATCTAATTTAATGAAGGATAAAGTGGTAATTTTATATTTTATTTATTTAAAAATTTAAAAACAATCCTGTCTCCCTCTCGCGTTCCTCCACCGGGCGCCAGCCAGGATGTTTGGCTGGCATCGCATATTCCTCCATGGGCCTGGGAAAATATTTCCCCAAAGAGTGGCTTTAGAGTGGCCTGTGAATTTTTGTTCACCAGATTCCTCGTAGATAGATAGATAGATAGAGAGAGAGAGAGAGAGAGAGAGAGAGAGAGAGAGATATTTTTCGGCGACGTTTTTCCAGCGACCGCCAGAGGTGGATGAGAATTTTCTGACGACAGTGTTAGATTTGTGATGTTTGTCACCCTGCTTTTGTAATGTTTATAAGTCTGATTTGTAATGTTTATATCATTTTCGGTTTATATTGTTTGTCATTTTTCTCTATCATGTTAGTAATGTTTATATGACTAATTTGTATACATTGTATACTTTGTATTTATTGGTTTGTAATTCTAGTTTATCGATTTGTATTATAAGTATTGGTGTTTTGTATTGTTAGTATGGTTTGTATTGTTTGTCGATTTATTTTGTAATGTTTGTAAGCTTTGTTATGTTTGTAATGTTTGTAGGTTTCTTTTTGTAATGTTTGTTCACCATGTTTGTCATTTTTGTTAGTCATGTTTGTAACAATCGTATACTTCTGATGTGTATATTTTGTATCATTGGTTTGTATTGTAAGTAGTTGTATTTTGTACGGTTAGTATGCTTTGTATAAAATGTTAGTATTATTTGTATACTTTTATGATGTGATCACTGATTTGTTTACTTATAATATTAATTTGTATACTTTTATGTTGTGGTCTGTAGACTTTGTAATATTTAGTAGTAATATTTTCTATTTTTAGTAATATTTGTATATAATGTTATCTGGATTTGTATACTGATATCATGTGGTTCTAATACTTTTTAATATTGCTCTGTATACTTTTTAATTCTGTGATTTTTATTTTTAAAATAAAAAAAGTTGATAAAAAAGAAGAAACCAAGAAAACATACGTGAGTGGGACTCTGGGAGGTTTAGAAATCACTTTTTAGTAATTAATAAAGAAAAACCCAGCTCCAATAAAAAAAGCTAGCTGAATTGTATTTAAAAAAAAGGAGAGTGCGGCAGCTGTGGGCTGTGGCTCGTGAGCAGAGAAAACAAAGAAACCAATTTTTTTTATAGTACAACAACTACAATTTTCATTAATTAAATATCCTTTCTCACTTTCCAACCATTAGATTAGGATATCTAGATCCAAGTGCTAGGAGGGGCTTAGTCACTTGATTAAGGACCCCCTCTAGTCACAAGATCCACACTCACGTTGGAGACTAACGGAGAGTGACCAAAATTGAACTGTTGAACTAATTTAAGTGACTACGTATGAAATAAATTAATTTCAGTGGCAAACGTGAACTTTTTAGGTAATTCCAGTGACTAAACTTCCAATTTACCCGTTTGTTTATTCTCATGAATTGTTGGTCTTCGTTCATCATCATCGTGACAGGTAAGCTTATTATCCATAGGAAAGTGAGAAGGGGCTTTACACAATGACTTTAACAAAATGTTTCTACTTTTTTTTCTACCTTACAATTAGATTTAGGGTTGGCAGAAAACCCCATTGAATCCCGTATCCACCCGAATCCAAACCAAAGAATGCGGGTAAAATATGCATTGACCGGATTTCGAGTGGCTTCGAATAAAACTCGAATGTGTAGTTATCGGGCACATGGCATGGTATATATATTCTAATATTTTCATGAACTCGCCTAGTACCCCAATACACAAATACTCCTTTGGCCCATTAACTTCTCAGTTCTTGAATCTCTTTCTCATTCTCAACCCTGTTCCATCATTCCCAAACTCCGCGCTTCTGAATTCCCATTCCTAGTTCTCCTCCCATCTTCTTAACTCCTCGTCTTGCCGGAGCCATCGAATCAAACTTCACTAGCCATTAAATGAATTTTTCTTCTAAAAATCAAAGCATTTTATCGATGATGGAAAAGTAACAAATAATCTCTCAGTTCTTTCATTCTACCAGCAACGATTCTCATATCTTTTTATATTTAAATTAAAAGCAACTACATCTCAAGAGCGGCGGAGATGCAATAGAAGGACTTCAGTCATTCAATGGCGTCTGTAAGTTTGAATTGACGAGAATCTCAATGAAGAAGGATTGTAGCGAGTACTTTTTCTTTGTTTTTTAGTTTCTTTTAGAGGTCTACTCCTCTGTTTTATTAGCATGTGGTTGGAGCTTAGTAAATTTATTGAATTTTATGATCATGTATATAACATATCCGTGGGTATACAGATACCCAATCGACATTTGTGGGTATACGGGTAAGAACTCGATATCTGTGGGGTATGGTTAGAGATATGGTATTCGTTCCTCCATATGGTACCCACCCGAAACTTAGATGAGCGAGTACTGGATATCCACTATTCGACATAGATCCCACCCATTGTCAACCCTAATTAGATTGTATTTACATAAGGCGATGGTTTCATTCATTATCGAATATGTGTAAAAAAAAAAGAGTCATTAGCAGTTTGGTTTTTTTTTTCTTTGTCGAGAATGGGAGCTCCTTATCTGTCTGATTTTGTTTGTTGTCGAGGACGAACAATCTTTGGTGTAGTGGAAAGTGAAGGAGACTTTAGTATTCACACAAGGCGTTATCATGCGTATTTTTCTTGTTTGACGTACGTTTATTTTGTGTTCATCATATTCTTAAACTCGTAGTGTTACGATTATGTTGTGTTCATCATGTTCATAAAGTTGAAGTGTCATGATTAACTAGCTGATTGTGCCATACCTAGGAAGTATAATTCACATTTTTCGTTAGTTATAGATTATTTCTCCATATTATTTTCATAATGTTAGCAATCCTAACATTTCACTAGATTATTTTAATATGTCATTTTTAAAAGATCAATACAAGAAAAGTAGGAAAAAATGAAACTAAACAAAATATGAATTATAACTCCTATTAAAGTCCTAATAAAAATAAAACAAAGTGGTAGTCGAGTCCCAAAAAACCCTCGGTAATCGACATTCCCTTCGCCACAAATGGGGAATGAGATGGTGATTATTGCCATAGATGTCGAGAAACCCATAAATGTCAACCGCGTTGGAGTCAGCCTTATGGATGATTGTCCACCTCTCATTTTTTTCTTCCATGTTTGTTTATGAACCACCAAAATAGTTCAACCAACAAACAATTTATTTTTCAAATCTATACATTGACCCAATACATATAATTAGAATACATAAATTAATTGAATGCATCCATTTGGAGAATCCTAACTACCAAATATGGCCTAAATGAGTTCTTTATATTCAATGACGACTTATTTTCCTCATCATGGAAATATAATTGGTTTATATTTGTTACCCAGATAGATATTAATCATTTTGTTTATAAAAGTATATACATTTTGGCTAATTAAAAGTGCAGGGTGACAACACATGGTTATTTGATGAAAGCGTTGGATCTTTTTGCAGGTTGTAGAAGCGTATGGGGGACAAAAGATTGAAAGAGAAGATCGAATGTTAGAGAGAGAGAGAAAGAGATTAGAGGTTTGCCCATTTCAGAAAGGAAGAAAAGGCAAGGGAGACGACTAGGAGTGGTTTAGATTCTCTTGCAGTCTTCTCCTCGTGTCAGTGTCTCTCTCTCTTCTGTTGTGAATAGTGGGATTTCTCGAAACAATTTGTCGTTTTCGACAACCCAAATCAATTAACTAAGCCTGACAAATTGGTCATTGTAGATAATTGAATCAGAAAAATGATTAAGGTCTTTCTTGAAACAATTTTACCAATAAATTTTAAGCTCAAGAGAAAGAAAAAGAGAAATCCAGAGCAAAAGATTATACTTACCTTTTTTTTCATTGATAACCCATATCAAGAAAAAAAGACAAGATATTTGGTGAAATTTCACACATGAAAATTTTAATTTTTATAATGAGAAATTGTAGTCAAAATCCCATTGTTCAAAGAGCATCATCCAACACAACCTCTTACAGACTGTTTGGTACCAAATGAATTGAGAATTCATTTCATTGTAAAATGAATTACTGCGTAGAATTTATTCTCAAATGAAATCTTGTGTTGGGTATATCATATTCAAATAGAAATAAAATAAATTGTCATGTAGAATTCATTGTCAAATGAATTCCTGTGTTTGGTATGTCATATGTATAAGTAATTTAGTTAATAATAAAATATAATTATATCATTCTATTAAAAATAATAAATACTTGTGGAATTCATTTGGAAATTTCATCTCATTTCCTCGGAATTGTTATAACTAGTTCCGATTCCGTAGAATTCAAAATTTAGAATTGAAAATGAATTCTTTCAAATACCAAACATAAAAATGATTTCGTTTCAAAATGAATTCCTCAAAACTTATTTAATTCATTTATACCAAACGGTATGTTATAAGAAGTAAGAATTACCCCATTGTCGGGGGGGGGGGGGGGGGACTAACATCCCAAATGAGCTATGGACAACATATGAGTAAGTGTTGTTATCTAATTAACTGATAGTTTCATTCATTATTGAATATGTGTAAAAAATTAGAGTCATTAGTCGTTTGTTTTTTTTTTCTTTATTGAGAATGGGAGCTCCTTGTCTGTCTGATTTTGTTTGTTGTTGATGACGAACAAGTATTTGGTGTAGTGGAAAGTGAAAGAGACTTAGTATTCACATAAGGCGTTATCATGTGTTTTTTTTTCTTGTTTGACGTAGGATTATGTTGTGTTCATCATGTTCATAAAGTTGAAGTGTTACGATTATGTTGTTTTCATCATGTTCCTAAAGTTGAAGTGTCATGATTAACCAGCTGATTGTGTCTTACCTAGGAAGTATAATTCACATTTTTTAGTAGTCATAGATTATTTCTCCATATTATTTTCATAATATTAGTAATCCTAACATTTGGACTCTAAATATAGTCCTAACATCTACCGTATCATTATGCTCTGAATGGTTAATAGATCCCCAAATAAAATCTCTATTTATTGGTTTGATTGGTGTTGCTTGTGCCGTGATTGTCAATTTGTCATGTTCCTCTGTTTTGAGTTTCTTTCTAGGACTGTTCTTAATTTGTCTCATGATTATTTCAACAGACTTTTATTTAATCAGAATTCATAAACATCCCAAATGCAATTCTTCAATTAAAGCATATAATCGAAAACAAAGTTGCATTCACCGAAAATCAAGTAGAGCATAACTACTTAAAACGTTAGTTCCTTAGTTCATACTTCTGATCTCCAACAAACTCCCGAGTTACACTTGCACCTTTGATACTTGGCACAAGCCACCAAAGCTCCTCTATCAAACCTATCAAAAACAAAGTAGTTGATACATTTTAAAATTGACAAAAGGAAAACGGACAAGCTGCACACAACATTTTGACTACAAAACTTGGTATAAAGACTTAAACACCAACTTTACATGATGTTTCTATTGCTGCTTACTAATTTAATGCTATTACTAATTCGAGGCTTACAAATTGTATAGAATGACGACTTTTTCCTGATCATGGAAATACAATTGGTTTATATTTGTTACCGAGATAGATATTAATCGTTTTGTTTATAAACATATATACATTTTGGCTAATTAAAAGTGCAGGGTGACAATACATGGTTATTTGATGAAAGCGTTGGATCCTTTTGCAGGTTACAGTAGCGTATGGGGGACCAAAAGATTGAAAGAGAAGATCGAATATTAAAGAGAGAAAGAGACTAGAGGTCTGCCCATTTCAGAAAGGAAGAAAGGGCATGGGAGACGACTAGGAGTGGTTTAGATTCTCTTGCAGTCTTCTCCTCGTTTCAGTGTCTCTCTCTCTTCTGTTGTGAACAGTGGGATTTCTCGAAACAATTCGTCGTTTTCGACAACCCAAAAAAATTAACTAAGCCTGGCAAATTTGTCATTGAAGATAACTGAATTAGTAAAATGATTAAGGTCTTTCTTGAAACAATTTTACCAATAAATTTAAGCTCAGGAGAAAGAAGAAGAGGAAGCCAGAGCAAAAGATTAAACTTACCTTTTTTTCATTGATAACCCATATCAAGAAAAAAAGACAAGATATTTGGTGAAATTTCACACATGAAAATTTTAATTTTTATAAAGAGATATTGTAGTCAAAATCCCATTGTTCAAAGAGCATCATCCAACACAACCTCTTACAGACTGTTTGGTACCAAATGAATTGAGAATTCATTTCATTGTAAAATGAATTACTGCGTAGAATTTATTCTCAAATGAAATCTTGTGTTGGGTATATCATATTCAAATAGAAATAAAATAAATTGTCATGTAGAATTCATTGTCAAATGAATTCCTGTGTTTGGTATGTCATATGTATAAGTAATTTAGTTAATAATAAAATATAATTATATCATTCTATTAAAAATAATAAATACTTGTGGAATTCATTTGGAAATTTCATCTCATTTCCTCGGAATTGTTATAACTAGTTCCGATTCCGTAGAATTCAAAATTTAGAATTGAAAATGAATTCTTTCAAATACCAAACATAAAAATGATTTCGTTTCAAAATGAATTCCTCAAAACTTATTTAATTCATTTATACCAAACGGTATGTTATAAGAAGTAAGAATTACCCCATTGTCGGGGGGGGGGGGGGGGGGGGACTAACATCCCAAATGAGCTATGGACAACATATGAGTAAGTGTTGTTATCTAATTAACTGATAGTTTCATTCATTATTGAATATGTGTAAAAAATTAGAGTCATTAGTCGTTTGTTTTTTTTTTCTTTATTGAGAATGGGAGCTCCTTGTCTGTCTGATTTTGTTTGTTGTTGATGACGAACAAGTATTTGGTGTAATGGAAAGTGAAAGAGACTTAGTATTCACATAAGGCGTTATCATGTGTTTTTTTTTTCTTGTTTGACGTAGGATTATGTTGTGTTCATCATGTTCATAAAGTTGAAGTGTTACGATTATGTTGTTTTCATCATGTTCCTAAAGTTGAAGTGTCATGATTAACCAGCTGATTGTGTCTTACCTAGGAAGTATAATTCACATTTTTTAGTAGTCATAGATTATTTCTCCATATTATTTTCATAATATTAGTAATCCTAACATTTGGACTCTAAATATAGTCCTAACATCTACCGTATCATTATGCTCTGAATGGTTAATAGATCCCCAAATAAAATCTCTATTTATTGGTTTGATTGGTGTTGCTTGTGCCGTGATTGTCAATTTGTCATGTTCCTCTGTTTTGAGTTTCTTTCTAGGACTGTTCTTAATTTGTCTCATGATTATTTCAACAGACTTTTATTTAATCAGAATTCATAAACATCCCAAATGCAATTCTTCAATTAAAGCATATAATCGAAAACAAAGTTGCATTCACCGAAAATCAAGTAGAGCATAACTACTTAAAACGTTAGTTCCTTAGTTCATACTTCTGATCTCCAACAAACTCCCGAGTTACACTTGCACCTTTGATACTTGGCACAAGCCACCAAAGCTCCTCTATCAAGCCTATCAAAAACAAAGTAGTTGATACATTTTAAAATTGACAAAAGGAAAACGGACAAGCTGCACACAACATTTTGACTACAAAACTTGGTATAAAGACTTAAACACCAACTTTACATGATGTTTCTATTGCTGCTTACTAATTTAATGCTATTACTAATTTGAGGCTTACAAATTGTATAAAATGACGACTTTTTTCCTGATCATGGAAATACAATTGGTTTATATTTGTTACCGAGATAGATATTAATCGTTTTGTTTATAAACATATATACATTTTGGCTAATTAAAAGTGCAGGGTGACAATACATGGTTATTTGATGAAAGCGTTGGATCCTTTTGCAGGTTACAGTAGCGTATGGGGGACCAAAAGATTGAAAGAGAAGATCGAATATTAAAGAGAGAAAGAGACTAGAGGTCTGCCCATTTCAGAAAGGAAGAAAGGGCATGGGAGACGACTAGGAGTGGTTTAGATTCTCTTGCAGTCTTCTCCTCGTTTCAGTGTCTCTCTCTCTTCTGTTGTGAACAGTGGGATTTCTCGAAACAATTCGTCGTTTTCGACAACCCAAAAAAATTAACTAAGCCTGGCAAATTTGTCATTGAAGATAACTGAATTAGTAAAATGATTAAGGTCTTTCTTGAAACAATTTTACCAATAAATTTAAGCTCAGGAGAAAGAAGAAGAGGAAGCCAGAGCAAAAGATTAAACTTACCTTTTTTTCATTGATAACCCATATCAAGAAAAAAAGACAAGATATTTGGTGAAATTTCACACATGAAAATTTTAATTTTTATAAAGAGATATTGTAGTCAAAATCCCATTGTTCAAACCGCATCATCCAACACAACCTCTTACAGACTGTTTGGTACCAAATGAAGCGAGAATTCATTTCATTGTAAAATGAATTACTGCGTAGAATTCATTCTCAAATGAAATCTTGTGTTGGATATATCATATTCAAATAGAAATAAAATAAATTGTCGTGTAGAATTCATTGTCAAATGAATTCATGTGTTTGGTATGTCATATGTATAAGTTATTTAGTTAATAAAAAAGGATAATTATATCATTCTATTAAAAATAATAAATACTTGTGGAATTCATTTGGAAATTTCATCTCAATTCCTCGGAATTGTTATAACTAGTTCCAATTCCGTAGAATTCAAAATTCAGAATTGAAAATGAATTCTTTCAAATACCAAACATAAAAAAGATTTCATTTCAAAATGAATTCCTCAAAACTTATTGAATTCATTTATACCAAACGTTATGTTATAAGAAGTAAGAATTACCCCATTGTCGGTGGGAGGGGGGGGGGGGGGGGGGGGGAAATAACATCCCAAACGAGCGATGGACAACATATGAGTAAGTGTTGTTATCTACTTAACTGATAGTTTCATTAATTATCGAATATGTGTAAAAAATTAGAGTCATTAGCGGTTTGTTTTTTTTTATCTTTATTGAGAATGAGACCTCCTTGTCTGTCTGATTTTGTTTGTTGTCGATGACGAACAAGTATTTGGTGTAGTGAAAAGTGTAAGAGACTTTAGTATTCACATAAGTCGTTATCATGTGTTTTTTTCTTGTTTGACGTACGATTATGTTGTGTTCATTATGTTCATAAAGTTGAAGTGTTACGATTATGTTGTGTTCATCATGTTCCTAAATTTGATGTGTCATGATTAACCAGCTGATTGTGCCTTACCTAGGAAGTATAATTCACATTTTTTGTTAGTTATAGATTATTACTCCATATTATTTTCATAATGTTAGCAATCCTAACACAATTTATCGTTTTCGACAACACAACTCAATTAACTAAGCCTGGCAAATTGGTCATTGTAGATAATTGAATTAGTAAAATGATTAATGTCTTTCTTGAAATAGTTTTACCAATAAATTCTAAGCTCAAGAGAAAGAAGAAGAGGAAGCCAAAGCAAAAGATTATACTTACTTTTTTTTCATTGATAACCCATATCAATAAAAACAGACAAGATATTTGGTGAAATTTCACACATGAAAATTTTAGTTTTTATAATGAGATATTGTGGTCAAAATCCTATTGTTTCAAAGAACATCATCCAACAGAATCTCTTACAGACTGTTTGGTACCAAATGAATCGAGAATTCATTTTATTGTAAAATGAATTACTGCGTTGAATTCATTCTCAAATGAAATCTTGTGTTGGGTATACCATATTCAAATATTAGAAATAAAATAAATTGTCATGTAGAATTCATTGTCAAATGAATTCCTGTGTTTGGTATGTCATATGTATAAGTAATTTAGTTAATAAAAGAGGACGATTATATCATTCTATTAAAAATAATAAATACTTGTGGAATTCATTTGGAAATTTCATCTCAATTTCTCGGAATTGTTATAACTAGTTCAAATTTCGTAGAATTCAAAATTAGAATTGAAAATGAATTCTTTCAAATACTAAACACAAAAAGATTTCATTTCAAAATGAATTCCTCAAAACTTATTGAATTCATTTATACCAAACGGTATGTTATAAGAAGTAAGAAAACCTGTCATTATGCTGCGCGCCTACGCCAGCCCTTGCGAAAGCTGCTGCTGCTTTTCTAACAGCATCTGCAAGAACCATCTTGCTGTTGGCAGCAAGGCAAATATGAGCGGGAATGTGTCTGTTCCTTTTTTTCAATTTCTAGCCTTGTTTTCGTTCAGCCGAACTAATACCGCTGCAACAATAAAACAATACCAATCCATTAAAAAAACACTGCCAATGCGGCAATGCATAAAACACCAATACCATTCGTGAAATAAAAACACTATCATTTCAAAAAACACCAACACCATTGCAGATTTATCAATATCAATACATGCAAATAAATACCATTACATGATAATCAATACCAATGCAAAAAAAATATCAATGTGAAAAACACTACCACTACAAAAAAAAACTATCATTTCACTGAAAAGCAATACAGTTACATGATAATCAATACCAATGCATAAAAAACACTACAAATGCGATGGACAACATATGAGTAAGTGTTGTTAGGGGGGGGGGGGGGACGAACTAACATCTTAAACTAGCGATGGACAACATATGAGTAAGTGTTGTTATCTATTTAACCGACAGTTTCATTCATTATCGAATAGGTGTTAAAAATTAGAGTCATTAGAAGCTTTTTTTCCTTTGTCGAGAATGGGAGCTCCTTGTCTGTCTGATTTTGTTTGTTGTCGAGGATGAACAAGTATTTGGTGTATTAGTTATCTGAAACTGAGTGAATAAGAAGAGATCAGAACGATGAAACACAAACAGACAAGAAGTTCAATATGTTTTGCCAGCCAAACAAGATAAGAAACAATAATAAGCTAATAAACTCAACTTGATGTGTAACTAACGAGATGTGAAACCCTATAGTTTTATTCCACGCAGCTCCCTACTTAAACACACTTTGTTCTGCTTGGCTCCTATATTGAATTATAACCACACATCGATCAATTTTGGAGAGTAATCTAATATTGATCAACTGAAAGATGAATCAAACAGACCAACTTCAACTTTTAACAAGGTATTCTTGCTTTGCTGCTCGGTTTCTTGAGTTTATTTGGTATTGGTGTGAGTTGTTAGGATGAGGCTCGTTTGCTCCATTGTTGACTTATTGCATTGGAAACTGGCTCCATGCAAACATGCAGGTCACTTATGTAAACAGTATCTCACTGCTGGCGGATTTGGAGGTGGGGCAATTTGCTTTGATTCAATCTTGTCTATTTCCTAAGTTTGTATCTGATTCTGATGATGGCGGAGCGGAGAATCGATGCTCATGTTCTGGCTTGTAGGTGCGATTTATGTGTTCTACTCCCTAGGATGATATGATCAAATTTTATTACCTTGTCCCTAACAGCAGTGCATTTATTGAAACCTGACTTTGCATAAAAGATGGGTTTCAGGTTATGGATTAGAGGCAATCATAAGGAACATTGTAAACCAAGAGTCTTTCAATCTGAATTCGTACTTTCTTGCAGGTGTTTTGTGTTGGAGCATTGCGTTGCAATGCGTTTTCATCAAAGAAACATGCGAGTTGCTTTATAATACGTTTACAAATGGCTGAAATAGCTTTGCGTTCATTAACAATTTGGTCGGTTGAATTTGTTTTCTAAAGAACTTAATGAACTTTGCAGGTAAAACTTGACAGCAATATATTCGAATGAAAACCTGTCATTATGCTGCGCGCCTGCGCCAGCCCTTGCGAAAGCTGCTGCTGCTTTTCTGACAGCATCAGCAAGAACCATCTTGCTGTTGGCAGCAGGGCAAATGTGATCGGGAATGTGCTTGTTCTTTCACTCCATACAATGTGGGCAATATGGGGACATGTTACAGTGATTACTATAAAATAGTAATCACAGTGGTTACAAAAAAATTACTAAGGGCAAATTGGGTTTGACAAAAAAATTATTAATTACCTTTTTAACAAATTACATTTGAGGAAGTTAAAAAAATATATTAATTATAAATTTTCTCTCTCTTTCTCTCACTTCCACAATCTCCAGCTAGATCTCTCTTTTTTTCAATTTTTCGTTCAGTCGAACTAATACCGCTGCAACAATAAAACAATACCAATCCATTAAAAGAACACTACCAATGCGGCAATGCATAAAACACCAATACCATTCGTGAAATAAAAACACTATCATTTCACAAAACACCAACATCATTGCAGATTTATCAATATCAATACATGCAAATCAATACCATTACATGATAATCAATACCAATGCAAAAAAAATATCAATGTGAAAAACACTACCACTACAAAAAAAAAACTATCATTTCACTTAAAAGCGATACACTTACATGATAATCAATACCAATGCATAAAAAACAATACCAATGCGATGGCCAACATATGAGTAAGTGGTGTTGGGTGGGGGGGGGGGGGGGGGGGGGGGGGGGGCGAACTAACATCCTAAACTAGCGATGGACAACATATGAGTAAGTTTTGTTATCTATTTAACCGACAGTTTCATTCATTATCGAATATGTGTAAAAAATTAGAGTCATTAGAAGTTTTTTTTTCTTTGTTGAGAATGGGAGCTCCTTGTCTGTCTGATTTTGTTTGTTGTTGAGGATGAACAAGTATTTGGTGTAGTAGTTATCTGAAACTGAGTGAATAAGAAGAGATAAGAACGATGAAACACAAACAGACAAATTGTTCAATATGTTTTGCCAGCCAAACAAGATAAGAAACAATAATAAGCTAATAAACTCAACTTGATGTGTAACTAACGAGATGTGAAAGACTATAGTTTTATTCCACGCAACTCCCTACTTAAACACACTTTGTTCTGCTTGGCTCCTATATTGAATTATAACCACACATCGATCAATTTTGGAGAGTAATCTAATATTGATCAACTGAAAGATGAATCAAATAGACCAACTTCAACTTTTAACAAGGTATTCTTGCTTTGCTGCTCGGTTTCTTGAGTTTATTTGGTATTGGGGTGAGTTGTTAGGATGAGGCTCGTTTGCTCCATTGTTGACTTATTGCATTGGAAACTGGCTCCGTGCAAACATGCAAGTCACTTATGTAAACAGTATCTCACTGCTGGCGGATTTGGAGGTGGGGCAATTTGCTTTGATTCAGTCTTTTCTATTTCCTAAGTTTGTATATGATTCTGAGGATGTCCGTAAGGCGGAGCGGATAATCGATGCTCATGTTCTGGCTTGCATGTGAGATTTATGTGGTCTACTCCCTAGGATGATATGATCAAATTTTATTACCTTGTCCCTAACAGCATTTCATTTATTGAAACCTGACTTTGCATAAAAGATGGGTTTCAGTTTATGGATTAGAGGCAATCATAAGGAACATTGTAAACCAAGAGTCTTTCAATCTGAATTCGTACTTTCTTGCAGGTGTTTTGTGTTGGAGCATTGCGTTGCAATACGTTTTCATCAAAGAAACATGTGAATTGCTTTGCAATACGTTTTCAAATGACTGAAATAGCTTTGCATTCATTAACAATTTGGTCGGTTGAGTTCTGTTTTCTAAAGAACTTAATGAATTTTGCAGGTAAAACTTGACGGCAATATATTCGAATGAAAACCTGTCATTATGCTGCGCGCCTGCGCCAGCCCTTGCGAAAGCTGCTGCTGCTTTTCTGACAGCATCAGCAAGAACCATCTTGCTGTTGGCAGCAGGGCAAATGTGATCGGGAATGTGCCTGTTCCTTCACTCCGTACAATGTGGGCAATATCGGGACAGGTTACAGTGATTACTATTTATAGTAATCACGGTGGTTACAAAAAAATTACTAAGGGCAAATTGGGTTTGACAAAAAAATTATTAATTTCCTTTTTTAACAAATTACATTTTAGGAAGTTACAAAAATATATTAATTATAAATTTTCTCTCTCTTTCTCTCACTTCCACAATCTCCAGCCAGATCTCTCTTTTTTTCAATTTTTTCCTTGTTTCGTTCACCCGAACTAATACCGCTGCAATAATAAAACAATACCAATCCATTAAAAGAACACTACCAATGCGGCAATGCATAAAACACCAATACCATTCGTGAAATAAAAACACTATCATTTCACAAAACACCAATACCACTGCAGATTTATCAATATCAATACATGCAAATCAATACCATTACATGATAATTAATACCAATGCAAAAAAAATATCAATGTGAATAACACTACCACTACAAAAAAACTATCATTTCACTGAAAAGCAATACACTTACATGATAATCAATACCAATGCATAAAAAACAATACAAATGCGAAAAAACACTACCATTACGAAAAAATCACTACCAATGCGGAAAAAATAATACTAATGCGAAAAAACACTACCACTATAAAAAAAATACTATCAATGTGAAAAAAACACTACCACTACGAAAAATCACTACAAATGCGAAAAATCAGATCTAGGATTTTTATCCATCACGCCTTTTACAGTCACAGCCGTCTCCCAGAGAGAGAGAGAGAGAGAGAGGGAAGTGGGCAGGGAAGCAGGGAGGGGAGTGGGCGGCCGGCGGTGTGGTGGGCAGGGGTGGGGGAGGGTGGTTGGGTAGAGAGAGAGAAAGAGGAGGGTCGGCGGTTGTGGGGAGGAGGAGGAGGGAGAGCCGGTGGGCAGCGGAAGACGGGACACGGGAGTAGATGAGGGAGACGACCGAGAGGGATAGGTAGGGAGTGATTAGGTTTTAAAGAATAAAAATCAAGTGTGATATTATTTTATTTCCAAAAGTATCCTTAATCTAATCTGTACTGTCAATTTAAAAATATAATAAAATATAGATAATGAATGGTAAAGATTTTGGTAGCCACCATGATTACTCAAAATTGAGTAATCAATTTAACGTATTCCGGGAGGGTCTGGATCAGGTGAGTAACCTTATGGCCAGTAAGCATGAGTAACCCGTCCACATCAGCATGACATCAGTATCCCTCTCTCTCTTGGAAAGCCTTTAATTTTCCCCTCCTTAATCTTTGACGTACGATTTCTCACTCATTTTAAGTCGAAATTTAATTTTTCTTGCACAGTTAGATCAAATTATTGTGCTCTTCAAAATGATATCCACTTTGATACATTTTTCGAACAAAAAAAATTGAGCCATTTTTTTCCAGTCTATACCATATGGTATTGACTGGTATTGAAATAAGAGCATACCTATAGTTTGAAAAGCATACCATGGTGGTATTAACAAACCAAAACTATAGGATGATTGAATACATGATAGTAGAAGTATATTAACTGTCATTTACGACTTTTAACATTGTGTACCCCAAGATATTAACTGGTATTAAATGTCATTCACCACAAGTATTAGAGAAAGGATGGTTATAGGTGTGATTGAATGATTAGTAATTATTACTATTCTTGCACAGTGAAGAATGTGTGGTACACAATGTTAAAAGTCGTAAATGACAGTTAATATACT
Source organism: Linum trigynum (assembly GCA_964030455.1). Taxonomy (NCBI): domain Eukaryota; kingdom Viridiplantae; phylum Streptophyta; class Magnoliopsida; order Malpighiales; family Linaceae; genus Linum; species Linum trigynum. The sequence continues at coordinate 11,819,742 of OZ034814.1, forward strand.
TCTACTATCATGTGTTCAACCATCTTATAGTCTTGGTTTTTGGTCGAAAAATATATCAAAGTGGATATCATTTTGAAGAGCACAATTAATTTGATCTAACTGTGCAAAAAAAATTAACTTTTGATTTCAAACGAGTGAGAAATTGTCCGTCAAAGATTAAGGAGGGGAAAATTAAAGGCTTTCCGGGACAGAGAGGGACGCTGATGTCATGCTGATGTGGACGGGTTACTCATGGTTACTGACCATAAGGTTACTGACCTGATCTGTTCCCCTAATCATCGGACAAAATTTCCCTTTCTGGCGCTCTTATCGCATCTAATTGAAGTCTCACCCTAGATCTTGCGAATCTAATGAAATAAAACGAATCGGTGCCTGTGGCGAGTAGATTTCCCTTCCCGGTGCTATCAACGTATCGAGCTTAACTCGATCGCACACTAGGTGTTGCGAATCATATGAATTAAAACGAATCATTGCCGGTGGGGAGTGGATTTCCCTTCTCGGCGCTCTTAATGTTAGAATGAACTATAACATATATAATTCCCCGGAATTCATCTCGTTAGATTATCAAAGGTTTGTAGAAATACCTGAACCGTATTGTTGATCGTCAAGAGCTTTATGCGGAATTTGGAAGTCGATCTTGAACTGGACGATACTCCTAGAGCACGATCCAGGAGGTTTTGTGACCTTCCTCAACCAAGCATCCTCAGTTCCTCTTACGGGAATTCTCTAATCTTCCTGATGGGGAGAAGAAGAGAGTGTTTGTTCTTGGTGTATTGGGGACCACAACCTCAAGGTTCCTTATATACTCACCACCATGGGCTCCCATAAAACCCATAAGTATAAGTATTGGGTTCCCCCCATTTAGGTCCATATCACATGCAATATATCTTTGGGCTCCTAATTTGGATCACTTACAATTAGCTCACTTAATCAAATAGTTCATATAATTGTAAAATATGTGGCCAATATCAATATAGGAAATAGAATTTCCTAACAATCTCCCACTTGGGCTGCATATTTTCCTTGAAATAATTATATTACAAAATTCTTTAGGCGCACAACCATATGCTATTTGTGCTTAGACATCTCTTAAAACAATCTGGTCCACCTCATGTATTAATTATGGAACCAACGCGACTTTAATCACGATAGAATAGTGACTAAACCACCATGATCGCCACACCAATACACTCAATGACATAGATCAAATATGGATGAGTGGCATGAAAATTACATGCAATGTGATCTTTAACACGTCTATTTTCAACTGGTCCAACTTTAGTCCTTATTGAGATCAACTGAAATTCCTTCACACAATGTGACCACTGTATAACTGAAGAGACTATAATTTCAAAAATAGACTCTAGAAAACCATCACTTTATTCTGCAGAATTGATGTAGTCATAATCTATTGAACTACTTAAATTACTCCCACTAAACCAAGGTACCATCCGGAATAACACTCATGCGAGCAATATGCTCATGAAAATCTTTATGTGTCAAACCATTGGCTAATGGATAAGCTAGCATTAGTCATTTCCTTAATGTTCAATAGAAACTTGTCTATTTTGAACTTTATCTTTAACCACCGGGAGCTTGATGTCAATATATTTGACTTCTGAAATCCGTGGTAATGATAGTGTATCACTATCATATTATTGTCCGGTTGACCTTTAATGACTTTCGAAAGTCATTCTAGTGACAAAAATTTTGCAACCATAATTGGAAGTCTCAAGATATGCTTTGAACTCTACCCAACACTGAAGGGTAATCTGATGTAGAGTTTATGCTATCTTGACATCCTGTAACATCAGAGTCAGAGTACTTGATGATCTCTAAATTATCTGATCTATAACAAGTTTGCATGAATTCTTTTATCAACTTTAGTAAACGCGTTACACGTTTGAATCCTTCTAGTGTTTCATGCATAGATCAATCAAATATCTGCCAAAGACTCTTACTAGAAATGCTTTATTGGGATGAGAATAAACTAAAGTATACATGAGATCTTTAATGCAAATATGCATTAAGGATATTTTGTATCTTAATTTCTTATATATAATGGGGCACTGCTTGAGACCAAAATTGTCTCCTTTAGCTACAATAAGTCTCATGGTTTACTAACTTATTCTACTTGCACCTTAAGTAGAACAACCATGATGTGTAAAACCGGAAAATGAATTTACTCCCACTGAACATAAAATATACACAACCATCTCCAACATTAGTCTCTAAATCTGAATGAGCTAATAACATGATAAAAAATTGTGATATCAATAATGAGATACTTATACGAGCCACCATTGCCATTACATTCCTTAAAGAGTCTTTCAAATATACCATAGAGAAAGTCTCTTTGACTCAACGCTTCCCTTATGAGTAAAGCCTTTAGAGACCAACATGCTTTATATCTCTCATTGACTTCACCACATGGCATCAATCCACTTTTCATAACTGTTCATGACTTGACTAAAAATTGGATCATTAGTCAACCTGATGTCGTGTATATATTCTTTGAAGAACAACGATATTGTTAGCTAGAATCGTCCATATTCTACTTTGTGGATATACTTAATGGCACTTCTTGAGTGTGTTGAGTTTGTGTGGTAACATTATTCGTTATGTTTCCTCCCCCCAAAACTCAACATACTCAAGAAATCTCACATTTCTCATTTAAAAACTTCTTGAGGTGGGATTATAAAACTTGTAGCCTAATACGACCCTGGGGGTGTATTTTTATCAAAGTCACGCAGTTAACAATCAATCCGAAGATTGATTGAACTCGAATTAAGAACAACGCGTTCTTCATACGAAATTTGGATAAAACGGAACCAACGGACAATTCACACCTGGGGAAAGCTCGTTTGGTATAAAAGGGTAGTTGCTCGACCACAATTAAAGGGACTATTCAATCGATACAAAGCTTAGCAAGTTTGGAATCCACCAAACCCAAAACAAGTTCGCAAACTTGCAAAACCAAACGGTTTCTTTTCTATTCAATCAACTCTGAATTTTACAACGAAAATAGAAGGGTATTTAAAGGCAATAAACCTAATACAAACCTAATATATCTATGAAACAATTAAGGTAAAAAAAACTCTAAAAAGGACACAAATTTCGGGTTTAAATTCCCTTTCTTGATGCACAAGTAAGCTGCCCGCAAAACAGTCAAAATGCAGCTTTTGTACTAAGTTCGCGCCTTTCGTTCGAGGCCTTCCCGAACTCCAATTCTTCATCCAATTCCTTCCCTTTGTTCAAAAACATACCTAGTTTCATGTTGTGGAAGCCGTTTGACTTGAATCCCATCCATGCTCCTTGAATTGAGCTCCAAAGTAGGCTTCACATAACAGTTTTCTATCTTAGTAATTTTTTGGCAGTTTTCCAGTTTTGAGGTAGCAACTTTGAGGCCTTGGAAAACAACCTTAATGACATCATCTGGATCCACAAAAGCATATCATTGGAAAGATGGAAAATTTATCTACAAAACAAACTCTTAACCTTGAATTTCCACCAATCCAATTGAGAGAACCATGCCCCCAAAGTATGTACCTTGAACACGGATTTTGACTTTGCCAAATTCTGCCTTTCTTCTTTCCAACTTCGATAGCTTCTTTGTCAAGTAATTGTGACGTGAATGGTAGGCAATTTGGGATGATATCAGGCCCTCCCCATTGAAAAAGTGTTGCCCTCAACACTTCAGTCTTTCGTTGCTCAAACCGTTCACAGAATTGATCCCAAATTGGATCGAAAGTGGGTTGCTCGATCGTCTTTTTCGGCGCAAAAATTTCAGCTGCATACTCAACTCCGATCTCGTCCAAGAGCTTGGAAGCTTGCAGAGCTGTTGGAAATTCTTCCTGAACTTGCAAAAAAATTTCCTCATCGTTCAATTTTGCCAGAATTTGATCGGAACAATACCCAGGTCGTTGGATGTCGCTCTCGTACACGTTCTTGCTCAAACAAATTGGGGGTTTCGAATTGAGGCATCCCCAATCCAATTCACCTACTCACACTCTTCACGATGCTTCCAATTGAATTTTTGGACCTGCCCCTAGTCTCGAATCATCATCATTGTCGACGAATCTTCGATTTCTTCCTTCTCGCCATCGGCCACATTTGAATGTTCGGATTTGTGCGTTTTTTATTCAAGCTTTGTCGAGATGAATTGGTCTCTTTGACACGTTCCTAGGACCTCCTTGAATGATTCTCCAGCCCCAATTTGGCTCGAATTGAGCTCAATCGCTCTATCCACTAGAGGGTCGGCGGCGGCCGTGTTCTTCACGAACAGAGGTGATTCTGTCTAATTTGATTCACCAAATTCAAGTACGGCCGTCTCCAATGAAGCATCTTCCAACGTTGATGGGGTCGTGGGTATCGTTTCGGCACCATCGGTGAGTTTCGACTCATCCCGCAGAGTTCCAACACATCTGTGCTCTCTCCTGCTCTATTTTCTTGGAGAATTGGAACGCATTGCTGCTCGCGTCACCAAGTCGATTTGCCCATCGTCGGTCTTATCCCGACCTTCTTCTCTTCTCAGACCCTTCTCCCACCTCCAGAGACGCTTTCAAATCGTCGGAGTGCCTTGGCTGTCCTCCCTCGTCGTCGGCAACAATGACAGAGTTTGAACTCTGTTGTTTTGTCGCAAAACAGAGGTCGGGATAGGGGATGGTGTCCGACTCTGAAACAGCCAGCAAAAGCTTTTTAAAGCCCATGAAATTAAGTCCAATATGTCTCTGTACCCATAATTGAGCTTGAACATTTTTCCCTCGTTTCGATTCTCCTCCATCTGCTTCAAATCATCGTAAACTTCTTCCGAAGAGAGGGGAATCACCACAAACTTCTTACCGTGATGCTTGGCTTTGTATCGATTAGTTCGAACATCATGGGCAACTTTGCGATCGAACTGCCACGGTCTTCCCAGCATCACATGAACACAGCTCATCGGCACCACGTCGCTATTAACCTCGTCTTCGTAACCGCCGATTGAAAACGAACTACGACTTGCTTCGTGACATTAATCGTACCGTCTTCGTTGATCCAGCCGAGTTGGTAAGGCTCAGGGTTCCTTTGAGTCATCAATCCGAGCTTTTCGACAGCGTCACGATTGATGATATTCGCACAGCAACCTCCGTTGATCACGAACAAAATTAATTAGCCTTCCACAAAGCATCGGCTGCGAAATAGATTATCACGCTGTTCATCTGATTCTCGATGCTTGATGGCTGTTGTGGGAATATTCTCACGATCCTCGTCACCTGTGGGACGCGCTGGTGCTGCTTCTGCTTGTGGAGTTTCAAAAACAGGGGCTGCTCGGACAACAGCATAATCTACTTGGCCAACCGCGGTTAGACTCGACTTGCCTGACGTGGCTTTGGCTAGGATGGTCTTCAAGGACTTCCTACACTCTTCCCACTCCATGGATTGGGTCAGGGTCTGCTTGAGCTCCATTACAGCAGTTGAAACTCCGTTGTCGCAACTTTCCTGCGTGTTCTGTCTTGCCCAGCAGTGCAGAGTCAATTTCAGCACCTTCAATCCACTTGAATCTGCCTCTTTTTCTAGAAAATATCGCCACTGAGTTTGAACCAGGCTCTGATACCACTTAATACGACCATGGGGGTGTATTTTTATAAAATTCACGCAACAAACAATCAATCTGAAGATTGATTGAACTCGAATCAAGAACAACGCATTCTTAATATGAAATTTGGATAAAACGGAACCAACGGACAATTCCACACCTGGGGAAAGCTTGTATGGTATAAAAGGGTAGTTGCTCGACCTCGATTGAAGGGAATATTCAATCGATACAAAGATCAGCAAGTTTGGAATCCACCAAACCCATAACAAGTTCGCAAACTTGCAAAATCAAACGGTTTCTTTTCTATTCAATCAACTCTGAATTTTACAACGAAAATAGAAGGGTATTTAAAGGAAAATAAACCTAATACAAACCTAATGTACCTAGGAAAAATTAAGGTAAAAAAGAACTCTAAAAAGGACACAAATTTCTGGTTTAAACTCCCTTTCTTGAAGCACAAGTAAGCTGCCCGCAAAATAGTCAAAAGGCAGCTTTCGTACTAACTTCACGCCTTTCGTTCGAGGCCTTCCCAAACTCCAATTCTTCATCCAATTCCTTCCCTTTGTTCACAAACATACCTAGTTTCACGTTGTGGAAGCCTTTTGACTTGAATCCCATCCATGCTCCTTGAATTGAGCTCCAAAGTAGGCTTCACATAACAGTTTTCTGCCTTAGTCATTTTCTGGCAGTTTTCCAGTTTTGAGGTAGCAACTTTGAGGCCTTGGAAAACAACCTTAATGACATCATCTGGATCCATAAATCATATCATTGGAAAGATGGAAAATTTATCTACAAAACAAACCCTTAACCTCAATGCTGTCAAAACCGAACCGGAGTTTGACCCGGTAATGGGAACGGCTCGCACTTTACTGGTCTAACCGCTATTAGACCGTTAAAAAACCGTTAGAGAACCGGTACCTTATAAATGATAATATCATAAATAGATGATATATAAAATAGTAATTTAATGGCTAAAATGAAATTTAGCCTTCATATACCAATTAGTAATTTTACATTTTAATATATTTACCCACAAAACCCTACCCCATTCCCTGCTACCGCCGCCCCACTCTTCCCCTTTTCCCTTTCCTTCCCCATTCCCTGCTACCGCCGCCCCATTCTTCCCCCTTTCCCTTTCCTTCTTCTTCTTCTTCTTCTTTAATTTCTTCTTATTTTTTCAATTACTCTACTGCGACTCTCCTCCATCACCATATTCGACTCTCCTCCATAGTCCCTATCACTCTGTTGGAGACCAAGCAACGGCGGAGCTGCTCTGCGGTACTGCCTTTACTCGCGGCCAGAACAGGGGAGGGGAAGCAATCAACGGACGGATGGACAAGGAGAAGCTATCGTGGCTTCATCGACATCGGGCGTCCGGCGTCGCTGGGAAGAGCTGCTGCGGTGCTGCTTCGCGTCTTCAACAGTTCAACCCTACATTTTTCATTTTTTTAATAGCAGACGGACGGTTCATGTGTTAAAAATCGGTCGGGTGGTTCGAGCGGTTCGAACGATTAACCTCTCCGACCGGTCAAAAACCGACCTTCCCAGCCGCTGCGGTTAATTGAGTGTACCGAGCCGGGCTGGTGGTCGGGTGGCGGTTTTACCGGTCCGATCGGCCGGCTCGGCTCAGTTTTGACAGCACTGCTTAACCTTGAATTTCCACCAATCCAATTGAGAGAACCATGCCTCCAAAGTATGTACCCTGAACACGGATTTTGACTTATCAAAATTCTGCCTTTCTTCTTCCCAACTTCGATAGCTTCTTTGTCAAGTAATTGTGACGTGAATGGTGGGCAGTTTGGGATCATATCATAGCCTCGAGAGTACTTTTGAGTTTAGTAGCCAACAAAGTATAAGTTAATTCTTTTGTCCATTATACCTTCTTGTACCTTGCAAGTTATTTCCTAAGTTGGACAACCCTAAATGTGCAAGGTCCTTATTGCACATACTGGTTACATTACCTACCTTCTGGATACTCAAATTTAAAGATGTACGTTGGAACCTTTATGGTTTTTATCCAAATGGAGTCTAGTAAGTAGAAATACTCCTCACCATGTCCTTAAGAGTTCAACGAAATCATAACATCCTTAACTCTCTATTTGTTCCTTTACAAAGAATTTGAGGTTCAGTAATTGAGTTCAGTCTTATCTCGTATCTTCCCTCCTCTTCTTTTGTGAGTATTAGTACTCACCTAAAACTTTATGGAGGAAGATAAAATAAACTAAGTGTTGAGTATGTCTTTTGACAACTCCAACTTTAGTCACTTGATTTTAATGCAAAATAAGACACCTCCAAAACATAATACACTTGTACATTTTGCCTTTACACTTTATGGATTAAATTACCCCAATAGGCAGCTTACCCCGGATCCTTTTATGTTTTGGCAAAATACTGTATTATTACTTCAATGAATTTCAGAGTCATCTCAGTATAATAGTCCCATAATTATTCATCGAATAGAGCGTTTAATGATCATCATGCACACTTAATTGGATATATCTCTATTCGATATTATTAAATCTCATTGAGATTTTTCGAAGTAGAATAGGGATTGTTCCACATAAAAGCGCAAGATCAATGCCTATATATCGAGAATAATTGTCTTGAATTTACTTTAAATTCTTTAGATTCATCCCATTTAACAGAAGAGTTAACTTTAATTTCTATAGAAATATTAAAACCAAAGCACGAAAAACTATATTGAGATAAAAGAAAAGACACATCAGGGGGATCATCCTCTTTGATTTCTTCTCCGAGCGTGCAGCAGGGGGATCACCAATGAAAGAGGATAATCCTCAACGCCCGAACTACAAGGCTGGCCTGGCTGGTGCTGGCGGCGATACATCGCCCAAGCGGAGTGCCTGGACATTTGTGGGCTCTCATGATATAGAAGCTGGATCTTTCAATGGAGAACCGGAGCTGAAGATCTTCCCTGATTTCAAAGAGAGATTATGCATTCCGTGGAAGAAGACGCTAGTTCTCCGTCTTTTGGGTCGATCAGTCTTTACACCTATATGTGCTCCCAACTTAGGTGGAAATGGAGACCACCGGGCAATCTGGATATCATGGATCTAAATAACCAGACTTTCTTGGTGACGTTTAATAATGATCAGGACTATCTTCATGCGCTAACAGAAGGTCCGTGGACAATCCTAGATCATTATCTCCTTGTTCACATATGGTCTCCAAGTTTCAGAACATCTGATCAACCTTTCAAATCGGTGGTAGCATGGGTTCAATTTGCTGAACTCCCTGTCCATTTCTACCATCGGGAAGTGTTGTTTGCCCTGGAGAACTTAATCGGAAGGACCATCAAGCTATATTACCATACTGAACACCTGGAGAGGGGAAAATTTGCTCGGCTATCTGTTGAATTGGATATGACGAAGCCCCTCGCCACCAGAATTCGGCTGGATGGAGCTTGGCAGTACTAACGAGAACTTGCCCCAAATCTGTTTTGAATGCGGCAGAATTGGGCACAATGAGGACCGTTGCTCGAAGAAACTGGGCGCAAGCTCCGCGTTGACGGTAGCGGTGGAGACGAACTCTGAAGCACGATCATCAGAACAGCCATCGGAGCCTCCGGCCGGCTACGGGTCGTGGATACAAGTGACACAAAAATCGCGAAAACCGAATAGGAAACCCATGAGCAATCAAACCCAAACGGTAACCAATCCGCAAGGAAAAGGGGGAAATTCTGAGAAGATCATGGCGAAAATCACTCATTTAGGGAAAGATGCTCAGGCAACAGGGAATAGGGGAGGAAAAGGAAAGGGCACTGAAACAGGGCATAAGAAGGAAGGGGATGGAAAACAAAAAGGGAAAGTGAATGGTTGTGTCGTGGAAGGGGCCAAGGGAGGAACAAGCCAAATAGAGTTTCATGAATGGAGGCCAAGTCAGTTTTGGTGCCGTCAAGTCGAAAGGGTCGGAGAAGAAAGAGTCGACTAATAAGGGGCAAGAGGTAACGAACTCACCTGTCATGGGCCAAAAAAGAGATATGGACCTGCAAATAGGAAACCCGGTGGATATGGCCCAATCTTCTCTCTCTGTCAAACATCGGCATCACAAGAACAATTCCGGCCACCATAGTGCGAGCGGCGTCAAGAATCGTGTCAATCTCAAAGTTGGGGTAAAGAAAACGAGTAAAGCCAATCCTAAATCTAAACGTGATCTCAAGCAAAGAGTGACGGCTAACTCTTTCCCCATCACTCAGTAGGCGATTGAGGATTTCTTGGCACAATCCCAACAGAAGGAGGTAGAGTTCTTGGCAATCTCGAACAGAGCGCGGGAAGATGTACCAATGAGGGAGGAACGGATTTATTCCCAAGATATTTCGGTAGACCAAGGTAATAGCGAGTTACCCTCAGCTATTGCAGCAAGATGATATTCGAGGATAGCCTTGTGGTGCCATGCGGCTACTCTTCAGTGCTGGTCTTGTGTACGAGCTGGGTTCTTACCCTTTTATTTATCTATTTTTCTATGGTTAAGCTTCTTTAATGGAATTGTAGGGGTGCTCGGCACCCAAATTTGAAGTCTGCCTTTCTAGATTATAAGTTGGCCAATAGACCGGATATGGTGATCATCATTGAGCCGCGAATTAGTGGCAAAGATGCTGATGAAGTTATAGGCCAGCTGGGTTTTGATTCGCAGGCTATCTCTGATGCTGAGGGTTTCTCAAGGGGAATTTGGGTGTTGTGGCAGAGAGGATGCATCAATCTGGAGGAGAAAATTATACATAGGCAATTTGTCCATTTATGCTAGAAAGAAGAAGGCTCTACAAAGGGTTTCATCGCGGCAGTCTACGGTAGTCCAAATGAGGTTGAACGCCAGCGAGTTTGGAAGGATCTGATTCGACTGGGGCGGACAATCCATGAGCCCTGGCTGATCCTGGGTGATTTCAACTCAATTGCTCACCCATCGGAGAAATAGGGCGGTGCGGGGTTTAACCCAGTGACGACTAGAGACTTCAACGAGTTTATCTCATCTTGCAGCCTCATCGATGTGGGATTCGTGGGACCAAAGTTTACTAGGTTTACAACGAGGATGGCGTTAAAAGAGAGACTTGATAGTGCTCTATGCAATACAGCGTGGATGCAAGCCTTCCCGGAGACAACTAATCACCACCTGCATCGTTTAAGATCAGACCATAGACCAATCTTGGTGGATGTCAAATCAGGGTGCCCGTTGCCAAATCAGGTACGTCCTTTTCGCTTTCTTGCTCCTTGGATTTCCCATGATGACTTCCCAAATGTGCTTGATCGAGGCTGGAGGCCGCAAGAGGGGTATCTTGTGTCTATGCAGGGGCTAACCGAGAAGCTGAAAGTTTGGAACAAAGAGGTCTTTGGCAACATCTTCCAGAGAAAGAAGGAACTACGGTCTCGCCTTTCTAAGCTAGAGATGATTAATTACCAGCAACCTTCGGATATAACTATTCAGGAGGAAAACGAAGTCCGCAATCTGATGGAAGAGACTTTGTGGGAAGAGGAGGTCCTTTGGATTCAGAAGTCAAGAACAAAGCGGACTGTTTTTGGGGACCAAAATTATCGCTATTTTCACCTCTCCACACTATCCAGACGTCAAAAGAATAGGATTAAATGTCTCAAAGATGCAGCGGGGCAGTGGATTTCAGATCCTACTCAGTTACAAACTCTTGCACGCGGCTTCTATGTGGACCTCTACACGGAGGAAATGCATGACCATGATTGCATTAAGGGAGACTTTCCGGAGCTAGAGCTACAAGAGATGGAGATGCTGATTAAGGAGTTGACAGAGGAGGAGTTGATGCGAGCAGTGAAAGACATGGCAGGGCTGAAGTCCCCGGGAAAGAACGGCTATCATGCAGTGTTCTTCTAGAAATGCTGGCTTAAGATAGGGAAGGATTTTCTATCTTTTGCACTTTCATGTTTCATAATCCGGCTAATTTTTAGTATATCAATGATACTCTTATTGCCTTGATTCCGAAAGTGGCACATCCTGAAACTATTAGCCAATTTAGACCTATTAGCCTCTGTAATGTGGATTATAGAGCTATAGCTAAATGCTTAGCTAATAGACTGAAAGGATTTATGCATAAGCTGGTCCATCCTTCTCAAACTAGCTTCGTTCCTGTTTGTCACATAATCAGTAACATAATTATTTTGCAGGAGATAGTTCACTCTATGGAGCAGAAGAAAGGGGTCAAGGGGCACATGATACTCAAAGTGGATTTAGCTAAGGCATATGATCGTGTATGTTGGCATTTCATTGAAGACACCCTCCAAGAGGCTGGGCTTCCTCAGGATTTTTTTCGTATCGTCATGGGATGTGTGACTACGACCTCGATGCAAATCTTGTGGGATGGAGCCTATACGACCAAATTTGTTCCTTCCCGCAGTTAAAGATAGGGATGTTCGCTCTCCCCTTACCTTTTTACTCTTTGCATAGAACGACTTAGTCATATTATTATGAGAAAAGTTAGAGAAGGTAGGTGGAAGGCTTTCAAAATTTCTAAGGAAGGTCTTGAGCTTTCTCACCTCTTTTTTGCAGACGATCTTATTCTGTTTGGGGAGGCAATAAAAATTCAAGGGCAAATTATGACAGAGGCACTATCAACCTTTTGTAAAGCATCCGGAGAGCTAGTGAGTCGTGAGAAATCCAAACTCTTTTTTTCGCCCAATATGAACAGAAGTGTGACAGCTGAAATTGTGAGTGAAATGGGCATTCAAGCTACCACGAACCTTGGCAATTACTTAGGAGTCCATGTACTCCATGGCAGAGTAACTAGGGAGACCTACAAGCTGGTGATTGAGAAGATTGAGAAGAAGCTCTCTAGCTGGAAGATGAAGAACCTATCACTGGCTGGGAGAGTCAATCTTGCTCTCTCGGTCCTAAATGATATGCCAACCTATGTGATGCAGACTGCAAAGCTACCTGTTCGGTGTGTGAGACCATTGATAGGATAATTCGGAACTTTGTGTGGGGAGCAAGGGATGGAAAGCAAAAGGCTCATCTGATATCATGGGAGCACATTTGCAAGCCTAAGAACCTAGGTGGGCTTGGGCTCCGTTCGGCTCGGGACCTGAACAAAACATACCTAATGAAGCTAGCTTGGTCCTTTCTCAATTCTCCTGAGGAGCTGTTCAAGTTATGCAGCATAAATATTTCAAAATTAAAGATGGGAGTATGCAGCAGCTGAAAGGGAAGAGGCAATCACACCTATGGCGCGCTATGCAAGAGGTTTGGCCACTTCTAATGCAGGGGACAACTTGGAGCCTGAGGAGTGGTCAGGACACGAGTTTTTGGGGAGATATATGGCTGGATAGTGGGGTGGCCCTCAAGGACCTCCTCCCCCACGAAGCGGATCAGCCTGATGAAAGCATCCTTGTGGCAGGAATGGTTGATGAGGATGGCAGGTGGGATTGGAACAAGTTCGAGCACATGCTGTCTCACGAAATGTGGATACAAATTGCAGGTACTGTGCCACCTTGTAGGGAGAGTGGAGAAGACCGTACTATATGGGCCTTGGAGGAAGATGGGTGTTTTCGGCTACGGTCAGCATATGCGCTTGCAGCAGGCTTTGCGGATGAGGAGGAACAACGCTGCTGGAAGGTGATATGGAAATGGGATGGACCCAGTCGAGTCAGACACTTCCTTTGGCTTGCGTATCAGAGCAAGCTAATGACGAATGAGGAGCGAAAGAGGAGAAAGCTCACTACGAATAGTGGATGCGTAAGATGTCCATTAATTGATGAGGACATTTTACATGTGCTAAGGGATTGTGAAATGGCTACTGTGGCATGGAAGGAGCTAATTCCAAGAGAGAAACACCAGAACTTCTTCTCGATGCCATTACAAGGATGGATGGAGGAAAATCTAAGGGATGTTAACTAATCTCTTGTTTTTGGGTTGGGCTGTTGGATTATATGGAAGTGTCGTAATGAGCTTGTTTTTGCAGGGAAGCAAACCTCAGGGGCAGCTCTAGTGGCTCGTATTCGCTGCTGGACCGAGACGGTGGCAAGGGAGCTAAAGAGTGACGAGCGGATCAACCTTCGACGGGAAACTATGAGGAAGGAAGTGATGGTGAGCTGGCGACCGGCAGCGGAAAGATGGATCACCATCAATACAGATGGTTCGATGCATAACCCGGGATCAATGGCGACAGCAGGGGGTATTGTGAGGGACTAGTGTGGCCGGAAACTGGGGAGTTTTATGTCGAATTATGGCCAGTGTACGATCATGATGGCCGAGCTTAGAGGAGCACTAGAGGGACTGATCTTAGCGCGTCGGTTGAAAGCCCCCAGAGTTGAGCTCCAGATGGATTCTTTGGCAGCGGTACAATTCTTACAGAATCGGGTCGAGGGAGGGCACAGGCATGCCTCTATTATCCGTCAGATACAAAATCTGATGGACACTTTTGGTGAGGTCAAGATTACTCACATTTACAGAGAACAGAACCGTGTAGCTGATTTTCTTGCTAATAAGGGACATTCAATCCCTGTAGGAAGCTCTCAGTACGATCATATGGAGCCGCTTTTGTATTTCTGGTTAAACTATGATGTTCTCGGGATCCAAGAAGTCCGAGTAGTTAATGTAATGGGTTAGGGCGCCCCTAGCGCCCGTTTTTCACAAAAAAAATTAAACAAGACAATAAAATTATTCAATTTCGGGGACCCATCATAAGATACCAAATGCAACATTAATTCTCAGTCTTTGGACAGAGAAATTAACTGCGAGCAGTACACTTAATACAATGATCAAATGCTGATAATAAGTTCTGTCAAACAACAGTCTATCTTTCGACCGACTGTTATTCACATGAATAATAACTTTATAATCATCACGTATTTACCATTAAGGTGCTTGATTATTTGGTCAGATAGTGTCGTCCTTTGGGTCGAGCACTACACACATAAATAATCTTACACGTACATCCATGTATTCTAAGTTAAATAATTTTTTTCAAGTAGAGGTTACTTTGGCAACATACTGCTAAAATTAAGTTAATTAAACTATTCGACAATTCTCTCATAATCACAAAATTATGAATAAGTGATTAGTTACCCTTAATAGAGAATTACAATAATTGTAATTTTAAATAAATGTTTACTCCATCTTAAGACACCATGCACTCCATTAATATTCTATCTTTGGATAAAATATTAACTTGTAAGTGATGTCTTATGACACAATAATTAAATATTGATGACAAGACCACGTGAAATACTAAATCTGCCTTTGGGCCGATTTATAATTCACATGTAAACCGAATAATCATCACACATTTATTACTACATGAGCATATATGAAACCTTAAATATTCACCTACCTTTGGGCCAGTGAATACATACTTAATTTACACGCGCTATATAAACCTTTACCATATAGGGATTTTAAATTGTCAAACCGAGCCCCAAATATTGATTTACTAAAATGAGGCCTACATTCCTCATAAACTATTATTGTTTACTAAACAAATTACGAGGCATGAAATGCACAAAGTAACTGCAAAGTGCATTTTAATGATCTAACGACCATCACACAGCGAAGAACGCAAATAAATCAGAACTCTATGGCTAGTTATAAAATCCTAGCCAATTTATTATTAAGGTGTATGATTATTTGGCCAAATAGTGTCTATCTTTGGAGGAAACACTATCCGCATAAATAACCACACACTATCAACAAGTAACAGCAAATTAAAACTATAATTACTGATGAAACATAAGAATTACTTATAACCCAAATCAAAGACCGGCATGTCCCGTAACAGAACATATGATATAATAAATTATTATCAAACTCATCATCTAGGTAACTGTTCAAGTAATAATACATGAATCAAAAACCACTATTCTAATACAGACATCAATGAAATTAAAAAAAAATCATTAAAAGGTTAACTTCCCATATGTAATCGATGCCCTTCATAAAATTTGGAAGACCAAAACATAATTAAACTAGATAGTCGGAAAAAAAAAACAAATCTTAATGGTTATTATTTCGGTGAAACTCTCAAAGAGCTGGTTTCACTTGTAAGGCCTAGGTTCAGGTCCTTAAATCCTCTTTTTAAGGAGGATCCTAAAGCGTTGTGATTGGCGGATTCAATTTTAGATAGTTAGTGGAGAGTTATTAGTTAAATAGTTGTTAGGGTTAATAAGGGAATCACAATTAAATTAAAAACCGTAATCCTACTGATGTATATATCCATGTCTCTTTCTTTTCCCTCCCGCAAGCGTCCGAACCTTCCCTCCCGCTGTCTTTTTCTTTTTCCTCTCGCAAGCAGGCGAACCGTCCCTCCCGATGAGTTCTCTCTCCGTCCGTCCCTCCCGCTGAGTTCTCCGACCGGCGATCCTCCGGAAGCGTTCTCCGCCGAGGGAAGCTAGCTCCAGCTGCAGTCGTCGTTCAAGTCCACCAGCGCCAAACCAAACTTCTGTTGTCGTCGTCGGTCCAGCTTCCCCCGCTGAGATCTCCGGCCGGTGGTTCTGCTCCCGTAAGTGTTCTCCACCGTCGCCGTCGCTATCAGTTAATAATAGTTTGAAGGCCATTATCAATTGATAATGATAGTAGTGTAACTCACAGGTATGCATTAATAATATATATACACCCGTTAGTAATAGTTTGAAGGCCAATATCAATATGTTTATATATCTCCATTATTAGCGTACATGCATTCTTTATCAATAATATCAGCTTCGTTATCAATTTTACTAATCTCATTATCAATTATTTCTTGTACTTTTCTTATCCCGCATTACAAAGATTGTTAAAACTAATAATGTGTGCTTAGGGTTTTTCACTAATACAGTTTATGATCAATTTACGTAGCCATGATTTGTAATCTTTTGAAGGGCTATGGTCAATATTTTTACCCACCCAATAATCAATGTTTTTTCGTATTGTCAATGTTGTCTGATAGGCCTGTTAATTATGTTATGTTGTGATATTAACTTTTTTATTGTCGTTTTGTAAATGTTTTATCAATTTATTTGTAATCAGCATTAATTCACTAATATAGTTTATTATCAATTTAGTTCATAGTGATTTCTAATATTTTGAAGTGCTGTGATCAATCGTGCATGATTTGATAATGTCTCGTCTTATTATTAAGCGTGTGTTATTATTAATCTCTCTGCTGAATTTACGTGTAATATTATCAATCTTAGTTTATTATTAACTTTTCTTCGTCCATTAGTAATATTTTCAAAGTCATGTTCAAGTTTTTACTAGTATTAATATGCCGGTTGAATTAAGGAGCAGTATTAACAATCTTTCTTCATTATTAACGTTTTTTCAGCATTATTAATATTTTGAACGTAATTATAAAAAAAATTGTTGTGCTACACGATATATCACAATCCAAGATCTTTAAGAACAAACTTATTGTCGGCCCGCTACGTCCGTCGCTTGCCATAAAAAAGAAACGCAACGGAGTTGTCAACGTAGAGGAGCATGTGGATTGCGCAGCTGGTTGATTGAGGTTTTCAAAGCAATGTAACGGATTTGTCAACATTTTCAACCGTACATATTAATGATTTGGTATACGTTATTAACATTTTGTACTGACGCTACTAGGGGGCCGTTTGGAAGTTGCGATTGTTTTGTTGAGATTGTCATTATGCATGTATTGTTTACAATGCATCGTTTTTTTGTTTTTTTTAGCAGAAACAATACATGGATTGTTTCTATGATGTGACAGAAAATATCATTCATTTTGAGTGATTGTTATATCTCAACTTTTAGTTGTGATTGTTGAGATAGTTGAGTTGAGATTGTTTTGTCTCAACTTTTAGCTTATGCGACATACACAATCACACATACTGACACGCCAAAACACAACACCAATCTGTGACCAAGTGTAATTGCAGACCGGGAATGCAGTAACAGGCAAGTTATATTATCAACCCGGGGTCTAGGTCTACTGCTTACTCAGTGATTCTCTATTATCTAGCCAACTAAAGTAAGTGATTGTTGTTTAAAAACAAAAGCAGAAAGAAAGCAGGAAATTATTCGGTTTTCTCAAGCAGGTAAGAGTCACTCGGGAATGAGTCCCCCTAGCTCCTTAGTTAGGTTTCAATTGTATTTCCCTGGGTTGATTTACTGTTGATTAGACTGCGGAAGATCTGACAGTAGCTTGGAATCTCTTAAGCTGACCAAGCCCTCTTAGTCTAACTACCCGGCAGACGACTAGTCTTCACCGGGATAGAAAGCTGAAGCAGTAAGAACAGAACTCCACTACTGGAATTGGATTCCAGTACAAAGCAGTAAACTGTCTAACTCTCGTATAGCCAATCTCCTACTACCGAATGATGAGACTCTAGCAACCTAATAAGATTCTATCTATCTCAGATTGCAGCAGGAATCAGGAAAAGTTGATCAGACTTCAATTGACTCAATAAACATGCATCATGCGATTAAAATCAAACAGTAATATCATCCCAAGTCATTACAATCAATCCCTACACATAGAACTAGGGTTCTTCATCCCCAAGTGAGAGAGGGGTTCTACTCCATAGAGAGAGAGAAGAAAAGAGTAATCGGAGTAGTCATACTCATAAAGATGAGGAAAATCTGCTCCGGGATGATGATTTCCACTCCTAGGACGATCTCCAAGCTCGATTCGATGAAACCCAGCTCCAAATAGCTTCTAGGATGTGTTCTTCGTACTTTCTCTCTCTAGGGCTCTGTTTTTTCTCAAAAAGTCCGATCCCCCCTTGTGGCTCGAAATTGGCTGAAAAACCAAGATTTCCCGACTCGCACGGGCAGGCCACACGGCCGTGTGGCTCACCCAGTTTCCCGTGCGAGTCAAAACGCTGCGTTCCAATTAGTTCGATCTTGGGCTTCCCACACGGCCAGGGTCGCACGGCTGTGCGGGATTTCCATCCTGCCCGTGCATGCTCTCGACAAAAACCACACGGCCACAAATGTGAGTTGCACGGCCGTGTGATGTCCAGGAATGCCCGTGCAGCTTTCTTAGCACCTCGCCACGCGTCCGATTCTCGTTCAATCGACCCCAAACTCGCTCCCAAGCCTCCATTCACGTACTAGGACCTGAAATATGACAAACAAGCACAACCTAGCGTGAAATCGGCCTAAAACACGAGAATCAACACCTCAAACGGTGTAAGAACAGGGGTAAAAACATGTGTAATTAACGGTCTTTCAAACTCCCCCACACTTAACCGTTTGCTTGTCCCCAAGCAAACCAAGTCAGATACAAGGTAAGCTTACATATCTCAATCAACCAACATTGGGGACAAGTCATAAAGGCACAGAACACGTGAATCGTACTGGTTTTCAAACATCAATACATGACCAACTTCAACAGCAACCTGGACAACCACCACAAAGGACATTCGAGTGCAGCAAAATCGAGTAAAGGAAGAGTCTCCCTTCTGTTCACCAACCAACCTAGACTTGACTCAACCACTTACTCAAAAAAGTCAACTCATGCATCCAACTCAAGACATCAGAATAGAGACCGAGCAATCTAGGTCCTCACCGGGGTACAAGAGTATATAGAATATGAAAATGAATCACTCACTCTCGACCAGTGGGGTCAGGACAATTTGATGCGAAAAATGCGCATGTTATTTCTCTCAATCCCTAACATCTCTTCACCATGATGGCAGCCTCTAAATGCTAGAGTTCACATATGGGGTGTCACCACTAACTAATCAGGAGGTCTTAGACACAGGTTCAAATGACTGGCTAGGGTCTTGGACATGGGGAAAAGGCCTTTTAGGTGGTGGAAGTATTCATAGCACAAGGTTCCACATTTCCAAACCCAAACAATCACAGTCAAAAAAACCGGTATTTCCTTTCTGCTATTCTGCATTACTCAATATCTCAAGAGCACAAGAGCGAAGGAGGTATAAATGTCAGCATTTCCAAGCCAGACTGCTAAGAAACACTACTCACTGGGCATTATTCAGATTTTTGGTAGTGGCTCTCTTTGCTTTCAATTTTTCTTTGTTTTTCTTTCATTTCCTTTTCACTTCTTAAGAGAGCTACCACTTCTGCATATATTTCAAACACCTGCCCAGCCCAACTTTTAAGCACTACCTCCAACACTCACATTAAATTTAGCAGAAACAGCAGAGAACATGTAAAACCCACTCTGTGGAACCTTCTAAAAGATGAAAACAGGGTGATTTTTTTTTCATTTCAGACCAAAAGAAAGGATAACACACGGCTCAAAAGGGCTGACTAGGGGATATGACATATCAGGACAGTCAAATTTGGTCGTGGGCCAATCCTATGCCCCCATCATCTTAGCTAGTGACAACGTGAATGCTACACATCATGGAAGAGGGATCTATCGCACAAGAAAGAAACGAGCAGGCTCAATTCTCACATGGCTACCTATATGCTCTATCTCACATTCTGATACCCTGAACTAGATGCATAAGAGACTGTCAAGAACAAGTAATCAATCCAAGTCACAGTTGGTAAGCAAACAGTTGAAAAACTGAACCCCTACACAACTCTACTGCACGTCTTAGTCCTCATCATAGGTTGTCTGAGTCACAATCAAGCTGTCATGCATCAATCCGAAAACCATTCAATTCACCAATCAAAACACAGTGCCAATATGATCAAACAGCAGTACTTGGAGCCCTCAAATCTCGAGATTTGGACAGTGGACTAGGCTCCAAGCACACATATATACATTCCAACCGATACAAAGCACCCCCCACACTTAAGCACGACATTGCCCTCAATGGAGCAGAGGAATAGAGAAGGGGAACAATGTTACCGGATTGAAACTGCTGGGGGACTGGAAGTGGACCAGTCAGCGAGAAACAAACGGGAAGATGGACAGGTCTGCACGAATCGAACACCAAGAACACACTAGCACCCGGTGTGTTAGGGATAAGTGTTAGCCCAGACGGCTACAGCAAAAACAATCCACAAAAGAAAAAAAAAACAAAAACAAACGACACTAAGTTCAAGCTCCTCACACATGGAGCAAACACACACAAGTCTAAAACGAAAAACGAAACACACTGAGAGGGGCAACGAGTACAGCCTACTCGTCGCCGAGGTTGTCCAGATCGAAGACGATGTCGTTCATGAAGGTGTCACCACCATCAGCACCATCATCACCATCCGCTGGGGGAGGTGGAAGTGGAGAGTCCTCCCAGGGAGTCCTCCAGACTGGCGGCTCGCCCGGTAGCAGCTGGAGCAGATGCCCCTGTACCTCCTGCATGCGCCGAGAGCGGCGCCTCTCCCGCTCGATGTGTGCGAGAGTCACTCCCTGCTGGGTATGGAGCTGGTCCAATCTCTCATCGTAAGCAGCCATCCTCTGGTGGTACTCGGCCTGGTGAGCCGCGTACTGCTGCTGGAACTGCATCTGATGGTCGAGGATCTGCTGGTTCTGGAGACGCAGCTGCTCAAACTGGGAGGTGAAGTAGTCCTGGCCGGGGAAGCTGGAACTGCCACCTCCGTAATGGAAGTGAGTCTGTGGTGGATCAACAGCAGCGTCCACATCCTCGGGCTCCACATGAGCAGCAGCCTCATCCCCCTGGCCCTCTGGTTGGTCCTCCTGCTGGTCCTCCGCGGGGATCTGAGGTTCCGGAAACCCCTCGATCCATAGAATGCTGCGATTCTATCGCAGCAGGTGCATGTGACTGATCGTGGACCTGCCAAAAACGATGGTGTCCCCCTGCTGTGTGCACCCCTGTAGGGAAAGGCCGAAGTAGGTGGCCAGGCGGGTGATGAGGGGGGTGTAGTGAAGACTCTTCAGTTCCGAAGCAGTCTTCTCGAAGGTCCTGGCCACCGCCGAACCCAAGTGGAGGGGATGGTCGTCCTGGCGGATCGACTTGAGGAGGTACAGGGCCCTCCTAGTGATGGCGCTGGCACTGTCTGAAGCTGGAGTATAAGACTTCGCCAGCAGGTGGTGGAGAAGGCGGTTTTCGAGCTGCAGTGTAGTTGTCTTCGTCCTCCCGGCCGAGAAGGGACGTGTCTGGCCTGGCCGATCCAGGCGGGTGTACAGCCTCCTAAAGTCCACCTCCGGCGGGTCGCTGACCTCGGTGACGTAGTCCAGACCGTCGTCGAGGTCGAGAGCCTCGGCCAGCTCATGGTAGCTCAAGGACCGTGGGGCACCGCCTAGCCTGAATTTGACGGCTGCACCGTCTCTCCAATCGTCTGTGTGTGTGTGCTTGAAGGTCGTGTAGAACTCAAGCAGAGGCTCATAGTAAACCTTCTCGCAGATGGAGAGCAGACGGCGCCATGGCCGGTTGGTGACGGCGGCGGAGAGTTGCTCGTAGCAGTGCAATGTCTGAAACTCCCGTTTGGACCAGCAATGGTGCTGCCCAAACGGGCATTTCAGGACCTGCTTGAAGCGATCCTGGGCGGGCCCCCTCTTCAAATCCCGGATGAACGGGTGCTTGAGGTCAGGTTTCGACATTGTCCTGCAAAAGAACAACCCAAAGTGGAACCAAAAGAGCCAAAGAAAGGGTCAATTACACCCCCACACTTAAGTACTGAAAACAGCCGAGCCATGGTTTCATCCATAGTTCGGGGGTCAAAAACTCGATAAATCAAGCATAATCTGAGTGGGGGTGCACATTCACGATAAAGTAGGCAACTTAAGGTTCACATCCATAGCAAACACACCCTCAAAGCACATCAATAAGGGTCACAACCGGTGCCCACAACATAGCATGAAAAATAGGCATTTCATCGAACACCTTGTGTGCACTAGTAAGGTAAGCATGCAATTGGCACAATTCTTGCACACAAGGGCTCAAACAATCAAGAGGGACTTTGCCCAACACAATTCAAACACACTCCATGCATTTCCCTCAATCAATTGCACAAAAAGCACAAGATTCAATGAGGTTCTCTAAACATGCACCCTAACACCCAATTCTCCACAATTAACATAGTTAAGGGCAAAATCAAACCTGGAGACTCAAGTAGAGGTGTAGGGGATGATGAGGGGAAGGCGATGGAAGCGACGAAACGCCGAAAAATTTCCCGGAAGTGCTCGTCAGAGTCTTGCCGGAGTCTCGCCGGAAATCGCCTCCGGCCACAAAAACGTCGGCCAAATCTCCTCAAAATGGAGGGATAGGCCGCTTTTGGTGGAGGAAGGGTGGGTTTGTTGTTGGTTTGGTGAAAAGATGACAAAAAACGGCCGAAAAAATCAAAAAGGGGGGTTTTGGCGCGGTTTTCTGGCGAGATTCAGAGGATTCCGGCGAGGGTTTGTCAAAATTATGACCACGCGGCCGTGCTGGCCGAATATATAGGCCGTGGCTCGGCCGCACGGGCGAGCCTGCACGGCCGTGCGAGGTGCAAGTTTGCCCGTGTTGGCCGACATATGCAGGCTGAGGAATACCACACGGCCGTGCCAGTTGCACTTTTGGCAGTGTGGAATTTGTCGAGAGCTCACACGGCCAATGGAAAAAATCCACACGGCCGTGCGAGCAGACGAGTTGCCCGTTTCCTCCACACGGCCAGGCCAATCCACACGGCCGTGCGAATTGCACTTTTGGCCGTGTGGAAATTGTCGTGGGCTCACACGGCCAGGGGATAATATCCACACGGCCGTGCGAGAGTATGGCCTGGCCGTGCGAGCTGCTGGAGCCCCGAATTCAACCTGTTTTCACCCAAAAACGACATTCGACTCTGGAACAACATCTCAAGACTCAAAAACACAAAAAATAACAAAAGGAAAAATGTAAGAAAATGCAAACCTCGGTGGGGTTGCCTCCCCACAAGCGCTTCTTTACCTTCTTTTAGCTAGACGCCAGTCGGTGGATGCTCAATGAGGTGCAGGAGCGGGTACCTTCAAGAGCGGATCCACCTCGCTCTTGAGGTACAGCTTCAAATGGTGGCCATGCACACGCCGAATGTGGCCACCAGCATTTTCCAACTCAACTTGGCCATCCGGCAGAATGCAAGCGAGTGAATACTCGGATGGCCAAGGTGGGAGCGGGACCAGCTCATAGTGGTCTCCGGCTTTCTTTCGAGCAGGCTTAGCTGCCTGCTGTTTCGGCCGCCACTCCTCCCTGATTTGTTCCTTCGATGTCGGAGTGGACGGGAGTGGCGGCGAAGGTATGGGAGGCGGATCCTGCAAAATAGGCAGCACAGGAGGATACACGACAGACTCGTGCTCCTGGTGAGATACAGCATGCAAAGGTGACGAAGCAGGAAGAGTATTAGAAATTGAAAACGCTATTCGCTCCTCACCATCCCTCAAAACGAAGGTCCCATCATGCACATCTATGAGGGCCTTGGCGGTGGCCAGGAAAGGCCTTCCCAGTATCAATGGCACATTCACATCCTCATTTATGTCCAAAATCACAAAATCAACAGGATAATTGAATTTGCCAACCTTAACCAGAAGGTCTTCCACTATGCCCCTAAGATGCACTACAGATCGGTCTGCTAATTAAAGGCTCATCCTAGTAGCACGGGGTTCACCTAGGCCTAGTTTCTTAAACAGTTTATATGGCATAACATTTATACTAGCACCTAAATCCGCCAAGGACCTCTCTACATGCAAATTCTCAATAGAGCACGGGATAGTAAAACTACCTGGGTCCTTCTGTTTCTGCGGAAGCTTGTTTTGCAGAATGGCCGAGCACTCCTCGCTGAGCTCCACAGTGGCCAGCTCGCTCAACTTCTGCTTCTTTGAGAGAAGATCCTTCAGGAACTTCGCATACTTAGGAATTTGAGATAGTGCCTCCAGGAAAGGCACTTGGACATTCAGCTTCCTAAGCATGGCCATGAAGTTCTCGAACTCTGCCTCCAGCCTGTCTTTGTGCAACCGAGTAGGGAAGGGGAGTTTAGGGATATACTCTTTCACTACTGGTTGCGGTTTAGGTGCAGGCACCTCAACCTCCTTCTCTACTTCTTCTTCAGCTGCTGGAGATGCCGAGGCAGGGGCCTCTCTCTCTTGTGCTCGAGCAGGTGGATCAACAGTCATCTTGCCACTCCTGGTCATGATGGCATTGCAGTGCTCATTCGGGTTTTGAGGATGAGGGATGGTCTGACCGGGTAGAGTACCAGGAGCCCTTTGTGCCACTGCTTGAGCCACACTCCCGAACTGGGTTTGGATATCCTGCAAGACAGCCTATGTGTTCCTCTGGCCAGCTTCAAGAGCCAGGAACTTACCCGATGCCTTTTTCCATGAATTGCTCTATAGTGTTGAATTTCTGAGCACTAGAACTGGCGAGAGAACCCACCAATTCCCGCA
Organism: Linum trigynum; assembly: GCA_964030455.1. NCBI lineage: Eukaryota > Viridiplantae > Streptophyta > Magnoliopsida > Malpighiales > Linaceae > Linum > Linum trigynum. The sequence continues at coordinate 11,844,497 of OZ034814.1, forward strand.
GTTCAGCCATCTGATCATTCTGCACTGGGGCGGCAGGGGCTGCACCTGGCTGCTAGAAAGGTCGCGGCTGTGATGGAGCAGCATGCCCCTGCATGGGCTGGTAGAGAGACTGCTGTGGCTGCTGGAATTGCCCCTGTCTGGGCTGATATGGCGGCCTCTGGAAGCCCGGTGGTCCCTGGGGGACTGGTGGTCTGGAATTTGCTCCACCCCAGGAGAAGTTGGGATGCTGGCGCCACCCCTCATTGTAGGTGTTACTGTAGGGGTCATTGCGCCTGACATTGTTGATGAAGTTCACCTGCTCCTGGGGTGTGTTCGATTCCTTCATCGCCTGGCAGTCTTCCACTGTATGATGGGTGCTCTCGCACCACTGGCAGAGCATAGCCTGCTGCTGTCCGGTACCTGCAATCAAACCAGAACGATCCATAGCTGAAACCAGCTTCGATACTACCTGCACCAAATCAGATGACTGGGTGCCTACAGCATGCACACCCCGTCCTGGTGCTCGTCTCGATCTCCTGGCAGTGCCCCAATCGTACCCGTTCTCCGCCATCTCCTCAAAGAGTTGATTCATTTGTGGCGGTTTTTTGGTCAGCATGTTCCCGCCACAAACCGAATCAATCAGTTGATTGTCCTCCGGGAAGAGGGCGTGATAGAAGGTTCCCACCTTGAAAGCATCGTTGAAACCATGATTGGGACACCTCAGGAAGAGGCTGTTGTATCTCTCCCAGGCGTCCCGAATGGTCTCATCTTCATCCTGGGTGAAGTGGGTAATCTGCTTCTGCAAGTCCGCCGTCTTGGATGGAGGATGGTAGCGTGTAAGGAACTTGTCCGCCAGGTTGGCGAACGTGGTGATGGAGCCTGGAGGTCGAGTGTCTAGCCACTCCTTAGCTTGCCCCTCCAGAGTAAATGGGAAGTACCTCAGCTGGATGGCATCTGCTGGTACCCCATTGATCTTGATTCCATCAATGAGCTCGTGGAATCGCCTGAGATGTGAACGAGGGCACTCCCCTCTTTACCACGGAACACCACTGAACCGCGCAGCATGGTGATTACTGAGGTGCTCACCTCAAAATTGTTGGCTGGGACATGAGGATGTTGAATGGGTGACCTCATGTCCGCAGCTCTAGCGGTCTAGTAGGATCCCATGGTCTGCTCCTCGGGATCGACCACAGCATGGCCCTGTGGATCAGCCATCTCTTCTTCCTCTTCTTCTAACTGCAGCTGTGATAGCGCCTCCTCCGCAGCTAGTCGCGCCTTTAGAGCCCGCTTGAAGTTTCTGCAGGTTCGTTCAAGCTCCTGGTCTAGTGGTAGTAGATCTCCCGACTGGCTACGGGCCATGCACTACCTGCACACAATCAGCAGAAGCAACCCGTGAAGGCACACAGGTGGAAGAGATAAAGTGCAGTAAATAAAAAGCTAGAGTAACAAATTCTCACGTTTCCCCAATAACCTAGAGGTTTCCCCGGCAACGGCGCCAAAAACTTGACACGCCAAAACACAACACCAATCTGCGACCAAGTGTAATCGCAGACCGGGAATGCAGTAACAGGCAAGTTATATTATCAACCCGGGGTCTAAGTCTACTGCTTACTCAGTGATTCTCTATTATCTAGCCAACTAAAGTAAGTGATTGTTGTTTAAAAACAAAAGCAGAAAGAAAGCAGGAAATTATTCGATTTTCTCAAGCAGGTAAGAGTCACTCGGGAATGAGTCCCCCTAGCTCCTTAGTTAGGTTTCAATTGTATTTCCCTGGGTTGATTTACTGTTGATTAGACTGTGGAAGATCCGACAGTAGCTTGGAATCTCTTAAGCTGACCAAGCCCTCTCAGTCTAACTACCCGGCAGACGACTAGTCTTCACCGGGATCGAAAGCTGAAGCAGTAAGAACAGAACTCCACTACTGGAATTGGATTCCAGTACAAAGCAGTAAACTGGCTAACTCTCGTATAGCCAATCTCCTACTACCAAATGATGAGACTCTAGCAACCTAATAAGATTCTATCTATCTCAGATTGCAGCAGGAATCAGGAAAAGTTGATCAGACTTCAATTGACTCAATAAACATGCATCATTCGATTAAAATCAAACAGTAATATCATCCCAAGTCATTACAATCAATCCCTACACATAGAACTAGGGTTCTTCATCCCCAAGTGAGAGAGGGGTTCTACTCCATAGAGAGAGAGAAGAAAACAGTAATCGGAGTAGTCATACTCATAAAGATGAGGAAAATCTGCTCCGGGATGATGATTTCCACTCCTAGGACGATCTCCAAGCTCGATTCGATGAAACCCAGCTCCAAGATAGCTTCTAGGATGTGTTCTTCGTACTTTCTCTCTCTAGGGCTCTGTTTTTTCTCAAAAAGTCCGATCCCCCCTTGTGGCTCGAAATTGGCTGAAAAACCAAGATTTCCCGACTCGCACGTGCAGGCCACACGACCGTGTGGCTCACCCAGTTGCCCGTGCGAGTCAAAACGCTGCGTTCCAATTAGTTCGATCTTGGGCTTCCCACACGGCCAGGGTCGCACGGCCGTGCGGGATTTCCATCCTGCCCGTGCATGCTCTCGATAAAAACCACATGGCCACAAATGTGAGTTGCACGGCCGTGTGATGTCCAGGAATGCCCGTGCAGCTTCCTTAGCACCTCGCCACGCGTCCGATTCTCGTCCAATCGACCCCAAACTCGCTCCCAAGCCTCCATTCACGTACTAGGACCTGAAATATGACAAACAAGCACAACCTAGCGTGAAATCGGCCTAAAACACGAGAATCAACACCTCAAACGGTGTAAGAACAGGGGTAAAAACATGTGTAATTAACGGTCTATCACATACCAAACGTTGTATTCTACAATGCATCAAATTCGACAATACATGTATAATATTATACATGCATTCTCAACAATACATCTATTTAACAATCGCAACTTCCAAACGATCCCTAGAATTATCAATAAAAAAATGTGATTTAATGGTCGTATTGTCCACAGTATTAACCTCTCGCTCTATTATTAATTATATTACTGAAATTATTAACCGGTAACTAAAATGTTGTGACAATAAGGGGAGCCTCTGATTTGAGATTTGTAGAGCAACGTAACGGAGTTGTCAACGTTGTCAACAATACATATTAGTTTTTTCACATACGTTATCAACACTTTTCCGTGATGCTATTATTAACCTTCTCAATCAAATTGAAACGCAATTTACCGATCATGTTGTAAACATTATTAACCTACCACATCATTATTATTAATTAGATCATCGGAATTATTAAAGCAGCTTAACCGAGCTGTCAACGTTTTAACAGTACATATTAATGTTTTCACCTAGTTTATTAACATTTTCTAGTAACGCTATTATTAACATTCTCAATCAAATTGAAGCTTGATTCACTTGTTGTGTTGTAAACATTTTTAGTGACGCTATTATCAACTTTTTCAGCTCAGCAATATTAACAATATACAATATCATTATTAACATTTCTTACATAATTTACAACAAATGACGAATTCATTATTAACAAATTCTCTTCGTTTTTTAACGTAAACAATAATATTATTAACAAACTCCGCCTCGACAGTGGGAGACCGACAAGATGGGGCGACGAACGGATGGGGAGATGTCGGATGGCGGCGGGACGACGGCGGAGTCAGACAGGATGATGGCGGGAATGGGATGGGGAAGCTGAGGGGAAATCAACGCCGGCGAAGCTGAAGACTTGTAACCAATATTAGGTTATAGAGTTATTTTAATCGTCATATTAATTACTAGCTTTATACCCGCCCGTTGGGCGGCAAATTTTGATTGGTTATTATATTTTCCGTCCTAGTATTATAATTTTATTTATGATTTAGTATGTGAAACTATTATACATTGAATTGTAATCTCACTTAACAAATTTCATATATTGTTTCACATTTTTATATCTTTCATTTATTTATGAAAATTTAATTTTATTAAATGAGCTATCTATAGTAATTTTTTTATTGATTTATAATTATGAATCAAATCCACCATTTAAGATATAAAATAAGAGATTATTAATTTTTTAGCACACAAAGTGACAAAGAAGTTAAAATTTTGAAGGACACAAAAGAAGAAGTTAAAATTTGCAAATATATTTTAATTGATAAAAAAAAGTGAAGAGCTTTCATTTTCTCACCCTTCTCCTCATACGTTGGTATATGATAATAGAGAATATCGCGATTAGATCCCACAAATATCGTGCAGTATTAGTTACTCGTGTAATTTTGGAAGAATGAGAAACCACATTGGCATCCACATCATCAATCTTCCGCTTATTCGTTTAATTTACCTTGAAAATATTCTAGCAAAACCAACCACAAATAAAACTATTTTTTGTCACAAATTTATTAAAACTATGTTTTCAGTAAACTAAACTACATATAATCATAATTTATATTTTGTAGAGAGCTACATACCCCCTACCAAAAGGATCATGTTTTTCTACCTAATAACAACATAGATGAATAGTAAAAGTTGTATACTTCAATAAAACTCAAGTCATTATATCTTGCAGAGTCCCCATTGTGAATCGGATTGATGCATCAATCTAAATAGTAGTTGTTATGAAAACAATCAGGCCAAAATTAAGCTTTAGTTAGGGATTCAATTAGGCAAAATGCACGCTAAGGAAACAAACCAATGTCATTACAAACGTCTAGAAATTGGGGAAAATATCAACATTTACTACCATTTTATTTCTTCTTCGTGCCCTTTATAAAACCCCAAATATGTTCCCTTCTACTTATAACCTCATGCTACATACTATTTACTTGATCAAATCATCGTCATATAGCTAGCTAGTATCATGTCACTCATGAACATAATAAACATAATGAACAACCCTCACAACTCTGTTTTCCATTTTAACATCCAAGGAATCGAGTTGCAATGGGCCTCCAAGGAAAACGATCAATTATTCAACCAAAGGAGAGATGCTCCAAGTCCAAGCAACAAACCCTTTGAATTATATGTTACATGTTTACATCAAAGTATACAGGATAACAGAGAACCATAAAACAACTACCTGAATAACGAAGAAGAAATACAACCATTGAATCGAAAAGGGAAATTTACTATCCAGTCGCCGTAATCTGGAAGAAATTAAGAAAAGAATTGGAAGAAGATTATAACTCGGTCAGTCAACCGCTAGCAGTTAGATATCTCCAAGGAAGAAAGATCAATTGCCCGCTGCGGATCAAAAGGGAAGAGGGAGAAATGATAGGTTGGACTTTTCTTCGTCAATAGGCAAAAATATGTTAAAGTTGTTCAATTATTTTCCAACAAATCATTGCATCATGTAACTCCCGTCTCCTATTCTCCTACAAAGAGAGGGAAAAAAACTCAATATGCCTTACCATTTCCTTTACTACATCTATATACAAAACAGTAGAGAAGAAAAATTCTAGAAACTCAAAATTTAAGCAAATAAGAAGAGAGGTTTACTTGTTTTTGTGGGGCTTGATCTAGTTTCTTCATTATCAATGTTGTGTTTTATTTTTCAATATTGTATGGGAAAAGGAATAGGAACACACCAAAATGTTGCATTCATTTTTATTAACTTAATTTACTTTTTATTGATAATGATGACAATTTAAAGAGTAAGCAAAAAAGCACACCAATTAAACCTTGTCCAGCGTGAAAGGGTGAGAGCTAGCCATGTACTGATGTTGCATTAAATTAGTTTTAGATTTCTACAATATTAAGTAATAATTATTTATGATTTCTTGGAATTTTTTTTATAAAAAGTAATAACTCGTAGAAATATTGTGACATTTTACATACACTTGAATTCTTGAATGTATTGTAGACATATCTATCAATATCAAAGAATATGTATAACAATTTTATTTTAATTTTTAACCCTAATTAATACCTTTGAACTCGGCTCATCGACTGAAATATGAAAACAAAATTTTGTGGCTAGGATAACTCGATTTAAATACAAATTGTTTACTGTTACAAACCAAAAGATTTCCATTTTGAGACTTCGATATTGAAAAAGTTTTGTTATTGCCAAAATTTGGTATGGAGTCACAGACTCACAACCATATAGCTGGGGTTGTTATGCTTGATGAATTTGGAGCTATCGTGAACTTTGTCCAACCATTGCTTGCTTCATGTATTTAGAGGCAACAAATATGTGGGTCTCATGTATTTTAAGGTTCCAAATTCGTGGGCCTCACGGACTTGAAAATTTCACCTCTTTAGATGGAAATTGATCATGGACTTTGAAGTCTATTATTTATGACCAACCTACCCCTCATATTTCATTTCCCTTGTCATACCAATGAGGGTAATATATGTCATTTTCACTTCCGACATACAAATTCAATTAACCAAATGCATCATGAAATCTATGAAACGAAATATGGTATTTTCAAATCCATAATGAACCAAAAACCCTCATATATCCATGCTTTTACAAAATCCAAATTTTATTAAAACCTTCAGTTTTCAAATCCACGAAACAAATACCCCAATGTTTTCTTACAATTGCCTTACTAAACTCATCATTATTAAAGATTCTTTATTTTAACACAATACCTCCATTTAGATTCTTGTAGCTACAAAAGTTTTTTGTTTAGATATCTCAACTAACACACTTATGTTTATTTATTGCCTCAATCCTCGAATTTAGATTTGTCTACCAAGACATCAACTATTAAATAAATTTTTTTCAACACTTATTTGATCAATGCTAAGGTTAGTGATTGATGAAACGTGATGTTTATTGTATATCCTCAACGAAGATTTTCTTAACCTTCACACGTGTTGTTATTTAAGTGATGTTGTGTCTCATCCGAGGTATGAAGTCAAAACTCGTCAAAATTCATACTTAAGTCATTTTGAAAACTTTGATGTAATAATGTTCGACAATAACTCCAAATCTGAAAAGAAATTACTTAGCATTCGACTTATGACCTCAATAGAGATTGTTCAATTAATATGATCTAGAGTGAATGTTTTAAAATGAACCCTAGGACAAATTATAAAGTATTGCACACCTGATTCCTCTTAATTTGAGAAAATAAAGGTAAAACATGAATATATGTTTTCACTTAATCATGATGAATAAGAAGTTTTTTGAAAAAAGAACTATTATTGCTTAGTCAAGTTTATATTCAGACCTTTTGCTATATAAAACTTGTTTTATTTGATAGAAATATTCGACGAAAAAAATACATTAGAAATAAGAGAGTTGTTAATACAAAAAAAATCTAAATTCGTATATTTCGTTTTCAAAGTCGATTGATAAAAATATTATTATATATATGTGTATTTTTTATCAATTGTTTTAAATGTTTCTATTGTAATATTTTGTTTAATTGATACAAATATTATTATATATGTGTAATTTTTAATCATTTGTTTTCAATGTTTCTATTGTAATAATTTGTTTAATTCATACAAATATTATTATATACATGCAATTTTTTAAATTTTTGTCAAAATATAACTTATTATTAAGTTTTTTGAAAATAATTAGAAAATTTACTTGATAAGATTTAATCATATACTTTTTAGTTAAACAAATTCGATATAGTCACTCTTTATTAACATCTTTATATTTTTTTTAATTGACAAAAATATTATACTTTTGTAGGTTTGTTTACATTCTCATAAAAATGTAATTTATTATAAATTTTTAGTAAAAATGAGTAGAAATATTAAAAGAAGAGAGAGATAGCTCCATAAATAGATCAATAATGAATTTGTGTTTGCAAAAAAGTTGTCCACCTTGGCAACTTGTGAATTCTCCAAGTGCTTATGTGGCAAGAAGTTATTTTTGAATTGCCATAATATATAGTATAGATAGATAGATAGATATAGATAGATAGATAGGTTGTATCCATAAATATGCAATCAAACACACGGTAGTGAGCAAATCTCATCCTTATACCGTAACCGAATGCAACAAAACGATAACAATAAACTCTTAACCAGAAGATAACCTTAATTAATATATATAAACTTAAAGCCGGATTACTGTTGCCTAAGGTTAGTTTAGTGTGTGCTCAGCTGCATGTAAGCTCATTAAATTGGGCTTGGGCTTGGGCTTGGGTATTGACTATTGCAATAGCTTCTGGATTTTGGGTTGGGTTCGTAAGAATGGATCTTCGGTTTATGCCTTTTTCCACGATCTCTTTATAATTCACGTCAAATCTAATATAATTCTTTGCTTTTGAATCATTAGACCAAGTGAAAATATGTTAGAAAAAAATGGCACAATGATGATATAATAATATTTTTTGCATGTTGCCTTGGTAGCCGGGAAAAAAAAGAAAAGAAAGAAAAGAGGGGAAGTGAGGAAAGAAACTAGAAAGATAAGGAAGAGAGAAAATAGGGAAAGTGAGTCTTCTCCTTTCTAATATTGAAAAAGTGAAATTAAACAAAATAAAAGGCTATCTTATTTTAGGGAGGAGGGTGGAGGCGAGAGAGCAGGTTGTCATGCCAGTCGGTTGAACTCGATAGGATTATTCTATTTGTTAAACTAGCGTAACTGAATAAATCGGTTTGACAATTATGCGAGAAAGACACCCATGATTTTAAAATTCTTAAGGAATTATTAAACAAAAAATCTGTAGGTTTAATGGAGAATGACGACATTTTTCTCTCCATCTAACGACTATGGTATATTTGTACTGGCTTAACTTTTTTGGTCCATAAATAAAATATCTAAATAACGATGAGTGATAATCATATCCTCTTTCCAAAATAATTGATGAAAATAAAAGCTCATGTAAAAGGAAAAAAAGAGAAAATTAGAAACAAAGATTAACCATGTATATTTTCTGTACAGATCAATTAGCCCGCAGCATAGCGCCAACCTAGTTATTCTGCTAATTTGAAAATTCATTAGTATATACTAACTAATATTCAAAATGTATGAACTAATATCTAAATCTGCTGAATATCTAGATAGCACAGACTAGTATTCAAATCATCACAAAACTAGTATCCAGATAGCAGATACCAAACTAATATCCACAATCAACCAACTAGTATTCAATATGGATACTCTTATGTGTTATTTGGATACTAATTATGTGCTGTTTGGATACTAGTTTGTGTTGTATGGATACTATTCTGTGTTGTCTAGATATTAGTTTGTGAATTTTGGATAATAGTTGATTCATTGTGGATATCAGTTAGCAAACCTTGAATACTAGTCTGTGCTCTATAGATACTTTAGTGCCTGGATATTAGTTCATGTATTTTGGATATCAGTTAGTATCTACTAACGAATCTTCAAGTTAGCAGATTAACTTTCCCCGCATAGCGCGGGTCTCTCTCTAGTAATAATAATGACAATTAAAGCTCAAGTTTGAAGCCGTTAGAGGTTTCAATTTGTTACGGAAGACCGAAAACAAAAGCGGAAAGCTCAATAATTATTATAATAATTAAATCGCATATTCCCGGAACCGTATGTGTCAACCAACACTCATACAAAACAAAACGGATACACATATATAACCGATAGTAATCATTATTATAATAATAAATAACCTTCCTCCTTAATTATATCGGTAAAAAGAAAAACTTCCGTAAATCCTCCCTTGACAATGATGAACAACATCATTTACGGCGATGGCTCCTTAATGGAGAGAATAGTTCCCGAGATATTATTAATATAATCATATATAAAACTTACTCCTTAATGGTTTCCGTAGTTCTCAGTTAGCTATGGATAATGACATATTAAACCTTCCCCTTAATTGTTTCGTAGCTCTGTAACCGAAAACAATGAAGTTTAATTGATCCATAGCTCTGTAACCGAAAACCATAAATTAACCCCAAATTATCATCAATGGGGAATAATGAATGTAAGTTAACAATTATTATTATTATAATAAAATTTCATGTAACCGACATTTGCCACTTTAATTCTTACGGTAGGGAATAAACAAATAATTCCCACTGGATTCACCATAATGGCATAACTCCAACCGAATAATTTAAAGTGTAAAACCAAACAAATTCCGGGTTACCCTAGAAATTAAACCATGGGAAAGGTTATGTGTAGGTTAAAAAAAAGAGTTATATATATAATATACCCCTTTATTATATATTTTTATCAAACATGTCCCTCCATAATAAATCACATCAAATATGCCCTTGTATTATCCAACAATTCTCAAACGTTAGTTTTTCCGTTTCAGTGTCGTTAAACTTAAACCTGATCCAACCACGGTCTACTCAGTAAAATGAGAGTGTAAAAGACATTTTTAGTTTTTACCCCTTTTTGTTTCAAACCTACTTCGACCCAAGTCCCCCCTGGATTTGCGATTCCGGTGATGCCTACAATGGCGCATCCAAAATTTGGGCAAATTTAGAGACAACTCCAATTTCAAATTTGTCATAGGAGAATTGACATCAATAGGGGTATGAACAAATTTGTTTGACAGGGCTTGAGGGGGGAGATTAGGGATGGCAACAAAACTCGAACCCACGGGTACCCATCCGACCCAACCCGGTCAACGCGGGTAAAATATGTGTTGACGGGTTTTGGGCCGGGTTCGGGTTTAAACCCGCTACACTATTCATCGGGTCGGGTTTGGTTTGGGTTTAGGTAAACCCGATCCATGGGTATCCGTCCACACACATATAATTACTTTCCCGGTATATTTAATATTCTAAATAATATATTTTTCTTAAACAATTAATATTCTTTATGTTTGTGGAGACATGTATAATTTGTTCTTTCTAATTGTTTAGAATGAAGTTGATATTACGAAGTGGAGAGTGAAGAAACTTAATTGACGAGGAAGAAGCTTTCAATTAATCTTTTGTTTATAGATGTTTATCTTTAATTTTGAACAATTTGTATTGATCATTTGCGGTTTGCTTGTGATGCTCTAAACACAACACCAATCTGCGACCAAGTGTAATCGCAGACCGGGAATACAGTAAAGTGACAAGTGATATTATCAACCCGGGGTCTAGATCTACTGCTTACTCAGTGATTATCTATTATCTAGCCAACTAAAGTAAGTGATTGTTGTTTTAAAAGCAAAAGCAGAAAGAAAGCAGGAATTGGTACGGTTTTCTCAAGCAGGTAAGAGTCACTCGGGAATGAGTCCCCCTAGCTCCTTAGTTAGGTTTCAATTGTATTTCCCTGGGTTGATTTACTATTGATTAAACTGCGGAAGATCCGACAGTAGCTTGGAATCTCTTAAGCTGACCAAGCCCTCTCAGTCTAACTACCCGGCAGACGACTAATCTTCACCGGGATAGAAAGCTGAAGCAGTAAAAACAGAACTCCACTACTGGAATTGGATTCCAGTACAAAGCAGTAAACTGGCTAACTCTCGTATAGCCAATCTCCTACTACCGAATGATGAGACTCTAGCAACCTAATCAGATTCTATCTATCTCAGATTGCAGAAGGAATCAGGAAAAGTTGATCAGACTTCAATTGACTCAATAAACATGCATCATTCGATTAAAATCAAACAGTAATATCATCCCAAGTTATTACAATCAATCCCTAACACATAGAACTAGGGTTCTTCATCCCCAAGTGAGAGAGGGGTTCTACTCCATAGAGAGAGAGAGAGAGGAAAACAAGATACAAAGCAGTCATACTCATAATAATGGGAAGAATCTGCTCTGGGATGATGATTTCCACTCCTATGACGATCTCCAAGCTTAATTTGATGAAACCCCGCTCCAAGATAGCTTCTAGGATGTGTTCTTCGTCCTTTCTCTCTCTAGGGCTCTGTTTTTGCTCAAGAAATCCGATTCCCCTTCTCTTTGGCTGAAAATCTACTTAAAAGGCATCAGTGGCCAAAGCACGGTCGAGGGCATACGGCCGTGTAATGCCTCTGCCCGCCCGTGCTTTGGGTAGGTTTAATTACACGGCCAGCTTGTTGGTGCAAACACGGCCGTGCTTTCGGGTGGACACGGCCGTGCTTTGTCTCGGCCCTGCCCGTGTTTTTAGCCAATGTTTGCCAAACTCGAATTTGCTCTCGGCAGTAAAAGCACGGCCACAGAACACGGCCGTGTTCTGCTTGAGGTGTGCCCGTGTTTTGGCTCCATAATCCCACACGGCCAGGCTTGTCAGTTGCACGGCCGTGCGATGTTTGTGTGTGCCCGTGCAGCTTCCATAGCACATCGCTACGTGCCCGATCTTCGCCCAATCGACCCCCGAACTCGCTCCTAAACCTTCATTCACTTGCCAGGACCTGAAATATCACAAACAAGCACAACCTAGCATGAAATCGGTCTAAAACACGAGAAACCACATCTCAAACGGTGTAAGAATAGGGGTGAAAACATGTGTAATTAACGTTCTATCAAACTCCCCCACACTTAACCGTTTGCTTGTCCCCAAGCAAACCTAACTCAAACCAATGCAACTCTCCAGACCTCTATAGCAACAAACACCCCAGATCGTAGGTAGAGGACTTCCTAGATCATTTAGCAGCTTACGAGGTCGACGCACAAGTCATCTCATAGCTTCTTCGGCGAGAGCACTAGTATCGAGTCGGCATCATGGCAAATAGTGAATAGAGGACAAATGAATTGTGGATGAAGAGATTCTCAAAAACAAAAGATCATGGACTCACATTTTTCAAGGTGCTCTATTTTCTTCTTGAAGATGGTTGGAACCCCTTTTCTTTCTGTTTTGCTTGTTTTCTGTTATTTTATTTCCTCTTTTTTTTTCTTTCAAGGGTCACAAGAGTCCACAACACCACACAATTCAGGGGTCCTAAGATCACTAATTCACTCAATCAACCAACACAAATGAAGAATAAATGAGACTTCTTAAATGCATCAACATCCTCCATAGTGCTACACTACCTCCCTAGGTTGCATATTACTATAAAGACTGTCAATTCAAAGCATACTGAGCAGGCAATTGCAAGGAACACGTACTTGGAGCCCTTAAATGTAAAAATTTGGACAGTGGACTAGGCTCCAAGCACACAAACAGATCTAATGCAGTCAAAAGATAAACATCCCCCCACACTTAAGATCGACATTGCCCTCAATGGAGAAGAGGGAAGGAAAAGGGGAACAATGTTACCGGTATGCACGGATTGCAGGAGACTGGAGACGGACCAGTCGAGTGAAGCGGACTGGAGAGGGACCAGTCTGGAACAAAGCACAGCGAAAGGGGAACAGAAGAGCTCAAACACAATATGTTAGGTCCAATGGTCAGCCCAATAATAAATCATTCAAAACAAAAGAAAACAAACCAAAACCAAACCGGTTTACAATCTGACTCAAAACACAAGAAAGAAAGTCAAACCGTGGTGGGGTTGCTTCCCCACAAGCGCTTCTTTACCGTCTTTTAGCTGGACGCCAGTCGGTGGATACTCAATGAGGTGCAGGAGCAGGTACCTTCAAGAGCGGATCCACCTCGCTCTTGAGGTACAGCTTCAAATGGTGGCCATGCACACGCCGAATGTGGCCACCAGCATTTGCCAACTCAACTTGGCCATCCGGCAGGATGCAAGCTAGTGAATACTCGGATGGCCAAGGTGGGGGCGGGACCAGCTCATAGTGGTCTCCGGCTTTCTTTCGAGCAGGCTTAGCTGCCTGCTGTTTCGGCCGCCACTCCTCCCTGATTTGTTCCTTCGATGACGGAATGGACGGGAGTGGCGGCGAAGGTATGGGAGGCGGATCCTGCAAAATAGGCAACACAGAAGGATACACGACAGACTCGTGCTCCTGGTGAGATACAACATGCAGAGGTGCCGAAGCAGGACGAGTATTAGAAATTGAAAACGCTATTCGCTCCTCACCATCCCTCAAAACTAAGGTCCCATCATGCACATCTATGAGGGCCTTGGTGGTGGCCAGGAAAGGCCTTCCCAGTATCAATGGCACATCCACATCCTCATTTATGTCCAAAATCACAAAATCAACAGGATAATTGAATTTGCCAACCTTAACCAAAAGGTCTTCCACTATGCCCCTAGGATGCACTACAGATCGGTCAGCTAATTGAAGGCTCATCCTAGTAGCACGGGGTTCACCTAGGCCTAGTTTCTTAAACAGTTTATATGGCATAACATTTATACTAGCACCTAAATCCGCCAAGGACCTCTCTACATGCAAATTATCTATAGAGCACAGGATAGTAAAACTACATGGGTCCTTGTGCTTCTGCGGAAGCTTGTTCTGCAGAATGGCCGAGCACTCCTCGTTAAGCTCCACAGTGGCCAGCTCGCTCAGCTTCTGCTTCTTTGAGAGAAGATCCTTCAGGAACTTCGCATACTTAGGCATTTGAGAAAGTGCCTCCAGGAAGGGTACTTGGACATTAAGCTTCCTAAACATGGCCATGAAGTTCCCGAACTCTGCATCTAGCCTGTCTTTGTGCAACCGAGTAGGGAAGGGGAGCTGAGGGATATAATCCATCACTACTGGTTGCGGTTTAGGTGCAGGCACCTCAACCTCCTTCTCTGTTTCTTCTTCAGCTGCTGGAGATGCCGAGGCAGGGGCCTCTCTCTCTTGTGCCCGAGCAGGTGGATCAACAGTCATCTTGCCACTCCTGGTCATGATGGCATTGCAGTGCTCATTCGGGTTCTGAGGGTGAGGGATGGTCTGACCGGGCAAAGTACCAGGAGCCCTTTGTGCCACTGCTTGAGCCACACTCCCCAGCTGGGTTTGGATATCCTGCAAGACAGCCTGTGTGTTCCTCTGGCCAGCTTCAAGAGCCAGGAATTTACCCGATGCCTTTTCCATGAACTGCTCGATAGTGTTAAATTTTTGAGCACTAGAACTGGCGAGAGAACCCACCAATTCCCGCAGTTCAGCCATCTGATCATTCTGCACTGGGGCGGTAGGGGCTGCACCTGGCCGCTGGAAAGGTCGCGGCTGTGATGGAGCAGCATGCCCCTGCATGGGCTGGTAGAGAGACTGCTGCTGCTGGAATTGCCCCTGTCTGGGCTGATATGGTGGTCTCTGGAAACCCGGTGGTCCCTGGGGGACTGGTGGTCTGGAATTTGCCCCACCCCAGGAGAAGTTGGGATGCTGGCGCCACCCCTCATTGTAGGTGTTACTATAGGGGTCATTGCGCCTGACATTGTTGATGAAGTTCACCTGCTCCTGGGGTGTGGTCGATTCCTTCATCGCCTGGCAGTCTTCCACTATATGATGGGTGCTCTCGCACCACTGGCAGAGCATCGCCTGCTGCTGTCCGGTCCCTGGAATCATCCCGGAACGATCGATAGCTGAAACCAGCTTCGACACCACCTACACCAGAGGTTGGCGAACGTGGTGATGGAGCCCGGAGGTCGAGTGTCTAGCCACTCCTTGGCCTGCCCCTCCAGGGTGAATCGGAAGTACCTCGCTGGATGGCATCTGCTGGTACCCCATTGATCTTAATTCCATCAATGAGCTCGTGGAATCGTCTGAGATGTGATCGGGGGCACTCTCCCTCCTTACCACGGAACACCACGGAACCGCGCAGCATGGTGATTATTGAGGTGTCACCTCAAAATTGTTGGCTGGAACATGAGGATGTTGAATGGTTTACCTCATGTCCGCGGCTCTAGCGGTCCAGTAGGATCCCATGGTCTGCTCCTCAGGGATCACATCATGGTTCTCTGGATCAGCCATCTCTTCTTCCTCTTCTTCTAACTGCAGCTGTGATAGCGCCTCCTCCGCAGCCAGTCGCGCCTTTAGAGCCCGCTTGAAGTTCCTGCAGGTTCGTTCAAGCTCCTGGTCTAATGGTAGTAGATATCCCGACTAGCTATGGGTCATGCACTACCTGCACACAATCAGCAGAAACAACCCGTGAAGGCACACAGGTGAAGGAGATAAAATGCAGTAAATAAAAAGCTAGAGTAACAAATTCTCACGTTTCCCCAATAACCTATAAGTTCCTCGGCAACGGCGCCAAAAACTTGATGCTCTAAAACACAACACCAATCTACGACCAAGTGTAATCGCAGACCGGGAATGCAGTAAAGTGACAAGTGATATTATCAACCCGGGGTCTAGATCTACTGCTTACTCAGTGATTATCTATTATCTAGCCAACTAAAGTAAGTGATTGTTGTTTTAAAAGCAAAAGCAGAAAGAAAGCAGGAATTGGTACGGTTTTCTCAAGCAGGTAAGAGTCACTCGGGAATGAGTCCCCCTAGGTCCTTAGTTAGGTTTAAATTGTATTTCCCTGGGTTGATTTACTGTTGATTAGACTGCGGAAGATCCGACAGTAGCTTGGAATCTCTTAAGCTGACCAAGCCCTCTTAGTCTAACTACCCGGCAGACGACTAGTCTTCACCGGGATAGAAAGCTGAAGCAGTAAGAACAGAACTCCACTACTGGAATTGGATTCCAGTACAAAGCAGTAAACTGGCTAACTCTCGTATAGCCAATCTCCTACTACCGAATGATGAGACTCTAGCAACCTAATCGGATTCTATCTATCTCAGATTGCAGCAGGAATCAGGAAAAGTTGATCAGACTTCAATTGACTCAATAAACATGCATCATTCGATTAAAATCAAACAGTAATATCATCCCAAGTTATTACAATCAATCCCTAACACTTATAACTAGGGTTCTTCATCCCCAAGTGAGAGAGGGGTTCTACTCCATAGAGAGAGAGAGGAAAACAAGATACAAAGCAGTCATACTCATAATTATGGGAAGAATCTGCTCTGGGATGATGATTTCCACTCCTATGACGATCTCCAAGCTTGATTGATGAAACCCAGCTCCAAGATAGCTTCTAGGATGTGTTCTTTGTCCTTTCTCTCTCTATGGCTCTGTTTTTGCTCAAGAAATCCGATTCCCCTTCTCTTTGGCTGAAAATCTGCTTAAAAGGCATCAGTGGCCAAAGCACGGTCTGGGCACGGCCGTGTAATGCCTCTGCCTGCCCGTGCTTTGGCTAGGTTTAATTACACGTCCAGCTTGTTGGTGCAAACACGGCCGTGCTTTCGGGTGGACACAGCCGTGCTTTGTCTCGGCCCTGCCCGTGTTTTTAGCCAATGTTTGCCAAACTCGAATTTGCTCTCGGCAGTAAAAGCACGGCGACGGAACACGGCCGTGTTCTGCTTGAGGTGTGCCTGTGTTTTGGCTCCATAATCCAACACGGCCAGGCTTGTCAGTTGCACGGCCGTGCGATGTTTGTGTGTGCCCGTGCAGCTTCCTTAGCACATCGCCACGCGCCCGATCTTCGCCCCAATCGACCCCCGAACTCGCTCCTAAACCTTCATTCACTTGCCAGGACCTGAAATATCACAAACAAGCACAACCTAGCGTGAAATCGGTCTAAAACACGAGAAACCACATCTCAAGCGGTGTAAGAACAGGGGTGAAAACATGTGTAATTAACGGTCTATCAGCTTGTATGCTCTAGATTGGTGTTTTTTTGTATGATTAATTTGTATGAGAAAATTGATATTAAACTTTTATTTTGAAAGAAACTTATTATTGTAAATTTTTTACCACAAAAACCCACGGGTACCCATGAACCCGCGGATACCCAACGGGTTGGGTTGGGTTTGAGTTTTTCAAACTCAACGGGTTTTACCCCGAGTTTTTTTGGCGGATAAACCCATGAATTTAGGTTTGTGTTTGACAAAACCCGCCCCAACCCGACCCATTGCCATCCCTAGGGGAGATGGCGGTGAGGTCAGAGCATATATAGTAGCCGATCCAACGACAGGGCGGTGATGGCGATAATGAATCGGCCAGGCGAGGGGTAAGGATGGGGAGGTTGGATATAAGAGGGGTAAAAATGTATTTTACCCGCTGGGCAGATGTGGTTGAACCAAATTTAACGATAGTGAGATGGAAGAATTGACGAAAGGACACATTTGAGAATTGTTTAATACAAGAAAGGCATATTTGATGTGATTTATTGTAGAGGGGCATGTTTGAGAAAAATATATAGTAAATGGGCATATTATACCTATAACTCCAAAAAAAAATCATATCGATGCAATGAGTAGATTTTAACACGCAAAAACTTATCAAAATATTTTTTAAAAATATTTTCCAAGGAAATTGAGATGAGAGTTAGAATTACCTAGTAAAAAACTTATACAAACCTACAATTGTATGAATTATCTCCATACCAATTTCTACAAATCCTTAATAGAAATTAGGAGTATTGCATCATAAAATTCTATTTTGAGAATTGATTAGTAAACTTTTATCCGACAATGTGGAGATTATTAAACACCGTTCAAAAAGTTTTAAATTTATCATCTTTTTTCCTACTTTTTAGAGAAATTTTACAATGCTATATAGTATTGGTGCTATAGGTTTTCATCTTTATGGTACAACTTGAAATTGTACCTTTAACGTTATGGTACAACTTCAGATTGTACCTATACTTTTTGTACAAATTCTTTTATGGTACAACGTAAACTTGTAAATTTATGTGATGGTACAACTTCAAGTTGTAAAGTTGTACCATAACATAATGATACAAATTCCTTTATGGTACAACCTAAACTTATACATTTAATGTTATGGTACAACTTCAAGTTGTACATTAAAGCACCAATACTATATAGTATAGTAGTAGTGCTCTACTTTTTAACTTGCCTTCTCTAACTTCGACCTAACAAACTCACTGTAGTAGGTCAGGATTGGGGCCAATTGTCATAAACACACATTTTCAATTTATAAATCCATGTCCTTCTCATCCCTGTGTAGACAGGGGGGACCCAGGTGGTAATACGATTATCCAACCCCGGTGGTAATTTACGTATGGACAAAAAAAATTATAACTGATAGTAAGGGACACCGCTGAAATTTGAAAACAAGATTATCCTACTATCATTTGTGTATAGGAATATAAGTGGTAGATTGAGTAATTCAAATCTAGAACACTATTCTTATTAATAAACTTAATTTTCGTTGACCTACAACTCATTTGTTGTTCGATTTTGAAAAATGTAATAGTAAAATGTCATTTTCTATCTCTAATTATTTTAAAAACCTAACAATTAAACTAATTTCAAGCTACCCTTAATACGGCAAGTGTTGAAAGAATCTTTCAGCTTTGGGTTACATCGAGGAGAACAAGTTTACAAATCGAATTTGCGATAAATTCGTGAATGATTGTCTAGTAGGGTATACAGAGACAATTTTTTTAACACTATAGACACCAAGTGTATTCTACAATTATTTTCGAATATGAAACTTTTTTAACCTGTACAAGTAAGATATTTTCAAATTTATTTTTATTAATTATTAATTATTTTTATTTAATTTAATTTTAAAAGATGACACCCTATGAAAAATTTGTGGGTCCGCCACTGTGTGTAGATAGAGATGTTTCTTTCATATCCTCCTAGTTGTTGAATGCATGCGGATAATCCCACCTCGCACATCATATCAAAGCTCAACTTAAACTTCATGCAGTTAAGTTGAAAATACGTACGATTTTAGAACATGAACTGACATCACATGTCACAAACTAACTATAAAGAGCACGAGAGACATAACAAAAAAACTTTTTGTGTGGAAATTAGAGGTAATATACCCGTATTAGTGGAATTAGAAAAATAAATGAACGAGTTTAGCATTATGTTCGTTTCAAATTTTGATGGCGTATGAGGTAATGGATAGATGGGAGGACGTGGGATTCATGGACCTCACTTGAAAAATAAATACATATTAAAAAATTATGAATTTTTAAAGTGAGATTAGTAAGATTTGAAATATGGACCTCAATATTCAATTATTCATTAGACAATACATTTACCATTGAGACAAGTTGTATTTAATTATGTTTAGACCCCACCACATTATATTTCTCGCTATGTCAATCTTTGTTATATGCATCATATGAATTAAATGCGGGAAGGTGAATTAAATACATGAAGGTATGTGTACGGGATGGGGCGTGAGCACCTAAACCATCCCCAACTTGATTGCACCACTTTTTTGTGGTGTAACCATAGTTTCCTCTTACTCGATCAGGGGTTTTCTCTCGAACTAGGTCAAATATCGATGGGTGCGAGTAGAATTGTCATCCTTAGCAGCCAGTACGTCAATAATAAATGGATAATGACTCTGACAAGGTAATTTCGGTTGGAAATAGTCTAATTCGACAAAAGAGGTTGGACCAAAGGTGAGTTTCGTTAGGACTCGACGCCAAACTGCAAGCGGTCTCGTTTGGATTTAGGGTCGAGCAGAAGATGGGTCAATACTATCTTGCCGCTATAAAAAGTGCAGTATCAATTAACGCGACTTATGATTGGTCCATATAGACGGGTTTTACTAATTTGAACCCAAACCTGATGACCCATCTGTCAAAACCGCCTAAATCTACACAATAAATAAAAGCTAAATGAGAAAATTTGAATCCCCATTTCAAATTTCCTGCATCGAGAGTGAAAGTAGGAAGGGTAGATTCGTATTCACAATCATTTATTATTTTCTATTTACAGAAAAAATATATCGGTAATGAGATTTGAACCGTGGTCTCTTCGAACCTAGATAAGAAACATAACCAATTACAATAAACACATTTATGTGATCTTTTTCAATTAAGAGCATACAAGAAGTTTAAATATGAAAAATCATAGGATTTTTCCACCACAGTTAGCAACCGAAATGTCATTGATTCAAATATTGCATATCGAATTACACTCTTGAATGTGTAGAAGCGATTTAGAATTCTTAACATAGACTTAATTGTTATAACTACCATAAAGTAATGATATTTTTTAACACAGAATTTTTGAGTGAATATGGGGCACATGTGTCTTTAAGAGGGGTAAATATGAAAAGGTTGAGTGATGTTGGTTTGTTGAACGCGGATGAAAAAGATACTACTAATGTAAACGGGCCCAAATAGTGTCCCCACCCACTAAATGCTCAACCATCGCCGTCTCTCCAAACTTTCCATCAGACTCAACAACCGGCTAACCTCCTCTACCTCTATTGTTATGCCAGAGAAATTTCTAGAGGGGTAGATATGGAAAGATTGAGTGTTGTTGGTTTTGCCAACGCGGATGGAAAATGTGCTATTATGTAAACGAGCCCAAATAGTGTCTGACCCACTAAACGCTCAAGCACCCCGGTTACTTTTGCTACACCTAATATAATAGTGAAATGAGAAAAGTGCTTCCCCCATTACAAAATCATTGCTTGGAGAGTGTTCTTGCTTGGAGAGTTGACTGATGGGTTATTTAGTTTCTTTGATAGTAATGTGTGATCTCTCAACGTCAGTCCATTTGGTTGATCTTCTAGATTGAATTTTGAGTTTATTAAAGATAAATAGCTATACTTTTTGTTATGATACTCCTTTTCAGTATCATCATTTTTTTTATTTGAAATGTTTTTGTGGTTAGTTTCCAATAAACAAAGACTATTCTAATTAGTGTTACCATAGGGAATAGCTTTAATCATACCACTTTTACACAAATTTTATATGTAAGAGCTGAGATCATTGTCGAATTGAACTATTCAAACTATAATGCCGATCTTCAACATATAAAACATGGTTTCTTTTGATTGAAATAACCTCATTATTGCAGATAAGTTTTTACAATATGGTTTTGTGATAGTGGTCACTTGCTTTTAAAAGTGGGGTTCTAATTACTATAATATAAAAAGTACGAGTGATAGAAATAATTGGAGCAGATAAAAGATGGTTTTATATCCTTCTCTCTGCAAGGAATAAATACATGGTGAGCACATGTTTATCATGGGAAGGACAAACCGAACTATTTGTGTTTGTATTATAGCATGTTGATATATACGCATGTCTAGACCCAATTGATTGGACATCTCCACCTGGAATTTATTGATGGGATTTTTGCTCATCAAAATCGCGTGTCAAGTAAGCTCCCTCCTTAATCCTTATATTTTTCTTAATATGCACATGCACACCCTCATTGGAAACATATACAGAATTGTAATTTGGGTGCTTCATTAGTGTTGTTCCAATAAGATTGTATTATATGAGGTGGGTGTTCTAGAATTGTGAATCGTGATTGTATCTCCTCTAAGAAATTGTCAAGTTAAGCTATAAAAGAGGCTAGCCTGAGCTTCCTCTTTATTTTAGATGGTAAGAGAGCAATGACCCACGTCAAATTGAATGGGGGGTTGACAATGATTGATCGAGAAACGGTTTAGCCTTCTTCAGAGTATCACAAGATCCTGATAGTTTCTCAGCCAAAGCAATTTTGTTTCCATGCCTGATGTTGATACAAGTTGTTTACCTAGAGGAGATCCCCAACAAGTTAGCTCTTGGAGTTGTGATGCGAAAATGGGTCAGGCAGAAATGGTTTATACAAAAGGCCATACTATGATCATATAGAATGCGTTGGTAGAGTCGCAGAGATAGTCATCAATCACATTTTATTGACGAAGCCACCGAGGAGAAGAGAGGAATTGTCATTGGTACTCTAAATTTTACAAGACTACTGTAATGATCATTACTTTCATTCATGTAAATTTGTATTATGACTGAAGTGATATTACCCCAAGCCACAAATTGCAGGAAGGAATGGTCGTTTGAATTAAAGTAGTAAGAGTGAACCAATCAGTGTGTTTGTTGTCGAGAAATATAAGAATCGTGATAATGGGGAGGGTTCATGACGATTGACTATAGATGAAAGAGATAGAAAGTACAAAGTTGTAGGTCATTTGTGTGTTTAGTGTAGCAGAGTGGTTAGTAGTGATTTGGTAGGATTTCACAGTGGTAGGGATATTGACAAAAATTATTATGTGTTGGTGCTTCCAGGTATATATTGCTTGCCTGTTTCTTCTGTTTATATATGAGATTTCTACTGCAGATCGCATGCTTTGTATTTCTTTTTCCTTTCTGTCATTTTAATTAACAAAACTATTTATCAGAAAAAACGGGTCGACGCATTCCATCGACATGATTTGGACATTGCTGGTTTTTGTTTTCTCTGCCAGGGATTCACTGCCTTTGGTGTCACTGTGGTTTTTGGTCTAAGGGCAATCCAGATTGGGTTTTTTCTTATGAAATCTCTTGGTTGCTTTCATTTTAACCATCGATAATTAGAGCCAGGTAAGCATTCTTTTGGTTTTTCATGTTCACTCTAGGGACATCATGGTGCATGTCAATAGTGGCTATATTTAAGGTTAATGGTTTTGTTTAGATTGTCCATTATAGTGTTTATGTTTTATTGTTTCTTTTGTAATGCAATGAGATAATGACTTTCTATCATATTATTATATATGATGTTGTTGACCTACTTCCGACCATCGCGGCATACATGTTAACGGGTAATATTAGTTAGAATCAAAGAATCAATTTCCGAGACTACGTCCGACCAAGAGACCGGATGATAAGCTAGTTACGTGAGAATCCAAATTTAACTCCATTAAATATGTCCAATACAAATTGTTAGGATAAAAATATTTGAATTTCCATTTACGTGAATAAGCACTAAATTATGTGAATAATCACTATATATCATAAATTAGATGTAACTCTTTAAGTGCCACCAAACCTTTTCCATATCCATATGATGGGTGGGATAAACATTTGAACTATGTAGAGTCGAACCTTGATGGTGTTTGGATATTTTGGTCAACTGATATTCCTTTTAAGGATTTTGAAGCATTGGAAGAATTATGCAAATAGGTTAATGCGAGGCCCTATGTATTCTGCTTTGAAACGTTTTTCTACTTCTTGATTTTTCCAGAAGTAGTTGTAGTCTAGTCAAGTTCATGAGATTGTTTTAGTCATCAGCTTAGTGAGCTTCTCCTCTTGTTGTGCATCATCATCAACCGTGGAAGTTGCAATATTGGTATGGTTGCTCTTTGGATCAGATTAGCATGAATTTTGAACTGAGAAAAAGTATACAAAAGTGTAATATATTAAGGAAGGAATAAGCTATATATTCGGCCTGTTGGTCGAATAAATTTAGTTTTTTTTTTCAATTAATATTAATTAATAATTTATCTTTTATCTTAATTGAGAGGCCATATCAGTTGGTCATACCTGGTTTGATTGAACATATCAATTACATATTAATCACCATAAGTATAATCAGGGGTGGACCAAAGTGTGGTCGAGGTGTGCCGGCCGGTACACCTCCGCTCGAAAATTTTGTGATACTTCATCTTTTTCAATACGAAATTTTTTATATTGGAACTTCCGACATACTTCTGATAATTATAATCGACACAACTTCATCATGCTAAAAGAAATCTATTATCATAACGTTACTAAATATGTAAATATACAATATATATTTAGTTTTTAATTAACAATAATGAGCAATATCATTTTTATTTTATTTTAAAACTCCCGATCCTACCCTTTATTATCAAAACGTAGTTTCACCTTGTCCCTTTATCAAACAAAAGAAAATGAATCCCCTTTAAGAATGAACTGAAAACACCCTCTGCCCTCTTTAATTTAATACTCTATCTATGTCAAGGAATGATAAGTCATAAGAGGTTCCATGAATTGCAAGAAATTTTGATAAGCTAGCTAGACGAATGGTGGAAAGAGGATATATGTATAGGATACTTATTATCATCCAGATTACTTGATTTTGAAGTTCGTTCAATTGCAAGCTGCGAAATTGTCTTTCACCTATGAAGTTAATCGACTATTGTCAGAATCGGTTAGGTGTATAATTTATGGATGATTATTTAGTTGTTTGAATAGAATAAGATTTGTTTGTAACATAATTGTTGAATTTAGTTTACAAACCTTTTAAATATGAAAAGTCGTAGTAATTCGTTGTAAAAAGCAATGACGTTGTATAATTTATTTATCTATATTCAGTTATTTAATATTTAATTATTATTCATCAACACTGTTTACCCATAAAGAAATCAGTTTGTACCACATCGATAAATTACAAGAGATTTAATGGATTTATAAGGCCAGCTCAACACTAATAATTAAAAGAGCTAGCTAGGCCTTGTTGGGTTGGATTTTTGGGCCTAAGTGGCCAAACCCCTTCTTCTCTATACGATGACCGACCCGTCTCCGTGGCCCCCATAGACGGACGATGCCTCCACCCCTTTGTATGAAATTTGGCTCACAAAAACTAAGTATGGATTTTTGGGCCTAAGTGGCCAAACCCCTTCTTCTCTATACGATGGCCGACCCGTCTCCGTGGCCCCCATAGCCGGACGATGCCTCCACCCCTTGGTATGAAATTTGGCACCCAAAAAACTAAGTATGGAAAACAAGGCAGCACAACGGGGTGCCAAACGACCGGGTACAAAGCCAGATACCAAATAAGAGGCCAACCAAAAACTAAGTCTGGAAACAAGGTGGCATAACGGGGTGCCAAATGACCGGGTACCAAAAAGGGGGCCGCCCAAAAAACTAAGAAATTTTGCTAAGTATGGAGCCAAAGGGGTATCAAGCCTACAAGGTAGGCTTGATACCAAAATACACAAAACTGGCTAAGTATGGAGTTAACAGGGTACCAAGCCGGCAAGACAGGTCTGGTACCCAAGCATGGAATTTGGCTAAGTCTTAAGCCAAGAGGGTACCAAGAGGACAAGACAAGGCTGGTACCCAAGTATGAAATTTCCCTAAGTATGGAATCCCATGGCCAGGGCCATACGACACGATGCCATACCACCCATAGTGAGAGGGTGCCTAAGTATGGAATCCCATGGCCAGTGGCCATGCGACACGATGCCATACCACCCATAGTAAGAGGGTTCTAGGGCTTGGTACCAAGACATGAAGAGCATGAATTTGGCTAAGTATGGAGTTAAGGGGGTACTAGGTCGGCAAGGCAGCCTCGGTACCAGGACCCCCAAGTCGGCAAGACAGGCTTGGCAGCCAAGCAAGGCGACAGGGCACCTTTACCCCAAGGGGGTATCAAGCCGGCAAGATTGACTTGGTGGCCAAGCAAAAGGGGGCCAAGCCAGGTACCAACTAAGAGAGTCATACAAAAACTAAGTCTGGATATCAATCCTACAAGACGGGCTTGAATGCTAGACATCAGGGTATCAAGCGATAGCTAGATGAGGTGGCCACCCAACTAGGTATCAAACAGCCATGGATGGATTGACCAGGATGTCAATATGATGAGGACTCGTAGAGCCCCTTATGGGGTCATATGGAGACTAAGCTCCCTAATATCAAGCCGGCTGGGTACAAGGTACCAACTTGATAAGATTAAAAAAAGCTAAGTATGGAGACCAAACCGGTAGGGCTGGCTTGGAGCAAGGGTATCAAGTCGACAAGATTGGCTTGATACCAAGATGACAGGTTGGTGCAATGACAGTCTCTCTAAGACTAAGTGTGGAGATTTGGGGGTAAAGGGGTCAAGTTCTCATCCTGTCTAGATGAGTAATATGGCCTAGCTATCAAGACGGTTCATTGAGGTGGCTAGCAAGATGAAGGATGTGGATTCGTCAGGGCTGTCAAGGATGTGATCAGGACGAGGATAATTACAAAGCCAGTTACCCTCGATGTCTATAAATAGGAGAGACTAAAATTGTAAAAGGGTTCCACAACCAAACATTTGACACCACATGTCAAACTTATCTTTTCTCTGCAATGTAGTCATAGTTGTAGCTTTTAGTTTTTGGAGCTCTCACTGAACCTCCATAGGAATAGAAGTAATTTAACTTAGTTTTATCAGCCATCAAAATCATCAAACACCCTCGTTCGAACATTGTACGGAAAGGTGTGAACCGTTTTATTAATCGTTGTTCGAGAAGTCAAGGTGCATTAAGTGAGTTCAAACACAAGATTTTCCTCCCCAGAAAACAGACACACCTGTTCCAAAATTCTGGGTCGGCCATTGTATGACAGAAAATATGAAGCAACCACTAAACAGTCAATCAATCAATAGCTTTAGTCTTCGCATATAAGGAATAATGTCCATGAGCACTTCTACTATGTTATATAGTATTGGTGCTTTAATGTACAACTTGAAGTTGTACCATAACATTAAATGTACAAATTTAGGTGGTACCATAAAGGAATTTGTATCATTATGTTATGGTACAACTTTACAACTTGAAGTTGTGCCATCACATAAGGTACAAGTTTAAGTTGTACCATAAAAGAATTTGTACAAAAAGTATAGGTACAATATGAAGTTGTACCATAACATTAAAGGTACAATTTCAAGTTGTACCATAAAGGTAAAAACCTATAGCATCAATGCTATATAGCATTGTAAAATTCCTATAATGTCCCTTCGTTAATTAAAACAAGCAAGCAACTTTCCTACAATTACAAACAACTAAGGAGGCTTAGGATAGGGTGAGTAACCCTTTGTTACTCACCCGTGAGTAACCACTTAGGAACCGTTGATCTGGGGCGGACGGATCGTGTGGCTGTCATTGAAGCGGGATGGTCAGGGGCATTTTTGTCCGTTATTTGAATTAATGAGTTTCCCCTTTTGTCCGTTGCGAATCTTTCTGTGCGCGAGTTGGATTCGGATTTTGGAGAGTCTCAACTACGAGCAGGGGAGCAGCAGCTGAGAAACAAGGACGGCGATTCTCCATGGTTGATCGACGGCGATAGAAACTGCGAGCAGCAGCTTCGAATCGAGCTTTCTGATTCTCGGTCTCCATAATTGCGAGCAGAGAAATTGCGAGCAGGGGAGCAGCAGCTGAGAAACAAGGACGACGATTCTCCATGGTTGATCGACGGCGATAGAAACTGCGAACAGCAGCTTCGAATCGAGCTTTCTGATTCTCCATAATCGATCGACGTGTGCGCGAGTTGGATTCGGTTTTTGTAGAGAGAAACTGCGAGCAGCTGCTGTGAAACAGGGGACGGCGAATCTTTTGTGATTCTCCATAATTGATCGACGACGAGGTTAGATATTAGTTTTTTTTTATTCTTCCTGTTTAGCTAATCGAGTTTTCTGTTGATCTCTGGTTTCGTTGGAGGTTTTTCATTGCTGCTAGTCGAGCTTGTTTATGTTTAGCTAATCGAGCTTGTTCATGTGTTATGTTCTTTGTGTTTTGGTGTTTTTGTAGTATTCTGGTGAGATGAGTTACGTAAATTGTGGCGATGTTGTTCCAATTGATAGATCTGGTTCTTCAACCAGCGTTGTAGGATCTGGTTCTTCATCTAGTGCTGTTGGAATTGCTTCTTCATCTATTGATCTTGGATTTGATCATTCAGCTAACTCTGGTGAATCAGGAGGTAAGATATACAAATTTGTTTGTTTACTGAAGTTTGTATAGTGTCGTAATTTGATTTTACCATGCCTTATCATGTGGTAATTGATTTTACAGTACATTACCATGTGGTAAAATGTGGTAATTAGGAAGTTAAATGTGATGGTTCTGTGTGATAATTGATTTTACCATGCCATACCATATGGTATAGTGTGGTAATTTGATTTTACCATGCCTTATCATGTGGTAATTGATTTTACAGTACATTACCATGTGGTAAAATGTGGTAATTAGGAAGTTAAATGTGAGGATCCTGTGTGATAATTGATTTTACCATGCCATACCATATGGTATAGTGTGGTAATTTGATTTTACCATGCCTTATCATGTGGTAATTGATTTTACAGTACATTACCATGTGGTAAAATGTGATAATTAGGAAGTTAAATGTGAGGATCCTGTGTGATAATTGATTTTACCATGCCATACCATATGGTATAGTGTGGTAATTTGATTTTACCATGCCTTATCATGTGGTAATTGATTTTACAGTACATTACCATGTGGTAAAATGTGGTAATTAGGAAGTTAAATGTGAGGGTTCTGTGTGATAATTGATTTTCCCATGCCATACCATATGGTATAGTGTGGTAATTTGATTTTACCATGCCATACCATATGGTATAGTGTGGTAATTTGATTTTACCATGCCATACCATGGTGGTAACTCTTGTATCATGGCTGTAATTATTGGTATACATTGAGATTTCATACTGTTGTGGTGTGGAATCCATTTAATATGTTGTTTCATAATGTTTGTAGGTTTCAATGGTATAGATCCTACTGTTCGTGATTCTTGGAAGGACTTAGAGTTCAATACACCAGATGATGCATATAATTTTTATGTTGATTATGGGAATCATGAAGGTTTTGGTGTGAGGATTTATAACCAATCAGCGTGTCCGAAGCTCAATGGTGGTTCTTCAGCTGTATATTATATCAAGTATTGTTGCAATAAGGAAGGTTGGAAAAGAGGTAGCGAGAATAACCCTGATAATGCAGGTGTTGTTGATACGACAGTTCGTGTTCGTAATGTTCCAGAACTCAGGGGTGGATGTAATGGTGCTTATATACGACTGAGGTGGTTTAAAGAGTTTAAATGCTACAAGATCTATCGTTGGTGTAATGTGCACAACCATGACATGATTCCTGAGTCTCTGCGTCACTATGTGAGATCCAGCAGACGAATGGCTCCTGTGTATAAGATGTTGGCAGAGGTGAATGATGCTGCTGGTATTGGTGTGACTTCTTCGTATAATGCAATTAGTAGGGCTGGTGGTGGTCGGAAGTTTGTTGGGTTCACAAAGAATGATATGAAGAATCATCTGCGAACGGTTAGGACGTTATCAATGGAATATGGTGATGCGACTGCATTGCTTGAATACTTTAGACGTCAAGCACAGCTGGATCCTGGGTTCTTTCATGAGGTGGAGGTTGATGTTGAAGAGAACATTGCTAGTATTTTTTGGGCAGATGGGAAGATGAGGATGGATTATCATTATTTTGGTGATTCAATTAGTTTTGATACTACTTACCGGACTAACAAAGAGTTTCGGCCACTAGGTATGTTTTCTAGTTTGTTGTTTATTATTGTCTTTGTTAGTTTGTATGATTATTATTATTATCATTATGTATCATGTTTTTTTTTTGTTCTTACAAGTCTGTACCATATGGTATGGGTTGGTATGGATTGCTTTTTTGTTCTTAAAAGTATTTTACCATATGGTATGTGTTGGTAACAAGGTTATTTGAGGTGGTTTTTGGGTTGTTAGAAGTTTGTACTATATGGTATGGGCTGGTATGCATTGTGTTTTTGTTCTTAAAAGTCTTTTACCATATGGTATGGGTTGGTAACAAGGTTATTTTGTTCTTAAAAGTGTTTTACCATATGGTATGGGTTGGTAACAAGGTTTTTTTTTGTTTTTAGAAGTCTTTACCACATGGTATGAGTCTTTAGCATATGGTATGGGTTGGTATTATTGTTATTCGTACCTTTTACCACATGGTATCTGTTGGTAGAATTGTTTTTACTCACATTTTTGTTATGTTTTTGTAGCTTTGTTTGTTGGTTTCAACAATCATCACCAACTGACTGTCTTTGCGGCTGCTCTTCTATATGATGAAACAACGGCAACATTTGAATGGCTTTTCGATCAGTTTTTGAAATGCATGGGAGGTGTGAGACCGTTATCAATGTTTACTGACCAGGCTGCTGCAATTGCTGCTGGTATAAGGTCTGTTTTCCCAGATTGTTTTCATGGGTTGTGTACATGGCATATTGCTCAGAATGCAGTTGTTAATCTGGGAAGTTTGTGTGACTCTGACTTCCTTCGTGAGCTTAGTTATTTGATGTATAATGCTGATGATGAGGATGATTTTGAGTATAATTGGAAGAAGATGATTGAGAAGTGTTTTCCTGGGAAGGGACCTTTGGGACACAGTTGGTTACAGGGCATTTACAAAGTCAGGACGAAGTGGTCTTCAGCCTGGGTGAATTGTCATTTTGGTGCGGGAATGAAGGGTACCCAGCTAAGTGAGTGCTGCAATAGTAATATTCGACATTACTTGCAGTCAGAGTTTAGCGTTAGTAGGTTCTTTGTGCACTTTGAGAGGATGCTTGATAATAAGAGGGATGCTGAAGAACAAGAAGAGTACTACGCCTTATCTAGGTTGGCTGATTCTCGGTTTTCTACTAGCCCTATTGTGAAGCAAGTTGCCAATGTGTATACGCCGAAGATATTCAAGTTTTTTCTGGATCAGTACAAGGAATCTCTTGCGTATAATATTTTTTCCAATACGGAGATAGAACCAGAAGGACATGTAGGACTGTTTGATGTCTTCATATTGGAGGATGACCTTACAAGGTTGGATAGTAGGGTGTTGAAGGTTGATTTTGAAACCGGTGAAATCAAGTGTTCGTGCCGTAAGTGGGAGTCAAGTGGTATGATCTGTAAGCATCAAATTAAGGGATATGATATGTTGTGGTCTACAACATGCAATCTGAAGTTCCAGCACATTCCTAGCAGTTTGATTTTGAAGCGGTGGACAAGGGCAGCGAAAACTGGAGGGAACTTTTCTTTTGAAGTTCCGTCTACTGATAGTCCATCGAAATACCGTTCTCGTCTTTTCAATCTGTCAGCTGTTTCTGCATCAATGATCAGCAGGGTTGCATTGGATGATGATTTGTATAAATCAGCCATGGCCTTCATGACTGATTTGATCAAAAAGTGTGAAGCCCTATCGATTACTGAACCTGCTGGAACAAGCACGTCTTCTAACGGTGACAGTAAGTTTTTAATTGTTTAGAGTTTTGTGTTTTGATATATGCATTTTTTTTACGAGAATGATTTTACATATATCTGTCATTGATTGTAGTTTGTTTTTGTTATCTTGGTATAGATGATGTACCGGTCCAAAAAGTGAAGGGGTTTAAGCCTAAAAAAGATTCATTCAAGCCTTCGAAACGACCAATTCCAGTTGCGGAGGCTGCAAGGGCTGTAAGTAAGAAGAAGAGAAAAACTAGCAGGCTTGAGGAGGAGAATTTGAAGGCTGTTGAAGAAAGTTTAAGGCTGAAGCTGTAATAGTTTTACAATGTCATACCATGTGGTATAATGTGTTAATTTGATTTTATCATGTCAAACCAGGTGGTAAAATGTGCTATTTTGGAAGTTGAATGTGAAATTTCTGTTTTATAATTGATTTTACCATGCTATACCATGTGGTATAGTGTGTGGTAGTTTGGAAGTTCTGTGTGATAATTGAGTTTACATTTGCCATACCACATGGTAAAATATGATATTTTGGAAATGGCATGTGTGGTAATTTGATTTTACAGTGAATTACCATGTGGTAAAAATGTGGTAATTTGGAAGTTAAATGTGAGGGTTCTGTGTGATAATTGATTTTACCATGCCATACCATATGGTATAGCGTGGTAATTTGATTTTACCATGCCATACCATATGGTAAAATATGGTTTTTTGGAAGTGGCATGTGTGGTAATTGATTTTACAGTGCATTACCATGTGGTAAAATATGGTATTTTGGAAGTGGCATGTGTGGTAATTGATTTTACAGTGCATTACCATATGGTATGTGGTAATTTGATTTTTACCATGCCATACCATGTGGTAAAATGTGGTAATTTGGAAGTTCTGTGTGGTTAACTGATTTTACATTGCATACAATGTGGTAAAATGTGGTAATTTGATTTTTACCATGCCATACCATGTGGTAAATATATGGTATTTTGGAAGTGGCATGTGTGGTAATTTGATTTTACCATGCCATACCATATGGTCTAGTGTGGTAATTTGATTTTTACCATGCCATACCATGTGGTAAAATGTGGTAATTTGCTAACATAATAAAAAACAGAATAAAAAACAGAACATTTCATTTAGTTATAATACAAACCATAATAAGTTGTTTCATACCATCCTACTAATTAAAATGAAGTGGCTACTGAACATTGTGAGTTTGTTCTCAAAAGCTTACTTATACCCTCCTACTACTTAACACAAACGATAATAGAATTTTCATCTCCTTCCTTTCAACTCTTTTTTCTTGTTCTTCATGTTGCAGTACTTTGTTGCTTCTTTCATGATTCTTTCCCGTTCAAGATTTTCTTCATCAAGAATGATGTCCAACATCAGGCACTCCCTTTCTTCATTTATGAGATCAATCCTCTTCCAATCTTTGGTCAGGGCACTGTTGTACTTACCTTCCCAGTGTCTCATCCACCTGATGATGTACATCCCACATGAAATTTGATCTGGTTGTGTAACCTTCTCGAGGTTGAACCAGGTAAACCTCTCCCACCTTACTGTCTTGTCTGCAAACTGTGTCTTCATGTAGTTGATTGCGTACTGGACAACCCTCTCTGCCATTGGTTTGTAGTGTTCATTAAAATCTTTGTGACGGAGACTGTCGAGTACTTCAAATCTCTCTGCTTTGATGTTGACACAAATCATGATGTAGTGCTTGTTATTACAGTAAGGGAAGAACCACTGCAAAATAATTTTACCACAGTATACCATATGGTAAGCAGTTGCCATATAAGTGATGAACAGTAAGTTAAGAACCATTGCAAACTAATTTTACCACTATATACCATATGGTAACCACTGCAAAAATTGTGGTGAGATACTTACAAGGTTACATTCTGTGAAGCTGAGGTTTTTTGCCCATTCTTTGTTGGTGATGTCCAAGTCCACTTTGTTGTAGTAATCGTCTGGAGATAGTACAGGATTGCCGCTATCAATGTCCAGTTGGCAGTCACCCTGAAAGGTTGTGGTTGTTATTATGTATTTTATATATGTGTTGTCTAAGAACTATTGACAGAATATGGGTGGGTTTACTTACTGCCAAAGATGTATCGAAGAACCACCTTTTGAATTTTCCTTTTTTTGCTTCATTCCTGTTCATTACATCTCCATACCAGTCGACGACATCAGTTGTGATTTCACAGCCAATGTCAATCAACTGTACTGACTCCCTTTTCAGCAAGAATGTTCCATCCTTCCTTTTAAACATTATCTCATCACTGTATAAAAGCACATCACAACAGGACGGATGGTTTACTTTAATTTATGACATCAAACAATAGGTTACCACAACAAAACCATAGCTTACCACATCTTACCATATGGTAATAAGTAAAACACACCAGCTTACCGCATCTTACCATATGGTAATAAGTAAAATAGAACAGGAGTTATGGTTTAATCCATTCTTTAACAACAAACCTTAGCTTACCACATCATACCATATGGTATTAAACTAAAACAAAACAGGACTTGTGCATTACTACATTTTGTAACATTAAACCATAGATTTATCTAATTTTACCATATCTTATCACATTTTACCATATGGTAACAAACTAGATCACTACAGTAAAATCATATAACAGTAGAAATTTTAAGATGATGACTTACCTCTTGACAAATTTCTTGTTCTTGCATCTTATGTACTCCAAGATGTTGGTGAACATATCATCAGGTGTTGTTTGTGTTGGTGTTGACCATTCAGCTGGTGTTTTTTGTGATTGTGGAGCCACTGGATCAACAGTTGGAGAATTCAGGTCCTCAAGGTAAGCATCTATGCATTCACGGACTTCCTTGAGCTTCTCTTGGCTGTTTGTGTACAGATTTGACCATATAGCATATGACGCCGTCTGTGACTGGGTGCTTTGTGGGTGTGCTGGTGGTGGTGTTGTTCTTGCCTTCTTTTCATATACATTCAAAATCTTCACCACGATTCTTCTTTTGCGAGGCTCTCCTGGTTGATCGGTTGCCGTGTTGGTAGTCAACTTCGTTGGTGTTGTTGGTGTTTGACGGTTGAGAGGGCTGAGATCAAAGGATGGAATGTCGTCTTCCCTTGTCACTTTAGGCTTCTCAGCATCTTTGGTTGTCAGTTTTGGAGCCTCTTCTCGAACAACATCATCTGACACCGTTTTCTCGCTGTCAGTTTCTGGAGTCTTTTGCGCAGCTTGCCCTGTATTCCCTTCTTCTGTTGTTTCCTTATCAACTTCCATTGGATCTGCTGTTTTGGTAGCTCCTTTTTCTCCTGTTTCTTTTGCAGATGTCTGTTCTGGAACTGCTTTCGGGGTGTCCTCTTGTTGTGGTGTTCCCTGATTCAGACCTTCTTGAACAGATTGTTCTGGTGGTTCTGTTGCAACTTCCCCCAGTGGACCTCCTTCTTTTGGGATGCTTTCCCTATTCACAGCTCCTGGATCAGAAACATCTTGCTCCTTTTCTTTTGGCTTCGGTGTAGATGCAGCAAGATCGACTGTAGATGGTTGTGAATCATCTTCTTTCTGTGTTTGCTCCTCCTTCTCCTCTTTGTTCTGGTCTATATTTGCCTGTTTGAATATTTCATTGAGTGTTTTATTCAAACTGGCATTCATTTCTTCATCATTCTCTTCTTCATCATCTTCACACTGAAATTTTTCTCCTTCTGTTGGCTGAACATTTTCATCACAGCTTTCTTTCGCAAGATTCTCCTTGTGTCTGATCAGATTGTCAATTTGGCTTTTGTACTGGTCTTTGATTGCTTTCATCATTGCCTTCATTGATGCTGCAAGCAGTTTGATTGCATTCTCAGCCTGCATAATGGGAGTTTTTGTAAGATACCATGGTGGTAATACATGGTATTGGCAATTATTATCACTATTCTGCATTTTTTATAACATGAAACTATATCTTACCACACCTTACCATATGGTAACAAAGTAAAACAGAACAAGAATTATGGTTTCCTCCATTTTTATAACATGAAACCATTGCTTACTACACATTACCATATGGTAACGTATTAAAACACAACAGGACTTATGTTTTCCTCCATTTTTATAACATGAAACCATAGCATACCACACCTTACCATATGGTAACAAACTAAAACACAGCAGGACTTGTTGTTTTTTTGCTATTTTTAAAACATGAAAGCATAGCTTACCACACATTACCATATGGTAACAAAGTAAAACAGAACAAGAATTATGGTTTCCTCCATTTTTATAACATGAAACCATTTGCTTACCACACATTACCATATGGTAACGAAGTAAACCACAACGGGGGCTTATGTTTTGCTCTATTTTTATAACATGAAACCATAGCTTACCACACCTTACCATATGGTAACAAACTAAAACACAAAAAGACTTACGCTTAGTATTAATTGGACAACTGTAATATAGATAATTTGTACTTACTTGGTTGACTGTTCTGATATTCTTCAAATCAAAGTTCAGTGATGATGACTGGTCTGGACTTTTGTTTCTTTGTCTTTTCGGTGATTCATAGACTGGCTCATTCTCCTCTTCCTCATCAGCTGCACCATCAGCCTCATCGTCATTAATGTTGGCAAGCTTTTCGATCTCGTTCAACTCTTTTCCATTGTAGTAGCTCTTAATGTTCTCAAAGTTGCTATCAACATTGTTATCATCATAGTAGCTTACTGTTGGTGTTCGAAGCTGGGTTGAGAATGCCATTTCGTCCAGTTTGTACATGAAGCATACCTTTTTATGCAGATAGTTGTATTAGTTTTTTTCAAAGAGTATCATTTATATATAAAATATATGAGTAACAAGGTTGAAATGGCCAAGGGAATGGAGACTTACTGTAAGGAAGTGAAGATCTGCACTGACATAGAGCTTTGGTGATTTCAATCCTTCATTCATGTGTTTGAAGAAGTATTTGCACCAGTTGTAGCTGGTGAAATGTTTCAGTTCTTCGGTCTTCAAGTACTCAAGCATGTTGAGTTCAGCCATAGATGCTGAAGTTGGACACAGCAAGCCTCCGGTGACCAGTAGAAAGAACAATTGCATCCATCTCTTAGTCAGTTTGGTTGTAGGAAGATCTTTTTCTACCTGACTTAGCTTTACCCTTGGAGTGGATGTTCCATCTACTTCGAGTAGGGTTTCTACTGCATAATCTGCTGCGTCATCCCAAGAAATCGTGGGAGGTACAACTTCCCTATCCCCCATCGGCAGACCATATACCCTATGAAAGTCGATTGGTGATATCTTCATGTGTGTCCCGTCAGGTAACTTGAACGATTCTTTCTCTGGATCGTATTTGTTCATTACGAACAGTGCAAAATGGTTGTTTATCTTTGTCTGCTTGATTGATATTAAGCCTGCTAGGCCTAATATGTCAAGTTGCTCTTTCCGTTCATCTGTTATTGACCTTGCAATTGCAGATATTCTTGTTGGGCTGCACCTTGTGCGAAAACTGTGTCTTGGTTTTACCATAGTGTACCTGAATGTAGAAATTAGTAATAGTCTGTTAGTATGCTTTTTACCATAATATACCATATGGTACGATAATGGTTTCCTACCATACGAAATCAAACCATATATTTATCTCATTTTACCATATGGTAATTACATCAAACCATGTCTTATAACATATTACCATATGGTAACGAAGTAAAACACAACAGGACGTATGTTTTCCTCCATTTTTATAGCATGAAACCATAGGTTACCACACATTACCATATGGTAACAAACTAAAACACAGCAGGACTTATTGTTTTTTTGCTATTTTACAACATGAAACCATAGCTTACCAGACATTACCATATGGTAACAAACTAAAACACAGCAGCACTTATGGTTTTTTTGCTTTTTTACAACATGAAACCATATCTTACCACACATTACCATATGGTAACAAACTAAAACACAGCAGCACTTATTGTTTTTTAGCTTTTTTACAACATGAAACCATAGCTTACCACACATTACCATATGGTAACAAAGTAAAACACAGCAGGACTTATGGTTTTTTGCTTTTTTACAACATGAAACCATAGGTTACCACACATTACCATATGGTAACAAACTAAAACACAGCAGGACTTATGGTTTTTTGCTGTTTTACAACATGAAACCATAGGTTACCACACATTACCATATGGTAACAAACTAAAACACAGAAGAACTTATGGTTTTTTGCTATTTTACAACATGAAACCATAGGTTACCACACATTACCATATGGTAACAAACTAAAACACAGAAGAACTTATGGTTTTTTGCTATTTTACAACATGAAACCATAGGTTACCACACATTACCATATGGTAACAAACTAAAGCACAGCAGGACTTATTGTTTTTTTGCTATTTTACAACATGAAACCATAGCTTACCACACATTACCATATGGTAACAAACTAAAACACAGCAGCACTTATGGTTTTTTTGCTTTTTTACAACATGAAACCATAGCTTACCACACACTACCATATGGTAACAAAGCAAAACATAGTTTTTTGCTTTTTTATAACGTGCAATCATAGTTTACCACGCCATACCATG
The DNA here is from genome assembly GCA_964030455.1 of Linum trigynum. Lineage (NCBI taxonomy): Eukaryota > Viridiplantae > Streptophyta > Magnoliopsida > Malpighiales > Linaceae > Linum > Linum trigynum. The sequence continues at coordinate 11,882,442 of OZ034814.1, forward strand.
TGGTAACGAAGCAAAACACAACAGATTCTACACCAGTTCAGCAATGCATGCTAACGATTCGGTAATGTAGCAAGTTTTACTACAATTTTCACATGAAGAGTGACTGAAATACTGTTTCTATTGTTCTATGGATGGATTTCGAAGAAAGAAGTGAGGTTTTACCTTGATATTTTGTGCGAAAACGATTTTTGAGACTCGTTGAAGTTGGAAACCCTTCGTTTTTCGACGAAGAGTTTCGTTGAATGATTCTTCGAAAAGCTTTGCGAAAATCGTTCGATTTGAAGTTTTTTCTGGAAGTTTTTGCTGCGATTTGGGTGAGAGAATAGAGGAACGGGAGGAAGAATGGAGAGAAGGCGGGACGGTTGTCGCGATCACGTCTGCAATTCAAATTGTCAGAAGGAGAGAAGGCGTGATTACCTTTTTGCCCCCGCGTGTATTTAATTGCCATGATCTGACGGTTGGGAAGATGGCGCGATGGACGGTCAGATGGACGGTTACTGACCGTTACTGATAGGTCGGTTACTGATAGGATCCGGACCCAACTAAGGATAATATTCTATCACAAGAAAATAAAAACTACCACATTCTAAGTAGGAACTATGATGAACTATAACCTTGACTCCCCTCCTAGCTAGCTAGTTATGCAACATGATAAACCCACCTCCCATCCAACTGTCATCCAATTCGGGGCCAGCCAAGGTTATCGAAATGGTATGATTTCCGTAATCATAAACGCACAAGTCTCTACTGCTCCCTTTGACGAAGTAAATACTATTCCTTTGTAGCCCGGATTTACTTGCACAGCACGCGTAACATCCCGATTCACTCCACAGAAATGCACGGTCGCCCAAGTCTTCCAACACCCTCCATTCCATGGCGTGGAAATCCAGCTTGTAGACTCTGACGCCTGTAGTAGCCCCGATATCGTCTTCCCCGAGACACTCGCCGGCTAAACATTCGACTATATGTAAGAGCTCGCCGCACGATTCCACCAATTGTCCATCGATGCAAACATACCCTGGACTGAAGAATTGCGGGTCCGACACCTGTGTTTTCTCAATCACATATTCTTCTTCCCCCATTCTCAACTCAACCACGACGAGATGTTTATAGTAAATGTAATCTTGGTAGCCATAAATCTGACCCTGGTGGACGACGAATTTTTCGGTCATTGCATCGACTCCTATCTCGCTTGTTCTGGTATGCATTGACCACTTGTCATCACCGTCTCTCCAAACCATTGCAACATCCTTACCCTTATTCGACGGTTTTCCATCTTCTTCTTCACCATCAATCCTACCGAAAACCATCACGACCAATTTGGAGGACTTGGCATGAACCACGACATCTCCGCAGGTGAAATCGGTTGCCCATGTGGGTAGTTGGATTTCAGCCATGGATGAGGGATACAACAAAGAGCAAGAACGAACCTTGGTGTCAATCAACACCAGCAAATGTCCATGATCAAGACTACTGCCGGAGGAGTACACCGCCTTGGAACCGATCCTGAGTGCCAGTTGCTCCATGCGGTCGATCATCCCTTTGCCGCTTAAATCGATCAGCCCCCCTGCTTCTCCTTCTCCACTCCTCAAAACAAGACATGCGGCTTCTAATTGCTTAGGACGTTGCAACTGAATCGAATGCTCATCATCGCTTGGTGGTTGCATGAAGCTCAGCTTCCTTACCAAATAATGCGGATGTATCACATTATTTTTGGCCACTGGTCGTCGCTGTCGCTTGATCAGTTTGCGCGACCAATCCCAGTTTTGTCCTCCGCCGCTAGGAGAAGGGAAAGTTGGAGTCATCCAAGCGTTAACCAGCGGGAGCTTCGTATCGTACAAGTTGTCCGCCGTATGGTCCTCGTCAAAGCAGTGAAACCGCCTGGTCGAGAGCGAGTAGAAGACATGGTGGTGATTTCGCCCACTAAACCTCGGGAAGTGAATAGTGTTTCTGCTCAATCCTGCCGCCTCGTCGCACTCCATGGCCACACATCCTGCGGGGCTCAATAAAATCACATGATTTTCGAGATCATGAACAATCCTCCATACTCGTGCAGGCTCGTAGAATTCGAGAATTCTCACCAACTTCCCCATCGGACCGACCACGATGGCAACCAACTCTCCCCTGCACTCCACTAAATAAGCTTCATTGCCCGGGTTGTCTCTGAAAATACTGGCTGCTGATGTATCAAACACCCTCCAGATTTTGTCCTTGCTTTTCGCCTTGTGATTCAACACCTCCAGCCTTCCATCCTGAGCCAAGCAATAGAACGCTCCTCTGTGGAAAAGCGGGGGAGGAATTGTAGTGAGGCCAGAAGAAATTTTCCCTGCATCGAGAGTACTTTGTCAAATTCACTAATCTGCAGCCGTTGGATTTAACCCTCAGAAGATACTTCTTCTTGGCATTTCCCGCCGCTAACTTCTTAGGACTGTGCTTCTTCAATCTCATCATGTTGGGGACGTCTTGATCGTGATTCCAGCAACTCTGTCCTCGTTTTATAAAGACGATCCTAGTTTTTTTCGCAGAGTCGATATCCAGTTGACCGACAACCACACAATCAGGGGACGTGGGCGGAGCAGAGAAACTCATCCGGTTAAAGCTACCACGAAGATTTCGCCCGTAATAGGGTAAGTGAATGATGTCTCCCGTAGAGGGGCGATAAAAGAAAATTCGACATACTCCGGAGAAAAGCAACCATCCATAGCGCGCGCAGGAAATACAAGTGTCGGAAACTTCATTCGGTGCGCGCAGATAATACGTTTTGTTGTAGGCAGGGGAGTAGGCTCGACACCAACTGGACTCCGCTGCCGGCGATGAATCATCAGTTTTAGTGACCTTGGAATACTGCAACAGGAACGGATACTTGATCTTCTTGTAGATGCCATGGTCGAGTTCGGCAGAGAAATTCCAATCACGACATGTCAGTCTGAAAGAAAAATAATCCTTCCAGGATAATCTCTCACGGATTGAGCGTAGAATCTCCTGCAGTAGATTTGCCCACCGGCTCTGGTCGTCGCTCATCCCGACCAATTTTCTCTCCACTCTCTCTCTCTTTTTTTTGTTTTTTTTTTTTTTGCTTGGTTGGCCTGAAATTAATAGGGGAAAAGAATGTGACTAAACGGTGTTGAATTAGTTCCTTTTAGATACAGACAAGGAAATATGGTCTAACGTGGCTTTTTTTTTTGTCCTTGTACGTAACGGAAAGGGAAGCGCCGTGGAGATCGTCACTTCCGGCGGAGTGGGTAGCGAAATCATCAAGCTTTAAGAAAAAGGGTTTCTGAAACTCATTGGTTGGGTCTCACATAAACTGGAAAGAGGAAAATTTTACGCAGGAAAAGGGGAAGCCGGAAGGGATATATGTACTTGATTGGGGTTAATTGCACAACATACCATATAAGTATTGCTTTCGTTGCATACTTACCACTTAATTTTGTTAAGTTGCAACTAAACTATGTAACTCAATTTTTAGTTGCATCGTTACATTTTCCATCCCTAAATTTAATATTGGGTACCAAATTGTAGTTTTCATTCCACATGGGCGTTCCAGCTCAGCCTCTAATTGTTGAGTCAGATAGTAAACTACTAAATCCATATGCGCCCTCTTTTCATTCCCCTTCTCTACTATTTTCCTCTCACATTGCTCTGCTTTCTTTTCCTAGTCCTTCATTTGATAACATGACTCAATCATCTTGGTCCACCGACTAATTAATTTTCATATCTATGAATTGGAATTTCAACTCTTCTCCGGAGACCTCCGCGACGCAACTTCCCCGGAACAAGCTCTGTTTCAGCCCACTTTCGATGAGATGAAGCTCGTCGTCATTTCCAAGACATGGCCGATCGGTGCCAACCTGACGGAATGGAGGGTCGCGCCTTCGCTTTCTGTCAACGCCGACAAAGGCCGCGTGATTCAGACATATGGAGCCATGGCCAGCGAAGACAAAGCTTTCGACACTCTCAAACTCGGATTGCTGATGTCGACTACAAAAGGTACACTTCCCAAATCCTAAGTAAAGGCATGCTATGTAAGTCCCCATCCTCTGTTTTTCTCCCTCTTACTCTTTTCTAGGCAAAAAAACAACTTCTGGGTTTTTGGTTGAATTGCATGTTGGATCTAAGAATTAGGGAACTATTTAAGCTTATGTTTACCTCTTATTAATCCCTTGTTTTAAATATCTCCAAGCTTCTGGTTCTCTCTTCATATTCTGAATTTCTTTACTAATTGTGTTACTGTAAATTGTTATGCTTTGTTTCTTGCTTCATTTTTTCTCTTTATTTTTCTTTGTCGAACCGGGCAAGGGGAGCTGAAGGTCGTTGGTAGGGTCGGAGTTGGGATTGACAAGGGGATCTCGATCAGTGCTACTCAAGAAGTCGTTCAGCGACAGCCGACAGTGAAGCAAGCATTGAAACACCTGGATTTCAAAGGAAACACGTGGATTTTTTTGTGGTCCACTATAGTCTATAGGATGAGCTCGAATGCTTACATGGTGCGAAAAAGTACAATTTGGTACCCACAATTAAATTTTGAAACAGAAAATATAACAATGCAACTAAAAACCATCTTTTATAGTTTAGTTGCAACTAAAAAAATTTAAGTAGTCAGTGTGCAACAAAAGCGATACTTATATTATATGAGGTGCAATTAACCCACTTGATTGCCAAGGATTTGCTGAACAAAGTTCCGCTCAAACAAATTCCTCCCCTGTATTTATGCAGAGTGATCTTCTTCTTAGCTCTTTTCACTCAAGTTATTTATCACTCTGTTAATGTTTGGTTAGAGGGGGAAGGAGTGCAAATTAGCAAATGTTGTCAAAACCGAACATTGTATCGATCCGGATCAGTGAGAGGTTTAAATTTTATCGATAACCGTTGTTTAACCGGTATTGTAAATCGTTGATAAAACCGGTAACATATATACCATTTGTAAAAACAATTATGGTTTTATGGTGATTACAAAACTTAAATAAAAAATAACGAAATCTGAAAGTAACAGAAGTAAACACAACGTGGAGAATTTGCAAGTTTTTTAGGTTACTTGTCGATAAAAATGTAATTGGACTATAAAAAATATAATTGGATCAGGAACAAGCTGATTAGGGGTCTGCACCTCAATTTTGTTGGACAACTAGATAACATATGATTTATAGTGTTTCAATTAATAGGAAAGAGTTTTTCTTAATGGAAAACATGTAAATAGGAAGGAATTTTTGTTGTAATTTGAAAGAGTTAGTATTTTGAAGATTGATAGCAATTAACGGGGGGAAATAAATTTTGTATTTTTTTTTTTGCCAAAAGATACTCGAATTAACGAGAACCAAAACGATAAGTACAAAGGTGGTTCACAAAGATCGAACCCACGAACAAAAATCAAAACCTATACAACCCACTGGAAAGAGGGACAGAGCTTGTCGTGCCACACTATGGACAGCTCTGTTATAATTCCGAAGCACAAAAGAGACCCTAAAACCTAAATGCATACTCAGGATATCTTGGATCTCTCGAAGAATAGCGCCACCTTGGGAATCCCAACCATCACTAGTCAAGACCTTCTGAATCACAACTTGCACATCTCCCTTCACATCGACCAATGTCAAACCCATACCTTGACACCAAATCAACGTGTCACGCAACGCCAATAACTCAATTAAAAATGAATCACACAAACCTGGCAAACATCGATCTTCCGCCGCAACGATGGACCCTGAACCATCACACAAGACCGACCTAATTGCCCCATGAGACCCACGTTTGGTAGCCCATCAAAGTACACCATCGGCCGGTTTGTATGCCCCTCCGGCAAGGGTTGCGTCTGGCGGCTGCTGACCGTAGTTAATGTCCCTTCAGTTTTGCCCAACTCCAAAAATTCATTTGTTTGATGCGCCCATTGCCGACCCAACACACTGCTCATGGACTGAATGCCTTAAAGAACACATTGTTCCGTGAGGGGGAAATAAATTTTGAGTTTGAACTAATAGTAAAGAGCTAGTGTTTTAATAGAAAAAAGGTTAAACGATTAATAACATTTAACAAAAAATTATTATATATATATATATATATTTTTTGCATAGCGGGAGGCAAAAAGCCAAGAAAGAGAAGTTACATGGGAGTAGAGAGGAAGAAGAGTTAGAGTGGCGGGACACAATCCGCCTTTCGAAAGAAACTCCCTGAATATCATCTTTGAGAAAGGTTCCTATTCCTGCTGGCGGGTGTACAAGTTCCTGTATACCGTAGGGATAGACGAGACTGTGCTTCGAGAGCCAGTCCGCGACTCTATTCCCTTCCCGATATGCATGAACAATGCGCACGAGCCAGTCACGGCTAACTCTTCTGCGAATTGCAGCAAGTAAGGTGGCGTAAGGGTGAACTGGATCATGTCTATATGCAATTAACTGGATGGCCAACTGCGAATCAGACTCAACCACTACCTGCCGGTAGCCAAGCTTTCAAGCAATATCCAAACCATGATAAAAGGCCCACAGCTCTGCCAAGGCTGCAGAAGCTTCTCCTATCATTGCAACAAAACCGCCAAGCCACCGCCCAACTCCATCTCTCAACACCCCAGCTGCCCCAGCAAGCCCCGGGTTCCCATTAGATGCTCCGTCGAGATTAAGCTTCACCCACCCATCCGGGGCAGGCTCCACGCAATATTCTCCAACACCCGGGGCGCCGACGTTCTCCTGCCAATCGGCAAAGGAGAGGGGGCTCTCCAAGCCTCGCTCCATAGCTTGGCTTTAGCTACAATCGAGTGGGTCAGAGATGGAGGGGTGAGGGTGGAGGAGATACCTTTGAAGCACATGTCATTCCTGTTCTTCCACAGCGACCAAACCGCAATGCTGAAGAAGGCCACCCACTGCATCCCTTCGTGCTCCTCCCCGCCCCCTACGAGGTTCATCTGCAACCAATCTGCAGTGGTCGCCGAGAAGAAAGCCTGCTGTCTTCTGCTAGGAACCTGCCTTACCCAAAAATACATAGCCGGTGGACAGTCCCGGAGGATGTGGAGAATAGTTTCAGCTTGACTGCTGCATCTCCCACAATCTGCCGAGTCGGCGAGCTTCCTAGCATGCCGGAGGATGTTTGTCGCGATTTTGCCAAGACAAACAAGCCAAATGAAACACCGAATCCTTTCCGGGTCTGGGAGGCCCCAAATGATCTTCCACAGCTTGGCATCCCGGTCATTTCCTTGCGGCAAAAGAGCCTGGTAAGTAGTCTTCGTGGTGAACTGACCGTTAGAGGACCGCGACCAGAAGAAGGTGTCCTCCTCGCTTGAGAGCTTGTCCACCGCCACACTAAGGATCTTCATCTGTATATCTGTCGGGAGAAGGCCTTCGAACAATTCCGTGCGCCAGTTGCCCTCCTCCGAAATCAGATCTGCCACTGCCTCCTCAGTACGCGAATAAGGAATTTCCTCTTCCACCAGATTCAGGAGGGGTTCCTGCACAATCCACGAATCATGCCAAAATTTAGTAGTTTTTCCATTCTTAATATTCCACGCACAACCTTCCTTTAGAAGGGAAGAAGCCTTGACAAGGCTTCTCTAGGTAAAGGAACTTCCCTGAATTGAGCGGAAAATGTCCATGTTCTCCTTGTTCCGGCCATATTTATCCCTGATCACCTGAGTCCACAAAGTATCTTTCTCCTTAAGGAGTCTCCACCCACTTTTGGCAAGCATAGCCAGATTGGCATTCCTCACCGATCGGAGTCCCGCCCCCCCTTGGTCTTTAGGCAGAATCATCTTTTCCCACCCAACTAGATGGAGCTTGGACTTCCCTTCTTCCTCGCCCCAAACAAAATCCCTGTTAATACGATCAATGGACGCACAAACTCCCTTAGGCAGAAGCTCTGTATGCATATGATAAGTGGGAAGAGAGGAAATGATAGACCTGGAGATAGTGAGTCGAGCAGCCAAGGACAAGCGCTTAGCTTTCCATGGAGCCAGCTTCTTTTGAATGCGCAGAAGAAGGCCCTGATACCTCCCTGCCATCACCCGGCCATGCAGGCCGTGAATGCCAAGGTATCTCCCAATCTCCATCTTCAGGGGAATTTCCGCTCTAGAGATCAGAGCGCGAGCTTTGGCTCTATCGACATTAGGGGAGACAAACAGCAAGGACTTGGCATAATTGACCCGCTGCCCGGAGCTGGAGAAAAAGTCATCAAGGCACTCCTTGATGATCCTAATCTGCCTTGTTTCTGCCTCTGCAAAGAGCAAAAGATCATCTGCAAAGAAAAGGTGCGTCAGAGGCGGTCCATTCCTAGTGAGCCTAACAGGCTTCCATTGCCCACTATGAAGGACCGCGTCAATTCTGTGAGATAAGCGCTCCATGCAAAGAACAAAAAGATAAGGAGAGAGAGGGTCTCCCTGGCGTACTCCACGAGTAGGAGTGATGGTTGCAGAGAGATTTCCATTCCAAAGGACCCCGCATATTGTTCTGCTCCACGCAATACATGATACAACTGATCCACGAGCTGGGGAGCCCCACTTCCTTAAGAGTATCTCGAAGAAAGTCCCACCGCAGCATATCATATGCTTTCTCGAGATCAATCTTGAGAATCATGCCTCCTTTCCTTCCTTTTCTCTTCCCCATGGAGTGGAGCACTTCCTGAACCACGATGACATTATCCGTTGTCTGACGGCCGGGAATGAAACTGCTCTGCCGAGGAGATATAAGCTTCCTCATAACCGGCTTCAACCTGCTAGTGATCGCCTTAGTAATGGCCTTAAGACTCACATTGTTGAGTGAGATAGGGCGAAGCTGAGTCACGAACTCGGGGTGATCTACTTTGGGGATGAGCACAACGGTAGACTCTGAAACCTTTTCCGGTAGAATCTCGGTATTGGAAAAAGTCAGAGCCATATCCGTTAGAGACTTCCCCACCACCTTCCAAGCCTGTTGATAAAAAGCAGCATGAAAACCATCTGACCCAGGTGCTTGAAAAGGCTTCATCTCAAAGATAGCTTGGTGAATGTCCATGATGGTGAAGGGTCTCAACAAAGGAAGGAGATCGTCCTGAGCAAGACGGGGAAACGCATTCTTTGGCATCTTATCCTCATAAATCAAGTTGTCCTGCAGATAAAGGTTAGTATAAAACTCGAAAACCATATCAGCCAACTCCTGTGGGTCCTCAATCCACACGCCTGCTTGATCTCGAAGCGTGGTGATCTTATTCTTACGTCTCCTTATATTGGCCTGCTGGTGAAAGTAACTGGTATTGCGTTCCCCAAACTTCACCCAACCTTCTCTAGATCGCTGGTACCAGATCAGCTCTTCCTGCTCCAGCACTGCATTCAGCTCGGCCTCAAGCTTGGAGTGAAGTTTGGCTAGGCCGGGGGAAAAGCCCTGTGAGAGACGCCGCTCAACTCCTTGAATTCTTCCGAGAAGCCGTCTCTTTCTCTGTTGCACATTGCCAAAGACATCCCTGTTCCAATCATGAAGAGTGCTACTCAAAGATTGCAGCGCGCTTGGCAAGGAAACATTTGGATCCCACGCTCCTGAAATTGTATTCAAAAAATCATCATTATGAGTAAGCCATGCTGCTTCAAATTTAAAAGCACGAGGAGAGTGAAGAGATTGCCCCTGATAAGCAAAGGAGGTAAGAATGAGATTGTGATCAGAGCTGAGATGCGGAAGATGCCGGACAGCAGTGTTCGGGAAGGCCGCATTCCAATGAATATTACATAGACTCCTGTCAATTCTGCTGGCCTTGTAGGTAGCGGAGTTCTCCCCCCTTGTCCAAGTAAAGCTGGGGCTGGAGAATCCGAGGTCTACCAAATCAGCACCGTTAATCCTGTCATTGAAGATGCGACATCTCCGAAGCGTCGCTATCGAAGCAGCCCCAGACTTTTCAGACGGGGATCTGATGGCGTTAAAATCTCCAGTTAGAACCCAAGGAAGGCTGATCGTTTTACTCTGCGCGGTGAGGCAGTCCCAAAGAGGTTGTTGCTAAGTTGGGCAGGGGGAAGCATACACCGCAGTAAGAAACCAATCGGTCATATGTCTCTGCGAAATGCGGATGGTGACATGCTGCGAGCAGGCTGACATGATTTGAGTATTGAACCGCCGAGCGTCCCAAAACACCCAAATGCCACCCTGCCTCCCAACCGCTTCCACCTGAATAACATCCGAAAAACCCAGCTTGTCACACACAGTATTAGCCGCGTTACCACTAATCTGCGGTTCAAGAAGAATCACAAAATCAGGTTTGTAAGTCTGGATGGTTAACTTGAGAGCACGAGAGAAGGTTTTGCTCCCAGCTCCCCCTACATTCCAAGAAAGAATATTAAGCATATTGGAATAGAGCATAGCCATAAAAAAACACGGAAATTGAAGAAAAGAAAAACAGGAGGAGGGATCGGAACAGGAAACACCAGGGAAGTTATCTCAAGGAAGCGGCCGTGTCGATCGCTACAGCCGCCGGGGTTTGTTGTTCCAGATGCTCAGTAATATCCCCCTCTTGATCGACCTTACTTTCGGCCTTCTCCGCCGCGGCGCCAGTCCAGGCATTTATCTCCTGGAGGGTGAGAGTCGCCAATCGAGCCTTTGATTTGACCTTCCTATCCTTCACCGGAGACCAAACCTGCAGTGCCTTCGACGCCTGGAGTTTCACCGGAGTGCCTTTTTTGGACTGCCGCCTAGTTTACTTCTTATGTTTCGTGCGTTCGCACGCCGATGGGGTGCTCTCCTCAATCTGTCGAGTTCCTTTTGGGGAAGAAGCCACTGCTACAATCTGCATTTTCGTTCTATAGGGCCCAATGAAATACTCGACCGGTGGATGGGTAACAGGCCCCAGACCCGGGCCCGCTGAATTTGCCACTCCGTGTAGTGAAACAGGGCTTGCCAGGATGGAAGGCCCGCTGTCCATTGTGTCCGTCTTGGTCAGCGACCCAGAGGTAGAGGCATACTCCGAACTGGCCCCAGCCCGATTTCCTTTAGCCTTGCTTGGTACTTGGACTGGCCCGGAGCCCAAAATCCCCTTATCCTTGGCCCAATGTTTGCCTACATCCTCCTTCCCTTTGCTAACCTCCTTAACCGCAGACGAGGAGGGCCCAGCCTCTTTCCGATTTTGGCCCCCTTTTCTTTCCTGACTGGTTGGCCACTGATTCGCCGCCGATTTTGTCGCAATGGGTGCCGTTCCCGACTCTTCTTTCTCTGTAAATCTGATTCCGCCTTTCCCATTTTTATTGATCCGCCCTTGAGACTCGTTCCCCTAATCGTGCTCCCCCTTTCCTTTCTTTGTGTGATCTCCGGGTTTTCGGCGGCTTCTTTTGGAAACAAGCATCCATGGCCCAAATCCCGGGTTCGTCTCTTCCGCAACGGTCACTTGTGTATCCAGAGTATGTTCGCCGGCGAGGGTTAGCTGTTCTAATGCGGCCGCCGATCGGAGCTGAGGACAACAATCGGAGTTGTGACCAACTTTCCCACACTCAAAGCACACGATCGGGAGATTCTCGTATTCCACTTTCTGCCAGTGATCGTCCAGGAAGATTCGGGGGACCAGAGGCCTTGACATGTCGATTTCCACCGCCAAACGAGCGAACTTCCTCCGTTGACGATTCATCGTATAATAATCCAGTTTAATTGTACGGCCGATGAGATTACCCAGATAGGTTAGAACCTCCTGGTGATAAAAATGGACCTTGAGAGCCGGTAGCTGGATCCAGACAATCATGGTTCTCGGCAGGGGATCGTGTATACCAAAGCTGGGCGTCCACTGCTGCACGGCGAGGTAGTGGTCATAAATCACCCATGGCCCGTCGGTGAGGGCTTTGAAGTAGTCCTGTTCGTTGGACAGTTGTACCAGAAAGACGGCATCGTCTAAATCCATAATCTCCATCGCTCCAACAGGTCGCCAGAGCCCCCCGGAGGCGTGAGCAGAACGTGGTGAAACTGATGCGGAGACCCAGCAGGCGCACGACCAGAGTCTTTTGCACGGGGCGCAAAGACGCCCTTTAAAGCCAGCAGAGATCCTCAGTGCCGGTTCACCATTAACTAGTCCACGGATCAGATCGTTTTCCCCTACTGGAGTCCACTTTGGTACAACCAGCGCCCCCTGCAGTTCCGCTCCGGCCAGCGCGCGGGCGTATGAGATTGGCGGTTGAGTGGCAGCACTGGGGACAGCACAATTGACTTTTGGGGAGGTGGATTCAGTCGTCCTTGGCGACGAGTCTATTGTCATGTGCGTCGTGGTTGGTCCGTCCGTCGCCGTCAGACCCGCAGTCGAAATTCCAATGTCCGGCGGCCGACCTGAGGGGGTGAGCGCCGGGGCCACCGGAGAAGATTCAGCGAGAGCGTTTGAGAGCATTTTCTAGTATCCTGAAGACGGCCAACAAGAAATTATTATATAGCAATCAATGGGAAAAACCTAATAAACCCAAATAGAGGTGTGGTCTCTGCGGTGGTTCTTAATTACCCTACTCATGCTTTCCTAATTTAATTTGCACTTATTAACTTAATTTTAATCTTAATGGCCATTAATCTATTATTACTTTTTTCTTTTCTAATTCAAAATTTTCTTTTCCAGCCGTGTTTTACTTATATATACTTTAAAACTCTAATTAGAAAAGGTAAGAATGTATCCAAACCGTCGGTTCGGGTTTGACGGATTTGTCGAGTAACCGGTTGAACCACCCGAGAACCGAGCGGTTATATTTATGCCCGTTTTAAGCCTTCCGTAACCGGAATACTACCAGGATCTAATTATCTCTGGTCTAACCGGCTGGTCCGGCCCAATTTTGATAAGCATGCAAATTAGAGAGATAAACACAATTTTCCACAAATTTACACTTGTTTGAGTAATTTGTAATAGTAAGGACTGCATAACCGCGATGCAAATTAACCATTTCTCCTTAATCAAATTGGGGTGCAAGAAGAAAGGAAGGGGGAGGAGGAGGAGAGAAATTTTGAATTTTTATATTTGAATTACTTTATAATTATACAGTAATTAATATTATTAATTAACATTAATGTTAAGGCTGTTTGGGGTTGATCGTTTGACTCCGAAAGTAAGTTTGTCAATGTTTGCATAGTCCAATCGAAATCTCTTTGTTGGTTCGAATTTTGTATTGTAAATTAGAGAGAAGAAGTGTTTGTGAAAAATGTAGAGCGAGACGGTTTGGTTGACTCAGTTTACTTGACCAAATAGTTAAAACTTACAGATTCAAACGTGTTTGACGAAGTTTGACCATATCTATTTTGTTTAAAGTTAAATAAGCCACAAGAATCCTGTAGGATGATCAATTACGAGTTCAGCTTCGAACTTCAAGGTTGTTGGACCAATAATTATTACATATTGTTATATTAATTACTATTTGAGCATCACCGTTTAATAATTATTTTTATGAAATGTATTTATTAATATTTGTTAGCGATCGCCTTTCTTGCTACTATGAGTGTGCTACTATGACGGTAGAATGATGTTGCTACAAGTTTAGTCTCGCGGCTTAGCAGTAGATGTTGCTACTATGAGTGTGCTACTATCTATGAGTATATCCATACTCGTCCCACTTTTTTTAGAGTTACGAATGCTTAAATACCAGTAATTGTATTTACGAAAAGGAATTTGAGATAAAAAAAATTCTACAATGGGTACCCATGTATTACTGTTAATACCCATTTGGGTATTACAGGTACCCTTCCTAACCGTAACATAAACAAAACACTTCCCACTCACTTTTACCTCGAAAGTTCTCCTGTGATTTAAGTTTTGAGTGCATAAACTTTCTAATTTCTTGTAACATATATCTCAATTCCTCACATGCTAAAACCCGAAAGTTCTCATGTGATGTAAGTTTTGACTTTTGAGTGCTTAAACTTTTTAATTTTCTGTAACATATATCTCAATTCCTCAAATGCTAAAACCCTTATAATTAGAGGTGACAATTAGGATCCAAATTCATGAATCCAATCCAATCCACTGATTTAAACAAATATGAGTTACCCGCGGGTACCCGTTATCCATCTCATACGGTTAATGGGTACCCATAAACTCGTACAGGTTTGAGACTGATACCGCTACGTGTGATCGAGCTTTAATTTATAAGTCGATGCACACTCTCTACTCAATTCTAACTAAGCCAAGTATAACCTAGCTAGGGTTGTAGTAAAGTGGCTCGGTTGTATTCCAAGGGATCCCTAAGCTTATTATTACTTCGCTCCGAACTACTATCTAATCGAATCGGAAGTTGGGTGAAAAGTTTAATCTAATCTACTCCTAAATAACCAACCAAGTGGCTCGGAGAATGCTAGAGATGAGATGGTTGCCTAGGGTCGAATCCTCCTAGCTATGGTTGTCAAGTAGGGTTAAGAGAATATGGTGAGTGAGCTCTTTTCCGCGGGCTTTCGTGGTTATCCACACGCCTCCGAGTACGCCTCCCCTAAACTCATGTAAGTCACCTCGATCTACGCTATCATATCTGGGGCATTAAGCTCGTAGCTCCTTTCAATGGATATTATCCCCCGTCCACACCAAGGTTTTATCATGGGTTCTATCTAGATAGGCTACCTATAGCAGGGGTTCGGTCGCCTTAACCACCATAGGTCCCTATTCATATATCTAACCTCGATTTGCTTGATTGCGCATACCCGTCTAACTCTAAAACTCCAAACCCAGCATAGAAGCGTAAAGTAGGCTAGTAGAAAAGATTAGGGCGACTTACCCAAACACAATAAAAGCTAAATTAGCAATAGAATCAACTAGATAAACCCATTCATTAATAAACCCATTCATACACAACCTATAAATAAGGGTTCATCTTCCCTAAACAACCATTAGGGATTCAAGTCATTAGAAAAAGGAAGAAAACACAAACTAGAAGAGTGGAGTGATGGAATCAAGCTTCTTTCCTTCACTACAAGAAAAATCACAATTAGTGGCTAAGTGTATATGCCACGATAAGTGATTTAAGTTCCACAATAGCTCTATAGCGACACATAATTGTGTGTTGTCAATACTGATGCAGCGATTTCTATTTAGCGGCAGATGTTAGCGACAAATATTATCTGCCTCCAATGGAGCAATTCCCGACAAATAGGTTTGTTGTCAATTTCACTTTTGAATTATTATTTTATTGTCTTCTTCCCACTTTAGTAGCACAAATATTTGCCATTGATGTTACCTTTAGTGACAGATATTTATGCTTATGTTAAATATTTTGGAGACAATTATATTAGCCTTTAAATTAATCTATGGAAGAAAACTATGTGCCTCCAATAAATTATTTTCACTAATTTTCACTTTTACAGAATTATTCATTTTATTTCTAAAGACAAATTAATTGTTTCTAATTATTACTTGGCCAAATACACTTGTATAGCCAAAACTTTGACAGATTGGTTAAATATAGTCACTTTTAGCGAAATACCAAAAATAGCCACTTCCGTCCAATTGTTTGACGGTGTCAAGTAACAGGCTGACTGGACTAACGATATTGCTGAGTTGGCAACCGTTAGTCAATTAAAAATGTGAGGTGAAAACTAAAAATAAATATAAATAAATATTTTTTATTTTATCTCTCCATCTCTCTTCTTCCCCATCTCTCGACTCTCCCATCACCGCTGGAGATCGCCATTTACAGAATCTCCGAACTCGCCATTAAGATAGAGGATGATACTCGAGCCGAGGGAGAAGGGAAAGATTCTGCTTCTTTCTTCCACCTCCCAGAGTTCTCGTTCCACCGCCGGTGCTCCCTCGGGTCAATCAATCGAAGGGCATCAACTTCCTCTCGTCGCTGCAAATCTGGGTTTTGGAAGATGAATCTTGAGAGCATCAAATCTGGGTTTCAATCGAGAAGATGAAGTCAGGGAAACAGAAGATGAAGTCAGGGTTTCAATCGAAGAAGACGGAAAAAAAAAACCACCACCCCGATCCCCCTTACCTCCTCCGCCCTTCGTCTCCCCCAACCTTCTACCTCCTCCGCCTTGTACCCCCCACCCCCACCTCCTCTGCCATTCATCTCCATCATCCCTCCGCCCCCAATCCCTACCACAATCCCCCTCTGCCTCTTTTGCCCTTCATCTTTCCTAACCTTCTACCTCCTCCGCCTTGTACCCCCACCTCCTCTGCCATTCATCTCCATCATCCCTCCGCCCCCAATCCCTACCACAATCCCCCTCTGCCTCTTTTTCCCTTCATCTTCCTCAACCTCCGCCCACAATCCCACACTTGGTCAGTACCGGAACAAGCCCGACGAACCCGTTTCCTCCGATGGCAGCGTTTCTTCCGATAAAATCGAGGATCTCGGTGCGGGAATTGAGGCAGTTGTTGAGCTCGACGATCTGGGCGAAAAGGATGGAGGATCTCACTCAAATTCTTGGTGGCGGAGGATGAATAGTTCCTGGCGACGGCAACGGCGCAGGGGAAGCGGTGAGAGATGAATGGATGTTGATGGATTGGGGGGATTGAATTTGGTTTTGTAAATTGAAGATTTTTGTTTGCAGATTCATGGTGGGTTTGAATGAAGGAATCGAACCAAAAATGAAAGAGTTTTGGTCGACGGCGGGGGAAACAAGGATAGAGGACGGTGAGGGGAAGCAGGGTAATTATTTGGAATTTTTTTTATAAATAAAATTTTGTTAATAAATTAATTAAATATTTTAAAATATGACGTGTCGGGTGTATGTGGCAAGTATTGGTGAGTTGTCAATGATGTGTCAGGTGAGTTGGCAGCCAGATCATCATTCCATTAATTTGACTAACGGTGTCATTGACGCCGTCAAACTATGTAACGAAAATGGCTATTATTGTCATCAAACTTTCAAATTTCTTGCTATTATTGGCATTTCTCCAAAAATGGCTATTATTGTCACAACTGTCAAAGTTTTGGCTATACAAGTGTATTTGGCCTTATTACTTTTACCACAAATGTATTTGGTGGTAATTGTAAGATTGTTATTTTATGCGTAAATTACGGTACAGGAAAGTTACGTAAAAAATACGTACGAGTATTTTACGTTGTCCCTAAGCTAATGTTACGTTTAATAGTACGTTAATAGTTATAAATACATAAAAATTAGGGCTAATACCACTAGAAATACCATCCTTTAGCGAAAGTGCCATTTATATTACGTACTTTCAATAAACACAAAAATATTCCAACGTATTAGGGGTTTGTGTCATTTGTGTTACGCGAATTTTTATTGACCGTTAGAATTGACAGTTGACCTGACGGTAGTCAACTTATGTTTGACTATGTGGCGCTTAGGTGTCACCCGCATATGTGCCATGTAAGAAATTACTATTTAAAATTATTAATTTTATTTCAAAAATAAATAAACTAATATTATTAACTTTTTTTTAATTTTTTTTCTAAATACTCTTTCTCTATCTTTCTAAATTAATTCCTTAATAATTGAATAATTGATATTTTTATAGAAATCCTCAAGCTCCCTTTCGTTGTCTTCTTCCTCCACCGTATCATTGCCGCCGGAGATGGTCTTCCTCATCTTCTTTCTAATTAGCAACCTCATCTTGGATCTACATTTGCTGCCAACAACGAGGGAGTGACCCCAATTCCCTTATCTTTCTATCTTGAAATCCAAACCATATAGTGATATAGAGTTATAAAGAGAGAGCTAATATCACAAAGCAAACGATTTTCCAAATTGTTGATCTTCCAATCTCTGCAACTCGAAGAACCAGCGATGCATCAAGGATATTACGCTTCCTATTGCTAGTTACCCCTTCCAAAACCCAAACCCAATTTCAATCCAAAAATGCCCAATAGTATCAATCACTATCAGAGGGCGTCGGCGACTCCGTTCTCCCCCAGGTACTTTCCAACGATTACTCTGCCGCCTATTGAAACAGAATCGTTGGTGAGAATCAGAAATGAGCTTCCTCTGTCTGGCACCTCTGTCTCCTCTTCATCGCCACCGCAAAACAGAGCAGCGGTGAAATTGTGACAAGCGCGAACACCGCCACAGATTTCCTCTTGTGGTGGTTTAGATCTGTGCCAAGATGCGTTAAACAGATGTCGTGAAGCTCTACGGATTGGCCGAGATTCCAGGATCCATGACAGAGAGTGGAAATTGAGGGAAGGCGGGGAGTGGCGGACGATGAGGCGGTGGGAGTCACTGCGAGGATGTGGTGGCGGCGGGCAAAGGATGCGGATAATTTGGGGGGAGATCAGAGGAGGCTGCGGTGGTGTGGAGAGATCAAGAGAGATAGGGAATGAGGAGGAAGGTGTTTCCCTTTTTCTATTTTTGATTTATTTTTCTTTTTTTATATTTATTTTTTGCTAAAATTTTCCATCTCAGCTGCCATGTCATCATAGACTCTATTTTCCGTTAACTACTAACAGAAAACTTAACGGTTGGTATACAGTTGTCATATCGAAAGTTATGTAATATAAATGACACTTTCGCTAAAGGTTGGTATTTCCAATGGTATTACCCCTAAAAATTAATTATTTTAAAAATAAATAAACATATAAATAATAGTAAAGTTCAAAATTTAATTCATTAAATACGGATATTGAACGTGTTATACGAGTTTTATACGTGTTTAGTACGGGAGTCATCAAATGAAAGGAAAAAAATGAAACGGCTTGACTATAATACGTATACAAAAGTTTTAAACGGATAAAATATGTACGGGTACATATACGTGTATTAAACTGAGTTTTTACTAACTATGATTTCATGTGGATATGGTGTCGAACTGTATTCCAATATTTTCCATGTAGTATTTATATTAAATGGAACAAATATAAACAGAATTCCACTTAATTATTAGAAAAACTCTGATCTTCTTCTTCTTGGCGTTTCCCGTCATTAACTTCTTAGGTTTTTGGTTCTTCAATCTCATCATGTTGGGGACGTCTTGATCGTGATTCCAGGACTTCTGTCCTCGTTTTATAAAGACGATTTTCGTTCGTTTCTCGGATAGATCATGTTGTAGAGATCATGTTGTAGAGATCATCTCGATCTTGATGCGGAAACTGGTGGATGATCTGTGACCGGACGATACTGAACAGCACGATCCGGGAGGTTTTGCGGCCTTCCTCAACCAAGCCTCCTTAGTTCCTATACGGGAGAGTCTCATCTTCCTGATGGGGAGAAGATGAGAATATGTTGGTCTTGGTGTATTGGGACCACAACCTCAAGGTTCCTTATATACTCACCACCATGGGCTCCCATAAAACCCTTAGGTGTAAGTATTGGGTTTCCACCCATTGGACTCACATTGAGCTTGAGTAGTCATGGGCCACATAAAATTGACCACTTAATTTAGCCCATCTTAGCAAATAACAAATATGGTGTGTTTGAAAATTGATGGCCCATATAAGTTAGGAAATGAATTTCCTAACAATTTCCCACTTGGGCTATCAAATTTTCACACACGCATATTACAAAATTCTTTAGGCACGCTACCGTATGTTATTCATACAATGACTACTCCTTAACAATTTGGTCCACCTCATATATTAATTACGGAACCAACGCGGCTTTAATCAAAATATGATAATGATTAAACCACCATGATCACCACCAATGCACTCAATGACATAGATCAAATATGGATGAGTGGCATGAAAATTACATGCAATGAGATCTTGAACATGCCTATTTTCAACTGGTCCAACTTGATTCCTTAGTGAGATCAACTGAAATTTCTTCATACAATGTGACCACTGTATAACTGAAGGCACTTTAAATTCCAAAATAGACTCCAGAAATCTATCACCTTATTCTACAGAAATTGATTTTGTCATAACTGTTGAACATACTTAAATGACTCCCACTAAACCAAGGTATCATCCAGAATAACACTCATGCGAGCATATGCTCGTGAAAACAAAACTTTAGGTGTCAAACATTTGGCTAATGGATAAGCTAGCATTAGTCATGTCCTTAATGTTCAATAGAAACTTGTCCATTTTGAACCTTCTCTTTAATCACCAGGAACTTGATGTCAATATATTTGACTTCTGAAATCCGTGGTAATGATAGTGTATACTATCAAATCTTTGTCACTGTTAACCTTTAATGACTTACCAATGTCATTCTAGTGACAAAACTTTGCAACCATAATTGGAAGCCTCAAAATATGCATTAAACTCTTCCCAACACTGAAAGGTAACCTGATATAGAGTTCATGTTGTTTTGATATTCTATAACATCAGAATCTAAATACCCAATGATCTCTAAATTATCTGATCCGATAATTAGCATGCATTCTTTTATCGTCTTTAGTAAATGCCTTATATGTTGGATTCTTTCTAACATTTCATGCATAAATAATTACCCAAATATCTGCCAAATACTCTTAACCATAAATGTTATATTGGGATGAGAATTAAGTAAACTGGTTGAGATTCAACTGTCTCTTTTAGCTACTACACATCTCCCCGATTACTAACTTTTATGTGAAGTCTACTTAAACCTTATCGATATAACTCTTTTGAAATTAAGTGTACATTGAGAATTTATCTCTTAGTATCTCAATACCAAATACAAAAGAGGCGAGACCAAGAACCCTTATCTCAAATTTCATTTTCAGAAATTTCCCGATCTCGTGCATTAAGCATATATCGCTACTATAAAGTAGAACATCAATACTGTAGAAAACGGGAAAATAAATTTCCTCCCACTAAACTTAGATATACACAGTTATCTCCAACATTAGTCTCTAAGTCGGAATGAGCTAATAACAAGATAAAAATTGTGATATCAATAATGAGATGCTTATATGAGCCACCATTGTCATTATATTCTTAAAGGAGTCTTTCAAATATACCAGAGAAAAAGTCTCTTTGATTCAATGTTTTCCTTCCTGTGTAAAGCCTTTAGGACCAACATGCCTTATATCTCTCAATGACTTCACCACATGGCATTAATCCACTTTTCAGAATTTGAACGATATTGTTAGCTAGAATCGTCCATCTTCTCCTTTGTGGATATACTAAATGGCACTTCTTAAGAGTGTTGAGTTTGTGCAGTAACTAGATTCCTTAAGTTTCCTCCCCCAAAATTCAACATACTCAAGAAATCTCACATTTCTCATTTAAAAACTTCTTGAGATGGGATTATAAAACTTGTAGCCTCGAGAGTACTTTATAGTAGCCAACAAAGTATAAGTTAATTCTTTTGTCCGTTATACCTTCTTGTACCTTACAAGGTATTTCCTAAACTGGACAACCCTAAATGTGCAAGGTCCTTATTGCGCATATTGGTTACATTAACTACCTTCTGGATACTCAATTTAAAGATGTACGTTGTAACCTTTATGGCTTTTATCCAAATGAAGTCTAGTAAGTAGAAATACTCCTCATAATAAGTTATGTCAAACAACAGTCTATCTTTGAACCGACTATTATTCACATGAACAACAACTTTATAATTATCACGTATTTACCATTAATGTGGTTGATTATTTTGGTCAAATAATGTCGTCCTTTGGTTCGACCACTACCCACATAAAATAACCTTACACGTACATCCATGTACTTTGGCAACATACTGCTAAAATTAATTTAATTAAAATACTGGACAATTCTGTCATCATAATCACAGAATTCCAAATAAGTGATTAATTATCCTTAAGAGAGAATTACAATAATAATTTTAAATAAAGGTTTACTCCATCTCAAGACACCTTGCACTCTATTAATATTTTATCTTTGGAAAAAATATTAACTTATAAGTGATGTCTTATGACACAATAATTAAATATTGATGATAAGAACATATGAAATAGTAAATCAACCTTTGGGTCGATTTAAAATTCACATGCTAACCGAATAATCATTACATATTTATTACTCTATGCGCACATATGGAACCTTAAATATTCACCTACCTTTGAGCCAGTGAATACATAATTTGCACGCGCTAAAATGTAAACCTTTACCATATGGGGATTGAAAATGTTCAAACCGACCCCAAAATTTGGTTTACTGAAATGAGGCTTATATTCCTCATAAACTAGTCTTGTTTACAAAATAAATTACGAGGCATGAAATGCACAAAGTGACTTTAGAGTGCATAATAATGATCCAATGACCATCACGCAACATAAAATATTAATGACAAGTCTTGTCAAATAAAAGTTTGTCTTTGGACCAACTACTATTCACATGGGAAAAACTTGATAGTCATTACATATTTATCGCTAAAAGTATATCGATATTTGGTCAAATACCTTTAGGCCGAACACCATACACATAAATAGCAATACACTATACATCCACGTATTTTAATTAGGTTTATCTTCACAATAGAAATTACTTTGGTAACCAAATGTGCAAAAACAAAACTAAAAAATACTGGACTTTCAATGTGACAATACACCCACATCAAGTTGCAACCGAATATAATAATTATTATAAAAGATTAGATATATAACCACCTCAAGCCAACAATTATTATAATAATTATGATTATACTGTAACCAAAACATGAACATAATAAATTCCTAACCGTAAGGAATAAATATATTACTATGAAAACCATTCTTAGTAATTATTATTGCACAACGAGAACTCAAGCATAAAATCTCTCATATGCCAATAGTTAATAAGGACAGGGATCAAGTTAAATTCCTTAACGCTAATAGATCCCAATTTCCGTAACTGAGATGATGATTTAATAAATTACAATCTCTGTAACATCCCGAACCTTTTCCCGACAAGATACTGTCCGCTTAGGGCCTCTACACCCGCACGGTTTTCGACTTGGGGTGCAATTCAAGGTGACTTCCCATAAGGTCACCCATCCTTGTTGTGCTCCACACTGAGCACGTTTAACTTCGGAGTTCTTGTTCGGAGTTCTCACAAGAACTCCTCCATTACACCCCAAAACGCGTCTTGTCAGTTTAGACCGGTTTCTTACTTATGAACCAAGGATCTCTCCCGTGCTTTGTCGATGTGGGATTCGCCTAAGGTGTTACAATCTCTGTAACCGAATGCAATTAAAAAAAAAACTAAGCTCTTAACCGACGGACAATCTTGATGACAATTAAAGCTTACAAGGTACAATATCTTGCTTTATTCACACATTTATATATAACCCATGCCCAAGACCGCAAATTTGCATATAAATATATAAGAATTGTTATTGAACTCATCGGAAAGTCATTTCCGTAAAGGGGTGGGGTGGCTCTGGTGAATATGGCTGTGTTTTCTGCCCATGTAGTCTGAAAATGAGATCTCATCTCTTTGCTGAGTGTTCTGTGTTTAAACAGTTGTTTGCAGCTCTGTTTGTTAAATTTGCATATCGAGTTCCTGGGAATCATTGGGATGTTGAGCTTCAGTGGGCTATAACTGCTTTCAAAGATTCCACTTTCTTAGCACAAACTAGAAGGCTGATTTTGCATGCTTTAATTGCGTCAATCTGGAGGGAAAGATGTTTGATTAAGTTTGCAGGGAAGAAGGCTGATTTCCATGCTTTGGTTCAGCGGGTCCAAGGAGATATTAGGCTGGTTGTAGAACCTGGAGTTGTATGTTTGTTCTTTTGAATTTTCAGGTGAACTGATTGAGTGATTTGTTATAGTTTTTGAGATTTCAGGGACCTGTTGCTCCCTTTGCTCAGCTGGCAGAGCTGTTGCCAGCATAGTACTTGGTTCTTTTGATGAAATGAAATCCCAACCGATTCATAAAAAAAAGTCATTTCCGTAACCGAACTACAACAACAATTATTATAACACAGCAACGAGACCTTATCATTTCCTTACAAAAAAAGACAATTAATGATCATGGCAAATTTATGTACATAACTGTAAGACACCTGTTGGGGGTGTTACTAAATACTCCGCACACAGACTAAGTAGTAGGGCGCAAAATCTGCGATGCGCGACGCGCGATACGCGCTACAGGTATATAAGGGCTTGAAGCCCCCCAAAGGAAAGGACTTCTCCTCTCCCCTCACTTTCCACTTTTGACTATCTCTCTACACCTTATCTCTCTACCTTGTTCTCTCAACTCTCTCCACAAACATAAACTGACTTGATCGTCGGAGCTTAATCCGTGGGGCAACCTCTGCTCTTTCACAGGTTTCTTCCCTCCCGACGAGATCAGACGAACTAATGACGAGTCGACCCGCACAACAATCTTTATTGTTCATACCTCGAGCTAGTAGGTACAAACAATTGGCGCCCACCGTGAGGCAGATTTCACATTCGTTCGTTTGATTTCCGAGGGATGTGAGACCGAAGAAACAATTGGTCAACATATTCTCCCTGAAACCTCCAACTCCGGCGCCCAAAAGAAGGGAGAACCCAGTAAAAAAAAGCGACGACAACATCTTTGTGATGACTGACGAGGAATAAAAAAAAAAAGAAAAAAAATCAAGCCACAATAGAGAGGCTTGTATACATTTGGGTAAAAAAAAGGGGGCATGAATCAGTCTCGTCCCCTGCCAGTTTGTAACGAAGGGATTCTCGCCGATTCCCGGTCACCGATCTGACCAAACATCCAAAATCAACAGTCATTCATCTCCAACAACACAGCCTGCCTTTGTGAATCTTCTACTTCAGCAAAATACAAAAACGAAGCCCATATCAAGCGATAACCAACGACCACAAAAGACCAACAGCCGCCAAGAACTAAGCTGGAAATTTCCAGATTCCGGTCGCCGGAGACTATTCTGCCATCCCCAGTCGCTGTCACCACTTGCTTCTCAAATATTAGAGTGCTTTTCTATAGTGGGTGGCCTTGCAGTCGAGGAAGACGAAAAGACAGGACAAGTCTCTGTCTGTCAGAAGGGAGGAGGCGTACTTCCCGAGGCAAGATGTTGCAAGTTGATGCCACCCTGGCAACGCTTCAGTAAGCGGAAGATTTTCCTGATTACTTTTTCCAGCTTAGGCGGGTAGCAGGTTGCCCGGAAATTGCGAAACAAAAAGCCTGAAATCGCCGACCCCCTGCCTCGCGGCCCACTCCCGCACAACTCAAAGCCCATGTTCATTAAGCCCGCGTCATCGCCCTTCAAGTCCACTTCACGACTAGCCCGGCCCCACATCAAAGGCGGACACATCAAAGCCTGCTCCGCCTCCTGACTCGCGTCCCGCATACGTCAATCCGCTCATCCCAATCGCGGCCCAGTTCAAACCGGTGTCCGCACCCTTCTTTCAGCCCCGCTCTCGCGTCACTGGTGGGCTCCGCCCCACTCCAACTCGCGGCCCGTCACTGCTTCACTCTTGCGCAACCCGCACCTTATGTTAAGCCCGCTTAACTTGGCAGATCCGCCTCACATGACCCAGCCCGGTTCAAGTAGTATACGCCATTGCAAAAAAATGGCGTTTCTATAGTGAATCGAAACCGCGCCACTCTTCCACTAGACAAGCATAATTACAGTAGGCTACAACAATAGCTTATGCTACAAGATGCGTCGCGCCTTTATTTTAACAGCAGCTTCACTCTACATGGGCTTACTTTTCGTTCACCAACTGACAATGAAGTGGGCCAATCATCACTCGCGGCCCGCGTTCAAAGTCCTCTCCCGTCTGCTTCGCATCATCTGATCCCACCTCACTCCAACCGCATCCCACTCTCATCCGGTGACCACTTCAAACTCGCGGTAGGACCGCTTTTGGCCGCTCTAAGAGGAAAAGCCCGCCTTGCATCGCGCCCGCACAACTAGCCCGCGAGCTCGCGCCCTCAACTCGCAGACGAGGCCCAACGCGCGCCAAGCTCAACAGACAAAGAGCTCATCAAAAATATCTTTGTCACCTCCAGGACTCGAAGCCGCGCCATTCCTCCACCGAGCGGGCATGTTAACCGCCGGACTATAGCGCGTTGTTTTTACTAAATCGCAGCGCGCCCTACCTATTCACTCTGACTCGCCCCAACAGCAACGCGTACTCAAGACTCGCGAATCTAAGTCCGCCCCGTCCAGGAAGCCCAAGTCGCGGCCCGCACTCGCAAATCCAAGTCCGCCCGTCCATCCATTCCCCACTCGCGTATCCGGCCCGCCCGTTCAAGTGCTGCAGTCCGCCAAACCCAACTAGCACACGTGAGTCCAACTCGCGGTCAAAAATATTATCGCCGCCACCAGTGCTTGAACATGCGCCACTTCTCTGCCAAACAGACATGGCAGCCAGCAGACTACGTAAGCGCCTTTTGATATGAAGGCGCATCGTTTGCGTTTAAACTACTCTTGCCGCTCAGGCCCACGATGCATCCGCAATCCACACTCACGCGCTATGTAGCCCAACTCGAGATCGGTGCACGTCCGCTGCTGCTCTAGTCTCGCGGCTATTTAGCCCGCTACAGGCCCACCACGACCTAGCCCGTCTCCAACACAGATCGGGCCATCCCCAACTCGCGGCCCGCGTTCAACAGACACGAAACTCCTCAACATAAAAAAAATGAAGTCGCTGCCGGTCCTCGAACCCGCGTCACTCTCCCGCCAGACAAGCAAGATTACCAGCAGGCTACATGCGAACTTTGTATTTAAATGGCGCAGCGTCTGATTTTCAACTACTCCTGCCGCCACTGCACCAATATAAAGCTAAGTACTCTATCATTATTAAATTTGAAATATTTTACTTTCATGAGCGTTAATGGCGCTAAGGGGGGCAAGACGTCCCAAACAACATGGGAGATGAGAAACTCAATCAAGCGACATATGGGAGCGCTCGACTACCTCCATGAAGAAGCTACAAATAAGTCTCAACGAAGCACACAAATAAGACTTCAATAAGAGCATCGAAGATCTACAAATAAGTCTCAACGAAGCACACATATAAGACTTCTATAAGAGCATCGAAGAAGTTACAAATAAGTCTCAACGAAGCACACAAATAAGACTTCAATAAGAGCATCGAAGACTCCAAACTGAGGGTTAAAAACCCCGACGAGGAGAGCTCCAAACTGAAGGTTAAAAGCCCCGATGAGGAGAGGGTACATTGCCTTGAAGACTCCAGACTGAGGGTTAAAAACCCCAACGAGGAGAGCTCCAAACTGAGGGCTAAAAACCCCGACGAGGAGGGGGGCACATTGCCTTGAAGACTCCAAACTGAGGGTTAAAAACCCCGACGAGGAGAGCTCCAAACTGAGGGTTAAAAGCCCCGATGAGGAGAGGGCACATTGCCTTGAAGACTCCAAACTGAGGGTTAAAAACCCCGACGAGGAGAGCTCCAAACTGAGGGCTAAAAACCCCGACAAGGAGAGCTCCAAACTGAGGGTTAAAAACCCCGACGAGGAGGACTCCAAACTGAGGGTTAAAAAACCTGACGAGGAGAGCTCCATGAAGAATCTACAATGGGTGAAGGCTACACGCCTTAATGAAATACACCAACCGGGGGGCAAGACACAAGAAGCTGGCACCGCATCAGTCAAACGCGCCACCAGCTGGGGGGCAACTGGGGTACATAGGGATCCACCCAAAATTACCGACGAAGATTTTTTAAAAAAGTAATAAGCTAGCGATGAGTTAAGACTCACCACCAGCTTGGGGGGCAATTGTTGGGTGTGTTACTAAATACTCCGCACACAGACTAAGTAGTAGGGCGCAAAATCGGCGATGCGCGACGCGCGATACGCGCTACAGGTATATAAGGGCTTGAAGCCCCCCAAAGGACTTCTCCTCTCTCCTCACTTTCCACTTTTGACTATCTCTCTACACCTTATCTCTCTACCTTGTTCTCTCAACTCTCTCCACAAACATAAACTGACTTGATCGTTGGAGCTTAATCCGGGGGGCAACCCCTGCTCTTTCACAGGTTTCTTCCCTCCCGACGAGATCAGACGAACGAATGACGAGTCGACCCGCACAACAATCTTTATTGTTCATACATCGAGCTAGTAGGTACAAACAACACCAATTATAACAAACAAAACAAAAAAACTCGGGAAAGGAGAATTAATTAAACACTTCCTGAAACCGACTATAATTATACTTTAATCCACACGAATAAGCATTCATAATCCTTCCTTAGTTCCATAACCGAATTATTATTATTATTATTAATGCTGGAACTAATTTCAATTTGGAAGGCAATTTCCCAATAGTAAGGAATGATTAATAATTCTTTATATGTATATATACTGCGGGATGCTTAACTAATTGTCAAAAAAACACATATAACCGTAGCATGGCAATTAAGCCTTACGGTAAACACAAATTATAACGCCACTTGATTTTGCTGAAGGTTAAATTTCATAACGGTAAGAAATTATAACCATTTTCCTTACGTGGCTTTTACCGCAAGCTTATAGGAAAATGTATGTACAAAATTAAATTCCGAAGCCAAAAGATACCCAAGAAACATCAACAATTCGCGAGCCTCGAGGTATTTGAAATAGTTCCTTATGACAATAAGACAAAAACTTAAAGCTTAACCTTCTAGACTGGATGTAAGTGACGAATGTGACGAACTTAAGTCTTAAACCAACAAGATAACAACCAAACAACTATAATCGAACACCAATTGGAATGCAGCAAATTGATCCGAAAGCGTTAGCCTAACCCACGCTAGAAAATAACATGAATCTAACTGCAGCAACCCAGAGCAATATGAAACTTGAGTATGCAATATGCATGTTTACGGAACAGGAGCTTGCGCCACAAAACATAATATAATATGTCCCGAATCCAACTAACCAAACTCAAATCACATGCATAAATTACATTACATAATGTAAACGAAAGGAAAAACCCCAATAATCTAATCAAGATATTCGGCTCTGATACCACTTGAAAGAATTAACATAACATATGAAATTCCATGGAAACCATTTTGTTAGATTATCAAAGGTGTAATAGAAATACCTGGATTCATGTTGTAGAGATCATCTCGATCTTGATGCGGAAACTGGTGGATGATCTGTGACCGTACGATACTGGCAATAGCACGATCCGGGAGGTTTTGCGGCCTTCCTCAACCAAGCCTCCTTAGTTCCTATACGCGAGAGCTCTCATCTTCCTGATGGAGAGAAGATGAGAATATGTTCGTCTTGGTGTATTGGGGACCATAACCTCAAGGTTCCTTATATACTCACCACCATGGGCTCCCATAAAACCCATAGGTGTAAGTATTGGGTTTCCACCCATTGGACTCATATTAGGCTTGAGTAGTCATGGGCCACATAAAATTGACCACTTAATTTAGCTCATCTTAGCAAATAACAAATATGGTGTGTTTGGAAATTGATGGCCCACATAAGTTAGGAAATGAATTTCCTAACACATTCCGTTCATCTCCATCTAAAAATCCGTTAACTCAATACAGTCAGCACGCCACATCGTAAAAACAAATAAACAAACAAAACCAATTAAAACCAATCGAATCACACTCAACCATCCCACCTGAAGACTAATAGAAACCAACCATGACATATAGGATTTCGACCTACTCTCATCGTCGGAGAAAAACGACGGTGGCGGCAGAGGCAGGATAGTGGATCTATGGAATTGGGTGTACCGAGCGGTGCGAGGGAGGAGTGGATGTGCGTGAGGGTTGACCGTTTTGACTCCGAAAACAAATTTGTCAATTTTCGTATAGTCAAATCGAAATCTCTTGGCTGACTCAAATTTGCACTGAAAATTAGAGAAAATAAGTGATTGTGGGAAATGTAGAGATAAACAGTTTGGTTGACTCAGTTTACTTGATGAATTAGTTAAAACTTACAAATTCGAACGTGTTTGACCATATGTATTCTATTTAAAGTTAAACGAGCCACAAAAACCCGGTAGGATGACCAGTTACGAATTTGGTTTCGAGCTTCATGGTTATTGGACCAATGATTTTTACCGTTGTTATATTAATTAGTATTTGAACATTACTATTTTATAATTATTTTTACGGTTATTTTTATAAAGTGGATTTATTAATATTTCTCCGTGGCCACATACTTGCACAACATGTCAACATGTGTAAAATACCCATTTACTCCCAAGAAATGCACGGTCTCTCTAGTTTTCCAACACTCACTACAACAAAAGCAGGCACATAAAATTTTGGAGGCTAGTTCCACAAACTAAATGCGGGATTTGAAATTTTGAAGGCCCCTTTAAATTATATAAATAATATGTTTTTGCAGAAGCCCAAAATTACTATGCTAGTTCACCAGTTTTATAGGCCGAGACCCCAAATTTTGTGAGGTTCTAACATTATTTTTTTGTCAAAATCCAAAACTAAACACATAGTTCACTTAACAAAGTTATACTTGCAATTTAGTTTTTGAAATCAAAACTGCAAGCCTACAATAGTCAGTCGAATACATCATTATTTAGTTTTGGGTTACTTGTAAAAAACTTCGAGTCAACCTTAACTATTGGCAACAACGGTAATGTTGCTTCTTATTACTAGCTTATAACTCGGCCCGTTGGCTAACATTATGCATGTTCATATTTGATTGTTTATATTCATTAGAAATATGGTCCATTAATGAAACAAATCATAGAATCCTACACTGGACCATAAGTGCATTCGATCTGGTGGGATCTGATGAAATTCGTTTGAAATGTCCCATCAGTACATTTTTCTTTTGAACTTGTATGATTGGTAGGATGAAGGTCCAAGACATATTAGATTCAATTCGATATGGTCTTAGTCAAAGCTGTGTTGCGTCCAGTGTGGTTTGGGGTTGACCAAACAGTTGCACCCACGTATGTACATCCCAATGATACTTAAAGATTGCATATATGGTCAGTTAAGTGATTACCCACATTTTCCATCAATCAATTTCAAAATGGTGCAAAATGGTCGGGGACATGAAGTAAATGGTAAATGCGTTGAGTCCATATTAACACAAATTGGCAAAGAGTTATAACTTATAAGGAAGAGAAAGGCAGAACTATAATACAGACATAATGAATTAGTAATCGCATATAAATAAGATTTGGACTTGGAACAAAGCCTACATGGAAACGGTAACAAAGACAACCCTTAATTAAATCTAAGCGCATACGTGTATATGTAGTATTTCATGCAATAAATAAATGGAGTCTGTGTCCTCAACAAAGTCCAGCATCGACTACTGTTTCTAAGCCAAAGCAGGGACTATTTTGAAGAGAACGTCCAACTTACAGTAATTGGCCTCATGGATTCACTGCCCTATTTTTACCATGAGCATTTCTATTAGTGTTTTAAAGTACAACTTGAAGTTATACCATAATGTTAAATGTACAAATTGAAATTGTACCATAAAGGAATTTGACATTTATGTTAGTTGTATCATAACATAAAGGTAGTTATACCATAAAGGAATTTTGCAAAATAGTATAGGTACAACTTGAAGTTGTACCAACTTCAAGTTGTACCATAAAGGTAAAAACTATAGCACCAATGATTTAAAGTATTATAAAATTCATCTTTTATCATAACTTCGTATAGGTTCCTTTGAAGAGCGTTGAGAATGGGGATTAAGTCAGCCTCTAATAAAGAATTAGCACTAAGAACAGCAGAAGCAATCCTTCTGAGGTGGGACGAGGGGAATATGACCTCAACTTCACATGTCACATCCTAAACTGTACGGTAAATCTTAGTTAACCTGCTAGCCGGGCACTATGAAGAGAGAAGTTGCATTACACATCCAGAGAAGTGGTTAACATTCTCTTGAGGTAAAATATAAGTAAATCATCGTCAAACAGTCAGAAAATATAGTCGAAAAAATGTCGGGAAGATGGGAATATAATTTTACTATTCCAACACTGGATTGCCATATTGTGGAAATCCAGTTGCATGAAATTAAGATTTATGGCATCACATAAATGAGCAATTGCGGCAGCGAGCATATAAAAGATCCTCCATGAAGTATTTGAGGTTAACTTCACTATGTAATGAAAGCATGCATATGTAGTAACTCCATAACAAAGTGATATAACAACATGGTAAAGAAATACCAAAGTAACGTGTATAGGAAGCAACTACCTAGAAAAGATTCAACTTAACTTGTTATTCAAAACCAGCAAGTGTGACTAATATGCTTTTTCCTTAATGGTAGTCACAGAAACAGAACTTGTGGGGGCTAGGAAGTGACTACGCTACCCACCAAATCTAAGAAAATATCAAAGTGATTAGTACGCTGGAGATGCTTGTCAGTTAGTAAGAGAACCTTATTTCCAAAATTACAAAATATCAAGGTTGTCAACCCGCGAGTTGACTCGGACCCGACATAAAAAACGGGCTAAATCCACCCAATTCAACAACAGCCCGGAACAGGTCAAACCCACTGAAACCTAGTGGAACCCGGGCGGTTGGCCCGGCCGACCGGGTCAGCGGGCTGAATTGCTGCTGGCCGTTTCAGCTTATGCGACTCCGTTTCTATGGACTATGCAAGAAGCAGGGCACGAAGGAAGAAAGTCCAGAAACCCTTTTTGGCCCCTCCTCCTTCCATTCTCATTGTCTCACGACTCCACCTCCTGTCCCGCAGTCTCCAACTCACGCTGCGCCGTTCTCCCTTCATCAGTGTCGGCGGCGACATATTCCACGGCGACATCTACGGGAAGGTAACATCCAAATAGGCAGAACCGCAGAAGTCACCGGGGTTTCCCTACTTTGTTTCAATTTAGAATTTTAGATAGATTAGGGTAATTGAATCCTTTGAACCAGCTGTGTTCTATGCTCAATTTATAGATAGATTCGGTTTTTAATGTCACAAAGACTAGGTGAACATGGTTTTGTTTTGTTTCGTTGAGCTCTAAAGTAATGTATAGTTGTATACTGTTGTTACTTGTTAGTAAACATTTGGAATTTTGGATTGTTTATGTGTGGAAGAAGAATTTCATATTGGTTTCCTTCTTTCATATAGCTATGTCTTGATATAGTTTTGTGATTTTCAGGTTTTGAGAATGGCATCCAGCAACGAATCATCGCAACCATCTGTTGGTAGCAATGCTACCGGTAATGGGTATCAACAAAAGAAGGATCCAACTTGGGAGTATGCCCAACGAATCATCTCAGATACTGGAAAGATGTGGCACAAATGTTTGTTGTGTAGTCATGTGATTAAAGGGGGAGGGATTAACAGGGTGAAGCAGCATTTGGCTGGACGAAAAGGTGATGGTAGTCCTTGCCCAAAGGTTATTCATGATATTCAAGTGAGGTTTAGGGCTTTGTTTGAAGAGTCGGCTAGACCAAAAGTTGTTTCAAGGAAGCGAAATGAAAGTGAAGATGTGGATGAGTCGGATGAGCAAATCAACACAAGCTCACAATATCAAAAGGGTTAATACCTTATTTTGGCCCGAACTATGACCATATAATCAACTTTGGCCCGTGGTTTCAGAAATGAACATCCTGACCTCAATTATGCAACATATAGTCTAGTTTGGCCGGATTTTTGTTTTGACCGTTAATTTGGACGGTCAACACCATTGACTAACGGTCAACGCTCCAACTCACCACCACGTCAGTAACAAATAAATAAAGAATTCAAAATTCAAATTATTTTTCGGATTTCCTTTATCTAATAAAATAATAAAGAATGGTACAAAAGACGGTAAAAACAAAAAATATTGTGCTCCACCGATTTCCCAGATCCACTAATTTCCGATATCCACCGATTTCCTTCTTCTTCGTTTATGCTTGACCACCGTAGCCTCTCTTCCTAATCTACCAACGAACTCTCTTCCTAATCAACCATGGCCGTCGGAAGGAAGACTGAGTAGCAGCACCAGCCAACCAACCCTAACAACCCAAATCCCCACCACAAAGTCAATGCCATCCAACCGCCAATGAAAACCTAGCAGCGGCCGCCGGAACCCGAATCTCCGCCGCGTACTTCCCCCACACCCTCTACCACACTCCCCTGTACAGCCTCCTGCCGCCGCCAAATCGAGGATGACCTACCCTCCCTGAGTCCATACCAGCTAGTCAGACTCACCATCGAAATTGCAATTTTTCGATTCAATTTTCTGGACTGATTTCTTGGGAACGAGAGGGTTTTCTTGAGGTTGCAAATTAGGGTGTTGCTTCTCTTGAATCCCCAGAATGTTTTCGAAGACGAGATTTACCATGGCTGCCTCAAGTCGCCCAGATCCGACCTCCAATCTACGATGGCGACGAATTGATTTCAGATCTCCCACCAGAGGGGATGTAATCTCGTCGATGACAAAAAAAAAACCCAATTCTCCGAATACCTATGAGGTCTTCTCGGACTATGTTCTTATGATGTAGTGGTTTCAATCTCTGTTGTTGTTCCTACGCCGCCGGGGAGCTGTGGGGAACGGTGATGTTGTTGGTGCAGATCTGGGCTATGAGCTCGGTCGGAGAGCGGTGATTGATGGTGCATATTTGGTGATGGATCGTCAGGGAAGAAGGGTTGGGAAAGGGATGGGGTGTGTGGGCCGAGTGAGAAGAGAAAAATGATTTTTTTTTTAAATTTATTAAATTATTAAAAATTTAATTTTTATTTTCCACATGCCATCCACGTCAGCATAGCATGCTGATTCACTAACGGTCAATGATGTTGACCGTCTAATTTGACGGAAATTCACGATTCGGGTCGATTGAGTCTATATGTTGAATAGTTAAGGCCAGGATGTTAATTTTTAAAACCACGGGCCAAAGTTGATTACATGGTCATACTTCGGGCCATAATAAGGTATTAACCCATATCAAAACCTCAACCAAGTTTCTTTGCTCCAAGAACAACACCAGGAGCTCAGACTGGCATTCGAAGTGCTTTTGCTGGAAAAGAGGCAAAGAAAAATGCAGTTATGATTGTGGCTAAATGGTTTTATCATGCTAAGCTCCCGTTCAATGCCGCACACTCTGAATTTTACCAAATGGCATTTGATGCAGCAATTGTTATTGGCCCCGGATATAAGGTACCTTCTTATCATCAGCTTAGAGTTCCTTTGTTGAGAGATGTCAAAGAAGAATGCACATTAATCCTACATGATTACGACAAGAGTTGGGAAGTTACTGGATGCACTCTGATGGCTGATAGTTGGACGGATATGAGTCAAAGATCATTGATTAATTTTCTAGTATATTGTCCAAAAGGTGTCTGTTTTCTTAAATCTGTGGATGCATCTAACATGGTTAAGGATGCAAGTACTTTGGCCGACTTGTTTGGTGGTGTGATTGACATGATTGGGCCAAAGAATATTTTGCATTTTGTCACAGATAATGCTCCTAATTATGTTGCTGCGGGAAGAAGAATTCATGAAAAGTATAAGAGCATTTTTTGGTCTCCATGTCTTGCACATGTTCTTAATCTTTTGTTGAAATATATTTACAAGATGAAACATGTGTCAAACTTGGTTGCAGGAGCTCAGAAGATCAGTGTGTTTGTCTATAGTCATCTTCCTATCTTAGCTTCATATGTATGAAAAGTGTGTATGATCATAGGCCACTGTTGGAACAACTTGTTACAAGTAGCTTCTTTACCTCTCACAAGTTGGAAAAGTCTAAAGAGGGGAAGCACATCAAGTCAATTGTGTTGGATAACAATTTATGGCGGGATTGTTTAGTGTTGTGAAGTTGATATTGCCAATCGCGAAATTGTTGAGGATTGTTGATTCTGATCAGCAACCATCTTTGGGGTATGTGCATGATGGAATAATGAGGATAAAGAAGACTATCAAGAACACTTTTATGGGCAATGGAAGAGGGGCTGATGTATATATGAAGTTAATTGATGCTAGATGGGATAAGCATCTTCGATATAGCATCTATGGAGGTGCATATTATTTGAACCCGGTTTTCAATATACTCAGGAAGCTCGAGAGGAGCGTGGTGTGCAAACTTGTCTTATTGATCTTCTTGAAACTGAAGGCCTATGTGATAATATAGAAGAAGCAACGCAAGAGATTAGACTTTTTAGAGATATGCTTGGAAGCTTTGGGAAGAAATCAACTATCTCGTGTACTTCCACTTTACCTCCAGGTAACCAATTCTAATTACTTGTTAGTTGTTACATATTTAGTTATAAGCTTACAATGTTTTCAAAGTTTATATACTTATTTAGAATAATTTGCTTAAATGAAAAGCTGAATGGTGCACACTATTTGGAGACGATGCTCCACATTTGAGGAAGCTAGTTGTTCGACTTTTGTCTCAAACATCGTCTTCTTCTGGATGTCAGCGGAACTGGAGTGTGTTTGACCAAATTCATAGTATGCGGAGGAATCGATTAGAGCATCAAAGATTGAATGATCTTGTTTATGTGACTTACAATTTGAGGTTGAAGAATAGGTAATGATTAAATTGTATACAACATTGTAAAGCTATTAACACTTCATATTGACATACTTAATTGTTTAATCTTCTTTGACTTGTAGGTGCTTGAAGAAGGAGTGGGCGAAAGACCCAATTGATTATGAACAATTAGATAACATCGATTTTTGGATTGTAGAAGAAGATCCACCTGCAGATATAGACTATGAAGAGCTTGAAAAGACTCTTTATGAGGAGGAGCAAGGATCATCATCATCTTCTAACAAGCGTCCTCGTGTTGAAGGTTTGCCTATTATAGAAACTATAGAAAAGTCTATACATTCTTATAATAACTATCTTCTAATTGGTAATAATTATGAATATTTGATTTCATGTTTTGATGCCGAAGACTTTGAGTATGATGTGACTGATGAAATTGACTTCGACATTTCTCATCTTGTTGATGCAATGGAGATGGAGATGGATAGCTTTATCTTTGAAGATTGAGTACTTTTCTTTTGTTAATTGGAATTCTAAGTTGATGTTATGTGATGGATTTAAGAGTGGTGGATTTAAGTGTTCTTGAATTTTTAACTATAATGAATTTAAGTTGATGTTATGTGATTGATTTAAGTGTTGTTGAATTTTTACTATGTTGAATTTAAGTTGATGTTATTTAAGTGTGTTGGAGACTTGGAGTTGAAGTAGTGTTGCATTTTTTCTATGTTGGATTCAGGATAAGTACAATGTAAATACATTTTCCATATTTCCGGGCTAAAACGGGTGACCCATTAACCCATGACCCACTAGCTCGTCCGGTTCCGGGTCGACCCGCGGTTTGACAACCTTGCAAAATAGCAAAACTGCATTGTACCGATTGTTCACCGATCCCCGAGTCAATCTCAAGCTTCATCTTTCAAATCCTCTTTAAGAATGACCCTTGGAGAGGGACTGGCCTTTTGTTTAAATTCTTGGATTGACCCAATATAATGAACACCATCTAGATCTTCACATTACCAATGTTGCAGGACTTAACTTGGAGCAAATCAATGTGATACTTGGTAAAATCCATGAAAAAATTAAACCAACCGGTTTCTACAACTTCTAGCCACCATGCACAATGAGCAGCCCGGAATATATAGTAAAATCAGTGGTTCAAAGTAGGGGTGGAAATTGGGGTGGGTGTGGTTACCCGCCCCACATTTTGCGGGTAACCACA
Source organism: Linum trigynum (assembly GCA_964030455.1). NCBI lineage: Eukaryota > Viridiplantae > Streptophyta > Magnoliopsida > Malpighiales > Linaceae > Linum > Linum trigynum. The sequence continues at coordinate 11,919,694 of OZ034814.1, forward strand.
TCCACAAATATAGAATTATGCTACCCATAACCCGCCCCGCAGTGGGTAGTGTTAACCACTACCCGCTGCGGTTTGGTGCGGGTTGGTTGTGGACACCCACAAAAATTTTACATTAAAAATACTAATATGGTAATTAAATAGTGAGGTTGTGTTTCTTCTCGCACAAAAACAAAAATACATAAAAAAGTTAATTAAGTGTAAAATAAATTATACTCTCGAATACAATAGGTTAGTTAGTGTAAATTCAAAATATATGGATTTGGAAAGAGATTTGAAGATAACGAAGAGGCGGAGTGATATGTTATCCGACTAACATCGTTGAATGTCACGGCTCCTCCGATGACAACAACAGCAAAACACAAAAGTAGCTCGATAAGTGGAGGCGCCCGCTTTTAATGAATTGATTATTCTCCACTCTCGATTAATCGATTATAGTCTTGTATTGTTGGTAGTTGGTTGCATGTTGTGTTGTTCGTGAGTTCATGGACAAATGGAGATGAGTTTGGGTATCAGACTAACCTTTATCAATTATTCTCATCATTTAACGAATGGATTAATTTATCTGACTATATCTATGGACTTGGTTTTGTTATAAAATAAACATATACCACACGGACAATGCTTATTTAATAAAAGTATCTCACATGAACATTATGTATTGACTTGATTTTGTTTTATAGAATAAGTGCATATTTGATTTTGGTATCTATTTTAATTCTTAGTCTTCCAAGTTTAACAAACTAATATAACTAATGTGGTTAATGTGGGTTACAAAGTATTTTGAAAAAATAAATATAACTAATGTGGTTAATGTGGGTTTTGTGGGTAAACCGCTGTGGGTAGTGGTTAACCACTAACCACAAAAAGCAATATTTTGATACCCACTATCCATAACTTGTGGGTATGGGTATCCACAAAGTGTGCGATTTGGTGCGGTTTGCGGGTTACCCGCAACCCGCAAACCAAACTTCCACTCCTAGTTCAAAGGATGAATATCAGCTACATTTAGGAAATAACCCTTTATAAGAATCAACTTATACAACTTTAACACTACAAAAATATTTATGCAAGAGACCTATGTGTCACTTGTTGGTTTGTTCTCATATCCTACATCCTACATCAAAATGACATGTAGCCGAATTACATGAATTTGTCATCTAAGTACCCCTATCTAACTAACAATACTATCATTACAAATTTTAAAGATAAAATGGTCATCAACCTTAAGAAGCTCCGTTGGAAGGCTCATCGGGATATTATACAAATAAAAAATGATAAAATACGTAGGAAGCATTCAAGATATTCACAAGGTACTAAAGTGAAACCACAAACTTTGAGATGAAACAGCAAACTACTGGATGGATATAGATGAGAGATATTAGTTAGAGAGAAAACCATGAGACATAAATGACAAAAGGAAAGGAAATAGTTAATGGCAGTGGCGGAGCCACTTGGAGAGGAGGGGTGCTTTGCACCCCTTGGGTTTGGAGAAATTTTTTTCGAGTAGGGGTATATACAAATTCGAATCAATGACCATTCAGTTGCAGGAAGAATTTCTTATCATTTCGATCGAGTGAGTTTTGTTATGTAATGCACTTTCGTCTTTATTTATAGTAATAAATTGTTGTCTTTTGTTTAAACTCGCTCTTTTTTTTTGTAGCTCTACAACAGAGAAATTTCTTGTCTTTTGTTTAAACAAAGTTGAAAGTGAAGAAGTACCAATTGAAGTTCACTTGTTTGTTTCACAAAATCAATTCCAAGGTACTTCTGAGCTCTAATTTGTAATATTTGATGAATGGAAGTCTTGATTTGTATGTACTGAACTTATTTGTTTGACGTTGTAACCGGTGTACGTGAAACTATTTTAATGTAATTGTGTGAATTTAGAGTATTACGTTGTTGACTTTTTGTTTAATTTAAAGTTGACTTTTCTATTGTATAGGTGATTTTTTATGATATGATAAAGACACCCCCTTGGCCAATTTCCTGGCTCCGCCACTGGTTCATGGCACATTATTGGCACTAAGTAATTATGCTTTAAGAGGGAGTAATTGCATTATAACATCAGTCTAAAGAAGAGGAATTTCAAACCAGTATAAGTAAACATATCATTAAGCTCCAAAGTAAATAAAACCTTACACCTATCAAGCGTTAAGCACAAAAAGGGTACAAAAAGCAAGTCATGGTATCTATTTAGGGGTTGTTTGCTTCGCGAATTTGGTACCTAAATCCAATCCATCATGGATTCAAGGAAAATCTATTGTTTGCATGTACATTTTTTAGAGAGCACATCCATGGGGCCCACGGATTTGAAGGGTTCAAATCCGTGGACCCCACGGACTTGTAAATCTCACATATTGATGTGGGATTTGTAACATGCCATAAATTCATGATGGGATTTTACCTATATACCCTCATAAATATGTAATATGTCAAGGTTGCCCTCACATTTACCTATTGTACATTATAATTAATCAATTAATTAACAACAAAGAAATATTATAAATATTCAATTAATATGCATCCATGGGTTAGATTTTTATTCCCTTTTTTGTGTTCTAGTTTTCTTTGACCTTTTCATGGAACGTGTAATTCTTTGTTTTCACGGTTCTAGTATATGTTGCTATATGTTACTTTTGAAAAGGAGGACAAAGAACTGGTAAATGATATACGTTACGTTAAAAGTTAAACGAAATTTTCTCATTTTGTTCTCCTGGTTATAATATATGTGTACATATCATAAAATGACAAACAAATAAAAGGCCTACATGTCTCTTAACTGAAGACGATCTCATTGTCCAATCGCATCATTCTAATGTCATAAAACTGTTGGCCCGATATGTTTATCAGTTTGGAGGACATATGATGAGCAATACCGAATCAGTTGCAGCGAAGTTACCGGTCACAGTAATGACAATGTGAAACATATGTTAACAAACGCGATATATGGGTTACTTTTATGGATTGACATTAGAATGATGGGATTGGATAATTAGATCGTCCTTAGTTAAGCGACATGTAAATTAGTTCATTTGGTATGGAGGACACAAATTGTTAAAATTCTAAATTATTTGGGTGAGTTTGTATTTAGTGTTTTCAAAATCGTGGTATATGAGTTAGGTGATTAAAATATCTAAACCCAAACGAACCGACCCACGTACACCCCTGGGAAGAGTTTCAAAACTTAGTATTTAACCGGGCAAAAATGTTCTGAGAACCAGTCTCCTATAGTTTGCACAAAGATATGATTGCTTCACCATAGTTCTGGAAATTAATGGTAATTTAAGAATTCTATATCGCTTCTACATACTCAATACTATAATTCGATATGAAATATTCGAACCAACAATTGGTTGCAAATTTATGGTTATCGTCTATTTATAAGATAGATAAAATTTTAAATAAAGTATTATACTACAATTAAAATAAAAAATATCAAAATTGAAGTATCAAAACACCAAATAAGTTACGGAATATTTATTGGGCTAACTAACTGTTGAAAAGTTATGTGATTTCATATTTTAGCTTCATATATATTTTTAATTTAAAAAGTACAACAAATCTATATAGTCTTATTAATTTTAAACCTTCACTTTGTTTGAAGTGACCATGGTTCAAATCTCAATATGTCTATCTTTTTATGTAAATACATAAAAAAAAAAATACAGATAATTGTGAAGACAAAAATGTCCTTCCTAATTTCCCTCTCATTGCAGGAAATTTGAAAAGGGAGATTAAGTTTCAAATAATTAAATCATATACCCTAAATCTATAGAACTTAAACCCTAATATCACATATACTAAGAACATAATCAATGATCCTGATTCGCCAAGATGTATACAACATACCACACGCACTATATTAGGATTTACAGAATTATGATATAGGGGTTTAGTTACGTGATTAATCTATGGTCTAGATAATGTTATTTAACTAAGGAGATGCAATAACCCTCAATCCATCGAGCGTACCATAGAATTTCCAATGTATATACACATACCATTGTTTGTTAAATTTAGCCAATGATAATTGGCTCATTTGTCAATGGTATTTAGTCTTTCAATTCTATACTTAAAATTGTCAACCATTAGGGAAATTGTTAGCCAATGATTTTTGGTCATTCACTTATAGCATTGAAAATGTCTCGTTACAAAACCATAGATCACAAATGTCAAATTTTATGTTTTGACGGTAAAATTTTGTATAACACTTTTGTAAATAATCCTTGTATTCCTACAAAATACAAAGTCATGTAACCTAATAAATGTAAAAGTTGTAAGACATACATAAACTCAAAATGTACTATTTGATTCTTGGTGAAGAATTGTGTGATTAGAGGAACTCACTTAGTTTATTTATAAAGCTAGGTATATCATGATGATTCACTTTGTAAATAATTACAGTTATTAATTAATTCGATGATTGATTGTTGCGGTGGATAGTCCTATGATTTTGAGATATTTCAGTATTTTCTCTCTTTAATTCAAAAAATACATAAGTATTGTTGTAGTCCAGTTGGTTAGGGATATTGACTATCAATGTGAAGGACTTGAGTTCTAAGTCTTTCTAATGACATTTTTTTCTCGAAAGAAGATATTTAAGTTCTAAGTTGAACTTACAAATTTACCCCTAGCTACAATTAAGGAGAATGCAAGGAATTTGAAATGCTCAAAATCTATTGAAGAACTGCCATATATTATAGAGGGACTATATTATTACTTGTAAAAAAAAGACTATATTATTATCGATCATCATTAAAACTATAAAGGCTTGAGGATTATAAAAGAATTATGTATACACTCCAACTACAATTGAGGGAAAAGCTAAAGATTTTGAAATGGAAAAGGTATCAGAATGTCTAATATATTGTTCGAGGATTTTAAAAGATGTTATGAAACATCATTTCAACTACAATTGAGGTGTGGCCGAGAAAAGAACAAGTACAATGTAATTAAACTAGCTCATTGCCCGGCCCTTGGCCGGATGTAGTCTCGGAAATTGACTTTTTGATTGTAACTGATGTTACTCGTTAACATGTATGTGGCGATGACAGGAGGTAGGTCAACAATACCATAATAATATGATGGAAAGTCATTATTCCATTGCATTACAAAAGAAACAGTAAAACATAAACACTATAATAGACAATCCAAACCAAGCCATTAGCCTTCAATATAGCCACTATTGCCATGCACCATGATGCACCTAGAGTGAACATGAAAAAACTAAAGGAATGTTTACCTGACTCCAACTATCGATGGTAAAAATGGAAGTCACCAAGAGATTTCATAAGAAAAATCCAATATAGATTGCCCTTAGACCAAAAACCACAGTGATACAAAATGCGATGAATCTCTGGCTGAGAAAACAAAAACCAGCAATGTCTAAATCAACTCGATGGAATGCGTCGGTCAATTTTTTCTGATAAATAGTTTTGTTAATTAAAATGACAAAAAAAAAAGAAATACAAAGCATGCAATCTGCTTTAGAAATGTCATATACAAACAAAAGAAACAGGCAAGCAATATATGTCTGGAAGCACCAACAGATAATAACTTCTGTCAATATACCTCCCCATTATTACGATTCTTATCCTTCTCTACAGCAAACACACTTATTGGTCCACTCTTACTCCTTTTTCGTGGAAGCTACATGACATTTTGCATCATTGCATATTAATTCAAACTACCATTCCTTGCTGCAATTTATGGCTTGGGATAATATCATTTCAGTCGTAATACAAATTTACATGAAATGAAAGAAATGATCATTATAATAGTCTTGTAAAATTTAGAGTACCAATGGCGATTCCTCTCTTCTCCTCGGTGGCTTCTGCAATAAAATGAGATTGATGACTATCTCTACCAACGTATTTTATACGATCATTGTATGACCTTTTGTATAAACCATTTTTGTCTCACCCATTTTCGCATCACAACTCCAAGAGCTAACTTGTTGGGGTTCTCTTCTAGGTAAGAAACTTGTATCAATATCATGCATGAAAACAAAAATTGCTTTGGTTGAGATACTATAAGGATCTTGTGATGCGCTGAAGAAGGCTAAACCGTTTCCCATACATTGTCAACCCCCAATCAATTTGATGTAAGTCATTGCTCTCTTACCATCTAAATTAAATAGGAAGCTCAAGTTGACCTCTTTTATAGCTTCACTTGACAATTTCTTAGAGGAGATAAAATCATGATTCACAATTCTAGAACAACCACCTCAGATAATACAATCTTATGGAAACAACACTAATGAAGCACCCAAATTACAATTCCGTACATGTTTCCTATGAGGGTGTGCATGTGCAAATTAAGAAAAATATAATGATTAAGGAGAGAGCTTACTTGGCACCCGGCTTTGAGGAGCAAAAATCCCTTCAATAAATTTCAGGTGGAGATGTCCAATCGATCGGGTCTAGACATACGTACATATCAACATGCTATACTAAAAACACAAAGAGTTCGGTTTGTCCTTCCCATGACAACATATTCTCACAATGTATTTATTCCTTGCAGAGAGAATGATATCAAACCATCTTCTATCTGCTCCAATTATGGTTATCACTCGTATTTTTATATTGTAGTAATTAGAACACCACTTTTAAATCTGGAAGCAAGTGACACTGTCACAAAACATCATATTGTAAATACTTATATGCAATCATGAGGTTATTCCACTCAAAAGAAACCATGTTTTATATGTTGAAGATTAGCATTATAACTTGAATAGTTTAATTTGGAAATGATCTCAACTCTTACATATAAATTTTGTGTAAAAGTGTTATGATTGAAGCTATTCTCTATGTTAACACTAATCAGAATAGTCATTGTTTACTAAAACTAACCACAAAAACATTTCAAATCGGAAAAATGATGGTACTAAACAGGGGTATCATAACAAAAGCAACAAAAATTATAGCTATTTATCTTTAATCATCTCAAAAGTCAACGTAGAAGATCAGCCATATGAACTGATGTTAAGAGATCACACTTTGCTCTCAAAGAAACTAAATAACCCATCATTCAGCTCTCCAAGCAAGAAGACTCAACCTTTCGATATTTACCCCTCCGAAAATTGCTTTGCATAACAGTATAGGTGGAGAAGGTTAGGCGGTTGTCGAGTCCGATTTAAAGGTTTGGAGAGACGACAATGGTTGAGCGTTTAGTAGGCCGAGAGCCCGTGACACTGTATATCTTTAATCAACTCAAAAGTCAACCTAGAAGATCAACCTAGAAGATCAACCAAATGAACTGATGTTAAGAGATCACTCATTACTGTCAAAGAAGCTAAACAATCCACCAGACAGCTCTCCAAGAACACTCAAACTTTCCATATTTACCCCTCCGAAAATTGCTTTGCGTAACAATATAGGTTGAGGAGGTCAGGCGGTTGTCGAGTCCGGTGGGAAGGTTTGGAGAGACGGCGATGGTTGAACGTTTAGTAGGCCGGGACACCATTTAGACCCATTTACATTAGTTGCGTCTTTTCAATCCGCATTCGACAAACCAGCATCACTCAACCTTTCCATATTTAACCATCTTGTAAAGACACATGTGCCCCCTATTCAATCAAAACTTTTATGTTCAAAAATATTGTTGCTTTATGGTAGTTATATTATTTAAGTCTATGTCAAGATTTTTGCATCGCTTCTACACATTCAATACTGCAATCCGATGTGCAATATTTGCACCAATGACATTAGGCTTGCGATTTAAAATTATTCTCCATTTATAAGATAAATAGAAATAGAAATAATTATTAAATTTGAATTAAAATAATCAAAGTATGATAATAGAAGTATCAAATACCAAAAATATATTTAGGGTAGAGTTAGTGGCTTAGCTAACTATGACAAAAAATTCCTATGATTTTCCAGATTTATACTTTCTGTATGTTTTTAATTTAAAAATTTTAAACAAATTTTTTTAGTGTAACTGATTATGTTTCTTGTCTTTTCTCAAAGAGATCACGATTCAAATCTCATCACCAATGTATTTTTCCTGTAAATAATAAAATAATAAATGAGTGTGAAGACGAATCTACCCTTCTTAATTTTGCTATGGATGCAAGGATTTTCTAATGGGGGAAACACCTTTCCCATTTCACTATTATATTAGGTTTAGCGAAAGTAACCCGGGTGGTTGAGCTTTTAGTGGGTCGGATACTATTTGGGCTCGTTTACATCAGTAGCGCCTTTTCCATCCGCGTTGGGCAAACCAACAACACTCAATCTTTCCATATTTACCCATCTAAATTGCTCTAGCGTAACAATAGAGGCAGAGGAGGTTAGCCGGCTGTTGAGTCTAATGAAAAGTTTGGAGAGACGACGATGGTTGAGCATTTAGTGGGTCGGGGCACTAATTGGGCTCGTTTACATTAGAAGTGTCTTTTCCATCCGCGTTCGGCAAACCAACATCACTTAACCTTTCCATATTTACCCCTCTTAAAGACACATGTGCCCCATATTCACTCAAAAGTTTTGTGTTTAAAAATATTGTTACTTTATGGAAGTTATAACAATTAAGTTTATGTTAAGAATTCTACATCGCTTCTAGACATTCAAGAGTGCAATTCGGTATGCAATATTTGAATCAATGACATTTCGGTTGCTAACCATGGTGGAAAAGTCCTATGATTTTTTTGATTTAAGCTTCCTGTATGTTTTTTATTGGAAAAGGGCCCACAAATGTGTTTATTGTAACTGGTTATGTTTCTTATCTTTGTTTGAAGAGACCACGGTTCAAATCTCATTAATGATCTATTTTTTTTTTGTAAATAAGAAGTTAATAAATAACTGTGAAGACGAATCTACCCTTCCTACTTTCACTCTGGATGAAGGAAATTTGAAATGGGGCTTCAAGTTTTCTCATTTGGCTTTTATTTATTGTGTAGACTCATTGTTTTTTATTTTTATCCGCATATAATATTTTTTTTTATGTAAACGATCAATCTCACATCATACAAGTCTAGTTGATATTAATTTCTTCTTTTTCTATAAACGTAGAGCACTTCTACTATGCTATATTTTTTTTTTTTTGCATTAAGGGAGGCCAAGAGCCAAGAAGTAAGAAATTACAAGGAGGGAAGAGACAGAAAGCTAAGAAGAGGGATTTGCCACAACTTGGCGCTCAAAAGACACCCCCATAGTATCCTCCTGTAAGATCCGATTTAGCTCTCTAGGCGGGTCGGTCAGCTCATGCATACCGTAGGAATAGACGAGACTGTGCTTCGAGAGCCAGTCCGCGGCTCTATTCCCCTCTCGATATGTATGAACTATACTAACCAGCCAATCCTGAGCTAGTCTCCTCCGAATATACGCCAAAAGAGCAGCATACGGGTGTACCGGATCGTGGCGATTACTTATGAGAAGAATCGCCAGCTGAGAGTCCGTCTCTATCACAAGGTTGCCACAACCAACTTTCCAAGCGAGGTTAAGGCCGTGGTAGAAGGCCCAGAGTTCCGCCAGAGCAGCAGTCGCTTCTCCAATCTTTGCCACAAAGCCTGCTATCCACTGACCCTGATCATCACGAATCAGTCCACCTGCGCCAGCAATTCCGGGATTACCTGCCGACGCGCCATCAATGTTCAACTTCAACCATCCCTGCTGCGGAGCATTCCACTGTATGCTAGCTGTTTCTCGACTTCTCCCTGGCCCCCGGTTATCGGTCGTCAAGAGAGGAGAACACCACGCCTTATACCAAAGATCTGTCTTCAGCTGAATAGAGTGCAACAATGAAGGGGCAGTCAATGCCTTCTGAGCTCCTTGGAAAGCCGTAACGCACCTGTTTTTCCACAACAGCCAAATGGTTATACTGAAAAAAGAACTCCACGACATTCCATTCGCCATAGCTTTGTCATTTAAAAAATTCCTTCGCAGCCAATCCTCCTGTCCGCTTGAGAAGAAAGCAAGCTGCTCGGCTGGGGGAATGTTCCTGTTCCAAACAAACATAGCCGGCGGGCAATCTCTCAGAAGGTGTAGCGTCGTTTCCGGGCAGCTACTACACCGTGGACACATAGGCGACGGTGCACACTTCCTGGAAAAGAGAAGACTGTTAGTAGCAATCTTGTTCAGTGCTACCAACCAGCTAAAGCATCGGACTCTCTCTGGCACCGAGTTTCTCCAAATCTTCTCCCACAGTTTCTTGTCCTGATTTCCTTGCTCGGGCATAGCAATCTGAAAGGCCGACTTGGTGGTAAAGTGACCATTCGGGGAAGGAGCCCAGAAAAGGGTGTCTTGCTCCGTGGAGGCCCCATCTACCGCTACTGCCGTAATCTTCTGTTGGACGTCAATGGGCAGCCACTGCGAGAATCGATTCACATCCCAATCACCGTTGTCATCCAAATAGCTAGCGACAGTGTCCCCCAGTTTCTCTTCCGGGACGGGCTGAATGGCCACATCCCTTAATGGAACCTGCAAAACTCACACATCACACCAAAAATTAGTGCTTCTACCATTCTGGATATTCCACGCACAACCTTTCCTGAGAAGGTGAGAAGCTTTAGTAAAGCTACTCCAGGCAAAGGAACTTCCCTGAACAGGACGGAAAATGTCGAGGCCGTCTCTCTGTTTCCCATACTTAGCACTAAAGATCTGTGTCCACAATGACTCCTTTTCTTTGAGGATGCGCCACCCTCCTTTTGCCAGAAGAGCGAGGTTAGCCTGCCTGAGTGGCCGAAGTCCTCCACCCCCCTGCAGCCTAGGTCCAGTCATCTTTTCCCACGACACCATATGCATCTTGCCCTTGTCATCCTCCTTTCCCCATATAAAATCCCTGTTAATCTTATCTATGGCATTGCAGACATTCTTAGGAATCAGTTCTTATTGCATGGAATAAGTGGGAATAGCAAGAGAGACAGAACGAGTGACCGTAATTCTCGCGGCGAGGGATAGTCTCCTGGCTTTCCAGGGGGCCAGCTTCTTTTGGATCCTCAGAATCAGCGGCTGGTATCGGCTTTTCGTGACCCGCCCATGAATGGCTTGAATGCCCAGATACCGCCCGAGGTTAGTTACAAGCGGTATGGCTGCCCTGTCACTAAGCCGATGAGCTCTGTCCTGTTTGATGTTCGGCGACACATACAAGACAGACTTGGCATAGTTAACCCGTTGTCCTGAACTGGCACAAAACTCATCCAAGGAATCCCTTATAACTCTTATCTGGTTTCCCCCGGCCTCTGCAAAAAGCACCAGATCATCTGCAAAAAATAAATGGGATAAGGCAGGCCCCCTCGGAGATAAACGGATAGGTTTCCATTGCTTATCCCGGACGGCCTGGTCGATTCTATGAGATAACCTTTCCATGCAGAGAACAAAAAGGTAGGGAGAAAGAGGGTCTCCCTAGCGAACACCCCGAGTGGGAGTGATGACTGGCGTGAGCTCCCCGTTCCATAGAATCTGTGTCCTGTTGTGTTCCACACAGTACATGATCCCCCGGATCCACGAACTCGGGAGCCCTACTTCAATCAGGGTGTCCCTCAAAAAATCCCACCGAAGCCTGTCGTAAGCCTTCTCGAGATCCACCTTCACTACCATGCCCCCTTCTTCCCACGCTTCTTCCGCAAAGAGTGCAACACTTCTTGCACAACAAGGATGTTGTCGGTCTTTTGCCTTCTCGGAATGAAGCTGCTTTGCCTCGGAGAGACCAGCTTTCCCATAACCTCCTTCAATCGACTGGTAAGGGCCTTCGTGATAGCTTTGAGGCTGACGTTGTTGAGAGAGATCGGGCGAAGCTGGGTAACCGACTCAGGTTTGTCCACTTTAGGAATGAGGACTACTGTGGATTCTGTGACCGCTTCCGGCAACGTCCCCTGCTCAAAAAAGAAAAGGGCCATGTCAGTGAGCGCTTTCCCCACCACCGCCCAAGCTTTCTGGTAAAACAAGGCTTGAAAGCCATCAGGTCCGGGAGCTTGAAGCGGTTTCATCTCGAATACAGCTTTGTGGATGTCGAGGATGTTGAAAGGCCGGAGAACACGGAGCCAATCCTCTTGGTTCAGCCGCGGAAAACATCCTTTGGGGAGAAGGTCAACATAGGGCGAATTATCCTGCAAATAAAGCTCAGAGAAAAAATTATAAATAAGTTTTAATAATTCATCCTTCTCGCTAACCCATTCCCCATTAATATCTTTGAGACAGTCGATCTTATTCCTCCGCCGTCTAATGTTTGCCAGTTGATGGAAATAGGCTGTGTTCCGTTCCCCGAATTTCACCCAGTGCTCCCTAGCTCTTTGGAACCAGATAAGCTCCTCCTGCTCCATAGTCTTGTCAAGATCCTTCTCCAGCTTAGTGCGCAGCTTGAGGAGGCCCGGGGAGAAACAGTTTGCCAGACGATGGTCTATCCCTTCAATCCTAGCCACCAGCCTCTTCTTCCTTTGGAAAACATTCCCAAAGATCGAGGTATTCCAAAGCTGGAGCTTCTTGGAGAGATCCTGCAAGGCCATAGGCAACACATTCTGAGAGTTCCAAGAATTAGCAAGAAAGGGTAAAAAATCCTCATGGGTGAACCAGGCCGCCTCAAACTTGAAACGTTTAGTGGAAAGGTTAGAGGCTCCCTGATTAGACACTGTTGTAAGAATCGGGTGATGATCAGAGCTCATGCGTGCTAAGTGGCTCACAGACGTATTTGGGAACCCCTCATTCCACTCCAAGTTGCATAGGCTTCTGTCGATCCTGCTAGCTTTGTAGGTAGCATTCTCCTTCCCCCTAGACCAGGTGAACCGAGGACCAGAGAAGCCGAGGTCCACCAGCTCCGCTTCATTAATGAAATCCCCGAACCGCTTACATCTGCGAAAAGTAGCCGGCGAGGGAGGTCCTGTTTTCTCATCCGGATGGAGAATTGCGTTAAAATCGCCGGTGAGAACCCACGGGCAGTCCACTCGCTTGCTTTGCTCGATGATATCACTCCATAGAAGGCGTTGAAGATACTGCCGGGGAGAGGCATACACAGCTGTCAGCATCCACGAGTCCTGATTACCTTCTGAAATTCTCACGGAGAGATGTTGAGGCCCTGCCGTGACAACCTGCACCGAAAAATTATGAGAATTCCAAAAGAGCCAGATTCCCCCACTCCGCCCCTGAGCTTCAATGCGAAGAACATCGGGAAAGCCCAGCTTCTCACAGACCACATTCGCCGCCCTCCACTAACTTGGGGTTCAAGGAGAATGACGAAGTCCGGTTTATGCATCTGCAACACAAGCTTCAGGGAGCGCGAGAAGGAATTCCCTCCGGCACCCCCGACATTCCACGATAAGATTTTGAAATTATACCTATTATAACCAGACATTAAAAACAAAGCGAGGTAAAGAGAAAGGCGAAAGACAAGAAAAACGAAGGAAAGAAGGACGAAAGCCAGGCAAAGAGGAAGGAGTTCACCGGGGGACATCATGATGCTGGTCGACAATAACGAGATCAGCCACCGCCGACTCCGTCGCCTCACCGATTACCGTCGCGTTGTCTTTCTGCTCTTTTTCCGAACAAGAATTTCCGGTCCACTCGCTTATCTGCTGCAAGGTCAGAGCCACCCGCCGCTCCTTGTTTTTGCTCCTTTTGTCTTTGATCGGAGACCAATACTGCAACGTCTTTTTGGGGTTGTGGCGGAGAGGACTCAATTTCATAGGGGTCGAGTTCTTGCTTGCCTGTCCTTTCTTTTTTTCCTTCTTTTGTTTAGTTCTCGACACCGTCGACGACAAGGATGGGTCGACGATACGAGGAAACGGCTGCTCATATGGTTTGACTTCTACAATTTGAATGTTGACCCCATTCATTTTCTTAGAGAAGCTCGTTTCTTAACTCTAGTCATTTTCATTGGGGCGGGCTCCATCAACTGGCCTTGGGCTTTGTCTAGAAGTGGAGGCCTCATTAGCCTTCTTGTTGAGGATGGGATTGGGCTGCCCAATTACAAGAGATTTGGGTTTAGGCCCAAGGAGGCCAATTTCGGCCGAGTCCCTAACCTCTTTCCCTTTTCTTTCTTTGCTTTTATCCCCCTGTACTTTCTCCTTGGGTTTCCCTGAATTGGAGCCACGAACATTAAATTCTTTCCCCTGAATCTTCCCAGCCAATTGAGGCGATGTTCCCCCCTTCACGTCCTTCGTCGCCGCTTCTTCTTTCCCAGATTTGGCCCTTTCTTTTCCGTTGGGGCTTACCAAAATTGCCTCCGCCTTACCTTGTTTTGGGGGATCGCGAGAATTGCGGCGCGATTTCCTTGATACCAACATCCACGGGCCGAAGCCAGCAGAGTCTTCCGATGATTCCACGGCGCCCGGCGGCGGTGAGGGCGTACCGGAGAGCGTAGCGACGGAGAGAGCTTGGGAGAGAGCCGGGCAATTCAGCTTGGTATGCCCAATTTTGCCACATTCAAAGCAAACCACGGGGAGATTCTCGAATTCGACCTTCTGCCACTTGCCATCTAATCTTATCCGGGGGACCAAAGGTTTAGAAAGATCTACCTCCACCGCCATACGAGCAAATCTTGCTCTTTGTTGATTAGCCGTGTGAAAATCAAGTTTGATTGCCCTTCCGATCATGTTCCCCAGCGCGAAGAGGAGCTCTTTGTGATAGAAATGAACAGGGAAGCCCAGGAACTGAACCCAGACAACCATGGTACTTGGGAGTTTATCTGTAACACGAAGCGAAGGAGTCCACTGTTGCACAACCAGATAATGATCATAGATCACCCATGGTCCTTCTGTAAGGGCTTTAAAATAATCCAAATCACTTTCAAGCTTCACCAGGAAGCAATCCTGATCCAAAGCGAAAACCTCAAATCCCGCCGTTGGGCGCCATAGGAATCGGATTCTATTGCAGAGGGTAGCATAACCAATTGATCGGCCAAGCAGTCGTACCACCAATGTATGTTGCCACGGCGCACTGAGCTTATTCTTGAAATTCTCCGATAATTGGAGCTCTGGTTCCTCGTTGAAGGAACCTAGAATCAGGTCTCTTTCTCCCACCGGAATCCATTGAGCTGTCAGAGGCCTTGGAACATCGCTTTCCCCCGTCACAGCTTTCGCATAAGATCCCAGAGCTTTCCCGCCGGGGTTACCCGTCGGATTCAATAGTGAAGAGTTCCCTGATCTGGTGGTAGCTCCGCCGGAGTCCACAGGCACTTTACTGCCCGGGAGATCCTCTTCCGCCTGACCATTATTCACCATCATCTCTGTAGCTATGTCCGAAGGTGTGACTACACCCCCTGCTTCACGCTCAGCAGAGGCGGACGGCAGATCCATGTCCGGGGGTCGGCCCGTCGGCGTAGTTGTCGATGTCGCAGTCGCCATCACAGAGGAGTTAGCACAGAGCATTGGTATGGTACAACTTAAAGTTGTACCATAACATTAAATGTATAAGTTTAGGTTGTACCATAAAGCAATTTGTACCATTATGTTATGGTACAACTTTACAACTTGAAGTTGTAGCATCACATAAAGGTACAAGTTCAATTTGTACCATAAAAGAATTTGTACAAAAAGTATAGGTACAATCTGAAGTTGTACCATAACGTAAATGTACAATTTTAAGTTGTACCATAAAGGCAAACCCCTATAGCACCAATACTATATATCATTGTAAAATTTCTCATAAACGTAACCTTTAGATATTACATTTTGCATTTGAGAAGAAGGGATATAAGTGACATTTCCAGTAAACTGTCACATTCCTATTTACCTATTGAAAACACAATTAACATTGTAATCTATAAAATACGTTAAATTCAACGATATATATATATAACGATATATGGATTTAAGGCTAAATAAATTAAAAGTTTGTGCGACTCGATCAAATGGTTGAATTTGAAGGAGGGAACACATATTGCCCAAGCCCACGCCACAAATGATTCTTACCAAATCACGCCTGGATTGATCGTGCAGAAGGAAAGAAGCTTTTCATCAGTCTCAAACGCAGCCATGACTCCTCCTTCCAAACACACAGTTACTTCGATCCCATCTCCATTTCGAGTATCCATCATGGTGATGATGTCCTTCGCCCCTGCAAAAGTATGCGTAACCCAAACCGGTTTCCCCCACCCAAAATCCGCTTCATAGAATGGAAACCCGCACCAGCTGCTGCAACCAAACACATGCCGCCGACTCCCTGCTCCATCACTCCCCTGTTCTCCTCTGAACCCTTTCGTCGTCTCGACGACGAAAGGGCACAGCTCTTCACCTCGCGATCGTGAAGCGCAGGACCTGAAATTCTCGACCTTCGCCTCCCTGATCATTCCAGCAAACGAAACCAGTTCTGTGTCTACATCCTTTGGGGTGAACACCACAAATGTCGAAGCCATGTTCCCGACGGAGCTCGCTGGCACCGGCGGCACCACCCTGCTCCTCAAATTCACTGCAGAATGCAGTTCGGTGTCGGCAATCAGACTGCCAGAACAGACCCTGATAGCAAAGATGGCAGAGCAGTGAAGAATTGCAAGAACTACTTCCATCCTAGTGGGATTCTCCACGACCACGTTCCCTGCTGCAACGATACCTTTTAGTTTCCCGATATTCGAACCATCGAACACAAGCCTTCGACTTACACACCTGATGATCACAGGGTCAAAGGTTTTCGTCACCGGAAGGTCAATCGGCGGGTACAGCTCTGCCAAATTGAACTCCAGATGCAGGGGAGGAACGCCGCCGCCATCTTCGATGGCGGAATTGGAAGCCAGAGCAGCCCAGTAGTTGACGAAGGAACACATACCCGAGACGTCGATGATCGTGTGAGACAAGCAAACGGCCAGCGCCATTCCTCCGCAGTCGAATCCAGTTACCTGAACGGTCAACGGGCTGCTGAGGTTGGAATTTTGGTAACAGAGCCCATCTGGGAAACAGAGCTTCAGGGTTTCATCCACTGGAGAATCCTCGAGGATCTCGGCGAGCTTGGAATTCATTCGCGCCTCGAGAAAGACGGCTCCTTCGTCGTTGCAGTCGACCGTGAATGAATCTCTGATCCTTCCGGCAAGTGGATAGTATTTGGAAAGAGCTGAAGAGAGGGAGGTTTTGAGCAATTGGGTTTTTGAAGCGAATGGCGTCTGGGGATCTTGATTTGGGTAGAAGTAGAGAAGCGGGAGGTAGATTGGAGGAGACAATTGGTCGAAAAATGAAAGCTTGTGAATCCTTTTTCGATCTGGAGTTGGGGAAGATGGTCTGATAATCTCCCTGGAGAACACCTCCTTTTTTCTTTCGTGAACCATTGCTCTGTTTTTCTGTAGCTTTCGTTGCAGAAACAGAGCAAGAGGGAAATCTTAATATAGGGGGAAATTTTTCTGAAAGAAAAGGACTTTTGAACTTGTTTAGACAAATTCGCAATCAGGAAGGCATCTTGGTGTTGTAAGAATACCAGATTCCTAATTTTGTACTGTAGTACTCTGTTAGGATTAGTATTGACTATTGAGTCAAGTTGGCACTTTTACTTGTATTGAGTGCAACTTGAGCTCCAATTTTTGGACATGTGTTCTAACTTCTAAGTATACAACTTGTCCGTCAGCAAGTGCTTGGACAGCTCATTGGTTCTCAAAAGATTTCTATTTTGATTCTCTGTACTCTTAACAAAAAATTAATAGGCTCTAATTCGATGTAGTTTGTAAAGATAATTCCCTGTAGAAAAAACTAAACTAAGCAGCAATGTGATTTTGTTTCATGGCTATTTGGCTTTGAGTAGCTAACAATTGTGCCATCTTAAGCACATATCCGTTTAATGATCATCTTTTTCCACATTACTCATTGTTAGAGGTGAGAAATGGATTTAATTTCCGGTGTGATAGATTAGATTAGTGGATTGATAGATTTATAAATTATATTAAAGAAATTCATTTAATTTATATATTGGATCTATGGATTCGCGAGTCCAAATGTCATTTAAATTTTAAAATTTTCAGGTCTTAAAATGTCACTATAAAAAAATTAGGTGTCAAATGTAATTATTGAATAATAGTTTTCAATACTTCTCGTTCTACAATTGTAATTGAGATACTATATTGTAAAGTATAAAAAGTATAGATACTAAACTATAATTTTCCAACAATCCATAAATCCACCAATCTAATTGGATTTTAATGAAATGGATTCAATTAGTTAATTTATTGGTGGATGAATTGGTTACTGGATTCAAATTGCCACCTCTACTCAAGGTTAATAAATTCAAAGTCTAACTTTTGTATAAAAGCGAAATGATAGGTAAAAGCATAAACATAAGAGTGAGGTGTAAAAGAGTAAACTTTAACACATCCCGTAAATTTGAAAACAATCTCCAATAACTTGTTGGGTTTTTGGGAAGGCAAGAATGAGATCATTTCATCCTAGGTGGTGGTTGTGGTAGCAAGTCCAGCTCTGCACATTGGTAATTTTCTAGTGGAAACTGAAAGTTTGGCATTGATGGGCAATCATTGATATTGGTGTCCTTGGGTGAAGTTTGAACTAAGGGATGTTTGTCTTAACATCAAGGAACCTTACAAGGACTATGTCCTGGTCTTGGAGGGCAGTTCTATACTTCTATTGGAGAGTTGTTTAATTGGAATTTGTTGTTTTTCTACATTGGTTGGTTGGTGTATTATCCTCCAAGAATAGGGAAAACTACAATCTCTGGTTGTTGTACTTGTTTGAGTTTTTCCTTTGATTTTGTTGTATTTTGGGACACGGGTGACACTCTGCGGTTCAAGGAGTTTGTTTGGGAATTTCATAATGGTTGATGTTGTGGGGTACTTGCCTACATTGATTGCAGTGTTGATCTGGTGATGAAAATCAAGAGCCTGCTACAAGAACACTTTAGCATCCGTCTTCAGCAGCTTGTTGAAGAACCGGAAGGAATGGGTTTCCAAACAACATGGGCAACTAGGGCACTTCATTTTTCTGGTAATACCAGTCTTAAAGCTGCTGCGAGGGTTTCCAAACAACATGGGCAACTAGGGAACTTCATTTTTCTGGTAATACCAGTCTTAAAGCTGCTGTGAATTGGGTATTTGAGCGTGAGACGGATTTGGATGGAGATGAAATGTCCATGGTATCAACCAGCATTAAAGTTGAGGCTCCAAAGTTGTCTGTTTTCAATAGGCTTGAGGACAAGCCTGTTTTGAAGGAGTGAAGATTGTAATGAATAGGATCACAGTGTAATAGACTAATAGTTAATAAGTGGAGTGATCATTTTGAAAATGACAACCCTCTATAAACTGAATCGCTATTTGTTCCCTAAATTTTAAAAAATTTCGCCCTAAACCATACTAAATTGACATTTATACCCCCCTAACTCCAATTTCCCTAATCCCTACCTCCTTGTGGCGTCCCGCCCATCAGCCGATTGTCGGCCGCCGCTGTTGTTCTGATTGTATTGTGTTTGTGTGTGATTGTAACTTGGTTACTGGAATCACAGCTTTAGCTAGCTCTCGTTCCTCTTTCATTCCTTTCCTTTTTGTTTGGTTCTGTCTCTCGCTTCTCGCTCTCTCTCTCTCTCTCTAAACACGAGGCAATGATATGACATTTGATTGATTCTAACTTCGGCGAGCTCCCGGCGGAGCCGCCGATTCCATCTTACGGGACATCTGATTCCCGCTGGCAACCAATTGTTTCGCAGCCATGAACGTGGAGGATCTTCCTCTCCTTCATTGGAGTACAATGGCGGATCTGAGCCTCCATTGATTTGTTAATCGCATTTGAATTCATTCAACCACTACTTCCAAAAAACAAAAACTCGACTTAAAAGTTTCAATTTAAGTTTTCGGTACTTCCTTGTGAATGCTAAAGTTTCAAAAAAAAAATTTGCCAAAAGATATCTTGTATTGATCAAACATAGACAATTACACCCTGGAAACCAGCCAGGACTGGAAATCAAAGAAGCGACTCATAGTCGGATATAATGAAAGGGCTTTCCTAGCTACCAAATGAGATACCCTATTGTTATCTCGACCTACAAAACGCACACTAAAACCAGAATGTGTACGAAAGTAATGACCAATCTCTTCTAGAACAGCACCCAACCGGCTATCTCTCATGTTGGCTTGATTAATTTTGTCAATAATGACCTTTTCATCGCCCTCAAACCGGACCTCCGCCAATCCTTGCTCCATACACCAAACAATAGCTTCTCTAAGCACAAGCAATTCTACCATCACCGGGTCATCCACTTGAGGAAACTGTACCCCTCTAGCCAGAAGGAGTGTTCGCGCTGGGTCAAGAAGAACCATCCCACCAGCCGAATGCGACCCACCCTTCGTAGCCCCGTCCCACATGCAAACCAACTGGGAATCACCCGATTGCGCTGCTGGTTGCATCATCGGGACAGTCATCCTCGGAACCTGATCCACTGGTAGAGACACCCATTCCTCATACTGTTGGTGAAACTGGCGTATGAGCGCCGGAATCCCGAATTGTTTGCCCTAAATAACAACCCAATTTCGAGAACGCCAGATCCTCCAAAGGACGGCAACAACTGCCATAACCACGGACGGTTGAGAAATCAGAACCAACAAACGCTTGAGAAACAAAGGAAAAGTGTGCCGAGGCAAACCCTCCCCTAGGTATTTCAGCTCTGAGTAGTCCCAGAGAGCCCGCGCAACCGTACAGTACAGGAAAAAATGTTCCATAGTCTCCGGGCCATCCCAACAAACTGGACACCGGGGAAGTACCTGAACCTTCTTCTCAATAAGCCTCTCCATAGTTGGCAGAGCCCGATTAAGGATTTACCATACAAAAACCTTCAACTTCAGAGGGATCTTCGCCTCCCACACTCTTACCCAACTTGGTTTATCCATCCAGCAAAACGAGGATCGCCACCCACCCCTCCTCCTGTCCAAATCTACAGCCAAATGATAAGCCGACTTTACCGAGAAAACCCCGTCAGCCGTAAAATGCCAGATAATTTTATCAGGCACCTCCCACCTTGGAAGCGGAATAGCTTTGATAGCCCTACAGGTGTGCGGGTCAAACCACTGACGGAGCTTCTCATCAGACCACCTTCCTTCCCCCTGACAAATAACCTCGGCCACCAAAGGGTCAACCCCTTCAGGCAAAACCCGCGGATTATAGCAAGAGGGATCTAGTTGGAACTGAGGGATCCAGTTCGAATGAAGGAGGGATATCGACTTTCCATTGCCAACTTGCCATCTTAATCCCATCTCCAATAACTGAAGTCCATGAAGGATACTCTGCCACCCCCAAGAGGGACGAGACCTAGCAGCCGCGGTCAGAAAGGATCCTTGAGGGAAGTACTTGCCTTTATAAATCTGGGCAATAAGCGACTGAGGTTCACTAAGGATACGCCAACCTATCTTAGCCAGAAGAGCTTGATTGAAATGTTCAAACTGGCAAAATCCCATCCCCCCTCATGCTTACTTCTGCACATGTTACGCCAGGATACCCATCTAATCTTGGGACTGCCATCTTCAGCACCCCACCAAAAGTGGGCCACATGCTTATCAAGAAGCCGACAAAGAGCTAGGGGAAGCCGAAAACAGGACA
Source organism: Linum trigynum (assembly GCA_964030455.1). Taxonomy (NCBI): domain Eukaryota; kingdom Viridiplantae; phylum Streptophyta; class Magnoliopsida; order Malpighiales; family Linaceae; genus Linum; species Linum trigynum. The sequence goes on from OZ034814.1 coordinate 11,941,133, forward strand.
TAACATGCAGGGGCAGGGCCAATGCGATGGATTTAATCAAAGTTTCCTTCGCAGCCCACGATAATGTCCTTTGCTTCCACCCTAAAAGTCTCTCTAAGAGTTTATCCTCCAAATATCTGAAGGTAGCCATTTTGGATCGAGCGACCAGCGTGGGAAGTCCCAGATATTTTTCATGAACTCCCACAACACCAACCCCTAGGATTGTTGCCAAAAATTCCTGATCGGGCGTGGAGATATTCTTGCTAAAACACACCGCTGATTTCGCTAAGTTAACGCGTTGGCCACTCAACTCCTCATACTCATTTAGCACCTCAATTAAATTCTCGCACTCCTGAAGAGACCCTCGCAAGAAAAGGTAAGAATCATCTGCGAAGAACAAGTGCGAGACTCGAGGGGCCCGGGGCGCTACTTTCACTCCCTCTAACTTATTCTCTGTGATCGCCTTCCGGAGAAGGGCTGCAAAACCCTCCGTGCAGAGCACAAACAAGAGAGGCAAGAGCGGATCCCCCTGGCAAAGGCCCCTAGAGGCAGTAAAATAACCTGAGGGAGTGCCGTTCATCAGAACCGAAAAAGAGGAGGATCGGAGACATTCATGAATCCATCCCTGCCAGACCGAATTAAAACCCATCTTATCCAAAACTACAAGAAGGAAGGGTCATTCGACTCTATCATAGGCCTTTTCCATGTCAACCTTCAGAGCCATGTACCCCTTCTTCCCTTGCTTTTTTATCTTCAGATAGTGCATTAATCAATGTCCTATAAGGATGTTATCAATAATCTGCCGGTCTCTGATAAAACCATTTTGCCCCTCCGAAATGATCTGAGGGAGCAAGCTAGCCAGTCGTTCAGCCATGATTTTAGTAATCACCTTGTAAACAAACTGGCAGAGACTAATCGGTCGCAATTGCCTTATTGTTTCCACCGAGTCCACTCTAGGGATCAAAGTGAGCCAGGTACGGTTAAAACTCCGCAGCATCCGACTCGACATAAAGGAAGAGATTACTGCGTCAACCACCAAAGTGTCAACAATATCCCAGAAAGCTTTAAAGATCTTCATAGTGAAACCATCCGACCCCGGAGCCTGCTTCGACCCCATGGCAAAGACCGTTTGCCGAACCTCACTCGGCAAAACCTCCGCCGTCAACTGCGCATTCATTTGCGGAGTAACACTATGGGCAATCGGCAGGCTCGCACCCTCCCGGCCATATTAGGGACCTGAGATTCTGAAGTAAACAGGGTCTGGTAAAAATTTGTGGCAATAGCAGCCTTCCCCGTCTCCTCAGTGACCCATTCACCCTCCTCATTTCAAAGTCCGGAAACAAAGTCCCTCTTCCGCCGTGCCCTTGTAACTGTATGGAAGTAGGCAGAAAATCTCTTCCACTTCCCACTAGCGGGATAGCTCCATTTCCAGGGTCCTGACCTCATCCCAATCCACCGGATGTACCGATTTTATCCTCTCCACCTCCGTCTGGAGAGTCTTAATATTAAGCAGAGAATTCGTTGAACCCGCCCTGCTCCAATCATAAAGCAGATGGCGGAGTTTCTTTAAGCGCTCCCAAATTCGAAACATAGGGGTACCTTGGATCTCTTCCTGCCAGCCATACTGGACCATAGCCCTCACTTCACGATTATCCGCCCATCTGGCATCAAAAAGGAATAAGGGTCGACTATTCCGGGCATACGGCTTATCTGCGAGCAACAGCGCCCGATGATCCGATCCCTGGTCTGTAAAGTGCTTGACCAGAGTCTCTGGATATTCATCAATCCAGGATTGGGAACAAAGAGCCCTATCCAGACGTTCCCGAATACACGCCGCACCCATACGTTTGTTTGTCCAAGTAAATTGATCCCCTTGAAAACTCGGGTCATGGAGGCCCAAATCATGAACAAAATCCCAAAGGCTGATGGCTTGGGCGCCATTCCAAGCCCGGCCCCCATCCTTTTCACCCATGTGGAGTATAGTGTTGAAATCACCTATGATGACGTAAGGATGATTAAAATTCGCACAAACGTCTTGCAACTGAGCCAACTGAGCAGCCCTTAGAGCAACATTACAGCTAAGATAGCCAAAAATCACCACATAAGAAAGATCATATTTATTAATTTGCGAACAAATACAGAAATCGGAATGGAAGAACACCGAAGCGTCAACCTTGGGGGACCAAGCAAACACTAGATCTTCTGATGCATCGACTGCATCTACAAAGAAACAATGAGAAATAGCAAAACCTAAACCCCGCATACGGCGGGACACTACACGCCGGCCCGAACGTGTTTCAGATATAAACACGATATCCGGTTTATTCGAATGCACCAGCCCTAAAGCAGTTTGGAATGTGAGGGATGACCCAATTCCCCTCACATGCCAGGCCAGAATCCTCATTTATCAGCTGGGGGCCACTCGAGGCGTGCTTCCTCCATCTTATCTAGAACATCCGCTGACTCCACAAATAGCTTATTCGGGGTAGGAGGGTCACCCATCTTTCCCTCCACTTCCTCAAGCACACGCTTGCGATTTTCCATGATCGGGTCCATTAGATTAGACCCATATTCATTCACACTCAAGTTCACGCCCCTACCGGGAATCTCCTCAACCTGCCCAATGCTAAGTCCTGCTTCAAAAGCCTGCACCGCTTTGTGAACACGTCCTTTCATGAGTTGGGAGGACACCCTGGATGCACCAGCAGGTGAACGACGCTTGATCTCAAAAGAAAGAGGATCCCTTGGCGATGGATCTTCTTCAGAGTCCGAGTCCTGCTGGGGTCCCACAGAAATGGGCGCAACAATAGTAATACCAATCTCCTTATCTTCCAGATCCTGCATAACACCATGTGAAGCAGCAGCCTCATCCTGATTAGACATAGGCACGGAACCACTAGTACCTCCTTTTCTCAAGCGTGGGCGAACCCGGGGAGCTGAGCCCCCTGGCTGGGTCACAGACTTGGGTGGCAGGCGAGCATCCTTCTTCGGTTTAGGTGCAAGGACCACATTCTCCTCCTCCTCAGATTCCTCCTTCAAGATCAATCTACGCCGGCGGGATTGCTAGAGAACTACCTCCAAAGGATCAGCCACCAGTTGCTGGGGGGGAGCCTGCTTCCTGTGTCTACTAGGCTGCTGGCGGCTCTTAGGATCTTGGCGAGGAAGAGTAGAACTCTTTCTAGGTGATAGCTTCCGCTGAGGTTGTCTAACCCCGCCTCCAAGCTTAACCGGGGTGACTTCCTGAGGTTAAACCTTTTCGGGCTTTTACGGTCACCACCCAGCTGTAAGGGTGATTCTGGCAGCCTAGGCTGTGTCTTCTGGCTGGCTTGTCCTTCTGATTCAGTAGGCCGAGCATGGTATATTGCTGGAGCCTGAGTATTCATAGAAGATCCCCGCAGCCTCTCCTCCACGCGCCCCCTAGTAGTCGTCGCACACCCAACCTTCTGCATTTGAACATTCCTGTTAACCCACACAGACTTGCTTACATCTCGAGCCTTAGGATAGTTTTCCTCCTCCATGTATATCTTCCGTCCGAGCTTCCTTGTTGACATATGCGGGCCAAAGCGTTTTTTACCCGGAGGGGGATCAAAAACACAATCGCACTTGGAGTGCCCCACGCGCCCACAGTGGAAACAGACGGTCGGTAATAACTCATATTTGAGGTTAACCCAGAAATCGCCAAGCTCTTCGCTTACCGCCATGATTTGTGACCGAAGAGGCTTAGAAAAATCAATGAGGGTATGTACTTTCACAAAGCACTCCCCCGTCTCCTTGGATGCAAAGACATCTGCTTCCAAGACCTGACCGATAGTCCCAGCCACCATTTTCTGGCCAAACTGCCTCGTGCAGCAATCATCTTTCACATTCCAGAGCTGCACTCGAAAGGGGGCAGTGGCTAATTCATCGAAGGTGAGCCTCGAAATGGTTGGTGTCCAGGACCGGAGATGGAAAATCCTGTCTTTGACTATCCAGGGCGTTCGTTTGAGAACCCACACCCTTGTTTCATCGCTTGGCAGAACCACCTCAAATAAGCCGAATTGAGTAAGTGAAACCCTAAGGTTTACTTTCACCCGCCATGCTTCAACTAATCCCTCTTTCAGCTCTGCAGTAGTGAACTTGGCCTCCGAAAAGAGCCTTCCCAGGAGGGTCCTAGAAGTGTGAAACCTCACAGATTGGACCTCCTCAAGTGAGAACTCGACCACTTGATCCTCAGCAATTCGCGACATCGTACTCACCTAACAAGCAATAGCTAAGTCGTTAGCTTCAATAGGTAAGATTGGTGCACTCATAGGGATTGATGGTAAAGAGCCAAATGGAGGACAAAAGATGCTATTAATAATAATATTCTTTTAACCATTAAAGAAAGGCAAAAACCCCTCCTGTTTCCCAAGGGAATTTGTAAAACAACCATTAAATGGCCCGAAGGCACGTGTGTCTGTAACACCCTAACCCGGCCGGGTACTACTTTTACTAAAATGCCATTGACAAATAAAGTACTCAAATCTTAAATTGCAGCGAGAAAAATTTTCATAAATAAAATACTGAAAACACACTCTTGTAGTTCATAGAAATGCCCTAACACGTGGGCAACTTAACTCAAACTTTTAAAAAATAACTCAACTTGATCTCCAGTCTATACTCATAATCATAAAACATAATAACTAATTAGTCTCAAGTGCTGCTGCTTGGGTGAAACTCTGACTAGACATCCTCTGTGACGCTGGTACTGCCCTTCTCTAGCTGCCTGCCCTCGAATTCGCTGCTCACTAAATGCTCTTCTAGCTCTTCAAACTGGTGAGTGAGATGGGGTCAGTCTACGCCCTTACGTTTTAATAATTCTCATACTTGAGTACTTTACTTAAACACTTAACTTTAACTGGTGGAAGTTGTTTTGTACTTCCAATCTTAAAACCTTAACTCTTAAACTCTGAGGGAGTTGAAGTTACTATCCTCTCTTAAAACTCAAATCTTGACTTAAATACTTGACTGACACGGGGATCCCTCACTAGCTAGTCCGGTTGCCAACTCATACGTATGAGAAGCCATTCAAGCTTTCCTTAAACTTAAACTTAGTTAGGGAAGTCGTAACGATTCATCCCCCTAACATCTTAAACTTATCGTGGTGGCTCTTCACCACGATTCTCAAGAGCATAACTGCTGCTCATCTTAAAAGTCTCAAGAGCATAACTGCTGCTCTGTCTCAAAGATCTCAAGAGCATAACTGCTGCTCTATCTGAAAATCTCAAATGGCAACGGACTTGCGCTAGTGACTAAAAACACTTAAAACGACTTCACCTTCTTGAAGGTGAGTTACTTCTTAAAGTGACTTGTTCTTAAGCTTTAATAATCACTCATAAATGTAAACTTCAAAGTAAGAGATAAACTAAAAACCTATTCTTCTAATCATAGCTAAACCAAAGCACATACTATCAAACATAATCATGCAACTCAAACATGAATCAAACACTGCACATACATCACATAAATCAATACTTGCAAATACTCGAGGCAAATATTTAAAAACCGTAAGGCGTAGAATTTACCCCCTTTACACTCACCTTATTAGCCGATCGATGAACCTCAATCATCGTGGATCCCCTGTGGCCACTTCTCTTTGGATCACCATTCCATGTTTTATTACTACTGCCATATCTAACCCAACCATAGAAGCCATTTAAACCTTATTAACATCCGCCAGGAATGGTTCCTTCCTCCTCCCATGTATAATAGTCCAAAACTGTGATATAATCATGGGGAAAACGTACTCAATGCACCATAATCTTGCACCGCATAATACTAACCTATAGGAGTTTCCAAACCTTTTATCAACGCCGCCCGGTTATGAAAATTAACAACCAGCACCGCCGCTAACCTCCTTGCTTTATCGACTTGTTTCACCCCACAAGGCATCTACGCTTGCTTTCTGCATCGAACGAGAACCAACGAAGCATCCAATTATACGTCGAGCTCCCGTATCCGTATGCAACCAATTTTTTTATTCGTGTTCTTAATGTTGTTACCCAAATCAAAATAACCCTTCTTCAAAGTCAAGGGGACATCAATCAGACAATCGCTACTTAATCCAATCCCGATCAATCATCAATATCACCATCGATTGTATTATTTCCGAGGGAACTCGATCCTTACCTCAGAGTTCGATTGGTTCCCGATGCCGCCACCGCACCGCGTCGCCTCTTCCAGTCGCTCTTCCGGCTGGCCAATTCCATCGATGTGGACAGCATCAAATGATGGTGGGGCGCTCCTCTCTCTCTCTCGGCCCATGCATCAGGTTAGTGAACCCGTCTTCCCTCGGCTTTGCCTTTACCTTCCGATGATAGTAAATAACTACCTAACGCATCAATGGGAATATGGGATGATGAATCGCTGCTTGGAGAATTTTGGGTTAGCTTATAATTAAAACTCCTTGTGAAACCGACTAGGGTTGGGGGGAGGAATGGGTAACGGTGGGGTGATGAGATTAATGGTGGGGGTTAAATGGGAGAAGGTAACAGGTGGAATTTGGGAAATTTTTCTATTTTTTTAATTCATTAATTATCACGTATCACCTAACCCAAACCTGAGCTGAAACAATTACCGGTCGAACCTGAACCCAAAGGTCGGGGTGTAACATTACCTCCACCCTAATCAAAATTTCGTCCCCGAAATTTGCTCGGAACTCATTCTTCTATCAACACCCTTTTATACTTCCTTCTCACGATCATCTATTCTTACTATAACAACTCCGTTGGTACCCTTTGCTCCTATACGTTTCCTTAGCTTGTAGTACTCGTGTAGCCACTAGTGACTCACTGCCCATTTTATTTCACAATTTTGGCCCAAATGTGTGGTGAAATAAAATGTCGATTTGGTTTGATTTTATTATCCAATTCACTTGGTAGTTGTTGTTGTACCTAAAAGCAGATTGAGACATCACATTTCCTCCCTCCTTGCGAAAAATTTTGACCTAAAAATTTGTTCCTCGCGACAACCTAAGGTCTCACTTGAAGAAATCCTTCTACTATTGGGATGTATACTTCCTTTACCTGATACGACCTTGAGCTATGAACCCTTTCCTCCAATTCGTGTGGTTCTTGGCCAACTAATTACTCACCCACTTTTGATAAATCTCTTGCTCAAGCTAGTTACTTGCTTAATGCGTCTATGGCATTATGGCACTCTCCCTTCCTAAATGTCTCTGATGCTGTAATGATTCCCAGCTCATATTGTTCTCACTATTTGTCTTGGGTCTCTACTCCGGATTTCTTAAGAACCATTAAGGAAATAAATTCTTAGACAACCCTATTCAGGATATGACCCGTCGTAACTTCATTTCATAAGGTACCTTGAACTACTACGCTTTCCATATATTGACTGTTGACATCTCCACTTGAATTCCCTAACATCGATGTCCGTAGCGAATGCTTGACTTGGTTAATGGCTTACTCATAGGTCGCTCCCTGGGTATTGCTTTTCCCCCCTATGTAGACCTCATCATTATCTTGCTTGGTAGCTCCCCTTGATGAACAACTTGATGCCTGATTAACCATATATGGTTCCTTTAGCATGGGTCAATCCCTACACACCCCTATTGATATCCGTAATACTCCTTTTTAATCATAAGGTTACTGATGGCGGCTTAACCTCCTTCTGGTTAGATCACAAAACTCTTATAACATAACCTCGACTGTGGTTGACCACGTAGGTCACCTAGGTCCTTGTACCTTCTAACTCTAAATCTCTTACTTTCTTCCAAGATGCTTCGCCTCTCCCTTTAGCCATCCTTTGAATGGTCATATCATCGTTACTTCTTGCTTCACCCTGAAACCTCACACTACTGCTTTTGCTTCCTGTATGCATTAAAGGCATCATTGGCATCTTTCTCTAGCTTGCTAACAACTTTATAACTCCCTTCAAGAGTCATGACCTTCCCTTTGGCTTACTCGCTCACTCCTGGCTCCTAACTTAGCACTTCCTTATAGTTGCTTGAATTTGATGTTCTCGTAATATCCATTCTGCCACTCTTAGACCCTAGTTGAAACTCCTCGTACGGGTTCTCCGTCCAATAAGATTTTACCCGAGAGATTGGCAACTTTTATCAACATAGGCGATCTTGGTTTCACTTCGGGGTATCCTGACAGGTTCCCTAAACTCATATCCCTCTTACTTCCTTACTCGTGACTCTTCTTCTTGATATTACTCGCTAGTTCTAAATGACGTCCTTTATTCTCGATATAGTCATCTAGGTTCTCATATTCTCTTCTTACTAATGTACCATGATAGATAAGGTTCTCCTTTCGACTATTCCTGACGATCATGATTCCACCTTAAAACTTTACTGAAATATCTTTATGGACTTCCTATGGATCGGTTGTTCTCTACCTGGTGGTCAACCTAATGCTTCATTATTGTCTTCTGTACTCCCGCTTCTGCCCGTCTTACTATCTTCCTTGATGCATACATCGCCAGGTTGATGCCAACCATTTTTTTTCTATAACTTCCCACGGTGTTCTTCTTGCTTCTTTACTTTTACTACCACCAAACTACAACTCTTCTGTTGTTGCTTGTACTCTATTTGGTCACCAACCTCTGTTGAGCATCTTCTCGTTGTTGTTAGGGTCAAAGCTTTCAATAGAGGATTTCCCTGGGTAGGCTTTAACATACCTCATTCATGTCATTTGTCTCGATTGATGCCTGCATATGGCCTTAATCTCCTAGTCTGGGTTCTTAGTGGCTTAACTGAACGAGTCTTACTTATCCTTAACTAACCGCTTCCTCTAGATGACATCCTACTATGTCGCTCCCACTCAGAGTTGGACACCCTGGGTAAGGTAACTTAATGATTTCCTCCTTCTTGGTAATGCTTTTCCTCGTCGTACTCCACTATGCATTTCCTTGAACACGAGTCACCTACACATATTCTCAATCCTTCATTGGAACTTCCATGTGTTTCCTCCTTCTGTCACCCCTCATGTACCCTAGGCGGCTAGGTGCTCCCTCCATTCAGGATAGGACAATCCCATGACAGGTAATCACGAACTCTGCATTCCCCTTTCAACTATCCCAACGACCTCATGACCCTTCATGATCTGAGTAGTTTGTAGGGTCTCGAATATCCTCTTTCTAGCTCCGTGTTGACTTAGTATTCAACTCACGCATTGTTGAGAAGTGGTTCTCTATTCGTACTGCCATTTACTAGCTAACTGTTATTCCCTCTCACATTCCATATCTTTTCTTACCTATTGACTCCCTGCTATCTTCTACATGGCGTGCTTTAGCCTTTGGTGGTACCTTCCCCCATGTCTCATCTAACGCTGGTTGTACTGAGACCATAACTTATCCTCTACATCATTTACCTCGTTGCTTGTGTTGTTCCTTCTAACGGCTTGTCATTGGCCTAACTTCCCAGGTTCATGTTGACTCTTGTGTTGTTCCTTTCAAAAGCTTGATACCGGTCTAATTCCCCAGGGTCATGCACCCTCTTCTAGATGACATAGTTTACAAGGGTTCCTTCATCGACATATGTAAATGACCATGCCTCTCCTCCTCCTTAATCTATTGACTTCTTGACGTCCTTTTCAGACCCCCTCTAACCTACTTACTTCCTCATTTACTTCATTTACACTACCCTAGCTTCTCTTGAAGTCTAAGCTTTTCACTGCTCCTTGTCACTATGTTGTAATAACGTTGACCACTAAAACTAGCTGAGGGACTTCTCGTGGTACCTCTTCATTTCTTGACTCGCCACTTCTTAGGGTCAAGGATCTTGAAATCCTCACATCCTTATAGCCACTGACATCTAGTGACTGTAGCTCTTTCTTCGGAGATTCATAGTTCTCCTATTTGTTTGCTTTTGTTTATTAGATCCTCCCCTTGCTGCCTAGTAGTAGAATCCTCATACTACTCCTTCAACTCCTTCAATATCCTAGAGGTATTCCCTTTTAATTGGCACCTCTTTGCTGGTGTTTGGAGTTGAAGTCCTCGCACATTTGATTCTACCTCCACAGAACTTTGCAACGTTCCTCCTTCCTTCTCTAGGTTGATGATTTGCTAACGTCCGAGTAGTTGTTCACGTTTCTTTCATCCTTTCTTTCTTGCTGGCAATCCCCATATGCCTAAATCTCTCATTTGACAAACCACGACATGTTAACTAAATCGCGTCCTAGCCTATTCTTAAACAATCTCACCCTGGGCTACCATCCCTTCGTGTCGTGCTGTCATAGTTATTCACCTTAATATGATTAGAGTAGACTGGAGATTCTATAAACTCTTAAAATAAGATCCTTGACTCGTTTTCCCTTTACTTTAAAACAAAAGCCTTTAAAACTGAGACCGATATTCCAGTATTCCTTGGAGACCAAGGAACAGAGGAAAACCAGGCTCTGATACCAAAATGTAACACCCTAACCCGGCCGGGTACTACTTTTACTAAAATGCCATTGACAAATAAAGTACTCAAATCTTAAATTGCAGCGAGAAAAATTTTCATAAATAAAATACTGAAAACACACTCTTGTAGTTCATAGAAATGCCCTAACACGTGGGCAACTTAACTCAAACTTTTAAAAAATAACTCAACTTGATCTCCAGTCTATACTCATAATCATAAAACATAATAACTAATTAGTCTCAAGTGCTGCTGCTTGGGTGAAACTCTGACTAGACATCCTCTGTGACGCTGGTACTGCCCTTCTCTAGCTGCCTGCCCTCGAATTCGCTGCTCACTAAATGCTCTTCTAGCTCTTCAAACTGGTGAGTGAGATGGGGTCAGTCTACGCCCTTACGTTTTAATAATTCTCATACTTGAGTACTTTACTTAAACACTTAACTTTAACTGGTGGAAGTTGTTTTGTACTTCCAATCTTAAAACCTTAACTCTTAAACTCTGAGGGAGTTGAAGTTACTATCCTCTCTTAAAACTCAAATCTTGACTTAAATACTTGACTGACACGGGGATCCCTCACTAGCTAGTCCGGTTGCCAACTCATACGTATGAGAAGCCATTCAAGCTTTCCTTAAACTTAAACTTAGTTAGGGAAGTCGTAACGATTCATCCCCCTAACATCTTAAACTTATCGTGGTGGCTCTTCACCACGATTCTCAAGAGCATAACTGCTGCTCATCTTAAAAGTCTCAAGAGCATAACTGCTGCTCTGTCTCAAAGATCTCAAGAGCATAACTGCTGCTCTATCTGAAAATCTCAAATGGCAACGGACTTGCGCTAGTGACTAAAAACACTTAAAACGACTTCACCTTCTTGAAGGTGAGTTACTTCTTAAAGTGACTTGTTCTTAAGCTTTAATAATCACTCATAAATGTAAACTTCAAAGTAAGAGATAAACTAAAAACCTATTCTTCTAATCATAGCTAAACCAAAGCACATACTATCAAACATAATCATGCAACTCAAACATGAATCAAACACTGCACATACATCACATAAATCAATACTTGCAAATACTCGAGGCAAATATTTAAAAACCGTAAGGCGTAGAATTTACCCCCTTTACACTCACCTTATTAGCCGATCGATGAACCTCAATCATCGTGGATCCCCTGTGGCCACTTCTCTTTGGATCACCATTCCATGTTTTATTACTACTGCCATATCTAACCCAACCATAGAAGCCATTTAAACCTTATTAACATCCGCCAGGAATGGTTCCTTCCTCCTCCCATGTATAATAGTCCAAAACTGTGATATAATCATGGGGAAAACGTACTCAATGCACCATAATCTTGCACCGCATAATACTAACCTATAGGAGTTTCCAAACCTTTTATCAACGCCGCCCGGTTATGAAAATTAACAACCAGCACCGCCGCTAACCTCCTTGCTTTATCGACTTGTTTCACCCCACAAGGCATCTACGCTTGCTTTCTGCATCGAACGAGAACCAACGAAGCATCCAATTATACGTCGAGCTCCCGTATCCGTATCCAACCAATTTTTTTATTCGTGTTCTTAATGTTGTTACCCAAATCAAAATAACCCTTCTTCAAAGTCAAGGGGACATCAATCAGACAATCGCTACTTAATCCAATCCCGATCAATCATCAATATCACCATCGATTGTATTATTTCCGAGGGAACTCGATCCTTACCTCAGAGTTCGATTGGTTCCCGATGCCGCCACCGCACCGCGTCGCCTCTTCCAGTCGCTCTTCCGGCTGGCCAATTCCATCGATGTGGACAACATCAAATGATGGTGGGGCGCTCCTCTCTCTCTCGGCCCTTGCATCAGGTTAGTGAACCCGTCTTCCCTCGGCTTTGCCTTTACCTTCCGATGATAGTAAATAACTACCTAACGCATCAATGGGAATATGGGATGATGAATCGCTGCTTGGAGAATTTTGGGTTAGCTTATAATTAAAACTCCTTGTGAAACCGACTAGGGTTGGGGGGAGGAATGGGTAACGGTGGGGTGATGAGATTAATGGTGGGGGTTAAATGGGAGAAGGTAACAGGTGGAATTTGGGAAATTTTTCTATTTTTTTAATTCATTAATTATCACGTATCACCTAACCCAAACCTGAGCTGAAACAATTACCGGTCGAACCTGAACCCAAAGGTCGGGGTGTAACAGTGTCCCTCTCCACCTAGGCAGGACTGAGGGGAATTTGGGGATTTCCCTGGACCGCCGACACACCGGTGGGCATCAGCGGTGACAGCCTAATGCCGACCGGCCAGGAGGGAAGGCTCCCAAGAGCAAGGAGTTCTTGTGAAGCTCCAACATCAATCGGTCTAGAGGGACGAACCCTAAGAACAGGGCAGCCTATCACCAGAAACCCAGCAGAAGAAAGAGAAGGTAGAGGCCCTATACCTAACCGGAGATCGGAGTCCGAAAGCTGCTGATCGGGAGGATGCGCCAGATTCTTCTCTGCTGAATGCTCTGTATTTCGCTCGCTGCACAATGACTGATTTGCTAGCAGCGGAGAAGTTTTATAGGGCCGAGCCCCAGCGTTTCCCAGTATCAAACGGCATTCCTCAAGTAGAGTTGTAAAAGGATTCGGAAACTTTCGACGCGGGACACAATTTTGAAAATTAACACGGCTCTTCTTTCCGAGAATCCCGCTCAACAACACAGGGATTTCCGGAGCAGACGTAAATCGAAAATCCCTGATTTTCCGCGGCCAAACCAGTCGGTGCAGGAGGTCGGCGATTACAGCTCCGCCGTCTCTCTGTGTCCCGGCGCCATTGGGTTTGGGGGGATTCTCTTCACTCACCGTCATCCTCTTCCCCGGCGACACGCAGGGAACCACATCCCCCGGTGGATTGTAGCAAAATTCCGGGTTTTTTTCTTTTTGATTTCACAGGGACGCTCAAACCCATCCTCTGTTGTTTGCAAATTTCTCCCTGCGAACAGGGGTAGAAGCTCCCCGAAAAGGGATTAGATTGAAACAATTGCACCAGCGGATCCGGGCGTTCACACCTAGCCTCTGTTTTCTGCACACTCCTCCCCGCGAACAGGGCTAGAGCAGGGGCTTCTCCATCCAATTCTGAAGAGCTCGGAAGCCAGAAACGCCATAGCTCCTTTGGTTTCTGCCTTAGTCTTTTAGGAGGGCGCTCCTCAAGGATCTCACTTTCCGCGAAGGTTGACCACCGCGACCGTTTTGTCAAGCATCTCCGCCGTTCTCTGCGCCATTCCACTCTCCGAGAGATCTTTTCCGATCTTGGTTCCCCAACGGCAAGGAGGCCGATACAGATACCAGACCCTCCCTGAACCTGGGTAGGCGCATGAACCGGTCCAGTGAAGCCAGCATCGTTGATTTGATTGCTCCAACTTGATTCGAATATCCCGACGGCGGCCATAGAAATCCAATGCCCGACCAGCGAGCACAGGAAGAAGAGAGAGGAGAGAGCTCCTCTCGTGGGTTTTTTTTTTCAATTTAAGTTTGAATGCTAAAGTTTCAATTTAAGTTTACAGCAACAGAGGTTTTTTTTCTTCTTCGGTGAGGTGGCCGGCACCAACGAGTGGATGTAAGTGGTGATTGTTTTTATTTTTATATTACATGTTATTGTTTTAGAGTTTAAGATTGAAATAAAAAAATAAATTAAGGATATTAGAGTAAATTTAATATATTTAGGGCGACGAATAAACATTTTTAGGGCGACGAATAACAATCTCCTCTGTAAAAGGGTACTGCAAAAGAGGATAACAACAACACATTAGAACGAATTTTATGAATCCTCTTCTCTTCTTCCTTCTATCTTGGGTAAATTGCAAGTTCGGTTTACTAAAAAATTAATGTTTGATCACTAAAAACATTTAATTCGATTTGTAGTCACTAAAATTAGTTTAATAGTTCAAGTTTAGTCATTCCTCCAATCAATTTCGTTATCTTTATCATGTGTGCGGTCAACTCTAATAGTTAAATGTTAAAGGAGTGACGTATCAATTAAAAAAATAATACAAAAAAAATATTTTAAAATTTCCACCTTCATATTTCTATGTCACTTTCAACATCTTTTCCCTAATCCAGGACGACAGCAACGGCGACAGCCTAGCCTTCTTCCTCGCCCCGCAGGCTCCCGACTTTCCCATGGCTTAACCAATGCTAGTGTTGATGTGACTTGAATCCGACTATCAGCCGCTACGACTGGAAGTCACGGGGGTTCTGGGCCTGGTTGTAACCGCTTTTCTTTTACCATGTTGGATTACGGTTAGGCCTAGGAGAAGTACTACAAATACTTCTCATACTTCTCCGTAATCTGTATCTTCTCGAAGAATAGTGAAACTGACTCTCTCATGCCCATGCAGTGCAGTCAAAATCGCGCTTTAAATCGTAAAAACTTACGTTTTTACGTATCTAGGTCACTAAAACGATTCATATTCGCCCTAAAATCGTTTTGCTCACAAAATCGTTAAAATCGTATGTAAAAATGGTAAAAGCGTACAAAAACTCGTTTTTACAACGTTTTATGCGATTCCATGCACTATCCAGCAAAGTAACATTTGCACCGAAGTGACACCATTTTACTGTTATAAAATTTATATATTAAAAAACAAATGGACATACATTTTGAAAGGCGCTCGAGTATCTGAATCCCTAGTACAAAATGGAAACAACCGCAACTCCAAATCACTATCCAGTGCCTCTACCGTCACCACTCCCCAGTGCTCTCCACCACTCTACCGTCATCGGCTCTCTGCACCGCTCCACCGTCCCCAGTGCAAAATCGTTCAATTCTCTCCCCGTGGAGGTGCCTCCGCTTGTCTCTCATTCTCCACCGTCTCTACATCTACGGGGAATTTCTCCATGAACTCCAAAGATGAATCAAGAAATCGGGGCGACACATTGGTGGTGAGAACAGGGGAGGTTACGCTTGACCAAAAGGAACAGATCAAAGAAGTCTCTTGCAATGACTCATGGGGTCCGGTGAAGGATGAGATCGATTGGCGAGGGAAATTTTGAACCCGCGACGGTGAAGGGATGCTGGGTCGTTATCTGCACTAAGTCGAATCGTAAAATCGGCAAAGCTTCCTAAACCCTAAGTTTCCAATTATTTGCTGGGCTGGGCGGAACAAAGATGATTGGATTCTCTATACTTGTATTTGATTTCAAGTCCAAAACTCATTGTCCATCGTTCCTTATATGAATTATCTCATGGTTGTTTTGGGCTCTAAGATTAAATTTCTCAGAAGCCTTGGATGCTACTGTACTATTTGATTTTTGAATGATACACTCACATTTTACATTTTGAACCTAAGTTGCATGTAGTTATTTACTTATCGAAAATCTATACACTCACATTTTAGATAGCACATGTCTTACTTAACACATTTTTAACTATTTTACATGATACATTAAAATCTTACGTTTTTACGCTTCGTTTCTACGCTTTACGATTTTACCCCTTTTCTGCTTCCAGGTAGAATCGCGCTTTTGACTGCATTGTGCCCATGGACTAGCTAACACACATTGTGTTAGTGAACCACGTAAATCGTGTGTCGTGTGCTTTTTGTTTTCGTTATTTCTTGCTTTATTGAATCCTCTAGTTTCCCGATCCACAGAAAACAGTCGTGACAGCTAGCTCCATGGGACTCACCAGTGACGGACAACTACTGAACACGACGACAAACCAATTCTTCATGTTCGACATCTTGAACAATTGCTTTGATCTAGTGCCACCAGGGACTAGGGAGCCACGTCGACATCGACGTCGATTCGTTGCAAGTTGTGACGAGCGCACCTCAATTGAACGTTGAGGTGACAGGGTATGTAAGGAACGTTTCGCCCATTCGACGACTTAGCCAATGTAGTCAAAATCGCGCTTTAAAACTTACGATTTTACGTTTCTAGGTCACTAAAACGCTTCTACATAAAATCTCAGTTTTTATAACTTATTTAGTTAAAAACTCCGCTTTAAAACTTAAAATTTTACGATTTTACGCTTCTAGATTACCACAACAATTCTACGTAGAAACTCGTTTTTGACTGCATTAAGTTTAGTTACGCGGTCTATTTGAGGGATTACCTTCCCTAAGAGGTTGCTTTCAGATTTTTAGGAGCCACCCAAAACTAAAGCGCGATCACTCTTGGGATTTTGCTTCCACGTTGGAAGGAATCGCCTTTAGTGGCAATGAGAGTAACCCTAGTCCCACCGACGGGAAGAAAAAAAAGTAGAGTCGATTTGCTGGTGGGTTTGGGTGTTCGAGGGAGGGGGGGCGACCACGATGGTGCAGAGCAGTAAGAACTTGATTGCTGGCTGATGGATGAGATCCTGCAGAAAGGGACTGGGCTAAGAAAGTCTATTTTCAAGGAACTGGCAAGGACGACTAACAACTCAAGCGATTCACATAACAAGCCTGGGAAAGAAAGGTCCGGTGGGATTTATCCAGAAAAACAACAACTACGTCGCTGTGAAGAGAGTATCCAAAAGATCGAGATAGGGGATTTCATGGTGGAGGTGAAGCTCATCATCAGGTTGCAACACATGAATTTTGTTCAGCTCATTGGAAACTTTACAGTTTTATTATTTTTTAATTGACCCGTCACTAATTATGACAGTTGACCGTCACGTAGGATAAAAATAACGAAATTGAACGAAGAGTAACCAAACTTGAATTATTAAATTAACTAGTTTTGTTCCCACCCGATGGGCGGCGAGTTTCGTATGTGTGTACTTTTGCTTCTATTATCTGTAATTTCTTCCAATGTTTTCAAATTCCTTTTCATATTTATTTATTAGTGTTATCTTTTATCCGTGTTTCATCTAATATGATCCAGGTTTTAATCATGATCAACAATAATTTCAAACAACGTTGTAACTTTATCACCGCTTGGAAAATAGTATTCATGACCATCTGATCTTTGATTCACCAATCATTTTCAACTTTATAAGTTGTACGTGGTTTAAGCTAGCATATGCCACCTTACCGTACTCCTATCGAGTTTTGCTATTTAGACCATGTATATGTTAACGGAGTTTGGACATGATAATATACCATAGTCTCTAATGGTTGAACTACAGTCTCTAATTCTCTAATTCAAATCTTACGATTCATTGATGCAAAAATAATAACCAAAGGTTCTTATTTGAAAACATATATTAATGTACAACTAATAGATGTGAATGAAGGTGTATATTACACCTCGAGTATTCGCTAGCCTTTTCTACTATTATATTAAAGTACAACCAAACTATGCTCTTATGCTTCTATATTACCTTCAACATTTTATAAATGATATCAAAACAAAATGTTGTTATAGAGGCACTTTGGCTTCACTTCACATTACATCCAATATTAAATGTGTGACTGAGTGTAACGGGAATCGTTTGATAACTTAATACAAATATAAAGGCGCTCTGTTGTGCAATCAATACAATAGAAGAATTTACAGGACATCGGTGAAGGTATGATCCCGCATTGGTTTTACAGGACATCGGTCCGGGTATGTCTCGTGCTGTTATATAGGATATCGGTCAGGGTATGATCTCGTAGTGAATTTACAGGACACCAATATAGTTACTATCCGATGTGGTATACATGACATCTACTATACTATCCGAGGAGTGTATGACTTGGAAAATTAAGGAGTAAAGGGGCACTGAATCAACCTAACCATACATGTGATTGAATCCTTGTATAAAGATGGTGTGGTTAAGTGATAACTTTCTATGATGTGATATACGAAATGTGCATGTCGATGATGATGGTTATGTGATGGTTTTCTATGGTGTTTTATACAATGATTTACCATTAGATGGTGTGATGTTTTGCTATGTTGGGACAAGGTTACATGGTGATGCCAGTATGATGTGATACTTGGTGAATACATATTTATACAATGAGTTATCAAGAGACTGTTTGATGGTCCTAATGTTGTGAATATATGAATTCCTTGAGTTTGAGATGATGCATGTGTATGGGATGTGGTGATGAATGGATGTTTATTTGACTGATTGAGATACAACATATCGAGTATATCTTATGAGTGGGGTTATCCGGCGAGTATAATTGGTTACTAAACATAGTAATAGTAATGGATGGTTCTATCGTATCTTGGGTAAAATCAAATGTATGACATACCTTGAGTAGTAAGAAAATGATCTGTAGACCTTGAATTGATCGGAGTTTGGCATCAGGTACTATTCCAAAATCGTGAAAGATTAAAATATAGGTATTGATTCTATAAATCATCTCATAAGATCAATTTAATTACAAACAAAAACCGACGGTCATGATTCGTCGAAATATATGCAAAAAATTACATGCACAATCTTAGGGGTTAGGCTATATGATTTAGGTATCTAAGACCTAGGATTCACTCATCAAGGGTTAGAGTATGGTATCATGCCCAAAAATCCGATTAATTCGAGGTTTAATAGTGTGTTCCTATGAGCCGAGTTCATAGGCATTAATTAGGGTTAAAAATTAAAATAAAATCATTATACATATTCTTAGATATTAATATATATGTCTACAATACTTTCAAGAATTCAAATGCATGTAAAATGTCACAATGTTTCTACGAGTTATTACATTTTATAAAAAAATAAAAAGTAAATTATGTTAATAAAAATGAATACAACATTTTGGTTTGTTCTATTCCTTTTCCCATACAACATTGAAAATAAAACACAACATTGATAATAAAGAAACTAGATCAAGCCCCACAAAAATAAATAAAGCTCTCTTCTTATTTGCTTAAATTTTGAGTTTCTAGAATTTGTCTTCTCTACTTTTTTGTATATAGATATAGGAAAGGAAATGGTAAGGCATATTGATTTTTTTTCCTCTTTGTAGGAGAATAGGATGCGGGAGTTACATGATGCAATGATTTGTTGGGAAAGAATTGAACAACTCTAACATATTTTTGCCTATTGACGAAGAAAAGTCCAACCTATCATTTCTCCCTCTTCCCTTTTGATCTGATCCGCAGTGGGCAATTGATATTTATTCCTCGGAGATATCTTACTGCTAGCGGTTGACTGGCCGAGTTATAGTATTCTTCCCATTCTTTTCTTAATATCTTCCAAATTACGGCGGCTGGATAGTAAATTTTCCTTTTCGATTCAATGATTGTATTTCTTCTTCGTTATTCAGGTAGTTGTTTTATGGTTCTCTGTTATCTTGTATACTTTGATGTATAAATGTAACATATAATTCAAAGGGTTCGTTGCATGGACTTGGAGCATCTCTTCCCTTTTGATATGATCCGTAGTGGGCAATTGATAATTCTTCCTCAGAGATATCTGACTGCTAGCGGTTGACTGGCCGAGTTATAGTCTTTTTCCCATTCTTTTCTTAATATCTTCCAGATTACGGCGGTTGGATAGTAAATTTCCCTTTTCGATTCAATGGTTGTATTTCTTCTTCGTTATTCAGGTAGTTGTTTTATGGTTCTCTGTTATCCTGTATACTTTGATGTATACATGTAACATATAATTCAAAGGGTTCGTTGCTTGGACTTGGAGCATCTCTCCTTTGGTTGAATAATTGATCGTTTTCCTTGGAGGCCTATTGCAACTCGATTCCTTGGATGTAAGATGGAAAGCATAGTTGTGAGGGTTGTTCATTATGTTTATTATGTTCATGAGTGACATGCTACTAGCTAGCTATATGACGATGATCTGATCAAGTAAATAGTATGTAACAGGGGGTTATAAGTAGGAGGGAACATATTTGGAATTTTATAAAGGGCGCGAAGAAGAAATAAAATTGTAGTAAATGTCGATGTTTTCCCCCATATCTAGACGTTTGTAATGACATTGGTTTGTTTCCTTAGCGTGAATTTTGTCTAATTAAATTCCTAACTAAAGCTTGATTTTGGCCTGATTGTTTCATAATAACTACTATTTGGATTGATGCATCAATTCGATTCACAATGGGGACTCTGCAAGATATAATGACTTGATTTATATTGAAGTATACAACTTTTACTATTCATTTATGTTATTATTAGGTAGAAAAACATAATCCTTTTGGCGGAGTATGTAGCTCTCTACAAAATATAAATTTTGATTATATGCAGTTTAGTTTACTGAAAACATAGTTTTAATAAATTAGTGACAAACAATAGTTTTATTTGTGGTTGGTTTTGCTAGAATATTTTCAAGGTAAATTAAACGAATAAGCGGAAGATTGATAATGTGGATGCCAATGTGGTTTCTCATTCTTCCAAAATTACACGAGTAACTGATACTACACGATAATTGTGGGATCAAGATCGCGATATTCTCTATTATCATATACCAACGTACGAGAAGGGTGAGAAAATGAAAGCTCTTCACTTTTTTTTATTAATTGAAATATTTGCAAATTTTATTTTAACTTCTTTTGTGTCCTTCAAAATTTTAACTTCTTTGTCACTTTGTGTGCTAAAAAATTAATAATCTCTTAGTTTATACCTTAAATGGTGGATTTGATACATAATTATAAATCAATAAAGAAAGTACTACAGAGCTCATTTAATAGAATTAAAATTTCATAAATAAATGAAAGATATAAAAGTGTGAAACAATATATGAGATTTGATAAGTGAGATTTACAATTCAATGTATAATAGTTTAACATAATGAATCATAAATAAAATTATAATACTAGGACGGAAAGTATAATAACCAATCAAAATTTGCCGGGTATAAAGCTAGTTAGTTATAATGATTGATATACATGTTTTGTTATGATTAATAGCATCAAATATATTTTATCTTAGTGGTTGAACACTTGAAATGATGATAGGTTTAAGATTTTAGTGAAAAAGATGAAATTAAATATTTTTAGGTATCAAAGATGAATTTGTTTAGTAAACAGTTACCGAACTTGCAATTTACGCCTTCTTTCTGCTACTTCTTTCCTTCTTTCCTTCTTTCCCTGTTCCTCTTCTTCTGAATCTCCCTTCTCCTCTCCTCTACTTCTCTTTCTGTTCTACAATTAAGACCTTGATCCCAATTCCTTTCTCTGTAAACTCGCCGGAAAGATCCAGATCGGACACGACCGTTGCATTATCCCCACCGCCGCCAAAAGATGATCTCCAGCTTAGTCGCCAATCTCAGCGCAATCGCCGCCAAGTACCAACACAAGCGACTCCTGCAAACCCTAACCCATCAACAACAGCAAAACCCTCCAGCTCCCCCGTCGAACGCATTTGGGATCACTTCCCGTCCGTCGTCGCATTTGCCCGCCGGAAGCAACCCGTCTTTTGTCAACGGCGTAGCCACCAAGGATCTCCACATCGACCCACTGTCGTCACTCTCCATCCGAATCTTCCTTCCAGACACCGCCGTCTCCTCCGAGTCCGGGATCTGCCCGCGGTACAGTGGGTACTTGCCTCCTCCCGGGAAGCAGTGGCTGCGGCTGAGGAAGCTCCCAGTGGTGTTGCAGTTTCATGGCGGCGGATTTGTGAGCGGGAGCAACGAGTCAGTGGAAAATGATCTGTTCTGCCGGCGGGTGGCTAAGGCTTGGGATTCATTGGTCATCGCCGTGGGCTACAGATTGGCGCCCGAGAGCAAGTACCCTGCGGCGTTTGAGGATGGAGTGAAGGTTTTGAATTGGTTGGTAAAGCAGTCCAATTTGGGAGTTTATGGCCGATTAGGGATTAAGAGTGGCAATTACGATAGTTTTGGCGTTTCCATGGTTGAGCCTTGGTTAGCTGCTCATGGCGATCCTTCAAGGTAACTAACTAGTTAGATTCTTTGCTTGCTTTCTGAATTGTGGAATTTAGGCTCTTCGCTATTGGAAGTGATTTATATGGAATTTCAGTTAGACATTGTACACTTAGAAAGCTGCCGTAGATCTACATTTTTGTTGAATTCCTTTGCCTAATTTTGGTACTGTTATCAGAACAGGTGTGTGCTCCTTGGGGCAAGTTCAGGAGCAAATGTAGCAAACTATGTTGCCGAGAAGGCGGTGGGGGAAGGGAATCTGCTGAATCCTGTGAAGATAGTGGCACAAGTTCTGATGTACCCTTTTTTCATGGGAACCACACCACCTAATAGTGAAGCTAACTACACAACCTCGTACTTTTACGACAAGTCGATGTGTAAGATGGCATGGAAGCTGTTCCTTCCAGAGGTGGGAGAGTTCGACAACCTGGATCATCATCCAGCTGCCAATCCTCTGGTTCCTGGAAAACATTCGCCTCTAAAGCACATGCCACCAACATTGACAATTATTGCAGAGCATGATTTGATGAGGGAGAGGGCAATTGCTTACTCGGAGGAGCTACGGAGGGTCAATGTGGATGCACCGTTGCTAGAGTATAAGAACGTCAGTCATGAATTTGCCACCCTTGGCGTGCTTCTCAAAACGCCACAGGCACAAGCTTGCTTGGAGGATATCGGGATATGGGTCAAGAAGTACATATCGGTTCGTGGCAACGAGCTTTCTTATTGAGAAACATCACGAGAGCTGAGCGGGGAGGTGCATATCATGAAGAAAAGAAAGTGAGAATTAGCTAACAGAGGATCATTGATTTGCTTGTGCCACAAGGTGGAAAGAGGAAAGAATTTTCAGCCGATCAATTTAGGTTTGATTGGATAAGGGGGAAGAG
The DNA here is from genome assembly GCA_964030455.1 of Linum trigynum. Lineage (NCBI taxonomy): Eukaryota > Viridiplantae > Streptophyta > Magnoliopsida > Malpighiales > Linaceae > Linum > Linum trigynum. The sequence goes on from OZ034814.1 coordinate 11,964,110, forward strand.
CTAGATTCCCCTTTGTTATCCCATCTGCTTGTAATGTATAGGTTGGAGAAAGTTTTATCCTTTGTTTTCCCTTGTACAGTAAACAGGCTGCTTTCTTCAAACTCCTTGAATTCTGAGATGGACGGTTTTGCTAAATTGTTGTGTGCATTGTTGTTATTATATTATTTGGGGAGACCCAATTGACTAGTGTTCTTTTCACCTTGTTATGATGTGGATGTTCTGTCTTTTTATAGACCAAACAAAGTTCAGCAATTTCTATGCAGAGAGCTACTTCAATTCCGGCTTGCTCAGGGAACTTAGAGAGGAGAATTTGAATAGTCCAAAACAACCTTCCTTGTTCCAGAGATAGCAGTCAAACAAAAACAATACCTTCCCGAACGGCACGACTGAAGATGCCTTCTGCAGGATATTTTCATCATTCGTTCAACCTCTCAGGTAACTTATCCAGCTTAGCATTAGCTTGCAAGAACTATGAAACTCTAGGTGAAGACTGCTTGTGTAGTATTAGCTAGTTGCTGCGAATTTGATTTGGCATGCTCGTCAGAACTTGTACTGGATCGGTTTAGGACGGGTGGGGATGGGGCATATATGTCTTTCTTTCACCCGGCGCCTGACCTGCCCGGTTCTTGATCTGTTTTGTTTTAAGTCATCTCTATGTATAATGGTATTTCTTATACTGTGACTGCACTTAAATCCTGTTTGAGCTCTTTTAACTGACGCTGAGTCCGAATTGCCTCGATCTGTAGACTACTTTTCACTATTTTTCCGAATCCCTCCCTGTTTTCTGATTAAAAAGAGTGTTTCGTTTTGCCTCGATCTGTAGACTACTTTGACTATGTTTGTGTAATCGAATCAACTGGTAGTCCTGGAAGGTAACATCCTGCAAACGGGATGGAAAGTTGATACATTTATCAACTTCGTATTATCCTTTCCTTTGATTTCTCCATGGTTGTCAAACATGGTTGATGAGGGCTGGAAAACCTAGGAGAGGGCTGGAAAATGACTGGAATTCTATACCTGTATGTATGGCATATTGTACTATAGTATTATTATTACATCCACCTCGTAGATTGCATGCTCAAGACAAAACTTAGTGCCCGTCGCCACCAGATGATCATCACATCCAGAGGCCTTTGATAATAACATTTAGCTGATAATAAAATGTGGAGAAATTAGATCAAACACAAGGAGGGGAGAGTTTGAATTAATTAAGTTGCTTTTTAGTATTATGTTAATCATTTCCTCCTTTTGCCGGAGACATGAGAAGTGTAACAGATAATGTCTTTGTGAAAGGTATAGTCGGATGCTGATGAAAACTACACAGCTGGATCAGAAATTGACAGCTTTGAGATAATGAGGAGTTATTAGAAAATTCCCCCCTTTTTATTCATATTATTCCCTGAGGCTTTGATGGTGACAACAGGATTACTTAGATTGATCTATGCAAAAATAGCACCCTATGCCTGCTTGTACCAAGACAATCATTGTTGTCCCCCCTTCTCAAGTAGTTTTCACACTGTATTCTCATATTTAGTCCCTCAGCTATGGTTGTCTTAACGAATCGGTCCACTTGTACTATGTTGTCCAGTTCATTCGTTAAACATTCCGCCATAATAAGTTATCAACGGAGTTGAACGATAGCTAGTAAGCACTTTCTCCTTATATCACATGTGATGTATGGTATAGGAGTTCGTAGTTGGTCCCCCATCAAACTCGAAATGACGAATTTGGGAGTCTCGTCGAGAGGGAGAGGGCTTCCTCTTGGGAATTCGATTAGGAGCAAAAAGATCTAATGAATTATCATCATATGGAGCATATAAGCTTCTAGTAACAGATTTGGATTGAATTTTAATGTGACGGATAAAAGACGATAAACAAGTATAATACAGTGATGTCTTTGTTTGGAAATCATAATATGTGAATGTGTTTGCTAAAATGACCCATTAATCCAATTTTTAAATATTCCTGAACATTGCAGTTCTCGCCGGCAACAAGAACCAAAAAGATCTCCAGGAGGTGGGAGGGTGTTTAAAGTCTATATATTCTGAAAAGCAGCAGAGCTTGACCTCCAGGGGGTTCAGGAAAAAAGAAAACCAGTACCATTATTACTGTGTTTGATATTCTTTTCCAGGAAGAGATAAAAACCAGGAAATGGTTGCTGCAGATCCTTACATATCATCCAACTTCCCTAATGAAGGAGGAGGAGGAGGAGGAGGTGGTGGTGGTGGTGTCAATTCAAGCGATCTCGACCTCAATCTCTGTCAATTCCCATACTATCCAGCATTCCAGGAGAAACGCGGGCCAGATTACACCTTAGACGAGCCAAGAACTCAGAAGAGGCTGAAGCAGCAAGCTGATGATGGTGGATCCCCAACCGAGACCAACTCTGGCGGGTTCTATGAGGCTAACAGCAGCAGCAACAGCAACAGTAGCTTCAACAGCTTGCCAAAGCTCCAGTTCCGAGACTATGTGTGGGCGTATGCGGAGAGGTTCCTGGCGATCGAGGCCATGGAGGAAGCTGATGCAGTGACACTAGCAGTGGAAGAAGAAGAGAGAGTTGAGGTTAAAGAAGAGACAGGCGTTGACGGGATGAAGCTCGTCCAGCAGCTGATCGCCTGTGCGGAAGCCGTCGCATGTCGTGACAAGGCTCACGCGTCCGCGCTGCTCTCCGAGCTGCGAGCCAACGCACTTGTATTCGGGACCTCGTTTCAGCGCGTTGCGTCCTGTTTCGTCCAGGGGCTGTCCGACCGCCTAACGCTGGTCCAGCCCCTGGGGACCCATGGGGTCCTAAGTTCTGCACCTGCCAGGGACTTCACTTCGTCCTTTTCGACCGAAAAGGACGAGGCTTTGACCCTGGCCTACGAGCTTTGCCCGCAGATCCAATTTGGACATTTCGTGGCAAATGCATCGATCCTCGAAGCCCTTGAGGGAGAGAGTTCAATTCACGTTGTGGACCTTGGGATGACACTAGGCCTCCCTTGCGGCCAGCAATGGCAGAATCTGATGCACAGCATTGCTGGACGCATCAGAAAGTCCTCCGCCGCCCCACGTCTGCGAATCACGGGCGTGGGGCCTGAATCCGATCGTTTGCAGGCGATCGGACTCGAGCTCAGTTGCTATGCTGCCAACCTGGGGCTGAATTTCGAGTTCATGTACATCAGGAGCAGTTTAGAGAGTCTGAAGCCGGAAGATTTCGACGTCCAGGAAGGGGAAGCCGTGGTGATCAACAGCGTCCTTCAGATGCACTGCGTTGTGAAGGAGAGCCGTGGGGCTCTGAACTCGGTCCTTCAGGTCCTGAACGAGCTGTCGCCCAAGGCGTTCATCCTGGTCGAGCAGGACTCGAACCACAACGGTCCCTTCTTCCTGGGGAGGTTCATGGAATCACTGCATTACTACTCGGCCATCTTCGATTCGCTGGACTCGATGCTGCCCAAGTACGACACCAGGAGGGCGAAGATCGAGCAGTTTTACTTCGCGGACGAGATCAAGAACATTGTGAGCTGCGAGGGGCCGGCTAGAGTCGAGAGGCACGAGAGGTCGGATCAGTGGCGCAGAAGGATGAGCCGGGCCGGGTTCCAGGCTTCGCCGTTGAAGATGTTGGCTCAGGCTAAGCAGTGGCTTGGCAAGGCCAAGTTCTGTGACGGGTATACTGCGACCGAGGAGAAAGGTTGCTTGGTTCTTGGTTGGCAATCTAGGCCCATCATTGCAGCTTCTTGCTGGAGGTGTTCCAAGATTTAAAAAGAAAAGTTCAGGTTTTGTTAATTGATTTCTAATAAAAATCACCACCAAAGATTCTGATCAGAATCCCCCCACTCTGCAATTTGTTTACTTTTGTGAAATAAGGGTTTTTGCTGTTTGTGATTCCTGATAAACCAGGGAATCTTAAAGCTTGGGACTTTTTCCCTGGGAATAATTGTTTTGATTTTCTGCGTTCTTGTTTCTTTTGTATTACCTCTGTTCCTATTTAGCATGGAAAGAAGAAATCTTTTCTTCCCCTGGTGGAAAAAGAAGTATTTTTTATTGGCCTTGGGGATTAGCAGGAACTGTGAATTTCTAATTTCATTAATGAAATGAAGCTTTGACTTTAAATTTTCCAGTTTTGGCAGCTGTAAGAGATTAAGCTGGAGGCCAGAGAAGCTGCCACGTGTATGGTGGATATATAGACTCTCTGTTCTTTTCCTTGTCCGGATAAGATTGCTTTGTACTCTGTTTGGGAAGAACCAAGTTCAGTTAGGATTCAGGACAGAGGGAAGAAGAGGGAAAAGGTCCAAACTTTGTAGCAAATTCACAGTAGATATGGAAGTGGGTATGTCACTAAATGCGCTGGTGAGGCTGCCATTATCGAGTTCGTCGAGAACTCAGGAAGATGGATTGGTGAAGCACTCGTTTTTCTCACCGCAGAGATGCAGGGGGACCCGACGTGGCAGTTCTTTGTTAATGGTTGAAGCTAAGGGGAAGAGAGGTATGGCGAATCGCCAGTTTCAGCAGAGACCTCCTCCGTTGCCGAAGATTGAAGATGATGGGAATCCCAAGTTCGTCATCTTCATCCGCATGGCCAATGTAATGTTTGTTCCCTTTTCCACTCGCTCCCCTTTTTTGCTAGTTGTAAAAAGTTCAAAACTTCACTCGGTAGAGGAATTGAGTCCCTTTGCAGTTCTGTTCAATCTGAATTTCATCAGTTCATATCATAATGATTACGGCGGGATTTGGTTCATAATTTCAGTTCGGTGTAGTTCATTTAGTGCGATTGCTCATTTTATTTCGCTCTTCTCTCTTTGTATGCGTTTCCAGAATCCAATTCGACCGCCTATCCCGCAGTTATAGATAATTGCAGGTTGAGTTCTGCAGACTCTGTAGAAGTTAGGACTTAGAACGGATGGTGTTTCTAATCTTCTCCTGCATTTTGTGGATGGGACTGCGTCTAGGATTTCCTTAACATCCATTGCTTTAAGTTAATTTTAGCTATAAGGCTGAGTGTTTATATTGAGACTGTTGTTTACTTATTCCCCCAGGTTTACATTTGGTACCCGCTTAGCCTAATAACAGGAGGTACCACAGCTAAAATCATGGTTGCTGCCAAGGACAACTTTTTGGGCAAGTACATCTACAAAGACACACTTGCTCGAAACATCGCCGCGGTTATCTATCGGGTAAGTTGGTTGATAGCATCTTCTTTCCTTGTAACTTGCTGAAAGATGCCTGGCCTGCATCTCGGACATGGAGTCCTATGTAGTATTATACTAATTCAATCATCATCGTGTTGTTTGGCTTTCTTAGTAATAATTAGTCTCTGAATTAGCCAGCATAGTATTCCAACTTTGGGGAGCAGTTCCATGCTTTGTTTTCTCCTTCCAGTTTGATGTCACTTTGGAACCACTCTGAAAACAATGTTGCTGTCCTTCGCATCATTCATTCTGTGCTAAGTTTGGATCCAAACAAGGAATGCCATTAGTTTGACATGTTTTGGCCAAAAGCATATGGATAAATGAATATCAGCCTCTTCTGCCGTCTTCTGAAAGATCTTTCATCCTTGTGTTGTTCTGCTTCCAACATTGGATAAGATTATTGGCTGAGAGTCGGCTGATTCTTGTTTCGAGATATGGTACTGACTTGGCAAGTTTTGTGTTAAAAATTAGGATGAGAAGGAAATAAAGAAGACTGCAATCAAGCAACATCGTGTGTTACGATCAGCAACCGAGTTCAGATATGGTTACAAGCTCATTGTAATCCTCCCCTTCCTTCCTTACCATCCATAGAACCTTGAAATCCTTTTCAGGCCCTTTTTTTTGCCACACTTTTATACTTGATGACATTCTGCAGGAGAATGGCAACGTAAGAGCTGGTCTTGCAACGAATGATGTTATTGAGGTACGTCTGCTAATTATACTTTTGGGGCTAGAGAACTCGTCTCAATTCTTCGGGGATATAATCCTTGCCTTTGCCTTATGTGATATGTTGTGTATTTACATCATGATTTTTCCAGCTTCCGACCCCAGACAAACTCAAAACAGTGGTCGACAAAGTGAAAGACTTCTTTGGGGACGCGAAGGAATCATTCGGGAAGCTTACGACGCTAAACTCGACTGAAGACGAGGAAGCGCGACCAGAAGTTACGAAAGGAGAGGAGAAAGCAAAGTGAGTGTATTTTCATCCAAATCTTCGTTGATTTGTCACATTTGGAAGTCCACAAATTTCTCTGTAAGTTTGTCACTTCCTGAATGTGCAGAATTAAAGGCTGAAAACCCTAGCGAGAAGTCAGCGCTGAACTTTGAACCGTTTCTGATCACTAGTTCATTGCTTCCTCGAGATTGGGAAGAGGCTTTTAAGCAGGAGATCTATGGTGCCATGGTGAGGTTATTCGATAACACATCAAGTCTTGCTGTATGATTTTGGCCATTGCGTGTCTATAACTTGTCAACCTGTTACACATTCCAATCTAGTCTTTTTATGCACACATAGCATGGAATGGAATTGAAACATGGTTTTACTGATCTTTCAGAATCTCTGCAAGAACCTTAGTTTTTAACATGATAGTCCAATACCAAATTCGAACGATTGATTCGCAATCGAGCATTTACCTAGCATAACATGACTTATATTCTGTTCTCGAAAATGACACCCTTTCGGGATACGTAACCTAAGTATTACCTTTCCCCTTGAACTCGTATCCCTCCCTAGACGTCGGCACGAGAATGAGCTTAGTCTTCTTCCTTGTAGCAAGCCCGAAAATCTCCCCTAGATCAACGTCCTCACCCCCGACGCCATCAGAGAGCGCCCAATCGAAGTGGTACAGTAGCCTTGCCAGCGCAATCTCGACGGTAGCCAGCCCGAAATGGAACCCCGGGCACCCTCTTCTCCCTCCACCAAATGGCAAGAACCTAAACTCCTGGTCATGGAAATCGATCCCACTCTCCAAAAACCTTTCGGGGTTGTACTCGAGCGGGTTCTTCCACAGCGTCGGATCCCTGCTGATTGCGTAGCTATTGATGAGAACTCGCGTCCTGGCCGGTATCATGTACCCATCCATAACACAGTCCTCCATGGACTCTCGAGGGACGAGAAGAGGGACGGGAGGGTGCAGTCGCATCGCCTCTTTGATCACGGATTTCGTGTAGGTCATGTGCTGCAGATGACTTTCGTCGACTCGGCTCTGCTTCCCTACAACTCTTCTGATCTCTTGTGTAGCTTTGGCAAGGATTGTCGGATGCCTTGCTAGCTCGCTCATCGTCCATTCCAGCGTTGCGGAGGATGTGTCTGTTCCAGCTACAAACATGTCCTGTCACAATTCCCACATAGAATTAGTCATTGCTGGTATCCAATAGCAGTCATTATCTAATCAAAACCTATGTATCAATCAACTCAAGGACAAAAGAAAAGTAACATGTATTTTGGTACTTTGTTGATGGGTAGGCCTTAGCACGTGTTGAATGGTCATGAAATATCACCGCATTAATTAGTTGATTTAATTTTAATTTTTTAAAATATAAAAGTCTAACATGGAAATTACTATTCATTAGTGGCTCTCACACTCCTCCAAGTGCAAGTGGGGAAGTTCAAAGTCATTCTTTTACGCCACTATCCATTCTACAACTTTTGTGTATAGTTATTGTTCGCTAATAGGAAGCTAGGGTTGTGATGACTTTTTATTAGATGAGTTGACCTAGTGTAAAATCAAAACAAGGGTATAATTGTCATTATGAAAAATATGTTTAAATAATAATAAAAAAAAATAAAAATATTTTTTTATTTTCGGCCCAAAATTTTGGTCGTCGAAATTCTGCCACCGGTCGCCGAAAAATGCTCGCTGGTCACCGGAATATGCTTTTTGTCGCCGGAATATGCTATTTTTATCATCGGAATATGGCACCGTCGCCGGAATATGCTCACCGCGGTCGGAATATGCTTACCGGTGTAGGAATCTAGTCATCGGGGCCGGAATATGCCTATCGGCATCGGAATCTACTGACGGTCATCGGAGTTCGGTCAACGAACTTCGTTGGCCGGTCAACGGTCAACGACCACCGGATGTATGGTCTACATTGTGAGATTTATGGTTTGGTTTCTCATATTTTCGTATGCCTTTTGTGGTTTGCTTTATCGTGTTTGTGGTTTGCATTGAGAAGTTTCTGGTTTGTTTTATCGTGTTTGTGGTTTGCATTGAGAAGTTTCAGGTTTGCTTTCAAAAATTTTGTGGTTTGCATTGAGGGGTTTTTGGTTTGTTTTAATATATTTGTGGTCTGCATTAGGACGTTTATGGTTTGCTTTTTTGTGGTTTGATTTACTGTGTTTGTGGTTTGTATTAGGAGGTTTCTGGTGTGCTTCGCAAATGTTGTGGTTTGCTTTGTGAGGTTTGTGGTTTGTTTTAGGAGATTTGTGGTATGCATTAGGAGGTTTCTAGTTTGCATTAAGAAGCAACTGGTGTGCTTTCGAAACTTTTGTAGTTTGCTTTGCGAGGTTTCTGGTTTGTTTTAATATATTTGTGGTCTGCATTAGAACGTTTTTTTGTTTGCTTTACCTTGTTTGTGGTTTGCATTTAGAATAATGTATGGTTTGTTTTCGGAATGCAAACCACAAACACTTTTATTATTGTCTTCTACATGTAGCTTCTGTAAATGTGCAAGAGAGATGATGCCATAAAGATACAAATAAGAGGCCATTATTAGTGTCTTCTATATGTAATTCTGAACATATAATGTATATCCTTGTCGTTTCTTAGGCTGCTTATACATATAAATGGCATCGGCGGCGGGATCTTCATGATCGTCAGCTTATAGAAGTTTGGACTGGTAATTTTAGAGAGAGAGAGAGAGAGCGAGAGTACTATTGTTGAAGAAATGGAAGCAGGAGGAAGAATGGAATTCGAGGATCAACCAGAGCTTCACCAAGAAGAAGACGAAGAGGAAGAAGAACATGAAGACGAAGAAGAGGCCGATGAAATGGAGAGGTTAGGTCCGACGGGGGCGACTCACGATTTGGTAGGAAATAACAACATTAATGCTATTGATAGTCCCTCCAGCTCCCGACCAAAAACAAGCACCGCTACCGGCGCACATCAACAAACGTCGGCGGCAGCGGCGGGGACACCGACGAGGAGCAAATACAGAGAGGGCCTCGAGCGGGGTTTTCGAGCTGATGTGGCGCGCCACCTCGTCCTCGGCGGGGGAGATGTAGACGGCGGTGGCGAGGAACCAAGCGATGGTGGTGTCGAATGCGTACTTGAGCATGCCGAGCTCGTCGGCAAGGGGGAAAGTTTCGGTGCCAAAGATGTCGACGACGAGGGCGGTGGGCGGGGTGGGCAGGGCGGAGATTGCGGAGCGGAGGTTGGGGATGGAGTGGCGCATCATGGCGAGGAGCTTGGTGACGATGTGGTCGGAGGGCTGGACGTGGTGCGAGAAGTCAGCGGCCGGGAGGGGAACGATGGAGATGTTGGTGATGGTTGCGGGGCAGGATTTGAGGAGGGAGTAGGTGGCGGCGGTCGTCGGTGGCGACGACGAAGATTGGTGTCTCCGCCTCCGTCGCGGGCATTTTGGGGGAGAGAGGGCCTGAGATGGCGACGATGAGATCTGAATGGGAGAGAGGGTGAAATAATTTTTTTTATTATGTTTATTGTCATTTACAGTTATGCCCTTGTTGTTATAATTCTAGTTAAAATAAAAGGGGTGTTGTTATTCTATCCTGTCCCCTTGTTTGCTAGGTTTTCATCTATGATTTTTTTGCATAAATCATCGCATTTGCCCACCATTTTGCAGCCCATCTCGAAATACTGTTGGCAGGATTCTAAATTGTTCCCCACCATCGTTTCCCAAGGCAGCTACCACAAGTTTTGTATCATGACCGAGTTTCAACCTCGTTAGTGTTTTTCTTTTTCCTTTTTGTTGAGCATGATCACAATTGAACCCAATGTCGCTATCGAAAATCCATACTATATTTACTCAATGTTGGCGAGTTTTGTATCGGGACCGAGTTTCGTTCACTTTAGTGTTTTTTTCTTTCACTTTTTCCTTTTTGTTGAGCATGATCACAATTGGACCCAAAATCCATGGGTATCCAACCTAATTCGATCCGATCAAAGGGACTTGAAACGTACTTTAGCATTCATAAATTTCTCTATTTTTCTTCTTTTGGTTGGGTTGACAATTGAACCCGAATCTAAGGTTTTGATGAGTGTTGTATTGTGAGCGAGTTTTATCCGCTTTTGTAGTTGGCATGTTGGACCAAGTGTTAATTTGTTAAAAAATTGCTCAAAGTGAGTTGAACACATTGTTGACCAGTTTTAGAGCGAAAGTGAGTTTTGTACGCTTTAATGTTTTTTTATTTCTCTTTTTCCTCTTCGTTGAGAATGACAATGGAACTTTAACCCATTGTTGACACATTTCGTATTGAGAGCGAGTTTTATCTACGTTTGTAATTGACAGGTTGCGTAAATTGTGAATTTGTTACAACTGGGTCGACCCGGTCAAAGCTAGTTTAACGCAGAGTTGAGAGTTTGGGGTCATGAGGGAGTTTTATTCATTTTAGTTTTTTTTTATCTTTAGGTTGAGAATGACAATTGAGTTCAAACGCATGGGTATACAACCGAATTCGACCCGACCAAAGCAACTTGACCCGATTTTACAGGTTTTCGGCGGTAGCGAGTTTTATCCGTTTTTGTAATTGGCATGTTGTGTCAGGTGTGAATTTGTCCAAAACTCGGTCCAACCAGGTCAAAGTGAGTTGAACATGGTGTTGACGAGTTTTGAGTCGGTTGCGAGTTTTAGATTTAGTGTTTTTCATTTTGCCTTTTCCCTTTTGTTTGAGAAAGACAATTGAACCCAAATCCATGGGTATCCAACCTAATTTGATCCGATCAATGCGAGTTGAACCTACTCAAACCTGCAATCAGTCCAAAAATTTCATAAAGGAGAACCACGATTACCTCAAACCAAAAGAGTACGACTATGTTTGGCTCGAATTTTAGAAGTTTTATGTTTCCAATGTTGAAGCCAAGCCAAACACCTCTAAAGTTTCGCTTTTAAAAAACTGAAGTTTTTCGTAACTTGGAAGCAGAAGTTCCGATTTGAAAATACAAAATTGTACTTACCATATATTATTCTTTTTCTAGAAAAAATAATTTTCTTTCATTTATATCATTATAAAAAATAAATTAAAAATAGTATTATTTAATATGAATAAATCTAACGTGATATATTTTAAATATTTTTTTATTTTTAGAATTTGCATTCATATTTTATGATAGAAATCGTTTTAGTCATTTTACATTACCTCTTATATTAGAAAGTAATTATGATAGTTTTTCAGCTAAGCACTCAACAGTTTTTTTTTAATACTTCTTGAAAAGATCCAGAGAACTTGCTTCATTCTCCAAAAATTACAAAATGATCAATTACTAGTCATACAAATTGAAACATTAGCGTCATGAAAGAAGTTTAAACATAAATAATCTATTTGACGACCCTTCTACCTTATAAAAGTTCATCGACTATATGCTATTGTAAATAACAAACCTATGATAAGAATGAAATAAGATTACTTTCACTTATGGGTCAACATTAAAACTATTACTCTTTAAAATATTTATTTTTCTAATACGCGAAGCGATAGCGAGCGGGCTTTTGCTAGTAATAATAATTCATATATAAAAGCCTAACATTAAGGTTACTATTCATTAGTAGCCCCCAAACTTCTCCAAGTGCAAATGGGCAACCTTTATGTGTTTGTTTTTCTTCACTCACATATCATTCTCCTAAGTCCTAAGTCTCTAAAATTTGGAGAACCTCCTATTACCCCACTCTCTCATTTCATACCATTTGTTTCAACTTTTGTCCATTAGGTTTGCACAATCTAATGTCCATTTACTCAAATCTCTCTCAAGTGTCTTCTTTTACCCAACTCTTCTTTTGCTAGTAATAATCTAATGTGCATTTGTTAGATCGACCCGGTCAAAGCGAGTTAAACACCGTGTTCATGAGTTTTGGATCGATGACGAGGTTTGCCCGCTTTAATGTTTTTTACTTCTCTTTTTCCGTTTTTTTGTTGAGAATGACAATTGAACCCAGATCCGATGCTGAAGAGTTTTGTATTGAGAGTGAGTTTTATCTGCTTTTATTATTGACATGTTTGGTCGAGTGTGAATTCTTTAAAAACTTGGTTTAACCCAATCAAAGCGAGTTGAACTCAACGTCGAGAGTATTTGGTAGGGAGTGAGTTTTATTTGCTTTAGTGTGTTTATTTATTTTTTCCCTTTGGTTGAGAATGACAATCGAACTCAAACCAAGGTATCCAATCTAATTCATCTGATCAAAATGACCTGAACTCAATATTTACAAGTTTTTGACCGGGAGTGAGTTTCATTCGCTTTTTTAATTGGCTTGTTGGGTCAAGTGAATTTTGTTAAAAAATTGGTTCAATCCGATCAAAGCGTGTTGAACCTGTTGTTGCCGAGTTTTGGCTCGTAAGCGAGTTTCATCCGCTTTAGTGTTCGTTAATTTTTCCCCTTTTGATTGAGAATGCTAATTGAATCTAAATTCATGGGTATTCAACCTAATTCGGCCCGTTCAACACGAGTTGAACCTCCTCAAACTTGTGATCGGCCCTGAAATTCTATAAAAAAAGAGAATCAAGATTAACTTAATAAAAAGGGTTAATACCTTAGTTTGGCCCGAAGTTTAGCGTAAGTGACAGTTTTGGCCTCATTTTTCAAATAAGACATTTATGGCCTACTTTTGAAACTATTAGCCAAATTTGGCCCAAAATTTTCTTTGACCGTTAATATTGACGGTAAAAACTATTCCGTTAGTGACTAAGCAAAAAACCACTGATGTGACATGCCATGTCATTAAATAGTATTATTTTAATTTTATAGTTCAATTGAAATAAAAATTATCAAATTAAAAAAATCTCTTATTATCACAAAATTCCCAAATGGAGGAGACCAACAAAAAAAAAATTCCCAAATGGAGGCAGGCGCTTCCAAAAACTAAGCAAAGGAAAAAATTTATGTAATTAATGTTCCAAAATAATCTCCATGATTCGTTCCCCGCATTCCAAATTTCCAATTTCTTTTTGTCACCAGTGGATTCCTTTTCAATCCCCGACAGCAGGCACCGACCGGACCAAATGTTTTAGTCTCGGCGTCGACCCCAGTATAAATCGATTTCAATGTTTTAGAAATATATATACATACAGATAACTGTCGTCGAATGTTTTTTTATTTATTTTAGTGTTTGAATTTGGGGATTTTGGGATAATAAGTGAAAATTTCATAATTTTTTAATTTAATTGAATTATAAAATTAAAATAATATTATTTAATGAGGTGGCATGCCACATCAATGTTTTTTTTTTTCTTAGTCACTAACGGAATAGTGTTTGACCGTCAATATTAACGGTCAAAGAAAATTTTGGGTCAAATTTGTCCAGTAGATTCAAAAGTAGACCATAAATGTCTTATTTGAAAAATGAGGCCAAAACTGTCACTTACGCTAAACTTCGGGCCAAACTAGGGTATTAACCCTAATAAAAACAAAGCAAAAATAGTACAAACTAGACGACATCTTCATGAGAGATCGAAGTTTAAAAATATAAATTATTTGTTCGACGGCCCTTCTCTCATGAAAGTTTATCGCTTATCCGACCACATGGTGTTGTAGATGACAAATTCATGAAAAGAAAGATTAAGAATGAAATAAAATCCCTCTACTTTTAAATCAATATTATTTAAACTATTACTTTACAAAATATCATGTTGTCACCTACATGCGAAAGAAGCAACCGTCAAAATCCTACTCGGTGGGGCAATTTGTGCCTTGTGGAACTGTTCTTTCCATGAAGAAAGAGTCGTGCAATTAATTGGATTATGAGGTTATTTGGTTGGACGTTTCTGCTGCATGCTCTGCTGAACATGCAGCCGCTCCACGTTTCTTCAGACTTGTTTTTTTCTTCTTCTTTTTCTTTTCTTCTTCCTCTGTTTCTCTCCCAACTCCCAAGTCCTATCTATGCCTTCATAAATGTGAGTAGCTAGCTAGTCATTCAACCAAAAGGAATTTCCTCCTTCTGTACCCCTAAAGACGCCAACCAACCAACAAACAAATGTAAGAACCCTAGGTTGACGATTTTAATGCAACAGTATCCTACACATTTTGACTTCTGTATTCTCGGGATTAACGTTTGACGTGGGGAGGTTCTGTTCTCTTGTGAACCTTCCTGGAACCAAAAAACCTATGAAGAAAATAATAAATTGAGAGTAGATGAGATAACGATTTACGTTATTTTCCCGTTCGATGTGAACAAGACTAGTCAGTTTATGAAGAGATATATCTATCCGCTTATCAAGATAATAGCAAATACAATGACGTTACACCATATATATATAGGTGTCGTACTACCATGTACTAGCAATATCTAGTTAGGGTTAAAGTTATAAAACTGAGCATTTAAGTCCAAAACAACGCAGATTAGGTGGCACGGTTTGGTTTCACGTGTCACAGTCACAACTGTGACTATTCTATCTTAACCGTAACTTTGAGTTCAACTCGCCCAATAATTTACCCGATTAACATCGTCGGATTATTCCGTTTCATGATTAGCTGTTAGATGTAGGTGCGATACTAACGTTAATGCACATATTGTAAGGATTACGAGCCATGCATACAATCAATGGCGGATACATGGACATTTAGGGGTGTCCCGGGACACCCCTTAAATTTGGAAGAACGATTATCCAACCCCCGGCTGTAGTTTCGTAAGGAGAAAAAATTATAATTGGTAATCCTGGACACCCTTAAATTTGAAAAAAATGATTATACTACTCTCGATAGTAGTTTGTGTAAGATTAAAAAATTATAAATGGTAGTTTGTGCTATTCAAACTTAGGACACTACTATTATTAAACATATTCTTTAGGTTGCAACTCATTTCTTGTTCTATTTAAACACTAAGAAATAGTAAAAACATTATTGCTTATCCCCAACTATTTTCAAGACCTAACAACTAAACTAGTTGTGGGTTATCCTTAATTTGAATTGATTTGATAGTTACACAACAAGAGTTAAAAGAGTCTTTCAACTTTGAGATACATAAAGAACAAGGTTAGAATTCGAATATGAGATCAGTTCGTATATTATTGTCTAGTATGATATATAGATTTGTTGAGCAGTGAAGACGTCGAGTATATTTTATATTCTTTTTCAGAATATGAAAATACGTCGTGACCTTTTGTTAAAATTTGTACTAGTCATGTATTTTCTTATTTATGAATTATTTATTATATTTTTTAATTTTTTAAAAAGGACACCCCTATAAAAAAAATTTGAATCCGCCACTGCATACAATCCAACTATATCACTATCGTACTAAGCCTAACCCATACCATCAACTAGCCGAATCAAGATTTAACATAGAAAGATCTGAAAAAGAGATCGAAGACAATTAATAATTTAAGAGCTAGCTAGGGGCAAAGCAATTCAGTTAAAGCTCAATGTAAAATCGCAGAGTATACTTACCAGGATCAGAGCTTTGAGATTGTCATCAGTAACAGGGACAACGAGATCCTCCCTTCTCTGAACCTTGAGCAGAACATCAACAAAATCCTCCTCTTCTTCTTCTTCTTCTTCTTGGTCATCACCACAATCCTTCCTCTTCATTAAATGCTCGCCTATGATCTCGTCACAAACTTCCTTCAGGTCCTCCAGATTTCTGGTCAGTCTCTTTTGGTACCCGGTGATCCAACTCGTGGCGCTTTCCCACCCCGGGAAGAAATCGTCCAAGCAAAACCCAGCCAGCAGCTCCTGCGTCTCCGTCAACACACCCACCAGCTCCTTCTTCTTCCCTTCCCCGGCGCCCGAAACGAACCTTCTGCCGAACGCCACCCTGCATAGAACGTCGTTGGCTAGCCCGAATAGCAGGCTGCTCACGTCGGTTTCCTTGCCGGAGCTCGCCGCCACGGCGGTTACCATCCTGTCCACTTCTTCCTTCCTCACCTGTACAGTACAGAAATGTAACAACACACATATCGTCGGTAATTTATCATGGTGCGGGTGGACTTTGACCTGCTGGAAGGAGTGGACTCGGCGGGGGCTGAGCAACTCGGTGACGCAAATCTTCCTGACCTGGCGCCAGTAGGGCCCGTACGGCGAGAACGTGACGTCTGAGCAGCCGAACGACAGGTACTGCGCCGCCACGAGTTGGGGCCGGTTGGCGAAAACGCCGTCGTTCACCCTGAGGACGTAGCGGGCGAGTTGAGCCGAGGAGACGACCACGGTGGGGACTCGGCCGAGTTGGAGCTTGATTACGGGGGATCCGAGTCCGGCGGCGAGTCGGGCGAGTTGGTGATGTGGGAGTTCTCCGGTGAGGAAGAGGAGGTGGAGGTGGCCGATGATGGGAAGACGGCCGGCCGGCGACGGCGGTTCGGGGGCCGGGGAGCTGGCGGGCGATGGCTTCTTGATGAAGTAGTAGATGGATATGAAGATGGTGGTGAGGGAAAGAAAGATGGTGATGAGAGTGTCCATGTTTTTTCTTTTCTTTTCTTTGTGTTGGAGATGGTGAGAAAATGACAAGGGAAAGTTGGGGGGTGGAAGTGAAATTGAGCTTTATTCGATCAAGAGGTTTACGTATATATATATCGTTGTGGACTTTTTGCACGGATGGAAGTAGAACATTGATGATGTATCCAAAACTTTTTTGGATGCATGTTACCAGAAATAATCGTATTTGTGGATATGCTCCCGAATCTAATATAGTGAAGGGGTAAAATTCAAACTCGTGAATTTTTAAGGGGTTTAGCTAAAATTTGATTTCGAATATTGTGGATAATAACTATGATTTTGATATTCTCTTCGATTCTTGTACGAGTATGGATAAAATTCAAATTATCTTAGATAGAATAATGGATTTCCTAAATTATGAGGGGCGCTCTCTCCTCTCTCATCGTATTATGCTCGGCGGTTATCCTAGCCCTGTTCGAGCTTTGCCAATCGGCCGGCGACGCCATTCACTCTTGCTTTTCAGCGATCTTCCTCTCTGCCCTAGATAACCAAGGGATTCAGGAAATTGGGGGGGGGGGGGGGGGGCTGATTCTCTGGTAAAAACAAAGGATGGACGGCCAATGACCTTACGATGGGGGAGATTGCTCGAATAGGAGACTTCCAGTACATCCCCTGGAAGGAGTTCGGTCGCGGTTAGACCCTTTAAGCGGCAACGAGACCACCGAAGTGCTCATCCCCATGATCAAGAAGAATCGTTGCCCAAACGGGAATGTCGTCCTAAGCGCTTGATGTGGCACTTTGTCTTGCCTTCGCCGGAGGATGTGGACGAGGAGTGGCTGAAGGTCCCTGATGGGTTGCCTAACCTTCGATAGCTTAGGGACTCTGTCCAGGTCATGGATCCCCTGATCAATACATCCCCCGGTGAACTTAGATCCCGCTTTGGGGCGAGTTCTAAACTTAGATCCCGGTGTGGGGCGAGTTCGTCTCAAATTTGTGTAGGGAATCGGATGCTGACTTCGCGTGTCCAAACCCGTCCCGTGGAGAGGCGGTGGTCGCTTCTGTTTTGCCAGCCAATCCCTCACCGGAATAGTTCGCCGAGGAAAAATCCGGATATCCAACTGAATCCTTTCGGTTTCGCGAATTCTTCGGTGATGGATAATAGACTTGGAGATTTTCCGTTGCGGCGTATCTGTCGGCGGGTAGAAATATCTAACAGACAATTATTTAATTTTAAAAATGCTAGTTTCCCACCCCAATTAGACTCCTCGTTGAAGTGGAGGATTGATGCTTGCTTGGCCTATTTAATGAGCCGCTCTGGTCCTTCTTCTCACCATCGGTTCTGTGAAAAGGAAGTCAGGAAAACCAGAGGCCGAGCTCTCAACCCCAAGCAAGAATCATATTCGGGTACGTGGAATTTTGTAGCTACGGAAATTGTGTTTGGGTTATGGATTAATGGCCTCCCTACCATGAAATTCAATTTCCTTTTCTCTAGCTACCCTTGGGTAGCTGTTAGTATTCCCCTCGTCGTTGAGGGCGCTTGTGATATTGGTGCTTCTTCTGTGTTTCAGTTGTTCACAATGGCGCACATCACAAGTGACCAGGTGGTGGAGTTTTCAATGGCAGAAGTCCACCCGATAGGGTTCGTAGGGCAAAGATGCTGCTCGGCCGAGTCTTCTCCGAGGATCGATTGACTATGAAGGAGCTGCGAGAGGCAGTGAATAACCCTTGGCAAGGCCAGGGCAGAATCAAATTGCGGGAGGTTGCACACAATCTGTACGAGTTCACACTCCCGAATGAAGCTGCGAAGAATTTGGTACTCCAACGTACTCCGTGGGTGATTAAGGATAGAATCCTTCACCTGCGTGCATGGGTACCAAATATTACTGCCCAAACCTTCAATGATCTGGCGATTGCTCCATTTCGAGTTCAATTGTGGGATGTGCAAGAAGACTGTTGCACCCAGCAATTCGGAAGAAAGGTTGCGAATTCCACCCTTGGCCGAGTTCTTGAAGCTGGCGTTTTTACTTGCATGGACACGACCACCAGCTTCATTAAGGTCAAGGCGCTTATTGATTTCTCCAAACCACTTCGTTCCCAAATTATGGAAAATAATGACGAGATGGGGTCATTCTGGATCCGCTTCAAATATGAACACCTCCCCAACTTATGCTACAATTGTGGCAGAGTGGGGCATTTTCGGCAGACGTGTAGCTTCGACCCTCCTACATGGAAAGAAAGGTTTGGTCCTCACATGATGACCAAAAAGATGGGCAGAAAAGTCTTTGATGAATTGGAGAACGATCAACGCCTACATGGTCAATCTAATTCGGTATGGGTGAATACCAATGTTCGGAACCAAAGTGGTGTGGAGATTAACACTGATCGGCATAAAGGCAGCATGATGCAGAAGGAACCCAATTCAGCCAAAATCCCACTTATGGAGGATAGTCCGAAATGGATGAGATCTTCGGATAATCCGTTCATCACTACGGAGACTCGTACCATCAATCAAGGAAGGAGTCCCCGTCATTTCCCGGTCTCTAAGGTGCCCAAAATCTCCATGGGGAGGCAGAGACGTCGCGGCAAGGGGAAGGGCATGTCCATGGGTAGCCCGATGGAGATTGATGACCGCCAGGACCCGACCCAAATGATGCATCGATGGAGGGATACCACTAAACCGCCGCGGGTGGCGGTGGGCGTTGCTCCTGCGGAGTCGAGGACGAATCGGGGAGAGGCTGCCTCCTGTCGGGTCAAGGACCCAGCTCCCGATTTGAAGCCCCAGATTGAGGTAAGGGAGATAACCCGCCGGAGAAGACTCATACTGGAAGAGGAGTCGAGGATGAATGTCTCTTCCAGGGAATTTCGCCTAACTGGCAGGAGGGCGCCCCACGGATTCCTGGTCAGACTGAAGGTGGCCATCCAGTGCTGTCAACAGTGGCTGCTCGCCAAAAGGAGAATGGAAGGAAGGGGAAAAGGTTGGGGAAGGAGGCGTTACCTATCCTTGCTCCCAAAGTGCAAAATGAGGCTGATCCTTCCTCGCGAGTGCTTAAGCCATCAGTGAGACCTCCCAAGACAAAGGTGAAGAATCGTACTGTCAAACCTGTTAAATTGTCGAAGGGTGATGCGAACGAGTACTCTTCGACTCGAGGGGAGGATTCACTAGCGGCTGTGGAGGTGGAGCTAGCATCACCTGGCGGGTCTGAGTTGCCGAATTTGGTACCCACTAAAGGTCACACCGACCCGAGGGAGTCGGACGAGCTAGTCTCGGACAGTGAGGGTCAAACCTTTGAAATTCGGCGCCGCTCACCTGTCATCAAGGGGAAACTAAGGCGTCTAGCCCATTCCTCTAAAGTTAGTCAGGTGGTGATGGATTTTGAGCAGGGACTGATAATGGGAGAGGATGAGGGGGTGGTAGGTGATGGGGAGCACAAGGCTAGTGAGGGTATGGCTGGGCATGTGCCGGGAGTGGATAATACTCAAGAAATCTCCCTTAATGAGTATGGGGCCAATTTGCTTGATCCAGATGTGGGAGTTATGAAACGTCAATTTGCGGAAATAGATGGGGGGATGGCGGATAACCCAACCCCAAAACGGCAATTCGTCGAGGAAAAAGATGGATCAGAAAAGGTGGAGGAAGCCAGCCTGGAGTGGCCCCAACCAGTTAAATGAGGCTTCTTGCCTGGAATGTGAGAGGAATTGGACCATCCCTCACATTCCAAACTGCTGTTGGTCTAGTGCGTTCTAATAAACCGGATCTCGTGTTTTTTTCAGAAACGCGATCGAGCCGCAAAGTTGTAGCCCGTCGTTTGCGAGGTTTGGGTTTTCTTTCTTCTAATTGTTTCTTTGTTGATGCTGTTGATGCATCGGGAGGGTGAGCAGTGGCTTGGTCCCCAAAGGTTTATGCCTCAGTGTTTTTCCATCAAACTTTTGTATTTTCACTCAGATTAATGAAGTTGATTTTTCTTATGTTGTGGTGTCGGTTTACATTAGCTGCGATGTGACCACTAGAGCCGTCCAATTGGCCCAATTGCAGGAAATTTGTAGTATGATCCAATTTCCCTATGTTGTCATTGGTGATTTCAATGCTACCCTTCATGAGGGGGGAAAAGATGGTGGGAATGCCTGGAATGCTGCTCAATCTCTTAGCCTGCGTGAGAGTATCCACGAGTTGGGCCTCCATGACCCAGGCTATCAGGGAGACCAATTCACTTGGACAAACAAGCGTATGGGGGCTGCTTGTATTCGTGAGAGACTGGATAGGGCGCTTTGCTCCCAGTCCTGGATTGACACTTTCCCTGAGACCCTGGTGAAACATTTCACGGACCAGGGTTCTGATCATCGCGCTCTTCTCCTCTCCGATAAGGATTATACTCGTAATTCCATACCACTTTTCCGTTTTAATGCCCGCTGGGCGGATAATCCGGAGGTCAGAGCCATGGTCAACTATATATGGCAGGTGAACATTGAAGGTACCCCCATGTTTCGACTATGGAAGCGTCTGAAACAATTACGCCATCTTCTCTATGATTGGAGTAGGGCAGGGACTACGAACTCCCTTCGTAACATTAAAACTCTTCAAGGGGAGATTGATCGTATCAAATCAATCCGCCCTATTGACTGGGAGTCAATTCGTAGCCTTGAGAAGGAACTCTCTCGCCAGTGGGAAGCTGAAGAAATTTATTGGCAACAAAAGTCAAGGGTCCGATGGCTACAAAAAGGTGATCAAAACTCCTCCTATTTTCACACGGTGACAAGAACTCGTTGGAAACGGAATTTTGTGGCCGGCTTGCACAATGAAGCTGGAGTGTGGGTAACGGAGGAAAAAAGAAAGGCCACTATTGCTACGGAGTTTTATCAAACTCTATTTACCTCGGAGACTCAAGTCCCTGATGTGGCGGAGAGGGTGGCGACTTTACCCATCTCTCGTAGCGTCACTCCTGAAATGAATGCTACTCTGACGGCAGAAGTCTTGCCAAGCGAAGTGCGAAAAACCGTCTTTATGATGGGATCGAAACAGGCTCCTGGTTCTGATGGTTTCACGAGAAAGTTCTTTAAGGCTTTCTGGGATGTGGTTGGTGACTCAGTAATTGAGGCAGTGTGCTCGTTCTTTGCAACGAGTAGGATGCTCCGCAGTTTTAACCATACTTGGCTAACCTTGATTCCCAAGGTTGATACTGTGGAGTATATGCAGCAGCTGCACCCAATTAGCTTATGCCAGTTTGTTTATAAGATTATAACCAAGATCATGGTTGAGCGTCTCTCTAGCCTCTTACCACAAATCATTTCGGATGGTCAAAATGCTTTTATCCGTGAGCGGCAGATAATTGATAATATCCTCCTTGGTCACGAACTAATGCATTATCTCAAAATTAAAACACGAGGGAAGAAAGGGTACATGGCTCTAAAGGTTGACATGGAAAAGGCCTATGACAGAGTCGAATGGCCGTTTTTTCTTGCGGCGTTGCATAAGATGGGCTTTAGTTCGGTGTGGTAGGGGTGGATTCATGAATGCCTTAGATCATCTTCTTATTCGGTTTTAATGAATGGTTCTCCCGCGGGCTACTTCACTCCATCCTGGGGATTACGGCAGGGGGATCCGCTATCCCCTCTCTTATTTGTGCTCTGCACTAAGGGGTTTGCTGCGCTCCTTCGTAAGGCAATCTCGGAGAAGAAACTTGATGGGGTTAAGGTGGCTCCTCGTGCACCGAAAATCTCCCACTTGTTCTTTGCGGATGATTCATATCTATTCCTGCGGGGAACTCTTCAGGAGTGTGAGAACCTGATTGAAGTCTTAAATGAGTATGAGGAGTTTAGTGGCCAACGTGTAAATTTGGAAAAGTCGGCGGTTTGTTTTAGCAAGAATATTGCTTTGCCTGATCAAGAGTTTTTGGCCACTATTTTAGGGGTTGGGGCAGTGGGGGTCCATGATAAATATCTAGGCTTGCCAACTCTGATTGCCCGATCGAAGATGACGACTTTCCGTTACTTGGAGGAGAAGTTGTTAGAGAAACTGAAAGGGTGGAAACAGAAGACTTTGTCTTGGGCGGCCAAGGAAACCCTGATTAAATCAATTGCTTTAGCGTTGCCATTGCATGTGATGTCCTGCTTCAAATTGCCTCTTTCCCTTTGTTGCCTGTTAGACAAACATGTTGCCCGATTTTGGTGGGGTGCTAATGAGGGTCACTCCAAAGTTCGCTGGGTGTCCTGGCGGAACATGTGTCGAAGTAAATATGAGGGGGGGGGGGATGGGGTTTCGCCGATTTAAGCAGTTTAATCAGGCGTTGTTGGCTAAGATTGGTTGGCGTATTCTCTATGAACCCCAGTCCCTTCTGGCCCAGGTCTATAAAGGCAAATATTTCCCCAACAGGACTTTCCTTCAGGCTAAGCCACGATCTCGACCATCCTGGGGTTGGCAAAGTATCCTGTATGAGCGCCAGCTATTGGAGGTGGGTCTGCGTTGGCAAATTGGGAATGGCAAGACTGCCTCCCTCCTTCACTCCAATTGGGTTTCTCGTCTCCAGCTTGACCCCCCGTGCTATAATCCGCAGATTCTTCCGGCTGGAGGTGACCCGAAGGTTGCTGAAGTGATCTGCCAAGGGGAGGGGCGCTGGTGTGACACCAAACTTAGTCTGTGGTTTGACCCGGCTACCTGTCGTGCCATTAAAGCAATACCCCTCCCAAGACGGAATGTGGAAGACAGGTTGATCTGGCATGACACAAGGGATGGGGTTTTCACTGTAAAGTCTGCTTATCATCTGGCTGTCTCCCTTGATAGAAGGAGGGGTAGTTGGAAGTCGCTGGCCAGTTGGATGGATAAGGCTAGCTGGATCAGGGTGTGGAATGTTAATATCCCCCCTAAATTGAAGGTTTTTGTCTGGCAAATCCTCAACCGGGCCCTGCCCACTATGGAGGCTCTGATTGAGAAGAAGATCCCAGTCAATCCTCGATGTCCGGTGTGCTGGGCTAGTGCGGAGACGATGGAGCACTTATTTCTCTATTGCCCGGTCGCGAGGGCGCTATGGGACTATTCGGGGTTGGACTACTTGGGAGAGGGGTTGCCTCGGCATACTTTCCCATTGTTTCTAAAGAAGTTGATGGCCTTGATTAATCAGCCCACTCTGTTCATGGCAGTGGTGGCCGTTCTCTGGAGGATCTGGCGATCTCGCAACTGGGTGGTCTTTGAGGGCAAGCGGTTCGACTTCCTTGTGTTAATGCGCCAGTTTTATCAACAGTATGAGGAATGGATGAGTTTGCCGCCCACTAGCCCTCCTCGCGTCATGTGTCCCTTGGGAACGCAACGTCTGGATCCGGTAGGCGGTGATAGGCTTGTTTGTAAGTGGGATGGCGCCACTAAGAGTGGGTCCCATTCGGCGGGGGTAATTGTGCTCTTGTCTCCTATGGGGGAGATTCTCTTGGTTAAAGGTGTCCACTTTGCGGTGATTGATGACCCTATGGTGGTAGAATTACTGGTTCTCCGGGCAGCGATTCTTTGGTGTCTGGAGCTTGGATTTACGAACGTCATTTTCGAAGGGGATGCCAAGGTGGTCATAGATATGATTAATCACACAAACACCAGAGATAACCGGACTGGGGCTGTTCTTGAAGAAACTGTGGAGTATTTTGGTCCCCAAACTGAGTTTTGTGTTCGATTTGTAGGTCGACGTAGCAATAGGATAGCCCATTTGGTGGCTAGAAAGGCCCTTTCTTTGTACCCGACTATGAGTCGTTTCTTTGATTTCCAGACCTGGCTGCAATCCAGGGTGTAATCCTCTTATGGTTTGATCAATATATACCTATCTTTTGTAAAAAAAAAAAAAAGAATAATGGATTCCTAGCTATACTTGAAACAAAATTACTAAAATTACTTTGGCTAAAAATTTGTTTTGTTTTGGGTAAGAAAGCAATAAACTATGTTTGAGGGACTGAACGCACACATTGCTTGAACGATGATGGGGTGATCACCTGCTTAAGCCTTTCGGGTCTCCACGAGAATCTCCATTAAATGCCTCCAGGAATACCATAGCGAACCTCGATGGGGGTTGAACACGGGATCTGCCACTTCTCAGAACGAGTGCCTACTAACGGTTTCACTGCTAGACTGTGTGAGTTTTGACGTAGTGAATATTGTTGAGATGGTGAAGATCAAGTTAGGAGATTGCCAAAGCACGAATCAAGGGGGAGCAGATCAATCAATCAAGGATCTCAATTACCAACTGCTCAACTTACCTATTCTGCTCAAATTTCAAACACCAACGGCTCTCTGGAGGCATATTTAAAGAAGCAGCAGGGGAAGAGCTTTGTACTGAGAAAAACAGGGAATTCTTTGTGGCACAGGGCAAAGGGTTGGGTTTCGGGATCAGTGGCTTTGATTTAAGCTGGGGTATAGGTTCAGCTTGATCAAAGGGTGTATCGAATTCCTGCGAGAATTCTGGTTTAGAGTCTTGATCTTTTGATTTTCCCACCAGAGTCTGTATTTTGATTGTTTCGTTCTTGTTGCTTGAGTCATAAAAGAAAATCAAAAGTGTCTCTCAGGATAGTGGTACTATCCTGGGACGAGGAGTAACCCTGTGGTGAACCTCGGTAAAATCGGTTGTGTACTTTACCTTCTGCACTTTCTACTTCTTCTCTTCCTCCTCTGTTCTGCTTCTCCCTGGCTCGAGAAGAGTTGGCTCTGAAAAGAAGACCATCAATTTCGTACCTTCTTCGACGAGCTTGGGCCTATACAAGTCTTAGTTCCGGATCTGTCTCCTCGGATCTTTGGGCTTGTCTTTGTAAGGCCCACTCGAGTAATATTTGGGAGATGGGTTTTTGACCAGAGTGGTTTCAGCCGGTTTAATACCATAGTTGACCTTTCAGTCAAAATCCCTAATTGTCCATTTCCTTTCACTCGACAATTTCTCCACTAACAAGTGGTATCAGAGCAGGTCCTTGATTGAAGCTTGCTACTGCCAAGGGAAGATCTAGCGTGATGACTTCCACCAGTTTCGGTCACGCGTCGTACAATCATCCACCAAATTTCACGGGGTCAAACTACACTTCCTGGAAGAAGAGAATGAAGACCTTTCTCTGGGGAGTTGACAAAGACTTGTGGACTGTCGTGCGCGATGGACCTCTCGCGATGGATGCAAATCAACAAAATTTCTGGACAGCGGCTCAAAAGAAGAGTGCCCAACTGAATCAAAGGGCGATGCACATCCTACAAACAGCTATGTCACCCGAAGAGGCGGATAAAGTGGAGCATTGCGAAACTGCTCAAGCGATCTGGAGTTCGTTGGAGAGCACCTATGAAGGGTTATCAAACATCAAGGAAACCAGAATCGATCTTTTGGTTCACGAATATGAATGCTTCGACATGGCTCGAGGTGAGGGAATTCATGAAATGTATTCTCGATTTACCATTCTGATTAACAAACTGAAAGGATTTGGAAAGACCTATCTTGCTAAAGACCTTAATAGAAAAATTCTAAGATCCCTTCCCAAGGAATGGCTTCCCAAGAGGACAGCTATAGAGGAAGCTCGAAATTTGAAAACTCTGTCCATAGATGAACTAGTTGGATCTCTTCTAAGTCATGAACATGTTCTTAAAAAAGTTAATTAGATGATGAGAAACGAAAAAAAATCCCTAGCTTTTAAGTCTCAGGCAATTGAATATGAATCTGATTCTGAGTTCGGTGAAGAATTCGATAGGGAATTTGCTCTAGTTAGTAACAAATTCCATAGGATGCTGAAGTACAAACAAGAGCAGAAACAAAAGGGAAATGATAGGAGCTCGTACAATCATTCTAACCCTTTTGACAAAGTCAAAAGTTTTCCTCAAAACAGGCTGCGTACTCCGCAAACCAGATCTTTTGAATCAGGCAGCCAAGAAAAGGAATCTCAGGATTGCTACAAATGTGGAAAGCCTGGACATATCAGAGCTAATTGTCCACTCACGTTAAGGGCAAAAGAAAGAGCAATGAAGGCCACGTGGAGTGACTATGAATCAGAGGAAGAAGAAGATCAAGGAGATGAAGAAGCGTTCATGGCTTCCAATGAACTGGACGATTCAGAACTCCTCTTCAAGTCAGGAAAAAACTCATATCCCTCTGCAGCCGACTCAAAATGGTACTTGGATAGTGGTTGTTCTCATCATATGTCTGGTAAGAAATATCTCTTTAGCTCCTTAACTATGAAACGTGGTGGAAAAGTTACTTTTGGGGATGATAGTCAGGTAGTAATTATTGGTTCTGGGTGCATAGGAAAAAGTCCTTTACCTGTGATAAAAAATGTTCTACTAGTTGATGGATTAAAACATAATCTTCTATCTATAAGTCAACTATGTAGTAATGGAAATCGAGTTATGTTTGAAAATGACAAATGCTCTGTGGAACAAATTAATGAAAATAAGATTATATTGGTAGGCAAAAGAGTCAATAACATGTATGTTGTTGATCTAACTGACTCAAGCATGTTCAATGCTAAATGTCTTCAAGCTTCCTCTCAATCATCAGAATTTCTATGGCATAAAAGATTAGGTCATATTAGTTTGTCAAAGTTGTCTACTCTGTCTAAATTTAGTTTAGCTAGAGGGATACCGAAGCTAAAAGATAAAGCCGAGTTCTTCTGTGACGCGTGTGCTGCTGGAAAACACAAGAGAAAAGTTTTAAACCCAAACCTGATATTACTACCACTAAAACTTTCGAATTAATTCACATGGACTTGTTTGGACCGTGTAATGTGACTAGCTTGGGAGGTAAAAACTATGTATTTGTCCTAGTAGATGACTACTCTAGGTATACTTGGGTGTTTTTCTTAGCTCACAAGGATGAAACCTTTGAAAAATTTCGTTCATTTGTCACAATGCATAAACAATCCTTAGAAAATATTCGAAGTGACAATGGGGGAGAATTCATTTCAGATGAATTTGCTGACTTCTGTGACAAGTCAGGAATATGTCATACTTTTTCTACTCCTTGATCTCCTCAACCGAATGGGGTTGTTGAGCGCAAAAATAGAACTTTAATAGAATGTTCTCGTACTATGCTCTTAGATTATAACTTACCTAAGTTCTTTTGGGCAGAATCTGTAAACACTGCTTGCTATGTCATAAATCGTGCTCTGATTAGAAAACAATTGAACAAAAACCCTTATGAAATACTAAAGGGTAGAACTCCAAAGATATCTTACTTTCACCCCTTTGGATGTCCTTGTTACACGCTGAACACTCGAGATTCTCTCGGCAAGTTTGATGCCAAATCTGATCCTGCTACTTTTCTTGGTTACTCAACTAAAGGTCAAGCTTATAGGGTTTATAATAAAAGAACTAGAAAAGTAGAAGAGTCAGTTCATGTCATATTCAATGAAACAGTATCTGTTGTATCAGATAATTCTATGACTTTTGACTTAAGTGAACTCACTTCATCTTGTCAAGAATCTTATAGTGAGCAGGTTACCCTAGACAAGACTCAGACGCTAGAACCTCAAGCACAAACTCCTGAAGATACTGAATCAGCAGCTGGTGTACCAAAGGCCCCACCCCATATTCAGAAGAGACATCCTGAAAGTCAAGTCATTGGTAAAATTAGTGATGGTCTTCAGACTAGAGGTAAGTACACCCCTGGCCAGTATGCTTTTGTATCTCAATTTGAACCAACTGGAAAGAAGCTATACAGGATGAAGAATGAGGTTTGTCTATGGTAGAAGAATTAAACCAATTTGAACACCTGCATGTTTGGGACTTAGTTCCAAGACCTGAAAACGTTACTGTAATTGGTACTAAATGGATCTATCGAAATAAATCTTATGAGGAAAATGTGGTTGTTAGAAATAAATCTAGATTGGTTGCTCAGGGGTACCTTCAAGAGGAAGGTGTTGACTTTGACGAAGCTTTTGCCTCAGTAGCTAGGCTTGAATCCATTAGGTTACTGTGTGCTTTTGCTAGCTTTATGGGATTTCCCCTTTATCAAATGGATGTGAAAAGCGCTTTCCTTAATGGCTAGCACCACATGAGGAAGTTTACGTAGCACAGCCTCCTGGCTTTATTGATTTTGAACATCCTGACCATGTTTATAAGCTAAACAAAGCTCTGTATGGTCTCAAACAGGCTCCTAGAGCCTGGTTTGGACGTCTCTCACCCTTTCTTATTGAAAAATCTTTTGTTCAAGGAAGTATAGAAAAGACTCTATTCATAAAGCACGTGTCTGATCACATTCTTATTGTTCAACTCTACGTAGATGACATAGTTTTTGGATCTAGTGACCCTAAACTGTGTACTGAATTTTGTGAAACCATGCAGTCAGTTTTCGAAATGAGCATGGTGGGAGAGTTAAAGTTTTTTCTTGGACTACAAGTTAAACAAAGCACCTCTGGAATCTTTATTAACCAATCTAAATACCTTCAGAAAATGCTTCTAAAATTTAACATGAATACGATTAATTCTAGCCCCACCCCTATGGCAACCAATCTTAAACTTGACAAAGACACTTCTGGGAAATTAGTTGATGAAAAGAAATATCGTGGAATGATAGGGTCATTACAATATCTAACCGCTAGTAGACCAGACATCCAACATAGTGTGTGTCTTTGTGCTAGGTTTCAGTCTGCCCCTAAGGAAAGCCATCTTAGTGTTGTAAAACTAATCTTTCGATATCTAAAAGGCACTCCTAAAGTAGGGTTGTGGTATCCTCGCCATGACAACTTCAATTTACTAGGATATAGCGACTCAGACTTTGCTGGTAGCCTCTCAGATAGGAAAAGTACTACCGGAACTTGCCAATTTGTAGGAACTTCGTTAGTTTCTTGGTCCTGTAAAAAACAAGGGGCAGTTTCCCTTTCTACTACTGAAGCCGAGTAGATTGCAGCAGGGAGCTGCTGTACTCAGCTCATCTTGCTTAAAAATCAACTTTAAGACCATAAAATCAATGCCACGTCTATCCCATTATTTTGTGACAATACTAGTGCTATATGTATGTCCAAAAATCTTATTCAACACTTTAGGCCTAAACATATAGAAGTAAAGTTTCACGTTATTAGGGAATTAGTCGAGCAACATTTAATTCAATTAAATCATATCCCAACTGAGTTTCAACTAGCCGATCTGTTTACTAAGCCATTAAATGCAGATCCATTCGCTTTCCTTTGCTATGAACTCGGGTTTCGATCTCTAGAGAATCTGGAGAATTTGATCTGATTGTCTGATCCTCCTTCTTTACTTTTCTGGTTTTTTTTCCTTTCTTGTTTCTTCCTTTTATGTGTTTTCCATATCTTCGTGAGTTGGTTTGGTATTTATAGGTCTATGTGGTTTCCTCTGTTTATTCATCCTTAGTTTGAGTCTTAGCTGTCTATCTTAGTCTTTTCAATGGTGTTCGAGTTTTCCATCACCTACACAGGTATTCTGTTCCATGACCCTATCCCTGCTAATGCCCATAGGCATGCTGTCTCTTATGCTCGTCGCCCTATCATTCCCACCTATCAGATTCCTCATGTTGGCTTAGTTGAGTATGGTCTTGACTTTACTCAACTTATTCATAATCTGGGTTGGGACTTTCTTATCGATGAAACTCTTGAGCATATTTGTCCTGAGGGGGTTCGTCTGTTTTACTCAAACTTTCGCTCTTTTGGCCTTGATACTCGTACTTTTACTACCTGACTTATGGCCATCTTGTTACAATTCCCATTGAGGATCTCAGGCGTCTTCTTGCCATTCCCCAGGTTGGTGAAATTTTAGCTCATGAGTCTGAGCTTGCGCTGTTTAATTTCAATATTGAGCATGAGGTTGTGCATCAGACTGGCCATACTCCTGATGCTCTGCTTACTCTCCCCACCACATTCCTGCTCCCTGCTATTCGAACCTTCCATTTTTTCCTCACTCATCGCTTCCTTCCTAGGACTGTCCTATTAGATCGAGTCACTCCTCTGGATCTCTGGGTCATTCAGCATGCTGTGACCAATGTCCCACTTGACTACTCTCATATGCTCTTTGGACATCTCTACATGTTCCAGTACTTTGAATATCATGGTCATCTTCCTTTTGGTCCCCTGATTACTCGTCTTATCTCTCGTCTTGAGATTTCTCTTGACCCTTTCCGCATCACCACTCCCACCGTTTTTATCACTGCTGATGATGTTCTGGTCGAGATTGTCGTTGCCGTTGAGGGGGAGGATGATTCAGACTCTGATTTCTTGAACTTTGAAGAACCGGAGGAGGAACCTACTGAAGAAGAGGTCCATATCGATTCTGGATCTGAGGAAGAAGAGCCAAATCAAGATATAGAAGTACATTGGATTAGCAGCAGCAGTGACAGTGATGATGACTCTGATCCTGGCTCCCCTCCGTTGAATGATGTGCTCGCTACTCTTCCGGATGTTTATGGTTCTGATGGTTCTGATTAACTTTTCTCAGTTGATATTTCGTTAGACCTTTTGGTTTGCTGGACGTGTTTTTCCCAGCTTCTGTTATGGTTCACTAGACATGCTTTCCCAGTTTTGGTAGTGTGTTCATGTCTGTTTAATGCTTGCTGGATATTTTTAAACTTGTTGAATGTGTGATGTGGTAGAACTAGTTAATCGTTAAAGGTGTAATCTGTTGCTGGATATTCGTTAATGTGTGATGTGCTAGAACTGGTTAATCGTTGTGTGTGCATGGAAAGGTGTAATCTATTTTGCAGGGTTCAAGAGGACAATCGACAATCTCTAACTTAGGGGGAGATTGTTGAGATGGTGAAGATCAAGTTAGGAGATTGCAAAAGCACGAATCAAGGGGGAGTAGATCAATCAATCAAGGATCTCAATTACCAGCTGCTCAACTTACCTATTCTGCTCAAATTTCAAACACCAACAGCTCTTTGGAGGCATATTTAAAGAAGCAGCAGGGGAAGAGCTCTGTACTGAGAAAAACAGGGAATTCTTTGTGGCACAGGGCAAAGGGTTGGGTTTAGGGATCAGTGGCTTTGATCTAAGCCGGGGTATAGGTTCAGCTTGATCAAAGGGTGTATCAAATTCTGCGAGAATACGGGTCTAAAGTCTTGATCTTTTGATTTTCCCACCAGAGTCTGTATTTTGATTGTTTCGTTCTTGTTGCTCAGTCATAAAAGAAAATCAAAAGTGTCTCTCATGATAGTGGTACTATCCTGGGACGAGGAGTAACCCTGTGGTGACATCGTTAAAATTGGTTGTGTACTTTACCTTCTGTACTTTCTATTTCTTCTCTTCCTCCTCTGTTCTGCTTCTCCCTGGCTCGAGAAAGAGTTGGCTCTGAGAAGAAGACAATCAATTTCGTACCTTCTTCGACGAGCTTGGGCCTATACAAGTCTTATTTCCGGATATGTCTCCTCGGATCTGTGGGCATGTCTTTGTTTATATAATATAATATGCTTACAAACATTCTTGCGAAAATAAATGCAGATACAATTTTTTTTTTGTGTGAAACGGAGCGCTTAAAGCAGTGTTGTGAAAGCCGAGCCTAGCCGGCCGGCCGAGCCGCCAAAACCGCCAACCGGGCACAAAACCGGCTCGGATCAGCGATTTAGCCGGACTGGTTCTCTGGGGCGGCCGGCGAGCGGCCGAAGCGGTTAACCGCTCAAGCCGGTCGTCCGGTTTTTTACATTCGGCCGGTTGGTGTAATTAAAAAAAAAACTAAAAGACCGTAAATTAAAGGGGAAGGTGGGTCGGGGTCGGGCCGAACCCTAATTCCCAAATTTCATTCTCCATCTTCTTCTTCGTGGAGAGCCTGGAGACAAGAAGCGTCGTCGCCATCGCCATCTTCCCCAGCGCCGTCGCCATCTTCCCCAGCGCCGTCGCCGTCGCATCTGGACTGCACTTCAGCTTCCCCAGCGTCGTCGCCATCTTCCCCCGACCCGTCGCCATCGCCATCTTCCCCAGACCTATCGCCGTCGCCATCTTCCCCAGCGCCGTTCCCCGTCGCCATTTCCCTCCGATTTGGGCGAGCCCCTGCCGGCGAGTGCCCCGGTGAGGTCTCCCTTCCCTTCCCCGTTCTCCATTACCATTACTACTCCGATCGATTACCCCCGGTGAGGTCTGCCTGCATTTTCCGATCGATTACCCCCTGTATAGTTGTGTAAAACATGGACTGATTATTCCCTGCCACATTGAATAATTGAATATATGTACTCCTGTTAATTATTTATTAGTTACGTATTCTATTTAGCATCCAAACATTCCAATCAACCGAAAATGTGGTTGTCATGTGTAGGGATGGCATTGATATATGTATATATGGATAGAGGCTAATTTTGGGTTGGTTGGTGGTTTCCGTTTGAATCAATGATCAGCTAGCTAGTAACGATGTTGAAAATGACACAAGCTAGCCAATCAGCAATATAAATAGAATCCAATCAACCTATAAATAAGAGATATAGCTGAGTCCATTGAATCTCGCCACATCCCAACTACAAACCAGCTGGAGGCTGTAGTTCCTTTCAGTTTTGAGTTAGGGGAGGCAATCAATAATAGAGATGTAATCTTGCTGCACAAAAAAGACAGGAAGATGCTGAGAAAACATATTAAAGAATGTGGGGATAAAAAGTGATGTAGTTCCTAATACTACTTAGAAGCTAGATTAGTAATGGTTTATTCCTTGTCCCATTTAGCAATTTTTTTGCTTACTTGTTAGATTTACTATTGTAAATTTGCTGATTCGTTGTTTCTTTTGTAGATGAGTACTCCAAATCCAGATAGTGGTACTCAATCAACAACACCGAGCTCTACTGCTTCAACTGGGCAAGCTGGTCGAGGAAAGAATGATCCTGCTTGGAATTACATTCAAGAACTCAAAGATGATAATGGGAAGGTAAAGGCACTCAAATGCATGCTATGTGGAATTGAGAAAAGGGGAGGGGGTATTGATCGGATGAAAGAGCATCTTGCTCATTCTTCAAAAGGGAATATTGTGAAATGTTCAAAAGTTCCCTATGATGTGCGTCTGAGATTTGCCAATATTCTTAAAGAATTTGAAGAAAAGAAAGATGGGAAGAAGAAATCTAATGATCCTATCATTGGTGACAAGGAAGATGATGTAGTTGAGTTAGTGAGATCACAGGAAAGGAAAAATGTTAGTGACTTGATGAAGAAAGATAAGGGAGTTGACTTTTTTGCTCCAAAAACCACTCATGGGTCGCAACCAGGCATCAAAAGTGAAATGGCTACTCAGGATGCAATTCATAGAGCGCATATGATTTGTGCAGAATTCTTCTATGAGAATTGCATATCTTTTAATGCAGCTAACTCAGATAGTTGGCAGAGGATGTTTGATGCTGCAATTGCTATTGGTCCAGGATTTAAGGTACCATCATATCATGATTTAAGGGTGCCTTTACTAGCTGATTGGAAGAGAGAAACCCAGCTAATTGTTGATTAACACCGAGCCGTTTGGGGACAGCGTGGATGTACATTAATGGCTGATGGTTGGACTGATCAACAAGGTAGAAGCTTGGTCAATCTATTGGTCTCCTGTACTGGAGGTTTTTGTTTTCTTAAATCTGTTGATGCAACAAAGATTGTGAAGAATGCAACGAACCTTTTCAAGATATTTGATGAAGCAATTCAGTGGATTGGCGTGGACAATGTGGTTCATGTGGTTACTGATAATGCAGCTAACTACAAGTCATGTGGTAAGATTATTCATAAGACTTATCCACATATTTATTGGTCCCCATGTGCAACTCATTGCATGAATTTGATATTGGGTGATTTTGTAGATTTGGATAATGTGAAGGCTGTCATTCAAAAGGCTAGAAGATCACTGTCTTTGTTTATAATCATACTCCTATGATTAATTGGTTGAAAGCAAGGCCAAATTGGAAGCAAATAGTGAGACCTGGTGCAACTCGCTTTGCTACTAATTTCCTCTTCATGAAGAGTGTGTATGAGCACAAGGTTGATTTACAAGCTTTAGCAGTGAGTGAGTTCTTCAATGCAGATGAATCATCTAAGACTGCAAAAGGAAAGGCGGTGAGTGCTATATTGTTAGATGCTCAGTTTTGGGGTGATTGTTTGGAGATGGTAAATGTGGCTCAACAAGTCATGAAGTTGCTGAAGTTTGTGGATTCAGATGAGAAGCCCACTCTTGCTTATGTTTATGAGGGAATGAGAAGAGCAATTAAGGGAATCAAGGAGATCTTTCTGGGTAAAGAGACTTTGTACAAGCCTTACATTGACATCATCAACAAAAGGTGGGATAAGAATTTTCGGGGGGATCTAGTCAAGGCAGCTTATTTCTTCAATCCTGCTCTCAAATATGATGAGAAAGAATATGTAGGGGACATTGAGGTGAAGGGGGCTATAATAAACTTGCTTGAAAAGCCCCAACTTTGTAGTGATGGTTTGCAAGCATGTAAGGAACTGAAATTGTTCGAGGAAGCGAAGGGGACTTTTGGTAGGGATTTGGCTGTTAGAGGTAGATCGTCACTTGATCCAGGTAATATGAAGTATCATGATTCTTAATGCAATAGTTGGTCTATTTAATTGTGTTTGTTCTAATAAATTATTTTTCTTTGTAGATGATTGGTGGAATACCTTTGGTGATAGTGCACCATTGTTGAAGAACCTTGCACTTCGAGTCCTAAGCCAAACTTCTGCCTCTTCTGGATGTGAAAGAAATTGGAGTGTGTTCGAGCGGATTCACACCAAGAAGAGGAACAAGATAGAGCATGAAAGACTAAGCAATCTAGTCCATGTGAACTACAACATGAAGCTAGCAAAGAGGTATGTGATGAATAGCAAATGTGTTTGATTTTAGTACAAAATATTTTTGCCATGAAATAGTGACATACTTGACTTGTATTTAATCATTCATAGGTCTCGTACTAGAAAAAGTAAGTTCTTGGTTGATCCATTTGACTATGAATGGATTAATGCCACTGAATTTTGGGTTATGGATGAGGAAGAGGATCAACCTCCAGATCTTAGCTTTGATGAGTTGATGCAAGCTATGGGTGAGGATAATGCTACTGACATTCCTGAAGGAAGTGGAACTACAAGTAGGAAAAGAGGTCACAATGAAGGTTGTATTGACATATTAGTAAATGAAGAATGTTCAACTTTGATATATTTTTAACACATGATTTCTTACATTTTTTTTACTTATTAGATTATGATGGAGATGATGGCAGCACACCAATTGACATGGCGTCTTCAAGCAGTGATTCATCTGATGCTGATGGTGAATGAATGGTGTTGAAGTCTAGTGATGGTGAATGAAATGATGTTGAAGTTGTATTTGATAATTGTTTGAGTTTGAGACTTTGAGTGGTTTCCATGTTTAAGACTCTTGTTTCATGTTCAGACTCGTGTGATATTGCTTTTATTTTGGAACAATGTGGTGGTTTGGAATTGAAATTTAGATCTTTCGGTACTGATGTTCTAGAATTGTTTAAGAGAGTAATTTACTTGTGATTTACCATGATTAAGAAGTGTCCACTATTTATACAGATGACTATTTATTAGGTACCGGTTCTCAAACGATTTTTAAACGGTCTAATACCGGCTGGACCACTAAAGACCGAGCCGTTCACGTTTCCGGGTCGTACTCCGGTTCGGTTCTGACAACATTGGCTTAAAGGGCGTTCGGACCTTTATTCATGAACTACACGAGGGGTTTGAATCCCAATGACATCATAATACAGCCATTAGGCTAAAGTACTATCCGGGTAATAAAAAAAACATGTAAATCAATAGGCCAAATATGACGGAAAAATCCCAAGTTACACATGTTTTTAAAAAAAATTCTCAAAATACACACGTTATGAAAATAATTCCCAATCTACGCATGTTTGGGCCGTCACCGCTGTCGACGAAGACAGTGATTGCATCACTGCAGTACACGGCCGCGGTGAAGGCCTGACCTGCGTCGAAACTATAAACAAACGTAACTTTGTGCTCGATTATCCGATCGTAGCGAAATTTTTTTTGATTCCGCATAATTTTTCGAGATCTTGCAAGCCGCAAATTTCCGTAGGAGATCTGGTCCCGCCTTCGTCTCGAAAATATGTCGTTTGCTACCCCGAACGAGCCTTTTTTCGATTTCATCAAACTTTGAACGACCATAACTTTGTGCTCCACAATCCGAAAATCATGAACTTTTTTTTGATTTAGCATAACTTTTTAAGGACTACAATTTTTAGTAGGAGAGAATTTTCAAAAAATTGAATTATTTATGGATATAAGGGGTTTTGGGAATAACTTTACCTTCCTTTTCAGGAATCCAAGTACATTCCGAAAATATGTCTATGATAAAAATTGTAGTCTTTAAAAATTTATGCGAAATCATAAAAAATTCATGATTTTCGGATTGTGGAGCACAAAGTTATGGTCGTTCAAAGTTTGACGAAATCGAAAAAAGGCTCGTTCGGGGTAGCAAACGACATATTTTCGAGATGAAGGCGTGACCAAACCTCCTACGGCAATTTGCGACTTGCAAGATCTCGAAAAATTATGTGGAATCAAAAAAAATTTCACTACGAAAGGATAACCGAGCACAAAGTTACGTTTGTTTAAAGTTTCGACGCAGGTCAGGCCTTCACCGCGGCCGTATACTGCAGTGATGCAATCACTGTCTTCGTCGACAGCGGTGATGGCCCAAACATGCGTAGATTGGGAATTATTTTCATAACGTGTGTATTTTGAGAATTTTTTTTAAAAACATGTGTAACTTGGGATTTTTTCCAAATATGACCTATGACAGCAAGATGATCGGCCACAAAATTGACTTCTCTGTAGACGTGCAGATACAAATTATTATTTGATCATGCTTGAGCAACACTTTTACTCAAGAAACGAATTGCGAGACTCCACTTACAAGTGACAACTCTCAATTTGCATACAATTTTTTTTGGTTCATTCCGCTCCGGCGAAACTCTTCAGCCTGCCAGCCCACCGTTCAGGTTCAGCACTTGGGAAGATCGCCGGGCGGCGGCAGAAGCGACTGATTGGGGCCTTTCCCATTGTCCACCAAGAACGCCATCTTCAACCCCCAAGTCGTGTGGATTTCCAGATGGCAATGCATAAACCACACTCCCGGGTTATCAGCCCGGAACCGAATCGCGACCCACCCACCCGAAGGCACTCCGATGGTGTTCCTCTCCACCGGGTCGACCAGATTGAACTTCTTCGGATCCGATTTAGGGTTGTAGTTTCCGATTCCCCTCCCCACCGCGAAGAAATTGAATCCGTGGAGATGGATTGGGTGGTTCTCGGGGGAGATGATGGCGGTGTCCTGCATCACCAGCTGGACCGTCGAATTGTAACCCAATCTGTAAACCTTCGTCCCTCTCGTGGTCGCCAGGTTCGTCGGTGGGGTTCCCGTGTAGTTGAAGACGTGGGGCGGGTTGGCCGGGAAATCGGTGGTGAAGATGCCGTTGAGGTTGAAGAAGTGGGCTTGTAGCAGGGCCGTGGTGGGCATTACGAAGGTGACGTTATTGATTCCGGCGACCACTCTGCTGCCGTTTCCGGCTTTGCAGCTAGTGCACGGGTTGATTCCCAGCCCGACCGTGAAGAACAGGTTGTGGTCGATTTTTTTAGGGACGGCGGCGGGGAATTTTTGGGAATTGAGGCTTCGTAGTGAGTTTGTGAACTTGTTGGCCACTGCGGTGGCGTTCTGAGGAGGTGGGTTCGTCGGAGTCGTCTGGGCGCTCGACAGGGTGCCGGCGTAGCTGACCGTGGCCGTGGCGGTTCTGTTGTCGACGGCGATTGGAGCGTCCATAAACGGCGAGGCGGCCACCAGGTACTTTCCCGAACTCTGGTCTGCTGAAACCAGGACGTTTGTCGTCTGTCCTGGAGCGATTAGGACTGTGTCGGTTTTGAATGGTTTGACATAGGTGGCGTCGACCTCCACTACTGTGAGTTTGTGGCCCGCAATTTTGAAGAAGAGCTCTTCATTGAGTGCAGCGTTGATTAGTCTCAGCATGTAGGTTTTCCCTGCCTGGAATGGCAGTGTGAAGCCTCCTGGAAATTGAGAGTTTACGTTTCAGAATCTGATCGGTTAGAACTGTAGAGATTTTTTGTGCTGAATGTTCTGCAGAAGATACACAAACCTTGCGAGGCGCAGTTGGAAATCGGTCCAGGATGGCCGTTGATTGTGTGGGCATCAGAGACATTTGGTGCCAATCCTGATTTTGTGGCTTCATTGATCACAGCTTCCGTGTCTGATTTCCACCATTCACCTGCATTTCACATTCTCGTTTCGTTATTGCACGAGGAACTCTTTCTCCAAGTGACATTGCAGACATTATTGTTTCGTACCTAATACCACAACCACTTCTTTGTGGGGAGCTGGGAATGGGTAAGGAACACCCAGCTTGGGCAAAATGACGATGCCACCATGGACGGTAGCCCTTAGCCAGAGAATGTGTGCGTGCCAAAGAAGCGTTCCTCTTTGCCCCGTGACGGTGAAGTTATATAGATAGCTCTGCCCTGGCTGGATAGGGCATTGTGTGATGTATGCTGGTCCATCTGCCCAACCAGTTCTCAGCTGCCTGATTCCATGCCTGCATAGATATATTTTGAAAAAGGTAATGCTCCCTATTTATTTGTCCTTAGCTTCAAACTTAGCTTCCAGGATTTCTATGATTGTGTTCGCTCAACTTACCAGTGGATGGAAACATTGTAATTGACTTGGTTGACGACTCTCACTAGCACTGTATCATCTTCCCTAGCATATAGGGTTTGCCCCGGGAATCTGCCATTCACTGTAACAATTGGCTTGCTCGAACATAGCCTTGTAGTGCTTTTCATAACAACCTGAAAAAGCAACATTAGCAGTTGGATTGCAGTTTTAACGGTAGCTGCTGGTGACTTGAACTTCCTGTGCTTTTCAAGTCTGTCTCAATCTGAAATTGGCCTAAATAACTAACAGTGTCAATGAAAGTAATGGTGAAATGAGTCGAATGACGATGCTTACATTGAAATTGTAGCGACGAACTGCAGAGTCTACCAGAGCTGGAAGGAAGCAGACCAGAACGAGAAGGAAACGAAGAGAGGAACAAGCCATTGGGATGGCTGTCTGTTTCTCGCTTTTGATTTGCTAAGTGACTCCTGGCTTTGGTTCTCTCTACTTTGATGCTTTGCTTTGCTTTGTTCTGAATGGGTTACTCTCCACCGCAAACCTTATAAAGGAGGAGATCAATGGAGGCATGAACAATGCTGCTGCTGCTGCAGTCTGCAGATATGTCGTTGTTGTTCTGTTTGCTCTGATTTTTGCTTTTGATTTTGTCCCTTAAAGATTACTTTAAGTCAGTTGGGGTCTCTTCTTAGAGCAGTGTTTTGAATTTCGGGTAATCTTGGCGGCAAATGATGATTTAGTGGTTGAACTTGGAATTTAGAGTTCGATAATGCAGCTCCAAAATTTGGGTACCCACTGGCTGGCAGGAATGAAACCACTTCTCCTCTTGGTGTCGGTTCCTTCTGTTGAGATGTCCTAGTACTAGCAGATTACTGGTCATATTATAACGACCACCTAATTTTGAGAAGGGGAAAAAGGTCATTTAAAATAGAATATAGTTCAACTCAATAACATCATTATTTGACTAAAGAAGCAAACAATAATAAGAGATCCAACAACAGTTACTCGATTCATAAACCCTATCAAATTATATGTAAGCTTAAATGTTAATGATTGTTGTCGAGCTATTTTGCGCAAGTCCATCTTTCTATTGTGCTCCTTCAGAGCCTTGCCTTGAAATTATTGTAATTTAAATCTAAATCATTATTACATGTAGGGTAAGTAAGGGATCTTGTAAACCTTCGACCGTCCCATTATTTTCGGCATATGGCTCATCGAGACTTATTATTTTTGGTCCTCACCGTGAGGATGACCGTAATAGGTTAACCTTTTAACTGACGGTTAATAATTAGTTAAATTTAACAACTGAGAACCAACCATTTACTGTTTAATCTATTATTGATGTAATCATTAACCGCCCGTTCCAATTCGGTTATCAGAAACACCACTAGCAGATTTAGTAGGCCCAGTTGTTTCTTGGTTTAAGGCCAATTCTCCGAACGGGCAAGTCCAGTCCAACTACTGATGGCGTGGAGAAAAGACATCACTGGGCCGTTAGGCGTTAGCTCAATGGGCAGTCCAAATTACTTTATCCACAAATTTCCTCAGAGAGCAGCTCCTGTTATTTCTTACATTTCTGGACAGTTCCAGAAGCACCAAAAAACTCTGCCCCTCCCCCTGCCAGAAATTTCCAGTCTTTTCTTTCTTGTTCATCTCTAGGAAATGTCTATATTCCTCCCTTTATATACCACCGCTCTGCTTCCACCCCTTCGATTACTAGAACATTTATTCCTGTACAAAAAGCTTCCGACTTTGGCTCAAAGTTTTCATCTTTGTGACAAAATGTCTCAAGTCCTGTCAAATTTAGGCCTTTCCTTGCCTTCACCATCGAAATCGAGCTGTAATTCCCTGGTAAACCTGAAGAATTCTGGCAGCTTCAGCATCAAAGCCATGGCGCCAGATGGCAGAGATAATCTTGACCATTTGCAGAGAGTCAATCGCAACAAGCAGCAGCAGTCCAGAAGGAAAGTTGCTCCTCCTTCTGCTCCTGCAGGTACGTCAGAAGTTGTTCCTTTCTGTGTCAGTTTATTACTACTGTTGATTCATGCTCAATGATGAGCCTGTCCTCGACGAATCACTTGTCGCTGTGACATTTGCAATTGCAGGGCTATGGGACAGATTCCCAACGGCGAAAACAGTGCAACAGATGATGGAGACAATGGAGAGGCTAGTTGAAGACCCGGTTCTGTTAGCCTACTCGCCACCACCAGAACTGTTAATGGAGGATATGAGAGGAGGTTACAGCAGGGGGAGAACTCCATGGGAGATGAGAGAAGGCGAGAGCGACTACAAAATGAGGTTCGACATGCCTGGAATGACCAAGTCGGATGTCAGAGTTTGGGTTGAGGACAAGATGTTGGTTGTCAGGGCTAAGAAATCGGCAGCAGCCGGTAAGGATGGAGAAGTAGAGGGAGACAAAGGTGATGATTGGTCTGCTAAGAGCTATGGAAGGTATAGCAGTAGGATTGCTCTGCCTGAGAATGTTGAGTTTGAGAAGATTAAGGCTGAGGTTAAGGATGGGGTGTTGTATATAAGTATCCCCAAGGCTGGTTTGAGCTCCAAGGTTCTTGATATTCATGTTGAGTGATTTTTTTTTGTTTTTGTTTTTGTTTGTGACGGATGATTTGTAGAAAGAAGGGTTGTTGAAGTGTAATTAAGGTTTTTTGACCCACAATGTCTTACTCCAGCCTCCAGTCTATATTTACATAGTATATATGGTTCGGTCTGGGCCAAACGATTTTGTTTAATAGTAAATCAATGTTTTGTTAAAGTCATTGAGATTTCCTTAATGAATCTTTTTCATAAAAACAAACTATAATTATGTACAAAATTTGTTCACTTGGAATGTTTCATGATGGAGTTTAGTATCTTTACCATGTTCCATCTCAAATATAATGTGCTCTTCTTAATCCGAGAAAGGGTAATTTTGTCTTTGAACCTTCACTTTATCCAATTTTATATGCATCTTTTTTTAATCATATGTTGAGGTTAAATTGTCATTTTCGAAACGATAAATCATTTAATTAATTACATACAACTCATAACGCTTTTAATTTCCACTCTCTCGTCAATACATGCTGTCACACATTTTCATAATGAAAATAGTTAATTGTCTTCACTACCTATATTTTCCTTAATGAAGACAAAACAACTAATTGTGGACACAACACGCTGCTAATTCGTCATTTTTTAGATTACTTATTCTCTGCACTACCTATATTTTCCTTTTCTATATATCTTTCCTTTCCTTTCCTTTTATATTATTCCCAATTGAATAAATAAATTCAAACTTTGTGGACCAAAACAGAAAAGCCAACAGGGTGAAGTAGCGCCTCACAACGGCATTCTTCAAGATATGGTTTAAATGTCTATATCGTCACCGTAATTCGAAGTCTATACCAAAATACCCTTTGTGTTTCCACATGCAACAGTGGTTGAGAAACTTTGATACAGGCCAAATGCAACGGAGCCGAGAAAACTCGTTCAAAGCCACTTTAAGTACAAGATAGTCGTTCAACCAAAACACTTGACAAAACAACTTGGTTAGGTGGTTTGTGAAGAATGAACATATTTTGCATTATCTCATCTGGAAATTTCATTAGTTCGACCGAATTAACGATTCAAATAAATTTAGTTATATCATTAAAATGGATCGAACAATCCATCAGTTCCATACGTAACCACTCAACCATTCCTTTCAAAACCAGCTCAAAACTTCTTTACGTATCCTGGTTCATGAACAATCCACGAACTAGAAAAGAATGATTTTTATGCACTTTTAATCTGTTTACCAAAATAACCCACACAGCAGACGAGACGAACTGGAAAGGGATTGAGAAAGGGTGCCTTTTTGTTGAATGTTTATAGTTTAGTGACCATTTTATGACTTAACCCTTAGATAGATTTAATCTAATGAACAAAACTTGGAAACCAGAAATATTGAATGGAATAAAAAAAAAAACTAGACGTTAGAGCACGTGGGCCCCACATTTGTAGAGAGTGGTTCCCTCCAACCCCAACGTTCATTTTTCTGTGGATTCAGAGCTCGGCAAGTGTTTAATGGCAGTGCCATTGATGGAAAATTAGTCAAATTCGTTACCCTTTTTCTTCTTATTACTACTACTCATTTTTATTATTTACACCACAAAGAAACGGCAGAATTCATCATCGTCGTTAGATTTAATTCCTCACTCGCTCCTCACCTCAGTGAGAGAAGAGAGACTGAGCCTGTAAAGCGAAAAAGCTGCAACCTTTTTTTCAGTCCTACAATCAAGGTTCCCACAAATTCAAAAGTTTGAATCTTCTCAAAGCTATTTGTTTTCCAAGTTTTGAAAAGCAGGCAGGAAGAAGAAGAAGAGAGAGGAAGAGTGGTGAAAATGGCGGAGTCTGGAGCTTGTCTAATGAGATCCTTCACTCACCCATCCAATTCACTCCGCGAATCTCAAGAGGTTAGATTTGAGTTGGGTTATCTGTTTAATGAAGTGGGTTATATTCTGTTTCTCGAGTTCTCCCATTGAAATCTGAAAGTTGGGTGCTTGATTTTGCTTCACCCACTTTGCTAGGTCTCGCTTTGAAATTTGAATTGTTTCAGTTTCAGGGGGACACTTTTAGAGCACTGACGGACTCGGTCTCATTTGGGAGATTCATGTCGGAGTCATTAGCTTGGGAGAAATGGTCTACTTTCTCACACAACCGTTACTTGGAGGAAGTTGAGCAGTTCTCCAAACCGGGCTCCGTTGCTCAGAAGAAGGCCTTCTTTGAAGCGCATTACAAGAAGAGAGCCGCCATGAAAGCTGCAGCAGCAGTAGCAGAAGCCACAACTGAACCAGTAGCTGCCCCTGCTGTTGCTAATGAAATCAGTACTGTTTGTTCTAGTGATGTGAGGATTTCGGTTTCAGTTGTTTGTCCAGTTGATGATGTGGTTATGGCGATTGAGGAGCAGCAGAATCGTGGAAATGACTCAGAAGAAACAAGTAGCTGTGGTGATGAGGATGTGATGGACAATTCAACAACATCTGTGGAAGAAGATCAGCACATGATTGTTA
Organism: Linum trigynum; assembly: GCA_964030455.1. Lineage (NCBI taxonomy): Eukaryota > Viridiplantae > Streptophyta > Magnoliopsida > Malpighiales > Linaceae > Linum > Linum trigynum. Next base: position 12,008,187 of record OZ034814.1, read on the forward strand.
AAGAACCAGAAGTTGAGCTCGATGAGGAACAAAATCAGGTGGAAACTACCCAGCAGGTAGAGAATGCTGATGAGATGAAACAAGTAACGCCAATTATCAAGGTGAAGAAGAGAGCCATTGACCAGCTGTTTTTAATCTCTTGGTGTGTTTGTTTGTCCTGTTCTGTTTTTTTTCTTAATGAATTGTTTGCTCAACAATCAGGAAGCTGCTGCTGAACTGGAGGATGTGGATATACAAAGTAACAAAAGAAGGAAGAGCTCGGCTTCATCATCGAGTAAAAGTGGAACAACAACTACAATTACTACATCAAGATTCTCAATCTCAAAGTCTGCTGCTAAACAAAAGACAAGTTCATCATCCCACACGAAAGCTGGAACCAAGAAGACTGTTGGTGTTGGGGAAGAAATGTCAGTTGAGAAGAAGAGAACAGCACCAAAGGCTATCCATATGTCCATAAATTTCGCTTCTAAGTTGTGGGAAACTGGTAAAAGTTCCCTTAGGAAGCCTAGAGAACTTGCAACTGCTCCAAAGAATGCTGCACCAAAGGTAGAGTGAAAAAAAGTTCATGCTTCTTTGTTTCTAACTCATAGATCTCGTCTGTGCTTATGTTGGCTTACGTTAATTCCAGGCATCTGTTCATCAAGACCAATCAAAGCTCCGCGCTTCATCTATGATGGCTAGAGAACTTCCACCTGCTCCAAAGATTGCTGCAACAAAGGTAGAGTGAATAATAGGTTATGCTTCTGTGTTTCGAGATCATTTATCTTTATGTACTTACGTTGGCTTACATTGATTCCAGGCATCTGATAATCAATCAAAGCTCCGCGCTTCATCTGTGTTGGCGAGAGACCTTGCAACTGCTCCAAAGAATGCTGCGACAAAGGTAGAGTGTATAATAGTTCATGCTTCTGTGTTTTGAGGTCATTCATCTTTAAGTGCTTACCCTGGCTTTACATTGATTCCAGGCATCTGTTAATCATGACCAATCAAAGCTTTCTGCTTCTTCTACTCGTCAAGAAGATGATAGAAGGTGAGTTCTAAATGTCAACGACCAACCATTCAGCTCTTTGGTCTAATATAAGGGCTAGTTGATTGATTCAGGTCACTTTTTTACAGCAGCAACTCGAAAACTTCTGGTACAAGTGGAAGCAAAGCTCGTCCGCCACTACTGTCATCTCCTTTCAGCTTCAGGAGTGAAGAAAGAGCTGCCAGAAGAAGAGAGGCAAGATACTTACTACTGAGTCTATGATGGCTGCTTTTATTGATCTCTTGTCAGAATTATGTCAAAAGTTCTGATCTTGGAAGTATCGTTTTCATTGTTTGTAGATCCTGGAAGAGAGAAACAAACTCAAGGAGGCAGAAAAACTGCAGTTGCAAGCAAAATCCAAGGTTTGTTTTGGTTCCTTCTCTTTCTGAACTAAAGCATTATTTGAGTTGAATTTCTAAGGCATTGACTAATGACTCTTACTTTGACTAATAGGAGAAAAATGAGCATTACATGAGAAGTCTGAGACAAAGTACTACTGCTGCTTTCAGAGCAAGACCGATTGAAGATTCAGGTTCTGGATCACAATCATTCATGAATTCCCACACAAGGAAGGTGGGTTGGTTAACATTCACTTTTTTCACTTCTCGGAACAACAAAATTGTTATCATTACAAATCAATTTCCTCTCCTGTGCATTTCTCAGCTACAGATCCCCTTGACGAGACCTCGCTCCCCAAAACTCGGAAGGAAACCATCCCCTGGTGTTTCAATGACTTCGGATAGCTCCAAAAGTGTTGTTCCAAAGAATCGGCCAAGCACAAATCGTTCATCAGTCAGTATACTACCCAAGAGAAAAACGCACGAGAATGCCTCGCCAAACATCCAGCTTTGAATTCGTTGATCTCTCTCACTGCATCAATGGAGTGTTTGCTATTGTGCATATGTATTTGTTCTCATTTGTAATTACTCGCTGGGAAGAGAGAAGCAGAAGGTACTTCAATTATACAGCACCAGATTGAAAGTTACTTATATTTGGATATCAGCTGCAGATAAAATGAGTTTTGGGACTACTACTATTTTGATTGAGTAAATTGTATTATGCTAAATGGAAGAACTACATCAAATTTCTTCTGGTTTTCCTGTCTAGCATTGTCATATCATCAAAGAAGGCACAGAATGAACCAACACCATAATACATAAAAATCATGGCAATATACTATTTTTCATCTGGCGATGCTTTAACAACATAGAATTGGTCGAAGGAAATCCTACTAGAGAGCAGTAAGCTTATTATATACCTCTAGAGGTTTCTCTCATCAACCCTTTATGCCAACTGATGTCAGCATTCAAAAAGGAGAGCATCCAGAGACAAAGTTCATCATGATATAAATAAGCCTTGATCTATTAGCTGACATTCTGTTGGGTCATAGAGATTATTCTCACGATCAAACCTTGTTGCATCAAATAAGTTTATTTGATCTTCATAAACCAGACCCGGGTCTAAGTACTCCGGAAATCCCATGTTTTGGAGTCCTAGACTCGAGCCGCCTTGGATCAAAAAGAGTTGCAAGTCCTCGTCCAACACAGGATAAGGCAATAACCCCAAGTTTGGCCCTCTCTGCATGCTCTCAAAGTTAGGAATGCAGCCCAAATCGAGACACTGATTTTTGGCGGTTGAAGAGGTAGTAGCAGGAATCTCATCAACAACTTGGTGCTGACTTGTCGTCGTATGATTCATTGTCTGGATAGCGCTGCTGGAGCTGACTATTTCGCCTGCTTGTATATGCTTGACATTGTTCCACAACTCCCCATGTAAGGGCTCAACTTTCTCAGGTATCCCAATAGCTCTGGAACTAACAGCTGCTGCTGACGATAAACAGTTGAGTTTGATAGGTTGTTGGTGGTGCCTAGGCAATGCTGGCTGCTGCCTGAATCCATGGTCCAAATGCAGAGGTTTCTGTTCTTGTTTCAGCTGAATCTCTGCAGTATGATCACCCCAGGGAAATGGTGTTGAGAATGAAGAATCCAAAGCCGAAAACTTCCCATCTAATTTGGAAGATCGAGAGGGATGGCTAAAATCGATTCTTGATCCTTTGGGCATACGTGTAGGAGGAACGTCAACAGTTAAGGTTCTTTGAGGTTCTGCCAGGGCTAAAGAGACAGTTCCCTTTCGGTCTCTGTGGCTTCTACTACCCTCCACGTTCACGGTATTGCCAGAAAACTCATAGTTGGCACTCGAAACATCATTCTGCTTCAAGTTGGCCGAGCTTTGGATGTTGAAACTTACAGCGGAATTGCTACAAGCTGAATCTGATGAATGCTTCACCCCACCAACAGATGGCTTCTGATCACTTTCCTTCTGCAGTCTGCTCAAGTAGAGCCGGTATTTCTGTCCACATACTGAAATGAGAACTTCCACACTACTCCAAAATATTAGGAATATCAAGCTAGTATATATGAAGTATACCTGCAAATGACTTGCAACATTTTCCCTAGTCAACCATGGCACATTCATCAAGTCGAGGATTTTCTTCGGGCCAACTTCTGCCAAACAGACGTATTACATGTCATGGCTCTGTAGAAAGCATGATAAAGTTGAAAGAGGCTATATCATTGAAAGCTTCATAACGACAAAGAAACAAGAAACTCAACCGAGAAAAAATTTCATGTGGTTAAGCAAACACACTTACTGTCATATCCTATTTGATTCACAGCCCTGACAAATTTCTGATGCAGGTCAACAGACCAAACTACTCTAGCTTTTTTGTTAGAGGAAGTATCCCCCAGGTCTTTGTCGTCTTTTCTCTTCCTCATCGAGGAGAGATCATCTCCACAGAATAAGTAAGCATCTTCCGATTGATCCGAACCATTTATAGATGACATTTGAATGCTCTCGATCCCCTCGAGACTCTCGATGTCTCTTACCTCGTGTAACCTTTTGCGAAGCACGTGCTGCCAGATGTTCCTCAGTTCTTTCATTCTTATGGGCTTTAGGAGATAATCGCATGCTCCATGTTGAACACCTTTCATCACTCGACTTGTTTCTCCATCAACCGACATCACTGTGAAGAAACAACACACAGAAGCCCTGGGTCAAGTTGTAGATAATGAATGGAGTAGGGTACAAGTAAATGGGACGAGATAGGGGAACTGACTGATCACGGGAAGATCCATCTCAAGGCCGACGTGTTCTAGAAGTTTGAAGCCATCCATGTCAGGCATGTTCACATCGCTGATTACAATGTCATATCCATCTTTCCTCTCGCGAAGCTTGAGGAGTGCGTCTCTTGCTAAGCCACAGGTGGTGACTAAAAAGGGCATATAACAAAAAACCAAATGAATGTCAGCCTGGGATTTAGTTTCACCTACCTATGAAGCAGTTATTCTTTTCTTGATCTTGAAATCCAATCCAGTGAAGAGAGCTCAAGGAGGGAGATTGAAAATCAAACTCCTAGGACATGCCACTTATTTCTGGTAGTTTAATACTAATAAAAAACATGAAGTTCAGACTTGGATCACAAGGACCATTCTCCAGCCATCAGTGTGGACTTCAACTGCAGAATCCCAAACAGTCCTTTTTTAAGTATTGAACAGCTTCTATGATGATTCTAAATCACAAAAGCATGCCAGCTCCAATAATAGTCATCATAGCTCCCCTCAATAATTCATCTAGAATCAGAAAGATGATCATTCCCTTAGAGACCCTGATAGGAAGAGACTTACTCCTTAGGATGTGAACCGAGTAGAAAAGTAACCAATTTGCCAAGAAGAAAGTTCGCTTCTCACTGGCTTCACTTCTCGATTGACTCCAATCTCAAACTTTAACCATTAAATGCCTAGACTTTCTATACTACCTTCAAAACAGTTCACACACATGACATGCTTATTGGAAAGATCTCATTTTCAAGGACAGAAAAATAGAAAAGCAGCAAACTTTGAACTTCCATGGCTACTATCACCCAAGTAGAAAAAGAAACCACCAAGACTCCAAGAGAGAACCCACATGGCAGAAACTCCCAAAACAGAGGCAACACCTACTAAAAGCCAAGAAAGAATAGAACTTTAACGAGAGTAGGAAAACAGCGCTGGTCCAGAAACCAGAGCAAAAGAGCTGAACCTTCGTAGGAGCATTTCTTGAGCATCTTCTCAAGGATTTTGAGCCAGGTAGGATCATCATCAACAACCAGAACTCGAAGGCCAGCAGGGAAAGCCTCGGTTCTGGGAGAAGAGAAGCCATTCTCCATCATTGAACCCCCAGACAAAAAAAAAGAACGACAAAAGGGAAGATCACTCTCTCTCCCTCTCTAAGGAACAGATAGACAAGGAGAAATTCTGGGAAAGGGAAAGGATGTTTGTGGGGGTGGCTTTTTAAAGCATTGAAAACAAAGGAAAGGGAAGGCAGAGAATTTCTTCTGGGTTTGTCATTGTGTGGAGTGAGGGGATTGGAAGGTCTTACTATGCCTTTGAAGCTTAGAGATCAGGAAAAAAGGGATAGAAAAAGAAAGAAAGCAGCGGAAACACTGACCAAATTTTTTGGGGGAAAGGAGAAAAAGGGGAAAAGGGTGAAGGAAGGAAAGAAAGACGAATACTTTGGCGCCGGCTTGGAGCTTAGAAGAGGGGAACCGAATAAGAAATTGGCTCCATGAATCACTGTGGCAGGCAGTGCAAGTTAGCCAAGTAGCCTCTGGCCCTCTGGTTCTGTTTAGGCCTTATTGGCCAGTGTGGCATTTTGTTTTTTTCCATCTTTTGGGTTTCTTTCATTCTTTTCCTTCTGTTTTCTTTCCCTAAATGGAACGCCCCTGTTGTCTCTTTTCTTATTCTCCATTGAAGTACCACCAACTCAACTGATAGATATGAATGAATGATTTAATAGTGATCCCAGTCTGCAGTGCGTTTGGTGGAGCTGTGAGCTAGAGGACATTGATTGAAGTAGGACACAAACACTCCATGATTACACAGCCAAAACTAAGAAGTACACACACCGCTGTCTTATAAATCCTGAAGTGGTATCCTAGTATATTGTCGACTTGACAAAATGTTGTTGGCATAAAAATTTAGAGAAGCCGAGGAACAGTGGGTTCTGACGATGTAAATATATTCCAAGTCTTAACTATTTTATCATAAAGATAACTAAGAGATGTGAATGTGATGTTACAGTATGTAATGTTGAGCGAGAAGAAAACTCAGGATTTTGCCACAATCTCATACAATGTGAGATTTTGACAAAATAATTCGTTTGGATGGATAAAAGATTTGGACATTAGAGATTTTAAAAATATGCAAAGTGTGATTTTTTTTAATATATGTACACCCTTCAACTATTTCAAAATCTCTCACTCACTATTATTTTCTTCCAATTATGTAGTTCTAAATTTTATTAAACCCCCAAAATACCCTATTAATCATTTGTCTCTCTTCAACTCTTTTATCATTTCCTTCGACTATTCTCCCTCTCCTTCTCTCTTCATCTCTTGCCTCTCCTCCGATTACTAGGTTTCTTAGTTTTTTTAACTGACCAGACATCAATAACTATTTGTAATTCATTGGTACTCGTCCCCCAATTTTAAAAAAGTTTAGTGGTATTTGAAGCAGATCCGATCAGGAATCAATTTTGCATAACCATCAGTAATCACCATCAACCATCATGAGAGACCTGTAACTTTACCCGTCATTAATTCTAACGGGCTATATCATGTTCGTTTTAAGTCGTAATTTAATTTTTTGCACAAAAAATCAAATTAATTGTATTATTCAAAATGATATTCACTTTAACATATTTAAAAAAAAATTAAAATATATGTTACCAGTCTATACCATGGTGGAATGTTTGGTAGTACATAAGATTATACAATAGTGATATGAATATATCATAATGTAGAATGGTTGTATATTCATTATAGCAGAGTTCAAGTAGATGCAATTCCGCGTACGACTAGGCACTGGGCAGTGACAAAATGCCTCGCTTGTGCCCTAGGCAGACAATTAGTGTTCGTAACGCCTAAACGATGCTTAGGAAAATTGTGGCTAATCTTCCCAAAACCACACCATCTCTAGTTGTCCTATATTCAACCCACCCTTCACTCATCCTCGATTTGGAATTGCAATTCGAGGTCATGACATCTTTTCATTACTATTGAGGGTTAGCTAACTTATTAATCGTGTGAAACTTAAAAAACGTAAAAACGTGTTGTAAATTTTATTTCTACTAAAACCCGCTACTTTTGCTAAAATGTCTACGCATTGTCTAGACATCGCTTAAGTGTGCTAGGGGCTAGGCAGTGCCCCAACGCTTGTCTAGCGCCGTCTTGAACCTTACAAGAAAGTAGAAATATACTAATTGTCATTTACCATCTTTGATCACCTTCTACTACTAGTTATCACTCTATACCAGGGTGGTATAAGCTTATATATTTGGTCCTGAAAATTTCCTCTGAAAATTGCGGACACAATATTTCACAATGACCATGTTCCTTATCTGTAAAATCTTCAAATTTTGAGTTAAAAGCGAAGGTGATACGGAGTGATACAAGTGGTCATGGGTGGTAAAAAAAATTCTCGACATATATTGAAAATAAATATTATGTTGTAGATTATAACGGACTCGTTCCATCTGTGAATAAAATTGAAATCCAAATTAAAGAAAAAATTACAAGCTAATTAAAAATATAAAAAAAAATTAATCTCACTATCTATATCTGGCTCCACTCAAAATTAAGACATCATATTTGATTATGGATAAATACATAGTCATATATTATACATCTTTTGGCAAACAACAATTTTATGAGTCCAGTAGTAGAATTTCCCTTTTGTCGACACCCTTCAACAACATGAAAATAAAATTACACTATACTGGTGGTTAAAAAACGTAAATAGAGATAGTGGAGAATGAATGGAGTAAGAGGACAATGATTGATTTATAATTTTAATATCCATAAGCATTGTTTGGGACTTAAATCATTCCTGCAATATGGTTTAACTTTGTTCACATTGATGCTGCACTAGAAACTCCTACCACCTTTTATCTTCTTTTTCTTTCTTAATTACTTAATCTCTGAACAGGTGTCTAATTTTTAACCCTTGAAAGCTACAGAGTTCACTAAAGTTCAAAGCCAGGCTAAGTTCCAAGTGCTCTTCGACAAATCCATCCCTTTCACTCCCCATTACCAGAACCATATATACCATAGAAATTCTTAATTAGGTGAACTTACCACATTAGAGAATTCTATTTAGCCGAATCACACACATTATTATGACCTCTACCAAAAGATGGAACCCTAAACATATTCACCACTCTCCACAAGAATTTTATTTATTTCGGATCAACTCGTTAATAAACAAGTCAAGTTCAAGTTCAAGTTCGAGTTCGAGTCGTCTATTGAAATTTTGGCTCTTGTTTGAGTCAAGTTCGACTAGATTTTGTCTCATAAGTGAGCTCACAAGCTCTACCAGAGAATGACTCAATCTAATTAACATACTTTGTTGGTATATTTCATCGTATATGTGTCAAATAATCAAAGCTGAAAAGTAAAGAACACCAAGATTTTTTAACGTGGTATCGTCAGTATGACACTAGTCCACGGAGAGGATCTCCCTCTCAGGTTTTAGGTTTTCTTATTTCGTTAAGTCTCCAGTACAGTTTACAGAGATATATATAGGTTGTGAATACAACCCTTATTCGGAGTGGCTATTTACAATGTGGTACCTATAATTAACACCCTCCCTCAAATTGATGTTGGGTACGCAACATCAATTTGCCTGATAGGTACCAGTGATGACTAGAAGATACCGCCTTGGTAAGAATGTCTGCGGTCTGATCTTCTGTATTCAGATAGCTGATTTGTATTGTCCCTTCTGCAACCAGTTGACGAATATAGTGCACATGAACTTCAATGTGCTTCGTACGATCATGCAGAACAGGATTAATCGCTATCTGAATTGCACTTGTGTTGTCCCCATGAAGCCGCATAGGCAACTTACATGCAACGCCTAACTCAAGGAACAACCGCTGCAGCCACACCATCTCGGAACTCACCTCAGACATAGACCTGTACTCTGCTTCAGTCGAGGATTTAGATACCCTCTCCTGCTTGCGACACCGCCAGGAAACAAATGCCTTACCAAACCGAACACACCATCCTGACGTGGATCTCCTCGTATCCAAACAACCTGCATAATCAGCATCAGCAAAGGCCTCAATCTCTGATGCTCCCCCAACGGGAAAGAACAACCCAACTTCCCTGGTGTGCTTAAGATACCGGAGAAGACGATGAACTGCATCCAAGTGTGATGTGCGAGCCATACCCACAAATTGACTCAAAACCTGAACTGAATAGGCAATATCAGGGCGCGTATGAGTAAGGTAGATTAAACTGCCTACTATACTGCGATAGAAAGCCTGGTCTTCAAGAAGAACTCCACTGGATCTACTCAGCTTCAAGTTCTGCTCCATAGGTGTGGCACAAGGCTTGCAATCGGTATATTGCGTGGCCTCCAACAAATCAGTGATATATTTCTTCTGGCACACAAGAATGCCCGACGAAGACTGCTGAACCTCGAGACCAAGAAAATAAGAGACCAAACCCAGCTCTTTAAGATTAAAAACAGTATGCAGATGCTGAGTAAGTTCACTAATATTGTCCCTGTCATCCCCTGTAACAATCATGTCATCTACATAGATCAGAAGTACCGTGATCCCATGAATAGTTTGCCAAATAAACAAAGAAGGGTCGCTGTTGCTCTGGGTGAATCCTGCCTGCAAAATTGTACTATGAAATTTATCAAACTAAGCTCTAGGAGCTTGCTTTAACCCATACAATGAACGATTCAGTTTGCAGACCAGATTGGGATTACCCTTGGCATAACCAGGAGGACACTCCATGTAAACCACCTCCTTCAAATCTCCATGGAGAAAAGCATTCTTGACATCTAGTTGATGTAGAGGCCAAGATTTACTTGCAGCAACAGCTAACACACTGCGAACAGTAGGCATTTTTGCAACAGGAGCAAAAGTCTCATCATAATCGATCCCAAATTCCTGCCCAAAACCTTGTGCAACCACCCGTGCTTTGAACCGCTCAATCGTACCATCCGGGTGTACCTTTATATTATAAACCCAGCGACTGCCAATAACTAACATCTCGGGGCGACGGGGAACTAAGTCCCAAGTGTGATTAGCTTCCAGAGCTGTAAACTCCTCATTCATCGCGGCATTCCAGTTTGGGTCGTCCTTTGCGTTGCGATAATGCTTGGGAATAAGGATGGATTCGGTAGAGAAACCCACACAATCATAATCAAGCAATCTACATGGCGGTTGTCCCTGGGTGTTGCGCTGGGATCGGCGAAGCACAGGTAATGGCGGAGGTGATGCTTCCATATGATCATGCGAAGAAGAACCTGCTGCTGAATGAGAATGAGTTGCAGAATGGGAGGCGTCTGTATTGGATGAAGAGGAAACAGTACCAGTTGAGGAGGAGGAGACACCTGGAGTGGAAAGGGCCGATGGGGAAGCTTCAGAATATGAAGGGGAATTATTATGGCCCGCCGAGGGAGTACTAGGAGGAGAAGTGTCCGAAAATCCACTAGGTTTATCATCATTTTGATCCGGGTTTACTTGGGCAGGTATATCATCAAACGACGGTAGTCTAGACAAGAAATCCAAAGAGTTGTCATCACCCGAACGATCATTAACCGGATAGTGCATTACCTGCTCCAAGAAGACAACATGGCACGAAATACGCATCCTGCGAGCAACAGTATCATAGCATAGATATCCTTTATGTTGTTCACTATAGCCCATAAAGACACATCTAGCTGTTTTCGGATCAAGTTTACTCCTCTCCTTCTTTGAAAGAAGAACAAAGCACACGCATCCAAACACACGAAGGAAAGAGTATGCTGGCTGCTTGTGATATAGCAAGTAATAGGGACAATGATTACCAATGGTGAGGGACGGTTGGCGGTTGATCAGATAGACAACAGTTTTGACTGCTTCAACCCAGAAACTACGAGGAACATGAGAGTGAAAGAGAAGTGCTCTAGTCAACTCAAGAACATGACGATGCTTACGCTCGACAAGCCCATTCTGCTGTGAAACTCCAGGACATGACTGTTGAGACACAATTCCCTGCGTCTTATAGAAATCAATCAATTGATTCGTACTAAACTCTCCACCTGGATTGGATCTGATAATCTTCACTGTGGTCTTGAATTGAGTTTGAATCATACTAATAAATTCCTTAGCATATGAAATAAGCTCGGACTTCTGACGCAGAAAGTACACCCACGTGTACCTAGTTGCATGATCAACAAACAGAGCGAAATACCGATACCCCATACGAGAGGTAACCGGCGACGGACCCCACAAATCTGTATGAACCAAATCGAAAGCAGATTCATAGATAGTGGTGCTTGATGAAAAGGTAGACTGAGAAGCCTTGGCTTCAATGCAACTAACACAAGCAGAAGGAGACATTGAAACTGAAGAATCCATTCTATCAGGCAATAAATTATTCCGAAACATACTGTATAAACGAGCAGTATGAGGGTGACCCAATCGACAATGCCACAAATCCCAAACCGAGGCCTTAACAGAAAAATCCAACCGTTTAACTGAACATCCGATAGACTCATGAAAAGAACAAGAAGAAATTGATGGTGCTTCAGGTCTGGCTTGTGTTGAGGTCAGCCGCAGCTCATCAGAAGTCCCCTGTCGCTGATACTGATCCAGCACAAAAACCCGACCCTTCTTACTTCCCGTCCCTATCACCTTCCCGGTCCTCTGATCCTGCACAACACACCCATCGGAATTAAAAGTGACCTTACAGCCTTCTTCTGCTAACTGTCCAACGGAAACAAGACTGGGGACCAACTCCGGGACATAAAGAGTATTAGGAAGAGTCACCCCAGGAGTGACCGCAGTACCCGACCCAGTCACAGGAAGCTTAGCACCATTAGCCACTTGCAAAGTAAGAGGGGCGGTGGACTTAAGTGCTGAAAAATGCCTGTGCGAGTTCGTCATATGGTTAAAGGCAGCGGAGTCAAGTAGCCAGCGAGAAGATTTACCTGAAGTAGCCCCAGTGGCGAAAGCAGAGTTCAGAGCTGCAGGCAAAACATCCTGAAGGGCGTCTTGGACGAGCTTGCGAACTGCTTCCGAGGACAAAGAAAACCCGCCGCCAGTAGAGGAGTCTGACGAACTCGGCGGAGCTGGTTGGACAGCATAGCTAGACCTGGACGGACGACCAGCAGCCCCACTAGCCTTCTCACCGCGGCGGCCACGACTCTTCTTCGCGGGACAGTCCGATATAATGTGCCCCTAGGTTTTCCAATAATTGCAGAAGTTTCGCTTGGGGCACAATGGCTGGATGTGCCCGGGTTCATCGCAATAATGACAACGAATCTCCCCGGAATGACCCTGCTGAAATTGGGGACGGGAAGCTCCAGACTTATTCACTGCAAAAGCCGAACCACCAGAAGCATCCAGGCCGGCCTGACTTTTCAGGCGAGTTTCTTCGCGGACAAGCTCCGCAAAGGCAGCATCAATCGTGGCAATATTTCGATGAAGAAGGGAAGCGCGCACAGCCTCAAATTCAGGCCGCAACCGCATTAGAAAATGCATGAACCGCGATTGACTTCTCTCCTTAATGATGTCAGCCGAGAGAGCATAGGGCGTTAGAGACGCCATGAGTAAGTCATATTCAGTCCACAGTTGGAGAGCATCCTTATAATAGGTACGGACATCATTATCACATTGGGAAAGAGAGGCAAGCTGGGTTTCCAGCTCAAATTGGCGTGAAGCATCATACTGGGAATGGATGGAACAAATATGTTCCCACATCTCGTGTGCAGAGGAAAATCGACGGAGACCTAACGCAGTGGCCGTATCCACCGAACCAAGCAACCAGTGAGTAACCTGGGCGTTTGCAGCTGCCCAGTCATCCCGATCTTTCACAGGAGCATCATCGGCAGGATTGGCATACTTGCCATTCAGAACGGGCAGCAATCGCTTACCCTCCACTAGCGTACGGAACTGAAACTCCCAAAGGGAGAAGTTCGTTCCGTCGAACTTGACCGAGACTGCGTCAAGGTTGGAAGAATCCATGGGACAGCAGGTACAAATAATCAATTGCAGCTGAAGAAAGTGCCGCAGCAGAAGAACCAACGATCACCAGAGAGTTGTGTGCGACAACCCAAAGCCAGGCGTGATCCAGAAACAGTGAAGATCACCAGAGGAGTTGGCGGCGGCAACCCTAAACCAGATGTGATCAATAACCTGGACTAAACCACAGGGAAGAAATCAACGAGCTTCAATTGAGAGGCTCTGATACCATGTCAAATAATCAAAGCTGAAAAGTAAAGAACACCAAGATTTTTTTAACGTGGTATCGTCAGTATGACACTAGTCCACGGAGAGGATCTCCCTCTCAGGTTTTAGGTTTTCTTATTTCGTTAAGTCTCCAGTACAGTTTACAGAGATATATATAGGTTGTGAATACAACCCTTATTCGGAGTGGCTATTTACAATGTGGTACCTATAATTAACATTATGATGCATGTGATTAATGTCGTGATGAAGAAGACAAAAGAATGTTGAAAATTTATAATATTTGATTTTCATCAATAATTGATCTCGTATTAATATACTTTGTTGGTTTCATATTAGATATTTCATAAATTTAATTAATTTATAACATGCTATCTTAAAGTAATTAGTATATAAGCAATCTATGATACCTAATTTTTCTTTTAGATTAGAAATGAGACATGTCTGTCCACATACTCAAAGAGTTAAACATCATATATGATGAGATATAGAATCTAATAAGTCTATGAATTATCAACAAGCCAACTAAAGATGTCAGTTTCGACTTGACCCAATTTACCAGACATGTTTGATCTGTTATGGGGCTGATAATGCCGCCTCATTCTCAGCCTATTTTTGCCTAAACTAAATGTAATTTTACTCAAATAACTTAAAATTTTACTTTAATTACCTAAAATTTTAGCTATAATAAAATTGTAAATGTGTGAAAACCTATACTTTCCGAATAATTTAACTACATTTATTATTTTATAGTTTGTTACTTGATTCTTTTAATGAAAAAGTAAATGTTTGTAATGTTCTCCCTTTAAATTAATATGAGTCGACCTGCTCCCAATAATAAATTAAACGACATGCACCCGACCTACCACGAGGCTGGTATGGATAACAAGATACCACCCCAACCTATCTCGTTGGTCATTCCTAAAGCCAACTCATAAGTTATAGATTGAGTCACAAATAAACTGTAAGTCGAGCTGGCTAATTAGCAATTCTGTAGAGGTAACTTATGAACACAAAATGAGCTCTGTCACGAGTTGAGTTCAACAATCCACCAAATCAAGTTGCCTCACAAGGCTTGTAATTTGAATAATGTTGAGCTCTAACTTAGCTCGTGAGCAAAGGCCGTGTATTGAATAAAATCTTCCCGAACCAAACTTCAAACCGCCCATAAACAATTCGACTAATTTACAGCCTACAATAGAAACCATTACAAAATTCTGACATCCATTACTAAGTCTGACGCCAGAACTCATGACCAATGAAAACATATGGTAAATCAACCCCTTATAATTCCAGCACCCTTTCTTGTGTTCTTAATCCGTATTACTATATTAAATTCCACAAAAGCTAGAGTACACCTAAACCATTTCTTCCCCCCACAAAGCAAATGTTCATGTTCTAAAATGGATTATTGACCAACAAACTTAAAAATGGGCACTAACTTGGTGACTCCAGCCCTTGAGCCTCTCAACACATGACATGCAATCTCCTGATCTAAGCCCCTAAATTCTATATATTACTCCACTCACTCACTCACTCACTAAGCCTAAGAATAAATTATATATTGGTGAAAAGCTTTTGTCCCTCGTGAAAACAACGGCCATGTTCAATCGTTGATTGTGGACACAAAAGAAAGATACAACCAACCAAAAGCAAGGTGGAAGTAAAAGAGATAAAAGGTCACAATTGATGAACAATTGCCTCCAATGTTATGGTATGATGATAAGGTAGCATCTTCTTTAAGCACCATAACTATAATAATTTAACAATGTTTTCTGTTCGCACTAAATTCATGTCCAGGTACATAGGTAAAAATTTAACGAAAAGAAATGAGTTTTGGCGTCTGGTTTAGATATAAGCATGTTACTTCGTAGCTAATCAAATGAGTGATGCCATTATACAACAATAATTGTGTGTCAATCGTTATTGTATTTTTTTCTGTTCATCCAAAGGGTTTGCGCTTATTGTGCTAATTGAGGTTTCAAGACATGAATGGCTTAAAGGTTTGCTTTTTAGGAGTGGGGTAGGAAAAGAGTTATTTATTTATTTTTTATTGTATTGAGGAGCTTAAAATGGCTTTAAAAGGAAATACCCACTATCATAAACTTTATTTTAACATAAAGGGAATTCCTTTTAATTTACTTATTAGGGAAAAAGAAAGAGGGAAGAAGAAAATGGATTACATGATAGATGAAAAGATTACTAAAATAATTTTTTTTTAAATAATTCTAGCAAGGTGGATGAACTCCATGCAACTTATCTTAAGTGGAGGCTTGCTTTTTATTTAATTAATACAAACAAAAAGGTTAATAGAATATAGTGTAGCTTCTCTTGCTAAATAGCCTCCTATGATGCTCCATATGTGCTTTCATATTGTCCCTTGCTTTGTCTAAATTTAATTGGGCTATATTCTCGATTTCCAGTCATAAAATTATTCAAATATTGTGAATTTTAGATCAGAACAATTTTCACTATCTTAAGGGTTTAAAACAAGTGGAGAATTTCTTCCTTCTCCCCTTTTTAAGTTGATGGAGCTTACTATACTAATAATTTCACTATGGATTCTCTAGAAAGATGCTGAATTAAGCAATAAGTAGTTTCTTATTTGGAATATGCCCTTCAGTTTTGGCTCATTTAAATGAGGTGTATAGGGGGATAAAATTCAACACATTATCGATTTGAACATTGAGGCAGACAATCGTCTACAAGGAACCCCCTCTAGCTTGTCTCGTGTTGGGACTGGATCAAGTCGAGTAATATTCGCACCAAGCACATGGCATGACAAGCCAGCCTATTTCGACATACTATGTGAAAAAGAAGTATGTAATATCTCAATTTTTACATGAAAAAAAAAACTAAAAGGAAAATACTTTTCGAAGTTCATAACTAAGAGAATGACATGACTAATGAGCCAATTTTTCTTAGAAGTAGAAAGTCCCACTAACTTATGGCTACAGTATATTATAGAGTCGTCAAAGTAGCATAAGGGTATAAATACTCGAGAAAATCAATATAGAACAAGTAGATAACAGGGCGAGACGAGAAAATATTAAAATAAGACACATACCATATCCCGTGCTACTCGTAAATTAAGTATTAACCGTGGGGAATTGAAACAAGGACTAGTCAATAGTGCATAAATTTGTTTGTATGTCATCAAGTCAATTCCTTTCTCTCGAGTTCAAACTACAAAGTAAAATAAACCCTCATAATCATATCTCAATCCTATAACCTTGTGAGTTGTGATTGTGGATAATAGTGTTTAACAAGCTAAACTGTGCCAAATAAAAAGCCATTTAGCTTAGGCCAATATAATATGGCCATTTGGGTATGTTTTAAGAAATTAACAAGCCCATCAAGACTCAAATCTTCATAAGGACCAGACTCACAGCCCAATAGGTTGGCCCGTTCATCTGCAGACCATCCCACAATGGTTAGTGAAAAGAACTTCCAACTGAGCACAGTTAATGCACATTCACCACAGAACCTGGTAACCAAAGATTTAATGACACATATACTAATAACTCACCACTTGCAAGTTAGACATAATGTGCCTTCAATCAACTCTTTCAAGTCACAAAACTACATGTCTCATTCAAGTTTAAAACAGTAGTTAACTGCAAGCAAATCCAACCCCTCATTCTCAATCTTTCTCTATACATCATAACCAGTTTACCAAAGAAATGATCTGGAAAAGATTCGCAGAAACATCGACGTTCCTCAATCGAGTCAGAAGTCGGGTTTAAGCCTTCTAATGTCAGTAAGCAAGTTAAACTAGTCGAAGATAAGGGATTCATATATATTGCAATATGATTGAGACATTAGCATATAATAAAGGGTAGCCAAATTTTCCATTCCAACACTCAGGTTCAAAAAAGCTGACCTGAATGCCGAGCCATACTCCTTTTTCTTTTTTCCAATTTATTTACATCTAATTTGGCCTTACCGCATAATTTTCAGGTTTGATTGGACTGCTTAGGCAATCTTCCTTCCAAAGCTGCAATGTCGAAACTTCATAGCCTGGTTAAAATGAAGCTTTCTGATGCAGTTTCTGTTAGCTATATATACACCTCTCCCCAAGAACATGTCTCAAACAGCCATGGCAGGTCATATGCTATGTACACACGGCTGGCTGGCTGGCTGGCTGGTAGTTCTGTGCCGAGTCAGATCATATAATCGAACAGAATGGCATGGGTCTCGGGCATCACAAGGGGAAGATTCTCGACATAAAGATAGAAACGCCTAAGGTTCTCTTTCGCTAGAGTTGCAGCATCGACTATCTCGCCATTGGTAATTAGAGCCCACAAGTCTCTAGACCTCACTCTCTTGAGGCTGCCCCGGCAGAATGGGCAGGACTGTGATCTCGAGTTCCTGTTCAAATAAAGATCAAACTGGTATAAAGGGATTGAACTACACAAATAACCGAAAGCCAAATAAGATACGAAAAGCAGTCTGAGAAGTTACCAATCGTGGAAGCAATTCATGCACAAGGAGTGCCCACAATTTGGTAACACCATTTTCCCACCATTCTCCATGCATATCCCACATTCATCATCTCGCTCGAATTCATTATTATCGGCTAGCCTTCTCCTGTCCTCTGCTCTCTTCCTGGTTAAGACTTCATTGCCCCGACTTCTCTTGTGGGTATCTTCTGATTCCACAAACTGACCTTCGAGCTGCCTGAGTGAAGGATATATAATGGCTGCAAAACAGAACATTCCATCCCAGATTTAGATTATCAAGATAATCAGTTAAGCAGTGTTTCGAGAATAATCGCTTAGCAAAGAAGTTCCGGACCATAAAACTCCCTTAAGCTAGCCTTCCTCTCTTTAGAAGACAAAGTCGGCACTCCATCAATGTAAACCTGGATAAAGCAAGACAGTTCATATGAGCTCTGTATGCAGAATACACTAAACCTCACATTTGAACATATCACGAGGCAGAATGATTAACGAATTGCGCACCTTGTAAACAAGAATATGGAGCAGGCCTAAGTAGCTCGGGAGAGCATCAGTACAACTGTAATCCATCCACTCAACCAAGAACAGGAGGTAGGGAGCAATTGGACTGTATGAAACCCTCATCTGTACACAATCCCCACCATAATCTCCCGGGAGAGAAGCTGCCCTGCAATGCATAAACCCCCACCAGAAAAAGCCATATATCAACAATCAATCAGTGTAATCCTACTTGTGATGCCCAAATTCACATCAAAAGGGTCCAACACAACAGTGCACCTCTGCAGAAACTTGCAAAAAAGCAGACAACTTTCATAAACCCTTCTGAACAAACAAAGAAAAAACACACAAAATCCTGGTGTTTACTATTATTGTCTGTTTTGGTTTTCTGTTGTAGCCTTCGAGCTCGTCTTGGGGTTCATGGGAGGCGGAGCCATGGCGGCTGTGACGGAGAGAGGAGCACTTTCCCTTTCTCCTTCTTCGAAGCCCCGAAATCGAATCTCTCCTTGTTTGTTATTTTTGCATTCAATGTTTAAGAGATTCCAAGTTGAAGCTTCCAAGGATTCTTTCTCTAGAGAACAACAATTTCTGCCAGGTTCATACCGCCACCATATTCCCAAGACACCAACTTTTTTTTCCCCACAAATTCCTGCTTTCACCTACTCCAATTGGAAGAAGAAACCAACTATCCATCCACTAGACCAAAAACTTAGAAAACCCCCACAATTTTTTTTTAAACTGGTTCCAAATTGAACAAAAAGAGAAGAGGAATTTGTTGAGACTCACAAGGTATTGGCATGTTGAATATCAGCTTCAAGGGCTTTGAGGGATTCTCTGAAAGGAGATGATCTAAGTGGCTGTTTCTCCTCCCACATAACTCTTCACTTGTTCTCTTCTAGTATAACCTTCTACCCTTTTGAGCCCCTGCTGATTAAATTAAAGAAACACCCAGAAGAGAACAAAAAGGATTGAAGAGAAGGTTATGCAGAGGAAAAAGGCAGAAGGGTTTCTTTGTTTGTTTGTTGATGGCGCAGAGGGTTCTGCAGAGATAGAATGTTATGGGGGAAAGGAGATGATGAAAGATGGAGACTTTTCGAAAAGGGTGAGCCGAGAGAGATGAGAAAAGTAGATAAAAGAGGAGATGGGAGAAAACGAAGGGCAATAAAGAAAAGGGGAGAACTTTGCTTAGTGTTGAAACCTTTCTTTCACACAGTGGGGAGAGGGAAGAGGAAGGGGAAGAAGAAGAAAGGAGAAAGCAAAGGATGGCTTTGCCTTATAGACGGCCTAAATGGAATGCTCTCTCTCTCTCTTTCCATTTCTTTGGGTTTGGTTTTTCGTCAAAATCCAATTTATTATTTGCCTGGAAATTATCCACTTTGGCTGGCAATTGGGGTTTGGGTTTTCTTGCCTGCCACCATTATTATGTGGAGCTCTGACTTTCCTTGCAAACCTTTTGATGACCTAAAGAGAAAGTAAAAAGGAGAAACTGAAATCTATTAAATGAGGCTTAATCCAGGGACATCAGAAATGAAATTTAGGAGAAGATTCTTCAGTCAGACTGTACTATTAAATACAACTTTTTTTGTTAAACAATAGCCACACTACAACCATACGGGCTCGTGAGATTACTCTTCAATTTAGGGGTGGTTTGGTTTTGTTGATTGTTTGGTTGAGATAGTTACAATGTGTATTATTCACAATGTATTATTTTTTTAAATTTTATGCACAAACAATACATGCATTGTTTGTTTGATTTGACACAAACTATCACTCAAAATGAGTAATAGTTAAATCTCAAGTTTTTTGTGAAATTGTTGAGATTATTTGATTATTTTTTCTTCCAACTATGTCCCTACCTTTTTATGTGTGTTGCTTCTTTATATTAAAAAGAAAGGGTAAAAGTGACATTTCATCCAAAAAATTAATATAATTTATTTAAATGACACAACCACTATCACAAAAACCAATTTTTGTATATACATGTATATTATTATCAATGCATTTATGACAATACATCTATTTAACTATCACCGAAACCAAACGACTTAGTTATATACAATACAATTTAAATTAATAATAATTAAATTTTAATGATCAATAATTTATTAATACGATTGTATATAACATTAAAATAGAAATGATATGTATTTATAATCATAAATTTTGTTCGTGTAATGATTATCATTAGATGAATTTCTCATTTATGAAGTTGTATCGAGCAAGTTTCGTGAATACTTGATGGTTTGTTTGGATGAGTTATTGCAACGAGTTATTTTTACCAAAATATATCGTGTTCTTCAATAACACATAATTTTTTTTCTAATACTAATAACAATAATGGATAAGTTTCGTAAAAAATACCACACATGCAAAATGATGCATTCAAACGACCCAAAATCAATGTAAATCGTAAATGACTTTCAAGTAAATTCGCACAAACTTTTTCATTGTCATACAATTGAAAATTAAGATTAATTTCAAATAGATTCGACGGATCAAAATGATGATTATAAAATTTACATCCAAAATCAATAATGTAGCATACGCGTATCCATAATTATATTTAATCAGTTTTTAAGGTGAATACTAATTGTGGCAACCCAAACACAAATTACGTTTTCCATAACCCTTATCCTACAAAATGTAACTCCGTTTTCAGTTCTATGGATTTTGAAATTTGAAGATGATCTTGCAACTCAAATTTCTTAATATCGATGGAGAGATAGATGAAATGCATCATGCATATGATAAACATATGACTGTGAGGATGGGAATATACAACTAGGACCGCAAATGAGCCGAGTTGTTTGCGAGCGGCTCGACGTTCGACTTGAGAGAAGCTCGTTCGAAACTCGGCTCGTTAATAAACGAGTCGAACATGAGCTCAGTTCTGTTCAGCTCGTGAAGCTCGCGAGCTAGCTCAACTCGGTGGCTTGTTGAACTAAATTCATGAGCTGGCTCGTTTAGACCTCATGATATGTCATATGTCTCAACATGTGGCTAGAGAGCCAACTCTATTACCGACTTATGGACGAATCAATCTATATCTTATGATTTTAATTCATATAATTGTTAAATTATATATCTCACCATATATAAAGTTTAACACGTTGAGTATGTGAGCAAATATATCTTATTTTCTACTTTAAAAAGAAATTATGTATCATATATTGCTTCGATACTATGAAATAACATGATTTGAATTAGGTTAAAATTTATTAACTAAATGATATATGATACCAACAAAGTATAATATGATATTAGCTAACAAAATAAATCATATGTATCGTGATATACAAAATGAAGTACCAAATAAAAGTCAAGATTTTAGTAAACAAGCTAATTCGAGCTCGACTCGGCTCGTTAATAAACGAGCTGAGTCGAGCTCGACTCATTTATTAACGAGCCGAGCTCAAGCTGGGGTAAAACTCAACTCAACTCGGCTCATTTGCAGCCCTATATACAACACACTCTCAATTCGAATCTTGAGATCAACAATCAACTAAAAAACGAAATAAGGATTGGATTGAGAAAATTAAAATTCTTAATAACAACATAATCCACTACAAAAATTTCTTTCCCGATAATATTAATGTAAGAGAAACATTTTCTCATTTCCAACTTTTTGTTCAACCAAGGTTGTTCAAACGGATTGGTTATTGTAGTAACCATTTTAATCAGTTGTATTGGAATGATTTGGCTAATTAGTTTGGTCTAATTAAAATGTTTAGTTAGTTTGATTCAAGTGGTTTGGTTTCACACAGTCCTAACCCAATCAAACCAAGAGAATAACTTTTTCAGACTAAGATCATTTCTAAAAGACTAAGACAATTCACACAGTCGCGTCCAATTCATTAACCTCATACCATTGAAATGTATTTTTGTTAGGTGGATACTTCTAATGATTGTAAGAAAATGTTATTAGTTGTATGTATTTATGTTAAGGATTAAGTATGTGTTGATTGTTATGTTTGATTCCTTATATAAATTAGAGATTGATGCATTAACATGAGATTTTCGCACATCACGGTAATGTTATGTAATATTGGTTAACCAAGTTAACCAATTAACAAAACTAATTAACATTAGTTCGGTTTATTTGGTTGTTATATTAGATTGACCGATTTTTTTTAGATAAGGGTAATATATGTTTACTTTTGTGGTTAGATACTACTTAATAGATTCAAATCTGAGACTTTCAGGTTCAAGGTTAGTGGTATTACCACTTGAACAAACTCTTATTGGTTAGTTTGACCAATTTTGTTATGATAATATATTTTATGATTAATAGAATTTAAACTTATTTGATTTAGTAATTATGATAGTAACAATTTCAACCCGTTGCATCTGCGTCATAGTGAGTAGTAGTAGGGAAGAATATAATATATTTTTACCTAATATTGCCTCTAGAGTTTGAATCTAAAACTTGTACTTGAATTTTGGAGAAGCAGTAGGGAGGGAGTTGTGAACTATATATATCAAGTCCAGTTGAGACCAATTTTCTTTGGTCATGATCCAGGCCCATTAGTTTGAGGATGGGTGGGGTGATTAAGTTAACCTGGACCATCGGGCCCAATACCGATTCAGCCTTTCCATTCTTCCAATTTACAGGTAACCGGCTAACCGCATTTAAGGCTGATAATGAATCAAGTCAGACTCATGAATAATTCTGCGTTTGATTTGAGAAAAATTCGTTCGGCACTTGACTCGTCTTTATATGAGCCGGTTCGCAAACAAACCCGTATGTAAAACAAGTCGAGTTCTAGCCATGACATGTTCAGCTTGATAGGCTAGCGAACTAGCTCGAAAGCTTTCAAGTGTCTGCTGTTGATGTCTCGTGAGCAGAGTTCGAGCTCGAGATTGAGCTACAGTCGATATTATTATCAGTTGAACTCAATTTTTGCACGTTAAATTTATTTGGCGAGCCGAGCACGAGAGTCGAAAACCTTTATCTTTGCCTGGGAGCTGGGATTAATTAAGGTTTGCTTTAAATTAGATTAGCTAGCACTCTTTAAACAGGGTCGTTTGGATGGATCAATTTAGAAATGAGTCAATTTAATTAATTGTCTCGTTTTATAAACGAGGCAATTAAAACGAGTCAATTCGAATTACCTGCCCCCACCCCAGGTAATTGAAATTTACTCAAAACGGATCAATTCAAAATACCTCATGCAGATTGAACCATCCAATTTTTTTCTGGCAAACGAGGTAATTTGGTACAATTGTCTCAAAACGAGACAATTGTGTCAAATTGATCCGTTACAATTGCTCATCCAAACGACCCTATCTTTAACATTATCTCTCCTTTTGATTTGGATTGAGGTTGCATGCATCAAATCGTGATCGAGATATTAAGAGAAGGTAAGGAAAGGGATAGTGTTTTTTGGTAGGGCAGGTGACCTAATAATCCAGATGATGAGCATGAAACAGCCAGGATTTCATCAAATGGTCCTAAGCCTCTTCCTTCTTCGGCATTTCGACAATGAAATATGATTAAAAAAAATGACAGAGAGATATGAGTTAATTATATTAAAGTTTCTACCAAAAAAAAATTTATATTAAAGCAGGCAAATAATTGTATGTTCTCTAGATTGGTTGTGTTGTGTCCCAAAAGTGACCAACCAAATTTGGTAGGGTGTAGCTGTTCTCCATGAACTGGATCCCTTCTTCTTCTCTTTTATATGGTTGTTTTTTGGGGTCTTTTTAGGGCATACACTAGTGAGTAATTACTACCCATAACAAAGATGGTATAATCAGAGTGAAGTTGGGCGAACTTGTTGTCCCACAAAAAAGGAGTAGTTTTTATGAAAGGGAGGATGATGGAAAAAGATGCATTGATAAGTTTTGCACAAATTGTTCGTTATTAGCGAGGTTCAAGAAGGTACTAGATGTAAGGTGGACGTTGGGGTATTGCCTAATGTCTAACTTGCCTAGGTGTTGTCTAAGAGTTCCTAGGCGTTGGAAACAAAAATAAATTTTGTACTAAATGTAGAATGAATAGTTGTTTTATAGCACTTCTACTTCACTTCGAATGATCAATAACTTACTTAACATTTAACGGTAAGTAGAATAGCCCACAAGCTCATAGAATCATAGATCAATTGTTCACAAAGTTTTTGAGCTATTGAAAAGATTGAAATCATAGATTCTCCCTTTTGATATTTGACTATCTAGCCCAGTTACGCCCAGACGACACCTAGGTGTTTTTCAACTGCGCAAATTCCTAACTTGTTGTGGAACCTCTTGACGAGGCATTTTGCCTTTGCCTAGTGCTTAGGCAGACCTAAGCGTAAGACAAGGTTGTCAACCCGCGGGTTGACCCGGACCCGGTTGAGCTAGTGAGTCAAGGGTTAATGGGTCACCCGTTTTAGCCCGGAAATATGAAAAGCGTCATTATATTGTACTTATCCTAATAAATTATATCAAATCTCATCTAACATATGAGTTATAACATATAATATTACACCAAAATAACATTTCGTACTTAGATTCAACATATAGTGAAAATTCACACACACTTATATAACATTAGTATTCAAATGTTCAACTTAGGATTCCAAAAATTGAGTTAGGCGAAAAGAAAAATCGGAAAATATGCGCATTTCGCAAAACAAAGAAAAAAAAATGACACAATTTGACCTCCAACCCGGTACCTTCTAGCGGTCGACCCGGCGGGTGCGTGCGGCCCGTTTTTCTCACCGGGTCAGGGTCAAAGTGGGTCAACCCGCAGGTCGACCCGCGGGTTGACAACCTTGCGTAAGTTTAAGTGCACCCGAATGATACTGAAATCGTTATACCTGATTCGGGCCACAAGATGCATTTACTATATTTCAATATATTTTTTATTTGTATCTTCATACCATAGATCTCCTATCTAAGATAATATAATTCGAGTCATGTCATTGAAACTTGTTGTCCTCCTACCCGAGTAACCAGCTTCGTAAATCTGACAATGGGTGCGTTCAAACAATTCATAATAAATTTTGATTTGTTGTCACGATGCTCATCCCATTTTACAGATCAAATTGTGTGGGCTAGTTACATAACAATTCTGGAAGGATGCTCGGGGGTCATGGCCTCATGGATTACCACGAATAGATCAGATTTGGACAAGTTGCACCAACAAAGAAATTAAAGTCACCACCTCAAGTACAAAAGGCAGGAACATAATTGGAACAATAGAACACTGTGGATGGAACCTGATCATCGTTGCACCAGCAAGTCCACATCCTTGGCAAATATGAAATTAGAGAAGGGCAATAGCATTAGCAGGTAGGGTTTCAATTTGTCAAAGCACACGGCTGAGAATTGTGGGGTAGGGGGAGCCATTGATATCCAGAGAGTGACCCAAATTTTGCCAATGTATCAAAGCGACCCATAAGGACAGGTTGGATTGTTTCTCTGGATAACGAAAGTTGGCCCCAAAGTGGGAAGTACGTGTAGCTCTCGACTGGTTTTTGTGTCGCTTTGTAGTTATATGTGGAGGCTGGAAAGTTTGGCACGGAGCAAAGCATCTTGTCCTCCTGGGAGAGTCTCTGTTGCAGCAACCTGAAAACGATTGGACGGTTAGAGAGAAAAAGAGAAATGAGGATAAAGTAGACATAAAGTATGAAGGGGTCAAGGGGCCGTAGAAGAAGCATCAATGTTCACTGCTCGATCGGGGTTAAACCGGTGTTTGTAAAATTGCCGGATATAGAGTTTTATTGGTATGAAATGTTAAGTCATGGTTAAATCGCTTTTTCAGTAAAAATTACCTTATTAGTTATTATTGTCTTATCCAGCAAAATTTTAAATATGGTTTTACAATTTTTGAGTTAAATATCTCTATATAATCGAGCACTACAAATAGGGATGGCATGGTAATTGGTTTTGGCAGGTAATGTCAAACTCAAACCCGAACCCATGGGTTTATCCACCAAAAAATCGGGGTAAAATTAAAACCCACTGATTTTGAAAAAATCAAACCCAAGCCGTTGGGTATCCGCGTGTTTATGAGTATCCATGGGTTCATCTACAAAGATGCAATTACACTAGTTTTCGCTACTATTTTCTACTACAGTAACATACACACTAACTTACAAATCATTCATACTAATTGTTTAATATCAAAGATAAACATCCACAAACAACATGATTTATTGAACGTGTGAGGAATTAGTTTAGAAATTATATTTAATTAGTTAAGGATTTCGTGGGTCGTGGGGGCATGAACTTGGGTGCGGGTATCACAGGTTGGATATTTCTAAACCCAACCCAACCCACAAAAAGTATAGCGGGTTTAAACCTGAACCTGGCCCGCAATCCGTCAAAGCGGGTTTACCCGCGTTTAGGGGTGTTCAAACGAATTGGTTACCGTGGTAACCATATTAACCGGTAGCATTTGGTTAATTTGGTTTGGTTAATTTGGATAATTGGTTTGGTTTGGTTAAATAATTTAGCTTATTTGGTTTAGGTGGTTTAGTTTCAACACTACTAACCAATGAAACCAATTAACCAATTAATGATACACCTAATATACAAAATTATTTATACTTTGATGCAACCAATCAAACCAAACTTTCGTGATTCACTATTTTATTTCCATGTGCACAACAAACCAAAGCATTATAGGTCAAAAATTAAATGTGACTGCCTATATATTTACTAAACTAAAACATTTTGGACAGCTACTAGACTTTAGGATTACGTACAATATCATGACAGCCACCTCAAACTATGTATAGTTTAAGTGTTTTGTAGGCGAGCTTTTACTTCCTGATGAGTGGTATTGGTATGTATTTAATATTTATGTTAAGGGTTTGTTGTAAGCTAACTACACTAGGTGCAGAGATGATGAATGATGTATTAACTCGAATAATGATGATACTCATGGATGGTTAGTCTTATTATTATTGCTTATATATAATGATAGTTTAAGATAGTAATAATATATGATTATGTTTTATTCATTAACAGGATAATTGTTTTCATGTAATGTTATGTTATTTGGTTAATCCGATTAACCAAATCAATTAAACTTTGGTTTGGTTAATTTGGTTTTCGTGTTAATTTGGATGGTTTGGTTTAAGACATTTTATTCCATGGTAATGAAATTTAGGCTTAATTGGTTTGGTTATTACCACGGTAACCATTTGAACACCCCTACCCTCGTTGACCGGATTGGGTCGACTAGGATACCCGTGAATTCGAGTTCTACTTATGGCGAAAAATGGTAGTAGATAAGTAAGTGAAATGGTATTTAGTGTTATATATATATACTTTGAAATTGAACGTGTTCAGCATGGAGCAGCGTAAAAATGGATGACTTCTTATGATGTTATCACAATGCACTGTAAAAGGCGAGTACTACGGTCAACGGCAGATCCAGGACACAGTAGAACACTGGGCCCGCATTTCATTAGAAAATTAGACATCGTATGAAAATCATAAAATTTTTTACTATATTAATTGTACGCGTCGATCTTTTTAAATTTTAATATAGTGAATTCATCAATAATGGAAGTCTACATCCATACCAATAACATACTCTCTTTAAGATAAAATAGTTAACCAATTGGCGAGAAATTCATCGCTCATTTTATCACTATCACGTAGATAATTTTTCACCTATTTCATTTGTGAAAAGGTTCTCTCCGTAGTTGTTGAAACGAGCAATGTCAACACTAGACAAATCAATCGACTAATCAATATATATATTTTGTGTCAATCCCTATTTTCACCAGCTACTCAAGTAATTTTTCAAGTGAACAAACCTCATATTCCTTTTAATCTTTTACGTTTTTTACTTTTAGAATTTTAGGTTTCATTGCTTGTTTTTCTTTAGGCGAGAATCATTGGAGTTAGAATTTTCAGGTTAAATTTAGAGTTGTGTTTTGAATATGTTCATCTGACCCATTTTCCTAATTACACACAATCTTATTATAAAATAACACTAGGCCGAATGACTACAACCGATAAACTAATAAGGGCTATACTAGCTTCAGATCCAGAGGAGGGCTGGGCCGTGGCCCGGGGTGGCCTCCCCCTGGATCCGCCACTGACTACGGTACGTAGGTGAAATCCGAGGTACCGCATACCTTGAGTAAGAAAACGCTATCCAGAACTTAAATTGACTGATCTTTCGGGCATGAAACTATACTCTATCCCTTAAAGATCAAAATATAGGTCTTAATTCTCTAAATATTATACCCCAAGATTAATTTAATTAAAAACAATAATCGACGATTATGATTCGTCCAAGTATAGGCAAAAAAATCAATGCACCATTTAGGGTTTATAGTTTATGATTTAGATAATTAGGACTTAAGGTTGACTCGTTAAGGGTTAGAGTATAGTTCCAAAAATCCTATTAATTCGAGGTATAAATAACGTTTTCATACTCAAAGTATGCGATACCCCGGATTTCACCCGGGGTAGGCACCACCGTAAAAATATATATGCGTGGGAGTAGACCATATTTTGGTCAGGAAAATATTTGGGTTGCTACGGAGCATTTTTTTTTTTTGGCATTTACTTGGGCTTTTCATTCTGTACTTTTGCGGTTGAAGGATGGGTCGAAGCCTGATAAAGGATGGGCTAGAGGCCCAATCGAGGATGGGCCAAAGTCCAGCAGTTAATTGAACTTCACTCCATTGTGAATTGCTCTGGATAATCGAGACAACAATGAAATGCGAAAGTTGGCCTACCATTTGCAACACAACTTCACTACCAACTATTGACTTATAGAATTATTGATTGGCAGATTGTTAAATAAGGGTGTGTTTGGATAGAATGATTTGGATTTGTTATTTTATGATTTGGATTTTTAAATGTTAATCATGTGTTTGAATATTAATTACATTTGGTATTTGGATTTGTGGCAAATCCTTGGGGTGATTTTTAAATATATGTCTAGTGTATTACTTGTCAACTTCAAATACATTTCAAGAACTAGTGAGTTGAAATATCTCCTAACAAAAAATTGGACCTATTTGTAAAATATTAAAAGTTTAGGTATTATAGTGTGAGGCAAAACATATAAAGCTACCAAAACGTAATTTTATCATCAAAATTTTGGGACCTTTACATAAAATTTTAAAATTTTAGGTACTAAATTGTAAGAAAAATAAATTTGAGTACCAAAATATAATTTACCAAAATTTGTATTAAGTGACCAAAAAGTCCAAAATTAAAATTTAAAATCATGAAATTTAAAATATAAATAAGTATCCAAACAACGAATTTGAATTGCATGTATTTCAAATTCATGCATTTTAAAAACATATAGGGCTCGTTTGGAACCTCTGATTCCATATGTTGTATTCTCGGTATACATGTATCTTGAGAATACAACGTTTTTTTACTTGAGGTAATAACAGAATGCATGTATTCCTAATACATAGAAAATGATGTATTCATAATCTTACCTTTTTTGTGAGATTTGAGTATCCATAGTTCATTTAACCTATAACCCATGCATTCTTTTACGAGTTCCAAACAATGATTTCAAAACCACACATTCTTGGTATAGACATAATCTTTAATACACACATTCTCGTAATACATCATTTCCAGAATCAAAGGTTCCAAACGACCTCATATTTCAAATACCTTACATTTGAAATACACCTATCCAAACGCACTCTAAATGTATTCTGGTCTATACATGTATAGTATTATATATGTATTAATATCGTATGCCTTAATCCTATCTTGTAGTAAACCGGAAAGTCCGGGTATCGTCTCTCAGGGACTGGTACAACCTTATGATTTATCAATTCTATGGAGTAAACTAAAGGTGGTAATGCTTTAATGAGATTATTAACTACTAGCAAAATAATTAAACTAATTAAGCAAAGTAAAATGGTCGGGAGAAATTCAATGGAAGAAAGCTCCGGGAGAAACACCGGGATTCACTACCTATCATATCCAGATTAATTCACATATACCAATCAATTTAATCCATACCTCTACAACCAGGATATCACGAATGTGCTAGCTATCCCTGTCGGGAATTAATACGTACTAAATAATCAATTCAAATCCTACTGTCGTAGCTCAATGAATTAACTATATAGTCTGAAGATCGATATCCTATTTAAGACCGCATAGCACCTTATTTAATCCACTGTCGCTTTGATAAGTTACTATGTCACATGAAATAGGTTCAGTTATTAGGGTTTCACTGTCGCTAATAACCTAATTAACAACAATTCATTGTATTGGTGGCCAGTCAACACAAAGCATTAAGCAATTTCATGCAATAGAGATTGGAAGAAAAGAATCATAAATCAATCCATCAAATCAAGAAATAGCTACATCCTATGGTGTTTCCCCCAGAAATTGGGGTTTAGTTCATGACGAAATTAAGATAAAACATTAGGGTTTTGATCATCATGTTCTAAATCAACAATAACAACTAATTTGGTTCAGAAAATCCAACCAACTAATCGCTCTCGTTGAACTCAGCTCAAGCCTTGGATGAATCGATCGTCAAATTCTCAATAGCCTGCTGTTCGCTGCTGCCCTGCACCCTTGCTTTTCTCTCCAAGAAACTCGCCCCTATTTGCCTTTGCCCTTTAATTCCGTTCCCAGCTGCCTTCTCCCCAAGAAATCCGCCCAAAAACAAAACAAAAGTCTCTGCCAATTCTTTAATTCAACCCGCCGCCAGCTCCCTCTCTATTCCACACGAGATTTTTTTTTCTCCGGCCCACTTTGGATCCGTCCCAAGCAATAATCCCTCAAGAGAATTCCGTGTCCGCCCGGCCCAATTCATTCTCTCGGCCCAAACAAATTTCCTCCAGCCCATCCAATTAATTGCCTCCATCAATTGGGCTTTGGTCCAATTACTTGTTGTGGAAGAAACATAGATCCAATTCCTCCCGCCATCTCCTGCTTCGGAAGTTCCAGTGCTGCCATTTTATCTATCTTTTCACCTAAACACACACCAAAACTCCAACACAAAATGGTAATGGCTTTTCAACCATTACGGATTAATACTCCCTAAAATAGCACCAATCGGCTTAAACATACCATGAGATGGTCACATTAAGCTCACGAATCCGATTTATTAAAGCCGATTATTACAACCCCACACTCAATTGTTGCTTGTCCCTAAGCAACGACTCAAAAGACTCAAACACATAACTAACCATAACAAAGACACACTACAGACTCACTAATCAAACACTCAAAGCAAAACACAAAATTTCCTTGTACTCTTGTTGTAATCAGTAGTTTCTTTCTCAACCGACAAGTTGTGCTCTAATGGTCATCCCTTTCACGTTTCACCCCACACTCAAGGTCTTTGCAACCCTTAACCATTGACTGACTCAAATCCATCAAAAACTCAAATAGCAACACTCAATTTCGATCGTCGGTAGTGGGTGGTTAACAACTTATGGTGCAACAATTATTAGGAGAATCTAACCACATCAGTGAGGTGCATATCTTGTGAGGACAATCTGGCTTACTCACACCAATCATACTCAATTAACAAAGCATGAGTCTCAAAAAACTAATGGGGGAAGCCTTTCGCAAACATGATTTTTACTTTAAGGACATCACTACCTTTTATGACAAGGAGAGGCTTTCTCTCTTTCTGCTTTTGCTTGCCGAGTGGTCGTATTTAGTACAAGTGGAATTTGTTTCTTACTACCGGTGACCGAGCAAGAAAATTTCTGCTTCTTAGCACTCGCATAAGGGCTTCTTTCAACTCCTTTTCCTCGGTCCGTGTGGAGGGTTATTGAACATCCTCTAATGGCACTTCACTCAACTGGGGATCGTACTTGATAAGCAACATCGTACGGTCGCGAACCGATTCTCAATTGAATCTTTCCTCATCCCCATGTGCAATGAGTGATTGACTCACACGATTTTGGCATTTTTACCCACACTTTAATTGTTATGACAACTTTCTTATATTTTACTTGTCAGGTAGGATTTTTTCTTTTATAAAGATACAGTTCACCCCATCATAAAACCATCAAAACAGAGAGACTCGTTGCAAAATCAAAAGCTCACAATTGATGCAAGTAAGCACGGTATCCAAACATGTCGAATGGTCAATGTTCTCCACCTAACTACTTCACCAAAAGTCGTTACAAGTGAGGATAGTTGCTAAAAGAGCTTGCTCATTCAAAGCACATCAAGTCAGTCAAAACATTCAAGCTCATTGTGAAGAACTATGCAATTCAACACTGGTGGGGTGATTTTGATGATTTCATTCAAGCACAAACTCATATCACACGCATCACGGTCATTTACATCATGTTACCACAAGAGTACAAGGTTTTGTTTTTAATTTTTCTGATTTTTAGGTGTTTTTTAGTCATTAGCTTTGACAGGCAACCTGCTTTTTACACAGGCAAACTGCATGCAGTTTGGCTGTGCTCAACCTAATGGCAATTTTTTTTTGGATTTTTTTTTTTTACCGACCACATGACAAAAGGAACAAACAAACACTAAGACTCGCCACCGCACACTCACGATGGAACATTGTCCCTAATGTTCAACTCCTAATCTAAACATGCACAGGTTTGACACAACTAAAAAGAAAAATAAAGAAAAGAAAACTTACCTTGGGTTGCCTCCCAAGAAGCGCTTGTTTAACGTCCTCAGCCTGACGTTCATGGAGCTTTCAACCAATGGGTATGGAAAGGTATCCAGCATACCCTCCCGAGCAATGATATAACGCATAACCTCCATCCAGCATATGAGTCACCTCTGCAGGGCCAGGTGTGCGAAAATTGGGTATGACATTCTTAGCTGGCATGTTAGACCCTTTAGTGAGGCGTAGGTGGTACTACAGCGCCTCCAGCAGGTACTCTTCCTGTTTCAATGTCAGCGAAGAAGGAATAATAACAGGAAGATTGAAATCCTTACCCAAATGTCTATACTTGAGGTGACCAGGCAAGGATTTCTGCCCTTGCTTTGACTTCAGAATCTGAGCAGATATGATAGGTGATAGTTCTTCGGATGGTCCACTATCACAGGAAGAGGGATTTTTCCTTTCTCGAGCTCCACTTTCAAATTCATCATGATTATGGTCAACTTGAAAGACATTAAAAATTTCCTCCTCCTTACCTACTCGGAATGTCAACTTGCCTCTCCCAACATCGATGAGTGCATCACTGGTTGCTAGAAAAGGTCTGCCGAGAATTAGAGGCACTCCCCGATCATCTTCCATCTCCAGAATTACAAAATCTGTTGGGAGAATAAACTTCCCCACCTTCACCAATACATTCTCCACCACTCCTTTTGGAATTTTTACTGATCGATCAGCCAATTGGAGAGTGATCCGAGAACATCTCCCAATCCCAATTTCTTGTAGACTGAGTATGGCATCAAATTAATTCCTGCTCCAAGATCACAAAGTGATTTATTGAATTCTGTACCTCCAATGACACATGGAATGGTGAAGCTGCCCGGATCATCCCTCTTTTCTGGTAATTTATTCTGAATCACAGCACTACATTCAGAAGTAAGGGTTACCTTCTCCAGATCAGCCCGTTTGCGCTTCTTCGTCAGCAACTCCCTTAAGAATTTAACATATGTAGGCATCTGTTCAAGTGCCTCGCCAACGGTATGTTGATATGAAGTTGCTTGAAGATATTCACAAATTTCTTGAAGTTTGGGTCTTCCATGGGCTTCATTAACCTTTGAGGGAATAGTGCGGGAGGTTCATAAGGCTTTACCTCTTCCTTCTTCAATTTTTCCACTTTTTGAGGTACACGGGCAGAATGCTCATGCACAGGCAGATTGCATGCAGTTTGCCTGTGCAAGTCATATTTTTCAGCTTTTGCACTTTCTTCATCCTCTACCCCTACAACTCTTTCTTTTTCAGATTTTGTTGACTTCCTTGAACTCTCTGGATCCTCCAAGGCCTTTCCACTCCTCAATGTGACTGCTACAACCATGGCGTCCTTCGGATTCCTCTCAGTATTTGCTGGTAAAGTCCCAGGAATCCTACCTTGAATATCTGCCAAAGTTTGAGCCATCTGGCCTATTTGCCTCTCCATAGCTAGCATAGATGATTGCATATTATTGTTGATGGCTAGCTGTTGAGTGACAAATTGATCAAGACCCTTAAAAGTATTGTCTGTTTTCTGCATATGAGCCAAAATCAACTCCTCCAACTGGGGCTTCTTCTCTGGTTGAGGCTGTTGCTGCTGAAAACCAGGAGGTGGGATGTTTCGAACACCAGTTGGATTATTGTTTGACCATGACATATTGGGGTGATGTCTCCATTGAGGGTTGTATGTATTTGAATACATACCACCCTGGCCTTGACTTCGCGGATTATTGATATATTGGATATCTTCCAACTGAGCAGCTCCCAGTGGACAAATATCCCTATGATGAGCACCCTCACAAAGTTCACATAAAGCAACCTCCTCTTGTCTACCAAGAGCCATCTTAGCCAGCCTTCGTTCGAGTGCATCGAACTTAGAATCCATCTTAGCATCTATCTTGGCTTCTAGACTCGCAACTCTGTTTATCTCATGCAAGCCTCCTCTTCTTCAAATACTGGTCTCACTACCCCATTCAGTGGCTTCTGAACAGATCTTCTCTACTAGATCATATGCTGCTGGAGCCTCCATGCTTGTGAAACCATTTCTAGAAGCATTATTCAGGGCATCCCGGAACTCCCTTCTGATTCCATTGAAGAAAATAATGATCATGTTCCAATCTTCAAGACCATGGCTTGGGCATCTCATCAATAGCCCCTTATAGCGCTCCCATGCCTTAGTCAGACTCTCATCATCAGCCTGCTTAAAAGTAACAATATCTTCTTGCCTCTTCATTGCCAAGGCAGGTGGGAAGTACTTATCTAGAAAGACCTTCTCATGCTGAGCACATGTCGTGATGGAACGTGGTGTTAAGTTCTGAAACCAGTGTGATGCATTCCCTATCAGAGAGAATGAGAACATCCGAAGACGGATTGCATCATCAGACACAGTCGGGCTCTTCATCGTATCACAAATGCTCGCGAACCGGCGGAGATGTTCATGAGGATCCTCACTGCTAGCCCCAGAGAAAGTATACCCGTTGGTGATCATGTTGATGAATGCTGGGGTAATCTCCATGGTTGCATCCCCGGCCGGAATGACAACACATGAAGCTCGGGCTCCATTCCTTCAATTCAAGCAAGCCCTTATCGAACGATCCTGGTCTGCCATGATGACAAGCTCGATGTTGCGTGGTGGCGGTGTCGGTGGTGTAGGGATGACAGGTGATGAAGCCTGCCCTCTCTATTGACGATTATGGGTTAGGGAAGGGCTAGGAGTTGTGGTTGGCTGCTTCCCTAACTTGACTTGCTTCCTATTCTGTCGGCAGGTCTTCTCTATCTCCGAATCTAGTGGCAGTAAATCGTCGGTCGTCCTCCTAGGCATGCACAAAAAGGATAAACCTGAAAATTGACCTGCACACTAGCACACGTATTAAAACAGTTCACTCACAAAAATCAATAAAAATAAGGTATGGCAGTCCCCGGCAACGGCGCCAAAAACTTGATAGGTCAAAAGCGTATGCCTTAATCCTATCTTGTAGTAAACCGGAAAGTCCAGGTATCGTCTCTCAGGGACTGGTACAACCTTATGATTTATCAATTCTATGGAGTAAACTATAGGTGGTAATGGTTTAATGAGATTATTAACTACTAGCAAAATAATTAAACTAATTAAGCAAAGTAAAATAGTCGGGAGAAATTCAATGGAAGAAAGCTCTGGGAGAAACACCGGGATTCACTACCTATCCTATCCAGATTAATTCACATATTCCAATCAATTTAATCCATACCTCTACAGCCAAGATATCACGAATGTGCTAGCTATCCCTGTCGGGAATTACTACGTACTAAATAATCAATTCAAATCCTCTAGTCGTAGCTCAATGAATTAACTATATAGTCTGAAGATCGATATCCTATTTACGACCGCATAGTACCTT
Source organism: Linum trigynum (assembly GCA_964030455.1). Classification (NCBI taxonomy): domain Eukaryota; kingdom Viridiplantae; phylum Streptophyta; class Magnoliopsida; order Malpighiales; family Linaceae; genus Linum; species Linum trigynum. The sequence goes on from OZ034814.1 coordinate 12,044,382, forward strand.
ATTTAATCCACTGTCGCTTCGATAAGTTACTATGTCACATGAAATAGGTTCAGTTATTAGGGTTTCACTTTCGCTAATAACCTAATTAACAACAATTCATTGTATTGGTGGCCGGTCAACACAAAGCATTAAGCAATTTCATGCAATAGAGATTGGAAGAAAAGAATCATAAATCAATCCATGAAATCAAGAAATAGCTACATCCTATGGTGTTTCCCCCAGAAATTGGGGTTTAGTTCGTGACGAAATTAAGATAAAACATTAGGGTTTTGATCATCATGTTCTAAATCAACAATAACAACTAATTTGGTTCAGAAAATCCAACCAACTAATCACTCTCGTTGAACTCAGCTCAAGCCTTGGATGAGTCGATCGTCAAATTCTAAATAGCCTGCTGTTCGCTGCTGCCCGACGCCCTTGCTATTCTCTCCAAGAAACTCGCCCCTATTTGCCTTTGCACTTTAATTCCGTTCCCAGCTGCCTTCTCCCCAAGAAATCCGCCCAAAAACAAAACAAAAGTCTCTGCCAATTCTCTAATTCAACCCGCCGCCAGCTCCCTCTCTATTCCACACGAGATTTTTTTTTTCTCCGACCCACTTTGGATCCGTCCCAGGCAATAATCCCTCAAGAGAATTCCGTGTCCGCCCGGCCCAATTCATTCTCTCTGCCCAAACAAATTTCCTCCAGCCCGTCCAATTAATTGCCTCCATCAATTGGGCTTTGGCCCAATTACTTGTTGTGGAAGAAACATGGATCCAATTCCTCCCGCCATCTCCTGCTTCGGAAGTTCCAGTGCTGCCATTTTATCTATCTTTTCACCTAAACACACACCAAAACTCCAACACAAAATCGTAATGGCTTTTCAACCATTACGGATTAATACTCCCTAAAATAGCACCAATCGGCTTAAACATACCATGAGATAGTCACATAAAGCTCACGAATCCGATATATTAAAGCCGATTATCACACATTGTAAAATACAATCTTTGACATGTGTCATTGTGTTAAAATGAACATAATACATGTATTTAGGGACGACAAAGGGTCGGGTTGGGTACAGATAGTGCATATCCGCTACCCTGCCCAGAGTAGTTCCGGTTTTACACATACCCATACCCACATAAGAAACGGGTAGAAAATCTAAACCATGCCCATACCCGTTCGGGTTTCGGGTATCCACGGTTATCCATGGGTAATAGTTTCTCTTTATAACTCCAACCAATATGTTAACATTTACATGTATTCTCACGTTAAATAAGACGAAAAGTACGACAATAATTCACTAGAATGAAGACAATTAATTAAAACAACACAATTTCATAAAACTATTATATTTATATGCTAAATATACAATATGTAAGAGAAAAATATTGATTATTTCTAGACAAAATACATATGCATGTGTATAATCGAGCGGGTTTGGGTTGGATAGTGAGAAAACCATGGACACCCATTATCCGCAGTATTCGGGTTCGGGTTTTACCCGTACCCACTAAAAGTCCTTCGGATTCGGGTTTTACCCTACCCAATTAGGTCGGATTCGAGCGGATATCCACGGTTACGGATATTTTTGCCATCCCCACATGTATTTTTGTAGAATGTGAGACCACCAATCATTCATTATGGATGATTGTCAATCTCTCATTTTTGGCAGTAACTCCAAAATCATTCAACCTCCAAACAATGTATTTTTCAAATTCATACATTGACACAATACTTCTAATTAGAATACATAAATTGATTAAATACATCAATTTAGAGAATCCTAACTATAAAAAATGCCCATGTCACGTCACATAAATAATTCATGTATCGCGTAAGAAAAATAAAAAATAAAACGATGTATTCTAGACAATACAAAGTATGAAAAATAAAAAATGATATATTCTAGACAATACAATGTATTATAGCAATCTAAAAACTAGAATAGTAACTTAAAACCACCCCTAGTTAGTAATCGTTTTGTTGCCTGAATACCAAATCAAACAACAGAGCAGATAGTGAATCGACCACAACTGAGTGAAAGTAGGGCTGCCAATGTGCTAAGTCGAGTTCTGACCAAGCCTAGGTTCGGCTTGTTTACTGGAACTTTGGTTTCTGTTTGAATCGAGCTCGACTCATTAATGAGGTCATGAGTTGCACTCGAGCTCAGCTCATCAATTAGCTCGCGAGATCGGCTCGAGCTAAGGTATCAATACCATTTTGTTCATAAATTTTAATTGTCCATATCATATTATTTGATAATAATTAGTATCTAAACAATCTATGATACATCATGTCTCTTTTAAATTATAAATGAGATATATTTTAACCATATGCTCAAATTCTTAAACATCATACGTGGTAAGTTATATATTCTAACAAATATATGAATCATCAACAAGCCAATGAAAACCTATTAACCGATTCTCTCATAAGTTGTTAGTTGAGGTGACATGCTAGCCATACTTTCGAGTGAGCTCATAGCTCAAAACGAGTTACCTCATGAATTAAGCTCAACAAATCACCGAGTCTAGCTTGGTCAAGAGCCTTGCTAACTGAACAAAACTTAGCTCAACCTCGCTCATTAGCGGACGAGTCAAATATTGAACGAGTTGTTTCCAAACCGAACGTTTTTAAACCATTTGCAGCTAGGGGGTGTTCAAATGGTTACCATGGTTCTTACCAAACCAAATAAGACTAAATTTCATTAACCATGGAATGTAATATCATAACCAAACCGTCCAAACTAATACAACAACCAAATTAACCAAACTAAAGTTTAATTGGTTTGGTTAATTGGTTAACCAGATTAACCAATATAAAATCATATTATCATCAAGTGAGAAAATTTTTGGTTAATTTATCAATTCACAATTTATATAATGAATAAAACATAACAATCAACACATAGTTATAGTTAACCTTAACATAAATACATGCAACTAAGACAATTATCTTACGGTTAGTATAGAAGTATTCACCTAACAATAATTTATCATAATGGTATGGATTAATGAATTGTTGTGTTTGTTTGAATTGACTTAGTCTTTTAGCAATTTTCATAGGCTGAAAAGGACCTTGCTTTCAAGTTTTCATCCAACATAATGTATGAGATTTATCTAAATTAGGCAGTCATATGTTGTGGTGTACACTCTACATATACAAATATACTTGATAGGAACAATATCAAGTTTTATATTTTATGAGTCTAAAAGGATGAACGTTTAACTCTTGAGTGGTTATTCAAAGTATTAAGTATGTGTATATATTAGATATATAACTATTATTTATCTGGTTAATTTGGTTTGGCTGATTAGGAGTGTCCGAAACCAAACCAAACCACCTAAACCAAACAAGCTAAAAACTTTAACCAAACCAAACCAATTATCCAAATTAACCAAACCAAATTATCCAAACCAAATTATCCAAATAGTACTGGTTAAAACGGTTACCATGGTAACCACACTGTTTGAACACCGCAAATAGGGGTGTTCAAACGATGTGGTTACCGTGGTAACCGTTTTAACTTGTACTATTTGGATAATTTAGTTTGGTTAATTTGGATAATTGGTTTGGTTTGGTTAAAGTTTTTAGCTTGTTTGGTTTATGTGGTTTGGTTTGGTTACAGACACTCCTAACCATCAAACCAAATTAACCAGTTAAGTAATTAGTCATATATCTAATATATATTATATACACATACTTAATACTTTGCATAACCACTCAAGAGTTAAACGTTCATCCCTTTTGGACTCACAAAATATAAAGCTCAATATTGCTCCTATAGTGTATATTTGTATATGTAAAGTGTAGGCCACAACATATGGGCGCCTAATTCAGATAAATCTCATACATTATGATGGATGAAAACTTGAAAGGAAGGTCCTTTCCAGCCTATGATAATTCCTAAGAGACTAAGTCAATTCACACAAACACAACAAATCATTAACCCATACCATTGTCATAACATTTTGTTAGGTGAATACTTCTATACTAATCGTAAGATAACTGTCTTAGTTGCATGTATTTATGTTACGGGTCAACTATAACTATGTGTTGATTGTTATGTTTTATTAATTATATAAATTGTGAATTGATGCATTAATCGAGAAATTTTCTCATTTAATGATAATGTGATTTTATATTGGTTAATCTGGTTAACCAATTAACCAAATCGATTAAACTTTAGTTTGGTTAATTTGGTTGTTGTATTAGTTTGGACGGTTTGGTTATAATATTGTATTCCATGGTTAATGAAATTTAGCCTTATTTGATTTGGTAATAATCATGGTAACCATTTGAACACCCAAAGTGGGAGTAGATTGAGAGTTAAACAAAGGGCAAAATGGGCATTAAATCATGCGATGTAATTAAGCATAAAGCATTTATTCCCATCCAAATTGTAAAGCTAAAGACATAACATAAAAGGTAGCTTAAGGTTGGTCCAAACTGACCCGACCAAAAAAGTCAACAAAGTAGATTTTGTGGACTCTGTAAAGGCAGTAAAGCTAAAGTAAGGATTTAATATAAAGGCAAAGGAATTGAATAATACAAATTACATGCACCATTACACAACACAACCGCTCATCTGGCTTTTCTGCATGGCCAATGTTTCAAAAAATTTTTTTTTTTTTTTTTGGTGTGTAAATTGTTTCAACTTTCAACACAGCAGAAACGGAGAGTACTTGTTATAGTCCATTACTTCGTTAGATTAGGGATGAGATGAAAGCATATGATAATTCTGTCAGCATTATTTTCTTTTATCTTCTTAATTATTTTATTAGTAGAATGATATTTCTATAAAATAATGCGAATACATGCTATTCGATAATGTACATGAACGATCTTAGAGTACTAATATGAACTAGTAAATCCTCCATAGAACTACTGATGAGATTGGGTTATGAATTGATGATGTTACATTACATCTGATTGACAAAGCTGCTGCACTAGTGATAAAGGTAGCATCTTTTGCTGTGTTGTGGGCGCCTATAAACTTTAGCTTTTGATTTTGCTCTAACGTTGAGAGATTCTGTTACACTCCCAACTTTTCCCAAAAGGAAATTAAAGCCAGAAACCGTGTTGAGTCTTTTTTCCGTGTTATTAAAGCCGAGCCGCTCGGCCTGACCGGTAAAACCGCCACTTGGTTATAAAATCGGCTCGGAACAGTCTAAAAACCGCTCCGGTTTATGTAGCGGTTGGCGAGCGGCCGAGGCGGTTAGCCGTTCGAGCCGATCGAGCCGCTCGTCCGGTTATTGTCATTCAGCCACTAAATTTAATTAAAAAAGTTGTAGAAAATTGAAAATTGAAATAAACAAAAAACGTCGAGCTCTCAAATTGAATCTTTATTTCCATTTCACAATTTCGAAGGAAAGAGATGAGCTATGATTAAATGTCCACTATTTATACTGATAACGTTTATTAGGTACCGGTTCTCTAACGATTTTTAAACAGTCTAATGCCGGTTGGACCACTAAAGTGCGAGCCGTTCGCATTACCGGATCATGCTCCGGTTCGGTTCTTACAACATTGTCTTTTTTTAGGTTTCTTGGGAAAAGAAGGAAAAAAGATGCCAAAGCTTGTAGAGGGAAGAAAAAGAAAGAGGAGAAGATCTTCATCATGTGAATGAACAATTGCTCCTGCACTGAACTAAAGGGTAAGCACCCTGAAAACTGTAGTGATTAGAACAAAAGAAGATCGTGTCTTTGGTAAACACAAACCTCAAAAAAACTTCACACAGACGCCATCCTCAAAGCTCATAGATTTCCTCAAAACATCCGCGGTACATTTCTTACACACAACTGACAACTAACACACAAATCCATTACAAAAGAAGGAATCATGGGTTTTGTTTCTTGTCTTGGTTCTGCTTCTTCAATGGCTATTTATTGCCATTTCCTGCTTCTTTCCTTCTTGCTTGTCCCTCCATCTCTCTCCCAAGTCTCAGGTTTGTCTCTTCTCTGGTTCAAATTCTCCACCAAGCTGACAACTTTTACAAGTGTTTTCTCTATGTTGTTACCTTAAACCCCAATTTGAGAGTTCCTCTGCCCGGTGCTGCAGAATTTGTGAGCATAGACTGCGGAGGAACAACCAACCACACCGATTCAAGAACGGGGCTCCAATGGGTTTCAGACAGCAACCTAATGAGAACTGGGAATTCAGTTTCTATCCAGAACCCAGATGGGAATTTGGAGCAGTACAAGAGAAGAAGAGATTTCCCAATAGACAGCAACAAAAAGTACTGCTACAACTTGGCCACGAGGGAGAGAAGGAGGTACTTGATTCGAGCTACATTCCAGTATGGCAACTTGGGGAATCAAGATGCGTACCCAAAATTTGATCTTTACTTAGATGCTACCAAATGGTCTACTGTCACGATTACGGATGCATCTAGGGTTTATGTGAATGAGATGATCATAAGGGCACCTTCTGGTTCAGTTGATGTCTGCATATGCTGTGCGTCGACTGGTTCACCGTTTATATCTACTCTCGAGTTGAGGCCATTCAATCTTTCCATGTATGCGACTGATTTTGAAGGGGACTTCTTTCTCAAGGTGGCTGCTAGGGTCAATTTTGGCGCGCCTACCAAGGATGCTATAAGGTAATATGTGTTCTTGTTTGGATATGATGCTGCGATGTCTGTAACAATGGTTGTTAAGCTAAATCACGTCGTCTCATTTTGACATGATTTGTCAGTTAGTTCCGATGAATCATCATGCCAATGTAGGGTTCACCTCATCACCAAAATCTGTCAATCAACATTCTCTTGTCCCAACCCTTTTCAGCTTAGAGAATGGGATGAGATCTGCGTTTCATATGTTTGCTGGCAAGTGTCGACGAATTGAGAAAAGGGTTGGATTGAGTGAATGCGTACTGCATTTTGTTGGTTCAGCTGAATGATATGGGTGGTAGGAATAGACTATCTGGCTTTTTGTTGGTCCAGCTAAACTAGCGGCAGGGAAGGTTTGATGCAATGAGTAGACTGTCTGGCATTACTTGTTCAAAACGTTTGCTTCTTTCTGATAGGATTGTCTTTTTTCAGGTACCCAGATGACCCATATGACAGGATTTGGGATTCAGATCTCGTAAAAAGACAGAACTTCCTTGTAGGTGAAGCTAGAGGAACAATCAGGATCAACACAACCAAAGACATATGGGTTGGCACTAGAGAGTACCCTCCAGTCAAGGTAATGCAAACAGCAGTTGTGGGCACAGAAGGGACACTCAGCTACAGACTCAACCTTGAAGATTTCCCGGCAAATGCTAGAGCTTACGCATATTTTGCTGAGATAGAGGAGCTGGGAGACTACGAGACTCGAAAGTTCAAGCTGACACAGCCTTATTTCCCTGACTACAGCAATGCAGTGGTGAACATTGTGGAGAATGGGAATGGCAGCTACAGTCTGTATGAGCCTAGTTACATGAATGTGAGCCTTGATTTCGTTCTGTCGTTTGCGTTTGCCAAGACTCGGGATTCGACTCGAGGGCCATTGCTGAATGCGCTAGAGATCAGCAAGTATCTGCAGATTGCAGCAAAGACAGATGACCAAGATGGTGAGTTTATCTTGGATTACTTAGTTTGGCAAACTGAACCAATTTTACAAATAATGGACTAGAAAGTATAAGACAAAGTAACTGTTTTGTCCTGGATCGTTTAGTTTAATCAGCATTACTGATTATATTTTTGGTCGAGTGACTATTTGTTACGAACCCTATAGTTTACAGACCATTTTAAGTTTTAACGAGTCAAAACCAAGTTATGTGTGATCAACCTAACAAGATCCGTGTTCATCAATTGCTAGTCACTGTGTTGAATGCCTTTCGATCACTATCTCCTGGAAGCCCTTGGGCAAATGAAGGAGGTGATCCTTGCATCCCAACTCATTGGGAATGGGTGACCTGTGGCAAGACGTACCCGCCAAGGATCACAAAAATGTAACTTCTCTCTCTCTCTCTCTCTCTCTCTCTGCAAACTTTATTTCCGGTTGAACAAGAGGTAAAAAAGGCATGGATTTTTAGCTCACCAGATATGAAACGATCAGTTCCTTGTCAGGCAAGAATTTGAAGGGAGAGATCCCACCTGCGATATACCACATAAGGGAATTGGAAGAGCTGTAAGTTTCTCCTTTTCTGATTACTTCGATAACCAATAACGCCATATTTTATCATATTATATTGCAATCTTAATCACGGTTTCTTTCCTTAGGTGGCTGGATGGGAACTCCTTCACAGGGTCAATCCCAGATATAAGCAACCTTGTTAACCTTAAAATCATGTAAGCTTTCTTTTCATTGAGTTCATATCTGCAGAGATATACTAAATAAGAAAAACTTTATCTTGTCCCTTTGGCTTACAAAACAAGAAACATTCCAGGCATCTGGAGAGCAACAAGCTTACTGGTTCACTACCAAAGTACCTGGCAAGCTTGCCAAATTTGCATGAACTGTAAGTAGTTTGTTCTGGACTTACCATTGTTTATCATTGATTTTACCATTCATGGTTTTATTTTTCTCATTGTGGATTGTGGTGTAGGTACATACAGAATAATTCCTTAACTGGAACCATACCTCCAACATTGCTGACTGGGAAAGTAATCATTAAGTGAGCCATCTCCATTTTTAGTCACTATGTTAATCATACTGAGTGAAATTCACTCTAACAGATCTCTTCAATTTGCTTCTTGCAGCTATGAACACAATCCAGGACTACACAAAGAGGCAAAGAAAAAGATGCACTTCAAGTTGGTGCTTGGAATCTCCATTGGCATACTTGCAGCTCTATTGCTTCTCCTGCTAGGAAGTCTGGTGTACTTGCTGCATCACCGGCGAAAAAACACCATTCAGAAAACAAATGAACCAGGTCTTTTCCGGATCTCTTTTGTTGATTACCTCAATTACTGATTCCTCCGTATAACTAACTTCATGCTCTTAACCAAAATACCAGGGAGCTCTTTCCGTGCCAGTGCCAAGCCTTCGACTGCCTATTCAGTTTCACGCGGCTGGCATCTAACAGAAGATGGCATTTCATACTACATTTCACTCTCCAAAATTGAAGAAGCTACCAAGAACTTCTCCAAGAAAATTGGGAGAGGAAGCTTTGGGACAGTGTACTATGGGCAGATGGAAGATGGCAAAGAAGTAGCAGTTAAAATCATGGCAGATTCCTGCACCAACCTCAACCAACAATTTGTAACCGAGGTAATATAACACTGTCAAAGTTTTAAAATAAAAGGTTCATGAAGAAATTATTTAATGTCATGTGTTCAAACATATATGCAGGTTGCCCTTCTGTCAAGAATTCATCACAGGAACTTGGTCCCATTGATAGGATACTGTGAAGAACAGAACCAAAGGATCCTAATCTACGAATACATGCACAATGGAACACTAAGGGATCACATCCATGGTCTGCTAATAAAAAACCATGCCGATTTATTTCCATTACCAAGCTTATGTGGTTGCCAATTGCTTTGCAGACTCAAAATTCAATGACGTTTGCCATGTTGCAGGTTCGGTTAACCAGAAGCGATTAGACTGGTTGGCACGGCTGAGGATTGCTGAAGACGCAGCTAAAGGTTCTCTAGGACCAAACAAAAACCTTAATTGACCCACTTAGTCCATTGTGTAATACATTCTTTCTTTCTCAAATTCAAAGGAACAAGTCATAGAAAGATGGATACTTTTTTATTTGGTTTGCAGGTCTCGACTACTTGCACACCGGTTGCAATCCTAGTATTATACACAGAGATGTGAAGACCACCAACATTCTACTAGACATCAACATGAGAGCCAAAGTCTCGGACTTTGGTCTTTCCAGACAAGCTGAAGAGGATCTAACACATGTCTCGAGTGTGGCACGTGGCACGGTTGGTTACCTCGACCCCGAGTAAGTCATCGTATGCTCTTCTGAAAATGGGAAATGTTTTGACTTTCCACTTCCCAAAAATGTGTACACTGTTTTACTTTCCATTTCAGGTACTATGCAAACCAGCAGTTGACAGAGAAGAGTGATGTCTACAGTTTTGGGGTTGTCCTCTTGGAACTCATCTCAGGGAAAAAACCAGTCTCTGCAGAAGACTTTGGTTCAGAACTCAACATTGTTCACTGGGTATATATATGGAACCACATTCTTCTATTCCTGTTAACTCTATGCAACAAAGCTGTTGACTTTCTTTTTTGTTCTGTTTTCTTTTAACAAATAGGCAAGGGCTCTGATAAGAAAAGGGGATGTAATGAGCATAATGGACCCGTTCCTGATAGGGAACGCGAAGATTGAATCGGTCTGGAGGGTAGCAGAAGTTGCGATCCAGTGTGTCGAGTTGAGATCAGTTTCCAGGCCAAAGATGCAGGAAATAATCCTGGCGATACAAGAAGCTGGCAAGATAGAGAAAGGGGCTGACGACAGCCAAAAGCTGATGCAATCTGTGGATGGTTCCAAGGGACAATCTTCCAGAAAGACATTGTTGACAAGCTTTCTTGAGATTGATCAAAGCCCTGACTTTTCCAATGGATCATCAGGGCTAGTCCCTTCTGCTAGATGATGATGACCTGTTTCCTGTTTCTTGATTCCTTTCACTTTCTCCTAACTTCTTCTCCCTCCCTCTAACAGATGAACTTGTACATCGTTGTTTTGAGATAGGAGGATAAGGAGGCAATCGAATGTTATTAGGGAAGTGTCATCTCAGTTGTTTTTGGGTTTTCTTGTGCCTTGTGGTGCACAATGGAAGTTCATATTATATTGACATACTTAACTATTTTCTGTGAGTGGACACCCCTCGGATTGGTTCTTTGTACTTTATAGGTTTGGCATGATTATGAGTAGGAATGAGAACCGGTAAGTGACTAAGTGAGTAGGTATGTCAATATTTATATGGTTTGGATGACGAAACCAAGATAAAGTGACATCAATGAACAATGTGGCAGAAAGAAATATTTAACAATTTCGTTCTTGCACGAAAAAATGGAGAGGAAAACATTTCCAAATTCAAATAATTCATAACAGTTAAACAGTAGTTGTGTACTTGTGTAGGATAGTAACAAAATTATGATATACAGTGATAAGATTATAACAAAGCTTGTTTCATATGACATATACGCCAGACTTACTTTAGCCTCTGTAATTTATTTAATCAATCATGTATATTCATTCTTATTTCTTCCAATGGTTATGATTTTTTCAAGTCGTATAACTTGATATCATATCCAGGTTGTTGTACAAAATCGCATTATATTATCGATAACTTAGCACTAGTCCGAGATAGAAAGGATTAGAGTGGTGACCGGTAAGGTAGGAAAAGGTTTGATGTCCCTAATCAAGTCATATCAGATTGAAGTAACCAAGTCTTTTTCCGCCTCACAATGAGGGATAGAATTCAATATCGGTCATCTTATCTTAGCATATTCAAGTTTTATTTTGAGTGCGACTTGGCCAATGACATTTTCTTTTTCGTATGGTATTTGTATATACTTATCTGGCTTTAATCAAAAGAAGTAGCTAGAAATCAAATCTTTCATAGAGTGATCATTATTAACCCATAGGTTAAAAAGGTGAAATTAGTGTGAATTACAAAGTAAAAAATGGACCATATTCTAGACCGTTAAGGTCGGTACTTTCAAGGTATCCTAGAGAGTTAGATGACCTTAAGAAAGGGGAATTGGAGAGCTTATTGAAATTCATTATCCTTATATGTAGAAGTTGGACTAATCCCGCAAGTTGGCTGAAAATGAGAGGTCGCTTTGAATCATTTCTCTAGTTGACAACAAGACCAAACTTGAGGGAGGGGCTAGCTGAAACCCCTCAAGCAAGAAAAGTTTGGTCTAAAATGTCAATTTGATCCTTTGGTACTTTTATTGTAATTGGGGCATATAAGCAAATTCTCTATAGATGGATTATTCCAGCTAATTATTGGTTGACATGACAATAATCATTGGTAGCCGTTCAATCTTTCGGTATAAAACATGACACGGTAGAAATGAATGGTAGTTCATTCAACATCAATAGTAATTAGAAGGGTTATAGGTATAATATGCCCCTCTACTATGACGCTTTATCAAACATGCCTCTTTATTATTTTTTACATCAAATATGCTCATGTACTTTAACCAAGTTATCAAACATGCCCTTCTGTAAAAAATTTCATTGAAAAAATCGTCAATCATGGTTGAACCGAGATTTAGACGACCCGACATCAGCAAATGAGAGGGAATATATCAGTTTTGATCCCTTTTATTTCTCTGGGTCTCTTCAAAGTGAAATTATTTGAATTATTTGGCTATACAAAAGAATCAAAAAAATTATAAAGTGAAATTATTAGGGATATTTTAGACATTTGTGTCGCCCAAACTAATGTTTGGCGTTGGTTAATGGTTTTTGGATGAAAATTTTAACAAAAGTGCATGTTTGATAATTTTTACAAAGTATAGGGACATGTTTGATGTAAAAAATAGTAAAAGGGGTATGTTTGATAAAACATCATAGTAGAGGGGCATATTATACCTATAACCCTAATTAGAACGATTCATACATAAATAGTCAAGAAAAATTAAAAACCAACTAATTTGTTACAATAGTATTCGAGTTCAATCTTCAAATTGTGAGAAAAATAGTTTGAAATATTACTAAGAAAGCAAAACTAGTTAATTTCTCTTCATTCCTCATGGCCTACTACTTCGAGCAAGATTTCTTGGCAATTGTCGGCTGAACATAAACATAAGCTTGAGCCGCTTGTTTTTATGAATTCGATCGGTATTGATAGAATCAGAATAGCCTAAGAAATATGCGCCAGAATATTTTCAAATTGTTCTCATTGAAAATTAGTATAATGCATAATCTAAACATTTTATAAAAAAAACATTTGGTGGTTGGTGAGACCTATTCAAACAGCTCCCATAATAAATTAATTAAGAAGGCTTTTCCGAGCTTTGTTAGTTAGATAATGATGAAGGCTTTAGCCTTTAGGTTTTTCCTATGCCAAGTTGTTAGATAAAAAAAATATGCATTGTGGTCCAAGGCAATTCAGCAGCCTTCCTTATTTCCCTTCCTCTTATTCTCTACCATATATTTGACATTGGAGGACAGGCTACATTTTAATAGATGAATGATATTAATTAGGTTAAGATTTAGGTGGATTTCTTACTTAATTTATTCCCCATGTTCCCTATTTATTATGTTAATTATTGTTTATGTGATCCAAATATACAAATATTTTTATATGCAACACCTGTAACTTGTAGGATAAGTAGAGTAGAAAATGACTTTTTTTTTTTTATATCAAGAGCGCATGATGAAGCTACTTAAACTATATGACCCTATCCTATCATTAATGCTCCAACAGAAAATTATTTGACTCCCTTATTTATGGGGAATCATTTTAATTATTGTCATTGATTACTTTATTTTTCTTCTTCTCACTTATAGATGGATGCAATCATTAGTTATTACCACTATCATTATTTTTTGAATATTTTGAAATTTTTTTATGAGAAATTCTCACAGATAAATTTGACTTAATTGTCTCTGAGACAGTTTGGTCAGATTGATATGTTTGGCACTACAAACTTTGGATGAAGCAATTTGGTAAGGTGAAATTCAAATTGACTCGTTTCAGAAAATCACAATTATCTAGGATGAGGCACGTAATTCAAATTGACTAGTTTAAAGGACTCATTTTGTAAAATGAGACAACTGACCGAATTGTCCCGCTTCACAATTAATTCTTCCAAAAGACTCGATCATTTGAATGGAGCAATTAAAAAATGAGACAATTTGATCAATTAACTTATTTTATAAAATATATTATTTATAATGAGTCAATTTGAATTTACATGTACCCAAAACTGTTCGAATAGTCTCAAAATTGAACAATTCAAAAAGAATTGGTGAAAATCATTAAAAATTTAAGACAATTTTTTCATACAAATTTTATACTTTCAAACTAGTCAATTTGACCGAACAGAAGTACTCATCCAGACAAACCCTAACCATCACCCAAATTACAAGGCACCTTTGAATGATTGCCCCCACCATCTCCAAAGATTCAGCAGCCCAACTTCATTTATCATGCCCAACATCGTTAAATATTTTCTATAATCAATTCGAGCCATGATCAATTGTAAAAAGTAGCCAACCTCTGTAATGATTCATCATGGACATTTTAATTATTAAGAGTTTGGATAGCGTCACAACCCCTAAGGACTGTGAAACTCGCTTCCCCCTTCCCAGCCGTCCATCTCCCTTTTGCATCCGATGATCCACAATGCAGCAAGGGCTTTTATGTAACTAGTTTAATGGAAAGAATTTGAAAATATAAAATAAATGCATGGGAAAATATTATGCAGCGTGATTGGTGGGATGGATTACCACTAGCCATAACCGCCTGCGTCTATTCCCCTTCCATTTATGGATTCTTCCCCTTCCATGACCGCCGCTTCACTTCCCCGCCGCCAACATACAATGGACGGAAACATCAACAACGACGAAGGCATAGATGGGGTGGGAGCTGAACAAACTTGTTTATTTGGATTCAACCTGAACGTCCCATACACAAGCAACGATGAGGGGGAGAATGGTGATGATGTTTTCACTGTGGATGATGCAGTCATTTTCGACATGGAGGACCTGCTTAACGAAGAGCTTCCGGAAAAATGCGAAAAGATGGACACCGTCAATGTGGAGAACAATGGTGATTTCGAGCGACATCTACTCGAGCACGTTGAAGACGATGACGACGGCATAGAGAATGTCGCCGACAGCAGCGATCTCGGTAGGGTTAAATAGTGCAGCTAGGACTTTCGTTGAACTCGTATTGTTTTTTAAATGGTACAACTAATGCCAAGACAGAATGGTACCAGTAGTTAGCTAGTGGTAGTTCGTTAGTAGTGGTAGTGGTAGTTTCGAGAACGGTACCAGTAGCTAGCTAGTGGTAGTTCGCTAGTAGTGGTAGACACCTAGTGGTAGTAATCTAGTGGTAGACGCTTAGTGGTAGTACAATTTTAGTGGTACATACAAATTTATAATGTGACCTCTAATGTTATTTTTCTAATTACAAGTGTGGTATCATCTATCATCCCAACAAACAAGTCAACATGGGTCACTTGCGTTTCAAGAATCAAGATGAATTTACAAGTTTTTACAAGTGTTTTGCTCATGGAAGAGGCTTTTCGTCAGGAGTTGTTAGAGCACTGAAGAAAAATTAAACTAATTACATGGGATCACTCGCATTTCCAGAATCGAGATTCATAAGTAGCAGGTTGTTCTTTTGTCGTTCTCATCATTTCTGCAAAAAAAAAAAAAAACTACATTGTTACATGACTCGCTTGAATCTACACTACAATTAAACCCAAATTAGAGCCCAAGTTTTTAAACTCTAATCGGGTGTAGTATAGAGCAAGTATGTAACACCTTAGGCAAATCCCACATCGACAAAGCACGGGAGAGATCCATGGTTCATAAGTAAGAAACCGACGTTAACTGACAAGACGCGTTTTGGGGTGTAATGGAGGAGTTCTTGTGAGAACTCCGAAGTTAAACGTGCTCAGTGTGGAGTACAACAAGGATGGGTGACCTTATGGGAAGTCACCTTGAATTGCACCCCAGGTCGAAATCCGTGCGGGTGGAGAGGCCCAAAGCGGACAGTATCTTTGCCAGGAAAAGGTCGGAATGTTACAAGTGGTATCAGAGCCTCTCCGCGTCCCTCTTGAATGATGGTGGGGCAAACCTCAACGAGGGTGTTGAGTTCCAAGGGGGGGTGTATATAACACCTTAGGCAAATCCCACATCAACAAAGCACGGGAGAGATCCATGGTTCATAAGTAAGAAACCGACCTTAACTGACAAGACGCATTTTGGGGTGTAATGGAGGAGTTCTTGTGAGAACTCCGAAGTTAAACGTGCTCAGTGTGGAGTACAACAAGAATGGGTGACCTTATGGGAAGTCACCTTGAATTGCACCCCAAGTCGAAATCCGTGCGGGTGGAGAGGCCCAAAGCGGACAGTATCTTCATCGGGAAAAGGTCGGAATGTTACAAGTACCTATATATCGACTCGGGACGGTCCGTCTACCCTACTTCGGTTGTTGAAATCATTATCTAGCGATAAAACTTTGGTTTAAAGGTTTGCCAATTGAAATGAAAGAAAGCAAAAGTAATTTGGTTTGAAAACTCTTTTGTGGGAAAGTCACTTGGGTTTCGCTTCCCCCTAAACCGCTACCATGCTACGTGGGTTGGAACGATTGCCATGGGCACGTTAATCGTGAACCGCAGAGGAAAGCGTATGTGGTCGGGGACCACAGTCTCGATTGCTAAACCGAGGTGAGGATGAAAGGTCGTGTCACTCGACCCTATTTAGACAATCGGTAATCGACTTACTTCCTCACTCAACTCTAAGGTCAGACGGTTTAACCACGCTTAATCGACTTGTTCAATTCAATATTGAGGATTGCCCTAACTCAACCTAGTTTAGGTGTCTTGGAAAGCAGAAGGAAAACCAACTCGATTGAGTCTCCCTTAAAAAGGGGGATTTTCCTCTCTAAACTAGGCTAAGTTGGCAAATTAGATTACTAGCACCTAAATACACAAACTTAGGGGTGCTAATCACAATTATGCACAACCCTAGGATGCTAAGCACAAAATATGCACAACCCCTAAGTTGTTAAGCACAAGCTTGCCAAATCATGGTGAAAAATACCTCAAACATTAAATTGAACAATGCCCAATATCAATCATTCAAACCACATACAAGAAAACTACATAGTAGGGTTTGTGGTTTCACTACACCCAAGTGGGAGGAGGACTACTCCATGGAAGAAGTGGGAAGAACAAAGGAGAAAAAGGTGGAAACCATCTTGTGGGGATGCCTCCTCTCTTCTTCAATAGGGGTGGGCAATGGGAAACGGGTATTTGGGTATACCCGTACCCGTCCCGTTTTTTAAGGGTTACGGGTACCCATATTACACGTATTATTATAAACGGATGGGACTTGGGATTGTACATTCCTAATATGGGTACCCGCAAATACCCGTTTGGGTAATGTGGGTACCCGTTATACCCATTTACCAGAAATAGCCCACAACCCAACACCCCAACCCAATTCACTAATTCAGAAATGTGGCATTGGGCCTTGGCCATTTCGGCCCTTACCCTTAGTCGACCCTTACCCTGCCTGGCTGCCTATTCCCTTTCGGCTTTCACTTAACTGCGAGACAGTCACACAGCGAGAGTATGAGACAGCGTCCTCCACCCAGCGCAGCCGCAACGCCAGCCTCAGCGACAAGCCAACAGCGAGACCTAGCTCGCTAGCTCCACCTCCGCGTCTCCGCCGCTCCGCGCGCTTCCTCCTTCATTCACCGGCGCGGGCCGGGGCGGCTTCCTTCTTCTCACTCTGTTGCGCCGCCTCCAATAGCATACCAGCAGCAGCCAACTTTCCCAGCCAGGAGCAGGGGGAATATCAGCAGCATCACCATTCACCCGACGTTGTTATCTATTTAGGTATGCAGCTGCCATTCTCTTTTCTTTTCTACTTACAGTACATATTCTGGACTCTAATTACTAGTTAGGTTTGTTCTGCTAATTACTAATTATGTTTCTAATTTCCAGCATCTGTCTATTTGGTTTATGTTGATTTGGTTTATAGTTTCCATGGCTAATCAAGGGAATGAAGCCAGTCAAGGGAATGAAACTTTGGGTATTTATGGGTATTATGGGTACCCGTTATCCGTCCCGTACGAGTAATGGGTACCCGTTATCCATATGGGTTTGGGACATGGGAAGGACTCTGGCCTCCAAATGGGACTGGGTACCCGTTTAAAACGCGACGGGTATCCCGTCCCATCCCGTTGCCCACCCCTATTCTTCAACCTTGAGCTTGGATTTCCTTGGGGAAATCTTCCCAAGACCTCCTTTGAAGCCAAGCCCTAACTCCTTCTTCTCTTTTGGTTCTATTTCTCTCACTAGAATGCAGAAGAAGTGTTTCTCTCACAAAAAGTGGCTCTCTCTTCTCTTTCCTTGCAGCTCAGCTTTTAAACATGAGAAGTGCTGAGTTCACGGCCGTGAACTCTCAAACGCGTCCATGAACTCACGCCTTGCGCCAAAATGCTCCGCATTGATCACGGCAGTTCACATGCAACTACTTGTGTTCACAGTCTTAGTGACATTGAACTCGCCTTGTTTCAGTAACCTTCAAGTTGGCTCTGAACGCCTTGCGCTTCACGGTTAACTCCGCTTCTTCACGGTCTTTCACGACCGTGAACTCCTGCCTTTAGCAGTGAACTTGCATTTTTTTCCACCTCTTCTCCCGATTTTTTTTATCCTTTTCGCCAATCCTTCAACTCCGAGGCTGGTTCCACCTGTTAAATCCTGAAAAGCACTCAAACACAAAGAACCTCGCGTAAAACCAACCTCTAATGAGCGAATTTGGCACAAACATCTAAGCAAACCGGGGGCAAAATATGTGGAATTAGGCCTGAATCATTACAATGATACCACCATAAAACATTCAACAGTGCTACACAAAACTACTAATTAAGACTAATACGACCTTCGACTACCAATACCAGTAACACCAACTACGACTACCACTACTCGTACCACTTCAGTTGTACCGCTACCACTTCGACTACCAATACCAGTAACACCAACTTCAACTTCGATTACCAGTACCACTTCAGTGGTACTACTTCCAATTCGACTACTAATATCAGTACCACCAATTTCAACTTCAACTACCAGTACCACTTTAGTGGTACCACTACCAATAACACCACCTTCGAATAAAAAAACATTGTATAAAGAAACCTCACTTGCGATGGTTTGCACGGCCACAGTAAGGATGACGGCGGACAAAAAAATTGAATAGTTGGGAATTCAATTAAAGCAAGACAACCCCAAGGACTCGAATCTTCAAACTTAACAGAGAAACGACCAAGTCTTCAAACTTAACAGAGAAACGAGCGAGATAATGCAGGCGACAACGTTGATCCGCGATGGCGGAAGTTATTTTTTCCAGAGCAGATGGAGGAGAAAGGGTTTTGGGGCGGGCACACGGTTGCTTTGCGAGGAAAGTGGCTGATTTGTCTCCCCCAGTCAATTCTCTCCCCTTACTAAAACCGAATAACATTATAGGTGGAGTGGGCGAGCGGATCCAGTGCAACACCTCTCTTTTTTACCCCTGCTTATTATAGACCGCCAGATCGTGAGGAAGGGAGACGGACGGCTGGGAAGGGAGAAGCGAGTCTAACAACCCCTGACGCTATCCAAGCCCAATTATTAATAATATATATTAGCTTAAAGTTGTGAAATTCACCATCTAGTTAAAATAGTCCATAATTTTAGGTTAAAATTTTGAAATTAAAATCCAATGAGTTGATGTTAACCTATGGATATAAACGCGCTGCTACGGATCGGGAAATCGCCGGAATCGATAAAGTAAGAATACGAAAGCGAGAATCGAAAAACACAGACACACGATTTACGTGGTTCACTAACACGATGTGTGTTAGCTACTCCACGGGCGAGAGAGAGCCAGTTTCACTATATCAAGGAGATTACAGATTACAGATTACAGAGGAGTATGAGAAGTATTTATAGTACTTTTCTATGTGGGTCTAAACCCTATGTGGGTCTTAACCTAATCCCATATGGCAAATGAAACGGTTACAGACCAGGCCCAGAACCCGAACCCAAATAACATTGAGCCCATACACCCCTGGACCCCCACTCGCTGACCGTGCAGCGAGACCCCTGACTTATTTAGTCGTAGCGGCTGTGTTTTTGTTGATGGTTCTCGTGGACAATATTTCCCTAATTTTGAAAACTATGGCGTGAATAGGCTGATAGTCCGATCCAAGTCACATCAACACATAGCGCAGAAAATGACATCATCCGTTCGTACTCCTATTGGTTGTGTGCCTTGACATCGAACTACTATTGCATATTAAAGTATGCGCATGACGTATGATCCCACTTGCCACACGTACCGAAAAATTGGCCGTATTATGCATGGCCGCACCTACAATATGAATTCGGTCATCCTGTAACGGACTTAGCATAAGTATGAATTTCACCTTGATCGCCGGGTTTACAGTTAGCAATTATAGCCAATTTCGTACACCTAATTATATCGATTGAACTATATATCAGCTTGATTGATGTATAACAATTATTGATCATAACCTTATTATTAAGAGTAAAAAAATCAGCTAAGCAAGTTGTTAACAAGGACAGGAAGACCAGAATCTTGTTGGGGTAGCTTGCCTAATGCAAGTGCCCTCTACAAAGCTATCTCTCTCCTAAATTCCTCTTTGTAATGTAATTAATTTTTAAATGTTAATGAATAATGATGGATCGGGTGGGCCAACGCTCCTCTCCTGCCCCAACTAATCCATTTTTTTAACAATTAGCTCTCATGTAACCAAAATATTCTCGACAATTAAAGAAAATCTTAAATAATTTTATTATTATTATTATCGATCAATCATAAACAAATCTAATTTAGAACAATTAAATTATTCATTTTCCATTATTGGAGAAGTAAACACGGTTTTGTGCACTAAAACAAGGAAATTAAACAAATTCACTTGCATTTTTTTTTAATTATAGCCGAACGGAAAACGCCCAAGGCATCGTGACAGGACCAAAGCCAAAAGAGATTGTGTTGTGATTTGTGAATCGATCAACTCAGGGCCATCCATTTTTTTAAAAATAAATCATATGAGTAAAAGATATTATGATTAGATTCGGGATTGTGATTACTTTGGCATTTAGAAACGTAATTATTAATATATAATAATATGGATTAGAATCAATTCGTGTCGCACGAGAGGGATAAAATAAAATTAAAGCATGGACGAAACAAAGAACAATGGAGGAGGGAAGCATGTATAGTTGGGAAAGAAGCCCAGTTTATGAAGAAACCAACGATTATGAACCATTGGTTCCTTACTAGTTACTGCCCATTTTAGATTTCATAAGAGTTAAAAACGCCATTTCGTTATGAGTTATTTCGATTTAAATATAGAATCATAAAATGTAATGTGATTGTAGAGAGATTTTTTTTTGTCGCATGTGTGATATTAAATTAACTCATTGATCATACAAATAAATGTAAATGAACAATGTTTCAATGAAAATTTATAAGGTAAAACTTGTTTTGTTTATTCTTTTATGTTGGCATCCATTACCTCCCTCGCAATTTCTTATCTATAGTTAATTCGTTGCAAATCTTGAAAATAGAACAATTAGCAATGCATTCGGTCTCCCGTACTCGACCGCTAAGGTTCTAAAAATTCCTTGAACTTTGGGATTTTTGCCTCCAAGATTTATGGATCCGACGTTGGACACATTTTTGTGTTATTAGGGGAGTCGGTCATGGGCAACATGCAATGTCTTGTAAAGCTTAAAATCTTCCTTAAGAGGATGAATTTTCCTTTTCGAAAGTGTCTTGTCAAGAATGTCTTTCTATTTCTTGCCCATTTTGTTAGCCTCGACTGGTTATCATTAGCGAGATAGAAAAAATTCAAGATCAATTCTTATAGGATAGAAGATGAAATGTTAAAAAATACACATCTTATTGTTTGGAAAATAGTTAACTCATACTATGCACAATAGGTTGGGGGTGTTAGGTGTTTGTTACACGAATCCAACTACTTATTAAATGAGTTTTAAGGTGTAGACGAACGAGGCAATATTTGGTGGTGCAAACTAAGTGCGGAATGAATTTTCATGACAGAGATTGGATTATATTGTTGGAGAATCGTAGATGTTTGTTTTGAAGGTGAATTATTAAAAACAATCATTTATGAAGGGTGAGTTATTTCCTAGATAAATCTTTGAGGACCACTTGGTGAGTGGATGCTTAATCATTGTGGTAGCTTGGTGAGAACTTCTACTCTGATGATTTTTTTTTCTTCTTACCATAATTAGGGAAAGGTGTGGCAGCTACTTTTCACCTCTTCTTCATTATTGGAGTGTTGGTCCTCCATTTGTATGAATAATTTTTTTAAAAAAATTTACATTTATATATAAAAAACATTTAGATATACACGTATAATAGAAATGAGGGGAAAAAATAAAGGAAGTATATATGAGAACGGAATCCCAACAAATTAACAAGCGGAAGGCAAGAACGCCAGCAAAGACCAAACCTTGGAGCTTCCTTCCTTCCAACTATGCCACGCTTCATTGAACAAAACGTTTTACTTCTTCTACCTCCTCCTCTGTTCCACATAATAAATTATTAATTAAAATCCCCACTTTCTCCATTTTCGATTCTCTCTATAACCAAACCCAAAAAACCGATCGAAAGGAACCAAAGGATCCTTGTCACAGCCGCCCCCTTTTCTCCTTAAGAGGATGTGACAGAGAGGGTGACTGAGAGTTTTAGAGAGAGAACCACTTTCCCCATTATTGTATTGTTTTCCATCTCAATTAAACTCTATCCGGTTGTTCTTTCTGGTGGATTAGGTTCCATTAAAGAGCTACCAAACTCTGTTTTCCCCTCCCCCTCTCTTGCTCTCCTTCCTCCTCCTCCTCAAAAGCTTCTCATAAACCTCGGGAAGCAAGAAGGAAAATCCAAAACTCAAAAGGGTTCATAGATAGTTTGATGATGGAGATGATGTATTTGCAGTTGGGAAGGTCTTCTTACCAGGATTCCCTCAAAGTCCTAGAGGCTGATATCCAGCATGCTAATTCCTTGTGAGTTCTTCATCTGTTTCTTTGTTTCCGTTTACTTTGTTGAGTTAATTTCTTATTTTAGTTTGTGGGTTCTTTCAGTTCTTCCACTTCCCTTTCTGGGTTTTGTTCATTTCTTCCTTCTCTGAAATGGGTATGTCCGTATGTGGAAGTTTCAGTGGGTTGTGTGTTCCCGTGATCAAAGTTGGATTCTTTATTTTTTTTTTTGTGCTAAATTTGAGGCCGCTGATGGCCTTAAACCACGGTTACTTTCGACAGTTCATCGCACGATTGTCCTCCTAACCAAGCGTGTTCAAAAGCTGGGATTTTGTTGGATTTTTTTTCTCTATTTGTTTTTGGGTTTAGTTTACTCATTTTTTGAAGTCTCCTCCCTAGTCACTTGCAGCTAAAATTGGCTGCTTTGGACAAATTTAGGATCCTTAATTTTGATCACCCATTGCAAAATTTTCAGCCGAGATTAATGGGTCTCCCTCCTATCTTGGCGTGGATCATCAAAATCTCATATTTTAATCACTGGATTGTTTGCAGCAGTAGTTGTCTCTGGTTGACCTAATTCTTATGTATGTACCTTATTTCTCGCAGGGCTGCTGAAATCCCTAGGGGGAAAGGTGGTTCCCATCTTCAGATGAAACTAGTCTACAACCAGTGGGCTCCCCTTTTCTTGTACTTGCTTCAGACATTAGAAAGCTCTTGCATTTATCTACTCCCTAGATACCTTAATCTCTTCCATGTCCTTGTATATAAGGTAAATGATCCCTTCATGTTGTTTCATTGGAATACCTCTCGATCGCTCGGAATCCGTTGTTGCAGCAACCCGAGAGAGCATTCCACCTTTGCTTACTGTGAAAATTGTGATTGATTAGGTGAATGATGACGGTAGACCGCGAATAACGACTCATGGAAGGAAAGCAACCATAAAGGAGTTCTATGGTAATATGCACCTTTCTTTTGTGTTGAAGTGTATGAAGGGAGACTGTGTTTGTTTGGAGTTTTTGACATTGTTTCAATTTTCAGGTGTTATCTTGCCTTCCCTTCAGAGGCTGCACAGCAGCTTGGATGAAATGGAACTGGAAGGCTTTTCGACCATTGATAGTTTGAGAATAAAAAATGTGGATGCAGATCATCACGATAAGCTTATCAGCATCGATTTGGAAAGGGAAGATGAATGTGGCATCTGCTTGGAGCCTTGCACCAAGATGGTGTTGCCTAATTGTTGCCACGCAATGTGCATCAAATGCTACCAGAATTGGTAAAAATCGCAAAGTCTGTTTGAGTCGTCTCTACTGTTGCATTCAGCTTCTCCTGTTTGACACGATTTGTGCAATTTTACATTAACAGGAACACAAGGTCAGAGTCATGTCCATTCTGCCGAGGCAGCTTGAAGAGAGTGAACTCGGAAGACCTATGGGTGCTCACTTGCAAGAACGACGTGGTCGATACAAAACAGATTACAAGGGAAGACCTCTTAAGGTTCCACCTCTACATCAACAGCCTGCCGAAGGATTATCCAGACGCTCTCTTCTTAGTGTACTACGAGTATCTATTCTGAATTCGGGAATTGGAACCAGCGAGAGTGATCCAGTGGTGTGTAGAGAGGGATAGCCAATGCCGACCAAGATCAAGTGTAAATAGTGTGGTAAGTGCAGCTAGCCATGTCTCTCTCCCAACATTCTTCGGGAGCAGGCCATCATCATTTGGAAAAACAGCTCTATTGCGTCGTTTCATGAGTTTCGTATCAAGATCCTGCATTTGGGGAAGGCGAACTATGCTCCGAAGATCGGAGCATGATTTGCTGGTTCCTGCAAGAACCAAATGCGGTACAAAGAATACCATAATCTTCTGTATTATGTAAGGTGTTGAGGATGAGAACTGCCCAGAACTGCGTTGTGGCTTTTGTTTCTCACTTGTAATCGCGAAAAAATTTAATTCCTGATTCCCTGATCATTGGCCTTCATTTGGCATCTTACAATAAGGAAAAAGTACGAGTCTTTGGAGTTGGGATTTTGTTCTGACTACTAGTGTTTTTCCCTGTGGTGGCTGCGGATTTGTAATGGTCCAATGTCCATAATCTCCATATGTTTGGTACATAAGCTGAGTTGTGATGTTGATGAAATCCATTGCAGTAATGATGCCAAATTGGGTAGGAATGACTCCATTGCATTACTAACTGATGAGAGAAATTTTAGGATGTGCTGTAAGCCAGTAATGCAGTGGAAGAAGTATCAATCAATCGTTTGGTATCCTTATCTGTGAAACAACTAGTCCATTCTATAGGGTGAGCAAGGGAATCGATTCCGATTTACCAATGTTAATAGTGTTCTTTGCACCTTAAGTTTGTCATTTCTTCCCTTAAATCGGTTTACGATTAGATGGTTGCTCTCGAGAAGAAGACTCGCGATCAGACGACCTCAACACCAGCTGAGCTCGGGAAGGCCATCCAGGAGGCTGCCATGGAAGGGGACGAACTGACAAAGAATGACGAAGAACACAAGCTACAAGGGGAGAGCCTCTGAATGAATTCGACTCAATAAACAAGAAGAATTGTCATTTCCTGAAACATGATCCTCTCTAAAACTGAGTTTTTCAGTTTGTGATTCAGAAGAAGTACATACAAGTTCCTGCTCACTTCCAACCGGACTACCAATGCGGGATAATCGAATACACAACTGCATACGCCACAAGGATTCCAGTCATTGTTTCTACTTCTGCGATCTTGCTTGTCAACAGTATAATTTATAGCTAAAAAGTAAAACTGCACCCCCATTCAAAATTTTCTGCCCATAGAGTAATTTTAGGAAGCTGATGTGGCAGAGTGTTAAGCGGGAAAAAAAAGGAGTCCCGCCTGATTTCAGAACCAAAAAACTGTCCACTACCCACCTTTTCTCCTTACAGGCCCACGTTCTCATTTAATTTGTATTTATTTTTTATTTCCCAGGAAGGAAATGGTCCACTGAAGAAGCGTGCAAAACAACAAAATCCAGAGGCAAAGCTCCTTCCTCTTCCCCTTCGCATCAGTTCCTTTGTTTTTTTCTACTGTTATTAAGAGAGAATCGGAGGTGAGAAGAAGAAGTTGATGTCTGTCTGTCCTATTCCCTTATCGATTGCGCCCGACCATCGCGTTTGATGGTCCTTATCTGTTAAATTGCTCGAGTTCGAGGTCTAAGTCGGTTCCTCGAAACTGGTGATTGGAGATGACGTAAGAGAGCCCATCTTCGCCGAGCTTGAGTTGAGCAGGCGGGTCGACGGGTTGAGGATGTGCGGAAACCTGGGGGTTGTCTTCAGATCTTCGAGTTTGGAGTATTTGGATCTCCGATCAAGTATCACCGGGCGGAGACGGCGTCCCCACAGGCCTGAAATTGCTCCTGGTATTTCGGGGCGGCGACATTCGGGTCGATTCAGCGGTATTGAAGCATCAGGCGCGGCGGATTTCATCCTCGACTCCCCGCAGCGAGCGCCGCTGCTTCGAGTATTCACTCACTGGGATAAGCGGAGCTCTGTGGGAAGGCGGTGATTGGAGATCCCAAAGACAAGATATGTGAAGTTGTGGAGAGTCTTAATGCGGATTTGCTGGTGATGGGCTCCCGAGACTTTGGTGCTATCAAAAGGTGTTGTACTTGAAAACTAAGCCGTTCATTATTGGTTGATGGTGTTTGGTGATTGGGGATGCCATATACTGGTGTCCTTTTGAGCTCTAGATGTTGATGGGTTTCCTTGGGATAGATTCTGTTCTGTGGACTGTGAAATTTTTGGGTAAAGAGAAGATTCAAGATAAGCTTGGCCGGTTTGATGAGCTCGCCAATGCTTCTCTTTGTCTCTTCTTACTGTTAGCATTCTTTGGTCATCAGGAGATACTATGCTAAGTGAGTCTATGATAGCATTGCTCTTCAAGACCTTCATAGTGCTCATTTAATTTGTAGTGGAAAATGATTTCCATTTTAGATGTTCAGAAAATTTTTGCCTAAAGTCAAAGCTGTGTAATTTAATCTGTTCTTTGTTGTCTGCATTGGAATAGATGGCATTGTCTAAGAGAATGTTGGAAACATATGAGTTGTTTAGTTGGTTCGAATGATTGATGGACCTAGGGGTAGGTCATAGGAGTCAATGTTTCTTGGTCCTAATACTTTGTTGTTGTCCTTCCTACCTTTTGTAACTTGGTTTCATACTGCTTTCATATTCAACCTACTCAAGTCTGGCTTTTATGTTTTTGTTAGTTTGTCTACAATTAATGATCTTAGCTTTCATGATGTTCTCTTAAACTTTGGTAAAGCATTATGTTACCAAAATGGCCATCATCTCAGCTTAGAAGAGATACAACTAGGGGAGGGCACAATGGTCATCAATCATCATCGTAACTTTCAAGTTCGTAAGTCATAATATATTTGTAAACGATTTCGGGAAGAGATGGTGTTTGGTTGGTTGGGGTTCAAGTATGTTTTCTTTATGTTGGAGCTTCATTTAGATTCTTAGAATTAAGCTATGACAAATTCTTTACAAACCAATACAACATGATCCAAATAGAAAGTGTGGAACAAATTTTTGATTAGGTCATCGTCAAGATTGAACTTAGGAACTATTAATCAGGTTAGTAATATTTATGTGATGCTGTAATTTTGGTTGATGTAGGTGGCCAAATAGCTTTATGATTATCATTTATCACTACTAGCTGTGTTTTGTTTTTAAACAGAGAGGTTACTAAGCTGTGGTATTTTAATGTTTCTCATTCTCAATCAACATAAATATTTAATTCTGCATGGGTAGTTAGTTTTAGTTTTTTTTTTGACAGTGGTAAGTGTTTGTTGCTTTTATTCCTCAACCCAATTGTTCAGATACATTATAGAAGAAAGGATCCAAAATATTCAGAACATTAATCCAATCTTCTGGCAATGAACCCTGCTTGAAAGATCTTGCCACCCAGTCAGCCCGAAAGTTGTTCTTCCTAGAGAAGAAATCAACCTTAATTCTTGGCTCGCCCTCAAGGATGGCTTTCAAAACGCTGAGTCTTGCCGCACAGGTCCACGGCCATGATTCAGGTGGCCTTGTCAATGCGTTCACAAGGGCGATACAATCTGATTTAACGTGAACCGTTGCGTTCAATCTCTTGGCAGCCAAGATAGCTTCCTGAATAGCCATAGCCTCCACTTCAATTGGTGAAACAGGTCCAGCCGCTCCATCGCAAACCTGTCCATGGTCATTGAAAATCACATAACCATATGCCGCCTCCTGGGATTCATTCGAGAATGAACCATCGCAGTGAATCTCAAAACTGGGATTGCTTGGCGGTGGAGCAGGTGTGTTCTGGGGGGGGGGGGGGGGTAGCGCTGGTCCGCATGGAGTCTCTGCTGCCTTGGAGCTTTCGGACACTCGGTCCACTGTTTCAGATCACGAGCAGCATTGGAGTACGATCGAGGTGGCCATGGAGTGACATTGTCGAACACCTTCTCGTTTCTTGCCAACCATATAGTCCATAAGAGGTATATGATGAAGTGAGTTGCTTGTTCTGGGATTCCTTTGTGTACCTGAAACAGCCAATCCAGAGGATTTGTTGGGGGGGGTGGTGTGGTAATGTCGGGGAAACATGCTTTCCACGTCTCTTGGGCATGGCCACATTCAAAAAGGGAGTGGTGGATGGTTTCCGGGCAGCCCGTGCAAACTGGGCAATCCGGGTTTGGGGAGCACTTTCGGGTTTTCAGCTTTGATTTTGTGGCCAGAGCTCCCTTCGCACATCTCCACAGAAAGAACTTCATTTTTGGGGGAAGTGCCAAGCCCCACATCCACCTCCATTTTTCCTTCTCGCTGGTAAGGGAGGGAATATCCTGTTCCGCTGTCCTCTGGTTTCTGTTGTGAACTGATCTGTAGGCCGAACCCACCGAGAAGCATCCATCAATCGTTGGTTTCCAGGCCTAAAAGTCGGCTGCCTCCTGATGGCCGATTGGAATTCTTCGGATTGCTTCCCTCTCTTGAGATGATGTGAACCGATTTAATCTCTCATCATCCCAGACTCGGTTCTGATGGTCGATCCATTCCGCCGCCAGAACAGATGGCGGGTTATGTCTCTGTAGTCTTTGTCCCTGTAAATTTCGCACCCATGGATCTTGGAACACCCTCGTGCTGAATCCGTTGCCAATCACTCTTATGACATCCATCTCAAGCTGCCCTTTAGCAATCCACAGGCTGTTCCAAATCCATGATGAGCTCGCCCCTCTCGTAGCAGAGAGGAAGTCGTTCCGTGGGATATATAATGCCTTAAGTAGCTTAGCCCATAAACTCTGTGGGTTCACAAGCAGCCGCCAGCATTGTTTCATCAGTAATGCAATGTTGAAATTCCTAAAAGAGCGGAAACCCAGGCCTCCCTCTTCCTTACTCTTGAGAAGAATTTCCCCTTTGCACCAGTGAATGGCCTTTCGCTGTATGGACCCTGACCAGAAGAATCTTCTAACCAAAGCGTCCATCCTGTTCGTAATTGAGTTTGGGAGAAGGAACAAGAACATGATATAGGTCGGAATTGCCTGTAACACTGCTTTGATAAGCGTCTCTTTTCCTCCCGGTGAGAGTAGTAGACTTTGCCAGTTTTCTCCTCTGTTTTCCATTCTCTGGATGAGAAACGAAAACGTTTCTTTTTTGGAGTTCCCCCATTCTGTTGGTACTCCAAGATAGTTGGAGTGGTTGTTTGTATCCGAGAAACCCAAGACTTCCCGGATCCTCCCTCTCTCCTCATCCGGAGTATTTGCACTGAAAAACACGGACGACTTCTGGGCGTTAATTTCCTGCCCCGTAATAGCCCCATAGTCTTTAAAAATCCCCAAAATAGTGGACCCTTCTAACGCCGAAGCTTTTCCAAAGATGACCGTATCATCCGCAAACAAGCAGTGTGTGAGCTTTGGACATCTTCTGTTCAACTTCAGACCTTGCAAATCATTCCTGGCCGCAGCTTTATCAATTAGAAAGGTGAGGGCATTCGACATCAGAATGAAAAGGAGAGGGGAAAGGGGATCTCCTTGGTGAATTCCCCTCGAAGGGGAGAACTCCAAGGTGGGTTCTCCATTGAAGAGGATTGAGAAGCTGACGGTTCTGGTGCATTCTCTCACCCGGTTGCACCACTTCTCATCAAAACCATATTTGGTGAGCAGTAGTTCCAGGCAATCCCAGTCAACCAGATCGTACGCTTTTCTCATATCTAGCTTAAGCATCATATCTTTTTTATTGCCCACTTTATGTTTCTTGAAGTGGTTTAGGACTTCATGGACAATAATGATGTTGTCCTGAATCAGTCTCCCGCCTGTAAAAGCAGCCTGTAGCTCTGACACCAACAGAGGCAGCCAAACCTATAATCTGGTTGTCATAATCTTAGTGATGATCTTATACCTGAAATTGCAGCAGCTGATTGGTCTGAATTGAGAGATCGTCTCTGGAGCATCCGTTTTTGGAATCAAGGTAATGAAAGTGTCATTCCAGCCCTTCTCCATCTTCCCTGTGGAAAAGAAAGTCCTCACTTCTTCACAAAGTCCTTCTCCCACAATTCCCCAGTATTTGCGGAAAAAGTAACCTGGGAACCCATCCGGCCCCGGTGCTTTCGAGTGACCGAGTTGGAATGTTGCTTTTTTGATCTCTTCATTAGTAATTGGTGCACAAAGGGCTGCATTCATTTCCTCTGTGACAATAGAGGGGAAATCGCTGAGGAGATTCTCCATAGGTTGAGTGTTGCGCCGTGAGAAAAGGTCCACGTAGAAACTCTTGCAGTGTTCCCTGAGCCTATGGTCATCCTCCATCCAGTTCCCTGCCACATCCCTCAATTTGAGAATACGATTGTTGTTCCTGCGTTTGACTGTGGAAGCATGGAAGAACGCCGTATTCTGGTCCCCTTTTTGGAGCCAGTTGATACGTGATCTTTGGGCCCAGAACTCTTCTTCAGCTTTCCACAGAAATGCCAATTCCGCCGTAAGAGTTTTCTCCTCCTCCACCTCAAGCTGAGATCGAGAAGATCCTTGGATTATTGTCAATCTCCTTCTGATGTCTTCCTCCCTTTCCAGGCTTTTCCTCCTTTTTTCCTTTGCCCAAGTTTGAACTTCTCTTGCACACACTGTCATTTTTTCTTCAAGCTTTCCCTCCGTCCCCCATATATTACTGACTATGTCAGTGCATTCATCCGAGTCTCTCCATCTTTTGTCAAACCTGAATGGAGTTTTTCTCCTCCTTTCCCGAACCTGCAGATCGAGCCTAATTGGGCAATGGTCCGATTGTATCATTTCCTCATGGAACACCATCGCCTTGTCAAACTGGAGTCGCCATGAGATTGAGCATAGAGCTCGATCCAATCTTTCTCGTATCAAGCTGCTGTCTTGGTGTTTGTTAGACCAAGTAAAAATGTTACCCTTGAATCCCAAGTCAATAAGTGAGTTCTAGGCAATGAAGTATTTAAACGGTTGGACGTTCTCATTCCTTAGAGGGCATCTTCCCTCTTTTTCAGCATCACACAAAGCTACATTGAGGTCTCCTATGATGAGCCAAGCCTCGTCGGAAGGTTGGCGAATATTACTAAGCTTCTCCCAGAACGCCCTTCTACATGAGGGGGATGCTGGGGCATGTACAAACGTACAAAAGAAAATCTTACTGCCATAGTTGATCACACCATCTATATAATTCGGGCAGGAGTCAAGGATTTGAAAACTGACTCCTGCTTTCCACCACAGGGCTAATCCGCTGCACCCTTCAGCTGGTTCGACATACGCCTTCTCTGTGAAAATTGTCTTCCTTCTCTCTTTCTCCATGAACTCCTGGTTCTTCTTAGTCTCCATAAGAAAAAGGAAAGACGGGCCATACTTGCGGCAGAATCTTCCGCAACAGCTTCTTGCAAGGGGTTGGCCGAACCCCCTGCAGTTCCAGCTCATCATCATTCCGTTGGAGGTGGCTCAAGGCGGACCACCGCTGCCTCTGGATCTCTCCCCACTTCTTCACTCGCTCCATTTTGGTCTGGCTCCCTGGCACCAGTTGATTTCCTTCTTATTCCCAGCCTCTTCCTCTGTTTCCCTTTTTCGCGCAGACCTGGTGAGAACAGAAGACAATCAGAAGAAAGGTTAGTGAGTTGGTCTTGCATCTCCGTGCCCGCTTCATCTTGGGCTCGCTGATCAGTCTTCCTCTTCTTTTCCACTCGGCCCAAGTTTCTTTCGTAGTTCAGCATTGCCTCCTGGACCAGTGTCAAGTGGTGAGAGTATTGGCCTGTTGGCCCATCCGCCAGCCCCAGTAGGTTAAGGGTCCTTGTTGGGCTTGCCTGCCTAAGCCCACTTTCGGACGCCCCATCAGCCTGCTCTCCCTCTGCTGACTCGTCTCCCTCATTCAGATCCAGAGCTTTGCCTAGCCCTGCTGCCACTTCTTCCATGTCCTCTTCCAAGCGCCTCGGCTCCATGGCCTTCCCAAAAGATGTGTGGGGGAAAAAGTCAGAGATCCTGCTGCCATCCCTGTGTATTCCTTGTCTGTCTTCGAAACCCGGGGGGCAAGAAAGTCGGAGCGTGGTGGTCTGCTGCTGACTGTCAGAATCATTGGACTCCCAAAGTCTACCTCGGGGAGCGGGTCGTTCGTCAGTGGTGGCCACAATCGATCCGTGTCCGATCGTGATGTTTCCGGTTGTCCTCCGCCTGAAGAACGACGGTGGTGGGATGCAGTCCGGCGAATCTGGCCCAGCTCGCAGCGCCGCTGTATAGAGTCCCGAGGCTTCGATTGGAAGTCCCCTTCTTCGATTTTCTTCACGGGTCACACAGTTGTGGATGAAGTGGCCGATCTTGCCGCAGAAGTAGCAAAGATCGGTTACTTTTTCAAATTTGAAGCCCACCCAAACTGATGCTTTCCCCAGCGGGTATTCGAAGCCAGCGGGTATCGCTTTCTGCAGATCCACCTCCACCATTGCTCTGACGAATCTTCTCCAGCCTCTGGTCTCAAGCCCCGATCTGTCGACCTTGTGGAACTGGGGGAAGATAAAGGATGAAATAGCCTGGATTGTTGTGGCTTCCCTGAGAGGTTGGGGCAGATTGTGAAACTGGACCCACAACGCCATCGTGGGTATCTCCATCTCTTGCGGAGTGACCACTCCATCCCACTTCTTCAAGGCTATAAGAGAGTTGTTGATGTTCCAGGGTCTCGCATCCCAGACTGCATCTCTCGCTTTTTCAGAGGTGAAGGAGTACACATAGAGATTCTTGGCCTCCCTTTCAGCTTCAATTTCCCCGAACTCCTTCCATCTCTCCTGGGCAGCACTCTTAGCTTTTGGTGGAGGGATTGGGATTTCAGTCAGCCATTTCCCCAGGAGCATGGCCATCCCTCTGCCTCTTCCTCCCACTACTTGAGGTTGGATGTTCAGCACCAGGTGGCCTTTCTCGGTGGTTTCACTCACTTGGCTGGCTTCCATGATTCTCTGACACACAGCTGGTAAGAAAAGGTGGTGTTTGTGGTATTTGGTTTCGGGGGGTGGTGTTTCTTCTTTGCTGGACGTGATTCTTCTTCTTTCGCATTTGCTCCCTTTTATAGCTATTGCTGGATTGTTGATGAGCTGGTGTTTATCCTTCTCTTTATGGCACCCATCAATTCCTGCCTTCCTTTGCCGCTTCTGCAGGTGTTCCAGTTTCCTGATCTGGGATTTTCCGGGGATTTTCTGCTCTCCCCTGGTTTGATTAGTGACCTGCAATCGCTTCTCATTAAGGAGGGGATCTCTTGTAGCCTTCTTAAGAGGGCAGATTCGTTTCTTTCCTGGACTAGGCCGGCTGCTGATGCAACCTTCTGATGCATTTTCCCGGGATATGAGTCTTCTTAAAGGCCTGGGTTTTTCTTGATCATAGTGAAGCAGCCCTCTGATCTCCTTCTTAACTGCTGCTTGGTGGGTGCTGATGTATCTCTTAGTGCTAGGGTTTTTGTTGGTTAGCCTTCTTAAAAGCCTGGATTTACCTCGATACGGAGGAGATTTCCATCGTCCTGCTGCCATAAACTCCCCTTCCCTGTAGCTCGAAAGATAGCGGGGTTGCTCTGTAGAGGGATTTTTTATGCAAGTCTTCTTTCTTTTCAGTTGTAGAAGCTGGTTCCGATGTGCTAAGATCCTTCCTTGTTGTTGTATGAGCGCTCCAAAGAAGGCAGCCGGGAAATAGATTAGCTCCAGAGTGGAACTATCTAGAGGATTTGGGGAAAGCATTTTTTTTTTCCTTTAGTCCTTACAGTTCCGGCCTGAGTTGATGTATGTGTTAGTTAGTTTTAGTTGATGCAATGATGCCTGAGTAGATGTTGCTCTGACATTATTGCTATCTGCCACTGTTAATCTGTAATAGATATCCTTTTTAGACAATGAATACGAACATACTTTGAAAATGTATAAACATACTAATAGCTTTCTTAATCTTAAAGCAAACAATAAAATAAACTACTGTCTGTTTGAAAATAAGGAAT
This sequence comes from Linum trigynum, assembly GCA_964030455.1. NCBI lineage: Eukaryota > Viridiplantae > Streptophyta > Magnoliopsida > Malpighiales > Linaceae > Linum > Linum trigynum. The sequence goes on from OZ034814.1 coordinate 12,078,470, forward strand.
TTTTGAATCTCAAGCCTAGACCGAACACCATTAGTTCATTTTGTATCGGGATAGTACAGTGCAGGTCCTACCTATTAATTTATACATGTATATATGTGTTGGTATGGCAGATTACAATCGATTTGTGCATTGGGCGTTGGAGGCATGGAGCTTTGACGAAAGAGATTTTGAGGGGGGCGGCTAGCTCTTGCAAGAACTGGGCTAGCCATGTCTAATGTCTTTGAATCGAATATACAATCTCCATCTCGACTGCGCATGGGATGGCCGTTGAGTTGATGTAGCTGGAAGCCCGCAACAGTGATCCCAAACTCGCGGATAGGGCATCCAGAAGCTCCCTTGCAGCTTGCTAGCTAGCTAGGCATTCTTTGATTTTGTTGTAGTCCTAATATATATAATTTGATCGGTTTCTCTTACAACTTATCTATTTATTTACTACTCATCGAGCCAGCTACAAGAGCGAGGGGAAGATAATACTATTAGACCATGCTTTACAATGTGCTGATTAGTACGGTTTATTGTGAAAGCTTGTCCCGGAAGACTAACTGACCCGTCCCGTCTCTAAGGGTCGGGACGAGTCAGTTTGTCTACAGGGACAGATTAGGGACAGGTCATTTGTTGACCCTCTAAGGGTCGGGACGGGTCGGGACAACTTAGGGACGGGTCACGTTTTGACCCTCTGACACTTAGCAACAACAAATATCTCATACTTCATTGGACCTTTTTGTAAAGTTTTAAAAGTTTAGGTACTAATTTGTAAAAATAAAAAAATTTGGGTACCAAAACGTAGTTTTACCATCAAATTTTATGGACTTATTTGCAAAAAAAAAATATTTAGGTACTAAATTGTAACAAAAAATAATTTTGAGTACCAAAACGTAATTTGTAAAAAAGTAGTGTGTTGATTAGGGTCGACCCACTGAGCCGGCCCGTCCCGTCCCAACCCTTGAGGGTCAGACAGGGTCAAGAAGGAGACAGGAACGGGACAGGACGGTTATAAATCTTGACCCTTCAGGGACGGTTCAGACAGGGACGGGACAGGCAAATTTTTAGCCTATTTACATGTGCTGATTAGTACGGTTTATTGTGAATCTTTTTTGTTTTGAAGGACTGTTGAATGTAGAGCACTTCTACTATGCTATATAGTATTGGTGCTTTAATGTACAACTTGAAGTTATACTATAACATTAAATGTATAAGTTTAGGTTATACCATAAAGGAATTTGTATCATTATGTTATGGTACAACTTTACAACTTGAAGTTGTACTATCATATAAGATACAAGTTTAAGTTGTACCATAAAAGAATTTGTACAATAAGTATAGGTACAATCTGAAGTTGTACCATAACGTTAAAGGTACAATTTCAAATTGTACCATAAAAGCAAAAACCTATAGAACCAATGTTATATAGCATTGTAAAATTCCTCTTGAATGTAAAGGTTAATTCTATATATAACAATTGCACTAAAACACTATAAATTCTGTCTCGAAGCCTAATTAGATTTTTTAGTCCTTCAAAATTAGAGAATGGAATACTTATGAGTTGTTATGATGAGTCTCAAGTTTTTGTTGGACTCGATTTTATTTTATAAGGGTGATAATTTATTGAAATCCTGTTAGCCACGTGAGGTTAAGTTGAACCCTTTGTGATTTTGCTTTCCGACAACAGGTATAGTAGAGCTTTGTTTTCAAGAACATGAAAAAAAATATAAAAGATCAAATGACTAATTTAGCTAACAATTAAGAACAAAAATATTTCAGATGATAATGAACACAAAAATATAATTAATCAACACAAAACCAAACTCATCCGGTCAAAGAGCCGGGTGGCAGTAATTAGCCCAAAAATGTCACTTGGTTTTACTCCATATGGTTCTACTCCTTTAAGTCCTACCAATTCTAAATGACAATATATTTTCTTCTAACTCTAAATTCATATCCGACAATAAGAAGTACAAAAATTTCTTCTAAAATATGGAAAAGCATATAAACAACAGTAAACTAGAACGTTTTTATCAACACATATAAATATTAACTAATTATCGCTAATGTCATAATAAAAAAATATGATAAAAATTACTTTGAAATAATGAATTAAATATTTTAGAGGATCCCAAATTATTTAAAAATATGAAGAAATTGATCAACATAAAATAAAGCAAAATTCATCCGACCAACGTGTCGTGTAAAAACTAGTTCATATAAAGGAGAAAATGAGGCTGTCATTAGTTTGTTCCTCCTCAACAGCATCATACATTGGTTGATCCTTTCCTTTGGTCCACACTCTTGCACCGTAGTATCGGCCTCAAGGATGTGATTATCGAGCAGGGTACTGAATTGGGCTCGCACTTTTCAATTGAGACATAACAGAAGCCCAAGCCCACTAGTCTGGTGTGCCTTGAAGTAGTCGAACTTCTCAGGTCCATCTATTCTCTTCCCATATTCCAAAAATGGAATAACAAATCCGAGTACCGTACGGATATGAAAAGTTAGCACTATACGACGTCGTCGGTCTTCAACCAACCTTTGAAGAAATCGAAGTTCCCTTATGGATTCCTTTTGTTAAGTTAGCTAACCTTCTATTTAATTTCTTAATCGCAGTAGAATTGTCTCCGACTTTGTCGTATCTTTGATTTTTGTGTCTAGATTGGTTTCAAAATGTAATCATTGATCTTTAATTCAATCAATATGATTATCTTTTTCTTGTAAAAATAATAATTATCTTTCGTAAAAAAAAATTGACATAGTTATTGACCCATAAATTAGTCATAGGATGCGCTCCTAAATTATGGTTATTGACAGAGTTAAATTAGTCATAAATTATGGGCAAGACAGAGTTATTGACAGAGTTAAATTATGGTTGTATGGGCAAGACAGCGAATTGAAGTTTCATTTGATTTCCTTTTGTTGAGTTCAATAACCTTCTATTTTCATTTTCCTAATCGCGGCAGAATTACCAATTTTAGTCGGTTTTTAAACTTAGGGGTCGTTTGAAAGTTGCGATTGTTAAATAGATGTATTGTTGAGAATGCATGTATAATATTATACATGTATTGTCGAATTTGATGCATTGTAGAATACAATGTTTGGTATGTGTGATTGTGTATGTCGCATCAGCTAAAAGCTGAGACAAAACAATCTCAACCCAACTATCTCAACGATCACAACTAAAAGTTGAGATATAACAATCACTCAAAATGAGTGATAGTTTCTGTCACATCACAGAAACAATCCATGTATTGTTTCTGCTAAAAAAAAAACAACGCATTGTAAACAATACATGCATAATGACAATTTCAACAAAACTATCGCAACTTCCAAATATCCCTTATTGTTTTAAACAAATAAGATCATATGATATTGATGTTGACGCATAAGTTAGTGATGGGATGCGCGGGGAGTGTCTATGAACACTTCGTATTACATAGTACAAATTTGATTGGGATTCCATAATCGGTCAAAATGTATTCCTTATCCTAATTGGATTTGCTTATTCCAAATATGATTGGGATTCCATGAATCGCCCAAAATTTCTACCTTTTCCTAATTGGATTCCTAATCATTCTCTTCCACCCTTTATTATGACCATGAACCAATCCATTCATCAAACATTCTCGCACAATTTCAATCCAAAAAATTCCCCTGTTTTCCCCCTTTGTGTCTCTGTTTTTCTCCAATGGAGATCCTCAACGTTCAATTCCGCTCCCGCCTCGATCTCCAAAACCCATCCCCCCTCCATCTCCGCGCGCCGGCGCTGCTCTCCACCCACATCCACGTCGCCACCCACTACGCCGCAACCCACCGGGACAACCTCCGATCCCCTGTCGACGGCGCCCTCACGCTCCTCCGCGAGTACTCCTCCCCCGAACCGCCGTCATTCGACTGTTTCGGCCCGCTGGAGAGAATCTACACCTCCACGCGCCAGTTCATCGACAGCGTCGCCGGTGTCCTGGCCGAAATTGGCGTGCCGGACCCGGAAGTGCACGAGTTACTGGGCTGGAACCTGGCCCGGCAGGTGGACGACCTAGCCCGGCGCGTGCCGTGCACGAGCGAGGAGCTGTGCCTGGTGTGGACGGTGGAGAAGGTGGAAGATCACTGCTTGAGATTCGCTGAGGTGGGAGGTTTGTTGATGGAAGAGCTGTGGGCGGCGCTGCGGCGGGGGATTGATGATTATGACGATGGTAATTGCGGGATGGTGGGGACGGCACCGGAGGCTGTGGCGGAATTGGCGGCGGTGGAGGTGAGAGGAGGAGAGGAGAATTGTGTGATCTGTTTGGAGGAATTGGCGGTGGTCGGAGTTGGGTCTAAGGCGGCGGTGATGATGCCTTGCAGGCATGTGTTTCATGAAGGGTGTATAGTGGGTTGGTTGAAGACGAGTCATTACTGTCCGATTTGTCGGTTTGAGATGCCGACGGCGGCGGTGGAGCCTTGTGAATTGGTTGAAGGCTAGGTGTCACTGTCCGGTGTGTCGATTTCAGATGGCCACGGCGGCGGAAGAGCAGAGTGTTGAAGTAGAGTTGTGGAGGTTCCTCCACGGAGGTTAGTTTTAGGGCGGGAGAAAAGGAGGGAGTTCAAGTTAGGGTGTTATTAGGGGAAGTTGTAATTTGTTGGTGATGGGACTAATTGACAACCATTGATGGGTAAAACTTGAATTTTGATTCTGCCTTTCTCATAGAGCTACTGAATATGTACAGACCCATCAAACCTCCCTTAAGAGGCATCCCCGACGCTGCTTCTTCTTCTTCTTCTTTGCATCTTTCAGTTTTGTTGCTGGCTTGATCACTATGTTGATGGTACCAAAATAAGCATAAGAAATTAGGTACCGCAACACCTAATGTTAAGAAGATGTTAGGAAAGGGCTCGCCGCCGGTGACTAGATCGAGGGACAAACAACGGTTAGAAAAAAAGGCTAGAGCTTGCATCGGAGAGAGCAAGGGACGATTCATCTTCTCTCTGCTCGCTTTGCCTTTGCTCGTCCTGCAAGCGGCGATGGTGGATTCGTGAACTGGAGCTTTTGGGGGTTTGGATCTGGCGCCGAGTAGAAAGGTAGGATCTTCCTACCAGATCCGCTCGCGGATTCCATGGAGGTGCTCTTCTCCGACGAGACATACGATTTCACGAGCGCAGTTGGAGAAGAGGGGAAGTGGTGGTGGTGGCGGACTTTGATTACCTGGCAGTTCCTTTTTCCTTCCCCTTCTTGCTCGGGGTAGCCTGCCAGCAATCAGAAGTTTGCTTCTGAGCGCACGAAGTTTGCTTCCGAGCGCACGAAGTTTGCTTCCGACGATGCGAATCCCGACGGCCGGCAGTTACACCTTAGGAGGCTTCAGTTTTGGGGTTTGACGGTTACAATTCCAGAGCAACGGTTCCAACTGGGATCCGTATCAGATACGCTTGTTCTTTCTCTTTCCTCCCTAATTTTAATATTTATTTATTTTCAGGAATTTAATTCTAAAATCTTTTAATTTTATTTTCCGTAACTGCTCATATATATAAACTTTTCACTAACTTTACTTAACTTTACTGTAAAAAAAAAGTAATAAAAAATATTTTTCTTTTGACCTTGTTAGCTTTTGATTCGGAGTATCCGACCAAGCCTCCATGGCTTGTTTAAGTTCATTCGATGGAGCTTAGTTGTCCTCTAGCATGGGCGCTTGTGTGTTTGTTTGTTTTTGTAGGGGCACGTAGTTTTCCCTTGATCATACAAGCATCCATCAATTATGATTCAATCTCGTGATGTGGCGCATGCGACAGGTGGAGCGATCTTGGAAGAGATTTGTTTGTCGTCTGAGTCTTTTAATTTCTTTATTTGTACTTTTACACTGAGGTTGTACAACAGGGCTGCCCACTTAGTGGCTTCTAATGCCCTTTCATCGACAGCTCGATATTGTGTCGACTGTCGCGTCTGGTTTTCTAGCGTCCTGTAATATCTATTTCATTCCCGATCTATGACAAAAAAAAAAAAATTGACAACCATTGATAAGTGTTAGTGCATTATATGGTGGTAATTTTTTTTTGTACATTCTCCAATCGAATGAAACAAATGATATTTCATAGAAAATATTATCACTCTTTTCCAATCTTGCACAAATGAATATTTTTTACTCCAATTTTCAATTACGGTAAAAGTTGTCCCTACTTTATGAACACTTTTCGCCTCATTATTGCGTTTACGAACATTCAACTCATTAAATTGTTAATAACTCAACATATATTGCTGACGTGGCTGACATGTGGCCGTTAAGTCATTCAAAAGCTTTTTACTCAAAATTCTGGGCTTAATTGCAAGTTTGGTCATTTGAATTACTAGTAAAGTTCACGTTTGCCACTAAAATTAATTTATTCCATCCGTGGTCACTTAAATTAGGTTAACAGTTCAAATTTGGCCACTGACCATTAGTCTCCGTTAACTTTTGCTGATGTGGCGGCCAACTCTCATGTTGACCGTTAAGTGAGTGACATGACAATTAAAAAAATAATTATTTTTCTTTTCCACCTAATTATTATAAAAATTAAATTAAATATATTTATTTTTATTTTCCGTTTCCTTCTTTTCTCTGCAAACCCAAAAGAGATGAGCTGGGGTAGAGGTCATGAACTCGGCCACAACACCACCGCCACCATCTATCCAGCAACCGACCACTGTTACGGTGAATGGTTTGCGGTCAAATCAGCAGGGATCTCCCAATCGGAGTTCCTACAACGAGAATAAAGGATTCTGTCCTCAATCAGCTCTCCTTATATAATTGGATACAGGGGATTGGAAATTACGACAGAGGAGGGCAAAGTTGTGTACAATTTGAAGCTCGAGTACATGCCCGACGGCACGATCGTCGACGAGATTCCACCTTGACCTCCGGGTACGATTCCGGCGACGAGTCGCACAACAACAACCTTGCATCACCCACCTCTGTTCTCCGAGTTAGAAGCCAATCCAGAGAGGACTCCTCCGAACCGGAAAAAGATACCAAGCCGATTCCTCCGACGCCATCTTCGATCTAGCTAGAGGAGCCAATGGCTCTGCTTCTGGCTGAGCCTGTGGGGGAAGACGAGGCGACAGCTGGACTCCAATTCTTCCAGGAGTGCGATGGCTCCCTTCTTCTCTGCTATATAAATTGGGAGACAAGATCACCATGATCATCACCATCGATCTTCTCCCTTTCTTCTTCCTAGATCGAGTATACATAGAACTATATTCACATTATTAGCTCTCACAACGATGAAGAGCTCACTCCCGCCGCTGATTCCTTGTTTGCTGCTATTAATATGCTTGGGGTGCTCTGCTTCGTCTCACTGGCGACTTGCTTCCACCGTCTCTGGCTTTGGCCACGGCAGCAACGTTTATATACTAGGTGTTCCGATTAGTAATGATCAAGAATTGGCGAGTGGGGTTGGGTATGTGACGCGTGAAAGGTTCACACGTCGGGATTTTGTGCGAAGAAAGGGAAAGACGAGGAGGAAATATGAGTTTATTCTTATTCTGTTAACTCAAACGTAAAATCCTAGTACTATTTATAGGCTAAGCCTACAATAACAAACCCTAAACCGATTATGAATAATAAATAAAAAAACAATAATCAAAGATTATCTCAACAAATAATAACGGAAACAATAGCCAAAATAGAAAGAGGGCAGTCGAAAATATTTGTACGCATCATTCCTCCCCCCTTAGAGCAACCTCGTCCCAAGGTTGTTATTAGTCGCTGATTCATCCACCTCCGCCTTCGCCAAAATCTCCAATCAACGCGAACACCTGATTGTTAGCACAACGGTGGTCGTAGGTGAAGCGCTCGTCGCAATTGTAGCAGAGCCCATCACGGCGTCGGCGAGCAGCTTCTTCCGGTGTTAGATGGCGAATTACTCTCCTCCCAACTGGTAGTGGCGCGCGGTTTGGCGGTGCAGGCGCAGGTGCAGGTGCTGAGACGGGAGCAGGGGCGGCCTCCAGTGGAATAGCAGCAGGCCCGCGAACAGCTCCCCGCTCGAGCCGGATCTCCTCCTCGCGAATCTTGGCCAAGGGGTATGCTTCACCGGTGTTTCGCGACGCAAAGGCGCGTATGTAGGCGGAAATCTCGGGCTTGAGGCCCCCATGTATGTCCCTAGGGGTGGAAATTGGTACAGTATCGATATCCCAATACTAAATACCAAAATCCCGAATAACGAATTACGCCCCTGAAATCAATCCCAATCCCAATCCCTAAATAATTTCGGTATCCCAATCTCAACCCCTAAATATTTTGGTATCCCAATTGGTACCTCGGTATCCCAACCGGTATTATCAAATACAAAATTAATTACCTTTGCAATTAGTAATTAAATATATAAATAAGATTTTATTATTTAATTTAGGGCAAAGAAACTAAACAAAGAGTCTTGAGTTGCCTAGAGCTAACATCTCAAGTTTTTGTAATTGGTAATCTTTAATTTGATGAATTTGAGGTTGAGAGACGACTAATACTATTGTGAAATAGTAATGTAATGATCTATGTATAATTAAATGACACTCTTGGTGGTTGAGGGTCGCGTAGTAGTGAATGAGGGAGTCTAGTTGAAAGGATAAAATACACACTAGCTTATATGTCAGTATTGATCGGTATTTCTGTATATACCAATCCCAATACCGTAATCCCTAATATCGAATAAAAATTAAAACTCAATCCCAATCCCACGAAATAATACGTGTATTCAGTAATACCAACTATAAACAAATTCGATACGGTATTCGGTATATCCCAAATACAGGTACCAAACTTCCAGCCCATATGTCCCCATCACGGCCTCCTTACTATATCCTTTGCAACGATTCAGCAATCGCTCGAAAGTTTGCTAGTAGTCTTCCACATTTCTTGTATGCCGAATTTTGGCCAATGCCTCGTGCCCCGCAGGGCTACCTTATATTATTCGGGAATGTCTTGATACCTGAAGTATTTCTCTACTCGAGCTATCCACCCCGATGGTTCTTCCTGACCGGTGAACTTGGGGAACCCGAGGGTCGCAATCCGACCCCTAAACCAAGAAGCCGCCGATTCCTCCCCGGTCCGAGTCTTCCCGGCTTCGCGGTACTTCTGGTTGCGTTCGACTGAGCCGCTCGATCCTGCTCCGGACGACGGGCCGCCAATGCTGCGCTTGGTCTTGGGCCACTGCCACGTTCCCCCCGACCCTCCCCCATGAGACCCAGGAGACTCGTTGGCCGGTCCATCTCGGTTGCCAGGCCGTTGTTCGGCCAAGATCCTTCCCATTCCTCGTGCGGCCGTCCTCCCAATCCCCTCGCCTGCGTGCCTGATTCCACATCCCCTCCGTCTCCGTTTACACGACCGCCGCCTCCAGCTCTACGTCTGGATCATTCGTCGATCTGTGTGATCGACCTCACCATTCCCCCATCTTTGTCATCGAAGGCCAGATTGCCCCATACCAGCCCGGTGAGCGGGATAGCTTCGTCCCTGCACTCTGCCCCAACGGAGACCCCTTTGACGTTGGTGTCGGCAAGATCAGACGCCTGTCCGCCGCCTCCAACTCTAAGCATTAGTCTGGCAAAGAGACATTGCAAATGGGTCCTTGCCAAACAGCTCCTCGAATTTTGGTGGAGATATCACACATAACTCATAGCCGATGCAAGCCTTTTCCACCTCAACTTTGTCCTTAGCCTGGATGCCGATTGCTTCTTCAACCCCCCTTCCTTCCTTGGGAAAAGATCAAGAACTTCCTCTGCTTCACTTTTGACATCCTCCACAACTTCTTTCCTCATCCTTTCTCACTCTTCTTCTTTCAGCACGGATTGGAGAGCAAGTCACCAAGTAATTTCTTTGATGAGATCATCTTGCATCTCCTCACACATGCCCACCTCTTCAAAGCTCTTTGTGGGATGTGGAAAGGTGTGGTTGGCTAAAACAGGACATTCCTGATCATGATCATCACGAGAGCTCTTCGTGGCAACTTTTGTCTGCTCCACAATGTCCTTGTAGCCTCCTTCATCCTATTCTTCTTCTATGGTAGCAGAAAGGGGATCTTGAGCAAGTTGTGCACAAACTTGCTCAAGATCCTCGAGTCTCTTCTTAATGCTCAAGAGGGTCTCCTCTGTTTCACGGTAGGATAACTCAGTTTGGGGAAAAACTTGACACGCTACGACACAACACCTAACAATGGCCAAGTGTAACCAATGAAAGGGACTGCAGTATAATGGTGCAAGTAATAAATATCGAATACTCGGGTCTCTAGAGTTACTATTACTCAGCTTCAGTTCATATCTAGCAAACTAGATTAAGGATTGATTTACTAAACCACTCTACTAACTACTGTACTAATTACAGGTTGGGAACTCACTTAGGTATGATTCCCCCTAGCTCGTCAACTAGGTCCAAGTTGTAATTCCCTTTGGTTGTTTTACTATTGATTAGACTGCAGAAGATCCGAAATTAGCTTGAAATCTCTTAAGCTGACCAAGCCCTCTTAGACAGAATACCCGACAGGCGACTAGCCTTCACCAGGATAGACTGCTAAGGCGATTCACACAGATCAACTTGGAGCATATTCCAGTATAAAGCAGTGAATTGACTGACTCTCGTACAATCAATTCCCTACTAGCAATTGAGAAAGCTCTATTAACCCAATAAGATTCTATCTATCATAGGTTAAAGAAGAAATCAAGAGAATTTGATCAGGATTCAATTGACTCAATAAATCATGCCTCAATCGATTATAATCACACAATATAGCATTCAAAACTTCATACAAGAAAGATCCTAACATATGGAATTAGGGTTCCTCAAAACCTAAGTGAAGGGAAGTTACTTCATAGAGTAGAGAGAGACTGCAGAAATCTGATCTAGATCTTCAATCTCCATCTCCAAGCTTAATTCTCTAGCTCCAATGGTGAAGAAATCCTCCAAAACAGCTCCAAGAATGGCTCTAGATCACCCTCTCTCGCTTTGGTTCGTCCCTTGGGTGTTTGGGATCCAAAACCCAGCTCTCCCTCTCCAAAAATCACAAAACAACTTTTATACCTGCTGAAACTCGCACCCCCTACTTGCACGGTCATGCAAATTGAGGTTTTGGCCGTGCAAAACCCCTGGGAACTCACACGGCCGTGCATAATTTTACACGGCCGTGCACAATTTCCACCATGCACTCCTAAGCTTCATTGATCTCGTTTGAGCTCGTTTGACCTCCGATTCAGGTGCCGTTTGATTCCAGATGCTCATAGTCTTTTCCTCTTTCTTTTCATGAAAAGATTTCATGATTATTTGTCAATAAAATGAGGTATAAATCCATTCTTCCTCAAGTCATTCCCGAGTTTCTCACCCGAGTCGCCAATTAATCTCCTATTGACTTGAAACTTGCGCCTAGGCTTCACTTTACATGCTAGGACCTGAAATGTGACAAAGGAACACAAAATAGCGTAAAATAGTCCAAGAAATCAATAAATCAAGCCAAAATGATCAAGAAACGAGGGTGCAAACATGTGCAAATACGAAGTTATCAAATTCCCCCACACTTAACTGTTTGCTTGTCCCCAAGCAAACCTGACTCAAACCAATGCAACTCTCAAGACCTTTATAGAAACATGCAACCACGATCGTCGGTAGAGGACGTTCTAAATCATTTAGTCGCTTACGTGGTCAACCAATGCACAAGACACCTCTTAGATTCTTTGGCGAGAACTCTAGTCCCGAGTCGGGATCATGCCAAGTAGTGATCGGATGACAAGTGATTCGTGGACAAAGAGACTCTAAAAAACTGAAAGGTCATGGACTCACTTTTTTAGGTGCTCTATTTTTTTTATCCTTTAAAGATGGTTGGAACCCCTTTTATCTTTTTCTTTGTTTTGTTGTTTGTTTTTTCCAAGGGTCCCAACCTGTTATTTCCAAAAATGGGGCTCCTACCTATTAAAGGTTTTGAGGGAGCCCGACTCTTACCGACCATGCCGGGAGCAGATGTCTCGAGCCTCGTGCAGGGAAAAGAAATGTAAGGGAGTTGGAGGTAGTAGGTGGAAGTTGGGAACGGATTCCCGTCTCCCCTTACACACTTTCGCCCTATTCCACACGAGAGACATTATTTTGAAAGCACAGTTTAGAGCACCTTTTTCAAAACATGATACTGGAGTCCACGACAGGTAGAGAGTCATCGATACCACACGATTCAAGTGTCCTAAGATCACTAATTCTCACAATCAACCAACACAATATGAAGAAGAAATGAGACTTCTTAATGCATCAACATCCTCCATAGTGCTACAACTACCTCCCTAGGTTGCATGATACTATAAAAACTGTCAATTCAAAGCATACTAAGCTGGAAATTGCAGGGAACATGTACTTGGAGCCCTCAAATCAAAATTTGGACAGTGGACTAGGCTCCAAACATACACAAACAACCAAACATTCACATGCAAACATAATGGAACATCCCCCCACACTTAAGCATGACATTGTCCTCAATGGAGAAAAAATAAGGAGGGTAGAACAAAGTTACCAGATCAAGTGTGAATGATGGTGGACGGGCCAGGCGGTGCATTCCAGGAGGAGAGAGATCAGTCAGAACACAAACACCACACAAAATCTCACAAAGGTTGAGTTATTGACTCTAAAAGCAAAAGAAAAACTGACTCAACCGAAGAGACATAGGGAAAGAAAGTGCAAACCGACTGGTTGGGTTGCCTCCCAACAAGCGCTTCTTTCACGTCGTGAGCCAGACGGTGGCTCTTAAGTTTCGGTCCATGCTAGAACCTCCTTGAAGTTGAGGTTCTCGTCGGCGATGCGGAGTCTCAAGTCACGAGCATGTGGTATGACAGGTGATGTAGGGTCGTGTACTTGATGAATATGAAGTCTCCACCCGCATAACCTCTTCTTTTCTTCCTCTCTCGCCTCATTGCCCCAAACCAGATATGACAAAATCGACTGACCACCATCGCGTCCACCAAGAGGGACTGATGTCGATGTGGCCTTGGTCTGGCAAAGAGACATTGCAAATGGGTCCTTGCCAAGCAGCTCCTCGAATTTTGGTGGAGATATCACACGTAACTCATAGCCGATGCAAGCCTTTTCCACCTCAACTTTGTCCTCAGCCTGGATGCCAATTGCTTCTTCAAACCCCCCCCCCCTTCTTTCCTCAAAATTTGATTCCTCCCTTGGGAAAATATCAAGAACTTCCTCTGCTTCACTTTTTTCATCCTCCACAACTTTTTTCCTCATCCTTTCTCGCTCTTCTTCTTTCAGCACGGATTGGAGAGCAAGTCGCCAAGCAATTTCTTTGATGAGATCATCTTGCATCTCCTCACATATGCCCACCTCTTCAAAGCTCTGTGTGAGATGTGGAAATGTGTGGTTGGCTAAAACAAGACATTCCTGATCATGATCATCACGATAGCTCTTCGTGCCAACTTCTGTCTGCTCCACAATGTCCTTGTAGCCTCCTTCATCCTCCTCTTCTTCGATGGTAGCAGAAAGGGGATATTGAGCAAGTTGTGCACAAGCTTGCTCAAGATCCTCGAGGCTCTTCTTAATTCTCTAGAGGGTCTCCTCTATTTCACGGTAGGAGAACTCAGTTTGGGCAAAAACTTGACACGCTACGACACAACACCTAACAATGGCCAAGTGTAACCAATGAAAGGGACTGCAGTATAGTGGTGCAAGTAATAAATATCGAATCCTCGGGTCTCTAGAGTTACTATTACTCGACTTCAATTCATTATCTAGCAAACTAGATTACGGGTTGATTTACTAAACTACTCTGCTAACTACTCTACTAATTACAGGTTGGGAACTCACTTAGGTATGATTCCCCCTAGCTCCTCAACTAGGTCCAAGTTGTAATTCCCTTTGGTTGTTTTACTATTGATTAGACTGCAGAAGATCCGAAATTAGTTTGGAATCTCTTAAGCTGACCAAGCCCTTTTAGACATAATACCCGGCAGGTGACTAGCCTTCACCAGGATAGACTGCTAAGGCGATTCACACAGATCTCATCTACTTGGAACGTATTCCAGTACAAAGTAGTGAATTGACTGACTCTCGTACAATCAATTCCCTACTAGCAATTGAGAAAGCTCTCTTAACCCAATCAGATTCTATCCATCATAGGTTAAAGCAGAAATCAAGAGAATTTGATCAGGATTCAATTGACTCAATAAATCATGCCTCAATCGATTATAATCACACAATATAGAATCCAAAACTTCATACAAGAAAGATCCTAACATATGGAACTAGGGTTCCTCAAAACCTAAGTGAAGGGAAGTTACTCCATAGAGAAGAGAGAGACTGTAGAAATCTGATCTAGATCTTCAATCTCCATCTCCAAGCTTGATTCTCTAGCTCCAATGGTGAAGAAATCCTCCAAAATAGTCCAAGAAATCAAAAACTCAAGCCAAAATGATCAAGAAACGAGGGTGCAAACATGTGCAAATACGACGTTATCAAACGTTATCATCCACCCCTTTGAGCTTCTCTTCGGGTGCGATTTGATCCGTGGTCCGCCTTTGGTTGTCCCTTTCGTTGTCCGCTTGGCCGGCAAACAATACCTCCATTCGCCGTAGGATCTCTTCGAGATCCCGTCGTCGCGTAGCCCCCGCTTACTCCTTTTATTGGTATATCTTGGCCTGGAGTGACGCATCAATTTGGTCCAGGCGGAGGTAGCGGGATGGGAGTAGGGGTTGGATATATTTTATTTCATTTTTATAATAATTAGGTGGAAAATAAAAAAATAATTATATTTTTTAATTGTCACGTCACTCATTTAACGATCCATAGTGAGAGTTGACCGCCACATCAGCAAAAGTTAACGGAAACTAATGGCCAGTGACCAAATGTGAACTGTTAAACTAATTTAAGTGACTATAGATGGAATAAATTAATTTTAGTGGCAAACGTGAACTGTACTATTAATTCAATTGACCAAACTTGCAATTAAGCCCAAAATTCTGTTTTGAAACTTAAAATAAAATTTGGGTTGAAATTCCCTTTCGGAACCATGTCTTTTTTTGTACATAAAATTTGTATGTAGAAAAGAAATTAGGTTTTTTATTTTTTAATGAATGTAATAATGAGGTGGAAAATATAAAATTTTATTTTGTTATTTTTAATAATTTTTAATTGCCACGTCACATATTTAACGGTCAACTATGAAAGTTGACTGCCACATAAGCTAGAGTTAACAGAAATGGACGGAGAGTGACCAAACTTGAACCATTTAACTAATTTGAGTGATCAAGATTGGATTTAAATATTTTCAGTGACCAAACATGAACGTTTTTTGTAATCTCAGTGACTAACAATGCAATTAACCCGTACAAAAAAGGTATATCTCAAGCTTACCAGCTTCAACGTAATTTAAAGATTGTAGGCCATGCTCCACACCAATGGAGCATAATTTGAAACGGAGTAAAGATAGTGGAGATCTTCTAGAAGATCAAACGTTTTTATGAAGACTGGTAGGCAGTCTTATTTATCTCGTACACAACATATATCTCATACATTGCACAAGTTGTGAGCCTAGTTCATGGGAGCAGCAAGGACGACACATTGATGACGGGTTGTTCTTTCAGTAGGAGGGGAACCCAGGATCGAAGCCTTCACAGATGTCGATTATGCAGGGTGTCATTGGATACTAGATACCTCGTGGTGTTTTCGTTATGGGAACACTTTCGTGCCATGGAGATGTAGAAAGCAAGATAGAGTCTCAAAGTACTCAACTGAAGTATAGTATCGGTTCATGTTTGAGGTAAGTTAAAAAATGAGTTGGCTGCAACGTTTGTTTAAGGAATCAGGAGTTGGATATCATGTTTTCTATGGTGATCAATGGAGACAACACTATTGCGATTCAGATAGCGATCAATCCAGTCTTGCATGATCGAATAAAACATATAGAAGTGCACATGTTCACCATATTCTTCAGTTGGTACTAGAAGGAACTATCCACCTTCAATATATGATAACATATGAACATACAATTGACGAGTTGACCAAGGCTGTAGCTTCAAGCAGACATTGATCGTTCTCTCAAATTGATACTGAGAATCTAACATCAATTTGAGCGAGGGTACTTATCGTGCTCATGAGTCATGACGTGGCAACTTGGAGGGAAAGAACAAAAACAGAAGAGACAAATGGTAAAAACGTCGTGTGGGTGATGTGGCAACTCGAGAGGGAAAGTGCTCACTAGACACCGCCACATGGCAACTGGCATGAGGCATCAATCTCGTCATCGTCCGATAAAGATTCCGTAGAATCACACACCCCAATCGCCAACCGTTGATTTTGATTACTTTCTCACTCTCCCTTTCTCTCTGACTCACGTCACACAACACAATTGTGTTTCAGACTCGAAAACCTAAAAAATAACGAAAGCATTTACGAATCCAATCACCAGACCAGAGATCACTTTTTCCTCTTTTCAATCTCTAGGGATTTTGTTCTTCCCCAATTTGTATCGAGGTTTGACATTGTTCGTTTTGGGCGGGTTATGGTAGATCGAAATGTCCGGTAGCATTAGCGACGATGACGGCGGCGTTACCAAGCCATACGCTGCCGAGCAGGAGCAAGATGACGGAGGAGCTGTGAGTCCCGA
Source organism: Linum trigynum (assembly GCA_964030455.1). Classification (NCBI taxonomy): domain Eukaryota; kingdom Viridiplantae; phylum Streptophyta; class Magnoliopsida; order Malpighiales; family Linaceae; genus Linum; species Linum trigynum. The sequence goes on from OZ034814.1 coordinate 12,095,024, forward strand.
AATTACTGCCGATCAGGTACGCTCGAAATTATCGTTTTCATTATTTACCGGATCGTAATTATGCTGGATTAAGAAGAGAGGACAATCGATTTCAATTTGGTGCTTCCTCGTCTCTTTGTTGTTTGCTGAGTGACGAGAGTGAAATGCAGGGAGGAAGAGGTTCAGTTTCGATTCCTCACACGGAGAGTAGGGAAGACATGTTCGTGGACGCGAATGACGTTATTGTTCAAGAAGTTCAGTCCCAAGAATCGGAGAACGAGAGCGAATTGAAGGATGAGGATGAAGGTGAAGATGAATCTTCTACCTCAGAAGTTGTCGTCCAAGGACTAAGCGCAAAGCTCGAGAATGCGCTGGCGGAGAAAGAGGGTATCGAGGAGGAGTTAAAGGTCTGTACTCTCGATCGTTTGCTGTATGCATGAATGGGTTTTGATATGGTATTTTTTTTTATTGAGTTGTCCATTTCATTCCGACTGCAGGAAGAAAGGGAGAGCTGCGCCAGGGAGGTTGCTGGTCTCCGTGAGCAGCTGAAAGGTCTGGCCGATGGATGGTCGGCTGATGGGGAAGCGGGTACTGATGGTTCGTTGGCAGAGATGATAAATGAATGCTCCCAGTTTGTTAAAGTTGCTCTAGCACAGAAGCTGCAAGCTGAGAAGACCATGACTGAACTTCATCAACAGATTGAAGATCGGAATTTGAAGGCTCAGGGGAGTCAGGATGTTGAAGTGGTTGTAGATAGGATGATGTCATCGCTTGCCACAGTGGTTAATCCAGGGGAATTACTGGACTATTCTGTTCTTGGGAAAGCTGCTTATGTTGAGAGAAGTGCTTCTCTGTTGATGGAGCAGTATGCTTGGATTCTATACGAGATTGATCAATTCAGACATTCCATGGCAGAAGCTGGTTCGAATATTGAATTACAGGGGGACTATGCTTGGGGATCTCTGTTTGCAACTGCTAAAGCCGAGTTTCTTGAACTAAAGAGAAGAGAAGTAGAAACGATGGAAAATATAGCTCGTTTGCAGGACGAAAGCAGGAAATTGGCTGAAGAACTTCAGCAGGCTAAGGATGCTTCAGATGTGGTGAAAGCAGAACTCGAACGTGAAAAGACCAGGTCTGCTAATACGAAAGAAAAGCTTAGTATGGCTGTGACGAAAGGGAAGGCTTTGGTTCAACAACGTGATTCGCTGAAGCAGTCTCTAGCTGAGAAGGGGAGTGAGCTTGAAAAATGTTTGAAGGAATTACAGGAGAAAACAAGTGCAGTTGAAGCTGCTGAGCATTGTAAGGAGGAATTAGCTAAATATGAAAATTTGGCTGCATCTTTGCAGGAGTTGCTATCTCAGTGGAATGTGGTGCTTGAAAGCTTTGAAGATCTACAGTCAATGGATCTGGAAGGGAAGTTGAGGTGGATTGTAAAAATTCTTACAGAAAAGATGGCAATGTTTGATAATTTTGAAGAAATCTTTTCTCAGGCATCAGTCCCTGAGGAACTGAAAACGGAAAGTGTTACTGTGAAGCTGAAGTGGCTTTTAGATTTGGTTATATCACTGAAGGAAACACTTTCACTGAAAGACAATATTCTAGGGGACTTTGAACAAACTCTTGCTAAAATAAGTATACTGGATGAAGTTCAGCCAGAGGAACCAATTAGTAGGTTGAAATGGCTAGTTGAGGAAAAGCAGAAATTGGAAGATGAAATTGCTAAAGCTAAGGAAACTGCCCAAGATGAGATTGACCGGTTGGCTGCTTCACTGGCAGCGGAGATTCAAGAGAAGGAATATTTGAAGACAGAGCTGGATGGATTGACAGGCAAGCATGAAGAGATGGTGGAAAAGGAATGCCGAGTTTTGTCAGAGAGGGATGAGATGGTGAAGATGTTGGTTAATGGTATTGGAGTGGACATAGATGGTCTAGAAGGGTCGAATCATAGTTTCTCTGATATGAGCTTTATGATCGCTAGATGCTTAGACAAGATGAAAGAAAAGAACAGTGCTTCATTTGCTATTTCTCCTGCTGATGTTGAGTTCTTTGACAAAATGCAGAGTGGTCTGTATATCAGGGATCAAGAACTAATGCTCTGTAAGACACTTATAGAAGATGATGAGCGGGCGAGATCAGATCTGTTGGATTCCCTCAGATTAGCATCTAAGGAGCTTGAAGCGTTGAGGGGGGAAAATGAGTTAATGACCAATGATCTCAATAGATCAGAAGAAAAATCTTCCTTGCTGAGGGAGAAGTTGTCCTTGGCAGTCAAGAAAGGCAAGGGATTGGTGCAGGATAGGGAAAATTTGAAACTTCTTCTAGATGAAAAGAAGTCGGAGATTGAGAAACTGAATCTAGAGATAAAGCGGTTATCTGCTGATTTAGCACAAGTTGAGAAGTTGGAGTCTGATCTTGTTGCCGCAAAAGATCAACGAGATAAGTTTGAGCAGTTATTATTGGAAAGCAACAATTTCCTGCAGAAAGTAATGGAGTCAGTTGACCACATCACTCTTCCTGTCGAATCAACTTTTGAGGATCCCATTGGGAAGATGAAATTGTTTGCTGACTACTTAAGTGAGTGCCAGCTTGCTAAGGATAATTTAGAGCAAGAGTTAGATCGTATGAATGAAGAATCAAGTGTTTTGGCTAGTAAGTTAGCAGAAGCACAGCAAAATCTGAAATCTGCAGAAGATGCATTGTCAGGTGCAGAGAATCACATTTTGGAGCTCACTGCAGAAAAGAAGAAAGTGGAACTAGACTGGCAAAAGGCATTAGAAGAAGTCAAATCCCGGACAAGCGAGTTCACTGAAGCTAGTGCAGCTAAAATATCTCTTGAAGATGCATTGTCGTTGGCAGAGAATAATATTGCTGTACTTGTTAAAGAAAGAGAAGAGGCTCTAATTAGCAAGGCTGCGGTTGAAACTGAGTTCGAAAAGGTGAAAGAAGAAGTGTATATTCAGGCTGGCAAACTGACTGATGCATACAAATCTTTGAAGTCTCTAGAAGACACTCTCTCTGAGGCAGAAGCCAAGATGGCTTTGCTCACTGAAGAAAACAACAGTTTCCAGGCTGGAAGAACCAATTTGGAGAATGAATTAAGGAAAATGAAAGATGAAACTGCTGGAAAGCTGGATGATTCCTCCTCAACTATTAAATCGTTGGAGGATACTTTGTCGAAGGCTACACTTGACATTGCTTCACTTAAAGATGACAAGAGGATTGCTGAACAGGAGGTATCTACATTGAGTTCCAAGTTGAATGCTTGCATGGATGAGTTATCTGGAACCAGTGGCAGCTTGGCTAGCAAGTCTGTGGAGCTAGTCCGTCATCTCACAGATCTTCAGATGCTTACGAAGAATGACGAACTGTTATATGTGATTAGGGATCGTTTCGAGAAGCAATTTCAAAACCTCAACAATATGGATCTCATGCTCAAGGACATGAACAGCTTTTGTGCTAAAGGAGATTCACAAATGCTGCAGATCCATCCCATAAAGGTAATGATTGACAGGGAGTGTTTGTTTTAGCTTTTTGCTAGAAACAGAGTGACTGATTTTCTGCAAGTTTTAGATTTAGCAGGACTGAAAAGGAAGTATGCTTGGAAAAGTTCTATAAAAACCTGAATTGATGAAAATCTGAGATATTTTTCTAGAATTTGTAGGATGGTGGATAGTTTTGAGGGGATTCTTGGATGGGTATACAACTAAGATGACCTTTTTTTAGTGAGTTGCTTTTTGATTCTAATAATTTAAGTCATTTTGAGAAGTTAGGTTGTAGAAGTGTCTGCATCAGCTTTCAATTGGCCTTTTTTAAGCGGAAACAAACTCAGTCTCTATCTTTTTCTCTCCCGCAGTTTCAACTTTCAATGGCTGTTTTTTAACGCTCTGTTTACAACCTTGCAGGATGATTCACACTCAAATATAGCTTTCCCATATGACATTGGTAGTACTACTCTAAGTGCTGAGATGGAAAACGGGGACGTGGATTCAGCTGATTTGGACAATGTTTCATTGTACTTTAAGAAGTTTAGTGACGGTTTACAGCTGAGGAACAAAATTGTTGCTGAGAATTTCGAAGGATTATCGAGCTTCATAGACGAGTTTGTTGAATCTTTAGTAAGCAAATTAAGGTCAACAAAGGATGCTGTAACCGTCACCTTTGAGCGAATGGAGTCCATGAAACAGAAGATGATGGATTTGGAAATTCAAAAAGGAGAACAAGATGGAGCCTTGGCATCTCTAGAAAAAGAGCGTGAAGTTTTGCTCTCTGCATGCATCAATGCTACAAGAGAACTGCAGAGTGAATTAGTGAACAGTCTGCTGGACCTGAAGTCTGTTCCTGAGCTTGAAAAGCTGAACCATTTGATTCCATCTGTTAATGAAGAGTCATATGATGCTGGACAAACTGAATCAATTGTTGAGGCTCAAAATTTGTTATTGGCTGCAAGAAAGGTTCGAAACCATATGAAAGTATTTGAAAGTACGAGTACAGTGGCGGCTGCTGTGATTAAAGATTTGGAGAACAAAGTGACAGCTAGTGCAGGAACATCTGAAAGCATCCTAAGAGAGAGGGACTTTTTCCAAGGTAGGGTTTTGGAATTGGAGAGTGAAGTAGAAGCATTGCAGAATTCGTGTCAGCAACTGGGGTCTGAACTAGGAGATCAGGTGAACATTGTAAGAGAAAGGGACCTACTTCAGAGTAGAGTTGCAGAGTTGGAGGCTGATGTAGAAGGAAAACAAAATTTGTGCCAGCAGTTGAAAGCCAAGCTAGGAGACTACGAAAGCATATTAAATGAAAGGGAATTACTTGAAAGTAGGTCTATGGAGCTACAAGCAGAAGTAGAAGCTTCACAAAAAGCATGCCAGCAGCTGAGCTCAAAACTTGTGGACCACGAAAGCATTGTACGAGAAAGGGATCTACTTCACAGTAGGGTTGCCAAGTTGGAGAGTGAACTAGGGGATTATAATAACTTGGAGGAGAAGTTAAAGGAAAATGAAGCGAAGCTTTCCACTTTGCAAAGCAATATATCTACGAAAGAACAAGGTAAACTTCTGTCGATGTTTTAACTTAATTTTTAACAGGTTAATGGCAATCTCTGAACTATTTCTGATTATGAAACACATACCTCCACTATTAGTTTTATCAAGCATATCGCTATAATATAGCTTTTATTTGTTTTTAATCTAGATTCCATCCAAAAAATTTAAAAGGAGTTACAATTGTCACAGCATCCTCTGGATGACTCATGCCACATGTAAAAAATCCATGTTTTCTCCTTCAATTCGACTTTGAAACCCCACATTTCGTGGGGCTTAGACTAATTGACAGGATCTAGTTGAGGGGGCGAAACAGATTTCCAGCATACATGGTATGTTGATTCTTCAATGACGTGTTTTCTAAGCATGGGTCGACCCGTTGGTAATGATTTGGACGAAAGTTTTTTGGACGAAAGTTTTAAAATAGGGTTAGAAATGGATAAGCGACATAGTATAATGACTTATTTGTTAAAATATACCGCATACAGATGTATTTCTTAGAAAGTTGCCATTTAACCCATTTTTAAAACATTTTGTTGCTTTACCAAGTACAGAATTTTGCTAACCAGTTCGTTAATCATTCTCCTTTCAGAAAAAGCTGAAGACCCTCTTATGTCAACATCAGAGCTGCGAACTCTTTTTGACAAAATCAGTAGTATCGAAATTCTTAATTCAGAGTTAGAAGTAGGCGGAACAGTTGGATCATCGCATAGTTCAGTTGATGTAAATAAACTATTCTACATAGTCGATAGCGTGTCACAATTATATAATGAAATAAATGTATTAGCTTCGGAAAAAGATAAGCTACAGACGAGCCTATCTCAACAGATTCTGGAAGTTGAACTTCTGAAGGAAGATGTTCGAGCTCATTCCAGAAATCAAAAAGATCTGGAAATAACGAAGGGTGAGATTTCCGAGATGACAGCTGGCTTGGAGAGAGTAATTAGTGCATTAGGAGGTAATGAAGTTGTTGCAGCAGCAGATCCAAACCCTGTTGGTCCAGGGAGACTTCTGCAGCAACTGGAAAAACAGGCTAATGGACTGCTCTCCGAAGCTGAGAATGCAAAGTCCCATGCTCTTGAGCTCGGCAACAGGCTGCTCGAGAGCCAGAAGGTTGTTGATGAATTATCGTCTAGGGTCAAAATGCTCGAAGATTCGGTTCAAAATAGAAGTGCGCAGCCTGAGATTTTCCAGGAGAGGACTATCATGTTTGAAGGTTCATCTCGGCCAAGTGGGTCAGAGATATCCGAAGTTGATGATGCAGTAAGTTTGCTACATCATTGTGTGTTAGCTAGCTGATCACTCATTGCTGGTACTGCTGCATCTTGCAGTTATTCTGAATGCCATTATGGTTTCTTGCAGAGCTCGGTTGGGAAGAATTCCTCGCCTCCCGTACCAAAGGCTGCTCACGTGAGAACAACAAGAAAAGGTTCAACAGACCATCTAGCAATCAGCATCGACACAGAATCAGCCACTCTTATCAACAAGGAAGAAACCGACGAGGACAAAGGTTCCCATTATGATATATCTTCTGTTTTAATTCCTCGAGAATCGTAAAAGTGAAGAACATTAACTGTTTTTTTCCTGTTCCAGGTCATTTGTTCAAGTCTCTCAACACATCAGGCCTAATCCCAAAGCAAGGGAAGTCTCTAGCAGATCGAGTTGACGGAATCTGGTAAAGTGCCCCGAAACCAAAGTCTTGAGTCGCTGCTGAGTGATGTGTGAAAACTTGGGCATGCATATTTATTGACTGCGAACAATGTTGCAGGGTATCTGGTGGTAGGAATCTAATGAGTCGTCCAAGGGCAAGGCTTGGCCTGATAGCCTATTGGCTTCTGTTGCACGTATGGGTATTGGCAACAATTCTGTAACACACACAGCAAAGAAGGAAGGATTTGAAGAAAAGGAGGAAAATCACCGTGATGGAAGCCTTTCTGTATCGTAGTTAAGAAGGGAAATTTCCATCTGATTCGTTCATTGTGTTTCCATTACCTACCTCTTGTTCATATATTGTCTAGAGTTCCCTCATTTGTTCTCTGCAAGTCATGTTTTAGGATCCCTGCAGAGATGAAAGAACAACAAATAAAAGGGGGAAAGGTCAAGCCTTTGTGTTTTTGCTTGCTTTGTAGAGAAGGGAAATTTGTAAACCATTTGTATTAACTGTTTAGACCACAGGTGTTCATAATTTCCCAGTTACAGAAATTTGTTAAATGTGGAAGTTATAGGTATCAACTCTTGATTCATCTGTTTAACCATTGAACTATCTTAAACTCTCAAAACTGAGAGGCCATTGGTGGCCAGCCACGTGCCGTGAACCCGGAACTGATAACGATAAGCCAGAAACAGGGAAGAAGAAAGTATGAGATATTCGCACTTCTCCCAGCCATTTTTGCCGGCGGGAAGCTAATTCTTGGACTGGTTCTAGTAATATGCTCATCTCGATTCTTGCTACTGAAGACATGGCCGGATTTCAGAGTCCTCTGAAGCAGCAAGACGAGCAGGTTAGGAAGGAAGGAACCCTATTGATTGGTTCTCAGTGGATGGTTTCAGGGAGGAAATCGCATACATTGATCTGCTGATATTTTGCAGGTTCTCACATCTCTCGAGCGTCTAGATTACGTACCGTTTGCCCTTCTGCCCGGAGTTAGCGAGGTAAAGGTTCCAATTACATTGAAGCAATTCCTTCTCGTTAACATTGTTGTTGGTGAATTTGGAAGCCTCTCCCTCTTCAGGGGCTCTGGAGCCCTGCAGCCGCTCTTTGGAATGGACTTGAAGAGTGTTCTTGCTGTTGCTGCCTTGTTTGAATGAACAGCCAACTGCTTGAATTTGCTTCTGGCCAGTTCTCTCTAAGTCCACCTTTATGTTCATGATTCTTGTCAATTCCCCCTCTCTGCAGGGAGAACTTCGTTGGCTGCATCTGTGGCTACACCACGACAACATCCTCAAGCATTGGAGGGATCTCATCGAGCTGCAGCAGCCAATCTTGGAAGGCATTGAATTAGTCTATAACTTGGTTAGCCCGACTTTTCCCTCGTAATTATAACTATAAGATATCTCATTCATTTTTTTTTTAATAAAGGAGCTTCCTCCTTGAATGAAACCTTGTTTTTGAATATAACAATACAAACAGCAGATTGGAGGTTCTTATGCTCCTTTTTGGTGGTTACTGAAAAATGAACAAGGTGCATTACAAAGATCTTTTCTTGAATGTTAAGGGAGAAACTAGTTTGACAAAACAACAATCCAAAAGAGGAGGCATAGTAAGCGTGAAAGAGTAGTAAGAAACCGTTCGAGCTCTCCAGACCGGTCAACATATCTTTCCTTGTTGGTATTTCCATTACAACTCAAATCATTAAAAAAAGGAAAAAATATTTCTGCTTCTGAGATTCCCAAGTGCTGTTCCTGCTAAAGACAGGGAGTGTCGGAGCTAAACTATACACTGAAGCTATCCCCCTCTCCCAGGAAATGCAGTCTTGTTGCTGCTTGATGACAATGTCGTCTTGTTCAGACTCACCGTGTTCTGCAATGTAAGGCTGTTGATAACTTCTAGGGCTAAAGGGGATTGTTCTTGTCTCCTTGTACTTGCCCTCAAGCCAATGGGGATGATCTCATGAATCAATTAAGCCGGACGCCTTCTCAAAATGATTCTCGAGCTTAATTAGCATCTACCTGAACTGGATCCAGGCTGTATATGAAGTTCCATTTCTTAAATCTTACACATGTATATATGCCAAAACACTAGATCTCTACATTATATGCAGGTTCTTGGCTGATATGAAAGCGGAGTAATTTGTTCCTTCCTCCAATTTGGTATAACTAGCTGTTCTTTCTCCTTTAGATGTTTGTGACAGTTTGCTGCAGCCTGCACTATGTTTGAGGTAAAAACTCTACTGCAACTTCAGTTACCAGTTCCATATTCAACTCGCAATTGTGTTTTCTTTCTGACTTAAGCTTTTCATGAATATGTTTTCTGTTTCTTTCTGTTATGTGTTATGATGGGAAAGTTTGAGAAGGGAGATAAAGAGAGGAGGAAGCAGGAGAGGGAGAGACTGAAGCAGGAGAAGAAGTGGAAAAAGAAGAAGGAGAAGAAGAGGAACAAGAGGAATAGGAAGAAGAACAACAATGGGAGTAATGATGGTGGCTCGTTGCCAAGGTTTGGGGACTGGGATGAGAGCGATCCATCATCAGCAGACGGTTACAGTGCCATATTCGACATCGTTAGGAAAGAGAAGAACACTGGGTTTTGTGTTAGGAATATGTCCTTCAAGCTGGCTGATCAAATCAAAACAAGGAGGAGAGGCAGGCTCCGCCGTTTCCTCAAATCTTTGAAGGTAAGCAGTGTATATCAAAATTTCCTAGTAAACTTTTACAAGTTTACGCTTTGAAGAGTTTACTTAATCAAGTACGGTTGCTGTCTGTTATAGAATCTTTCGCTTACTCCATGTAGAATCCAAAGGTTTCAACAGGGTATGAATGGAAGGGTGAATTCTTGTGGTTGTTGCAACTTTGAGAAGAGGGATTTTGCTTTTCAAACTTCGAGTATTCTTTATTCACCGATTTTAGCAGATTGATTTTAAGATATGCAGCATGACAATATGAAAAGTTAACATGATCCATGAAATCTTGCGATTTTCTGTTCTCCTTCTACACTCCCAACTCTGTCCCGTCGAATCTGTAGTTTCTCACCAACTTAGAAGTTAAGTAGTACAATAGTACTGGTCAGAACTGGTTTCATATGATGAGGTTCTTTGGTTGATTTATCCAGTCCCTGATGTTTTTGCAGAGATGGTGGAGTTGCTTGTGAAAGAAGTTTGCAGAGGGAGGTAGGAGAACAGTGGATCAATCAATGGCTAGCAAGTTTTGATGCTGCCTGCCTTTGTGTTTCTACCCTGCTGTGATGTTTGGCTTAAGAAAGAAGGGATCCATGTTGGTTATATATGTTGATTTTTATTCGTTTTAGTGCAACACCTTTCCCCCTCTTTTGGGGGAGCTATTATGTTTTATTAGATGGCCGCAAATCTCATGTCTTTATGTCTTGATAGAACTTATGGGTTCGAATTGCAAACAGTTGGCTCGAGTTTGAACGATGTTGTTATTTCTATTCACGTAGGGGATCGTGAAAGAAAGGATCAAACTTGGGGATGTAGGTTGCCTCCTGGTAAGAACCAGAGCTTGTTCATCATGTATTACTTGCGTTTAAAGAAATGGGTATAAGGGATTTAAATAAAAGGAGCCTGCTTGTTATGGTGACGTTTTTCGTTTGATCGTCTCATTAGGTACATACGATGGTTCTTGCAAGGATGGGCATCCAGCTCATAAGAAGTCAAACGAGTGATATAAAATCTGTCCTGTAACTGTAAGGATGGTTCTTGGATCCAACAATATCAGAAACAATCTCAAAACGATCTCATGCATCGAACAATTTTGTACTCAAGGGCTTGACGAAGTAACCAAACCGTTGTGATATCTGCAGTCATTATCGAGGAGTATATAGTTGCATGTTTGTGTTCTGTTCTCCCCTCGATCGAGCTCAGTTCCCGGTGCTGTTGACGATCCCATCCACCATGACCAGTTTGAAAAACTAGGCTACTCTGGCTGCAATGCTCGAGAGCGATCCTCAGATTCATAATTGTTGGTAAATCACTACAGCTTTTACTTTGCACTATGTACAGACTTTACTGTAGCACCTAGTAGCAGGCCAGCATTTTTTTGATGAAGGTGAAATTAATTAATAGAATCCAAAACGTCAAAAGAACAACAGACAAGGAAAAGAGGAAGAGAGGTGGATCAAAAAGGCTTGATCCCAGACCCGAAACAAGGAAACAAAAGGCGAACAAAAAGAAAAGCAGAAGAGCTGCTAGGAGGACCAAACCTCCTCTACAGCCAACGAGAAGAAAAAACAACTCCAAAAACAAACAACACGAAAGGACGAAGCGAGCGCCCAAGAGTGGCGAAGCCCCCGAGCACACTAACAGAAGAATCAAGCTCAACCCGAGACCAAATGGAAACCACCTGGCCCACGCGGGGTAGGCGAACAGGTCCCAAGCCAAAGCCACAACAGAAGAACACACAGCTGCTAAAGGAGGAGAAGAGAGCAGGACCCCAAGCCAACACGTTTAGTGCCTACCCAACAACTCCTCAAGACTCCTCTTGCCCTGCTCCTTGTCCACTTTGCCACCTGCAACCGCCCACTCCACAACGTCCCTTAGAACTTTCCGAGCCACAAACTTGGGCTGAAGACGGGCCTCCCTGAAAATTCTGCTGTTACGTTCAAGCCAAACCTGCCAACACACAGCATGCATCGCACCATAACGGATCCAACTCGCCACATTATCATCACACTCAGTGGGCCACCTGGAGATAACTTGGGTAAGTATCATTCATAGTTACTTAGTTTAATATGAAATAACTGCAGTACAAGACAAATCATGAAAGTCGAGCTGAAGTTTTCATGGACGCATTGATGTGGTCATGTGCATTAGCAAGGTAGGTTCCACAAGATAGGTTTAATTTTTTTGCTGAGTAAATAAGATTGTATTTCAACTAAATTTAGAGTATGCTGGTTGATAAATAATTTTTTCATTGCATAGAGAGTATGGATGAAAATTATAATTTTCTTACTAATTTTGTTATTGTATTGTGCAAAATACTTTAAGGTTAGATTCCGTTATATATGTATTGTTTCTCAAGCATAAGAAATAAATATTGAATAAAGGTTATGGTCACGATTTTCCTATTTATGCTATGCTTTTGTAGACAAACTCTTTTTTTATGCCAATTTTCTTTTTAGTCATAGGTAACTAAATGATTACATCATTAAATAGACAAGTTATGAATGGTTATTCATGAGTGTTATAACCAAGGTTGTTATAGCCCTACCGGGAGACTGGTTACTAGGTCCGACAAAAGTCGTGTTCCAAAACAGACTCTACAAAACCAAGTGTCTGATCGTTAGAGAGGGAGAAGAAGAGAGAGGGAAGAGGGAGTGGGGAGAGAGGCAAGAGGATGGTGGGTGGATCTTGAAATAAGTAGGTTTTCTTATAGAATTTGAGTTTTTAATAGATATAAGTTATTACATTCCATTTCAGTCACTAAATTTCTATCATATATGTAAATATATTTAGAAAAGGTGTAAAATGGCTCAAACAGGTTTGACCTCAATCAAACCATTAAACTTCAAACTACTTGCTTAACCGGCTCAACAATTTAAACCGGTTTGACAACTTTGGTTATAAAAATTAGGCAAAATTCATCTGTATAGCCAAAACTTTCACGTTTGTGACAATAATAGCCATTTTTGGCGAAATACCAAAAATAGCCAAAATTTTGAAAGTTTCATGACAAATATAGCCATTTCCGTTACATATTTTAACGACGTCAGTGACACTGTTAGTTAAATTAACAGAACGCTTACCTAGCTGCAAACTCACTGACACATCATTGACAACTCACCAACACTTGTCACATGAATGCCATGTCATATTTTATTTTAAAAATGAATAAAAAATTGATTTTTAGCAAAATATATATTTTTAATTCTTATGTTCTCCCCCACACTTCATCTTCTCCAAGAGGATATTACCAAAAAAAAAAAAAAAAAACTCTCCAAGAGGAGATTGACGAATCCCCTGCTATGGTTTCCCCCGACTTCCCCCAACTCTAATATCTCCCACAATTGGATCCAGTGGCGGACCCAAATAATTTTCATAGGGGTGTCCTCTTTTAAAATTAAATTAAATTAAAATAATTAATAATTAATAATTAATAAAAATAAAATCATAAATTTGAAAATACCTTACTCGTAAAGGTTAAAAAATTCCATGATTTGTTTTCATATTCGTACTTATCGCATATTCGATTTGTAAACTTGTTCTCGATGTAACCCGAAGTTGAAAAACTCTTTCAACACTCGCCGTATTAAGGGTAGTTTGAAATTAGTTTAATTGTTAGGTTTTTATAATAATTAGAGATAGGAAATGACATTTTACTATTACATTATTCAAAATCGAACAACAAATGAGTTGTAGGTCAACGAAAATTAAGTTTATTAATAAGAATAGTGTTCTAGATTTGAATTACCCAATCTACCACTTATATTCCTATACACAAATGACAGTAGGATAATCATGTTTTCAAATTTCAGGGGTGTCCCTCACTGTCAATTATATATTTTTTTTGTTCATATGTAAATTACTACCAGGGCTGGATAATCGTATTCCCAAAATTTAGGGATGTCCGGGGACACCCGTAAAACCCCCTGGGTCCGCCCCTGATTGGATCTCCTAGCTTTAGGTTCTACCCCCAGCCTCTTCACTTCCCGTTCGCCAGCTGCGGAAACTCTCCCCACCTCACCACAGCCATCGCCGCCATCACGATGCCCAACTCTGTGCCGCTCCGTCGCCGTTTCTCTGTTCACAACCGGAGAAGAAGACAAAGGAGGAGGAGGCGAACGATGAGAGATCAGCTCCATCCTCATCCACGAGCTTTCTTTCACCCGGCTTGAACCCTACCGACTCCGATTGTGGCGCCATCAATTGATTCTTAAAACTTCCCCTACTTCGGAGCCATCGGAGATCAACATTTGGTCTCCAGATCTGTTGCGCCACTACGACGGAGAGAGATCTCGTCACTCACAGTAGATCTACCTTCCTTTTTCTCCAATCACCGCAGATCGACCTTATTTTTTCTCCACTTTTCCATATCCACCGGAAAAGCGATCCCGCAGCCGCACTCGCTACCCTCTGGAAGATTCAACCGATGCAAGAGAGGAACCAAGTTCTAACGGTGGGATTCCCAGATGACGCCCGACCAACTGTTGGTGTTGTCGATATCGGCGTTGATGCGATCCGAACCTGGCCCAACACTTGATGGCGGAGCCTAAGGAGATCATTGCAGAATCAATGGTTGTTAAACAGTCGGCGACCTTGTGAGCTTTGAGGAGGAGTGCCTAGGTTACCCCTTACTTGGCATTTTTGTTGTGAGATTCGTCTCGGTTACACCTTGGAAGACTCTACAGGGATGGCGGTGGTGGTGAGAGAGGGACAAGCACTAATGGAAGGTTTCAAAATGGTGGTGGTGGTATGGACGACAGAAGCTGGGTAGGGATTGATGTGGAGGGTTTCAGAACTTTGATTGTTATTTTTTTTTTGTTTGGGTTATGGAGGGTTTCAATTGTGGTGATTGCAGAAGAGGAAGCTTCTAGGAGCTTTAGGGAAGTATTGATGAAGGGGAGGTGAGTAGGCGGTGGAGACTGGAGAGAAGAGATTTGTTTTTATTGTTTTTATTTAATTTGATTAAAATAAAAAGATAAAAGTTTGATTATTTTTCACTTAACATTATTTTTGAATAAAATATGCCACGTCAACCGTTGTTGTTAGTCCAGTCAGCACGTTAACTAACACCGTCAAACAATTGGACGGAAGTGGCTATTTTTGGTATTTTGCCAAACGTGGCTATATTTGGCCAAACCGTCAAAGTTTTGGCTACACAAGTGTATTTTGCCTAAAAATTAAGCTTACAATGTTTATCATTGATGAAAATTTATAAGAATTCCGAAAATGGAAAAATAATTTCGATGTCACCTTAATGTCATACGTAATTTAGTATTTCATGTAATTTAAAAAATTTAAATACACATCATACATATTGTATTCAATGACATTCTGACCAACGGGTCAAACAACAAGCTAGTTAAATATTGAGTGTTTGTGTATTGGCTGTGATTTTTTCCAGTTTTTTATTTTTTGCCAAACAAAAAGCGACAAGCACAAAGAGTTTGGGACCGAAACAAAAAACGATAAGAGCACCTTATCTATTCGTTTAGTTGAAATAAAAAAAAATTGAATCCAAACTGATAGTCCTATATATGGCACACTTTGCCATCTTTCATTTTTTTTTTATCTTCAATTATCCAAAATCTCAATTAATTGATTTTGACTTTTTTATTGTTGCTATCAGGGAAGTAGACATTGAGGATGATGAATTCATTTTCTTTTTATTACATATTAGGTCAGGTGTCAACTACTTGAAGGAAAGCTCTTTGTGTGGTTGGGTTTAGCCGTTGAAAATCACTAACATGATACCACAAGAATATGAGAGATTCAAGTTCTTTAGGTTTGATGAAAATGTAGTTTAATGTTACATGAAATGAATTAACTGAACTTCAGCGAGGATGAAAGGGTTTGTCATCTTACCCCCATCCCTCACATACACTCAAATATATTAAAAGAAAAAGTCTTTATTATTTGATCAACGCTATAATTATATGTATGACTAGGGTGGGAGATTGCTTTGTATAACCAAATCGAACCAAAAATAAAAACAAAAAATCGAAACAAGTAATTCCTAAAAAATGAACTATTAAGAGGCTTAAACAGTTCAATTTGATTTCAAGAAAAATAAAACCCGAATGAATTTAATAATGACAAAAATTCATCTACTAATATATGTTGCTCACTATGCACATCTTACTTTCTTTTCCCCATTTACAACGTGGTCTTATTGGTGGTTGTTGGTCATGAAACTTAGTGTTTTATATTGCAATGGATTTGGTTAATTTGTTCCACTGTTGAATTGTTAAGTTTTGCTACATATACAGGTGATTGCTACAATTCTATCATTTTGCTTCCATCTTTACTTACTTGATCAGATTGTGTATCCAACGAGTTAACTGGTTGATAGAACTTGGATCCGAAAAATTATATTATGAATGTTCTTTATTTTTTGCTTAATAAATTGGACTTGCAGGAGACAACGCTTATTGGTGTCTTAAGTTGTATGGACAATGAGAAAAAAATTATTTTTTGGTTAGTGAATTAGAGGCAAGGTGTTGTATATGTTAGGCTTATGAATAATAATCATATGTATGTGTTCACTTTTAGTGTTGAATTTGTTTATCATATGGATATGCAATCTTTCCATGTAGTCGTTAGTTCATGGTATATGTTTTATGATCCAAGTCAGGGTTGTGTTCGATTGATAAGCTTCTAACTCTCTTCCTCACTCAAAACAAGTTGAATGTTATTATTCAAGGAAAAAAAAATATTAATTTTACCCATTTTCTCCAAGAGTTTTTATGATATGAGTTGTGACTTGTGATGGTTAGGCATAGATTTCCTATTTATGCATTGTTCACAAAATACACAAACTTAATAAATACGTTAATTCTCCATTTTATTGGTGATTAGGTAACTAAGTATTGTTGGAAATCATCACCAACTAAAAAGATGGTTAATAATATAATGGATGGCGAAAGAGATATGAGGTATCAAAAGCTACTTCACAAGCAAATAAGAGTTTTTTGTTCCCAGTTTGTTTGGACCTACGAAGGTTCTAATAAAGCATGATGATTGTTTCTTACACTAATGTCACATGTAGAACAATTTTTTTTATCATTTTTTAATTTATTTTATTTAACATCTATTGTGTACTTCATTGTTTTTCTTTCATTTCGTTAGTTCTAAGGAAAGACCAATAGAATGAACTATTATTAGGGGTCTAAGTGAATCGGGGTGAGTTGGTTTTGAACCCTTTCAACCATGCAACTCATATGCCTCAGGTCAAGTGATGAACGACCCAAATCAAATCATAAGACACATAAATCCATGTGTTTCGGGTGATGCACGCGTCGAATTGGATTGATACTAAACATGTCTATACATTAACCAAATAGGGCCGGACCTCGGTTCAGTTTATGTTAATCAAACCGAATTGGTTGGTTATCCAAAATTGAATTATTGTCATTTTAGCAACCGTAATTGCTTTTGTTGCGGTTACTTGAGAACCGAATATTATGATTTTTGGTTATGTTGCGGTTAACCGTGTTCAACCAATTAACCTATTTGTCATTCTTTTTGGTTTAGATTACCTAATGGGGTAGGCCATTGACCTTTGCAGTAGTTTAATTTTGTGATTATCTAGGATTTTTGTTTTCCAGTTTGGTGTGTTGTTCACAAAACACCAAAGATTACCTAAAACCAAATATGCAATTATTCTATTCCTTCATTTTATTGTTATCGATTAACTATTAATTGCAAAGTTCGAATGTAAAGTTTGAATCCGATTTCAGTTAGCTTGCATGACCATTACCAATTTCTGCCCTATAACAAAATACTCTCTGCGTAGCTGCGGGTATTGATTCTACAGGCAAATAATGATCGCAGGCTAACCCTGGTGCGAGCCATTATTATCCACATTGCAACATCTTATTAATGAGCTCAAAAGGGGCAAAACCCATCTCTGCAAAAGTGACAAAGTTGCAGTTGAAATTCCAGCTCAACATTAAATGAATGGAGATAGTTGGGTTGGGTGAACCCAAGAGTTGGTTGCAGCAGTTATTATTCACAAATTAATGAAGAAGCTATTGCAGAAGAACGGACAACGGGGGAATTACCAAAGCAGACCAGTTGCCCTTTTGTAACCAATAGCAGGGGATGCAGCAGAAGCAGAGATCGGTGGATGGATCGGAGCGGCGGCACATTTACTGCCATCACATCATAATATGTCAACCCTTTAATTTCTGCAGGTAAATATGACACAGTAATTTATTATAAAATGCACATAGCAAGTTGATTCTTATTAACCAATTTTTGTTCAAATGTGAGAAAGTGCTCACAAGCGCGCAATGAATCTGGAGCGCGATTGGACGGTTCAAATCACGTATGAAAACGTTCTCACAAATGGGTTGTGGAGTGGACAATATATATGGCCAGCTGGTTGCTTAGTTATTAACATATCTTGTTAACTTTCTCGTTACACATACAGTAGTGTTCTTGCTAGGCATTTAAAATTAAGATATTAGTTCATTTCAAATTTCATATGACATCTACCAATGTTAGCCGTACCAAAATATATATATACCTTAAAAGCGTGTGCAATTTGTGAATTTTGTATCTTCCTAAACTCTAGTACACTTTCAATTCCTCAAGGTGTATATTAAATCAAGACATCGATCAATTGATCTTCATATAGCTAGGCTTAGCGATGACAATGGGGCGAGGCCGACTGTACGTACCTTCATGTGATAACATGTGTGGCAATTCTTATATGTTATTTGAAGAAAGTAACGCCAATATTTAACTATTTTATAAGAAGGCGTAACGAAAACATCTCATAAGCAAATCAGAGATATAATAGTAAGAATAATGAGTCGAAATAGCCAGAAAGATATAAAGAGGAGAAATACAACGTGCACGTATTGATACAAATCATGATAGAAAGGAGCGAGCATGTCAAAAGTATTACCCATACTTTGTCCACACAATTGCAAATCAAGTAATACCCCCTCAAACTAATAAAAAACAGTTCAAATTGCATTGATCAGATCAGAAATACCTATCAGCAACTAGGCTCACTCACTAATCACTATATATGGTAGGATCAAAAAACCGTTGGCAACTACTACATATATATAGAGAGGCCCACTTGGATGATCCACTTAATTCCCACCATATATATATATAATAAGCCAGCTAGCTACCAATTAGTACCCATCACCATTAACAACAATCCATCCCCTACAATTACAAACCTTCTACTTCTTCCATACTTCCACATTCCCTTAGCTTCGTACGTACCATCACTCTTAACTCAAAAAATGAACTTCTTCTGCCTTGTCAGCTTCCTAACTTCCCTGGGCTTACTCTCCTTCCTCCGCCACCTCATAATCCCTCTCTTCACTTACCTCTTCGCCACCACATTTCTAGCCACCAAACCGGCGGACCTCAAAACCAGGTACGGCCCATGGGCCCTCGTCACCGGGCCGACGGATGGCATCGGCCTGGCCTTCGCCGTCCAGCTGGCCCGACTGGGCTTGAACCTCGTCCTCGTCGGGAGGAACCCAACCAAGTTGAAGAGGGCCTCGGCCCGAATTTTGTCCGAGGTGGCTTCCGGCGACGTTGAGATCAAGACGTTGGTGGTGGATTTCGCGACCGATGAACAGCAGGACGTGGAGAGAGTGGTGAAGGATGGAGTTCGGGGGCTGGAGATCGGCGTGTTGGTGAACAACGTCGGGATCACGTACCCTGGAGCCAGGTAGGGATGACAATGGATTGCGGTGGATCGTGTTTTTTACCAAATTTTCTGTAAAATACTCGTATCATTTTTTTCCATTCAAGTTTAGAACTCAAATCCGACCTAATCCGTCGATTTTAAAAGCGGGTAAAATTCTCACCCAACCTAAACTCAACCAATATTGAATATAAGGGTGCATAGGTTCTTTTGATCTTTTTTTGTTAGGTAATGCTAGCTACTTAAGCGATTTGAACATATGCGACTTCCATATTCAAGACTAATGGTATATACTGAGCCCTTATACGCCAGCCAATAGGAATGACAATGGGCAGGCCTGGGGCGGGTATCTCGATACCCATACCCGCCCCGTGGCAGGTCGGGTATATGTTAGGTAATTTATCATGGGGCACGGATAGGGGCAGGTCGACCCAATGAGTATGTAATTTATATGAAAAACATTAGAAATATTCGTTGTTTATTTAAAAGACGAAGAAACAAACCATAATATAATAAAATATAGTTAAATTATTAGAGAAATTGAGTTTTTCACTTATTTACAACTTCACTATAGCTAAAATATGAGATAATATAAGGAAAATCTTAAGTAATTTTATTAAGTTTACATGTGATATAGGCAAGAATAGATCGAGAATGGTGCGGGTCAGGACAGGTCGGGTCGATAAGTGGTACCTAACGAAACAAGCCAAACATATCGGATAAAACGAGTCAGGTCGAAATTACCATCCTACACGCTAATACTGAATTTTACCACTTTTGACTAGGTTGTATCGGATTGAGTACCCCACATGTTCAGAGTCAATTAATGTTGTGTGCAGGTACTTCCATGAGGTGGAGGAGAAGGTGTGGATGGAGATCGTGAGGGTGAACTTGGAGGGGATGACGATGGTGACGAGGGCGGTGTTGGGCGGAATGGTTGAGAGACGGAAGGGAGCCGTCGTCAATGTCGGCTCCGGCGCCGGCACGGTGCTGCCTTCCCATCCTCTCTACGCCGTTTATGCCGCCACTAAAGCGTAAGTCGTTATAGCTATTAGCTAATGCATAATTATAAGGGTTTGATAATTACCCCTTTTGATTCTCTTAATAATTGTGTGTATGCATGCCGTGGTAGCTAGCTAGGCACGTACCATCATATAAATAAATACATGCATTTAAAAATATGCAACTCAGCCACATGCAAGGCGGGGCTCGTAGATGATAGTGAGCGGTCCATTGTTAATTGCGACCACATACTTTTTGGGACCAACAGCTAGCCACCCAACCTGCACATGTGTGCGTAGTTCAATAATCTTTTCCACCACCGGCATTTTGATTAGGGCTAATTAATACGGCAAGTACTTCGGGTTTTACCCATATCCATACCCACATGTAAAACGGGTAGAAAATTAAAATCATGGTCATACCTGTTCGGGTTTCGGGTATCCACGGTTATCCATGGGTATTAAATTTCTCTTCGTAACTCCAACCAATATGTTAACATTCACACGTATTCTTACATTACGTAAGAGAAAAAGTACGACAAGAATTCACTAGAATAAAGAAAATTAATTAAAACAACATAATTTCATGAAAATATTATATTTATATGCTAAATATAAAATATGTTAGAGAAATATAATGATTATTTCTAGACAAAATACATATGTATGTGTATAATCGGGCGGGTTCGGGTCGGATAGTGAGAAACCCATGTCCACCCATTACCTGCAATATTCGGGTTCGGGTTTTACCCGTACCCACTAAATGTTCTTCGGGTTCGGGTTTTACCCTACCCGATTATGCCAGATTCGGGTGGATATCCACGGTTACGGATATTTTTGTCATCCCTAGATGTTGTTATAACTTGAACTTTTTGACCCAGTAAGTTTAACAGATCGAGTTACGTAATTTTTATGTTTATTGTGTAACAATTATATACGTAAGACTTGTTAGTCTTACGTAATAGTTAAACCAGAAGCGTTACAGAAGGTTTCCATAATGACTTGACATATTTTATGTAATGCAAGGTTAATATTCATTTCGTAGAAGGATCGTCTATAACATAAGGCTTCTGTAATGACTTGACACATTACGTAACTTTAATTTGATTAATATTCATTACGTAAAAAGGACCACCCAATTACGTAAGGCTACCCGTGATGAAACTTTACAACTGTTAACTAAAATATACATATATTATGTAAACGTTAGGGGCGAATGACAGCTTTTCCTTACGTAAAAGTTAAATTAGAAGAGTACATAAGCTTTCCGTAATGAATCGATTTAATATGTTACGTAACGTGCGGTTAATATTTCATTACGTAAATTTTTATAAGAACCGAACCGGATCAATGGCTGGGTCAGTAGAACCGTCAAACCAGTTGCAAAAGCGGTCCAGTTTATTGCTTGGACGATTACAGAAGGACCAAATGATTTTTCACGGTTCAACATAAAACCAGGTCAACCACCACGGTTTAGTTGGTCCATTGGTTCACTATTTTAATTTTTAACCACACATTTTTTAAAAAGTACTTTAACATAAACTAAGACCATCAAGCCATAGATATTAATTTAATATCTGCTTACTCTTCTCATTTTCCAACCTTGTTGTCGACTTTACTTGGTCCATTACCGACTGGTAGCCATTTTTAACTTGAATTAAAAAAATTATAATTTCTTTTGTGAGACAACTTGAATGATTTATTAGACATTTTTGTGATGATATGAATTTCAAATTATTTATGGTCAATGATAACTTCATTCTAAAATTAGTGTAATATACAAGTCTTGTATGTTATATATCATGAACGGATAACCAACGGTTCTATGAACAGTTAACCAACGATTCTGTAACGGTTAACCACTGAACCGTAAACCACTAACTTTTCCGATTCGGCCTCCGGTCCGGTTCTAAACAGATGTAAAAAGACAGTTCATTATATGTAAAATAAACACATATTACTTAACCATTATGTAATGTCTATTGTATTTTACTTAATAATACTTGTGAAATGAGAAAAATCAAGTTACAATAAATTCAAGGTTTGTGATTGTTGGCTCTCTGATATAAATTAATTACTGCATGCTGCAGCTACGTGGATCAGCTGTCGAGATCCTTGCACGTAGAGTACAAACAAATGGGGATCGACGTTCAGTGTCAGGTGCCGCTCTATGTCGCCACGGAAATGACGCGAAAAGTGGCCATGATCCAGAAACCGTCGCTATTCGTACCGTCGCCAAATGCCTACGCGGCGGCGGCGGTTCGTCGGATCGGTCGGCAGCCTCGGTGCTCGCCGTACTGGGCTCACTCCGTCCAGTGCTACTTGGCCCGTCTCGTCCCGGAATGTCTCCTCGATGCCTGGCGCCTCTCCATCGGAATCTGTCGAAGGGAACTTGATATCGTCGCTCGGAGACTTGATGTCAGTTGAATTTATCGTGTGGTATATTTGGTATATTTGGTCCGGCTTCTAGAAGTGTTTTTTGGGTTCAAAAGCTGAAGCAAAGCCAAACATCTGTAAAAGCTCGGCTTTTGAAAAGCCGAAAAGCGCTTTTGTATAACATAAAAGAAGAAGCTCCGATTTGGAGCTTCTGCGAAAAGCTGTTTTGAAAATACAAGATTATCCTTACCATATTTTAATTTTATTTCAGAAAATATAATTTTCCTTCATTTATATCATTTTAAAAATAAAATAAATTATAAAATCATATTATTTAATATAAAAGAAATCTAACAAGATCCATTTTGACTACTTTTTATTGTTTATAATTTTTATTCATATTTTATATTATAAGTCCTTTATAGTCATTTTACACAACCTCTTATATTAAAAAGCATTTCTAATAGTTTTACAGTCAAACACCCAACTACTTTTTTTTTAAAGTACTTATCTAAAAGCTCTAGCCAGAAGCTGCTTCTGTAAAAAGCTACAGTAGGGCCAAACTAAGCTATTGATTAGTAAATGTGTGTTGAAATTGTTTGATTGGTGGATGGATGCGGGTCAGACAAGACATAATAGTCAACTTTCTTAAACCAGAACATGTACAAATTTAATTAGTTTAGTAAGGCTCAAGACAGGGTGCATAACCATGGGTTATGCATCAATTAATAATCAAATCTGGACCATTCATTTAGAAAATTCAGATATAAGAATGGAGAATTAAAGAACATTTTTATTTTCCCTAACTTTCTTAATCGGCTCATATCTTTTTCGTTTTAACTCGGATTTTAATTTTTTTGCACAGATAGAACGAGTTCATCGTGCTCTACAAAATGAGATCAATTTTTAATATTTTTTAGAACAAAAAATTCTGGCCTCTCGGTACCACTACATACCATATGGTATTTTCTTCGTTTTTAATTCGTTTTTGAAAACATTTGCACAGAAGGGACGAGTTCGTCATGATCTATTGGATCTAAAAATTTAAGGGTGAACAAATTACAGTACCAAAAAATACCACACAATAACATACAATACCACCCTGGTACGGGGTGGAATCTTATGGTACACAATGTTAAAAGTCGTAAATGACAGTTAATATATTTCTACTATCATGTATTCAACCATCCTACAGTCTTGGTTTGTTCATACCACCATGGTACGCTTTTCAAACCATATGTATGCTCTTATTTTAATACCAGTCAATACCATATGGTATAGACTGGTAAAAAATGGCTCAATTTTTTTGTTTGAAAAATATATCAAAGTGGATATAATTTTGAAGAGCACAATTAATCTGATCTAACTGTGTAAAAAAAATCGACTTAAAACGAGTGAGAAATCGTCCGTCAAATATTTAGGAGTGGAAAACTAAAGGCTTTCAGGAGAGAGATGGATACTGATGTCATGCTGATGTGGACGGATTACTCATAGTTACTCACCGTAAGATTACTGACCTGATCCATTCCCGTTCAGTAACGAAGAGCCTGGGGAGTTGTGTCATGAAACGATACTAAACCTTCGGATCATTAATTCAGTCTTCTTGTTCATGGGATCAGATTGCCAGCAAAGAGTATTGGAATTAGGGTTCATGTGAAGGCTTGGAAAAGGGTAAGGTGTGGTCACACTGAGCACGAAGGTCTAGCCTTTGAATGAATTCATGGGGTGCTCGTGTTCCTGGAGTGATAATCAAAGCCAGAACACTGAAACCACGGTTTTATATATGTTACTTTCGGGAACATTCAAGTACACGCCGCTGTCTTTTTTCTTGCAACTTGAAGCCTGTAGGTAGGAGTGGGATTCGGTCGATAAACAATTTACCGTTTATCGAATTTATCGATTTCGGTATACTGAAGTTGGCCAAACTGGTTACCGATTACCGATATCGGTTTGTAACCGGTTTATCGATTACCGAATTACCGGTAAACGGTTACAAACCGGTATTACCGGAATACCGTGAGAAGCGATTTCGGGCGATTTTTCAACCGAATTTCTGGAAGTGGGGTGATGTTGTAATATTTTGATTTTTTTGAGTTTTTTTCATCATTTTTATAATTAATAATTTATTATTAACTCTTATTTACAATATTTTTGAGGCCTATACTTACATTGATGTATGTAATATTTTATATTTTTGGGGGTAAAGCAACAAAACGCAGAGCATCACTAGGGAGTAGTGAGGGGGGATTGGGTATCGGTAATACCGATTTACCATCGGTATTTACCGATACCGTGTTCGATAAACCGACTCCCTTAACTTCCTGCTCGGCTGCCGATACCGCCGGTAAACGGTTCGGTAAAACGGTAAACGTTTGCCGGATTACCGTTTACCACCCCTACCTGTAGGAGCTAGCTAGTAGAGGGACATTGATGCGTGTGTTTGCTTGGACACAA
Source organism: Linum trigynum (assembly GCA_964030455.1). Classification (NCBI taxonomy): domain Eukaryota; kingdom Viridiplantae; phylum Streptophyta; class Magnoliopsida; order Malpighiales; family Linaceae; genus Linum; species Linum trigynum. The sequence continues at coordinate 12,119,877 of OZ034814.1, forward strand.
CAATTGCATTTCTTTCAATAAAACATGTACATGATGCGTTGCCGGTGCAAGAAATCAAGAATCGGCCTATGCTTTTAGAGGAATTGAGATAGAGAATTAAAGGAAAGAGAGATTGTTTTTTGAATACTTCTTTGTTGAATGGCTGATTAAAATGTAGAAACAAATTACATATTCATAGGAGAACTGGAAAACCTAGTCATTTACCAATCCTATAAGAATAGGTTAACTTAATCTCAAAGAAACTACCCTAAACACTTTAATAATTAATACGATTCCTAAACAATAACGAAAACCAACTCACAACTTAATAATAATAATAATAATAATAATAATAATTGGTGGCCGAAAATGATAATGCGTCAATCCTCCCCACTTCGAAGAACTTCGTCCCCGAAGTTCAAGCGACATCTCATCCCAGATCGATGAAAAAGAAGCTTCCAGAAAACTTGTAGTAAATGACAGTGAGAGTTGGTTGATGACGAAACTCACGCTTTCGATACTTCCAATTCAGCTTCAGCACCCAATCAATCCCTCCAACACTAGCAACTCGATCCAACCCCTTCTGAACTTCCCCCACCTTAGTCGAAACATCGGTAAGCTCCCGACTTGCTTGCGGTGCTAAGGTGGCTACCTTCCGTTATTATGAGAATGAGAGAATTCCCACCTCGTAAGGCTTGACACACAGCTCACATTGAGCGCCCTTCCTTTTCTGCCCATCGATACCCACCGAGGCTTCCCCCTTCCCACCACAAAACATGACGTACATATTATCCTCCCCCGGGTAATCGACCAAATTGCCCAGGTGACCATCGTCTCCCATGCGCATCACGTTCCCCCTTGTTGTCTCTGCAATCGATGTTCCCCGGTGGACGTTGATTAGAACGTTGCCCAAGTTTCCTGGCCCAGTTACCACGATTGTTCCAGATCCAGCAATCTCCCCTGTATTCGCAGCCTTGACCCCATACAACAGAGCCCCCGTCAAGGGTCCAGATCTGGTGACTAAGGGGGGTCCTTAGTTACTTGACTAAGTCTCCCTCAGCCTTTGGATTAATCATGGTCCAGATAAAGTAATGAATTATTATTAAATGGAAAGGGTAGTTTTGGCATTATCAGAAATTCATTAACTCCTATTTTCGGTTTTGTTTTATTTATTATTATTTCATTCTTTTTTTCCTCCCCAGTCGTCTCCTCCTTTCCCCTTTCTTGCGATGTCTAGAGAGAGAGCGAGAAAGAAAAACATGGTGGAGGAGAGAGATCCCAGTGCCAGTGGAGGAGAGACATCGTAGCGCCGGTGGAGGAGAGAGAGAAAGAGAGAGGTGGCGACGTCAGCGGAGAGAGAGATGATGGCGGTGACGATGGCAGGAGGAGAGAGGTGATGTCAACGACAGTGGTGGAGGAGAGAGAAACATCGCCAAAGGCAGATTTGATAGAGAACAACAACGATGAATGAGAGAGAGAGGCGGCAGCGGCGATAGAGAGATAGAGAGAGGGGCAGCAATGGCGGTGGAGAGAGATTCCGCGGCGGCAGCGGTGGAGAGAGATTCCGCGGCGGCAGCGGCGGAGGAGGCGAGAGATTCGATGATATTGATTTGTAATGCAAGTGTTATACATTTGTATTGTTAGTATCTTTATACATAATGTCATTGTGATTTGTAATGCAAGTGTATTGTTAGTATCTTTGTACATAATGTCATTATGATTAGTATATATTTGTAATGTAGTTTGTGTGCTTTGTATATTAATTTGTATACTTTATATGTATTGATTTGTGATGCAAGTCATGTCGGTTTGTATTGTAAGTAATGATAATTTATACTTTTAGTATGCTTTGTGTACAATGTTACTATCATTTCATTACAAATTATTATGTTTACAAATAAATCTTACAAATATTATAAAGCAGATTGATGACCATTACAAACCATTATGATAACCATTATAAACCAGACAAACAAACATTACAAACTAAACTAACAAACATTACAAAGTCAACTAGGTTGTTTTTTAGGCATAAAAAACATTACAAACATGATTGACAAAATGACAAACATGTTGGACAAAAATAACAAAGCTTACAAACATTAAAAAAGAACCCAACAAACATTACAAAAATAACAAAGTTTACAAACATTACAAAACAAATCGACAAACATTACAATACATACTAACAGTACAAAATGTCACTACTAACGATACAAATCAGTAAACTTGTATTACAAATCAATAAATATAAAGTATAAAAATCATAACATAAAGTATTCAAACTAGACAAACATTACAATTTACAATATATACAAATTAGTCATATAAACATTACAAACATAATAGATAAAAAAATGACAAACTATAATAATAAACGATACAAACCAGATTCATACAAAATTACAAACCAGACTTAAAAACATTACAAAACAGACGCTGTCGCTAGCAAATCCCCCATTGTCGGAAAATCCTCTTTGTCGCCGCCAAAAAATTCGACGATGACGAAAATTCTCTCTCTCTCTCTCTCTCTTGCAGAAGCAGGGAGAGGAGAATTCTCTAGAATAATGGACGGAAAAATATAATGGACTCCCCAATAATAGACAACGCTGGAAAAGAAACCCCGCCACCAGAAAAGAAGGCTCGTCGTAGGGAAGTGACCACTTGGAGGCATAAAAGCCTACGTCGGCCGCCGGGAATTTCACAGAAAAGGCCCGGCGGGGGGAGGGCGGAGGACAAGCAATTTTTTATTTTATTTTAATTATTTAATAAATAAACTATGTAATTACCACTTTACTCTTCATTAAACTAAATTAATTTGAACCATCAGATTATAATGAGACTCAGTGGCTGAGATTGACTTAATCATGTGACTAAGGGACCCCCCCTTAGTCACCTGATCGTAGCTCCCCGTCAAGCCTCCCATCGATAGTCCTATACAGCTGCGAACAAAACTTCGGCCTGCCGAGACATAAGAGTCACCACCGCCTTAAAGTTCTAAACCCACGTGGCCTTGCTTCTCCAAACTCAAGGCTTTCCTCGTAACATCAAGTTCTTCCTTTCGTTTCTAAAAATGGCCACCGTCCACAAATCCACCTATTGTTTGCGTTTTGAGATTCGAAGTTTCCGTCGGAGCTGGTTTTGGGAGCGATAGAGGATTAATTGGCGCTTTCGGCTGCAGGTCGTATATGGGAAATCCGTGATGATGGATTTTTGCATTTCGCATCAGATTGGAGTTCACGTCCAACTGCTTTGAGAGAACGTCACCTGGTCTCGCCCTCTTCCGGTACTTCCAATTCTATTGAATTGGCAGTCTAATCTGACTCATACCAGCAAGTGTAGTGGTAGCAGTGATGACAGCGGCAGACTGGACTTCATGCAGCTTGAACAACAACGGTGATGACTCGACAACTGGAAGCTTCTTGGCAGTGGTGGCTTCCAACTGCTTCGATAGCGAAAACATACGATCAGAAACTACCGCCGATGTTGGCGCATAGTATTAGGGACAACCGCTTCGCATTTTTTTTTCTTCCTCTTCTTACAATAGATGCTCCCCCCCCTCCCCTTTATGATGGATGCCGACATCTTCAATGTTTGGCGTTGCACTAGCATAGCCGTGACATGCTATTAGTGAGGTGAGCGATTCAACCACCTGGTGGCACGAGAGGGCAACCTCTCCTTCAATGGCGGGGAGCTCAATCTTCTCCTACCGGCCGCTTTCACGTCGAGTTGGTAACATGATATATTGAAATATCGTTGATGACTCGATATTTGCACATGTTTTCCCCTTTGTTTCTTGATTTTTTGAGCTTTAATTATCGTGTCTTTGGCCTATTTTACGCTAGGTTGTGTTCCTTTGTCACATTTCAGGTCCTAGCACATAAAGTGAAGCATAGGCGCAAGTTTCAAGTCAATCAGAGATCAATTGGCGATTCGGGAGAAGAAACTAGGGCATGACCTGAAGAAGAATTGATTTCTACCTCACTTTATGGAAAAAGAATCATGAAAAATTGTCATGAAAATAAAGAGGACGATACTACGAGCGTCTGGGATCAAACGGCGATTGATTCGGAGTCCGGATGAGGGAGAAACGAAGCATTGAATATAGGGGAACAGGTTCGGTAGTAAAACACGGGCAGACTACCCTAAAAACACGACCGTGCTTTATCTGGCACCCGCTAGTGTTTTTACTGCCGAGGGCATGTCGTGAGGGCTGCTGGGGGCAAAACACGGGCGGGCAAAAATAAAACACGGCCGTGTCCTCGACCGTGTTTTGCCCAGAATCGGGTTTTTGAGGTAGATTCAAGCCAAAGGAAAGGGAGAGCTGGGTTTTGGTTCCAAAACACCCAAGGGACGAACCCTAGAGAGAGAGAGAGAAACTTGGGAACATTCTTGGAGCTATTTTGGAGGATTTCTTCGACATTGGAGCTCGGGAATCAAGCTTGGAGATGGAGATTGAAGATCTAGATCAGATTTCTGCAGTCTCTCTCTTCTCTATGGAGTAACTTCCCTTCACTAGCTTTTGAGGAACCCTAGTTCCATGTGTTAGGATCTTTCTTGTATGGAGTTTTAGATGCTATATTGTTTGATTATAATCGATTGAGGCATGATTTATTGAGTCAATTGAAGCCTGATCATCTTCTCTTGATTTCTGCTTTAACCTATGATGGATAGAACCTGATTAGGTTAAGAGAGATCATTTCCCTTTTGTCTCGCATCTTTCACCAACCTACCCAAATCCCATTTTATTTTTCCCGAACCTATTCTTTCCCTCTCCCGAATCTTCAAAACCAAAAACCACCAAATCCCTTCCATCTTTCGTCGCAAATTAGCACCATCCTTTCCCATCTCTTACCCAAAATTTCCCATATCGATTCAGTTCTTCATGTGCCAGAATCACTTCCATCATTCTTATCTCCCTTTACCGACCCTCACTCTCTTTCTTATCACATCGCATCCCCCTTTCCCATTTTTCTACCCAGAATACCAAAACCCACAAATCCCTTATACCTTTTGCCGCCCAACATCATCTCCTTTGAGCACCGACAGATTCAGTATCACAAGTCGCGACCGTCCATCCGCTCGCCCCAGATTCACATAGAAGACGTCGACCAAGAAGGTCGAGAAGTCCTTGCTCTAGATCCAGTGAGCGATTCCTTCACCGAGCTATGAATCCAAGACATAGAAGGCAGAAGAGCCGCCACTGTTTCGTAACCTAGACCAACAACGTCGTCGTTGACCACCGCGCGACCCAGACTCCGGTAAGAGCACGTGAAGAGCCCAGTGGTTGAGAATCCATCGCTGCTGGTGGCATCGGACGAAGGAACCGCAGACAAGGAGCGAAGCAAAGAGAAAATCAGATCCGTTGACGGTAGATCTCCAAACCCGCGACAAAAAATCCAAGGGTGCAGAGGCGATGATGAGATCCAAATCTATGTTTCCTTTTTCACCGCGCGCATATGTACGTGGGCACCGGGCCGTGCCGCCCACGATCTAGCACGGAACAACACGGTTAGAGCATGACACGAGCACGGACACGAAATTAATGGGCCAGCCTGGCACGAGCACGAATAATTTATGGGTCGTGCCGGGCCTAAAATTCATGGGCACGGGCACGAGCACGGGCACGACATGGTATATAAGTGGGTCGTGTCGATCCTAATATTTTCGAGAATTTATTGAGTATAAGAACGGACATGGCACGAAAATAATATTATTTGATAGAAAATAAATATAAAAAGAATGATATGTCCAAATATAACAAAAAACAAGTAGAAAAATAATTATTTGTTGTTGTTAGAAGTGTCATAAAGATATATAAGTAATTACTAACATAAGTAAAAATGGACAAAAAATTAAACAAAGCCAAATCATACTCGCTATACTTCCAATTTTTTTTCCCCTTATTTGTTACTTTTCTCAAACATTATCGATTAATACTATCTTCCCCCGTCCATTTTACCTCATTTTTCATTCTCTCTTTTGTTTTCGTCCTTTTCATTAAACACGAATACGAGCATGGCACGAGCACGAATAGACACGACACGATTCAAATCGTGTCCGGGCCTGGGCCGGGCTTAGCAAAGTTAACAAATGGGCTTGCATGGAATGACACGAAAACTGACGGGTCGTGCCAAGCACGACACGAAATAAATGGGCTCGAAGCGTGCCCGTGTCGTGCCGGCCCAAACACGGCACAACGCCCATGTACACGCGCATACCACCGCCAAGGGGAGGCTAAGTGGAGGAGATTTCACCACCGCCAACGCTCGGTTGTTCTAAACCCACCAAATAACTCGCCAGGGGACGAGAAGCTTCCGAATCTGAAGTCACCCAGAGCCAAGAAAAAAATATATCACCTCCTCCGCTGGTCAAGCCCACAAAACGCTAGGACTGAAAGATCAGACCATTCAAAGATGACATCAAAGGAGAAGCGGGAAGCTGAATCCCTAAAGCCCCTAGAGGGAGACAAAAAGCATAATCCAACCATGAAATTGCTGAACCAGCACCTCCAACACAAGCCTGGAGTATACGGTCAAAAGGTTCTTCAAATTGAAGGTGAGATCCATGAACGTGAGGTTGGAATTAATCGATTGAATAGCCAGCAGAAGGCTACCGAGAATGAAGTTGTGGGTCTTGAACAAGAGATTGACCTGAGTTGTGTGTGTGGAATGGAAGCTTTTAAAGCTTTGATTGAGCAACATTTTGATGAGAAGAAAGTGATTAAAGTTGAGCATAATGGCCAGATTGTCCAGATTTATTACTTATAGGAAATCAGAGTCATGAATGTTTATTGATGGTGTTTTGTATGTCATTTTTCTTGTTGATTGTGAGCTCTCACAAGAATTAAGAGATGTTGAAGAAATGTTTCAGAAAAGTGAAGTAAGAGGAAAAGCAACAGCCGAAAGCACAAGCAACTGCCATCTATGTGTTTACAGAACAAAAAAAAAGGAGAGCTGCAAGTTCTGGCAATAGGAGATGAAGAAGCAGTGGGAAGTAGCAAAGAGAGCACTCCCCTGCTGTTCAGTTTCTTTTTTCCAGATGGAATGCTAGCTAGCAAAATCAGCAGCAGCATATCCGACCCATATTTCAGATGGAATGCTAGCTAGCAAAGTCAGCAATAGCGTATCCAGTCCACTTTGAAGATCCATCTGAAGCGGAAAAGCTGAAGATGTGAAAGTTCAGCCAGCTAGCCAAGATGCAACAACGTTTTCAATTGAAGGAATGCTAGCCAGCCAAGAAAAAAGCAGCAGCATATCCTGCCAAAATTGGAGAAACAGAAGCTACAAAGCTGAAGTTGAGGGTTGAGGAGTTGAAGAAGAAGAAAAAGAAGGAATGCAACTAGCCAAAGATGCAGTGGTATCACCTGTGAAGAAGAAGACTTCAACTAGCTAGCCACCGATACAATAGCTTTTCAGAAGATGAATAGGAAGCCAGCTAGCAAGAAGCAACAGATTTACCAATTGAAGATTGAAGAGAAGTTCGCTAGTCAAAGTGAAACAACATTCCAAAGTTAAGACAGTACTCTCTCTCCTAACTTGGGGTGCACATTCTATGCTCACCCGCTTGCCGGGGGGGGGGGGGGATCGGGAGATACTGAAAGATCGTCAATACTCAAACCAACGACCATGAATTTCAAGTGGATCGACAAGGTTTAGAGGAAATCATCATCATCAAGTTTAGTTTTATTGTCAATGTTGTTTTGTTTTATCTTTGTTGTTTTCTCCAAATGTAAGCTTACACATGTTGTCTTGTAGTGCAATACTTTGCCTATTTAAATCCAAGTATGAATGAGAATCACCCAAGGGTTCTAGGGTTCCATTTTTCACAACTCATCTTTGTTGTTGGTTGGGGAGATGGATTTGGTCACCGCATCCTTGGGCCAAACCTTGGCGTCGTGACTATCAACACTTATTTTCCCTATAATCACTTGCAATGTGACCCAAGAATCCTCATGCCAAACCCTCATGGTCGAGAGATCCCAATCAACAAGTATCAGACCCAATCTTCTATGCCACGGGATGCCAAGGACCACATCGAATCCTTGAATTGGAAGCTCCAGCAAATCGAATCCATTCAAGACACCGGCTAGGGCATGAACATAAATCTCTTCGTCAAACTGCTCGTGGTCGGAGCCGGGCGATCGTCCTCGACTCCTGGTGTTGTCATCATTGTTGTCAGCAACGCTTGGGCCTCGACAGAAGGTGGCTGCGTATCGACCTTGTTGTGGCGGGACGTGATGGCGGCGGTGGGTGCTCACAGGACCTATTCCCAACCTAGGTGGTCAAACGCTGGCGATGTCTGCCCTGGTTGCTGCGTAAATCTCGGCTCCGTCGAATCAGGCTCTGATACCAATTGATGTGTTGTCGGTACAAGCATCGTGTACGTCGAGAACCGGCTTAGGCCTTTAGAGGGATTGAGATCGAGAATTTAGAGGAAAGAGACATTGTTTTCTGAATACTTATTTATTGACTGACTGATTAAAACCTAGAAACAAAATACATATTTATAGGAGAAGAAAACCTAATCACTTACCAATCCTATAAGAATACGGTAATTTAATCCTAAAGAAACTACCTTAAACACTCTAATAATTAATACGATTCCTAAACAATAACCAAAACCAACTCGCAAACTAATAATAATGATAATGATAATGATAACTGGCGGCCGAAAATGATAATGCATTAGTACACCCCTTTTTAAGACAAGGATTGGGCAAACAACGCAACCGGTTTGGTCCACATCTGTCCCTTGTGTGTATATGGGTCATATGTATAAGTCATTAGGTGCCAAATAACTCCTCTGCAGTCCCAATAATTTACAAATTAAATGACTCATTATTTTGTCATAAACTTCTAATCTTAACCCTCTCATTTTCTTCCCATATACTCAATACATATATTCTTCATTTTTGTCTTCATAAGTCAAGTACTTTCCAATTATTTACAAACAATACTTTCCAAATATTTTCATTAATATTTTTCAATTGTTTATAGTGAAATAATCTTTGCTAATCTGAAGACCGGTTTAAATATAGGTCATTACAATTTGTGAAGAAAGTTATCATGAAATTATTATTCAAAAATAAAAATTATTACTATTATATGTGGCTAATATACAAATAATTGTTACATGTTAGTTGCAAAATATATTTATTTCCGTGGTTAACTTTGTTATGATAGCAAACAAGAAAATAAACATATTACATGTAAAAGCAAAATGATAACATTATACAAATAATTAATTGAAAAATGAATCATTTAAAATTATTTTATCAAACAAAACATTTAAAAAGGTCTACATTTGAAAAAAAAAAAAAAATACTCTAAGCAAATGACCATAAGGCCACTTGCTACCCTAAATGAACCATTAGGAATCCTTCAAACTTGAGAAGCTCACAATTTTGTATTACGACGTCGGATTGATCGCAAGTTTTCTTGCTCCTTTACTACAATTGTTATTCAGGAAATTTTTCCGAACATAGTTCGATCACCGTGGTCTTAAAGAGTAAGCACATGTAATCAAATTGAGTGAATATAGGTTAGAGGATGTGGGTCATCTGATTTAACAGAAAATGATCATGACATCCATAATGATTGCAACCTAGCCCTGGGGCAAGCCATTATATGAATCCACATTGTGACAGCTTATAAATGAGCTCAAAATGGGCAAACCTATCTCTGCAAGAGTGACAAAGTTGCAGTTGAAATTCCTGCTCAACATTAAATAAATGGAGACAGTTGGGTGGACACAAGAGTTAGTTGCAGCAGCCAGCAGTTATTCACAAATGACCAAGCTACTGCATGGTGGTGAAGCAGAAACAACGGGGAATTACCAAAAGCGTGAGTAGTTATTAAATCTGACCACAACAAACAGAGCTGACACTCTCATTCAGCCTGTGCGACGACCTTTGTAACCAGTAGCAGTGTAGCAGAACCAGAGATCCGTGGATGGATCACAGTGGCGGCACATTTCCTACCATCACATCATAATATATATGTCAACCCTTTTCTACAGGTAAGAAGAATGAGCTAGCAATTGAGTCTAAATAGTTGAAAGATAGAGTTTTACATTTTCTTCTATATGAAAATATAATTTTAGAAAGGTGAAAAAAGAATAAACATATATAAGTAAATATTGATGCAAATCATGATAGTCGAGAACGAAGCGAGACAAGATGAAAAAATCTGAAATTATACCGATACCCCACCCCATACTATCGCAGATCGAATAATATCGCATACGCATAGCACAGAGTCTATTCAGAAATTGCCATCAAACACTAAATATGGTAGGATCAAATTGGGTATATACAAAAGCCGTTGGCAACTACTACGTAGTTGCCCACTTGGATCCACTTCCCACCGCATTAACAAACCTCTTCTTCCACATTCCCTTCTCTATGCACAATCACTCACTACAAGAAAATCAGCCTATAGAGGCAAATAATTAGAGACAATTATTGTAGTTGTCTCTATAATTAAGCTTTAGGGGCAAATATATTGTTTGTCTCAATAGGTTAAATTATTTGTCTATACAATCAAATCTAATAGTCTTTAGAGACAAATACAAATGTTGCTCATAGTTATGTCATATAGAGACAAATTTAATAGTTTTTGGATGCAAATATAAATGTTCCTTATACATACATCATATATATGCAAATCTAATAGTATTTAGAGACAAATACAAATGTCTCTTATAATTATGTCATATGGAGACAATCTAATAATCTTTAGAGACAAATAAAAATGTCACTTATAGTTATGTCATATAAAGACAATTTTAAAAGTCTTTAGAGACAAATATAAATGTTACTTATAACCATATCATATTTTTACTATTTAGAGACAAATGCATATGCTCCTAAAACACTATTTTGAATTGGTTGTGTTGTGTAAGTTTAAATAATGGGAAAATGATCATTGATGCCGCCCAAAAATTTCTCCATTTCAAACTTTTTTTTTTGTTTTCTTTCTTAATTATTTAGTTGTTATAAAAAATTGGATTTAAGAAGTTTTATTAGTAATTGGTATCTCTACCCAATTTTATTATCATTAAAAACGCTCACCACTAACTCCCACTGCCTATAGGATTAAATACACTAACCAGTCAGTCACTCCCCTTTTACTCCATTCTCTCTACTTCCCCTGTCCTCTCGTCTTCCATTTCTTTCCAGATCGAACAACGATCCATCTTCTCCTCTCGATCTCTTTGCGAAAGAGAAGCACGACCTGATCTACCTCTCTCATTTCTCGATCTACCCTATTCATCTCCCTTCTCTTCTGGAAACAGATGAAAATAAAGAAGTGTCGCCGTCGAACGACTTGGCGGCGATGGACGTCGGCAGTGGCGGCAACAGCGGAGCCAGAGATCGAAGGTCAACAATCCTCCATTTGAATGTCGATTTCAAGGGTTTTAATTTATTTGTGATTTAGGGTTCTGATCATTTTTATTTTGTCTATTTTGTTGAGTTTCTTGGGGGTTTCGATCACGGAGAGAGCAAGATGCGGAGAAGCGAGTCGCTGGCCTCGCCTTCGATCACAGAGCAGCCCTAAACGAAGTCATCGGTGACGGAGAAATCTCCGATGATGGTATATTTTTGGGAAGCTGGTTCGCCGCCGCCGGTCTCCAACAACATAAACGGCGGCAAGAGCAGCTCTCTGGAAGCATACACATGGAAGGGAACAGCGGAGAGATTGATTGAGGTTTTTGTTTATGCCAAGGTGTTTATGTATTGTTTATGTATTTTTCGTATTTGTTTTATGTAAATGGTGTAGACACAATGTATTGTTTATGTATTTTTCGTATTTATGTTTTTATGGGCAATGTAATAATGTATTTTAGGAATAAATTTATAAAATGTTATCAATAAAATTTGAATTATTATTTTATTTTTCTCATTGAAGGTAAAATTTAAAATATTAATCAAATTATGAAAGTTGAAATAGAAGCAAAAGAATTTGCTCACGATTCAAATATTTGATTTGGTAAGGTGTTTTAGAAACAATTATAATTGTCTTCAAAACTAGAAATAGGAACAAAAACATTTCTCTCTCAAACCAAATAAGAAGAGAAAAAGATATGTTCTTTAAAGTGGAATTACAATCAATAAGATTTGATTCCTGTTCCTTAACTAGATGCATATATTATTTGCATCTATATTTGCTTCTAAAGAGAATTGGAGACAGAGGCGTCCGATGCAAATAATTTATTTGCTTCAAAAGATATACAGAGACCAATAACTAACTTTTAGACGCCAATAACCTCTGACTCTATAGCCAGATTTTCATGTAGTGACTCTCACTCAATCACCCCTTCCGGAAGAAAAACCCAAAAACCTTCACTCCGAAAAAAGGCCACAAAAATGAGCTTCTGCCTTGTCTTCGTAACTTCCGTTGCCCAGTAAGTTGGAGTGGGCTTCGGCCCGAATTTCGGCCGAGGTGGTTCCCAACGTTGAGATCAATACGTTGGTTGGTGGTGGATTTCGCGACCAAGGATCAGCAGGAAGTGGAGAGAGCGGTGAAGGATGGAGTTCACGGGCTGGAGATCGGCGTGTTGGTAAACAACGTCGGGATCACATACCCTAGAGCCAGAGACGTAAATTGGGATGACAATGAATCAAATCGGTGGAGTATTTATAAAAACACTACAGTAAAAAACCTTATTAGGTTTTAAATTCAACCAACAATGATCGAGCTAGGTTAAAGTTCAGCGGGACTTTAGCCCGCTAAGTATCAAAATATAAGTGAAAATTACATGTAAAATTTTATACAAATTTAGAAATTAGAATAGTCGATAATGTTTTAACTTCCCTGCTCCAATTGTGATAATTCAAGTCAAACCCTCGCTCATGCAGATATTTGGCTCCTTTATTATCCACTTGATCTATAGGTGCATGAGGACCCATGTGTTCACGGAGACATAATCATAAATTGGTTCTTCGAACACCCATGTCCAGTAATGCATGTCATAAAAGAATTTCCTGCATACTTATAAAATACTATCATCCATAAAATATCTTTACTATTAACATTATATATTTTTCATAATAACTAATAACATCTATAAATTATTCATTTAGGTCTGGAAAGCGAGTTGGATTCTGACCAAACCCTACCCAACATGCCAATCTCAAAAGTGAGTAAAACTCACACCCCGATTCAAAACCAATCAATACTAAAATTTCACCGGCTTTAACCGAGTGATGGGGATCCCATAGGTTCGGAATCAATTTCCATCCATTGTTTTATGTTGTATGTCAGAATCATGTTTTTTACGGATTAATTAAGGTATCGTTTGCTTGTGAGATTTGGGTGATGGATTTGGCACCCAAATCCCAAGCATCATGGAATTGACACAAAGTCATTGTTTGTTAAGAGACACAAATCCCTGAAGTAGCTCCACTGAAAGGTGGAATATATGAGCCCGAAGGAACGAAGTTGCTTGCATTTGAATTAGAACAAGAAAAATATTGATGATCGCACAAAGATTGAATTTCGGTAAATTTCATTTTTTGATCTCATCTTATAAGGAACATAATCCAGATCAGCAATCGGGGTGTTGAAAGACTTAAAAAGCTCTTTATTGACAGGGTCCACGGATTTGGACCATTTTTTTAAATCCAAATCTGTGAACCCCACAGATTTGCAAATCCCACATTTCATTTGGGATTTGATAATGGAAGGCAAACATGTGAGACAAATTCATCATAAATCCATGATAAAAGATCAACTAAACAAACAATGTACTCTTCCAAATCCATAATGCAACAAATCCATCATAAATCCAAAGGTTTCTAAAACTCAAGACCCTCATTTTCAAATCCAACAAGCAAACGTGCCCTAAGTTTTGAAAAATGGCCAATACTACGGTGCCGCGATAAAAAGTGCGGCACCGCTAACGCTGATTCTTATTGGACCACGTGGAGCTGACATGACACCGGGTTGCATGTATTAAACCCAACTCAAAAATGAAATCCGATAATGGACCAAAGGGCTATTCGCCCAAACAGACGGAAAAGATCCGTCTAGTGTTTTCTGTTTGTTTTATTTTACCATAATTATTTTAAAATTGATGTATGTTTTAATAGATGTGTTTTTCAATTTTTTCTTTTTGAATAATAGATATGATGTTCGGCAGGAACATGGGATGAGAAAAACGAGCTCCAAAAGCACATGGTCGGCTGCTCCGTCGCCTTCTCCGGCACTGTCGAAAAGCAATCCCGGCGAATTCGCCGTCGTCGCTCCCATCTCTAGCCGCACCTCCATAGAAATCCGTCGCCATTTCCCCCCAGCATGTATTCTGTAAAACAAAGGCGATTGAAGCCGGCATCTTAATCGTCCCTTTCTCCTATCGAACAGAGGCGCCGCAAAATTACCGGACGATCCCAGAGTAAGAGAGTTGCCACTCTGCGTATTCCCTGTTGGACACGTCGAATCAAATTCGTGGAGGTACGGAGCGACTTTCCTCACCAAATCAAAAGTCTGCCAGGTAACTCGCGTATTGTGTGTTTGAGGAAGTAGGACAACTATTCAAATCGCTTTAGTTCTCTTTTGCCTCTAAACGTATTGGTTTCACTTTGCCTCGAACAATTGAGTTGTTTTTTCCCTTGATTTTGAACGTTTGGATTCGTTTACTATTTTCGCTTTCTGTTCATGAAGTATGCGACATGAAATCGAGGTTTGGTGATCATGCCAAAGTCCTGTCCAGTTGGAACCTTTGACCCCTAGTTAGTTGCTCCATCTTGTGGGTTGTTAGGTGTTGTTAACTGGTTAACAATGATCTTAGCTGTAGGTTTCATATAAATCGTAGCCCTTATATAATGGGAAAAAAATCCAAAACTACCACTGTTAAAAAAAAAAAATTACAAAAATACCACCCACTCCAAATAATTTCCAAAAATACCATCCTTTATTTAAAACCGCGCCTCTATGGAGCGGTTTTTACTAAAACCGCGCTTCCAGGAAGCGTTTTACATAATAACCGCGCCACGGAAAAGCGTTTTTAATTTCCAGAACAAAACGCTTTTGGAACGAGCTGTTATAGGCTAACCCTACCACAAAACGCTTGCGGAAAGAGCGTTTAAGTGTCGGCATTACAAACCGCCTACCCAAAGGGAGGTTTATAGTGTCAGGACACAAACCGCTTCTCCAAGCGGCGTTTTATAGTGTCAGGACACAAACCGCTGCCCCAAGGCGCGGTTTGTGGCTGGTCACCCGACAGCCAACATGTCGGACATGTCGGCATGCAGGGGGTAGGGCACGTAGGGCTTCATGGCAGACCTAAAACCGCTCCCCCCCCCCCCCCCCCCCCAGCGGTTTTGGTGCAAAATTTGCCTATAAAAGGCGGTTTCAGAGAACTCAATTCTTCACATCTCCTCCTCTTCCTTCTTAAAATTTCAGCTTTAAATTATTTAGTTTTTTGCGATTAACGTTTATTCGTAAGTTTGTTTCGTAATTACTTTTCATTGTCCTTTGTGATTTTATGTTAGTAACTTAATTACTTTTCATTGTCCTTTGTAATTTTATGTTAGTAACTTAATTACTTTCCATTGTCGTTTGTGATTTTATGTTAGTAACTTAATTACTTTTCATTGTCATTTGTGAATTTATGTTAGTAACTTAATTACTCTTCATTGTCCTTTGTGATTTTATGTTAGTAACTTAATTACTTTCCATTGTCATTTGTGATTTTATGTTAGTAACTTAATTACTTTGCATTGTCATTTGTGATTTTATGTTAGTAACTTAATTACTTTTCATTGTCATTTGTGAATTTATGTTAGTAACTTAATTACTCTTCATTGTCATTTGTGATTTTATGTTAGTAACTTAATTACTTTCCATTTTCATTTGTGATTTTATGTTAGTAACTTAATTACTTTTCATTGTCATTTGTGATTTTATGTTAGTAACTTAATTACTTTTCATTGTCATTTGTGAATTTATGTTAGTAACTTAATTACTCTTCATTGTCATTTGTGATTTTATGTTAGTAACTTAATTACTCTTCATTGTCATTTGTGATTTTATGTTAGTAACTTAATTACTTTCCATTTTCATTTGTGATTTTATGTTAGTAACTTAATTACTTTTCATTGCAGATGGCATTCCAAAGGTTCACGCTTGGGTTGCGGTGGAATGGTTACACGGAAGAGACCGAAAAGGGTGTAAGTTACGTCGGTGGCAATTTTTATAAAATGAAGGTCCGTACGAGACCGATGCTTGAAGAGCTCCATCAAATGTGCACTCAGATTACCTGCATGGATGGCACTAGAAGAGTTGATCGAATGGTGTATCGATATCCAAACAGACATGACGGGTCGCTGTGGCATGAGGAATTCCTCCTTACCACTCAGGAGGACGTTGATGCCATGGTTCAATTTTTGACCACCAATAAAATTAAGCAAGCGGAGATGTTCGTTTACACCGAGGTCGTCGAAGGCACTGTAGGTCATTCTGGAGATGGCCAAACATCTGGTATCCACGGTGGGAGTGTATTATACGAAGATCATCCCCACCAGGATTTCCAAGAGTCGAGCTGGAGGCAGGAGTATCATCATGGTACTGGAGGAAGTCATCAATCCTTCCCTTCATATGAAGAAGAAGCTCAACAGGCGGATTACAACCAACAAGCAGGCTACCAGTACCCACCCGACTACAACTTCTATCAAAGCGTGTTAGTTACCACAACTACCATTACGGAGCTAGTGAAGGTGAAGGTGCCTTTCATGCTGGTAGTCAGATGGAAGAAGAGGTCAATCCAAGTCCAGTTAGTGACCCTGAGGTTGAAGAAGAGGAAGGCGAAGTTAGTGCTGACAGCGACGATCCGTTGGAGGGTGCTGATGATTCCGGTCCAGATTCAGACGCAGATGGTGATGAGGTAGCTCACGACCGTGTACCTATTCCATACTACAATCACATTCAAAGTGAAGATTGGTATGTTGATGCCGACATGGACCCGCCAGATGTGCCAGTATGGGGTCCACTAACTGGCTTTACGAAGGGCCAACAATTTGCAACGAAGAATGAGGTCCGACACGCTATTTCCACTGAAGCAATGACTCGGAGTTTTGAATGGCAAACAACCCATTCCGACACAAAGAGGCTGCTGGTTCGATGCAGAAATGAAAATGAGGGATGCAAAGCTAGGGTTCGGGCTATCAAGAGCAAGAGAGTCGGCCATTGGGTCATATCCCGTGCGGTGAACACACACACATGTGTGTCATCAATAACATCCCAAGGCCATTCGATAGTTGAAATCAAGGGTGGTTGCCGCGGCTATCAAACATCTAATTGAGGAGCAGCCCGACCTGAAGGTCAAAACCATCATCGCCCACATTTCTAGTCGTTATGGTTATATCATTAACTACAAGAAAGCATGGCATGGGAAACAGAAAGCAATGGCTGCCGTGTTTGGTGACTGGGAAGAATCATATGCATTCCTTCCCAAATTGATTTTGGCGTTGGAGGTGTCTAACCCTGGCACCATTTTCTCGCCTCGCTACCAAGATGAAGAAATTCAATCGCCGGCGCCTAGTAACAATCGCCAATTCAAGCGTCTTTTCTGGGCCTTCAAGCCATGTATTGATGGTTTTCCATACTGTGTTCCTGTGATTCAAGTTGATGGAACATTCCTTACCGGCAAGTACAAGGGTACTCTACTGATTGCCAGCGGAGCAGATGCAAATAGATTAGTATATCCATGAGCCTTGGCCATTGTGGAGGGAGAGAATACCGATAGCTATGGCTGGTTCTTCAGAAAAATTCAGCTCCATGTCACTAGGCGGACGAACCTGACTATCATCTCAGATCGCCACGCCGGAATACGGGCTGCTATCTTAGGCTTGGATCCAGCCTGGAACTGGTCACAGAGATGGTGCATACGGCATTTCAAGAGCAACTGGAACCATCATTTCAAGCGAAAGAAGCTTGCTGACAGTATATGGTGGATCGGTAAGCGTTCTAATTAATTGTGTCTCTGTACATTTTTTCATTTGTATAAAAGTATGGAATATTTAATGAAATGGGGACTTAAGCGACCATCATGATCCCCCCATGACCTGGGAAAATCGGGTTCTAAGCGATCCTCGGATCCCCCCTTTTTCTGTCAAAGAGACTGTGTTTCTAAGGAGATGTATACCTCTCCTAAGAGTCTTACGAGTGTACTTGTATTGGCAATAAGGTCGATCTTGCTTATCTGATTTTTTTTATATTCAACAGCTGTCGCGTACCAAGAGAAGAAATTTAAAGAGAAGATGCAGAATATCCGTCAAATATGCCCTGAAGGTGCGCAGTGGCTTGATCAACATGACCTTGAAATGTGGACTTTTCATAAGGACGGAGGTCACAGATGGGGTATTGCCACAACAAACTCAAGCGAGAGTATCAACAACGTCTACAGGGAATGTCGTGCACTCCCCATCTCTGCAATTGTTGAAATGACATTCTGGAAAACAAACAGATGGTTCGTCAACCGTCTCCACTGTCTGAGAATAGGGAGGCACAGGGTAAGGTACACTCTGATTATGTCATGAAAATAATGGAAAAAGATAATCGGAAGAGCTCTCGTCACACCGTCATTGTGATGAACCAACATTCTGGCGAGTTTTCGGTCGAGACTGGGCACTGGGAGGATGGGAGACGTGGGGGTCATTGCCATGAAGTCACCGTCAACTTTAGGACTAAAAAGGGGGAGTGCTCTTGTCAGAAGTATCAGGAGCAAAGACCCTCGTCATTTCGTCAGTCCGTTCTTCAACATTGACTCAGAAAAGAGCAGTTATCGTACTAGTTTCCGTGCATTGCCGGATGAAGCTTACTGGCCAGTTTATGAGGGTATGGTCATCATTCCACCAATCGGTCTTAGGCGGGTAACAGGGCGCCCACGGGTAAAAAGGATTCCAAATGAAATGGATCAAAGTGGAAGACCACCGCGGGGGCCAAGGCGGTGTTCCATATGCAAAGTTCCCGGTCATGATAAACGAAAATGTCCCGGACCAATTGGTCCTCAAAATGCAGGGCCCGATGTGGTGAACCCGGATAATGGCGCTTAGCTTGATTTCATGCATTTGTTCCATCTTTGTTTATTAATTTCAATGGTTACTCTACTTGTATGTTGTGTGCTTAAATCTAGATTGTTGTTGTTGTTGTTGTAATGATTTATTTAATTTATATACTAATGATTTATGTTATTGTTATGCTATCGTAGGTTGGGCCGAATGTTGATATTTTCAATCAACAATATTATGTTGATCAAGGACCGATTGATCCGACAGTTTTATACGATCAAGCAAATCATCGTTCAAGAGACGTTTGGAACGACCACAAGGTACATATTATTTATCATCACTTGTAATTTGTATTTTGTTAAAGTAATTTATTTGTTGTACAATAATTTACTTAATTGTTAATCGTATTGATTATTTTCAATAATTTAAATCAATACAATACAACACTTATTGAGACTCTGTTATAAAGAAATGCATGTCTAAGGAAATGGAGACTTAAGCGATCATCATGATCCCCCCATGACCTGGGAAAATCGGGTTCTAAGCGATCCTCGGATCCCCCCTTTTTCTGTCAAAAAGACTGTGTTTCTAAGGAGATGTATACCTCTCCTAAGAGTCTTACGAGTGTACTTGTATTGCTTTAAATTATTGAAAATAATTAATACGATTAACAAAATAATATATTTGATTTTATGTGTATGTGTACAAAAAATATTTATACTTAAATTTCGAATATTCTTTATTTATGCTAATATTAATGTTTATTATATAATGTATATTTCTCTAAATGAACCTTGATTTAATTAATATTGCATCTTATAATATTATTTAGTTATGTTAAAATTAATATTTAATTAGATAATGTATATTTCTCTAAAACAACCTTGATTTAATTAATATTGCATCTTAGAAAATTATTTTAGTTATGTTAAAATAAATGTTTATTAGATAATGTATATTTCTCTAAAACAACTTTGATTTAATTAATATTGCATCTTAGAAAATTATTTTAGTTATGTTAAAATAAATGTTTATTAGATAATGTATATTTCTCTAAAACAACCTTGATTTATATATAAATTGTATCTTATAATATATTTATATATGTATAAATCATCAACTTATAATGAAATTTAAATTTTTTTCTAGGATGCATACCATATAGTCCGCTATAGGGGCACAACGAATGAGCTTGAATGGAACGACGTCATCTTGCCCTTTCCAAAAAGGGCAAGATTGGATTCGATTCGGCATTTCAATGGGATCAGGATCGACCGCCAACTCATCACGGCGATGGTAGAGAGATGGCAAAAGGAGACACACTGCTTCAATTTTCGTGTAGGCGAGTGCACCATCACACTTAAGGACATCGCCATCTTAACCGATCTCCCCATCGATGGTGATGTTGTTTGTGTGGATTCTACGCCACCACCTAAAGTTGTTGCCAATATGAGTGGTTGGCAACATTTTATATGGACGTTCACCGGGTTGTGTCCGCCAGAGAAGGGAGATCACGATGCGGATGGTCATCCACCATTGTCCAAGGGCCAAGTATCCATCACTTGGTTGACAGCGGAGATCAGGCGTAAGCACAACCCTGAGTTCGGAGGCATTCCCCTCACGGAGGAAATTTCGGAACGTGATAAAGAAATTTATGCACGTATCTACATCCTCGGCATGATCGGAGGAGTCTTCTTCCCCAAGAAATCCAACAACCTAATCAGCAATTCATGGTTGAAGATCATACTTGGTGATTGGGATGCCATGGGAAACCTGAGTTGGGCATCTGCTTGCTTAGCTCATCTCTACCGATCTCTATGTAATGCTAGTGCGAGAGCGGTGAAGGAGATTGATGGGGCTATGTTCATCATCCAATTTTGGGCTTGGGAGCATTTGCCATGGATTGCGCCGAAGGTTGAACCCGACAGGGAATGGGGTCCCGACCATCCCCTACGACATGAAGCTTATGGTTGTAGGTAAATGTTTTCTATCCCACTCATAGTTCTCACAATTTTTTACTAATTGGATATTTTATAACGAATTGGGTATTATGTATTAACACTCCATACTATTTGGATTGAATAGGTGGCTTGGTGAAAAAACATGCGGCAACCTAGGAGCGCATAAGTTGGAGGAGTATCGTAGGAGGCTTGATCACCTTTGGGAAGCAGAGGTGAGCATCATAATACGATATTAAAATCTACTTTTTTATGTTATATTATTATGTTGATTAATGGGTTTTTTTTTTGTAAACCTTTGTAGCTCAAGTTCGATCCGTGTCCAGAACGGATTGTTGCGCACCACGTTCACAAATTTCCGTTACATCCCGGTCAATGGTGCACCAGAGTTCCACTAATCTGCCACCATATAGTGGAGTGGCACTTGCCGGATCGATGTCTACGATAATTTGGACGTGAGCCATGCATACCATTGGATGTCCCGGAGAGTCAGAAGGGGTACCACAGGAAAGATGGTCGACAGGGGCCTACTAATTGGCCGGAGGAGTATGGAAACTTGATCCGCCTTTGGAATGTTAGGCAAGATCAGGATATTGTGACGGCATCTAATGTGGGGCGGATGGGCTACCATGACCCATACCTGGAAACCTACCGTCGACAATCTGTTCGCTACATGACCCCCGAAGGAGCGGCGGACGGAGCTTTGGTAAGTAATTATTTATTTTTATTTTTTTAGTCATGCGTTGCATTATTTTTTAAATGGCTAACTTGGTTATTTTCTTCGAATTAGGTTGATGGCATCGAGCGAATCCACGACCTCGCGCGGACAGCAGATCCTTTGGCGGCGGGCCGAGAGGTGGGGCTCATTCGGAGGATAACGAACAATCTCCTTGGTTGTATGCGAGCGCGCGGGCGTGACCATCATAGATACCCTCCAGTTCCCCCAGTGAGACCGCCGCCGGTTGTGCAGGATGTTGAGCCGGTGCCTCCGCCGGTCCATAGAAGGCCAAACAAAGCTACAAGGGATCGACCTCACGTGCTGGAGATCAAGTCGATTGAGGCGTGGAAGGCGCCTACTCCTTTGGAGGTGTGTAGCGGTGAAGGGGGGGAGTACTCACTACGATCCCACGCACGGAAGCCAGTATGATCCGCGGTCGAGCTTCCAATACAATCTCCGCCCCAACTTTCAGTATGAACAACGGCCAAGTACATTTCATGATGGCACATCCTCAGCAACTTGGGCCGAGGGTTCATACTCAAGTCCCCACCAAGACTATGCACCTATGCAGCGACCACAAAAACAATGGCAACAACAATGGCAATCAAGTCCTCACCAAGACTTCTCACCTTGGAATCGACCACAACACCAATGGCAACAACAATGGCAATCCACTCCCCACCGTATGAGCATGGATAGCCCTCGACCGCAGACGGAGGGGACATCGTTCACGGAACCGAGGCGCCATAGCACGGAGGATCGCCCTTCTACGGCGAATAGGAATCTGCCACCCGTTCCACCATCAGTTACACCCGGTGGACCAGTCGCCCATCGCACAAGGAAACAAAGGGCAAATCGTCGAAATAATGCATGAGTGTGCGAGTTGTGTTTATTTCAAGTTATGTTTTGTTTAAATTTAGTTGAACAATTGTGTTTTTAGTTGGAGTTTTTTTTTAGTTTTTTCATGTAGTGTGTTTGTGTTCGTGAAAAGTTTTATTCAAAAAGATGGAAAATTGCATCAAAGTTTGTGTTTTGTGCAAATCTCTAAGTTTGTGAAAATTGCACCAAATGATATGATCCCAAATTGCCCACCACTCACGTCACAATTACTTGACAAAGAAGCTACCAAAGTTGGGAAGAAGAAAGGCAGAATTTGGCTTAGTCAAAATCCGTGTTCATGGTACATACTTTGGAGGCATGGTTCTCTCAATTGGCTTGGTGGAAATTCAATTTTAAGGGCTTGTTTTTCAGATAAAGTTACCATCTTTCCAATCGTATGTTTGGTGGATCCAGATGATGTCATTAAGGTTGTTTTCCAAGGCCTCAAAGTTGCTACCTCAAAACTGGAAAACTGCCAGAAAATGGCTAAGGCAGAAAACTGTTTTGTGAAGCCTACTTTGGAGCTCAATTCAAGGAGCATGGATCTGATTCGAGACCAAAGGCTTCTACAACATGAAACTAGGAATGTTTATCTACCAAGGGAAGGAATCGGATGAAAGATCGGAGTTCTAGAAGGCCTTGTACGAAAGGCGCGAAGTTAGTACGAAGTCACAAAATTCTGCCTTTGTAAAAACAGAATTGTTTTCCTTATTCGATTAGGATTAGGTCCTTTTTGCTACTTTTTAATTCTTATTCGTATTAGATTGTAATTATGAGTTGCTTGTACGAAAGTTAACCCTAGCTAGGCCTATTTAAACTCGTCTTTAGCATTGTAATCGTCAGACTTTGATTAATCGAAATTGAGAACCGTTTGGTTTGTGCAAGTTGCGACTTGTGTTTAGTTTGGTGGATTCCAAGCTCGTGAGCTCTTGTATCGATTAAGAGCGCTTCGTTCTTGATTCGAGCTCAATCCATCCTTAGATCTAGATTTTCTAAATGAAGGGTCCAGATTTAGTTATTGATGAGTGCATAACTCATGGTTATGCACCCTATCTTGAGCCATGTGTAGTTCAAGAATCTTCCACAACCCACATTTTGATTAGGGCTAGGTCGTTTTCCTCTTAATGAATATGCTTATCGATCGGTTTGGTTGCGTTACATTATGTATTGGATGAGAGGTATGTAGGTAAGTTATTGATTAAGCAAATAAATTCCATGGCGCCTAACTTTTTCTGTTTTACAATTAGGACTTATGAGGCAGATTACGATGAGCGGCTATATACGGACACATAGTAATACAAATGGTCCCTAATAGTAACGTAGCTAGCCAGAATTTTACGGGTCCGACCTAAAAATAAAAATATATAAAATAAATTTTATAAATATAAAATAATCCATGATGTGTTTTTACAGTTTGTCGACTGATTTTTTTTTTGTTTGAGGATAGATAAATTTACAGTTTGTCAACCGATTTTCGTTTGAGGATAGAGAAATCAATACTAAATTATAAATTTGTAAAATTGAAATAAAAAGTTGGAAATACAAATATATGTAAAACCTTGATATTTACGTAATATACATGGTTAATGTGTGTCACAAACTCTATACAATTTGTTGACAGACAAGTAAAACTAGTAAACGAGAGGCATTGTTGGATTTAAGTATTATGGATTGTGTACAATTATTGTTAATTTTTTGTCCTAATCCCGAGCCAAGATGGGTCTCGGAACCCACCCTCTACCAAGCTGGCTCCGCAGCTGGTAACTAATAAGTGTATAATTTAAGGGCTAATTATCATAAATGGTCACAAACCTATACACTTTGTACAAAATTGTCACAAACATTTAATTTTGCATGTTTCAGTAAAATAAGTTTGAGTGAATAACAAAAAGGTCAATCCGTCCACTTCCGTCCAAAAATCGGTTAGTTTTGCCTAGTCAACATAACACGTCACTAAAAATAATAATAAAAAAATTATTTAATCATTCGAATTAACCCGCACAACCCTAACCGGTTCACTAGTTCTGTAACCACCCGCCGTACCCAACCCTTCCTATCTCGTGCCATTCACCCGTCGACTGTTGTGGTTTCTCTCCCTCTTCGTATACATCCCGGGGATCATCTATACCATCTACGCAATCACCAAATGATCCGTCTCCGACCGGTCGGGTACTCCTACTACTACTTGATCTCTGAATCCACCGGCTACCATCATTATTCATCAATTTGTTGTCTTCTCTCCCAGGCTCCCTGATTCCTCAACCACACATATGGCCGGAGAGCTCAATTGCCACCACAAATGAATTATAATATAATATTAGTAGGGGTGGGCATTGGTGCGGTCGGACCGCACCGAATCGCACCGAACCCCATATACGATCAAACCGAATCGCACCGTTAAGGTTGCGGTTCAACATGCGGTCTACATTTTATGTGGTTTGCGGTTTGCGGTCGGTTCAAACCGAAACCACGCGGTTTGCGTCCAAACCGCAAACCGCAATAAGACATCCCAACTTTTCCAAACCCAACCCTTTCCCTATACTTTATGGAAACTGTCACTCTATCTCAATCAACCAACGCTCCGTCTTTCAAATCCAAGTCACAGTACGACTCTGCCCCGCCGCCATAGATGGACATTGCGATCCTAAGCCACGATGCTAATAATCCCTCAGTGCCGATGGGAAGATCCAGGCAGCAAGATTAGGCAGAGAAACAAGGAAATGGTGTGGAAGTTATTGTTTCTTTTACCTGCCATTTTTTCTTTCGTTCTCGCAGAGGAATGTTATTGCTTGTTTGCAATGTGAATTCCATTATCTAGTTGAGGGAGGGGAAGAGTAGTTCTGCTTCTGTTGCAGGAGACAGCAGAGTGGATGCTCCTAGAGTCGTGGTCGTGAGCAAGTATAATTTAATAAGTGCGGTAAAAAATGCAATGCGATTTAAACCGCACCAAATCGCTAATTTATGCGGTTTGGTTTGACCGCACCAATAACATTGCGGTCCAACATGCGGTGCGGTCCAATTGAATGCGGTGCGATGTGGTTTATATTTATACGGTGTGGTGCGGTCTGAACCGCACCGATGCCCACCCCTAAATATTAGTTAGATTTATGATTAATCAAAATCACGATGGCGCTGCTGATTGAGTAGGAGAATGGCTGCACGGAGGAGTACGTGCGAGCAGTGGAGGCGAAACTCGGCGAGCTTCACCGGAGGAAACTCAAATCAATTGAAGTGGTTCCCCATCTCTCTTGCATCGTTGGCACGCCAAAACACAACACCAAACTGCGACCAAGTGTAATCGCAGTCCGGGAATGCAGTAAAGTGGCAAGTTCTATTATCAACCCGGGGTCTAGATCTACTGCTTACTCCGTGATTATCTATTATCTAGCCAACTAAGTCAAGTGATTGTTTTTTAAAGCAAAAGCAGTAAGAAAGCAGGAATTGGTTCGGTTTTCTCAAGCAAAGAAGAGTCACTCGGGAATGAGTCCCCCTAGCTCCTTAGTTAGGTCTCAATTGTAATTACCCTGGGTTGATTTATAGTTTATTAGACTGCGGAAGATCCGACAGTAGCTTGGAATCTCTTAAGCTGACCAAGCCCTCTCAGTCTAACTACCCGGCAGACGACTAGTCTTCACCGGGATAGAAAGCTGAAGCAATAAGCACAGAACTCCACTACTGGAATTGGATTCCAGTACAAAGCAGTAAACTGGCTAACTCTCGTATAGCGAATCTCCTACTACCGAATGAAGAGGCTCTAACAACCGAATCAGATTCTATCTATCTCAGGTTGCAGCAGAAATCAAGAAAAGCTTATCAGACTTCAATCAATTCAATAAAACATGCATCATTCGATTAAAACCAGACAGTATAATCATCCCAAGTCATTACAATCAAATCCCTAACACATGGAACTAGGGTTCTTCATACCCAAGTGAGAGAAGGGTTCTACTCCATAGAGAGAGAGAGGAAAACAGAATACAAAGCAGTCATACTCATAACAATGGGAAGAATCTGCTCTGGGATGATGATTTCCACTCCTATGACCATCTCCAAGCTCGATTTGATGAAACCCATATCCAAGATTGCTCCAAGCTCGATTTGTGTGTGCCCGTGTGGCTTTCTCAGCGACTCGCCTCACGCCTGATCTTCGTCCAATCGACCCCGAACTCGCTCCAAAACCTTCATTCACGTACTAGGATCTGAAATATCACAAACAAGCACAACCTAGCGTGAAATCGGTCTAAAGCACGAGAATCAACACCTCAAACGGCTCCAGAATAGGGGCAAAAACATGTGCAATTAACGGTTTATCAAACTCCCCCACACTTAACCGTTTGCTTGTCCCCAAGCAAACCAAGTCAGACACAAGGTAAGCTCACATATTTCAATCATACCAACATTGGGGACAAATCATATAGGCACAGAACACGTGAATCATACTGGCTTTCAAACATCAACACATGAACAACCTCAATAGCAACCTAGACAACCACCACAGAAGACATTCGAGTGCAGCAAAATTGAGTAAAGAAGGAGTCTCCCTTCTGTTAATCAACCAACCTAGACTTGACTCAACCACTTACTCAAGACAGTCAACTCATGCATAAAACTCAAGACATCAGAGTCAAGACCGAGCCATCTAGGTCCTCACTGGGGTAAAGAGTGTAAAGAACAAGGAAATGAATCGCTCACTCTCGACCAGTGGGGTCAGGACAATTTGATGCGAAAAATGTGCATACTTATTCTCTCAATTCCTAACATCTCTTCACCATGACGGCAGCCTCTAAGTGTTAGAGCTCACAAAAATGGGTGTCATCACTAACTAATCCGGAGGTCTTAGACACAGGTTCAAGTGACTGGCTAGGGTCTTGGACATGGGGAAAAGGCCTTTTAGGTGGTGGAAGTATTCATAGCACAATGTTCCACATTTCCAAACCCAACAAACTCACAGTCAATCAAACCAGTACTTTCTTTCTGCTATTCTGCATTACTCAAATTCTTCAGAGCACAAGAGCGAAGGAGGTCACATAAATGCTACTTAATGGGCACAATTCAGATTATTGGCGGTGGCTCTTTTTGCTTTGTTTTTCTTTCATTTTTTTCATTTCTTAAGAGAACCACCACCTCTGCACATTTTTCAAACACACGCCCAAATTTTAAAGAACTACCTCCCACTCTCATATTACATTTAGCAGAAACAGCAGAGAACATGTAAAAATCACTATGTGGAACCTTCTAACAGATGCAAAAGGGTGATTTTTCATTGCAAACCGAAAGAAAGGAGAACACACGGCTCAAAGGGGCTGACTAGGGGGTATGACACACCAGGACAGTCAATTTGGTCGTGGGCTAATCCTATGCCTCCATCATCTTAGCTAATGACAACGTGAATGCTACACATCATGGAAGAGGGAACTATCTCACAAGAAAGAAACGAGCAGACTCAAATCTCACATGGCTACCTATATGCTCTATCTCTCATTATGATCCCTTAACTAGATGCATAAGAGACTGTCAAGAACAAGTAATCAATCCAAGTCACAGTTGGTAAGCAAACAGTTGAAAAACCGAACCCTACACAATTCTACTGCACGTCTCAGTCATCATAATAGGTTGTCCTAGTCACAATCCAGTTGTCATGCATTAATCCGAAAACCATTCAATTCACCAATCAAAACACAGTACCAATATGATCAAACAGCCCTACTTGGAGCCCTCAAATCTCGAGATTTGGACACCGGACTAGGCTCCAAGCACACGTAAAAAGATTCAAACCGATACAAAGCACCCCCCACCACACTTAAGCACGACATTGCCCTCAATGGAGCAAAGGGAGAGAAAAGGGGAATGATGTTACCAGATTGAAATACTGCAGAAGACTGGAAGTGGACCAGTCAGCGGGGGACATATGGAACGAACGGAAATTTCTGCACTAAAGGGACATCAAGAACACACTAGCACACCGTGCGTTAGGGATCAGAGTTGGCCCAGATGGCCACAAAATAACAATCCACAAAAGAAAGAAAAAGGATAAAAAAACAACCGACAGACTCAGTTCGAACTCCTCAAACACATGGAGCAAACATAAAAAGTCTAAAACAAAAACTCACACTGAGGGGTGACAAGTACAGCCTACTCGTTGCCAAGGTTGTCCAGATCGATGTCATTCATGAATGCATCATCATCATCAGCTGGTGGAGGTAGAAGTGGAGAGTCCTCCTAGGAGTCCTCCAGACTGGCTGCTCGCCCGGTAGCAGCTGGAGCAGGTGCTGCTGGACCTCCTGCATGCGCCGAGAACGGGCCTGCTCCCTCTCGATACGAGCCAGGGTTACCCCCTGCTGGGTCTCCATCCGATCCAGATGCTCATCATAAGCGGCCATCCGGGTCTGGTACTCGGCATGGTGAGCCGAATACTGCTGCTGAAACTGGAGCTGATGGTCATAAAGCTGCTGATTCTGGAGACGCAGCTGCTTGAACTGCTGAGTGAAGTAGTCCTGGCCGGGGAAAGTGAAGCTGCCACCCCCGTACTCGAAGGTGGTGGGGCGGGCGGCAGCAGTATCATCCACATCCTCGGGGTGGACATCTGCATCATCAGCACCCTCAGGAACCTCTGGCTGGTCCTCCTCTGGGATCTGAGGTTGAGGAAACCCCTCGATCCACTGGACTCCTCGCTCTTCTCGAAGCAGGTGCATGCGACCTATCGTAAATGAGCCAAAGACACTGGTGTCGCCCTGCTGTGTGCATCCCTGCAGTGATATCTGGAAGTAGGCGGCCAGGCGGGTGATGAGGGGGGTGCAGTGGAGTTTCTTCAGCTCGGAAGCACTCTTGTCGAAGGTCCTCGTCACCACCAAACCCAAGTGGAGGGGATGATCCCTTTGGCGCATAGACTGGATGAAGTACATGGCTCTCTTGGTGATGGCGCTGGCACTATCTGAGGCTGGAGTGTAAGACTTGGCCAGCAAGTGATAGAGGATGCGGTTGTCGAGCTGCAAAGTGCTGGCCTTCGTCTTCCCCGCCGAGAAGGGAAGCTGTCCTGGCCGAGCGAGGCGGGTGTATAGTGTCTTGAAGTTCACCCCCTCTAGCTCGAGAAGCTCGGTGACGTAGTACCTGTCATCAACCAGGCCGAGGTCGAGGGCGGCCGCCAGCTCGTGGTAGCTCATGAATCGGGGTGCACCGCCGAGCCTGAACTTGACGGCTTCTCCGTCCTTCCAATTCTCTGTGTCGGTGTGCTGGAAGGTCGTGTAGAACTCAAGCACGAGCTCGTGGTAAACCTTCTCGCGAATGCAGAGTAGGAGGCGCCAGGGGCGGTTGGTGACAATGGCGGAGAAGTGCTCGTAGCAGTTCAGCTTCTCAAACTCCCGCTTGGACCAGCAATGATGCTGCCCAAACTTGCAGGCCAGGACGCTCATAAAACGATCCTGGTGGGGGCCCCTCCTCAAATCGCGAATAAACTGGTGCTTGAGGTCGGGCTTCGTCATGCTCCTGCAAAAGAACAACCCAAAGTGGAACCAAAAGAGCCAAAGGAAAGGTTAATCACACCCCCACACTTAAGAACAGAAAACAACCGAATGATGGTTTCATCCATAGTTCGGGGGTCAAGAACTCGATCAAACAAGCATTATCGGGGTGGGGGTGCACATCCATGAAAAAGTAGGCAAATCAAGGTTCACATCCATAGCAAACACACCCTCAAAGCACAACATTAAGGGCCCCAACCGACTCCCACAAAATGGTACGAAAACGGGCATTTCATCGAACACCTTCTGTGCACTATTAAGGTAAACATGGAAATGACAAAATTCTTGCACACAAGGGCCCAAACAAGCAAGGGGGACAATGCCCAACACAATTCATACATAATCAAAGCATTCCCCTCAATCAATTGCACACAATTCACATGATTCAAAGAGGTTCTCTAAACATGCACCCTAACACCCAATTCTCCATAAATAACATAGTTAAGGTCAAAATCAAACCTGGAGACTCAAGTAGAGGTGTAGGGAATGATGAGGGAAAGGCAATGGAAGCGAAGAAAGGCCGAAAAACTGCCTGGAAGTGCTCGTCGGAGCCTCGCCGGAGTCCCGCCGGAAATCGCCTCCGGCGACTCAAAATCAAGCCAAATCACCTCAAAATCGAGGGATAGGCCGATAATGGGGAGGAAAGGGTGGGTGTGGTATTGGATTTGTGAAAAACCGACCAAAAATGGCCAAAAATCGACAAAGATGGCGAAAAGTCGCGGTTTTCCGGCGAGGGGGAGAGGATTCCGGCGATTGAAGGTTGAAATTCTGACCACTCGGCCGTGTCGTCCGAATTTATAGCCCGTGGCTCGGCCACACGGGCAGGCTCACACGGCCGTCTGAGGTGCACATGTGCCCGTGTCGGCCGACACGGGCAAGCCGAGGAAATCCACACGGCCGTGTGCAAAGCACACCTGGCAGTGTGAAAAATAGCGAGAGCTCACACCCGCAGGGTCCAACTCCACACGGCAGTGTGAGGGACCCCTCTTGCCCGTGTGAAAAGTCCAGGGAATCCACACGGCCAAAACCCATTTCCACACGGCCGTGTGACTTTCAGTGCTGGCCGTGTGGGCTGCCAGAACTCCGAATTTGACCTGTTTTCACTCCAGAACGACATACAACTCGTGAACAACTCCTCAAGACTCAAAAACACAAAAAATCAAAAGGAAAAAAGTAAGAAAATGCAAACCTAGGTGGGGTTGCCTCCCCACAAGCGCTTCTTTACCGTCTTTTAGCTGGACGCCAGTAGAGTGGATGCTCAATGAGGTGAAGGAGCAGGTGCCTTCAAGAGCGGATCCACCTCGCTCTTGAGGTACAGCTTCAGATGGTGGCCATGCCCCCGACGAATGTGGCCACCAGCATTCGCCAACTTGACTTGGCCATCCGACAGGATGCAAGCGAGTGAATTCTCGGATGGCCAAGGTGGGGGCGGGACCAGCTCATAGTGGTCTCCGGCTTTCTTTCGAGCAGGCTTAGCTGCCTGCAGTTTCGGCCGCCACTCCTCCTTGATCTGTTCTTTTGGTGATGGAGTTGACGAGAGTGGCGGCGAAGGTATGAGAGGCGGATCCTGCAAAATGGGAAGCACAGAAGGATACACGACAGACTCGTGCTCCTGGTGAGAAACATCATGCACAGGTGACGAAGCAGGGAGAGTATTAGCAATTGAAAACGTTATTCTCTCCTCGCCATCCCTCAAAACTAAGGTCCCATCATGCACATCTATGAGAGCCTTGGCGGTGGCTAGGAAAGGCCTTCCCAGTATAAGGGGCACTTCTGTGTCCTCATTGATGTCCAAAACAACAAAATCCACATGATAAATGAATTTGCCAACCTCAACCAGAAGGTCTTCCATTATGCCCCTAGGATGTACTATAGATCGATCAGCTAATTGAAGACTCATCCTAGTTGCACGGGGTTCACCTAGGCCTAGTTTCTTGAACAATCGATATGGCATGACATTGATACTAGCACCTAGATCCGCCAAGGACCTCTCTACATGTAACTTACCTATAGAGCACGGGATAGTAAAACTACCTGGTTCCTTCTGCTTCGGCGGAAGCTTGTTCTGTAGAATGGCCGAGCACTCCTCGCTGAGCTCCACAGTGGCCAGCTCGCTCAGCTTCTACTTCTTTGAGAGAAGATCTTTCAGGAACTTCGCATACTTAGGCATTTGAGATAGTGCCTCCAAGAAAGGTACTTGGACATTCAGCTTCCTAAGCATGGACATGAAGTTCCCGAACTCTGCCTCTAGCCTGTCTTTGTGCAACCGAGTAGGGAAAGGGAGTTGAGGGATATACTCCTTCAATACTGGTTACGGTTTAGGTGCAGGCACCTCAACCTCCTACTCCGCTTCTTCCTCAGCCGCTGGAGATGCTGGGGCAGGGGCCTCTCTCTCTTGTGCCCGAACAGGTGGATCAGCAGTCATCTTGCCACTCCTGGTTGTGATGGCATTGCAGTGCTCATTCGGGTTCTGCGGATGAGGGATGGTCTGACCGGGTAGAGTACCAGGAGCCCTTTGTGCCACTGCTTGAGCCACGCTCCCCAGCTGGGTTTGGATATCCTGCAAGACAGCCTGTGTGTTCGTCTGGCCAGCTTCAAGAGCCAGGAATTTACCCGAGGCTTTTTCCATGAACTGCTCGATAGTGTTGAATTTCTAAGCACTAGAACTGGCGAGAGAACCCACCAAGTCCCGCAGTTCAGCCATCAGATCATTTTGCACTCTGGTGGCAGGGGCTGCACCTGGCTGGTGGAAAGATCGCGGCTGTGATTGAGCAGCATGCCTCTGCATGGGCTGGTAGAGAGACTACTACTGCTGCTGGAATTGCCCCTGTCTGGGCTGATATGGCGGCCTCTAGAAGCCAGGTGGTCCCTGGAGGACTGGTGGTCTGGAATTTGCCCCACCCCAGGAGAAGTTGGGATGCTGGCGCCACCCCTCGTTGTAGGTGTTACTGTAGGGGTGATTTCTCCTAACATTATTGATGAAGTTCACCTGCTCCTGGGGTGTGGTCGATTCCTTCATTGCCTGGCAGTCTTCCACCGTGTGATGGGTGCTCCCGCACCACTGGCAGAGCATCGGCTGCTGCTGTCCGGTCCCTGGAATCATCCCAGAGCGATCGATGGCTGACACTAGCTTCGACACCACCTGCACCAAATCAGATGACTGGGTGGCTACAGAATGCACACCCCGCCCTGGTGCTCGTCTCGATCTCCTTGCAGTTCCCCAATCATACCCGTTCTCTGTCATCTCCTCAAAGAGTTGATTCAGTTGTGGCGGTGTTTTGGTCAGCATGTTCCCGCCACAAACCGAGTCAATCAGCTGTTTGTCTTCTGGGAAGAGGGCGTGATAGAAGGTGCCCACCTTGAAAGCATCGTTGAAACCATGATTGGGACACCTCAGGAAGAGACTGTTGTACCTCTACCATGCGTCCCGGATGGTCTCATCTTCATCCTGGATGAAGTGGGTGATCTGCTTCTGCAAGTCCGCCGTTTTTTACGGAGGATGATAGCGGGTGAGGAACTTGTCCGCCAGGTTGGCAAACGTGGTGATAGAGCCTGGAGGTCGAGTATCTAGCCACTCCTTGGCCTGCCCCTCCAGGGTGAATGGAAAGTACCTCAGCTGGATGGCATCTGCTGGGACCCCATTAATCTTAATTCCATCGATGAGCTCATGGAATCGCCTGAGATGTGCACGGGGGCACTCCCCCTCTTTGCCTCGGAACACTACCGAACCGCGCAGCATTGTGATGAAAGAGGTGCTCACCTCAAAATTATTTGCTGGCACATGAGGGTGTTGAATGGGTGACCTCATGTCCGCAGCCCTGGCGGTCCAGTAGTATCCCATGGTCTGCTCCTCGGTAAGGACCACATCATGGTCCTGTGGATCCCCCATCTCTTCTTCTTCTTCTTCGATCTGTAGCTGTGCTAGCTCTTCTTCCGCAGCCAGTCGCGCCTTTAGAGCCCGCTTGAAGTTCCTGCAGGTTCGTTCAAGCTCCTGGTCTAACGGTAATAGATCTCCCAACTGGCTGCGTAGTCATGCACTACCTGCACACAATCAGCAGAAGCAACCCGTGAAGGCACACAGGTGGAAGAGAGAAAATGCAGTAAAGAAAAAGCTAGAGTAACAAATTTTCACGTTTCCCCAATAACCTTGAAGTGTCCCCGACAACGGCGCCAAAAACTTGACACGCCAAAACACAACACCAAACTGCGACCAAGTGTAATCGCAGTCCGGGAATGCAGTAAAGTGGCAAGTTCTATTATCAACCCGGGTTCTAGATCTACTGCTTACTCCGTGATTATCTATTATCTAGCCAACTAAGTCAAGTGATTGTTGTTTAAAGCAAAAGCAGTAAGAAAGCAGGAATTGGTTCGGTTTTCTCAAGCAAAGAAGAGTCACTCGGGAATGAGTCCCCCTAGCTCCTTAGTTAGGTCTCAATTGTAATTACCCTGGGTTGATTTATAGTTGATTAGACTGCGGAAGATCCGACAGTAGCTTGGAATCTCTTAAGCTGACCAAGCCCTCTCAGTCTAACTACCCGGCAGACGACTAGTCTTCACCGGGATAGAAAGCTGAAGCAATAAGCACAGAACTCCACTACTGGAATTGGATTCCAGTACAAAGCAGTAAACTGGCTAACTCTCGTATAGCGAATCTCCTACTACCGAATGATGAGGCTCTAACAACCGAATCAGATTCTATCTATCTCAGGTTGCAGCAGAAATCAAGAAAAGCTTATCAGACTTCAATCAATTCAATAAAACATGCATCATTCGATTAAAACCGGACAGTATAATCATCCCAAGTCATTACAATCAAATCCCTAACACATGGAACTAGGGTTCTTCATACCCAAGTGAGAGAAGGTTCTACTCCGTAGCGAGAGAGAGAGGAAAACAGAATACAAAGCAGTCATACTCATAACAATGGGAAGAAT
Source organism: Linum trigynum (assembly GCA_964030455.1). Taxonomy (NCBI): domain Eukaryota; kingdom Viridiplantae; phylum Streptophyta; class Magnoliopsida; order Malpighiales; family Linaceae; genus Linum; species Linum trigynum. Next base: position 12,154,874 of record OZ034814.1, read on the forward strand.
CTGCTCTGGGATGATGATTTCCACTCCTATGACAATCTCCAAGCTCGATTTGATGAAACCCAGCTCCAAGATTGCTTCTAGGATGTGTTCTTCGTACTTTCTCTCTCTAGGGCTCTGTTTTTGCTCTGAAAATTCGATTCCCTCACTTGTGGCCCGAAATTGGGTAAAACCCTGAAAATCCCGACTCACACGGGCAGGCCACATGGCCGTGTAGCATACCCAGATGCCCGTGCGAGGTCAAAACGCCGTGTTTCCAATAATTGCACTTCAGGCTACCTACACGGCCAGGGACACACGGTTGTGTAGCTCACCCAGTCTGCCCGTGTGAAGCCTTGCAATATCCCACATGGCCACATTGCTCCTTCACACGGCCGTGTGAGTTTTATTCCTGCCCGTGTGAATGCTCGCACAATCCCACACGGCCACATTGGTTACTTCCATGGCCGTGTGGGTTTTGTGTGTGCCCATGTGGCTTTCTCAGCGACTCGCCTCACGCCCGATCTTCGTCCAATCGACCCCGAACTCGCTCCCAAACCTTCATTCACGTACTAGGACCTGAAATATCACAAACAAGCACAACCTAGCGTAAAATCGGTCTAAAGCACGAGAATCAACACCTCAAACGACTCCAGAATAGGGGCAAAAACATGTGCAATTAGCGGTTTATCAGTCGTATGCTACTGAATTGAAAAAATAAACTTTTTTCTTAAGTGGACGTACGGGCGCCGCTTCAATCTCCGGTTGTTTCCCTTCTCTAGTGAAGCAGAGAAGAGGAGTGGAGTAGTGGCGGCGATTGGACTGGGAGAGGGAAACCACGGCGAGCGTCGGAGGTATGAAGGGTACGAGAGAGGAAGGGGTGGGTATTAGTGTGCGGTCGAGTGGTTAGATAGCCTGTGAATCGGTTAGGGTTATACGAGTTAATTTGGATGCTTATCATATGCATACAGAGTTACTGCCTAAAGGAATTTGCGCCTCTATTGATCGTATTAACATGGATTTTGTTTGGGGTGAGGAGGATGGGAAATCCAAGCTCCATTTAGTTGGTTGGGAAAAGATGATCCTGCCAAAGGACCAAGGGGGGGGGGGGGGGGGGGGGGGGGCTGGCCTTCGTTCGGTGAGAAATGCCAACCTGGCCATGCTCGCCAAGAGTGGATGGAGACTCCTCAAAGAGAAAGATGCTCTGTGGACCCAGGTGATCAGGGATAAGTATGGTCGGGACAAGGAGAATCTGGATATTTTTCGTTCTATTCAGGGAAGTTCCTCTACCTGGAGAAGTCTTAACAAGGCCTCTCCCCTCCTAAAGGGAGGTTGTGTGTGGAATATTAAGAACGGAAAAGCTACTAAGTTTTGGCATGACTCTTGGATTGTGCAGGAACCTCTCTTAAATCTGCCGGAGGAGTAGATCCCCAACTCACGAAGGGATGAGACTGTGGCGGATTTGATTTCTGATGATGGAGGTTGGCGCACGGAGCTGTTCGAGGACCTTCTACCACCGGATTATCCAAATGAAGATCACTAGCATGGTGGTGGATAAGCTCTCCAACGAGGAGGACACCCTCTTCTGGGCTTTGTCTCCAAACGGCCGCTTCACCACGAAGACTGCATACCAGTCTCTTTTGCCAGTAGGAAATGATCTGGATGCCAAGTTTTGGAAGATTATTTGGAGCCTTCCAGTTCCAGAGAGGGTCCGTTGTTTCATTTGGCTTGTGGGAGTAATCTGATTCGGCGGACTGTGGGAGATGTATCGGGCAGGCTGAAACTATTCTGCACATCCTTCGGGACTGTCCCCCGGCTACGTACTTCTGGGTTAGGCAAGTGCCAAGTGAAAGACATAGGACTTTCTTCTCAACGAACACGGCGGACTGGTTGCGGATGAACCTTGCAGCGGGCGAGACAGAGCATGTTGAGATCCAGTGGCCTTCTTTCTTCAGCATGGTTGTTTGGCTGTTGTGGAAGAACCGGAATGACATGTGTTTTAAAGGTATTTCTTCCAGTCTCACTCCTCCATCCTTGACTCACTCGATTGTAGCTAAAGCCAAGTTGTGGAGCGAGCTTGGCAAGCGTCCTCACTATTACCGAATGGAAGGAGAGTTGCAGCGGTCCGAGTGATGGCCAACATTGCATGGAAGCCACCTCCTGATGGGTGGGTAAAGCTTAACATCGATGGTGCCTCTAATGGGAATCTGGGACCTGCTGGGGGGGGAGGCGTTTTGAGAGACGAGCTTGGGCGGTGGATTAGCGGTTTTGTTGCCATGATAGGAGAAGCTTCTGCAGCCTTGGTAGAGCTTTGGGATTTTTATCATGGTTTGGATATAGCTTGGAAATCTGGTTACCGCCAGATCTTGGTTGAATCAGACTCGCAATTGGCCATTCAGCTTATTGAGGATAGATATGACCCTGTCCCCCCTTATGCCACCTTACTTGCTGTCATTCGCAGGAGGCTTAGTCGTGACTGGTTGGTGCGCGTAGGTCATGTATACCGGGAAGGGAATAGAGTCGCGGACTGGCTATCAAAGCACAGTCTCGTCTATCCCTAAGGTGTATAGGAGCTCGCACACGCGCCGGAAGGAGTAGCGACATTTCTTCAGGATGATATTCAGGGAGTTTCTTTTGAGAGGCGGATTGTGTCCCGCCAATGTAACTCCTCTTCTCCTCAACCCCCCATGTAACTTCTCTCTTCTTGGCTTTTGCCTCCTCTTATGCAAAAAAAAAAAATTATTAATATTTTTAATAACGTGTCATGCTGATTGGGCAAAACTAACAGAATTTTGAACTGAAGTGGATGGATTGACCTTTTTGTTATTCACTTAAACTTGTTTTTCTGAAACGTGCAAAATTAAAGGTTTGTGACCATTCTGTACAAACTGAATAAGTTTGTGATCATTTGTGATAACTACCCATAATTTAAGCAAGGATAGATAATGGGTGGGTCAACTCTGAAACCCACCCAAATTCATCCAATAATAACCACCCAGTTTCATGGTCTTGTGGCTATGGTGAGTGACGGTGACGGTGCGTCAATAGTATGCAAAATCACCTGATATATTGAAAATTTAATATTAGAAAAAAAAAATTGAAAAGAGATTTAGGAAGAAAATTTGAGATGAGAAAAAAAAACACAAATACACAAAATGATTTAATTCCAGAAAAGTCAATCCTCCCATATTAACAATGTGTAAAACCCCTTTACTTATTGAATTCCAATCCCACTGCTAAGAATAATTTTTTTTTCCCAAACGCTCCCTCCTCTCTCCTCTCGGCGGATGAGCAGGTAGGGCCTTTCGCCTTCGTGCGTCAATGACGAAAACGGGCGCTCCCTTTGTTTTCTGCCGGTTCTGACCTTTACGCTCGGAGATTGGATTTAATTCCTTCCCGGACTACGCTGCTGCTTCATCTGTTCTCTTTGCCATCGATTCATCGCTTTTTCTCCTTTGTCCACAGGTCGGTCTTCGTGACTGTTCCTCTTCCCACCGTTGCCCACTCTCCGTTCAATGACGACGATGTGGTTGTTGGCGCTCAAAGGATCGATCAAACCTTGATTGGTCGCCTATGCGGTCCCCTCCCACCGTTGCCCACTCTCCGTTCGATTGTGGGCAGAGTTTGGAAGTGCAATTTCTCGATTGCAATGGTGGAGTGGGATCTCCTCCAATTCGTCTTCTCCGATTCTGCCACTACTGCCCGGATTCAGAGGAGCTCTGCTTGGATTTTTGAAAGGTTTCTCATCCATGTCCAGGCAAGGGAACGACCGACTGCAGTTTTGGCAGTGTCGCTGGTCAAGGTTCCCCTGATGGTGCAACTTTGGGGGATTCCTTACTACTACTGTACCGAGAAGCTGGGCTCGATGCTTGGTGCTGCCCTAGGACCAACAGATTCTGCTACGGTGCATCGATCGACCTCTTCGGGTGGCCTCTATATCCGGGCGAAGGTGACTGTTGATCTTCTTCTGCCTCTCCCTGATGAAGTGTCTACGGCTCATGAAAATCCCTCTAAAGGTAGTTTCAAAGAAAGGGTGCAGTATGAAGCCCTTCCCCAATTCTGTTTTTTGTGTGGTGTGGTTAGAAGGGAAAAAATGGTGTAGGGGGTGATTCAAAGTCAGCTTGTGAAGAATCATCTCCTTTGAACAACCATGGTCATATGGTGTATGGTTGGCTTGTTTGGTTTAATACATGGACTTGGCAGTGGATGTATACCTTTTGGCACTTTGGTTATTGTCAAAGGGTATGGAGATCAATGATGCTTGTAACTACTTATTATATGCAATAAAAAAAAGTAAAAAAAATATATTAATTAATATAGAAAAGCCAATCATGGCTATATATATTTAAAATGCCAAAGTGGCAAGTTGCAGAAGAAGTTAGTAGGTTTTGATGTGAGAATCTTGCCACGACTGGAAAGCCTCAATCATTACTCGTATTGTCAGGCCATTAAGGTGGCCTAACCATGCCAAACTTTAAAATTTTATAAGGTGTGAACCATATACCCCATGACAAGACATGGAGGTGATGGTGAATGGCATGGGGTATGATTAGTAGTAGTTTGGATTATCTAGGAGCATGATATTGTTCTAGCCCAATAACTTCAAAAAATACCACGCCGTGTGATTTAAGAGTGACCATAAGTGTTGGTGGTCACAATGGCATGAGGGCACGGTTGTGTCGAGATGGAAGGACTATAGAATAATTATGTTTGAGTCCCTTCCTTCCTCCCACACGGCAGCAAAGGAGAATAAATTGGTATTGTTTTGGTCATTTAAATTGTAAGGCCAACTATTTGAGTTTGATTTCCTAGTTGGTGTGAAACTACTTAGTCCATAATTCTTATGCACTAAGTTGTTGGGGGGCAATTGTTTACACCAAAAATTAACTTTGTACCACATCGGTTAAAAACAAGGAATTAAATGGCTTTATAAGGCCAACTTAATTATAACAATTAAAATCGGCTAAAATGGGCCACGGGGATTGGGTTTTTTGGGCCCATTACTCCGTGCCACCATGCGCGCCATGCATCTCCAAATTCGGCTAAGTATGGGAGCCACCCCCATGACACGCAGAGGGGGTGGGCATCATACCACCACCCCCAGGACGTGACAAGGGGGTGTGCATCATACCGCCACCCCCAATGACATGTGAGGGGGCCACCCCCATGACATGGTGAGGGGGGTGGGCATCATACCACCACCCCCAGGAGGTACCAAGGGGGTGGCCACCATCATACCACCACCCCCCCCCCCCCCCATGACATGGTGAGGGGGTGGCCACCATCATACCACCCCCAGGATGTGGCAAGGGGGGTGGGTATCATATCACCCCCCCCCCCATCCCCCCTCAGGTGGTACCACGGGGGGTGGCCACCATCATACCACCATCAAGACGTACCGAGGGGGTAGGTACCATACCACCACCCCCGTGGCCGTGGTGAGACGAGAAGAGGTAAAATATGGCCAAGTATGGAAGATGATGAGGGTGGCAAGGAGTACCATCATGAAGTGGTCTGTGGATCACCAACATACCACCCCTCATGAGGATGATATAGTGGTGGGGGTGATCCATATGACCCCCATGGAGGATTCCCCAATGGTATGGTGAGGGGGTCACCAACGTGGTCTCTTTACTCTACTAATGGTGAATTACTTTTTGCCATTTTTAATTCATGTTATTTAAATACCCACCCATATGTGGTAAGTGGTATTCTTTTATGCCTTAGCCATTTTTACTCTATGGATAAGCAAAACTACGGAGGAGATGCCAAGAGCAGAGGTTGAGGTCTCAAGAGGAGCGGGTCAAGACTGAAGAGAATCCCACATCCAACATCAGTGTAACCGTCATAGCAGTTGAGAGGGTAACCGTCACTCCACGTCAGCAAAACAGTTTCTTGGGGCAGTTACTTCTGGTGGCTATAAATAGGAGGTGAAGATGATAGAAAAAGGGTTCGTAAAAATCACAACTCGACACCACTTGTCAAGTTTTTATCTTTTTCTCTTTTCCTCTGCAACTTTAGCCATAGTCATAGTTTTGGAGCTCTCACTGAACCTCCATAGGAGTAGGGCTAATTTAATGTAGATTTGCCTCGTAGTTCATCAAATCATTGAACATCGTTGTTTGAACTTTGTTCAAAGAGGTGTGAACTGCGACTCCACTTCACACTCACATAGGTGATTTCTAAACTGTATTCCAAAAATACACTATTTGATCACATCCCGTGTCAACCTTAGAAACCATTAAAAACCTTTCACATTTTTAGGTTTACCCTTATAGTTAGACATTGTCTCATCATGAGAATGGACATTGAATAATTTGACAATGCGGACCATCATTCACAACTTTGTATGCTCCTTGAACCTAGAGGTTGGGTCTGCCAATCCTGCTTAGGTAGAGTTACCGCCATGATGATTTGTCCTAGGCCACGAGTCTATTCCCTTCGATGATTTAATTAATTTCTTGGTGGGCCCCCACGTTTTTTATCACTTGATCTAAAATAATCATCTCCAATAACTTCGCTAGAAATTAATTAATAACTAGTGTTATGTTTCCATTATCTATGACGAGATTTTCACATAACACTTCTAGCCCTTTCAATAACAACTTTGTGCACAAGTGTGTTTATTACACCAGTCTTTGCGGGCCAAACTATAGAACTTCACCGGTCTTAGAGTGGATACATAGTTTAACTTGGACGTTTTTCCAAGATGCAACTCCCCATCAACCATAAATGCATATCCATTAATAGATTGCCTTTTGGTTCATTCGGTGAGTTCTGTCACATGTGGCAAATGACCAAGAGTAAGGCCGTGACAGTTCCCTTTGGGTATAATACACCAAAGACTCGTCTCTTTCGATTCACTACACATCATGTGTGTTTTCCTTGATTTTATTGCCTTGCAATAATCATAACACATGCCAACAGTGTTGAAGTCTCTCTACTTCATTAACCTTAGAGTACTTGAGCTTCACAAGTATCTCTTCAAATGTAGTGACATCTATGACTTAACTTAGGGTTTACGTAAAACTCCTAAGTATTCACATCACTTCACTTTGGAATCACCCAAGTGACATTCCACATCACTTCTCCCCAATTTATCCCCCACATTTCAAATATTTCGCCATAGTTGTTGAAACCAACGTTTCCAGTTTGGGGAATGTTGTTCATATACATTCATGTATATTGTCAAAATCATCTCTTTGGGAAGAGTGGATCAACATCAAAAAATATTATAGCTCTCTGACATAACGTCAATATATGCTAGACTTTACTCATAAGTTATACCCTTGGACTGGGTTAACTTCACAAGGTTTAAGGACTCTCACTTTCTCATTGGACACCTTCATACTTTCAAGTATGACTTCGTTTACATTTCCACATTTGTCTTATGGATAGGTTTGCGTCCCATTGTAGGGTCTTGAGATAGTAGCCGAAACAATGGCTAGCTCTTCTCCCCCACAATTTTACCCTTTGCCAAACATCATGGAACAATCCCATGTATTTTCCATTGTTTTACTTATTGAACTTGTCAACCACTATATGTATCTAATTGTTTACCAATGATATGATCTCTCTCGATTAGCATACCACAAACAATTCAGATTTTATTAGAAATATCATCTAATTACTTACCAATGGTATTGATCAAGGCAGCTTGAGATGTCATAAGTAATTCAGATGCATTCCAGTAATGGAAATCCCATCTAATTACTTACCAATGACATTTCATTTATGTAACATTATTTACCACAAGTAATTCAAATAAATTCCTAATTCAATTGTCTAATTACTTTCCAATGGTATAAACTTCATACATATACCATAAGTAATTAGACTTTAAGTTCAATATGAGCACATAATTGAGCTCTCATGCCAAATTGTTTTCCAATGTTATATATCTATATATATACCATAAACAATTTTGGCAACTAGCTCCACGTTGATAATCATAGTGAAATTGTTTTCTAATGGTATAGTGTACTTATACCATAAACAATTCTGATCTAATGCTTATCTTGATGACGACGACCATCATTTGGCAAGCTTATTAAATCCCTATTAAGGATCAATCATAGCTTCATTTCCCTTGCCCTCATGGCATAGGAAAACATCAAGTCCTAAACCACATACATGATAAATAAATTATCATGTCTTCACAACTATCACAGGAACTAGAATTCCTTATCGCTTGTAGCTTTCTCGTAATGCACATCTTTAAACGTGCATTAACCAAATTTCATCTCCAATACATTGGAGGTATACTCTTTCACAACTATGTTCAGCTTACTTTGAACATAACCTATGCAAACATTCTGGCTTTGATAGACTTGACAAACAAGTCCCTACTGGCCTCTCGTTATAGGTTTCACATACCTATGGATGTTCATATTTTTTCCACTAGATAGTTTACTACTATCCAAACCACCTTATAGTCCATGAAGGGCTAGCATAAGTTCTTCCATCCTCTCATGCAGCACTTTGAATGAACAAATGTCCAAATTAAATTGGTACAATTATCATTCATCCATGCCACATAAATGAATTGGACCAATGCGATGAACGCATTTAAACTTGGTGGTTGATCACATTTTGGAAATATGAACATAATATTTATCATTATGTAAATATATAATTTACATAGGTACACCCATACTGGATAACATATGTATATATACACACATACATATGTCTACTCCTCAAAGGAGAATACAATCGAAGTCAGGATTAGAGAGACATTCATCGGTCTCTATGTCAGAGTACTCCTCCTCGTTCGCCGATTCCTCAACTTCCTCTTCTTCCCACATATTCGCCATCGAGTCCACATGGGTGCCCATATTGTCCACATTGGGACCCATTAAGTACCAATTATAGATGTGTATACCATCTAGAGTCCAATAATTGGTTGGATGCTCTCCACCAATGTCATTATATAGCCACATCGTCATGATTAGGGTCAAAACACTTCCAGGAACATATATGTATATATTTACATTTAGATTATTCAATCTCAATTCATGCAAAGAGAAGGTATAAGCATATAAACGGTATCTCACAACCATCCAGTGTAACTTCTGGAATGTACACAGATTAACCATGAAAAAAACTGATTAATTATTAATCCATGGAATTAACCAATGGCAAATGATCCATGCCAAACTGTTAAATATATACACAGCGAACATATATACCAATATATATCATCCATGCTTATACGATCATTCTCAGAAAGAAAGTTTTCCTTTCAATACATGGAACTGCATGATATACTGTGCTCATCATACTTAGGGGTCGTTTGGAAGTTGAGATTTCAAGTGAGGTATTTAGCCAATACATGTAATGATAAGATTAAGTCGTTTATTGGTTCAATTTGAGTTAGAATGCATGTATTACATTTTTCCTGGCCCACCCACAATCACTCAAAATGAATGATTGTCAATCTCTACAAAAAGTAGAGATTGTTAACAAGGGATTGTCTACCCTACTTTTTGCTCAATCATTATCTTTCCAAACAAGGTATTTTCCTAATACATGCATTGAATCAATACATCAAATAATAATACATGAACTGATTAAATGCATCTATTTGGAGCATCTCAACTTCCAAACATGCCCTTAGAATCAAAAGAGAAGAGAAACAGAGTATTACCTGATTCTAGGATTAACCTTAAGTCCATAACAATGTCTGATGAAAGGACACGATGCTTCTTGGCCAACCGCCATAACTGCCTTTTCTTTACATCGTTTCTCGGCAAATGTCCAAACATTGCCGATGCAAAAAATTACAGAAAAACACACCAACTATATATATATATATGCGGCAATCATATACACACAACGGCACAATTTATCGAGATACGAAGATTAATTGAACTCTAAAGCAACAATTATATAAATAATCAACCCCATTTATATAATCATGTAAGGAAGTGGTTAAGCACATTACACGGGCCTGTATAAGATCCAGCATAACCTTTCTCCCAACAACTCGAGTTGTTGGGACCAAATGGTTCTTGACATGGTATCAGAATCTAGAACCGAAAAATCATGTGTTCGAATCTCCACGACCCCCAATATTAACCGTTGTCTTTCAAGCACATTGTATGGTGTGCCTGTGCAAACTTCAAGCCCACGGGTTGGCTTTCGTTTGAGGGGGCGTGTTAGAGAATGGTATAAAATCCAACATAACCTTCTCCCAACAACTCGAGTTATTAGGATCAACTGGTTCTTGACACGGTATCAGAGCTGGTTTGTTCTTGAGGTCACGTGTTCAAGTCCTCACGACCCCCAATATTGACCGTTGTCTTTCAAAGCACATGGTATGACGGGCATGTGCAAACTTTCAAGCCCATGAGTTGGCTTTCGTTTGAGTGGGAGTGTAAGGAAGTGGTTAAGCACCATACACGGGCCTGTATAAGATCCAGCATAACCCTTCTCCCAATAACTCGAGTTATTGGGACCAACTGGTTTATGATAAATCAACCCTCGAAATCCACTTTATGCATGAACAGGAACCGAGTGTCCCACTGAATTAGCCAAAGTGTGATGCATTTTTTCTTCTACTATTTTCTTTCTGTTTAACAGAGCCATCAAAACAAAATTTGGAGAATCATGTAACATGCACAAATGCCATGCCAAAACAGAGAGATTAACATATCATGCAAAAAAATCAGCACCGTGAACAATTAACTAACATTGTAAGATTCTTTAAGATTGTTGTGGAAATTGTTCACGTATACTATTTTCTTGCAACACAAGCAAACACATAAGATTAAGAAAACATGCATAGACACATGCAAGCGTCCTAGCCGATAGAATTCACTATCTCTCCTTAAAGAATCTTATTCCCCTCAAGTACCCAAGGTTATGGAATGATTCCTCCCATGATAGAAAGGACGTACCTTTTCCACCGTAGCGGTACCTCAAACCCCGGAAACCATCGAACGCAGCGAACCGGCGAGAACCACACTTGACTCTATTTTCTCTTTGAAAAGAATGCAGAAAACTAGTTTTGGATTTTGGCAGAATTTTCGTATCGGAAAAATCTATGTTTATCTTGTACTCCAAACTAGAGGGGGGTATGGTGCTATTTATAGAAAATGAATGGGTGCATTGAAGGGAGGCAACTCTTCATATGGGTGGTTACACCCCAACCAACGCATATCGTTTTAAAATAATGAACCATTGCATCGGTTTGGTCCATGGTAGTTGGACCGGTTTGGTTATTCCAACCGCCTCATCGGTTTGGTTCGATTTGGTTCAACTCGGTTTGGTTTATTTGGTTAAACAAACCAATTAACCTCATATTACATCAAATCGATCGAATTCGAGGTCATGCCTTCCCACATCTTACCAACATGGTACTTCAAGAGACTCTCTTGGATAGTTCCCCTTTCATTTCCATTCACACCATTAAAAATCTCAACATTCTGTTCATCTTATTTTTCTCGCCGGGAAAACACTACTAAACTTAATCCATTTGTCATCTCTTAATCACAGAAGTCATGCTTCATTGTACGATTTGTAGGTCGGGGTAGCAATAGGGTAGCTCACAGTGTAGCTAGACAGGCCCTGTCTTTGTTCCCGACTACGTGTCGTTATTTTGACTTTTAGGCCTGGCTGAATTTCAGGATGTAATTATCGATTTGATTCTATCAATATATGATTATCTTTTGTAAATAAAAAAAAATTACACTGGTGTGATGTGGCGGCTAACAATTCAAGTTGCAAAAACGTGCATGATTTATAATAGCAAAGACATGCTTAATCACGATTCATAATAAATCTGTATCCACTTAGTCACTAACACACACGATCTAACCCAATATAATACGAAAATACATAGGGATTATAAAAGATTATACATGGATCCATGGTTAATAAACCCTTTTCGGGCCCGCCTGTCTTATTTCCCCCCATACGGGCCACTTACGAACGGGCCTGGACTTTGGCAAGGCCCCTTTCCCGGACCTGAAGAAAGTAGCGAAACGTAAACCAATTGAGCAGGGCATCGAGTACGGATGCGAAAAAGGCCCATTACAGGGAATGAGTCCACAATGGGCAGCACAGTTGCTCGTGGGACCGGTTATTGTAACAACACCCATTGTGTTGTTATTGTAACAACACTAGTCCCCTACCAATAGGAAGCTAGGGATGTGATGACTTTTTATTAGTTGAGTTGACCTAGTGAAAATCAAAACAGGGTATAAATGTCATTATGAAAAATATGTTAAAATAATAAAAATAAAATAATAAAAAATAATAAAATAATAAAAAAAATATTTTTTTATTTTCTGCCAAAAAATTTGGTCACTGGAATTCTGCCACCGGTCGCCGGAAAATGGTCGCCGGTCACCGGAATAGGCTATTTGTCGCCGGAATATGCTATTTTGTGGCCGGAATATGCTTACCGGAGTCGGAATATGCTTACCGGCGTCGGAATATGCTTACCGGCGTCGGAATCTAGTCACCGGGGCCGGAATATGCCTATCGGCGTCGGAATCTGCTCACTGACGGTCACCGGAGTTCGGTCAACGGTCTTCGTTGACCGGTCAACGGTCAACGACCACCGGATGTTATGGTTAGCATTGTGAGATTTATGGTTTGGTTTCTCATATTTTTTTATGCCTTTTATGGTTTGTTTTATTGTGTTTGTGGTTTGCATTGAGAAGTTTCTGGTTTGTTTTCAAAAACTTTGTGGTTTGCATTGTGAGGTTTCTGGTTTGTTTTAATATATTTGTGGTTTGCATTATGACGTTTATGGTTTGCTTTTTGTGGTTTGATTTACTGTGTTTGTGGTTTGCATTATGAGGTTTCTGGTGTGTTTTCGCAAATGTTGTGGTTTGCATTGTGGGGTTTCTGGTTTGTTTTAGGAGATTTGTGGTTTGCATTAGGAGGATTCTGGTTTGCTTTATTGTGTTTCTGGTGTGTTTTCGAATTTTTGTGGTTTGCTTTGCGAGGTTTCTGGTGTGGTTTCGAAAATTTTGTGGTTTGCTTTGTGAGGTTTCTGGTTTGTTTTAATAGATTTTTGGTATGCATTAGGACGTTTCTGGTTTGTTTTTGTGGTTTGCATTATGAGGTTTCTGGTGTGTTTTTGAAAATTCCGTGGTTTGATTTGTGAGGTTTCTGGTTTGTTTTAGAGCATCTGCGGTCTGGTTTACGAGGTTTCTGGAATGCTTTATGTGGTTTGTTTTATTGTGTTTGTGGTTTGCATTAGCAGGTTTTTGATGTGTTTTAAAAATATTTGTGGTCTACTTTGTGATTTTCATCGAAGGTCATTGAAATGAGTGGTTTATTCTGCGTTTTAATAGTATTACCACTGGACCAATTACCAAAACCTTTAGGAGTTGTTTGGATTCAGGTTTTTAATTTGAGAGATTTGTGAGAAATTTTGCCTCAAATCACTCAACTAAAAAACCAGATATTTGTGATCAAGGATTTATATCAAATCCTTTGTTTGTTTAAATATGTGGGTTTTCAATGAGAAAAGCCAAATTTCTATTTTGCCCTCTTTGTTCATCGTCTTCCACGTCGTAGGCATCCCACGGAAGCTCGGAGAACAATCCATTTCCCCGTCGCCCAGCCATATCACCGTCAATAATCGAAGATTGAGGCAATCAGATCTACACCATCAATTGAAAGAAACCAAAAAAGGGTTTCGATCTGGAAGGACAAGTCTCATCGAAGAAGATGGGAAGGGAGGATGTGAATCGTTTGCGGAAGCAATTGTCGCCGGAAAAGGGTAGTGGATCCCTCACTGCTGCTGCATGTCCTCGCTTTCCCTCCCATCATCGGGTTCGTTGTCTCTTCAGTAGCCGAGTTGCCGGAACGAACCCAAAAATTGCCCCTCCCAAAGAACACCCAATCATCGACAAACAATCAGGAGAAAATCGAGGAACAAACCCATAAATCGGCGGAAATCACCATGCCAGAGATCGCCCCAATGAACCCAGAAATTCCCATCCCAAAGAACGAACCCAGATCTCTTCGCCTAGTTCTTGACCGCTCTCACGAGCTTCTTCTTTGTCTAGACTGGTGGTTGGTGGGAGAATGAATGATCGTGGAAGAGGATTATGGTTCGGCGGGCATCGGATTCCGGTCGCGTCTACTGCCTTCTCCGCTCAATTACGCCTCTCCTCTGGTCGAGCGAAATCTGGTTCACTGGGTACTCAATCGCTTGTTCGGCTCCTGCGGCGGCGGGCTATTCAACCGGAAAGAATTAGCTGAAGGAACTCGCTGTTGCGAGCCTGGCGATGGCACCAACTGGCATTGCCAGGAGATTGAACAGGAAATCCACAAAGTCATTCCCTGCTTCAGCACACAAGACCCTCTTATCGTTTTTGTCGATTATCAGCTTCACGCTGAAGCTAGCATCTGTAGCCGCTGCCATCGAACCAACGAATCGACGGGTAACCAGGTGAAGATTTTGTCGATGAGTTCTGGAGGGAGGCTGGGCAAAAGCGGCGGCGAGTGCTGGTCAACCTTCCGTCGGATGGGATTCGACGGTAGTGACTCCATAAAAAAGAAATCGGCGGAGGAGTGCGCACAGGAGGAGAAGCCGTCGGCTTCGGAGGAGAGCGTACGGAGGAGAGATTTTGATGGCGGCATCCTGATAGCAGTGGCAGAGATTCTGCCATTTTGCGTCGCCGGCGGCGGGTCTAGCAGCAGTGGCGGAGGAGTTTGATGGGGTTGTGAAGAGGAAGGGGAGGAGAAGCTGATGGCGACGGAGGAGATAGAGGTCTGGTAGGGGAAGAGGGAGAAACAAAAACACGCTTTTTATTAGTTTTTTTAATTCTAGTTTTTTTAATGTTTTTGTAAGTTTACCCTTATACCCTTGTTGTTACCGTAACAACATACTGGGTGTTGTTATACTATCTTCTCCCGTTGCTCGTAGATTCCTCCGCCGACGCCACCATGAACCGCGATCTCCTCATCCTCGTCATCATCGTGGACACAAAAAGCGGGATCTAAACATATAGCAACCGGACCAATGGTAATGAAAAAATTGGGTTTAGACAAATTCTCAAGGGTTGTTTGAATGTTTGTACGGAAACTGAAATTTGTTGATAACCGTGGAAAATGTTGTGTATTATTACTGAAATCATGTAGGGTTTATATAGAGTATAGAGACTGACTTCTGTTATAACCCTAACACATATATGAAAATTACCTAACTTATACGACTCTGATAAGAAATATAACTCTGCCCTATTACATAATACATACCAGTACTCGTAGTATAACATAATACTACTCGTACTATACATACTCTAATAAAATTAACGTAAGAGGTTCTTATAGTCACTAATCATCAATTAATTTCTTCACAAAATCTCATAATGCAATTAGTGAAGTCTTGGTACACCTTTTTTTACCCATCATTTATAGCGATCGATTATGGTGCTTCATTGTAACAGTTTATTTAAGAGAATGTTCTCATCACATGGTTGGAAGTCGTTGGATCGAGTGTTGAACACTTTGAGACAGTTGGATGGACCACAGTCTCAAAGAGCTTAATGCTCGATCCACTGACACCTATCTCAAGAGCATAGCCACATACCTACACAGAACCAAAATAAACTCTAAAAATTTAGCAATATGGTATTCTTTGTTCTACTCTTAGTTCAGTTGTTTAAATTCACTGAAAATTGCCTCCGGTATATGATACTGTTGTGAGAAGTATTGCTGTAGAGGAATGGAAAACTGTCATGTGCGTTTATTTAATTGTATTAGAAATTAATTAGGGGTTTAGAAGTGAGATTGTGACGTGAATCAGTGGCGTTAGTGGTTAGCTAGAATTAAGGGAATTTAGTTTAGTGATAATTGTTTTGGTATTTTCCGATTAGTTTGCTAGGTTATAGGTTATTAGTTTTAAGTTCTCTATTTAAAGAAGGAGATGTACAGAGGAAGGGGTATCAATCAAGTATAATCAAGAAAAGGGTTTTACACACCTACGTGTTAATTTGGGAGGTTGGCTTTCCTCGAAAAAGCTTAGGGGTTCCGTTC
The DNA here is from genome assembly GCA_964030455.1 of Linum trigynum. NCBI lineage: Eukaryota > Viridiplantae > Streptophyta > Magnoliopsida > Malpighiales > Linaceae > Linum > Linum trigynum. The sequence continues at coordinate 12,170,855 of OZ034814.1, forward strand.
TGGCCATCAAAGGGAACAATTCTCTTTTACCAATCTATCTATCTTTCCTCTATTCTTCTTCTTCCTATTCCAATCTTTCTCCGTAAATCATATTCTACAAAACGTGCACGTAACATTTGGTATCAGAGCCGGTCGATCCTACAACAATGGAAGTTCGTTCAAAATCACTTGAATCTATGTTGGAGGCGATGGTGCACGAGAACGTGATGTTGAGGAAGGTAATGCGGGAAGGTTTTGCTGCTCTTAACGCAAGATTTGATCGGCTACTAGCATGTGGGGCGAAGAAGGAACCTAGCATGAAGCTCGTCAATGGTGCCAAGGGGTTAGGAACCGACAATCAAATGAAGGCGACAATCAACTGCCCCTAAGCTCTCAAGCAAGAGGTTGATGCTGGCGTCGAAACACAAAAGTTGCTCGAACCAATTGTTCATCATCAACATAGTAAGGAAAGAGAAGCCAAGTCCTTCAAGAAGCCACTAGTACGACCAGTACAAATAGCAGTCTTGAACTCCGCTTTAAAGAAGCATAACACGCCCTGGAACAAGAATGCAATTTCACATGAGTGGTTCTATCTCTCCACTTCCCATCTACGTTTAGTGACATCCAGGAGAAGCTTAAGATTATTGTTTGAGCCAAAAGGGGCTAATTATCTGATGGGGAATCATTTGTGGTGGAAAGCAAATTTTGGCAGAAGGTCCCAGTGGTGGTGGCTAATGCTCTATGGAGATCCAGGTTGAAAACGATGTACGAAGTTCATGGCTGATTCTTGTGGTCAAGAATCGTTTCAAGGGGGTGGAATGTCATGTGCGTTTATTTAATTTTATTAGAAATTAATTAGGGGTTTAGAAGTGAGATTGTGACATGAATTATTGGTGTTAGTGGTTAGCTAGAATTAAGGGAATTTAGTTTAGTAATAATTGTTTTGGTATTTTCCGATTAGTTTGCTAGGTTATAGGGTTATTAGTTTAGTAATAATTGTTTTGGTATTTTCCGATGAGATTGTACATACGGAACAAAATAAACAGAAAGAATTAAATTATTTGTTTATGTCTCTAATACGCTCCCGCAAGACGGACGTAGAATCAACTACGCCGATCTTGGACCGCAGAAGAAGAAACCGAGTGGATGGAAGAGGTTTTGTAAGAACATAGGAGACTCGGAGACGCCCAGCCTGAACCAACTGTCGAACAAAATGGTAGTCAAGAGCCAAGTGCTTCATACGCGAGTGAAAAATAGGGTTGGCACTAAAATAAGTGGCACCCAGATTATCGGAGTAGAGGGTTGCTGGTGTAGAGGGAGACTGATGAAGCTCAACAAGGAGATTGCGTAGCCATTTGAGTTCTACCTTAGCATGAGCAATGGCGCGGTATTCAGCATCGGTGCTAGAACGAGCAACGGTACACTGCTTCTGGGAACTCCAGGAAACCAGTGTGTGGCCGAGATAGATAAGATAAGCCGAGGTGGAAGAACGATCATCCTAGTTACCTGCCCAATCAGAATTAGCGTACGCCGAGAGCTGGAGTGGACAAGAGTGACGATGAATGACCAAACCATAGGAAATAGTGCCTGAGATGTAGCCCAACAGCCGTTTGACGCATTGCCAATGATGGGAGGATGGGGCATGCATAAACTGAGAAAGCTTGTTGACGGCGAAGGCAATGTCCGGACGGGTATAAGTGAGATACTGTAGAGCACCAATAACCTGCTGATAATGCGTTGCATCAGTGAAGGGGCTGCCATCATCAGGGAAAGAGCAGCCGAAGAGGCTAAGGGTGTGGCGGCTGAATTAGCATCATGCATGAGAAACCGGTGAAGTACATCAATCATGTATTTTTGCTGAGAGAGAAGGTAACCCGTGGCAGTGGGAATCACTTTGATGCCCAAGAAATAATTAACCGAGCCGAGGGCTTTCAAGGAAAAGCAGGAAGAGAGGGCAGCCTGGAAGGCAGTGAGGGTCGTAGAATCATTTCCTGTGAGTAAAAGATCATCCATGTAAACCATGAAATAGAGAATAATATGCTGTCGTGAGTAAATAAATAGGGAGGCATCAGAGTGAGTCTTGCGGAAGCCATAAGAGAGAAGAAAATCACTAAGAGCTGTATACCACGCCCTTGGAGCCTAACGGAGACCGTAGATGGCACGACGAAGACGACAGACATGAGTGAGTTTGGAGGGAACAACAAAACCTGGTGGCTGCTTCATATAGACTTCTTCCTCTAACAACCCTTGGAGAAGGGCATTGTTGACATCATACTGAAAAATCGGTCAGTTGTGTGAAAGAGCGATGGTGAAAACCGATGGTGAAAACCGGTAAAGTCAAGAGACCAGGGTGCTGAAGAAAACCCTTAGCAACAAGTCGTGCCTTGAACCGTTCAATAATACCTGTAGAGAGAAATTTGACACGAAAAACCCAGTAGCAATCAAGAACATTATAATGAGGCAAGCAAAGAACCAGATCCCACGTATAATTCCGAAGAAGAGCCATGTGTTCAGCAGTAAGAGCCTCATCCCATTCCTTGTACTACAAGGCCTCTTTGACTGAATGAGGTTGAATTGGAGGAGAAGCAGCAGAGTAAGTGGCAGTGAATAACTTTTTGGGCTTAAATATGCCACCCTGAGCGCGGATTGTCATAGAATGAGTGCAACAGACCACTGGTGGCGATCGTGGAATAGAGGCAGTAGCAGGCGGCGTGACTGGCCCAGACAAGGACCGTGGGCTGGATGAAGTAGAGGGCTCGCGCCCAGTGGAGGTGGAGGGATCTGCAACAGAGAGAGCATGCGCAGGAGGGAAGCGGCGACAGATGACCCAGTTGAAGAGGAGTGGGCCGGCGAAGTAGAGTGGCCGATGAAGTGGAGTGGGCCGCTGAACAGGGGCCTGGCATGGCGACAGGAATGGTGGTGATGGTGGGCGATAAGTCTATGAGCCAGGAAGCAGGAGATGGACTGACAGAGGATAAAGGGGAAGAAATTCCTGGAAAAGATGACTCGTCAAAAATAACATGTCTAGAAAAGAAGAGTCATTGGGTAAGTGGATCAAAGCAACGATAAGCACTTCTTTGAGGATAGTAGCCAAGGAAGAGACACGGGCGAGAACGAGGATCAAGTTTAGTGGAAAAGTAAGGCGAAGCCAGGGATAACATAAACAACCAAAGATACGTAGTTTATGATAATTAAGGGAGAGATTAAAAAGAAGAGAATGTGGAATTTTACCACGCAGAGCAGAGGACGGAAGACGATTGATCAAATAAATGGCGGTAGAAAAAGCATACGACCAAAAAGACGAGGAAGTTTAGCATGATGTAGTAGCGTAAGACCAGTTTCAACAAGATGACGGTGTTTTCGTTCAGCAAGACCATTATGTTCAGGGGTGTGTGGCGGAGTCAGAAGATGAGTAATTCCATGCTCGGTAAGAGTAGAACACAGTTTTTGAAATTCTCTGCCACCATCTGTGTACAAGCGACGAATGGTAGTAGAAAAATAATTTTCAACCATTTTCTGGAGGGTAAGAAAAATTTGAAGAACATCAGATTTCTTACGCAAGAGGTAATACCAGGTATAGCGAGTAAAATGGTAAACAATGATAAGATAATAATGAAAACCATAAATTGAAGAAACCGGAGCGGGGCCCCAAACATCTGTGTACAAAAGATCAAATGGCCGACTGCTAGATAATGAGGAAATAGAGAAAGGGAGTTTGTGACTTTTATTAGAAAGACGGGCGTCAAATGTCGTGCTAGCTGTGCAAGATGAAATAGGAAGGGAATGGACTGAATGATATTGGTGAGAGAGGAATGTGAGGGATGACCAAGTCGTGCATGCTAGGACGTTGCCGACGTTCGTGTAGAAACCAAAACCATGAAAACCACCCCTACTTCATGTGGTAACTCGTAAACATCACCTTTGTTCTCCACCTCAACAGATGCGCCCCCGTGCGAAGATCCTTGACAAGAAAATGAGTGCCAAAAAATTCCAACGAAACACGATTAGTTTGACATAATTTAGCTACTGAGATAAGATGTTTCTTAACAGCAGGCACACATAAGACATCTCGTAAGTGAAAAAGGTGAGAACCAGACGAAATAGACGTGGAACCGATGTGGGAGATGGCCAAACCTGTACCATCACCAACTTGAATTTCATCGGGGCCCAAGTAATCGAGTAGAGGGAAAGATTCCCTAAATTAGGGGTTGTGTGATGGGAGGCAGCGCTGTCAATAACCCAGGACCCAAAAGATTGAGAAGGCCCAGGAGTAGTATAATGAACTTGAGAAGGCCTAGAAGTAGTATAATGGACTTGAGTTGCTCGGGCCTAATTGAAGGCTTGCCGAGCCTGGGCAAAAAGCTGGAAATATTGACGCACCATATGACCAGGCCTCTCGCAATATTGACAGCGCACTGGAGATTTGCGTTGCCAAGGAGAATTCGGCTGAGCAGCCACCCGCAGCTACAGAAGAAGTCCGGCCCTCAGAAAAAAAGGGCAGTGACGGAGGACGGCGACTCAAATTACCGCCTGTATTGCCGCCTCCATGAACGCCATTGCCATCGCGGCATGGTTTCCCCTGATAATAAAAGGCAGTTGGGACAGAGGCAGGAGCTTGTGCCTTGAGAACTGCTTCAAATTCAACAAGAGAATCCACAAGATCTTCGAGACAAACAGAGGTGTCTCGAGCCCAAATCACTGCAGAGAAAGAATTATAATCTGGGCCGAGACCACGAAGGCACTGCACAACCAGATCAAGATCCTTTACTGGTTCTTCAATAAGTGCAAGTTCAGCAACTGTGAGTCTCAATTCGTTGACATAGGTGAGAATATCATTGTTCCCCTTAACAGCATTTGCCAATTTGCCTTTCAAATGAATAATACGAGACTGATTCTTGCCAGCATATAATTTTTCAAGAATTAACCAAACATCACGGGAAGTAGCAGTAGTAGAAACATAGGAGTAAACCGATTTGGAGATAGAATAGTGAAGAGCATGTAAGATCAGCTTATCTTGGCGAAACCAAAGACAATACGCTGGATTGGGAGCAGTGCCACCTGAAAAGGAGCTTGAGACAATATGGAGCAGCTCCTACATTAGTTGCTGGCCTCAAGGAAGAAGATGAAGAGTTGCCTTGCAGATGAAGAAGTGCAGAAGAAGAAGAAGACTGTGACGTCGTACAAATGGAAAAGAGGAAAGAAGAGAAGCAACGCACCGTTTTGGATTGAATCGTTGGTTTCAAGTTTTACTGTGTAATTAGCCACCTGTACAACATTGATTGGTTAGTTAGAAAGTTAGTTTAACGGCTAGTGAACAGTTAGTGTAAATGGTAGATTAACGAAGTGTATATATGCTTTTGTCAATGGAAAAGCTCATCATGAGCAATTTTCCCCAATTTGTTTCTCTGGCAAATTCCTCTAAATTCCTAAATCTTCTCATGGTATCAGAGCGCTGCTCATCGCGCTGAGATCCACTTTTTCTCCTCGATCAAAGTTCACTTCTACAATTTCTTCCTTTTCCTTCTGATATTGATCTAAATCATCAATGGAAGGTGAAGGCGCTTCATAGGAAGCTTCACCCAACAATGAATCCAGATCTGAATCCAGGTCTGACTCTTCTGCAAAATACAAAGCTGTTGTATCCCAGTATGAAGACCCTTATCTCAATCCCTATTATCCACCTCCTCAAGATGGTGCTCTACCCACAATCATTTCCATCAAGCTTGGCGATGGCAACTATCATACCTGGAGTGAGGTCATGATGTTAGCTCTGGAAATGAAGAACAAATCTCTGTTCATCGATGGTCGTATTCCTGTTCCTCAGGTAACTGATGCTCATTACCAATCCTGGGATAGATGTAATTGAACCATTAGATGCTGGATTTACAATTCATTGTCAGATGACATAGCAAACAGTGTGATGAGACTAGGGTTAGCTAAGGATGTATGGGATAACTTGAAGCATCGTTTTAGCCAGGAGGACAACATTCGTGTTTATGATCTAAAAGGTCAATTGGCTAAATGTGTTCAAGGTGATGATTTTGTGAGTCAGTACTTCACCAATCTTACAGTAATCTGGGAAGAGTTCAAGAGATACAGACCTATCCCAGTGTGTCCTTGTGTACCTGGCCCTTATGAAACCCTAAAGAGGTACCAGGACAATGATTTTGTCATCAAATTTCTCCAAGCGCTGAACCCTTCTTATCAATCAGCAAGGACTCAAGTATTAATGCTGCCAGTTTTACCTCATGTTGACATAGTCTTCAAGCAGATTCTACAGTTGGAACGACAATTGAAAGTTCTTAACAAGGGTCCTAGTGTTGATTCTCTTGCCTTAGCTGTGGGAACACCCAATTCCAATCAATTTAAGGGAAGAGGATAGCAACAACAACAAGGTCAGGATGGTAAGAAGATTTGCAACTACTGCAAGAAGAAAGGTCATGTGATCAAAGACTGTTATAGACTGAAAAACAAAAAGGCCAGAGAGGCAGAAGCTGGTTTTGCTGGATCAGTGGAGAGTTCCATGCCTCATGAGAACTCTACTGCCTCCCCTGACAATCGTATGAGTATGGAAAGCATTTTTACTCATGAGCAGATGGAGAAGTTGAAACTGATGCTCTTCAAGTCACCATCTCCTTCCCCATCTCCTCCTACTTCTCCATCAGTGCACACTGCAAATGCAGTTACTTGTTCTATTCTAGTCAACAGGCAACCTCCTCAATTGGCTTACATGCCTTCCAGCTCAGGTACTACAGCTCTCTCAGCTCTAATTGCATCTTGTGGTGAACCATTATGGGTTTTGGATACTGGGGCTACAGATAATATCATCTTTAGTTCTAAGTTTTTCAGCAAGTATAAGGTTCTTAATGGCATTTATGTTACTTTACCTACTGGTGAACAAGTAAAGGCCACACACATAGGTGTTGTTAAACTCCCTTGTGGCTTGTTCCTTTCACAAGTCCTGTTAGTACCCACCTTTAGCTACAATCTTGTTTCAGTAAGCAAATTAACCAAACAAAATCCTGTCTCACTTACTTTTCAATCCTCTGTCTCTGTTATTCAGGACCTTATTACACAGAAGAGGATTGGTTTAGCCCAAGTGGATAGAGGACTTTATCTTTTCACCAAGACACCATCTTCCGATTCATCACCTCAGTGCCTTGCAGCCACTTCTCATAACTTCCAGCCACAACAGTTTGATCTCTGGCATGCCAGATTAGGACACCCACATGTTTCTAGATTACAAGCTATTCACAAAGTTTCTCCTGATGTAATAGCTTCCCCTTATACTCATTGTGATGTTTGTCACTTAGCCAAACAGAAAAGGCTCTCATTTCCTTCCAGTTCCTCTATTAGTCCTGTTCTTTTTGGATTAATACATGCACATATTTGGGGTCCATTAAACACAGTTTCTTATAATGGCTATAGTTATTTTTTGACTTTGGTTGATGACCATTCTAGATGTGTGTGGACCTATCATATGAGATCTAAGGATTAGGCTAGACCCCTACTTCAATCATTCTGTGCTATGGTGAAATCACAGTTCAATACAAATGTGAAAATCATCAGAACTGACCAAGGTCAAGAGTTCCACATGAATGAGTTTTATAACACTGAAGGTATTGTCCATCAAATGAGTGTTGTTTACACTGCACAGCAAAATGGTAGGGTTGAGAGAAAGCATCAACACCTTCTTAATGTTGTCAGAGCATTAATATATCAGTCAGGTCTCCCACTGTTGTATTGGAGTGATTTCATTCTTCATGCAGCATACCTGATCAACAGAACTCCTACTCCCATTCTGCAAAACAAAACACCATTTGAGGTCCTTCACCACCTGCCTCCTAACTATACCAGTTTAAAGGTATTTGGCTGTTTGGCTTAAGCCACAGCAGGCCATCCTAGAACAAAATTTGATCCTAGAGCTAAACAGTGCATCTTCCTTGGTATACCAGCAGGCATCAAGGGTTTTAAGTTGTTGAATCTTGATACCAAACAAGTCTTTGTTTCTCGAGATGTGGTCTTTTATGAACACATTCTTCCCTATAAAAATCCTACTTCTCCATCTACAAACTCTTCCTCTACACCAATCTTTTCTGAAATCTCTTCTTCTCATGCTAGCCACCAGTTTTTCCTTCCAATCCTATGACTTCCTTCCCTCATTTGTCTGAGGAGGACATTCCTTCTCCCTCTACTTCACATCCTGATGAGTTTCATGAAGTCACTTCTTCTCCTAATTCTACTTGCTCTGATGCATCTGTTCCTTTCCTTTTATCACCATCTTCATCTAAAACTCCCTCTTCTCCTTCTCCTTCTCCTTCTCCTTCTTCTTCCACATACACTTTTTCTCCATGTCCTTCTCCTCATGAAGATCCACCCATTCCTCTCAGGAAATCAACAAGGGAATCAAAACCTCATATCTGGCATTCTGACTATGATATACAGTATCCTCAGAGTAAGAGTGTTTCTTACTGCCACTTGCAACCTAACTCCAGAAGTTTGTTAATTCATTGATCACTCATATGGAACCAAGTACTTACATTAAGCTTCAGAACATCCTGAATGGAATGAAGCTATAAGAGAAGAACTGCAAGCACTGTTTGATAATGGTACTTGGGAAATCACAGATTTGCCAGCTGATAAGAATGCAATAGGATGCAAGTGGGTGTTTAGATTGAAGTTGAAATCTGATGGCACAGTTGACAGGTTTAAGGCCAGATTGGTTGCAAAGGGGTACACTCAAGTTTATGGGATTGATTATTGTGATACATTCTCACCAGTGGCTAAGATGGCCTCAGTGAAAATGTTGTTATCAGTTGCAGCTGTTAAAGGATGGCATTTGCATCAAATGGATGTCAGCAATGCCTTCCTTAATGGAGATTTGACAGAGGAGGTGTACATGGTGTTGTCACCTGGTTTGGATCTTGATGGAAAACACAGAGGGAAAGTGTGCAAATTGAAGAAATCTTTGTATGGCTTGAAACAAGCAAGTCGACAATGGTATGCAAAGTTGACTGATTCTTTGGTTAATCATGGTTTTAAGCAGTCTACATGTGATTACTCAATCTTCACTGCTCATGTTTTGAATGAGTTAGTAGTACTGATAGTTTATGTGGATGATATTGTTCTAGGAAGTTTGAGTCTGGAATCAATTAATGCAGTTAAGAAAATGCTGCATACTGATTTCAAAATGAAGGATCTAGGAGAATTGAGTTATTTTATTGGTTTGGAAATAGCTCGTGGGAAGCAAGGGATTACAGTCTCCTGACACGCCAAAACACAACACCAAACTACGATCAAGGGATTACAGTCTAAATATCAACCCGCGGTATAGATCTACTGCCTACTCCGTGATTATCTATTATCTAGCCAACTAAGTCGATTGATTGTTGTTTTAACTAAAAGCAGAAAGAAAGCAGGAATTGGTTCGGTTTTCTCAAGCAAAGAAGAGTCACTCGGGAATGAGTCCCCCTAGCTCCTTAGTTAGGTCTCAATTGTAATTACCCTGGATTGATTTATTGTTGATTAGACTGCGGAAGATCCGACAGTAGCTTGAAATCTCTTAAGCTGACCAAGCCCTCTCAGTCTAACTACCCGACGGACGACTAGTCTTCACCGAGATAGAAAGCCGAAGCAATAAGCACAGAACTCCACTACTGGAATTGGATTCCAGTACAAAGCAGTAGACTGACTAACTCTCGTATAGCCAATCTACTACTACCTAATGATGAAGCTCTAACAACCTAATCAGATTCTATCTATCTCAGGTTGCAGCAGAAATCAAGAAAAGCTGATCATACTTCAATCAATTCAATGAAACATGCATCATTCGATTAAAACCAAACAGTATAATCATCCCAAGTCATTACAATCAAATCCCTAACACATGGAACTAGGGTTCTTCATACCCAAGTGAGAGAAGGGTTCTACTTCATAGAGAGAGAGAGAGAGAGGAAAACAGAAATCAGAGTAGTCATACTCATAAAGATGAGGAAAATCTGCTCTGGGATGTCAATCTTCACTCCTGGGGACGCAATCTGGGCTTCAATGGTGAGAAATCCACTCCAAATAGCTCCTAGGGTTTTTTCTTTGCCCTTTCTCTCTCTAAAACTCTGTTTTTGCTCTCCAAAGTCGATTCCCTCACTTGTGGCTCGAAATTGAGTAAAAACCAGAATTCCCGACTCACACGGGCAGGCGACACGGCCGTGTGGATTACCCAGATGCCCGTGTGAGAGACAAAACGCGGCGTTTCAAATAATTGGACTTTAGGCTACCTACACGGCCAGGGACACACGTGTGAAGCCTTGCACAATCCCACACGGCCACATTGCTTCTTTACACGGCCGTGTGGGTTTTATGTGTGCCCGTGTGGCTTCCTCAGCGGCTCGCCACACGTCCGATCTTCGTCCAATCGACCCCGAACTCGCTCCCAAACCTTCATTCACGTACTAGTACCTCAAATATCACAAACAAGCACAACCTAGCGTGAAATCGGCCTAAAACACGAGAATCAACATCTCAAATGGCTCAAGAATAGGGGTAAAAACATGTGCAATTAACGGTTAATCTAACTCCCCCACACTTAACCGTTTGCTTGTCCCCAAGCAAACCAAGTCAGACACAAGATAAGCTCACATATTTCAATCATACCAACATTGGGGACAAATCATATAGGCACAGAAACACGTGAATCATACTGGCTTTCAAACATCAACACATGAACAACTTCAATAGCAACCTGGACAAACACCACAGGCGACATTTGAGTGCAGCAAAATCGAGTAAAGGAGGAGTCTCCCTTCTGTTCATCAACCAACATAGACTTGACTCAACCACTTACTCAAGACAGTCAACTCATGCATAAAACTCAAGACATCAGAATCAATACCGAGCCATCTAGGTCCTCACCGGGGTAAAGAGTGTAAAGAACAAGGAAATGAATCACTCACTCTCGATCAGTGGGGTCAGGACAATTTGATGCAGAAAATGCGCATACTGATTCTCTCAATTCCTAACATCTCTTCACCATGACGGCAGCCTCTAAGTGTTAGAGTTCATATAAATGGGTGTCATCACTAACCAATCCGGAGGTCTTAGACACAGGTTCAAATGACTGGCTAGGGTCTTGGACATGGGGAAAAGGCCTTTTAGGTGGTGGAAGTATTCATAGCACAAGGTTCCACATTTCCAAACCCAACAAACTCACAGTCAATCAAACCAGTACTTTCTTTCTGCTATTCTGCATTACTCAAATTCTTCAGAGCACAAGAGCGAAGGATGTCACATAAATGTTAGTATTTCTAAGCCAGACTGCTAAGAAACACTACTTAATGGGCACTATTTAGATTTTTGGTGGTGGCTCTCTTTTGCTTTCATCTTTTGCTTTGTTTTTCTTTCATTTTTTTTTTCAATTCTTAAGAGAACCACCACCTCTGCACATTTTTCAAACACCTGCCCAACTTTTTAAGAACTACCTCCAACCCTCACATTATATTTAGCAGAAACAGCAGAGAACATGTAAAAACCACTCTGTGGAACCTTCTAAAAGATGCAAAAGGGTGATTTTTCATTGCAGACCGAAAGGAAGGAGAACACACGGCTCAAAGGGCTGACTAGGGGGTATGACACACCAGGAAAGTCAATTTGGCTGTGGGCTAATCCTATGCCTCCATCATCATGGAAGAGGGAACTATCGCACAAGAAAGAAACGAGCAGGCACAAATCTCACATGTCTACCTATATGATCTATCTCTCATTCTGATTCCCTGAACTATATGCATAAAATATTGTCAAGAACAAGTGATCAATCCAAGTCACAGTTGGTAAGCAAGCAGTTGAAAAACTGAACCCTTACACAACTCTACTGCACGTCTCAGCCATTCAATTCACCAATCAAAACACAGTGCCAATATGATCAAACAGCCGTACTTGGAGCCCTCAAATCTTGAGATTTGGACAGTGGAATAGGCTCCAAGCACATGTATAGAGATTCCAACCGATACAAAGCACCCCCCACACTTAAGCACGACATTGCCCTCAATCGAGCATAGGGAGAGAGAAGGGGAACGATGTTACCGGATTGAAAATTGCGGGAGACTAGTAGTGGACCAGTCGGCGGGGAACATATGGAATGAACGGGCAGTTCTGCACGAAGGGAATAACAAGAACACACTAACACACTGGGTGTTAGGGATCATAGTTGGCCCAGATGGCCACAAAAGAAACAATCCACAAAAGAAAACCAAAAGAACAAAAACAAACGACAGACTCAGTTCAAACTCCTCAAACACATGGAGCAAACATAAAAAGTCTAAAAACACACACTGAGGGGCGACAAGTACAACCTACTCGACGCCAAGGTTGTCCAGATTGATGTCATTCATGAATGCATCATCATCATCAGCTGGTGGAGGTGGAAGTGGAGAGTCCTCCCAGGGAGTCCTCCAGACTGGCTGCTCACCCGGTAGCAGCTGGAGCAGGTGCTGCTGAACCTCCTGCATGCGCCGAGATCGGGCCTGCTCCCTCTCTATGCGAGCCAGGGTCACCCCCTGCTGGGTCTCCATCCGATCAAGACGCTCATCATAAGCAGCCATCTGAGTCTGGTACTCGGCATGGTAAGCCGAATACTGCTGCTGAAACTAGAGCTGATGGTCGTAGAGCTGCTGATTCTGGAGATGCAGCTGCTCAAACTGCTGAGTGAAGTAGTCCTGGCCGGGGAAAGTGGAACTACCACCCCCCGTACTCGAAGGTGGTGGGGCGGGCGGCAGCAGTATCATCCACATCCTCGGGGTGGACATCCTCATCAGCCGCATCCTCCGGAACCTCCGGCTGCTCCTCCGCTGGGATCAGAGGTTGAGGAAACCCCTCGATCCACTTGACTCCTCGCTCTTCTCGAAGCAGGTGCATGCGACCTATCGTATATGCGCCAAAGACAGTGGTGTCCCCCTGCTCTGTGCACCCCTGCAGTGATATCTGGAAGTAGGTGGCCATGCGGGTGATGAGGGGAGTGTAGTGAAGTTTCTTCAGCTCTGAAGCACTCTTGTCGAAGGTTCTTGCCACCACAGAACCCAAGTGGAGAAGATGATCCTCCTGGCGCATGGACTGGATGAAGTACATGGCTCTCCGGGTGATGGCGTTGTCACTGTCCGAAGCTGGGGTGTAGGACTTTGCCAGCAAGTGGTGGAGAATGCGGTTGTCGAGCTGCAAGGTGCTGGCCTTCGTCTTCCCCGCCGCGAAGGGACGCTGGCCTGGCCGAGCGAGGTAGGTGTACAGTGTCCTAAAGTCCACCCCCTCTGGCTTAGTGAGCTTGGTGATGTATTCCTCATCATCGGCCAGGCCGAGGCCGAGGGCGGTCGCCAGCTCGTGGTAGCTCATGGATCGGGGTGCACCACCGAGCCTAAACTTGACGGCTTCTCCGTCCTTCCAATCCTCCGTGTCTGCGTGCTTGAAGGTCGTGCAGAACTCAATCACAAGCTCGTGGTAAACCTTCTCACGAATGCAGAGTAGACGGCACCAGGGGCGGTTGGTGACAATGGCGGAGAAGTGCTCGTAGCAGTTCAGCTTCTCAAACTCCCGCTTGGACCAGCAATGGTGCTGCCCAAACTTGCAGGCCATGACACTCTTAAAACGATCCTGGTGGGGGCCCCTCTTCAAATCTCGAATAAACGGGTGCTTGAGGTCGGGCTTTGTCATGGTCCTGCAAAAGAACAACCCAAAGTGGAACCAAAAGAGCCAAAGGAAAGGTCAATCACACCCCCACACTTAAGAACAGAAAACAGCCGAACCATGGTTTCATCCATAGTTCGGGTCAAAAACTCGATCAAACAAGCATAATCGGGGTGGGGGTGCACATCCATGAAAAAGTAGGCAACTCAAGGTTCACATCCATAGCAAACACACCCTCAAAGCACATCATTAAGGGCCCCAACCGGCGCCCACAACATGGCATGAAAAACAGGCATTTCATCGAACACCTTGTGTGCACTATTAAGTTAAGCATGGAATTGACAAATTCATAGCACACAAGGGCTCAATCAAGCAAGAGGGACATTGCCCAACCTCATTCACACACCAACCAAGCTTTCCCCTCAATCAATTGCACACAATTCACATGATTCAAGGTTGTTCTCTAAACATACACCCTATCACCCAATTCTCCATAAATCACAAGGTTAAGGTCAAAATCAAACCTGGAGACACAAGTAGAGGTGTAGGGGATGATGAGGGGAAGGCAATGGAAGTGATGAAGGGGCCAAAATCTGCCTGGAAGTGCTCGTCGGAGCCTCGCCGGAAATTGCCTCCGGCGACTCAAAATCGGTCCAAATCACCTCAAAGTCAAGGGATAGGCCGAAAATGGGGAGAAAAGGATGGGTGTGGAGGTGGTTTGGTGAAAAACCGACCAAAAATGGCCGAAAATCGACAAAGAGGGCGAAAGGTCGCGGTTTTCCGGGGAGGGGGATAGGATTCCGGCGAGAAGATTTGAAGTTTCTTACCACGCGGCCGTGTCGGCCGAAATTTAAAGGCTGGGCTCGGCCACACGGGCAAGCTCACACGGCCATGTGAGGTGCACGTGTGCCCGTGTCGGCCGACACGGGCAGGCCGAGGAATTCCAAACGGCCGTGTGAAAAGCACAATTGGCCGTGTGGAAATTGACGAGAGCTCACACGGGCAGGCCGAGGATTTCCACATGGCCGTGTGGAAAGCACAACTGGCGTGTGGAAATTGTCGAGAGCTCACACGGCCAAAACCCATTTCCACACAGCCGTGTGACTTTCAGGGCTGGCCGTGTGGGCTGCCAGCACTCCGAATTTGACATGTTTTCACTCGAAAACGACATACGACTCGTGAACAACACCTCAAGACTCAAAAACACAAAAAAAATCAAAAGGAAAAAGGTAAGAAAATGGCAACCTAGGTGGGGTTGCCTCCCCACAAGCGCTTCTTTACCGTCTTTTAACTGGACGCCAGTAGAGGAACTAAGGGTCCTCGAGCTTGATCAGCAGCTCTGCGCGCTCGACAGCACCTCCCAAATACAACTTTAGGAGGTGACCATTCACCTTGAATGGCTCAGTTTGAGCAGTGCTGATCTCCACCGCACCGTGCGGGAAAACTTGGGTGACCGTGAAAGGTCCCGACCACCTCGAACGTAGCTTGCCCGGAAAGAGTTTCAGGCGTGCATTGAAGAGCAGAACACGATCACCTACCTGAAACTCCTTCGGGCCCCTTAACCGAGTGTCGTGGAGACGCTTGGTTTGCTCTTTGTAGAGTAGGGTGTTCTCGTAGGCGTGGTAACGCCATTCCTCCAACTCCAACAGCTGCAACTTACGTTCAGTACCTGCAACACTCAAATCAAGGTTTAGCAGCTTAATGGCCTAGAAGGCCTTGTGCTCTAGCTCTACTGGCAGATGACACGCCTTCCCATAGACAAGCCTATAGGGAGAGGTGCCAATCGGGTTTTTATAGGCCGTCCTATATGCCCAAAGAGCATCATCGTGCTTGGTGGACCAATCCTTGCGGGACTGATCCACCGTCTTTTCAATTATCCGTTTAAGTTCCCGGTTCGTCAGCTCGGCTTGCCCATTTGACTGGGGTTGGTAAGCCAGCGACACTTGATGCTTAACACCATAGCGAGAGAGGAGTTTAGTGAATTGCCCTTGAAAATGGGTTCCTCTATCACTAATGATGGTGCGGGGTGTCCCGAACCGGGAGAACAGCTGCTTCAGAAATGAGCAGACCCGTCTTGCATCATTGGTGGGCATGGCTTGAGCTTCTGCCCACCTCGAGACGTAGTCCACTGCAACCAGAATGTATAGATTGCCAAAAGATGGAGGGAATGGGCCCATGAAATCGATACCCCAAACATCAAAAATTTCATAGATGACAGAAATATGTTGGGGTATCTCATCCCAGGCAGAAATGTTACCTGACCTTTGGCAGCAGTCGCACTGTCGTGCGAAGGTGTCTGCATCCTTGAAGAGTGAGGGCCAATAGAAGCCCGACTGTAGTACCTTCCGCTCCGTGCGGTTTCCTCCATGGTGACCTCCAGTAGCTCCCTCGTGGCATTGAGACAGGATGTCTCCCATCTCGTGCTCCATGACACAGCGCTGAATCACGCCATCTGCTCCGATCCTGAAGAGGTAAGGATCCTCCCAGAAGTAATGCTTCAGATCGGAGAAGAACTTGCGCGTTGCATGAGTGGCCATCCCCTTAGGTAGCTGCTTGCCCACCAGATAATTGGCAAAGTCAGAATACCAAGGGACCACGCTTTCCACCAGTGTCTTCGCCAGCAATCTCTCACCCGGGAAGGAGTCATTGATCTCTTCCACGAAGTTGTCCACTGGAGGGGCTTCCAACCGTGAAAGATCATCTGCAACAACATTCTCGGCTCCCTTCTTGTCCCGGATTTTGATGTCAAATTCCTGTAGGAGCTCCTTCTTAGTGGTGGTGTAGTTCTCCTGTGCATCATTCAAGGTCTTTGATGCGTAGTAGATGGGCTGGAAGTGCTTCCCGCGTCTCTGACCCAGAACTGCTCCGACTGCATAATCACTCGCATCGCACATCAGCTCAAAAGGAAGAGACCAGTCAGGAGTCGCCATGATAGGTGCATGGGTAAGCTTCTCCTTCAGAGTCTCGAATGCAGCTGTGCACTTAGGAGTGAACTGGAATGGTGCATCCTTCTCCAGCAGCTTGGTCAGAGGCAAGGCAATCTTCGAGAAATCTTTAATGAAGCGCCGGTAGAAGCCTGCATGACCCAAAAAGCTGTGAATCCCCTTCACAGAAACGGGAGGAGGTAGCTTACTGATCGTCTCAATCTTCGCGCGATCCACCTCAATCCCCTGCTTGGAGATCTTGTGCCCGAGCACAATCCCCTCACGGACCATAAAATGGCACTTCTCCCAGCTGAGTGCCAGATTAGTCTATTCACACCTCTTCAGAACGAGTTCCAGGTTATGGAGACAATGAGTGAAGGAGTCTCCATAAACCGAGAAGTCATCCATGAAGACTTCCATGATCTCCCCGACCATTCGGTCGAAGATCGCCATCATGCATCTCTAGAAGGTCGCCGGTGCATTACACAGCCCGAATGGAATCCTCCGGTATGCAAAAGTGCCAAAGGGGCAAGTGAATGTGGTCTTCGCCTGATCCTCTGGTGCAATAGGAATCTGGAAATAACCAGACATGCCATCCAGGAAGCAATAAAATTCATGACCAGCCAACCTCTCCAGCATCTGATCAATGAAAGGTAGGGGAAAATGATCTTTCCTGGTGGCATCGTTCAGGCGCCTGTAATCGATGCAGACTCTCCAGCCGGTCACGGTCCGCATCGGGATCAACTCTTTCTTCTCATTCGGGACCACAGTCATCCCGCCTTTCTTCGAGACCACCTGAGTGGGGCTGACCCACTTGCTATCAGATATAGCAAAGATTATCCCTGCATCCATGAGCTTCACAATCTCTGCCCGGACCACTGCCTCCAAGTTAGGAGACAATCTCCTATGTGGCTGCCTGGCTGGCTTAACCTCATCCTCCATCAGAATTCTATGGGAGCAGAAGGATAGGCTAATGCCTCTGATATCTGTGATCTTCCATGCCATGGCCCGGGCATACTTCTGCAGCAGAGCCACCAGCCTGCTCTTCTGCTCGGGTGTCAGATCCGAGCTAATAATGACCGGGAGCTTATTCCCCTCCCGGAGAAATGCATACTCCAGGTGAGAGGGGAGGGGCTTAAACTCCAGCTCTGGTGGCTCCTCCAATGATGTAGCGATCTGGGGCGAGATAGGGATCGGCTTGAATGGTATCTCTCGCCCCTCGATTGCGGCCTCGTCTAGCTCCGCGAGCTGCTCCTCCAGCTGCACGTCTTGTGATGCCTGTTCCCCTAGCAAAAGACAACGCTCAAGGAAATCATCAGTACCCGCACTCGTGATGGCGAGTGCGGTCTCAAAATCAGCAACAACATCACAGTAATCTAGATCATCATGGAGCTGGGGGTGTTTCATATTATCAGAAACAGAGAAGGTGATTTGTTCACCCCCAGCTCGCAAAATCAGTTTTCCATCATTCACATCAATGAGCGCCTTGGCGGTGGCGAGAAAAGGTCTACCCAATATCAATGGCACATCCACATCCTCATTTATGTCCAAAATCACAAAATCAACAGGATAAGAGAATGGCCCTACTGCGACTATCAAGTCCTCTGCAATGCCCCTAGGATGCACAATGGATCTATCAGCAAGTTGAATGCTCATCCTAGTATCACTGGGTTCACCTAGGCCTACCTTTTTAAACAGTTTATATGGCATGACATTTATGCTAGCGCCTAAATCTGCCAAGGACTTTCCTATATGCAAACTACCAATCATGCAAGGGATAGTGAAACTCCCTGGGTCTTTTCACTTCTCCGGTAGTTTGTTCTGCAGGATGGCAGAACACTCCTCGTTGAGCATCACCGTTGATAGCTCCCCAAGCTTCCTCTTGTTGGTGAGGATATCTTTCATGAACTTGGCATACTTGGGCATCTTCGATAATGCCTCCACGAAGGGCATGCTTATATTCACCTGCTTCAGCATTGCCATGAACTTGGCAAACTCAGTCTCCAGTCGGTTCTTGTGCAACCGAGTAGGAAAGGGAAGCTGGGGTACATACTCCTTCACCACTGGTTGCGGTGTAGGAGCAGGCAACTCAACCTCCTTTTCCATTTCCTCTTCATTAGCTGGAGGTGCTGAAGCAGGGGTCTCTCTCTCTTCTTCCCGAACAGGTGGATCGGCAGTCACCTTGCCACTCTTGTTTGTGATGGCATTGCATTTGGCATTCGGGTCCTGCGGATGAGGGATGGTCTGACCAGGAAGAGTACCAGGATTCCTCTGAGCTACAGCCTGAGCAACACTACCAAGCTGGGTCTGGATATCCCGCAGCACAGCTTGCGTGTTTCTCTGACCAGCTTCTAGCTCCAAGAATTTTCCTAAAGCTTTCTC
Source organism: Linum trigynum (assembly GCA_964030455.1). Lineage (NCBI taxonomy): Eukaryota > Viridiplantae > Streptophyta > Magnoliopsida > Malpighiales > Linaceae > Linum > Linum trigynum. Next base: position 12,189,805 of record OZ034814.1, read on the forward strand.
CATGAACTGCTCGATGTTATTGAACTTGTTTGCACTGGAGTTGGCCAGAGAACCCACCAGATCTCGCAGTTCCGCCATCGGGTCACTCTGTGCTGGGGCTGCAGGTGCTGCCCCTGTCTGCTGAAATGGTCGCACCTATGACTGAGGTGGAACTGGCCCCTGTCTGGGCGGGTAGAGAGGCTGTTGTGGCTGCTGAAATTGCCCTTGTCTGGGCTGGTAAGGAGGCCTCTGGAAGCCAGGTGGTCCCTGGGGGACTGGTGGTCTAGAATTTGCCCCACCCCAAAAGAAGTTGGGATGCTGGCGCCACCCCTCGTTGTAAGTGTTGCTGTAGGGGTCGAAGCGCCTGGCATTGTCGATGAAGTACAGCTGCTCCTGGGGAGTAGAAGACTCCCTCATCGCCTGGAAATCCTCCACGGTGTGATGAGAACTCTCACACAACTGACAGAGCATCGCCTGCTGCTATCCGGTACCTGCAATCATCCCGGAACGATCGATAGCTAAAACCAGCTTCGATACCACCTGCACCAAATCAGATGACTGGGTGGCTACAGAATGCACACCCCGTCCTGGTGCTCGTCTCGATCTCCTCGCAGTTCCCCAGTCATAGCCCTGCTCTGCCATCTCCTCAAAAAGTTGATTCAGCTGGGGCGGTGTTTTGGTGAGCATATTCCCGCCACAGACCGAATCAATCAGCTGCTTGTCCTCCGGGAAGAGGGCATGGTAGAAGGTCCCCACCTTGAAGGCATGAGTAAAACCATGGTTGGGACACTTGAGAAAGAGACTGGTGTATCTCTCCCAAGCATCCCTGATGGTCTCATCCTCATCCTGAGCAAAATGGGTAATTTGCTTCTGCAGGTCCGCCATCTTGGACGGAGGATGGTAGCGGGTGAGGAACTTGTCCTCCAGGTTGGCGAACATGGTGATAGAGCCTGGAGGTCGAGTATCTAGCCACTCCTTGGCCTGCCCCTCCAGAGTAAACGGGAATTACCTCAGCTGGATGGCATCTGCTGGGACCCCGTTTATCTTGATTCCATCGATGAGCTCGTGGAATCGCCTCAGATGTGATCGGGGGCACTCCCCCCTCTTTGCCACGGAACACCACCGAACCGCGCAGCATTGTGATGACAGAGGTGCTCACCTCAAAGTTGTTTGCTGGCACATGAGGGTGTTGAATGGGCGACGTCATGTCCGCGGCCCTAGCGGTCCAGTAGTATCCCATGGTCTGTTCCTTAGGAAGGACCAAATCATAGTCCTGTGGATCACCCATCTCTTCTTCTTCTTCGTCGATTTGCAGCTATGCTAGCGCCTCCTCCGCAGCCAGTTGCACCGTTAGCGCCTGCTTGAAGTTCCTGCAGGTTCGTTCAAGCTCCTGGTCTAATGGTAGTAGATCTCCCGACTGGCTACGGGTCATGCACTACCTGCACACAATCAGCAGAAACAACCCGTGAAGGCACACAGGTGGAAGAGATAAAATGCAATAAATAAAAAGCTAGAGTAACAAATTTTCACGTTTCCCCAATAACCTAGAGAATCCCCGGCAACGGCGCCAAAAACTTGACACGCCAAAACACAACACCAAACTACGACCAAGTGTAATCACAGAATGGGACTGCAGTAAAGTGGCAAGTTCTAAATATCAACCCGGGGTCTAGATCTACTGCCTACTCCGTGATTATCTATTATCTAGCCAACTAAGTCGATTGATTGTTGTTTTAACTAAAAGCAGAAAAAAGCAGAAATTGGTTCGGTTTTCTCAAGCAAAGAAGAGTCACTCGGGAATGAGTCCCCCTAGCTCCTTAGTTAGGTCTCAATTGTAATTACCTTGGGTTGATTTACTGTTGATTAGACTGCGGAAGATCCGACAGTAGCTTGGAGTCTCTTAAGGTGACCAAGCCATCTCAGTCTAACTACCCGGCAGACGACTAGTCTTCACCGGGATAGCAAGCTGAAGCAATAAGCACAGAACTCCACTACTGGAATTGGATTCCGGTACAAAGCAGTAGATTGACTAACTGTCGTATAGCCAATCTACTACTACCAAATGATGAAGCTCTAACAACCTAATCAGATTCTATCTATCTCAGGTTGCAGCAGAAATCAAGAAAAGCTTATCAGACTTCAATCAATTCAATGAAACATGCATAATTCGATTAAAACCAAACAGTATAATCATCCCAAGTCATTACAATCAAATCCCTAACACATGGAACTAGGGTTCTTCATACCCAAGTGAGAGAAGGGTTCTACTCCATAGAGAGAGAGGAAAACAGAAATCAGAGTAGTCATACTCATAAAGATGAGGAAAATCTGCTCTGGGATGTCAATCTTCACTCCTGGGGACGCAATCTGGGATTCAATGGTGACAAATCCACTCCAAATAGCTCCTAGGGTTTTTTCTTCGCCCTTTCTCTCTCTAAAACTCTGTTTTTGCTCTCCAAAATCGATTCCCTTACTTGTGGCTCGAAATTGGGTAAAAACCAGAATTCCCGACTCACACGGGCAGGCCACACGGCCGTGTGGATTACCCAGATGCCTGTGTGAGAGACAAAATGCGACGTTTCAAATAATTGGACTTCAGGCTACCTACACGGCCAGGGACACACGGCCGTGTGGCATGCCCAGTCTGCCCGTGTGAAGCCTCGCACAATCCCACACGGCCACATTGCTTCTTTACACGGCCGTATGGGTTTTATCTGTGCCCGTGTGGCTTCCTCAACGACTAGCCACACGTCCGATCTTCGTCCAATCGACCCCGAACTCGCTCCCAAACCTTTATTCACGTACTAGGACCTGAAATATCATAAACAAGCACAACCTAGCGTGAAATCGGCCTAAAACACGAGAATCAACATCTCAAACGGCTCAAGAATAGGGGTAAAAACATGTGCAATTAACGGTTTATCATCTCCCAAAGGAAGTACTGTCTTGATGTTATTGCTGAATCAGGATTTGGAGATTGCAAACCTGCAGCAACTCCAATCTTTGTTAAAGAAGTTCTATCTTTAGAAGGTGGTACACCACTCGAAGATGTTGGTGAATACATGCACTTAGTGGGACAACTTCAGCATTTAACCACCACTAGGCCTGATATTACATTTGCTTTTCAACAGCTATGTCAATTCCAAGACAAGCCAACCACACGGTATCTTCGAGCCTTACACAGAGTTCTGAGGTATCTAAAAGGGTCACCTGGACAAGGTCTTCTATACTCTTGTAATTCAGATTTACAGTTAAAGGGATACAGTGACAGTGATTGGGCTACCTGCCCTGATTCAAGAAGGCCAATTACAGGATATTGTACCTTTCTTGGAACTGGTTTATTGAGTTGGAAGACTAAGAAACAAACAATTGTATCGCGTTCTTCATCAGAAGCATAGTATAGGGCCTTAGCAAGTCTGAGTTGTGAAGTGCAATGGCTACTCAGACTACTCTCAGAGTTTGGAATTAAGCATGACAATTCAGTCTCAGTATACTGTGATAACCAGTCTGCATTGCACATAGCAGACAATCCAATTTTTCACGAGAGAACAAAACACATCGAGGTGGATTGTCACGTCATAAGGGAAAGGGTACAATCCGGAATGATCTCTTTACATTATATACCTACTGAGTTGCAGTTAGCAGATATCTTCACCAAAAGTTTGTCGATTGATCGCTTTATCATGTTGTTGTCCAAGCTGGGAGTATATAACCTATACTCGCTAGCTTGTGGGAGGGTGAAAAGGAGCTTGAGTCAATATGGAGCAACTCCTACATTAGTTGCTGACCTCAAGGAAGAAGATGCAGAGTTGCCCTGCAGACGAAGAAGTGCATAAGAAGAAGAAGAAGACTGCGACGTCGTACAAATGGAAAAGAGGAAAGAAGAGAAGCAACGCACCGTTTTGGATTGAATCGTTGGTTTCAAGTTTTATTGTGTAATTAGCCACCTGTACAACATTGATTGGTTAGTTAGAAAGTTAGTTTAACAGCTAGTGAACAGTTAGTGTAAATGGTAGATTAACGAAGTGTATATATGCTTCTATCAATGGAAAAGCTCATCATGAGCAATTTTCTCTAATTTCTTTCTCTGGAAAATTCCTCTAAATCCCTAAATCTTCTCACCACCGTTGGCAGAGATAGTTTGCGGCGGAATAGTGGCTAATCCGTCAATGAATTGGACCAAATCCAAACACATGAGAAGGGTTTCAAGCTGTGTTCGCCAGGAATTGAAGTTCGTGGAGTAAGCTTCAAGGGGAGCTGTGCAGTTGGATTGAAAGTGATGATCGACTCATCAGAGGACACCGAACGAGAATTGTTAGAGGAAACGGTGGAGCCCGTCATCTTGTCGAGAAAATTGGATCGAGTCTAGTTGATCGTAACTAGCTCTGATACCATGTGAGAAGTATTGCTGTAGAGGAATGGAAAACAGAGAACTTGTATATTGATTGTTCTGTGTAAACGTGAAGATATATACATCACATAGGACTCCTATCTACAGAGTGGGAAGGAACATGGAGAGTGTTTAGGAAACATAATAACAACCTCTACAAGTGAGGGCTGTACATATGGAACAAAATAAACAGAAAGAATTAAATTATTTGTTTATGTCTCTAATATCTGTTGATTCATGCATGAATCACAAGTTAAGAGATCAGAACATAAACATAACTTTAATTTTCTTATGCTTTAGTGGCGCCATAAATCGTCATCAAAGGGTAAGAAGGCACGACGACGGACCGCGGAAGAACTCGAACCAACGTTAACCACGGTGCCTCTCCCCTTCCGCAACATCATCGGCACCGCCGCCTTAGCCACCCAAGTCGCCGCCTCCACGTTCACCCTCAACGAGCTCTACACCAGCTCCGAATCCATCTCGTGGAAGAACATCGGCAGAGGGAAGCCAACCCCGGCGTTGTTGACGAGAACTCCCACGTCCAGCCCTTCGATCCCATCTCGTATCGCTCCCGAGATCTCTTCTCCTCTCGATCTCGCGAGATGCAGTACGACCGTCCTGATCTCCACGTGTCGTGATCTAATCATTATCTCGTCCGTGGTGGCTCGGAGCTTGGACGGGCTGCGGCCCACGAGGACGAGATTGAGGTGGCTGGAGGCCAGCTCGAAGGCTAGAGCCTTGCCGATCCCGTCGGTTGGGCCGGTGATCACGGCCCACGAGCCGTAACATTCTTTTAGGTCCTTTGGCGGTTGGAGGAACGTGGCCCATATCCAGTCGAGCGAGGAAGGTGATAGTGCGTCTGATGACGAGGATGAAACCTAGGAGGGTTATTGAGGAGATGGTGAGGTCTTGCAGGTGATCGGCATCCATGGCTGCCTTAGCTAGTTTGGTTTTCCTGAAGAAGGCAAACTTCGACGAGACCGTTCGTGGTGCAATATATAGCTGAGGGATTCTTTGAGGCAGTGGGTACGTACGTTACGTAGACGTCAGACAGTTGGGAAAAGGTAGGTGAAACTTTTATGGGAGAGGGGAGTTAATTTGGCATAAGACAGTTGGCAGTTGAAGGATGTCAATTATTTGGGCTGCCGCAGGGAGGTAGGTAATTACGAAATCAAAAGCTTCTGGTGCATAGAAAACACAGTCACAACATGCAAGTGACTCGAGTTCGATTTGAATTCGGATGGTTAGGAAACAAGTTGAGTATATTTGTGACAAGTTTTTTTTAATTTGTTTATTAAATTAAAACTTTGGCTCGTTTGTGGTTCAAGTTAAGTTTATTAATGAGCTTACGGGCTCTGCTCGAGTTTAGTTCATCAATAAGATCGCTATAGAAACCAATTGGTGTGCAAGCTGACAAAACTTTATTGAACGTGAAAAAAACGTTTAAATACATCTGCCCTCCTATCAAATACTTGCTGGAAACCAGCAACTTCTCTCTACTTGCCCACTACCCTGAAGATCCGCCACTCTCTAACTAAACCCTTAACAGAACTTGACTCAGCAAGCTTACACGTTTGCCTGCTATAACTTATCTATGCTAATCCTTAAACGGCGACAAACTTAACTAAACTACTTGAGCACACACACATCATTTGTTTCGTATTCTAACATAGTCTCCCCAAAACTGAAAACAACGTTTCGGGTTTTCAGTTTAACCATTAACAACGTTGCATAGCTCTTCAAAATGCATTGGGATGATATAAGGTACCTGACACTTCACATTAATTCTGTAGTACCACTCCTTCACCTAAGCCTTGCATAATAAATGGTTGGACCTGTTATGTAAAACTAGATTTCTTGACAATCTGATAGTTAAGTAGTCATCACCCTTTTTGGTTCCATAAATAACACACATTAACCAACCCATTAGCTTCAATATCCTTCTCACCCGGATGTACTTTTCTTCAAAAGAAGCGATTGCTACTAACTCAGTCCCAATGATGATGAACAAAATAATCAGTAATTCATTGGAAGTCCTGGTACTGCTCCTGCTAATAGATATACATAACCATTTACATGTCTCCTTTTATCCATGTTAGCAGCATAGTGGCAGTTGGTACAACCTTCCAAGCACGTTTCTTGAGTCCCCCTTCTGTAACCAATATCACAACCAAGAATATTCTTGAAGTATAACACGTTTTCAACCAATTTCTTGCAATAGGTATCCACCTGCACATCATCCCCAGTTGCTGTAACTTTTGCTCCAAGAATCATGGGATTCTTAACAGGGTTTCCGTGATTCAAATCAGTTGCAAAACCTGTTGCAAAATTTACCAAGCCAACTGCAATTAAACACTTATTAGCTCTCGGTGCCGGCAACAACTCATACAGAGGCTTATTGAATTTGCAACCCTTATCCACAAGCCCTTGTGATTGTTCTATCAAAGCCATAAAACCCAGAATCCCAGGCTTAACTTGCCGTTGCTCAGATTGAGTTGGATTCACTTCCATCATAACTCCATTTTCTTGTAAAGTATACTTGGCACCCGGTATGATAGGATGTTTAACCAGCTTACTTTCCAGAAGCTCTAACATATCAAGTAACTCTTTGATATCCTTTTGCCAACAAGTGAATACAACTTTGTTACTTTGAAATATTTTCCTTCTCAAGAATATCTTAAACGACCTCTAACTATCAATTTCTGTACCATCCACACATAAACTAACTATCAACCAATCTGACCTTTGCCTTTCGACAAACAGACTACGAAATTCAGAAGCTAGAGAGTACCTCATGATCTTGTTGTTCCGTGCGCTTGAAACCAGCTTCAAGCTATTCAAAACTTTTCCTCAGTCAATGCATTGTAATTTCCTCCCCTGCAACCACAAAGTCTTGTGGTTGCTTTACACAGAAAGCATCATGCTTTTTGAGTTTAGTCCTTGATGACCATTCAATCTCAAACGTGTTAGCTCCTGGTGGTAAGTGTGCCAATTTCCAATTATCACTCTTAACAATATACTGCCACTTCAATCTTACCACTTCACTACCGTTAGCCTCCTTAACTCTTTTCTCAAAGTACTGAAAGTCTTCAACAGGCACAATCATTGTACACCAGCAAGATAACCAATTTTTTCTTTTGTCCAAAGGCCACCTTCTAAATCTTGGTCTCAAATCATTTGTAAGAAGTCCTGAAACATCAGTTGAACCATGGTCTTCATATTTAGAATATGAGTTCCTTGAAGAATGATCTTGGTACTCATCAATCATAGTTGTTGTTGCTGATACAGCAGCAATGGTGATTTCATGTCTAGGTGATGATGTTCCTGAGTTTGCAAGTTCTCCAACTGATATATCTTCTGCTTCAAAATTTGATAACTCACCATCATTACATTCAACTGCAGAAGTCTCCTCCAAATTTAATAATCTTTGTAGTATATTTTTATTCTGTGAATTGGCCATCAAGGCTGCCAAGGAGCAATCAGATGCTAAATTGATTTTTTCTGGGCCTTCTAATGCTTCAAGCTGAGTTTCTTTAAATAAATGCCACACTTCATTTGTGCAACCTTTCCATAACGATTCTTTTGAGACTTCTAAATCCAATGACCATTCATATTTCTCATGCTCTCCTCATATTGCTACCACTGTCATTATTGTAACTTCTGCTTGTGAATTTGTTCCTGGTTCTTCCTGAATGGGAGCGTTTCCATCCATTTCAGAACCATCAATCTCAGCTTCATAAGTTTGACTACACAAGCACTACACATCAATGGGTGTTTGTGATACAACCAACTTAGGATGTAACACAAACATTTTGTTGAGTTTCATCCTTGTTTGTAATAGGAAACCTTTCTTATGATGAAAGATCTTGCAAACCCCACCCTTGATAACAAAAATCGGTCCTTTTTCTTGCATTTCACCTATGCTCAACAAGTTGGTTTTTAAACCTGGTACATAGTACACATTCTGAACCACTAGTGACAACTTCTTTACCCTCGGCTTGATGCATCCTCTCCCTGCAACTTCCATCTTGGTTCCATTCCCAAACTTAACAGTACAAGAGAAGTTATTATCAAAGTTGGTGAACCATTCCTTGTTACCACTCATGTGGTTACTACACGTTGAGTCCTTAACCCACCAACCCTCACTCTTCTTCTTATTCGTCAATTGGACTTGAGACTCTCCTTTCTCTTCATTTTCAGTACAAGCCATTAACAAAACATTCTCCTTCATGTCTTCATAGGTGTCATTGTCATAATTTGCAGGTGTATTATAGAAATGTCTCTGCTGATTGGTCCAGTCTGGACACTCGTTTCTATAGTGTCCCATCCGATGACATCGATAGCATTCAACAGATTCTAGATTCCAGGTTCTTCTACTTCTCCCTTGCAATCCACCTTGAACATTGCTTATTCCATCAACTTCACTAGCTGGTTTTAGTGTCTGCTCATCCTTGGTTTCCCTTTTTCTGAGTTTTTTTCTCATGGACCAGCAAAGAACTTTGGAGTTCATCAATTGACAACATGTCTATGTCCTTAGATTCTTCTATAGCACATACTATGTAGTTGAATTTTTCAGTTAGAGTTCTCAATATCTTCTCCACAATTCGAACATCAGTTATCTGATCTTCACAACTCCTCATGGCATTGGCCACCACTATTACTCGACTAAAGTAATCATTAATATTTTCCTCTTCCTTCATCGTTAGAATTTCAAAACTTCTACGAAGAGATTGTAAACGAGCTTGTCTAACTCTAGCATTACCTTGATTCCTGAACTACATTGAACACCACAGTTGCTTGGCAGTGTCCTTTTGTGCTATTGTCTTTAAGATGGTTTAATCTATGCTTTCGAACAAGTAACTTTTGGCCTTAAAATCCTTTAGCGTTAACTCCTTCATGGCCTTCAATTAAGCAACAGAAAGCTCATCTCCATAATTTTGTTCTTTGACACCATGACACACCAAATCCCAAAAACCTTTGGAACGCAACAGATTCTCCATTAGAAGACTCCAGTAGTCGTAATCTCCATCAAACTTGGGAATACAAACTGGAGCAAAATCGTCGTTCTCACTCATGGTCTAACCACACTGATCACACCCCTCACAAATCACTAAGCCTCTCGTGTTTCACTCACACCCAAATCTGCAATTTACTAGTAGAATTATCACTCAAAAAACACTCACACTTAGCTCGAAATCTTGGTTACATCTTGTTTGATTAGGCTCTAATACCACATATAGAAACCAATTGGTGTGCAAGCTGACAAAACTTTATTGAACGTGAAAAAACGTTTAAATACATTTGGCATCCTATCAACTACTTGCTGGAAAACCAACAACTTCTCTCTACTTGCCCGAAGATCCGCCACTCTCTAACTAAACCCTTAACAGAACTTGACTTGGCAAGCTTACACGTTTGCCTGCTATAACTTATCTATGCTAACCCTTAAACGAAGACAAACTTAACTAAACTACTTGAGCACACACACAACATTCGTTTCGTATTCTAACAATCGCAAGTTCAACTTGACCTCGACTTATTTCCTCTCAATAATTGAACTCTTAAACTCAACTAAAAAATAATTTATAAATTAAATATCATAATATTTGTATGTTGTGCATGATACATGTGATTTACATCGTGATGAAAAAGAATAGTAGTCAATTCTTTTTATTATTAATGGGTTTTGTGTTTATATACGATGTTTGTATGTATCATATCATTTAGTTCATAAATTTTAACCAGTTCATATCATGTTATTTCATAGAAATTAGTATCAAAAGTATTTATGTACATAAAAGTCATAAATGAAACAAATTTTCATATATACTCAAAGTATTCAACATTATATATGGAGTGAGATATATATTTTAACGATCGTATAAATTATCAACAAAGATGAACAAGCATGTGAAAGAAAGCCTTTCTTCCTTTTGAGAATATAGCATGGGAAAACATAGATGATATGGCTATCATTACATCTCACTCCCATCATAAGCCAAAGTTGTTTCTGTGTTGGTTTTCGCCATTCTCTTCACTATTTGTGCTTCTCAAAAGGGTCGCCAAATGCCAATTGATCTATTCTGGCCGTCAGTTGTTTTCCTAGACAGGTTCTGATAGTTAACCCCAGTAATTCTGATGGTGGCTAGTAGTTACAGTCTTTCTTTTTGTTTTGCTGGGTTTGCCGCCTTTTCTTTTGGCTTGAAGGCGAGCTAGGACTTCTCCCTGTAATTGTTACTTAAACTCCTAGTATTCTGCCACCTTTCAATAATAATAAAAAATTATCTAGCCATCACTAAATGACATTGTTTGGAGTGATGCGGATCAATAACAACCGCCCGTACATCAGAGAATCAACGTTGAGAGACAAGGTGGGGAGATCGGAGGATAACATCCATCAACATACTTGAGAATGAAAGAAAAAAAATCTACGACCAACCGTCAATCATCGTGGAATTCAAATGTTAGGAACGAAACAACAACAAGGAATAGGGTTACCGAATCTGGAGCAGAGTTGCGGACTAGGTCGCTTTTTTTAAGACATTCGCGGCACTGCCCTCGATGCGCACGACAAACTATCAACTGGTCGTCTCCAGGATAATACGGCTCCTCTCATATGCTCGGCGGTTTTGTGCAAAAACCGGAGCCCTATGAACACTCTCTTTATTGTGTTTCTGCTCGTATTGTGGTGTGTTTAGAGGGGCTGGTGATAACGATGTAATTGCACGTATTTGCACCCCTAGTTCTTATCCGTTTGAGGGGCATAGTCGTGTATTTTTGGCCTATTTTACGCCGGGTTGTGCTACTTTGTCATATTTCAGGTCCCAGGCGTCAAAGGAAAGGCTAAGCACAAGTTTCGGGGCATTCGGAAGTCATTTCGTCAAGCTGGAGCCAAAACACGGGCACACCTAAAACAAAACACGGCCGTGTTCCTAGGCCGTGCTTTTACTGCCGAGAGCTAATTCGAGTTTGGCAAACACGAGCTGATTACACGGCCGTGTCCACCAAAGCACGGCCGTGTCCACCCAAAAGCACGGCCGTGTTTCTCCCAACAGGATGGCCGTGTAATTAACCCTAGCCAAAGCACGGGCGGGCTGAGGCAAAGCACGGCCGTGCCCTCGACCGTGCTTTGCCCAGTGATGCCCTTTTAAGCATATTTCAGCCAAAAGAGAAGGGGATTCGAGTTATAGAGAGACAGAGCGATTCCTAGAGAAAGAAAGCGACGAACAAGAGTCTCCAAGTGCCCTAGCTTGATCTTCATCACCATTGGAGGCCAGCTTGAGCTTGGAGAAGTGCCGATCAACGTCCAGGAGCAGGAATCCATCCTTCACAGTATGAATTCCGCGTCTGATTCTGCTTTTGCTTCTTTCTCCATGGAGTAGTTCTCCCATTCATCTGGGTATGGAGAACCCTAGATTTGTATGTTAGGTTTGATTGTATGAACCCAAGTACTGATTCTATGATTTGATTATATTCAATTGAGGTTTGAATGATTGAATGACTTGAATCCTGATCAAATTCCTGTTGTTTCTGCTTTAACCTATAATGAGAATATCTGCCTAGGTTGATAGAGCATCCTTGATTGAAGGTAGGGAGTTGGTGACTTTAGTCCAGGAGCCAACTCACTATTCTGTACCGAATTCACTTCGGTAGTGGAGGTTTTGTTCATAGGGCCTCAATCTGTTTACTCCGGTGGAGGTTAGTCGCCCGCTAGAGACTCAGATTGAGAGGGTCTGAAGACCTTTAGTCGAGACTTCAGGCTGTTTAAGAACCTTCCGCAGTATAACTATCATAGAAACTGAACTTGGTAATTACAATCTGGCTTAACTGCAGTCTAGGGGGGAACCATATCCGGGTGACGTCTCTTAACCTGAAAACAACAGTTTACTTGCTTTGCTTGTTTGTTAGTTTAGACTTGCACTAAAGTTTCATTGCTAGATAACAAGAATTCACCGAGTAGTCATCAAATCTAGGACCCGGGTTGACATTTAAACCCAAACCCGCTATACTACGCTTTAGGAAGTGGTTACACTTGGCCAATTCCTAGAGTGACAGTAGAAGTGAGTCAGATGGTGAGGCGGCTATTTATAGGAGCCGAACCCCTAGGAATATACCCTCTTACTTGGGGAATAAGTCGGATTAATTAAGGAAGATAATTACTTCCTTAATTAAAACGTTTCTATAAGATAATTCCTGACAGAATTATCCCTCGAATATTTCTTTTGAATGATTATCTTCGTATCTGTTAAGGATACAAGATAATCAAGTCATAATTAATTAATAATTAATTTTGGAATTTCAATAAAAAATATTAGTCTCAATCAAGACCCACCCACCCGCCCACCTACCCAACCGACTGACTGGTCGGACGGACGGCGCGCGCGCTTGTGTGTGTGGTGGTCTGTTAGGTCCTCCCTCTCCCACAAAAGTGGGTTACCCCAAGGGGCATGCCCTTAGCAGAGAGGATCATATTCTTATACACATATCATAAGAGTAAAACTATCAATGTGGTAGTTTTTCCTTTGAGGCTTATAGGTTTCAAAGTTATTCATTTTTTCATTCATTTGCAACAATCCCCCACTTGAATAGTTTTGAAACTATTTCTGAGTATAAACAGTTCTATAAGATTGGGCATAAGCTAAGGTATCGCGAAGATTTGAACCTTAGCGTAGTGGTTACACTTCCGATTTCATAAGGGTGACTCGTAGTCTTGAACCCTATCTCAGACAGTGTAGCACACCGGATCTTTTCATTGAGTTGTGTACTATTCTTATCCCGTGCGTTTATGGCCATGCACGTTATCTTGGTTTAGTGAACGCTATAGCAACTTTGTGCCTCCAAAGTTCCATAGGGAGCGGCCCCACTCCCACGTTCACATAGGTGAGCCTATCAGAAGTACCCCCAAAGTAAAGTACTCCACCCCGCATAGGGTATAGATCTCATTAAGAGTTGTTAACTCAACCTCCATTGCTTTGCGATTCATGTTTTAATATGCATGAGCTTTTCGCATACTACTCATGACTTGTTATTACCCATTGAACCCATTTCTTGGAATCTCCAGTTTATTGGGTCATGTTACCATCACTATAAATCCGTGGTTCGGTAGGCATAAGTCCCATACCCTTGGTGGTATTCTGGACTTTCTCTCTATGTAATCCTTTCGTAAAAGGATCGGCTAGATTCTGATTGGATCTTATATGATCCACCCTCACTCCTCATATCGTTAGGAGTTCTCTTACAGTACTGTGCTTACGACGAATCTGTCATTTCTTTCCGTTATAGAACCAGTTCTCAACTTTAGCGATAGCTGCAATACTATCACAGTGGATCAATACCGGAGGGACCGGCCTTTCCCATAAGGGAATCTCTGACAACAATCCTCTTAACCAACTCGCTTCTTCACTAGTCGTTGCTAGTGCTATCATCTCTGATTCCATAGTTGATTGAGCTAGGATTGTTTGTTTCTTAGACTTCCAAGACACAGCTCCACCAGCGATGTTAAAAACATACCCGCTAGTTTCCTTGGAGTCATCTGATAGGGTATTCCAATCTGCATCACTATACCCTTCTAGTACAACACGAAACCTTTGATAGTGAATACCAAGGTTTGTTGTTCTCTTGAGGTATCTCATGACCCTCTCTATAGCATTCCAATGCTCTCTACTAGGGCAGTTGTTAAACATGCCAAGCAATCCCACGACATATGCAATGTCTAGTCGAGTGTAATCCGCAGCATAACGGAGACTGCCAATGATGCTAGCATATTCAGGTTGTCTTACAACTGTCTCCAGTGTTCTTAAATAGCTTTACACTAGCATCATACGTAGTACACACAGGTTTACAGTCAAAATAGTTATATTTCTTCAAGATCTTCTCTATGTAGCTAGATTGATATAGAGAATAACCATTTGTTGTTCTAGTTATCTGAATTCCAAGCATAAACTTGGCTTCTCCCAGATCTTTCACCTCAAATCTCTCTTTTAACATGGCTTTTGCTTCATTGACCACATGGATATTTGTATCAAATATCAACATGTCATCTACATACAAACATATGATAGTGCAAGTGTTATTCTCTGACTTGCAGTAAATACACTTGTCACTTTCATTCACCATAAAGCCATGTGAGAGAAAGAGAGTGTCAAACATCTCATGCCACTGTTTTGGAGCTTTCAAACCATAGAATGATTTGTCTAACTTACAGACTTTCGATGCATGTTCAGGGATAACAAACCCTTGTGGTTGTTCCATATAGATTTCTTCATCCAGATCACCGTTCAAAAAAGCAGTTTTAACATCCATTTGGTGTGCCACGAGATTGTTAAAGGCAGCAAGAGCAATCATTACACGAATGAATGTTATTCTAGATACTGGTGAATAGGTATCGAAGAAATCTATTTTCTCTCTCTGGCTGTAGCCCTTCACTACTAGGCGAGCTCGAAACCTTTCGATTGCACCATCAGATTTTTGTTTCGTTTTTAGAACTCATTTATTACCTAAGACTTTGAATCCGGGAGGTAAGTCTGTTAGATGCCAAGTCTTATTAGCTTCCAACGATTCCATTTCATCTATAACGGCCTCATTCCAAATATCTGCATCTATGGAAGTTAATGCTTCCTTCAAACTTTTGGGATCTTCGAGGGTGTATACTGTAGTAAAGTCATCACTAAAATCTTTGGAGATTCTAGCTCTTTTACTTCTTCTGAGTTTATCCTCAGATCCAACACCCCCACTTGTTCCGTTATCTCTTATAGCAATTAGTACATTACCCACACTATTTCTCGTTTTAAATGAAAATCGTGTCTCAAAGAAATCAGCATCAATGGATTCTATTATAGTACGAGCATTCATATCATAGAATCTATATGCCTTACTATTGACTGCATAGCCAACGAAGACACATTCATATGCTCGAATAGCAAACTTAATCCTCTTAGGATCTGGAATTCTTACGTAGGCCAAACAGCCCCATGTTCTTAAATAGGACAAATTAGGTGGATTATTCTTCAAGATCTCATAGGGTGACTCTTTTCTATTTGTTTTTGGAAGAAGATTTAGCACATAGCAAACCGTCAACAAAATATCACCCCACCAAAAAGAAGTAGCTCCATAATTGAGCATAATAGCCACAACTAATTCTGTAAATGTCATATTTTTCCGCTCAGCTTTACCATTTATTTCTGGTGAATATGGTGTCGTGGTTCATGAATGATACCATGTGAGCTATAGAATTCCTTAAATGGATTAGAGTCATACTCTGATCCTCTATCACTCCTAAGACGTTTTAACTTTCGATTGCACTGATTTTCAAATTCAACCAAAAATACCTTGAACATATCAAGGGCTTCACTTTTGTTTTTCATCAAATAAACAAAGCAATAATCAGAGCAATCATCTATGAAAGTGATAAAGTATCTCTTGCCAGACCTAGTTAACGTCCCATCTAGTTCACAAATATCAGAATGAATCAGATCTAGGGGTTCTTATTCTCTACTCATATATTTATGGGGCATTTTCGTTATCTTAGTTTAGCTACAGAAATCACATTTATCAAATTCATCCATTGAGAGTTTAGGGATATGTCCTAGCTTGCTTAAATTCTTCACAATTCGTGTGTTCACATGACAAAGATGAGCATGCCAAACATTCAAATCACACACCATGTAAACTGAAGAATTCATCTTATTACTTTCGCCATTCAATTTGAACAACCCATTACATGCATACCCCTTTCCCACAAAACTCACATTCTTAGTAAGGGTATATAAGTCTGCCCCAATAGATTGATTAAACCCATCCTTATTAAGAAGATATCCCGAAACAAGATTCTTCCTTATCTCTGGAGTGTGCAACACATCCTTGAGCACCATCTTCTTCCCAGAGGTAAAGTTCAGCTCCACTTCACCAGAACCAGCAACCATAGTGGTGTGCGCAGTCCCTGGCAACACTTTCTTGTCATCAGGTGCTTATGTGTATGTTTTAAGCATAACATGATTGTTACATAAATGCTTTGATGCACCTGTATCCAGCCACCATCCTTCTGAGTCACCGGTGAGGTTGACTTCAGCAATCATATCCGTGATCATGGCTATCAAGTCCTCTTCTGTCAAGTTAACCCTGGCAGCAGCAACAGGATTAGGCTTGTTCTGACATTTTTTTCTCCCTATGAATTGGTTTACCGTAGTTATAGCAAATAAACGGTGGGTCATTCTTAGATGGTTGGGCCGTGACCCTTTGGTTACCTCGAGAGGCACCATTCTGGTTGGGGTGGACCTGCTGGTTCTTACTTTTGAAACCTTTCTAGTTAGGTTTTAGAGCTCTAGGGGTGGGTCGTTTAGCAGTGACGACCATCACCTCTTCTTTCATATCCTGCTTGCGGGACTATTCCTAAATCCTTAGGCGAGTAATCAAGCTTTCTAGTGAAAATTCTTTAGTTTTATGTCTAAGCATATTCTTAAAATCTTTCCATGAAGGGGGCAGCTTATCAACAATGCAAGCAACTTGAAACTGATCGTCTAGAGGCATACATTCAGAGACGCTCTCATGAGCTATTTTTTGAAGTTCATGGGATTGAACTTCGACGGACTTGTCATCCACCATCTGGTAGCACAGGTAGCGGCAGACAACATACTTCTTAGCTCCAGCCTCCTCCATGTCGTACTTCTTTTGGAGCGCATCCCATACCATCATTGCGGTGTTCTTTTTGTCTGCATAATAGTCGTAGAGGTCGTCCGCTGGGCCGTTGAGGATGTAGCCCTTTCACAGGAAGTCATGCTCCCTCTCCTTAGCAGAAGCAGCCCTCTCCTCATCGGTCGCTTCTTCTGGCAGCTCGACGGGCATGCTGGTCAGGCAGTGTGACAACTTCTTGGTCGTCAGGTAGAACTCCATTTTTTGTCTCCAGCGACGGAAGTTGACTCCAACGAAGTGGAAGGTTCGATTGATATCGACAGCACCAGTTCCGACCATGTTCTCCTGTTCAGTTAACATAGCAGTAGCAAAACGTCTTGAAATTGTTAGGAACGGAACAACAACAAGGAACGGGGTTACCGAATCTGGGCTGAGTCGCGGACTAGGTCGCTTTCTTTAAGATATTTGCGGCACTGCCCTCAATGCGCACGACATACTATCAACCGGTCGTCTCCAAGATAAAATAGCTCCTCTCGTATGCTCGGCGGTTTTGTGCGAAACCCGGAGCTCTATGAACACTCTCTTTATTGTGTTTCTGCTCGTATTGTGGTGTGTTTAGAGGGGCTGGGGAGGCGGCTATTTATAGGACCCGAACCCTAGGAATATACCCTCTTATTAATGAAGATAATTACTTCCTTACTTACAGCGTGTCTATAAGATAATTCCTCACAGAATTATCCCTCGAATATTCCTTTTGAATGATTATCTTCGTATCTGTTAAGGATACAAGATAATCAAGTCATAATTAATTTCGGAATTTCTAAAAAAATATTAGTCTCAATCAAGACCCACCAACCCAACCGACCGACCGGCCGGTCGGACAAACGCCGCGCGCACGCGTGCGCGTGTGGTGGTCTGTTAGGTCCTCCCTCTCCCACAAAAGTGGGTCACCCCAAGGGGCATGCCCTTAGGAGAGAGGATCATATTCTTATACACATATCATAAGAGTAAAACTACCAATGTGTTAGTTTTTCCTTTGAAACTTATAGCTTTCAAAGTTACTCATTTTTCATTACTTTCCAACATCAAATGTTCAAGATGAATTTTCATTGGCCAAAAACGATGTTGATTTAGTCTATAATAGTGGGATCGTGTTGTTGCTCCATGACCATTGGATGGACACTAATTATCGGGCATCTTATGATCACACTCTTACAAACGGTCTGTGGCTATGAGTATCCTAATCAATTTCAATTTGATTTATAAATATAAAGACTAAATAGCATGTTTGATCACTGGGTTTATCATTTTATTTGCTACAATAAAAAATTGTATTGCATTATTTGCACTCTAACTAAACTATCATTTCATATTTGATCACTGGACATTAACTTTCGTATTGACATTATTAACACCGTTAATTTTTTATGACATGGCAAACAGATATTGGCAAGTTGGCTGTTAACATGCTGAAGCGCCAAAAGAATTAGTAGAAAAACCTGCCTGCTCAACTTTCAAACCAAACCAACCACTGACCGACCCCAATTAGATTTTATTTGCAATTGATCGAGCAAAATAATTCCAAAAAAATCACGCCCCTCACTTCCCCAAAACCATCTCCTTCCCATGTCATAAAAAACTAATGGCATTAATGAAGTCCAACGAAAGTTAACGGCAATGATCGAACATGAAATGAGGATATAATTAGAGTGACCAATAATGAAATTAAAATTTGTTAGTGGCAAACATAAAACAAAATGATAAACGTAGTGACCAAAACTGCTATTTATCCTAATATGAGTGTAATGTAAAGTTCATTGCTGATCTAGGACCAAATTTTCACTCTCTTCCTCCTTCATGTTTCGCCAACCAAGAACATGGATTCCTCTCTGAGTAACTTCGTATGGATGGGGATATATGCATAAGAGTAGCATGCACTGGTGTAGAGGGGATGTTCTTTATTCTCCAATGGCCGAAGGGGGCCTAGGATTCAATAGTTTTAGTGATTTTAATCTGGCCCTTTTGTCTAACAGGCTTAGAGGCTTCTCAACTCACCTGATTCACTATGGAGTAGGTACATGAAAGGCTTGTTTTTTCTAGAGGAAATTTCCTTGCATATAAGAAAGGTAGTAGACCATTATGGATATGGGCTAGTCTCTATGACTCCAAGAAGATCCTTGATTTTGGATTGGTTAGGATATGGATGAAAGACTTGGGTTGAGAGTTGAGGAACGGATTAATAAGAAAGATAGAACTTGGAATGTGGATTTCATTCGATCGAGGCAATAGGCTATGAACGAGCTAGAGGAAATTATGAGGATCCCTATAGGAGATGATGATTACGAGGACTTGTGGGCTTGGATGTTTACTACGAACTAAGGATTCACGTTAAGAATGGGTACCATACTACAAGATTTTCCAATTCCAGTTCGTTTATCCAAGAGGAAAGGGGGAAATGAATTTGGAAGGCAAGGAATGAATAGGTCTTCAAAAGGAAATCCTCATGGCCATATGCAAGATTTGCAATGCTCCTATTGTCCTTTGGGGGTCGTTTGGATGAAGGTTTTCTAAAGCCTGGGATTTTACCCACAATCCCTTAGTTTAAAAACCCAGGTTTTTAATATGAGAGATTTTAATAAATCACTTGTTTGTTTACAAACCTAGGTTTTTAACGAAAATTATACAAATACAATTTTGCCCTCCTTCGTCTTCCTTTCTTCCTAATCGACGTCGACATCACCCACGATGACGGAATCCATAACTCGGGTTTCGACGATGGAGGTTGAGGCATAATCCCAACGGCTAGCACGAACCAGAACCCCAATAGCCAAAAATTGAAACTCTCAAACACAAAAATTGAATCCCTATAAACCCATATCGAGATGGGCTAGTCGATTTGCTTGAACCCAAACCCTCTCTTGTTGTTGCAGTGGGAAAGATTCGGCGTCAGAAAACGAGGACGAGACCGTCACTAGAAGATGAAGTCGTCGCTGGGTCTTTCTGGGCTTTGATGATGGGTTTGCCGACGCAGGGGACAGATTCAAATCGACCAACAAATCAATCGACCTTTTCCATTGATTCATGAAATTGCAGAACAAGAACGATTTGTGCAATTCGGCCGGATTAATATTGTAAGGCGAATCAGTATTTTAAGAAGGAGATTGTCTCCGAGTTTGGTGATGAGAGAGCCTGGCTTTGTATGGATATGTTGCCATTTTTTCTGTTGTCCTCGCTCGCCATGGATGGAGTTAGACCGACTAGCAGGATCGGGAAGGGGAGACGACGGTAGAAACTTGCTTTCGGTGGAGAACAAGCCCAAAACGTCAGATGGAAGGAGTGTATCTGTCCGGAGAAGCTATGCCGGCAATTGAGTGCAGGAGCTGGTGGCGAGTTCGGGGGAGGGTAAGTGTTGGAAAAAATAAAACAAGAATGAGGGATTTGAAAATAGCTGATCACCATCAGCTATTTTCTAAAACCCACATTTGAGAGTTTTTAAAATTCCTAATTGCAAAAACTCTCATATTTCTCAAACGCAGGATTGTTTTAAAATCCTGCATAATGAGGGATTGTTTTAAAATCTCTCACAAATCCCTATATACAATCCCTTATCCAAACGACCCCTTGAATGATTCCCAACACATCCCTAATGCTCATCAAAGGGAGATTTTGTCCTCTTACTTCTCCACCATCTAGCAATCTCAATGGCGATTCACTATGATGGATCTTACATAAAATGACTTCAAGATGGGGCTTATGATGTGGGGGTCATTAACAACCATGGACAAGTGACGAACGTGTTGGAACTATCCTATGTGCCTCTTCGATTGCTATTGAAGTGAAAGCTGTGTTGAAACTTGGAAGCTCTCAAATTAGCTCAAGATATGGGCCGACATATACGATCTGCATGGATTGTCAAGCTCCTATTCAGACTCTCTCATGTGACCCACCTGAGCAACCTTGGAGGGTGGCGCCATGGATGGGAACAATGAATGCCCTTCTTAGACATAACCCTTAAATTAAGGTGGAGGCAGTCCTATGTTCTGTTATCTTTCGAACTGATTGAGTGACTTGTTTGCTTGACAAATCTACACTCCCGAATAATTGGTTCGATATTCTTGCTCTCATTTTCGATTTCTTCTAATGGAGTGAACTCTTGATGTAATATATTTCCATTATTGTAATGGAGTGATTTTGGAACACCCCCTCCTTGGAATCTGAAATCCCTTGATCGGTAAACAAAGAGGAAATCGTACATAAAAAAAGTAAAAAAAGGAATAAATGTCACAATTAGTCACAGAAATTGCTAAAAAAATTAAGTTCTAACAAAAAAAAAATAAGTTTGATTACTTAAAAGTATTCTATTTCACTTATAATAACTGAAAGGCAAAATACACTTGTATAGCCAAAACTTTGATGGTTTGACCAAATATAGCCACGTTTGGTGAAATACCAAAAATAGCCACTTCCGTCCAATTGTTTGACGGTGTTAGTGAATGTGCTGACTAGGCTACCAGTAAGGCTGATATGGTAAAAATTTCATAAGTAACAATGCCAGGTGGAAAACCATCATAATTTTACCTTTGTATTTTAATGAACTTAAATAAAACAAAATTATAAAAAGAAATACATAAAACAATAATCTCTCCACAGTTAAAAAAAATCTCTCACCCTTCGTCCCTTCCCCTACCTCTACTTCTCGTTCATCTTCTCCTCCCCACTCCACCTCCATGTCTCCACCACTTATCCTAAAACCACTTTGCTTTTCTTACCACACAAAATAGAGGAGAAGCTTTGAATATGATGGTCACCGCTCCTGCTCCATAAGAAATTGTACCCCAGATTCGGATTTGGAAATCCCCCAAATTCAAGAACCCGAGTTCTTCCTCCCAAATTCGCTAGATTCTTGAATGCAGGCCTGGGGGATAGTGATGCTGATCGTTGACGACAATAGGAAGGAGTTGGTAGCGGTGGCACCCGACTGCGAGCACTGGAAACAGCTAGCATGAGTTCGTCGGCGGGAGTTGATGTAGAGGCGCGACCGCCGCTGTCATCGTCGTCGAAGCATCTCTGTCTTGAGGAGGCAAATCGAGTTCCCTAGAGCCTCCAGCCCCGAATCATACATCCAAACCATGTAGTTCATCTCCTCATATTCCCAAATTCCATCGGCAATCTCCTCCATTCCTAATTCAATCCGTAACCTTCGCGCATTGGCCGACTTCTAGTTGCAGTGGCGGCGGAAATACGGAGGAGATCGTTTGGTGTAGGGGTTTGGTCATGGCGTAAAGTGGGTACGGGGAATTGTACGGGATGGAGGTTTCCAATTTGAGATTCGATTTTTGGCCGGAGCTCTCATTTTCTAGGATACTAGGTTGAAGGTGGGAGGTTGGGGAAGAAGAAGGAGATGGAATGGGGAAAGAGGCAGCCTGGTGACGTGGGGGAAGTTTTCTGATTTGAGATGGTATTGCAGGTGGCGATGGTTGTTGTGTGGACAGGGGAGGAAGAAGGGAAACTAGATCTGGCCGGAGAGATGAGTGAGGCATGGTATATTAGATTTTCCATTTTCATTTAATTTAAAATGTGGCATGAGGTCGGGAAAAAAATTGGTTATTGTATTTTTATGATCTTTCCTTTTTTGGTTTTTTTATAATTTAATGTAGTAATTAAATATTAAATAATTAAAATATCTGACGTGTCACTATTTGCTTAGTTGTCACTGACGTGGCTGATGATTTGGCGCCTCGTCAGCCGACCGTCAAATAAGTTGACGGAGTTATTAACATCGTCATAGTTTCTAACAGAAATGGCTATATTTGGCACGCCACATCTTTCAAAAAGTGGCTATTAGTGGTATTTCGCAAAAAATGACTATAAACGGCACATTCAGTAAAAGTTTTGGCTATACAAGTGTTTTTGACTAACTGAGGGGTCGTTTGCTTCATGGATTTATAAACGAGGGTTTGTAATTTAAAAACCCAAGGATTTATCAAGGATTTGAGGCATCATGGATTTGTAATAATTCTTTGTTTGTTGGGATGTTTTTATCATGGATTTAAAGGTGTGGAATTTACTACTTGAAGTCAAAAATTACATTACTGCCCTTTTCTATATGTTTGACATGTTTATGATATGTACACAAAACAAGGACAGAACTTCAAAATTATTTTACTATCATTTTCTATATGTTTGACATGTTTATGATATGTACACAAAACAAGGACAATACATACTAATAAGCATAATGTTGCCACACGGACAATAATAATAAACGAGAAAATTCCGTTTTAATTTTTAACGTAACATAATCAATTACCAATTCTTTGTCCTCCTTTTCAAAAGTAACATATAACAACATATATTAGAATCGGGAGAACGAAGAATTACACATTCCATGAAAAGGTCAAAGAAAACTAGAACACAAGAAATGATATAATATATCTAACTCATGTTTGCACATTAATTGAACGTTTATATTATTCATTTATTGTTAATTATAATGTATAATAGTTAAATTTGAGGGCAACCTTGGAATATTAAAATTGCATGAGGGTATATGGGTAAAATGTCATCAAGAATCTATGCCATATTCCAAATCTCACATCAACATGTGAGATTTATAAGTCCGTGGGGTCCACGGATTTGAACCCTTAAAATCCGTGGGCCCCAAGAATTTGGTCTCCAAAAAATGTGCAAGCATACAACGGATTGTACCTAAATTTTTTTTTTTTTTTTGAAAAAGTAACTAAAACCTTGATAGTTGATTTTTTTATACCAAATCCATGTACCAAATCCTTGAAGCAAACTACCCTTGAAATTACTAAAAAACTGTAAAAAGTTTGGTCACTCACACTCTGTTTCCGCCGCTGCCTGCCTGCCTCTCTGGCGCTCTCTTCCCCACGTTCAGTTATGGCTGCTGTCGCCATCCAGTAGTTAAATACGGTGGTTTTCCGCTCATCTACTTCACCCATCCCCCTCTACCTCCTTCCTTTATAACTCCCCCAACCATACCGCTCTTTCTCTCCATCGTCCTCGTTTTCTCAGTTCTCAATTCCTTCCGTTTCCCCCGGCCCCAAAACCCAGATTCAAGCTCAGTCAAAGCTTCCTCCAGATATGGAGCTCGGCTTCCTCGACAAGCTGAAAGACCAGCCTTTCTATCTCCGCCCGCTCTTCGTCCTAGGTTCCCTCACCGCCCTCAAATTCTGCTTCGCCCTCCTCCAATGGGTCTACGTCAATTTCCTCCGCCAGGGGAAAAACCTCAAAAAGTACGGCTCTTGGGCGGTGGTCACCGGAGCCACGGACGGAATCGGCAAGGGTTTTGCTCTCCAGCTTGCCCGAAAAGGAATCAATCTAGTCATCGTCGGCCGGAACCCTGATAAGCTCAAGGAGGTCACCGATTCGATCTCCGCGAAGTACGGTAAGGTTGAAATCAAGACGGTGGTGGTCGATTTCAGTGGGGATATCGACGGCGGGGTGGAGAGGATCAAGGAGACGATTGAAGGGCTCGATGTTGGGGTTCTGATTAACAACGTTGGGGTTTCCTATCCTTACGCGAGATTCTTCCACGAGGTGGACGCGGAGCTGCTGAGGAATTTGATTAAGGTCAATGTGGAAGGGACGACGAAAGTGACTCAGGCGGTTCTGCCTGTGATGCTGAAAAGGAAGAAGGGCGCCATTGTTAACATTGGCTCTGGTGCTGCAATTGTGATCCCTTCGGATCCTCTCTATGCTGTTTATGCTGCTACTAAAGCGTAAGAAGCTTTGAACTTCTATTTGGTTGGTTTGAATTTGATTGATGGTTGGAGTTTTTGTTAAGAGTAATTTGTGCTGATTTTGTTGTTTGGTGGGGTTCCCAGGTACATTGATCAGTTCTCCAGATGCCTTTATGTTGAGTACAAGAAGAGTGGGATTGATGTGCAATGTCAGGTATTACTATCTTCGAATTCCGAACTTCGAACTTGATCTGATATATAGAAGTAACTCTATATAGGTGGAAGGAGGGTTAGGAAGGAGCTCTATGGTTCTTGTTTTGCTCATGAACTGTTGAAAATGGTAATAGGTGGATGAATTGGATTCTATATTGGGATTATGGTGAAATGCTGTAGCTTTCCTTAAGTGTAATGTCAACTTCGAGAGGGTGTTTTAAAACTAACCAGCATATGGCTAATATAATCAACCCACTTCTCAGTTCGATGGGGTGATTTCGGAAGGATACAGCTTTTTCTTATATCTCAGCTCGAGAGTTGGTCTCTGAGAGCAGTTGTGAAAGTGATCGTTTTGGTTATCCATGGATAAGTTCATCCTTTCATTCATAACTTCATAATATCCTTTCCAACTTGTACATTGAAGTTTAATCACTTGGTTTCTGCCAATTCAGATTGAATGCTAGTTTTTCTAGGCTGTGTCTTGCATGCAATTCGAATCTTGCTCTCATATCAACCTCCGAATCGACATTGATGCTGTTGGTCATCTATGAGTTAACGTTCAAGCCATCTTCATTCAAAAGTCTTTCCAAAATGCAGGTTCCTTTATACGTGGCCACAAAGATGGCGTCGATAAAGAGGTCTTCATTCTTCGTTCCATCAAATGAAGGCTACGCCAAAGCTGGACTGCGCTGGGTAGGGTACGAGCCGCGGTGCACGCCTTACTGGCCGCATTCCCTTCTCTGGGCTCTGATAAGCGCCATCCCGGAATCAGCCGTTGATGCATGGAGGCTGAAATTCTGCATGGCGATCCGCAAGAGAGGACAGAAGAAAGACGCCATGAAGAAAGACGAGTAAAGAAGCCATCTTTGCCTAAGAGAACAGAGAGCTGTGTAATAGGAAAATTCTTTTTCTTCTTCTTATTCTTCTTCTCTGCATCACTTTCCTTGCTGGTGGTTGGTTGATATTAGAGGGAGGGTGTTTTAGTGTCTCTATTGCTGTCCATTAACGTGTACTAGTTGGGATGGGAAGTTGTTGGGAGTTGGAGGAAGGTTTTATCTTTCTCAATTTGGGAATGAATTTGATTTAACGTTAGCAACAGTTTCAAGTTTCATCTTTGTCCCATGAGTGCATGTTGCGTGTCTCCAGAATCATGGGAGGGGAAAGAGACACTATCACGGTTTTGGGACAACCTTAATTAAAAGGGGGCAGGTCTTCGTTGGCTTGCTGTTTTGTTGTTACAACTAACTAACAAAAGCGTGACGGTGAATCGAATCACAAGTTTTTTGGCTTAAACTTGCGACAGATTGCGGGAAACTGTATTGGGTAAGAGGGTCGAATAACATTCCGCATAATTTTCTTCTAACAATTCGAGTTATTGGAAACAATTGGTTTATGATATGGTATCATAGTTTTTTTGAGGGAAATGATATGGTATCATAGTTGATTTGACCAAGTGATCGTGTGTTCAAATCTTCATGACCTCCAATATTAACAGTTGATTAAAAAGCACAAGATATGGTGTTCGCCTGGGCAAACTTCAAGCCTATGGGTTAGCTTTTGTTTGAGGGGCGTGTAAGAAATTGGTTTTCCAGCATAACCTTCCCCCAACCAATGTAGTCAAAAGCGAGTTTCTAAGTAAAAACGTTTTGGCGATCTAGAAGCGTAAAATCATAAGTTTTTAAGTTTTAAAGCGGAGTTTTTAACTACATAAGTTGTAAAAACTGAGATTTTGTGTAGAAGCGTTTTAGTGACCTACAAACGTAAAATCTTAAGCTTTTAAGTTTTAAAATGCGGATTTTGACTACATTGCCCCCAACAAGTCGAGTTATTGGAACAATTGCGCGAAACTGTATTGGGTAAGAGGGTGGAATAAGATTCAGCATAATCTTCTCCTAACAACTGGAGTTATTGGAAACAATTGGTTTATGATATGGTATTATAGTTGATTTGACCAAGTGATCGTGTGTTCGAATCTTCATGACCTCCAATATTAACAGTTGATTAAAAAGCACAAGATATGGTGTTCGTTTGGGCAAACTTCAAGCCTATGGGTTGGCTTTTGTTTGTGGGGCGTGTAAGAAAGTGGTTTTCCAGCATAACCTTCCTCCAACCAATGTAGTCAAAAGCGAGTTTCTAAGTAAAACGTTTTGGTGATCTAGAAGCGTAAAAGCGTAAGTTTTTAAGTTTTAAAGCAGAGTTTTTAACTACATAAGTTGTAAAAACTGAGATTTTGTGTAGAAGCGTTTTAGTGACCTAAAAACGTAAAATCTTAAGTTTTTAAGTTTTAAAGTTCGATTTTGACTACATTGCGCCCAACAAGTCGAGTTATTGGGAACAATTATGCGAAACTGTATTGGGTAAGAGGGTAGAATAAGATTTAGCATAATATTCTCCTAACAACTCGAGTTATTG
This sequence comes from Linum trigynum, assembly GCA_964030455.1. NCBI lineage: Eukaryota > Viridiplantae > Streptophyta > Magnoliopsida > Malpighiales > Linaceae > Linum > Linum trigynum. Next base: position 12,217,135 of record OZ034814.1, read on the forward strand.
GAAACAATTGGTTTATGATATGATATCATAGTTGATTTGACCAAGTGATTGTGTGTTCGAATCTTCATGACCTCCTATATTAACAGTTGATTAAAAAGCACAAGATATGGTGTTCGCTTAGGCAAACTTCAAGCCTATGGGTTGGCTTTTGTTTGAGGGGCGTGTAAGAAAGTGGTTTTCCAGCATAACCTTCCCCCAACCAATGTAGTCAAAAGCGAGTTTCTAAGTAAAAATGTTTTGGTGATCTAGAAGCGTAAAATCGTAAGTTTTTAAGTTTTAAAGGGGAGTTTTTAACTACATAAGTTGTAAGAACTGTGATTTTGTGTAGAAGCGTTTTAGTGACCTACAAATGTAAAATCTTAAGTTGTAAAGTTTTAAAGTGCGATTTTGACTACATTGCCCCCAACAAATCGAATTATTGGGAACAATTGGTTTATGACATATTAGAGGTCTCATAGCTCAACTCGTAAAATTCTCGAGAGACTCTCGATCGGAAAGTGAGATCCCATGAGACCCATCTCGAGGTTAGTTGTGGTATTTCCGAAGGCAACTAAAGGGGATTTTAGTGGAAGGCTTAAATGATTTAAGCAGGTGAACCCCCAAATTTGGTCTCGCTCCGCCATCGCTCAACCGGTGTGTGCGTAGGGATGTTTGGGTTTTAAAAATAAAAGAATTAGTTGTAACTTTAAAGTTAATTATAAATGTTCTTAAATAGGGGAGATGAATTTGGGGCAAACAACCTAGTGGTTGTCACCATGACAATTAAGGACAAACCGCCTAGTGGTTATCAATAGACGAGAGAGATAAAGAGACGAATTGAATGAACGACGAATGAGAAGGTTTTCATTGTAACAACTAACAACCACTCAAGAGATCGATTTATTGACTCGTAACTTTCACAATCAAAGTATTAATAAATTGCAAAGATTTAAATGACTTGAATGTACTAAATAGAGTAAATTAATAATAACATTGATATATCAATGAAGAACATGTGCTCACAATTATGTTTTGCTTTTCTCTCTATGATTAGTCACACCATTTGGCTTTGTTAATTTGCATGATGCAAGTAATGAAGTAAAGTAACCCCAAACACGTTTTTGGTTACTTGAAATGCGCCATGGAGAAGCATTGTTCCACACATGGCCAAATGATTATTTCAAAAAGTTCGCAGATTCAACTTTTCCAAGATATAATTAACCAATTAATTAAAAATGAAATATAAAACTTTTGGTCATAGACTACTACAGCTGGATTTTCATTATATTTCAAAATGAATCCGAATTGCATTGGTTATCTCTATTAGTAAGCAATTTTCTTTGATAACGATCTTTTAAACTCTAACAATTACAACTAGTAAAACTAATACTAGTTTCAAAAGCAAATACACTGATGGACATTAAAAATGTCACTTTTGTCGTCATATGAAATAATCCACCAATTCCTTTTATTTAACGAACCTCTCAATGTAAGAGACGAGGAGAAGTGCAATTTTAGAGTTAGGTATTAAGATACTAGTAAATGGAGATTTTGTCGATTTCATTTTAAGCGAGTAGAAATTCTAATATTATAACAGTAGCATAAAACAATTCTAACATAACGGGTAGCACTTATTCCAATATTCGTAGGTATTCTGTTTGGGTTCTACACGTTAGTGTTGATGGACATTCAAATAAATTTCATACCATTAGGATTGTCCTACTCAATTGTCTCCGTACTCACAGATTTTTGGGAGCATAAATTTACAGAATTTATAAATTCAACAAAAAATTATTTTCTTACTGCTTTTTATATAATCGGATAAGAGATAAATTCAGAGAGTGCTCTTAAATTACAAGTCATATCTAAACAATTCTGCCGATTGGTAGCATAAAGAATCTGTTGACACCTATAATTAATTTGGTCGTAATTAAATGCCGTATTAATTAGTCTCGGCATTTAATCCGATAACGCGGGTAAAAAACGGTGTCGTTTGGAGTCAAGCGGCGTCGCGGAGAGTCAGTACGATACCGCGATACAGAAAAACGGTACCGCAAGGAAACTCAGCAGTACCGCGGCACGGGAAAAGACACCGCTCACTGAAAAGCAAAAGGGGCCGCGCGTTTAGTGTAGGTTATGGAGAAGGAGTTTTCTAATTAATTATTATTTTTATTCCTTTTGGAAGGGGAAAAGCGGCACCGCGAAGAGTTAAAATGGTGTCGTAGATCTGAAAACGATGCCGCGAGAGCCTTGACAAGCGGTACCGATTAATTAAAAACCACATCGGGTAAGTGATTGGCCCAAAAATCTGCCCAACCCAAACGTTCAAAATCACGACAATTTAACGTTGGTATTTCTTTTTATTATGTTAGACGGTGTGGTTTAATTCAAAACGGCACCGCGAGTATGCCCAACGGTGCCGCTGTACTAGCAAACGACAGTGTTGAAAATAAACGATGTCGCGGGTATAATCAAGCGGTGTTGTTTAGCTAAAAACGACACCGTTTAAGGCACCAACAACGCCGCGGTATTACTAAGTGATGTCGTTTAGTTAGAAACCATACCGCAATGGTTTGGATTTTGGCGAGTGGCCCGGCAAGCTCAACGACACCGCAAGACAAGAAAAACGGTACTGCTTGGTAGAGAACAATGTCGCGGAATGAAAAACGACATTGTTTGATGGGACCGGGACGGAGCAGTTCAAGGTCGGCATCGATTAGTGAAAAGCGATGTCGCGGAAAGATTAAACGACGCTACGGGAGGTATCAACGACATCGCGGTATCATAAACGATATCGTTTGGTTAAAAACGATATCATAGTGGTTAAGAGCTTGGCCAAGGGTGGCCCGCTAGGTCCAACGCCACTGTTATCCCAAAACAACATCGTCATTGTAGCTTTGTTCCACGTGAGAGTCACACAGAATCAAAATCGAGGCGGTTGAGACACGTGGGAGTTCACGGCGGAGCAGTTGAGGAAGCGGTTTCATGGAGCGTGAAGGCTACGAAGATGTTTTTCAAATAAAAGCAGTGGAGCAAGGAGAGAAAGGGACAACCAAATCAACACAGAAACACATCTGTCAAACTTTACCTTTTTCATCTGTAACTCCTTCGCGGAGCTCTCCTTCCAGGAAGGATCTCCATAGTTGTAGTCTTAGTCGTAGTCGCGGAGCTCTCCACAGGAATCTCCATAGGAGTAGCGGTAGCGTAGATTCCTCAAAACTCAAACACCCTCGTTCAAACGTAGTTTGGAGAGGTGCGAACCGTAGTAACGGTCGTTCTTGGTTAGAAGTCAGAGGTGCATCGATCAAATCAACACCGCCCGGCGGTGGATATTTGACGGTCACGTTGATTTCACCATTTAGAGGTGCATCGATCAAATCAACAGAGCCGACATTCGGCGGCGGATATTTGACGATCGTCTCGATTTCAGGAATCAACGGTGCATTCGATCAAACGGCACCGCAAGAATTTCCATCGCGAAACATCAAATCAACATCGCCGCAAACCAAATTCGGCACCGGCGATGGTATTTGGTTTTCTCCGGAAACAGAATCGCAAGCCACACTCCAAATAAATCCGCAACTAATGTACCAAAGTAGTGAAAGTACTCGCAAACAGAAAAAGATCCATAAAATTTGTAATTCGTGATCTAATTAAATAACATCTTGCTTTAAACATCCGAAGAGTCAAATTCATGGTCTAATCACACAAACTGGGCCCGAAGCAGGCCTTGCAGAAGAGTTGGGCAGTCCGTAAAAATTTTGGGCCCAAGCACATCACTCGTTGCACATTAAGCGGCGGTATCAACCCTATCTTGGATTCATACGAAGGTTTTTATACTCTCTTTTTCTGCCGTCATTCTTCACGAGCCAAACGATTCTTCGAAAGCAAACGAATCCTCCCAAAACGCTACATGCAACACTAAACCCTACTCGCCGTCGCTGCCGAGGCCGGTTTCTTTCCCCCCTTTGCGTCGTTTTATTTCTGTTCTTGATCAGTAATCGGCGATGGCTGAACCCCCGATTCCGGCCGCCGTTCACGGCGACGCCCCAGCTCCCTTCAATGCCGTCTTCATCGACACCAACCTCGACACTCACTTGGCCGTGACGGTCGCTTCCCCCGACACCGTTGCCGATCTCAAGAGTAATACCCTGTTCCTTCGCTCGTCCTTTTTCCATATAACCCCCCAATGTCAATTCCAAAAGATACGAACTCTGTTGGCATAACTGTTTTTGTGATGGTGCATCTGCGTTAATTGCAGGAAAAATCACGGACGAGCATCCGCTGTGTTTCCCCCAGGTTGGAGAAATAAAAGTCGATGGATTGAAGGTATAGTTTTTCTTTTTCTCTATACTATTTGCCGCTTATGATCTGACGGGTTGCCTCTGGAATGACCTATGTCGTTTGCGGGTATGGGATTGGGCAGGTCCAAAGGAGAGGGGTTTTCTATTACTTGTCAGAGTCAATGCTTGTGACAAATGCCTTTGCTGGGGTTAACAATGGTTGGTTTGTTAGTGTTGAAGCTTCTATTGTTCCCAAGGATCAGGAGATTGAGCATGAAGAGGTCAACTTAGAATTAATGATCATGGACAATGGTTCGGAGGAGGAAGATGTTAATGTTGTTCTAGATGGGCGTCACGATGCTATGTTGGGAAGGGATTTGTTGGGTTCTCAAAAGGAGAGCAATGACCCCGTTGAAGTTGCCCGGGGAGCTCAACTTGTGGGTGGTGATGATTCTGGTGACAAAGTTGTGTCAATGGTGCCGTTGGTTAGTGATGAACTTGTTAGAGAAGATAAGTTTGATGAGGAAGGAGCTCGGGAGATGGATGCTGAAAGAGCAGAAACTGGAAAAGAGTTGAGTAAGATTGATGCAAGCAGTGTATTGCCAGAAGGAGCTTCTGATGTGAAGGAAAAACGTAAGAAGAGAAAGAGAAGTAAAAAGGCCGCGGATGATCTTTCTGTTAAAGAAGTTGATGTGTCAAGGCACAAGTTGGCATCCAAGGGAGGAGAGGGAGAGATTACACTACCTGAGACTACTGCTTCGCAGGAAAGAAGTGAAGTAGGCATTGATGCTATGCAGGTCATTGTTTCAGAATCTAATGCAATGACTTGTGAGCCTCCTCTATCTCAGCTACCTACAATAGGTGAACAACAACTTGCGACTACTACTCTGGAAGGCCCAAATGCTGATGGTGTGGTAGCAGTTGATCAATTGGCCAACCAAAGCTTCGCGAAGAAGAAAAGAAAAACCAAATCTCTTAAGAATGTAGATAAACAAAATGTTGGAGTAACTCCTGGTGAGGCGAATGCTGGTGAAGAGGTACCTCTGAAGGAAGCTGGAATTATTAGTGGCAATGTTGCTGAAGAGCCACCTCATTCAGAAGCACATATGACGGAGCCTTCAGCTGTTTCTTTGGTGGAGAAGGACCATGATCCTCTCCAAGAGCAACAGAACAATCTTCCTTCACAAGGTATCTCCATTTTCCAATTGAACTTTGCTAACTGATCCTTTCTTCTCATTTTGCTCGTCTGATATTCAAACTGATTTGGTGCAGCTATCAATGAGTTTCAGGAACCAACAACTAATGACATGAATAGAGTTGAAACAGAACAAGATGTGCCCAAGACGGGTTTGACAGAAGTGCACAGAGAAGTTGTTGATTCTATATCTTGCGAGGTTGATCCGTATGTGGATGATGGGAAAACATCGAAGAAAAGAAAGAAATCCAGAAAACATAAGGCACTCATGAGTGGAACAGTACCAGTTCCTTCAGATGCTGATCATGTTAAAGATTGTTATGATGTACCGGAGAAAGAAGGTAAGGCTGAGAAATCATTTCTTGAAGCTGCTGAAAAGGAGGATGTGAAAGAAGCGGCGGCAGCTGATAGTCTGAGGTCTTCTCTTTTGGTTACAGATAGGGAAATTGACGAGGTTATTAAAAACGTGGTAGAATCTGCACAGCGGACCACAAAGACTGAAACTGTTGCAGAAAACAAAGAAGTGAAATCAAGGAAGAAAACAAAGAAGAAGCATGGTTCAGATGGTAAGAGCTCCGTACTACTGACACAAGCAGAAGACAAGTGCACCGACGAAAGTATTCCAGCTCCTTCCACCGCCAACATTTGTGGCACAGATTCTTCTAGAATCCCTTATGATGCTAATCTGCGCAATCGGAGTTTCAAAGACCTATTAGATAGAGCAGAGATTGGGTCTCCTCCTGAAAAAGTTCGCGGCAATGCAGATAATGCCAGCAAGGTTGATGGAGTCGACTTCAGCTCTTACTTCACCCCAAAAGAACAGAATAAGAAGACTGCTAATCCTATTCCTAGTGAGGTTACTGGAGCTTGGACTAAAGCGAAAAGTGAAAAGAAAAGTGAAGTACACGAGGGAAACCTGCATGACATCTCTCCCAAGTTACCTGGGCATCCAACTTTGAAGGAGAAACTTGGAGCCAGTGCAAAGCCTCAGGAGAAGAAACCAGTACCTGGTACAGTAGATAAGCGAAAAGCTCTTTGTGAAGTGGCTCAAGATTCAATTTCTCTGACTCGTCCACTTGGTGGTAAGTCGAAGAAGCGCATGGAGCAACATCATTCCGAGAGTTCGACAAACTCGACTTTCCACACCAAAAGAGGCAAGACAGATCCATCTCAAAGCCAGTTAACTGTTGTGACTGGTCGAAGAGGTAATAATGCTCATCCAGGCAAAGTTGTGAATGGCATGGCTCATCCAAAGAAGGTTGTTGCATCAAGATCACTATTCAAGCAGGATCCATTCAGTGATGATTCAGACGATAGCTTGGAACCCTATCATTTTCCATCCCCACCCAACCAGTCACGTGCCAGCTCCCCGGAGACTTATTCCAATATCTCGGTATCTGCTGTCGACTCGGATGGTGAGACTGATACAGGTTAGTTATCGGTGTGTTTGTTTCAGCATTTGCTAAAGAAATAAGCAAGTTTTGTTTATTTGTTTTTATGTTTTAGTAGAAGCAAAGAAACATAAGTGACTTGAATAGAAGCTGAGCTGGTATATTGTTCTTGAACCAGGGTTCGACAGCATGAATAGAAATGGCATTAGTGGTCGAAAAGGCATGAAGACGCCATTGTAAGTACACGTACTCGATACTCTTTTGATGGGATTATGTGAAGAAGCCGACATTTAGCCATGTTCATTTAATGAGATTATGGTCTGCTCGCTTGAATGTGCAGCTCCTCAGGGATTCCTCTGGACACAATCCTGAAAAGTTCAAAGAGATATAAGAAGGCCAAGCTGGACGCCGAATCACAGCCGGAAGATTTCGTCCCCTTCAGTCCGAGCCCATCAATATGATTAAATCTTTGAAATCCTTGTGTCGCCATAGAGGCACGCATTCTTGTGTTCGTACGGAGCAAGTCATTTTCCTTGTTTGTGTGGTTTATGATTTATCTGCAGAAGAACCTAGTTTTGGAGTTAGTTTGTGGGTAGATACATAAGTGGGTTGATGCGTCGATGGAAGGCATCATTTTCCTTTGGTTTTGAACAAGTTGGAATTGGTTGGCACTTGGCATTTGCACACCCCCAACAATCTTTTTTCTATTTCCGGAATATTGGCTGTTGGATTTATGTTGCGAAGCAAAAGGTGCATAGCGAGATGCCGATATCTAATCTTCTTGTTATTAATTTGATGGATAGCTTACTCGGTCATTAATATGTTGGTTATTATAAATAAACGATTGATCAAATTGTAACGACGCATTTGAGATGGATTATGGACTTTGCTACCTACAAAGTAAGAAATTATGAGAGCTATGCCAATGCGAGTAAAGCACACATTATGTTTTACGAAAACATTACAAAGAGGGATAATATATGCTCAAATTGTCATTAGGGTTCTCGTATTAGCTAGATGATTGGATTGTGTGCTTGTCAATTTGATAAATTTAGAGAGAGTAAAGTTCACTACAATCTCCTAGAGTATCTGATTACTGTCAAGTGTATGTAGAAATTGAAGTTACTCAGGAGTCCTTTCTTAAACCCTTCAAATTCTTTAAATTCTGTTTGCAACATAAAAAATTTGATGATCTACGTAGAGAAGCATGGAGTAATGTGGTCTCTGGTCCTCTCTCGGCGTGATATATAAGAAATTGAAAATTTTGAAGGATCTCAATAAAAACTAAACAAGGAGAAATATTTTGACAATAGAATTAGAGTACAGGATAAAGAAATGATATTATCCTTCGAGGAAACATTGAACATGATGCAACATCATTTACATATACATATAACATATCCAAAGTCACAACAAATAGGCTCAATCCCCTCCTCCCTCATCTCATTAGTAAAAACCAGACAGTGTTGGGCTTGAAGCCCCTAGATAGCTGGTTAGGTAGCGCCTGAAAGGGGAGCTAAAGCGAGGCCGTGCAGGAGGCCCAAGGAAGGAGCGGACATAGGGAAAAGAGAATGGCAGGTGGCCACTCTATGATGGGACAAGGAATAGGCCGCCTGACACAAAGAGCCATTGCTGACAGAGGAAGGAGATCTTCTTAGGATACTCGCCTCGAACACTGCAGGACTGGGCATTAATTGCCCGCCGCAGGCGGAAGGCTAACCCACTATAAATACATTCATATCTGCATTGATGGTAACTCAACTACTCTCTCTCTCTCTCTCTCTCTCTCTCTCTCAACATAAACAAAAGGCTCTTATTCTATCTCTAACTTAGGCATCGGAGGGTGTCCTGGGCAACCGCCCACGGACCCTTGTTTTGCAGGAGTTTGGAGTACACCCACCATCTGGAACAGACGCCTTGCTCGTTCTTCACAAACCGCCTGGAACATTCTAGGCTCAAACAATTTGGCGCCCACCGTGGGGCGAGCATAGCACTGAAGAAAGGATGGATGGGAGCTCCAACACCCCGTCAAAGGCATAGTAGAGAGGAGCAATTTTCGTGGTCAAGAAGCGCAGATAAGCGACATTCGTGGAATGGAAATGCCTACAGTGGAGGAAGAAATGGAAATGGAAGACTGCGTTAAAAGTCAAGGGCAGCAAATATCAAGCATGCAAGAGAGCTTGAGCCAAATCTTGGCCATGCTCAAAGAGAAGGGAAGCGAAGCGCCGGAGAGCTCAGGAAAGCGGACAACCAAAGGAAAGGGAAGAGAGGAAGACCCCGACAGCCCTGCTCAGACAGAAGGCGGGGAGTCTGACAAAGAAGAAGGAACAGAAGATCTCAGCCTAGGATTCTTGGAGGAACATCTTAAGCCCTCGCATGGAAAGGCAAAGGGTCACAACATCCTCCAAAACCCCCTGGCCAAAAGTTTGTTTAAAACCCAGGTTCCCCCAAACTTCTCATCACTCGGGCTACCGACGTACAATGGAAGTTCCGATCCCGCCGACCATTTGAGCGCTTTCATGCTGAAGATGCAGCTCATCAGCGCCACAGACGCCGATCTGTGTAAGGCGTTCCCGGTCACGTTTGGTGGTCACTGCCGAACTTGGTACACCTCCCTGCCCAAGGGAATAATCGAAAACTTCGAGCAGTTTGCTACCCTCTTCTCCTCAAAGTTTGCGTCCCAGCATAGGAGGAAGCTAACCGTCTCGACGCTCATTAACTGCAAGCAAGGTGGGGAAGAATCGCTAACCGACTTCTATGATCGGTGGAACACCATAGCGTGCGAGGTACAAGGAATATCGCCAAGCGTGGCGGCGGGATACCTGCGCATGTCAACACATAGCTGTGAGCTGCGAAGGGCGCTCATCAAGAAAGAACGTGCCCTGAAAGAGTGGCCCGACCTTAATCGCTTGGTGAGAAAGGCGATTCTGTTGGAGGAGGCCATGATCATGGAGGACGCTGCTAAGCGTGTCAGCACGGAGGGAAGTTTTCGCCACTAGCAAAGAAGAAGGTAGAGAAAGGAGAGGCGACAACAGCAATGCGCACCAGACGCATAGGAGAGAGGAGGACCGAAATTGGTGTGACTGGCACCAAATTCCCGCCCATGACACCACAGAGTGTCGGGAGTTCAGGGCCAGTTTAAAATACTTGGTGCCCGGAGATCTCAAAAGCCGCCTGGATACGCTGCCGCATCGCCAGGAGAAGAGGCACCATAGAGAGAGGTCACCAAGCCCAAGGAGAAGGTCCCGCACACCCAAGCGTAGAAGGTCGAGGTCACCGAGAAGGGAGAGATCCCCCCGGCGCGACCGCTTACCACCACCAAGGAGATCGCCTCCGCAACGCCAACCTCAGCTTAATCATGATGATGTAGAGGTCATCACCATCGTGGGCGGTCGGAAGCGGCAAAGAAGTGAAGGAGAACGCCTAGTCCAATGCCTAAATGTTAATAGGAGTGAGCAAGTGGACATCAGCTTTTCGGCCTCCAAGCTAGCGCCTGACGAAAGCGGAGAAGACCCGCTAGTCATCTCCCTGACAACAAGGAAATTCAAGGTCACAAGGGCGTTGGTTTATAACAGAAGCTCGGCGGATATACTATTCTACTCCATCCTCAAGAGCATGAAAATGAGCATGAAGGATCTTAAGCCGTCGGCGACAAGCCTCGTAGGGTTCTGGAGTCAAAGATTAGAGTGCTAGGCCTGATCACTTTATAGGTGACGATTGGAGAAGCAGATGTGACGAAAACCTGAACCATGGACTTCCACGTAGCAGACTGCCCGTCAGCATACAACGCAATTCTGGGATGCGGTTTCCTATCGTTGTTCTCCGCGGTCCTGTCCACTTGCCACCAGATGCTTAAATTCCCAGCAGGGGGAAGAGTAGGACGGGTCAGAGGAAACACAGAGCATGCAAAGGAATGTTATCAGGCAACAATAGAAAGTTTAAGGTCGACCTCGTGGATACCCGAGGGGGGCATCCCCGCCCAGAGGCAGTAGAGGGAGACGTGGAAGTGGTGCTCAACGACGAAGAACCTGAAAAGAAGGTGAGAATCTCTTCCCACCTCACAAAGGAAAAAGCGCGAGAGCTGTTGGCGCTCCTCAAAGAGTACACAGATTTGTTCGCATGGACCTCAGAGGACATGCCGGGCGTCTCAAGGGAGCTCGCCGAGCATCACCTGTCGGTGAAGAGCAAATCGAAGTCCATTCAGTAGAGGAGGAGGACCGCTTCCCTGGAGAAGCAAATGACACTGGAGGAGGAAGTAAGGCGGTTGCTAAAGGCTGGGTTTATAAGGGAAGTCAAGTATCCAACTTGGCTGTCAAACCCAGTCTTTGTCCGCAAAGCTTCCGGACTATGCTGAATGTGCATAGATTTCACAAATCTCAATGCGACCTGCCCAAAGGACGCCAATCATGAAGTCTTAGTTTCCTGGACATGTTCTCAAGATACCACCAGATTCGCTTGTCCAAGGAAGATCACGAGAAGACCACTTTCATGACCCACATGGGAAACTTCTGCTACACGGTCATGCTATTTGGCCTAAAGAACGCAGGGGCGACATACCAAAGAATGATAGATGCGGTATTCAAGAGCCAGCTTGGAAGAAACGTGGAAGCGTATGTCGATGATGTCCTAGTAAAGAGCAAAAAGGAAGAGGATCACTTGAAGGACCTAAGAGAGACTTTTGAAAGTCTGAAAAAGGAGCGCCTACGGCTAAACCCGCTCAAGTGCGTGTTTGGTGCAAAGACATGAAAATTCCTGGGATTCATGATCACCAGCAGGGGAATAGAAGCAAACCCAAAACATATTGAAGCCATAATAAGCCTGAGACCGCCTCAGACTGTCAAGGAAATCCAAGCTTTCAATAGAAAGATGGCCGCCCTAAGCCGATTCATTCCAAGGTCAGCTGACAAATGTTCTCCTTTATTTCAGATGCTGAAGAAGTCAGCATCCCGTTCTCATTGGAGCACGGAGTGCAACAAAGCCTTCTTCTAGTTGAAGGAACAACTGACCTCACCTCCGTGTTGAGCGCCACGCGGCAAGGTGAACCCCTATATCTTTATCTGGTGGTTTCCGATCAAGCGGTTAGCTCGGTCTTGGTACGAAGAGATGGAGATGGCTCAGATCATCTGGTCTACTACGTAAGGAAGGCGCTCCTCCCGGCGGAGAGGCGTTACATGCCCATCGAGAGAGCGGTCTTGGCAGTTGTGTCGGTAGCAAGGAAGCTATGCCCTTATTTCCAAGGGCACCAAGTCATCGTCCTGACAAATCTACCGCTGAGGAAGATCCTGAAGGGAATGGATGTGTCGCGCAGAATGACCAAATGGGCAGGTGCTCGCAGATTTTGTCGCCGAGGGATTCAGCCTAGAAAGCACCAGGGGAAAGGAGGAAGCAAAAGTATGGCGTCTCTTCGTCGATGGGGAGGCTGGCAAAGGAGGAGCAGGAGCTGGAATTGTCATCGAGACGCCCACAGGGGTGATACACAAAATTTCTCACAGGTTCCTCAAGTTAAAGACAAACAATGTGGCAGAGTATGAAGCGCTCCTCAGCGGGCTGAAGATTGCCGTCAACATGGGAGCTTCTCACTTACACATCTACTCTGACTCGTTGCTGGTAGTGAACTAAGTGCTAGAGAGCTATGAGGTAAAGGAGGAAGCCCTCGCAAGGTTGGCAGGGAAGGTTAAAGGAATCCTAGCGCAGTTGGATTCGTGGAAACTTGAGCACGTAAAAAGGGAAGACAATCACCATGCAGATGATCTGTTCAAATTGGCAACTGCAATGGATTGTGGTAACAAAGGAGGCAACCCAAACATATGAGGTGATGGCCCTATAAGGGGAGAATCATGACTGGCGGTCCCCTCTGGTCGATTACCTACAAAATGATGCCGTTCCAGAAGATGCGGTTCTGGTGAAGGCGCTCAGAAGAAAGGAGGCTCACTACACCATTGTAGAGGGGCAATTGTGCAAGAGGTCTTTCACAGGGGCATACCTTAAATTCCTTGGCCCAGAGGAAGTAAAGTGGGTAGTGAAGGAACTCCATCATGGCACATGCGCGACACACTCGGGACCGCGTAGCCTCGAAAGAACAATACTGCTTCAAGGATACTACTGGCCAACGGTAAAGAAGGATGCAATGGAGGCGGTTCAGAAGTGTCACGAGTGTCAGTTCCATGCTAGCAAACAACATCGGCCAAGTGAACAACTGATGAGCATCACGGGGCCATGGCCATTCTCGCAATGGGGTCTAGACCTCCTGGGACCATTCCCCACGGCTCTTCTGGGAAAGAAGTATTTAGTGGTCGCGGTCGACTACTTTACAAAGTGGATTGAAGCCGAACCGCTGGACACAATCACTAGTGCCAAAATCCAGAAGTTCTTGTTCAACAACATAATGATCAGGTTTGGAACACCTCACACTATCATAACTGATCATGGCACGCAGTTTGATTGCAGACCATTTGAAAACTTCTGTGCTCGCAACCGCATCACCTACAAGATGGCGCCCGTTGCATTCCCGCAAGCCAACAGACAAGTGGAGTCGTCCAATAAGCTAATCATGTGAGGTCTGAAAAAGAGGTTGAAAGAGGCAAAGGGAGGATGGACCGCGGAGCTTCCCCATGTTCTGTGGGCGCACCGCACAAACTACAAGCAAGCCACCGGAGAAACGCCAGTTGCCCTGACATATGGCTCGGAAGCGGTTGCGCCAGCTGAGTTAGTCCTGCCATCGCTACGCGTCCAAACCTACGACTCAAAAGACAATCACATTAAGCTTCTCCACCGGCTAGACATGGTTGAAACAAGAAGGGACGCCGCGCTAATCAGAACCCTGGAAGAAAAGATGAAGATAGCAAAGGCATACAATGCCAAAGTAAAGCTCATGCCATTGGAGGAAGGTGACATGGTCCTGAAAAGGAACTTTGAGCAGAAGGAAGGGCATGGCAAGCTCGCAGCCGCATGGGAGGGACCATACCTCGTAGGCGAAAAGTTGGGGCCAACAACATAGGTACTTGCCACAATGGAGGAAAAGCCAATGGCGAAGACCTGGAATGCCATTCACCTGAAAAAGTACTTTGAGTGATCTAAGGAGGGAAGTCGTTGACCGCTGAGTCTTTTGAGCGAGACGTGTAATGCTAGTAAGCGTCTACATTTTGGGGAGTATATTTCTTGAAAAACCACCTCTGCCAGACGGGGTGCTCCCAAATTCCAAAGTCATGAGAAAACGCAGCTGAGCGTTCATTTTCCCGCATTCATCTAAGAGTCAGATAGCAAAATTGTTCGAACAATCCAAAAACTGCCTCAGAGCATAACGCTTCAAAGCAAAACGTAAAGGCTGTAAACCGCTCCTAAGTGTTAGTAATAGTATGCAACCGCCTCAGGGCATAACGCTTCTAAGCATTAGTAATAGTCTGCGACCGCCTCAGGGCATAACGCTTCTAAGCAAAAACGCAGACTATAAACCGCTCCTAAGCGTTACTAAGCATATACAGCCGCCACAGGCAAAACGCTTCAAAGTGTTACAAACTAAATATACAAGCGCTCCAAAGTTGTCGGCCGCTTACGAATGATAGAAAAAATTTAACCAAACACAAATTCAACCAGGCACAAAGATAGGAAAAGAAGCAGATAAAGAGATAGGCATTCCACGCAGAGCATCCAAAAGAGACGCCAAGAGTATTCACTACCATGGCAGATTTAGTTTACAAAAAATAAAGGGGAAAGGAAAGATAAAGAGGTTCACATAAAGCGGTTTAAATCAACCCTGTTGCTCATCCCCTTCCATGTCGGAAGGCTGACCATCCCCTTCGGCTTCAGCGGTCGCGACGATCGTGCTGGCAGCTGTGTCGGTGGGCGCCTCGGGTGTGGCAACGTATTCGGAGTTGACATCATAGTCGCCCCAGAATTCGACCGCATCCCATATTGCGTTAGTATCCCACACGATGTCAGGATACTCGCGGGGAAACCAATGACGAATGGAAGCCACAATATCGTGGAGCAACTTCTTGTACTTCGCGTCGTCAGCAACCTTGTACTCATCCGAAGTCCAAAAAGTCTCCCTCGCCTCCTCAGCGGCCTTCATCATGTTAGCCTCCCGAGCGTCTTGCAGCTCGGACTTCTCGGTCCTCACCTTAGCCAGCTCTGCTTGTAGGGCGCTCTCCTGGGCCATCGAATCGTTGAGTTCGGTCCTCAAACGCTGAACATCCTCTTCGGCCTTCCTCAGTGACTCCTTGCCCGACTCTATCTGGGCGTCCTTGTCCTTTAGGATCAATGCTTACTCTTTCAGGACCTCCTCACGCACTGCTGCCTTCGCTCCTTCGCGGCCCTCCTTCAGCTGATCCTCCAACTCAAGGACTTTGATGTTGACATCGTCCAGATCGCTCTGTAGGCGGTCGTTGTGCAACATCATCTGGTTCAACCTGAATTGGGTCTGCGAGAAAACAAGAGTTAGCAAAATGAAAAGTCGGAAAAGTGAGAAAGACAAAGGGCATGAGCGCATACCACGAAGAAGAACTGAGAGGTAGCCGCTGCTAGGTGCTTAGTATCCGAAGCTAGGACAGGCGTTCCCGCGACGTTAGTGTAGTCGTCGGGGACAACTAATCTCTCCGCGATCACATGCATGGCACGCTTAGTAGCTACAGGATACAGGGATGCCTAGGAGGAGAATGAAACAGAGGTGACGATGGAGGTCCTTTTCTGCCTCTTGGACGCGATGTAGGGGTCGATAGGAGTGGCTGGCTTCTCCACAAGAACGCCCTTTAACCGGGGCTCCCCAGCGGTCAACCCCAAGTCCTTTGAGGTCGTTATGTCCAAGGGCCGCTTGGAGGAGTTCCTGGTGAGAGCGGGTTCCGAAAACTTTAGAAACCCTGTGCAGCTAGCCACCAGCTTCTTTTGGGAGGGCGAAGCAGGATTCTCAACAAGAACCGCTGAGCGAGCGGCGTTGGCGGCAAGATGAGAAGCAGGGGCAACAGTTCCCGGCTTTGGCGGTCGGGCGGAGGAAGCGTAGCGGCGAGCACCTGTGGAATGAATACATAAGTAGACAACATGAGACATACATTTAATACAAAGGGGAAACAACTAACCGTGAAAGCGCCGAATAATCTCCAGGGCATTATCATCGCCCTTCGAAGGGAGGTTAATCTGAAAAGCGCTCATAATCCGCTTTAAGAGCGGTTTGAAGGACGCGAGGCCATCAACGTCAGTATTCGAGTCCTTCTTATCCCCAACCACGAAACCCGTCGGCAGCTCAACTTCCCCGGAGTACCAGTTACCCTTGGGACGAGCGAAGAAATACTCTTTAAACCAGGGATAATCCAGCTTCGGCGCTCCCTTCACAAAACCCACTCGCGTCTCTCGGCGGTAGCAAGACCAGCAGTTGTCCGAACCCCTCATTTTGTACAATAGGCGAAACGGATCAAAAGAGGGCGTCTCACCGATCTTCTGGCATGCGGCCCTGAAGGCGATGGAATGGAAAATGATGCCGGGTGACAGGCGTCCTAACGTACATTTTAAGAAAAGGAGCGTTCGGGTAAGGATGGGGTCAAGCGGAAAAGTCAACCCCATCCGAATATGCTTACGTGTATGGGAATCCAGCCTCCCGGACATGACCCAGACCGCCCAACAGGAGAAGGGGCCGCATAGTCCCACTCCACAGGGAGGCTGTGCGTTTTCAATTGACGCAGTACCTGTTGGGGCTTATATGCCGCCTCATTGGGCGGTCCCTGCTCGTAAGCACTCGAAGGAACCGCCTCCCTTTCCCACATGTCCTCGTGCAATCTGACGCGGTAGGCGGTGTTGTGAAGAACCTGAAACGCCCATACCGACAACGCATCAGATATTGCCAAAGAGGGCGATAACTCCCTCTCATCTGCCGCCTGGCGATCTTCAGACTCACTGTCCGAGGAAAGAGCGACAAGTGGTGTAGCAACGGGCGATTCGCTTTCAGCTTCCGAGTAGCTGAAGTCCCCAAGGTTGTCGCCTACCGTTGAAGACGCTCCCCGCCGACCAGCTGACGTCCCCACGATAAGCTCGAGAGAATGTTCTACACCTAAAAGGTCACAGAAGGACCACCTAAGTATTCGCTACGAAGACCGCGCAAACCGAAATCTAATTCTGGAAGCCTAACCTAAACCGCGTAAAAGGAAGGGAGAATCTAAGTACCTGTCACAGGATGCTTACTTCCGGAAGGCGGTCCACCTAAGCCTCCGCCAGACGTAGAATAGCGGGGAGCGCTGCTAGAAGTTTGGGCGTCCCCGGAGGCATTGGCGGCGGCGGCGGCGCCGCTGGAGGCTGTGACGGCGGCGCCGCCGCTCGACAGGTTCTGATTCTGGCTCTCAGATTGGGTGGTACTCTGAGACTCGATCGTCATTTGATGCTTTCGTCTTCTTTTTGCTTGTTTCTGGGCACGTCGAAGTTTGGCAAGGAAATCTGCTCGCGCCGGCGACAGAGAAGAGTTGTTTCGCAAATAAGAAGAAAGGGAGAATCGAGAGCAACGAGCAATTTTGGCTAGAGACAGGAGAGAAACAGTAAGCAATAATGTAGAAAGAGTGAAGAAAGTAGGAAGGAGCAGGGGAAGTTTCATTTCTTCTCGTCTACAGCGAGCTTGTTATAAGAGAAGAGGAGAAGTTTCATTCACATTTGTTGATTTTGATCTTCCACCAAAGAAAAAAAAAGTGTTATTTTTCTTCTTAATTTGTTCTAATTTTAATTTCCCCTTCTCCACTACTTCATTTCTTCTCGTCCAAGCTTATCAATTCCTCTTTTACAAAGGAAAGGGGGATATTGTACGTTCATAAGTTGACCTTTAGGCCCACTCATAAAATTTAGCTTATCTTCAAGTTTTATATGGGATAAGATTAGTCACTACATACACCGCACAAGCTAGGTATCCTTTTGGCTTAGGATAGGGTCAGGAACCATTGGTTACTGATAGAGGTGGCAATTATGATCCAAATCTATGAATCCAATCCAATCCATCTACCAAATTATCCACCTAATCCAATCAATTTAAATCCAATCCATTTGATCCAAATCCAATTGGATTGGTGGATTCATGGATCAATCGATTGATCCAAATGGAAAATTACGATTTGGTACCTATATTTTTTATATTTTACATTTTGGTACCTAAAATTTATATTTTTATACAAAAAATATCATTGGAAAATTACATTTTGGTACCTAAAGTTTTTCATTATGACATTTTAGTACCTAAACTTTTCAAAATTTACATTTTGGTCGAAGCCTTGGATGTCATTTGGATTCATAGATCAATCCACCAATCCATTTGATCCAATCCATGAATCCACCAATCCATTGGATCCAATCCATTTGATCCATGGATCCACCAATCCAATCCACGAATCCGATCTAATTGCCACCTCTAGTTACTGACCTATGAGTAACTAAATCTGGACATTTAGATCTAAGTGGGTTCAGAAAATTCAGATCTAAGGATTGTCAATTAAAAGTATTTTATTTTTCCTAGTTTTCTTAATCGGCTTTTATCTTCTTCGTTCTAACTTGGATTTCAATTTTTTTGCACAGATGGAACAAGTTCGTTGTGCTCTACAAAATGAGATCAATTTTCAATATATTTTGAGAAACTTTTTTTTTACCAACTACATACCATATGGTAACTTCTTTGTTTTTAAGTCGTTTTTGAAAAGGTTTGCTCAGAAGGAACGAGTTCATCATATGATCTATTGGATCTATAAATTTATGGGTGAAAAAAATACTGTACCAATTTACCACTATGGTATGTGGGTGGTAACTTGTAGTAAACAATGGTGAAAGTCGTAAATGAAAGTTAGTATACTCCTACTATCATGTATTCAACCTTCTTACCATATTGGTATGTTCATACCATCATGGTACGCTTTCTTACCATATGGTATTAAATAGGAGCATACCATATGGTAATGACTGGTAAAAAATTATTCAATTTTTTTGTACTAAAAATATATAAAAGTGGATATCATTTTAAAAAGCACATTAATCTGATTTATCTGTGCAAAAAAAAAATCTACTTAAAACGAGAGAGAAATCTTCCATTAAAGATTAAAGGGGAAAAGATAAAAAAAAAACTTTCTAGGAGAGAGGGATACTGATGTCATGCTGACGTGGACGAGTTACTCATGGTTACTGACTTGATCCGTTCCCTATCATTTTCCACCCAATATTAACCCAACGTAACATTGAAGCAACCAATTAAGAAACATTGATTGAGTTGCAAACTTAAATAGAGGTGAACTTACCAGTTATGGGTACTAGGACTTGGAGCAACCGATTTGTTAGTAAATTGTATATGATTTATAATTGAACATATCCCAATAATTCGAGTTATTGGGGTCAACTGATTCTTGACATGTTATCAGAGCCTTACTTGACCAAGAGGTCTTGTGTTTGAATCCCCACAACCCCAATTTGTTAAGCACATTGTATTCGGACTTGTGCAAACTTCAAACTCTTGTGAGTGACTTTCGTTTGACTGGACGTGTTAGTGTGCGGTATAAGATCCAGTATTAACATTCATCCAATAACTCGAGTTATTGAGACCAACTAGTTTTTGACATGGTATCAAAATCTTTTGTGACCGAAAGGTCTCCATTCGAATCCAAATGACCCCATCATATCCCAAACGAAAATAAGATTCCTCTTCAAGCTATTAGAGAAGTTGAGTGCTAAGAAAATCCCCAATTTTACATTATGTTCTTCTAGTTGCTGACATTATTTTCAACTTAGTCCCTATCAATTAACTTCTAAAGAATCCTTCCTTGTGTTTGTGGTTTCAAAACACTCGCATATTTGTATAATCCATGAGTTCTACACTACATAAATAATGGGTCTAACTGGATTTCATTATGGTATCTACCTTTGTCCACTTTAGTTACACCAGGAATCTCGGATACTATTGATGACACTCTATTTATAATGTTTATATAACGAATAAGGGTTTGGCCAAGTGGTAATACTACTAGTCTAGAACTTGGAAATTCGAAGTTCGAATCCATTAAGTAGCACTCTTAATTAAAAAAAACCCCTATATCACCCTTATAAAAAAGAAATTATAATGTTCATATCTCACATTTCTATTTTGTGATGCATCAATCATTGGTTATTTAATATTCATTTTTGTTCTATTTGATTTACCGCTTGTTTGATCTCCTCTAGGGTATTGCTTTGGTCTACTTGATGCATGCCATTTAGAGTATAGTTTGATGACTTAGGTTACCACATAACACTACAGGAAAATTCACCTTCGATCACGGGATTTCCCGTGACTAAAGAGCCACTTCCCGTGACGGAAATCATTTATCACGGTATATTCCCGTGTCAAGCATGCCCGTGATCAAAGGATAATTGTCACGGGGATATCCTGTGACTGGTGATCATTGACAACGGGGAATACCCCATGACAAATGGTTTTAATCATCACGACAAAGTCCCGTGACTAATCATTAATCACGGGTAATAACCCCTGGCTTTAAGATAAAATAGCCACGGGATTTCCCATAACTAGTTGTATTAATGGACACGGGATTTGACCATCAAGAGACTTCTACCGTTGACTTATTTTAGAAACTGGTTTCCACAATGATAATTTGCTTATATTAATAACATTTAAAGAACTAGAGAGTTATTAAGAACATCCACGTGAATGATACTATAAAAGTTCATTCATCAATGTTTACATACCCAATTAAGAGGATTAATGCTCACAACATTTTAATCAAATTGAATATTACATAAATTCAATTGATCATTTCACTGGATCAAACATCCCTATTACTCACAAAGAAAAATCAGGAAACTTATTGTGATCATCTACATCACATTGAAATACAACTACTTTAACTTGTATTCTCTTCCTACCTTCATTGTCGATTGAACTCAGATGTTTCACAATAGTGGACTATGACATTATAAGTGAAGAGGCAGCAACTTGTTCAAATATGATCCTCTGCATATAATATGATCCACCCATTGAAATTGTTTTCGAATTGAATTTTTATTTTCTTCTTTGTTTAAAAAAAAAGCAAGCTTCTTCTTCTTCCCTCGTTGAAATCGAAGAAACAACAACACAGTAACAAACGAACTGAAAAGAACCCTATTCCCATATTTCCAATATACAATTAAATTCCAGAAAACACAGTAGCTTGTTCGAATAAGCCTATCTACGCTAAACCCAATATCATCGTTCAGAAAAGTTTCCAGCAAACCCATGTCGATTGAATGCTACAGATTCGAGTTTGAAATTCCCAAGGTTGGATCACACGGATGAGCTGGGCCTGTCGCGATCGATGACAGGGAGAGGATGACGGTGAATTTGTTGATGCGACAGCGGATCCGAGGTCCGGCGGGTACGGGGTTCAGTTAGTATGGATTCATCCCTAGGATGGAATTCGATCGGGACCGCGGTGGGTTCAACGTGTTTGACTGGAGAGGAAGATGATTGGTCCGCCTATTGTTCAAAAGATTGCAGGGAGAAAGGGGAATGTAGGGTTGCCGGAGAGGAGAGACGCTAGTGGGATCGGTCTTGGGATAATGACATGGGCTCTCCGGATAAAAGAGATGGCGGTGGGGTGGTGACGTAGGGTTGTCGGAGAAGAGAGACGGTCGTCCGATTACGGTGGTGAGTGGGGACGACGACAACTAGATAATTGGGAATTTGGGATGTCGAGAATAGCAGGGGCCATGGAAGACGACGATACATGAAAAGAAGCAATCATTTTGTGCTCATCTCTGAATTGAAAGTGGTCTGGAGAACGACGTCATTCTATAGGAGTAGCTGAAAACAAAAAATTTTGAAAAAACGCCATCGTTTTGTGCTCGTCTCTGAATCGAAAGTGGCCTGGAGAACGGCATTGTTCTATAGGCGTAGCTGAAAACAGAAAATTTTGAAATGGTATGAGGGTCGAACCGGCGTCCTGGTCATTACCATGGGCAATTTTCACCATTGCTGCCAAACAAGCTTTTTGATTCGATATACTTACACTGTTATGTTTACAATTATAAATGAGTTCTTGTAAAATTAAAACACAAAACTAAACTAAGCAGGTCTTTTGTACTAGGCCCAATAGGGCTTAGTCGAGCAGATCGGCGGCTGTCCTCCCTTTGTCTCTTTCTTTATTCCACCAACAGAGAACAATAATGAATTGTCAAAGAAAAAAAAATAGATAACAAAAATGACAAGTTGAAAATTGGAAGACTACTTACCTACCAAATCAAGAAAACGATCCATCTTCCTGTTTTTTCTCCCCTCCCCATGCGCTGGCTTCTCTGTTTTCATTTAGACTAAAAATCAACCGCCCTCCTCATCCCTCCGCCTCCATCTACGTCTCCGTAGCATGTCTCCGCCTCCGTTGCTTGCACTTCTCCGCCTCCACCGGTCAATCAACCGTTGGTCGCTCGGTAGCGGTCTCCTCCTCCGGGCCACCATCGTCGCCTGCCACCTCCGCCGCTGATTCCCTCTAGCGGTTGTGGGAAGAATAGCGGAGGAAAGTCACCAGGACTAACCACGTCGGTTGTGGGAAGAAGAGTGGGCCACCATCGTCGCCTGCCACCTCCGCCGCTGATTCGCTCTAGCGGTTGTGGGAAGAAGAGCGGGCCACCATCGTCGCCTGCCACCTCCGCTGCTGAGTTTCTCTAGCGGTTGTGGGAAGAAGTGCGGGCCACCATCGTCGCCTGCCACCTCCGCCGCTGATTCGCTCTAGCTGATTCGTTCCCGATCTGCTCGACTAACCACGCGGTGTCGCCGACCACGTTTCCACGGACGCATGTACTTTTCTTAATTGATTTTACTATTTGGTACGTTGTATTAGAATAGTTGATCATAATGTGTTCTTAATTCTTATACTCCTATAGAACATCCATAGTAAGTTGCAAGAACAGAAATTGAGTAGGGTTTCCGACTTCCGTGGTGTAATTTTCTGACAATGGATGATGTATCGCAATGGTATCTGTAAGTATTGTTTACCAACTAATCCTTACGACAGTCTACTCCGCTTCCTTTTCCTATTGTCAGCCATTACTAACGGTTTTATTTATAGGGAGTTTATGGTTGAGCCTGGTTGCGTTGCAAATCTGACGTATGAGGAAGCAGTAGCTATGTCTAATTTTTCGGATTCAATCGAACTTATATTGTTGCAAGAGAATGGTGATGATGAGGTTATTGAAATAAACTTATTGTGTTTGTTAATGTTTGTTAATTTTTTTTGAAAATCCATTTCTTGTTTTAAACACCAGGGCACTTGTTACCTCATCTTCGAACGTGTTGCCGAGTTGAGGACATCATGGTGTGCTGCATGTAGAGTTCATTTGATCCACTTAGTTATTGAGGATGACTATTTGGATGTTGAGGTTGTTTTCCCATCGACAAACTTACGCAAAATCCTTGCAGATGTAGTAAGTGATGAAGACATGGCCAATGCCGATTTTGTTACCCTTGTCAACTTGCTTGGTGGAAACTCTTATGAGGTTATGGTCACATTGGGTCCTTGGAACGATGTGTATTTTGAGCTGTTATTGGTAAAATTATTTTTTCCTCCCGGAAACTGAATACCATTTCAGCAATGTCAATAGAATCTACTAAAGTTGCTTAGTGTCCGCCTTAATGTTA
The DNA here is from genome assembly GCA_964030455.1 of Linum trigynum. Taxonomy (NCBI): domain Eukaryota; kingdom Viridiplantae; phylum Streptophyta; class Magnoliopsida; order Malpighiales; family Linaceae; genus Linum; species Linum trigynum. Next base: position 12,240,592 of record OZ034814.1, read on the forward strand.
TTTCTCTTGTTATGCAAGTGTACTAAGTGTGTGAACACAATGCTTTTTTTTTTACGGGTTCTACCCTTCTTAATGAATTGTTGCTTGTATCTTTCTATACTTATCGAAACATTTCTCAATTACTTATAAATGGGATAAGTTTCCTAATGAAAAGTTATGAAAAAAATTCAGGTTTATTTGGTTCAAATTACTGTATCATCAACATCCCACACCCTAATTCGACTATCCAAAAGGCCATCATCTGTTCACCCAAACTACCCCATAGCTAACCATTTATCTCACCATCATCATCAAAATCCAACAACCATCAAAACCACCGTTATCTCCAATTAATGCCGAGGGAAGATGACGAGACATGACAAACGTCGTCGTTTGTGCTCGCTCCTAAAGCGAGAGTGTCCCCAGGACGACGTCGTAAGCGTAGCTGATATATGGTTACATGTATGTGGGTAAAAAAAAAAAAAGACAATATGGAAAACCGAACAAGCGACCTTGCGACGACAATAACCCATTTTAACCATCAATGTTGTAGAGGTTTTTTGATACTTTAAACGTACACGTTTTGTATACATATGTTGTAACAATTAAACATAAAACTAACCAAAAAAAATAAAACTAGGGAACTCATGACTTCTTAGAGTTGTTAGAAAAGTATCGATGATAATAACAAAAATAATTAAGGAAGTAAAGCAAAATAAATGAAGACGACGACAATTTTTGTATAGAAGTCAATGGCTTTACCGTGACTATATTATATGAAAAAGCTATCTACATGTGCATATCATGCATTTTGACAATAAACCTTCCACACTACTCACTAGATATATCTCTTTCGTCCGAACAATATGTTTTCAACACATTATGTGGTTGTGACACAGTCAATTTGCAAAGTTTAAACACCATGTGTTTACATATTATTTTGGTTAGTGAACTTGTATACTTTCATTACTATTCGGGTCATACAATAAGTCTGGTTTGTGCGAGTCTAAAAAGGCATTATAATAGAAATCATGTAATACACTTCTGACAAATTTGAGTTTCATGCCACCAAAATTCAAAATAGTAAAACTTTGCAGCTTGATTTTACCTTGACCATCATCCCTATTATCTATGATTGAGTCTTGTAATTATTGTTGAATGATTTGATTGTGATAGTTATTTAGATTTTGGAGCTGGATATATCGTATTTGTAGAACAATTTATTTATTATATACAAAACTTTTTGTAAAAAAAAATTGAAGTTGAAAGCTTAATCGATCTAGTTTTAAATTGAAGGAGTTAGGTTATGGAATGAATACTTGTATGATTCTCTACCGTAGATCTAATCTAAAGGTCATTATAAATTATATTAAAATTAGTAATAATAATTACTACTTGAGAAAAAAATAACCTTATGATATCGAAGAACACATTTCACCATCAGTTCTAAACAAGACTTATGAATCACATACGTACATCTTTATGTATTGAGAAACAAAGCATTTATCATAAAATCAAAACATAAAAATAAATTAAGAAAGAGTTAGCTAGGATACGCATTACGTCTTAGAGCTTAGAAAGGAATCGATGATAACAACAAATATAATTAAGAACGCAAAATAAAAGGTGACGATGACATTTTTTATAGAGTCAGTAGTAGTTGTATCGTGAATATATTATATGAACAAGCTATTTACATATGCATTTGGAAAATTAACCCCCCATGCTATCCACTAGATATATCTCTTTCACCATAACAACATATTCTCAACAAATTGTGTGGTTGTGAAATCGATCGATTTGACATGACGAAACACCATGTTGTGCATATTGTTTTGGTTAGTGGACTTGTACACTCTTTTTGACTCTTTGGGTTCTTCGATAAGGCTGGTTTGTGAAAGTGTAAAAGTAGGCATAACAATAAATTACTATAACAAACCGTTTGATTAGATATGTCAATGACATGCTCCGCATGATTAATTATAATAGTTATTCTATCTATCAGGGTCATATTCGTTGTGTTGACTTCTGGTTGGAATTTCGTTTGTGAACAAAACTTTGTTGAGAAAATGGGAGTTTGATTGGCGTGAAGTTGGTTGGATCTCTAAAGTTCATAAATATTTATCAATAATAACACTAGTACCCAAATTCGTGCAAAGGTTTTAGTATGATTAACGGCGTAGAACCAACGATTGACCGATGACTTATCCTCTGGCTTAGCCTACTTCTTGAGTATAATCATAATTTAATATAATATTTATGTTTTTGTCTAAATGAATTTATGAAACATGAACCTACGAATGATGCGCAAAGAGAAGAACAATACTTTGGGAGTCATGTACTTCACCTTATCTATAAAAAAAATCATGCAACAAACGATAAACATATCCAAGGTAGTTGAGGCGCGAGTGTTGATAATATGAGAATCAATGCAATGCTCATGCCTTGCTAGTCGAAGCAAGGTTAGCTCAAGTTTTAAGAAGGTTGGTTTGAGATCCCAAATAATTAAGTTGTTGAAATGAGTTGTCAAATATAGTTGATTATTGCATACTAAAGTAAGCACTTGTGTTTTATGGTTGTTGTCATACTAACACTGGTAGAGTTGTATCTCGTAGGGCGGTTATGTATTCAACAATTTGGTATTCCAACATTTAAACGCTTAATTGCAACATGATGTGGTTAGTAATACAAGATTGATTTAGGATGTAAGGATATAAATGTTTTTATATACACGTTTAGGAATTCTCATTTTATGCTTGTTACACTATATTGATTTAGAAAAAGCCACACATTTGTCAATTAAGGCTGGCTACATAACTTGGTTTGTCTTTAGGGTACGTTTAAAATCGGGATAAAATGTTGGAATTCCATTAATATGTTTTATAGGGTATGTGATTGTATCTGGTGCAGAAGACCACCTGGGTGGCAGGTAGCAGGTGCCGAAGTTGGCATATGACACGAGTGGTTCTTGTAGATGTGACACTATAGCATTGGTATTTTTAGATAGAGTGGGTGCTTTTGTGTAGATGTGGCCCCGTAGGTTGTTTGTTGTTGTTTTTACCATCATTTGCACCAATATGATGGTACAAAACTGTTGTTCTTGTAATCTCGGTTAGATGTATCAAATTATTTTTGTTTATTTAGAAACTCTATACAAATCTTGTGTAAAGCTAAAAAGTGGTTCTTGTAACCTCTGTACCCAAATCGTTTATTGGGTAGAATCTGTATCCAAATCTTGTGTGAAGATAAAATGTGATTCTTCTAATATTTGTACCCAATCATATTTTGGTAGAATTTATATCCAAATATTTTGTGAAGATAAATGTTGCCATTTGTAATGTAAAGAATATAGTAATTAATTTATTTTCTTTTACAAAAATCGTTTGCCCCTTCAGTCTTCTTAGTATCATCTCTTCCAAGTTATTCTTCCCACATTCCAATAGTAGATAAAATCTATATTTGCTCTGAAATCGATAGCCTGATTGCAGAATTTTAAAATGATTTTTCTCTTAGTATTGATCATCAATTTAATTAATGTATGTTACCGAAGATTTCCGATAAAAAAAGAAGATTTCCATCATTGATTGAAGAAGACAAAATTAGGGATAGTTGTTTTTTTTATGACGAAGATAGAAGGTTTTGAGGGTAAATAAGGATAATGATAGGGTAGACAATCAGCAAATAAATAGGGAGATCAATTGAATAATAAATATTCAATATTACATTACATTTAATTCTTTCATTCCCATGGCCTCGAAAAAGGAAGTTTGCCGAATATAGGTGGTGGCATTGGCGAGTTTCTCTAAAAAGTGGGTCTTCAGAATTTTGTATTTTCTTTTGCATTAAAAATCTTTATAATTTTAAAATATGTACCCAAATGTTTTGTTAAGATATAAAGTGGCTCTGACAAATCTATTATTTTTTGTACTATCTGGATCCAAAAATATGCTGAAGAGACAAAAAGTTTTTGGTACTATCTGGATCCAAAAATATGTTGAACAGACAAAAAGCAATCAGATTCCCAAGTTTAAGTTATTTTATTCTAACAGTGAATCAAAGTTTTACTTACCTTTCAACCAAAAAAACGTTTTACTTGCCTTTAAAGAAATTATTTATCTATTAATGGCTTACCATTAATTAAAATGGAAAGCAGAAGACAAAAACGTGCTGCCTTTGGGAATTGAACTCGTATCAAAGGAGTCATATTTACACGCTATTTCCGCTACGCCAAATGACATTCACTGGCTTTAATTTGGCATCTTAGTAATTATTTAATATTTTTAGTTTAGACGTAATATCTCAAACCATTATCGTGACTTTTGAGATTGGGGTCAAGGTTGTTGGATCCTTGAAGATTATAAATCTCGATCCGTAATAACTCTAAGGGATTTGGCGTCGTAGTATAGTTGTCATGGTATAGTGGTCGACGTAGGACGTATCCCCAGGAAAAATGGCCTCGCCTAGTACTTGAGCACAATCATAATCTAATAAAATTTTATAGTTTTAGTTTAAATTAAACTAGCCAACTTGAATCTATGAAAGATGCGCTACAACGATACTTTTGTAGTCATCTCCCTCACCCTAATTGTCACAAAAAATCGTGCAACAGACGATAAACATATCCAAGGTAGTTTAGACAATAGGGTTGATAATATGAAATCAATGCAATGGACATGTCTTCCTAGTCGAAGCAAGGTTAGCTCAAATTTCAAGAAGGCTGGTTTGTGATCCTAGTTATGTAGTGTAATGCGAATTGGGGATAATTTGTCGCCCAAATAACTTGTTGAATAATATTGAATTATTGCGTACGAAAGTAAGCATTGTGTTTTATGGTTGTTGTCATACTAACATTGGTAGAGTTGTATGTCGTAGGAAGTGTGGTAGTCATACATTAAATTGACTGGGCTCCTTTTTATTTTCAAAATGCAAAATTCCGTTTATCTAATGAACTTTGAGTTAATTGGTGTCCTTAGATGAGCTAACATGAACGAAAGTATGAGGTCCTAAATTCAAAGGATCATATTAAACCTTACATATATGAAGGATTTTGTTGCCCTGTTTTTTCCCAACTGAGTCCTACGACCCCTCTCCTCAAGAGGTGGCTTAGCCACTGCCCGTAGGGCGTTTACGTATTCAACAATTGGAAAATGCAACATTTCAACGCTTAATTGTAACACAACGTGGTTAGTAATACAAGATTGATTTCGGACATACAATGTTTTCAACAGATCTTGGTATTCTCATTGTTTACAACGTGTTAAACTATAGGAAATGGAATTGATTAAAGAAAGTCCCATTGTTTACATAGGTAACAACTAACTATCCCCCATTGGCCCATTTTCCCTCCATGGTTTTTTTTTTAAAACAAGTTATGTTAGTAGGAAAAAAAAGCAAACAACGCATTTTGGCCATGTGTTCTCAAGCGCAGCCCATTCACAGCCCTTCTCTTCCACGCTACTTGATCTTGGAAATCCAAACCCTATATTCCATTTTCCCCTTCCGTTCTCCCCAATCCAGCTGCTCCCTCCTTTCCACCATCACCAAGATGTGAGGGGCAAAATAGACAAAAATGCAGGGCTAAAAACTAAATAAATAAGGGTGGATGAAACCCTAACCGTCGCTCATTACACCTTCCCCCTCCCATTATTCTCAATCTCTTCTGCTCTTTCGCCAAGAACCCAAAGGAAAAAATCCTACCCGCCTACCTCTTCATTCCTTCCTCTACTTTCCTCCAAGCTCTCGTTTTGTTGTGAGGGGTAGATCGATGGCGCCCTATCTTAATCTTCTTCTCTGGCGCGAAATGGGTGACGATTTGGAGATTGATGTCGGGGAGACAGCTGCAAGGAGGAAGGTTCATATTTTACTCATAAATAGATTTTTTTTATCTTATTCTTGGTAGCTAATGAAGGTCTGACTCCAATAACCTAATCCCCTCGTTTGTTTTTGTTTTTTTTTTTGTTTTTTTTTTCCAGAGTGCGTTGGGACAGAGGCATGGTAGTGTGAGAATGACAACATGTAAACTTGTAAGGACAACGCAGAAGATCATCACATGAAGTTTGGTTTTTCATAACGTTCGTTCTGGAAACACACATCATGTTGTGATTCTTCTGCACCGTATTGACATTCTCATGTTGTCGATCTCACAAAAACGTTGTTCGGTGGGTTGCTTCATTTAGTGAAAGCCGAAGTTGGCATCTGACACGAGTTCTTCAAGTAGATCTGGCTTCGTAGCTTGTTGACACGGTTTGTATTAATTTGATTCCTAATCTCAGTTTTTCCCTCATGCGTGTTAGCTAATAACTGAGTTTGGAGACTAGTTACCTAATCCAATCCATTTTATTGATCTTCTTTTATTTTCTTATGAGGTTGTGTTGGCAGCAGTTCGGCGGGCAGTCCCAACATGTAGATCTGTCTAAAAAGGGCGAAGAAGAACATCAGATGTAGTTGGAGTGTTCATAATACATATTGTGAAACCATATTCCATCTGGTGGTTCTTTTCCGCTCACTTGACTCCTACATTTTGGAAGAAAATCACAAAGGCTGCAGGAGATTTGAAAGATTTGAGGTTGGTTTAGTTCTATTGTTGGTTCGTCTGTTGTTTCTTTGTTGGTCCGAATCCCTCAACTTAGAAAATTCATTGCTTGCAGAGTTGTGAAGGCCACTGCTGGATTCGGGAGATAGTTTATGTACCTCTGGTTCTATCACAATTTTGATGGTATCATTTTATTTCCTTCCAATTTCAAATGTTCATTTGAGAACACATGTATATGCAAAATATTTGGTCGAGGCTTCCGCAAATAATGTGATTGCTGTCATACGCTTTCTTGAGGGGTACTAGAGTAGATGATATAGTAAGTCTGGAATGTATTGCAGCTATGTAGGAGTGCTTCATTCACAGGAATGCCCCATTACTATTTAGCTTGAATATGTACCATTCTAACTACGGTATCCTTTATTCCTAAACCCTTCAAGAAAGTGTATGATAGTAATATGTGGTCTGCGGAAGTATTTCAACCTGGACCATATAATTTAACAAAATTTTATGTTTTATATTTTGCTTTATGAATATCATTTGTTTGATTTGTCGGTTTTCTTTCATTATATGTGCATGTCGTTGCCATGGGGATTGTGAAGGGAAGGATGGAATCTGACATGCGAGAAGAACATTATACAGATTACTACCCAAAGTAGGATTTGTATGCTTTGTTGTGGTCCCAAGTTTCCATCGGACTTTGTTTCCTGTATTGTGAATGACACTATTTTTGGTGTGTCTATGCAGGAGTTAAAGCCCTGAAGAATTATGTCAAGTGAGGCCAAAACCGAAGACACTTGTCAGGAGGATCAATGTTAATTGGACTTCGGATATTGCAGAAGGAATGGCTATTCTCTATGGGGTAAGACTAGTGAAGGATAAAGAAATTGGCCCGATTGTGGTAGAGTCCGACTGTAAAAAGGTGATCGAGATACTGAAACAGGGGGAAATATGCCAAACTGAACTGGAGGTCATTTGTTCGGATATGTTGAAGGAGGATTTGTATGCTTTGTTGTGGTCCCAAGCTCATGTGTTTGCTCATCTAGTTTCTGGTTCTGAGGAAACTCATTTTGATTGTAATGGTCTACCACAAAGGGTAGCTGACGTTGTAGCCTTTGAGGCAGTTGATTCTTGATTTTAATGAATCCTTTGGTTTCTAAAAAAAAAAAAACTTTATTCAGTAGGCACGGTTGTTGCTTTTACGTACTAGGTTGTTCTGATTAAATATAAGCCATGAAAAGTATTTAATTAAATTATACTTTTGGATTTTCGTAAACAAGGAATTCCTTGTTTAGCATTTAGTACGTTTACCTCCAATATTTGGAATTTTCCTCAAAATTTGGAGAGGTCTGCCTCCAAAATTTATCGCATTCGCAACCAAAATTTAAAATATTAAACGTTTCCTCTTAGTTATTGGCGGGTAAATATGAAATTGAATTGTACGTTTCCAATTTTAAAAAAATACAAAATATTAGAAGCTCCCTCCAATTTTTTTATTTTCTGTAGGAGTTTTACTTTCCCTACAAAATTGGAGTGCCAATGCGTCTGAAATTATCACAAACTAAAATTAAAATAGTAAAATTTTGTTAATAGATATTGGCGGTTAAAGAGGGAATTGAAGTGTACTTTTCATCCGTTGAAAACAATAAATTGTATTTATGGTATTAAAAATTTTCTGTTGAAAATTTTTACTTTCCCTCCGTTTTATTTTTGATGAATATTCCCTCCAAATTTCGAGTGTTATGTCGCGTAAATTTATCACAAACGTAAAGTTATTTGTGGATAGAAAGGAAATTGAAAAGGGACTCGCTTAAATTCATGCTTCCCTGTTTAGTTGCTAGAAATAAAATTCAAATCATAAAAATTTTCCCTCTTTATTTTTTCAGAAACGAGACCCGCTTCTCTCACCATTGACCTTCTGGCGTCGGAGGAATTGCAATTGAGAAGCAGCAGGGTCATTTTGTTCATTTCGTGGATTTGTGTTGCCTAATCGAGCGATAAGGGATTTGACGGTTTTTAGAATTGGGACACGTTTGGGGTGTTTGGTTATATTCCGTTCGCAGTGGCCCGGTGGGGTGGGCATCGGTCGATTCGGTCCAAGATCAGACCAAACTATCGTCGGACGCGACCAAAATTTCTTCTAAATCAAGGACCAAAGTCGAATAGTTATAAATTTGATTCGGTTTGGATAAAACCATATATGGCTCGATTCGGTCTGGACCATCCCATTGGAGACTAATCTTTCATTCGAATAAAATCACTCTTAAAGGACAACACAAGAATTAAAAACATGTAACTACACGAAAAGAAGTAATAAAAATATCCCAATTTAAATACTCCACAATTATTAAAAACCACATGTTCCAAAATATTATGCAAAAAGCTAAACGAGAACTAAGGGTAATTAGCATAAATGGTCACAAACCTTTGCACTTAGTACAAAACAGTCACAAACCTTTAATTTGTAACCATTTGATAACAAAACTTTTTCACTTGTAACAAAACGGTCACAAATTAAACAGTGTGACCATTTCATAACAGTTCAAACTTTTGTTACCGTGTCGTTGCAAATTAGACTTTTGGTGACTGTTTTGTACAAATTAAGTTCAAAAGTTTGAACACTCAATCACCGTTACAATTCACTCTAGTTGTATGGTGGTTTTGTTAATGTATGTGAATGATATTATGTTGTTTAGGATGACAATGAGAGAATTCAATGGCTCACAAACGGGTTCCAGACTGCTTTTTAGTTGAAAAAACTATGTCTACTTTCTTACTTTCTTGGTATCGAAATTGAAAAGTCAACTGAGGCCATTCTTATTCGGCAAAGCAAATATGTCGATGAACACATGACTTGACATCTTATATATCGTTCAAGTGGTTAGTCTCATATACTTAACGAACAAACTACCCGCCTCAAAACATGACAAACATTTAATTTGTAACGATTCGGTAACAAACCTTTACACTTAAAACAAAACGGTCATAAATTAAATAGCGGAGACCATTTTATACAATTTCAAAGTTTTGTTACCGTATTGTTACAAATTAAAGGTTTGTGACCATTTTGTACTAAGTGCAAAGGTTTGTTACCATTTATGCTAATTACCCCGAGAACTACTTAACTAACTAAAAGACAAAAGTCTATTTCTTCAATCTCAAAGGTAGTCTAACTAATTGTCTCTCCAATCTTCTATTTTCATTTCTAACTAATTGTCTCTCCAAACTACCTAACTAATTGTCTCTCCAAACTACTTAACTAATTGTCTCTCCAATCTTCCATTTTCATTATCTCAATCAACTTCACTAATGGACAACACTATATTATGTTGTTTACAATCAGTCAAATAATCTATAATTGTAAATGTTATATACGAAATTAATTTCATATTTTAATATTGAAAATATGATAAATTTGATTTGTGGTGAATTGAAAAACGAAATAACCATCCATTCTCTAATTTTTCATTACAAAAATGTGTAAAAAAAAGTGTGCATAATGGTAGCGGCAAAATGCAACGTAAAAAGAAAATTCAAAATTTTTAAAATTTGGTTTTTACCTTCTCAGAATAGCGCTTTTTTCTGCCAAAAATTTGAGTGTCTTTTGAACAAGATCTGGTTCGTCCCCCAGAAACGTTTCCTTCATTCTGACTCCCCCATTCTCATTTTGTCTTGCATGTCGTCAATCAGAGAGAGAGAGAGAGAGAGAGAGAGATAGAGAGAGAGAGGCGATGGTGGTTCCGCGTTGCTGCCGACGAGTAGAGAGAAAGAGAGAGTTGACGATTCCAATCATTCCATCGACTGGCGACGTCGATTCCGCGTTGCTGCCGACGAGTAGAAAGAGAGAGAGCCGACGATTCCATCGATTGGCGACAGCGTTTCCGCGTAGCTGCCGACGAGTTGCTCGATTGATGAAACCTGGTGGATTTTGGTTTGTTCCTCAGGGTTGTGTTTGGCGAAGATGTTCCAACTGGAAGATAAAGAGTTAGTGAAATCTCGCTTTTCCTTCTCCTTTTCCTTCCCCGAATTTTTGGTTTCCGTTTTCGGTTCTTTGATTTCCTCTTTGTTTGGCACGAGATGCATACAAAACTAATATGGATTGGTAAGAGCGGCAACTATGGTCCCATTCCCTCGGATTAAAAAGGCCCCCTAAGAAACGATTGCAGGTAGTTGCTATGCAATTTTTCTTTTCGTTTCTTTGAGTTCCTTTTCAAATCAGGACATGACTGGACACTCCCCAATTACTGAGTCCAAACTTTGGGTTTCTGACCTTGTTTCTTTTATTTCATTTTGTTTTCATGTTAATTTGAGGCTTGCAAATCGGGGGAGGAGGAACTTGAAGGAACTTCGAGGAGATAAGGTACTTCGAGGAGGCCATGAATGGGAGCAGCACAAGCAGGGTACTGGGCATCGAAAACAGGTATCTAAGCTTTGAGTGTTTGTTGACAGATCTGGCCTTTGTTGATAGATGGGTTCTAAACAGAACATAAAAGCCATCTAAATAGAACATAAAAGTTCTTCACATCAAGCTAATGATTGCATTGTTTAATTATACCGGGTTGTTTAACTGATTTTAGTATGAGCTCATGTTGTGAACTGTTTCTCTTGTCTGGACAATTGCATTCAGCTTCCTAGGTCATGTGGAATGCTCTACATAGTTTCAGATAGTAACTTGAGCAATGGTTGCTTAACTTCAGATTCAATAAATAGTATATGATGGATGAATATGGAATTGGGTTTTGTAGTATAGACCAAACACCTCCAATATTTCAATTGTGTTGCTGGAACGTTTGGGTCTTGTTTTCTATATTTCCAAAGAATATTTTCTTAATTAGTGATTTTGCATTAGGCTGTTGACCATACACTGGACTACTAAAGAAGCTCCTGCCCCTGATGGTAGCTTGAGAAGAGTACATGCAACATAGGAATTTTGGTTCACAGTTTGGAATGTCTTCTTTGCAACTTAGTCGAGATGCCTCTGCTACCGTGCGTATTTTTTCTTGATTCTTTGCTATCTGTTTCCTTTTGCAGTCTCTTCCTGAACTAGCAACGCTTGTGCTATCCTTTTGAGTCATGCAAATTTCGTCTGCATTTTCATCAGGGAGCAGCTCGTGGTGTTACCAAACAAAATACGGATTTGGAGATTGAGTCAGTTGAGGCCTCAAGGAAATCTGAAGTGGACAAATTGAAAAAGCACTTCAGACTGGAGGTAAATTACTCATTTCCAATGTCACAGTTACAATTTTAGGCGGCTTTACTGGTTAGATACATGAATGGCTTTCCATATATTTGGCTTCAACATCTGTTTCAAAGAACTACCTGTTCTTATGTTGTCAGTTTATGGAGGAGCAACCCGTGAGGCATTAGCTAGCCAGGTCTACTTCACACACACACACACACACACACACACACACACACACACACACACACACACACACACACACACACACACACACACAAAAACAAAGAAGAAAAGCCAGGTATATCCATTCTATTGCAAACAGTTCATGTCCCGCAATGTACCCTTCGTCCAACAAAAATATGAAGTGTCGATGGAGTTTACTTTTGTGAAATATACCAAGCTAAAAGATTTTGTTCCCTAAAATCAATAATGAAATTGTAAACTCAATAAAAAGTGGTCATTGCTTTCCATGGGCGTTTCAACTTCTTGCTATGGAAGTGCTAATGACCTTCATTTGTTTTTCTTAATGCTTCTGTTCTTTCCACCACGGGTTCTAGTCTATTGTTGTTTCTGTAGCTGACCAAAATAATATTAAAGATGTAACTTCCAACACAAAGAATCATCTAATCTTGCTGGTTAAATCATTAGTGTGATTGGAAAAGTACTAGTTGATGTTCATCGCCTGGACGATCATCATGCCGACTAGTACTCCCAGCACTATGTCTTGTATGCTTCTTAGCTCACCTCTCTGCTCCCTTCTCTTGTTGACTAGTATTGCTCCTAGTACGTGCCCCGATATGTTAGAGGGAAAATAAACTCTTAAGCTAATAGCCATTTCTAACAAATCGATAATTTAGTGAATAAACAAATGATATATAACCTTCTGTGGTGGCTGACTTTTTCCTATGGGCTCTCCTGTAGTATTATGCCTGCTCGTTCGTTGCTTCTGGTAAAAACAAAATAACAACTGTAGGTTATTAACTCTAATAACTATATCAAGAACACATAATCAGAGATGCTAATTACCTTTGGGGGTTGACCACCTTGGTCATCATCTCCATCATCATCGGCTCCATCTTCTCCGTCTTCCCCATCATCGTTCCCATCATTGTCCATATCATCGTCGTCATCCTCCTCATTAGATTGAGATTCTACCATGTCGGCTGGGGGGTTAGTACAAGTGCTCCTATAATGCCCATTCCTTAGCCCGCAGTTCCCACACTTTTTTTTTCTTAAGTTGTTTTTCCCTTTTACTTTCCTACAACCCTTAAACCTCACTTGATTTGGGTTCAATACATCTTCGAACTTGTCTGGTATGACAAACCTTTCTCTCTCGGCGGGAATTTTCTTTACCATCTCCAACTTGTTACACGCTGTGGTCAACTCATCTTGAGCCATTCGATAAGAGAGAGGAGTGTCTGCTCCTAATAAGCAGAATCGTTGAGCCATGAACTGTAGTGACTCGTACCTAATGCTGAAACTGCTGTCATCCCCCAATGTACTTGGTTCTGGCAGAGTGTTTAGGGACTTTGGGTTCTTCGAGCAACGTCTGAGTACCAGTTTTTCAGGAATAGTCTTCACTTTTTCTTCTTTGAGAACAAAGATCATATGAACGCAGGGTATCCCAATACTCTTAAACTTTTGACAACTGCACTCCATATTGCTTGTTTCAATGTTGTATTTCACCTCTATGACCTTCTCTTTGTTGAACATGGTAACAGTGTAGGTGTGTAGGTTCCCCTCTTCAGTTTGGTTACCCTTAATGACTCCATTAACCTCCTCCAACTCATTTTTTAACAAAAGAAATGCAGCCTTTGAGAAAAGCTTTGTTGCACTTTGCTCGAGGGGATTTAGGATTGAATTCTTTATTGGAACTACACCATAATTAGACTCAAAATCTAATCTAATCTCTGTCTCTCTCATGTCCTTGAGGCACGGGTCGTATTGAGTGAAAAGGTCAAGCAAACAGAACCTCTCATTTTCATACCTTGCAACAACCGCATTTATGCTTTCACATCTTGATGTGGTTGTCAACCCAGCAAAGAAATGTGAGCGCAAGTATGTGTCCGCCCATTCGTTGCGTCTCCCAAATAGGTTTTTCGACACCCATTGGTTGTTCTGGAGTTCGCATTCCTCTACCAATGCATTCCATTTCTCCTCAAATTCTTCTGGCTCGTACTCAGCAGTTACTAAATCTTCCATCGGGGTTCAAAGTCGGGTCAATTCTTCACCCTGCCAGTGATATTCTTGGACAAATGTCATGCATATGGCCGGTGTGTTGCATTTGGAAACACATTAGCAATAGCTTTCCTCATTGCTTTATCCCCATCCGTGACAACTGTACGTAGCGGAATGTCCCCCAACATTTCCTTCACTATCTTCAACACCCAAATATAGGTTTCGTCAGTCTCATTGGGCAACAGTGCACTCCCGAATAAGCAAGTTTTGAAGTGATGGTTGATACCTACAATGTCAAACAGAAACTCGGAAAAATCAGAATCTTTTGACCATCAAGAGAAAAGCTAAAATTGTGAGGAATATGTAAACAATGGTAGAGTTCATATAATCAGAAACTTGTGTTACTTTTGTTTAATGTTTTCAAACCCCATGTTCAAGACATTTTTACATTAAATCACAAACTAGTAGTTGTTGTTTATTGCTAGATAGGAATTAGAAATAGCTAGCAGCCTCCACAATCCTCGAATAAAAAAAGAAGCGAATCATAAGTAAAAGAGGAAGGCTCAAAACCCACACATTGGAAAAGTTATTCGAAGTTTGTATCTTAATTAGCAATTTATGTTGCTATTTTCTAGATGCCATTATGTGTCTTCAAACAACAAAGCAAAGGATAATACTTAGAGGGCATACTAGGATGGCGTACCTGTAAAAATTACCAGTGGCATATTGTAAATGTTTTTTAGGTACGTTGTGTCAAATGCGAGCAACTCTCCAAAACACGAAATGTCGGCTCTGCAAATGATGTCAGCCCAAAATAAAAAATGGATCATTTTTTCCTCATTAGTAGTGTATCGGAGGAGGAAGTGTGGGTCTGTGATTTTCTTTGATTCTAGATAGGCGAGTGCAGTTGCTGCATCACCCTCGCTGATTCTCTCAGCGCGGTCTTTGGTGCTGAAATTTAAGCCATCTTTAACTGTATACCCAAGTTTTTCATGCCCTCCAGCACAATGCACAGCAAGCTTAATGGCCTGAGAAGGTTTCATTCCGACATCCTTTTTAAATCGGAGGTCTACCTTGTCTGCTTCTGTTAATCCTCGATGCGACCTCAAGTAATGTACCTGATTCTGCCTAACTGGGTCATGGGTGTGTTGTGGTTTAAATATATTAGCAACCCACTTATTGTTTTTCTTGTTCAAGCTCACACGAAACCTATCCCTGCACTGAAATCTGATCTCCATAAGCGACTCCCTCTTTTGTGGACCTTTATGTGCTTCTCTAACTCCCTCACAAGAACACACGAAGGCTGCACTTGTTACCTCTCCCTTGACGTTCTTAACCTTCCTTGAGCGACGGACAGAAAACCCCCAACTCTTAGCATACTTGTTGTAGAACGTATATGCATCCTCAAAATCATTGAATTCCTAACCGATAAAAGGAGAATTTTGAATAACGTTTGTTTCATCCTCCTGTACAGTAGGACCATCATTGTCAGAGGTCATTGTTTCTGGTATGATTTCAACATCGTTGTCTTCATTGTTGTTGATATTATCTCCCTCTTCCTCCATTGGTGTGCCGTCTTTTTGCTGTTTGTGGGGAGGGGCTGAATCGGGAGCAAAGCAGGAGAGAGGTCTTTTTGTTGTTGTTGTTAACCTAATTCGTTTTTCACGTGTTATTAGTTTTTTCTATTTTTCCCCGTCATGGTGTCCAGTTTTTTTTTCATTTTAGTACTTTAATTTTTTATTATATTGTTTCCCGTTATGGTTACTAGTTGGATAAAGAATGCAGCTAATTAGTTGGATAAAGAATGCAACTAATAAAGAATACTTGAATTACCGGGGAAAAAATTAATAAAGAATGCTTGCGCGTGATATATGGTAGATTCATCTTCCAAATAGGTGATACAGACTGCTTCCATGTTAATTATTACCCGTATAAAATATTATTTTTCTTTTCTATGTGGAGGTTAATGAGGAAGATAAAGTTTCCAGTATCCTTATAGAGAAAAACACTCACCCGTTGGCCCTATTTTAAGATGCTAACTCCTTTTCTGCATTCACCAGGAGCTCATTTAGGATAGCAGTACAGGAGCTCGGTTAGGGGACAGAAACCAGGAGCAATATGCAGAATGATAAGGATGGCAGGATGATGACAAAACGCAAGACCAGAAGTTCTTCCAAATTAATGGTTCGTCAATTTGCATTCTTTTTCCCCCCTTTTCTCCATCGTTGGCAGGTTATTCTTCCAAACTAAATAAGGCATTGTGTTTTTATTGCGATGAATTCTTTGCTGGAGAAGGATGAATCTTGAGGAAAGAAAGATAGAACTAAAGATGGTGAGATCCAAATTGATGGTGATTTGCAGGCAGATTGGAATGACTTAGTTTGGAAAGGCCGTACCAGATTTTCTTACTTACAATTCGCCAAGAAGGTATACTAATCTAGCCCACCAATTTTCCCCTCTTAGAGCAAAATCAATTGTTTTTATCCTTATGTTTCGTCTTCTATTGTAGGGTGAAACAAAGTTTACACTTCCAACACATCTCGAGTACACTAGAGAGGAAGTGAACCTTGCCCACTACATATTTGCGAAGGATATTCCACAAAAGAAAGTCCTAGTCGAAACCATGATGCAATCCTATACACGAAAGGTGTTGAGGTCCCTCTGCCCTAAGTCTATTGTCGATGATGATGTAATTATAGCCATGGCTTGCCAATTGAACCTGGAGGAAGTTTGGAGGGATGTTGGAGATGGAAGAGTAGTCTATTATCTGCCTGCTGAACTACAAGTATAGTCCCATTTACTTTGTATATTTATTTTAGGTGCAATATTCCGTTTCTCCTATTAAATAGGATGAATGTTTTATCTTCTATTTTAAATTAACCATGATCAGGAAATGGTAATTAACTATAGCATGACATCAAAAAAAGCTCTAGAGTGTTACGGTGCAAATTTCTTGGCAAGAGCTCACACGTGCAGAAATGTTTCTTCTTAACAATTCCTTTCTTGTTTCATTGAAATATTCCTCAATTACTGTTTCTAGCTACTTTTTGAATTGGATATGCGAATAAATTAGATGTTCCATCAAGCTTTTGATATTTCTGTAAATTGTATTTTACAATGCTCAGCTGGGTTTGGTCTTTCTCGTCGTTATTTAGGTGTGTCTGCCCATGAAATATGCAATGGACGGTGATGCACTTCACTGGTATTTAGCTGTCATCACGGCAAACAAGTCCATCTATTGGATTTGTATCCTTCTAAAAAGCGCCAAAGATCTCGTAGAAAAGCAGTAGTAACTATGGTATGGTTTGACCTCCTTATCTGAATACAGTTATATCTCTAAATTGATTTGTGTTTTCATCTATTTCAAATAAAGTGATTACTGCTTATGTAGATCGAATTTTTTTATGGCTTGTTTGAGGATCTTTATCGGCAAGTGGAACCAACACTTGATCCACCTGTGGCGGAACAATTTTCTTTGACAATTCCTTCAATTCCCAAACAACGTCACGAGTAAGAATCGTTCGCTGTGAATAAATTAGAAACATACTTAGATACCCACAACTCATATGCTGCATCTTATTTATGTAGGTCTGATAGTGGGGTTTGGGTGTGCTCATGGATGATGGGTGAATCTTGGGATGCTTCTTATAAGATATGGGTAAGCGAGAATTCTCCTACTTGGCCTTGAAGAAAACAACCTTTCGAAACAGCTACTAAGCCTCATTGTCATTGTCACACTGTTGCAGCCATGCAGAGATATAAGGAGAATGCAACTAGCTTTGTATCTGGTCCAACAACCTACAAATTACATAATACATGTCGTCATCGAGGAAGCAAATAGGAATGCATCGAGATTTGTTGCCCAGACTCGTAGGTACAAGGAAGAAAGCCAAAAGAGCGTAATCCAGAACTAGAAGATTCATAGGGAGATAGTGGTTCATTTCTCCTGCAGTAGTATATTCTGGATATTGGTTCCTGCAAACGTTTATGAATTTTTTGGTTGATTAGTTCTCCTGCCAGTACTCTAGTTTTGTTTCCCTTTTCATTTTCGTTGAGAACCAAAACAATACCCTTGAATTGTTTGAATTGTCTGCTTGTCTCGTTCCCTTTTCATGTTTGTTGAGAACCAAAACAATACCCTTGAATTGTTTGACTTGTCTGTCCACGTGTAAATCATCTGCCAATACTACCAGTCCAAAAATGCCTTTCTTTGGTGAGATCCCAGAGCCCAAGAGGCACAAATTGATCAACCAATACTTTCCTTTTTTGAGTGTGAATCCGTGTTTGATATGGATTCAAGTTTCAGTGCTTTTTTGTAATGAATCGGTCGTTGTATCGAAGCCATTCAACTTAAGGGTCATTGAAACTCTTTGACTTTGTGGAGATATTTAGTTGTCCTGCTATGATTTAAAGACAAATTAGTTGTAGCCGACTTTAAGCTACAAGGTCTAGTTGGAGAAGATACTATATATACATTATCAATCTACCACTATCTCTACCACTATGTCGATACGATCCAGCTCTGAGCAACTAAAAACACTTGTTATTGGGTTAAAATTTTGTTATTGAAGATATTTGTTGGATCCAACATGGTTAGGTTTGCTCCGATGAACGCATACATCTCTGGCGTCCTCCGGTGGCAAGATATGAGATATCCAAAGGCCAAAGCCAAGAATTGGCACGTTTTTTGGGCCGAAATAAAGATAAACAAAAAAGGCCACTGACCAGACGAAAGGTCAAAGTCGTCTTCTTCTATACAATCCCAGTCCCTTCAATCCCATAATGAAATCACGGCAGTTAAGGCTCAGCCTAGGCGTCTTCTTTAAGCCTTATCTTAGCTGAACAAGCATCAGGAACAAAGCCGCAAAAACGTGAACCAACATTCGGATTTAAGAAAAAATAAAGGTAAACACCAAAACCAATCTAAAATGAATTCAATTGGGATCAAAGTGATAGTAAAACCGACCGACTACCAATAAAAGTATAAAACCGACCGACTACCAATAAAAAAAACAACTACTTTTCTAAAAATGAATCAAATAAACTCTTTTGGCATTTTGAGCTGATTTTCCCCTTGAAATGTCTTTCATAAACGGCCCTTGCTTCAGCAATAATTTCAGGGCGCCTTGTATTTGAGAGATATTTGACTAAACTTATGGCCAAGGATAGTCGACCTCTATTACTACAAACCTGCACCAAATTTAGAACATTAATCTTAATATGTTGATTTGGATTTGATAGTGTAGAATCTCACGTGGATGGAATCATATTTAGAAGGAAAGGATTTTATTATACCACCATATACGAATTATTATCAGCCTCTTCGTGCAACATCCACTGATAGACGTAAAACCCGCACTCATAGCTACATGGAAAAATAGCATTTATTATTGAAAATAAGATTGTGAATCGAAATGAAATAATCAAAATACTCAAAGAAATACTAACTCATCAATTTGCTTAGAAACGTATGGAGGACTTATGATTTGGAACTTATGCACTTTGGGCACTTCATAGGTTGATGGCTTGTCTGGAAATTCTTGAAGCATCTTTTAAAAGAATTTCAACTGTAACAACAAACTTAACCACGTAACTATTACAGTACAAAAATTAAAAAAGAAAAGAAAATTGAGTTACTAAATTTACACGAAGGGAATAGTTTGATCATCCACCATTCCGTGCACCCTTTTCCTATAATTTTCCAGCAAACCCAAATCATTAGGCAAAGAGTCCACTACATGCACTACCTTTCGTTCCATGAAAGCCACAATAAGAAACCAATGGCAGTTCTCATCATTCATTGGCAAATATATATGAAATAAATAAACAAGTAAATGATGACGAAAGAATGAATGGACTATACACTAAAGGGCAAAACATTAAAAGAATAGGGAACTCTGGAAAATTTACTAATATTATTACACCATACCTTGGTGCATTCAAAGGTGCCGCCAAGATATAGGTTCTTATAATTTTCAACGGCTTTTTTTGGAGTCCACCCCATTTTCACAACCAAATCCTGGGTAGCAGTTCACATTCACTATTCAACTTTGGGAGAAAGAAAAAAGTAAACTTACTGTAAAGAGCTTTCCATAATTGTTGCTTACCTCAAAATTGGATGGAAGGTACCAAGGTCCCTTTTCCCCCCAAGCCCTAACATCAACAACTAATTTACAAGCTACAGTAGTCAAAATCTAAAATAAGAAAAACCCAAGATTAGTATAGCTAATATGTGGTCAAGTATGCCTTACCAAAACAGAACTACAAAATACTTACATAACCATGAAGCCACATTTCCAACAGCAAGTCCTTCAGTTCTAGACGACTTAAACTATGACCAAAATTCTCAATAAGCCATTTATCATCTTGTAGACCATCACCAAAGATGAAACACGCAATGGAACGATCCTCATCATTATCTAACACCATTATTGCAGTCACCGGAAATTTCACCTACGATTTGAATTTGCCAAAACTTACAATACATAGGTACATCATAAACATTTTCAAATCATACAGGTGTAATTTCTTCAAATAAATTCTATATACCTTCCCCGACACATTTATATATACCACGACCGCATTTTTTGGCCTCTTGTGTGAATCATCGCCATCTGCGTCTGAGTCGGAATCTATATAAATAAGTCATTTTACGCTAGGTGTGACAGGAACATTAGTGGGAGCTGAATTTCCAGATGCAGTCGCCGGAAATTCCACCTACGATTTGAATTTAACAAAAATTACAATACATAGGTACATTATAAACATTTTAAAATGACACAAGTGCAAATTGTTTAAATAAATTCTATATACCTTCACCGACTCATTTAAATCTTCCATGACCTCATATTTTTGCCTTTTGTGTGAACAATCGCTATCGCGATCTGAGTCTGGGTTTGAATCAACACAATAAACTCTTTTTACGGTAGGCGTGACAGGAACATCAGTGGGAGGTGAACTTCCAGATGCTTGATCAACAAAGCGTTTCGACATCCTCTTTAGCACTTGAAATTCAGTATCAGTTTTCATTATCATTGCAGTCAAAGATTTAATCTTATCATACAACTCAGTGAACGTCGTCTCCATGACTCGAAAGGTAGTCGATATAGATCCAATAACTTCCTTAGTATCATGGCTTGACATGCTAAACAACAAATTTTTCCCACATAAAACAATAAATAACTAAGGACTTACATAATTGTAGGGAATTAAAGGAGCATCAAGTCATAAACAAACAAAAATCAAAGCGGCTTAAGGAGCGAATAAAGACAGCGCATACATGAAAGAAAAAAGGTTGTAGGAAAGGAACAACACAAACGACCAAAAAAAAGAGCTATTTTAGTTGTTGCACTGTACCGAGATTTCTCCATTGCAATGAGTTTATCTCCCCGCCAACAGAGAAGAAAAGCCTTACTTTTGCTAAAGTCACCAGGGAGAATGACAGGAGTTATTTTTTACAAGGTAAACTCTAGGCTTGGCGCCCATTTATATAGACTGCCAAACAAACCTAATTTATTAATACAATTACGTCCAAAAAAAGAATTCCTCTATTGACACCTAAACTGATCCAACTAAGGAAAGCAAGCCTATTAACAAGGAGTACATATTAAATCCCCACCAATGACAAGCCTATTTACAAGCATATTCCTCTATTGCTTCTGGCTCCACCACCGAACGAGGGAGGCCATCTCCACTGGCTATAAAGAACACCTGAAGAATGAAAATGAATTTATCAGTAGCCAACCTAGCACTGTTTCTTGATTGACCAAAAAAAATTTCGGCCATCACTATTAATGAACCGAACACATACGTAATTACACATATCACATATGCATTGGAGAGAGAGAGAGAGAGAGAGAGAGAGAGAGAGAGAGAGGGAGAGA
Organism: Linum trigynum; assembly: GCA_964030455.1. Taxonomy (NCBI): domain Eukaryota; kingdom Viridiplantae; phylum Streptophyta; class Magnoliopsida; order Malpighiales; family Linaceae; genus Linum; species Linum trigynum. The sequence goes on from OZ034814.1 coordinate 12,262,346, forward strand.
GAGAGAAAGAGAGACAGAGACAGAGGAAATGATAGACCTTCAAGATATCGAAGTCTTCTTCCATCATAACAACATATGAATCAGAGAATGCACGAGAGGGGCCTCAGTTAAGCAACACCCAAACATATCCCTAGTGTAGCAAGATAATGTGTACAAATTATATACAAGCTATAATGGAAGGTTTGCGAATTCAAAGTACAAAAGAGAATTTGAAGACCTACCAACGATGCTCGGCAAACGCTTAACAACACCGAGTCTCTGAATTTATCATCAATCAATCGGCATATCACATCAAGAACCTGAAAATAGTGCAAGTTCAGCTAAGAGAAGCAAGCAAGACAAACAAAGAGGAGGCTCCACTGAAGTTGACAGTCTTACATTATCTGTTTGAAGAAGGAAATTTCCCAAGCGAGAAGATCCAACATCACCAATTTGTAAAAACCAAACAAGAATCTCTCTCTGAGATCCCAATAGATTACTCTGGCACCTGCCAAGTGACATTCGAAAAAAAAGACACCAGGGAGGTCAGTTCTACAAAAAGAAGGCAGAATGAGAGAATACATACAAGATTGATAATAATAAAAACTTGATTGAAAGCTAGCAACAACTTAAGCCATCACATTATTCAGAGTTGTGTAAGTGGTTAATTACAAACTGTAAAGAAAAGGTTTTATTAGATGAATGATGTATGCTAATATCTCTTTAAATCTTGAGAAGCAGAAGGCAGTTCTTTCAATAATGGTTCATTATAGAGATATCAAGCATTCTCCAAAGAGTGAGTTCTTCACATCAACGGTTCCAGTTGTTAAAAAGTCATTCAAAAACCAATCTTTCACAAAAGTCAACCATGCTCTGAGCCTCGAAAGACGACGAATTATCACAGATTCTGTATAGCGAGTTAACGGAGGAATGGGCGGGATATAGATTATACCTAACTGACTCAACAGTTTCCGCAGAGAGGAATCCAGGTTGTGAAAAATTATAGACAGCAGCACCTGTAGATGTGTAATACCTAACTGACTCAACTATTGATGCCGCTTGCCTCTTCTGCAGGGACAAAGGTTCCCAGTCCTGCACAAACAACAGGAAACACAAAGGTTCCCAATCTTGCATACCCCAGCAACTATTTTCAAGTTCACATGTTTCGCAAATTACCCTATTGTGGTTGTTCATGTTTAATTCAGTGCGTTTAACAATTGCATAGTACAGCTTTAAGTGATCAAGGTGAATCTAATTGAGGCTTGCACTAGAAATCATCCACCACAACTACGGACTAACCTCAAGGTCAAAAGCACGACCAGTCCATCCCAAAATGTGATCATGCTGAGAAATCACCCAGTCAATAAAAAAAGGTTCAAAAACTTCTGCAATCTGCACATGGGCAAAGGGAGACAGTGAATCTTAATGTGTTATTGCTACCAATGAAATCAGACATCCCATAAACATCCAAAGAAAATTTAAAAGACAAATTTGACCTAGTACAACTTCTACTTCTGCAATTTCAAGTAAGCCCCATTATTCATACCTATCAAAGTTTATGCCATCAGTCTCGTTCGTCTACTCTGGCTGCTGCTGTTGGTATTCGCACTTTTCGTTGGCCATCAACGGTAGCGTACCTCCCCACCGCTATCGGCGATCCGCACTTTGGCCCACCTCTTGAGTCTGCACTATTCACTTCTCCGATCATCCCTTCCTCATCCGCCTCTCGAGCACAAGATTCAATCCATCATGCCTCGAACAGGTCACTCTCTTAATCCAGAGAGGGATTAAACATCGATGGGAAGTGCAAAATCCAATTGCTTCAATCGATAGCCAGGATGAGAGGAGAGGGTTGGTCAGCCACTACAGACAGCAATTGGAAAGGGGGTTTGAGCATTGACATGAGTGGCAAAAGGAATAAATCACCAAACTAAAATTGTAAGTAAATATAACGTAATGGATTGGAGACATGATTAGAATAAAATTTGGTACTATAATTCGAAAATATGTTGAAAAGTTTGTTTAGGGGTTAAAGGGTACGCATAAAAAAGTAATAGGACCAACTAATCATTTAAAAATTGTAAAAATTAAATAATTTAATTCCAATTAATAAACACCATTAGATTAGATCTACGGTGTAGAAATCCTGTCGCATAGTATGTGTCTGACGCATACGAGTGTGACCTATATATATTACGTACGTACCAACGAATTGCATTAACAAAGATATCACGTCTGTATTAATCTGGGAAGTTACTTGATCACTCGTGCGGAAAGATGGATTCATCAACAGCATTATATGGGATTTTTCAAGAAATAGCACCATTAATTTTATTTTACAAATACAGCACCCAGCTCACAGAAATTCCAAAAATAGCACCGTCGGCAGTTTACAAGAAAATGGTAAAATTTATAAGCGATAATTCATATATATATTACATACGTACCAACGAATTGCATTTACAAAGATACCATGTTTGCATTAATCTGGGAAGCTGTTTGATCACTCGTGCGGAAAGATGGATTCATCATCAACATTATATGAGATTTTTCCAGAAATAGACCATTAAAAAAAATTACAAAAATAACACCTAGCTCATAGAAATTCTAAAAATAGCACCTTTATTTTAAAAACGCACCTCCAAGGTGTGGTTTACATGTGAACTGCTCGTCCAAGGTGCGTTTTATATGTAAACCACATCCTGAGAGAGCGGTTTAAGGTTCTGGGCCAAAACTGCATCTTGGCCATGCGGTTTTGTGTCTGACCTAATAGAACCGCATGGCCTAGGTGTGTTTCTTTGGCTGACCTAGCAAAACCGCACGCTGAGGATGCGGTTCTGTGTCTCCAACACAAATTGTACCCTTAACATGCATTTTTGCCCTTGCCGACACACAAACTGCCCCCCCCCCCCCCCCACCATGCAGTTTGTGTGTTTTCCCCATTTTCCCGACATCCACCATGTTGCCATGCAGGTTGACAGACGTGGGGCTGCATGACAGATGAAAACCGCACCCTCCCAATGCGGTTTTCATTGATGATTTTGCCTATAAAAGGCAGCCCCGGGAAACCTCTTCTCTTCATACCTCTCCTTCAGATGCTCCCAAGCCCAAAATTAGACGATGAACATTGCCCCGCCAACCTCCCTCACAGCTTTGAGAGATGAATTGCACAAATGGTGGTAGGTATTAGCTAGGCAAGCGGATGCCCAGCTCAATTACCTCATCTCATCCCAACTACCAAGGAGGATCCTAAGCCATCCAAAACTAATTAAATTGCTCGACTTCTTGGAGAACACTCCTCCGATCATGCCTATGAGATAGACACGAGCATATCTTTCCTTCACTTCCTCTGGACTTTCCGCGGTGAGGGGCACCCCATTTTTTGCGGGATCGTGAAGGTTTCTAAAATACTTCGTCAACCAAGTGATTGATACTTGGTGTTTCCTCAATGGTGGCATGCGATCCATCGCATCAACGCTCCCCTTGATTGATACTTGGTGTTTCCTCAAAGTTGAAACAATGTGTCTCCTTTCGCCATCTCTCCACCAATGCGGTGATGAGTTGACGATCGATTTTTATGCCTACAAAATGCCTAATTGACTCCAACCGTGCCCTTTTGAGAAAGGGCAAGATAACGTCGTTCCATGGGAGCACATTGGTCATACCCCTGTAGCGGAGTATTTGTTGTGCCTCCTAGCAAAAATTTTAACGTTATTTATGATATATTAGTAACAGTTTTTTCTTATAACTAACTTAATTAAAATAAATTATTTAACAAAAAAATTTAAATAATTGATGGTTTTTTCCAAGATATATACATAATTTTATAAAACAAACATACTCAATTAATTAACATAAATAACATTCTAAATGAATAATAATTTAAAGATATATATACATATTCAAATATTTGAAATTAATAAAATTCATTTCGTACACATAAATCGTATTGGTTGTTTGGTAAATAATTTAATCGTATTGGTTGTTTTAAATAATTTAATCGAATACAATGCAACACTCGTTAGACTTGTAGAAGAGGTATACATCTTCTTAGAAACACAGCCTTTTTGACAAAAAAGGGGGGATCCGAGGATCGCTTAAAACCCGATTTTCCCAGGGAATGGGAGGATCACGATAATTGCTTAAAATCTCATTTCCGTAGACATGCATATCTTTATAAAGAGTCGAAGTAAGTGACGCTATGTATTCAATTAAATTATTGAAAGCAACCAATATGATTAAAAATGATCAGATTTATTTTATATTCCACTAAGTACATTAGCAAAATAAAAGAAAGACAAATGTTGAAGAATTGTATGTACCTCGTGATCGTTCCAAACATCTTTTGAACGATGGTTGGGTTGGTCGTACAAGTCTGTTGGATCAATAGGCCCTTGATCAGCATAATACCGTTGGTTGTATATATTCACGTCGTCCCCAACCTACGAGAGATAACAACAAGGTTAGTACATAGATTGATTAAAAATGTTATAACAACAAAATTTTGGTAAAATGAGTACGTCCCGCTTGAAATTTATCATAATAAACTCCCTCTTCTTGGAACCACTCGTCCATTTTTTTGCGGAAGTCGGACAAAGATTCGGCGGGGTTTGAAGGAAAAACCAAAGAAAAGTTTTCTGATGGCAGATCGGACTTAGCCGCAACCAACAGACCATTATTTCCTAGGCTTTTGGGAGGGGGGGATGGATAGAGAGATAATTTTAGAGAGAGAGTGAAGAATGTGTTGTGGTATGAAAAAATGAGGGGATAATTTATACTTGCAGACCGCACCCTCCAGGGGCGGTTTAGTAATTTTGACCTTGCCAAAACCGCATATGGAGGGTGCGGTTCACGGAATCCGAGGCGCAAAAATGCATCAGGAGGATGTGGTCTTCAATCCTCTACACGGATTGCTGAGGTGGTGTGCGGTCTGTCGTTGGATCGCCGTCTAATCCAACGGTCTTGGGGGCCGATGCGTCGGAAATTAAAACCGCACGCTGATGATGCGGTCTTCTGGTTGACGTGGCAAGGACCTCACCCCCAAGGTGCTGTTTGAAAATAAGGGTGCTATTTTTGTAATTTCAATGGGCTGGGTGCTATTTTTATAATTTTTTTAAAATGGTGCTATTATTGGAAAAATCCCGCATTATATTGCCCATTCTGCAAGCGACGGAGGAGCCGTCACATAAGCATACGAGCTTCGTGGTTCAGTTCCATAACCTTCATATTCGGGAACTGGTTAGTTCAGCTTTTTCATGTGTACAAGGAGACTAATTTCTTGGTCGACTATTTGGCCCATAATGTTTTTTTTTTACGTTTGGGGTCCATTTGATTCCCCTGTTGACCCCAATGTTCGATATTGGACTATGTATAACATTACAGGAGTAATCACCCCCTCGTCATATTAATGTTATGAAGTAGATACGTTTTGTGTCCTTTTTCTTTCAAAATATAAACCATCTTTCTACCACCTTGTATAGGGTGGCAACTGGTGGTAGACAATGGTGAAAGATGTTAACTAATGGTTAGTATATTCCCACTATCATGTATATAATCATATTACACATTCATACTACTATGGTACACTTCCTTTTCATCATGGTATAATTGTATGTACTACCAAGAATTTTTTTATAAAAAGAGATATATGTTTGCTTTTTAATTAGGTGTTATCTATGTGATTCGAATGTGAAACTTCCTGTCAGGTTCGAGACCAATGGTAATACCACCGATCGCGATCACGGAAAACACCCTCTGACTCCCTGCGGTGACCCTCCCAATCAACCAATGGCGGGAACCTCGCCACCCACAAAGCTCCTTCAGCAACCTCCCCAGCTTCCCGATCGATCTGTGTCCTACCGACATTGAAGGCCGGATTTCTCTGGTTTGGGACTAGGGGGAGTAGAGATGATGAAGACAAGAGTTCATTAATGTGCAGGGGGAAGGGGAAGGGGATCCGTCCATTTGTTCTTTTTCTAATTAATTTATCTTTTTTTCTAATTAATTGATGTTAGACATAAATAATAAAATATTTAAAACTAAAACTGAAATTATGAGTTAATGAGGGGGCAATTGGATCATTTTCCCCCATTTAACGATCACTTAACGGATAATTAGATGGAAGGGTAAACTTGTTACGATTTAATATTAGAATGGTATGTTTGTGCAAAAATTTAGTAGAGGGGCACGTTTGTTAATCTGTCAATGTAGAGGGGTACAAAATGCTATTAACCCTAAAAAGAGTTGGGAGATTTTTTGAGAAATTGGAACGGTTATCTCATTATGATTTTGGATCTCCACTGGTTAAGAAGTACAAACACCCACATGAAAAGAAACTAAAGAAAGTGGGATAAATTGCAAGGTTGGTCACTGGGATTATAAAAAAGGTTCATGTTTAGTCACTACAAATATTTAATTCCATTCGTGGTCATTTGGTTTAGTAAAACTATCCAAATTTGGTCACTCTCCGTTAGTCTCCGTCCGTCTTCGTTAACATCGTTAGTTTTTTGCTAACGTGTCTAACAGACTTGCCTAATCAGCCAATGTCAACCGTTAAAAGTTGAAAACAGACCTGCCACGTCATCTAAACCAGCCATGTCATATAAATATCATAACCCAACCCAAAACCCATACATGTAGACTCCGTCCAGCTCTCTTCCCAAACCTAATACTCTCCTCGTCTCTTCCCCTGCCACCGATGGTTGGCACGACAGCACATCTCCTCTAGAGATTGACCAAGAGTTGTAGTAGAAAAGGTGGGTGTCGGCCTCCAAGAGATTGAAGGTGGTCTTCTCGTCGTCGCACTTCACCATGAACGGTATCTTCTCTCCTCTTCTTCAACAATAGCTCCATCGTAAGATCCACATTCACTACAGACTTCCCTTGCATCATCTGCTGCTCTGCTTTCATATTGTGCGGCTGGATCGGTCGGTCGTTGAGGAGCTCGCCAATGGTGCCTTTGGGGAGCACTCGTTACCCTGCCACAAACTTCCCGGAACTTCCACGCGATTCTCCTCAAGAAACCAGTGAGAATGTTTGTAACCTAGCGACTGTGGTGCTAGGGTTTCAGAAAAGAAGAGAAGCCGTGAATGTGGGAATCGGCAGATGCCTTCTCCATTTTCCATTGATCAGTATATATACAGAGGATTAATTACATAGTAAAGTAAGCTATTGTAGATTAATGGCTAAATCCAACTAACTATCAAAACTACGAATAAGGAGATGCCATATGTCAAGCGACCAATCCTAATTACAAAGTTCAAACAGACTAGCGAATGACATCGTTTGGTCACTTATTTATGTACCCGGTTTCCATAGCCGAGTCGGGTGAAAGGAAGCCCGACTCGCCTGCCCTGCATCTTCACTCTGTCACAGCTGCAGGATCTTCTTTTTTTTTCTTGAATGGCTATCACCACTGCATTTGTGCTTCATACTCCTCAAGCTGGTGAGTACATGTCATATACTCCCAGCTTGCGTAACAAAAACTGAAATCTGTCAACAGACAGCCCCTTAGTTAAGATATCTGCTAACAGGAATTCTGTGCTGACATGATGAAGATTCAATAGTCCTGATTTCAATATTTCTCGAATCACATGAAAGTCAACTTATATATGCTTAGTTCTCTCGCGAAATACCGGATTTTCAGCTATGTGGATGGTTGATTGATTATCACAGTAAACCTCAACATGATGAGGATGAGAGACTCCATAGAACTTAAGTAGAGACTTTAGCCATTGCACTTCACATGATAATTGAGGATGATCTTGAGACAGTCCCTTGCTTCTTACTCTTCTAAGTTATAATTGAGTTACCCAAAAAAGTGCAATAGCCTGTAATGAACTTCGTGGAATCAGGACAAGTAGCCCAATCTGAGTCACTGAAACCACTCAACTGTAAGCTTGTGTCTGAAGGAAACCATAACCCCTGACCTGGACACCCCTTAAGATACCTCAATATTCTGTGCAAAGCCTTCAATTGGACTGTTGTTGGACAATCCTGAAACTGACATAACTGTTGCACAGGGAAACATATATATGGTCTTGTGGATGTCAAGTACTGAAGCTGTCCAAGAATGTGCCTAAAACCAATTATATCTTCTAACAAAGTTCCATCAGAAGCAGATAGAGAAGTCTTCATGCTAATGGGAGTTTTGGCAGGTTGCACTCAAGGAAGTCAGCATGTTCAATCATCTCTAAACAGAACTTTCTCTGGAATAATGAAATCCCTTTAGATGTTCTGGTAATCTCCAAACATAGGAAGTACTTCAAATAACCTAGGTTCTTCACTTTGAATCCAGACTGCAATTGTCTTTTGATTGCTTCAATATCTTCCAAGCATGGACCAGCAAGGATGATATCATCTACATACACTACTAAGATGACAGTAGCACTCTTAAACACATAATAGTCTTCAAAAGACTGTAAACCCCATCTGACCAAGGAACTCAGTGAGTTTGATATACCACTACCTGCGAGCTTATTTCAGCCCATATAGGGATTTCTTCAATTTACACACCTTACCCTGCATGTGACTTAGCTCCATTAGCCCAGGAGGCAGCTCCACATAAATCCCCTCCTCTAAGTCACCATGCAGGAAAGCATTGCTAACATCCATTTGATGGAGATGTCATGAATGGATAAAGCCACTGCCAGAAGAAGATTGACAGAAGCCATCTTAGCAACTGGAGAGAATGTGTCAACATAATCATGGCAAAAAATATGAGTACAAACCTTAGCAACAACTCTAGCTTTGAACTTATGATAGGGCAAAAGCGTATATGCCTGAATCCTATCTCGTAGTAAAACCGGGAAGTCCGGGTATCATCTCTCAGGGACTGGTACAACCTTATATTCTATCAATATTATAGAGCAAACTATAGGTGAAAAGGTTTTAATGATGAAGCTCCTATATAATACTTAAACAAAACAAGCAACTAAAATTGTCGGGTTGAAATCAATGGGAGAGAGCTCTGGGAGAAACACCGGAATTCACTATCTATCATATTCAAATTAATTCATATATTCTAATCACTTTAATCCATATATCTACAGCCAGGATATCACTAATGTGCTAGCTATCCCTGTCGGGAATTACTACGGACTAAACAATTAAATCAAATCCTACTGTCATAGCTCAATGAGTTAATTATTTAGCCTGAAGACCGATATCCCAATCAAGACCGCATAGTATCTTATTTAATCCACTGTCGCTTCGATTAGTTACTATGTCACATGAAATATGTTCAGTCATTAGGGTTTCAGTTTCGCTAATAACCTAATTAACTACAAATCAATGTATTGGTGGCCAGTCAACACAAGGCATTGAGCAATTCCATGCAATAGAGATTGGAAGAAGAGAAATATGAATCAATCCATCAAGTATAGAAATAGTTACATCTTGTAATGTTTCCCCCAGAAATTGAGGTTTAGTTCATAACGAAAGCAAAAGATATAATCATGTCACGTTCTGTATGTCCCTGTTAATTCCTTCCAAAACGCTGCTGCTTCTCCCCAAAATTTCGTGTGTCCTCCTCTCCAGCTAAAGGACAATGGAGATGGGCCACCGAAAATCCACCTCCAAGTCCAATTCCCATTCCGTCTCCATACACAGGGAAAAGGGAATTAAATCCCTTCAATATGTGCTGGCCAGGGCTGGGAAAATAGACCAGACCGTTAGAAAAACTGTGGTCCAAACCGTACCGCACAGTTTGGTCTGGACCGTAGACCGTTAAGTATGGTTTGGTCTGGTCCATGGTCTGGTTTATTTTATGTTTTGATCTCTTGGTCTGGTCTGGTCTAGATCGCGGTTTACCGGACCAAACCGTGGACCCAACCTACTTGTCAATACGTGTTAATAGCTCATTCGATCACCCTCCCAATTCACACAACGACACCCAAATCTCAACTTTAATTTTGAGAATCTCGTCCCTCCTTCGTTGACACCACATTTAACCAGAGAGTAGAGATAATCGTGTCTCCATATGACATTATGTTAATGTTTATAAGGTTATGGTGCAAGTTTGTATGCTCTTACTTTGTATTTTTGTTATTTCTAAGATTTAGGATATCAAAATTATTCATGCATGTTAGGGATTAATGTTTTAAGGCAAATAACAATTATTTTTCTTGGTTATTGGTTCAATTTTTTGTGTGGTTGACTAAACAAATTATTCATTTTTCTTTGAGTATGGTCTATCTGGACCAGACAGACCAAACCAGACCGCACAGGCGTGGTCTGGACCGAACCGTATAGTCTATGGTCTGGTCTGTGGTCTATACTTCAGCCTCTCAGTCTGGACCATAGACCTTATATATGGTCTGGTATGGAACAGACCGCACCGTTTCCCAGCCATAGTGTCGGCCCTCACATTGATTGGGCTTGAGCCCAATTAATTAGGTTTTGCTCCAGAAGAGTTCAAGTCCCGATCTTTTAAACCTTAGTACTTTAGTTCATCCGTTACTCTTTCTCGTGGGTTGAAGAAAGCCATGCAAAACCGGTTTGGTTATGAGCTTTTTCACCCTTTGCCTGTGCATCCATATATTCTTATTTCCTTGTCCTGAAACACACCAAATCTCTAACACCGAAAGGTAATGGCTTTGTAACCATTCCATCGTCAATTGGCCTTCAAACAAGTATTATATGTCTCAAACATATCATGAAATAATCGCATTAAGCACATAATATCAATATGTTTTCGACAATTATCAACTTATCAACATGACCATTTGACAGAAATTAAGTCTTGTAAACTCACTTGCTACCAATTGGTTTGATACCTGGGGGCCTATCCACTATGTCTCGTGTCTGATTAGCATCAAGTGCTTGCACTTCTTCAGTCATTTCCTTTTTTCCAACAACCATGAGGAGTAGTCGGGTGGTAAGTTTGAGGATCGGCTCAGCAGCAAGAGAGAGAGACAAAGCAAAGGATCTGTGTCCTGCGGACAAGTTTGAATAGGTGATGGTGCTGGAAAGGGGATAGAGAAGTTTAGAATCAAAGGTACTGCTAGAAGAAGTAAGAAAAGAAGTGTGAAAGTCAGCAAGATGAGCTGGTTTCTAAATAGTTCGAGTCTGCTTTCTCAAGGCAATGGGAAGGGATCTTGAAGAAGAGGAACCAGGAGAAGAACTACCTAGAATGTGTGGAGAAGAGGTAGGTGAAATAGGTGAAGAAGGTGGAGAAGAATCAGAAGGAGAATGTGGAGTATAATCTGGATCAGTGGTTTCATGCAATGCAGTCAAAAACGCGATTTTACCTAGAAGCAGAAAATGAAAAATCGTAAAGCGTAGAAATGAATCGTAAAAGCGTAAGTTTTTTACGCATCCTGTAAAATAGCTAAAAATATTTTAAGTATGGCATGTATTGTGCAAAATGTGAGTGTAAAGATTTTAGATAAGTGAATACTTGCCTGCAATTCATGTTTAAAATGTAATTTCTCGGACATAAACTAATTTGTGTCGATTCTAATGTAGAGCAAACTGATGATATCTTAACAATGAGTTCATAAACATATATCATAATTCACAAATCACAAACGAGCTTAAGAATCCAAATTCTCACAAGCAGGTTTATGTTTATGTAATGAAACATGTTTACTAAACCAAGTTCTCACAAATTTCTTTAAGTTTACATAATGACATACATATTTACTAATCAAAGTTCTCGAAATCAACACTAGTATCCTCGCTCAATATACTTGAAATTTCAAATCATGCATAAAAGTAAAACACAACAAACAAATTGGTGAAATAGTGTCATTTCCATAAAGCTCACATAGAGCCAGTAAGTTATGAAGAATATATAAACATAAAAACTTAGTAACTGTAGAAATGGAGCAGTTCAAAGTAATGTATACTTGAAAAATGTCAGCCCAGATTTCAAACACAGTGGAGAGAATAAATCTGGTGATATCATGATAACCCATGTTTCACTTGGGTGTGATTTACAATTTGAGAATAAGAATTCATTGGGCCAATAAAAACAAGCACATAATCATCTTTCCTACTCATCATGAAAGCTTCTATCGATCATCATTGCATGATGTGCATCAACCCTAAACCACTAAATAGTAATTTTACAAACTGGAACTAGAAACAGGTAGCATTGCCAAAAAGCCCTCATTCTAACGCACAGTTTGAGGGATGAAGGGGAGAAATGAAAAGGGAAATGGGAACTGATGTTCCTTGATTGGGATGACGATGAGATTGACGAAGAACCCTACTAATCCCAGCACCACGAAGCCAATAGTTGTTCTGGTGCAAGTGGAGCAGTGGAGAGTGTCGTCGCTGGTGGATCGGTGGAGAGCCCTGGGGAGTGGCGAAGATGGCGACAGCCGCAACAGAGGGATATGGAGGTGCGGCTGATCTTGTTTCAAATTAGGGATTCATATGTTGGAGCATCCTTTCATAATTACTTTTTATTTTTGTTATTGACACCAAAACGGTGTCACTTTGATGCAAATGTTAATTTTTAGGACAATGCATGGAATCACATAGAAACGCGGTAAAAACGCGTTTTTATACGTTGTTACCAATTTTAACGCTTTTACGCACGATTTTTAATGCTTTTGTGAACTCAATGCTTTTATGTAGAATCTGAATCGTTTTAGTGACTTAGATACGTAAAATCGTACGTTTTACGACTTGAAATGCGATTTGACTGCATTGGTTTCATGAACATTGTGATCAGAAGGCAATAAAGGAGATGAATCTTCTGTGTAAAAGAGAGAGGAATGATTAGTTGGGGGTATCAACAGCAGGGGAAGAAGAGGGTGAAGGGCTGGTGTGTGGGAGAAAAGGAAACTCAGTTTCATTAAACTGAACATCCCTGTTAATGAAAACTTGTTGCTTATCAATGTCATAGAGTTTAAACCCTTTGATCCCAAAACTGTACCCCAGAAAAACTGCTTTCACTGCTCTAGGTGAGAATTTAGGCCTATTTGTGTCAACAACAATGGCAAAATCTAAGCAGCCAAACACGCTCAGACTACTATAATTAGGTGGTATACCATACAAGCATTCAAAAGGAGAGTTGTCTTCTAAAACAGGTCATGGAATTCAATTTATCAGATATGCAGCATGAAGAACCAAGTAACTCCAAAAACTAGTTGGTAACCCTCATTGGAACTTTAGTGACCTAGGAACATTTAGCAAATGTTGGTGCTTCCTCTAAACCCTTCCATTTTATTGAGTCATCTCATGAACTATTCCTTCCTTCTGATAAAACTCAATCATATAAAACTCATGTCCTTGGTCTGTTCTAATGACCTTAACTTGCTTCTCAAATTGAGTTTTCACCATTGCACAGAAGGATTGTAATGAAGAACGTGCTTGAGATTTAGAGCTCAATAAGTAAAGCCAAATACAACGACTTTGGTCATCCACAATAGTTAAGAAATACTGAAATCCATCATGAGAAATACATCCACAGGACCCCATAGGTCAGCATGAATAATGTCAAACACAGAATTGGACGTAGATGTACTTCTAGGAAATTATAGGAGTTTCTGTTTTGCCAAATGACATATCTCACAATCAAAACTCACATGTGAACTAATCTCATTACAAATTTTATTCACTGCTTGCAATCTAGAAAAAGACAGGTGGCCTAATCTTTGATGCCACAGACTGGAACTGGAACTAGTACTGATGTTTACTCCAAGAACTTGGGGGCTGCAAGTCTCTCCAGGGTGATTCTCTCCAAGAAGATACAGGCATCTACTTACTGGGATTAAACCAATACTCTGTTGAGATATGAGGTCTTGTATATGACAAAAGGTGGATTGAAACAAAAGCGAGACTGGGCAATTTTTGGTGAGTTGGCTGACTGAAATCAAGTTGTAAGAAAAGGAAGGTACTAGAAGCACATTATTTAAGAGAATACCACAAGGAAGCTTCACTATTCCTATATGAGTGGCTGGAGCATGATGACCATTTGGTAAAGTTACCAACATCTTCTATTTGCTTACATCTTAGGAAACGTTTAATAGAGTAGATAATATGGTCACTAGCTCCTGTATCTAGTACCCAAAACACCTCATCACCACACGACTTTAGGGTAGAGAGTGCTATTGTACCTGCCATTGCAGAGTTTTTCCTGGTCAGGGCAGAATTGGCTTGATTTGTGTTGTGAGCAGAAGGTAAATGAAGCAATACCTTAAGCCTTGTAAGTTCATCAAAAGTGAAACCAGAGAAAGTTGGTGATCCTAACTCAAGTTGACTAGCTGGACTAGTTGGACTGAAATTGCTTGCTCCTCCTAAAGAGTTCACCTCTGCTACATTAACATCAACCAAACACGCAAAACCCCTTCCTCGTCCTGGATTTTCCCCTGAGTTTGGAGTATTCCCCAACAAACCATTCTTCTTTGTAAGCTTCCAACAATCTTTCTTGACATGGTTGTCCCTTTTGCAATATCGACAAAATAATCCAGTTGGTTGACCATAATCAGCATGACCCTTATGGCCTTATCTCGAGGCTAGTTGTATTGAGATCTAGAGGCTGCCAATGTTGTTGCTAGTGCAATAGCTTCTTCTGATTTTCCAGCATTAGCTTTGGCCCCATTAAGCTGACTCTCCAGCTGAACCACAGAATGATACACACTATCCAAATTTAGAAGTGGATCTAACATGAGCATTTAAGTCTTGACCTGTTGATATTTTTCATTCAATCCAAGAAAAATACAATAACCCTTCCTCTCCCTTGATACATCATAATAGTTTCATAAGTATGAGATGCACAATCACAGTAAGGAATAGGAAGGCAATTATCAAGTTCATCCCAACAAAGATTCAAATTAGTGTGATACTCTCAAATAGACTCATTTCCTTGCTTAACTAGATCAATTTCTCCTGTAGATTTTCAATTCGAACAGAATCCCCTTGACTGAACTTACCCTTCAAGTAAGTCCAGGCCTCAGATGCAACCTTGATGTTTCACAGACTAGGCACAATATTATGAGACACAGAATTTCTAATCCAACAAACCACAATACCATTAACACGATCCCAGGTCCCGTAACTCGGATCAGTAACATGAGGTACCTTGATTGTGCCTACGATGAAGCCTAGCTTGTTCTGAGGGAGACTTCTATGGACTCGCTCCACAGAAGGTAGTTGTCATCTGTCAACTTGAAACCGATAATGGGTAGAAATGAATTGTCACTCTGGGAAAGGTAGAAAGAAACAAAGAGGAAAAGGGAAGAACGAGGTGGTACAGAAATCAAGCTGGTATGAGCCAACCAGACTCTGATACCATGTTAGCGAACTAACCACTTGGTCCCAATAACTTGAGTTGCTGGAGAGATTTGGGTCTGGTGGTCGATAGTGGCTATGGATCTCAAGCTGGTTGTTGAGGGGCGGACAACGGTAGAGACTGGGGATAATGACAACGACGGACTAGTCAAGGCCTCTCCCTCACCTTTCTGTACGCCGTCGAAGAAACCCAACCCCCCCCCCCCCCCAACCGACGAAGAAGAAAAGATGGGATTGTCACCAAGATTGGGTGGTCGAGTTTGTTGTCGGCATTGGGTTTGACAAAATCAAGTAGGCGAGATTCTCGTCGGGATTGGGTTAGGGAAAGGGGATTTGGAAATTTGGGTTTTTTTTTTGTGTTCTGGGCATTGGATCCCGGAAGAAAAATGAACAAGTAGAGAAGATGGATTTCTGGTGTGGAAATGGAAATGAGATAAAATTTATTTTGTTTGAGTGGGTCAGTTCCTTGGACGAGCTGGTTTAAGGGTTGGGTTGGATGAGGTGACATGGCGGGTTTTAATGATATGGCAGGTCGGGTTTCATTATTTCCAGGTTAAATTAGGTTGATTAGACCATTCTGTTAGCCACGTCATCAAACAACGAACTTAGCTAACAACGAAGGACGGAGACTAACGGAGAGTGGACAAATTTGGATTGTTTTACTAAATATAGTGACCATGAATAAAATTAAATATTTGTAGTGACTACATGAACCTTTTTTGTAATTCAAGTGACCAACCTTACAATTTACCCAAAGAAAGTGGTATGGAACACGTTTCTATTTAATATTATTTTATAATATCATTTTTGTAAAAGTAATATAATTTATATTCATTAGAGGTGTGGAGGAAGAATTTTTGACCTTTTCTTTTAAGGATAATTTTTTATTTGGGGGAAGTAAAAAGTTACTTTAGCCTAAAAATTATTGGACTTTGCTACGGTGACTTGCAAGTCACCGTAACTTGCACTTTTCGGTCAACCTCATTTAAGATTAGGTCGACCTAATATGTTTTTATTGTGTAAAAACAGTTTCATAGTGCCTACTTTGGAGATTCATATCTTACCATTGGCTTGATAGAAATTGGAGATTAATGGCTTGTTTTGAAGCTGGAGTGACCCTCTACACATTAAAGTACTTGGGAGCTCAATAGGAAGTCCATAAGACAATTTTTGAAAATGGCTATGCCAAAACTGGGAAACAGCCTGAAAATGGCCAAGTCTGGGAACGTGTTTGTGAAGCCTACTTTGGAGATCTTAAGCGACTAGCTGAAGCATTGTCTTCCTTTTATCGGTCGAGATGCGGCTGTTCTAGGGGTTTGGATCAAGAAGCGGCGGGGAAGGAGGCTGAGTTTTGTTGCTGGCTTTGCTGCCGATGCGTGGAGGTTGCGTCAGGGGAAGTGACGAAGATAGAGTAGGAGCTAGCGGGATGCAACTGCTTTGGCGTTGGTTTGAAGTTGCTGAGACTGGGATGGTAAGCAAAGACGTGGGAGCAGCGGGTCTAAATCAATTACGTCTGGTGATGGCCGGGGGGTGGGGCGGATTATGTTTGTGCAAAATAATAATAGAAGGGCACACTTGTTAACTTGTTAATTTGTTCATTTCCCTCCATTTTCTTTCCTTCCTTTAGAAACAATGGGTAACAGTATACCACCTCGATTTTTAAGTCAGGGGTCATTGTTAGGGAAGAGTCTGAATTTGGCAGGAAAATCAAAATCAGCTCATAGCTCAATACAAGCCCCAGTAAATCCTTACTGACTCCACACTCGAGTCTTCTGGTCCATCCAAATGGCTTTCCAATTGTGCTCGCTACCCACTCCAAACCTCATGCGACAAATATTCCAAAGAAACCCCAAATCCCGACCCATGTCGAGAGATTTTTAACCCTAGAAGCTATCGGCTAAATACCAGGCCTTCGTTTATGGAAAACACTGGTTTCCCAAATAATGCCACGACCCTGAATAGAATACCCAATTAGATGAAGCTTGAGAGGGAAATTGGAAAATAAGTATCTTATGACCGAATCGTAAGACCCTTACCATACCATCTCTCCCCCAAAATGGGTTTTTAATGCCCGAAGTGTAGGATCTTTGGCCTTGACCCAACGAACTGATCAATGAGCGAGTCCTTCCACAATTGTGCACCCTTCTCTTTCACCTCCTTATGGAGTCGAAAACCATCTTTAACTCTCTATGGGTGACAAAATTGAAGTCCATTCTCCAAAGTAACATCAAAGAGTTGTGGCCAGTTCGAGCCGTCACTAGTCAGCGTCTAGTCCGATGCTGAGGCAACCTTCTTCAATAGAAAATTCTAGATTTTGTATATAGAAAAGAGTAGAGAGAAAGAAGAGAAATCTGTATGTTTACTCCAGATCCTTATTAATCCATTGAAGTCTTCCAACTATGTTAAACCAGAACAAAGTTAAACATAACATGAAATCATTGTCCATTTCCATTTTTTTGGAAATGGCTACGACTAACTAAGTACTAGTGATGTTTTTGCACGGACTGGTTTACCCGAGAGGTTAAGGAGGAAAACTTAAGATCTTCTACACCTAAGTGCTCATGGGTTAGAACCCTATAGCCAACAAAATTTATTTTAATGCATTTATTTATTAGATTTTATTCTTTTATACGAAACCTCAACTTTTTGGTAATTTTGTAAAAAAAACGACCACAAATTTTCATCATGCATTTGATAACTAAGTATTGGACGGATAAGGAAATGCTCATTTTCGTCTTCTTCATCCAGAACTCGGTTAAACTCATCTAATGAGCCCAACGTTTTCTGGTTTGTGTTTGGATACTAACTTAATAGTTGATACTCAATACAATTCAATGAAAAATATTCCAAGCCTTCGAACAACACATATTAGGAGTAGATCCCAACCCTTAAAGCTAATTAATTAGAAAATGTAAGACAATGTTTAAACTATTAACGGCATTCGATTTCGAACGTGCCAAATGGTGCCGTTGACCTATAATTCCTTTTTGCAACGAGATTCAGTGAAAATGCGGTGATTATCTACAGAAACAAACAGGAAGGCCAAGAAGCTAAGAACAAAACGAACACATACATGAACGCAGATGCACTTTCCATATAACCACAGTTCAAAATTACAAATTCATTTCTTATATATATCCAGAGATTACCCCCCAAATGCATTAAACCAAGGGCGCCAACCAAATCTTCCAGAAAATCCCGATCCTCAATCAGATCTCATTCTGTTGAGCTGGTTCAACGCCGGCTGCAAGATGTTGTAAAGCACCCACAGAATTGCCGGCGCCACCACAATCAACAGCAGCTGTCCTCTGCTGTCGCTCCCCTCCGTCGCCGCCGCAATCCTCCCAATCTCCTCCACCGCCGCGGACGCCTCTGGCGCCACCGCCATCCCTGCCGCCGCCAGCCCGCCGCTGAGCCCAAGCCCAACAACCAGCCCCTTGGACCGCATCCTGTTGATCTGGTTCAGCGCCGGCTGAAGGATGTTGAACAGGACCCACGCGATGGCGGGGATCAAGGGTAAGAGGAGGGCGATTCCGCGGTTGTCGCTGCCGGTGGTTTCGGCGAGTTGGGCCAGCTGCTGGGCCGCGAAGGCCGGGTCGGATGACCCGAGGGTGGAGAACACCGCGCCGGCGAGGGCAGAGCTTGCTGTTAGGGTTAGGGATTTGGGGAGGAGGTTGGGGATGGAGATTGAGGAAATGGGTTTGGGCGAGGGGTGGGTGAGCTTGGTTGTGGAAATGGGGATTTGGGTTTTGGTCTGGGATAGGCACTTGGCGTTGAGGGTTGCCAGGGTCGCCATTGCTGCTGCCATTTCTGTAGAATTAGGGGGTCTTTGAGATAGTTTTTCAGTTCTTTTGTGTGGAGAGTTGGGGTTGCTTGGGAAAGTGGTTTGTTTGGGTGAAAGAAGAAGGAATGAGGGCCAATGGAAATGTGATATTGTGGATTCTTCTCTTATCCGGAGAGGGTTAGGATTGGTTAGATATGGACCTCTGGTTTCTTGTACTGTATGACCCACTTCCACCAATCTCTTATCACTTCCCTACTTTTTCCTTTTGCTTTTGCCACCTCGGATTACAGGTCTAAGAGGTCGAGCGTTTGGTATACTATTAGATTGCCCCCATTTTTAACAATTTGGCTACAATGCTACCAACCTCAAATTTGGGAATCTCCATTTTATCCATATTTACATTTACTTAAATGTGTACTTATCGAAGCCTTAATATAATTCGTTAATGTTAATTTTTGTATAGTTCGTCATTATTTTAAGATACAAATTTTCCGATAGAATTTTTTCAAATTTCGAGACCGAATTTTTTTGGCGAAAAAATTATGGACCTAATTTTGGTTTACACACAACACTTGAAAATGATAAAGCTAAAGGAGTTCACATAATAATTTAAATGATACAACTTAGAGGTTACACGCAACACTTGCTAGTGGTAAAGCTTAAAAATAACACACAACACTTGAAATGATAAAGATGAAACACATAACATGTCAATAATCGCCCAGAATGGAACAGTAATTCCCGTAATCTCCTCCTCCACCTTCATCTCCTCCTCCACTCTCATCTCCTCCTCCGGTCTGACTTGCGTTGGATGAATAGTTAGGAACAGAGTTGGGATCATCTTGATCATATCCTAGAATCCGGTTTTGCTGAATTTTGTAATACCTCCTCTTTCTTGGTGTCAACTTCGACAAGTCCTTTTCAAGAAGATCAAGGTTGTCCCGAAATAGGATATAATTAGTTATTGTTGTTGCTTGGTATTGATGTTGGGATGCTTTGTAATTCAATTTAAAGTTGTAGTTGCTGACAATTTGATTTGTAATTCAAGACCGTATTTTCAATTCAATAATATATTTTCCATTCTTAGTTCGAATTATTTTTGTGTACACAACTTCTAGATAATAAGCATAATTTTAAATAAAATGAAGTCAATTTAAGTCATCTTAGGAAATAAAATAAATTAACCAAACTATTAAACACAAATTAAATAGACAACCTTCACTTAATTAATACAAACATTAATTCACTAACCTTCACTTATTAATTATATAACCATCATTAATAAACACTTAATGAAAAATTAAAAAAAAAAAAAGAAGGGCGGGACAACCGCCAGGGACGGGCGGTGCGGTTGTTCCGCCGCATCACCAATCTGCTCCCCCATCAACCCCCATAAATGCCGACTCCTCCATTTCCAACTCCATATTTGGAGACCCAAATGGAGGCCACCCCCATTAATGCAGATTATTCCTTTTTTGCAGGTTGCATTGGAGAGCTTCCTCCCCCATTTATGAAGGCTCCCCCATTTATGGGGGCAGCATTGGAGTCAGCCTTAGTAGAATTGATGTATTGTATATACTTGCATTGTAAATTGATGTATAATATAAATACTTGTATTTTAAGATTATATTGTTTGATAGTTGTGATTGTAATTTTAGAAATAAAATGTGAAAATCATTTTTTAAGTGAGAGGTCATGTTTATCCTTTTTTTTTTACATACAAGAGTAATAATGCATAAAAGTTGATAGGGATATAAAGGGAAAGCAAAATGGAAAAACAATTTCAAAACACAATCTCACAAATTGTTGAGATTGTAAATCTTTCATATTAAATGATTTCAAGTGTCACATCATCAATCAAATACATACATTGATTTCATTTTGAAACAAAAAAAAAAGATACATTCTATACAATACATGCATTTATTAAATGCATAATTTAGATACGCATGTACCAAACGACCCCTCAAATTCTAGTCAAATGGAATCTTGATGGTATAATTTGATTAATGGTTGTTTAGTTGGTGGATTTGATGATAGATGTTTATCCAAACATTATTGTTTGTTTAAAATATTTAGAGGCAATAAATTCGTGGGACTCAATTCTTTAAATGGAATTGATCTGAAATTTGAAGTTCATTATTTGTGATCAACATATCCCTCATATTTCCTCTCTTTCTCATATTGGAAAGGGCAATAAATGTCAATTTCACTTCATACGTACAAATCTAATTAACAAAATCCATCATGAAGTCTATGAAACAAACAATAATGTTTTCAAGTCCATTATGAACTCAAACCCCTCATATATCCATGATTTCAAAACCCAAGTTTTACCAAAACCTTCATTTTACAAATCCAGGAAGCAAACGACTCGAAAGTTTGCTTCATGGACTTTGTCCAAACTTCAATGTTTGCTTCATGTATTTAGGGGCAACATATTTGTGCGACTCATGGATTTTGATGGTACAAATTCGTGGGTCTCTCAAACTTAAAAATCTCATCCATTTAGGTGGAAATTGATCATAGACTTTGAATTCCATCATTTGTGATCGACCTACCCTTCATATTTTCTTTCTCTTCTCATACCAATGAGGATAATAAAGGTCAATTTAACTTCATACATACAAATCGAACTAACAAAATTCGACATGAAATCAATGAAATAAACAATGGTGTTTTCAAGTTCAAGATGAATCCAAAACTCTCATTTATGTATTTTTTCTCAAAACCCAAAATTTACTATGAAGAAGAAGCTCCCGAACCACTTCCGACCTAACTTCGGACACTCTTTCAGGAAGTGTCCCGGAATATCTAGGCGCCTCTGAAGTGAGAGGCATTTATCGCTGGTTCCCATGGTGAAAAATATCTAAACAACTTGAATGAGGGCTCAACAGTATGTTGACGACACTTCAGTTTGAACAAAATATGAATCAGGAATACGGACGGTGACAGGCGCCCAAGTGAGCAGTTGCACGTCGAGAGAATCCCTTCAAGTATCGAGTCTAGCGGGAACCTTAACCCAAACTGAAAATATTCCCGATAAATCCCAAGCCATCGAGGACCCACCACGCCTACTCTAGTCATGCGGGAAGAAGGCGCATAGGTCCACGTTCGGGGTAGACCACAAGAAGTTATTAGCCGCTCCATCTGCCTCACTTTCACCGACGATAGTTGTCGGGGTCCAGCTTCTTGCACAGACAATTGACTAGTCTGTAGGGGTGCATGACCAAGGGGCTAGGTATCAGCCCATTCTCTAATCTTATACGAGCCATCATCCAGGGCGCCTGAATCAGAGGAGGTCGGAGAGGTCACCATCTCAAACGACGGCGAAGATCTAGGCGCATGGCCTAAAACGGGCGATTCAAGCATGATACTATCAATTCCCAAACCCTAGGACGGAACACTAATCGGGCCCCTTCCAAGGCGAATCATTCACTACAAGGTTCGAAAGGAGAGTTATAGCTAGGGGTGGGCAACGGGAAACGTGTATTTGGGTATACCCGTACCTGTCCAGTTTTTTAAGGGTTACGGGTACCCAAATACCCATATATTTTTTAACGGGATGGAATTTGGGATCAACAATCACTTGGGTATTGCAGGTATCCGTTATACCCGTTTGGGTATTGCGGGTGCCCGTTATACCCATTAGTCCAAAAAGCCCAAAACTCATTAGTGCAAAGAAGGGATTCGACTAGAATTTTGGAGTCAAAGAACAAAGAAGGTGATGCTCCTGTTTTGGAGCCAAAAAACTAAAGAATTTGTTGCTGTTTTGACAGCTTCTCTTTCACTCTTTTAGTGTTCAGATTATGTGGTTTTGTACGTTTGTTTTATTGTGTAATTGTTTGTAGGTTTCTCATATTAGACTTTTAACTCTCCTTAATTGTATGATTTGTGTGTTCATGGTGATGGTGGCAGCTTCTCATTTTAGGTGGGTTTGTTTAATTGTGTGTTAAAACTTTTGTAGGTCTTCCACCAATTGAACGGGTATTTACGGGTAGTATGGGTACTCGTTATTCGTCCCGTACGGTTAATGGGTACCCGTTAACCCATACGGGTTTGGGAATGGGATGGAGATTGCACTCTAAATGGAATTGGGTACCAATTTCAAATGGGATTGGGTATCCCGTCTCGTCCGGTTGCCCACCCCTAGTTATAGCTAGAGCACTTACTCTAGTTGAGCGCCTCTGAAGCAGTAAGCGCCTGTTTCTTCGAGGCCTTGGTCGTCTCCACTGTGACAGGCGCCTCTTTCTCGATTTGCGTGGCCTCCACCGCATGCACGTCTTTTGCCATTGGCGCCCCCTTTTTCCCACGTGCCTGCTTCTTTTCCAGCTCTCGGTTGGGGTCGGGTGAAAAGTGTTTCTATAGTTCGGCGATGACGTCAACCGTGGCTCCCTTATCCTTCTCGGCATCACCGCTAGTTACACTTGACCTGCTTAGGACATCGTGAGTGGTGCGAATAAGAATGGGGCGCACAAGTAGCAAAGGTAGAGAGAGAAAGTAGAGAGATGAAGGCTTTTGTCTAGAGTGAGGAGAGCAAGCTGGATGATGATATTTATAGGGGTGAAGGGGAAGAGCCTCACCTCGAGATGTGTGCGCGTCGCGAGGTTACATCCTCATCGTTCGTTTGAAATTTGAATTTTCCGGATTTCAAATTTGAAATTTAAATTTCGAAGCGCCCGTAGACGGGGCAGGTGTAGGAGGCATGAAGGCGTGGGAGCCTATCAAAAAGAGGCGCACGGTGAAGTCCTGATCCGGGAGGATAGGCGCCCCTCTATGGTCGAATAGAGATTAAATGAGGGAGAACAAGGCGCCTACAAAGAAAATGACCCGTAAAATTCTGATCCTTAGTGCACAAATTTGTTTGCCAAGGCACAACCGCGCAAGTAATCATGGGTTTTGAGTCTGGATTAAATATAATTTTATTTTATTTTCAGTCTATGGATTCTTTTAGTAATTTAGTAAAGCTACAATGAACGAAACTCACAACATGTAATTAGATTCAGAGTGCTTTTAATTCGACTTTTCTTCTCAAGGTGCTTTTAATTTTGCACCAGATCATACCATGTCCACCACCCCCATTGGATGCTTAAGTTTTAACTTTTTGTATTCTGTAACTTCCAATTTAATTTAGCTAGAGATTGATGAAATCCCAATTACAAAAAGTCTCTCACCAATAGCTGCATTCCATGCCTAGAATAAAAATTCAATGATTAGTGTTACGATACGAGTCATTCGTTATAGTCTAGGGATTTCTGGGCTCATCTATTTTTAGTAGAATTATTAATTAGTTAGTATTTCGTATTATTTGGATATTAATATTGTTTACTTGTCTTAGTAGGATTTGGGATTGTTTTCTAGTATGTTTAGGATTTGGTTATCTTTTCCTTGTGGTAAAGGTTTCATGTTCTAGATAGGAAAAGGTAGAGGCTTCTTATGCCTATAAATATGTATTGTGTCTTTCGTTTAATGTCATGATAAGGTTGGAACCCAAATAGCTTTCTTATTGTCTTTCGTTTATTGCGAGTTACCTAGTTTCTTTGAGCATTTATTCTATTCTTTCAAACAATTGTCGATTTCGTTCAAGTTACGTTCTATTTTTCAAGTTTCGGGAAAATTCTACGTAACAATTGGTATCTGAGCCCGGTTACGAAGTGGACTCAACATGGGCAGTGGGCCGGGATGGATGGCGAGCCCAATGGGACAACTGATGACCCAACAAGCTGGGATGGATTATGGGTGGGCTCTTGACTCACTTCTACTGTCACCCTAGGAATTGGCCAAGTGTAACCACTTCCTAAAGCGTAGTATAGCGGGTTTGGCTTTAATTATCAACCCGGGTCCTAGATTTGATGACTACTCAGTGAATTCTTGTTATCTAGCAATGAAACTTTAATGCAAGTCTAAACTAACAAACTAACAAGGCAAGTAAACTGTTGTATTCAAGTTAAGAGAGGTCACCCGGATATGGTTCCCCCTAGACTGCAGTTAAGCCGGATTGTAATTACCAAGTTCAGTTTCTATGATAGTTATACTACGGAAGGTTCTTAAACAGTCTGAAGTCTCGACTAAAGGTCTTCAGACCCTCTCAATCTGAGTCTCTAGCGGGAGACTAACCTCCACCGGAGTAAACAGATTGAGGCCTAACAAACAAAACCTCCACTACCGGAATGAATCCGGTACAGAATAGTGAGTTGGTTCCTCGACTAAAGTCACCAACTCCCTACCTTCAATCAAGGATGCTCTATCAACCTAGGCAGATATTCTCATTCTAGGTTAAAGCAGAAACAACAGGAATTTGATCAGGATTCATGCCATTCAATCATTCAAACCTCAATCGAATATAATCAAATCATAGAATCAGCACTTGGGTTCATACAATCAAAGCCTAACATACAAATCTAGGGTTCTCCATACCCAGATGAATGGGAGAACTACTCCATGGAGAAAAAAGCAAAAGCAGAATCAGACGCGGAATTCATCTGGTGAAGGATGGATTCCTGCTTCTGGATGTTGATCGGCACTTCTCCAAGCTCAAACTGGCCTCCAATGGTGATGTAGATCAAGCTAGGGCACTTGGAGACTCTTGTTCGTCGCTTTCTCTCTCTAGGAATCGCTCTGTCTCTCTAAAACTCGAATCCCCTCGACTTGTGGCTGGAAATTGGCTTAAAACCAGAAAATCCCGACTCACACGGGCAGGCCGCACGGCCGTGTGGCTCACCCAGTTGCCCGTGCGAGTCAAAACGCAGCGTATCACTTAGTTGAATTCCAGGCTTCTTACACGGCCAGGGTCACACGGCCGTGCAGCTCACCCAGCCTGGCCGTGTGAACCCTCGCAGAATTCCACACGGCCAAACTGGTCACTTGCACGGCCGTGTGGATTTTCTGCTCTACCCGTGTTTGCTCTCGCACAATCCCACACGGCCAAATTGGTCACTTGCACGGCCGTGCGGGTTGTGGGTGTGCCCGTGCGACTTCCTTTGTGACTTGCCTCGCGCCCGATATTCGCCCAATCGACCCCGAACTCGCTCCTAAACCTTCATTCACTTGCCAGGACCTGAAATATCACAAACAAGCACAACCTAGCATGAAATCGGTCTAAAACACAAGAAACCACATCTCAAACGGTGTATGAACAGGGGTGAAAACATGTGTAATTAACGGTCTATCAAACTCCCCCACACTTAACCGTTTGCTTGTCCCCAAGCAAACCTAACTCAAACCAATGCAACTCTCCAGACCTCTATAGCAACAAACACCCCAGATCGTAGGTAGAGGACTTCCTAGATCATTTAGTAGCTTACGAGGTCAACCGACGCACAAGTCATCTCATAGCTTCTTTGGCGAGAGCACTAGTATCGAGTCGGCATCATGGCAAATAGTGAACAGAGGACAAATGAATTGTGGATGAAGAGATTCTCAAAAACAAAAGATCAATGACTCACATTTTTCAAGGTGCTCTATTTTCTTCTTGAAGATGGTTGGAACCCCTTTTCTTTCTGTTTTGCTTGTTTTCTGTTATTTTTTCTTCTCTTTTTTTTTCAAGGGTCCCAACCTGCTCTTACCGGCCATGCCAAGAGCGGATGTCTCGATCCTCGTGCGGGGGAAAGACATGTAAGGGGGCTGGAGGTAGTAGGTGGAAATTGGGAACGGATTCCCGTCTCCCCTTACACACTTTCGCCCTATTCGCACGGGAGACGTTATTTTGAAGCACATTTTCGAGCACCTGTTAAACTCAAAACATGAAACAAGAGTCCATGACAGGTAGAGAGTCCACAACACCACACAATTCAAGGGTCCTAAGATCCACTAATTCACTCAATCAACCAACACAATATGAAGAAGAAATGAGACTTCTTAAATGCATCAACATCCTCCATAGTGCTACACTACCTCCCTAGGTTGCATATTACTATAAAGACTGTCAATTCAAAGCATACTGAGCAGGCAATTGCACGAAAACACGTACTTGGAGCCCTCAAATTTAAAAATTTGGACAGTGGACTAGGCTCCAAGCACACAAACAGATCTAATGCAGTCAAAAGATAAACACCCCCCCACACTTAAGATCGACATTGCCCTCAATGGAGAAGAGGGAAGGGAAAGGGGAACGATGTTACCGGTATGCACGGACTGCATGGGACTGGAAGCGGACCAGTCGGAGTGAAGCGGACTGGAGAAAGGACCAGTCAAGACAAGCACAGCCAAAGGGAACCAAAGAGCTCAAACACAATATGTTAGGTCCAATGGTCAGCCCAATAATACATCATTCAAAACAAAAGAAAACAAACCAAAACCAAACTGGTTTACAATCCGACTCAAAACACAAGAAAGAAAGTCAAACCGTGGTGGGGTTGCCTCCCGACAAGCGCTTCTTTACCGTCTTTTAGCTGGACGCCCATGGTGGATACTCAGGGAGGTGAAGGAACAGGTGCCTCCAAGAGCGGATCCACATCGCTCTTGAGGTACAGCTTAAGGTTGTGGCCATGCACCCGACGGATGCGACCACCATCATCAGTCAGCTCGACCTGGCCATCCGGTAAGATGCAGGCGAGTGAGTACCCGAACGGCCAGGGTGGTCGTGGTGCAGGGGGTGGGACCAGCTCATAGTGGTCTCCACTCTTCTTCCGGGCAGGATTAGCAACCTGCTGCTTCGGCCGCCACTCCTCCTTGAGCTTTTTGTTCGGAGGCGAGGCTGGATGGAGTGGCGGCGAAGGAATGATAGGAGGGTCCTGCAAAATAAGAGGTGCAGAAGGATACACGACAGGCTCGTGTACCTGATCAGACATAGCATGCACAGGGGTGACAGCAATCATAGCACAGTGATCAAATTCAGTCACAGAAAAAGTAGCCTGTTCATTCCCAGCACGCAGGATCAGTTTACCATCATGCACATCAATAAGTGCCTTGGCGGTGGCAAGAAATGGTCTACCCAGAATCAAAGGTACATCCGCATCCTCATGTATATCAAGAATAACAAAATCAACAGGATATGTGAATGCACCGACACTGACAAGCAGATCCTCTATGATTCCCCTAGGATGCACAATGGAACGATCAGCCAGCTGAATGCTCATCCTAGTAGGGCTAAGTTCACCTAGCTCTAGCTTTTTATACAACTTATATGGCATTACATTTATGCTAGCGCATAGGTCCGCCAAGGACTTGCCTACATGCATGCTGCCAATAACAAGAGGGATAGTGAAACTCCCTGGGTCTTTTCGCTTCTCGGGCAGCTTGTTCTGTAGGATAGCAGAACACTCCTCACTAAGCATCACTGTCGAAAGATCCCCAAGTTTCTTCTTGTCGGCGAGGAGGTCTTTCATGAACTTGGCATACTTGGACATCTTTGACAATGCCTCCACGAACGGTATGCTGATGTTGAGCTGCTTCAACATTGCCATGAACTTGGCAAACTCAGTCTCCAGCTTGTCTTTGTGTAGGCGAGTGGGGAAGGGAAGCTGGGGCACATGCTCCTTAACCACTGGTTGTGGCTTGGGAGCAGGGGCTTCCTTCTCCACCCGCACTTCTGCATCGTCGGCTGGAAGTGCTGAAGCAGGTAGTGGTTCCTCCTGTCTGGCCGGGACAGGATCAGCAGATATGGTCTTACCGCTCTTGGTAAAAATGGCATCCAGCTGCTGGAGCTGGTGAGGATCCCGAGGATTCGGGATAGTGGTGGCAGGCAAAGTCCCCGGTGCCCTGGTAGTGTTTTGGCGGGCCAAGATGCCCACCTGGTGCTGCAGATCTTTCAAAATGGCACCCTGGTTCCGCTGACCTGCCTCCAGTGACGTGATAGCAGCCTGAGTGCTAGTCATGAATGAAGCTAGAATATTTTCCAGCTTTGTCATCCTGTCATCTGGGGCCGGAGCTGCTACTGGCTCCGCAAACTGGCACTGGGGCTGCTGGAATGGTTGCCCCTGCCTAGGCTGGTAGGGCTGCTGCTGTGGGGCTGGCCCCTGTCGAGCCTGGAAGGGCTGCCTCTGCTGAAAGCCACCAACTGGTGCTGGGAAACCAGGTGGCTTAGTGGTGTTGCTGCCCCAAGAGAAGTTGGGATGCTGGCGCCACCCCTCATTATATGTATTGCTGTACGGGTCGAGGCGCCTAGCATTGGAGATGAAGTCCAACTGCTCTTGGGGAGTAGTAGACTCCCTCATAGCCTGGCAGTCTTCCACCAGGTGATTTGAGCTCTCACACCACTGACATTGAGCTACTCGAGGTGTAGCCAAACCTCTGCCCGGAATAAGACTGTTGGGCTGCTTCAATGTCTGCACTAGCTCAGCTACCTGCTGCTCGAGCCCGGATCTGGTCTCCATGGCGTGCACACCACGGTCCCGGGATTGTCTGCCTCGGCTACCCTGTCCCCAAGAATGATCCCTGGCAGCCAAAGTACTGATCATCTGGTTCAGCTCGGGTGGAGTCTTAGTAAGAATATCCCCTCCTGGGCATAGAGACTCAATCACCCTCTGGCTGTCTGGAGAGAGAGCACTGTAGAAGTTCCCCACTATGAATGCATCACTAAAGCCATGATGGGGACACTGCCAGAAATATCCCATGTACCGCTCCCATGCATCACGAAGTGACTCATCTGGCTCTTGGCGGAAGTGAGTGATCTCCCACTGGATCTTTGTAGTCTTCGATGCCGGATAGTACCTGTGCACGAATTTGTCAGCTTGATCGTCCCAAGAGGTGATGGAAAATGGGGGCTGGGTCTCCAACCACCTCTTAGCATTCCCCGCCAGATAGGGATGGCAACCAAACCCGAACCCACGGGTACCCACCCGACCCAACCCGGTCAACGCGGGTAAAATCCGTGTTGACGGGTTTTGGGTTGGATTTGGGTTTAAACCCGTTCACTATTCACCGGGTAGGGTTGGATTTGGGTTTAGGTAAACCCGACCCGTGGGTACCCGCCCACACATATAATTAATTTTCTCGGTATATTTAATATTTTAACCAACTAATCTTATTTATGTTTGTGGAGACATGTCTAATTTTTTTCTTTCTAATTGTGTAGAATGAAGTTTGTGTTATCGAGTGGAGAGTGAAGAAACTTAATTGAAAGGAAGAAGCCTTCAATTAATATGTTATTTATGGATAATTTATGATTTACTTCAATTTTCTTGAGTTTTCTAGATTGCGTTGAACAATTTGTATAGTTAATTTGTGATTTGCTTGAATTTTCTAGAATAGTGTTTTAAATATGGATAATTTGTATTGAGAGATTGATATTTGACTTTAATTTTGATAGGAACATGTTATTGTAAAAAAAAAATTTTACGACAAAAACCCGTGGGTACCCATGAACCCGCGGATACCCAGCGGGTTGAGTTGGGTTTGAGTTTTTCAAACCCAGTGGGATTTACCCCGGGTTTTTTTCACGGATAAACCCATGGGTTTGGGTTTGGGTTTGGCAAAACCCGACCCAACCCGACCCATTGCCATCCCTACCGCCAGAGAATGGGGGAAGAAATGAAGGCGGATTGCATCATCAGGGACACCATTCAGCTTGAACCCGTTCGACAGTTGCAGAAAACGGGAAAGATGCACCCTAGCCTCCTCAGCCGTCAAGCCATGGAAATGGATAGAAGATGTAATGAGCTGAATCCAGCATGGCTTGATCTCGAAGTTATTTGCTGGAATAGGCGGGTAGAGGATGACCGGGCGAATGTCAGCAATCCGAGGAGTGTAGTAGTACTCCAAGGTGGGGCCCGGCGGCGGTGGATGATGAACCCCATGATCCTGGGGTATGGGGTTGTTCCCCAGGACCTGATTCACCGGGGGAACCTGCTGAGGATTCCCCTGGTGCTGATTGTAGTCTCCGTCCATCCCGTACTCTTCTTCAGAATCGCTACTCAGGTGGCCGTCTATGCGCTCTTCCCTAGCCAGTCTAGCTCGTTGTTGTCTCCTGAGCTAGCGACAGGTGCGGTCAATCTCTGGATTCAACGGCAGTAAACCTCCTGACTGGCTACGGGTCATGCACTACCTGCACACACTCAAGCAAGCAAACCCGTGAGGCACAAGTGGGACAAAGCAAACAAAGCAAAAAGAAAAGCTAAATTAACAGAAATCACTTTTCTTCAACAACCTAGCCGTCCCCGGCAACGGCGCCAAAAACTTGACTCACTTCTACTGTCACCCTAGGAATTGGCCAAGTGTAACCACTTCCTAAAGCATAGTATAGCGGGTTTGGGTTTAATTATCAACCCGGGTCCTAGATTTGATGACTACTCAGTGAATTCTTGTTATCTAGCAATGAAACTTTAATGCATGTCTAAACTAACAAACTAACAAGTGAAGTAAACTGTTGTATTCAAGTTAAGAGAGGTCACCCGGATATGGTTCCCCCTAGACTGCAGTTAAGCCGGATTGCAATTACCAAGTTCAGTTTCTATGATAGTTATACTGCGGAAGGTTCTTAAACAGCCTGAAGTCCCGACTAAAGGTCTTCAGACCCTCTCAATCTGAGTCTCTAGCGGGAGACTAACCTCCACCGGAGTAAACAGATTGAGGCCTAACAAACAAAACCTCCACTACCGGAATGAATCCGGTAAAGAATAGTGAGTTGGTTCCTCGACTAAAGTCACCAACTCCCTACCTTCAATCAAGGATGCTCTATCAACCTAGGTAGATATTCTCATTCTAAGTTAAAGCAGAAACAACAGGAATTTGATCAGGATTCATGCCATTCAATCATTCAAACCTCAATCGAATATAATCAAATCATAGAATCAGTACTTGGGTTCATACAATCAAAGCCTAACATACAAATCTAGGGTTCTCCATACCCAGATGAATGGGAGAACTACTCCATGGAGAAAAAAGCAAAAGCAGAATCAGACGCGGAATTCATACTGTGAAGGATGGGTTCCTGCTACTGGATGTTGATCGGCACTTCTCCAAGCTCAAACTGGCCTCCAATGGTGATGAAGATCAAGCTAGGGCACTTGGAGACTCTTGTTCGTCGCTTTCTCTCTCTAGGAATCGCTCTGTCTCTCTAAAACTCGAATCCCCTCGACTTGTGGCTGGAAATTGGCTTAAAACCAGAAAATCCCGACTCACACGGGCAGGCCGCACGGCCGTGTGGCTCACCCAGTTGCCTGTGCGAGTCAAAACGCAGCGTATCACTTAGTTGAATTCCAGGCTTCTTACACGGCCAGGGTCACACGGCCGTGCAGCTCACCCAGCCTGGCCGTGTGAACCCTCGCAGAATTCCACACGGCCAAACTGGTCACTTGCACGGCCGTGTGGATTTTCTGCTCTGCCCGTGTTTGCTCTCGCACAATCCCACACGGCCAAATTGGTCACTTGCACGGCCGTGCGGGTTGTGGGTGTGCCCGTGCGACTTCCTTTGTGACTTGCCTCGCGCCCGATATTCGCCCAATCGACTCCGAACTCGCTCCTAAACCTTCATTCACTTGCCAGGACCTGAAATATCACAAACAAGCACAACCTAGCGTGAAATTGGTCTAAAACACGAGAAACCACATCTCAAACGGTGTAAAAACAGGGGTGAAAACATGTGTAATTAACGGTCTATCAGCTCCAAGGCCGACTGGGCCTAATGCAGGGTGGGCCTTGGGAGGCTTTAATGGGGGAGAGGAAAAGAAGGGGCCTTTCCCAAATATGCCCAACTTGAATTCCCTAAGTATAATGGGCTAGAAGATCCATCCGGATGGGTTGCAAGAGTGGAGTAATTTTTTAAAATTCAAGAGACTCCAGAAGAACACAAAGTGCTACTCGCTTCTTATCACTTGGAGGGAGATGCCAATCAATGGTGGCAGTTGAAGGACCACATTCACATTACATCGGGGTTACCAATAACTTGGCCACACTTCAAGGAAGAATTGTGGGCACGCTTTAGGCCGGCAAAAAGTGCCTCGAGCCATGAGGCCCTTGCTAAGATTAAGCAAACTGGATCGTGGAGCGATTATCTATTGGCCTTCGAGAAATTAGGTAATCGATGCTATGGGTGGACTGAGGAGGCATTAGTGGGCTCTTTTATTGGTGGGCTCAAATCTGAAATAGATGCAGTCCGCATGTTTAAACCGGATACTATAAGCGAGGAAATTCGGCTCGCTAAGGTGAAGAATGAATAATTATCTAAACATCGCGGAGTCCAAAAGAACCCACCAAAGGCCCAAGTGGAACCAACGGCGGAGATCGCGCCTACACCACCTCGAGCAATGCCATTACCTCAAGTTCCAACGGCGAGGAGAATGTCAAGCGAGGAAGTAGCGCGAAGAAGGGCACAAGGCTTGCGCTTCCATTATGACGAGCACTTTACCATTGGGCATCGTTGTGCAAATCTCAATGTCCTTCTCATGGTGGGGTCGTGCAAGGAAGGCGAGGATGGTCGATTCATCTACGAAGACGACCAACCTTGAGGGCAAGGTTGCGCTTAAGGGGGGAGGATTGTTAGGATACGAGCCATTCGTATTATTCTAGGGATTTTTGAGCTCATCTATTTTTAGAAGAATTATTAATTAGTTAGTATTTTGTATTATTTGGATATTAATATTGTTTACTTGTCTTAGTAGGATTTGGGATTGTTTTCTAGTATGTTTAGGATTTGGTTATCTTTTCCTTGTGGTAAAGGTTTCATGTTCTAGATAGGAAAAGGTAGAGGCTTCTTATGTCTATAAATATGTATCGTGTCTTTCGTTTAATGTAATGAGAAGATTGGAACCCAAATAGCTTTCTTATTGTCTTTCGTTTATTGCGAGTTACCTAGTTTCTTTGAGCGTTTATTCTATTCTTTCAAGCAATTGTCGATTTCGTTCAAGTTACGTTCTATTTTTCCAGCTCCGGGAAAAATCTATGTAACAATTAGTCTCTCACCACGATATAATAACAATCTATAATGTTGATTTTTAAGGTTTCTAGCTCAAACCAATGAAGGGCCCAAAGCCAAATGTACCACAAGCTAAGAGATTTAGTTAAGGTGTTAAAGCGATATGCCGATATCTTTATATTTGAGAGGTTGGTGTTCTTTTTTTTTTACATCAAAATGTGAAAAAATAATAAATACGAAAAATGAGTTACTAACCCCCTTGTTTAGGAAGGAGGGAAACGGGAGGTGAGGGAAAAGAGTAGTGGAAAGCACGGGAACCGAGGAAGTTTCCTATGTTTGCAAGATGGAGGGAAGGATGGGAGGAGAGGAAATAGAAAGGAAAAATTATTGTACAAATGATCCCTCCAAATTAGGAGGAAAACTCCATCTCTTCAAATTGCTCTGCGTCCCCCATTTCCTCATTCCTTTTCTTTATTTTTTTTAATTATTCCATTTGCCTTTCCAATTTCCGTTCCTTTTCGTTTTGTTGGAAAATTAATTTTCTGAATGTTTAATTTATTTTTTATAGTAAAAATATTTACACAAGAAATTCATTAATTAAAATCTACAAAATAATATCCAAATTTAATATATTTTCGACAAAGATGAACACTAGATTTTCAATTCATAAGGTGTGGGTTAAGTCCGTAACAAGAGCAACCTCCAAACTAAGTTATACGGACTTCTCAAGTTAATTCAACTATTCTTTTATTTATATGTCCAATATAACACTGAACGAAGATTGACTCATGTTGTGCATAACGTTGTGTTACACGATATGCATGAAAGTATTAAATCGAGTTAAAATGAACAAGACTTTAAATCTAGAATTTCTTTTTAATAATGAACCAAATTAGGAAGAAAAAATAAATTTGATATGTTGTTCATAAGTAATGAATTTCTTTTACTAGTAATGAAATTAACATCAACACATAATTAAACTATTTTACTATTCTATAATCAATAAAATAATACCTTTCATTTTCCCCTTCTCTTTCCTTTATAAAACAACATTTTCCCTTCCCTCCAAATTTTCTCTCCCCTTCCTTTCTCTCCTCTCTCCTCCCCTCCAAAGTTTTCTTCCCCTCCATTTTCCTTCCTTGGTAAGGGAAAACAAAGGCCATTAAAGTCTCTTATAAAATGTCACTGCAAGAGATAGATATCTCCCCACGAGTGTGCTGATGGATGCTAGTTGTTTAGCCCAAAGTTGCTCACCACTTGAACATTAATGAATCATGACCCAGTTCTGCCATTGCATCAACAAATTTATTGGATTCTCGATAATAATAAAGCAAAGTGCAATCTCAGTTTAACTTTAGAAAAATTATTCTATCCTCCGAGATTACTCTTAATGTGTAAAATGTTGAGTTGTATTTGTACATAATTTTATTTGCGATGACTGTTTTTAATTTTCCCTATCAGCCTAATTACCCTAGTTCATACGTGACGGGTATATTAAGAGGGCCTTGTTTTTTTCCTTTCTTCAAGAGACCACAGTCACTGATGTGCGGCAGTAATAAGAGAACAGCTAAGAGCTTTGGCTCTTTATGGAGTAGTCTCGTTCACATCGAACGAGGAAGCCACGTTAAATCGTTGTGTTGTGTGCTTCTGCATTAAGATATTTTACATGGTATCAGAGCAGTGATTCTTTATTTGGGAGTGACCTTCTGACCGAAACCCTAATCACAAAGAACAAAATGGCATTCGTTGATTGCAGTCTTCCCCGGTCAAAGGCAAGAACCAGAATCCGGGAAGAGGCTTGGGGAAGGTGCGATGCCACCTTCAAGGGGTGGCTTAAGACATCAATGACGAAGGAAGTAAGGAATAGTGTTCGTGGCGCTCGGACGATGCGCGATATATGCATTGATCTCCAACACTAGTTCAGAAAGGGGGCGGCAACGAGAGCATATAAGCTTCGCGGAATGATTGTCGCGTTGCAACGAGAGAAACTTTATGTGTCCTCCTTTTACACCAAGCACAGGACCATATGGGGCGAGCTTCAGTCTATAATGATCAACCCGCGTTGCACTTGTGTGAACTATTATTGTGATGTAGCAAAACAGACTAGGGAGAAGGAGGAAACCGAACATTTGTTCGATTTTCTTCTCGGCTTAGATGATGAATTCTCATTGGGCTCGCAGATCCTCAGCATCAAACTAACTCCTTCTCTAGCCGAAGCTTATCCGCTTGTTGCCGCGGAAGAACAACATCGAATCATCACTAGTGGACGACGACCCCAAGTTGAAGCGGTTGCCTTCCAAGCTCGTCACGAGAAGGATGGTGAGGATGATAAACCTCGTTGTGGGCATTGTAATAAACTTGGCCACACCAAGGAGATCTGATACAAGGTGATAGGGTATCCCACTGATCCTGGAAAAGGGCGCTCAAGCGAGTGCAGTGCTAGTCAGAAGAAGCCTAAACCTGACGGGAAGCAGCTGTCGTAGGCAGCCGACGTGGAGAGTGAATACAACCCGATTCCTGGCGTGTCAGTAGCCCAGTTTTGCCAACTAAAGCTCTTACTGGACTCCGCACAGGCTCCTTCATAAGTAACCACAGCTCAAAGCTCATATGACCGGTAATTCTGAACTATGTGAATGGCTCATCAATTCTTATTGTAATGAACACATAGTACATGATTGTAGTTGGTTGGATCAATTAAAGACTACTGGTAATCATCCTCCGGTTCGTATCCCCAACGGGACGAGCATCCCAGTGGAAGGGTTAGGATTCGTAGTTTTGAATGATCATCTGCGTCTTGATCGATTTTTGTATGTTCCGAATTTTAAGTGTAATCTACTGTTGGTCAGTCGTTTGAATAAGGATAACATCGTTGCTTTGATTTTCTTGGGTGATCTATCCCTTATCCAGGACTCACGCTCTTAGACTACGATTGGACTAGGTCGTCTTCATGATGGATTGTATTATCTCTTGAGGTTGGAGGAGCTGGGATGTCGTGATGGTGATTCTTCTACAGTATTTGCAGGAGCCACTAGCAAGGCATCAATGACGATATGGCACATAGATTGGGGCATCCATCTTTCGGAAAGTTTAGAGTTTTACAGAACATTCTTCCTTTGTGTGATTTGGTTTCAAAGGGGCAACATTGTGATTCTTGCCTTCGTGCTAAACTCACTAGAGAGCCTTTTGTTTCTCATTCCATTAAGACTCAAGACTGTTTTGATATGGTTCACATGGACATTTGGGGTGGTTATCAAACCCCTTATCTTGATGGTTCTTGATACTTTTTGACGATTGTTGATGATTTTAGTTGAGTTACATGGGTCTATGACTCGCACGAAACTACACCACAAATTAATCCCGACTAGAGCTCAAGTTTTTAAACTCTAGTTGGGTGCAGTATAGAGCAAATATTTAAATTGTCAACCTGGGCCGATCCATGTACCCCTACTTCAATCGCTTAGGTTGTTGTCTAGCAAGCAACTTTTGGGTTTATAACTAATGGAGCTTCACCCAGAAATCGCTTCCCCCTAACTAGATTCCTTGACTTGTTGGATTGAAAGAAGTCGTGAGGCGTAGGTGGTTGTGAACCTCGAGGGGTGAGCAATTAGTGATCAATCTGTCACGACATCAATTCACTAGCGATCGGTTTGTCACGAGATCGATCCACTCACCAAGTCTAGGGGAACCACTAGGAGGAGCAACTAGCGATTCATTTGTCACGAGATGGATTCTCTAGGGATCAATTTGTCATAGGATCGATCCTCTCACTCAGGCTCTAGCAGTTGCCTAGGTCTCTCCCTCAAACCGGAGTTTGAGCTGCTTAATCACAGCCAACCTAGATACAAAATGGTAACCGCGTACCGCAGAGGGATGCATATGTGGTCGGAGACCACAATCTCAATTGCTAAACCGAGGTAAGCATGAAAGGCCATGTCACTTGACCCTCTCGATTTAGACAATCGGTAGTTGACTTACTCCCTCACTCAACTCAAGGTTGGACGGCTTAATCACGCTTAACCAATATGCTTAATTCAACTTTGAGGTTTGCCCTAAATTAACCTAGGTTAAAGTGGCTAATTAGATTGCTAGCACCAACATGCACAAACCTAAGGGTGTTAAGCATCATTATGCACAATCCTTAGGTTGCTAAGCATCGCAATGCACAAACCTAAGGATGCTAGGCACAAAACATGCACAACCCTTAGATTGCTAAGCACGAGCATGCACAATCGACATGAATAATACCTCAATCCTTGAATTAATCACTACCCAATGACAATCATTCAATCTAAACAAGTAATTACAAAGTATTAGTTAGGGATCTACAACACCCAAGAGAAAAGAGTGAGTTTCTAGAGAGAGAGGGATTACAAATTTGAGCTTAAGATCTTCATCTTCTTCTTCTAGGCTTGAATCTTCCACCCAAGCCTCTAATGATGCTCCAAGATCACTCTAGCACTCTCTCTCTCTCTCTCTCTCTCTCACAAGAACTCCCATTTGGTGTTTAGGTTGAAACTCTAGAGAAAAATTGTGTTTCTTCTCCAATACTAGCTCTTTTCTCTCTCTCTCCCCGCTGCTGTCTTCATATTTGCCCGACAGTGATCAGTTCACGGACGCGTTGGCCAGTTCACGGTCATGAACACCTAAACGCGTCCATGAACTCAGTGTCATCCAAGCCGCTTCGCTCTGCTGGGTTCATGGTCAATGGCCCCAGTTCACGGTCTTAGAGACCATGAACTGCCTTGTCGTCAGTAAATTCTGGAACCTCGCTGGACTGCTCGATGTTCACGGTTTGTGGTCCAAGTTCACGGTATTAGGAGACCGTGAAATGCCTTATCCGCCCATGAACTGCAGCTGTTTCTTGGGACGCCCTCACTTCACTGTTACGACGCAATTGTCACGATACTTTGGACTTTTCTTCAGTTTTTGCACTTTTTGACCTCCAAATATCCCAAAACTCGTCCTCGACCCTTACACACGTGCTAGGACCTGAAATGTATCAAAACAAATACAACCTAGCATGAAATATGTCAAGGAACGATGAAATACTAAGCTAAACGAATAATAAGTGAGGGGTAAAATGTGTACATTTGAGCCCGAATCAGTCTACCTTCTTAAGTTTAAGTCTGATGTTGATCAATATGTACGTCTTTTCTACCAAATTGTTTGGACTCAATTTAGCAGTCAAGTACGTCGTATTCATACTGATAATGGTTTGGAGTTTCAAACTAGCGGGTTACGAGACTATTATGAACAACAAGGAATCATTCGGCAGACTTCCCGTGTGAACGCCCCACAACAGAACAGAGTAGTAGAATAGAAACACCGTCATCTTCTTGAGATGGCATGTTCTCTTCGCTTCCATTTTGGGCTCCTCGTGCGGTTCTGGGGGGAGTGTGTGCTTACGGTGATGTATCTCATTAATAGGATGCTGTCAAAGGTTCTTGGAGATCACACCCCTTTAGAGGCTTTGCTTGGTCGTGCGCCAATTTACCAACATTTGCGTAATTTTGGTTGTCTGGTTTACACAAAAGACACCAGTCACAACCTTGACAATTTCGGCGAAAGGGGCACGCATGGAGTCTTTGATGGGTATCCAGGTTCGCAGAAAGGGTACAAATTTTATGATATTCATACTCGAAAGGTCATCACGTCTCACAAAATTCACTTTATTGAAGATCAATTCCCCTATAAGGATGACTATGAAGCCGCTGTGGAGAAGGAGGCGATTCCCGGCCGTAGTGGGACCTCGGTGGTTTCGACTGGCGAAAGCTTCGAGACTTCATGACTTGAGGACGACGAGGATGCAGTGGCCGCCACCGGACCTCCTCTGCGTTGTGGGACTCGCAACAAACGCCCTCCATGACATATTGTGGAGCTGTACGAGACCAAGCTTCCCAACAATTCGTTGAAAGCCTTTGCCGTCCACTACCCCATGTCCCATCAGGTGAGCAATCACTAGTTTTTACTAGAGAACAAGGCTTACCTTGTTGCCATCCACAGCGAGGTCACAACGCTTGAGGCGAACGACACGTGGGAATTGACCTTCCTGCCACTTTGCAAGAAGGCGACCAATGCTAAGTGGGTACTCAAGGTTAAGTATAAGCCAGACGAGACCGTTGAACGTTTTAAGGAACGTCTTGTTGCCAAAGGATTCACTCAGTTGGAGGGGATTGACTTTCATGACACCTTTGCTTCAGTTGCTAAAATCGTCACAGTATGTGTTCTCATAGCTGTTGCTGCACTTCGAGGATGGCCTTTACAATAGGTAGACGTCAACAACGCTTTTTTACATGGCGATCTCGAGGAGGAATTTTACATGAAGGTGCCTCCTGGCTTTGGAGCACCTGGTGACACGAGGTTAGGCTTTATAAATCCTTGTATGGTTACGCTAAGAATCGCACAACTAGTACCAAAAGTTCACTTCAGCGGTACCAGAGTTCGGCTTCAAACCGTCCAAAGCTGACCACTCGCTTCTTCTCTATAAGGGTAAGAACATTTTCATTGTTGCATTGATAATTGTTGACAATGTGATTTTGACAGGGACTGACCAAGCTTTCATTGATGAGGTCAAGGCTTTTCTCGATTAGCGGTTCAACATCAAGGATTTGGGCACCCTGAAGTACTTTCTTGGGATCGAGGTTGCTCGATCGACTGATGGCATTGTTCTGAGCCAAAGAAAATATACTTTGGATATCTTAAACGATGCTGGTGCTGCAGGTTTTCGCCCGAGTTGCTTTCCCATGGAGCAAAATCACACTCTCACACTCCCCATGGATGATGTGATGTGATCAAAGTACGCAACCTTCCTTCTTTTTATGGGATTTTTGAAGCTTTTCTTCAACTAAAACGAAACTCGAACAAAGATAAAGGTGGAACACGATCAAACATGTTCCAACTCGTGTGAAAGGGCAATTGGTATATGAAACCAATCAAACAATCACCCACTCATGAATAAGTCCAATCGCTATTTGGTAGAAGCTCGCCGTGTAACACCCTAACCCGGCCGGGTACTACTTTTACTAAAATTCTCTTGATAAATAAAATACTCAAATCTTAAATTGCAGCGGGAAAAATTTTCATAAATAAAATACTGAAAACACGCACTTGTAGTTCAAAGCAACGCCCTAACACATGGGCAACTCAATACTTAAAATCTCAAAAGGATCTCCAGTCTATACTCATAATCATAAATGTAAATAACTAATAATCTCCAATGTTGTTGCTACTGAAACCTTGACTAAGCATCCTCTGTGACGCTTATACTGCCCTCCTCTAGCTGGCTGTCCTCGAACTCGTTGCTCACTAACTGCTCTTCTAGCTCCTCCTCTAACTCTTTAAACTAGTGAGTGAGATGGGGCCAGTCTACGCCCTTACGTTTAACATCTTATTAATTCTTGATCGCTTTACTTAACTTAGTAGAAGTTGTTTTGTACTTCCACTATTAAAAATCTCGATTCTTAAAACTGCACTCTTAAAGCTCAAATCTCCACTTAATTTCTTGACTGACACGGGGATCCCTCACTAGCTAGTCCGGTTGCCAACTCATAAGTATGAGAAGCCATCCAGGCTTTCCTTAAACTTAAACTTATCGTGGAAGGCTCTTCTTCCACGATTCTCAAGAGCATAACTGCTGCTCAACTTAAATATCTCAAGAGCATAACTGCTGCTCTGCCTCAAAGATCTCAAATGGCAACGGACTGGCGCTAGTGACTAAAAACACTTAAAATGACTTAACCTTCTTGAAGGTGAGTTACTTCTTAAAAAGAAAACGTGTTCTTAAACTTCAACTTACTTGTAAATAAAGCATGCACTATAATATCTATAACTAGAAGCATAAATCACATGCAATCACATGCATCATATAAACACACAAAGGCAAGTATGGCATATAGCAGTCAATCACAACAACTGAAATACCGTAAGGCGTAGAATTTACCCCCTTTACACTCACCTTAGTTATCAGTCGATGATCCTCGAATCGGTGTTATAGGAGATTGCCCATGTCTCCCCTTCTCTTATTGGATCACCATTCCATTTGCCCTTTCAACTCTTTTGCTTGTGCCGCCCAGATATCTTCCATTTCCGAGAACCACCTTGCGGAGATGACAAAGAACAATTTCGTTCCTTGAAAGAGAGACCAGCTTCCTCTCTCCATTATCCCCAAAGATACGTTCCCATTCCACGCACAAAAGTCCAAAATTGTGATAGATATTAATCACAGCGATGCCCTAAACGTATACCCCACTGTACTCACTCGGAAATTCTTAATCTTTCATCAAGCTATTGCCGAGTTCCATTTTGCATCCCTTCCACCATTTTCACTAACTCAGCAAGCTATCCACGCAACCATATCAA
Organism: Linum trigynum; assembly: GCA_964030455.1. NCBI lineage: Eukaryota > Viridiplantae > Streptophyta > Magnoliopsida > Malpighiales > Linaceae > Linum > Linum trigynum. The sequence continues at coordinate 12,304,501 of OZ034814.1, forward strand.
TTATAAAGCCCTAGTTTATTAGTCCACTAATTATTCATTTAATTGACCCTTCTTGATAACCCAACCGTCATCGTCCCACAGCAGAGAGTAATAACCCACTCCCTATGCACCTCCAAAGGTCCTAAATCCCTAGCCGATCCTAGAATTGCCACTGAGCGATGATAATTAACCCAAATCTCTACACGGCCTCACGTTTAATTTTTTTTAAAATCCCCACAGTATACCTCCACGACCACAGTAAGAATATTATTTACCTTGGCTCATATAGTCATTCTTTCTTTACACCTCCGCACCGGTTGGCTTCTCACACTCCAATGAAGTCGTGGCTCTCCCTGGGCTTAATCCCATTTACATGTCATTTCCCAGCATCAAGACACATCACTAACGAGATAACCTCGTCCTAACCACCACCCGGAGGGATTTCGACACCTGCATCCCGACTTCCTACGTACACGGCCCCTTGACTCTCTTCGATACCTTCTTCTTAGTTATCTTGACTTCAGATATATATAACCCCTTTGCCCCTTTGTGTAATCATGGCGATGATCAAACGAAAAAAAAAGTAGCGGATCGTGGATGGGTTTGAGATCGAGAGAGGTGGGATGGGGATCAGTTTGAGGATACCCGCCACTTCTCGTGTGGTAGGAGGAAGAAGAAAGGAATGAACCCCGCTAGGATTCTTTCGGTTGCCACTCGGGAAAAACGAAGAATCGAGTAACCGATATTTCTTTTCCCTTCGATTGCTAGGGTTTGGTAGAAAAATAAAAACAATTATTATTTTCATAATTACCACCCTTAATCAATGGTTGTGGTCCTTCCGCCGGGTAATGTACAACTTGAGTTGCGTTGACTATTTATTTAGGCTTTGTCCTTAACCTGATTTGGTTTGATCTTTTCGTACATGACCATCGATCTAACTGTTCATTTATTTTGGTAGAACCCAATCCCAAATGTCGGGGTGTTACACGCCACAACTATACGCGATCTCTAGTTGATAAGAGACACGTGAAACTCCTGGAGACTCTCAACAGAAGCTTGCACAAAGAAACTAGTTCGTATGTACTCGAAACTTGAACTTGATTGATTGAAAAATTGATGAATTACAAGCTAGAACTCGTCCCTATTTATAGGCCATCTAAAACAAATCCAAAACAAACAAAGAAACGAAAACAAATGCCCAAATCCTACAAGTAAAAGGAAAACCTACTTTGACCCATTCAAACCCTTAATAAATGCCTTAAAATTTGCCCCCTATCTTCCATTCACACTTGAGATCCTTTTCACACCTTCATTCCTTCTAGATTAAGGAAATGGTCTCCCTTTTGGGCTAAGAAATCCTCAAAAGTCCATTCTTCTTCTCTTGGCTGCCACCTTCTTCATCAAAGCCCTTCCAATTTCCTTCAACGAATTGTAACACCATGATGGAGTTCCCAATGTGCTGATTCACATCCACATTCTCAAAGTGATGATCCAAATAATGAGCAAACTCTTCTCTTAGTCTCATAGCTTGTAAACGTGTAATTGGACCTTCATGTGGTGTAGTGGGCTTGGTCTTGATGACCTCATCAGTCCCTCCCTCTTGAAACGGATTTGACCTCAAATCCGAATTGTCCTCCAAATATGGTGCAAGATAAGAAACGTTGAAGGTTTCACTTATCCCATACTCTCCTGGCAAATCAATTTTATAGGCATTGTTCCCAACCTTTGAGATCATTTGGAAGGGACCTTCACTTCGAGGTAACAACTTGGATCTCCTTTGGTAAGGAAACTGTTTCTTTCTCATGCACCCACACCCAATTACCAACTTCAAATGAATGAGGCTTTCTATTCCTGTTGACGTTCTTCATGATCTGCTTCGTTCTTCTCTTGATGTTCACCCTTGCCTTCTCGTGGAGATTCTTCACAAATTCTGCCTTATTGGCTCCATCCATGTTAACTTGATCCTTCAATGGTAGAGGTATCATATCCAATGGTGTAAGTGTATTGAACCCATACACGAGCTCAAAAGGTGAATGCTTTGTGGTTGAATGCACAGCTCGATTGTAAGCAAACTCGACATGTGGTAGACAATCTTCCCAAGTTTTGATGTTGCTCTTGATCACGATCGTAGCATTTGGGATATAGTATGATTGACCACTTCACTTTGTCCATTCGTTTGTGGATGACAAGTCGTCGAAAATAGAAGCTTTGTGCCGAGTTTACTCCACAATGTCTTCCAAAAATAGCTGAAGAACTTCGCATCTCGATCAGACACGATGGTACGGGGCATTCCATGAAATCTCACGATCTCTTTGAAGAACAAATCTGCCACGTTATTTGCATCATCAGTTTTATGGCATGGAATGAAGTATGCCATCTTCGAGAAGCGATCCACCACCATGAAAATTGAATCTCTGCCTCTTCTTGTCCTCGGCAATCCTAGCGCAAAATCCATCGAAATGTCGACCCATGGTGCATAAGGAATAGGTAGTGGCGTGTACAGCCCAGATGGTTGCACTTTCGACTTAGCATGTTTGCACTCCATGCATCTAGCACATAAGTTCTCCACATCTCCTTTCAAGTGAGGCCAATAGAAGTTTTCTTGCAAACAACTCAATGTCTTGGCTACACCAAAGTGAGCCATCAATCCTCCTCCATGAGCTTCCTTCAACAAAAGCTCTCGAAGTGATGTTCTAGGTATGCACAATTGATTACCACGAAAGAGATAACCATCACTTATGTAGAAATTTCCTTCTTCATGCTTCTCACAAGCCTTATAAATCTCTCCAAAGTCGAAATTCCCATCATAAGTAGCCTTGATTTGATTAAATCCAAGGTACTTAGCATCCATAGTAGTCATCAACGTGTATCTCCTCGACAATGCATCAGTAACCACGTTCTCCTTGCCTTGTTTGTACTTGATCACATAGGGAAACGACTCAATAAACTCCACCCAATGAGCATACCTCTTGTTCAACTTGAGTTGGGCCCTCAAGTACTTAAGAGACTCATGATCGGTGTGAATCACGAACTCTTTAGCCATAAGTAGTGTTGCCATGTCTCGAGGGCTCGAACCAATGCATAGAGCTCCTCATTGTAAGTAGGGTAGTTAAGCGTAGCTGCACTTAACTTCTCGGTAAAGTAGGTGATAAGCTTCTTCTCTTGCATCAATACGACTCCAATTCCCAATCCAGATGCATCACACTCCACCTCAAACATTTTGCTAAAACCAGGTAGCATCAAAACAGGAGCATGAGTGAGTTTGTACTTGAGTATCTCGAATGCCTTCTCTTGCTTTTCTCCCTAATAAAACGCCACACTCTTCTTGATAACAGATGTCAATGGCGCGGCAATGGTGCTGAAATTTGGCACAAATCGTCGATAGAAACCAGCCAAACCATGAAAACTCCTCACTTCATTCACGTTAGTAGGGGTAGGCCATGCTTGAATTGCTTTCACCTTCTCTTCATCGACCTTAACACCATTTGCACTTACTATGAAACCCAGAAATACCACGCTCAAGGTACAAAACATGCACTTCTTGAGGTTGGCATAGAGCTTCTCCATCCTCAATGTCTTCAACACTTCTCGCAAATGATCAAGATGTTCCTCCATGCTTTTCGAATAGATTAGAATATCATCGAAGTAGACAACCACGAACTTCCCAGTAAAAGATCAAAGGGCATTTGTGAGACCAAAGGGCATCACCATTCATTCGTACAAGCCATGCTTTTTCTTGCAAGCGGTTTTTCATTGATCTCCTTCCTTCATTCAAATCTGGTGATAGTCTGACCTCAAATCTATCTTCGAAAACATGCTAGAACCATGTACTTCATCAAGCATATCATCCAATCGTGGTATAGGATGACGATACTTGGTAGTGATCTGGTTGACTGCTCGACAATCGACACACATCCTCCACGTATGGTCCTTCTTTGGCACGAGAATGACAGGAACCTAGTGAGTGAGAAGGGGTCAGTTTTTCGTTACTTTCTAAGGTCTTTGCCCTAAGTAAATCCTTACTAAACACATTATTAAGGTTTTCTGCCTTCGACGAAAGTCGTTCTCGCTTTCATCCTTAATAACTTATCCAAAACAATTAATAGAAATTTTTTACTCGTATCCTTATCTTATAGAAGTTATTTACTTATATCCTTAAATCATACACATAAACACTAAGACCACCACGTTACGTCTCGCCGTCCGGTGTCGCTACACTAGTATGTCAACCGCGTTACGTCTCGCCGTCCGATTGCATATACAAACTCGGCAATGGCATTGCGTTACGTCTCGCCGTCCAATCCATGTCCGGTCAACTACTGTGTTACGTCTCGCCGTCCAGTAGTGACCCCAACATACTCGATCAACTGTTGCGTTACGTCTCGTTGTCCAGCAGTGATCCGACAATCTACCGCGTCCACTAGTGGCCCAACCGCCCGGGGGTTCATCATACCAATAACCATACACACACACACACACACACATAAGCACACCGCGTGCCTGTACGTGGGCACCGGGCCATGCCGCCACGACACGACATAGTTAGAGCACGGCTCGAGCACGGGCACAAAATAAATGGGCCAGCCCGGCATGAGCACGAATAATTTATGGGCCGTGCCGGGCCTAAACTTCATGGGCACGGACACGAGCACGGGCACGGCACAATATATAAGTGGGCCGTGTCGGGCCTAATATTTTCGAGACTTTATTGAATATAAGAACGGACATGGCAAGAAAATAAATATAAAATATAGGTTCAAATATTACAAAACACAAGTAGAAAATAATTATTTGTTGTTGTTAGAAGTGTCATAAAAATATATACGTAATTACTAACATAAGTAAAAATGGACAAATAATTAAACAAAATCAAATCACACTCGCTATACTTCCAATTTTCTTTTCCCACCTTATTTGTTACTTTTCTCAAACATTATCGATTAATACTATCTTCCTTCGTACAATTTTCACCTTCTTATTCATTCTCTCTTTTGTTTTCATCGTTTTCATTAAACACGAATACGAGCATGGTATGAGCACGAATACGCACGGCACGATTCGAATAGTACACGGGCCTGAGCCGGGCCTAGCAAAATTAACAAATGGGCTTGCATGGCACGACACGAAAACTGACGGGTTGTGCCAAGCACGGCACAAAATAAATGGGCACGAAGCGTGCCCGTGCCGTGCCGGCCCAAGCACACCAGCGACCATGTACACGCGTGCCTTCACCTTAAGTAGGCGGTGGGATGCCTCACACATAATCGCGCAAAACTCGAAATTAACGAACATAACTTAAAATTAACAGGATAAACTAAAAGATCTCGACGGAGATTTTACCCCCTTTACACTCACCTTAGTTTAGGGTCGAACTTATTATCAGTATCAACTTCTTACTCCTCACCAGCAATGCGCATGAGAGTTCCACGTTGCGCGTACGTTTGCTTATGAACCTACAAATATTCCATAAGCAATTACTTAGTAATTTTCCTAACTCTTCGAATTATTCACGTGCATGCCCATCATCAATTTCTAGCCCTCCATTCTTGCGTTACAAGACCTCATTAAGCCACCAACTCCATCATCACCTACATAACTCCAAATTCCATGGCCAAGTGGAACAAGCTACCTTAATCCCAACCTATCACCAACAGTCACTTCCATCTAGCCTAATTAGTTACATTCGAGAACAAATGGAACTGGTTCCCTCCTATGCCCTTCTCTTTTCGTACAGGAACAAGCTTATACCAAATCTATGTAATTATGGCAGTCGAGGAAACTAGAATCATCCCACATCAAAACCCATATTTTGTGATACTCAACCCATTCAGCTTATAGTTGAGTTACCCAAAAGTGCACTAAGATCCTTTATATTTCCTTGACGTAGGGAAACTAGCGTAGTCCATCACGACATCATCATCATTGTCGAATTCAATAAAAGAGATCTTTACCTTCTTGCGATGTCCGACACGTTACCACCATCCGTTGTCAATCCTTGGGTCGCCGCATAGAACATCGGCGGTCCACTGTGCTGCGCTTATCTTACTTTCCCCGCCTCCTCATCGTCTCTAATTAACTCGAGAGTTCAGTCAAGCCCTCGCCTCGCTCCCAACACTGCAACTCCAGTATCATTATCCATTACCACGAAATTCAATAATTGACGTGGGCGGGAGATGATTCGTTTACCTCAGTCCAAAAACTCATTAACATGTAAAAGAGGCAAACGTGTAGGCCATTTTATTTAGCTCTTTACTCCAAAAGCATGGCCAAATTTATCCACCGCTCACTCCAATTATATACGGGTTGGTTTTGAGTTTTCATAATTGATGTTTGACCCAAGTTCACGAATTTATTATAGGTTGAACCTGAATCAAAAAGCAAGAATGTCACATTTCCTCCATTCTTATAAAAATTTTGTCTCCAAAATTTGCTCGGGCTCATTGTTCCACACTCCACTTCTTGTACTTCCTTGCCTCAAGACTTTACTCTCGCTATATGAACTTTGATGATGTATGTTGCTTGTCCGGTATAATTTACCTCACCTCTTATATTTCTTCTTGATCATAAAAGGTATTTTCACCAAGCTCGTTAGCGTAGAGTAGTTTTGAGTGGCTACTTGTCCTTTTTAATCCCTTTGCTCGGGCCAAGGGTGTGATGGGACAAAATTTCGATTCAAGATCCTCCTTGTAGCAAGCAAACTTCCCGGAGGTGCTTCCATCTCGATTGATTCATCGACCTCCAGATATGATGCCTCCTTTGCGTGCTCCTCCTCTTCTGAGTCCGAAACATACTCCCCATTCTCTACCATGATTAGAGCTTTTTGATTATGGCATTGGTTGGCCATATGCACTCTTCCATGACATTTGAAGCATTGGATACTTCCACCAGAGCCGACGGGTTTGTCTCTTGGCGCTTCAACCTTGGCTGCCGGTTTTGGTGCTTCTGGCTTTGTCACAACTGGCCTAGGGTTTAAATTCGAAGGCGCTCCTGGCCTTGGCCCTTGGAGCATTTTGAGGTGCCACAAATCTTCTCCCATTTGGCTGCCATTCCAACCAAGTCATACAAATCCGCATAGGGATGAATTTCCACCACATTCCTGATTTTTCGATTAAGACCATATTGAAATCATGGTATAGTGGCGTCACGATCCTCATCTAGATCCACTCTAATCGTAAGCATCTCCATCTCTTTGTAATACTCTTTCATGCTCTTAGTGCCTTGTCGTAGAAGTTGTAGGGCTTGATGCATTTCCCTGCAGTGAGAACTAGGAACAAAATGATCTCTCATGACGGTTCTCATCTCTGCCCACGTCTTAATAGGAGGCTGCCTATTCTTCTTCCTATTCGTGCCGACTTGATCCCACCATACGATCTCATAGTCCGTAAACTCGAGGGCTGCCACTTGCACTTTCTTCCTTTCGGAGTAGTTGTTGTAGTCGAAGATCAATGCTATCTTTGGTTCCCAATCTAGGCAAGCCCCGGGATTAGTAGAACCTCGAAATGATGGAATGTTGACTTTGATGTTCTTCAAATCATCATCTTCATCTCGAGGTTCAACCTCTTCATCCTCGTACTTGACCTCCTCGTCAATCACTCGATGTTGGCCTCGTCTTGCATGTTGTCCTCCCAAAGGGCGATGTCGTCGAACATGCTCATACAAAGGCCGCTGCACAAGCCTCCTTTCACCTCGCTCTTCTTCTTCTTCTTCTTCTCTCCTAGGCCTCTCGGCATTAGGGTTTGGTGGGCAACCTTGCTTCGACAGTCGCAAACCTTGCATCAACGTTCGTAGCTTGTGTTGCTAGGATTTGTTGAATCGCCTCCAATTGTGCTATCACGGCCTTCAGTGAGTCATCCATCCTTGCGACACAAGATAATGTGTCTTACGTTGAAAGCCAACAAGAACTCTTCAAGATTACTTCAAGAACTTCAAGAAACCTCTTCTTCTCCGCTGCGTTTGAACCGGGCTCTTGATACCACTTGATGTGGCCAAAGTACGCAACCTTCCTTCTTTTTATTGGATTTTTTAATATTTTCTTCAACTAAAACGAAACTTGAACAAAGATAAAGGTGGAACACGATCAAACAGATTCCAACTCGTGTGAAAGGCCAATTGGTATATAAAACCAATCAAAAACTCACCCACTCGTGAATAAGGCCAATCGCTATTTGGTAGAAGCTCGCCACAACTAGACGCGATCTCTAGCTGATAAGAGACGCGTGAAACTCCTGGAGACTCTCGACTGAAACTTGCACAAAGAAACTAGTTCGTATGAACTCAAAAGTTGAAAGTTGATTGATTGAAAAGTTGATGAATTACAAGCTAGAGCTCGTCCCTATTTATAGGCGCTATCTAAAACAAGTCCAAAACAAACAAAGAAAGGAAAACAAAAGCCCAAATCCTACAAGTAAAAGGAAAACATACTTTGACCCATTCAACCCCTTAATAAATGCCTTAAAATTTTCCCCCTATCTTCCATTCACACTTTCGATCCTTTTCACACCTTCATTCCTTCTAGATTAAGGAAATGGTCTCCCTTTTGGGCTAAGATACCCTCAAAATCCCATTCTTCTTCTCTTGGCCACCACCTTCTTCATCAAAGCCCTTCCAAGTGGGCACTCGGTGCATGAGCTTCATTCCTTCTAGATTAAGGAAATGGTCTCCCTTTTGGGCTAAGAAACCCTCAAAAGCCCATTCTTCTTCTCTTGGCCGCCACCTTCTTCATCAAAGCCCTTCCAATCTCCTTCAACGAATTGTAACACCATGGTGGGCTTCCCAATGTGCTGATCCACGTCCATATGCTCAAAGTGACGATTCAAATAATGAGCAAACTCTTCTCTTAGCCTCTTAGCTTGTAAACGTGTAATTGGACATTCATGTGGTGTAGCGGGCTTGGTCTTGATGACCTCATCATGACGTGATTCACGATATTGGTGCTTATCGTTGTTTTGTGGGCCGATTGATTTATTTGACGGTAACTCGTCCTGATATTTCATATGCAGTCAACATTCTCTCACAGTTTGTTCATCGTCCCAGCCCAGAGCACATGAATGCAACCATGCGAGTCTTGTGCTACTTGAAGACTTCTCCTGGTCAGGGATTGTTCTTCCCGACCGCTAGGTCTCTTGAGCTCACAGCACACTGCGATGCTGATTAGGGAGGCAACCAAACGATGAGACGGTCTATGACAGGTTATTATGTGGTGCTCGGTGGAGCTCCTGTCTCTTGGCGGACCAAGAAGAAAAAGGTGGTTTCGCGATCTTCTGCTGAAGCTGAGTATAGAGCCATGGACAGTACTGTTAGTGAAGTTCTATGGTTGTGCTTCTTACTTGTAGAGCTTGATGTGCCTCAAAATCACCCGATGCCTCTTCATTCTGACAACCAAACAGCTCTCCACATTGTTGCCAATCCGGTCTTCCATGAACGAACAAAGCATGTTGAGATGGATTGCTATTTCATCCGCGAACGAGTCCTCTCTCACAAGATTTCACAGCATAAGATTAGCACCTCCTCCCAGATAGCCGACTTGTTCACTAAGGCATTGGGCGCGGAGCAGTTCCACTTTCTTTTGTCCAAGCTTGGCATTCGAGAATTTCATGTTCCAGCTCGAGGGGGAGTGTTGAGCTATATTTGTACATCCTTTTATTTTCAATGACTGTTTTGTTGATTTGCCATATTGGCCTAATTACCCTAGTTCATACGTGATGGGTATATTAGGAGGGCCTCATTTTTTCTTTTCTTCAGGAGACCGCAATCACTGGTGTGCGGCAATAATAAGAGAACAGCTGAGAGCTTTGGCTCTCCGTGGAGTAGTCTCGTTCACATCTAACGGGGAAACCACGTTAAATCGTTGTGTTGTCTGCTTCCGCATTACGATATTTTACAGAAAATTATTGTTTGCTGAAAGGAGTAAGAACTAATGAAGATACTTCCATCTTACCATAACCCAAATCCATCCTTAAGATCCCGAATTTCCACTTCCAATACCAACCCTTGCCTTACCTATTGCCGGCACCGACTTGGGAGGCTAGTCAATTGTTGGGTGTTGAACCTTTCTTAACGAGCTTGAAGATGGGTATCCATAACCCATGGGGATGGACGGAATTGACAAATCAATTTGGGCTTTCGGGTGAAAAAAGCCCAAACAAAGTCGTTATTAGGGATGACAATGGGTAGGGTCGGGTGCGAGTTTATCCTATAACAACTCCTAACCCGCCGGGTAGAGCCTTCTAAAATACCCGACCAAATAACCACCGGGTATGAAAATTATATAACCATACCCTACCCACCGGGTAACCACGGGTATTCGGGTAACCATGGGCACGAATCCTAAACAATGAACTTATACACATATATGCACGTACATACTGTTGTCCATTAAAAATTCTCAATACTTGTAATTGTTCTAACTTCAACAATCCACACATATAAAAATAGCAAACACATAATAATTGTTCTTACTTCTACAATCCACACAAACATAATAATCGTCTACATCTTCATCATCAATAATGGTAGCTAAACTCAAGTTCTCAAGCTAATCTAAATTTCTCAAGGGAAATTGACCCTTTGGTTAGCGGGGCAGGTATTGTCGATTACCATACCCGTACCCTACCCTTTATTTTGAAATCGGGTATTACCCGTACCCGCCCATTAACCCGTCAAAGCAGGCAATTACCCTCGTTGACAGATTACGGTCGGGTAAGGTACCCATAGTTACCGGTTGGATTGACATCCCTAATCGTTATTCATCTACCTCAAAACTCTTTGAGAAAGAACAAAGAAGAGATGTAGTTTCATTTTGTTTCTTCCTTTCATTCTTAGACTTTCCACTCCATTGTTTTGTTACGTTTTTTCAATTCTTTCATATTAATTGAAGTAACATGCATTTGTTTCTCTCACCCACGAGCAAATGTGCTCATGTCTAGCACCCTTAATATAGCAAACCATTTAGCTTTCACATACATTAGTACAAACTTAGAATTTCCAACAATAAGAGAACTAGCACTTGAAAAAGCCGATATGTTCAATAGTACAGTGTGCTATGCGGCAAATTAATATTTATCCGAAGATAAAATTGATAATCTAAATTAAAACTCAAATGAAACAAAATTATTACTTATCACATTTAAAACATAAATGTCTATGAAAGCCAATAAAAGAGAACCCTAAAACCCTTGGTGGAAAACAATAACCATTATCTACCTAGGTAAACCATTATTATTCTCTTGAAACATGCATAGGTAAAATATGATGCATAAGCACTAAAGATCAATAAGCTACCACTACAAAAAATGGTCGGCCTTATTGGTGCTTTGTTGAAACAAAGGCATAATCCTTCTAATAAGCCATAATAAGCAGAGTATTAGTGCCAACAATTTTATTATATTTATTATTATCATAACTTTAATTATTTATTAATAAGATTTTAAAAAAATATTGATAATCAATTAATAAATGTAACCTACTGCAACCCTAAGGTACCACCAAACCTAAACTCAACTTTCTCTTCTGAATCTGATACAAGTTTACAACCCCTCAATTCTCAATTTTTTACTTCTGGGTTTCAGTTAATTATACCTAGAAGTGCTTAAAGGTTTAAACTTTATTTGAAAAAATTAGCACGTGAAGATAATTAATAGAAGAAATAAAAAATTCAAGATATTTATATCATATATTTCATTTCTCCTAGATTTCTCCTTTCCTCTGAAATTCTCCCCTTTCTTTCAATTTCTCTTTCTCTCACACAGAAGTGGAAAGTGGGACGTAAAAAAATCAAATCTTTGTCCTCTGTTCTTCGCTGCTTCCGTTGGGTACTCTTCCCCTACCCCAGAGAGAAGAAGTGTGCTGAACTACTTCGAGCAATCCTGCGAAAGTTTCAAGCTTTTTCTGTATTCGAGCTTCAATTCAAGGCGTTAATGGCGGCCTCCCTTCCTTCGGTACTTCCCCACGTTGTTCTCCCTCCCTTCACAGACCGGACCAGACCGGCCGGCCCCTCCAACCCTCTAATTCACCGCTCTTACTTCCCTCCCACCACCGGTTTGTCCAGCCACAAGACCTTCCTCCACACCGGTTCTCTCTGCGTGGCTCGGTTCGGGTTCCAGCCGGGTTTGTTTCCCGACCCGGAGGAGGGCGTGGTACGACATCTGTTCGATAAAGTTGAGAGCGTCATCTACACGATTGCGGACGCCGCCGTGACGGCGAATCTTGACGCCGTCGATTCGACTACTACTGCTGCTAAGCAGAATAGCGATTGGCTTTCTGGGATTACGGGTTACTTGGAAAGTGTTCTGAAGGTGAGAGGTTTGAAGGAATTTGGTAAATTGGTTTGTTTTTAGGGATATGGAATGTTTGAATTTCTTTGGCTAATTGGATGAATCTGTCTGGGTTTCTAGGTTTTGAAGGATGTGTTATCGGCCTTGCACGTTCCTTATTCCTATGGTTTTGCTATCATACTCTTGACCATTCTTGTTAAGGCTGCGACTTTCCCATTGACTAGGAAGCAGGTTTGTGAGTTTGGAGTTTCCTTTTTTCGTTTACTCAGGTTGATTGAATGTTGTGCTGGAGTTAGAACATTTTTGTTGATTGTGTGTTGTCATTTGTGTTTGTAGGTGGAATCTGGAATGGCTATGAGGTCATTGCAGCCACAAGTGAAGGCTGTTCAGGAGAGGTATGCTGGAGATCAGGTAAACTGGATGCTGCTCTTAGAATGGAAATGGATTAAGTTAAAGTTCAAATGCTTGATATCTAGTTGACTTTTGGATACTTGGTCTGCTCTTCGTTGATTATGTTTCTACATTGTTTGCTGCAGGAGAAGATCCAGCTTGAAACTGCGAGATTGTATAAGCTTGCAGGAGTTAACCCTCTTGCAGGTATTTAAGCCGTTATAGAGTGATTGGGAGTTGACCCAATTACCGTGTTGAATTGCTTGTTTGTGATTGACTACTACTACTACCCATTTTGTACTATCACCACGACTCACAAGGTCAATGTCTGCGAATTAGTTGCCAGTTTCGCTTTTAAAGTAGGCAGATGATGCATTAACTGTTTATGCTATCATTTCATTGGACCTTGTTTTGATGTTTCTTTCTCAATATGTGCATTTCTGCAATAACTGGTGGAGGCTTAGATTCCATTTTGTACTTCATAGCTCTAATGGAGGCTTGCTTTGATCCTTCACTGTTGACTTAGTCTCTTAAGTGACTGTTTACTACTAGGATGCTTGCCTACTCTGGTGACGATTCCCATATGGATTGGACTCTACAGAGCCCTTTCAAATGTTGCAGACGAGGTAGGATGACTGTCACGAGTTTCATTGCATCTTGTGATTAAGATTTTGGCTATTTTAGTTCAGACTTTGGATGACTGTTTTTCTTTTCTCACTCTTTTAAGGGACTGCTGACTGAAGGGTTCTTTTGGATACCTACCCTCTCTGGTCCAACTTCGATTGCAGCTCGGCAAAATGGCAGTGGCATCTCCTGGCTTTTCCCTTTTGTCGTGAGTTCCCTTTTTTCCCTGACATGAAAAGAGATGAAAAAGCAGTTAATTCATCATTAGAAAGTAAATTTGGCTTTGCTTGGATATTATCTGCACAGGATGGACATCCACCCCTCGGGTGGCCGGACACCTTAGCTTACCTCGTCTTGCCTTTGTTGCTGATTGCTACTCAATACATTTCCATAGAAATCATGCAATCATCACAGGTCCGTCATGCTTTTCATCTGATAATAACAGCTCTAGGAATTAGGTTAACATGAATGAAACTTTTGCGGCAATCTTTACACTGGTGCTTCTTCACTTAACAGAGTAATAATGACCCAAATGCGAAGAGTTCTCAAGTAGTTACCAAGCTACTTCCTTTGATGATTGGCTATTTCTCGCTCTCGGTTCCTTCTGGTTTAAGCCTCTATTGGTGAGCGAATCCTAGCCTTTTCATACTTCCGGTGTCACATAATCAGATTCAATATCTTGTTTGATAAGTTTCTTACAAATTGTCCAACGCGGGTGTTCTTGTTTCTTAATTTTTTTCATGATTGGCAGGTTTACAAATAACATATTGAGCACATTACAAACGGTTTGGCTTCAAAAGTTAGGGGGTGCCAAAAATCCTGTGAAGCAACTGAATGATGATTTGATAAAGAGAATCGAGGTCCAGACTGAGAAGCCTCCATTGGATGTCAACTCCATGAAAGCCACAGCTGAGCTTACCCCCACTAAAGCCACAACCACAAAGGAAGAGAAGAAACCGGAAGGACCACGTCCTGGTGAAAGGTCAGTTTTTCAAGTGTCCTCCGTAGTTTATTGAGTTGGGCGAATGTTGTCTAAAATCTGTTTTGTCTTTCCTCCCAGATTTAGGCAATTAAAAGAGGAGGAAGCTAGGAGAAAGAAACAAAGAGAGGAATCGAAGCAGATAGCTGAAGAAGTGCCCCTTGAAGCTAGTCAAATGGCTGGGAAAGAGAAGGTCCTGGGAGAAGATGCAACCCAAAACGGGCCAACACCAAGTGGTGCTGAAAATCTTGATCATCCCTCGACTGTTGCTGCTGTAAATGGTGGTTTGCTGAGCCAGGAAGTGAAGAAAGATGAAGATCCAGCTGGTCTAGTTGATGCAGAGCATGATGTAGCTTCTGCTAATGGCAATCTTAGCAGACAGGAAGAAGAGCAGGTAATCAATCGTAACCATATTGATCCAAAAGCATATCAATCTTTGACCCATTCCCTTTTCTTGCGTGTGTACTCAACGTCGAATCGGTGTTTTCTAAATTCAGGACACAATCAAATCACACGGCAAGGTTACTACAAGTCCAAGCGAGAGAAGTTCCAAAGAAGAATAGAGAAAAGAGATTATCATGCCACTTGCTTCTGCAAGATTGACGGCATTGTCATATATTACCAGCTAGGGCCATGCTGGTCACTCTGCCGTCTATCTCTACACCGAAACTGTAGCTTGTGAACTGGCGAAGTACGCTGCAGATACAAGGTTGAGCACTGGGATAATTGATATTCGGGTTGGTTCCAGGAACTATAGCAGGAATTGTGAAGCCAAATTCCGTTGTATAGGTAGAAAATGTATCGGCCACAAAATGAGAGATCTCGGCAGGAATTCTTGTCCGGTTTTGGTAGACTGTTGAGAGTTTTAATACGTGTTCTTACTTCTTAATCGTTAATGGAATGATACAAGGCAACATTCTTCTGTGGGGGTAAAAGATACTTATTAGAAGTTACTTAGTTGAATAAAGCTTGATTAAATTGAATTCCAGGCCAGTTGTGCTTTGAGAATATTCCTAGGCAATTAAATAGGGGTAATCTCAGTCATGGTTGGCAACTGATAATCTTGTTGGGCTGAAGCTCGGTGAGTTCAATATAAACTACAGTGGGCCAGATAGCCAGATTGTGGGCTGAACGTGAATGTCTAGTCAATCTCGGACTTGAGCCTCTCCTTCAACTTGCCGAGAAAGCCTTCCAACCTTTTCCATTTTCTTTTCACAATTTTTCATATTTTCCTTAAGTAAGAGCTATTCATTTTAGGCTAATCTTTTCACAATCCTTGCGAGCTGTGGCGTGTTAGCTAGGGATGGCAACCTTGTACATACTCATGGATTTCTTACTATCCAACCAAATTGGGTTGGGTATGAAATCCAAATAGATGGATATGGGTAGAGTTTGATGGGTTTGTACCCATACCCATTTACTTTGGGTTGAGTTGGGTTTATATCAAATGGATTTGGGTTTGTACCCATGCCCAAATACAAATTACAGTTTGGTATCAAACTTAATAGATATGTATATTTAGTACCTAAATTTAATTTTTTTTTGCATATAAGTCCTCAAAATATCGATGGAAAATTAAGTTTTGGTACCTAAATTTTTTTGTCTTACATTTTGGTACCTAAACTTTTCAAGTTTTACAAATAGGTCCAATTTTTGCATGTGTAATTAAAACACCCTCAAGTAAATGGATATCCATATCCAACCCATACCCATTTAGATTATGAAAGCCCCAAACCCAAACCCATCTATAAACCCCCAAATCCATATGCACTTCACCCATACCCAACCCATTATCAATGGGTCTACTTGGGTTTGGGTATAATTACCCATGGGTGGGTAATTTGCCATCCCTAGTGTTAGCGAATAAGGGTTCTCAGCCATCGATTCGATGGTTGAAAGATCGCGATCTGCTATGTAATTGCTAGATCAACAAATTGAGATTGTCAAATCGACATCTCAACGACGAGAATATGTATGGCGGCATTAGAGGTGGCAATTCTCAATCCAATCCACCAACCCATTAAAAATATCCACCTAATCCAATCTATTTGATCTAAATGGCAAATTACGGTTTGGTACCTATAATTTTTATATTTTACATTTTGGTTCCCAAATTTAATTTTTTATACGAAAAATATCATTAGAAAATTACGTTTTGGTACCTAAAATTTTTCATTATGACATTTTCGTACCTAAACTTTTCACATTTTTACATATTAGTCCTTGGTTTAGGATGTTATTTGGATTCATAGATAATCCACCAATCCACTTGATCCAATCCATTTTTTTTATAATGGTGATGAAATTGTATTGAAAAACCGAGAAGAAAACAAAAAGGCAATGGTTCAAGTGGCTGAACCAAGGCCCAGGTCCAAAGAACAAATAACAACAAAAGGGACAACCAAGAGGGCCGAGCCACTCATGCAGAACGAGACCAGAACACCAAATGGTGCCAAACCAACACACAACAGACAAAAAAGCCACTAAGCGGGCCAGGCTGCTCTGAAGCTAACACCAAACCCTGCCAGAGACGACAAAATGATGGCGAAAACAAGTAAAAGCACCGGGAGGCCAGACAGACCCATCTGACGACAAAAGAAGAACTACGAAGAAGAAGGAAAGCCCACAGCACAGAGCGGCGGCCGGAAAGGAGCATCAACAGAGCCCCAAACAGACCTGAGCTGGCGCCGATTATGACCCGCAGAAGCACCACAGAGCGGAGAAACAACGCGACCCACAACGCATCAGATCATCCCAATCCGATTTTCAAGCCATCTGAGACCCTCCTCTTTGTCAATTTTGTTGTTGGCAATGATCCACTCAACTGGATTCCGGATAGCCTTCTTCAAGGTCCCTCGAACAACCGTATGAGCATCCTTAAAAATTCTCTAATTTAGTTCCAACCACAACGACCAAGAGATGGAATGTAGAAGTCCAAACCGAACCCACCCCTCCACCTTAGTAGGAGTGACCATGGGCCACCTGCTAATATAGCTGAGCATATCATCGACCGGGACATCAACTGAATGACACACAATCTTTGCACGACGCCAGATCTCCTTCGCATACACGCAGTGGATGAAGATATGATTAATATACTCTTCCTCGTGACAGCAGAGCTCACACCTGTTCACCAATTGCCATCCTCTTCTTCTAAGATTGTCAATGGTAAGAATGCGCTTGTGAGCCACAAGCCACATAAAAGCATTAATCTTGGCCGGGACAAACGATTTCCACACTAAGTCCGAGGGAAAGTTAGGGACCCCTGCAAACGTCTCATCTGCCAAGCACCTGCACATGGAATGAATAGAGAAAGAAGCATCTGGATTGGGTAACTAGACAGGACAGGGAGGCCCACTGGTTACCCTGCTAATGCCAACCGAATTAAGACAATCAAGCAAATTAATTCTCTCCCTTTCAGACCCACCCCTAAGATTTGTAAAAAGAGAAAGCTGCCAATTAAAACACTCACCAGAAGGGGACAAAATATCTGCAATCCGGGCATTGGGGAAAGACGATGCAGCTGCCACTCTAGGGAAACTGTCTGCAAGCACCATCTTCGGGATCCAACTGTCACGCCAAAAGGAAACCCACGCCCCATTACCAGGGTTGATACTGGCCATCGTCCAAAAAGAGTCATACCCTTTTTAGATATTAGCCCAAGGTGATCCGGCAAAACCGCAAGTACTCCTCGCCGTACACCAAACAGAGGAGGGATTGGGGTACTTGATATCAATCAGATTACGCCAACAGATTCCCTTCTCAGTAGCGAACCGCCAAAGCCACTTATCCATCATGGCCTGATTAAAAGAGGCAAGATCCAGAACACCAAGCCCGCCCCTAGATCGAGTTGCTTTGCAGATATCCCAGCCGACAAGGGCCATCTTGCGGGTTTCATTCATGCCTCCCCACACAAAGTTCTTTTGGATGCTTTCCATTCTTTTGATCACCACCCCAGGAGCTCTCAGAAGGGAAAAGAAATAGATCGGCTGGCTGGAAAGAACCGCTTTGTTGAGAACCAATCTTCCCCCAGGAGACAAATACTTCCTTTTCCATCCTTGGAGCCTCTTTTGGACCTTATCAATGATAGGGTCCCAAATAGAAACGGTGTTGAGTTTGGCCCTTAAAGGAAAACCGAGATATTTGGAAGCCTCAGAGCTCCAATTGCAACCCAAAATAGAGGCAAAGACGTCCGGGTTCGGGACATCCCCAACCGTGTGCATAATAGATTTTTCCATATTAATCCTAAGAGGCCAGTAACAGCTTGGAAGCACACAAGGGTCGCCAAGATATTATTCACCTGCTCGTACTCGGCACCGCAAAAGATAGCAATATCGCTCGCGAAGAGTAAATGGGTAACCTCCCCTCCACCAGTGTCTTCATCCATACAAAACCCTTTGATCTTGCCATTTTCGCTGAGCTTAGTCAACATAAAGGACAACATATCCATCACCAAAACGAACAAACCAGGCGACAACGGATCACCCTGCCTCAACCCTTTCTGAGCTCCAAAAGCTCCAAAAAAACCTTTAGATTCCCTATTGATCAGAACCGAGAGTTTCGGGGAGCACATACTACCTTTGATCCACCTCTTCCACTGCTCAGGAAAACCCATCCTATTAAGAATCTGAAACATACAATTCCAATTCCCATTATCAAAGGCTTTCTCCATATCAAGCTTAAGCATGAGGCCCGGTTTTCTGCACTTCTTACGACTATCCACAAGCTCAAACGGAATGAGACCAGCATCCCCAATTTGTCTACCCTTCACAGAGGCCATTTGCTGATGAGACACTAAACATGGAAGAACATCCCTCAACCTGCGGGCCATAACTTTGCTTACCAATTTATTAAAGCTCCCCATCAAACTGATCGGTCGAAGATTACGAGTGTCCTCAACAACATCCTTCTTTAGAGTCAGAAAAATGAAGGAATGAGTAATACAGTCAGAGAGAAAACCAGTTCTGTAGAAATCATTGAAGGCGAGCAAGATTTCACTCTTAAGCCAAGGCCAACACTTCTTATAGAACTCCCAAGTGAAACCATCCGGGCCCGGGGCCTTCCCTCCATCACTGTTGACAATGCTAGCCCAAATTTCCATCTTCGTAAATGGTCTGCAGATAGTTTGCTGATCCAAGGAGGATAGACCCTGCGGAAGATAAATGCGAGGGAAGGGCCTATACACAACCTGCTCGCTTAAGAGCTCTTCACAGTCGCCAACAATCCCTCTAGCGACATTCTCCCGACCTTTCTTCAAAACGCCTTTAATTTTGATGCTACCAATACGGTTGATCTTTCTCTTGAAAGTAGCCATCCTATGGAAATAACACGAATTTTTGTCTCCTTTTTTAAGCCACAACTCATGAGACTTCTGTCTCCAATAAATTTCCAGCACCTTACTGATTTCAATCAAGAGAGATTCCCTTAAGACGACATCATGGGAAGAGAGGGGCTGAGCTTCTTCCCTGATATTAATAGCCTGAATCTTATTGCTCAGTTCCTCAACCTTCTTATTCAGGTTCCCAAACACTTCTTTGTTCCAACATTTGATCTTACTTTTCAGCTCCTAAAGACGAAGCGCCCACTTAAAGGTCCCACCATGACCATCAAGCGGAGAACCAATCCAATCCGACAGCTCAGCATAGAATCTAGCATCTTCTAGCCACATATTTTCAAATTTCCAAGGTCGATGAGGTCTGTAGTTCTCACCCCCATTGAAGCAGGAGTGGACAATGATCAGACTCAATACGCTCCAGCGTTGTAAGGAAGCAATCACCTGATCAAAACCCGTCGAGATAAAGGCCCTATCAATCCTAGATAAAGAAGTTATGATCTTCACCTTTACTCCAAGTGAACCTGATTCCCCCAAGCGGAAGCTCCATTAAGCCACTCTCATCAATGACATTGTTGAACTCCATCATCAGATTATTACTGCGTCTCACACCCTTGTAATCGTCATGACTGCGAACTAAGTTAAAATCCCCAATCAAACACAAAGGTTCTTGGCAATTCTGATAAAGGTTAAGGATCTCATCAAGGAACTGAAGCTTCTCTTCTCTGTCTTGAGGGCCATACACCACCATAAGGTTCCATACTTTTTGGGAAGACACCTCTTGAAGCTTGACTGCCACCAGGAACCTGCCGATACTAGTAGAGATACAGGAGAAAACAAGCTTATCCCATAAGACTACAACCCCACCAGAACTGCCAAAAGAGTTCTTCACAACCCATCCGTGCTCAACAGATCCCCCTATACTGCGAATCAAGGTTCATCACAATCTTCCCATTTCGTTTCTACGATCCCAATAATTTTCGTTTTTTGCATTCCAATGAGTCGCTTTATCCTCTCTCTTTTATTGCGATCCCCCAATCCTCTAACGTTCCAGACTAAGACTGATGATTCCATGTGGAAGGATTAATTGAAATTGCGACCCCCTTTACTCTTGCTCCGACGGGTCTCAGTCGTAGGTGGTGCAATCGGTCCTAGCCATGCATCGAGCCCACCTCCATACTCAAATCAAACGAGAAAGCGTCAAGCTGCCACACCTTAGGTTGTGTATCAGCGATGCAAGAAGGAGAAGGGAGCTCGGCTTCTAGGTCCAAGACAGGTGAAAACGCCACTGGAAAGAGTTGATCAACAGAGGGTCGAATCAATGAGGAAGGAGACTATAAACGCACCGGAGAAGACGGTAGTGAGGGAAAGAACTCCGTTTGGGGATAAAAAGAGGCCTTGTCACAAATGAGGCTTTTGAGGTCAGTATTCTCCTTCGGATCACAAGCCCAAAAAATTTTGGTTCTGGGCGAAAGAAAGGAAAATGCCGGCCCAAACGACAATAACTCTCTTGCCACCTGCGGAAGGAAGCAACTACTCAAATTAAAGCCCACCAGCTGCAGATTTTTCGAAGGACCGTCCAACTTTGCAAAAAGCATAAAATCCCAGGGGCCAATTGAGTTGGGAGACTGCGACGGCCTAGACTGCTCGGCTAACGAAAGAAAGAACCCTGATCCATGGCTAAAGGAGTGGGCCGAATACAGGGCCCAAACTTCCTTAGCCAGATCGGCTTCGTACGTGAGCCAGGGAGGGTAATTAACCTGTCATCATTGGATTTGCCAACCGCAACAGTGCCATGCACGTCGCCGCCCTACAACGAAGTAGATGCAATGTTTACCAACAAGCGACGATCCGACTTCCCCCTCGGTTGCTGCGAACACTTGGAATTTTGAAAGCCTAATTGAGACCCACAATGCATCTGTTTTTCAGCACACGTCTGCTGTTCCGCCGTGCGGGATTCCCCCGGCGACCTCTCCGGCGACGCCTACACCTTCACAAAATACATTTGATTCCCATAGTCTAACCTGATTTCTCTCGGGAGGTCTCCATCCTTTCTAACCCTTATTCAAACAAAGGAAGAACTCCAAGAGTTCCAGTCGACGTCGATCAATTTACCGCAGAATTCTCCAACCGATTTGATCAAATTTACACTTTTTAAGTGAAACGAGATCCCAAAAACCATGATCCAGACAATATCGGCATCACTCTCGTTTGTGTCAATTCTTCCCAAGGGGAACTCTCGACTTGGAAGGACTTGAATCTACCCATAGTTAACTCTTTGATTCTGAGAAATTCTCGCAGACTTGGACACATCAGAAGCCATCTGCCATCTAGGAGATCCTCCAAACCAAAATTGTTGTCTATCACCTAGTTACGTTTAGCCCACCTCCTGAATTCACCGACGAGAGCACTGCTGAATATATCCACTGGGAGAGGGAGAAACTTGAGCACCGGGCTTCTATTGAGCGTTTGCAGTCGTTCTTCGACACCCTCTTCGTCTACTTGGATGAAGCCTCCACCGTATTCTTTAACCACTCGACATCTGCCAGCTCCATATAGACCTCCTCTCCTAACGACCTCCGCGTAGGATCTGCTATCTGGCCTTGTCCCTGAGAGATTCAAACTAATGGCACCAATCTCCTCTTGACAACCACTTGACATTTCCTTAATTCTCAATCGATGCTCCGCTAGGTAGAAATCTTTGAGAAGAAAAATTACACCTTCCCAAAGTTGTCGGGATAAGAATTTTGAAGATACGGTCGTTTTCTGTTCTGTTCAGAGATTTGGAGCTGCTCTCCCCATCTAGTCACTTTATTGCCTACATGAATAATACGCTCTTCGCTTCGTTTGAAACACTCATCCGGGTAGCACCACTATCGCATCGCCGCCGTCTGTAACACACCTTGAAGCCACGCAAGTATGGGTTCATCAAGCCTCACCGACCACCACCTGTTACCCTCTTCAACCTGCATCTTGTATCCCACACTTCCTCCAAAATCATCTTTCCGAAGCAAGACCAGCCTGGATCCCATCCGAGTTGCCCGCCGACAATCTGCCTGAGTGTAGCCGCCTGCGCCATCCCCCAATACTTGCGACCTGCAGTCAAAGGAGAAAGAAGAAACAAAATTGGTCCCCTTCCTAACCCAGGCTCTTTCTTCCCCTCTCAGTAGCGCTCGCCCTCCTGCCGTGGCTCCCTCTCACCCTCGCACTAACTCTCTCTCTAACTTTCAATCCATGGATCAATCCATTTTCCACCTCTACTAACAATTGTAGTTGCTTGTGACGAAGCAACATAATTGTGTGTGCTAAATTTTGGGAATTTTTAAAAGTTTTCATGATCTTAACGGGTATTTTACTTTGGAATTTCGTGGTCCATTAAATTTGATGCATAAATAGTTCAAGTTTTTATGTAGATAACCGAGAATGTAGTATGAATGTTTCTAGTATCACTCTTTAATTTTTTTTTATGGCAAAATTTCATAAGCACTAGAATTAGTCAAATACCATCTTCGATGGGGTAAAACAATCATGACTTGACAAAAGCATGACTCATTATGATGGAATCACTCGAGACACCTTAGATTGAGTGAGCTAAGATGTAAATGGCATCTCATCAAAATCCTATAAAATATCTTGGGCTACTTCTGTGGTACCGTGCCCGCACCGGTGTCGTTATACGTTTAAACCGTTGGATATACTGCATTAAATTAAGGCTGTTGACTATTACACAACACTTAACCAAAATTGGTCGAACCTTTTTCTCTTGTTTGACCCTCTCTTTCACTCAAGTTCTTTATTGTAATTATATTCTTATTCTGTTATATTTCTTTTACCCATAACTCAATAAGGGATTAATCCCGTCGAATTTGAGCATCAGTTAAAGTGATCCGTCGAATTGAGTATCAGTTAAAATAGAGGTAGGTATCTACTCTGTTTGCACCATTGTCTTCGTTTTTGATTGATCCCATCGAACATAACTATCAGGACAAACTTCTCAGCTGGAATCCCTCCGCGGCTACGCTTGGGACAACCTGATTGATCTCATTGCGAACTATTCCTTGCTATCCGGAACCCAAATCAATCTGGGTTTAGACTGACAGTGAGATTCAAGATCTGGATGTAGATGGCCGGTTAACAGCTACGACGATGACGAAGGTGTTGACTTGAACCAACGAAAGACTCTGCTTTCTTGATATAGAAAGGGAAACGAGAAGAAATCAATTAACTCAAGAGAAGAAGTAAAAAAATTAGTAGGGTTCTAGCTGGTGATGGCCGACCGTCGGCAACAGCAGTGACGGTGGTGGTGATTTGGAGGAGTCGGCATTCTTAGGATAAGAGAATCAATTAAAAGAGAAGGAAAGAGGGATCCTAAGTCCTAACTCGTGAGGGCTTTTTCTTTTCATTTGTAATTTCTGTTTTATTTATTATTTACTTAAACAAACCTGGTTCAATTGTTTCAACCGAATCAGCCTTAATTGAACCGAGCAAACTAACTGATGGTTCTAGTGCCGCAACTGTATCACAAAATTCCCCAACATCTTGCAATCAAGATGGACCGACTAACTATTAGAGGTAACAATTCTCAATCCAATCCACCAACCCATTAAAAATATCCACCTAATCCAATCCATTTAAATCCAATCCATTTTATCCAAATCCAATTGTATTAGTGGATTCATGGATTGATCCATGGATCCAAATGACAAATTACGGTTTGATACCTATACTTTTTATATTTTACATTTTGGTACCCAAAATTTAATTTTTTATACGAAAATATCATTGAAAAAATACGTTTTTGGTACCTAAATGTTTTCATTATGACATTTTAGTACCTAAACTTTTCACATTTTACATATTGTTCCTTGGTTGAGGATGTCATTTGGATTCATGGATAATCCACCAATCCACTTGATCCAATCCATGAATCCACCAATCCATTGAATCCAATCCATTTGATCCATGGATCCACCAATCCATGGATCAATCCATTTGCCATCAAGTCACAACTAGCTAACATGATATGGTGTCAACTTAAACACTCAAAATCCCAAATGGATCAAGATCGTAATTGATGGCATCAACTACCGTCTACCTGTACCTTCTCCCTCTTCAATCATAAAGAAAACACATGGAGACCCAGCTGCCTTAATACTTTGGGTCACCATACTCAATGGCTTAGACCCCCAAAATTATAGAAGGACCAATTTACACGGATCGTAGTACGGCTGCTTCCACCAGGCCACCATTTATGCACAATGTCGTTTGGACTTAGTTAAGATGATATAAAATGTTTGATAACTTATCATTATAAGAACTGTTTAGATAACTTAACTATGCTCCGATAAGTGCATATTTATATATGTTTTGGATTCTCAGATCATTTAACCTGGTATTAGTAGTTCCCGGTATATTTTACGCTAGGTTGTGTTTTTTTGTTATATTTTAAGTCCTAGTACATGAATATGGCTTAGAAGCGGGCAGCGGCGGATCCATGACATAGTAGAGCACTAAGCCGCATTTGAATGAAATAATAGATACCGTAAACAAAAATATATAATAATTATAGTTTTCGTTAGTCATTACAATGCCAATTGTGCAAATAATGTATTTCAATTTAGCAAATTCATCAATAATAGAATCTCCATCCATACCAATAACATACTTTCTCTCAAAGAAAATAGCTAAGCAATCAATGAGAAATTCATCGTTCATTTCGTAGCACAAATCCGTTTTCACATGTTCCATTGCTGAAAATGTTCTCTCCATGGTAGCTGTTGAAACGGGTAAGGTCAACACTAGATGAATCAACCGACAAATCAATTTGTCTTGTGTGTCCATCCCAGTTTCCTCCAACTTCTTTAGTAGTTTTACAAGAAAAGAAACTTCATTATCCTCACATGAGTTGCATAATATCGTAACTCATTCTCCAAATAATGCATCTCATAGCTTTCAAAGTCTCGAGGCTACTCTTGAGCAATTTTGAAAATATTTTCTTCATCAAAAGACCAGAAAGAATGGTTAGGATCTAGTGCACCACTCAACTGAGACGATTTATATGATGACTCAACAAGTTTGTAAATATATTCTTAAACAAAAGACTGGAAAGAAAACCAGACGGGCGGAAGACCATTTCAGGTCCGTTCGTCTCCTCGTTTTTGTTTTGTTTTGTGGAGATTAGCAATTTTTTTTGAGTTTTGCAAGGAACGATGCACTATAGTATAATGGTTTTTTTATTTATTTAAATGAAACTATACTTTCTAAACTTTTAGGTTTTAATGTCTTTTTTCAAATAAAAATAATTGAGGCTAGAATTCTAAATAGTACTGAGCCGAATACCTAAATAAAAAAAATTATAAGGAGTATACTAATTCTAAATCTAGAGGAGGGTTGGGCTGTAGCCCAGGTTGGACCTAGATCCGCCACTGAAAGCGAGTTTCGTGGCATTTGGAGAGAGAAAATGAGACCAAGATGGTCAATTGTCAAAGTTCACGACCATGAGGTAGAGGTCATGGTCTGGACTGTGGCATGAAGCATAGTTCGAGAAGCAAATTTCATATCACGACCGACCGTTTCATGTCACGGTGACTACCGTGACATGCACAACTAGATCATGACATTCCTTGTCAACTTATAGACACGTTGCCATTTTGGTTCAAGGTCAGGACCGTGAGTCCGTGACTTGGGGCCTTGACTCGTGCACTGTCAACTACGAAAGAAGTTAGACGAGTTTACTCAAGGGATAGGAGTTCTCACATCTGAAAACGAGCTTAGAAGAGCCCTAGAGATAAAAAAAAAAAGTGACGAAGAGAGCACCCTTGGAGTCGATTTCTTGATCTCGTCACCTTTGGAGATCAAGATTTGTCCCATGGAGTAAGATCAATATTACGGAGCAGATCCTCACTGTTTACACGATGATGACTTCTTCCCCGACTGTTTCCCTCTCTCTATGGAGTAAATCTCTCGCTCATTTGTGTATGAAGAACCCTAATTTTATATGTTAGGGTTGATGTTTGTTTGAACCCTTGTTCGTGGAACTCGAAGTTCTATATCCAATCAATGCATTTTCACGAGCTGTATGAATCTTGATCAAATTCCTATGATTCATGCTTTAACCTAAGATAGAATACCTTAATAGATTAAGGGAGCATCATCAGTTGGAAGTAATGAATCGATTCACTACTTTGTATTGGATTTCGTTCCAGTAGAGGGATTCTCATTTACATTGTTTGGTCTTCTGTTATCGTGAGGATAGTGTCATGCCGAGAAATATATTAAGACCTTGTCTACTTTAATCTAGATTCAAGGTTAACCGAGATCTTCGCAGTATAAACATCGAATGAAATGAACTAGGAAGAGGGAGTAATTAACATACCCGAGTGATCTTTTTCATACTTGAACCTTAATCAACTTTCCTTGCTTTCTTAGACATCAATTAATCTAGATTCTCAACTTGCTTTACTATATAACATATATTCACCGTGTAATAGTAGACCTAGTGACCCTGGATTTGGCTATTGATTGGAGTGGTAATTTTAGCGAGTCAATAACCCTTGTCACTTGAGAATAAATTATTGGATAGGTTTAGGATAACATTGAGTGCTAACTATACTATTAATAGAAGAGTCAAAGTAGCATATATATAAGAGTAAATATTAGCAAAAATTAAGATAGATGGGATGAAAAACGATCATCACATGACAAAAATAAGATTTATTGGATGGATTCACTCGAGACAACTTAGATAAAGTCAATATGTGATTGTCATCCCCAATCCCGTGCACAAATCAAAACCCTACAAAACATCTTGTAAGAAATATCGTAAAAAGAAAATTTTGAAACTATACCGTAACCATTGAAGATTGAGAAAAATAACCTATTTATCTATATTAAGGTACCCACCCGACTCGTCTCATTGCCATCACTAGCTAACACGATATGATGTCAACTCTTAAATCTGGAAAACCACCAATGATCAAGATCGTAATTGATGACATCAACCACTTGTACCTTCCCCATCTTCAATCAAAACATACAAGAGAACACATGGGGACCCCCAGCTGCCTTAATATTTTGGTCACTTGGTCAACATTATTATAAGTAGTGAATTCAGTGGTCATGATCTAAACTTGACCTTGCTTGGTGGAAATTCTCAATCTCATGTGGGTGCCGCCATGGGAACAAAACTCACATGTGAGAACATGTCATTAGCAAATTATAAAAGGACCAGTTCACAAGGATCGTAGTACGGCTTGCTTCCACCAGGCCACGATTTATTCACAACTTACCCGCATTATGAATTAGCTACAAGTGGGTTTATAGTAATGTCCAATATATAAACAGTCACCTTCTTATATTTAAAGGTGCATATATATGTTTGGATAAACATTGGTATGGTGTTCTTAGATTATATAAAATGGTTGATAACTTATCATGATAAGAAGTATTTAGAGAATTAACTTAACTATTCTTTGAGTGGTTTGTCATCTCTAATATATATTAGCTTAGGAAAAATCAACGAGCCTTTAACAATGTTTAGGAAACCCTCTGTACTAGCTGGTTCGATCGAAAATACCGGATATCGAACCCAAAATGATAGGCAATTTTAGTAGTAGGAAATGGTTAAATCACGATTAAATTACATTTTTATTACAAAATACCCTATCATTGAATTTTCCGATACGGTTTCACAAACCTTGGCATTTACACAATCCATGCTCATATTCACAGTCCCACAAATAGCTAGGAAATCCAACTAGGTTGACTTTGCTAACACGCTAACTATCTAAAACCAAAACCAAGGGACGAGATACGGTGACAACCCCTAAGGGGTTGTTAGATTAACAACCAAGGGTATTTTTGGTATGGAAAAAAGGAATATATTAATTACCTTTTGTGTATTAATTATATTGGAAATTAAAAACCCATATTAAATACAATTTTTTTTAATTTAAATCCTATACATTAATATCTCTATCTATCTCTCTCTTCCTTTCTCCAGCAGCCACTCCGCATCGACGAACAGACTTTTTCTCCGGCGAATTCTCTCCGACAGACTCCCTCCGGCAACCTGAAAAAATGTATCAGTGCGTTAAAAAGTGTACCAATCCATTAGTCTACTGGTAATTAATATACCAGTGCTAGTGGTACGCTACCAATGCGTTAAAAAATGTACCAGTACTAGTGGTACGCTACCAGTACAACGCTACCACTACCATTGGTAGCGGTACCAGTAGAGAATAAATGTACCACTAGCACTAGTAGCGCTACCACTAGCATTGGTAGCGATACCAGTAGAGAATAACAAAAAAAAAAGATGATAGTGGTACGCTACCACTACCAGCTACCTTATGGTAGTGGTAGGTACCACTATCACTAGTACGCTACCAAAAAAAAAATGGTACCACTAAAAAACCAGATCTAGAAAAGGGGAGTCGGTGACGGGAGAGAGAGGTAGGGGAAGAGGGTGACCTCGCGACAGCGGCAGTGGTGGGGGACGAAGGGCGGCGAGAGGGCTCCGACGGGGAGAGGATGATTGTGCCGCGGTGGTGGGAGGCGGAGGTGCGCCGAAAGGCTGCTGAAGGCGGAGGGGAGAAGATTTCGCTCCCGTCTCGTCCGCCGAGTAGGGAAACAGGAACTGCCGGCGAGGTTGGATACGACGGCGGAGGAGGATCGCGTCGGTGGCGGCGGTGGTCAGGCGAAGGAGGAGGAGGATAGTCGGAGATGGCGGAGACGAGATGGCGGTTGAAGGCTCGACAGACGACTGAAGGCGGAGGGGCGCCGACGCCGGCGGTGGAGGGTTATGGCGGCGGAGGGCTCTGCGAGAGAGGGAGGAGAGACA
Organism: Linum trigynum; assembly: GCA_964030455.1. NCBI lineage: Eukaryota > Viridiplantae > Streptophyta > Magnoliopsida > Malpighiales > Linaceae > Linum > Linum trigynum. Next base: position 12,333,918 of record OZ034814.1, read on the forward strand.
GTGATGGCTACGGGAGAGAGGGAGGAGAGAGAGAGGATGGAGGAGTTAGGGTTTTTTTCTTTTTATATGGTAGGGTGAATGATTGGGTGTGGTAAATTTTTACCCTCCAAAAATACCCTTCCTTTAATCTTAACCCTTAATTTAAAAAAAAAAGAAAAAAGAAAAAAGAAACAGAAGAGAGAACGTATCCAAGGGCTATAAAGTGGGTTGTGAATCTGACAACCCCCTTGGGGGTTGTCACCGTATCTCGTCCATAAAATCAAGGAACTAATAACTTGATTGATGGCTTAACGTAATTAAAGTCCAATTAATACAAGGGACATTGAGTGAAACAACCATATAATTACAAATACATACATCTAAATTAGAGCTGATAAAATTAACTCGTGGGTACCCGCCTGAATATGACCTAATCCGGTAGGGTAGAATCCGAATCCGACCTAATCGGGTAGGATAAAACTCAAATCCAAAGGATTTTTAATGGGTATGGTAAAAGCCGGACTCGAATATATTGCGGGTGGTAAGTGGGCATGATTTTCTCACTATTCAACATAAACTCGCCGAATTATAAATGAATATGTCTTTTGTTTTTTGAAAATGATCATTATTTTTTCAGCATATTTGATATTTATCATACATATTTTTTTTTCAATCAAACTGTATTGCTTTCAACTTTTCTTCGTTCCTGTAATTCATTTTTGTAGTTTTTCACTTATCTAATGCCAGTATCCGTGTACCTGCTAAATTGTTTGTTGAAGTTACAAAGAAAAATTACTATTCATGGATAACTGTGAATACCCGAAACTCAATTGGGTATGAGTATGTTTTGATATTTAACCTGATTCTTATATGAGTACGGGTAGAACACAAACTATTTTAAACAAGATAATGAATATGCACTATCTGTCAGCCACCCACCCGGTTCCATCCCTACCCTTATTAGTTTTCATGAAAGCATAACCAGCACTAGTAACTTAATTTAGGGTTGAAAGCATCCACATGACGTCGTCCCAAATTGAAAAGACTCCTAAACTCAGACGACTTCATCAATCAATAAAACTAAAAACTGTTTTAGAAAGTGCTAACCATTTTGAGCTACTAATTGATTTCCAGAAGAGCATCTAACTCCAATTAATTTATGAATTCTCTTCTTCCCCTCTAACTCTCCTCGGAAGAATCGGTTGCTCATTTCCTCGGTCCAATGCAGGTGGTCATTAATTTGCAAGGCTCAGAACATGCATGTGCCCATGAATCATGGCCGTTGTTAATTATAACTATTTTGAACGCACTTATCTCATATCTCTGCGACCTTACAGAATGTCAGAAGGAGGGACGACAAAGAAGAAAAGAAAAAGAAAAAAGGATAACTTGCCCTGCAATTGCAAACCAACTGCTGTTTTCCTTTCCTAGCATCTTATTAAATGAAAACTAGCCATAGAATTCAGTTCTGAAACGCCCACATGCTGTACATGTGATGGTGTGATTCTCCCATTAATTATTTTACAGGAGGAATGTTGAGTTATCTTCTAATTTAATGTGTGACATCGATAATGTAAGCATTTCATGAGAGCTACAAACTTTAGCTAAACATTTCGACTTAATTATACGCTTTGATCAGCCCCCTGCGGGCCAAAGTTTGGGGCGAAAATTTCAGAGGGCAAGGCGGGTTAAGAATTTCAGGGTGGGGCTCTGTCAAGAGTCAGTTGGTCCTAGTAACTTGGGTTATTGTGAGAGGTACAATCATGAATTTTATAGGGCATACTAACACGCCCTCTCAAACGAAAGTCACTAATCATAAGGACTTGAAATTTGCACAAGTCTAAATACCATGTGCTTAACAAATGAGAGTCGTGAAAATTTGAGATAAGAAGACCTCTCGACTACAGAAAGCTCTGATCCTTTCCGTTTAAAACCTGAATTGAACACGTAATTATGCATAGAAAATAAAATATGCTCGATCCCTTTTGTTATGTCTGATGCATGTTCTCTTTGTATCCGATTGTAAATCGTTTCTTTGATTTCAGGGCCTGGCTGTTATCCATGATGTAACTATCTTCTTGATTGGATTAATATATGCTATCTTTTGAAAGAAAAAAAAAAGTCTGATGCATGAGAAAACATATAGCAAATGATCAGAAAGTCAACAGAAGTACATTTTTTTTTAATACAACTGTGTTATCAAATATATGTATTACCCCTTTCCAACTAACACGATCGAAGAGAGCCTCATTGTGCGGGTAAAGAGTAAACACTGCACTGTTCAACTACCTGTGTCGACGGCTTCCAACTAAATGCCATTGCCCCATTGCTCTTCTGACTCTCTCTCTCTCTCTGAGTTTTTGCAGACCACATATCATTAAGATGGCAGCATTGCATTCAATGTCTGTGTCTGATGAGGATCGGGGGAAAGAACAGAGCAAGGTTCTTTAATGCGCATCCATAGCAGTTTGTCTCAATCTGATCCAATAGGTCGACTGAATTACACATACATTCAACACCATACATATATGGTCACTATTGGTGTACTTCACGAGTATACCTTGCTTCAAGTAATCTAGAGTAATCGCTCTTAATCTTATACACTAGATACTAACATTTGAGTGAAAAATCTGATCTGCTTAAATTTGTATAAGATGATCTTTGCTAATCACCCGAATAATATATACCGTTTACTATTAGATTACCACGGTATTGAGAGTTTCGATCAGAGATGACTAAAAGATTCAATATTTTCATGATCAAATTAAGTATGTGTAATTTTACACAAGATTCATATCCAATTATCCAAGCCATTGTCCTTCGATATTACTTTTACTAGTTTAGCTTTTGTACAACATTGTGTGGAAATTGGTTTCCAGCGGGACGCCGACAGGTTTTTTAGTAACAAAAGTGTCGGTGTAGTTAATAAAGTTTCACCAACTTCTGTTTTACCACAAAGAATTCTCCAACTGTTTTTCACAGCATCAAGAGGGGGGAAAACATGTTCTGGACATCATAGCCTGTAAATAAGTTTCCCATCACATGAAATACAAGCTATCTTATGATTAACTTACACAGTTTTGGAGCTTTCCTCCTTCATTCATTGATATATAGGGTTTTGCTGGACCTAGATCAGATTTTTCACATGTACCAATCAAATTCCTTAACCATATGTGTTGTCCAAACTCTAGGGGGGAAACTAAAGGTAGACAAAAATATGATTTGTGGATCTGATTAGTCATATGCCTTTTATTTTGTTAATGTTCCTTTTTAGCATGATATTGATCTATCAAGTTAATTATCTGTCAAATTCAGCAATATTTGTGTTATTAGTGAGATTGATTATTTAAATGGTGATTTTTTATGGCTTATACAAATCTTTTATGTTTTTATGGTCCGGCGATAGAATGTTGAGGGATCGCTTGGTTATCTAAATGTTAAATTGATGTATTGTGACGAAATGCATGTAATAGACATGTATTAATAGAATGGTTACATTCTAAGACTACAACGCTTTCATCTTTAGTGGTAGTTTCATGTTTGGATGATAGAATTGCTCGAGACAATTGGCCCAATAGCCTTAAAATGAAGCAATTTGATCAAATTGCCTTGTTTGATATTACAAAACTGGGTGCAACCGATACAAAACTGGAATGCAACGATTGGATGGAGACAACTTGAACTGCCTCATTTTGCATCAATTTGAATTGACAAGGGGAAAACAAGTATTGTGGAATGATATATCAATTTGAATTTGCAAGTGAGTCAAATATTGTGAAATGATGCATCAATTAGGAGATGAGGCAATTTTGATGCAATTCAGTCTAGTTGTCTCATTTCAGAAATCCATAATCCAAATGATCCCATATTTTAAACGAGCCACTTTTTAACAAAATATCATTTATATCCCTTCGTTCAACATGAAATCAAACAGTAAAGAGTAAATCGGAAAGGAAAATTAAACAATTTCAACAATTTTCATATTTTCAAATTGTTTTTGCCACATAAAAAAACAATTCATGAATTATGTATTATTGAAAATAAAAGAAGTATAATAACAATCTCGCATAAACAATCCCAGAAACCAAACCATACCTAATTTCTTTGCATTGCCTCCATATGAGTAAAATATTATTAAGGAATAAAAAGTCTTTCACCTTTTATTATACTTGGCCTCTTAGACTAAACTAACATCATTATCATTATAATAATTAAGGAGGAATGATTGGGTCATAATAATGATGAGTCCACTTCTCTAAGATCAACATTCCCCTTAATTGAAAACAACTTGATCATCCTTCTTCATCCTCCCCTATAAAACTCACTCCACACATCTCTTTCTTCCTTAACACATTCCCTCCAACACACTTCTCTCTCTCTCTCTCGAAAACCCAAATGGCAATCAAGCTCTCTCTTCTTCTCCTCTTAGCTCTCCTCCAATTCCCAACCCACATTTCCACTTCCCCTGTATCAGACCCTGAATCAGTTGCAGAGGAAGTAGACAGGTAAACTTCCCCTGTTTCTTCAGACTCTGTTCATCATCCTTCTTGGCCCCCAAGATTTAATTTGTAACTTAATTCCTCTGTTTTTTTTAACAGGAGCATAAGGAATGCGACGGATGTAAGGAGGAGCTTGGGATTCCTTTCCTGCAAAACAGGGAACCCCATCGACGACTGCTGGCGATGCGACCCAAAGTGGCACAAGAACCGCAAGCGCCTCGCCGACTGCGCAATTGGCTTCGGCAAGCAAGCCATCGGCGGTCGTGACGGCAAGTACTACACCGTGACCGACCCGGGCGACCACCCGGTCAAACCCAAACCGGGCACCCTGCGCTACGCCGCGATCCAGAACGAGCCGCTCTGGATCGTGTTCGCCCGCGACATGGTCATCAAGCTCAAAGCCGAGCTGATGATGAATTCATTCAAGACGATCGACGGCAGGGGCAGCTCCGTGCACATAGCAGGAGGCCCCTGCATCACGATCCAGTATGTGACGAATGTTATCATCCACGGGATCAACATCCACGACTGTAAGAAGGGAGGCAACCTGTACGTTCGAGATTCACCCGAACATTTCGGGTGGAGGACCGTCTCGGATGGGGATGGGGTTTCGATTTTCGGAGGGAGCCACGTCTGGGTCGATCACTGCTCGCTGTCCAATTGCGCGGACGGGTTGATCGATGCGATTCATGGTTCGACTGCCATTACAATTTCGAACAATTACATGACACATCATAATAAGGTTATGTTGTTAGGGCACAACGACGGGTTCACTCGGGACCGGACGATGCAGGTCACGATCGCGTTCAATCATTTCGGTGAAGGGCTGGTGCAGAGGATGCCGAGGTGTAGGCACGGGTATTTCCATGTCGTGAACAATGACTACACGCACTGGCAAATGTATGCCATCGGAGGGAGTGCTGCTCCGACGATCAATAGCCAGGGGAACCGGTTTCTGGCTCCGGATGACCGGTTCAACAAAGAGGTACTATACTTCGTTCAATCAAATCATACATGCATATGCATAAGTCAATAGCATATCACACAAGAGCAGTTTAATAATGACTTTATAATATATTTAACGAGCCGAATTAATTGAGATGAATTTGTTATTGCGCTCGAATTCGCTTTCGATCCACAGGTGACAAAGCGAGAGGTTGCATCGGAGAGCGAGTGGAAGAAGTGGAACTGGAGATCGCAGGGGGATCTGTATCTGAACGGCGCTTTCTTCACGAGGTCCGGTGCCGGAGCTTCTTCGAGCTACGCGAGGGCGTCAAGCTTGGCGGCTAGGCCGTCGAATCTCGTCGCTTCGATCACCGCCGGTGCTGGCTCGCTGAAGTGCAAGAAAGGTTCATCCTGCTGATTGGAATGAAAGAAAAGAATGTCCCTGAAACAGAGCGGCAGGGTTGATTTGGTTAGTCATTAGAACTACTAATTGATTTTGGGTTTTGGTGACAATGAATGATGTTACTACGTGAAAATCAAAATAGTACAAAATTGGAGGGAAGAAAAGAAAAGGAGCCTGTCCTAATTGTACGTTGGTAATTGGTGAGACAAGAAAGGGACAAGAGCTTTTTATTTATTTATTAAAGGAATTATAAATAAGCTTTATTTTGTACACTTTTCTTAAGCTATCAATCCAAGTGTCTATTAATGGAGGCTATCAGAATTCAGAGCCATCAATACCCACTGCAAAGTTAGTGTTTGATCGATATAAATGTAGATAGGATATTTTGTGGTATGCGTGATACACTAACTGAAATGCGACGTGCTTTGAATTTCACACTCATATTGTCAAATTCAGTTTTCAGTGAATTCAATTTCGAATTACTTGTCTCACTTGAATCAATATAGTCAAAAGTCTGTTTCTAAGTAGAAGTATTTTGAAGCTTTAAAAAACAGTTTTAAACTATATTATTTATAAAAATTGTGATTATACGTGTAGAAGCGGTTTGGTAACATAGAAGCGTAAAAGCGTAAGTTTTAAACTTTATAGCGCGATTTTGACTCCATTGACTTGGATTATTACATGAATGCATCTGTTATGCTTCGATGATACTTAAACACACCATTTAATTTCGTGCGCCCATCTACCAACTGACTACACACATCTGAAACTCATGTAGATTGCAACAAAGTGTCAATTATTCACTCTTATTACAATCATATAACAACTTAAGTAGGAATTTCGAATTACTCACTCTTATTACAATCATACCAACTTTATAGCAGATTATTTGTCCGTCCAGATAATAACTTGCCATTACTCTTGCTTATTGCCCTTTATGTCCCTTTTTAACATGAAAAAAACAGAGTGATCAAGTTGTGAATTCTGAACATATTGAAAAACAGAGGTAAGTCGACAAATTTTCCAAAATGGAAAGTGTCGGTGTGGTTAATTAACTTCCACCAACTTTTGACTACCAGAAAGAAGGAAAAAAGAAACCTTCAGGCTAACAACTTGCTTTCACTGAAATATGAAGAGGGCAAAAGAAAACAAACTGACCTGCTGCATCAATTATTTCCCTATCAAGCTAGGATGATCTAAAATTTGGAGCTTTCCTTCATATATGGGTTGCTCGATTAGATCTAAGTTTTGTGCATGTGCCAATCAGATTCCACAACCATATGTGTACTTGAAGTAATAATAGGTACTGGTATGTGTATTAGTATTGATTATCAATTAATTAAAAGTACAAGATTTGGCACTGTTCATTACAAAAATTCCGTCAATTACTTAATTATCAATTAATTAAAAGCACAAGATTTGACACTGTTCATTACAAAAATTCTGCCAATTACTTAATGGTTACGGTTGATTGGGGGATTATTTTCACGTGGCCGCTTTTATAGTGAGATTTATGTTCCCATGTTCTTCTGTGGTTGGCTAACCAATCACCTATTTTGGTTTGTCTTTCTCCTTGCATATAACATTTACATAGATCAGATAGTTATTTACTTTTAATTACTTGATTCTTTCTTTCTATTAGCATGTGCCTAATGGGCCGTTTACTTGCCATTCCATTTTTGTTAGCTGCCACAATAGAAAACAAAATTAAAATGAAAACGAAACTATCATTTCCTGGAAAACAAAACCTGAAGAAACCTTGTTTAGCTGAGAATTTTGGTGAGTTCTAAAATGATTTCTTAAAATGAAAACCTGTTTAATTGTTTCATAGATAACTTATTACTACAATTTTGTTTATTGAGTATCATACAACCCTAATCATGATACAATAAACAAAATTCATCTGCCACTTTCCACCCCACACATTTACAACTCGTTGAAATAAATCAGGAGAACAATAGAAATTAGAAGAAAGAAGGGAGTTCATGAAAGGAATGAGAAAGAGAAGTAAGATCAAATAACAAACAAGTAGTCATATGGGTTGTTGTAAATTCCATGGTGAGAGGCGGATGATTTCTAACAGATGCAACAACGGCAGAATCTCAATTCTCAATGACCCATCGACAACACAGTCAAAATCAACACACACATAAAACATGATTTTGATTAAAACGAGGGTTGGGTAACAATTGCTCACAAACAGTTCACCCTGTAAAGTGCTCGACTCGCCGGCTGGAACTTATTTGGGTGGAACTCTATTCGGCGGCTAGGCCTTCGACAGGTGGAGCTCGACTCGCCGGGTGGAACGATTCATCAATGCTGCTTGATTTTCGCCGGACGGAGGGGGAGAGTGAGGCTGGACCGCTTCATCGCTACTACTTGATGTACGCCGGCTGGAGGAGAGAGAGAGAGAGGCTGGACGAGGGAACGATTCGTTGTTGCTGCTTGTCTTCGCCGGCTGCTAGTGGTCTGGGGGTAGAGGGAAATGAAGATGAGAGACGGGGGCTGCTGAAGGGATAGGGAGACAATGGCGGTTGCTCGTGGACTGAGAGAGAGAGAGAGAGAGGGAGATGATTAAATTCGTAGTCTAGGGTTGCAATGGTAAGGAGCGGAGCAAAACCAAAAAAAATGCAACAGGGGGGGTTTCGAACGAATCATTAATGAATAGTAACGATTTTCCGCTAGGCAACAGCGGATAACACGTCCCAGTGTTTCCAGGAAACGAGAATTTATTGTTTTCCCCCAGCTACTTGATTTGTAACAAATGGATTTCTTAAAAAAACAAAATTGCAAGTGAACACGTTTTTTTGTCATTTTCATTTTCACAACAGAAAACAGAAAACAAAATGGGAAGTGAACAGGGTATAACTATATCATTGGTTGGCCCGGATCAACAACTTAACACTTTACCAAATGATGTTAATATAAATAACTAATTTACTAAAATCCAAGCAAGTCGCTAATGCGGCTACCGTTCCTTACGAAGAAATCGGCGACTGAATTAATTAGAGCGACACTGTTTTTAATGAGTTACATTCAATTTTATTATAAGCTCTTCTAATATGCATTATATTAAAGTTAACCAAAACAATATTTTCATCGATAGACAGTACCCTTACACCTAATTTTACTATAAGCTTTTATTTATTTATTTGTACTATGCAAAAGTAAAGAGGGATATACCTATACCCAATTTACTATAAGCTATCTATTATTTTCATTTAACAAAATTTAAACAAGAATTTTATCTCCTACACTCAATTTTACTATTAATTCTTTGTTACATACAAAAAGTATGATCGGTGTAAATTTTTTCCTCAAACGGGTACCGTTAACAATAAGTTTTGTCTTCAAAAATCAATTTTACTATAAACCCTTTCTTATTTACATTATAAAAAATTCTATAAAGTCATGTATTTTTTTACCTACCATTTTACAGTGTCTGATACTTTTTATTATTTAATTCATTTATTATTAACCAAAATATTCACAATCTCATCAATGTTCATTACGCAAAGATTTTGTATGGTCAGCTAACTTTTACATAATTTTACTTGATTTTGTGATTAGGTTTATATGTTTGGTGGCATTGTTGATGGATGTTACAGGGGTGTTTACCTGATAGATTATGTACACATTCCTTCTCCACCATGGAGAGGAAGAAAACATTATGATGATTTGACTGCTGAAACTAAATATAATGATAGCAAAATGATTTATGATATTAAAGGGATACCTTATCAACGCAGGGGCGGAGCTAGGATTCGCAAGTCGGGGGGCCGACAATTTTTTTTTTAATTACAAAGAGGAGACAAAATTGAAGTGGCTTTCATGGGGAATTCAATGCTCGTGAGTAATTCAATGCTCGTGAGTAATTATTATTGAAAAAATTGAGCAGTTATTAAACTAAAAAGCACAATTTGTAGTGGCTCTTGAGCATCGAACCTAGGTCTATGAAACAACAATTCAGCAACGAATCCGCTAGAGTACTAGCACTCTCCGTGTAAGTAACTTGCACGCTAATAAATTTATTAAAACCTTTATATTATTCATTTTTTTCCAAAATTCTCGACACAGGTACATACGATCTTCAAAATTCGGGGGGGGGGGGGGGGGGGGGGGCGAGCACCAATGTAGCTCCGCCCCTGTCAGGACGTGCAATAGCAGAAAATGAGAGAAGTTGGACAAGTGTATCCTGAGCCTATTGCAACTGTGGGGAAGAAGAAGTCGAAGATAGAAGAAGAAGATCCCCCCTCTATGCATTTGCAAAGAGGTGACTGGTCCCCAAGTATATTACAGTGCTGATTTTGGGTTGGACCGGTTCGAGGTCATTGGTCGGACCACCCCCGGGTTGACTTCTATTAACTAGCTTAGACTTTTGTTGACTGAATTGACCAAGTTGACTTTGACTTGGGTCCAAATTCTTTTTTTTTTACAATTGTAATTAGTGTAATGCAAGAGCAATTTAGCAATCTAATTAATTGTAATTAGCATTGCGCTCATCTTGAAGAGATTGTTATGACTTCGTTTTATTGTTTAGAAATTTAGACCTAATCTCACTAGACTCGACGTCTTATAAATAATCACCTTGCACGACAAACAAAATCATATTCATGTCTAACACGTCAACTCTATCAAATTGTACCAAGCAAGATTTGTAATTGCTAATCTTAGTCGAGGCAAAGTGACGACCTATCCTAAACACTATAAATATGTTTTAGCTTGAAGTTCGCTATTGCAAATCTCAAACAAAAACCAAATTTTATTTTGTTAAATATGTTTTTAACTCGAACAAAAATTGATGTCTACAAATAGCATCAAATATACTTTATCATACTGGTTGAACACTTGAAATGATGATAGATTAAACTCATAGGTCACAGGTCCAAATCTTGATCATGATGATTGATATATATGTTTATTTAATTTAATTTTAATATAATTAATAACTTAAAAATGATAAAATGACATGAAAAATTGTGGAGTTTTCTTTGTTCTAGGTGGCAAAAACTTTCTCTATTACGACCATAATATAAGTTTTTTTTATAGAAACACCTGTATTGTTTCATTTATGATGAAACAGTACAAGAATCAGCTTGAAGCTGTGAAATAAGGAAAACAGGGGGCCTAAGAGTCCAACATTCAATCTGGGCCCAATCACAAAGGGTGTGAGTCATGATGTGGGCCGCCTGGTTGCTGATATTGCCCGAAAAGTGAACCAAAATCGGTTTGATCCTATCCATTATCTCTTTGATTTCTCCACTCAGATCACCTTCCTCCATTATCGACCTCTCCTCCCGCAAAATCAACGAGACGGCGGTGAGACAGTCCGATTCCACCTCCCTGGAAAAAATTGATGTAGTTCCGCCATTTCCAAACCAAACCGAATCGCTTGCAGCTCTGCTATCTCCGGCGTCCAGTGATCACGCACTCGTTTGACGGCGGCAAAGCAGAAATGCCCTTGCCGGTTACGGACCACGATCCCCAATCCAGTCCCCCCCCCCCCCCCACCCTCCAGGCATGCAGCATCCACATTGATCTTGAACTCAGCAAACTCCGGGGGCTTCCATCGATAAACTCTCTTCTCGGCCTTCTCCAATCGCTCCTCTTGGTTTTCCAAGTATTCTTCCAACCATCTACTAGCTTTCCCCAGAATCTCAAATTCTTATAGTTTCTTCTTGTTCCAAAGTTGACTGTTTCTTTCTTCCCATATGAACCACAATGCTACGAGGAACATTCCCACTCTCGAGTCATCCTCCTCCTCTTGCAGCTTCACCATCCACTCCTCACAGGTATGTTCTTCTCCTTTCTTGAATAGATCGCTTAGAGAACTGGGTCTCCAAACTCTGCATACCCAACCATAGTCTAGAAAGATGTGGTATTGAGTTTCTCCCTGCTCACAGAAGGGGCATTCGTCGCAACCCCTTAGGATCTGATCCACAATGTTTGCCCCAGTAGGCAAGACATTCCTTATCCATTGCCAACCAAAGACCTTGACTTTATGAGGGATTTTGAGACCCTAGAATCGGTCCCAGTTTGTAGGGGTATATAGCTCACCCTGAATTGCTTCCTCCCTATCCCTCCAGAAATGGTATGCAAACTTTAAAGAGTAGAAACCTCATTTTTCGAATCTCCAAACCAAATGATCTTCACATGGTTGTCTAGGGATCGGGATCTGTAGTATTCTTTGTCTATCTTGCGAGTTGAAATGAGCCTAAATTATATTGTTTCCATTGTCTGGTATTCGCATCCAGTAGCTCGTTTACTGATGTAGAGTTCCCAATCCGCAAGACAGGTGAAGTGATTTTGTGGTTTTCAGCCGAGGGTACCCATTTGTCAAGCCAAATGTCCACCTTTCAACCATCTCCAACCTTCCATCTTAGGCCCTCCTTAACTAATTTCCGAGTTGCCAACAGGCTCCTCCATATATTGCGCGCGTTATTACCCATCTCAGCCTCCAAAATTGATCCTGTAGGAAAATACTTGCCCTTTAAAACCCTAGAAACTAGAGAGTGGGGATTCTGAATCAGATTCCAAATCTGTTTGCCTAATAAAGCCAGATTGAAATCATGTAAGTTGCGGAATCCCATCCTTCCTTTGGATTTTCAATACATAGCTTCTTCCATCCAATCCAGTGGGTTCGTGTCTCAATGTTTTTATGCCCCCACCAAAAGTTTGAAAGTAATCTCTGAATCTCATGGATCACAGTTACAGAAACTAGGAAAACCTGCATTGCATATGTGGTTTGGGCTTGGGCTACAACCTTGATCAACACCTCCTTGCCTCCATAGGAAAGTAGGTTCCAGAGTTTAACCTTCTTCCCTACACGATCCACAAGGTAGCTGAACGCCTTTTTGCCTTCCAATCACAGTAGGTAACCCCAAGTATTTAGAATGGTAGGGTACCACCTTCATTCCAAGTACGTTAGCTAGTTCAGTTCTAGTCCCTTCTCCCACATTAGGACTGAAAGAGACTTCAGATTTCAATAGGTTGACTTGCTGCCCAGATTCATGATCATAGGTGGTTAGAATATTCCTTAGACTTTCACACTCCTTTTGATTCGCTTTGACAAACAACACACTGTCATCATCAAATAGAAGATGGGAGATAGGGGTAGCACCTACTTTAACCTTTATCCCTTCTATCCTCTTGTCTCGTTCATCTTGTTGTAGCAATCCAGAGAGTCATTCAACAATGAAAAGAAAGAGGTAGGGGAAATAGGATCCCCTTGCCTGAGGCCTCTCGTAGGATAGAAAGTCTCGGTCTTGTGGTCATTAACTAGGATTGAGTAGAATACGGTAGTGCACACTTCATAATAAGAGCAATCCGCTGATCTCCAAAGCCCAACCTCTTCATAACAGCTTCCAAAAAAGGTCATGCTACCATATCATAAGCTTTCGCTATGTCTAGTTTGGCCGACATAAAACCTTTATTTCCTTGCTTTCTACCCTTCACTGAATGGAAACACTCGAACGCCATCACTACATTGTCTGTTATAAGTCAACCAGGAACAAAAGCACTCTGAAACTATGAAATAACCATATTCAACAAGCCTTTTAACCTATTAGCCAGCACCTTCGAAAATATCTTGTAAAGAACCTTACACAAACTGATAGGACAAAAATCAGCTCTAGTTCCTGCCTCTATCTTCTTCGGGATGAAGGTCAATAGTGTATGATTAATGGTTTGGGGGAAATCCCCAATTTCCATATATCCCTACAACTCTTTCACCACATCCTCCCCTAATACGTCCCGGTTCTTTTGAAAAAACGCAGTTGGCATCCCATCAGCTCCGGGAGCCTTGTATGGACCCATTTTCTTTAAATCTCCCCACACCTCTTTAGCTAAAATTGCTCGAAGCAGAATAGCGTTCATTTCCGGGGTGACTTTACAAGGAATAGCATCTAGGATCTGTCTTGAAACACCATTATGTCCTACAGTAAACATAAGTTTAAAGAAATTAGTTAAACGTCCCATCACCTGTTGTTTATCTTCCAGAAAGCTACCATCTTCATCTTTAAGTTTTCAGATTGTGTTTCGAACTCTCCGATCTTATGCTTTCCTATGAAAAATTTTTGTGTTTTTGTCACCACCTTTTAGCGAATCCACCCGCGATCGCTGTTTCCACATGAGTTCTTATTGGAGCATAATTTTGATAAGTTCCTTCTCTAACGCCTTCCTCTAAACAATTATGGCAGCGTTCTTACGCCTCTTTTCCAGTTTTTATAAGGCTTTTCTGCTCTGATTCTCCTGTACTTCAAGTCTCCAAAAGTCTTCTTACTCCATCCCAGTCGTTTCTCCCCACAATGACCTATCTTGTCTATCACCGAACCACCACCTGCCTCCCACCAGCTCTCTTGAACCACCTGTTTGCATTGTTCATGACATTGCCAATACAACTCGAACCTAAAGCTCCAGCCCCACTTAATATCTTCCTCTACTAGTTTGGTTTTTAGTGAAATTGGTGAATGGTCTGAACCGCATCTTTTTAAGTGATAGACCCTAGCATGGGGAAAAAGCTCATTCCACTCTTCATTTGCAATCATTCTATCCAACCTTTCTTCCAAAAAAGTGTCATCCGAATGATTATTGTCCCATATGAATGAGTTACCATAGTATCCTAGATCTTCCAGATTACAATCCTTCAGAGCTTTATTAAACATATCCATCTCATTACATCAGGCAGATTTAGGTCATTTTTTTCTTCGTAACCCTGAATCAAGTTGAAATCTTCTCCCACCAGCCAAGGTATATCAACCATGTCCCGCAATTGTCTCAGAAGAACACAAGTTTGCTGCTTGTTTTCCTGCTCATGCCATCCATACACCCCATTAAATCTCCATTGTATGATCCTTTTAGTAACACATACATCTATATGGTTTGTTGATTTTGACTTGACCACCACATCCATATCATTCTTCCACATCATTAACAGTCCACCAGCCCTGCCTACAGATCCAACTCCTCTTCCCATTCATGACTCTGCTTTTTCTTCTTCATTAAGAAGACAATCTCGAGGTTTTGACGTTGGAGCAATTGCCCCACCTTTCTAATTTCCAGGGGATTCCCCAACCCCCGGCAATTATAGCTCAAGATATTCATTGGGCTGGGTGGCTCTGGTGCTCGCTAGAGACTGCCTCATCACCAACCATTTTTGTTTGATCCAACAGAATTCTCTTATCACCAGCCTCAGTCTGGGTCGACCCCAGTATTATCATCTTTCCTTCTTTTTCTACCACAGCTCATTTAGCCCCCTCTTTGTCCTTTAGCTCCACTGCCACTTCTTCAATCTGTCTCTTCTGGTGGGTCACGTGAGTAGGAGTCTCTTTGGAATTGTTTCGCTTTACCTGAGAAAGTCTGGTCCATCTTCCTTTCCTACACGATTTATCACTATCCTTGCCTCCATTACCCATATTAAAGATAACGTTCTTTTCCAATATAGCAGCAAGGGCCCTCTCTCTTGCTAACTCCTCTGTCTCTTCCTCATGTGCTTTTTCTCGAACATTCGCATATTAACCTCACCCCCATTCTCCCGGGATTCAGCTAATACCTCCAACCCATCCTTTGCTCCCTCCTGGCCTTCTTCATTGTCTCTCCTGGTATCACTCTCTGTTGCTTTGTTGTCGGTCACCAGATGTCGGAACTCACCCCTGTGGTATTGTTCTTTGATAGACTTCCAAATCAGAGCACTCTTCTCCTGCTCCACTTTTATTTATCCTTGACTTTGGCGGGGGAGGGCTCGCTCTAAGCCAGGGGCATAGCGATCCCTGATATCATCACTCTTTTCCACACAATAGAGTTTAGGATGACCGATCTTACCACACGTAAAACAGAAAAGTGGTAACCACGCTTAAAATAGAAAAGAGGTTTAGATCATCTCGCAGGGGAGTTGTTATATCCTTTGCTACTCTTGGTCGCATAAAATCACTCCAAGGATCATAGTTATTCTCATCAAGCAGTAAGAATCGGCCAAACCGTGGAGCAACTTTCTCAGCCATCTTCCGCCTGCTCAAAGATTAACGGATTATTGTCGTAAAGCTAGGGACCTCAATGGAGAGCTTTGTTCCTGTCATCTATGTGGGAAAATTGAAAAGCAAAGAGCTGGCCTTCAATATCTCTAATCTCAAACGGTTTGATGGTGTGCCAAACTTTTTCCAAGACCCCTTGGAGAGCTTTGATATTAGGTTTCTAGGATGACACCAGATGTGCCACCAAACCCAATCTCCATACAGCTTCACAGTTCTCGTCCAACATATCTTCTGTTTCTACCACAAGCACTGTGTCTTCATCTTCAGCAAGGGTGACTCATTTGAGTTCTACTGCCAGCTCGTCAGGTTCACCCGTGATCATAGTCGTGTTTTCCACGTTAGGATTAGGATTACGGTTGTCCTTTTCCTCTTTCTGCCTTGAATAACCTTTAGATGTCGCCATCTCCATCGCTATTCCTCCAGACTCTGAATACAGTTCTTGTCACTCTAAAAAACTCGAAATAGTACAGCTAGTTGTAACTCTCTTAGGAACAAAGTTGGATTCACCAACAAGGATTTATAGGCTTTTATGTCGCCGTTAACACCCAAACCACGTTTCAGCAGGTTAAAGATCTCTTAAAGGACTCCATTTCCAACAGGAACAGGGGTTCAAACATCAAAACGATTTTAAAACAAAGGAAAAGATCATAAAACTGCTATCTGGGCTATCAAAGGACCTCCAAAACAAGGGAAATCAAGCACTATAACGAGCGCCTCCCCTAAAAACCATATCCAAAACTCTCGCAGCTCGAGAGACTATTTTTTTGGAGCTTTCTTTATCATAATATAAGTTAAGATAAGATTTGTGGCTAAACATCCTTTTTTTTAGTTTAGTGGAACTTGAAGTGATTTTACGATTCCATGTCATTGTATTAATATAATCGAATGAGTTTTTAATTTTTATCCATATATCATTTTCTTCTTTATTACTAATCTTTGCTCTAAACTCCAAGCATTCACCGATATTTAGGTCATGATTCATGGGGAAAGACAAGAAATTGCTCTTGATTCTTAGATCACCAAAATAAGAAACTACACATCTATTTTAGTAGGTAGATTATTAATGCAATTTGGTTCTTAACCGTTTAGATTGTGGAACGAGGACATCAAATACAATCTAACTAAACTAGTTTTTTGCCCGCCCATTGGGCGGTGTATTTTGTTTGGTTGTTTTATAATTCGTTATAGTATTCTAATTGTTATTATTATATGTTTGCTAAGGTAATATACATGGAACTGTAAATCCCACTTACCTTATTTCAGGTATTATTTCATACTTTTATACCTTTTGTTTATTTATGAACATTTTAATTTTATTAACTGAGCTCTTTATAGACGGTTCTTTATTGATTTAGAATTTTTTTATCGAACTCGCCCTTTAAGATTATAAACATAAGAGATTATTCATTCTTTAGCACAAAATTGTGATAAAGAAGTTAAAAAACTTACGGCCACAAAAGAAGAACTTAGAATAAGAAAATGTGCTTCAATTAATAAAAAAAAATAAGCGAAGAGCTTTTTATTTTCTCTCCCTTCTCATATGTCAGTATATGAGAATATTCAGATCTAAATCACATGAATATCGTGTATTATCACTTACACATACAATTTTGGAATAATGAGGAAACTTATTAGCATCCACGTCCATCAATCTTCCACGTACTTGTTTAATTACCTTGAAATGTTCTAGAAAAACCAACCACAAACAAAACTATCAGCTGTCACTAACTTATTAAAGCAATATTTTCAGCAAATTAAACTGCATATAATTAAACACAATTTATATTTTGTAGAGAGCTACATATCTCCTGCAGAAAAGAATTGTGCTTTATTACCTAATAACAACATAGACAAATAATGAAAGGAGCAGTCTTCAATACAACTCAACTCATTTTATCATTCAAATTCCTCATTTGTGAACTGAATATATGCATCAATCCAAATAGTAGTCTGTAAGAAAACAATAATGTCAAAATCAATCTTTAATTAGGGATTCAATGCAGAAAAATTCACCTTAATGAAACAAACAAATGTCACCGCAAACTTGTAGAAATTAAAAAATCATCGAAATAGACAACCGAGAAACCACCATTATCATTTTCTTTCTTCTTCGCGACCTTTATAAAACCCCAATTATGTTCCCTTCTACTTATAACCCCTTTTCTACCTACTAATTACTAACTAGATCATCATTGTATAGCTAGCTAGTAGTAGCATGTCAATCATGAACATAAAATATAATAAACAATCATCAAACCTCTACTTTCCATTTCAACATTCAAGAAATCGGGTTGCAATAGACATTCAAGAAAAATGATCAATTATTCAACCAAAGGAGGTATGCCCTATGTCCAACCAATTAATCCTTCTAATTATATTTTATATACATGAAAGTGTATGGCAACCCTTCTCAGTAAAAAACAAAGAAGAAATATATTCACTTATCGAGAGTGGGAAATTTTTTCCATCCACCAGTCGTAATTTGGAAGAAATTAAGAAAATAATGGGGAAAAGAGTATAACTCGGCCAGTCAACCGCAAATATCAACATATCGCTGAGAAAGTGAGACCAGTTGCCAGCTTCAAATTCAAAGAGGAAGAGAGAGCAGTCGACAACCCTCGGCTTGGTTCACCTCATCTTCACAATGATCATATTAACTTTTTTCGTCAACCGGAAAAAATATGTTACAACTGCTCAAAATTTTGTCATCTTATCATTGTCTCGTGTAATTTCTGTCTTTCTATTCTCATACAAAGAAAAAAAAATCGCATGCATTACCATTTCCTTCTCTATAAATTATGAGAATACAAATATTAGAAATCTCAAAAAATTTAGCAACTAATAAGAGGGCTTTGTTTATTTTTATGGTGGTTGACATACTTTCTTGATTTCTTATTTTCAATGTTGGATTTTATTTCTAGAGAGACAATCAAAATGGGGAAAGGGATAGAAAAAAATTAAAAGTTTGCATTAATAATTAATATGTTTTCATTTAATCGAAATGAGTAAGAAGTTTTTAAAAAAATAACAATTATTGCTCTGTCAAGTTTATATTTAGACATTTTGCTATATAATTTATACTTGTTTTATTTGATAGGTATATACATAAGAAAGAGGTGAGTGTTTGATAGCAAAAAACATATAGTCATATCGTTCATTTATCAAAGTCGATTGATTTTTTAACGTTTATTTTCTCATAGATCATCATTTATATCTTGTATTGAAAAATATTAATATTTATGTGTGTGCTTGTTTTTTTTTCTTCATCAAAATGTAACTTATTATTAAGTTTTAGTAAAAATAAGTAGAAAATTTACTTAATCAGATTTAATCAGCTTGGGTTAAACAAATATAATATATGTCACTCTCTGTTTCCATCTTTATAGTTTGTTTAATCGAAAATTTTTTATTACTTAGGTGTGTGTTTTTGTTTAAATGTTTCCTAAAAAATTAACTTATTTTAATTTTAGTAAAAATGAGTAGAATTATTAAAAGAAGAGAGAGGCTTGTGCATTCACCTTTTTTTTTTTTTTTGCCAAAGATATTCCGGCAGGAATAGCAAGATACGAGTATATACAAGACCCAGAAGGTCAGGACAACGAAAAAAGGGCAAAACGATGGTCAACCAGCAGCCGAACCATCGATGAAAGGGCCGTTCTTGCCACGGTGTGGGCAGCCCTGTTATACCTACGAGGAGCAAAATGAAACGACGCACGCGCGAGAGATGTTCGCAGCACCTGAACCTCTTTCAGAATGGCACCCCCCAAAGCGTGAGGCGAGTCATTTGCCGAGACCATCCGGATCACGACCTGCGCATCACCACAAAATAATACATTAGTTATGGAATGTGAGAGACACCAACGCATGGCGTCACGAAGCGCCATTAACTCCATGATGAAAGGGTCAGAAGTTTCTGCATAGAAACGGCCATAGGCAAAGGAAATAGCTCATTGGTCGGAGAAGCCTACAAATCCAATTGCACCACCTAATGAGTCCTTTGTGGCACCGTCAAAATGGACTAGCATGAACCCTGTAGGAATGGATGGTGGCACTGAACTGCGGTTCGGAGGCAAGATTGGTTGGTTAAAGCGGCGCCACACGGAACCCGATTCCTGAACTGAGATCCATTCAACAACTTGGCTATTAAATTGTCTCAGTAGAGTAGTGGGAAGGAACTGAATAGAATCATAAGAGGAAGAGCACCGCCCTTTCCAAATCCTCTAGTACAGAAACACTATTCTCGTAAGATCATTGCGACTAAGTCCTGCATCCAAAAGCAAATACCTCCAACCAATAGCAACGTGGAGTGAGTTTAGAATTAGAAGTAAGTGGCCATAACCTGTTAATTCCCATAAAGCTGTGGCTACTCTACAATCCAAAAAACAATGGGATAATGATTCTGAAGGGTTAGGACAAACTGGACACAAGAGCGCATCAACATCACCTTCCTCTAATATTTCTTTATCCCGCAGCACATCTCTAACAGGGAGGAAACCCTTGATCAAATGCCAGATAAAAAATCTTAGTTTAGGGGGAACCGAAAGCGCCCAAAGGGCGTTCCAAGCTGGAGAATCAAATATAACTGTAATTGTAGAGAGGTTCTGAACAAACTCAGAAGCTGCAATGTGGTACCCGGACTTAACAGAATATTCTCCCGAAGCCTCATAATGCCAGACCAGCTTGTCAGCCATGGGGAGTTGGGGAAGGGGGATACTGAGAATTACCTTAATGCTAGCCGCATCAAACAGGTTCTGTAGAAGATCCACTTTCCAGGTCTATGAGAGTTGAGACTTGAGATGATTGCAAGGCAGCATGGGGTAAAAGCTTGGGGCTAGAAGGAGGTGTTGTAGGGAGCCATATATCGTCAAGAATTGAACTTGAGTACCAGAACCAATCAGCCAACGAATTCCTTGGAGAAGGAGGTCACGCCCTACTAGAACTCCTTGCCACGCCCAAGAAGGTCGAGATCCAGGTGTAGCCTGCAAAAACGAAATCTGGGAGAAGTATTTAGCTTTATACATCACTGCTAGAGGACAATCCGGAGCTTGTAGAATTCTCCATGCTTGTTTAGCAAGGAGAGCCTTATTATTACTGTCGAAATCTCTAAAGCCTAGTCCTCCGTGGTTTTTATGGCGGCAGAGGGATCGCCAAGACGCCCACTTCATGCCTTCATCCCGATCCTGTTGAGCCCACCAGAATCTAGCAAGATGCCCATTTAATCTGCGACAAAAGGTGAGGGTCATTCTGAAGCTAAGCATTGCGTAATTCGGTAAAGCATTGGCAATTGATTTCAAAATGGTTTCTTTGCCAGCAAGGGAAAGTGATTTGGATTTCCATTGTTGCAATCGAGAGACCAACTTATCTTCAATGAATTGGAAGGTTACTTGTTTAGATCGCTGAATATGGGTAGGAAGGCCGAGGTAAAGATCATGAGTGGTGCTCTCTGATACCCCTAGCAATGCGATCATTGATGCCGCATCTAAAGGAGAAACATTGCTGCTAAAAGTGACTGTGGATTTGTGCAAATTGACTTTTTGGCCACTAACCTGTTCATAGGCAGCAAACATAGAGAGTATGTTATGACATTCAGCATTAGAAGCCCGTATGAATAGGTAAGTATCATCGGCGAAGAAAAGATGGGATATCACCGGGCAGCGCCAATGTACTTTCAATCCATGTAAATATTGCGCTTGAACCGCTTGATCGATGAAGTGGGAGAAGGCCTCTGTATAAAGAGCAAATAACAATGGTGATAGTGGATCCCCTTGACGAATACCCCGTTGAGGGTGAAAAAAGCCATGGGGAGAGCCATTGATTAAGACTGAAAAGGACACAATAGTGACACATTGGTGGATCCACTTAAGCCATTGATCACAGAAGCCCAAACGCTGCAACATTGAGAATAAGAATTCCCATTCAACCCTATCGTAAGCTTTTTCCATGTCTAATTTTAGGGCCATCCATTTTTCCTGGCCAGCCTTTTTAGTTTTCAGAAAATGTAAGACTTCCTGCCCGATAAGAATGTTATATGAGATCAATCTACCTTTAATGAAACCATTTTGGAAAGGGCTTACCACATGAGGAAGAATGTCAGCAAGGCGAGTTGTGAGAATTTTGGAAATCACCTTTTATGGAACTTGACATAAACCAATAGGTCACATTTGTCGCATTGTTTCTGCATTTGGAACTTTAGGTAACAGAGTGATCCAGGTGTGGTTAAAATTTGGAAGGAGATGCCCTGTGGTAAAGAATTCTTGAACAGCAGCAACAACAGAGTTACCCACTAAACTCCAAAAAGATTGGAAGAAAGTTCCGGTAAATCCATCTGAACCTGGGGCTTGAAAGCTACCAATATTGAACACAGCAGTAGAGACGTCCTCTCTTGTAACATTAGCAGTTAAGGAAGCATTCATAGCATCAGTAATCAAAATTGGCAGTCCTAAGCAGTCTAAAAAGGATTGAACATTCGAGCATTCTGCCGTAAACTGATTGATGAAATACTGGACAGCAAGCATACCTTTGGCAGATTCCTTAGTGTATGAGACTCCATTGTCATCACGTAGGGAAAGGATCCTATTCTTACGTCTTCGTTGGAGAGTCGTAATATGAAAGAACCTCGAGTTGGAATCCCCTTCTGTTAGCCAACTGTTGCGGGACTTCTGTAGCCAATATATTTCTTCTTCAAGGAAAGCTTCAGATAATTGTTGTTCAAGTTGACGAATGGCATCCCAATCAACTGGGTGGCTCTCACGAAGGGTAGAGATGGCATCCTGAAGCTCCCGGATAGCTGGATAGCTCTTGCTGAATTGGATGTCCCTTTTGCAGCCCAATGGTAGAGTTGGTGACGGGAAAGCTTCAAGGTGTTGTGAAGTTGAAATTGCAAAGTGCCACTGCAATAACTATGCCACTCCCTTTCTAGATCAATAAATAGTTTTTTGTTTGAAAAAAAATTGACTACCTTGGCAACTTGTGCATTCACCAAGTGCTTATGTGGCAAGAAGTTAATTTTGAATAACCATAATATTTAGTATAGATAGATAGATAGATAGATAGATATAGATTACAACAACCCAGAAATCAGGTATAATACCTTAGGAATTGGGAGAGGTCAATTCAGCGAAATTATAACACTGAAAATTCTAGGATGTAAGTGATTTGAACATGATTTAGGGCTCTTGTAGGAGTAAATAAAGTAAGGAAGAAGTCTCCAATCTCCACCCACCAAAGTTAGTCCTAGGTACTTGTCGCTAGTTAAGGTTCTTTTTGAACATGATGTTTAGGGCTCTTGTGGTTTGTTGGATTACAACAGAGAAGGCACTTAATTAGTTGGACTAGCAAGTTAGTTTAGTCAAGCTTGCTCAGGATTATGTCGTTGGTGGTGTACATTAATCACTTCATTACCTTAATACCTACCTACAAGGCATATTGACGGTATGAGATTCTGTGACAAACTCTAAGAAGGTTGTCATTTTCACAACCCACCTCTGGTAGGATACCACTCATTCTGGTAACGAGGAAAATGACAACTCCTTAGAAATTGTCACCGAATCTCATCTCTTAATTTCATTCTTACATTAAGTTTTTGCATTGCATCGGTTGTAATTAAGCATAAATTACTAATAGAGAAATGAAAGCTCTTCAGCTGTTATTTTCTTTGGAATTATAGACTAAATTAATATCACTAAAATTAAGCAGAAATTATTGGGTCATAATCTGCTTCTCTATGATCGCTAATTCCATATTGTTATTCTCCATTTCTCTCCTATAAACACCACTTCACAAATCTCTTTCTTCCTTAACAGTTAACGCATTCTCTCCAAAACCTCTCTCTCTCTCTCTAAAAAGTAAAAACCAAATGGCAATCCAACTCTCCTTTCTTCTCCTCTTAGCTCTCCTCCAATTCCCAACCCACATTTCCACTTACCCTGTTTCAGATCCTGATGCAGTTGCAGAAGAGGTAAACAGGTAAAACTTCACCCTTCCACCCGCTCTAATTTATCACATTGCAAATGAAAATCGAGTTCGCAACACTTGAATTAAGTCTCGAGAAGTATAGAAAACATTTCATTGATAATATGCAGTACTTTAAATGGTATCTCTTTTCATCATTTTGCATATAGTAATATGTTCGTCATTTTGCAACAATCAAATGTTTTACATGTGTGTACCACTTACGCAACACCCTTTTAGATTATGTTTGATTCACAACTTCTCCCGTTGTGAATCAAAAGTTTTTTTAACAAAAAAAAGAAAGTGTATAATTTGTTGTCTTAATAGTGTTAATTATGTCCGCTTACGATTGTTCCTTAGGTATAAGTTTTCTTGAAGACCTTAGGTAAAAGTTAGCTCCATTGCTAGTGAATAATTTCTAGCTTAATGGTACAACAAGAAGTTAGTAGTTTAAGGTTAGGTTTCGGGTTCCTTTGGTCTCTCTACTAAGAACTAGTTCTAGGTTAGTAAATATTCCGTTTAGTGTGTATATATGAATATATGTGTTATATGCATTTAAAATTTTCGTTTCTGTATAATTTAAAAAAAATTATCCATTTGATGATTCTCGTACTAAACACATATTAAATTTAGATAATGTATTTAATATAAATATTCAATTAAAATTGATAGTTCAAATATTTTATTTATTTGTTTCTAAAATAATTAATTTGACATATTTCATTACTTTAATACACCATTAGGCGTACCATTAGTTTAGAAATGAAGTAAAATACTCATATGTGTTTTATACGGAACGTACTAGTAGTAATCTAATTCATTTTAAATTTATTTCTCAGGAGCATAAGGAATGCGACAGACGCGATGAGGGATTCGGGATTCCGCTCCTGCAAAACAGGCAACCCAATCGACGAATGTTGGAGATGCGACCCATTGTGGTACAAGAAGCGCAAACACCTCGCTAACTGCGCGATCGGGTTCGGCAAACAAGCCACCGGCGGGAAATACGGCGGGTTCTATGTTGTGACCGACTCGACCGACAACCCGGCTAACCCGAAACCAGGAACCCTACGTTATGCAACGATCCAAAAACGACCACTCTGGATCGCGTTCGCCAGGGACATGGTGATCACACTGAAAGCCGAGCTGATGGTGAGCTCGTTCAAGACGATCGACGGTAGGGGAAGCTCCGTGCACATATCTGGAGGCCCATGCATCACGATTCAATTCGTGAGCCATGTCATCATCCATGGGCTTCATATCCACGATTGCAGGTAAAGGTGACAATTTATAATCCAGTCCACCAATCCAATTCATCAACTTAAATATCCAACTAATCTAATCCATTTAAATTTAATTCATTTTATCCAAATCCAATTGAATTGTTGGATTCATGGATCGTTGGCAAATTATAGTTTGGTATCTATATTTATTATATTTTACAACTTGATACCTAAAATTTAATATTTTATATGAAAAATATCATTGGAAATTCACGTTTTGTACATTAAATTTCTTGTTAAGACATTTTAGTACCTAAACTTTTCAAAACATACACATATTGGTCCAAGGCTTGGATCGGATGTCATTTGGATTCATGGATCGATCCACCAATCCATGAATCTACCAATCCATTTTCATCCATGGATCTACCAATCCAATCCACCAAACCATGGATTCAATCCATTTGTCACCTCTAATTGCAGGAGAGGGAGGAGGAGTCTCCTCGACGGCGCTAGAGGTTCTTCTTCCGACGTCCCACATGCATTGGGGGAGGTTTTGGATGGGGACGGTATCTCTGTGTTCGGGTCGACGCACGTCTGGATCGACCACTACTCGTTGTCCAACTGCGCCGACGGGTTAATCGATGTGACTTATGGGTCGACGGCGACCACAGTTTCGAATAACTACATGACGCATCATGATGAGGTGATGCTCTTAGGGCATAGCGACGGGTTCGTTCGGGATAAGGGCATGCAAGTTACAGTCGCGTTTAATCATTTTGGCGAAGGGCTGATCCAGAGGATGCCGAGGTACCTTCAAACTGAACTTGTAGTTTTAACGTTATGGTACAAACTTAATTTGTATACAGGGGTAGACCCAAGTAGATGAATCGGTTGTCAACCAACAAACTTCATATAAAAACTTTGGGTACAAAGCAATGTTATTAAAGTCGAGCCGAGTCGGCCGGTCGGACTGCCAGAATCGCCATCCAACCTCAAAATCGTCTCAGCATAGTCATTTAGCCAAAACGACTTTCTGTAGTGATCGGCAAGCGGCCGAGGCGGTTAACCGCTCAAGCCGATCGATCGGCTATTGCCTTTTTGGCCGTTTGGTTTAATTAAAAAAACGTCCGGGTATCTGAACTGAGAGAGAGGAGAACGTCGAATCCCTTAGCCAATCCATGTCGGTGTCGCCATTCCCCGTCCCCACTTCCCGTCGTCGTCGCCACTCCCCGTCCCCGCTTTCGTTGCCGTCGCCTCACTCGCCTGTTCCGTAGCCGCTCCCCACTTGTCGCTTTGGCTAGCTCTTCATGGATTTGGGCATTTGGGCATTTGGGAATTAAGAGACGAGTGAGAGATGAAAGAAATTAAAAAGAGAGAGAGAGAGAGAGAGAGGGAGAGCGGCGTTGCCGCTGGGATGGGTGGGGAGTGGGGTTAGGGTTTGTTTTTATAACTTTATATATATAAATGGTAAAATTACTAAGTGTTTGATGATTCTGAAAATTAAATTTTAATTTAGTCATTAAATTATTAAATTTCTACCTTATTTGTCTTCTAGTTATGATATTATTATTTATAAGGTACTGGTTTTCTAACGGTCAAATACTGATTGGACCATTAAAGTGTGAGTCATTCACGTTACCGGGCCACGCTTCCGCTCGTATATGACAACATTGGTAAAAAAAAATTTGTACAAAAACTTTATTTAGGCGATGATAGTATTTGAATTCTAGATTATTTGACAACCCTTGAGGATTATGTTTTAATGTTGAACACCCTTTAACGTTGTGATGCAATTCAATGTGCACCTATATACATGTTCATACAAATTTCTTTATGATACAAACTAAACTTGTCCATTCAATATTAGTACAAATTCAATTTGTGCATGAAACATCAATGCTTATGAAGATTGTAAAATTGAATATTTGGTTATTTGTTGGTGAATGGTTGGCATATATAGGTGTAGACATGGGTACTTCCACGTGGTGAACAATGACTATACACATTGGCTAAAGTACGCAATTGGAGGCAGCGCTGCTCCCACGATCAACAGTCAAGGGAACCGATTTCTGGCCTCCAACAACATATTCACTAAAGAGGTAAAAGAGTAGTGATTGCAATTTGAACTCGTCTCGTAGGTATTATTCGATTTAATTCGCGATGGGACGGGTATTAGCGGACTCGCTGTAATGTGGGGCGGGGCATGAGTATCTACTTCCGATTCGTCCCGCCCCATTCTTGGCACATTCTATCTCAATTTCTTACTATATCTATACATATTTATCTTATTTTGACTTTTCTTCAACTAGTTAGAGTCAATATTTCAACTGGTTAGACTCAATTATCCATCCTATTATTATTATTTTCCTTCATAAAGTATTTTCTCTTTCGTTTTATCGTAAAAAGTAAAATTTGGGTGTTTTTTTTTTCAAATAACATGTAAGAGTAGGTCGACTCCCCCCGCCTCGTACCCGCGCGGGTTTTACCCGTCCCAACCCGTAGTAGCGTAAGGCAGGTATGGATATTGAGGTACCCGCCCGCTCCGTCCCATTGCCATCACTATCAAAAAGTAGTCCCGATATAGTATGGTTTTGTTACAACTCGATTTATTGATATCAGCGTATTCGTCGCGCAGGTAACGAGGCGTGCCGGTGCACCGGAAAGTGAGTGGAAGAAATGGAACTGGAGGTCGCAAGGAGATATGTTTCTGAACGGCGCCTTCTTCAGAATTTCGGGCAGTAGAGCAGCTTCGAGCTACGTCAAAGCGACGAGCATGGCGGCCAAGTCGTCGAGTATGGTCGCTTCCATGACTGCCGGTGCTGGTGCGCTGGTCTGCAGGCGAGGTCTAGCCTGCTGATATACTAGCGAGTACTGATTAGAAAGAACGAAGATGATGGTGAAAAGGGAAGAATGTCCCTGAAAGAGAAATCGGGTTGACTTTGTTGGTCAATATAATTGCCGATTCGGTTGGATCCTGTTGATGATGATGATGTTACGTGAAAATAGAAGGGGGATAAGAGAAAGAAAAAAAAGCAGTCTGCCCTCTTCAATCTCCACTAATATTTGTTGAGTCAAGAAAGGGGAACGTTGTTACTCGTTAACCCGCGGGTCAATCTGTCGCCGGTTGACCTATTTTGACCTCGACTCTTTAAGAATAGCGGATCGTACACATCAATCGACTTAACCTGCTGTAAGGTATTGCGTTAACATTAAATGATGTCGTTTTTTTCTTTGGTTTGTAAAATGCACCTATTTTTCGGTTTTCTTTTTAACCTAATCCAATCTTTGGAATTCTAAATTGAACATTTGAATATTTATATTATATAAGACATGTTATTTGGCGGTAATGTTATATGCTATAACTCATATTATATGAGATTTTATATAATTTATAAATGTATGAACAATACAATTAGTCCATTGACATTCAGAATTCAACCCACTTACTTGATCGAACAAACGGGTTGACAACCTTGGGACAAAGAGAAATGTTTTTCTTCTTTCTTTGGTACCTGATAAAACCACAAGAACGGGAGATAGGAAAACTCATAAGGCAAGAGTTTTACATGGTTTACTATCTCCCTTTATTGAGCCGAAATCTCACACTACATAGATACAACAGGCCAGCATATATTCATGGCCTACAGGGGCGGAGCTACATTGTAGCTAGTGTGGGCGCCGCCCCGGGATTGGTCCCGACCCCTAGGTGTTTAAGGATATTTCTTACAAATTTTATAAGTATAACTTGTTCGGTAAATTTTATCATGTAAAAGTTATGTGATCTAATGATAGACAAATTTGACTTGTGTTTTAAAGCACACGGGTTTGATCCATATTGGTTGCATAGATTTTTTTATATTATTTTCGACTCCCTTGATCTCGAACTCCTGGCTCCGCCTTTGATGGCCTATATTCATGGCCCACCTACTCTAACCTTACTGCAAATACTGCAAAGAGTATTAGATGTAGACATGTAGTGAACCTTAATGATCAATGGCTAATTTCTATTAAGTACGTAAAATTCTGACATTTTCCCACAAATTGAGCCACAACCTGTCGAAGAAGACACAAATTGAGAGTCGCTAAGCATACAAAGAAATGCATACTTAGTAATCCAGTCTTGATATGTGAAAAGAGGATCCGGTACCATGTTAAAATTAGTGTTTATGAAATTGTACCCGGAAAACTCTCCTATCGAAGTCTGAATCAGTAGACGGTTTTTCACGATATGAAACTGTCGAACCACAATTTTATCACAAAATATTCTTGCTTACACCTAAAATTAATTTGGATTAAATTAAATGCCGCATTATGAGTCTCGATATGTAATTCGATGTCGCATGATAAAAAAACGGTGTCGTTGAAAGACAAGCAATGCCACGGTACTTCAAAGCGGCTTTGAATGTTGGTGTTGGGGTTGGAAAAGGAGTGTTTTTTGTTCTTTGTCGGAGAAGGATAAAAAAACAACACTGTTTAGTGACAAGCAATGTCGCGGGTAGACCAAGCGGTGTTGTTTAGCTAAAAACGACACCGCGGATTAGAAAATGATAGTGTTTGATATAAAACAATGTCGTGAATTCGCTTGAACATATCCCAGCGTTGCTAGGAGTATCGTCCAGTTCCAGATCGTCCTTCAGATTCCGCATCAAGACCTTGGCGATCAACTGACACAAATCCAGGTAATTACACAAACCTTTGATAATCCGACAAGATGAGATTCGGGAAATTACATATATTATGCTTAATTCTAACACCTTAATGATCAGTGGATAATTACCTAGAAGAGGTTATTTATGCATTGAAAATAATTATCAACAAGATCGTGTGCATCTTTTTTAAGCTATTAATCCAATGTGTATCAATGGCAACTATGAGAAAATTTTCTTCCAGATTGTCTGGTCGTCGGTTCTATGGTTACATCAATACCTACTACAGAGTTACTTTCGCAGTAAATGTAGAGAAGTAATTAGTCGTACTTCCTACCCATAATTCCAATATCTAGCCAATAGGTTTGGTGTAGATGGTAGGTGAAGGCGCATTGATCGACAATGGAGATGGTGAATGAACCAAAAGGAAGCCAAGAGCATTTGTCGGTCAGTCCTGACCTCCACCCGATTGCCAAAACCAAGTTGTGAGTGGAATTCAGTGCCCGATCTTTACCTCATCTGACACTTGATGCACTATGCTGATTTCTATCACTTCCTCAGAAAGAAAGTTAATACTTAATAGCGGAAATGCAAGGAACATTTAATGGTAGGCAGATGAGTTGGAGGCTTCTATGATTTATCTATCTAATGAATGAAATGAAGATTACATTAATTGTGAAGGAGGTAAATATCATGTTTGGTCATTGGGTTTACTAAAAGCGTACGTGTCATGTTTAGTTACTGGAAAAAATTAATATCAATGTTGGTCACTCGAATTAGTAAAACGGTCAACAATTAGTCACTCTTTG
The DNA here is from genome assembly GCA_964030455.1 of Linum trigynum. Lineage (NCBI taxonomy): Eukaryota > Viridiplantae > Streptophyta > Magnoliopsida > Malpighiales > Linaceae > Linum > Linum trigynum. The sequence goes on from OZ034814.1 coordinate 12,364,403, forward strand.
TTAGTCTCCATTAACACTGTCAGTTAACTGTTTAAGTGATTAACAGAAGTGCTGACTCGCCCTTTCTTAACCTGCCACATCACCAAACCCGACTGCGCATTATCACCGCCTCAACTACCTCTTCTTTTCGTTTGAAACTTACACTATGTTTCCGAAGGAAGGGAGGAAAAGAGGGGAGGTGAAAGAAAATTAGGAGGGGAGGGTAGATTTGGAAGTGAAGAGAATTGGGAGGAAAATGTTGTTTTATGAAGGAAAGTGTGAAAGAAAGTGTGTATTGGGAAGTGTGAGAAATATGTTATTTTATTGGTTATGTAATAGTAAAATAATTTGATTGTATGTTAATATTCTACTTTGTGATAGATAACTTATTTAATTAATTATGTAATAGTAAAATAATGTGTTGATGTCATTTTTATTATTTACGAATAGTCGATCAAATTAATTTTTTCGTGCTACTTTGATTCACTATTAAATTTTTTCCTTGATTGAAAATCTTGTTCATTTTAACTTTATTTAAAAATTTCCCCACAAAAGTTGGATTAACTCTGCGGTACAATATGGCGTCCATTCGATAGAAATTATCAAAGTTTCTTTACGACAAAAAAATACTTTTTATCATTAAAGAGTGAATCATCATTTGACCACTAATCATCATTATAGATTCATTTATAGGTATTGATAACCTTTTTTTTTTGGAGAAAAACGGTATTGATAACTAACTATCCTATATGGTGCATCTCTTACATTAAATCATTGAAATGTAATAAACTTTTACATTCTACATGAAACATGATGATATTATGTGACACAAACCATTTAGAAATAATAATTGAATTTCTCCAAAAAAATTAAGAACTACAAGAATAGAAATGTGAAGTGGATTCAACGAAAAAAATGTGAAGTGGAAGATATAATTATTAAAAAATAGGAAAAAGGGAAACCGATTTTTACAACTCAAAGAAAGAAGGAAGAATTAAAAAATTTTGTCTTTCCTTCTCTTTTCAGTGTTTTCACTCCATTTTGGAGGGGAGAGTTGTACAGAACCTTTTGGTGGGACCAAGAGAAAATTGTACTCCATTTGCCTTCCCTCATAATCTCTAGAACAAAGGAAAGTTTCTCGAAAAACCAACTTTCCTCCCACCCTTTCCCTCCCCTTCCCTCCTCCTTCTGTAACACAATGTTAAAGTCGTTCTCTACGATGCATACAACCGTCACCATTACGCGTACGGAGTGGGTCTCTGAAATCACCTTCGTGCGACAAAGCTCTTCGTAGGCGGTACGATATCTAGGGCTTAATTAACAACAAAGATGAGTTGGGAGAAATGAAACCTTAGAACCCTTGGGTGTTTCTCATTCATAGTTGGGTTTAAATACTCAAGCTTGGTACTACAAGACAAATCGTACCAGCTTGCTTTTGGAGAACAATAAACTAAACAAACATAACAACTCATACTAAAGTCTAAACATTGACAATAAACTAAACTTGATGATGGTAGCTTCCTCTAAACCTTGTCGATCCACTTTGAAATTCATGGTCGTCGATTTGAGTCTTGACGATAACTTGAAATATCTCCGGATATCCCCCCACCCCCTCCACCCCCCCCCCCCCCCCCCCCCCCCCCCCCGCGCGCAAGTGGGTGAGCATAGAATGTGTACACCAGTACACCAAGCTTGGAGAGAATCCAGTCTTGACTTGAGAATGTTGTTGCACTGCTGGCTAGCTAACTTCCCTTCAATCTTCAAATGGTGAAGCTGCTGCATCTTGCTAGCTAACTTCCCAAACATCTTCTGAAAAGCTGCTGCATCTGTGGCTAGCTAGCTGAAATCTTCTTCTTCAACTGGTGATACCACTGCATCTTTGTCTAGTTGGTATCCCATCTTCATCTTCTTCTTCTCTTATTCACCTTCTCTTCTTCTTCTTCAACTCCTCAACCCCTAACTTAGCTTTGTAGCTTGATTTTCTTCAATTTAACTCAGGTAAGTCGCTGCATTTGTAGCTAGCTAGATTTCCGGTATTCTTCTTCAACTCCTCAACCCCCAACTCAGCCTTGTAGCTTGAGTTTCTCCAAACAAATTAGGATATGCTGCTGCTTTTTCTTGGCTAGCTAGCATTCCTTCAATCGAAAACGCCGCTGCATCATGGCCAGCTGGCTGAACTTTCACATCTTTAGCGTTTCTGCTTCAGATGGATTGAAACTTGATTGGGATATGTTGCTGCATTTTGCTAGCTAACACTCCTACCAACAAACATATTGAAATTAGTAGGGGAGTGCATTGTTGGCTACTTCCCTCTACTCCTCCAACTTGACGAGGATATGCTGTTGCTTCTTTAGCTAGCAAGCATTCCAAAAAAGAAATTTGACTTCAAACTCAACAGGGGAGTAAGCTTCTTCCCTCTATTGCACCATCACAGGCTGCTTCCTTTTCTTTTGTTGCTGGAACAAGAACATCTTCTCCGTCAAAACACTTCTTCTCTGCTGAAATTCTTTTTTTTTTTTTTTTTGTGCTGCTGAAACTTGCAGCTCTTCTTTTCTTCTTTATTTCTTGTTCTTCTTTGAACTCGGCACTTGAAAACTCAGATTCTTGCTGTGCAGGAGTTACCATAGGCTTCCTCATCATGATACTGGAACTGACGGTGCTGGTTAAGAAATTTCATAGCTTTCCTCTGCTGTTTGTACTCTTTCAGGGGGCTTCAATGCTTCAGTCTCATAGAAATAAGATGGGGAGGCTTCTTCCTCGACTTTCTTGATCGTGGTAGGTGGAAACAGGATAGCCAGAATCCCTTCACTACCCATCTCCTTTTCTACTTCTCCACCGTATTCAATTTCTTCCTCCCCTCTTCTCCTCTACTGCCGACTTTAATCGGTATGATTCTTCAGTCGTAGGATTTGGATTGCTAGACAGTATGTCTGGGTTTTTGAAGGATTGAACAGGAGAGAAGTAGATATGAAGAATAGAGAGTGCTCTGAACTTTGTTTCTGGACTAGGAAAACGTCTCCAGCGGCGGTGTCGAGTAGACGCGTCGACTATTGATGACTGGGCACGACGCATCAGCGAGGAGACGGGTTGCTGGTCGTCGAGATGATGACGGCGGAGGATGTACACAGAACAACATTGATCCACAAAAACAAAGATGAGTTGGGGGAAATTAAACCCTAGAAGCCTTGGGTGTTTCTCATTCATAGTTGGGTTTAAATACTCAAGCTTGGTACTAAAAGACAAATCGTACCAGCTTGCTTTTGGAGAACAATAAACATAAAACAAACATAGCAACTCATACTAAAGTCTAAACATTGACAATAAATTAAACTTGATGATGATAGCTTCCTCTAAACCTTGTCGATCCACTTTGACATTCATGGTCGCCGGTTTGAGTCATGACGATAACTTGAAATATCTCCTGATATTAATGCCACCAAGCTTGCGTGCAAGGCGCCATATGAGGCAGATTTTCCCCAAATTCCGTTATTCACTTTAATTCCTTAGTCACTTTGTTCACTCTGATTTTCTTATATCCATAAGTGGCAAGCGTTTCCTATGATTACTGTGCTACCTAGAATAGATAGTGATACCCGCTGTGATTTTGACTAGCACAGTGGCTGGCCCGTTGGCCGGCAAGTTGTTGCAATTGTAGCCATTTTTGCTGGCAAAGTGGAGTTCAATATAAAACTAAAATGATTAAGGGATGGAAGGAGAAAGGGAAACACGAAAATTGTGCGGGAATGGGAACATGGGAAGGGGCAACAAAGAGAATAGAGGAATCATGACCAGATAATGGAAACCCGATTTTTTGCCATTTTTTTAAGTAATCAATATAACATTGGGCCGGTCATAGAGGTGTATTAGCCAAGTGTTAAACGGAAAAGCCCATCTGTTTTAACTCAACTTGGAAGCCCCTTATGAAATTGCATTTGCTCTTTTCTTTACCAACCCAATGTATTTATTAAGCAAAAAATAAATGGACAAAATCAAGAAAACGTTTCCCCTCCATTCCTCCCTTCCACGCCTCTGTAAAATTTTCGATGAAGGTAATCAGTCGACATCGGTTTTCTTGCGTGGACGCCTTCCCTTGCCTTCCTGTCAATATGAGCACTATTATTCCGATTGTTGCTACATGATTTACGAAACCTACCTCGCAAGTTGCCGCGGCAGTATTTTCAATCTCATCGTCATCAGCGACCAAGGTTATCAAGCAGAGCCCCGTGATTAAATCCATCCATCGCTCTACGCAACGATTTTAGGTCCGACGAAGGCATACCTGTCTAAAAGTAACTACGGCCAGGGTCATTCAGTTTCTTTTTCTCCCGATCCACTAAACCCTTTGATCCCATAAAGATTTCCAGTCAGAGACTCCCATCAAACAATTGTCGCCGCCACAGGTACGTTGCTTTGAATGATTTTGGGTACAATGTGGTTCCATCTATTATAATAACTGACATTATATTTTCTTCTTGATTCGGTCCTAACTTGCATTGATCAGCCCCTTCAGGACGCATATATCAAATTGTTTTCTTCGAATCTCGCAAAGTATTGCGGGTGGGATACAACCAAGATCCTCAATGATGAGAAAAGGAGCCTCCAAGAAAGCACAGAGGGAGCAGGGGCATTAGCTCAGAAGGAAGCAGCATCCAATTCCACTTCAAAAGCTCATCGAGTAAGTGATAGAATTAAGAGCTTTGCAAATCATACCAAACCAAACAAATTTCAAGCAAGAATAATCAAGAAAACGAAACAACCAGACAAGAAAATAGTTTGCAGCCTAATTTTCCAAACTTATATTTTATGTTCCTTACAAATAGCACACTCAGTTGGAAAAGTGCCAACTAAAAATGGTTATAAATAGCCGAATCTGCAATGGCCATATAGGAATCACACATCACTGCTACTACTAATGCATTTTAATCCCAAAGCTCTTCATTTCATTATATAAGCTAGTGAGTCAGTAAGCTGGCAAAGCAAGTTAACCCAAATCAAACAATAGAAATAGATAGTTCACAAAGGCAACAAACGGAATTTCAGCAATGAAAAGGTTGTCCTTTGATACTTTACAAATCTTTGTTCTAATTAAACATAGAAACAGAAAGTAAGAATTGTCAAAAGACCAAGCATAATAGAGTACCAAATTGGAAACATAGTCTAAAATGTGCAACTAAGTTTAGAACATCCCCCAAATGATATGTGTGGAAGAACACTACTCGAAGAACTTAATAACCACTTAAAGACACTGACTTGTGATCTCATTAACACATCCAATTTCAATCATGAGTATGAGAGATCTATTGGTAATAGAAATTAGGTTGTCTTCAAAGGCAGTAATCCAGTTGATTGTTGAGTTCGGGAAGAGCTGGTTGCCTATTTTCCTAAAGTCGGATGACAGGAAATAGCACTGGCTCCCATAGATCCATCTTTCAGTGTCAATTCAACCATGTAATTGTGAAAAGTAGGTCCCCAGAATACATCGACAGCTTCAACTTTTGACTCAATAACAAATTTATATCCCTATGTGGAAAAATAGTTTCCTCTGTTAATAGAAACAACACTTAGAGTAATCAAACAATACATAGGCATAAGTGTATTAAATTGCCATGTTGTGCACATCAGTCGATAGAAAAAGAATTTCACGAACAGAACTTGTTTCACTCACTTCCATTGCCTCCTCCAATGTATAGTCAATATATTCATGGTCATGGATAAATAGGACGCTAGATCTGAATGACATATTAGATGAACTCATTACCCAATTAAAGAAGATGCAACTATAAATGTACACAAATTGAGTTACACTAACCAAATTGAATAAAATTCAGGTCTTGATGTATAGAAATGAACTCACTAATTTAGCAGAAGATGAAGTTGTGGATAGTGAAGATTGAAATAGACCTTACTTGAAAATGAAGCTGCAAAATAGAATTGATCTAAAAAAAAACCAAGTGATGCATTAGTTCAGGTTATTGAATGCAGTAGTAAGGCCTCAACATGATTACATACTATTGTTCATATAGACATAGACCGAAGTGAAGACGGCAACAGTTCCTGGTGTTGGATCACCTTCTGTCAGATCCTCAAATTGGTCAATGAAGTCGTTGAACATTAGAACTTTCACCGTAAATCCCCTAAAATTAGAAGATAATTAGTTTTCATTAAATGATGCTCAATTTTGGGAATTAGGATGCAGATCGAAAAGTCTTACTCAAATAGCGTTAGAAAAACTTGTTTGGTCTATAACAACAACATCAAGGCAATAAATAGTTTATGTTGGTCGTACAAAAGCTATTTCGCCTACCAGATCTACACACCATATCAAGTAAATGTTGTCAGTCCTCAATAATCAAGTTTACCATAATTACTGAGAGTTCTTTATCTTAATTCATTTTTTACCTGAAAGAATTTGCTCATTCTCAAAAGCATCCAGCAAATTAGCTGGACCTAGAAACCGAAAGCTGAATAAGGGTATGTCTGCCGCGTTCGGAAGTCGGTGCAAACCAGTGTGAGCTCGAAAAGAGATCCGCTTGTTTGAAATTGCAACCTTAAAAGAAGCCTCAGGGGAATCAACATCTAAGTGTGCAATTCTCTAGATTCCTCCTTGTTGTATAGATGGTAGGAAGGTAGGAATTTCTAGGCGATGAATGACAGCTTCCATTTCAGTTCACTGTAAGTGTTTTTAAGTAAAGCAACTGAACGCTTAGAATTGTGTGTTGGTTGAATGACACATAACATGAAACGTGATAAGAAATCCAGCATGGTGACAAAATACAAATGATATCTGCTGGAAATAATGGAGAATATAAGCATGTACAAACCTCATTATCTAACAAAAATTCTGTCAACGAATATAGTCCTCCATAATCGCAGAATTATGACCAAACATACCATTATTGTCCGTATGAAACTTGCAAATCACGTAAGGACTGGAAGACCATGTTTTGTATTGGAGTTCAAAGCAGCAAGGTCGGTGGGTTGTTCTGAGCTCAGGAACTAGTGAATGGGAGTGGGAAAGGCAAAATGTTGTTATGGATCTCTGCCAACGAAAATAATTTGGAGTGGGATGAGTTAATAGTCCATGAACATTTAGTGGGTTGCAATGCAATGGGGGAAATAAAGATGGGGAGAGTGGGGTGTGGTAGTTCCCTTAATATATGTAGTAAATTGTATTTTGCTATATTAATTATAAAAATTAGATATCTTTTGTATTTTTTTGAATACTTTATTTATCTTCTAGTTTTTTTTATATTTTATAGCTTTTTTAGGATTCAATTTATATATTATCTATTTGTTAATAATATTATTATTTCCTTAATTATGTAATTAATAGAATTCGAATAATTGAAAAGTTTAATGGATAATGACCATTAAGGCGATTCAAGCGGCTTCATTTGTTTTACAAGGTATGTTGGGCATAGACATGGTGCATATTTGCGGTTGAGCACTCTAAGCTGGTGTATCACTCGCTGGACACCACAGCGTTGGAAACTTATTACCAGTAGCTCTACCACTATCCCACCATCATCTTCCCCATCAGAACTGAAAGACGGCAAACAGGATCTTCCCAAATTCTTTTACTGATCAATTGATGTGAAGAGGAAAGTCGGTTGGAATTGGCGACGAAGGGGCAATAGGAAAGAAAAGGGATAATGGGTTTGTGGTTTGTGGAACGGTGACAAAATAAGGTTTATACTTTGGAAGCTGAATTGAGGGTGATAGAAATCAGAATACGGTGTAAATTAACAATATTGAAAAAAATAGTAACATCATTTTGAAGTTGAAATTTAATTCTAAAACTAAACTTATCAAGTATTTGTTTCGAACAACTGACATACAGGTTATAGGAACTATTTGTAACACCATATACTGTAGCTCCGCCCATGGCTTAATTAATGAAGTAATCAATTAAAATAAAAGATGTATTCAAATGAACCATTATAGATCCTCATATTGTCCTACGTATGGAAGTATACATAAAGGTTTGAATTGGCTAAAAACAGCTTAACTGATAAATAACGTCATAACCATATTAATTTGGAACAATTAAACTGTTATATGGGTAAGCGGCAACCTACCACTGGGATGAACTCGGCCTACTATCGCGTTAGCCCACATAAGGCCCAATTTAATTGCTCCATCCACCGCTGGTCTCCAATAGAAGCAGGCTTTTTTGAAAGAACCAAAACGCAGCACCTCATTAAAGAGGCAAGGGCCGGAAAAACATTTATATCCTTTTGTGAAGCTCTCAGGATGCAGCATTTTTGAATCCCTACAATTTGGATTCATGAATATGCTTCATAAATTTTATAGATGTTGGGTTGAAGAGGAGAGAGGGACAGGAGAATAGGAGAGAGATAGAGGGGACCGGTTCATAGGTTTGTTGGGTTTAATAATTGGGTTGAGAAAGATAACATGACGGGTTGAATGACGTGGCGCAGCGGCGGACCCAGGAATTTTTTATAGGGGTGTCCTCTTTTAAAAATAAATTTAATAAAAATAATTAATAAAAACAAAATGTAAATAAGAAAATATCTTACCCGTACAGGTTAAGTCCATTATGTGTTTTCATAATCTGAAATAATTGTAGAATACACTTGGTGTCTACAATATTTAAAAAAAAATTGTCTCTATATACCCTACTAGACAATCAATCACGAACTTATCGCATATTCGATTTGTAAACTTGTTCTTGATGTAACCCAAAGCTGAAAGACTCTTTCAACACTTGTCGTACAACTATAAAATCAATACAAATTAAGGGTAGGTTGAAATTAGTTTAATTGCTAGGTTTTGAAAATAATTAGAGATAGGGAAAATTAAGTGTAGTTTAATGAAAATTAAGTGTATTAATAATAATAGTTCTCTAGGTTTGAATTACCCAACCTCCCACTTATATTCTCATACACAAATTTTAAAAATGACAGTAAAATAATAATTTTTTCAAATTTCAGGGGTGTTCCTCACTATCAATTATATTTTTTTGTCCATACGTAAATTACCACAGTGGATTGAATAATTGTTTTTCAAAAAATTTAGGGTGTCCCGAGCCACCCCTAAAGCCCCGTGCGTCCGCCCCTGACGTGGCGGGTTGGGTTTTACTATGTGGCGGGTTAAAAAATGGTGAGTCAGCACTTTTGTTAGCGACTTAATCAATTAACTGGCGGTATTAACAGAACTTAACGAAGAGCGACCAAACGTGAACCATTTTATTCATTCGAGTGACCAACATTGATGATTAACATGATACGTTTTAGTAAACTCAGTGGCATTTGCGTTTTGAATATTACATTAATGATCGGTTCCGTAGATGAAAACAACAAACCAAACTTGCCACAAAAATGGAGCAACTAGCTAAAGCAAGAATCGCGGCTGAATTATTTAAGGGGTTGTTTGGTTTAGAAATTTGGTTAGGAGGAATTTGTGAGAGATTAGATTATGGTCCAAATACCTCATTTAAAAATCCAGATAATTAAAACTATGAAATTTAATAAATCACTTGTTTGATAATGGATCCAGAATTGTTTAATTAGTTATTTCAATTTTAATGATAAACTTAAAATTACAAATTAACCATTATCTCGATCTTCTTTGCAGACCTATCAATCTTGAAAAACGGAATTGGATCTAGAAGGCTAAATTACACGTTTGTTCACTCAAATTATACAAATCTTTCACGTTTACCACCCGAATTACTTTTCTTTCTTATTCGCCACTAACTTTACAAATTGTTTCACAATTAGTCACCGGCCATTACACTCCATTAAGTTTGTCCTATGTGGCAGTCAACTATCAAAGTTTGACTGTTAACTAGTTGACGTGGAAATTTAAAAAAATTAAAAAATTAATATATTTTTTAACTTCATCATTCCACTTACTTTGTTTATATGATTTATTGTATTTATTATTTATAAAAATTAATTAAACTAAAAAATTTAATATCACGGCAGGAGCTCTTGCTCTGGTTCCCCATGGACAAGGAGTTCATTTTCTCCATGTACGAGATCCCCTGCTAATGTATCAACGGCGACCACGGAGGTGGTGATGTTGTGGCTGTCGGCGGTGTTGTTCCCTTCACCGATCTTTCGTTCCCGTTGTTAACGGCGATGGACGGACAATCTGAATCCATGTGCTCCGAGTCCATATATTTGTCGGCCAATTTATTGTTGTTGTTGTTGCTCCGCGAGTACTGATCTTTCTCCTTTTTGTCCATCTAGCGCTTCTGGTCCTCTTTGTCGTCCTCGTAATCCTCCTCCTGGATCCGGTGATTATCCCGATGTCGAGGAACAGGTACATCTGGGTCTGGTTCTTCGCAATTGACAACTCGTTGGGATTTGACACGAACAGAGACTTAACTTGTTGGACGAACCCCCAATTCTCCTTGACGACGTCGCAGGAGGCGAGCTCGTTCACTCTCCCCTGGGCAGGATACAAACGAGCGTCTGGACGCCGAGCAATTGACCTCCTTGGCCCGATTGCAGTTGTGGTACGACAGCTCAAGGGCCCCGGCGAGCCACATCAGGGACCCGGTGGTGAGTGATTTGTTGGAGACGTACGCCGTCGCCGGCCGCGAAGGAGCGGGTGAACATGACGTAGAACCACTCCGAGTCGATGACGTCGTTGTCAAATGTCGAAGCTACTGGTGGTGGCGGCGAGCCGGGGAGGGTGTTTGTGACGAGGAGGAGGGTGGGACCAGGAGGTGAGCTTGAGGGAGAGTGGACAATTAGTTCTTGTAATTTTTGTAATTATATTAAATAATTAATATGATAAATCATATAGACAAAGTAACTGAAATGATGAAGTGGAAATTTTTATTTATTTTTGAATTTTTTTATTTCCACGTCATCTAGTTAACAGTCAAACTTTGATAGTTGACTGCCACATAGGACAAACTTAACGGAGTGTAACGGTCGGTGACTAATTGTGAAACAATTCGTAAAGTTAGTGGCGAATAAGAAAGAAAAGTAATTCGGGTGGTAAACGTGAAAGATTTGTATAATTTGAGTGACCAAACGTGTAATTTAGCCGGATCTAGAAATAATAATAACCCCCCCCCCCCCCCAACACTCATGGACTCACCTCACTCTGCTTTCTTCTTCTTCTTTACTACAATATTTCAATTCCCAGTTTTCCAATGATAAACGCGGTGGATTCCGCCCTGGACCCACTGTTTTTCAATTACGTCAGCTGCGGAGTATTTGACATCATCAACAACCTCTAGACTTGGGTTGTCGTCCTCACTGCAGTCGTCAGCCTTTGGAGGATCAAAACCGCCGCCGTCTCGCCCTCCAAGTCCCTGGTCCTGAGTTTGTCCTAATTCATCGCAACCCCAAGAGCGACTAGTATCTGAATTCAGAGTCGGTCGGCGATGTAAAGGATGGCGGCACAGACCCCGACGGGTACTCCAAGGACGCCGGCTTCGAGTCCGATCATCTGCGACGACGAAGACGTCGTCATGAAGGGAAAGTTAGTGGTGTATTACTGGGAAGAGAACCCGGTGGTCAAGGAGGAGAAGCTGGACGACGACGGCAGAGAGGCAAACGGCGTCGGAGCTGGAAAATTTTGCTGCATAGCCGGCGACTGAAAATTCGCAGCATAGCCGGCAATTGAAAAGTCGTTGCAGTTGCTAAGTCTCGTATCCAAATGGTAGAGATAGGGATGAGAGGTTTGAACTTTGAAGTGATCGATGAATAAACATAAGGGGTATACTGGGAAGGTTGGGAGAAAATAGGTAGAGATTTTGAAATACTTGGGGTTTATTTTTTGGGCAAAGGACTATGCAATAAACCCAAGAGAACAACCAAAGATTACAAAAAGGGGGGACAAAACATTAAGGATGGTGATTCGGCCGGAAGCTGGTTCTTTGCGCAAGAACGAGCAACCCAGTCAGCTTGAAGATTGTTTGACCGATGAACAAATGCGATTCCGACGTTAAGGAATCGTCAGAGGAAAGAGGAAACAACATCAAGTATTGCCGCGATTTCCCACGGGCACAACTTCCTCAACAATCCTCTGTTTGCATCAACCAAAACTTTGCAATCCGATTTAATCACGCATGGCCTAGCCGTCTCCTTGGCCAAAACACAACCTTCCTGTAATGCCCTCGCTTCTGCTTCCAAGGCTGAGCTGTAGAGTAGGGAACCGGCCTTTCTGTCACAAATCTCGCCATGGTTGTTAGTAACGACAACACCATAAGCCGTCTACTGGGAATAACAAAAAATGATCCATCACAGTGAATCTCGAGCTCGAGATTGCCTGGCGGTGGGGGAGGGATGTGAAGGAGGTGGGATGGGCCGATTAGAAGAACTGGTCACTTCTTTTCTCTTTTGAGAGCATGTTTTCCATTGGTTGATTTCATGGATTAGCTAAAGTCTGTGGGGCCAAGGGGGGTGTTCTTGAAAATATTTTCATTTCTTGTCTTCCACAAATTCCATAGGTGAAAAGTAAATGCTTGGGGGGCATCCTGGTTCAACATCTTTTTCACCTCTCTCAGCCAATCGACAACCATCAGGGAGAGAGGCGGGAGAGCAATCTCCGGAACAAACTGCATCCATGATTCTCTAGCTTGTGGACATCCGAACAAGACATGATGAATGGGTTTCATCAGTTTGGAGACACACAGGGCATTCCGGAGATGGGGCGCAACGACGGGAGAAAAAATTATGCTTGGTGGCCAAAGCACCCCTAGATTCCTTCTAAATGAAAAACTTGAGCTTCGGAGGCAACGAAAGGTTTCGGAGCCATTTCCACATTTCCTTTTCTTCCATGGAGATCCCATTATGAACCGAAATCCCGAATCGAGAACGATCATAAAAGGCATGGAAAGCATAGCTCACCGAGAACTCTCCATTTGTTGTGAACCGCCATGCCCAGAAATCCTCCATATCCGAAGACCCAATGGGGATCTGGCCAATTGCTTGTAAATCCTCTCCAGAGATGAGACCATCAACAGTTGAAAAATCCCATGATCGACTAGTCTGATCAATGAGTTCAAAAACAAACCTGAGATCCTCAGTAGAACCCTGAATGCAGCTTCCAGACTTTGTTGGGATCCAAGGATCCTGAAAGACCTTTGTCTAACGTCCATTGCAAATGACACGAACAACTCCTAGACTCATCCAACAAGAGATATCACACAGGCTTGCCCAAATCCATGAGGCCCTACTCCCTTTGCGAGCCTCGCGAAAGCCACAATTTGAAAAGTAAAGCCCTTTCAGAAGGCAAACCCAAAGTGCATCTGGATAGAAGAGGATATGTCAGGCTTGCTTTGTAAGCAAAGCAAGGTTGCAGATGTGAAAATGTCGGAAACCAAGACATTCCTCCTCCTTTGGTGCGCCCGCCAATGGATGGTCTTTTTTGAAGTGGATCCTAACCAAAAGAATCTTTTTAGCATACCATCCATCCTATTGGTCTTAGATTTGGGAACAGGAAAATGAATATCAGGTAGGATGGAATAGCTTGGAAGACAGACTTGAGCACGATTTCTTTTTTACCAGGGGAAAGGAACAAACTTTTCCAATTCTCTCCTTGGTTTTCCATCTTTTCCAGCAGGAACTTGAATATGTCTTTCTTGGATCTACCCCAGGACGTCGGGACACCTAAGTATTTAGAGTGACAGAAGTCATCATCGAAGTTCAACAATGCCTTGATATCCTGTCGTTCCATTTTAGAAATATTGTAGCTGAAGAAAGCAGAAGATTTGTTAGTGTTTATCTCTTTCCCAGTAAGGGCCCCATACTTTGTGTTCACGTTCAGTAGGTATGAAGCTTCCCCCTGAGAAGCCTCCCCAAAAATGATGGTATCATCAGCGAACAGGCAGTGAGTAAGTCTCGGGCAATTGTTGCTCAGTCTGAGGCCTTTGATGTGATTTGCTGCGATGGACTTCTTAATGAGGAAAGAGAGGGCATTCGTCATCAAAATGAAGAGGAGGGGATACAAGGGATCTCCATGGCGAATACCTCTTGTCGGAACGAAAGAATCAGAGGGGATACCATTGAAAAGAACCTTGAAACCAACGAGAGACGCATTCTTTAATCCAGCTACACCAGGTAGGGCAAAAGCCATAGGCCTCAGGAGATTGAAAAGGCATAACCACTCCACGAGATCATAGGCCTTACGCATGTTAAGCTTGAGCATCATATTCTTTTTGTAACATGTCTTGTGCTTCTTAAAATGGTTAAGAACTTATATTGTCCTAAATCTGTCTTCCTCCTGTAAAAGCAGCCTGGAGCTCTGAGATTAGGGAGGGCATCCAGACCTGGAGCCTTGTAGTCATGATTTTTGTGATAACTTTGTAACGAAAATTAAAGCAGCTGATAGGTCTCAACTGTCCAAGGGAGTCAAGAGCGTTAGTTGGTATGATGGTGATGAAAGTATCATTCCATCCATCGGGCAACTTAGCATCCTGGAAAAATCTCTTGATTTCAGCACAAAATTGATCTTCACACACATTCCAACATCGGCATAAAAAATGGCCAGGAAAACCATCCAGAACTGGGGCTTTCGAAGGGCCCATGGAAAAGACAGCCCTCCTAATCTCATCATTTTCCAGTGGTTTAGTGAGCGCCATGTTCATCTCATCATGAACCAACTGAGGGAACCTACTTATATCAAAGCTCAGCGAGTTTGGATCCTTAGCAGTAAATAGATTATTGTAGAAAGTGGATGCCCACATTCAGAGCGATGACTAATCCTCAATCCATTCCCCTTGGTCATTCTTCAATCTTAAAATTTTGTTCGAAAATCTTTTTTGATACAAGAGGCATGGAAAAAGAAAGTGTTTTGGTCTCCTTCTTGAAGCCAACTGACTCTAGAAACATGTTGCCAGTACTCCTCCTCCTTTTCCCATATCAGATTCAGCTCATTCAACAATGTTGTCTCTTCCTCGCCATGGTGACCGTCATCATTCGACTTCTGGATATGTTCAATCCGTTTTTTTACCTCCACTTCCCTCTTAACAACAAGTCTACGCTTCTCTTTTTCCCACCTTCCTAGTTGATGTCTGCATTCATCAAGGATACTACTCAGATCGCCCCCTCGATTCCAAGTGCTCGTGATGATGAGGTTGCGGTCCTCTTCAAATCTCCATATTTTATCAAATCTAAATGGTGTTTCGGTTCGGTCCTCCAGCAAATCCAGGTCAAATCAAATGGGGCAGTTATCTTATTCAACAAACATCTCATGAAAAACCCTAGCTTTATCAAAGCGTAACCTCCATGACGTCGAGCACAAGGCACGGTCCAGCCTTTCCATAATCAAATTACTTCCACTTTGCATATTCTTCCACATGAAAATCGGCCCATTGAATCTCAGATCAATCAACCCATTCTGCTCACTGAAGTACTTAAACAAAGTCTTATTCTCATTTCTTATCGGGCACTGCCATTGTTTTTCTAAATCACATTGCACTACATTGAAATCTCCTACAAGCAGCCACTCCTCTTCTTGGCTCTCCCTCATTTGGGTGAGGTGATCCCAGAGAGCACGTCTCTCTACCACCGTGGTAGGAGAGCGAACAAAAGTACAAAATAATTCTCTATTCTCCCTATTAATACATACATCAATGTAAAATTGAGAAATGTCTATCACCCTGATCGAAACATCTTCTCTCCACCACAATGCCAGACCACTACCACCTACACTATGATTAACATACTCCGCATTTGAAAATTTCAACCCTTTCATTTTTCCTTCCATGAAGCTTTCTTCTTGTTTCGTCTCCATAAGAAACAAGATTGACGGCCCAAATCTGCGACAAAAGTTCTTGCAGTAGTGTCTTGTAAAGGATTGGCCAAATCCTCTACAATTCCAGCTCATTAGCCTCATTCCTGAGGAGGTGGCTTAAGGCTCACCACCACCGCCCTCGAGTTCAGACTCTGCCCTTCCTCGGCTTCGTTCCCTTCTGCCATGATTGTTGTCAGGCTCCTTCGGCGGTAAACTTGTTTCTTTTTTGCCTTCCCATGCTCTCCCTTTCCTTGATTAAACACAAGAGAATCAACACTCATGTTAGTAGAGGATGAAATCTCCGGCGAGATTGTCTATGTCGTCGTTTGCTGGTCAGCTTTCTTTTTCTTCGCTGGGTTTGCAAGGTTCTCCTCACTTAGGAGTCCAGTAATCAGTTGGACCGTGTACTGTGCCTCCTGAATTATGGATCCCAGAATGTTCAGCTTTGGAGGAGTTTTTGTGATCTTTGGGCTAGCTTGCTGAACGGTGTCACTTGGCCCAGCTAGTGAGAGCTGCTGGCCCATCTCCAGAAGGCCCAACTGTTTCTGGTCTCTCTCATTATCCCCCATTTCTTTGCTCCCAATGGGCTCTTCATCATTCAGCAGCAGACTGGTTTGTATAGCTTTCGTCGCCTTCTCTAGATCTTCCTCAAGCCTATGTGGTTGGTAGTAGTTGTCCAGAACTTTTTCTGATCCCCATGGAAGATAAGTTGGGCCCCTGGGATTTCTTAAGGAAGCCCCCCTATGCAGGTTATCGAAACCCGGTGGGCAAGAAATATGCAGACTGCGGTTTGTTGGTGCTACAGTCAACTGGGCTGACACCTCCTAACCTCCTTGGATTTTGAACCCTCTCCTCTTACTTTCTTCCATCTGCATGGCGAGGCGGCGCCGGAATGATGCTGGTGAGGTGTTCGCCAGTGAATCATGATCTGCTTTCAGCACTTCCATGTAGACCTCCTATGCCTCAATGTTGAGTCCCTTCCGTCGACATTCTTCTCTTGTCAAGAAATTTTACATCAGATGCCCTAGCTTTCCACAGAAATAGCACAAATCAGTGATTCTCTCATATTTAAAGCTCACCCATACTGACCTCTCCCAACAGGGGTACTCAAACCCGATTGGGATTGGATCCACAATCTTGACCTCCAGTTGAGATCTGATGAACTTTCTCCATCCTCTGTGTTCGATGTTGGATCTATCAATTCCATGGAATTGTGGGAACACAAAAGAAGCTACTGCTTCGATGGTTGCTTGGTGCTTCATTGACTGGAGAAGGTCGTGCATTTGCACCCACATAGTAACTGTGGAGAAGTCCACATCTTTTGCATTCCCCTCTCCATCCCATTTCTTGACTGCCACCAGGGTATTTCCTATGTTCCATGGTGTGTTCTTCCAGACTGCATCTCTATGTGCCTCTGTTTAGAAAGAGTAGACGAAGAGGTATTCATCTTTCTTGGATGCCTCCACTTCCCTGAACTGTCTCCACTTGCTGCTCGCCGCATTTCTTGCCTTGAACACTTCCCTGAACTGTCTCCACTTCTCTCTCTAGGTGGCTTTATGGTTCTTTTCAGTATCGTGGGAGTAAAAGCTATCATACTAGCTTTGAATCTCTGGGAGTTTTGGGGATTTTGGTTGCTGGATGTGGTATAAAGGTTTAGTCTGCAGATGGTGCCTGAAGGGTGGCCTTGTATTTCCTTTTTATAGCCAAACCAGCCTTGAGAAGTATGCATAGTGGGTGTCATTTCACTCTTAATGCTTCCTCTCTTGGGTGTCTGGCAAGTCCAGAGATCCTTATGCAGATGGAGATCCTTGCTTACAGGGGTGATTTGTTTATTTGGACGGTTATCCTTCTCTCCTCTGTCTGTGAGGGCATTAATGGTGATAAGGGTAGTGCTCTCTGTTGTTCTGCCTCCATGCAGGTTGCAATTATTTGGGGCTTGCCCTCCTTCCTTGCTAATAGACTTACCCACCTGAGCTCGGACGTCTCGTCGGTCTGATCTGTTTGTCTCTGTTGTGAGGACTGAGGAGGGGTTAATCGAGAGAGAGGAAAGTAGCATTATAGCATATCTCTCCCTTCTGAACTTGGATTTGCTCTTACCCGTTGGATGCCCACTTTCCATGGATTGGTTGTTTCATTTTCTGGTCTCCACATTAGCTCTCCTCTCTTATGCTTCTTTCTTCCATGTGGTGGTCTCCATATCCTACCTTGTAGACGCGGCCATTTTTTCCATTTATTAGGCTATTGTCTGTAGGATTCAGGGTTAATTGCAAGATTGGTCACTGAGATTACTAAAAATGTTCATGTTTAGTCACTAAGAATATTTAATTCCATTCATGGTCACTAAAATTAGTAAAACATTTCAAGTTCGGTCACTCTCCGTCCAACTCCGTTAACTTTGGCTGATGTGGCAGTCAACTCTTAAAGTTGACCGTTAAATGTGTGACGTGGCACTTAAAAAATAATAAAAAATTAATATTTTATATTTTAAATATTCCACCTAATTATTATCATCACTAAAAAAATAAAAAATAGAAACCTAATTCTTCTACTACCTACGCCGAACCCGCTTTCTCCTCCCCGACTCCACCCGCCGCCATCACGGCCAATCCTCTCTGTGAAAAACTCCACAACGGCAAATTCAAAAATCCCCAAATCTAAAACAAGATAGTAAAGGAGGTATCAATTGGGGAACCAACGTACGAGGACGATGAGTGCAATGGCCAAGAAGGGAGGGGAGCGGTGGCGAACCCTAACCCTAGGGCCAAATCTCGCAGGCGGAAGAGGAGTCCCTTGGGGAGCCAGAGGGATAGGGCGGCGTCGCGATCGAAACAGTCGATGGTGGCGAAGCTTCCGGGGAATAATCTCGTGATGGGACAGATGAAGATATTGAAGCCCGAGGAGTTGCTGGGGAAGAGTGAGGATGAGAAGAAGGGAAAAAGGTGGTGGATTTTGGATTGGGACCGACGGATCGTTGGGCCGGAGCTGGAGACGGTTCGGAAGGAGGTTAGGGTGGAGGAGTTTAATAAAGCCGTGGATGTGATGTATGCAGGTTCGGCGGTTTTCACCTGGTCGCCTTCGAGTTCGCTTCTTGTGTCGGCGTTTAATTGTGTGATTAGTGAGAAGGTGAAAGGATCAGAGATGATGATTTGGTAGATGGTGGCGATGATGGTTCGCTTCTTGGTGACCAGTCGGACCTTCAGCCGCGATGGCAGCGCGCAAGGGCGGATTGCTAGGTCTCATCTCGCGTATATGTAGAAGATGAAGAAGAATAGAGCGAGTTTTTGCAGATAGGTTTCTGCCATAGTTTGTGTTTCTGTAGTTGTGGACTTGCGGTGGTGGGTGTTGTTAGCTGCTCTGGGTTTTTTAGTTAGCTCTACTAATTAGTGGTGACCAGTCGGACCTTCAGCCGCGATGGCGGCGGGTGGAGTCGGGGAGGAGAAAGCGGGTTCAGCGGAGGTAGTAGAAGAATTAGGTTTCTATTTTTATTTTTTTAGTGATAATAATAATTAGGTGTAATATTTAAAGTATAAAATTTTATTTTTTATTATTTTTTAAGTGCCACGTCACACATTTAACGGTCAACTTTAAGAGTTGACTGCCATATCAACCAAAGTTAACGGAGTTGGACGGAGAGTGACCGAACTTGAAATGTTTTACTAATTTTAGGGACCATGAATGGAATTAAATATTTTTAGTGACTAAACATGAATGTTTTTAGTAATCTCAGTGACCAATCTTGCAATTAACCCGTGGGATTCATTGCCTCTTTGTTTAACGTTTTTGGTATAGGGTAATAGGATTGGGGAAATAAAGATTGATTTATAGATTGTGAAGGCTCCATGAATGGAAGCAGGAGAAAAAGCAAGAGCTTGAAGGTGATGAAACAGTAGGAATTTTGGTTGAGAGCATTTTGGTTCATCATTTCGAAATTCCTAATCACTTAAATCCCTCACTTTTTTGTGTATCCAGACAAAAGATTGTGACAAAATCTCTGATGAATGATGATGCTCAGATTTCCAATTCCAAACGACCCTAAGTTGTTGGCCTCCTTATAAGTATCTCCTACCCTCGAATAGGGCTGTTAATGAGTCGAATTCGAGCTTGGCTCATTTATAGACGAGTCGAGTCAAGTCAAACACGAGCCAGCTCATTGATTAAATCTTAACACATCATTAAGATCGAAAGTTCGGCTCGAGCTCAACTCTAGAATAATTTATAATATAATTACCGAACCGAACATGAACAAATCAAAACTCGACTCGGCTCATTAACAGCCCTATCCTCTACCTACCGAAGGACATCCTACCCTCCAACTAGCCTGTCTCCCTTTGCTTTCAGCCTTTGCCAAAACCGTTCACGACGAACTATCGTTTTGAACTACTGACGCAATAAAACGGCTCAATGACATTACACTGATGGCCCAGAGACAGAAATACTTCAATCGACAAGGCAACTCATGAGTCATGATAAACTAAATTAACCACAAGAAACAAAATTCAGGGTCATGCCAGTTCCTGAAGTACACTTGTCCCTGCGTACATAAACTAAAGACTGATGCCAACGTACATGATAAAACCAGTGAAGGCCAAAGCAAGAGTAACAAACAAAAGTACAGAACAGGACTCTCCCACCATGTGAACCACATTGTAATCAAGGCTAAATTAAACACACTTCTGACTACGAGAAAACCAAAACAAAACCTGGTGGACTAGAACTCAGCGGCAGAGATGACATCGTCGATCTTCAGTATCATCTTGACTACCTGTGTTGCAAGCAAAACCTGCTGCTGCTTCCCTATCAAGGTCTCGAACACGTTCTGCTCACGCATGTCCGTCGTCCCGACGTCGTTGCAGTCAATACCACAGTGGGGGTTGTTCTCCTGCATCACCCGCGTAGGTATATCAAGGGGAAATTTAAGATCACGGCAATTGTGTAAACGGTAGGTGATGCATGGTAGAAAGCTATAGAGAAGTGTTTATCAAGTTACCTTGATTTGCTGGGACTTCACAGCGGATAGAGTCTCAATGGGTTGTAGTCCACTGTTTTCCGCTAGTGCCATAGGGATGGCGTCCAAAGCATCTGCGAATGCTCGAATGGCATACTGAAGCAGGAAAATTAAAGCTATTAGTATATAGGAGAAAACAAGAAGGAAAACAAGTTGTTCTGTGAAGGGAGGAGGAAATGGAAGCCCACCTGCTCAACTCCAGGATATCTATCCGCGGCAGCTTCTACAGCAATTGAGCAAGCAATTTCAGCCGAGCCACCACCGTAAACGATGGAGTTGTTGCGGATGAGATTCCTAGCAACGCACAGAGCATCGTGGATGCTTCGCTTGGTCTCTTCTATCATCATCTTGTTACCTGGTTGAGCATCAAGTAGGAGTATTTAGGAAATCAGTATGGCTCAGAAGAATGATAAAGGAAACGAATAACAGGAGCCAACAAATATCCTCACCCCCACGGATGAAAACAGTAACGGCCCTGGAATTTGCACAATGTTCAATGTACAGCATTCTATCTTTTGTGGTGCCGAAGGACTTCTCCCTGACCAAACCAGCCTGCAGAATTGATGGCATAAATGAGGAAGAAGTTCAAGAAATCAAATCAGTCCATGGTTTCAGGTTCTCTATTCAGACTTGTGCAATCCATAGCAAGCAATGTCCCAAATGAAAAACATACCTTTCCTAGCTTCTCAGCTGTCAACTCCTGGAATCTTGGAACAATCCTGCCACCTATACGTGAAGAGAGCATGGTTTGTCAAAAGCAATGTACATTACACAAAAACGATAGAATAGCTTGTGAAGAATTATGAAGAAACACTCAACCTGTGGCAATGGCTATCAGCTCTAGCTCCACACCACCAACCCAACGTACTGCAGGAAGGTTTCTGTGCATCAGCAAATGGTTTGCCTCATCGTCAAATCCCCACTGGCAGATAACCAGAGTTGCACCAACATCCTGTTACATCAATTTCAGGAAAGAAAGTTTGTAACTACTAGATAAGATGAGCAAATCCTTCAACCAAAGCTACATGATGCTTCTAACTGGACAAACAACTATACCTTGCACTGTTGAACCATATCATCGAAATACTGGTGCTCTTGCCTGCGTAGAGCCTCAAACTTCTCTACTGTGTCAATGTCCACCTTATGCTTGGTCTTTGGCTTCGGGGGTTCAAAGGGACATGTCAAAATAGCAATGTTTGCATCTTGAATTTGCTTGGGCATCTGTGGGTGACTCATGTCCTTGTCAACAACAATTCCATAAATCAGTTCAGTATCTTCCAACTTCCCACCAACCTTCCCATCAACTTTTATCAAGTCCAAGTTCACATCTTTCCTTTCTAAATCTGCCACAGCAAGGACGGCCTTTACAGAAATCTCGGCCAACTGGCGCTTGCATCTGTTCACGCTGCAAAAACAAAGACACGAAGAAAATTCAAGAAAAGAACCTTACCTTTCCTAGCATTTAAAAAGCTATAACATTCCTATACGAGCACCCATGATAGCAAGAAGAAAACGTAACCAAACTGATTTTCAAGCAAAAGAAAAAGAGTCAGCTTTGGCCAGTTACTTACATCTTTGAAGATAAAGTAGTCATGCAAGTCTGAACAAGCGACTCTATGTTGTTCTCTCCAAATTCGAACTTGTGAGCAATACGCTCCAAATGCTCAACAGCTATTCTAGACGCAAGCTCATATCCCTCTGCAATTCGAATGGGATGAATCCCACGCTCTAGCAACTTCTCAGCTTGCTCGAGAAGGCTTCCAGCCATGACCACAACACCAGTAGTCCCATCACCGATCTCATAGTCCTGACTCCTGGATAGCTCCACCATGAGCTTGGCGATTTGATTGTCTACATCCATCTGCTCCAAGATTGTCGCACCATCATTGGCTGGAAACAGAATAAGGAAAAAAAGACTCTGTCAAGCAAAATAATCGAAGAAAAGAAATCCTATCACATCAAATCAACTTCTATTCTAGCTCAAACTCCAACAGTCTCCAGTCACTAACAATGATCCACAGAGATCCACGAACGAACCTTAAACCCTGAGCTGCTATTCGAAGAGAAGTAGGCATACACGAAACAAAGACACGCGCAAACACACGACTACGACAATCAAATCAGCGGATCGGAAGTAAGGAAAAGCGAAACCCCAGACCCGGTGCAATCTAACTCGATAACGGAACTAGAAAGCGAGAAGAACGAGCGAAGCGAGGACAAAGATACTCACTGATGGTGACGTCACCGTCGGGGCTGGAGAGCATCTTGTCCATCCCCTTGGGACCGAGCGAAGTGCGGAGGATCCGAGCGACGGACCTACCGGCGGAAATGTTGGCCTTCTGCGCATCGAGACCTCTCAATCGAGTCTTCTGCTCCTGCTCCTTGATTATGATGAACGGGCGCCCGTATTCGTCGAAAGCTAGCGCCATTTTTCCGGCGGCGCTTCCTTCTTCTTGGTTTCCTGCTCCGCTTCAACGGCGACGACGGAGCTGCGAGTGGTGGAGATGAGCGGAAAAGGGAAGATTGTAGAAGGCGAACAAACCAGTTGAGTAGCAGTAGAGCTTAAGCTTCCTCTCTACTTCGTCCATCCGCCATTTTGAAGCCCTAACCCGCCCGACGTGCCTGGGTCGGGCTCTAGGATCCGAAAAGTTGGTTAGTGGACTAAACGAGCCCAAGTGTTGCTATAGTTGAAGCCCCTCCTTAGATGGAGCCCAATCTTTATCTTGCTTTATGTCATATTATATGCCCCATTTAAAATTTGGAATACTCCAAAATGACAATAATTTTAGGCAAGCACAATTAATTCATAGTTTAGGGTTGGTTTGGTTCATCAGATTGTTAAATTGATATATTTTCATTAATACATATATATACTAGTCACGGGCTCGACCAATTGACCGGATTCAGTTGTCAATCACGTAAATAACAGTAAAAATTTGTATTCAGGCTTCACATTAGTATAAGAAAATTAAAATTCTTCAAATAATTTAAACATCCAAATCAATTTTGAGAATAAGAGAATCCAAATCATTAAAATAGTTCAACAATTTAAAAGGATGAAAATTGTACTGTTTTTCGATAGTAATGACTAATCGGCTAAAATCGTTTTACAAAAATGAAAGGAAACCCCATGCAAAGGAACCGACTCCTAAATACCAATGAAAATGACCATTCTAGTTAGTCCTCGTCGTCATAGATTATTGTATGTTTTCTTTTGACTTGTTTGCATTTCCTCCGACATGATCAACAACTTCATAGTCACCACTGATAATGTCTTCATATCCATTAGCGAGACATTTATCTCCAATAACAATTGACTCTTCCTTCTTCTCCTGGATTTCAGCAATCTCTTCCTTGTTTTCCTACATTTCATTGAGCACGAAAATTTGATGTTAAAATATATTTGCAATACAAATCATCTTTTTCATTGGAGTAGAATTTACCTCGTTCAAGTTACAAACATTATCCTATATTTGTTCTTTCTCATCATCACCAGTCTTTAAACCTTCTTTATGAACAATGTCTTTCTTCTTCTCAACATCATCATTATCTCTAGCACCGAATCCACTACCTCCACCATTAGTAGTTTCATTATTGTTCTCCTCCATCAACATAATGAGTTCAGATTATACATTCAAAAGTACAACATATGGGGTGGTTTTATCGAATCGTGATTGGTCAATACATACATATTATAGATCAAATTGTAGCCAAATGTAATCGATTGCAAGTTGGTGGGAAATGAAGCAAAGTTCCACACCCAATACATATTATCAGATCCTTCATATTTCGAAGTAGGCAGTACTGAAAGATAGAAATGGGTGTTCTCCACCTTTGACCTTTGCAGCAAGTTCAGCATGACTGTTAATGACTAAATGCCTATTTTATTAATTAAACCCTATGCTCCCTTCATCGAAGCCAATTCTGCTAATTAAACCCACAACTCCACTCATATGGTCATTGTATTATGTGAATTAGATTAATCAATATAACTCAATATGAACTGTGCATGGTATTAAAATCCAAATCCAATAGAGAATAGCACAAATTTTTAATTAAGATTGATCATCATTTAATTCAAATATAAGATACCCCGATCAAGTCATGAATATCGTTGGTGGTCTGCTCTTCTTCATCCTTCCCTATTTTGGTTATTGTGTCCTCGGTTGTTAGATTGGTGATGTGTAATCTGTGAGCTTGATGTCAAACTACAACGTCATTCCCTCAATTTCTAGAAGATGAGCTGGTGGTGGTCCTCTAATTATATCATTGTCTTGGAATAGTCTTTCAGCCGACATTCCCAAATAATTAAGCTCCCACTCTATCAATCACAACAATGTCAACCTCTCATGTTTTGTCCACAACTCGAAAGGTGATCCTAAATCCGTATAATGATGGTAATATAATTTTTTTTGTTGAAGTACACGTTATATTTTAGGTATTAATACAAAGTCTCAAAATTTATTCAATCAATAATACAAAAATAGTTATTAGGTAAGATAGATGGGCAGAAGTTGTTCATATATTTAATTTAATACTCTAAAATGCACATAAGGTTTCTGCTTGATGAAAAATAATATAAACAATATTTTGGAAGATTGAATATTCAATCACTTGAGATGTATATTAATCACCGAACTGTACCTAATCAAATTTCATGTTAATAATGGTTGCATTACTTTAATGTTGTCATTTTTTAATGCCTTTTAACAATTCACACAGAACTACTCGGCTGAGTCTTCTTCGAGATTTTGTGGACATGTTTCGCATCCAACATAGCACATCCATTCTTAATTTGACAATTTGCATTTTATGGAATACATATTTCTCTACATATTACAAAAAATTTAAGTATTTGATAGTTAATGGGTTGTTAATTCGAAACTCATGCTTACCTCTTCTCCATATTTCATTATTAATTGATTGAGCTCAAGTAGTGTTTTGATTGGGATTGACAGTTGAGTTTTTCCTGTGTTTTCATTGGAGGAATAGGTGCATCGCCGTCACTTCTTTGGAGTTCAAACTTATAACACAAACAAATACAAAGATTAAATTGTGGTGAATTTCACCTTGCCCCAAATTCAACGACTTCTGGAATTTTTGGATTCGCCAGTAGCAAGGTTGCTCAAGTTGAGCATAAGGTGTTTTTGCCTGCAAATTTGACGATCTTTGAATTAAGTATCATTAATTTATTTAAAAATTCTTGTAATAATAATATATAAATTTAGATGTGTATTTACCATTGTACTTATCGACATGTAACGGGTCACATTCTCGTCATTGTATCCATCCGCATCCTCAATGCCAGAAAATGGAATATTTGGGTGCCAACCATCCTCTTCATTTGGGAATAATGGGATATTGGAAAGTCATTAAACGTGCATAAAATATACTAATTTGTTCCAGTTCATGACTTTGATAATGAACAACAATATCAGGAGAAAATGTTTGCTCTCCAGTATCATCATTAATTAAAGCAGTGACCTCATTAGCATATGGCAAATCATATTCTCTACCATCTCCTTCTCTTAATTTTAGCAAGCAAGTTAATTTCAACTTGTTGAACAGTGGTGTCATTCTATTGGTCTCATGCAGATTGTAATGTCTTTACGAAGATATTATTTGAATCTAACATCTCCTACAATTATTGAATAATTGATCAATCGCGGAAAGGATTTGTAGCTCGATCTGTGGAGAAAAAATCTAACCTATTTTGGAGTTCATTGTCAGTGTCATTGATGTAGAGTTGAGCAAATTTTGGTCTGTTTCATTCAGTATGTATCAAGCTACCGATGCAATGATATACTTGACCTCCAATCGAATAAATATATTCCTTGTCCATCATTTATAGATCGATCCAGTTCAACTCCAACAAAAGTAAATCTGAAGACCCCATTGAACATGTTTATTCGAATATGTTCCAAAAAGTGACGTCTTGTTGAAGTATTTGCTTGCAATAGCATATTCAAAATCTTAGGAGGTTGCCTTCGAAGAGGGAAGTTCACTTTGCCTTGTCTGCAACACAATGAAAACGTTGGTTCATTGGAATTCCTTGTGGGTTTGGTATTTTCTCCCTTCCACATCATCGCTCCACAATATTCATATTTATATGATGGGGTTCCAATATCAAACACTTTAACAACTACAATAAAATTAAAAATCCAATATAAAAAATACATTTGATAAAAATTCCAACATTATAATAAAGGCAAAATACATTTGTATAGCCAAAACTTTAGTGTTTGTGACAATAATAGCCAATTTTGGAGAAATACCATTTATAGCCAGATTTTGTAGTTGTTGTATGACAAATCTAGCCATTTTCGTTAGATACTTTAACGGTGTTACTAACACCATCAACTTTTTTGACAGATAGTTGACTAGTCTCCCATTCAGCGCACACATCAGCGCCAACTAAGCCGAAAATCATACATCATAATTTATATTTATTTGATAATTACATGTCATTAATTAATAAAAAATAATAATAAATTATTATTGTTTTTTTACTTTTTTATAATTTTGAAATGCTTTATTAATTAACCTTAATACACAAGATAGGGGGGGGGGAACAAGAAAAAGGAAAAGCAAGACTCGAATCAATCTCGGATCTCCCACCCACAAACGACAAACCAACCCAGAAACAGAGCACACAACCTACAAGGCTACAACCTCCCAAGTCCCAACCCCCCACACAACCAGAGAACCCAGCAAGCCCTCGATCAGATTAACTTAACGAAGACCATAATCATCTCTCAATTGGATTTATGAACCTGCGAGATTCTAGGTAAGAGTTGGGCTTTGAGGTTTGAAAACCATTGGTCCGCCATGCTTCTATCGACGTTGTGACCAGCAGCTAGCTAATTAGAGAAACACTCCTCTATAAAGTCAAAGAACTCTTCCTCGGCCGTAAACTGACAAACTCCGACCCTGTAAACCTTCCTCGGTCGGTTGTGGCGAATGGCAAGATTGGCCAATTCGGTGAGAGCGGAAGCCATTTGGAGATCCGCCGTTCTACTTCTCGGTTCATCGATTTGTTCACAGATCTCCTTCTGGGGTTCGTCTGCTGCT
Source organism: Linum trigynum (assembly GCA_964030455.1). NCBI lineage: Eukaryota > Viridiplantae > Streptophyta > Magnoliopsida > Malpighiales > Linaceae > Linum > Linum trigynum. The sequence continues at coordinate 12,392,181 of OZ034814.1, forward strand.
GCTCTATTTGAGACTACCACTCCCTGTCTTCGGCTTCTTATTCCCAAGTGTTCCAGCATTGATTGATCTCTACTCCCGCAGAAACTCCTTGCGCCGCTCCCACAGCTACGAAGACCCGACTATGCCGAACACCAAGTTCCAGCGTCGATCGATCTCCACTCCCGTTGGGGTTCTCGTCGGAGAGGAGGGCATTGTGGCTGGGCAATCTCAGGAGCGAAGAGGGAAGCGGTGTTGGGGCCGCGGGGGTGGAATCGGCGACGGTGGTGGTTAGAAAAATTAGGGATACGAAGAGAGGGAAGGGGAAAGTGAAAAGGGAGGATGGGTGGAGACTTTACATTTTCTTTTTATTTTTTAATTTTTAAAAGTAATCCAGCGTGGAATTATCACGGGAGAAACTCGCCAACTCAGGCTTTTCGTTTGTCCAGTCAGCTTATTAGTTGACACCGTTAATGAATTGGACGGAAGTGACTATAAGTGGTATTTCTCCAAGATTGGATATTATTTGCAAAAACGTGAAAGTTTTGGCTATACAAGTGTATTTTGCCTATAATAAATGAAGGAGAATGAAATAATTAAAATATCATAAACCTAGAAAGTCTCTAGATTGCATCACCCAAAGACGATTAGAACAATTTTCAGCAAGTTTGGTGGACCTCAACAATCTATTTCTCTTAGTTTGTAAGTTATTCATCTCATTTTGAAGTCCTGTAAAGGGGTATTCAAATGGTTACTGTGGTAATGACCAAACCAATTAAGCCTAAATTTCATTAACCATGGAATAAAATGTCTTAACCAAACCGTCCAAATTAACCAAACCAAAGTTTAATTAGTTTGGTTAATCGGATAATCGGATTACCCAAATAACATTACATTACATGAAAACAATTATCTTGTTAATGAATAAAACATAACCATATACGGTTACTATCATAAACTATCATTGTATATAAGCAATAATAATAAGATCCTAACCATCCATAATTATCATCATCATTCGAGTTAATACATCATTCATCATCTTTGCACCTAATATAGTTGGATTACAACAAACCCCTTAACATAAATACATACCAATACCCCTCATAAGAAAGTTAAAGCTCTCCTACAAAACACTTAAACTATACATAGTTTGAGGTGGTTGTCATGGTATGTACGTAATCCTAAAGTCTGGTAGTTGTCCAAAATGTTTTGGTTTAGTAAATAAGCAGACCCATTTAATTTTGGCCAAATACACTTGTGTAGCCAAAACTTTGACGGTTTTGCCAAATATAGCCACTTTTGGCAAAATACCAAAAATAGCCACTTCCGTCCAATTATTTGACGGTGTTAGTTAACGTGTTGACTGGACTAACGGATTGTCTGACGTGGCGATTTCCGACCCATATGTATTTTTCACGTGGATTTAAAAAAATATATTAAAAGATTAGGAAAAAATAAAAGGTTATGTATTTCCCATGTACATTAAAACTTAACAAACAAAAACAAAAAAAAATCCCCCAAAAAAATTCCATCGCCAACACAGCGTTGCAAACCCTTCTCTTCCCTATCCATCAGATCCCGCACCGGCCGCCTCGTATCATCGTCGAGATTCAATAGGAGGAGATTGTAGGCTTGGCTTCAAACAACTACCTCTCCTCTCGATTTCATTCCCAAATCATTCTCTCCCGCACCATTCCTCATTCCCAAATCATTCCCTTATTCTCTTCTCGAATTCAAACTGTTGCCTGTCCTCGCGATTCAACCAGCTCTCGCACCATTCCCTCATTTTCTGTCTTGGAAATTTGAATCATTCCAGCCTCCAGATATGTTCCAAATCTCCAAAAAAATTTCATTCCCAGATCTAACCCGAGCGTTCTCGGCAAAGAAAACACAAAATCATGAAGCGCTCAACGCCAATAAAGTCCGCCCAGGTCAAGCGTCGCTTTGATTCCCGACCCAAAATCCCTTTCTCCGACGCGAATCAAGGGTCAGAGTCGCACCATCACTGCTCTGACGCAGATCGAGGGTTCGAGTTCCTCTCCTCTCCTTCCGTTGTCACCTCTGTCATCCCGCGACAAGCACATTCCGGCAATGCGATTGAGTGGAGGATGGTCTCGTCGTCGAGTGCGGCGGGGATGCGGCATAGCTGCGGCGGCCATGGATGGCGAGGAACAGCGAAGGCAGGGACGCCTCTGTGAAGATTGTGCATAGATATGGCTGGTCGTTTTCAGCCTTGTCTGTGCCTAGGTTTCTTTCGTCGGAGAACAAGAACCAGAAAGGACAGATCATATTTGGAAAAGCAGGATTCACCGATCGCTTGGTTCGCCGATCGATGGGAGATACTGGATTTGATTCACGAAAGAATAGAGGGCACTAGGCAGGGAGTGGGATCGAAGAAGATGAAGAAGGGGATTAAGAGAGACGGAGAGTTCATCTCCTTTTGTTTTGTTTATTTATGTTTTTTATTTATTTTGTAAATGATGTGTATTCCACGAGTCAGTGAATGCTGAGGTGGAAATGAAAGAGAAGGTGAGTTGGCTGCCAGTTAAGCATTTCGTTAAATTGATTAACGGTGTCACTGACGTCGTTAAATTATGTAACGCAAATGGCTATTATTGTCATCAAACTTTCAAAATTCTGCAATTTATTGGTATTTTGCCAAAAGTGGCTATATGTGACAAAACCGTCAAAGTTTTGGCTACACAAGTGTATTTGGCCTTTAATTTTTTACCCATAATGTTTTGGTTTGTTGTGCACATGGACATAAAATAGGGAATCATGAAAGTTTGGTTTAGTTGGTTACATGGAAGTATAAATAATTTTGTATATTAGGTGTATCATTAATTGGTTAATTGGTTTCATTGGTTAACAGTGTTAAAACGAAACCAAACCACCTAAACCAAATAAGCTAAATTATTTAACCAAACCAATATCCAAATTAACCAAACCAAATTAACCGAATGCTACCGGTTAATATGGTTACCACGGTAACTAATTCGTTTGAACACCCCTAGTCCTGTATATGAATCATTAAAATAAGCATTATTTATCATCTAACATATAGGGGTCGTTTGGTTTTGGTGATATTTAAATAGATGTGTGTCATTGACTCACACGAAGCTACACTGCGAATTAATCCCGACTAGAGCCCAAGTTTTTAAACTCTAGTCTGGTGCAGTATAGGGCAAGTATTTTATTGTCAAACCTGGGCCGTTCCATGTACCCTACTTCAATTGCCTAAGTTGTTATCTAGCAAAATAGTTTTGGATTTAAAAATAAGAAAACTACAAAATAAACAACCAAGTAAAGAAAATCGAGGGAAATTCTATATGAGAGGACCTCACTCGGGTGTTGCTTCCCCCTAACCAACTTCCATAAATCATGAGATTGAAACAAACGGTGTGTAACGAGGCAACTGTGACCCGTAGGAGGTACAACAATGGTTAGAAATCATTCTCCCAATTGCTAGGCCAAGGTAGGTGTCAAAGGCTACAATTGTAGCCCTCTTGGCCTAAGCAATTGACAGTAGACTTACCTTCTCCCTCACACCAAGGTTTGGATGATATAATCACAATTAACCCAGGTGTCTACTTCAAACTTAGAGGTTTCTCCTTAATTAACCTAGTTAGGAGGCATGAAATGCCCAAGAAAACCCATCTCTATTTGAGCCTATTAAGTTAAGGGGGCTTCTCTCTAAACTAGTTTAGGAGGCATGGAATGCCTAAGAAAACCCAACTCAAATTGAGCCTCTTAAGATAAGGGGGCTTCTCTCTAAACTAGCTTAGGAGGCATGAAATGCCCAAGAACACCCAGTTCCATTTGAGCCTCTTAACATAAGGGGGCTTCTCTCTAAGCTAGGTCAAAATAACACAATAGATTGCCAATCACACACAATGCACAATCACCATGAAAAATACATCAATTCGTAAATTAAACACCTCCATCACACAATCATTCAATCCACACAATAAATTACATGGTAGAAGTTAGGGTTCTACAACATCCAAGTGAAAAGGAAGGCTAATTCATAGCCAGGCAAAGGAAAACAACAAAAAGGAGAGAAAGAACCATGGAGAGGTGAAAATCTTCCCCCCCTTGTTGCTTTAATCTCCCTTGAGAAGAAGAAATCTTCTATCCTCTAGCTTGAATTGAGCCTAATCTCCTTCTTCCTCCTTTGAATGACACTTTCTCTCTAGAATGGGAAGAGGAAACCCTAATCTCTCACTAGAAACCCTCCTTTATTATGAAAATTAAAACCCTAGAAAAGCTCTCTTCTCTCATTCAGCTCCATTCTCCTTTTATACTCAGATCGAGCTCTGTTCACGGTCTTAGGTTTCAGTTCACGGTCGCGGTTATCAGTTCACGGTCTTAGGCTTCAGTTCACGGCCACGTTAATCAGTTCACGGTCTTAGACCTCAATTCACGGCCTCGAACATCAGGATGCGGTCTTGAACTCAGTGAACTGGATCAAAACGCACCGCTTCACTTCTGGGGTTCACGGTTTGTGGTTCCAGTTCACGGTCTTAGCGACCGTGAACTGCCTTCGTATCAGTAACCTCAAAAATCCCTCAGGAAGATTTGCGATTCACGGTTTGTGGTTCCAGTTCACGGTCCTGGCGATCGTGAACTCCCATGTTGGACCGTGAACATTTGTTAAATCCTCCTCTTTGCCCGGTCTTTGCTCCTTTTCTTCCAACTTTCGACTCCGGGGTTAGTTTCGCCTGTTAGACTCTGAAACACATTGAAACACAAGAAACCTAGCGTAAACCCACATTTTTGGAGCTCAATTGCCAAAAACGTCAAAGAGAAACGGGGATAAAAAAGTGTACAATTAGGCCCGAATCACTCCCACACACTTAGACATTTGCTTGTCCCCAAGCAAACCAAGTACAAAACAAGGTAAGCTTACAACTCCTTTTTCAACAAAACAAATTTTGGGGCATGTCATAGGGCACAAAACGAATGAGTCACAATTGTTATTGGACACCGACCTATGGCCAAGAACAAAGTAATCTTGGAAACCACCACAAACGACATTCAACTGTATTAAGGTTGTGCAAATGAAGAGTTCTCACATTATTTATCAACCAACACATAACCTACTTCGACTGCTCACCAACCACAATCACTCATCCATAAAGATCACATCATAGGAACGAACGATCGAGCAACCTAGGTCCTCACCAGGGTATAAGAAATGAACAAAATATGATGAATGAATCACTCACTCTCGACCAGTGGGGTCATGACCATTTGATGCAAAAGATGTGCATATTCACGCTCAATCCTAACGTCCCTTTACCATGACGATAACCTATAAATGTTAGAGTTCACAAGATGCGTGTCGTCGCTAGCTTGTCCGGAGGTCTTAGAAACATATTCAAATGGTTGGCTAGGGTCTAGGACATGAGGAAAAGGCTTTTTGGGTGGTGGCACGTATTTCATGAGGTTCCACAACTTCAACCTAGAACCAAAGTACAAGGTTCCTTAGCTTCGATCTAGAACCTTCTTCAACAAAAAATGACCACTAACAATGGCCAAAAACCACACTTCCAACACTTCCAAAACACAACCAATCAACAACCCATTCACAACTATCTTTCTTTCTACATTTGCTATTCAATTTCAATCACACGGGTGTGGTAGGAGAACATGTAAGTGTTCATAAAGCTTGCATGCAAAGCAACACTTCTAAGAGCATGTTCAACATTTATTATATTTTTGGTGGCCACTATCTTTTCTTCTTTGGCCTCTTATTGATTTCTTTTTCTCTCTTTCTTTTGCTTTTCTTTTCTCTTTTCTTTGGGGGCTATAGAGAGCTATATACACATGTCACATTTTTTTAACTTAAGGAACAATGATCACTTTTAAGACCTACCTCCACACTCGGCTCAAAAGGTTTGACTAAGTAATAATATGATCGGGTCGGTCAACTTTTGGGTCGTGGGCTAATCATATGCCTCCATCTTCCTTGCTAGGAACAACGTGAATGCTACACATCATGTAAAGGGGGATCTATCGCACAAGAATGAAACGAACGACACAAGTCTCACATGGCTACCTAGGTGCTTAATCATTCGTTCTAACTCCCTAAACTCGATGCATAGGCAATTGTGAAAAGCAAGTAATTGATTCAAAACATATATCGGTTCACAAACATATGAGAAATGAACCTATTCAAAAACCTAATACAAGTCTCAATCGTCATCATAGGTTTCACATAATCACAAGCAAACCATCCATATATCATGCTAATACCCATGAGATTCAAAACAAAACAACACAAGTGCCACTATGATCATGGAAATGTAGAAGTTGCTAACCTTGGAGCCCTCAGATTTTAAAAATTTGGGCATACAACTAGGATCCAAGCATTAAAATCACACCAAACGTTCACGCCACATGCATAATGGACTACCCCCCCCCCCCCCCACACACACACTTAAACTCGACATTGCCCTCAATGGCGTAAAATAGGAAAGTAGAATGATGTTATCAGATAGTGGTGAATGTTGGTGTTCGGGAGCAGAGGCCGGGTGAGATCCTAAAGAGCAAGGAGACAACAAAACACCACCAAAAGCTCTCCATTGGTTGTCTTATTGAAAGGAAAAGAGATGCAAACCGTTTATGGTTGGGTTGCCTCCCACCAAGCGCTTTTTTAACGTCGTGAGCCGGATGGTTGCTCCTCAAGTTTCGGTCCACCCAAGAACCTCCTTGAAGTTGAGGTTCTCGTTGGTGAGATGAAGTCTTAAGTCACGAGCTTTGGACAAATCCATGATTGAGGGCTCTTGAACTTGAGTTGTCATGAGGCTCCACCCACAAGACATCTTCTACTTTTCTTTTTCTTTCTCTTTGCCCCACACCATGTAGTCCATCATTGATTGACTTCCATCGCATCCACCAAGAGGGATCGCCGATGGTTTGGCCTTGTCTTGGCAAAGAGCCGCAAATGGTTCCTTCTCCAAAAGCACTTTAAGGTCAGGTAGAAAGCATTGATAGCATTTGTAACTCGTGGATGCTTCATCCACCTCGACCTCGTCCTCATCTTGGACACCACTTGCTCCTTCTTCTTCTTCCTCAACCTCCCTTCCTTCTTCTTCACTTTCCTCATTTTGGGAACAATCAAGATCTTCCCCAATTTCAATGTTTTCTTCCTCCTCTTCAACCTCTTCCTTCTCCTTTCCATTCATGCCCTCAAGCACTGTTTGGAGGGCAAGATGTCATGCAATATCATAAAAGGGATTCTCTTGCTCCTCCACACTTGACTTGGTCTTCAAAGTGGCTCTCTGGAAGGGTGTGAAAGTCATCAATGCAACTCTCTTGTGCATCCTCACCATGGGAGCTCAACGGGGTGAGTTCGTCTTGCTCCACATGGTTGTCATCGATCGCTCCTTCAACCTCCTCTTTCTCCTCCAATGATGAGAGGCGATAGCTTGCACAAGCTCGTGCCACCTTCTCTTCAAGTGTCAAATCGGGTGGAGGGAGGGGTTTGGAATCCATGTCGGAGCTCATTCTTCCAAAGTTCTCATGGCTTGCCTCTTCGATCTCCCTTCCTTCTTCTAATGGTAGGAGGAAATTGTAAGCAAGTTGTGCACATGCTTGCTTAACATGCCCTCCTAGCCTCTCCGTGTGTCAAAGGAGCTCCTCTGATTCCCGAAGAAAGGTTGAGTCGAAATGGTTGGCAATTAGGAGGTCCTTTCTAGAGCACCCTTCATCGGTGCCCCGGGCAAATCGCTCCACCATGAGCTCTAGTTTGCTCTTTGGCTCCGGTTGTGGAGTGGCACATGGTCTTGAGGTTTGTCCCATGAAAGCCTCCATGGCCAACTCCAACTTGAATTTCACCTCGAGTTGTGGAGGGAAACCTTCTTGATATGGAGAAGCTTCTTGGTATCCCCATGGGCACGGTTTCTCTTCTTGGAAGGGAGGTTGGTAGTAGAATCCGGATCCTTGACTTCCCCCTTCTTGATCGTCCCATGAAGTTCCGGGTAACCACTCTCGGGTGTTGGTGAATACCCCCCACACTTGGGCGAAATCATAAGGATCCATGATCCAATACCTACAAATACTAAAACACTAAAAAGGACAATCAAACACACACAAACCACCCTTCAAGACGAAGAGTGGTAAACAAAACACACATGAAACAGAAAACACAAACAAAAAGGCAAGATAGAAAATGCTAGAGTAATACTAAGCGACCTTTTCAAAATAATGGACCGCAGTTCCCCGACAACGTCGCCAAAAACTTGACTCGTACGAAGCTAGACCGCAAATAAATCTCGACTAGAGCCAAGTTTTTAAACTCTAGTCGGGTGCAGTATAGGGCAAGTATTTTATTGTCAAACCCGGGCCGGTCCATGTACCCCTACTTCAATCGCTTAAGTTGTTATCTAGCAAAACAGTTTTGGATTTAAAACTAAGAAAACTACAAAATAAACAACCAAGTAAAGAAAATCGAGGGGAATTCAATATGAGAGGACCTCACTCGGGTGTTGCTTCCCGCTAACCAACTACCATGAATCATGGGATTGAATGAAACGGTGTGTGATGGGAAATTGTGACCCGTAGGAGGTGCAACTATAGGTGTCAAAATAGATCCCGACCTGATTAACCCACCTGATTAACCCGACCCCCAACCCAAATTGACTAAAAGTCAACAACCCGCAGCCTGTTCGACCCGCAACCCAACTAACCCGCAACTTGATTAACCCGAACCCGATTGACCCGTAACCCAATTAAACCCAAACCCGATTAACCCGAACTCGATTGATCCAAACTTGACTAACTCGTAACCCGATCGACTCAACCCGAACTTCACCTAATCCACTTGAATAATTATTATATTATACAATACATAGTTTTTCAAAATAAAGTTTTTCATTCTAAACTTAGGTAAAATTTATTTTTCATTTCGTATAGGGGATTTAAAACAATATGAAACTCACGTGATATTATGTATTTTAAGAAAATTACAAAAATTGAAACATGAACGTCACTTGAACACTAATTCTTTAACAAAATTAAAAAAGTAAATATAAAATATAAAATCAACACAAAGTCAATATTAATAATGAAGAATTAATAATTGAGATCATGGACAATATTAATATAATATATAAATTAAAATTTTGGTTAATTTAACTATTCAATAAAATTATCAATTACATATAAATAAAGTAAAGTAATGTATTTGGTAATTTGATGCTTTTAAAAGAAGAGGGAAATTTTGGTGGATTCAAGTTTTTTAGAAGAGAAAGAAGAGGGAAATTTGGTTATTTGAATTTTTTAGAAAAGAAACAAGTGGGAATTTTGGTGGTTTTGATTTGTGGGAAGAGAAAGAAGTGGGAAAGTTTGGTTCTTTTGATTATGAAAGAGAAATAAGGAGAGAAATTTTGAGTTTTCAACTTTTTGTGTAAGGAAGGAAGAAAGAGGGAATTTTGGTTCTTCAATTTTATGGAAGAGAAAGAGGAGGGAAATTGGGTTCTTTCAAAAAAACAAAAAAAGAGGAGGGAATTATGCCCACCAAACACTTGCCAAAACGTTTATTAGCTAAAGCCACCGCACCCTGCAAGTCACTTGGAATCGGAAGCCGCCATGGGAGGGGGAAAACAGTGCGCCAGACTTCCTGCACATAGGTACACTGGAAAAAGAGATGAAGTTTAGTCTCTAATACCTGCCCACAAAACGAGCATAACCCTACCACTTCAGGATTCCAGCGTTGCACAACATCCATTGTGGAAATCCGTCCCAATAGTATCAACCAAGTGATTGCAGAATTCTTTGGGATCCCTCCCTTCCAAACCAACTTTGACCGTTCCACAGAATCTCCTCGCGGCCTAAAACTCTCCCAAACTCTACTAATCATGTATTTAGCCATCTGCTCTCCCTCCCACTCTACCCCTCTGTTGGTTCTGCTAATTTTCCCCACTACCTCATTCCTCAGCTTAAGTATTTTATTCCAAACCCAAGATCCGCGAGTGTTCCCCTCCCAAATACTCAAATTTCGAAGGCGATACTCTTTTAACCAAGCTATCCATAGCGTGTCCATATCAGACAGTATCCCCCAAATATGCCGAGTAAGACAGACTTTGTTCCAGGAGCAAAGATCATTGAAACCCATACCCCCCTCATCTCTGGGTAAGGCTACTATCTTCCATGAAACTTTGGCACGTTTCTTCTTTTCAAAATCACTCCACATAAACTGTGAGCATAGACTCTCTATTTGCTTAATCACCTTCTTTGGCAGGAGAATAACGTTCATCCAGTACTGAGTCATGCTTGCCAGCACTGAAATGACAAGCTCAAGCTTTCCTGCATATATCAACAGCTTAGGCTGCCAACCCATGATCCTCCTGCAATTCTGTCCACCAGACTCCTATAGTCATCAGTAGAGAGCTTCCCTGCATTCAGAGGCAACCCCAGATACCTGACAGGTAATCTCCCTTCCTTAAAACCAGAACACAAAACCAACTGTTCCTTCAAATTCTTAGAGACCCCAACACTAAAAATTTCACTCTTACTTGGGTTACATCTTAACCCTGAAACAAGGGAGAACTTGTTTAGCACCTCTGCACCCACTGAAACCCCCTCCACAGACCCCTTAGTGAAAATCAATAAATCATCAGCAAAACACAGATGTGTTAAGTTGATTCTCTTACACTGAGGATGATAGGGCAAAATGGCACAAGCAGCTGCTCTGTTTAGCATACAACTGAGCACTTCCATGCTAACAGTAAACAAATAGGGGGAGAGAGGACACCCCTGCCTCAGCCCCTTCCTAGCTTCAAACAAGCCTGTTAACCCCCCATTGATACAAACAGAGAAACTAGCAGAATCTAAACAACCCTTCACACAATTCCCAAATTTACTTGGAATTCCCATGGCAGTCAAAGTACATAGCAGAAAATCCCAATCAACACTATCGAAAGCCTTCATTATGTCTATTTTTAGGGCACACCTAGGAGAAACATTCTTTCTGTTATACCATTTCACCATCTCATGTGCTAACACTATATTGTCTGTTATAAGTCTCCCTCTAATGAAAGCAGATTGATTTGGACTTATGAGCTGAGGCAGGACTGATTGAAGTCTATTAGCTAGTATCTTAGAGATACATTTATAGACAAAATTACAACAGGAGATAGGACTAAAGTTCTTCATGGTATTAGCATTTGGTACCTTAGGAATGAGGGCTAAGATGGTGCAATTGATCTCCTTTTGCATTTTCCCAGAGCGGAAAAACTCCTGGACAGCTTGAGTAAAAACCTCCCCAACCAGGTCCCAATGTGTTTGAAAAAACTCTGTTGGGTACCCATCAGGCCCTGGGGCCTTCCCTTTCTTCATTCCCATTACCACCTTCCTCACCTCATCACCTGTGACCACAGAACATAAGTCCTCCCCACCATCAGCCAAATGAAAATCCAATAACTTCCTTATTGTATCCACCGAAACCCTTCTCAGTGTTGGATCCTTAGTACCCCCAATAGCTTCTTGTAAAAGTTTACTGCTTCTAAGCTGATCTCCTCTATATTGTCCAGTACAAGCCCTTCCTCTGTAATTAGCTGCTTAATGGTGTTTCTTGCCTGCCTTGTCTTCACCATACTATGGAAGAAACGCGAGTTCATATCCCCACTATTTACCCACTATTGCTTGGATTTTTGCTTAAGAAAAGATTCCTCAGCCTTTTGGAGTGCAAGAAGTTGGACCATACACCTCTTCTCAGCCTGAAAAGCTGAGGAGGCAGGGCGCTCCAACACCTCTTGCTGTGCCTGAGCAAGTTCTTCCTTTGCTTGATGAACTCTAATCATGAATTTAAGAGTAACACTCCCTGTTAAGACTCTTCAGACGAGCTTTTATGCTTCTCAGCCTTTGATACAGACTTGCCATAGCAGATCCAGTAACAGGGAAAAGCCACCCCTCCTTTACCAGGCTATCATACTGAGGGTGAAGTTTCCAAAAACTATAGTACTTAAAGGGCTTAGGTAAGGATTGAGTGCTAGAATTCAAACTGACCAGTAGACCACAATGATCAGAGAGCCCTGGTAGGAGGATCCTCACTGAGCTCCTTGGATAATCCCCCAACCAACTTTCTATAACAAGAGCTCTATCCAGTCTTTTAGCTATTGGAGTTTCAGTTTGCTTGTTGGACCAGGTGTACCAAGGCCCCATGACCTTATGGTCAATCAGCTTCAGCTCGTCAATCCATGACTTAAAATCCAAAGCACTCTCTCCCAATCCCCCTAGATTTGAACTCTCAGAACTGTCAACAACCACGTTAAAATCACCAGCTACTAACCAAGGAGTCGATAAGTACACCTTCCCAGCAATGTCTCTATACGTCTGCCTCCTTTCTACAACATCATTTGAACCATATACAAAGGTGAACTGAGTCTGAACCCCCTCCTGAAGAATGCCATGAACAAAATTGCTACCACTCTCCACCACACTGAATTTCAGCTCTTTCTTCCAAAGAACCCAAATTCTCCCAACACCAACAGTTGAATAAGTCTCTCTATGTTCCCAACCAGGAAATTTTTCAGCTATAATTTTCTCTACTCTGTCTGAACTAACTCTGGACTCCAAAATAGCTACTAACTCCACCTTGTTTCTACGAACAGATTCCATTATACTATCTTGTTTCGCAGGGCTATTGAACCCCCGCATGTTCCAGACTAACACATTCATGTTTTAGCAGACTCTTTTGCCCCCTTTGGAGGCCTTCCAGACTTACCCTCCCTTTCCCACTTCAGGGAAATGGACAGGGTCCTTCAAAGGGGAAACCACTACTTCACCAACCTCAAATTGAGTCAGAGAAGACAGAACACTAGAAGAGTTTTGAACAGGCTCACTACTTTCAACCGCTTGATGAAACTCCCTCTCAGATGGTAACCACATTCCTGCCAAGTGGTGGAACCCTCAGCTAAAGAAGCAACAATGTTGCCCACAGCTATCTACAGACCAGCCTGATCAGAGGTAGCTCCTTGATTATCAGCCATCTAAAGAACCTCCTGAGCCAATTCAATCACTTCCTCAGGCTGAGTGTCTAGAACTGCTCTCTGCTCCTGAGGAATTTCCTCAACCACCTCATTCGCGTGTGTCCCTCCCTAAAACTCCTGCCTCTCTCCCTTAGTGTTTCTAATTTATGGAAGAGAAAGAAGAGGAAAACTGGAGTGTTTCTAATTTATGGAAGGAGAAAGGAAGGAATTTTTAGTATTTAAAAAAAATATTTTGTGAAAAGAAAGAAGGAAACAAATTTAGTGTTTTCAAATTTTTGGTTTTTCAAAATTTTAGCCTTTGAAATATAAATCTTTAATTTTTATATGAAGGCACCAAAGCTTGGGGAGTTCTACGGTACCCAGGGTGAAATTCGGGGTACTGCATACCATGAGTAAGAAAACGCTATCCAGAACTTGAATTGACTGATCTTCTGGACATGATACTATACTCTATCCCTTAAAGATCAAAATCTAGGTCTTAATTCTCTAAATCTTATACCCCAATATCAATTTAATTAGAAACAATAATCGACGGTTATGATTTGTCTAAATATAGGCAAAAAAATCAATGTATCATCTTAGGGTTTATAATTTATGATTTAGATCATTAGGACCTACGGTTCACTCATTAAGGGTTAGGGTATAGTATCATGCCCAAAAATCCTGCTAATTCGAGATCTATATAGCGTTTTCATATTTAAGGTATGCGGTACCCCAGATTTCACTTGGAGTACCGTAGAAGGCACCATATATGGGGATTTCTATATATATAGTGGCGTCTTCGGTGCACTCACTTTTTTGGGTGCATTCAATGCACTCACTTCATAATCGTCATTTTAAATATGTGATTTATGTCAAAATGATATCAATCATCACTTATGATGTGATGAACAATAACGCACATGAATTTTCACAAAAATCATTAAAAATTTACTTTAATTTGAAGGATTTAGAGTTTAGAGATTTAGGGTTAGGGTTAGGGATTGTTTATGGACTAATAACTAAATTAACCATTAGTTACAAGAATCATTTATTTTACATATCACTTAATTTGTCTACTTGTTTTCTATTCTTCTACATTTATTGCAACTTCAACACTACATGATCGTTGTTTTACAACACTTAGTAAAATTTTGGCACATTTAAGTTGTGTTCGTGTTGAACTTTTATTTCAAAATGAGAGTTAAGTCATACGATTGTAATAACTCAGTCAGGTTGCGGGTTTGAAATTTTTGGTTAATCGGGTTGTGGCCTTGCGGGTCACTTTGGAATGGGAAATGAGAGGGAGGTTTGGGTGGGAAATTTGGAATGGAAAATTTATGGGCGGGTGAATATGAGCCAACAATTATACTAAACTTGATAAATAATCTTTGATGGTTCGTTGTCTAGGGTATAAAGTATATGGTTAGGGTATAGGGTATAAGGTACATATGTTTTAAGGTGTATATGGTTAGGGTATAAGGTATTGATGATTTTGACGGTTCTAATTTTTTTATTAACATATTTTCACTTGAAATCATTTGAAGTCTGTAACGGAAGGAGATCCCTTTTTAATATATGTTTATCATACATGGTTAAGGTACAGGGTATATGGTGTAGAGTATAGGGTATATTGTAACATCCCGAACCTTTTCCCGAGGAAGATATTGTCCGCTTTGGGCCTTGACCCTCGGTTTTTGACTTGGGGTGCAATTCAAGATGACTTCCCATAAGGTCACCCATCCTTGTTGTACTCCACACTAAGCACTTTTAACTTCGGAGTTCTCACAAGAACTCCTCCATTTCACCCCAAAACGCGTCTTGTCAGTTAAGGTCGGTTTCTTAATTATGAACCATAGATCTCTCCCGTGCTTTGTCGATGTGGGATTTGCCTAAGGTGTTACATATATGGTTAGGGTATAAAAATTAGCAAATATCACTTTTTCATATGTGTTTTGAAAATCAAAGTATGAATTTTACATTTAAATTAACTATACTAGCAAAATCACAACTCATAAGGATATATGCTTAGGGTATAGGGTATATGATTAGTGTATAATATATTGATGGTTTAGAGTATACGATCAACAACATACACTAACTTAATATTGTCGATTGAGGGTAAGGCTAAGTGTATAGGATATATGTTATTGAGTAAATTATGACTGAAGTCACAACAATTTTACTAGATTTGATAGTTAATTTTTAATGGTTCAATTTTTAGGATAATTCGAACAATTTTACAAATAACTTGTTTGGAAACAGTTTACTGAAGTTATTTGGGCAATGAGTTATTTTGAAATAACTCCTTTTATCACTCTGCTTTTGCCAAATACCACACACCAAATACCAGATTTGCATGGATATACTAAACGAGATACTTTAATCCAATTACTACTGAAATAATACTAAAATATCAAATAAACAATTAATGGTGTCTTTTGGTTGCTAATATTGATATCACCATTGCTATTAGCTAGTGTACTTTACCAATTACGATTAATTACATAACAAGTTTGCAAGTCATACAAATTGATTCAACATTTTGACTAGTTTTTTTTAATTAAGTATATAGTAGAAAGAAAATGGTTAAAAAGTTGAGAAAATATTTTAAATTAATGTAATAAAAAGTGTAAGTTAGTAACGAGTAATGAGTAAGTCACTCAATGAGCTGACCCAAACAACCTGCAACCCGATCTGCCCGCAACCCGCCTGGCCCAAAATTCGATTTGCCCGCAACCCGATTGAACCCGCAGCCGATGACCCGCAACCCGTTTGAACCCGAACCCAATTGAACCCATCCCGAACCCGCCGGATTGACACCTATAGGTGCAACAATGGTTAAAAACCATTCTCCCAATTGCTAGGCTTAGGTAGGTGTCAAAGGCTACAATTGTAGCCCTCTTGGCCCAAGCAATTAAAGGTTGACTTACCTTCTCCATCAAACCATGGTTTGGACGATATAATCACAATTAACCCAGGTGTCTAATTCAAACTTAGAGGTTTGCCCTTAATTAACCTAGTTAGGAGGCATAGAATGCCCTATAAAAACCCTTCTCTAATTGAGCCTCTTAAGTTAAGGGGGTTCTCTCTAACCTAGTTTAGGAGGCATGGAATGCCTAAGAAAATCCAGCTCAAATTGAGCCTCTTAAGATAAGGGGACTTCTCTCTACACTAGCTTAGGAGGCATGAAATGCCCAAGAGCACCCAGCTCAATTTGAGGCTCTTAACATAAGGGGGCTTCTCTCTAAGCTAGGTCAAAATAGCATAATAGATTTCCAAGCACACACAACGCACAATCACCATGAAAAATATCTCAATTCTTAAATTAAACATTTCCATCACACAATCATTCAATCCACACAATCAATTACATGGTAGAAGTTAGGGTTCTACAACACCCAAGTGAAAAGGAAGGCTAATTCATAGCCATGCAAAGGAAAACAACAAAAAGGAGAGAAAGAACCATGGAGAGGTGAAAATCTTCCTCCCTTGTTGCTTGAATCTCCCTTGAGAAGAAGAAATCTTCTATCCTCTAGCTTGAATTGAGCCCAATCTCCTTCTTCCTCTTTTGAATGACACTTTCTCTCTCTGGAATGGGAAGAGGAAACCATAATCTCTCACTAGAAACACTCCTTCATTCTGAAAATTAAAACCCTAGAAAAGCTCCCTTCTCTCCTTCATCTCCATTCTCCTTTTATACCCACATCGGGCTCTGTTCACAGTCGTAGGTTTCAGTTCACGGTCACGTTGATCATTTCACGGTCTTAGACCTTAATTCACGGCCGTGAACATCAGGATGCGTCCTTGAACTCAGTGAACTGGATCAAAACGCACCGCTTCACTTCTAGGGTTGACGGTTTGTGCTTCCAGTTTACGGTCTTAGCGACCGTGAACTGCTTTCGCGTCAGTAACCTCAAAAACCCCTCAGGAAGCTTTGCGATTCATGGTTTGTGGTTCCAGTTAACGGTCCTGGCGATCGTGAACTCCAATGTTGGACCGTGAACATTTGTTGAATCCTCCTCTTTGCCTAGTCTTTGCTCCTTTTCTTCCAACTTTTGACTCTGGGGTTGGTTTCACCTTTTAGACTCTGAAACACATTGAAACACAAGAAACCTAGTGTAAAACACCCTTTTTGGAGCTCAATTGCCACAAACTTCAAAGAGAAACGGGGATAAAAAAAGTACAATTAGGCCCGAATCACTCATCAATGCATGCATAATAATATACATGTATATAAGAAAATCGGTGTATTGTAGTTTGCATCGTTTTGTTTATGTGATTGTTATTGTGTTATTTAAATGAGTTATCTTACTTTTCGGGTGAAATGTCACTTTTACCCTTTGTTTGTAATATATAAAAGCAAGACACATAAAAAGGTAGGGACAAAATTGGAAGAAAGAACACACAACAATCTCAATCAAACAATCTCAACAATCTCACCCAAAACTTGAGATTTAGGCCATGTTTGGAGGAAGTGATTGTCCAAATTCATGTATTGGTTCAATTACTGTATTATGATTTGAGATATTGATTGAATGTATGTATTAGACAAATCCCTTGTTTGGATGTGTTAAAGATTGTGTATTGCTTGTAAAAAGAAATTACACTTTTTGAGACCAATGACATTAATGCCCTCCCATTTTTGGATTGAACAGGGCGTTCGGGTAAAGCTATAGCGTTTGGGATGTGGATGTTGTTGATAAAGTTGAGAATTGATTACAGTTTGATAATAATGCCATTACATGCTACTAATAATAAACCAGCAAGTTACATGATTAAAAACAAGTTACTGTTTAATAATAGGACACCTAAAACAAGAGCAGTTCAATTACATATTCAACCATTCCAGCCAACAACACCGGCCAGCAACATCATTAAAAACAAAAGCTACCTGTTTGTTTTAACCAACTACGACCGAGTAGGATTGAGGTACATACCTGTTTGTTTTAACCAACTACGACCGAGCTCCTATACGGCTATACTTGTTCGATTGCGGCCCTTACACTTTGATTCCCGACAAGTCGTCTAATGTCAGGATGTAGTAGAGGAGGCCGACGATGACGCATTGATGAGAAGAAGAGGATTCCTGATCCGTCGACCTAGATGAGGCCAGCGACGAGGCAGGCTATCATCAAACCAGGGTTTTTTTGTTCTTTCCCGTTTTCTATTTCCTGGCAAGGCCTCGAATGTGAGGGCAGATAGGAAGATGTTGGCAAGGGCAATCGTGGAATAAATGAAAGTTATAAGGGACACTAATGGAACAAAAAAACTGACCACAATACTTGGAGGTAAGTCATTCAAAATGAGTGATTATATGAGAGCCCCCCAAAAGTAAATACAAGTATTCAAACTCTAATTGAAACAAAAAAAAAACGACTGAATCTTATGATTTCATGTATTGATTAAATACATCAATCGAAATCACATCCTCCAAACATGGCCTTAACTATCACTCATTTTGAGTGATAGTTTGTGTCACATCAAGCAAATATGCATGTATTGTTTGTGCAGAAAATTCAGAAAAGCGATGCATTGTGGACAATACATGTATTGTAACTATCCCAACCAAACAATCACCAAAACCAAATCACCCAATAATTTGATAACATATAAATCAACAACAAACATGAAAAAAATGGACTACCCGTAGGAATGTTGACAATTTTTCCATATATACGCTTTTGCCTTATATAAAGAGCATGTTTCCTTTTTGCTAATTTGGTCAATGGTTGATCAATTCTCTTTAACTCTTGCTTATGTGCATCAATTTCTGAAAAAGAAAAATGGTTAGTGGTAGTTTTGTAAGATCAAGCAGTGTGCAATAGTTAAGAGATTACAATCAATTTATGAGTCATATTCATACCATAAGAATATTTATTCTGCACTCCAGATAGAGACTGATTAGAATCCACCACACCTTCTGGTGGTATAAAAATAGCTCTCTTTTCCCTAAATAATGCATAGCATGGACACACATTAAATTTTAAAATGTATATAATTATGCCAATAAAAATATTTGTACTTGCATACTTTTTAAAGAATAAATTGAATGATTAGTTGGTTGTTTGGATGCACGTGAGTTATTTCTTCGAGACATAAAACTACACAAAAGTAGCAAACAAAAAATATTTAGAATAATATCAGCAAAAAAGTTGATAATGGCAGACTTCTAACATCAATGTGAAAACCTAATTATTTTTCTTCGCAAAACCAATATTTATGAGTAAAAAAATTCTAGAAGTATTTTCTATTACGCCTCCTGAATTCACTTCTCTATTCACAAATCTATTAATTTCTAGGTTAAATACACTTGTATATCCAAAACTTTCACGGTTGTGCCAATAATATCCAAATTTCCTGAAATACCACTTATATCCAATTCCTTCCCATTCTTTAACGGTGTTTTTGGATATACAAGTGTATTTAACCAAAAATATATTGGGAAATGGATAGATTTGGCAAATAACAACTTTAAAACATGGATATAAGTGGTATTCCGGGAAATTTGGATATTATTGGCACAACCGTGAAAGTTTTGGATATACAAGTGTATTAAACCTAATTTCTAAATGGAACCTACGTAGTTTATATATTCAAGCTTCTCTATTCTCAAATCTATTGATTTCTATATGGAACCCTATTAGCACTACGTAGTTGGTAATTTGGTATATTCCGATACACTTCGAACACAATGGATCTAGCTTTACCCTACCAATCAAAAGCAAGCATCCCTATTTAGGAAAAACCGGACAGTGGGGAAGAAAGCAACAATGGAAGGACAATATAATATTGAAAAACACAAAGCTTGTTAGTTAGGGATAGCAATTTCGACCTGCCCTGTTTTACCCGGTCTGTTTGACTTTTTTGTGGGGGTGGGGGGGGGGGGGATACCCGCCCTGTAAGTGGGGCGGGGTGAGCATGGATAGTGTTCTCTACCTGTTCTGTCCTAACTCGTCCCATTTTTTGACTCGTTCTTGCTTAAATCACATGTGATTTTACTCAAACTACTTAGCATTTTACTTATATTAGCTAATACTTTAGCTATAATAAAGTTGTAAATAGGTGAGAACCTCAATTTTACGAATAATTTAACTATATTAATCATGCTATAGTTCGTTTCTTGATTTTAAAGAAAAAATAAATATTTTCAACAATTTTACATTTAAATTACATACCCATTTGGGTCGTCCTACCCCCAGGGCGAAGCTACTTAGAGAGTAGGGTGGGCCTCGGCCCACCCGGGAATAGTCTCGGCCCCTAGGACCGTAAGAATATTTAGATAAAATTTGGATAAGTAGTGCTCGACCTATACATTATATCATATAATAATCATGTAATCTATAGGTAGCTAAGGCAAACTTTTATCCTAAAGCAAACATGTTTGATCCACAACAACCTCATTTTTGCTTAACTTCTTTTTGGACTTTATTATATTCTCTTCCACAAGGTCCTGGACCAAAGCAAACCGATACCCACTCCTTTTCATTCTTTTTGTTACTTTAATCCTACTACAAATGAAAAAATCAACCTCTATTTAGTTAACTTGGGATTTTTAGCACTTCATACAAACTATATGATCTTTTTTTTTATCCATGTCGGAATGAACAGAAAGATTAGTGTGAAAGGAATTTTATTTTGTTGATAGGTTGATTTGTCTTCTTCTAACTCTTCTAAATTTCTAAAGCTACATGTGATCGTGCATGTTTTCAGGTAGAAAGATAGTGAAGAATAGATTGCGAAACAAAATAAATGATGAGTTTCTTGTTAATTATTTAGTTATTTATATTGAAAGAAAGATAGCTAAAATTTTTAGTTCAGATGATATTTTGAGAGATTTCAATGATCTCAAAAAACGTTGTAGACTTTTAAAAAAAAATTATTTACATTTATCTATTTTTGGCCCACATCCCATGATAAATTATCTGATCTGAATTCGACCTACCAAGGAACGAATATGTGTATCAAGATACCCGCCCGGACTTGCCTTAATGCTATTCCTACTTGTATTCCTGTAATTATAATATTTAGAACAATATGTACATACGGTTCTGCATCCTTCATTGAACCGGCAAACGTAAAGGCTAGGGCCACTCTGTCGTCGTTTCTTTTTATGGCCATGTTATTTAAATTTGTATCTTAAGGCCCATCCAATCTCTGCGCATAAGCCAGGAAAATTGGAATTGGTGGGGTTTTCAAGCGGAACCTCCTTATAGTTATGGTCTGGATGGTAGATTGCAATATTTGATATTTTCTTATTGTGTTTTAATTATGAAAAATAAAAATTACGTTCGAAATGTGTTGTGAATGTCATCATTTTCAATGCAAGATGTAATTTTTAAAGGATAAAACTGGGGGAAAAATTCTAACATTTCAAAAATATTAGCTTTGTTTTTCAGATTAGAAAAGAATACATGTACTATGTATGCATAAAAATAAAATAAGGAGATAAATTTTAAAAAATACAAATATTATAATCGAAGAGATCAAATGACTCAAAGGAACGGTGAAAATGACAAAAGGATTTTATACCAAAACATAATGAAACTACTAATTTAAACTCACACAACAGTAACCATGTGGAGTGTTACATAGAATTGAATGGCTTGTACGTTAGATTATCCCGATTTGATCTCTTCATATTTGGTATGCGACAAACCTTTTGCAATATTTTGATGTTGGCAAAGGTAGGGAGACCCCCTTTCCTAATAGCTCTTCACATTAGCTATGGAAATACTATCAAACACTTATAGATAACACAGCCGCAAAGACAGCTTCCTTAGGGATGGGTTAGCATGCTAACCCTTTCAAGGATTGAAAAAATGACACCCCTATTAATTATAGTTATTTTTTGTATTAAATTCGTGTTGTATTTAATAATCTTTACGAATTAAAAACTCATCTTAATTACATTCCTTTTTTTTAACTACCATTGCACTGATACAATACAGCTACCATTGCACATGTATACTGCACTCATATTAATTACGTTCCTTTTTTGGAACTACCATTGCACATGTACACTAATACCATTGCACTGATACAACTATCAGTGCACTGAAAAAAGGAAAGTAATTAATATGTGTTTTTAATTCATACATATTATTAAATGCAACACAAATTAATTACCTTAAAAACCTATAATTGATAGGGGGTGTCATTTTCCCAACCCTTTTAGGGGTAAACATGCTATCTCATCCCGCTTCCTTACCACCCTCAATGCAAAGCAGTAGGTTTAACATACCTCTATTTTGCAAATGAGCTGCTGATTTTTATAATGAGTTGAGCATTTGCATTGAAAAGTGTTATAAGAGTGTTGGATGCATTTTACAATCTGTCATGTAACCCTTTGAAGTGTGAGGTTTTTCTTTGGGGGAGTTAGTGTAAATGACAGGAAGTTAGCCCTGTTTTGCTCAGGTTTCAACAAGGGGAAACTGCCTGTACTGTAAGATACCTAAGGCTTCCCCTGCAGTCTGGTACCCTCTCTAGTGCAGATGGTAATTGATAGGATTACCAGCAGAGTTAGATCTTGTAGAGCAAATAAACTCGCCTATGCAAGAAGACTCCAATTAGCTTTTACTGGCGGGCCGGTAGGTAACACAAAATTGGATGACAGTATATGTCCCGCCAAAAAGGTTATTCAACAAATCCAAAAAATGGAATAAAGTTTTTCGCCAAGGTTGAGCTATTAAAAATGAAATAACAATTACCGAAATTAATTTGATGTCGTTTCATTTAGAACACTAGTGTTGTCAATTGCTGAAATAATTATTTGCTTAAAATAAAAATAAAAAAACTCGAAAAACAGTTAAGATTTAGTTCTAAAATACGGCAAAAAATGGAAGAAAAAATAAAACTTTTCCAATAATAGAGTATTTTCCCCTTTCCCTAATTTCCCACCTCCCCAAAAATAAATGCGATCAGATCCATCGTCCGACGACGAAGAACCGACCAACGACGACCCTATGGCTTCCCTGAAACTCCGGCCGGTCAATTAAACCCGAATTCCAAGCCCAAATTCCTAACAGAACACCAGCCATCCGATAAACCTATAAATCCATTACCCAATTCTCCTCCCCACTTCGCCAATTCAGAAAGAAAAGAAAATCTGCAGGTGTTTCTCTATCTTTCAATCCCACGACTGCATTAGAGAATCTCTGCACATTTCCACCGCTCCCAAAAAACAATGGCAATCAATAAGGTAGTCGTCTTGGCTCTCTTCTTCGCTGCCCTCATCGGCGTCGCCTCCGCCGCCGCCCCGGCAGCCACCGACGCAGCCGCCGCCGCACCTGCTGCCTCCCCCGCCGGGGATGACGTCATCGGCACCACTGACGGATCGGCTTCCGCACCCACCGGCAACGGCGATGTCGCTCCCGGTCCTCTGGGAACCGGCCCCGACGCCGGCGCACCCGCCGCAGAGGCTCCCAAGAGTGATGCCAGCTCCGTCACCGTCTCTGCCGCCGCCGCTGGTGTCGCTGCTGTTGCTGGTTACTTCGTTATGTAAATTCAGCTGTCGCAAAATTAAACCCCCAGTGTTTCCGATTACGGTCGTATCTGGGAAAGTTTGATTATTACCTATTTTTTCATTTAATATTCTTCGGTTTGATTTTTGTTTTCTTTTGTAATTGTTACGTCGCGGGAAATTAACTGCGGCAAAGGAATTGTTTCTTTTTTTCTGAATCTATTAATGAAAGTTATATAAAAAACTCTTTTGTTTTCGTATTACCATCATTTTGTACAGTGCCAAATAATTTTCAATAGAGAATTGCCCTGAACTCGCGATAGAAATATTACAACAATTACTATATTTTTTTATTACCACAATTACTCTCGAAAAGTTATGCAGATTCAAAAAAAATCGCTACGATCGGATACCCGAGTGCAAAGGTACGTTCGTTTGAAGTTTCGGCCGAAGTTAGCAGTTGATCGGAAAAAAATGGACCGAACCCGCTAGGTGGGGTGGCGGCAGGCCCGGCCCAGGCCCTGTGCTGGTTAGACCCACAGCACATGGCCTCAAGTTTTGGGCGCCCATTATCCATAATCTATGTGTTTTGGAGGCCTGCTTGGGCTGGCAAGGTCTACACAAAAACTCTATGTACAAGGATGCAGGACGGGAATCGAACCATCAACCTCCTTCTAATTAAAAGGAGATTCAACCACTAAACTACATTGATTTGTTGAAGTTTAAATAACAATTAGAGTTTTTAACGCCTCTATTCTTCTCTTTCCCAAAAATTTCTCAACTTCCCAAAATCATCCAAAGCTTAAATATGAATTGTTCACACCCAATTCTGATTAAGTTCTCATCCCTACTATCCAGACTCTTAATCAACTTGTTTTAAGTTCTAATATTTATCCTTTTCTTTTGCAAAGAACTTATATGAAAATATGGAATCATTAATCTTTGGTTATAATTTATAATTATATCAATTCAAAAATTTGAAAAAGGTAGTTCTAAGCGTAGATAATATTTGATAATATATATAATATTATTAATTTGTAATAATTTTTTGAAGATATGTAATTTTTATTATTATCTAATAATTTTATCGTTAATAAATTTGTGAGTAAAAATTTGGGGCCACATTTAAATTTTCGAACAGGGCCTCCGAATATAATGGGACGGGCCTGGGTGGCGGTTTGGCCCAAAATCGCCGCCCCACACAGCGGTTTTCATAACCGCCCCGATGAAAATCGCGCCCTTACCAGCGATTTTCGTGTAAACCGCAGGATGGGGAGTGATTTTCGAAAAAGGTAGTATTTTTGGAATTTTTTGGGGTTTGGTGATATTTTTGTAATTTTTTTTAAAACAGTGCTATTCCTGGGAAAAAAAATCCAAGAAAATGAGGTGAGCTCTCAGCCCAAACCTCTTCACCATCCCATTCACACTCTACATGGGCCATGAGATGAGTTGGCTTGTTCTTCTCTCGGGCCACATAATTCCAGTCCACTCTATCCATCGCGCGGGCCTTGTCCTTAATCTCCCCACAAATGAGTCCAACTTCTGTCTCCCTATCCTCTTCTCTTCGCAATTGCTGAACCACTCCCAAGCAATCCGAAACAATCGCCATTTCCCTAACTCCCAACCTTCTTGCAAGCTCTAAGCCAAAAACAATTGCCATGGCTTCCACTTCCTCTGGGTTCCATTGGACCCTTGACCTCCTCACCGCCGTGAACCTAAAGCCCCCTTCTCCTTCTTGAACCACCGTTCCCCATCCCGTTCCTCGACCAGCCATAATTGAGTTTAAAATTTTAAATACAAGGAACAAGGCATAAGAAGACAATCAACTTCAACAGGTTAATTGAGTTCAAAAAAAAAATATTCATTGTGTTTAGAAGTGAAAACGCAACTCAACAAGTACCCACGGGTAGGGATGGCAATTTGGACCTGCCCCATTGGGTGTTACCCGATCTGACCCGCGTTGGGGCGGGTATTACCCGACCCGTAGTAGCGTGGGGTGGGGCATGGGTATCAACTTCCTACCCTCCTTGCCCCGCCCCATTCTTGACCCGTTCTAGGTCAATTTTTTATGCCATCCATGCATATATATCATAATTTAGCTTTTCTTCCAATAGTTAAACTTGATCTTTCAACTAAATAGACTCAATTACCCATTATATTATCACTATTCTTCATTCATGAAGTCTTTTTCCCTTGGTTTTATCGTAAAAATCAAAATTTTGTGTGTGTTATTTCGAATAGCATGTAAGAGTGGGTCGACCCGCCCCGTCCTCGCGCGGGTATTACTCGCCCAGACTCGTAGTAGCGTGGGGCGGGGGCATGGGTATTGAGATGCTCGCCCTGCCCCGA
Source organism: Linum trigynum (assembly GCA_964030455.1). Taxonomy (NCBI): domain Eukaryota; kingdom Viridiplantae; phylum Streptophyta; class Magnoliopsida; order Malpighiales; family Linaceae; genus Linum; species Linum trigynum. Next base: position 12,417,945 of record OZ034814.1, read on the forward strand.
CCCATTGCCATCACTACCCACGGGTGCATGGTTACCCATGGATTCATGAACATAACGAGACATTATTTTAACGAACACCCACATTGTAATGTTATAAAAAAAATTCTATAAATATGTCTCTATAAAGACTGTTAGCATCCATAAACTATTCATATTGTTAGATTTATATTGCATAAAGACTAATATCATCCGTAAATTATTCATATTGTTCCGGTATATATAAAATGATATTGTCTTGCTTTATGAGTATGGGTTGGATGGAAAGAGGGTTGAATTATGTCAAAAACCCAAACCCGACCCCAACCAATCAATTTTAAAAGTGGGGTAAAATCTGCACTGACCCAAAATCCATCAACGCTGAATATTTTTACCCGCTTCGATTTAGTTGGATCTGGTTGGTTGCCCATGGGTTCGGGTCCAATTGTCATCCCTTTATATGATGTCGCTTCAGTCTAGGGGGTGGGCAAACGGTTCGGTAAATCCGAACCGAACCCGAATTAAACCGAAACCGAATTAATGCTATTCGGTTCGGAATTCGGAAGGAAAATATGGATAGTTCGAAAACTAGGGTTCTTTCAACAGAACCAAATTTCCGACCGAAAAACCGAAATATTATAATTGCAAGCTCCAAATATGGATTTTTATGTTTGTAGTTGTTTTTAGACTTAAATATTTGAAATGTGTTATGACTTATGTGTTGAAAAGTTTGATTTTATCATTATGATGAATATAATTGATATTTATTGTTTATATTAGAGGTGAAAAATAATTTAAAAGTGAGAAAATACAAGTAGCTTCACAAAATCGGTTTTGTGTGAAAATTGAACCGAATTATAATTCGTATTAAACCGACCGAACCAAATTATAATTCGGTTCGAATTCGGTTTGAAATTTGGGAGAATTCGGGGACCCAGTATTCATAATTTCGGTTCGGTCGAAACTGAACCGACCGAATGCCCACCCCTACTTCAGTCTTTTCTCTTATGTGTGTCTCATTACAACATCGCTCCACTTTAGTGGTGTAGTGATAGGGCAAAAGCGTATAGCTTCAATTCCTATCTCGTAGTAAAACCGGAAAGTTCGGGTATCGTCTCTCAGGGACTGGTACAACCTTATATTCTATCAATTTTATAGAGGAAACTATAGGTGAAAAATGTTTTAGTGATGAAACTACTAGCTAATAATTAAACAAAACAAGCAAATTAAAGTTGTCGGGAGAAAATCAATGGGAGAAAGCTCTGGGAGAAACACCGGGACTCGCTACCTATCCTATCCAAATTAATTCACATATTCCAATCAATTTAATCCAACTCTCTACAGCCAGGATATCACGACTGTGCTAGCTATCCCTGTCGGGAATTACTACGTACTAAACAATTAAATCAAATTCTACTGTCGTAGCTCAATGACTTAATTATTTAGCCTGAAGATCGATATCCTATTTAAGACCGCATAGCACCTTATTTAATCCACTGTCGCTTCGATAAGTTACTATGTCACATGAAATATGTTCAGTTATTAGGGTTTCACTGTCGCTAATAACCTAATTAACAACAAATCAATGTATTGGTGGCCAGTCAACACAAAGCATTAATTAATTTCATGCAATAGAGATTGAAAGAAAAGAAATACGAATTAATCCATCAAATCCAGAAATAGCTACATCCTATGGTGTTTCCCCCAGAAATTGGGGTTTAGTTCATGATGAAACTGAGATAAATCGATAAAGTTTTGATCATCATATTCTAAATCAACAATAAACAACTAATTTGGTTCAGAAAATCCAACCAAATAATCGCTCTTGTTGAACTCAGCTCAAGCCGTCTAGAAAAGCCGATCGCCACTTTTCCTGTGCCGCGCCCTTTCTTCCTTCCCAAAAGAGATTCGTTCCCCAGAGAATTCTTGTTCCCCTCTTCCACAAAAGCAATCCCTCCTTTAATTCTTGCGTCCCCCAAATAATAGCCACCCTTGGAATTTTTGTTCCCTGGCAAAATAATAGCCGCCTCCAGCAATTCTCTCTGGCCCAACAATTCCCTTCCTCCCTTCGTTTTCATCAAGGCCGCCAGCCTTGAGTCTAATTCAATTGGGCCTTCCGCCCAACCCTCCAGCATCCTCCCACAATACCACTTCCGGCCCATTTAGGCCCACTGCTCCTCCTAGCCCAAATGAGTATTCCACCAGTGATTCGAGCCCCGATCGATTTTTTCGTGCTTTCTCCACCTGTGATATATCAAACTCATGGCACTAGGCAGTAATGGTTTTTCAACCATTCCTGGATTAGCGAGCCCGAAAATAGCACCAATTGTCTTAAATATATCATGGGATAGTCACATAAAGTTCAAGAATCCGATATAATAAAGCCAATTATCACAACCCCACAATCAATTGTTGCTTGTCCCTAAGCAACTACTCAAAAGATACACAAACCTAACAATCTATAACAATGACAGACCACAGACTCACTAATCAAACACTCAAACAAAACAAAATTTTCCTTGTACTCTTGTTGTACTCAGTAGTTTATTTCTCCAAGGACAAGTTGTGCTTTAATGATCATACCTTTCACCCCACTTTGCAACCCATAACCATTTACTGACTCAAATCCATCAAAAACTCAAATAGCAACACTCAATTCCGATCGTCAGTCGTGGGTTATTAACAACTTCTGGTGTAACAGTTATTAGGAGAGTCTGACCACATCAATGAGGTGCATATCTCGTGAGGACAATCTGGCTTACTCACACCAATCATAAGCAATTAACAAAGCATGAGTCTCAAAAACTAATGGGGGAAGCCTTTCGCAAACATGATTTTAAATTTAAGCACATCACTACCTTTTATGACAAGGAGAGGCTTTATCTCTTCTGATTTTGCTTGCCGAGTGGTCGTATTTAGTACAAGTGGGATTTGTTTCTTACTACCGTTGACCGAGCAAGAGCAATTTCTGCTTCTTAGCACTCGCATAAGGGCTTCTTTTAACTCCTTTTCCTCGGTCCGTGTGGAGGGTCATTGCCCATCCTCTAATGGCACTTCACTCAACTGGGGATCGTACTTGATAAGCAACATCGTACGGTCGCGAACCGATTCTCAATTGAATCTTTCCTAATCCCCATGTGCAATGAGTGATTGCCTCACACGATTTTGGTATTTTACCCACACTTTAATTGTTATGGCAACTTTCTTATCTTTTACTTGTCAGGTAATGTTTTCTTTTATGAAGATACAGTTCACCCCATCTAAAACATTCAAAACAGAGAGACTCAATGCAAAGTCAAAAGCTCACAACAAGTGCAAGTAAGCACGGTATCCAAACATGACGAATGGTCAATGTTCTCCACATAACTACTTCACCAAAAGTCATTACACTATCCTAACAAAATAGAGTGTTGCTAAAATAGTTTGCTCATTCAAAGCAGATCAAGTCAATCAAAACATCAATCTCATTGTGAAGAACTTTTCAATTCAACACTAGTGGGGTGATTTCGATGATTTCATTCAAGCACAAACTCATTTCACACGCATCACGGTCATTTACTTCATGTTACCACAAGAGTACAAGGTTTTGTTTTTAATTTTTCTGATTTTTAGGTGTTTTTTAGCCATTAGCTTTGCACAGGCAGACTGCACCTGCACAGGTAGACTGCATACAGTTTGGCTGTGCATAGCCAAATGACAGTTTTTTTTTGTTTTTTTTACCACATGCATCAGGGACAAACAAACACTAAGACTCACCACCCCACACTCAGGATGGAACAATGTCCCTAATGTTCAACTCCTAATCTAAACATGCACGGGTTTGACACAACTAAAAAGAAAATTAAAGAAAAGAAAACTTACCTTGGGTTGCCTCCCAAGAAGCGCTTGTTTAACGTCCTCAGCCTGACGTTCATGGAGCTTTCAACCAATGGGTATGGAAAGGTATCCAGAATAACCTCCCGAGCAATGATAGAACGCATAACCTCCATCCAACATATGAGTCACCTCTGTAGGGCCAGGTGTGCGAAAATTTGGTATGACCTTCTTAGTTGGCATGTTGGATCCTTTAGTGAGGCGTAGGTGGTATTGCAACACCTCAAGCAAGTACTCTTCCTGTTTCAATGTCAGTGAAGAAGGTATAATAACAGGAAGATTGAAATCCTTACCCAAATATCTATACTTGAGGTGACCTGGCAAGGATTTCTGCCCTTGCTTTGATTTCAGACTTTCAGCAGATAGGACATGTGATAGTTGTTCAGGTTGTCCACTATCACAGGAGAAGGGATTTTTCCTTTCTCGAGCTCCACTTTCAAAGTCATCAAATGCATCGTGATTATGATCAACTTGAAAGACATTAAAAATTTCCTCCTCCTTACCTACTCGGAATGTCAGTTTGCCTCTCCCAACATCGATGAGTGCATCTCCAGTTGCTAAAACGGTCTCCCAAGAATGAGAGGCACTCCCTGATCTTCTTCCATCTCCTGAATAACAAAATCTGTGGGGAGAATAAACTTCCCCACCTTCACTAATACATTCTCCACCACTCCTTTTGGGATTTTTACTAATCGATCAGCTAATTGGAGAGTGATCCGAGTAGGCATAAGAACATCTCCCAATCCCAATTTCTTGTAGACTGAGTATGGCATCAAATTAATTCCTGCTCCAAGATCACAAAGTGATTTATCGAATTCTGTACCTCCAATGACACATGGAATGGTGAAGATTCCTGGATCATCCCTCTTTTCTGGTAATTTATTCTGAATCACGGCACTACATTCAGAAGTAAGGGTTACCTTCTCCAGATCAGCCCATTGGCGCTTCTTCGTCAGCAACTCCCTTAAGAATTTAGCATATGTAGGCATCTGTTCAAGTGCCTCCGCGCTCCGCCAATGGTATGTTGATATGAAGTTGCTTGAAGAGATTCACAAATTTTTTGAAGTTTGGGTCTTCCATGGGCTTCATTAACCTTTGAGGGAATGGTGCGAGAGGTTCATAAGGCTTTACCTCTTCGTTCTTCAATTTTTCCACTTTTGGAATTGCACAGGCAGAATGCTCATGCACAGGCAGATTGCATGCAGTTTGCCTGTGCAAGTCAGATTTTTCAGCTTTTGCACTTTCTTCCTCTGCAGCTGCTTTGCCCTCCTTTTCTATTGGATTTTTCTTGCTCTTTGGATCCTCCAACTCCTTCCCACTCCTCAATGTGACTGCTAAAACCATGGCATCCTTTGGATTCCTCTCAGTATTTGCTGGTAAAGTCCCGGGAATCCTACCTTGAATATCTGCCAAAGTTTTAGCCATCTGGCCTATTCGCCTCTCCATAGCTAGCATAGATGATTGCATATTGTTGTTGATGGCAAGCTGTTGAGTGACAAATTGATCAAGACCCTTGAAATTATTGTCTGTCTTCTGCATATGAGCCAAAATCAACTCTTCCAGTTGGGGCTTCTTCTCTGGTTGAGGCTGCTACTGTTGAAAACCAGTAGGTGGAATTTTTCGAACACCAGCTGGATTATTGTTTGACCATGACATATTGGGGTGATGTCTCCATTGAGGGTTATACGTATTTGAATACATACCACCCTGGCCTTGACTTCGCGGATTATTGATGTATTGGACATCTTCCAACTGAGCAGCTCCCAGTGGACATAAATCCCTATGATGAGCACCTTCACATAATTCGCAAAAAACAACCTCCTCTTGTCTACCAAGAGCCATCTTAGCCATCCTTCGTTCGAGTGCATCGAACTTTGAATCCAACTTAGCATCAATCTTTGCTTCTAAACTTGCAACTCTGTCTATCTCATGCAAGCCTCCTCTCCTTCGAATGCTGGTCTCACTACCCCATTCAGTATCTTCAGAACATATCTTCTCTACCAGTTCATATGCTTCTGGTGCTTCCATCCTTGTGAAACCATTTCGGGAAGCATTATTCAGAGCATCTCGGAATTGCCTTCTGATTCCATTGAAGAAAATAATGATCACGTTCCAATCTTCAAGACCATGGCTTGGGAATCTCATCAACAGCCCCTTGTAGCGCTCCCATGCCTTAGTCAGACTCTCATCATCAGCATGCTTAAAAGTAACAATTTCCTCTTGCCTCTTCATTGCCAAGGCAGGTGGAATTTATTTATCCAGAAAGACCTTCTCAAGCTGAGCCCATGTCGTGATGGAACGTGGTGTTAAGTTCTGAAACCAGTGTGATGCATTCCCTATCAGGGAGAATGAGAACATCCGAAGACGGATTGCATCATCAGATACTGTGGGGCTTTTCATGGTATCGCATATGCTCACGAACCGACGAAGATGTTCATGAAGATCCTCAGTGCTAGCCCCATATAAAATATAGCCATTGGTGATCATGTTGATGAATGTTGGGGTAATTTCCATGGTTGCATCCCCAGCCGGAATGACAACACATGAAGCTCGGGCTCCAGTCCTTCGATTCAAACGAGCCCTGATTGATCGATCCTCGTCTGCCATGATGTCTGGCTCAATGTCACGAGGTGGTGGTGTCGGTGGTGTAGGGACGACAGGTGATGAAGCCTGCCCTCCCTAACTTGACCTGCTTCTTGTTCTGACGGCAGGTCTTCTCAATCTCCGGATCTAGTGGCAGTAAATTGCCAGTCGTCCTCCTAGGCATGCACGAGGAGGATAAACCTGAAAATTCTTCTGCACACTAACACCCAGATCAAAATAGTTCACTCACAAAAATCAACAAAAATAAGGTATGGCAGTCCTCGGCAACGGCGCCAAAAACTTGATAGGGAAAAAGCGTATAGCTTCAATTCCTATCTCGTAGTAAAACCGGAAAGTTCGGGTATCGTCCCTCAGGGACTGGTAAAACCTTATATTCTATCAATTTTATAGAGGAAACTATAGGTGAAAAATGTTTTAGTGATGAAACTACTAGCTAATAATTAAACAAAACAAGCAAATTAAAGTTATCGGGAGAAAATCAATGGGAGAAAGCTCTGGGAGAAACACCGGGACTCGCTACCTATCATATCCAAATTAATTCACATATTCCAATCAATTTAATCCAACTCTCTACAGTCAGGATATCACGAATGTGCTAGATATCCCTGTCGGGAATTACTACGTACTAAACAATTAAATCAAATCCTACTGTCATAGCTCAATGACTTAATTATTTAGCCTGAAGAATTCTTGTTCCCCTCTTCCACAAAATCAATCCCTCCTTTAATTCTTGCATCCCCCCAAATAATAGCTACCCTTGGAATTTTTGTTCCCTGGCAAAATAATAGCCGCCTCCAGCAATTCTCTCCGGCCCAACAATTCCCTTCCTCCCTTCGTTTTCATCAAGGCCGCAGCCTTGAGTCTAATTCAATTGGGCCTTCCGCCCAACCCTCCAGCATCCTCCCACAATACCACTTCCGGCCCATTTAGGCCCACTGCTCCTCCTAGCCCAAATGAGTATTCCACCAGTGATTCGAGCCCGATCGATTTTTTCGTGCTTTCTCCACCTGTAATATATCAAACTCATGGCACTAGGCAATAATGGTTTTTCAACCATTCCCGGATTAGCGAGCCCTAAAATAGCACCAATTGGCTTAAATATATCATGGGATAGTCACATAAAGTTCAAGAATATGATATAATAAAGCCGATTATCATGTAGCATATTGTGTAGCTCAGGGATCAAATCCTAAGACGGGAAATAATATGTATTTTCCATGTTACCCCTTCACAAGCTAATGGGAACCGGTTGTGGACACCAAACTCGGAGAGATTGAAGTGGAAGTTGGAGGCAATGGTACTGTGAATAGATTAGCCAGTTGAAGTAAGGAAGAAACATGCAGGATCTTGATGATGTGAGTGTGAAACTATTCTCGAGTCTATCTCAATATGTTCGAAATGTCAATGAAATGTGAGATTCTCAATTATGTGAGAGTTAAGCTTTTCTCTCACAAGATGGTAGACTAGCTGTCATAATAAAGTATTGTTGGTTGAGAATGTGATACCTAAAGTCTTGGAGCAGGTACAGAAGTCATTGAACTTCACATGTGGTGTAGTCTAATGCTTTATACTCTGTACTCAGCTTCACAAGATGACTAGGAAATTGTGATTTGATTCTTGCCTTTCCATGAGACCAAAGCATCATCAAGATAAACACAATAACCTATAATAGATTTTCTTGTATCCATGCAGGTTGTCCTGTCTGAATCACTGAATGCTTTGGAGTTGCAAAGATGAAAGCAAATGGAAAGAAAATACCAGAAGAGGGACTTTATTTGAGATATTTTAGAATCCTCATGACTGCTTTGTAGTGTTGTTGACCAAGATTTGACACGTACTGGCTCACTTTTGCTGTGTGGCAAAGATGATGTCAAGTCGAGTAGGTTTTTTTTATAATGGTGAATTTATTAGAAATAAACTGAAAGCCACGACAGATAGCAAAGGCCAGCACAAGGTGTGCGCCTAAGAAGGAAGAACCAGGAAAAAAAAAACAACAACAACAAACAGAACGCAAACACATAGAGCAGCAAAGGAACAAGGAATAAAACGGTGGAAACAGCACTGAAAAAATGGGTTGAGCGAACCAGGAAGCTCCTGCCCTCAGAACAACAAAATAAAGAAAAAGAAAGCAGATTGGCTCTCCTGTTCTGTACACAACAAGATACATCCACCTACCTGTTGATTAAAGCACATAGACAATCCCAAATAAGAAGGCATGAAATAGCACCAGAAGTGGTTATGGAACTGGAACAAACAACCCTCTATAACTTGATCACTTTCGACCCTGTTATGTGCAACAATCATTCGAAGCCTCCACTCCACTCTTACATTTAGAGTTGCGATTTTCTCCTACCACATCCAACTTCAAACCCCCAAAAAATAGAGCAAGCCAATACACGCAACCAGTGACAGGAGCACACAAGAATATATCACCCAGCACCATCAGAAGTACGAAGCAACTCAACTCGTTGCCTGCAAACAAGGCCATGGACCTGCAACCGCAAACCCAACATCATCATTCACATTCCTCCTACAACGTCCCTTAACCATTGATACTCCTCATCTTCTTCTGTCTTGCCGTGTGCAACGATCCACTCCACCGCTGAACCTACAGCTTTCTTGGCCACTACCGAAGGAGGTAGCCTCGTTTCCTCAAAAATACGTTGATTCCTCTCAATCCACACTGACCACCAAATGGCATGAAGGAGACAGCATATGAACCAATTTACGGCTCTCTTCCCATCCTCAACAGGCCACTGGGAGATGATACTCCTGATATCCCCATCGTGTCTCGATAATGCCACACCCCTGTGCGACATCTTACTCCATACTTCTTCCACAAACGAGCATTCAACAAAGATGTGTGAGGTAGTCTCTTCATTTATTTGGTAGAGGCAACACCTATTAGCTAGGCTGATTCCTCTACGTTTCAGGTTATCGATAGTAAGCACTCTATTATGGAACACGAGCCAAATGAAGAAACAAATTTTACTCGGAACCACCATCTTCCAGGTTTGTTTTGCTAGAAAATCTTGCACCCCTCTGAACTCCTCCTTTGTCAGCCAACTATACATGGATTTCACCGAGAACTTTGAGTTGGCCTCCAATTTCCACATCAACCTGCATGGACTAAATCTGTTCCTGGAAAAATCAATGGAATGCAGTAAGTTTAATAACTCTCTCCTCTCCCTCTCGGCCCCACCCCTCAGAGTAAAAATCATATTCAAATCCCAACTCACCCCCTCCCCATTAAAGGATACAGTATCGGACACCCTAGTTGAAAGATAGATTAGCCTACCAACAAATGAGGAATAATGTTTGGGTGCTCTGCTGGTTTTTATAAGGGAGATTGAAAGGTCTTGATCTGGTTTTTTTTTTTTTTTTTTTTTGCTACAGAAGGACTGGGTGGTGGTATAGGGCTGAAAATTGCTCAGACCCTGTCTGACCCGTCCCTAAAGGGTCAAGATGTATAACTGGCATGTCCTGTCCCTGTCTGACTCTCAAGGGTCGGGACAAGTCGGGTCAGTGGGTCGACCCTAATCAACAAACTATTTTTTAAAAATTATAATTTGGTACCCAAAATTTATATCTTTTTCGATTTAGTACCGAAAACTTATCTTTTTAACAAATAAGTCCATAAATTTTGATGGTAAATTACATTTTGGTACCTATTTTTTTCTTTTTTTTTACATTTAGTACCTAAACTTTTAAAACTTTACAAAGAGGTCGAATGTGGTATGAGAAATTTGTTATTGTTAACTGTTAAGAATCACAGAGTCAAAAAGTGACTCGATCCTTATAGGGTCAAAAGCTGACCTGTTGCTAAATTAACCCTATAGACAAACTTATCCGCCCCGACCCTCAGAGATGGGACGTGTAAGTGGATTTTTAGGGTCAAACTTACACCTACTTATGGTGGGGGATCAGGACTTGAGCTGGATGATGATTGTGATGTGTTTGTATAAGGACTGTGGATTGTATTTGAAGGCGGTGTTGTAAAATGAAAGTCATTATTATAGTCATAATTTGTCAAGGAAGGTTATGGAAGAGGATTGTCAGCATCTGGTGAAGAAGGTGGTGAACTGGTTCTGGTCATGGTATGGAAAGGAAACTCATTTTCATAAAATGTACATTCCTGGAAACAGACCCACAGCCACAATGGGAATGCATGTCATTGTCATATATTTATCACCTTCGATTCCTGGTGTAACCTATGAAAACCTCTTTCCTGGCTTTCTCTTGGAACTTCGTTCGCAAAAAGGGCTAGCGAGCTGAAGTAAGAAAGAGTTCGGGACTGGGGAGAGTACCTCCAAAACAAAAGAGTGCCAACGACATATATCCAAGCTAGTTTTGACTTGAAACAATAACTTTCATTTATCCAATTCATGAAAAATGAATGACCATATTTCTGTAGTGATCCAACATCCTCGTAAATGTAAGGAAACCAGGGCCAGAAAAAGAATATTTATCGTACTCTACAAACGAGCTGAAAAGATTAAAAATTCCAGCTCAAACTAATAAAGGACTGCCTAAAATTACAGTTCCTATCTAAACCCTACCATCTCTGAACCAGACAGACCTACCCAATTGAACCAAATTGATTCTGCACCCTGTTAACTCCTGACCGGGTGACCTGCAGCATTTTAACCAGTGAGGGAATCCATCTTTCCTTTCCTTGCAGTTTCTCAGCAACTATCCCCCATAAACAATACTAGAATGCAGAAGCAGATGGCGAAGGGGGGAGAATGGCGAGTCATGGTGCACGGTTCAGCTTACAGGATCGTATCTAATCACGAGGAACGCCTCCAACTAGTCTGCTGATTGAAGCTTCTGCTGTTGCACCAAGTAATTAATACATTCCCTTGAAAACAGGATTCGTGCGGCATATGCTTGCTCCATGTTCTTCATATTCTTCTTTTGTGTGGCAAGCCTGCAAGCAGAGCAGAAGATATGAGTCATATATGATCACTTTAAATGCGCCCCCAGCATAGATTCATAAGAGACTAGAACATCATGTACGTTTGAAGCAAGAGAATTCATACCGCAAAAAACTCAGGAGTGGAAGCTAGTACTGAACCTCCAAACCAAACGGCATATCTCTGTATAGGGTGGCTGACAACATTTACTTCCACCGGTTGAGCCTGGAGACCACCATTCAAGAAACACATTTTCAACCCTTTCTAGCGTTATGGAGTTGTTCACAAGTGACACGTTACAAAAAGAACATACGAAATGCATAAGAATTTGGTTACCTTAATATCACCACCGAGTATGGCTTCAGATGCCTTAACTCGTGCGTCCACAATCTTTTTCATATCTCGTTGCAACCTTCTACCGAAATCCTTGAACATGGTTGATCCTCCGGATAATACTATATTCTGAAAATAAGAAACAAAATCAAGATCTGGTGTTATTGGACAAAAAATCAAGATGCACATGCTTGAATTTCTTAATGAAATAATCAAACATATGCTTACATAATAGGGAAAAAAACGTCTGAATTCTTAAGAAATTGCAATGCAGGACTCTATCTTTAAAGTAAATAAGAGCATGTAAAGAGCACATCATCAGTTGGACCAATGACCTAAAGACAACCAGCACCAACACTGTCCTGTCAACAAAGTCAACTAAGCTCATGTAGAACTAGTTACCTTGTATAAAGCCCTCCTGGTGTCAATTGGTGCAGACTGAATGCATTTGTCAATTACATCCGGTAGAGGAGTCGTAAAGTCACTGCTGTAGATCTCAGGATTAAAGAAAATCTGGCAAACAAGATAAAAGAGCCTCAGAAGGAAGACAGCAGGATCGCTTTCATAGAAACAAAAAAATGTGTTCAATAGTAACCGCAAACATCTGAAACAAGAGTACATTGGAATAGACATGTCATATTATCCAACTTGCTCACTCTGTCTTTTCCTATTAACAGAGTCAAAAGGAAAGCCTTTGCATGACTTTAACATACATGACTATGATAGGCAGAGGTAGTAACGTTCAGAAGAAAAAAAGGAAGAGGTGGTGGGTTCACAAGTCTTCTCTTTTTCCCAATCAAGTTCACCCACTGCCTCTGCCTATCTTAGTACTGTATAGTTATGATGGTTAAATAACCAACTCAAACTAGAGTTGTCCCTGATAATTATAATGTCTAGCATACTCAAACTTGCCATCATGATAAAGAAATCAAGAATAGTCTAGCAATGAGTCGTGATGAAAGCCTTCTACTCATTAGCCATTTTCATCATCTGACAGAAATAAGTGCGACTTATAATATAGGCAAAAACTGCTGGCCATCCCCAAAATATAATTGTTATGCTTGCAACATAAAATGATGTTGTGAAGAAAAAAATGACAAACCTCAGGGCCAAGGAATCGCTCATAGCCAATATCGCACGAGTATGGCGCCCCGGTTTTAGGTTTGATACCTTTCCATTGTTTAATATACTTGGCTGGTTCTTTATCATGCTTGTTAAACTCCTGTAATCATTTGTACACACAGAATTATCATTATCCACTACAATGATTAAGAGCACAAGTGTATTACATAAGTCAACAACAAATATACACTATATCCTCTTAATATCGTTACATAATGTTAATCTTTCATTTCTAAGAGTTCAAAAAATAAGCAAAATTCACCTTGACAATATCAGAACAAGTGTAGCCATACATTTCTTTGACTTTACGGGCTACTTCAAATGAATCCTCGGGCGGTACATTCTCTCCTCTTTCCTGCAATAAAGTAATGTTCAAACACACAGGGAACAACTTCAGTTTAATCTTTAGACCAGAAAACACCAAGAGCTAACCCACAACTCATACTGGTTATGAGAAGCCCCCATGTAAAAGCACAAGAATGCAACCCTTTAGTTCATCTAGATGTCAGACTAACATAGTCAAAACTCAGAGGTCAGAAGTAACTCACCCGCATAAGCTGTTGGACAAAAAGAGTAATGTCTTGTCCAGCAATTGGAATTGATTTGATGCTGCTTCCAATGACATAGCCTTCAGCAACTGGGACAACGTGACTAGCACCATCCCCAACATCGACCACAACGCCTGTCATCTCGCACTAAGAAAGCTAGTAGGTCAATCTCATATGAACAGGTTAGTACAAGAACAAACCCAGTTATTGGCCAAATGATCGAAGAAACAACAACAACAAACAGACCCATCTACAATGCTTATCCAGTATTCAACCATGACAAACTGTAAGAATCTCAAAGTTCATGAGTTCCTAGTCAACAATGAAGCAATAAGTTTGATCTAATTAAGCCACTCCCATTTGACAACTAGAATAGCCTACACCTAACTCATTTACAATCATCTCGAAGCTATTTCCACCCTCACAGGACAGAACATAAGTTTAAGCTATGAAACTAGCTCTTAAGGCAGAAAACTATACGAAGCAGGTGTAAAAAGAATTCAAATTTGAGTACCAACCTTAGATGTTGTATACCCGGCAGCTAGGGCGAGGACAGAATTGACGGCAATGTATAGGCCAGGGACGTTGAACGTCTCGAACATAATCTCACCGGTGTATTCCCTACTCTCCGGCGCCGTGAGCGGACTCTCGGTCAAGAGGAAGTAATGATCCTCGGGATCACACCGCAAGTAATTGAATATAGACTGCTGCCAGTACCTCTCCATGGCATCCCAATTCTCAACTTGCCCATGTTGAATCGGGTAGCTAAGATTGTAAGTGCTACTAGATCTCGATTTGGCAATCGCTTCATCCCCAATGAAGAAGTCCAGATCGGCCAACACCCCGGCGCTATGCTGGGCGAGCCAATTCGCCTTGGAGGAAGCCCGAGATTGATTGAGAAACGACTCGTTCACTGCAGCTACTGTCGGTAGAATGAAACAAGGCTCAACATTTCCTGCGAAACCCATCTTAGTATACCTGCAGAAACAAGACAAAACCGAATTCCCATCATCCACATCGAGGCATTTCGTCGAACACCTCCAGCCCCGATTCAATTAAACGGAAAAAAGGGCAACCCGGGAAGAATTGATTGATACATACCCAGTGCCGTTGTCGATGACGACGGCAGGGCGAGCGGTGGGGTCCATGGGAACGTCGGCAACGAGGGTGGTTTCGGATTCGCGAGGGAGATACAAATTCAATAGAGGGTTTATGGCGGTTGGAAATGGAGGAGGAGAAGAAGGTCATGGTGAAAGCGAGAGAGACTTGGATCGCAAGTGAAAGCAGCGGCTCAACGGTAGCTGGTGGCGGTGGGCAGAGGAGAAGTTGGTGGTGGAGACGGCGGCGAAGGGGAAGATGGGTTTACCCATTTTTTTTCAACAACTGCAGCGAGCAAACGTTAAAAGGCGTCTTCGAATCAAAAGCTTGCTCATCATATCATTTGCCCACTGACGCCCAGTTCCGTCGAAACGCTGCCCTTTCTTTCCAACCTTTTCTTCTCCTTTTCTGTGCGCTCTCTGGCGTTGCTTTGATTCGTTTGTTTCCTTGCAATCAGAGAGATTGTGTTATAAGAATACATGGATATATATATATTGCCGAGGATGATGGTGATGCTAATAAGGTTGGTCCATTAGTAGCGTGGAAGGCACCAAGCTATGATTATTGCTTGTTAGTTTATTTATGGTTAAATTTCAATTATTATTGTTGTATCTTTGATTGTGAAATGTGATTAAGCTTCCACCAAAACGCAAATCCGCATGACAGGTAAATTGATATTAGTGCATAGCGTCAATACGATATTATATGGATGGTTATTATGATAATTAACTTCTATAGATGTTAAGCTGGAATTACTTATCGGGGATAGAAATGGCAAAGGGCAGGTCCGAGGCAGGTTTATTGGTACTCAGATCCGGTCCGAGGTAGGTCGACTCAATGGTTATGCAATTTATATGAAAAACAAAATATTCATTATTTTTATTATAAGACCAAGAAAACAAACAATATTATGATAAATGTAGTTAAATTATTGGAGAAATTGAGGTTTTCACTAATTCACAACTTTATTATAGCTAAATTATTATGTAATAAAAGAAAAATCCTAAGTAATTTGACTAAGATTACATGTAATTAAGGCAAGAACGGGTCAAGAATGGGCCAGATCAGGGCAGGTTGGGTCGATGAGACTGAGAGTATACATGCCCGCCCCGCCCCGCCTACGAGACGGGTCGGACCCGCCCAGGACAGGCCAAACAAGTCGGGTAAAACGGGTCAGGTCGAAATTGTCATTCCTAATCGGGGAGAGAAGAGAGAGCAATTGAATAGCTTCTCATAACAAAACTTAAAGTAGTTTCCTCGAGAAGAGATACCATAAAAAACACAAAAGAATAACTACTGTCAGAACAAAAGCGTGGCAATCGATAATCCAAACCAACACGAACGAACACAAATTTAACGTGGTTCACTAACACAATGTGTGCTAGCTAATCCACGGGCAGGGGAGAACAAATTTCACTGATTTTGAGGAGAGTACAGGTTACAAACCAAATTCCGAACAGACAAACCAAACAAACTAACCTGACTGACCTTACTACAGATTAGGGAGATGAAGAGTATTTATAGAACTCTTCTCCTAATCCCAAACAGAAAACCAAATACATTTTCCTAAACATACAAGGAAAATGTCAAAACAAAACCCAATCCCAAACCTGAAACATCCCACTACTTTGAGACTTGAAAAAAAAAACATTTCTACCCCGGGGTATAATTAAAAATTCACAAATAACAAAATTTGAATAAAATACAAACTCAAATATCTTAACATCTCAAATCGAAGCCCTAAACACGTGGGCAAAACTCAAATTGTCCAAAAGAAATGAATCTCCAATCTTTAACTCTTAACCATAAAGTCTTAATAACTTGAAAAGGAGTTCTCCGATGCTTACTCTGACGCCTGGCTCGACATCTCTCAGCGGCGATGGTGTTGAGCTCCCCTAGCTTGCTGATCACGGACTGGCTGGTTAGGATTTTCTCCTCTACGATCTGGTGAGTGAGTTGGGGTCAGTCTACGCCCTTACGATTGAAAGCTCTGATATTTCTTACTTAAGAACTTAACTCAAATTGGTAGATGATACTTTCATCCTCTAATATTTTACTCTTAAAACTCAAATCGCACTTAAAAATTTGACTGACACTGGGATCCCTCACTAGCTAGTCCGGCTGCCAACTCATACGTATGAGAAGCCATCTAGGCTTTCCTTAAACTTAAACTTAGTTAGGGAAGTCGTAACGATTCATCCCCCTAACATCTTAAACTTATCGTGGTGGCTCTTCACCACGATTCTCAAGGGCATAACTGTTGCCCATCTTAAAAGTCTCAAAAGCATAACTGCTGCTATATCTCAAAATGTCTCAAAGGCAACGGACTGGCGCTAATGACTAAAAACATTTAAAACGACTTCACCTTCTTGAAGGTGAGTTACTTCTTAAAAAGAACTTGTTCCATAACTTCAATAATAACTTATAAACTTAAAGCTTAAATTTAAATAAGAACTCATGCACATTCGCATCAAGCATAGCTCAAACAAAATCACATATCATCAACCATAAGCACAATCAAACAGTGACATTCACTTCATCAAAATACTCACGACTTGTAACTCTTGAAAGAACACGTAAGGCATAGAATTTACCCCATTTACACTCACCTCTCAAGTGTCGATACTTTAATTCGTTGGACGCGGAGATCCTTAACTTGATCGCTTCCTTAATCCTATCAATAGAGATTAACTACCCTTAGTCGGTATTCCGTAGAGTTTTCCGTTCTCCTAGCTTAGTTCCACAATTCTTTAAAAAGGGCATTGAATTTCTTGAAATAATTTTCTATTTTCTTCAAATTTTACCAAGGCTTGAATTGCTACTATCAACTCGAAACTCTTTTAAATAAATCTCATAAATTTCTCAAAATATTTTACTTCTTAAGAACTCAAAATTCTGATTTAGAATAACCTTAAACATGAACAAAAAATTTTAAGTAAAATTTACACCTTAACTAACTCCTTCCACTAATTCAATTTTATCAATAGGGAATTTTAGATCTATACTACCAGCACGTAAAATTCTCGATTTGAATTTTAAAACGTGCAACCAAAATTCCAGTTTTTCAAAAAGATTAACGAACTAATAAAAATAACTCATACAGCAATTAAATAAATTAAATCCGTCATCGTTTTAATTTTTAAAATTAACAAATCGTATCCAAAAATTTCCCGAAAATTTCTGGATAACTATACTGGCGTCTAGTTTGCAGGAAAAATTCCTAATCTGACAAAAACACTCGCAAACTATTTTAGTTTACCATAAATGTTTTTCTAACTATTTTAATAAAAGGAAACACAGTTCCAAAAATTCTCTGATTCATACCCAACCATTCTCTTGATTTTATACTATTTATAAAATTATTACCTCACGAAAATACATACTGTAAAGCAACTATAATAATAACAATCTTGAAAAATACACTTTGTTTTTGTCCGATTATCAATTTTCAAAAACAGTAGGACTAAGCAGCTCGAACTGACAATATGGGGGACTAATCTAGATATTTTCTCGCAGACCGAATTACCGTCACAATACTAATACGTTTTGAATTTACGATATTAGTACCTGAATTATCCGATTTGTGTCCCCAACTCCCAGGACTCGTATCACACTCGTCCGAACGTCGAAATTCAATTTCGTCAGAACTTGGGTGTTCCTGAGATCGTCCTTCACACGATGGTATCAAGTTGTCGAAGCTTGGTTGAGGTTGACTATGTCGGGGTCGTCGTCGGAGCTGTGATTAAAGCAGAGTTTCGGGTTATTCGGGGTATAATGATCGAGCTTGGGGACAGTGGGGATTGGGGACCTTACCTCTACAACACCATGTGGAAATTCCGAGAGCGACGGTGATCATTGTAGCGTGGAGGTTGGGCGATCGGGGTAGGACTGTTGACGCCGGTTTTGCTAGGCTGGCCGAGCAGCTTCTTCCGTTTGCTGTCGGCGATGGAGGAGAGTGGGGTGTTGGGCGACGAGTTTCTTCTTTTCTTTATGATTCCGCTGCTGCTCTCGGTGGGGTGATTAAAAAGGATCCGATGAGTTAAGGGAGAAATCGGGGTGGTAACGGAAATTACTGGGGAACCGTTGGGTTGGGGAAGAGTAATGGCTCTTGGGATTTATCTTTTTTTAGTATTTATTTCCTTCTTCTTTCCTGGTGTTGCTGGGGAATACGAGTGGGTGGAGGGAAATGATTATTATTATAATAACAATCCTAATTATGTTTTGTTGTTACTGATGGGGAATTGGCGGGTAATAGTGATTATTGAGATGATGATGATAATAATAACAATAACATTAGTTATTAATGTTATTATTGTTATTTCTAATTTAGTGTTTCCATCCTTCGTACATAAACGTCGATCCAACCGATCACGTATTATGGTCAAACCATAACCCAAAATTCGGGGTGTTACATTTCCTCCACCCTTATAAAAATTTCGTCCCCGAAATTTGAACGGTAGAGCAACACTTGAACGATTTAACGTTGTACTCGAAGGAACGATGCTAGTTAGGATATAACATTTCCCTTTCCCTTAAGAAATTTCGACCTCGAAATTGTAGGTTGAACTGGGTTGGTAGCTATTGTAAAACCGGTCTGAACCACCAGGTCTTATTATTGATAAATGGAGAAATGGGAACTAAAAAGAGTACTAAAAGTGAGAGTACACAGAAGTTCACCCACTAACTATCTAAACACCATTAAAACAACTCTGGGTACTTCTCTCTCATGCTACTCTTTGTCTCCCAAGTCGCAGCCTCGCTGCCCTGGTTTCTCCATAACACCTTTACCATGGCAATCTTCTTCCTCCTCAACTCCTTTTCCTGCCTATCCACGATCTGGATTGGAACCTCCTCATAGGTCAAATCATCTTCCAATTGGATGTCCTCGTGTCTGATCACATGCTCCGGGTTGGATCGATACGCCCTTAGCATGCTGACGTGAAAAACGCCGTGGATCCTAGATAGGCTGGGAGGTAAGGCTGGTCGATAAGATAAGGGTCCAATTCGCTCCAACACCTCATATGGGTCGATATACCTCGGACTAAGCTTTCCCTTCTTACCAAACCTCATCACTTCCTTCCAAGGGGACACCCTTAGGAATACCATATCACCCACTTCATAACTTCGCGGGTTCCTTGGCCTCTCGGCATTACTCTTCTGCCGGTCCTGAGCCGCCTTCAAGTTCCAGCGAATCAACTCTACCTTCTCCACTGCCTTCTGTACCATCTCCGGACCCTCTAGCTGTCGCACGCCCTCTGCATCCCAGTACAATGGTGTACGACACTTCCTCCCATACAATACCTCATATGGAGCTGTTTGTATCGAGTTGTGATACTGGTTGTTGTAAGCAAACTCCATTAAAGGTAAATGCTCGTCCCAAGCTCCTTTCATGGTCAAGACACACGCACTCAACAGGTCCTCTAGTGTCTGAATCGTCCTCTCTGACTGCCCATCCGTCTGAGGGTGATATGCGGTAGAGAAGTGAACTTTAGTGCCCATTGCCTTTTAAAGACTCAGCCAGAATCGTGCCGTGAAGCTAGGGTCGCGATCAGACAGGATACTAGGTGGAACTCCATGCAATCTCACTATCTCCCTCACATACAACCTAGCCAGCTCCTCCAGCCCTGGCTTGAACTTAATGGGTATAAAATGATCCACCTTCGAGAAGCGATCCACAATCACCCATACTCCATCATTTCCTCTTGGGGTACTCGGTAAACCATACACAAAATCCATGGTGATCTTCTCCTAAGTCCACTGCGGGATCTCCAACGGTAGGTGCTCAATGACTGGAGCTTGATGTTCAGCCTTGATCATTTGGCACTCCAAGCATTCGTAGACATGCGTAGCTACCTCCTTCTTCAATCCTGGCCACCAGAAATGCTCCTTGAGGGTACAATACATCTTAGTAGCCCCAGGGTGCATTGCATAAGGTGCAGAGTGAGCCTCGTCCAGAATATCCTTCCTTAGCTTGTCAACATCTGGAACACACAGCCTTCCTTGATACATCAGTATCCCATCTACCAGTCCAAATTTGGTGTCCTTCCCTTCTAACACTTGCTTCTTGTACTTCTCTAATTCCAAATCCTCACTCTGCTTCTCCTTGATTCGTTCATGCAGCATAGGACGAATTTTCAACGTTGCTAGCAACTTTGTTACCTCCTCTAACTCCAATTCCACGTTCATGGCCCTCAAAGAGACCAACTCCAGTAAAGGGCTCTCCCTCTTCCTGCTCAAGGCGTCAGCCACCACATTTGCCTTTCCCGGATGGTACTTAATGGTGTAGTCATAATCGCTCAACAGCTCCACCCACCTTCTCTGCCTCATGTTCAACTCCTTCTGATCAGTCAAGTGTTGGAGGCTCTTGTGATCCGTGAAGATGGTGAACGTCTCGCCGTAGAGGTAGTGTCTCCATAACTTCAAGGCAAAGACCACTGCTGCCAACTCTAGGTCATGGGTGGGGTAATTAACCTCATGGGGCCGTAGCTGCCTCGAGGCATAGGCGATCACCTTCTTATCCTGCATCAGTACACAACCCAAGCCTTGGTAGGAAGCATCACTATAGATGGAATACTCCCCACCGCTGGTCGGTAGTACTAGCACTGGTGCAGAGGTCAGCTTCTCCTTCAGCAGCTCAAACGCCGTTTGACACTTCTCATCCCACACAAATGCCTTCCCCTTCTGCAATAGCTGTGTCATGGGCCGTGCAATACTGGAGAACCCTTCCACAAACCTCCGGTAGTACCCAGCTAAACCCAGAAAACTTCGTACTTCGGAAACATTCTTTGGTGGAGCCCAGTTTGTTACCGCTTCAATCTTTTTGGGATCCACTTCAACTCCCCTTCCCGAAATCATGTGACCCAAGAACAAGACCTCCTCCAACCAAAATTCATACTTCGAGAAATTGGCGTATAGCTTCTCCTCTTTCAATTTCTGCAAAACCACTCTAAGGTGTTCTTCGTGCTCCTCCTTACTTCTCGAGTAGATGAGCATGTCATCTATGAAGACGATGACAAACTTGTCCAAGTACTCATGAAGAACCCGGTTCATTAGTGCCATAAAAGCTGCTGGTGCATTGGTCAGTCCGAACGGCATGACCAAGAACTCGTAGTGGTCGTACCTAGTGCGAAAAGATGTCTTGGGTACTGAACCATCTGCCACCCTCAACTGATGATACCCTGACCGTAGGTCGATCTTCGAGAACACCCTTGCTCCTTGTAGTTCGTCGAAGAGATCATCTATCCTTGGCAAAGGATAGCGGTTCTTGATGGTAGCTTTGTTCAACTTCCTATGGTCAATGCACAGTCTCATACTGCCATCCTTCTTCTTCACGAATAACACTGGTGCTCCCCATGGTGATACACTAGGGCGTATGAACCCCTTCTCAAACAGCTCATACAACTGCTCCTTCAACTCCTTTAACTCCACTGGTGCCATACGGTAAGGAGGAATAGATATCGGTGTCGTGCCAGGAATTACTTCAATATCAAACTCCACCTCTCGCTGCGGCGGTAGCCCCGGAAGATCTTCGGGAAATACCTCGGGGTATTCCCTGACGACAGGTACATCTTCTATCTTCTTCTCTTGCACCTCCTTAACATGAGCTAAATATGCCTCACATCCTTCTTGAATTAATGAGAATGCCTTAACCGCGGAGATTAAGCACCCAGGGATAAGCTTCTTAGTCCCTTTGAACAAAGCAGTGCCCTTTCCTTCCACCTCCAGGCTAACCTCCTTCTTGTAGTAGTCCACCTTTGCTCTATTCTTTGACAGCCAATCCATACCCAAGATGACAGCAAACTCGTCGAAGGGTAGTAGAATTAGGTTCGCCTCGAATTCGTGCCCCTCCACGGTGATAGCACAATCCCGACTGACTGAGTCTACTATAAGGGTATCCCCCACTGGGGTCCTGACCCCTAAATTCTGCCCCAACCTCACAAATGGGATCCCTAAAGTTCTAGCAAGCTTGGTAGAAATGAAAGAGTGCGTGGAACCGGAATCAAATAACACAAAAGCGGGATGGTGGTAAAGCGAGATCATACCAGTCACCACCTCAGGTGCAGCGTCAGCTTCTTCTCTCCTCATGGCAAACAGTCTTGGTTGCCCAGATGCTTGAGATCCCTACCCTCGATCTCGCTCATTGCGGTTGAACTGCCCTGCATTTCCTCCCTGCTGGTGATTAGACCGGTTTGGCTGGTTGCCAAACTGCTGTCCGGTCTGAGTTCTTCCTCCTCCGCCCCGGACTGATTGTTCGGACTGGGCTCTCCCCTGTCCTCCTCTCCTAGGGAAATCTCTGGCATAGTGGCCCGGCTCGTTGCAGTGATAGCAGATGCCTCCCAGATGTACCTTGCACTCTCCCGGGTGAGTTCTCCCACACTGGTTGCATGGGTCCCGAGGAATGTAGGTCGGCCCTGATCTGGTTGAGCCGACCTGACTGTGGGTGGCCCCATAGTAGCTTTGAGATGGTCTCCTTTTCTGCTGACTCGACTGTCCTGGCCCCTCAGACAGGCTAGCAGCCTTTCTCTTGTTCCCTTCTCGTTGCATCCCTTCCTCATATAGAGTTGTATCTGCCCTCTCCAATCGAAGAGCCGCCTGATAGATCTCTTCCCTGTTCTTCCAATTCAGTATACTTAGCTGGCGGCGAAAAGCAGGCTTCAGGCTCTCCCGGTAATGGGTGCGTTGAGCTGCTACATCCTGAAATTGAGGCCCTCCATAGGTAAGGAGCTTGTCAAACCTGGCCGTGTACTCAGTCACGCTTTCCCTGCCTTCATTGCCCCACTTATGCCTGATCAGCAGAAATTCCCTCTGCTTCCCGATCCGGTAAGCCTCCGGTATGAAATGGTCTTTGAACAACTGCACGACCTCTGGCCAAGTGATGGCCGGTGGATCCTCTCGACTAGCTGGCTGGGTAGTCCACCAGTTGTATGCAGTGTCCTGCAGCAAGGACACTGTCAGCAATACTCTGTCCTCATCATCAGCTCTCATCTCGACCAGCGTACGAGTGACCTTAGCTAGCCACTGCTCTACTTCCATGGGGTCTGTTGAACGCCCCCCCCCCCTAAAATCCTCCACCTTTCTCTTCCGGAACCCTACATAGTCTGGTGGACGTCTCTCTATTACTGGCACCGGTGGTGTGGGGTGCGGGCCAACACTTTCACTGTAGACGCACAGGGTTTCGTTAGATCTCAGTTATTTCTTCCTTGATATGGTTTAGAGTAGACTGGAGATTCTAAATTCTTAAAAGAAATCATTGACTTGTTTGGCCAAACTTTGACTTGAAATCTTCAAAACAAAACTTTTAAGAACTGAGACCGACATTCCAATATTTCTTGGAAACCAAGAAACAGAGGACGACCGGCTCTGATACCAAAATGAAACATCCCACTACTTTGAGACTTGAAAAAATACATTTCTACCCCGGGGTTAATTAAAAATTCACAAATAACACAAGTTTGAATAAAATACCAACTCAAATATCTTAACATATCAAATCGAAGCCCTAAACACGTGGGCAAAACTCAAATTGTCCAAAAGAAATGAATCTCCAATCTTTAACTCTTAACCATAAAGTCTTAATAACTTGAAAAGGAGTTCTCCGATGCTTACTCTGACGCCTGGCTCGACATCTCTCAGAGGCGATGGTGTTGAGCTCCCCTAGCTTGCTGATCACGGACTGGCTGGTTAGGATTTTCTCCTCTACGATCTGGTGAGTGAGTTGGGGTCAGTCTACGCCCTTACGATTGAAAGCTCTGATATTTCTTACTTAAGAACTTAACTCAAATTGGTAGATGATACTTTCATCCTATAAGATTTTACTCTTAAAACTCAAATCGCACTTAAAAATTTGACTGACACTGGGATCCCTCACTAGCTAGTCCGGTTGGCAACTCATACGTACGAGAAGCCATCTAGGCTTTCCTTAAACTTAAACTTAGTTAGGGAAGTCGTAACGATTCATCCCCCTAACATCTTAAACTTATTGTGGTGGCTCTTCACCACGATTCTCAAGGGCATAACTGCTGCCCATCTTAAAAGTCTCAAGAGCATAACTGCTGCTCTACCTCAAAATGTCTCAAAGGCAACGACTGAAACTAGTGACTAAAAACACTTAAAACGGCTTCACCTTCTTGAAGGTGAGTTACTTCTTAAAAAGAACTTGTTTCATAACTTCAATAATAACTTATAAACTTAAAGCTTAAATTTAAATATCTCAAACAAAATCACATATCATCAACCATAAGCACAATCAAACAACGACATTCACTTCATAAAAATACTCAAGACTTGTAATTCTTGAAAGAACACGTAAGGCGTAGAATTTACCCCCTTTACACTCACCTCTCAAGTGTCGATACTTTAATTCGTTGGACGCGGAGATCCTTAACTTGATCGCTTCCTTAATCCTATCAATAGAGATTAACTACCCTTAGTCGGTATTCCGTAGAGTTTTCCGTTCTCCTAGCTTAGTCCCAAAATTCTTTAAAAAGGGCATTGAACTTCTTGAAATAATTTTCTATTTTCTCCAAATTTTACCAAGGCTTGAATTGCTACTATCAACTCGAAACTCTTATAAATAAATCTCATAAATTTTTCAAAATATTTTACTTCTTAAGAACTCAAAATTCGGATTTAGAATAACCTTAAACATGAACAAAAAATTTTAAGTAAAATTTACACCTTAACTAACTCCTTCCACTAATTCAATTTTATCAATAGGGAATTTAGATCTACACTACCAGCACCTAATATTCTCAATTTGAATTTTAAAACGTGCAACCGAAATTCTAGTTTTTCAAAAAAATTAACGAAATAATAAAAATAACTCATACAGCAATTAAATAAATTAAATCCGTCATCGTTTTAATTTTAAAATTAACAAATCGCTTCCAAAAATTTCCTGAAAATTTTTGGATAGCTATACTGCGTCTAGTTTGCAGGAAAAATTCCTAATCTGACAAAAACACTCCCAAACTATTTTAGTTTACCAGAAACGTTCTTCTAACTATTTTAATAAAAGGAAACACAGTTCCAAAAATTCTCAGATTCATACCCAACCACTCTCTTGATTTTATACTATTTATAAAATTATTACCTCGCGAAAATACATACTGTAAAGCAAATATAATAATAACAATCTTGAAAAATACACTTTGTTTTTGGCCGATTGTCAATTTTCAAAAATAGTAGGACTAAGCAGCTCGAACTGACAATATGGGGGACTAATCTAGATATTTTCTCGCAGACCGAATTACAGTCACAATACTAATACGTTTTGAATTTATGATATTAGTACCTGAATTATCCGATTTGTGTCCCCAACTCCCGAGACTCGTATCACACTCGTCCGAACGTCGAAATTCAATTTCGTCAGAACTTGGGTGTTCCTGAGATCGTCCTTCACACGATGGTATCAAGTTGTCGAAGCTTGGTTGAGGTTGACTATGTCGGGGTCGTCGTCGGAGCTGTCATTAAAGCGGAGTTCCGGGTTATTCGGGGTATAATGATCGAGCTTGGGGACAGTGGGGATTGGGGACCTTACCTCTACAACACCACGTGGAAATTCCAAGAGCGACGGTGATGATTGTAGCGTGGAGGTTGGGCGATCGGGGTAGGACTGTTGACGCCGGTTTTGCTAGGCTGGCTGAGCAGCTTCTTCCGTTTGCTGCCGGCGATGGAGGAGGGTGGGGTGTTGGGCGACGAGTTTCTTCTTTTCTTTATGATCCCGCTTCTGCTCTCGGTGGGGTGATTAAAAAGGATCCGATGAGTTAAGGGAGAAATCGGGTGGTAACGGAAATTACTGAGGAACCGTTGGGTTGGGGAAGAGTAATGGGTCTTGGGATTTATCTTTTTTCATATTTATTTCCTTCTTCTTTTCTGGTGTTGCTGGGGAATACGAGTGGGTGGAGGGAAATGATGATTATTATAATAACAATCCTAATTATGTTTTGTTGTTACTGATGGGGAATTGGCGGGTAATGGTGATTATTGAGATGATGATGATAATAATAACAATAACAATAACATTAGTTATTAATGTTATTATTATTATTTCTAATTTAGGGTTTTCATCCTTCGTACATAAACGTCGATCCAACCGATTATGGTCAAACCATAACCCAAAATTCGGTGAGTTACAAAACCCAAACAAAATAGGCCTAAAACACAAAACAAACCCAAATCAAATTCAAGTCATATGCTAACAATCTCCACCTTGACTTGAATTCTCTGTCAAATACCAGATGTACCAAACACAACCAAAGTTGCCAAATGTACCCAGATACAACCAAAGTTGCCAGATGTACCAGATGTGATCGAAATCACCAAACTCAAACGCGATGCAAATCGCCAAACTCCTCCAAATCAGTTGTACCAGAATCTCCCCTGCCTCCAGATGCCCTAAGGGCGATCAACAAATCAAACATGCAGCAAGTCCAACCCATGTTGTGACTTGCCATCCAGAACTAGTTTTGTGTTATTTCCGTCCATAACACCAATATCAAATTTACCTCTAATTCCAAACCTGCAGCTCCAAATTAACTTCGCGATCTTCAAATCCAGAACAAATATACTTGATGATAAAAAAAACTCTAACCAAATAACCACCAAATTCTAACCAAACACCACCGGAGCTTTGTCACAACCGATCACAAAATTCACTTTAGTGAACTCCAAAGACACCAAGTTCCCACGAACTGAGTTGCTTTTGACCAAGAACTAAATTACTGATTCCAACCCATAAAACCAAAATCACAAATTATGATTGTGTAGCCTTTGCTTGTCCCACAAAGATTCCAAATTCCGAAGCCACAACGAGAGCACAATTTGCTCCCAGCAAATCACGCCACAACAAAAGAAAAAAGGGATCAATTAATAATCCAATCCGGACAATTAGTGGAACAACTCCTCTCCTGAGTGTTGCGCACGCAATAATTCTAAATTTACTTCCAAACTCCAATTAGCACCAACACCAAATTCAAATTTCCTCAGATCGACCCCCGCACAAATCCAAATTGGAACAAAAGACCACGAACCACCGCAAACCAAATTTGGAGGAAGAAAAACTAAAGGCTTCTCCGCCAACCAGTAGCGCGATCCCAACAGCGACGGACACTGTTTCAAATAATCCAAATCAACCGCGGAACGTGATCCCAAAAATCCGCCAAGACAGTTTCAAATAACCCAAAGATCAACCAAACTCTGATACCACTTGTCAGAACAGAAGCGTGGCAATCGATAATCCAAACCAACACGAACGAACACAAATTTAACGTGGTTCACTAACACAATGTGTTCTAGCTAATCCACGGGCAGGGGAGAACAAATTTCACTGATTTTGAGGAGAGTACAGGTTACAAACCAAATTTCGAACGGACAAACCAAACAAACTAACCTGACTGACCTTACTACAAATTAGGGAGATGAAGAGTATTTATAGAACTCTTCTCCTAATCCCAAACAGAAAACCAAATACCTTTTCCCAAACATACAAGGAAAAGGTGTAAACAAAATCCAATCCCAAACCCAAACAAAATAGGCCTAAAACACAAAACAAACCCAAATCAAATTCAAATCATATTCTAACAACTACCTTTTCATTAAAATGGTGTTTGAAAATATGTTAACCGTAGTAACAATCATTACTTGCATAGAAGTCAAAGTGCACACATTCACATATGTTTTTCACCTTAGCAATTTGGCACATTTGGTTGGACACATGTGTTTGGTATGGCTTCGCGACGAAGACATCAAGAAGGTTATCTTCCACATGATTATGTGGAGGAGAAGCGGGTTGGTCAATGCTGAAGTTGACCAATTAGGAGGGACTTCACGTAGCATTGCTAGAGCATGGGTATGTATGACCCACGTTGCCAAACGAAAATCCATTTGAAGTAGTGACATAACTGGCCAGGTTTTACAATGGCTTGAGTAGCGGTTTTCTTAACCTATGTTCATTATCGTTTGGCAAGCCACATCTAGAGATGTCCTTTCTTTTTAAATGATGTAATTAGTATTAACAACTTATTCAATAATTTCTTATAAACTAAGTTGGGGGAATTTGTTTACACCAAAAATAATTTCTTTAGCAACCACATTATTATTTATGGATAGTTGGGTTGCTTTAAATAACTTGGCCCATGCATAGTGGATTATGCTAGCTTACAAATTTAGAAATATTTTTGGTAGATACATTCATATTATCATCTCATATCATGTATACCATTTAGTCCATTAGTGGATGGTATCATCTCATTTTACATGAATATCATTGAACCTCTAATTGGATGGTATCATCTCATTTCATAGATATCAATTATCAGGCAACCTTTGAGTGGATGATATCATCTCATTCTACATAGAAATCGTCCAATCCCTAAGTGGATGATGTCATCAAATAATATGGATGCCATCCAATCTAACATAATGTTATGATGAATAATTACTGTGGCAACCGATTCGCATAGATGCTAAGCTGGAGCTACTTTTTGGGAAGAGTAGAGAGAGGGCAATTGGATAGTTTTCCACTACAAAACTCGAAGCAGTTTACTGGAGAAGAGATAAAAAAAAAAACACAGAAGAGCAATGTATCTTGTCTATCTTTTTCATCTCTGGCCATAGTTGCAGAGTATCCTCTCAGGAAGGATCCTCCATAATTTTAGTTGTAGTTGCACTTGCTAACTCTCAAAAAATATTCATAGAAATAGTGTGATGTAACGTATGCTTAGGGCTGTCCATTTGGTTTTGGTTTTTCGGTTTTAACCAAAACCAAACCAATTGAAAAGCTAATGGTTTCGGTTTTTTGGTTTTAAACCAATAAGCAATTTAATGGTTTTGGTTTGGTTAAAATTGAAAAACCAATAGAAATTATTAAGAAACCAATAAGAATAAAATTATTTATCAACAAATATTTTTTGTTGTTTCTTTTGACACGCATGCTAACCAATAATTTGTAATGGCTATTTACCATTATATGACATTTATTCAATAAAAAGGAGGGAAATGGGAATAAATATGAGTGTATGAGTACATGTTGGTTTTTTGGTTATCCAAACCAAAACCAAAACCATTAAAGCTCTTATTGGTTTTTGGCAACTGAAAACCAATAAGGGCCTTAATGGTTTTGGGTTTTGAGAATTTGGTTTTTGGTTTTGGTTTTTCATACTTAATGGTTTAGTTAACCAAACCAAACCAAACCAAATTGACAACCCTACGTATGCTTGCTTTAACGAGCATACTACAAGGCCAGTTTGTGCATCCCATTTGCAACGCCCACATTTGAACCAATTTTCAATTGCCTCTCCTACAACTTACTTCCAAACTAAGCTAAGTATTTTCTTCAACAATATATCTCAAATGCCATGACAGGAAGAGGAGCATGCTATGCTCATATTACATTCTAAATATGTTGGGCATTAGCCATCAAATTTCACAAAAAAACATATCAAATGCAACCTCTACGCGAGGATCGAGGCTCTTGCCTCTAGGAAATGGCATTGGCAAGACACAAAAACGTCTTGATTTAAAATCTCATGTAGTTGGGCCCATCCTCCCTGGCACATAGCTAACGCCTAATAGTCAGCCAACAACAACTTATGTTCAACAGGCAGCAAGACACAAAAACGTCTTGATTTAAAATCTCATGTAGTTGGGCCCATCCTCCCTGGCACATAGCTAACGCCTAATAGTCAGCCAACAACAACTTATGTTCAACAGGCACACAAGCTTATGTCCATCGCGCAGTCCAACAGTTTAACACATATGCTCATAATCATAACCTATTAGCCCTAGCAGCAATATGCTCATAGTCATGCAACTCAAACAAGGGGCGCAATCACAACGTCCGGACTCACAAGTAAGGCAAATTAATACATATTAACGTGTTATGTTACTTCTTTCATTCTTACAAAATACAAGTAGTAAAAGACAATTGCTGGGATACGATGCTCATATGTCTAATACAACAAACGATTACATCAACGGGCCAAGCCCACTAGAAGTCGTCTTACATCTGGCTCAAACCCACCGGAGGCCCAGACTCTTATATAAGGATGCTCAAGCCCTCCGAATAAGAGATCATCTCTCCTTCCCGTACTCTCCCCTTGAGGTCTCTCTCTAAACTTTCTCTTTACATTCACATATCACAATTGTTATATCGTACTAATTTGGACATCATAGTGTAGATCAAGGGGGCCAGGGGCACCCCTTTCCCCTTCACAGGTTCCTCACCTCCCGAAGAGATCGAACGAGGGAGTCTGAATTAGAGCCCCTAATTATCGTTATCAACCGGGTCTCACAATCTAGACCGAAACAATAGGTGTTCAAATGAATAATATATAGTTGTGTATTTATGTTTGTGAATCCATCATCCATGAGTACCTATTGAGTTGGATTTGTTATTCTAAAACTCAATATATATTTTATCAATTTTTTAATAGATATCCACTAAATTGAATTTGGGCAACTCAACCCAGCGGAAGAGTAAGCAACATGTTGTTGGGCCAGCTGCATAATCGCATATGTAAGCACCCAGTTGCGTTGACAAAATAACCTCACCGACAGAATAGTTTGTCTTGACAGCCTTATTCACTCACAATTCATTAACCATACGGCAGCTAGAAACAACATTTGAGGCAAGAAAAGTGAACGGAAGGCCTTATTGATGTACCTTGGATCCACAGAGCCCAAGAAACCTGAAAGCCTGCGAAAGCATTTATGATCCAATTAAATGGAGCGTCGGCCCTTAAATCTTTAAATGCCACAAAACCCCAACTTCCTAACGCACCAAAATAAAAAAATCTCAACAAGTATGGTCAAACCTTGCACGGGAAAAGTTAACGATAAATTATTTTATGCTGAAATTATGGTTCGAATATTTCATACTGTTAAATACCGACTATCCATTTAGCCTTTGATATATAATGGTTTTCTGTTCGAATCGCCACTATCGTACAGTTTTTAAATCTTTGATCTCAACCAAAGTTGTTAAACCCCTATCGAACTCCCGGTTAGACCCGGTCCGACCCGAGTAGGACTTAAAAACGGCTTCCAGAAAGCCACTCAGTCTGACTCCTAAAGAAGGAGAAAGAGAGAGGGGGAAGAGAGGAAGAGGAACGAAGGAAGGAAAATGGTAGGTGGATCATGAAGGTTAGATAGATTTATTTAGTGGAAAATAAGTTTCTAATAGATATATAGAAGATAAAGTCATTAAATCTTTAATTACTACTTTATTTGTATATATATTTAGAAAAAGTCTAAATATATATTTAGAAAATGGTAGGTGGATCATGGAGGTTAGATAGATTTATTTTGTGGAAAATAAGTTTCTAATGGATATATAGAAGATAAATTTTATTTCATTCATTAAATCTTTAATTACTACTTTATTTGTATATATATTTAGAAAAAGTCTAAAACGACTCAAATCGGTCGGACCCCGATCAGACCATTAAATCTCAAACCCTTTGCTTGACCGACTCAATAATTTAAACCGATTTGACAACCTTGATCTCAACCAACAACTCTTTCCCGTCAAAAAAACTCTCATAATTCCCTAATTAGTAATCACACCATCCATTCTTGTTATAATTCGTTCAACATTCCAATTCGACTTCTTTTCAAAAAAAAAAAAAAAATCATTCCAATTCGACTCAAGTGGCAATTCACTTTACATCAAACTAAATCGATACATTGATAATCAACGGTTCAATTTGTTCTAATTCCATTTTTCACTTCATTTACGTGAAGAAAAAAAAAAAAAAACGAAGTCAAATTCTTCTATTTTCCCCGTCTCTTATGTTGTTTCTTGCATAAACCTACTTACTTCTTCTTGTAACCCGACCAAAACAATAACCGATGATCCCACTCCTGCCTCCCCCCAATCCCCATTACCCCTCCACCTTTCACAATCAACAAATAATAATGCGCACGTTAGCTGTCTCCCTCCCTCCACTCTTCTCCTCTCACCCAAAATCAATTAACTTCTTTCCACACTCGAACCAAACCGAACTCGATTCATTTGCTACGGTTTTGATAAAACCAGTATTCGTAGAACCACATTCAATAATTGATAAAATTAGTTTGTGATGAAATGATTTTTTTATGGTTTATCGGTTTTCAATGGATTGTGTATGGTGTAGTCATTA
Organism: Linum trigynum; assembly: GCA_964030455.1. Lineage (NCBI taxonomy): Eukaryota > Viridiplantae > Streptophyta > Magnoliopsida > Malpighiales > Linaceae > Linum > Linum trigynum. The sequence continues at coordinate 12,450,555 of OZ034814.1, forward strand.
TATTGTTAAAAACATAATAAAATGTTGTTAAGATTAACGCTAATTTTGTATATATGCTATGACCGTCCATAAAATAAGTTGTATTATTTATGTTCTTGGCTGCAAAAAATTTTCATTTCTGTCCATACCCAAGATAAGACATGGTTTAAACTAGTGAAATCTGCGATGCCAATATTTCGAGAGCAAAATTATGTGAAAACTGAACAAATTTTGTTATCAACCCTAAATCGATCGATACAATTCAGTGATGTTTTGCTGTTACAAATAGATTATCACGAGACCTAAAATTAAAATTTCATTTTAATTTTTGTTTGTCCTGTAAAAAAAAAAAACGTAAACAAAAAAGTGAAAATCGGTCGAACCGAAACTCTGTCATAAAACGGAACCATTGCCCACTTTTTCTCCTCTACTCTGTACTCTAGAAACTCTAGTACTCTGCTCCTCTCTCCTCTCCTCTTCTCTGCCATCACTGCTCCCCACTGCCAACCATTAAAATGGATCTCAGTGCGCTCTGCTCCACCACCACCTCCGCCATTATCACCATCTAACTTCCCCTCCCCCACCTTTTCCTCCTCCCTCCGGCGATCTCATTCTCCTCATGCCTTTTCCGCCGGAGCTCTCTCTCCCTCCATAACGCCCAATTTCGTGAATCTGTGGTGGGGGGAAAAAAAATCCCCAGACGGGGAAACGATGAACCCTCTCTGCTGCATTGCTCCCGTTTCCGTCGATCGAGATCGGGCCAACCCTATTGCCGCCAAATCCGCCGCCCACCACCACTCCCATCTCGCAGCTGATTTCCCCCTTTCCGGCAATACTGTCAGTCACGCCTCGAAGCCGAGCTTCTCAGCTCAGGTCTCCTCCGCCGGCACTGAATTCGACCGGCTCTCGGCTTCTGCTGCTGCTTGCCGCGACGGGGAGGAATCGATCGATTTGAAGGGGAACAATGTCGGCGCGGTGGCGGGGATTCTTTACAAATGGGTCAATTACGGGAAAGGGTGGAGGTCGCGGTGGTTCGTTCTCGAAGACGGCGTGCTGTCTTACTATAAAGTTCACGGCCCTGACAAGATTTCGATTGGCTCCGGGAGGGGGAAAGGCGTTCAGGTGATCGGAGAGGAATCGTTGAGGTTTGTCAGGAAAGCGAATTGGAATAGAAGCAGCAGCAGCAATCGGTTCCCTGCTTTGGCTTCCAGGCAGTGGAAGCCGTTCGGCGAAATCCATTTGAAGGTACATTTATTGAGGAAAAAAAAAAATACTTCTTCTTGTTCCTTTCTCCATTGTCATTTTCGGATTTCCCCCCCTTTCCTCTTTCCCCTGGCTTTTCACCGCTTCTTTTCTTTGTCTACTTGCTGCACTTGGAACTTAGTGAAATGGTTTAGAAGGTTGAGAACTCCTCTGTTGGAAGCCATTGTAGGAGAAAATATAAGGGTAGATCAAATGTGCAGGAATTTGCTGATCTCAGAAGGAAAGTTTAGATTTTTTCTTGCAGTGGATACTGCTAGAGTGTTAGTCATACGTGTTTCATGGCTTCAGCTTGCTGAGTTCTCTCTTTCTCTATGGACTTATTTTGGGTTGTAGGTTTCTTCCGTACGAGCCAGTAAGTCCGATGACAAAAGGCTGACGATATTCTCTGGAACAAAGACACTTCACTTGCGCTGCATCACAAGAGATGATAGAGCTGCATGGCTCGATGCTTTGCACACAGCTAAGGATCGGTTCCCCAGGGTGTTGACCAGCACTGACTTCTCCTCGGCTGAAGATGTAGTTGTCTCGACTGAGAAGCTGAGATCACGGTTGCTGCAGGAAGGAGTTGGTGAAGTGGTTGTTAAAGACTGTGAGGCTATTATGCTCTCCGAGCTGGACGAGCTTCAAAACCAGATGAGGTCTCTGCAAAGGAAACATGCCATTCTTTTGGATACCTTAAGGCAATTAGAGGTTCGGTGCCCTCAATTTTGAACATTGCCTAATGCCTTTTCTTTTTCGTCTCTTGCTTGAACATGATTTGGTCTCCTGTGCTTTGCTTAACAGACAGAGAAAATAGAGTTGGAAACTACAGTAGTGGATGAGACAAAAGAGCGGGAGTCATATTGTGGACAAGTAAACAGAAGATTCAGTGGTCAGTTGTATGCTTCATGATCTTTAGCATTGCCATGTTATACCTTACTATTTCTTACGATATCGGAATTGATTGTCTATATTTGTGTAATAGTTGATGTTGAATGAAGACCCCTTTGACCATTCTGTTATTGCTACTTGTATGTGAAGCTTGTTGATGGTTCACTTAGTTAGGTTGCATGTAAATGTGAAAGGTTCGAATCTGTTATAAGCTGACATCACAGTAATCAACCTTGCTTGGTAACCAGCAGTTGTTCTCGGTGATTAAGTGACTACATAGTTTCTGACGAAGTCATTGTTTCTTGTTTGAATATGGTACGAAACCCATGTTTTTCAGCCATATCTATTTTCAGAATACACAATATGAATTATTTTGGAATTGAAGATTTCAGCAATACATCCAATTGTGTGGGGTTAACCATTGGAATCCAACAAACTAAACACTGTATTCTAGACATTTCACATATCCTTGTATTCACATCTACAATATGTGTATCTTCTTAAAATTCATGTCTGCGATACACGGTGCTACAAAACGACGGAACGAGGACACATGTGCCTAGCATTAGAGCTCTGTTTTCATATTCAGTATTTAGTTTCTTTATTTCTGCATGGTAAAAGTCCTCCTGGTGGCTCATCTTCAAAAAGTGTAAAATATATGCTGATATTCATATGTTTCCCTCTTTGTCTTAGATTTCTATTCGGTGATGTCAGAAGGCAGTGCTAGTGACTCGGATGCTGACAACGAAAGTCAAGAAGATGGGATGGGTGCTGAAACTGATGAAGAAGACAGGAAGTTCTTTGACACAAACGATTTCTTGTCTGTTGATGCTCTAATGAGAAGCACTTCGTATAGGAGTACTAGGGATTCAGTGGGGAGTGCATGTATACATGACAAGGACGTTTTTTGCTCTGATCGCTTGCAACACATTCAGAAGGATAATATTGTGACAACTGAATATCCATTGGTTAAGAGACGAGACAATTTGCCGGAACCAAAGGAGAAAGAGAAGCCCGTTGGCCTGTGGTCCATTATCAAGGACAACATCGGGAAGGACTTGTCTGGAGTTTGTCTTCCTGTATATTTTAATGAACCAATATCCTCCCTCCAGAAGTGCTTTGAGGATTTGGAGTACTCACATTTGGTCGATCAAGCATTGGAATGGGGAAAGCAGGTCAGGATTTGCTTAGCTTTTGCTTTCGTCTAACATCTTGATTACCGTGCATCATCTAAGACTCATTACTTTTCAGTTCATATTTACATGGGCTTTATGCTGTCCAGGGGAATGACCTGATGAGAATTCTGAATATTGCGGCTTTTGCTGTATCTGGGTATGCCTCAACGGAAGGCCGCCAATGTAAGCCGTTCAACCCTCTACTTGGAGAGACTTACGAAGCTGATTATCCAGATAAAGGCCTGCGTTTCTTTTCTGAAAAGGTCTGCCTCTCGCATATCCATACCTTACCTAATCCATGGTATACTTAATCAGATTCAGCATCTTGGAATCATGGGTTTTTTGGCTGATTGATTCAGTAATAATAGTTGTAGAAATCTATAGGGTTGATAAATTTTTTGAGGGGACTGTTGTAAGTGTAGTGTGGATGGGATTCATAATTAAATGTGAAGTATCAATATGTCATCTCTTGTAATATTAAAAAAGGATAACATGGTTTAAGTGGTCTGATGGACTTCCCAATTTTAGGTGGTGGGGTATGATTTACAAATGGATAAAGTGCATTATTGTATTTTGGTGAGCCAAACAATTGATTTAATAATAATCCACCCACTCTGGATTTTGGGCATAATTCTGCACTAGAAATCCATCAGTCAAACGACCTCATTGTATTGCATTGTCCTGCAAGTAGATGACAACTACGTGATCTCTATTTCAGCACCAGGAAAATAGGTTGATGAGCTGTTTGTTGTATTCAGGTCAGTCACCACCCAATGGTTGTCGCCTGCCACTGTGAGGGAAGAGGGTGGACATTCTGGGGAGACTCCAATCTAAAGGGCAAATTTTGGGGGAGGTCTATTCAACTCGATCCCGTCGGCATTCTCACGCTTCGATTTGAAGACGGTGAGACCTTCCAATGGAGCAAAGTGACGACGTCTATATACAACATCATTCTAGGCAAACTGTACTGTGATCACTACGGCACCATGCGAATCAAAGGCAGTGGCACCTACTCCTGCAGACTGAAGTTCAAGGAGCAGTCAATCATAGATCGAAATCCCCACCAGGTAATCTTCATATCCGCGAACAAACAAATACAACAACTATTGAGGTTCTGTTTAGAGCTTTTGAGAATCTCGACTAACTCCAATGTTTGGCCTGTCTTGTGGTTTTTGAAACCAGAAAACTCATGGGGAAAAATTGCGCCAAACACAGTGATCTCACATGGAAACATATGTGTTTTCTCCTTGTCCTTGCAGGTTCATGGATTTGTACAGGACAATAGGACTGGACAGAAGGTGGCAATGCTGGTTGGGAAGTGGGACGAAGCGATGTACTATGTGCTGGGAGATCCGACAACGAAGCCAAAGGGTTATGACCCAATGACGGAAGCCGTCTTGCTATGGGAGAGAGACAAATCAGTCACCAGAACGAGATACAACCTCACTCCCTTTGCCGTAACTTTAAACGAGATCACTCCTGGATTGTCGGGCAAATTGCCACCCACTGACTCTAGATTGCGGCCAGATCAAAGGTTCCTCGAGAACGGGGAGTACGAGTTGGCAAATGCAGAAAAGCTGAGACTTGAGCAGTTACAAAGACAGGTATGGTATATTCTCCTTTCCTTGATTGACTCCTTTCCATGATTGACTCACTCAATGAAGCTAAGCGCGCTGCATAGTCGGTCCGGTCAAGGATCAGACTGAATCAACATAAGAACTGATAAAAAATAGAAGGAAAGCGAGGATCGTAATCGAAGAAAGCACATTCTTTCTCAGTTTCGATTCGGTTCACATTCAATGCAAATCTTGCTTTGGTTCGAGTTAGTCCACACCTGAACCAAGTTGATTTAATACAAATCATGCTTTGGTTCGAGTAGGTCCACACCTGAACCAAGTTGATATAATACAAATCATGCTTTGGTTCGAGTAGGTCCACACCTGAACCAAGTTGATTCAATGCAAATCTTGCTTTGGTTGTTGCGCGTATAAGAAGGCGAATGTGCCAAGTTTTAAGCTTTGTTATCGTGTAAGTGCAGGCAAGGAAGGTGCAAGAAAGAGGATGGCAGCCGAGGTGGTTTCGGAGAGACGAGGAGGGTTGTTATCATTACACTGGTGGGTACTGGGAAGCTAGAGAGAGGAAGGATTGGGATGGGATCCCGGACATATTTGGCCAAACCACCACTGCAGTCGATTCAACCTCGTCCTCTTCTTCGACAGAAGAAGAGTAGGCAAGCACTAAGCAGAACCAGCTGTGTTATGGTGTGTAACTTAATTAGGCTGTAGGCTCCACGTTTTGGCTTTCTAGCTATTCTTTTATGTTCCATATCTTCCTTCCCTTTGGTGTCTGTCTGTGAATTGACCTCGACAATGCCCCCGTAGTAGCGTTCCCATGGACATTCTGGTAGGAGGGAAATCTTGGTCTGCCACAATCAGTCCAGACCCCATTCCATTCCATTTCAGTGATATTTATTTCAGACTATCCAACATGAAGTTAGAACTATTTTAGGTATGAAGGGATGACGAAAATCAGAATGGATAGAACATGAACTGAACGGATACGGACAAAAGGCATAGGTTGCATGTAATCCCATCTGAAAATGCCCGATCATAAGCAATTCAAAACTAGGCGCTCGCGAGCACTATGCCTAGATATACTTTTTTCATACCATTCTTGTAGATATCATTTGAAAATGTTAGGAATGAAGTTCATGGTACCTACTTGTCAAAATGCTGAATGAAGATCATGGTACATAATTGTACAGATTGACATCCCGACTAAGACTCTGTTTTCGTAATAAATAGTCGATGCTCATTGCAATGAGGAACCAAAATTTCAAAAATTTGCAAGGGAAACGAAACTCAGGTTCGTTCATGTCACATGTCATGCTCATTTCCATGCTTTCCTGCCGCGGAACTGTTTACCGAGGCGATCGACCTTCTTCCGCTTCTCCACTTGAGACTTGGCTATCTTGTGTCTCTTTGCAGCCAGAGGCATCTTCTTCTTGTGCTCCTTCTGTCGATTGCTCATGCCACCAGTCTGCTCCCAGAACCAATCATATTATAATTACTTGCAGATTTAAGATTCGTAAAAAGGAAATAAAAACTCAAAATGATCAGGCACATACGTACCTTGTTCTGTTTTATAGCAGTTCGAGACTGGTACTTAACCCTATCTTCCCTTCCGGCTTTCACCAGTGCAAGTCTTTGTTCCTTGTTTAGCTTGTGCCGGATGTGAGCCTGATTGAAGTGAGGAAGCAAAGATTGTTAACATCTAAACAGACTTACATAATAGTTCATGCAAGATCGAATCAATTAGAAGTGTTTTGTTTTGTCTTGCCTCGAGCTTGCTAGGGTCCAGAGGCTTTGTCGGGTCAGAGGTTGACTGCTTGAAACCGTGCTGACCCAAAGCACGTTTCGCCGCCTCCTTGGCCTGGAAAGTCCAACAAAAAGCATCAAGGATTTGCAGATATGGAAGAGGGCTATGAATCAAATTTCACTTCCAATCTACATTCATCTAAACCTTGAACATACCTTCAGTTGCTTAATCCTTCGGAAGTCCTCATTAGACAGAATACCGTCTTCTCCTTCGTCCTGTTGAGGTTTAAACTTCTCTTCTGCCAATCTTTTTAGAGCTCGGAGACTCGAGTCAACAGAGGCAAGTAGTTTTTCATCCACATCAGATCGCTTTCTCTTATTTGACTTCGAATTGCTTACTTCAGCACCATCATTTGCATCATCCATTTTCTCAGAATCACCATTATTTTCATCTCCTTCATCATCTCCTTCATCACTGCTAAGATCACTGTCATTTTCATCCACACTGTTCTCACTCTCGCCATCATCTGAGCCGATTAGTAAATCATCTTCGTCGTCACTTCCTCCATCCTCATCTTCCGTACCATTTGCTTCCTCTTCGTCACTTGCAGCCGGCACACCATCATCATCATCCTCAGAGCCATGGAATTGAGATTCGTCATCTCTATCATCGTCAGTTTTATCATCACTATCAGAATTATAATCACCTTCTAGCAATTCGGTTCCAGGAACTGCACAGGCAACATGATTTTCTCCATATGCTTTTGGCCTTGCCTTTGGGTTTACTGGTCGACCTCTATCCTTTTTAACCAAAAGTGAAGGACAGACCTACAAAAAGTAGATGAAAGGAGGAAGGACGGGGGAAAAATAAGTAACTTCTACAAAAATGGACTTGAAAGCTAAAACAAACAAAATGTCTTCATTCTTCAATCTGACATTCTAGAACTACTATTCACCCTAAATGTCACAAATTATTAGAACTTAGAAGTCACCTCACTGATATAATCTCACTTGGCATCCTTGAAACAATAAATCTTCGCAGTTGTATTAAAATTAGGTATTCCCCAAAATTCACCCATCTCTTTCTTATTAACAAACTATGACTATCTATCAATTCAAGAAGGCAAAAAAAAAAACTATCCATCATCTCATCAATCACTTTTTTATTACTGAAACACCTCATCAATATCAACTCAACCCTTCTAACACATTAACACCCAACCAAATACATTTTTACTTCACTTTACTAAAATTCTAAAACAAGTACCTCCTTACGTTTTACCAAAGTAATCTACACACTGAAGTTCATACCTCTCTGAACAAGACCATGAGTGAACGAGCAGCAGCAGAAACGGCCTTCTGATGTTCTTTCTTGTATAACACAAGATCCTGGAGCAAGTCTTCAGTCATCAACTACACACCAAAAATAAAGAATTGATTTTCATTAGTATTACCTTCTTATAGCGCCTATCCAAGCAGAAAAAAAAATACTAACAAGATAGAAAGTTTGGTAGGGGGGAAAGCACTTACCAAAGGCATCCGTACACATATTTCCCTGATGACATTAAGTCCAACAGCAATTGCCTAAAGAAGCAAGCAACAGCCAGTTAGAAAACTACTGCAGCCAATTCACAAGAGACAATTAAACAAATAACACAGCTTTCAGAAATGGTACCTCTGGACGGGAACCATCGTGTATAAACTGATTTACAATTTGCCTAAATAAAGGTTCAACCGCATCAGGAGGCACCTGCAAGGCAAAGTGTTTGCACAGTTTAGACAGGACAAATATTCCAAGAAACAAAGACAAGTTTTCTCTGGATCACTCATCCATGTAAAAACTGCATTACCAAATCATGACAGGCCTGAACAGCTGTGGCAAGCAAGTTTGTGATCTCACGCTGATGTGGCTGCAGAAGAGAAAGAGACGGTTAGGTTACCATTTGCCATCGGAACAATGCAGAAAGGTTTCAATAAAGGACCAGTCAAGTTTCTTACCTGACAATATCTCTGTAGGAAAGGATAGAAGTTCAGCAAAATCAAATGGTGAAGTCCAATAGTACGAGCAATAACTTTCATCAACATCATCTTAATCTGAGGCCAGAAGTATATCATCAGCAAAATGGAGTTTATGTTTTCTCACAAAAAAAAAAAAAAATGTAAACAAGATTCACACAATACCTCAAAACGCTCATTGCAAGTCTGAAGACGAGAAAGAAGTTTCTCGGCAAATCCCTACAAGAAAAGAAATTTTCCATTTAATCCAACATACAGATTTCCAAGAATCATAGGGCAATAAGGATAACAATAACCTGAGCATCCTTGAGATGGTTAAGTGGTGAATAATAAGTCGAACTATTTTTCTCAGAAGACAACCGCTGCTGCCTTTTCATGCTACGAATGGCACGCTGCAGCTTTGCTTTCTTTTTCTTCTTACTAGCTGAAGTACCTGAATGATTTGCCTGTCACATAACTCAAAACAATTCAGCTATGATCTTGTCATAACAAACTAATTGTAGATAGTTCAACCAAAGCACACAACATCATCATAACCTATTCATCAAGTCACCTTGTAAACAGCCTCTTTACTAATGACAATATGAGCATTTTGGGGATTGGCCTCATCATCACTGCTCAAATCATCGCAGTCACTGTCGTCATCCTCTTGAATCTTTTCATAATCCAGTACAAACGACAGAGCGGCAATCATGATTCTGATAGATCGAAGAGCAACCATATTAATATATTGTTTAATCAACGCTAAAGAGATTTAAATGTTTCACCCTGCTGATAGAAAAAGACATGTATTAAAGTTCATACCTTGATGAAGAATGGAAACAAGCCATGCAAATTGCATTTGCTGTTCTATCATCAAACCAAACCTTCCTCCTATGAAGCTCGCACAGAGTATTGAGCGCCCTTTTTGCCAATGCTTCATCCTCTTGCTGTTAACACCGGAACCCAAGAAAGAACAACTCATCATCTCAATAACAAAATTACTTCCAAGCAATATACAAACTAATATCAGCAGCTTGAATTGAAGGAGCAAGAACCTGTAACATTGTAAATAGGATATTCTGAAGAGCCCGATTCTTGGTCTCATTCTTATGCTTCTTGTTCATGCGCTTAATACTTTGAATGACATGGGTGAAAGCCAATTTCCTCAAGTTCCTATCTCCCACAGTTTGAAGCTCCATAAACAATGCCAAAGTCTCACTAATTTCAACCATCTGGAAATCGAGTAGCGTCCTAAAATAAGCACTTTGCAACCAAAATTTCACCGACAAAAATTCAAATTAAAATCAAAGCAGGCGCCGACGATTAAACCGTACCTGTCGATTGACGAGGAGAATAAGAGCTTGAGTAACGTGGGCTCTCAATCCAAACGGTAGAGACCGCGCCGACGACTTGAGGAACTCGACGAGCTGCCGGGGGAACTGGGAGAGCTGCTTGGCGTAGAACGGCGCGACGTGAGCTAGGAACAGAGTGCGGTCACCGAGCTCCTTAGAGATGCTGGCGTCGGCGCAGGCACCGGAAGAGAAACTGATAGCGGCCTGCTGCTTGAACAGGTCAAGAGCAGAGATGAATTGGTTGTAGATGAGACCGAGCTCCGTCGTGTAACCTTCAGGGTCGATCTTCATTTTGGATTGGAGTAACGGAAGGCTTAGCCTCTCGGAGCTCTTACCGGACGCAGAGAGCGACTCCAGCATCATGCCGGAGGCTAGAAGGTTTCCGGCCGACATTGGTGTTTGAAAGAGAAGGTTTCAGTCGGCGGTGGCGCAAAATTCGAAAGAGTGATTCCCTGACGGTAGGTTAGGATGGAAGGAGAGGAGATGGTGATGGTGGTGGCGAATGGCGATGCGGAACTCTTGGGCCGTTTGGGTTGGGCCCAGAGATACAAATCTCACTTCATCAGCCTGAACTGAGATTTGTCGCTATAGTCGAGTGTAAAAAACGGGCCAAGGTTGGACCAAAAAGAGCTGGTTAGACTTTTCAAGGACAAGTCCTAACCTGATCACTGTACGGGCCCTGAGCCAAGTTAGCTTTGGATGTTGACGGACTTTGCGGGTAACCTCACCCACAAATATAGAATTATGCTACCCACAACCCGTTCCGTGGTGGGTAGTAGTTAACCACTATCCGCTACGGGTTTGTTGTGGATACCCACAAAAATTTTATCATTAAATAAAATAATATGGTAATTAAATAATGAAGTTGTGTTTCTTCTCACACAAAAACAAAAACATACATAAAAGAAAGTTAATAAAGTGTTAAATAAATTATAAATCTAGAATACAAGAGATTAGTTAGTGTAAATTCAAAAGAGATGGATTTCGAAAGAGATTTGAAGATAACGGAGAGGTGGAGTGACCCGTTACCAGACAAACATCGTTGCATATCACGGCTCCTCTGATGGCAACAACAACAAAACACAAAAGTGGCTCGATAAGTGGAGGCACCCGCTTTTAATGAATAGTTTATTATCCACTCTCGATCATAGTCTTGTATTGTTTGTAGCTAGTTGCATGTTGTGTTGTTCGTGAGTTCATGGAGAAATGGAGATGAGTTTGGGTATCGAACTAACCTTTATAGATTATTTCCCTCTTCTAACGAATCGATTAATTTATCTGACTATATCTATGGACTTTGTTTTGTTATAAAATAAACATATACCTCACGGATAATGCTTATTTGATAAAAGTATCTCACATGAACATTGCGTATTGACTTGGTTTTGTTTTATAGAATAAGTACGTATTTGATTTAGTAGCTACCTTAATTATTAGTCTTCCAAGTTTCACAAAATAATATAACTAATGTGGGTTTTGTGGGTAAACTGTTGTGGGTAGTAGTTAACCACTAACCACAAAAATCAATATTTTGCTACCCACACCCAACCCACTATCCACAAATTGTGGGTATGGATATCCACAAAGTGTGCGGTTTAGTGCGGTTTGCGGGTTACCCGCAACCCGCAAACCAAACTTCCTAGTATCTAGCATGTTTGCATCCTCCAATTGAAGACGTGGATGTGGATAGGTGTTGATATGATCCCACTTGGATCAATCAACAATTCAAAATTACTTACCAAAGAAGTCATCTCAACTCACATGAAGAATTCTGATTTTTGGCCAAGTGTTGAAACAGTTTCAGGTAGACTACTTTGAAAGCTTGTATCTCACAAATGGCTCAATAAAAATGGGAGATTAAGAGCTTGTTTTGAAGATAATGTTATTATCTTTACATTGGTATGTTTTGGAGCTCAAGGAGATGTCTGGAAGGTCACTTTCAAAGCCCATCAAAAGGCTACCTCAAAACAGGAAAACTGCCTGAATTTGGCTAAGGCAGAAAACTGTTTTGAGATACCAACTTTGAAGGCCTATATCTGGAGATTGGAGAATGATCTTGGGCGGATTCAAGTTGGAGGTGAAATAGGAAGTTTTCTTCTACGGAGGAAAGGAATTGGTTGAGTTTGAATCAACCTAGAAGACCATTTTCGAAGGGCTCAATGATGCTATGAAGCCTGTTTTCCTAGGCAGACTTGCTTGCGTTTTAAGTCAGTTTCTTGGCCAGCAAGTTACCTTGTTTTACACAAATTATTTAGCCTTTTTCTGTTCTAATTAGTTTTCTTGTTCATCTAGGTTTGTATTAGGTTTTCTTGGCTATAAATAGCCTTGTATTTTCGTTGTAAAAATTCAGACTTTGATTAATCGAAAAACAAACCCTTTGGTTTTGTGCAAGTTGCGACTTGTTTGAGTTTGGTGGATTCCAAACTTGTGAGCTTTGTATCGATTGAATATTCTCTTCAATCGTGGTCGAGAAGCTACCCTTTTATACCATACGAGCTTTCCCCAGGTGTGGAATTGTCCGTTGGTTCCGTTTTATCCCAAGTTCGTATTAAGAGCGCTTCGTTCTTGATTCGAGCTCAATCGATTCTTCGATTGAGTCGTTTGCTGCGTTACTTTGGTAAAAATACACCCCCCAGGGTCGTATCAAGTGGTATCAGAACCCCGTTATACACAAGGGCATAGGAGAAGAAGAACCTACTATTTCGTACAAGCAGATTCTCGAGTTCCAAAACAGGACAGCCCCTGTTTAAGTTTTGCAGCTGCTGTTTCGTGAGAAATTTCAATGGAAAACTCCCTTCAAGCAAAGGAGTTGTTAGAGGGCAGTAAGGAGGAGCAGCATGCTCGATATTGTGGCCAAGAGAAGTCCAAAACAGTCGTCATCAAGCATAGAGAGTCCGACGAACAGCGGGATAACTTATTTCACGAGAGATGCTTCATCGATGGGAAATTGGTGTCACTCGTGATCGATGGAGGGAGCTATGCAAATATCATAAGTCTGGACGTCGTCAAGAGGCTTGGATTGACAACTCAAAGACATTCCCAACCTTACCAAATCAGTTGGATCAACGAACATGGAACGATCAATGTGACGAAACAAGTGTTAGTTCGTTAATCTCGGACAGTACGAGGACGAGGTTCTGTGTGACATTGCACCAATGCAAATAGCTCACCTATTGCTTGGTAGACCGTGGCAATTCGATCGAAAGGTTACACATGAAGGATGGACGAATTATTACAAGTTTCAGCACCAAGGTAAGAAGTTTGTTTTGAAACCGCTTTCTCCGGATGACGTTTACAATGATCAGAAGCAGATGGAGGCGAAACGAAACATGGGAGGGGAGTCTGGAGCTCAGATGTGGGTGCAAAGGCGTATCGGATTCAATTTTATGAGCTTTCAAAAGCTCCAAAACAAAGTTCCAGCGTTAGAAGCACTTGGCTGCCACGATCTCTGTTCTACCCCTGCAAAACAGAGCTCCGAATGTAGCCACGATGTCGACAAAGACAAGGGAAGATCGAGGTCCGAGATCACCACAGATGGCTTCCTCAAGGTCGAAGGAATTACTACGAGTCAAATAGAAGCTCCATATCGAGTTGATGGCGATCAAATTTCCCCTTCGACCAGCTGCCCAGAACTCTGCTCGCCGGTGACGATGGCACAGAGCAAGAGAGAGAACGAATGGGGTGGACTCACTGGCGATCATTCGAAACCGAACACCAGTTTCGAAACATTCAATCCTACCCCAGGAATGTCAGGAGTACATTCATTTGATGTGATCAAACCTGAATTTGAAGAATCAAACAGTCCAAAAGTGCCTCTGTTCGTGACGCAAATGGCCAACGAGGACCCTCTCTTGGGTGAAGCAACCCAGATCGATTCGACCCAATTCGGCGCTACAGAAACATCAAGGGAGATCCTAGGAACGTGTCTAAGCAATCAATTCATCTTGACGCAGCCTGAATCAGAAATGCCCAAATTGAAATTTTTTGGAAGAAAGTTTGAAGAAGAAAAGAACGCATCGATTGGAGCGATTGGGAGCGAATCGGCGAAAAAGAAGGCTTTGGACAAGTTTATGGAGGTCCAAGGAAGGAGTAGGGACGATCAATTCGTCTTGGAAAAGCCGAAATAAAAAAATGCCCAATTCAATTTTGGGGTCGCCGGTTTCTGGAAATTGTTCGCCGGTTTCTGGGTTTATGTCGCCGGAAACTGGGAAATTTGAACTTCCCGACGGCGGGAAACTCGACGATGACGATTGGCAACGTTTCGGGCAGGTTCGAAGCCTAGAATTGGATGAGGTCGCTTCCTGGAATCAAGGCGAATACGACGATAGCCTTGAATTGAGTCGAGAAGGCGTTGAGCATAAATGCCCAAATTCGAAGAAGTCGCCGGAAAACTCAAAGTCACCGGATTCTGGAAAATCTTCGTCGGAGTTCGAAAATGTGCACGAACTGATTTTGGGTCCAAATTTTGTGGATTATAGTGTGACAGGTGAGCCTTGGAGTCCCACGACACGGCTGAAGTTGACTGAAGAAGGATTTGAAGCTTCAAATTTTATGCCGAAAATTGAGTTTGAGCAACCTACTTTCGATCCACTTTGGGATCAATTCTGTGACGTTTTTGACAAGAAGAAGCTTCAACCTTTGAGGTCAAAGCTTTTTGAAGAGGGGGAGCCTGATATGATCCCACTTGGATCAATCAACAATTCAAAATTACTTACCAAAGAAGTCATCTCAACTCACATGAAGAATTCTGATTTTTGGCTAAGTGTTGAAACAGTTTTAGGTAGCCTACTTTGGAAGCTTGTATCTCACAAATGGCTTAATAAAAATGGGATATTAATATCTTGTTTTGAAGATAATGTTATTATCTTTACATTTGTATGTTTTGGAGCTCAAGGATATGTCTGGAAGGTCACTTTCAAAGCCCATCAAAAGGCTACCTCAAAACAGGAAAACTGCCTGAATTTGGCTAAGGCAGAAAACTGTTTTGAGATACCAACTTTGAAGGCCTATATCTGGAGATTGGAGAATGATCTTGGGCTGATTCAAGTTGGAGGTGAAATAGGAAGTTTTCTTCTACAGAGGAAAGGAATTGGTTGAGTTCGAATCAACCTAGAAGACCATTTTCGAAGGGCTCATTGATGCTATGAAGCCTGTTTTCCTAGGCAGACTTGCTTGCGTTTTAAGTCAGTTTCTTGGCCAGCAAGTTTTCTTGTTTTACACGAATTATTTAGCCTTTTTCTGTTCTAATTAGTTTCCTTGTTCATCTAGGTTTGTATTAGGTTTTCTTGGCTATAAATAGTCTTGTATTTTCGTTGTAAAAATTCAGACTTTGATTAATCGAAAAACAAACCCTTTGGTTTTGTGCAAGTTGCGACTTGTTTGAGTTTGGTGGATTCCAAACTTGTGAGCTTTGTATCGATTGAATATTCTCTTCAATCGTGGTCGAGCAGCTACCCTTTTATACCATACGAGCTTTCCCCAGGTGTGGAATTGTCCGTTGGTTCCGTTTTATCCCAAGTTCGTATTAAGAGCGCTTCGTTCTTGATTCGAGCTCAATCGATTCTTCGATTGAGTCGTTTGATGCGTTACTTTGGTAAAAATACACCCCCCAGGGTCGTATCAGGTGTACTACCGTTGGGACTAGAATGAATCTCGTAAGCAAGGATCCTAATAACCTAATTACTAATGGACCAATATGCTACGAGAAGAGCTATCGTGATAATTTGCAGAGCAATACACTCCGCCTCAAGACTAAAAAATAGATCGAAATTGTTATGTTTAACTTAGGTGGAAGCATATGCATACTCCTCTCACCCTGATTTTGAATGCAACAACTATCGTTGGAGATGGGTATTAATTAAGGGGTCATTTGGTAGTTGTGATTGTTAGAGTTGTGTTTATTCATGGTCGTTTGATTTTGGTGATAGTTTGGTTGGGATAGTTACAATGCATGTATTGTCCACAATGCATCATTTTTTTGAATTTTCTACACAAACAATACATGCATTGTTTGCTTGATGTGATGGAAACTATCACTCAAAATGAGTGATAGTACTATCTCTACTAAAACTTGAGAATGGTGAGATAGTTTTGAGAAGATTGTTGGGGTCGTTTGGAAGTTGCGTGTTGAATACTAAAAGAACTATCACCAAAACCAAACAATGTAAAGTACATTATATTATTTTCCTTAATTGCATGTATATTACAATACATGCATTGTCCACAAATCCACAATACAATGTTTGGAAGTGTCAAAGTGTAAAACAATGCATGTATTGTTTAGGTAGGTCCCACCAATAATCACAAAAAATGATGCATTATACAATCTCAACTAAAAGTTGAGATTGTTGATTTTAGATTTGTGTCCACTTTTTCTTTCCATTTATATCTCTATTAGTTTTTGTCTTATACTAAAAGTTGAGGATAATGTGACATTTTCACATAAAGTAACTTTATGTTTGTCAATACATAATGTAGAATCTCATCAACCAAACAATGTATTATTAAAATGCATCAATTGTACCAATACATATATTTATTTTGTTGTGATTCATTACAATGCAACGACTTAACATTCGCAACTTCCAAACGACCTCTAAATGAGTTGATCAGCATATTTTAGGCGAGAACTTACTCACTGACAATATATAGTATTGGGTGGGTTGGATGGGTGGGACTTGCACAAATTTGAAGATTTGTCTTCGAATTGATAACAAACACTATTCAGACAATTTTCACGATATTTTCTTGTAGAAATTATTCGGTGGAGATTGTAGTTTTCCCGACGAGAAAATGTAGATGGACAGAATTGGATTTTGCACTTTTGACTTCCAAACAAACGATTAAACAACACACTTTACACCTCTTTGAACAAAGTTCAAACAAGGGTGTTCAATGTTTTGATGAACTACGAGGCGAATCTACATTAAATTAGCCCTACTTCTATGGAGGTTCAGTGAGGGCTCCAGAACTATGACTATGGCTAAAATCTGCAGAGGAAAAGAGAAAATGATAAAACTTGACAAGTGGTGTCGAGTTGTGATTTTTGCGAACCCTTCCTCTATTGTCTTCACCTCTTATTTGTAGCCACAAGAAGTAACTGCTTTCAAAAAACTGCTCTGTTGATGTGGAGTGATGGTTACTCTCTTCAACTGCTCCACTGATTCCCTAACGACGGTAGTGCCCACCTCTTGAAACTTCACTCCCTACTCTTGGTATCTTCTTCGTAACTTTGCTTGTCTGCAGAGAAAAATGGCTAAGGCGTGAAAGGGTGACCCATTGCCACTTGACTCCACTTTGTATAATCACCTCATGGGGTTGTGAGGGGGGTGTAAGTTGATCACCACCCCCTGATCACCTCATGGGGGTGTGTGTTGATGGCCACCCCCTTGACCACACCATGGGGGTGGCTTTTTGTCATCCTCGTTATCTTCCATACTTAGCCAAATTTCTACCCTACCTTATCACATCCCACCATCCAACTTCACCATACTCCCTCATGTCATCCTAGGGGGTTGTGCTGGCTACTCCATGACCACGCCATTGGGGGGGGGGGGGGGGGCAGTATGATGTTCAACCCCCTCGGCACATCATATGGTACCCACCCCCTTACCACGACATAGGGGTGGACGGATGGTGGCCACCTCCCTTGGCACCTCCTGGGGATGGCTGGATGGTGGCCACCCCCCTTACCACGTCATGGGGGTTGGCGAATGATGGCCACCTCCTTTGCCACCTCCTGGGGGTGGCGGTATGGTGGCCACCCCCCTCGGCACCTCCTGGGGGTGGCTCTAACACTTAGCCAAATTTTGCGGTGTATGGCACGCGTGATGGCATGGAGTAATGAGCACAAAAACCCAATCCGCGTGGCCCACCTTAATTGATTTTAATTGTTATAATTAAGTTGGCCTTATAAAGCCAATTAATTCCTTATTTTTTAACCAATTTGGTACAAACTGAGTTCTTATGAGTAAACAATTGCCCCACAACTTAGTGTATAAAGATTATACACTAAGTTGTTGAATACAACTAACCACTTGATTTCAAGCACCAACGTTATTATGGCACCCTCATCAAACCATAGAGAAAAGAAAATTCTCATGCGGTCACGATTTGGCTTAAAAAAACCCAATAAACACAAGTCATTATCACCCAAATGATAACGTGAAAAGCTTGATAAAGCATTTTTTCTTTTTCTTTGCATCCTTGTTACACTTAGCTCGCACAACCACTAGTGATAATCAACAAATCATCTTCTTGTTCCTTCGTGCAACCACTCCGCTGCGAGTTCAATTATTTCTCTCTTTTCTTTTATCAAGCCTCATTTGACCACGTACCAGACTTGATTATACCAAGAACACTTAATTCCCAAACTCGTTTAGCCTTCTCGCATTGAGCCAACCATCAATGCTCTTCACCGGCCTCATTGAATCACAAGATGGCGAGGAGGACTTAGGTTTTTTTTTTTCCTCCTACTAATCATTCGTCTAGTTGCCTGAAGGAAAGGGGAATTCTTCTCCTTAGTACATTAGGCTAACTTGGCAATCAACTGATTTATTGATTATTATGATGTCCATCAATTTGGCAACCACGCCATATCATCTCCTAACTACCATGTTTAGTTAGGATCCCTTTTTTCCTCGGTAAGTGTGATGAGTTTGGTTAGGATCCTTAGTCTCCTCCTCCTTGTGAGAGACTTCATCACCCAAATTTTTTCTTGACATAAATGATTTTTAAAATCTCTTATACAAACCATCTTGACCCCATGGTCTTTCTTCCATCTAGTTACAAACCGTGCTCCCATGCCAGTGTGACAACCAACACCCATAGTCATTCTTAAATCACCTGGCATGGTATTTTTTGAAGCTATTGAGGTCAAAATAACATCATGCCCTCCTAGTTAAACTCAACTACTATCAATCATACCCCATGCCAATCATCATAACCCCTTGTCTTGTCATGCGTGGTATTGGTTCATACCTTAGCAAAATTATAAGGTTTGGCATGATTAAGCCACCATAATGGCCTAGCGGTATCAAGACTACGCCATCCCAGGTCCCAAAGAGATGGGATGTAAGGTTTATAAGTGGCATGGTGCACTCAACACACCAAAAGAGTGTAAAGGCTCCATGAACCCAACAATTCACACTAATAACCTAATATGATGTATTAAAGTCAACGTCAACAGAGATTAGTGATTGAGGCATAGCAGTCATGGCAAGATCCTCACGTTGAAACCTATCAACTTTTACTCAAACTTGTTGTTGGGCTGCATAGTTGAGCGTACTTGGGCTTCGAGCCCAAGAGAGGTGAGTCAGCAATTAAGGCCCAATAAGGAGGCCAGGCCCGATCTAAAGACCGGGTCAGTAGGCGGTCCTTGACCGACTGCAAACCCGAGAAATAGATAAGGGCGCCTGACATAAAGCGACTGAGCAACACAGAAAGGCAGAGAGCTGTTGAAGATGCGTATCTGGTGTCAGGCAAGACTGAGCATTTATTGCCGGCCACAGGCAGCCTGCAGAAAGGCTGAAAGCCTGCCCAAGATGCCTGACATGGCCCAAAAACGCCTGCTCGAGATGCCCGACCAGGCCCAAGGTGCCCGACATAGCATTTAATGCCCCAACCACCCTCTATTTATACCTGACATAAAGCGACTGAGCAACCAGAAAGGCAGAGAGTCATTGAAGATGCGTATCTGGTGTCAGGCAAGACTGAGCATTTATTGCCGGCCACAGGCGGCCTGCAGAAAGGCTGAAAGCCTGCCCAGGACGCCTGAGATGGCCCAAAAAGCCTGCTCGAGACGCCCGACCAGGCCCAAGGCGCCCGACATAGCATTTAATGCCCCAACCACCCTCAAACCAGGTATAAATAGAGGGTGAGTGCATTAATGGTAAGACCAACCACTATCCATCTCTCTACATAAATTCATATCTCTCCCATTCTCTCTCTAACTTAAGCTTCGGAGAGTGTCCCGGGCGAACCGCTGTTTTGCAGAGTATCAGGAGTACCCCCTACATCCAAGAACAGGCACCTCGCCCCAGCTCCTCAAACCGCATAGTATCTACTAGGCACAAACAATTTGGCGCCCACCGTGGGGCAGGAGCGAAGCGCTTGAAGCAAAAGATGGAGGGGAACTTCAGAACTCCAGTAAAGGACGTCATTGGCGTAGAAAGCATCAGGGGTTTGGAAATGCCGATGGTCGAAGAAGAAAAAGATATGGAAGAACGTGTGAGAGACCAAGGGCAACAGATCACCAATATGCAAGAGAGTTTGAGCCAGATTCTCACCATGCTCAAAATGAGAGACGAGCTGGAAAGTTCTAAGATGCGAGGCGGCAAAGGCAAAGGCGTGGACGGAGAAATGCCTCCCAGCCCCCTCGCACGGAAGACGGAGAGCCCGACAGAGAGGAAGACACTGATGGCGCCCACCTTGACCTCCTCGAGGAACACTTGCGGCCCTGCTACGGGAAGCCCAAGGGCTACAACGTGCTGCACAACCCCTTGGCGAAGAGCCTGTTCAAGACCCAGGTACCATCAAATTTCTCGTCGCTCGGCCTCCCTGCCTACACGGGAAACTCATATCCGTCGGATCACTTGAGCGCCTTCATGCTCAAGATGTAGCTGATTAACGCCTCAGACGCAGATTTGTGCAAGGCGTTTCCAGTCACCTTCGGGGGGCAGTGTCGAAGCTGGTACGCGTCCCTACCAGCCGGGATAATCAAGAACTTCGAACAGTTCGCCACCCTTTTCTCTTTGAAGTTCGCATCTCAACGCAGGAGGCAACTCACGGTCTCCGCCCTCATCAACTGCAAGTAAGGAGAAGAGGAAACTCTGGCCGACTTCTATGATCGATGGAATACAATAGCTTGCGAGGTCCAGGACGTCTCAACCAGCGTGACCGCTGGGAACCTGAGAATGTCGACGCATAGCCGGGAACTAAAGAGGTCTCTCATCAAAAAAGAGCACAGCATCAAGTCATGGCAAGATCTAGACCGCGTGGTACGAAAGGCCATCTTCTTGGAATAAGCGCTTAATGCCGAGGAAGGCGCAAAGGGAGCATCAGCATCGTCGAACAAAGCGGAAAAAGGAAGGAACGGGTCGCCAAAAATGGTGCGAGTGGCATCAGCTACCGACTCACGAAACCACAGATTGTCGGGATTTCAAAGCCAGCCTCAAGTACCTGGCACCGGGAGACCTGAAAAGTCGCCTGGACACACGGGCGCACCCTAGGGAGAGAACAGAGGAAAGGGACAGGTCGCCCAGTCCAAGGAGAAGATCCCGCACGCCCAGACGTCGGAGATCCAGGTCGCCAAGGAGGGAGCGAACTCCACGCAGGGAGCGCTTGCCCCTGCCCCCGAGGCACGCCCCTCTTCATCGACATCCGCCTCGAGAAGAGGAAGAGGGTGTTGAAGTAATCACCATTGCCGGAGGACACAAGTGTCCTCGGACAGAGGGGGACCGCTTGGTACAGTGCATGAACGTGCACAGGAAAGAGCAAGTCGAGATCAGTTTCACACCCTAGGAACTGGCGCCCGAAGAGTGTGGAGAAGACCCGCTGGTCGTTTCTTTTCGCACGAAGAAGTTCAAGGTCACCCGGGCCTTAGTTGACAACGGAAGCTCAGCAGACATCCTATTTTACTCCACGCTCAAGAGCATGAAGAAGGGACTACAAGACCTCAAGCCATCCTCGACCAGCCTGGTAGGATTTTCCGGCTCCAAAGTCAGGGTTCTTGGTTCCATCACTCTCCAGGTGACAATCGGGGGCCCAGAAGTGACGAAGACGCGCCTCATGGACTTCAATGTAGCGGACTGCCCCTCCGCTTACAATGCCATATTGGGGCGCGGCTTCCTGTCAGCCTTCTCGGCGGTCCCTTCCACTTGCCATCAGATGCTTAAGTTCCCAGCTAAAGGCAGGATAGGATGCGTCCTTGGCGACTCCCAGCAAGCCAAAGAGTGCTACCAGGCTACTATCAGGAACTTGGAAGTCGACCAAGTGGACACAAGGGGAAGTCATCCGCGCCCCGAGGAAACTGAGGAGGAAGTCGCGGTCGTGTTGGACAACGATGAGCCAGAGAAGTTCAAAGATCTATTTGCTTGGACGTCGGAAGACATGCCGGGCGTCCCGCGGGAGCTGGCAGAGCACTCCCTGTTAGTAAAAAGCAAAGCCCGGCCAATACAGCAAAGGAGGAGGAACGCCTCCCTCGAAAAGCAAATGGCATTGGAAGAGGAAGTGAAGCGCTTGCTGAAGGCAGGGTTCATAAGAGAAGTGAAATACCCAACTTGGCTGGCCAACCCTGTCTTCGTGCGCAAGGCGTCCGGTCTTTGGCAAATGTGCATAGATTTCACAAGCCTCAACGCGGCCTGCCCCAAGGACGCATATCCCCTCCCCAGAATCGATCAGCTGATCGATGCAACCGCAAATCATGAAACCCTGAGTTTCCTGGACATGTTCTCAGGCTACCACCAAATACGCCTGTCAGAAGAAGACCAAGAAAAGACCGCGTTCATGACGCATATGGGAAATTTCTGCTACACAGTCATGCCTTTTGGTCTGAAGAACGCGGGTGCGACATACCAGAGGATGATCGATACAGTGTTCCAGAAACAGTTGGGCAGAAACGTGGAAGCCTATGTTGACGACGTCCTTGTCAAAAGCAAGAGAGGGGCCGATCACTTGGCCGACCTAAGGGAAACGTTCGAAACGCTCCGAAGGGAGTGCCTCCAGCTGAATCCGCTGAAGTGCGTGTTTGGAGCAAAGGCTGGAAAGTTCTTAGGATTCATGATCACCAACAGGGGCATAGAAGCAAACCCAAAGCAAATTGAGGCAATACTCAACCTGAAACCGCCACGCACGGTGAAAGAAATCCAGGCGTTCAATGGAAAGATGGCCACCCTGAGCCGCTTCATCCCGCGGTCGGCGGACAAGTGTTCGCCTTTCTTCCAAATGCTGTAGAAGTCTGCGTCCCGATTACAATGAGGACCTGAATGCGACAAAGCCTTCTTTCAGTTGACGGAACAACTGGTCTCTCCTCCCGTCCTTAGCACCCCCCTTCAATCCGAGCCACTGTATCTGTACCTGGCGGTTTCGGACCAAACGGTTAGTTCAGCCCTGGTAAGGAGGGACCCTGATGGCACAGACCATCCCGTATACTATGTCAGTAAAGCCCTCCTGCCAGCTGATAGGCGATATATGCCAATTGAGAGGGCGGTCCTAGCGGTCATCTCCGCAGCGAGAAAACTGCGCCCTTACTTCCAGCCGCATCCAATAACTGTCCTGTCCAACCTACCCTTAAAAAAGATACTCAGGAGTTTGGACGCCTCGGGAAGGATGACTAAGTGGGCGGTCGAGCTCAGCGAGTACGACATCACGTACGCGCCGCGTCCTTCTATAAAAGGGCAGGTGCTTGCGGATTTCGTAGTAGAAGGCTTTAGCCTCGATGTCACAGAGGCAGAAGAGGTGTGGCGCTTGTTCGTGGACGGAGCCGCCGGAAAAGGCGGAGCAGGTGCTGGAATTGTGCTCAAATCGCCCCGAGGAGTCATACACGAATTCTCCCACAGATTTCAGGAGTTGAAGACCAACAATGCAGCGGAGTACGGAGCCCTCTTGAGCGGTCTCAGAATCGCCATGGGAATGGGCTCCACACGCCTCCACCTCTGCTCAGACTCCTTGCTGGTAGTCAACCAAGTCCTGGAAAATTACGAAGCGAAGGAAGAGGCGCTTGCAAAGTTGGCTGACGAGGTGAGGGGCGTCCTCTCACAGTTGGAGGAATGGAAGCTAGAGCATGTCAAGCGGGAAGACAACCATCACGCGGACGCCTTGTCCAAGCTGGCCACGGCCATGGACTTCGAAGGTGATCGGTAGGTCACCATTACCAAAGAGGCCCCGCCCAGTGAGGGGTCATGGCCATCGAAGAGGGAGCGGCCGATTGGCGCTCTCCTATCGTTGAGTATTTGCAGAAGGACGTTCTGCCAAGTGATGAAACCCAAGCAAAGCTGATTAAGCGGAAGGACGCCCATTACAGCATGGTGGTAGGGCAGTTACACAAGAGGTCGTTCTCAAGCGTCTATCTTAAATGCTTGGGCCCTGCAGAGGCGGAATGGATTGTCAAGGAGATACATCAGGGCACGTGCGCTTCTCATGCAGGCACAAGAGGCCTCGAAAAGACAATCCTTTTGCAAGGCTACTACTGGCCAACGGTGAAGAAGGATGCCGAAAGGGCGGTTCGTGCGTGCCACGAATGCCAAATTCACGCCAGCAAGCAGCATCTACCCAGCGCGGAACTGAAGAGCATAACAAGCCCGTGGCCATTTGCACAGTGGGGGCTGGACCTGTTGGGTCCTTTCCCAACCGCCCCCTTGGGAAAAAAAAATATCTGGTGGTGGCGGTCGATTACTTCACGAAATGGATAGAGGCCGAGCCGCTGGACACAATCACCAGTGCCAAGATCCAGAAATTCCTCTTCAACAACATAATGATCAGGTTTGGTACCCCCAATACAATCATCACTGACCATGGAACACAGTTCGATTGCAGGCCATTCGAAAATTTCTACGCCAGGAACCGCATCACATGCAGAATGGCCTCGGTCACCTTCCCGCAAGCCAATGGGCAGGTGGAGTCGTCCAACAAACTCATCCTCAGGGGTCTGAAAAGGCGGCTCAAGGAAGCCAAAGGAGGATGGACCGCTGAGTTACCACACGTGCTCTGGGCGCATCGTACAAACTACAAGAGAGCAATAGGAGAAAGCCCATTCGCCCTGACGTATGGCTCCGAGGCGATTGCTCCCACCGAGGTCATTCTGCCCTCGCTAAGGGTCCATACATACGATCCGGAGGAAAACCACAAGAAGCTTCTCCACCAGCTAGACATGATAGAGGCAAGGAGAGACGCGGCCCTGGTGAGAACCATACAGGAAAAGCTCAAAGTTGCCAAAATCTACAACGAGAAGGTGAAGCCTCGCCAGCTTGAGGAAGGAGACATGATGCTCAAGAGGAATTTCGAGCAAAAAGAGGGGCATGGCAAGCTGGCCGCCATATGGGAAGGACCGTTCTTGGTAGCGGAAAAGTTAGGAACCGCCACATACGTGCTAGCTACCATGGAGGGGCAGCCAGTAGCCAAGCCCTGGAATGCCATTCACCTAAGGAAGTACCACAGCGAGTGAAGAAGAGTAGGCCGTAGGAATTTTGTAAGAAGTCGACGCCGCAGTTGAAGGCGCTTTTGTGAGAGTTTGGTAGTCAACACTCTTGTCAATGACTTCAGTAATTCAAGTCGCCACTGAGCGATATGTTTTTATGTTACCAATATAAGTTATTCTCATAACTCCTGACGGCTTAACACAGCTGCTAACTGCACGCATGCGCCCGCCAACCTCGCGGGGCTTAACCGCCCCAGAGCAGTAGTCGCACACACCTCGAACTTAGGCTAAAAACCATGTCACACATGGCATTCGGGAAAACTCCCTGAAGTTCCTAACTTAGAAAATAAGTGCCCATGTCTCAAACTTAGACAGGAGCTATGTCACACAATAAGACTCCCCGAAGTTTCACAAAAAAGGTCTCACCTCACAACTAGTAAACTGACCCAGAACGGTACGAAACGTTTGCAACGTAAGGATCGAAACGCCCTGTAGACTCGCACAACGCTAGGACTAACCGCTAAGCCGCCCCAGCGACAGAAGTCCAAAGGGCGTCTTTCCTCCTCAAGCGTGCTTCCCCGAAACGGGAAAAGGAAGAGGAGGCACAGATAATAAAAACCGCAAGTAAAGAATTATAGCATGTGAAGAATAGGAAGAAGGAACATAAGCATCATCCATAGAAAAATATTACAAAACCTCACCAGAAGGCGGAATGTATCAAGCGCCCCGAAGGGAGAAAGCAAGGGAAAGCAGTAGAAAAGAACACTTAGTTAAATGATCAGGAAATTAAGAGGAACCGCCTTCGGTGGGAGCGGGCTGGTTCACTTCCTCTCCAGTAGTGGTCGCAGCGGCCGCGGGCTGGGTTTCTACTTCAGAGTTGACATCATGATCACCCCAAAATTCCACCGCGTCCCAGACCGCGTTCTGATCCCAGACTACGTACGGGTGCTCGCGGCGAAACAGGTGGCGGATGGAAGCCACCGTATCCCGCAGTAGCTTCTGATACTTGGCTTCATCCACCGCTTTGAACTCATCCAAGTCAAAGAAGGATGCGCGAGCGTCCTCCCTAGCCTCGTCGAGGTCACATTCTCGCCGCGCCTCCAGATCAACCATCCTGGCCTCCAACTCATTCACCTTGTCTTGCAGCCGTTTCTCCCGCTCGGACAACTCCCGCACCTTCTGCTGAGCGCCCTCCAGCTCTCGAGCTGACTTCGCTAGATCATCCTTGGCGGTCTGCAGCTCAGCATCCTTCTCCTTCAGGGCCGCCTCATGCTCCTTAAGGATCTCGTCTCGCAACTCCTGGCGAAAACCCTCGCGCCCCTCCTTCAGCTGCTCCTCAAGCTTGAGGATTCTGGTCTCGCGGTCGCCCAGATCGTCGAGCAGGCGCTCGTTAGCCAGAATAAGTTGACTTATCCCAAATTGAGCCTGCATTCACAAAGCCAGTCAATACCATACACCTATCGAACAACGGGATCGAGAACAAGTTAAGTCACTCACCGCAAAGAAGCATCGAGCGGTTGTCCCAGCCAGATGACGAGTATCAGAAGTTGTGGGGATGGCACCCGCGACGCGCATATACTCGCTGGGAACCGCGAACCCTTCGGCAATCGCATGAAGGGCACGGCGAGCCGGCTCAGCCGAAGAAGTCACGTGCGGTGAGTACGCCGCACTGGATGAAAGCGTAGTGGTCTTCTGCTTCTTAGGGGCGACTGGCGGCTCGGAACGCTGGTCAACCATGATGCCCTTCAACTTGGGCTGATTCCCTGAGGGCTGCTCGTCCCGCACCTCCACCACGTCCAGCGGACGCTTGGTTCCGGCTCGGGCCGTGCCCTGCCCGCTGGGGACGGTCAGTTTGAGGGTGCCCGAGCGCCCCATCGCCAGCTGCGATTGGGTGGAACCGCCCCCGGTTTTAGGACCCTCCGAGCCAGCAGGACCGGAGACAACGGCCGCAGGGGAACCACTCGCCGCTACCTTTGGCGGCCTCGCCGAAGACGCGTAGCGCCGGATACCTGAAAAGTGAATACATAAGTAAAATCATGAGCGAGCTACATCCCATCAAGGTCTAGGAGAACTAACTAACCGTGAAAACGCTGCACAATCTTGAGAGCGTTATCATGCCCGTGCGGGGGAAACTGAAACTGGACGGTCGAGGTGATGTGATTGAGATGCGGTCTCAGATGTTGCAGCTGCTTGACCCCTTTGTCCCAATCATCTGTCCGCCCGAAGGAAAACACAGTTAATGGCTCCACGTCCCCTGAGTACCATTTCCCGGCAGGGCGGGCAAAGAAGTACTCACTGTACCAAGGGGAGTCCAGCTTTGGGGACCCATAGACGAACCCAACATTCTTTGACCGCCTTTGGGGTGACCAGCAGTTCTTTGAGCCGGTCATGGCATACAGCAGCCAAAAGGCGTCGATTGATGGTTCCTTTTTTAGGCGGTCGCAAGCCGCACGGTAATAGATGGAATGGAATATTATGGAGGGAGAAAGGCGGCTCAAGGAGCAATTAAGGTGAAGAAGTATCCCGGTGAGAAGAGGATCTAGCGGGAACTCCAACCCTAATCGCATATGCTCCGTAAAAATGGTAATCCACCCAGCAGGACAAGAACCGCAACGCCCTTCGAGGGATGGAGCCGCATACTCCCAATCCGTTGGAAGCTGATGTCTGTGAAGCTGTCGGAGTACTTGAGCAGGAGAGTAAGCGGGCTTGTACTTCAGCCCGTACGAGTAAACCGTGTTGGGAGCTTCTCTTCCTTCCCACATATCCGCATGCAGGCGCACACGGTATTCACGATCCGCAACCGCCTGGAACGGATGAATCATCAGCGTCTCCGACAGAGCCAACGAGGGGGAGTCCGCGACTGAGTCTCCCCCGACTGAGTCACGAGGCGTGTCTTCCGGCACGCTTTCAGAGGACAACTCTACCAGGTTGTCCCCAACTCGGGAGGTCGCGCCGCGCTCAATTAGGGAGGTAGCCGTGTCAGTTAACGTGCCCACCCCTAGCCCTAAAATGCATCCGTCAGGTCTATCTACACGCTCACCCACGGCAACCGCATTACCACCCCCACACAGCAATTCAATACCCTCCGAGTCCCATTCTATGTCGGATAAACTTAAAGGGTTAGAAAAAGCGGGCATACCTGCTCTAGCGGCAGGACCGCCTGCACTGGCGGTACGCGCAGCACTAACGCTGACGCGAGGGGTTGCGACGTTGCCGGTGGCGGCGGCCGCCGCCGTGTCAGAAGCGGTGGTCGGAAGCGGCAGCAGAGGCAGCGTTGGTGGCGACGTCGGAAGCATACGGCGGCGCCGACTCGCCGGAGAGGCCGCGATTCTGGCTGTCGGAAGGAGTGGTCGACTGAGAAGCCATCGCTGACGCCTGTTTTCTTTTCTTCTTGTCTCATTTCTGGGATCTTCTCAGAGAAGAAAGAAACTGATACCGTTCCGCCGGAAGCGAAGGATGAGTCTCCAAATAACGAGAGAGAGAAAACTTAGAGCACCGCGCAATTTTGAAATAGAGGACAGAGAAAGAGGGAAATGCGAAAGTTCCTCTCAACAGAAACACTCGGGGTATATATAGCGGCAAAAGAGGCTGATGTGACGGTTAAGTGCCCGAGGGGGAGCTTTAGGCCGCAAAATTCAAAAGCGGGCAGGTGAAAGGACGTTTTGCCTGCCCGGTGTCAGAGCACGGAAACCAACCCACAGCCACGTGTATAAAGTGTTTCCGCCAGGAAAACCCGCAAGACGGTTGAAGTACTGCTTAGGCAGGACAACCCTAGGTCTCCGGCGACCAGGGGCAGAGTGGGAC
Organism: Linum trigynum; assembly: GCA_964030455.1. Classification (NCBI taxonomy): domain Eukaryota; kingdom Viridiplantae; phylum Streptophyta; class Magnoliopsida; order Malpighiales; family Linaceae; genus Linum; species Linum trigynum. Next base: position 12,479,446 of record OZ034814.1, read on the forward strand.
AAGGAGGAGGAGCAAACCGCTCAACTAGCTGAAAGCATTATTGGTAGCCGCCAAAACCCTAGGCTTTTCACGCCTAAGGGGCAATTGTCGGGCCGCATAGTTGAGCGTACTTGGGCTTCGGGCCCAAGAGAGGTTAGTCAGCAATTAATACCCAATAAGGAGGCCAGGCCCGATCGAAAGACCGGGTCAGCGGGCGGTACTTGACCGACTGCAAACCCGAGAAATAGATAAGGGCGCCTGACATAAAGCGACTGAGCAACACATAAAGGCAGAGAGCCGTTGAAGATGCGTATCTGGTGTCAGGAAAGACTGAGCATTTATTGCCGGCCACAGGCGGCCTGCAGAAAGGCTGAAAGCCTGCCCAGGACGCCTGACATGGCCCAAAAAGCCTGCTCGAGACGCCCGACCAGGCCCAAGGCGCCCGACATAGCATTTAATGCCCCAACCACCCTCAAACCAGGTATAAATAGAGGGTGAGTGCATTAATGGTAAGACCAACCACTATCCATCTCTCTACATAAATTCATATCTCTCCCATTCTCTCTCTAACTTAAGCTTCGGAGAGTGTCCCGGGCGAACCGCCCCGGACCGCTGTTTTGCAGAGTATCAGGAGTACCCCCTACATCCAAGAACAGGCGCCTCGCCCCAGCTCCTCAAACCGCCTAGTATCTACTAGGCACAAACACTTGTCACTTTGACATTTTTTTGTATATAGCCATGATTGGCTTTTCTATATTAATATATATTTTTTACTTTTTTTACTTATTACATATACTAAGTAGTTACAAGCATCATTGATCCCCATACCCTTTGTCCATAACCAACGTGCAAAAGGTATACACCCACTGCCAAGTCCATGGATTAAACCAAACAAGCCAACCATACATCATATGGCATGGTTGTTCAGAGGAGATTATTCTTCACAATTTGACTTTACATCATTCACTTCACTATTTTTACCCTTCTGACCCTTACCATCACTTTGGACTTTACCATGCTTGCCCTCGTCAGTCACTATTACTTTGGGACCAGTGACCATGGAGTTGTCCACCTCGATACTAGCTTGAACATCCTCATTTTGTTGTGTTGGTCCCATCATCTCACCACGCACTACTGGGTATAGCCCCTTTTGTGCTTTGGCACTCTTACATATGAATCTCCTCCTTTGAGTCCTTGCCATCCTCTCAATAGCTACTGGTTGTTGATGATGCATGTCATATGTATGCCACCCACCTTGTGGCACATTGGGTGACTTGAAAGTCTTTCTCATTGGAGGATGATCATGTTCTACTCGTTGCCTTCTTTGTCCGAAAGCTGGTTGAATAACCCCCTCTACTTGTCTTTGATAAGCTGGGTAGCTCAGTCTATGGGGTGGACCAGGTCTTTGTTGAACTGGTCGATTTGGTCTCACTTCATCAAGTCTAAGACTCCTTTGACATTGGGCGCATAGCTTCTCTACCTCACTTGACACCTTAGAAGCGGCAGGGTTGGCATGCATACCCCATGATGACTCCCCTTGCTCGAAAACCACATTGGGAGTCCTTTGTTGCGGTGTTGTATCCAACACTAGTTTGAAACGAGGAAACTCAATCTTGGAGAAGTCTGGGTTAACCAAGTTGACACCAAGAGCGTTGGGGAATGGGTTGGTATCCACCAACATGGCATCTTTCTTTGGCTCTGAGAGTATGATACGACCCTTCTCAATGGCATCCTGCAATACATTGCAAAAAAACGACACGTGAATTAGTGGAGTGTGACATGCTATTATGTTACTTACAATATTTATTTCCTTTTAATTTCTCAGGGGGTGGGATGTTATGCCCCCTGACAACTTGATTTGACCATCTTTATAGAGTCGGACAAAAATCAAGTCAACTTTGGAGATACCGAAGGAATACTTTCGTGGCTGGATGGGGGGACGATTTGGTCTACCCCCTTAAGGTTCATTGTCCATCTTAGCCAAAGGAGCACATACATATGGCTTCCTTGTAGTCAGCTCGGCCAGGTCTACCTCCACCTCATTGGCCTCTTGGCCAATATGGTTAACAGGGTATCCGATGTTAGAGAAGTATTGCCCCCTTGAGGCACTCCTCCTATTCTCCTCTTCTTGAAGAAGAGATTCATAACTCACCGCACAAGATATGAGTTGGAACAAGCCAGAGAATTCCCTATCTTGAAATTTCTTTCTTAACTCAAAACTCAACCCCCCTTGTGTTAACTTGACAAACTCTCTCTCTGTCAAGTTGACAAAGCAATGGTTACGAGCATTCTTGAAGTTTGTCAAGAAATGCTCCACCGATTACCTAGGCTCTTGGCGCATTCGTGCCAAGTCAGCCATGGAAACCTCACGCTCAGATCCATAGAACTGAGCATGGAAGGAAGATTTGATCCATCTGCTGCCATGTCTGGACGAAATTGGATGGCAAGTTGACATACCAAGCAAAAGCATGTCCTGTCAATGAGTTGCCAAATACTCTTAACTTAATAAAATCTCATACATCCACTCAGGGTATGATTTCGGATAAACAGGAGGCATGGTGGGCCCCACTCCCATGCCAAAATGCTTGCCAAGAATTTGAGTCACCTGGTCTCTTAGAGTGTTGGGATCATGCCCCCCCATGTTTCCCCCCTTGGGGTACGAATGCCATAGGGTCTATGCCATGCCCATTGAAATGGGGTGGCACGGGTGTTGGGTACACCCTTGGAGAAACTTTATCTCCCCCACCTAACCTTATTCCCCCTCCCAAGTGAGCAGGCACCGTATAGGGTTTTGCCACTAGTATGGGTATGAGTGGCGATTCCACTGGAGCAGAATGTTTGACTCCTAAATTCTCACCACGTGGGGGAATTTCTCCAACTCCCACATTGGGTAACCCCTCCACTTCAGTAGTGGCGGGAATCTCAACGTGATTCATGCGATGACGGGTTGGTTGGTTTGTTATCAGCGGGGAGAATTTATCTTGCCGTGGCTGACTATTTCCGCCTCCGACGGGAGATGAACTAAAATTTCCAAATTTGATATTGGGATTTGGATTCCCGCCATATAATGGCAGAGCTCTAGATTGAATTATTGGTGTGGTTAAAAACCTTCTAAACTCATCAAAATCACTTTTGTTCTTATTAACCACTTCAAATAATTGACTTAGACGTATATCTACTCTAGAATTAAGACAATCCATTTGAGAGTTTACCTGATGAGAAGCAGCTCTAGCCTCCTCCATCATGCGACGGTACTCCACCATCATTTGACGGTTCTCCTCTGTGGCTTGACGGTTCCCTGCCACCAGTTTGCGGTTCTCCTCCATCATTTGACGAAGGACCCCCACTGCTTCAACAATATCTCCACCTGGCGTCGCCGTTGGTAGGATCTCCGCCCCACCATTGTTTCTGGATACCGCCTCTGTAACTTGGCCAAGTTCAATGTTGGCCACATGCTCGTCCACAAAACCAGTCGGAGCGCCACCTTCTTGATGCCTTCACCTCGGAGCCATCAAATCGAACACACGTGTTCCACCAGGTGTGCCAATTTGTTTTCCCGGCGAGAAAATTTAGATGAACAGAATTGGATTTTGCACTTTTGACTTTCAAACAAACGATTAAACAAAACAGTTCACACCTCTTTGAACAAAGTTCAAACAAGGGTGTTCAATGTTTTGATGAACTACGAGGCGAATCTACATTAAATTAGCCCTACTCCTATGAAGGTTCAGTGAGAGCTCCAAAACTACGACTATGACTAAAATATGCAAAGGAAAAGAGTAAAAGATAAAACTTGACAAGTGGTGTCGAGTTGTGATTTTTGCGAACCTCTCCTCTGTTGTCTTCACCTCCACCGCTCTGCTGATGCAGAGTGACGGTTACTCTCTTCAACTACTCCACTGATGCTCTGACGACGGTAGTGCCCTCCTCATGAAACTTCACTCTTTTGCTCTTGGTATCTTTTTCGTAACTTTGCTTGTCTGCAGAGAAAAATTGCTAAGGCATGAAAGGGTGACCCATTGCCACTTGACTCCCCCTTGTATAATTACCTTATGGGGTGGTCGGGGGGAGGGGGGAGTAAGTTTATCACCACCCCCTGATCACCTCATGGGGGTGTTCCTTGCCTTGGCCAAATTCGGCCAACCATTCCCAGCCTTAGCCAAATTTCACCCAAGATGATCAACCCCTGACTATCTCATGGTGGTGTATGTTGATCTCACCCCCTAATCATATTATGGGGGCGTGTGTTGATGGCCACCCCCTTGACCACACCATGGGGTGGCTTCTTGCCATCCTCATTATCTTCCATACTTAGTCAAATTTCTACCCCACCTTATCACATCCCACCATCCAACTTCACCATACTACCCTCATGTCATCCTAGGGGGTTGTGTTGTCTACTCCATGACCATGCCATGAGAGTGGCAGTATGATGTTCAACCCCCTCAGCACATCATATGGTACCCACCCCCTTTCCACGACATTGGGGTGGACGGATGGTGGCCACCCCTCTTGGCACCTCCTAGGGCTGGCGCGATGGTGGCCACCCCCTTACCACGTCATGGGGGTTGGCGAATGATGGACACCCCCTTTGGCACCTCCTCGGGGTGGCGGTATGGTGCACACCCCCCTTGGCACTTCCTGAAGGTGGCGGTATGGTGATGAGCCCAACAACCCAATCCACGTGACCCACCTTAATTAATTTTAATTGTTATAATTAAGTTGGCCTTATGAAGCCATTTAATTCCTTGTTTTTAACCGATTTGGTACAAACTGAGTTTTATGGTTAAACAACTGTATATTAGCATTAGAAGATAACATTTTGACGAGAAATAACACATGTAATGAAAAGAATTGGATATAATGTAGGGGGTTTCATATTTAAGATAAAGAAGATAAATGGAATTTGAGTTTTTAATAGATATAAGTTATTACATTCCATTTCAGTCACTAAATTTCTATCTTATATGTAAATATATTTAGAAAATGTGTAAAACGGTTAAACAGGTTGAACCTCAATCAAACCATTAAACTTCAAACTACTTGCTTGACCGGCTCAACAACTTGAACTGGTTTGACAACTTTGGTTATAATAATTAGCTTACAATGTTCATCATTGATGAAAAGCTATAAGAATTTCGAAAATGGAAAAATAATTTTGATGTCACCTAAATGTCATACGAAATTTAGAATTTCAAGTAATTTAAATTTTTTAAATACTTATCATGCATACATTGTATTCAATGACATTAAACGGTTTATGATTTAGGAATTTAGGGTTAGGGTTTAAGTTTACAATTTTTTATTTTTGTTTGAGATTCAAAATTGAATATTAAGGAGTTAGGGTAATGGATTGATTAGTTGTGATTTTATGTTATATCATCATATTAGACTAATGCTATCAATTAAAATTCAACATTCGATGTATTATAGACACATTTAGAGTTGGGTGAGTGAATGCACAAAAGTAGACACCATATATTTATCTTTCTATATCTATCTATACATAATATTATGAAAATTCAAAAGTAAATATTTGTCACCTAAGCACTTGGAGAATTCACAAGTTATCGAGGTGGACAATTTTTTAAAAAAAAATATTTATTGATATATTTATGGAACTATCTCTCTTCATTTAATATTCCATATTTTTATCCAATAATTTTGTTCCATTTGTTTTTATGTTATATGATTCGGGCCTAATTGTACATCTTTTGACCCCGTTTTACTTAGGTGTTTGTGGCAATTTCACTCCTAAAAGGTTGGTTTTACGCTAGGTTCCTCGTGTTTTAGTGTGTTTCAGGATTCAACAGGTGAAACCAGCCTCGGAGTCGAAAGTTGGGCGAAAAGGATCGAAAACCGGGAGAAGAGGTGAAAAAGGGCCAGTTCACGGACATGCAAGACTGTGAAGAGGAGCCCTTGACCGTGAATCGTGAGGCGTCCAGAGCCAAATCGAAGGTTACTAGCGCATGGTGAGTTCACGGTCTCTAAGACCGTGAACAAAGGCAGTTGACTGTGAACAGAAATGAACGATGCGACGCGTTTTGGTGCACGCCTGAAGTTCACGGACGCGTTTCGTGGTTCACGACCCTGAACTCAGGCCGTGAACTCAGCTCGTCTCTGGTTTAAATGATGAGCTGAAAGGAGGAGAGAGGGGAGAGCCCATTTTGTGTGAAAGCCTTCTTCAACATTCTAGAGAGAGAAACACGAACCAAAGGGAGAAGAAGGCTAGGGTTTAGCTTCAAGGCAGATTGTGGGAAGATTTCCTCCAAGGAAAGCTCAACTCAAGGGCCAAGAAGACTGGGAGCATCCTCCAAGATGGTTTCCACCTCTTTCCCTTTTGTTTTCCCCACTTCTAGCATGGAGTAACCTCCTTTCACTTGGGTGTTGTGAACCCCTAACTCTACTATGTAGTTTTCTTTTATGTGTATTGGATGATTGTCATTGGGTATTGTTTAATTCAATGATTGAGGTATTATTTATCATGATTGTGCATGCTTGTGTTTAGCAACCTAGGGGTTGTGCATGTTTTGTGCTTAGCATCCTTAGGTTTGTGCATTTAGGTGCTTAGCAACCTAAGGATTGTGCATAATTGTGCTTAGCACCCTTAGTTTTGTGCATGTTGGTGCTAGCAATCTAATTAGCCCCCTTTGCCTATCTCAGAGAGGAAAATCCCCCTTCCAAGGGAGACTCGATCGATTTGGTTTCCCTTCCTGCTTCTAAGCCACCTAACTAGGTTAAGTTAGGGCAACCCTCAATGTTGACTTTAGCAAATCGATTAATTGCGATTAAACCATCCGACCTTTGAGTTGAGTGAGGGAGTAAGTCAATTACCGATTGTCTAAACCGAGAGGGTCTAGTGGCACGGCCTTTCATGCTCACCTCGGTTTAGCAATTGAGATTGTGGTCTTCGACCATATATGCATCCCCATGCGGTTCGCAATTACCGTGCCCAAAGCAATTGTTTCAATTTACTTATCATGGTAGTAGTTAGGGGAAACCACACTCGAGTGATCCTTCCACAAAAGAGTTTCCAAAACCATTTACCTTTGCCTTCTTTTATTTCAATTAGCAAACCTTTAAACCAAAACTTTGTTGCTAGATAATGATTTCAACAACCGAAGTAGGGGTAGACGAACTGGCCCGGGTCGATATCTAAATACTTGCCCTATACTGCACGCGACTAGAGTTTGAAAACTTGGGCTCTAGTTGGGGTTTTATTTGTGGTGTAGTTTCGTGTGAGTCAATTTTTTGGCGTCGTTGCCGGGGACAACGGTCTGTTATCTTGAAAAAGTTGTTGGTTGTTAATCTAGCTTTTAAGTTCCAGTTTTGCAAGTGTGTGTGTTTTGCTTGTGCTAGACTTGGTGTATTTTCCGACTGTGTGTAGGTAGTGCATGACCCGGAGCAACCCGACACCTTTGCTACCACTTGACGAGGACATAAACTGAACTCTCCGACTCCTAGCACGGGAGAGAGAACTAGCGGAGGCAAGGAGAAGAAGTGAAAGAGGGGGACAACATTTGGGTCCCCGTGTTCTTGGAGAAGTAGTTAAAGAGGTGGAAGTTGAACCCGTCATCGAAGTGGAAATGGCAGGGAACCAAAGGCAAGATGGCGCTCAAGCCCACCAGTTGAATGATGCGACGGAGGAAGAGGATGCCTCGATGATGATGGGGTACTATATGGCCCCAAGGCTGGCGGACATTCAATCAACAATCCTACATCCTCCAGTGGCGGCAAACAATTTCGAGATCAAGCCGGCTCTAGTGACTATGATACAAAGTAATGTTCTATTCCACGGCCATGAGAGCGAGTCACCTAGAGAGCACGTGCAGAGATTCTTGGAGCACGCAGGGAGCTTGAAAATTAATGGTGTGTCGGCCGAAGCTTTGCAACTAAGGCTTTTCCCATACTCACTCTCGGGGAAGGCACTTAGGTGGCTAAACAACCGCGCACCTCGTTCTATCACCTCATGGGACGACCTCCTCAACAAGTTTATGGCTCGTTATTTCCCGCCTTCGAAGACGAAGGAGTGGAGAAAGAAGATTACACATTTCGAGCAAGAAGAGGACGAGACCTTGAGCGATGCTTGGGAGAGGTACTCCGATTACTTTCTTCAGTGCCCTCACCACGGGTTTGAAGAACAGTTCCGGATCAAAACCTTCTATGGAGGCCTAATGCAAGGGGATAAAATTCTCATTGACTCCTTGTGTCAAGGGAAATTGATGAATATGGCTCCACCCCAAATAACCGAGATACTTGAAGACATGGCCCTTTGGGGATACGATTGGGGGTTGACTAGAAGTGGAAGAAGAAGTAATGATAGGGGAGTGAGAAGTGTGGGAGCGAGTGCTTTGCTTAAGGCGAAGTTGGATAAGTTGCTTGAGGTTATGCTTGAAGATAAGAGGCAAGGAAAAAGGTGGATGATGTCGTGTGACTGGTGCTCGAGCACCAGTCATGAAATGGCGAAGTGTCAAGCAATGAAGGAGGCAACCACTCTGGAGGAGCAAGTCAACTTTGTGGCAAATGCTAGGGTCAAAACCGCATATAGCAATACTTATAACCCCGGATGGAGGAACCACCCGAACTTTGCTCGGGCATCGCCGACAAATCTGAGGCCCCCGGGTTTTCAAGGCCCCACGGGAAATTTCCAACCTCGACCGACCTTCATCCAAAGCTCAAACTTCCAACAATCGTACCAATCACAAGGTTCCCTAGGGTTTCAACAACAACAACCCGACAAGCTATCTAAGCTTGAGGACTTAGTGAACACCTTTGTGAGTACGAGTAGCCAAAAGTTTGAGAAGATAGAGCAATTTATAGATGTGGAGACTACCAAGTTTACCTTGGTTGAGGCGGATCTCCAAAGTCATCAAGAGAGCCTTCAAAGCTTGGAGGTGCAAATCGGAAACCTTGCCGGTATCCTCACCGAGAGACCTAAGGGAGATTTACCTTCCCAAACCGTGACGAACCCCAAGGACCATGTCGGGGTAAATGCGCTTCAAGTGAGAAGTGTGAAGGTGGTTCCGGAAGTCGCCACTAATGAAGTGATGGAGAAGGAAGATTCCAACAAGGAAGAGACCAACCCGAAGAAGGGAGAAGGGAAGCCCTCGAGGAATAAGAGGAAGGAGGCAAGGAAGGCTTTGCCGGTGGATGGATACACACCACCTCTTCCTTATCCCACAAGGATGTAAAAGGAGAGGTTGGAGAACGAGTGTGGAGGTTTCATGGAAATGCTCCGCAACCTCCACCTCAACATCCCGTTCCTCGAAGCCATGGCTCAAATGCCAAGATATGCCAAGTACCTCAAAGGATTCCTCATCAAGAAGCCAAGGCTTGAAGGCCTCGCCAATGTGACTCTTGGCAAGGAGTGCTCGGCTTACCTCCTCGACCGCTTGCCCAAAAAGCGGTCCGACCTAGGTAGCTTTACTATCCCTCTTGATATTGGAAACCATCATATAGATAATGTCTTGGTGGACCTAGGAGTTAGTGTTAACGTGATGCGCTACAAGCTTTTCAAAAATTCAGAAGTAGGTGAACTTAAGACCTCTAAGCTTAGCATCACCTTAGCCGACCGTTCGGTCATTAGCTCGAGAGTTATAGTGGATGACATGATGGTGAGAGTGGGCAAGTTTTGTTATCCGACCGATTTTGTGATTCTCGACATAAGTGAGGACTCAGATATGCCCCTCATCCTCGGTCGTCCCTTTTTTGCAACTGCCAAGGCATTGATAGACGTTAATGAGGGGACCCTAATTTTGAGGGATGGTAAGGAGAGAATCAAGCTTAAAATTGATCCTAGGGTTAGGAGTGATGAAGTGAAGGGGGTAGTTTCAAATTATGTGAATGAGAGTCGAGGAGAGCCTCTCAAGGAAAACCCACCTTTACTTGTGTTGTCTTTAATGATGTTGAGCAGGAAGTTAAGAAGGGTCCTAAGCCCAAAAGATCGAGGATGAATGCTTGGAGGAGAAGGATTAAGGGAGCTTTTACCCGGAAGATGGTGGAGGCCGAAGCAATGTTGGCCAACCAAGAGGGCCAACTCAAGAAACCTAAGATGGGAAGCTACAAGCCTCGCCTCGAGAGTGTGGTGGATCCGCTCTCGGTGGCATCACGTTTGAAGTCGTGATCGATCCCCAACCGTCAAGCTAATGACGATAAATTAGCGCTTGTTAGGATGAAACCCAATAGAAGTTTGTTTTCTTTTTCTTAGTTTTTGTTTTAGCGTCTTGTGAAGAGTTCGAGTGGTGAAGTGGTGTCCACGTGCCGGGTGTTGTGGTTTTGCGATTTATGGTTGTGTTGTGATCGATTAGGAGGAACGGAGGAATAGGTTGAGTTAAAATTTTAGCATAGATACCCTGTTTTCCTTGTAGTTCACGGACGGATTGTTGAGTTCACGGTCTTATAAAACAGTGAACATGCAAACGCGTCCGTGAACTGGGTACTGATGCATGTTCACCACCTGTCAACCACTCCGTGTTCACGGACGCGTTTGAGAGTTCACAGTCGATAAGACCGTGAAATGGGCAACACATCCGTGAACTCCGAGTCATGCCTATAAAAGGGGCGTGAACGACGACTCTTCACTTCACGACCAAAATCTCGTCGGAAAATTTCAAATCTTCACCGTAAAATGCGAAAATCCATCGGTTTTTCGATCTTCCCCATTTCCGACGAGCAAATGCCCAAACCAATGTCATACCCAGTCTCCTCTCCTCAAAACCGGTGTGTGCTGAGATTTTGGGGAGATTTGGAGCACATTTTTCCGACCAAGTCACCGGCGGCGAGTCTCCGACGACTCCTCTCCGGTCAGTTTCCCTACCGTTTTTCACCGTCCTCGCCCGCACCTTACTTCCTCCTTCGTGCTACTTGAGTCTCCAGGTTTGTTTTTTTTTTACTTTACCTTTTTGAGTTGTGGAGAATCAGATTAGGTAGTGAAGTGAGGATGAATTTTTGTGCTTTGCATGATTGAATCTAGATTTAGGGCGAGGAATTAGGTGAAGTAGGTCGGTTGAATGATGGATTGATTTTTGCATGAGCTTAGTGAGCCTTGGTCGTCGTGTTTGAACCGAATTGTGTTTATTTTTAGAATTTGCCCACCAGGTGATATGTTCTGAATGCAAGTGGAGTTTATTATTGTTTGGTGGATGGTAGCCACCTAGGTGAGGGCTGTGGTTCAACTTTTTGTGTGCTTGAACCGTTAAATACCCACAACCATGGAGGAAAAATAAGTGTGGGGGCAATTTCTTTTCCTCCCAATGAGCATTATATGAAAAATGTGTCCACGTATGGTGTGTGTTTGTTTTTGTGCAGGATACTTAACTTGGAGCATGAGTTCACCAGTTATCTGGTGAACCACCCGGAGTTTGGTGACAAGGTCGCCTACCAGAGTGGCAACCCGATTGGGCCTCACTGGCGGCTGGACCTAGACATGTTTAACTTGTTCAGGTGCCGAGACGCCATGACTGGGGTGCTTTGCCATTCCAAGTGGCGCCAGCTCTTGACTATGGACGAGGAGATCTTCCACGAGCTGTGCGTGAAGTTCTACTCCACCTTCTCACACATCATCCCGGTCAGCAAGAAAAGTCGTTCACAGGTGGATTTTATGCTGGTAGGTCAGCCACAAGTGCTGACCTATGATGGGTTTTCTCAGGCCATGGGGCTCGACACCGCCCACATGACGATGACGGAGTCATAGTACACCGTCAACTTCAACTATCAGGGCGCATTCCGAGCCCTCTGCCGCCCAGAGCACGAGGAGGACGAGTTTGAGGGGAGCCGCACCAATGCGGTGAAGCTGAAGACCTAGTTGAGGATTCTCCACATTCTGCTCACCAGATTAGTCGTCCCCAGCCTCTAGTCAAGCCACTTGATGACGAGTAGAGGTCTCATTGTCCTCTACTCGATGAGGAGTCCAGCTGAGCCGATCCATCTGGGATCGTTGATCGCCACCTCTTTTGCCCGGTGCCTGGGGCGGAACAGAGTGGACACTATGCATATGGGGGGCATCATCACAAGGATCGCCCGAGACTTCCAGGTGGACCTGGCCCGCTGCACCAGAGTCAGATGGATGGAGCCCTTCCTAGTGGAGACATTATATAACCAGAAGCTGACTCGAGGGTGAGAGAGGAGTGGAGTACCTTGCCGGACTCCGACCTTCCGGAGTCATCCGAGCTGCAGTAGCACTAGCTTCAGTAGAGCCTGACCCCAAGGTCCCGCCAGCAGCCGAGTAGCCACCTGCTCATGCACCCGGCCGTCGCCGGCGCCCATCGCTCCAACGCCCTGCATAGTAGCCACCACCAGCAGCAGGCGATCCCCTCATCCAGAGGGTGGATCGCTGATGACTCGATATTTGCACATCTTTTCCCATTTGTTTCTTGACTGTTTGAGCTTTAATTATCGCGTCTTTGTCCTATTTTTCGCTAGGTTGTGTTCCTTTGTCACATTTCAGGTCCTAGCACATAAAGTGAAGCATAGGCGCAAGTTTCTAGTCAATCAGAGATCAATTGGCGATTAGGGAGAAGAAACTCGGGCATGACCTGAAGAAGAATGGATTTCTACTTCACTTAATGGAAAAATAATCATGCCAGCTTGTCATGAAAAGAAAGAGGACGAGACTACGAGCGTCTAGGATCAAACGGCGACTGATTCGGAGTCTGGACGAGGGAGAAACGAAGCATTGAATATAGGGGAACATGTTCGACAGTAAAAACACGGGCTGGCCTAAAGAAAAACACGGCCGTGTCCATATTTAGGCACGACCGTGTTTTGGCCGACGAGGGCTGCTGAGGGAAAAACACGGGCGGGAAAAAGTAAAACACAGCCATGTCCTCAACCGTGTTTTGCCCAAAATCGGGTTTTTGAGGCAGATTGAAGCTAAAGGAAAGGGAGAGTTGGGTTTTGGATCCCAAACACCCAAGGGACGAACCAAAGAGAGAGAGGGCGATTTGAGGGCATTCTAAGAGTGTAATTGGAGGATTTCTTTGCTTTGGAAGCTCAAGGAACAAGCCCGGACTTGAAGACTGATCATCTGAAGATTCTTACTGCAGTCTCTCTCTTTTCTACGGAGTAACTTCCCTTCACTTAGGTTTTGAGGAACCCTAGCTATGTTTGTTTGATTGGATGATTGTATGAGTACTCCTACTTGATAATATTGAGTTCATATTCAATCTATGCATGTTTTCATGATTCAATTATGCTTTAGTCGAGATTATTGATTCTGCTTTGATCCTATGAGAGCGAATACCTGATTAGGTCAATAAAGCACCATAGATTGATAGTATTGGATCGATTGCTTTAGTCGAGGGTTGATTCACTGCTTTGTATCGATTGAGAACCTCTTTCGATAGAGGGAGTCTAGTTCAGAACGCCTTGATCGATTGTTCTAGAGAAGGATACGTCCCTCTAGGCAATTGACTCAAGAGGGCCTTGTTCTTTTAGTCGAGACTCAAGGTCCAGTCAAGGATTCTCCGCATTGTGAATGAAAGTGAAACAAGATAGAGATCATCAATCGTTAATCTGGCTAGTGGCTAGGGGGAATCATACCTAAGTGAGTTCCCAACCTGTAATTAGATTAACTTTAACTGTAGTTCGTTAGAGTAGTTTTAGTTGTTCCATCTTAATCTGGTTTGCTAAATAATGAATTGAAGCTGAGTAATAGTAACTCTAGAGACCCGTGGATTCAATATTTATTACTTGAGCCACTATACTGCAGTCCCTTTCATTGGTTACACTTGGCCATTGTTAGGAGTTGTGTCGTAGCGAGTCAATCGCCTAGAGACGAACTTCATGGGATTCTCATTCCGCCTCAACCGGCAGACCGACATCCTCGAGCTCATGGCTCGACGCCAGGGTATTCTATCCGAGTCTGGAGAGGGTCCATCCACCGGAGAGAGGTAGCCGATGAGTGAGACATGTGGAAGAGCAGAGTGTGTGAGAATCCCACACTCACACAAAACTTGTAACCCTAAACTTGTTTTCTTTTTCTTTTTGTTATTTTTCTTCATTTTGTGTGAGTGTGTGACATAAACTACTACTATGTATTGTGTTTGTAATAACCTTGCCTCGAGCGAGTCGTATTGTGTTTGTGTGTGTTTTTTGTCTCTTCTTGAAGCTCAATTATCCTACCCCAGTTTGATTCCAACTTTCACTCACCAAGCCCAAACGGTAACATCATTCTACCCCTTTCTTACGCCATTGAGGGCAATGTCGAGTTTTAGTGTGGAGGGGTAGTTTACTAGTACGCTTGTGTGAGTGTGATTAATGCTTGGAGCCTTTTGTATGCCCAAATTTCAAAAATTTGAGGGCTCCAAGCAATGTTTGCATGAGCAAAGTGGCCAGATGGTGGGAAATTCTCGTGTTTATTGGCATTGATCTTGAATTGTTGCATGTGATCGACTATATCCTATGATGATGATTGAGAAGTTCATTATGATAGGGCAAAAGTTTAGTTCTCAGTTGTGCATAAATGAATGGATGTCTTGATTTGATCACTTGTTGTTTACAATTGTCATGCATCGTGTTTGTGAATTGGAATAGATGGTTGGGTAACTAGGTAGCCTATGAGCTTTGAGCCGATCGTTTCTTTAGGTGTGATATTTCCCTCTTACCACGGTGTGTAGCATCACAAGTTGTCACTATTAAGTATGATGGAGGCATAGGATTAGTCCACGCCCAAATGTTGATTGCCTCGAAATGTGTCATCCTTTAGTCAACCCCTTTGAGCCTTGTGACTTCGAGGGTCGTTCTTAATTTAGAAGCTTCATGCGTGTGAGCTTAATGATGTTAATAGCATGACCCCAACCCTTTATTCGTGTCTAAACATGAGTCGTCCTTGTGTCCCGGAGCTCTCACCTTTGATTTTCCATAGAGGTTCTACATAGGAGGTTCGTGTGCGGTCCTTGCTAAGGATGAGAAAAATGAAGTATAGTGTTGGAGTGAGTTCCTCAAAAGGAGAGCATTGGTCGTTAAAAAGTATAGGTGGCATGTGTTTTTAGTCTCTTGTACCCCCTCAAAAGGAAAAAGAAAAAAAAACAAAAAACAAAAAAGATGTAATAAAATGGGGTAAATAAAGTAGAGAGTGCCACGAAAAATTAAAGTACATGCTCTAGGAGGGGTTTCTTGGCACCCAAGCCATCAAAACCCCCATATTGTTTTAGAACTCCTTTACTACCAAACCATAATGTGCTAGCAAGGGTAGACCGAGGAAGAGCGCTTCAATGTAGTTCACGATTGGTGATAGTTTGGAAAGGAGAGATAGGAATTTTGGCTGATGCTAGTGGCATTGGGTTGAAAAGAGGGGTTTTATTTGAAACCATAGAACCTTCGGGTTTAGGTTGAAGATGTAGAACCTCACGTCCTGATTGCCACCACCCAAAAAGCATTTATCCCATGTCCAAGACAATTGCCAGTCATCTGAACCCGTGTCTAAGACCTCCAGACGAGCTAGTGGTGACAACCATCTCGTGAACTCTAGCATCTAGAGGTTACTGCCGTGGTATTGAGACGATAGGGCCGAGATTTTATGATTGTGCACATATTTTTCACCAAAAAGGTTCCGACCCCACTGGTCTTGAGAGTGAGTGATTCATTCTTGTTTTGCATGTCATATCATACCCCGGTGAGGACCTTTGTTGCCTTTCCATTTGTTCCTCGGACTTGAATTCCATGCATGGTCGGTTGTGGTTGATAAGTGGTCTTGTTGAAACTTGCATTGATCCATGAACAAGGTGAGGACTTTTCTTTGCCGGTTTTGGTGGCTTCAGATGTCTTTTGTGGTGGATGTCGGTATTGCTTGCAACAGTCCATGCATTGATTGCCAATAGCATTGAGAATTCCCACTTTGGGCCCTTTGAGTTGTCCCCAAAGTATTTGTGTAGGTTGAAATATTACCTTGTGTGAAATGGTTTGCTTGGAGACAAGCAAACGTCTAAGTGCGGGGGAGTGATTCGGGCCTAATTGTACATGTTTTACCCCCATTTAACTTAGGTGTTTGTGCCAATATCACTCCTAAAAGGTTGGTTTTACACTAGGTTCCTCGTGTTTTAGTGTGTTTCAGGATTCAACAGGTGAAACCAGACTCGGAGTCAAAAGTTGAGCGAAAAGGATCGAAAATCAGGAGAAGAGGTGAAAAAGGGCCAGTTCACGGCTTTCCCAGGAAGTTCACGGTCATGCAAGACCGTGAAGAGGAGCCCTTGACCGTGAATCACGAGGCGTCCAGAGCCAAATCGAAGGTTACTGACGCATGCTGAGTTCACGGTCTCTAAGACCGTGAACAAAGGCAGTTGAACGTGAACAGAAGTGAACGATGCGACGTGTTTTGGGGCACGCCTGAAGTTCACAGACGCGTTTCAAGGTTCACGGCCCTGAACTCAGGTCGTGAACTCAGCTCGTCTCTGGTTTAAATGATGAGCTGAAAGGAGGAGAGAGGGAAGAGCCAATT
The DNA here is from genome assembly GCA_964030455.1 of Linum trigynum. Lineage (NCBI taxonomy): Eukaryota > Viridiplantae > Streptophyta > Magnoliopsida > Malpighiales > Linaceae > Linum > Linum trigynum. Next base: position 12,495,860 of record OZ034814.1, read on the forward strand.
TTGTGTGGAAGCTTTCTTCAACAAGAAGACTGGGAGCATCCTCCAAGATGGTTTCCACCTCTTTCCCTTTTGTTTTCCCCATTTCTATCATGGAGTAACCTCCTTTCACTTGGATGTTGTGAAACCCTAACTCTACCATGTAGTTTTCTTTTATGTGTATTGGATGATTGTCATTGGGTATTGTTCAATTCAATTATTGAGGCATTATTTATCATGATTGTGCATGTTTGTGCTTAGCAACCTAGGGGTTGTGCATGTTTTGTGCTTAGCATCCTTAGGTTTGTGCATTTTGGTGCTTAGCAACCTAAGGATTGTGCATAATTGTGCTTAACACCCTTAGGTTTGTGCATGTTGGTGCTAGCAATCTAATTAGCCACCTTAGCCTAGCTTAGAGAGGAAAATCCTCCTTCCAAGGGAGACTCGATCGAGTTGGTTTTCCTTCCGCTTTCTAAGCCACCTAACTAGGTTAAGTTAGGGCAACCCTCAATGTTGACTAAAAGCAAATCGGTTACTTGCGATTAAATCGTCCGACCTTTGAGTTGAGTGAGGGAGTAAGTCAATTACGGATTGTCTAAACCGAGAGGGTCGAGTGACACAACCTTTCATGCTCACCTCGTTTTAGCAACTGAGATTGTGGTCTCCGACCATATATGCATCCCTCTGCGGTTTACCGTGCCCAAAGCAATCGTTCCAATTTACATATCATGGTAGTAGTTAGGGGGAAGCGACACCCGAGTGATCCTTCCACAAAAGAGTTTCCAAAACCATTTACCTTTGCCTTCTGTTATTTCAATTAGCAAACCTTTAAACCAAAACTTTGTTGCTAGATAATGATTTTGAACAACTGAAGTAGGGGTAGATGATAAACCATTAATTCCACATGTTTATGCTTCCATTCTTGAGCCGTTTTAGAGTCAATTCTCGTGTTTTAAGCCGATTTCACGCTAGGTTGTGCGTTTATGTCATATTTCAGGACTTGACGTTGATATGGAGGCATGGAAACGAGTTTCGGGTAAAAAAGGAGGACGTTATAGTGAAGGGGCGCTGGAAGAAGAAAATACCCGGTCAGGAGCTAAAATACCCTACGGGTAAAATGCAAGAAGGGCGACGGAGAACAAAAATACCCGGTCGGCAGTGGAAATACCCGACTGGGTATTGGTGATTTGGACTCCAAAATTCCATAAGGGGTACCGGCCGGTGAGCTAAAATACCCGATCGGGTATTCTGGACCTTGATCGGGTATTAACCCCCTAGTTGCTGTGCAGGGTTTCGAAATCCCTGGCCGGGCACCTGAAATACCCGACGGGTATTATGGCCAGGGATCGCGGCTTGCTGCCTTTTGAGGGAAAGAAGACCAATTTTTGAAGGGTTTCGAGTTTTAGAGAAAGAAAGCAGATACCTAGAGAGAGAGAGAGAGTGGCGAACCAGAATCTCCAAGCGCCCTAGACCAATCTTCATCACCATTGGAGCTCGACTTAAGCTTGGGGAAGTGCCAAATGATTGCCAGAAGCAGAATCTCATCCTTCACAGCATGTTTTCCGCATCTGAGCTAGATTTCCCTTCTCTCTCTATGGAATAAATTCTCTCACTCAGCTGGGTATGAAGAACCCTAGATTTGTATGTTAGGTGTGATTGTATGAACCCAAGTACGAATTCATTGATATTGATTATATTCAATTGAGGTTTGATTTCCTGAATGGCATGAATCATGATCAAATTCCTGTTATTTCTGCTTTGACCTAGAAAGAGAATATCTGCCTAGGTTGATAGAGCACCCTTGGTTGAAGGTAGTGAATTGACGACTTTAGTCGAGGAGTCAATTCACTATTCTGTACCGGATTTACTCTGGTAGAGGAGGTTTGGTTCGTTAGGCCCTCAATCTGTTTACTCCGGTGGAGGTTAGTCGCTCGCCGGGGACTCAGATTGAGAGGGTCTAGAGACCTTTAGTCAAGACTGCAGATTGTCTAAGAACCTCCCGCGGTATAACTATCATTGAACTTGAACTTGGTGAATTACAACCTGGCTTAATTGCAGTCTAGGGGGAACCATATTTGGGTGACCTCTCTCAACTTTGAACACAACTTTCAGTGCTTTTACTTGCTAGTTTAGTTAGACTTTCACTACACTTGAACCGCTAAATAATAAGATTTTCACGGAGTAGTCATCACACCTAGGACCCGGGTTGACATTTATAACAAAACCCGCTATACTACGCATTAGTAGGTGGTTACACTTGGCCACTTTCTAGTGTGACAGTAGAGGCGTGTCAGTAGACAGACCGGCCCGGGTCAATATCTAAATACTTGCCCTATACTGCACCCAACTAGTGTTTAAAAACTTGGGCTCTAGTTGGGATTTTATTTGTGGTGTAGTTTCGTGCGAGTCATTATACATAATAATAACTAATGTATGAAAAGTGACAAATATCACATTTGCTATCTCTCTTTTTTACCCAACAATTCCTTTTTGTTTCTGCATTTACATTATATCGATGTACAGAGTAGTAGACTAATGTCTGTAGAATGACACATATCATATTTTTTACACCCAAAACTATCTTACCAAAGCTTACTAAGTAAAAATTTAACTAATTTTTACTAAAACTTAAAAACATGCTACATTTTGACCAACAATTTAACAAACACAAACATAAATGATAATATTTTACCGAGACAAAATATAGCGATGGGAAGAGAAAAAACAATAAAGGTTTGAATAGAAACGTGACCAATCAATAATAATTTTTTTCTTAAAATAACTTCTTATTCATTATGATTAAGTGGAAACATAGGAATCACGAGTTGAATAATTTATAATGTATTCTAAGTTAACATAGACATTATGTTTGGGAAGAGGGGTAAGTGGGAGGGTGGAGCAAGTTTGAGGGGTAAGTGCATTTTCCAATGCATTTACCCCTATTTGGATAATAATAAATAGTGTAGGAGGGTGCAATTAGGGGGTAAATGCAATATGCTCATTAACCCCCCATTTGGAGTGCAAATGGAGAGAGAAAGAGTAGAAGGATGGATAAAGATAAAATTAATAAATATTTGGACTTTGCTACGGTGACATGCATGTTACGGTGACATGCACTTTCCGGTCGACCTAATCTGTTGTTTCAGTGTAAAAACAGTTTTATGGTGCCTACTTTGGAATTCATATCTTACAATTGGCTAGATGGAAATTGGAGATTAATGGCTTGTTTCGAAGCAGAAGTGTCCCTCTACACATTAAAGTACTTGCGAGCTCGATAGGAAGTCCAGAAGACCATTTTTGAACCTGATCAAAAGGCCATGCCAAAACTGGGAAACTGCCTAAAAATGGCTAAGTCTGGGAACGTGTTTGTGAAGCCTACTTTGGAGCTCAATTTGAGAACCATGGATGCGAGTCGACCCTTTTGTTTGAAGCCTTACAGATATCCAATCTTTCATCCAATGTCTTGAATTTGTATAAAAACATACCTAATTTAACGTGGTAGAGGCCCCTGGACTCAACTCGCATTCATGCTTCTCGAATTGAGCTCCAATGTAGGTTTCACAAACATGTTTCCAGACTTAGCCATTTTCAGGCAGTTTTCTAGTTTTTGTATAGCATTTTGATCAGGTTGAAAAATGGTTTTCTGAAATTCCTATCGAGCTCTCAATCACTTCAATATGTAGAGGAACACTCCAGCTTCAAAACAAGCCATTAATCTTCAATTTCCATATAGCCAATTGTATGATATGAATCTCCAAAATAGGCACCATGAAACTGTTTTTACACTGAAACAACAGATTAGGTCGACCTAATCCTAAATGATGTCGACCTAATCCTAATGAGGTCGACCTGATCCTAATGAGGTCGACCTGATCCTAATGAGGTCGACCTGATCCTAATGAGGTCGACCTAATTCTAACTGAGGTCGACCGAAAAGTGCAAGTCACCGTGACATTCATGTCACCGTAGGCGCACCCTAAATATTTTGTTATGTTTTATATTTATGATTATGTTTTATAATTATTGTGACTAAAAATATCATGTAATCATTATGCTATAATAATAATTATTATTATGATAGTAAGAATAATTATTACAATACTAAATAATTATTAATATTTTTTGCATTGATTTCGGGAGACATCATTTGATATACGATGAGAAAGTTTGTTAAATTATCTCCAACTGTTGACTCGGTCAAACAAGTGGGTCAAGATTTGTCAAGTCAAATCGAGATACGTTGGTTTACTCAGATTACCTAGTCAAATAGTTAAAATTTACATGTTCGAATGTGTTTGACTAAGTTCGATCATATCCAATTTATAGTTAAACTGGGCACATGAATCCTGAAGGATGATCATTTGTGGTTAAGATAAAACCAATTTGATAATGCTCATTTCACTCCGGTTTAACCATCATTTTGACAAATCAACGCTCGGTGAGAGACATGAGATAGTTATATGTCTTGGCAACGGATTGAGCTTCGAGCATACTCATTCGAGGTTGCTCGACCAATTATGATTTTTATGGACCAAACAATATTATTTATAAATATTTATAATTAATTACTACTTGAGAATTAATATTTTAATATTACTTAATTAAATTAAAATTTTAATATTTATCAATTTTATTTATTTTTATTCCATATTTATTTATGTGAAGAATTTTTTTTATTAATTTGATATACTTGTTTTATAATATCATTTATTTACTTTCACTAATTTGCACCCCCTACTTTTGGGTAAATGACACATTTGGTCACTGAGATTACTAAATCACATTATGTTCAGTCACTAGAAAAAAATAATATGAATTTCGGTCACTCGAATTATTGAAACATGTCACACATTTAGTCACTCTCCTGTTAATTTTCGTCCAACTCCATTAAGGGAGTTGGACGGAGGCTAACGGAGAGTGAGTAAATGTGACATATTTCAGTAATTGGAGTGACATTCATAAAAAAAAATGGTAATTCGATTGACCGGAGTTGGACGGAGGCTAACAGGAGAGTGACTAAATGTTACCTGTTTTAGTAATTAGAGTGACCAAAATTGATATTAATTTTTTCTAGTGACTAAATATAACACAATTTAGTAATCCCAGTGACCAAATGTGGCATTTACCCCCTACTTTTTCATCCAAACAACAATTTACCCCTCCACTTACACCCTCCACCAACTTGCACCCCCAACAATTTACCCCTCAACTTGCACCCCCCTTGATTTAGCAAACGCTATTGAGGTTTTCGTCATATGTTAAGAAAATTTATTTTCAAATTTGAAGTTATTAATTGTCAAGTATTATAAATCAAAGTTTTTAAAATGGCTTAAATACTAGAATGAGACACAAGATACATTGAAAAGCCACACATGTGAAAGTTAGAGAATTTTTTTTATAAAGGTGATATAGATTTTTTTTTTGTGATTAAGGTACTGCTTACGGGATTCGAACCTGAGATCTCCAGATTCCTGGCTTAGAGAAATCTTTGTTAAGAATGTACGTTAAACATCATGTTTCATCAACCACTGATCTTTGCATTAGTCAAATAAAGCTTAAATTTTTTTGTTTAATATTTGAAGGCAAAATACATCTATATAGCCATAACTTTCACACTTTTGACAAATATAGCCATTCTATTCGAAAACCACAAATAGCCCATTCCGTCCATTTTGGTAACGGTGTTAGTAGACGTTATGACTGTACTAACGGCTTGCGCTGAGTTGGCCACTGAGTTACCCCACCTTCCGACGTGGAAATCAGACGTGGAAAAAAAAAAGATGAAAGTGACCCAGCTGCCCACCACCACTCGTGACTCGTCCATTCTTTCTTATCCCTTCATTTTTCTTTCCCCCTTTACCTCTCTTCCTCCGACCACGAGACTATCAACATCCTGTCAACATCCTCGTCATCATCCAAGAACCGACCACCACCTCCGGCTGGGCCACCAGCTCGTCGCCTCTTCCCCAGCGGAAGCCGTCGAAATCTTGAGAACCCACGACCACCTCCTCTCTGCCAGATACGTCCCCACAGTTAAATCCCACTTCTTAATCGTCGTTCCAATCCAAAGCCCACGGCGGCGACGGCGGCGGATGCAACTACTCCACAGGCCTTCTTCTTCCCCTACCAACAATGAGACTGTGAATCAAGACTTGAAGTAGGATTTCAATTACATAACAAATATTCTTCATCGATAGCATTGGAGGGCTTTCGATCCCATCTTCCGAAGGCTACACATGTTGCGATTCAGACGAGATCCAGCGCCGTTGTTGTCGCAAAATATTGGGACTGCTGTTTCTCGTTGTGGTCCTGTATTCTCTTTCGAGGAACGCGTTCACGAGATCAAAGAGGTCAGCGGCAGGGAAGGATCGGACATCATCGCTGTAGCCTTCAGATACGCCGACTGGGTAGCAGGAAAGGAAGGGACTAAACCGGCAGGAAAGAAGACCAAACCCCAATTCTTGATTCCGATATTATTGACGCTGCCGGCGAGAGATTCTCCTCTCTAGATCAACGACTCCACCACTACTCTATTGGCTAACATAATAAATTGGTGGATTTGGATGAGGAAGGGAATTTGAGCTTATTATAAGGGTTTTAGACTTTAGTTAAAAGAATAGGGGTAATTTTTTGGGGTTTTCTGGTGAACAATGGGTTTGGGTAGCAGGCGGTGGGGAGTGTCTGGGATTGATGCTAGTTGAATCGGTAGGGAAAGGGGAAAATTAGTGGATTTTTTTTATTTCAAAATTAATTATTTAAACATTTCAAAATTAATTATTTAAATAATTTAAAATGACGTGGCAATGATATGCTGACGTGTGCGATGATTTGGGATCCTAGTCAGCGTAATGTTAACCTAACTAACGGAGTTTCTAACATCGTTAAAGTTTCTAACGGAAATGGCTAGAGTTGTCACACGACCATCCATTTTCTTGGCTATTTCGTGTTTTCAAATAGATGTGGCTATATTTGTCAAAAACGTGAAAGTTATGGTTATACAAGTGTATTTTGCCATATTTGAATGTCCAGTTAGACAAATTTAAATCCGACTATTGAGTCAATGAATAAACATCAGTGTGTTAGTTGATATATCTAAACCGAAAATCTTCATAGTTGCAAGAGTCTAAACAGAGGTATGGGTTAAAATAAAGAATCTGTAATAAGGATGAGTTTAGTAAGACAATTGTAAGAAGTCATTTGGTTATATGGCTATGAGGCCATACCAAATATTTGCAGTAAAAAATATTCCTATATCAATCTCAAAATCAAAATATTTTTATTGTAAGAGTAAGCAATTTGTATTTAAATAGAGTTACTCAGCCAAAAAAAAATTTTATATGCCACCCAACGAGCAGAGTTCAATATTATTATTAGAGTTTAAAGTACAATAAAGTCATATATATTTATATAGTTCAGGCTAACGTACGTCTGACGTACGCTATATGTTTGTTTTCACACTTATTAATTTTTTTAATTGATTATAAGTAAATGAATAATTAGTAATAATTATAATTACACTCATACCTATTAATTTATATTTCAATACTATCTAGCCCCACATGAGTTTTTACCGTCTTCCGGCTTGAATCAATCATGTAAGTTTCAAGTTAACAATTATAGTACCTTTTTTCTTCTTATCATCATCTATAACACCTAATTTCTTATAAAAATAGAGAACTACAATGGTTATTTTAAATTAATTCGTTGTATAATTTGATGTAGATGAGATTTTTCTGCTCTCCAAAGAGACTATTAGGCCATCCTCTCCAACCTCATACAGTCTCGTCAACGACAATCTCTCTCTCTCTCTCTCTCCTGCAACCCTTTAATCCCCACTCTCCATCTCTCAACACATATGTCGAAGTACCCAAAACTGGGGATTTAACCGAACCAAAGTAACAATGGATAGCAAACGACAGATCATGGCTTCCCACTGATAAATGAAGATTAGGAATAGTATTTCCCCATGCACGGATTCATTCACCTGGGAAGCATGATGTAGTGGGAGTACGATTGAATTTTCAAATTCTGAAACGTGAAGCTTCAATTAAATATTCAAATCTCTATTTCCCCATAACCAACAATGCCCAGAAACTAAAATTGAAACTTCTCGATCGGACAATTGAATAATAAACATGATTCGATTCAAACATCCGGAAATTCCATATTAGATAAAGAAAGCAGAACAATAGAAAAACAGCATCATCAAATCCATGGCGAAAATCATTGTGCAATTATAACAATCGAGAAAAAAAAAAGAGAGGGACAAAGGAAAGATTAGCAAAGGAGAAAACCCATACGAATCTAAAGGTTAGGGATTAGCTCTGGGAATAGATGCTTCATCTCCGTCACCAGAGACGGCCGGGATTCAAGAAATCCCTCCTCGACACAGCAGCAGCAGAATGGAATCGGCATTCGAGATGAGTGGCACACTGTACATCCCGCGTCTAAGACCTATACCGACGGTCGGATTGGGATAAGTGGAAGTGCAATCCAAATCATCATCTACAGTATCCACATCTTAATCAACATACTAAGCAGTGAGAATGTTTGTAACTTAGCTGTGGTAGTGCTAGGGTTTCAAGAAGGGAAGCCGAGATTGTGGGAAGAGCGGCGGATGCCATCTCCATTTTCCATTGATCAAAATATATACAGAAAGCTAATTACAGAGAAAAGGAATCTACTGTAGTTTAACGGCTATAATAAACTAACTATCAAAAACAACCTGTAGAGAGACGACACGTGTCTAATCTGTGCTACTAACTATACAGTTCAAACAATCAGCAAACGACACCGTTTTCGTCTCTTATTTATGGACCGGTTCGCATAGCCGAGTCGGGTGAAAGGAAGCCCGACCCGGCTGTCCTGCATCTTCACTCTGCAACCAGCTGCAGGATCTTCTTCTTCCTTCTTCAGTGATAAGGCAAACTGCAGCTGTGCTTCATACTCCTCCTCAAGCTGGTGAGTACATGTCATGTACTCCCAGCTTCCGTAACAAGAACTGAAACCTATCAACAGACAGCCCTTTTGTAAAGATGTCTGCTAACTGATATTCTGTTCGAACATGATGAAGATTCAAGAGGCCTGACTTCAATCTTTCTCTAATAACATGGCAATCAACTTTGATATGTTTAGTCCTCTCGTGAAATACTGGATTTTCAGCTATATGGATGGCTGATTGATTATCACGGTAGATTTCAACAGGATGAGGATGAGAAACTCCATAAAACTGAAGAAGTGACTTAAGCCATTGCACTTCACACGACAGATGAGCAAGGGCTCTCTGTATTCAGCCTCAGAGGATGACCTTGATACAGTTCCCTGCTTTTTACTCTTCCAAGTGATGAGTGAGTTTCCCAAAAAAGTACAGTAACCTGTAATAGACTTCCTGGAATCAGGGCAAGTAGCCCAATCTGAGTCACTAAAACCACTCAATTGCAAGCTTGTATCTGAAGGGAACCACAAACCCTGACCTGGACACCCTTTAAGATATCTCAAAATCCTGTGCAGGGCCTTCAAATGGACTGTTGTAGGACAATCCTGAAACTGACATAACTGTTGCACAGGGAAACTGATATCTGGTCTTGTGGATGTTAAATACTGTAACTGTCCAAGAATGTGTCTAAAACCTGTGATATCTTCTAATAAAGTTCCATCAGAAGCAGATAGGGAAGTTTTCATGCTAATGGGAGTTTTGGCAGGCTTACATTCTAGAAAATCAGCATGTTCAATCATCTCCAGGCAAAACTTTCTCTGAGATAGTGAAATGCCTTTAGATGTTCTGACTATCTCTAACCCTAGGAAATACTTCAAATTACCTAGGTCCTTGACCTTAAATCCAGACTGCAGTTGCTTCTTGACTGCTTCAATATCATCCAAGCTTGGACCAGCTAAGATGATATCATCTACATATACTACCAAGATGACAGTAGCACTTTTGAACACGGAATAATCCTCAACTGACTGTGTAAAACCAATCTGACCAAGAAACTCAGTAAGCTTGATGTACCACTGCCTGCTAGCTTGCTTCAAACCATACAAGGTTTTCTTTAATTTGCACACCTTACCCTGCATGTGACTTAGCTCCCTTAGGCCAGGAGGTAACTCCATATAAATCTCCTCCTCTAAGTCACCATGGAGGAAAGCATTGCTGACATCCATCTGATGAAGATGCCAGGAATGCACAGAAGCAACTGCCAGAAGAAGCTTGACAGAGGCCATTTTAGCAACCGGAGAGAAAGTATCAACATAATCATGTCCAAAGATCTGAGTATAACCCTTAGCAACAACTCTAGCCTTGAACTTGTCTACATGGCCATTGGACTGAAATTTGGTTTTATAAACCCATTTACTGCCTATTGGTTTGATTCCTGGAGGCTTGTCTACTATGTCCCAGGTCTGGTTAGCATCAAGTGCTTGGACCTCTTCTGTCATGGCCCTTTTCCAGCAAGCATGAGGAGCAGCATGCTGATAAGTTTGGGGATCAGCAGCAAGTGAGAGTGATAAGGCAAAGGACCTATGTCCTGGGGATAAGTGAGAATAGGTGATAGAACTAGAGAGGGGGTATAGTAGTTTAGAATCAAAGGAATTGTGTGAAGAAGAGAGAAATGAAGTGTGAAAGTCAGCAAGATGTGCTGGCCTTTTAATAGCTCTAGACTGCTTTCTCAAAGCAATAGGTGGTGATCCTGAAGAAGAAGAATCAGGAGAAGAGCTCCCTGAGATGGGAGAAGGAGGAAAAGAAGGTAAAGGTGAGGAAGAAGAAGATGTATGTGAATCAGTAGGAGAATGAGGGGTGTAGTCTGGATCAGTTGTTTCATGCACATTGTGATCAGAAGGTAATAAAGGAGAAGAATCTTCTGTGTAAAGAAAAGAAGGATGATCAGATGGTGTGATAACTGGAGTAGAGTGAGAGTTTATGTGAGAAAGGAAGGGGAATTCAGATTCATTAAACTGAACATCTCTGCTGGTAAACACTTGCTGCTTATTAATATCATACAGTTTGAATCCTTTGATTCCAAAACTGTATCCCAGGAAAACTGCCTTTACTGCTCTAGGAGAAAACTTAGGTTTATGAGGATCAACAATGGTAGCAAAAGCTAGACATCCAAACACCCTCAAGCTACTGTAATCAGGTGGAATGCCATACAAGCACTCAAAGGGTGACTTGTCTCCTAGAACAGGTGTTGGGATTCGATTTATCAGGTATGCAACATGCAAAACCAAGTGGCTCCAAAAACTAGTTGGCAAACCTGATGGGAACTTCAAAGACCTAGCAACATTTAACAAATGCTGGTGCTTCCTCTCAACCCTTCCATTTTGCTGAGCTGTGTAGACACAACTCATTTCATGTACTATTCCTTCCCTTTGATAGAACTCATTCATGTTAAACTCTTGCCCCTGGTCTGTTCTGATGACCTTTACTTGTTTTTCAAACTGAGTTTTAACCATTGCACAGAATGATTGTAAGGAAGAACGTGCTTGAGACTTGGAACTCAGTAAATAAAGCCAAATACATCGACTATGATCATCCACAATAGTTAAAAAATACTGAAATCCATCATGAGAAACAGTATCCACAGGGCCCCATAGATCTGCATGTATCATGTCAAAAACAGAACTAGACCTAGATGTGCTTCTAGGAAATGGAAGGCGTTTTTGTTTAGCCAAATGACAAATCTCACAATCAAAACTCACAGGTGAGCTAAACTCATTACAACTTTTGTTCACAGCTTGCAATCTAGAAAAAGAAAGGTGGCCTAGTCTTTGATGCCATAAACTGGAACTTGAACAGCTACTGGTGTCAACTCCAAAAACTTGGGGGCTGCAACTCTCTCCAGGGTGATTCTCTCCAAGAAGATACAGGCCTCTACTTACTGGGATTAAACCAATCCTCTGTTGAGATATGAGGTCCTGTATATGACAAAAGGTGGATTGAAACAAAAGTGAGATTGGACTGTTCTTGGTGAGTTGGCTGACTGAAATTAGGTTATAGGAAAAGGATGGTACTAGAAGCACATTGGTTAAAAGGATACCACAAGGCAGCTTAACTATTCCTACATGAGTTGCTGGAGCATGATGACCATTAGGAAGAGTTACTGTCATTTTGTCTATCTGCTTACATCTAAGAAACAGCTTGATAGAACAAATGATATGGTCACTAGCTCCTGTATCTAGTACCCAAAATACCTCATCACTAGAAGGTTTGAAAGTGGAGAATGCTGATGTACCTGCCATTGAAGAGCTGTTCCTGGTTAGGACAGAATTAGCTTGACTTGTGTTATGAGCAGGTGGTGACTGCAACAATGCTTTGAGCCTTGTAAGTTCATCAAAGGTAAAACCAGAGAAAGTTGGAGAGCTTGAATCTTGTGGACTGGCTGGACTAGTGGGTCTGTAATTGTTTGCTCCTCCTGAAGAGGTCATCTCTGGTGAATTAACATCAACAGATCCAGCAAAGCCTCTTCCTCGTCCTGCATTGTTCCCAGAGTTTGAACTGCTGCCCAAAAGACCATTCTTTTTCTTAAGCTTCCAACAATCCTCCTTGACATGATTGTCCTTCTTGCAGTATCGACAGAACAACCCAGTTGGTTGACCATAGTCAGCAGGTCCCTTATCTCTAGGCTGGTTATACTGAGATCTAGAAGCTGCTAATGTTGTGGCTAGTGCAATAGCCTCTTCTGATTTCCCTGCATTAGCTTTAGCCCCATTAAGCTGCCTTTCCAGCTGAACAACAGAACGGTACACACTATCCAGATCTGGGAGTGGATCTAACATGAGCATCTGAGTCTTGACCTGCTGGTATTTCTCATTCAACCCAAGCAGAAACCTAATAACCCTTCCTCTACCTTGGTACATCATAACTGTCTCATAAGTGCGAGATGCACAATCACAATAAGGAATAGGAAGGTAGTTGTCAAGCTCATCCCAACAAAGCTTCAAGTTAGTGTGATACTCTCGAATGGATTCACTTCCCTGCTTAACCAAGTCAATTTTCTCCTGTAAATTTGCAATTCGGACAGAGTCCCCTTGACTGAACTTACCCTTCAAGTAAGTCCAAGCCTCAGAAGCAACCTTGATATTACGCAAGCTAGGGACAATGTTCTCAGACACAGAGTTTCTAATCCAGCAAACAACAGTACCATTAACTCGATCCCAGGTTCCATAACTTGGATCAGTAACAGGAGGTACCTCGATTGTGCCTGCGATGAACCCTAGCTTGTTCTTTGTTCTGAGAGCGACTTCCATGGATTCGCTCCAAAGGAGGTAGTTGTCATCTGTTAACTTGAAGCCGATGACGGGTAAAAACGAATTGTCACTCTGAGCAAGGTAGAAAGGGTTTGAATAAGGATCCTCGTAACGTGGTGAAGAGGCCTCTTTGTCTCTGCCTTCAACTCTTTCACTTGAGGTTTCGTCGGCCATGGCAAAGTGCTAAAGGAAGAAAAGGAAAATGAAGAGAAAAAAAGGGGGGTAGAACTGAAATCAGACTGGTATGAGCCAACCAGGCTCTGATACCATGAGAATGTTTGTAACCTAGCTGTGGTAGTGCTAGGGTTTCAAGAAGGGAAGCCGAGATTGTGGGAAGAGCGGCGGATGCCATCTCCATTTTCCATTGATCAAAATATATACATAAAGCTAATTACAGAGAAAAGGAATCTACTGTAGTTTAACGGCTATAATAAACTAACTATCAAAAACAACCTGTAGAGAGACGACACGTGTCTAATCTGTGCTACTAACTATACAGTTCAAACAATCAGCAAACGACACCGTTTTCGTCTCTTATTTATGGACCGGTTCGCATAGCCGAGTCGGGTGAAAGGAAGCCCGACCCGGCTGTCCTGCATCTTCACTCTGCAACCAGCTGCAGGATCTTCTTCTTCCTTCTTCAGTGATAAGGCAAACTGCAGCTGTGCTTCATAAGCAGTAGGTTAGGGGCGAGCGACAGAGATTCCCGTTCTCGATTGCCAACCAAATTTGATGGGTTTTTCAGTCGTAATTTGTAAAAAGCAGGCGAGGATCTCACCTGAAAGCAAAACCCATCACCGTGGAGCTGAAACACGCAGGCGCCAGCGTCTCATCCGGAAACAGCCAAATCAAAACATAAAACAACACTAATAGCCACGTGAATTGAATGGAAGACTTTTGATTCATTATAATTTATTTGAGGAGTATTTAGATAATGATTTAAACATAATGAATGGTAAAAAAATGTTACGCGTGTACAGTGTAAAGACAAAATAAATTAATGGATGTGTCTGTAAATATATGTATTAACATTCATAATTACTATAATTTTAATTAAACTATAAATCATTAAAAATTATTTCATAAGTGTGAACATATGCATATAGCGTACGTCAGGCGTACGCTAGCCTTTGTCATATGTGTGTGTGTGTTTAGATATCAACAATAGATGTGCCTACAATACATCCAAGGTTTCAAATGCATGTGAAATGTCATAATGTTTGTATGAACAAACACCAAAGATAAGATAATTTTAGCAAATGCACATTCAAACATTTGAAAAATTATACACTGAAGGACCATGTTAAGACGAGAACCATCGATTTATTGATGTGAATGTCTTTGATTGAGAACATCTAGACAATAACCATGGATTGAGGGTTAGTCGAGACTTGAAAAATTAGCAATTGATACGTATTATATTAGATACCAAATTTGAGTGTCTTGATTCATAAATTTTGTTATAAATCCTATAAGAGACTTCATAAACATCCATAATGAAAATGGGCAAGGATTAGAGCATTTAAATGCGATGTGTGTAAAAATTCAATTGAGATAAACTGAATTTAACCAGTAATCTAGTATCTTTATCCAATAATTTTCTCGCATTAGTTGGTTGGGAGTTCGTATTGATTGACAAATTTTGATTTACAATCCTAATGGGACATGATAAAAATTCACGACATTATTTATGATTAGAGAATCAAAACATCATAAGCGAGTGTGCTAACTATTATTAAATATTAGAAATTTTCAATATAGGCATATCATATACTCACTTATCCAGCAAGATCATAAAATATTTACAAAATCTAAAAAAATAAACATATATAAATTAACTAATATAACTAATAAAATAAAATTCTCAGGCCACGAGCCGGGTAAAAAACTTGTATATATATGAACCATATATAGATATATATTACTAAGTTGGCGTGAAAGCAACTCGTGCCTACCCACTACACTCACCTACTCAAATGGTTTGAATTTTATTAGATGGATTCGGATGGGTTCGGCCGGTAACCCATCCAATGCCCATCCTTCTCTTAACCAATTTCCCCCTCCTTCTTTTCCATTCGAGGAAGGATCAGGTGACTAATTAAGAAGGGTGCTTAGTAACTTGACTAAGTCCAAGCTAGCCAAGCTAGCCCTTAGATCTGCACACATTAATCTAACTATTAAAAATGGGAAGAGCTTTTTAATAAGTGACATGGATATTTTGGGTATTGTGAAAAATTACGAAATATACAAACCGGAGTTACAAACAGTACAAACAATACAAACATTACAAACTAAAATGACAAAACATACAAACAGATTTACAAACAATACAAAACATATGAACTATACAAACAATATAAACTAGAACGACAAACAATACAAACCATAAAAAATGAAAAAAAAAAACAACCAAGTCGACTTTGAAGGCTCCATCCCTATATAGAGGGGTTTCGTCCCAAAGTCAACCTTGTTTTTTTTACATACAAATATGGTAGACAAAAACGACAAACTAGATCGACAAACCATACAAAATGGAAAAACACCCGGGTGAACTTGAGAGGCTTCATTTATATGTAGAGGAGTTATATCCAAAAGTCAATCAGATTATTTTTTAGACATAAAAAATATTACAAACATGGGTGACAAAAATGACAACAATGGAGGACAAAAATAACAAAGCTTACAAACATTACAAAATAAACAAACTTACAAACATTACAAAAGAAACCGACAAATAGTACAAAGCATACTAATCATACAGAATACCACTACTTACAATACAAATCGGTAAACTTGTATTACAAATCAATGAATACAAAGTATACAAATCATAAAATAAAAGTATACAAACTAAATAAACAAACATGAAAAAATAATCATATAAACATTACAAATATAATAGACAAAAATGACAAACAAGAATGATAAACAATACAAACCGAATTGATATATAAACATTACAAATTGAACTTATAAACATTACAACATAGGTCTACAAACATCACGAATCCAGCACTATCGCTTGGAAATCCTCCTCTACCGTCTCTAATCGTCGGAAAGCCTCCTTCGTCGTTGCCAGAAAAGCCGACCGAAAGATTCTCTCTCTCTCCCACAAGCCACAAAAAAGTAGACCGCCGGGAACGCCTGGTCCCTCGAAATCGACCGTCGGGAAGGCGCAAAAGAAAATGGAATGCAAAGTCGCCGGAGGAGTTGCAGATGGACGCCGGGAATCACTGATCGACGGAGGCAGGATGAGACGTGCATATAATTTTTAATTATTTAATAATTAAAAAATAAAAATATCTTGCAATGACTAAATGAGTTTAATTAAAATCATTAAATTTTAATAAGATGGAAGGATTGAGATTGACTTAATTAAGTGACTGAGAGACCCCTAAATCACCTAATCTTAGCCTCTCCCTTCCCCTCTTTTTAGTTTTCCAAAAGAATCAAAGTCTCTCTCGAAGAAAGAATTTTTGGAACTTGATGGCACTTGTTCTCTTTTATATTACAAAAACATGAGAACTCCCTTGCCCAAATTATTTATGAGGGTATGGCACTCTGAAGCTGGGTGGCATTTATAACGGGAAAGGTAAAAGTTAAAACAACGAATTGTACTGGGAATTGTATAAATGGATATATATAGTCCTCGTTTGCTAGGCTAATGATATTCCCACTTAACTCAACATGCATAGTGATTATAAATAATTCACTTGCTAACAAGACATTCATGTGAATATTGCATCGATGTCGGTTCTGTGTCTCTTCCTTCTAATACTAAATGCATAACTTCTCATTCATTAGCATGCATGATGGAAATACTATTATATGAATGAGTGGCTAGGACGAGACTCGAAAACTCGAACCTGATTCACAAGCTGAAAGAATATCTTAATTATTGAGTCTGTTATGTATCAAAATGTGAGAGAATAAACATTGGTTTATGATGAATTAGTAAACAAACTTTTTAATTACGATGCTTACCTACTAATAGCCTAATTTTCGAAGCCTTTAGCAATTCAATTCGCTCGTCAATATTGTGATCTGTGACACTATTATTGGAATTATTTTGATAGATCACCAAGTCAGGCTAAATATCCTTAATCAATCATTATATATACTATGATATTTAACACAACCAAAGGATCAACTCATCCATAGTAAGCACATTTGTCTCGCATATCAGTGATGGTAAAATTTCATAGTTTGCCTCTCAAATTTAGTTCTTAAGTACTCTTGCATCTTTATGCATTAATAAGGCCAAAAATATGAAATTATATCGTCCAATGACATGAGTAGGAACTAACCCAGTTATTGGCTAGTTTGGATGAAACATTTAACACAAGAACCAGAACATGTAAACAACATTATAATTTTTAAATACTCTCACGTCTTTATACGTTAATAAGACTGAAAATATGAAATTCTATGTGTTAGAAGTTATAGTATCATATTGTAATTAGCCGGCTAATTACAATATGATACTATAACTTCTAACACTTTGATCCAACGTACGAACTAATTAACCCAGTTAATGGCTAGTTTGGACGAAATATTTAACACAAGAACCAGAACAGGTAAACAATAATACAATCTTCTTTGTTCTGTTAAAATTCATGACATATATCTACAATTAAAAACACCTATTTGTCAAAACAACATAATACATGCACTAAAAATGCCATTAACCCTACTTGAATCTTTATTTTTTGGTGTTTCAAGGACGATGGCCGGTCAAGAGCCCCATGACCAACTGGATCTTTGGTCTCTCCAATTTCTCTTTTGTTTATTTCACTGCAAGACAGTGTGGTTCTGGGAAGTAGGAAAGGTTTTTTTGGCCAAATTCTATTTTATTTCCTTTTGGCCTCTTTCTTAACAACAATGGCTGCTCCTCCCCATAACAGAACACTTGATATATAAATATGGGTTTTCCTCCCCACGTACGTACCCATGAAAAAACAAAGGGCTGAACATTCTTGATGGCAGTGATATACTCCACCAGTCTCTTAAACAAACAAACGACTAATTAAAACCTGCAAAGAAAGAATCCTAGACATGCATATTCTTTTATTAATGACTTAACGCAGGAGACTGAAAGGAAAGGGTAAGACAGTTGGTGGATGCGCACGACGATTCGCCACACTAGAAGAGCACTCACCACTTTGACACACGTAACATATGGGTTCTGAATGTGAAATTCTATTTGCCGCCAACCAAATTGCTATTTGCCGTCAACTAAAAAGAAATTGAATTCAAATTTTGAATTTTTCCTTCCTTTCATTCTATAAATTCGGATACCATTAACATTTGACTTATTTCAACAAAAACTTATGTCGTCGAGCCTAGTGCCTCAGTCGCCGGCACCGTTCCTCCGTCGCCGGCCAACCTCCCGTCACCCTCAATTGTCGGAAAACAAGTAAGTTTAATTTTTCGGCAAGTTTTCCATTTTTCCGGCGAGAAACACGGCGGGCCGAAAAAAAATTGCGATCGTGATGCCGCAAATTTTTTCGGCCGGTCGCCGAACACGCCGGCCAATATTTTCCGGAGGCGTGTTCGACGGTCAGCCTAAAACTTTTTGCAGCAGGAGCGCCGCCGGGCCGAAAGAGGTTTTCGGCCGACTCCCCTACTTGCCGAAAATATCTTTCGGCCCGGCGGCTCTCCGACCACAAAAGTTTTTCGGCCCGACGACCCACCAGCCTAAAAATATTTTCCGCCCAGCGACGCACCGACCGTAGATTTTTTTCGGCCAGGCCGGATTTTGCAGTTAATTTAATTTTATATGTTAATTAATTAGTCAATAAAAATTAATTAATTAGTTAATAAAAATTAGTAATTAGTGTTAATATTTATTTAAATTGGTGTATGAATGTTTTATTTTTGTAATAGGTGAATGAATGTTTAATTACTTAGATTAGTTAATATAAAATTAATTAACTAATGATTGATTTAACAATGAATGTTAATGTTCAGTACATTAGTTAATAGAAATTAGCTATTAGTGTATTTCGATTGGTGTGAATGTTTAATTACTTACATTAGTTAATAGAAAATTAATTAGTGATTAATTAACAATTAATGTTAATATTGTATACATTAGTTAATAGAAAATTAATTAATTAGTGCGCATCTATGATATTGTGTAAATTTGTAGATAATTAGATATGGATGATGCGAGTGGGAGTGAGTTGCCTATATTCGATGATAGGATTGTTGATGCATCAACACGAAGGAAGGCGCCTAAGAAGAATAAGGAGAAGAAGCGCTCTCAACATATTAGACATTAGTCAGAGGCAAATTTAGGGGAGGATGAGTTAGAGGCTCTTACTGTAGTTGCTCGTTCGACATCACGGGCGTCTGGTTCCCATGGGAGGGACCAGGGTGCTGCATCGAGAGTGGTCTCGGCTGAGTTTGATGAGGACGATACTGAGGAGGATATCCAGGTCCCCCCACCTACGCGTGGACATGAACGCGTGTCGTCTTGTATGGCAACATCACGTCCTGCTATGTATAGGGAACGAGCTGGGCGGTTCGTACCACCTGCTCATGAGGAGACAGAGAGCTCCGGGACTGGACGGAGTAGGGGAGGACGTTCGAGTGGTCCTCCACCGTGGGAGCTTGTTGGTGAGTGTCCTGGTGGACCTACGGATCCTAGCCTCATTAGGAGCTTATGTGGCCACGCTGCCTATGCGCTTTGGATGGGGATAGAAAATCGAGGGGCTATCAGTTTCTACAGTCGTACATTGGCGGTTGAGTATCCGGGTAGCTACGTGTTTACACATGTTCGTGCGGCATGTTCCGTCGGCCCGGCGTGGTTCCGACCGCCGGAAAATTTTGGCCCGCCGTCTGTATGTTGGGAATCGTCGGAAAAATTATTCGAAATTACAAAAAGTTAACGCACCTGTTTAGTGATGATTCATGGATGCGTGTCCGCAGTTTCCCTCGAGCCCGATGATTTTCCGGCGACTTTTCTGGCGAGCGTCGATTTTTTCTGATTCAATACGTTGTAGATTGTGAAACTCTTTAACTAAAGATGTACATATATACTTTTTTTGTTGGCGGCAAATCGCAATTTGGTTGGCGGCAAACATCAAGCCCCTTCTGAATACATTCTTAACATTAACAGCTAATATCGAGTCCGTGCAAATTTGAACACATGACTACTTGGTGATCAGACCAACTATATGATATTATATCGTAAATGTTTGGTCCAAATAACTTGAATTGGTGGGAGAATACTGATTACGAATCCTATACGAGCTTTGGTATCAAACCAATGAGACGGACGATAGTTGACAAGCTACCAATACAAGTTTGGTATTACCTTGGATAGAGTACCAAACTGATAGGGCCCCTAGACTAAGTGTGGAGTCTTTGATGGATGAAGGGTCATGTACTTAGAAGTTAAGGAGTCAAGCATCTTTTCATCAAGGTGGGTAACATGGCTTCATGGAGGTCGATAGCAAGTTGACGAGGTGGGCCAGATAACGAGACAAGGGTAGTATCAAGTCACAAAAAATGAGCTCAATATGAGGCACTAAGGTTGTTAAGGGGTGATCAAGACTTCATCATGGAAGCAAGACAAGGAGGCTTCAACTCCATCTAGTTAGGAAGGGATCAAGATCGACTTGGTGAGGCTCAAATCAATACCGACTCGGATTAGCATCGTGGCCATCAAGCTGACACCAACTAGTCACCAAGACGACGATGAGAAACCAGACAACTAGCGGTTACCGGGCATGACTATAAATAAGAAAAGCGAAGACAAAAGATGGATCCTAAAGCCAACATTTGACACCACATGTCAAACTTTATAATTTTTTGCGATGTGGCCGTAGTTGTAGCTTTAAGCTTTAAGGTTTTAGAACTCTCAATGAACCTTCATAGGGTTTTCAAAACGAACATCTGACACCACATGCCAAACTTTATCATTTCTCTGCAATGTAGTCGTAGTTGTAGTTTTTAATTTTTGGAGCTCTCACTGAACCTCCATTGGAGTAGAGTAATTTAATCTAGTTTTCTTAGCTATCAGAAAACTAGCGGTTACCAGACATGACTATAAATAAGAGAAGCTAAGACAAGAGATGGATCCCAAAACCAACATTTGACACCACATGTCAAACTTTATAAATTTTTGCGATGTAGCCGTAGTTGTAGCTTTTAAGTATTAGAACTCTCACTGACCTACATAGGGTTTTCAAAAGGAACATTTGACACCACATGCCAAACTTTATCATTTCTCTGCAATGTAGTCGTAGTTGTAGTTTTTAATTTCTGTAGCTCTCACTAAACCTCCATAGGAGTAAAATAATTTAACCTAATTTTCTTAGCTATAAAAAATATCAAACACTCTCGTTCGAACCTTATTTACAGAAGTGTAAATCTTGTTTTAATCCATTAAACAAAGGTACAACCCAGTAAACTATGGACACAAAAGCTTACTGGCCAGAAAACACTTTGCTTAGAGCTTTTGTCTAGGAATGATTTATGGCCTCAAGGTCCATCAAATGGCGTCGGACGGGTTAGCATTGTGGCTCCTAATTGCCTCAAGAACTCTACTTCCCTCGAGTACCTTGGTGGTCAAGCCACTAAAATGCAAGTCACATATGTTCAAATCTAATTAGTGGTTATTTGGATGAGGAATTGTAATGGATCAATTTGACACAATTGTCTTGTTTTGAGAAAATTGTACCAAATTGACTTATTTGCCATAAAAAAATTTGGATGGATCAATTTGTCTGAGGTATTTTGAATTGATCCGTTTTGAATCAATTTCAATTGTTTGGGTTGGGGCCTTAGGGACAGGTAAATCTAATCGACTCGTTTTAATTGCTTCGTGTATAAAATGAGACAATTGGAATTGTGTCGTTTCTAAATTGATCCATCTAAACCAGCGTAAACACAGAAATGCCGTCAAAATAAAAAAGCTTATTAAGACGGAATAATTAAACAAACAAGAAGATTAGCATTAACAAACATTAGGATTTAGGAGGGAGGGAAGGAGCTAGCAAGGCGGTGGTGGAAGCTGAAAATAAGAGGGAGCAACATTCCTGGTAACAAGGGGAAGCAAATAAGGAGTCATTGTCCCATGATGGTTTGCTCTCTCTTTGTCTTCCCTAGATTTCTTCTTCATGGCCAACCCTAAACCCTAAAAAACTGAATAAAACCCACTACTCCCTTTTCCTTTTAATTATACTTTTCCTTTCAAAACCCCTCTTCTTCAGATAATTAATCATAAGACCTAGCTAGCTAGTCGTTAATCATTCAGGCGTTGTGTTAAAAGCTCATCAATTCATAGCTCCATTAATCTTGATTAGTCCTTTCGACTATATATGGTCATTTGCCTATATGTTTTAAGCTGCAAGTTTATAATAAAAATTATTCATCATTATATAAAAAAAACTCGTTTCTTCTAACCTTAATCCAAAGCATTAACTAATCTCGACTGGTTCAAACCCCAAATGACATGCATCACAAAAATGAGAGGATATGTGCATGGTATTTCCGAGTCAAATTGAGGGTATATAAAACAAGAGCTTTAAGTACAATTGACATGTGAATGATTTCATGTGTACTTGGAGAATTGTATGAGTCGATATTGCTTGCAACGAATATGGATGGAAATCGATAAGTTCGGCAACAAATTAAAAAAAATGTGCTCATTAAGAGCTTGCGGAGGGTTTGGAAAGGCCATGAATGGCTAAAGAATTAATAGACCTTTGTTGTTTTTTTAAATTTCTCCTAAGTGGTTCCTTCCACAGATCTAGGTTTCTAGATCTGGTTTGGCTTTGTTCTCTTGGAGTCTAAAAATTGCGGCCTGAAGCGCCTCCAATGAAGAAGTATCGATGTTTGGGGGTTCAACTCTTTGTTGGTTCTTTGGTGGGCATATTCACTGGTCTTCCCTTCCTTCCTTCTCTGGTTTGCTTGTGGGCATCCTCTCAGTTCCACTTTTGAGAAATTTGGTGTCATTTTCGTCTTCCCTTCCTTCTTCTCTGATTTGCATGTGGGATTCCTCTCAGTTCCACTTTGGTGTCATTTTCGGTTGCTGTTGGTTGCGGTTTTTCCCCCTCTTTGGAGATTGTGAAGGAAATTCTTCTTCTCTCGGAACCCTGATCCGTTTTGCCTCAGGCTCCTTGGACCCTGATCCGGTTTGAGCCGAGTAATCTCTTCAATGGCATCCACTGTGATGGGTCGTCTTTGAATGTTTCACAGGTGGCGGCTTATGGCGTTGCATGTTCAATCATCATGAACTTGTTCGGTTTTCGATCGAGTTGAAGTCTTACTTGTGTTGCGATGATGGTTGTGGAAGCGAGGGGATTCTGATTTCACATCATTAGCCTTCTGTTGTGGATTATATTTTGTTGGGTTTGATCAAATGTGACTCTCGTTCATTTTCTGGTTCAATCTTTTGTTTTGAGTTTTTCTACCAAGACATTTGAATCCATTATTGCTTAGCTTCCAACTTACATTGTGTACCTCTCCCCTTACAAATGTGATGTTTCAGTGCAATATTAGTGATCTTCTTGTGAAGGAAAAAAGAGAGCTTGTGGAGCTAATTGAGGCACACACATATATGGAATGTCCCATACACAAGGTAGGTAGAGCACCAAATTAAACATCCCTTTCAATGGCTTTTTGTGTGCATAAAAAAGTTCAAAACTTCAAAGACAAATACATTAACAAAAGAAATCAAACAAAACGAGAAGGGGGATGTGTATGTATAGTGTCTAAGCTTTTTGGAGTTTTCTCGGAGTGACCCATGCATTAGTGTGGAGGAAATGGGGAACAAACCAACAACACTAACACACCACAAAAGGGGAAAGCTTTTATAAACAATTAAGCTCGTGAGGGTGCGAATATTTTTTAATAGGGTATTGTTATACATGTCCAAAGGAGGTTTATCCCATCATTATTGTCTTAATACAAAATTAGAAATCCCCTAAAGAAAGAACAAAGAAAAGATACTCAAAAGTTATTGTCATTTGTTCAAAAAGAAATCAAGACTAGGATGTAGGGTTTGAATATTAAATCGGGTCATGCATTTTCTTTCTACATGGAATTGCTTCCATTAACCATTTTGATTATTTTTCATTTTCGTTAAGATTTCTATATTGGCGAGAGTATTCTATGTTTGGCTGATTTTTAGAAGTGTTTTTTTGGTTCAAAAGGTAAAGCAGGATCAAACATCTCTTAAACCGGCTTTTGTATTACATAAAAACAAAAACTCCGATTTGAAACTTATGAAAAAAAATATTTTGAAACTACATAATAATAATTACGATATTTTAATTTTATTGAAAAAAGACAATTTCTCTTTCATTTATATAATTCTAAAAATGAAATAAATTATAAAATAATAATAATAATTACTATAAAATAAACTAACAAGATCCATTTTAGCAACTTTTTTTATAATTTTTATTTTTACTTTATATTAATTTTATGTCACTTTTTATATTAAAAACATTAGTAGTAATTTTTCAGCAAAACGCGTAACTGATTTTTTTGAAAATTATCTCTCTAAAAACTCAAACCATAAGCTGCTGCAAAATCTACAACAGGACCACTAGTCTCGCCCCGTAAAAAATGTGTTTGCCTTAAAACATATTATCCATATACATCTACCGTCTAGCTTGTCCCTTGTGCGACATCTGATACACATCTAGCTTTGAGTTTTAGAATCCTAAACGAAATCTTAACTCCTATGACATGAACCCGATTTTGGATAAAAAAATTCGATACCATCATATTTCAACACAGTATCATCACATACCCAATATCAAAGTAGGTAGCTCGATAAATAAATGTGAAAAAAACCTAGTCTCAAATTTCAAACCCTAACTAATTGTCTTCCCGTCGGATTAGGAAAAGCGGATTTGTTCATCTCCAAAAGGATCAACAAATTATTTAAAAAAACCAAAAAAAAAAAATGAACATCACTATTTACACCACATGATATATCAACTTGACAGAAGCAAATATATATATGAAAGTTGAACTTCTTATGATCTGCTCAACCAGAGTTGGCACGTAAGAGCCAAACGGTCAAACAAGACTGGATCTCGTCTTCACTCTGGTGTTCAAACTTCTGAAGGAGGGACTGGGGGATCTGTGTGAATCACTGAATTGTGATAGATAAAAGAAGAAAACGTCACTGTCATTTGTCAAAGAGAGAGAGTTACGTTAGAAGGAAACAAAGGAAAGCCCCAGAGTTTTGGAGAAGGAGAACCACCCAGTTGGATATGTGCAGCAGCCTTTTTCATCCCGTTTCAAACCCTACAGAAGATATGCCAACGATCCTATTTAATATTTATTTATGGGTAAAAAAGGATTTCAACCCATCACGAGTAGGGGTGGCTATACGGTCCGGTCCAGTTAAATTGACCCAAATTAATCCGGTCCAGTTCGGTCTTTTCAAAAATATAAGGACTAAAGATTGAATTGGATACAGTCCGGTTTTGATCCGGTCCGGTCCCAATTCGGTCTTGATTTTATTTTGAGTTTGTGGGGATTTGAGTGGTCTAAGGCCTAAAAAGGTGAGGAGTTGGTTAAGTTTTGTACTAAGTGCAAAGGTTTGTGACCGTTTACGCTAATTACCCTTAAGTTTTGGGTGTTGAGCTCTCTTATCCGGTCTTTATCCAGTTTTTTATCCGGCCCCGAAAGATTTTTTACCTCAAATCTAAGCCCAAAGATTGGATTGGATTGTTTACTATCCGGTCCCGGTCCTGTCTCGGTCCGAGTTATACGCTCCGGTTTCATATAAAACCAAAAAACCCGGACCAGATAGCCAGCTCTAATCACGAGCAAGTCATATTCCAATTCATCAATCTATCCATGAATCCAATCTAGCTAATGTAGTTAGGACATTCTAGTGGGATCTAGAACTATTGAATACACGCATATTGTTAGGTTGCACGTTTCATGTTCGACGACCACTATCTATGTCTCGCATTCTACAAACTCAACAATCATTATCACGTTAAAAATATATTTATTGACACGGTGACACTGAAAGCATAGCTTAATTTATCATAAACCAATAGGTCATAATAAATAATAAATAGAGTTGTTAGGAGAGATCCAAATATATACGTATATATTTTAACTACTTTCTTAAAACATTTATAGGTATATATTGCAAAGTTAGGAGAGATCCAAATATGTACGTTAGTATATATAAAGGTGAAGTTTGGTTACTGTTGTCAAACTCTTTACATTTTTATACCTAATTAAATCATAACTTAGTCACTATGATGTACATTTACATTTAGATACCTCAAATTTACTTTTTAATATATATAAAGGTGAAGTTTGGTTACAGTTGACAAAACTATTTACATCTTCATACATCAAATTTAATTAAATCACAACTTAGTCACCATAATGTACATTTACATTTAGATACCTCAAAATTACTTTTTATGTAAAATCATTGAGCAATTATGTTTGGCATCTAAATTTTATGAGATTTACGTACCTACAATTTTTTAAATTTACATATCTGTCGAATGTTTAGATTTCACTTGAGTCCATGAATCCAATCCACCAATCCATGAATTCAATCCATCATAACATAAAAATATAAATTTAGTTTGTACCATGCAAGATGTTGTATCACTCAACTGTAAGAGAAGATTAGACCATTTTGGTCATCCATGGGATTTATACTTCAAAAAAAATATTTATGTTATCCATTTGAATTAATAATTACCATTTTTTAAAAGAACATTCTATTCGGTGACGTGACAACATATTTAGTAAATTATAATACGAGTACATTAAGATATTGATATGTATGAAGTTTTTGTATGACATTTTAATAGAACAATGTTTAAAAAAATCTGCAGTGATAAAAATAATGATTTAAAAGTTATTATAAGTATAAAAATGACCAAACCTTTTCATCATTTACTTCATTTTCATTTCATTCTTCGCCCACCTTCCATAACTCTTTCTTTATTTCTTTATTTGCTTTATTCGTCTAACCCTAATTAGTATACTATTTTTATGTATTCTAATGACAAGTATGAATGGGTCCATACATGACTCACCAACGGTCTAGAGAATTTGTAATTTAACCATGCACGACTAACTTTTCCAGCTCAATGTCGAGTCCAATTAAAAATAAAAATATATGGTTATTATTTATTAGAAAGTCGTCATTTTCTACTATGAGATTTGAAGGCGTGAAATTTTAAGCGAGTTCTAGTTTGTATTCATTTCGCTTCTCTTTAGAGTTTTTCTTTCTCACCCGAGCTAGAATTTTCAACAATTATACATGGAATGTTAGACTAGGTATCTACACATTTCAAATAAATAGTTTTCAATTTTCTATAAAAAAGAAAATATTTATCATCTTAAATACATCATCATAAAAGGGAATTAAGCCTCAACTATACAAATTACAGTTCGATACCTAAACTTAATAGATCTTAAGATTTATAACATAAATTTATTTTTTTGGCATATAAGTCCTCAAAATATTGATGGAACATTACATTTTAGTATCTAATTTTTTTGTGTATTACATTTTGGTACCTAAAACTTTTGAAGTCCTACAAGTAAGTCTAATTTTTTAATGTAATTAAAACACCCTCGAATAAATGAATATCCATACCCAACTCATACACATTTAGATTATGGAAGTAAATATTCATACCCTACTCAAACCCATTTACATACTTCCAAACCCATATATACGTCACCATTCACTTCCCATAATCAATGGGTCGACTTGGGTTTAGGTAAATAGTATTTATTAGCCAAAAATTTCAAAAAAAAATTGAATTGAATGTTGACCTCAATATATTTCTTCTCAGTCAATATCATATATCTCGATACGATGGTACAACTACAATTTGAGGGTTTTGCCGGTCGGGGTTTTGATCTACGTGCGACTCCGATTATTGATGAGCGTGTGTCTATGTGCGTGGCTAGGTGGAAACATACAAGGAAGAATGCGAGGAGATGTCGTCGGAGTACTATGGGAAGCAGTACAGCAGAGAGCCCTAGCCAATATGTGCAATGCGGGAGTTACTCTCCACCAACTCATCGCCGCTTGCAACAAAGCTTGCCCTAACAACAAATTAGGCAAGGGTTGGGTTAATGAAACCATATCTCGACCTTAAATCTATCACCTCTCTCCCCTAGCTAAACTCTTTGTTTTCATGAATCCTGTGGTTGTTGTAGTGACGACTATTAGTCGTGGTTTTAATCAATATATATCATGAGGATTGTGATCAATATTGAATCTCATCTCTATGGCAATTCGGGTAGTTGAAATTCTATCATGATTTCCTTCTTACATGCAGATCTCAAATCCTAACTTCTCATCTATATAATTCTGATAAAATGCCTCAAGTTTTAGGTTAACTAGATATGCAAGCGCAAACTTCCAACCCCATAATATACATCACCCATACCTACCCATAATCAATGTGTCTACTAGAGTTTAGCTAAATATAATTTATTCGCCAAAATTTTCATGATTTTTTAAATTGGATGTTGACATCATATATCTCTTCTCAGTCAATATTACTAACAAAAGTGCTAATAATACTAACAAAATACCTTAACGGGCCACATAATACATGTTCGTAGACCATCTCCGCCCCGCGACAAGGCGCGGCATCGCCACCTAGTATATATTTAAAGTGTTTTCCTGAGACATTTGTTAATATTGATGATTATAAGGATTTGAATTCATGACTTCACAATCAAATCGACTCCATGTAAACCAACTAGTCTAATACCGGTACTATAAGAAGTTACAGCCCGGCTTTAGCAGCGTATGGAGTGGCCAGAGTACTTGAACGTCGCACCACTTAATACGATGTAGAAAGAGACATGTAACCAAGTCAAAAGAGAGGGACACATCAAAAGCGATATATATGAAGGAACTGGCAATTTCGCTGAGGCAGAAGAAAGAACCCATTGCTTCTGACTTCCCAACTCACTCTACTGAAAAGCTAGCTAGCAGCTTATAAAAGTGGTAAGTAACAGAAGAAAGGGTTAGCACTTACACAACAACACTAGACAGAGAGAGAAGAAAGGAAGGCTATTCCATCACATCACTTGAGCACCTTATCCATAGGGATGGCAATGGGTCGGGTTGGGGCGGGTTTTGTCAAACCCAAATCCAAACTCATGGGTTTATCCGTCAAAAAAATCCGGGGTAAAACCCGTTGGGTTTGAAAAATTCAAACCCAACCCGCTGGTTATCCGCGGGTTCATGGGTACCCGTGGGTTTTTGTGGTAAAAAATTTACAATAACAAGTTTCTTTCAAAGTAAAAGTTTAACATCAATTTTCTCATACAAATTAATCATACAAAAAAACACCAATCTAGAGCATACAAGCAAACCGCAAATGATCAATACAAATTGTTCAAAATTAAAGATAAACATCTATAAACAAAAGATTAATTGAATGCTTCTTCCTCGTCAACTAAGTTTCTTCACTCTCCACTTCATAATATCAACTTCATTCTAAACAATTAGAAATAACAAATTATACATGTCTCCACAAACACAAAGAATATTAATTGTTTAAGGAAAATATATTATTTAGAATATTAAATATACCGGGAAAGTAATTATATGTGTGTGGGCGTGTACCCATGGGTCGGGTTTACCTAAACCCAAACCCGACCCGGTGAATAGTGTAGCGGGTTTAAACCCGAACCCGGCCCAAAACACGTCAACACGGATTTTACCCGCATTGACCGGGTTGTGTCGGGTGAGTACCCGTGGGTTCGGGTTTTGTTGCCATCCCTACTTATCCATCAGCTTCCGACTGAAACCTTTGGCTTTTCCGATGCCTCTCTCTCTATATATATATGCAGCTTTCTACCTTCACCCTAGGCCATTTTCCTTGCTAGTAATTGATATTTAATAGTTAACTAGGCAATGCCACCCGCGTTCCACCTTAGAGATTGAGATGAAGTGTTCAACCTTTTTTTTTATTATCAAAATGCTCACATATATTAGGGCCGGTAATAAAATGATACCAAACGTTTAAAATGTAATAAAATGTCGAATAAGTATCAAGGTATAACCTAATTGCTTACGATAAGAGGGAATTTTACAGGTGAGTTAGGTATATTGTATCATCGTATCACGATGTCGTGAATCGTGATATGATGATACAACCCGGTTTTGCATACCCGAGTTTTGTACTCTACTTGCTCGCTTAAAATATATAGAATTCCGAAAGTCACGGGGTTGTGCTTCAAAACATACGTGACCGCTTTTCTAAAAGTTTCGCATTGTAAAACCAACTCTTTGGGGTTAGACCCAACAAATTTAGAAAATTGTGTGAACCACTATCATTAGCACTTGCTTAGTGTCTTATTAGTGCTAAGTGTTTGATTATACACGTGCATATGTATTTTGTTTAAAAATTATCATTTCTTTTCTTAACATATTTCATATTTATCATTCATATATAATATTTTCATGAAATTATATGTTTCTCACTAAGTTTCTCCATTTCAGTAATTTATTGTTGTAATTTGTCACTTATATAATGTCGGTATATGAAGAGAGTTGTTAACATTATTCATGGATACCCGAAACCGATCAGGTATGTGTATGGTTTGATATTTTATCCGATGCTTATATGGATATGGATATGAGTAAAATCCGAACTATTTTGGGTTGAGAAATATACCTACATTATCTGACTCCGACTTGTTATCACCTCTACCCACATTGCATTTTAATGATAATATTATTATACATAAAGCCAAGATTTTTCTAAAATAAAATATATAGAAAGAGCCAACAACAAAAAGAAACACATTACTCCAATACCACAACAACAATGAAAACCCATTTTGATTTGACATTATTATTATATGATGGTAATAAATGTAAAACTGAAAAAATAGGTGACCAAAACTGAAATTTTTAGGCAACAGTAACTTGGATTCAAGTTTATATATAATAATAGCTCGAAGTAATTATCTACATAAATTATTACCAATAAGTTCACAATTTTCAATTTTGAACACAATTGTGTGTTAAAGTTTATCAAACCGATTTATACGGTTATTCTGGTTTGACAAGTGATATGATCTGATTGTTGATACAATCATTTTCAATTTTAAACACAATTGCGTGTTAAAGTTTATCAAACCGATTTATACGGTTATTCTAGTTTGACAAGTGATATGATCTGATTGTTGATACAATCATTTTAATCCCTGTTTATGTCAATTCTAGTAAAACATGCAGGGAAGCCATAAATCATTAACACAAAATGAATTTTTATATATATATATATATATATATATATATAATCAATACCGGTTGGATTTTATTTGTATCGGCCGATATTCCACCGCCATAATCACAATCATGTTGTGGACATCCATCTAAAGCATTAGTCATTTCAAGAGAAATGCAAAGTGAAAATATTTGTGATTCATAGTTACATTTTTATTTTGTGTTTTGACCTCGAATCCTTGATGTAGCTGAACATAAACATGAGAGTCTCTACCGCTTACAGAACTTGATGCATAAAAAATTTCTCTATATATAACGTTTGTCAAGACTGAATAGGATAAACTCCAAACTTCAAATTTGTAAAAACTATAAAGCAAAAATGATATCAACACTTTTTAAGTATGAAATCTTATTTCACGTGTTCTATTTCACAATGTTACTTATTCATCTTAATGTTATTTAACATTTTGTAGAGTGAAAAAAATGGAAACTAATTTGAGCGGACATAATATTCACATTTCCTTCCCTAGTTATCCCATAAATAATTCAACAAAACCCCCCACCAATTACTTTTGGGTTATAGGTATAATATGCCCATCTACTATGACGTTTTATCAAACATATGCTATTTTTTACATCAAACATGTCCCCTGTAATTTGGAAAAACTATCAAACATGCCCTTCAGTTGAAATTTCCATTGGAAAAATCGTCAATCATGGTTGAACCGAGATTTAGACGGCCCGACATCGATAATGGGAGGGGAAATGTCAGTTTTGACCCTTGTTTTATTTCTCTATGTCTCGTCAAAGTGAAATTATTAGAATTATTTGGCTATACAAAAGAACAAAAAAAACTCTACAGTGAAATTATTAGGGATATTTTAGATATTTGGGTCTCCCAAACCAAAGTTCGGTTTGGTTAACGGTTTTTGGATGTAAATTTTAACAAAAGGACATGTTTGATAAGTTTTCCAAAGTACAGGAGCATGTTTGATGTAAAAAATAGTAGATGAGCATGTTTGATAAAACGTCATAATAAAAGGGCATATTATACCTATAACCCTTTATTTTTTTTTTTTTCAAAGCCAGAAACAATATTTCAAAACTCAAAAATTAATACATAATAATCTTTGAGTTTTGGAACAAAAACTAATTTTGCTCTTGAGTCTTGACCCAAAAGAAGAACAGAACACACACTTGAATCGGTCCTTGTGCAAGAGGAAGAGAATTTGACTGTGGCAGACAGTGAACAGATGGAGGGGGACAGAATGGTAAATCTCCACCATTCTTTCAAACTGGGAGTGAGCAAAAACAAAAAGCAAAAAAACAAAAGGACATTTTTAGCAACTTTAGCTTGACCACCAAAGGAAAGGAAAGCTGTAGAAAATCAGAAGAAAAAGCAACACTACTTCTACTGCTCTTCTTCCCCCTCCATTTTGGCCTCTTCCCTCCAATAAAGACAGACATCCTTAGTGAGAGAAAAGGGCGAACCAGAAGAGAGAGAAAATCAAAATCCTACAAAAACCAGCAAACACCATCTCCATATACTGTCCCGTCAACAAATACCCAGAACCCAAAATCGCCAAACTCTGCCATGGGAGACGCCGGTGGGTACCTCCGTTTCCCTGGCTCCCTCGACCCTCAAGCCCAAGAGTTCCGCCCCCGCCACGTCATCTCACCTCCGCTTCACCACCACCTCCCCGTCCTTCCACCTCCCCTCCACAACCAATTCTTCTACCCACCTCCGCCGCCTTCGTACGCCGCCGACGGACTCCTCGGCTACCACCCCCACCACTTCCACCCGTTTCATCACAATCTCAACGTGTCTTACAATTTCAATCACGATTACCTTCCCCAGCCCGAACCGAGTCCTCCGCCGGCGGCGGCGCCGCCGTTGCTGACCCCGACGCGGGCGATTCTACTCTCCTCGCTTCCCACCGACGCCGGCGTCGTCAGCGAAACCCTAATCCGCCGCGAGCTCGAAGTGTTCGGCGACGTGAGGGGCGTCCAGATGGAGAGGATCCGCGACGGGTTCGCCACCGTGCATTTCTACGACATCCGCCACGCTGAGGCGGCGCTGACCGCCATCCGGGACCACCGCATGCAGTACCAGGCCGGTGGTGGGGGCAGGTTTATCACGGCGGCGGCGCGTGGACCCTTCTTCCACCTGGGGTGGGGCGGCGGCGTGTGGGCCCAGTTCACGATTCCGTCGATAGACGCCGTCACCGAGGGTCATAACCAGGGGACCATCGTCGTCTTCAATTTGGACCCCAACGCTTCCACTTCTCAGCTCCAACAGATCTTCCAACCTTTCGGTAACCCATAAAAACAATAGCAATTTAATGTAGCCCCAAATTTTTTGGGGGAAGCAAAGCGCACGTAGTGTTCGACGATATGTCTCAGTGAATAATTTTAATTTTTTACAGGGGCGGTGAAGGAGGTGAGAGAGACACCGCTAAAGAAGCAGCAGCGGTTTGTGGAGTTCTACGACGTGAGAGACGCCGCCAGAGCTTTGAGTGAGATGAACGGGAAAGAGATTTTGGGGCGGCCTGTGGTGATTGAGTTCAGCCGGCCAGGTGGGTTCAGCAAGAAGTTCTTCAATTCCACCGCCAACAACAGTGCAAAAGTAATCGACAAGGATACAAAGTACATCCCACTCCGACCACCGCCGCCGCCGTCTACACGGCGGAGTTTCAACCCTCGGCCATCTTCGCCACCTCGTATAATGGTGAGGAAGAATCCTATTGTGGACGGGTTTTCTCTGGGAATGGAGGGCTTATCGATGAAGGGAGGTGGGAAGAAATTAAGCCAGAGCCGTGTGGGTTTGCAGCAGCAGAAGAGTGGTGGTGGAAGTGGAAGCGGGAATGGTAATGGTTGCAGTAGGGTTTGGAAAGGAGGGAAGCAATTGATGAAAGGGAATAACAATCGGTATGACAGCCGATTTCTAATAAACGAAGAAGCAATGGTGGAATCATCATCTTCATCATCGTCAAATTGGGGGGATTCCAGGACTACTGTAATGATAAAGAACATACCCAACAAGTACAGGTCCATATTATAAAAGATCCAATCTTTTCTGTTGCTTCTTTCTTTCCCCCTATTTTAAGATTTGGGTTTTGAATTTGGGGGTTCTATTTCTTTATTGGAACAGTCAGAAGCTGCTGTTGAACATGCTGGACAATCACTGCATCCACTGCAACGAGCAGATTGCTGGTGATGATGATGGTGGTGGTGAAGAACACAATCAGCAGCCTTTCTCATCTTATGATTTTGTATATCTCCCGATTGATTTCAAGTGAGTACTCTTCTCTCTCTATCTCTAGCTTTCTCTCTCTAGTTCTATTTCTGTATCCACCATCGTAGTGTGCATGTAAAGTAATCGAATCAAATTGAAACGCAGCAACAAGTGCAATGTGGGATATGGGTTCGTGAACATGACATCGCCGCAAGGGGCGTGGAGGCTGTACAAGGCGTTCCACCATCAACATTGGGAGGTCTTCAACTCCAAGAAGATCTGTGAAGTCACCTACGCCAGAGTCCAGGTAGAAATTATTAGTTTTTCGCAAAGCTGCACTCTTTTTCATTTGTTTCGTTTTGGGTTTCGTTCTGATTTTTGAATGGTGGGTGGATGATAAAGGGGTTGGAGGCGTTGAAAGAGCATTTCAAGAACAGCAAGTTCCCGAGCGAGGTGGAGCACTATCTGCCGGTGGTATTCTCCCCGCCGAGGGATGGGAAGCAGCTGACTGACCCTTGCCCCATCAACGGAGGAGCAGGAGACAATGTTCAGAAGCAGAATCAGGAGGAAGAACTGAATGGTAACGTAGATGGCCTCAGAAACAGTACTTCTGCCGAAGAGAATGACTGCAGCGGCGGTGGGGATGAGAATGGGAACAGTGACAGGGACAGCAGCAGCAGCAGCTAGCTAATAAAGAAAACAGATAATGTGAACTACTGCCATGAAATGAAGTGATAGAATGAAAAGAATATAACGATAAAAAGAAAAAAAACAAACAGATGTAGTATTATATTAGTAGTAGTTATGTGCATGTGTTTAGTAAATAGTATTATCATATCTTATCATCCATCATATGATCACATCCCACGCCTCTAGAACAGCAAGTAGCATCGAGAGGCTTCTGAGGAAACTGGCTAGGGACTGTAACTAAGCTAGATTTGAGCTTAGCAAAATTCACCTTCCTGCCAAACTGCTCGATTTCGATCACGATGTAGTATCATTTGTTGCATCGTGATGAGACAAGCATATAGAAAGAAATGGGTGTTGTAAGTGTAATCAAGTTCTTTCATCCATGGAGTCACGGAGAGGCAAATCTCATTTGTTGATGACAGCTGGGGTTGATTTATAGCCTTTGTTTCCTTTCCTTCCATGCAGCACAGCAGGAAGAAAGAGGCTAGTGTGGTGTAGTGGACTCTAGGTGAAGAGAGGTGCATGTTTATGCATTTATTATGATGTATTTGTATAATGATTTGACCTAGACCATGGGAGGGAGCTCAGCCCATCACCACCCATCAACTTTTTTCTCTGGTAGAGAGAGAGAGAGAGAGAGAGAGAGGGTAACCGGCCGTGCCTGATTGGCCGCCGGTGGGTGGTGAGTGGGCTGGGGCGGAGGCGGAGAGATAGATACAGAAAGTATTGATGGACAAGGACAACAGTGTTTTGACTTTTCCCATTGTTGCTGTTTAGCCTTCCCTCTAGGTGGGTTCCATTTCTGAGTTCTGACACAAACCCTCGCAAAGGGAAGCCCCGGCTTTGCTCTATTTGGTAGGACCCACTGGATGTGTCTGCGTTTTACATCCACCTGTGCTATCTGGTTGACGTGGAGAGGGGGTTTTGTTGCCACGTTGACATTCTTTTGATCGGTGTTCTATTGGGTATCCAATGTAATGATCTTAACTTACACTCCAACTGAAAGAAAGTACGATGCCTTATCAGTAAGTAGTGTTTATCCTGCCTCAATCTTAAGATATGAGTTAGGCCTCGTCCCTTTCTTTGATAGGACCATTGGTGGTCGTCACAATGCTCGCTTGCTCCCCTTCGATCGGAAAATGCGGTCACACCCGGCCTTTTGCCTTCCACGCTTTCTCGTCCAAGGTTGGCTTAGGTCCATTTATTCTACTTTGTCTCACATCTAACGCTTTCTCGAATACAGCTTGCATGTTCAGGTTAGAATAATTTGACATGAATCGTGTAAAAAAATGATGTCTGAA
This sequence comes from Linum trigynum, assembly GCA_964030455.1. Taxonomy (NCBI): domain Eukaryota; kingdom Viridiplantae; phylum Streptophyta; class Magnoliopsida; order Malpighiales; family Linaceae; genus Linum; species Linum trigynum. The sequence goes on from OZ034814.1 coordinate 12,532,527, forward strand.
ACTTGATTTGACACATAATAATTTCGAATTTAGCAATACCCCGACTGTTGATGTTTTTGGCCTTATCTCTTGTTGGGGTTTGGTGTCGATCAACCCCAACTCCTCAAACTTCATTCCCTGGTTGCTCCAGTTGTCCAAGGAGGACACGACGAGGACCTAGATGTAGTTGTTGATTAGTTTATAGATGTTATTGTAAATATGTAAAATGTGAGTACTGTATAGGTAGTTTGTAGTTAATATATATATATGTGGTGTTGTAATGAATAATGTAACTTTTCTAATTCCAATTAATAAAATGCGCCTGATGGCTTCCCTAAACGACATGGTATCAGAGCGGTGACTTTCACCCTCTTGCTTTTCTTGACTTTTCCAGTCATTTTCTTTCTGTTTCTCGAGGGTTTCGGGAGAAAGGAACAGCTCGTTCGTTTCTCTTTCCTCTGCTTCTCGATCTTTCTTCGATCGATTCGATCCAGTTTCCGCTTTCTCTGATTCTTCGTTCCTTTCGTTCTCTTCGATTCGTTCCTCTGCTCCTCCGTGACGATCGATTATCCGATTCGTTCCTCTGCTCTTCCGCGACGATCGATTATCCGATTCGTTTGTGGTTCTTGCATTCGCTCAGTTGCCTCTTCAGTTCGTGGTTCGTGGTTCTTTCATCAGTTTCAGATCAAGATCGATGGCGTCTTTCTCTGCTGTCAACGCGACGGGAGGTGCTCCTCCTCCGGTGAGTGCTATGGCTGGTGGTTCGTCTTCGCTCTCGCCGGCGCACCCTTTCTTTGTGGCCAATGGCGATTTGTCTGCTCAGCAGCTTGTGACAGTGCCGCTCTCTGGTTCCAACTACCACAGCTGGGCGCGATCGATGCGAATGGGATTGCATGCACGAAACAAGCTTCCCTTGATTGATTCTGGTTCACCGGTCCCGTCGCCAGATGATCCTCTCTGGAGCGCTTGGGACCAGGCCAATGTTCTGGTGCTTGGGTGGATTCAGCGTTCTGTTTCGCCCGAGATTGCGCAAAGTGTACTGTGTTTCAACACAACAGTAGAAGCTTGGGAAGACCTTCGAGAGCGTTTCAGTGAAGGTAATGAAATCCGAATCTCTGATATCTACGATGAAATTGCTGCTCTCAAGCAAGGTTCAATGTCGATCAGTGCTTACTTTACCAAATTTCGGGTGTTATGGGAGGAATTCCTGATTCTCAGACCTCTTCCCGTGTGTACTTGCAATCCTAAGTGTGCCTGCTCTGCTTCATCGATTCCACGTGAGTACGTGCGTAGGGACCAGGTTATTCGGTTTCTGAAAGGGTTGAATGAGAGTTTTGCTCATATCAAGTCTCAGCTCCTGTTGAATGATCCTTTGCCTTCTATCAATAAGGTGTTCTCTAGTCTAGCTTAGCATGAAAGGCAGTCTGGTTTGCCTTCGTCACTTCCTACGGCTCTTGCTGTTCATGGAACTTCCAAAGGACATCAGTATGGTCAGGCAAGGGTCAGGGATCTTCTGCTCAAGGTCCTGGTGGGGGTAAGAAGAGGCCCTATTGTACTCATTGTGAAGGATTCGGGCACACAGTGGATCGCTGTTACAAACTTCATGGATATCCTCCTGGATATAAGCATCGCCGAGTTAATGCTACTGTGGCTGATTCTGATTCTCCTAATCCTCCTACTGGAGCGGTGGTTGATGATTTTGTTGTCCTCACTAGAGCTCAGTACCAGTCTCTGCTCTCTCAGACTCAGGTTCAGCATGTTCAACGACCTTCTGCTACTCCTGTAGCTAATCTGATCACCTCGGCTAGACAGATCTCTGTTACACCAGAGGTTCATCCACACACTTCAGCTGACTCTGGATTTATTCCTCACACTGCTGATTCTGGCACAGTTCCTCAGGCTGTTCATTCGGGTTACATTCCACAACCTGTTGGTCTTAACCTTGTTCCCACTGAAGACACTGGTACGGTTCTCTCTTCTATTAATTCAGTTCTCACTTCTATGGATTGGATAGTAGATAGTGGTGCTACTGATCATGTTGTCTCTGTGTTACATTTGTTTCAAACATATAAAACCATAAATAATATGTCTGTGTCTCTACCTAATGGTGTAAAAGTTCAGGTTACACACATAGGGAATATTGCCATCACTCCTAAACTGATTTTATATGATGTCCTGTATATTCCAGCTTTCACATTCAATCTTATTTCAGAATCTAAACTAGTCCAATCTTCAAATTGTTCTCTCCAATTTACTGCCGATTCTTGCTTAATCCAGGATCTTTCATCCCTCGAAATGATTGGTACAGCTAAGCAAGAATCTGGCCTCTATCATCTCAACGTGCCTCTTCCTAAGTCTCAACCATCTGCTTGTAATGTTTGTTTCAATACAGACTATGTTCCTTTTGATGTTTGGCATTATAGACTTGGTCATACTGCTATCCCTTTATCTCAGTTCTTAGACAAGGATGTTAAACCACCTATCAGTCATAATAAAACTCCTTGTACTGTGTGTCCTTTGGCAAAACAAAAGCGTCTCCCTTTTCCTTCGAGTACATCTCATGCTCTTCAACCTTTTGACTTACTTCATCTAGATATATGAGGTCCATATCAGACTCCTACTATTGATGGATATCGATATTTACTCACTTGTGTTGATGATTTTTCACGACACACTTGGATTTATTTACTAAAAACAAAAGGTGAAGCTAGGCAAATCATGTTAGATCTGCCAGCCTTTGTTAACACTCAATTCTCATCTAAAATTAAAACAATAAGGACTGATAATGGCCAAGAATTCAACATTCCTTCTTTCTACAAGGAGTTTGGTATTGTACACCAAACAACTTGTGTAGCTTCCTCCCAACAAAATGGTCGTGTTGAGAGGAAACATCAACACATATTGGCTGTTGCACGTGCTTTTATGTTTCAAGCTTCATGTCCAATCACTTTCTGGGGATTTGCAGTTTTACATTCTGTTTTTTTTTATTAATAGAATGCCATCTCCACTTTTACAGAATTTCTCTCCATATGAATTATTATTTCACACCAAACCTGTTTATAATGAATTCAGGGTTTTCGGTTGTCTAGTTTTTGCCTCAACTTTGCAACATAACAGATCCAAATTTGCCCCCAGGGCTGACCCTTGTATCTTCTTAGGTTTCCTTAACACTGTTAAAGGGCATAGACTCTATAATCTGGTTTCCCACAATATTTTTAACTCAAGGGACACTGTTTTTCACGAGCATGTTTTCCCCTTTGCTAATTCTCAATCTACTCTTGACTTTGATTTCTGTTTCCCTTACATTCAAGTTCAGGATACAATAGTTCAGTATACTCCTTCTGAATCACCTTTGTCATCTATTCCTACTTCTGTCTTGCCTAATTCTGCTGTGGATTTAGATACTTCTGTTCCTCCACCCGAGGAACCTCTAGATCTAGTGGATATTATTCAGGCAGTAGAACCCCCACCGTATGCGAGGCCTCCTCGTGTTAAGGTGCGTCCTAAAAAGCTTAATGACTATATTTGTACTGTTGAATGTGATGGGGTTACATACCCTATATCTCAAGTCATGTCTTTTGATAAACTCAGCCCAGCATACAAAAAGTATATTCTGGCCAGTTCTGCCATTCTAGAACCTAGGTCTTACAAAGAAGCTATTAAGGATCCTAGGTGGTCAGAAGCTTGCAATTCTGAATTAGCTTCATTAGATAAAACTAATACATGGACAATTGTAGAGTTACCTGATGGTAAGATTGCCATAGGAAACATGTGGGTCTTTAAAGTTAAATTTCTTTCAAATGGTGAGATAGAAAGGTTTAAGTCTCGTTTAGTAGCTAAGGGGTACACTCAAACCCCTGGCCTAGACTACTTAGAAACCTTTGCTCCAGTTGTTAAACACACTACTATTCGTCTTGTTTTATCTTTAGCTGCTATTAATAATTGGCATTTGCATCAACTTGATGTTAATACAGCTTTTCTTCATGGAGACCTTGATGAAGAGGTTTACATGAAAATTCCCCCAGGTCTGAATGTACCCCCTGGTTTCAAAAATCCTGTTTGTCGTCTTAACAAATCTATATATGGGTTAAAACAGACTAGTCGCCAATGGAATATTAAGTTGTCCAATTTTTTAACTGTTGCTGGTTACAAACAGTCTAAGGCAGATTATTCCATGTTTGTTCGTAGCTATCACAAGTCTTTTACCATTGCACTTGTATATGTTGACGACATTATTTTGGCAGGAAACGATCTCAAAGCTATTACTGATCTCAAACATAAATTGGATCAAACCTTCACTATCAAGGACCTTGGTGAATTGAAATTCTTTCTTGGACTAGAGATTGCTAGGACAGAGAAGGGTATTTTGTTATATCAAAGGAAATTTGCATTAGATTTGTTAACTGATTATGGTTTTCTTAGTGCAGAACCTTGTGATTCTCCTTCTGTTCCAGGCATTAAACTATCAACTACTTCTGGTAACACACTTTCTGACCCTTCTGTTTATAAACGTTTGGTAGGTAGGTTACTTTATCTATGCAATACACGACCTGATTTGGCTTATTCAGTGCATCAATTGAGTCAGTTCACTCACAGTCCCACTGATTTGCATATGCAAGCTGCTGAACGTGTGTTGCGTTATATCAAAGTCACTGCAGGTCAAGGACTTTTCTTTTCTGCTTCTTCTGAGCTTAAATTGAATGCATTTTGTGATAGCGATTAGGCTGGATGTCCAGACACACGCAGGTCTACAACATGATTTTGTGTATTGTTAGGGAATTCACTAATTAGCTGGCGTTCAAAGAAACAGAAAACTGTTTCTCGCTCTTCAGCTGAAGCTGAATATAGAGCAATGGCTAGTTTGACTTGTGAAATCTTATGGCTCAGGTATGTTATGAGTGATTTGCATATCAATCTCTCGTCTCCTACTCCCATATACTGTGATAGCATGTCGGCTATCAAACTTGCTGATAATCCAGTCAATCATGAACGCACAAAACATATCGAGATTGACTGTCATGTTATTAGGGATAGAATTCTTGATGGTGTGATTAAAGTTTTACATGTTTCCTTTGTTAATCAGCTGGCTAACATGTTTACAAAGTCGCTTCCAGTTCATGTTTTTCAGCAGTTGCAGGTCAAGCTGGGACGTCTTGATATATACGCACCAGCTTGCGGGGGGGAGTTGTCCAAGGAGGACACGACGAGGACCTAGATGTAGTTGTTGATTAGTTTATATATGTTATTGTAAATATGTAAAATGTGAGTACTGTATAGGTAGTTTGTAGTTAATATATATATGTGTTGTAATGAATAATGTAACTTTTCTGATTCCAATTAATAAAATGCGCCTGATGGCTTCCCTAAACGACAGCTCCAGCCCCACTAATTACCAAGTGCTAATTTAATTTGGCATTGTTTTGGTCCAATGCATGAAGGGGGTTCTTCGGTTCACCCAAAAGAAAATCCTGGCCAGTTGGTCAGTGAAAACTGAAAAGAATCAATGATGAAGGGTTACATTCCATCCACGCCAACCAAATCAGCTCTAAAAGGGAGAGCCGAGGGATCTGATGTCTTATTAAGTTATAATAATATAAGCTTAGCCAAAGCCAAGTCCAACTTAGGGGACAAGAAAGGGTGCGCGGGCGGGCGAGCGTGCACCCTACATTTTTTGGGCGGATCAATGCCACACGTACGGCTGGCCACTTCATGCCCATAACTACAAAAAGAAATTTTTTTTATCACTTTAAACCAATTTTATTTCAATTTATAAACTAAATAAATATATTTTTAAATTAATGTCTTTAGAGTTTAACGTTTTATTGCATGTAAAATTTCTCATATTACCATTCTGACGTGTATCTTACTAATCTTTCTCGTTTCTTTAAACTTGCATTGCATATTAACGTGAATATTGTCTTATGTTCGAATATCATACACACATAAACAAAAGCCAATTATTTTCCGAAAATTTAAGAGCTGGCCATGACATCCAAAATGGGTTAGGACTTAGGAGAATATAATTGAAAGCAACAATTGATAGAGTCGTAATCACTAATCACCCACTTACTTCGGGCAGTACCTCACCGCTTTTGCAATTATGTATGTACGGCTGCCTGCCCCTCCCTCTCTCCTTTTTATTCATTTGTCTTAATGAAGGATTGCTATGTGAGGATAAATAAGATCAGGGCTGTAATCTTCTCTTCCTCCCCACCTCCATTTTGGACAATGGAATTGGATTAAATAATTTTCAAATGAAATAACTATGCAATTTTTATAATTATTCAAAAAGAAAAATCTCTTTCTATGAAAATCTTAAGTGCTTGTAATATCTTATCTCGTTTGATAAGATAAAGTGAGAATGTTTGTAACCTAGCAGTAGAAATGTTAGGGTTTTAGGGAAGAAGAGAAACCGAGATTGTGAGAATCGGCGAAACACTTTTCTCCATTTTCATAGATTAGTTTATTTACAGAGGCTTAATTACAGAAAAGGTAAAGCTACTGTAGGTTAACGGCTAATTCTAACTAACTATCAAAACTGACCTATAATAACACGCCAAGTGGCAAACTATAAGAATTAATGACAACGTTCAAATGCTTGGTCAAACAACGTCGTTGATCTCTTATTTATGTGTTGAGTTTCCTGAACCGAGTCGGGTGAAAGGAAGCCTGGCTCGGTTGACCCGTCTTTTCATCCTGAAACAACTGCATGTAGAGCTGCAAATGAGTCGAGTCGAATCGAGTATTACCCCAGTTTGAACTCGGCTCGTTTATTAACGAGCAGAGTCGAGTTCGAGCTAGATTGCTTAATAAAATCCTGACTCGTATTCGATATTCATTTTGTCTGTCAAGTATGATACATGTGATTAATATCAAGATTAAAGTAATAATAATAAAAGTTAAGTGTTCAATATTAACTAATCTTATTTTATACTTTGTGGTATCAAACTATTTAGTTGATAAATTTTAACTAGTGAAATTATGTTATTTCATAGTATCGAAGCAATCTATGATATAACATCTACGTGTTAAACTTCATATATGTTGAGATATATAATTTAATAATCCTATGAATTATGAAAATCAAACTCATATACACCGATTCGCTCATAACTGGGTAATCGAGTTGGCTCTCTAGCCACAATGTTGAGAGTTGAGACATCTCATTAGCTCTAAACGAGTCAGCTCACGAGTTGAGCTCAACAAGCCACCGAGTCGAGATAGCTTGCGAGCTCCTTTAGCTGCAGAAGACTAAGCTCAAACTCGGCTCATTAGTAAACGAGCCGAGTTTCGAACAAGCTTTTCTCGAGTCGAAAGTCAAGCTGCTCATCTTCATTGTAGTTGTGCTTCATACTCCTCCTCAAGCTGGTGAGTACATTTCAAGTACTCCCAGCTTTCAAAACAGATGCTGAAACCGATCAGCAGATAAACCCTTAGTGAATATATCTGCTAACTAGAATTCAATATTGACATGGTGAAGATTCAGCAGTCCTAATTTTAATCTCTCTTGAATGACATGGCAGTTGACTTCTATGTGTTTGGTCCTTTCGTGGTATACTGGATTCTCAACTATATGAACAGTTGATTGAATATCACAAAAAACCTTGACAGGATGGGGATGAGAAACTCCATAGAACTCAAGTAGAGCTTTGAGCCATTGTACCTCACATGATAACTGAGCAAGGGCTCTGTATTCAACATCTGAAGATGACATTGAGACAGTCCCCTGCTTCTTACTCTTCCAAGTTATAAGAGAACTACCCAAAAAGGAACAATAGCCTGTAATAGACTTCCTGGAATCAGGGCAGGTAGCCCGATCCGAGTCACTAAAATGACTTAGTTGCAAACTTGTGTTTGAAGGAAACCATAAGTCTTGGCCTGGACACCCCTTAAGATACTTCAATATTTTGTACAAAGCCTTCAAATGAACTGTAGTTGGACAATACTGGAACTGACGCAATTGTTGAACATGAAAACAAATGTCCGGTCTTGTGGATGTTAAATATTGAAGTTGTTCAAGAATATCCTTGAAATCTTTGCCATCATCCAGTAAAGTTCCATCAGAAGCATATATAGAGAATTTCATACTAATAGGGGTCTTTGCTGGTTTACACTCAAGGAAATCAACATGCTCAATCATTTCCAAACAAAACTTCCTTTGGCATAAAGAAATCCCCTTTGATGTTTTGGCAATCTCCAAACCCATAATGTACTTCAAATTACCTAGGTCCTTCGCCTTGAATCCAAATTGCAGTTGACTTTTAATTGCTTCAATATCCTCCAAACATGGACCAACAAGGATGATAAAATCCACATATGCCACCAAAATGACATAGCACTCTTAAACACATAATAATCTTCATAGGATTGTGTAAAACCCATATGAGAAAGACATTCAGCGAGCTTGATATACCACTTCCTGCTGGCTTGTTTCAACCCATATAGGGACTTCTTCAATTTACATACCTTACCCCGCATGTGACTTAGTTCTCCCAATCCAGGGGGCAACTCCATATAGATCTCCTCCTCTAAGTCACCATGCAGGAAAACATTACTAACATCCATTTGATGTAAGTGTCAGGAATGGATGGAAGCAACTACCAGTAGAAGCTTGATAGAAGCCATCTTAGCAACTGGAGAAAATGTGTCAACATAATCATGTCCAAATATCTGCGTATAACCCTTTGCAACCACCCTAGTTTTGAACTTATCAACATGACCATCTGATAGAAATTTGGTTTTATAAACCCACTTGCTACCAATTGGTTTAATACCTGGAGGCCTATCCACTATGTCCCAGGTCTGATTAGCATCAAGTGCTTGAACCTCCTCAGTTATTGCCTTTTGCTAACAAGCATGGGGAGCAGCCTGATGGTAAGTTTGAGATCGGGAGCAAGAGAGAGGGATAGAGCAAAGGACCTGTGTCCTGGTGACAAGTTTGAATAAGTGATGGTATTGGAAAGAGGATAGAGAAGCTAGGAATCGAAATTGCTGCTGGTGAAAGTAACGAAAGAAGTGTGAAAGTCTGCAAGGTGAGCTGGCTTTTTAAGGGTACAAGTTTGTTTTCTCAAGTCAATGGGAAGAGACCCTGGAGAGGGGGAACCAGAAATGTGTGGAGAACTGCCTGGAATGTGTGTAGAAGAGGAAGGTGAAAGACGTGAAGAAGGTGAAGAAAAATCTGATCCAGAAGGAGAATGTGGGGTATAATCTGGATCAGTGGTTTCATGAACATTGTGGTCAGAAGGCAATAAAGGCGAAGGCTCTTCTGTGTTAAAGAGAGAGGAATGATTGTGTGAGTTACCAATATAAGTGGAGGGAGAAGGGGAAGGATTGTTGTGAGTGAGAAAAGGAAATTCAGATTCATTAAATTGCACATCTCTGCTAGTGAAAACCTACTGCCTATCAATATCATAGAGTTTAAAACCCTTTGATACCAAAATTGTACCCCAGAAAAACTGCTTTCACTGCTCTATGAGAGAATTTAGGTTTATGTGTGTCAACAACAATGACAAAGGCAAGGCAACCAAAAACTAGGGCTGGGCATGTGGGCGGATCAGCCGTGGGTTTGGGCCAACCCACCCGCATTTGAACCTAATTTTGTTATGTGGGTGAGTTTGTGGGTGGGTGACGGGTTGCTCTGGGAGCCATCCGCCGGGTGGCGGGTGGGTTGTGGGCCGGTGCGTGGGTGACCTGCTCAACCCAACAACAAAAAGAACAAAGTTGTTGGCGCTGAAGAGGAGAGTGTGGAGATGTCAGAAGAAAACTAGGGCTGCTCCTAGAGATTGAAAACCTCAAAGCCAACCTTCCAAATCACGATCCCATCTTCTTCCCTTCATTTTTTCCTCTGATTCTTGTGTCTAGATCACCTCTCTTTCCTCCGTTGAATGATTTTCCTTAGGTCCCTGCACTTGATAATCATCTCCATCTGTAGAAAACACATCCATAATAGAATTTCTATCCAATTTCAGAACTAATTCGATTTTTTTTCTATTTCATCTTCTTGTTTCTGCCGATAACTCTCTCCACCGATTATTATGTCAAGTTGAATCATTTATATTATATACATTATAATGTGGGTGAACCCGCAAACCCACCCGCGTCATCCACTATCCGCCCGACCCAACCCGAGACTAAATGTGGGTGGGTGGGTGGTGGGTTAAATATTATCAATCCGTTTAAGCACAGGTGGGTGCGTTTTATGGTCAAAATCCACCCGATCCACCTAATGTCCACCCCTACCAAAAACTCTCATACTGCTATAATCAGGGGGGATTCCATACAAGCATTCAAATGGAGATTTGTCCTCTAAAATAGGTGATGGAACTTGATTTATCAAGTATGCAGCATGAAGAACCAAGTGACTCCAGAAACTAGTTGGTAACCCTGATTGAAACTTCAGTGACCTAGCTACATTCAACAAATGATGGTGTTTCCTCTCAACCCTTCCATTTTGCTAGGCTGTGTAAACAAATATCATTTCATGTACTATCTCTTCCTTCTTATAAAACTCTCATATTGAACTCCTAACCTTGGTTAGTTCTAATGACCTTAACCTGCTTCTCAAATTGGGTTTTAACCATAGCACAAAAGGATTGCAATGAAACGTGCTTGAGACTTGGAACACAATAAATAGAGCCAAATGCAACGACTGTGATCATCCACAATGGTTAAAAAATACTGAAAATCCATCGTGAGAAATGACATCCATAGGACCCCATAGGTCAGCATGAATCATGTCAAAGACAGAATTGGATATAGATGAACTTCTAGAAAATGGTAAACGTTTCTGTTTTGCCAAATGATATATCTCACAATCAAAACTCACAGGTGTACAAATCTTATTCACTACTTGCAATCTAGAAAAAGATAAATGGCCTAATCTTTGATGCCATAGGCGGGAACTGGAACATGCACTGGTGTTTACTCCAATAACTTGGGGGCTGCAAGTCTCTTAAGGGTGGTTCTCTCCAAGAAGAAACAAGCCTCTACTTACTAGGATTAAACCAATTATCTGTTGAGATATGAGGTCATGTATATGACAAAAGGTGGATTGAAACAAGAGTGAGATTGGGCTGTTTTTGGTAAGTTGACTGACTGAAATTAAGTTGTAAGAAAAGGATGGTACTAGAAGCACATTGGTTAATAGAATACCACAAGCAAATTTCACTATTCTTATATGAGTGACTGGAGCATGATGACCATTAGGTAAGGTCACTGACATCTTATCTATTTGCCTACATCTTAGAAATAGCTTAGTAGAATAGATGATATGGTCACTAGCTCCTGTGTCTAGTACCCAAAACACCTCATCAACATAGGACTTTAGGGTAGAAAGTGCAATTGTACCTGCCATTGATGTGTTGTTCCTAGTCAAAACATAATTAGCTTGACTTGTGTTGTGAGCAAAGGGAGATTGAAGCAATGCCTTAAGCCTTGTTAGTTCATCAAAGGTGAAGCTAGAGAAAGTTGGTGACCTTGAGTCATGTTGACTATTTGGACTAGCTGGGCTGTAATTTCTTGCTCCTCTTGAAGAGTTCATCTCTGGTGCATTAACATCAACTGAACCAGCATAACCCCTTCCTCTACTTGGATTGTTGCCTGAAGTTTGGGGATTATTGCCCAACAACCCATTTTTCTTCTTAAGCTTCCAACAATCCTCCTTGACATGGTTGTCCTTATTGCAGTATTGACAGTACAGTCTAGTTTGTTGACCATAATCAGCAGGACCTTTGTCTCTTGGCTAGTTATATTGAGTTCTAGAGGTTGCCAATGCAGTTGCAAGTGCAATAGCTTCTTCTGACTTCCCAGCATTAGCTTTGGCCCCACTATGTTGTCTCTCCAGTTGAACAACAAAACAATACAAACTATCCAAATCTGGAAGTGGATCTAACATGAGCATTTGAGTCTTGAACTGCTGATACTTTTCATTCAACCCAAGCAGAAACCTAATAACCCTTCCCCTCTCTTGATACCTCATAACAGTCTAATAAGTGCGAGATGCACAATCACAGTAAGGAATGTGAAGGTAGTTATCAAGTTCATCCCAACAAAGCTTCAGATTAGTATGATACTGTCGAATATACTTGTTTCCTTGTTTAACCAAATCAATTTTCTCTTGCAGATTTGCAATTCGAACTGAATCTCCTTAGTTGAACTTACCCTTCAAGTACGTCCAAGCCTCAGATGCAACTTTGATATTTCTCAAACTAGGAACGATATTCTCAGATGCAAAATTCCTAATCCAACAAACTACAATACCATTCACACGATCTCAGGTTCCATAGCATGGATAAGTAACAGGTGGTACCTCGATTGTGCCTGCGATGCACCCTAGTTTGTTCTTTGTTTTGAGAGCGACTTCCACGGACTCGCTCCAAAGAAGATAGTTGTCATCTATAAATTTGAAGCCGATGACTGAGAGAAATGAGTTGTCACTTTGAGAAAGGTAGAAAGGGTTCGAATAGGGATCTTCATAGCGTGGCGATGAGATCTCCTTATCCTTGTTTTCTTTCTCACAGGAGGTTCCATCTGCCATGGTGTTGCTTCAGGACAACTCAACAGAAAGCGATGAAGAAGAAAGGAGTGTGAAGTCGTGAAGGGATCAAACAGGTATGAGCCAACCAGGCTATGATACCACGACATTTCGGTCAGTAAAATTGATAAATTAGGCGAAGATGAAGATGCGGAAACAATGTTTGTAACCTACCAGTAATGTAGTCAACATCGCGCTTTAAAACTTAAAAACTTACAGTTTTACGCTTCTAGGTCACCAAAAGTCCAAAATGCTTCTACGCATAATCTCCGTTTTTATAACTAACATAGTTAAATCTACGATATAAAGCTTAAAAACTTACAGTTCTACGTTTCTAGATCACTAAAATGCTTCTACGTAGAAACGAGCTTTTGACCTTTATAAATGTTAGGGTTTTAGGGAAGAAGAAAATTCAAGATTGTGGAAATCGACGGAATACCTTTCTCCATTTTCATAGATCAGTTTATATACAAAGGATTAATTACAGAAAAGGTAAAGCCACTGTAGGTTAACGACTAATTATAACTAACTATCAAAACTGACCTATAATAACACGCAAAGTGGCAAACTACAAGAACTGATAACACCCAAGGTAGGTGTTTGATCAGAGTCACGCAATAAAACCCAAAGAATTGAACTCTTGACTCACGACGAACAAACAGAGGAACCACACAAGCTTGAGAAGCTTGTTTTGTGACGAAATTGGATGGAAACGAGAGGGAATCCTCACACCTGGGAGGATGCACAGTTGCTATAAGGTTACCTTCGAGTGATCGAGTGGGGTTGCTCGATCAATAGACCAAGGGTCAGCAAGTTTTGATCGCAACCAAAACCAAAACAACTTACAACTCACAACGTTGAGAATTTTGGGGTTTTCTTCATAAATCAATTCTGAATGACACAATACGAGTATGAGGCCTTTTATAGGCTTACACAATTACAAACACACTATAATAAGGATTGAAAATAACCTAAATAAGCAAGAAAACTGAATTACAAACATAATCCGAATAGAGTCAGGGATCCTTGTGGGACTCGGATTACTGGCAGTGCGAGGTAGCTTCTTTGAAGCCCTCGAAAATGGTCTTCCTGGATGATTCGATCTCACCCAATACCTTGTCGTTGTAGAAGGAAACTTCCTCTTTCTCCTCCAACTCGAATCAGCTCGAAATCTCCCAAACTCCAGTTATGGGTCTTCAAAGTTAGCATCCTGAAACAGCTTCCTGCCTTAGCCAAATCTGGGCAGTTTCCGGGATTCCTCTTAGCATCTTGTGGGACTTGAAAAACATCCTTCCTAGCATCTCCTCGAGCCCCATGACACATCAATGAAGAGATAAAGTCTTGAACTTCACATTGATGCCTTGATCCATCATTTCCAACGATTTGTTTGAGAGATATTAGCTTCCAAAGTAGGTTCCTTGGACTGGTTTCCACACACAGCCATTTTCCTCCCTTCTTCTTCCGAACTTCACTTCCTTCTTCCTCAAGCAATTTCATCTTCAAGATTGATCCAATTGGGATCATATCAGGCCCCCCTGTTGAAAAAGCTTTGCCCTCAAAGCTTGGGGCTTCATTTTCTCGAATTTGTCACAAAATTGCTCCCAAATCGGGTCCAATGTAGGCTGGTCGAAACCCATTTGCTGGAAATCCAAAACAGTGTTCTTCGTGGATCGAATTGGGGCTTTTGTTCTCAGGGATTCCCAGTACAATTTAACACTTTCCAGAACTTTGTTGTTCTTCCAATTGAAGTTCTGTACCTGCCTGTAGTCTCGACGCATCGCCATTGTCATCGAATCGTCGAAGCTTCTTTTCTCGCCATCACCCTTTTTTGAAATCGACGAACCCAGAACTTCAATTCGCAAATTGGGGATTTTTGAATCTGTGATTTTCGAGCTCAATTGTTGATTCCTACAGCTTCCCAGGACCTTCGTGAAGGAGTTGGTATCGTTGGTATGGGCCGAATCGTCCCCAAACTCTCCAACCCATAGCCTCGAATTTTGCTCGTGCTCGGCCGTTTCCAGGGGCATTTGAGCTCGAATTGGATGCAGCGATTCAGGTGGATTCGATGCAAGCTGAGCAACGTGAGAGCGTCAGGCCTTAGGGAATGTGCTGGCACCACTGAGTTGGATCGACGTGGCCTCCAGACCTCCACCCAATAGACCCTCTCTCCTTCTCTGTCTTGCCGTCGACGAGCAATAGAGCGACTGGGTTTCACGCCAGGGTGGGTTCCGTTCTCTTCGTAGAGCAGTCAGGACGAGCCTGCACGCCATTAGGCTTGTCCCAGGACCTCTTTCATCTTTTTCTCGAGCCCGATTGAGCTCCAGTTGCTTTTGATCTTCTCGAACTTCGATCGGGGACAAAGGCACCCGTTTGAGTTTCTTCCCTCCATGTGTAAAAGTGTAGCAATTCATCCTGCCATGGTGGGTGACTCCTCGATTGAATTGCCTAGGTCTTCCCAAGAGGATATGAGCAACGTGCAGAATCCGAGCTTCATAACGGTCTCTAAGCTGACGACGTTAGTGCAACTTCCTCCGTTGATCACCATCGACGTCGTCTTTCCTTGAATGCGGCAGCGGGTATGGAACAAGTTGTCTCGCTGCTGTGTTTCACTTACCGCCTCCACCGTGAGTGCCCTTCTGTTGATGAGAAAGTGTCCCCCTGGGGCCTCCATTTTGATGTTTTCATCCACCTCCTCGTCTGTGCTCTCCCTAGCTGCTTCCTTCTCCTTTTCCTCTTCGTCGGAGTAGTACTCCCCATCTCGCAGAATCAACGCCTTCAGATTGGGTCATTGGAAAGAGTTGTGCCCTCGACCATGGCATTTGTAACACTCCAATTTGCTAATGGATCTGCCTGCTCGATCCAAGTTGATTGTTGGCGTAATAGGCTTCAAATTTGTTGACCGGACAGGAGTCGAGGCGGCAGCCAGAAATTTTTCAGGGCTACTGTTTGGCCTGGGCGTGACCATTCGCCTTGTTGCGCCCTGCTTCAACTGCATCTCAATCTTAATAGCCAAGTGTATGGCATCCTCCAGATCAACAAAGTGAGGCAGCTCCAACTCATAACGAATTTCTTTGTTCAGTCCAAACATGAACCACAAAATTGTCGCCTCAGAGTCTTCTCGGATGTCAGCTCTAGTCATGAGCAATTCTAATTCCCTGGCATAGTCTTCCACCGTGCGAGATCCCTGACGAATTGCCTGCAGGGACTCGTGCAATTCGTGCCAGTAATAAGCTGAAACGAATTTGTCTCTCATCAAGCCCCTCAATTCTTCCCAGGCCGTGATTTCAGTTTGTCGATTACGCCGTCGCCGGACTTGGATTTGTTCCCATCAAGTTGCGCGTAATCCTGGAATTCGTAGGTTGCGAGGAGCAATTTTTGATTCTCTGAATATTGCCCACACCGAAAGAACAACAAAAATTTTCTCTCCCAATCCAGATAGTCAGTTGCATTGTTCGTGCCATGGAAGACTGGAATCGAAAGTTCGATCCCTCGCTGTTCTGCCACGGGAATTTTGTCTGCTTCTCGCTCAGCTTGGAACTTGTCGTGCTGCTGCCGCTGACGGGGTTGTCGATGTTCCGTGTCAACGTCCAATGCCATCAACTGTCTTTCAAGTTCGTGCACTTTGTCGGCCAGAACTTGGTCGGTTTCTGGGTTTCCAGTTGGCGGCCTTCTGGTGTCACTTGTGTGGCAATTGGTGTTGCTACGACTGGTTTGTGTTGATAGCTCATTGCCTCGACCTTTTGATTGAGACTATCGAATATAGACGAAAGGGATTGAAATTTTTTGTCTTGTCTTGTCAACTGGGTTTGGAACAGGGCCACGACCTGTTCTTGAAAAAATTGTTGTAGCTCGGGCATCATAATGGGTCGTGCTTCACCCATTTCCGCTTATTTCCCGATTCTCGCAGTCAGGGAGGGGTTTTCGCTTACTTGTGGAACCGTCACCACCGTTTGCTTCTTCTTCTTCTTCTTCCTTTCAGACAACAACATGGGCTCCTCTAAAACAGGGCCCTTCGACTGTGTTCTGGCGGCCACTCCTTCCTCTTCAGTTGTCGTTCTCGTCGTCTCTGAATTGAACCGGACTGCTAATATAACTTGATAACACTCAAGGCAGGTATTTGATAAGAGTCCCGCAATCAAACCCAAAGAATTGAACTCCTTGATTCACGAAGAATAAACAGAGGAATCAAACAAGCTTGAGAAGCTTGTTTTGTGACGAAATTGGATGGAAACGAGAGGGAATCCTCAGACCTGGGAGGATGCACAGTCGCTATAAGGTTACCTTCGAGTGAACGAGTGGGGTTTCTCGATCAATAGGCCAAGGGTCAGCAAGTTTTGATCGCAACCAAAACCAAAAACAACTCACAACTCAAAACGTTGAGAATTTTGGGGTTTTCTTCATAAATTAATTATGAATGATACAATACGAGTATGAGGCCTTTTATAGGCTTACACAATTACAAACAAACTAGAATAAGGATTGAACTAACCTAACTAAGCAAAGAAACTGAATTACAAACATAATTCGAATAGAGTTAGGAATCCTTGTGGGACTCGGATTACTGGCAGTGCGAGATAGCTTCTTTGAAGCCCTCGAAAATGGTCTTCCTGGATGATTCGATCTCACCCAATACCTTTTCGTTGTAGAAGGAAACTTCCTCTTTCTCCTCCATCTCGAATCAGCTCGAAATCATCTCCCAAACTCCAGTTATGGGTCTTCAAAGTTAGCATCCTGAAACAGCTTCCTGCCTTAGCCAAATCTGGGCAGTTTCCAGGATTCCTCTTAGCATTTTGTGGGACTTGAAAAACATCCTTCCTAGCATCTCCTCGATCTCCATGACATATCAATGAAGAGATAAAGTCTTGAACTTCAGATTGATGCCTTGATCCATCATTTCCAACGATTGGTTTGAGAGATATGAGCTTCCAAAGTAGGTTCCTTGGACTGGTTTCCACACTTAGCCATTTTCCTCCCTTCTTCTTCTTCTTCTTCTTCTTCTTCTTCTTCTTCTTCTTCTTCTTCTTCTTCGTCTTCGTCTTCTTCTTCTTCTTCTTCTTCTTCTTCTTCTTCCAAACTTCACTTCCTTCTTCCTCAAGCAATTTCATCTTCAAGATTGATCCAATTAGGATCATATCTAGAACTAATGATAACGTTCAAATGCTTGGTGAAACGACATCGTTGGTCTCTTATTTATGTGTTGAGTTTCGTGAACCGAGTCGGGTGAAAGGAAGCCCGACTCGGTTGACCCGTCTCTTCATCCCGAAACAGCTGCAGGAGCTTCTGGTTCTTCATCAATGATCATCTTCACTGCAGCTGTGCTTCGTATAAAGAATTATGTTTTGTGCATATAAAGTAAATATTATATACTTAGAAATAAAAACATTATAACAAAATTTTAAAAATAATTTCAAATATCAAAGAACGCTTCATTCCTTTCCAATTATGTTTTTAGAGAAAACTGCATTCATTTGTTTAATTATAAGCATCAGAGTTTCCAAAAACATCCTCTCTAAGAAGAGGTACAAGAAAATGAGGTGGACTATCAATCAAAACCTCCTCACTATCCCAGCTACAGTCAACATGGTCCATTAAGTGGGCCAATTTATTTCTGTTACGACCCACAAAACTCCACCGTACACCACCCATTGTCTGGGATTTGGCCCTGATTTCTGCGTAGACGAGCCCAATCTCTGTCACCCTGTCATCCTCCCGTCACAGTTGCTGAATTACTCTCTGGAAATCCAATTCTATCTCCATTTCTCCAATCCCCAACCTTCATGCCATTTATAGACCAAAATCAACAACCATCGCTTCTGCTTCCTCCGGGTTCCATTGAATTCATGATCTTCTCACCCCCTCCAAAGAGATATCTTCCTCCACTATCCTGAGAAACCACTCCCCATCCCATTCGCCGACCCTCAATACATGCCGCATCAACGTTGAGCTTCACTAGCACCAACTTCGATGGTTGTCATCGATGTTCCTCCGTTCGCTCCATCAATTAGAGTTTCGATTGCTTGTCCAGGTAATCATGTACCCAATCTCCTGCTCTAGACAATATCTCCCATTCCTCTAACTTCTTCATGTTCCACAATTGGTAGTTACACTGATCCTAAATGTACCAGAGTGTAACAAGAAATGATCCGAGCATTTCTTCCAATTCTGTTTTTCGGAGTTTGCAGAACCACTTCTCCGAGGTAAGCTCCTCTCCTCTGTCAATGTATGGAAAAATTGGGCTAGATCGCCAAACCCTTCAAACCCAGGCACACTCTCGAAAAATGTGCTTTTACATTTCACTTAGGTCACAAAATGGGCAACCTTGACTGCCCTTCTGTGTCCGGTCTAGAATTTGAGCACATGTAGGGAGTATGTTTCACAACCATCGCCAGACAAACATTTTAATGTTTGGAGGGATCTTGAGGTTCCAAAGTTTCTTCCAGTTTACTGGTGAATATAACTGACCATCATCTTCTACATTCCTGGCTTCCCAAAGCCTATATGCAGTTTTTACAATATACTCTCATTTTTTCTCCTTTCCCCAGATCCTTTTATTCTTAGTAGGCTTCCTTGGTATTAGGAATTTTTAGTATATTAATTCGATTGGTAGGGTTGAAAAACGTCTGTAACAAGTCTGTACGCCAGCTTCTGGTATCATGATCAATCAACTCTGCAACTGAGGTTGAGTTACCCCAATTTTTTTGTTGGGGAAGTCACTCTTAGATTTGTACTGCAAGGCATCCACTTGTCAATCCATATATCAATTTTTTTCTCATTTCCTACTCGCCACCTCATGCCACGTTTAACTAGGTCCTTAGCAGCCATCAGTCCACGCCAGACCCAGCTAGGGTTCTTGCCAACTTCTGCTTTTAGAGGATCTCTATCCTCGAAGTACTTTGCTTTCATCACTTTGGCAACTAGGGTATCAGGATACTGAATTAAGCGCCACAATTTCTTTCCTAGCAGAGCTAGGTTGAAACTCTGTAGATTTCAAAACCCCATTCCACCCTGCTTCTTTGGTTTGCATAAATCCTTCCAGTTTAACTAGTGAGTCCTCGCTTCCTCCTGCTTCTGCCTCCACCAGACTTGAGCAATAGCTCTTTTGATTTCTTTTAGGGTAGTGAGAGGAAGTTGGAAAACCGACATGGCATAGGTCATTTGAGCATGTGCTATAGATTTGATTAAAACCTCCTTGCCTGGCACATATAGCAATTTCCCTTTCCAAGCTTTTACCTTCGTTCTAACTCTGTCCACCAAATAGCCAAAGACCTGTTTCTTCGATTGAGCAATAATTGTAGGTAGACCTAGATACTTCAGATGATGATCTACAACTTTCATATTCAGAATTTCTGCTAGTTCTCTTCTCTTTTCCTGCCTTACATTAGGACTGAAAGACAACTAAAATTTGTGTAGGTTTACGTGCTGGCCCGATTCTGCTTCATATAAGTTGAGAATTGTTTTCACTTTCTCACACTCAGACTTGTTTGTCCTGTTGAATAGAATACTGTCATCAGCAAACAGTAGGTGAGATATTTGTGGTGCATTCTTTTTAACTCTGATTTCTTCAATATGCTTTTCCTTCTCTGCTTTAGTAATCAGGGATGAGAGACCTTCTACCACGATCAGGAAAATATTTGGAGATATGGGATCACCTTGTTTTATTCCTCTGCTAGGATAAAATGTCTTAGTTTGATGTCCATTCACCAAAGTGGAAAAGTAACAGTAGTGGCACATGTCATAATCATTTGTACCCATCTAGAATCAAACCTCAATTTTAGCATAATAGCCTACAGAAAATTCCATTCCACCCTGTCATAGGCTTTAGTTATATCAAGCTTAGCAGCCATGAAACCCTTATTGCCTGAATTTCTAGTCATCATTGAGTGAAACCCTTCTTGCTTTCTTAGCAACCTCAGTTTGGTGCTACTCTGCTGGCTCCTCTTCATTTAAAGATATTGCCTGCCTTTTCTGGGGAGTGAGTTGCACACCAGTAGTTGTTTTTTTCTACCCTTGTTCCTTTCGCCTCCATACCCTGCCAGTGCTCCTTCCAGGCACCTTCCCCTCCACACTACCCATCGCAAATATTTGTATAGCTCCGGTATGCATTTCACCCTTCTTTTCATGCTCTTTTGGCTTTTCAGCCAGCGACACCTCCTAAACCTGTTTCTCCCCTTCTACCCTCTGTTGTATCAGGGTTTCCTCCTGTTCTAGGGTCATGTAATGATCAGAGTTTGAGCCAATACTCTACATCACGAATTTCTGCCTCAGAGCAGCCCACAATTCCACATCTTCTTTCTTAGCTGTGTAGGAGAGCCAATTTTTTTTTCCTGGGGCTGCCACCCTTAACTCCTAGCCAAACGAATCCACTACTGGCTTTGGCTCCATTTTACACTTCAATTTAGGGTGCTCAATTCTTCCACACGAATAGCAAAACATAGGTAACTTCTCATACTTAACTGGATATTCCACCAGCTTTCCTGAGATGTTTAGTTTCAGCTTTTTCTTTAGGGGATATTTATCGATAGATATACCCTCAGTCGCATATAATCATCCCACAGTTTTCCTGCTCCATTATCGAACCAATCTAATCCTTCAAACCTTGTGGCAATCTTCTCCTCCATCTTCTGTGTACGTAATTCTGATGGGAAACCTTCCACACGTATCCATAGATCAATCATATGTAAATCCTCAGGTTTTGGTTTTTGGATCATTGTGCTCGCCTTGAACACAATGAGGGAATTTTCATAGTGCCAAGGTCCACCATAACAAACCTTATTCCTGCCATCCATGTCGAGAAATTGAAAAGCAAATAGCATATCTCCGAATTTTGTAATTTGAAAACCTTTCTTAGCTTCCACACTTTCGCTAATGCTATCTTCATTGACTTGATGTTTGGTTCTTTTTCAGAAATTAGGCGCCCAATCAACCCCAGTCGACGAACCGCATCCATACGAAGCACATCAACATCAGAGTCTTCGACTTCTAGTGGTTCTTCATCCTCTTCGTCCATATTTATTTGGTTCAACTGCGTTTCCAGCTCCAAGGTGGCCTGGTGTTGTTTGCTTGTAGCAGTATCCTTCAAAGCTTCCGCTGTCCCAGCCATTGTGTAATAGTATCACATCTTTCGGCCTCCGAGCAAGACAAAAACTTCGCACACGTGATTCGCACGGAACTACACCACAAGTTAATCCTGACTAGAGCCCAAGTTTTTAAACTCTAGTCGGGTGCAGTATAGAGCAAGTATTTAAATTGTCAACCCGGGCCGATCCATGTACCCCAACTTCAATCGCTTAAGTTGTTATCTAGTAAAACGGTTTTGGGTTTTCAAACTAAGAAAAATACAAACTAAACAAGCAAAGAAAAGTAACTAAAGGGAAATTCTAACTAAGGGAGCTTCACCCAGGAGTTGCTTCCCCCTAATTAGCTACCAAGACTCGTTGGATTGGAATATTTGCTATGGGCAAGGTAACCGCGAACCGCAGAGGGATGCAAATATGATCGTAGACCACAATCTCGATTGCTAAACCGAGGTTTACATTATAGGCCGTGCCACTCGGCCCTCTTGGTTTAGGCAATCGGTGGTTGACTTACTCCCTCACTCAACTCAAGGGTTAGACGACTTAATCGTGCTTAACCAATTTGCTTAATTCAACATTGAGATTTGCCCTAAATTAACCTAGTTAGGTGGCTTAAAAAGCTAAAGGAAAACCAACTCGATTGAGTCTCCCTTGGAAGGGGAATTTTCCTCTCTAACTAGGTTAAAGTGGCTAATTAGATTGCTAAGCACCAACATCAACAAACCTAAGGATGCTAAGCACAATTATGCACAATCCTTAGGTTGCTAAGCACCAACATGCACAAACTTAAGGATGCTAAGCACAAAACATGCACAACCCTTAGATTGCTAAGCACAAGCATGCACAATCAACATAAATATACCTCAATCAATGAATTAAACAATACCCAATGACAATCATTCAATCTAAACAAGTAATGGCAAAGTATTAGTTAGGGATCTACAACACCCAAGAGAAAAGAATGAGTTTCTAGAGAGACAGAGAGAGAGAGAGGGATTACAAATTTGAGCTCAAGATCTTCTTCTTCTTCTTCTAGGCTTGAATCTCCATCCAAGCCTCCAATGATGCTCCAAGATCACTCTAGCACTCTCTCTCTCTCACTAGAACTCCCCTTTGGTGTTTTTGGGAAAACCCTAGAGAGAGAAACCAATTCTTCTCCAAAAACCCTCTCTCCTTTCTCTCTCCCCGCTGCTGTCTTCATATTTGCCCGAAAGCGATAAGTTCACGGACGCATTGGTCAGTTCACAGCCGTGAACACCTAAACGCGTCCGCGAACTCAGTCGTCTCCAAAACGCACCACTTTGCTTCCTGGGTTCACGGTCAATGGCCCCAGTTCACGGTCTTAGAGACCATGAACCGCCTTGTCGTCAGTAACTTCTGGAACCTCGCTGGACGCCTCGGTGTTCACGGTTTGTGGTCGAAGTTCACAATCTTAGGAGACCGTGAACTTCTTTGTCCGGCCGTGAATATCGGTTGTTTCCTGGATGCCTGCACTTCACTTTTACGACTTCAGTCTTTTCTTTGATTTTTGCGCTTTTTGACCTCCAATTATCCCAAAATTCGACCTCGACCCTTCCACACGTGCTAGGACCTGAAATGTATCAAAACAAGCACAACCTAGCGTGAAATATGTCGAGGAACGATGAAATACTAAGCTAAACGAATAAGAAATGAGGGGTAAAATGTGTACATTTGGGCCCGAATCAACACGATGGTTCGACTTTAAAAATCTAAAGGTTTCTTGAGCTAGGGTTTTCCGATTGTAATCTCAACTTGCAGCAAAGATGTAATCCAATCAAGAAAACCTTGGTTCCCATGACATAAATAGACTGTCTCAATCGAGAAAAAACTTGCACACAAAGACTCAATTGAGAAAAACTTCTTCTCCGTACAGTAATCGAAAACGTCGTTCCAAAATCAGAAAAACCTAGTCGAACTTAACCGGGAAAACCCCTAGGGTTTCCGCCGCTCCTAAACTCTCGCTAGACGAGAGACTGCCTCCATTCCTGTCCAATTATTGGTTTAATATTTTAACTGATATTACCCGTTGACATGCATGCGGTGATGGCCGGAGGTAGTTCAACAACACCTTAATAATATGATGGAAAGTCATTATCCCTTTGTATTACAAAAGAAACAGTAAAACATAAACACTGTAATGGACAATCCAAACTAGGGATGGCAACAAAACCCGAACCCACGGGTACCCACCCGACCCTACCCGGTCAACCGGGTAAAATCCGTGTTGACGGGTTTTGGGCCGGGTTTGGGTTTAAACCCGTTCACTATTCACCGGGTTGGGTTTGGGTTTAGGTAAACCCGCCCCATGGGTACCCGCCCACACCCATATAATTAATTTTCTCGGTATATTTAATATTCTAAACAACTAATCTTATTTATGTTTGTGGAGACATGTCTAATTTTTTCTTTCTAATTGTGTAGAATGAAGTTGATGTTATTGAGTGGAGAGTGAAAAAATTTAATTGACAAGGAGGAAGAAGATTTCAATTAATCATGTTATTTATGGATAATTTGTGATTTGCTTCAATTTTCTGAAGTTTTCTAGATTGGTGTTGAACAATTTGTATAGTTAATTTGTGATTTGCTTGAATTTTCTAGAATGTTGTTTTATATATGGATAATTTGTATTGAGACATTGATATTTGACTTTAATTCTGATAGGAACTTGTTATCGTAAATCTTTTACGACAAAAACCCGTGGGTACCCATGAACCCGCGGATACACAGCGGGTTGGGTTTGAGTTTTTCAAACCCAGTGGGTTGTACCCCGGGTTTTTTTTTCATGAATAAACCCATGGATTTAGGTTTGGGTTTGGCCCAACCCGATCCATTGCCATCCCTAATCCAAACCAAGTCATTAGTCTTAAATATAGCCACTATTGCCATGCACCATGATGACCCTAGAGTGAGCATGAATTAACCAAAGGAATTCTTACTTGGCTCTAATTATCGATGGTAAAAATGGAAGCCACCAAGATATTTCATCAGAAAAACTCAATCTGGATTTCCCTTAGACCAAAAACCACAGTGACACCAAAGGCGATGAATCCCTGGCTAAGAAAACAAAATACAACAATGCCAAATCATGTCGATGGAATGTGTTGGTCAGTTTTTTTGATAAATAGCTTTATTAATTAAAATGACAAAAAAATACAAAGCATGTAATCTACAGTAGAAATCTCATATACAAACAAAAGAAACAGGCAAGCTATATATGCTTGAAAGCACCAACAAATAATAACTTTTGTCAATATCCTTACCACTGTGAAATCCTACCAAGTCACTCCTAACGACTCTGCTACACTGAACACACAAATGAGTTACAACTCTGTACTTTCTATCTCTTCAATCTGTATAAGTCAATCGTCATGAACCCTCTCCATTATCATGATTCTTATCCTTCTCGACATCAAACACACTAATTGGTCCACTCTTACTCCTTTTTTGTGGCAGCTACATGGCATTTTGCATCAGTGCACATTAATTCAAACGACATTCCTTGCTGCACTTTATGGCTTGGGGTAATATCACTTTAGTCACAATACAAATTTACGTGAAATGAAAGAAATGATCATTATAATAGCCTTGTAAAATTTAGAGTACCAATGACGATTCCTCTTTTCTCCTCGGTGGCTTCGTCAGTATCTCTACCAACGCATTCTATATGATCATAGTATGACCTTTTGTACAAACCATTTCTGCCTTACGTATTTTCGCATTGCAACTTGATAGACCGTTAATTACACATGTTTTCACCCCTATTCTTACACCGTTTAAGATGTGGTTTCTCGTGTTTTAAACCGATTTCACGCTAGGTTGTGCTTGTTTGTGATATTTCAGGTCCTGGCAAGTGAATGAAGGTTTAGGAGTGAGTTCGGGGTCGATTGGGCGAAGATCGGGCGCAAGGCAAGTCACAAAGGAAGTCGCAGGGGTACACCCACAACCCGCACGGCCGTGCAAGTGACCAGTTTGGCCGTGTGGAATTCTGCGAGGGTTCACACGACCAGGCTGGGTGAGCTGCACGACCGTGCGACCCTGGCCGTGTAAGAAGCCTGGAATTCAACTAATCGATACGCTGCGTTTTGACTCGCACAGGCAACTGGGTGAGCCACACGGCCGTGCGGCCTGCCCGTGTGAGTCGGGATTTTCTGGTTTTAAGCCAATTTCCAGCCACAAGTCGGGGGGATTCGAGTTTTAGAGAGACAGAACGATTCCTAGAGAGAGAAAGCGACGAACAAGAGTCTCCAAGTGCCCTAGATTGATCTTCATCACCATTGGAGGCCAGTTTGAGTTTGGAGAAGTGTCGATCAACGTCCAGAAGCAGGAATCCATCCTTCACATTATGAATTCCGCGTCTGATTCTGCTTTTGCTTCTTTCTCCATGGAGTAGTTCTCCCATTCATCTGGGTATGGAGAACCCTAGATTTGTATGTTAGGCTTTGATTGTATGAACCCAAGTACTGATTCTATGATTTGATTATATTCGATTGAGGTTTGAATGATTGAATGGCATGAATCCTGATCAAATTCCTGTTGTTTCTGCTTTAACCTAGAATGAGAATATCTGCCTAGGTTGATAGAGCATCCTTGATTGAAGGTAGGGAGTTGGTGACTTTAGTCGAGGAATCAAATCACTATTCTGTACCGGATTCACTCCGGTAGTGGAGGTTTTGTTTGTTAAGGCCTCAATCTGTTTACTCCGGTGGAGGTTAGTCGCCCGCTAGAGACTCAGATTGAGAGGGTCTGAAGACCTTTAGTCGAGACTTCAGGCTGTTTAAGAACCTTCCGCAGTATAACTATCATAGAAACTGAACTTGGTAATTACAATCCGGCTTAACTGCAGTCTAGGGGGAACCATATCCGGGTGACCTCTCTTAACCTGAATACAACAGTTTACTTGCTTTGTTAGTTTGTTAGTTTAGACTTGCATTAAAGTTTCATTGCTAGATAACAAGAATTCACTGAGTAGTCATCAAATCTAGGACCCGGGTTGATAATTAAACCCAAACCCGCTATACTACGCTTTAGGAAGTGGTTACACTTGGCCAATTCCTAGGGTGACAGTAGAAGTGAGTCAAGTTTTTGGCGCCGTTGCCGGGGACGGCTAGGTTGTTGAAAAAAAGTGATTTCTGTTAATTTAGCTTTTCTTTTCGCTTTGTTTGCTTTGTCCCACTTGTGCCTTCACGGGTTTGCTTGCTTGAGTGTGTGCAGGTAGTGCATGACCCGTAGCCAGTCAGGAGGTTTACTGCCGTTAAATCTAGAGTTTGACCGCACCTGTCGCCAGCTCAGGAGACAACAGCGAGCTAGACTGGCTACGGAAGAGCGCATAGACGGCCACCTGAGTAGCGATTCTGAAGAAGAGTACGGGATGGACGGAGACTACAATCAGCACCAGGGGAATCCTCAGCAGGCTCCCCCGGTGAATAAGGTCCTGGGGAACAACCCCATACCCCAGGATCATGGGGTTCATCATCCACCGCCGCCGGGTCCCACCTTGGAGTACTACTACACTCCTCGGATTGCTGACATCCGCCCGGTTATCCTCTACCCGCCTATTCCAGCAAACAACTTTGAGATCAAGCCATGCTGGATTCAGCTCATTACATCTTCTATCCAGTTCCATGGCTTGAAGGATGAGGAGGCCAGGGTACATCTCTCCCGTTTTCTGCAGCTGACAAACGGGTTCAAGCTGAATGGTGTCCCTGATGATGCAATCCGCCTTCATCTCTTCCCCCATTCTCTGGCGGGGAATGCTAAGAGGTGGTTGGAGACCCAGCCCCCATTGTCCATCACCTCTTGGGACGATCTGGATGACAAATTCGTGCACAGGTACTATCCGTCATCGAAGACTACAGAGATCCAGCGGGAGATCACTCACTTCCGCCAAGAGCCAGATGAGTCACTTCGTGATGCATGGGAGCGGTACATGGGATACTTCTGGCAGAGTCCCCATCATGGCTTTAGTGATGCTTTCACAGTGGGGAACTTCTACAGTGCTCTCTCTCCAGATAGCCAGAGGGTGATTGAGTCTCTATGCCCAGGAGGGGATATTCTTACTAAGACTTCACCCGAGCTGAACCAGATGATCAATACCTTGGCTGCCAGAGATCATTCTTGGGTACAGAGCAGCAGAGACAGACATTCCCGGGACCGTGGTGTGCACGCCATAGAGACCAGATCCGGGCTCGAGCAGCAGGTAGCTGAGCTAGTGCAGACATTGAAGCAGCCCAACAGTCTTATTCCGGGCAGAGGTTTGGCTACACCTCCAGTAGCTCAATGTTAGTGGTGCGAGAGCTCCAATCACCTAGTGGAGGACTGCCAGGCTATGAGGGAGTCTACTACTCCCCAAGAGCAGTTGGACTTCATCGCCAATGCTCGGCGCCTCGACCCGTACAACAACACATATAATGAGGGGTGGCGCCAGCATCCCAACTTCGCCTGGAGCAGCAACACCACTAAACCACCTGGTTTCCCAGCACCAGCAGGTGGTTTTCAGCAGAGGCAGCCCTTCCAGGCTCGCCAGGGGCCAGTTCCACAGCAGCAGCCCTACCAGCCTAGGCAGGGGCAACCATTCCAACAGCCCCAGCGCCAGTTCGCCGAGCCAGCAGCAGCTCCGGCCCCAGATGACCGGATGACAAAGCTAGAAAATATTCTAGCTTCATTCATGACTAGCACTCAGGCTGCTATCACGTTACTGGAGGCAGGTCAGAGGAACCAGGGTGCCATCTTACAAGATCTGCAGAACCAGGTGGGTATCTTGGCCCGCCAGAACACCACCAGGGCACCGGGGACTTTGCCTGCCACCACTATCCTGAATCCTCGGGATCCTCACCAGCTCCAGCAGCTGGATGCCATTTTTACCAGGAGCGGTAAGACCATATCTGCTGATCCTGTCCCGACCAGAAGGAGGAACCACTACCTGCTTCAGCACTTCCAGCCGACGATGCAGAAGTGCGGGTGGAGAAGGAAACCCCTGCTCCCAAGCCACAACCAGTGGTTAAGGAGCATGTACCCCAGCTTCCCTTTCCCACTCGCCTACACAAAGACAAGCTGGAGACTGAGTTTGCCAAGTTTATGGCAATGTTAAAGCAGCTCAACATCAGCATACCGTTCGTGGAGGCACTGTCGAAGATGCCCAAGTATGCCAAGTTCATGAAAGACCTCCTCACTAACAAGAAGAAACTTGGGGATCTCTCGACAGTGTTGCTGAGCGAGGAGTGTTCTGCTATCCTGCAGAACAAGCTGCCCGAAAAGCGCAAGGATCCAGGGAGTTTTACTATCCCTCTTACTATTGGCAGCATGCATGTAGGCAAGTCCTTGGCGGACCTAGGCGCTAGCATAAATGTCATGCCATATAAGTTGTATAAAAAGCTAGACCTAGGTGAACTTAGCCCTACTAGGATGAGCATTCAGCTAGCTGATCGTTCCATTGTGCATCCTAGGGGGATCATAGAGGATCTGCTTGTTAAAGTAGGTGCATTCACATATCCTGTTGATTTTGTTATTCCTGATATACATGAGGATGTGGATGTGCCTTTGATTCTGGGTAGACCATTTCTTGCCACCGCCAAGGCACTTATTGATGTGCATGATGGTAAACTGATCCTGCGTGCTGGGAAGGAACATGCTACTTTTTCTGTGACTGAATTTGATCACTGTGTTATGATTGCTGTCACACCTGTGCATGCCAGTTCTGATCAGGTACACGAGCCTGTCGTGTATCCTTCTGCTCCTCTCATTTTGCAGGACCCTCCTATCATTCCTTCGCCGCCACTCCATCAGCCTCGCCTCCGAACAAAAAGATCAAGGAGGAGTGGCGGTCGAAGCAGCAGGTTGCTAAGCCTGCACGGAAGAAGAGTGGAGACCACTATGAGCTGGTCCCACCTCCTGCACCACGACCACCCTGGCCGTCCGGGTACTCACTCGCCTGCATCTTACCGGATGGCCAGGTCGAGCTGACTGATGATGGTGGTCGCATCCGTCGGGTGCATGGCCACAACCTGAAGCTGTACCTCAAGAGCGACGTGGATCCGCTCTTGAAGACACCTGTTCCTGCACCGCCCTGAGTATCCACCATGGGCGTCCAGCTAAAAGACGGTAAAGAAGCGCTTGTGGGGAGGCAACCCACCACGGTTTGATTTTCTTTCTTGTGTTTTGAGTCGGATTGTAAACCAGTTGGTTTTGGTTTGTTTTCTTTTGTTTTGGATGATGTCTTATTGGGATGACATTAGACCTAACATATCGTGTTTGAGCTCTTTGGTTTACTTTAGCTGTGCTTGTCTTGACTGGTTCTCTCCCCAGTCCGCTTCACTCCCACTGGTCCACTTCCAGTCTCCTGCAGTCCGTGCATACCGGTAACATCGTTCCCCTTTCCCTTCCCTCTTCTCCATTGAGGGCAAAAAGTGTGTAAGGGGAGACGGGAATTCGTTCCCAATTTCCACCTACTACCTCCAGCCCCCTTACATGTCTTTCCCCCGCACGAGGCTCGAGACATCCGCTCCTGGCATGGCCGGTAAGAGCAGGTTGGGACCCTTGAAAAAAAAAGAGAAGAAAAAAAATAACAGAAAACAAGCAAAACAGAAAGAAAAGGGGTTTCAACCATCTTCAAGAAGAAAATAGAGCACCTTGAAAAATGTGAGTCCATGATCCTTTGTTTTTGAGAATCTCTTCATCCACAATTCATTTGTCCTCTGTTCACTATTTGCCATGATTCCGATTCTATAATAGTGCTCTCGCCGAAGAAGCTATGAGATGACTTGTGCGTCGGTTGACCTCATAAGTTGCTAAATGATCTAGGAAGTCCTCTACCTACGATCTGGGTTGTTTGTTGCTATAGAGGTCTGGAGAGTTGCATTGGTTTGAGTTAGGTTTGCTTGGGGACAAGCAAACGGTTAAGTGTGGGGTAGTTTGATAGACCGTTAATTACACATGTTTTCACCCCTGTTCTTACACCGTTTAAGATGTGGTTTCTCGTGTTTTAGACCGATTTCACGCTAGGTTGTGCTTGTTTGTGATATTTCAGGTCCTGGCAAGTGAATGAAGGTTTAGGAGCGAGTTCGGGGTCGATTGGGCGAAGATCGGGCGCGAGGCAAGTCACAAAGGAAGTCGCACGAGCACACCCACAACCCGCACGGCCGTGCAAGTGATCAGTTTGGCCGTGTGGAATTCTGCGAGGGTTCACACGGCCAGGCTGGGTGAGCTGCACGGCCGTGCGACCCTGGCCGTGTAAGAAGCCTGGAATTCAACTAATCGATACGCTGCGTTTTGACTCGCACAGGCAACTGGGTGAGCCACACGGCCGTGCGGCCTGCCCGTGTGAGTCGGGATTTTCTGGTTTTAAACCAATTTCCAGCCACAAGTCGGGGGGATTCGAGTTTTAGAGAGAAAGAACGATTCCTAGAGAGAGAAAGCGACGAACAAGAGTCTCCAAGTGCCCTATCTTGATCTTCATCACCATTGGAGGCCAGTTTGAGCTTGGAGAAGTGCCGATCAACGTCCAGAAGCAGGAATCCATCCTTCACAGTATGAATTCCGCGTCTGATTTTGCTTTTGCTTCTTTATCCATGGAGTAGTTCTCCCATTCATCTGGGTATGGAGAACCCTAGATTTGTATGTTAGGCTTTGATTGTATGAACCCAAGTACTGATTCTATGATTTGATTATATTCGATTGAAGTTTGAATGATTGAATGGCATGAATCCTGATCGAATTCCTATTGTTTCTGTTTAACCTAGAATGAGAATATCTACCTAGGTTGATAGAGCATCCTTGATTGAAGGTAGGGAGTTGGTGACTTTAGTCGAGGAACCAACTCACTATTCTGTACCGGATTCACTCCGGTAGTGGAGGTTTTGTTTGTTAAGGCCTCAATCTGTTTACTCCGGTGGAGGTTAGTCGCCCGCTAGAGACTCAGATTGAGAGGGTCTGAAGACCTTTAGTCGTGACTTCAGGCTGTTTAAGAACCTTCCGCAGTATAACTATCATAGAAACTGAACTTGGTAATTACAATCCGGCTTAACTGCAGTCTAGGGGGAACCATATCCGGGTGACCTCTCTTAACCTGAATACAACAGTTTACTTGCTTTGTTAGTTTGTTAGTTTAGACTTGCATTAAAGTTTCATTGCTAGATAACAAGAATTCACTGAGTAGTCATCAAATCTAGGACTCGGGTTGATAATTAAACCCAAACCCGCTATACTACGCTTTAGGAAGTGGTTACGCTTGGCCAATTCCTAGGGTGACAGTAGAAGTGAGTCACAACTCCACGAGCTAACTTGCTGGGGCTCTCCTCTAGGTAAACAACTTGTATAAACATCAGGCATGAAAACAAAAATTGCTTTGATTGAGATACTATCAGGATCTTGTGATGCTCTGAAGAAGGCTAAACTGTTTCTCAAACATTGCAACCCCCAATATATTTGACGTGGG
Organism: Linum trigynum; assembly: GCA_964030455.1. Lineage (NCBI taxonomy): Eukaryota > Viridiplantae > Streptophyta > Magnoliopsida > Malpighiales > Linaceae > Linum > Linum trigynum. Next base: position 12,564,562 of record OZ034814.1, read on the forward strand.
TCATTGCTCTCTTACCATCTTAATTAAAGAGGAAGCTCAGGTTAACCTCTTTTATATCTTAACTTGACAATTTCTTAGAGGAGATACAATCACGATTCACAATTCTAGAACAACCACCTCATATAATACAATCTTATGGAAACAACACTAATGAGGCATCCAAATTACAATTATGTACATGTTTCCTATGAGGGTGTGCATGTGCAAATTAAGAAAAATATAAGGATTAAGGAGGGAGATTACTTGGCACACGGGTTTGATGAGCAAAAATCCTATCAATAAATTTCAGGCGGAGATATCCAATCGATCGGGTCTAGACATGCGTATATATCAACATGTTATACTACAAACACAAAGAGTTCGGTTTGTCCTTCCCATGAGAACATATGCTCACCACTTATTTATTCCTTGCAGAGAGAAGCATATCAAACCATCTTGTATCTGCTCCAATTATGACTATCACTCGTACTTTTTATATTGTAGTAATCAGAACCTCACTTTTAAATCTGGAAGCAAGTGACCACTATCACAAAACATCATATTGTAAAAACTTATCTGCAATCATGAGGTTATTTCACTTAAAAGAAACCATATTTTATATATTGAAGATCAACATTATAGCTTGAATAGTTCAATTTAGCAATGATCTCAGCTCTTACATATAAATTTGTATAAAAGTGGTTTGATTGAAGTTATTACCTATGTTAACACTAATTAGAATAGTCTTTGTTTACTGGAAACTAACCACAAAAACATTTCAAATCAGAAAAATGATGATACTGAAAAGGAGTATCATAATAAAAGCAACAAAAAGTATAGCTATATATCTTTAATAAACTCAAAAGTCAACCTAGAAGATCAACCAAATGAATTGATGTTAAAAGATCACACATTATTGTTAGAGAAACTAAATAACCCTTAAGCCAGCTCTCCAAGCAAGAACACTCAACCTTTCCATATTTACCCCTTCGAAAATTGCTTTGTGTAACAATATAGGTGGAGGAGGTTATGCAGTTGTCGAGTCCGAGGGGAAGGTTTGGAGAGACAACGATGGTTGAGCGTTTAGTAGCCTGGGAGCCCGGGACACTGTTTATCTTAATCAACTCAAAAGTCAACCTAGAAGATCAACCAAATGAACTGATGTTAAGATACATACATTATTGTCAAATAAGCTAAATCATCCACCAGTCTGCTCTCCAAGCAAGAACCTTTCCATATTTACCCCTCCAAAAATTGATTTACGTAACAATATAGGTGGAGGAGGTTAGGTGGTTGTCGAGTCTGTTGGGAAGGTTTGGAGAGACGGCAGTGGTTGAGCGTTTAGTAGGTCGGGACACCATTTAGACTTGTTTACATTTGTTGCGCCTTTTCAATCCGCATTTGACAAACCAACATCACTCAAACTTTCCATATTTACCCATCTCTTAAAGACACATGTGCCCCATATTCACTCAAAACTTTTATATTAAAAAATATTTTTGCTTTATGGTAGTTATATTATTTAAGTCGATGTCAAGAATTATGCATCACTTCTACACATTCAATACTGCAATTCGATGTGCAATATTTGCACCAATGACATTAGGCTTGAGACTTTAAAATTCTTCTTCTTTTATATGATAAATAGAAATAGAATTAATTATTAAAATTGAATTAAAATAAAAAAAGTATGAAAATAGAATTATCAAATACCAAAAAAATATTTAGGAGAGAGTTAGTGGGTTAGCTAACTGTGATAAAAAAAATTCCTATGATATTTTCAGATTTAACCTTCCTGTATGTTTTCAATTTAAAAATTTTAAACAAATTTGTTTAGTGTAACTGATTATGTTTCTTGTCTTTTCTCAAAGAGATAACAATTCAAATCCCATAACTTATGTATTTTTCCTATAAAAAATGATTGTGAAGACGAATCTACCCTTCCTACTTTTGTTATGGATGTAAGAATTTTGTAATGGGGGAAACACCTTTCCCATTTCACTATTATATTAGGTGTAGCGAAAGTAACCCGGGTGGTTGAGCGTTTAGTGGGTCGGACACTATTTGGGCACGTTTACATTAGTAATGGCTTTTCCAGCCACGTTGGGCAAACCAACAACACTTAATCTTTCCATATTTATCCCTCCAAAAATTACTCTAGCATAACAATAGAGGTAGAAGAGGTTAGCCGGTTGTTGAGTCTAATGAGAAGTTTGGAGAGACGGCGATGGTTGAGAATTTAGTGGGTCGGGGCACTATTTGGGCCCGGTTACATTAGTAGTGTCTTTTCCTCCGCATTTGGCAAACCAACATCACTCAACATTTCCATATTTACCCCTCTTAAAGACACATGTGCCCCATATTCACTCAAAAGTTCTGTGTTTAAAAATGCCGTTACTTTATGGTAGTTATAACAATTAAGTCTATGTTAAGAATTCTACATCGCTTCGATACATTCAAGAGTGCAATTCGATATACAATATTTGAATCAATGACATTTCGGTTGCTAACCGTGGTGGAAAAGTCTTATAATTTTTTAGATTTAAGCTTCCTGTATGTTTTTAATTGAAGAAGATCACCCAAATGTGTTTATTGTAACTGGTTATGTTTCTTATCTATGTTTGAAGAGACCACGGTTCAAATCTCATTATTGATTTATTTTTTCTGTAAATAAGAAAATAATAAATGACCGTGAAGACGAATCTACTCTTCCTACTTTCACTCTGGAGGCAAGAAATTTGAAATGGAGCTTCAAGTTTTCTCATTTGGTTTTTATTTATTGTGTAGGGCCAACACTACGGTGCCGCTATAAAAAGTGCGACACCGGTGACGCGAAATATAATTGGGCCACGTGGAGCTGCGTGGCATAGTTGAAGTTGATTGACCCAAGCCCAAAACTTGAGTATTGAGTTCTGAAACCTACCCGCCTATCCCACACTAACGGAGAATCATTCTCCATGTAACCCAAATCGTGGTTTGCCTTTTTATTAATTAAAAATTAAAATAGTTTTTTCTTCTTCAGAAGATTCAGAAAAAAGAAAAACAGAGGTCGACGACGGAAGGAACCAAAAGGTCTATGCGATCACCTTCTCTGGCGGTCTCCAAAATTACTCCAATGAATTGTTCACAGGCGAAGTAATCTGTGGCTTCGCAAGCCTCTGTCGCCATCGAAAAGCAAACCCATAAACGTCTTCCTATATCTCTCGCTCGTTTCTCGAGAGCCTAGACTTATCTGTATATAACAGCTGGATTGCTTCCGGAAATCCCAATGAGCTTGTAGAAACTGAATTGTTCCATTGCAACTTGTTACGGAGGACAATGTAATTGTATACCCCTTCTGGTGATAGCTTGCAAATCACAGGCTTTTGTCATATTGTTATGGTTTTTGCTTGTGGATAATGCTGTTAATATTTGGTTTGTGACTGGTTTAGATATGCAGCACGTTATATGAACTATAATGAGGGATTTGGTAAAGGATGATCAGACCAGTCTAACCCAAGATATAAGGGTGTCATCTTGGTGACAGGATTTGGAGAGAAAGTCGAGATCATTGCATCTTTCCCCACTTTTGTTATGTATGAAGAGCTTTTTATTTTTATGTAGTTTTGATGGTCTGGTTTGATTGATCATGAATATTTTGCATGCATTCCAAGCTGTGATCATCTGTTTGTGGTGTGCTTAGATGTTATCGAATTGGGAGGACAAGCCTGACTACTGTGCAAGATCGGAAGAAACAGTTAAGCTACAACAAAGATACTCAAAAGTTAGACACCAAAATTCGTGTTTTCAGTTTCTGTTTTGCCATATTCATTGGTGACCTCAACCCTCAGCGACTGCAACATTTTTGACAATACAATCCTAAGGAACTCAAATGGCTACCCTGTTTGAAAACACTGGACCTCAGCAACAACCCTATTACGCAGCTTCCCAAGGCCTTCACAAATCTCTCATTTCTCGAGAGCAGAGACTTATCTGGATTTACAGCTTGATATGCTTTCGGAGATCGCAAGGAGTTTGGAGAAGCTGAATGTGTTCTACTGCAACTTGGTACGCATGATCACGAATCTTCCAAATTTCTATAAATTGTTGCTTTTGAGCATCATTTATTGCAATGAGCTTGTCGAGATCCAGGGAATATCCAAGCTGGAGCCTGATGGAGAAAATGCTATTGAGCTGATCAACCGATCCGGGCTATACCATTTGGAATCTGCAGACAAAAATGAAGTAACACTGACTAATATGCTCACATCAACAGCAATGAAGGCATCTAGTAGGTGATTCATCGATGCCAACAACCATTTCAGTGCATCCATTCTATAATAGTGGATACTGTAAAACTCATGTGCGAAGCATATACACATTTAGGCCAAAATTACAGAAGGTGTTGTACATGACCCATGTAATAAGCTTACTGAAAATAGTAAGCAAACAAAAGATAGGAGAAACCCTCAAGAGCAACACAAGATCATTCGAGTACCCTTTGCCAGTTGTTTTTCTACGGTGTGAAAGAAATTGATCCCACGGCATATCAACCAGATAAGCAGCTCACTTGCTCCTTCACTGAGATCTTTGTTTCAGTTCTCATGCAAGTAAGATCTATCAGCATCTCTCTCAAACATACCATCCTCTCAATCCTAGCACCACAACGAGATGGAAGGGAAGATGCAAGCATCAGAGAGTGAAGGCTGAAGGCAGTCCTAGGATAATTTCATGATATGCAAACGATTGAGACAAACTACTTCAACAAGCATTATTTACTAGAAGCCAAAAGTAAAGGAACCAATGGTTTTTATCCACAATTACAATTACTTTAAGAATTTGCAGCAAATTAGAGAGTAGCCACAGTACAGTGGCAGGAAACATGGCGAGAAAAATCCAAGTGGTTCATACCTGCAACTGATCCCTGATTAAGAGGACATATTTGTATAAACTACTGAGCATGGCTTTATCAGATCCAACCCGTTTTCCATGAAAGACTTCATCCACATTCTTTATCAGATTTATCAACTCTTTGTTTGAAGTCAATAATGTTATAACCTGTAAACAATACATTGAACAAACTGCATTTTGAAACGAGGAGCAAGTTAAACACGTACGATAACTTCAATTCAGATGCAGCTTACACAAAATCTATTAATTTATACTAGCAATAAAGAAACAGACTCAGCATTCAGCAAGTGTTCATTCAGAAAGAAAGATTTGACCAGCACTATATTGAAACCGAAATGCTCAATTCACTTGACAAGTACCTTTGATGGAATGTTGTAATTGTGTAAACAAGAGAAGGTTTGGGATTACATTCATAGCAATATGTTCTTCCTTTAGACAACCAATTACAAGACCCGTCATTTGACAGTTATAGAAAACAATACAGATTAACGTGTCTTCAGGGAGGTGACAAAATCAAACAAAAATTAGAGAAGTACTGATCAGAAACATTAGAGATACAAACAAGTAGGTAAATACATCAGTATGTAGATAAAATAGGCCGCTCACTTATCCTAGGAAGCCAATAGTTCCACTCTCCAGTCTCCACCATAGGGACTTCAGCGGGCAGACACAAGCGATTTACAACTTTGAACTCCACAAATCTTCTATGAATTAGGACAAAGGGTCGCTCGAAAAAGGGATTCATGTTTTATTTTTACACGATCAATGGGGGAGGAGGAATTCAGTGAAGACTTAGTATAGGGATGGAATTTGGATCGGCAACTGTGGAGTTTGCCGGACACTGAACTCTTTTCAAAATCAGACGACCGGGAGATGGAGGAGAAGTCTTTGGGTTTGCTTTGAATGCAACTAAATGAAATCTAACACCCGTTAGTTTGGCTCAAGATAGGGTGAGTAACAATGAGTAACCAAATCTGGACCCTTCTTTTAAGTGGCTACAGATCTAAGGGTGGAGAATTAAAGGAATTTATTTTTTCTAGTTTTCTTAATTGGATCATATCTTTTTCATTCTAACTCGGATTTCAAATTTTTTTTTTTTTGCACAGATGGAACGAGTTCGTTGTGCTCTACAAAATGATATCCATTTTCAATATTTTTTGAGAATTTTTTTTTTCATCCCTCTCGTACCAACTCCATACCATATGGTATCTCCTTCGTTGTTTAGTCATTGTCGGAAATTTTTGCACAAAAGGAACAATTTAATCATGATCTATTGGATTTCAAAATTTTTTGGGGGAAAAAATTCCATACCTCTCGTTACCAACTCCATACCATACTATACCACCTTGGTATGAGGTGGTATTTTTCATACCCTATGATATGCTGTTATTTTATACCAGTCAATATCATATGGTATTGACTGGTAATAACTGGCAAATTTTTTTTGTTCCAAAAAATATCAAAGTGGATATCATTTTGAATCGTTACCAACTCCATACTATACTATACCACCCTGGTATGAGGTGGTATTTTTCATACCATATGGTATGTTGTTATTTAATACTAGTCAATACCATATGGTATTGACTGGTAATACCTGGAAAAAAATTGTGTTCCAAAAAATATCAAAGTGGATATCATTTTGAAAAGCACAATTAATCTGATCTAACTGTGCAAAAAAAATTAAATTCCGAGTTAAAACGAGTGAGAAATCGTCCGTTAAAGATTAAGGGAAAGAAAATTAATGATTTTTCTAGGAGAGAGAAGGAAGCGCTGATGTGGCGGATTCTTATTGGGTTATGCATGGGGTTACTCACCGGATCTGGATCTGCTCCCCGTTAATTTGACGGTAGCAGGGCCCCCAGGGAATGGATCAGGTCAGTAACCTTATGTTGAGTAACCATGAGTAACCCGTCCATATCAGCATGACATCAGCATCCCTCTCTCTCCTAGAAAGCATTTAATTTTCTCCTCCTTAAACTTTGACGGGCGATTACTAACTCGTTTTAAGTCGAAATTTAATTTTTTTTCACAGTTAGATTAGATTAATTATGCTCTTCAAAATTATATCCACTTTGATATATTTTTTGAACAAAAAAATTGAGCAATTTTTTACCAGTCTATACCATATGGAATTGACTGGTATTGTAATAAGAGCATGCCTATGGTTTGAAAAGCGTACCATGATGGTTGAACAAACCAAAACTGTAGGATGATCGAATACATGATAGTAGAAGTATATTAACTGTTATTTACGACTTTTAACATTGTGTACCACAAGATACCACCCCGTATCAGGGTGATATTGTATGGTATTGTGTGGTATTTTTTGGTCCTGTAATTTGTTCACCCAGAAATTTGTAGATCCAATAGATCATGATGTACTCGTTCCTTCTGTGCAAACGTTTTCAAAAACAAATTAAAAACGAAGAAAATACCATATGGTATGCAGTTGGTACCGAGAGGCAAGCAAATTTTTTTTCTCACAAAATATTGAAAATGGATCACATTTTGTAGAGCACAACGAACTCGTTCCATCCGTGATAAAAAAAAATTAAAATCCAAGTTAACACGAAGAAGATATGAGCTGATTAAGAAAACTAAGAAAAATAAAAATGGTCTTTAATTCTCCATCATTAGACCTGGATTTTCTAAATGAAGGGTCCAGATTTATTTATTGATGGGTACATAACCATAGGTTATATGCACCCTATCTTGAGCATGGCCCCATGCTCATTGCTCGGTTAATATTTGGGCTTGGGTTAAATGAATCCACTCAATGCCACATCAGCTCCACGGTGGCCCAATCATATTCAGCGTCACCGGTGCCGCACTTTTTAGAACGACACCGTAGTCTTGGCCATTGAGTAGACTTCACAATCTGCATTGGGCTCATACAGCAATTAGACGGGCTCAAGCAAACAGTATGAAGCTCCGGCCCACCCTTCTGCTTATACAACAACCCAACAACTTGTTGGGCTTGTTACGATTACAAAACAATTTTGAAGTCCCTACAACCTACGGATAACGGAATGGAGTAGATAACAGTCGAACGATTATATAAAAATTGCAGGTCGAGAATTATATAGAAATTTATTGTATTTGTAATTAGATTGAAGACACATATGATTATAGAACTCGACCGTTAAACAAATGACTTATGAGGGCCTGAGGGTTACTGGGTTACTCATATTCTCTATAAATAGCTATGGTAGTAGGATTGTATAGTGATTGGAATAGATTGATGCACAGGAAATTCTTGTAGCTATAAGTAACATCGTGATACATCTTGATTACAATCCAACATCGCCAGCATCGACATATATGCTGTCTTTATTCTTAATCCTGAAAAACAAACCTTACTACAAATCCAAAGACCCCAAACTTACTATAACACGATTCTAATGTGTTCTCAACCTCTCTTTATTTGCAGTTCACTTAATAGGAGAGGAGACATACGCGTCTACAGTTCATCCTTCCCAGCTGCAGGTGAGCCTTGTTTCTTCTTGTTGGTCGATGTAGACTTCACAGGGTAGCAGGCATCCATGGCTATCCCACAGATCCCTTCTTCGGCATCTACCCCTCGCTGCATCCTTATGAAACCCTGCTCTCCCCATTCCGTCCCCCACGAGTTCTTCACGATCCAGTACTTCGTCCCGTCCAGGGTCGAACCGTAGCCCACAAGCGCCACCCCGTGGTTCAGCTCCGTCCCACAGTCTCCGGTGAAAACACCCTGCATGGAAACCCATTTTAGTGACATGCGTGACCTAACATAACCTGACTTTATATGATTGGACTCGTTTGACTCATGACCTTTTCAGAACAATCCACAATGACTGAACCCCAACCCCAACCCCAATCCAAATCCAAACCCTCACTGTTTGTGAAGTTTTAGTTCTGTTATCAGTTTGTTCATGAAGGGAACCGCCATGAACACTACACCACCGCACCAGTAATAGATGAACTGCCATCCATTGTGATTAAGGCATCATGGTCTATCACCTTGTGGCTTTCACCAAGTGTCACAATTTATCAGGGGATCGCGTCTAACCACAAAAAAGGAATAAGTTGAAGCTGACTAGAGCTAGAGTGTAGAGTCTTGCCTCGGAATAGAACTGGAGATCCTTGCCACCAGCATCAATGGCGATGGCTATTGGTTGGTTGGCAGCGGCCTTCATCAGTGCGTTCTCATCGTTCTCCGGCACCATTTCGTAACCATCTATCTGTACCGCCGCAGCATTCAACTGCACAAAAGCAATAGACAAGTTGCTTGGAGTTTTCATAAGCAAAAAATGTGAGGAAAGCAAAAATTTGATCGTTTCGAAGTCTCAACCTTGGCAGAGTTGCAAGATTCGTCCTTCGCTTCGTAAGGGTAGTTAGTCTCAGTTGTCAGCCCACCAACTTGCTCTATGAACTGGAAAGCTTGCTCCATCATCCCTCCATCGCAGCCATGGTTGTCCTTGCTGCAGTCCACCAGCTCCTGCTCGGATAACGACACCAGCTCCCCTGTTTTGATCTTGTTGATTCCTTCCACCGCAGCAACACTCGAGAATGCCCAACAGCTACCTGTGAAGCAATGAATCATATTTTGGATGGTTTAAACAACATAAACAGATTGCTCTAGCACATCACAAAATTGGGGGGAGAAACAAATTTGACTTACCGCATTTGCCTTGATTCTTGATCGGAGTCACTGCACCATTCTTCCTCCAATCAACCGACGCAGGAACGTTGTCCGTTTCTCCATGACTGAACGGGGTTTGCCTCCGGGGGCCATGAAGCATCCTGTAGTGGCTGACTTTCGATCCACCGAAGTGCTTCACGAACTCGTGGTTGGTCATATCAGCAAAGCTGTTGAGCTTCAGCTTGTAAGGCTTGTCCTTCTGGTTCACCTTGTGGATGTGCTTCACATTCTCCTTGAACACATTGAACCGCGCTTGCTTCTCGGTGAGGGATCGAGACACCGTGTGGTGGCTCCTCCATCTCTCGTACAAGTCCCACAGCTTATCTTCCGACGCCAAGTCCTCAGCGCGGTACTCGAAGCTGCGAGCCAGTCCCAGAAGCAGTGCCACTGAGATGGCAACAAGAACAAACTTTCTAGGATCCATAAGGAGTGCAAAAACAGCAGTGTCTTTGTTGTGTCTTCAGTAAAGAATGAATGTCTTGTGTAGCTATTCAAGTAGGAGAGCAACTCGTTATATAGTACATGCAATTTCTACATCAAGAGATAAGATGGGTAGCTTTTTGCAGAGGCTTTATGGCTATATTTAGAATCAGAACATGCAAATCTCGTTCTTGGTCCTGGGCTATGTAGTATAAACTGTAAAGATGATGACAAGTTGGTTATGAAGAACACGATGTAAGGCAAGTCTCTGAAAGAAAAAAGAGCCGCAAATTTAGCTACAAAACCATTGTACCGTTGCTTCTCCAAATGTGAACGGTGCCCAAAAGATGGCGGGTAATGATTGTTCAATGACTCAATTCCCAGCAGAAATCTGACCTTCTAAGCAATTATTTCAGTAGCAGTTGGGATCAGCAAGGTTACCTTTTACGCAGGCAGAGACAAAATTAGCAGCCTACCAAAAGGGCAGCAGCTTCCTCCTCCATCACTTTCCCCTGTCATGAAAACGAGAATCATGGGATCAGAAATCTCTTCAACTCAATCCACAACAGGGAAATCCCAGTGAAACTTACCCACAGTTTTTCTGCAGTTCTTGTCACTGCCGATTTCGATTCGGCGGCCAAGGACGTCGGTAGACTAATAAGCTCAGCTGAATGAAAATCCATCGATGTTCAATTGTGAAAATATCGAAAAATGGAACAATCGAAAGTAGGCTACACTCATTCCGGTTTCTTTTTCTTCTTCTGACGTTCTTCGTTGCTTTCCGGCCTGGATATCGGAAATGAGATTCTCCGTCGCCGGTGTAGGAAGAAAGTTACGGAGAGGCGATTATAGAATGCAACCGAAATCATTTTTAACTTTTTATTCTTCTGCACCCTGCATCTGAAAGACGGGCCATTTCACTGTGGGCCTATTGCTTTACCTCAGGACTAAATTTCCATTTGCTGGGCCTTCTAATCTATGAGCCCGCACTTTCAAAGTTCTTCCCGCTCTCCTTTCTGTTGCATTTGGGTCGCGCCCAGATTCTAAGCCCATCAAAATGGATCACCAATTTGTGCAATGCCGTATACGTTCTACTTACATTTTCTGACGGATGAATTTGTTGAAAGAAACTATCACTCAAAATGAGCGATTGTTGTTGATGGGTTGTAGCTCAAGTGGCAGTGCTGCCTGTTCGTGTGATAACTTTGGGACAAAGTCCCTGATTCGGTCCACGGTGGCCGCGTGTAGTTTTTGTAGCACCTTATGTCAATGGTCACATAGCCCAGTTGGTTTAAACCCTTATGGTCGTGTAGTTTTTGTAGCACCTTATGTCAATGGTCACATAGCCCAGCTGGTTTAAACCCTTATGGTCGTGTAGTTTTTGTAGCACCTTATGTCAATGGTCACATAGCCCAGCTGGTTTAAACCCTTATGGTCATTCGTTCCAGGAAGTTGTAGATCCCGAGTTCGAACCCCCTCGGGGCTTGTTGTCTTGTTCGAGGAGGTGTGGCAATGGAGATTCTTTGTGGAGGGTCCCAAGAGTTCAAGCAGGTGAACCCCCAAATTTGGTCTCGCTCCGTCATCGCTCAAGCAATGTAGTGATTGTTATATCTGAGTTAGTATTTAAGATTGTTTCATCTCACATAACTAACGTGACATACACAATCACACATATCAAATATTGTATCTTACAATGCATCAAATTTAACAATACATGTTTAATATTATACATGTATTCACAACAATACATCTATTTATAAATCTCAATGGTAAATATAACCTTAAACTCCGTTTAGTATTGTTGTCATATTGTTGTGTTGTCGTTGATGCTGTGATAATATGGAATGAATAGAAACAATACAAAAATGAAAACAAAAATATGTTTTGTTCATAATTCAATAAAATAATGAAAAATTGGAATTCAATAACATAACTTCATTTAGTTACTTATTTTAAATAGCGAGTACAAATTTTATATGTTTTGTTCATAATCAATAAAATAATGAAAAATTGGAATTCAATAACATAAATTCATTTAGTTACTTATTTTAATTAGCGAGTACAAATTTTATAGTATAATGTAACTAGTTTATAATGCGGCCCATTGACCGGAATATTTATATTTGATTATTTATATTTTTATGATACGGTTAAGTCAATCGATCCGTTTAATTTTATTGACAATTCTTTGATCGAGATGATACATAAAGAAAAAAAAATATAGGTCGAACATTTGGAGAAATACCGTCATTATTTAAGAATATAAAATGTATCATTAATTCCATTTTCATAATGATAATTAAACCCCGTTAAAGTGCTATTGGTTAGTTGATTGTCAAGAAAGAGAGTATAAAATCTCGGTGAAATTCCACACGACCCATAGATAGTTTGAAACTAAATCTTAAACTTCACAATCCTACATAAGGGTTCAATGCGCTCTTTTTAGGAACAATATGCCACTAATCAAAAAGAAATTGAGAGTTATTGATTCAAGTCAACTATATAATAACAACTCAGCTAATAGGGGATCATCAAAACTTGAGAACAGACGACAAAATTAGGATTACCTCCAACATAATAATAGACTCAATCAAAGTAATACGACACAAAATTAGACACTTCTTATCTATCAGTTCCAGTAGGTTGAATAAAGAATCGACCTACTTCAGTAAATCAATCAATGATTCCCCGTTTTAAGATAAAAATAGGTTGTGATAAATGCAAAAATCATAAACATAAAGATCCAATGACCACCACTCCGTAGTACAACCAATTTTTTTATTATCTCAAAAGACATATGATTCAATCAAAAATTCAATTTATAATCCTTCTGCAACTCCATTATTTATTACTCTTTTACTTTCCTAACTTAAATCATCAACAATAAAATCGTCATGCCAAGAGATATCGGATGATTAATTTTCAAAGGCGGCCTTCTACTGGGAAGTGAAAGGGGTGCAAACTATTGTATGATGGAGGGAATTTCCGAGTAAGTTAGAAAAAGATAAAAACACAGATAAAAGCACAAAATTTAAATTGAAAAATGCAATGACACAACACGTAATAAAAAATTAATATTTTTCATGCTAGCCAATTACCAATTTACCTTTTGAGAAAATTAAGGAGAGAGAAAGAATTTTAAAATTGAGAAAATTACATGAAACTCTACTATGAAAATTGAAGTATCAAGCACCATAAAAATACATACGGTAGACTTAGTGAGCTTGCTAATCATGATGGAGAAGTCCTCCGATTTTTAGAGAGTTGAACTTCGTGTATGTTTTGTTTTCAAAAAGATACAACAAATTTGTTTAGTGTAAATGGTTGTGATTGTTGTCTTTGTTTGAAGGGACTCGAGTTCAAATCTTGATATTGATATTTTTTATGTGAGATAAATAATTAATTGTAAAGACAAAAATGTCCTTTCTACTTTCACTCTCGTTGCAAGAAATTTGAAATGAAGAAAAGTACACAAAACTCTATCATATATTATTGGAGGATTTTCATTGACAATATTTTTTATGCCACTAGGAGAAAATCCCAACAACAAAATATTGCTCAATTCCCTCATAAGATATAAGCGTTGGAACTTAGACCACATAATTTAGTGAATTGAAGAAGGCCGCTACAGAGGATTTTTTTTCTTGCTGAACAGAGTTGATTGTTCAACGAAGCTCGTATAGACGTGGAGCGATGTCGTGACCAGATCGGGTTTGGAGATCAACCCAAATCTCCCTATAGCCGTCATTGCAAATGGTACAGTGCTACGACTTCCTTACTCATGGCTGCTTTGAGCCAACCTTTAACCATCGCGTCACATTGTCTCCAAGCTTTGTGATCTGTCTCGAATTCTGAAGCTGAAATAGACTCGTTGACAAAAACCAAGAACCTCTGATGCCTCCCTATACATTCTCCATAGTCTTAGTTCAGTGAGTAATATTAGGGACAAGTCTTTGTCGTTGTAGTAGTAGGATTTGTATTTCATATTCCTTCTGTAAATTGTCTACTTATCATACTTGTACTCTGTAATCTTATAGTATAAATATACCCTTGTATCAATGATAATACACACTGTTGATAATCCTTATATGGTATCAGAACATCTTGCTTAACAGCCTACTGATCCATTAAACCCTAAATCCCATCAGTTTATGTTTTCTGTGTTCATCATCATGTACGACAGGTCTGTTTCTTCCGGAACTACTCCTGCGGCAGTCGAAGCTGAGCTACCTGCGCTGGTAATGTTTAACCCAACTGCGTCTCTCCCGCTCAAGCTCACCACTGCCAACTTTCCCTCCTAGCGCGCCCAGTATTCTCGCTCCTTCACGGCCTCGACCTCGTTGGTCATCTCGACGACACTTTCCTCCAACCTGCTTCGACCATGGTGGTTGATGGCAACTCTATTCAGAACCCCGCCTACACTCAGTGGTTCAGACAAGATCAGCTTCTCCTGAACGGTATTCTTGCGTCAGTTTTCGAAGCTGTCATCCCTTTCATCAGCACTTTTTCTACGGCTGCTGAAGCCTGGACCTTTCTGCTTCGCCTTTATGCGAAAAACTCTCGTTCACATGTTATGACGCTCCATGATCGGTTAATTGCTGAAAAGAAGGGTGACCATGATGTGGTCACGTTTTTCCAGTGTCTTTACTCGATTGCATCCGAGATGACTCTCGCTGGTTCCCCTATTCTCAATGATGAATTTGTCACTGTCTGTCTTCGTGGTTTCTGAGATGGCGATCGCGAATTCTCTGCTGGTATTCGGGCACGAGAAGACCCTCCCTCTTTAGAGGACCTCCTTGATCACCTTATCTCATTGGAGGCTAATGTCAATGTCACTCGCCAGCCCGCTACTGCCTTTGCCACCCAATGCGGGCGTGGCTTGTATCGTGGTCGACGTGGTGGACTCTCTGGCCGCGGCGGTGACCGCTCCGGTTCTGGTGATCCACCACCTTCTAGTTCGTCGTCCCAGTCTGTCTCCTGGTCTCCTTCCTTGATCGACTCCGGCAGCAATCAACGTCGCCCTCACATCTATTGTCAATACTATGAGAAGTCTATCCATTCTGCTCGCTAGTGCTTCCTACTCTTTCCTCAGTAGCGTCCAACTCGGGCTAACCATACTTCTGGTGTTCTTCTTCATCCGCTTCTCGTTCTAATCTGTGGCTAATGGATAATGCTGCTATGCACCATATTACTCCCGATCTTGGTAATCTCGGGCTCTGTTCTGACGACAATGGACCCAACAAGCTCTATCTTGGAGATGTAACAGGTTTGCGTATCACACATATTGGTTCATCTTCTCTTTGTTCGTCTGGTTCCAAGTCGCTTACTCTTCATGACATCCTTTGTGTTCCTGCTCTCAAGAAGCGTTTGAGCTCTGTTGCTAAGCTTTGTCTCACTATTCCTGTTTCGGTTGAATTTTTTGCCGAATCTTTTGTTGTGAAAGACCTAAGCACGGGATGCCACTATTGAAAGGAAGGAATAGAGAAGATACCTACGAGCTTCTAGGTGCGTCGCAGGCTGTGCGAATGGGGCTGGTCACTACTCGGAACTCTATAGATTGCTAGCATCGTCGTTTTGGTCATCCATCGTTTAATTCATACTGATCCCATCCTTGCCCACCCTAAGTCCTCTGTTTCCCCTTGTACGTCTTGTCTTTCTAGTAAGAGTCATAAACTACCGTTTTCTGATTCCAGTTTGTCTAGTACTCGTCCGTTTGATTTACTATTTTCTTATGTATGAGGCCCTGCTCTTGTCTCGTCTGTTGATGGTTTCTCTTATTACCTAGTTATTGTGGACCATTTACTTGGCTCTATCCTCTTTGCTACAAGTTTGATTAGGGGTGTTCAAATGGTTACCATGGTTATTACCAAACCAAATAAGGCTAAATTTCATTACCATGGAATACAATATCATAACTAAACCGTCCAAATTAATACAACAACCAAATTAACCAAACTAAAGTTTAATCGGTTTGGTTAATTGGTTAACCAGATTAACCAATATAAAATCATATTATCATTAAGTGAGAAAGTTTTTGGTTAATTTATCAATTCACAATTTATATAATGAATAAAACATAACAATCAACACATAGTTATAGTTGACCCTTAACATAAATACATGCAACTAAGACAATTATCTTACGGTTAGTATAGAAGTATTCACCTAACAAAAATTTATCACAATGGTATAGGTTAATGAATTGTTGTGTTTGTTTGAATTGACATAGTCTTTTAGCAATTTTCATAGGCTGAAAAGGACCTTGTTTTCAAGTTTTCATCCAACATAATGTATGAGATTTATCTAAACTAGGCGTTCATATGTTGTGGTCTACACTCTACATATACAAATATACATTATAGGAACAATATCAAGCTTTATATTTTATGAGTCTAAAAGGGATGAATGTTTAACTCTTGAGTGGTTATTCAAAGTATTAAGTATGTGTATATATTAGATATATGGCTAATCATTTATCTGGTTATTTTGGTTTGGCTGGTTAGGAGTGTCTGAAACCAAACCAAACCACCTAAACCAAACAAGCTAAGAACTTTAACCAAACCAAACCAATTATCAAAATTAACCAAACCAGACTATCCAAATAGTACTGGTTAAAACGGTTACCATGGTAACCACACCGTTTGAACACCCCTAAGTTTGATGTCTTCGCCACATTCATTGCCTTTCAAAAACTTGTTGAGAATTATTTTTCGACTCGTATTAAGCGTCTTTACACTGACGGTGGTGGTGAATTTCAAAAACTCAAATCCACTTTAATTTCTAGTGGTATTACTCATCTTCTCATCCCACCTCACATTCCTGGACACAATGGCCTAGCCAAACGTATGAATCGACATATTGTTGAAACTGGCATGTCTCTCCTTCATCAAGCTAAGTTACCCCTTTCTTACTGGTCATATGCGTTCACACCTGCTGTCTATCTTATTAATTGCCTCCCTTCCTCTACTCTTTGTGGTCGTATCCCGTTTCAGGAACTGTTCAATGAGCCTCCTCATTTCACTAAACTTCATATTTTTTATTGTCTCTGTTTTCATTAGCTTTGCCCGTGCAGTGCTCACAAATTAAAGTCTCGATCTCGTCCCTGTATTTTTCTTGGTTATTCTCATCAACAACGTGCTTACAAGTGTTTCGACCCTCACCAAAATCGTGTCTACTTTTCCCGTCATGTTGTCTTTGTTGAAACTGAGTTTCCTGGTGTCCCTTCTTTATCTCCGCTTGTTGATCCTCTTGTCTGGCTTACTGCCACTACCCCTCCTCTCACGTACATGCCGTTGCCAGCAGCCTCGCCGCCACCAGCGACTTTGCCTGAGTCCTCTCCTTCGTCCTTGCCAATGATGCCACATATTGCGTCACCACCACCGGCTATTGAGGATATCTCTGCTCCAGTTCCTCCGCCGCTTGTTCGGCACCCCATGGTCACTAGAGGTTGTGACAACATTCGTAAGACTAACCCTTGCTATTTTGCAGCATATGCTACGTCGCATGCCACTCTCCTACAGCTTCCTCGTACAGTTATGAAGACTTGCGGTGTCCTCATTGGAATCGCCGAATCGAGCTATGCATGAAGAATTTGATGCTTTATGTTCCAAACGTACATGGGATTTTGTTCCTCGTCAGCCTCACTTCAACGTCGCCAGCAACCGTTGGATATATCACATCAAACATACTCCGGATGGTACCCTCGAGTGCTTTAAGGCTCGTCTAGTTGCCAAGGGCTTCCATCAGTGCCTAGTGTTGATTTTTTTTAGACTTAAAGTCCGTTTCTCAAGCTTATCACTATTTGTACAGTGTTCACTCATGCTCTGTCCCAGCAATGGCTAGTTTTGCAGTTCGACGTCAAGAATGCATTCTTGCAAGGCCCCCTCCAAAAAATTGTTTACATGTCTCAACCATCAGGTTTTGCCGATCCTCAACGTCCCCAACATGACTGTCATCTTCCGTAGGCCATCTACGGCCTGAAGCAGGCTTCGCGAGCCTGGTATGATGCTCTTAGTGCATTTCTCGAGGAGTGCGGTTTTCGTAAGACTAGTTCAGATGCATCTCTCTTTGTCTACAGCAACGGTTGTATCCTTGCCTACTTACTTATGTATGTTGATGATTTGCTACTCACTGGTAACAACCCGGAGTTTCTACAGCAGTTCGAGACTCAAGTGTCATCTCGGTTTTCTCTCAAAAGCCTTGGCGCCACCTATTTCCTTCGTATTGAGATTATCCGCACCCCATCTGGCTATTTACTATCCCAACACAAGTACATTTTGGACATTCTTCATCGGTTTCAGATGCATGATGCTAAATCCGCGGCTACTCCTATTGCGTCCACTACACGCCTCACTCTAGCTGATGGCTCGGACCCAACAGCTAGTACTCTATATCGTCAGGTCATGGGTGCTCTGTAGTACTTGCTTACTACTCGTCCGGATGTTGCCTTTGCCGTCAACAAGTTTTCCCAGTTCATGCATGCCCCCACCACTGTTCACTAGCAGCATGTTAAGCGTCTCTTGCGATATCTTGCTGGGACGAGTACGCTAGGCCTTCACGTTCGTCGGTTGTCTTCTCCTCTTTCCTTGTGTGTCTTTGCGAACTCGGGATGGGATGGGGATTTTGATGATCGCACGTCCACCTCGGGGTTCCTTGTTTACTTGGGTGACACACTCATTTCCTTGAAATCTAAGAAGCAGTGTACTGTATCTCTCTCCAACACCGAGGCTGAGTATCGTGGGGGCGTATTAGGGACAAGTCTTTGTCCTTGTAGTAGTCGTAGGATTTGTATTCTGTATTCCTTATGTAAATTGTCTACTTATCATACTTGTACTCGGTAGTCTTATGGGTATAAATATACCCTTAGACCATCCACAATGGTTGGGTAGGAAATTTGGGTGGGGGGGGGGGGGGGAATTTGAGTTTTTTTGGGTTTGAGGGTAGGAAACCCCACAATGAGTTGGGAGGGAAAAGATGGAAAAGTGGGAGAGGTGTTTTTTGATGAATATGATTTAGTGTTGATTTTGTCACTTTAGTTAAATAATTTGATTGTTCTTTTTATATAGGTAGTAATAATTAGGGTTAATACCTTAGTTTGACCCGAACTATACACAGACTTTCTACTTTGCCACGTGGTATTGGAAATTGCTATTCTGGTCTGAACTACATAGCAAACTTCCTCATTTAGCCTGGAGGCGGGTTTGACCGTTAGTCAATGTACACCTCACCTGCCACGTCAGCGAGCAGGAAATAAAAAATTTATTTTTTAAATTTCTATTTTCTTTTACCTTTCTTATAATAAAAAATTCAAGTGAAGCAGACACCGCCAGTCTACTCCCCCTCCTCTTGTCCGGTTGTGGGGGAAAACCCACCCAAATAATCATTCTTTCCCTCTTTTTCAACACCCACTGTGAGCCCCCTTTAAAAAATACCCATTTTTTCTTCTTCGCACCCTCCATAGTGGGTGGTCTTACATCAATGATAATACACACAGTTGATAATAGGGATGGCGATGGGAGAGTTGACCTAAACCATCCATATTTCCGCTTTCAAACATCCAAACCCGTACCCGCCCCATGCCCGTACGGGTGAAGTTTATTCAAACTCATCCCCATACGCGTGGGTTTCGGGTACCCATGGGTAATACCCGCCCCGTACATCCAACATCATTATACCTAAGACTTTACGTGTAAAATTTCAGTTATAACGCTAAATAGACATATTATATCATTAAGTCAACAAAGATACAATCATTCTTAATATGGTTCAAATCGTATGATCATAAAGCATCTATTAATCCATAAGATAGAGTATAATATTTTCCGATTGTAAAAAAAAAAAAGAGTATAATATTTTCCGGCTTATTTGCAAGTTTGATCACTCGAATTGCTACAAAATTTCATGTTTGGTCACTCGAATTGATTTATTTAATTAATAGTCACTTAAATTAGTTGAACAGTCGAAGTTCGGTCACTCTCCGTTAACCTCCATTAGACTCCGTTAAAGGAGGTCGTTAAGTGATGAATTGGCAAACGGAAAATCCCAGTAATCTCAATTTATCACTAAAAAACGACGACCCGACACGACACGTCATATTTACCCGCTATGTCATCCCTCCATGTCCAACCCACGAGCCAAACCAAGACCAAACCCAAGACCTGACCAACCCCAAGCTCCAAGTCTTCGCCGGGTAGCTCCCTCCGAGCTCGGCCTCCTCACAGATCTGGACCTCTTCCACATCAGCAATCACGCTCCCACATTTCCTCTTCCTCCTTCGGTTACTCTGAAACCTCCGCCTCCGTAGCTCTCTCTCTCGCTCTAAACCATTAAACATTACATTGAAACCCAATCCCACAGTTTCCGTTGTCTCCCTCCCTCTCCACCAGAATCAGAGACTTTGTGTCCTACTTTACCGAAAATGCCATCAACGTCGCCTCTAAACAACAAACCCATCATCACTACTCCTTCTCCTGCTCCTCCTCCGCCGCTGCCGTGATCTCCACCCCTGTAACCGCCGTTGATGCTTCTTCCTCCGCCGCTTCCACCCCTTCCGTCCAGAATGTCGTCTTTTCCCTCTACTGAATCACCCTCTCCTCCTCCCACAAGAAGCCCCTCCTCTTGTCCGTCACATGGGCCGCAGACTGGCTCACCATCTCCACCGGCTCGTCATCCACCTTCAAGCTCAACACCAGCTCCGACCTCTTCCGCAAGAAGAAGGCCAACCGGTCAATTGATCACCCCCATTCCAAATTCGATGTCTACTGGGATCTCTCCTCCGCCCGCTACGACACCGCCGGCCCCGATCCCCTCGATGGGTTCTATGTCGTCGTAGTTGTCGATTCCGAAATTGTACTCATCCTCGGCAAATCTGGCCGATGAATCCGCCATTTTATCCAGGAAGTTGTTGAAGGCGGCGCCGGGCGCCGCGGCAAAATCGAGCTTGATTTCGCGGCAGGAGCATTGTTCCGGAACACCCTGTACTCCACTCAAGCTCAATTCTGTGAGACAGGGATCCATCACGATATCCTGATTAAATGTAGCGGCGGCGGCGGAGGGAAGAAGGAAGGGGTGAAGCAGAGACATTCCCCTGCTCTCTCCGTTTGTATTGACGTGTCGGGTCGGGTCATCATTTTTTAGTGTTAAATTGAGTTGACTAGGATTTTCCATTTGCCACGTCATCACTTAACGGCCTCCGTTAACGGAGTCTAATAGAAGTTATCGGAGAGTTACCGAATTTGGACTGTTCAATTAATTTAACTGACTACTAATAGAATAAACCAATTCGAGTGACCAAACGTGAAATTTTGTCGCAATTCGAGTGAACAAACGTGAAATTTTGTCGCAATTCGAGTGACCAAACTTGCAATTTAGCCAATATTTTCCAATTCATTAATTTCTAATTTTGATACATCTATTATGTAATACTTAACTAACATAATTATCTTGTTAACAAGAGGGGAAAATGAAAAAATGCAGGGAGAATTGACGTAAAGGAATTAGATTTAGATTTGGATTTTGGTGACCAATCAATTGCAACTCTACTATATATTATCTTAAGTTACCTTCACTATTATTGATAGGTTTCAATTGAATCCATGAATTTTTTTATATGTGAAGAAATATTCTTAATGGGGTGGGTATGGGGCGGGGGAGGCTAAAATCATACCCGCCCCATACCCATCAAACTTTGTGCGGGTTTTACCCATACCCGCCCCATACCTGGTCAATGCGGAAATTCCCCGCGTTGACTGGGACGATCGGGTACCCGCGCGGTGATGTGTTTGATTGTCATCTCTAGTTGATAATGCTTACAAGTAATCCAACCAAATGTAAGATAGATAGTCTAACGGTAAAGCTGCCACGGCAGTGAAGGTTTGGGAGGTGTAGATCCCAGGTTCGAATCCAAGCGAGGCCCGTTGGTGTTTCCGGAGGTACAAGGTTGATGGGGGCGAAGCTCCGTTGGCGTCGAATTTAATTGCATGTGGCTCCCAAATTTAGTAGGACCCGCTGTCACAAAGTGACACGTGTAACTGAGGTTCCTGGTAATAAATAAAAATGCTTACAAGTAATTCCCCAAAGTGCAAGTGACTTGGATTGTCAGATTGGTGGAGAAGATATGGCGAGGGAGGAATGGAAAGGTTAGCGTTCGACAAGTTATGATCAAAGTCTCGTTAATATATTCTCATTCATCAGCATTTGTGTTCGTCTCTCTGTCGGCGGCCAATTAGCATTGTGGTGCATACTTTGACCATAATATGAGCAGGTTGTTTTTGGAAGTAGTGGTTTGTGTGTCCTTTCTCTCTTTGGCTTGCTGTATTAGTTTTGGCTCCTGCGGTTTGAAAGATAAGAAGGACAAAGACGGAGATCAGATGTGGATATCTTTATGTAATGTTGTCTGAAACTTCCATCGCTATTTGTCCAAATTTTGTTTACTGTGGAAGGTTAAATCAACCAAGGATCCCATCTTTGACTTTTTTTTCTTCCCAATCATCTGGACCAATATAGATCCATTTGGGTCTCACTCTTATTTGTCTACCTAAATTTGACTCAATTCAAACCCAACTCAAACCGTTAAAAGTGTATAGCAGACTGTTAGAGTCTAACTGAGGGAGTGAGACTCGAGTAAAAGGGTGAATGAGGAGAGTAAGCAACAAGATCTTCTTTCCTTCCACTGGAATGAGATTACGAACAGCTGTGATCGGGGGAGAGGAGATCTTAGAGAGAGAAGTTGATTTTATAGAGTGAGAGGGTAAAAATGTGATCCCCTTACCCACTTGAGTAAATGTCGTATTTATAGGCTACATTGTGGTGGGTGGGTATTTAATGCGACATGACTACTGAATTTGTCAGACGCTTAGGCCATGACTATGCCTAGTGCTAGACACTTAGTCCATGGTTATACCTAGGACTAGGATGTGACCACTCTTTAGGGAATACGATGTCGTTTCTTGGCTTCTTGATCCGGCCTGAGTTGAGCAAAACGACGCCGTTTGGCGCTTTGGTACTTGTGGGCATGTCCCGTCTCGCGGAACCCGATCCCGAGTGTAGTCCTTTCCACGGTTGTGGTCTTTCTGCGAGTTACTTCTTATCTTGAGCGCGATGGTGCAACTAGACCCGAGTCATACCCCCAACAATTGCCCCCCCCATTAGGGTGTATTCTGCGAATGTCGCCTGTTTAACCTCCACGCGATGGGCTCGGGTCTGCGTGATCTCCACACGTGTTCTTAGGCATGGTTGTGCGCGACTGATCCTCCTGTACGAAGAAGTTTCCCAATTTTCTTCTTCCGCGACTAGAACTGATATCGAGTGTGTTTTTTTCCTTTCCACGGGTATACCATGCCCCCCCAGGCAGTGTGTGCAAGTTGTGACGACACCGCCTAGAGCCTGTACTTTATAGGTGTCGACGTGGAATCATATCATTTACTCGTTTGGCCGACGATTTTTGAAATTCAAAATTGTTGATTGGACACGGTTACGATTCTCGATGTAGCTTTAACCGTTCAGCTTCCCTTCTTTGGCTATAAATACTCCTGTTTCGTCGAGGGGAGAGTCATTATCTCCTTTCGAACTTCTACTTCGAGAATTCCTCTCCTTTCTATGTTTTCCTCCGTTGTAGAGATTCCTCTCCTTCTCCCACAACCTTATTTTTCCAGTTTTTCATTGCTAATACTTAAGAGTACGATGGCCATCAACGGTGTAAACAACGAGATTGAGGTCGTGCAAGACGAAGAATGTAATCTTTCCCCTCTTTCGCATCTTTCTACTTATCCTTCATTGGATCTGGCCGATTCCAGCAACGGAAACGACGATAGAGATGATGATGATGAGGGAGTTTTGGTGATGCCGTCGTATGACGTTAATTCTGGACGAGATCACCTGCACAGCTCCTCCGATGTAGGTATGCTAGGGCATACGGGTGGCGAGTCAAGCACGTGCACTCGTGGGGTGTTGATAATCCGTCGTGACCGCGCCAGCGGTCCTAGTTCTGTTAATGTCGACCCGCTAGAGGCCCCTGACACCTTATCAGAGGCGGTCTGTGTCTCGCGGGTGACTAAAGCCATGAGCCGGCTTGGCGTTCATGGAGTGGGTGCAACTTAGACAATTTTGGACTGGGAAAAGATGTTTGGCCCAGATCCGGCACCGAATGACAACCTTGTGCGCGGGCCTGATCACGTGTATGTCTACGGGCGGAAGGAGTTGTCAGAACTAGTGCTCGGGTTGGGGTTGCCCCCAACTGGCAGTATGCAGTTCCGACATCGTGGAGTCGAATTGAGAATTGCCCTACTGGGTGGTTTGGGGTATACTCTGAGTATTGGAGAATGGGCTTCAAGTTACCCATTGATCCGTTGATGTGCGCGCTGTACACACGCCTTAAATGCTCCGTTGCGCGTCTGTCTCCGTCCGTGATCATGCACGCGTCGTGTCTCCGCCTCGTGTGCCAAAGGCTCAACATGCAACCATCATATGGCTTGTTCCGCAAAATATACAAGATAAAGGAGCCGACGGAGAAGAGAAACTGTCTTTCCATTTAGTGCTGGGATAAAAGGCCTGATGGTTACGTGTACAGCTCACTCAAACTCGAGAAGAACTGGTTCGGGCGGGTTTTTTTCGTGAGGCCTGCTCTGGGGGAGTGGGCTAGCGAGTATGTGGAGGAGCCCACGGTCTGGAAGAAGGGGAGTATAAGTGGGTTTGAATCGGAAGTGGGCGCGTACGATGGGCTCGAGGAGAAGTATAAGGCGTGCCTTGAAGAGAAAATCATTCTGTACGCCAGCGGGGTCCGTGCGGGGTGTTTAGCAGAACTCTTTGGAGATGGTTAGTTATTTTCCCTTTTCATTTGTATTCTGTTATATTAATGGGCCTCTTATGATCTATTAGCGTAGGTGTTGATTTCTCTTCCCTGGGGAGCATGATGTCTATGGACGACGTGATGAAGCCACCCCGGGCGCCGCGTGCGGATAAGAAGAGGAAGGAGACTGAGCGGTCCACAACCGCGAAGAGGGATGAGGTGGAGCAGTCCGCTGTCACGGAGAGGGTTTCAAAAGCGCCGTGAACAACGGAGAAGTCGCCCCGGGACATTGTTGAGAAGGAGACGCGGGCGAGCAAGCCGCCGCGTCCCAAAAAGTCGGTCCCGGGTAGTTCTTCCGGTGCAACTGTTCAGTAGACGTTGCCTGAGATGCCCGGGTTTGGGACGGCTACTGTTCACTACTTCCGCGACCGGATCCATACTGGTGCTGCTTGTAATAGCCCGGCCGCGCAAATCGCCCTACGGGCTCTTGTGCCCATGTGTGTTTTCTTTTATTTTTTGTCAACTCATATTTTTCTTTAAGTTCTTTGGCGTTGCGGATGTAGGGCTTGCGGGCGACCTTCCGAGCCCAACATGAGCGGGCCCGGAACATTGTGGCCTTGAAGGCCTAGATGTCAAGGGCCGTGCAGCTGGAAGGAAAGCTTGTTGGCGCAGAGGGACGCACAGAAGTGGATACCAATAAGGCCAATGAGGCCTTCTGCAAAGGAAACTGACGGAGGATGTGGCGACTGTGAAGGAGCAGGTCTGGGCGGAGGAGCGGGCTTCTATTCGGGAGGAGCCGAGGAGGGAGTTTGAGGAGGAGCGGAAGCAGTTGGCGGATGAACGCGCTCAGGAAAAGAGGCGTATGGAGACCGATCACGCGGAGATGTTGAGACAAGGCGGAAGTTGTGCGCACAGCACAGGCTAATGAGGTCCTCCAGTACAAGTCTTCTACTGCGTTCGCCAAGTTGTTGGCGGACGCCATGACTAAGGCTGTAATTGCGGTCCGCAAGAAGGTGCGGCCAGATAACCCTGGAATCCGCTGGAATACCCGCGCCATGGTTTGCCATGTGCAGCAATGGTTGGGTGAGAAGAAATCCCTTGACGCAGACTCTGAGCCCGAGACGGAGGAAGACGAGGTCAGGGCGGCGAGGGCGGCTGAAGAAGGGGAGGTCGCAGCGGCTACAAGCAAGAATATCGAGAATATCGTTATTGATTAAGCGTAGTCGCGCTATGTCGTTTTGGTAGTTTATGTGGTATTTTCTATGTTACGTCATCTCCCTGCTTTCGAATCCAAATATATTCAAAGTTATCTCGCGGACGTTTCGTTCTTTTATTTTCCTTACAGTTCATGACTGCGTAATGTGTTCCCTTTTGTGTTGTTAGCGCGATAGCTTTACTTGTTTCTTTGTTACAACTCATGGTTGCGCGATTTTCTGGCAAATTGTATGCGTGCTTGTTTGTTTAGCGTAGTTCTTGACTGCGCGATTACATCACTATTGTTATAGCGGTCGTTTTTTAAGGAATTTTGCATTGCCCCCATTGTTGCGCGGTAGCAGGGAAATAAGAAATTTTCCTTGCATAAGACAAGACATCAGGGGTACATGTACATAATGGTTACGAACTCCTGTGGTACTTTCTCAGATTTTGGGAGTTCCACGTCCGTTGGATTGTTTCCCTGCTTAGCGCGCTTAGCTTGAATGTATTGGCGCCAACAATTTCGCGGATTAAGTAGGGACCCTCCCATGTTGATGCCAGCTTTCCATGCTTCGCGTCGGGGCGAAAATTGCGCCTCAACACTTGGTCTCCTATTCCAATGTTGTGCAGAACCAACTTGGCGTTGTAGTACCTTGCAACTTGCGCATTTATCGCGGCCAGTTTGATAGCGGCCAACTCTTGGCGCTCGTTAGCCAGGTCAAGTTCTGTGAGTCGCGCTTCGTTGTTGCTTTCTTCATTGAACATAGTGATGTGGTATGTGGGGACCATCGTCTCGATTGGGATGACCGTGTCACTTCCATAGATTAGCGCGAATGGAGTCTCGCCTGTTGCCACTATGAATGTTGTGCGGTGTGCCCACAGGACTATGTGTAGCTCTTCTGCCCAATTGCCTTTTGACTCCCCGAGGCGAGTGTGCAGGCAATGTGGGATTGATTTGTTTGCCGCTTCCGCTTGTTCGTTAGCCTGGGGGTACGCGACTTGCGCAAACCGGGCTATGGTGCCCATTTCATCGCAGAAGTCGATGACTTCCATGCAGTCTAATTGTTTGTCGTGGTCAAATATGAACGAGTTTGGACCCCAAATTTGGTGAGTACATTGTGCTTCAAAAAACGAACCACCTATTGGGCGGTTATCAATGCCAGCGCCTCTGCTCCAATCCATTTGGTGAAGTAGTCTACCGCAACAATGATGTATTTTCATTTTCCTTTCACGGTGGGGAATGGCCCCAGTAGATCCACGCCCCATTGTGCAAAGGGCCATGGACTCACGTTGCCCTATAGCTCGGTAGAAGGCGTGTGATGTTGACGCGCATTCCATTGGCATTTGTGGCATTGCTCGACAAATTTCTTTATGTCTTTCTTTATGCGTAGCCAGTGATATCCGTGAAGTAGGATGGTGCGTTCCATACTCTGCGCTCCGCTATGCATTGCGGAGATGCCCTCGTGTATATCCCGCACAATCAGTAGTGTTTCGCTTGGCCCTACGCACTTGAGATAGGTAGGGGTGGTAATCGGTCGGTAACCGGTTAAACCGGTTACCGTTTGACCGGTTACCGGTATACCGGATCTCCTATTGCCGTTGCCGTGTTTATTTCGGCACACCGTTTACCGAATAGGAAGGTTGCGGTGTTTGCACCGGTTTCCCGTTTAACCGAAAAGTGCCTTTGGCTGCAGAAATTTTGTGCTACGGTGCGGCAAGACTGTCCCCCCTGCTTATCGATGGGGTACTGTGGTTACTGACAAAAACAATTTCGCCTACTATGTACTGTCTTCCTTTCTTTTTCTTATTTGGGGAATTGGGCCCAAGCGTCCACCTCTCCCTCAATGACAAGAAAATGCCAAACAAAATTATAAAGGACCCAAACTAGAAAGAAATCAAAGAATCACATGGTTCTGCTTCCAACGTGGCAATGTGTCCATATAAGAAAATGCCAAAAAGTCAAAAAGATAAAGGACCGGAGCACCAAACAAAGAAATCAAACGAATTATCAATCAAGCTAGGTAAAAGTTACTAGCTATAAAATTCCAAACGAATCACAATTCACAAATCGACGATGAGACTTAAGACGAACTGGAACTGTTGTCTATTGGGCTGTGGGATCGAGGGAATAAGTTCCGACGGGACGACGATGGGAATAGGGCAACGACGAGGCCTTGATGGAAACAGAGCCTGGCGGAGAGGATGATGCACCCTGGGTTGCTGGGTCGTGTCTTTTGGATGGAGCTTGCGCCGGCGACAGGGAGATGACGAAGATACCGCCGATTTCGTTCGGCGGCGTTAGATTGGCGTGACTCGTCGAGCGGCCAGCAGGGGAGATGGGAAAGAGATGGCTTGACGTTTGGTTGATTGATGTCTTTTCAAATCGGTATCAGAATACCAGTATGCCGACGGTGTTTTACCGTTCCTATATCGGTATACCGCCAGCTTAATTTCCATGGCCGAATACCATTTGGAACGGTTAACGGTTTGACCGGTAATCACGGTTATCGGTATGGTTACCGGTTTTACCGTTAATTGTAATACCATTTACCACCCCTAGAGATAGGCGCCCGAGTATGAGCGTATAGGCAGTGCGCCCTCAATGAGGGTGCAGCGGGCGGCATTTTGTCTAAGTGCCCAAGCTTCCTTCGCATCTTCTGGTATTGCGTCATTTGTCAAGAACGCGATAATTGGCATTCGCCAATCCTTGTTTTCCGCTATTTGTGTTGTGTTCACGATATGAAGAGTGTCCTGATCCTCTTTTTGTACGGAGACCATCCTTGTTGCCTCGAAGTCTGTAGTCGTGGTGAGTTTGGACAGTGCATCCGCGTGCATGTTCTCTTCTCGCGGTATTTGGACGTATGTAATTGTTTCAAACTGCGCCTCTCATGCTCTGACGCGCTCAATGTATTGAGAAAGCGTGTCCGCTTTGGCATTAAAGATTCCGTTCAGCTAGTTGACTGCGATGGCGGAATCAGATAAATTAGTACCGCTCTTGCGCCTAAGTCTCTGGCCGCCGTCAATCCCGCTAGGATTGCTTCGTACTCAGAAGTGTTGTTAGTTTTCAGCGTTTTGAAACGGATGGAGATTTCGTGGATAGCCCCGCGAGCATTCTTATGACTACGTCCGCACCAGCTCCATGTTTGCTGGCGGCCCCGTCGACGTAGACCTCCCACACTCCATTTGGTTTGTTGCTCAATGTACTCCTTACGCGATGATATCGGCGAGGATTTGAGCCTTGATCGCCAACCTTGGCGCATACTGTATATCATACTCTGATAATTCGACTGCCCATTTCACCATCCTCCCTAACACTTCCATTGAGCTTAGTATTCTTTTGAGCGACAGGTTTGTGAGAACTGTGATCATGTGTGATTGGAAGTAAGGGCGTAGCTTCTGTGATGCGCTTACTAGTGATAGGGATACTTTTTCGATTGGGGAGTATCTTGTTTCCGCGCTTGCTAGCGTTCGCGCTGTGTAATAGATTGGCTTCTCCGTCTGCACGTCTTTCCTTGAGATTAGCACTGCGCTCACTGCTCTCGCGGACACAGACAAGTATAGAAACAACTTTTCATTAAGCTCTGGGGTGATACTAAATACAGCTTGAGCTCATTGAATGCGACTTCACACTCGGGGGTCAATGAATCGAGCACCGTTTTTTAAGGTTTGGAAGAATGGAGCGCATTTGTCGGCGGATCTCGGAATGAACCGTCCCAGCGCGGCTAGCTTGTCGTTCAAAGATTGAACTTTGGTGGTATTTCTGGGGGTGTGTAGCTGTTGCACTGCAGTGATTTGTTTGGGGTCGACCTTGATCCCGCGCTTGGTTATCATGAATCCTAGGAACTTTCCTGCTTTCACGCCAAAGACGCACTTCAACGGGTTGAGTCGGAGGTTGTTTTTGCGTAACGCCTCGAAAGTTTCGCGGAGATCTTCCAAAATTGAGCCTCCCCCCTTAGTTTTAACGATGAGGTCGTTCACGTATGCCTCAAAGTTGCGCCCAATCTAGGGTGCAAAGACTGTATCAATCATACGCTGGTATATGGCGCCCGCGTTCTTTAGGCCGAATTGCATTCCCGTGAAACAGAAGTTTCCGAATGGCGTCATGAAGACGATTTTCTCCTCATCTCTGCGGCTCACTGGAATCTGGTGATATCCTAAAAACATATATAAGAATGATAATGTTTCATGGTTGGATATCGTGCCGATCAGTTGGTCGATGCGTGGCAGGGGTATGGGTCTCCCGGTCCCGGACATACTCTATTGATAGTGGTGTAGTCCACGCACATTCTCCATGCGCTGAAAGCTTTTTTCACCAGGACTACGTTGGCCAGCCATCTTGGGTATTTTACTTCCCGGATGAGCCCGGCGGCGAGTAGGCGCACCACCTCCTCTTTTATGGCATTCAGCTTCTCAACTGTGAAGGTGTGTCGTGCTTGTTGTCGGGGTTCTGCGTTATTGGGAACCGCGAGGCAATGTTGCGCTACATGCATTGGCACTCCTGGCATGTCTTTTGTGCACCAGGCGAAGAGTTCTTTGTACTCTTGCAGCAGCTTCACCAACGGCTCAATCATGTCGTTCGGGACAAGAGTCAAGATGCGCACCTTCTTGTTTGGCTCTTTCAGGTCCAGTGAGACCTCGAAGTCAGAATCCATTGACTCTTGGTCGGGGTCGTCGGCGCGGGTATCGATGATGTTGGTCTGTCGTGCTGCCGCGACAGGGTGCACGACTTCTTGTTGGCTCTTGGTCCATGGAAGGTAGGGCGACTCCCTTGTTCCCGCCTTGGTGGGGAATTTGAGTTTTTGGTGGCATGTGAATGGTAAAGCCATGAATTTTGCAAGCGCCCAATATGTCGTTGTGTGATGAGTCACAGTCTACAATAGTAAACTCGACTTGCTTCAAAACGCGCGACTCGTCGTCTCCAATTACAACTGGCAGTGTGATTGCTTCAATAACCGCGACCCGTGTTCCGGAGAATCCCACTAAGTATCCTTGTGCTTGTTGGATTAGTCGCGCATCTATGTCTATCTGATCCAGGGTGCGCTTGAACAAGACGTCCACAGCGCTCCCTCCGCCTATCAGCAGGCGGTGGGTTTTGCACGCGACGATTAACGCCTTTATAGTCAGCGGATCTTCTGACGGGATTCCTTGGGGGAGCTCTGAGTTGCTGAAGCTCATATCGCACTTGGTGGTGGTGCTTATTGCCGCGCACTCTACTGCTCGGCCGCGCTTTGTCTTCTTTTTTGGTCTGTCACCCATAATTGTGCCCTATCTCTTTGCGAATGATGTAAGATCTCGTCGCCTCGTTTTAGTCTGGTTGTGGAAGCATGTGGCCTGATTCGGGATGAAAGTCGTAGTGTTTTCTATGATCACGCATGTGCGCTGCGACTTTCACTGGCACCAGCCAATTGATGCGGTACCCATTTTCCCTGATAAGGTGGAATATGTTCTTTACTGAGTCGTTAAGAGGGGTGAAGCTGATGGGCGGGCGCCTGTCCGAAGAGCGTCTGCGCAGTGCCAGCTCTGGTAGGGCTAGGGGTTTTCCATGTCCGCTATGGTACTACATGAGCGGATGTTGTGGCTCCCGTCGCCTTTGCTCGTCTCTTGGTGGCTTGGTTGGTTCGTAGCGGCGGACTGATCCTGCTCCGAGGGTTTCCTCTAAGGTGATGGCTTTCTCAATTTTTGCTTCCAACTCCGAGGATAGTGTGACGGGTCGCTTTGCCAACGCGCGTTTCAACTCCGCGTTAGTGGTGGCTTCCATGAGGTGGTAGGCAGCGGTTTCCGGTATCAGGTCAAGTACCGCCATCGCGGTTCTCGACCATCTGGCGTAGAATGCCCGTAGGCTTTCCCCGTCCTTCTGTTTTAGGTCAATCAAGGCTTTGAGGTGAAGCGACCTTTTTTTTGCGATGCGAACTTCATTGTGAACATTAGTATGAAATCCTCGAAGGTGCGGATGATTCCGTTAGGGAGGCGGTTGTACCAATCTAGGCATATACCTGCGAGCGTGGACGAGAAGGTCCTGCATAGTGTCGCGTTTGAGTTTGTTTGCAGCTGTATGCGGAGACAGAAGCTACTGACATGGTCATCTGGGTCTGTTGTTCCTAGGGGTGTTCAAACGGTGTGGTTACCATGGTAACTATTTTAACCAGTACTATTTGGATAATTTGGTTTGGTTAATTTGGATAATTGGTTTGGTTTGGTTAAAGTTTTTAGCTTGTTTGGTTTAGGTGGTTTGGTTTGGTTTCTGACACTCCTAACCAGCCAAACCAAATTAATCAGATAAATAATTAGTTATATATCTAATATATACACATACTTAATACTTTGAATAACCACTCAAGAGTTAAACGTTCATCCTTTTAGACTCATAAAATATAAAGCTTGATATTGTTCCTATAATGTATATTTGTATATGTAGAGTGTAGACCACAACATATGACCGCCTAATTTAGATAAATCTCATACATTATGTTGGATGAAAACTTGAAAGCAAGGTCCTTTTCAGCCTATGAAAATTGCTAAAAGACTAAGTCAATTCAAACAAACACAACAATTCATTAATCCATACCATTGTGATACATTTTTGTTAGGTGAATACTTCTATATACTAACCGTAAGATAATTGTCTTAGTTGCATGTATTTATGTTAAGGGTCAACTATAACTATGTGTTAATTGTTATGTTTTATTCATTATATAAATTGTGAATTGATAAATTAACCGAAGTTTTTCTCACTTGATGATAATATGATTTTATATTGGTTAATCTGGTTAACCAATTAACCAAACCGATTAAACTTTAGTTTGGTTAATTTGGTTGTTGTATTAGTTTGGACGGTTTGGTTATGAATTATGATATTGCATTCCATGGTTAATGAATTTAGCTTTATTTGGTTTGGTAATAACCATGGTAACCATTTGAACACCCCTAGTTGTTCCATTGTGTGTGGGTAGGGCGGGTGGGATTCCGCTTAGGTGTTTCGCCAGAGTGGTTGATACATGGTCCTTTTAGGCGGAGCGCGATACTGTGGGGAGAGGTGTTGCTCCAAGAACGTCAGATCTGCTCTTACTGGCGGGTCTTGTTCGTAGGATTGTGGAGCCGCTTGCCTGGTTGCCTGTCGATCTGTAGGCGACGGGGGTGTTATTGTTGGCGGCTCCGACGTTGTTGCGGGGGTTTCTATGTTCATCATCAGGGCGATCACTTGATTCATTTTTGCCTGCATATCCGCGATGACTTCGTTTTGCTTGGCCATTTGCTAGCAGACCTCCTTGGCCGTCAGCTCTGGCTCCTCTTCTTCGATTAAGACCGCGTTGAGGTTGCTAGCTTCCGCGAACAGTCTTGGGTTCCTCATCACCTTGATTGGCGTTGCTTCATTGAGAGTGTTAAGATTTTGTTCCTCCATCATGACTTGCTTTCCTATTGCTTCTGTACTCAGGCCCCACGGTGGGCGCCAATTGTTTGAGTCTAACTGAGAGTAGGAGTGAGACTCGAGTAAAAGGGCAAATGAGGAGAGTAAGCAACATGATCTTCTTTCCTTCCGCTGGAATGAGATTACAAACAACTGTGATTGGGAGAGGGGAGATCTTAGAGAGAGAAATTGATATTATATAGTGAGAGAGTAAAAATGCGATCCCCTCACCCACCGGAGTAAATGCTGTATTTATAGGCTACATTGTGGTGGGTGGGTATTTAATGCGACATGACTACTGAATTTGTCAGGCGCTTAGACAATGACTATGCCTAGGGCTAGACACTTAGTCCATGATTATACCTAGGACTAGGATGTGACCACTCTTCAGGGAATACAATGTCGTTTCTTGGCTTCTTGATTCGGCCCGAGTTGAGCAAAATGGCATCGTTTGGCACTTTGGTACTTGCGTGTGCGTCCCGTCTCGCGGAACCCAATCTGCGAGTGTAGTCCTTTCCGCGGCTATGGTCTTTCCGCGAGTTACTCCTTATCTTGAGCGCGATGGTGCTAGAGTGAGTGGTTCTTTTGGGGTGGCGCTGGACTAACTTATTGGCGCAACTAGACCCGAGCCATACCCCCAACACCCAATACCCATAGAATCATGACAATTGTGGTACCGAACAAGTTGACACATCGCCATTCTTAAGTCAAATACATTAGTTCGGATGTGAACCTAGCTATTTACCTCACAAAGTGACTTCTTTGTAATTGTCCCATTTTACAAAACAAGTTACTTATAACGAGTCAATTCAAATTACTCTTTGCTTATTGGCAATCAAAAAATATTATTGAAGCACAGCAGAACCTTGTTGGGGTTCGAATTACTTGTCCCTTCCCACAAACAATTATTATTGTTTTCCCATATGAAATTGTCCATACTAATTATACCGTGGCCAATTAACTGTGGGAATTTCTCATCTGGACGACCCATTGCGAACCTATGGCGACAATTCTTAATAGTTTACTTCACTTTTACCTTAATCAAGACGAATGAGTTCATAAACTTATCTTTCGTTTCATGTGAAACGATCCTGGTTATAGATCCCAAAGGTCTAACAACTTGTTTTAAATCATTATCATATGTAAACCAAAACAAAAGGGAAAGAAAAGCATTTTTCCTTCAATTCTAAAGAGGTAACAAGTGGGAAGATCTTTTTAATTATTTTGGTTTTGTTTCTGTGGAATTAAGATTCTATTTATATTGGTGGCGGTCGATTTCATACAAGAGAACAGTACAACTTGTACGAGTACAACAAGAGAACAAAATAAGATTTATGACCATTAGTTGTTCCCAGCTGCAGCCTGCATACAGTATTAATATGTAACTTGAATCTTTTCCTTCACAAAAATGCAAAATTATTGTCCGAGTGAGCTGCTGTTGGGCGCATGCGGAGAATGTTGGACGAAGAAATCAAGAGAGGCTGCAGCGGAAGTGCCAAATGTCTTAAACTAATGAAAGGAAGGAAAGCGGTTAAGGCACTGGCAGTGGCAATTACGCGGCGACGACATGGACTGGACCGGCTGGCTGTAGCTGTAGATAGACAAGTTACTTTGGACACTTTCCAGTCCAAATAATGGCGCCCATTTGATTCGATTCAATTCAATATGTTGACACACTTGCAATTAATATCTCCAACTAATTTTCAAACCGACGGTTTATTTCATTGAGGCTACTCTTGAGTCTTCATCTCTTATTTAGGTGGTTACTTGGATCAAGACTTTGCGTATTAATTTCCGTAGGGCTCTATTAACGACCGTGTCATTCATTTGATTAATCAGTATGAAGAAGTGGTGCTACGCAATGCAGTCAAAAGCGCGATTCTACCTAGAAGCGGTTGGGTAACCTAGAAACGTAAAATCGTAAGCTTTTAAGTTTTAAAACGCAGATTTTGACTACATTTGTAAGGGAAAATCACGATTCTACGTAGAAGCGTTTTGATGACTCAAAAAGGTAAAAGCGTAAGCTTTTAAGTTTTAAAGCGCGATTTTGACTGCATTGGTGCTACGAACTCATTTTTATAAATAAAGAAGTTACAATGCCCCCTCTTTGATTGGAAACTTTCAAATTTACATTCCCCTTCATCCTATGTGTATATGTTTAATAATATTATGTTTTTATTCCCATGGAAACAAAATTATATTGGCGATGTAGCTAAATTTCATACGTGAAGTTCTATACTATGTTATGTTTTCATATGTGTTAAATTTTGTTAGATCTTTCTTTGCAGTCGATAATTTACAAAACCTTTCAATTGTACGAAACTATGATTCCAAAATTTTGTGTTTACCTCTATAATCTTACTACGTACAATTGTAGGTATCGATATACACATATAGGTAATTAATGATTCCAAATTATATGATTTTGGTCACTAATACGCACTAGTCCCAATTTATTATCCCATCCACATTCCTCCAGACGCTTGATTCCGAAAAATTCATCGATTCGCGAATTATACTCTTCTGAGTCTCTCACCGAAACTTCACACCCACAAGTAGGGCTGTCAGTCGGTCGGTTTCGGTTTAACCAAAAATTGATTTCTCAGTTATCGGTTAAACCGGGACCACGCTGACAACCACCGACCGGCTAGCATGCTTCGGTTTGCCGCAAACCGACCGACCGGTTAACGGTTAAACCGCGGTTAATTGACTATTCGAAAAAAATTATTATTTATAATCATTAATTTATTATTTAATTACAGGAAAACCTAAAAAACTAAAAACAAAAAAAGAAAATGGAGATATATGGAGACAGTGAGACTCTTCATCTCTCCTCATCTCTCCACTCTCCTCCCGTCATCTCTCCTCATCTCCTCATCTCTCCACTCTCCTCCCGTCGCAGTATCGCACCCAGCCACCCAACAATCCCGCCGCCGCAAACAAAAAGTCGGAGAAGGAGGAAGGACGGCGATGACTACTCGCGGAGAGGAAGGACGGCGGCAACTCTTAATCTCCTCCGACCTATCTTCCCTCCACGTCTCCACTGGTCACTAATCCTCCCCCCGCACCCACCAATCTGTAGATCCAGAATCCAGATCCCCACCTTCTTCGTCATGGTTCCTGCATGGCTGCATCTCCAACCAGATCGAAGAGATCTGACTTCTTCCCTCCTACATAGCCACCTGGGTTTTTTAGTTTCTGGGTTTTTGTTCTTGGGGGTGCGACAAGGAAAGGAAGAGGAAGGGGGCGAACAGCAGAGCAGAGGATCGGCGGACTGGAGATCCGTGGTTGTGGGGGCGAGTGGAGGAGAGGAAGGGCGGAGTGTCGGGTTCGTCGGAAGGAGAGGACAGGCGGAGTGGCCGGGTCGGGGGACGGGAGACGGTGGCGGAACGAATGGTTTTGGAGGGTGGAGGAGAGGCAGAGAAGTGATATTAGGTTTCGATTTTTGTGGGGGATTGGGCTAGAACGGTGTCGTTTGGCATTGATTGGGTTTAGCTCGGTTAGCGCGGTTAATTGTCACCAGTTACTCAGCTAGCCGAACAGTCACCCTTCCTTGCCGTCCACCGACCGAGGTTATATTTCGTCGGTTTTTGGTTAGCCGCTAACCGGCCGTTATCGATTGAACCGACCGGTTAACCGCTAACCGACAACCGAATTGCCACCCCTACTCACAAGTTGCTTATTCTTGACCTCAATCTAATCGTGAAATGCAAGGACTTTCTTCGTCCAACAGCATAATCCGATGCAAGAATTTTTACTAATTTTGGCCGTAAACTGCCGATGGAATATATTGCCATACCTTAATGCCAACAGCTGAAGGATATAATTAGCAGGCTTAATAGAACCATTTGGCTGGCAGATTCAAACTGCAACGGGATTTTCACCATGTCTTTTGTCTCCACAAATCCGGCAACGGTTTTAACTTCTTCCTCCAACAGCATAGCAGAAATCTAGCATCTCCATTCCGGCCGCCCAAAAATTAGGTTTCCACCTTATCTTGCACGTTACTACGTCCGACCAAGCATTCACCGAAAACAAGGTTGACGAATTGCCGGAATATTATTCTTTTAGGGGCTATCACTAGGAATCATTTGGTTTGAATTACAAAAACACTACAAGACTAATCGGCTCGGTCACACTATCAGTATGTGAAGGTATTGAAATATATAAGAGGTAACGGTTTTATTGACAGAGGATGTAAACTAACATGTTAAGAATCGGAGGGAAAAAAAGACTGATTATATGAATATCAGTTAAGTCTATGAAGATCATTGACTGACCTAGAGATCGTTTTACATTTACTTGATGTTCTTTATTTGTTTCATTTTCTTACTACTTCTCTTTTAGTTATCAACACAATGTCCTTCCTTCTTATGTCGTAATATTAATGTAAGAATTCATTTTAATCGTACATACTTTATAGTTTGTGTTCCTTGCGATACACATGAAATAAGAGTGATGCACTAAGTTACTGGATAAAAATGAATAGGGGATTGTTTACCTAATTTTGTTTAGTCAAATTTGAAAAGGTTGGAATTTGAACGTGGTAAATTTTCTCTTGATTATTCTCTTCTAATTTGTGGTACTGTAGTCCTTCTCATGGGTAAAAGGTAAAACAAGAACAAAATTGTTGCATAGTGATTCAATATAATAGTATATTCGACTAATTGATATTATTGGTTAATGCCTTAATTTGACATTAATAAATAATTATTCAATCAACTTACATTTAAAAAATTTGATTATTGCTTATTGTAATTGAAAGCTACTAGACTTCTCTTACAGCTTCTTCCTCTGCCTCCCTCACCTCCCATCTATTTAAACATCCCATTTCCCCACTCGCTCCTTTCTCCAACCGAATCTAGTTAATAACCATGACACGTCATCAGTCATGGATCACCGGCAGCCTCTGCTCCTCCACCACCGCCACCGCCACCGCCGTCTCCCTCTCCGACGACTCCACCACCACCTGCTCTTCCTCTTCCTCCACCGCCAGCAGCCTCAGTAGCCTCCAGAGCAATCTCTCTCTCCAAACCCACCCTTCCCTTCCTTCCCTCCAAAAATCCCCCGCCGACTATGCCCCTTACTCCACCACCGCCGCCTCTCCCACCGCCGCCGACTTCCACTGCTCCAACACCTTCCGCCCCCGCCCGGACCTCCCAATCACCTGCCTCGTCGTCAACGGCGACCTCCTCTACGCCGCCTCCGGCCACCAGATCACCGTCTACCACCGCGCCACTGGCGCCCTCCTTGAGTCCTTCAACGACGCCGCCTCCGCCGCCGACGGCGGCTCCGTCAAGGCCGTCGCGTTTCTTGACGGCAAGGCCTTCTCCGCCCACCAGGACGGCAAGATCCGCGCCTGGAAACCGTCGGCGGAACGCCGGCGCCACAAGTTCCTCGCCGCGCTACCCACCGCCGCCGACAAGCTCCGCCACTTGGCCTTCCCGAGCAGCTACGTCACCGTCCGTCGCCACAGGAAGATCCTCAAGATCCAGCACGCCGACGCCGTCGCCGCTCTTGCCGGCGGCGGCGGTGGAGCGATCTACTCCGTCTCGTGGGACCGGAGCCTGAAGATCTGGAGCGCGTCGTCGCTCCGCTGCCTGGATTCCATCCCCCGGGCCCACGACGACGCCGTCAGCGCCGTTGCCGTCTCCACCGACGGCACCGTCTACACCGGGTCGGCTGACCGTCGGATCCGGGTCTGGTCCAAACCCGACCCGACCCGGCAGAGGCACGCGCTGGTCGCGACCCTGGAGAGGCACAAGTCGGCGGTCAACGCGCTGGCTTTAAACGACGACGGATCGGTTCTGTTTTCGGGGTCGTGCGACCGGTCGATTTTGGTGTGGGAGAGGGAGGACAGCGCGAGCCACATGGCGGTCACCGGGGCGCTGAGGGGACACGGGCAGGCGGTGCTGTGCCTGATCAACGTCTGCGATTTGTTGATCAGCGGGTCGGCGGATCGGACGGTGAGGATCTGGCGGAGGAGTAGCGTGGACGCCAAGTACGGTTGTTTGGCGGTTATGGAGGGGCATAAGAAGGCGGTGAAGTCGCTAGCGGCGGTGGAGGGTGAGGACGGCGTCGTTTGGGTTTACAGTGGGAGTTTGGACGGGGAGGTTAGGGTGTGGCAGGTTTCAGTTCCGAAACCGTGCAGCCGTCCGGAGATTATTATTTGAAAAACTCTTTGACGGTTGTTTGATTTAGTGGCTAACCGGGAGTGCGGGTCTTAATTCCTTGATTAATTTCGGTTTGGTTTGGTTTGATTAGAGTGTTGATTAGTTTTGGCGTTGTATGGCTCGTGCAATGGAATCTTTGGATTTTTGGGTTTTTTTTTGTCGTTGAGTTTTGAGCGGGTTTTTTTAATTTGAATTTGTAAATTCTATTCGTACGTAATTAGGAACCCTTATCCGGCTATAAGAACAGTTAGTTGTACTGTTCTCTTCAGTAGTGAAGTTTGATTTGTTAATGTGTAATTAAGGTGATGATAATAGATTATTGAATAGCGTGTTCGGTTTGGGCACTCCATTAAGAAAATGGTTCAAGTACTCAACCACCACCCACAGGCACAGCTGCAAAAACAATGCAGTTGCTTCTTCTCGCAATTCAAATATAATACAAAAAGAGATCGATCGAGCAAAAAGTCGATCGACCTAAGCAAGCAAGGGTAGTGTGGAATTTGGTCTGTGCTGCAAGGTCTGTGCCTAAGCTAGTTTTAATAAATGGTAAGTTGGGTTGCTTGAGTTGGAAGGCACCATTTGAGGAGAGATTAGGCATCAGTCATCAGACAATGCACAACAGCTTTATTGCACATTGTTATGGGCAATCCAAGTATTACATTGGAGATATGAGGGAAATGACGCTCGTATATATATTAGTGTTCATCTAGCTCAAATTAAGAGCACACTATAAAAAAATAATTTAATTTGGGTTTGACGAAAGCGGACCATATCATTCTAACACAAAGAGCTAGTGTCGAAGTGGTATTAGAGTATGGTTTCGGAGTACAGATTCAGGACGATGGACTTTAGTTCAGTGGATCCTCCTTTGGTGACCTAAGGATTTGAGATATGTGTCAATATGGCAAATCAAGTGGAGATCTTCATTAGGCAAACCCTTGCATTGAAAGTCTGCCGATACAATATGTTTGGTGGATCAAGATAATAGAAGAGGGGAAGACGCGAAGTTTGTGATCATTGTTTTGAGGGGAGGATTAGTATAGTACAATCCAAGTACCACATCAGATATACAACGAAAATGACAATTGTAATGATAATATTGTGCGCTCTAGGACAAACATGCACGAATTTACTTTTGGGCTACTTTCTAAAAGGCCCTCTTACCAATTGGACTATGTAGATATCCCACGACGATGTGGTACTTGAAGGGTAACATAACACGACTTTCACCCTCATGCATATGTATGTATAGTCAGGGGCGGAGGGAGAAGGTTAGAGGGTGGGTCCCGGGACCCACTGATAGACCGTTAATTACACATGTTTTTACCCCTGTTCTTACACCGTTTGAGATGTGATTTCTCGTGGTTTAGACCGATTTCACGCTAGGTTGTGCTTGTTTGTGATGTTTCAGGTCCTAGTACGTGAATGAAGGCTTAGGAGCGAGTCTGGGGTCGATTGGACGAAGAACGGACGAATGGCGAGGTTTTTGGGGAGCTGCACGGGCAGACCAGGGAGGCTGCACGGCCGTGCACGTGAGCAATATGGCCGTGCGCCTTATGCCGAGGACACGCACGGGCAACCCCTGAAGCTCGCACGGCCGTGCACCCTGGCCGTGCGAGAGGGCTGAAGTTCGACTAAATGACACGCTGCGTTTTGAGTTGCACGGCCAGAATGGTGATATGCACGGCCGTGCACCCTGGCCGTGCGAGTCGGGATTTCCTGGTTTTAAGCCAAATTCCGAACCAAAGAAGAAGAGAGCTGGGTTTTGGATCCCAAACACCCAAGGGACGAACCCTAGAGAGAGAGAGCGACTTGGGAACATTCTTGGAGCTATTTTGGAGGATTTCTTCGCCATTGAAGCTCGGGAATCAAGCTTGGAGATGGAGATTGAAGATATAGATCAGATTTCTGCAGTCTCTCTCTTCTCTATGGAGTAACTTCCTTTCACTTAGGTTTTGAGGAACCCTAGTTCCATGAGTTAGGATCTTTCTTGTATGAAGTTTTGGATGCTATATTGTTTGATTATAATCGAATGATGCATGTTTATTGAGTCAATTGAAGTTTGATCAACTTTTCCTGATTCCTGCTGCAATCTGAGATAGATTGAATCTGATTAGGTTGCTAGAGTCTCATCATTCGATAGTAGGAGACTGGTTATACGAGAGTTAGCCAGTTTACTGCTCTGTACTGGAATCTAATTCCAGTAGTGGAGTTCTGTGCTTATTGCTTCAGCTTTCTATCCCGGTGAAGACTAGTCGTCTGCCGGATAGTTAGACTGAGAGGGCTTGGTCAGCTTAAGAGATTCCAAGCTACTGTCGGATCTTCCGCAGTTTAATCAACAGTAAATCAACCAAAATGAATTACAACTTGGACCTAATTGAGGAGCTAGGGGGAATCATACCTAAGTGAGTTCCCAAACTGTAATTAGTAGTTTTACTTAGTTTAGTTAGTAGAGTAGTTTAGTTAATCAATCCTTAATCTAGTTTGCTAGATAATGAACTGAAGCTGAGTAATAGTAACTCTAGAGACCCGTGGATTCGATATTTATTACTTGTGCCACTATACTGCAGTCCCTTTCATTGGTTACACTTGGCCATTGTTAGGTGTTGTGTTTTAGAGCATCAAGTTTTTGGCGCCATTGTCGGGGACTTTCTAGAGTATTAGGAAAGGTAGAAGTTTGTTACTTTAGCGTTTTTCTTTTCTTTTCCACCCTTGCTTTTCAATTGGGTGTTTTTGTTTTTGTTGGTGCAGATCTGAATCATGTATCCTCATGGCTTCTCCAACCATTGGGGGTATCCACC
Source organism: Linum trigynum (assembly GCA_964030455.1). Lineage (NCBI taxonomy): Eukaryota > Viridiplantae > Streptophyta > Magnoliopsida > Malpighiales > Linaceae > Linum > Linum trigynum. The sequence goes on from OZ034814.1 coordinate 12,606,893, forward strand.
ACCATCCGAGTGGTATTACCCCGAGACTCCCTGGAGCAATCAAGGAGGAGAAGACTATGGATTCGGGTTCCAGTACCAACCCCCTTTCTACGGAGAACAACCAGACCCCTGGGCATATCAAGAACAATCTCCTTATCAAGAAGAATTCCTCCCACAACAAGAAGGGCCATCAGATCTTGAGTTACCCATGGCGGCCTTCACTGGCCACTCTGCAGAGCCATGCTACACTTCACTGGAAGATCCGAACAAACAATTAAGGCTTCTCGTGGAGCAGTTTGCTCGAGACACTGAGAGAGCCTGCTCCAAGATGGATCTTCAAATCAAAGCCCTTGCTGCTTCCGATCCCTCATTTCTCCATGATATGGAGGAGACTGTTCAGCGCTCAGCGAAGCAAACAGAGTGGGTGGAGCAAGTTTGCTCACATCTTGCTCAAGATCACCTTTCTGCTACCACGCTAGAAGAGATGGAGGATGACAAAGGCTATGGGAGCGTTGAGGAGCATACAGAAGTTATCACAGAGAACTCTTATGATAATCATGATCAGGAAAGTCCTTTGGTTGCAGACCACACCTTTCCTCATTTATGCTCTAACATGCTGGGCCCGTGCGAGGAGATGCAAGATGATCCCATTGAAGAAATTGCTTGGCGACTTGCTCTCCAATCTGTTCTAGAAGAAGAAGAGCGAGCAAGGATGAGGAAGGAAGTTGTGGATGATAAGGAAGAAATAAAAGAAGAGGTGGTTCTTGATCTTTTCCCAGGGGAGAGAGCACATTTTGAAGAAGAAAGGGGGGTTGAGGAAGCAATTGGCGTCCAGGCTGAGGATGAAGTTGAGGTGGAAGAGGCTTGCACCGGCCCTATGTTACATTTGATATCTCCACCAACCTTCGAGGAGCTGCTTGGCAAGGACCCATTTGCAGTGTCTTTTTGCCAGACCAAGGCCACATCGACATCGGTCCCTCTTGGTGGACGCGATGGTGGCCAATCGATGCTGTCATATCTGGTTTGGGGCAATGAGACGAGAGAAGAGAAGAAGAGGTCTCGAGGGTGGAGACTTCATCTGCATCAAGTACATGAGCCTTCATCACCTGCCACACCACATGCTCGTGACTTGAGACTCCACCTTATCGACGAGAACCTCAACTTCAAGGAGGTTCTAGCATGGACCGAAACTTAGGAGCCATCGTCCGGCTCACGACGTGAAAGAAGCGCTTGTTGGGAGGCAACCCAACCAGTCGGTTTGCATCTCTTTCTCTATTTCTCCTCGGTTGAGTCAGTTTTGTTATTTGATTTTAGAGTCAATAACTCAACCTTTGTGAGATTTTGTGTGGTGTTTGTGTTCTGAATACTCTCTCTTCCTGGAATGCACCGCCTGACCCGTTCATCATCATTCACCCTTGATCTGGTAACTTCGTTCTACCCTCCTTATCTTTCCTCCATTGAGGACAATGTCGTGCTTAAGTGTGGGGGGATGTTCGATTATGTATGCGGGTGAATGTTTGGCTGTTTGTGTGCTTGGAGCCTAGTCCACTGTCCAAATTTTTAAATTTGAGGGCTCCAAGTACGTGTTCCATGCAATTGCCTGCTCAGTATGCTTTGAATTGACAGTCTTTACAGTAATATGCAACCTAGGGAGGTAGTGTAGCACTATGGAGGATGTTGATGCATTTAAGAAGTCTCATTTCTTCTTCATATAAAGTTGGTTGATTGAGTGAATTAGTGATCTTAGGACCCTTGAATTGTGTGGTGTTGTGGATTTTCTACCTGTCATGGACTCTTGTATCATGTTTTGAAAATAACAGGTGCTCGAAAATGTGCTTCAAAATAAACGTCTCCCGTGCGAATAGGGCGAAAATGTGTAAGGGGAGACGGGAATTCGTTCCCAATTTCCACCTACTACCTCCAGCCCCCTTACATGTCTTTCCCCCGCACGAGGCTCGAGACATCCGCTCCTGGCATGGCCGGTAAGAGTAGGTTGGGACCCTTGAAAAAGAAAAGAAAAGAAAAATATCAGAAAACAAGCAAAACAGGAAAAAAAGGGGTCTCAACCATCTTCAAGAAGAAAATAGAGCACCTTGAAAAATGTGAGTCCATGATCCTTTGTTTTTGAGAATCTCTTCATCCACAATCCATTTGTCCTTTGTTCACTATTTGCCATGATGCCGACTCGCCGAAGAAGTTATGAGATGACTTGTGCGCCGGTTGACCTCGTAAGCTGCTAAATGATCTAGGAAGCCCTCTACCTACGATCTGGGTTGTTTGTTGCTATAGAGGTCTGGAGAGTTGCATTGGTTTGAGTTAGGTTTGCTTGGGGACAAGCAAACGGTTAAGTGTGGGGGAGTTTGATAGACCGTTAGTTACACATGTTTTTACCCCTGTTCTTACACCATTTGAGATGTGATTTCTCGTGGTTTAGACCGATTTCACGCTAGGTTGTGCTTGTTTGTGATGTTTCAGGTCCTAGTATGTGAATGAAGGCTTAGGAGCGAGTCTGGGGTCGATTGGACGAAGAACGGACGAATGGCGAGGTTTTTGGGGAGCTGCACGGGCAGACCAGGGAGGCTGCACGGCCGTGCACGTGAGCAATATGGCCGTGCGCCTTATGCCGAGGACACGCACGGGCAACCCCTGAAGCTCGCACGGCCGTGCACCCTGGCCGTGCGAGAGGGCTGAAGTTCGACTAAATGACACGCTGCGTTTTGAGTTGCACGGCCAGAATGGTGATATGCACGGCCGTGCACCCTGGCCGTGCGAGTCGGGATTTCCTGGTTTTAAGCCAAATTCCGAACCAAAGAAGAAGAGAGCTGGGTTTTGGATCCCAAACACCCAAGGGACGAACCCTAGAGAGAGAGAGCGACTTGGGAACATTCTTGGAGCTATTTTGGAGGATTTCTTCGCCATTGAAGCTCGGGAATCAAGCTTGGAGATGGAGATTGAAGATATAGATCAGATTTCTGCAGTCTCTCTCTTCTCTATGGAGTAACTTCCTTTCACTTAGGTTTTGAGGAACCCTAGTTCCATGAGTTAGGATCTTTCTTGTATGAAGTTTTGGATGCTATATTGTTTGATTATAATCGAATGATGCATGTTTATTGAGTCAATTGAAGTCTGATCAACTTTTCCTGATTCCTGCTGCAATCTGAGATAGATAGAATCTGATTAGGTTGCTAGAGTCTCATCATTCGATAGTAGGAGACTGGTTATACGAGAGTTAGCCAGTTTACTGCTCTGTACTGGAATCTAATTCCAGTAGTGGAGTTCTGTGCTTATTGCTTCAGCTTTCTATCCCGGTGAAGACTAGTCGTCTGCCGGATAGTTAGACTGAGAGGGCTTGGTCAGCTTAAGAGATTCCAAGCTACTGTCGGATCTTCCGCAGTTTAATCAACAGTAAATCAACCAAAATGAATTACAACTTGGACCTAATTGAGGAGCTAGGGGGAATCATACCTAAGTGAGTTCCCAAACTGTAATTAGTAGTTTTACTTAGTTTAGTTAGTAGAGTAGTTTAGTTAATCAATCCTTAATCTAGTTTGCTAGATAATGAACTGAAGCTGAGTAATAGTAACTCTAGAGACCCGTGGATTCGATATTTATTACTTGTGCCACTATACTGCAGTCCCTTTCATTGGTTACACTTGGCCATTGTTAGGTGTTGTGTTTTAGAGCATCACCCACCCTGGTTCGGGAGGAAAAATTATAAATTAGGTATAATAGTAAATCGGGTATGAAAAATAACACGTATTTAAATGAGAATAGTTGATCTTTCAAATATTTGATGAATGATATAAGTTGTGTATTGACATATACAATGTTTTTATAACGAGTTATGTACAAATCACAATGGTGCATATGATCCATCCAAAGTTAAAGATGTACTTGTTTAATATCTCGAACAAATTTTCACCAAATCATAGCTAATTTATAAAAATAATTTTATTTCAATCAGGAGTAGAGAGAGTGTTACGGGTGGCTCCTAAAGACAAAAATGAGTAAAATAGTATAATGTTTAATTGAGAATAAAATTTAAGACACTTCCAATTAAGAATGGTTGACCGAGAGATCATGTGTTCGAATTTTGGCGACCCCATTTGTCAAACACATGATATTCAGATTTGCGAAAAATTTAAGCACGTATTAGTTGGTTTTCGTTAGCGAGAAAGTGGTAATTAGGGCTGTTAATCGGTCTCTGATTTTTCGGTTACCACTGAAACCGAACCGAAACTGTCGGTTTAATGACCAACCGGAAACCGTCGGTTGCTTACGGTTTGCGGTTGCGGTTGGCTGTTACCGGCCGTGGGGCACATCTAGCGGTTAGCGGTTAAAAACCGAAACTGTAAACATTAACCGCAAAAACCGACCACACTTAAACAAAGTCGTCGTTTGGCTTTGGCCTCTCCCCAGTCCCCTCCTCCCCTGACCTAAATGGCGAAATTGCATTTTTGATTTTGTTCCGCCTCTCCCCAGTCCCCTCTCACCCGCCGCTCCTCTCCTCCCCATTTCTGACCTAATCAGGTCGCCTCGTCCGGTCGTCCCCTCGCCGCCAGTCGCCTCGTCCGGTCGTCCCCGTCGAGCTCGTCGGCCGTCACCCGTCACAGCGCCATCCACTCCTCTCGCTCCCAGCCTTCGTCTCATCGCCGCCGTCCCGCTCCCAGCCTTCGCGTCGCCGCTGTCCTCCAACAGAAGTCGTCGTCGCCGCCGTCTTCTGCCCCGGAATCCCGCCGTCTTCTGCCCTGTTCTCCCGCCATCTTCTGCCCTGTTCTATCACCGATTCACCATCACCAATGTAAGTCTCCAACAGAACAAAAACATTAGTAGGGATTTCAGATTTGTGGGACAGAACATTAGTAGTTAGTAGTTAGTTGTGGTACGCAGAGACTTTCCTAACGATCCGAAGGGTGCTGGTAAGTTATTGTAAGCAATGGTATGGGATCCTTATGTGTTGCTCTTGTTTAAGCATCCTTAGTTAGGCGAACTGTTATAAATTATATGTTTAAAGCAAAAGATGACCAAGCTTGTTTGCAGGAAGGTGGGCAGTTATAAATTACATGTCCGACTTGTTTGATTCTATATTTTATAGAGAGTCTTGTGTTTGTAGCTACTGCTAGGTGCTGCAACTATAGGCTATTGAAAAGGTCTATGTATAGCGGAAACATTGATGCCGCAACCAGCTTAATTTCTATAACATTAGTAGTTAGTAGGGATTTGGTTTGGTGATTGGTAGTTAGTAGGGATTTGGTTTGCTAATTGTTGATGTTACATGATGCTAATTGTTCTATTTACTTATTTTTATTGATTAAAACAGGGATAGAGGTGGAAGAGGAGAACAAGGAGCAAGAGATGCTCCTCCTCCGGCTTCTCAGCCGCGGGTTCCTTCGCAACCTGCTACTCCTTCTACCGGAGTTACTACAGCCGGAGGAGTTACTCCAAATGTGGCGGCTGCAGCTGAGAATGTAGAAGGTATTGGAAGAGATAATGTAGCAGCGCCGGTTGGAGTCGAGAATGCAAATGTGGAAGCTGGGGGAGATGCAACGGGGAGTGCAAATGATGCAGCAACAAAGAAGAGGAAAGCTGAATGTTGGAATGTCTTCAGAGCGATACTGGTTGATGGCTACCCATTTGGTGAATGTATATTCTGCAAGACAAAGATTGCAGCACATCCAAAGTTTAATGGGACAAGTGCAATGAATACACATAGGAGGGCATGTGCGAGGAAAAGGCTGAAGGAGAGTGATAGCTCTCAAACTTTGTTGAATCTGCAATCAACATCTACAGCTACTGGTGGTCAGGTAGGATCTCTTTCGACATGGAAGTTTGATCAGACTAAAACTAGGATTGGTCTAGCTGAGATGATTATATTGGACGAGCTTCCCTTTAGATATGTCGAGCATGAAGGCTTTAGACGATTTATGGCATTGGCGCAGCCCTTGTTTGTGATACCTGGTAGGCTTACTATTAGAGAAGACTGTTATCGTATCTTCCTTGAAAGAAAAGATATCCTGAGAGATTTCTTTGTCACAAAATGCAAAGGAAGAATTTCGATAACGACATATACATGGACTTCTGTTCAGAATGCAAACTATATGTGTGTGACTGCTCATTATGTTGGTAAAGACTGGAAGTTGGTGAAGAAGGTGATTTGCTTTGTTGAGGTGACTAGTCATACTGGAGTTGATATAGCAGAGACATTGTGTACTTGTCTAGATGAGTGGAAGATCAAGAGTTTGTGTTGCATCACTATGGACAACGCTAGTGCGAATGATGTTGTGGCTAGTTACATGATAGAGAAGATGCATGAGTGGGGGACAAATATGTTGGATGGGAGGTACTTGCATTTTCGTTGTGTTACTCACATCATCAACTTAGTTGTCAGTGATGGCTTGAAAGAAGTGGGGATTTCGGTTGAAAGGGTTCGAGATGTTGTGAAGTGGGTCAAGTCATCTCCATCAAGACTTACCAGATTCAAGGCGGCTGCTGATTTTCTTAAGATTGAGACCAAGAAACTTGTGTGTTTGGATGTTCCCACAAGGTGGAACTCCACCTACCTCATGCTAGAGTCTGCAGAAAGATTTGAGAAAGTATTTACTTTCTATATGGACAAGATGAGAGCTTTAAGAAGTATGTGGACGCAAAGAGAGGTGTGCCAACACAAGAAGATTGGAGTAGTGTAAGAAGGCTGATGAAGTATTTGAAGTTTTTCTGTGATTTGACTGCGCGTGTATCTGGTATGACAATCTAAATCTTTAAAGGCGAACTATATGTTCTTTTTCTTATTACTTCAATTTATGTTATACTAATATCTACTCTCTTGAACTTTTCTGTGTTTACAGGATCATCATATGTGACTGTGCATCTATTCTTCAAGTATCTTGCAGATATTTATGAGGTCATATGCACATTGGAGCAAGATGAAGATGCCGAGATACAACGAATGGCAGTGAGAATTAAGGCGAAGGTTGCAAAGTATTGGTATGAGGCAGATAATGAGGAGAATATTAGGATGAATCGTGTGATCTACATTGCATGTGTGTTAGATCCGAGGCGCAAGTTGGCCTATGTTGAATTTGTCTTGAAGCAGATGTATGGCCAAGAAAATGGGAAGCAAATGGCTAAGGATATCAAACAAGAGATGAGTGACTTGTTTGAAGATTACAAGAAGAAGCTCCAGTCTCCACCCTCAAGTGCGCCGGATGCTGTTAGGACCTCCACAACCACTCTTAGTGGGAGTTCGAGTAGTGGTGTTGTGATGGGAGGGAAGATGACTTTTGAGTTCAAGAAGTTGAGGAAAGAAGAGCTTGATGCGGGTATTCGAAGTTCTTCAGAGCTGGACATCTATCTGAATGATGTCAATGATGCTGTTCTTTTCGATGACGAGGATGATAGCTTTGACATTCTTAAATGGTGGTCCGTCAGCAGCATTAGATATCCTGTGCTTTCTGAAATGGTGCGGGATATTATGGCCATTCCGATTTCTTCTGTTGCCTCCGAGTCTGCTCTCAGCACAGGAGGTCGGGTGCTATCCTCATTTAGGTCCTCCTTGACCCCGAAGATGGTGGAGGCATTAATCTGTGCCGAAGATTGGATACGATTCCCTGATTCCCAATTGGTTCATGATGAAGAGGTTTTCGAAGAGCTAACTGAGTTTGAAAGTGGTAATATATCATTTCTTCCTTCTAATTATGCTTTAGTTTTCATATTTGACAATTTGCCTATCTTAGTTTTCTCATTATAATCTACTTTTCATGTAGTTTATGAGGTTTTACAAGCTCGAATGGCTAATCAAAGTGGGAGTGACTTTGATGGAACCCAAAGTTTTTCAGTTGATCCTACTCCTACCCCCATAGTTGATGGACTTGATGATGTTGCTGAATATGATTCCAATGTCAATCCTGATGACGAGAATGAAGATCTTGGAGTAAATGATGACATTGGGCTAGACGATTTGGAGCGAGATCCCCGAATTTAGGTTGATGATTTGGAGAATGAACTTGTTATTTGTGGCTTGTTGTGATTTGTGAACTTGTGACTTGATGAATTATTGGCATGTAAAAGATTTATGGTGTGTGATGAATGATGACTTGACTTGTGGTTTAACTGTGGTTGGTTTAGACTTTATGTTCTGATTTGATAATAGAGCAGTAGGTTTTTAGAAAAAAGGCAGCAGCAGGTTTTTAGAAAAAAAGGCAGCAGGTCTGCTGTGTGCAATTCACGGAAATCGGTTTTATTGGTCGGTTATTGGCGGTTTTTGACCGAAAACCGAAAACCGAACCGACTCTGGCGATTTTGACTAACCGTCCGCTCAAACCAAAACCGGCGGTTACGGTTGGCGGTTAACCGAGGCTACATTCGGTGTCAGCTTCGGTTGATGGTAGGAATGGCAATGGGGCAGGTCCGGGGCGGGTTTCTTGGTACCCAGACCCGCCCCGTGGCAGGTCGGGTCCAGGTCGGGTAATTAATCATGGGTAGTGGGTCGGGGCAGGTCGACCCAATGGGTATGCAATTTATATTAAAAACATTAGAATATTCGTTATTTTTATTATAAGACTAAGAAAACAAACAATATTATGACAATTGCAGTTAAATTATTGGAGAAATTGAGGTTTTTACTAATTTACAACTTTCTTATAGCTAAAATATGATGCAATAAAAGGAAAATACTAAGTAATTTGACTAAGATTACATGTAAATTAGACAAGAACGGGTCGAGAATGGGGCGGGTCAGGGCAGGTCGGGTCGATGAGACTACCCATGCCCGCCCCGCCCCGCCTACGGGGCGGGTCGGACCGGCCCCGAAACAGGTCAAACAGGTCGGATAACACGTGTCAGGTCGAAATTGCCATCCCTAGTTGAGGGAAATGGGCTGGTTTCGGTCTCGGCTAACCGACGGTGCGGTTCTGTTAAACCGAAACCGCACCGACTAACAGCCCTAGTGGTAATAACTGGTCTTGACGAAAAACATTGTTAAATAATATAAGTCTATTATTAAATCTTTCACAAAAACTTGAGTTATTGGTACTAAATGGTCTTGACGAAGAACACCATTCAAAAGCAAATGTCTAACTAAATTATTAATAATTGGTTGCTATATATAGAGTGATAGTCTTGAGAGTTTCGACCTATAATTAATTTACCAAATTTTTGTAAATACAAAAGTATATCATGAATTATTTAAAACGCTAACAAAACTATTTTATCGTATTTTTTTCTAAATGGACCCACCCTCGACAAAATCCTGGCAACGCCCCGTGTATAGTTTGAAGCTAGGAGAATGGATATTTTTAGTCCATTTATCCTCTTTCCAAACGGTTAGTAACAAAAGCTTAATATATGACTGATATTTAACATACGTAGTTGCAAAGAGAAGGGTCCAAAAACGAAAAGTTGAGGATCAGATTCAGAGATAATAAAAATTGATTGTCAAATCCACGCCCCGATCGGCGACTTAGTAATAGTGATGAAACTGAAGATATTGGAGGCTTAGATAGTGCAGGTTCCATCATATGACGCACCATCCAAATTAGAATGATAACATTTTAATAGTTATAGATCAACGAAGACATGCAACTTGTTATATATCAACACTTATTATTGTTGCTGTCGGGCAAGTGTTTGGCGATGGAGTTGGATGAGAAGTTAATTGGATTGAAAGTTAGACAGCTGGGAGGGATGGGTGAGTAGACCGGCCTGCCTTGAACTAATTCCGACTCCCGAATTTAAGAGCGGTGGTTCTTCTGTTGGATGTGTACGTAGATGCTTATTTAGCTGTGTATCATGTCGCTAAGGCAAGCCCAATTTTAATGATGATCAACCAATCAATTTCAATCATTCGAATTATTGTAAGAAGATTAATTATACATATATTATATCACTATCCTACACAAGTAACCGGAAAACTAACGGTAAAAAGTAGGAAGAAGAAGAAGAAAAAAAAAACAGGGTATGGTCTTAAAAAATAGTAAGGCAACTTCAATGGAAAGGCAGTAAACAACTTGTATCCAAAGAACATCTGGCGTAGCATAGATAATAAATAAATAGGAGTTAATATCATTCCAATTGCCATTACGAAAGTAATTAGTATTTGTTTGTGCCTGGTTTGTCCCAGGCGGTTTGTGGGGCTTCACTGGCTTCGAGCGGTCCGGACGGGTGAGCGGCGGTCCTCGAAACCCTGCAAGAAAGGTCCTCAGGGGTGTCCTGGGACCTCCTCCGATGCCTAAGTTAGAGAGAGAAGTGATCTGAAATGAATAAGAGAGAGAATCTAGTTGATAGGAGTTACCATAAATGCTGCCCTCAAGGGACTGTTTATACCCACTTGGAATAGGGGTCGGAGCATTTAATGCGGTGTCAGGCGGTCTGAGACGCCGCAGAGCTCATTAAATGCTTTGTCAGTACGAATGTCTGACTTCCTCAGTTCATCAGAGCTTTGGTCCTTCTGTCGGGCGGCTCTCTGACGTGTGTGTACGTCATTGTCGGGCGGTCTCCGAGGGTAAGATCGTGGTAGACCGCCCTAGCCCATTCTTACTTTCTACGGGCTTTGTAACCATGGGCCTCAGGCCCACGTATGCTAATACTTGGCCCAACATTTGCCCCTTAGTCGTGAGAAGCATTAGGTTGTCGCAGCTATTTTCTTCTACCGTCATGAAGCGGTTAGGTGGTATGCGGTCCATGGTTACCTCCTTGCCCCTTGTCGCGTTGAGCTAACGCGGTGAACGGCTATGGGGCGGTCAGGACGCACTGCGCCCTGCCCCTTGCGCTAGTGGCGCCACGTGGCTTGCCTCGATCGCGGTGCGTTGTCAAAGGCAATCCAATCGTCACCCCTGGCACCTTGGGTTTCGCGTTTTACTATAAGTGGGTTTGAGAACCCATTTGTCTGTCTCCGCCATTTCCATTTGTGAGAAACTCTTGTCTTCTTCCTCTTTCTCCCTGGTGACGCGATTGATGAGCTCTGGTTTCCCGGCGAGCAGTGCTATAAAATCGAGCTTTTTCTCCAGTAAGTATTCTGTTCGCCTACTTGGTGGTGTGCTGCTTTTATTTTGTTCCCTTTTTCTCTTTGCTCCGTGTGGACTGTCGAGACGTCGCCCTTTTGTTGTGCGTCGGACCTCGACTTTTTCTTCTATCACTGCAGACCTCGGATGGATCAGAATTCGCCCGTCGACGAGCTGAGTCGCGAGACTATCGCCGCCGACGCTGTTGGAGGTGGTGCCTCCGCGGTCGTTGAACTTCCTCTCGCCGGCGCCTCGGAAGTTGCGCCGCCGTCGAATCCCGAGGAAAGGCCTGTGAGGCCAACATCGCCCTCCTCTGCCGCTGCGCTTGGGAAGAAACCGGCCGCTTCTATTGGGGGTGCCACCCCTGCCACTCAAGGTATGATTCGCTCCTCTCCCGCTCGAAGGGTTTCCGAGTGCGCGTTTGACCTATCCGGTCTGGACTTGTACTTCGGGAGCGGTTCTGAATTAGACGATTGTATTTTTGGGGGATCTTTGGGGTTAGATGATTTTTTTGCTAACATGCGCCCTGTACCAGTTTGGGTTGTGGCAACTTCTTCTGCAGTTGGGGATAATTTGGGTGAGTTTGGGGCGATAGATTTAGATAACGGGTCGTCGGGTGACGTGGAGGTGGTTAGTAGTGATGGAGTACGATCTGAGGCGGTTCCTAGTACCTCGTCGTCGATTGAGGTATCGGACTCTGAGGGGGGGGGGGGGATTGCTTCGCGGTTGGCAATTGCAGACGACCTATACAGTCCTACGGCATGAGTGTATGTGGGATGATGAACAAGTACCGCCGGAGGTGTTGAAGTATGGGCCAAAGTATGAGGCGGCTTTGAGGCCTGTCCAAGTTTTGCATCGATTGACCGCCTTAGGACTTCCTCCCGAGTGGGATTATGCGGCCCCCCCTGAGAAGTGTAGGTCAGGATCGTGTCCTGAGGGTTGGATTCCCATTTTTGTGGAGCACGTGAAGTTGGGTTTGTGGTTCCCTCTGGAACCTGTCTTGACTCAGACTTTGAATTGGATGGGATGCACTCTTGGTCGCCTCTCGCCTACCATTGTCTTTCACTCAGTCATGTACTGATACGCATGTAGCCGCTTGAAGGAGGCTCCTTCGTTTGATGCGTTTCGTCTCCTGTACAAGATTCGAGATTCGACCAACTGTTGGTCCATAGGTAGGCGGGACAGTTCTGTTGGATTTGTATCGGGATCGCCCAAGTTGGACTCGCCTTGGTATAGGGAGTACTTTTTTGCTCGTCCAACGGGTCAGTGGTATTCCGGAGGGACCGCTCCTCCTACTGGGTATGCGGTTGGAGCCAAAGATTCCTGGTGCTCATCAACCCAGTTCTCTTCGTCTATGAGGGATCATGTGAACCGCCTCACTGATGGCTTTCATTTGCGCGTGTTTCCCGGCGGTTCAGGGAGCGCGTATGAGCATGTTCGCAGTTTTTACGGTTAGTAGCGTGTGTCCTTTGTTGCGTTGCTTTCGTTTGCTCATACTTCTTTACTTATGCTTTTTCCTTGCAGGGTTGAGGGCTTTGGCGGATGCGGTCAGGCTGAAAAAGAAGAGAGCGGTGGTGAAAGTGAATGACTCACGGACCGCAGGTCCATATGCGACAACCGCGACCACAGCCAAGCCTGTTTCTCCTGGTGCGGTCACTCGGGGTGCGGGTAAGAGACCAATGGAGTCTGCCGCCCCCGTCAATCTTGCCAAGCGGTCCAGGACAGGTTCCCCGCGGTCGAAGGCGGTCGAGAACCGTGGTAAGGGTGTGTCCCCCTCTGCGAAGTTGAGTCAGGTTGATTTACCTCCGCTGGCGGCTACCGATGGTGAGGCGGCTGAGCTCGCCTTTCATACCATCTGTGACCAGCTTGTTGTGCCTCCGGAATACACGGCTTCCTCGAGTGGAAATACCCGGCGTCTTGCCGGGACCGCTACTCAGTTCTTCTTCGCGGTACGTTCGTTTTGCCCAGGTCTTGTGTTTTAGTGAATAGCACGCGCTCACCTATTTGTTTCAACGGCTTCAGGCGCAGGTTGGGTTCTCCCAGATTTTGATGAACAACGACCGCCTCTCGAAGACCGTCGAGGACCAGACCGCGGAGATTATCAAGCTGAAGAAAAGTTCGAGTGAGGGTAGGGAAGCGCTGATGGCAGAAGTCCGCCCATTGGTGGAGCGGGAGTTTGAGGAGCGGTTGGCTGCGAAGGACCGTGAACTAAGTGCTGAGAAGGAAGCGGTTAGGAAGGCGCTCGAGGAGCAGGATCGACTTCGGGAGCGGGTAAGGAAATCCGGTGAGATGGAGAAGTTGCTACTGGGAGAGCAAGAGTCTCTGCGCAAGGAGATAGAGTCGTTGAAGTTGGAGAATGCGGCCGCTTTGAAGACTCACCAGGCGGAGCTAGAGACCGTACGAGCAGAAGTCGGGCCAGCATACTTAGAGTCGGATGAGTTTCAGGTGATTGATAATGAGAAGTATAAGACCATTGTTGGTAATGCGGTTGCTGCCATTCGACACTTGTTTCGTATGGATCAGCCTGAAGCGGTTTGGAGTACTGATGAGATTTGGGATGCTATTGGTGCATGGTCGGATACGGATGTGAATTCCGAGAACGAGGAGGAAGAGGGAGGAGGGGCTTCTCCCGGTGGTAATGCCAAGGATGATGGCGGTTCTCACCAGTCGTGAGCGGTTGCTCTTGTTTATTTGTTTTCCTTGTTTGAACAATGGGTGATCGTTATTTTGATTCGGATGTTCCTTGTACGAATATTTTATGGGGTTTGGTTCTGTTGACCGCCTCCCGCGGCATTTGGATTTTTCTTACGAACTTCATTGGTAAGTTATGTATGGAGGCTGGTTCTATTGACCGCCACTCATGTATTATCCTATTGCGGTCTTTGCTTAAGTTTTGAGATTGCGAGCATCGCTTTGCCACGAGCTACTCGCCATTTGTTGAGGGGTGCCCCTTGTGTACGTTCAGCTTTATTGTTATGCCCGGAGGCAACCTTTACGCATTTGGGGATGCCCCTTGTCTATGTTTGTGCGTGCCTTTTCAGAAGTTATGGCCGAAACTAATCAGTGTATTACTTAGAGCAAAAGGGGTTGCGTTGGACAACCGATACACTGTTACAAGTGGAAGGGGGATCCCGTAGCCACTAAGACAATCTGCAAGCAAAAGTGGTATCGTAGTACCACACAATTACAAGTGGCGGGAGATTTCCCGGACCATTAAAATAATCTTGGTCTTAGCCCAACGTGCTCTAGACCGCATCAGAGTAGTACTTCCTGAGATGCATTGCGTTCCAAGTCTTGGAGACTGGGTCTCCTTCCATAGTTGCAAGTCTGAAGGTGCTGGGACCTGTCTTTTCTCCGATGAGGAAAGGGCCCTCCCATGTGGCGGCCAGCTTTCCATGCTCGTCTTTCTTTTGGAAGTCTCGTTTGAGGACCATGTCTCCTTCTTCGAGAGGCCGCGCCCTCACCCTCTTGTTGTAGGAAGTGGCCACCTTTGCTTTTTCACTCAGGAGGCGTTCCAGGGCCGCGTCCCTTCTGGATTCTATCATATCCAGTTATTCCAACAGCTTCTTGTGATTGGTTTCTGGATCATATGCTTGGACGCGGAGGGATGGGAGGTTCAGCTCCTCGGGTGCGACCGCCTCGGAACCGTATGTCAGAGCAAATGGGGTTTCACCTGTGCCAGTCTTATATGTTGTACGATGCGCCCACAGGACGTGCGGGAGTTCGCTTGTCCATCCCCACTTGGCGTCTTTCAAACGCTTCTTCAGCCCACGAAGGATCAGCTTGTTGCCGGCCTCGGCTTGACCGTTCGTCTGTGGGTATGCCACGGAGGCCATTGTGCAGATGATGCGGTTTCTGGCACAGAAGTTCTCGAACGGTCGGCAGTCAAACTGCGTGCCATGATCGGTGATGATTGACTGCGGGATGCCGAAGCGAATCATAATGTTGTTGAACACGAACTTCTGCACCCGGGCGCTCGTGATTGTCTCTAGCGGTTTTGCCTCGATCCACTTAGTGAAATAATCTACTGCCACTACCAGGTATTTCTTGCCTAATGGAGCCGTGGGGAAGGGTCCCAGCAGGTCAAGGCCCCATCTGGCAAACGGCCACGGTCCCACCACACTTTGCAGCTCGGAACTTGGAAGGTGGTGTTTGGTGGCATGAACTTGGCATGCGTGACACTTCTGGACGACGTCTGAAGCGTCTCTCTTAATCGTGGGCCAGTAGTAACCTTGCAACAGGACTGTCCTCTCTAGTGACCTCGGTCCCGCGTGTGTTGCACACGTTCCTTCATGTATCTCCTTGAGCGTCCATTTTGCCTCTTCTGGTCCTAGGCACTTCAAATATGTTCCTGAGAAAGATCTGCGACACAGCTGTCCATTCACAACGGCGTACCGCGCCGCCCTCCGCTGGAGCGCTTTCCGTTCACTTGGGTGCTGCGGGGCGAGGTCTTGTTCCAAATATTGGAACAGGGGCGTTCTCCAGTCGGAGGCATCCCCAATGACCAGGACTTCTTCGAGGAGATCAGCTTCCTTGGTGACAGTGACGTGACGATCTCCTTCGAAATCCATGGCGGTCGCCAATTTTGACAGTGCATAGGCGTGCTGGTTATCGTCCCGTCTCACATGCTCGAGTTTCCATGAACTTAACTGTGCTAGGGCGCTTATGACTCTATTGGCCAGGACGGTTAATGATTCATCCTTGACCTCAAATGCCTCGTGCACTTGCTGAACGACCAGAAGGGAGTCGGAGAAGATGTGGACGTCGGATGCGCCCATGTTGGTGAGTATCCTGAGCCCGTTGATGAGAGCTTCATACTCGGCTACGTTGTTAGTCTTGATTTCTTTGAACCGTAGGGATATTTCGTGAACCACTCCTTCTGGTGATTCTATGACAATTCCTGCCCCTGAGGCGGTTTTTCCGGCCGCTCCATCAACATGTAGACGCTAGATCTGACTTTGTTCTGCGAAGGGCGACACGATGACTGAGAAGCCTTCGGCGATAAAGTCCGCCAACACTTGCCCCTTGATGGCTGGTCGTGGGGCGTACTCAATGTCGTACTCGCTGAGCTCAACTGCCCATTTGGTTAACCTGCCTGATGCGTCCATTCCTCGCATGACGCTTTTTAGGGGCAGGTTCGTTAGCACCGTGACGGGGTGTCCTTGGAAGTACGGTCGTAGCTTTCGTGCCGCGGAGGCGACAGCGAGGATCGCCTTCTCGACGGGCATGTACCTCGTCTCAGCGGGGAGAAGTGCTTTGCTCACATAGTAAACCGGTTGGTCAGTGCCCTCCGGTGTCCTTCGTACTAGAGCCGAGCTAACCGCTTGCTCTGACACTGCCGGATAGAGGTATAGTCTTTCTCCTTCGACCGGGGCGCTCAAGATTGGAGGGGAGCTGAGTTGATTCGTCAGCAAAGCGAATGCCTTGTCGCACTCGGTGCCCCATTGTAGTCTTGAGGCCAACTTTTTTAGCATCTGGAAGAAAGGGGAGCACTTGTCCGCTGATCGTGGGATAAATCTTCCCAGAGCGCCCATCTTGCCGTTGAACACCTGAATTTCCTTGATTGTCTTTGGTGGCTTTAAATTCCGGATGGCCTCTATCTGCTTTGGATTGGCTTCTATCCCACGCTTCGTGATCATGAAGCCAAGGAACTTTCCCGCTTCGGCTCCGAAGACGCACTTCAATGGATTGAGCCTCAGATTCTTCCGCCTTAGAGTTTCAAAGGTTTCTCGCAGGTCGGAGAGGTGATCGCCGGACTTTTTGCTCTTGACCAAGACGTCATCTACATAAGCTTAAACATTTCTTCCCATTTGGTCTTTGAAGACCGCATCGACCATGCGCTGGTAGGTCGTCCCCGCATTTTTGAGTCCGAAAGGCATGACTACATAGCAAAAGTTGCCCATTGGTGTCATGAATGCGGTTGACTATTGGTCGCTTTCTGCCATTTTGATTTGATGGTAGCCCGAGAACATGTCTAAGAAGCTGAGTGCCTCATGATTGGCGGTCCCATCAATCAACTGGTCGATGCGGGGTAGGGGGTACGCATCCTTTGGGCACGCGGGGTTAAGGCTGGTGAAGTCGATGCACATTCGCCAAGCACCCCCTGCTTTGTGCACGAAGACCGGATTTGAAAGCCACGTGGGATATTTTACCTCTCGAATGAATCCCGCGCTGAGTAACTTTCGCACCTCCTCCTCGAGGGCTAATTGTTTTTCCACGGATAGGTGTCTTCGTCGTTGCTGTATTGGTCGCGCTTTGGGCTTGACCGAGAGGTGGTGTTCAGAGACCTTGCGGGGGACGCCTGGCATGTCTTCCGGTCCCCACGCGAAGAGATCTTGGTACTCTCTGAGGAGTGTGAGGAGCTTCTGGGCCTCTTCTTCATTCAGGTGGGCTGAAATGCGAACCGTCTTGTTCGGTTGCTCTTCATTCAAGGGGACCGCCACGTCTCCTTCCACGGCCTCTGGTCGTGGGACATCGTCTCTCGCGTCCACAAGGTCGACTTCAAGGCGCTCGATGGTTGCTTGATAGCATTCCTTCGCTTCCTTCACGTTTCCTCGAACGCGCCCCGTCTGCCCCCCACTGGGTAATTTCAACATATGGTGGCACGTAGACGCGACCGCTTCAAACGAAGCTAGAAAACCGCGTTCGAGGATGGCGTTATATGCCGAAGGGCAATCTGCCACATGGAATTCCACCAGCTATGTCTTGGTGATCTCGCCTTCGCCTATGGTGACTTTGAGGGTGATTGACCTGAGGACGCGGACCTTTGTTCCTGAGAATCCCACCAAGCTGGTGTTAGAGGGATTGAGGTCTTGAACGCTCTTCTTCATGCCCCTGAGTGCCGAGTAGAAGAGAATATCGGCGGAGCTCCCGTTGTCGACAAGAGCACGCGTGACTTTATACTTGTCAGTTCTGAATGAAATGACCAGTGGGTCTTCAGAGTTCTCTTCTTTCGCCAATTCCGAGGGCTGAAAAGTAACTTCTGTGGGTACTCTTCGTTGGACGCTGAGGCAATGGCTTAGGCGGTCTGCTTCCGATCTTGGGCGCTTTCTGCCCCCTGCGATTGTGATGATTTCCATTCCGTCATCATCTCTTCGTTGGGCCCGGTAGGCGGGAGACTGTCTCTGGGGAGAGATGGCCTTGTTCCTTGTGGGCGACCTTGATCTCTCTTTACGGGGCCTCCTAGCCTTATCTGCTTCGGGGCTACGAGAGGCGGCCCGTGTCTCTTGGGAGTGGTCACGATGGGTACGTCGTGTTTCCAGGCGGCTGCACAGGTCGCCAGGAGCCAAGTACTTCAGGCTGGCTTTGAACTCCCTACACTCGGTGGTGTCGTGGGTAGTTATCTGGTGCCAGTCACACCACTTCTTACCCTCCGACGGTTCTTGGCCGTCGTGTGCTTCAGACTTCCTTCCACCTCTTCGTCTATCTCTTCCCCTCTCGCGGTCTGTTGAATATACTTCCTTTTTTCCCTCGCGGTCAGAGTACCGGTTGCGGTATGACTTCCGTTCCGGAGATCGCCTTTCGCGCCGAGCATCTGCACGGCCTGATGGGTCATTTCGAGGACGACCCTGATGGTTCCGATCGTCTGTGGCTAATGCTTCCTCGAGCAGAATGGCTCGTCGCACCAGTTGGTCTAGGTCCGACCAGGATGTGAGCTGGGCTTCCTTCTTTATCAAGGTTCTTTTGAGTTCGATGCTGGTAGTGGATATCCTTAGGTTGCCAGCGGCCACGACCGAGGAGATACCGTCTATTTCGCAGGCGGTCGCGTTCCACCGATCGTAGAAGTCCGCCAGGGACTCTTCCTTCTTCTGTCTGCAATTGATGAGCGCCGAGACGGTGAGTTTGCGACGCCTTTGGGATGCGAACTTCGTGGAGAAGAGCATTGCGAATTGCTCGAAACTCTCTATCACTCCCTCCGGGAGTGAGGTGTACCACGTACGACACTAACCGCCAAAGGTTACGGGAAACGCCCTACACAGATCAGAGTCTGAGGCGTTTATGAGTTGCATCTTTAGCATAAAGGCGCAAAGGTGGTCTGCGGGATCTGAAGTCCCATTATACGTTGGTAGTCCGAGGGAGGAGAAGTTCGGCGGTACGGGGGTTTTGAACAGCTCCTTTGATAGAGGATTCTGAAGCACGTTCGGGCTTTTGTGCTTCCCGTAGGTTGACCGCAGATGCTCTTCGAGATAGCCCAGGTCCGCTTCTTCCGCCTCCGGTCCCCCGCCTTCTGTCCGAGCAGGGCTGTCAGGGATCAGGACGGCCTTCTGCTTCTCCTCCCGCGCTCTTCCTTTTGAACCTTCGGCGGGGTCTTCTTTTGTCTTTAAGAGTTGGAGGATTTGGGACAGGCTGTCCTGCATGCTTGCAATTTGGAAGCCCTGGCTTTTGACTACTTCCTCGAGCTCAGCTTCATCTTCCACTCTTGGCGATAGACCTCGGAGGGTGTGATTCTCGGTCATTCCCTTGAGGGGAGTTTCGAAATCGTCGCCCATCCTTCTTTCTTGACGAAGTCGTGAGGCCCCACGGTGGGCGCCAAAATGTTTGTGCCTGGTTTGTCCCAGGCGGTTTGTGAGGCTTCACTGGCTTCGAGCGGTCCAGACGGGTGAGCGGCGGTCCTCGAAACCCTGCAAGAAAGGTCCTCAGGGGTGTCCTGGGACCTCCTCTGATGCCTAAGTTAGAGAGAGAAGTGATCTGAAATGAATAAGAGAGAGAATCTAGTTGATATGAGTTACCATAAATGCTGCCCTCAAGGGACTATTTATACCCACTTGGAATAGGGGTCGGAGCATTTAATGCGGTGTCAGGCGGTCTGAGACGCCGCAGAGCTCATTAAATGCTTTGTCAGTACGAATGTCTGACTTCCTCAGTTCATCAGAGCTTTGGTCCTTCTGTCGGGCGGCTCTCTGACGTGTGTGTACGTCATTGTCGGGCGGTCTCCGAGGGTAAGATCGTGGTAGACCGCCCTAGCCCATTCTTACTTTCTACGGGCTTTGTAACCATGGGCCTCAGGCCCACGTATGCTAATACTTGGCCCAACAGTATTTTTTATATTAAAAGATATTTTGGTCAAGTCGCACACTCATATTCCAGAAATACAGGAAAAAATTCCACGATCAAACTACCAAAATATAATATATTTGGAGTGGGCTAAAAAAAAATCCGAGACCTACTTTTATATTGAAAATCTAAGACTTAGCACTTCTCGTAAATCCGATACCAATAATACGAAAACCCCAATGATCTAATTGTTGAATCAATTGAACTTTGTAATAATTCATAGAATAAAGAAAAGAAAAAGAAGTATTTCTCAAAACATTTCTTTTTTTCGTGATGTATGGCGTTCCACCAATCATAATTCAACAACTTCGTGTAAATTGCTCAAACTCTCATAGTGTACAATGGCGGACCCAGAAAATATTTTAAGGGTATTCAAGAATATAACAAAATTTTAATCCATATTGTGCACAATGTCATTATTTTGATCAACAAATCAAACGTGTTTTCATATTTTTGAAAATTTTCAAAAATATATGAATTATTTATGTTATGACTCACCAATAAATGCAACCAAGAAATCGTTCATAAATTGATATTTCATCCGATAAAAAAAGGAGATGGAGTAGGTTGTTAAATGTTTTTTTTTTCAAAGAGAAACATAAGAATTCATGAATTTGGAACAATAATCATTTGTAGTATAAAAGAAAGATTCAATTCAAGTTTCAAGCCATGTCAAATGATGTTGAGTTCAATATTATTATCACCACAATAAAAAAAATCCATTAATTTTTTGACCCAAATCTAGAATTAAGGGTTGTCAGCTGCATACCCTTACAACAACATAGGTCCTCCCCTGATAGTGTATAAACATAATTAATAAGATCGACAATTTCAACCCGTCTCGTCAATCGAGTATTATTATCCAACCGGATCTGTAGTGGGACGGGTATTACCCGACTCGCGATTGGGCGGGTATTATCCACAACCCATAGTGGCGTGGGGCAGGGCATGCGTAACTATTTCCGATCCGCGCTGCATCACTGCGTTCTTGGCCCATTCTATTTCAATTTCTTACAGTATTTTCCTATTTTGATTTTTTTTCAACTAGTTAGACTTGATCTTTCAATTAGCTAGACTCAGTTACCCATTCTATTATTATTATTTTCCATTCATAAAGTGTTTTCCCGTTTGCTTTATCCTAAAAGTAAAATTTTGAGTGTATATATAAGAGTACGGGTCGACTCGCCCCGTACCTTACCCACCATCATCCGCCCCATTGCCACATTGCCATCACTAAATGCAAGGGATATATATAGTGTTTCTACAATTTTGGAGGTGTATATCCCATTATCATTTGTAAATTATTAATTATAAGTAATTAATAATTTACAAACGACTTATAAACCAGTACAATATATAAAAGTATCTAAGTCCAGTGTGCCTTTGTGAAGTTCAGCGCGTATGAAATGCGAAATTTCGCAGCTGGTTGTAGGCCGTGTTTAGTCAGTGAGTTGGAATTAAGGAAACAAATCGAGCTTTTGGATGGGTTAAGGAGACACATGGAATGGAATAGAGTTGACCAACTGAAAAAGAAGTAGATCAAGTTGGGAGATTATAATGATGATCATCGAGACTTGAGCACTAATGGGTACATCAAATTAAACCGCAGCAGCCCCTTTAATTGATCTGTTCCCATTAGGGAGGAGAGTCTTTTAATTACTTTTTCCTCCCATAATCAAAACCCCGGCCCTTCTTTATGGGGCGCTCTAGAATAATGTAGTTAGGTCTTTGTTTACTTCTTAATCAACTATATATTTTTAACCACCGGCCTTAAAAAAATATATATATATATATATATATATATATATATATATATATATATAAGTCTTCGGTTTCAATCAAGTTTTGCGTCTTTTTACCTTTTCATGTTATGACTGAGCTTACACGTGCATGCAGCATGTGTTCATTAATTACAATTAATCAAAGTAATGCATTAATTAAGCCTTGTTATGTGAAATGGATCGGGCTGCAGGTCGATCGTATCAGTAGAACCGTCAACTAATTATAATAACGAGTATGTTTGTTTCTCATTTGCTTTACCTTATTCACCAACAATTTAATAATAGTCAATCATCAAACCATGAATTCGTAGTTTTCGTGGTTCTGCGTCCATTGTAGTTCTCAAAACAGAGATACCCTATCTTATTAATTACAAACAATTTCACACGATTTTTTATGGAGTATTTGAATAGACTAGTTTCACTACTTTGTATGAACTAGAAAGAAAATAAAGATATTTAGAATTTTAATCTAGTAAAGATTTTTTATTTATTTTCTAATAAAGATTATCTAGTCCCGATGATAATATTCAACATATATGAATTTGATACATAATGCATGAGATGACTGCCGCCGAACGAGTTTGTGCTTCAGTTTGAATGGGTTGGCTAATTTTCAATTTCATGATCTCTTTTTGATGCATAGTCGGAAAACTTGACCGATACTATTTGTACAATTTGTGATTACGTCAAATTTAATAATTAACTTGACCATAACTAATGCAACTTTACCTAATTAATAACTTGACCCAGGATCAATGTCAATTTGTCATCGATCACATGTGTGTTATCACTTATAAGAGATGGAAAGCTATGTGCCACCTACCGACTAGTCTAGTGATGGGCTGACAACAATTTGAATCTGTCTTGTCAGATATTACCTGACCTGATTCATACTGAGGTGGATATATCCGATAAGTATGTCCTGCCCGCCTTGTACTCTACCTCGACTCGTTTCTTATTTTAACTCATATTTTCATGAATGATACTGTTAGTAAGTTCAATATCAACTAATTGATGTCAATTAATCTATCTATTACCTCTAATTTTTATTTATTAACTATTTTCTCTTTATTTATTGTTAAAAATAAACATTTACTTTAAATAATGTATTAGAATGAGTCTAACTGTCCCGATCCGAACCCACACGAGTATTACCAGATCCAACCCACATTTGGTGTGGGATGAATATAAAGGCACTCGCCCGGACGCCCTACACCACCCGATTGCCATCACTAGCGAGTATTCCATAGATTATTGGTATTCAATTACTTTTGTGTAGATAAATTACCCTTTGATTACTAGGTCTCTTTAATGTCTAATTTATTACATCATTTTTTTTTTGTCAATAAAATCCTTACAAATTTTAAACGTTAAAGACCAGGGAGGCTACAGGATGAGCACTCTCACCTGTCGACTCAAAAACAAACTAAAGAGGAGAAATTAAGAAGCGTAGGATGGAAACCAGGATAGCGTAAGGCCTGTTGCACCACACAATGGGCAGCCCGATTCGCATCTCGAGATGTGTAAAATAATTTGACCCTTGGTAATTGTAGTAACAACACATGAACTTCCCTAAGAATGGCACCACCGCGGACATCGTCGGTGTCTCCTGCGCACAATTTGTCCACAATCGTCTTGTTAATGGGTTTCCATGCATCATTATATGTATTAGCATTTCCATGCATTCTCTCTCTCTCATGTAATGGGTTTCCCTTGTCAATATGTATGAGGGTTACTTATGTAATTCGGATATATATATGGTGGCTACTTCGGCACTCATTTTTTTGGGTGTATTTAATGAACCCACTCTAAACTAGCCATAAGACATTAAATTTTGAACTTTCATTTGTTGCATTAGTCTAAAATGATGATATAACAAAGGATCATAACTAATTAATCCATTACCCTAACCCCTAAACCTTCAATTTTGAACACCAACCCTAAATCCCAAATTATGAACCATAACCCTAAATCTCTAAACCCTAAATCCTTCAAAATAAAGTAAATCTTAAATAATCTTTTAGTAAATTCATGGGGTTTCATGTCCATCGTGCCACAAGTGACAATTGACATAATTTTCACATGAATCGCCTACTCAAAATGACAATTACGAGGCGAGTACACTGAATGCACCCAAAAAAGTGAGTGCACTGCAGACAAAACTACATATATATATATATATATATATATATATATATATATATAGGTTTAGTCCTATAGTATATATTCAGACCTCTAACATTATGCAAATTAGGACTTAGGAGAAGAGGTGGACGAACACAACAATAATAATATCGACTCATAGAGTCTACAACTCTTTTGCGGACTAGTTTCGTTCACATCGAATTTAAAAATGAAGTAAAGCACATGATTCAATGGTAAAAAACGAAAGATGAAATTAAACGGAAAACCAGAAGCAGATAAGGTATAAGCAGTATGGTATTCGAATGGACAGCTAGAGAAGAGAATAAGCAAAATTCAAAAGGCAGCATGGGCTACGTGGGCAATTTGGCAACTTGCATGGTGATGGAAATTAGAGCATGCTATCTAGCTAGCTGCATTGACATTGCATACACCGATTTGACATTTTTCTCCCTTGTTTTTTACTATATACAGAAAGAATGGACCGATTTCTTTGTAAAGCGCAATCCCATGGGAAAACCAGAAGCAAGCAAAGAAAAGCTGAGCCTGAGACAGAGAACGTGCAACATATTATACAATTTGAAGTATGCAGTTCTGGATCAGTTCCTAGGCACCACCTAATTTTGGTACCCAATTCCATCACATGCTAATGGTGTATATATGTATGTTATAGCCTGCCCAAGGTTGGAATATACCAACTTTCGTGTTGAGGAGGATAGTTGGCCTAAGAATTTAATAATATTTATGTTCTAGTAATTATACTATAATATCACACCTTACTTTGCCTTAAAAGAAAATACTAATTTGTCCCAATAACTTGTGTGTTTGTTAAGCGAGTGATTTCTGATAATAGATTTTACTCAACTTTCATTACACAACCGTTACATGGAAGTATGCCAACTACACTTAAATTTGAACAGGGAATGACTGGGCTGTTAGTTTGGTTTAGTTTGATTTGGTTAACCTAACCATTAAGCATAAAAAACCAAAAATTAAATCAGGCAACTTCCCAAAAAGCAAAACCGTTAAGAGGCTTATTGGTTAACCGAAATTGTTAAGTCGCTTAACGGTTTTTGGTTTGGTTTTGATTAGGGATGACAACTTTGCCCATACCCATGGGTTTCTTACTATCCAACCCAATTGGGTTGGGTATGAAATCCAAATAGATGAATATGGGTAGAGTTTGATGGGTTTGTACCCATACCCATTTACTTTGGGTTAAGTTGGGTTTATATCAAATGGATTTGTGTTTGTACCCATGCCCAAATACAAATTACAGTTTGGTACCCAAACTTAATAGACATGCATATTTAGTACCTAAATTTAATTTTTTTGCATATAAGTCCTCAAAATATTGATGGAAAATTACGTTTTGGTACCTAAATTTTTTTGGTCTTACATTTTGGTACCTAAACTTTTCAAGTTTTGCAAATAGATCCAATTTTTGCATGTGTAGTTAAAACACCCTCAAGTAAATGGATATCCATATCCAACCCATACCCATTTAGATTATGTAAGCCCAAACCAAAACCCATCTATAAACCCCCAAATCCATATGCACTTCACCCATACCCAACCCATTATCAATGGGTCTACTTGGGTTTGGGTATAATTACCCATGGGTGGGTAATTTGCCATCCCTAGTTTTGATAAACCAAAAACCAAACCATAGTTTGTGAAGTCTGAAAGTGGAGTAATAAATAAGAAAACAAGACTCATGAAGATAAGGAAAGAAGACTACTACACATAAGTTGGTGACAACGTGTGTTGTTTACGAGTACCAACTTAGCCAGGGAGTTATCGATTTAATATTTGTTTTTCTATTTTAAGCGAAACCAAAATAATTAAGATGATAAACAATGTGAAAATCGAATACCAAAACAATTAAACTTCTTATCGGTTTGGTTCCTATTAAAATCGAAAAATCAAAACCAAATTGGCAGGCAGTCCTAGGTAATGAGCATTTGTCAATGAAATATTATTGCATAGTTTATTTCTAAGTTGCCCTAAAATATACTAATTAGAAATTGCTGCAACCAGGAAAACTTAATGCAGTTCTTTTTGCAAGTAAAATTAAGATGCTGGAGGTTTATAAGTAAATCAATTGAGAATACGTCATATAATCTATTACCAAATCTGTCCGAATAACTAGAATCAGTGTAAAAATCTGGTTATTGATCAATTGAAGCGGCCGTACTTTCTGAACAAAATGTGTCCAAAGTGTACGCAGGCATATATATAATCTTGATATATAAGTTAATCTTATGACCCTTAGAAGACACCAATTAATTAATTCATTTTAAAATTCGACAATGTTAAAGAAATAGTTACACTCTTTTGGCACTTAGTGATTAACTCACCGTACCCAATGGCTTCATTAAGTTAATTATATTGATGATAATTTTATATATGCAAATTGCTCTCCTTGGCATGTACGTAAGATCCAGTTGAAGTAACGTTAATTTCTATGATGGAGCTATCTATGCAGGCGATACACAACCAATTATTATACTAATTAATGATGATTAAGTAGCGATTAGGTCAACTGCCCGCTGCATGAAGCCCGCAAATCACATATATATACCAATATCAAAATAACCCTTTTTCTTTGAATTTGCTGTTGTTTTCTTCCCACGTAAAATAAAAGATAATTCAACTCGATCAAAGTAAGTGATGAGAGCTCAAGATATATGAAGATAACTTAAACTATGTACTAGTAATGAGACAACGCTTTCGAAATCATGAATTTACCCTTGTTTAGGGATATGGTTATATCCTAATTTTTAATAGACGGATTCCAGGAAAAATTTCAACAAAGAGATTAACAGTTGGTGATTTTGTTTCGTCTACATTGAATTAATTATATCCAACGATCAAATCACCAAGAATACGCTAACATCTGTGTACTCGAATCCGTAAGTATTAAGTACATAATGAATTTATGTTGATCTTATGTACAAGTGTGTTGGCTCGAACCACATTACACAAATATTTGTAAATAACATGAGTTACATAATGTATATGAGCTATCATGGCTGAACTCTGTGTCCTCCACCAGGAGATTTGTTTTGAAGCTCAGTGAAAGTTGACTTGTTTTCGAATCAGACTCAAAGCTCATCCAACAACGAATGGGCCCGGTCCATCCCTATCCCAACATTTTGCGGCTATTTGTGGCAAATTGACACAAGGAAATGATGGTTGGTACACCTTGTTCACACACAATTTGTGAACAAAGTCGTGGACCGAATGTCGAAGTATATTCTTGTTTATCGTTTTAGTATGTATGAATGGAAGGACCCGCCATCCAACCTTCAAGCCATTCTCTAGACACACTGCTCTACGAGCCTCGAGCCCCTTTTGTTTGTTATTCTTCTTTTTGTGTTTTAAGCACCTCCATGAAATCAAAAGAAAGTCATACTGGTTAGAACTCACACAAAACTCGAATTATCATCTATTTAAATATCAAGTATGGCTTGTTTCTAAAAAGTCGAGTTGTTAGTTGTTACGACCAATTAGTTCATAACATGATAACAAATGATCAATAAGTCTTGTGTTAGGATAGGATTTCATGACCCTCATCATTAGCATACATGTTCAGTCAATTTAAGCATAAGATATGATATTGTTGTGTCAATTTCAAAACTACGAATTGAATTTCTTCGAGGCTGGGAAGTGTAAGAGAATGTTGTAAATACACTCTAAAATGTCTTTCAATAACTCAATATGAACTATTGTGATCAATTAGATGTTGACACTGCATCTCATCTCGAACTCGAAGTAAAGATGACACCACCAATTATGATAAGAAAAGAGATATAGCATATGAAAATCCAAGACATTCATGCATATGTAGATCGGTTTTGAACTTTGAAGGATAGGATATGTAAGGGAAAAGGGTGGTACCACAGGACAGTACCATCTGTTTGCAACTCAATCAAAAGTGGGCATATTGGCCAACTTGCTCAAATTATATATAGTTCTACCATGGATTAAATCGAAGAAATGTGGCTGTCTATGTTCCTTCGTGGTATAATGGCAGCCTATGCAAATATGTATATATATACTACTGTTTTTTCTTATGAAAGTATACATATACAACTGTTGCAATTGACTTCCAGCTAGTTGGCCTTGTTCTTATGTCATTGTTCTACTTTTGACAAAGAAGATCGAGCTGGCATTCTGCTTAGATAAAAAGCGGCATTTTTGTGAACTCGTACTGTTTGCCTTATTGGAGTCTAAATTGGTAGACGATATTGACGATATGAAACAGT
The DNA here is from genome assembly GCA_964030455.1 of Linum trigynum. Taxonomy (NCBI): domain Eukaryota; kingdom Viridiplantae; phylum Streptophyta; class Magnoliopsida; order Malpighiales; family Linaceae; genus Linum; species Linum trigynum. The sequence goes on from OZ034814.1 coordinate 12,635,117, forward strand.
GAGACCACAATTTCAACAGAAAAAAATACTTTATTGTTAAGTGTTTCTTCGATACAATTCAACTTCCGACACGAATTTACAATCTTTCGAGTTGGTTCCCTTTCCTGGGCTAGCTGAAGTTTTTCTAGTGAATCATGATTTTAAGTTTAATATAATATTTTTATGATTCTACATTTACATTGTATGTTATACTTTGCATGTGTATTTGTTTGCCTCGGGTTCGTCAGGGACAAAACAATTCACAAGTAGCTTTCGATATGTGCCCTTTTTGTTTGTATTTTTATCTAAGTTAGCAGTATGTTTATATATGGATGATGAGTTGTGCTCAATGCTCAACAAGCATTACCAATATTTGGAGATAACTTTTGCTTTGGACGACTGATGTACCAATCTTAGTTTCATCCTTTAATTGTTGTCTCTTATCATGATTGAGAGATCGTGTGTTAGAAATTTTATCGCCTTTAATGTTAATTTTTTATCGATTGTGTATGATATATAATGAGCTTGTGAATATTTCAAATTTTTTCGACACAATATTGTATAAGACCAATATATAAAATGTATACTTTTTACCATTTCTTTTACTATAAAATTTTGTTAAAATGATCGTATTTGGTCAAGTTAGATATATACGCCGTACTTATTCTTTCCTTGACGGCAGAAAGTAAGTATAGTCTTGGGCACATTTGCTTTGGCGCGCGCAGCACGCCAACAAGCCTTTTGATTTCTTTCTGTTCCTTTTTTTTTTTGGGTCCATCATATTAAAAGAAAAGCAAACGAGATATATGGACCACCTCGTGTCAGTTTCGCATTTTTGCTCTTCGGTGTTTTTATAGAGTTGTTCACCTCGTGGCAAAAAATACCCTTTTTATCGAGAGTCCGGTTGCATATGAGCTACCGTTCTTTATTATTATAAGTTTTATATTTTTGTTGTTCGGTCATGTCCTGAGGCTTATCTTGGATAAAAAAAAATTAGGGCTTACATATATAGCACAAATATGAGTTTGACTATGAATATACACTCCTCATATATTAACAGATTTAAGCACATCATCGTAACCATAACCTATCAATCATATACATAAGCTGATAATATAATATACGAATGAATTATCTAACTGACCTATTATTGAGTCCCTGTGACGGAATAGGGATGAAAATTGCACCGACCCTTCCCTAAACACCGACCCTTTCCTGAAGGGTCAAGATGTATTGTCTTGTCTTGTCCCGTCACTGTCTCCTTCTTGACCCTCAAGGGATGGGACGGGTCGGGTCAGGGGGTCGATCCTAATTTACACACTACTTTTTTTTTTACAAATTACGTTTTGGTACCCAAAACTAATTTTGCTTGCAATTTAGTACCTAATTTTTTTTACAAATAAGTCCTTTCATTTTGATGATAAAATTACATGTTGGTACCCAAATTTTTTTTATTTTTTCAATTTAGTACCTAAACTTTGAAAACTTTTACAAAGAGGTCCAATGTGGTATGAGATATTTGTTGTTGCTAAGAGTCATAGGGTCAAAAAGTGACTCGTCCCGACCCTTATAGGGTCAAAAGCTGATCCGTCCCTAAACTGACCCTATAGACAAACTGACCCGTCCCAACTCTCAGGAACGAAACGGGACGGGTCGGGATGGACCAGTGGGTTTTTAGGGTCAAACTTACACTCCTAGACAGAGGGCTTCACGGTACACCCCATTAGCCAACCCTAACCCTAACTGATCTACAAAATTAATAAAAACATGTAAGGTAAAATGGATTAGATCAAAATTGTGTTCCCGATTCTCATGGAGTGTCGATATATTTGCAGTTGTCCATGCGTACTGGAAAAAATCTATTGACAATAGCCAAACTTGAATTATAAATTCATACAGCCAAATTAATACATGACTAGCGATTGATTCACATACTTATTCGTCACTAATTATGCATAACTCTCTAAATCATTAACGACAGACTAGATAACCCCCAATTTCTTTTTCGGGGTCACTAAATCATTGATTACAACGCCACATGGCACCATGATTATGTAACAATTAGTGAGCTCTAAATGTCATTAGCATTATTAATTAGCACATGTACATGTAACCAATAATCCCTTTGTTTATTTTGCTTAGACCAATAAATCCTTGGGACATATCATATGTTCATGATTCGTCATCAATTAGCTTTGTGGGTGGATAGGCCACCCCTTGTTTATATGTGATATGTTGGCCTCTTAGGCCTATGGGCCATTAATAACGAGAAACAAAGGTTACCGTAAAAAGACATAACCTAAGGTCAGCTGTACATGCCAGTTGCAGACTACAATTAACAATCGGGTCCCCTAATCAGAAACGAAAATTTTCCTTGTTAAATCTTATAACAAATTGTGTATTGATAAGACCATTCACTAAGCCATGGGAAATAGTGCAAAGTGATAACTGAAACTCAAAGTGGTTTTGTGCCTGGGCGGAATATAACATACAATGTAATGGTGGATTTTGTGTGTTTTCATGCTATGAAGAATCGAAGAGAAGGAAAAAAGGGATATGTAGCAGCCAAACTCGATATAACCAAAGCGTATGATAGAGTTGAATGGGAGTTTCCGGAAAGAATCATGTTCAAGCTAGGTTTTAACGAGGACTAGGTCAAAATTATCATGAGTTGTGTGACCATAATAAGCTACTCATTCCTGGTTTATGACCACCAAACATAGACTTTTAAGCCCTCAAGGTCAAGGGGGATGGGACAAGGAGATCCTATTTCTCCCTATCTCTTTCTCCTGTATGTAGAAGGATTGTCGGCCCTACTGAGAAAAGCAGTAAAAGGGACTTTGAAAGGAATTAAGGTCAGTGTTTCGTTGGCGAAACTCGCGTGTTCAATGCGCATTGTTTTCAAGTAAATACCAAACACAAAGTCAACACAATCGTCAAATATCCGCCGCCGAATGTCGGCGCCGTTGATTTGATCGATTAAACAGAAACCAAGACGACCGTAAAATATCCACCGTCGGCGTCGGCGATGTTGATTTGATCAATGCACCATTGACTTCTAACCAGAACAACCGTTACTCGGTTCACCACCTCTCCAAACTACGTTCGAACGAGGGTGTTCAACGAGAAACCAAACCGGGAGTGTTCTAAGTTACGTTACCTCTACTCCTATGGAGGCTCCTCTGGAGAGCTCCGCGACTACGACTACAAGCTACGATCTACGACTCTGCAAAGGAAGTCTTTGATAGAGCGGTCTACGAAACTAGAGAGAAAAAGATAGATTCTGCGACGGTGCAGTTTGTGATTTGATTTTGCCGTCTTTTGCTTCTCTCTCTTCCCAATCTTTATACTTCGCTTCTCCCCACAGTTGTAGTAACTGCCTTCGCGCCTTTGTCTCCCACGTCTTCATTCCTGTCAAACGTGCAGGTAACTTCCTCCTTGTTGCGTAACTCCCACGAGTGCGAAACCGCTTGGACGCGCGGAAACTTGGCCAAAACGACACTGAACCAAGATCCACAATTGTTGAACTCTCGCCATTGTGACGTTGTTTTCTATTAAACGACATCGTTTCAGTACCGCGACGGTGTTGATATCTCCCACGATGTCGTTTTCGACTAAACCGGCCATCATTGGTGACACGCCATCAAACTCTCACTTAGCGGCGTCGTTCTTAATTAAACAACATCGTTTTCTAGTTCCACGATGTTGTTGAACTTCGCGATGCCGTTTTAAATTTAACGCTGTCGTTTTAACTATTGCGGCATCGTTTTTAAAACTGCGGTGTCGTTTCTTTCCTCTTGTGGCATCGTTGTCAACTAAACGACACCGTCCTAAATAGTCATTAAAAATATTAATTAATTAATCCGGCCATCACTAGTCCAACTCGTGTTTTGACCAACAACATCATTAGCGCCCAAAACGGCTTCGTTTGTTTTTCCTTTTGCGACATTGTTTTTTATTTTAAACACTTTCGTTCCGCGGTGCCGCTTGTCCCTATGCGGTACCGCTTCTCCCCTTCCAACAAGGAATAAAAATAATAATTAATTAGAAAAACTCCTTCTCCAATACCCACACTAAACGCGCGGCCCCTTTGGTTTTTCGGTAAGCGGTGTCGTTTCCAGTGCAGCGGTACCGCTGTGCTTCCTTGCGGTACCGTTTTTCTGTTTCGCGGTATCGTATTAACTCTCCGCGATGTCGCTCGACTCCAAACGACACAGTTTTTACCCGCGATACCGAATTAAATGCCGAGACTAATTAATGTGGCATTTAATTCCGGCCAAATTAATTTTAGGTGTCAACAAATGCCCCCACAATTTGGTTTATAACAATTATGAACCAAATTGTTGACATATTCCACAACGCTTAAAATATTTTTGAATTAGCCCACAAATCCACAAAAAATTGGCCGAAATTTTTGGCCTATTTTTCCTCTCAGACAAAGAAGCGGCCAATTATTGATTTACCAAATCCGGTGTGCAGCCTTTTGTACCAACCACAATTGATCCGGCTCTCAATGCAACGCTGCCGAGAAGCCCGCAGTGCTGCTTTAGCGAAACAGCAATGCTTGATTTTTTACCTTTTCATAATTTTAATAAAAATTTGGCCAAATTGATCCAACAACGCAGGGACAAAATTTTTCCTCTTAAGCAGGCCTACATCATAGTTGCCTCGGCCAAGACCACAGTGCGATGCATTTATTTTATTATTATTATTATTATTATTATTATTATTATTATTATTATGGTCGTTGCTGAAAGGGGAAGCCTATGTCTGCTTTGCCTTGTAACACTGCCGCAACCAGCAACCTTGTTTAATCTTGGCCATTTTCTACAATGCTACGGCAAGTCCTCAGCAACGCTGTTTGGCCAAAACTTTTATTATCAAATTCTTTATTGTTTTTTTTTCTTTTCTTTTACGACCGGTTGTGCGACCTCGTAGAACTGCTTCCTTGTTTAAACATCGGTGCTCTCTTTCAACGTCCTTAGAGCCCCAAACATGTTATCCATTTTCGTTCCTTTTCCACCAAGGAAAGAAAACAAACAACCTCCAACTCTTTAGACCTTCCCTGCGGTGGAAAGACCTCAAGTAATCATTTTCCATACAGGTTTGGGCACTTACTCTCTATAAATAAACAGCCCCGCTAACTCCATAATTCACATTCATCATTGTTGAATTACGGCAAAGCTTGTCGGCCCGCCATTGATTTCTCCTTCCAGCGCGCAACCTCAGCTTTTATCAACAATCCACCAAGACACCAACATGGCTCCTGCCGGTCGAGTACCTCCTCAAATCCGGTACTGAATTTTCACGCCAATCTCTTTCTCTTTCTCGACCGTTGATTCATGCTTGATGATATATATATGTCATGCAATTCATCATATGAACAACGTAGATTACTCATACCTTTTCATTCCCACTACTCTGCTTTCCTTTGTTATTCCATGTACGGTCCATGCGCCATATACCCAAATTGCCTTGTCTCTCTTTAAATCGGAATGCCACCCCTCACCTCTTAATCCTTACATGTTTGGTCTCTTCTCTCGGCAGGCCCCCTCCAGTTGACCTCGCAGCTCACATATGCCGTATTGACGATTCACAGGAAAGATGGAGGAATCTGGATAGCTCTTCCGCCATAGAGCTTGACACCCTTTCACTAACAGACAAGGGAGAGGGGTTGCACGGTCCTGCTATAACCAACCCCGACGATCCAACCATGGCAAGCTGAACATTTACCCCACTGCTCACGCTCGGCTACTCCTTCATTTCTCGCCCACCGACAGCCCCTACTTCACTCAACAGAAACCGAAACGACCTCTATCTTCATGGGTTCTCTTGGACAAGGACTTCGTGAGATGGTATTCTCGCCTGCTTGCTGATGAAACCACCATTGCTCAATGGAGGAACGCAGGCATAGATCGCTTCTTGTCCCTCTGCGCCAATCTCCCTCAACCAGATGTAGATCTATTCAAGGCTTCCATGTGCTTCTAGTCTACCGAATCCAACAACTTCGTATTTCCACTGGATACCATGACTATCACCCTGCTTGATCTAGTCGCCCTAACCGGTCTCTCAAGATGCCGACCTCCCGCCGTTGCTAGAACTCCTTTCAGCCCCAACAACCCTAGTCATTTTGATCGCTCCTATCGCTTTATTTACAACACTAATTCCCAGGACGACCCCGCAGCACTGGTCACGGACAAGGAGCGAGCCTACTTCATTCACTACTGGCTAAATAAATTCATTCTTTGTCGTGGCGGCAGAAAACTCGTGCAAGATACCGAGACTTCTATGAGATTTCTGCTGGACGATGCATCAACCTTGCGGAGATCGTACTGTGGCATCTCTACCGTGGCATGTATTTGACCGTCAAACAAATCAAAAAGGCCACTGCAAAGAGGGAAGTCACCGGCACTGGCCCCCTTTGGCTAGTGCAGCTGTGGTTATATGCTTACTTCCCCGCCGTGCGAAGTTCGTTGCCAGCACCCGACGACATGGCCTCCGATGCCGAGATCCTATCCTACGGCCATTACTATGCCAAAGCTGCCCTACTAAAGAAGGACTTTTCCATATACTTCCCGATTTTCTACAAGGCCAGCGGTGTAGAGAATTTCACCTTTTGAAACTCGGCTCTTTGGACCTCCCTCATTCAAACTTGTTTTCGGCCAAAAACCAACAGGAGAGGATGGCTTGCTTGACGATTACAACTGGTATATGGAAGAATGGGCTCGTTGGATAGTGGCCAGAGACATGTTCTTTGCCCCTAAAGCTTCGGCCGATCTTAGCATCAAGGTCTACAACCCACACTTTTCCTCCCGCCAGTTCAAATTAGTGCAACATTGGCATCTTCCGCTTGCTTTCTCGAAGAATTATCCACGGTTGTATACTCAGATTGCATCACTCCCTGCGCAGGGCATCGCAGAAGTGGAAGCTTTTCGGGACTATTTGCTTCCCAATACATTCAAGCACTTCAATGCAATCGAGGGTTCGTTACTTTACTGAACCTACGGCCAATGTCATCAGCCGTATTACCCAGTGCGGGCTCGATGGAACTGCCGATAACGATGAAGACGTATCTCCCCATCCAGATTCAGCCAAACATCAAGCATGTATGTACCTAATACTATTTCGGTTATTTTTCTTTAACTTTGTGGTACTCCATTTTAGCCGATTTACATGGCTATTTTTCACGCGCAGTTTGTGGGAAACTTCCTGGTGATAGTTGCCCTGCCAAACAGAGTCGTTCGATCACCCCTCTTGAGGTAACTCCTTCATCACGGCTTCCTTTGAGAAACCATTAGCATTCACTTCGTTTTGTCATCACTTCGTAGCTATACTTGTCATGCTTCATCTTTTCTTTCTTTACATTGGCACCATTTTAAGAAACTCTCTTTCTTTGTAGGATCAAGGGAATGAGGAGTCCGATGACGAAAATGATTCCACCTCGGATAGTATGAGCATCGAATCTGAAGCTGATTCCGACGATGATGGGGAAACACTGACAGACTCAGCTCCTGATCGTGATAGTACTAGCCCTCCGGGACAGGCTAGCCATTCAGCGTCCGATTCACCATTGAACAAAAGCTCTGGCCCGCTACCGACGGCCGAGCGTGAGGGCACCACTGCTCCCTCCATTCAAGCTAGTACCCCGCTAGCTACCCCTGTTAGCCTTGCACTCCCTTCTTCAGGCACAGGAAACACCACCATTACTACTGAAGCCATCCCACACCTCAGACCCGCAAGCTTCGTTTTGACCCCCACGCACACCCCCTCAGCTAGCACGACCCTTCCATCTTTCACGTCCTTGGCAGCTCGATCGTCTCCATTCTCCGAACTTACCCGAGCCGCTCCATCTACCATCAGTGTTGCTTCACCGAACACAACAATGATGGTAACCCTAGCTATTCATCTTTCTCTATAGTGAATCTTTCTTCGCCTTGGTTTTTTTACCATTCTTTCTCTGGTCTTGTAGCCGCTGCCAGATCTTGAGACTGCAGGGCAGTTCTTCGCCTCTTTGGCTAAAGCTCGACCTCCCCTCTCTACGGAGGTCCACCTTGATCCACGAACCCAAGCCATAAAAGACGCCATCATCAAGATTACCCAGTTTCTCTCTCTATCCTTAGAAGAAGCGGTTGCCCTCCACAACCGAACGAGCTTGAATCAGCTTTTACGTATTGGTAGGATTGGGTGCTTCCGAAATCTTGCCTGGACTTGACCTAGAAGAGATGACCACTGCCAAGCGAGCTCAGCAACTTGCACAAAACTACCTAAAGTGAGCTCACAACGCCCTCGAGCTGGAAAAGAAAAGTGCCGAAAGGGAAACGACCCTCCAATCCATCAAGGCGTAGCTCGTTGCTAACATCGCGCGCTTCAAGGATCTATCCTCTCAATACGATGCTCGATCTCAGCAGTGCGTAACTCGTGAGCAAGAAATTTCGTCAGATGAACTCAAAATTGCTGCGATGAAGGCCGAATTGAACAAACTCGAGGCGGACGTGCATGCCAAGAAAAAAGAACTGGCCGGAGATGTCTCCCAACGCACAACGATTCAGGCTTCCATTACAGCTCTCATTGTTGAAACTCAGACACTAGCGGCGCAGGAAACAACCTTGGTTGATGATAAGCTTGAGATTAAGCAGGTGCAGGCCGTTCAACTTCGGCAAGCAGCAAGGACAGGTCTTGACACATTGTGGGCGGAACTGGCCTATATTTCCAAGCATCTCAACGGCTAGTAGCTTAGTAGCTCGTTACATTTACTTTCAGCCCCTATTTATTTCGAACTGAATTATTTTGTTTCGGCATGCTCGTGCGGCCGCTAATGACACACCCTAACCCGGACGGGTACTACTTTTACTAAAATGCCCTTGACAAATAAATTACTCAAATCTTAAATTGCAGCAGAAAAAATTTTCATAAATAAAATACTAAAAACACACTTGAAGTTCAAGGCAAAGCCCTAACACGTGGGCAAATTATACTCAAACTTGAAAATCTCAATCTGATCTCAAAATAATCTCCAGTCTGTACTCATAATTATAAATGTAATTAACTAATAAACTCTGAAGTTGTTGCTACTGGAAAAACCTTGACTAAGCATCCTCCGTGACACTTATACTGCTCTCCTCTAGCTGGCTGCCCTCGAACTCGATGCTCACTAAATGCTCCTCTAGCTCTTCAAACTGGTGAGTGAGATGAGATTAGTCTACGCCCTTACGTTTAACATCTTAATAATACTTGATCAATTTACTTAACTTAATGTAAGTTGCTTTGTACTTCCACTATTAAAAATCTTGACTCTTAAAACTGTACTGTTAAAGCTCAAATCTCCACTTAAATAATTGACTGACACTGGGATCCCTCACTAGCTAGTCCGGTTGCCAACTCATACGTATGAGAAGCCATTCGAGCTTTCCTTAAACTTAAACTTAGTTAGGGAAGTCGTAACGATTCATCCCCCTAATATCTTAAACTTATCGTGGTGGCTCTTCACCACGATTCTCAAGGGCATAACTGCTGCCCATCTTAAAAGTCTCAAGAGCATAACTGCTGCTCTGTCTCAAAGATCTCAAGAGCATAAATGCTGCTCTATCTGAAAATCTCAAATGACAATGGACTGGCGCTAGTGACTAAAAATACTTAAAACGACTTCACCTTCTTGAAGGTGCGTTACTTCTTAAAAAGTACTTGCTCTTAAACTTTAACACTAACACATAGACAGCAAGCTTCTAGTAAGAAATAAACTCATCCACGATTCACTTCAAATCACAGCTCAACCATCGCACATATCATCAAACATAATCATGCAATATCAAACATGAATCAAATACTGCACGCACATCATGTAAATCAACACTTAAAATACTCGAAGCAAATACTTGAAAAACCATTAGGCGTAGAATTTACCCCTTTCACACTTACCTTACTTCCATCGGAACTCGCTTGATTATGCGCTTGTGCCCTACTTTGTCGACACCACATGCTTGGCAAGGAACCGCCTCCTGCCCGCGCTTGTCTTGAATAATGGTCCTGCTTGCTTAAGCAGGTAGCTGACGTAGTGGGGAGGCCTCTCACGATGGCACGTAACCTACTGCCTAAACAATTGACGAGCTTGCTTAAGCCTGCAGCTCCTGCTTAAGCAGGTAGCTGACGCAGTGGGGAGGTCACCTCCCAGTCGGGTAAGTAATGATTCTACTGCCTAAACAATTGACGAGCTTGCTTAAGCTAGCAGCTGCAGCTCTCGTAGTAGGGAGAGCTGCCCATCAATTTTGCATAGGTCCAGGGTGGATGGATTTAAATGGACAAGCTTGCTTAGAGACGCTACCGTAACCACCTGGTCGCTGCCTGTGTGAGGAGCATGCTTAAGCGCACAACTCTCATAGTAGGGAGGGTAATATTGCGCCGCTTTGATCTGGGGAGAATTACCGCGCCGCTTTACCTTTGTCCGGAGAATTGGCCTCCTCCTACGCTTAGGCTAGCTCCTAGCAGGGAGGGCTTCCCGTCAATTTTGTACGGCGTTTGGATGGATGGACCAATTTAATGGACAAGCTTGCTTAGCTGCTCCGATCGGGCCCCCAACCACCTGCCTGCTCGCCGCCTGCATGAGGAGCCTGCTTACGGACCAATTTAATGGACGAGCTTGCTTAGAGACGCTACAACAACCACCTGCTCGCCGCCTGCGTGAGGAGCCTGCTTTAAGCGCACAACTCTCATAGTGAGGGCAATATTGCGCCGCTTTGATCTGGGGAGAATTACCTCGCCGCTTTGCCTTTGTCCGGAGAACTGGCCTCGTCCTACACACGCTCCGCGCCACCAAGCTGCTCGTAACACCGGTTGATTCTTTCCCGAGAGAAACTCTTCCGCCGACTAGGTTGAGCAAGCATCGCGCAGCTCTCGGCCATTAAGCCTCGCACCGGTTGATTCTTCCCCAGGACAAGTCTTCCGCCGCCGAATAGCTCTCATAGTAGAGGGGATGGTGCGATTTCCCGATAGACTTTCGGTGGAGAAAAGGCTACGAGGGTTTTTTTTTGGTTTGGGTGCTGCCGAATAGGGTAAGGCTAGGCTCTAGGTTTTTTAATTAGTCCAAGGGTATTTGTCCAAATTCACACTTGCTGGTGAGTTTAATCCGAAACTCAATTAATGTCCGTAGCTTTCTCAATTTATATCGAAATTCGACACCGCTTGAACCGATAGTTCACATTTTTCGTCCTCATCGATGATACAGGGGAACTTGCCCAGGGGTATAATAGTAATTTTGACTTTTGGGGAAAAGAGGGGTGTAACATTTCCTCAACCCCCCCCCCCCTATAAAAATTTCGTCCACTGTGATTACCCTAAGCATCGCTTGGGGTAATCCTTTTTCACTTCGAGTATATTTATTTCCTTTAACTTATATGACGTAACCTAAAATCTCTCTCCATTCCCTGCAACTTCAATATTGTTGTGGCTTCTTAACCCCTCACATTACTTCGGTTGTACCTTGTTCATATATAGGAACGATAACTATCCATTGTTCGGTACATGAGAAGTTAATACCCCTCTCCAACCCCAAGGTCACTGATGGCGGCTTAACCTCCATCTTGTTATATCGCAAAACTCTTTTAACATAACCTTATCTGTGGTTGACCACGTAGATCACCTAGGTTCTTGTACCTTCTGACTTTGAATCTCTTACTTTCTTTCAAGATTCTTTGTCTCTCTCTTTAGCCACCAACTGAATGGTCGTCTCCTCGTTACTTGTTGCTTAGCGCCAAGACCTTATACTACTGCTTTTAACTTTTGTAGGCGTTAGAGACATCCTTTGCATTTCTCTCTAGCTACGATCAACCTTATGAATCAATTCAAGTATCATGATCTTCCATTTTGAGTACTTTTTCACTCATGGCGCCTAACTAAATACTCACTTATTGTCGCTTGAATTTGCAATTCTCGTACTATATATTCTGCCACTCTTAGCCCCTAGCTGAAACTCCTCGTACGGTCTCCCCGTCCACTAAGGTTTTACCCGAGAGATTGACACCTTTTACCAACATAGGCGATCTTGGTTTCACTTTGGGGTATCCTAGCAGGTTCGCTAAACTCATATTCATCTTACTTCGTTACTCGTGACTCCTCTTACCGATGTTTCTCGCTAGTTCTATATGTCCCTCGTCCTTGATGTAGTCATCTTGGTGCCCATACTCTCTTCTCACTTATGTACCTTGACCGATAATGTTTTCCCTTCGACCGTTCTGGACCACCACACTTTTACTTTAAAGTTGACCATTGAGCTTCTCCGTTCTTGATGGGCTTCCTATGGTCCAGCTTATTCTCCACTGGAAATCACCTTAACGCCTCCTTATCGACCTTTATATTCTTTCGCCGGCTCTTCCTAACTATCTTTCTCCCTGAATTTGTCGTTTTATCAACTACCACCCTTTACACCATAACTTTCATTATAGCCTTGTGGTTTCCTCCTTACTTCCACAACTCCTTCATCGATGCTTGGTACCAGCTTTGATCTACTCAGTTTAGTAGCTCCTCGCCATACCTCAGAGCCAACATTTCCACTAGAAACTTTCTCTAGGTAGACTTGACAGATGATACCCACGACTTCTACTCACGATGGTGCTTGACCACGTCCCAACTATCTTCCTTCACGCATTCATTGTCCGATCGACAACCACTTTTTTTTCTATAGCGTCCTATGGTGTTCTCCTTGCTTCTAGGGATGGCAACAAAACCTGAACCCACGAGTACCCACCCGACCCAACCCGGTCAACGCGGGTAAAACCCGTGTTGACGGGTTTTGGGCCGGGTTCGGGTTTAAACCCGCTACACTATTCACCGGGTTGGGTTGGGTTTGGGTTTAGGTAAACCTGCTCCATGGGTACCCGCCCACACATATAATTACTTTCCCGGTATATTTAATATTCTAAATAATATATCTTCCTTAAACAACTAAAATTATTTATGTTTGTGGAGACATGTATAATTTGTTCTTTCTAATTATTTAGAATGAAGTTGATATTATGGAGTGGAGAGTGAAGAAACTTATTTGACGAGGAAGAAGATTTTAATTAATCTTGTTGTTTATAGATGTTTATCTTTAATTTTGAACAATTTGTATTGATCATTTGCGGTTTGCTTGTATGTTCTAGATTGGTATTTTTTGTATGAATAATTTGTATAAGAAAATTGATGTTAAACTTTTATTTTGAAAGAAATTTGTTATTGTAAATTTTTTACGACAAAAACCCACGGGTACCCATGAACCCGCGGATACCCAGCGGGTTGGGTTGGGTTTGAGTTTTTCAAACCCAACGGGTTTTACCCCGGGTTTTTTTGGCGGATATACCCATGGGTTTGGGTTTGAAAAAACGCGACCCAACCCGACCCATTGCCATCCCTACTTGCTTCTTTACTTTTACTACCCTTCTGTTGATGCCTTGTACTATATTTGGTCACCAAACTCCGTTGAGTATCTTCTCATTATTGTTTGGGTCCAAGCTTCCAATAGAAGATTTCCCTGACTAGGATTTACCATACGTCATTCATGTCATTTGTCTCGATTGATGCCTACATATGGCCTCAATCTCATAGTCCGGGTTCTTAGTGGCTTAACTGAATGTGTCTTACTTATCCTTAACTAGCCACTTCCTCTGGATGACATCCTACTATGTCGCCCCCACTCAGAGTGGGGCACCTTGGGTAAGGTAATTTAATGATTTCTTCCTTCTTGGTAATGCTTTTCCTCGTCGTACTCCACTATGCATTTTCTTGAACCCGAGTCACCTAAGCATATTCTCAATCCTTCATCAGAACTTCCATGTGCTTCCTCGAATTCTCTGTCATTCACTAGAACATTTAGTGAACGTTCCACTTACTTGTCTATACTCGGTTGGATTAATGACTTACTCCTATAGCTAGTTTCGAGACTTCAGCTCTTAGCCCCTTATTTCCAACTTATTATAGAGGTTCCTTCTTCTGTCGCCTCTCATGTACCCTAGATGGCTAGGTGCTCCCTCCTTTTAGGATAGGACAACCACACAAAAGATCCTCACGAACTCTTGCATTCCCCTTTCAATGGTCCTAACAACATCCTGACCTTTCGTGATCTGGGTAGTTTGTAAGGTCTCTCTTATCCCAATCTATCCTCTTTCTAGATCGGCGTTGTTCACTAGAATTATTATTATTGATCCAAGCTCGTCCTCTACCTCGATTATCTTGATGCTTGTCCTTTTCCTTTTTAAAGGCTTGCTATCAGCCTAACTCCCCAGGGTCGTGTACCCTCTTCTCTAGTGGCGTGGTTTATCCATAAGGGTTCCTTCATCGTCATATGTAAACGACCCTGCCTCATCTTCGCCTTGACTTATTGACTTCTTGACGTCCTTTCAGACCCCCTCCGACCTACTTACTTTCTCCTTTACTTCCTTTATCTACACTAGCTTCTCTTGAAATTTAAGCTTTCCACTGCTCCTTGTCACTGTGTTGTAATAGCGTTGAGCCATCGACCACAAAAACTAGCTGAGGGGCTTCTCGGGGTACCTCTTCGTTTCTGGACCCTTTGACCACTTTCCATTGCTTAGGACCAAAGACCCTAACATCATCCTATTATCATAGCTACTGCATCTGGTGATGGTTCCTCTTCCTTTGGAGATTCATATTTCTCCCCTCTGTTTGTCTTAACTTATTAGATCATCCACTTGTTTCCTAGTAGTAAAATCCTCGTACTACTGTCTCAACTCCTTCAAAATCCTTGAGGTATTCCCTTTCAATGGCCACCTCTTTGCTGGTGTTTGGAGTTGAAGCCCTCGCACATTAGATTCTACCTCCACGGACCTTTGCAACGTTCCTCCTTCCTTCTCTAGGTTGATGATGATGATCTGTTTGCTAACGTCCGATCAGTTGGTTAATTAATTGAAAAACTACTATCCATCATGTCGATGAGATACCTTGTCTTGAGAGCCTTTGAGATTCTACTTGGGTTGGTCACGTTTCTTTCATCCTTTCTTTCTTACTGGCGATCACCATATGCCTAAATCTCTCATCTGACAAGCCACGACATGTTAACTATATCGCGTCCAAGTCTATTCTTAAATAATCGCACCCTGGCCTACCATCCCTTCATGGCGTACTATCATAGTTATTCACCTTCATATGATTAGAGTAGACTGGAGATTCTATAAACTCTTAAAAGGAGACCCTTGACTCATTTTCCTTTCATTTAAAACAAAACCTTTAAAAATTGAGACCGACATTCCAGTATTCCTTGGCAAACAAGGAATAGAGGAAGACCGACTCTGATACCAAAATGACACACCCTAACCCAGCCGGGTACTACTTTTACTAAAATGCCCTTGACAAATAAATTACTCAAATCTTAAATTGCAGCGGAAAAAATTTTCATAAATAAAATACTGAAAATACACTTGAAGTTCAAGGCAAAGCCCTAACACGTGGGCAAATTAAACTCAAACTTTAAAATCTCAATCTGATCTCAAAATAATTCTCTAGTCTGTACTCATAATCATAAATGTAATTAACTAATAAACTCTGAAGTTGTTGCTACTGAAAACCTTGACTAAGCATCCTCCGTGACGCTTATACTGCTCTCCTCTAGGTGGCTGCCCTCGAACTCGCTGTTCACTAAATGCTCCTCTAGCTCTTCCTCTAGCTCTTCAAACTGGTGAGTGAGATGGGGTCAGTCTACGCCCTTACGTTTAACATCTTATTAATACTTGATCAATTTACTTAACTTAATGTAAGTTGTTTTGTACTTCCACTATTAAAAATCTTGACTCTTAAAACTGTACTGTTAAAGCTCAAATCTCCACTTAAATAATTGACTGGCACTAGGATCCCTCACTAGCTATTCCGGTTGACAACTCATACGTATGAGAAGCCATTCAGGCTTTTCTTAAACTTAAACTTAGTTAGGGAAGTCGTAACGATTCATCCCCCTAACATCTTAAACTTATCGTGGTGGCTCTTCACCACGATTCTCAAGGGCATAACTGCTGCCCATCTTAAAAGTCTCAAGAGCATAACTGCTGCTCTGTCTCAAAGATCTCAAGAGCATAAGTGCTGCTCTATCTGAAAATCTCAAATGACAATGGACTGGCGCTAGTGACTAAAAACACTTAAAACGACTTCACCTTCTTGAAGGTGTGTTACTTCTTAAAAAGTACTTGCTAACACTAACTCATAGACATCAAGCTTCTAGTAAGAAATAAACTCATCCACGATTCACTTCAAATCACAGCTCAACCATCGCACATATCATCAAACATAATCATGCAATATCAAACATGAATCAAATACTGCACGCACATCATGTAAATCAACACTTAAAAATACTCAAAGCAAATACTTGAAAAACCGTAAGGCGTAGAATTTACCCCATTTTAAACTCACCTTACTTCCTTCGGAACTGGCTTGATTGTGCACTTTTGCCCTACTTAGGAGCCGCCTCATGCCCGCTTAATAATGGCTTTCTCTTGCCCGCTTAATCACAATCTCCTGCTGAATCGCCAACTTGCTTGCTTGAATAATGGTCCTGCTTACTTAAGCAGGTAGATAACATAGTAGGGAGGCCTCTTACAATGGCATGTCATCACCTCCCAGTTCGGCTAAGTAATAATTCTGATTACCTCCCAGTTCGGCTAAGTAATAATTCTCCTGCCTAAACAGTTGACGAGTTTGCTTAAGCTAACAGCTCTCCTAGTAGGGAGGGCTTCCCAACAATTTTGCATAAGCCAGGGCTTCCCATCTACGCCGAGGGGTTGCTCTCGGATGGACTTGCCTGCCTGCCTGCTCGCCGCCTGCGTGAGGAGCCTGCTTACAGACCAATTTAATGGACGAGCTTGCTTAGAGACGCTACCGCAACCACCTGCTAGCCGAGCCTGCTTAAGCGCGCAACTCTCCTAGTAGGGAGGGCAATATTGCGCCGCTTTAATCTGGGGAGAATTACCTTGCCGCTTTGCCTTTGTCCGGAGAACTGCCCTATCCTACACACGCTCCGCGCCACCAAGCTGCTCGTAACACCGGTTGATTCTTTCCCGAGAGCAACTCTTCTGCCGACTAGGTTAACCAAGCATCGCGCAGCTCTCGGCCATTAAGCCTCGTCCTCCATAGCATCGGTTTATTCTTCCCCAGGGCGAGTCTTCCACCGCCGAATAGGTTAAGCAAGCACCTCTCATAGCAGAGGGGATGATGCGATTTCTCGATAGACTTTCGGTGGAGAAAAGCCCACGAGGGTTTTGTTTTGTTTGGGTGCTGCCGAATACGGTAAGGCTAGGCTCTAGGGTTTTTAATTAGTCCAAGGGTATTTGTGGAGTTTAATCCGAAACTCAATTAATGTCCGTAGCTTTCTCAATTTGTGTCGAATTTCGATACCGCTTGAACCTATAGTTCACATTTTTCATCCTCATCGATGATACATCGGAACTTGACCCAGGGGTATAATAGTCATTTTAACTTTTGGGGAAAAGCTGGGTGTAACAGCTAATGTTTCTTTTGTTATCGGACAGTTTGCTCTTTTGACCAATCGAAATTTTTCTATTTTAGTTCATCATCGATGCCGAAAAATTTGCTCTACCAGCACTGATATTTCAGTGGCCACTGTCGTCCTAGCCGAACTCAAACCCTAACACAATGTCGCAGCGTTGCTTTGGTGTTCCAAACGGTGGCGCTTCAGTGTATTGTGGCCCAAGACAGCCTTGAAAATATCCTTTCATCGACGTTCTTTAGCCCAGCAATCTTGCGGCCACATCTTTTCACGTTGGCCAAATAAAACTCTTTAGCCAAATAGAACTCTCTCTCTCTCTCTCTCTCTCTCTCTCTCTCTCTCTCTTTTATTTTATTTTATTTTAACAATGCTGTTTTTCTCACCGCAACCGTTCTGATTTTTCTCGCTCTCAACGACGTTGTTTTGGGAATTTATTCTTATTTATTGTTTCTTGTCGGCCTACACAAGTGGCCTCTCTTTCTTCCATCACAAACCCGCAATGCCGTTGGCTGTTGAGCAATATAGGAAAACAATATCTTTATCCCCGGTAGTAAAATTCATTTTTTTTATTTATCAATCCATTGCCGCAAGGCAGTTCTTCCCAAAACAGCTCTGATTGATTGAATTTTTTTTCAACAGAGTTGTTTGGCCGCACCCTCTCTCCCTTCTTTTTTATGTACTTTAATTTAACAATGCTGCTTCGAGAAGCAGACCTGGCGGCCCTCCTTCCCTCAAGGCCGTTTTTTTATTTATTATTATTTTTTTCAACAGAGTTGTTTGGCCGCAGCGTCTCTTCTCTCTTTTTTATTTTATTTTTTTTAAATATATATTTTCGGCGGCCAGCCTCGCGGCATTGATTTTTTAGGAAACAACTCTACACGTGGCGGAGTAACACTGCAGCAACCCACGAACATTCTGTTGGACCCAAAGCTGCTTTACTGAATACTAAAATTTCTGTATCAACCCTTTTCTCGCCAAACGACACGGGTATAATTCTTTTCCTATTCCCTGCCAACGTCGTGATCCCAAACCAAAAACGACGCGAGTATAATTTCATGTGCCAACCCTAAACTTACCCGAGTAAAAAACTTCAACCAACAACGATTCACTGAGCATAAAACCGTACCTCATATTTCTACGCCGCTGAAGTCACCGTCATGTCATTGCCAGGATTTTCGTCGATCGTCGAGTAAGTTCTGCTTTCCTAACTTCGCATTAGCATTGAAGCCTTGTCCCCTCCCAGCTAATGTTATCTCCAACGTTTCATGCGCCCATTCTTGGTCTGGTGAATAGTCGTCGCTGCATCTCTAACCCAACTAACTTCTTTATGAATGCAGCCTCGCCGCGGCTCTCCTCTCGTTATCTCCGGGGAACGACAAGACTTTCTGGGAAACCTGGCCGATGCTGACTTCACTCTCGAGATAGTATCAAAAGATGACAATGAGAAGGGCTGGCTTGGTCGCCTCAGTCGTGACCGGACCACTGCCATTATGGAGTTATTGGACCTTTTTCCAATTCACGAATCTCAGCTTCTGTTTCGTCTCCCCGTTATCAGCCCACTCTTTAAACGGAAGACCCAAGCACTCCATATGTTGGCCCTCTCGTATCCAGACTTTAAACGTTGACATGGTCGGTTGGCCAATGATGCAGCAACTGTATCTCAATGGCAAGCATTAGGCCTCGACCGGTTTCTTTCTCTATGTTTGGAGCCACCGAAACCTGATTCCGAGCTGTTTAAAGCCGCCATCTGCTTCTGGTCAACGGAATCTAATTGTTTCGTGCTCCCATTGGGGTCAATGACGATCACTCTGCTCGACATAGCGGCCCTGACTGGTATATCAAAACCGCGTGTACAATCGAGGAGAGCTTTGGATCCAACTACCTCGATAGCTTTTGGCCGATCTTACAAATCACTCTACGACAATAACGCGCCGATCATTCCGGGTGAACCCGTATCCGACAGCAAGCGGGTGGCCTTCCTTCATTACTGGTTTGGTCGATTCGTGCTTTGCACCCAAAAACCCAACACGGATATGCATACCACCTCTGCAATCTTCACCGGCGAATGTGTCAATCTTGATGAAATTGTGTTCTGCCACCTCTATCGCGGTCTGTATACCATCGTGAACCGTATCAAGGAGACGACAGACGAAAGTGGCATCCTCAGTGCTGGACCTCTATGGCTACTACAACTTTGGTTGCATGCTTATTTCCCGGCGACTCGCGGCCCTCTGCCAGCTCTTCAAACGACAATTCAAGATACCACCATGCTCACATATGGCCATTGTTTGGCTAAAGCAGCTTCGCGAAAAGGGAATTTTACTAATTATTTTACCTTCTTTTATGAGTTCCGAGAGATCCCCAGCTTCACTCCTTTTGTGGAACAGATATTCGGCCCCGCTTCTTTCAAACTCATTTCTGACGAGCCACCACCGCGAGGTGATCCCGCTGTCGCCGCTTATCATGAATTCATCGAGGAGCGCAAACGTTACCGAACAGCTCGAGACCTCCTCTTTGCTCCTACCGGATCAGAAGTACTCAGCATTGAGACTTACAACCTCAACTTGCAGCTCGACAATTTAGCCTCGTTCAAGCGTGGCCTATGTTACCTCCCTCGTCCTTGAATTTTCCAAAATTCCACATCCGCCCTTCGGAGCTTACCGCTAGCCGGGTTGTTGAGGTACGAGGTGACCAAGAATCATCACATTACTTTCTCCCTCATAAAACTGTGGTAAACAAAGTCTCACCTCAATTCAAGGCTGCATGGAATTCACTAGCATCACGCATTTTTGGCAAGTCGTTACCTGACATCCTCGCCCGGCTTACTCCTGACCACGATGGCGGCTCAATCGCATCCGCATTCAATACTCTCTTGAAACGGCGAGCAGGTAAGATCCTCGTCCTCAGACTCCTCTTTATGCTTGCTGTGACATTCATATTCCAACTCCTGCATTACTCATGTACGTGTTCGCCGCCCTCTTGAAACTTTAATTAATGCAGTCATTGAGAGTCGTCATCCATTTACTCGCCCCCCTCCATCTCTTCGCACAACTCCCGTCATCGAGGTTAGCTTTACCCATGCTTTCTTATACTACCCGACCATCTTTTGGCCTCCTACTCACACCCTTGCTTCCTTTTGCAGCAGGGCACCGACGATTTTGGTACCGAGTACAGCCTCAATATTGCGATGGAATCATCTAGGACCTCCCTCCCCACGTCGTCTTCGCCCATGGCTGAACTTCGACACCGAGTCAAAGAAGCATTGAAGATGATGGATCAATTTCTTAGCATCCCTCTAGTGACTTCCACGAGTGGCCAAACCATAGTATGGCCCGGCTCTGCTTGCAAGACTCTAGAGACTTTGAGCATTAACATTCCACCACTTAGTGCTACTGACATGGAGTTCCTCCACACAGTGTGTAAAGACCTAGTGGAATGCGGGAAAGCCGTGGAACCAGCTCTGCAGGCGGCTAGAGCAAGTACAATGCCGAACCTCGTCAAAGGGGCTGAACAAATGCGACATGAGGAAACGGGCTTGATCGCCCCACTCGTGCAGAGATAGAAGTACAAGTTGAGCTGCAAGCAGCGCAAAGCTTTTTCACTCGGGTCCGCACTACTCTATCCCGCATTGCCCAGGAGCTCGCCGAGTACGAGCCGTCCGACTCCTAAGAGGACTTCTTTTCTGTGTCTCGTAATTTACCTCATATTTTTGTTTTTGCATCGTTTCTCGGATTGCACACTCTTATTTCGTTAGATTATCCTTCTCGTGCCATGTTAACTCGACCTA
The DNA here is from genome assembly GCA_964030455.1 of Linum trigynum. Classification (NCBI taxonomy): domain Eukaryota; kingdom Viridiplantae; phylum Streptophyta; class Magnoliopsida; order Malpighiales; family Linaceae; genus Linum; species Linum trigynum. The sequence continues at coordinate 12,656,365 of OZ034814.1, forward strand.
TGAACACCTTAGTTTGCTCATCATTGCTTATCGGATTTCGGCAAACTCGCTCTCTTTTCTTCAATCCGCAGCCCCACCCTAACCTCGACGACTGTGTTTGAGCATGGCTGACTGGCTAGTTCTAGCCTACGACAGCATTCTTAATTTTTATATGCCAGGTACCAAATCGTCTATGCCAAACAACACTGTTAACCATGCCTACTTCTCGCGGCAAAAACGGCTTCGTTTGATAAGATAGGAACATTTTGGTACCGGACAGCAGTACCGCACCGGTTAGACTCGAGTGAACCCTACCGCTGGCCTTAACGGCATTAAAAATTTTATATTTTAGTAACGAAGCTGGCAAATTAGTGTATTTGTTGCATACTTCGCCATTCTCCTACTATTCAACCATGATGCAAGCTTGGTGGCCGACGAGGCCACGTCCTTTTAGCACATGGTTGATCGTCACTTCCCAGATTAATGACCAGTTGTGTCCCATAGGGACGGCACATATGGCTTTGAATATTTGCCATTTATCAAACGCTCATGCATCACTCCATCAAAGTCTTTCAGCAGGTACACTCCAATTTGGCGACCATTTTCCAAACTTGGGATCTTTTTCCCCAATCGGCAAGTGAGCTTTCCAAACCAGTTCGCCCTCCTCGAATGATTTGTGTCGAACCTTCTTGTTATAAGCTCTTTCCACTCTTTCTTTTTGTACTTGAACATTATCGAGGGCGCGGAGTTGAAGTTCATCAAGATCGTAGAGCTCAAGCATCATTGATTCATGATACTCCTCAGGTGTTAACTCGTGCTGCTTCATATACCGGAGTGAGTTGACGGTCACCTCCATGGGAAGGAATGCTTCATGACCATAGGTTAACGAGAATGGACTATCTCTCGTACTGCTCCGCGGGGACATCTTGTATGCCCACAACGCTTCTGATAAAATTTCATGCCAACGTCGCGGATTATCCTCAATCATCTTCTTCAAAAAAAATTTCACGACCTTGTTGGATGCTTCCGCCTGTCCGTTAGCTTGTGCATAATACGGCGTGGAATGGATAATTTTTATCCCCCACTCCGCTGCGAACTCCATAACTTGCCCCCCAGTGAACACAGTTCCTTGGTCCGCCGTTATTGTTGCTGGCAAACCAAATCGATTAATAATGTGTTCTTGTATGAAAGAAATCACTTCCTCTTGGTTCGCCACCTTCAACGGTTTGGCCTCCACCCACTTAGTGAAGTAGTCAGTGGCAAGGACCAGCTTGGTAGGCTCCGCATGTTCCTTCATGCACCTCTACCATGCAACGCCTCCTTGTCTCCCTAAGCATTTCAACAATAACCCATCAGGTCTGCGTTTATACAAGGTCTCATCAAAAACTACATAGCTCCTTACTCTAAACTTGACGGCATGGTCAATAACCTTGTTCGGATCTTGCAAGTAAGACAACAGTGGTGCACGCCAGTCGTCGGCGTCTTTCTCTATTACGCAAACTTGCTCAACTCTCAACTTCTCCCGCAAGGGCTTAAGTGTTTGCACCACTATCTTTTCTACGGCATTGCTTTTCGCAAACTCTTTAAATCCCTAAGCCATTTGTGCAAGATAGTTGGCTTCGCTATTGTCCATTCGAGGAACAAAGTTGATCGCCATACTGTCGAAGTGGCCAATCAACGACAATACATGGTCCAGATACGTTTCTAAAACGCTATTGATACAGCGAAAATCCCCGCGGACCTGATGAACCACCAACTGTGAATCTCCCTTAACATCCATGTTGCGGACTCCAAGCTCAATGAGCATTTCCAGCCCGACTACCAAAGCTTCATATTCATCTTGGTTGTTGGTGCAAGGAAATTCCAACGAGAATGCAAAATGCATGGCCCGGCCTGATGGTGCTTTCAACATCACGCCAGCCCCAGCACCGCCACGAGTTTTGGATCCATCAAAATACAGGATCCATGGTGTTATACCAACCTCGCAAACTTCCACGAGATTGCTTGGCACTTCAATGCAGGGATGATCTGCCAAGAAGTCTGCCAATGCTTGCCCTTTTATGGCTCGTTGAGGTACATACTCTAAATTAAATTCAGACAGAGCCAAGGTCCACTTGCCAATTCGGCCATGTATAATTGGCCGAGATAGCATGTATTTAATCAAGTCTGTTTGGCAAATGAGTTGTACCTGGACAGGGACCAGGTAGTAGCGTAGCTTTGTACAGGAAAAGTACAACGCTAAACACAAAATCTCTATGGGGGAATATTTTCTCTCGCCCTCGTTCAGAAGCCTACTTAGATAATAAATGACCTCTTCATTTCCTGCTTCATTGTCTTGAGCCAACAAACATGCAACAAAAGTGTCTGTGGCCGACAAGTACAACTTCAGCGGCACCCCTACTTTGGGAGAGTTAATTACCGGCGGTGTCACAAGGTAACTCTTGATATCATCAAACGCACGTTGATGTTCTTCCTTCCATAAAAACTTGTCTTCCTTCTTCAACTTCAGCAATGAGGAAAACACTTGAGTCCGGCCAGCACAATTCGAGATAAATCTTCGAATGTAATTTACCTGGTCGAGGAAACGTTGCAACTCTTTTTTACTAGATGGTGGTTCGGCATTGATGATGGCTTTTGTTTTACTGCCATCTACTTCAATTCCACATTGGTTTACCAGAAAACCAAGAAATTTTCCTGCACTCACACCAAACGCACATTTGAGCGGATTTAATTTCAACTTATGAACACGCATACGCAGAAATGCTTTGCGCAAATGAGCAAGGTGGTGGTTTGTCACCTTTTATTTGATGATGATGTCATCCACGTACACTTCGACAAGATCCCCAATCAAGTCATGAAATATTGCATTCATGGCTCGTTGGTAAGTTGCCCCAGCGTTGGCCAATCCAAATGGCATCATGATCCACTCGAAACAGCAAATGGATCCTGGACACCGAAACGTCGTATTGTGTACATCCTCCTCGGCTATGTATATCTAGTTATAGCCCGAGTAACAGTCCATGAAAGAAAACCTGGCATGCTTGGTTACGGCATCGATTAACATGTCCGCAACCGGCATGGGATACAGATCTTTCGGCGTAGCATTGTTCAAATTTCTAAAATCCACACAAACACGTATCTTGCCATTTTTCTTTCTAACAGGCACAATGTTCGACAACCACAACACATATCTAGCAGTCTTGATAAACTTAGCCTTCATTAAACGTTGAATTTCCTTTTTCACTTCAGGCAAGATATCATGCGAAAAACGCCTAGGTGGTTGTCTATGTGGCTTATACCCTTCTTTAATTGGAAGTCTATGTTCAACTAACTTCCTATCAAGACCAGGCATTTCATAATAATCCCATGCAAAGAAGTCTTTAAACTCTTTAAGGAATTCAATTAACTCGTACTTGTCAGACTCTGGCAAACCGGCACTGATAAAGGTTGGGCGTGGATCCTCTTCCGTGCCAAGGTTGATCTCCTCTAAAATGTCACATGCAGAAAGGTTGTTTTTCTTCTCCACTTCGTCACTCACACCCTCACCGTTAGTCGGCAAGTCATCATCGTCGGGAACACAGTCGGCCATCAAGACAGGCTCTATACAGACAAGCCTCTGTTCACACTGATAGACGGCCAACTTCTCCCGCAAGGCCGTGATCTCGGCCTCCACCACCTTCTCTCGAGGTGGTTCACTCATCATTGACTTGTTCATCAGATTTAAGTGGACCATCTAATGTGATCATCGATGGTCTCACGATATCGGACAATGGATCCAAGCACGCCTTACTCAACACCTGTGCACTTGACACTATGACGTTGGACGTTCCTCCTTCCCCGCTCCTGATTTCGAGTGGTCCAAAATCTCCATGGTACAAATAAGCTTCTACCACGTTGGCCCCAACGGCAAACGGCTTCATATCAGCATGTACCACCTCAATGACACCATCTTCATTCCAGAGCATCAAACACTGATGCAGCGATGAAGGAACGCACTTGTTGGCGTGGATCCAATCCCGGCCAAGTAGTGCGTTGTAGCTTATCATTCCATCCACCACGAAGAAAGCACTCATCCGCTTCTATGATCCAACTCCCACGACAACTGGGAGGATTCCCCTGGCAGAAGTGGACCCGCCATTGAAACTTGTCACAAACACTTCCGTTGGGATCAAACCATTAATGTTCTTGCCCAACTTCTTCTCCATCCTTGTTGGCATCACATTTACTGCGGCAGCATTGTCACCTAAGAATCTCGACATTGGTACGTCATCAAGTGTGGCCTTGATGTAGAGAGGCCTTAAATGACGCATCATCTTCGGCTCGGGCTCGTTGAAAACAACGACCATGTTCGATTCTTCATCCGTGGTTCCTTCGTCCACGGCTTTCCCCTTTGCTTCTGCAGGCCGGATAGATTATCCACCTCGTCGAAGTCTAATCCCCACGTGATGTTCTCCACCGGCACACTTGTTGACTCTTTCGGGCCTTGGTATAACACGTAAAAAGGGTATCTTCCCCCATCTTCGCCCAATAGCCCAACAGCTTTGTGGCCTGCTTTGTACAGTTCTTTCAGGATCTGCTGCGAACTCTTGTTCTGCTTGGCTGACTTTACTGCTAAATCAATTCGACCATTCGTGCGAGCCATCATTGCACTCCACGGCTCAGCCTCGATTGGCAAATCCGCGGACTCGCCAACCAGCTCTGCCACTGCTGGCTCCTCATTCTCCTCCTCTAAAGTCAATTGAGCAAAACCGCTCACCAGCTCAGCAACATTGATCTCTTGAGCAGCCTCGTCCAGCTCTTCAACCTCCATCACGACCTCGCCATCCTCTCCCTGATTTTTCAAATCAATGTGGAAAATCAAAGGCAAGATGTAGTTGTTCACCACCACTGGTGGTAGACTTCCAAACTGGATCATCATGGGTGCACCTTGGTTGTCATCATCGTCATCCTTGCTTTTTTTATCGAATTTCGACTTCGGCTCCTCCAATTCCAGCATCTCCTCTTCGATAAAGGATTCATCCAACTCAGCATCGTACTCAGCCTCTCCCGGGACTCCCTGATCGTTCCCGTCCAGCTTGTCCTCCACAACTTTTCCAGCACCGACCACAGTCACTCTCAGACCCGTGGTAGAGTTATCCACGTTCACATTTGCTTGCAAGTTTGCAAACCTCCTTCCTTGAGCATTCTTGCGGAGGTACCTTCGATACTGCGTCCTTGTCATCCCGTCAACAGCGATGGGCTGCTGACGACGGACGTCGTAGGTGTGCCAACCACCCTGTGGCACATTTGGCATCCTGAAGGTTCTCCTGACAGGTGGGGAACCTCTCATCGGTAGGGCAAGTCCAAAAGGAAGACTTTTGAAAGGTGGGGCACTTTGAGCAACCCACTGCCTACGTTGCCCTCTTCCCCATGCAGGTGCACGTACTCCCTCGACATTGCGTTCATATGAGGGGTACCTCGGTTTGAACTGTCGTGGTCCCAATCTCTGGTGGACCGACTGGCTCGGTCCTGCTCCCCCAATGTTTAGCTTTCCGCGACACTGGGCACACAGCTTCTCTTCCTCAGCTAGATCCAATCGCGTCCCCTCCTGCACTTGGGAGGATGAAGCACCCTGGGCCACATGAGAACTACCACTAGGCGGTGGCGTTGTATCCACCACTAGCTTGAAGCGTGGCAGGTTGATCTTAGAGAAATCGGGATTGACCATGTTGACGCCGACGACGTTTGGGAAAGGGTCTGTGTCAACAATCATGGCCTCCTTCCTCGGCTCTGGGAACTTGAACCGACCTTTCTCAATTGCATCCTGCACAACGTTGCGAAACACAACACACATGTTAGTTGGATGAGATGCACTGTTGTGCCATTTACAGTATCGTTTCCCTTTTAATTTTTCTGCTGGCGGGATTGTATGCCCCCCAGTTAACTTAATTTGACCATCTTTGTAAAGCTGGTCGAAAATCCATTCTTATTTTGAATCATCAAAGGAATATTTCCTAGTTTGAATTGGAGCACGATTGGGCTTTCCACCTTGTGGTTCCCCATCGGCCTTGGCTAGTGAAGCACACACATATGGCTTCCCCTGCACAATCTCGGCCAAATCAACTTCAACCTCGTCAACATCGCTGCCGACGTTATTCACACCATAGTTTTCAAAATTAGGGAAATATTGTCCACGAGAGCCATTTCTCTTATGTTCTTCTTCATGAAGAAGAGATTCGTATCTAACAGCGCAGGACATCAATTGAAACAAATCAGAAAACTCCCTATCTTGAAACATTTTACGAAGTTCAAAATTCAATCCACCCTGGGCAAGTTTAACAAACTCGCGTTCTGTTAAGTTCACAAAACAACGATTTCTTGCATTTTTAAAGTTAGTTAAGAAGTGTTCCACTATTTCTCCTGGCTATTGGCGCATTCGTGCCAAGTCTGCCATTGTTACTTCTGGCTCAGACCGGTAGAACTGGGCATGGAACATTTGTTCCATTTGCTGCCAAGTTTGAACCGAGTTCGATGGCAAGTTGACGTACCACGCGAATGCGGGACCGGTCAACGAGTTACCAAACAAACGCAACTTCAAGAAATCACTCACATCACCACACTGAATCGTGAATCGTCCAACGTGCTCGACGGTGGAATGATCTCCAGTCCCACTGAAGGTGATGAAATCAGGCACGCGAAAACCACGTGGAAATGAGTAGTATCTATCAACCCAATCCGGTTATGGTTTTCGGTATACCGGCGGCATCGCTGTTCTAATCCCTAAACCAAACTGTTCTGCCAGCATCTGTGCTACCTGATCTCGAATCATATTAATATCTTCCCCCCCCCCCCCCCCCCCCCCCGAGTTGCCCCCCTTGTGGTACGAATCCACCAGGCTCCATGCCAAGCCCGTTTGGAGGAGGAGGCACGTTTTGCGGGTAACCACATGGCGGAACATGATCATTGTTGATCATTCCTCTGCCAACAGTACCGATCATCCATTGTGCACTGGTGGAGGCTCAACATGAGTGTTAGCCGCAGTGCTGATCTCACCAAGATTTACTCTCGACGGACTTGTTGGGTTCAACACCAGTGTCGGCGGAACGCCCTGTCTCGGCCAAGTATCTTTGCCACCATTGACCAGAAAGCTATTAGTGCCAGTGTCGTTGTGTAACGGATTCTCGCCGCTTAACGGCAAAGCCCTTGTTTGCGGCACTGGCCTATTCAAAAACTCTCTAAACTCATTGAAATCACGTCTGTTACTTTCAAAATCCATTCTGTTTTTATCTACAACTTCAACCAATTGGCTAACACGTCTATCAATCCGAGAGCTAAGACCGTCAAGACGTCCATCCAAATAGTATAAGTGAAGTTTTACCTGTTGGTTATCAGCCATGACTTGGCGAAGCATGCGCGTCATTTCACCCTGGTCGGCAGTTTGCGCGACTGCTGGCACCTCCCCTCCGGCGTCGTTGCTCGAACCGCCGTTTGAACCGCCACTTTGGTCAGTCTCTACATTGACCATTTTCTCTTCCTCCACTGAAGTTTGTGGAAGATCGCCCTTGTGATTCCTCCGTCGCGGAGCCATTCGAACACACGTGTCCCACCAGGTGTGCCAATTTGTTTTGTTGGCGAAACTCGCGTGTTCAATGAGCACTGTTTTCAAGTAAACACCAAACACAAAGTCAACACAATCGTCAAATATCCGCCTCCGAATGTCGGCTCCGTTGATTTGATTGATTAAACAGAAACCAAGGCGACCGTAAAATATCCACCGCCGCCGTCGGTGATGTTGATTTGATCAATGCACCTTTGACTTCTAAACAGAACAACCGTTACTCGGTTCACCACCTCTCCAAACTACGTTCGAACGAGGGTGTTCAACGAGAAACCAAACCGGGAATGTTCTAAGTTACGTTACCTCTACTCCTATGGAGGTTCCTCTAGAGAGCTCCGCGACTACGACTACAAGCTACGATCTACGACTCTACAAAGGAAGTCTTTGACAGAGCGGTTCTACGAAACTAGAGAGAAAAAAGATAGATTCTGCGACGGTGCAGTTTGTGATTTGATTTTGCCGTCTTTTGCTTCTCTCTCTTCCCAATCTTTATACTTCGCTTCTCCCCGCAGTCGTAGTAACTGCCTTCGCGCCTTTGTCTCCCACGTCTTCATTCCTGTCAAACGTGCAGGTAACTTCCTCCTTGTTGCGTAACTCCCACGAGTGCGAAACCGCTTGGACGCGCGGAAACTTGGCCAAAACGACACTGAGCCAAGATCCGCAATTGCTGAACTCTCGCCACTGTGACGTTGTTTTCTATTAAACGACATCGTTTCAGTACCGCAACGGTGTTGATATCTCCCACGATGTTGTTTTCGACTAAACCGGCCATCATTGGTGACACGCCGTCAAACTCTCACTTAGCGGCCCCGTTCTTAATTAAACAACATCGTTTTCTAGTTCCGCGATGTTGTTGAACTTCGTGATGCCGTTTTAAATTTAACACTGTCGTTTTTAAAACTGCGGCATCGTTTTTAAAACTGCGGTGTCGTTTCTTTCCTCTTGCGGCATCGTTGTCAACTAAACGACACCGTCCTAAATAGTCATTAAAAATATTAATTAATTAATCCGCCCATTACTAGTCCAACTCGTGTGTTGACCAACAACATCATTAGCGCCCAAAACGGCTCCGTTTGTTTTTCCTTTTGCGACATTATTTTTCATTTTAAACATTGTCGTTTGCTAGTACCGCAGTACCGTTTTAACTCTCCGCGGTGCCGCTTGTCCCCATGCGGTACTGCTTCTCTCCTTCCAACAAGGAATAAAAATAATAATTAATTAGAAAAACTCCTTCTCCAATACCCACACTAAACGCGCGACCCCTTTGGTTTTTCGGTAAGCGGTGTCGTTTCCAGTGCAGCGGTACCACTGTGCTTCCTTGCGGTACCATTTTTCTGTTTCGCAGTATCGTATTAACTCTCCGTGACACCGCTCGACTCTAAACGACATTGTTTTTTACCCGCAATACCGAATTAAATGCCGAGACTAATTAATGCGGCATTTAATTCCGGCCAAATTAGTTTTAGGTGTCAACAGTCAGTAATGCTGAACCCATGATCTCACACTTGTTCTTTGTGGATGACAACATTTTCTTCTTCGAGAATAAGAAATCTAAAGGAGAAGCCCTAAGGTCAATACTAACTACCTATGAAAGAGCTTCAGAGCAACAAGTAAATCTCAAAAAGTCAGAACTGTCTTTCGGTACCAATGTAGTTGAGGCAGGTAAGATTGCTATGGCTGAAATCATGGGGATGAAGACAGTGATGTATCATGATAACTACCTAGGACTTCCAACAGTCATTGGTAGGGCGAAAAAAAGCAGCCTTTGCCCAGCTATTTGATTGAGTCAGAAACAAAATTAAGATGTGGAAGGGTAAGCTTCTGTCAAATGCAGCCAAAGAAGTGCTAATTAAAGCTGTAGCTCAAGCACATATACTGTATGCCATGTCTGTATTCCTCATACCTCAAGGAGTGATACATGAGATACAAAGCTTAATAGCAAGTTTATGGTGGGGAAGGAAATAGGAAGAACGCATGATCCATTGGATGAGCTGGGAAAAACTATGTTGACCAAAGTATAAAGGAGGAATAGGATTTAGAAACCTACATGGTTTCAACATTGCATTACTGGGAAGACAGGTTTGGAACCTCTCTCAAAATCCTAACTCTCTAGTAGCCAAAGTTTTTAAAGCTCAATACTATCCCTTTTGTGATGTGTTAGAAGCTGAATTGGGGTACAACCCAAGCTATATATGAAGAAGCCTCAAACAAGCTCAAGTACTGGTTTGAGATGGTACCAGGTGGAGAATAGGAGATGGTGAAAGTGTGAGGATATGGTGGGATCGTCGGATCCCTGCTGCTGAGAATTACAAAATCCAAACCCCAATATCTGGACTGAGTGTAACTGAGAAGGTATCTAGTCTGATAGATTCAGAGACTTGATCATGGAAAAGCAATATTTTGCAATCTCATTTCCAACCAATTGACCGAGAATGAATCTATCATATTCCAATTCCATCTCAACCATACCCGATATCAGAGTTTGGGGAAAGGATAAGTCAGGGGAATACTAAGTCAGATAGGGATACAAGGAATGGTGGAAAAAAACAAGAAGAAAACCAGGAAGAAAGGTATATCCCAATTGACTGGAAGCAAGTAAGCAACTATGGATGCTGGAATTACCACCAAAAGTTCGGGTATTTTTCTGGAGATGGGCAGCAACATATTGCCTACAGGTTCAAGTCTATCTCGCAGGATCAATGAGGCAAACGATGAGTGTCCGTTTTGTGGGCTTCTCGAAACACATGAGCACATTACAATGGACTGTGACTGGGCAGGGAGAATATGACGACCTAGTTTTCTCTCAAAACTGTTCAAGCTAGGGGAAGAGAAGAGTTGCGAATAATGGCTAGCAGACCTAATCGAACGAGCAACTAAGGAAGAACTATGTTCAATTCTAGTAACCCTTTGGTTTCAATGGAAAGGAAGGAACAATCAATTGTTTAATAACCCTAAGCTAGAAGAATGGGAAATCGTCAGCAGAGTGCAAAATTACCTGGATGAGTATTGTCAACAACAATTAAGGACATACCACCCACTGTTACCCGATGGGAGCGACCTCCTGAAGGAATCTTCAAAATCAATGTTGATGCTGCAACGCTCAAAGGGGAGGGAACCGACTTCGGACTGGTAATTCGAGATGCAGATGGCAGATTCAGAGTGGCGGCTGTACGCCGAACCAGAACGAAATGGTCACTGAAACTGGCTGAGGCTCAAGTATTTCTATGGGGATTGAAGTTGGACATGACTAATGCTTTCTAACCGATGTTGTTGGAATCAGATTGGCAAACTCTTATCCAGAAGCTCCATCGCCCAGGAACGACAAATTTAGAGATTGAAGGTGTTTGTGAGGAAAATAGACGATGCACGGAAGAAGGTGGAGAAATCTCCTGGAGATTCTGGGGAAGAGGAGGAAATGAGGTTGCACATTTGATGGCTTGGGTTGATTGTAGATGAGAGGAAACTGAGTGCTGGATAGAAAAGCCGCCAATTTTTATTGTCCTTCGACTTTTGGCTGATGCCAATGTAGTCCCAAACACTTGATCTCTTTTAATTGAATACAGGCGAGTTATAAAAAAAATGGTGTGCTTAAGCCATGGGAAATAGTGTAACTAATTATTTTTATTTTAGAAGGTTGTCAATTCGAGTTATACAGTTATGTCGATTTGGCAATTGGTATGGTCCGACCAATGTACAACTAGTTTATGTTAGTTCATGACGGTTTTACAAACAAAACATGTACGGAAGTGGTAAGTCAAGAACACTAAATGAATTTAGGCATGTATAAGTATACATATTTGAAAATAATATCCCTAAAATGTATGTCATATCCAAACAAAACACAACATTTAAAACAAAATAAAAAATCTTTATTTTTAAATACAACATTTAACGTCAACATTCAAAAGTTTATACTTTAATTCAACAAATAATACAAACATCTAAATATTTATACTTGAATCCAAAAAATTAAATAACATCAACATTGAACTTTCAAATTCAATAAAATAATCACAAATTATCTTATTAATTAAATTCACAAAAAGAGTGGCATTCCAACAAGTTTTATAACAAGTGCCGGTTGAAACCAGTTGTACCTGTCAGCATGCCTCCAGCATGACAACTATGATATCTAGTCACGGAGAAATTTGTCAATATAAGTTATAAACTCGATAAGCACCCGCGCTATGCTGAAGATGTGTTGAAAATTTCATTAGCTGTTTAATTTTATATTTACATTATCAATATTAAATCTTCTCTTGACAGTCAATCATTATTCATAGTTAGACAAAAAAAATTAAAAATGATAATTAGACTATATAAAAAAGATGGTAGCAGTCGGATTCTCATGCCCATGGTTTCCTTAAATAATTAACCTAGCTCTCATTAGTAGGAGTGTGTAACGGGCTGGTATGTACTGGATCACATCGGACCAATCTAACTCTTGTACAGGACTTCATCAAATCAAATATAATGTGGTCTGATCCTTAGTTTTATAAATTTTATAAATGCTTGAAAACATTAACTGAATTAACTTTTGGACCGGACCAAACTAGACCAAGTAGGATTGAATGCATTGGTGCTTCATACTAAAATGTCTTTCACTATTGAATCGCGGTTCTCGTAATTTTAGTGTGATCCGGACCAAACTATAACACACACTTACAAAATCAGCAAGTTCAATTCCAAAATTTGAGCCAAATTTACTAACCTAATTGATTGCGTGCTGCCCTCCACCCATTCTTTTCTCTACCTCCAATTCTCTTTTGATGAATCTCTACCTCCAATTCTTCTGTCTACTTCCCAAAATAATTAAAATGTCTTCTCACCCCTCCATTCTTTTCAAAGTTATTTCCTACTAATAAAACTATCATTAACCTTTTTTTTTTTTTTACAAAAGATAATCATATATTGATCAGAGAAAAGATAGTTACATCCTGGAATTTATCCAGGCCAAAAAGTCAAAAAAGCGACACGCAGTCAGGTATAAAAGAAGGGCTTTCCTAACCACCAAATGGGCTACCCTATTGCTACGCCGACCTACAAACCGCACACTGGAACTAGTTGAGACTAATAAGTACTGCATAACCTCTTCAAGAAGGGCCCCAACCATGCTATCCCTGACTTCAGTATGGCAAAGCTTATCAATAATCACCTTCGCATCCCCATCGAACCACTCCCCAGTAAAGCCCACTCCTCGACACAAAAGAATAGCCTCCCGAAGAGAAAGAACCTCCGCAACCAAAGGGTCAACAACCCCAGCAAACTAAAAACCGTGAGCCATAAGAATTGCCCCAGCCTGATTCTAACCACCATTCCCCCAGCTGCATGGGACGCATGCTTGACAGCCCCATCCCATTGACAAATAACCGGCGGGGAAGGGTTATCATCACCCACCGGGTGCGTAACTGGGGCAGGGAACCGCTGGACCCTATCAATTGGCAAATCGATCCATTCCTGATATTGTTGGTTAAACTGTCGTATAAGAGCGAGGATCCCGAACTGCTTGCCTTCAAAGACAACCCAATTTCGAGGCCGCCAGATCCTCCACAGAATTGCCACAACCGCCATAAACAGTTGAGGCTGGTGCAGGATTAGCATTAACTGCTTCAGGAATAGAGGAAAAGTGTGCATGGGAAGTCCCTGACCAAGGTACTCCAATCCCGAACAATCCCACACGGCCCTCGCCACCGGACAGTCAAGAAACAAATGTTCCATCGTCTCCTATTCAGCCCAACACACCGGACAGCGAGGCTGAACTCGAATGTCTCTCTTAATAAGGGCTTCAATCGTAGACAGGATCTGATTGCAGATTTGCCACAAGAAAACCCGCAGCTTAGGAGCAATTGGAGCTTTCCAGAGACGAATCCAGCTAGGCCTATCCATCCAGCTCACTTGCGAGTGCCACCTGGCTTCTTTATTATCAAGTAAAACTGTCAAATGATAAGCAGATTTCACTATAAAAATTCCACCCACCGTCTCATGCCAAACAAGGCGATCCTTTATATCATGACGAGGAAGAGGGATTTCTTGAATAGCCCGACAAGTAGGAGGGTCAAACCACTACCTAAGTTTCTCCTCACGCCAACCTCCTCCCCCTGGGCGCATCACCTCAGCCACCACCAGCGGACCACCAGCTGGCACAATCCGGGGGTTGAAAACATGAGCCTCCGAGTGAAGCCGAGGCACCCAATTCGTATGAAGTAGCGGGGCAGAATGTCAATTGCCAATTTGCCATCTAAGGCCCTTCTCTAAAATCTTCCTACCGAATAGGATACTTTGCCAACCCCAAGAAGGGCGAGACCGAGGTGTAGCCTCAAGGAAACTACCATTGGGAAAATACTTCCCTTTATAAACTTGAGCAAGAAGGGAATTAGGATCGTTGAGGATTCGCCAACCAATCTTTGCTAGAAGCGCCTGGTTAAAATACTCAAATCGACGGAACCTCATCCCTCCATCATGCTTACTCCTACACATATTGCGCCAGGACATCGACCTAATTTTAGTATTCCCATTTTCCGCACCCCACCAGAACCTGGCAATATGTTTGTCCAGAAGGCGACAGAGCAAAAGGGGGAGGCTAAAACAGGACATAACACGAATAGGCAACGCCATGGCCACTGATTTGATCAAAGTTTCTTTCGCAGCCCAAGAAAGGGTCTTCTGTTTCCAACCCTGAAGGCGAGCAAGTAGTTTTTCCTCTAAATATAGAAAGTGTCCGTCTTGGATCGGGAAGGGTAGGTAGCCCTAAGTACTTGTCCTGGACCCCTACCGCACCTACTCCGAGGATTTGGGCAAGGAATATCTTATCCGGACCGACGATATTTTTACTAAAGCAAACCGCCGACTTGGCCAAATTTACCCTTTGCCCACTTAGCTCCTCATACTCATTTAGTACTGTGATCAAATTTTTGCATTCTTGCAAAGATCCCCTAAGGAATTATTATGAATCATCAGCAAAAAACAAATGCAAGATGCGAGGAGCCCGGGGAGCAACTTTGATCCCTTCCAATTTCTTCTCAGAGATAGCCTTACGGAGGAGCGCTGCAAACCCCTCTGTGCATAGCCAAACAGTAGGGGAGACAGTGGATCCCCCTGGCGGAGTCCCCTAGACGAGGTGAAGAATCCCTTAGGGGTGCCATTCATCATGACCGAAAACAAAGTCGATCGAAGACACTCATGAACCCACCCACGCCAGGTTGAGTTAAACCCCAACTTGTCTAAAATCGCTAGTAGAAACAGCCATTCAACTCTATCATAGGCCTTTTTCATGTCAACCTTTAGAGCCATGTACCCTTTCTTACCTCACGTTTTGATTTTCAAGTAGTGCATTAATTCATGACCCAGAAGGACATTTTCCACAATCAGCCTATCTCGAATAAAAGCATTATGGCCCTCCGAGACGATCTGCGACAGCAGGCATGCAAGTCTTTCCGACATGATTAGTTATGATCTTATAGAACAACTGACACTAGCTAATCGGTCATAGCTACCTCATGTCTTCTACATTATCAACCTTCGAGATCAGAGTCAACCATGTATGATTAAAACTATGTAACATCCTGCCAGTAGCGAAAAAAGAGCACACTGCCACACTGACAGAATCGCCGACAATATCCTAGAAGGACTTAAAGAATTTACCAGTGAAGCCATCTGATCCCGGTGCCTGCTTGGAACCCATGGAAAATACCGTCTTGCGCACTTCCGCAGGTAGAACTGCTGACGTGAGGCTTGCATTCATATCATCAGTAACGCGACAATCAATTGGAAGCTCAGCCACACGATCAGCCATATTAAGCACCCGACTCTCTAATGAGAAGAGGGATTGGTAAAAAGTAGTGGCAATATCAGCCTTACCACCCTCATCAGTTATCCATTCCCCAGTCGTACTCTGTAATCCGGCAACAAATTTTTGCTTGCGACGAGCCCTAGTGACCGTATGAAAATACGAGGAATTTTGTGTAACACCCTAACCCGACCGGGTACTACTTTTACTAAAATGCCCTTGAAAAATAAAATAACCAAATCTTGAATTTCAGTGGGAAAATTTTCATAATAAAATACTGAAAACACACTCTTGTAGTTCAAAGCAAAGCTCTAACACGTGGGCAAATTAAGCTCAAACTTTAAAATCTCAATCTGATCTCCAGTCTATACTCATAATCATAAAATGCAGATAACTAGGTAGTCTCTGTCGTTGCTGCTACTGAAAATCTTAACTAGGCACCCTCTGTGACGCTTATACTGCTCTCCTCTAGCTGGCTGCCCTCGAACTCGCTGCTCACTAACTGCTCCTCTAGCTCCTCAAACTGGTGAGTGAGATGGGGTCAGTCTACGCCCTTACGTTTTCATACTTCTAATACTTGAGTACTTTACTTAAACACTTAACTTTAACTAGTGGAAGTTGTTTGTACTTCCAATCTTAAAATCTTAACTCTTAAACTTTGAGGGAGTTGAAGTTACTCTCCTCTCTTAAAGCTCAAATCTTGACTTAAATACTTGACTGACATGGGGATCCCTCACTAGCTAGTTCGGTTGCCAACTCATACGTATGAGAAGCCATCCAGGCTTTCCTTAAACTTAAACTTAGTTAGGGGAGTCGTAACGATTCATCCCCATAACATCTTAAACTTATCGTGGTGGCTCTTCACCACGATTCTCAAGAGCATAACTGCTGCTCATCTTAAAAGTCTCAATAGCATAACTGCTGCTCTATCTCAAAATGTCTCAAAAGGCAACGGACTGGCGCTAGTGACTAAAAACACTTAAAACGACTTCACCTTCTTGAAGATGAGTTACTTCTTAAAAAGAACTTCACTCTTTAACTTAAACTTACTTGTAAGTAAAGCACACAACAACATAAAACTGGAAGCATAACTCACACAAATCATATGACATCATATAAGCATACAAAGGCAAGTACGGCACATAGCAGTCAAATCTCAAAAACTTAAATACCGTAAGGCGTAGAATTTACCCCCTTTACACTCACCTTGTTATCACGTCAATTGACTCGAACAAGGTTTAATTACGTGACCATCTGATCTACCCCACCTCTTCAAAACCCAAAACAAATAATTCTATCCATCTTATACATGGCTTCTCCCGCTTTCGTGGGACTCCTCACGACCTCGTTGATTAATCAACACCATAACCCCCACTCCTAGAGAAATGGTGACGGTGACCCATTTCATTGGAAGCCCACCGATCATTCCATCACCCACCGTCCATCTATATTTGTTTCCTTCATCACCGTAATGGCCGCCAGCATGCCAAGAAAGAACCTCACTAGCTTTACCCGTTAACATTTGTACCGCCAGCTTAGCAGTCTTCCTTGCATCTTTATGGCGCCTCTCCATCCGGAGCCTAGCAATTCGAAGAGCAGCCTTCCTCGCGTCTACAGACCATGATCCAGAACCCCACTCTCTAATCGCCATCTCTTCCGCTAACGGACAATTGATTGAGACCACCGCCATGAAGAGAGCAACGCATCTCCAATCCATTTCCTTGCTTCTGTGCGGGCTCAAATAATTCTTGTCCATTAGCTTCCCATTTCACAGTCAATCTTTGATCAATCACGTCCCGGGAAGAAGAGTTGCACGGGGAGATAAAGAGAGGGACGGCCGCTAGCGGGTGTTAGGGTTTAATTAGATGTTGCTGTTGTTATAAGCGAAAGGGAGACGAGTGAGTTTTTCTTATTAAGTAAGAATATACATGGATGGCCTACTGTTGCTCTCGGATTTGTTAGGCTTTAATTAGACTAAGGGGTATTTTGGGACTTGACGTTTAATTAGGTTCCTTAGTATACGTCAAACTCGACAATGTTTCAACTAACATTTTGAGTCCTTATTGATATTACGATGGAATTTGCCAAATATTCTTCAGGGCAAAATGGTCATTTTGTACTACGAAAAGGATGGGGTGTAACATTTTGATCACCCTTTTTTAACCATCGGACCCTCGATTTTTGTTGCCAATAGACCTCTTCTGCCTCCCATTGGCGATTCAGCTTTGTTTCAAGCACCCTCACAGTTTCCCAGTCAATTGGAGAAATTAATTTCACCCGATCAATCTCAGCCTGGAGAGTTCGTATATTCCGGAGTGAATTAGTAGTGCCCGCCCTGCTCCAGTCATATAGTAAATGACTGAGTTTGTTAAGCTTCTCCCAGAGTTGATACATAGGCGTCCCCGGGATGTCCTCCTACCAAACATACGAGACCATAGCCCTCACTTCTGGATTTTTCGCCCAGCAAGCACCAAACCTAAAGAGGGGTCTACTGTTTTGGATATAAGGCTTGTCTGATAAAGCAGGGCACGGTGATCAGATCCTTGGTCCGTGAAGTGCTTAACCAGGGTATCAGGAAATTGGTTTATCCAATATTGGGAACAGAGAGCCCTATCTAGCCGTTGGCGAATCCAGGCCGCCCCCATGCGTTTATTAGTCCAGGTAAACAGGTCACCCTGGTACCCTGGGTCATGGAGGCCCAATTCATTGTTAAAATTCCGAAGGTGGTAAGCTTGGGTGGCATTCCAAATATTACCACCATCCTTCTCATTTTCCTGCAGAGTGACATTAAAATCGCCCATGATCACGAAAGACAAAGTAATTCCATCACAAATTTCTCGCAGCTGAGCCAATTGGCTAGCTCAAATTTCTTCAATGCAGCTAATATAAACAAAAATCGCAACGTAGGAAAAATCCACTTCATTAATTTGAGCACAAAAACAGAAGTTGGAATGGAAAAAAAACTGAAGCATCTACTCAGGGTGCCCAAGCCATAACAAGACCACCAGCTGTGTCAACAGCATCAACAAAACAACAATGCGAATTATGAAAACCTAAGCCCCGCATACGATGAGACACGAATTTGTGGCGGGATCTTGTTTCTGAAAAGAAGACAAGGTCCGGTTTATTAGAATGAACTAAACCGGCAGCAGTTTGGAATGTGAGGGATGGCCCAATTTCTCTCACATTCCACGCGAGAAGCCTCATTTATCTGACTGGGGCCATTTTTGGCTGGCTTCCTCCACCTTATCAGATTCTTCTTCCACAAATTGTTTTTTGGGGCTAGGATCAACTCCAATCTCCCCATCCACCTCATTTAATTGTCGTTTCCGCCCTCTACCTATTGGATCCATAAGATCCGATCCATAATCATCCAATGGACCAGACTCCCCACCTGCCTCTTCCTCCTCCTCCCACGCTCGCATTTGTTGTACGAAGTCTAGTGCCAATTTGGTATCCCTTTGGTCTGGTTCACCTTCCTTGATAGGGAGCCCTGCTTCAAAGGCTGCCTTTACCTGGTGAACTCTGTCCTTTTTGGGACGAGGATCGCTGCCATTGTGGGTCTCTCGAGCTCGGCTTTTGATTACGAACTGGGATACCTCCTCTTCCGACGAGGGCGCCTCCAAATCCACACTACCCTCATCTCCAAGCGAGAGGTCATTAGGGTAGACCCCTTTCAGTTCGTGCGAGACAGGTGGAACTCCCAAATCCTCCACACTCAATGGGGCTTGAGGAGGAGCTGGGTTCCCGCGCTGAGCAGCACCTTGCTCCGTCCCCCTAGCAGATGACAATCGTTGATCCTCCCTCCGTACGCCATCACTTTTAAGAGCAGCTTTCACAAGACGGCGCCCTTTGTACTTGTTTGGAGGTTTGACCTCAGGCTTCGTAGGCAGCGCATCATCGGATTCTTAGAGAATGAGTTTACTCCGGTACGCCCCCGCTTGGGTAGGAGGAGGAGGTGGAGGCGAGTCACATTCCCTGCCACCCTCTGATGGCCTTGACCCATCGCTCCGAGGAGCAGTAGGGACCTCTTCAGTACGAGAAAACCCAAATCGGGAGGGCCTCTCCTTCCTTTCTCCCCAGCTCTTCTTCGGGTCCCGCATCGCGTGGTGCTTACCTCTGGCAGCAGCGAACCATTTTTGCTTGGGGGAGCCGAGTTGAATCTTTCAGCCAACTTGCATCTTTGGTGGTTTCATAATGGGGAATCCGTTCGGGCTCCGCCTGGTTTGATTAATCCTCACCCCATATCGGTCCTCATTGGCCCGGCTCCCGTACGACCCCATTTCCTTTTGCTGGCCCAGAGTCTCGTCATCAAGATTGTTACGATGAGGCTAGTTGTCACCTTGAGCAGCTTCTCGGTGCTCCCCCAAATCAGTGTTTATCCACACACTCTTCGAATCTCCTCTAAAGTGATGGGGTCCAAATCTTTCCTTGCCCGTAGGGGGAACATAAGGACATTCGTTGAGAAAGTGCCCCACACGACCGCAATGGAAGCAGAAAGAGGGTAAATATTCATATTTCAGGGATACCCAGAAGCATCTTGTATCATCATTGGCTGCCATAATCTGCGAATGTAGTGGTTTAGTGAGGTCAAGCATAGTTCTCACTTTCACAAAGTGTTCACCAGTTTCATGGCTCGCGAAAACACCAGCCTCAAGGACGTGGCCGAGCTTATTTGCTGCCATTTTCCTCCCGAATTGTTAGTTACAACAATCGTCCTTCACATTCCACATTTGGACACGCTATGGGACCATGGCCAGGTCATCAAATATTTTCTTCGAGATGATAGAAGACAAAGGAAATAGAACGGTGATGGAGGGTTTTAAATAAGGTTAAGCCCGCACCCCCTAAGTAACGTGATCCGAGTCGGTTTAGGGTTTTTTTAGTTTTGGTGGGAGTAGGAGTCAAATCATGCATTAACTAAATGATTATCGCTTGAAGGAAAATCCCCCAAAATACGGGAACCAACTCCGGGATTAATGGACGCTGAACAGCCCTTTCCCACCCCACCCGCCTAACCGGCGTTAGGTCGCTGGTGGTATCTCGACCAAAAGTCATGAGATTAGTAGAACAAATGGGCAAGCCAGCCCATGCGGACGACATATCGCAATTATTGATCATCTTAAACAACAAAGAAGGACTAGTTTTAGCACCGCTAGGCAAAACCGGCCAAAGCGACCAATCCAACTTTTCTTCTTCCATCTCCGTAGACGAAGGAAGCTTGATTCTCCAAATGGAGTTTTTGCAGGAGCGCTGGCATTTTAAAGGGTACACATCACTTTCCTCCCGCGGAAAGCTTACAGTTTTTCGTTTGCCCGAACTTAATATGGCCTGGCAAGTATTTATGGCCTTGAAACCAGAACGAAGAACTAGATTACGAATATGGCGGTTCGTCGGAGGCCGGTCGGATTTACCATCCCCTCCCTTGAACCTCGCCGTTTCGGACTGACGAGGAGGCTTAAATCTGGATCCCCAATCATCCCCCCGCCATAGATTCCTAAGACAAGCAGCGAGTAGCACCATAATCAGAGCGAACACCAAATCCCCGATCTCCCTCCAGCGATGAAGGAGAGAGGGGAGAGCGTCGAACATTTTTTTTAATTATCAGCAACATTCACATCTCCAACCGATGGGCTTAAGCCCAACCAAAATATAGTTCTTAGTGAACATACATATAATTTCCCTTTATATATATATATATATATATATATATATTAATATGGTGGGTAAAACTACAATGTCGATGGCTAGTGATTGACATGTGGTCACGAAGTTGATTTCGCACGATAATACCATCTTAAAAGGGTACATCTTGTCATAATATGTTTTTTTTTACAGATTCTTGCTTCAAAATTTGGAATTATTCGTGAAAATTTTCACGATTAGCAAGTACAAATTATCACAGTATACTACACCAAGACGAGTTTATATATTTATCATGACCTTTACAACTAAACACACTACAGGAAAATTCACCTTCAATCACGGGATTTCCCGTGACTGAACAGCCGATTCCATTGACGGAAAGATTTTGTCACGGTATATTCCTGTATCAAGCGTATCCGTGATCAAAGATCAACTGTCACTTGAAATCCCATGACAGTGAAAATACAATAACGGGAGATACCCCATGACAAAAGATCTATTTTGTCACGGTAATTCCCGTGATTTAAATTTAAACACCGGAAAATTACCGGGACTAAATTATAAAATAGCCACAGGATTACCCGTGACTAATTGGGTTATTTGACACTAGATTTCACTAGCATCCAGAGGAATGCTTTCTGTGGTTATGATGTCCTAATGAGCAATATTTTAATATTTAATATTAAGATCAAGGCCAATTCATTAAACAATAATAATGTTGTATATGAATGCATTTCCAATCACACTAGCACAGGACCCGGCCCGTTGGCCAGAAGAATTTTGTCGAGAAATATGATATATAATAATGAATATATAATAGAGGATTTGAAATGCACAAAATGATTGTTTTCTAACTTAGTTATCCACATAACTTTTTTGAAAGTGATCCAACTATGCATAATATGTCTAGACCTCCATGAAAAGAGAAAAATATAATATAAGCATTACTTATAATTATTGAATGAAAAAAGAAATAAATATAACTAATTATCATCCATTACTTAATTAAACCTTTAAGATGAAAGATAATGTCTCTCATAGAGTTTAGTATGTCCTTTAAGTTTTTCCCAATAGTGAGCATTCTTTTTTACCACACTATTGATAATGAATCTGAAGTTGCTTGATTTGAAATATATATAGGATAAGATGCTAAATTGTCGCTAATAGTTGGAGAATGTGTTGTGTATGGATTTCCAAAATTATTCTCAAATCGTAGACATGTTTAGCACCAATGTAGTAATTTTCATGCAGAAAATATTTTTTTCATGAAATAATTCAATAAATAAAAACCTATGAAAATCATATTACATGAAATATATAGTACTCATTAAGTTGATGAATGAGCAAGGGTATAAGTAACATAGATCTATTTTAAAAATATAGAAGTTGCAAAGTGTCTTTTGGGTTGAATAAGATCGCATATTCTCATTATCGCTAACTGACTTATGTTTTTTTGCAATAGATAGTTCAAAATGTGCCTTAAAACTTCTGTTTCCACCAGTGTAAAAGGATTGTTTGAACCAAATGATTACAATAGTATAAAAAAAAATTGACAGCAGAGTATTTTATACTGAATCATAATTTAACTGTGGTTC
The DNA here is from genome assembly GCA_964030455.1 of Linum trigynum. NCBI lineage: Eukaryota > Viridiplantae > Streptophyta > Magnoliopsida > Malpighiales > Linaceae > Linum > Linum trigynum. The sequence goes on from OZ034814.1 coordinate 12,678,968, forward strand.
AACCGTTTCATATTGTTAAATATCACCTATCGATTTAGCCTATGGTGTGAAGTTTTATGGTCGAACCGCCAGTATGTACGATCTTTCAATTCAAACTTTAAATAAAAAAACCACTAAAATATTGGCATGATCAAATACCCTTAAATCTCATAAATTACCATAATCGTATTAAGGAAAAAATCATCCAAATGATAATACTGATTTAGGATTTTATGGGGTCATTTGGAAGTTGCGATTGTTAAATAGATATTGTGTTGTGAATGCATGTATAATATTATATATGTATTGTCGGATTAGATGTATTGTGTGTGTCACATAAGCTAAAAGTTTAGACAAAACAATTCCAACTAAACTATCTCAACAATAACAACTAAAATTTGAGATTTAACAATACTCATTTTGATTGATAGTTTCGGTCACATCACAGATGTAATCTATGTATTGGTTCTACTAAAAAATATAAAAAATGATGAATTCTAAGCAATACATGTATAGTAAATCTCAACAAAACAATCGCAACTTTCAAACGACCCCTTAATCGAAATGAAAAAAATCTATCGAATATAATGTCATCTCCTAAAATATATCAAAACTCAACAGGGCAAAGAACACCCACTAAGCAAAGCAGAAGGACAATTATTTCACACTACCTCATTTCCCCCCTCGTTTGAATATGTTCTCTCACTCTCTCTCATGCCTCGTTCACTTGCCATTTTGTTTTCTGTTTTTTGCTGTGACAACAAAAATAAAATAAAAACAAATTGTAAGAAATGTGTTCACTTGCAATTTCATTATCGTTGGAAAAAATCATGGGGAATAAAATAGGCAATTGGGCGGAAACAATAAAACATCCTTTGCTGGAAAATGAGAGACGAATTTCCTCCCGTTGCCCATTGGGTTATGACCTCATTCCTTTTAATGAGCTCAGCGTTCGAATCCCTTTGCCACATTTTTCTCTCCTTTTGTTCACTTAGACCAACGACGTCGTTTTGCTAACCCCAGCTCCCATCATTCTTCTCCCAGCCTCCCCCAAACTCGACCTCCCCATCGAACGAAGCTGCTACAGTTCGCCTCTTCTTTCTCTAGCGGAGAGAGAGAAGATCGATCCCACGAACTCCTTCTCTAGTCGACGAAGCTCCAGCGGCGAAGGACGGGTTTGCTTTGTGATGCCAGCAGGTATTACCCTTCCACCGCTAAGTTAATCATTCTCAAAGGCTTAGATCCTCGAGGTCATATCAACAGAGGTGTGGATTAGGATGGATGAGACAGTGATGGCTACACTTGCCCAGCGGGTCGTCGATAATCCTCTTTGTTTTTCCATCTCTCTCTCTCTCTCTCTCTCTCTCTCTCTCTCTCTCTCTTTGAGCTTTGTATCTCACCACTCTCCCCCTTTCCTTCCTCTTTCTTCCCACCGCCTGAAATTGAGAGAAACCTAGAAACATCCCAATTACTTATCCAATTTTGCATTCGAAATGCTTCTTCTCCATTCACAATCGATAGTGTGAATCAGAGGACCTGAAACCTGGCGACCAAATGGCCGCTTATTCCTCTCAAATGGCGCATTTCTCCATAAAACATGAGTGCACCAATATAGACTATGTGGTGTTCGCACTTGTGCGCGAGCGCTTGAAGTTTAAGTCAGGTGTGACCCATGAAACATTCATACTTGTATAGGGTCGATCCATATACATTGTCTTCATTGTATGCTCTAACTGTGTCATGCTAGCTCGATCATGTGTCTGCGTATAGTTACATGCATTCTAATAATTAAGTTTTTACCTATTCACAACACCAAGATAAAAACAATCATAAATGTTAAAATCACTCTCAGGCCACGAAATTTAAAAGAACACTCTCATTTTCCAATTTTATCATTATATTATGTATAGATTTGTCACAAAAAAATGTTATACTCGTTACAAAGGTCCATGTTTTGGTTACACTTCTGTAGTTTGTCTAAACTAAACTACACATACAATTTAATATTAATTTTTGAATCAATACTACTTGAGTTCCGATTTCAGAACTAATCTCATTCTATAAAATATAAATAACTTAAAGATAAAATATAAATATAGAAGCAACATCACCAAACATATTCCTAGAGTTTAATCAAAGAAATAACAATAGATATAATGTAGCCTAGTTGGTTATAATGCTCTTTCTTCATTTAATTGATCCAGGTTCGAACTCCAATGATAACATTTTTAATATATAAAGATAAAGTGGGTGCAATGACAAAAATGACCTTCCTACAATCACTCTCAGGCCACGAAATTTGAAATGAGAGAATTCCAACCCATGTTTTGCCTTTATATATCTTGTAGTGTTATGTTCAAGAACATAGAGCTTCGAGATATAATACTTAGTTATTTATATATCTTGTAGTGTTATGTTCAAGAACATAGAGCTTCGAGATATAATACTTAGTTGTAACTAGAAAGTATAAATGTAAGAACTTTTCAGAACCAAATCTTTTTGCAATCCATCCACGACTCTCTACACGCTGCAAAAAGTGTAACAAAACAAGGGAGAAATGGTAAGACATGGGTTGTCAATCAATTTGACTTGATAAGAATCATGAAATTTCATTTCAAAAACGTAAAGCTGCAAACAAAGTGTAGGTAAAATAACATTATCTGCAACTTACCATCATTAATCGAAGTTAACCTGCTTATAGGTTCATGTTCTGATAAAGAATTGCATCTGGTTGCTCTTACTGAGAGTAGCAGTGATTCACCTAATTAAAGAAGCAAATAAACTGAGAGTTAAAATGGTCATCATGGCAAGATCGACATCTGATGGACGATCGGTTCGTCCATCGCGTAATCGTACGAACTAAAACTAAAATAAACTGAAATACTGATTTATTCTTCTTTGATTGATTAAAACGTAGAGACAAAGTACATATTTATACGGAATAATCCTACAAACCTTTCCCTCCCAAACAAGGTAAACTAATCCTAGACCAACTCCTAAACAATAACTTCCTTAACAAGAAATAATAATACCAAATAACCAAAAGAATATCCTAAATTAACAATAACAATAATAATAATGAAAAATAGCTTAATGGCCTAGACGGCTGAAAACGTGTACTCATCAACATCACTTATCACCCCAATTCCTTGAAGAAACTCCCGCAACATGAACACCCAAAAAGGCTACAGAACAGCAACAAGCCTTGATTGACATATCCAAAACTAATCATTTCTTACTAGTTCACAGGAGTTACATGTGTCAAAGACGGAGTTGAACTGCTGGGGAGAGCATCGACTGCCACTTTCGCACAAACTGCTCTCACAGAATCACTTCAGAAGTAAGAGTTGTCTCCCTGAGTGAAAATATGGGGTGATGTAGTCGAATATGCAGATCTTGCATCCATAGAACCAAACACAGAGGAGCACCAAAAAAATAGTACGAAAGCAAGATAGAGATAGACACAAAACCAAACAGAAAAAATCACAACACAAAACCAAACCTGATGTCGGTAGATGGTATACTTTGAATCTTTCTGACACAGACAAAATCACAACATAAACCTAGAAAGCAGACAAAGGTCAAGCTTATTGGATGATTAGCAGAGCAAAAACCTTAACCGCCAATCTCGGCTGCATCTAAGCCCACTAATCGTAGACACTAACTAAGGATTCCAACAAACTAGAACAAGCTCTTAAACACATTAACTGTATTGACTTTTACCTGACAACCCAAAACCAGCAGCGCACATGACCGACGACAACAATGAGCTGCTGCTCCAAACCCGATCTTAAAATGAAAGGAAAATCTCCCAGGCATATAATCTTTGCAGGCTTGTTCCTTTCATGTACTTTGTTCGTTCCATGTAAACCATGGTTTTAAACCTGCTATTCCCCTCAAACTGATGAGAAGTAACTAATTGCTCAAACCTTCTACTCCAACAATAGTTCCTTGGAAGCTAGGAGAATCTAATAATGAAAAAAAGAAGAGAAACTTTTGCTTCTCACTCGCATACTTACTCGCTCTTGAGCTGTGGCATAAAACCTCTGTAGCAAGAAAGCCTTTGGGTCCATTAATCCAGAGAGTCTTCCAATTCCTAGGAACAGAGAGACCTTCACGCATCACAAATTTAGAGGGAATCACAAGATGCAAGGTATTAAGTGAATCTATTTACACTAACCAATTCTGAGCTGAGCAAATTCTTTGTTCCCTCGAAAGTAGATCACACTCTTCAAACTATAACAAAAGCGAATGGATAACAATCAAGCACAAGAGCGAATCGGACCATAATAGAACCCCAAATAGATAGATCTAATTGAAGCATAGACAGAGCTAGAAACCAAACCATAACAACAACCAAGGCAAGCTAAAGTGAGAACAAGAGAGGAAGCGAGAGGGAAGATGCGGGGATGGATAATGAGGGAGGAGGCAGAGCTGAAGTGAGGAAGATGAGGGGTCGGGGAGTCGATGATTGCATGGTCACCTTTGGTTTCCCGTTTCATGCCCGATTCTATGAAATCGAAAAGCGTTGTTGTAGAACTGGATTGAGAATCTTTCTCTCCTTCTTCCTGTTTCTTTTGCCAGACGACTTCTCCCTTCTTCTTCAGTCGTCTTCCATCAATAGCAGCAAACGAGATGCTTTCTGGGTTCTTCTCCTATCGAGTTCGGATAGGATTTTTTCTTTCTAATAAAAGCTCGATCGGATTTGGAGCGAGAGTATGGTCGGAACGGTGGGGAACAGAGGCAAACTTTGGTGGAATTGGAGGGAATGGTTTCGATTTACGGCAGATTGATGGGAGGCGAGGGATGGCGGAGGGTTGGCGGTGGAGGAAGACCATGAGGGAGCTTTGGGGAGACGAAAAGGTGAAGCTACTTTTCTGTATTGCATCTACAGGAAACGCCAATCCACATCATTCAGGTAAGAGTGTGCTCAAGCAAAAGCACTCCCACCAGCGCACGTACCTGCTTTGGGTAGCGCTTCCGGATTTGATTCTGGAAAAGTCTTCACCTCCAACATATCATGCACGGCCTTACAGCCTTCCACAGCCCCATCCTTCTTCTCTTACGTTCCAAGTAGGAGAGAATGTGGTTTCCTGGAAATCTGATTTTATTATTCCTTGCATTGGCCAGGTGAACGCAATGTCGCATGTGACGGATGATCAAATCGTTCAATTCTCAATGGAAGAAGTTCAATCGACCACTTTTAGGGCGTCTCGGTCCTTGCTCGGGCGGGTCTTCACAGACAGCAAACTCTCTACGGCCGAGCTTCGAGAGGCTGTTGATGTTGCGTGGCAATGCAAGGATCAAGTCAGGGTGTCGGAAGCTCGATTCGGCCTGTTCGAGTTTGCTCTCCCATGTGAGGCCTCAAAGATTTGGGTCCTGAAAAGGACACCATGGGTGGTGAAAGACAAAATCATTCACCTAACAACATGGACGCAGCACGTCACCAAACGGCTTGCGGATGACCTGTCAATAGTTCCATTCCGTGTCCAATTGTGGGACGTCCCGACTGACTGCTGCACCCATCAATTTGGGCGCAAAATGGACGATGCTAAGATCGGCAAAGTCCTGGAAGCTGGTGTGTTCGCCTGCCAAGACACTGATATTGGGTTTGTCAAGGTAAAGGCGTTAATTGACTTCACCAAACCTCTGCGATCGCGAATTATGGCGACGAGTGATGAAACGGATGCTTTTTGGGTGAATTTGAAGTACGAATACCTCCCAAGTTTTTGCTTCCAATGTGGGCGGGTTGGACACACAAACCGGTCCTGCAAATTCGATCCTCCCGCTAGGAAGGAGAACTACGGTCCTCACATGTGCACGAAGAAGGTGGGGATCAAAATTTTTGATGAGGTGGATGACAGGCCGTCGTTTCGAGGCCCTCCAAAGACGGTGTGGGTCAACAAGGCCCGGGCCAACGCGAAGCCCATGATCACTCTCCCAGCCCACCGAGAAAAGGCTACTGAGTCACACTTGGAGATTCCAAAGAGAGTCCGGTTGGAGGAGCCCATAAAACTGGCCCATCACTCGAATGCTGGGAGGAAGCCCGATCGCCATACGAAGAGCCCAAGGGGTTTTCCGGTCAGTCGTGCTCCAAAAATTGCTCAATTCCAGGGACAGCAGAGAACGGGTACTAATGCGCCAAGGGCCGCCTCGAGAGATGCTGCTTCTGATCGAAGGCGGGAGGAGATGGCGGCTGATCGTGATCAGTTAGTGACTGGCGCCCGCAAATCCTCTCGGCGCTCTGGTCATCAGTCCAAGAAACAGGTGCGGTATCCTCAAGAGCCCCGAAAATCAGTCCCGATGACGGTGGAAGATCGCCTGGCTCGGAATCCTGTTCGTCCGACGCGGCGCCGTCGGCTACTACTGCAAGAGGAGGAGGAAGACACCCAGATGCTGCCAATCCAGAAGCGTGCCCCAACTCGCCGGCTCTTACGTGGCACTCATAATGTTTCGGCCGCTGAGAAAGGGAAGGGCAAATTAATCGAGGTCCCTCTCCCAGCTCAGGATAATGACCATCGTGAAGCCAGACTGGCAGCTCCACGTCCCCAGCCCTCGGCGCAACAGCAATCTTCGCCTCGGCGATCGCCAGCTGGGATTGGTGCCCCTCCTGGATCCCAGCATGGGGGGCTGACACGATCACACATGATGCAGATTCTGGCGGAGGATTCAGAGGAGGAATGGATACCTGAATTCAAGAATGAGGAGGCGGCTGATGGGACCCAATCTAGCTGGTGAAAGACTCGCGGGTCAGGCCTGTTCAGACTCTGATGAGACATTGTCTGATCTTGGGGGTACTAGCCCAATCTCACCATCGAGAAATCATCCCTATGAGCTGCGCCGCCGGACGGGCCATGTTCGTGAGGTGGTGGCCATTTTTGAAAATGATGGCCTAGCCAAAGGGGAAGTCAATGATTTCCGCAAAGAGAAACCCAATCAATAAGGGACAAATTTGCCTCCTTGCTCCCCACGTGAGGATGAGGCCACCATGGTGATGAAGCTGAATGAATATGGTACCAATATGAATGGGGCTATGACAGGGGGAAGGAAGAGGGATCTAATGGACGCGATAGGGGCCCTGGATGAAAGCCACTCTCCAAAGCGTCAATTTGTGGAGGAAACAGCTGATGAAGAAGAAAAGGTGGAGGAAGCCAGCCTGGAGTGGCCCCAAGGGGATAAATGAGGCTATTGTCCTGGAATGTGCGGGGAATTGGACCATCCCTCACATTCCAAACTGTTGTAGGACTAATTCGGTCGAATAATCCAGAGGTCGTCTTCTTTTCGGAAACTCGATCCTCTCGGAAAGTTGTCTCCCGCCGTATGCGGGGTTTGGGTTTTGAGTCTTCTCGTTGTTTTTTTGTTGATGCGATTAATGCATCGGGTGGTCTTGTAGTAGGTTGGTCCCCCGGAGTTGCTACTTCGGTGTTGTTTCATTCGGAATTTTCCATTGTTCTTCAAATTAATGAGATGAACTTTTCTTATGTCGTGGTCTGCGTTTATATTAGTTGTTTGGAACCAATAAGAGTCTCCCAATTGGCTCAACTCCGTACCATCTGTGACGATATCCATTTACCCTTTGTGGTTATCGGCGACTTTAATGTGACTCTGAATGCAAGTGAGAAGGATGGGGGCAATCCGTGGTGTGCTAACCATTCTGTTGATCTCCGAAATTTTGTCCGTGACTTGGGTCTTCATGACCCTGGGTTCCAAGGGGACCCGTTCACTTGGACGAATCGTCGCATGGGTTCTGCTTGCATTCGGGAGAGACTGGACAGAGCTCTGTGTTCGCAGCCCTGGGTTGACCTCTTCCCCGATACTCTGGTAAAGCATTTTACAGACCAAGGTTCTGACCATCGTGCTTTGCTCCTATCGGATAAACCCTTTGTTCGGAATTGTAGACCTCTCTTTCGTTTTGATGCCCGCTGGGCTAAGAATCCGGAGGTCCGAGCTATGGTCTCTTATGTTTGGCAAGAGGAAATCCAGGGTAATCCCATGTACCAACTCTGGGAAAGATTGAAAAGGCTCCGCCACTTGCTCTATGATTGGAGTAGGGCTGGCACGACCAATTCACTGCGTAATATCAAAACGCTGCAGTTAGAACTTGACAGAGCCAAGGCAATCCAACCCATTAACTGGGATGAAGTGCGCGATTTGGAAATTGAACTGAACCGGCAATGGGAGGCGGAAGAGGAATATTGGCAGCAAAAGTCGAGGGTCCACTGGTTAAAAAAAGGGGATAGGAATACCTCTTACTTCCATACGGTGACACGAACGAGACGGAAACGTAACTTTGTCGTCGGACTTCGTAATAACCACGATGAATGGGTTACGGATGAGAGAGGGAAGGCCGATATAGCCACTGATTTCTATCGTCACCTCTTCACGTCTGATAACCACATTAGCGACATGGAAGCTAGGGTGGCAGACCTTCCAATTCCTCGTAAAGTGACTCCTGAAATGAATGCTGTTTTGACAGCAGATGTCCTCCCTAATGAGGTCCGCCAAACTGTGTTTGCTATGGGCTCTAAGCAAGCTCCAGGGTCTGATGGTTTTACTGGGAAATTTTTTAAGTCCTATTGGGATATAGTGGGCGACTCTGTCATTGCAGCTATTTGTTCATTTTTTAGGACTAATAAACTCCTTCGAAGTTTTAACCATACCTGGCTCACTTTGATCCCTAAAGTGGACAATGTTGAGAATATGACCCAACTCCGCCCAATAAGTCTGTGCCAGTTTGTGTATAAAATAATCACTAAACTTATGTCGGAGAGGTTAGCTTGCTTTCTGCCTCAGATCATCTCCGAGGGGCAAAATGCTTTCATCAGGGAAAGACAGATTGTGGAAAACATTCTGCTAGGGAATGAACTAATGCACTATCTTAAAATCAAAAACCGTGGTAAGAAGGGATACATGGCTCTAAAGGTTGACATGGAAAAGGCCTATGACAGAGTCGAATGGTCCTTTCTTATGGCGGTTTTGGAAAAGTTAGGCTTTAGTGCTACCTGGCGACGGTGGGTCCATGAATGTCTTACTTCCACCTCTTTCTCAGTCCTCATGAATGGCACGCCCTCTGGTTACTTCTCCCCCTCTAGGGGACTTCGTCAAGGAGATCTGTTGTCCTCGCTCCTGTTTGTTATTTGCACGGAAGGGTTTGCGGCGCTTCTGCGAAGAGCGATTGATGAGGATAAGTTAAGGAGTGAAGGTCGCTCCCCGAGCCCCCAGGATCTCCCATCTTTTCTTTGCGGATGATTCCTATCTTTTCCTCCGTGGCTCTCTCCAGGAATGTGAGAACCTCATTGAGGTGCTTAATGAGTATGAGGAATTAAGTGGCCAAAGGGTTAATCTGGCCAAGTCGGCAGTATGCTTCAGCAAGAATGTTTCCCCGGCGGACCAGGAATTTCTGGCCCAGGTCTTGGGTGTAGGCGCTGTGGGGGTGCACGACAAATATCTTGGGCTTCCTTCTCTAATTGCTCAGTCTAAAATGGCTACATTCCGTTTTCTGGAGGCCAAACTACTAGAGCGCTTACAAGGTTGGAAGCAAAGGACGCTCTCTTGGGCTGCTAAAGAGACATTGATAAAATCCATAGCCTTGGCCCTCCCTTTACATGTGATGTCATGCTTCAAGCTTCCCCTATCGCTTTGTCGCCTCCTTGATCGTCATGTGGCTAGATTCTGGTGGGGGGAGACAGAAGGGAACCCTCGAGTTCGATGGATTTCCTGGCGTAATATGTGCCGCAGTAAACATGATGGCGGAATGGGTTTCCGTCGCTTTGAGCATTTTAATCAAGCCCTTCTCGCTAAGATTGGGTGGAATATCTTGACGGATCCCCATTCACTGTTGGCTAAAGTGTATAAAGGGAAATATTTCCCCTTGGGGGAGTTTCTAACCGCGACTGCTCGCTCTCGCCCATCTTGGGGGTGGCAAAGTATCCTTTATGGTCGTCAGCTGTTGGTTAAGGGGCTACGGTGGCAGATTGGGAATGGGCAGCTGGCTCCCATGTTAAGTTCTAGCTGGGTCCCTGCGTTACACCCACAACCCCCAATCCCCAACCCAATCGTGCTACCAGGGGAAAGTGATCCTAAGGTTGAGGAAGTTCTGGCTCTCGGGGGCGGTCGATGGTGTGATGCCAAATTATCTCGTTGGTTTGATCCTTCCACTTGTAGGGCAATCAAAGCCATCCCTCTACCCCGGCAAGATATTTCAGATAAGCTGGTTTGGCATGGTACCAGTGATGGGGTGTTCACTGTCAAATCGGCCTATCACCTCGCTGTTGCTCTAGATAAGCACAAGGGGCATTGGCGAGCCTCGGTGAGTTGGATGGACCGCCCTAGCTGGATTCATTTATGGGATGCTAATATCCAACCTAAGCTGAAAGTTTTCTTGTGGCAAATCTTCCAACGTATCCTCCCAACGACAGAAGTTCTGATTGAAAGGAAGATTCAGGTGCTTCCCAGATGTCCAGTCTGCTGGGCTGACACAGAAACAATGGAACATTTGTTTTTGGAGTGTCCGGTCTCGAAGGCATTATGGGATCACACTGGGCTTGCCTATCTTGGTCAGGGGCTGCCTAAGCATACGTTCCCTCTCTTCCTGAAAAAGTTGATGGGTTTGATCCATCAACAGGATCTGTTCATCGCGGTGGTGGCGGTGCTGTGGAGGATTTGGCGGTCAAGAAATTGGGTTGTCTTTGAGGGTAAACAATTTGGAATCCCGGCCCTCCTGCGGCAGTTTCATCAGCAATACCAGGAATGGGTTAATCTATCACCGACAGGGGTGCCTAGGCTTTCCACTCCTCTGACTAAGCCCATTGTAGGGGGTCATCCCTCTGGGGTGGTGTGTCAGTGGGATGGGGCTACTAGGCGAGGCTCGCATTCAGCTGGTAGTATGATTATCAGGGATCCGGGAGGACAGGTGCTGTTGGTTCAGGGGGTTCAGTTTGATGGAGTGGATGATCCCATAGTCATCGAATCGCTGGTGCTGAGGGAGGCGATTATCTAGTGTTTATCTCTTGGGTTCTCGGTGGTTTGCTTTGAAGGAGATGCCAAGGTGGTTATCGATAAGATCAATCAAGCAAGCACTCGGGATAATCAGATTGGAGCCATTCTGGAAGAGATCGTGGGGTTTTTTGCGCTGCATTCAGGGCTTAGTGTGCGATTTGTAGGCCGGAGTAGTAATAGGGTAGCCCATTTGGTGGCTAGAAGGGCCCTTTCTTTGTACCCGGCCTCATGTCGCAATTTTGATTTCGCTGGCTGGTTAAACTCCAGGATGTAATGATCTTTGTTCAATCTATATATGATTATCTTTTGTCAAAAAAAAAAAAATTGGTAAAGTTGAGTTAAAAGAAGAGGGAAACTGTACCAGGTAGGGCGCCTTTTAGCGTCCCATTTTTTTACCAAAAAAAAGAAGAGGGAAAATAATAATAAATATAATGAGGGCGGGCAAACTTAGTTTTAACTCTCGCCTAGTTGCCTATCATGTTTTCACTCCAGCAACCAACCGTCACGGGATAGCTACCCACATTGTTGTTATCAAGCACAAGTCACAGGAATTTCCTTCCCATGACAAATAGTTTACTTTTGATAATGGGAGTGTACTCGTAGCAAAAAATTTCCATGACTGAAGGTGCATTTTCTTGTAGTGACACGAATTTGCTATTACAATAATATTATCGTGACTAAACCATTAAAACATGGGAAACACAATCTCAAACACAGAATCTCTTACTATTGAACAACTTGAGAGTTGAGAGGATATTTCATGACTAAAATAAGGTGCTTATTCAAATGACTAAATGCCTCTTAAGGAAGGTGGAGGTCAATGGTTGGTTTGGTTTGAAAGTTACGTTTTTTTATACTATAAGAGACGAGTTTATTTTGATTCGAGTTTAATTCGAGTGATTCAGCAATTTAATAGACAAATTTAGCATCTGTCTGACATGTCATAAAAAAAGTAACGGTGTTAACGGAATCTGACAAAATTAATGATGATGAAACATGAAATGATAATTTAATCAATTAAATTTTGGGCAAATACCACTACAACATCCGAACTATCAAACAAATGCCACTTGTGTCATATTGTATCAAATATTCCATTCATGTCCTCAACTATGATACTTTGTGTCATTCGTATCCTGTCAATTTCGTTGACTGTTAAAGATAAAGGTTGACCAAACGGTGTTTAATGCGAAGTTGACGTTTGTCGGCGTGACAAAAAATGTGACAGCCACATAGATGCCACGTCATTGACACCTCATACTTTACATTCAAAATTAAATAAAAAATATTATTAAAAAACTCAAAAAATGTAAACTCAACATTAATGAAAAATTTGACTTTGCACTTTCCCTTTCTTCTTCTTCCTCTGCCATCTCCTTCTTCTCTTGGCCTTCCCTCGCCATCCCCCAGTTCGACGAAATCTCCGGCATAGAATCGAATCCAATAAGCAAAGCAAGCGACAGAAAGGAAAATGAATGACAAAAAATTTGGAAATTGAGTTCCTTTTTGTCGATCTACGACATCAATCGAATCCAATAGATGTTCCAATCATCATAAACGAAGCTGGGGCTGGGATGTGTAGTAGATTTGGATTCTGGATGACGAACGACGACACCGACCCTTCGTTTCCTCCTGACGCAAGAGGGTCGAGAAGTAGATCGTGGCGACTCCGATCTTTTGCTCTGGTTCAGATATAGAACGGGTTGTGGCAATGGTGACGGTGATGCAACAAGGTGGTCTCTAGCAGTCACGGTCACGACAATGCAGAGAGACCAATTTCAAGAAACTTAGCAGATCCACAAAACTTTCAGTTCACCCATTCTTAATTTCGTCGCCGCTCTGAACAGGGTAATGAGTTTCACCGATGATGGCGACATGATGGAGGAGGGTTTCACCAGCGATGTTGAAGATCTGACAGCGACGGAGTGGCGACGAAATTTGGTATCACCGCTAGCATCGACAAACATGAGATATGAATGGCCATTGTGATGAAAATGTATGCGACCATAAGGGTTGAAGTTGAGTGAGGAGAGGGCAGGGTCGACGGCCGCGGAGTGGGAGGGTTGTGGTGGTGGAGGATTGGGTCAGGTAAGAAGAAGGGGCAGAGCAGGCTCGGGAGGGGGATTGGGTAGATGAGATTGTGAATTTTTTTTTTGCTTTTTGTTTTTGTAATTGTTATTTAATTATTTAAAAATAACACGTCAGATGTCACGTCAACGGTGACTGGATTTCTGTTAAATACTAACAGTCAACGCCGGTCAACAATAACGAAATAATAGTTCAGGACAGAAATAGAATATTGAAAAGAATAGTACACAAGTAGCATTTTTGTCATAATTCTAATGTTGTAGTGGTATTAGCCCTTCAATTTTTTAGAGATAACATGGAGATGAGAATATTCAACATACCAACAAACAATATTTACAAACATGGAATAAATCCGTTATAAAAAAAAAACATGGAATAAATCCAGTGACTTGAGCCTTTGGTTTTGCATAGTGTTTTCATCACCCTCATGGTTAAGAGTCTGGGGTCCCGGCCCAGAGCTATTGGTCCTTTCCATGCTCCATTGGAAACCTTCTGAAGTCTGAACTGGTAACCTCTGGCCCAATAACTTCTCTTTCTGGGCTCGTAGCATTCCATCTTCTTGGGCTTCAACAGTAATCTCTCGACTCTCATTTACCCTAATTTCCTCCACATTCCTTCTCAAACTCCCACCGTCCCACGCCACACTTGATTCTTCCGCTATAAATTCCCCAACTCGCGAAACCCTAATTACAATAGCGGAAGCAGCATCGTCAGACGTCAATTCATCTCTTGCTCGCTCATATACTCTTCTCTATCCTCTGTTTTATTAAGTTGATCCGATTTTGTGTGTTTTTCTTCTGTTTGAATCGCTTCTATAGGCGTTGCGTTCCTCGATTGGCCAATTCTAAATCCCAAGTTGGAACGTGTCAACGGAAGCGTAGATTTACTTGCAATCTCCAATTTTCGATTCTTCGATCTGCGCCCCTTTGTTTTCAATCAGGGCGTAGACTTCATTGGATTGCTGATATCTCCCTTGCAATGCGTTTTTGTTCATTCGTAAGTTTTGTTTTTATTTTCTGGGTTGCTTCTTTTGGTGAACCTCTCCAATTCTAAAATGGAGATGTTCTAGTTTCCGAAGCATAGATTGAATGCTTGTTCATGCCAGTATTAAACAACGCAGCGCTTTGATTTTCTCTAAATCTCTACTGCTCTGCGTTACCTGTCTCCTGGTACACTTCCACTCATTCAGTCTTTTAACTCTTTCCGGTTTGAATTTTTTTCCTGGATCTGGTATTTGACCAAAATTTGCAGCTTTGATCTTGTTATTGCTCATTGATTCATGGTTCTTTTACCAAGCAATAAACAAAACAGGGGAAAATGTTCTGATTTGTCATGTACTTTGTGATGTTATTTGATCTGCGATTGACGGAAAGTTTGCAGCTTTGGAACTCAATGTAGATTAGGGGATGTTAATGGAGATGTATAACAAATACAGTATACTCTGATGAAGAACGGAACAAGTGAAATTGCTCGGCTATTCATGCTTCTTTTACCAAGCAACAGACAAAACAGGGGAAAATGCTTTGCTTTTCATGTACTTTGTGATGTTTATTTGATCTGGGATCGACGTAAAGTTTGCAGCTTTGGAACTCTATTCAGATTAGGAGCCGAGAAAACTGTTAATGGTGAATCCATAACAAACAAAGTATACTCTGATTAAAATCGGAATGACGGATAATGAATACAGCTGAGGAACCAATAACCCAATTCTGCAAAGGGAAACAGTAAAATAGTACAAACCACACACTAGCAGTGAAAAATGAATACTTTGAGGCACCAGGAAGTCAGAAACCCATTATAGAAATTGGACTTAGCTTCAAACGTGACAGGAAAAAGATACTGTCAAACTGATTTTGCTCAATCAGTGCAGCAACGGTACATGATGAACTTCTCCATGGGACGGCCACACTCAGCACAGACAACCCTATCAGGGATACTCCCAGTGCTTCCAGGCAGGATCAAACGGTTGCAATGGTGTGGAGTATGCAAGCCAAGCAGGTAATCATTCAGCGCGGGAACAAACCCTTTCTCCTGAGCAAGTTCCTTCCACTCGTCAAATTCCATGAAGCTCTTCAGTATGGTCTCCCCCTTCGCCTTGGTCATCTCTGCCGATGCCCTGCTAACCACGGCCCACCCTTGCTCGCTGCCGTCGAAGCTCAGCATCGTCACGATCTCCTGCATGATTGCGTCGTTCTCCACGGTCCTGTTGTGCTGGACCTTGGAGTGCCACATGCTCTCGAGCCTCACCCAGAAGAACCAGATGAGGGTGAGGTCCGGGAGCACGTGGCTCAGGCTCTCGGATTGTACCATGACGTTGTTCTTCCTCACTTTCTCTTTCGGGCTGCTCTTCCCGACGTACAGCATTTCCATGGTGATTCCTGCTGCTCGAGCCACTGCTTGCGCTGTTGTGGTGAACTTCCTGATCCAGTCCATGTCCTCACCTCCATACAAGCAAATGAATTTCCCCTGAGCTATCTGTAGTACAGAAAAGCCAATGACTCATGATTCACGCGACTTATGACTGCGAACAACCATCTCAAGTTTTCTGAATTGAAATGGATGGAAATGAGATTGATTGCATACCCAAGAGAGGATGACAGGATCAATAGCATCGGCGAGAAGCTCGAGCCTCCAGGACTCTTCCTTCCACAGAGCTTCCTCTCTAGCACTAGTGAAAGGGAAAGCCAAGCTACCCCAAATCCACATCATGTGGAGGGCATTTGGGTTCACAACTTTCCCCTGAGGGTCCAACACCACCAACAATGGCTTCTTGTTGAAGTGCCAGACTTCTTTCGTGTACCTGATTACTGCGAGATCGATCAACGAAGGGTGGTAGACGGAGTACCACGGCATCATCCCCTGAAGCCGCTCGAATGCCTTCTGCTTCTCCTCGTTCCAAGGCGTCGAACGGTCCACAACCGGCATCCACACCACCTCGTACTGGCTCTCCAGCCTCGTGGGATGCTGGCGCGCCTCGTGGTACATCTGCTCGAGCATGGAGAGTTCTTCGTGGGAGAGTTCGAGGTCGGAGATGAGGAGAAGGACGTTTTTCCTTCTCAGCACGTCCAGGCTTGCTCTTCTCTTGGTGTTGCCGTCGAAGAGTGGGAGCTGGTCGTCCTTGGCATAGATCAGCGCCCTAAGGATCTTCATGTTGTCGATGTGTACGATCTCGAAAAGCCGGATTAAGGCTTGGTATGCCTCGATGTGCCTCTTCTCGTCTGCATCGACATAACAAGGGTAATCGAACGATCAATATTCCTAGTGAAAACTATTGATCTCTTAGTCTATAACAGAATCGAATCGTGTTCGAGTAAGCAAATCAACGAACCAATATGTTGGTAACAAACAGTGAGCTGCTTCATGAGATGGCTGTGGATGTTGGTGACCTTATGAGCCATGCTAGACAACTCCCATGCCTCCGTCGTCGAAGCAATGTACCTAATTAAAGAACAAACGAACACTTTGAGATACCATTTTCTAAAGTTAAAATGTGGTATTGTTAGACACCATTATAAACTTACTCATGCCCCATGCCAATGAGGCCAATGATCTGTGTTGCACAAGCCACGATGCTTCGAATAGTCCAGTACACGGCCGTGGGGATGTGAGCAGTCGCAGTCAGCAGCTCGGGCGTGTCGTGGCTAATGTACTGCGATGGAAGCTCCTTGAACTCCACAATGCACTTGGCCACCTCCATCATGGCCCTGATCAAGTTGCTCAGGGCCTCGAACCTCGTCTTCAAGGCGTCGGCACGTTCGAGGATGTCGGGCAGTTGCTTGAGCAGTGCCACGGCTTTGGCCAGTGGGTTGGTGAGGTACAGCTGGGACACGAGCCAGAACTCGCCGTAGTTCACTGCAAATGCGGCCAGGGCTAGCACGACTTTCGCATCCCACGAGTAGCTCGAGACTATGTTGAAGATGGACATGGTCGTGGCATGTGCATCTCCTCCTCCAGAGCACTTGCAGGAGATCTGATTTCGTTATTCATCCCAAAATTTCTTTGTATAATTAGCCCATTTACAAAATGCTAACATGATCAAGTTAAAGGATATGTGATCAATTGTGTTAGGAGGATCCAATCGATCATTATTTCGGGGTAAGGTGTCCTGTTAATTTGAACATTTTAAGCTAATAATTCTAACTAGGATAAATTGGATGACTACTTTGCTAATTAGTCCAGAGTTTGATGCAGTTATATTAGAAAGTCGAATTTAGTGACCAGTTTGTTTTGTTACTATTCATGTAATTTAGCAAATGAAAAATGCCATGGATTTCTTGCGAAGGAAGTCAAATATCAACCGTCTCACGAACCTCACAGGCTATCTTGTTGATGGTGAAGGACAGAATTTCAAGGGTTTCATGGAGCCCGTTCTCCAGAACCTTGTCTTCCAAGGCATCTAGTTGTGCCTGCTGAGCTCCCTACAAAGAAATCAGGAAATTAAGTCAGCAACAGTACTACACTAACTTGGGTACCAAGCAAAATAAAAACAGAATGATCATGGAATCGAACACATTGCGAAAATGGCTCTTAAATCCGTACCGTAGGCTCACCACCAATGGCGAGCACACCAGGACGCGACCTCTGAAACACATCTTCAGCAATGTGAAGCAGAGGCTTGACAGCGAATTCCCGGCCATCTGGGGAATGAGTCGCCTGAATCTGCTTCATCATTGCACCATCGTCGGATGATGCAAACATATGCCTCTCACCCCTGCTCATCTTGTGTGGGACGACAGCCATTGCGCTTGGTCGGTATCGAGAAACTAGCTCACCGAATTCGGAGAAGTTAAGTTGCTTTTGTGGGTTTTAGCTGTGGTGGGATTTGGTTCTCAATGTTTAGAGCCTTATATATAGTTGCTGTTGATCAATGGGGAGAGTTAAATATTTGATCTTTTGGTATACCTTGCTTCTGTTGGAGGGTTTTAAGGGTGTAAAGTTTGGCTAAGGAAAGACTTATCCGTTTAGAGAATACAGTGTGTCATTAACCCTTTTGATTTGAGATGCTTTTGTTAACTGTGTGAAACATGTTGGCTTTTGATGTGCTAATCATCTTCAGCCAATTTACTTAGAACTCAAGTGACCTAGGAATCCCAACCCCCTTTGGAAAAATTTGATCTTCTTTATATAGCTGAAACTTCTTCACATTATGCAGCTCAATGCACTGTAAGTTTGATGGTAATTAAAGTAGCGTCGGCGAATCCAGATTTGAGTAGGGTGTGACGAATCTGGATTCGTTCTTGAGGATTTGAAAATTTCGACATGAATTGAATGGAAAATTGATACTGTCAACTCGACTCGAGTTGGGTGAGACGAATATCTTACCAGCTGATCCGCATGCTTGACGATGGTGCAATTATAAGGTCGAAGCAAATCGAAATGATAGTCACCTGTTCCGACCCATAACCTTAAACTCTTATCCTAATCTAAAGGTTAGATCTAGGTTATATTGTGACATATGTTTGCTTGCATCATTAAAGTGAAAAGCTGAGAAGGGTAATCATTTGATTTCTCAACTTTACAAGCTTCCTTGCTTAGTTGCAAGGTATGATATTTTGTTCCTTTATATCAAGCTTCCAATGTGTTTTACATTGTTCTTGGGAAGTGCTTTAACAAGTTGCAAATCTTTGAGCCCTTTGGAGGGCCCCATCCATGCCCAAAAGATGGAACTTGAAGGAGCCAAGACATGAAGCCAAGCAACTCAAAACAGGAAAAAGCCCACTATTCTTTTGAGATACCAACAGCTAGGCAACAGAAAAAGAAAGCCATGGGAATAAGGCACAAAGCTGCTTCACAGGCCAAAAGCAAAAATCTTCAAAATAGTGTAGTTTGCAAGATTTTTTAGTAATGAGTGTCCATAGCTCAAACTGAATGCAATTTCAGGTAAATAGTTAATTCAGATAGTAAAGAGGTAACAAATAAATCCTTGTGTAACAATGATTCCGCAGAAGGCAAAAATAAAAATGCAGAAGCAAACTGATCCAGAGTTTGCACATTCTGGGATGTTACATTACTCATTTATAGACAACATATGGCTTCATCACACGCCTACACTTCTCGCATAACATATTGCCTTTCGGTTGTTGTTGTTGGCCTTTGCCATAAGGGATCATGACAGAATGACTGCAAGGTTCTGCAGGATGCAGAATAAGAAGAGGTTTTGGGACTTGAACAGAAGCTCTAATTGCCCCTAAAAATCCTTTCTTCCCCACATTTTCTCCCCATTCATGAACCTTGCTCAGCAATTCAATCGCTTTTCTCCCTTCGAGCCTCACAATCTCTTCTGCAGTTCCTCTTCCTATAGCGATCCATCCTCCCTTGTCGTTGCCATCATCATGATGCTGCAGCAGTGCTGACACATCTTGCAGAATGTGATCAGTTCTCAACCTCCCACCTTGCTGAAGCTTTGATCTTCTCAAGCTCTCGATCCGGAGCCAAAAGAATCGGACTTTTGTGGATGACAACAAGTTTCTATGGATTGTTTGGTGGATGATGTCTGATGTCTTCCCCACATTTTCACTAATAAGGTTACTGCTTCCAACATATACCATCTCAAGCTGAATTCCACAACTCATGATTTCTCTAGCTTTGGTGTTCAGCTCATTAATCCAATCCAGGTTCTCACTTCCGTAGATGCAAATGTTTCTTCCTTCTTCCACCTGAAAGTAGTAGAATGTAGTCAAACTATGCCTCTAAAACATTGTGTTCCTACTCCTCCACTCGAGAATTTTAACTAACATTAACCATATTTACTGAAAAAGAAAAACCAGATATGGCTGAAAAGCTTACCCATTTAGCTAGCAAAGGGTCAATTTCATCAACCAGGAGTTGAAGTGTCAAATGCTTCTGCTCAGCCAAGAGCTCCTGTTCTCTCACAGCTGAGAAAGGGAATGCATTGGCTCCCCAGATCAGAACCATATCCATAGCGTTCAAATTGGTCATGGCGCCTTTCGAATCGAGTACCACCATTGCTGGGTCAGCTCTAGACTGCCATGCTAGCCTGATGAAGTTCACTACAGATGAATGGAGTTCCCATGGTCTGTTCAGTGAGTACCATGGCAATGAATTTGACAGTATGCTGAATCTCTCCCTTTCAGTTTCAGTCCAGTGATCAGATTCTGTGACCGGAACCCATACTACACGGTACTTTGCCTCAAATTCCTTGTGGTGAGGGTGGCCATAGGTCTGGTGAACAAGGAGAAGTAGTTCATCTAGTGGCAACAGTTGTGGCTTTGAGATCAGAAGTATGACCACTTTGTCTTTCAATTCAGTCACACCTAACTGTAAGAAAAAAGCAGCACAGGAAATGCAGCAAAAAAATCTTGAGACCTTTATTCTTATGAGCATTTGAGTTTATATATATGGTTTCACCTTTGATTTTGTCGAAGGTTCCTTGAGCGACAGGTTATCTTTGAGAGCCAAGAACATCTCAAGTACATCTTGATTGTCATGGTGCTCCTCCCAGAAAAGAGTTGGCAACTTCTGGTTCATCTTTAATTCTGCCAAATGTGGTCAGATTAGAAAGCTCAAACCGAGTTATGATCTTTCTAACATGATTCTTAATCCGGAATGAGTTTTAAACCTATTCGTCGATGACACAAATGCACTGGCCCACTGAGGTGATGCAAGATTCTGCTCAGCCTTGATTCCATGCTCAACATCTCCCATGCTGCAACTGCAGTTGCATTCGAGTACCTGAACAGTTTAAAAAATACATTAGCAAGTTATCAAGCAAATCTCAAGTGTCTGGTTCAGTAACCAGTTTTAGGGAAGAGAAAACATGCACTTTCTCAGGCTTCATGGCAGTGAGATCAGCAACAAGTGAGAAACAAGACAAACTGCTTCTAACAACCCAGTAAGCAGCTACATAGATGGAAAGCTTTGTAGTTCCGATGGGTTCAACATCCAGCTTCACATGTCTAAGGGGAAGGCCTTCAAACTTGATGATGCACTTTGTCACATCCACCATTGTCTTGAACAGCAAGTTCAAAGCCTTGAACCGAGGTCTCAGCATGATCAGCTCCCGAGGCAACTGTTTAACCATAGCGATCGATGATGCCAAGGGGATATCGTGGTGAAGCTGGTTTATGAGCCAGAACTGGCCATAGCTTGCTGCAAATGATGCAAGCACTAGTGCCACTTTGGCATCCCATCTGTAGCTTCCAAGCAAATCAAACAAGGCCATCGTTCGACAATGCTGGTTCCCTTTACCGACGAATACCTTGCATAATGATGAGAAGGATTTGTCAGAATGTTGATCTAATCATGAAAAGAACAAAACTTGGCTTCTTGGTTCTTGCCTCACTTGAGATCTTCCAAAGTATTTGCCCCAATGTCTCTTCTGATCCAGCTATTGCAATGCTGTCTTCATCCTTCCACTCAACAGCTTCTTCAACATTTGACCTATGAGAGGCAGAAGATGACATGACATTCTCCATTGCAGAGATCAGGAGCTCAGAGTCTAGCCAACGGCCATCAGGATCATGTGCTAGGAGGAGCTGCTTTATCAGAAAGTCCTCTTCGGATGAAGGAAAAGAATTAGCAGTAGCAGAAGAAGAAGAAGGGGCACTATTTCCATGCCAATTCATTGCTTGGCAAAAGGGAAATGCCACGAAATTTCAGATGATTATGCTAAAGGTGCAACATTTATGGGAATGGGATTGTGAAACACTGAGGGTGGAAGCTAATGAAACTGTTGTGCAGGTGAAAGTGATTGCCTGCTTCTTTCTCATCACAGTACTGTTTTGGACAAGGGTGTTGAAGGTGGGATCTTGATCTTGTTTTCTTCTTGTTACTTGCTAACCACTGAAAGAATAAGAGGGTTCTTGTTTTTCTTTTTTCAACCTTTTTACTGTGACAATTGGAATCAAATCCTAGTCTAGGCTTTTGGAACACTGCAATCCAGAAGTAGTAAAGGAAGCTAACTTGTTGCAGATGGTAGTTCTTAGGTAAACACTGTAGGATATTCCTCCATTTCTGCTTTCTGGTTGAGTGGTTTGGAATATAATAAACATTTTGGGAAAGGAAAAGAAAAGTTAGTTAAGGTTCACCAAAGGAATAAGACAGGGTTTGAAGCTTTAAAGGCTTTATTGGACAATTACATTAATAATCCTTTTATTTCGGGGTCATTAACAAATTGATCACTCAACTCTTCTGGTTGTTGAGCAGGAATCCTGAAATGGAAAGGATTGCTGTTGACGAGATCAGTAGGGTTGTTGGTAATCGATGGAAGGGTGAACTGAAAACCATGATGGTTGTTTAAGAGATGAAGAATTTGGAAGGAGATGGTTTATTTAGAACAGTAGCTGCTATGATTCCTTGGGAGATATGTTCAGGCCAGTTACAATTTACAACCCTCTTCAACCTGCCACAAAAGAATCTGAGAGAAAGAGATTTTTACAACCCAATGCCTTAACCTTTCTCATATAATTCTTGACACTACTTGCACAAACATTCTCCCAATGTGGAACAGACCCAATTCCAAGAACTTCCATATCAAATCCCTTACTAAGAACAAGAAAGATTCTCCTCCTCTCGATCCAGTTGTTGGAGCTCTGGTGCTGTTCACCAACTTGAACCACTGGCTCTCTGGCTCACAGCTCTTATCCTTGCTCAAACACTTGCAAGGATTCGCGACGATCTCGCCCTCCGAATCCACATCCATACAAACCGAGGTCCCATCTTTCAGTTTCGACGAAACGTGCATCTTCGAATCGGATATCATCTGCCAGTTTGAACAGTCGAGATCGAGCTGCACTGCTTTCCCCAATTGATCAGCCTTTAAGCAGAAGTATGTCCCAACTTGGGACAGAGTTCCCCTGGAGTAGCTCCATGGATCAGACTCAGGGCAAGGTCCCAACTTCAATGGGTCCATAAATGTCCTTCCCCTCTGCACACATTTCCCTGTAGATGGATGGAAGATCACTTGATGCTGCCTCCTTTCCACCAAACCTGGCCCTGCAGATATCAAACCATGTCAAATCAGACGTCACAACAAATTGAAAAATCAACAGATTGACGTGGGCCACTAACAGCTAATTCGCAGGCAGAAGAGACCAGCTTCATTATATTATTTATATATGGTTACCTCGAAAGGGCATCTGAACCGCGGAGATCCTCTCGATGAAACTCCGATTCCTCGGTTCGACCCAATCCTGACCCAGCAACCCATAACTCTCACTCCACCCAGCAACCCCTTGCCTCAGATAATAACTCCCCACAATCGTCCAATACGCCCAATCCAAATCAAACTCAGCTACATACCCCAAAAAGCAATTAACGTACCGATTGTCATTCAAATTCCCACCACCTTGATCAATCCCAAACTCACTAAAATACAGAGGATACCCTGCCTCCAGCAAGAACCCTGACATCCTCTTCATGTTACCACTCACTCTGCCACACACTTCATTCGCATTTCCATCAGCCCACGCCTGCCCGTCAGTGAAACCATACCAATGCGCCTCGAAAACCAGCTTCTTTCCGAACGACAGCTTCACCATCCGGCTGCTGAGGAACGACAGGTCCTTGTCGTAGTTCAGGCCCGAGACGACGACGAGGACGTTGGGGTTAGCGGCGTGGACGGCTTCGGCTCCCTGCTGCATGTACTTGTACCAGTCTTGGGTATTCTGTTTCGGGCCGCGGAGCTCGTTCCTGAGGCTCATACCGACCACTGCGGTCGAGCCGTTGAACAGTGTGGCCATTCGGGTTAGACCGGTGAGCCAGAGGTTCGGGTCGAAGTATCGGTCGTTGAAGAAGCCGTTGCCGTCGTCGTTGCTGCAGCACCAGCCCGGTGTGGTGATGTGGTTGTCGAGGATCACCATGATGTTGTTTTCGCCGAGGGTTGAGACCACTTGCTGAAAATTACAGAGTTGATAGATAGGTTGGTTCAACTGATATGATGTTTACCAAACTACCGGTCAATTAAAGAAGAAAAAGGACTTCTTTCTAAAATTGAAACCAAACAACAAAACTGATATCATTACAATTTGCATATTGCCATCAAGTTTTTAGTTTAAGCCAAACATTTCTACCTGATCATTGCTATAAATGTCTAATGGTATATAATCAATTACAAGAGCATATTTCGAACGTTATCGTTACTAGAAAACCAGTTTGCTTCCATGTTTCGTGAATCGATCATTGGGATTTGAATTGAACAATGCAACAATTATTTTCCATATGATTCATTTGTCTCTTATATATTTCGGGGTTTTTTTTTTGTCAAAGCTTATACCGATTAGCATGTAACTCATAGCAAATTTGAATTGGGTTGAGTTTAGGGTTTGGTTTAGATTTTCATGAACCTCTAAAGCTAATTTAAAGGGCGAATGTGATTTCTTTTGTTACTAAAATGTTGTGTTCCTGCTCAACAAAAATTAATCAAGTGACTATTACGATTAATTTACTTCGAAGTTTACGACAATTATGTTAAAATTCCTAGTTCACTAACCCGTCTGCTTACGACAAAACGAATCGAGTGGTTGTTTTCTAATTAACCACCTAATTACTCTCCTAGTAAATGAGTTAAAAAGAAAAAGTACACATTTCTACCTTATAGATAGCTTCTTATTGTTGGAAGTTGGAACTACTTTACAATTGGGCAAGACACAATAGTAACTTTTTCGGTCAAACAGTTAAACTTAAAGGTGAACAGTAAATAAATAGTTAACTTTTTAGTTTGTTTACCTGGAAAGCCTGGAGAAGGGGAAGGTCAACGATGTCAGGATTATTGGCCTGAATCCCGGCGGCGGTATCGATCAGCCCAAGCCGCTGGAAAGACTGCCGGACGGTGAGCGAACTCAAACTTTCGTCGGTGACCAAATATATCGGCCAAGTGAGGCGGACGCAATTGAACCCCATGGAACCGATTTTCTGGGCGATCGTTTCCATGGGCAGTTTGCTGAGCCCCTCTGCCACCATGGGTTCCAAGTGGGAGACCAGGTTCACGCACGCCAGCTTCACTCTCCGGCCGCCGGCCGCGTCGTCGACGATCCATCGGGAGCTGGTGGAGAGAGGGAAAGCTGACGACGGTGAAGATGAAAGAAGGAAGAGGAAGAAGTAGTTGGTGAGAAGAAAAGAAGGAACAGAGTAATGCTTATTGGCCATGGCTGGCTCTGGCGGAGTGGGGGGTTTTGATGAAAGGAAACAAAATTTGGAGGTTGAGAGTGGCATTTTATATATAGTGGTGGTGGAAAACTTGGACTTCTTTTTTTGCTTCAAGTAATTAAACAATATGGTTGGATTGGTTGCCTTTGAGAGGTCTTGGATTTTATCTCTCTAATAATGATGTAGTGTATTGTCAGGATTCTAGAAACAGAAAATTTGTAGTGACAGTAAAATTGATTCTAATCTGAATTTGATGGGATCATTAGTTGGTGTGGTTCTTCAACCTAAGTCAGAAAGACAATGAAACTATCATTCAACATTCACCCATCTAGCATTCTTCTACCTAAAAGAGTGAAGGGCATAACATTGACCTAGGATGATGGAATTCCTTACTGGCGTGGTCATTCAAGGAAATCCTATGAATTTTAAAGTAAGAAAGAGGAGTGATTCGTAGTCAGAAAATCGAGTTTAGACATGTTATCATAAATTTTATGAGTGAATCAGTATTCAAGATATATCTATCGTAGTTAACGGTTAGTTGAAGCATATATGTGATGTCCAACATTTGTTTAAACGCAACAATCAACCTAATTACCTTGTTAGGCGTCTGGAAGACATTAACTATTGTATTAGGTTGTGAATCTATGTCTTATAGATGTCCCCATGTCAAACATTTCTTCTTCATTTGAGCTAATCAGATGCTCGTAGTTACACATCCAACCGTTTTCGGGTTTTCTACCCTCCTTTGGCATCACCTTGTGGTCCTAACGTTATTGGAGGCCTTTGTTTGATTTGGGTTATAACTTATAACGCATCGACCTTCGAGCTCTATTTTTACTTTTATGGCCTTATTCCATATCACAATATGGTGGATGTATGGTGAAGAACGATGCAAGTTTCACAATTTATCCATGTTGATGTTATTTCAAACAAAACTTATTAGTTAGGTAAGAAAAGAAATTTGAATCATAGCTTGTGTTTTACTTTTATAAATAGACTTTATTGCTCATGTTTGAACCGGCTTTTAGAAGTGCTTTTTGCCTTCAAAAGCTGAAGCAGGGCCAAACACCTCTAAAAGCTCAGCTTTTGAAAAGCCAAAAAGCGCTTTTGTATAACATAAAAGTAGAAGCTCCGATTTGGAGCTTTTGCGAAAAGCTGTTTTGAAAATACAAGATTATCCTTACCATATTTTAATTTTATTTAAGAAAATATAATTTTCCTTCATTTATATCATTTTAAAAATTAAATAAATTATAAAATCATATTATTTAATATAAAAGAAATCTAACAAGATCCATTTTGACTACTTTTATTGTTTAGAATTTTTATTTATATTTTATATTATAAGTCCTTTATAGTCATTTTACACAACCGCTCATATTAAAAAGCACTTCTAATAGTTTTATAGCCAAACACTAAACTGCTTTTTTTGAAAAGTACTTATCTAAAAACTCCAGCAGAAGCTACTTCTGCAAAAACTACAACAGGGCCAAACTAAGCTATTATTGCGCTTTAGTTTGTCCAGCAAGCCGACTAATCATATCCGTCCTAAATGAAACCTTAAAACTAATTTCTGAGCTTGTAATAGAGGGAATGCACTTATCTTGCATATATGAAGTTAGGAAGGAACTTACTAAGGCATAAATTTCTTGAAATAAGGGACTAAACCGTGATTTGAACAGCGTTTGGTGTAATATAATTCAATTTAATAAGTTGGTCTTTATTTTCAAACACTCAATTCCCCCATTTTGTTTCAATTCTTCTATTCTATGGATAAGAACTCTCGCTTGTTTTTATTTTTCTTTTTGAGTGCTTGACTTTTGGACTTTTGGAGTATAACAACAAGAGATATTGACAATGACAACTAATAAAAACATAATATATATATCCATATCATGTGGGTTTTCTTTTTTGTTTCTCCTTTCTTTATAAATGGACAGATCACACCAATGTAAAATATAACTCCCATCACTCCATTACCAACTAATCATCATTAGTCCTATAAGATCATTAAATTCAATTTAGAAATATGTAATGAAATATTTACTAATTTTTTCCGGTAATTGTTGAAGAATTTTATAGCTCTTAGCTAGGCCAAATCAGCATAGCCTTCCTAAAGAAATGCAGTTATGCTAAAACAGCAATTACAGAACCTATACACTTTTACAATCCTACCGCTCAGCTAATCTACTATGGTAATAATCCACACTTCACATTAGCTAAATCTGCAAAACATGACATAGCAATTACTTGCCCAAACTCCCTGACGGCTACGGTGCTAATTGTACAATAGTTAGCACCGTCCTAACCAAGGGAAAAACTACTTCTAGTTTGAATTAGTAGTGATTTAGCTTAGATGTTGTATTGATTTTATAATAATTCGTAGTGTTTTTTGCTAGTTATCACGGTGCTAACCCCTATAAGGGTTAGCACCTAATCCCATCCCCTGTTTCCCAAACTGAAGAGGTGTATAAATATTTATAAGATTCAATTTCAGATGGTGAAGAAAAGTTGTCATCGGTTTATTTTCTTTCCGGAAGTTCATTTTCTTAAAACCTTTCGTGAAAGCTATAACAAATAAAAGTTGAAACAACCTCTGTTTTCTAATAACTATAATGGGGTCTGACCGGTTGGTCGGGTGATTTTTTTTATCATAGTTTGAATATGAAATTAACAATTCAACTTTAGTTAACTGATAGATATAGATTTTCTCATATGCTTTATATGAGTCAAATGAGGACGTACACAAATTACTAATATTTTGATTATGTTTGTTCCACATGATCTTAATGTTCTCAAAGATTATGTTATTAATTGGGAACTAAGAATCAAAATATTAAAGTTCTCTGACCTTATCATTGCTATTTCAACTTTTTTTGGACATAATTATTCACCAAAAATCATTTAGCTCCTAACGTAGGTCTTATTTGAGGACGGGCAATATTTAACATACCAATTAAAAGGTAGGGTTTCATTTAGTTGTTATACTCACCAGTTACAAAAATTAGTAATGTTCATGTGGTCTCGACTCTCAAGTGAAATTTTTAGTTGAAGACAATGTACATACTTTGAGATTCATGATATTTTGGTGATGATTTCTTGGTTAATGCATTCCACTATAGCTTGTGAACTTTTACTTTGATGATTGGGTATTAATAATTGAGTAAATACAATTTAATATCCAAATCTTTTATTTTAAACAATATAATAGCCAAACCTTTTCGAAAACAATCTAATTTCCAAATTGTCAATTTTCTGTTTGTTTGACCGTTAGTTGACACTTCAAAAAAGTTCGAAGTACGACACTTCATCACTATCCATCGATATATTCTCTGAAAAACCACCAACATATCGTAGTTCCAAACCCGAGAAGTCCATGACTCCACCATGATGGTATAGAATATCGAAATATTCTATCATCTGCAATGCCAAAACAAGAAAACAAAGTTGTATTGTGACAATTTCCCCTAAACAAAGTTATATTATGACAAGTTAGATTGTTTTCGAAAAGGTTTGGCTATTATATTGTTTAAAATGAAAGATTTGGATATTAAGTTGTATTTACCCTTTATCCAATTTAGTTTTTTTTAATGTAAGCTAAGGAGCAATGTTCTAATTATTATTTATGAATTATTGGACGCTTTCAAAATTTATTTGACTTCATGTGCACCCCATTACTGATTCTTGCTAGAGATTTCTTGGTAATGGGAGATGTGAGTTTCGGCTTGGACAAAGTAAAAAAGATACAATTTTATTGGTTATCGGCGTAGTTGTTTCGATGGATGGAAGATGGAATGAACGTAACATAGGTATTCTACGGGATGAAAAATTGAGATAGCATTTTCTTAGAACTCTCTTGTTTTATAGTTTATCCTTAATTAGCAATTTAGAAAGATAAACAATATGAAAAAATAGTTATTTTATGTTTTAATGGACCGATATCTAATGGATTAGTTACGTACTCCTCTATCAAATTTGAATAAGTTAATATTAGAGCATTTATGAACTTTTATTTCAAGAATTGTAAATAAATAATAACCTTTGATCAAAAGGGTATGGAAAGGTATGGTTGTTTCCTCTATCTAACAAAGCACCATATATATAAGCTTGACCAAATTTTAATTTGTAGCTCCAAATAAGCTTGGCGTATTACTTTGCTTGCCTTTTCCCCCTTTTCGCTCCATCCCGTAACCGATTTTGGTCGCTTCACACTTTGGTCGTGCTCAATTCTTAAGGATCCGAAACAATTCTACGTAAATCCCCGATGAAGCATCGTAAATCCCATTTTATGGTATAGCATAGGATGGAAATGATAAGACGCCAAGCAATGTTATAACTTATAAGCAATTAAAGACTTGAGTTTGCTTTAGGGTTAGTTTGCTTGTTGGATTTGAAAAAGCAGTATTTTGGGATAAAATTTTGGATCTGTAATGGATTTGTTGCATTACCGATATATAGAGTTTATTGTTTGTATAATAGATTTGATATGTTTATGATGAATTTGTTACAAAGATCAAATATTAACCCATGTGATTGAATAAATCCTCATTTAATTGTTGCTAGTCGAGGACTCCTTCTTCTTCCTCATCTTCAAACTCTGATTCATACTTTTTATAGAAAAATCTTTTATCTAGGATAGAATAAGATCTATCATTCATCATACTTAAGGAACTCTTTTGTTTGGCCAAATAAGCAATGTCACTCGGTCATTATCAAATTAACTGGCGATTACAATATTTTTTTCTGCCCGTGGAGGATCCCTGCCATCAAGGAAGTTAAACCCTTCATCCAAATCCCAACATAATAAGTTAGATTAACAAATTCGAAATATCTATGGATTCGGATAAGAAGAAAGACCAAATATGCGAACGTCACGAATTTGACGCCTATCCAAAGAAATAAATTTGAATAAAATTCACAAAGTTTAAATTTTTAATACCAAATCCATAATCCAAATCAAATAATAAAAGGGCCACTAAATCAAGAAATAATAGCCAGTTTTAAGAATCATCACAGTTTTTGCCCATTCTTCCCTTTCTGTTTCTTGGCAAATGAAGTATGACGAATTGACGATGATCATGCTTCTTCCATTACATTGCTTTGAGATCGAGGAGAATATTTGTGACGTTCGATGGATCCAAAAGGCAATTTCGTTTTAAGGTACTTTCGTTATGGGATGAAGTCTGGTGTTTTTTCTTTCCCAAACGATCACTCATAAAAAGAGGATACAGAATCGATCCAAGTTTACAACCAAACTATCTACTATTGTACCAGGCTACATAATCAAACCCCCTTTGAAAGGGAGGTGACAAACTCAGAGCACGACGGGCCACGGAATGAGCCACTCTGTTGAAGTTACGACCTATGAAAAGTACTTGCGAGTCTCCAAGATCACCTAGTATAGCACCGATCTTGCCGTCCGAAGTGTCAAAGTGACGACATTTATCAATAACGACCTTAGCATCACCTCCAACAACCACATTACGGAGCCGGCGGCGCACATATTCCTGCAGACAGTCACGTAAAGCCAAAGATTCCAAAATATAAGGATTCTCAATCCCAGCATAATGTTGAGCCTTTGCCACCTGCAGACCTCCAGAATCGTCAAACAAAACAAAAGCAGCCACCCCTGCGGAACCTGTTTTCACAGCAGCATCAAACATAGCATGACACCGTGAACGAGGACCTGCAGAAGAAGAAGAAAATGGAATTGCAGAAGCAAGGTTGAAGAATAGCCATGTGCCCATGTCCACCTCTTTAACTTGATGTCTGGTCCTCGTGTGGCAACATGAAGTCTGGTGTTAAATGAGATGTAATTTTGTAAATCTAAGAAATATTTTTGGGCCGTAGAGCGAGTTCGGTGACCATGATTTTCACCCGAGTTTCTCTCAGTTACCTGGGCCACAGATACAGCCCAGCCCAGCCCAGCCCATTCAGTGGAGAAGGCCGACGTAGGTAGCTGGGCCTTCAAATATTCCACAGGTATATTTGAATTGATACACAATACATGCGTGGGTAAGAAGTTTTCTTTGAACCCCACTTGAATTGAAGTGTAATGAAACCGAGAAATGGACACAGCTATATCGAGATATGAAATAAAGAATTTTCTAACCTTTCTCATATAAGGGATTCATACCTGTTGTAGTCTGGTTCTTTTCAGCCGTCATACAGCCAGCCAGTAGTAACAAACCAAAAAATAAAAGACAGACCTATGCTCAATATTTCTCAGATTCCCCTGCAGCTATGGAGGAAATAACTCAAAACTCTGTACAAACGATAGTATCTGTAGTTCCTGAACTCCCCTTCTCTTAACATCAAGCCAAAGCCAAGCCCAAGAACTCCCACAGCAAACTCCTCCCAGACGAAAATCCACGTCTCCTCGATCGCTGCTGCCTGGACCCCGACGGCACCCCTCTGTCGTTCGGCTTCCTGGTGCTGTCAACCAGCTTGAACCACTGGCTTCCCGGGTCGCATCTCTCCTCCACCCTCACGCACTTGCAAGGGTTCGCCACCACATTGTTGTCCGAGTCCACGTCTAAACAACCCGACGTCCCATCTTTGAGCTTCGTCGAGAGGTGCATCTGGGAGTCGGTGATCATCTCCCACGTCGAGCAGTCACCATTGAGAAGTTGTACTGGTCTCCATAACTGATCAGCCCTTAAACAGGAAGGGGTAGTAGTGCCCTGCACTGATAGAGTTTGTCCAGTGTAGCTCCAGGGGTCGGACTTCCAGCAAGCTCCTAGCTTTAAAGGGTCCAAAGGTGTTAGGCCTCTAAGGACACAGAGTCCTGTCGATGGGTGGAAGATCAACTTGTGGATCTCCGCCTCAGCTAAACCAGGTCCTGCAATTCAACAAACCTGATCTTAGGGGTTGTTTGTTAATCAGGGAAAGTACAATGATATTTGTACATTCTGGAAATTTATTGAGAATTGACATATAGTTCGGTTTCAAATTCAGATGATTAGTTGTGAGAAACCACGTATTCTCAAAATTATAGGTAAGGGAACCGGACTACCAAAGAAGCTACAACTAATTCAGGGAGCAAGAGAACCGAAAGCAATGTTACCTTGGAAAGGTCTCTGAAGGGCAGAGAGTTTCTCCAAGAACCATGTATTCCTAATCTCAACCCAATCCCAATTCAACAAACCGTAAGGCTCACTCATCCCTACAACTCCTTCTCCTAAATAGTAACTCCCGACAATCGTCCATATCGCCCAATCTACATCAAGCTCAGCTGCATATCCAAGGAAGCAATTTATGAACCGTTCATCATTCAAATTCGTCCCCGTTTGATCAATCCCAAACTCACTCACGAACAACGGATACTGCTGATCCAACAAGAACGTGGCCGATCTCTTCAAATGATTGATCACAATCCCACAGACCTGATTCGTGTTCCCATCAGCCCACCCGTCTCCATCTGTGAACCCGTACCAATGAACTTCGAACACTAATTTCTTGCTAAACGTCAAGTTCACTGGCCGGTTGTTCAAGAACGACAAGTCTCCATCGTAGTTCAGCCCTGAGAGGATAACGAGAATGTCTGGATTTGCTGCGTGAACTGCTTCAGCTCCTCTTGTCATGTACCTAAGCCGCCAAACAAATTAAAGTTCAGAGCTTTCATGATCAGAAATCGAGGCAGGGGGATTCGATTTTATTACCTGTACCAGTCGTTGGAGTTCTGTTTAGGCCCACGAAGCTCGTTTCTCAAGCTCATCGCAACCACGTTTGTGTAACCTCTAAACATGGCGGCCATTCGAGTAAGGCCATCGACCCATAAATCAGGGGTGAAGTATTCATCGCCGAAGAAACCATTCCCATCGTAATCTCGACAGCACCAACCCGGCTTGGTGACGTGATTGTCCAATACCACCATCACGTTGTTTTCCCCAAGCCGCCCTACCACTTCCTGAACAGAGCAAAACTCTTGGTAACTTCTTTCTTTTTCTCTGTGGCATTTTGTCAAACGACAAGCAGGCATACCACTGGCCAACTGCAAATCGGGACAAAAGTAGGTACCTTGAAGGCCTGGAGAAGGGAGAGGTCGATGATGGAAGGATTGTGAGTCTCCATTCCGGCGATGGGATCGTCCAATTGGAGGCGCCGGAAAGATTCTCTGACGGTAGTGGAACCCAGAGTGGCGTTGGTGACCAAGTAAAGCGGCCAAGTGAAGCGAACGCAATTGAAACCCATTGAAGTTATCTTCTGGGCGATTTCGTTGATGGGAAGTCTGTTGAGGCCCTCGGCCACCATGGGTTCCAAGTGGGATGCCAAGTTCACGCAGGCGAGCTTCATTCTCCGGCCGGTGGAGTCGTCGACAATCCACCGCGATTCGGTGGAGAGCGGGAATGCCGATGCTCGGTGGAGAATTGACGAACATGAGAGGAAGAGGAGGAGGAAATGGAGGACGGAGTTTCTGGTAATGGCGGCGAAGCGGTAATTGGGCTGCTGTTGTAGCTTCGCCATGGTTGACGAAGTTCGGCTTCTGAAACTTTTTGCAACGAGTTGTTGAGCGAGACCGCTACAAATTTATACTTGCAAAATACAAAAAATAAAGGAAGATATTATATTATCATTTATTTGCTTTTTTTTCCTTCCTATTTATTAAATATTAACCCTTTCATCTTCATCATCATTTTTTTTTTGTCTTTTGTTTAGCTGGTAATAGTTAACCCAAATCGGTCTCAATAGTAAATTTATTGGAATGTATTTACAGTTATCTTCCAGATTCTCGAACTCAACTACACTCTAATTAGCAATTAGATAATTTTTATTCTGGTTATAATAATCAATCGATTGTGCTAAGATAATTAATTAATTAGCAACTGTATCAGACATTATATCATCTCCGGGCGGAGCCAGAAATTGGCGTTTGAGGGGGCCGGAATAAACGGGTGAAATCCCATAATACATATATTTTTAATAAAAAATTTCAAAATACACACGTTATAAAAAAATTTCCCAAAATACACATGTTTGTGCATCACCGCTGTTGTGAACCGCAGTGAATGCATTCACCGCGGCATACCAAAGCGGTGAATGCATCACCGCGGTTGACGGCCGCGGTGAATGCCTAGCGTAACACTGAAACTTCAAACAAACGTAACTTTGCGCTCGGTTATCCGATTGTAGCGAAATTTTTTTGATTCCATATAACTTTTCAAGATCTTTCAATCTGCAGTAAGACTTAATATAAAAAAATGTCGTTTGTTACCCCGAACGAGCAATTTTTCGATTTTGGCAAACTTTGGAAGACCATAACTTTTAGCTCCTCAATCCGAACATCATAAAGTTTTTTTTTATTGCGCATAACTTTTTAAGAACTACAACTTTTACTAGTAAATAATTTTAAAAAAAATAAATGTTTTTGGGTATACGGGATTTTGCCATTAACTTTGCCTTTACTTTTCACAAATCCACATACTTTCCAAAATTATGGTTTATAATAAAAGTTGTAGTACTTCAAAAGTTATGCAAAATCAAAAAAAGTTTCATGACATTCAGATTTTGGAGCACAAAGTTATGGTCTTCCAAAGTTTGTCAAAATTGAAAAATTGCTCGTTCGGGATAGCAAACGAATTTTTTTTGGGATGAAGGCTTGTTTTAGATTGAAAGATCTTGAAAAATTATGTGGAATAAAAAAAAATTTCGCTACAATCGGATAACTGAGCGCAAAGTTACATTTGTTTGAAGTTTCAGTGTTACGTCAGGTATTCACCGCGGCCGTCAACCGCGGTGATCGTTCACCGCTTTGGTCTGCCGCGGTGAATGCATTCACTGCGGTTGACAACAATGGTGATGCCCAAACATGTGTATTTTGGGAAATTTTTTTATAACGTGTGTATTTTGAGAATTTTTTTTAAAAACATGTGTATTTTAGGATTTTTTTTTCGGAATAAACTAGAGTACTATAGTAGAATAAAAGAATATAGTAATTCATTATATAACCAAATAAATCCTTAAAAATATAAATTTAAAAAGGTTAACTGAACTAGTTTGAAATTACAAAACTCATCAATGCTCTTTGGTGAAATTAATCAAATGAACTAAATTAAACTAGTATAAAAGCAACAAATTGAAAAATTGAAAAAACTGTTCTTTGTGAATTCGAACTCAGGCCTGAGGGGAAGAAAAAAGAATGCTTTCCGCTAGACTACATTCATGTTCAGCTCTACACAGTTGTACACGACTGTTTTTGTTCATTAGTATAACTGTATTTATTTATTAATATTTAATTTATACGTAATTTTTCAAATTTTGTACATGATATCAGAATTTTTGGGGGTCGGGCCCCCCGAGACCACCTAGCTCCGCCCCTGATCATCTCATATTCTCATTGTTGTTACCGAGGATAAATTTCTTATGTATGAGAAAAAGTAGAAATCCCTTCGATGTGGGAGCAAGAATTTGTGGGAGATTTAGTTAATTAAGTATTGTGAAATTAAAAATAAATATAGTGTTTGTTTTTGTAGAAATAAATATAGTGTTTGATATATAATGTTGTGATAAGGAATTTTTAACTACGTGTGCGCATACGAAACAAAACACGTGGAGTTTTTGAAATGTAACTCAGCATGTGCAGAGCCACACATGCTTAGTGAAATTCTGTCAAATTCATTGTTATAAGAACTGAACCAGATCAACGGGTGGGCCAGTAGAAACGTCAAATCAGTTACGATAGTGGTCTGGTTCATTGCTTATACGGTTATTGATGGACCAAACGATTTTTCCTGGTTCAAAATAAAATCAGATGAACCACCACGATTTAACTGGTCCACTGGTTCACTATTTTAACCAAAAAAAAAAAAAAACTTTAACATAAACTAAGATCATCAAACCATAATTGTTAATTTTATATATGCATCCTCTTATCATTCCAACCTTGTTGTCGACTTTACGTTGTCTACTATCGATCGGCACCTTAATTTTTAATTTGAATTTAAAAAATATGATTTGTGTTTATGCCAAGTAACCCAGCGTTCCCTCGGTCAATGCGCTCCTCCTCTTCCCGTCCGCCCTTTAGGTTCCCCTCGTCCCTGCACAAGGAGGCGCCCACCGAGCCCCTTACTTAGGGCTCGTTAGCACTCCGACGCCCAAGTTAGAACAGTATTCTAGAGAGAGAAGTAGAATATAGTTTTTAGAGAGAAGTCCAACCTGAGTAAATGAGCTCCACCCACTTCACTATTTATACCCCGGGTAGGGTCGACCACTGCCCCCCCAAATCCGCCCTACGTCATCACCTCATTAAATGCATTGTACTTTACCGCTGCCATGCGCCCCGACATTCTGACATCAGTTCTCGACCCCGAGGCGCATGACTCCACATTATGTCTCCTCCGTACGTTCCTGGCCGTTGCCACCTTTGTCGTTATGCGCCTTACTTCACGCCCGGTCCCACCACCTAGGTTACAGCCCCCGGCCCCTTTTGGGTTGGGCCTTCCCCTTGCCAGGTCTGCACTTCTGGCCCACTTCAACTCTTTGGGCCCTTCCTTTGTGCCTCTTGCATGCCCCCTAACAATTGCCCCCCCCCCCCAGTTAGGCGCCTGCCCATTGGTAGGGGCCTAACTACCCTCGGCGTCCCGAGAAGCGCCTCCGGGCCCTGATTCGCGCCCCCTTTTTTCATCCTCCGCTGCCTTGCACGTAACGCCTCCAATGAGCGCCCACACTCCCCTCATTATTTACTCCCCTCTCCATTTCTCCCTCGTTAATTAATTTTTTTCCTTTTCCATTAATTGCGGGTGGGCCGTTGGGCTCCGCCTCGCCAATCGGCCCATTCTCTCTCCCCCCTAGGCTGAAGCGAATTCGAATTTCGAAATTTGAATTGGCCTCAGCCTAGGCGACGGTTCGCCTCCCTCGCTTCGCCCTCTCTCTCCTCCTTTTTGGCCTATAAGTTGCCCCCAATTTTTTGCTTGTCAAATTACGGACCGCCCTTTACTTACGCGCCTTGTGGTCAAACGTCGCGCCCCTCGAGGGGGAATGGAAAATATCGCTCTTATCTTACGCTTTGCA
Source organism: Linum trigynum (assembly GCA_964030455.1). Classification (NCBI taxonomy): domain Eukaryota; kingdom Viridiplantae; phylum Streptophyta; class Magnoliopsida; order Malpighiales; family Linaceae; genus Linum; species Linum trigynum. The sequence goes on from OZ034814.1 coordinate 12,716,147, forward strand.
TGAGCGCCACCTGCGCCCTACTTTAGCGCCCCCTATTTCCCATAGCATTCCCCCTTGAGCGCCTTTCTTGACCTCCTCCTCTTCTTCTAACGTAGGCACTGGCGCGCCTCGAGAATTCGGGATAAGCCAATGGGGCAACATGTGGCCACCTGGGTATATGCCCACTGACATTGACCTAATGTCCGAGGTGGACGCCGGGCCACCGCATACGTCCAAAATCCTATACTCCCGCTTCACCAAACTAATTCGGGCAGCACTGATGCCCGCCGACTGGCTCTACGCGCATCCCTCTCCCATCGCGCGCGTGGGGGTTCGCGGAGAGGGTTGGATAGGCTTATACCAAGAATACGCCCGTTTTGGGCTCCGCTTCCCCATCGAGCCAATTCTTGAAGGCGTGCTCCACCTGTGCCAGTGTTCGCTAGGGCGCCTTTCTCCCGTCATCATCATGTATACAGTGCTCTTTCGCCTCAAGTGCCGTCAACATAACATCCTTCCTTCCTTCAAACTTTTTCGCCATTTTTACGTTATGGTTAGAAGTCCCAACTGCTTCAGTCTGCAAAGGCGCCCAAAACTGGGGTACAACTTCATTAGCCACTGCAAGAAGATGGGGCACTCGTGGTTCGAGTCTTTTTTCTTCGTCCGCCCTCGCGACACGCCTTTCTTCGAGAGCGGCGCCGCGCCCCTAACTCAGTGGTCCTTCAGGGATCAAACATGGCGCGGCGCCTCGCGTCTGTGCCCCTGAACCTTGAAATAAACGACGAGTATGCTCGTCACTTGGCGGAATTCTACGCGGATGGTAGTCTCATGCGCCTACTATCATGCACCTTTTTTTATGCGCCCGGCGAACGCACACATTCTTCTCTTTTCAGGCACAGTATTCACCTACCTCTCCGACCTCATTCGCTCAAAGATCAATCTCATCCCCCCTGCGCCTCACGCGCGCGGCAAGACCAACAAGGCGCCCGTCGCACTGTCACAGCCTCCACACAAGAAGCCTGTGCGTGTGAGGATCGTTTCCTTGCCTGCCGTGCCGGCGAACCGCGCGCCTCGTACTGCTGACACCGAGCCACCCTAGCCATCATACAACTCCCCCATCCATATTGACGACGAGCAAGGCGCCTTCCCATCGCAACAGAGCCAGGGCGCCTCCCGCTCCCTCCAAGATCGAGGCGCCTCTCACTCGCCCCGCAGCCAAGGTGCCACCTCCTAGACTCCTACACGCGCCTCCCAGTCCCAGGCGCCGGAGAAGAGGCCTATCGAAGAGCCACTCCTTTCGGCCGTGAAAAAAGCCAAGTTGGACCGGGTGATTGCTTTAGGCGTGCCGGCCAGCTTGGTGATGCCAAGCGTGGGGGAGCACACAGGGAAGACGTTGCCCCCCCTATTTTCAGCCTCCTTCCCGCCCATTAGAGAATATTTTTGTAGGCGTGGCCGTCAAGGCGGCCAAGGACCCCAGCGCCGCCATGCAGATGGTGCTATCACACGCTGCGGTGATTGAGCGCCCCGACCATCTCAATTCCAGCCGCCCCCTTCGCACCATGGCCAACCTCTCTGTCCAGGTAAGGCGCTTGTCTCTTCAGCTTTCTAGGTTTCTAACTGAGCCTTCTTTTCATATGTCTAAGTCGATAACCTTGTTATATTGTGCATATGTCAGATGATGATGCTGATTGAATCCACCGCGCGTGAATTCGATCGGATGGCTAAAGAGAGTTTGGCCTCCGACGACACTGCGGAGCGCCTCCGTAGTGAGCTGGACGCCGCCCGTGAGACGCATGAGGCTCTGACCCATGCCCGGGACCAGGCACAGAAGGAGGCCCAGGCTTGGGCTGCTAAATTATCTACCGGCCTCGAGGCGGAGCGCGAGAATATAAAGGCGTTCGTCGAGAAGGAGTGCCGGGAGCGCTACGAGGCCCAAGCCGCCGCTACGCAGGCGGAGATGAAAGAGGTGGAGCGGAGCCTGCGCGAGAGGCAGGCAGAGCTGATTGAGGAGCGTGACAAATATCACGCGGAAGCGGAGGGGCGCCGTAGCGAGGCGCGAGGGTTCTCGGAGGAGCTGAAGAGGGCAACCAAGGCCAATGAGTAGTACATGAAAGAGCTGAAGGCGTCCGAGGCTGACGTGAAGCGCCTCAAGATAGACCTTGCTAACTACAACAAGTCGGAGGTAGGGAAGAACCTCCAGGCTGACACCATGATCGACACGGCGAAGATTCTACAACAGAAGTTTAGCAAGGATCACCCGAGGTGGAGTGGGACTCCATGGCCTTAATCATGCATATCCTCAGTTTCATGGACAGCGGTCGCAAGGCCAGCGAGCTGGAGCCCATCGTGGGATTGGACGTCCCGCCACCCGCTGCTGAAGAAGAAGAGGGAGATGAGGAGGAAGTCGAAGGCGCGCGAGGCGAGGATGAAGAAGTCGAGGGGCAAGAGGATGAAGAGAGGCGCTCCGCCGAGCCACAGGGGACGCCAGAGGGTGCGGTGCGGAGTGAGGAAGAGTAAAGGGGCGCCCTCACTACTCGTCTTTTTGTTACTTGTTGTCTTAGCTGTTGTGGACAATTATTTCTATCAATGATTCCAGAAATTTTCCTTAGTTATTTCACTTTCATTTGCCTTAGTTATTTCACTTTCCGAGCGTGACATGCATCATACTAGTTGCAGGTGCATACGATCCCAGGGGCGCATTATATTCTCGTCCCCTTGTCGCCCTCATGTTTTGTTGCTGCAACCATGGGAACTTAACTTAGTGAAGTTTTTTCAAGACAGAACTGTTGTGCGTCTCTTGATCGGTGCTCTCGTCCAACTTACGTTGGGGCGGAAGAGTAGGGCTCTTAATACACAGGGCGCTTTACATAGCTCGCACGTTTGGGCGCTTTATTGCGAAGGGCGCGTTAGGTTTTTAGACTTAGACCCAAATGGGACTTAACAACTGCTAACACCCTTCCAGGGCGCAAAGGTAGGGCGCTTTACCGTAAATGTTGCTATAACGTCAAGGCGCAAAAGTAGGGCACTTTGCAGTAAATGTATTAATAATCCTAGGGCGCAAAGGTAGGGCGTTTTACCGTGAATGTTGCTATAACGTTAAGGCGCAAAGGTAGGGCGCTTTCCAGTAAATGTATTAATAATCCTAGGGCGCAAAAGTAGGGCGCTTTACAGGTACATTTTTGCGTCGTGTGGGGTGGCGCGCTTGCAGTAATAGTAATCCCCCTACACCTAATCGACCTACCCTCGATCACTGGCCAAAATGTGGGCGCCCCTCCCTGCGTTTCAGACGTGTTACTCCAAGACCTCCCATGCCTCCATCCCGTGGTACACCTTGAGGTTCTGTGCGTTCCATGTTCGTTTGATTGCTCTCCCCCCAATCCGATCCAACTTGAACGTGGTCGGGCCTATCACCTCCCGTACACGATACGACCCCTTCAACTTGGAAGCGAGCTTTCCTTCACACGCCTTCGGTTGGAAGTCACGTCGCAACACCAGGCTGCCCAGGCGTATCTGGTGTGGACGCATCTTACGATTATAGTACTTGGCCACCTATTGTTTCATGGCCTCGAGGCACACAGAGGCAATGTCTCTCCGCCATTGGTCGACTCCTCATATCCTACCACCCGATATGTGGGGAAGCGCACCTCCACCGGAATGACTACCTCGCTTCAATAGGTCAAGGAAAACGGGGTCTCCCCCGTTGCCACCTTGTGTGTCGTCCTATGCGCCCACAGCACACCTGGAAGCTCCTAGGCCCATCTCCCCTTCGCCTCTAGCAACCTATGGAGTCCATGCAGGATGCTCTTGTTAGCCGCCTCCGCCTGCCCATTGGCCTGAGGGTAAGCCACGAAGGAAAAGCGCAGGACAACGCCACTTTCGTCGCAGAATTCGATGAACTGACGACAATCGAACTGCTTGCCGTGGTCAGCGACGATTGATTCCGGCAACCCAAAACGAGTGAAGATGTTCTTGGTCGTGAACTTCCTGACTTGGGCATGAGTGATGGTTCCTAAGGGTTCTGCTTCCACCCACTTGGAGAAGTAGTCCACTGCCACGATTAGGTACTTCATTTGACCGGGCGCCTTAGGGAAGGGCCCCCGCAAATCCATCCCCCACTGTGAAAATGGCCACGCTCCCACGTTGCCTTGCATAGGCGCTTGTGGAACATGCACGTCGTGCGCATGAATCTGACATTGGTGGCAGTTGTCCACATGCTTCTTGGCATCCTTTCTTATGGAAGGCCAGTATTATCCTTGACGCAACAACACCTTCTCGAGACTCCTCGCTCCTGAGTGCATGCCGCAGGCGCCTTGGTGCACTTCCTCTATCGCTTTTCCTCCCTCTACTTCCGTGAGACACTTCAAGTAGGCCCCCGAGTGTGACCTCTTGTACATTTGACCAATGTTGTCAGAACCGAACCACCATATGAACCGGTATTATAAGCGGCTCGCACTTTATTGGTTTAACCGCTAACAAACCGTTATAAACCCGTTATCGAACCGGTGTCTAAGAAATAGAATTATTATAAATAGAAATCATTAATGTTATTATAATTATATATCTATTCTAATATATTCAAACAAAAAATTATATATAACAAGTAAAGAATATTATTGTACAGAAATATAAATTATTTAAGTATAACACTGTTGATGCCAAGCTAAAATAGCTGACCTCGAACGTTGTAGAGTCCGGAGAGCGTTGACCTTTTGATCTGCCGTTGGATTCCAGCTCTCGAGATGAATACCTGCACAAGAGGACCCGCCGGTTGTGGTCGGCTGGGACCTTCTCCAAAGCTCAAGTTAGTACTTGGGAATAATCGGGAGCGGCGTATAGAGCCGTCTCTAGGGAGAAAGAAAGAGAAATTTTGGGGTTGGGAGTTGCCAATTCGCCGAGAAGAAGTTCGTCGGGAATTCCCCTTTTCCTATCTCTTTCAGAGAAAATGAGTTCCCTGGGATTGAGATGGATTGCCGAGGAAGCAGAAATGAACGACCTATTTATAGGCGCGTCCTGCTCCTGGCGGGGTTGGCGTATCCTTTATCCGTAGTGATTTAGAACATAAAACAACAATTTCACAACTTAATTTTGAGAAACTTACCTTGGTTGGGAGTGAATAATCACCCATGTACCATTATTATCTTTACCGGCACAATAAACCCCACATGTACAAAGGAAATAAAATTGCATACCTTCCCACCTTTCTCCACGTGTAAGTGGTACAAGAGTTAAAGGTTTTTTTTTGGATCCTAATTCAGCTCATGCATATGGATAGGTGGGTGGTAATTGTTAGAGCACCTTTACATAAACATGGAGAGAAATGGTAACTTGGCCACCACCATCATTTTCATGTAGCCACGTAGGGAATTGTGGAGACTTTGTTGGTGAGAGAGGAGAGTAGTCTTGTCCAAGTATTTAGGGGAAGAATTGGGTGGATTTACATGTGTGTGTTTAAGTGGGACATGTCTTCTCAATGGAAAGAATATGGAAGTTCTGATTGGTGGAGGGAAGTGAAAGACATAAAGAAAACCCTTGGCCTTGCCAACTACAAGCCACGTGGAATGAAGGGATTTACTTGACCCCTTTTTATTCATGGTGTATGTGATTGTGTGGGTTAAAATGAGGGGTGGTATAATTCCCCATCAACCTAACCATGTACATGTGTCAAAATGGAGCATGAGGTGGTATAATTCCCCATCAACCTAACCATGTCCATGTGTCAAAATGGAGCATGAAGTGGTGATTTTAAGGAGTTACTATCTCCATGAAATGAAAAGTGGAAAGTAGATGAAATGCCACCTAGCTTGCCTTCCACGTGGGTTGGTGAAAATGGGAGAGTAAGTGACTCATGTTTATGGGTAGTTGAATGAAAAAGAAGAGGATCTATCAGATTGCCCCCTTACTAATAGGATGATAAGAACCTCCTATTAGTAATCGAGTTCCTATAAATAGAGAGGGATAGTGCTCCTCTTTTAGTCACTCCCCATTTACTTGCCCCCTCCTTTTAGTTCTTTCTGCTCGTTAAACCTCTCCATATGCTACCCTCCCATTTGCTTTCTTTCCATTTGCTCACTCCCTATATACTTGCCCTTAAAATACGGTGAGCTTGGAAGCGAGCTCCTTTTCTCCATCTAAATCCCACGTCCACCAAGTTCTATGTTTTTATCCATGGGTTCCCGTAGAGACAACCTTCATTATTAAAGTTAGATAATATACCCAATCCAACTTTACTCTTGACTTTTTATTTTGTTGCTGTTTATATTAATATGTGAAATGTATTTGCTTTTTGTTTCATGTGAAGGTTTACTATTAAAGATTTAAGGTTGGAGTAATCATGTCAACGAAAAAGTCTAATGTATCTGAACATCAAGGATTACCTGGGTCACCAGTGCCTTTACGCTCAGTCTCATGTTCGGAGCTAGTTCGTGGGAGGGGTGAACAGCTAATCCCGGGGGAAGGATCATCTGCCTCAAATCGGCGAGACACATCAACATTCTCTATCCGACCATGGCATGGTATGTTTCATTCCACATCTCATTTCTCAGAATGGGCTATGATAGGTCCGGGTGGACGTTTTAATCGTAATGAGAGTTGGGTACAAAGTACTCTGTTGCAATTTGATATGCCGTGCCACTGGGAGTATGCGGTCCCGACACGGTATACTACCCCAGGCAATCGTGGTGTGGGATGGCATGCTGTATATCGAGCATCCCTCGATTATGGGCTTCGTTTACCATTTCCGACGTGGCTATGTGATGTGATGCGGAGATCTCATTTGACGTTAAGCACGGTGACACCAGGATTTTGGACACTTGTTGCTGCTTTTCGTTTGGGTTGTCACAGGGCCGGTGTGTCACCCTCAGTAGAAATTTTTTATGCATGCTTCTACCTTCGTGGTGAAGCTACTGGATGGTCTCTTCATAGTAGATCTAATGCGCTTGGCCTCGTGACTCCATATGGTCGTGCAGACCGGGGTTGGGAACGTGAGTTTTTCTATTTCTTTCCAGCTTCAGGTGAACTTTCTTCTGAGGGTGTTATGATCCCTACTGAATGGAGGGATATCGAGTTGGAAGGACTTCACAGACAAGCAGTACGTAGAGAATACGTAGTACAAAGAGATCTAGCCGCCAAAGTGAAAAGGATATCAGAAGGAGGGCGGATTAACGTTGAGACTCCTGAGGCTCGGGCTATCCTCTTTTTCACGGTCTATAATGATGGTACGTTTGGGTATTGTTTGTTAATATTTGAGTGATTCCTTATTACCTATATGTTTTTTTCGTTTTTGTTTTTGCAGCGTACTCGCGTTTTAGAGCATGCATGGAAATTCAAGAGAATGCCCTATTTACCGCGAGGTTACCGCCGCCTGCCCCCCGTCCTCAAAGTGGTGTGGTGATCCATGAAATTTCCGAGGAGCCCGAACCAGCAGTGACGACTTCGATTGGTGGTCAAAACAAACGAGTGCGTCACTCCTCTCCATATCGAGGCAAGAATTATGATTCAAGAAGGAAATTCGAGGCTAGTAGCTCGAGCCATTCTACCCGCGGGGGCGAGCATAGTCGTTTTCAGAAGGCGAGAGCATAGCATAACTCAGAGTCCCATCGCCGGGGTGGTCAAGGCACCCCAGGTAGAGGAAGGATAGATGTCCCATTTGTTATGAACTACCAAACCTTGCGTGGTATCGGGAATCAATTTCCTCCTCTTGAAGGCGAGGCTGCCGGTGTTTGCTTTGCGTTATCGCAAAACCAGGTAACTTTATTGTTAATTAGTTAACGTAAATTGTGATGAGTTAACTAACCTTAGTGTTTCCTGCAGATGAATCAATACGCCGCCGAGATGGAGAGGCGCATAGCGAGAGCAAGGGCAGAGGTTATGACAGCTCAACAAAATGTTGTACGCGTAGAGCATGATCTTCGTAATCAAACTAGGAAAGTGGAAGAAGCAAGGGGTCGTGCTAGCGAGGTTGAGGCAATCCTCCGCGAAGTTCGAAATCGCCAAATGATCACTTCAGAGAGGCTACAAGAATTGGAAGCCTCAGGAGCAGCATTGCTACAGGAGATGACGAGACTCAAGGAGGATCATGCTACTGAGCATGAAGTTCTTATGGCAGAGCGTGATGAAGCTCGTGCAGAGACAGTACGACTGCAACATCAAGTGCAACAGTCGGTGGGGGAAACCTCAGGACGCGCCATGCTCTTAGTGGGTTCACGTGACATATTTCCAGAGGCTGAGTCTGACGAGGCACGTGTCCCAGGAGAGGCGGATACCAGAATTGAAGGAGTTCCATCCGAGGAGGTGATGATGCATCGTGATAACCTGGAGATTGGGCCTTTCATTTCAACCCCGATATTTGATACGGCTTCTGCGGATCAATCATTTATTGCTGCAATGGATAGCCCGATCCCGTCAGAGTTGGCGATGTCTGCTGAGAACGCCTGGGTGAATGAAATACTTGGCTTCGATCCTCCTATGTGAGATAGTGTAGCTTGCGGTGGTAGCAAACTTTTCTCTGTACAGGTAGTATCTTGCTCCGCAAAGATATTCGGATATATTACCTATGTGTGCCATGTTTATGTAGCAGCATATCTTGCCTATGTACATTAGTAGTTCGTCATAGATATGTAACCGTGCATTTTGCGTTGTACATATAACGGTTTTTAATAAAACTAGGTGGTGACGTATCACCATTTTATTTCAAACCTTTTGTACATGTCGCAACAAACACGTAATACATATTATGGCATATACTATGTACGTATTATGGCATACTCGATACATATTATGGCGTAAAGTACCTTCGAAGGTGCATGGTGTTCCAGGTGCGGGGAATATTTCGACCACTAGCATCAGAAAGCTTGACAGTGTTTGGACCGACCACTTCGCGTACTCTGTAAGGTCCTTCCCATGGTGGATTGAACTTTCCTAAGCTTGTTTTGTGGTAAAAGTTGCGGCGGAGAACCCATTCACCTTCACATATTGGTCGCTGCTTTACTTTGGTATTGTAGTAACGAGCTACACGTGCCTTCATGGCTGTTATTCTGAGGAGAGCGTCTTCTCGACGTTCTTCAATGAGATGGAGGTCATGAACGAGCTCCTGTTGATTATCGTTGGGGTGAAATGCTTCAATGCGGTAGGAAGAAAGTTCAGTTTCCACAGGAATTACTGCATCTATGCCAAAGGTGAGGGCATAGGGTGATTCCCCTGTGGCTGTTTTATAGGTCGTGCGATGGGCCCAAAGAACATGAGAAAGTTCTTCCGCCCACTTTCCTTTTGCTTCATTCAGTCGAGTTTTTAGTCCCCAGAGGATGTTTTTATTGGCTGACTCTGCTTGTCCATTAGCTTGAGGATAGGCGACAGAGGCATAGCGGAGGAGGATGCCATACCGTGCACAGTATGTTTGAAGACTTTCACTTGTGAACTGTGTCCCTTGATCGAGTATGATGGTGTGGGGAAGACTAAAGCGACAAATGATATTTTCCCACAAGAATTTCTCGACTTGTTGGGCAGTGAGTCCAGTGATGGCTCTCGCTTCTACCCATTTGGTGAAGTAGTCGATTGCGACAATGAGCCATTTTTTTCGTCCCGGGGCTTCAGGGAATGGTCCCAGGAAGTCCATTCCCCATTGGGCAAATGGCCATGGACTAATATTTCCTTGCATGGGCCCAGGTGGTGCATGTGGAACTTGGGCGGCAACTTGACACTTGATACAAGATTTGACATACTCTCGCGTGTCTCGGCGCATAGTGGGCCAATAGTATCCCTACCTGAGGAGGATTTTCTCGAGACTTCGTGGGCCAGCGTGCATTCCACATGATCCATCATGAGTTTCACGGATAGCAAAGTTGGCTTCCTCTTCACCAAGGCACCGGAGGTACGGGCCCATAAAACTTTTTTTGTAGAGTACACCTTCTATAAGGAGGTAGCGAGGAGCACGCCTCCGAAGTTTCATGGCTTCCTTGGGGTCAGTGGGTAGAAGGTCATGTTGGAGATACTCTATGAGGGGTGTGCGCCAATCTTGTGGGAGTGATGACGAGATAATAGGAGCGCACAACAAAGGAGGGCGACGCTCAACTACCACATTCCTGTCTTCAGGGAAGTCTCAAGCCGTGGCAAGCTTCGAGAGGGCATCCGCATGGAGATTTTCTTCTCGTAATACATGTTTTATCTCAACATGTATAAAATCAGTCATAATGGCTCGAGCAGCATTGACGTAGGCAGTTAGGGCAGGTTCACGAGCCTCGTATGCCCCCATAACTTGATTGACAACAAGGGCAGAGTCTGAGTGTATCAAGATTCTTTGAACTCCTAATTCTTGTGCCATTGTTAAGCCAGCTAGTAGGGCTTCGTATTCTGTGGCATTATTAGTTCTTGGAGTTGTAAAACGAACAGCCAGCTCATGGGTAACACCCAATGGACTGATAAGAAGCACTCCTGCTCCAGAGCCGGACTTGCTTGAAGCTCCATCCACAAATAGCCTCCAAGTTTCTGACTCGGATGGTGTGGTAACATGAATTCCTTCGGCCACAAAGTCAGCCAACACCTGTGATTTGATGGATGTACGGGGGAGGTAGGTGATATCATACTCACTTAATTCAATGGCCCAGTTGATCATTCGACCCGCTACATCCATACGTTGGAGAAGCTTTCGGAGTGGCAATTGTGTGAAAACACATATAGAGTGGCTCTGGAAGTATGGGCGAAGCTTTCTGGAGGCCACGACCACAGCTAAAGCAGCTTTTTCTACGGGCGAATACCTGGTCTCAGCATCTAGTAGAGTTTTACAGGTATAATATATCGGATGTTCAGAGTTGTCAGTATCTCGACGAAGAAGTACCGAGCTCACAGCCTTCTGCGACACGGCAAAATACATGAAAAGAGTTTCATTATTTACCGGGGCAGAAAGCACTGGAGGTGTCACAAAAAATCCTTGAGCTTAGTAAAAGCTTTTTCGCACTCAGGTGTCCATTCAAAGTGTTTCCCGGCATCCTTCAAAGTGGCAAAGAATGGAGCACAACGATCACCGGCACGAGAGATAAAACGATTGAGTGCGGCGATGCGACCTGTGAGAACTTGTACTCTTTGCCTCTGGTTGGGGAGGACATTTGGAGGATGGCATCAATTTGTCGAGGGTTTGCCTCGATCCCTCTCTGGGTTACCATGAATCCCAAGAATTTTCCAGCAGTCGCCCCAAAAACACATTTCTTAGGGTTGAGTCAAAGAGCATATAGGCGAAGAGTGTTGAATGTTTCTCGCAAATCTTCCAGATGTTCATTGACACTGTTACTTTTTACCAAGATATCATCAACGTAGGCTTCTAGGTTCCGACCAAGTTGACGTGAGAAGACACGATCAACCATTCGTTGATAGGTGGCTCCAGCATTCTTTAAGCCAAAAGGCATAACCCTATAGCAATAATTACCAACTGGGGTCATGAATGCTGTTTTTTCTTGATCTTCTTTTTTCATGGGAATCTGGTGATAACCAGAAAACATGTCGAGGAAGGAAAGAAGGCGGTGCCCAGAGGTAGCATCAATCAATCGATCAATTTTGGGAAGAGGATATGGGTCTTTTGGGCATGCCTTATTGAGGTCAGTGAAGTCTACGCACATCCTCCACTGCCCATTGGCTTTTTTTACCATAACAACGTTGGCCAGCCATGTGGGGTAGAGAATTTCTCGGATGAATCCTGCCTGAGCGAGTTTGGCTACTTCTTCTGCAACAGCTTGACGTCGTTCCCATGCAAAGTTCCTTCTCTTTTGTTGTACAGGAAGACACCCTGGGAGAATCACTAGGGCATGCTCAGCTACCCGACGATCAAGTCCAGGCATGTCTTCAGGACCTTGGGCGAGTAGCTCTTTAAATTCTCGGACTAAGTTGAGAAGCTGAGGAAGAGCTTCTTTAGGCCAAGCGGTTGACACGGATGGTAAGGCCATCTTGAACAACTTGTTCCTCATCAAGGTCGACTGGCACAGGATGAGCTACCTCTTCTCGAGTGTCAACAGTAGTGACATGTTTATCTTTAAGGGAAAATGCACAACATTGCTTGGCGATTGCTTGATCCCCTCGGACACAACCTACCCCGGACGGAGTAGGGAACTTCAATTTGAGATGAAGCGTAGAAGGGATGGCGTGAGCTTGATGTAGAAAGGGTCTTCCAAGAATTCCATTGTATGCAGAGGAACATTCCACCACATGAAAGTTAACCAATGTCTCGATTGCTTGGTCGCCATTGCCGATGTGAACATGAAGGGGTAAAATTCCAAGTACCGGGACTTGGTTACCAGAGAAGCCTAAAAGAAAGACACTGGAAGGTTGACACCGATCCAAGCGAAAACCCAATGAGCAGAAAGCGGGGTAAAAAAGTAGGTCGGCTGAGCTCCCTCCGTCAATGAGAACTCGTTTTACTGTGTAGTTGGCGATGGTAGCCTCAATCACCAGAGGATCATCATGGGGATATTCGATATCCTCGAGATCTCGGGAATCAAAAATGATAGGATTTTGATCTGAGATAGTGGAGGTGGAGCCAACCAAAGTTCGAGCATACGTCTTAGGAGAGGTGGACAATTCCTGTCGTAGTCCAGTTCCTCCATGTATGACTGGGACGACTCCTAACACAGGTCCGCTTCCTTGTGGAGCTTTTCCTTGGTCCGATGAAGAAGGTTGTTGGATTGAGCCTTTGGAACTTTGGATGAACTGCTTAAGTTGCCCATTTTGAATCAGTCCCTCGATGGATCTTCCCAATTTTTTGCATTCCTCGGTGTCATGCCCGTATCCCCGATGAAAGTCACAAAATTGGTTCTTTCCTTTTATTGGTTTTATGCGACCTCGAGGTGGCCATGTCACCAGAAGCTTTTTATCTTGAATGACCTGGAGAAAATTCCTCCGTGGATTGTTGAGTGGGGTAAAATTTTGGCCTGGAGGGAATGGCCCATCCCTTCTACGATCATCTTTTTGAGCCTTGGGCATGTTATCCAAAGTTGGGCGGGGGCGTAGTAAAGTTTCTCGGTTTGGCGGAGGCGATCCCTCCTACGCTTTGGCACAACGTAAGAGGAATCTTGTAAAGCTTCTTCTAGACCGATGTACTTCATGACCCGCTCCTGTAGCTCAAACATACTCCGAGGGGGTTTCTTAATGAGGGAAGCCCGGAGAAGACTGTTTGTTATTCCTCGTGTCAGCGTGTTGACAATTACTTCAACATAGAGGGAAGTGACGCCTATAGCCAAGGTGCTGTACCTAGCATAATAGGCTTTTAAAGCCTCACCCTCGCGTTGCTTGGTATTCATGAGCTGATTAATGCTCACTGCTTGTCGCTTTTGGGCATAAAACTTGCACCGAAATAGTGTGGAAAATTCGGTGAAGTTGTTGATGACACCATTGCGAAGCTGAGAGTACCATCGACGAGCGTCTCCACCAAGAGTGGCGGGAAATATTTTACACATGGTGGCATCAGAGGCACCAATAAGAGGCATCAAAATCTCAAAGGAACTGAGATGATCTTCTGGGTCGGTAGTACCATTGTACTCCGGAAGGTTGGGTATATGGATGTTTCCCGGGTATGGCTCATTTAGAATGGCCAAAGCAAGGGGGCGACCGGTACTTGGTTGAGAAAACGTCCCCGGTGGAGGAAGTTCTTCGAGGTGAGGAACAATTGGGGGGACATCTCGGGCCACTGCTTCAGTTGTTGCCGGTATGCCATTATGATGGTCGTTGGAGGATCCAGGGACTCTCGTACTCCCGTAGAAAGTTGGTAAAGGAACCGGTGGTGGTTGTGGAGCCGTTGCAGACCGAATCTGGGCACAAAGTCGCTCAATTTCAGCCTGCAAATCTTCAACCCTTTGGGAGGGCAGAGTTTGCTCGGGGTTTGGAGTTGAACCTTGACCGATCTCAACATGCAGTTGAGAATCTGTTGTATCCATCTCGACTGGTTGAATTGGAAATCTATAGGTAGTAATCTCACCAGGCCCCATGGTGGGCGCCAATTGTTGATGCCAAGCTAAAATAGCTGACCTCGAACGTTGTAGAGTCCGGAGAGCGTTGACCTTTTGATCTGCCGTTGGATTCCAGCTCTCGAGATGAATACCTGCACAAGAGGACCCGCCGGTTGTGGTCGGCTGGGACCTTCGCCAAAGCTCAAGTTAGTACTTGGGAATAATCGGGAGCGGCGTATAGAGCCGTCTCTAGGGAGAAAGAAAGAGAAATTTTGGGGTTGGGAGTTGCCAATTCGCCGAGAATAAGTTCGTCGGGAATTCCCCTTTTCCTATCTCTTTCAGAGAAAATGAGTTCCCTGGGATTGAGATGGATTGCCGAGGAAGCATAAATGAACGACCTATTTATAGGCGCGTCCTGCTCCTGGCGGGGTTGGCGTATCCTTTATCCGTAGTGATTTAGAACATAAAACAACAATTTAACAACTTAATTTTGAGAAACTTACCTTGGTTGGGCGTGAATAATCACCCATGTACCATTATTATCTTTACTGGCACAATAAACCCCACATGTACAAAGGAAATAAAATTGCATACCTTCCCACCTTTCTCCACGTGTAAGTGGTACAAGAGTTAAAGGTTTTTTTTGGATCCTAATTCAGCTCATGCATATGGATAGGTGGGTGGTAATTGTTAGAGCACCTTTACATAAACATGGAGAGAAGTGGTAACTTGGCCACCACCATCATTTTCATGTAGCCACGTAGGGAATTGTGGAGACTTTGTTGGTGAGAGAGGAGAGTAGTCTTGTCCAAGTGTTTAGGGGAAGAATTGGGTGGATTTACATATGTGTGTTTAAGTGGGACATGTCTTCTCAATGGAAAGAATATGGAAGTTCTGATTGGTGGAGGGAAGTGAAAGACATAAAGAAAACCCTTGGCCTTGCCAACTACAAGCCACGTGGAATGAAGGGATTTACTTGACCCCTTTTTATTCATGGTGTATGTGATTGTGTGGGGTAAAATGAGGGGTGGTATAATTCCCCATCAACCTAACCATGTACATGTGTCCAAATGGAGCATGAGGTGGTATAATTCCCCATCAACCTAACCATGTCCATGTGTCAAAATGGAGCATGAATTGGTGATTTTAAGGAGTTACTATCTCCATGAAATGAAAAGTGGAAAGTAGATGAAATGCCACCTAGCTTACCTTCCACGTGGGTTGGTGAAAATGGGAGAGTAAGTGACTCATGTTTATGGGTAGTTGAATGAAAAAGAAGAGGGTCTATCAAATACGAGTGATTTTTAATAGTTATGAACATTATTTAATGATTAGTTTAAAAACTAAACACTACGAAAGTGTTTAATAATGAGACTTGTAACTCCTATTACGCAAATTGGTAGTAGCACAACTGGATTAACATTTAACTTCTCACCAAGAGCTGCAGGGTTCGAATCCCAACCCTCTCCATTTGGATGGATATTTTTGTCACCAAGATTCTGACCGGTAAAACCGATGAAGCGGTTCGAAAGGTTCGATGGTTGAACCGGTCGGTTCACTTGAAAATAGGGTGTTCCAGCCGGGGCGGCTAAATAGCCTGATCGGACCGGATTGGTGGCTGGGTGTCGTTTCGCCAGTCGGACCGACCGGTCCGGTCCGGCTTTAATAACACTGCATTTGACCCTCAATAATCGTGCAACGGGCCGCGTTACGCCTCACTTGCCACGCCTTCCGTGCGTCTTCAGGGACCGTTCCATGGAGCAGATACTCCTTAATCGGGGTCATCCATCCTTCCTCCTCACTACCCTGCTCTCCGATCACCCCTACCATCGACTCTTCCAAGGAGTGCTCCTTTGAGACGATCACGTGTCTTTCCTTCTCAAAATCGGTGGCGGTGGCCAGCTTGGATAGCGCGTCTGCTTGGGCGTTTTCTTCCCTTGGGACATGCAGGAACTCTACCTGTTCAAACTAGGAACGCACCCCCTCGATCCTCCTCAGGTAGGCGCCCAGAGCCTCCTCCTTTACTTCGAATACACCGTTCAACTGGTTGATCACCAAGGCCGAGTCAGAACGGACCTAAACTCTTCACGCCCCCAGCTCACGCGTCGTATTCAAGCCTGCTATCACAGCCTCGTACTCCGCTGCGTTGTTAGTTTTTAAATCCGAGAACCGGAGTGCCAGCTCATGCATGGCGCCCGTGGGATTGATGGCCACTATTCATGTTCCCGCTCCGACTCGGCTGGCCGCACCATCGATGTAGACTTGCCAACTTTCACTTACTCGTTCTCCTTTACTTACCACTCCCTCGGCTGCAAAATCGGCCAACACTTGCGCCTTGATCGCCGGGCGGGGCGTATATTTGATGTCGTACTCGCTCAGTTGCACTGCCCATTTCACCATGCGCCCTGCCACATCCATGGACCCAAGCGTGCTCTTCAAGGGCAAGTTCGTGAGCACCACTATGGTATGCGCCTGGAAATAGGGGCACAGTTTCTCTGCCGCTGCCACGACCGCCAGGGCCACCTTTTTGATGGGCGCATAACGCGTCTCGGGGCATGTTATTACCTTGCTTACGTAGTAGACGGGGAGTTCTTCTCCATCCGCCGCAGCTTTCGAAATGAGCACCGCACTGACAGCCGTATGTGAGACTGCAATGTATAGATACAGCACCTCGCCTGCCCGGGGCGCCACCAAGAGGTTCTTCAAATGTTCGAACGCCTCATCGCACACCTCCGTTCACTTGAAGCGCGCGGCCCTCTTCAGAACGCGAAAGAAAGGAGCGCCTTTATCGGCTGAAGGGGGGATAAATCGTCCCAATTCTGCCAGGCGCCCGTTCAAACTTTGCACTGCCCTTGGCGTTCTTGGAGGCTCAAGGCGCCTAATGGCCTCCACTTGCTTCGGGTTGGCTTCAATTTCCCTCTTTGTTATCATAAAGCCTAAGAACTTGCCGGCCTCCGCACCGAAAACGCACTTTAGTGGGTTAAGACGGAGGGAATGGGCACGCATTGTCTCGAAAGGTTCGCGCAGGTCCTTCAAGTGGTCCTCTCTTCTCTTGCTCTTGACCACTAAGTCATCCACATACGCCTCCACGTTCCTCCCGATCTGGCCTTAAAACACGGTGTTTACCATATGCTGGTAGGTTGCGCCTACATTCTTCAACCCAAAGGACATGACCTTGTAGCAGAAGTTGCCAAATGGGGTCATGAATGTAGTCTTCTCCCGGTCTTCTTCGCACATGAGAATATGATGGTAGCCGGAGAATATGTCCAAGAAGCTCAACGCCTCGTGGTAGGCGGTCGCATCCACCAGCTGGTCGATGCGGGGCATCGGATATGCGTCCGACGGGCACGCCCGATTCAGGTTTGTGTAGTCGACGCACATCTTCCACTCGCCCAGCGCCTTGGGGACTAACACCACGTTAGACAACCACGTCGTGTACTTTGCCTCCTCCATGAACCCGGCCTCGAGTAGCTTTCCCACTTCCCTGCGCAACGCCTCCTCCTTCTCCTCCGATACTGGCCTTCTCTTCTACTGTACCGGACGCACGCCCTTTTCTACCGACAAGCGATGCATCGCAACCTCCGGACTCACTGCCGGCATCTCCCGAGCGCTCCAAGCAAAAAAATCTGTGAACTCCTTCAGCAACCCCACCAACGACTCTACCACTTCATCGCTCGTGTGCGGAGATGCGCACACACCGCTCGGGATGTCCGTCCTCCAAGGGCACTTGAATCTCATCATCTACTGCTGCCGCCCTCGGTAAATCTTCGGGGCGCACGTCTATATTGTACATCCGCATCCTCTTAGCAAGGCGAGTTTCCTGCGACGCTTCGCCCCTCAACACTCCTACTCCCTTCGGAGTGACGAACTTCAATAACTGATGACAAGATGACGCCACACCGTTGAAGAGAGCTAGAGCTAGTAGTGGACGCCCCAAGATAGCATTGTAGTTTGAAGGACAATCTACGATGCCAAAGTCAACGGTATGCGTAACCTTGTGCTCCTCCTCTCCTAGCGTCACAGGCAGGCGCACGCGCCCATTGGCTCGTGCCGGTACCCCCAAAAATCCGACCAATACCGTGTCGGTCGACCTCACGATGCTGGGTGACATATGCATCTTCTCAAAAGTGGACCGGAATAACACATCCATCGAGCTCCCTGTGTCCACCAACATCCTCTTCACTTCGCACGCGACCACCACTCCTCTAATCTCCAAAGCTTCAACTGACGCGGCATGCCTCTTCAGGCGCCTCGTTAAAGTGAATATGTACGGCCGCGCGCGCATTGGCGATGGCCAATTTCAGCCGCCTTCCCTCTTCCAACTTCTGCCTCAGGCCGATCGGGCCGGAGATGGCCTCAATGGTTAGCCTTACCCGGGCGGGGTTAGTCTCTGGCTCGACCAGGAAAGGCGGTGGAGGCAAATCTTCATCTCCCGTGGGCGCTTCCTTTTCTCCGCTCGCGGCCTCGTCCTTGAGAACGCCCCCTTGGGACGCCTCCATCCTCTCCTCTTGTGCCATGAACGTCCGCTGCACCTTATCATCTCCCTTCTTTACAAATTCGTTCAGCATTCTCCTGTCCACAAGACCCTGGATTTCTGACTTGAGCTGGTAGCATTCGGCCGTGTGATGCCCCCTCTCCCGGTGGAACTCGCAGTACCTATCTAGGTTCTGCTCGTTCGGGCGCCCCCGCATGGGGCCGGGCCAACGGAGGTGGTACCCCTTGTACCTTGCGTATTGTAAGACATTCTTCAGTGAGTCGTTGAGCTCGGTAAAGTTCGCCACACTCTGGGGAGCAAAGCGCTGCGACTCAGGTCGGCGGACGTTCGGAGGATAGCTCTAGGGGTTTTGGGGAACGTGCGGCATCTGGGGCACCCGCGACCCTTCCGCTTCTTCGGGGCGTGCTTCTCTTCACTCCATCCTTCTTGCGGCCAGCGTCTCCTCCAGAATTATGACCTTCTGCACACTGCGGTCCAAATCTTCCGTTGACACCACGTCTCGCTTCGACAGCGCTCGACAAAGCTCTTCACTCGTGGTGCACTCATCCAAGCACCACCCTAGGACTAGGGGCTTGACGTCTTTGACCGCCATTGCGACCGACATCCATCGCTCGTAGAAGTCCCGAAGCGCCTCGCTTTTGCGCTGACTGACCTTGACTAGTGCGCTAATCGTTAGGCTCCTGCGCTTCCGGCTGGCAAACTTCGAGAGGAACATGGCCGCGAATTGCTCGAAGCTGTCGATCCTATCCTCCTCAATCTGATGGTACCAGTCCAACACCATGCCGACGAAGGTTGACGGAAAGGCGCGGCACAATGTGGCATCAGAGCTGTTGTACAGCTGTATCTTGGTGAAATAATTGTTCAAATGATCCTCCAGGTCAGCCGTGGCGTCATAGCTAGGGAGCGCCGGTATGACCGAGTTGGCTTGCTCCGCCAAGACGCTTCGCGCCGGAGGTTGTCGAACTCCCCAAGGCCGCCCAAGGCGCATTGGGGCCCACCTGTTATGCTCATTGAAGTCTGGCGCCATGTGCCGTGTTAGGTGTCCCATCTCCTCTGTGCGCCTTAGGGCGCTGGACGCCCCTTCCTCGTCCTCAACTCTCCCTCTTTTCCATCCAACGGTCGATGGGGCCGCATCTCCCCCCTTCTTCAGAGCCTCCACCTCCTTCCTCAGCGTCTCGAGCGCCTGATCTTGTTCCTCGATGATGCGAATCAAGTGCTCCTTGGTGAGCTTGACGCCCTCCGATTGGACCGTCTCTTGCGCCTCGTCTCCCCCTTCCTGCACCTCATCCGACAAACGTTGCGCCCCCTCCGACCCTGCGTCGTTCGGGGCGTGCGTTCCCTCTCCCGCTGCATCCGCCGCTTCTTCCATGACTCCCGTACTTTCTAGGCTATATTCCCCTACCTAGCTTGCCAATTGTTTATGCCAAGTAACCCAGCGTTCCCCCGGTCAATGCGCTCCTCCTCTTCCCGTTCGCCCTTTAGGTTCCCCTCGTCCCTGCACAAGGAGGCGCCCACCGAGCCCCTTACTTAGGGCTCGTTAGCACTCCGACGCCCAAGTTAGAACAGTATTCTAGAGAGAGAAGTAGAATATAGTTTTTAGAGAGAAGTCCAACCTGAGTAAATGAGCTCCACCCACTTAACTATTTATACCCCGGGTAGGGTCGACCACTGCCCTCCAAATCCGCCCTACGTCATCACCTCATTAAATGCATTGTACTTTACCGCTGCCATGGGCCCCGACATTCTGACATCAGTTCTCGACCCCGAGGCGCATGACCCCACATTATGTCTCCTCCGTACGTTCCTGGCCATTGCCACCTTTGTCGTTATGCGCCTTACGTCACGCCCGATCCCACTACCTAGGTTACAGCCCCCGACCCCTTTTGGGTTGGGCCTTCCCCTTGCCAGGTCTGCACTTCTGGCCCACTTCGACTCTTTGGGCCCTTCCTTTGGGCCTCTTGCATGCCCCCCAACAATTGCCCCCCAGTTAGGCGCCTGCCCATTGGTAGGGGCCTAACTACCCTCGGCGTCCCAAGAAGCGCCTCCGGGCCCTGATTCGCGCCCCTTTTTTCATCCTCTCCTGCCTTGCACGTAACGCCTCCAATGAGCGCCCACACTCCCCTCATTATTTACTCCCCTCTCCATTTCTCCCTCGTTAATTAATTTTTTCTTTTTCTTTTTCCATTAACTGCGGGTGGACCGTTGGGCTTCCGCCTCGCCCATCGGCCCATTCTCTCTCTCCCCTAGGCCGAGTGCAATTCAAATTTCTCTCTATTTCTCCCTCGTTAATTAATTTTTTTTCTTTTTCTTTTTCCATTAACTGCGGGTGGACCGTTGGGCTTCCGCCTCGCCCATCGGCCCATTCTCTCTCCCCCCTAGACTGAAGCGAATTCGAATTTCGAAATTTGAATTGGCCTCAGCCTAAGCGACGGTTCGCCTCCCTCGCTTCGCCCTCTCTCTCCTCCTTTTTGGCCTATAAATTGCCCCCTCCTGCTTCTTCCTTCCCCATTCTGCCAAACCCCACTATCTCTCTACTTCCTCTCTCTAACTTGCTCTGCTCTGCTCTCAAGTGACCCGCGCGCACCCTCGGCCATCCTCTCGGCCATCGCTGCTAGGCGCCTCGCGTTGTTGTGATATTTCCTTCCCCACCTTTCATTCTCCTCCTGCCATGGCTTCCGCGAATCAACCTGGGTCTTCCAAAGCCACGCCTTCCGGTGCTCCCGCCGCGCCTTCCAGTTCCCCCGCCGAGCCTTCCGGCGCCCCGACATTTTGACATCAGTTCTCGACCCCGAGGCGCATGACCCCACATTATGTCTCCTCCGTACGTTCCTGGCCGTTGCCACCTTTGTCGTTATGCGCCTTACGTTACGCTCGGTCCCACCACCTAGGTTACAGCCCCCGACCCCTTTTGGGTTGGGCCTTCCCCTTGCCAGGTCTGCACTTCTGACCCACTTCGACTCTTTGGGCCCTTCCTTTGGGCCTCTTGCATGCCCTCCAACAATTTGTTTATGAGATGTTTTGAATGATTTATTAGATAATTTAGTGATGATATGAATTTGAAATTGTTTATGGTCAATGATAATTTCATTATTAAATTTTTTAATATACAAGTCTTATATGTTATATATCATGAACAGTAATTAATGACCAATGAGACAACTAGCTGAACAATTGACCATGCTCCGATCAATTCGAAAGTACTTAGAGGATATGGTCAACACTAGAACAACTCTATTTGGGCAAATGAAGCAAGTCTTTCATAACCTTACATTAAAGTTTGTTTGTTTTTTGGTTAATGGTGACACCTTTTTATTAAAATGAAAGAAAGGAGTAACAAGAGGTACATATCAGACAGCTCATGGGCAGGATTCAAAAGATGTTAAGAATTAATTAGGTGAATTATAATTTGATTGAGTTAGATAATCGAGTTATAATTAATTAGTTGGATGGTAATTACTAATTAGTATATTGTAACTGGTTAATATTTAAAATTTTTATGTTTCGAGTTGAGACCTTACACCTTGTTTAAATCATATGTTTTATTGAGCTAGAATGTAGTGATTTTTTATGGGTGAGATCATGGCTAGCATAAAATTATTTTACTTGGATTATATGTAAATCTTCACATGATACAATTATAATTCAACTAATTAGAGTTAGGCATTATAGTATAAATTGGAGGCAATTAATTTAAGTTATCCATTATTCAATGACAATAGAGAATGTCGCTCAACTTTATCGATTTCAGGATACAATATATTTGATCAATTGAAGTTCATTTTATGAGTTGTTCCTAAGAAGCATCATGTAAAATTTCCATAAGAATTATCAATTTACATCACGTGAGATTATGCTATAATAATGGGTAAAAAAGAACATGAGCAATGGAGGAGATAGCAAATGAGAAGCTAGCAGAAAGAAAGCTATAGAGACTTCATCAAGTGAAAAACACCTGAAACTAATATCTTTCTATAACACTATATTTATGTTGATATTCCAATTTTTGACTGCTTATTAACTAGTTATGTTTTCTTCTGGATTTATGGTAGGCTGCAAACGAGACTAGAGAACGTATTAGCACCATTTCTACCTCTCTTTATCCTGGATTTGTCTTCCACTTCTTATTTTGCCGTTTTTTCTGTGGCTAAGAATATAAAGCTATCATGGATTTTGCTAAAGAGAAAGCACCTAAAAAAATAAACGATACAGTCAATACTAATTGACAGCACTGCATTTTTTCCTTTTCATATTCTAGCTCCGAAAACGTTTTGGAAGAAAATGATATTAATTATGTTTTATCAAGAACAAACACAGAAAATAGCATATATATTCCACTTGGGTTGTTAGAATGAATTGAATATTAAATTTGATATGATATTAGAGCATTCGGCCGAGATATTTAAAGCACTTGAATGTTCATAATTTTAAATATTAACCACTAATGATGAGATTTATATTTCAAATTCATAAAATTGGGTTTTGAAAGCATATATATATATATAAAATAACGATTGGCGTACCCTAGGAATATATCATAATCCAAGTGATATATGACCGTTAGATGTATTTCGATGAATTAGAGTCGTCAATTATTATTATTTTTTACTAAATTAATTTTCAGATTTGCGTTTAGAGAACTAAAACCTGATTTTTACTAATTAAAAGTTTGAATATAATATTATAATTCGAACTAAATTTAATTTTATATTCTAGATACGTATACTCTTTCGACTAGAGTACGTAAGTGTAGAAAGAAAGAAAATAGGGGAGTGGGTGGAATCGGAGGCGGAAGTTATTTGTGGCAAAAGTAGTGTGGTGTTGTTTGTTTTCTCCTAAATAAACAAGCGAGTGGTGATAATATTATCACCAATCAAAACACATGCATGCATAAGCAGCGTATGTGTCTGTCTGTACACGATAATTTATAATAATAATAATATTATAAGTATTATATATCTTGAGTTTAACTTTTCTTCCTTTATTTTTACTTGTTGTTGTTGTTGATCGGTGGAAAGACTTCCGATCCCAAATTCTGTTTATGTCGCCGGCCGTTTCCAACTTTACGTCTTTGTATGGTAGTGACAATGCTATCCAAAAATTTTGAAAATAATTTATTTCAAAAGATCGAGTTCACGACCAAATCTTGTTATCTTAGACCACTTTTGACATTATTTTCCATCTCCATTTTAGTATATTTTGACAAGTGTTGTAGTTTCATATGTTTACTAATGTATTTATACTTCTAAAAGAATTGGTAGTTTACTAGCCGATAAGGTGTGAAAATCCCATCTACCAGGTTTTGTTTGTCGTTTCTAGAAGATGGATGCATGGGGTTTCTGCTTTTTAAGGATAGGATACCACACCTGTCCAGTCCAGGAGAAGAAGCCACTTGTCCCTTGCTGGATGCGCCATATGTCCATCTTTCAGGACGATAAGTAAGAGCCCAATAATGAAGCAGTGAAGTGAGGCCCGACGACGAGTTGGGCCACAGCCTGGTCATGCGGGTTGGGTTTGGGGTTACGGAATGAAATTGGTGTTTCCACTTGGCAGTAGAGAATAGGGATGGCAATTTCGACCTGACCCGATTTACCCGACTTGTTTCACCTGTTTTGAGGCAGGTCAAACCCGGCCCTTTTACGGAGCGGGACGGCCATGGGTACCTCTCATCGACCCGACCAGCCCTGACCCGCCCCATTCTCGACCCGTTCTTGCCTATATTACATTTAATATTAGTCAAATTACTTAGGATTTTCCTTTTATTACATTATATTTTAGCTATAATAAAGTTGTAAATAAGTGAAAACCTCAATTTCTTCAATAATTTAACTACATTTTATCATATTATGGTTTCTTTCTTGGTCTTTTAATGAAAATAACGAATGTTTCTAATGTTTTTCAGCATAAATTACATACCCAATGGGTCGACCTGCACCGACCCGCGCCCCGTGATAAATTACCCGACCTGGACAAGACCTGCCATGGGGCGGGTATGGGTATCGAGATACCCGCCCCGGACCTGCCCCATTGCCATTCCTACTTGGCAGTTCGTTTGTATGACCGCAAGCTAATTGATGCGGCTTATACGAAGCATGTGAGTTAGCGATTTGACGTGGAAAGTGTAATAGAATTATTCGAGACTCGGTTGAGCTTAAACTTGTGTTGGGTTTGACCTCAAACCATTTTTAGAATAGACCGCAACTCAGATCGATAATTTATTGGAGTGGTGTGGTTTGACCACAAATGCGGTTGAGAGACTCAACCGAACCGATACCCACCTCCTTTTCTGGTCAAATCCGGCAAAAAGCCTCTTTACATCAATCTTGTTCTAAAATCCTTCTCTTTCTCCCTTTTCTCCTTTTATGGGTCGTTTGGAGCACAAGATTTAGATCATGGATTTAATGAATCCATAGATTTAGCAAAAAAAAAATTTATGCTTTCTTTGCTACTTATTGAACCATGGATTGTAGTTTCAGAGATTTTAAATCTCTAAAATCTCTCATAATTAGAGAGATTCTGTATCTTGATTTTGAAAATTTTCTTCCTCCTACTATATCTTTCCTTTTGCATTTATCCCACTAAATACTCTTACAAATAAATTCTCAATATTTTTCGAGCCAATCTAATTATTTTGGATAAGGATAAACATGTCATTTAATAAAAAAAAATAGAATTTCTTTCTTCGTTGGATGTCAACAATCGTGGTTACTAAACAATGAACTTTATCAAATCTTTTTTCAATAATCCAAATAGTTAAAATCTTTGGATTTTCTAGAGTATAGATTTAGACTCAAGTCATCCAAATAAGCCCTTAGCTCCATTTATTTTCTATCTTGAAGTCTTAACCCAACAGAAAGATCCATATTGAAGAATTTGAGTTAGAGATCGGAATTCTGAATAAAATCTTTTGTTTGAATACTAATTAGTACTTATATATGGTTCCAAATTCATAATGTGAATTTCAAATACATATTTAGTATATCACTTGTGAATTTTAAATACATATCGACACCCAATGATTTGAAATTCCTTATAGCAACTAACTGAACCTGTTTATAAAATCTTAAAAATTGAGGTACTACAATGCAAAGCAAAAGCATTAAAAATACTAAAGCATAATTTCATTACCAAAATTGATAGACCTATTTGTTAAAAAAATAAAATTTACTTAATAGAAAACTCAAAATTGAAAAAAGAAACAAAAAAAGGATCCAAATAATGAATTTGAAATACACCTATTTCAAATTCATGTATTTGAAGCAAACACACCTGACATACAGCCCCTTATCCCATCCATAGGCCATAGCTGATAAAATTTTTCATTATTGGAACGGAATATTTATTCACATGGCAGTGGTAACCTTTACCCAAATCACACTCAATAATCTTGTCACGCAGCCTAGGCAAAGTAGAAAAACAAAAGGGAGGCAAGAAAAACAATAATGGAGGAATGAGTGTTGGGAGTGGAGAGAGCTCCCCCCTCAACCATATCTGTTCTGTTCTACACAGCACAGCAGCCAGAAGACAGAATCCATCCAAATCATCATCCCTAACACCTAAGAAACACACACACCATTCTCTACCAATGCCACCTTATCAGCTATCACTTTGTTCCATCTCCTCCATTCCTGTCTGTGGTATCTGTGGTCCAAGGAATGCAACATACAGGACGCTTCCAAAAAAATCATGACACCTCTATGTACACTACGAAACGAGCTTCTCGCGCCTTGATTTAAGTTTGTACGGGTCTGTGGCGAGTTGTGGCTGGGGATCACTGCTCGATCTTTTTATCCATACAGCCTGATTCTAGTCTGTATCGCGCTCCGGCAGATGGGGCACGATTGCAGGTCTTCTCCACATTCAATACAAGTCTACAGCACAGACCAATTGAGTATAAAGTTTAAACATCATGGATTCATGGTGTCCTCAAATCAGTGGGATTAATGAATCGATGCAGAGGGAAAGTGGGAATCTTTCTTATACCTGATGGCCACAGCCAAATGCCATGTTCTTAGGATTGGAAAGACAAATGGGACAAGCCTGTGTTTGCCAAAAGGGATGGAAAAAACAGGAAAGTTAGCACCTTTCATCATTAGCTTCAATGAACATCCGGAACAGGTCAATGTGTGTAGACCAAGTGATCAAGAGCCTGTCTTTTGTACCTTGTTGTCAGACTCAGAACTCGAATGTTGAGCTGAGCTCACTGGTGGCGCACTATAGCTGGCTGCTGCTGCTGAATTATAGTCCGGGTATGAAGGCACTCGCTGCTGGAAGCTAGTTGATCGGAAGGGCTTCACATTGCCACCATGGGAAGATCGACCATATTGTGGTGGAGGTAGAGCTATCCTCTCTGGACCACTCCCCTTTCGACGCCTACATTTTGATGATCAGAGAAAAAATAAAAACAAACATTAGTCACAGAAGAACATTAAACACGAAAGGGTTAAAAATAGGTGTTCTGTTAGAGTAATTACCCCAATAAGCCAAGCTCAAGAGTGGCTTTGTATTGAGCGGGGATCTCCATCAGCGCAGCAAGAGCAAATTCTGTTTCTTTTCTTGTTTGGTTAACATTTTTGGCCATGATCTCTGTGAAGTTTACGAACTACAGAAAACAAAAGGAAAGTTGAACTGCTTCAGCTGAAGGAAGAGGAATCCAGAACCATCACTTTCAAGAGCATGGTTAAATGGTTACCTGGAAGTTATCAAAGGCTCGAGCAGGGATATTATCATCAAACTCCCTCATCATATCCCAAGGCCCATCGCCAACACCGACTAGGATAATCGACAAAGGGTATTCACTGTCATTAACAAAAGCGCAAAAGATATCGGTCAGACTTTCATTTCTATCATTCTTTTCGCCATCAGTGGGGCTTTTGGTACTCACCTCGCTTTGACAATTGCTTCAATAGTCTTCTGCTCTTGAGGACTGAGATGGCCGCTCTCTGTGTCAACACTCCGTGTCACCTGTAGAGAAAGTTCATAAGCAATTTGGACATGGAGCATTAACCAGTCTCGGAAGTCAGTGTGATATGCTGGATTACCTGACCATCAGCAATTATGACAAGAACGTGGTACTGGCCACCACTTTGCTCAACAATGCTAATGCCCATTTCGACCATTGGTCCAAAGGACGTTGGCCCTGTCGACGAGAAGGTACAAGATTGCAACTTTAGAAGGTAGAACTGAAACCAAGAACTGTAAAAATGTTATAAAGGAGATACAAAGAAAGAGCGAAGAGAAGCCAATACCAGCTAGCCGAAGCTGAGGAACAACTTCTCTGTACCGGGACAGCACCTCCTCGAATCCCTGACAGAATCTCTCTTCCGGATAGAAACTGAACACATCTTGGTCATGTGTCGAAGCTACAAGAGAGTACATAAAGATTGACTTACAATCAGCATTAAAATATCTAGTGAAATCTACTGAGTTAACCGTGTCACCATCTTACCGTCTCCAAAGCCATAACAAGGAATCAGGTTATCTTCATCGAATGCGGACAGAGTCCTTCCAATGATGGATATGGCTTGTTCGTACGGGTTTGGATCATTGCCAATGTGATGCAAGCTTTTGTGGTTGAATGACCTGGCACCTGAATTTTTCCACAAGTAAAACCAAACCTCAAGCATCTTCCAAGAGTAACGACCACATTTTATAAAAAATATCATAAGACCAGAACAAAGAGGCTAAACCTGTCCATTCATTGCTCTTGGTGAAGTCAATGCCAACAATGAGATTAGATGATTCCAACCCAGCTTGAGCAAGTGCAGCAGTAACCTGCAAGTCCCAACAAGAATCAGTCACACCATTCGAGCACAAGTTCCATTCTCTCACAGTTATTCTTAGTATCATTTTAGTCAAAACCCTCCAAAGAAGAGAGAACTTGTGAGCCACAAACAAAAAGATACAGTAGTTCTTGATTCTTTAGTCAATATCCCTAGAAAAAGTTCACATCTTTATCAGTCTTTCATAATCCACAACAGTACATGGCAAAGAAAGAACCCAACTTGGATAAAATTCCAGATTCACCAGATACAATCAGCATATTCCTCTAAAAAAAAAAACATTTCCACTGTCCCAATAATTGGCCGGACCCATGGCAACTCAAATCGTCCCCAAAAAATCGAAAAATACAAAATTTCACAATCAAAAGGAACAGTAACTGATTTGATCATGGATGAACTAACCTGATCTAAAGTCTTGTAATCGTCGGCAATCCTGGAGTACCTTCTATCCAACCTCTTCTGCGGCTGAGGAGGCCTTTCCGGTTCATAACCGTACGCCGATGATGACGACGGCGGCGGCGCGTGAGGATGCTGAGGCGTGTAGTACGGCTGCGACTCGGGATACGGCGGCGCTGCTGCCGGCGGAGGGTAACGGTAGTTGAACGAATCGTAAGACGAGAACTCCCTCCGACTGCCACCAGCCGACTCCTTCGAACTTCTCCCTCCCATTAAAAGAAGAAAAAAAAAAAGACGCGAACTTTAACAAGTAAATAATACTCCGTTTGCTTCCCGAAAAAAGAAAAAGGAATTAGAATCTGGGTTTTGGTAATTCTCGGTGTATATATAGGTCCGATGGGTCAGAAGTCTCCTACTCGGGGTAAGGATTGTAAATCGAATAGAAGTTTCACCTAGTTGACTTAGGGAGGAAGGAAACAGAGCAGGAAATTCACATAAGCCGTGGCGGGTTTAAAATGAAAACCCCGACTGATTCAAAGACAAACCCACCATCGGCCCAACAATTGCTACCTGTCTGTCGTGGAAAACTCTTATCTAGAATTGCTTCTTCTTCTTTTGGTGGGTTTTCTATTTTGGGGCCGATGACTAAAAGGAAAGGACTGACTGGCAAGTAAAGCTGAACACAAAAACAGAGGTCACAAAGACCAACACGGCGAAGGCAAAACTGAGATGGAAATTGAGGAGAGGATTGGAATGTAAATTTCTTCAAATGGAAGGAAAACTAACTGGCCGGAGTTTTTTGGGGGGTGGGGAATAAGGCTTCTGGGTCAACTCTTGTGAGTAAAGTTGAAAGCTTTTTAGAGCTTCCTTCTGGGACGGACGATTGAAGCCGAGAATCAAGGGGAGGAGAAGAGATGATGATAATACAATAAGAATAATAGAGCAGAAAATGTGGATGGGTTCCAACGAATTCCTTGGAAATGAAGGATATGGGGTCGTTATCATTGACATAGTAAGTCATTTTATTTTCGCATTAAGCAAAGGGGAAGACATGTTTGGTCGTGGCTTATATATGATTGATTAACGGATCCCACCATATTGAGCTTTTTTCATCTATTCCAATGGTTTGGATAAATTTTGGTTTTACATTGACACACATGTTTTTTTTTTACCGAGATGGATAGTTAATAGATAGGAAATTAAAAAAAAAACTGAAAAATAAATAGTGATAATCAGCCAAACTCGGAATGCATTAGCGTGATTACTCAAAAATAAATAATCACGGTGGCTACCCCAAATGAGTAATCACGGTGGCTATCAATATATACACATTTCATTACTTTTTTTTTAACCTATTTTTAAATGTACGGTAAAGATTAGATTAAGGGTAATTTTGTAAACAAAAAATTATACACACCTGATTACAATCTCTTAAAATAAAATAATTATATATTATTATCAAAACCCTACTAGCTACACCCCTCTCAGACGTCACCGCCTCCATCCCCGCGATCCCCTTCCGTCCCGCAGTCCCTCTTACTTGTCGCCGTTGGCCAAAATTCCCCGGCTACTTTCCCTTCACTTTCTCTCTCAACCTCCATCCCCTCCCCCCCTCTCTCTCATTCTTCCCCGCACACCACCCCCACCTCTCTCTCTCTCTCTCTCTCTCTCTCTCTCTCTCTCTCTCTCCGACAGTAGGGAGGAGCCGATGGACAAGCGACCCGGGCGAGTACGAGACCGTGGAGGTCGTCAAAGCAATCGGCACCGCTAACCATCCTTTTATCTCCGACCCTCTCGTCTCAATGGTATTGTTTTTGTCGCATTGGTATTGATTTTGTTGCATTGGTATTGTTTTTGTCACATTGGTATTGATTATCATGTAATGGTATTAATTTGCATGTATTGGTATTGATTAAATCTGTAATGGTTTTTTTTTTTTTGGTGAAATGGTATAGATTTATATTGATAGATTGTTTATATTGTTAGTTTTCGTGTAATGGTATAGATTTATTTCTGCAATGACATTGATATTTTTCAAAGTGATAGTGGTTGTCTAATGGATTGGTAGTGATTTCGTGTTTTTTTCCTTTGCAGAAAGATTGAGAAAAATAAGGAAAGAGGATCTGGCTGGAGATTATGGAAGTGAGAGAAAGAGAGAATTGTAATTAATAGATTCTTGTAACTACCTAAAATATAATTTGTTAAAAAAATTAATTAATACAATTTATTTTTCATACCCAATTTACCCTTAGTAACCACGGTGATTACGACTTTTGTAGTAATCACCGTAACCTGTCCCGCCAAACCCTGATCCACCAATGCAAGAGCCGTTTTTGCCACGCAATGGGCAGCCCTGTTAGTTCTACGAGGAGAGAAAACAAAATCAATACACGCGAACGAAGCTTTCAGCAACCGAACTTCCTCAAGAATTGCCCCACCACGATTATGATGAACTTCGTTCTCCGTCACTCGCCGGATCACCATATGTGAATCACCACAGAAACAAACAGAGGTCATACCCCGGGTTAAGCACCGATTCATCGCATCTCTCAATGCTAAGAGTTCTAAAAGAAATGGGTTGGCCGCTAGCCCTCTCAAATGGGGATACACAACTGACCACGACATAACCTAATCTACTTAACTTCTTATTTACATGATCATCATCACATTTCGTCTCACTTAAACAGACAATCGACGGAGAGAATCGACAAATGCCTCCAAAGAGAGATGGAATTGTCAGGGGAGATCCAAGTCCCCAACAATTCCAGGCGAGGATGCTCATCTATCAAGTTGGGACCAGTCAGGGCTGGTTGCCACCACCACATCTTCATTGTTTCGGTCCTGCAGAGGGAGGGATTCCTCCAGCTTCTGTTTCTTACTCCCAGGACTGATCAGCAGCAGGTCAGCCATATCAGGCCTACCTCGAGTCAAGCTTGGAGGAACAACCACACCTTCAGCCGTATCTCATATGGGATCAGCATACGAGGAGGCCAGTCCCGACGCTAGGAGCAGCTTGAGAACACCTTGTTGTTGCTGGGGGAAAATTTGTTCCCTCTCTTGGCGGACCCATGTAAGGTTACGACGGCCAAGCAGGTTCCGTTCGTTAACCTTGGGTCCAGACTTCTTGGATATCAACTGCTTGTTATAAGGAGTTATCTTGCCAGCGAGTTCGTCCCGGCGGGGGCATTGCTGGCCAATGTGATTAAGGACTCCACACAAGTAGCAAAATTGTGAGAGTTTCTCAAATTTCACAGTAGCAGTGAACTTAGGGGTGGGAAACCGGTTCGGTAAACCCGAACCAAAATCGAATTAATGCTATTCGGTTCTCAATTCGGAAGAAAAATATGGATAGTTCGGAAACCAGGGTTCTTTCAACCGAACAAAATTTTTGAATTTCCGCCGAAAAACCGAAATACTATAATTGCAAGCTCCAAATGGTGGATTTTTATGTTTGTAGTTATTTTTATACTTAAATATTTGAAATGTTTTATGACTTATGTGTTGAAAAGTTTGATTTTATCATTGATGATGCATATAATTGCATATTTATTGTTTATATTAGGAGTGAAAAATAATTTAAAAGTGAGAAGATACAAGTAGCTTCACAAATTCGATTTTGTGTGAAAAACCAAACCGAATTATAATTCAGTTTAAACCGACCGAACTGAATTATAATTCGGTTTGAGATTTGAGAGAATTCGGGGACCCGATATTCATAATTTCGGTTCAGCTGAAACCGAACCGACCAATCCCTTAAAACCAAAGCTCCTCTAAAAGGAACAATGTTGGCCTTACACATATGTTAACCATCAAAGTAGAGAAAGCAACTAGACCATTACAAAAACTCTATGCTAACATTATATATGGGATAAACCAATACATTATTCTGGGGAACAAGTTGCTAAACAATCTATGAATCTTTATTGCAAATTGAGTTGGAGTCCACAGAGCCAGACATTGGATATAACATATGAAATCAACTGGAAATTGCCCAGATCAATCGTCACATGGTGAGAAGCAGCTGAGTGCCTGAGTCTATAAGTAGGGGCGTGCAACGATTTACTCTGCACCGAACTGTATCGGACCAAATTGGCATTTGAACCAAATCATATCGGACTGAATATAATGCAATTCATACCTTGATCCCAATAATTTTATAAATGTTAAAAGTAAAATGAATCGAATGGATTTTTGGATCGAATCAAACTGAATAGAATACAATAATGATTCAGTCCTTGATTCTAAAAACAAATTTATTATTGAACCGTGATTCTCATGATTTGCTCTGGTCCACAACCATTGCACATCTCTGTCCATCAGCCATGGACCAGGAGGTGCAGATGGACCAGTAAGTAGAAACTACAACTGAAGTTTCTTTAGTTGACAAAATCCATCATCTGAACATCAGCATCTATCCGTCACAGTTTATGTGACACTATTATGCTTTGTTTAAGCAAAGCTTCCAAATCAACTGGCTTGCTTTGAGGGGAGGCATTGCATGTCATTTTCAGCCACAAATTGTTATTGGTTGCCTTCATTGGAGAAAAACCAACCATCAACGATTCTGTTTTTGTCAAGAGGGCCCCTGCTTTTCATCATGCTTTAAAAAGCTTCTTTAATTTGTTCTTGGACATGGATATACAATCGTACATTGGTGAGTCTGTTATACAATTCATCATTGCCTTCAAAAGGTACATCATTTCATGTGTGTTGAGAATATATATATACACACGGTACCCCGGGTGAAATTCGGGGTACCGTATACTTTGAGTATGAAAACTCTATTTAGACCTCGAATTAATAGGAATTTTGGACCTGATACTATACCCTAACTCTTAATGAGTGAACCCTAGGTCCTAGTTATCTAAATCATAAACTATAAACCCTAAGATGGTGCATTCATTTTTTTTTTTTGCCTATATTTGGGCGAATCGTAACCGTCGATTATTGTTTCTAATTAAATTGATCTTGGGGTATAAGATTTAGAGAATTAAGGCATAGATTGTGATCTTTGAGGGTTAAAGTATAGTATCATGTCCGAAAATTCAATCAATTCACGGTCTAGATAGCGTTTTCATACTCAAGGTATGTGGTACCCTGTATTTCACCCTGGGTACCATAGAACTCCCCATATATATATATATATATATATATATATATATATATATATTTGATTATAACATCGGGATAGTTTGGATGAGAAATTATAATGAATCATTTTTCTAGTTATACCCAATTTTATTATAAAATCACACTAAGCCGAATGCCTAAAATCGAAAAATTCATAAGGACTATACTAACTACGGATCCAGAGGAGGGCTGGGCCGGGGCCCGGGGTGGCCACCCCCTGGATCCGCCATTGTGCATAATTGACTCGCACATAACTACACTGCGAATTAATTCTGACCAGAACCCAAGTTTTTAAACTCTAACTGGGTATAGTATAGGGCAAGTATTTAAATTGTCAACCCGGGCCGTGATAAGCCCCAAACCCGCGAGGCTAAATGTCCAAGCTTGCAAGTCTCTCATCCTCTCAAGTTTGCTGTTGAGAAACCAAGTCACTCAAAAGAAAGAACTATAGAACATGGGAATTGATGGGGTTGGATTTTGCAACTTCAACGCCGACGATCGGGGAAGAGGCTTAACCCAAAAAAAGATGCAATCTAACCACGATTGAGGTGATGACTCAATCGATACAAGGCTCGTTCGTCGTTGGACAGCAATCCACACAACAAGGACAATTCATTGAGCAAATCACTCAATGACCAAGTTTTGCAATTACTCACGTCTAACTATTACAATGGAGTTCTAGGCCTTCAAATAGGCAAACTTAAACCTAATTCAACTACAAAACGAACAAGGAAAGCTAATTAAACTACACTACGGCTAGGGTAACAATCCCAAACTGAAAAGGAATCCCAACTCGTCCATAATACCCAAACTTGTAGCTTACGTAAACTGCCTCCAAAACACGTTCCATAGCATCTTTGAGCCTAACGTTCACATCGCTCCAGATCTCCATCTTCTTAGACAATACCTTGCTTCTGTAGACAAACAAACACACTTTCATGTGGTACAAAGATCCTTCCCTGATTCGATCCCATCTTCCCTGAATGAAGCTACAAAGTGACCTTCCTGACCATGCCTCCAGACTTAGCCAAATTCTGGCAGTTTGCCAGTTTTGAGATAACTACTTTGAGGCCTTGAAACACAGCGCCTTAATGACTTTTTATGAACCTGAATCTCATGCCATCTTGTAGAGGAAGTTCTTATCTTCAAAACAACACCTTAACCTCTCATTTCCATCAACCCAATTGGACGGTTCGAGCTCGCAAAGTTGGCTACCCGAACTCGTCATAACACTTAGCCAAAAATTCAGATTGTGCAAATGAGTTGACTTAGCTTCTTGAACAAACAAATCTAACTTAGAATGGAAGCAATTCAAGCTCATATCAGGCCGGTCCATGTACCCCTACTTCAATCTCTTAAGTTGTTATCTAGCAAAATGGTTTTGGGTTTAAAACTAAGAAAACTACAAATTGAATGAACAAGGAAAGTAAATCGAGGAGAATTCTACTTGAGGGGACTTTACCTGGGTATTGCTCCCCCTAGTCTCATGCTAAGAAGCGACAAACAAAGCTTTAGTGAGAAGGACGTGTTCATACACCGCTAGGTGGCGCAACTAGCTAGGGACAAACTCCCTTAATCGATCAATGTAGGAAAATCAACAAATATAAGCTAGGGGAACTAGCTCTCTTAACCGTTAGGTTAAGAATTGGGATTCGTAGCTAGAGAGTCTAGCTCTCTTTATCGGTCAACCAAGGAGATCTCTAACTCTCTCTTAGTTAGTTAATCGAGAGTCGTTGCAACAAGTTAGGAAGCTAACTCACTTAACCTTTCGGCTAAGGGTGACAACGATAGGCTAGGGAACCTAACCCTCTCAACTAGTCGGCTAAGGATTGCAAACCAAACCCTCGGAACTTAATTTGGTCGACGGAGAGACCTATCCCGGTGGAATCACGACCCTACTCCGATATTTGAGATTTTGGTCTTAAATTGACCTGAAAGAGGTTACCCAAGTGGCTAAGGAGTCTAGCTCCTAATTCGACCAAGAGGGGATTTCCACCCTCTAGGTTAATTTCACCCAATATTGAGTTAAAGCTAGCACACTCAACATTCATGAATAATACCTCAAATAACATATAAAACACTCAATCAACACAATAGGTTCATGTTCTTACATCCTAGCACATAGAGAGACTAGGGTTCACAATACCTAAGTGAGTAGGTAGGCTATTCCATAGCTAAACAAGAGAAAACAACAAAAAGGGAAGAAATAACCATGAAGTGATGTCAATATTTCCCCCTTGTTGCTTGAGACACCCTTGAGATGAAGAAATCTTCAATCCTCTAGCTAGGAACAAGCCCAAAGCTCCTTATTCCTCCTTTGATTTGCCATTTCTCCCTCTAGAAGAAACCCTAACCTCTTACTAGAATCCTCTTTATTCTGAAAAATGAAAACCTAACCTAAAAATGAAGCTCTCTTTCTTCTTCCTTTTAGCTCACATTTTATACTAGGATCGGGCTCAGTTCAAGGCCATGAACTCTTCAACACGTCCGTGAACACAGAGCGTTGTGTCGAAACGTACCGCTTCACTTGAATGAGTTCACGGTTTTCAAAAGGATCAAAGGGCAATATTAGATTTGGAGGAATCATTACTGCTATAGCCCAAACTTGTTGCAGATTTCCAAAGAATCCGAATGGCATAGACAAATGTGAGGGAACCATAGTAATCGAAGAAAGAACTCTATCCAATATGAACTACATAATAAGAATCACATCAAGAGGAAGGTATGTTTCGATACCTGAGTTCAACAAAATCAAGGAAGAGCAAGCAAGAGCCAAGGCGGAGAAAACAACGACCAAGGAGGTAACGGAAGAAGATGATTTGGCTGCTGCCCGTGCAATAGAAATCCTAGCAGCTGCTGCCAGCACCTCAGGAGCATCTTCAAAGACTCCCCCAGCTGATCCAAATCGCTCCACAAGCACCCCAACACAAGGCACTCACCCGACGGACATCATTGCTCACCTACAACAACAACTGGAGCAACAAGATCATAAGTACCAGCGGCAATAACACCAAATCAACATCCAACGCCAATTTATTCAGAAAATGGTCGAGCATCTCAAGAAGAGTGGAATTGATTGCCCGAGCGACCTTCCACCACCTCCCACCTCATCCGCCTAGAATTTGTCTCGAGGTTTTTCATCTTTCCCTTTACTTACTCTTTCATTTTGTGTTCGCATGTTTAGAGTCTAGGTACAGAACATTAGGGACAATGTTCCATCCTAAGTGTGGGGTGGAGAGTTTTATTTCCGTTTTAGAGTATGTATTTGTGAATAATGCTCGGTGAATGTGAGTCGTTCCTATTTTGATGTGATATGTTTTGAACTTCATAGGGTAGAATGTCGTTGCTTGGAATGATTGTGTGAATGGTTTGTGAACTTATTATGCTTCGGTGTATGAATCTGCCTCTCTGTTATCCCAAGTTAACCTTGAAATGCATAACTTGTGCTTGCAAGTAGGATTGTCTGTTTCACATGGTATACCTTCATATTAAAATTCACTCACTAGAATTGAATTGTGCCCGAACTTAGGTAAAATTGAGTATAATTTGTATAGAGTAGGGTATGACATCTAGTAGCCGTGAGTTTGAACCTTCAATGACAATTTCCTATTGTGTGAAGTTTTTCGTTACTTTGTGTTTCGGTAATCTTGATCAAAACCACGAATGGATTGTGTTGTATGTATGCAAGCATAAACGATAGAGACAATTAGTACAAACTCGAGCCAAAAAGCCTACCCTATCATTGACAACTAGGATCAACCTCTTTGAGACTTGGCCTTGTTTTTCGGTTCGATCACACCTCTCGCCTTTACCCTTTTCTTGTATCCCCGTTGAACCCTTCTCACAAGGAATGAGGTCTTTTGTGTGAATATAGTGACCCATTTTAATTTTCATCGTCTTGTAAATAAATTTGATGTTCTAAGGTAGTAGTTGAAACTATAGCTGAGAGATGCATTTTGCCACTGCATAGGCATTCTGCCACTGCACCTTCTTTTGCATCATTTTGTCTTCTACTACTTAGAAAAGAGTTATTGACCATCAATGTTGTGTCTTTTAGTCTCATCCCCCTAAAAATAAAAATAAAACAAAATCAGTAAAAAGAAAAAAAATCAAATTTCAATAGAAAAATAAAAATAAAAATAAAAAAGAGCAAAAGAAAAAGAAAAAAAAGGGAAAATAAATAAGGATCGATGAATCATCTTTGGGAATCAACGTTCTTCCCTTGTTGTATAGTCCTAGTTTTGCTTATGTTATTCATCGGTTTCAATTGTTCAAGGCCTCGATATTAGATAGTTCTTGCTTTGGGTCCACCTTTGTAACTCATTCCTCGTGAGCATCACCATTTCCCTCCTCTGAAACCTCACCTTAACCCTTAACCTTTCCCGAACATTGTCATCTTGATATGCTTGTGTTTGTACTGATCGGTCCAACTGTGGTTGAGAGAAATACACATCCCTAGTGAGGAAATCTAGATGCCATGATTTTACTCTTAACTTACCTTACTCTTTGTTTAAATGAGTTTTGGCACAATTCACTATTAGTGTGTTTATTCTACATGTAGGGTACATCATGTGATGGAGTGTAATCTAACTTTCAAGCCTAGGTATGCATGGAAAGGTTGAATTTGACAATAGTGTATATACATAGATATCTACACCAAAACATAGTAGTTCCACAGCTAGTCACACCGGCACTCAAGCAACAATAGTGTTAGTTGAGTCTTATAAGTAATGTGTCTTTTATTTGAGTCATAGGAGTTTTAGTTGTATGTTTATTTGCTTCTCTTTCAATTATTTCTCTCTTTTGCTTTGGGACAAGCAAATGCTAAGTGTGGGGTTGTGATAAGCTTCATAAACATATATGTATTTTGTGCATAAATGATTGATCTTTATGTATGTATGTGTTTAAATTGCTCTAAATTAGTTCATATTGACCATGGAATGGCCCTAGTGTCATTACCAAGACATGTAGCGATTTAACACAGATTGAAGCTAAGATTGTGAACAAAACAAAGTGCAGTGGACGAATGCAGGTGCAGTGTCAAAATGCAGATGTGCAGAGGCAAACGTCCACCAGGAGGCCAAATCGATGAAGACCCAAATCGAATTATTGTGGTTGGAATCTTCACTCAACTGTCAGCAGTCCTCAGAAATTATTGGGATTTGATCATATTTCTTGAAGTGAGCAAGTGGATTTGGTGGCTCACCAATAGAGAAAATGATGCAAGAATTTATTACAAAGAGAGAGTTAAGCTGGCAGCAGCCTTCTCTTGGAAATGGGGTCTGCAATCTCCTTGTTTTGAGGGATAAAAATCTGCAGAGATTAACTTAAAAGGGGCAACAACTAGGAGAGCAAAAGAGACACTTTTGGGAGACTAGTTTTAGACAGAAAAATCAAAGGAGAGAGCTCACTTTGGCACACTTTGGAGTTGAGCATTTTGAAGAAAGGAAGACTCTTGTAAGTTGAGGATTAACTCCAACACTTAGTACTTTCTCTACTCCTTTGTTTTTGGTAGTTAGTCATCATGTTGAACATTAGCATGTTTATTACTTTCTTTTCATCATGAACTAATCCCCCAATTTATGGGGGGAAACTTATGGATTTCATTATCTAGCCTCGATGTTTTAATCATGACTTGTTTTTCTTCCATTTTCTATCGTGTGGAATTGTTTAACCCTTTGTGTTGATTGGCCACCTTCACAATGATTTTTAGTTTTCTAGGTTAACAACGATAGTGAAAACCTAGTAACCGAACACATTTGACACGACATAATTGCCTATCGAAGCGATAGTGGATTAAATAGGGAATTATGCAGTCATTTCAGGGATATCGTTCTTAAGGCTAATTAATTAATTCAGTTAACTACAATAGTAGAAATTGTCTTAATTAGTTAGTACGTGGTAATTCTCGATAGAGATAGCTATCAAATTATAGGTATCCCGATTGTAGAAATATGGATTAAATCGATTGACAAGGGTAATTAAATTTACTGAGGTAAAATAGTAAAATCTCGTGTTTCCCCCGGAACTCTACAATATCAATTTCTCCAAAATAGTTGATTTATCGAGTTACTTAATTTGTGTGATCTTTGCAAATCATCACTTGATTACAACCTTTGCAATTCCTATAGTTTCTTGAACTAAATTTGTTAATTATTGAGTTTCACCAATCCCCTAGAGAACGATAATTTTACTTACACTTTATTACTTGTACGACACTACGCACTTGCAGTTTTGTCGCCACCAGTCACCTTCATTTGGAAGGTCATATGCTTGAAGCACAAGGATGGCAATTGTGCTTGGATGGTGCGCTTTGGATGTCGAGATGTTGGAAGCGAATGGATTGTGAGAAAAGGCTGAGTTGGTGCATTCTTGTAGCAGTACGATTCAACTGAAGGATCGTCTCCATCTTGATGTCGATGTTATATCTGAGTTCGTGAAGCATTTGGTATGGGCCCAAGAAAATCTGAGTGTTCTAACTGTGTAGGCCGAGTTGAAAGATAAGTTTAATATGCAAGTTAATTACAAGAAGGCTTGGTATGGGAAATAAAGAGCATTGGAGAAGTTGCATGAAAATTGGGAAGAATCTACGATTATTTGCAAACATTCTTGTGAGTGGTAAAGAGAAAAATGCGAAAATCAGTGATTAATTGGGTAAGTGTTCCTTCACCGCAACCAGGTCATTTGATCTTACAGCGAGTAGTCTGGGCTTATGGACCTTGTATAGATAGATTCAAGAATTGTCCAGGTGTCATGATTGTTGATGGAACATTTCTTACTAGAAAGTATAAAAGAGTGTGAAACATCCTGATCCTTTTACCCAACCGAAATAACCCTGGCTCTGGAGTTGATTAAAAACAATCTAAAAAATCTCATTAAAACAATTACTAGTGAATCCTTTTCAAATGAAATATCAAATGCAATGCTCTAAACACATGGGCGACCTCAACCAAAATGCTTAAACAACTTATACCATGAACTTTGAAAGTTTAATTCACCCGCATAGCCATAATTTTCACGGTTTTGACAAATATAGCCACTTTTTGAAAAATACACAGTTGTAGCCACATTTTGGAAACTCATTTGACAAAATTAGCCATTTCCATTTAAAACATTAACACCGTTAGCAAGACGCTGATGTGGATGCCACTTCACCTCCCACATCAGCTCCAACACATGTCCAACTAGACTCGCCATGCCAACTGGACGCCACGTCAAATAAAAGTTTTTATTTTTAGAAAACAATATTATTATTATTATTATTATTATTATTATTATATTTCTCTTTCTCTTTTGATCTCCACACCGTCCGCTTCATCTCCCTCTCCAAAGCTTGGATTTCTTCCTCTGCTACTATCTCTCTCTTTGATTTTTGATTCCTTATGGAATGGATAATCGATGAGCAACAGATTCAAGTACTGATTCTCGTCGGTCAAATCTATTTAGGGCGTCGTTCTTGGTTCCACCGCCACTGGCGTCATGGAATCACTATCGAGGGGAGAACGACCCCTGTCCACCGAAGAAAGCAGGAGAGGATCTGAATCGGTCGTTCATAACCCGCTCTCAACTCCGACTCTGAAAATCATCTTATGGCGGAGACTTTAGAGATTCAGCAATGGTGGAGAGAAACAGATACACGAAACAGTTTCTGGATCTGGAGTTTTTCAAAGGGGAAGTTCAATGGCGATTAGGGTTCTTCAATCTCTCGGTCTGGTATTTTCGCCGACGAGATGTAAGAGGTGAGGGGAGGCCAGATCAAGCAAGAGGATGAGAGAAGAGGAGGAACCGCCGTCAGTCCCCTGTTGCCCACCGTCGCTGCTTTGTACTTCTCATAGATCGACGAACTTCTTCAGCTCCGGACCACCACCGCCACCTCTCTTCTCTTTCTTCTCCGATGGGCCGTTGAGAAATGCATTTTCTTGTTCACTAGGCTAAGGGAAAAGAGCTTGTGGGTACAACGACAGAGGATTGGCAGTGGCGAGAAGATGAAGAAGAACAGGAAGGGAAGTCTTAGCGGCGGACAAAACATAAATTGTAGGGTTTTCAGTTAATTAAAAGAAAAGGATAATTTTCACTGGGCCTTTTCTTTTATTATTTATTGTTTAGTTAATTAAAAAAACATGCCACGTCAATCACTACCGTTAGTCTAGTCAGCATTCGCAGTTAGTCCGTTAAAGTTTTTGACGGAATGGCTATTTTAGTGTATTTTTCAAAAAGTGGCTATATTTGTCAAAACCTTGAAAGTTATGGCTATGTGGGTGAATTAAACCAACTTTGAACCTTGAATCTCCATCACATATATTCAAAATCATGAATATAAAATAACTAACTAAATCTGCCTCTAGATCCTCTCCGAGCTCCACTCGATCTCGTCCACCCTGGTGCGACTTCTCACCTCTCCATGCCTCTTCTCGAAATCCACCTCTGCTAACCCTTCCTCAACCTAGTGAGTGAGAAGGGGCCAGTATCGTCATTACTTTCTAAGGTTTTTGCCTAAATAAATCCTTACTAATACGCCTCATGGGCTCCTCTATGAACTGTGGCCCTGGCACGTCATAATCATGTCTCCGATCCATGCGCTCTGGCCAACTGGCAATGCTGCTCTCAGATGGATGTCGTTGTACAAGTAATGTCACATCAGGATGTCATCGATCATCCAAACCTAAAGCAGCAACCCCTTCTGCCATCATGTCAGCCAACTCCATCATATCATCGTTGGACAGCCCTCCATCCCGTAACCTCAGCTCAACGTACTCCTTGGTGTCGTACTGAAAATTAAATATAAATATCAAAGATTTTACACAACTACGAATTTCCAAACAACTAAAACAAAAATATGAAACAATTAATAACTAACCGTTGCGTTCACTCCTGCTGCCCTCTGTGTGACTATACGTCTGGTAACAACTCGATGCCACTCCAGATGCTCCGACTGGTAGGCTAAAGTCTCCTCACTATATGGCATGTATCAACTGTTGCCCACGCGATGACCCACAAGTTGTCTGGCGAAGGAAAAACCTAATCTCTTGCTCACTATGTGGCTGATGAGGCTTATTCTGCAGCAAGCCAAATTGTCAGAGCACGCGATTTGGATAGTGCCACATCACTGCTGAAAAGCAGATAAGTGGAACTACTGCTCAAAACGTATGACTGGATCACAGTACCTCTGAACTGCTCGCCTCTCTCCAATTAAAGACACCACTAGACACAAAAAGTTGTCACATGATTACTCCGAAATCTAAAACAAACAAATGAAAACTATTATATAATGAAATCTTATATACTAACTAGGGGTGAACAAACACACCGCAAACCGACCCACCCGTCCAACCTAACCAAACCCTCCCGAATTTATCGCTCAAACTAAGGTTTTGGGTTGGGTAAGAGTTTTCTTTTGTACAACTCGCCTCTTTTGGGTTGGGTTTGGATTTTGGATTGCACAACCCGTAGAACCCGACCTGACCCGTGTATCCAAAAAATATTTATGTTATATATAGCCATACTTATGGAAAAATTTAGATACTTCGGCATGTTTAATATAACTATGATTAACGTAATTCTTTTTTTTTGTGTGTACAATTTTAATAGAATAACATATTATGGATGCGTTCGTTTATAACATTTTTAGCCTCTTTCAATAAATATCGCGAAAAAAAACTAGACATATGTTGAAGTAAACTACATTTTATTAAAACTTAAACAATAATTGTGAATTTTGATACATTTCACCTTAGTTTATTCGTTTAAAATTTTAATTAGTTATAAAACATTTTTATGGTGTAGAATAATTACATATGGAGTGTTCGGTTTGATTTTTACTTAAAAATATCGTCAATCCGACCCAATCAAATTAGAAACAACCCGTAGGGTTTTAATTTTTTGGGGTGGGTTTGGGTTTAATATTTTCCAAACCGTAGTGCATGAGTCAGGTGATTAAAATGGTTAAACCCCGACCCATTCACACCCCTAATACTAACCACGATGGTCTAAAACTCGTCAAAGAGCAACTTGAACTGGTAAAACTAGTCACCGTGCTGATGGGTGTTTGCCGGAAGCCATCGAGCATCATGTGGATATGCGTCCTCGGTAATAGGCTCCCCGGTCACTGTATGTTGTGGTGTTGTCCGTGAAAATCGCTCCCACGCCTAGAGCTTCAGTAAGGGGACCCATCCACCAAGGTCACCTCTTAGGAAAGAGGACTACGTCATCTGCAGAACCGACCTACCCATCTCACGGTACAGGTAGGCTAAAACAGCTGCTCCCCAGGCGAACCGTCCACCTCTCTGCCAATCCTCCACCAAAAGTAGGTATTGTAGATGAACCGTAGCTCTAGTCCGATCGGGAAATATTACACCTCCATCAGAGATAGA
Source organism: Linum trigynum (assembly GCA_964030455.1). Lineage (NCBI taxonomy): Eukaryota > Viridiplantae > Streptophyta > Magnoliopsida > Malpighiales > Linaceae > Linum > Linum trigynum. The sequence goes on from OZ034814.1 coordinate 12,760,215, forward strand.
GCATAAGCTTATGCAAACTGCTCCGTAGTCTCTGATGATGCATTTGTCGGAAGATGATTGAATTTATCCCTGAGCCAACCAATCCAAACAGCACCGCCGGAAAGATCAGCAGGAGCATGTCCTAATAATCTCATACACGTCGCCGACCACTCCTCATATGGTATGTCTACTATGACGGGCTCACCTTCGATCGGTAGACCGGTCAGTGTCGCAACATCCTCTAGAATGATCATAACCACACCAACCGGCAAGTGAAAGGTCCAGTGGCGGACCCAGAAATTTCATCAAGGGTATTCACCTATAGACCAAAACATCTAAGGGTTGTCAAATACTTTTGAATCCAAATACTACCATCCCTAAAATAAATTTTTCCACAAATTTTTTGTTCAAATTTTGGGTTTAACCCCGACCCATGGAAAGGTCAACTGACAAACCATTCTCCCAAGTAGGTCCGCCCCTGGAAAGGTCGATGTCACGGGTCGCCAACGCTCTACGAGCGTAGTGATCAAACATGTATTAGCAGTCATAGGGGCCAATCGGTGAACACTAAACAAGCCCGCCTCGACGAGGTACGTATGATAATATGGATGGTACGCGACTATATTGGTCGTACCTTGAATCTGGTAAACTGGATCCCAACCTATATTAATTCAATTTCATGGGTAATTCTAATTTCAGTTCACCTAGTAAAATCTATATAATATAACCATCTATCTAATGTAAACTTATACTAATTTCAAAACATTTCACACATAATTCTAATTTTAGTTCACCTAGTAAAAATCTAAACATCTAATCTAACTAGCTAATGAACTTTAATGAAATACTTACCTCGTTTTACCAAACCGAGTTGGCACGATGTTGACCATGTGCCCAAAGAAGTACCGAATCGACTGGAGCTGGATCAATTGTCGTAGGTGGTCCCCTCGTGTAATAAGTGTCCAGAAGTCTAGGAACTGCTAAAAAAATTCAAAAGAAAAAAAAAAAAAAAAAAATTTGCCACCGCTGTATGCTTACCGTCCTCTTCCACAACCCCTTCTTCCTCCGGCTCCCGCTTGTTTTTCGTCGGAGTAAGACATCTTAAAAAAAAACCAGATCTGGTTTTGGAGCTCTTCCGCCTGAGAGGTTTTAGGAGGAGAGGAAGGCGAACCCGCTTGAGAGTGAGGTTAGGAAGAGAGGGACGGCGGACCCGCGCGAGCCTAGGGCTGAATCGCAAGGAAGGAGCAAATAGGTTTTGGAAATAGTAGGAGAGGGTTTGTGGTTTCTGATGTGGGAGGGTTGGATAAGACGAAAGATAAGAGCAAAGAGGATTGGCTAATACACATAAGACTGGGACGGGTCCGCTTTATAGCGCATTCGCTTGAGTCTGGGGCGGATTCGCTGTCGAATAACTAGTTTCGAGACTCGCGCGGACTCGCTATATCTTCCCTCCAAAACACAATATTTGTGTCAATACTTTTAAAATCGTCATATTCGTGGGAAATAAAAATAATATATATTTAAGGAATTAACCCACCACCGAAGAGTAGGGGTGGACAATGGGCTGGTTGGGTGGATTTTGGTCTAAAATTGACCCACTCGCTTACTACCGAGTGGGAATAATTGTGACCCGCAATCCACCCACATACTTCTGCGAGTTGGGTTGAGTGGGTGGCGGATGAGTGTGGTTGGGTCGCAGGTCAACCCGCAAAAGCAATTCTCCAACTAGCCATTAAAAAAGTTGACTAACATTTATAATAAGTTCATAGCAAATTAGTATGATTGTATCACTAATTTGTGATTTTAATACAATTAATAATTTATAGTTTGCATCACAATATTTAATGGATATTAATAATAATTTGCATACCAATATCCATTATCTAATGGATATTGCACAACACAATAACCAACAATAGTAGTCAAAAATATTCTTTATTCTCCACCTTTTGAAATATATGTCAGATTATAGTGTAATTCAAAAATATGATGAATATTCGATACTATATGAAACAACATTTTTACATGTAAAAATAGGATGCAAGTTATATGGTTGACCCGCAATCCACCCATCACTCACCCACATAAGTGCGGGTGAGAGATTTATCACCCACTGCGTACGGGTTGGATTATTTGCGGGTGGATCGATATCAATCCGCAGATTAACTACCCACGTGTCCACCCTTACTGAAGAGGAAAAGAGAAAGAAAATAAAAACAGTAGACTAGAGAGGAGGAATTAAAAATTATTAGATTGCGTGAGAAAATAGCTTAACTTAACCAGGGTTAAATATCGAGTAGGTTCAAACCGAACTTCGGGTAGAAGCTAATCTAACGGTGGAGATCAACTAATCAGAAAGGAGCGGAAAAAAAAAATTAAAGAAACAGAAAATTGCCGAAGAACAAAATCTCTCTCTAATAGTTAGGGCAAAATCCGTTGTTCTAAATCTGATCCCCAAAGTGAATTGGTTCAATTCCTGGCTTTACTGATGAATTTAGGGTTATGGGTTTTGTTCACCCTCTGATGGAGACGGACTACGTCGCTGAGTTCCCTCATAATCACATGGATCGTCGTCCCAGAAAGAGACCTAGATTCGCTTGGGATTTCCCTCAAGCTCACCCCAAGGTAACAGCTTCCCTTTTTGTCTCTCTTCATTTGGTCATCGATTCTCGGTATCGACAATTGCTGATATGATCTTATGATTGAAGCTTCAGGGGTTTTCCTTCCCTTATGGTTCATTGTGATGTTCTTGTTTAGATGAGATTCCAGCTGAATTTTGTTGAATGAAAAGCTGATTTATTGCTTCCAAGTGAGATGGAAGTATGTGGAGAGAAAAGGGATTGGAGGGCTTCTGGAAGTTTTGGAAAAATGTGTAAAAATTAATAATGATTCTTGGCGGGTTTGAGAAAAATGGTTCCATTGCCTGAAATCTGTAGCATTGCTTTCTAAATGCAGAAAGTGTAAAAGTGCGAATGGATCAGTCTTTCATGAGATGAACTATTCAGCTTCTATATAAGTTGATCATTGAGGGATGTCAAATAACTCTGGTCTATGTATGAAAGATGCTTCTGGCTATTATGATTTATGGTTCTTATGGCTAGACATGAATAGTTTGCTGATAACAAGTTAGTGTTGCCTAAAAGCTTTGACATTGTTGTTTGGGTTGAGCAAACTGGAAGCATTCTTGACAATAGTGAATTTTTGTGGAGGAGTGGCCTTTTATTAGTTACTGTTTGCTTAGCGGAAAATGAATGAATGGCTGTGTGTAGGCGCAGTCAGGATTGTATTTTGGACAAGATGTTGGAAATGGGACGAGCATGGGACCTTCAAGAGTACTACTCACAGACCATTCCGGTTTATATTTAAAAGGATTGGCTCAAAAAGGCTCTCCCCCATGGCGAGATGATGACAAAGATGGACATTACATGTTTGCTCTTGGAGAGAATTTAACACCTCGCTGTAATTTCACTAAATCACCACTTAGCAGGCTATTATGTTATTTTTGAAATTGTTTTCATGCAACCTAAGATATATACCCCGATTTACACAACCCTTCTTTTTTCAAAGCCTTCATTTAAAAGTGTATGCTTAGATCGTTAAGAGAGTCATGGTCTAACTTTATTGAATGTTATGATATTGCTTTTGTTTGAACTTTTTTGTTTTGTTCTTCCACAATGAAGCATTTGAAAGCTGCTTTGTGTTCTGTTCTTTTTAAGACGAAGCAAACCAATTTTATTTGGGATTCACTAGCAGCGTCCACCCTTTTCCGGATATTTCAATTTTGTTTGTCGTGGGTTGTTAGTTTAGTCTTCTATAATTATACATTTGTGGTTCTCCTGGTGATTGATCTTCTGTTTATCTACTTGCAGATAAGATCCATAGGAAAATTGGCGAAGGTTCGATCTCCTTGGATATCTTGCCATCTTATAGTGGGACTTTTCTTCCTTGGCTGGCATATTTAAATAGTTTCTCTTTTTCTTCCAGGAACCTTTGGTCAGGTTTTGGAATGCTGGGATAGGGAAACAAGAGAGATGGTCGCCGTAAAAGTTGTGAGAAGTATAAAAAAATACCGGGAGGCAGCAATGTCCGAAATTGATGCGCTCCAGTTGCTTGGAAAGTATGATAGAAATGGAAGCCGGTGAGTTTTGCCTCTGTTAAAGCAGCTTGAGCATAGTGTTATTATTTCATTTTATATTTTCATGAGTATTGAGTCACATGATTTTATTTTCTGCAGTTGTGTACAAATAAGAAACTGGTTTGACTACCGGAACCATATATGCATTGTAAGTATCCAATGTTTAATGTAGCCAAGTTTGATTAATAGCCTTTTCTGTGCAATTTCAGGGGGTTGAGACGATGGGTTTTAAAATGATGTGTGTTTAACAGGTCTTTGAGATGCTTGGACCAAGCATATACGATTTTCTTCGTAAAAATAGTTATCGACCATTTCCAGTTGACCTTGTCCGTGAGCTTGGCAGACAACTCTTGGAATGTGTAGCATGTGTGTAAATGTTTTCCCTTTCACCATCTATTATGCTTTTCAAGTTTCTTGGGCTGCATGTTTTATGCTGTTCAGAGAAACTTAAATTTAAAGCTGTTCCTATGATGGGGACTTCCTAGTTCCCCTCACTATCTTCTTCACTCTCCTTTTTTCCGCACTTCAAGGATTAATAATGAAGTAATATGAGCATGGAAGCTGGATACTTTCTGAATACTAGTATTGACTCTATACCATAAACTCTGCAGTTATGCATGACTTGCGGCTTGTCCATACCGATCTGAAGCCAGAGAATATACTCTTTGTTTCTCCAGATTATGTGAAAATTCCTGACTACAAGGTACTTTCCTTGGTATACTACTAATAATGACAGAAGTTCTCTCCTGCTTCTCCTTTTTAAATCAATCTAGTTTTGGTGCTTGTTTAGGTTCCAGTACATTCATTTAGTGAGGCAGCCTGTTACAAGAGGTTGCCGAAGTCTAGTGCCATTAAGGTCATTGATTTTGGCAGCACGGCTGATGGCCATAAGCATCACAACTATATTGTTTCCACCAGACATTACCGTGCGCCCGAGGTTATCCTCGGTAATGCTAATCTCTTACCCCCTTAAACCAAGTTTCTGTCCTTGTTTTCGATAGTGAAACTCATATCAATAGCTTGCTCCAATTTGCAGGCCTTGGTTGGAGTTACTCTTGTGACATATGGAGTGTCGGATGTATATTGGTAGAACTATGCACAGTAAGTTCACGGCTTCCCGGGATGATCACTTGCTAGCCTTGGATTGGCACATTTTTTACACTTTCTAGATGCTAAAGCACTAAAATAAATTCCAGGGGGAAGCATTGTTCCAGACCCACGATAACTTGGAGCATTTAGCCATGATGGAAAGAGTGTTAGGTTCATTGCCTCAGCAGATGTTGAAAAGAGTGGAGTTTGTCTTCTCTCTCTCTCTCTCTCTCCTATTTCTATTTTTTCCATCATGGAATAAAGCAATTCCCTTGCTTATTACTCTCTCTGTCTTGCTCCATTTCTGTGCTCATCTACAGTCGACACGCTGAGAAGTACGTGAGAAGAGGTAGATTGGATTGGCCTGACAATGCAACCTCGCGTGACAGCATTAAAGCGGTCATGAAGCTGCCTCGTCTTCAGGTATATAGCTCTTCCTTCACTGAAGCTGAATTTGTTTTCGCTTGTGCTTCATTTCGTGGTTGCCCATTTATGCAATTGCTTTTGGGCAGAATCTAGTAATGCAACACGTGGATCACTCGGCGGGCGACATCATCGATCTCTTGCAAGGTCTCCTTCGCTACGACCCTTCAACCAGGCTAACGGCTCACAGCGCCCTCGGGCACCCTTTCTTCTCACGGGACCTTTACAGGAGACTTTGAATCAGAACAAGATGGATAGTAATAATCTTCGATGTGTGGCCTCCCATAATCATGAAAGGAAGCTTTTTTTTTAATGTCATCTTGTGGTTAAAGAGTGTACCATATGGGTGATTGCTTTTCTATGTATTCTTTATAACGACGAGAATCAAGAGGTTCAGTCACTGACGAATACAAAGTGTTTCGAAACCTGCAACTGTAAGTGTAATTTTACCAAGGCATCTGTATACTATTTTGTATTTAGGGGAAGATAAAACCAAAGGGGTTTCTCGACAGCCCTCCCCAATTGTGGTAGATTGCAATGTAGTTTGGAGTTCCAGTTTCTTACATGAACAGGTTCTGGTTTATTGTTCGACACGAAGTTGTTCGTAGTTACGAGTGCGAGCACTTAGCAATGTCATCCACTGAATACACAAAGATGCATGAAGTTAACCGAAAAATAGGTTTCATAAACGAAATACCAATTACATGTAATGTCATCAATGAATCAATCAGACATGAGACTACCCCAAAATTGATTGTATTAAACTTGTAATGATTTCTTCATCGCTTCGTAATGCATCGTCTTCCACGTAAGATCCCACTCGGAGGCCCAGTCGTGACGATCGTACAATGACCGTAGAGCTTATACGAATACCCCAGGAACGTGCCAAGCTTGGATCGAACCCGGAACACACCCTTCACGTTAAACGTCACCGTATTCTTCTCAATCTCTTCCTCCAGCTTCTTGCTGTCCTCCAGCGGGATCCGGACCTGGCTCGTCACCAGCTCCAGGTTCACGAACCGCGACCCGGCCCGGCTCGCGGAGAAGGGCTGGATGAACTGCGTCGCGATCAGCGTGCTCCCGTAGTAGAGATCCACGATCAGGCTCCCGAAATCGACGCCGACCTTCCGGTTAGGGTTCGTGAAATTCGCCAGCACCGACACGTCGGCGTTCAGCAGGGACCCCGCGTCGAGGTACGCCGCGTTCAGCGTCGCGTCGGAGACCTCGAACCGCGGGTTGTGCGGCCGGTAGACGAGGTAGACCACGAGGACGATCAGTCCGCCGAGGAAGATCGCGATCCAGAAGATCGCGCAGCACACGGCGGCGCACCACGTCGTGATTTTGGTCCTCCGCGGCGACGGCACCACGGGGCCCCGCCGTTCCCGCCGGTGCCCGACGCCGTCGTGAGGAGGCGGATGCTTGCGGTGGTGACGTGGATGTTTCGGCGGCGGTTGTGGATGTGGATGCTGCGGCGGTTGCTCTTGGGAGTCGTGGCGGTGGGGATCGGTGACGAGCGGGCCGTGGTCGTGGGTCGGGTGGGATGAGGGCGGGGGTATCCATGGGCTTTGGTAGTGGCCGTCGTGGGCTGGGCCGTGGGCCGGCTGGGAAGGAAGATGCTGCGGGTGATGTGGTGGTATGGCCCATGGGCTGCGAAACTGTCCGCGTTCCTGGTGGCGGATTGGGCCCGAGGGCCTGTTGTGGGTTGGGAGTAACTCGTCGTCGACGTGGAGAGGGAAGTGCTGGTTGCCTGGGTCAGGGGCTTCCTGCTGGCGGTGGTGGTGCGGCGGGGGAGGAGGAGTGGCTGGGCCGCTGACCGGAAGAGTTATCAGTACCGGTGGTGGGGTGGAACGGCGGTGGCCGTCGCGGCGTGGCGGTTGGAGTGGCCGGACGAAATGAGGGTTGGTTTCGGGGTGGCGGGACATTACTGTGTGTTTCTCTGGAGGGAGAGAGAGAGAGATACGTAGTTGGGAGATTTGGGAAGTGAGTAGATAGTCGTGTTTGGTTTTTGGAGAGGGGAAAAGGTTGAGGGAGTTTGGATGACTTGATGAGGAATTCAAGAAGGATTCAATTGCAGGGAAAGAATCAAAAGTTGTCTAATTGTAGGAGGCAACGTATCATTCTCTTTTTCTTGTTCACATCTTGAAGTTGGGTTTAAGTTCATGATTACTACTAGTCTTGTGAGTTGTGAAATTGGGGATGGTTGAAGATCTAGTGGTTGCAGATGAAATATTTAATGGGTTATATGTAGGGGTGTTCAAACGGATTGGTTACCATGGTAACCATATTAACCGGTAGCATTCGGTTAATTTGGTTTCGTTAATTTGGATAATTGGTATGGTATGGTTTGGTTTTTATTTATTTTTTTGCTTATTTGGTTTAGGTGGTTTGGTTTGGTTTCAACACTGCTAACCAATGAAACCAATTAACCAATTAATGATACACCTAATATACCAAATTATTTATACTTCCATGCAACCAACCAAACCAAACTTTCGTGAATCCCTATTTTATTTCCATGTGCACAACAAACTAAAACATTATGCGTCAAAAATTAAATGGGTCTGCCTATTTACTAAACCAAAACATTTTGGACAGCTACTAGACTTTAGGATTACGTACAATACCATGACAATCACCTCAAACTATGCATAGTTTAAGTATTTTGTAGGAGAGCTTTAACTGCCTGATGAGTGGTATGGGCATGTATTTAATATTTATGTTAAGGGTTTGTTGTAAGCTAGCTAACTATATTAGGTGCAGAGATGATGAATGATGTATTAACTTGAATGATGATGATAATCATGGTTATGTTATTTGGTTAATCCGATTATCCGATTAACCAAACTAATTAAACTTTGGTTTGGTTAATTTGGACGGTTTAGTTATGACATTTTATTCCACGGTTAATGAAATATAGGCTTAATTGGTTTGGTTATTATCACGGTAACCATTTGAACACCCCGAATTATAAGAAGCTATTCATAATCATATCAAAGTTTTTGGGATTTTGTGGGTGTAGGTTATTGTGATTCAACCGTCAGTATGGTACAAAATAAACGATTCATAGTCCCGCTTCTAGAGTGAAAAGAAAAATTTCATAGTCTCCATGCAACGTTTTGAATGATTTTGTAACACCCTACCCTATAGGTTTTGCCTAATCATATTGTTCATACAATTGCAGCGAAATTAATCTCGGGTGTTACATTAATTATCAAAATTTACCTAAATAAAATTTCGACATGAATTACTCGCGTAATGGGCTAACAGTTCTTGCAACTTAAACCTGCAAAATAATTTATCTGAATCCATGCATTTAATGACAAACATATATACTCACAACCATATGCATTGGCTTTTCTTAGCCATAGTCACACTTTTCATATTCCACAACTGCATACCATACTTATACATACCATAATCGTCACAACTTACACAGTTACACAACATATACACATATCATTAACTTTCCACACCATTGGATATCTCACACTAGATCAGAAGCTAGTATGCACATGAAAAACGTTCTCAAAACATTTTTACAAAAACGGTGTGGATCACTGGCCAAAATCCCGAGTAGTAGTCCAAGCACAGAATAGTTGAAGACCATACCTCATCCTGGCTTCAACTCTAGCTCCTCTCCCACCTAACACTTATCTACAGCTGCTGCTGATGATCTGCTTACACATAGCATAAGCAGAGAAGAAGAATAAAAGAGGGTCAGCTCATAGCTGAGTGAGATAATCATAGCATCGTGAGTTCATAACAGAGCATAGCCCTACCATACATCTAGAAAACAAGCCAAAACACTAGGATCGGACCTCAGCCATCCTCATATCCCAATAAGCAAAAGACTCAACCACTTTGACTTATGCATATGCATCTTATCATGTTTTAATCATAGGCTCTTGGCTACTCCCATGCTAATAACTCTCCCGGGAAACATACCCCACATCCCGTCGGATGTAGTCATACATACCCCAACATCCCGTCGGATGTGGTCATACATACCCCACACCACTATGGGTGTAGTCATACCCCGACACCGCTCTGGGTGTGGTCATATCTCATAAGAATTCTTCAGTCACCACCACATGAGAGGTGTGACTATCATACATATCATAATAGAGTAATAGCATAGGGAGCCCTAATTACTATGTAGTTGACCGTGAGACCACAACACTCATATTTGGTATCCTTATACATGATTCATATCTCATCTTGCTTAATCATAATTCGTTACTTGCACATGTATTTGACCTGGCCATAATTGGCTCAACATAGGTAAATCAGGAGTCGTATAATTGCACTTCTCGGGATAAACCCTCGTGCAAGTCATCCTCCTTAAAACATCATAATATCACCTTGGGAAGTTTATTCCCCCACTTATGGATCCAAATACAACCATAATATCACACCATGTCAAAACCCCTTATCGAACAACCATGAAGTCATATCAACAGTTAAGCCACAAATGGCAACATGTATGCAATCATCCACATAAACAAGGTTCATATCCATTAGGGCAAGTCAATAATATCATACAGCAGTCCAGGGTTCATCATATAGCACAAAAGTCCATACACCCCTAATCATGCCATTCTAGTTCACCTAGGTCAATTCTAAGCATCAATATAATTATCGTGATACGACAAACCCGGTATGCCGTGCTAATCCCTCACCAGTTCTGGTCGTTCAAACACCGGTTTAACCTTCCCGTACTAAAACGTTAATTTCACGAACGAACCCCGAATTAAAATCCGAGACCGTCCTAATATCCCCTGCAGTATCCCCGTCAATATTAGTTCTAGGCTCCGGGTCAAATTCTTGGTAAAAACACATCAAACCCTGGCCGGAGCTAAATTCAGCGGTTTGGACCCCGGCCTAAATAATAGCCGAAATTCAGGGATTAGAACTAGAGGATTGATTACCTCGCTGTAGGAAGCTCGTATATGAAATTTGGGCTCAATCCGGCTTCCGGATACTCCGAAACCCTAATTTGGCTTATCGGGAATTCAAGAAATTCCTGAACCAAAAACTCTTTTTAAAGCTCTAAATCGATAAATCACGATGTATAGATGAATTAGGCATTACTTACGGGATTTTTGGATCACTAGGGCTCAAGAATTTGAGCTTTGAAATTTTGGGTCGAGAGCTCCGCGTGTGCTCTGTTTCTCTCGTTTTCTCTCGGTTGAGAATGGTAAATGATGATGATGAGAATTGTGGAATGAAAAAGTGACGGGAATTATATATATGCGGCCCGTCCGCTTTTATGTAATATATATAATATTAATACGTATACTTATCCGATCGATCGATAATCCGATTTTCGTCAAAATAGTGTCGAAATGCTCGATTTTAAATCGTGAACTTTCTAGCGATCAAAATATGGGTTTTGCCGGAACGGGATGTTACAATTCTCCCCTCCTTAAGAGATTTCGTCCCCGAAATCTAACCTTGAGTCAAACTCTAACTCCTCTTACTTACCCTTAACTTGGTCTATCACACATAAAGTCATTACCTAACGATTAGGTTAGGCTATTCATAACATAGAAGGTAACACATAACACTCAAGTTCCCATGTTTAGGTTTCAAAAACCTATACTGGGCTATCACAACAAAAGCACATCAGCAAGTTCAAAACATAACTTACTAAGCAAGATTGTTAACCTGCAAAGTATGTCGCTACCAACTCAGGGTACTTCTCTCGCATACTTGCTTCAGTCTCCCAGGTAGCACTCTTACTTTCTTGATTCCTCCACACAACCTTCAACATTGGAATTTCCTTCCTACGAAGATTCTTAATCTGAAAATCAACAATCTCAACTGGAACCTCTTCAAATGTCAAATCAGGACCCAACTCGATATCTTCTGGTTGTATAACATGGGAAGGATCCACTTTGTACCTCTTCAGCATACTAACATGAAATACATTGTGGATTTGAGATAGTTCTGGAGGCAATGCCAGTTTATATGCCACTGGTCCAATCTTCTCTATGATTTCATAAGGTCCAATATACCGAGGTGCAAGTTTCCCTTTCTTACCAAATCTCATTACGCCTTTCCATGGTGACACTTTGAGAAATACTTTCTCACCCACTTCGAAATTAACTTCACGCCTACTCGTGTCAACATAAACTTTCTGTCGATCTTGAGCCACCCTCAAATGCTCCCTGATTTTCTTGACCTTGTCAACTGTGATCTGAACTATCTCTGGCCCTGAGATTTGCCTTGCTCCTTCTACATCCCAACATAATGGTGTTCTACATTTTCTCCCATAAAGTGCTTCATATGGTGGAACACCCAAACTACTATGGTACTGATTGTTGTAAGCAAACTCAATCAGGGGCAAATGGTCAATCCATGATTCCTCCCATTGCATTACACATGATCGAAGTAATTCCTCCAAAGTTAGGATGGTTCGTTCACTCTGTCCATTTGTTTGAGGATGATAAGCTGAAGTAAAATGTAATTTAGTTCCCAAGGCATCATGTAAACTTTGCGAAAACCGAGATGTGAAGCTCGGGTCTCGATCAGAGACAATAGAAATTGGCACACCATGCAATCTGACGATCTCCTTAATATATAGTTGAGACAAAGTCTCCAGTGATGGTTTCCACCTAATGGGTAAAAAGTGAGCCGATTTGGTTATTCGGTCCACAATAACCCATACTGCATCCTTTCCCCTTGATGGTGGGAGACCATATACAAAATCCATTGTGATTCTTTCCCACTTCCATTCTGGAATTGGAAGTGGTTGCAGTTTTCCCATAGGAGCTTGATGTTCTGCCTTAACTTTCTGACATACCAGACATGTGAAAACATGTTCAGCCGCTTCCTTTTTCATCCCACGCCACCAAAAATATGGTTTGATCGTGTGATACATTTTAGTTGCTCCTGGGTGCATAGCATAAGCAGAAGAATGAGCTTCATCTAGGATCTCTTTCCTCAAGTTATCAACATTAGGAACACATGCTCTTCCATTAATCTTCAACATGCCATCTACCATTTCAAATGGGCTTTCTTTTCCTTCTTCAATGTCTTGAATGATTTTTGCCAACTCTGGGTCCTCCTTCTGCTTCTCACGAATTTTGTCGTGCAACAAAGGTCAAATGTTCAACCGAGCTAGTAACCCTGTTACACCATCCACTTCCAAATCAACATTCATTGCCCTCAAACCAACCAGATCCGTTATATTCTTCTTGCCTTTTCTGCTCAGAGCATCAGCAACTACATTAGCTTTACCTGGATGGTAATCAATGGTACAATCATATTCTTTCAACAACTCTATCCATCTCCTCTGGCGACTATTTAAATCCTTCTGATCCATAATATACTTCAAGCTTTTGTGATCAGTTAGGATTTTAAAAGTCTCACCATACAAATAATGTCGCCAAATCTTGAGAGCAAATACCACCGCTGCCAACTCCAAATCATGAGTGGGATAATTTACTTCATGAGGACGCAATTGCCTAGAGGCATATGCGATAACTCTTCCATCTTGCATTAACACACAACCCAATCCTTGATATGAGGCATCACTATACACCACAAACTCTCCCTGACTTGAAGGTAGTGCAAGTACTGGTGCTGTGGTCAATCTCTTTTTCAGTTCATCAAAACTCTTTTGGCATGATTCATCCCAAGCATACTTGGTATTCTTCCTCAACAGTTTAGTCAATGGTGCAGCAATTCTAGAAAATCCTTCGACAAACCGCCGATAGTAACCCGCCATGCCAAGAAAACTTCTCAACTCCGACACATCTTTTGGTGGAGCCCAACTCACCACTGCTTCCACTTTTTTTGGATCCACCTCGACACCTCTTCCAGAAATTACATGTCCCAGAAATATTACCTCCTTCATCCAAAACTCACATTTTGAGAATTTTGCGTATAATTGTTTTTCTCTTAGAATTTGCAACACAATTCTAAGGTGAGTTTTGTGCTCCTCCTCGCTTTTAGAATAGATGAGAATATCATCTATGAACACAATCACAAACTTATCAAGATATTCATGGAAAACTCTATTCATAAGAGCCATAAATACCGCTGGTGCATTAGTGAGTCCAAAAGGCATTACCAGGAACTCATAATGCCCATATCTTGTTCTAAAAGCTGTCTTTGAAGTTGCTCCATCTGCCACTTTCAATTGATGGTATCCAGACCTCAAATCAATCTTAGAAAAGACCGATGCACCCTGAAATTGATCAAACAAGTCATCTATTCTTGGGAGGGGATAACGGTTTTTCACTGTTGCTTTATTCAACCTCCGGTAGTCAATGCACATTCTCATGGAGCCATCTTTCTTCTTGACAAACAAAACCGGTGCACCCCAAGGTGAGATGCTAGGTCGAATAAACCCCTTGTCTAACAATTCTTGCAATTGTTCTTTAAGCTCCTTCAGCTCAATTGGTGCCATTCTATATGGTGCCATTGAAATTGGTGTTGTGCCAGGTACCAATTCAATATCAAACTCTACTTCCCTTTCTGGTGGAAGGCCGGGAAGTTCTTCGGGGAATACATCAGGAAACTCCCTTACCACCTCTACATCCTCAACCTTCTTATCATTTACAACAGTAACTTGAGCAAGAAAGGCTTCACAACCTTCCTTTACTAATCATCGAAAAGCTTCCAAGGCAGAAAGAAAACCATGAGTCTCCTTTTTCTTGATGCCTCGGAATACAACAGGACCTTTATCTGGTGTGTTGAATAACACTTCTTTCTTTTGACAATCCACAACAGCTCCATGTGTTGCCAGAAAGTCCATTCCAAGGATGACATCAAATTCATCAAAAGGTAGCAGAATTAAATCTGCTGCTAGGAAAGCTCCTTCCACACAAATGAAGGAACTTCTAATAACTGAGTCTACCTTCAAGGTATCTCCCACAGGTGTTTTAACACATAAGGTATAACCTAGCTTATCTGGAACTAAGCGTAGCATATGTGCAAACGTATATGACATGAATGAGTGAGAGGAACCAGTATCGATCAAAGCATATAATTGCTTGCCAAGGATAGAAAGCATACCAGTCACAACTTCTGGTGCCACTTCTGCCTCACATCGAGTCATTGCATAAACCCTCGGTGCTCCCTGTGCTCTGGTACCCTGCGTACCACTTCCTGATGGCTGATTTCGACCACCACCTCTACCACCCTGTGAACCACCACGACCACTCTGAAATCCACTACGGCCTCCCTGGTAACCACCCCTGAATGGGGCTCTACTAATTTTCACTGAAGGCTCGGACTGTGTAGCTCTTACTTCTCTCGCAATCCCTCATGATGTGCCCAGGTTGGCCACAGTGAAAGCATACACCAGAAAATCTCCTACACTCTCCAAGATGCCTCTTCTGACAAACTTGACAAAATGAAAATTGTGTGGCTGAGGAAATTGGTGCCCTGTATGATGTTCCTGACATAGATTGACTCGGTGTTCTCCCAAAACTGCTAGGACCTCTCCTGGGTGGGTAACGAGGTCCAGCATAATTTACTCCAAACTTCCTCTTCTTCTCCTCTTCTTTGGCCTTGTGTTCCTCTCGGCTCTCAACTTCATAGGCTTCATACTTAAGTGCTGCCTCCTTGATTGTGGCCATGCTCTCTTCATCAACCCTGTGGATCTTTTCTTTCAATCCTATGCGCAGACCATGCAAGTATCTCATCTTCTTCTTATGCTCAGTATCCGCCAACCCATCTTCAAAGTAAAGTAGTCGAACAAACTTGATGGTGTACTCAGTAACGGTCATGTTCTCCTGCTTAAGGTTGGCGAATTCATTATTCTTTGCCCTTATAAAAGCTTCGGGAAGAAACTCTGTCTTAAAGGCCTTCACGAACTCCTCCCAGGAGAACTGAACTCGTCCATCATTAACTCTAGAGACTGAGGACCACCAGCTCCTCGCGTACCCCTTAAGGAGAAAAACAACATATTGTACTTTTTCCTCTGGGGTCGCATAAAGATATTCAAACACATCTTCCATCTCCCTCAACCACTCTACCACAGCATCCAGACTCACATCTCCTTTAAAGTCCCTACCACCCAAACTCTTCATCTTTGCATAATCTAATACTGGCGGCCTTGCATCAACCGCCCCCACTCCTCTCGACTGGTCAGTAGGAACATTATGACAACTTCCGTGCGAGCTACAAGGAAATATTGGCCTTAGATTGATCCACACAAAATTCATTCTTCACCAAATCTCTCACTTGGTTAAAGCAAAAATTTTCCCAAAATAAATACTTGAAAACAAATAAGTTCAAAACTCAATTTTGAAAACCATGATGCAGGTAATTTCATCCAATATACCAATACACATAATCATGTCAAACTCAATTCCCAGTTTAAGTCATTATGGGGTACTCCCCTCCTTAGGAGTATTTAACCTCCCATAGGGTATAGTACGCCATAACAGCAAAAAGAGGGAACCGGGCTCTGATACCAAACTGTAACACCCTACCCTATAGGTTTTGCCTAATCATATTGTTCATACAATTGCAGCGAAATTAATCTCGGGTGTTACATTAATTATCAAAATTTACCTAAAAAAATTTCGACATGAATTACTCGCGTAATGGGCTAACAGTTCTTGCAACTTAAACCTGCAAAATAATTTATCTGAATCCATGCATTTAATGACAAACATATATACTCACAACCATATGCATTGGCTTTTCTTAGCCATAGTCACACTTTTCATATTCCACAACTGCATACCATACTTATACATACCATAATCGTCACAACTTACACAGTTACACAAAATATACACATATCATTAACTTTCCACACCTGTGGATATCTCACACTAGATCAGAAGCTAGTATGCACATGAAAAACGTTCTCAAAACATTTTTACAAAAACGGTGTGGATCACTGGCCAAAATCCCGAGTAGTAGTCCAAGCACAGAATAGTTGAAGACCATACCTCATCCTGGCTTCAACTCTAGCTCCTCTCCCACCTAACACTTATCTACAGGTGCTGTTGATGATCTGCTTACACATAGCATAAGCAGAGACGAAGAATAAAAGAGGGTCAGCTCATAGCTGAGTGAGATAATCATAGCATCGTGAGTTCATAACAGAGCATACCCCTACCATACATCTAGAAAACAAGCCAAAACACTAGGATCGGACCTCAGCCATCCTCATATCCCAATAAGCAAAAGACTCAACCACTTTGACTTATGCATATGCATCTTATCATGTTTTAATCATAGGCGCCTGGCTACTCCCATGCTAATAAATCTCCCGGGAAACATACCCCACATCCCGTCGGATGTAGTCATACATACCCCAACATCCCGTCGGATGTGGTCATACATACCCCACACCACTATGGGTGTAGTCATACCCCGACACCGCTCTGGGTGTGGTCATATCTCATAAGAATTCTTCAGTCACCACCACATGAGAGGTGTGACTATCATACATATCATAATAGAGTAATAGCATAGGGAGCCCTAATTACTATGTAGTTGACCGTGAGACCACAACACTCATATTTGGTATCCTTATACATGATTCATATCTCATCTTGCTTAATCATAATTCGTTACTTGCACATGTATTTGACCTGGCCATAATTGGCTCAACATAGGTAAATCAGGAGTCGTATAATTGCACTTCCTCGGGATAAACCCTCGTGCAAGTCATCCTCCTTAAAGCATCATAATATCACCTTGGAAAGTTTATTCCCCCACTTATGGATCCAAATACAACCATAATATCACACCATGTCAAAACCCCTTATCGAACAACCATGAAGTCATATCAACAGTTAAGCCACAAATGGCAACATGTATGCAATCATCCACATAAACAAGGTTCATATCCATTAGGGCAAGTCAATAATATCATACAGCAGTCCAGGGTTCATCATATAGCACAAAAGTCCATACACCCCTAATCATGCCATTCTAGTTCACCTAGGTCAATTCTAAGCATCAATATAATTATCGTGATACGACAAACCCGGTATGCCGTGCTAATCCCTCACCAGTTCTGGTCGTTCAAACACCGGTTTAACCTTCCCGTACTAAAACGTCAATTTCACGAACGAACCCCGAATTAAAATCCGAGACCGTCCTAATATCCCCTGCAGTATCCCCGTCAATATTAGTTCTAGGCTCCGGGTCAAATTCTTGGTAAAAACACATCAAACCCTGGCCGGAGCTAAATTCAGCGGTTTGGACCCCGTCCTAAATAATAGCCGAAATTCAGGGATTAGAACTAGAGGATTGATTACCTCGCTGTAGGAAGCTCGTATATGAAATTTGGGCTCAATCCGGCTTCCGGATACTCCGAAACCCTAATTTGGCTTATCGGGAATTCAAGAAATTCCTGAACCAAAAACTCGTTTTAAAGCTCTAAATCGATAAATCACGATGTATAGATGAATTAGGCATTACTTACGGGATTTTTGGATCACTAGGGCCCAAGAATTTGAGCTTTGAAATTTTGGGTCGAGAGCTCCGCGTGTGCTCTGTTTCTCTCGTTTTCTCTCGGTTGAGAATGGTAAATGATGATGATGAGAATTGTGGAATGAAAAAGTGACGGGAATTATATATATGCGGCCCGTCCGCTTTTATGTAATATATATATATAATATTAATACGTATACTTATCCGATCGATCGATAATCCGATTTTTGTCAAAATAGTGTCGAAATGCTCGATTTTAAATCGTGAACTTTCTAGCGATCGAAATATGGGTTTTGCCAGAACGGGATGTTACAGATTTCTTTTATGCAACATAAAACAAGATTCATAATAGGCAGTCACTCACAATTGATTACCATTGAGTTCTAAAAGTTTTTGTACGTGTGAATGTGAAATTAACTGATAAATCAATACTAGCTATATATTAGATTAGGTATTGTGGTATTATTAGATTGAAGGTTTGATTTATAGATAAGAATCACATAGTTTATTTTATGAATATGATAATAAATAAAAACAAGCTACACAGACCATGGAATCGTGTAGGTACAAATTGTGCATGAAGGATTTTACGAATTCTAAAGAAGAGTTACAAGTTACAACATCACAAGTCAAGGCTTATAATCAAACAATGTTGAAGCAGTACACCGTCTGTTGGTGTCGAGATCGAAACTTTATTAATATGAGTCGAAGGTTGAACGGTTATGTTTTTTTTCCCCGCATAACGATAGATAAGAAATGTGCTAGTTTATTTGGAAGTTAGAAATTTATAACTTTTATTATTTGAATTGATATCCCTTTTTTTACCAAAAGATCATTTGAATTACGGGAAAAATATAAGTACAACGTCAAACACTCTGAAATTAACCAATTGCGAAAATCAAACCCACAAATCGTTACAGGATATTATTAGTCACCAAAAGAACTATCGTGTTATTTTTCGTACCAACAAATTGAGTACTGAACTCGGGATACTAAAAAAAAAAAACGACGAAACTCCTGAAGAACGACACCAACAAATTACATCGTGAAGCGCTACTAAATAGGGTTGGGCATGCGGGCGAGTCACCCGCGGGTGTGGGCTGATCCGCTCGCATTTGACTCGAATTTCGTTATGTGGG
The DNA here is from genome assembly GCA_964030455.1 of Linum trigynum. Taxonomy (NCBI): domain Eukaryota; kingdom Viridiplantae; phylum Streptophyta; class Magnoliopsida; order Malpighiales; family Linaceae; genus Linum; species Linum trigynum. The sequence goes on from OZ034814.1 coordinate 12,779,391, forward strand.
TGGGTTAATGGTTGGGTGACGGGTTGTGCTGGGAGGCATCCGTCGGGTGGCGGGTGCACGGGTGACCCGCTCAACCCAACGAAAAAAGAACAAAATCGTTGGCGCTGGAGAGTGGAGATGCTAACGGAAACTAGACTACTCTGGAGATTGAATCTCAGAGCCAATCTTCCAAATCTCCACTTCCCTCTTCTCCTGGAGCAGATCCAGTGAGCAATCTCGTGGTGCTATAACCCCATGCATATCCCAATAAGAATATGCCACATCAGCACCTCCTTCTCTCTCCTCGAAAACCTTTAATTTTTCTTCCTTTAATCTTTAACAGACGATTTCTCACTCATTTTAACTCGGAATTTAATTTTTTTGCACAATTAGATCAGATTAATAGTGCTCTTCAAAATGATATCCAATTTGATATTTTTTGGAACAATTTTTTTCCAGTTATTACCAGTCTATACCATATGATATTGACTGGTATTAAATAACAGCATACCATATGATATGAAAAATACCACCACATACCAGTGTGGTATATTATGGTATGAAGTTGGTAACGAGAGGTATGGAATTTTTTCACCCAGAAAAATTTGAAATCCAATAGATCATATGATTAAATCGTTTCTTCTATGCAAAAATTTCTGAAAACGACTAAAATCGAAGGAGATATCATATGGTATGGAGTTGGTAACGAGAAGTATGAAAATTTTCTCAAAAAATATTGAAAATGGATATCATTTTGTAGAGAACAACAAACTCGTTCCATTTGTGCAAAAAAAAATTGAAATCCGAGTTAGAATGAAGAAGATATGATCCAATCCAGAAAACTAGGGAAAATAAATTTCTTTAATTCTCCACCCTTAGATTTGCAGCCACTTAAAAGAAGGATTCAGATTTGGTTATTCATAGTTATGCACCCTAAGGTTATGCACTCTATCTTGAGCACTCTTCTCCCCTTTATTTTTTCCTCGAATTCTTGTGCCCAAATCACCTCTCTTTTCTCCATTGAATGATTTTTATTAGTTTACTGCACCCGATAATCTTCTCCATAATACAATTTCTATCCAATTTCAGAACTAATTCGACATTTTTTCTTCCTAATCCATCTTCTTTTTTCTGTCCGATAACTAGGGATGAACATGGGTCGGTGATTCAAGACTAATTGTACACTTTTTATCCCTGTTTCTCTTTGACGTTTGTTGCAATTGAACTCCAATAGGAGTGGTTTTACGAGAGCTTTCTTGTGTTTCAGTGTGTTTTCAGATCCTAACAGGTGAAACCAACCCCGAAGTTGAAAGTTGGAAGAAAAGGAGCAAAGACCGGACAAAGAGGAGGAGACAACATGTGTTCACGGTCTGCCATTGTAGTTCACGGTCTCCAGGACCGTGAACTAGAACCACAATTCGTGAAACAAGGAGCGTCTAGAGAGGTTTTGAGGTTACTGACGCCAAGTTTGTTCGCGGTCGCTAAGACCGTGAACTGCAACCACAAACCGTGAACCCAAGAAGTGAAGCGGTGCATTTTGGTTCAGCAAAATGTGCTCTCAGGCGCGTTTTGATGTTCATGGCCGTGAACTCAGGCCGTGAACTGGGCTCGATCTCAGTATAAAGAGCCAGCTGAAAGAAAGAAGGGAGGGACCTAATGTGATAAACTTCTTCTTCTTCTTCTTCTTCTTCTTCAGATTTTAGAGTGAGAAAGTGACGAACCAAAGAAGAGGAGAAACTAGGGTTTCATCTCCAAGCAAGGATTTGGGAATTCATTCCCCAAAGCAGGATCTCTTCAATACAAGGAGCAAGGCTAGCATCTTTTTGATGATTTTCTTTCTTCTCCCTTGTGTTTTCCTTTCTCATAGCATGAAGTAGTCCCTTCTTTCACTTGGGTGTTTGTAAACCCTAACTACAATTATGTGAATGCTTGTATGAATTGAATGATTTGTGTGTGGTTGTGTTTAATGTGAATATGGAGGTATTATTCATGAATGATTGTGTTGTGTGAAAGTCTATCAATCTAATTGCCCTTCTAACCTAGGTAGAGAGAAAAACCCACTTCCTTTCTTTGAAAGAGGCTTGAATGTTGGGTTTTCTTGGCTAATTTGTTACCTCCTAGTTGCGTTAATGCAGGGCAAACCTCCTATTTCGTATTAGCACTTAGGATTTGGTTGTGGGTGGTTGTCCGAACTCCAATTCGAGGGTGAAGTCTAACCATTCCTTAGTCAATAGGTTGAGAGGGTCGCATTAGTGGCTTGGATCGTATACCATTTCCTCGACCTAATGACTAAGAGGATAGCTTTGGCTACTTGTTTGACAACCATTCCTTATTCAATAGGTTGAGAGAGTCGCATTAGTAGCTTGGATCGTATCCCACTTCCTCGACCTAGAAACTAAGAGGGTAGCCTTGACTACTTGTAAACTTCCCTGCGGTTTATAAACCCCTAATCACACACGGTCATTCGATCATTCAAGTCGTAATTGTTAGCTAGGGGGAGCAACACCCGGGTGAAGCCCTCTCAATTAGTGTCAAAACCATTTCATCTTTGCAAAGTAATTTAGCTTTAGACCTTTGTGTTCACCAAAACTAATTCGCTAGATAATCTTTCAAACAATCGAAGTAGCGGTACATGAGTCGGTCCGGATTGATATTTAAACATACTTGTCCTATATTGCACTCATCTAAGATTTATACTTGGACCTTAGTTAGGATTTTATTGTGATAGTCAGAGCGAGTCAGTCGGGTGAGTCTGCTTTGGATCATTATGACCACCCGATCCTTATACGTCGTGTTTAATAAATCTCAACCCAAACCCACCCGAAATATTTAACACCCTAGCGTTTTTAGTTTACATTGGGTTAGTTTGGATGGTTCATCAACCCAAAAAAAAATCCGACCCACTGGCGCGTGATAGATTCTCACGCGTCGTAGAACTCGAGCTCTCTGACGAACGAACTAAGAATGCTATGAAGATAACGAAATTACTACTAAACTATTAGACTTTATTGATCGAATGAATAAAACAAAGAGCAAAGGTACATATTTATAGGACAAATCCCACAAACCCCTTTCCCCTTATGACATGGAAACCCAATCCCAAACCGACTAGTAAACAATAACTTCCTAAGCAAGACATAATATAATAATCCAAATAACAACTGAAAGACAAATAATAATAATAATATCCTAGGTAGCTGCGGAAATTATAATGCACCAAACCCCCCCTCTTTAAACAACCTCGTCCCCGAGGTTGCCTTCTTTCTCCTCTTCTCCGCCATCCTCGTCCTTGAAGTCGCCGATCATAACGAAGACGTTCGCATTTGCACAGCGATGCCCATATGTGAACCTCTCGTCGCAATTGTAGCATAGCCCGTCGCGACGGCGTCTAGCAGCTTCCTCTGGTGACAGGTTGCGAATGATGCGCGTGGCGGAGGTGCCGGAGCTCGCCCTGTTGTTGGCGCAGTTGGTGGAGCCGCTGGTGGTGCAACTGGAGCAGTTGGTGGTGGCGCCCAAGTCGTGTCGGCGGTGGCAGTCCGCGGCGCAGTCCTCGTTGGTCCCTTCTCCAAGCGCAACTCCTCCTCACGTATCTTAGCCAATCGATACGCTTCGCCAGTGGTTTGCGGATTAAAAGCTCGAATATAGGCAGATATTTCCGGCTTTAATCATCCCATGTAGGACCTCATAATTGCAACCTCGGTCCAACCGCGGCAACGATTCAGCAACTTCTCGAAGGTATGTTGATATTCGTCAACAGAACCAGTTTGACGAATCTTGGCCAACGCCTCATGTCCAGACGACTTCTCCAACGACCCATACCTTTTCCATAACTCGGCGCATAGACTGCTCCAAGTCATCATCACCCCGTACTTCGCGAATTCTTCCTCAAGCCACATGATCCACTGGTTCGCGTCACCATCCATGTGATAAGTAGCCAGCGCCACCTTCTGCTCCTCTGGAATGCACTGGTAACGGAAGTACTTCTCAACACGCGAGACCCACACAGATGGATCTTCCTTGCCAGTGAACTTCGGAAATTCGAGCGGTGCGATCCTGGTTCGAAACATTTCTTGACCTTGCTCCTCGAATTGACCCATGGGTTGGGTCAACCCAGTCGGTCCACCCGAATACGGCCTGCTCGGTCCGTGGACTTGGGGTCGGCCCACAGCGGGTCCGTACCAACTCTGCTTACCCGGCCCGAGCGGTGGTCTGGGCTCGGTCCAGCTTGCCCCTGCAGCCCATGGCCCGCTTGGCCCAGCTCCCTGCGGTCCTGGCCCACTCGGCGGCCACGGATGGCGCGGCCCATTCCCTGGAAGACCCGACCAAGCGCTCAACCTGGCCGGTCCATAGGGCATGTTTGCTTCCCCGGCCCACTGCTCCGCTAGCTCCGGCCCGCCCGTGATCACGCCTGGCCCAGACGGCCTGTCTCCAGCTCGGCCTCCCTCGGTTGCTCCTGGGCCAACCCCGTAGAGCAAGGCCCCAGTCAGGCCACCCATATTGGGCCCTGGCCCACGAAATACTCCTCCGCGGTTGGTGGGTTCTGGAGTCGGCCTCATCGGTGGCCTCGCCTCTTGGGCGACGACCTGCTCCTCCTCGCCATCGATGGCGAGATTCCCCCAGCCAGCTCCGACGGGAATCCCGCGACCGATCCCTCCACTGCGCCCCACGCTTTCGACTGGTGCTCCGTTCATTACTTCCGGTTTCATTCCCGGCGTCGGTGTCGAGCTCCCGCTAGTGGAAGAGTGAAACCCCTCGTCCACGGCGACTGCCTTCAGCTTCTCTGCAGCCGTGATCTGGTCGGTGGTGCGACCTTTTTCCCCATCGACGGGGTCGAGCTCCTTCGGCGGCTCAACCTCCTTCTTCTCCCAAGGCGGGTTGCGGAGGATTGCGAGGATCACGCTGACGTCGTTCGCCAACCGCCCTTGATCAATGCGGACAATGTTCGACAACCGATCCTGTCCATCCTGAAGTTTCTCCTGACCACGCTGCAATTGCCCGACGTCGACGCGGAGATGCTCTAGGGCTGCTTCGTGATCGCGGTTGATAGCATCCTGAGCTTCCATCCTCGCCACGATCGCCTGTTGATGACCGGCGAGAACTTGAAATTGACGCGCTAGCTCCTCGTCGCCGGCGGCGGTTGGTGATAATGGTGCCGTTGGCTGCTTGCGCGGTGGCATGGTCTCCTGGCTTGGTTCACTCGAAACCAGGCTCTGATACCAATTGGCGCGTGATAGATTCTCACGCGTCGTAGAACTCGAGCTCTCTGACGAACGAACTAAGAATGCTATGAAGATAACTAAATTACTACTAAACTATTAGACTTTATTGATCGAATGAATAAAACAAAGAGCAAAGGTACATATTTATAGGACAAGTCCCACAAACCCCTTTCCCCTTATGACATGGAAACCCAATCCCAAACCGACTAGTAAACAATAACTTCCTAAGCAAGACATAATATAATAATCCAAATAACAACCGAAAGACAAATAATAATAATAATAATAATAATAATAATAATATCCTAGGTGGCTGCGGAATTATAATGCACCACCCACAATAGCTGATCGGAAAAAGAGGCTTACAGAGAGAGATGCGGCCAATTTTGGCAAAGCAGTGACTGGAGGTTGATCAGATCTGAAGTTAGAGCCAACATCGAACTTGGATGGAGAAGAAACTCAGAGAAAAGGCCGATGATAGGGAGGTTGTGAGGAAGCATCCAACCTCAGAAGATGAAACACAAATCGACTATAGAGAAGAATCAAGGGTGGTCGCGACGGTGGGAGCTTGTGCGGTTGCCCTGCTTCTAGTCGTCACCGTCGTTGGCTTCCACGGTAGGGATACGTCACGACAGAGGAGAGGGAGCATTTCTACTATACTATATAGTATTGGTGCTTTAATGTACAACTTAAAGTTGTACCATAACATGAAATGTATAAGTTTAGATTGTACCATAAAAGAATTTGTACCATTATGTTATGGTACAACTTTACAACTTGAAGTTGTACCATCACATAAATGTACAAGTTCAAGTTGTACCATAAAAGAATTGGTACAAACAATATAGGTATAATCTAAAGTTGTACCATAACGTTAAAGGTACAATTTCTAGTTGTACCATAAAGGCAAAAACCTATAGTACCAATACTATATAGCATTGTAAAATTTCTCGAGGAGAGAACGTAAGGAAAATTGGGTATGGGATGGCAAGGTTTCCATTTATGAAATTAGAGGTCAAACTTCAGAATCGGTAGGGAGATGGAAGGCAGAGAGATACATGTGTTTATTGGGGAGATGCAGTGGCGGACCCAGAAATTTTTCATAGGGGTGTCCTTTTTTAAAAATAAATTAAATAAAAATAAAATCGTAAATTTGAAAATACCTTACTTGTACAGGTTAAAAAAGTTTGATATTCGGAAATAATTGTAGAATACACTTGGTGTCTATAGTGTTAAAAAAAATTGTCTCTATATACCCTACTAGACAATCATTCACGAATTTATCGCATATTCGATTTGTAAACTTGTTCTCGATGTAACCCAAAGCTGAAAGACTCTTTCAACACTTGTCGTATTAAGGGTAGCTTGAAATTAGTTCAATTGTTAGGTTTTTAAAATAATTAGAGACAGGAAATGACATTTTACTATTACATTTTTCAAAATCGAACAACAAATGAGTTGTAGGTCAACGAAAATTAAGTTTATTAATAAGAATAGTGTTCTAGATATGAATTACCCAATCTATCACTTATATTCCTATACACTAATGACAGTAGGATAATCATGTTTTCTAATTTCAGCGGTGTCCTTCACTATCAATTATATATTTTTTTGTTCATACATAAATTACCACCGGAGGTTGGATAATCGTATTCCCAAAATTTAGGGGTGTCCGGAGACACCCCTAAAACCCCCTGGGTCCGCCCCGGGGAGATGCAAGGTATAATTGATGAGGAAGGGAGGGCGGCGGATGAAAGGTAGAGATGGAACTATCTGTGTTCAAATGGTTACCATGGTTATTATCGAACTAAATAAGGCTAAATTTCATTAACCATGGAATGCAATATCATAACCAAACCGTCCAAACTAATACAACAACCAAATTAACCAAACTAAAGTTTATTCGGTTTGGTTAATTGGTTAACCAGATTAACCAATATTAAATCATATTATCATCAAGTGAGAAAATTTTCGGTTAATTTATCAATTCACAATTTATATAATGAATAAAACATAACAATCAACACATAGTTATAGTTGACCCTTAAAATAAATACATGCAACTAAGACAATTATCTTACGGTTAGTATAGAAGTATTCACCTAACAAAAATTTATCACAATGGTATGGATTAATGAATTGTTGTGTTTGTTTGAATTGACTTAGTCTTTTAGCAATTTTCATAGGCTAAAAAGGACATTGCTTTCAAGTTTTCATCCAACATAATGTACGAGATTTATCTAAATTAGGCGGTCATATGTTGTGGTCTACACTCTACATATACAAATATACATTATAGGAACAATATCAAGCTTTATATTTTATGAGTCTAAAAAGATGAACAGTTAACTCTTGAGTGGTTATTCAAAGTATTAAGTATGTGTATATATTATATATATAACTAATTATTTATCTGGTTAATTTGGTTTGGCTGGTTAGGAGTGCCTGAAACCAAATCAAACCACCTAAACCAAACAAGCTAAAAACTTTAACCAAACCAAACCAATTATCCAAATTAACCAAACCAAATTATCCAAATAGTACTAGTTAAAACGGTAACCATGGTAACCACACCGTTTGAACACCCCTAGATGAAACCCTAGATAATATTTTTGGTATATATGTGTATTGTCGTTTTAGTGGTTGTGTGAGTGGGTAGGTTCGGGTTTTAAAACCCCAGCCCGCACCCTAACCGATACACAATATATTCTTTATTTCAGAACTCTCATCCACCCATGTAATATAGGTTAGGTCGGGTTTGTTAAATGGGTCGGGTTGGGTGATCGGGTGTGTCGGGTTTTGAGCCCAATTGTTCACCCCTATCGATAACTCTGCACCAATTATCTTGCCACTTGAAGTGAATCTCAAATTTGGAGGGTGAATGGATGTTGAATTGGATTTTTATTTTACATATTGGCAATAAACAGGGGGTTCTGAAATATAAATTGATCATGTCAAGTTGACTCCTTTATATTATGTACATTGTGATGTGGGTGAACCCGCAAATCCACCAACATCATACCCCATCCACCTGACCCAACCCAAGACTAAATGTGGGTGGATGGTGAATTAAAAATGGTTAATCCGTTTAAGCGCAAATGGATGCGTTTTATGAACAAAATCCACCCGACCCACCCAATGTCCGTTACAAATCGGTTTTTTGTCCAACTTCATAAATATGCGTGCGGGTCCAGTGAAGAGATAGCGGAAGCCCAAGAAGAAGCAGCAAATTCATATTGTAAGCCCAATTTAAGTAAGCTCCATATGAGGTATGAGTATAGTCAAGAAAGGATCTGATCTGATTAGTGAAAGCTACAGTTTTTAATTTCATATATATTTTTGTAAGTAATTTCAGAAATATTATGGGGCCGTTTTGATATTTTTATCGGTATCGCCCGCCTAGCTTGACTTTCCAATCCATGAACAAATATTGCATAAGTTATTGGAATTTTGTTTCGTTTGTTTGTTGAATAATGCTTGGCGTTTCCGATAATTACTTAAATATTTTTCGTTGTATTTTAATTTTCCATGTGCCACAATGACATGTTGGGAACTAGCTAGCCAGCCAGCCAACACCTAGTTATTATTTAGATTGACTTGGAATCAATCTATCCTAATAAGTAATAACTCGAGTTATTAAGACAAATTGACTTTTAACATTATACCAAAGTTTTTCTGCGATCGAGAAGTTTTCTATTCGAATTTGGATGATCTCATTAGTTAAAGCACATGGTATTATGATACCTATGCAAACTTCAAGTCCTTCCAAGTTGGGTTTCATTTGCGTTTAAGGGTGTGCAACGGTCCAGTTCGAACCGGATCAAACTCATAAGAACAACAGTCTAATAGTACAAGACATTGTAGGGCTAATGATGGCCCAACGTTGCATTGGGCCCAATTTAATCCATTCAAAATGCCAATTCGGGCCATTTTTCAAAAATATCTATAGAACTCATAGGACGAGAGACCGAAAAGTCCGAAATACATTATATTCTGTTTGGTATATTCCAGTCTGATGCACACCCTTAGATGTATTATTAGTAAATTATATATAATTTATTATAATTAAACCTCTACCAACACTACTCGAATTATTGAGACCACAACATGATATTCACACTCACATACTCAAACCCTTCTCCAAGTCCCCGTCTACAACGCTTCTCATACTCTTACAATTACAAATCTCTTAATTTCCCACCTTGTTCACAATAATTTGCTTCTTTATTAATCATGGCTTCTCTTTGTTAATCATGTATGCACGCAAAACAAATTGGTTAAATTAAGGGAGAAAATATAAATGATTTATCCTGAATTACGTATCAAGAGTGCACAGTATGTGAACACACGATTCTCGCTTACTTACTAGTTGAAAAAAAACACCCTTGTTACAGGCATATACAGCTTTCCATCTGTTCTACAATTGTTATTAAATAGTAATTAAGAATGTCTTATTATCTCGAGTGTGTGTTAGTTGATCTGAGAGTTAGTTGGACTTTGATTAAGAATTTCATTATGGCGAAATAGTTAGTTTAATTTAAAATTACCTTCCAAACTATCTAAAATGTCATTCTCATTGTATCTTTTCAAATTCCAAATAACACCTTCTTACAAAGAGTACAGATTATTATTATCCAAATTTTCCTTTGTACCATCCAATCAGAGAAATAGTGAAATTTTGGACTCTTCTTTCTTCTTCCTTATTTATGTTATCCACCGCTGATAGTTAAGTTGATGCTGCCAACAAATGAGACTTAACAACCTAGTTGACCAGCAGTACTACAAGTGCACTAGTGATTGATGAGAATGATGTGTTTCCATTTTTGTCCCTTTAGAGTCAATGAGGCTGCTTGCTCTCTAGTCTTCTCTTTTTGCTTCTGGTGACAAATGAGACTTAACAACCCTGTTTGTCGTAGCACTCAAGTGGCTGATTTTCCACTTGGATGAACATACATTACATACATATATTTATTTCCTCCTTACAACAACAACAACAACAACAAAAAAGCATCTTCCAGAAGTAGGATGATGAACTTTCAAAACTAAATCTAGAAACAAGATAGGCTCGGTAGTAGGACGACAAGGTACCAAGCCGATACCAATTAGAGAGTCATCTAAAAACTAAGTCTGGATATCAAGCCGGTAAGATAATCTTGGTAGCTAGGCAACAGGATACCAAACCGACAAGCAGTGCTTGATAGCAAGGCGATAGGGTAGCAAGGCAGGCTTGATGGCAAGGTGACAGGATACCAAACCAAAGTTTGGTGGTACCAACTTGACGAGACTCCAAAAACTAAGTATGGAGATCAAGTTGGGAGAACATGCTTGATGGCAAAGAAACTTAAGTATAGAGATCAAACTAGCAGGGGGCCAACCCGATAAGGAAGTGAGAAGGTGGCTAGGTGAGGTGGCCACCCGACGGGGTACCAAGCCATGATGGACAATCTCTACATTCTCAAGGCTAAGTATGGAATCTCAGGGTGGGGGCAGGTTGGCCGGGGTACCAAGCCAACAAGATCAAGCTGACAAGATAGGCTTGGTGGACCCCTGGTGGGGAAAGAGGCTAGGGTCTCATCCCGCCAAGGTGGTGGTACCCATGTCTAACTAACAAGACACCTCATCAAGTTGGCTAGGTTAGCAAGGTGAGGGTGGTACGAGGACGACATGGGGGGGGGGGGGGGTCTCATATCATCAAGTTGGTGGCGATCCCAAGACAACAAGAGCAAGCCGATAGCATCAAAAGCAAGTGTGGAGTCATGTGAGTTGGCAAGGGTGTGATCGATACTTCATCCTGAAGGCTAAGGCAAAGAGTCTGAGCCCTTTCCTGTTAGGACAAGGCGACAAGACTCATCACCAACCCAACGTTGAGGCCATTAAGTACCAACTCACCAAGTCGAACAAGAGGCCCCCCCCCCCCCCCCCCCCCCCCCCAAGGCGATGGGAGTGAACACCAAGTAGATGGTTACCAATTACTCATCAAGGTGGCGATGAGTACCCCGAGGCGGATGAAGCAACCAGCTAGCTAATGATTACAATGGAAGTTACACATTATGGATATAAATAGGAGAACCGAAAAGCTGGAAAATGGTTCCACAATGTCAAACTTTATCTTTACTTTGCAAATTATCTATAACTTTTTGTTTTTGGAACTCTCACTAAATTTACATAGAAGTAGAATAATGTAACTTAGTTTATTCCCGAAAATCATAAAAAAACATCAAACACCATAATTTGAACATTGTTTGGAGAAATATGAACCGTGTTATTCATCCGCATTCAATAAATTAAATGTGTATTTATTGGAATCAATTTTTTTTACAAATGTATTTATTGGAATCAAATACAAGGGTTTCATCACGGAAACAAACAAACAACATAGAATATTCATGAATACTCATTTAATTTCACTCTTCCATCCGAATTTCTTGCAAGGACATCCTTTCATTCATATAGAAACTCAAAGACGAATTGTCGATAAGAAATAATATGTGTATTCTTTGATTGGTAAAAGCTCATGTATAACAACTAAATGATATGGGTATATTCTAACCAATTCTAGCGCTAATTGGGACTATGTACGTATCATGATTCTGTATCATTTAGTTCTCTTGCACTATTTTAGACGAACTTGTTACCAACAATCACAATAATCTCAACTTTTAGTTGAGGTTGTATAATGAATTATTTTTTGTGATTGTTGGTGGGACCTACCTAAAACAATGCATGCATTGTTTTACACTTTGACACTTCCAAACATTGTATTGTGCACAATACATGTATTCAACAAACACAACTTTAACAATCACAACTTCCAAACGACCCCTTATTTATTTAATTATTAGATCTAGAGATGCTGGCGAGAGAAAGTGGGAAAGGGAAAAGAGAGGTTTAGGTTGGCGATGGTTGGAGTTAGTGATGGCAATGGGGCGGGGCGGGTACCTCAATTCCTATGCCCCGCCCCATGCTACTACGAGGCGGGGCGGGTAAAACCCGCGCGGGTACGGTGCGGGGCGGGTCTACCCACTCTTACATGTTATTCGGAAAAAATACAAATAATATTTACTTTTTACGATAAAACGAAGGGAAAAACACTTTAAGAATGAAAAATAGTGATAATAGAATGGGTAATTGAGTCTAACAAGTTGAAAGAGCGACTCTAACTAGTTGAAGAAAAGTCAAATAGGAGAAATATGTATAGAAATTGTAAGAAATTGAGATAAAATGAGTCTATAATGGGGACGGGGCGGGGCAGGGCGTGTCGGAAGTAGATACCCATGCCCCGCCCCACGCTACTGCGGGTCAGGTAATACCCGCCCCATCGCGGGCCAGGTCGGGTAATACCCGCGGGGGGGGGGGGGGGGAGAGGGTTGAAATTGCCATCACTAGTTGGAGTTTAGTTCCCAAAACCATTAATAACTGTGATGACAACAGTTCTAAATAGTTTGTTTATTTATATATATAAAGTTGAAGTGAAATAATTGTTGCTTAAATTATTACATTTTGGTACTTCAAATTTAATTAAATTCTAATTTAGTAATGTATATTTTATATTTTGATACAAGTTTTCTCACTGATTGTTAGTCTTCGTTAATTTTTTTTGAGGTGGCAGTCAACTCTCATAGTTGACCGTTAAATAGGATATGTGACAATTAAAAATTTATTAAAAAAATAAAAAATTAATCTTTTAGTATTTCCATCTCATTATAATAATATATTAAAATAAAAAAAACTTTCTTCCCTACACGACCCAACCTCTTCCCTTCAGCTTCCCATCGGACACCCACCTCGACCGGCGACGACTACGACACCTCGGTGCATCAAAACCTCCGATTTCCCTCTTCACCGAGCAACGACCACGACACCTCATTGCACCACAGTCCTGATTCCCCCAATCACCAAACAAAGTCAAACAATTTTCATCGAACTCATCATCATCGCACTTATTTCCCCAGTTGGCAGCTAGCTATAGCCTCCTCGACAACAGTCCCGATCTCTTCTTCCTGGATCTCTTCTTCTCCCTCATTTTCAAACAATAAAACCCATCATCTCCGTCAAAATACCCAATCAAGAACGCCTCCCCCCCGCCGTCGTTGGACTCTCGTGCTCTAGCTCCATCGAAGAAGAAGAATATCGATTGCCCTCAAATTTTATGAAACCCTCCAGCCCGCCTAGAACGAAGGGTCCTGCCCTCTTTCCTAATTTCCTCCTATCCTCCATCGACCCAGATCTGGCCTCCTCGAGCGTCCTGATCATGGCGGCATCGACGTCGCAATTGTGGCACACAGTTTGCATGGGGGAGAAGAACTCGGAGAGACGGGATACGAGGTAGATGACGGCGGGGATGGAGAGGCCGAGGGCGGTAAATAGGAAGATCGGGTCCAGGAGGGTGCACCGGGAGCATGCGAACAAGATCCTAGAGGTTTTCTGCTGCGCCAGCGGGGGTTGGCCAGAGGTGGGGAAGACGATGGCCTTTTCTGGTACACGATGGCTTCTTCACGACAATAGGACTCTTTCTCAAGACGGCGCAGGGCCGGACAACGCTCTTCCTCCACTCAATTGGGCCGGACATCTTTCTCAAGACGACGCATGGTCGGACATCCGCGTGGCTATTCCCAGAATCCCTAACCCATAACCATCTTTCATCGCCGTCACCCCAGGTTCAAATCCAAATTGGACGACGACTTCGACTGGAGCAAAACCAGATGGCTAGGGGACATAATAATAGTATACTAATTAGGTTAGATGAAGAAGGAAAAGAAAGATACAAAGAAAGGGTTATGAAAGGCGAGTGAAAAATGAAATGAAGAGTAGGTAGATGATAGAAAGCTTTTGACCAATTCTTTTAGTTGGCCGTCAATACAACAGTTAACCCTTTTCACCGTAGCAATTTATTGACACTTGCTTATGTAGATGTCGCATATTTTGTTACATGCAATTAGTAGAAGTTTGTTTAGTGCACCCTAAATGTACTAATTGAGTTTATAAATTCGCTCTTGCAATAATTTAGAGCTGTCTCTCTTTTAACATTTATTTAATGTTTCACGTAATGAGCAAATATAAAATGGTCGAATCTTCTTCTACAGTTAAGTGATAGAACATCTTGTATTGTACAAACTAAATTTGTACTTTTATGTTATGGTGGATTGGATTCATGGATTGGGTTTTACCACCAAACCTTTTGAATCAATCCATGAATCTAATCCACCATAACATAAAAGTATATATTTAGTTTGTACCATACAAGATGTTGTATCACTCAACTATAGAAGAAGAGTCGACCATTTTATATTTTCTCATTACGTGAAACATTAAAAATATGATAAAATAGAGACGATTCTAAAATATTGCTAGAGCGAATTTATAAACTCATTTAGTACATTTACGGGGTACTAAACAAATTTCTACTAACTACATGTAACAAAATATGTGACATCTACATAAGCAAGTGTCAACAAACTGCTACGGTGAAAGGGTTGATTGTGGTATTGACGGCCAACTAAAAGTATTGATCAAAACCTTTCCATCATCTACTTACTCTTTGTTTCAGTTTTCACTCGCCTTCCATAACCCTTTCTTTATTTCTTTCTTTGCCTTCTTCGTCTAACCCTAATTAGTATACTATTTCTATGTACTCTAATCAAAAGTGTGAACGGGTCCATGCAGGACTGACCAACAGTCTGAGAATTAATAATTGAACCATGAATCACTAACTTTTTCCAGCTCAATGTCAATTTCAATTAAAAACAAATATATATGGTTATTACTTATTAGAAAGTCGTCATTTTCCACTATGGGAATTGAAGGCGTGAAATTTTAAGCGAGTTCTAGTTTGTATTCCTTTTGCCTCTCTCTAGAGTTTTTCTTTTTCATCCGGGCTAAAATTTTCAATAATTATACATGAAATCTTTAACAATTAAACATATCAAATAAATAGTTTCCTATTTCTATAAAATAAATTAAAAAATTATCATTTTAAATACATCACCATAAAAGGAATTAAAACTCAACTACGCAAATTACAGTTGGGTACCTAAACTTAATAGATCTTTAGATTTATAACCTAAATTTATTTTTTTGGCATATAAGTCCTTAAAATATTGATAGAACTATATAGGTATTCATAGGTATTCATACCCAAATCATACACATTTAGATTATGAAAAGTAAACATCCATACCCTACCCAAACTCATCTACAAACTTCCAAACCCATATATACGTCATCCATACTCTACCCATAATCAATGTGTCTACTTGGGTTTAGGAAAATATCATTTATTAGCAAGAAAATTTAAAAATTTAAAATTGGATCATGAGTGCCATATATCTCTTCTTAATCAATATTACTAACAAAACTGCTAACAAAAAATTCATTTTGGACTAATAATACTAACAAAACACCATAACAGACCAAATAATATGTGCTCATAGGCCATCTCCGTCCCGTGACAGTACAGTTAAATAATTTATTCATATTTTGGAGGCTATTTCAACTCTGTAAATATGCGGAAGATCGAATGAGACTAGCTGGAAAGCCACGGTCAGCTGGATGGATAAGACTAGTTGGATTCGACTGTGGGATGCGAATATTCCCCCTAAGCTGAATGTCTTTGTCTGGCAGATTTTCAATCGAATCCTCCCAACTACTGAGGCTTTGATTAGTAAACGCGTACCCGTCCTTCCTAGATGCCCGGTCTGTTGGAAGGGCCCAGAATCGATGGAGCATCTGTTTCTCGACTGCCCGGTGGCCAGGGCGCTATGGGAGTTTTCCGGATTGGATTATGTGGGGGAAGGCTTGCCTCGTCACACGTTCCCGCTGTTTCTCAAGAAGATGATGGCTTTAATACAACATCCTCCTTTATTCATGGCGGTAATTGGAATCCTTTGGCGGATCTGGCGGTCTCGTAACTGGGTTGTCATTGAGGGAAAACAGTTTGGATTCCCTGCTTTGATGCGTCAGTATCATCGGCAATACGAGGAATGGGTTCGGCTTCCGGTAGATAAGAATCCCCATGCTTCTATTCCCATGCAGGGCTAGTTAGGACCGGTAGGGGAGGGCGGGGTCTTTTGTATGTGGGATGGGGCAGTTCGGCCGGGGTCGCATTCGGCTGGTGGGATTGTTCTGTTAACCCCAGCCAGGGCAGTGATTATGGTAAAAGGCTTCCAGCTGAATTTCATGGAGGACCCGCTGATAGTAGAGATGATAGTGCTTCGGGAGGCAGTGTTATGGTGTTTGTCTAATAACTTCACCGTTGTTCACTTTGAAGGCGATGTCAAGGTGCTTATAGACAAGATCAATCAGGCTAATGCCAGCGATAACCGGGTGGGGGCTGTTTTGGAAGAAATTTTGCATTATTTTCGCCTCAATCCTGGTTTTAGTGCTCGATTTGTAGGTCGGCGTAATAATAGGGTAGCCCACTTAGTGGCTACAAAGGCCCTTTCTTTGTACCCAGCCATTAGTTGTGTCTTTAATTTTCAGATCTGGCTGAATACCAGGATGTAACTATCTCCTCTTTGGAATCATTATATGATTATCTTTTGTAAAAAAAAAAAGATCGAATGAGCACCAGCTTAACAGGTGGATCAGCGCACTTCCCATTATAAGGTTGTGTGTTCCCATGTTAAAAAATATATATTAAAAAAAAATACATGGAAGAAGGCATGCGATCCTAGTAGTGGTGTCAAATAGAGTTTCTTCCCAATGAAAGAAGTTGCAAAAGCTGAATCGAGAAGCAGGTAATGTTAACCCTAATATATTACTAAGATGAATGTTAAGTATTTACAAGATGAAGACGAATTATAATATGCGCTCAAAAGTCAAAATCCAAAAAAATGTATATACGGGTGGGTAGGGGACAATTCGGTCCATACTCATATGTGCATTCCATATTTGCTGGTTGAAGGCTCATACTCGACAAAAAGAAGGATGAGAGCAGGAGGCAATATTTTAAACCACCCGTGTCCTCGTTTTATCACTTAAATATATAAGTATCTAATTAAGAATTATTTAATAAAAAATAATTAAAATTAATTATATCAAAATAATTCATTTATAGATTAAAAATAATCGACTATACAATAATAATTTTCATAAACAACGACGAAGGGATTTCATATTGTGAAAGAAACGCAAAAATATTCGTGGTATACACTATTAAATAAGTCTCTTTAGTGTATTTCGCTAAACAAGCATTAGCAAACTGGTCGCCAAATCGATTTAGAAACTTGTTCTTAATATAACACATAGCTGAAAGTGCTCTTTTTACACTTGTAGTTGTAATTGGTAGAATCAAAACTAGTGAAATTGTCGTTGCCGTTAGACAACTTCAGGGTTGTAGGGAAAAGATCGAATAGGCATAAGGAAAAAAGAGATCTAATGTGGTCTTTGTTGCTATTGGAATTTCGTTTATAGTATAATAAATTAATTTTATGTCAACTTTTGAACAAACAATGAGTTGTGTTATAGTGACAAAATACTCTAATACTACCTATAGATGTTGTGTTCCATCACCAAGATAAATATATATGGCGTATTTTTGTTCCTCCGAAATTTACCCATGTCCCGGGACAAGGCCCAAAAGACCTGCCTCCACCACTGGATGAGAGAGATGAGATTCATGGGTCACAATGAAACTGAGGGGTCGTTTGGAAGTTGCGAATGTTAAATCGTTGCATTGTAATGAATCACCATAATATAAATGCATGTATTGATACAATGAATGCATTTTAACAATACATTGTTTGGTTGTTGAGATTCTACTTTATGAATTGATTTACATAAAGTTACTTTTATGGGGAAATGTCATATTTACCTTAAACTTTTAGTATAAGACAAAAACTATTAGTGATATAAATAGAAAGAAAAACACAAATATAAAAGCAACAATCATAACAATATCAAAAGTTGAGATTGTATAATGTATCATTTTTTGTGATTGTTGGTGGGGCCTACCTAAAACAATGCATGTATTGTTTTACATTTTGACACGTCTAAACATTGTCTCTTTTTGGCAAGAGTTGCTTGGACGGTGTTCCCGATCACTACTCTCTGCCCTGCGCGTTCGACTTCTGTATTTGATCATGTGCCATCTGAACTTAGAATTTCATTTTTTCCATGTCGCAGGTATTTGGTTATGCATTCAACGCATGTATGTCTTCTTTATCCTAGAGGTAACATATATAATCTACTAGGCTTCAAAAGTTAGAGATTTTGTTGTGTATATACGGTTGGATTATGGTATTTAGTTCTTAGGTGGTTGCTTGGTTTGAGTGTTTTTCAGTTTTATGCTTAGCATCTTCATAGTCAGAAACCTTTGTTGCCTTTTGATCTTTATTAAAATTGGTTTGAATTGCCTCTTATGAGATTGCGAGCAGGGACTTTGCGTTGGAAGTGATCTTCAAGTCTGTGTATGTTCCCTTTTATTGATCTTGCAGGGATCACAATGAGTCAGTTAGAAGTTTCATGCCTCCAACTTAAGAGTTTGATGAGCTTTCATGCCTCCAACTGATAAGCCGTTAATTGCACATGTTTTTACCCGTATTCTGGAACCGTTTGAGGTGTTGATTCTCGTGTTATAGGCCGATTTCACGCTAGGTTGTGTTTGTTTATGATATTTCAGGTCCTAGCAAGTGAATGAAGGTTTAGGAGAGAGTTCGAGGTCGATTGGACGAAGATCGGGCGCGAGGCAAGTCAAAAAGGAAGCCACACGGGCACAATCACAACCCACACGGCCGTGCAAGTGACCAATTTGGCCGTGTGGGATTGTGCGAGACCTCACACGGGCACAGATATTTTCCACACGGCCGTGTGAAGTTGCAATTTGTCCGTGTGGAATTCTGCGAGGCTTCACACGGCCGTGTGACCCTGCCCGTGTAAGAAGCCTGAAATCCAATTATTCGGAACGCGGCGTTTTGACCTCACACGGGCAACTGGGTATGCCACACGGCCGTGTGGCCCTGCCCGTGTGAGTCGGGAATTTCTGGTTTTTACCCAAGTTCGGGCTGCAAGTGGGAGAATCGAGTTTTCAGAGCAAAAAACAGAGCCCTAGAGAGAGAAAGTACGAAGAACACATCCTAGAAGCTATCTTGGAGCTGGGTTTCATCAAATCAAGCTTGGAGATCGTCATAGGAGTGGAAGTCATCATCCCAGAGGAGATTTTCCTCATCTTTATGAGTATGACTACTCTGTATTCTGTTTTCCTCTCTCTCTCTCTCTCTCTCTCTCTATGGAGTAGAACCCTTCTCTCACTTGGGTATGAAGAACCCTAGTTCTATGTGTTAGGGATTTGATTGTAATGACTTGGGATGATATTACTGCTTGGTTTTAATCGAATGATGCATGTTTATTGAGTCAATTGAAGTCTGATCAGCTTTTCCTGATTTCTGCTGCAACCTGAGATAGATAGAATCTGATTAGGTTGTTAGAGCCTCATCATTCGGTAGTAGGAGATTGGCTATACGAGAGTTAGCCAGTTTACTGCTTTGTACTGGAATCCAATTCCAGTAGTGGAGTTCTGTTCTCATTGCTTCAGCTTTCTATCCCGGTGAAGACTAGTCGTCTGCCGGGTAGTTAGACTGAGAGGGCTACTGTCGGATCTTCCGCAGTCTCATCAACAGTAAATCAACCCAGGGAAATTACAATTGAAACCTAACTAAGGAGCTAGGGGGACTCATTCCCGAGTGACTCTTCTTTGCTTGAGAAAACCGTACCAATTCCTGCTTTCTTTCTGCTTTTTGCTTTAAACAACAATCACTTAACTTAGTTGGCTAGATAATAGGGAATCACGGAGTAAGCAGTAGATCTAGACCCCGGGTTGATAATAGAACTTGTCATTTTACTGCATTCCCGGACTGCGATTATACTTGGTCGCAGTTTGGTGTTGTGTTTTGGCGTGTCAAGTTTTTGGCGCCGTTGCCGGGGACCCTCTAGGTTATTGGGGAAACGTGCAAATCTGTTACTCTAGCTTTTTATTTACTGCATTTCATCTCTTCCACCTGTGTGCCTTCACGGGTTGCTTCTGCTGATTGTGTGCAGGTAGTGCATGACCCGTAGCCAGTCGGGAGATCTACTACCACTATACCAGGAGCTTGAACGAACCTGCAGAAACTTCAAGCGGGCTCTAAAGGCGCGACTCGCTGCGGAGGAGGCGCTAGCACACCTACAGATCACTGAAGAAGAGGAGATGGCTGATCCACAGGACCATGATGTGGTCAATCCTGGGGAGCAGACCATGGGACATTACTGGACCGCCAGGGCTGCAGACATGAGGTCACCCATTCAACACCCTCATGTCCCAGCCAATAATTTTGAGGTGAGCACCTCAGTAATCACCATGCTGCGCGGTTCAGTGGTGTTCCGAGGCAAAGAGGGGGAGTGCCCCCGATCACATCTCAGGCGATTCCACGAGCTCATTGATGGAATCAAGATCAATGGGGTCCCAGCAGATGCCATCCAGCTGAGGTACTTCCCATTCACCCTGGAGGGGCAGGCCAAGGAGTGGCTAGACACTCGACCTCCGGGCTCCATCACCACGTTCGCCAACCTGGCGGACAAGTTCCTCACCCGCCACCATCCTCCATCCAAGACGGCGGACTTGCAGAAGCAAATTACCCATTTTGCTCAGGACGAGGATGAGACCATCAGGGATGCTTGGGAGAGATACAACAGTCTCTTCCTGAGGTGTCCCAATCATGGGTTCAATGATGCTTTCAAGGTGGGAACCTTCTATCACGCCCTCTTCCCAGAAGACAAGCAGCTGATTGACTCAGTTTGTGGCGGGAACATGCTGACCAAAACACCGCCACAGCTGAATCAACTCTTTGAGGAGACGGCAGAGAACGGGTATGATTGGGGCACTGCTAGGAGGTCGAGGAGAGTACCAAGCCGAGGTGTACATTCTGTGGGAAACCATTCCTCTGATTTGGTGCAGGTGGTGTCGAAGTTGGTTTCAGCTATCGATCGTTCCGGGATGATTCCAGGGACCGGACAGCAGCAGGCGATGCCTGCCATTGGTGTGAGAGCACCCATCACACGGTGGAAGACTGCCAGGCGATGAAGGAATCTACCACACCCCAGGAGCAGGTGAACTTCATCAATAATGTTAGGCGCAATGACCCCTACAGCAACACTTACAACGAGGGGTGGTGCCAGCATCCCAACTTCTCCTGGGGTGGGGAAAATTCCAGACCACCAGTTCCCCAGGGACCACCGAGCTTCCAGAGGCCGCCATATCAGCCTAGACAGGGGCAATTCCAGCAGCAGCAGCAGTCTCTCTACCAGCCCATGCAGGGGCAGGCTGCTCAATCACAGCCGCGACCTTTCCAGCAGCCAGGTGCAGCCCCTGCCACCCCAGTGCAAAATGATTCGATGGCTGAATTGCGGGACTTGGAGGGTTCTCTTGCCAGTTCTAGTGCTCAGAAATTCAACACTATAGAGCAGTTCATGGAAAAGGCCTCGGGTAAGTTCCTGGCTCTTGAAGCTGGCCAGAGAAACACACAGGTTGTCTTGCAGGATATCCAAACCCAGCTGGGGAGCGTGGCTCAAGCAGTGGCGCAAAGGGCCCCAGGTACCTTGCCAGCTCATACCATTCCTAATCCGCAGAACCCGAATGAGCACTGCCATGCCATCATAACCAAGAGTGGCAAGATGACTGCTGATCCACCTGTTTGGGCACATGAGAGAGGCCCCTGCCTCGGCATCTCCAGCGGCTGAAGAAGAAGCAGAGAAGGAGGTTGAGGTGCCTCCACCTAAACCGCAACCAGTAGTGAAGGAGTATATCCCTCAACTCCCCTTCCCTACTCGGTTTCACAAAGACAGGCTAGATGCAGAGTTCGGGAACTTCATGGCCATGCTTAGGAAGCTGAATGTCCAAGTACCTTTCCTGGAGGCACTATCTCAAATGCCTAAGTATGCGAAGTTCCTGAAGGATCTTCTCTCAAAGAAGCAGAAGCTGAGCAAGCTGGCCACTATGGAGCTCAGCGAGGAGTGCTCGGCCATTATGCAGAACAAGCTTCCGCAGAAGCAGAAGGACCCAGGTAGTTTTACTATCCCGTGCTCTATAGATAATTTGCATGTAGAGAGGTCCTTGGCAGATTTAGGTGCTAGTATCAACGTTATGCCGTATAAACTGTTCAGGAAACTAGGCCTAGGTGAACGTCGTGCTACTAGGATGAGCCTTCAATTAGCTGACCGATCTGTAGTGCATCCTAGGGGCATAGTGGAAGACCTTCTGGTTAAGGTTGGCAAATTCAATTATCCTGTGGATTTTGTTGTCTTGGACATCAATGAGTACACAGAAGTGCCCCTTATACTGGGAAGGCCTTTCCTGGCCACCGCCAAGGCTCTCATAGAAGTGCATGATGGGACCTTAGTTTTGAGGGATGGCGAGGAGAGAATAACGTTTTCAATTGCTAATACTCTTCATGCTTCGTCACCTCTGCATGCTGTATCTCAACAGGAGAACGAGTCTGTCGTGTATCCTTCTGTGTTTCCTATTGTGCAGGATCCGCTTCCCATACCTTCGCCGCCACTCCCATCCACTCCGTCACCGAAAGAACAGATAAAGGAGGAGTGGCGGCCGAAACTGCAGGCAGCTAAGCCTGCTCGAAAGAAAGCCGGAGACCACTACGAGCTGGTCCCGCCCCCACCTTGGCCATCCGAGTATTCACTCGCTTGCATCCTGCCGGATGGCCAAGTTGAGTTGGCAAATGCTGGTGGCCACATTCGTCATGTGCATGGCCACCATTTGAAGCTGTACCTCAAGAGCGATGTGGATCCGCTCTTGAAGGCACCTGCTCCTTCACCTCATTGAGCATCCACCGACTGGCGTCAAGCTAAAAGACGGTAAAGAAGCGCTTGTGGGGAGGCAACCCCACCTAGGTTTGCATTTTCTTACCTTTTTCCTTTTGATTTTTTGTATTTTTGAGTCTTGAGGGGTTGTTCATGAGTTGTATGTCGTTCTGGAGTGAAAACAGGTCAATTTCGGAGTTCTGGCAGCCCACACGGCCAGCCCTGAAACTCACACGGCCGTGTGGATTTAAGTTTTGGCCGTGTGAGCTCTCGCACAATTTCACACGGCCAGCTGTGATAGTGGCACGGCCGTGTGGAAATTCCCCTTGGCCGTGTGAGCTCTCGCACAATTTCACACGGCCAAATGTGCTGTTCGCACGGCCGTGTGGAAAATCCTCGGCCAGCCCGTGTCGGCCGACACGGGCAAAAGTGCACCTCACACGGCCGTGTGAGCCAGGCCGTGTGGCCGAGCCACGGCCTATAAATTCGGCCGACACGACCGAGTGGTCAGAAAATCCCAACCCTCTCGCCGGAAACCTCTCCCCCTCGCCGGAAAACCGCGCCTTTTCGCCATCTTTGTCAATTTTTGGCCATTTTTGGTCGGTTTTTCACAAATCCAACACCACACCCACCCTTTCCTCCACATTATCGGCATATCCCTCGATTTTTAGGTGATTTGGTTTGATTTTGAGTCGCCGGAGGCGATTTCCGGCGAGACTCCGACGAGCACTTCTGGGCAGTTTTTCGGCCTTTCGTCGCTTCCATTGCATTCCCCTCATCATCCACTACACCTCTACTTGAGTCTCCAGGTTTGATTTTGACCTTAACTATGTTTTTTATGGAGAATTGGGTGTTAGGGTGCATATTTAGAGAACCTCTTTGAATCATGTGAATTGTGTGCAATTGATTGAGGGGAATGCTTGGATTATGTATGAATTGTGTTGGGAATTGTCCCCCTTGCTTGATTGAGCCCTTGTGTGCAAGAATTTTGTCAATTCCATGTTTATCTTAATAGTGCACACAAGGTGTTCGATAAAATGCCTGTTTTCGTACCATTTTGTGGGAGTCAGTTGGAACCCTTAATGATGTGCTTTGAGGGTGTGTTTGGTATGAATGTGAACCCTGAGTTGCCTACTTTTCCATGGATGTGCACCCCCACCCCGATTATGCTTGTTTGATCGAGTTTTTGACCCCCAAACTATGGATGAAAACATGGTTCGGCTGTTTTCTGTTCTTAAGTGTGGGGGTGTGATTAACATTTTCCTTGGCTCTTTTGGTTCCACTTTGGGTTGTTCTTTTGCAGGACCATGACGAAGCCCAACCTCCAGCACCAGTTTGTTCAAGATTTGAGAAGGGAGCCCCACCAGGAGCGTTTTAAGAACGTCCTGGCCTGCAAGTTTGGGCAGCATCATTACTGGTCCAAGCGAGAGTTGGAGAAGCTGAACTGCTACGAGCACCTCTCCCCCATTGTCACCAACCGCTACTGGCGCCGCCTAATCAGCATTCGCGAGAAGGTTTACCATGAGCTCGTGCTCGAGTTCTACACTACCTTCGAGCACACAGACACGGAGGATTGGAAGGACGGTGAAGCCGTCAAGTTCCAGCTCGGCGGTGAACCACGATCCATGAGCTACAACGAGATGACGAACGTTCTCGGACTCAACCTGGTCGAGGACAGAGACTACATCATCGAGAGCGCCGAGCCAGCGGGGGTGGACTTCGGGACACTATACACCCGCCTAGCTCGTCCAGGTCAGCTTCCCTTCAAGGAGGGGAAGACGAAGGCCAGCACATTGCAGCTCGACAACCGCATCCTCCATCACATGCTGGCCAAGTCTTACACTCCTGCCTCGGACAGTGCCAGCGCCATCACCAAGAGAGCGTGTACTTCATCCAGTCTATGCGCCAGAGGGATCATCCCCTCCACTTGGGCTCGGTGGTGGCGAGGACCTTCGACAAGAGTGCTTCTGAGCTGAAGAAACTCCACTGCACTCCCCTCATCACCCGCCTGGCAGACTACTTCCAGATACCCCTGCAGGGGTGCACAGAGCTCAAGATACCCTTTTTTAGCTTCTAGAATCTATTTCTTAGTTCAAGATCCCTCTTAACTAACTGGAATCAAAAAATTAGTAGATCTGTTCCGCCCAAAATGGGAATGGGCTAGGGTTATGAACTTATAATCTATAATCTGCAGGGAGACACCAGTGCCTTTGGCCGGTTTACGATCAGTAAAATGCACCTGCTTCGAGAAGTGCGAGGTGTTATGTAGATCGAGGGGTTTCCTCAACCTCAGATCCCAGAGGAGGTCCAATCGGAGGTTCCCGAGGGTGCGGCTGATGAGGAGGTCCATCCCGAGGATGTTGATGATACTGCTGCCGCCCGCCCCACCACCTTCGAGTACGGGGGTGGCAGTTCCACCTTCCCCGGCTAGGACTACTTCACTCAGCAGTTCGAGCAGCTGCGTCTCCAGAATCAGCAGCTCTACGACTATCAGATCCAGTTTCAGCAGCAGTTTTCGGCTCACCATGCCGAGTACCAGGGATGGCTGCGTATGATGAGCGCCTGGACAGGATGGAGATCCAGCAGGGGGTGACCTTGGCGCGCATCGAGAGGGAGCAGGCCCGAGCTAGGCGCATGCAGAAGGTCCAGGGGCATCTGCTCCAGCTGCTACCGGGCGAGCAGCCAGTGTGGAGGACTCCCTGGGAGGACTCTCCACTTCCACCTCCACCAGCTGATGATGATGATGCATTTATGAATGACATCGATCTGGACAACCTTGGCGACGAGTAGGTTGTACTTGTCGCCACTCAGTGTGTGTTTTTTATTTAGACTTTTTCTGTTTGCTCCATGTGTTTGAGGAGCTTGAACTGAGTTTGTCGTGTGTTGTGTTTCTTTTCTTTTGTGGATTGTTTCTTTTGTGGCCATCTGGGCCAACTCTTATCCCTAACGAACATGTGCTAGTGTGTTCTTCATGTTCCCTTAGTGCAGAACTGTCCGCTTGTTCCATATGTCCCACGCTGACTGGTCCACGTCCAGTCTCCCGCAGCATTTCAATCCGGTAACATCGTTCCCCTTCTCTATCCCTCTGCTCCATTGAGGGCAATGTCGTGCTTAAGTGTGGGGGGGTGCTTTGTATCGATTTGAATCTTTACGTGTGCTTGGAGCCTAGTCCACTGTCCAAATCTCGAGATTTGAGGGCTCCAAGTACGGCTGTTTGATCATATTGGCACTATGTTTTGATTGGTGAATGGAATGGTTTTCGGATTAATGCATGACAACTGGATGGTGATTAGGACAACCTATAATGATGACTGAGACGTGCAGTAGAATTGTGTAGGGTTCAGTTTTTTGGACTGTTTGCTTACCAACTGTGACTTGGATTGATTACTTGTCCTTGACAGTCTCTTATGCATCTAGTTCAGGGAATCAGAATGAGAGATAGAGCATATAGGTAGCCATGTGAGATTTGAGCCTGCTCGTTTCTTTCTTGTGTGATAGTTCCCTCTTCCATGATGTGTAGCATTCACGTTGTCATTAGATAAGATGATGGAGGCATAGGATTAGCCCACGACCAAATTGACTGTCCTGGTGTGTCATACCCCCTAGTCAGCCCCTTTGAGCCGTGAGTTATCCTTTCTTTCGGTCTTCAATGAAAAGTCACCCTTTTGCATCTTTTAGAAGGTTCCACAGAGTGATTTTTACATGTTCTCTGTTGTTTCTGCTAAATGTAATGTGAGAGTTGGAGGTAGTTCTTAAAAAGTTGGGCAGGTGTTTGAAAATGTGCAGAGGTGGTGGTTCTTTTAAGAAATGAAAAAAAATGAAAGAAAAACAAAGAAAAACTGAAAGCAAAAGAAAGCTACCACCAAAGATCTGAATAGTGCCCATTAAGTAGTGTTTCTTAGCAGTCTGGCTTAGAAATACTGGTATTTATGTGACCTCCTTCGCTCCTTTTCTCTGAAGAATTTGAGTAATGCAGAATAGCAGAAAGAAAGTACTGGTTTGATTGACTGTGAGTTTGTTGGGTTTGGAAATGTGGAACCTTGTGCTATGAATACTTCCACCACCTAAAAGGCCTTTTCCCCATGTCCAAGACCCTAGCCAGTCATTTGAACCTGTGTCTAAGACCTCTTGATTAGTTAGTGATGACAACCATTTATGTGAACTCTAACCTTTAGAGGCTGCTGTCATGGTGAAGAGATGTTAGGAATTGAGAGAATTAGTATGCGCATTTTTCGCATCAAATTGTCCTGACCCCACTAGTCGAGAGTGAGCGATTCATTTCCTTGTTCTTTACACTCTTTACCCGGTGAGGACCTAGATGGCTCGGTCTTGATTCTGATGTCTTGAGTTTTATGCATGAGTTGACTGTCTTGCGTGAGTTATTGAGTCAAGTCTATGTTGGTTGATGAACAGAAGGGAGACTCCTCCTTTACTCGATTTTGCTGCACTCGAATATCTTCTGTGGTGGTTGTCCAGGTTGCTATTGAGGTTGTTTAGGTGTTGATGTTTGAAAACCAGTATGATTCACGTGTTTCTGTGCCTATATGATTTGTCCCCAATGATGGTATGGTTGAAATGTGTAAGCTTACCTTGTGTCTGACTTGGTTTGCTTGGGGACAAGCAAACGGTTAAGTGTGGGAGAGTTTGATAAGCCGTTAATTGCACATGTTTTTACCCCTATTCTGGAACCGTTTGAGGTGTTGATTCTCGTGTTTTAGGCCGATTTCACGCTAGGTTGTGTTTTTTTATGATATTTCAGGTCCTAGAAAGTGAATGAAGGTTTAGGAGCGAGTTCGGGGTCGATTGGATGAAGATCGGGCGCGAGGCAAGTCAAAAAGGAAGCCACACGGGCACAATCACAACCCACACGGCCGTGCAAGTGACCAATATGGCCGTGTGGGATTGTGAGAGACCTCACACGGTCACAAATATTTTCCACACGGTCGTGTGAAGTTGCAATTTGGCCGTGTGGAATTCTGCGAGGCTTCACACGGCCAGGATGGGTGAGCTACACGGCCGTGTGACCCTGGCCGTGTAAGAAGCCTGAAATCCAATTATTCGGAACGCGGCGTTTTAACCTCACACGGGCAACTGGGTATGCCACACGGCCGTGTGGCCCTGCCCGTGTGAGTCGGGAATTTCTGGTTTTCACCCAATTTCGGGCTGCAAGTGGGAGAATCGAGTTTTCAGAGCAAAAAACAGAGCCCTAGAGAGAGAAAGTACGAAGAACACATCTTAGAAGCTATCTTGGAGTTGGGTTTCATCAAAAAGCTTGGAGATCGCCATAGGAGTGGAAATCATCATCCCAGAGCAGATTTTCCTCATCTTTATGAGTATGACTACTCTGTATTCTGTTTTCGTCTCTCTCTCTCTCTCTCTCTATGGAGTAGAACCCTTCTCTCACTTGGGTATGAAGAACCCTAGTTCTATGTGTTAGGGATTTGATTGTAATGACTTGGGATGATATTACTGCTTGGTTTTAATCAAATGATGCATGTTTATTGAGTCAATTGAAGTCTAATCAGCTTTTCCTGATTTCTGCTGCAACCTGAGATAGATAGAATCTGATTAGGTTGTTAGAGCCTCATCATTCGGTAGTAGGAGATTGGCTATACGAGAGTTAGCCAGTTTACTGCTTTGTACTGGAATCCAATTCCAGTAGTGGAGTTCTGTTCTCATTGCTTCAGCTTTCTATCCCGGTGAAGACTAGTCGTCTGCTGGGTAGTTAGACTGAGAGGGCTTGGTCAGCTTAAGAGATTCCAAGCTACTGTCGGATCTTCCGCAGTCTCATCAACAGTAAATCAACCCAGGGAAATTACAATTGAAACCTAACTAAGGAGCTAGGGGGACTCATTCCCGAGTGACTCTTCTTTGCTTGAGAAAACCGTACCAATTCCTGCTTTCTTTCTGCTTTTGCTTTAAACAACAATCACTTAACTTAGTTGGCTAGATAATAGAGAATCACGGAGTAAGCAGTAGATCTAGACCCCGGGTTGATAATAGAACTTGTCATTTTACTGCATTCCCGGACTGCGATTATACTTGGTCGCAGTTTGGTGTTGTGTTTTGGCGTGTCACCAACATAAGAGTTTGTTACCCTATTTCAACTATTTACATTCACAACATTGCATGAAGAGGGTTTCCATGAATTTCCAGAAACAAGTGTGGGATTTGTGCATTAGTGGACGAGTACAAGGATTAGTGATTACATACCTGACATCAGGTACTGAGCTGCTATAATTTCCCCCGTTTTGGTTGTCCACATATTTAGTGATTGCCTCTCTAGGAATAGGCTGTGGTCACTGCATTATTTGTGAGTTTTTGTGTTGGTTTAAAATGGTGCTTCTCAGTTTCTTAAGTTTATTATGCTGCAACACCAATTGGGAGTTCAAATACCATCTTTCATACATCAAATTCACACTGCAATGTTGATCATAATTCAATATGGAAACTGTATACATATCATTACATCTGTCTGTTTTGCTCATTGTT
Organism: Linum trigynum; assembly: GCA_964030455.1. Lineage (NCBI taxonomy): Eukaryota > Viridiplantae > Streptophyta > Magnoliopsida > Malpighiales > Linaceae > Linum > Linum trigynum. Next base: position 12,808,868 of record OZ034814.1, read on the forward strand.
TAAATTGCAATCAGATGCACAGTAGGTAAATAGAAAATTAGCACGTTCATGAGAGCGTGGTGTTTTGGGTTTTCTGTGGCTAAAAAAAAACAGTTCTTGAGACACTCTAATCTTACCGATTTGGTTTAGTTTGTTGATTAATTCTCTCTACTCAAAGGGTGCATTTTGCAGGTATGGTACAAGAAGAGAAGAGAGTCGAGGGACTGTATGCTCAGGTCGAACCATTAGTTGGGATTTCCATATGGTGTGGTGAGTTTAATCGGTTGCTGTTTGCTTTTAATTTTTTTGTTTTCCGCTAAATTCTCGGTCTGTTATTTCTCTTTGTCATCTCGGCAGTTGTCCAGTTCTGCTTATTAGCTTGCTCCTGATAAGCGAATAAGGAAGAAGCAGCTTAGAGCCATGAATAAGATGAAGAAACTTGCGTTGAAGGTAATGCTTTGGTGCTTTGGTTATGATTGAGTGTTTCCCCCGTGTTATGGGGTCTTAAACTAAATGTGTAGCAAGCATACAAAATAATGAACCCTTCTCAACTCTAACTTTTTTCATGAGGGGGTCTAAAACTTAACAATAGCATCCCATAATGCATGATCGAAGGTAACCGTCTTCATAGTTGCTTCCAGTCTACTTAACTTTTTTTTTCGTTGAATCAGTCTACTTAACTTCTCTTATAAGATAACAAATATATATATATTATTTACTATTATGTGATACATAGTGGTTTGCAGTTTCCATAATGCAACAGAACATAAGTAATCATGTTCTTACCAAACAGTGACAACTTGAATATTTGCAACTCAAGTTGAAAGGTCAGAATTATAGGTTCTCAATAGTCAATACCCTTCCACCCCATAGACTACTTGATCACAACAAACATCAGTAGTTTACTAACTTAAATTCTCCTGAACAGTGTTTAAGTGTCTAATGAACTAGGAGTCGGTAACCACAGAGCTGGAAAATTGGTGATGATTTGTGTGCACCTAATTGACCATGGCATGGGTCTGTGATTAGTGCAGCCGTGCAGGTTGGCACAACATATGGCGACAAAGCTCGCAGGAATCAAGTGAAGAATATATAGCTCTCATTGAAACATGACACGAAGTTTCATAAATCAGTGTTTGAGGTCAATGCCATACGGGACCTGCTTGCCCTTGCCGTCGAAACACGTCAAGACTCTCCATGTCCTTTTGTGATATGAAGATTTCCCTCTGTTGGTAGTGTGAGCCATAACTTATTTTGCTTCAATCGTCTGGCTGTAATATGTTTGTGTACACTTTGCATGCCACAACACTATTTATCTTTCCTATGGCTTGGAAATTATTGAAGATTAATGTTTCTTGACAAACCATATGCTTTTTAGTTTTAGTTTCAAAATGTGGAGGTCATGTTGCTTACAAGGTGTGCACTACTTAATTGCCCCATCAATTGGGCATATCCTCCCAATCTACAGTTTCAAATTTAGTTGCATATGATTGATGTGTGTGTCTCTCTTTTTTACGCTCTTTCCTGGCCGTACTTAGCTATTGCTAAACAAGTAGCGAATAGCAATTAGCTATGAAACTAGGGATACAAACATCTCCCAAACACACTTCCAATGCTCTGAAACCATGTCACTGGCAATAGTAAAACGACAACAACTTCCAACAATTGAGCTGCCCATGTTACAATTGTGTGGCTGCAACTTAAGTTCCCGCGGCGTAGCAACAGGTATTGATTCTAGTAACTCTAACAATCACAACTTCCAAACGACCCCTGCGTATCATTGTCGAACATTACAACCCTTAACGCTCCCATTTTCAACGGCTCTTTTGTATTACACAATCCATCTCACAACGATCCACACCTCCCTTTTCCCAACAAAGAAATTCCCATGGGGAAATAAAGTCCCTTTAGAAGCTTAACCCAAAATGCTTCGGTATTCTCAAAGATCCTCCATACCTGCTTGCCAACAAGAGCCAATTTAAAGAGGTGAAAATTCTTGAAACCCAACCTCCATCCTTCTTCGACTTTTCTAGAGTCCAACATTAATTGTTATAGAGTGTTATAAGATCCATCATAACTTTCTCACAACAACTCAAGTTATTGAGACCAACTGGTGGTATCAAAGCTGGTTTGTCCAAGTGGTCGTGTTCAAATCTCCACGACCCCCAATATTAACAGCTGATTAAAGCACAAGGTATGGTGATCGCCTGTACAAACTTCAAGCCCATGGGTTGGCTTTCGTTTGAGGGGGCGTGTTAGAGAGTGTTATAAGATCTAGCATAACATTCTCCCAACAACTCAAGTTATTTGGACCAACTGGTTTATAGCAAACATCACGTTAATGGATTGATCTCTTCTTTATAGAGCCGATCAAAAGAATTTACGAAGAATCGAGTTCATTTTATGCGTAAAGGTAAAGAGGAAGAAGTAAACACTCACAATAAAAGTTGGAATGGCTTGAATAACCGCATTCACCAATGTTTCCTTACCATATGGAGAGAGGAGTAAGTTATTCTAAGAATTACCTTTCTTCTCTAGAGCACTTCTACCATACTATATAGCATCGGTGCTTTAATGTACAACTTAAAATTGTACCATAACATTAAATGTATAAGTTTAGGTTGTACCATAAAGGAATTTGTATCATTATGTTATGATACAACTTTACAACTTGAAGTTGTACCATCAAATAAATGTATAAGTTCAAATTGTACCATAAAAGAATTTGTACAAAATGTATAGGTACAATATGAAGTTATACCATAACGTTAAAGGTACAATTTCAAGTTGTACCATAAAGACAAAAACCTATAGCATCAATGCTATATAGCATTATAAAATTCCTCTCTTCTCCATTCTTTCTTTCTAAAACGAAATAAAAAGAACCATGTTGTCATGGAAGATGTGGTGAGTAAGTCCTGGGCAGTTTTGATTTAGCTTGATTCCTTGGATAATAGTACCCCTCTCAATTACATTTTCAGTAGAAAAGGATAGTGTTACATGGATAAATAATTCATTTCCCAACTCCTCTTGATCTTGAAGGATAAGTACACTAATGCCTCATGCAGTATTATAGTTCACATGAGGCGTTTCTTATTCTACTGTATTACTATACTATACAAATGTGCAATTCTTACATACTATCATGATACACAACAAATTTCATGCGTATTAAAAATATTATCGTGATGCATAACTAAATTATCTTTAAAAAATTACTTTTCGCCCAACTAACAGTGCTCAAAAGTCAAAACTAGTATATATGCTACACCAATGCATAAAGAAAAAAGAAAAAGAAAATCCAAAATGAAGGCATCTTTGAAAATTAAAGCAAGGCTTACCGTGAATTCACCCTTACCCTAGCGTGTCTCTCAGGTAACTCCTTTGTCCAATAAAACCAGCGCCTTGAATGACATGACATCACAATTTACACATGAAACTTTCCGAATTTAATTAAAATCTCCCTCACACAAAAATAAAACCTTTCAATTTCATTAATTATTTTCATAACAGCCAGAGAGAGAAAGTCATCAAACCATGACGTGGCAGTTTGACCCATTCTTCTTCTTCTTCTTCCTCCCTTCCCTTTCATCTTTCCCTCCTCCTCTCTTTCTCCTCTGGGAAAATTCAACCAATCCAATCCTTTTTGCCGCTGCGCTGGCCCACCGAGTCGATCTCAACTCGCTTCCCCCGTCCAACTCAGTCGCCCCTTTTCATCGTCTTCTTCCTCTCGATTCTGCTTTCTCAATATACCCTTTTGGGCTTCTTTCGTTTGAATCTGACTATAACTCCGCCATTTCCAGCTCTTACCAGGTCGCAATTTCTTTCCTTTCAATCTTCTACTCCCTTTCACCTTTTAGACCGAGAAAAACGAAACTGAGTGACAGATAGAAAGAGAGACGGAAACAGAGTGTTAATTTTGATTTGGGTTTGTCGTTGTAAGTCTAGTCAGAGGGTTTAGGTGAAGAGGGAAAGGAAAAGGGGGCCATTAGGAGCTTTCATTATTGACTGTGTTTTGTTTATTGTTGAAAACAAAAAAAATGGCGACTCCTTCCCCTTCCAGGGAAGTATCCTTTCATGGGTTCCATCCCCTTTTCGTAGAATTCCATTGTTAACCCACCACCAAATTTCCTTTCCTTTTTCTCTCCTTGCCCCTCTTTTTTCTCTGAAATGTTAGGCCAGGAGGAAACTAATAACCCCCTCCCTCCCGCGGCCGCCCGGAAAAACTATCTCCGGTCTGTTTCATGGAGCGACCGTTCACCGCGCCGGCCGAGCAACAACCCTAGACCTCACCAGCCCTCGAATCACAGCAAGGCGAGGTCATGTCTCCCGCCGCTCCAGCCTTTGTCCATAACCAGAGCTCCGGTTGAAGAATGGCCTCGGGCCGGGTCCGACGATTTGGGAATCTGGCCGAACCCACAAACTCCCAGAACCACCGGCGCCGGCGGCTTCCCATTGACTCCTCAGCCGGCGGCAGCTCACAACTCCAATCCTCCTGTGAGGGAATTCCAGTTCAAGAGAGAAAAATTGGCCTTCTTCGACAAAGAATGCTCCAGAATCGCCGACCACATTTACCTCGGAAGCGACGCGGTGGCCAAGAACCGGGAAGTTCTCCGGCAGAACGGAATCACCCACGTCCTTAACTGTGTTGGATTCGTCTCCCCTGAGTACTTCAAAGACGACCTTGTTTACAAAACCCTCTGGCTGCAGGATTCCCCTTCAGAGGACATCACCAGTATTCTCTACGACGTGTTCGATTACTTTGAAGACGTGAGGGAGCAGAGTGGGAAAGTTTTGGTCCATTGTTGCCAGGGTGTTTCGAGGTCCACCTCGCTGGTCATAGCTTACCTCATGTGGAGAGAAGGCCAGAGCTTCGAGGATGCATTTCAGTATGTCAAAGCAGCTCGAGGTGTTACCAATCCCAACATGGGGTTCGCTTGCCAGCTTCTCCAGTGCCAGAAGCGTGTTCATGCTGTTCCGGCCAGCCCTAATTCGGTCCTTCGTGTGTATCGAATGGCTCCTCATTCACCTTACGATCCTCTCCACCTTGTCCCCAAGATGTTGAGCAATCCAGGTTTGAAAGGACTAGACTCTCGTGGAGCTTTCGTTGTTCATGTTCCTAGTACCATATTTGTTTGGATAGGGAAGAAATGTAGCCGTGTGATGTTGAATCATGCTAGGGTAGCTGCAAGTCAGGTGATTAGATACGAAAGGGCGAAAGGTCCGATTGTTATTGTTCATGAAGGGGAAGAAGGGAATGAGTTTTGGGATGCTCTTGGGACTAATGATGATGGTGCTGGTGTTTGTAGTAGCAGTAGTAGTAGTGATGAAAGGAAAGTTGATGCGTATGATTCAGATTTTGAGGTCTTTGATAAGGCAGTTTGTGGAGGGGTTGTCCCACCTTGTTCGGTATCGAATGCTGAATTCGAGACTCGCCTTTCTGCAAGTGAGAATGGGTGGGGGAGGCTTAGAACGAAGTTTGCTAGTGGTATCATGAAGGAGTTCATCAGTTCATCCTCCAAAATGGATGTAGATTCAGTAATATATGAAGGTGAAGAAGATGTGGAGGAAAAAAAGATTCCAAGTAAGGACACATTGTCTTCGTCGACTCCTTTTGGTTCGCCTGATTCCTATCACTCTTGCTCACCGGACTCTGCTCAGAAATTCGGCTACAAGTCTCCTGCTACAATATCGCCTTCTGCTTCGGATTATTCGTCAAGTTCATTTACCTTTTCGCCCTCATCTTCAAACTGGTCTGACTTGTCGTATGTGTCTTCCCAACAGCCTTCCCCTTCTGGTTTGGAAGCTCTTAACTCACCTACAAAGGTGTTTCCTGTTGATCTTCAAACGAGTCATGTGTCGAACAAGGTAACTACTTCACCATCTATAGCAGAGCGAAGAGGGAGTAACCCTCCGCCACTTATTGTGAGTTGTGGGGCAATTCTGCAGCAACCTGAATTGGATGATGATGTGATGAAGGATGGTCATGGGGGGAAGGAGGAAATGACTGATGTTGATATGACTGGTGCGGATTATGACATTGCCGACAGAGAGGAAGATGGCAGAGTTCATATTAATCAGTTGTGATCTAGTTTTTCTCATTGCCATGGATCATCTGAATCTGCAGGTTATTGGAGCTTTTTCTCAACATGTTCTTTAAGTCAGAGTAAGAATGCTGAGAGTAATTGCCAGAAATGAGAGTCGAAGAAGTTTGGAGACAACCCAGATTCTTTTTCTTGCTCGGGTTATGTATTATGTAGAAAGTTTTTTTTTTTTTCTGATAAAAACATGTACAGGGCAGGGGAGTTACAAGTTTGTTGTTCAGGTCTCAAAATCATACCAAGAGTAATAAACATTTCCACCTAATAAAAGTAAATCAAGAAAGATTTTCCATTTCACCCCTTGTTGCTCAACTTTTACAGTGGCCAACAATAATATAGTTGTGACCTTTGCGAAATAAGGCAGCTGGAACAAAATTTGGAGCAGTCCTTTTCCCCTTTCCATTCTGCAGACAAACGAAAATGCTTCATATTCCATTTTGTGATCTTAATAGAGCCATTGTCGGCCCTAGAGCACTGCCTCTAAGCGCCTTGAAACTCCATTGGTTTGTGCCCGAACTCTCGGTGACCGTCCAGTTATTATCCTCATGCGACAATTCTGCTTTCTTTGCATTCAAAGCTTCGCTGATCTCATCCCATGGGCTCTTCGTTGCTTCTCTTTTTTCTAACAAGTATAAACAATGGAAAGTGAGATGATATTCGTGGATGATAAATGAGATTGTTGTGTTAGCAAAGAACCAAATTAGCAATCAGTACCTTGACTAGATGTGTGATTTTTTGCGCCATTTTCTGCTGTACCTTGAACTTCATTTGGAGAGGCTTCATTGACAAGATTGGACTTTACTGACCCAGCACTGCTAGGGTTCACAGCACGGACTTCCAGAAGTGAAGTAAAATCCATCTGGAGAGGTACAGCTTTAACAGTCAATTCGTCTGATAGTAGAAGAGGGGAAGTAGAAAATTGTTGTTCTGTGAGTTGTTTTACTGACCTCTAGAGAGCCATCTTCTTGTAAAGAACAAGTTTCTGGAAGCCCCTCAGATTCTTCATCATCTAGTTTGTTCTCGGGGATCAAAGGATACTTCGGAACTGCAACCAGCTTGATCTTATTGGTTTGAGGGTCGAACTTTGATATCTTCCCTACCTACAGATGACATAAAAGGAAACTCATTCTACGCTCTTCAAGAGAATATTGTGGAAGAAATACAAGTGAAGGAAGAACAGTACTAAGTATGGTGAGAGCTCAGGTGTCCATGACGACGATAGCTGAATGAGACGATAAGCAATAACGTCCCCTTCCTACAATATTTGTCAGAACCTGCTTGACTCTTCAATCCACATACCAAATAAGACTGAAACAGAGGTCAAAATAATTAAGCATAAGAACAAACTTAACCTTGGGTGAATTCGTATAAGCTGCAAGCTTATCGAAGTCGATCTGATTATAAACAGAAGTTGGTTCTTCCACTGGTTGTGTTTCAGAAGGTTTCTGGCCAGAATTGGCATCGTGATTCCATGTTTCAGATGGTTTGTGGCTGGAATTTGTGTTATCCTTCCATCTTTCAGAAGGTTTATTACTGGAAATTCCATTATCATTCCATTTCCATGATGCACTTTTCTGTGATCCCCATTTTTGACCTTTCTTTTTGCTCATCCCATCCCACTGAGAAGTTTCCTGAAGCAGCATCCAGAAAAGAGAAAACATAAGAGTTCAGCATCCAAAGTTGGAGACTTTAATTAAAACTGAAATTACTACACTAAAGAATTGACAATCCCCAGAATGAAACCTACCAGCAGTGTTTGATTTTGTTGGACAGGCTGATCAGCACTACCTGGAACAAGAACCGTGTTAAGAAATAAAGGTGAAGTACTGAAAGCAATAATACAGTGGCTGAAAGGCAGACCATTATAATCATTTGCACCTTTCTGAAGTGGCTCAAAACGGATATGTCCTGGTCTTATCACTACTGGTACAACATCATCATCTTTATCACTACTATCTTTTTCTGGTTGTTGATTTTCCACCTGAACATGTGTGCTATCACCCTTAGTAGGAACCTCTCCCACCAAAGAGTGGCTTTGTTTGTCGGCTGGTTCTTCAATTGCTTTGTGATTCTTCTTTTGACAAGCTTTCTGGTTAGATTTTGAAGACAATTGCTTCTCCTCTTCTTCCTGAAAGATTCAGCATTCAGAACCAAAGGCATTATAAACAGGAAATGATTTCACTGGTTGTTTCAGTGCTATTTGAGTTATAGTATGAGTGTATAGTATGAGTGTATGACCAACATACTTTCTTTTCAGCTCTTCGTAGCTCCCTCAACCATTGTCTCTTGGCCTTCTTACGTCGAGCACTTCTACTTGGGAGCTGAAACACAAGGCATTGCAAAGCTGAAGTCAAACTTGGAATTGGATGTCCAAAACGAAGGAACGTATCGTCAAATTCAAAAGTTGTTCACTGAAAACAGAAAGATAATATTTTAGCCACGTAACAGCATCGCACTGATAGTGCCATCAAGATACCTTTATAGTTTCAGAAAGTGGACAAGATGCATCCACATGATCAGAACAGCAATCTTTAGGCTCACTTGATCTGGAAACAAAAGAAAAACAAATAGAACACTATAAGAGAGCTGAAAGCATTACAAACATCATCGGCATCCATACTACATTACATTGACCACTGTTCTCACAGCAAAGTCCCAGATTTGATAAGAACATAAGCAGATCAGGAATAGAGGCTGGGACAGGAATTGCTGCAGCCTGCAAGCTAGATTAAACCAAGAGAGAGAGAGAGAGAGAGAGAAGTCTGTTCTCTTATCTCAGATGAACAAACAATTGTCATAAATTGTTAACTACACTAATATCATGGACAATAGGGGGTGTCATACTCAAAATCTCAACTCAACTATATCTTACCGCCAACAGAACTCCGACCTAGCAATCCTTGCAAGCAATTAACAAGCAAATTCAAAATGACTAGGGATCCTAAACATCATATAAGCTAAAAGACCAGGGAACAAGAGTAAGCAAGATTAAAAGGACCTACTTCTTGGTATTTGGAGTGCCATCCCTAGCCTTGCTATCTTTCTTAGCCTTCTTATCAGCAGCAACATAGGTTTTTGTGCCCTTTTGAGAACCAACATTGTTTTCAGTATCTGCTGTACCAACTCCACATTTCTCAGCACTAGAAGATTTCTTCTTCCTCTTCTTCTTCCTGAAAATTCAAACTACCCGCTTTACATGAACTTTCCACCATTGCATCTCATCCAGTCCACATTTAATAAAAAATGGCAGTAAAACTTCAGTCTTTTTACAACAACAAAGAGAGGGGCACAAACAAAGAGAACATACTTGGAACTCCCAGGTTCCTCGGACGCCTTCCTCTTCTTCGAAACCTTCTTCGTTTCCAGGGGTTTTTCATCCAGATGCAATATATCATCCAGCTCAGCATCCTCCTCCTCCACTGATTCATCGCTCTCATAGCCACCAGTTTCCTTTTCAAATTCTTCATTCGCCAGAAGCTTCATGGGTGCTACAGCAGCAGCTAAAGCCCGATTACCCACAAATCCCAACATTCCCAAATTAGTCCTCTCTTCCGCATCATCACCCAACTTGGCAAACTCGCCACTCTTCTTCTTAACCCTGACAATATCTCCGTCCTTCAACACACTAGTCGACTCGAATGGCGGTAGAAAGAACCCTTCCATCTGGCAAACGAAACATAAACAAAGAATCACAAACACTCTCCAATTCTGAAATCAGAGGGGGAAAAGGTAAGCGAGAGGTAGCGTTTGTTTACAGATAGGAGAAGGCCGTCGGGGCATGCATTGTGGAGGTCGAAGGCGTCGAGAAGGTAATGGGAGAGATCGGAGATGGTTCTGTGTTGAGGTTTTAGGAGGACCCAGAAACGTCTCAATCCGTCGGTCTTCTCAAGAGACTCGGATAGAGCTCGGTCGAATGCAAATCGGAGCCTCACCGTATCCATGGCGGGAAAAAATGATGCAGTCGCCGGCGGTAAGTAGAAAAGGTCTTAAACCCTGTGCCTACGCTACGCGAGAGGGTTCTTCGGTTGCGGTTGCGGTTGCGGTGCCTGGGTTTCTTTTGATCCGACCTGCTCGCTCGGTCAATTTTCTGCTGACTAGGAAGATGTACGGATGGCGGACACACAGTGGACTGGGCTTCCGAGCTGGGGTCTTTACCCCTCAAGGCCTGAAGTGGGCTCAACTTTCGGCAGACTGGTCTATGGGCTTTTGTGTTGGGCTTACGAGCAAATCTAAGTAGGGGTGGCTATACGGTCCGGTTAAATTGGCCCAAATTGATCCGGTCCAATCCGGTCTTTTTGAAAATATAAGGACCGAAGATTGGATTGGATACAGTCCGGTCTTGATCCGGTCCGGTTTGGATCCGGTCCGGTCCCAATTTGGTCTTGATTTTACATTGAGATTGTGGGATTTGAGTGGCCTAAGGCCTTAAGGGGTGAGGAGTTGGTTAAGTTTTGTACTAAGTGCAAAGGTTTGTGACCGTTTATGCAAATTACCCTTAAGTTTTGGGTGTTGAGCTCTCTTATCCGGTCTTTATCCGGTTTTTTACCTCAAATCTAAGCCCAAAGATTGGATTGTTTACTATCCGGTCCCGGTCCGGTCTCGGTCCGGGTTATACGGTCCGGTTTCCGGTTTTTAATCCGGTCCCGGTCCAAATAGCCACCCCTAAATCTAAGGGTCGTTCGTTTGGTTATGAACCTATAGTAAACAAGTGGCCAATACTATGAGTATGGGCCAATGATATCGTGCCGCTATAAAAAGTGCGAAACTGGTGACGCTCATTCTAATTGGTCCACGTGGAAATGATGTGACATGGGCTAGCTTAATTTAATCCAAGCCCAAACCGAATGACCTATGAAACTACCCAGGCCAACGTTAATAAAAGAGATTCCGTCTTCACGGCTATTTGGATACTTGAAAATTTATTTAACTTAACTGCATTTGTTTTTTTTCTTTCCTGTTACGGAAAGCGAAGGAGAAGGGAAAAGCTACATCCATTTTCCTCGATCTCTCGTTTGTTCATTTCTTTCCTGTCTACTAGTACTGCTTAGATTTTTGTACTTAGATTTTAGTATTTTTTCTGTTAAAAAGAGTGAACTCAGTTTATTACACACCATTGCAGCTTTTGAAAAGGAAAGGAACACAGTCCCACATGACAGAGTTCATGATCCAAAGTAGTCCTGATTGCATCTGGATTACAAGGAAGAAGAAGAGATGAAACGAAGAAGAGAAGAAACGTTTCTGAAGAAGAAAAGACGGTTGCCTTGCTTAAGTGGTGTTGCGCACCGTTTAGGCTTTGTAATAGATTAGCCATTAAAAGTACTGTTAGGATTTAAACACAGCTAGTCAGAACGTGACACTTGGCTTTTATATGTAATCCTACTTTCAAGCTGAATATAAAAGGGAAACAGAGCAGCAGCAGCTGACTCTGAGAATTCGGCCATTTCTTGCCCTAATTGTTGAAAGTTAACATGGTATCAGAGCGGCCGACCTAGGTCGCCTTCCGCAGCAAGATGTCCGACACCGCAGAGACAACCGACGAAGCCCATAATGGAGGTGGAGGATCTCAGCGCACCAGTGGCGTCTTCAACAACAATGCATCAAACTTTCGTTTTGGTTCGTTTGGAGCTGACCAGAATGGTGTCATCGTTTTTGGTAACCCTCTATATCTGAACCCGAATGAGAGTTTTGCACAACCCATTGTTTCTGAATCGTTGGATGGAAGTAACTACTCCATGTGGAGTAGATCTATGAAGAAGGCTTTAAAGATGAAGCATAAACTGGGTTTCATCGACGGATCTATGGTGATACCAGCCAGAACAGATCCAAGCTTTGCTTTATGGGATAGTTGCAACATCGCTGTTGTAACCTGGATATTGAACTCGTTGCAGAAAGATATTAAGAGATCTGTAATGAGCCATGAAAATGCTAAATATCTTTGGGATGAACTTCATCGTAGGTTTTGACAACTAAATGCCAACAGGTTGACAAATCTAGAGGATGAGATTCATAGATGCAAGCAGGGAACTATGACAATCACCCAGTATTACACTCTGATTAAAGGTTTGTGGGATGATATACAGAATACAGTCCAATTGTGGAATGTAATTGTTTACCAGGAAACCCCATTCCTTGTACTGCTGTGGTTGCCTATAATCAGAAACAGGAAACTGATTACCTCATCAGGTTTCTCCGAGGTTTAAATCCAGAATTTGAGGGAGTCAAGAAGCAGCTACTGATGTTAAAGCCTCTTCCAACAGTTGCTGATGCAGTGGATGATTTGCTTCAGCATGAACAAGAGTTGAAGGCAAATTCATCAGGCAACTCTAAGAAGTCACAAACTGTAGATCTTGCAGTTCAAGGAGATAATGCTAAGAGCACTGATGACAAAAATCCAGGCAAGAAGTATTGCAAATTCTGTAAGAAGACTAATCACAATATTGAAGAGTGCTGGACCTATAAGAGGAAGAGTAGGGAACAGGAACAAGGAGGTGGTTCTCACACAGGATCTCAGAAGTTTGTGGGATCTGTGTCACAAGCTAACTCCAGTGGGAGTGAGACTACATCAGAGGTTAGCTATCATAATGACAGCAATGTGGTAAGTCATTCTTCACCCAGTTTTACCCTAGAAGAAATGAACAAGTTGAGATACTTGCTGCATTGTGGTGCTAATAACCCTGTCCCAGCCAATCACACTTCCTCACCCTCACCACCTACCTCACCCTCCATTCACCACCAAGCTTACTCTGTGTCACAGTATCTACCTCCCTTTCCAAACTATACAGGTAAATTCACCCTATCCTCTTTCACAAACTTGAATTCATATAAGCCTGATAGTTTATGGATATTGGACACAGGGGCATCAGACCATATAGCTTGTTCCCTAGACTTGTTTACTGAGCATAGATCAGTACAGGATGTCTTTGTCCATCTACCCAACTGTACTAAGGTTACAGTAAGCCACATAGGAACAGTGAAGCTACCCTTTGGTCTATACCTTTACAATGTTCTCTTAGTTCCCAGTTTCTCCTTCAACCTAGTTTCAGTGAGTAGACTCACACATGACTTTCCTATATCCTTACAATTTCATCCTGATATTTGCCAAATCCAGGACCTTCTAAACAAGAAGACGATTGGTTTAGCAAGAGAAATTAAAGGACTCTACCAGCTTACCCTCACACAACAGCCACCAGACCAACCTTGTTCACATCCAAGCCAAGCTGCCAGTGTCTTCAATTTCAATCCCCACCAAGTAGACTTATGGCACTGGAGATTAGGACACCCCAGCAATGATAGGCTTAGTTTGTTACAGCATTCTGATTCCACTGTAACCCCTTCCAAAGTTGATCATTGCAATGTCTGTCACTTCTCTAAGCACAAGAAACTACCATTTCCTATTAGCACAAACAATGCAGTTAAGCCTTTTCAGCTTGTTCATGTTGACATTTGGGGACCATTGTCTGTTATGTCTTATGATGGATATAATTACTTCCTTACAATTGTTGATGATTGTTCAAGAGCTGTATGGGTTTATCTGATGCATGGCAAAAGTGAAGCTAGGAACCTGTTAAAAGGCTTCTGTGTGTTGGTTAAGAACCAGTTTGCTAGTACAGTTCAAATCATTAGGAGTGACCAGGGAAAGGAGTTTGACATGTGCGATTTCTTCATGTCTGAGGGTATTGAGCATCAGATGTCTTGTGTTTACACACCAGAACAGAATGCTAGGGTGGAACGCAAACACCAGCACATACTTAATGTAGCTAAGGTCTCTAAGATTCCAGTCTGGCATACCACTACAATTTTGGAGTGATGGCATATTACATTCTGTATACCTCATTAATAGAATCCCCACTCCAATTCTGAACAATCGATCTCCATATGAAGTGTTGTACAAGAAACCTCCCTTTCTTGGGAATCTTAGAGTGTTTGGTAGCCTGGCTTATGCCGGGACTCCTTCCTCTGGCAGGACAAAATTTGCCCCTAGATCCAGACAATGTGTCATGCTAGGGATACCACCTGGCATCAAGGGTTATAAGTTACTTGACATTCACACCAACCATGTTCTGATTTCAAGAGATGTGGTTTTCTACGAATCAATCCTTCCTTTCAGAACTGAAAATGTTGTATCACCACCACCTCCCATGCCTGATTCTGCTAGCTCTTCTGTTGATCCCAGTCCACCACCTGAAATTGTCATTCCTAGCCATTCCATCCCAGTTTCTCAGCCTCCCTTGTCTTCTGAACCTCAACCAATCTCAGCTGATGAGGGGGACACTACTGAAATGGCTTATGAAATGGCAGAACTTGAACCAGAACTGGAGCCCCAGCAGGAGTTTGAACCAGCAGCAAGGCCAAGAAGAAAATACCAGTTGCCCAACAAATATGCTGATTGTGAACTTGATTCCACACTACAATTTGGTGCTTTTGGACACAATGCAGCTGTTAGCAAATATCCATTAGCACTAAATGTGGATCACCTCAATTCTGTTGATAGAAAATGTGCACTCAGTGTTATTCAACAGGATGAGCCTCTCACCTATCAAGAAGCAATTAAGCATGAACACTGGAGGAAAGCCATGAGAGAGGAATGGGACTCCTTAGAAGAAAATCAAACATGGGACATAGTTCCCTTACCTCCAGGGAAGAAAGTCATTGGAAACAAGTGGGTCTATAAGATCAAGCTGAAACCAGATGGTTCCCTAGAAAGGTTCAAGTCCAGACTAGTGGCCAAAGGTTACACTAAGGTATATGGTGTCGATTTCCTTGATACTTTCTCTCCAGTTGCAAAAATCAATTCTGTCAAGGCTTTGTTAGCAATAGCAGCAGTCAAAAAACTGGACATTGGAACAAATGGATGTTTCAAATGCATTTCTACATGGAGACTTACATGAGGAAGTGTATATGCAATTGCCACCTGGCCTAGATTTGCAATTCCCTGGTCCTGAGAAGATGGTATGCAGGTTGAAGAAGTCTATGTATGGCCTAAAACAGGCATCCAGACAATGGTTTGCTAAACTCAGTGGTTTTCTTCTAAGGAATGGTTTTAGTCAGTCTGCCTCAGATTATTCATTATTCACAAAGTGGATTCGTGGCAGAATTGTAGTGCTATTTATTTATGTGGATGATATAATTATAGGAGGTGATGCACTGAAGGACATAGAACAAGTTAAGAAGGTTCTAAGTCAGGAGTTTAAGATGAAACTCCTTGGTCCCTTGAAATACTTTTTGGGATTAGAAATTGACAGAACTGCAGCAGGTATAAGTGTGTGCCAGAGGAAATACTGTTTGGAATTGTTGAAGGAGACAGGCTATTTGGAGTCTAAAGGGTGTAAAACTCCCACTGACTACAAGGTGAGACTGTCAGCTACACAAGGAACTCCTTTAAATGATCCTGAACAATACAGGAGACTGGTGGGAAGGCTTCATTACATAACAATCACCAGGCCAGACTTATCCTTTGCTGTACAGCAGTTATGTCAATTCCAAAAGAATCCACATGAAGAACATTTGCAGGCAGCACATAGGGTCCTAAGATACCTGAAGAGTGGACCAGGTCAGGGTATTCACTTTGACAGTGCTGCTGAGCTAAAATTGACAGGTTTCTGTGATTCAGATTGGGCAAGTTGTCCTGATACAAGGAGATCAACTACTGGTTACTGCACATTTTTTGGTTGATCATTACTTACTTGGAAGACCAAAAAGCATACTACAGTTTCCAGGTCCTCATGAGAGGCAGAATATAGAGCACTTGCTCTGACAGTATGTGAAGTTCAGTGGTTAAAAGGTTTGCTCGAGGAACTAAGTGTGAAGATTCCTTTGCCAATCACCATCTATTGTGATAACAGGTCAGCCATACATATAGCTGAAAACCCTGTGTTTCACGAGAGAACTAAGCATATTGAAATCGACATACATGTCACTAGAGAAAGGATAAAGACAGGTCTGATAAGGTTGGAACATGTGAGCACAGTCAACCAACTTGCAGACATCTTTACAAAGGGTTTGGAGTAGGCTCGACTTAAGGATCTATTGGTCAAGTTGGGAGTCATCCTTCCTGCCACAACTTGAAGGGGGGTGACAGAGTTCATGATCCAAAGTAGTCCTGATTGCATCTGGATTACAAGGAAGAAGAAGAGATGAAACGAAGAAGAGAAGAAACATTTCTGAAGAAGAAAAGACGGCTGTCTTGCTTAAGTGGTGCTACGCACCGTTTAGGCTTTGTAATAGATTAGCCGTTAAAAGTACTGTTAGGATTTAAACACAGCCAGTCAGAACGTGACACTTGGCTTTTATCTGTAATCCTACTTTCAAGCTGAATATAAAAGGGAAACAGAGCAGCAGCAGCTGACTCTGAGAATTCGGCCATTTCTTGCCCTAATTGTTGAAAGTTAACACCACAATCTGAGATAGCCGTTAGTAGAGTTTATTAAAAGAGCGACACTTCTTTGTTACTTCTAGAGTTCAAGTGAAAAAGCAATTGCCTGCATGGAGATGCTCACATTAGTAAAATTCTCTCTGTGTTTTTGTTATACAATGTAAATATCATCCACGCTATTATTCTAGCTATTAAAGAGGATCTGAAAGTCTTGCAAAGAGAACTAGATGGAACTTGTACTTTCGTCCTCAACCCAGTGCTAAAACTTAAAAGGCAGAGATAGTCGTTGGTGTAAGTGTAACAAGGGTTTATTATTCATCTAGACACTACATCTATTGTAATTTGTATGCAAAGTAGCAAAAAAAAACAACAATATATATACATATGCCATAGATTATGGTGATGGACGCTCCAATATGATAGCATTAATTTTCAGTTCATCCCACGTACATATTGAGATTCTAGGCTGGTTGGAGATGTTTTTAGGTTTTGGGTTTTTGGAGAATAACACAGCAAAGGAACAGAAAGAAGCGGATTTAATTATGGAACTGAAGCTATTCTGCAGTCATCAAGACTGCTTTTTGGAAAGGGAAAGGTAATCGAAAACTACAAGTGAAAGAAAGAAAGGGAAAAACACAGATGGAAGATCGGTGAATAGAGGACCGAACAATCTTCCCACTCCTATCTACCCAGAACCACTCTCTCTATAGATGAGGAGACTGAAGATTGTTCAAAGCAACCCGAACCTTTGACAACCTAATAGATCTACTATTCAAGCTGCAATCGTTGCCCTTCTTCCTATGGAGATGGCCTTTAAATAGGCAGAAATCTTCAGGACCGTTGATGTAGCCATGCTTTTGAGAAGCACAAGGTTTGTAGGCATCCTGGTGCTTGGAGAAAGCAGTTCTCTCTTTTGCTTTTGGGTGCTGAGGAAGAAGATGAAGGATAAGGCTGATAGAACCGAAGCCAATCCAAGCCACTCCAAGGATCGTAGAGATAGGCATCACTGATCGTAGAGATGAGAGCGGCGTCGTATAGTTGTTGCTGCAGCGGCGTCGTATGGGACGTTGTTCTCTAGTGGCAGCGGCGACGTTTTGGTCGAGACAGCGGCGACGTTTTGGTCGAGACGCGTCGTTTTTGGCTTAGGTGTCATCTCACAATTTCCCCTTCAGCCGTTCCTCCATATCTTGTGAGTTCCTGAAACAAAACAGAAAGCAGCCAAACATACCCAAGCATAACTGATAGCAAAAGAAATCAGGGAACCAGCATAAAATCAGCAATCACCCATGGATTGCAAAGTACCCACAGTAGTCAAGTTCAAGTTCAGCAATCACCCACGGATTGCAAAGTACTTAAAACATCACAAAATGTCTAGCAATCGTATACAGATTGCAAACAGATCTGGAAAGACACATAATATTATGAAGAGAAATACTGCAGGCAAAAATTCCCCCTGGGAATATGCAACAAAAGATTCCCCCTGAGATCAGCCATCCGCTACTGAGAAGAGCCAGGAACTGGAGAGTCAGAATCAGCTTCAAGATCTTCATCCGATGACTCGGATGAGGAGTCATTTAGAGCAAATAAGAGGCCAAGGTTGGCAGGATCCCGCAATGGAGCTCGAGTAGGAGAGGGAGGAACATGAAACCCCAGACATGCCAGAACATTCCTAGCACTGAGATGAATGGTAGGTGATTCAGATCGAAAACCGGAGATGTTGATATTTATGTTTGCGAGAAGTGCAGTAACAATTCCGCCAAAAGGCAGAGACCCATCTCCTGGGGAGATCATAGCTCCGAATAAAAGTGAA
Source organism: Linum trigynum (assembly GCA_964030455.1). Lineage (NCBI taxonomy): Eukaryota > Viridiplantae > Streptophyta > Magnoliopsida > Malpighiales > Linaceae > Linum > Linum trigynum. The sequence continues at coordinate 12,827,130 of OZ034814.1, forward strand.
CAATAGTCAAGTTTCTGACCAGCTGTAGCATGAGACATAACCCAGATGTCAAGAGGGAGAACTTGATCTCTAGAGTATCCACGAGGCAGTAGCACTCGAGTCAGAAAATAGTGGAAGATCCTGAGTTTAGGACATAGTCGAGAGGCAGGAAAGACCTCGAAGGAGGAGTCAGCAGGCTGTCCAGAGAACTTGGAGCCTTCAACATGAAGATTGAAATCAAACTTCCACATCTCAGATGTATGAGATAGAGCAAGACCAGTGGAAGGATACCCTAGAATAATGCCCAGAGCACGCATAGGGATAGACAAAAGATGTCCATAAACAAGAGTAGAGAACCTTTTAGTCTGAATCCCCAGACATCGAAGATTGCTATAAAAGTGTTTCACTAGTTTAGGACAGGCTGGCTGAGCAGGAAGGTTAATTAGGAACTCCCAGCCAAGAGCACTGATAAGAGGCATGATGTCCATGCCAAAAGGAACAAACTCATGGGGATCAATACGAATTTGGAAAGCAAGGGGCCGTTGATCAAAATGTTCAAGATAAAGGAAATAAAAAGAGAAAGGAAATAAATGCATATCCAATGAGATTTGCTATGGAGAAAGAGTGCAAATCTGATTAAAGGATTTGAGACCAATTTCAGTACATAGAGCAACAAACGTGTCAGTAGGCAGAGGTTTAGTAAATAGATCAGCAAGCTGATTTTCAGTAGGTACAAACTGAAGCTCAATTTTTCCAAGTTGTACTAAGTCTCGAATAAAATGGTGCTTAATTTCAATATGTTTAGTACGAGAGTGTTGAACAGGATTTTTTGACATACAGATTGTGCTTGTATTGTCACAGCAAATTGGTATTTTAGAAAATTCAAGACCATAATCAGATAGTTGTGATTTCATCCACATTAATTGTGTACAGCAACTTCCAGCAGCCATGTATTCTGCTTCAGCTGTTGACAGAGCAACAGCACCTTGTTTTTTACTAAACCAAGAAACTAGACATGGACCAAGAAAATGGCTAGAACCTGATGTGCTTTTTCTATCTGTAATGCTGCCAGCATAATCAGAATCACTGAATCCAACTAGGTCAAAGTAATCACATTTAGGGTACCACAACCCAAGATCAGAGGTTCCTTTTAGATATTTGAAGATTCGTTTAACAGCAGTTAGATGAGATTCCTTAGGGCAAGATTGAAATCGAGCACATAAACCCACACTGAATTGAATATCAGGCCTGCTAGTAGTTAAGTATAAGAGAGACCCAATCATACCACGATATTTCTTTTCACAGACTGAAATTCCATTTTCATCTTTATCGAGTTTGGAATTTGCAGCCATAGGAGTGTTACAGGGATTGATATGTTCAAGATCAAATTTTCTTAGCATAGAGTCGATGTATTTAGACTGAGAGATGAAAATTCCAGAACTGATTTGTTTAATTTGAAGCCCAAGGAAGTACGAGAGTTCACCCATCATGCTCATTTCAAAAACATTTTTCATGGAGTTGCAAAATTCAGAGCACATATTTGGATTAGTGGATCCAAACACTATATCATCTACATAAATTTGTACAATTAGTATGTCAGAATTTTTTCTTTTGATGAACAGTGTTTTATCAACTCCTCCTTGTTCAAATTTTTCTTCAATAAGAAATTCTGTTAGACGATCAAACCAAGCTCGTGGAGCTTGTTTTAGACCATATAGGGCTTTAGATAGTTTGTAGACATGGTTTGGATATATAGGATCAATGAAACCAGGAGGCTGAGCTACATATACTTCTTCTTTGATGACTCCGTTTAAAAATGCACTCTTGACATCCATTTGGAAAAGAGGAATTTTCATGAAGCAAGCGAAAGCACACAACATTCTTATGGATTCAATTCTAGCAACGGGAGCAAACGTTTCATCAAAATCAATTCCTTCTTCTTGATTATAGCCTTGAGCTCCTAATCGAGCCTTGTTTTTTTATTATTATTCCTAATTCATCAGATTTATTACGAAAAACCCATTTTGTTCCTATTACAGATTTTCCTAATGGCAGAGGAACCAATTCCCAAACTTTTAATCTGACAAATTGAATTAACTCTTCTTGCATAGCATTTGTCCATTCTTCATCATTTAGTGCTTCTTTGTAATTTTTAGGTTCAAGTTGAGACACAAAAGCATATTGTCCAGGAATATACTTACCTCGAGTTTTGATTTTGTCATCTATATTGCCGAGGATGAGTGACTCAGGATGTCTTTTTCTGATGTGTGCAGGGGCAGACTTTGAGTGAGAGTGCAAGTCCACGTTTTGAACAGCTTCAGCATCTTTAGAAGTTGGTTCATGAGTGGGATCTGATGCATTTTCTATATCTGCAGTCTTAGAGGAATGATTAAATTCGAGTGAAGGGAACACAGAATTACAAGGATCAATTGGAGTAGATGATATTGAATCATCAAATTTGACAAAGACAGATTCTTCCACACGTCTGGAAATCTTGTTGAACACACGAAATGCTTGTCCTTTTGTGGAATATCCCACAAAAATACAAGGATCTAATTTGGAGTCAAATTTACCCCTATGATCTTTTGTGTTTAAGGCATAGCATTTACACCCGAAAGGATGGAAGTAGTTAAGATTTGGGGTTTTATTTTTTAGAATTTCATATGGTGTTTTATTTAAGCTTTTACGAATGAGAACTCGATTTATAGTATAGCATGCAGTGTTGACAGCTTCAGCCCACAGATTCTTTGGGGAATTAAACTCAAGGAGCATAGTGCGGGCAGTTTCAATAATGGTACGATTTTTTCTTTCTACAACACCATTCTGTTGTGGGGTTCTAGGAGCAGAGAAAGAGTGGTTAATTCCTTTTTCATTGCATAAAGTTTCAAAGTTTTCATTAATGAATTCTCCACCATTATCACTTCTAATTGATTTTAAACATGCAGAGGAGTTATTTAATACTTGAGCAACAAAGATTTTAAATTTTTCGAAAGTTTCATCTTTTGAAGCCAAAAAGAATACCCAAGTGAATCTAGAGAAATCATTAACAATCACAAATACATAGGATTTCCCTCCTAAACTTGTAATATTGCAAGGACCAAACAGATCCATATGAACAAGTTCATAGCAAGCAGTTGTAGTTATATCCTTTTTTCGTTTAAAGTTTTTCTTAGCATGTTTTCCAGCAATGCATGCATCACAAAAGAAGTTTTGTTTTTCTTTCAAGAGAGGAATACCTCTGGCAGACTTAGATTTGGACAGTTTAGATAATTTTGCTAAGCATATATGTCCCAGTTTTCTATGCCACAGAGATTCTAGATCCTGAGATAAAGCTTGGAAGCAGGTTTCATTGAATGAATCAAGATTGTTTAGATCAACAATATATATGTTTTCCTTTTGAGTACCAAAGAAAAGTAGTTTTCCATCGCTAATTCTTTCTATTTTACACAGAGAAGCTTCAAAAATAACTCTATTTCCAGATTTGCAGAGCTGGCTAGTGGAAAGAAGATTATATTTAAGTCCATCTACTAGTAGAACATTATCAATAGTGGGAAAAGGAGAATTACCAATGGTACCGTTTCCAAATACCCTACCATTTCTATCATCTCCAAAGGTAACCTTACCTCCCTTTTTATAAACTAGAGAAGAGAAGAGATTTTCATTTCCTGTCATGTGGTGGGAGGAACCACTGTCAAGATACCAAATGTTTTCAGAAGCTCCCAAGTTCTGCAAGAATCAGAGATTAGAGCATTTAGGTACCCAATAGCTTTTGGGTACTTGATTATTATTTAATTTTCGTATTTTAAAACAATAGTATTCTAGATGTCCAGTTTTCTTACAAAAATGACATTTGTATATATACAGGATGTCTTTTAGTGGTCGTGTTTTTATAGGCAAACACCTGATTTTGGAATTTGAATGGCACAGTTTTTTTAAGAAGTTTATCATGTGAAGCAAGTTTTGATTTTAGGAGTTCATTTTCATCAACAAGAGAAATAATTATTATATCAAGTGAGGATTTTAGCTTATTTTGACACTCAATGGAGTAATTCAGCTTGTCTATTTCTTTGTTTTTCTGTTGTAGTTCAGTCATTATCAGGCAGTACTTGCTTTTCAAGAGACAACATTCTTTTTGTAAGTTTGATAAAGCATGCAAAAAATCAGGTTTTGTTCTAGGTTCATCTTCCAAATCAGAGTCAGAGTCAGAAATTACGTGATGACCGAAGTTGGTTTCCTCACAATCTGTGCCAGACTGGTTTGAAGTAAAGGCCATATATGCAAGATCACCATTTGAGTCAGAGTAATCTGAACTTAGATCACTCCAAGAGGCAGCCAGAGCCTTTTCTTTTGATTTAAATGGGCATTTTGATCTTATGTGTCCTGATTTCCCACATTTATAGCATATTGTGGACTCACTTACAGGTTTATCTTCTTTACTGTCATTGTTAAATTTTTCAAGGAAGGACATGTTTTTTGATGAGCTAGAAGTTCTTTCAGTAGGAGCTTTGCTTACTACATCTCTTTTATTTTGAAAACTGTTAGAAGATCCATAATTGACTTTCCTTAATTTGTGATCTCTTTTGAACTTCATCATCTTATGAAAACGTTTTCCAATGAGAGCAAGTTCATTTTCAAATTCTTCATCTAAATCATCATCAGAATCAAAGTAATAGTCTTGTGCTTTAGATTTAAAGGCTATGTTCTTGCGCCTTCTATTATCATCCTTATTCATTTGATTGATAACTTCTTCATGACTTAAGAGAGATCCAATGAGTTTTTCTACAGATAGAGTAGTTAAGTCACGAGCTTCTTCTATTGCAGTTCGTTTAGGCATCCATTCACGAGGAAGAGACCTAAGTATTTTCCTAACAAGTTCCTTACTTGTGAACTGCCTACCTAGTCCTTTCATTCTATTTATGAGATCATTAAATCTCTTGTACATTTCAGAGATTTGTTCCCCAGAAAATATTTCAAAACTTTCATATTCGTTTAATAGAACATCAATTCGAGTTTCCCTTACCTCTAACGTACCTTCGTGCGTGACTTGCAGGGCTTCCCAAATCTCTTTAGCTGATTCGCACCTGGCTACTTGGCTTCGTTCGTCGGGGCTAAGTGCTGAGAAGAGGATATGCATGGCTCTGGAATCGAGTTGAGCAGAGGTCTTTTGTTCATCATTCCAGCTTGCTTCATCATCTTCATTCATTTCAATGGGCCCTTCTCGCACTATTTTCCAGAGATCACTGTCGACACCTCGAAGATACAGTCGCATCCTTTTCTTCCAGACTGTATAGTCCGACCCATCGAACCATGGCGGATTTGTATTTCCTGAATACCCAGCGGAAGATGTAGAGCCAGCCATAGCACCTTGAGGATGTTAATCCAGTTACCAAGGAACCGGCTCTGATACCAATTGAGATTCTAGGCTGGTTGGAGATGTTTTTAGGTTTTGGGTTTTTGGAGAATAACACAGCAAAGGAACAGAAAGAAGCGGATTTAATTATGGAACTGAAGCTATTATGCAGTCATCAAGACTGCTTTTTGGAAAGGGAAAGGTAATCGAAAACTACAAGTGAAAGAAAGAAAGGGAAAAACACAGATGGAAGATCGGTGAATAGAGGACCGAACAATCTTCCCACTCCTATCTACCCAGAACCACTCTCTCTATAGATGAGGAGACTGAAGATTGTTCAAAGCAAACCGAACCCTTGACAACCTAATAGATCTACTATTCAAGCTGCAACCGTTGCCCTTCTACCTATGGAGATGGCCTTTAAATAGGCAGAAATCTTCAGGACCGTTGATGTAGCCATGCTTTTGAGAAGCACAAGGTTTGTAGGCATCCTGGTGCATGGAGAAAGCAGTTCTCTCTTTTGCTTTTGGGTGCTGAGGAAGAAGATGAAGGATAAGGCTGATAGAACCGAAGCCAATCCAAGCCACTCCAAGGATCGTAGAGATAGGCATCACTGATCGTAGAGATAGGCATAACTGATCGTAGAGATGAGAGCGGCGTCGTATAGTTGTTGCTGCAGCGGCGTCGTATGAGACGTCGTTCTCTAGTGGCAGCCGCGACGTTTTGGTTGAGATAGCGGCGACGTTTTGGTCGAGATGCGTCGTTTTTGGCTGAGGTGTCTGACTCACTTCTACTGTCACCCTAGGAATTGGCCAAGTGAAACCACTTCCTAAAGCGTAGTATAGCGGGTTTGGTTTAATTATCAACCCGGGTCCTAGATTTGATGACTACTCAGTGAATTCTTGTTATCTAGCAATGAAACTTTAATGCAAGTCAAAATTAACAAACTAACAAAGCAAGTAAACTGTTGTATTCAGGTTAAGAGAGGTCACCCGGATATGGTTCCCCCTAGACTGCGGTTAAGCCGGATGGTAATTACCAAGTTCAGTTTCTATGAAAGTTATACTGCAGAAGGTTCTTAAACAGCCTGAAGTCTCGACTAAAGGTCTTCAGACCCTCTCAATCTGAATCTCTAGCGGGCGACTAACCTCCACCGGAGTAGACAGATTGAGGCCCTAAGAACAAAACCTCCACTACCGGATTAAATTCGGTACAGAATAGTGAGTTGGTTCCTCGACTAAAGTCACCAACTCCCTACCTTCAATCAAGGATACTCTATTAACCTAGGCAGATATTCTCATTCTAGGTTAAAGCAGAAACAACAGGAATTTGATCAGGATTCAAGTCATTCAATCATTCAAACCTCAATCGAATATAATCAAATCATAGAATCAGTACTTGGGTTCATACAATCAAAGCATATCATACAAATCTAGGGTTCTCCATACCCAGATGAATGGGAGAACTACTCCATGGAGAAGAAAGCAAAAGCAGAATCAGACGCGGAATTCATACTGTGAAGGATGGATTCCTGCTCCTGGATGTTGATCGGCATTTCTCCAAGCTCAAACTGGCCTCCAATGGTGATGAAGATCAAGCTAGGGCACTTGGAGACTCTTGTTCGTCGCTTTCTCTCTCTAGGAATCGCTCTCTCTCTCAAAAACTCGAATCCCCTTCTCTTTGGCTGAAAATCTGCTTAAAAAGGCATCCTGGCCAAAGCACGGTCGAGGGCACGGCCGTGCTTTGCCTCAGCCCGCCCGTGCTTTGGCTATTGTTAATTACACGGCCATGTGTTGGGAGAAACACGGCCGTGTTTCGCGGTGGGCACGGCCGTGCTTTGCCTGAACACGGCCGTGCTTTCAGCCCGTGTTTGCAGCTGAATTTGCCAAATCAATTAGCTCTCGGCATAAAAAGCACGGCCACCAAAACACGGCCGTGTAATGATTTAGGTGTGCCCGTGTTTTGGCTCCAGCTTGACGAAATGACCTCTGAATGCCCCGAAACTCACGCTTAGCCTTCCCTTTGACACCTGGGACCTGAAACATGACAAAATAGCACAACCCGGCGTAAAATAGGCCAAAACACACGACTATGCCCCTCAAACGGATAAGAACTAGGGGCGCAAATATGTGAAATTACATCGTTATCAAACTCCCCCACACTTAACCGTTTGCTTGTCCCCAAGCAAACCTAACTCAAACCAATGCAACTCTCCAGACCTCTATAGCAACAAACAACCCAGATCGTAGGTAGAGGACTTCCTAGATCATTTAGCAACTTACGAGGTCAACCGACGCACAAGTCATCTCATAGCTCCTTCGGCGAGAGCACTAGTATTGAGTCGGCATCATGGCAAACAGTGAACAGAGGACAAATGAACTGTGGATGAAGAGATTCTAAAAAACAAAGGATCATGGACTCACATTTTTCAAGGTGCTCTATTTTCTTCTTGAAGATGGTTGGAACCCCTTTTCTTTCTGTTTTGCTTGTTTTCTGTTATTTTTTCTTCTCTTTTTTTTTTTCAAGGGTCCCAACCTGCTCTTATCGGCCATGCCAGGAGCGGATGTCTCGAGCCTCGTGCGGGGGAAAGACATGTAAGGGGGCTGGAGGTAGTAGGTGGAAATTGGGAACGAATTCCCGTCTCCCCTTACACACTTTCGCCCTATTCGCACGGGAGACGTTATTTTGAAGCACATTTTTGAGCACCTGTTAAACTCAAAACATGATACAAGAGTCCATGACAGGTGGAGAGTCCACAACACCACATAATTCAAGGGTCCTAAGATCACTAATTCACTCAATCAACCAACACAATATGAAGAAGAAATGAGACTTCTTAAATGCATCAACATCCTCCATAGTGCTACACTACCTCCCTAGGTTGCATATTACTATAAAGACTGTCGATTTAAAGCATACTGAGCAAGCAATTGCACGGAAACATGTACTTGGCGCCCTCAAATTTTAAAAATTTGGACAGTGGACTAGGCTCCAAACACACAAACAGATCTAATGCAGTCAAAAGATAAACATCCCCCCACACTTAAGATCGACATTGCCCTCAATGGAGAAGAGGGAAGGGAAAGGGGAACGATGTTACCGGTATGCACGGACTGCAGGACACTGGAAACGGACCAGTCGGAGTGAAGCAGACTGGAGAGAGGACCAGTCAAGACAAGCACAGCTAAATGGGAACAGAAGAGATCAAACACAATATGTTAGGTCCAATGTCAGCCCAATAAGACATCATCCAAAACAAAAGAAAACAAACCAAAACAAAACTGGTTTACAATCCGACTCAAAACACAAGAAAGAAAGTCAAACCGTGGTGGGGTTGCCTCCCCACAAGCGCTTCTTTACCGTCTTTTAGCTGGACGCCCATGGTGGATACTCAGGGAAGTGAAGGAACAGGTGCCTCCAAGAGCGGATCCATGTCGCTCTTGAGGTACAGCTTCAGGTTGTGGCCATGCACCCGACGGATGCGACCACCATCATCAGTCAGCTCGACCTGGCCATCCGGTAAGATGCAGGCGAGTGAGTACCCGGACGGCCAGGGTGGTCGTGGTGCAGGAGGTGGGACCAGCTCATAGTGGTCTCCACTCTTCTTCCGTGCAGGCTTAGCAACCTGCTGCTTCGGCCGCCACTCCTCCTTGAGCTTTTTGTTCGGAGGCGAGGCTGGATGGAGTGGCGGCGAAGGAATGATAGAAGGGTCCTGCAAAATAAGAGGTGAAGAAGGATACACGACAGGCTCGTGTACCTGATCAGACATGGCATGTACAGGCGTGACAGCAATCATATCACAGTGATCAAACTCAGCCACAAAAAAAGTAGCATGTTCATTCCCAGCACGCAGGATCAGTTTACCATCATGCACATCAATAAGTGCCTTGGCGGTGGCAAGAAATGGCCTACCTAGAATCAAAGGCACATCCACATCCTCATGTATATCAAGAATAACAAAATCAACAAGATATGTGAATGCACCAACACTAACAAGCAGATCCTCTATGATTCCCCTAGGATGCACAATGGAACGATCAACTAGCTGAATGCTCATCCTAGTAGGGCTAAGTTCACCTAAGTCTAGCTTCTTAAACAACTTATATGGCATGACGTTTATGCTAGCACCTAGGTCCGCCAAGGACTTGCCTACATGCATGCTGCCAATAGTAAGAGGGATAGTAAACTCCCTGGATCCTTGCGCTTTTCGGGCAGCTTGTTCTGCAGGATAGCAGAACACTCCTCGCTCAGCAACACTGTCGAGAGATCCCCAAGTTTCTTCTTGTTGGAGAGGAGATCTTTCATGAACTTTGTGTACTTGGGCATCTTCGACAGTGCCTCCACGAACGGTATGCTGATGTTGAGCTGCTTCAACATTGCCATGAACTTGGCAAACTCAGTCTCCAGCTTGTCTTTGTGTAGGCGCGTGGGGAAGGAAAGCTGGGGCACATGCTCCTTAGCCACTGGTTGTGGCTTGGGAGCAGGGGCTTCCTTCTCCACCCGCACTTCTGCATCGTCGGCTGGAAGTGCTGAAGCAGGTAGTGGTTCCTCCTGTCTGGCCGGGACAGGATCAGCAGATATGGTCTTACCGCTCCTGGTAAAAATGGCATCCAGCTGCTGATGCTGGTGAGGATCTCGAGGATTCGGGACAGTGGTGGCAGGCAGAGTCCCCGGTGCCCTGGTGGTGTTTTGGCGGGCCAAGATGCCCACCTGGGTCTGCAGATCCTGCAAAATGGCACCCTGGTTCCGCTGACCTGCCTCCAGTAACGTGATAGCAGCCTGAGTGCTAGTCATGAACGAAGCTAGAATGTTTTCCAGCTTCGTCATCCTGTCATCTGGGGCCGGGGCTGCTGCTGGCTCGGCAATCTGGCGCTGGGGCTGCTGGAATGGTTGCCCCTGCCTAGGCTGGTAGGGCTGCTGCTGTGGGTCTGGCCCTTGGCAAGCCTGGAAGGGCTGCCTCTGCTGAAAACCACCTGCTGGTGCTGGGAAACTAGGTGGTTTAGTGGTGTTGCTGCTCCAGGCGAAGTTGGGATGCTGGCGCCACCCCTCATTATATGTGTTACCATATGGATCGAGGCGCCGCGCATTGGCGATGAAGGCCAACTGCTCCTGGGGTGTGGTAGACTCCCTCATAGCCTGGCAGTCCTCCACTAGGTGATTGGAGCTCTCGCACCACTGACATTGAGCAACTGGAGGTGTAGCCATACCTCTGCCCAGAATCAGACTGTTGGGCTGCTTCAATGTCTGCACTAGCTCAGCTACCTGCTGCTCGAGCCCGGATCTGGTCTCCATGGCGTGCACACCACGGTCCCGGGACTGTCTGCCTCGGCTACCTTGTCCCCAAGAATGATCTCTGGCAGCCAAAGTACTGATCATCTGGTTCAGCTCGGGTGGAGTCTTAGTGAGAACATCCCCTCCTGGGCATAGAGACTCAATCACCCGCTGGCTGTCTGGAGAGAGGGCACTGTAGAAGTTCCCCACTGTGAATGCATCACTGAAGCCATGATGGGGACACTGCCAGAAATATCCCATGTACCGCTCCCATGCATCACGAAGTGACTCATCTGGCTCTTGGCGGAAGTGAGTGATCTCTCGCTGAATCTCTGTAGTCTTCGATGCTGGATAGTACCTGTGCACGAACTTGTCAGCCAGATCGTCCCAAGAGGTGATGGACAATGGGGGCTGGGTCTCCAACCACCTCTTAGCATTCCCCGCCAGAGAATGGGGGAAGAGATGAAGGCGGATTGCATCATCCGGGACACCATTCAGCTTGAACCCGTTCGTCAGCTGCAGAAAACGGGAAAGATGCACCCTGGCCTCCTCATCCTTCAAACCATGGAACTGGATAGAGGATGTAATGAGCTGAATCCAGCATGGCTTGATCTCGAAGTTGTTTGCTGGAATAGGCGGGTAGAGGATGACCGAGAGGATGTCAGCAATCCGAGGAGTGTAGTAGTACTCCAAGATGGGACCCGGCTGCGGTGGATGATGAACTCCATGATCCTGGGGTATGGGGTTGTTCCCCAGGAACTGATTCACCGGGGGAGCCTGCTGAGGATTCCCCTGGTGTTGATTGTAGTCTTCCATCTCGTACTCCTCCTCAGAATCACTGCTCACGTGGCCGTCTATGCGCTCTTCCGTAGCCAGTCTAGCTCGCTGTTGTCTCCTGAGCTGGCGACAGGTGCGGTCAATCTCTGGATTCAACGGCAGTAAACTTCCGAACTAGCTACGGGTCATGCACTACCTGCACACACTCAAGCAAGCAAACCCGTGAAGGCACAAGTGGGACAAAGCAAAAAGAAAAGCTAAATTAACAGAAATCACTTTTCTTCAACAACCTAGCCGTCCCCGGCAACGGCGCCAAAAACTTGACTCACTTCTACTGTCACCCTAGGAATTGGCCAAGTGAAACCACTTCCTAAAGCGTAGTATAGCGGGTTTGGGTTTAATTATCAACCCGGGTCCTAGATTTGATGACTACTCAGTGAATTCTTGTTATCTAGCAATGAAACTTTAATGCAAGTCTAAACTAACAAACTAACAAAGCAAGTAAACTGTTGTATTCAGGTTAAGAGAGGTCACCCGGATATGGTTCCCCCTAGACTGCAGTTAAGCCGGATTGTAATTACCAAGTTCAGTTTCTATGAAAGTTATACTGCGGAAGGTTCTTAAACAGCCTGAAGTCTCGACTAAAGGTCTTCAGACCCTCTCAATCTGAATCTCTAGCGGGCGACTAACCTCCACCGGAGTAGACAGATTGAGGCCCTAAGAACAAAACCTCAACTACCGGAGTAAATCCGGTACAGAATAGTGAGTTGGTTCCTCGACTAAAGTCACCAACTCCCTACCTTCAATCAAGGATACTCTATTAACCTAGGCAGATATTCTCATTCTAGGTTAAAGCAGAAACAACAGGAATTTGATCAGGATTCAAGTCATTCAATCATTCAAACCTCAATCGAATATAATCAAATCATAGAATCAGTACTTGGGTTCATACAATCAAAGCCTATCATACAAATCTAGGGTTCTCCATACCCAGATGAATGGGAGAACTACTCCATGGAGAAGAAAGTAAAAGCAGAATCAGACGCGGAATTCATACTGTGAAGGATGGATTCCTGCTCCTGGATGTTGATCGGCACTTCTCCAAGATCAAACTGGCCTCCAATGGTGATGAAGATCAAGCTAGGGCACTTGGAGACTCTTGTTCGTCGCTTTCTCTCTCTAGGAATCGCTCTCTCTCTCAAAAACTCGAATCCCCTTCTCTTTGACTGAAAATCTGCTTAAAAAGGCATCCTGGCCAAAGCACGGTCGAGGGCACGGTCGTGCTTTGCCTCAGCCCGCCCGTGCTTTGGCTAGTGTTAATTACACGGCCATGTGTTGGGAGAAACACGGCCGTGTTTCGCGGTGGGCACGGCCGTGCTTTGCCTGAACACGGCCGTGCTTTCAGCCCGTGTTTGCAGCTGAATTTGCCAAATCAATTAGCTCTTGGCATAAAAAGCACGGCCACCAGAACACGGCCGTGTAATGATTTAGGTGTGCCCGTGTTTTGGCTCCAGCTTGACGAAATGACCTCCGAATGCCCCGAAACTCGCGCTTAGCCTTCCCTTTGACACCTGGGACCTGAAACATGACAAAATAACACAACCCGGCGTAAAATAGGCCAAAACACACGACTATGCCCCTCAAACGGATAAGAACTAGGGGCGCAAATATGTGCAACAATCAGAATTTGAATTATCGGTGCCGCACTTTTTATAGCGGCACCGTAGCATTGGCCATGAGTATGAGGTGGCATCCAAATTTTGGTAAACCCAAACACAAATACTGACCGAGTAAGAAGTGACCCTAACCGCAGCTGACCAATAAGAAATTGAGTGGCATAATAAGAAATTGACTTTCTTTTGAATTTACTTCTTTATAGTTCTCTGACATCTGTGATACTGGTTGAATTTACTTCTTTATAGTTCTCTGACATCTGTGATACTGGTTTGAGTAGCATGATAATTCTTCATCTTCTTTTTATTTTGTGTGCAGTGCACCCTTGCTTGTAACTTGTATCCTTTGTAATCAATATATATGGTTGGAGTTTGGAATAATAATTTTAAAAAGGGTCTTTTTTAGTCCCTTCTTGAGTTGTGCTTAGATGGAAGGATCAACTTTGTACATTCTTCATACTTGGATTTTGTCAGAATGGTCGTAACCTTCCTTCTGGTTTTCTTGTTTTTGTGATGGGTAAATTGCAACATTGGTCACTGAGATAACTAAAAACGTTTATGTTTGGTCACCAAAAATATTTAATTCCATTCGTGGTCATTGGAATTAATCAAACAATTCAAGTTTTGTCACTCTCCGTTACCTTCCGTTAACACCGACAGTTTTTTGCTGACGTGGCTAACAGAAGTATCTGATCAACTAATTTTGAATTAAAAAAAAAGTCGACCAGCCACATCATTCAAACCCGACCCGAACCAACCCTATATAAGAGGCCACTTTTGGATTCTCCGGTTCCACCGGTCGGTTAGTCGCCCACTACTAGGATTTTGCTTCCACCTGGAACGATTCCTTGCTCCTACTACCTCTGTTATTGTCGCTAGGAAGGACAAAAATGGAGTTGGTTTGAGGGTTCTAGTGGGTTTGGCATTTGGTGGGGGTTATTCGTGTGTTATTTTTTATTTATAGAATTTTCTATAAAAAAAAGTCTGTGTCGATTGAGAGGTGTGGATAGAGAGGATGCAGAGCAACAAGAACTTGATGGGCGACTGATGGATAAGATATTGGGGAATGGCGCAGGGCGTTTGTGCAACCGGATTCGAAGTAACCGAAACAAGGGATCAAGGATTTTTTTTCCAGATCTGAGCTCGTTTGTGCAGGCGAGAGGCGGCAGCAGAGGAGGCCTTGCGATTTGCGAAGTAGTTGATCCGAGGGGGAGAAGTTATAGGAGCAATCCATGTTGGCGAACTCCTTGAGGAGATCAAGCCCGGCTGCCCTGAGCTTCTCCGCCACCAGGACGGTGTGCTTGGTGTCGGTTGCCGCGATGGAGAGGACGACGAAGTGGCGGTTCCGCTGCCTTGGGTGCGGAGGTTGAGGGAGGGAATGGACAAGATGGAGAGCGAGGAGGAGAGTTTGGGATTGAGGAATGGGACGTGAGGGTGGAGTTGGAGTGGAGAAATTTGGGAGTTGGGAGATCTACTTGCGATCTTATTTGTGAGTTGGGAGGTAGGGTTTATTTTTTATCAATTGGATCAACTAGAGGAAGAAGAGGAAGGGTCGGGTCAAAGAGTCGGTTATCTTATGTGGCTGATTTTAATGACGTGGCAGGTTGGATTTTATTTTACTTTTTGTTAAATTTAGACACTTTTGTTAGCCACGTCGGCAAAAAATTAACGGAGTTAACATAAGGTAACGGAGAGCGACCAAACTTGGACTGTTTGATTAATTCCAATAACCACGAATGAAATTAAATATTTTTGGTGACCAAACATAAACGTTTTTTGTAATCTCAGTGACCAACCTTGCAATTTACCCTTTTTGTGATCAAAGAGCTTGATGTGGAGTAGTCTGGTTTTGCTCATGGCCAGGAACTTGCTAGCCGTGAAATTCTTCAGAGGTATTTAATTTAAAAATGTGTTCAAGGAGTTTGTTTTGGAGATTAAAATCAAATCATTACTGTTTTACTTCACAAGAATCTTATTTGGTTTCTGAATTGCTCCCCAGGGAAGGGAATCTTAATAGGGCATCAATAAGTTTTCATCTCAATGGCACCTCTTCTGTTTAGACCCATAACACCCTTAAATAGTTTATTTTCTCCATCTTCTCTCCTGATGAGTTATGATGTTCTCCCCTGGAAATGTTTCATGTTTTGCAGAGTGATCCCTATGGTTCCTTAGGCTGAAAGTATAGGTATCTTTCGAAGATGCTTAAGTTGAAGTCGTATTTTAGCCATTAAAGACCTAAAGCTGCAAAGCAAAACCAATCCCCTATTTCTAAATGAAGCGGGGAGTGTCTGTTAGAAACAAGGTCTCTAACGAGATTGGGAATTGAGAAATTAGCTAAATCAATTAAGGATTGATCTAGCTAGGGTTTGGGAAGTTGGGAAATTGAGAACAAAAGGGGAGAGGAATAGACTGCTGCTGCCGCCAGTCTTGGAAGAAGAGAGGGAGAGGGTCGACGCAAGGGAGAAGGAAAAAGAGATAGATATTAGGTTTAGGTTTTGATTAATCGATTGCTTAATGAAAATAATGCCACTAGTACAGATTATATAATCCGTCTAATCTTTATTTACTACCCAACTAATTAAACATAACAATCAACTCCCTGTTTATTCCCGAATACCCCAAATAATACTTCGAATCATAAAAACCGACTATAATACGAATTAATCAAAAACTGCAATTAATGTGTTTCCCACCGAGTCAAAAAGTAACTCAAGTGGATTATTCCTATTTATAACCTTGGTTTGCTCTTTATCTTGAGACGAAAGCTGGGCATTGACGATTAGGCTTTTTCAGCTGTGTATAACAGGTGGAAAGTTGGTCACAGTAATTGTGGAACGGAACTAGAGCAAAACTGAAATAGTGTTGTTTCGCATAAATGCCAGATAGGGGTGGCTATTTAGACCGGGACCGGATTAAAATCCGGAAACCGAACCGTATAACCCGGACCGAGACCGGATAGTAAACAATCCAATCCAATCTTTGGGCTTATATTTGAGGTAAAAAACCGGATAAAGACCGGATAAGAGAGCTCAACACCCAAAACTTAAGGGTAATTTGCATAAACGATCACAAACCTTTGCACTTAGTACAAAACTTAACCAACTCCTCACCCTTTAAGGCCTTAGGCCACTCAAATCCCACAATCTCAATGTAAAATCAAGACCGAATTGGGACCGGACCGGATCAAGACCGGACTGTATCCAATCCAATTTTCGGTCCTTATATTTTCAAAAAGACCGGACTGGATCGGATCAATTTGGGCCAATTTAACCGGACCGGACCGTATAGCCACCCCTAATGGCAGATGAATGTACTTAACTAAAGGTTTACTTGTCATATATATTTATATTATATAGCTCCTATCCTATTATTTTCCTAAGGTATGCAACTTTATCCAAACTAAAGAGCCTTCTCGGGCTCGGCAATGATGCGAAAGATGTAAAAAGTTCAGCACTCAACCCTCCAATACTGATGGTTGGTTGGTTCCATTCTAATATGAGATTTATGCAGTTATCTTATCTGGCTCAACCCATATGCAAACTGCCTCCTTTACTAGAACACCTGCAATATCAAGCACCCATGACTCTGCACAAGCTGTATCCTCCATAGCAAGAAACGTCAACTCCAACAGTAAGAACTTGGAATCCACTCTTAGAGTCATCGAGATTCGACTGCTTCATTATGCCAAGAGAAAAAAAGCCGATCTCAATCCCAAGAAAATGGCATGCCCTTCACTGTAAAGTTGATATCTTTATACTCCTGGTGAATCCAGCATGGAATTATCTAAATCCCTTGTCTGCGCCCTGCGGTCATTATATTATCGTTCGGTTGCTACTAACCTTGTGCAAACAGATGATAGTATTTAATTTCATCGGTCGGTTTTATGCTTTGACAGAATTCTAGGGATCAACGATGAACCATCTGTTGGAGCTCATGAATTCATGTATAGCAGTAAATCTTTTCTAGAGTAGCCTTTATAGTTTTTGGATCCATAAATTGCAAGCAAAAGAAACAGCCAAGACTATAATGCTGCTGCTGATGTACATCTTCTTAAGTTTGAATTCGTAATTGTGGATATCCGCCCGAATTCGACCTAATTAGTTAGGGTAAAACCCCAATCCAAAGGACTTTTAGTGGGTGTGGATAAAATCCGAACCCGAATATCGTGGATAATGAGTGGGCGTGGTCTTCCCACTATTATACACATGCATATGTATTTTGTCTAGAAATAATCAATATTTTCTCTAACTTATTTTATATTTAGCATATAAATATAAATTTTTTATGAAATTGTGTTGTTTCAATTAATTTTTTTCATTCTAGTGAATTATTGTCGTACTTTTCGTCTTACGTAACGTGAGAATACATGTAAATTTTAACATATTAGTTGGAGTTATAAAAAAAAACTATTACCCATGAATAACCGTGGATACCCGAAACCCGAACAGGTATGAACATAGTTTGGATTTTCTACCCGTTTCTTATATGGGTATGGGTAAAATCGTAACTACTTTAGGTAGGATAACGAATATGCACTATCCGTCCACGGCCCAACACATTGTCATCCCTAGGCGAGTTGGGTTGGGCCATGGGCCACGTTCAATAAGCCACAGAATTTGTCCAACATTTATTAAACCAATCTGCCATGTCACAATCCACATGGACTAAACAAGTGGTAATGAAACCTATAGTAAACAAAGTGAGATTCGATATCTGTTGATTAATCTTTGAATTCAGAACTCGAACCATTCACAGAAAAGAATCGCATCAATTTCTCATCCATTTGCCAGATTAGCCTTGAATGCAACAATTATTTGATGCCATTTTACGATTAACACGACTCAGAGTGGCGACAAAAACAAGAAAAGAGAGCTAGAGGCACCAATTTGCAACAGATTGGTAGCCTTCAATAATAGCTGAGTCCTGTAAAGAATGAACAACTGATATAAAAAGTTCTGCTGATCTAACCATCTCAACATGCTTCAGAACAAACATAACCAACAGGTTTAGACGCTAAGCAATTCAAAAGCAGTCGATTCTACTGTAGCCAACAGTGCTTGGCAAGCTCATCAACTCGCCACAGTCCAATTTGTGCTACCCGATACCAGCTCTCAAAGTCCCCTGAAACATTCATCGATACCTTCAGTAGCTACCCGATTGCATAGTTCTTAACTTGAAAAGAGGAGAGAGATGCAACCAAAAGGAAAGCAGCTTCCTTGCAATGCATGAGCAACGCATCAAAGTTTCAAAAAAGAGAAAGCAAGCATCAAAGGGGAGATGAAAAGTTAGATAAAACCCTACAGTCTAGTCATCCAAAAAGAACGATATTCGTAACTTGATAATACAAGTTAACATTATCAAAAGATCTTCTGATAAACCAACTAAAAGTAACAATCTTTTGTCAAGCCCTTCGATAGACAACCAGCTTTCACAACAGCAATCACTAGAGCTTCAATCTGCAACCATTTCCACGAGAACATTCTTAATCACCGATCAAGCTCAAAGACTCATATCTTTGTTTGCTTGAATACAACAAACCATGAAAACCCCCACTAGCAGAAAAGAGTAAAAAAACTCTTTTGCCAAAAGCACAATCCTCAGGTCTAAGTTCTATTCACACCCAAAACCTCAGCTTATCCACATTGCTTCGCATTCATAAGATCCTAACCATCCTAATTCGACGTAATTTGACCTTGACCTTCTCCATCATAACGAATTCTCGCTTAAAACACAGCTAAAGCACAGAGAATATCCAAATGCTCCATAGCCTTACCCATTCAACTTCAACCCTCTACCCCTATACCATATTCTCGAATCCCTTTCCACCATCCCAAACATTTCCAACACCTAAATTGCAGTTCTCGCGAGTGACAATTCACCATCTCCCTCAGATAAAAAAGCTAAGGAAAAATGATGTTAAGAATCCAGACAAGTACCTGATCTTTTTCTGGAGGATGCCCTGGAGCTTGCGGGCGAGATCCTCAGATTTAACACGGTGCATCAGGTTCTTGTGAGCCAAAACTCGCTTCTCCGAGTTCTTCAGGTGAGTCGTCTGCGCCCGCTTGATCAGCCGTTCCATCCCGCTCGATTGCATCTTCCGCTGCAACACGGTGAGAGCCCTCTCGACGTTCCCGTCGTACACCTCCACCCGTATCCCCCGCAATTGCTGAGTCCTATACAGCTGGCTCTCCCGAGTCACCAACGAGTTCAACGACGCGGCGGCGACGGACGCGCTGCTCCGTATCCAGTTCATCATTTTTCTTCCCCGGCCGTCTTTCTCTCAAATTCTAGGGATTTCTTCCTTCAGTTTTCAGGGTTCGTGCGACATTAATTCGTCTCTGGTTCTAATTAAATTACCGAAAAGGTCACTGAACTTTGGATATAGCTTTAAATAAGCCACCGAACCTTGAGATGGCTACAGTTTAGTGATTATATTAAATGTATTGCATTTTTGACAGATTATATATCGGGTTTTCAATTTGATATTTCATAATAGAATTTTTATTTATTTTTCAATTCTACGCAATATACCGGATTATAGGTTGATAAATATGCTCAATATACATTTACATTCACATTAGGGAATACAAATATTGTAGACAATATGGAGTATGGGCTTATAGTGCCTAGCTAACCGTTGCTTGTTGGCGACATTGAAGAGTAGTTGAACGGATTATCGGTTGAAGAGAATGAGCAACAAGAAGAAGCAAATTTCTATTTTTTAGTAGGAACTTATGATTCAAAATTAAGAAAAGGAGTAAAGTACGACGTATCATTGATAATTTGAGATGAATTCATTTTAGAGAAGGTAAGTTGCCTTCTTTTTCTTCCCTTGGTGATGGACAAAAGAAAGCAAACGCTAAAGTTTAGTGACTAATTACCATGGTGGTGGAAGTGGATAATTACCAAATCACATCACACTTTATCCATAATTACGAAATTGGACCCCAATTGATATCTCGAAACTCGATCTGGAGCTTTGTTGGGTTAACACTCAACAACTTCACATGGACTGTGATCTCAGACTCGGCGAGAGAGAACTGAAACAGAAATCTGGAAGAAAACGAAGAGACGACGGCCAGAGAAAATTCCCTTGAATTCCCGATTCCCCTCTTCTTGTTTCTCTGGTGGGCGGCAGGGAATTAGTAGTAGTAGAAAGTTAGGTGGTGGAACTGGAAAGAGCTGGCGTCTTACAGTCCGAAGCGAGTCATGGCGGAGCTGAGGCTCTCGAGCTCGCTCGGTGCCAGAGCTACAGCTACTTCGTCTCCGGTGAAGCGCGACGAGAAAGACGCTTCCCCTCTCCTCCTCCACCACGATAAACGCCCTATCGCCGTCAACGACGACGACGGTCGCCGCCACCATTTCGCCAAGGATCGTGAAATTGATTAGAGGTTAAACCACTATCCACCAAATTGATTAATGATTAACCAAACTGATTAACATCTCTAAGAATGATATGTTATCGTATATAATCATACAGTAGCTAATTAGCCCGCGCTTTGCGCCGGGTAAACTTTTTGTAACATACTTTAATTAATTTACGTCAACCAAATAGTTAGAAATGAAAAATTAACTTAGCATAATTTGTGTAAAGAGGTGGCACAAAACAACTGAATTTATATATATAAAAATTTCAAAGCAAGCTTAAACCCTTACATATTTTTGATTATGTTTTTGTCATTGAAAAAATAACATCACAAAGTAATGATAAAGTGAGAAAGTAATCAATAGGAAGTTAAATTGAGAATGATGCTAGAGAATACTATTGGGAGTGTTACTAAATAATCTGTGCACAGACTAAGTAGTAGGGTGTACAATCGGCGATGCGCGACGCTCGATACTCGCTACAGGTAAATAAGGGTTTGAAGACCTTCAAATGAAAGACTTCTTTCACTTTCCACTATATCTCTACACTTTATCTCTCTACTTTGTTCACTCAACTCTTACTTTGAACAGAAACTAACTTGATCGTCGGAGCTTAATCCGGGGGCATCCCGGCTCTTTTATAGGTTTCTTCCTTCCCGACGAGATCAGACGAACGGATCGTGAGTCAACCCCACACCAACAAATATCATTGTTCATACCTCGAGCTAGATGGTACAAACAAATACCATACAAGCATCAGAAGTTAGTTAACACTAACACAGTAGGCTTAACAGTGCTTTTCATTACTTGGAAGTTGGAATTTGGAAGAACATTTTATAACCCACTAAAAATCATGTTTCACCAGTACTCGACAGTGTCATTGTGGCAAGGTAACCAAATTCATAATAAGTGACGATATAATCTTGGGTTTGAGTACTGGTATCTACATAGTTCTTCCTCCTCCGCATCATACAATAACAACACTAAAACTCTTGTTTTACTATCAAATTGAAAGCTAAAACAACTTGTTAACTTATTTTATGTTAAAGGGAGCGATGTCACGTCTCAACCTCAGTAACAACCTAGGCAAGGAAGAGCGATAATCAACAACCATAACTCGTATTAAACATGGAATATTAGTTCACATTGAAATACTAAGATGGACATCCTGTCCTCCCCTCACCACAAAGCGAGAACTAAATAGCCCTCCAGAACAAATAAAAAATGCAGGAGAAGTTGAACCCTTTAGGAGGTTGGAAGAAAGATATACAATCACAAAATTCACATACCGAAATAATCCTCTGACTCCTTTAAACGATACCTAAAACAAACTGAAGCAAACATTCTGACCATTGCTTCTGCTTTCATTGCGACCACTGCCCTCTGTTGCGCCTTGTTTTACCTGGTCAGGAGGACGAGGAATTCGGATGATGTTATAGAATTTTGGGAGCTGGAAATTGACTAGGGGGAGTTCATGTTTGGTAGCTGCATGCGATCCACTTCTCTCAGCAGAACTTCCTTCCTACTAAGTTGCACTTGTAATTATAGTTTAAGTAGAAATGATTTTTTAACTATTCCTTAATAGAAAGACGTTGAAGACAGGGTTGTCAAGAAGAAGCTTTCTGATCTTGGAAAAAACTCATGCCATACTAAGAAATTGGAACCACTAATCCTATTACTGAACATGTAGTTGTGATCAAAACTCATGCCATACTAAGAAATTGGAACCACTAATCCTATTACTGAACATGTAGTTGTGATCAAAACTCATGGCATACTAAGAAATTGGTAACACTAATCCAACTGAACATGTATCTTGAAAAGTAAACAAACATATTGGTTCATAATCAAGCTCACACATAATAAATTGCTAATCTGGAGAAATCACCGTGCATGCCAAATGACAAAACTTTCTAATGATGAGATTCGTGAAAGGTCAAGACAATGAGAACTATTCTAGTTCTAGACAATGCAGCAAAATCACCACTAAGCCCACAGCAGAATGAATCTCATAAGAAACCAAAAGACTCACAGAGAATGAGGAACCTACAAAGGACAAAACGTAGACGTGTTATTCCTTAACCTTTAGTAGATCAGGCCTCTTGATAATTTGATGGAAATTCTGGACAGTTTTCAACCTCTTTTTTTTCTTCCGGTCCTGTGAAATTCTTTTAAGCCTGAGAACACAAATATATCTTTCGTTCTATGAGCAGTTACAACTACAGTAGATAATCATCCCAAACCCCACCCACCCCATTCTAAAAAGAGTTGTTCCAAATTCCATATATAGATAATAGAACACCAAATTGTCGGAGCTAAACCAAGGTCTCACTCATCAAACTTACGAAGCAAAAAGAATTAAGCTAGAAAGTTAGTAGTGAGGAATCATGAGCGAGCGAGCGAGCAACACACAAATTGAATCTAATCTTCAGTTACTGAGAATACCCACATAAATAAGCCTGTTGCTAACAACAGAATGCAATATTGAGAGAAGCAATCATATAGACAGGATGGAAGCGGAAAAGTAGCAGCAAAAGCTTGATAGAGAATCTGAATTCCACCCAGTTGTAGCCGTCAATGGCGGATCTGACGATAGGCACCACTCCAGCAAGAGAATTTGGTGAGTAGTTGGTGTATAGTCAGTCAGTGAGGGTAAGAAAGAAGAGAAGAGAGGTGGGTTTATGCCATGGCTCTATCATGCCTTGGATTTAGCGGAGAATAGAGTCCATGGCTTCGGTGTTGTTGGGAATAGGAAAAGGGAAGGCTTCAATTTCGCCGGGAAGAAGAAATAAATGGTCTTTGCCGGCCGCCAGGGTCCTATGGGATTTCTTTTCTAGGGTTTTGAGGAGACCAGGAAGAAGAAAGATGAGGAACCATCATCCAATGCTTTCGTAGAGAAGATACAGAGCGGGGGAGGGGGGAATCAAATAAGAAGAAGAAGAAGAAGAAGGAGAATTACATTATACAAAACCAAGAAAGAAAGCATCAGTCTGCTGCTCAAAGCAAAGGGCAGCTAGCCTAGCCTAGTTATATGCTAAAATTTAATTTGCATCACTAAAAATAAGATGCTAAGGTCGCCATGCCATGCAATTAGAGGTGGCAAGTGAGATCCAAATCCATTTATTCAATCCAATCCATTTAAAATGGATCCAAATCCATTTAAGTTGATCCAAATCCATTATATCCATATCCATTTGATCCATGGATTGGTGAATTGGATTCATGGATTAATGGATTGATCCACCAATCCATTAACATATATTATTTTCTTTATTCATTTTATAATATATATTCTAATATGAAAAAAAAACCCTGCTCTCCATTAGAGAGAGAGGTGAGGAGAGAGGTGAGGTATTTTTTGCCTGGGTGAAAGACACGCTCCGATAAACTAGGGGGCGATTAGAGTTGCAGGCTTGTGCGAGCTAGGGTTTTTCCAAGCTCATGTCGGCGGAGGTCTCGCCGCCGACAGGAGGTGGCCCGGGAAGGCCTCTGCAGCAAGACGCTGGCGCGGGGCAGCGTCGACCACCGACAGAATCATCCTCCCCAAACCCCAAAGGGGATAAGGAGGCCCAGCACACCAAGAAAAAGGCGAAGCAATCGATGGAACATCCGAGCGTAGGGATTACAGTCGACGAGGCCATGCCGGAGGTTAACACTGAGGACACCATATCGGGCAGAAGCCCGAGACCAACGGCTTGGGCGCAGAATATGGGTGCAGCAAGGAAACTGTTTGGTGACAGCCACCGGATGGACGAGTGGTACACAGCGGAGTCGGACTCAGAAGACATCGCTGCAGCTATTCGCGAGGACGGACAAGAGGCAACCTTTGACGGGGAGGAGGATCCCAAGTGCCCCCCGATCCAATTCTCGGCTGCTGAGGAGCGGCTATTTTGCAGGGACCTCCGATCTGCTTTGGTGGTCAAAGCTCTTGGCCGTTCAGTGTCATATACCGCCATGTCTCTCCGACTTAATACCATCTGGGCGAAGGCGGGGGGTATCCAAGTTACCTCGATGAAGAAAGGCTATTTCCTGATCCGCTTCACAAGTGGTCTCGACTATGAGCGCGCCATCACCGGTGGACCATGGATGATTGGACCGAGCTATCTCACAGTCCATATGTGGGATAAATATTTCAACCCGTATGAACACGAGATATCATCCACGGTGGTTTGGGCGCGTCTCCTGGAACTCCCAATTCAGTACTTCCATCAAGAAGCGGTGATGAAAATTGGGCGTCGCATGGGTAAACCGATACGCATAGATGCCGCCACACGTACAAAAGCTCGAAGTGACTATGCTAGAGTGTGTGTGCAAGTCGATCTCACCAAGCCCCTCCTATCGCAATTTACGATCAACGGGAAAAAATATTTCATCCAATACGAGGGTTTGGATAAGATTTGCCTGAGCTGTGGCACGTACTCAGAGCTAGGTGCATGCCCATGCACGAAGACCTCAACTCCGATGGAAGATGACAGCCACGTGGGGGTGAACCAGACGCCAGTGGACGAACCGCAACGGGATGCTCTGTACGGGGACTGGATGATAGCGAAACGGAAACCGCGACAGCCTAACAGGGAGCAATCTACCCGCACCCATAAAGAGGGAGGCCACCTGCCGCTGGGAAAAGGGCAGTCTCGCAATCCAGTCCAGGGGTCCCGTTTCGACGTGCTGCGAGGAGACGACATGCAGGAGAACTCGGTGGATCAACCAGCTCCTGTTGGCGGGGTAGCACTAGAGGGGGAAATACCCAACACCCACGTTAAGCTCAAAAACAAATCGAAGACTTCTGACGTCGGGACCAAACATGCGGCTCCCATGCAGCCAATCCCACTCGAGAGGGTTTCGTCGCACCGCGGGCCTAGCATTGAGGATCAACTGCCGAAGACACCACAAAGCGCCACTCTAAATGCTTCACCAACTGCGGATGAATCGGATACAACCACGACTCCCCTTCCAGCCGCCCTAATCTCCGAGGTCCGCAAAGTACACTCTGCTCCGCCACCTGTAAAGACCAGATTGGGGGACGAGCAACCGGACCATAACTTGGCGAAGGAGCCACCTGATGACAATGGTATCCCTAAGGGCCCCCGCAAGGCCCATAGTGGTGAAACGAGGATTGTCTCGACGACGAGCAGTGACGGGATCAACCCGTCGGCGAAATAACCCCCAGGGAGTCCCTTTCCTTTACTCCATCTTTATGGATTGCAAAATTTTTGCTTGGAACTGTAGGGGTGCAGGTAGTAGGGGTTTTTTACGTGCGTTCCATGAGTACCGCAGGAGGTTCCGCCCTCACATTGTGATAATCGTAGAACCTCGTATTAGTGGGGCTCGGGCCCTTGATGTGATTAGGGACATGGGTTATGATAGTAATCTCGTAGTTGATGCTGTTCAGTTTTCGGGAGGGATTTGGGTTGTTTGGAATGCTAGTGAATTCACCATTACTGAAATTGTCTCCCACCCCCAATGTATCCAAATGCAGGTCCAAACTGCGAACTCTCAGGAGGCGCCATGGCAACTTTCAGCAATTTATGGCCATCCGGCTCCTGTTCAGCGGCGAGCATTGTGGGAGCATCTGCGGACGCTTGCGGATGATATTGAGGGCCCCTGGATCCTGACGGGGGACTTCAACGCCATTCTCCACCCGTCCGAGAAACTGGGGGGTGCAAGCTTTGATTCAGCTCGGATTCGGGAATTCCAGGACACAGCACATGATATCGGCCTCCATGACTTGGGATTCTCAGGACCCCCGTTCACCTGGTTCAGATCCGGATTGCGAGAACGCCTCGACCGCAGTTTGGCTAATACTAGCTGGACCCTTGCGTTCCCGGAGACCGCCATCAGGCATCTTCCTCGGCTCAAGAAATCGGACCACCGACCTGTGTTAACCATGCTGTCTTCGTATGCCCGGCCGGCGGGGCCTAAACCTTTCAAATTCCTCGCGGCATGGCTCGCGCACGACGGCTTCAGACCAATGGCGGACGCTGCATGGGCTAAGGGAACGCGTTTCTCTGAGTCTGCCTCAGCCTTTGCCCAGGATGCGGCGGTTTGGAACAGGCAAGTGTTTGGTCACATATTGAGGAAGAAGGATAAACTGATTCGCCGCCTTGAGCAGCTGGAGCTGGTGCCTCCGAATCAAAGGAATGAATCCCAAATTGGCCAGGTCCAGGAGGAACTCGAGATTATCCTCTTCCAAGAGGAATTGCTATGGCTTCAAAAATCAAGAACTGAGTGGATCAAGGCAGGAGACCAGAACACTTCGTACTTCCACGCTAAAACACTTCGGCGAAGAAAAAAGAACCGGGTCACCATGCTGAAAAACGAGGTAGGGGAGTGGATCGAAGACCCGGCTGCTTTACTGGATATGGCGATGATCTTTTTCCAGACCCTCTACACGGATGAGGGTGGGGATCTCCCGACCATGGAAGCCTATTTTCCCCTGATCGAGGCCTCGAGATGGGCTGTTCTCAATGATCCCTTGAATTCTACGGAAATTCACGCAGCTATCCGCTTGATGGGGGCTCTCAAAGCGCCGGGGAGGGATGGCCTTAACCTAATGTTCTTTCAACGATGTTGGGAGACAGTGGGGTCTTCGCTGGTCCAGTTGGCTATGGAGTGCTGGAACCAGCCAGAGAAAATCCAAGAAGTTAACTCGACGGTTCTGTTCCTCGTCCCCAAAATCCAGAACCCGGTGACTATTGACCAATTCTGTCCTATCAGCCTGTGCAACGTGGCCTACAAAGCTATAACGAAATGCCTGGCTGAACGGTTGAAGCACCTGATGCCGGACCTGGTTCATGAGACCCAGACTAGTTTCGTTCCTGGCAGACATATTACAGATAATATTTGTATTCTGCAGGAGGTAGTTCACTCCATGAGAGCTCGTAAAGGACGTCGAGGGTGGATGGTTTTAAAGGTGGACCTGGCGAAAGCCTACGACAGGATCAGATGGGGATTTGTGCGCGATACTTTGATTGCTACAGGGGCCCCGGAAGGCTTTGTCAACCTCACGATGGCCTGTATCACTTCCTCGAGAATGCAAATACAATGGAACAGAGGTCTAACGGAGGAGTTCCAGCCATCCAGAGGCCTTAGACAGGGATGCCCTCTCTCTCCCTATCTCTTCACCCTTTGTATGGAACGTTTGGGCCACCTAATTGTTGATTCGGTGAGAGCAGGCCGCTGGCAGCCCATAAAGCTGACCAATAACGGCCCCTCGTTATCCCACCTCTTCTTTGCAGATGACCTCATCCTGTTCAGCGAAGCCAACACCACCCAGGCTCAGGAGATTTTGAATTGTTTTGACAGGTTTGGAGCTTCATCGGGGCAGCAGATCAGCCGGCCCAAATCCCGAGTCTTCTTCTCGGCCAACGTGACTGCGGACCACCAGAAGAGCATCAGCGAGGATTTGGGCATCCCGGAGACGCAGAACCTTGGCCGATATCTGGGTGTTCCGATGATACATGACAGAGTTTCCAAAGCCACGTTCACGGAACTCATCGATAAGATTGACGCTAGACTTGCGGGTTGGTCAGCGTCTACCATGTCGCTGGCAGCGCGAATAACTCTTGCAAAATCGGTGCTATCAGCCTTGCCAGCCTATACGATGCAGACAACTTTCCTCCCTGCTAATGTCCGGGACTACATCGACAAGAAGATCCGGGGTTTTGTGTGGGGGAGCTCTGACCAGGGACGGAAAGTCCACCTGGTTGACTGGGAGACGGTTTGCAGATCCACGGAAGAGGGCGGGCTGGGTCTCAGGGAGGCAACAAGGATGAACGAAGCTTTCATGTTGAAAATTCTGTGGCGGTTGATGACGAATCCGGACGAGCTCTGGGCGCGTGTCATTCTTGCCAAATATTGTCGGAGCACCAATGAGGGCACTTGCTTCAAGACCAGTGGGCGCATTTCTAACCTCTGGAGGGGTGTCTTGCGCGTCCACCATCTGCTGGAACCTGCGTCGGCCTGGAATATCCGAAGTGGCAGGGTGGCACGCTTCTGGAGGGACCGCTGGGTGGACGACTCCACCGTTCTCAAGGACTACGCTCCGGACCTCCCGCCGGAGTTGCAGGATGCTCCTGTGGCTGAGTTCGTCCTTAACGGTGAGTGGAACGTTCCATTTCTTACTGCTTTCTTACCGAGCTCTGTTGTTTCGCAGGTGCTTCTCCACCCGGTGCCGACGGAAAGTGAACCAGATGTGCGCTATTGGAGGCTGACGCAGAACGGCAAGTGCTCTTTCAGAACGGCCTACGACGTGACGGATGATGTAGCAAGCCCTACCACGAGTCAACCCATTTAGCGATCGATTTGGAAGACCCCGACGATGCAGAGGATCCGTACCTTCCTCTGGCTGCTCAACCACAACCGCCTGCTGACAAATGCCGAAAGGGCCCGTCGCCATCTTACAACGGACGTCAACTGCAAGATTTGCGGCGGGGGACCGGAGACTGCAATCCACGTCGTGAGAGACTGCCCATTCGCGCGGGCCACGTGGGCGGGGATCCTCGAAGATGAACCAGACAACCATTTCTTTGAATCCGATATCCACAGGTGGTCATTGCATTATTTGTCTGATCGGAGTAAAGTCATTGATAGTACGCTTTTTGCAGGCACGTGCTGGCTGCTGTGGAAGAATCGGAACGATCACCTTTTTCGAAGCGAGTTAAAAACCCATGAGCAGCTCCAGTTTTCCACCAAACAGCTAAGGCTTCGGATCGCCACAGCCTTTGATAAGGAGAGCAGTTTGTTCGGAGCCGGGGGACTCCGACAATGGCGGGAAATTAACTGGAAACCACCGCCGAGTGGTTGGGCATGTGTCAACACTGACGGCTCAGCCACCCACTCTCCTGCGAGTACGAGCTGCGGAGGCATCGTGAGGGGAGACGATGGTCGTTTTATCAGAGCATTCACAGCGAACCTAGGAGGGGGTTCGATCACTCGCGCCGAGCTGGCTGGGATTGCTTATGGGTTGAGATTCGCTTGGGAAGAGGGGATCAGGAAGGTTATTCTACAGACAGATTCCTGCACTGCCCGGACTTTGATCGAGAAAGCAACTCCGCAACACCCTCACTACTCCTGCGTAGCAGAGATCCGCCATTGGCTAGCTCGGCCTTGGCTTGTAAGGATTGAGCATGTCTACAGAGAAGCGAACTTCGTGGCGGACCACCTCGCTTCCATTGGCCATTCTGTTCCCATTGGGGTTCACGGGATTCAAAACCCGAGTAGTACTCTTCTGTACTGGTTGTATTTTGATACTCTGGGGACTCATACTCCCCGCCTCGTTATCCCTTAATTCAGGTTAGGGCGCCCTGTATTTCACCAAAAAAAAAAAAAACCCTGCTCTTTACTGTCGAGTGTCGACTCCTCCATCCTACTCCAAATATTCTCTCCGATCCCACAAAAAAAAAAAAAAAATCTCCGACGAGGCGACGACGAAGAGCAGAGCCGGCGATCTCTCTACCGCCTGCTCTCCATGTCCAAATCCACCCTGCCGCCGTCCCAATCGACCTCTCCACCGTCTGCTCTCCCCTGAGTCTGAATCGGATCCAACGTCGCAACTCCCATCCTGCGAATCGACCCTCCTCCAGCGCCGGTGAAATCTCCGCCGCCTGGCTCTTCTAGAACCCATCCTGCGAATCGAACTCTCCACCAGCGCCGACGAAATCTCCACTGCTTGGCTCTTCCATTTGAGAACCCATCTGCGAAATCGACCCTTCTGCAGATAATGAAGATGGCTCCTCCTGCGGATCGAGATGACTATGGAGTTTGGCCTTGATTTTCCCTCCAAGCGCCTGAGAGGTGAGGCTCCTCTGTACTATAGGTTTCAATTGCTTCTTTAGTTGCTTCCTTGTGCTGCCTTACATGAGAATCTGAGGAATATATAACCTGGTTCCCGAGAGATCATCATCTGAGGAATATTTGTGGGTAGTAGTTGGATCTTTGGTTATTGCTTCCTCTCCTTTTACTAATCTTTCTCCAAGCCTATTCAAATCTTTCTCCTTGCACCCTAATCATCTTCTCCAGATTTAAGATCAGGGTAGGTCGAGATAATGTTTTCTAAGGACAATTATATTTCTAGGTTATACATCTCGGGAACCAGGATTTGTTTTAGGTTATATATCAGTGTGCTCAAGGTTGTTTGCACTCTGTACTGTGCCACTGTGGATTCTTTCACATAATTACATTGGTTTTGATCAGTTATCTGGGACCGGATGGAGTAGCTTGCTTTGCTGCATACGTGTTTGGTGGAAACTATTCCTTGATTATGTAATCATAATATATGATTGGATGGTTCTAAATCACCTGTTAGCTCATTTTTATTAGCTACTGTAGCTGCAGTCTTGCCTTGACTATAGATGTTATTAGGGAGTGGGTGAAGTACGTCAAGGGGTCTGAATCTCGAAGGATAGTTTTTGAAGATTGTGCAAAGAGAAGTAATTGTCTGAGTTCTAAAGTAGAGTTCTAAGCAACTTGCGAAGCTCTCTTTTGCCTGAAAATGCCGAAGCTTTGATTACCACACGCAATTGGCTATATGGATTTCCAAGTAAGCTAATTAAGGATATGGTTTATTTGATAATAACTTAATCTAATACAGTTTATTTAGTAACATTTGAATTGCTTGATGAAGGTGATGATCGTGATAATGGGCTCGAGGTGGAAATTTCAAAGGCGGTCGGAACATCCTCAATGACTTCTAGCTCTACTCATGTGAGAAAATTTGGGTTTTATGCATAAGTCAACGTTTGGTTCTTAATGTTCATGATGTTGGTTTGAAACTACTCGAATGTCATGTTGTTCATCCTTTTTTCTGCTGGTCCTGGACTTGTAGCATCCATATCTTAATGTCAACTTCGTTAAAAGTTCTGCAAATGTAACTGCTTTCTGATAATGCTTACATTTGAGATGATGGTCTCGGTGTCAATCATGTGCCACAAACTGGGCTCTCAAATTGGAAGCCAAAGCATCATCTGGTGATGTACTTAAATTAATCTATGGAGCATATGTCTTTTCACTTGAATTCAGCTAGGAAATTTTTGACAACATAATCAGCCAGGGCAGCCTCAGCAATCTTTCAAAGCTTCTTGGTTATGTTTAATTAGGCCGAGTCTCTCTGCCACGTCCAACATGGAGGTGCAGAAAATGTCGTGGACGAAGCCGGCGAGTCGACCCCCGGAACGAGTGAGCTCGGCGGAGACGGCTTCTGTGACTCGGGGCTTTTGAGATTGGATGAGAGCGAGAACGCTGCCGGCTGGAGCTGATGGGTCGTCGTCGTTAGCGAGGTGGAGTAGCTTGACACGGGGGTTCAAATCGGAGTCGGGGGCAGCGAGTGAGTCGGTGTAGCGGGTGACGGCGGCGGCGGTGGAGAGGGAGGTGATGACGGGGATGGAGACGACGAGGGTGGAGTGGCGGTGGACAAGAAGCTTGGCGAGCTCCACCATGGACACGAGGTGGCCAACGCTAGGGAATGGGATGAACACCAGCTGTTGCGGTTGCTCTGCCATTTTTCTTTTATGAATGAATTAGTCCTTTCCGGCAGCGCGGCCTTAAAAAACTGTGGTTTGGGGTTCGGATAAGAGATATGGAAGGCGGAGACTTGGGGATGGATTGGTGGAAGGAAGTGAATGGACGATTTATTGTTGTGGATCCACGGATCCATTGGATCCGATCCACGAATCCACGAATCCATTGGATCCGATCCACGAATCCACGAATCCACGAATCCGATCCACGAACCCACGAATCCGATCCAATTGCCACCTCTACATGCAATGCATGTTTGATTAATTACCTTGGATGTGAAATTGCAAGATCGACTAGGCCGGCGCCATCAGCGATCACCCGTCGTAAGAAAAGAAAAGAAAAGAAAAGAAAATTTGTCAACCTAACCTAGCTAAACTAACTGATGACACATGACAAGTTGGTGCATGGAACACTGCTCCAGCTCCGGACACGATGAGGTAACCAAAACGCTTCGATCTCCGTAGTCGTATATGTACAGGTTGCTGTCACGAGGGTATACCAGGTAAATAGCGTTTCTTTTGAATCCGAATTTGCTAGCGCAGCATCCAAATCACCCCGACCCAGTGAATTGAAACGACCTGGACGACGACGAGGCGAAAAAGAATGCCCTGTCTCCAAGATCCTCTACCTCTTCCATTCGCATCTTCTTGACATCGATCTTGAACACCCTTACATCCAGGATAACGTGTGCATTTCGATTCGTATGGAAATCCCCGGCGAAATCCTGTTGAAAAAATAGAAGCTCGCCGCGGGATTCAACCAGATAACGCTTAATGTCGCCACACCCCTTGGGCGAACGTTGCATAACTTGAATCTGTTGGATCACTTTGACCCCATAATTTGGCCGCAACTTGATCTCCAGAAATCGGAGTTTGCTTCCTGGTGGTGTTCCAATCCCGTAAATCCTGCCTCGGTAGGAAGCAGCTACAAACACTTGACCTCCTCCCTCGCTAATTGTCCACTCCTTATCACCAACTCCGCACAACATTGCCACACCCTCGCCGGCAGCTTCCCCAAAGATCATGACCATGAATTCGGAACCGTCGGCGGGCATGTGGAGCAAACAACATCGATAGACCAAGTTCTCACGCTTTTCCCACGTCGGCAGCGAATCGAAAGCCATAGACTTTGTGTTGAACACAACACAATCTCGCGCCTCGAGATCCATCAGCAGCACCCGCCCATAACCGTGGCCATACACTCTTTTCCCTCTCAATCTTTCTTCCATACTACTAGTCTCCTTTGAACGGTACACGCCGGTGGCCAAATCCACGAATGTGATCTTTTCTTCTGCTTTCTCTCCGTGAGACATAACAATCCACGGTCGCTCCGTCTCTGCCTCTGCTGCTTCTTGTTCCACCAAACCTTCTTCTTCTTCTTCAGTGATTTCTTCTCCAGCTCTGCCTTCTTCTTCTTCTTCTTCTTCTTCTTCAAGTGACGGTGCATCGGGGTTCTGTAGTGACCAGTCAAGCTGGCGGTCAGAAAGGTAGTGGAAGTTGGGAATCCAAGTGCAATTTAGCGGAATGTTTGTGCCAAGCAAGTCATGTGAAGCATACTTATTATTGCCCATCAAGTGGAACTTGGCGGTTGAGAGGGAGTAGAACACATTGTGCCTTTGATGGAATCTTGCAAAATGAATGGTGTTGTCCAACCAGGGGACTCCTAGCTCCTTGCACGACATGGTTATACTTGACGGGGAGCTCAAGAAAACCACTTGACCTTTCAGGTGAGGAGCACACTGCCACACCTTGAGATTCTCGTTAAACTTGAGAACCCTAATCGATTCACACCTCGATCCAACCACAACGGCGATCAAATGTTCTCCCCCTCCGACGAGGTAGCTCTTGCTGTGATCGTCGGCCGAGAAAGCCCAATGTTTGGTGTGGAGCAGAGTCCACGACATAGAAAGCTCTTCCTTGTCTTTCTTCTATTGCTTCTTGATTGGTGGTTTGAGAACTCCTAACCTTCCGTTTTGGTCAAGGCAATAGAAAGCTCCCCTGTAGAAAACAGGGGCTGAAACAGAGCTAGCCCACTCGAAATCCTCCTGGCAAGGGATGGGTCTCGACCACTTGCAACGATTATTGGTCCGGAGTTTGAACCGGCCTATTCTGTCACTACCACCATTGCGATTATCACTTGTAGGAGCGACTAACAACGAACGTTTCTTGCGGTACAAGTAGTTGCTTTGTCTCGGCACCATCGTCTTGTTAGGGAATTCTTTGTATGTCCAACGGGTTTCCCCCCGTCGGATGAAAGCGGTGGAAACAGAGCAGGAACCGAGGTACATTTCGGTGAGCGCAAAGACAACACAATCCGGAGACGTAGGCTGCGCCGAGAAGCTCAACCGGTTGCACTGCCAGCAACAGCCGGGCAAGTAGATGGTGTTTCCGGTGGAGGGATGGAAGAAGAAGAACAAGTCCTCTTTCGACAAGAGCAACCAGCCATAGTTGGAGCAGTGAATGAACGCGTCATCGAGGTCCGACGGGGCGTCGGCCGAGTACCACCCGTTGGCGAGCGGAGAGTAGAGCTGGTAGAGGGAGGATGGCTCGTCGGCCGGGCTCTTACAGAACCGCAACATGAAGGGGTATTTGGAAGCAGCAGCCTCCATTCGCTGCTTTGTAATTTTGGGGACTCGGCGGATTGGCGCCGCGGAAGCCATCTTTGATGAAGAATTTTTGTTATCAGCTTGTTGCGGTGCTTGTCTTGTTGCTGTGTTACTATATATATAGTAGAAGTTGCTCCTTTCTTTCATGTATGTATAGGGAATCCTTATCTTTTTTTTTTTTTGGTAGAAAAGGGAATCCTTATCTGCAGAGGAGACTGGTTTTCCTTTCTTTATGGCTTCTGGAATTCTTGGGAGGGGAGGTCATTATTTATTTTACTTTATTAAATTTTTTCCATTAATTTATTATATCATGTCACTTAAGTTTGTTGACTCATTTATGGTTTAATCGACAGATGGGATCAAAATGAAATAATAATTATGTTAAAAGTATAAATACTTAAGGTTTTGTAAAATTTGGGACAAAGCAAATAAGTAATCCATTCGAATAAAAAACATAATATCTAACTCTTTATTTCTAATATAAGAACGGAAAATCATTAAACTGACAAAAAAAGTGAATAGTTAATAACTATCTAACCTGTTCGGCCAACCAGAAAAACGAAA
The DNA here is from genome assembly GCA_964030455.1 of Linum trigynum. NCBI lineage: Eukaryota > Viridiplantae > Streptophyta > Magnoliopsida > Malpighiales > Linaceae > Linum > Linum trigynum. The sequence goes on from OZ034814.1 coordinate 12,862,231, forward strand.
AACGATTGGTCAGCCCTCCGGACCGTTTGAGTTCGACCTTTCACCTCCTTGCCTCTCAGCGCCTTGAAACTCCATTGGTTTGTGCCCGAACTCTCGGTGACCGTCCAGTTATTATCCTCATGCGACAATTCTGCTTTCTTTGCATTCAAAGCTTCGCTGATCTCATTCCATGGGCTCTTCGTTGCTTCTCTTTTTTCCACAAAGTATTAACAATGGAAGGTGAGATGATATTCGTGGATGATAAATGAGATTGTTGTGTTAGCAAAGAACCAAATTAGCAATCAGTACATTGACAAGATTGGACTTTACTGACCCAGCACTGCTAGGGTTCACAGCATGGACTTCCAGAAGTGAAGTAAAATCCATCTGGAGAGGTAAAGCTTTAACAGTTAATTCGTCTGATAGTAGAAGAGGGGAAGTAGAAAATTGTTGTTCTGTGAGTTGTTTTACTGACCTCTAGAGAGCCATCTTCTTGTAAAGAACAAGTTTCTGGAAGCACCTCGGATTCTTCATCATCTAGTTTGTTCTCGGGGATCAAAGGATACTTCGGAACTGCAACCAGCTTGATCTTATTGGTTTGAGGGTCGAACTTTGATATCTTCCCTACCTACAGATGACATAAAAGGAAACTCATTCTACGCTCTTCAAGAGAATATTGTGGAAGAAATACAAGTGAAGAAAGAACAGTACTAAGTATGGTGAGAGCTCAGGTGTCCATGACGACGATAGCTGAATGAGACGATAAGCAATAACGTCCCTTTCCTGCAATATTTGTCAGAACCTGCTTGACTCTTCAGTCCATACCAAATAAGACTGAAACAGAGGTCAAAATAATTAAGCATAAGAACAAACTTAACCTTGGGTGAATTCATATAAGCTGCAAGCTTATCGAAGTCGATCTGATTATAAACAGAAGTTGGTTCTTCCACTGGTTGTGTTTCAGAAGGTTTCTGGCCAGAATTGGCATAGTGATTCCATGTTTCAGGGTTTGTGGCTGGAATTTGTGTTATCCTTCCATCTTTCAGAAGGTTTATGACTGGAATTTCCATTATCATTCAATTTCAATGATGCACTTTTCTGTGATCCCCATTTTTTACCTTTCTTTTTGCTCATCCCATCCCACTGAGAAGTTTCCTGAAGCAGCATCCAGAAAAGAGAAAACATAAGAGTTCAGCATCCAAAGCTGAAGACTTTAATTAACACTGAAATTACTACACTATACAATTGACAATCCCCAGAATGAAACCTACCAGCAGGGTTTGATTTTGTTGGACAGGCTGATCAGCACTACCTGGAACAAGAACCGTTTTAAGAAATAAAGGTGAAGTGTTTTGGTTGAATCCATGTTCATTGCTCAGTTAGATGGTTGTTGGTTTTTGCTGATGGTTATTGGGAATTTGTCATATTCTTTTGTAGAATGCTCCTTACTTGTGTAAAAAGGATGGCATTGTGCTCCATTGTCCACATGTAAGCTGCATTGTTCAGAGGATGATACTTTTGGGAATTGTCTGTTACATGGTCTTGATTGAATTTCAGTTCATGACTTCTTTTTTCAGGTCAAGGAGCCTTCTTCCCTCTGGGAAAATCCATTATCTGCAACAACTTTTTGGAAGCCTTGCGCTGAGCGTCGCGATGGTGGAAATTCAGATGATTTGTGTTTCTTCTAACTATGTTTTTGGGTTTATTAGATTGGTCTTATTGGATAAGATGAGGTATGTCATCAAGTTAGGATCTTTGGTGCAGAATTCTTGTTATTGGGGAAAGAAAGATTCTGTTGTTGTGCCATATATGTTATATAGGATAGCTCTCGGATCTAATATGTGACTTGTTTGCCGTCGAAAGAGCTGGTAGCTGAATGATTGTGCAATTTCTGTAACTTGTTTAGTATTCTGTATGTGAAAATGTAGATGGGTTTGTGCTAACTGTTGTCAGATGTCTATTGATTGGCCTTTTGGGGGTGTTGGATCCTTGGTAGTTTCTTTTTCTATTTGTTGACTTCGGTACTCCACTTTTCTTTGCAGATGTTCCTCGTGAGAATGAAACAAATGATTATATCTTCATCCATGCTGAGGGGGGCTTGAACCAGCAAAGAATCGCTGTACAATTCTACTCTTTGAAATAAATAATTATTCAACTTCTTAATTTCTAGATAACATGAACTTGATACTTGCTAATTTTTTATTTGTCAATACCTTTTCAAAAATCGTTATCTTTTCTTGAGGAAATTTGTGTTATCATTTCAGTCGTGTTCTTTCTCCATTAAGATCTTACTTTTTATTTTTTCTGTCCCTTCATGTTAGACCAAGCTGATTTCAGATTGTTCATGTATTTGCATGATGCTTCAATGCACGTGAGCTTGTGAGATACCGTCTTTGGTAGTCAAGCTGGTTGGTTTAGTAACTATGATTTAGAATGCAGTTCCTTTGACAAGTTTGAAAACCTATGATGATTATTATATCCAACAGCTTCAGAATGGCTAAATTGAACATTGATATTGTTTGGTGCAGATATGCAATGCAGTGGTTGTAGCAAAAATAATGAATGCCACTCTGATTTTGCCTGTCTTGAAGCAGGACCAGATTTGGAAAGACCAGACATAAGTTTTGAGGACCATATTCTCATGCATTTTTTTGATCAAATGGATGCAGTCACACCCTACTTTTCATTCAAAACCACCTGGGACTCAGAGAGCCCCTGAACATCGTACATAAGCCAGTTACAAAGCATAACAGAAAACAAATGTGACCCTAGGAGTGCTAATGCCCCCGACTAGCAAGAAAGTCTGCGCACTTATTACCCTCCCTGTAGATATGGGTGACAGAGACGTCCCACTCTTTTTGAAGCAGCTCTTGAGCTCTATCCAAAATGGCTTCATGGTGATGCTCCCCAGATTCAGTACTCTGTAGCAGCTGAAGCACATTCAGATTCCAACTCCAGCCTAACGTGGCGGAACCCAGCATCCCAAGCTAACTGCAGTCCTTCTACAGCGCCCCTCAACTCCGCTCGGGTGATAGAGCAAACACCCAGGTTCATTGTAAATGCCAGAAGGCATCTACCAGTGTTATCTCTTATCAGGCCACCAGCTGCGGCGTGACCTGTGTCAGTATGAACGGGGCCGTCCGTGTTGAGGGTAACCCACGCTGGAGGTGGCGGCTTCCATGAGATATCCACCTCCGTTCTTACGAGCGGATTAGGCTGATGGACGAGCCTATCCTTGTCCAAGGCCTGCCTCACGACAGTTATCCAAGCCTGGACGCGCTGTAGAAAGGCTTCAGTCGTAACGATCTTGCCTGAGAAGACTCGATCATTTTTGGTCTTCCAGAGAGACCAACAGGTAAGCCCGAACTCTAGGCCAGTGTCCATATTCTCATGCATGGAATGTGCCCAAATAAATTATTTTGATACTCTTATCAAATACGCAACCTCTTCTCATGCCAATCATTCCAAAATGCTGAATTGTAAGATTGGTGATCCTTATAACACAGTCTCCTCAAACTATCTGCAGGAAATTCGAAGATATTTTTGACGTTGATCATTTCATTGATTATCTGATGGATGACGTTAGAATTGTTCGTGATATACCTAAGTGGTTTACTGACAAAAATGAGTTGTTCACAAGCATAAGGTATGTGACAATTGAGGAATGCCTACTGTGTTGAATGACTAGATTGATGAATTTGGGACTGGTAAATGTGGCTTTTCATTTATAGGCGGACAGTGAAGAATATTCCAAAATATGGACCAGCCCAGTTCTACATTGACAATGTGTTGCCTCTGATCAAGGAGAAGAAAATAATGTCACTTAAGCCATTTGTTGATCGACTTGGGTAAGAAATAATTAATTTCCAAGTCAAACTGCTCTTATAGAACCCTCTCCTTAAATTCAACTCTAATTTGGGTGCTTTGACATCTTTCTCCTTGCTTCTAGGTATGACAACGTGCCTCAAGAAATCAACAAGTTGAGGTGCAGGGTTAATTATCATGCGCTGAAATTCCTCTCACATATAGAGCAGATGGCTGACCTCTTAGTTTCACGGATGACGAACCGCACAGGAAGTCCAAATCATTATATGTACGTCAATGTTGGTTTCTTATACGTTTGTTGAAGTGAACTCTGGTAGAAAATTTGCATCTGTCTAATCAAAATTTATGTGCTTTTGATTTGCTTGTAAAACACAGGGCTCTCCATCTTAGATTTGAGAAAGGGATGGTCGGTTTGTCCTTCTGTGATTTCGTGGGGACGAGTGATGAGAAAGTTAAGATGGCTGAGCACAGGAAGAAAGAATGGCCTAGGCATTTTAAGGTGCGTTGTAATCATTCTCCACCATCTGTCCCATTTTTTTTGGGAAACCCTGGAAGATCATCGAATTATAATCAATGGTTGCATATTGCAGAATGGTTCCCATTTATGGAAACTGGCTCTTCAGACGAGAAAGGAAGGAAGGTGCCCTCTTGAACCAGGCGAAGTTGCAGTGATACTTCGGGCAATGGGTTATTGACACGCTAAAACACAACACCTAACAATGGCCAAGTGTAACCAATGAAAGGGACTGCAGTATAGTGGCACAAGTAATAAATATCGAATCCACGGGTCTCTAGAGTTACTATTACTCAGCTTCAGTTCATTATCTAGCAAACTAAATTAAGGATTGATTAACTAAACTACTCTACTAACTAAACTAAGTAAAACTACTAATTACAGTTTGGGAACTCACTTAGGTATGATTCCCCCTAGCTCCTCAATTAGGTCCAAGTTGTAATTCCTTTTGGTTGTTTTACTGTTGATTAAACTGCGGAAGATCCGACAGTAGCTTGGAATCTCTTAAGCTGACCAAGCCCTCTCAGTCTAACTATCCGGCAGACGACTAGTCTTCACCGGGATAGAAAGCTAAAGCAATAAGCACAGAACTCCACTACTGGAATTGGATTCCAGTACAAAGCAGTAAACTGGCTAACTCTCGTATAGCCAATCTCCTACTACCGAATGATGAGGCTCTAACAACCTAATCAGATTCTATCTATCTTAGGTTGCAGCAGAAATCAGGAAAAGTTGATCAGACTTCAATTGACTCAATAAACATGCATCATTCGATTATAACCAAACAATATAGCATCCAAAACTTCATACAAGAAAGATTCTAACTCATGGAACTAGGGTTCCTCAAAACCTAAGTGAAGGGAAGTTACTCCATAGAGAAGAGAGACTGCAGAAATCTGATCTAGATCTTCAATCTCCATCTCCAAGCTTGATTCTCGAGCTCCAATGGCGAAGAAATCCTCCAAAATAGCTCCAAGAATGTTCCCAAGTCGCTCTCTCTCTCTAGGGTTCGTACCTTGGGTGTTTGGGAACCAAAAACCCAGCTCTCCTCTTTCCTTTGGCTGAAAATCGGGTTTTAACTAGCAATTCCCGACTCACACGGGCAGGCCGCACGGCCGTGTGGCTCACCCAGTTGCCCATGCGAGTCAAAACGCAGCGTATCGATTAGTTGAATTCCGGGCTTCTTACACGGCCAGGGTCGCACGGCCGTGCAGCTCACCTTGCACGGCCGTGTGGATTTTCTGCTCTGCCCGTGTTTGCTCTCGCACAATCCCACACGACCAAACTGGTCACTTGCACGGCCGTGCAGGTTGTGGATGTGCCCGTGCGACTTCCTTTGTGACTTGCCTCGCGCCCGATATTCGCCCAATCGACCCCGAACTCGCTCCTAAACCTTCATTCACTTGCCAGGACCTGAAATATCACAAACAAGCACAACCTAGCGTGAAATCGGTCTAAAACATGAGAAACCACATCTCAAACGGTGTAAGAACAGGGGTGAAAACATGTGTAATTAATGGTCTATCAGTTATCCCAAGGAAACTCAAATATACGTGGCTTCTGGGCAGGTCTACGGTGGTCAAAACCGAATGGCTCCACTGAGAAACATGTTCTCAAATCTGGTAAGCCTTGCCCTTATCATCTCTCAGGCACCCTAAAACCAAATTCATTCAGTTACCAGGGACCCTATGCTATGATTATGAGAATACATGGTTTTTGGTAACTTGTAGTTTCTCTTATCTGAATCTGGTAGGAAACAATGTGTTTCAGTCAGGGTTTTTTTGCGTCTAACAATACATGCAATTGTGGGTGATCCACCTTTACAATCCCTACAGAACAAACAACTTATTTTGACATCCCAACATATATTTTTTCAATCTATCTACAATAATATCATAATACATGGTTTCTGAACATTGATGTATACCATAACACAGCTACACAAATGACCCCTAACTTTTGTGTCTGCGCACTCATCAGGTAACAAAGGAGGAGCTAGCTATTAGTGACGAGTTGACCAGTTTCAGGAAGCACGTGACGAGCTTGGAAGCACTCTCCTTCCTGGTGTGCTTGAAGTCGAATGTCTTTGTCATGACCCACAGAGGCAACTTCGCGAAACTAATCATCGGAGCACGTAGGTACATGGGCCACCGTTAGAAGTCCATAAAACCAGACAAAGGGATCATGTCAAAATCCTTTGGGGATCCATACATGGGGTGGGCGGCGTTTGTGGAGTACGTGGTGGTGACTCATCAGATGAGAATTGGGTTGCCGGAGGAGACGTTCCCCAACTATGATCTTTGGGAGAATCCTCTGAATCCATGCATGTGTAAAGCTTAGACAACATATTATTCCTTCCCGAAAGCCTGATTTTGCTTGAAAGGTTGAAGGCCGTGAGCGATTGAACACGAAAGAGTAAGTGCATATAAGAAGACGAGGAGATGAAGGAGACTGCATCATCTCCATCTATTGTAAGTTCATTTGGTCTCAGTTGCTGTGCCTCCTAATAGTATTCTTTTACAGGCGCCTATTCTCTTATAGGCAGGGCGCCTCCAATGTAAGGTCGAGCCAAGAAATTGGATGGATTTAACAAAGTTGATGAAACATAATGTATCCAAAAACCAAACAAGACTAGAGACAGATATAACATATTTTTACCTTCAATTTCATGTACTAACCTATCACACTGTAAATTATAGATTTCCCAACTTTCCCCATCTCCAATATGAACTTCAGTTTCCTCATGTTAGTACTAATCACTTCCACACTGTGGTATGATCAAGAGAGACAGTTGAAGGATTTAATTACAAAATCATATCGATTTGGTATATGGTACACTTCAACTAATGTATTTAATTTAACCGATGTGGTAGGAAGGACATATCTGTTTACCGCGGGCAGTTATATAAGTTGGGTTGGCAGAAGAAAAGAAAGAGCAGTACGCTATGTGGACAAAAACTAATGAGGTTTATCCTCAGCACAACCCAACAAAATGAGATGCGGAAACTTAGCAAAATCCATTAATTAAAAGTATAATAGCTCAAAACAACTAACACTATACATCTAGACTGTTTTTACTATTCATACAGACTCAAATTCCCTATTCACTGTGTTCTAATTGGTTGTTGGGCTGTGGTGGGTCCTTTGTGTCCTCCTGCCGTCGTTTGTGGTGTGTTCTTCGTTACTTTTGTTAGGAGTGATCTGAAGCACGTTGGGTGAAAAATCGCGTTGGTCACAAGGATGTTTTTGTGGAGCAGATGATTTTTGGATGCTGGAGGGATGCTCTGGTTATGGGGATTTCAGTCATTGTGTTGTCCCATCGATGACTTTTAGTGTGACGCTTTTCACCTTGCAGAGGGAAGAGAGGGAGCGTATTAGCGAAGAGGGAGGTCTGGTCATGATTGTTTTCGCTGCAGAGATGGGGAGAGGGACTGAAGGTTGGTCGAGTAGCGCTGAAAGGCTAGGGTTTCAGACTCTCACATGGGAGTTTGATGGATACTGTATGCATCCAATTTTTTTATTTTGATTTTCCTTTTTGACTCTTCGGTTTCTAAGGCGTTATTGGGAGCGATGCTGGAGAGAGGGACAAAGAGGGAATTGGGAGAAGCAGTGACATTATTTGGGTTTGTGGCAGGTTAGAGGCCACATATTTCTGTTATTTTGGAGAATGTTTGATTTTTCTTGCTCTTTGATTTCTTTTTTTTTTGGGATGTGAGAGATGATCAATGGTCTTGATGACCTCTTTGTATCTGTTTCATTCCCGACAATTTGTTTGGATTGGCTCATTTCCTCTTTCTCCCGCACTCCTTCAGTTCTTCTATAGCGAATCTCGAGCGATCAATTTCACCATCTCTGTTTGGGAGATAAGCGAATCTCGAGCGATCAGCTGGCCGATTTAAGAGGGCAAGGGAGAGGACTCGAAGAATCCCCAGATCCACAAGTTCTATTCCAGTTTCTTCCTTGTCTCAGTCGTTCGTGATTTTTGCTGTCTTTTTTTTTCGGTTCAGTCATAGTGAGTGTTTAATGTTATTACTTCTCAGCAGAGATTTCGCTACGTTGGCGATTGGAGATGGGTGGATATTGCTTTGCTGTAGCCAGTTCATTGATGGGCGACGGAAACTGTAGCTATACAGAGATGGGGATCGCAAAGTAAGGCAGGGAAGCCTAGAAACAAAGAGCTCCATGTGAGCTTTCTTGCGTTCTCTTCTTTGTAATCAGTGGAGCAAATAAGTTATTGACGCTAAATGAGCAATTATTTTTTGTGCGATACAATCTCATTCTCTTATCTCTACTCTGTTACTCTCTCGCACAGAACATAGATAGATGTCACTTAAGTGCCATGATCTATGAATTAGTGTTCCAACGTGAATGAGCAAATTAAATGTATATATATGTATTGAGAAGCTTTCATTGGTTTTTAAACTATGGATGACTTGCTGATTTTTACTGTTAATTTGTTTGGTTTCCTTTTATTTTATTTAAAAAATTAGTGAGACATAAATCATACATAACACAAGATTAACCATTTTCTTTTGTAGATGTATCACAAATCCCGACGCGCCCCACCACGTCAGCCTCCCTGGATTCCCCGCGAGTTCCGGTGATTAATGAATTTTTATTTATTTTTTAATGCTTCCCAGCGGTCAACGATTTCTTTTGATATCTTTCGTTCACTTTTTTTACTCTTCACCGTTTGCTAACTGCCTACTACTTGCACATGCTTGATGGTTCTATCTTTTTAAGAATTATGCTTCCACGTGTTCTTTATTTTTCTTTTCTCCCTGTCTTTAGGCTCAGTGAGAGATTTTTTTATGATAGTTAGTCAACCATAATTATAATTAGTTACTCATTCAAATAATAATAATTTTTCTAAATTATTCTTATAAATATTTGTTTACCGAATACCTAGGTAAACATTTCTATGAAAATAATTATGAGTTTTGAGTTTTTTCCACATCTGCACATAAACTTTCTATCAAACTTAGGCTATCCAATCCACATAAGCCATAGAACCTTTCCTTTCCTTGAAGATTTTCACTCATGATCATCTCGCTCATTCTTATCACCCGAAAATTTTTCTATAACATCCTTTTAAGTTTTAATCTACAATCTCGATCTAATTTTCCTCGAAATTCCTAATCCGCTACATCAGTTGGATTTCCACTCGCTAACTTACTATCGTTATAACTATAGACCGTAAGATTAGACAACGTAAGTTTCATAGATTAACCGGAGTATAAGTTTATTTTTCTTTGAATTATCATTAAGATGAATGTACCTTCCACTGTTTACTGAAATTGAGATGCATGTTTTCCCTCTATTTTTTCATGACTATATTTGACATTTTTTTATAAAAACTATCTATGTGCTTTTAGAGTATTTGTTACTTTAATAACCGGATTATACATTATATAAAACATGAAAGCTGGGTACGCTTTTCCTCCCTACTTTCTTAACACTGTTTCACTCCTTAAAGTTTTGTGAGCAACGAGAAAAAGGGCTTCTAATATACAGCTTCCCACACAATAGTACCTTCCCTGTTTCGCAGCAGTCGACCATGCCTTCCTTTGCGACATTACCCCGAAATCCGCAAGCCTTTATTTTTATGTGACCAGAAGCCATTCCCTTGCCCAACAGCGTATGTCCACTGTCAAAGAACAGAAAAGCCTCTGCCACATTGCATCATCAATTAGAGGTGGCCATGCTTTTCGTATCTCCGTCTCACCCCAAAAATCCGCAATCGCCACGCTTCAGTCATCTCCCATCCTCTGCTGGTTTGCTTCTCGATGTTGCAACCTCTGCATAACCTACTCCAACACGCCTCCTCCCATGATTTTTCTATATTGGCTCTTACTCTTTGAGTGTGGACTTCTCTCTTCTCTCCGTCGATTTTTCTTTTTTCGTCTACAACTTCAATTCAGTTCTTCATCTCTCCCTTCTTGGCTTTAATCAATCCCATACCCCAATCACTTTTATCCTTCCTCAATCTTCCGAACTCCATAGAGAGTGAGAATCCACCATTTATGATGGGGAGGAGCAACTGCGAAAGGGTGTTCTTTTCGATGTCTTCTTCTTGGAGCTTCGACTCAAACACCTTCTTGCAAATATGAAAGCAGTGCCACAATTGTGGAATCTATTTCCGGCTGGACCACTTTCTCCGGATTATGTGAGTTCCCTTTGATTCTTCTGCAATTTCTCAAATTTTCTTCATGTCTTTAATCAAAACCTTATTTTGTCCATTGTGAGATGAGGAGGAACAGGCTGTGAAGAATAATGGGAGGGGCAAAGAAAGTTGAAATCGAGCATGGGAATCAATCCCTTTCAAATAGAGTTGATCAGGTTGGAAGGCAATCATCGATTTCATCAGTGGAGGTGACCGCAAAGGATGGGATGATCCATGGGCTTAGGTATAGCTTATACAGTAATTACACAGCTATTATTGAATTGCTTTGATTATTCTTTTGGCCGCTCTTTAGATTGAAAATATGTTAAGTTCTTTTCTCATCTTTCTGATATTTGTTAGTGTAATGAACACAAGTTTGTGGCAAATGCTGAACACTGTAAAAAGAGATGGTCAAAAGAGGCCATAGTGTGGGTTGAACAGCAGTGAAGTAACTACCAGCATTTGTTTACATTGTCGAAACTCGAAACTGGAATGAATTACCTATTGGAGGGCTCCTAATGAACTGCTTTGACTTTGCTATGCTTTTCTGAAACTGTTAGAAACCTATTTCTAGGGTTCTAACGATCGAGTGATAAGATTGGGAATTGATAGATATTTAGGGATTGAAATAGAATTGGGGAAGAACAGAATTGGGGATTAGGGATTTAGAAGAGGAAATTGGGGATCGAGTAGAAGGATGGCCGACGGCCTAGGGATAGGTGACGAAGTTGAGAGAGATTAGGTAGATTAGGATTTGAGATACTTTTCTGAATAATTGTTCTTGCTTGATTATGAATAAAACGCAAAGTACATATTTATAACGAAAGATAGGAAAACCTAATACTAAACCTAATTCTACTAAAAGACTACTAACATATTTAATAAAACCTAATAATAATGATAATATAGAAACCCGTTTTCCTTAGAAAACGTGTTTCTAACATCCCATCCCCCTTGAGATCAACCTTGCCCTCAAGGTTGACCGACTTGACCGACTCTTCCTTCCTTCCCGCGCAATCCGCACGCTGACTCCTCCATTTCTCGCGCTTTCGTTTCTTCCAATGGTGCCCCAACTCCGATATTGGGCTTCTTCCACCGACTTTCTTGTGTTGATTTAATTCTTTGACTTTCACTCCTATCGGCCCACTAATAGCTTTGAACTTCAGCAACTTCTCTCTTGTTGTCATCTTGCTCCAACCACTTACAGAAGTTAAGGATACTTTCTCGTATAGGAATCTATCATTAAGTGCCAATTCCTCAAGGCCCCTGAACTTCTTTCTTGGAGAAGGCTCACAAGCCTGTATTAAAACTTCTCCAATTGCTTCTGGGCTATTCTTCCTTGAAAGCCCACCCACTAAGCCTCCAAACCCTTCTTCCCATTTCACATTTCTCAACCCACGGCCCATGTTGGGCTCACACCCTTCCTGACTCTCATGGCCCGAGTCGAGCCCAGCAACTCCCTCTATCCTTGTCACCCCACTGCCAAACTGGCCCATTTGTGACCCAAGAATTAGGCCCACTAACCCCTTCTCGCAGGTCAACCCAGTCTGCATTGTGCCTTCCTCAAACCAGACCACTCCATTGAGCCCATTAGAGCCTACGGCCCGCATCACTCGGCCCAACAATGGCTGCTGGTACGGCCAGCCCAATGTGGGCGAGCTAGGGTTCGGGAGAAGGGAGCAGTCTCTGCCGTCCTCCTCCATCTCCCTCTTCGTCCTCTTCTCAGGCCAATAGCTCCTCCGGCGGGACGCCCATCGTGAATCCGACATCACCTCCTCGTCGATGGCCGCCACCGGCTTCCATGATTTCCCTTTCTTCTCGTGGCGAACCACCTGATCAGCCACCCCTCTGCTTGTCGGCCGCGCCGTCTCCACGACTCCCGCCGGCGTGTGCGCCTGCCCGTCCAACGACGCGATGAAGGAAGATTCATCGCTGCCGCCTTCCTCATTCCTCTTCGTCTCCTCTAGTGGCGAGCCCGATTCCGTCCTAGCCTCCCACTCCATCGACGAGTCATCCTCTAGATCCACCCCCGACTTTGCTTCACCTCCACTCGACGCCGCGACGAAACCCACCGCCAATGGTCGCGTTCCGCGCGCGTTTCGACGCTCCGGCACCTCTGCATAACGTACCCTGTCAATTCTGGATCCGGACTCCTCCCTCGAGTTCGTCCCCATGGTGGCGAGTCTCTTCTTCATCTTCCAGTCCTTCCCCGGTGTTCCCGTCCTAGGCGGCAACCCAGTCCTCCGACGGTACGACCCGCCCACTCCCGGCTTCCTCTTCCCGGCGGTCGACGTTCGCTGAGCATCGAGTGGTCGCCTCTGTGGTGGTGGGGGTGAACTTATGAACGCCCAGCTTTCTCTGTGATGCGCTCGAGCCGGACTACCATCGAATTTTCCCTCTTCCGGATGTGCTTCAGCCTCCATAGTACAAGGCTGCTTTGTCCCGACCGAGGGTATTGCAGTCTTCGAATTGTCATCAACGGTGTTCGAGGGAAGCTGCTTCCATTTGTTGGTGACGTTTGGAGGCTCTTCCGTTGCTGGCGGCTCGATTGCCAAAACATCTTCCACGTCTGATTGCTCTGCTCGCCTCTCAACTTCACCATCTGAGTCAACCTGCACACCCGACAGTAGCTCTTCTGCTGTGGCGGCATTCCCGGTCGGTAGCTCCTCAGAGCTCCCACGACGGCCGATGCGCCGAGCCCGTTCATGCAGCTCTGCCCACGACAGGTTTGAGAGCTGCGGAGGTAGTTCTCCGTCAGTCTCCTTAGGCATCACTTCCTCCTGTGCGATCGGTAGCTCCTCGGGGGATCCCACGACGTCCGATGCGGCGGGCCTGTTCCCGCAGTTCCGCCCATGACAGGTCCGAGAGCCTTGAAGAGCTCATCGTCGAACCAGTTGTAAAACTCGTCCCCGGTTGAGAGTTGTGAAAAACTCAATTCTCGAAACCGGGCTCTGATACCAGATGTTAGAAACCTTTTTCTAGGGTTCTAACGATCGAGTGATAAGATTGGGAATTGATAGATATTTAGGGATTGAAATAGAATTGGGGAAGAACAGAATTGGGGATTAGGGATTTAGAAGAGGAAATTAGGGATCGAGTAGAAGAATGGCCGACGGCCTAGGGATAGGTGACGAAGTTGAGAGAGATTAGGTAGATTAGGATTTGAGATACTTTTCTGAATAATTGTTCTTGCTTGATTATGAATAAAACGCAAAGTACATATTTATAACGAAAGATAGGAAAACCTAATACTAAACCTAATTCTACTAAAAGACTACTAAGATATTTAATAAAACCTAATAATAATGATAATATAGAAACCGTTTTCCTTAGAAAACGTGTTTCTAACAGAAACATAGATACCATATTATGCCATTGCCACCATCATATGTTAAACTTCCTTACTAACAAAAAAACTTCATTAGGAGAAGACTTGGAGAATGCTGTAGTAGCTTAGCAGTAGAAGAGGAAAGATCAAGGCTTAGTGACTTTGAGTGAGAGAGGGAGAACAAGTGATGGAGGGAGGAAGTGGTGAAGCACAAGACTTGGTAGAGGAGGAGAAAGACACGCAAAAAGCCACCGCCATTTTCTTGGTTCCTCGCAGGGGCAGAGCCAGGATTTGACCGTCGAGGGGGGGGGGGGGGGGAGGAGTTTAGAAAGTGTAATATGTAGAAGAAAATATATCATAAAATATAATTAATATTTGTATTTATTTATAATTTATTTGTAATATTTGAGATAATGAAAATGCCAAAACTATTATTTATAATTTATTTGTAATTTATGCTTCATGGTAAAACTAAATTAACAAGGTTAGAAAATTAATATGGTCATTGTCACGCTCAATTAAGAAGGTTAAAGACAATTAAATATGATTTTTTATCACAGTCAGTTAAGAAGGTTAAAAAATCAATAAAATTTGCTGCCAACAGGTTTCAAACCAAGACCATGAATGACAACAATCAACTTATGCTCCGCTGGACTACACACAAATAATATGCTTCATTATTGCACACAGTTTGTATTTATACTAATCTTCATTTTATACGTAATTCTTCAAAACTCGATAGAATTTTGTACGTGATTTCAAAAATCTCGGGGGGCCGGGGCCCACCCGAAGTACCACCTAGCTCCGCCCCCGGTTCCTCGCTTGAGCTTCGAAAACCTGGTACTTCCTTTTCCCAACACTACTTCTACTTCTGCTGCTATTTCTGTTTCTCTAGAATGAATGAAATGAAATGCAGAGGAAGAAGGAGAGGTGGAAGAAGGAAGAAAAATCGTTTTATGTGAAGACCAATCGTGGGTAGACAAGTTTTCTAATCCACTAAAATATTATGGATCTTAGGTTGGGGTTTCACGTTCTGTTTCCAGTTACATATTTCTATTTGGTGATTTGCATTGTCCCATTACTGAATATATAAGAACAAGTTCCAAATAAATTACTTCATGTGTTGGTCTCGTTGTTTGGTGTATGATGGGCTTTGCTTGGTGTCATCACAAGAGCTCAGTATTCTTGCCTATGAAATTTTGAATATGATTCTAGGGATTCAAATGGTTTTCCTGGTTTGAGCAAGAGCCTAAGATTTTAATTAAGGAGACTGGTCACCTTTTGGAAATTGCAGAAGTAGGTGCTTCTGAAGATGACCATAAAGGTCCAAAGCATAGTCGTTACATGTATCGAGAGATTAAGAGATCGTTTGGCTCATTGCAACCGCTGCAAGCAGAATAATATGGGTCTTTTATGTACCTCTTGAACCACCTCCAAGACATGTAGGACTTCTTTATCAGGTTATGCTCGAACTGCTTTTACAAATTTACACATTTCCATTACCAAAATAAATCTCAGGGGATATCAGATTGTAAATTGAAATGTTGAATCTTTTTATTCACATACTCTTTTATTTTGCTCTGATAAAGTTTTGTTGTTTTAGATCTTGGTGTGTATTACGTTGAGAGGGCCCTATCCTTTCGTTTCTCTTAGATCTTCAGTAGCCAATGGTTCAAAATCAGTAGACTTTGTACACTTCCACACAACCTGACATGCAAAATGGGAAACCATGAATGTTATGCTGGTAAACCACCTTTTGTGAATATGCTTTGCACTTTCTTTGCTTGAAGAGAATATATGAACAACCATTCAGAGTTTTGATTTTTGTCTTCTCTAAACAGGTTGGTTGGGTGTTGGTAGTAGATAATTTTATTCATAATCCATTTCTGCAAGTTAGGGGATGGTCATTCATCAATTGTTGCTTTATACTCAAAATCCTTTTCTTGCATGCTTCTTTTGTTTCAGTGCTACTGGACTTTCTTTCAACTGCTGCTGTAATTTTTCTTCTGTTGCTGCACTTTGTTTTTCCTGCTGCCGTAATTCTGCTTCTTCTTCTGCACTTTTTGATGTTGCTGTAATTATGCTGTTGTTCTGTTATAATTTTGTTGTTGTTGTTTGTTAGTTGTTGTCGCGGTTATGTTGGTTGCACTTCCTCCCCAACTAACTTTCCCTCATGCCCAACTTGAAGCTTCTCATTGTTCTCTCATTAGTAACAGCCTCAAATTTTGTTTCTACAGGACAACATAGATGCACAAAGCACTTACTTGGCAGCTGCAACCTGACATAAATGCTCGATGAGGTGGGCACAGACCAAGGAAAGGAATTGAAAGAAATGGAGGTGAGATACTCAATTGCAGAGGCAGAAGGTCAAAAGGCAGCAATTGGTTATGGTTTAGTAACTGTGGATGATTAGTTAATTAGACTAATTGTTTGATGTTGTAGTTATGAATCAATTTTAGACTTACAGCCACCATTTGATGATTGATATAATAATTCACAACCTCCTAATCATTCTCAATTCTCATATGATATTTCAATTTGGCACTTCAGTGTTACAACTTCGGTTATTATTTGTTCTTTCGTTGTTAATATACCCTTTCTTCGACGTACATGGTCACATGTGCAGTCCCAACTATCTTAACAAATCAAAAGAGGTTGGAATTTTGGAGAAAGGGTAAGAAGGAAAAGAGAAATTTGATATGGAGCACCATTTTGTCTTTTAAGTTGCAGTATAAATAGTATACAATTGATGTTTGCCTATCTTTTTAGTGATCTAAGGAGTTAATAATTAGATCCAATAATTTTTTTCTTTTCTGATTTTGTCTGCTCCAATTTTCCCCAAATAATAGCAAATGTTTCATTGCAAGAGAAACTGAAAAGAGCAAAGATGTATACTAAACGTGGAAGTCTAATGCAGTAGACTAAATTAATACGAGTTTTATGATACATGTTTTGAAGGAATTTTTTTTTGGTATGAAGTTGTGAAGGAATTTTATGTGTTCAGAATTATGTTATGAGTAAATTTAATCTACAGTCGATTGGTGCATACGTATTGTGAAGGGAATAAAGTCGCGGACTGACTCTCGAAGCACAGTCTCGTCTATCCCTTTGGTACGTATGAGCTAATCGAACTTCCGGGAACTGGAGAGAACGCTTCGAGAGGACATCATTGGAGTCAGCTTTCCGAGACAGGTGGTGATTGATACATGATGACTAATGGAAATGACCTCCTGTGTAGATGTGTTTTTGCTTTTGATTAGCTGTAAAAAGCACGTCCCAGATTCTGCTCCGGGGCGTTGCTGTGTTCACCTGTAACTCTTTGGTTTATCCCCTGGCTTTATGACTCCTCCCAATAAATAAATAAATAAATCTACAGGCAAAGGAGAATTGAATTCACCTTGCTTAATTAGAATATCGAAATAGTCCCTGCGGCATAGCCGGGTGTTGATTCTAGTATACATAATAAACAAAAAGGCTATATGCCCAAAGTAGTGATGGCAATTTCAACCCGCCCCGTGGGTATTGTCACGACCTTACTCTCGATCGTGCGGCCCTAGCTCTCAATTCCGTTAGAGCGCTAGACAGCCTTTCTCTCAACTCACTTGAAAGCAAAGAACAAGAACAAAGACAAAGGAAATGGGAGAACTCTCTAGTGTGTATTACTCTCAAAAATGATGGAATGAGTACAAATGAGGGAGATGGCTCCTTATATAGGCCTCTCCACATACAAGGCATCAATGCCCCTCATAAAGTCCCTCTACTACATCAATACATCCCATTAAGTCCCCCCCATTATGCACTCTATCAATGTCACCATTATGTGACTCATAAGTGCACTATAAAGCTCTACATTATGGTGGAGAATCCTAGGAGCATCTCTATGCTACTAGTCTTCCATGCATGCCACATGTGCTGCTGCCATGTTGTCACCTTGTTGGCGCCATGTCATCTGCCACATGTGACATCCTCCCCCACCTATGCTCGCGACGCCCTCGTCGCGTCCTCTTGATGGAATGCCTCGATCAAGTCCTTGTTCTTCCAAAGCGTGAGCTCTTTCTCCCATGTTGCTTCACTCTCCGGAAGGTTGCGCCACTTGACTAAGTACTCCACAAAGCTTGGATGTACGCCGCGACGAGGAATGACACGACGCGCCATGATTTCTTCGACTTCATGGTCGTGTGTCTTGGTGACGAGTGTTGGTGCGCGCTGCGGCTCCCTTCGCTGCTCGTCCTCCTTGTCTTCGTGGTAAGGTTTGAGTTGGCTCACATGAAAGACCGGATGGATCTCCAAGTGCGTCGGCAGCTCTACCTTGTATACCACATTGCCAATCCTCTTCACGATGGGGAATGGCCCTTCATAGCGGCGAAGCAGTCCCTTGTGCACGTTCTTGAGATGCTTGAAGCGATGAGGATAGAACTTGACCATCACCATGTCTCCCTCTTCAAACTCCAAGTGTCGTCGCTTCTTGTCCGCCCATTTCTTCATCTTCTTACTAGCGCGGGCTAAGTAAGACTTGGCCATCTCCACCTTCTCGTGCCAACCTTTAGCGAACTTGTAGGCCGCCGGACTGTTGCCTTTATACCCCGTTGCCACCGTCGTAGGTGTCAAAGGTTGCTGCCCCGTCGCCAACTCAAATGGACTCGTGTTTGTCGACTCGCTGCGGTGTAAGTTGTAGGAGAACTGCGCCGTGTCCATCAACTTCACCCAATCTCGTTGGTTTGCACTCACTTAGTACCGCAAGTACACTTCCAACAAGGCATTCACCCGCTCCGTTTGTCCGTCGCTTTGAGGATGAAATGCCGTCGAGAAGTTCAAGTTTGAGCCCATGATCTTGAACAACTCTCGCCAAAATCTGCCCGTGAAGCGCCCATCTCTGTCGCTCACGATGCTTCTAGGAATGCCCCAATACTTGACCACGTTCTTGAAGAATAGTCGTGCCGCATCCTCCGCCGTTAAGTCTTTTGGCCCAGGAATGAACACTCCATACTTCGAGAATCTGTCCACCACAACCATGATGCAATCGCATCCATCGACTTTGGGAAGTCCGATGATGAAGTCCATGCTCACGTTCTCCCATGGTCGTTGAGGCGTGGGCAAGGGCTCTAGCAAGCCTGCCGGGCTTCTCTGCTCCATCTTGTCTTGTTGGCACACAAGACAAGTCTTCACATACATCTCCACGTCGTCTCTCATACGCGGCCAGAAATATGCTTCTTCGATGAGCGCTTGCGTTCTCTCGATGCCGGGATGGCCCGCCCACTTGGAATCATGGCACTCCTTCATGATCTCCTTCCTCAAGTTGGCCCACCTTGGCACGAACACCCGCTCTCCCTTGGTTATGATGAGCCTATCCTTCATCCAAAACCGCCGAGTTTTACCTTGCTCAATGTACTCCGCTACGGTTTTGGCGAAGGGGTCATGGCCAAGGCCTTCAACGATCCGCTCCTTCAAAGGAAACGTGGGCTGGCTGATGCTTGCGGCTGCACTCTTGCGGCTAAGAGCATCGGCAACGGAATTCGCCTTGCCTGGATTGTACTCCATGACGAAGTCGAACTCGGCCAAAAAGTCTTGCCACCTTGCTTGCTTAGGGGTGAGCTTCTTCTGCGTCAGAAAGTAGCTCGTTGCCACGTTGTCCGTCTTCACAACGAACTTTGACCCCAACAAGTAGTGCCTCCATGTGCGCAAGCAATGCACCACGGCCGTCATTTCCTTCTCTTGAACGGTGTATCGTCTCTCCCTCTCGCTGAGCTTCCGACTCTCGAAGGCAATGGGATGCCCATCTTGCATCAACACTCCTCCAATCGCGAAGTCGGACGCATCAGTCTGCACTTCGTAGGCCAACGTCGGGTTGGGGAGCACGAGCACGGGCTCCTTCATCACCGGTGCTTTCAAGGCCTCGAATGCTTCCTGGCACCTTTCCGACCAATCCCACGCCTTGTTCTTCTTCAAGAGATCCGTCAAGGGTGCTGCAATGTTGGAGTAGCCCATGATAAACCTCCGATAGTAGTTGGCAAGGCCGAGGAATGACCGCAACTCTGGCACCTTCGTCGGCGGCTCCCATTCTTGGATTGCCTGCACCTTCACTCCATCCATCTTCAACTTGCCTCCACCAATGACGTGCCCCAAGAATGGAACCTCCGTGGCGGCAAATGTGCACTTCTCCCTCTTGACGTACAACTCGTTGTCGCGAAGGACTTGGAAGACTTGGCGTAGATGCTCGGCATGCTCATCGAGTGTTTTGCTATACACGACGATGTCATCCAAGTAGACCACGACAAACCGGTCCAAGAATGGCTCGAACACTTGATTCATCAAAGTGCAAAACGTGGCTGGTGCGTTGGTGAGACCGAATGGCATCACAAGAAACTCGTAAGAGCCATACCTCGTCACACAAGCCGTCTTTGGCTCGTCGCCCTCTGCTATCCGCACTTGATAGTAGCCCGAGCGAAGATCTAGCTTGGTGAACCACATTGCATCTCCAAGCTGGTCGAACAAGTCGGCAATGTTGGGAATCGGCCACTTGTTCTTCACCGTCAACTTGTTGATGGCTCTATAGTCGATGCACATCCGCAACGACCCTTCCTTCTTCTTTTGGAACAGCACCGGTGCTCCAAAAGGTGACTTCGATGGCCGCATGTAGCCTGCGTCCACCAAGTCCTTGAGTTGCCTCCGCAATTCTTCTAACTCCGGTGGCGACATGCGGTATGGTGCTCGCGAAGGGGGCTTCGCTCCTGGCTCCAACTCGATCTTGTGGTCCACCTCTCTTCTTGGTGGCAGCTTCTTGGGCAACTCCGATGGCATCACATCATCGAACTCTTCGAGGACACCTTCGATGATGGGAGTTGTGATTCCCGTTGAGCCTCCTTCTTCCTCCATCTTCAAGGACACAAGAAAGGTTGGTTCATTCTTCTTGAACCCCTTCACCACTTGCATGGCCGATAGAGCACTATGGGGACCATCTTCTCTCAAGAGATGAACAGCATGGAACTCCCCTTCCTTCTCCAAGCACATCGTGTTGGAGTTGGGCTTCAAAAGCACTCCCTCCTTGTCGAGGAAGTGGATGCCGAGGATGACTGGGTGATCGTCCATGGTGACGACGGAAAAGTCGATGAGGCCTTCCCACTCGCCAAGCTTCATTGGTACGTTGTGAGCAACTCCATGGATCGGGATGGACTCCGAATTGATCGTCTTGAGCCTCCCTTGCCCCTTCTCGTAGGCAATACCCAGCCGGTTTGCCTCCTCGACGCGAAGAAAGTTGTCCGTGGCACCGGTATCCACCAAGGCTTTTGACTCGCCTTGCATGAATTGCGCCAGAACATAGCACCTCCCCCGCTTGCTCTCCTTGACGTCGGTCTTCGCCGCGCCAAGCTTGCGGATTGAGCCAATCTTGGCCTCCGCCGCCTTGGGCTCTTCATCTTGAGCTTCCATGGCTGCTAATCTCGCCTTCCTTGGGCAATCTCGCACTCGATGTGGTCCGTCGCAAAGGAAACAAGTCATGGGTTTTGGCTCGTACTTACCCCCTTTGCTCGAACCACCTTGGTGTTGTTGAGTGCGAGAACCCTCCTTGAAAGGCTTCTGCTGTTCTCCACCCTTGTTGGGCTTCGAACTCTTCTCTTTGCCGCTGCTCTCTTGTCGTTTGTACTCGACAAAAGACTCCGCCGTGGCCATGGCAGTTGCAAGGTCTTGCACTCCTCGATGTTGCATCTCCATCTTGGCCCATGGTTGCAGCCCATCAAGAAAGCCGTGCATGGCCTCCTTGTCCGTGATGTCCGGGATCTCTAGAAGCAGCTCCGAGAATTCTTTCACGTATTCTCGAACTCCACCCCTCTGGGTGAGTCTTCTCAACTTTGAACGGGCTTCAAACTCCACGTTCTCTGGGTAGAACTGCCTCTTGATTTCTCTCTTGAAATCTTCCCACGTTACCATCACACAAGTACCTCTTTCGACGTCCGCTTCACGTCGCCTCCACCACACCATGGCAACATCAACCAAGTAAAGTGGAGCGGTACGAATCTTTACCTCATCCTCTTGGATGCCGGACGCCTTGAAGTACTGCTCAAGACCCCAAAGGAAGTTCTCTAACTCCCTCGCATTCCGTGAACCTCCGAAGCTCTTCGGTCTTGGAATATCAGCACGTGGGACGGATTGCACCGTGGCTGGTCCGCTAGCCATGGCTCTCTTCACGAGAGTGACCTCACTCTTGAGATCTGCAATCTCCTCCTTCACGCCGACCAGCTCAGCCTGGACTTGCTCTTTCACAACTCCAATGGCGTTGTTCAAGGATGTGGTGATGGTGTTGTTGATGAGGGCCACAAGCTCTTCTCGTAAGCCATCATTACCAATCTCCAAGCTCGACAAACGAGCATTCATACCTTGAAAATCGCTTTCGACTTGGGTGAAGTTTGCTCCCAAATCCTCGATGGCACTGATGTCTTCCGCCAACTTCACCTCCATTCTAGAGACACGCCTCTCTAGAGACGTCATAGGATCACGAGTGCTTGACTTGTCACCCTTTGGTTTGGGATTCTTCACGGTATCCCTTCCACGGTGCTTCTCCGCATCGTCGTGGACTTCTGATCCAGTCATTTTTGGTGAGGTTCTTCCTTTCCTTCTGGCTCTAGGTTCAACTTTGCTAGCACAAAGCCGAACCAGGCTCTGATACCACTTGTCACGACCTTACTCTCGATCGTGCGGCCCTAGCTCTCAATTCCGTTAGAGCGCTAGGCAGCCTTTCTCTCAACTCACTTGAAAGCAAAGAACAAGAACAAAGACAAAGGAAATGGGAGAACTCTCTAGTGTGTATTACTCTCAAAAATGATGGAATGAGTACAAATGAGGGAGATGGCTCCTTATATAGGCCTCTCCACATACAAGGGATCAATGCCCCTCATAAAGTCCCTCTACTACATCAATACATCCCATTAAGTCCCCCCATTATGCACTCTATCAATGTCACCATTATGTGACTCATAAGTGCACTATAAAGCTCTACATTATGGTGGAGAATCCTAGGAGCATCTCTATGCTACTAGTCTTCCATGCATGCCACATGTGCTGCTGCCATGTTGTCACCTTGTTGGCGCCATGTCATCTGCCACATGTGACAGTCTTACCCGACCTGACCCGTGATGGGGCGGGTATTATCCGACCCGCAGTAGCGTGGGGCGGGGCATGGGTATCTACTTCCGACCCGCCCTGCCCAGTCCTAGACTCATTTTATCTCAATTTCTTACAATATCTATACATATTTCTTCTATTTTGACTTTTCTTCAATTAGTTAGAGTCGATCTTTCAACTTGTTAGGCTTAATTATCCATTCTATTATCAATATTTTTCATTCTTAAAGTGTTTTCCCCTACGTTTTATTGTAAAAAGTAAAATTTACTTATATATTTTTTGAACATGTGAGAGTGGGTCGACCCGCCCCATACCCGCGCGGGTTTTACCCACCCCGACCCGTAGTAGCATGAGGCAGTGCATGAGAATTGACTATTGAATTACCCGCCCCACCCCACCCCACCCCACCCCACCCCACCCCATTGCCATCACTAGCCCAAAGGGCAGGGGTCAAAGCTAGTGTTAAAAAAGGGGAAAGCCGAAGAACCATAGCCATTGTCGTCACACTATATTCATCAACTTTTGCTTATAGAAATCTCTGCTCTATCATATGATATTTGAGTTCAGTTACTATTTAGTATTTACTCAGAGAGGAAACCTCTCTTGATCAGCGGGGAAAGATGAAGCCAGACCTTACCTGACATGAGAAAACCAAAGCACAGAACAGATCAATTCCCACTTTCTCCATCTGTGTTTCGTCTCTTTCTGCAATAGTGTGAAGGAGTCACCTCCTCCCGTTTCTTTTTTCTTGTCTTTTGCTCGCGTCACTCTCAAAACCAACTGCCCAAGGTAGATTAAACTGGATAAACCTTGTTCGTTGTGTTGTCGTTGTTCATAACATTCCACGCTCCATTTATATCTATCCGAAGAGGAAGAAAGCATAGGGAGCGGCAGCAGCTGCTAGTGAACAGAGTCAATGAAGACCACTCTCTCCTTGTTCTGCTGCTCACTGTCTCTCCTCTTCTGCTTCTATCTACCCAGGTACGAGTTTCTTGGTAAAGTTACGAGCCTTGCTCTATAACCCACCAATTTTACTGCTAGATGCTTCCTTTTTTGGGCCATTGATGATGAACCCACAAGGATTTGACTTCAAAGTTCTGAACTTTTTCCGGCTCTGCCTAGCAAAAGTTTGTTCCTTTCACATTCGGCTCTGCCTAGCAAGTTTCAGATTCTTCTACCTTTTGGGAAACCTTGATTTCGAAAATATGCAGGGGTTCGTTATCTGCTGGTGTTGACCGATGTAAGTTGCCACCAAGAGGTTGGAACTCGTATGATTCCTTCTGTTGGACGATTTCTGAGGATGACTTCTTGAAGAGTGCTAAAGTTGTTGCGAAGTATCTAAAATCGTATGGATATGAGGTATATAATAGGGGGTTTAAGTTACAACCAATAGAACTGTCTAATTCGAGGGCCATTACTGAAAAACTCAGTTCAAATTTGTGCTTATTTCAGTATGTAGTGTTGGATTACCTTTGGTACAGAAGATTAGTTCCAGGCGCCTACACTGATTCTCTTGGGTTCGATGTGATTGACCAATGGGGGAGAATGGTTCCTGCCCCAGATCGATGGCCTTCTGCCAAGTCGGGGAATGGGTTCGCTGAAGTTGCCAAGGAAGTCCATAGTTTGGGTCTCAAGTTTGGAATCCATGTCATGAGGGGATTGAGTCGACAAGCATTTGATGCTAACACCCCTATATTGGACATTAACACGGTACTCGATTAGCTTCCCTTTTCCACTTCTATTGCGTTCATAGGTTTTTTTATGACCGGGCCTTCTGTTTTGAATAGGGGCGTGCTTACGAAGAATCCGGTCGAGAATGGAGGGCTCAAGACATAGGGATCAAGGAGAGGAGTTGTGCATGGATGCCACATGGTTTCATGAGTGTCAACACTTCATTGCCTGCTGGTAGAGCCTTCTTGAGCTCACTCTATCACCAGTATGCCGAGTGGGGTGTTGATTTCAGTAAGTCTTTGAAAGTTCAACTTTCCTCATTCAGATCATACCCAACTGGTGAATCTTTCAGGTCTGAAAATCTTATAATTATCTCTTCTCTTTGTAGTTAAGCATGATTGCGTATTTGGTGATGACTTCAACCTAGAAGAGATAACATATGTGTCTGGATTGCTGAAGAAGTTCGATCGCCCAATCTTATACTCGCTCTCCCCTGGAACTTCCGTAACGCCAACAATGGCTAAAGAGCTGAAAGGATTGGCAAACATGTATAGAGTAACCGGAGATGACTGGGATTCGTGGGGAGATGTGGCTTCACATTTTGATGTTGCAAGGTGTGTTAAAAAGACTTGATACATGATTGTCTTTGGATATTCTTATTGCTTACTCGACAATTTTGCTTTAATGCTTCAGGGACTTTGCTAAGGCAGAAATGGTCCCAGGTGAGGGCTTGCTCGGAAGTTCATGGCCTGATCTGGATATGCTGCCATTAGGGTGGCTTACTGATGCTGGTAAGATTTGTTGTTAGATCTTGTTTCGGAGAGTTTTGACTTAATTATACATAGACGTTGGTTCCTTTATATGAGTTTTTTAATTCCAGGAGCCAATCAAGGGCCTCATAGGCAATGCAACCTTACCCTTGATGAGCAAAGAACCCAGGTAGGCAAGTATGCAAATGATGATGGACAACAAATTGACCATTTCTTCATCGCCAAGGAAAGCCTTATGCTTTGTTTTCTTCAAGATGACTTTGTGGTCGATGGCAAGGTCTCCGCTCATGTTTGGAGGAGACGTTAGACAGATTGATGAGACGACTTACAAATTGATCACTAATCCTACCTTGCTGGAGATAAACGATTATAGTTCGAACAACATGGAGGCATGTGAAGCTTTTTGCTTGCTCTCTTTAACGACCTTGAATGTCTTTAAGAAACCTTACTAGTTTGCGTTTTTATTGATAACAAGTCATGCTTGCATATGCAGTTCCCTTATGTTACAGGGAAGATACTGAGTCCAGCAAGGAACCATCTCATGAGGCGATCAAAGATATCTATGTTGAAACGAGTCAACAATCATCATACCCGGGTTGTAGGTGTTACGAGTTGCAAAGATCCCAATGTAAATGGTTGGTCGGTTGAATCTCTTGGTCAGTATCATGAACAGATTTGTTGGAGGAAGGAGGACGAGCAGCTAAACCGGGAACCATTATGTCTATACAAGAGGAAACCTCTCTTGGCTTCATCGTAAGTAGTCCATTTGGCATATTCATCTTAATTAGCCATTGCCATTATGTTTCTCTCCAGATGGTTAGAGCTAAAATTTGTCAAATATGCAGCAATGAGCATGTGCTTTATGGCCAAGATAACCGCCGATTGTTCACAAGTGACGATGGAGTGAAATCTTGCTTGGATGCTTCTCCAAGACATAAACTTACTTCCAGCGAGTGGAAGAAAAAGCAGCCCTCATTCTCGACCTGCAGAGGGGATGACAATCAGGTATATATATACCACCATTTTTCTTCTTCTCCTCGTATTGATTGTGAAAGGAAATTCGCTGCTCATTTCTGCAATGGATTTAAGAGCTTGAACAAGTTTTGTCAACAGATGTGGAAGTTGAGCAGCAATGCCACTCTCAGGAGCAGTTACTCTGGCCTATGCGCCAGGGTAAAACAAGTTAAAGGTAATGGTCAATTGCATAACAACTCAACCTGTTCTAACAGATTGGTCACTACAAACTTATCACTGAACTTCAAAATAAATAGCATACTACTAATTTCATCAAGATTTTCATCCAAATTGTGGAGATTCAATCAGTATGTTGCATAGCCAGATAGAATAAATGATTAGAGTGGTTACAGGTAATGTTGGCTGAAATTTGGCAGAGTTGGATCAAGTGTGAGTTGTCGTCCATGTCAGCTAATTAGCGTTCATGCATACAAATCTATTGTTAATTTGGTTGATTTTGCATTAAATAGCCAGTATGAAGTGCATGTTATGTTAGGATTTTCAGTGACTGGTCTTAAGTCGCAAACTTGTTACTGTTACTGATTTTCTGTTGATAAAGCTAATGATGTCAGGACCAGTGGGGTACGATCCTGGATTGCAACAGGAAGACAAGGAGAAATCTATGTTGCTTTCTTCAACCTCAATGTTGAGAAAACATTGATCTCAGCCAAGTTGTCAGACATGGCCAAGGTGCTTCCAGGGAGAAACCTGGAAGACAAAGCAGCTTGTAAAGGCAGAGAAGTCTGGAGCGGCCAGCGTTATGAAGCTGTGGCGGATTCGTTGGAGATGGTAGTGGATAAGCACGGTTGTGCACTCTTTACCTTGAACTGCAGCTAGCTTAGGTTAGTGGAAAATTATGTTGATGCTGCAGGAAATCTTCTTTTTTTTTTTACTACCAGGTTAAGGTAATAGGGAGAAAGAGAAAATAAAGGTTGAAGCTTTCTTTCTGTGAGACGCTTAAGAATCCAGAAAAGCAGGGGAGTTTTATGACTAGTGCTCTGTTTCCTCTGTTTTCTTTTTCTAGAAAACTTGCTGATGCATGTCCAGGCTAATAAGGGAGAGACAAACTCGGCAACTACCTCTTCAATTCTCCCCTCTCTTCGCCTAGTGACTGTTACTTTTCTGTTCTTCTGTTCCTAAAGTTATGTTAGTGGGGAATTCTGTTTCCATAGGAATAGCTATTTGTTCAAGTCCTTTTGTATATATACACATCAATAGTACAATCACAACTCAGGTCTTCTGAGACATTTACATGGTATTAGAGCTCATTGCACTCTAACGAGTCAATTCTTCTTTTCATTCTTCCTTCTCGGTCTTTCTTCTTTCTTCAAAGCCGACAAAGGCCACCGAACCTTCCTCTGTTTCGTCTTCCTTTGCTTCCGGCGATTCCACTTCGCCGCCAGTTTCATCCATCTCCTTGCCGGCCAACCCACAGCTCATTGTCAAGCTCACCCCCAACGAATTACTTGTTGTGGCATGCCCAGATCACTCCACTTTTTCGCTGTCATCAATTGATAGGCCATGTTGACGGTTCTCTTCCTGCTCCACCGCAACTCGTCAATGGCCAGTCCAATCCCGCCTACTGGCCGTGGTATGTGCGTGACCAGTATGTGCTAACCTGGATCAATCTATCGCTCTCCAAGGCCGTTCTGCCCAATGTCGTCAACAAAGCCACTGCTCTCGACGCTTGGTCTGCGTTGGCTACCATTTACGCCTCAGATTCTCCCGTCATCATCGGCCAGCTCCGCAAGTCTCTTCTCCTTCTCTCTCGTGGCAATGAGACGATCCATGAATACATCCACCGAGCGAAGGCTATCTATGACAAAATGCTCGCTCTCGGTGCTACTGTCACCGAATAGGAACTGGTGGTTGCACTTCTGGACAGCCTTGACGAAGACTACTGCCCATTCACCCGTAATCTCGAGGCGCGCCTGGAACCCATCTCCTTCGAGAATGTCAGCAGCCTTCTTCTCAGCGAAGAAATTCAACTGCAACGATTTCGCTCATCGCCCGGCGAGGTTGCGCCTCCGCAGTCGTTTTACTCCGCCAGAGGGGGCGCGGCGGCGGCCGATTCTCCCGCAACTGAGGCCAGCGCTCTACTGGCCGAGGGTTTCCCAACCCGGGCCGCCTTTCTAACTCCTTTTTTGCAGGTGGCAGGCCCAATTCAGGTGGCCCACGGCCTGTCTTGCCACGAGTGCTGGGTGCTGGGCCTTCTGGTCCATCTCTTATGACTTGTCACAATTGCGGGGGGAAGGGTCATATCCGAGCCCATTGTCCCAGCCCTATCATTCCATCTCAGCACAATTATCACCCTGGCCCAGCCTCTTACCTTGCCCAATCCTCTCACCCGGCCCAGTTCTCCCAACAATGGCTCCTTGATTCCGGAGCAAATCATCATCTTACCTCCGATTTGGGAAATCTGATTCATCATTCTGAATATAATGGTCCTGATCAAGTCACCTTCGACAATGGTAAATGCCTCCCAATCTCTCACTCTGGTTCCTCTCATGCTCGTCTTTCTAATCATTCCTATGTTCTCGACTATATGTTTCGTGTTCAACATGCTCCTCAAAACCTTCTCTCTGTGAGCTCCTTAACTCGTTCTAATCCCATTTCCATTGAATTTTTTGATACATATTTCGTGATCAAGGATCGCCGCACGAAGGATGAGCTATATCGTGGTAGTGCTCGGGATGGTCTATTTTCACTGCCTCTCCATATCCAAATTCACACTCTTCCTCGTGTCTTCACTGCCTCTCTTGATCTCTGGCATCAACGGTTGGGTCACGCAAATCTCCGGGCTGTTAAACATCTTCTGTCTTCTCATTCAATAAAATACCATGATAGTCCAAACTCTTTATGTCATGGTTGTTCTATTAGTAAAATTCACAAATTACCATTTCCTTCTTCCCAATATCGTGCTTCTGCACCATTAGAACTTATTTGCAGTGATCTTTGGGGCCCCGCTCCTATTCTCTCTTATGATCATCAATCTTATTATGTGTTATTCTATGATCATTATAGTAAGTTCAGCTGGGTGTATTTTGTGCGCTATAAATCTCAACTCCTCAATGTCTTCATCCAATTTCGTCAACTTTTTGAGAAATTTTTTGGTCTTCCTATCAAAACTTTTCAATCTGATTGGGGTGGTGAATATCAGGCCTTATCCTCCTATCTTGCGGAAAATGGCATTACTCATCATTCTTCTTGTCCCTATACTCCTGAGCAAAATGGCTGTGCAGAGCGGAAACATCGTCATATTGTTAATAATGGTCTCGCTATGTTACATCAGGCAAATGTTCCACTCAAGTATTGGTCTCTTGCGTTTGATACCACGTGTTATCTCATCAATCGCACTCCACTCCCCTTCTTCAAAATCACTCTCCATTTCATACCTTGTTTAATATATCCCCAGATCTTCAAAATCTCGGTGTCTTTGGCTGTTTATGTTATCCTTGGCTTCGTTCTCAAACTTCTCACAAACTACAACCTCGTTCCACCCCTTGTGTTTTCTTGGGTTATAGTGGTCTCCATAAAGGTTATCGGTGTCTTGATCGATCTACTGGCCGTATTTATGTCAGTCGTCATGTTCTTTTTGATGAATCAGTGTTCCCTTACAAGGATACTCCTCTCGACCCAGCTGCCACTATTTCCACATACCATTTTCTCGCTAAACCCATTACACTCCCCGGTCCATACCTTTAGCTGACCCACATCCTCCCTTCTCGTCTGACCCATCCCCTTCTCTTTCCCCCCAGCTTGCTACCACTGTTCCCCAGCCCGCTACCACTGTCCCTCAGCCCACCATTCCCGAGCCCATTACCCTTCCCCTACCCGAGCCCGTTCATCACTCTCCCACCTCGCCTCGGCCCATATCTCACAATTCCCAGCCCATTTCCCCTACCTCTGTTTCCCACCCGGGCCAGAGCCTCCTGCCCAGCCCACCGTCACTTGTCCTCCGCCTTTGCTTCGGTATTAGGGATGGCAATGGGTCGGGTTGGGTCGGGTTTTGCCAAACCCAAACCCAAATCCATGGGTTTATCCGTGAAAAAAACCCGGGGTAAAACCCACTGGGTTTGAAAAACTCAAACCCAACCCAACCCGCTGGGTATCCGCGGGTTCATGGGTACCCACGGGTTTTTGTCGTAAAAAATTTACAATAACAAGTTCCTATCAAAATTAAAGTCAAATATCAATCTCTCAATACAAATTATCCATATTTAAAACACCATTCTAGAAAATTCAAGCAAATCACAAATTAACTATACAAATTGTTCAACGCCAATCTAGAAAACTCAAGAAAATTGAAATAAATCATAAATTATCCATAAATAACATATTAATTGAAGGCTTCTTCCTTTCAATTAAGTTTCTTCACTCTCCACTCGATAACACAAACTTCATTCTACACAATTAGAAAGAAAAAATTAGACATGTCTCCACAAACATAAATAAGATTAGTTGTTTAAAATATTAAATATACCGAGAAAATTAATTATATGTGTGGGCGGGTACCCACGGGTCGGGTTTACCTAAACCCAAACCCAACCCGGTGAATAATGAACGGGTTTAAACCCAAACCCGACCCAAAACCCGTCAACACGGATTTTACCCGCGTTGACCGGATTGGGTCGGGTGGGTACCCGTGGGTTCGGGTTTGGTTGCCATCCCTATTCGGTATCACTGCCGCTCCGCCACTGTCAATGCCACCCAGCCGCCTCTTCTGCACTATACACGCCGACCAAAATCAGTCACCACACCCTCTCCTCGCATCTCTGTCCCTCCCTCCCCACCCCCTCCTGCACACCGACCTCAACCTTCTCCCAAGAATTCCAATTCTCCTGGACTCACCAATCGTCCCCCCTTTAATACGTCTCCCCGCATTGTGCCTTCGACTGCATCCGCCCTTCCCCGCCAAATGATTACTCGTACACAGACCGGCAAGCTCAAGCCCCACCAGTATCTCGCTGCTGCTCCCTCTGGCTTACCTTCTACTGCAGCTCAGGCCCTGAAATTGCCCCGCTGGCGGGCGGCCATGGTCACCGAATTCGACGCTCTTGTTCGGAATCATACCTGGGACCTAGTTCCTGCCCCTCCTGACTGTAATATTTTGTCTAATCGCTGGGTGTTTGCAGAGAAAACGAATCCCGATGGTTCTCTCGAACGTGAGAAGGCCCGGTTGGTAGCTCGCGGCTTTGAGCAGATTCCCGTGATTTCGGTGATACTTTCAGTCCCGTTCTGAAACCAGCAACAATACGACTTCTACTGGGTATTGTTGTATCTCACGATTGGCCATTACACCAGGTCGACATCTCGAATGCATTCTTACACGACACTCTTCAAGAAGAGGTGTATATGCAACATCCAATTGGATTTGTTGATCCTGAGCATCCTGATTACGTATGCCGTCTTCGAAAATCTATCTATGGTCTGCGCCAAGCGCCCCGTGCTTGGTTTCACTGTCTCTCTCAAGCTCTTCGGGATTTCGGGTTTGTCGCCTCCAAAACAGATCCGCCACTCTTCATTTACAAGGCTGATTCTGTGGTTTTCTACATGTTGGTGTATGTGGATGACCTTGTAATTACCGGCACTGATTGGACAGTCATCCAGGAGCTGATGGTTCATCTTCGTTCTCGATTTGCTCTCCGTGATCTTGGTCGGCTGTCTTATTTTCTTGGCCTGGAAGTTCATTATACTCCATCAGGCTTGATCCTCAATCAACGGAAATACATCCTCGAGATGCTGGAACGCTCCGGGATGGCCCAATCAAAGCCTATATCCACTCCCTGCACACCTGATCAGCTCACACAAAGTGGATCGGATCTGTCTCCGGCGTTTGCTAATCCAATCTTGTACAGAAGTATAGTTGGCGGTCTACAATATTTGAGCTTCACTCGCCCGGACATCTCATTTGCGGTCAATCACGTCTCTCAGTTCCAGCAGTCCCCATCTAATGCTCATTGGGCAGCCGTTAAGCGTATTATGCTCTATCTACAAGGTACAATTACACAAGGCCTGCTTTTCCAACGATCCTCCGATTCTCAATTACATGGTTACTCGGGTGCATCCTTTGCCTCGTGTCCTAAGGATCGCAAGTCAGTCTCTGGATTTGCTGTTTTTCATGGCACAAACTTGGTATCTTGGTCGAACAGGAAACAGAAAGCAGCGGCCAGGTCATCAACAGAATGTGAATACAGGGCGCTTGCCACTCTTGCCTCCGAGGTCATTTGGTTACAAGCACTCTTAGCTGAACTCGGCCAATCCCCACAAGCGTCCCCTGTTCTATGGTGTGACAACCTCGGTGCCACATACCTCGCTCACAATCCGGTTTTTCACACGGGGTCCAAACACTTTGAGATTGAGTTCCATTTTGTTCATGATCAGGTCAACAAACAACAACTTCATGTCCGCTATCTACCGGCTACTGATCAACTAGCGGATGTTCTTACGAAACCTCTGACACGACAGTCCTTCCGCAGCTAATGCTCCAAGTTTCACCTCTACGAGGTTCCACTTGCGGGGGCGTGATAAAGGGAGAGACAAACTCGGCAACTACCTTTTCAATTCTCCCCTCTCTTCGCCTAGTGACTGTTACTTTTCTGTTCTTCTGTTCCTAAAGTTATGTTAGTGGGGAATTCTGTTTCCATAAGAATAGCTATCTGTTCAAGTCCTTTTGTATATATACACATCAATAGTACAATCACAACTCAGGTCTTCCGAGGCATTTACATAGGCCACAGGCCACCTTTCTCATATTGAAGAGTGAACAAGACTAACTTCAACAATTTAAACTAAAGAGTCCAGAAAAGCAGGGGAGTTCTATGACTAGTGCTCTGTTTCCTCTGTTTTCTTTTTCTAGAAAACTTGCTGATGCAAGTCCAGGCCACAGGCCACCTTTCTCATATTGAAAAGTGAACAAGACTAACTTCAACAATTAAAATTAAAGAGTTACACTAGTGATGATAACACATATAATTGATCGATCACATCTCTCCTCTATACCCTCCAGAACCAAAGTAATCCCTACTTCTTAAGCTAGCTAGCTGCTGGCTTCTTTGTTGCTCCAGCTTCGGACAGGAGCTGATTCGATGGCCAAGACCACCACAGTAAGCGCAACCATCAGCGTTGGTAGCGGTACCAACCACACCAAGCTCCACTGGGTCACTCAATTCTGCAAGAACAGGTGGAATCCTCTGTCTTGCTTCTTGCAACAGGTGCTTCAGATCAAGGAGCGTCGTCTCGCTCTGCTGCGAGTTTATAAACGTGGTAGCAAGCCCAGTCTTACCACATCTCCCAGTTCGTCCAATCCTATGGACGTAGTTCTCTATCTCTGCCGGCATGTCGTAGTTGATCACATGCTGAATGTTGGGGAAATCCAAACCCTTGGAGGCACCATCAGTAGCAACCAAGACGTCTTTCTTCCCCGCTTTAAACAACGCAACCGCACGGTCCCTATCCGTCTGCTCCATCTCCTTCCCATAAAAAGAGACGGCATCGACTCCCTTCACAAGGAGATACTCATGGACTTTACACACGGCAGCGTTGTTTTCACAGAATACCACGACCGGGGGTGGAGTCTTCTGCAAGCACTCGAGAAGGTACACAATCTTGGCTTCCTGCTTCACATACTCAACTTCCTGAATCACGTCCAGATTTGCTGCACCAGCTCTCCCCACGCTCACCGTCACCGGCTTCACCAGCGCTCTTCGAGCAAACTCGTGCACTTTGGTGGGCATGGTGGCGGAGAATAGAAGGGTCTGCCTTTGCCCTTTCAAGTGGTCGAATATGTACCTCGTGACATCCTCAAAATCCCCATCCACCAGCTTGTCTGCTTCATCCAATGTCAAGAACCTGCAAATGTCCAGCCTCATCTTCTTCTTCGCCAGCATATCTTTCAACCTCCCAGGAGTCGCAACAACAATGTGCACACCTTTGTTCTTTACAACCGATGCCAACTCCAATCGGTTATCGATTCCTCCTATACCGAGCAACATCTTAGTTCAGGATAGCCACCATTCTCCGCCATAGGTGCCAAAAACTGCTGGACCACATCGTACGTCTGCCTAGCGAGTTCCCTCGTCGGGCAGACTATCAACCCCAACGGCCCTTCCCCAGGCCCAACAGGCATCATCCATTCCTCTTGTAAAGCAATCATGATCAACGGGAGGACGAAAACGAGCGTCTTCCCGGAACCCGTTGAGCTAATCCCAATCATATCCCTTCCGGACAAGACAACAGGAAGCCCCTGCAGCTGAATCGGAGTGGGCCGAGAAATCCCCCTGGCCTTCAGCACCTCGAGAGTTGGATCGGGGAACTTCATGTCTCTGAAGTTACTTACCGGTGGAGGGATCTCTTCTCCATCCACTACAATGTGCCATTGTTTCCGAATGGCATCGCGATCCTCGCTGGGCATTCTCCGGTAACGAAGCGGGGGTTTCCATCCGGTCGGCAGCGGCTCGGTATAGGTGATTCCCTTGGCCAGTTCGCTGACGGACATTAGGGGTTTTCTGGCTGATGATAACAAGTCTTGTACGATCTCGATTTCTTGTTGAACGAGCTGCTCTGCCCGAGTGATTGCGGGTTGCTTGCGCTTGAGCTGCGTTGCTTGAACAAGAAGACTTGGTGGTGGTTTTGATTCAGCAGCCGGTGGTTTATTGGCAGACGAAGACGGCGGCGAGTCGTCGTCGTCGAGGGTTTCATCTCCCAAAGCACAACTACTACCAGTATCCCTAATCGGCTTTCCCTCCCGCTGATGTCGAAGAAGGGTTTTTTTCGCCTCCAGAGCTCGGCGCTTTGCGACGGGGACGTACTCCACATACTCATCCTCCTCCAATTCCATCGTCATGGTGTCGATTTCCCTTCTGCACAGAATCAAAAGCGGCAACGAAGAAGTCCGATTGAAGAAGCGAAAATCTGCAGCGGACCAGAGAAAACAAACGAGCGTAGGGAATGGCGTCAAATCAAAATCGAAACATATATATAGGGAGTGCCTCACTCTGTCAGTTTTGGGGCCGGTTAGTTAGGCCCACTAGAAGATAAAGGGAAACGTATAATCCATTTTCCTAATCCGAAACGGTTATTACTTATATAAATGGCCCAACTCATAATAGTAGTGGAGCCAGGGGGGACAAACGGTTGTTTGATCAACGATTTCTATTGTTTCTCCGGAGATCTGAATGGATCGGGTTTCGAGTATTTATTGTTATCCATAGGTCTAGGCGGATAGTTCAGATCTCTTATCCTAACACTAACCAAAGTATTTCGACTTTTACGCGTAGCCATATCCACACAAGAATCGTGTAGAAAATTAAAACCATGACCACACTCGATCGGATTTCTTATCCATGATTATCGTAGATAATAATTTTTCTTCGTAACTTTAATTAATATGTTAGCAATTAATACTGACATTATATAAGTGAAAAGGTATATAACTACATCACTAAGTAAATGAAAATTAGTTGAAGAGAACACAATTGCATGAAAATATTATATATCATACAATCATATACATCCATTACCCTACCCACAATGTTCGGATTAGATATTTGAGAATACCCAACCTAAAAAATTTTTGGGTTCTGGATTTACCTTATCAAATTAGGTCGGATACCGATAGTGTGGATATTTTTGTAGTCCTTACTCCCATGTCTACTTTTTCTTGAACTAATAAAACATTTCTTGAAAGAAGTACAATAAAAAGTACAAGAGCGGGCTATGAGATGATAACCGACTTTTTTTATAAACAAAAACTTTGAAGAAACACACTTTGGGCAATTGACCGGGCTGCCAAAAAGGAGATACAGCAAAGTCTCATATGTGATTTGAATTTATAACATATGATCTGTTTGACTATATTTTATTTGTCATAAGTGTAATTATAATCGTGTAGTCCTTTTCCCAAAATTTCCAAAGCCTAAAACTTAATCCATGAACTACCCCTTATCCCAATCATATTCTAGCACATGATTTTATCATGAGAAGTTTAGTAACGTTTCTGATTCTTCTCTTCTATAGGATTTTTTTAGAATGATTATCATTGTGTTAAAAACAAAGAGTTATTTTTTGGATTAAAATGAACCGATGAATTAGCTGAGTTGATGGTTGAGATAGAATTCAATCTATCATATCCATGAGTATATTTGCTCCTCAAAGTTGTATTGATTTTACTAGTTGTAACTCCAAGTGTTGAGAGAGCTTTTTTAGCTTTGGGTTACTATTACATCAAGAACAAGGTTTATAATCGAATGGGCAATTAGTTCGCGAATTATTGTTTAGTATAATATATTGAAAAAATTTGTTGAGTAATGTAAACAATAAATGTATCTAATTTTTTTTTCTTCAAAATATGGTAATACGTGGTGGACTTTTGTTATAACTTGTACTAGACACTAGTAGGATATATTTATTTAAGATTTCTTCTTAATTTTAAATTGTTAATTTAATGGGTCCTTAAGTTTCTGAAGACAACGAAGTCAATCGACGCGAATTCTATGGTGCGGTGATGGCGCCCGTGCCGGCATTATATCTGGCCGGTTCAAGTTGGTCAGAATTGATTCCAGACATTGGTCTTGGTTTGATTAGATAATAAACACATAAAATAAAAATAAATTGAAAACAAAAAATTCCTCTCGCCTTTCACGATTCCCTTTCCCGATTTACTTCTCTTCTCCCTCGGAAAATCCCAATTCTGAATCTCTCTCTGCCAATCCAAGTCATTACCACGATCACCGCCGCCGTTGCTGGTGGCCACCAATCGCCACCATCGTATTGCTGTCATCAATCGAAGTTAAGGGGAAAATGGGAACACTCAATAATGGAGGGGCCAAAACCCCACATGGCGATGAGAGCTATAAGCTGCTTAAGACCATCTCCATCCCATTGCTTATACCTATTGCTTATTTAGTGGGATCTTAGGTGGCACCACTTTTAAGCAATTGCAAGGATGTGGGGTGATTTCTTATTTAACAAAATTGTTAAATAAGAAATTCATCTTGCAATGCCACCTAGGATATCTTTTGTCTTTCAATTACTTTTTCTTTCTTTGTTATGTGGTAAGAAATTGTATGGGTTCACTATTGGCAATTGCTTATTGATTTTAGGGATGTAGGAGTTTGAAAATTATTGAATGAGATTTTTGCTTGATTGGTAATATGGTGATAAGGGCCCACTTTAGAAATTGTTTATTAATTGCAGGGATGGAGATGGTCTAAGAAGCCGAGCGAAAGAACTCAAAGGAAGCCGGCCGTAAGCCCCAGCCAATCCTCGTAAACTTTGAACCTTTTTTCTTCAAGTCTGCTAGACAAGGAAGAAACAGAGCAAGGATTGGAGCGGAAGAGGATGAAGAAGTACATCAAAGTAGCGATTCCCCTGTTTCTTTTACTGGGTACTCTGTTTTTCTTCTTGGGTTTCCTTGTTTTCAGGTTCTGATTCTTCTTCTTCTTCCTCCATTTCTCTAGCTCTTCATCTCGAATGCTTGTTCTTTTCGATCATTTTGCTTGAAAAACATAACCCAAATCCTTTTTTAGGCATAGTGATCGGAAGCATCGTGGAGAAGTAGCAGACAATCATGCTTTTCTTCCACCGAGAGGATGGAACTCATACGTTCCTTCTATTGGACAATCTCAGAACAAGACTTCTTACAAAGTGCCGAGATTGTCTCTCGTCGTCTCCTCCCCCATGGATACGAGGTATCACTAGCTCAAAAAAAAAAAAAAATAAACAAACCATGCTTCTGTAACATACAAAATGGTAGCTTTTGCTAAGATCATGATCTTGGCCTCTGTAGTACGTGGTAGTGGATTACCTCTGGTATAGAAGAACGGCACCAGGAGCTTCCACAAACTCCCGTGGCTTCGATGTGATCGACGAATGGGGGAGAGTATCCCCTGTTTTTTTTTCTTCCATAGTTGTTGATTGAACTGATCAAGATCCACATCAAAGAGAAAGATCGGTGGATGACTTGATTTCGAGGAGTGATGAAGTTTAACAGATCGTTCTAGAGAAGGAACAGTTTATAGGGCTCATTCGAGAAACCTATCAAAGTTCAAGGATCAAAGTTTTAGCTCTAATAGAGCTCCGGATTAAGCTCTATCGAGGAATTGGGGATTAGGGATCAACTAGGGATTGATCCGGGAAGTTGGGGGATTGAGGATAGAAGAATTTAGGGGATTGGAATGAGAAGAGAGGTGGGGTGGGGGCTGCTGCCGTTCGGCAGCTTGAGAGAGGGAGAGGGAAGGCTCGGCGGCCACTAGAGAGAAGAGAGGAAGAGCAATTAGGATTTAGGTTTATTCTTGCTTGCCATTACCTACGTAAAACAATAGTTTAAATACTAAAACACAATTACCGACTAACTACCCCAACTTATTAATTCCCCAACTATTCCCCAATAACCAAAATAATCCCGAACTAAATAATTCAAACCGACATAAACCCCAAATAAATAAAACGTCTGTCATTCCCGCTCTCTTCAAAACAACCTTGTCCTCAAGGTTGATAGCCTTCTCCTGCATCTTCACCTTCCCTTGCCTCATCCTCCGCCTCGTCTTCCCACCTTCCGACCAGCATCATCAAGTCCGGACGTGCACACTTGTGACCGATCGTGAACCTCTCGTCGCAGTTAAAGCACTTCCCTTCCTGCCTCTTCTGCTGGATCTCTGCCGGGGATAGTCACACAAACCCCTTCGGTGGCGGTCGCGCCCTACCCTTTGCCACCGCTCCTGGCGCTTGCACCGCCGCGGATCCCCCAGCTCCAGCCGTGGCTCCTGCCACTCCTCCTCCTCCACTGCCGACCCCACTACTGCTCCCTGCACCACTAGCCCTCGGATAGCGCCCTATGGTGCTCCTCCAACTCGCAAGCTCCTCTTCCTTGTACCCTGCAAGACGAAAAGCATATTCAAGGAATCCGGTTCAAAGACCCGGATAGCAGCAGCAATCTCCGGCTTCAGGCCTGCCATACACAGCCCCACCAGTGTCTCTTCTGGGACCCCATGGCATTGATTGCCCAGTTTGAAGAACTCCGCACGGTAATCCGCTACTGAGCCGGTCTGCTTAAGCTTGGCCAACTGTTCCGGCGCCCATCCCTCGGATTTACCGAACTGGTAACGTAGCTCCTCCTGAAACAGCGGCCATGTGATCAAGGTTCCCACCGCCCCATACGATTTCTCCATCCATTCCCACCACTGCAGAGCTTCTCCTTCTAAATAGAAGGACGCCAGATGCGCCTTCCTCTCCTCCGGTATGGGGTGGTTTTCTGAACCACCTCTCTGCTGCATACAACCACAACCCGGCATCCTCCTGACCGTTGAATTTGGGAAACTCGATGGTCGGGGGCTTGGCCCTAAAGACCATCCCATCAGTTCCATCATAGGCAGGGTGATATGAACCATACCTGTCATAACCCGGATCACCCGGCTGGTTCTGGTAGAGCGCAGATCCTCTTCCTCGCCCAAAACTGCCCGCGGCACCTCTCCCCATCGGACCCGTCACATTCCCCGCTCCATACGACCCTTGCCACATATTCGGGTCCATGCTGGCCGATCTAACCAACCCCGACCCGAATCGGTTCGGTCCACTTCTGGGTTGGCCCTGTTCAACTCGCCCTGGTTCGCCCCGCCCGGTTCCGCCCCAGCCTGGGTCGGTCAGCCCATGCTCGGCTCGGTGGTTTGACCCGCCTCCTCGGCCCGAACCGCACCCGCCCGGCCCGAACCGCTTCTCCTGCCATGGCCCACTCCGCGCGGCTCGGCCCCCTGTTTGGCCTGGGCCCAAGTAATCCTCAGCACCAGCCGGGTCGGCCCACGATGCAGTCTGGCCCACCAAGCTGAGCTCCTCCTCGACCTGCTCCGGGTCCATGTTCAGCCACCCCAGCCCCCTGGGCTCGTGATAAGAGCCCACAGTATCAGCCCAACCCATTGGCCTAGGCAGCCCATACCCAGTCGGTTGGGCCCCGTTGTCATACCCTGGCATCTTGGCCTTGCCCTTGCGGGCCGCCAACTCCTGGGCCGTCGGTGTCGGTAGCAGCCCAGGTCCGCCGCTGCGTCCTTGCTGACTAGGGCCACTCGCTCGCTTGTGCCAGCTAGGTTGCCCCCGCCGCCCGCGGTCACCACCTCAGCCGCCTCTACCACCACGCCTGCCGCCGCCGCAGGCGCTTCCGCCACCACCACCGCTCCCTTCCGCGCGCCGTCCGCCGCGGCGCTCGCCTCTGCGCCCCCGCCCGCCGACGATTCTCCCGGCCCGCTCCGGCTACCGCCCCCTGCCCCGCCACCGCTGCTGTTCTTTGGCTCGGTGGTGTGCGCGGCGGCCAGCGCCTCCACGACCCTCTGCACCTCGTCGAACCGCTTCCAAACTCTCCGGGACTCCTCCTGTATGCGCCGCTGCTCGCCTTGTTCGCGCCGGATAGCCCGCCATTCCTCGCGCTCCTTCTCGAACTCAGCTACCATGCGATTCACGGTGGTTTGGATCAGCTCCAGCTTCTCTGTCTCGTCCACCAGTTCCCCGTCCAGCGGATCGGAGACCCCATGACCGCCGTCGCCAGCCTCCGGCAGCCCGGTCGAGGCCGTGATCGAGGCTTGCTCCTGCGCCGCCGCCTTGGCGGCCTTCTCAGCGGCTTGCATCGATTTCGTTGATACCATTGCGCTCGTCGTTCTTTGTTCTTGCTTCGATTATGGACTTAGAAGTTAGAACTGTCTATGTTGTGTTTTTTTCTGGGAGTTCAGGGACTTTGTTGATGCTGAGATGATTGGTGGCTCTGGCTCTTGGCAAGTCATGGCCTGACTTGGACATGTTGCCCTTGGGATGGCTTACCAATCCAGGTCGAACCCAAAACAAAAATCCCTCTTCCATTTCTGGATTTCGATTACTTAACTCGCAAGTAACGTTTTTCGCGGCCTTTTTTCAGACTCGAATGATGGACCACATAAACCATCTAGCATCTAGGCTCACTCTAGATGAGCAGAGGACTCAGGTAGGTCAGTTTTCATAATCACTCATGACATAGCTTGGTTGAGTAGTGAAGAAACAATCTGTAATTTATGTGGCTCTTCTGAATTCTGATCAAAAGATGACACTATGGTCCATGGCCAAGTCCCCTCTAATGTTTGGAGGAGACGTTCGTAAGCTCTACGAGAATGCAACATTCGACATCATCACCAATCCCACATTGTTGGAAATAAACCACTTCAGCTCCAACAACTCAGAGGTGAGTAGGCACGTTTCATTGTTTGTTTTTGCCGTAACAGAAACCAGACCCGTTTCAACCCATTCTTCAATTTGCAGGTTCATCTTGCTAGTGGCGACGAAACCAGAGCATGGATCGCGAGTGGAAGAGCAGGTTTGGATCCAAATCTGAAGCTCTGTTATCTTCCCCTTACCACAATGTGCTTATGTTTGTTTTTAAAGAGTCGTTAAAACTATGTGTTGTTGAGTCATTTTTTTCCCAGCTAGGAGATATACCTAGCTTTCTCAACCTTAACAACACACGGGCGATGGTGTCAACAGCTATGTCGGACATAGCCACAGCTCTTCC
This sequence comes from Linum trigynum, assembly GCA_964030455.1. Lineage (NCBI taxonomy): Eukaryota > Viridiplantae > Streptophyta > Magnoliopsida > Malpighiales > Linaceae > Linum > Linum trigynum. Next base: position 12,904,132 of record OZ034814.1, read on the forward strand.
ATGGAAGAGGGTGGTGCGATGATGTCGAGGAAAAGAAGTTTGGAGCGGGAGAAATATGGGTGTTATGAATCGCACGTTGTCTATGGCAGTGGAAGCTCATGGCTCTGCTCTTTTTGTTCTTAATTGTAGCTGAAAAGTGGGAATTTACATGCAAAGTTTATCATTACAATCCTAACCTAACACTTAGGCCGCGTTTAGTATCGATTTGTTGCAGTTGTGGTTGTAGTGGTGTTGTGTAAACAGATGTACAACCACAACAGGAAGAAAAAAAAAACAGAAAACACAAACCTGTTTAGTTGATAATCTGAAAAATAATGAAAGCAGACAACAAGAAACAAAAACGCGTTCAATTACTACTATTAGAATAAAAACCAGAAAAGAGAGGAGGCGGCAGCGGGGGGAAAGGATTCGAAGTCGGCGACGGGAATCGAGAGGAGGAGGCGGCAGGGGTTGCGAGGTCAGGCGACAGGGGAAAGGGAGGCGGCGGGGGCAAAGGGACGAAATCGACGAGGAGGGGGAGATGGACGATATCGGCGGCCTGGGTCTCGAGAGGAAGAAGTTGAGAGAGGGAGAGAGCTATTGGGCGGCGGGTTTGGGAGAAAATGAGGGTAGGGTTGGCCGACTAGGGTTTGGAGGCGGGTTTGGGAGTTAAAAAAAAGAGAAATTTTTTGCTTTAGGTGGGATTCGAAGTGAGGGTTGTTTTAATGAAAACAAACTGGAATCCCGTGTAAAACAGGTACAAGAATCAAATCCAAAGCAATAAATTGTTGTTTCTCAAATTTGGGCCCTGTTGTGCAAATCTGATACACAACAAAAAATAGAAACCCAACTAAACATATTTTTTTTCTTGGTTTCTCCAATCTTGAAAAACACAACAGAAAACAAAAATAGACAAGAATACTAAACGGGGCCTTAGATAAAGAGGTTCTCCATTAGAATGTACTCAATTTTAAATTTCCAACCTTCTGAGTAAATTTAGGAAGGATATTTTTGTCATTTTAATTAAAATCCAAAACAGTTTGTTAATTATACAAATGGAAAAAGTTTGGGTTAATACCTTATTTTCGCCGAACTATAACCATATAATCAGCATTGGTCAGTGGTTTCAGAAATTCCCACCTGACCTCAACTATACACTATACATACTCAATTGGCCCGACTCATGGTTTGGCCGTCAATTTGAACGGTCAACACCGTTGACCGTTAGTCAACGGTCCAGGTCATTGCCATATCAGCACAAAACCAAAAAAAATTCAAAATTCAAAATATTTTATTGTTTTTTATCTAATTAATAAGATAATAAATAATGGAAAAAATAAAATAATTTCGGAACCCACCCCACTATCATCTCCCTACCTTTCTTCTTCCATGTATCTCTGTTTCCACCATTACCAAGAACAGAGTGAATGAGCTCAATCCAAAATCCTCAAAGTCACATTGTCTTCTCTCCAAAACCCCTTCGAAATCGGCGGCGGCGGCAGCTCCCGTGAGGCGGCAACTCCATTATCTGTAATCTCCCCCTTTCAGCCTACCAATATGTTCCCCTTCCCCTGCAAACAAGATTCTCGGCCTCAGATTTAGGATTCGGGATTGGGGCTCGGTCTGAGTGATTGTGGGTTATGGGTTGGTGGCCGAGATGGAGGGTTGCCGATAGACTCGCGACCACTGTTGGGAAGGAAGAAGCTGGGTTCGAGCGATGATGCCACTGAAATAGGTGAAGAGGAAAGCCTGGATTTTGATGGTTCTCGTTGTGGCCAAGCTGCGACAAGAAGATAGCAACGGAGCTTCCATCTCCGCCGAGCGCCTCTCTCATTTGCCTCTTCTGCCACCGACTGAAACCAGAAAGAGAATCGAAATGTCTGAAATGGGCAAGAAGAAGAAGAAGAACAAGAAGCAGGGGAAGGGAAGAAAGACCCAAGAAGAGACTTTTGGTTATATGGGTTTTTGCAATTGGGGTTAGTATTGCAGTTGGGTATGTTAGAGAGAGGGTTGGGAAAGGGATCGTCGGGGAAGGAAGGTTGGGTGAGGTATGGGGATGTGTGGGCCGAGTGAGGAGAGAGAATGAAGATTTTTATTTTATTAAATTATTAAATTTTTATTTTTCACATGGCATCCACGTTAGAGTGGCATGCTGATTCACTAACGGTACCGTCTAATTTGATGGAAATTCACGAGTCAGGCCTATTGAATATATATGCTGCATAGTTGAAACCATGATGTTAATTTCTGAAATCACGAGCCAACATTTTTTTATGGTCATAGTTCGGGTCAGAATAATATATTAACCCAAAAAGATTTCGGTCAGATATTTTGCTCAAACCAATTATTATATTATTATTTCTAGTCAGGAAAGATTAGTTGAGGGTTGTGACTCTCTATGTAGGAATAGTTTCTTATTTAATTTTTTATTATTATAAGGTTAAGTGTTTGAGATAAAGTCTTATATATATCTTTGCTAATTAACTAATTCTTAATAACTTAACAAATCAAATACTTTTTTATTATAATTTTGGATTGGAGGTTTTCAATAACACATATACAAAATAAAAAATTCAAACGCGTTAATGAGAATTGTTTTTTTATAGTTAATGAGAATTGTTAATGACAAGGATTATAATTATCAATATCAATGATTTTTAATTAATTATTAGTTTATTCCTCAACTCTTCTTTTGGGTATTGGTTTTCTCTCAGAGTAATAAAATGTAGATCACAATCTCCATATAAAGACTAGAATTTCAAAGTTTAAATCCAATAGCTAGATAATTTCTTTCCTAGGTTTTTTTCGGGAAACGATAAAACATATGAGATCATACCACCTTACATCTAGGTTTGTAATGTATAATTTTTTTACCATAGCGGCAAATTGGCAACTCCGTTTTCTTTCCTTTTTTGTAATTTTTTTTCTCCATAACTTCACTTGATTTTGATCAAATATTGATGAGAGAATTAGTGTGATGATAATGCTTATCAAAACATCCTTTGACACAAACATATTATTTTTCATATTATTACTGCTTCAGTATTATATTGAGTTTTAGTTTAATTCATACTATTATTGAGTACTACATTTATTGATTCTACATCTCGAAAATATATTCACCTTTGAGAATTATCTTTTTGAAAAAACAGTGTTCAGCTTGCACATATCTCAAGAGCTATAGTTAAGGGGACAAAATTTTGGTGTGTAACCTTTATAGTTACAGCTTGCACATTTCTCAAGAGATATAGTTAAGGGGTTTTCAATTTCTCCCAAATTTTGGCGAACTATATCTCATTTGTTTCAACACTGATTTATAATGGGTTAGAAAAATCATATTTATTGGAACTTGCCAAAGAAAAATTGAAGAAGGCTATGATGAGTAATTTTATAAGAATTATACAACCACGTCAAAGAAAATAGTAGTTAGGTAACAATCTACATCTACTCTTCTATTGTTTTTAACTTCAACTTCATTCATTAGAAAGAAAATAGCGTACCCACTTAACCATAAACTTTTCAATCAAATGATATATTCAATTGTTGTTATTTATAGATCCACGATTATTTGTGAGTTGTAGTCAACATTTGTTTAGTCTAACTTTATTGTTCTGTATCGCATGAAGTTAGATTTTATGGAATGTATATTGAGAAACTACTCAAAGATTGTGACAAAATGAGAGAACATTCACCTTCTCATTTCATACAAAGCGAGAGCATGAAGTTAAATCTTTAGTCAAGCTCACTTATTACAACATTATGAACCCCATAAGTGGGTACACAGTTTTGTAGAAAATAAATGACGAAGAAGAAACATCTCAGACAAAGTTAATGACATGTACGAGTAAATTTAAATTCTTGGAAATAGAGTTTCACAATTAAAAAAATGTTGCCACTAATTTTTACATTCAGTAAAATGCAGGAGAAGAAGGAAGAGTATGTTAATAGCAGAGGTAGTTAATTCAGTGATGGTAATAACATCATTATTGAGATAAAGAAAGAGATTATTGATGGTGGATGTAGAAATATCCATGATGAAAGAAAATAACGAATGGTTGATAATATTTATGATTTGTATAAGGTGAAATTCTACTACCGTGAATAGATGTTTCACATTTATGTACATTTTACCATTAAAATTAGGTTTTAATAAAATGCAGGAGAAGGAAAAGACTATTGATGGTGAATATAAATTTTCATTAATAAATATGAAATGGTGTGGAGAAGATGCTTTTGATGCCGGAGCAATCAAAAAGAAATCCAAAAGGAAATTCGCAGTAATTTTTAACAACAAAGAGTAAATTGAAGTGTGTTTTGGTTGCTAGCATGAGTTGTGTTGTTTACTTTTGATAATGAATTTTATCCATGAATGATCAAGATGTAGTAAAGATTTATATTATTTTTTTATATTTTTAGTTATTGAATAATTTGAATTCTTTTATGGTACCAAATAAATTATTCTGGCAATTATATTAATGTTTATAATATTTATCCGACCAAAGGGCGGGCCAAACTCTAGTACCATTAAAATTAGGTTTTAATGAAATGCAGGAGAAGAAGGAAAAAACTATTGATGGTGAATATAAATTTTCATTAATAAATATGAAATGGTGTGGAGAAGATGCTTTTGATGCCGGAGCAATAAAAAAAATACAAAAGGAAATTCACAGTAATTTTTAACAACAAAGAGTAAATTGAAGTGTGTTTTGGTTACTAGCATGAGTTGTGTTGTTTACTTTTGATAAAGAATTTTATCCATGGATGATCAAGATGTAGTAAAAATTTATATTATTTTTTTATATTTTTAGTTATTGAATAATTTGAATTCTTTTATGGTACCTGTTTGAGCCTCGACGCCTCGCCAACACGTCCACGTCTACTTTGCCTGGCGTCAGCCTATACACACGAGCACGGAGGGGGGCGCCTGGGCTCGTTAGCCCTCCGACGATCAAGTCAGTCTCTTCCTAGAAAGAGAAGTGCTTAGAGAAAGAGGTTTTGTAGAGAGTCCAACCTGTGTAAATGCTACCAACTGCCCTTATTTATACTCACCGAGCTCAAGGTGGATCTCCTCCACGTCACCGTCACATTAAATGCTTTGTACTTACCCTCCTATCATAAGCCTCAACCACCTTGTCAGGCTTCTGAGGACTGGCAAGCGCCTACAGGCGGGGGACCACTTGCCAGCGTGGACTTCTTTGGCCCTTAGCGCTTTGTCTCCGTACCTATGCTGCCTGGTATGAAGTGGGCTTTGCGAGCTTCTTCTCCTGGCCCACTACATAGGGCTAGCTTCAACTGAATGGGCTCTCTCTTGGGCCCTCTTTTGGGCCCCTTTAGTGGTACCCCCAACAATTGCCCCCAGTTAGGCGCTCATGGCCCCTCAGTTGAGTGCCTAACTAACCCCTCGGTCAGGGAGCTTCACATGCGTCACAACCTCTCGATGGGCGCAAGTTACCCCTCTAAGTATAGCTCTCTGACGCCCGCATCCTTGTAATCATCCAATGTTCGTCCCGCGTCCGGGTGCCCGTTCGTGTGACTGAATCTTCTTAGGTTCATGCCCCCTTTTCGAAAGGCGCCCTACATTCTGAATTCTAACGGGCGCCTTCTTTGCGGTTATGACCTGGGTCGCGCTATGGGATTGACGCCTGATCAGGGCGCCTGGGTGCCCCCCTCACGGGCGGGAATTTGAGCCTTTACTTTACGATATTCTTTAAATTCCAATTTCGAAATTTGAAAATCAAAATTTGAAATTCAAAAAACGTGGGAAGCTCAATGGTCCGCCCGTGATTTGGTGACACGTGGCAGGTGGCGTGATCTTCGATACGCGCCCTTCCTCCCTTTCAATACCCCCAGCCTCGCTTCTCTTTCACTTTCCTCAATTCACTCTCTCTCTACATCTTCTCTCTCCCTTCTCTCTAGATTTGCTCTGCCCTCTCTCTACTTTGAAGCTCTCCGCCGTCGACCTTTTCTTACCCACTTCGCAATCAAATGGCTTCTCCTCAAGACCAAACTTCCGATGCGGGCGCCTCCGAGGCTGGCGCCTCACCCAACCACTCATCTGGCAATGAAGCGGGCGCCACCCCCCTCGCCCTGCACACTCTGGTGCAGGCGCCTCCAACTGCCCCTCTGTTTCTGGTAAGTGCCCTGTCGTGGACTTCTAACTCTTCTTGTAGTTTTTATTTTATTTTAGGCATGAGCGAGATTCTTACCCCAACTTGAAATTGTACGTCTGGTTCGTTTTTGGTTTAGAAAGGACGCCTGAATCTGCGGGAGGAGCGAGCGCCTCCACTTTGGGTTACATGCCTGCTGATGGTTCTTATAAGATCACTACTTGGGAGAAGGCGTTCCCTCTTGATCATTTGCCCACCGATACCACCGGCCTATCATTCGAGGAGGCTGGCCCGGAACATCAATCGACAGTGACCCTGGCGCGAGTGCATGAATTGGTGACCAGCCTTCAGCTCCCGCGTGACTGGTGATACGCGCCTCCGTCACCCATCTCTAGGGTTGGTGTGTGCGGACCCAAATGGATAGGAGTTTACCAAGAATACTTTAGGTTTGGGTTGCGCTTTCCCATAAACCCCATCCTGGAAGGGATTCTGACGATGTGCGAGTGCCCGTTGGGGCGCCTATCACCCTCAGTGATGGTGGTGGTGACGTTGTTTAAGTTGAAGTGCCAGGTGCACAACGTGAGACCCACCTTCAACCTTTTCAGGTGGTTTTTCAGCATGGCGCCACTTAACAACTGCCTCTCCCTGCAGAAGCGCTCCAAACTCCCATATCACTTCGTGGTTAGGTGCCCCAAGCTGGGGCGTAGTTTGTTCAACATATTTTTCTTTGTGAAAGCCTACCAAGACTCCTCTTCGAAAGTGGGGGCGCCTTTGTGAGGCGCTGGGCAGCATTGAGGGCTTCAACTCGAAGGTCCATCTCTCGTCCGACGATACTAGAGGCGACCAGCTTATTAGCACGCACCCGATAAACCTTCGCATCACTGAGAATCGAATTAGAGTATTGGAGGAATTTTACAACTATGGTGTGTGGGCGCCTCTCAGTAGCTACTTTGGCTCCCCTTTGTGCACTCTGTGTTAATCTTTTGCATTTGTATTTGCAGGATCGAACTTCAGTTCCATCGGTAAGCTGATCAAGAGCCGGCTGGCCATGATGGCGGCCGGGGCGCCTGCTACCGCTGGTGCCACTAGTACTCAGGCGCCCACACCCCCGGCTCCCAAGAAGGGTAGGCCAGCGAATAAGGCCCCCACAAAGGCCCCGTCCAAGGCGCCTGTGTGCGCCCAGACTGCGAGTTTGGCGTCCCCCGCCCCTGAACCGGACGCTGGGGAGCCCGCCTTCGACCCCACTCCCGATGCCGGGGAGTCAGAGGAGGAGGCTCCTCCTCTAGTTAGGAGGGAAAAAATAGCGGGCTCCCCCCTTCCTCGTGGTGGGAAAAAAGCTCGCGAAAGCGACAAAGGGAAGGGCAAGTCCGCGGCCCAATGCCCTGATGAGGAGCAAGGCGCCCGCGTTCATCTAGACGAAGAGGGGCGCTTCGTTGGCCCTGATGGGCGCCCGTCTGTTCTTGAGCCGCTGCGGACTGAGGTCGGGCGCATCTCCCTCCCCTATTCTCCACTGTCCACGATAGACCGCGAGTGCGCCATGGGATTGGCAATATCTGCCGCCTAGATGTGGCAGGTGCCTTCGGATGTCAATGGAGACCACCTTTTTGCAGCGCTGGCCCAAGTGGGCACCATGGTAACTTTACAAGTTGTCATATTTCATCAAGTTTGCCTTGCATTCTTTTTATGTAGTCTTTTTATGTGTCTGACTCCTTGGTGTTGCTGGCACAAATCCTCCTTTTCGCGGAGAGAGGCGCCCGACGGTTGTTAGAGTCGAAGGAGGAGGCGTTGGCAGCCTCGAGTTCGGCGTCCGCTCTGAAGTAGGACTTGGAGACGGCGTCCAAGCGCCGCGAGCAGCTGGTGCAAGAGTGTGAAGACGCCCAGCTGAAAGCGGCCATGGAGCTGTCGCGGCAGCAGGGCGCCTTGGAGAAGTAGCGCCGCAAATGCGAGGCGAAGTTCAAAGAGGAGCAGAGGGGTTTGCTGGAGAAGGTGGCCAACCTCGAGGCCAAGAAGGAGGAGTTGTCGAAGGAGGTGGGCGCCCAAGCCAGGGAGATAGACCTTCTCAACGAGGAGAAGGGTAGGATTCGGGACGGCCAACGGGAGAGCAGGAAGGCGTTGAAAGCAGCCCGCAAGTAGATTGCGGGTCTGAAGACTTCTCTTGATACATTCGATGAGTCTGAGGCCGGCAAAAACTTGTTTGCAAACACCTGCCTCACCATCCTGGGCATCTTGAAGAAGAAGCTCGACCAAGACCATCCAGACCAGGTTTGGGATGTGTCGGAGATGGTCGAGTTTGTGATTTAAGACATGATGGTCGCTGAGGAGGAAGGTAGGGCACCCACGACACCAGCAGCAGACACGCCTCCCTCTCCTGAAGACCAGGCGCCTCCCCATCCCCAAGAGCAGGCGCCCCAGACTGCGGATGCTACTTCCGAGGCCGAATGATGCCTCTATTGTGATATGTCCTTTTTGGTTAAGTTTTATGGACAATCTTAAGTTTAAATTTCTCGACTTTTTATGCATTGGTGTTGTTTGACATTCTGCGTATATGTAGGGCGCTAGTTGTGGGCGCTTTTAGGGGCGCGTTCATCGGGCGCGTTATACCCGGTTTGTAGGGCGCGTAGCTGGGCGCTTTGACGGGTCTTAGAATGAATTGCAACTTCGCTAGGACATAGGGCGCGAGATCGGGGGCTTTAGACGTTCTAATATAATTGTGACTAATTTCAACACAATCATTCTGAGTCATTGGGCTCAAAGTTGGGCGCTTTAACCAGTACAAAATTTGCAGACATAACATGAAGTCGTGATCGGGGCGCTAAAACACTGGGCGCTTTGGACACGATACGACGCTATTACTATGGGCGCTTTAGTCACAATACAAGCGCGCTTACACACTTGGTTACTATAAACAAACACTTACTACTATTACTGCATTGTATCATCACTGCCTGTGGTCAAGTGGAGGTGCTCGCTCCTACTGCGGCGCCATCCTGGTAAAGTCGTAAGGTTTGCGCATTCCATGTTCTTTTCACCACCTTGCCGTCAGTGTGCTCTAGCTTGAACGTTCCGGGACCTACCACCTCGCGGACTCGATATGGGCCCTTCTATTTCGGTGCCAACTTCCCCTCGCGGGCGTCCGGGCGAAAATCACGCTTGAGGACCAGGGCGCCGTTGGTAATGCCATGGGGACGCATCTTCTTGTTGTAGTATCGGGCCACCTGTCGCCTCATCTTCTCTAGGAGGATTGCCGCACCTCCCTTGTCGTTTGGTTCATAATTGACAACACGGTAACTTGGGAGGTTGACCTGAACTGGGATGACAGCCTCATTGCCGTAGGTTAAGGCGAAGGGTGTTTCCCGGGTGGCAGTCTTGTAAGTCGTGCGATGAGCCCACAACACGTTTGGCAGCTCCTCAACCCATCTACCCTTGGCGCCGACCAACCTGGTGTGCAACCCTTGAAAGAATGCTTTTGTTGGCCGCCTCGGCTTGACAGTTTGCTTGTGGGTAAGCCACCGATGAGAATCTTAACACGACACCATTGTCATCGCAAAACTCCAAAAATTTCTTGCAGTCGAACTGCTTTCCATGGTCTGTGAAAATGGACTCAGGCAAGCCAAAGCGAGTGAATATATTCTTCTTGGTGAACTTTCACACCTGGGTTTCTGTGACTGTGGCTAAAGGTTCTGCCTCGGTCTATTTGGAGAAGTAGTCAACTGTCACTATCAAATACTTCATTTGGCCTGGCGCCTTGGGGAAAGGACCCATGAGATCCATGCCCCATTGAGAGAATGGTCAGGCTCCCACATTGCCTGGCATGGGCGCCGCCGGGATGTGAATGTCATTGGTGGCAAGCATCCACATGTGCCTTTGCATCCCTTCTCATCGTTGGCTAGTAAAATCATTGCCTTAACAGCGTTTTCTCCAAACTTCTCGCCCCCCGCGTGCATGCCGCACGTTCCGCTATGGACCTCCTCGATTTCCCCCTGCTCTCCTCTTCGTCCAAACACCGCAAGTATGTTCCCTCATGGGATCTTTTGTACAACTTACCCTCGATTATGGCACATCGTGCTTTCGTCGGAGTCGCCAAGCTTCTTTGGGATCATCAGGCACCACACCCTAGGTAAAAAACTACTCAATTGGGGTCATCCAACCGATGGCGCCGCCCGCGCCGTAAAGGGCGGTGATCAGTTGTTCTTGGGGTGCCTTCGTGGCGACTATGACTTTCCTATCCTCCGCGAAGTCCACCAGTGTTTCTAGCTTAGACAAGGATTCTACATGGGCGTTCTCCTCGCGTGGGACGTGAACAAAACAGACCTTGCTGAACCAGGCTCCCGCCTCTCGTACTTTTCGCACATACCATTCAAGCGCCTCTTGACTCACTTCTCTGTCACCCCAGGAATTGGCCAAGTGAAACAACTTCCTAAAGCGTGGTATAACGGGTTTAGGTTTAATTATCAACCCGGGTCCTAGATTTGATGACTACTCAGTGAATTCTTGTTATCTAGCAATGAAACTTTAATGCAAGTCTAAACTAACAAACTAACAAGCAAGTAAACTGTTGTATTCAGGTTAAGAGAGGTCACCCGGATATGGTTCCCCCTAGACTGCAGTTAAGCCGGATTGCAATTACCAAGTTCAGTTTCTATGATGGTTATACTTCGGAAGGTTCTCAAACAGCCTAAAGTCTCGACTAAAGGTCTTCAGACCCTCTCAATCTGAGTCTCTAGCGGGCGACTAACCTCCACCGGAGTAAACAGATTGAGGCCTTAACAAACAAAACCTCCACTACCGGAGTGAATCCGTTACAGAATAGTGAGTTGGCTCCTCGACTAAAGTCACCAACTCGCTACCTTCAATCAAGGATGCTCTATCAACCTAGGCAGATATTCTCATTCTAGGTTAAAGCATAAACAACAGGAATTTGATCAGGATTCAAGTCATTCAATCATTCAAACCTCAATCGAATATAATCAAATCATAGAATCAGTACTTGGGTTCATACAATCAAATCCTAACATACAAATCTAGGGTTCTCCATACCCAGATGATTGGGAGAACTACTCCATGGAGAAAGAAGCAAAAGCAGAATCAGACGCGGAATTCATACTGTGAAGGATGGATTCCTGCTTCTGGACGTTGATCGGCACTTCTCCAAGCTCAAAATGGCCTCCAATGGTGTTGAAGATCAAGCTAGGGCACTTGGAGACTCTTGTTCATCACTTTCTCTCTCTAGGAATCCCTCTGTCTCTCTAAAACTCGAATCCCCTCGACTTGTGGCTGGAAATTGGCTTAAACCCAGAAAATCCCGACTCGCACGGGCAGGCCACACGGTCGTGTGGCTCACCCAGTTGCCCGTGTGAGTCAAAACGCAGCGCATCAATTAGTTGAATTCCAGGCTTCTTACACGGCCAGGGACACACGGCCGTGCGGCCTGCCCAGCCTGGCCGTGTGAAGCCTCGCAGAATTCCACACGGCCAAACTGGTCACTTGCACGGCCGTGCGGGTTGTAGGTGTGCCCGTGCGACTTCCTTTGTGACTTGCCTCGCGCCTGATCTTCGCCCAATCGACCCGAACTCGCTCCTAAACCTTCATTCACTTGCCAGGACCTGAAATATCACAAACAAGCACAACCTAGCGTGAAATCGGTCTAAAACACGAGAAACCACATCTTAAACGGTGTAAGAACAGGGGTGAAAACATGTGTAATTAACGGTCTATCAAACTCCCCCACACTTAACCGTTTGCTTGTCCCCAAGCAAACCTAACTCAAACCAATGCAACTCTCCAGACCTCTATAGCAACAAACAACCCAGATCGTAGGTAGAGGACTTCCTAGATCATTTAGCAGCTTACGAGGTCCACCGACGCACAAGTCATCTCATAGCTTCTTCGGCGAGAACGCTAGTCTCGAGTCGGAATCATGGCAAATAGTGAACAGAGGACAAATGAATTGTGGATGAAGAGATTCTCAAAAACAGAGGATCATGGACTCACATTTTTCAAGGTGCTCTATTTTCTTCTTAAAGATGGTAGGAACCCCTTTTCTTTCTGCTTTGCTTGTTTTCTGTTATTTTTTTTTCTTTTTTTTTCTTTCAAGGGTCCCAACCTGCTCTTACCGGCCACGCCAGGAGCGGATGTCTCGATCCTCGTGCGGGGGAAAGACATGTAAGGGGGCTGGAGGTAGTAGGTAGAAATTGGGAATGAATTCCCGTCTCCCCTTACACACTTTCGCCCTATTCGCACGGGAGACGTTATTTTGAAGCACATTTTCGAGCACCTGTTAAACTCAAAACATGAAACAAGAGTCCATGACAGGCAGAGAGTCCACAAAACCACACAATTCAAGGGTCCTAAGATCACTAATTCACTCAATCAACCAACACAATATGAAGAAGAAATGAGACTTCTTAAATGCATCAACATCCTCCATAGTGCTACACTACCTCCCTAGGTTGCATATTACTATAAAGACTGTCAATTCAAAGCATACTGAGCAGGCAATTGCATGGAAACACGTACTTGGAGCCCTCAAATTTTAAAAATTTGGACAGTGGACTAGGCTCCAAGCACACAAACATATCTAATGCGGTCAAAAGATAAACATCCCCCCACACTTAAGATCGACATTGCCCTCAATGGAGAAGAGGGAAGGAAAAGGGGAATGATGTTACCGGTGTGCACAGACTACATTAGACTGGAAGCGGACCCGCCGAGTGAAGCGGACTGGGAAGGGACCAGTCTGGAACAAAGCACAGCTAAAGGGGAACAGAAGAGCTCAAACACAATATGTTAGGTCCAATGTCAGCCCAATAAGACATCATCCAAAACAAAAGAAAACAAACCAAAACCAAAGACTCAAAACACAAGAAAGAAAGTCAAACCGTGGTGGGGTTGCCTCCCCACAAGCGCTTCTTTACCGTCTTTTAGCTGGACGCCCATGGTGGATACTCAGGGAGGTGAAGGAACAGGTGCCTCTAAGAGCGGATCCACGTCGCTCTTGAGGTACAGCTTCAGGTTGTGGCCATGCACCCGACGGATGCGACCACCATCATCGGTCAGCTCGACCTGGCCATCCGGCAAGATGCAGGCGAGTGAGTACCCGGACGGCCAGGGTGGTCGTGGTGCAGGAGGTGGGACCAGCTCATAGTGGTCTCCACTCTTCTTCCGTGCAGGCTTAGCAACCTGCTGCTTCGGCCGCCACTCCTCCTTGAGCTTTTTGTTCGGAGGCGAGGCTGGATGGAGTGGCGGCAAAGGAATGATAGGAGGGTCCTGCAAAATAAAAGGTGCAGAAGGATACACGACAGGCTCGTGTACCTGATCAGAAATGGCATGTACAGGCGTGACAGCAATCATAGCACAGTGATCAAATTCAGTCACAGAAAAAGTAGCTTGTTCATTCCCAGCACGCAGGATCAGTTTACCATCATGCACATCAATAAGTGCCTTGGCGGTGGCAAGAAATGGTCTACCTAGAATCAAAGGTACATCCACATCCTCATGTATCTCAAGAATAACAAAATCAACAGGATATGTGAATGCACCGACACTGACAAGCAGATCCTCTATGATCCCCCTAGGATGCACAATGGAACGATCAACCAGCTGAATGCTCATCCTAGTAGGACTAAGTTCACCTAGGTCTAGCTTTTTGTACAACTTATATGGCATGACAGTTATGCTAGCGCCTAGGTCCGCCAAGGATTTGCCTACATGCATGCTGCCAATAGTAAGAGGGATAGTAAAACTCCCTGTATCCTTGCGCTTTTCGGGTAGCTTGTTCTGTAGGATAGCAGAACACTCCTCGCTCAGCAACACTGTCGAGAGATCCCCAAGTTTCTTCTTGTTGGTGAGGAGATCTTTCATGAACTTGGCATACTTGGGCATCTTCGACAGTGCCTCCACGAACGGTATGCTGATGTTGAGCTGCTTCAACATTGCCATAAAATTGGCAAACTCAGTCTCCAGCTTATCTTTGTGTAGGCGAGTGGGGAAGGGAAGCTGGGGTACATGCTCCTTAACCACTGGTTGTGGCTTGGGAGCAGGGGCTTCCTTCTCCACCCACACTTCTGCATCGTCGGCTGGAAGTGCTGAAGCAGGTAGTGGTTCCTCCTATCTGGCCGGGACAGGATCAGCAGATATGGTCTTACCACTCCTGGTAAAAATGGCATCCAGCTGCTGGAGCTGGTGAGGATCCCGAGGATTCGGGATAGTGGTGGCAGGCAGAGTCCCCGGTGCCCTGGTAGTGTTTTGGCGGGCCAAGATGCCCACCTGGGTCTGCAGATCTTGCAAAATGGCACCCTAGTTCCGCTGACCTGCCTACAGTGACGTGATGGCAGCCTGAGTGCTAGTCATGAATGAAGCTAGAATATTTTCCAACTTTGTCATCCGGTCATCTGGGGCAGGGGCTGCTGCTGGCTCGACAAACTGACGCTGGGGCTGTTGGAATGGTTACCCATGCCTAGGCTGGTAGGGCTGCTGCTGTGGGGCTGGCCCCTGTCGAGCCTGGAAGGGCTGCCTCTGCTGAAAACCACCTGCTGGTGCTGGGAAACTAGGTGGTTTAGTGGTGTTGCTGCTCCAGGCAAAGTTGGGATGCTGGCGCCACCCCTCATTATATGTGTTGCTGTACGGGTCGAGGCGCCGAGCATTGGCGATGAAGTCCAACTGCTCTTGGGGAGTGGTAGACTCCCTCATAGCCTGGCAGTCCTCCACTAAGTGATTCGAGCTCTCACACCACTGACATTGAGCAACTGGAGGTGTAGCCAAACCTCTGCCCGGAATAAGACTGTTGGGCTGCTTCAATGTCTGCACTAGCTCAGCTACCTGTTGCTCGAGCCCGGATCTGGTCTCCATGGCGTGCACACCACGGTCCCGGGAATGTCTGGCTCGGCTACCCTGTCCCCAAGAATGATCTCTGGCAGCCAAATTACTGATCATCTGGTTCAGCTCGGGTGGAGTCTTAGTAAGAATATCCCCTCCTGGGCATAGAGACTCAATCACCCTCTGGCTATCTGGAGAGATAGCACTGTAGAAGTTCCCCACTGTGAAAGCATCACTAAAGCCATGATGGGGACACTGCCAGAAATATCCCATGTACCGCTCCCATGCATCACGAAGTGACTCATCTGGCTCTTGGCGGAAGTGAGTGATCTCCCGCTGGATCTCTGTAGTCTTCGATGCCGGATAGTACCTGTGCACAAATTTGTCAGCCAGATCGTCCCAAGAGGTGATGGACAATGGGGGCTGGGTCTCCAACCACCTCTTAGCATTCCCCGCCAGAGAATGGGGGAAGAGATGAAGGCGGATTGCATCATCAAGAACACCATTCAGCTTGAACCCGTTGTCAGCTGCAGAAAACGGGAAAGATGCACCCTGGCCTCCTCATCCTTCAAGCCATAGAACTGGATAGAAGATGTAATGAGCTGAATCCAGCATGGCTTGATCTCGAAGTTGTTTGCTGGAATAGGCGGGTAGAGGATGACCGGGCGGATGTCAGCAATCCGCGGAGTGTAGTAGTACTCCAAGGTGGGACCCGGCGGTGGGTGATGATGATGAGCCCCATGATCCTGGGGTATGGGGTTGTTTCCCAGGACCTGATTCACCGGGGGAACCTGCTGCAGATTCCCCTGGTGTTGATTGTAGTCTCCGTCCATACCGTACTCTTCTTCAGAATCGCTACTCAGGTGGCCGTCTATGCGCTCTTCCGTAGCCAGTCTAGCTCGCTGTTGTCTCCTGAGCTGGCGACAGGTGCGGTCAATCTCTAGATTCAACGGCAGTAAACCTCCTGACTGGCTGCGGGTCATGCACTACCTGCACACACTCAAGCAAGCAAATCCGTGAAGGCACAAGTGGGACAAAGCAAACAAAGCAAAAAGAAAAGCTAAATTAACAGAAATCGCTTTTCTTCAACAACCTAGCCGTCCCCGGCAACGGCGCCAAAAACTTGACTCACTTCTACTGTCACCCCAGGAATTGGCAAAGTGAAACCACTTCCTAAAGTGTGGTATAGCGAGTTTAGGTTTAATTATCAACCCGGGTCCTAGATTTGATGACTACTTAGTGAATTCTTGTTATCTAGCAATGAAACTTTAATGCAAGTCTAAACTAACAAAGCAAGTAAACTGTTGTATTCAGGTTAAGAGAGGTCACCCGGATATGGTTCCCCCTAGACTGCAGTTAAGCCGGATTGCAATTACCAAGTTCAGTTTCTATGATGGTTATACTGCGGAAGGTTCTCAAACTCAAACAGCCTGAAGTCTCGACTAAAGGTCTTCAGACCCTCTCAATCTGAGTCTCTAGCGGGCGACTAACCTCCACCGGAGTAAACAGATTGAGGCCTTAACAAACAAAACCTCCACTACCGGAGTGAATCCGGTACAGAATAGTGAGTTGGCTCCTCGACTAAAGTCACCAACTCCCTACCTTCAATCAAGGATGCTCTATCAACCTAGGCAGATATTCTCATTCTAGGTTAAAGCAGAAACAACAGGAATTTGATCAGGATTCAAGTCATTCAATCATTCAAACCTCAATCGAATATAATCAAATCATAGAATCAGTACTTGGGCTCATACAATCAAAGCCTAACATACAAATCTAGGGTTCTCCATACCCAGATGATTGGGAGAACTACTCCATGGAGAAATAAGCAAAAGCAGAATCAGACGCAGAATTCATACTGTGAAGGATGGATTCCTGCTTCTGGACGTTGATCAGCACTTCTCCAAGCTCAAACTGGCCTCCAATGGTGTTGAAGATCAAGCTAGGGCACTTGGAGACTCTTGTTCGTCACTTTCTCTCTCTAGGAATCCCTCTGTCTCTCTAAAACTCGAATCCCCTCGACTTGTGGCTGGAAATTGGCTTAAAACCAGAAAATCCCGACTCGCACGGGCAGGCCACACGGCTGTGTGGCTCACCCAGTTGCCCGTGTGAGTCAAAACGTAGCGCATCAATTAGTTGAATTCCAGGCTTCTTACATGGCCAGGGTCACACGGCCGTGCGGCCTGCCCAGCCTGGCCGTGTGAAGCCTCGCAGAATTCCACACGGACAAACTGGTCACTTGCACGGCCGTGCGGGTTGTGGGTGTGCCCGTGCGACTTCCTTTGTGACTTGCCTCGCGCCCGATCTTCGCCCAATCGACCCCGAACTCGCTCCTAAACCTTCATTCACTTGCCAGGACCTGAAATATCACAAACAAGCACAACCTAGCGTGAAATCGGTCTAAAACACGAGAAACCACATCTTAAACGGTGTAAAACAGGGGTGAAAACATGTGTAATTAACGGTCTATCACCTCTTCCTTTACGTCAAAGACTCCATTGAGTTGATTAACGTCAAGAGCCGAATCGGCCTTGAAAAGTATCTTGTGGACGCCCAGCTCCTTTGCCATACTGATGCCGGCAATAACTGCTTCGTATTCTGCGGCGTTGTTTGTTTTCAGGGTCGCAAATCGCAATGCGACTTCGTGCATTGCCCCCCCCCCTTGGGCTGATAATTACGATGCCTGCCCCGGCGCCGTTGTGACCGGCCGCCCCTTCGACCTGGACTTGCCAGCAGTCATCTACTCCCCGTTCGACCTCTGTTACTCCTTCCGCAACGAAGTCTGCCAGAACCTGAGCCTTTATCGCTGGTCGAGACGCATACCGAATGTCAAACTCACTTAGTTGCACCGCCCATTTGACGAGGCGCCCAGCCACATCCATTGACCCCAAGGTTGACTTCAGTGGCAGGTTAGTGAGCACTACGATGGTGTGTGCCTGGAAGTAGGACCTCAGCTTGATTGTCGCCATCACCACCGCCAACGCGGCCTTCTCGATGGGCGCATATTGCCTTTCATGTGCGACCATGGTACGACTAACATAGTACACCACCTTGTCTTCCCCGGAGGGGGCCTCCCTTGAGACAAGTACAACGCTTACTGAGATGTCTGAGACGGAAATATAGAGATACAGCGTCTCTCCAACTTTGGGCGCCGTCATGACGATCGGGGCAGCTAGAAGTTGCTTCAATTCTTCGAACGCTCCATTGCACTCAGCATTCCATTGGAAACGCACTGCCTTCTTGAGCGTTCGGAAAAAAAGGAGCGGCCTTATCAGCTGATCTTGGGATAAAGCGCCCCAGGGCCGCTAACCTTCCCGCCAAGCCTTGCACTTCTTTAGGCGTTGTTGGGGGTGTGAGTTTGAGGATAGCGTCCACCTGCCGTGGGTTGGCTTCAATGCCTCGCTTAGTGATCATGAACCCCAAAAATTTCCCTACTTCAGCGCCGAACACACATTTGAGGTGTTGAGGCGAAGCCTATGCGCCCGCATGGCCTGGAATGTTTCTCGCACGTCTTCGAAGTGATCCTCACGTCTACGACTCTTGACTATCAAGTCGTCCACATAGGCCTCCACATTACGACCGATTTGTTTGCGGAAAACGTTGTTGACCATTCTTTGATAGGTGGCACACTCATTTTTTAGTCCAAACGCCATGACCCGATAACAAAAGTTCCCGAAGAGTGTCATGAAAGCTGACTTGCTCGGTCCTCCTCCGCCATGGGGATCTGATGGTACCCGGAGAACGTCCACAAAGTTTAGCATTTCGTGATATGCCGTGGAGTCCACCAACTGATCTATGCGGGGCATCGGGTAAGCATCCGTGGGGCATGCTCTGTTAAAGCTCGTATAGTCCACGCACATTCTCCAATCTCCTGACAGTTTTGGCACGAAGACCACATTCGACAACCAAGTGACACAGGCAATTTCTTCGACCAAATTAGTGCCTAGTAGCTTGTCTACATCGACCCTAAGCGTCGCTTCCTTCTCTGGCGATAGGTTCCTGCGTTTTTGTTGCATTGGTCGCCTGTCTTCTTCGACTGCCAACTTATGTACGACTGTCTCGGGTGCGACGCCCGGCATTTCCATAGTATTCCACGCGAAAAGTTCCGCGAACTCTTTCAGAAGGGCAATCAGGCACTCTCTCATTTCACTTGGTGCCTCTGCCGATATCTTCATCTGCCTTTCCGCGCGCCCTTCGTCCAAAGCTACCAAAAGTTCTTCGTCGGCAGCTTCGGCTCTAGGCGCCTCCTCTGCCACGGTTTCCATCACATCGACCCTTGCTCCGGTACATCGCCGCTTCTGCCCTGCTTCTCTTGCGTAACGCAGGGCGCCCCGTCCCCGGGCTACTCCCACTCCTTGCAGAGCGATAAATTTCAAGTTCTGGTGACAAGTAGAGGCCACCCCATTGAACAAGGCTAGGAGGGGCCTTCCCAGCATCGCATTTTACGGTGATGGACAGTCCACTATCCCAAAGTCAATGGCGCGCGTCGCTCTTTGTTCCCCGTCGCCCAAGGTCACTGGTAGGCATACACGCCCTATCACCCTGGCGGGTGCCCCGGAAAATCCAACCAAAATTGATTCCGATGGTCTGATCAACTTAGGTGATAGTTGCATGCGGGCCACCGTGTCTTTGAATAACACGTCCATGGAACTCCCCGTGTCGACGAGCATCCTCCTTACTTTGCGCCCTGCCACCACTCCTTGTATCTCCAAGGCGTCCATGGATGGGAGCATGCACGCCTCCTCAACCGGCGGTTTGCCTCTAGCTTTCCCCTCAAGTCCACCGTTCCTGAAATGGACTCGATGGTAAGTCGTGTTCGTTCGAGCGCCTTCTCTTGGTCGAGGACATAGGCGGGAGTGGCAGCTCCGTCACTCCTCGCTCCGTGCTGGCCACACACACTCGATGCACCCTCTCTTGTGGCTTCTTGACAAAGTCATTGAGCATCCCTCTATCCGCCAAGCCTTGCAGCTTTGTTTTCAATTGGCAGCAGCCGGCCGTATGGTGTCCCACCTCCTGGTGGAAATCACAATATCGGTCCAAGTTCCGTTCATTGGGTTGTCCCCTCATGGGGCCGTATGGAGTATGTTTTCAGCGTGTCATTGTATTCTGCAAAAGCTCCCGCCCCCCTGGGCGTCGGGCGCCCTGTGTCAGCTCTTCTTGGTGAGGGGGGGGGGGGTTAATGGGTGCATATCCTGGTCTATTCGGGGGATGTGGCCTCCTTATAATCTCAACTTCCTCTCCCCTCATCCTTCACCTATCTGCCCTTATGGACGCCAAAGTTTCTTCGAGCATGATCACCTTTTGCACCTGGTGATCCAAATTTTCCGTGGATACCACGTCCCTCTTGGTAAGCGCCCTGCATAGCTCCTCGCTGGTGGTACATTCGTTCAAGCATACTCCCAATATCGATGGCTGGGCGTCTTTTACCGCCGAGGCTACTGAGAGCCACCTTTCGTAAAATTCTCTCAGGGCCTCCCCTTCCTTCTGCTTAACCTTGAAGAGGGCGCCTATGGTCAGGGAGCGGTGCTTCCTGCTAGTGAACATTGCCAAAAACATCGCCGCAAACTGCTCAAAGCAGTCGATGCGCCCCTCTTCGATTTGGTGGTACCAGTCAAGGACCACGCCCGCGAAGGTCAACGGGAATACTTTGCGCAGGGTAGCGTCTGAGCTATTGTAAAGCTGCATCTTGGTGAAGTACCCGTTTAAGTGGTCGTCCAGACCCGCCGTCCCGTCATAAGTTGGGAGAGGGGGAATGTTGGTTCCCGCGGGATCCATCAGTAGGTTCCGCGCCAGGGGCTGCCTTACGGAGCCGTGGCGTGATAGGCGCCCCATGATTCCCATGTTCCATCCATTTGTGTCTGGACTGCTGCGTTCATGTGGGCGCCATAGGCTTGGTCGCCTCAAATCCCCAGACTCACATTCTGTCTCCGCCACCCTCTCCCTTTTCTTCGAGGTTGGGCTAGGCGTCATCCATTCTCCTCTCTTCAAGGCATCAACCTCCCGTCGAAGTTCCTCGATCGCCTCATCCTGATCGTCGATGATCCTAAACAGCTCCCTTTTGGTGACCGAGGCGCCTTCCGATCCTCGAAGCATGCCATCGCTTTCTTCTCCTTCGTCCATCTCGGGCGTCAGCCCTCTAATTCTCTCAGACTGGTCTTCCGTGATCTCCTCTCCCTCTCCACTCATAGGCGCCTCCATACTCATGATTCTTGGTTATATTCCCCTTTCTGGCGCGCCAATTGTTTGAGCCTCGACGCCTCGCCAACACATCCACATCTACTTTGCCTGGCGCCTGCCTACACACACGAGCACAGAGGGGGGCGCCTGGGCCCGTTAGCCCTCCCAAGATCAAGTCAGTCTCTTCCTAGAGAGAGAAGTGCTTAGAGAAAGAGCTTTAGTGAGAGAGTCCAACCTTTGTAAATGCTACCAACTGCCCCTATTTATACTCACCGAGCTCGAGGTGGATCTCCTCCACGTCACCGTCACATTAAATGCTTTGTACTTACCCTCCTGTCAGAAGCCTCAACCACCTTGTCAGACTTCTGACGACTGGCAGGCGCCTACAGGCGGGGGACCACTTGTCAGCCTGGACTTCTTTGGCCCTTAGCGCTTTGTCTCCATGCCTATGCTGCCTAGTATGAAGTGGGCTTTGCGGGCTTCTTCTCCTGGCCCACTGCCTAGGGCTATCTTCAACTGAATGGGCTCTCTCTTGGGCCCTCTTTTGGGCCCCTTTAGTGGTACCCCCAACAGTACCAAATAAATTATTCTGGCAATTATATTAATATTTATAATATTTATCCGACCAACGGGCGGGCCAAACTCTAGTACAATTATATGTGACAACATGGAATGCAATTGATCAAACAGATTACCAGGGCACAACAAGCTAGGGATGAACATTATGTTAGTTTGGGTGGAAATCGAACGAACCGAATAAATATCAAACCAGATTATGACCTTACTACTTGATCGAACCAAATTAAATAACATTTGGTTTGGCCCGTTCAATTCGACATATCGAATTGCAAAATGTCCGCACATGTCGTAAACACAATTCAAATCAATAAACTCGAAACCAAATAGGAAATAGAAAATCTTTAAAACATAACTGACACAGTAACTACCCAAAAACATCACAAAAAGGCAATGGCAAATTGATCAGTTGCATATATGTGAAAACCGAAATCCAAATCGAAATATTTATCTGTTCGGTAACTGAACTATAGGGTAAACCAAACATGCCATTGCCAATCCTTTTAGCAAGCCTTTTACTTGAAATAGAAACTAACTGAAACTTGTTAACGAAATGAGTGTGTTTGTGCAGGTTCGGCTGCTGAGTGAGATGGTCATTTGAAAAACCTCGCTCTATTTTTTTATCGCTCTAACTTAATATATAAGATTACCTCTATGTTTTTTATAAAAAATAAAAAATTCAAAATAAATAAATAAATACAGAGCACACTCCCCAATAGAATTATTTTGCTCACTGCCAAAGTTGTTAGTATATACTAACTAATATCCAAAATATATGAACTAATATCCAAATTCGCTGATTTTATGAAATAGTACTAAAGTATGTAGATAACACATACTAGTATTCAAAACATCACAAAACTAGTATCCAACTCACATATTAGTATTTAGTCAATCAATTACCAACTAATATTCACAATAAAACCAACTAGTATTAAATATGAATACTCTTATGTGTTATCTTAGGGGTGTTCAAATGGTTACCATGGTTATAACCAAACCAAATAAGGCTAAATTCCATTAACCATGAAATACAATATCATAACCAAACCGTCCAAACTAATACAACAACCAAATTAACCAAACTAAAGTTTAATTCCTTTGGTTAATTGGTTAACCAGATTAACCAATATAAAATCACATTATCATTGACGATGAAAATTTTTCGGTTAATGCAACAATTCACAATTTATATAATGAATAAAACATAACAATCAACACGTAGTTATAGTTGATCCTTAATAAAAATACATGCAACTAAGACAATTATCTTACGATTAGTATAGAAGTATTCACCTAACAAAAATATATGACAATGGTATGGGTTAATGAATTGTTGTGTTTGTGTAAATTGACTTAGTCTCTTAGCAATTATCATAGGCTGGAAATGACCTTCCTTTCAAGTTTTCATCCATCATAATGTATGAAATTTATCTAAATTAGACGTCCATATGTTGTGGTCTACATTTTACATATACAAATATACACTATATGAACCATAAAAAAAAACACTATATGAGCAATATTGAGCTTTATATTTTATGAGTCTAAAAGGGATGAACGTTAATTCTTGAGTGGTTATGCAAAGTATTAAGTATATGTATATAATATATGTTAGATATATGACTAATTACTTAACTGGTTAATTTGGTTTGACTGGTTAGGAGTGTCTGAAACCAAACCAAACCACCTAAACCAAACAAGCTAAAAACTTTAACCAAACCAAACCAATTATCCAAATTAACCAAACCAAATTATTCAAATAGTACCGGTTAAAACGGTTACCATGGTAACCAAGTCCTTTGAACACCCATAGTTATCTAGATACTCTTATGTGTTATCTGGATACTAATTATGTGATGTATGGATACTATTCAGTGTTGTCTATATATTAGTTTGTGAATTTGGGATAATAGTTGATTCATGGTGGATATCAGTTAACAAACCTTGAATACTAGTTTGAGCTCTCTAGATACTTTAGTACTACTTCATAAAAGCAAGAGACTTGGATACTAGTTCATACATTTTGAATATCAACTAGTATCTACTAACGAATCTTAAGTTAGTAGATTAACTTTTTCGCACACTCCCACTATCGCCACGACCGAATTTACAGTGATCCTGAAGGATAGAAAGGAGAAGGAGGAGTGACAGCGCGGAACAAAGAAAAATGGAAGAGGATATCGAGTTCGAAGGATGAGGGAGATTTGTTTGGGGTGTTTTTTTTTTCTTCCTTGTTCTTGGTTTGACGGAGGACAATTAATTAATTTACACTTTTATGTTAGAAGGATTTTAATAAAATTAGAAAGACATTTAGCCGTGCAGGATTGAAAATTATCACTTTTCATCCTATTTCCTATGGATGAAGAGAAAGCCAAAACCCACCTGCTGGCCGGCGATCTGTTGCCAAATCCAACAAGCAAAGCGTTAAAAACAAAACTATACAACCGAATAGTTAAAAAAAGAGCAAACACAAATCGGCTACCAACTGTTGAAGCGTCATGCATGATGCTCTCGTGGGCCATCAATGGTCATTCAGAGCAATGCATGAACTTGCAATCAACGACAAGAAAAGAATCCATAATCCGAACGCAATCTGGAAAAAATCATTATTATATGCACCAATTCAATACAATGATGAGGGATCTTTGACTAAGGTCAGTAGTGGACAGAGGGAATATACCATGTAAGCCCAATATTCTTCATAAGAACTACTCTCTGAATCATCACCCAGCTCTGCACCATGAACCCTCATGAAACTCTATCAGTCCCTCGCCTCGACTCAATCCTCTAATTCACAATTTTGATCTTCGTCGAGCTTAGAAGTGACGATTACGAGGCAACTTGTCGGGGTGTGATGATTTCAGAGCACGTTGTTGATCAGGATAGAGATGTTTCTCTCACCGGCGGTTTGTTCTTCTTAGTGATAGCAATTTTGGGGACGAGATGGAATTCGACGACATATGGGAGAAAATAGAAGGTTAGATGTTGATAGAAGGAAGTTGTGTAAAATATATATAATGAATTTTTTCACGTTAATCAGTTTAAACTTATTTGACCCCTAATTCTTAACTCACTTCCTCATCCGGACCAATGCTTGAAACCAGATCAACAACATTATAGTGGTACCGATGTGAGTTAGAAGTTGATAGTTGGAGGACCATTATAATAGTAGTGCTACACAACAAATTAAGCTAGCAAATGATGGGAATTCTATTCAGTTTACATATGTAATTAACATAAAATTTTATTTTATCGTTGAAGGGTATACTAATCATGAATGCCTTGATAGACAATAATGGACCTCCCTTTTGCTAATCAACCTTTCTTTGAATAGTTTTTTTAAATACAAAAGTTAGATTGCTTATTGGACAGACACGAATATAATTGACAAGATTTGTTTACGAGAAGATAGATTACGTTCATCATTTTTATTTATCACAATGATATTTGTTTATGAATCTATCATTTTGGCAATTTTCTATGCACCCATTTGGGTTGGCGTTAGAAAATGTTGCTTAACACACTCTTGAAGTGGCTAACCTGTCTTGGATGGATATGGTTGCTTTGCGTTTGCTCCAACCTGCTAGCTTGCTTGCTTGTAGGCCTCGCCAAGATAATCAAACGAGAGATTATATTTCGACATCTCGATTTTGATTTTATACTATTCTAACAAAGTTTGAATCAAAGAGTTCATGAACATTCGTAGTAATATTTTTAACAACATTGCTATAAATCAAATCATAATAGATGTTAATTACTATTCCTTGGTCTAAGTAATACCTTATTTGTCGCTCTTAGCGACGACAATCAAATTTATGACCGCGGCTACCAGACTGGGTATGGGGCAGGTATGAGTAAAACCCGCAAAACGTCTAATGGGTATGGGGCGAGTATGATTTTAGCCTCCCCGCCCCACAATGAATATTTGTTCACATACACAAAATACATGGATCAAATAGTAATTTATCAATGATAGTGAGGGTAACTTAACAAAATAATTATAGAAATGCAATGAGGGGTCACCCTAATCAAAACCTAATTCGTTTTCCTCAACTCTCCCTTCACCCTTTCACTTTTTCCCTCGTGTTAGCAAGACTATGTTAGTTAATTATTGCTTAGTAGATGTATTAGGGCTAGAGAATAATGATTTTGATTATATTGTACTCTATCTTATGGATTAATGGATGTTTTAGGATAAGATGTTTTGAACCATATTAAGAATGATTGTCGTTTTGTCGACTTCATGATATAGTAGGTGGGTTTGATGTTATAACTGAAAATTTGCATGTAAAATTTTAGGTATTATATTGTTGGATGTATGGGACGGGTTTTACCCATGGGTACTCGATACCCATGGGTACTCGATACCCATGGGTATGGGGATGGGTTGGATTTGAAAGCGGGGATGAGGATGGTTTAGACTTTAGACAAACCCGCCCCATTGTTATCCCTAGTCGCTCTAAAACTGAAAGCTACATTATAGTTCCTAGGGCTGGAAAACGGTGTGATCTGGTCCTGGACGAATCATACATACGGTCTATGATTCAGACCGAGAAATTGGAGCATAGATCAGGGACCAAACCGAATAATACAGTGTCCCAACCAGACACGCATTTGTTGTTTAATCCGGTACGGTCTAGAACATGCAGACCACCTTGAGCGAAAAATGAACAATTTGTTTAGTCAATCAAATGAAAAAAATCGACCAAGAACAGAAAAAAAAATGTTTATTTCAGTTAAACTTCAATTCCAACACACATGCATAATTTTGATATCATAAATCATAGTAAATTAACAAGAGAACAAAGTTAAAGCAACTCAACTTGCACCCCAATGTCATAAACACTAACATAATGTCATATGAAAACAAGATCGCCTCTACTTCATGGTGGAGTGTGGTTTATGAATTATGAAAGAAGGACTGGATGTGATTCAAAAAATTAGAGACTTGGGTCTCGTTGAAATTTGAAAAAAAAGTCGAGTGAGCTGCTAACACGAATTGGAAAGTGGGTCCATGGTTTGATCTGGTAAATCACGATCTGGGCCAAACCAGACCAATAGATCAATGGATGCTATGATATCTAGCTAAGGAAAATGAAATAGTTGTAGTTCTATGAGCACTTCTACTATGCTATAAAGTATTGGTGCTTTAATGTACAACTTGAAGTTGTACCATAACATTTAATTTATAAGTTCAGGTTGTACCATAAAAGAATTTGTACCCTTATGTTATGGTACAACTTTACAACTTAAAGTTGTACCGTCAAATAAAGGTACAAGTTCAAGTTGTACCATAAAGAATTTGTACAAAAGAGTATAGGTACAATATGAAATTATACCATAACATTAAAAGTACAATTTCAAGTTGTACCATAAAAGCAAAAAACTATAGCACCATTGTAAAATTCCTCGTAGTTCTATACTATATAATCAAAAATTCATATTAACCCATGTCAATAATTAAACTTTAAAACTTAGTAGTTAGAGTTCAGTTTTGGAAGTTGATGTATCTTATAAAAATATATACATTAGATTCACACCTATGCTTGAAGGGATCAGATCGGGTGCTAAAATGCTAACATATCTTGGTAACTGCTGCTCATAACATCAGTTATCGTTAGCTATTTTGGCTCCTTTCTGCATTCCAAGTGCTCTGGTCATGCCACACAAGCACAACTTTCTTCGTGACGTTAATCGACGGGAGCGACATGGATGCATTGAGCTTCGAGTTGATATCTCCATCTTGAGGAGTCGACGATGGAGGTTTGGAGGATTCTTGTACCTCCTGAACAATGACGAAAGAAGCAGAAGATGGTATTCTCAAGAGAGGTGAGTTGCACATTGGAGGAATAGACAGTTCTGGTGGATACAGAAGGAAGTTATCGCGATTGAGAGCATCTGGAACTGCTGATGACGCACTTCCTCTTTTCCTATTATCTATTCGTCAACGACTTTTTAGTATGCTTTGTGAGGTTTTTGGTATACTTTATGAGTTTAGTGGTGTGATTTGTGTACTTCTGGTCTGGTATGAGTTTTCTGGTTTGCTTTATGATACTTTCGATCAGTTTTAAGAAGTTTTTTGTTTGCATCAAGAAACTTGTGGTGAGCTTTGAGTTTTCTGGTATGCTTTATCAATTTTGTGATGTGATGAGCTTTGTCTTATTTGTGGTGTGCTTTCTAAATTTTATGGTATGCTTTATGAGGTTCTGGTCTACTTTATGAATTCTATTAAGTGGTTTGTTGTGTTTATGGTCTATTTTGAGTTTCCTTGTTTGCTTCATGATACTTGTCGTTAACTTTATGAATTTTCTTGTCTACTTGAGAAAACTTGTGATCATCTATGAGTTTTCTATTTTGCTTCGAAAAACTTGTTTATGAGTTTACTGGTGTGGTTTGTCATCTTTATGAGTTTTATGGTATGATTCAGAAAACTTATGTTCAACTTGATGAGATTTCTTGTTTATTTTATGAATTTTGTGGTGTGGTTTGTCGTGTTGCTAATATGGTATGAGTTTTACGATCTCCTTCATGATACTTGTATACAACTTTATGAATTTTCTGGTATATTTTAGAAAACTTGTGCCCAACGAAAACATCAGCAGGAACTTCCTCCTCCCACGTCTTGCGAATCTTAAGACCCTTTGTCCACATCCGAAGCAAACTACTTCAAGGAGATATTTCCGTAGTTATTAGAAGATGGCCTTTTCAGAAGCCGCAGGGGCCCAAGGCATGGTGTACCGGGTCTTTTCTTCATGCTCTGTTGTGGTGTATTTGGGGTGAAAGGAATGGTAGGATATTCGAGGACAAATGCACTCCAGCCAAGGTGGTTGCCTTTTCGGTTGGAAGGTTGCTTGCTTCGTAGCTTATAGTGGCGGGAAATATTGAAAGGCAGGTAGGCGAAGGTTGGCTTGAGAGGTTTAAGGTGGAACTCATTACTGGTAGGGATGGCAATGGGTCGGGTTGGGTCGGGTTTTGCCAAACCCAAACCCATGAGTTTATCCGTGAAAAAAAACCCGGGGTAAAACCCACTGGGTTTGAAAAACTCAAACCCAACCCGCTGGGTATCCGCGGGTTCATGGGTACCCACGGGTTTTTGTCGTAAAAAATTCACAATAACAAATTCCTATCAAAATTAAAGTCAAATATCAATCGCCCAATACAAATTATCCATATATAAAACACCATTCTAGAAAATTCAAGCAAATAACAAATTAACTATACAAATTGTTCAACACCAATCTAGAAAACTCAAGAAAATTGAAGCAAATCACAAATTATCCATAAATAACATGATTAATTGAAAGCTTCTTCCTTTCAATTAAGTTTTTCACTCTCCACTCGATAACATCAACTTCATACTACATAACTAGAAAGAAAAAATTAGGCATGTCTCCACAAACATAAATAAGATTAGTTGTTTAGAATATTAAATATGCTTAGAAAATTAATTATATGGGTGTGGGCGGGTACCCATGGGTTGGGTTTACCTAAACCCAAACCCAACCCAACCCGGTGAATAGTGAACGGGTTTAAACCCAAACCCCGTCAACACGGATTTTACCCGCGTTGACCGAGTTGGGTCGGATGGGTACCCGTGGGTTCGGGTTTTGTTGCCATCCCTAATTACTGGTCAACATCTGCAGGCGGTGACAGCTCCCTAGATTGGCTCTTGTTCGGGGTTCGGGTCATGGTTCTCGTGTTCTTTGACATTCATGTCTTGCTAAAGGAGGACGCTTTCGTTGCGGTTTTGTTCGATTGAGTTGCTGCACTGAAGGAGGTGTCGCTGAGGTTTAAGCGTTGGGTGGTTTGCGGCCTCCTTGTTGTCTGAAGATGCTTTCATCTGCTGCTGATAGAGTCATGTTTTGTGTTCTTACTATCTCCTCCTCCTTCCTTTTTTCTCGTTTGTCTGTCTTTCTGTTTGGTTTGATGTTGTACCGAGTTGAGCGCAACTTCTTTTGTCTTGTTTTTTTTCTTTGATTCTCCTAAACTCTTAATTACTTTTATTAATGTACTAGCACAAGGACCGGCCTGTTGGTCGGTAGAGTTCGATAGTTATATAATTTGTATGTGTCATTTACTCTAATGATGTCTGTTTTGTTTGGTATTTTGCATGAACTTTCTAGTCAAATACTCAAATTATTTCAAGTATGCTTCGAAAGTATCGAAAACAGGAGAAAAGTCAAAATGACTAAAAAAGGAATGCTACTTATATCTTATAGTGACATGTATGTTTACAAACAAAGTGTTCCATATATAATCAGTCCATAAATAATATGTGAGTTGTTCCTATGATACATACATAATCAATCTTCACTATAAAAGAATAATCATTGTACTTTGATAGAGTTCAATGTATACATGATTTTTTTTATCTGATTTGTTGATCATGACACAAATTATATATTACAAATAATATAGGAACATTGACATATATTTTTTTATTATTTTACTATTTTCAATGTGAATAAGTGAAATAAATTTAGCTTTTTTCAAACAAAAATTTATAAATCATTCGAATATAATTGTTCTTTAACATTTGCATTCATTGCTATAGTGTAAGTTTATCATACATATTTGAGATAGTAGTGGACAAATAACTAAGTTTATTATGTTTAGCTATATAGATTGAACAACATTAGCTTAAGGGTTCAGTACAGAGTGCAATTATGGGCAACTTTGTTTTTTAAAACTATTCAATTATGAAAAAACTCTAAGCACATGAACCACTGGAGTTATTGAAGTTAACAGGGACGAATTCAGGGCTGGAGGAGTGTCGTCAGCGCTTGAGGATGGCGACGATTCAAAACTCAAAAGGAAAGAGAGTTGGCCGATGATGAATTCTAAAAAAGACGGAGATGCAAATATTGCAAGAAGAATTGGAGAATCGCTTCAAAGTTGAACCCGAGTTGTATTTGCAGGCAACTTATCAAAAAAATATGATTGTTGACACTTTCAATAAATTATTATATGAAACATTGATACAAATAAGAATTTTTCAATGCCAACTCTCGCCACAAAATTGAACGAACTCAAATTTCACCTAATATGACTATTAAATCTATTCATACATTTCTCACTTATATTTAGATGTAGGCCGCGGGATGGCAAAGATCAGATATGTTTCTAAACTCTCGAAAGAGCATGCAAAGAGTTCATCCCATAATAGCAAAATCCCACCCGCTCGTCCATTGACATCCGAAATAGAATATTTTGTCAAAGCACCCAATTGGATGACTTATTCAGGGAAATGGGTTAGATAGGCTGAATCGTATCTCCAGGTTGTCACATACAGAGTTTTCATTTACATTTATGTGTATGAACTCATATGGAAATTAAGAACAATATAGTCACCACTACTTTTATATGGTATTACAACTAACTAATTGGGGTTAGTCAATTCTATGTCCCAAATTAGCAAGCACGGTAAATAACCTAACTATACCGAAAATTTGATGGAAAGTTCATTAACAATCATTCCCAATCAACAACAATGTAAATGTCAAATATATAAATTATTAAAAATACTCATAAATATTTTTTGAAAAAGTGTATTTGTGTCGTGGATTTTAGTGTATTCGAAACAATGATATTTGAGTTGCGATTGGCAGATTATCCTCCATTTATAAGACAAACAATAATTATTATTGAATTCAAAATAAAATAATAAAAATTTGAAATCAAAGTATCAAGCACTAAAATATATTTAAGGAAGACTTAGTGGATTAGCTAATCGTGTTGGGAAAGTTATCTGATTTTCATATTTTAGCTTCTTGTATATTTTTTATTTAAAAAAATACAACAAATTTTTTTAGTATAATTGGTTGTGATTCTTATCTTCGTTGGAAGTGACTCGGGTTCGAATCTTGACATTGATATATTTTTTCAAATAAGAAATAAACATTTGCAATGACAAATATACCCTTCACACTTTCACTCTCGTTACAGGAAATTTGAAATGGAAGACACTTTCACTCTCGTTACAGGAAATTTGAAATGGAAGAAAAATGCCACATGAATCTTCATCATAGATTTCACCCTTATAAAAAAAATCTTCCTCCATAGACAGCGATGGAAATCAACCAAATTACTTATATTTTCAGGTGTATTTACATCGTTCTCTTTAACTCGCGACAAAGGACGACGACGACGGTTATAAAATCGTCTCCTGCTCGTCGTCCCTAGCTACCTCCAACATTACCATCACTCAAATCCAAGAAAACGGAATGAAAATGGGGAGTTCGTTCGTGGCAATTTTGTTCAAAGATGTCGAGATTCAGCCGTCTTCGTTTTGGCAGTGGCGATGCTTTTGTTTCTTCCACAATTATATTATTGACCACTGTCATTATTGCAACAGTGATTCTCTGCTTCATGTTGGCAACCCGTCCTTTTTTCCTTCTTGAAAGAAAGTGAAAAACAGTTGTTTTCAGCTAAGGACGAAATGCAGAAGAGATGACACACTATTGCTCTCGTGATTTTCCAAATCGCGTTGGGTTTTGGTGAACTAAAAGCGTAAAACACTAAAAATGTGAGTTTTTTTATTTTTTTTATAATAAATAAAATGATTAAAGAGAACGAATGTCACATGGGCAAATGGTAAGTTTTTAAACTTTAAAACGCATTTTTAACTACATTAGTCATAAAAACTATGCTTTTGCGTAATTTTGACTACATTGCTTATAAGTGTACCCCTTCTTCTAAAAGCAATATTAAATTGAGGTCAATATTTAAACATAGAAAATCAGAAAAAATATGATTTTCTATTGACCAAAATTAATGTTAGCACCATTGAGTTTTTAAGTTGAAACAAGGAAAAATGATATAATTATCTGTCACCTAAAATTCCCGAAAGAGAAAAGGAAGGAAAAGTTGGAATAAATGCGTAAATATGGAACGACCAAAATCGAGGGACCAAATTGGAAACAAATAAACTACATTTAATTACCCCCACTAATTTTGGCGGGTTGCCTCCCCACCTGACCCCAGTGCCACAAATCCATTTATATTACCTCCCTTGTCTTCCTCTTTCCATTCCATCGGTTGCTTTGTTCCACTCCCTCCATCCTCTGTTTCTCTCTGCCTCTGTCTCTTCCTCTGTCTCGTAAATTTCCTCGAAAAAATCCTATCGCTTCAGTCCAGAGGCAGAGATTCGAGGCGCGCAATTCAAGGAACTCCTTCTTTTTCTTCTTTTCCCCTCTTCTTCCCCAGATTTCCCTTTTTCTCAGGTCTCTCCTTTCCTACCCTGAAATTTCCCATTTTCTCGGCAACCAAACATGATCTCCACCTCCTTCAACCAGCCGCATCTCCGTTTCCCCTCCTTAACTCACGAAAAGAACACCAACCATCTTCGACCCAATCGCAACCGATTCATACCCAGAATCCGGATCCCGCCGAATTCATCTCTCGAATGCAATTGCCGGCGGGAAAATCGATTCTCCGACCCGGGTCGGCAGGGGAATAATAAAAGACCCGACCTTTCCGTTCGCTACGCCACAGCGGAGTGCCTCACCGCAGCGATTTCCGAGCCCGGGCTCCTGGGCGACCGGCTCCGGGTCTTGGTTTCGGAGTTCGGGTCGTTGACGGAGCCGCTGGATCGGGTCAGGCGGCTCCTCGACTATGCGGGCCGGCTCCCGCCGTTTGACGAATCGAGTCGGGTCGAATCCAACCGGGTCGGGGGCTGCACGACCCAGGTCTGGCTGGAGGTCGAATTGGACGAAGAGGGGAACGCGAGGTTTCGGGCGGACAGCGATTCGGAGATTACAAAAGGGTTTATCTCGTGTTTGGTCTGGCTGCTCGACGGCGCGGCGCCGGAGGAAGTGGCGGCGGTGGAGGCAGAGGATTTGGAAGTGATGAACGTTGGGTTCAACGGGAGAACTCCGTCCAGGGTAAAGACGTGGCACAATGTTTTGGCAGCTATGCAGAAGAGGGCCTTGGCTTTGAGTAATAAGAAGAAGAGGAAGATGAAGAAGAAACCATTGATTGTACCGCCGATTCTGCCTCTCATCGTCGCGGCGGAGGCACTCGCCGGTAATCTTCCCAATTCCCAGGTAGTAGATCACATATAGCAGGAAAAACCAAAAAGAGGGTTTTGTCCCATTTGACTTAAAGTTTGGTTCTTTGGTGGCAAACAAACTAAAACTAGACGCCACAAGCTATTTGGAACCAAGTAATCAAGGTCCCAAATTTGGAGGAAGAATTGTGGCAGAAGTCCTTAACCTCTTACTACTGCATTTGCCAGCTTTGAAAGAAGCTAATTTCATCAGCAGGGCATCGATTTGTCGGTACTTATAAGATCGATCTAGCCTCGAAAGTCTGCACCATAATCCCGTAAGAACAAACACTAAGCAGCCTTAGTGCATTGCTGCCTCCAAGTGATTGATTGAAGACATTAGGATACAGAGAATGTATTTATCAAATAGGTGGCTTTGTAGATGATAGAAGTGTACTGATAGGAAATTATTAGAACCTTTGCCATCTTAGTTGTAATTTGATAGGTTTCAGTTTACTCAAGGTTGGTATTTTCAGTGATGTTGAAGCCATTAGTTTCTTTCACTCTTTTCTCATAAGTTTCAATTGTGTATCTTATATTTTTCCGTGTGCTTCTGTTAACCATTGACTTCTTTATGATGCCCTCCTTCATTGTTGCTGCATGAATTGGCTTGGAAGAACTGATTTCGGTTTGGAAATTTATTGTTTCGGTTTGCAGTTGGCTTATAACATAAAATAGAATAAAGAATTTGATCATGTATTAACCAAACCAAATCTGAAATCGATAAAACACCTTTTTTAATCGTCGGACGCCGCTCCTTAGAGAGTAGGATGTTCTAGTTTTACACTAGGCACGCCTGGCATGATTGAAGCTCCTAGGCTCTACACTAGCACGGCTAAGTAAGCCCAAAAAAGCAAAAACAATAACAATAACGTGGTAGCAACGATGATAGTGATTACAATAGGCGACCATCAAACGTCATGAAATGAAATGCAATGAAACGTATCGTGAATTGAATAAACTCGACTACATCACAACCGTCAAGATCCTTTTATATGAAAGATGAAGAAGGAGCACTCTCTGGGACCTGGGTGCTTGCTTGGTTAAACCTGAGAGCCAAGGCAGACAAATTGGATTGGATTGGATTGTTTAGTCCAGAGAGAAGTGAGATTGGGCCCAATATGAACTCAATGCTGGGCCGCTGGACTACTTCAGCTATTTGTACTTTGTAGAGAGTAGAGACCACTTGACTTGAAGGTTAGTCGAAAAGGAGGACTTGTTTACTTAGCCCTTGAGCTTCCCATGATTTGATGATTATGCGAGAAAATGATTGCTCTCATCTCATGGATTACATGACCATCCAAGTAGCTTCGATTGGGGTTAGTAAGGCGGCTGGTTAGCCAGGCTTAGTCAGTTGAATGGTTAGTTCATCGATTTTGGGTGGCTCATCTCTATAAAGATGGAGGGTGGTTTGGATGGGTGGGTTACGTTTGCTCATTCCCCAAACTTGCATTGACGTGTATGGGTGATAATAGTTTACCCGCAAATGATCTACTACTCTAGGCAATAGGTGAGTTGAGTGAGTTTTGATCACAAATTGACATATTCTCTTACTAACGAATTAGTACAATTGTGGTACACAATCCACAATTTACGACTTGCAATTCGTTGTGATTTGGACAAAACACTCGATTACATTCTAAAAGCAGACAACTGGATGACACAACCATATCATTACAAAGAAAAATAATGGTCGACTTGGGAAACAAAAAGGGCGATTGATAGGTCATGACCAGGGATGACAATGTGGTAGATTTTACTAAACCATCCTCATCCTCATTTTCGAATATGCAAACTCATACCCATCCCATACCCGTTCGGGGGCAGGTTCTGCAACCCTATTCCCATACCCTATACCCTCAGTTTTTTAGTACCCATTGATAATACCCACCTCTTAATATCTAATATAAATATACCTAGAATTCAATATATAGATTTTCAATTACAACATTAAAACGAAGCTAATCAATCATGAATCGACAAAGATACGGTCATTCTCTATACAAATTCAAAGCATTCAATTCTAAAATCCATTAATCCATAAGGCAAAGTACGATACGATCCAAATCATTCAATCGACTCTGACACATCTACTAAGTAATAAATAACTAATGTAATCTTGTCAATAAAGGGGTAAAAGTTGAAAGAGTGAATGACGAATTGAGGGGGGAAATTAGTGTTTGGTTTTGGTTTACATTTCAACTATGTGTATTTTCTTAATGATCAGTCCCGTCATGGAGATGTTACAATATGATCTCTATATTTTTATCATATAAAAACTACTATTGGTGGGTCGGATATGAATATATGTATGTAGTGTGGGAGTCTAAAGCGAAACTTGTCTCATCCCCATCAATTTTTTTTGCAGTTTTTACCTATATCCGTTTTGACTGGATCGACACTAGTTGGGTACCCGCAGTTACAAGTTTGATTGTCATTTCTAGCCATAACCTTATTAGTAGGGGTGTAGCAAGGATTTTGTTTTAAGGTAGATCGAGTGAGAGAGAAAAAACATATGAGGTAGAATAGCTATGGTTAACTTTTTTTAATTATTCATGATATAATTTTATATTTATAAAAAGTTAATAAATTAAAATATATAATCATTAGTCGAAACTATAAAAAATGTCACTTCTTGTGTACCAAACAATTATTCATTATTTAGTTAGTCGTTCACTTTTGAATGGTGTTCTTTGTCAACAATTGTTTAGTATCGATAACTCGAGTTGTTGAGAGACGATTAATAATGAATCTTATACCAAACAATTATTCATGATTTAGTTAGTATGCTTTTGAATGGTGTTCTTTATGGAGAACTGTTTGGTATCAATAACTCGAGTTGTTGGAAAATGTTTAATAATATTATTTTATGCCATTTACTAACACACCCATTTATAAGAAAGTAAATTTATATGAAATTGAATTTTGCACAAATCTTAATATCATGTGCTCAACAAATGAGGTCGTCAAGATTCGAACACAGGACTTCTTGATCAACCAGTCACAATGAGATTCACCATACCCTTCAATATCATTAACTAGTTCACTTAATTTAATCATTTTCCTCTCGGGTCTGGTATCCACTCTCTTATTCTCTCCCCTCGGTCATGCTTATTAGTGCTGAAATATGATTACACTACTACTAAAATTTATGTACTAAACAATAACTTTGTTATCAGTTAACCCAACTTGATAGCAATATGAATCTCTGAAAATAACCATCCATCCGTTGACGAATCCTTTGTCCATCAATCAAAGTTCCATTTTTGCACTAGGAAAACATCTCTTGTCACGTTAGGTACTTAGGTAACTGAACACCTAAGATAAGTTTATTTACGCCAGTTTATACTCATTCACGTCATTTTGTGCTTATTCACGTAATATTATGATGATTTACGTAAGAGAGTAAGTTTTTCATGTAAATAAAAATTCAGACTTTTCACCCTAATAATTTGTATATGCTATATTTTACAGAATTAAATTTGGATTATCATTTAATCTGTAAAAATATGTTGCATTGATCATAATCTACACAAAGACATCCATTTTGATATATTTCAAAGTTTAAAATTATATTTTACAACGACGTGAATAATTAACAATATGCGTGAATAAACATCAGGTGGCGTGACCTAACAGTATTGGTTGCATGAATGACCAACACTCTTACATGAATAATGCAAATATGACGTGAATGACACAAATATGGCGTGAATAACGCAAATATGGCGTGAATAACCAAGGGGTCGTTTGGATTAAGAATTTAGTTAAGTAGAGATTTGGTCCACAATCACCCAATTAAACTACCTAGTATTTTAAACCCAGGTTTGTGTTAAATATGTTGTTTGTTTATGAATAGGGATTTATTAATTAGAGAATTTAATTCTGAAAGCTTTTGTGGAATTTACAACCATACCCTTCACTGTATTCTCTGCCACAATTCATTTATTACCCACGATTTTGAAGGACAATTAAGTACAACATACATAATCCTACATAATACTTGATCCTATACAGATAACTACTCATGGACTTCTCAAACATAAGTAAACTAGCATTATTAAAAAAAAAAACTAGCATTATTAGCATTACTTGTTCAACATAAGTAAACTAGCATTATTAAAACAAAAAAACTTGTTCGAGTTCTCAAACAACATCCAGCATACATTTCATCCAAGCAGCCTCGTTGTGCACTCTTCTTCTTCTTCTCCTCCTCCTATTGTCCTTTGGCAAATGGTGGAGTCAAGTCATCATACACAGGGAATGGCTTCTTGTTCAGACCTCGACAAGTCGGATACATCTACAAAAGACAGTACACCATAAATACATGCATACATACTTGGAGGACTGTACAACATATAAGCAGCCTAGTATAATGCTACAAAAGACATCAAACCATAAATATATACATATGTACTTATTCAAAATCATCCCATTTTCCATCAGGGCATGTGGCACACTTGTTTACCTCATCCCACCCCCATCCACTTTGATTCCTCATGAATGTGACAGCCTGCCAGTTTTTCTTCAACTTCTTAATCCGTCCTTCAATATGGGGTCTTCCCCTGATGCCACAGCCTGGCAACTTCTGTTCCAACATCTTTTCGAGTGCTGCTTATCCGCCATTTTTGCAATTGCCATCCACAATGAGCCCCTTCTCCACCAGCTCCAAAATGCATTTGACCAAAGGCCTGTCAAGTTTCTCAGGCCAAAATGAGTACTTTTTGGAGGTTGCTCCATCCTTATCTCCACTAGCATGCCTCTTTCTCCCCATCTTGCAAGATAACAAGGTGGTTTGATATATAAGATAATGCAGGACTAGACCTAAGATAAAATATCATCCCATGATGGTCAAATGTATAAATAGCATATCTATTACAATGTCAGCAGCAATAGTAGTAATAGATGATGGAAGATTACAAAGACAGCAGCAACAAAAGTAAATTATCAACATTAAACAAACAAGAAGCATGACAGCTATCTATCTATTTACTCTTACCATCCACACAGACACAATCTTTGTATCCTTTATACTCAATTCATTTTTAACTTTTAACATTTCTAGAATCAAATGACCCTGTTATGTTATGACAATAGTTGAGACAAGAACAACCCTAGCCCACAAGTCCACTAACGCCTCTCCCTGAGAACTGAGCAGCTACTACCTCTGGCAGAAGTAGTTGGATTTATTGCTTTATGTGACCATTAGGGGTGGCTATTTGGACCGGGACCGGATTAAAAACCGGAAACCGGACCGTATAACCCGGACCGAGACCGGACCGGGACCGGATAGTAAACAATCCAATCCAATCTTTGGGCTTAGATTTGAGGTAAAAAACCGGATAAAGATCGGATAAGAGAGCTCAACACCCAAAACTTAAGGGTAATTTGCATAAACGGTCACAAACCTTTGCACTTAGTACAAAACTTAACCAACTCCTCACCCTTTAAGGCCTTAGGCCACTCAAATCCCACAATATCAATGTAAAATCAAGACCGAATGGGGACCGGACCGGATCAAAACCTGACCGGATCAAGACCTGACTGTATCCAATCCAATCTTCGGTCCTTATATTTTCAAAAAGACTGGACTGGACCGGATCAATTTGGGCCAATTTAACCGGACCGGACCGTATAGCCACCCCTAGTGACCATCCACAATACAAAATCATCGCGGCTGCAAATTTCAATACAAATCTAGAAAAACTTCTGTATCATTTTAAATTTGGAAAGAAAAAGAGGTGCAAACTAGGTTACAACTAAACCAGGTTTATGAGGAAATTTAACATAATTTGCGGCTAATTTCCTTTCTCTCCCCATTCTTCTAACCATCTTGTTCGATGTTTTAGTTTCAAACAAGAAAGGAAAGTTAACACCATTTATGCACATTTACAAATTACAAACACGTTTTTAGTTTTGGACCCATTTCCCGACTATCCCAATCCTCATTCCTAGCTGTTGAACAAACAAAATAACAAAAACCAAAAGGATAAGAAGTACCCTACAATATCCTACACTAAAACATAGCTTCGGGCATACCTCTTGATTTTACAGTGATTCATAAATAAGAAAGCAAACAGAAGAAGCATACAATGGGAGCATTGTAATTCTCTGTTGCCTCTTTATTGTTAAGCTAGCGATGGTGCAATGGGAGCATTGTAATTCTATGTTGCCTCTTAACTGTTTAGC
Source organism: Linum trigynum (assembly GCA_964030455.1). Classification (NCBI taxonomy): domain Eukaryota; kingdom Viridiplantae; phylum Streptophyta; class Magnoliopsida; order Malpighiales; family Linaceae; genus Linum; species Linum trigynum. The sequence continues at coordinate 12,944,023 of OZ034814.1, forward strand.
AGGAAGGCTAATCATAACGGGCTGCTGATAAGTTCTGGAATCGCAGTGAGGGACATATGAATCTCAAGTAATGCCTAGGTAATTCAGGGCACGATTTAAGCAATTCAGTGGTTAAGTTTATTGATGACTTCCTTCCACTGTGGAAAACCATTGAAGATGGCTTAAGGTGTAGAGTTCCCAACTTCATATAGGAATGGAAAGTCGGACATAGTGCATCAGATACCCTAATGCTACAGTACAATGAAATATAAATGAAAAAATGGAATCCTTATCCCATAATTGTGTTGTAGAGCAGAATTTGTTAGCAGCTCTTGGTTCTAGTTGTTATGTGTAGGGTTCTCCCGTTCTAAGTTAGTTATGTTAACAAGAGATTTAGGGTGGTAGTGATGGCTATAAGACTTGGTTGCCTTGTTTATAGTCACTATAACTTTGTTTGCTAGATATCAGGTAGTGTGCTTAGGATGACTGAGGCGGGTTTCCGTGTTTGTTTTTGCCTAGAATTTGACTCATTCTTGTCATTGGTGAAGAGAATGATGTTCGAGATGATGATGATATGATTATACATAGAGGCCAACTCACTCTAGCCTCTCTTTCGTTGTCACATTTACCAAGAAGAGTGGAATATGTTTGGACTTTGGAGTTCAGTGGTGTTATTCTTGCAGATGAGATAGCAATTGATGGCGTGTCGATGAAGAAACCTGAAAAAAGTTCTGAAGAAATGGAGTACGATGGACTAAACTTTCAGTAAACCTACAACGTTCTGTATTCTTATGTTGTTTGGCCAGTTAACTTATGTTAACCCTTGAGTGTGTAGATGGTTTTGTTAAATACTTGTGGCTTGCTCTACAGTGATTTGGATGAGAATCTGATGATGAATGCTTTTCGTAAGTATTTGGATATGCACGAGGAATCAAGCCCAACACAACCAATTTCCTTCACGATACATGATCAACAAAGACAGTAGAGAGTATTTGTGCTGGTTGGAGGAACTGAAGATGTTTGTGGAGTCATGAAAGTTAATCAAAACACTTTTCTGATCCCGGTATCCTCCGTATGGTTTTGCAACTGATGGGTATATTCTGGCTCCAGCTCAACCATGTGGATAGCCTGTACCAGTTTATGGCCAGGCTGCCCCTGTAGTTTATGGATCGTATTAATCTTCGCAAGATTATCTTGATCAGGCTGCCACTTCTCCGAACATTACTACTCATTGAGAATATATGGTTTAGTGGTTGTATTGAATAGTTGTGTCATTTAATGTTATTGGATTCTGAGTAGTGAGTAGTATAATGAATTAGTACAGTTGTTGTGTTAGGTCCTTTTGTTTGCTGATTGAACTGGTATGTACACGTGGATTTTATGCAATGCTGATCTCTTTTGATTGACCGAGTTAATTGGTTTATATGTTAGAATGAAGGCATGCTATGGACTCATGAGTGTGACCACTTTTCAGAAATTTCTTTGGCTTATAGACTACCCTCTTTAAGTTTAGTGTGATCTCTTATCTAGTTACAGTAACATGGCTACTGGAAATGCATCATCAAAACTTGAAAGGAGAACGACTAAACATCACAACTCTATTTCCCTTTCTCGCTTGTACATGCTCGAAAAAGAGAGCTGCTTATAAACACTCCCAAGCTAGTGGGAGATGCAAGCAAGAATTCCCTGTCATAAACAACATGATGAGAATATGAATTGCATCCCCCATAACTACCACCTTCTTCCTACTGAAAATGGTCTGAAAGGTATAAATTCGACTCAGTAAACAACAATTGTCATTTCAGGAAACATGATCATCTCTAAGCTGAGCTTTTCAGCTTGTGATTTAGAAGTAGTAGATACAAGTTCCTGCTCATTTCTTTGGTGGGTGCTGATTGGTCTCCTTTGCCCGGGGGGCCTGTCTGCTGCGCCTGTCTCCTTGTGCTTTGTGGAGATGTGTTGGGGTCTTGCATTTTGTAGTGCTTGTTTCTTCTCGTTGGTTTGAGCTCAGGGTTGGTCTGCTCCACTCAATGCTCCTGTGTTTTTCTGTTTCCCTTACCTGTCTTTTCCCGTCACCTCTGTTTCCTTGCTGTGGGCTAGGTTTCTGTCCTGTATCTTTGCTTCTTTTGTTACCGCTTCGGATTTTGGGTTATGGGATTAATGCTCTTGATCCCTTCCTATGTTTTTTATTTCCTCTTTAATAAAATCGTCACCATTATAAAAAAAAGTTCCTGCTCATTTCCAACTGGACTACCAACTGACTTTGCCGAGGCTGCGACAAAATTATGGTGGTAAAGGTCAACCCTGGTCGGCAAATCAGCAGGCGGGGGAAATTGAGACCAAATAAAGAGAGCTGACCATGGAGGGGTTAGGAATGGCGCAAAACAAGACGGAAGGGAGGCTCTCTTCTTCTCTCACTCGGTATGTTCTCGTCTTTGACGGCGACTCTGTTCTATGGAGACAGAGGATCCGGAAGACGACGGATTCCTTTGCCTTTGTTCTACAGAAAATGTAGGACAGAAGGAGGAAACCGTGAAGAATTTGAATCGAGGGACCCTTGAGATGGGATTGACGACCAAAAAGTCGCTGGAGTGTTTTGGAGATATCGTCGGAGCCCGGAGGAGATCCAGGAAGTGTGCTTTGGTTCGTTAGGTCGTCGACACTTGTTCCTCTGTTTCTTGACTTCTTCCAAAAACAAGACTAATATCAATTACATTTTTTTGGTAATATCAGTTATATTAATTTAATAAATAAAAAGACAAAACAATTTTTGGTAAAAAAATGGCAAAACTGAATGGAGAAGGGTTCTCGGTCTCTGTTTGGGAGAGGTGGGTTGGGTTAGTAGAACTCATGACCGATCGGGTTTGGATTGGAATTAATGAATCCAGTCAGCGCCACATCAGCACACGTGGCCCAATTAAAAAGTGTGTTATCGGTGCCGCACTTTTAGTAGCGGCACCATAGTATTGGCCGACTATTTTTAGAGCTATCCAAACAAATGAATGTTAAATTTCTGAACGGGCCAGGAATTGGGCCAAATCCCTGCCCAATTTCCCTGATCTAAACGACCCCAGGTGTTTTGTCACCTAACATGACAAGAGACTTCATTCTTTGCACTATGTGAATCAGCAAATGCTCAAAGACCCATTTCGGCATTTCCCAATCGTCCAATTCCCCACTACGAAGGGACTTTGCTTTGCAGTTTGCTCCCTTCCAATTCCTCATCCAACGGTCCCACCAAAAAGAAAGAAAAAAACATTTCGTGGATTCTCATTGGTTCCGTCACCCGGCTTATCCTCCCCCACCTCCTCGTTACTCGAGCCTCCCGCCTTTCTTGAAAACCAGTAAACCACCATTCCTATCTTTCTTCTCCACATATTTATTTGTGGTGTATGCAAATCGGTCTTTTATTCCATCTTATATAACCACCTTACTCCTCCAACTAATGTTTTTCATGCGCCTACCAAAATTGGACTGATTCGTTATTCATAAAAGTTGTGATATGAAACTTGTTACAAGATAGTTACTATGTTTGTCACTAAGTTGAAGTTAATCAATCATCAATATCAAATTCATAGAATGACAATGACTTGTTGTGGATCGCCTTCATGTCTCGTCGTTAAAACAAGGGTGTGGATTGGGTGCTCAAAGCTATATATAACTAGTGGAATCCTCCGAATTAATGGATTAATATCATTGATCTTATATTTTCATACTATAGTTGAGCTCAACTTGTACTACAGTCACCAATGAAATTAAATCAACTCATTTTCAAAAAGATTATGTTCCATAGCGATGAATTTATTTGAACTTATCAACGAATAATAACAAAGTAGTCGCATATTTGAATGAGTGTTTTTGGCTTACTTAGGAAAAATGAGTGTTAGCCAGACAACCTAACTTGTGATGGGTTATGTTTACGTTTTCTCCAAGCAATTGATAACAATGGGCTCTCGATGTATGTTCATTTTAAATGTTCCTCTCTCTTTATCTATTTTATTAGATGCTCGGATTTTCCGAACTCAATGAAAATGAAGAATAATGATTATCCTCACTGGAACAAATACATAACATATGAAATACTCAAATTCTCGATATCAATTCTTAACGTGGTTGATGCTAATCCTTTAAAATTTTTGTCGTAGTTATAATCTGAGCATAAATTTCAACAATTCTATCATTTTGTCCAGTTACTCACCAAAAACTTCAATAAGCTAACAAAGCTTATATACATTGACAATAAATTATATTTTTTCACAAATTAGTTGGTCAAGAGTTGCAATCAGCAAAGGAATGGGCTCTCGATGTATGTTCATTTTAAATGTTCCTCTCTCTTTATCTATTTTATTAGATGCTCGGATTTTCCGAACTCAATGAAAATGAAGAATAATGATTATCCTCACTGGAACAAATACATAACATATGAAATACTCAAATTCTCGATATCAATTCTTAACGTGGTTGATGCTAATCCTTTAAAATTTTTGTCGTAGTTATAATCTGAGCATAAATTTCAACAATTCTATCATTTTGTCCAGTTACTCACAAAAAACTTCAATAAGCTAACAAAGCTTATACACATTGACAATAAATTATATTTTTTCACAAATTAGTTGGTCAAGAGTTGCGATCAGCAAAGGAATGGCTAATGCTTGACTTTTGGTTTCGTTAGGGTTAAACCATAATTAATGGGGTCTGATTATTTACAAGTCATTATTTAGGGTTGCAAAACTATGGTTATTTTGAATTTTGTCAATTTTATGGTTGACCGCAGACCAAATGCCATAACCAAATCACAGCAACAACTATTCCTGGCATAGGCCACCCTCCCCCTTTTCCAGCCTAGCCCACAACCCAGAGACCCAACCGATATGGTAAATTCGGTGACGATTTCCATTTATTCCGCCCTGATTACTCAAAGAAACAAATCATCAGAGAATTCACACATTATTTCAGCCTCGTGTGTACTTAGACTTGAAGAAGAACTAGACCTGGCAAATGAGGATCCGACCCGAATCCGCCCGAAAAATAGAGAATGGGTTGAAGTTTTTATAATCTGAAACTCAAATGACCTGAACCCGATTAACCAGTAATTTTTGGGTCGGGTTGGGTTGGTTTGTGGGTCGACCCGCTACACCCGTTTCATTGCATATGTCACTCTCAAAATTAGGGATGACAATTTCGACCTGACGCGTTTTATCCGACCTGTTTGGCTTGTTTTGGGGCGGGTCCGACCCGCCCCGTAGGTGGGGCGGGGCAGACATGGGTATTCTCATCGACTCGACCTGCCCTGACCTGCTTCATTCTCGACCCGTTCTTTCCTAAATTACATGTAATTTTAGTCAAATTACTTAAGATTTTCCTTTTATTACATCATATTTTAGCTATAATAAAGTTGTAAATTAGTGAAAACCTCAATTTCTCCAAGAAATTAACTACATTTATCATAATATTGTTTGTTTTCTTGATCTTATAATAAAAATAATGAATATTTCTAATGTTTTTCATATAAATTCCATACTCAATGGGTCTACCTGCCCCGACCCGTGATAAATTACCCGACCTGGACCCGACCTGCCACGGGGCGGGTCTGGGTACCAAGAAACCCGCCCCGGACCTGCCCCATTGTCATTCCTACTCAAAATGATAAAATCACTCATACTTTGGTGAGATGTTTAAAAAAAATTATTAGGATTTGAAAGACAAGTTTGGAGTGTTAAGATAATCAAACATCATTTGTTTATTGTAGTAATACTACTTTCGTCATTGTTTTTTGACAATTTGTGCAATTTGTATTTCTTTTCATTAGCATTGAAGGAGTTGAGCATTTGTTAATTGACATGTGCTAGGCAAACTATTGTCGCACATACGTAAAAATTTGTGTTCTTTAAAAATTTATGAAGCATGTATGATATTGTTTCTGAGAACGCTCATGACCCGAAACCCGACCCAAAACCCTATGGGTTGGGTCAATATTTGACCCGAAATCAACAAACCCATCATGACCCGACCCGTGAAGACCCGTAACCCGAGATTCCCAACCTGAAATTACCCAACCCGATCCAATTGCCAGGTCTAAGATGAACACACATCAAAAGAAGAAGACGAACGACTTCTTCTTTCATGCTCGTAGCTATGCTTTTTGCTTCCACTTTCCACATCATGGCCTACGGTTCGATTTTCGCCTTCTATATCTTCTGGCTCTTTGTTTTTCTCTGATTAGTCATTTTACATACGAAACAATTTTTTTCATTTCAGAATTATTGAAAAAGTACATCTATTTGTACCAATGTTGTCAGAACCGAACCACCATATGAACCGGTATTATAAGCGGTTCACACTTTATTGGTTTAACCGCTATCAAGCCGTTATAAACCCGTTATCGAACCGGTGTCTAAAAAATAGAATTATTATAAATAGAAACCATTAATGTTATTATAATTATATATTTACTCTAATATATTCAAACAAAAAATTATATATAACAAGTAAAGAATTTTATTGTACAGAAATATAAATTATTTAAGTATAATACGAGTGATTTTTAATAGTTATGAACATTATTTAATGATTAGTTTCAAAACTAAACACTGCGAAAGTGTTTAATAATAAGACTTGTAGCTCCTACTACACAAATTGGTATCAGCACAACTGGATAATCGTTTAACTTCTCACTATGAGCTGCAAGGTTCGAATCATAGCCCTCTCCATCTGGCTGGATATTTTTTTCACCAAGATTCTGACCGGTAAAACCGCTAAAGCGGTTTGGCGGTTAAACCGGTCGGTTTGCTTGTAAATGGGGTGTTCCAGCCGTGGCTACTAAAATAGCCTGACCGAACCGGATTGGTGGTCGGGTGACAGTTTCGCCGGTCGGACCGACCGGTCCGGTCCGGCTTTGTAACACTGATTTATACAAATTCTCCCATTTCCTCTCAATCAAGGTTGTCAAACCGGTTTATACCGTTGTGCCAGTTTGGCAAGTGGAATGGTACGACCGGTGGTATAACCAGTTTGTGCCGGTTCATGCCGGTTAAAAAAAATGTGAAAACAATTAATATCTAATGTATTTAATCATATATAAAACATATTTGTGGACAATTTAGTTACAATCCAACAAATATCATGAACTTTTAGCTATTACATTCATAAAATGAATAATAAATTATTTTTTTATTCATTAAGTTCATTAAAATGATGTCATTTTACTTAGAATGCGTAAGTCGATCATACCGGTCATACCGATGGTGTCATCCCGATTTCATGACCAGCACAGGTTGAACCAGATTCAACCGGATGGCATGCCACCGGCATGACAACCATGCTCTCAATACAATTTTAATTTGTCACCGAATTTAGCTCGATTATCCAAAACAGAACTAAAATGATTTTATACCCCCAGTCCCCAAGGACCCCAGTCCCCAGCCCATAAGTCGCTCATCTATAAACAATAACAATTTTAGGTGACCATAATGTGAATAAACACTAACTTATAGGACCAATCCCACACCTGATTTTTTTTTAACAAAAGCGAAAGAAACCAAACGGGCCAGAAACCAATCGGCCACTCTTTCCTCCACACATGACATAAGCAAACAAACGCTGCTTCGCTCCTTGGTTTCCAATTCCATTTCCTCTCCTCTTCTTCATCTTCTACTATTTCCCCCTTCGCATGTTCTCGGAGCTCCGGCTCCCTTAACGGAGCCCCAGCTCGGATCCAATTCGACCCACCGAATCCCCATCTTCCCTTCTTCTCCAATCTCTCGATTTCGATCAACCCATCTCCTTCACTCGCTCTCTCTCTTACCCTAATCGTTCCTCCATTGTTCAGATCTCGAATCCCTCCCAATGTCGAAACCGTGGGGCAACATCGGCACCTGGGCCGCCGAGGCCGAGCGCGAGGAAGAGGAAATGGAAGCCGCAGCAGCGGCCTCCTCCGTCGCCGCCGCCGCCGCCGCACCGGCCAACTCCCAGAGCTTCCCAAGCCTCCGCGAATCCGTCACCGCGAAGCCCAAGAAGAAGAAGATGAGCCTGAATGAGTTCTACTCCGTCTCCAGCGCTACCTTGAACCGTCCCGTCGCGTCCAAGGGGCTCACTCCGGACGAGATGCTCCGTCTCCCCACAGGCCCACGCGAGCGCGACCCGGACGAAATGCAGTACGGGACCCGTGGGTTCTCCAGTTACGGCCGCTCCGGCGGCCCTCCTCCTGGAAGGAACCGGGACGATTTCAACGATGGCGGGTCGTGGGGCGGTGGTGGTGGTGAGAGGAGGCAGTATGGCGGTGGTTACGATGACGAGCGGCGGGGTCCTCCTAGGGTTTCGGATTTCGATCAGCCTTCGCGAGCTGATGAAGCGGACAATTGGGCAATGGGGAAGAAGGCTCTTCCGTCGATGGATTCTGGCCGTCAGAGTAGGTATGGCTCGCTTGGCAGCGGGGGTGGCGGCGGCATGGGAGGTGCCTCTAGGGCTGATGATGTGGATAACTGGGCTTCTGGTAAGAAGCCGGCGGCTGCTCCTTCTAGACCTTCGAACTTTGGGTCTGGGTTCCGTACTTCTGGGCCGGAGCCTGATCGGTGGACTAGAGGTGAAGGAATCCGTGAGCTGGAGGCGACGGAGAGACCGAGATTGGTTTTGAATCCTCCCAAAAGTGATGTTGCGGCAGTGACCGACTCACCTACTGAGGCAATCAAGACGAACAAGCCAAGCCCATTTGGGGCGGCGAGGCCGAGGGAGCAAGTACTGGCCGAGAAAGGGTTGGATTGGAGGAAGCTTGAAAATGATATTGAAACGAAGAAGACTTCTTCCCAATCAAGCAGGCCAACAAGCGCCCATTCCAGCAGGCCTTCGAGTGCACATTCCAGCAGGTCTGAGGCTGCTCCAGCTGGGTTACTGCAGCAGGGGTTGGAAAATTTGGCGAGACCAGCTAGACCAAAAGTGAATCCCTTTGGTGATGCGAAGCCCAGAGAAGTGTTGTTGCAGGAAAGAGGGCAGGACTGGCGAAAAATTGATCGTGATTTGGAGCATCGCAGCATTGACAGGTCTGTGTTAACTGTGACTTTCTTGTTATTTAGGATGATTGTGGTGATCTGTGATGCTGTTGAAGCTATTGAATGTCAAGTGTTTATGCTACTTGGAAGGGACGGGGAGAACTTAAAAGCTTGTGTTTTACGATTCGTTTAGTCTTGAAAGCTGTAGCATTTTTTTTTTTTTTGCCGTCTTTAGTCCTGGAAGTTATAAGAGCCATCTACATTCTTTTGTTGGACGTGGAAGAAAAGAATTAGATGTTATGTACATTTAGATGACTAAGAGTTAGAGCGCTGTGGTATGGTTACCTGTCCATCCTCCGGGTGGTATTGGTTCAGAGTTCATAGTAGTTTATGTCACTTGGGTCCTCTATACTGCATTCTTATTATTGGTAACTAAAGAGTAAGTTTAGCTTATTATATTGTATGCTGTATTAATACACGAAGAAGTCCTGTGAAGCTTAAAGTATAGAAGTTCATGTGAAACTACCAAGAAATTGCTGAATAAGTTTGGCTTTTTATGCTGTGTTATATTAATGCATGAACAATTCATCTCCAACTAAAAGCATAGATACTCATATGAAGCTAACAATGAAATTACTAGATATATATGTTCTGCTTACTAGGATATGATGATGTTATAGTTGCACCTAAACAAGCCATATTAATCAAAACACATAGATTTTCCCATGTTCTCTGAAGTAAACAGGGTAACCAATTTGTCTATTAGACATTCTTATGTATCTTTATTGAAGTTGGTGCATCATTTTTAAACGGAATGGATATGCGAGCACCCTGAACCATAATGTTTATTCCAGTAGTGTTTACGTTGGTTAGTTAGGGTTCAGGTGGTCACATCTGCTTGGTTTTGTCAAAGGGGTTTTCAAGCTATCTTGAAGCAAGAAATCTGTCACATTACCCCAGACTCTAATTTTAAGGCGAATGGCTTTGCTAGTGGAGCTGCAGACATTGATTGAATTTCGGAATCTCATGTCAAACACCTTCCTTTTATTTACACTGATTAGTCTTCTGTGTAAAGCATAGTATACAAAATGTGTTGTACATTTCTAGGGATCGTTGTGGCTTTTTCACCTCTTCCATTTATGAATAAGGTTGTGTTTCGAGCTCATTTTGTGCAGTTATTCATGGACATGCTGTTGCTTTTCCATAGCACTTATTGTCATAATCCTGGGGTTCTCCTTTCTGTGCCAGTCTTAACTCTGTTGTTAGTTATTCCATCTGTTGCCATATCTAACTCTAAGAGACACTGCAGACCTGAAACGGAAGAGGAAAAATTGCTGAAAGAAGAAATAAATCAGCTAAAGCAGGAACTCCAGAAGGAAGCTTCAGTGGAAGAGAACAAGGAACCTGCACCGGTGTCCGATGGAAATGATCAATCCAGCTTACGAGATGGAATAAGTCAGAAGGAGAAGGAACTAGAGACACTGACCCGTGAATTGGACAACAAGCTTCGATTTGCGCAGAAACCACATTTTGAAAGGCCTGGTTCTGGAGCAGGACGGACTGGCGGTTTCTATGATAACAGACCTTCTTCTCGCACTGGATCGGTCGACGAGTCCAGGAATGCCGAGTTTATCGACAGACCTCGTTCGCGCGGTGCACAAGATATAAATACAAGGCCCGTTGATGAGAGAAGGTCGTATCAAGGTGGCAGGGAAAGAGGATTTCTGGGTAGCAGAGACTTCGACAGGTGAATTTCTACTCTTGGTCATTGCACCTCATATAGCGACAGTAGCCGTGTTCTGCATGTTTATTTCAGTTCTTAGACCTGATATAGTGAAAGGGAGTTGAATTAGAAGCACATGTATAGTATTATGCCTAAATCTTCAGTGGCCGTTGAGACTGTATGTTGTTGTTAACGCTGTTTTAAGACATGCATCTGCTGCACGTAAATGGGAATTCAGTGAAAATAATGCTGCAGAGCTTCTTTTCGTTCTCTCAATCTCTTTTTACTTGAACTAGTTGATCTTTGTAGAGCTAGCTTGGAAACTGGTGGTGGTTTAAAGCAGGAATTCATTCATTCTCCTGATTGTAAATCATGTTGCCGTGTTTCCTTTTCTGCAGGCCAAGATCAAGGGACAGATGGTGAGAGCAGCAAATTGCATGGGGTTGAGGGGGATTCCTTGGGAGAAGTCTGTCATCGGGTTTTGACAAGCAGAACCAAATAATATTGTCTCACTTATTTCCCTTCCTCTCTCTTGTTGTTCATTTTGCTTTTGTTTTTGGGGAGCGCTCTGGGGAAACAGAGCAAAAGGATCGTTGAGTCTTAGCATTGAGACAGTCTTTTTTTTTTTTTTTTTTGGTTAGTCTGTTGTTTATTCGTTTCTAATCCCAAAAACTGTGTAGAATTTGCAGCCCCCCTGTTTAATCTTTTTTCCCCACCAACCATTTTTGGTTTTCAATTTGTTTCTATTGATGCAAGGAGGAGCCTGTATTTGTTGGTAGGTAGGAAGGAAGGCGAAGGACTCGTCTTTTCTTTTGAATATTTCACTGAACATACTGTCTCTCAGACTTTCTTCCAAGGAGTTGAGTTCAATCTGCATTGTAATTTTCCATGCCTTTCAACTAGAATAGCCTTTAAATAAGTTCATTCCCCTGTTGTCAATCATTGTGTGCTTTCTTAGCAAGAACAATTACTGTACAGAGTACAGACTCCTGAAAACTCTGCTCTCTAGTCTTCACTTTCCACAAGAATGATTTGGACTTATAGACCTCCCTGTTGGCTTATTTTACTGATCAGTGATCACTTTTCTGATTGTTTTGGTTGATTGAGATACTCCTTTCACTACAACTTGTTGGAAAACAATGATCCATAAGACCATGACCACAACCACGGAAATGTACTCTTTAAGAGACCAGATATTGTGCTACTAAGGCTATTGAGTTAGCACCATGTTAACTATTAGTTGTAGTAGTCTTCACTTTCCTGTATCGCTGTTGATCACATGACCTAAGTACTAAATCCGAGTTTTGGCCAAATTCTCACATGACCTAAGTACTAAATTCGAGTGTTGGCCAAATTGAGAATTTGGCGTACAATGTGTCTTGTCTGAGTATAGTCAGGGTTATGTGACGAAGTGTTTTATGTGACTGGCTTCATCAGGGCTATACACAAGGATATAATAAAAGAAGACAAGTATGAATTTGCAAAGGTGAGCTCAAAGATGCTGTTCATCAAAGCTTGAAATTGCAGGTGCATTTGTGAAGCCAAAGGGCATTCCAACGGATCATCAATCACAGGTATTGGGAATTTGTCCTTTACCGTTTTAGAATTTCGTTGCCTTGCCTATAGTCACTTAATTCCCCTTGCTCTGTTTTTCTGCGGGGTGCGATGGGGAAACAGCTCAAAGGAAAGGATCATTGAGTGCATTGACACCCTGTTGCTTCTTTTTCTGTTAATCTGTTGTTTATTCGTCTCTAATCCCGAAAGCTGTGTAGAATTTGCAGTCAAAACTCAATTCTGCCAAGGAATTCTTCTGCTCTGTAATTTTTCCATGCCTTTCTGGAACAACCCTTCGTCAAAGTTCATCTATAACCCGTAATCTCATTGTCTGCTTCACATCACATGAACAATTAATTAATTGTACAAAGCACTGGAATTCTCTTCAGTCTTCTTCCTCCTTCTCCTTGCAACAACAATCTCGTAACTATCTCCATTTCATGAATATTCAACAAACACACGAGCACGAGAGTGGATGATTTGGAATACAGATTACGTTTCAGATTTCTCTCCTTACCTAGACTACAACCAAGAAGACGAAAATTCTCATTCCGACAGTGACGGCAAAGGAACCACTCCTACTTCATTTATATAGCAATCCCTCTCCCACCATACCATGGGGCCTTATCCATTTGAAATCAAACGATCATCACAGAAATGGCTCCACTCCTACTTTGGGCACTTTCCTTGTCTTCATTTCTTCTTCCATCATCAGCTTCTACTTCGCCCTGCCATTTCCCAGCTGTGTACACCTTGGGCGATTCCAATTCCGACACCGGCAGCCAACCCGCGGTGTTCGGACGAGTTCCCTCCCCCAACGGCGAGACTTTTTTCGGCAAACCGTCCGGCAGATACTCCGACGGCCGGCTAGTCATCGATTTCTTGGGTACCCAATTAAACCTGAAAAACAGAGCACGCCCACATGCCAATGCCAGCCTTCGTCATCTGAGTTTTTTCTTTTTCTCTGTTTTTTTGGGCGCAGCTGAGAAGCTAGGGCTACCGTACTTGAGTTCCTTCCTGGATTCCATAGAATCTAACTTCAACCACGGCGCCAATTTCGCTTCAAGCGCAGCCACCATCCAGCCCGCCAGCGGGAGGATATTCGACGCAGGGTTCAGCCCTATCGATCTCAATTTCCAGTTCTTGCAGTTTCAGCAGTTTAAAGATAGAACCTTTGAGCTGCAGAAACAAGGTCAGTTTACTACACTGTAAATTAAAGCCGAGAACTTTCTCTTTGAAATCATTTAAATTTGGATGTTTCTTTGATACCCATTTGTGAGGGATGATGATGATGATTCAGGAAGAGGGATTGATCTGCATCGCTTGCCAGAACCGGAAGGGTTCGGATCTGCTCTCTACACTCTGGATTGTGGGCAGAATGACCTTCATGTTGGCCTAATCGAACGGGGCGGCGAGCAAGGTGCTCTTTCTTCCATCCCTATGGTCATCAACAACTTTTCTCTAGCCATAGAGGTAAATCAGTGACTGTTTCATGGAGAAGTAAGTGCCAGAACTGTCTTGATCAAGTGTCTGATCAATTTTGTCTGTTTTCTTTTCTTCTATACCAGAACCTGTACAAAGAAGGAGCAAGAACATTTTGGATACACAACACAGGTCCAATCGGCTGCTTGCCATTCTTCGTCATTAGGTACCCTCCAAAGCCTGGAAATGAAGACCCAATTGGCTGCATTAACTCCTACAACCAAGTGGCTCAAGAATTCAACAGACAGCTCAATGAAACAGTTTACAAGCTGAGAACCCAATTCCCTGATGCACTGCTCATCCTTGTGGACATCTATTCTGCAAAGTACTCTCTCATCAGCCAAGCTACAAAGAACGGTAAAGCGCCAAAAAAAAAAAAATGAATCTTAACCATTTGAATGCTAGCTAGCTCAAAATTGATACTAAAACTTTGTGGGATTCGATGGATTACAGGGTTTGAAGATCCACTTGGGTTTTGTTGTGGCCACTTGGGGGATGACTATGTGGTCAGGTGTGGGCAGAAGGCTGAGCTGAGGAATGGAAGTGTTGTGTATGGAGCTTCTTGCAGAGATCCTTCAAAGTACATCAGCTGGGACAATATACATTACACTGAAGCTGCGAATCGGTGGGTTGCTGACCGGATTTCCGACGGGTCGCTGTCGGATCCTGCTGTACCCATTACTGAAGCTTGTAGAAGAGCTGGGAGGTTACTGTAGTATTAGGTTTTGGCTAAAGGAGGTTATACACGGTTATAATCAGAGTGGGATTAGAGAGTAATTACATCAATGAATACATAGTTACATGTATGCTACTACTATCTGTCTCCAACACAATGGACATTTCGTTGTATGGAGTGTTGAAAATTTGGGAAGTTAGAAGTTGCAAGTTTAGATGGTTTCGGTGTATAGCGACACTTACAATGACAATACGTAATATGATTTTAGTGTTTATAACAATTAATAATGTTCCATCCCAATTTTTATACACCCATAAAAGTTCGTTGTATTTTATTTGGCAGGTCGACCAACTTAACGTGCCGATCAATTGGTTTAGAAGTACACAATATTGTTTTTCAGTGAAACACTTGAAAATCTATTAATAAAAACATTTTAAACGTTAGTTATAGTCTACAACCACATATGACAATTAGGAAACACTTGAAAATCTATTAATAAAAACATTTTAAACGTTTAGTTATAGTCTACAACCACATATGACAATTAGGAAACCACACTACACATTTGCATAGCTACTGCAAAACTATAGCCCTTGCATTTGAAGGTACCCAGGGAGAAAAGCAGTAACGAAGCACAACAAAAGTAAAAACAAAGACGACTTCACTGGGGATCGAACCCAGAATCTCTGGTTTCGTAGACCAGCGCCTTATCCATTGGGCCATGAAGTCCTATCATTAGTAGATTTGACTGTGCACGGTATATATTAATATTGCTCAGCGGCATTTGTTCTCAGGTGCAAAAAAAGACTCAGAAAATGTGACTGACCATGCAGGTTCAGGTTAAGTCACGACTAGACAGTTAAGTTGATACTAGTAAAGGAAAATTGTAAGGGGTTTGACTAGACATAAGTTTGATGATGATCCACCATTTCCCATATCTCATTCTACCTTCCAAGCATACAGTAACAAGCAAAAGCTGCTTGATGATGATCCTCCACTTTCATCACCATCAGAAGAAACTGGAACTGCAACTGGCTTGAATATGAAGAGACCATGTCTTGCTCTTGTAGTTGTACCAGAACCAAACAACCAATCATGGACATCCCAATATACCTCCACAGTCCACTCTACTGTTGTTTGCTCACAAACATTGACTCCTTCTTTTAGCTAGGTAAACACAGCAGACAGACAGCAAGAAGACCTGCTTTGCATTGGCTGGAAATTTCAGGGGTGGTCCAGTGAGAGACCATCCATGTTATATTGTGGTCGTGAATCACATGGGAATATGTGATTGAGCTAGAAGGTGAGTGACAAAAGGAAAATGGAGGGACAGAAGAGAAGAATTCTGGCAACCGTTGGCAGTTTCGAAAGATCATGATGTTTAGCTAATCTTCTGAACAGCAAACAACTCTTTCTCCCCCTCTCAAAGGGTAATGGAAACCCATAACTAGACCAGCTGCAATGCTTCTTCTTACCTCACATATGTACACTGCACAAGGAGATGAATGGTAGTATATGGTACATCATGGCAATGAGCTAAGGTAATCTCATTTCTTGCTTCTGAAGTAACTGAGAAAGTATCCCATGAACTCACCATGTTCCTCTCAACATCCTCATCCTGTGTATTACAACTCCATCAGCACATAATGTCGAAGAATACATACCAATCTTGCTTTATAATATCCTAGTAATACTCTGCACTTTTTTCTACCTTATTCTCTGTTCTTCGCCTTTCATCCTCCCTCTCTGCTCTGTGGTAAGGGCTTCTGCCAACAAACCCTACATGACTTGTTCCCACAGAAATTACGGAATCTACCAACATTAGTGAAATTGCATGTAATTCTCCCTCCCATAAAAGTAACTGCAACTCTTTTGCGGAAAAGTAAAAAAAAAAAAAAACATTACAAATTTAACCTTTAGCTTCTTTACTTTTCCTTTAGCAAACAAACATCACTTAGTAAAGAAAATAAAATATTATTCAAAAGAGAGAATCCATCATCGTCATTCTGAAATTGGAATCGTCGATATGATGTCTGGATCATGACTAGCGACTCTGAATCGGTAAAGTTCACTCCAAAAATTGGGGGGAAAACAAAAAAGGGAACCGCAGCTCGTTTGCAGTCGCACCATGGGCCAACCGCAGCTCACTTGCGGTTGGTATGGTGCAACCGCAAGTGCTGCAAGTGAGCTGCGGTTGCACCGTGGACCAACCGCAGCTCATTTGCGGTTGCTACCGTGGACCCACCGCAACTCATTTGCGGTTGCTCCATGGACCAACCGCAAGTGAGTCGCGGTTGCACCATGGACCAACGATAACTTGCCTTAGGCTGAGCATTTTTTTGGAAATTCGGGTAGAGAACGGGCGACGACGACGACGGGAAAGGCGTCGGCGGACTGGTGCGTCGAGAGGGATTCACGAAGAAGGCAGATGTGGGGTTCAATTTGAGGAGTTAGGGATTGTTTGGTTTGTTTAAATTTTTAAATTTTATTGAGGGTATATAAGTCATTTATCATTAGAATTAGGGCAAAAGTTAGCAATTTTAAGGGCGACATTTAGCGATTCAGATATTTAGGGATGGCAATGAGTCGGGTTTGACCAAATCCAAACACAAACTTATGGGTTTATCGGTGAAAAAAATTCGGGGTAAAATTCATTGCGTTTGAAAAACTTAAACCCAACCCAACTAGTTGGCAGGGGTGGATACATGAGTTTTAGGGGTGTCCCGGGACACCCCCTAAATTTTGGGAAAACGATTATTCAACTCCCGGTAGTAGTATCATATGGATAAAAAATTATTCTTTTTTAAATACTACGTAATAGTAAAAACTAAAAATGCTATTTCTTATCCAAACTATTTTCAAAACCTAACAATTAAATTAATTACAGGATACCCTCAATTTGAATTGCTTTTATGGTTACACGACAAGTGTTGAAATCGAATATGCGATCAGTTTGTGAATTATTGTCTAGTATGATATACAGATTTGTTGAGCAGTGTACTGAGTCTATTTTATTTTTTTCAGAATATGAAAACACATAGTGACTTTTTTTGAAATTTATACTAGTCTGATATTTTTTATCTAGAATTTTTTTTTATTTTTTATGTAATTTTTGGTAGAGGACACCCTTACAAAAAATTTATGGATCTGCCACTGCCGCTGGGTACTCGTGGTTTCATGGGTACCCATGAGTTTTTGTCGTAAAAAATTTACAATAACAAGTTTCTATCAAAATAAAAGTCAAATATCAATCTCTCAATACAAATTATTCATATATAAAAGGGTAATGTCTATTTTTTATCCAAATATTTTTTAAATTCTTCTATATGATCCAAACCTATTAAAATGCTATTAATTCTTAGTATTTCGATAGGTTTGGTTAATAAAAAAGAATCCAAAAAAGTTTTGGAGAAAAAGTAGACATTACCCTATATAAAACACCAATCTAGAAAATTCAAGCAAATCACAAATTAATCATACAAATTGTTCAACACCAATCTAGAAAACTCAAGAAAATTGAAGTAAATCACAAATTATCCATAAACAAAATGATTAATTGAAAGTTTCTTCCTCCTTGTCAATTAAGCTTCTTCACTCTCCACTCGATAATATCAACTTCATTCGACACAATTAGAAAGAAAAATTAGAAATATCTCCACAAACATAAAGAAGATTAATTGCTTAGATTATTAAATATACCAAAAAATTAATTATATGGGTGTGAGTGGGTATCCATGGAGTGGGTATACATAAACCCAACCCCAATCCAACCCGGTGAATAGTGAACGAGTTTAAACCCGAACCCGCCCCAAAACTCGTCAACACGAGTTTTACCCGCGTTGACCGGGTTGGGTCGGGTAGGTTACTCGTGGGTTCGGGTTTTATTGGCATCCCTAGCTAAATTCCAATAGCAAAAGTACATAGTTATTCTAGGATTAATCTCACAAATAAGATAAATCACTCCAAAAAAAATGGTAAGGAATACTCTCTAGACAAGAGTATAAGGTTCAAAAAGGCGCTAGGCGTAAGACGGGCGTTGAGACTTTGCCTAGCGCCTAGCTCGCCTAGGCGTAGACTAAGTGTGCCTAGGCGTTGGAAGAAAAACAGATATTCACACTGCATGATGAATGAAATAATAATCTATTACCTTTTCTCACTTTAGTAAAAATGATTGTTAAAACATAGCTCACAAATTCTATGAATCATAGCTCAAAAACTCACGAAGTTCTTGAGCTATTGAAAATATTGATATAGAAAATTGATTTCGTAGTTAACGTTGATTTTCTCCTTTAATATTGTCTTTCTCGCTCCATCTATTAATCTTTAGGATAGACTTATATGTCGCGTTACTCCATTGACGTGTTCCAGTATCTAATTAGGCGCGAAACCCCTAGGTGAGGCGTTTTGCCATTGCCTTGCACCTAGGCGTGCCTAAGCGTAAGATTAAGCGTGCCTTTTTTAACCATGAGTCAAGACACAATAAATAATTATAATCTTAGACACAAACTAATATAAATATCTCAAATAACCATGTATGTTCAAACTCTCAAAAGGAAATACAAATTGCACAAAAACACCAAAGAAACATTACAAGAATAATGACACTATTATCCATGCACTCCAAACTTGTCTTTTAAATCGTTGTGAGTTTTTTTAAACCAATCAACCGTTTATGAATAATTTTGTCATTTTTTTGGAGTGAATAGAGTCTGGAATAGGTCGACCCACTGACCCAACCAATATGATCCAAAAAAAATCATAGGTTAATCGTGTTTTAATCATTCAGATTTTGAGTTATAAAACTATAACCTAGTTTTGATTTTTGTACGGGTTAGGATGGGGCAAATGGGTCGAGTCATTATTTTCCATATCAATCATCATAAACAAATAGATATTTTGATGTTGTCACATATATTGATAAAGAATATTATAAGAGAATATTACATGCCCCAAAAGAATTTATAACAAAATAGATACTTTTTTTATGTTTCTACTAAAAAAATTAGAGTAAATACAATTTATTAATCAAATCTTTCAAAATTTTCATATGATTAATCAAACCTGTCAAAATAAAAATATTAGCTAAATCTTTTGTAATTAATAAAAATATTAATATTTTTCCTATCATCGTTAATAAATTTGTATTCCTTTACTTAATTAAGGTAGTATACTTTTAGAATGTTGATCGCAAATTTCTTCCAACTCAACATTATGTTGTCAATTCAAAATTAAAAAAACTATTAATGAAAAGTTAACGTTTGACAAATATTTTATATTTTAAAAGATTTAATTAATAATTTGAAAATTTTGGCTAATAAAGGTTAAATGAATTTCTTCTTCCACGGGAACGGGTACCCATCCCATTTAAAACGGGTACCCATTCCCATTTGGAGGGGATAATCCATCCCATATCCCAAACCCATACGGGAAATGGGTACCCATTATCCGTACGGGACGGATAACGGGTACCCAAACTACCCGTATATAACCGTTGAAAAGTAATTAAATTATATAAACTTAAAAAATTTGCACCATGAAACTAACTAAATCAGTCGCCACCTGCAGCAAGAAGATATACTGCCGCCACCTGCAGCAAGAAATGCTGCCGCCACCATGAAAATATACACACCACTTTTATTAAACAAGAACCACTAGATAAGAGGATCATCTCCTCTTCCCTCTGATAATAAACCCACAGACAGTAGATCATTTAACTTAACAGAGAACAAAAGTCAAAAAGGATAATCTTCATTAACAATAAGCTCGTTTTATTAACTTGAAATATTAGGGTTAATGGCTATGTATTGGGTACCCATATTACCCAAACGGGTATTAGCGGGTAACCCGCGAGACCCAATATTTAAATTTTCAATCCCAAGTCCCATCTCGTAATAAATATTACGGGTATTTGGGTACCCATAACCCTCAAAAAAGAGACAGGTATGAGTATCCCCAAATACCTGTTTCCCGTTGGCCACCCCTACGAGAAAGAGACTCTAAACGGGCTTAAGTTTTACTTTCAAATATTCTAGCCCACAATCGACTTACAATAAAAAAATAAAAACAATTTAATCTCACAGTTCACAGAAGAAACATAACAAAGCTACGTCTGGGTGATTTATTTTGCCCCTCCTCCAAGGGGCTGCAGGCACCCCCCACCTTAATGAATTGCTCCGCCACTGCATACCACTTCCCATCAACCTTGTCGTGTTTCACACGCATCGTGGCTCTGCAGTTAAATCTGCTCTCCCCTCTTGCTTCTCTCTTTCGTTCTGCTTTTCATGCGCCTCTTTCCCCACCTGAGCATACATAGTCACGCCATATCATAACTTGATTCTTATCACGACCAATGTCTGATTTTCTGATGTCAAAGCCTTTGACTAACCCGTAGTCGATGTAGAAATCATAGACTTCTTCTGTATCATCGAACTTCATTTTTTTTAAATATCTTCAGGCTGTAGAAATATGAGATCAGCGACATTATCTTCCTGGGTAGTGTGACTGGCTCCGGCACCATCGTTTTCTTGGACTGGCTCCGACGTCAATAGTAGGACTGCCTCCAACGCCAATGGTCGGCCTGCCTCCGACGTCATTGTCACTGCGGGAAATTTTGAATATTGCAACGATGTAGATTACAAAACCCTACTGGGAATGATGCCCGAATTAATGCTTGAATAGGCCACTTAATAATTATCCCCATTAAACTGAATCATAACACGATTTGTGATATCTTTTTTTTTTTGTAGGAACGATTTGAAATTTCTATTCTTTATCTTAGTGATTTCTTTACCATTTTTAGAAATAACAAAAATATTTAAAATGAAAAGGAATGGTTAGTAAAGCCAAACGCCAACTGACTCTATCTGTGTACTACGTGTATGGGGAAGGATCAAATATTAATATGAGCAAATATTTACTAATAGCACTCAATTTTTTATTCAATCGAAAAACAAAATAAATTTTTATTTTTAGGTTTAATAAATACCCATGTTTATCCCAAGTTCATGTACCTTAGACTAAACCCTAACTATTTTCCCGCAGGAAAAATATGCCGCCACATTTTATCCCTGTAACCTTGTATATATAATTAATCTTCAGCGATAGAGCAGTGGTTTTATATCCTTCTTTGCCGCAATTTTGAGTACAGACTAAAGCTTAGAGGCACAACATGGAAAATAAGAGGATTACCCGCTCTTCTTCCAAACTTGTGGTATGTCTAATAGCTCTTTAACCATTGAAATTCATTCTAGTTAATTTATTAATCGTAGGTTCACTGTCATTGAAGGAGGCCGCCGAATTTGTGACTCCAACAAAGAAACCAAGGCTACCCAAAGGTGTAAGCACTCCATCCACTCCTGCTTCAGTCATCGTTTTTATTTAGGATGATGAATCTGACTCTGAGGTAACACCAAAGAAGCCAAATGGAAAAAGTATTTCCCTAAGTTCTGTTGACAAGGTAATAAAGGTGTCCTATTTGCCATGGAAGTGTTCTTTGCCGTTATTCCGTCAGACATAACGAATGCATTTCGACTCGTGTTTATTTGTGGTCCTTATTCCAGGTTGTTTTGAAGTTTAAGCTACCTACTGGTATGGAATACGATGATGAGCAAATCCAGCTTGCTTACCATATATTTTTAACCAATCTGCCACCTGACGAAGTATTGGTCAAAACCTCAAACAACTCTTGTACCAGGAAGTCATTGTGGTCCTTAAGCCCTCGCTCATTCGTAGATGCTGAAGTAATCAACGGAACTCCAAAATTTTGTTTTGTTTGTCCACTATCAATGCTTTCTACGTAGAATTATTTTGTAACAAATCTATAGTATCATGAAGTGTTTTTTGTCCATGTTATATTAGGTTATAACAGCGATGGCCTGTCACTTGACTCTAGAAGAGTTGTTGACAAATTCTAAGGACGGAAAAGGATTGTGCTATCTGCCTGCTGAACTATAGGTTGTGGTCCGATTATGCTTAAGATTAATTTCCTCTCACCAAAAAAAAAAAAATACAACACATGTTTTTTTTAACGAGAATGATATTGTGTTGACAAAATTTCAATTGTGCAACTACCACATGGGCAGGAACTAGTGATTTCATGTGGAATAACACCCAAGAGGGCATTAGACCTATAAGAATCAAAATTCCTTAGTCGAACCAATATGGTGAACAAGGTAAACTGTTCGTCTTAATAAGCATTACATGGTTGCAGTTTATTTTTTTTAATACGCGTTGACAATTTCCGCATATGTAGGTGTGTGTTCCGATGAGAGATAATGCCCATTGGTACTGGGTTGTCATTAAGTTGGACAAGGAAGAAGTCCATATCTTGGATCCACAACCAACTGAAGACCGCAATTCCTTTCGACTACAATTTGTTCAAACAATGGTAAATTTGTGACATTGTGCCGTTTTTTTTTTGGTCAAAAGATATCATGTATTGATCGAAAAAATAGACAGTTACACCCTGGAAACCAGCCAGGTCTTGAAATCAAAAAAGCGACTCATAGTCGGATACAAAGAGAGGGTTTTCCTAGCTACCAAATGAGCTACCCTATTGTTTTCCCGACCTACAAAACGCACACTAAACCCAGGTTGAGTACGAAAATAATGAGCAATCTCTTCCAGAACAGCACCCAACCGGCTATCTCTTGTGTCGGCTTGATTAATTTTGTCAATAATCACCTTCGCATCGCCCTCAAATTGGACCTCCGACAAACCTTGCTCCACACACCAAATAATTGCTTCCCTAAGCACCAGCAATTCCACCACTATAGGATCATCCATTTGAGGAAACTGCGCCCCCCTAGCCAGTAGGAGTGTCCGTGCTGGGTCAAAAAGAACCATCCCACCAGCCGAATGAGACTCACCCTTAGTAGCCCCCGTCCCACATGCAAACCAAATGGGAACCACCCACTTGAGCGGAAGATTGCATTATCGGAACTTGAACTCTCGGCACCTGGTCCGCTGGTAAACCTACTCATTCCTCATACTGTTGGTGGAACTGTCGCATGAGCGCCTGGATCCCAAATTGTTTGCCTTCAAAGACTACCCAATTCCGAGGTCGCCAGATCCTCCAAAGGACGGCAACAACAGCCATAACCACTGACGGTTGATGGACCAACCCCAACAGACGCTTGAGAAACAAAGGAAAAGTATGCCGAGGCAAACCCTCCCCCAAGTAATCCAGCCCAGAATAGTCCCAGAGAACTCGCTCCACCGGACAATAAAGGAACAAATGTCCCATTGTCTCTGGGCCATCCAAACAAACTGGACACCGAGGCAGCACCAGGACCTTTTTTTCAATAAGCGCCTCCATAGTCGGCAGAGCACGATTTAGAATTTGCCACACAAAAACCTTCAACTTCGGAGGGATCTTTGCCTCCCAAACTTTAATCCAACTCGCCCTATCCATCCAGCTCACCGAGGATCGCCACCCACCCCTCCTCCTGTCCAACTCGACAGCCAAATGATAAGCTGACTTAACCGAGAAGCCCCCGTTGGCCGTAAAATGCCAGATAAGCTTATCAGGCACATCCCAACGCGGAAGAGGAATCTCTTTAATAGCCTTACAAGTGGGCGGGTCAAACCATTGACTGAGCTTCTCATCAGACCATCTCCCTCCCCCCTCCGTAATAACCTCCGCCACCAACGGATCACCCCCCTCAGGCAAGATCTGCGGATTATAGCATGGGGGATCTAGTTGGTTCCTAGGTATCCAATTAGAATGAAGGAGGGAGACCGATTGGTCATTACCAACCTGCCATCTTAACCCCCTCTCCAATAATTGACGCCCATGAAGGATACCTTGCCACCCCCAAGAGGGACGAGACCTAGCAGTCGCTGACAAGAAAGACCCTTGCAGGAAGTACTTGCCTTTATAGACTTGGGCAATAAGTGAATGAGGTTCATTGAGAATACGCCAGCCAATCTTAGCCAAAAGAGCTTGGTTGAAATGCTCGAACTGGCAAAATCCCATCCCCCCATCATGCTTACTCCTGCACATGTTACGCCAGGACACCCATATGATCTTGGGACTACCATCCTCCGCACCCCACCAAAAACGGGCCACATGCTTGTCTAAAAGCCGACAAAGAGCCAGGGGGAGACGGAAACAGGACATCACATGAAGGGGCAGAGCCAACGCTATGGATTTAATCAAAGTTTCCTTAGCAGCCCACGACAAAGTCCTTTGTTTCCACCCCTGAAGCCGTTCTAGGAGTTTGGCCTCCAAATATCTAAATGTATCCGTTTTGGATCGTGCAACCAGCGTTGGAAGCCCCAAATATTTATCGTGGACCCCCACCGCACCAACCCCTAGAATCGTGGCCAAGAACTCCCGATCTGGCGTTGAAATATTCTTACTAAAGCACACCGCCGACTTCTCCAGATTAACGCGTTGACCACTCAGTTCCTCATACTCATTTAGTACCTCAATTAAATTCTCGCACTCCTGCAAAGAACCTCGCAAAAATAAATAAGAAACATCTGCAAAGAACAGATGCGAGATTCTTGGAGCACGAGGAGCTACTTTCACCCCCTCCAATTTTTTCTCCGTGATCGCCTTTCGGAGGAGGGCTGCAAACCCCTCCGTGCAAAGTACAAACAAGAGAGGAGAGAGCGGATCCCCTTGACGAAGGCCCCTAGAGGCAGTAAAATATCCCGAGGGCGTTCCATTCATTAGAACCGAGAAGGAGGAGGATCGAATACATTCATGTATCCATCCTTGCCAGACTGAATTAAAACCCATCTTATCCAAAACTGCAAGCAGGAAGGGCCATTCGACTCTATCATAGGCCTTTTCCATGTCAACCTTCAGAGCCATGTACCCCTTCTTCCCTTGCTTTTTTATTTTCAGATAATGCATTATTTCATGTCCAATAAGGATGTTATCAATAATCTGCCGGTCTTTGATAAACCCATTTTGGCCCTCCAACACGATCTCAGGGAGCAAACTAGCCAGCCTTGCAGCCATGATTTTGGTAATCACCTTGTAAACAAACTGACAAAGGCTAATCGGACGCAGTTGTCTAATTGTTTCCACCGATTCCACTGTAGGGATCAAAGTGAGCCAGGTATGGTTAAAGCTCCGCAGCATCCGGCTCGAGGTAAAGAAGGAAACTACTGCTTCTACCACCGAAGTACCCACAATATCCCAGAAAGCTTTAAAAAACTTTCCCGTGAAGCCATCCGATCCCGGGGCCTGCTTCGATCCCATGGAGAAGACCGTACTCCGAACCTCATTAGGCAAAACCTCCGCCGTCAATTGCGCATTCATTTGCGGAGTAACACTATGGGCAATCGGCAGACTCGCCACCCTCTCAACCATATTAGGAACCTGAGTTTCCGAAGTAAACAGGGTCTGGTAAAAATTGGTGGCAATAGACGCCTTCCCGGATTCCTCAGTGACCCATTCCCCCTCCGCATTTCGAAGCCCCGAAACATAGTTCCTTTTCCGCCTCGCCCTTGTGACCGTATGGAAGTAAGCAGAATTCTGATCTCCTTTTTTTAGCCATTTTACTCTTGATTTCTGTTGCCAGAAAACCTCCTCCGCTTCCCATTGGCGGGAGAGCTTTGCTTCCAACGTCTTGATCGCATCCCAATCCACCGGATGAAGAGACTTAATCATATCAATCTCGGCTTGGAGTGTCTTGAAATTGCGTAGGGAATTAGTCGTGCCCGCCCTGCTCCAATCATACAGAAGATGACGGAGTTTCTTTAGGCGCTCCCATAGTCGAAACATAGGGGTTCCTTGTATCTCCTCCTGCCAGACATAATGGACCATAGCCCTAACCTCTGGATTATCCGCCCAACGAGCATCAAACCTGAAAAGAGGCCGACTACTCCGAGTATAAGGTTAATCAGCGAGAAGGAGGGCACGATGATCCGAACCCTGGTCCGTGAAATGCTTGACCAAAGAATCAGGATAAGAATCTATCCAGGATTGAGAGCAAAGAGCCCTATCCAGACGTTCACGAATGCAAGCCGCCCTCATACGCTTGTTGGTCCAAGTGAACTGATCCCCTTAGTAGCCTGGGTCATGGAGCCCCAAATCATGAACAAAATCCCGAAGGCTAATGGCTTGAGCCGCATTCCAAGCCCGACCCCCATCTTTTTCTCCCTCATGTAGGGTAGTATTGAAATCGCCGATGACGACATAAGGGAGAAGGCTATTCGCACAAACATCACACAAATGAGCCAATTGGGTGGCCCGAACAGCAACATTACAACTAATGTAGACAAAAAACACCAAATAAGAAAAGTCTCCTTCATTAATTTGCGAACAAATGTAAAAATTGGAATGACAAAACACCGAAGTGTCAACTCCGGGGGCCCAAGCTACTAGTACCCACCCGATGCATCGACTGCATCAACAAAAAAACAATGCGAAACATCAAAACCTAAACCCCGCATACGACGAGACACTACACGCCGGCTCGATCGTGTTTCAGAGAAAAACACTAAATCCGGTTTATTAGAATGAACAAGCCCTAAAGCAGTTTGGAAGGTGAGGGAAAGCCCAATTCCCCTCACATTCCAGGCCAGAAGCCTCATTTATCCGCAGGGGGCCACTCGAGGCTGGCTTCCTTCACCTTTTCCAGATCATCCGCTGATTCCACAAATTGCTTCTTTGGGGTAGGAGGGTCTCCCATCTCACCCTCCACCTCACCGATCACACGCTTGAGATTTTCCATGGTTGGATCCACTAGATTAGATCAGTACTAATTCAGTCTCAAGTGCACCCCCTTGCAGGGAACTTCCTCAACCTGCCCAATGCTAAGCCCCGCTTCAAAAGCCTCCACCACTTAGTGTACACGTCCTTGTATGACATGAGAGGACGTCATCGAGGCACCAGCAGGCGAACGACGCTTGATTTCAAAAGAGTGAAGACCTCCCAGCGACGGATCTTCATCAGAGTCAGAGTCCTGCTGTTGATCCACCGAAATGGGTTCAACAATAGTCACACCAATCTCCTTATCTTCCAGGTCCTGCAAAGCACCAGGTGCAGTATCTCCCTCATCCTGATTGGATACAGGCAGGGGAATGCTAGCACCTCCTTTTCTTAAGTGTGGGCGAACCCTAGACACCGCGCCCCCTGACTGGGTCACAGATTTGGATGGCAGCCGAGCATCCTTCTTTAGTTTAGGTGTAGGGACCACATTCTCCTCCTCCTCAGATTCCTCCTACAAAATGAGTCGACGCCTTCGAGAGTGTTCGAGGACCACCTCCAAAGGATCCACCATCAACTTTTGGGGGGGGGGGGGGGACCCTGTTTCATGCGCCTAAGAGGCTGATGGCGGCTCTTAACGTCTTGGCGAGGAAGAGTGGAATGCTTTCTAGGCGACAGCTTCTGCTGGGATTGTTTCACCCCACCACCATGCTTAATCCGAGGAGATTTCCTGAGGCTAAACCTTTTCGGGCTAGCACGAGCACCACCCACCTGAGAGGCTGGCTCTTACAGCCTAGGCTGTGTCTTCTTACTGGCATGACCTTCTGATTCATTAGGTCGAGCATGGTGCACTGCTGGAACCTGGGCGTTCCTAGGAGGTTCTCGTGCTCCCTCCTCCACATGTCCCCTAACAGGTCTTGCATTCCCCACCTTCTGCATTTGGACATTCCTATTAACCCACACAGTCTTGCTTGTATCTCGAAACTTAGGATAGTTATCCTCCTCCAAGTACATCTTCCGTCCAAGCTTCTTTGTTGTCATATGCAGACCAAAGCGTTCTTTCCCCAAAGGGGGATAAAAAATACAGTCGCGCTTGGAGTGCCCCACTCGCCCACAGTGAAAACAGACAGTTGGTAAGAACTCACTCATATTTGAGATTCACCCAGAAATGACCAAGCTCTTCGCTGACCGCCATGATTTGTGACCGCAGAGGTTTTGTAAAATCGATGAGGACATGCACTTTCACAAAGCACTCGCCCGTCTCCTTGGACGCAAAGACATCTGCTTCCAGGACCTGACCAATGGTCCCAGCTGCCATTTTCTGGCCAAACTGCTTTGTGCAGCAATCATCTTTCACATTCCAGAGTTGAACTCGAAAGGGGGCAATGGCTAGTTCATCGAAGGTGAGCCTCGAAATGGATGGTGTCCAGGACCGGAGATGGAAAATCCTGTCCTTGACTATCCAGGGCGTTCTTCTCAGGACCCACACCCTTGTTTCATTGCTTGGAAGAACCACCTCAAACAAGCCAAATTGAGTGAGTGAAACCCTAAGGTTTCCTTTAACCCGCCATGCCTCAACCAGTCCCTCCTTAAGCTCTGTGGGAGTGAACTTGGCCTCCGAAAAGAGTCCCCCAAAAGGGTCCTAGAAGTGCGATACCTCACAGATTGGACCTCTTCCAGCGAGAACTCGACCACTTGATCCTCAGCAATCCGCGACATCCTATTCACCTGACAATCATTGATAGATAAATCGTTAGACGCAATAGGTAGGGTCGTTTCTCTCATTGGAGTGGGAGATAGTGTGGTAAGAGGACTTTTTATTGTGCTGTTATTAGCAAGAAGCCTATAGTTTAGATGTATAGCCGAAGCCAAACCATTCACATGTTTCCCGAAGGCATTAGAAAAGAAAAAACACCCTGCCCGACTACGTTTCTATCACTCTCAACTGCGATGAGAGGTTTGGAGACATATGTGATTCCCAAATTGACTTCTCCCTCCGTTGGCAAGGCACTCGAGAGTGCATCGAGATCAATCATTGAGCCGTTTAAATTTATTTGGGAAGGGGTCTCTTTACCTGCCAAGGGCACTCGCGCAGAGAGCAGCTGATCGGCAGTAGCAGAGGAGCGGAGCTCGGCAGCGGGATCAAACAGCAGTATGGCTTTAGGTTTTCTCTTCTCTGGACGAGTCGCTAACCACAAAGAATTCTGATATTGCATATTAGCAAACGGTCCCAATTTATAATGCTTGAGCCTCGACCTCTCCCCAAAGAGACGTGTCCCTCTGTAATTTTCCTCAGGCAGAGTATGTTTTGGATTAGGAGTTCTCTCCTGGGGGGGAATTAGAAGATTTTGCGGTTGGAGCTTGCCGCCGCAATCTCGCCTAACCAGAATAGGGATTTGGAAAACAAAACACCCCTCTCTCCCCGGCAGATTCGCCTTCCACCCCGAAGTCTCCGATCATTGGCGCCACCAGGACAACCGACCATATCCCTGCCGGAGTCGCTTGCAATACTGTGTCGAAATCGTCTCACCTGCTTCCTCTGTTTTGGAACTATCTCGAGAGTACCATTACTACCAGAGGCTTCTCAAGTTAGAATCACTTTAGCGAATTCGTTTTTGCTGTTATATGTAACATTGCCATTGGAATTCAAATGGCCAGAGCCATCTTCCACACCACATACTGTCCCGGGACGAGTCCCACCCCCAAAGGGGATACTTTGAATTTTCTGACCACAGAACCCAGCCTGCTTTACTTTAGGTGTGGTGCTCTGGGTCTCTCTCCCCGCGAATGAGGCAAACTCAGAAACTTCTTCATCCAAATCTGACGAGAGGGGGAGCCAAAATCGCCATAGAATCCTTGGCCCCTGCTTGCTTCTCTTCCACGGACGAGCCATGAAATTTTGATGATCTTCGACAGCAATCGGGAGCGATCGCTTCCTCACACGGTTCCGTCTTTCTCCACGCCAGCCAAAATCCCTATAAACTCTTAAAGGGCGACTGACGATAAGAGGGGCTTCTTGTCTCCCCTTCTCCTGGGCCTCACTCCGAACAGGGTAGGCCAGCTTCGGGAGCCAGGTCTCCTGGAATTGATTTCGCACACACACGGCGAGGACAACGGCGGCGACCCTAGATAGCCACCTACCCACGAGCGAAATTATGAGGAAGAGAGAGGAGAGAGCATCTCGAAGCATTCTTTTTTTTTCAATAAAACTCCCTTCAAAATACAAATGTATACAAATGTTTCTTAATTTGTACATATGAGATTTATGCAAGCCTTGTGGAAGATTCTCTATCGTGAACAAGGTCCGGGATTGTCGCCCCCAAGGATTGCGGAGTTTTTGTACACAAATCCTTCAAAGGATCAAGAACAACTACATCGGTAATTATGTCCATTTTGTGTGATATTAAACGATGGCTTATCAACCTGTTTATCATGCAATGCTTTCATTTTATGTAGGTCTGACAGAGGAGTCTGGGTCTGCATGTGGATGTATGGCGCAAGCTGGGACTCCTCTTATATTTGGGTAAAGACAATTCTAGTTCGCATATTAGAAAACACACTTGATTGTTATTTTTGAATCATGCGTTAAGCACCATGTTTGTTGATGTTGATAGCCATGCACTCAAGTGAGGAGGATGCAGATCGCTTTGTACCTTGTTCGAGAGCCAATGAACTACATAAGGCATATGGTGCTCACGGAAGCAAGAACAATTTCACCTCAAGTTGAAGCTGCAGTCGAAGAGTATAAGAAAGCCCATGAAAGGAGGAAAAAGGAAAGAGAAGAGCACAAGGAAACCCAGTCAAAGAGCCCAACGACAACCTGATTTTGCGTTTTTTTTTTCAAGATGATGGACAACCATGTTATGTTTTGTTTTTTAAGATGATTGACAACCATTTTTGGTTTGGTTTGGTGAATGCTTTCTATATTTGTTTTTTGGTTTGGTTTGGTTTGTTTTTTTGTGGAAACTATATTGACTATTTGTGGAAACTATATTAACTTTTCGGACATCCATCCCTTCCGAATCGAGTCTCAAAGTATCTAGCTTTAACCTGGCTACTACCTTAGCCAACAAGTGGCAATTTCCAGCTTTCCAGTTACACTTTTGGACAACCTGAAAAGGGACCTTCTGGACTTGATCTCCGGCTCCCAAGTAATCCCTGGTGTTCACAAATATCCCAGGTTCAATACAAATCAATAAAATCTCATTTTCATCGAGCCATGCGTGACGAACAGGCTTCCAAAGTGAGTTACCCGAAATGGCAAAGGGACTTGACAAAAATTCGAGCTTCCAACTTGTGAGTGAGGTTGCTTCTGTTTCAAGCCATTGTATCTTGTAGAGAGGTTTAATTGAGATCATATCATTCCACTTCGTTCCGAATTGCCCTCGTCTTATTAAATTTGCATTCATGTATAGTTAATCCAAAAAGTAAAACTGATTGGTTCCCAGTGAGCATAATTAATGATGGAAACCCGTACAAGGCAAATAGAAAATTCTTAGGTAATTAATTTAATGTTCCTATGATATGGAAACGCTTCCATTCCTTGAATTTCCACCAACGACGTATGCACTCCCCTTTTAGTGAGATAATTCATTGTATTAATAAATACAATAAAAAGGCTTACATAATTAATGGATTCTTTATTGTGTATAATTAAAAGGGTATTTTACTATAAACGAAGCATATGATAGATTCACCGGGGGAGTAAAAGAAGCATGAGTCTTGATGAAAAAGGGGAAAAAATCACCATAGATAAAAAATTATTATAATCAAGCCATTTAAAATCCATACTATTCACGCCTATCATCATCACTATACTTGTGACCAAATATAAATAAAACCATAATTTTCTAAAACCATTAAAAATTGAAGATGAAATAAGTAACACATTCTTCGACCTAATTGGAACTGCTTAGAACAAAAGCGGATTAAAATCTCCCCCAATGAAATTCATTTGCAATTTCATAGGTAGTCCCTACTTGCACTTCTATAATTTTGAGAAAACACCACTTCTCAACTTCATCCTCTCTACAACAATGAAATCTAAATGTAATTTCAATGAGTGGGACCAACATATTAATTTACCACTACTAAAAAATTTATATATCATCTCCATCTTCTAAAATCTTTAAAAAAGAGTAAAAAATGGCCCACCAGCGGGTCCATTTGAATTGCAAGAAAAATTGCACATTATGCAAATTTGCACCCTTGCAATAGCTTCTCGCATCATAGCAATTTAAAGATGCAATCGCACCTCCTTGCCACATCATCTTGCAAGTCACAAAAATTGCACCATTGGAGATGACCATTACTGCATCTCGCCACCTGTCTTAGGGATCCTAGCCATGGCAAATTCGAAAAATACTGCATGCATAGAAAAATCCAGGTCTGGACATTTCAGAAATCAAAATATGAGACTTTCCTAGTCAGATGATGTACTGGCTCCCCTCAGTACCTGACAGTTTTGAGTGCTGGAGAATAAGGAAAAGATAAAAGACTAAAAAAAACCCAACAAAGAATTAGTAAACTTGTTAACAGAAGACATCCATTGTTGGCCCCTTTGCTGCTCCAACGCTCCACCCCGCCCTGCATCAATCAACTCTCATGTAAGCCGAGGACGTTTACTTGAGGAGGCCTCAGGGGTCTCTTGATGCTCCGTATGCCAATTCTCAATAAAAGTATTGGTCAATTCGGCTATACGGTACACCAGCAAATAAGCGCACTGGTCCTCCTTAATATAAACGCTCATATCCATCCCAACCCTTTCAAGAAAGGTGGTCACGAAGGTGGCATAGGGAAAGGCAGTATACCAGTTTTCCCCTTTGGGAGCAGCCTCAACCATGTTCAGGCACATGAGAGATGTGAGGTTAACAAGAACACCTCTTTGAGCTTGCACAAGGATAAACAAGTCAAGTTTACGAATAATGGAATGACCACGGTACCATGGAAGGAAGCAGTTGACGATCAACCAGTGGAGGAATCGAAGAGGATATGGGAGGAAAGAAGCCTGGATGCTCCCCTTCGTGAGTTTCGCCATTTCAACTTCAAACTCAAAATCGTACAGCCGCCCAAGATCGCTTCTGCTCTCAATGGGGTGTCCTCCAGCGGGAAGATCAAGGATCTCCGCAAATTGATGAGGCTGAAAGCAGTTTCTATGTCCGAGGAAGATCGACACCATATGAGAATCACAGGGACCAGAAAGCTGTAGATTGTGGTAGAACTTCGTAACCACATGGGGGCAGTAACTTGTGCTTCCTCGACTCCGGAGAACAAAGAAATTTTCCCAGCCAAGATTTTTTATTAACGTCTTCACTTTTGGAGGGAAAGGACTTAGGTGGATGAACTCGTACTCGGCCACAATTGCGGTTTTGCTTGTAAATGAAAGATAGTCACCGAGACTAGCGGTGGATCGGCAGTCTTCGTTTGATAGAGATAGTATCCTCATTTTTGCAAACGATCTACTTTTGTTTGCCATGGAGTCTGGAGGAAGAAGGAACAAGGGGAAGGTGAAGATGAAGGAGAGAGAGAATGTAGGTGTAAGAAAAAGTGATCGTGGAGGTTGAGTCTGGAGACGTGAGTGTGATGGAG
This sequence comes from Linum trigynum, assembly GCA_964030455.1. NCBI lineage: Eukaryota > Viridiplantae > Streptophyta > Magnoliopsida > Malpighiales > Linaceae > Linum > Linum trigynum. The sequence continues at coordinate 12,977,676 of OZ034814.1, forward strand.
ACGGTTGAGTCTAGAATGTCAAGAGTTAGAAGATTACGGAAGATATGTAATGATGATGGTAACTCGTGTAGGTTAAACTAGGGTAAGTCATGCTAGTTAAACTAGGGTTGGCGCACGAATTGATATGGCAGGAGAAATGAAATGGGCTCGCACGTTCCAGGCCCACTTTTGAATATTGCATGGGTCATGTACAAGCCCACTTTTGAATGTTATTTAAAAGCCTGCAAAAATCCATGATTAGACCTAGTCCAACTAGAATTAGTCCTAAACGCACCGTTAATACATAAACAAAAATTAAGGAGACCTCTCCATCCGATTCGAATCAAATTCTATCTTCTTCATCTCCTTCCTCAATCCTCTGGGCGAGACGAACACTACATATCAGGAATCCTTAATTTCACCGAGTGATAGAAGTTTCGAGAAAATGACAATAACGGTAAGACAAGATGACAAAGCACTAGCGACATGAACCCTAGGGTTAGCAAAATGAAAAGTTTGATGAACACGATAAAAGACATGGTCGCCGTAATCGTGTTAGAAAGAGATAGGCGAGGGGAAATAAAAGGGAGGTACTAATTTACGCCCTAAATTTTTTAAATTTGTCGTCCTAACTTAGGTAATTGGACGCTTTTGCCCCCAAAATATTCCCAACTCTAATCAAATTTTGCCCTAGGATTTTTTCCCGTCACTGTCGTTCGCCCTGGGAGTCGTCGTTGTTCGCCTTGGGAGTTGCCGGCGACGACCTTCCGGCTCCTTCCTCGACCGAGAAGAACCCAATAGGAGAAAAATCCGCCGTGTCGTCGACGGGCGGAGCAGAGCAAGGGTTAGCGGAATGGAAGCTGCGCTCGCGAATTCTTGTGCGTTCACCCATGGGAGGATTGCCTCTGTAGAGCGGATTAGAGGATTGGGTCTTTTCGTCGGTCATTTGTACAGTGCCGATCGATTGTGGTGTCCGCCGTTGGATTGAAGATGGAGGAAGACGAAGAGGTGGGCGGCGGCAAAGGAGGTGGGCGGCGTCGAATCCCTTCTTCCTACTAGGGTTCGTGCCGGCGGCTGTGTGACGACAGAGGAGGAGCCCGGCGTCGAATCCCTTCTTCCCCCACGAGTTTGCGGCGGCGACCGTGCGATGGCAGAGCAAGGGCTAGGGCGAGGGGCGTAGCAGAGGGAAATTAGGGATTGGGGGCAGCTACTGAAGTTTTAGTTATTGGGGGTAGTATCGTCTCTTTGGTAAGGTTAGGGCGTTAAATAGGATTTCAAAAGAATGATGGTAGCCCTACTCGGCTCCTCTTTCCCAACCCCTAAATGACTAATAATAAATATATATATGGAAACGACTCGTATGCGTCAGACACATACTATGCGACAGGATTCTCTACCGTAGATCTAATCTAACGGTCATTATAAGTTATATTAAAATTAGTAATAATAATTACTACTTGCACCCCTTGAATAATTATATGTTCTATGAAGCCCCCCAATAATAATTAGCGTTCTATTTTCTCACATGATACCTATTCGTTTTTGTGAGAACTCAGATGATACCTTATTTCTTCTAGATCTTTTAATGAACACCCAAAAATTATACAATTGATAAAATAAAGTTCCATTAAAAGGTTGCCCCAATTCGACAATCCTAAACCACCATAATCGTCATTACGATTTTTCTAGATACCCCAATTGTGAACCCCTAATTTTACCATCATCATCATCGTCCCTGCTTCTGACCTACATCGACTTTGGCTCATCATCTGTTTTTAAGGTCGCAGATGACAGCTACCCTTTCGCGACGAATCCGAAGCAATTGACGGTGAATGACTATAACCTTTACGTCGTGTAAACAATGTGACTAAGGCTGAAATGGAGAGAGGGGATTGGGTCTCGTCAAGGGAATTCTCTTGGTCGGAGTCCAGAATCGTAATGGAGTGAGAAAGTTTGGACGATGAAGAGAGACGACCGTCGGATTACGATGGTGACGGCGGCAACTGGATAATTGGGAATTTGGGGGGCTAGGGAAGACGACAATACATGAAAAAACGCCATCGTTTTGTGCTCGTCTCTGAAGCGAAAGTGTCGTTTTGTGCTCGTCTCTGAATCGAAAATGGCCTGGAAAACGGCGTCGTTCTATAGGTGTAGCTGAAAACAAAATTTTTTGTAATGGTATGAGGGTCGAACCAGCGTCTTGGTCATTACCATGGGCATTCTTCACCATTGTTGCTGAACAAGCGTTTTGATACAATATACTTCCACTGTTATATTTATAACTATAAAATGAGTTATTGTAAAATTAAAACATAAAACTAAACTAAGCAGGCATTTTGTACCAGGCCCAATAGGGCTTAGTCGAGCAGATCGGCGGCTGCCCTCCCTTTGTCTCTTTAACAATAATGAATTGTAAAAAATAAAATAAAACAGAGAACAATAATGGCAAAGTTGAAAATTGGAAGACTACTTACCTACCAAATCTAGCAAACGATTCATCTTCTGCTTTTACTCCCCTCCCCATGCGGTGCCTTCTCGGTTTTCCTTCAGACTGATCAGACACATACTCAACCGCCCTCCTCCTCCCTCCGCCTCCTTTGCATGTCTCCGCCTTCGTTGCTTGCACGTCTCCGCCTCCACCCGTGAAGCAACCGCTGGTCGCTCAGTAGCGGTCTCCTCCTCCGGGCCACCATCGTCGCTTGCCACCTCTGCCGCTGATTCGCTGTAGCGGTTGTGGGAAGAAGAGCGGAGGAAAATCGCCCGGACTAACCACGTCGGTGTGGGAAGAAGAGCGGGCCACCATCGTCGCCTGCCACCTCCGCCACTGACTCGCTCTAGCGTTTGTGGGAAGAAGAGCGGAGGAAAGTCGTCAAGACTAACCACATCAGTTGTGGGAAGAAGAGCGGGCCACCATCGTCGCTTGCCACCTCCGCCGCTGACTCGTTCCCGATCTGCTCGACTAACCACGCGGTGTCGCCGGCCACATTTCCACCTCCGCAGGTACTTTTCTTTAATTGATTGTTAACTATTTGGTACTTTCTATTAGAATAGTTGATCATAATGTGTTCTTATACTCCTATTGAACATCCACAGTACGTGCAAGAACAGAAATTGAGTAGGGTTTCCGTGCTGTAATTTTCTGACAAAGGATGATATATCACAATGGTACCCGTAAGTATTGTTTACCAACTAATCGTTACGACAGTCTACTCCGCTTCCTTTTCCTATTGTCAGCCATTACTAGCGGTTTTATTTATAGCGGCTTTATGGTTGAGCCTGGTTTCGTTGCAAAGCTGAAGTATGAGGAAGCAGTATCTATGTCTATTTTGTCGGATTCAATCGATCTTACATTGTTGCAAGAGAATGGTGACGATGAGGTTATTGAAATTAACTTTTTTGTCATTCATCCTTCTCGATCTCGTTTGCAGTTATTGTGTTTGTTAATGCTTGTTTTTTTTTTTTTTGAAATTCCTTTTCTTGTTTTAAACACCAGGGCACTTCTTACCTCATCTCCGGACGTGTCGGCGAGGTGAAGACATCCTGGTGTGCTGAATGTAGAGTTCATTTGATCCACCTAACTATCGAGGATGATTATTTGGATCTTTAGGTTGTTTTCCCATCGACAAACTTGCGCAAAATCATTTCAGATGTAGTAAGTGATAAAGATATGGTCAATGCCGATTTCGTTACCCTTATCAACTTGATTGGTGGAAACTCTTATGAGTTTATGGTCACATTGGGTCCTTGGAACAATGTGTCGAGTTATTTTGAGCTGTTATTGGTAAAATTATTTTTTCCTCCCGGAAACTGAATACCATTTCAGCAATGTCAATAGAATCTACTAAAGTTATTTAGTGTCCGCCTTAATGTTATTTCTCTTGTTATGCAAGTGTACTAAGTGTGTGAACACAATGCTTTTTTGTACGGGTTCTGCCCTTCTTAATGAATTGTTGCTTGTATCTTTCTATACTTATCGAAACATTTCTCAATTACTTATAAATGGGATCAGTTGCCTAATGAAAAGTTATGAAAAAAAATTCAGGTTAATTTGGTTCAAATTACCGTATCATCAACATCCCAATTCGACTATCCAAAAGGCCATCATCTGTTCACCCAAGCTACCCCATAGCTAACCATTTATCTCACCAACAGCCATCAAAACCATGGTTATCTCCAATTACTGCCCAGGGAAGACGATGAGACATGACAAACGTTGTCGTTTGTGCTTGCTGCTAAAGCGAGAGTGTCCCCAGGACGACGTCGTTCCACAAGCGTAGCTGAAACATGATTACATGGATGTGGGTAAAAGAAATAAGAGAATATGGAGAATCGAACAGGCAACCTTGCGATGATAATAGCCCATTTTAACCATCAATGCTGTACAGGTATTTTGATACTTTAAATGTACACGTTTTGTATACATATGTTGTAACAATTAAACATAATAACAAAAATAATTAAGGAAGTAAAGCAAAATAAATGAAGACGAGGACAATTTTTGTATAGAAGTCAATGGCTTTTCCGTGACTATATTATATGAAAAATCTATCTACATGTGCATACCATGCATTTGGACAATAAACCTTTCATACTACTTGTAGACACCAGTTTTTGTCCGGGTTAAAACATTTTTAATAAAATGTTAATTAGTTTCAATTTAAGGTTTGCAATAGCAAATCTTTAATGGCCTTCTAACTAAAACGTATTTGTAGTGTTTGGGAAATGTATTGGTTATCATAACTGAATAAGATTAGCAATAGCAAATCTTATTTGGTACAATTTGGATTATTGAGATTAGCAACAGCAAATCTTAATCGATACAATTTGATAGTGATGGCATGCTTCAGTTAGACGATATAAGCACTCACTAGGCTTGGTTGTCGTGTGAGTTGATTGTGAAATTGGCTTTCAAGACTATGGGTCTTGTAAGATTTGGGACTTAATTTTGGACACTAAAAGAAGAGAACGAATATACAATAAAAATAAATCATCTTATTAAAAGTAATAATTATATTTTAATCAAAAACCTCATCCACTATATTACAAATAATAAAAGAGACAAAGCCAAAGCCCAAGCTTAGGTTAACTCAGGTCAAAGTCCAAGTCCAGGTCAACTCAGGTCAACCTTAATTCAAGGCTGGTCAACCAAGTCCAGGTCAACTCTGCAAAACTTTCCCAGCTTCTCTCCTTCCTCCTCTTCGACAATATTCATTTCCCTTCCTGCAAACACAAAAAATAGCAAGCTTAGCTTCTTTCCCTTTAGCCACTATAATCCCAAAACAAGAACACAAAAACACCTTCCTTCTGCTACTCAAAACATACACAAACAGAAGACACAAAGTTACAAAAGATCCCTCACCAAACACCCTACCATTGCCGCCAACTTCAGCAAAAAAAACCCAAGAAGGAGAAACGAGTTTTGAGGGTCAGAATCATCATCAAACAACAAGTGTAAAGGAAGGTATCCAACTAAAACCAACCATCATCATCTTAATCATTCATCATCTATAACCATCTTATTATAAGGTTCTGAAACCAAAACCCAATCAATCCCAATCAAATTACAACTCAACCTAAACCCTCTAAAAGCAATCAAAGCTCAATCAATATCCAAGCAAGTTACAACAAGTCAAATCATACCATGGTAGCCATAATCAGTAAATCTTATCTATTGCTTTCTTCGTAAGTTCTTTAAAATCATATTCATATCTATTTCAGCTTCTGTCATTTATCTCAGTATTCTCATTTATATATTTTCCATGTATTACAAAGCTATATCTATATTTCTACTTGTTTTCTTCTTTTTGACTTAATCGCTTTGTTCATTAAGTATCTTGTTCCGCGACATACATCACACATACTAAGCTAACATCCAACTGCTTAATAAGTAAGCTCAGATTTGGCAAACTTAAAACAATCTCAAAACAATAAAGCAACTTGCTCATTAATACTCGATTTTGTGAAGGCTTTTGAATAATCCCCCTTGATCTAAATCCACCCCCTTTAAACTAAACCTTTTTTGTATAAAAAACAAAAGCACCGATAGTAAGCAAAACCCAGAATTTTACCAAACCAATTGAATATCAACTATAGTCCCAAATCCTATCTTTATAAACAAAATAGGATACATGTATTTTCAATCACATTTATTTATGTATAGAATCTCTACAGCATAAACATTTCCAAATTCATAAAACATAGATTAAACTAAGTGCCCATATTAATCTAAACTAACTATTAAGTATTAACCAAAACCAACCAAATCCCGATTCAACCCAACCATAAAACAACACCTATTCACGAGCAATAGCAGTGTTTAGTCATTTAAAATGTTAGATTGTCAATTCTCTTATTTTCTTGCTTTTAACCAAATTTGAGAACTTTAATAAATACCTTCATTTTGAGGTTAAAACCAATATAATCATCATAATCCAAACATCAAAATTTATATCAACACACAAATACAACTATTTTGGGTTAAGGCCTCCTAATCCTTTCGAAACAGAGGATTGGAGGTATTACTTACTAAAATTCCTATCTTGAAACCCTGCATAAAAAAATACAAACAATTAGGATCGTTACAATCAAAATCAAATGACAATCACCAACCCATAAAGCCCAAGAAAAACTCACCTAAGAAGCCCCGCCGGAGGATTTCTCCTTTGCTGCCGGTGACCTTTTGTTTCTTCCCTCGTCCACTATCCATTTCTCTCCTTTGTCCAGTTCAAAACCCAGAGAGACAGAAAAAATGGTCAGACGTTCAAAACAAACAAGGAAATCTTCCACAAAAATACGCCGAGAAACCTACCTAAGCCCCCTTTATTCGTCGTCTTTAGTCTCGGCCGCCAATGCTCCTGCCGACGCCACTGAATTATTTACTGTTTTCCCCTTTCGATTGGACCCAAGCTATCAAAACCCAGAAGTAGTGAGAACCCATAAACTCAAAGAAAATCAAACCCTCAAATCCAACATGCAAAAAAAGCTAACCTCATGCCTTCGCTGCCACCTGCGTCGTCGTCGTTATCATCAGCGGCCGCCATCGTTCCTTCGTCGTCTTGAGGGAGGTCGTGTTTCGTTACCTCTGAAGAGAAATGAGAGGTTAGGTAGAGCAGGGGTTTCTTCCTTCCTCCGAGATACTCGCCGGTGACGAGATGGAGGATAAATAGAGGGTGAGAGGAAGAAGAAGAAGAATCGAGTAGAAGGAGGAGAAAAGCTAGGATTTTTTTTTGTTCTTCTTATTTTTCGTTTGTTATTTCTGGAGAAGAGAGGAAGAGACGAGTGAGCGGCTAGGGTTCTCATAAAACATCGGCCCAATAGTTAAAAGCTTATTAATTGTTTAAAACAACAAGAAGCCCAAAACTTCAAAGCCTTTTTATTATTTAACAAAAAACACGGGCCAAAAATGAAAGCCCAATCGATATTTAAAAACCTCCATCAGTTGAAAGAAGCAAAGTTGTATTCTATCAAACGTGAGGGAGTTGTTGTTGTTTCTCTCCTTGGCCAGTTGGTTTTGTCGAAAGGGAAACCCTAGAAAAAATAACCCACAGCTGTCGCCGTGCTGGTCCCCCATCTCCCGAAACCAACCCCATACAGAATCATACCGGCAAGTATTATACATCCCTTCTATTCTTTCTATTTCTTTTCCCTTTGATTTCCTCATTTTGTCTTCTTTCACAGTTGGAGCAAGAAGTTATTACTGCCCCAAAACTTTATCACAACCCGATCTGCTATTTTGGGCGACAACAGAAGGGAAAATGTTGCCGAAAGACCCACATGGTATATTACAATTAGTTGAAAAGAGGTGTGTTCGAATGCTTTTAGATGTAATGACTCAGTTTCCATTTTGCTTTTAGATGTAATGGTTGAATCCACAACCTTTCGTGAACTACGTCTTGGAACAGGAAACCATTTCCTCATGGCTAGACTGTTAAACATATGGTTAGAATGTGAATCAGATGAAACTAGATCTATTACCTCAATGCATATGCTTTGGTTAGATAAAGAGGTATATTTATAACCATTAAACACCTACTGGTTTTACTCTACTCACAAAACAGTTTCTTTTAGCTCATTTGTAACATTTTAACTCCTTTAGGGACAACTTATGGAAGCAAATGTGCCCTATGAAGATTCTGCTCACATTTGCAAGGACATTGAGATTGGTTGTCTCTATACCATGATGAATCCAACTGTCATACCAGCTAGATCTGAACGACGCACTGCACCTTCTGATTTGAGATTGCATTTCACAAAGGGATCTTCATTGAAAGCGATGACTGAATATCGGAGCACGATCCATTTTCCAGATGATTGTTTTCTTCAAAGTCCTTTCAATGGAAGTGGTTCTTGAACAAGTCTTCCACCTTGCTTCTCAGGTATTCATTGTTTAGACATAACCCACTGATTTCAACAGATTGTATTAGAAATTGATGTGCTAAATATTGTATTTCAAAGATCACATAGAACAAAAAAACTAAAACATTTTCATATTTCAGATATTACAGGATGTGTAACGCATATCAACGAACCAACTAAAGTCAGTTCTGATATATCTATGTTCCAGATTCATCTTGAAGACATGAGGTACCACTTATAATTAGTTACTATAATGTCTTACTGAATCAAGATTAGTCTATAATCATACTTATAATCCGTTTTGCAACTTTATAGTGGAAACAAAGGACTTGTGAGTTATATTGGCACAAGAATTAAAGATTTCATTGAACGTGCTACTGCCAAAGAAGTTCATTATCCTCTGGTTGTGACAGCAACAGCACTGACCCGAAACGTGCACGAATTTGACCATATTCCACCGTTCTATTTCGTAACATCTCCGGGCAGTCGTCTTATTGTACATCCGTACAATGAGATGACCAAAGATTTAATGAACAGGTAAATTGCTGATAATCGGCTTTAACATATTGAATTTTTGGACTTTATGTGATTATCCCATGGTATGTTTTAGCCAATTGGTGCTATTTTAGGGCTCGCTAACCCGAGAATGGTTGAAAAACCATTACTGCCTAGTGCCATGAGTTTGATATATTACAGGTGGAGAAAGCACGAAAAAGGAGCGAGTACATAAGCGATAAATCGGGCTCGAATTACTGCTGGACTTCTCACTTGGGCTCAAGGCCCAACAGCCTCGAAAAGGAAGCAATAATTTGGGCTGGACTATATTTTCAAGGGGGCCATTTTTAATTGCACACTGAGAAGAGGTTTGGGCTGGCGGAAGGCAGAAGAAATGGGCCGGGCGGAATTCTTGGCAAGAGGTGGGCGGAACTTTATTGTTTTGGGGGGCAATTAATTTGGACACAGAACAAAAGGGCTTTTGACAGAGGGGGAGAGGAGAATTGGACACTCGGAATTGGCCCAAGGGAAGTCTCTGGCGGCGGATTAGGACGGAATTAGCTTGGGACCAATAATTCTCCTGGGACACGAAAATCTCTGGGGGAAAGAATAAAAACAAGGGGGCAGCAGGCGGATTTGGATTGATGAGTGGGGAGAACGAAAATTCTTTGGGAAAAGGCATAGCAGCGCAGCACAAACGCTTGGCGGCTTGGGACGAGCAACTTCTCATCGAGCAGCGATCAGTTTTCCAGGCGGTCTGAGCTGAGTTCAACGAGAGCGATTAGTTGGTTGGATTTTCTAAACCTAATTAGTTGTTTCTTGTTGTTTTAGAACATGATGAACAAAACCCTGTCGATTTATCTTAATTTCGTCATGAACTAAACCCCAATTTCTGGGGGAAACACCATAGGATGTAGCTATTTCTTGATTTGATGGATTGATTCATGATTCTTTTCTTCCAATCTCTATTGCATGAAATTACTTAATGCTTTGTGTTGACTGGCCACCAATACAACGATTTGTAGTTAATTAGGTTATTAGCGACAGTGAAACCCTATTAACTGAACATATTTCATGTGACATAGTAACTTATCGAAGCGACAGTGGATTAAATAAGGTGCTATGCGGTCTTAAATAGGATATCGATCTTCAGGCTAAATAATTAGGTCATTGAGCTACGACAGTAGGATTTGATTTAATTGTTTAGTACGTAGTAATTCCCGACAGGGATAGCTAGCACTTTCGTGATATCCTGGCTGTAGAGAGTTGGATTAAACTGATTGGAATATGTGAATTAATTTGGATATGATAGGAAGTGAATCCCGGTGTTTCTCCCAGAGCTTTCTCCCATTGAATTAAACCCGACATTTTAATTTGCTTGTTTTGTTTAATTACTTTGCTAGTAGATCATAGATTCATCTCATTAAAAATTTTCACATATAGTTTGCTCAATAAAATTGATAGAACTTAAGGTTGTACCAGTCCCTGAGAGACGATACCCGGACTTTCCGGTTTACTACAAGATAGGAATTGAAGCTATACGCTTTTGCCCTATCAAGTTTTTGGCGCCGTTGCCGGGGACTGCCATACCTTATTTTTATTGATTTTTGTGAGTGAACTGTTTTGATCTGGGTGTTAGTGTGCAGGTGAATTTTTCAGGTTAATCCTCCTCGTGCATGCCAAGGAGGACGACTGGCAATTTACTGCCACTAGATCCCGAGATCGAGAGGACCTGCCGACAGAATAGGAAGCAGGTCAAGTTAGGGAAGCAGCCTACCACATCCACAACTCCTAGGCCTTCCCTAACTCAGAATCGTCAACCGAGAAGGCAGGTGACACCACCTGTCATCCCTACAGCACCTACACCACCGCCGCGCGTCATCGAGCCTGTCATCATGGCTGAACAAGATCGTTCGATCAGGGCTCGTCTGAATCGGAGGACTGGAGCCCGAGCTTCATGTGTTGTCATTCCGGCTGGGGATGCAAACATGGAGATTGCCCCAGCCTTCATCAATATGATCACGAATGGGTACACCTTCTCAGGGGCCAGCACCGAGGATCCTCATGAACATCTCCGCCGGTTTGCAAACATTTGTGACACTATGAAGAGCCCGGCTGTGTCTGATGATGCCATCCGTCTTCGGATGTTCTCGTTTTCTCTGCTAGGGAATGCATCCCACTGGTTCCAGAACTTGACACCCCGTTCCATCACAACATGGGGTCAGCTTGAGAAGACCTTTTTGGATAAGTACTTTCCTCCTGCCAAGGCAATGAAGAGGCAAGAGGAAATAGTCACTTTTAAACAAGCTGAAGATGAAAGTCTGACCGAGGCATGGGAGCGCTATAAGGAGCTTCTAATGAGATGCCCGAGCCACGGTCTCGAAGATTGGAATGTGATCTCCATCTTCATCAACGGGATCAGAAGACAGTACCGAGATGCTCTGAATAATGCTTCCTGGAATGGTTTCACAAGAATGGAAGCACCAGAAGCATATGAACTAGTGGAGAAGATATGCTCTGAAGATACTGAATGGGGTAGTGAGACCGGCATTCGAAGGAGAGGAGGCTTGCATGAGATAGACAGAGTTGCAAGCTTAGAAGCAAAGATTGATGCTAAGCTGGACTCCAAGTTCGATGCACTCGAACGAAGGCTGGCTAAGTTGGCTCTTGGTAGACAGGAGGAGGTTGCTTATTGCGAATTATGTGAAGGTGCTCATCATAGGGATCTATGTCCACTGGTAGCTGATCAGTTGGAAGATGTGCACTTTATCAACAATCAGCAAAATCAAGGCCAGGGTGGTATGTATTCAAATACCTACAACCCGCAATGGAGGAAGCATCCTAACTTTTCCTGGGCAAACAACAACCCAACTGGTGTTCGAAACATCCCACCTCCTGGTTTTCAACAGCAGCAGCCTCAACCAGAGAAGAAGCCCCAGCTGGAGGAGTTGATTTTGGCTCATATGCAGAAAACAGACAATAATTTCAAGGGCCTGGATCAATTTGTCACTCAACAGCTAGCCATCAACAATAATTTACAATCTTCTATGCTAGCTGTGGAGAGGCAGATGGGACAGATGGCTCAAACTTTGGCAGATATGCAAGGCAGGATTCCTGGGACATTACCAGCAAATACTGAGAGGAATCCGAAGGATGCCATGGTTGTAGCAGTGACATTGAGGAGTGGAAAGGCCTTGGAAGACCCTAGCAGCTCGAAAAAGGCACCAGAGGCAGAAGAGGAAGCACCGGGAGAAAGATCTTGTGCAGAAAATGAAGAATCAGCCTTGCACAGGCAAAATGAAAGCAGTTTGCCTGTGCAAAAGCATGCTGCCCGTGTACCTCAAAAAGTGGAAAAATTGAAGAATGAAGAGGTAAAGCCTTATGAACCTCCCGCACCATTCCCTCAAAGGTTAATGAAGCCCATGGAAGACCCAAACTTCAAGAAATTTGTGAATATCTTCAAGCAACTTCAGATTAACATACCCTTGGTGGAGGCACTTGAACAGATGCCTACATATGCTAAATTCTTAAGGGAGTTGCTGACAAAGAAGCGGAAATGGGCTGATCTGGAGAAGGTAACCCTTACTTCTGAATGTAGTGCTGTGATTCAGAATAAATTACCAGAAAAGAGGGATGATCCGGGAAGCTTCACCATTCCATGTGTCATTGGAGGTACAGAATTCAATAAATCACTTTGTGATCTTGGAGCAGGAATTAATTTGATGCCATACTCAGTCTACAAGAAATTGGGATTGGGAGATGTTCTAAAGCCTACTCGGATCACTCTCCAATTGGCTGATCGATCAGTGAAAATTCCAAAAGGAGTGGTGGAGAATGTATTGGTGAAGGTGGGAAAGTTTATTCTCCCAACAGATTTTGTAATCCTGGAGATGGAAGATGATCGGGGAGTGCCTCTAATCCTCGGCAGACCTTTTCTAGCAACCGGTGATGCACTCATCGATGTTGGGAGAGGCAAGTTGACATTCCGAGTAGGTAAGGAGGAGGAAATTTTTAATGTCTTTCAAGTTGACCATAATCATGATGAATTTGAAAGTGAAGCTCGAGAAAGGAAAAATCCCTCTTCCTGTGATAGTGGACCATCCGAAGAACTATCACCTATCCTATCTGCTCAGATTCTGAAATCAAAGCAAGGGCAGAAATCCTTGCCAGGTCACCTCAAGTATAGATATTTGGGTAAGGATTTCAATATTCCTGTTATTATTCCTTCTTCACTGACATTGAAACAGGAAGAGTACTTGCTTGAGGCGCTGCAATACCACCTACGCCTCACTAAAGGGTCCAACATGTCAGCTAAGAAGGTCATACCCAATTTTCGCACACCTGGCCCTGCAGAGGTGACTCATATGCTGGATGGAGGTTATGCGTTCTATCATTGCTCGGGAGGGTATGCTGGATACCTTTCCATACCCATTGGTTGAAAGCTCCATGAACGTCAGGCTGAGGACGTTAAACAAGCGCTTCTTGGGAGGCAACCCAAGGTAAGTTTTCTTTTCTTTATTTTTCTTTTTAGTTGTGTCAAACCCGTGCATGTTTAGAGTAGGAGTTGAACATTAGGGACAATGTTCCATCCTGAGTGTGGGGTGGCGAGTCTTAGTGTTGTTTGTCCCTGTTGCATGTGGTAAAAAAAAAAAGAAATAGTGAATGGTCTTATCAATACACAAATGTATAACTCCCCAGGAATTTTGTATCATTTGATGATACCATGTGAATCGCTAGAAACATGTACAGTGTATGGCTAACCCAATAACGAGAGTTTCGTAAGGGGACTAGAGCAGGCTACCATAAGACAAAATATCTTTCGAAAAAAAATCCAAAAATCCAAAAAAAAAAAAAATTTGTTTGTTCCTTTTGTCATGTGGTCGGTAAAAAAAAAATCCAAAAAAAAAAACAAAAAAAAAAAATTGCCATTAGGTTGAGCACAGCCAAACTGCATGCAGTTTGCCTGTGTAAAAAGCAGTCTGCCTGTGTAAAAAGCAGTCTGCCTGTGCAAAGCTAATGGCTTAAAAACACCTAAAAATCAGAAAAATTAAAAACAAAACCTTGTACTCTTGTGGTAATATGATGTAAATTACTGTGATGCGTGTGAAATGAGTTTGTGCTTGAATGAAATCATCAAAATCACCCCACTAGTGTTGAATTGGATAGTTATTCACAATGAGCTTGAATGTTTTGACTGACTTGATATGCTTTGAATGAGCAAACTCTTTTAGCAACATTCTCTTTTGTGAGGATAGTGTAATGACTTTTGGTGAAGTAGTTAGGTGGAGAACATTGACCATTCGACATGTTTGGATACCGTGCTTACTTGCATCAATTGTGAGCTTTTGATTTTGCAATGAGTCTCTCTGTTTTGAATGTTTTATGATGGGGTGAACTGTATCTTCATAAAAGAAAACACTACCTGACAAGTAAAAGATAAGAAAGTTGCCATAACAATTAAAGTGTGGGTAAAAATTCCAAAATCGTGTGAGGCAATCACTCATTGCACATGGGGATGAGGAAAGATTCAATTGAGAATCGGTTCGCGACCGTACGATGTTGCTTATCAAGTACGATCCCCAGTTGAGTGAAGTGCCATTTGAGGATGTGCAATGACCCTCCACGCGGACCGAGGATAAGGAGTTAAAAGAAGCTCTTATGCGAGTGCTAAGAAGCAGAAATTGCTCTTGCTCGGTCACCGGTAGTAAGAAACAAATCCCACTTGTACTAAATACGACCTCTCGGCAAGCAAAAGCAGAAAGAGAGAAAGTCTCTCATTGTCATAAAAGGTAGTGATGTGCTTCCCCCATTAGTTTTTGAGACTCATGCTTTGTTAATTGCTTATGATTGGTGTGAGTAAGCCAGATTGTCCTCACGAGATATGCACCTCACTGATGTGGTTAGATTCTCCTAATAACTGTTGCACCATAAGTTGTTAACCACCCGCTACCGATGATCGAATTTGAGTGTTGCTATTTGAGTTTTTGGTGGGTTTCAGTCATTGGTAATGGTTGCAAAGAGCTTGAGTGTGGGGTGAAAGGTATGACCATTAGAGCACAACTTATCCGTTGAGAAAGAAACTACTGATTACAACAAGAGTACAAGGAAAATTGTGTTTTGTTTTTAGTGGTGAGTCTGTGGTGTGTCATTGTTTTGGATGATTTTGTGTTTGTGTTAGTTGAGTCGTTGCTTAGGGACAATCAACAATTGAGTGTGGGGTTGTGATAATCGGCTTTAACATATTGAATTTTTGGAATTTATGTGATTATCCCATGGTATGTTTTAGCCAATTGGTGCTATTTTAGGGCTCGCTAACCCGAGAATGGTTGAAAAACCATTACTGCCTAGTGCCATGAGTTTGATATATTACAGGTGGAGAAAGCACGAAAAAGGAGCGAGTACATAAGCGATAAATCGGGCTCGAATTACTG
Organism: Linum trigynum; assembly: GCA_964030455.1. Lineage (NCBI taxonomy): Eukaryota > Viridiplantae > Streptophyta > Magnoliopsida > Malpighiales > Linaceae > Linum > Linum trigynum. The sequence continues at coordinate 12,992,936 of OZ034814.1, forward strand.
CTGGACTTCTCACTTGGGCTCAAGGCCCAACAGCCTCGAAAAGGAAGCAATAATTTGGGCTGGACTATATTTTCAAGGGGGCCATTTTTAATTGCACACGGAGAAGAGGTTTGGGCTGGCGGAAGGCAGAAGAAATGGGCCGGGCGGAATTCTTGGCAAGAGGTGGGCGGAACTTTATTGTTTTGGGGGGCAATTAATTTGGACACAGAACAAAAGGGCTTTTGACAGAGGGAGAGAGGAGAATTGGACACTCGGAATTGGCCCAAGGGAAGTCTCTGACGGCGGATTAGGACGGAATTAGCTTGGGACCAATAATTCTCCTGGGACACGAAAATCTCTAGGGGAAAGAATAAAAACAAGGGGGCAGCAGGCGGATTTGGATTGGAGAGTGGGGAGAACGAAAATTCTTTGGGAAAAGGCATAGCAGCGCAGCACAAACGCTTGGCGGCTTGGGACGAGCAACTTCTCATTGAGCAGCGATCAGTTTTCCAGGCGGTCTGAGCTGAGTTCAACGAGAGCGATTAGTTGGTTGGATTTTCTAAACCTAATTAGTTGTTTCTTGTTGTTTTAGAACATGATGAACAAAACCCTGTCGATTTATCTTAATTTCGTCATGAACTAAACCCCAATTTCTGGGGGAAACACCATAGGATGTAGCTATTTCTTGATTTGATGGATTGATTCATGATTCTTTTCTTCCAATCTCTATTGCATGAAATTACTTAATGCTTTTTGTTGACTGGCCACCAATACAACGATTTGTAGTTAATTAGGTTATTAGCGACAGTGAAACCCTATTAACTGAACATATTTCATGTGACATAGTAACTTATCGAAGCGATAGTGGATTAAATAAGGTGCTATGCGGTCTTAAATAGGATATCGATCTTCAGGCTAAATAATTAGGTCATTGAGCTACGACAGTAGGATTTGATTTAATTGTTTAGTACGTAGTAATTCCCGACAGGGATAGCTAGCACTTTCGTGATATCCTGGCTGTAGAGAGTTGGATTAAACTGATTGGAATATGTGAATTAATTTGGATATGATAGGTAGTGAATCCCGGTGTTTCTCCCAGAGCTTTCTCCCATTGAATTAAACCCGACATTTTAATTTGCTTGTTTTGTTTAATTACTTTGCTAGTAGATCATAGATTCATCTCATTAAACATTTTCACATATAGTTTGCTCAATAAAATTGATAGAACTTAAGGTTGTACCAGTCCCTGAGAGACGATACCTGGACTTTCCGGTTTACTACAAGATAGGAATTGAAGCTATACGCTTTTGCCCTATCAATTGCTATATTTATATGTTCATTTTTAATATATTTTGCATGTTTTTCCCTAGAAGTTGTCTAATTTAACTTCCAAAATAATCTAGGTTCCTTCCTAACAGACTGCCTGTGGATATCATTGACTACAAATCAAAAGAGCGTCTTGGATACCTTCGGATCAATATTCCGCCCAGAATCTCATTATTAGAATTGAAGAACAAGCTGCCTTTAGGAGATGAAGAAACAGAGGTAACTGTAAATACCTTCTATGCTCTATTATACATTTGTCAATTAAATATATTTGACAAATATAAATGAGTTTCAAATAGACTTTCAATAGTAGCAGTGTTTTCAAATATGCCTAAATTCTATTTTTTGTCTTTCTCCTATATCAAACTATATGACAGATACTCTATCAGTGCAAATTGAAAATAGTCAAATTCGACCTTGATTCTGTGACCCGTCAGCTTTTGCCTGGAGACACTGAGTATTTCCAAATACCTTTGTTTTTTGATTCCCCATTATAAAACTACTATACATTGTGTATATGTATCTAATCTACATATTTGTTCAGATTATTCTATGAATTGCAGGCTGAATGTGAATCATGAAATCACAGCACAAAGGTCATTCTGGACCATGGACCTTCTCTTGCTCTGCTTCGTATGCCATCGACCGAGTTTAAAAAATTGCCATATGACAAGCGAAGTCAGTTGCTGAAAGAATGCTGTAACATCAAATTCATGGCAGAAGTATTCATCCCTGGATCAGATTATGAAGTTGAACCGCATATCCGCATGTTTGCAATTTGGCATGCAAAAGCATTTCAACCATTATTGGATCTTAAACTGAACCTATAAACACTGTCCTCATTTTGCATTCGAAGAAGGTACATGTCTTTTCTTTTTTATTTCAACTACAGGAGAATATTGCTATTTATTAACACAACTGAGGCTTTACATTTAATAATTACCTTCTAGTTCTGTTATTATCTCAGCTGGTAAGACTAAGGGATGCATCAGTTGGTTGCCTGAGAAAATCAAGGGAAGGCAGAACTAAAAGATATGAATTCCAATGTTATTTTGTGCATTTCATCTTTTCGGTAGTAGAAGAAGTACTTTTATATTGTTATTGTGATGTAGTAGTTATATTCTGACTTAGTAGAACAGATACTTCTGTGATTTCACTCTTCACCGTATGCACTGCATTTGTACACCAACTGCATTTTTATATACCCGTTTTGTTACAATGACGTATCTACACCTAGGGCTTTCTTAATATTACTCGTCATTACCACTTGCCCTCTGTGAAACAAAGAAAAACACTCTCGTGTGAGTCGAACTCCCGACCTCAGGGTTCACAAGCCACTTGCCCTCTGTGAAACAAAAAAAAAACACTCTAGTGTTAGTCGAACTCCCGACCTCAGGGTTCACAAGTCACAACAAACAAGCAATGCGGTACCTAACCACTCGGTATACGTTGTAATTCTTGTACCTTATTTATTTTGTTACATTGTATTTTGTAAGTCACTTAATACGCAAAATTTATATCGACCAATCATGTTAAGACTTCTAAGTATTTCAAAATATTAAAACCTTGATTTAAATTTGGGCTTCATTTTGCATACACATATTTATTTTATTTAGAGATTTCCCAAATTCGAAATTATGGTAAATGGACTGTGATAGTTATTTTCCTTGAAATTCTTCCAAAGGAAATCTAACATTCAATTACTAAATTGCAAAATCATAAATCCACTTCCTAATAACTCAAATCATCTTAATCGCGATCAGTAGAACGTTTTTAAGTAATTTCAAACTAACTACGTGGACTTTGATCCCCACTACTCGTGTACATAGGCAACCAATAGGTTTCAAGTCCAACTAACAAATTTTCTTAACAATTTAACGTGCAAAAAAGATTAGTTGACTCATGGATAGACAGGTCTTAGGCTGCGAGGGTAGGGGTTGACTTCCATTCATCTGAACCTCAGTGGGTTGCGTGGTTCCAAACGCTCGTCCTCTCGCACCATTGAGCTGAAATACAATTCTAAAAATCAGCCATTACATTCATCTTTGAACATCAAGCCTTTAACCGTATAAATACTTACTCTAACGTATTGGTTCCCAGTATGCTCTGACACGTAGACTCCAACCCCGCTTGTGGCAACTCGCAACTCGCGTTCAACAGTCCTCCGATCAGCAACATTTAGCCTAACGTCCTACCATAGCAAAGAGAGGAACAATACTTTGGGAGTCATGTCCTTCACCTTATCTGTCACAAAAATCATGCAACAAACGATAAACATATCCAAGGTAGTTCAGGCGCGAGTGTTGAAAATATGAGAATCAGTGCAATGCTCATGCCTTCCTAGTCGAAGCAAGGTTAGCTCAAGTTTTAAGATCCCAAATAAGTTGTTGAAATGAATTGTCAAATATAGTTGATTATTGCATACTAAAGTAAGCACTTGTGTTTTATGGTTGTTGTCATACTAACATTGGTAGAGTTATATCTCGTAGAGCGGTTATTGACTCACTTCTACTGTCACTCCAGGAATTGGCCAAGTGAAACCACTTCCTAAAGCGTAGTATAGCGGGTTTGGGTTTAATTATCAACCCGGGTCCTAGATTTGATGACTACTCAGTGAATTCTTGTTATCTAGCAATGAAACTTTAATGCAAGTCTAAACTAACAAACTAACAAAGCAAGTAAACGGTTGTATTCAGGTTAAGAGAGGTCACCCGGATATGGTTCCTCCTAGACTGCAGTTAAGCCGGATTGTAATTACCAAGTTCAATTTCTATGATAGTTATACTGCGGAAGGTTCTCAAACAGCCTGAAGTCTCGACTAAAGGTCTTCAGACCCTCTCAATCTAAATCTCTAGCGGGCGATTAACCTCCACCGGAGTAAACAGATTGAGGCCCTAACAAACAAAACCTCCACTACCGGAGTAAATCCGGTACAGAATAGTGAGTTGGCTCCTCGACTAAAGTCACCAACTCCCTACCTTCAATCAAGGATGCTCTGTCAACCTAGGCAGATATTCTCATTCTAGGTTAAAGCAGAAACAACAGGAATTTGATCATGATTCAAGTCATTCAATCATTCAAACCTCAATCGAATATAATCAAATCATAGAATCAGTACTTGGGTTCATACAATCAAAGCCTAACATACAAATCTAGGGTTCTCCATACCCAGATGAATGGGAGAACTACTCCATGGAGAAAGAAGCAAAAGCAGAATCAGACGCGGAATTCATACTGTGAAGGATGGATTCCTGCTCCGGGATGTTGATCGGCACTTCTCCAAGCTCAAACTGGCCTCCAATGGTGTTGAAGATCAAACTAGGGCACTTGGAGACTCTTGTTCGTCGCTTTCTCTCTCTAGGAATCGTTCTCTCTCTCAAAAACTCGAATCCCCCTTGAATTGTGGCTGAAAATCTGCTTAAAAGCATCAGTGGCCAAAGCACGATCGAGGGCACGGCCGTGTAATGCCTCAGGCCGCCCGTGTTTTGGCTAGTGTTAATTACACTAGGAGAAACACGGCCGTGCTTCGCGTTGGACACGGCCGTGCTTTGGTGGAACACGGCCGTGCTTTGTCTCGGCCCTGCCCGTGTAATCAGCTCAGCTCTCGGCATAAAAAGCACGGCCACCAGAACACGGCCGTGTAATGATTTAGGTGTGCCCGTGTTTTGGCTCCAGCTCACCGAAATGACTTCCGATTGCCCCGAAACTCGCGCTTAGCCTTCCCTTTGACACCTGGGACCTGAAACATGACAAAATAGCACAACCCGGCGTAAAATAGGCCAAAACACACGACTATGCCCCTCAAACGGATAAGAACTAGGGCCGCAAATATGTGCAATTACATCGTTATCAAACTCCCCCACACTTAACCGTTTGCTTGTCCCCAAGCAAACCTAACTCAAACTAATGCAACTCTCCAGACCTCTATAGCAACAAACAACCCAGATCGTAAGTAGAGGACTTCCTAGATCATTTAGCAACTTACGAGGTCAACCGACGCACAAGTCATCTCAAAGCTTCTTATCGAGTCGGCATCATGGCAAAAAGTGAACAGAGGAAAAATGAATTGTGGATGAAGAGATTCTCAAAAACAAAGGATCATGGACTCACATTTTTCAAGGTGCCCTATTTTCTTTGAAGATGGTTGGAACCCCTTTTTTTCTGTTTTGCTTGTTTTCTGTTATTTTTTTTTTCTTCTTCTTTTCAAGGGTCCCAACCTGCTCTTACCGGCCATGCCAGGAGCGGATGTCTCGAGCCTCGTGTGGGGGAAAGACATGTAAGGGGGCTGGAGGTAGTAGGTGGAAATTGGGAACGGATTCCCGTCTCCCCTTACACACTTTCGCCCTATTCGCACGGGAGACGTTATTTTGAAGCACATTTTCGAGCACCTATTAAACTCAAAACATGATACAAGAGTCCATGACAGGTAGAGAATCCACAATACCACACAATTCAAGGGTCCTAAGATCACTAATTCACTCAATCAACCAACACAATATGAAGAAGAAATGAGACTTCTTAAATGCATCAACATCCTCCATAGTGCTACACTACCTCCCTAGGTTGCATATTACTATAAAGACTGTCGATTCAAAGCATACTGAGCAGGCAATTGCAAGGAAACACGTACTTGGAGCCCTCAAATTTAAAAATCTGGACAGTGGACTAGGCTCCAAGCACACAAACAGATCTAATGCAGTCAAAAGATAAACATCCCCCCACACTTAAGATCGACATTGCCCTCAATGGAGAAGAGGGAAGGAAAAGGGAACGATGTTACCGGTATGCAGGGACTGCAGGAGACTGGAAATGGGCCAGTCGGGGCAAGCACAGCCAAAGGGGAACAGAAGAGCTCAAACACAATATGTTAGGTTCAATGGTCAGCCCAATAAAATATCATCCAAACCAAAAGAAAACAAACCAAACCCAAACCGGGTTACAATCCGACTCAAAACACAAGAAAGAAAATCAAACCGTGGTGGGGTTGCCTCCCCACAAGCGCTTCTTTACCGTCTTTTAGCTGGACGCCCATGGTGGATACTCAGGGCGGTGCAGGAACAGGTGCCTTCAAGAGCGGATCCACGTCGCTCTTGAGGTACAGCTTGAGGTTGTGGCCATGCACCCGACGGATGCGACCACCCTCATCAGTCAGCTCGACCTGCCCATCTGGCAGGATGCAGGCGAGTAAGTACCCGGACAGCCAGGGTGGTCGTGGTGCAGGAGGTGGGACCAGCTCATATTGGTCTCCACTCTTCTTTCGTGCAGGCTTAGCAACCTGCTGCTTCGGCCGCCACTCCTCCTTGAGCTTTTTGTTCGGAGGTGTGGCTGGATGGAGTGGCGGCGAAGGAGTGATAGGAGGGTCCTGCAAAATGAGAGGAGCAGAAGGATACACGACAGGCTCGTATACCTGATCAGACATAGCATGCACAGGCGTGACAGCAATCATAGCACAGTGATCAAATTCAGTCACAGAAAAAGTAGCATGTTCATTCCCAGCATGCAGGATCAGTTTACCATCATGCACATCAATAAGTGCCTAGGCGGTGGCAAGAAATGATCTACCCAGAATCAAAGGCACATCCACATCCTCATGTATATCAAGAATAACAAAATCAACAGGATATGTGAATGCACCAACACTAACAAGCAGATCCTCTATGATTCCCCTAGGATGCACGATAGAACGATCAGCCAGCTGAATGCTCATCCTAGTAGGGCTAAGTTCACCTAGGTCTAGCTTTTTATACAACTTATATGGCATGACGTTTATGCTAGCGCCTAGGTCCGCCAAGGACTTGCCTACATGCATGCTGCCAATAGTAAGAGGGATAGTAAAACTCCCTGGATCCTTGCGCTTCTCGGGCAGCTTGTTCTGCAGGATAGCAGAACACTCCTCGCTCAGCAACACTGTCGAGAGATCCCCAAGTTTCTTCTTGTTGGTGCAGAGATCTTTCATGAACTTGGCATACTTGGGCATCTTCGATAGTGCCTCCACGAACGGTATGCTGATGTTGAGCTGCTTCAACATTGCCATGAACTTGGCAAACTCAGTCTCCAGCTTGTCTTTGTGTAGGCGAGTGGGGAAGGGAAGCTGGGGCACATGCTCCTTAACCACTGGTTGTGGCTTGGGAGCAGGGGCTTCCTTCTCCACCCGCACTTCTGCATCGTCGGCTGGAAGTGCTGAAGCAGGCAGTGGTTCCTCCTGTCTGGCCGGGACAAGATCAGCAGATATGGTCTTACCGCTCCTGGTAAAAATGGCATCCAGCTGCTGATGCTGATGAGGATCTCGAGGATTCGGGACAGTGGTGGCAGGCAAAGTCCCCGGTGCCCTGGTGGTGTTCTGGCGGGCCAAGATGCCCACCTAGGTCTGCAGATCCTGCAAAATGGCACCCTGGTTCCTCTGACCTGCCTCCAGTGAGGCTACACTCTGGTCCAACCTCGTGATAGTCGCCTGAGTGCTCGTCATGAATGAAGCTAGAATGTTTTCCAGCTTCGTCATCCTGTCATCTGGGGCTGGAGCTGCTGCTGGCTCGGCAAACTGGCGTTGGGGCTGTTGGAATGGCTGCCCCTGCCTAGGCTGGAAGGGCTGTCTCTGCTGAAGACCACCTGCTGGTGCTGGGAAACCAGGTGGTTTAGTGGTGTTGCTGCTCCAGGCGAAGTTGGGATGCTGGCGCCACCCTTCATTATATGTAGTGCTGTATTGATCGAGGCGCCGCGCATTGGCGATGAAGGCCAACTGCTCCTGGGGTGTGGTAGACTCCCTCATAGCCTGGTAGTCCTCCACTAGGTGATTGGAGCTCTCACACCACTGACACTGAGCAACTGGAGGTGTAGCCAAACCTCTGCCCGAAATAAGACTGTTGGGCTGCTTCAATGTCTGCACCAGCTCAGCTACCTGCTGCTCGAGTCCGGATCTGGACTCCATGGCGTGCACACCACGGTCCCGGGAATGTCTGCCTCGGCTGCTCTACCCCCAAGAATGATCTCTGGCAGCCAAAGTATTAATCATCTGGTTCAGCTCTGGTGGAGTCTTAGTGAGAACATCCCCTCCTGGGCATAAAGACTCATTCACCCTCTGGCTATTTGGAGAGAGGGCACTGTAAAAGTTCCCCATAGTGAAAGCATCACTAAAGCCATGATGGGGACACTGCCAGAAGTATCCCATGTACCGCTCCCAAGCATCACGAAGTGACTCATCTGGCTCTTGGCGGAAGTGAGTGATCTCCCGCTGAATCTCTGTAGTCTTCGATGCCGGATAGTACCTGTGCACGAACTTGTCCGCCAGATCGTCCCAATAGGTGATGGAAAATGGGGGCTGGGTCTCCAACCACCTCTTAGCATTCCCCGCCAGAGAATGGGGGAAGAGGTGAAGGCGGATTGCATCATCCGGGACACCATTCAGCTTGAACCCGTTAGTCAGCTGCAGAAAACGGGAGAGATGTACCCTGGCCTCCTCATCCTTCAAGCCATGGAACTGGATGGAAGATGTAATGAGCTGAATCCAGCATGGCTTGATCTCGAAGTTGTTTGCTGGGATAGGCGGGTAGAGGATGACCGGGCGGATGTCAGCAATCCGCGGAGTGTAGTAGTACTCCAAGGTGGGACCCGGCTGCGGTGGATGATGAACTCCATGATCCTGGGGTATGGGGTTGTTCCCCAGGACCTGATTCACCGGGGGAGCCTGCTGAGGATTCCCCTGGTGTTGATTGTAGTCTCCGTCCATCCCGTGCTCTTCTTCAGAATCGCTACTCAGGTGGCCGTCTATGCGCTCTTCCGTAGCCAGTCTAGCTCGCTGTTGTCTCCTGAGCTGGTGACAGGTGCGATCAATCTCTGGATTCAACGGCAGTAAACCTCCTGACTGGCTACGGGTCATGCACTACCTGCACACACTCAAGCAAGCAAACCCGTGAAAGCACAAGTGGGACAAAGCAAGCAAAGCAAAAAGAAAGGCTAAATTAACAGAAATCACTTTTCTTCAACAACCTAGCCGTTCCCCGGCAACGGCGCCAAAAACTTGACTCACTTCTACTGTCACTCCAGGAATTGGCCAAGTGAAACCACTTCCTAAAGCGTAGTATAGCGGGTTTGGGTTTAATTATCAACCCGAGTCCTAGATTTGATGACTACTCAGTGAATTCGTGTTATCTAGCAATGAAACTTTAATGCAAGTCTAAACTAACAAACTAACAAAGCAAGTAAACGGTTGTATTCAGGTTAAGAGAGGTCACCCGGATATGGTTCACCCTAGACTGCAGTTAAGCCGGATTGTAATTACCAAGTTCAATTTCTATGATAGTTATATTGCGGAAGGTTCTCAAACAGCCTGAAGTCTCGACTAAAGGTCTTCAGACCCTCTCAATCTGAATCTCTAGCGGGCGACTAACCTCCACCGGAGTAAACAGATTGAGGCCCTAACAAACAAAACCTCCACTACCGGAGTAAATCCGGTACAGAATAGTGAGTTGGCTCCTCGACTAAAGTCACCAACTCCCTACCTTCAATCAAGGATGCTCTGTCAACCTAGGCAGATATTCTCATTCTAGGTTAAAGCAGAAACAACAGGAATTTGATCAGGATTCAAGTCATTCAATCATTCAAACCTCAATCGAATAGAATCAAATCATAGAATCAGTACTTGGGTTCATACAATCAAAGCCTAACATACAAATCTAGGGTTCTCCATACCCAGATGAATGGGAGAACTACTCCATGGAGAAAGAAGCAAAAGCAGAATCAGACGCGGAATTCATACTGTGAAGGATGGATTCCTGCTCCTGGATGTTGATCGGCACTTCTCCAAGCTCAAACTGGCCTCCAATGGTGTTGAAGATCAAGCTAGGGCACTTGGAGACTCTTGTTCGTCGCTTTCTCTCTCTAGGAATCGTTCTCTCTCTCAAAAACTCGAATCCCCCTTGAATTGTGGCTGAAAATCTGCTTAAAAGCATCAGTGGCCAAAGCACGGTCGAGGGCACGGCCGTGTAATGCCTCAGCCCACCCGTGTTTTGGCTAGTGTTAATTACACTAGGAGAAACACGGCCGTGCTTCGCGTTGGACACGGCCGTGCTTTGGTGGAACACGGCCGTGCTTTGTCTCGGCCCTACCCGTGTAATCAGCTCAGCTCTCGGCAGAAAAAGCACGGCCACCAGAACACGGCCGTGTAATGATTTAGGTGTGCCCGTGTTTTGGCTCCAGCTCACCGAAATGACTTCCGATTGCCCCGAAACTCGCGCTTAGCCTTCCCTTTGACACCTGGGACCTGAAACATGACAAAATAGCACAACCTGGCGTAAAATAGGCCAAAACACACGACTATGCCCCTCAAACGGATAAGAACTAGGGTCGCAAATTTGTGCAATTACATCGTTATCAATTATGTATTTAACAATTTGGTATTCCAACATTTAAACGCTTAATTGCAACATGATGTGGTTAGTAATACAAGATTGATTTAGGATGTAAGGATATAAATGTTTTTATATACACGTTTAGGAATTCTCATTTTATGCTTGTTACACTATTTTGATTTAGAAAATGCCACACATTTGTCAATTAAGGCTGGCTACATAATTTGGTTTGTCTTTAGGGTACGTTTAAAATCAGGGATAAAATGTTGGAATTCCATTAATATGTTTTATAGGATATGTGATTGTATTTGGTGCAGAAGACCACCTGAGTGGCAGGTAGTAGGTCCCGAAGTTGGCATATGACACGAGTGGTTCTTGTAGATGTGGCACTATAGCATTGGTATTTTTAGATAGAGTGGATGCAATAGAAATTCTTCCATGCTCCGGGATCACCACGTCATTTTACTGACATGGTACTCCCACCTAATCAAAACCAGCCACTTGGAAATTGAGTAATTAATAAAATGCATAAATGGAATGGACTCGCATTTAATTAGTTTCTCTATTAATTGGTTAATCTTTCCTTATTGATTCTTTCCATAAACGAATTATCCCCTTTGATTTCACCTTTTTTCTTCAATTGGAGATTTATCTCTTCTTCTGAATAATAATAGAAGAACGAAAGCAAAAAAGAAAAAGAATAATAAAAAATCAACCTACCATAAAAGCCAGAGAAAATCAAAACTAACTCCTACATGTCTAGTTGTAATTGGCTCGGAGCACCACGTCTGATATCCAACGTGGTAAGCCGGGACTACCGAAGAATTTCTCGTGGATGCTTTTGTGTAGATGTGGCCCCGTAGGTTGTTTGTTGTTGTTTTTACCATCATTTGCACCAATCTGATGGTACAAAACTGTTGTTCTTGTAATCTCGGTTAGATTGTATCAAATTATTTTTGTTTATTAGAAACTCTATCCAAATCTTGTGTAAAGCTAAAAAGTGGTTCTGTAACCTCTGTACCCAAGTTATTCTTCCCACATTCCAATAGTAGATAATCTCTATATTTGCTCTGAAATCGGTAGCCTGATTGCAGAATTTTAAAATGATTTTTCTCCTAAGATTGATTATCAATTTAATTAATGTATGTTACCGAAGATTTCCGATAAAAAAAAAGAAGATTTCCATCATTGATTGAAGAAGACAAAATTAGGGATAGTTGTTTCCTTTTTTTCTGACCAAGATAGAAGGTTTTGAGGGTAAAAAAGGATAATGATAGGGTAGACAATCAGCAAATAAATAGGGAGATCAATTAAATAATAAATATTCAATATTACATTACATTACATTTAATTCTTTCATTCCCATGGCCTTGAAAAAGGAAGTTTGCCGAATATAGGTGATGGCATTGGCAAGTTTCTCTAAAAAGTGGGTGTTCAGAATTTTGTATTTTCTTTTGCATTAAAAATCTTTGTAATTTTAAAATATGTACCCAAATTTTTTGTTAATATATAAAGTGGTTCTGACAAATCCATTATTTTTTGTACTATCTGGATCCAAAAATATGTTCAACAGACAAAAAGCAATCAAATTTCCAAGTTTAAGTTATTTTATTGTAATAGTGAATCAAAGTTTTACTTACCTTTCAACCAAAAAAACTTTTTACTTGCCTTTAAAGAAATTATTTATCTATTAATGGCTTACCATTAATTAAAATGGAAAGTACAAGACAAAAACGTGCAGCCTAATAGTGAATCAAAGTTTTACTTACCTTTCAACCAAAAAAACTTTTTGCTTGCCTTTAAAGAAATTATTTATCTATTAATGGCTTACCATTAATTAAAATGGAAAGTACAAGACAAAAACGTGCAGCCTTTGGGATTTGAACCTGTATCCAAGGAGTCATATTTCCACATTATTTCCGCTACGCCAAATGACATTCACTGGCTTTAATTTGGCGTCTTAGTAATGATTTAATATTTTTAGTTTATACGTAATATCTCAAACCATTATCGTGACTTTTGAGATTGGGGTCAAGGTTGTTGGATCCTTGAAGATTATAAATCTTGATCCATAATAACACTAAGGGATTTGGCGTCGTAGTATAGTTGTCATGGTATAGTGGTCGACGTAGGACGTATCCCCAGGCAAAATGGCCTCGCCTACTACTTGAGCATAATCATAATCTAAGTCATCTCCCTCACCATAATTGTCACAAAAATCGTGCAACAGACGATAAACATATCCAAGGTAGTTTAGGCAAGAGGGATGATAATATGAAAATCAATGCAATGGACATGTCTTCCTAGTCGAAGCAAGGTTAGCTCAAATTTCAAGAAGGCTGGTTTGGGATCCTAGTTATGTAGTTTAATGTGAATTGGGGATCATTTGTCGGCCAAATAAGTTGTTGAATATAATTGGATTATTGCGTACGAAAGTAAGCATTGTGTTTTATGGTTGTTGTCATACTAACATTGGTAGAGTTGTATGTCGTAGGGAGTGTGGTAGCCATACATTAAATTGACTGGGCTCCTTTTTATTTTCAAAATGCAAAATTCCGTTTACCTAATGAAGTTTGAGTTAATTGGTGTCCTTAGATGAGCTAACATGAACGAAAGTATGAGGTCCTAAATTCAAAGGATCATATTAAACCTTACATATCTGAAGGATTTTGTTGCCCTGTTTTTTCCCAACTGAGTCCTATGACCCCTCTCCTCAACAGGTGGCTCAGCCACTATCCGTAGGGCGTTTACGTATTCAACAATTGGAAAATGCAACATTTCAACGCTTAATTCTAACACAACGTGGATAATAATACAAGATTGATTTAGGACATACAACGTTTTCAACAGATCTTGGTATTCTCATTGTTTACAACATGTTAAACTATAGGAAATTAAATTGATTAAAGAAACTCCCATTGTTTACATAGGGAACAACTAACCATCCCCCATTGGCCCATTTTCCCTCCCTGGTTTTTGTTTACAAACGAGTTATGTTAGTAGGAAAAAAAAAAGCAAACAAAACAATGCATGTTGGCCATGTGTTCTCAAGCGCAACCCATTCACAGCCCTTCTCTCCCACGCGCATTGGTCTTGGTAGTTCAAACCCTAAATTCCATTTTCCCCTTCCATTCTCCCCAATCCAGTTGCTCCCTCCTTTCCACCATCACCAAGATGTGGGGGCAAAATAGACAAAAATGCAGGGCTAAGAACTAAATAAATAAGGGTGGATGAAACCCTAGCCGTCGCTCATTACACATTCCCCCTCCCATTGTTCTCAATCACTTCTGTTGTTTCGCGAAGAACCCAAAGGAAAAAAAATCCTACCCGCTTACCTCTTCATTCCTTCCTCTACTTGCCTCCAGGCTCTCGCTTCGTTGTGAGGGGTAGATAGATGCCGCCCTATCTTAATCTTCTTCTCTTGCGCGAAATGGGTGACGATTTGGAGATTGATGTCGGGGAGACAACTGCAAGGAGGAAGGTTCGTATTTTACTCAAATAGATTTTTTATCTTATTCTTGGTAGCTAATGAAGGTCTGACTCCAGTAGCCTAATCCCCCCGTTTGTTTGTTTTTTTTTTGGTTTTCGGAGTGCGTTGGGCTAGAGGCATGGTAGTGTGAGGATGAAAACATGTAAACTTGTAAGGACAGCGCAGAAGATCATCAGATGGAGTTCGGTTTTTTCATAACGTTCGTTCTGGAAACACACGTCATATGGTGATTCTTCTGGGCCGTATTGACATTTGCATGTTGTCGATCTCACAAAAACGAAGTTCGGTGGGTTGCTTCAATTAGTGAAAGCCGAAGTTGGCATCTGACACGAGTTCTTCAAGTAGATCTGGCTTCGTAGCTTGTTGACACGGTTTGTATTAATTTGATTCCAAATCTCAGTTTTTCCCTCATGCGTTTGAGCTAATAACTGAGTTTGGAGACTAGTTACCTAATCCAATCCATTTTATTGATCTTCTTTTATTTTCTTATGAGGTTGTGTTAGCGGCAGTTCGGCGGGCAGTCCCAACATGTCTACAAAGGGCGGAGAAGAACATCAGATGTAGTTTGAGGGTTCATAATAAATATTGTGAAACCATATTCCATCAGTTGGTTCTTTTCCGCCCACTTGACTCCTACATTTTGGAAGAAACTCGGAAAGGCTGCAGGAGATTTGAAAGATTTGAGGTTGGTTTCGTTCTGTTGTTGTTTCGTCTGTTGTTTCTTTGTTGGTCCGAATCCCTCAACTCAGAAAATTCATTGCTTGCAGAGTTGTGAAGGCCACTGATGGATTCGGGAGATAGTTTATGTACCTCTGCTTCTATCACAATTTTTATGGTATCATTTTATTTCCTTCCAGTTTCAAATGTTCATTTGAGAACACATGTATATGCGAAATATTTGGTTGAGGCTTGCGCATATAATGTGATTGCTGTCATACGCTTTCTTGAGGGGTACTAGAGTAGATGATATAGTAAGTCTGGAATGTATTGCAGCTATGTAGGAGTGCTTCACTCATAGGAATGCCCCATTACTATTTAGCTTGAATATGTACCATTGGAACTACGATATCCTTTATTCCTGAACCCTTCAAGAAAGTGTATGATAGTAATATGTGGTCTGCGGAAGTATTTCAACCTGGACCATATAATTTAATAAAATTTCGTTTTTTATAGTTTGCTTTATGAATATCATTTGTTTGATTTGGCAATTTTCTTTCATTATATGTGCACGTCGTTGCCATGGGGAGTGTGAATGGAAGGATGGAATCTGACATGCGAGAAGAACATTATCAAGATGAGTACCCAAAGTAGGATTTGTATGCTTTATTGTGGTCCCAAGCTTCCATCGGACTTTGTTTCCTGTATTGTGAATGACGCTATTTTTGGTGTGTCTATGCAGCAGGAGTTAAACCCCTGAAGAATTATGTCAAGTGAGGCCAAAAGCGAAGACACTTGTCAGGAGGAATTGCTATTCTCTATGGGGTCAGACTAGTGAAGGAGAAAGAAATTGGCCCGATTGTGGTAGAGCCAAATTGTAAAATGGTGATCGAGATACTGAAACAGGGGAAAATATGCAGAACTGAACTGGCGGTCATTTGTTCGGATATGTTGAAGGAGGATTTGTATGCTTTGTTGTGGTCCCAAGCTCATGTGTTTGCTCATCTAGTTTCAGTTTATGAGGAAACTCATTTTGATTGTAATGTTCTACCACAAAGGGTAGCTGACGTTGTAGCCTTTGAGGCAGTTGATTCTTGATTTTAATGAAATCCTTATCAGTGGTTTCTAGAAAGAAAAAAAAACTCAGTGGGCACAGTTGTTGCCTTTTATGTACTGGGTTGTTCAGCTTAAATATAAGCCCAGCCGATTCATGAAAAAAATTAATTAAATTATACTTTTGGATATTCGTAAACAAGGAATTCCTTTTTTAGCATTCAATACATTTACCTCGAATATTTGGAATTACCCTTAAAATTTGGAGAGGTATGCCTCCAAAATTTATCGCAATGAAAATTTAAAATATTAAAAGTTCCCTCTTAGTTATTGGGGGGTAAATATGAAATTTAATTGTACGTTTCCAAATTTAAAAAGAATACAAATTATTAGAAGCTCCCTCCAATATTTTAATTTTCTATAGGAGTTTTACTTTCCCTAAAAAATTGGAGTGCCATGCCGCCTGAAATTATCACAAACTAAAATTAAAATAGTAAAATTTTGCTAATAGTTATTGGCGGTTTATGAGGGAATTGAGGTCTACTTTTCATCCGTTGAAAACAATAAATTGTATTTTTTGTATTAACAAATTTCTGTTGGACCCGACCAAAATTTCTTCTAAATCAAGGACCAAAGTCGAATCGTTATAACTTTGATTCGGTTTGGATCAAACCATATATGGCTTGATTCGGTCTGGACCTTCCCATTGGACCGACTAATCTTTCATTCGAATAAAATCACTCTTAAAGGACAACACAAGAATTAAAAACATGTAACTACACGAAAAGAAATAATAAAATTATCCCAACTTAAATACTCCACAATTCTTAAAAATCACATGTTCCTTTATATAATGCAAAAAGCTAAACGAGAACTATGGGTAATTAGAATAAATGGTCACAAATCTTTGCACTTAGTACAAAACAGTCACAAACCTTTAATTTGTAACCATTGATAACAAAACTTTTTTACTTAGAACAAAACGTCACAAATTAAACAGTGTGACCATTTCATACCAGTTCAAACTTTTGTTACCGTGTCGTTGCAAATTAGACTTTTGGTGACCGTTTTGTACAAATTAAGTTCAAAAGTTTGAACGCTCAATCACCGTTACAATTCACTCTAGTTGTATGGTGGTTTTGTTAATGTATGTGAATGATATTATGTTGTTTAGGATGACAATGAGAGAACTCAATGGCTCACAAACGGGTTCCAGACTGCTTTTTAGTTGAAAAAACTATGTCTACTTTCTTACTTTCTTGGTATCAAATTGAAAGGTCAACTGAGGGCATTCGTATTCGTCAAAGCAAATATGTCGACGAACACATGACCTGACATCTTATATGTCGTTCAAGTGGTTAGTATCATATACTTAACGAACAAACTACCCGACCTCAAAACATGACCAACATTTAATTTTGTAACGCTTCGGTAACAAACCTTTGCGTTTAAAACAAAACGATCATAAATTAAATAGTGGTGACCATTTTATATAATTTCAAAGTTTTGTTACCGTATTGTTCCAAATTAAAGGTTTGTGACCATTTTGTACTAAGTGCAAAGATTTGTTATCATTTATGCTAATTACCCCGAGAACTACTTACCTAACTAAAAGACAAAAGTCTGTTTCTTCAATCTCAAAGGTAGTCTAACTAATTGTCTCTCCAATCTTCTATTTTCATTTCTTACTAATTGTCTCTCCAAACTACTTAACTAATCGTCTCTCCAATCTTCCATTTTCATTATCTCAATCAACTTCACTAATGGACAACACTATATTATGTTGTTTAAAATCAGTCAAATAATCTATAATTGTAAATGTTATATACGAAATTAATTTCATATTTTAATATTGAAAATATGATAAATTTTATTTGTGGTGAATTGAAAAAAGTAATAACCATTCATTCTCTAATTTTTCATTACAAAAATGTGTAAAAAAAAAGTGTCCTAATGGAAGTGGCAAAATGCAAAGTAAAAAGAAAATTCAAAATTGTTAAAATTTGGTTTTTACCTTCTCAAAATAGCGCTTTTTTCCGCCAAAAAATTGCGTGTCTTTTGAACAAGATCTAGTTCGTCCCCCAGAAACGTTTCCTTCATTCTGAACCCCCCATTCTCATTCTATCTTGCATGTCGTCAATCTGAGAGAGAGAGAGAGAGAGAGAGAGAGAGAGAGGCGATGGCGGTTCCGCGTTTCTGCCGACGAGTAGAGAGAAAGAGAGAGTTGACAATTCCAATCATTCCAACGACTGGCGACGGCGGTTCGGCGTTTCTGCCGACGAGTAGAGAGAGAGAGAGAGAGTCGACGATTCCATCGATTGGCGACAGCGGTTTTGCGTAGCTGCCGACGAGTTGCTCGGTTGATGAAACCTGGTGGATTTGGGGTTGTTCCTCTGGGTTGTGTTAGGCGAAGATGCTCCAATTGGAAGATAAAGAGTTAGTGAAATCTCGCTTTTCCTTCTCCTTTTCCTTCCCCGATTTTTTGGTTTTCGTTTTCGGTTCTTTGATTTCCTCTTTGTTTGGCACGAGATGCATACAAAACAAATCTGGATTGGTAAGAGCGGCAGCTATGGTCCCATTCCCTCGGATTAAAAAGGCCCCCTAAGAAACGATTGCAGGTAGTTGCTATGCAATTTTTCTTTTCGTTTCTTTGAGTTCCTTTTAAAATCAGGACATGACTGGACACTCCCCAATTACCGAGTCCAAACTTTGGGTTTCTGACCTCGTTTCTTTTATTTCGTTTTGTTTTCATGTTGATTTGAGGCTTCTGAATCGGGGGAGGAGGAAGAACTTGAAGGAACTTCGAGGAGATAAGGTGCTTCGAGGAGGCCATGAATGGGAGCAGCACAAGCAGGGTACTGGGCATCGAAAACAGGTATCTAAGCTTTGAGTGTTTGCTGACAGATCTGGCCTTTGTTGATAGATGGGTTCTAAACAGAACATAAAAGTCATCTAAATATAACATAGTCCTTCACATCAAGCTAATGATTGCATTGTTTAATTATACCGGGTTGTTTAACTGATTTTAGTATGAGCTCATGTTGTGAACTGTTTCTCTTGTCTGGACAATTGCATTTAGCTTCCTAGGTCATGTTGAATGCTCTACATATTTTCAGATAGTAACTTGAGCAATGGTTTCTTAACTTCATATTCAATAAATAGTAGATGATGGATGAATATGGAATTGGGTTTTGTAGTATAGACCAAACACCGTTAGATATTTCGATTGTGTTGCTGGAACGTTTGGGTTTTGTTTTCTATATTTCCAAAGAACAGTTTCTTAATTGGTGATTTTGCATTAGGTTGTTGACCATACATTGGAGTACTGAAGAAGCTCCTGCCCCTGATGGTAGCTTGAGAAGAGTACATGCAGCATAGGAATTTTGGTTCACAGCTAGGAATGTCTTCTTTGCAACTTAGTCGAGATGCCTCTGCTGCCGTGAGTAATTTTTCTTGTTTCTTTGCTATCTGTTTCCTTTTGCAGTCTCTTCCTGAACTAGCAACCTTTGTGCTATCCGTTTGAGTCATGCAAATTTCGTTTGCATTTTCATCAGGGAGCAGCTCGTGGTGTTACCAAACAAAATCTGAAGTGGACAAATTGAAAAAGCACTTCAGACTGGAGGTAAATTACTCATTTCCAATGTCATAGTTACAATTTTAGGCGGCTTTACTGGTTAGACACATGAATGGGTTTCCATATATTTGGCTTCAACATCTGATTCAAAGATCTACATGTTCTTATGCTGTCAGTTTATGGAGGAGCAACCCGTGAGGCATTAGCTAGCCAGGTCTGCTTCACACACAAAAACAAAACAAAACAAAACAAAGAAGAAAAGCCAGGTATGTCCTTTCAATTGCAAACAGTTCATGTCCCGCAATGTACCCTTCGTCCAACAAAAATATGAAGTGTCGATGGAGTTTACTTTTGTGAAATATACCAAGCTAAAAGATTTTGTCCCCTAAAATCAATAATGAAATTGTATACTCAATAAAAAGTGGTCATTGCTTTCCATGGGCGTTTCAACTTCTTGCTATGGAAGTGCTAGTGAACTTCATTTGTTTTTCTTAATGCTTCTGTTCTTTGCACCACGGGTTCTAGTCTGATGTTGTTTCTGTAGCAGACCAAAATAAGAAAAAATAATATTAAAGATGTAACTTCCAACACAAAGAATCATCTAATCTTGCTGGTTAAATAAAAAACATGATTGGAAAAGTACCAGTTGATGTTCATCGCCTGGACGGTCATCATGCCGACTAGTACTCCCAACACCATGTCATGTATGCTTCTTAGCTCCCTTCTCTGCTCCCTTCTCTTGTTGACTAGTATTGCTCCTAGTACGTGCCCCGATCTGTTAGAGAGCAAATAAACTCTTAAGCTAATAGCCATTTCTAACAAATCGATAATTTAGTGAATAAACAAATGATATATAACCTTCTAGTGTGGCTGACGTTTTCCTATGGGCTCTCCAGTAGTATTATGCCTGCTCGTTCGTTGCTTCTGGTAAAAACAAAATAACAACTGTAGGTTATTAACTCTAATAACTATATCAAGAACACCTAACCAGAGATGCTAATTACCTTTGGGGGCTGACCACCTTGGTCATCATCTCCATAATCGTCGTCTCCATCTTCTTCGTCGTCCCCATCATCATCCCCATCATCGTCCTCATCATCGTCCATGTCATCGTCGTCATCCTCCTCATCAGATTGAGATTCTACCACGTCGGCTGGGGGGTTAGTACAAGTGCTCCTATAATGCCCATCCCTTAGCCCGTAGTTCCCACACTTTCTTCTTTTTTTCTTAAGTTGTTTTTTCCCTTTTCCTTTCCTACAACCCTTAAACCTCACTTGATTTGGGTTCAATACATCTTTGAACTTGTCTGGTATGACAATCCTTTCTCTCTCGGCGGGGGTTTTCTTTATCATCTCCAACTTGTTACACGTTGCTGTCAACTCATCTTGAGCCATTCGATAAGAGAGAGGAGTGTATGCTCCTAATAAGCAGAATCGTTGAGACATGAACTGTAGCGACCCGTACCTAATGTTGGAACTGCTGTCATTCCCCAATGTACTTGGTTCTGGCAGAGTGTCTATGGACTTTGGGTTCTTCGAGCAACGTCTGAGTACCAGTTTTTCAGGAATAGTCTTCACTTTTTCTTCTTTGAGAACAAATAGCATATGAACGCAGGCTATCCCAATACTCTTAAAATTTTGACAACTGCACTCCATATCGCTTGTTTCAATGTTGTATTTCACCTCTATGACTTCTCTTTGTTGAACATGGTAACAGTGTAAGTGTGTAGGTTCCCCTCTTCAGTTTGGTTACCCTTAATGACTCCAATAACCTCCTCCAACTCATTTTTGACAAAAGAAATGCAGCCTTTGAGAAAATCTTTGCTGCAATTTACTTGAGGGGCTTTAGGATTGAATTCTTTATAGGAACTACACCATAATTAGACTCAAAATCTAATCTAATCTCTGTCTCTCTCATGTCCCTGAGCCACCGGTCGTATTGAGTGAAAAAGTCAAGCAAACAGAACCTCTCATTTTCATACCTTGCAACAACCGCATTTATGCTTTCACATCTTGATGTGGTTGTCAACCCAGCAAAGAAATGTGAGCGCAAGTATGTGTCCGCCCATTCGTTGCGTCTCCCAAATAGTTTTTTCGACACTCATTGGTTGTTCTGGAGTTCGCATTCCTCTACTAATGCATTCCATTTCTCCTCAAATTCTTCTGGCTCGTACTCAGCAGTTACTAACTTCTTCCATCGGGGTTCAAAGTCGGGTCGATTCTTCACCCTGCCAGTGATATTCTTGGACAAATGTCATGCACATAGCCTATGGGTTGCATTTGGAAACACATTAGCAATAGCTTTCCTCATTGCTTTATCCCCATCCGTGACAACTGTACGTAGCGGAATGTCCCCCAACATTTCCTTCACTATCTTCAAAGCCCAAATATAGGTTTTGACAGTCTCATTGGGCAACAGTGCACTCCCGAATAAGCAAGTTTTGAAGTGATGGTTGATCCCTACAATGTCAAACAGAAACTCGGAAAAATCAGAATCTTTTGAACCAGCAAAAGAAAAGCTAAAACTGTGAGAAATATGTAAACAATGGTAGAGTTCATATAATCAGAAACTTGTTGTTTTCTAGATGCCATTATGTGTCTTCAAACAACAAAGCAAAGGATAATACTTAGAGGGCATACTAGGATGGCGTACCTGTAAAAATGACCAGTGGCATATTGTAAATGTTTTTTGGTACGTTGTGTCAAATGCGAGCAACTCTCCAAAACACGAAATGTCGGCTCTGCAAATGCTGTCAGCCCAAAATAAAAAATGGAGCCTTTTTTCCTCATCAGTTGTGTATCGGAGGAGGAAGTGTGGGTCTGTGCTTTTCTTTGATTCTAGATAGGCCAGTGCAGTTGCTGCATCACCCTCGCTGATTCTCTCAGCGCGGTCTTTGGTGCTGAAATTTAACCCATCTTTAACTGTATACCCAAGTTTGTCATGCCCTCCAGCACAATACACAGCAAGCTTAATGACCTGAGAAGGTTTCATTCCGGCATCCTTTTTAAATAGGAGGTCTGCCTTGTCTGCTTCTGTTAATCCTCGATGCGACCTCAAGTAATGTATCTGATTCTGCCTAACTGGGTCATGAGTGTGTTGTGAGTTAAATATATCAGCAACCCACTTATTGTTTGTCTTGTTCAAGCTCACACGAAACATAGCCATGCACTGAAATCTGATCTCCATAGGCGACTCCTAGGGATGGCAAAAATATCCGTAAGCGTGGATATCCACCCGAATCCGACCTAATCGGGTAGGGTAAAACCCGAACCCGAAGCATTTTTCGTGGGTACGGGTAAAACCCGAACCCGAATGTTGCGGGTAATGGGTGGGCATGGTTATCTCACTATCCAACCCGAACCCGCCCGATTATACACATGCATATGTATTTTGTCTAGAAATAATCATTATTTTTCTATAGAATATTTTATATTTAGCATATAAATATAATATTTTTCATGAAATTATGTTGTTTTAATTAATTTTCGTCATTCTAGTGAATTATTGTCGTACTTTTCCTCTTACGTCATGTGAGTATACGTGTGAATGTTAACACATTGGTTGGAATTATAAGGAAAAATTATTACCCATGGATAACCGTGGATACCCGAAACCCGAATGGGTATGGGCATGGTTTTGATTTTCTACCCGTTTCTCGTATGGGTACGGGTATGGGTAAAACCCGAACTACATTGGGTAGGGTAACGGATATGCACTATCCGCCCCCGACCCGACCCATTGCCATCCCTAGCGACTCCCTCTTTTGTGGACCTTTATGTGCTTCTCGAACTCCCTGACAGGAACACACGAAGGCTGCACTTGTTACCTCTCCCTTGACGTTTTTAACCTTCCTTGAGCGACGGACAGAAAACCCCCAATTCTTAGCATAGTTGTTGTAGAACGCATATGCATCCTCAAAATCATTGAATTCCTGACCGATAAAAGGAGAATTTTGAATAACGTTTGTGTCATCCTCCTGTACAGTAGGACCATTGTTGTCAGAGGTCATTGTTTCTGGTATGATTTCAACATCGCTGTCTTCATTGTTGTTGATATTATCTCCCTCTTCCTCCATTGGTGTGCCGTCTTTTTGCTGTTTGTGGGGAGGGGCTAAATCGGGCGCAAAGCAGAGGTCTTTTTGCTGTTGTTATTAACCTAATCCGTTTTTCACGTGTTATTAGTTTTTTCTATTTTTTCCCATCATGGTGTATAGTTTTTTTTATATTTTAGTACTTTAAATTTTTATTATATTGTTTCCCGTTATGGTTGCTAGTTGGATAAAGAATGTAACTAATAAAGAATGCTTGAATTACTGGAAAAAAATACTAAAGAATGCTTGCGTGTTACATATGGTAGATTCAACTTCCAAATAGGTGATGCGGATTGTTTCCATGTTAATTATTACCCGTATACAATATTATTTTCCTTTTCCATGTGGAGGTTAATGAGGAAGATAAAGTCCTTATAGAGAAAAACACTCACCCGTTGGCCCTAGTTTAGAATGCTAACTCCTTTTCTGCATTCACCAGGAGCTCATTCAGGACAGCAGTACAGGAGCTCGGTCAGGGGGCAGAAACCAGGAGCAATATGCAGAACGATAAGGACGGCAGGATGATGACAAAACGCAAGACCAGAAGTTCTTCCAAATTAATGGTTCATCAATTTGCATTCTTTTTCCCCGTTTTCTCCATCGTTGGCAGATTATTCTTCCAAACTAAATAAGGCATTGTGTTTTTATTACGATGAATTCTTTGCTGGAGAAGGATGAATCTCGAGGAAAGAAATGTAGAACTGAAGATGGTGTGATCCAGATTGATGGTGATTTGCAGGCAGATTGGAATGACTTAGTTTGGAAAGCCCGTACCAGATTTTCTTACTTACAATTCGCCAAGAAGGTATGATAATCTAGCCCACCAATTTTCCCCGCTTAGAACAAAATCAATGGTTTTTATCCTTATGTTTCGTCTTCTATTGTAGGATGAAACAAAGTTTACACTTCCAACACATCTCAAGTACACTAGAGAGGAAGTGAACCTTGCCCACTACATATTTGCGAAGGATCTTCCACAAAAGGAAGTCCTGGTTGAAACCATGATGCAATCCTATACACGAAAGGTGTTGTGGCCCCTCTGCCCTAAGTCTAATGTCGATGATGATGTAATTACAGCCATGGCTTGCCAATTGAGCCTGGGGGAAGTTTGGAGGGATGTTGGAGATGGAAGAGTAGTCTGTTATCTGTCTGCTGAACTACAAGTATAGTCCCATTTACTTTGTATATTTATTTTAGGTGCAATATTTTGTTTCTCCTATTAAATGTGTTATCTTCTATTTTAAATGAACCATGATCAGGAAATGGTAATTAACTATGGCATGACATCAAAAAAGCTCTAGAGTGTTACGGTGCAAAGTTCTTGGCAAGAGCTCACACGTGCAGAAAGGTTTCTTCTTAACAATTCCTTTCTTGTTTCATTGAAATATTCTTCAATTACTGTTTCTAGCTATTGTTTGAATTGGATATGTGAATAAATTAGATGTTCCATCAAGCTTTTGATATTTCTATAAATTGTATTTTACAATGCTCAGCTGAGTTTGGTCTTTTTCGTCGTTATTAGGTGTGTCTGCCCATGAAAGATGCAATGGACGGTGATGCAGTTCACTGGTATTTAGCAGTCATTATGCTGGACGACAAACAAGTCCATCTATTGGATTCGTATCCTTCTAAAAAGCGCCAAAGATCTCGTAGAAACGCAGTAGTAACTATGGTATGGTTTGACCTCCTGATCCGAATACAGTTATATCTCTAAATTGATTTGTGTTTTCATCTATTCCGAATAAAGTGATTACTGCTTATGTAGATCGAATCTCTTGATGGCTTGTTTGAGGATCTTTATCGGCAAGTGGAACCAACACTTGATCCACCTATGCTGGAACAATTTTCTTTGACAATTGCTTCAATTCCCAAACAACGTCACGAGTAAGAATTGTTCGTTGTGAATAAATTAGAAACATACTTAGATACTCACCACTCATATGCTGCATCTTATTTTATGTAGGTCTGATAGTGGCGTTTGGGTGTGCTCATGGATGATGGGTGCATCTTGGGATGCTTCTTATAATATATGGGTAAGCAAGATTTCTCCTACTTGGCCTTGAAGGAAAACAACCTTTCGAAACAGCTACTAAGCCTCATTGTCATTGTCAAACTGTTGCAGCCATGCGGAGATATAAGGAGAATGCAACTAGCTTTGTATCTGGTCCAACACCCTACAAATTACATAAGACATGTCATCATCGAGGAAGCAAATAGTAATGCATCGAGATTTGTTGCCCAGACTCGTAGGTACAAGGAAGAAAGCCAAAAGAGCGTAATCCAAAACTAGAAGATTCATAGGGAGATGGTGGTTCATTTCTCATGCAGTAGTATATTCTGGATATTTGGTTAATTAGTTCTCCTGCCAGTACTCTAGTTTTGTTTCCCTTTTCATTTTCGTTGAGAACCAAAACAATACCCTTGAATTATTTGAATTGTCTGCTTGTCTCTTTCCCTTTTCATGTTCATTGAGAACCAAAACAATACACTTGTTATTGGGTTAAAATTTTGTTATTGAAGCTATTTGTTGGATCCAACATGTTTAGGTTTGCTCCGATGAACGCATACATCTCCGGCGTCCTCCGGTGGCAAGATATGAGATATCCAAAGGCCAAAGCCAAGAATTGGCGCGTTTTTTGGGGCCGAAATAAAGATAACAAAAAACCCCACTGACCAGGAGAAAGGTCAATAGTTTCTTGACGTGGAATTGAGGGGGACGAAGCGAGTCGGCAATCGGAAACTGCGACGGAAACTGGTTCAGGTTTTATGACTTTATCCGGTGTGGACTTAAGAGGGAAGAAAGTTCCAGATGATGGTCGAGAAGGAAGTAAAGGAAAAAAAAATTGGGTGATGTGATTTGAACCCAGAACCTCATTTAACTACAGTAGCAATTTTCCGCTGAAAATGGGGGAGAAACGCGCGACCAAATTTCCAGGAAACTACATTTTGTTATTTTGCAGAGCTATCACAGTTCGTTTGCTAATAGATTTTTCAAATGAAAACCGAACAACAAGTGAACACGTTTTTTTACTCATATTTCTTATTTTTTGTTGTGACAACAAAAAACATAAAATGAAATGGCAAGTGAACGGGGCATAAGGCTCAAGCCTAGGCGCCTTCTTTAAGCCTTATCTTAGCTGAACAAGCATCAGGAACAAGCCACAAAAACGTGAACCAACATTCGGATTTAAGAAAAAATAAAGGTGAACACCAAAACCAATCTAAAATGAATTTAGTTGGGATCAAAGTGATAGTAAAACCGACCGACTACCAATAAAAGTATAAAACCGACCGACTACCAATAAAACAAAAACAACTACTTTTCTAAAATGAATCAAATAAACTCTTTTGGCATTTTGAGCTGATTTTCCCCTTGAAATGTCTTTCATAAATGGCTCTTGCTTCATCAATAATTTGAGAGCGCCTTGTATTTGAGAGATCTTTGACTAAACTTATGGCCAAGGATAGTCGACCTCTATTACTACAAACCTGCAGCAAATTTAGAACATTACTCTTAACATGTTGATTTCGATTTGATAGTGTAGAATCACACGTGGATGGAATAATATTTAGAAGGAAAGGATTGTATTATACCACCGTATACGAATTATTATTAGCCTCTCCGTGCAACATCCAC
Source organism: Linum trigynum (assembly GCA_964030455.1). Taxonomy (NCBI): domain Eukaryota; kingdom Viridiplantae; phylum Streptophyta; class Magnoliopsida; order Malpighiales; family Linaceae; genus Linum; species Linum trigynum. The sequence continues at coordinate 13,020,086 of OZ034814.1, forward strand.
TGACAGACGTAAAACCCGCACTCATAGCTACGTGGAAAAATAGCATTTATTATTGAAAATAAGATTCTGAATCGAAGTGAAATAATCAAAATAGTCAAAGAAATACTAACTCATCAATTTGCTTAGAAACGTATGGAGGACTTATGATTTGGAACTTATGCACTTTGGGCACTTCATAGGTTGATGGCTTGTCTGGAAATTCTTGAAGCATCTTGTAAAAGAATTTCAACTGTAACAACAAACTTAACCACGTAACTATTACAGTACAAAAATTTTAAAAAAGAAAATTGACTTACTAAATTTACACGAAGGAAATAGTTTGATCACCCACCATTCCTTGCAACCTTTTCCTATGATTTTCCAGCAAACCCAAATCAATAGGCAAAGAGTCCACTACATGCGCTACCTTTCGGTCCATGAAAACCACAATAAGAAACCAATGGCGGTTCTCATCATTCATTGGCAAATATATCTGAAATAAATAAACAAGTAAATGATGACGAAAGAATGAATGGACTATACAGTAAAGGGCAAAACATTAAGAGAATATAGTACCCTGGAAAAATTACTAATATTATTACACCATACCTTGGTGCCGCAAAGATATAGGTTCTTATAATTTTCCACGGCTTTTTTTGGAGTCCAACCCATTTTCACAACCAAATCCTGGGTAGCAGTTCATATTCACTATTCAACTTTGGGAGAAAGAAAAAAGTAAACTTACGATAAAGAGCTTTCGATAATTGTTGCTTACCTCAAAATTGGATGGAAGGTACCAAGGTCCCTTTTTCCCCCAAGCCCTAACATCAACAGCTAATTGACAAGCTACAGCAGTTAAAATCTAAAATAAGCAAAACCCAAGATTAGTATAGCTAATATGTGTCAAGTATGCCTTGCCAAAACAGAATACAAAATACTTGCATAACCATGAAGCCACGTTTCTGGCAGCAAGTCCTTCAGTTCTGGACGACTTAAACTATGGCCAAAATTCTCAACAAGACATTTATCATCTTGTAGACCATCACCAAAGATGAAACAAGCAATGGAACGATCCTCATCATTATCTAACGCCATTATTGCAGTCACCGGAAATTCCACCTACGATTTGAATTTACCAAAACTTACAATACATAGGTACATCATAAACATTTTAAAATCAAACAGGTGTAATTTCTTTAAATAAATTCTATATACCTTCTCCGACACATTTATATATTCCACAGCCGCATTTTTTGGCCTCTTGTGTGAATCATCGCCATCTGCGTCTGAGTCGGAATCTATATAAATAAGTCCATTTACGCTAGGTGTGACAAGAAAAACAGTGGGAGCTGAACTTCCAGATGCAGTCACCGGAAATTCCATCTACGATTTGAATTTAACAAAAATTACAATACATAGGTACATCATAAACACTTTAAAATGACACAAGTGCAAATTGTTTAAATAAATTCTATATACCTTCACCGACTCATTTAAATCTTCCATGACCGCATATTTTTGCCTCTTGTGTGAACCATCGCCATCGCAATCTGAGTCTGGGTTTGAATCAATATAATAAACTCTTTTTATGGTAGGCGTGACAAGAACATCAGTGGGAGGTGAACTTCCAGATGCTTGATCAAGAATGCGTTTCGACATCCTCTTTAGCACTTGAAATTCAATATCAGTTTTCATTATCATTGCAGTCAAAGATTTAATCTTATCGTACAACTCAGTGAACGTCGTCTCCATGGCTCGAAAGGTAGTCGATATGGATCCAACAACTTCCTTAGTATCATGGTTCGACATGCTAAACAACAAATTTTGCCCGCGTAAAACAATAAATAACTAAGGACTTACATAATTGTATGGAATTAAAGGAGCATCAAGTCATAAACAAACAAAAATCAAAGCGGATTAAGGAGAGAATAAAGACAACGCATACATGAAAGGAAAAAGGTTGTAAGAAAGAAACAGCACAAACGACCAAAAGAAAGAGCTATTTTAGTTGCTGCACTGTACCGAGATTTCTCCATTGCAATGAGTTTATCTCCCCGCCAACACAGAAGAAAAGCCTTACTTTTGCTAAAGTCACCAGGGAGAACGGCAGGAGTTATTTTTTACAAGGTAAACTCTAGGCTTGGCGCCCCTTTATATAGACCGCCAAACAAACCTAATTTATTAATACCATTACGTCCAAAAAAAGAATTCCTCTATTGACACCTAAACTGATCCAACTAAGGAAAGCAAGCCTATTAACAAGGAGTACAGATTAAATCCCCACCAATGACAAGCCTATTTACAAGCATATTCCTCTATTGCTTTTGGCTCCACCACCGAACGAGGGAGGCCATCTCCACTAGCTATAAAGAACACCTGAAGAATGAGAATGAATTTATCAGTAGCCAACCTCGTACTGTTTCTTTCTTGACCAAAAAAATTTCCGGCCATCACTATTTATGAACCGAACACAGACGTATTTACACATATCACATATGCATTGGAGAGAGAGAGAGAGAGAGAGAGAGAGAAAGAGAGAGAGAGAGAGAGAGAGGAAATGATAGACCTTCAAGATATCGAAGTCTTCTTCCATCATAACAACATCTGAATCAGAGAATGCACGAGAGGGGCCTCAGTTAAGCAACACCCAAACATATCCCTACTGTAGCAAGATAATGTGTACAAATTATATACAAGCTATAATGGAAGGTTTGCGAATTCAAAGTACAAAAGAGAATTTGAAGACCTACCAACGATGCTCGGCAAACGCTTAACAACACCGAGTCTCTGAATTTATCATCGATCAATCCGTATATCTCATCAAGAACCTGAAAATTATATGCAAGTTCAGCTAAGAGAAGCAAGCAAGACAAACAAAGAGGAGGCTCCACTGAAGTTGACAGTCTTACATTATCTTCTTGAGGAAGGAAATTTCCCAAGCGAGAAGATTCAACATCACCAATTTGTAAAAACTAAACAAGAATCTCTCTCTGAGATCCCAAAATATTACTCTAGCACCTGCCAAGTGACATTCGAAAAGAAAGACACCAGGGAGGTCAGTTCTACAAAAAGAAGGCAGAATGAGAGAATACATACAAGATTTATAATAATAAAAACTTGATTGAAAGCTAGCAACAACTTAAGCCATCACATTATTTAGAGTTGTGTAAGTGGTTAATTAGAAATTGTAAAGAAAAGGTTTTATTAGAATTTAGAGTTGTGTAAGTGGTTAATTAGAAATTGTAAAGAAAAGGTTTTATTAGATGAATGATGTATGCTAATATCTCTTTAAATCTTGAGAAGCAGAAGGCAGTTCTTTCAATAATGGTTCATTATAGAGATATCAAGCATTCTCCAAAGAGTGAGTTCTTCACATCAACGGTTCCCGTTGTTAAAAAGTCATTCAAACACCAATCTTTCACAAAAGTCAACCATGCTCTGAGCCTCGAAAGACGACGAATTATCACAGATTCTGTATAGCGAGTTAACGGAGGAATGGGCGGGATATAGATTATTCCTCGGAACTGCCAATGCAACACGAGAGCAAAACAACTATGACTTAAACTATGTAAGATACAAAGGGAAAGTAGTCTAATCAACATTGGCAGAGTTCAACTCCTTTTCCTGTCCAGTTAATGGTCAAGTAGCATACTAAAACAAATTGACTGTTCTATCAGGTGTAGCACAATGCATAACTGACTCAACAGTTTCCGCAGAGAGGAATCCAGGCTGTGAAAAATTATAGACAGCAGCGCCTGCAGATGTGTAATACCTAAATGACTCAACTATTGATGTCGCTTGCCTCTTCTGCAGGGACAAAGGTTCCCAGTCCTGCACAAACAACAGGAAACACAAAGGTTCCCAGTCTTGCATACCCTAGCAACTATTTTCAAGTTCACATGTTTCGCAAATTACCCTACCGTGGTTGTTCATATTTAATTCAGTGCGTTTAACAATTGCATAGTACATCTTTAAGTGATCAAGGTTAATCTGATTGAGGCTTGCACTAGAAATCATCCACCGCAATTACGGACTAACCTCAAGGTCAAAAGAACGACCAGTCCATCCCAAAATGTGATCATGCTGAGAAATCACCCACTCAATAAAAAAGGGTTCAGAAACTTCTGCAATCTGCACATGGGGAAAGGGAGACAGTGAATCTTAATGTGTTATTGCTACCAATGAAATCAGACATCCCATAAACATCCAAAGACAAATTTCAAACACAAATTTGACCTAGTACAACTTCTACTTCTGCAATTTCAAGTAAGGCCCATTATTCATACCTATCAAAGTTTATGCCATCAGTCTCGTTCATCCACTCTGGCTGCTGCGGTTGGTATTCGCACTTTCCGTTGCCTATCAACGGCAGGGTACCTACCCACCGCTATCGGCGATCCGCACTTCGGCCCACCTCTCGAGTCTGCACTCTTCACTTCTCCGATCCTTCCTCATCCGCCTCTCGAGCACAAGATTCAATCCATCATGCCTCGAACAGATCACTCTCTTAATCCATAGAGGGATTAAACATCGATGGGAAGGGCAAAATCCAATTGCTTCAATCGATAGCCAGGATGAGAGGAGAGGGTTCGTCAGCCACTACAGACAGCAATTGGAAAGGGGGTTTGAGCGTTGACATGAGTGGGAAAAGGAATAAATCACCAAACTAAAATTGTTAGTAAATATAACTTAATGGATTGGAGACATGATTAGAATAAAATTTGGTACTATAATTCGAAAATATGTTGAAAAGTTTGTTTAGGGGTTAAAGGGTACGCATAAAAAAGTAATAGGACCAACTAATCATTTAAAAATTGTAAAAATTAAATAATTTAATTCAAATTAATAAACACCGTTAGATTAGATCTACGGTGTAGAAATCCTGTCGCATAGTATGTGTGTGACGCATACGAGTGTGACTCATATATATATATATGGTGACTTCTACGGTGCCCATGGTAAAATTTGGGGTACAGGTACCTTGGCCGATCTTAACCATTCATTCTCAATCTCCACGGCTCACGTTTGTTGAACCTAACTGCGCCACTAAATAACTAAACAAATTACAAAAAGTCTCCTTACGCGTTAAGATTGTTTTCATCCTAGTCCAACTAACTTCCCCGATTAAATTAAATGGATTAAGACTGCAAACCCAATTGGGTAGACCCACTGCCGCCCTAACCAATTTCCAGTCTCCCTAACCAATTACACGATCCCTCTCTCGTCTTGGAGGGACGCCCCTTCACAGTTCCAAGAGAAGCTCCCCAACTTAATCATCTTTTTGAATCCTAATTCCTTGCACCCACATTCGACGTAGTTTGAATTTCTCAATTTATTTTGTCTTGTTTGTTCTTCGTCATTTTATTTCTCAAATCCTATTTAACGCCCTAACTTTTTAAAAATTTAACGCCCTAACCTTACCAAAGAAACGATACTACCCCATTCTTAGGGTTTTGGGGGTCTTTATTATAATAATTATGTAATTTTGAAAATAAGAAAATAAAAGAAGTTAAACCTAATTGTCTCTCCTCAAAATCCTAATAATCTTCGTCTCTCTATCTAGATCGTCGGCCTCTTCCTCCCCATTCCCCCAAATCCTTACTCTAACTAAATTATGTCCTTATCCCCTTTGATTCTCCACTCCAAACCCTAAATCTTCCCTTAATTTTTTGGTTTCTATCATTTCACTTCAAAACTCTAAATGTTGTCCCTGATCCTGTCTAGTTCTCCTCTCCAAACGTAATCTTCCCCCAATTTGTTAGTTTCTATCATTCTGATCTATGATACTAGATAACGATCACAAGATGGAATTGAGGAGTTCTAGAGATTGAGGAATAAAATTAGGGATTGGGAAAGAATAAGAATCAAGAAATATCAATTTAGAGGACGGAATTGGGGATAGAAGAGATGAATGTTTGGCGGCCTTTGGGAGAGAACTATTTTTTTTTTTTTTTTTACAATATTTGGGAGAGAACTAGAAGTGACAAAATTGAGAGGAAGCGGACAATATATTAGGATTGGGGATAAATTCTTCCTACTATTTACTTTGATGATTATAAAGGAGGGAGTAACAACATACAGGTATCGGAAAAGATACGAAAAACCTGAATTAATAGACCTAATACTACTTGACTACTACTAACCATAATTAACATTCTGCTAATAAATAAAATTAAGGCTTAATATTCTAGTTTGGTCCGAAGTTTGGCCATAGTGACAATTTTGGCCCGAATTTTTCAATAAGATAGTTATGGCCAACTTTTCAAATTAATGGACAGATTTGACCCAAAATTTTTTTTTACTGTTAACATTGACGGTCAAACACTTATTCCGTTAGTGACTCAGAAAAAATGCTGATGTGGCTTATGCATAGGTGTCACGTTATTATATAATATTATTTTAGTTTTTTTAATTCAATTGGAATTAAAAAAATTTAACAAATTAAAAGAATCCCTATTATTATCCCAAACCCTCAAAGGCCCAAACCCTTCATTGTCGCACTGCTATCATCTTCCCCAAATCCAAGCGCTGCAACCATGAGTCCTGCTCCGCCACAGCGCCGCCATCACTTAACCTACCGCCGCCATCCCACAAATGGCGTCACCGGGTTCTGCGCCGCATACCTCTGCGAGCGCCTCGCCCTCTAGCTCCACCGCTCCAAATCATTCTCCAGCAGCTGCAACCCCAATGACTCCTCGTCCACCACTTCCACCTCCGCCACCACCAATCCACAATCTCCGAACGACGCCGTCGGTTATGTGATTGCTGCCAGAGACGGCTTCCTCTCTCCCTCAGGCCCCGACCTTGCCTCCGTTTTGGTCCCACAGTCTGCGACGTCAGTTGACCTATTCTGCCCCTTTTTTCTCTCCCGACGACGACCCTTGTTGGAGGAAGAAACAACCGCCATTCCACCGTGCCGCCGTGGTGGATCCAGAGACCAACGCCGGGTCTCCTCTGATCTCCTCCTCCCTGACCTCGAACCATTTGGCGATAACATTTTTGTAGGGAAGAGATCGGGTGGGAGACGCCATTTGACGATGATGTCGATTTAGATTAGGGTTTGAATTTGGGGATTTTGGGATAAAGAGGAATTCTTTCGATTTGTTAATTTTTTTTATTTCAATTGATTTACAAAAATTAATATTTTATTATATAATGACAAGGCACCACATCAACATTTTTTACCGAGTTACTAACGGAAGAAACCGTCAAAGAAAATTTCGAGCCAAATCTGTCCGTTAATTTGAATAGTTGGCCATAACTCTCTTATTGAAAAATTCAGTCCAAATTGTCACTGTAACCAAACTTCAAGTCAAACTAGGGTGTTAAAATGATAAAAAGTAAGTCTCCATAAGTCATTAAAGACTCTAATATCATGTCAAACACCTATCGATCCAAACAACTCAAATTATTCTAAAAATTTAATAAAAAAATCTTATATTATTTACTAACACCACTATATTCCACCACTTCCAGCTTCCTATTTTCCCTTCTGCAATATGTTTCCTTTCACATCTATCTAAGGAGAATCAAAATTCTCAGCAAGACGATTGTGGAAAAGTAAATGTGAGCAAATAGTGCTTCATATGCGAGCTTCCTCTTGGTCTATGGTCTGCTCTGGTTGCAGTGCATTACACAGTTACACCTCAACCAATATAAGCAAAGCCTGTTGGTGATCTTTCAATGTCGTAAATCTTTTACATTGGTTATCCACTCATCACCAACTCTACATGATAATGTCATCAGTCTCCAAATCAAAGAGACACTTGTTCCCTCTTTACACAGAATTTGAACATTGGGTTCTGGTATATACACATACATGAAGATTGAAGGAGAACTAGTGAGAATGCCTCAATTTGGCTTGCAACGCCAGGAATGGTTTCCCCAATGGTTTTGTTCGGTTCGGTTCCCTTCCCTTTGGTTGTGTTCTTGGTCAGTGGAATGAGATACATGAACTTGTGCAGGAATAATATGTACACTAAAGAGCAGAATACCTCCCCTCTTAGAGAACGTTTTATGGACTAGTGAAGTGGTTGGCGTATGACACATTTTCAGTTCGGATTCTCTGAAAGAGAAGGGAGCCAGAGTTCTACCCTGGTTCCTCCACTGCCCAGGGTTGCATCTGTGGATCTAGGTGCGATCACACGCACCACACAGCCATAAACCTCCAGGATCTCTCGTGCAACACTCAGGCCGGCGATGAAGTTCCATGTCATGTTGTCTTCAACCATGTCATCCGAGAACAACTCTGCCCCAAAAGGTGTCAGAGAATGCATCTGGGTCTGCATAAACACAAAAGATTGCATATGAAAAATATAAGTCTGTGTTACTGTGTACCTTGGGTTATATTAGGCAAACAGGATGGAAGAAGATAGTATTGTATTTTGGATAGAGTATCTCTTTTGATGGGTAGCTATCAAGTCTCCAAGGTTAAACGAGCAAATAGACAACACACAGTTGTAGGTAGCTAACCATATAGTGCATATCTGGGCCGTCATCATCAATCACCACAAGAACCCCGCCTCCAGGTGCCCCAGTTGATACGATTTCCACCCTGCCCCCAGCTTGACTGCGTAATAGAGCTCCTTCGATTAAGTTGCTAAGAGCCTGCCGCAAAGCTGGTTCTTCCACTGCAACTTGCAGTGAGGTGGAGAGATCCGCCAATTCCACAATGCGTTGCTGTATATGGGCTAGAGGTTTCACTGCTTCAACCATGTCGGAGAGTACCTCGGATACAATGCATGGTCTTCCTGACACAATTGCAAGCATAAGCAGCACAAAAATTCCGTTTAAGGGAGCCTTGAAACACACAAATTACAAGTCTTATTATTTAATTAGTCAATTACCTTATCCCAACTGTGTCTAAAGGTGCAAGACAGAGCGGTGGCATGGGCATCTCCACGTCATTGGCACTAAACTTAAGAGGATCACCTGAATTTTGCAACTTGCTGCCTTTATCTCTTAGTAGGTTCTGTGGTAGTTGAGAACTTGCTCGTTCGGGACTTGTATTTGTTGAAGTGCTGATCCTTTTTAAGGATTCTTCGTTATACCTCATTATATTGGCCTACATAAAGTCATTAACATGAAAACTTGTCAGGAAAAAAGGTTAAACTATCTTGATGCGTACACAGAGAGAGAAAAAGACAGAGGCAATGCTTGCCTTTGTCATGTGAACGGCATCCTGGAGTTCTTGAAGAGTATCTCTCATGTTATCACCCTGTGCAAGTATGTCTTCTACTATGTCATAAGGAATCTGCAGAATAAGATAAATGTTGCATTTTGCAGAGTTGAGATCATAAGAGGAAGAACAAATTGAAGAAATACATCCCAGTTTAAGAAAAAAAAATACATACCTCAGTTTTCTTTACATGAACAGTCAACATTTTACTTAATGTTCGAATGCTAGAAAGTGATCCACGAATCTAAAAAAAAAAAGAGATCTCAACTGTTAGCAATGTTCTAGATTGATAGCACAAATCCTGAATGAAAAACATCATACCTGCTCAACCAGGCTACTCATTCTAACATTATTTTGCCATGAGGAGTGCTGTAGCAGCATTGCTTTCTGCTCACAGGAAAAACAAGCTCATTAGCCTTGAAAGGTCAAACTATGTGCAAAAGAACAAACTAAGTCAACCAGTTGAAATTCCCTACTTTCTTTTACTTTATATTGCAGCAAGAGAAAAAGAGAGCAAGACAAAAGTTCAACCATTTTAGTCCTAAATGCAACAAAAACGGATGACTGAAATCTTTCTGTGAACTACCTGATCCATAACATAGGCCATAGCCAGAGAGCGAGAGATATTGATCGCATTCAATCTCTGGTCAGCAGGAAGAAACCTGTGAATGCTAGAATGCAGCTCATTGTCATTGTCATCATCACTCCTAGACCATGGTTCATCTACTACTGAAGAAGCTTGATAAGCTTTCTCCAGAGAGGGCAAATGCAGCAAGTCTCCCCCTTCACCTTGCACACCAGATGTCCCTCCCATCTCCATTTTTGGCAGCTCAGCCACCAAGAACCCAACAACAAAGGGATGTTTCACCATTGGAAACACCACGGCGCTGGGTTCAGCTACGCATTCTATCTACAAACGACGGAAAACAGGATAGGGTTCATCACTCACTCAGAAGCAACAAATTTCAATTACAAGAATAGGGTTACAGTTACACAGACCTGCCTGCGAGTGAGTGCAGCTTCAGCAGCTCGCAATCCAGTTGCAACGCGGAAATTTCCAATCAACACAACAATCTCGTCGTCAGAATCTGTTCTTGGAAGAGAAGCTACCCGCCGCAACTCCAATTGGTCCATCACGTAGCTCCCAGCTGGTCTCACATACACCTGCAGGAAACCAGAAATTTTGGAATCGATTGATAAAGGCAAAACGAATCAATGAATTGATCAAGGATCCGAGTAGCAATTTTACCGAGAGCACGGATTCTGGATGAACGATTCTCCGAAAGAGATCCAGCTGTTCGACACAGAGCCTGTGAAAATCAGCGCTCGGGAGTAGCGATTTGCTCTTCTGGTCCTTCTCAATCCGCTGCTCGAACTCCACCGCCGAAGTGGAGCCCCGCCGAATGGCCGAGACGATTGCGGAGGCGGACGGAAGCATCTCCGCCTCCTCCTCCGGTTCTCGGCGATCATCGGGAGAAGGCGATTGCGTCACGTGATGGAGGTAGCTTGCCGGCGAGGAAGTGGAAGTGGAGGAGAAAGGAGAGGAGGAGAGTGTTGTTGTTCGGAGGGAGGACGCGGCGGTGCCGGCGGCAGTGGGAAGTTTGTGAGAGTTCGCAGCGGAACATAAGAGGAGGTTACCGGCGAGTGCGGCGGAGGTGTTTGTGCTGGAGGTTGTGGAGTTGAGGCTGGAAGGGGAGATGTGAGTGTGGAGAGGTGGGGAGGTGAGAAGCATCATCGGCGGCGGTGGCGTAGAGGTTAAGTTCGTTGGAGGATATGGCCGGCGACGGAGAGATAGCGGGCGGGCGGGCGGGAGAAAGGGGAGTGAGGGGAAGTGGGAAGGCGAGGAATGAGTGAATGAATGAATCCGAAGGTGACGCCAAAATCGTGACACGTTGGCAGGAGCTACGAGTGGTTAATACGATGCCGTCGACGCCTCGACTAGCTAGCTACCGACTCTTTCCCGTTTTCCACCCCTACTTTCTCGTAATTAGCTTGACCCAAGTTTTGTACTTTCCCCAAACGTAGAGCTTTAGGCCATAAACACCGCAATTTGATTTATCCACTCATTATTTTGATCAAACCCAATTATTATGTCCTTCCCGTAAAAAATTCCCCACAATTGTTACCTCCAAATCTCATGAATTTTCTTCGCCATCAGTTAAATTTTAAGATGACAGGTTCAAAAAGTTACAAGTGGGTGATGAGTGCGAAAAAATTGGTGGAAATAAATAAGCAATTTTTTTATATATTTGTTTGTTTGCTTCTCAAATTGACATTTATTTTACCTATTTCCACAAGAAGTATGAAGAAACTATTATATTCAAGAAATATATAAAAAATTATCTTTAGAAAAAAACGAATGAACAATGTGTCACATATACGTAAAGGTTTGTGTGCTAGTTTGGACAAGGAATGAGTTCTAGAGTGTTTCAGAATATGAAATCTCATTGTAAGTGGTGTTCATCGAATTATAATTATGTAATTGTATTAATCTTGAGTATTATATTCTTAACTTTTTCTTTTGTTTAAAAGTTGACTTTTCTATTACGTAGTTAATTTTTTGTTGTATGAAGATAAAACCCCCCTTGATCAATTTTCTGGCTCCGCCACTGGTGGTATGTGCATCAGTTTGATGATGTACACACACATGAAACGATCCCCAGAGAATATAGACACTACATGAAAGGGAAACGTCGTATGAGTGATGCAGTCAAAGCATTGATAAATTTTAGAAGAGCTGCAGGTATGAAAACTTCTCAAATTGTGAATATGGCCGTACCAGAAGGAGGAGGCTACGACAATTTGGGGTACACGAGGAAGGATGCATATAATTATGCGGACAAAGAGAGGAAAGAACAAATCAGTGAAGGTGATGCCGCAACAGCCCTAGCCTACCTGCAAGCTAAATGCAGCGCAGACGATCATTTCATTATTGAACTAAAGAAGGATGACGACGACCGACTTATTAACATCTTGTGGGTCGATAGTGTTTATGTTGCTGATTATGCATGCTTTGGAGAATTACTGTCATTCGATGCTACTTACAAAAGGAACATTTACCAGATGTCTCTCGTGATTTTTTCAGGTGCTTTTCCTTCACACATAGAATTATCCCGAGCATGCTAAAATAACCCTAGCAGTTTGCATAATCTAACTTATTTTGTACTTTTTTAGGTGTCAACAACCATTCGCAAACTTGCGTATTTGCATGTGCTTTCTTGGCTAACGAGAAAGAGGATAATTATTTTTGGGTGTTGGGAGCTTTGAAGAGAAGGCTAGGCGGTGTAGATCCCAAGACTGTTATTACAGATGGGTATAAAGCAATGCGTAATGCTATTCATAAAGTATTTCCTGATACAACACATCGTCTATGTCCCTGACATATAGACAAGACTATAACCATAAATGTGAAGAATCATCCTACTTTTTTGCCCCGATGGAAGCATTTTGTGTCAGCTGATTGGGAACCTTCAGAATTCGAAGAAAAGTGGAAATCAGTGGTTGAGGAATGCTCCCTTCAGTACAACAATTGGGTCTCCAACTTATTTGAGCAAAGACATGAATGGGGGTTTACATATTTGCGTTCGAAGTTCTTCGCAGGCTTGAGTACAACATCAAGATGTGGAGGACTGAACTCTCAACTTGCCAATTATATTGAGAAGGATAAAAATCTCCTTGAGTTCTTTACTCACTTTGATCGTTGGACTAGGGATATGAGGGAGAATGAGCGTCATGCTGATTTTGAATCCATTCATCGAGAACGAACCATCACAAGCAATGTCTTAGTCTCACTTCAGAAGAGTGGAGCGGCGGTTTTCACAAAGAACGCATTCTTCTTATTCAGAGACGAGGTTGAAAAGTTGGCATGTTGCATAAGGGTGGAGTCAGAGCGATCGGAAATTGAGCGTGTGTACAAGGTCAAGGTGTCTGGCATGGATAAGGTTTTTCAAGTCACGTACACAGTTGAACCCTTTGCAATGGAGTGTAGTTGTAATCACTACGATTATATGGGAATACCATGCCGTCATATGATTTTTGTACTGAAAGAAGAGAGCATACTGGAACTTCCTGAAGGCCTAGTACGTCGAAGATGGTCAAAGAAGTCGAAGACACTAGAGAGCTTGGAGGCTCCGAATTTTCTGTTCGGAGTTACTCTTACCAAGCTTAGTCCATTCATATAACCGGTGCCGGAGGGCTTTAAGTTTGCACCATAGACGAAACATCGGGGTACCATCAAAGCTCATATCCCACACCTCCTAATGTATTGTTGCTAATAAGTTTATTAACATGCTATAAGCTGTCAATTTTGAAGCACAAATTAGCAATATGTCCACAAAGTATTAAACTAGAAATACAAATAAAGCTATAAATCTTATAGAAAGAAGGGTAGTAAGGTAATATAATATTAAGGATATAGATCCCTAACCCAACAATCCATTGATTAAATTGGGCCAGCAAATTATGAGCTTGGTGAATATAAATCACCACGTAGCAATATGTCCACAAATTATGAGTATCCGGCCCACCAGGTAAACCCATGCTGTTTGTCCTTTCGCTCGAGGAACGGTTTTTTATTTAATAGGAAAATAGTGGAACGGTTTCGCTTCCCCAGAAGCACATCCGGATCCGATGCTGCAATAGATGCTTTGCTTTGGCTTTCCCCACCTCTTGCTTAGCATTTGGTTAATTAAGACTAACTCTAATCCAAAAGACTATATTTAGCCTCCCAAGCTCTCAAATGTGCATTTTTGCCTCCCCAAAATACTTTTTTGCTCCAACCCTATAGGCTTCCAAATTTAGCTACCCACATCTTTTTTTGATTTAATTTCCATAATCCATACTTATTTACAATATCAATCTTGTAATTCACTTTAATTTTTTTTATAGTTTGTTATTACTTGTGAAAACAAAATTTTCGATGTAATTTTTTTTAATTCCGAGATATTTTTTTTGCAAAAGTAGTCATTTTTTGTAGCCGTTACTTTATGACCGTTTTTTTGGACCAATCCAAATATGACCGTTTTTTTTAGCCGTTACTTTATGACCTTTTTTTGTCGTTTTGTGCATCATATGTGTTTATAAATTACAATTCTTCATTTTTCATCAACTCAGTGAAACTTCTTCCCATTTCTAAAACAAACACATTCATGATGAGTATGTCAGATAGCTCATCGTCGGGAGGAGAAGAAGAAATCGAAGAGTACGAGAGGTTTCACCACCTACGGTTGAGTTTAATCGGCCGGAGGCTGGCTGAAGGTTCATCAAGTCGACGTCAAACTACAAGTCGATGTCACATTGATCGTGAAAGGGTCGAATGTAATCGCCGTCTTATGAGGGATTACTTCGATCCAAATCCAGTATACAATGCTTGCATATTTAGAAGGCGCTATCGGATGCAACCAAGATTATTCCATCGCATTATGGGCGACATTGTGAGGTTTGACCCCTCATTTGCTGTAAGGCGTGATAGCTTGGGTCAATTATCATTATCTCCAGAGCAGAAGCTTACTGGTGCGATGCGCATGCTAGCATATGGTTCTCCAGCTGATCAACTTGACGAGTATGTTCGTATGAGTGAGAGCACTTTGATGGAGGTCTTCAGAAAGTTCTGCAACAACATTATCAACATGTATGGGGCCACATATCTTCGCGCACCTACTCCTGCCGATTTAAGGATCTTACTCAGTAAAGCCTCAAGACGTGGCTTGCCAGGAATGATTGGATCAATTGACTGTATGCATTGGGAATGGAGGAATTGTCCAAGTGGCTGGGCAGGACAATACACCGGCCACATGCATAGGCCAACAATCATTCTAGAGGTGGTGGCCTCCTACAACACATAGATATGGCATGCTTTCTTTGGGTCTCCTGGATCGAACAACGATATAAATGTTCTGGGGATGTCGTCAGTGTTTGATCGTATTGTCAATGGAAGCGCTCCACATGTACGATTTGAGGTAAATGGCCATGCTTATGATCAATGCTATTATTTGGCCGACGGTATTTATCCCTCATGGTCGACTTTATTGAAGACCTTCAGCAATCCAAGGTCAAACAAAGAGGCTTTGTTTGCTCAACGTCAAGAAGCACACCGCAAAGACGTAGAGCGGGCATTTGGAATCCTCCAAGCAAGATGGGCAATTGTTCGTGGCCCTGCAAGAGCTTGGGATGTTGTCACACTGAACAATATAATGTTGACATGCATTATATTACACAACATGATAATCGAGGATGAGCAAGTTGCATCTGATGATGAGATGGATAATGACCTTGATTATGAGGTCCATGAACAACCTCAACCAATCAACCGACACGTTCCAACTCTGGTTGATTATTTGGCTAGAAATAATAGGATTCGCTCCTCAACAACACATCATGCGCTTCGAAATGACTTGGTTGAGCATCTTTGGAATTTGCAGGGCAATAACTAGTATTGTTTAATTATGGATTGTATTGCTTGTTTGGTAGTTTGTATTTTAAGTTTCAGTGTGTGTGTATTTCATGTTTCAATAAAGTGCGTTTTGTAGTTAGTCAAAAGATTCAATAACGACTAGTTTTTTATTACACATAAAAGTCTCAATTAGTACACATAGGACCTTCTTCTAATCATAATCCATAACAGGAAAGTAATCACCTCCACTTTCATCTCCATCTCCTCCACCACTTGCATCTCCATCTCCGCCATCTCCTGGATTAGAGTTGGGATCATCTTGATCGTAACCATAGATGTCATTTTGTTTACTCCTCCAAAATTTCTTCTTTCTTGGTGTCATCTTTGACAAATCCTTCTCCAGAATATTCATATTTTGTTGAAGTATTGCGGCCTCCCTCTCTTTCTTCTCAAGATCCCATTGTTCTGCTTCCTGCTCCCTCACTTGCCTCTTGTATGCCCATTCCTCGGCTTCCCTCTCTAGTCTCCTCTCTTGAAGATTAATTTTTCTATTTTCGTACTCCATCCTTGACTTTTGCCTCTCTCTCATATCATTACCAAACTCTAGCAGTTGAGTAGTGTACATGCCTGACGATTCCGCAACTACCTTACCTTTCTTTTTTGATGCCTTTTGTTTGTCGCGTCCTTCACGGCGAGACAACACGAAAGGCGTAGCTCCCTCGTCTGGTATGTCGTTGAGGCCTTCCACGGGGGAGAATTGAGAACCAATACCTATGGGAGAACTTTGAGAACCTTGACCCATAGGTGGAATTGGACCGACAACCAATTGAGGGCCACAATACCACTTTGGGAAATTTCGAAGGATGACCCAACAATGCTCATGTTCAAAGGCTTTGTCCCCATTCTCTTCCTTATATATCGATCTTGCTACAAATTCCTATCAAAATTATTAATACACAAGTTAGATAAGTAAATATACATAAAAATAAGAAATACAAAAGTTAAAGTTTCCAAAACAATACCACATTAACTTGGTTGGTACCGCTCGTTTGACTCCTCTTCGCCCTCTGCAAAGCTCCCTTCCAAACTTTACACTTATTACTGATAAGTCTCAGTCGGGATTCCATTGAATCCGTAGTACGAATTGTTGTAGAATCGGTTCTTCGAAATTCCCTCTCCACCCTTTCCCATAATCTCGTGCTCTTTTGATTGATGCCAACCGCTCCATCTTCAGATATTGATATCCAAGATTTGCACAAGTTTACATCTTCATGAGCTTTCCAATTGGGTCCTCTCTTACTTGACATGTTTTTGTTTTGAGAGATGATAAATAGATGAGAATGAGAGAAATTGATTTGAGAATGAGTGCAGAAAAACCATGAGAAGTTACTCATTATATAGAAAAAAATATGACCGTTTTATGTCTGTTAAAATGTGTCCGTTGCAATGTGACCGTTTTATTGTCACTATATTACTTCTTTCAAACTAAAATGCAAACACACCCACACAAATAACCACTCCAAAAAATTGAAAAAAAAGACAGCAGCAGATTAGTGGGGCCTTCGCCTGCACGCGGTGTCCCCCCTTCCAGCTGCTATTTTTGCCATTTTCTCCATCTGAGCTGCTATCTATCCACCCCAACACTCACTTCTCCAAATTTGCAAGCTATATTATTGGTGGGTTGGAGATGAAAAAAGACAAAAAGTTCACTTTCTCCAAATTTGCAAGCAAGGGTTGGAGACAGTCTAATAAGAACAACAAACAAACATGTATGTCTGTTAATTTATAGTGGTAGAGGGGTACAAAATATTATTAATGTTATTCTAAATTCAACATATAAATCATGTTTTAAATCGCCTCTATAAACAACAAGCTGGTTAATGGTTAAGTGTCAGAAATAAATCTAGAATAAGACCATAATTATAAATATAACTAATGGTTTGGGGTCTAAATAATCTAGATCATAACAATCACATAACGAAATAAAGTTAAAATGGGGCTATAACCATCGGAAACAGAGGAGGCTTAGACACATATTGAAGAGTTTAAGTTTATAGATGACGACAATACATAAACTCAAATTCGGATCATGTATCACACAGATACTAAATTTTTTCGTTTTGGTTACCAAATTGTTATCGAACTGAACTATTGGACCATGTCTCAACAAAGGTGGCCTTCTAAAAGGATCGAGCTCATAAAGAACCGTGACTTCATCAAACCCACAAAAAACGATGAGGTCAACCGATCACTAACCTATAAGACCATCTCCAACAACTAAGCCAAAATGTCAAAAAATGCTAAAATACAACCTCCAACAACAATTGGAAAAAGCTAAAAAGCCAAAAATACCAAAAAATTATGCCAAATACCCACTAGAAAAAGACAAGAAATGCCAGATTCTCTCACTTGATTAAAAACTTTTGTTTTAGTCCCTAAATTATATTCCAACGACTCTATTAATCTCCAACAAAAGAAACAGGAGAAGAAGGACCTAGAGAAACGGCAGATCCAATGGATCTTGATAAGGAAACACCACAAGAAGGGAATGCAGGTCAAGCTGTGGAAAAGCCTGAAGACAGTGACAGCGAGAATATAGAGTCAGATGATATTGTTCGAGAAGAGATTCCTAAATTGCCAACCAAGGATGCTGAGACAACAAAATTGACTAGGGAAGGTGACATTCCATCCTTCGATCTCAGCCCTCTCAACCATCAAACACCAACAACAACAGTAAAGCTGACTACGACCACGAGAACTAATCAACCAGAAGAGTATCGCAAAAGAAGAATCGTGGTGAAGAATGTGCATGGAAATGAAAAGAAGCTGAGAACACCACCACCACATACACAGCCACAAACCACCCAGTCACAAAAGGAGTCATATATAACATGATCAAATCTGTACACAAACAACCAAGAGAAGCTCAAGGAAGTACGTGAATGTATAGATGCTTACCTCGAGGACCTGAATACACCAACTGTTCAACTACCTGCTGCAAAATCACAAAGATCACCCATTTCAAGTATGACAACACCAGCAGAAACAACACCTGATGAACTGTTTAGCAACATCCTGGAGTACATAAGATGCAAAAACAAAAATGTTGTCAACAGGTAAGTCATCACCTTAAAACTTCTAATGTTATATGATGTTACAAAAATGAAGAAATCATAAATACGGTTGTGATATAGTTTGTTACCATATGGTAAGATATGGTTTGATATTATAGAATGGAGTATTCCATAAGTCCTGTCGTGTTTTAGTTTATTACCATATGGTAAGATGTGATAATCTATGGTTTAATGTTATAAAATTTAGTAATCTACAAGTCCTGTTGTGTTTTACTTTGTTACCATATGGTAAGGTGTGGTAAGCTATGATTTGTTGTTATAGAATGGAGTAAACCATAACTCCTATTGTGTTTTGGTTTATTACCATATGGTAAGAAGTGGTAAGATGTGGTTTGATGTTATAAAATGGAATAAACCATAACTCCTGTTGTGTTTTGGTTTATTACCATATGGTAAGATTAGATAAATCTACAAGTCCTGTTTTATTTTGGTTTAATACCATATTGTAAGATGTGGTAACCTATGGTTTAATGTTATAAAATAGAATAACCCATAAGTCCCTGTTGTGATGTGCTTTTATACAGTGAAGAGATAATGTTTAGAAGGAAGGATGCAACATTCTTACTGAAAAGGGAGTCATTACAGTCGATTGACATTGACTGTGAAATCACATACGATGTCACGACTTGTATGGAGATCGAATGAACAGGAATGAAGCAAAAAAAGGAAAATTCAAAAGGTGGGTTTTCGATGGATCTTTGGCAGTAAGTAAACCCACCCATATTCTGTCAATAGTTCTTAGAAAACACTTATATAAAACATAAAATAACAACCACGACTTTCAGGGTGACTGCCAACTGGACATTGATAGTGACAATCCTCTACTAACTCCAGATGATTACTACAACAGAGTGGACTTGGACATCACCAACAAAGAATGGGCAAAAGACCTCAGCTTCACAGAATGTAACCTAGTAAGTATCTCAACACAATTTTATATCATAACATGTGGCAAGTGCTTACCATATGGTATATTATGGTAAAATTCTTTTGCAGTGGTTCTTCCCTTACTGTGATAACAAGCACTACATCATGATTTGTGTGAACATCAAAGGAGAAAGGTTAGACGTTCTCGACAGCCTCCGTAACAAAAGTTTCAAAGAAAACTACAAACCAATGGCAGAGAGTGTTGTCCAGTACGCAATCAACTACATGAAGACACAGTTTGCACACATGACAGTAAAGTGGGAGAGGTTTACCTGGTTCAACCTCGAAAAGGTTACACAACCAGACTCCAAGTCATGTGGTATGTACATCATCAGGTGTATGAGACATTGGCAAGGTAAGTACAACAATGTCGTGAGCAAAGATTGGAAGAGGATTGATCTGATAAATGAAGAAAGAGAGTGCCTGATGTTGGACATCATTCTTGATGAAGACCAATGCAGTCAAAAGCTAGCTTTTAGGTAGAAGCGAAATGATGGGTAAAAGCGGAAGCGTAAAAGCGAAAGCTTTTACATATACTGTAAATTATATTAAAAATGTCTAACTATAGCATGTATTCTGCATATATAAACAAATAAGCGAGTTAGATCATATCAAAAGATATTCACACACACAAACTAAATGATAGGCTTTTAAATATAATAAATCTAAGTCACAAGTCCCAACAATAAGTTCTTAATCATAAAAGACAAGTTACACACTAATAGAATTCATGACTCACAAGCGAGCTTAAAATCCATACTGCGAAAATCATATTAAGAAAAGTTCCAAACCATCAAAATGAAACTACATCAGTTCATCGACATCAACAGTTGCATCCAAGTCATCATCATCTTCTTCATCACCATCATCGTCATCACCATCATTTCTTGCAACATCACCAAAACTAGTACTATCCTCACCATAATTACTTCCATCATCAAATCGAACCACATAATCAGTTTTCGCATTTGTATCTTCCAAATCTCCAACTTGTGGCTCTTCTTCTTCATTGTCATCCCCACAAATCCATTCATTGTCAGAGTCTATGTCCTCAAATGCTACTTCAAGTTTTCTTGCTTGCTTGACATTCCCCAATAACTTGTTGTTGCACATGACATATACAAGATCATTCAACTTTTGGGTTTGAAAATTGTTCCTTTTCTTAGTGTGAATCTTCAAAAACAAATATATAGCACATGCAAAACCATTAGCAATGACAAACTAGATAAAGTATCAAACATGATATAATTATAGAAACTAGAAATAATTTTACTTACCCTCTCAAATGCACTCCAATTACGCTCACAGCCAGAAGCACTGCAAGTCAAACTCAGCACTCGAATGGCAAATTTCTGCAGTTCTGGTACTTCATCTCCAAATGAATTCCACCAATCAGCAGGATGTTTCCTATCCTTCAAAGACATTGCACCAAACTGATTGAACATGCCTCTAGCATAATGAAATGCATCCATCTGTTCCATTATCTTAAACTTCTCTTCTTCATCCCTAGCCAATCTTCCCACACATTCATACAATGCTAGTTTCACCCTTTTATCATTATGATTGAAGCCTTTAGCATAATGAACTTGAGGATTCAACCAAAATGCAGCAAAGTGTAATGGTCTGCTCATTTGATCTTCCCATCTCTTCTCAATGATCTTTAATACTGGCTTGTATCTATAATAAAAAAGCAACATTGTCATTGCTCATGTAAAGAATAAAACATAATAAAACATAGTCATCTTAAAAGTTACCTGCTTTCCACATTGTTGAAGTTTTTCTTGATCTTCTCCTTTGCTTCAGTCAACTCAAAGTACAAGAACGACATTGCTGGTTTTTCATCAGAGTCAACCAAGCGTAAAACCTTCACAAGAGGAAGTGCAGCTCTAAGACAGGTTGTCACATCACGCCAGAATCTACCATCAAGAACAATCCCCTGAACTCTTTTTCCTTATTGAATACTAGCAAAGCTACTCTTTCTCCACTTCTCTGAAGAGAACATTGTCATCAATTGACCCTTGTTCTCACTAAGAGATCCCAAACTCAGATAAGAAGTAGCAAATCTTGTAACAGCTGCCCTCACCAATTCTTTATTCGCAGTGAACTCCTTCATCATGGCAATAAGCATCGGCCTCACATATATAAAATTTGTAATCTTCTTACCTTTGGTGATTGTAGACTTGTGAACCTTAATATGCTTCTCAAAATCCTCTAACATCAAGTCTATACAATGAGCTGCACATGGTGTCCAGAATAGATGCTTTCTCTTCTCCATTAATAATTTCCTTGCTGCTTTGTAAGCTGAAGCATTATCGGTCACAACCTGGACAACATTTTCTTCCCCAACCTTCTCAACAATATCATCTAGCATTTCAAACACCTTTGAAGCAGTCTTTGGAAAATCTGAAGTGTCGACAGACTCGATAAATACAGTACCTCTAGGACTGTTAGCCAAAAAGTTGCAAAGGCAACGCCTTTTCCTATCGGTCCATCCATCAGACATGATTGTGCAACCCATTGTCTTCCATTCATCTTTGAATATCTCAAGTTTTTCCTCCACTACTTTTATTTCATCTTTCAGAAATGTCTCCCTTATCTCATGGTAGGATGGAGGCTTAAAACCAGGACCATGTCGAGCTACATCTTCCCACATCTGAGGATATGTATAACTCCTCAATGAATTGAACGGAAGTGCATTTTCATAGAACCATTTTGATATTGTCTTGCATGCTTTTTGCCTGAGTTCTTTCTTCAAAAGAGCACTCATTGTTGTTTGCTTCTTAGTGTCACTGCCACTAGCTAAATGCTTCCTTATATCAAATGCACTAGCTGAATCATTGTTGGATGCCCCTTCTCTTATAACACATTCATCCTCATGTTGTCCATAATCATGCAAACGTTTCCTTTTTGTCGCTTTTGCTTCTTCTTTGGCATCCCACAATTCCCGAAATTGATTCCTAACTGCATCAGGCACACTAAGACAAGCCTCAACATTAACCTTATTTCCTGCAAGATGATTCTTCAACCGATAGATGCCCCCTTTGTATTCCTTCTGACAGTAATTGCATTTCACCCTTACACCATTACAATCAAGATCAATTCCATGATCCCACCCCGGATCACCACGAGTCCCAGCTGCATTTTTATGCTTAGCCTTAGCTTTAGAACCAGGTACAGATGCTGTAGAGGACGCCATATAAGAAAATCCAAATCTGAAATTTCACACCATTACACAAAATTAATCACTCAAGTCAAATTAATCATGGAAAGCAAATTTTTCGTGGCTAAGAAATTAATCATGGCAAGCAAATTAATCACTCAAATGAACAATTTAAATGAGTAACAAATTGGATAGAGGCAGCTGGACAGGGACGAGTGGAGTAAAAAAACCAGAAACAATATATATAAATCTAAGTAACTCAAAGTAACAAAAATGGATCGTGGGCATAACAAAGGAACAACAACAATCTATTCTCATTTAAGCAAAGTAACGACTAAAGAGATCTTTGACTTTACAGTAGCAGGGGCAAAAACCCTCCCAAGACGCCGGAGTCTCTTCGCCTGGAGTCTCTTTAGTGGGACGCCGGAGTCTCTTCGCCTGGAGTCTCTTCGCCTGGAGGAGAAGAAGCGGATGCGATGGTCGGCAGAAGCAGGGACGAGTTCTTCGCCTGGAGTCTCTTCGCCTGGATTTTTTGGTGCCGCCGAAGGCGATTCTTTTTGCAGCCGAGTCAGGGTAATGGAGGAGAAGCTTGGAAATTTAGGGTTTTAGGTTTTGAGAAGGACAGCCGAGTTTACAAACTTTGATGGGCATTTAGCGGCGTCGTTTTATCTTTTTGGCCATCAAACCCCAGCCGAAATCCGACCAAAACCCAACCCGGTCTTAGTTATGTTACCTAATACCAAAAGCTTTCAAAAGCGGTTGAAAAGCTAGCTTTTACCGCTTTCACTACGCTTCTGCGCTTTTACATCGCTTTTGACGCACAACGCTTTTTACATAGAAGCTACGATATTTGTGAGGTTAAAAGCATAAAAGCGTACGCTTTTACGCTTTAAAGCTAGCTTTTAACTGCATTGATGAAGACAATCTTGAACGAGACAGGATCATGAAAGTTGCAACAAAGTACTGCAATATGAAGAAAAAGAGGAAGATTTGAAAGAAAGGACATCAAAATTCTATTATGGTTGTGTTAAGTAGTAGGAGGATATAACTAAGCTTTTGAGAACAAACTCACAATGTTCAGTAGTCACTTCATTTGTGTCAGTTAGTAGGATGGAATGAAACTACTGTTATGGTCATCTCTTATTGTAGACCACAACATATCATATCCCTTCATTTGATGCTTACAGGTCAAACCACTTGACTCCCACTTATGGCAGGAACACTTGATTTCACCATTATCAAAATCAACCTTCAACACCCTACTATCTAACCTTGTAAGGTCATCCTCCAATATGAAGACATCAAACATTCCTACATGTCCTTCTGGTTCTATCTCCGTATTTGAAAAAATATTATACGCAAGAGATTCCTTGTATCAATCCAGGAAAAACTTGAATATCTTCGGCGTATACACATTAGCAACTTGTTTCACAATAGGACTAGTAGAAAACTGAGAATCAGCCAACCTAGATAAGGCATAGTACTCTTCTTGTTCTTCAGCATCCCTCTTATTATCAAGCATCCTCTCAAAGTGCACAAAGAATCTACTAACGCTAAACTCTGACTGCAAGTAATGTTGAATATTACTATTGCAACATTCACTTAGCTGGGTACTCTTCATTCCAGCACCAAAATAATAATTCACCCAGGCTGAAGACCACTTCTTCCTGACTTTGTAAATTCCCTATAACCAACTGTGTCCCAAAGGTCCCTTCCCAGGAAAACATTTCTCAATCATTTTCTTCCAATTATACTCAAAATCATCCTCATCATCAGCATTATACATCAAATAACTAAGCTCACGTAGGAAATCAGAGTCACACAAACTTCCCAGATTAACAACTGCATTCTAAGCAATATGCCATGTACACAGCCCATGAAAACAATCTGCGAAAACAGACCTTATACCAGCAGCAATTGCAACAGCCTGATCAGTAAACATTGATGATGGTCTCACACCTCCCATGCATTTCAAAAACTGATCGAAAATCCATTCAAATGTTGCTGTTGTTTCATCATATAGGAGAGCAGCCGCAAAGACAGTGAGTTGGTGATGATGGTTGAAACCAACAAACAAAGCTACAAAAACATAAAAAAAAATGTGAGTAAAAACAATTCTACCAACACATACCACGTGGTATAAGGTACAAATAACAATAATACCAATCCATACCATATGGCAAAGACTTCTAAGAACAAAACACCAACCCATACCAACCCATACCATATGGTAAAGACTTCTAAGAACAAAACACTAATCCATAACAACACATACCATATGGTAAAGACTTATAAGAACAAAACACTAATCCATACAAACCCATACCATATGGTAAAGACTTCTAAGAACAAAATACTAATCCATACCAACACATACCATATGGTACAGACTTCTAAGAACAAAACACTAATCCATACCAACCCATACCGTATAGTAAAGACTTCTAAGAACAAAACACTAATCCATACTCCATACCAACCCATGCCATATGGTACAGACTTCCAGAACGCAAACACCACCTCATATATACCATGATGCAGAAAGATAAAAATAAGCATACAAACTCACAAAGACAATAATAAACAACAAAGTAGAAAACATACCTAGTGGTCGATACTCTTTATTAGTCCGATAAGTAGTATCAAAACTAATTGAATCACCAAAATAATGATAATCCATCCGCATCTTCCCATCTGCCCAAAAAATACTAGCAATGTTCTCTTCAACATCAACCTCCACCTCATGAAAGAATCCAGGATCCAGCTGTGCTTGACGTCTAAAGTATGCAAGAAATCGGTTGCATCACCATACTCCATTGATAACGTTCTCACAGTTCGCAGATGGTTCTTCAAATCATTCTTTGTGAAACCAACAAACTTCCGACCACCACTAGTCCTATTAATTGCATTATACGAAGAAGTAACACCAATACCAGCAACATCATTCACCTCTGCCAACATCTTGTACACAGGAGCCATTTGTCTGCTGGATCTGACATAGTGACGCAGAGACTCAGGAATCATGTCATGGTTGTGCACATTATACCAACGATAGATCTTGTAGCATTTCAACTCTTTAAACCACCTTAGTCGTATATAAGCACCATTACATCCACCCCTGAGTTCTGGAACATTACGAACACGAACCTTCGTATCAACAACACCTACATTATCAGGGTTATTCTCACTACCTTTTCTCCAACCTTCCTTATTGCAACAATACTTGATATAATAAACAGCTGAAGAACCACCACTGAGCTTCGGACATGCTGATTGTTGGTAAATCAAACCTTCATAATTCCCATAATCCACATAGAAATTATATGCATCATCTGGTGTATTGAACTGTAAGTCCTTCCAAGAATCACGAACAGTAGGATATATACCATTGAAACCTACAAACATTATAAAGCAACATATTAAATATGTACAAATATAATACCACCATTGTATGATATGGTAAAATGGATTCCACACCACAATAGAATCACATCTCAGCATATACCAGTAATTACCACCATGGTAAGATATTACAAAATTAATTCCACACCACAACAGTATGAAATGTCAACGTATACCAATAATTACAGCCATGATACAAGAATTACCACCATGGTATGAACTGGTAAAATGAATTCCATGCCACAACAAAATCACATCTCAGCATATACCGATGATTCCAACCATGGTACAAGTAATTACCACCATGGTATGATATGGTAAACCGAATTACACACCACAACAGAATCACATCTCAGCATATACCAGTAATTACCACCATGGTAAGATATGACAAAATTACATCTATCATGCAACAATTACCACCATGGTATGATATGGTAAAATGAATTCCACGCCACAACAGAATTACATCTCAGCATATACCAATGATTACAGCCATGGTACAAGTAATTACCACCATGGTATGATATGGTAAAATGAATTCCACACCACAACAGAATCACATCTCAGCATATACCAGTAATTACCACCATGGTAAGATATGGCTAAATTAATTCCACACCAAAACAGAATCACATCTCATCATATACCAATGATTACAACCATGAGTAATTACCACCATGGTATGATATGGTAAAAGTTAAATACATAACACAATAACATCACAACACAACACTATAGTATCACCTCTCATCGTATACCAGTAATTACCACCACGGTACCATATGGTATCTAACACATTCAAACTTCAATAAACACACAACTTTGTATATCTTACCTCCTGATTCACCAAAGTTAGCTGAATGACCAAATCCAAGATCGATAGATGAAGAAGCAGTTCCAACAACGCTAGATGAAGAACCAGATCCTACAACTCTGGTTGAAGAACCAGATCTATCTAATGGAACAACATCGACGCAATTTACATAACTCATCTCACCAGAATACTGCAAAAACACCAAACCACAAAGAACATGAACATGAACAAGCTCGATTAGCTAAACAGAACACACAAAGAAACTCAGACAAAGTAACATCTACAAAACCTACAACGAAACCAGAGAAACTCAAACACGTTTGATTAGCTAAACATGAACAAGCTCGACTAGCAATTATCGCAACAAAAAACCTACAACGAAACCAGAGATCGACAGAACGCTCAACGAAACCAAAGATCAACAGAAAGCTCGATTAGCTAAACAGGAAGAATCAGAAAAACTAATATCTAACTGGAGATAAACTCGCTGTCGATTTAGGTAATCCACCTAAGTTCTCGCCGTCGATAAATTATGGAGAGAAAAAACTCGCCGCCCCCAGCTGCTGCTCGCAGTTTCTCTCTCCATAAACCCAAATCAGCTCGCGCACAGAAAGATTCGCAACGGATAAAGAGGGAAAGTAATTAATTCAAATATCGGACAAAAATGCCCCTGACCATCACCGAATCAATCACAGCCACAAGATCAGTCCGGCCTAGATCAACGGTCCCTAGGTGGTTACTCACGGGTGAGTAACAAAAGGTTACTCACCCTATCCTAAGCCAAATAATATATGTAGATTCTACAACAACACTTCCTTAATTCAAAATTTCCACTTTCCAGGCCTCTCCGCAAAGCAAGAAAGGGTGTTGTGGGCTTTCAACATTTTATAGTTGCAAATATTCTCCATTTAACTGAGCGTTGTGGGCTTGGGTCCGTCGGTATAAAAAATCTATTTACTGACCCACTAACTAGGATTATTTATCTCCAGCCAGCCAGAGCTGATTTCTTTGCTCCAATAAATTAAAAAGGTGGGAATCCATTTTCAGTTTGAGAGTTTTATGGTGGAAGGACATATAATCTTATAAGACGTACCATGTCAGATAATATTTTTTTGTTTACTTATGAAAGAATCTTGATTTATGAAATCATACTGATGATTATATTCAAGAGGTAATGATGTAAAATTTAACAGTTTAATCAATAGTATACTGCGTACCTAATGTCGTTGTTGAATAAAATCATTATACTTATTGTGTGCTACACCAGCACAAGATTAGCCAAAAGCAACTAATATATAGTAATTAAGTTGTCAGTTTACTCATGTAAAACCACTTTACACAAATTATTCATGATATTTGTTTAGTATAGAGCCCTAGTTGACTGTAGGTGGTCTTAACAATTCCACGGATCGATATGTCATAACAAGATGATACATATATGAAAACAATCATAGACACATTATATTCGCCCAACTTATAATTTGGCCATGAATCACTAGGTTAAATAAATGTTAGCAAAAAGATAACTTTTCTTTGTTGAGAAAGTGGAACTAGCAACCTTGGGCCAAAAAATAAGTGTGCGAACTGCCAGGCTTATCATAAGACATGGTTAAGGTTAGGGGTGAGATTCGATCGGTAAATAATTTACCGTTTACCGAATTTACCGGTTTTGGTATACCGAAGTTGGCCAAACTGGTTACCGATTACCGAATTAACGGTAAACGGTTACAAACCGATATTACCGAAATACCGTGAGAAGCGATTTCAGGCGGGTTTTCGGTCGGTTTACCGAATATTTACCGAACCGAATTTCTGGAAGTGGGGTGATGTTGTAATATTTTGATTTTTTTGAGTTTTTTTCATCATTTTTGTAATTAATAATTTATTATTAACTCTTATTTACAATATTTTTGAGGCCTATACTTACATTCATGTATGTAATATTTTATATTTTTGGGGGTAAAGCAACATACGCAGCGTAGCACTAGGGAGTAGGGAGGGGGGATTCGGTATCGGTAATACCGATTTACCGTCGGTATTTACCGATATCGTGTCCGGTAAACCGACTCCCCCAACTTCGCGCTCGGCTGCCGATACCGCCGGTTAATGGTTCGGTAAAACGGTAAACCGTTTACCGGATTACCGTTTACCACCCCTAGTTAAGGTCTACCAAATACATAAAGGTAAAACATGTGTTGGAATTCTTCCATTTCAAATTTCGTGGCCTGAGAGTGATTATAGGAAGATCATTTTTGTCATTGCACTCAGTTCATGTTTATATATTAAAAATGTTATCAATGGAGTTCGAACCTTGGTCACTTGAATGAAGAAAGAGCATTATAAAAAACTAGACTACATTTTATTTATTGTTATTTCTTTGATTGAACTCTAGGAATATGTTTGGTGATGATGCTTCTATATTTATATTTTATAGAAAGATATTAGTTCTGAAATCGAAACTCAAGTAGTATTGATTCAAACATTAATATGAAATTGTATGTGTTGTTTTGTTCAGACCAAACATAGAAGTTTAATCAAAACATGGACCTTTGTGACGAGTATAATCATTTTTTTGTGACAAATCTACACATAATATAATGATAAAATTGTAAAATGATAGTCTCATTTCAAATTTCGTGGTTTGAGAGTAATTCTAGGAAGCTCTTTTTCGTCTTAGTGCCCAATATATCTTTATATTATGTGTAGATTTGTGACAAAAAATTATTATATTTGTCACAAAGATCAATGTTTTGGTTACACATATGTATTTTGTCTAAACTGAACCACACATACAATTTATTACTTAATGTTTGAATCAATGTTACTTGAGTTCCCATTTCACAATTATCCCTTTCTATAAGATATAATAATTTCAGGTAAAATACCCTTCCTACTTGGTTGAAGAAGTTCTTTCTATAAGATATATTCAATGTTTTAAGATTTTCTATTTCAAATTTCATGAAGCGAGAGTGAAAGTAGGAAGAGTATTTTTGTCATCACAATTATTATCTACTTCATATGTAAAAGTATCAATATCAAGATTTGAGCCATGGTCTCTTCAAACAAAAACAATAATCACAACCAATTACACTAAACAAATTTGTTTTTATCTTCATAGATTGTAAACATGCACTAAGCGAATATTTGAAAAGCAAAGGACTTTTCATTGTTAGCAAGCATATTAAATCTTTTGAAAAGCAAAGTTTAATATGTGATTTATAATTTTTATAACCTATAAAATGACGGGTAATCTTAAAATTGCAACACAAATTTCATTGCTTGAAATATTGCATATCAAACTACAGTATTGAATATGCAAAAGTGATGTAGAATTTTGTAAATTAATATGAATTTTCACAACTAATATGAAACAATAATACTTTGTACAAACTATAGGTGACTGATTCCTTAAAAATTTAGCCTGGTTAATTGCTAAACGTTAAACTCTTGCTAATCGGGCATGACTGTGCCCGAGAATAATGAGACGATATCGAGTTTAATGTGATGTTCATTTCGTCAGTTTTGGATCGGATGTGTTGATCAATTTATAGGGCATTAACATATAAATGAGTTATAATTAACCTCATTATACAGTTTTTACTCTTTATTATAATGAATTTAATCTTAATATTTGTGACGTTTGAAATATTTTATGTATGATTTTGTCGTAAAATTATTATTTGTGACATCCGTTGTAGTTTATTCAAATGTAGTATTTCATCAAGTAGTCAAAATCGAATACTAGGTGCATTTATGACTGTTTTTATCTTGGTGTTGTAAATATATAGGTAGAAACTTAATTATTACAATGGATATAACTATACCTAGGCACATGGTCGATCTAACCATGAAGACAATGTATATGGATCGGTCATGTACAAGCATGAATTCTTCATGGGTCGTACCAGACTTAAACTTCAAGGGCTCGCACACAAGTTCGAGCACCACACAGTCTATATTGGTGAACTCATGTTTTATGAAGAAATGCGCCAATTGATAAATATAAAACAAAATATTATTAAAATAACATGTAAAATTTGAATTAATGAGTAGTTTCTCACATCAACGTGTGACGACTCATGTTCTAAAAGGTTTATAAAATACATTCATTGTTTATTTTGAGACTCAAACCTTTTTCAATGTATAAAACTAAAAATTCATTTATAAATTCATTCTTGATTAACTTAATAGCTGAAAAGTGTTTTTTACAGCTGGCAGTAATAACAAACAACGTCAACAATAGTTTTAGAAGTAAGTAAAGTAAAGAAGAAATTGAGATTTAGTATTTCTTTGCAAATGTTTGTTGGGGGCATGGAGATTTTTTGTCTAAAAAATTTGAGAAAGGGTCGAAACTCATATATAATTTGTTTGAATATTGAATATTGCATATTGAATTGGAGTATTGAACATTTTGGAAGCGATATATAATTCTTAAATTTGTTTAAATTTCCAGCCCGGTTGACCAATAGCCTTAGACCTTTTGCTAATCTGACATGGATCCAATAATCATAAAATGAGATTTAGTTTGATATGACGTCGGTTCAAAACCATTTTTTTATGTAATGAATTTGTACGACAAATACATGTAAAGTGAAGATGAACCTGATTATGCATTTTGATTCTTTAGATAAATACAGTGGTTTAAGGCTTTAAGCGATAAACTAACTATACACTCACTCGATTGGTTTAACGAGTTGTGCTTTTTATCACTTTTAATAATTAGTTTATTCACAAGTTATTAAGCTATTTTGCTCCGTCGATGAATAAGCGACCATCTATTCACCATGTTTCAGGTGCTCTGATTCACACTATCGACTGTGAATGGAGAAGAAGCATTTCGAACGCAAAATTGGAGAAGTAATTGGGTTGTTTCTAGGTTTCTCTCGATTCTAGGCGGTGAGAAGAAAGAGGAAGGGAAAAGGGGGAGAGTTGTGAGATACAAAGTTGGGAGAGAGAGATGGAAAAACAAATGGAAAAACAAAGAGGAAGACAAATAAAGAGTGAGATGACACATTTAAAAGAGGTGAAAAATGAGGTAGTGTGAAACAATTATCATTCTGCTGTGGTTAGTAGATATTCTTGGCCATATTATGTTGAGTTTTGATTTATTTTAGGAGATGACATTATATTTGACATATTTTTTCTATTTCAATTTAAAATCCTAAATCAATAGTATCATTTGGAAGAGTTTTTTCCTTAATACGATTATTGTAATTTCTGAGATTTAAGGGGTATTTGATAATGACAATATTTTAGTGGTTTTTTTTATTTAAAGTTTGTATTACAAGATCGTACGTACTGGCAGTTAGACCATGAAACCTCACATCATAGGCTAAATCGATAGGTGATATATAACAATATGAAATAGTTGAATTACAATTAAATTATAAATTCAGTATAAAATACCCTACTACCAACTTTTTCATACGATTTTACAATCCTTTGGTTCAAACAATTCTTTTAGAATGATAGAAACAAAAGTTGTAAGGCACATTTTGAACTATCTATTGCAAAAAAGCATAAGTCAGTTAGCGATAATGAGAATATGCGATTTCATGCAATCCAAAAGATACTTAGCAACTTCTATAGTTTAAAATAAATGTATGCTATTCATACCCTCGCTCATTCATCAACTTTATGAGTAACATATATTTCATGTAATATTATTTTCATATATGTTTTTATTTACTGAATCATTTCATAAAAAAAATATTTGTTGCATGAAAATTACTACATTGTTACTGGGGTTGGAAATCGGTACGGTGTTGGTATCCCAATACCAAATACTGAAATCCTGAATACCGAATTACACCCTAAAATCAATCCCATTCCCAATCCCTAAATAATTTCGGTATCCCAATCTCAATCCCTAAATAATTTCGGTATCCAAACGGTATTATCGAATACATAATTAATTAAATTTGAAATTAATAATTAAATATATAAATTAGATTTTATTGTTTAATTTAGGGCAAAGAGACTAAACAAATAGTCTTGAGTTGCCTAGAGCTAACATCTCAAGTTCTTGTAATTGGTAATCTTTAATTTGACAAATTTGAGGTTGAGAGACGACTAATACTAGTGTGAAATAGTGATGTAATGATCTATGTATAATTAAATGACACTTTTGGTGGTTGATGGTCGCGTAGTAGTGAATGAGAGAGTCTAGTTGAGAGAATAAAATACACACTAGCTTATATTTCGGTATTGATCGGTATTTCGGTATATACCGATCCCAATCCCGTAATCCCTAATACTGAATAACAATTGAAATTCAATCCCAATCCCACAAAATAATACGTGTATTCGGTAATACCAAATATAGACAAAT
Organism: Linum trigynum; assembly: GCA_964030455.1. Lineage (NCBI taxonomy): Eukaryota > Viridiplantae > Streptophyta > Magnoliopsida > Malpighiales > Linaceae > Linum > Linum trigynum. The sequence continues at coordinate 13,053,405 of OZ034814.1, forward strand.
TCGGTACGGTATTCGGTATATCCCAAATACCGGTACCAAACTTCCAGCCCTAATTGTTGCTACTTGCTAGACATGTCTGCAATCTGAGAATAATTTGGGAAGTCCGTACACAACACATTGTCCAACTAACTATTAACGACAACTTAGCATCATGTCTTATATATTTTAAATCAAGCAACTTCAGATTCATTACCAACAGTGTAGTAAAAAAAAGCTCTCTATTGGAGAAAACTTAAAGGACATACTAAACTCTATGAGACATTTTCTTTCATCCTAAAGGCTGATTATGTATGTATGTATTATGAGAAGCAACTTTAATATTCAACTATATGATTTAATTAAGTAATGAATGACAATTAGTTATATTCTTTTTTTTATTCAATAATTATATGTAATGCTTATATTATATGTTTTTCTCTTTTCATGGAGGTCTAAACACATTATGCATAGGTGGATCACTTTCAAAAATGTTATGTGCATAACTAAGATAGAACATCATGCATTTCAAATCATCTATTATATCCACTATTATATACCATATTTTTCGACAAAATTTTTCCGGCCAACAGGCCGAGCCCTGTGCTAGTACGTAATATATTAATGGTTGGGAATCCTTAGCTGAATCACAAAAATTATATTAATTCGAGTAAAATGGTAAATATAAAGTAATGACTAATGAGCTAAGAATCTTTGACTGCTACCTACAGCTCATGTAGAATGAAAAGAAATGTTAACCTAGGCTCGGAACTTTCAATACAAGGTGTTGGGTGTATGGCTCGGGTCTAGCCGCGTCAAGGAAGGTCAGGCGCGGTAGCGTCATCATGCCTAAGGCTGCACTCGCGTGAAGATCACGGGCGCGGAGAAGGCCATACTCGCGGGCGAAAAGCCCAGATGCCGAACGACGCCGTTTCGATCAGGCATCGATCAAACCAAGAAAACGACATCGTATTCCCCGAAGAGTGGTCACATCATGGTCCTAGGTATAATCATGGACAAATTGTCTAGTCCTAGGTAGAGGAATGGCCTAAAGCGCCTGACATGTCAGTAGTCACATCACATTTAATACTCACCCACCACCATGTAGCCTATAAATACGGCATTTACTCCGGTGGGTGAGGGGATCGCATTTTTACTCTCTCACTCTACATACTAAGAACTTTATCTCTCTAAGAGTTCTCTCTGCCCTAACTTCCCTGTTGCTTACTCTTCTCACCCACCTTTCACCCGAGTCTCCCTCCTACTCTCAGTTGGACTCAAACAATTGGCGCCCACCGTCCACCCAGTCCTCTGTATCTTCGTGCTTGAAGGTCGTATAGAACTCGAGCACCAGCTCGTGGTATACCTTCTCTCGAATGGACAGCAGACGGCGCCAAGGGCCATTGGTAGCAATGGCGAGGAAGTGGTCGTAGCAATGCAGCTTCTCAAACTCCCTCCTGGACCAGTAGTGATGCTTCCCAAACGAGGAGGCCAGGACGCGCTTAAAGAGATCCTGGTGGGGGCCCCTCTTCAAATCCCGGATGAACGGGTGCTTGAGGACGGGTTTCGTCATGGTCCTGCAAAAGAACAACCCAAAGTGGAGCCAAAAGAGCCATAGAAAATGTTAATCACACCCCCACACTGGATAGCAGAAAACAGCCGAACCATAGTTTCATCCATAGTTCGGGTGTCAATAACTCGAGCAAACAAGCACAATCTGGGTGGGGGTGCACATCCACAATGAAGTAGGCAACTTAAGGTTCACATCCATAGCAAATACACCATCAAATCACATCATTAAGGGCCCCAACCGGCTCCCACAAAATGGTATGAAAAACTGGCATTTCATCGAACACCTTGTGTGCACTATTAAGTTAAGCATAGAATGGGAGAATTCATAGCACAAAAGGGTTCAATCAAGCATAAGCAACATTGCCCAACATAATCCACACATAAACCAAGCCTTCCCCTCAATCAATTGCACACAATTTACACATTTCAAAGGGATTCTCTAAACATACACCCTAACACCCAATTCTCCACAATTCACAAGGTAAAGGGAAAAATCAAACCTGGAGACACAAGTAGAGGTGTAGGGGATGATGAGGGGAAGGCAATGGAAGGGACGTAAACCCAAAAATCTGCGCGGAATTGCTCGTCGGAACCTCGCCGGAGTATTCGCTGGAAATCGCCTCCGGCGACTCAAAATCGGTCCAAATCGCTTCAAAATCGAGGGATAGGCCAAAAATGGGGAGGGAAGGTTGGGTGTGGTATTGGTTTGGTGAAAAATCGACCAAAAATGGTCGGAAAATTGCCAAAAAAGTGAAGGGGTGTGATTTTCCGGCGAGGGGGAGAGGATTATGGAGAGTGGTTTTGAATTTCTGGCCAACGCAGCCGTGTCATCCCGTTTTATAGGCGCCGGGTCGGCCACGCGGGCAGGCCACCAAGGTTTTTTGCCCGTGTGTGGCCGAGAAATCCACACGGGCTGGCCGAGGATTTCACACGGCCGTGTGCGGGACCTCTGCTGCCCTTGTGGAACTTCCAGGGCCTCCACACGGCCAAATGCTAATTCCACACGGCCGTGTGGAATTTAGACCTGGCCGTGTGGAATTCCAGAGCCCCAAATTTGACCTGTTTTCGCGCAAAATCGACATTCGACCCTTGGACAACACCTCAAGACTAAAAAACACAAAAAATCAAAAGGGAAAAGGAAAGGAAATGCAAACCTAGGTGGGGTTGCCTCCCCACAAGAGCTTCTTTACCGTCTTTTAGCTGGACTCCAATAGAAGAACTAAGGGTCCTCGAGCTTAATCAGCAACTCTGCGCGCTCGACAGCACCTCTCAGGTACAACTTTAGGAGGTGGCCATTCACCTTGAATGGCTCAGTTTGAGCATTGCTGATCTCCACCGCCACCGTGCGGGAAAACTTGGGTGACCGTGAAGGGTCCCGACCACCTCGAACGTAACTTGCCCGGGAAGAGTTTCAGGCGTGCATTGAAGAGCAGAACACGATCACCTACGTGAAACTCCTTCGGGCCCCTTAACCGAGCGTCGTGGAGACGCTTGGTTCACTCTTTGTAGAGCAGGGTGTTCTCGTAGGCGTGGTAACGCCATTCCTCCAACTCCAGCAACTGCAGCTTACGTTCAGTATCTGCAGCACTCAAATCTAAGTTTCGCAGTTTAAGGGCCCAGAAGGCCTTGTGCTCTAGCTCTACTAGCAAATGACACGCCTTCCCATAGACAAGCCTATAGGGGGAAGTGCCAATCGGGTTTTTATAGGCCGTCCTATATGCCCAAAGAGCATCATCGAGCTTGGTGGACCAATCCTTGCGGGACTGATCCACCGTCTTTTCAATTATTCGTTTAAGCTCTCGGTTCGTCAGCTCGGCTTGACCATTTGACTGGGGATGGTAAGCCACCGACACCTGATGCTTAACACCATAGCGAGAGAGGAGTTTAGTGAATTGCCCTTGAAAATGGGTTCCTCTATCACTAATGATGGCGCAAGGTGTCCCGAACCGGGAGAACAGCTGCTTCAGAAATGAGCAGACTCGTCTTGCATCATTGGTGGGCATGCCTTGAGCTTCTGCCCACCCCGAGACGTAGTCCACTGCAACCAGTATGTACAAATTGCCAAAGGATGGAGGGAATGGGCCCATGAAATCGATGCCCCAAACATCAAAAATTTCACAAATGACAGAAATATGTTGGGGCATCTCATCCCGGGAAGAAATGTTTCTTGACCTTTGGCAGCAGTCGCACTGTCGTGCGAAGGTGTCTGCATCCTTGAAGAGCGAGGGCCAATAGAAGCCCGACTGTAGCACCTCTCACGCCGTGCGGTTTCCTCCATGGCGACCTCCAGTAGGTCCCTCGTGGCATTGAGACAGGATGTCTCCCATCTCGTGCTCCATGACACAGCGCCGGATCACGCCATCTGCTCCGATCCTGAAGAGGTAAGGATCCTCCCAGAAGTAATGCTTCAGGTCGGAGAAGAACTTGCGCTTTGCATGAGTGGCCATCCCCTTTGGTAACTGCTTGCCCACCATATAATTGGCAAAGTCAGAATACCAAGGGGCCACGTTGTCCACCAATGTCATCGCCAGCAATCGCTCACCCGGGAAAGAGTCATCGATCTCCTCCACGAAGTTGTCCACCGGAGGGGCTTCCAACCGTGAAAGATGATCTGCAGCAACATTCTCGGCTCCCTTCTTGTCCCGGATCTCTATATTGAATTCCTGCAGAAGCATGATCCAGCGGATGAGCCTAGGCTTTGCATAAGCCTTGCTCATCAGGTAGCGAATCGCCGAGTGGTCAGTGTACACCACCACATGGGAGAGCACCAGATATGGTCGGAACTTATCAAATGCATACACCACAACGAGGAGCTCATTCTCAGTGGTGGTGTAATTCTCTTGTGCGTCGTTCAAGGTCTTCGACGCGTAGTAGATGGGCTGGAAGTGCTTCCGGCGTCTCTGACCCAGAACAGGTCTGACTGCATAGTCACTCGCATCGCACATCAGCTCAAAGGGAAGAGACTAGTCAGGAGTCACCATGATGGGTGCATGGGTAAGCTTCTCCTTCAAAGTCTCGAATGCCGCTGTGCACTAAGGAGTGAACTGGAATGGTGCATCCTTCTTTAGCATCTTGGTCAGAGGCATGGAAATCTTCAAGAAATCTTTAATGAAGCGCCGGTAGAAGCCTGCATGACCCAGTAAGCTGCGAATCCCCTTCACAGAAATGGGAGGAGGTAGCTGACTGATCGTCTCAATCTTCGCGCGATCCACCTCAATCCCCTGCTTGGAGATCTTGTGCCTGAGCACAATCCCCTCACGAACCATAAAATGGCACTTCTCCCAGTTGAGTGCCAGATTTGTCTCCTCGCACCTCTTCAGAACGAGTTTCAGGTTATGGAGACAATGAGTGAAGGAGTCTCCATAAACCGAGAAGTCATCCATGAAGACTTCCATGATCTTTCCGACCAGTCGATCGAAGATCGCCAGCATGCATCTCTGGAAGGTCGCCAGTGCATTACACAACCCGAATGGAATCCTCCGGTAAGCAAAGGTACCGAAGGGGCAAGTGAATGTGGTCTTCGCCTGATCCTCTGGTGCAATAGGAATCTGGAAATAACCAGACATGCCATTCAGGAAGCAATAAAACTCATGGCCAGCCAACCTCTCCAGCATCTGATCAATGAAGGGTAGGAGAAAATGGTCTTTCCAGGTGGCATCGTTCAGGCGCCGGTAATCGATGCATACTCTCCAGCCGGTCACGCTCCGCATCGGGACCATCTATTTCTTCTCATTCGAGACCACAGTAATCCCGCCTTTCTTCGGGACTACCTGAATGGGACTGACCCACTTGCTATCAGATATAGCAAAGATGATCCCTGCATCCATGAGCTTCACAATCTCTGCCCGGTCCACTGCCTCCAAGTTGGGAGACAGTCTCCGCTGTGGCTACCTGACTGGCTTAACCTCATCCTCCATCAGAATTCTGTGGGAGCAAAAGGATGGACTAATGCCTCTGATATCTGTGATCTTCCATGCCATGTCCCGATCATACTTCTATAGCAGAGCCACCAGTCTGCTCTTCTGCTCGGGTGTCAGATCCGAGCTGATAATGACCGGGAGCTTATTCCCCTCCCAGAGAAATGCATACTCCAGGTGAGAGGGGAGGGGCTTAAGCTCCAGCTCTGGCGGCTCCTCCAATGATGTAGCGATCCGGGGCGAGATAGGGATCGACTTGAATGGTATCTCTCGCCCCTTGATCGAGACCCCGTCTAGCTCTGCGAGCTGCTCCTCCAGCTGCACATCATGTGATGCCTGTTCCCCTAGCAAAAGACAACGCTCAAGGAAATCGTCAGTACCCGCACTCGTGATGGCGAGTGCGGTCTCAAAATCAGCAACAACATTACAGTAGTCTAGATCATCATGGAGCTAAGGGTGTTTCATATTATCAAAAATAGAGAAGGTGATTTGTTCACCCCCAGCTCGCAAAATCAATTTCCCATCATTCACATCAATGAGCGCCTTGGCGGTGGCGAGAAAAGGTCTATCCAATATTAATGGCACATCCACATCCTCATTTATGTCCAAAATCACAAAATCAACAGGATATGAGAAAGGCCCTATTGTGACTATCAAGTCCTCTGCAATGCCCCTAGGATGCACAATGGATCTATCAGCAAGTTGAATGCTCATCCTAGTATCACTGGGTTCACCTAGGCCTAGCTTTTTAAAAAGTTTATATGGCATGACATTTATGCTAGCGCCTAAATCTGCAAAGGACTTCCCTATATGCAAACTACCAATCATGCAAGGGATAGTAAAACTCCCTGGGTCTTTTCGCTTCTTTGGTAGTTTGTTCTGCAGGATGGCTTAACACTCCTCATTGAGCATCACCGTTGACAGCTCCCCAAGCTTCCTCTTGTTGGTGAGGAGATCCTTCATGAACTTGGCATACTTGGGCATCTTCGATAATGCCTCCACGAAGGGCATGCTTATGTTTACCTGCTCCAGCATTGTCATGAACTTGGCAAACTCAGTCTCCAGTCGGTCTTTGTGCAACCGAGTAAGAAACGGAAGCTGCGGTACATACTCCTTCACCACTGGTTGCGGTTTAGGAGCAGGCACCTGAACCTCCTTCTCCATTTCCTCCTGATTAGCTGGAAGTGCTGAAACAAGAGTCTCTCTCTCTCTTGTGCCCGAACAGGTGGATCAACAGTCATCTTGCCATTCATGGTAGTAATGGCCTTGCAGTGCTCATTTGGGTCCTGCGGATGAGGGATGGTCTGATCAGGTAGATTACCAGGAGTCCTCTGAGCTACAGCTCGGGCAACACTCCCAAGCTGGGTCTGGATGTCCCGCAGCACAGCCTGCGTGTTTCTCTGACCAGCTTCTAGCTCCAAGAATTTACCTGAAGCTTTCTCCATGAACTGCTCGATGTTATTGAACTTGTTTGCACTGGAGGTGGGTAGAGAACCCACCAGATCTCGCAATTCCGCCATCGGGTCACTCTGTACTAGGGCTGCAGGTGCTGCCCCTGTCTGATGAAATGGCCGCACCTGTTACTGAGATGGAACTGGCCCCTGTCTGGGCGGGTAGAGAGGCTGCTGCGGCTGCTAGAATTGCCCTTGTCTGTGCTATTAAGGAGGCCTCTGGAATCCAGGTGGTCCCTGGGGGACTGGTGGTCTAGAATTTCCCCCAACCTAGGAGAAGTTGAGATGCTGGCGCCACCCCTCGTTGTAAGTGTTGCTGTAGAGGTCGAAGCGCCTGGCATTGCCAATGAAGTACACCTCCTCCTGGGGGGTGGAAGATTCCCTCATCGCCTGACAGTCCTCCACGGTGTGATGGGAGCTCTCACACCACTGGCAGTGCATCGCCTGCTGCAGTCTTGTACCTGCAATCATCCCAGAGCGATCGAGGGCTGAAACCAGTTTCGATACCACCTTCACCAAATCAGATGACTGGGTGGCTACAGCATGCACACCCCGCCCTGGTTCTCGTCTCGATCTCCTCGCAGTTCCCCAGTGATAGCCCTGCTCTGCCATCTCTTCAAAAAGTTGATTCAGCTGTGGCGGTGTTTTGGTGAGCATATTCCCACCACAGACCGAATCAATCAGCTGCTTGTCTTCTGGGAAGACGGCATGGTAGAAGGTTCCCACCTTGAAGGCGTCAGTAAAACCATGGTTGGGACACTTGAGGAAGAGACTGGTGTATCTCTCCCAAGCATCCCGGATGGTCTCATCTTCATCCTTAGTAAAGTGGGTAATTTGCTTCTGTAGGTTCGCCGTCTTGGACGGAGGATGGTAGCGAGTGAGGAACTTGTCCGCCAGGTTGGCGAACGTGGTGATCGAACCTGGAGGTCGAGTGTCTAGCCACTCCTTGGCTTCCCCCTCCAGAGTAAACGGGAAGTACCTCAGCTGGATTGCATCGGCTGGGACCCCATTGATTTTAATCCCATCGATGAGCTCGTGGAATCGCCTCAGGTGTGATCGGGGGCACTCCCCCTCCTTGCCTCGAACCGCGCAGCATGGTGATGACAGAGGTGCTCACCTCAAAGTTATTCGCTGGCACATGAAGGTGTTGAATGGGTGACCTCAGGTCCGCGACTCTGGCGGTCCAGTAGTATCCCATGGTCTGCTCCTCAGGAAGGACCACATCATGGTCCTGTGGGTCCCCCATCTCTTCTTCGTCGGCGATTTGCAGCTGTGATAGCGCCTCTTCCGCAACCAGTTGCGCCTTTAGAGTCCGCTAGAAGTTCCTACAGGTCCGTTCAAGCTCCTGGTCTAATGGTAGTAAATCTCCCGACTGGCTACGGGTCATGCACTACCTGCACATAATCAGCAAAAGCAATCCGTGAAGGCACACAGGTGGAAGAGAGAAAATGCAGTAAAGAAAATGCTAGAGTAACAAACTTTCACATTTCTCCAATAACCTAGAGGGTCCCCGACAACGGCGCCAAAAACTTGACACGCTAAAACACAACACCAAACTGCGACCAAGTGTAATCGCAGTCCGGAAATGCAGTAACAGGCAAGCTCTAATTGTCAACCCGGGGTCTAGATCTACTACCTACTCCGTCTATATCTGTTATCTAGCAAATTAATTTAAGTGATTGTGATTTTAACTAAAAGCATTAAGAAAGCAGGAAATGGTTCGGTTTTCTAAAGCAAGGGAAGAGTCACTCGGGAATGAGTCCCCTTAGCTCCTTAGTTAGGTCGAGGTTGTAATTACCCTGGGTTGATTAACTGTTGATTAAACTGCGGAAGATCCGACAGTAGCTTGGAATCTCTTAAGCTGATGAAGCCCTCTCAGGCAGGCTAACCGGCAAGCGACTAACCTTCATCGGGATAGACTGCTGAGGCTATAAGCACAGAACTCCACTACTGGAATTGGGTTCCAGTACAAAGCAGTAAATCAATTAACTCTCGTATAACTAATCTACCACTACCGATTGATGAAGCTCTAACAACCTAATCAGATTCTATGTAGGGTTCTTCATACAAGATCCAATGCATTACAATCAAGATCCCTAACACATGGAACCAGGGTTCTTCATACCCAAGTGAGAGAAAGTTCTACTCCATAGAGAGAGAGAGAGAGAGAGAGGAAAACAGATAACAGAGTAGTCATACTCATAAAGATGAGGAAAATATGCTCTGGGATGATGATCTTCACTCCTATGATGATCTCCAAGCTCGATTGATGAAACCCAGCTCCAAAATCACCTCTAGGATGTGTTCTTCGCACTTTCTCTCTCTAGGGCTCTGTTTAATCTCCAAAAATTCGATTCTCTCTCCTTTGGCTCGAAATTGGGTTAAAACCCAGAAATTCTCGACCACACGGCCGTGTGGAAATTCTAACTGCCCGTGTGAGTGTGTAAAACGCCGCGTTTCACTTAAGTGTCTTCAGGTACGCTACACGGCCAAAACCACATGGCCGTGTGGATTTCCAGGCTGCCCATGTGAGCTCCCTGGACTTTCCACACGGCCACAAAGGGGTCCCCTACACGGCCAGTGTGCCTTGCCCTTGCAATTTGGTGCCACATTGCCAGGTCACACGGCCGTGTGGGTTTTTAGGCGTGCCCGTGTGGCTTCCTCAGCTTCTTGCCAAACATCCAATCTTCGTCCAATCGACATCGAACTCATTCCCAAACCTTCATTCGCGTACTAGGACCTGAAATATCACTAACAAGAACAATCTAGCGTGAAATCGGCCTAAAACACGAGAAATAAGACTCAAACGGTGTAAGAATGATGGACAAAAACATGTGTATATATCAAGTCATCATATACCATATCATTGATTGCAAATTCACGCTCAGTTCTATGTCTATCTTCCATTTGCTTCTGCCTATTCTGTGCCATGGCCAGATTGTGTCTCAAAAGCCCAATCATATGCTGTTGTTGTTGTAATTTTATAGCCACTGCTGCTACTGCTTTTGACAAGGGGTTTTGATTGGCTATCATTTGCTGAATGGTGGTATAATACCAACTGCCACAGCAGTTTGCAACTCACTCCTTTTGTGGCATACCATGAAGCTTAAAAACACCTTTAAAGAACACTTGTGATACCTCCACTGTTGTATACGGCCTGGTAAGACCAAAGAAGTGTCTATATTTTGAAAAACGATTCACCACCACTAATATTACTTCTCTTCCAGTAAATTTAGGAATTCCCTCCACAAAATCCATAGAAATGGGCTGCCAAGCTATGTCAGGAATAGGCAGTGGCTGTAAGAGACCAGGATATGGTACATTTTTTGATTTACATCTTTGGCACACATCACATTTCCCAACTAGTTCCTTCACTTGAAGTTTAATACCTGGCCACCAGAAGTATCTCTTAAGCCTTTGGTATGTGGCTTGGATTCCAGAATGCCCTCCAGTGGGTGAGTCATGAAACAAATGGAATAACTTGACTCTCATAGTCTCTACTGCTCCCACGTATAAGGCATTCTTATGATATAACAGCCCTTGTACCACACTGTAGATCCTTGGTCCTGTAAAAGGAATTGAAGCTTACATCACTCCTCGCAGTATCCCCCACATATGTATTTTCTATTTTAGCTATCCAAGAGGGTAACACAGAAGTTATAGCCTAGGATTCCCCCATCCCTTGAAAGTCATTATGCCTGGAGAGGGCATCAACAACTTTGTTAAACCTGTCCTGCCTGTACTGAATCTCATAATCCAATCCTAGCAACTTCACAAGCCCTTCTTCTGAATATGAGTGTGGATCTTTTGACCAAGAAGATGCTTTAAGCTTTCATGGTCAGTGAGGATGATAAATGGCCGACCTTCCAAATAGTGCCTCCACTTGGTGACAACTAAGATAACAACCAAATACTTCTTTTCATATGCAGAAAGGCCTGTCGTCTCAACCCCAAAGCATGACTATGATATGCGATTAGACGACCTTGCTATGATAGAACAACTCCAATACTCACATCACTTACATTAGTTTCCAGTTGGAAGGGAATGTTAAAGTTGGGCAAGGCTAGAATTGGAGCTTGCACCATGGAATATTTCAACAACTCAAATGCTCCCTAAGCTACCCAATCTTTCTTAAGTAACTCAGTCAATGGTTTTCTTATAGCCCCTTAATCTTTCACAAACTTTCTATAGTATCCAGTGATACCCAAAAATCCTTTAAGTTCTTTCACAGTAGTAGGAACCAACCACTTAACCATAGCAGCAACCTTAGCTGGACCAGTAGAGACTCCTCCTCACCGATTATATACCCTAGGTAATCAACCTCCTTTTGTGCAAAAGAACATTTGGAAGGTTTGGCAAAGAGAGTATGTTTTCTTAGAATTTGAAGGGTAAGGGTAAGGTGCTGGCAGTAGGAGGTTTGGTCAGGGCTGTAAACCAATATGTCATCAAAGAAAACAAGGATGAATTTTCTGAGGTAAGTGGCAAAAATTTGGTTCATAAGAGAATGGAAGGTTGCAGGAGCATTTGTAAGGCCAAATGGCGTAACTATAAATTCAAAGTGGCCATGATGTGTGCGAAAAGCAGTTTTGTACGGGTATTCTGGGTGTATTCCGACTTGATAATAGCCAGATAGAAGGTCTAGTTTGGAGAAGTACTTGGATCCTCCTAACTCATCTAACAAGTCATCAATCACTGGTATAGGAAATTTATCCTTAATGGTGGTAGATTTCAACTGTCTGTAGTCAATACAAAATCTCAAAGAACCATCTTTTTTCAACACTAACAGGATAGGTGAGGCGAAGGGGCTGTGACTGGTTTGGATAAACTTGGAAACCATCATTTCATCTACTAACTTCTCTACTACTTCTTTCTATGGTAAATGGTGTCGATATGGTCTTAGATTCATTGGACTGGAATTTGGAAGGAGAGGTATTTTGTGGTCACAAGGTCTGGAGGGTGGCATGGAAGTTGGTTTACCAAAGACATCTTTGAATTCCTGTAAGATGGGTTGCACAAAAGAAGGAATGTTTCCTTAGGCCACATAAATTGGTTCAATCACATGAGCAAAAAGCTGTCCATCCCTATGATTATCCTCTTGAGCATAGAGAGTCTACAATTGTTTCCCTGTCATGGCCTTACACTGTGCTTCTTCCTTCATGCCTCCTGAAAACACTTCCTTCCCATCAAGGTCAAAATGATGATCCTCTTGACAAGACTTATTATCTTCAACCAATCCAACCAAAGTACCAGATTATTAGATCCCAGTGGCAGGATCCTCACATCATAAGTAAAAGAACACTGCTGCATCTCCCAGGTGAATCCATGGCATACAAAATGACTAATCAGTAATGTTCCATCAGCCAATTTGACTCGCAAAGGAGCAGCAGGCACCATTGAACACTTTAATTCCTTAGCTTTTTTCTCATTCAAGAATGTACAAATGTGTGTGTACAGCCTGTTCACTTTCCCATGAACAATCTATGATTTGGCCACTCTTCAACTACTCAAGGCGTGCATAGTAACCTCCACTGGCTCCTCCAAAGTACTCTCAGTCTGGTCCAATACAGTGTCTTCATTAGGGGTGGGAAAACGGTTGCAGTTTTGCGGTTAAACCGAAACTATACCGGATAATCGCGGTTAGTGGTTAACTACAAACCATTTAAAGGGGGTCTTATTCGGTCGCGATTAGCAGTATTGGTCATTTTGTGGTTTGTGCACTAACGGCAAACCGCACCGAATAACAAACTAACCGTATAACTAACTGCATATTACACAAACTATAGAATATTTGGACCGACCCAATAAGCAATGCTTCATGTCGATGAGCCCAACCTCCAACAACCCTCTTTCAACGTGAATCCGATCCAATATGTTTTTCCATCTTGGAGATCGACAAAATCCACACCCAATCCATTTTTCAAGTTTTGTTTCCATCATTTTCGGTTGCTGCGGTTAACCGCAACTAACCGCAATTTGCAGTTAGTGGTTAACCGTCAAACCATTTGCGGTGTAGTTGGTGATATTGCCCTTATTCGATTGCGGTTAACTGCATTATTCGGTGTGGTTAACCGAAACTGCACCATTTCCCACCCCTAGTCTTCATCCTCACTCCAAGCTTTAGGAGCTATAATTTCATCTCCTTCCCCTTGGATGGCATTGAGCTGTCGTTTGGCCTCACAAACATGACTGTAAAAATGCTTATTCCCACACTTATAAAAAGCTCCTTTTGTTGCATTTGCGAGAATTAGCAGCAACAGGAGGACGAGCAGTCTGTGGTTTTGAAGGCTCCCACTACTTGGGAACCGAAGGAGACAACCCTGACCTTGAGAAAGTGGCTGGCATAGGAAATGGACGAGCAGGGGGGACCTCTCCATTTCTTCCTTCGAGCTTCATTAGAAGCCTCTTCCAATCGAGAGAGATAGAAGGCATGAGCAAGAGTAGTCGGTTCCCACATACAAATCACAGGCCTGATGAAACACCCTAACCCGCCCTGGTACTATTTTTACTTAAATTCCCTTGATAAATAAAATGCTCAAATCTTAAATTGCAACGGGAAAATTTTTCATAAATAAAATACCGAAAACACACACTTGTAGTTCAGAGCAAAGCCCTAACACGTGGGAAAATTAAACTCAAACTTTAAATATCAATCTGTTCTCCAGTCTATACTCATAATCATAAAAATGTAAATAACTAGGTAGTCTCTGTCGTTGCTGCTACTGAAAATCTTAACTAGGCATCCTCCGTGCCGCTTGCACTGCCCTCCTCTAGCTGGTTGCTCTCGAACTTTTCCTCTCGAACTCGCTGCTCTCTAAATTCTCCTCTAGCTAGTTGCTACCGATCTGGTTCTCGCTCATTCCCTTACTAAGGCCCGGTGAGTGAGTTGGGGACAGTCTATGACCTTACATTTTAATAATTCTAATACTTGAGTAATTTACTTAAACACTTAACTTTGACTAGTGGAAGTTGTTTGTACTTCCAATATTAAAATCTTAACTCTTAAACTTTGAGGGAGTTGAAGTTACTCTCCTCTCTTAAAACTTAAATCTTGACTTCAATGCTTGACTGACACGGGGATCCCTCACTAGCTAGTTCGGTTTCCAACTCATACGTATGAGAAGCCATTCAGGCTTTCCTTAAACTTAAACTTAGTTAGGGAAGTCGTAACGATTCATCCCCTAACATCTTAAACTTATCGTGGTGGTTCTTCACCACGATTCTCAAGAGCATAACTGTTGCTCATCTTAAAAGTCTCAAGAGCATAACTGCTGCTCTGTCTCAAAGATCTCAAGAGCATAACTGCTGCTCTATCTGAAAGTCTCAATTGGCAACGGACTGGCGCTAGTGACTAAAAACACTTAAAACGACTTCACCTTTTTGAAGGTGAGTTACTTCTTAAAAAGAACTTGTTTCTTGAACTTTAACAATAACTCAAACATAACGCTTTAAGGTAAATAGCACAAAATCACCTCATATCACCTCCAATAGCACAAAATCACCTCAAATCATAGCTCAAGCAAAGCACAAATAATCAATCATAAACATAACCAAGCAACGGTAACCAATTCGCTAAAATACTTAAAATCAGAATACTTAAAAGAATACGTAAGGCGTAGAATTTACCCCCTTTACACTCACCTTACTTCCGTCGGAACTGGCTTGATTATGCGATTTTTCCCTAATTTGCCGACACCACATGCTTGGCTAGGTGCCGCCTCATGCTTGCTTAATAATGGCCTCCTCCTGCCTGCTGCTTAATATTGGCCGCCGCCTATCAATCTCCTGCTGAATCGCCAACCTTCTGAGTCGGCTCCTGCTTGCTTGAATAATGGTCCTGCTTGCTTGTGGGAGTGATTAGGGTGTCGGATGAGAAATCGCCTCCTGCTTGCATGTGGGAGTGATTACGACGCGCCTTGATCGAATGAGAAATCGCCTCCTGCTTGCTTAAGTTAGCACCTCTCGTAGCAGAAGGAGTAGGCGGCGCCGCTTTGATTTTAATTTCCCAGGGGAGCATAGCCTCCTACCTGCTTAAGCTAGCACCTCCCGTAGTATAGAGAGAATAATCATGTCCAGCGTAGCCTCGTACCTGCTTAAGCTAGCATCTCCCATAGCATGTAGAGAATAATCATGTCTTGGCTCCCAAGCTTTGATTTCCCGAGCAAGTCATTTTCTCCAAATTGCATCCTAATTTGCTTGAAGCAGGCAGCTGACGTAGTAGAGAGGCCCACCGTTCATCCTGACATTATCCCAAGCAAGCAGCAGACATCTCTCACCCATTGAAGCATCGTCCTGGAAATTGCCTCCAACCTGTCTACTTACCACGCCACCAAGCTGCTCTCGTAGCACCGGTTCGGAGATTTGATTCTTCCCGAGAGCAATTCTTCCATCGCCACATAGCAACGATGAGACGAGCTTGGTTAAACAAGCACCTCTCATAGTAGAGGGGATGATTATGCTCTCTGCCCTTAGGCGCCGCTTCACTGAAAAGCCTTTCGGTACAGAAAAGGGTTGCGAGGGTATATATTGTTTGGGTGTTTCCGAGTACGGTAAGGCTCTAGGGTTTTAATTAGTCCAATGGTATTTGTGGAAATTCACACTTGCGGGTGAATTTAATCCAAAACTCAATTAATGTCCGTAACTTTCTCAATTTATGTCAAAATTCGACACTGCTTGAACCGATAGTTCACATTTTTAGTCCTCATCGATGATACGGCGGAACTTGACCTAGGGGTATAATATTCATTTTGAATTTTGGGAAGAGCGGGGTGTAACATTTCCTCCCCCCCCCCCCCCTCTTATAAAAATTTCGTCCCCGAAATTTGATCGAGCTCATCCTTCCATACTCCTCATTCTCGTGCTTCTTTGGGTCAAGATTTCACTCTTGCTATATGAACTTCAATGGCGTGCCCTTACCTTGTCTTGAATAGATTACTATAGTTCTTATATGTACTGTTGACAACAAAAGGTATTCTCATCTAGCTCGGTAGCATCGAATAGGTTTGAGTGACTCATTGCCCTTTTCAAAATTTTCCAACTTGGGCCCAGTACTTGATGTTGAACCTATCGAAGTCAAGGTATCACATTTCCTTCCCACTTATAGAAATTTCGCCCTCAAAATTTGTACACTGTGATTACCCTAAGCATCGCTTGTGGTAATCCTTTTCACTTCGCGGATTTTTATTTCCTTTTAACTTATACGACATGACCTAAAATCCTTCTTTCCATTCCCTGCAACTTCAATGTTGTTGTGGCTTCTTAACCCCTCACATTACCTCGACTGCAGCTTGTACATATATAGGAACGATAACTATCCATTGTTTGGTATACGGGATGTTAATGCTCCTCTTGAACCCTAGGGTTACATATGGTGGCTTATCCTCTATCCCATCAGATGGTAAAATTCCTTTAACGTAACTATCGTCCAGAGTTGACCTCATAGGTCACCTAGGTCCTTGTATCTCCTACCTCTGCATCTCTTACTTTCTTCCTCAATGCCTCGTCTTATCCCTTAACCATAAACTGAATGGTCACCGCCTCGTTACCTGCTGCTTAGTGTTGGAACCTCATACTACTGTTTCTACTTCTTGTATACATTAGAGGCATCCTTTGCGTCTTTCTCTAGCTTGCGATCAACTTTATGAATCATTTCCAGAATCATGACCTTCCATTTTGCGTACTTGCTCACTCCTAACACTTAACTTAACACTTCCTTATCATCGTTTGACTTGGGAGTTCATGTACGATCTCTTCTATTGTTCTTTGACCTTGCCTGAAATTCCTCGTACAGTTTCCCCGTCCAAGAAATTTTCACCCGAGAGATCGCCACATTTCACCCTCATAGGTGGTATTGCTTTCACTTTAGGGTATCCTAGCAGGTTCCCTAAACTCATATCCATCTTACTTCTTTACTCGTGACTCCTCTTACCGATGTTTCTCGCTAGTTCTATATGTCCCTCGTCCTCGATGTAGTCATCTTGGTGCCCATATTCTCTTCTCACTTATGTACCTTGACAGATAAGGTTTTCCCTTCGACCGTTCTGGATCACAACACTTCTACTTTAAAGTTGACCGTTGAGCTTCTCAGTTCTTGATGGGCTTTCTATGGTCCAACTTATTCTCCACTGGCAATCACCTTAACGCCTCCTTGTTGACCTTCGTATTCTTTCGCCGGCTCTTCCTAACTATCTTTCTCCCTGAATTTGTCGTTTTATCAACTACCACCCTTTTCACCTTAACTTTCATTATAGCCTTGTGGTTTCCTCCTTACTTCCACAACTCCTTCATCGATGCTTGGTACTAGCTTTGATCTACTCAGTTTAGTAGCTCCTCGCCATACCTCAGAGCCAACATTTCCACTAGAAACTTTCTCTAGGTAGACTTGACAGACGACACCCACGACTTCTACTCACGATGGTGCTTGACCACGTCCCAACTATCTTCCTTCACGCATTCATTGTCCGGTCGACAACCACCTTTTTTATTTTTATTTTATTTCCTATAGCGTTCTATGGTGTTCTCCTTGCTTCTTTACTTTTACTACCCTTCTATTGATACTTTGTACTATTTTCGGTAACCAAACTCTGTTGAGTATCTTCTCGTTGTTGTTTTGGGTCAACTCTTCCAATAGTGGCTTACCCTTGGTAGGCTTGAACATACCTCATCCACGTCTTTTGTCTCGACCGATGTTTGTTCATAGCCTTAATCTCTTAGTCATGGCTCTTAGTGGCTTAACTAAATATCACTAATTTATCCTTAACTGGCCTTCTTTCATGGATGACATCCTACTATGTCGTACTCGCTCAGAGTGGGGCACCTTGGGTAAGGTAACTTAATGATTTCCTCCTTCTTGGTAATGCTTTTTCTCGTCGTACTCCACTATGCATTTTCTTGAACACGAGTCACCTACACATATTCTCAATCCTTCATCGGAACTTCCATGTGTTTCCTCGAATTCTCTGCCATTCACTAGAACATTTATTGAACATTCCACTTACTTGTCTATACTCGGTTGGCTTAATGACTTACTCTATAGCTAGTTCCGAGACCTCAGCTCTTAGCCCTCTAGTTCCAACTTAGTAGAGAGGTTCCTCCTTCTGTCACCCCTCATGTACCCTAGGAGACTGGGTGTTCCCTCTATTTAAGAGAGGACAATCCCATAATAGATCATCGTGAACTCTTGCATACCCCTTCCAACGGTCTCAACATCCTCCTGACCTTTTGTGACCTGGGTAGTTTGTAGGGTCTCTACTATCCTTCTTCTAACTCGGTGTTATCTTGGTATCCAACTCACTCACTTCTAAGAAGTGGTTCTCTATTCGTACTGCCATCTACCAGCTAACTGTTATTCCCTCTCACATTACATGCCTTTTCTTATGTATTGACTCCCCACTGTCTTCTACCAGGCATGCTTTAGACTTTGGTGGCACTTTCCTCCACGTCTCGTCCAATGGTGGTCGTACTGAGACCATAACTTTCCCTCTACATCATTTATCTCGTTGCTTGTCTTATTCCTTCTAAAGGCTTGTCATCGGCCTAACTCTCCAGGGTTATGTACCCTCTTCTCCAGTTACGTGGTTTATCTATAAGGGTTCCTTCATCGTCATATGTAAACGACCATGCCTCCTCTCCTTCTTAAACTATTGACTTTTGACGTCCTTTCAGACCCCCTCTAACCTACTTACTTCCTCCTTTACTTCATTTATACTACACTAGCTTCTCTTGAAGTTTAAGCTTTCCACTGCTCCTTGTCACTGTGCTGTAATGGCGTTGACCACTAAAACTAGTTGAGGGACTTCTCGTGGTACCTCTTTATTTCTTGAGTCGCCACTGCTTAGGGTCAAGGACCCTAAAATTCTCCCATCATTATAGCTACTAACATCTAGTGATTGTTCCTCTTCCTTTGGAGATTCATATTTCTCCCCTTTGTTTGTCTTAGCTTATTAGATCATCCACTTGTTTCCTAGTAGTAAAATCCTCGTACTACTCTCTCAACTCCTTCAAAATCCTTGAGGTATTCCCTTGCAATTGGCACCTCTTTCCTGGTGTTTGGAGTGGAAGTCCTCGCACATTTGATTCTACCTCCACAGACCTTTGCAACATTCCTCCTTCCTTCTCTAGGTTGATGATGATGACCTGTTTGCAACGTCCGAGTAGTTGGTTAACTGATTGAAAAACTACTATCCATCATGTCGATGAGATACTTGGTCTTGAGAGCCTTCGAGATTCTACTTGGGTTGGTCACGTTTCTTTCATCCTTTCTTTCTTACTGGCTATCACCATATGCCTAAATCTCTCATTTGACAAACCACGACATGTTAACAAAATCGCTTCCTAGCCTATTCTTAAACAATCGCACCCTGGCTACCATCCCTTCATGCCGTGCCGTCATAGTTATTCACCTTAATATGATTAGAGTAGACTGGAGATTCTATAAACTCTTAAAAGAAGATCCTTTACTCGTTTTCCTTTCCTTTAAAACAAAAACCTTTAAAACTGAGATCGATATTCAAGTATTCCATAGAGACCAAGGAACAGAAGAAGACCGGCTCTGATACCAAAATGAAACACCCTAACCCGGCCAGGTACTACTTTTACTAAAATTCCCTTGATAAATAAAATGCTCAAATCTTAAATTGCAGCGGGAAAAATTTTCATAAATAAAATACTGAAAACACACACTTGTAGTTCAGAGCAAAGCCCTAACACATGGGCAAATTAAACTCAAACTTTAAATCTCAATCTGTTCTCCAGTCTATACTCATAATCATAAAATGTAAATAACTAGGTAGTCTCTGTCGTTGCTGCAACTGAAAATCTTAACTAGGCATCCTCCGTGACGCTTGCACTGCCCTCCTCTAGCTGGTTGGTCTCGAACTTTTCCTCTCGAACTCGCTGCTCTCTAATTGCTCCTCTAGCTAGTTGCTACTGATCTGGTTCTCGCTCATTCCCTTACTAAGGCCTGGTGAGTGAGTTGGGGTTAGTCTACGACCTTACGTTTTAATAATTCTAATACTTGAGTAATTTACTTAAACACTTAACTTTGACTAGTGGAAGTTGTTTGTACTTCCAATATTAAAATCTTAACTCTTAAACTTTGAGGGAGTTGAAGTTACTCTCCTCTCTTAAAACTCAAATCTTGACTTCAATGCTTGACTGACACGGGGATCCCTCACTAGCTAGTCTGGTTGCCAACTTATACGTATGAGAAGCCATCCAGGGTTTCCTTAAACTTAAACTTAGTTAGGGAAGTCGTAACGATTCATCCCCCTAACATCTTAAACTTATCATGGTGGCTCTTCACCACGATTATCAAGAGCATAACTGTTGCTCATCTTAAAAGTCTCAAGAGCATAACTGCTGCTCTGTCTCAAAGATCTCAAGAGCATAACTGCTGCTCTATCTGAAAATCTCAATTGGCAACGGACTGGCGCTAGTGACTAAAAACACTTAAAACGACTTCACCTTCTTGAAGGTGAGTTATTCTTAAAAAGAACTTGTTTCTTGAACTTTAACAATAACTCAAACATAACACTTTAAGGTAAATAGCATAAAATCACCTCATATCACCTCCAATAGCACAAAATCACCTCAAATCATAGCTCAAGCAAAGCACAAATAATCAATCATAAACATAACCAAGCAATGGTAACCAATTCGCTAAAATACTTAAAATCATAATACTTAAAAGAATACGTAAGGCTAGAATTTACCCCCTTTACACTCACCTTACTTCTGTCGGAACTGGCATGATTATGCGATTTTGCCCTAATTTGCCGACACCACATGCTTGGCTAGGTGCCTCCTCCTGCCTGCTTAATAATGACCTCCTCCTGCCTGCTTAATAATGGCCTCCACCTATCAATCTCCTGTTGAATTGCCAACCTGCTGAGTCAGGCTCCTGCCTGCTTGAATAATGGTCCTGCTTGCTTGTGGGAGTGATTACGACGCGCCTTGATCGGATGAGAAATAGCCTCCTGCTTGCTTAAGCTAGCACCTCTCATACTAGAAGGAGTAGGTGGCGCCGCTTTGATTTTAATTTCCCAAGAGAGCATAGCCTCCTGCCTGCTTAAGCTAGCACCTCCCGTAGTAGATAGAATAATCATGTCCTGTCTCCCTAGCTTTCCGAGCAAGTTGCTTTCTCCAAATCGCCTCCTGCTTGCTTTAACAGGCAGCTGCGTAGAGAGGTTCATCCTGCCATTGTTCCAAGCAAGCAGGTCTTTGAGGTGGAGCAGGCAGCTCTCGCCCATTGAAGCATCGTCCTGTAAATTGCCTCCAACCTGTCTGCTTACCGCGCCACCAAGCTGCTCTCGTAGCACCGGTTTTTTGATTCTTCCCGAGAGCAAGTCTTCCATTGCCACATAGCAACGATGAGACGAGCTTGGTTAAGAAAACACCTCTCATACTAGAGGGGATGATGATGCTCTCTGCCCTTGGTCGCCGCTTTGCTGCGATTTTCCGAAAGCCTTTTCGTGGAAAAAGGGCTGCGAGGGTCTATTTTGTTTGGGTGTTGCCGAGTAGGGTAAGGCTCTAGGGTTTTACTTAGTCCAAGGGTATTTGTGGAAATTCACACTTGCTGGTGAGTTTAATCCGAAACTCTATTAATGTCCGTAACTTTCTCAATGACATAAATTCGATACCGCTTGAACCGATAGTTCACATTTTTAGTCCTCATCGATGATACGACGGAACTTGACCCGGGGTATAATAGTCACCGGAATCTTAAAGCGTTCCTGATATTCCAGAAATGAACCTCGCTATTACAGTTTGTTAAATTCACCGACCACTCCTCCTAAAGACCAATCACTGAAACGGCCACACAAGGCAACAAAAAATTCATTCCAATCAAGCATTCAACGGCCAGTAGTCTAACCTTCGACCCAAATATCTGCTCGGGGATCGAAATAGATTGACGCCATACAGACTCTCTGATCCATAGGAACATCATAGATCTCGAACAGTTTTTCGCACTTGCGAATCCATTAACGTGGATTGTCGCCATTAAAATGCAGAAAATCTAAGCGAGGAAGCTGAGGAGTAGGATTATTGTAATTACCGCGAGGAGGAACATGATTTCCATCCAGATCTGCAACTCGATTCACCGGAATCTGGCCCTGCGGCGCCGGAATCTGCTCCGCCACAGCTCTTGTCGCTCTGGAAGGGGGTAAAATGCCTTGGTCGTTGCGCCATTCAACCAACGGCCCCGCCACATTAGCCACAACCACTGTTGGCAGAGGATGAACAATCCAATTGCCGAAACGCCTCATCGAAACGCTGATCGAAGTTATCAAAGCGGCGATCTATGCCGTCGATTCTGGTTGTAATAGTGGCAAACTGGAGTGAATGACTATCAGCTTTCGTCAAAAGATCATGGATCTGAGATTCTGTTGCCAACAGACAAGCATGGGCATCGGTGGCCTGAAGCTCCAAATTATTGATGTGAAGAGTCAAATTCGCGCCAAGCTCCTGAATACGAGTATCCAAGGAATCCGTGTGATTGCAAACAGAGGTAAGATGATCTTCGATAACAGCACGAGTCGCGGCCGCCATTGAAGTCGAGTGTAGCCTATGATACCACCTTGTCACACCTTAGCTGAGAAAAGATCACGCGGTGAAGGAGAAGAGGAGAAATGGCGGATTCTGAGAGAAAGAACAGAGAGACGTTGCAAAAGGGAGGGAATCAGAGAGGGGGAGAGAGAAGAGAGAGAAAGGAAGAAGGGAAAGGTAGTTTGTTATTACTCGTTACTATCCGTTACAACACTGTTTGTCTGTTTCCTCCTTATACGTCCTGTATTGGCTAATTACCATTTACAACCTTACACGTCTAACTCCTTATTCATCTATTTATCTACAAACAAGGATAAATCGTCATAAATTCCCTCGCTATCTCCTTCAATCGCTCTATCACTCTTTTAGATTCGACTTTCTCTGTTAGGTTACATATTCGACTTTCTTAGGGATTGTAGTGCCAGTGGCTGCATTCAGTATACAATCTTAGGGATTGTAGTGCTAGATTCGAGCTCCTTATGCTTTTGAATCAGTCTCTTGTCTAAAGGATTCTAAACGATTCAGTTGACTTGAACGAATAATTGTAGTACTTAAACTTGAAAGTCACGATGGTGGTGCTTCTAGTAGCAGTGGCGGTGCCTTTTGATGAATGGGGCGAACTCACACTGTGGGGACTTATCACTAGGGGGGTCGGTTCGGGTTCGGGTAACCGAACCGAAACCCAAAATACCCGAAAACCCGTAACCTTTGAAAACCGAACACGAACCCGATAGGAGAGTTATCGGTTTCGGTTACCCGAAACAGAAAAATCGCTTAACGGTTTCCTATTAAGGTTGTTGAGGGCAGAAGCAAACTCTCTCATAACTTAGTAATTAGCCAGGTTGTTAGTTTTCACGGTTATTAGTTATTTGATTCATCTTGGTGAAGCGGATGATGGCGATGTTGAAGCCCTTTTGATGGGAAGATGGAGTAGACATTGACACCATAATGAATGGTGTCATTAAAAAGCTTGGGATCATCCCTGAAAAGCTCCAGTAAATAATTAACTAGCTATTGAATTATAAATTTAATTCGTATTTCATATTCTTAATTACGTGCTGATGAATTGGGGAATGAATTTGCAGATGGAGAGCAGTCGGGATATGTTTTCAATAGTATGAACCCTGGGATTAATGAAGTATTGTGCTAATTATATATAATTTATAATTTACCAATTATATAAATTATCGTCATTTTGATTGATTCCTTTTTCATTTCTCTAAATTAGTAGGTAGATCAACTTTTGGCTAAAGGTGTCAACGTGACTCTATATAATGGTCAGGTAAGGTAGCACTAGTTTCGGACATTTTCACTATTATTTCTTCCTCGCCATAGAATATTTGCAGCGCGGTTACGATGCTAACACTCAAAACCCATAAAACGTGCTAATCTTGAGATGTTCGGTTTAAAATTCGGCGGATAAGTTGCCCTTGTCCTTAAATTATGATACTACGTTACGAATTTGTTTCGTGGTTGTAGCTGGACGTGATCTGTGCAACAAAAGGGACAGAGGCATGGGTTCAGAAGCTAAAATGAATAGTGGTTTCATCATCATTCATTGGGTTTTCAATTATTGGTTAACTGTGTATTGTTTTCTGAATTCTGATGATGGACTTGCAGGTGGAAAGAGCTTTCTAACTTCACAGCAACGAGAACTGTTCTGTATTGTGGTCAAATCCTTTTAGAACCTTCACTTCTATTGGATCCTTCGAGCCGACCATTTCGTAAGTGCCTGTTTTAGCCGTCCATTATTATGTTATGAGAACAGAGGGAGACAAAGAAGATGGCTCCATGGGTTGCTTAATTGTGTTCTTGACTTCTTTCAATGTGTTTTGGTGTTGGTTGGAGTACTGTAGGTTCTAGTGGACCAACCATGAGTTGCACTGAACATGGCTCGTAAGATTACGCAGTCGCCCACCTCTCCTGTACTTCAGTTATGTTTGAATGTTTATGGTGATTAGTATCTAGCCATGTAAACAATATCTTGGAGGATGATTTGTATCTTTGTTATGATTCAAGATATGAAAGCTCTATGTTAGGTTAAGAATTTTATTAACAAACTTGATTATGCATTTGTTGTTCCTCGATCGCTACCTATCCATTGGCCAACGATTCCATTTTTTATTGTTTGCTTCACCTTATTGCAAAATGTGTTTTCTTGATTCTTAATTTGATGTTTAGATGTTCCTATTCATAAAGGTAACTTTTCACATTACTCGATTTACACGGAACGCAGCGAGCGGGCATATCTAGTAGTTATAATACGGTGTAGCAAGGGTTTTTACCCTTGCAAGTTTAAGCAACACATATCTCAAGGGTTACAACCCATGTTGCTAACGCCTCTTTACATAACTTCACATACAAGTAGCAAGGATTTGAACCCTTTCTAGCTCTAGGATCGAATTTTTCAATGGCTTGGACCCTTGCTACTAGTATATATGGCTTAATTTTACCAAGTGTAGCAAGGGGTTAAACCCTTGCTATAACCGTTGCAGGGGACATGCACCAAGGGTCCTAAAACACTTGCTATGTAGCAGGAGCAGCTTTGCTAAGAGTCCAGCCAAAGGTCGGTCTACATCATGTACCAAGAGTTAAAACTCATGCTACATATGAAAATAACCCTTGCCATAGGTTTTTTTTGGTAATGACTGTAGTTCACATCAAACGCACTACAATCCTTTTCTTTTGCTTCAAGTATAATTGTCCTAGTCCTGGGTTGTGTTTGTGTATAACAAGGATATATAGGTTGTGTTTAATTCTGCCTTTGTCTTGTGTGATTGTGACTTTCCTGTGTGTTTTATTCAAAAGACCAGGGGAGCATTACTCAATTTTAAAGTTGGATAAGTATAAGTTTTATTAGTAGCATTGCAGAACTTTGTTGCATTTAGTCTCTCTCCCCGACTGCATGGTTTTGCTTCTCAGGGATAGGAATAGGATGGGATGCTAACCACCCACTAGTTTAGCACCGTAGTAACCTTTCACATCTCCATTCGTTCTCATTTAAGTCAATTTAAGGGTGGGTTTGATAAAGGGGTATTTTGGGAAGGTATGTATGTGTTTTCCGGCGAGGAAAATATGGTGTTTGAACTCAATAAATGCAGCTTGACTTCTTGAACAATGATTAATAACACGGTTCACTCCTCTTCGAACAATGTTCGAACGAGGGTGTTTGATGTTTTTGATGGTTTTTGGGAACAAACTAAGTTAATTACACCTACTCCTATGGAGGTTCAGTGAGAGCTCCGAAAACTAAGGCTATGGCTAATTTGTAGAGAAAAAGATAAAGTTTGACATAGTGTGTCAAATGGTTGGTTGTGGAACCCTTGCTTTGTTTTTGTTTCTCCTATTTATAGCCTTCTCTTGTAACTGCCGTGTAACCGTCTTTGTTAACCGCTTCTCCTCTGCTTGGTGCTTGATGTAGCTTGCTTGACACCTTGACTATCTTACGTGCTTGCCACTTGATACCTTGATGACTTCATTTGATAGCTAGCCCCTTGTGCAATCGAGGTGTCTTGCTTGGTGAGTGAGGGCTTCACGCTTGTTGGTACTCGTGCTAACCACCCTCAACATCAGGGTGCTTGGGTATCTGATGGATGCACTTTGAGCCCCCTGGGTGGCATCATGCTTGCGAGGTCTTGACAAGGTGGTCTACCACCTGATGATATACATGGCTGACATAACTACCCATTAGGCATAACATGCCTGCTACTTGTGATGATGTCCTTGCACGACACCATGTTTGACACCCAAGCACACGATTGATAGTAGCCATGGTGTTTAGTGCTTGACCCCCTTGCATGACATCATGCTTGACCCCCTTGGGATGATGTCATACTTGACCCCCCTTGTGGTGGGTCTCAACACTTAGCCAAACTTTCACCTTCTTTCCCCATCACGTCTAGGGTTACTCTCGATGGCCCCCCTTGCATGACATCATGATTGATAATAGAGTGCAAGGGTAGTTAGGCGGCCATGGTACTTGACCTCCCTTGCACGTCATCATGCTTGACCCCTCTGGGATGATGTCATGCTTGAACTCCCTTGCATGACATCATGCTTGACCCCCCTTGTGTTTGGGTCTCAACACTTAGCCACGACGCCATCCTTGACACCCTAGCACAAGGTAGCTAGGCCGCATAGTACTCTTGGTGTTTGACCCCATTGGACGATGTCATGATTAACCCCCTTTGCATGACATCATGCTTGACCCCCCTTGTTGTTGGCTCTCAACACTTAGCCAAATTTTCACTCTTTGCCGCCACGTCCTAGAGGCATTCACGTTGCCCTTGTCTAAGGGTATTAGTGATAGCTCTCCTTGCACGACATTATGCTTGATACCCTAGCGCAAGGTAGGTAGAAGACATAGCGCTTGACCCCCCTTGCATGACATCATGCTTGACCCCCCTAGGATGATGTCATGCTTGGACCCCCTTGTGGTTGGGTCTCAACACTTAGCCAAATTTTGCCTTCTTCCCTTGCAGCGTTTAGAGGTAGTTACGCGAGGTAGGTAGGCGGTTGGTGGGACGAAATTTGGCTAAGTATGGTTGGGGACCCACTTGGGTGGCCGATGTTGAAGGGTGTCAATGTTTGGCGCTTGACCCCCTTTGCATGACATCATGCTTGACCCCCCTTGTGATTGGGTCTCCATATTTAGCCAATTTTAATGTATTGGCCAGCCTTTCCGGTTTGGTACCCTCTTGGTGATTTGGGCTTGGTACTTAGCAAAATTTTTCCTACTTGGTACCCTGTCGTATGGCCCCCTGTTGCCATAAGATTCCATACTTAGCCAAATTTCATGCTTGGGTCCAGCTATGGCGGCAGCTAACCGCTATGCCAACGATAGGGGGCTTGGCCACTTAGGCCCAAAAACCTAATAAGGCCCAAATAGCTCATTTAATGATTAATGTTGAGCTGGCCTTATAAATCCATGAAATCCTTTATAATTAATCGAAGTGGATGAGATTAATTTTTAGGTGTAAACAAATGCCCCACAACTTAGTGTATAAGTATTATGCACTAAGTTGTTGATCTCAACTTGACCACCTAAAAATAACACTTATCTCTTCACCACCTTCCTTAGCCAAATTGTGACCTTGATTATAAAGCCATTCACCTGTAGCCTTCTATAGAATGCTAGGCCCCAATAAAGAAAATAAAACTTAACTAGCTCAATTTCCCTTCCATGTCATGGCTAGCTACTCAATCCATGTTTTATCAAAAGAGTATCATGCCATGCCTTAAGGTGTAGGAGGCTTGGCATGTAGGCCATCATGGTGGCTGGTTAACTTTGAACCCGTTGACATCTAAATTCCAAAAAGGAAACATACATAGGGGTTGAGATAGACATTGATCAATCGATCATGCAACACTCCTTTTTCTTTCAACAAGTAGGGCACCCTTGACGGGTGGTGTGAATGATAAAGGGTCCAGGCCAAACACTCAATCAACTACTCATGCCATGAAGTGGCATGGTGTACCCACCAATCAAAAGAGCGTAGGGATCCATAAACCCAACCACATGACTTGTTGCTTGACAGTCATGGCAAGATCCTCACATCACAAGTGTTACAACTCTTCGTCTTTTTGTAGCCATGATTGGCCTATGATTTTTTCTTCTTTTTTTCACTAGTATTTTTATTTATTTAATTATTATAGTAAGGAGTGACATAGGTCACTGATTTCCATGCCCTTTGGCAAACACTAATGTGCCAAAGGTGTACTCCCACTGCCAAGTCCACGGATTAAACCAGACCAACCATCCATACACTACTTGTCTTCCCTCCTTAATAGGAGACTACTCCTTTGGTGTTGGTTTCAAATTTTCCACCTTAACAACAGATGGTACCAGAGCAACTTGTCTTCCCTTGGTGGGCTTGCAAGGGGTCTCACGCTCCTCTGTCTTAGCCACCTTACAAGACATGTTGGGCTGATGTTGAACCTGACGTGCTTGCCCCATTCTGGGTGGCACACTAGACATCTTCAACTCCTCCGAGTCGTCAACAAGACCATGAGTTGTCATTTGCGTTAGTTTTCCCTGAAATGACACATGCTTATTTTCACCACATTGTGGAGTAGATTGGTGTTTGAGTTTAACGAGTTGACGACCACTCTTGTGGCCAATTTGACTCTATTCAACCCCTATACCTTGTTGGCTTTTACAATTAACACATAACCAACCCTGGTCCTTTGTAAGACCATGCTTGATTGGTGTATGCCAAGGTATCTTATGCATGTCCCTTAGTCTGTCATTCATGTTTGGCATGCCATGAGGGCTGTTAGGCATGAACTTGCCTCTTTGGCCATTCTTCAACACACTCTCATAGTTAGGAAAATTGTGGGTAGCTTGATTTTTTTTAACAATCCTAGGGTTTCCCCACACTCGTTTCTTTACAGTCGATGTCATGCCCCCATGTCCACTACATGCGGTTGGAGACATGCCCCCCCCCCCCACCACATGCCATTCTTCATGGTTGTTGACGTGCCCCCTTGCCACACTTAGCTACATCATTATGCTCTTGGGCTTGTTGAGCCTTCTTGGGTACCTCTATCTTCCTATTGCTTGTTATCGATGACATGCCCCCTTGCCATACTTAGCTACACTATCAAGCTTACTACAAGCATGTGTGGCTTGGGTTTGTTGTGGTTTCTTGGGAACGTCTATCTGTCTACTGTTTGTGGTTGATGACATACCCCCATGTCAACCATTCATGGGTGACATGCTACAAGGGGTCTTGCCTCCTTGTCCACTCTTTGACACATTGTCAAAGTTATAAAAATCATGGGTGACTGACATGCTAAAACACAACACCTAACAATGGCCAAGTGTAACCAATGAAAGGGACTGCAGTATAGTGGCACAAGTAATAAATATCGAATACACGGGTCTCTAGAGTTACTATTACTCAGCTTCATTTCATTATCTAGCAAACTAGATTAAGGATTGATTTACTAAACTACTCTACTAACTACTCTACTAATTACAAGTTGGGAACTCACTTAGGTATGATTCCCCCTAGCTCCTCAATTAGGTCCAAGTTGCAATTACCTTTGGTTGATCTACTGTTGATTAAACTGCGGAAGATCCTAAATTAGCTTGGAATCTCTTAAACTGACCAAGCCCTCTTAGACAGAATACCCGGCAGGCGACTAGCCTTCACCGGGATAGACTGCTAAGGCGATTCACACAGATCTCCACTACTGGAATGAATTCCAGTACAAAGCAGTGAATTGATTGACTCTCGCACAACCAATTCACCACTATCAATCAAGGAAGCTCTCTTAACCTAATCAGATTCTATCTATCATAGGTTTAAGCAGAAATCAAAAGAATTTGATCAAGATTCAATTGACTCAATAAGTCATGCCTCAATCGATTATAATAAAAAAATATAACATCCAAAACTTCATACAAGAAAGATCCTAACACATGGAACTAGGGTTCCTCAAAACCTAAGTGAAAGGAAGTTACTCCATAGAGAAGAGAGAGACTGCAAAAATCTTATCTAGATCTTCAATCTCCATCTCCAAGCTTGATTCCCGAGCTCCAATGGCGAAGAAATCCTCCAAAATAGCTCCAAGAATGTTCCGAAGTCGCTCTCTCTCTCTCTAGGGTTCGTCCCTTGGGTGTTTGGGAACCAAAACCCAGCCCCTCTTCCTTTGGCTCGAAATTGGCTTAAAACCAGAAATTCCCGACTCACACGGCCAGGCCACACGGCCGTGTGACATTCCCAGCTGCCCGTGTGAGTGTCCAAACGTGGCGTTTCGATTAGTGGGCAACCAGGCAAGCTGCACGGGCAGAGGCCACACGGCCGTGTGGCTCCCCAGGCAGCCGTGTGGCTTTTACCGAGCCTTCACACGGCCACAAGGGGCCCCTACACGGCCGTGTGAGGTGCAATGGTGCCCGTGTGGCTTCCCAGCTTCTCGCCAAACGTCCAATCTTCGTCCAATCAACCCCGAACTCGTTCCCAGGCCTTCATTCATGTGCTAGGACATGAAATATCACAAACACAAACAACCTAGCGTGAAATCGGCCTAAAACGCTGGAATCGACATCTCAAACGGCTCAAGAATAGGGGTAGAAACATATGTAATTATTGGTCTATCAAACTCCCCCACACTTAACCGTTTGCTTGTCCCCAAGCAAACCTAACTCAAACCAATGCAGCTCTCCAGACCGCTATAGCAACAAACAACCCCGATCGTCGGTAGAGGATTTTCTAGATCATAAAGCAGCTTACGAGGTCAACTGGTCTTCTAAGACGTCCCCTATCTCTCTCAATACGAGTACTAGACTCAAGCCAGGATCATGAGAAGAAGTAGAAGTAAGACAGTCAGTTCATGGATAAAGGGACTGACAACATTCACAACCAAGGACTCGTTGTACTAGGGTGCTCTTTCACTTCATTTCACTGTTCGAACCCCTTTTTCACTTTCATTTTACTTTTTTTTTTCTTTTCATTCACTTGGCGGGAGTTCCAACTGCAGTCTTTTGCACGGTCGACCCTTATTAGTCGAGCAAGAGCAATTTCTATACATCTGGCGCTCGCCAGATGATAACGATGTAATTGCACATGTTTGCGCCCCTAGTTCTTATCCGTTTGAGGGGCATAGTCGTGTGTTTTGGCCTATTTTACGCCGGGTTGTGCTATTTTGTCATGTTTCAGGTCCCAGGTGTCAAAGGGAAGGCTAAGCACGTGTTTCGGGGCATTCGGAGGTCATTTCGTCAAGCTGGAGCCAAAACACGGGCAGACCTAAAGCATTACACGGCCGTGTTCTGGTGGCCGTGCTTTTTATGCCGAGAGCTAATTGATTTGGCAAATTCAGTTGCAAACACGGGCTGAAAGCACGGCCGTGTTCAGGCAAAGCACGGCCGTGTCCACCACGAAGCACGGCCGTGTTTCTCCCAACTGCTGGCCGTGTAATTAACCCTGCCGAGGCACGGGCGGGCTCAGGCAAAGCACGGCCGTGCCCTCGACCGTGCTTTGGCCACTGATGCTTTTAAGCAGATTTTCAGCCACAATTCAATGGGGATTCGAGTTTTTGAGAAAGAGAACGATTCCTAGAGAGAGAAAGCGACGAACAAGAGTCTCCAAGTGCCCTAGATTGATCTTCAACACCATTGGAGGCCAGCTTGAGCTTGGAGGAGTGCCAATCAACGTCCAGGAGCAGGAATCCATCCTTCACAGTATGAATTCCGTGCCTGATTCTGCTTTTGCTTTCTTCTCCATGGAGTAGTTCTCCCATTCATCTGGGTATGGAGAACCCTAGATTTATATGTTAGGCTTTGATTGTATGAACCCAAGTACTGATTCTATGATTGATTATATTCGATTGAGGTTTGAATGATTGAATGACTTGAATCCTGATCAAATTCCTGTTGTTTCTGCTTTAACCTAGAATGAGAATATCTGCCTAGGTTGATAGAGCATCCTTGATTGAAGGTAGGGAGTTGGTGACTTTAGTCGAGGAGCCAACTCACTATTCTGCACTGGATTTACTCCGGTAGTGGAGGTTTTGTTTGTTAAGGCCTCAATCTGTTTACTCCGGTGGAGGTTAGTCGCGCGCTAGAGACTCAGATTGAGAGGGTCTGAAGACCTTTAGTCGAGACTTCAGGCTGTTTAAGAACCTTCCGCAGTATAACTATCATTGAAACTGAACTTGGTAATTACAATCCGGCTTAACTGCAGTCTAGGGGGAACCATATCCGGGTGACCTCTCTTAACCTGAATACAACAGTTTACTTTCTTTGTTAGTTTGATAGTATAGACTTGCATTCCAGTTTCATTGCTAGATAACAAGAATTCACTGAGTAGTCATCAAATCTAGGACCCGGGTTGATAATTAAACCTAAACCCGCTATACTACGCTTTAGGAAGTGGTTACACTTGGCCAATTCCTGGAGTGACAGTAGAAGTGAGTCAAGTTTTTGGCGCCGTTGCCGGGGATGGCTAGGTTGTTGAAGAAAAGTGATTTCTGTTAATTTAGCTTTTCTTTTTGCTTTGTTTGTTTTGTCCCACTTGTGCCTTCACGTGTTTGCTTGCTTAAGTGTGTGCAGGTAGTGCATGACCCGTAGCCAGTCAGGAGGTTTACTGCCGTTGAATCCAGAGATTGACCGCACCTGTCGCCAGCTCAGGAGACAAGAGCGAGCTAGACTGGCTACGGAAGAGCGCATAGACGGCCACGTGAGCAGTGATTCTGAGGAGTACGAGATGGAAGACTACAATCAACACCAGGGGAATCCTCAGCAGGCTCCCCCGGTGAATCAGGTCCTGGGGAACAACCCCATACCCCAGGATCATGGAGTTCATCATCCACCGCAGTCGGGTCCCACCTTGGAGTACTACTACACTCCTCGGATTGCTGACATCCGCCCGGTCATCCTCTACCCGCCTATTCCAGCAAACAACTTCGAGATCAAGCCATGCTGGATTCAGCTCATCACATCCTCTATCCAGTTCCATGGCTTGAAGAATGAGGAGGCCAGGGTGCATTGACTCGACTCTACTGTCACTCCAGGAATTGGCCAAGTGTAACCACTTCCTAAAGCGTAGTATAGCGGGTTTAGGTTTAATTATCAACCCGGGTCCTAGATTTGCTGACTACTCAGTGAGTTCTTGTTATCTAGCAATAAAACTGGAGTGCAAGTCTAAACTACCAAACAAACAAAGCAAGTAAATTGGTTGTATTCAGGTTAAAGAGGTCACCCGGATATGGTTCCCCCTAGACTGCAGTTAAGCCGGATTGTAATTACCAAGTTCAGTTTCTATGACAGTTATACTGCGAAAGGTTCTTAAACAGCCTGAAGTCTCGACTAAAGGTCTTCAGACCCTCTCAATCTGACTCTCTAGCGGGCGACTAACCTCCACCGGAGTCGACAGATTGAGGCCCTAAGAACAAAACCTCCACTACCGGAGTAAATCCGGTACAGAATAGTGAGTTGGCTCCTCGACTAAAGTCACCAACTCCCTACCTTCAATCAAGGATACTCTATTAACCTAGGCAGATATTCTCATTCTAGGTTAAAGCAGAAACAACAGGAATTTGATCAGGATTCAAGTCATTCAATCATTCAAACCTCAATCGAATATAATCAATCATAGAATCAGTACTTGGGTTCATACAATCAAACCTAACATACAAATCTAGGGTTCTCCATACCCAGATGAATGGGAGAACTACTCCATGGAGAAGAAAGCAAAAGCAGAATCAGACGCGGAATTCATACTGTGAAGGATGGATTCCTGCTCCTGGACGTTGATCGGCACTTCTCCAAGCTCAAGCTGGCCTCCAATGGTGTTGAAGATCAATCTAGGGCACTTGGGAACTCTTGCTCGTCACTTTCTCTCTCTAGGAACTGATCTCTCTCTCTAAAACTCGAATCCCCCCGAATTGTGGCTGAAATTCTGCTTAAAAGAAGAAAATCCCGACTCACACGGCCAGGGTGGCACGGCCGTGCAGCTCACCCAGTTGCCCGTGTGAGTCAAAACGCATTGTTTCATTTAGTTCGAATTCCAGGCTCTTTGCACGGCCAGAATGGCACGGCCGTGTGGACATCCCCTCTTGCCCGTGTTTGCTCTCGCAGAATGTGGCACGGCCAACCCGGCCACTTGCACGGCCGTGTCGATCCTCTGCTCTGCCCGTGTGTGCTCTCGGCAAAACTCGCACGGCCAGGCCATTACTTCACACGGCCGTGCGAGTTTCAGGGCAGCCCGTGTGACCTCCCTTGTGACTTGTCTCGCGCCCGATCTTCACCCAATCGACCCCGAACTCGCTCCTAAACCTTCATTCACTTGCCAGGACCTGAAATATCACAAACAAGCATAACCTAGCGTGAAATCGATCTAAAACACGAGAAACCACCTCTCAAACGGTGTAAGAACAGGGGTGAAAACATGTGTAACTAACGGTCTATCATGCATCTTTCCCGTTTTCTGCAGCTGACGAACGGGTTCAAGCTGAATGGTGTCCCGGATGATGCGATCCGCCTTCATCTCTTCCCCCATTCTCTGGCGGAGAATGCTAAGAGGTGGTTGGAGACCTAGCCCCCATTGTCCATCACCTCTTGGGAAGATCTGGCTGACAAGTTCGTGCACAGGTATTATCCAGCATCGAAGACTACAGAGATTCAGCGGCAGATCACTCACTTCCGCCAAGAGCCAGATGAGTCACTTCGTGATGCGTGGGAGCGGTACATGGGCTATTTCTGGCAGTGTCCCCATCATGGCTTCAGTGATGCATTCACAGTGGGGAACTTCTACAGTGCCCTCTCTCCAGATAGCCAGAGGGTGATTGAGTCTCTATGCCCAGGAGGGGATATTCTTACTAAGACTCCACCCGAGCTGAACCAGATGATCAGTACTTTGGCTGCCAGAGATCATTCTTGGGGACAGGGTAGCCGAGGCAGACAGTCCCGGGACCGTGGTGTGCACACCATGGAGACCAGATCCGGGCTCGAACAGCAGGTCGCTGAGCTAGTGCAGACATTGAAGCAGCCCAACAGTCTGATTCCGGGCAAAGGTTTGGCTACACCTCCAGTAGCTCAATGTCAGTGGTGCGAGAGCTCCAATCACCTAGTGGAGGACTGCCAGGCTATGAGGGAGTCTACCACACCCCAGGAGCAGTTGGCCTTCATCGCCAATGCGCGGCGCCTCGATCCATACAGTAACACATATAATGAGGGGTGGCGCCAGCATCCCAACTTCGCCTGGAGCAGCAACACCACTAAACCACCTGGTTTCCCAGCACCAGCAGGTGGTTTTCAACAGAGGCAGCCCTTCCAGGCTCGCCAGGGGCCAGACCCACAGCAGCAGCCCTACCAGCCTAGGCAGGGGCAGCCATTCCAGCAGCACCAGCGCTAGTTTGCCGAGCCAGCAGCAGCTCCGGCCCCAGATGACAGGATGACGAAGCTGGAAAACATTCTAGCTTCTTTCATGACCAGCACTCAGGCTGCTATCACGTCACTAGAGGCAGGTCAGCGGAACCAGGGTGCCATTTTGCAGGATCTGCAAACCCAGGTGGGCATCTTGGCCCGCCAAAACACCACCAGGGCACCGGGGACTCTGCCTGCCACCACTGTCCCGAATCCTCGAGATCCTCACCAGCATCAGCAGCTGGATGCCATTTTTACCAGGAGCGGTAAGACCATATCTGCTGATCCTGTCCCGTCCAGACAGGAGGAACCACTACCTGCTTCAGCACTTCCAGCCGACGATGAAGAAGTGCGGGTGGAGAAGGAAGCCCCTGCTCCCAAGCCTTAACTAGTGGTTAAGGAGCATGTGCCCCAGCTTCCCTTCCCCACTCGCCTACACAAAGACAAGCTGGAGACTGAGTTTGCCAAGTTCATGGCAATGTTGAAGCAGCTCAACATCAGCATACCGTTCGTGGAGGCACTGTCGAAGATGCCCAAGTACGCGAAGTTCATGAAAGATCTCTGCACCAACAAGAAGAAACTTGGGGATCTCTCGACCGTGATGCTGAGCGAGGAGTGTTCTGCTATCCTGCAGAACAAGCTGCCCGAGAAGCGCAAGGATCCAGGGAGTTTTACTATCCCTCTTACTATTGGCAGCATGCATGTAGGCAAGTCCTTGGCGGACCTAGGCGCTAGCATAAACGTCATGCCATATAAGTTGTATAAAAAGCTAGACCTAGGTGAACTTAGCCCTACTAGGATGAGCATTCAGCTAGCTGATCGTTCCATTGTGCATCCTAGGGGAATCATAGAGGATCTGCTTGTTAGTGTTGGTGCATTCACATATCCTGTTGATTTTGTTATTCTTGATATACATGAGGATGTGGATGTGCCTCTGATTCTTGGTAGACCATTTCTTGCCACCGCCAAGGCACTTATTGATGTGCATGATGGTAAACTGATCTTGCGTGCTGGGAATGAACAGGCTACTTTTTCTGTGACTGAGTTTGATCACGGTGCTATGATTGCTGTCACCCCTGTGCATGCTATGTCTGATTAGGTACACGAGCCTGTCGTGTATCCTTCTGCACCTCTTATTTTGCAGGACCCTCCTATCATTCCTTCTCCGCCACTCCATCCAGCCTCGCCTCCGAACAAAAAGTTCAAGGAGGAGTGGCGGCCGAAGCAGTAGGTTGCTAAGCCTGCACGGAAGAAGAGTGGAGACCACTATGAGCTGGTCCCACCTCCTGCACCACGACCACCCTGGCCGTCCGGGTACTCACTCGCCTGCATCTTGCCAAATGGCCAGGTCGAGCTGACCGATGATGGTGGTCGCATCCGTCGGGTGCATGGCCACAACCTGAAGCTGTACCTCAAGAGCGACGTGGATCCGCTCTTGGAGGCACCTGTTCCTGCACCGCCCTGAGTATCCACCATGGGCGTCCAGCTAAAAGACGGTAAAGAAGCGCTTGTGGGGAGGCAACCCCACCACGGTTTGACTTTCTTTCTTGTGTTTTGAGTCGGAATATAACCCGGTTTGGGTTTGGTTTGTTTTCTTTTGTTTTGGATGATGTTTTATTGGGCTGACCATTGGACCTAACATACTGTGTTTGAGCTCTTTGGGTTTCCTTTAGCTGTGCTTGTCTTGACTGATCCGCTTGCAGTCCCCTGCAGTCCGTGCATACCGGTAACATCGTTCCCCTTTCCTTCCCTCTTCTCCATTGAGGGCAATGTCGATCTTAAGTGTGGGGGGATGTTTATCTTTTGACTGCATTAGATCTGTTTGTGTGCTTGGAGCCTAGTCCACTGTCCAAATTTTTAAATTTGAGGGCTCCAAGTACGTGTTTCCTTGCAATTGCCTGCTCAGTATGCTTTGAATTGACAGTCTTTATAGTAATGTGCAACCTAGGGAGGTAGTGTAGCACTATGGAGGATGTTGGTGCATTTAAGAAGTCTCATTTCTTCTTCATATTGTGTTTGTTGATTGAGTGAATTAGTGATCTTAGGACTCTTGAATTGTGTGGTGTTGTGGATTCTCTGCCTGTCATGGACTCTTGTATCATGCTTTGAAATAACAGGTGCTCGAAAATGTGCTTCAAAATAACGTCTCCCGTGCGAATAGGGCGAAAGTGTGTAAGAGGAGACGGGAATCTGTTCCCAATTTCCACCTACTACCTCCAGCCCCCTTACATGTCTTTCCCCCGCACGAGGCTCGAGACATCCGCTCCTGGCATGGCCGGTAAGAGCAGGTTGGGACCCCTGAAAACAAAAGAAAAGAAAAAAATATCAGAAAACAAGCAAAACAGAAAGAAAAGGGGTTCCAACCATCTTTAAGCAGAAAATAGAGCACCTTGAAAAATGTGAGTCCATGATATTTTGTTTTTGAGAATCTCTTCATCCACAATTCATTTGTCCTCTGTTCACTGTTTGCCATGATGCCGACTCGATACTGGTGCTCTCGCCGAAGAAGCTATGAGATGACTTGTGCACCGGTTGACCTCGTAAGTTGCTAAATGATCTAGGAAGTCCTCTACCTACGATCTGGGTCGTTTGTTGCTATAGAGGTCTGGAGAGTTGCATTGGTTTGAGTAAGGTTTGCTTGGGGACAAGAAAACGGTTAAGTGTGGGGGAGTTTGATAACGATGTAATTGCACATGTTTGCGCCCCTAGTTCTTATCCGTTTGAGGGGCATAGTCGTGTGTTTTGGCCTATTTTACGCCGGGTTGTGCTATTTTGTCATGTTTCAAGTCCCAGATGTCAAAGGGAAGGCTAAGCACGAGTTTCGGGGCATTCGGAGGTCATTTCGTCAAGCTGGAGCCAAAACACGGGCAGACCTAAAGCATTACACGGCCGTGTTCTGTTTGCCGTGCTTTTTATGCCGAGAGCTAATTGATTTGGCAAATTCAGTTGCAAACACGGGCTGAAAGCACGGCCGTGTTCAGGCAAAGCACGGCCGTGTCCACCGCGAAGCACGGCCGTGTTTCTCCCAACTGTTGGCCGTGTAATTAACCCTGGCCGAGGCACGGGCGGGCTCAGGCAAAGCACGGCCGTGCCCTCGACCGTGCTTTGGCCACTGATGCTTTTAAGCAGATTTGCAGCCACAATTCAAGGGGGATTCGAGTTTTTGAGAGAGAGAACGATTCCTAGAGAGAGAAAGCGACGAACAAGAGTCTCCAAGTGCCCTAGATTGATCTTCAACACCATTGGAGGCCAGCTTGAGCTTGGAGGAGTGCCAGTCAACGTCCAGGAGCAGGAATCCATCCTTCACAGTATGAATTCCGTGCCTGATTCTGCTTTTGCTTTCTTCTCCATGGAGTAGTTCTCCCATTCATCTGGGTATGGAGAACCCTAGATTTGTATGTTAGGCTTTGATTGTATGAACCCAAGTACTGATTCTATGATTGATTATATTCGATTGAGGTTTGAATGATTGAATGACTTGAATCCTGATCAAATTCCTGTTGTTTCTGCTTTAACCTAGAATGAGAATATCTGCCTAGGTTGATAGAGCATCCTTGATTGAAGGTAGGGAGTTGGTGACTTTAGTCGAGGAGCCAACTCACTATTCTGTACTGGATTTACTCCGGTAGTGGAGGTTTTGTTTGTTAAGGCCTCAATCAGTTTACTCTGGTGGAGGTTAGTCGCCCGCTAGAGACTCAGATTGAGAGGGTCTGCAGACCATTAGTTGAGACTTCAGGCTGTTTAAGAACCTTCCGCAGTATAACTATCATAGAAACTGAACTTGGTAATTACAATCCGGCTTAACTGCAGTCTAGGGGGAACCATATCCGGGTGACCTCTCTTAACCTGAATACAACAGTTTACTTGCTTTGTTAGTTTGATAGTTTAGACTTGCATTCCAGTTTCATTGCTAGAGAACAAGAATTCACTGAGTAGTCATCAAATCTAGGACCCGGGTTGATAATTAAACCTAAACCCGCTATACTACGC
The DNA here is from genome assembly GCA_964030455.1 of Linum trigynum. Classification (NCBI taxonomy): domain Eukaryota; kingdom Viridiplantae; phylum Streptophyta; class Magnoliopsida; order Malpighiales; family Linaceae; genus Linum; species Linum trigynum. The sequence continues at coordinate 13,092,722 of OZ034814.1, forward strand.
TTTAGGAAGTGGTTACACTTGGCCAATTCCTGGAGTGACAGTAGAAGTGAGTCACCACAGTACTTCTTTTAACTCCTTTTCCTCAACTCGTGTGGAGGGTCAATGAAATTAAGGGGGGTCGGAAGCTCTATCCGATCCCTTAAAAACACATCCTCAAGTAGGCAAAGCGTTCAACGGGTGGAAATTTTACTTGTACTAGAGACAACTTAGCTTCACCTTGTAGGCCTACCCCACCAAGGATCACTAAAATCTCTTCCAAAACCCGATTTTGTGCAATGAACCATTACCACATGAATTCAACGGTCTTAGCTCCACTAATTCACAAAATCAACTGGCACAACATAGAGCTAGATAGGAAAAATCTTATACTTCAACATCCTCCATAGTGCTACACTACCTCCCTAGGTTGCACATTACTATAGAGACTTTCAATTCAAAGCATACTGAGCAGGTAATTTGCAAGGAAACACGTATTTGGAGCACTCAAATTTAAAAATTTGGACAGTGGACTAGGCTCTAAGCACATAAAAAACCAACATTCACCCGCATACATAATCGAACATCCCCCCACACTTAAGCACGACATTGTCCTCAATGGAGGAAAGATAAGGAGGGTAGAACGAAGTTACCAGATCAAGGGTGAATGATGGTGGATGGGGCAGGCGGTGCATTCCAGGAGGAGAGAGTAGTTGGAACACAAACACCACACAAAATCTCACAAAGGTTGAGTTATTGACTCTAAAATCCAATAACAAAACTGACTCAACCGAGGAGAAAAAGAGAAAGAAATGCAAACCGACTGGTTGGGTTGCCTCTCAACAAGCGCTTCTTTCACGTCATGAGCCAGACGATGGCTCTTAAATTTCGGTCCATGCTAGAACCTCCTTGAAGTTGAGGTTCTCGTCGATGAGGTGGAGTCTCAAGTCACTAGCATGTGGTATGACAGGTGATGGAAGCTCGTGCACTTGATGCAGATAACGTCTCCACCCTCGAGACCTCTTCTTCTCTTCTCACGTCTCATTTCCCCAAACTAGATATGACAACATCGATTGACCACCATCGCGTCCACCAAGAGGGACCGATGTCGACGTGGCCTTGGTCTGGCGAAGAGACAATGCAAATGGGTCCTTGCTAAGTAGTTCCTCGAAGTTTGGTGGAGATATCTCATGTAACTCTTGGCCGGTGCAGGCCTCTTCCACCTTAACTTCGTCCTCAGCCTGGACGCCAATTGCTTCTTCAACCTCCCTTTCTTCTTCATGTGGTATCACCCATGGGAAATGATCAACAACTCCTTCTGCTTCACTTTCGTCATCCTCCACAACTTCTTTCTGCACCCTTTCTTGTTCTTCTTCTTCTAGCACAGATTGGAGAGCAAGTCGCCATGTAATTTCTTCAATGAGATCATCTTGCATCTCCTCGCTCGGGCCCAGCATATCAGAGCGGAAATGGGGACAGTTGTGATCTACCACCAGAGGATACACTTGATCATGATTATCATGGGAGCTTTCCATGACAACTTTTGCATGCTCCTGAACATCCTCATGATTGCCTTCTTCTTCCTCGTCCTCTACTTGTATGGCAGCATAAAGGTTGTCTTGAGAAAACTGTGCACAAGCTTTCTTAATGAGCTCTATGTGCTTCTTTATGCTCCGAAGGGTATCCTCTGTTTCACCGGGAAAGGAGAAGTCAGTTTGAGCCATGGCCTAGATATGAGGAGCCATCTCGAGAAAGGATCTCTCAGGTACTCGAGCAATCTGCTCCACGAGAAGCCTCAACTGATAATTTGGATCTGGTTGTAGAGTGTAGCATGGCTCTACAGAATGGCTCGTGAAGGCCGCCATGGGTAACTCAAGCTCCGATGGCCCTTCTGGTTGTGGGAGAAATTCTTCTCGGTAATGAGGTTGTTCTTGATATGCCCAGGGGTCTGATTGTTCTACGTAGTAAGGGGGTTGGTACTGGAACCCGAATCCATAGTCTTCTCCTCTTGATTGCTGTAGGGAGTCTCGGGGTAATACCACTCGGATGGTGGTGGATACCCCCAATGGTTGGAGAAGCCATGAGGATCCAGGATTCAGATCTGCACCAACAAAAAAGAAAACACCCAAGTGAAAAGCAAGGGTGGAAAAGAAAAGAAAAACGCTAAAGTGACAAACTTCTGCCTTTCCTAATAATCTAGAAAGTCCCCGGCAACGGCGCCAAAAACTTGACACGCTAAAAAACAACACCTAACAATGGCCAAGTGTAACCAATGAAAGGGACTTCAGTATAGTGGCACAAGTAATAAATATCGAATCCACGGGTCTCTAGAGTTACTATTACTCAGCTTTAGTTCATTATCTAGCAAACTAGATTAAGGATTGATTTACTAAACTACTCTACTAACTACTCTACTAATTACAAGTTGGGAACTCACTTAGGTATGATTCCCCCTAGCTTCTCAATTAGGTCCAAGTTGCAATTACCTTTGGTTGATCTACTATTGATTAAACTGCGGAAGATCCTAAATTAGCTTGGAATCTCTTAAGCTGACCAAGCCCTCTTAGACAGAATACCCGGCAGGCGACTAGCCTTCACCGGGATAGACTGCTAAGGCGATTCACACAGATCTCCACTACTGGAATGAATTCTAGTACAAAGCAGTGAATTGATTGACTCTCGCACAACCAATTCACCACTATAAATCAAGGAAACTCTCTTCACCTAATCAGATTCTATCTATCATAGGTTAAAGCAGAAATCAAGAGAATTTGATCAAGATTCAATTGACTCAATAATTCATGCCTCAATCGATTATAATCAAACAATATAACATCCAAAACTTCATACAAGAAAGATCCTAACACATGGAACTAGGGTTCCTCAAAACCTAAGTGAAGGGAAGTTACTCCATAGAGAAGAGAGAGACTGCAGAAATCTTATCTAGATCTTCAATCTCCATCTCCAAACTTGATTCCCGAGCTCCAATGGCGAAGAAATCCTCCAAAATAGCTCCAAGAATGTTCCCAAGTCGCTCTCTCTCTCTCTCTCTCTCTCTCTCTAGGGTTCATCCCTTGGGTGTTTGGGAACCAAAACCCAGCCCCGCTTCCTTTGGCTCGAAATTGGCTTAAAACCAGAAATTCCCGACTCACACGGCCAGGCCACACGATCGTGTGACTTTCCCAGCTGCCCGTGTGAGTGTCCAAACGCGGTGTCTCGATTAGTGGGCAACCAGGCAAACTGCACGGGCAGAGGCCACACGGCCGTGTGGCTCCCCAGGCTTCCCGTGTGGCTTTTACCGAGCCTTCACACGGCCACAAGGGGCCCCTACACGGCCGTGTCAGGTGCAATGGTGCCCGTGTGACTTCCCAGCTTCTCGCCAAATGTCCAATCTTCGTCCAATCGACCCCAAACTCGTGCCCATGCCTTCATTCATGTGCTAGGACCTGTAATATCACAAACACGAACAACCTAGCGTGAAATTGGCCTAAAACGCGGGAATCGACATCTCAAACGGCTCAAGAATAGGGGTAGAAACATGTGTAATTATTGGTCTATCAGTGACATGTGTACGCAACACCCTCTTAGACTTGCCACTCACTCTATTCTTCATGTTTGATGACAATGCCCCCCCTGTCCACTACACGAAGATGGAGACATGCCCCCCCTTGCCACACTTAGCTACATTAGCATTCTTACTAGAAACACTTGTGGCTTGAGCCTGTCGTGGCTTCTTGGGCATAACTATCAATCCATTACTAGTGGCTAATGACATGCCCCCATGTCATACTTAGACAATAAACATGGTATTCTGTTGGACGACACACCCTTTTGTTCAATTTTCTTGACATCAACGTGCCTCCCAACCCGACACTTCACGTTAAACTTGTTAGGTGGTAAGCTTAAATGACCTCCTTGTTGCCCCATTGATGGTTTGTATCCATCAAGCTTGATGGGCATGGATGGAAATAGAGTTGAACAGGATTTTGTTAACACATCTTCAGTGGGTATCTCTCCACCAACTCTCACGTTCGGGCAAGGTGTAGCCTTTGAGACGGGTTTTAATGTAACTGTCTGCACATGCAGTTGCTTTACATGAGTTGTGAACGTGGGAGCGAGATTCTAGCCATAACCACCATGTTGAAGAGGTGGTTAACTTGTCACAGGAGACGATGAGTTCTCTGACCGTGGCTGAGTAGTCCGGCCACCGAAGTTCAGAATACTCGTATCCCCAGTAGCAATGCTTGATGGTGGATCTACACCATCTTTCGTCAAAACCTTTGATCTCAATACTGGTTTCATCAAAAGTTTGCGAAGCTTCTTACAATTAATTTCATTTATCTCACAAATCTCATCCAGTAGATCCAAACGCCGATTTAGACGAGTATGGAAACAATCAAGTTGAGATACAATTTGTTTTGTGTATCCCATCATAGACTCCTCCATTAATTTTATTTCTACCACCAGTGATGGGTGGAGAGACAAGGTGGTGGCGGTTACACCCAAACATGGGGTCGGTGATGGTTGACCTCTTGCCACACCATTATTTCCGGTGTCACTTTTTGCTAATTCGCCAAGATCATACCTAGCCACTAGCACTTTTACAGATCCAGGTGAAAGATCACATTCTTGTTCTCTCAGTCGTGGAGCCATCAAATCAAACACATAGTGTTCCACCAAGTGTGCCAATTTGTTTTCCGGCGAGGAAAATCTAGTGTTTGAACTCAATAAATGCACCTTGACTTCTTGAACAACGATTAATATCACGGTTCACTCCTCTTCGAACAATATTTGAACGAGGATGTTTGATGTTTTTGATAGTTTTTTGGGACAAACTAAGTTAATTACACCTACTCCTATGGAGGGTCAGTGAGAGCTCCGAAAGCTAAGGCTATAGCTAATTTGCAGAGAAAAAGATAAAGTTTGACACAGTGTGTCAAAAGGTTGGTTGTGCAACCCTTGCTTCGTTTTTTGCTTCTCCTATTTATAGCCATCTCTTGTAACTGCCGTGTAACAGTCTCTGTTAATTGCTTCTCCTCTGTCTGGTGCTTGATGTAGCTTGCTTGACGCCTTGACTATCTTACTTGCTTGCAACTTGATGACTTCACTTGATAGCTAGCCCCTTGTGCCATGGATGTGTCTTGCTTGGTGAGTGAGGGCTTCACGCTTAGTGGTACTCGTGCTAACCACCCTTGACACTAGGGTGATTGGGGGTCTGATGGATGCACATTGACCCCCTTGGGGTGGCATCATGCTTGCGAGGTCTTGACAAGGTGGTCTACCACCTGATTATATACATGGCTACATAACTACCCATTAGGCATAACATGCCTGCTACTTATGATGATGTCCTTGCACGACACCATGTTTGACACCCTAGCACACGGTAGATAGTAGCTATGGTGTTTAGTGCTTGACCCCCCTTGCATGACATCATGCTTAACCCCCCTTGTGGTGGGTCTCAACACTTAGCAAAATTTTCACCTTCTTTCCCCATCACGTCTAGGGATACTCTCGATATCCCCCCTTCCACGACATCATGCTTGATACCGGAGTGCAAAGGTACGTAGGCGGCCATGGTAATTGGTACTTCACCCCCTTGCACGACATTATGCTTGACCCCTCTGGGATGATGTCATGCTTGACCCCCCTTGCATGACATCATGCTTGACCCTCCTTGTGGTCGGGTCGCAATACTTAGCCACGGCGCCATCCTTGACACCCTAGCACAAGGTAGCTAGGCCGCATAGTACTCTTGGTGTTTGACCCCATTGGACGATGTCATGCTTGAACCCCTTTGCATGACATCATGCTTGACTCCCCTTTTGGTTGGCACTTAACACTTAAAACCAAATTTCCACTCCTTTGCTGCCACGTCCTAGAGGCATTCATGTTGCGCTAAGGGTACTAGTAATAGCTCTCTTTGCACGACATTATGCTTGACACTCTAGCGCAAGGTAGGTAGAAGGCATAGCGCTGGACCCCCGTGCATGACATCATGCTGGATCCCCCTGGGATGATGTCATGCTTGATCCCCCTTGTGGTTGGGTCTCAACACTTAGCCAAAATTTGGCTTCTTCCCTTGCCATGTCTAGAGGTATTTACGCGAGGTAGGTAGGCGGCTGGTGGGGCGAAATTTGGCTAAGTATGGTTGGGTGCCCACTTGGGTGGCTGATGTTGAAGGGTGTCAATGTTCGGCGCTTGACCCCCTTTGCATGACATCATGCTTAACCCCCTTATGGTTGGGTCTCCATACTTAGCCAATTTTCATGTCTTGGCCAGCCTTGCCAGCTTGGTACTCTCTTGGTGATTTGGGCTTGGTACTTAGCAAAATTTTCCCTACTTGGTACCTTGTCGTATGGCCCCCTGTTGCCATAAGATTCCATACTTAGTCAAATTTCATGCTTGGGTACTAGGGGAAATTTCATACCAAGGGGTTGGAGGCATTGTTCTGCTATGGCGGCGGCTAACCGCTATGCCAATGATAGGGGGCTTGGCCACTTAGGACCATAAACCTAATAAGGCCCAGCTAGCTCATTTAATGATTAATGTTGAGCTGGCCTTATAAATCCATGAAATTCTTTATGATTAATCGATGTGGTATGAGATTAATTTTTAGGTGTAAACAGTATGTGATCCCAGCCTTGGGAATAAGTGTGCGATTTTTCGGGTAGAATCCAATAACTGCTCCTCCTCTTTATCAATTTCCTTTTCTTCCAAGTCCTTCACACACACACACTCTCACTCTCTCTCTCTCTCTATCTCTCTCTCTCTCTCGATCCAGAGCCAATTTCTGAGTTCCCTGACCTCGCAATCTCCTCCTTCTCATCGCTGTAGCCGTCCTTAGCCTCCCTGTCCTGCGCCGCTATCGTCTGCAACCACATCGCCTGCGCCGCCGTCCTCTACATCGACGTTGCATGTGCCGCCTTCGCCTCCGCTAACCTCATCTGCATCACCGTGCGCATCAGCCTTGCCTGCGCCAGCTTTGCCTTTTTCACCCTCACCAACATCGTCGCGTTTGCACCTGCCTCACCTATGTCGTCTGCATCCACCTCGACTATGGGTGGATTGAAGTTCTATATTGGAGGCATTCAAGTGGGCTTAGGATTTCAAATCCCATATATGTCTCGCCGCCAGTTTTAGAGTAGTTGTGATTTTCAAAGACTAGTAGTGTTTCATCAAATTTAGTAGTGTTTTTCACCTTTATTGTAGACTTGTAGTAGTGTTTTGTAATTGTTGGGAATGAAATATTTACACGATGTTCTCTATTTTTATATGCTGTAGTTGTGTTCTACAGATCTACATTGGTAATGTTTTTTATTGTTTTGCCATTTTTTGGTAGTGTTCTCCAATTTTTTGGACCTAGTAGTGTATTCAGATCTATTATTTGTAGTGATTCTACAAGTATTAGGATTTTGTTCGTTGTAGTAGTGATCTTCAGATCTGTGGTCATAGTGTTTCTTATTTTTTGGGCATCTCCAATTTTTACAGAACCTTGTAGTGTTCTTCAAATCTAGCATTAGTAGTGATTTTTACGTGGTGATTATGGTATAAATGTCGCTGGCGGCGACATAGTATCCCTTCCCGCAAACACTCTCTCCATTCACGTTCACCAAATAAAAAAATGGAAAATAAAACCATTTCCCCAGAATCATAAATACAAACCGTCTGTATCCCACAAAATCCGACTAGTATCCCTAATAAATTTATTTTTTTTTTCTTCTATCCCTAATATACCCTTTATCTATTTGTAGCCATTAGATCTGAAATAATGATGGACGGCTTAGATGCTAGTTAGCATGGTGCTAACCCCCTATGCAGTTAGCATCCTAACTTCTTCCTCGGGGATATTCTTTTCTTCCCTTTACCGTACATTCTTCACTTCCTTTCAACTACACTAGCACCGGGCCCGCCCCGTTGGGTGGGTAACCTACGCACAAATGTAAATATAAATCCAATTGAAAATACTTCGTTTTTTTTTTTGTAACTTCTAGCTAAAAATTGTTGATCCGGAGAGTTTAGGTGGAATAATTGTATAATTATAGATATAATATATATTATAGATGCATTCAATATATGATTTGTACAATTCTCTATTGGAAAACATCTTGCCAAGTTGTCAGACTATGCATAATGTGCCACAATATAGCTGAAAGAGTAGAAAAATAATATAACGTTCAAATAAGATACAACTAAGAGTCAATTGACTATCTATAACTAAGGTGAGCAATTTAAGTAAACTATATAGTTGAAAATTGTAGTTGTTTCACATGATACATGCGTAATCAACCTCAAGTATGAAAGAAAATGATTGATATCTGATAGAGATAAATAATTATTTGTATTGTTTTACCCATGAATCTTTTAATTCTACAAAACAATAGCCCACATCCAAAATGTAAAGATGGGGCTATAAAATTAGGCAAACTTCGAAAACACTTTCCCTTTTCTACTCACTCTTTTGATTTGATCCGACCTTTACCCTCGAGCTTCTCTATGCACCGCCTCCAACTCTTCTCCTCCATCCTCGCCAAAGATTTGGTGGCGTACGATGGTGAGAGAACGCCATTGCTTGGCTCGTCAGAAGGAATAATGGAGGGTCGCCAACCATCTAATCTGCTCTCGCAGCCGCAGAGAAGAGGAAGCAGGTCCGGGCGACAGTATCCCCGGCGGCAACCCCTATTGTGTCCCCCATCAATTGACCCTGTTGCAATCTAGAGCTCTCAGCCGAAAGAATGGCTCGATCTGCAATCCGGGACTCCACCGCCTGGAAAACGAGATTTGCCCATTTTCTGGTTCGATGGAGGCTGAGGAGGTTATGGGGTTCGGCTGTCGACGCATCAAGGGAGATCTGGAAGCTCCTCCACTTCGGCGAAGTATGCAGGGATAGGTTTGGAGTTTTTCCAACTCTTCCCCAAATCGAAGCCAGGGCCCTCCACGTTCCAGATCCGCGACGAACATCATCATCCGTCACTGCGAAGGCGTCGTTGATGGTGATGGGGATGAGGTCGAGTTCCGAGCTGGCCTCCCGATGGGTGTCGAGGATGGATATATTGATTGGAAAGGAATCGAAGCGAAGTGATTGGGAAGGAAGAAGGGATCTCGACGAGGGTAGGTGGCCGGACAGAAGAAGGCTTTGGCAGAGAGAGGATGGTTTTTTTTTAATTTCATTTTTTAAGTAATATAAAAATATAAATAAAAATTAAATTGGAAATTCCACATTAGACGCCACATCAGCGCTGATTAGATTTTCTGTTAAATATAAACGGTCAACGCTGGTCAACACTAACAAAATAATATTTCAGGACACAGATGGAATATTGAAAACAATAGGACACAAGTGGCATTTTCGGGATAGTTCGGGTGTTGTAGTGGTATTAGCCCTATAATTTATTTGTCAAAATTTTTAAATTTTCAAATTATTAATCAACATTTTTAAAATACGAAATTTTAGCTAAATGTTAACTTTATGTTTGAAATTTGTTAGTCAACATACTTGAAAAAGACATGTGGTGGTCAACATTCCAAAATTTTAGCATTTTAACTAATAAAAGAGTTACAATATTACTAACACTAACAATCAAATGGCTAATATTTTGATGCATTACAAGAATTTAACTTGAAAAAACATATAATTTTTTTGAAAATTAACTAATAAATTGTATTTACCTTGAACAAAAACAACACTCATGAATAAAAGTAGATAATTCACATAAAGGGCATATTTCTCCTGAGTTTGTTGACAGGAGTTGCAGCAACATCCCGTTGTTTCTCAGTCTTTTTTTCTGTCGCAACATGGTTTGAATGATGAGCTTTGGTTTGGGAGGACTCAATCCCACAATTAAAAGATGAGAAGGATCCATCTTTGTGAAGTGAAAAATTCTTCAATTTGTCTGATGGATAATTTGTGAAATTAAAGGAACCATCCATTAATAACAGAATACTACTATAACTAAGAGATAATTGTTGTGATGAGTTGCAGCAAAATCCTTTGATTTACAGATATAATATGTGTGAGAAACACAAACGTTTGCCTCATGAAATTTATGTGATAAGGCACCATATCTAGAATTCTGCATGTGGTTTCTATTTAAATAAAAAGAAAGTCAAAACATTAATAGTTGACAAACATGTTATACATAATTGTAAATATGTGAATCATTTAATACTCAAAATATGAGTCTTTCTATACATGAGAACATGACATGAGATACATAACAGATGTGATACAAAGAACATGACGAAATGTAAAGAAACATGACATGAGATGCATTTGGTTTCTATTATAGCGAACCAACTAATAATACCCAGTGAAGCAAGTGCAGAGGTGGCTGTGAAACAATTGTTTAAAACATATATTCGAGGTGTACCATGTATGGGACATTTGGGAATTGGGATAACAATGGATCAATATGTCAAATTCTCATGTGGAAAAGAATGACAAATAATGAAAAAACTTGGTAATTCGCTAAACAATTTATCAAAGGGGGAGTAAACTGGTTTTGAAACAATTATATAAAAAAAGACGTTAAGAACAAAACGAAATGAAAAAAAAAAACATTTGGCAGTCGCCATGCATATCACTATTGGAGAAGAAACAGGAGTAAAAAACGTGCAAAAAACATACATTCACCTTATGTAATTAATCTACTAAAACTTTACGATTTTTTTTTAAAGAGAAAAACCCCTTATGTAGATACTTCTTCCTTTTCCATCCTTTTCGCTATCCTAGCAGGATGGATAAGAAGTCCCTCCAAATCAGAAATCACCATGTTTTAATAGATGATTAAATTAGTTTAATTAAGTTCATAATTAAAAGGCAATTATCATAATACAAGCATAACAAGAGTTCGCAGCGGATCCTGAAAGAGCCGTGTGAAGCAGGCCACAAGGCTGTTGGGCTACTGGACGAAGATGAGGGAATATATCCTTTTTACGTGTTGTACCAAGGCCTGAAAGAGTCAACAAGTGTACCAGTGGAGAATATCACGTGGGGATCAGAGTTCGGCGAGGTAGATAAATCTATCATGGGTGCAGAAGCAAAGGGGAAAGCTGTGGACGAAGGAACCACGGGTGAAAAATCGAACAGGGTAGTTGTTTTCAATGAGCCGGAGCTGAAGATGCTCCGTCATTTGAGGCCTCTCTACATCAAGGCCACACTTGATGACATACCAATGTCGAGAGTCTTAGTTGACAATGGCACCGCGGTAAATGTGATGTCAACAAGGATGTTGAAGAAGTTGGGCAAGAGTACTAATGACTTGATCCCAACGGAAGTGTTTGTGACAAGCTTCAATGGCGGGTCTACTTCTGCCAGGGGAATCCTCCCAGTTGTCGTAGGAATTGGATCACAGAAGCGGATGAGTGCTTTCTTCGTGGTGGATGGAATGATGATGACTCGATATTTGCACATGTTTTCCCCTTTGTTTCTTGATCGTTTAAGCTTGAATTATAGCTTCTTTGGCCTATTTTACGCTAGGTTGTGTTCTTTTGTTACATTTCAGGTCCTAGCACATAAAGTGAAGCATAGACGCAAGTTTCAAGTCAATCAGAGATCAATTGGCGATTCGGGAGAAGAAACTCGGGCATGACATGAAGAAGAATGGATTTCTACACTCACTTTACGAACAAATAATCATGCAATCTTGTAATGAAAAGAAAGAGGACTAGACTACGAGCGCCTGGGATCAAACGGCGACTGATTCGGAGTCTGGACGAGGGAGAAACGAAGCATTGAATATAGGGTAACAGGTTCGGCAGTAAAAACACGGGCTGGCCTAAAGAAAAACACGGTCGTGTCCATATTTAGGCACGACCGTGTTTTGGCAGACGAGGGCTTCTGGGGGCAAAACACGGGCGGGCAAAGGTAAAACACGGCCATGTCCTCCACCGTGTTTTGCCTAGAATCAGGTTTTTTAGGCAGATTGAAGCCAAAGGAAAGGGAGAGCTGGGTTTTGGATTCCAAACACCCAAGGGACGAACCAAAGAGAGAGAGGGCGATTTGGGGGCATTCTTCGAGTGGAACTGGAGGATTTCTTTGCCTAGGAAGCTCGATGAACAAGCCCGGACTTGAAGACTGATCATCTGAAGATTCTTACTGCAGTCTCTCTCTTCTCTATGGAGTAACTTCCCTTCACTTAGGTTTTGAGGAACCCTAGCCATGTTTGTTTGATTGGATGATTGTATGAGTACTCCTACTTGATAATCTTGAGTTCATATTCAATCTATGAATGTTTTCATGATTCAATTCTGCTTTAGTCGAGATTATTGATTCTGCTTTGATCCTATGAGAGCGAATACCTGATTAGGTCAATAGAGCACCATAGATTGATAGTATTGGATCGATTGCTTTAGTTGAGGGTTGATTCACTTATTTGTATCGATTGAGAACCTCTTTCGATAGAGGGAGTCTAGTTCAGAAAGCCTTGATCGGTTGTTCTATAGAAGGATACGTCCCTCTAGGCAATTGACTCAAGAGGGCCTTGTTCCTTTAGTCGAGACTCAAGGTCTCGTTAAGGATTCTCCGCATTGTGAATGAAAGTGAAACAGGTTAGAGATCATCAATCATTAATCTGGCTAGTGGCTAGGGGGAATCATACCTAAGTGAGTTCGCAACCTGTAATTAGATTAACTTTAACTGTAGTTTGTTAGAGTAGTTTTAGTTGTTCCATCTTAATCTGGTTTGCTAGATAATGAACTGAAGGTGAGTAATAGTAACTCTAGAGACCCGTGGATTCTATATTTATTACTTGAGCCACTACAATGCAGTCCCTTTCATTGGTTACACTTGCCATTGTTAGGAGTTGTGTCATAGCGAGTCAAGTTTTTGGCGCTGTTGCCGGGGACTTTCTAGAGTATTAGGAAAGGCAGAAGTTTGTTACTTTAGAGTTTTTCTTTTCCACCCTTGCTTTTCACTTGGGTGTTTTTGTTTTTGTTGGTGCAGATCTAAATCATGGATCCGCATGGCTTCTCCAACCATTGGGGGTATCCACCACCATCCGGGTGGTATTACCCCGAGACCCCCTGGAGCAATCAAGGACGAGAAGACTATGGATTCGGATTCCATTACCAACCCCCTTACTATGGAGAACAATCAGACCCCTGGGCATATCAACAACAACCTCATTACCAAGAAGAATTTCTCCCACAACCAGAAGGGCCATTGGAGCTGGAGTTACCCATGGTGGCCTTCACAAGCCATTCTGCAGAGCCATGCTACACTGCACAACCAGATCCAAATTATGAGTTGAGGCTTCTCATGGAGCAGTTTGCTCGAGACAGTGAGAGATCATGGGCTAGGATGGATCTTTGCACCTAGGCCTTTCGTGAAACAGAGGAGATCCTCCTGACCCTTAAGAAGAGCGTCGATGATCTTGAGCGATCTTGTGCACAACCTGCTCCAGATCACCTTTCTGCTACCATACTAGAAGAGGAGGAGGAAGAAGAATGCTACAAGGACATTGTGGAGCACACTGAAGTTGTCATGGAGAGCTCCTGTGAAGATCATGATCAGGAATGTCCTGCCGTGGCCGACCACACCTTCCCACATCCCAAACTGAGCTTTGAAGAGGCGGGCATGAGTGAGGAGATGCAAGAAGATCTTATGAAAGAAATTGCTTGGCAACTTGCTCTCCAATCCGTGCTAGAAGAAGAAGAGCAAGAAAGGGTGCAGAAAGAAATTGTGGAAGATGACGAAAGTGAAGCAGAAGGAGTTCTTGATCATTTCCCAGGGGTGATACCACATGAAGAAGAAAGGGAGGTTGACGAAGCAATTGGCGTCCAGGCTGAGGACGGAGTTAAGGTGCAAGAGGCCTGCACCGGCCATGAGTTACATGTGATATCTCCACCAAACTTCGAGGAACTACTTAGCAAGGACCCATTTGCAGTGTCTCTTAGCCAGGCCAAGGCCACGTCGACATCGGTCCCTCATGGTGGATGCGATGGTGGTCAATCGATGCTGTCATATCTAGTTTGGGGCAATGAGACGAGAGAAGAGAAGAAGAGGTCTCGAGGGTGGAGATGTTATCTGCATCAAGTGCACGAGCTTCCATCACCTGTCATACCACATGCTCGTGACTTGAGACTCCATCTCATCGACGAGAACCTCAACTTCAAGGAGGTTTTGGGGTGGACTGAAACTTTGGAGTCATCGTCCGGCTCACGACGTGAAAGAAGCGCTTGTTGGGAGGCAACCCAACCAGTCGGTTTGCATTTATTTCTCTTTTTCTCCTCGGTTGAGTTAGTTTTGTAATTTGATTTTAGAGTCAATAACTCAACCTTTGTGAGATTTTGTGTGGTGTTTGTGTTCCGACTACTCTCTCCTCCTGGAATGCACCGCCTGCCTCGTCCACCATCATTAACCCTTGATCTGGTAACTTCATTCTACCCTCCTTATCTTTCCTCTATTGAGGACAATGTCGTGCTTATGTGTGGGGGGACGTTCGATTATGTATGCGGGTGAATGTTTGGCTGTTTGTGTGCTTGGAGCCTAGTCCACTGTCCAAATTTTTAAATTTGAGGGCTCCAAGTACGTGTTTCCTTGCAAATTGCCTGCTCAGTATGCTTTGAATTGACAGTCTCTATAGTAATGTGCAACCTAGGGAGGTAGTGTAGCACTATGGAGGATGTTGAAGTATAAGATTTTTCCTATCTAGCTCTCTGATGTGCAAGTTGATTTTGTAAATTAGTGGAGCTAAGACCGTTGAATTCATGTGGTAATGGTGGATTGTGTTATGGACTTGTGTATCGAACAGGGTGCTCAAGTGAAAAATGAAATGCAGTTGGTCCTCCATGTCAAAATCATTAAATGTTAAACATGGGGTAAGCCCAACGTGTGTGGCACCGGTCATTGCACAAAATTGGGTATTGGAAGAGATTTTAGTGATCCTTAGTGGGGTACTCCTACAAGGTGAAGCTAAGTTGTCTCTAGTACAAGAAAAACTTCCACCCGTTGAACGGTTTGCCTACTTGAGGATGTGTTTTTAAGTGCACGGATAGAGCTTCTGACCCCCCTTAATTTCATTGACCCTCCACACGAGTTGAGGAAAAGGAGTTAAAAGAAGTACTTTGGCGAGCGCCAGATGTAGAGAAATTGCTCTTGCTCGACTAATAAGGGTCGACCGTGCAAAAGACTGCAGTTGGAACCCCCACTAAGTGAATGAAAAAAAAAGAAGTAAAATGAAAGTGAAAAAGGGGTTCCAACGGTGAAATGAAGTGAAAGAGCACCCCGGTACAACGAATCCTTGGTTTTGAATGGTGTGAGTCGCTTTATCCATGAACTGACTGTCTTACTTCTACTTCTTCTCATGATCCTGGCTTGAGTCTAGTACTCGCATTGAGAAAGATAGGAAACGTGTTAGAAGACCAGTTGACCTCGTAAGCTGTTATATGATCTAGGAAATCCACTACCGACGATCGGGGTTGTATGTTTCTATAGAGGTCTAGAGATCTGCATTGGTTTGCGTTAGGTTTGCTTGGGGACAAGCAAACGGTTAAGTGTGGGGGGATTTGATGACTCGATATTTGCACATGTTTTCCCCTTTGTTTCTTGATTGTTTAAGCTTTCATTATCGCTTCTTTGGCCTATTTTACGCTAGGTTGTGTTCCTTTGTTACATTTCAGGTCCTAGCATCTAAAGTGAAGCATAGGCGCAAGTTTCAAGTCAATCAGAGATCAATTGGCGATTCGGGAGAAGAAACTCTGGCATGACCTGAAGAAGAATGAATTTCTACCTCAATTTATGGACAAAGAATCATGCAATCTTGTCATGAAAAGAAAGAGGACTAGACTACGAGCGTCTGGGATCAAACGGCAACTGATTCGGAGTCCGGACGAGGGAGTAACGAAGCATTGAATATAGGGGAACATATTCGGCAGTAAAAACACGGGCTGGCCTAAAGAAAAACATGGCCGTGTCCATATTTAGGCACGACCGTGTTTTGGCAGATGAGGGCTGCTGGGGGCAAAACAAGGGTGGGCAAAAGTAAAACACGGCCGTGTCCTCGACCGTGTTTTCCCCAGAATCGGGTTTTTTAGGCAGATTGAAGCCAAAGGAAAGGGAGAGCTGGGTTTTGGATTCCAAACACCCAAGGGACGAATCAAAGAGAGAGAGGGCGATTTGAGGGCATTCTTGGAGTGGAACTGGAGGATTTCTTCGCCTAAGAAGCTCGAGGAACAAGCCCGGACTTGAAGACTGATCATCTGAAGATTCTTACTGCAGTCTCTCTCTTCTCTATGGAGTAACTTCCCTTCACTTAGGTTTTGAAAAACCCTAGCCATGTTAGTTTGATTGGATGATTGTATGAGTACTCCTACTTGATAATCTTGATTTCATATTCAATCTATGCATGTTTTCATGATTCAATTCTGCTTTAGTCGAGATTATTGATTATGCTTTGATCCTATGAGAGCGAATACCTGATTACGTCAATAGAGCACCATAGATTGATAGCATTGGATCGATTGCTTTAGTCGAGGGTTGATTCACTGCTTTGTATCGATTGAGAACCTCTTTCGATAGAGGGAGTCTAGTTTAGAATGCCTTGATCGGTTGTTCAAGAGAAGGATACGTCCCTCTAGGCAATTGACTCAAGAGGGCCTTGTTCATTTAGTCGAGACTCAAGGTCTAGTTAAGGATTCTCCGCATTGTGAATGAAAGTGAAACAGGTTAGAGATCATCAATCATTAATCTGGCTAGTGGCTAGGGGGAATCATACCTAAGTGAGTTCTCAACCTGTAATTAGATTAACTTTAACTGTAGTTTGTTAGAGTAGTTTTAGTTGTTCCATCTTAATATGGTTTGCTAGATAATGAACTGAAGCTGAGTAATAGTAACTCTAGAGACCCATGGATTCGATATTTATTACTTGAGCCACTATACTGCAATCCCTTTCATTGGTTACACGTGTTCATTGTTAGGAGTTGTGTCATAGTGAGTCAAATGATAAGCTACAACGCACTACTTGTCCAGGATTGGATCCACGCCAACAAGAGCGTTCCTTCATCGCTGCATCGGTGTTTAATGCTCTGGAATGAAGACGATGTCTTTGAGGTGGTACAGGCTGACACAAAGTCGTTTGCCATTGGGGCCAACGTGGTTGAAGCTTATTTGTACCATGGAGATTTTGGACCACTCGAAATCAGGAGCGGGGATGGAGGAACGTCCAACGTCATAGTGTCAAGTGCATAGGTGTTGAGTAAGCGTGCTTGGACCCATTGTCCGAAATCGTGAGACCATTGATGATCACATTAGATGGTCCACTGAAATCTGATGAACAAGTCAATGATGAGTGAACCACCTCGAGAGAAGGTGGTGGAGGCCGAAATCACGGCCTTGCGGGAGAAGTTGGACGTCTATTAGTGTGAACAGAGGCTTGTTTGTATAGAGCCTGTCTTGATGGCCGACAGTATTCCCGAAGATGATGAGTTGCCGACTAACGGCGAGGGTGTGAGTGACGAAGTGGAGAAGAAAAGCAACCTGGCTGCATGTGACATTTTAGAGGAGATCAACCTTGGCACGGAGGAGGATCCACGCCCAACCTTCATCAGTGCTGGTTTGCCAGGTCTGACAGGTACAAATTAATTGAATTCATGAAAGAGTTTAAAGACTGCTTTGCATGGGATTATCATGAAATGTCTGGTCTCGATAGGAAGTTAGTTGAACATAGACTTCCAATTAAAGAGGGGTATAAGCCACATAGACAACTGCCTAGGCGTTTTTCGCATGATATCTTGCCTAAAGTGAAAAATAAAATTGAACGTTTAATGAAGGCTAAGTTTATCAGGACTGCTAGATATGTGTTGTGGTTGTCGAATATTGTGCCTTTGAGAATGAAAAATGGCAAAATACGTGTTTGTGTGGATTTTAGAAATTTGAACAATGCTACGCCGAAAGATCTGTATCCTATGTCGGTGGCTGACATGTTAATCGATGCCGTAACCAGGCATGTACGGTTTTCTTTCATGGACTTCTACTCGAGCTATAACCAGATATACATAGCCGATGAGGATGTGAACAAAACGGCATTTTGGTGTCCAGGATCCATTGGTTGTTTCGAGTGGATCATGATGCCATTTGGATTGGCCAACGCCGGGGCAACTTACCAACGAGCCATGAATGCAATATTTCGTGACTTGATTGGTGAGCTTGTCCAAGTGTACGTGGAAGATATCGTCGTCAAATCAAAGGTGACAAACCACCACCTTGCTCATTTGCGCAAAGCATTTTTGCGCATGCGTGTGCATAAGTTGAAGTTAAATCCGCTCAAATGTGCATTTGGTGTGAGTATAGGAAATTTTCTTGGTTTTCTGGTAAACCAACGTGGAATTGAAGTAGATGGCAACAAAACAAAAGCCATCATCAATTCCGCACCACCATCTAGTAAAAAAGAGTTGCAATGTTTCCTCGACCAGGTAAACTACATTCGAAGATTCATCTCAATTTGTGCTGGCCGGACTCAAGTGTTTTCCTCATTGCTGAAGTTGAAGAAGGAAGACAGGTTTGTATGGAGGGAAGAACATCAACGAGCGTTTGATGATATCAAGAGGTACCTGGAAACTCCGCCGGTGATGAACTCTCCCAAAGCAGGGGTGCCGCTGAAGTTGTACTTGTCGGCCACAGACATTTCTGTTGCGTGTTTGTTGGCTCAAGACAACGAAGTAGGCAATGAAGAGGCCATTTATTATCTAAGTAGGCTTCTGAACGAGGGCGAGAGAAAATATTTCCCCATAGAGAAGTTGTGTTTAGCGTTTTACTTTTCTTGTACAAAGCTACGCTACTACCTGGTCCCTGTCCAGGTACAACTCATTTGCCAAATAGACTTGATTAAATACATGCTATCTCGGCCAATTATTCATGGCCGAATTGGCAAGTGGACTTTGGTTGTCTGAATTTAATTTAGAGTATGTACCTCAACAAGCCATAAAAGGGAAAGCATTGGCAGAATTCTTGGCAGATCATCCCTGCATTGAAGTGCCAAGCGATCCCGTGGAAGTTTGCGAGGTTGGTATAACACCATGGATCCGTATTTTGATGGATCCAAAACTCGTGGCAGTGCTGTGGCTGGCATGATGTTGAAGGCACCATCGGGCCGTGCCATGCATTTTGCATTTTCGTTAGATTTTCCTTGCACCAATAACCAAGCCGAATACGAAGCTTTGGTAGTCGGGCTGGAAATGCTCATCGAGCTGGGAGTCCGCAACGTGCATGTTAAGGGAGATTCACAGTTGGTGGTTCATCAGATTCGCGGGGATTTTCACTGTATCAATAGCGTTCTAGAAACATATCTAGACCATGTATTGTCGTTGACTGCCCACTTCGACAGTATGGCGATCAACTTTGTTCCTCGAATGGACAATAGCGAAGCCAACTATCTTGCACAAATGGCTTCTGGATTTAAAGAGTTTGCGAAAAGCAATGCAGTAGAAAAGATAGTGGTGCAAACACTTAAGCCCTTACGGGAGCGGTTGAGAGTTGAGCAAGTTTGCGTAATAGAGAAAGACGCCGATGACTGGCGTGCACCATTGTTGTCTTACTTGCAAGATCCGAACAAGGTTGTTGACCATGTCATCAAGTTTAGAGCAAGGAGCTACGTAGTGTTGGATGGGACCTTGTATAAACGCAGACCTGATGGGTTATTGTTGAAATGCTTGGGGGCAAGGAAGCATTGCAAGCCATGACAGAGGTGCATGAAGGGATATGCGGAGCTCACCAAGCTGGTCCTTCCATGCAATGGATTCTACATCGCTACGGATTCTACTGGCCCACCATCGGGCCAGATTATGCCGCATATGCCAAGGGTTGCGAAGCTTGTCACGGTCCTGTTCAAAGAACACAGGCGGTTGATCTGAAATCCATAATCAAACCGAGGTCGTTTTACAATTGGGCCATGGATTTGATTGGTATGATTTATCCTCCATCGTCAAAGAAACATGTTTCATAATTTGGGCCACTACTACTTCACTAAGTGGGTGGAGGCCAAACCGTTGAAGGTGGCTAACCAAGAGGAAGTAATTTGTTTCATACAAGAGAACATTATCCATCGATTTGGTTTGCCAACAACAATAACGGCGGACCAAGGAACTGTGTTCACTAGGGGGCAAGTTATGGAGTTCGCGGCGGAGCGGGGGATAAAGATTATCCATTCCACGCCGTATTACGCACAAGCTAACTAGCAAGCGAAAGCATCCAACAAGGTCGTAAAAAATATTTTGATGAAGATGATTGAGGATAATCCGCGACGTTGGCATGAAATTTTATCAGAAGCGTTGTGGGCATACAGGATGTCCCCTCGAAGCAGTACGAGAGTGAGCCCTTTCTCGTTAACATATGGTCATGAAGCATTCCTCCCCATAGAGGTGACCGTCAGCTCACTCCGATACATGAAGCAGCACGAGTTAACAACTTAGGAGTATCATGAATCGATGATGGTTGAGCTCTGCGATCTTGATGAGCTGCAGCTCCGCTCCCTCGATAATGTTCAAGTACAAATAGCATGAGTGGCAAGAGCTTACAACAAGAAGGTTGATAGAACATTAACTGCACATGTTTTTACCCCTATTCTTGAGCTGTTTGGGATGTTGATTCTCCTGTTTTAAGCCGATTTCACGCTAGGTTATGCGTTTATGTCATATTTCAGGGCTTAGTGTTGGCATCGAGGCGAAGAAAAGAGTTTCGGGTCGAAAGGAGCACGTTTGGGTTGAAGTGTGTTGGAGGAGCAAAATACCCGGCCATGAGCAGAAATACCCGGCCGGGTATTATTTGGAGCAGACCGGGGAATTCAAGTTTTAGGCATCTGAGAAGCATAAGGGGGCCCGGTCGTGACGCTAAAATCCCCGGTCGGGGATTCTTGGCCTTGACTGGGGATTTTCCCCTGTCTCCAGACGTTGCGTTTTGAATATACCCAGCCTTTACCCAAAATACCCGACCGGGTATTCAGGCCGGGGATCGCGACAGACAGCTTCTTAAGGGAAAAGAAGGGCCAAAGAGAGGGGTTCCGAGTTTTAGAGAGAAAAAGCGATACCTAGAGAGAGAAAGTGACGAACCTAATTCTGCAAGTGTCCTTGATCGATCTCCATCACCATTGGAGCGCGGCTTGAGCTGGGAGAAGAGCTGATTGAGTCACAGAAGCATATTCTCATCCTTCATAGTATGGTTTCCGCATCTGAGCTAGATTTCCCATCTCTCTCTATGGAGTAGCTTTCTTATTCGCCTGGGTATGAAGAACCCTAGATTTGTATGTTAGGTCTGATTGTATGAACCCAAGTACCGATTCAGTGGTATGATTATGTTCAATTGAGTAGTCATCACATCTAGGACCCAGGTTGACATTAAAACCCAAACCCGCTATACTACGCTTTAGGAGGTGGTTACACTTGGTCATTTTCTAGAGTGACGGTAGGAGCTAGTCAAGTTTTTGGCGCCGTTGCCACGGACGGCTAGGTTGTTGAAGAAACGTGAATTCTGTTACTTCACGGGTTTGCTACTTGACTGTGTGCAGGTAGTGCATGACCCGTAGCCAGTCAGGAGGTTTACTGCTGTTGGATCCGGAGCTTGAACGCACCTGTCGCCAACTTAGGAGACAAAAGCGAGCTAGACTGGCTACGGAGGAGCGCATAGAAGGCCATTTGAGCAACGATTCAGAGGACGAGTACGAGATGGAAGGCGAACATAACTCACCCCAGGGGATCAGGTTCCCCCAGTGAATCAGATCTTGGGGAACAACCCCATACCCCAGGTAGATGGGGTTCAGCATCAACCACCACCGCTGCCGGGTCCCACCTTGGAGTACTACTACACTCCACGGGTTGCTGATATCCACCCTGTCATCCTCTACCCGCCCATTCCAGCGAACAACTTCGAGATCAAGCCATGCTGGATTCAACTCATTACATCCTCTATCCAGTTTCATGGCTTGAAGGATGAGGAGGTAAGGGTGCATCTTTCCCGTTACCTGCAGCTGACGAACGGGTTCAAGCTGAACGATGTCCCTGATGACGCAATCCGCCTTCACCTCTTCCCCCATTCTCTGGCGGGGCATGCTAAGAGGTGGTTGGAGACCCAGCCCCCATTGTCCATCACTTCTTGGGACTATTTGGCCGACAAGTTCGTGCACAGGTACTATTCAACATCAAAGACCACAGAGATCCAACGGGAGATCACTCACTTCCACCAAGAGCCAGACGAGTCACTTCGTGATGCATGGGAGCGGTACTCAGGATTTTTCTGGCAGTGCCCCCATCATGGCTTCAGTGATGCATTCACCGTGGGGAACTTCTACAGTGCTCTCTCTCCGGAAAGCAGAGGGTGATTGAGTCTCTATGCCCAGGAGGGGATATTCTTACTAAGACTCCACCCGAACTGAACCAGTTGATCAATACCTTGGCTACCAGAGATCATATCTTTAATCTGCTGATCACCTGATCCATCGTCCCCAATGCCACCGGTTCACACAAGATCCCAAAGCGGGTGTTGTACGCCATGTACTCGATGGGGTACTCGGAGCATATGCTGCATTTGGGTTCTTTCGTGGCTACCACTTTCTCTCGGTGCCACGGGAAACCCAAATATCTCTTCTGTGGTCCCCTGATCACCCGCTTGGCGCGCCATTTCGACATCAGCTTCGAGGGACTCACGAATTCTACTGCACGGGGCGGCTCCACCCCCCTCAACGGGACGTGCTCCACATTGCACTCCTCCTGGCCACTGATGGCACCCGCTCGTGGGTGGATGAGCTCTCCTTGCCCCCTGAGGAGGATGCGGATCTCGATGAGGACGAGGAGGACGACGACTACACCGGCGAGGAGGAGGATGATGATGATGATGGCGGGGCCATGGATGCCGATGAGCCGGAGCCCCCACTCTCTCCACCAGGGGACCTTCAGCCACGACGGAGATCACAGAGAGGCGAGTACCCCTCCGGTCCTTCTGGTCCGTCGATGGCTTCTGGCTCGTCGATGGACTTCTTCATGGAGCAATTCCAGCAGATGGGGCTCCAGTTCCGGTAGCTCCGGCTTCAGAACCAGCAGCTCATGGACAATCAGGTCCAGTTCTACCAGCAGTATTCGGCCCACCAGGCCGAGTACCAGTCCAGGCTAAAGGTTGTGGACGAACGCCTCGACCGGATGGAGGCTCAGATGGGAGTCACTATCGCTCTCATCGAGCGAGAGTGGGATCGCAACCGCCGGATGATGGAGTACCAGGAGCACCTGCTCCAGTCTTGTCACCCACTAGAGGAGTATCACTGGACCACCCGGTGGGACCACTCACCGGCACCACCACCACCACCGACTAATGGGGTCGACGACCTCATGGACTAGATCGACTTCACCGGGCTCGAGTAGGCTGTACTGTGGCCCCGTTTTGTGTTGTTTTCATTTCTGTCACAGTGCAAACTATCTTGTGTGTTGGTTTATTGTCTTTTCTTTCTTTTTATTTTGGATGATGTACTATTGGGCTGACCATTGGACTTAACATATTGTGTTTGAGTTCTTCTGTTCCCTTTAGCTGTGCTTTGTTCCTGATTGGTCCCCTCTCTAGTCCGCTTCACTCATACTGGTCCGCTTCCAGTCTCATGCAGTCCATGCACACCGGTAACATCGTTCCCCTTATCCTTCCCTCTTCTCCATTGAGGGCAATGTCGAACTTAAGTGTGGGGGGGGGGGGGTGTTTCTCTTTTAACTGCATTAGATATGTTTGTGTGCTTGGAGCATAGTCCACTGTCCAAATTTTTAAATTTGAGGGCTCCAAGTACGTGTTTCCTTGCAAATTGCCTGCTCAGTATGCTTTGAATTGACAGTCTCTATAGTAATATGCAACCTAGGGAGGTAGTGTAGCACTATGGAGGATGTTGAAGTATAAGATTTTTCCTATCTAGCTCTCTGATGTGCCAGTTGATTTTTTGAATTAGTGGAGCTAAGACTGTTGAATTCATGTGGTAATGGTGACTCTGTTTGGATTGTGTTATGGACTCGTGTATCGAACATGGTGCTCATGTGAAAAATGAAAAGCAGTTGGTCCTCCATGTAGAAATCATTAAATCTTAAACATGGGGTAAGCCCAACGTGTGCGGCACCGTTCATTGCACAAAATCGGGTTTTGGAGGAGATTTTAGTGATCCTTAGTGGGGTACTCCTACAAGGTGAAGCTAAGTTGTCTCTAGTACAAGTAAAACTTCCACCCGTTGAACGGTTTGCCTACTTGAGGATGTGTTTTTAAGGGCACGGATAGAGCTTCTGACCCCCCTTAATTTTATTGACCCTCCACACGAGTTGAGGAAAAGGAGTTAAAAGAAGTACTCTGGCGAGCGCCAGATGTACAGAAATTGCTCTTGCTCGACTAATAAGGGTCGACCGTGCAAAAGACTGCAGTTGGAACCCCCGCCAAGTGAATGAAAAAAGGAAAAAAATGAAAAAATAAAATGAAAGTGAAAAAGGGGTTCCAACGGTGAAATGAAGTGAAAGAGCACCCCGGTACAACGAGTCCTTGGTTATGAATGGTGTGAGTCCCTTTATCCATGAATTGACAGTCTTACTTCTACTTCTTCTCATGATCCTGGCTTGAGTCTAGTACTCGCATTGAGAGAGATATGGAACGTCTTAGAAGACCATTTGACCTCGTAAGCTGCTATATGATCTAGGAAATCCTCTACCGACGATCGGGGTTGTTTGTTGCTATAGAGGTCTGGAGAGTTGCATTGGTTTGAGTTAGGTTTGCTTGGGGACAAGCAAACGGTTATGTGTGGGGGAATTTGATAGACCATTAACTGCACATGTTTTTACCCCTATTCTTGAGCCGTTTGGGATGTTGATTCTTGTGTTTTAAGCCGATTTCACGCTAGGTTGTGCGTTTATATCATATTTCAGGACTTAGCGTTGGCATCGAGGCGAAGAAACGAGTTTCGGATCCAAAGGAGCACGTTTGGGTTGAAGTGTGCTGGAGGAGCAAAATACCCGACCATGAGCAGAAATACCCGGCTGGGTATTATTTGGAGCAGACCGTGGAATTCACGTTTTGGGCGTCTGAGAAGCAGAAGGGGGCCCGGTCGTGACGCTAAAATCCCCGGTCGGGGATTCTTGGCCTTGACCGGGGATTTTCCCCTGTCTCCAGACACTGCGTTTTGAATATACCCGGCCTCTACCCAAAATACTCGACCGGGTATTCAGGCCGGGGATCGCGACAGACAGCTTCTTAAGGGAAAAGAAGGGCAAAAGAGAGGGGTTCCGAGTTTTAGAGAGAAAAAGCGATACCTAGAGAGAGAAAGCGACGAACCTGATTCTGCAAGTGTCCTTGATCGATCTCCATCACCATTGGAGCGGCTTGAGCTTGGAGAAGAGCTGATTGAGTCCCAGAAGCAGATTCTCATCCTTCACAGTATGGTTTCCGCATCTGAGCTAGATTTCCCATCTCTCTCTATGGAGTAGCTTTCTTATTCATCTGAGTATGAAGAACCCTAGATTTGTATGTTAGGTCTGATTGTATGAACCCAAGTATAGATTCAGTGGTATGATTATGTTCAATTGAGGTTTGATTTGTTAAATGGCATGAATCCTGATCAAATTCTCGTTGTTTCAGCTTTAACTTTGAAAGAGAATATCTGCCTAGGTTGATAGAGCACCCTTGATTGAAGGTAGTGAATTGGCGAATTTAGTCGACGAGTCAATTCCCTATTCTGTACCGAATTTACTTTGGTAGTGGAGGTTTGGTTCGTTAGGGCCTCAATCTGTTTACTCCGGTGGAGGTTAGTCGCCCGCTGGAGACTCAGATTGAGAGGGTCTGGAGACCTTTAGTTGAGACTTTAGACTGTTTAAGAATCTCCCGCAGTATAACTATCATTGAACCTGAACTTGGTAAATTACAATCCGGCTTAACTGCAGTCTAGGGGGAACCATATCCGGGTGACCTCTCTCGACTTGAAAACAACCTTTTTACTTGCTTTGCTTGTTTGGACCTTCACTAAAGTGTCACTGCTAAATAATAAGAACTCATGGAGTAGCCATCACATCTAGGACCCGAGTTGACATTAAAACCCAAACCCGCTATACTATGCTTTTGGAGGTGGTTACACTTGGCCATTTTCTAGAGTGACGGTAGGAGCGAGTCAAAGGTTCGGCACAAATCGTTCGAAGAGGGAGAACTGGTTTGGAAAGCTCACTTTCCAATTGGGGAAAAAGATCCCAAGTTTGGAAAATGGTCGCCAAATTGGCGTGGACCATTTGTGGTACATTCTGTGCGTCCTGATGGAGCATACTTGCTGAAAGACTTAGATGGGGTGATGCATGAGCGTTTGATAAATGGAAAGTATTTAAAGCCATATGGGCCGTCCCTATGGGACGTAGCGGGTCATTAATCTGAGCAATGACGAACAATCATGTGCTAAAAGGAAGTGGCCTAGTCGGTGACCAAGCTTGCACAACGTGGTTGATTAGTACGAGATTGGCGAAGTATGCAACAAATACACCGATTTGCCAACTCTGTTACTAAAAAAACATTTATTGCCTTTAAGGCCAGCGGTAGGGTCAACTTAGTCCCAGCCGGTGTGGTGTAATACCAATTCATGTTTCTTCTCCGAGCTAAAATGGTGAGTTCTCGGTGGACCAATAAAACAAAACAGATCCATTGGGATTTAATTCAAGAGATTAAAACCGGTACAACAGTGCCATTTAACTGTTATTGTTCCTGTTGAAGTTGTAGAGGCCAGTGCGGAGAAAGGAGTACGCATTGCTCATGGCCGAAAACCAATGGACAGCAGCGTTGAAAAAACAATATTGGTGAAAGATGATTATTATAGTTATTCTCGTAGAGTAGTTCTACGGCAATGGGAAATTTATGGCCGTAACACGGCATAGTCCTGAGAAAAGAATTTTAAAAAAAATGGAAAGACATATATGGCCGTTTTGGCGAAAGCTGCGGTGCGGTGTTGCGTTGTTGGGATCACGAGGCTTTGCTAGGATAAAGTAAAAGCCAACACCGTTGGTTTTAGATAAATAGAAAAAAATATATAGAAAAACGGGGCCGTTTAGCTCGAAGCAACCCTGCGGAATTTGCTTGCGGGATTGTTTCAAATGGCAAGAAGAAACAACGCCGCGGTGTTGTTTGAGATTGTCCTCGAGTCTGTTTTCACCAATCTAGTTTTGATTTACATCAACGGTGCGTTGGTTTTACAATAATAATAATAATAATAATAATAAAGGGAATTTTGGCCAAAACAGCACAGCGGGAGCAGCAACAACGCTGTTTGGGGGATTCTTTTGGGCCAGGGTTGCCCGGATTGGAGTTGGACGCCTGATGCAATTTTAAAAAAACGGTGTTGTTTGGAGAAAACAACGTTGTGATCAAACAACATTGCGGGTTTGTGATGGAAAAAAAAGTGACAATTGAAGCGGTCGAAAAAAAAACATAATAAAAAGTAATTCTACCAAAGAAGCCCCGTTGGAAAAAGAAAAAACAGAGCTGTTGGTGGATGAAAACGACATTTTTTAAACAAAGGCCTAAACAACGTTGCAAAAGGGGTCGCGACAGGGTTGTTTGACCGAAGCAACATTGTTCCTCCCTACACGTCAGTGAAAATTCAAACCAGAGGAGAAAGTTGGAACACGATCGTTTGTAGTACGAGGCCATTCTATTATTTTCATTTCGCCAATAATTATCATAGACCGACTTTATTTCATTAGTTGGCAAAATTGTGTGTGGCCAATCCCAAAAAAGGGCCCTTGGCGTATGATGGCTAGAGTAAACAACGTTGTTCACTGTTCAGCGAAGTGGCCACAATATTTATATCAGATGACGATGGGGATTGGTCCAATGGGACTAAACAATGTTACGAGAGCTGTGGCAAACTAGCAATGGTGTTTGCTTACTTTGGCCGTGTTGCTTGTGCTCATTGTCTCTTTATTAAAAAAAAAACACACACACAATTGTCGGCCGCTGCAACATTGCATGGCAAAGCAGCTATGCATTTAGCCTAAGGAAGTGACGAAGTAGGTTTGTTATACATGCATGGAAGCACAAATGCCGCCAACAACATTGTTCTAAAGGGATCATACATTTGAAGTGTTCCAATTCTACATGGAATTTAATTTCTCGAGGCCCTTCCCTACGTTGGCAAAGGATGATGAGAATGGTCTTTAGTTGGAGAAGGAAACCTAGTTTCACAAGGAAGAGGCCTTAACGCGGTTGTCAGTGGCGGATCTAGAAAATTTTAACAAGGGTGTCCTCTTAAAAAAAAAAATTCATAAATAAAAAAATATCGGACTAGTACAAATTTTAACATACGGCCACGACATATTTTTATATTCTGAAAAAGAATAAAAATAGGCTTGGTAAATTGCTCAACAAATCTGTATATCCTTCTAGACAATAGTTCACGAACTGATCGCATATGGATTTCTAACCTTATTTTTTATGTAACTCAAAGTTGAAAAGACTCTTTCAACACTTGTTGTGTAATCGTAAAATCAATTCAAATTAAGGGTAGTTAATTGTTAGGTTTTGGAAATAGTCGGGGATTAGGAATAGCTTTTTACTATTATGTAGTGTTTAAAATAGAACAACAAATGAGTTGCAATTTAATGGAGGACAATGTTTAAAAAATTTAGTATATCCTAAGTTTGAATAAAACAGACTATCGCTTATTTTTTTAAATTATACACAAACTACTACCGAGGATAGGATTATCGTTGTAGGGGTATCCCGAATCACTAATTATAATTTTTTTTATCCATACAAAACTACTACCGGGGGTTGAATAATCGTATTCTCAAATTTTAGGGGTGTCCCGGGACACCCCTAAACCCTCATGTATCCGCCCCTGGCGGTTGTTGGCCACTAATGCTTTAGAACAAATCATCAGTGCTGCTGCTGAGGCCAGGTAATGTTTTTCGGTGTTCTCTTTAAATTTTGTCAACAATTTGGTTCATAATTCTTATAAACCAAATTGTGGGGGCATTTGTTGACACCTAAAATTAATTTTTCCGAAATTAAATGCCGCATTAATTAGTCACGGCATTTAATCCGATACCGCGTGTAAAAAATGGTGTCGTTTGGAGTCGAACGGTGTAGCGGAGAGTTAAAACGATACTGCGAAACATAAAAACATTACCGCAAGGAAGCTCAGCGGTACCACGGCACTGGAAACGACACTGTTGGCCAGAAAACAAGATGGGGGCCGCGCGCGTAGTATCGGTGTGGAAAAGGAGTTTTTATTATTATTGTTGTTGTTTTTATTCCTTGTTGGAAGGGGAGAAGCGGTACCGCATGGAGACAAGCGACATCGCAGAGAGTTAAGACGGTACCGCGGATTTAAAAACGATGCCGCGAGAGCCTTGATAAGCGGTATCGATTAATTAAAAACCATATCAGGTAAGTGACCAAAATCCGCCCAGCCCAATGCGAGTGCAATCTCGCGGCGGTTCCATGAATTGGTATTTTTTGGCCATATTAGCGGTGTCGTTTAATTAAGAATGGTACCGCGAGTAAGCCCAATGGTACCGCTGTATTAGCAAACGACAGTGTTTAAAATAAAAAACAATGTCGCGAAAGGAAAAGCAAACGGAGCCGTTTTGGCGCTAATGATGTTGTTGGTCAACACACGAGTTTGACTAGTGATGGTCAGATTAATTCATTAGTATTTTATAATTATTTTAGACGGTGTCATTTAGTTGAATACGACGCCGCAGAAGGTAAAAACAACACTGCGGTACTAGGAAAGAAACGACATTGTTTAGTCAAAGACAATGTTGCAAGAGTTTAACAATGCCATGAAAGTGATATTGTTTTGCCCAAAACAAGGTCGCGAGCTCGACGACGTTGATGAGCTTTAGTCCAGTGTTGAGAAACTCAACAACACCGTGAATTCAATAAACTTGGGCATCAATGGTGGGAATTCGATGATGTCGGGATACTAAGAGCTACGTTGTTTAGAGAGCAATGTTGTAAGCCATGAGTCACCATCGAAAGTGGCATTGATATTGTGAGTGCATCGATGTTGCAAGGCTGGGAGCTCAGCGTTGCGGTGTTGTTTGTGATACGCCGCCATTTTATTAACAAGTATGAATGTAAGCTTGAGGAGTCGGGGCGGATCATCGAACCTGGGTGGATAACTATAAGGGTGGCTCAATGTCGTTTTGCCATGTTGCTGCGTAGCAGAGCGGTTTCGCACTCGTGGGAGTTACGCAACAAGGATGAATGTAGTTTGGCTTGAGGAGTCGGGGCGGATCATCGAACCCTGGTGGATAACTATAAGGGTGGCTCAATGTCGTTTTGCCAAGTTGCTGCATAGCAGCGCGGTTTCACACTCGTGGGAGTTACGCAACAAGGAGGAAGTTACCCGCACGGTTGACAGGAATGAAGAACGTGGGAGACAAAGGCGCGAAGGCAGTTACTATGACTATGGGGACAAGAGCGAGGTATAAAGATCGGGAAGAGAGAGAAGCTCAAGACGGCAAAATCAAATCACAAACTGCACCGTCGCAGAATCTATCTTTTTTCTCTCTAGTTCGTAGAACTTCTCTGTCAAAGACTTCCTTTGCAGAGTCGTAGTAGTCGTAGATCGTAGTCGTAGTCGCGGAGCTCTCCAGAGGAACCTCGATAGAAGTAGAGGTAACGTAACTTAGAACACTCCCGGTTTGGTTTCTCGTTTCTCGTTGAACACCCTCGTTCGAACATAGTTTGGAGAGGTGGTGAACCGAGTAACGGTTGTCTTGGTTAGAAGTCAAAGGTGCATCGATCAAATCAACATCGCCGACGCCGGCGGTGGATATTTGATGGTCGTCTTGGTTTCTATTTAATCGATCAAATCAACGGCGCCGACATTTGGCGACGGATATTTGACGGTTGTGTTGACTTTGTATTTTTTTTGTTTACTTGAAAACAGTGCGTATTGAACACGCGAGTTTCGCCAACGAAACAGTATGTTTTGTACAGAGCTAACCAGGTCAATGTCGGCAGAGGGGGTGGATGGTCGCTGTCGACAGAGGAAGAAGGTGGAGTTTGGGTCAAATGGTCCGGAGTCTGCCTATGAAATCAACTGTTAGAGGCGGAGTCTGTACTAGAATTCCAGTCCTTATAGAGGTGTCATTTTTCATTTGCTAAGCTGCTTCCGTTTTCCTTTTAAGTTTCTGTCACCATTTGTGGAGCATCACCCACCACTTATGCCTTGTGCCCAACACGAATGAATGCATTTTGGTTTTACTCTGTATCCCGTTTGTAAAGATTAGGCCATTGCTTTTCAAAGTCTTATGATTAGCCTGAGTGATCATATTTATCGACTGAACATCAGGGAATTCATTAGAAGATTTGATTATGTCATTTCGTTAGAAGAGTTTGTTCATCGATCATATGTATAAATAAAAGAAGCTTACTTGTTGCATGCAGTGGCCAAAGCCTAATCGAATAATGATTTGCGCTTAAATATTATTATTATTATTAGATTGAAAAAACAAAACAAAATTACATACAAGACTGAATGTATCAACCTTACAATCTTCTAGACTAGTTGATTAATGACACAAAACAATCTCATGCATCGAACAACTTTCTACTTGAGGACATGACAAGGTAATTGAAACGTTTCGATCTCGGTAATTGTACGAGTATAAGTTGCTATCGAATGGATTTACCATGTAAATGGTGTTTCTTTTGAATCCATATTTGCTGGCGCACAATCCGAACCCACCCGACCCGAAAAAATTCATATCCGACCAACTAAGAAAGAAGGCCATGTCTCCAAGATCGTCAACCACTTTTGTCTTCATTGTCTTGACATCAATCCTAAGCGCCTTGATGTCCACGATAACATTTGCATTGCCGTTCATGTATGGATTCCCGGCAAAAGAAGTGTGGAAAAGTAAAAGCTGGCCACATGATTCGACCAGATAACGTCTGATGTCGGCACATCCTCTCAACCGAGATATGTTAGTAAGGTCAACCTTATGAACTAGTTTGACCGTGTAGCTGGGTTGTAGCATAATCTCGAAGAATTGGAATGTCCCTCTTGGTAGTGACCCTACGGCATAGATCTTACCTTGGCATGCAGCAACTCCATCGACACAAACTCCTCCTAGGAATACCGTCCACTCTTTGTCGCCAACCCCACAGAAGACAGCCACAGCCACAACATTGCTATCTCCCCTGCTGCTTAAAGTTCGATCCACACCAAACACCATGACCGTGAATTTGGAACTTGGTGGATGGGGTGGTAAATAGAGCAAGCAGCACCGGTAGACGAAATTTTCACGCTTTTTCCAGGGTGGTAGTGCATCAAAGATGAGAGATTTAGTATCCAATAACACACAATCACATGCCTCCTCGAGATCCATGAGCAACATCCGCCCACAACCGTGGCCGTAAACCTTCATCCCTCTCAACCTATCTTCCAAATCACTCATTGGTCTTGAATGGTGCAGGCCGTTGGCCATGTCCACATATGTGTGTGCTTCTTCTCCTTTATCACCATGGGATAGAATGATCCATGGCCTTCCAACTGGTGCTTCCTGATCCCAGACACCTTCCTCCTCTTCTTTTGCTGCTGCTGCTGCTTCCTGGATTATTAGTTCATCAGACCAATCGAGCTGACGGTCCGAAAAGTGTAACATCTCGTTCCGGTAAAACTCATATTTCGATCGCTAGAAAGTTCGCGATTTAAAATCGAGCGTTTTGACAGTATTTCGGCGAAAATCGGATTATCGATCGATCGGATAAGTATACGTATTAATTAATTAATTATATATATATATATATATATATATATACATATACACACACTGCGTCCATTTAATTCCATTTTCCCAATCTTCTTTTCACTTTCCACCGAGAGGAAACGAGACAGAGCGAACAGGGGAGCTCGGGGAGAAATTGCAAAGCTCAATTCTTGAGCTACAGTGATCCAAAAATCCCGAATTTCTTGAATTCCCGATAAGCTAAATTAGGGTTTCGGAGTATCCGGAAGCCGGATTGAGCCCAAATTTCATATACGAGCTTCCTGCAGTGAGGGGATATTAGGACGGTCTCGGATTTTAATTCGGGGTTCGTTCGTGAAATTGACGTTTTAGTACGAGAAGGTTAAACCGGTGTTTGAACGACCAGAACTGGTGAGGGATTAGCACGGCATACCGGGTTTGTCGTATCACGATAATTATATTGATGCTTAGAATTGATCTAGGTGAACTAGAATGGCATGATTAGGGGTGTATGAGCTTTTGTGCTATATGTTGAACCCTGGATTACTGTATGATATTATTGACTTGCCCTAATCGATATGAACCTTGTTTATGCTGATGATTGTGTATATATTGCAAATTGTGGGCTTGACTGTAAATATGCTTTACGATGGTTCGAGAAGGTGATTAGGTATGATTTTTCATGATTGTTGTATTTGGATGCACAAGTGGGAAAATATATATTCCCTGGTGATATTATGATGTTTTAAGGAGGATGACTTGCACGAGGGTTTATCCCGAGGAAGTGCAACTATACGACTCCTGGTTTACCTATGTTGAGCCAACTATGGTCAGGTCAAGTACATGTGTAAGTAACGAATTATGATTAAGCAAGATGATATATTAAACATGTATAAGGATACCAAATATGAGTGTTGTTGTCTCACGGTCAATTACGTAGTAATTAGGGCTCCCTATGCTATTACTCTATTATGATATGTATGATAGTCACACCTCTCATGTGGTGGTGACTGAAGAATTCTTATGAGATATGACCACACCCAGAGCGGTGTCGGGGTATGACTACACCCATAGTGGTGTGGGGTATGTATGACTACATCCGACGGGATGTGGGGTATGTTTCCCGGGAGAGTTATTAGCATGGGAGTAGCCAGGCGCCTATGAGTAAAACATGATAAGATGCATATGCATAAGTCAAGGTGGTTGAGTCTTTTGCCTATTGGGATATGAGGATGGCTGAGGTCCGATCCTAGTGTTTTGGCTTGATTGTTAGATGTATGGTAGGGGTATGCTCTGTTATGAACTCACGATGCTATGATTATCTCACTCAGCTATGAGCTGACCCTCTTTTATTCTTCTTCTCTGCTTATGCTATGTGTAAGCAGATCATCATCATCATCAGCAGTAGATAGGTGTATAGGTAGGAGCTGAGCAAGAGTTGAAGGCAAGATGAGGTATGGTCTTCAACTACTCTGTGCTTGGACTACTACTCGGGATTTTGGCCAGTGATCCACACCTTTTTGTAAAAATGTTTTGAGAACGTTTTTCATGTGCATACTAGCTTCTGATGTAGTGTGAGATATCCACAGGTGTGGAAAGTTGATGATATGTGTATATTTTTGTAAATATGTAAGTTGTGACGATTATGGCTTGTATCAGTATAGTATGCAGTTGTGTAGTATGAAAGTGTGACTATGGCTAAGAAAAGCCAATGCATATGGTTGTGAGTATATATGTTTGTGATGAATTATTTTGCAGGATAATTGCAAGAACTGTTAGCCCATTACGCGAGTAATTCATGTCGAAATTTTATTTGGGTAAATTTTGATAATTAATGTAACACCCGAGATTATTTCCGCTGCAATTGTATGAACAATATGATTAGGTAATACGTATAGGGTAGGGTGTTACAAAAAGTATTGGAAACTTGGTATCCAAGTACAATTCATTGGAATGCGCGTACCACAGAGGTCCACCGATGATGATGATGAAGCGTATCCTCCTCCCAAAGAGTGGAACTTCCTAGTCGAAAGCGAGTAGAATACATTGTGCCTCCCACAAAACCTCGCGAAATGAATGGTGTTCTCGTATAATCATTGTTCCACTCCTAGCTCCTCGCACGACATGGTCATACATGACGCGGGGCTCAAGAAAACCACTCGACCCTCAACGTCGGTCATTCGTCTCCACACTGTACGATTTTTGTCCAACTTGAGGACGGTGACGGACTTTCCTCGTGGCCCAACCACGATCGAGATCAACTCTCCCTTGTGTGATTCCATGAGATAACCTTGGTTGGTAGGTTTGTTTGTGAAGGCGGAATGTTCCGTGGTGAGCAGTCTCCACTTGTTGCTGCGAGGTTCCAAGACTCTCAACCGTCCTTGTTGGTCAAGGCAGTAGAAAGCTCCATTGTGGAAAACAGGGGAGGAGCCAGAGCATGACCACTTGAAAATCGCCTTTGCCTTGCAAGGAGGATTCGAGATAGAGAACCATCTACAGCGCCGCCGCATTATTCTTCTCATCTTCTTCTTGGAAGTAGTAGTATTGCGGCCTCTTGTCGGAAAATCATGTTTACGGTGTAGGTTTAGATTAGTCGCTGATAGACCGTTAGTTACACATGTTTTCACCCTTGTTCTTACACCGTTTGAGATGTGGATTCTCGTGTTTTAGACCGATTTCATGCTAGGTTGTGCTTCTTTGTGATATTTCAGGTCCTGGCAAGTGAATGAAGGTTTAGGAGCGAGTTCGGGGTCGATTGGGCGAAGATCGGGCGCGAGGCAAGTCACAAAGGAAATCGCACGGGCACACCCACAAACCACACGGCCATGCAAGTGACCAGTTTGGCCGTGTGGGATTGTGCGAGAGCAAACACGGGCAGAGCAAAAAATCCACACGGCCGTGCAGCTCAGCTTCACGGCCGTGCAAGGTGAGCTGCACGGCCGTGCGACCCTGGCCGTGTAAGAAGCCTGGAATTCAACTAAGTGATACGCTGCGTTTTGACTTGCACGGGCGACTGGGTGAGCCACACGGCCGTGCGGCCTGCCCGTGCGAGTCGGGATTTTCTGCTTTTAAGCAGATTTTCAGCCAAAGGAAAGGGGAGAGCTGGGTTTTGGATCCCAAACACCCAAGGGACGAACCAAAGAGAGAGAGAGCGATTTGAGGGCATTCTTGGAGTGGAATTGGAGGATTTCTTCGCCTTGGAAGCTCGAGGAACAAGCCCGGACTTGAAGACTGATCATCTGAAGATTCTTACTGCAGTCTCTTTCTTCTCTATGGAGTAACTTCCCTTCACTTAGGTTTGGAGGAACCCTAGCTATGTTTGTTTGATTGGATGATTGTATGAGTCCTCTGACTTGATAATCTTGAGTTCATATTCAATCTATGCATGTTTTCATGATTCAATTCTGCTTTAGTCGAGATTATTGATTCTGCTTTGATCCTATGAGAGGGAATACCTGATTAGGTCAATAGAGCACCATAGATTGATAGTAGTGGATTGATTGCTTTAGTCGAGGGTTGATTCATTGCTTTGTATCGATTGAGAACCTCTTTCGATAGAGGGAGTCTAGTTCAGAACGCCTTGATCAGTTGTTCTAGAGAAGGATACGTCCCTCTAGGCAATTGACTCAAGAGGGCCTTGTTCCTTTAGTCGAGACTCAAGGTCTAGTCAAGGATTCTCCGCATTGTGAATGAAAGTGAAACAAGTTAGAAATCATCAATCATTAGTCTGGCTAGTGGCTAGGGGGAATCATACCTAAGTGAGTTCCCAACCTGTAATTATATTAACTTTAACTGTAGTTTGCTAGAGTAGTTTTAGTTCTTTCATCTTAATCTGGTTTGCTAAATAATAAACTGAAGCTGAGTAATAGTAACTCTAGAGACCCGTGGATTCGATATTTATCACTTGAGCCACTATACTGCAGTCCCTTCCATTGGTTACACTTGGCCATTGTTAGGTGTTGTGTCATAGCGAGTCAAGTTTTTGGCGCCGTTGCCGGGGACGGCTAGGTTGTTGAAGAAAAGTGATTTCTGTTAATTTAGCTTTTTTTTTTTTCCTTTGTTTGCTTTGTCCCACTTGTGCCTTCACGGGTTTGCTTGCTTGAGTGTGTGCAGGTAGTGCATGACCCGTAGCCAGTCAGGAGTTTTACTGCCGTTGAATCCAGAGATTGATCGCACCTGTCGCCAGCTCTGGAGACAACAGCGAGCTAGACTGGCTACGGAAGAGCGCATAGACGGCCACCTGAGTAGCGATTCTGAAGAAGAGCACGAGATGGATGGAGACTACAATCAACACCAGGGGAATCCGCAGCAGGTTCCCCCGGTGAATCAGGTCCTGGGGAACAACCCCATACCCCAGGATCATGGGGTTCAACATCCACCGCAGCCGGGTCCCAACTTGGAGTACTACTACACTCCTCGGATTGCTGACATCCGCCCGGTCATCCTCTACCCGCCTATTCCAGCAAATAACTTCGAGATCAAGCCATGCTGGATTCAGCTCATTACATCCTCTATCCAGTTCCATGGCTTGAAGGATGAGGAGGCCAGGGTGCATCTTTCCCGTTTTCTGCAGCTGACGAACGGGTTCAAGCTTAATGGTGTCCCGGATGATGCAATCCGCCTTCATCTCTTCCCCCATTCTCTGGCGGGGAATGTTAAGAGGTGGTTGGAGACCCAGCCCCCATTGTCCATCACCTCTTGGGACGATCTGGCTGACAAATTCGTGCACAGGTACTATCCGGCATCGAAGACTACCGAGATACAGCGGGAGATCACTCACTTCCGCCAAGAGCCAGATGAGTCACTTCGTGATGCATGGGAGTGGTACATGGGATATTTCTGGCAGTGTCCCCATCATGGCTTTAGTGATGTATTCACAGTGGGGAACTTCTACAGTGCTCTCTCTCTAGACAGCCAGAGGGTGATTGAGTCTCTATGCCCAGGAGGGGATGTTCTTACTAAGACTCCACCAGAACTGAACCAGATGATTAATACTTTGGCTGCCAGAGATCATTCCTGGGGTCAGGGTAGCCGAGGCAGACAGTCCCGGGACCGTGGTGTGCACGCCATGGAGACCTGATCCGGGCTCGAGCAGCAGGTAGCTGAGCTAGTGCAGACATTGAAGCAGCCCAACAGTCTTATTCCGGGCAGAGGTTTGGCTACACCTCTAGTAGCTCAATGTCAGTGGTGTGAGAGCTCCAATCACCTAGTGGAGGACTGCCAAGCTATGAGGGAGTCTACCACTCCCCAAGAGCAGTTGGACTTCATCGCCAATGCTCGGCGCCTCGACCCGTACAGCAGCACATATAATGAGGGGTGGCGCCAGCATCCCAACTTCGCCTGGAGCAGCAACACCACTAAACCACCTGGTTTCCCAGCACCAGCCGGTGGTTTTCAGCAGAGGCAGCCCTTCCAGGCTCGACAGGGGCCAGCCCCACAGCAGCAGCCCTACCAGCCTAGGCAGGGGCAACCATTCCAGCAGCCCCAGCGCCAGTTCGTCGAGCCAGCAGCAGCTCCGGCCCCAGATGACCGGATGACAAAGCTGGAAAATATTCTAGCTTCATTCATGACTAGCACTCAGGCTGCTATCACATCACTGGAGGCAGGTCAGTGGAACCAGGGTGCCATTTTGCAAGATCTGCAGACGCAGGTGGGCATCTTGGCCCGCCAAAACACTACCAGGGCACCGGGGACTCTGCCTGCCACCACTATCCCGAATCCTCGGGATCCTCACCAGCTCCAGCAGCTGGATGCCATTTTTACTAGGAGCGGTAAGACCATATCTGTTGATCCTGTCCCGGCCAGACAGGAGGAACCACTACCTGCTTCAGCACTTCCAGCCGACGATGCAGAAGTGCGGGTGGAGAAGGAAGCCCCTGCTCCCAGGCCATAACCAGTGGTTAAGGAGCATGTGCCCCAACTTCCCTTCCCCACTCGCCTACACAAAGACAAGCTGGAGACTGAGTTTGCCAAGTTCATGGCAATGTTGAAGCAGCTCAACATCAACATACCGTTCGTGGAGGCACTGTCGAAGATGCCCAAGTATGCCAAGTTCATGAAAGACCTCCTCACCGACAAGAAGAAACTTGGGGATCTTTCGACAGTGATGCTCAGTGAGGAGTGTTCTGCTATCCTGCAGAACAAGCTGCCCGAGAAGCGAAAAGACCCAGGGAGTTTTACTATCCCTCTTACAATTGGCAGCATGCATGTAGGCAAGTCCTTGGCGGACCTAGGCGCTAGCATAAATGTCATGCCATATAAGTTGTATAAAAAGCTAGACCTAGGTGAACTTAGCCCTACTAAGATGAGCATTCAGCTGGCTGATCGTTCCATTGTGCATCCTAGGGGGATCATTGAGGATCTGCTTGTCAGTGTCGGTGCATTCACATATCCTGTTGATTTTGTTATTCTTTATATACATGCGGATGTGGATGTGCCTTTGATTCTGGGTAGACCATTTCTTGCCACCGCCAAGGCACTTATTGATGTGCATGATGGTAAACTGATCCTGCGTGCTGGGAATGAACATGCTACTTTTTCTATGACTAAATTTGATCACTGTGCTATGATTGCTGTCACGCATGTACATGCCATTTCTGATAAGGTACACGAGCCTGTCGTGTATCCTTCTGCACCTCTCATTTTGGAGGACCCTCCTATCATTCCTTCGCCGCCACTCCATCCAGCCTCGCCTCCGAACAAAAAGATCAAGGAGGAGTGGCGGCCGAAGCAGCAGGTTGCTAAGCCTGCACGGAAGAAGAGTGGAGACCACTATGAGCTGATCCCACCTCCTGCATCACGACCACCCTGGCCGTCCGGGTACTCACTCGCCTGCATCTTGCCGGATGGCCAGGTCGAGCTGACCGATGATGGTGGTCACATCCGTCGGGTGCATGGCCAGAACCTCAAGCTGTACCTCAAGAGCGACGTGGATCCGCTCTTGGAGGCACCTGTTCCTGCACCTCCCTGAGTATCCACCATGGGCGTCCAGCTAAAAGACGGTAAAGAAGCGCTTGTGGGGAGGCAACCCCACCACGGTTTGACTTTCTTTCTTGTGTTTTGAGTCGGCTTGTAAACCAGTTTGGTTTTGGTTTGTTTTCTTTTGTTTTGGATGATGTCTTATTGGGCTGACATTGGACCTAACATATTCTGCTTGAGCTCTTTGGGTTTCCTTTGGCTGTGCTTGTCTTGACTGTTCTCTATCCAGTCTGCTTCACTCCAACTGGTCCGCTTCCAGTCTCCTGCAGTCCGTGCATACCGGTAACATCGTTCCCCTTTCCCTTCCCTCTTCTCCATTGAGGGCAATGTCGATCTTAAGTGTGGGGGGGTGTTTATCTTTTGACTGCATTAGATATGTTTGTGTGCTTGGAGCCTAGTCCACTGTCCAAATTTTTAAATTTGAGGGCTCCAAGTACGTGTTTCCATGCAATTGCCTGCTCAGTATGCTTTGAATTGACAGTCTTTATAGTAATATGCAACCTAGGGAGGTAGTGTAGCACTATGGAGGATGTTGATGCATTTAAGAAGTCTCATTTCTTCTTCATATTGTGTTGGTTAATTGAGTGAATTAGTGATCTTAGGACCCTTGAATTGTGTGGTGTTGTGGATTCTCTACCTGTCATGGACTCTTGTATCATGTCTTGAAAATAACAGGTGCTCGAAAATGTGCTTCAAAATAACGTCTCCCGTGCGAATAGGGCGAAAGTGTGTAAGGGGAGACGGGAATCCGTTCCCAATTTCCACCTACTACCTCCAGCCCCCTTACATGTCTTTCCCCCGCACGAGGCTCGAGACATCCGCTCCTGGCATGGCCGGTAAGAGCAGGTTGGGACCCTTGAAAAAAAAAGGAAAAATAACAGAAAACAAGCAAAACAGAAAGAAAAGGGGTTCCAACCATCTTCAAGAAGAAAATAAGCACCTTGAAAAATGTGAGTCCATGATCCTTTGTTTTTGAGAATCTCTTCATCCTCAATTCATTTGTCCTCTGTTCATTGTTTGCCATGATGCCGACTCGATACTAGTGCTCTCGCCGAAGGAGCTATGAGATGACTTGTGCGTCGGTTGACCTCGTAAGCTGCTAAATGATCTAGGAAGTCCTCTGCCTACGATCTAGGTTGTTTGTTGCTATAGAGGTCTGGAGAGTTGCATTGGTTTGAGTTAGGTTTGCTTGGGGACAAGCAAACGGTTAAGTGTGGGGGAGTTTGATAGACCGCTAGTTACACATGTTTTCACCCCTGTTCTTACACCGTTTGAGATGTGGTTTCTCGTGTTTTAGACCGATTTCACGCTAGGTTGTGCTTGTTTGTGATATTTCAGGTCCTGGCAAGTGAATGAAGGTTTAGGAGCGAGTTCGGGGCCGATTGGGCGAAGATTGGGCGCGAGGAAAGTCACAAAGGAAGTCGCACGGGCACACCCACAAACCACACGGCCGTGCAAGTGACCAGTTTGGCCGTGTGGGATTGTGCGAGAGCAAACACGGGCAGAGCAGAAAAT
The DNA here is from genome assembly GCA_964030455.1 of Linum trigynum. NCBI lineage: Eukaryota > Viridiplantae > Streptophyta > Magnoliopsida > Malpighiales > Linaceae > Linum > Linum trigynum. The sequence goes on from OZ034814.1 coordinate 13,133,864, forward strand.
CGACACGGCCTTGCAAGGTGAGCTGCACGGCCGTGCGACCCTGGCCGTGTAAGAAGCCTGGAATTCAACTAAGTGATACGCTGCGTTTTGACTCGCACGGCGACTGGGTGAGCCACACGGCCGTGCGGCCTGCCCGTGCGAGTCGGGATTTTCTGCTTTTAAGTAGATTTTCAGCCAAAGGAAAGGGGAGAGCTGGGTTTTGGATCCCAAACACCCAAGGGACGAACCAAAGAGAGAGAGAGAGAGCGATTTGAGGGCATTCTTGGAGTGGAATTGGAGGATTTCTTCGCCTTGGAAGCTCGAGGAACAAGCCCGGACTTGAAGACTGATCATCTGAAGATTCTTACTGCAGTCTCTTTCTTCTCTGTGGAGTAACTTCCCTTCACTTAGGTTTGGAGGAACCCTAGCTATGTTTGTTTGATTGGATGATTGTATGAGTACTCTGACTTGATAATCTTGAGTTCATATTCAATCTATGCATGTTTTCATGATTCAATTCTGCTTTAGTCGAGATTATTGATTCTGCTTTGATCCTATGAGATGGAATACCTTATTAGGTCAATAGAGCACCATAGATTGATAGTAGTGGATCGATTGCTTTAGTCGAGGGTTGATTCACTGCTTTGTATCGATTGAGAACCTCTTTCGATAGAGGGAGTCTAGTTCAGAACGCCTTGATCAGTTGTTCTAGAGAAGGATACGTCCCTCTAGGCAATTGACTCAAGAGGGCCTTGTTCCTTTAGTCGAGACTCAAGGTCTAGTCAAGGATTCTCCGCATTGTGAATGAAAGTGAAACAAGTTAGAAATCATCAATCGTTAGTCTGGCTAGTGGCTAGGGGGAATCATACCTAAGTGAGTTCCCAACCGGTAATTAGATTAACTTTAACTGTAGTTTGCTAGAGTAGTTTTAGTTCTTTCATCTTAATCTGGTTTGCTAAATAATAAACTGAAGCTGAGTAATAGTAACTCTAGAGACCCGTGGATTCGATATTTATCACTTGAGCCACTACACTGCAGTCCCTTCCATTGGTTACACTTGGCCATTGTTAGGTGTTGTGTCATAGCGAGTCAGTCGCCCTATTCGCGAGCTTCTCGCACGTCCAAGCACTCTCCCCTCTTGGGAGGATGGCGATGTTGCCATTGTAGATTTCGTGCTGAACGCATGTATCCATCATACTGAAAACCACACAGTCCGGACGTGTAGGAGGAGCGGAAAAGCTCAGTCGATTGTAACTGCAGGATAGGTTGGGCAAGTCGATGGTGTTTCCTGTGGAGGGATGGAAGAAGAATAGGCGATCGATTCGCGACAACAGCAACCAGCCGTAGTTGGAACAGTGAATTCGGGTGTCGTCCAGCTCCGGCGGGGCATCCACCAAGTACCATTCTTTGGAGATGGAAGAGTAGAGTTGATAGGTGGAGGATGAATCATCATCGTCGCTCTTGCAAAACCGCACCAGGAAAGGGTATTTCGGACAAGCACCGGCTGCCCTCGCCCTCGTCGCCATCTTTTTGCTAAAGATTGCTTTGCTCCCAACAACAGCTCCCTAGCCTTTGCGCTTCTTGTATTCGTCTTCTCTCCCTTTTGTAATTAATGGTCAATATATAAAGAGAAGAGAAGAGAAGAGAAGAGAAAGGCGGTTCTCCTTTTCTCTTCTCTAATAGGAATCCTTATTCACATGGAAAAAAAAAGAGGTATAGGGTTATTCATTATTACAAAAATATTTTCTGCAGGTTCCTTGTTGATCAAATTGGTGTTGTTGTTATCGCAAGTAACCAAAATTCTCGGGTTATTGTTGCATAGTGGACGGAAGAATTGAAATGGCCTGAAATTGTGCGGCTCCGATTTCACATTTTTTGCTCCCGGCAGGCGGCACCACCTCTTCCCGCTGGTAGCTCTAGAACAGCGCTTCAATGGAGGTGGTGAAGTTCACTTGGAAATCAAACAAAATAGAAACAATACCCGCGGCTACGCGGCAGGCACTAAGTAGTAGTATGATTTATAGACAGAAAATGATCTGCATATGGAAGAACCATTGAACAGTCGCTTTCCATAACTTGGCTGAACAAAATTGATATTCTTGCATGTAGAATCTAAGCAAACTCCATTTAGCGGACTGAAGCAAAATATATGTTATCGAATACCAATAGCGCAATCTAAGAAAATACAATATATAAATAAATGTCACGACATCATGTGAGGCATCGTCTTAATTGGTCTCATTTCCGAAGGCGAGTGGTGATGACTTCAAAGTTCAAACACTGAATTGCCAATCTTTGCCTGATATAAAGCATCGTCCACTGACGTATACTTGACGTTCCAACTACTACAACACATTACTTTTTGTTATTGATGGGCAGATCTTCAGAATCATTAGGGGTTTTCTTCTTGTTCTTGACCGTTTAACTTCTCAGTCTTCACTTTTGCATGGGGTTGACTGAGGGTGGGGAAAGTGTGGAAAAAAGTGATGCAATCAGTCCACATGCAACTCCAATGAAGGTTAGTGCGGGCAATAGTGAAAAAGGGATTTACAGGTTGACGGGCGACATAAAAGGTGAGGATGGTTTTAGCCAGTGCTGCAGCAAGCGATGGTTTCTGATGGAAGCAGAGACTATCGTATTTAAGTTAATTAGTGCATGAAATAAGAGCACAGTGACAACAAAAGGAAGGCACGAAACATACCATGGCAGAAGTTGGTGCGACTCTATACTGGTAGAGTCAACAGTTTTCTGCCTTTTCTTGGTATTAATGGTGTACTTGCAAAGTTGATCCCAGCTCGTGGAGAATTCAAACTGCATAAAAGTAGAGGCTCAGAATTCACCATAACAAAGGCATGGCTGACAAATGAATCACCATCGACTGAGTCAAATGCAGGTGAGGAAGGAACACAGGTGATGTCACAATTATACTATTTATTGAAGCTTCTAAGCACAACTTATGATGAACTAAATTCAAACTGTGATTAACCAAGTGAAGCACAAAAGAGGAAAATGACAAACTACACAACACCAGCAAAATCTTTTTGCAGCTTCCGTGGATTGGATTGGCAACAGGGTTACCCTCCAAATGTGAAAGGTTGGTAAAAAGAATAATTAGCAATCAAACGAATCCATCAAAGGAGTTTGCATCAGTAACTTATAATGAAGCCATTTAAGGGCAATGAAGTTGCTGTAATAATTATGGTAAGAGAATAAAATTTTCAGGAGATGGAAGTCACATAAACTGGTAATTAGAAAGTATTAAATACCTTCATCCATGGTTCACATGTCCATCCTTCCTATTTACATTGCAGCATAGGAGTTCTATTACCGGGCAAAATATCAATTTTATGCAAATAAGTCAGCAGGCAGGAAGGTTATTTTGCATTGTTCTTTATTTTGATAAATTCAGGCAGGAATTTTTTAAACAAATGGACCTCTTAGCTGGGTTTGATAAACTTCCTATAAGCTCTGGAAAGTATGAGGAGCAAGAACAGGTTTGAAGGCAAGCATGATAATCAAGGAATGATGAGAGACATGAACACAAGTCATATACTTATCCCACGAATCATAATGAAAGACATGAACACAAGTCATTTACCCTGTTTACATGTCATATGAGTTTATGTTTGCAACTCGTTACTTTGTACATGAAAATGCACCAAATGAAGTCCCATATGACCCTAAATAAAAAGAAATCAGAGAAGTGGTAACTCAGTACAGTTATCATTCAAAAGGTTCTCGCATTAATGAGCTTGAGAGAAAGAGGAAGGATTGGCAGCAATAACCTGCTTAGGCTTGCTGAATAGAGTTTCAACAAAGACATGTGGCAGACATGAAGTGTAAATAAACAAAGAACATGAGGGAAATGTACCACACCAAATGGAGGGATTGATATTGGTGAATGTCAAAACCACTACTGCGGCTCCATCCATTTGAATGAGTTCAGGAAGAGCCAGCTTCTCTGCAAACTCCGCCCATAACGTGATTGAGAGTGAGGCTTTTCTGCGACCAGCATACAGTACATCATGTAACGGCACACGTACAACAGAGATAAGCGTCAGAAACAGAAACACAATCAATTTAAAGAGAGGTTCTAAAAATTTGAGCAACGAAGAGATTGGACAATCCTTTCAAGTAATTAGGTAAGCTAAGTATACTAAAGGTCGGCGAAATGTATCAAGGGAGCCTTTGATTCAATGAAATGTACCAAGGGCAAACAACTAATCACAGGGAATCAATCAGTGGAAACATCAACGTACCTGTTTCGGTCTTTCCTGTCCAACACGAACTGAAGGTCCGCGACCAACTGAGGCCACAACAGATCCAGTGAAGCGGAATTTAAGCGTCGGGCACGGTGAATGTCGACCTCTATTTTCTGCAGCAAGCACCGCTGCTCCTTGATTTTTTTTACCATTCTCATTGTTCCACCGGGAGAAGCAGAGCTCCATGGGAGGGCGGTGATGGCGTTGTCTTCGTCGTTCGGAAGGAAAGAGATTAGGGAAAATCACAAACGCCAAAAGAAGAAACTCAGCAAAGAAGAAGTACCTAGAGGAAAAGAGGAATCCGGAGATAGATTTGTTAAAGAAAAATTGCGGGCGGGTGAGAGGTCTCCTTCATCGGGTTTTCTCTTAATCTTTTCTCCTTTTTCGAGAGACAAAGAGAGGTGGGAGGTTTTTTGTTCTCCTATTCTTCCTTCTTCCATCCTCTTCTTCGTCCAGGCCGATCTAGAAAAGCATGGGCGGTGAAGTGTTTGAGCAGGTTTGCAGAGTTCGCTATATCGAGAAGCAAAGCCTAGAGTGGTGATGGGAGGAGAGAAGATTAAAGGGGTGGCGTGCGATGCCGATTTTGGACTGAGATTGTGAAAGGATGGGGGATACAGAAAAGCATGGTCGTCTGTAAAATTGATGAGACGTTAGCAGAGGTAATGGCCGATGGATGAAAAGGGATATGGGAAGCTCGGGCCGGCAACGGCCAACGGGGAGGTTGCGGGAGCAACTCCATAGGGATTATGACACTAAACGCCAAATAATGAAACAGTAACATACAACTTGGGCCAATAAAGAGTACCCACATTTCATGTATAGAATTAATTAATACCCGTGTGGTGGGCAGTTTAGGTGATGATAAATTGAAATCGTGGTATTATTTAGGGTTGTCAGTTCAGGTCGGGTTCGATTATTTGAACCGAAACTCAAAAACCCGAAACTGAAAACCACTGAAAATCGAACCTGAACCCGATAAGGACTTGCAGGTTCCGGTTACCCGAAACACGAAAATTCCACGAAAATTCCTTATCGGGTTCGATTAAATCAAAACCGAAACCCGGAAACCCGAACGCCTAAGAATACGGGCTGAGTTCTATACATTGGAGGTTTTCAGTCGGAATCCGAAAACCCGATAATCAAAACCGAACCCGAAACCGAAAAATCCAAAAACCAAAACAAACCCAGACCTGAAAAACCGAATATGCATATAATCAAGTCGGTTCGGATAATCTCGAATGGACACCCCCTAGTATTATTGCTTTCTATGTTGAGCTCCATAGTTAATTAGCATGTTGTGCTATTAACATACATCTTTTTGCCATTGAGTTCCACATTTTGAAGACGAAATGTATTTTCATGTTGAAAAGCAAATGCATGTTCAGAAAGCGCTAATTGGCAATCAGTTTTCATGTCTTATGAAAGACAAACAATTGTTGTAGCACCCAAACTGTACATAAAACACTACAGATTATTGAAGCAAAACATGATGTATGGATCTCTCTCCTGCTTTTTGTTAAAATGTTGTAAAATGTAAACATCAACGTTGCCCTATTGCACTTGACAACTAATGTAATGCAAAGGTTTTGCATCGATGATGTCCTAAGAGGCTAAGACGAACAAATGCTTATTGGCTGGAAATGTAGCATCTTCAAAAGGTTTGGTGTCCTCAGATGAGATGAATGATGTCCTAGTAATAAAGAGACTTTGTATGGAACATAAAATTGGGTACAAATAAAGCTATTAATATTATCAAGGCATCAGCATCTGCCAACCCAGCTTTGATTTTAGAAACCTCCTTATCATCCTACTCTGCAATTCAATAATACAAATCAAGTAAGTCACCATTGCAGTTATCTCTGGAACTCTAGGAAAGCAGGAAAGTAGTAGTTCTATTTCCATAAAATTACAAAATGCTAAGAAAAAAGAGAAATTACAAATTAAATGCATAATGTTGAATGTTGCTAGACATAAATACTAAGGCTCATCTTCTACAGAACATAAAGTTATTAGCATTCCTCCTTCTGACTGAAACTGTAGGAGAGGACCTTCAGCATAGTGACCTAGAAATCTCACCAAATTTTTATGTTGTAGTCCAAATAAGATGCTCAAAGTCCTGCCTAAAACTCAGCTTCGTACCTGCAAACAGGCAAAACATGACCAGTGAGCATAAATCGGAACCTCTAAGCAGCTAAATAAGGATCAAGGATATGGCATCCGCACTCTGCAACAAACTGTAGCTAACAACAGAAAGTGGACTCGTTGGCCAAAGAATCGAACCTCTGAGCAGCTAAATCAACATTGATAAAATGACTGGACTGGGCATTATCAATGAGAGAAAGAAAACTCAAGCTGAAATGGAAAAGAGAACAGAAAGACAAATCCAAACATCACTGTTATTGTGATGCACTCGTCAAGGCAACCTTTAAACCTTATCAAACTCTCCCTCTCCAAGCACTCAAACCTGAAACTAATTTTAATTATATTTGAAAACATTAAGCAAACCTTTTAAACTAAGGAAGAAGATGAGAAGCAGAATTCCCACAGCGAGTTCTGGATGAAGAGTGATCATACATAAATGTCGTATGTATCAAGTTCAGTAGTTCACCTTGCGAACTTCGTTAACCAATATTCCAGTTCAGCAATGGCTTCCTGAAATCCTGAATAGATGAAAAAAGCAATTCAGGACTGGAAAACAGTTCAGTAATGGCTCCTGGAAAAGCTTTGCATCCAATTTTAGTGGATGAAGTAAGCAGGAACATGTGTGCAACTAACCCATTCCATAACTCAACTCACCCTCTGAAAAGATAACATTGTTCTTCAAGTTGTGAACTTCTCAACAGCCCAACAGACCTACATATCTGCCTTTTCCAATGTGTAGATTAGATATGAACGGTTAGCAATCAAGATTAAGCTAAATCCATGGCTTATAAAATTCAAAGAAACTTCGAGAAACAAAATGAAAATCATTCTACCTATCAAAAAAGGTAATCGAAGTGTTGGATAGCAGCAAGCATAACAGCAGCAACAGCTAGCAGACAACAACAGCAGAATTACAGCCCAACAGTAGCAGGGAAAGAAAACGAAGATTGTGAAAACAATAAGAAAATAGATCCATTAACAGCTGACATTCGTTGCACCGATTGACCTACTCTTTAATCAATCATCTTCATCTCCCAGACTTTATCTTCAAAACTGCCCTTTATCGCATCCACTCAAGGCTAAACTCATGGCCAAGTCAACATCTAAAATAAATTGAACCAAGACAACAGAAAGAGCATTGTAAGTGTTTCTAATCACTCCACCATAAATAGAACCTAAATCTTACTATGGTTAAGATTGAGAGTTCAAAGTTCGGTGGAAAACTAAAACCTCCAATGAAGAATTAATCATTGAGTAACTTACAACAAAAAGGAGGCCCTCGCGATCCGATGCTTCTGAGCAGGCATCTCCGCTGAGGAACGTAATCCATCTTCTCTTTTGACACTCTCCATGTATGGAGGAGGTGCAATTTCAGGACGGGAGATTTGTCCGTCCATGTGAGTTTCGGAAAGACGTTTTGATTCATAGGAGCAAGCTAGGCAGAAGAGGTGAGGATGGAAGAGGATCAGCTGAAGAAAGAAGAGGAGTCGAAGATGAATTCAAGAGGAGAGGGGGTGAAGTAAGTCGCTCTTCCACTAAGCAAAGGGAGCAAGGCAAGGGACGTACAATGAATGGGAGGGGGCGTGTTGAACAGGAGTGGGCTGGTACTGGTAGTGATAGAGCGGCGTTTACTGGAAAGGGCCGATTGGCAGATCGGCATGGTGAAAGGATGAAAGGACAAAGAGTGACCCGCTACTGCAGATTTCCCGGAATGGCGGACTGGGGTAGGGGTACGGAAGGGCCAGCTGCTACTTCAGTCGCAAAAGGAGTCGAGAGGGCGGTGATTCGGTCAAGGCGAGTCGAAATTGAGTGGCGACAGTGCGGGAGGAATCTGCTACTCCGCTGCGGGGGCTGGTTGCGCGAAGACCCAAGACCCCTATTTCACAAACACACATAAAATGACATAGTAATTGAGTAGGGGAGCTTTGGCCGTCCATGTGAGCTTGGAGAGGACGACGTGATTCATTGGAGCGGGTTAGGGAGAAGAGGTTATGCAAGAACAGAAGAAACAGAGGAAACAGGAAGCGAAGATGAGGCGAAGACGAACCGAGTAGAAATAGGATGGACCAATTCGCTTTTCCACTAATGAAAGAGTAGCAGGGAGAGGAAGGACATCGATTTGCCAGTGTCGTGTTGATCAGAGCGGAGTGATTTATGAGTGGTAGACCGGCGATCCGGGAAAACAGCATGGTGAAGTGACGGCAGGACAAAAAGAACACTATTCTTTACAGGTCTTGCGGTAAGGGCGAATTGGACCATGCGTACGGGAGGCGTGACTGCTGATATAACCGGGAAGCGGCGGAACTGGCTTGTGGCTTCTGACCTAACGCAGTCGGAGCGTTCCCGATCGCTGCGACCAGCTTCCATACGGAGAACATAACAGAAAACCCCCCCTTTTCGCTAGGAGACAAATAGTGAAACAGTAGTAAAAGGTTGAGGGTAATAAAGCGTACCCACTTTTTATATTTTAAAGAATTAATGGATTGGAGCTAGGGATGACAATGGGTTAGGTCGGGGGCAGATAGTGCATATCTGTTACCATATTCAATGTAGTTCGGGTTTAACCCATATCCGTACCCACACGAGAAACGGGTAGAAAATCAAAACCATACCCATACTTGTTCGGGTTTCGAGTATCCACGGTTATCCATGAATAATAATTTATCCTTATAATTTCAACCAATATGTTAATATTCACACGTATACTCACATTACGTAAGAGAAAAAGTATGACAATAATCGGATTCGGGTGGATATCCACGGTTACAGATATTTTTTTCATCCCTAATTGGAGCTGTCACTCACAAGGGCTTGAAGTTTGCACAGGTCTGAAGACAAGAATACCATGTGCTTAACAAATGGGGGTCACCGGGAATCGAACACAAGACCTTTCGGTCACAGAAGGCTCTGATACCATGTCAAGAACCAGTTGCTCCCAATAACTCGAGTTGTTGGGAGAGGTTCAATCGTGCATCATATACCACAACACTAACACAAACCACCCAGTAGTTCGATTGACAGGTCGTCCAAGATCCAACCCAATTAATCAATTGGCAATCAAACAAAAACCCTAGATAGAGAATGAACGGGGAACTAATCAAGATGGGATTGAGGAATGATTTTTAGTGAGAGCAGAGTGCCAAACGGTGCGAGAAGATGCCTTTTGGTGGGGGTGGAGTCCGAATCGCCGCCGGAGGGGCTCAAGATAGGGTGAGTAACCTTAGGGTGAGTAACAATGAGTAACTAAACCTGGACCCTTCTTTTAAGTGGCTGCAGATCTAAGGGTAAAGAATTAAAGGAATTTATTTTCCCTAGTTTTCTTAATTAGATCATATCTTCTTCATTCTAACTCGGATTTCAATTTTTTCGCATAGATGGAACGAGTTCATTGTGCTCTACAAAATGATATCCATTTTCAATATTTTTTTAGAAAAAAAAATTTCATTCCTCTCGTTACCAACTCCATACCATATGGTATCTCCTTCGTTGTTTAGTCATTTTCGGAAATTTTAGCACAAAAGGAACGATTTAATCATATGATCTATTGGATTTCAAAATTTTATGGGGAAAATTTCCATCTCTCTCGTTACCAACTCCATACCATACTATACCACCCTGGTATGAGGTGGTATTTTTCATACCATATGGTATGCTGTTATTTAATACCAGTCAATACCATATGGTATTAACTGGTAATGACTGGCAAATTTTTTTTGTTCAAAAAAATATCAAAGTGGATATTATTTTGAATCGTTACCAACTTCATACCATACTATACCACCCTGGTATGAGGTGGTATTTTTCATACCATATGGTATGCTGTTATTTAATACCAGTCAATACCATATGGTATTGACTATACCATATGATATTGACTGGTAATAACTGGCAAATTTTTTTTTTTTGTTCCAAAAAATATCAAAGTGGATATCATTTTGAAGAGCACAATTAATCTGATCTAACTGTGCAAAAAAAAATCCGAGTTAAAACAAGTGAGAAATCGTCCGTTAAAGATTAAGAGATAGAAAATTAATGATTTTTCCAGGAGAGAAAAGGAGACGCTGATGTGGCAGATTCTTATTGGGTTATGCATGGGTTTACTCACCACAAGATTACTCACCAGATCTGCTCCCCGCAGGAGGGTACTCTAGTCGCCCCCGCTATCCTTCCCCGCACAAAGCAGCTGTTTCAACCTTTAGATTATAATAATAACATTTATAATTTTAAATAAATCAACACGCGTCAGTTATTCATTGGGGCGGTGCACAACCCACGTGGTGCACCGGGTGCAATGAAGAAATTCTCGTGTACGTAGTGTGTGTTTGCCGTTTGGCCTGGTTTTAAGTGATTTTCTGTTTATATATTCAAGTCGAGTTTTGATTTTTTTGGTTAATTGTTGGCTCAGAAGTTTAAATTCAGTGTGTAGTCATTCCGTCCATGAAGAATGTTAAACTTAACATCACCGGCAATGATGCTGACTAACAAAATCTATCTAAAGAATATATAATAGGCTTTCCGAAAAAACGCTTCAGGGATTCAAATTTCCCCCCTCCTCATGCGTCCACGTCATCACCTATTTTCCTCCAATCACTTTAATGGCACGGGCATTAAAACTAGGGCTGGGAAAATAGACCAGACCGTTAGAAAAACCGTGGTCCAAACTGTACCGCACAGTTTGGTCAGGACCGTAGACCGTTAAGTATGGTCTGGTCTGGTCCATGGTCTGTATTATTTTATGTTTTGATCTCTTGATCTGGTCTGGTCTAGATCGCGGTTTACCGGACCAAACCGTGGACCCAACTGACTTGCCAATACGTGTTAACAGCCCATTCGATCACTCTCCCAACTCCCAAAACGACACCCAAGTCTCAACCTTAGTTTTGTGAATCTCGTCCCTCCTTCATTCACAACCACATTTAACGAGAGAGTAGAGATAATCTTGTCTCCATATGATATTATGTTAATGTTTATGACAATATGGTCCAAGTTGGGATGCTTTTACTTTGTATCTTTGTTATGTACTAAGATTTAGAGTATCAAAATTATTCGTGCATGTTAGGATTAATGTTTTAAGGCAAATAACAATATTTTTTCTTTGTTATTGGTTCAATTTTTTGTGTGATTGACTAAGCAAATTATTCATTTTTCGTTGAGTGTGGTCTATCTGGACCAGACCAGACCGAACCAGACCTCATAGGCGTGGTCTAGACTGGACCGTATAGTATGTGGTCTGGTCTGTGGTCTATACTTTAGCCTCTCGGTCTAGACCATAGACCGTATATATGGTCTGGTCTGGACCAGACCGCACCGTTTCCCAGCCCTAATTAAAACCGTAAAAAATGATTGCCTTTCCTTTAGTTAACCTTTCTTTCTCTGTTGTTTCTTTTCAATCTCGATTGCTTGCTTCTCCAAAAAGCCAGAATAGTATCCTCCATGGTCTGCTTCTTCGGCCTCAAATCCTCCTGCGTACCACCTTTCTGATCAATACCCACCAATGATGTCCCTTTCTTCTGTGGTTGATCGGGAAGGGAACGGGTCAGGCGGTCTTTCTCAATTCCGTCGTTGCTCGGGAAAGGAAACGACGCGGCCTAACTGTCGGCGACTCGGCGGCTACGCCATGAGAAGTCAATAGTCTCCTCGGTAAGCCCTCAATATCTTCGTAATTATTCTTGAATCCCTGTTCTTACGAGTTTGCTCACCCTTTGCCCTACAAATTTGCTTTCTGATTGACATCTGTTGGTTCATTCTCTACATCCTCTCTTCTGTCGTTAATCGGGAAAGGCAACGACGCGGACAAATTGTCGCCGACTGCGGCCTGCGAAGCCAAGATTTTCTTGGCTAAGCCCTCAATATCGTCACAATGATTCTTGAAGCCCCATTCTAATGAGTTTGTTCAGTCTATGTCCTGCAAATTTGCTTTCTAATTGACATTCTTTGGATCATTCTCGCCTTCCTTTGCAACAAGTTGCAAACTTTGTTATTAATTACAGTCAGATAAAGTGATTCTGACGCTTTTGTTTGAGATTTTAGGTTGGGTGGAGGAGAAACAACCGCCTATGTTTGAGTTGTTGTTTCTTTGTTTGCCTGTTCATCAACATTATTTTTCCTTCTCTTTTCTTGCACGCGTACTACCATTGGATCGAGTTTGATTCCTTAATTGAATGGATTCATTATTAGCTAATGCATCTGGTGTAATTCCCCAAATCCGCCTTCCATGTTTTGTAGTTGCTGATATAGTTGTAGCTTTGATCTTAGTTTTTACCAATTAACCGTGTTGTAATTAAGAGTTTTTTTTGTCTCAAAAAATAACTAATGTATTCATAGAAAACCATAATCAATCATCCAAATTGAAACCACACTTGCATAACATTGACGACTACTATACCTGTTGAGGAAGGTCCCAATAACCTTATGCCCACTGCTACTATTTCTCTATTGTCATCCCTCATTGTGGGTAATCAAGATTTAGTCCCTCCAACGTCATTTTAGTTTTGGTTCTTTGTAATTGGATAGATTGATTGTATTCCTTTAGCAACTCTTCCTTATAATATTCCAGAACAACTAGATCCTCCACACATGAGTACAGCACAACCGGAAGGAGCAAAAAACAGACTATGAAAACCAAGTACATTACACACACACTGCTGCAACGAAACTCATTTGCATCAACTCCAGTTCCAAAATTAATTACATACCTGTTGCTTTTACTGCAGGGAGAAAGCTGCCAAGTCATGGAAAAAGTTGGAGATGTGATGGAAGATTGGAGTTACTTAAGCTGCACTAATTGCCGCAAGAAAATACCGCCAGGAGAATTGGAGTTTTGATGCTTGAACTGCATCCTCAGCACACTCAATGGTATTCCAAGGTAACTTCTCCAACTCGCAAAACCAATTATGAAAGCCTTTTGCTACAATAAATAACAAAGCTATAACCAAGAACAAAACTTCAGGTACAACGTCACTCTATTAGATGAGGACAATGTAGGCATAACTCATGAGAGGTACTTAAAGAAGGTCTGTTTTCCATAAATGTAGACTCCATGTTGCATACTATATACACATAAGTAGAGCTTGATAAGAACATGCAATCCATTGTCATTCAGGTAGATTTAAGCTTAGATAAGATATATCCATTTCATTGTCATTCATGTGGATTTAAGCTTAAAAAAGAACTGATTGCATTGCAAAACAAGATTTTTCGAACCTTCCCCACTAGAGAAAAAAGATATTACTAATTAAACAATTATGCAGGAGGACGGAGAACAAAAGAACACCACCAACAAGGAAATTAATTGGCATCAACCTCGACAAAGCAATCCATCCGCCAATTCACTCATTGTTTCCAAGGCAGTAAAACAAGTACAATATTGTTTGGATTTGAATCAAGCCTCTCCCTCGGCATTCAACAACAGTTATCATGATTCTAACTCATCCAATTCTTTGTAATGCATCAAACTCAGCAATTCAATCATTTTAGTTCCATTCTACTTCCTACACTTCTCCACGTTCGGAAACTAATGGCGAAATCAAATTCGAAATAGAGAGGGGACCGCAAAGAAGAACCAGAGACTATCCAGCATCGAGAAGGAACAAACATGGCGTCATGATAGAGCACTATTATTAAAAAAATAAAAATCATATGCAAATTAGGACATTAATCCGACACAAACGCATTCTAACACCCGGCCAAAGGCCGGGCACCAAGCTAGTAGATTGATGATGTATTTTTTCTGCTAACTGTCAGTTTGAAATTTTTACCATTTTTGTTCCAATAAAATAAAATAAAAAATACACAAAAAGAAGAAAAATGAATATCCCTTAACAAAAAAGGAAAATTGAGATGGGTAAAAGAGGCCTATGAGTAGGGCTGTTAATGAGCCGAATCGAGTCGAGTTTTGCCATAGTTTGGGCTCGGCTCGTTAATATATTTCCAGGCTCGAGCTCGGCTCGTGTTCGTCAAGAGCTTTAATATGCAAGCTCGAGCTTGACTCGTCAAATAAGTTAAACGAGCCCAAAATTGAGTTCAACTCATAAAATGTTCATGATAGCTCAAGATTGACCTAGAACTGAGCACAAAATTACATTCAAACCTGTAACAAAAGTCTATCAAAGTAAAACATAATATTTATCCCAATTTCAATACATAAAAGCCATAAATTTTAATCCTCTTTTATGCCAAACCATTAAATGAGCTTGTTCGCGAGCTTTCGAGCTGAACATGGTATGACTCGAGTTCAGCTTGTTTGGTTAACGAGCTTGTTCACGAGCCGGCTCGATTAAGACGAATCGAGTGTCAAACGAGTTTTTCTCGAGTGGGACATCGAGCCGTTCATGAGCGGCTTGGTTCACTAACAGCCCTACCTATGAGTAACTAAATTTGGACTTTTAGATCTAAGTGAGATTAAGAAATTCATATATAAGGGTTGTGAATTAAAGACATTTTATTTTCTCTAGTTTTTTAATTGACTCTTATCTTCTTCGTTCTAACTCAGATTTCAATTTTGTTTGCACATATGGAACGAGTTCGTTGTGCTCTACAAAATGAGATCAATTTTCAATATATTTCGAGAAACTTATTTTCATACCTCCCATTACCAACTACATACCATATGGTAACCTCTTCGTTTTAAGTCGTTTTTGGAAAATGTTTGCTCAGAAGGAACGAGTTCATCATGATCTATTCGATCTACAAATTTCTAGGTGAAAAAAATACAGGACAAAATTTATCATACGTTACCACTATGGTACATTGGTATGTGGGTGGTAACTTGTGGTAAACAATGATAAAAGTCGTAAATGACAGTTAGTATACTCCTACTATCATGTATTCAACATTCCTACCATATTGGTATGTTCATACCATCATGGTACGCTTTCTTACCATATAGTATTAAATAGGAGCATACCTTACGGTATTGACGGGTAAAAAAAGACTCAATTTTTTAAAAAATATATCAAAGTGGATATCATTTTAAAGAGCACAATTAATTTGATTTATCTATGCAAAAGAATTTAAATTTCGACTTAAAACGAGAGAGAAATCGTCCGTTAGATATTAAAGGGGAAAAGATTAAAGGCTTTTCCTGAGAAAGAGGGATGCTGATGTGGACAGGTTACTCATATTTACTCACCATAAGGTTACTGACCTGATCTGCTCCTAATAAAAGAGGGGTCCATGATCACTCATTCCACCCCTTTTCTGCCTTTGTTTTCCGCTTCTCCTCCATCTCCCATCTCCCATCGGCGATCAAAATCTAAATGGATGTCGGCTTCTATCAAGCAGCACATTGGCGTACAATAAAACATAGGATAAAGCTCGTTGATCAGGTAATGGCAAAGGCAGAATAACCTACTCTAGCCAATGACAAAATTGACTCGGCAAAACCCAAAACATGAAGCAAGTTGTACCAACAGCCTTCAACACATATTATCATCTCATTAAATGATTCACGAGCACCCTTCAACCAAGCACTCAACTTTTTTTTAAGTACTTCTCTAAAGTTCTAATTAGAAGCTGATTTTACAAAATCTATAGCACAACTAGGTATCACAATGGCTCGGGTTTCAATAAATCCAAACACAATCCAACAAGTGTAAAAATGTAAAATACCGATTTGGTTTTAGAAGAGTAAAACACTTATTCCTCTGAATATTCACATTCTAATATTATTGTACATTCCCCTAAAAATATATCTTCATCAAACTAATAGCTTCCATGAATCATCCATATCATTAAGGTTATCTTGTCATGAAGATTAATAACATTCATAAATTATCCAAATTATTAAAATTACAAACGACATAGTTTTATTTGTTGGGTGCAGGTAGTGGAAGAGGACCCAATTTTGGTGAAACCACGACTCAACCCTACAAATTCAAATGCAAACAATGGAGAAATTTTTGAAGTCAACGCAGATGGTTTAGTGGTCCTTAAGTCAGGCAAAGTCTTTGTGGTTCTTCGAACCAGAGATATTTGTTATATGGACCCTGACTTGGTAAAAAATGGAAAAGATGAAATGATGGTTCTCTTACTGAGGATTTGGAATAGAGATTCTAATCTCAATATCCACCCAGACACAATTGCATAGTGGAGAAAGACCACAAAAATGGTTGATTGTCCAAAAGAGGTCAGACACTATAGGATGACACCATGTGATGATCGTCCCCACAACTGACTCTTAGACATAGTGAATTTGAAGACCTGATCTTCAAGAGTAAATCCACTTTAGGATTAGCTGCTAGTTCTTGAATTACATCTGAATTTTGAGAGGTTGAATAAAATTCGTCGAGAACGTAATAATTCTTCGCTTTCATAAACAATCCCTGAGTAGTTCCTGGTCAGGAGCAGACTCACAATAGTCGGTATCAGAGCCTTAAACTGAAGAGGAGTTGTTTTTTGAAGTTTGAGTAGTAGTTTGTGATAAGAAAAGGTTGCATGATTGTTTTGAAATATGGCTAGCTCAAAGGTGTCCCAATTCTAACGCCCACAAAAATTGCTAGGTGACTAGTTTGGGAAATAGATACAAAAGATGGCTACATTTAGAATATGTATCTTTTTAGAGATATTTTTGTAAATAAATCGGAATATTTACTCTTTTATTTAAGGCAATATACACTTGTATAGCCAAAATTTGTGCATTTGTGCCAATAATAGTCAAATTTGGAGAAATATCACTCATAGCCAAAATTTTAGTTATTTAAGGACAAATATAACAATTTCCGTTAGATACTTTAACGGTGTTTGTAACACCGTCAACTTCTCTAACGGTTCGCTGACTAGGAACCTACTCAATGTACATGTCAGCGCCAAATAAGGAGAAAATAACACGTCATATATTAAATATATATTTAATAATCACGCAAAAAACTAATTAAAATTACTTTAACTCCCCCGATCCTATTTTTCCTTAAAATATATTATTTTACCTAAATAATTAATAATTACACAAATATACTACTCTTTCCCCTTTTCTTCATTCTACAGCATACTCCCTTCCCACATCAGCTTCCTCCAACCTAGTCGTCGGCGATCCTCTGTATCCTTTTGGATTTGTGAATGAAAAAAAAAACAGGGAGTAAAACCGCAAAGACCATCGTACTCCCCATTTTGGATTTGCGGTCATTGAATGACGTCTTGGGGGGGGGGGGGGGGGGGGGGGGGGGGGGGGGGTAGGAAACCTTCCCCTGCTACATAGACGACGAGATTCGAATGGTCTCTGTCTACAAATCGACGACCTTCTTCAGCTCCGCCACAACTCTTCTCTTTCTTCTACGACTTCTTAATTGAAGTTGGAACAAAGATATTAGGGTTCGTTGAGTGTCGGCGTCATCTGCAAGTACGCCGACTTCTAGATCCGATATCTTGTCAACAAATGTGCACTTTTAATCTGCGATGGAGCTGGTGGGTGCGGCGGGAGGGTTGGCAGCGGCAGTGATTTGTGTGTGATGACTCTTAGAGACAAGAAAGGAAGAGAGAGGGTGAGAAAGAGATCATCTAGGAAGGGGTGGGGTGGGGGTCATGGTTGGATTTGAAAGAGAGAAGAAGAGTTTGCGGGAGATCGATGGGGAAACTATGGAGAAGCTGTTGAAACTCTCCAGCGCAGATGGTGGCTTTGATTTATGATTTTATTACAGGATTGATGGGGAAGCTATCGAGGGAGAAAATCGGAGGCTAGATTGGAGGAAGAGAGAGATTAGGGAAGTCCAGGGGAAGGTTGGAGGGAGAGAAAGAGGATGCTCAAAGGGTTTATGGGTTTATTAAAATTATTATTTTTTATTTATTTTTATTTTTCATTTATCTACGTGGATGTGTTGTTGATGTAATATCGCCAAATCAGCATTTCCGTTTGTCTAGTCAGCTTGTTAAATAACATCGTTAGAGTATTGGACGAAAGTGACTATAAGTGGTATTTCTCCAAATTTGACTATGTTTAGCACAAACTCGAAAATTTTGGCCATACAAGTGAATATTGCCTTTATTTAACAATAAAGTAGTGGTGGCAATTTGAATAGGTCGGGTAATACCCGACCTGACCAGTGATGAGGCGAGTATTACCCGACCTGCACTAGAATGGGGCGGGGCATGGGTATCTACTTCCGACCCGCCCCGCCCCGCCCCGTTCTTGGTCCATTCTACCTTAATTTCTTAGAATATCTATACATATTTCTCCTATTTTGACTTTTCTTCAACTAGTTAGAGTCGATCTTTCAACTGATTACTCAATTACCCATTGTATTATTAATATTTTTCATTCATAAAGTGTTTTTTTTCCTTTGTTTTATCGTAAAAATAAAATTTGCGTGTGTTTTTTTTTAAATAACATGTGAGAGTGGGTCAATCCCTCGCCCCGTACCCTCACGGGTTTTACCCACCCTAAGCCGTAATAGTATGGAGCGGAACATGAATATTGAGATAACCGCTTCGCCCCGGCTCATTGCCATCACTACAGTAAAACGAGGAATATATATAATTTAATTATATAGATCAAACAAATTTTTTTTTTTTTTTTTTACAACCAAAGTACCAAACAAATAAATTAAGAAACAGCGTAAAGGCCTAAAGGGAGAACACCCAAACAGAAAAAGAACAAATCAAAAACCAAAAAGGCAAAAACCCTTATTAAAATCGCGGCGTCCGCTTTGGTCCCAAATCTTTACTTTTTCCAGCTTCCTTCCTTCAATTGTTTTTCTCCAGCGGAGTGGGGTCTGGGGTGGCGGAGGAGGCAAACCCGAGGAGGCGGAGAGGCCCAAGAAACTGTGAGAATAATGTATGCAAGAGAAAAAGAAAACTAATAGAATCGAATCGAGTAGGGGAAAGGCAAATTTTCAGGCCCTTTTCCCGGCAACATTCTTTCTTTACCCTTTACTTGTAATTTTCATTTCTATCGTCGTGATTCTTCGAGGGAGGAAGGAGAGTGATGCGTCTCGTGGATACTGGAAAATAAACAAGGAAGGATCGAGTGGAAGGATCGATCACGAGCTTTGTGAGTAGCTCTGTTTCTCCGTTCGGTTACAGGCTTCGAGCGAGAAGGTGGCGATTTTTTTGGTTTCCCCTTGTGATTCTCGACGGGCAAACAGGTCCTATCGCGTTTTCCCGATTGTCCGGCTTTCGGGAAAATCTCTTGGGTTCAGGTTTATTTCCTTCTCTGGCTTGATCCTTTGATTGATTCGCCATGATGATATATTCTGTTATCTGGGGAATTGGGGGGGTTTTGGGTAATGATTTCCCGCTTTTCGTAGTTTAATTTAGCTTAAAGGGTCCCCAGCTCTGCGTTTTTGCTGAGTATAAAGTCGGGATTTTTAATGTTCACCTGCTAACTGCTACCAATTCTAGCTTCTCGTCTATAATTAATTTCTTTGTCTTAGACTGACCAGTTGCTCAACTATGGCTCTGCTGAAACTAAGTTAGTTGAACTGCTAAATTTTGTACTTATTTTTAATGGTTTATGGTATTTGTTCGATAACTTTTGCATATATTGTGCAACGTAAGGAAGAGCACTTAGTGTTGTGTCGAGTCTTTTGCTTGCAAACAAAGGGGTTGCAAAGTTATGCGGTAATGAATTGGGAAGCGTGGCGTTCGTTACGTTGTCAAAACATGGCTCATGCTTTGCTTCTTGTTTGTGTTGCTTGCTGAGGGCTAATGAGGGAAGGTGCACGTGCCTGTTTGTGTTGTGTGTATTTAGATCAATTGAGGCCCATATTTTCCAAAGTTGTCTCGAATATTAACTAGTTGGTGAATGCCTGGCAACACATTTCATGATTGCAAGGTCTCAAACTGTGTTTTACCTTTCACCTAGTTTTTGAATATCAACTGAACTTTTTATGATCCGTTGTTCATACATATGCTCAGGTTGAGCAGTGCATCCACGAAGGTCTATCTGGTTTCTGCAGATTGGGGACCTTCAAGTAACTTGTAGCTCCTTGGTTTGATACGCTGTCACAGGCATTTGTGAATATAGATGCAAAATACTGTATATATAATGGGAATCTTCAGCCGGAGGTACAGATCGTTCCTTAGTGTTCTTCACAGATAAATCTTACATTAGTATTTGTGTCGCTTTGTCTGTTGTTTCCTTGTGGATGTACGAGTTCTTGTGAGCATATTATTACTAAGACATCTGCAAATTCCTGTTTGCAGTGCGCTAAATAAAAAACCAAATGACAGCACGAGGCTTATTATAACGACATTCTTTGGAATAGTTTTTGGCTTTTTGATCGGAGTATCTTTCCCTTCATTATCTGTGTCAAAGGTATTCTAGAATTGTATATGTTCTATTTTGTATTTTCTATCCCATGTGATTCCATTCTTTTATCCCTGTTATTTGAGATAGATAGATGATGATGGGTTTAATAACCTGTATTCCTTCTTATCCTCTAGATGCTCATGTGATTAACATTCTGAGTTATTTCTCACTTGCAGCTAAATTTTGCATCTGGCCTTCTTCCTACAATTGACTTATCATATATGGGCGAGAAAAAGTTGGGAATTTCTACCCATTCAGTTTCTAATACTTCAAGCAACAGTACCACTAGCAGCTCCGCAAAATTGAATGATACATCAAAAGTAAGTTCTACGGGGCTTCTTATTCTAAGAAACTGATGCTTTGTTTAAGTTCATACATTCAGTGCATCGCAATGTGAACGCTGATCCCTTGTTTTCATCATATCTTCATACTGCATGGAGTTGCAATAAGTAATAGTACACATTCGAAGGATGATCACTCATTTTCACTTATGTCTTTATACTATATGGACAATAACAACTAATAAAAGAACATTTTCACATAGCTTCCAGCATTTAGAACGTGTTACTTATCATCTACAAGGCATTTCAGGGTTACTCTGAGTGGAACTGTCAGCAATTGGTACAGACATAATAAGTGCATGATGGTTTATTTCCATGTTCGGATCTGTCATCATCCAGTTTCATTTATCTTGCACAGATCTGGATCCCTTCAAACCCTCGAGGTGCAGAGAGGTTGCCTCCTAGAATCATTGTAGCTGAATCTGACTTCAACTTGCGAAGATTGTGGGGTAAACCCAGTGAGGTTTGTATTGCATTGTGCCCAACCAGTATACATTTGTAATTGTAGAGTATCTGAAAGGCAACATGTATTAGAAATGTTTTTTTCCCGTTAAATCTTCATTCAAGTAATTACCTCTGTTATGCTTCCTTGATTTGATATTCAGAGAATCCATGATATTAAGTTACGAATTGTTATGCTTCAATCTACAGGATTTAACCAATATACCAAAGTACCTTGTGACCTTCACCGTCGGTTACAATCAGAGACACAATATTGATGCATGTGTCAAGAAGGTCAGTAGTCCCTTCATTTAGTTATATCTGGGGCCATAAGAAATAGCAAAACTTGTACTCTCATTTGCATACTTTCAATTTGCATCCTGCAGTTCTCAGAAAACTTTACAATCCTGTTGTTTCACTATGATGGTAGAGTCTCCGAGTGGGATCAGTTTGAGTGGTCGAGGCAGGCTATTCACGTGAGTGCTCGAAAGCAGACAAAGTGGTTAGTAAGACATCATATACTCAATTCTTGTACCTTCTGATTTCAATTAAATGTTGGTGTTTTAACTTTCTGTTTCACAACTTCTGCATAGGTGGTATGCAAAGCGATTTTTGCATCCGGATATTGTGGCTTCATATGACTACATATTCATATGGGATGAGGATTTGGGAGTTGAGCATTTCAATGCAGAGGAGTATGTCTAGATTTATTACTCTTTTGTTGACTATATCTGATTTTATTATCTTCATGTGCTGCTAAGTACTTATTTTCTCTCAACCAGATACATTAAGCTAGTTAAGAAACATGGTTTGGAGCTCTCACAGCCTGGGTTGGAGCCTAATAAAGGTTTGACCTGGCAGATGACGAAGAGGAGAGGTGATCAAGAAGTTCACAAGTAAAGACACCATTGAAACTGTGTATAGTATTTTTCCAAAGCTAGGATCTTATCCTTATGTAGTGAGCTAATTTTTCTTTTCTTTATTCTTGTACGAATCATTTACTAGAACGACGACTGAGAAACCTGGATGGTGCACAGACCCTCATGTGCCACCCTGTGCAGCGTAATGGACTTCTTCCCTTATGAGTGTTTTGCTCTGTTTTGTTAGATCTATTTCTAAGTTTTGAAGGGAGTTTTTCTTATGGGTGCAGTTTTGTTGAGATCATGGCTCCAGTGTTCTCTCGCGATGCATGGCGTTGTGTTTGGTACATGATTCAGGTCCAGAAGTTGTTCTTTCTTTCAGACATTGTTTATTGTTTTGCTCGGTCATTTATTGTTAACCCTAACTGTGATTTCACAGAATGACTTGGTCCACGGATGGGGTCTGGACTTTGCGATGAGGAAATGTATAGAGGTATATTCGCATGTTTCACTTGTTTTGTTTCACGCTTGATCCTCAGCAGTCTTGTGACCTACCTGCTTCTGTATGAACTCAGCCTGCCCATGAGAAAATTGGAGTTGTTGATTCTCAATGGATTGTTCATCAACGTGTCCCTTCACTTGGGAACCAGGTCGAACAAGAACACCATTTCTATTATTTCATTTCTGTTCACTTTCTTTGCTCCCACCATTCTTCTCTGTCTCTCCCACCCCTCTCAAGCGTTTGAACTGGAAAAACTAATACAATTACTTTGCTGTGTATGATACCTTTTCCCAGGGTGAGGTGAAAGCCGGAAAGCCATCATGGAAAGGGGTATGTGTGTTTGATCCCGTCTTTGAACAACCTTCCATTATTACAACTGCAGATGGTCTTACATAAGTGAGTTGTTTTGATGTATCTTGAGCAGGTTAGCGAGCGATGCAGGAAGGAATGGACCATGTTTCAGAACCGAGTAGCGAGTGCAGAAAATGAGTACTTCAAGAAACTAGGAACGATGCGATCGAACTCCACTGCACATTGATGAGAATATGATCTTGGAGAAGATGCAAATTGTGATAGTATAGGGACACCCTTAGTATGTACACTACCCATCTTGTACGGCAGATTAGTAGGTGAGGCCACACACATATATATATGCTTAGAATCTATTTATTGCAATGTTCAAGAAGACGCTAGGCGCTATTTAGGCGAGGAGGCACCGCCCAGCCCCCAGGCCGATTAATCGTCGCAAAAAAATATGATAGATAAGCTATATTCCACAAAAACTCAAGTTGTCATATCATTATTCATCCAATCATATTCACATACAACCCTTTTCCACAACCCCAAACATCCCAAGTCGCCAACAATGAGGAGGGATCTCACTGCTAGTCGAATGGAAATAGGAAATAGAATAGGGTTTGAAATTTTCAAAAAAAGGCTACACTTTCCCCCTTTATTAGTTGTTATGGGTCACCCGCGGATTTGGACCGACCCATCCGCATTTAACTCGATTCATGCTTTTGTGGGTGGGTCTGTAGGTGGATGGCGGGTCCAGTTGGGGGCTATCTGACGGGTGGAGGGTGAGTCATGGGTGGGTCTGCGGGTCACCCGCACAACTCGAAGCAAGCATTACAGCAGCAGCCGCTGGGAGATGGGGAACCCTAACAAACACGCAGCCAAGCCAAACTCTGATTTCATCTCTGAATCTCCTCTTCCCTTCCTTTATTTTCTCCAACGTTGGTATCCCAAATCTAATAACCTACCTTTTATCCCTTGGATTCCTTCCATTTGTTCCCAAATCATTCACTAATAATCATCTCCAGTGCAGAAATCTCTTCTAGAATATGATTAAAATCCAATTTCAGAACTATTTCACCACTCATTCGTCCTATTCCAGCCTTTGATTTCCATCCGATAATCCTTCCTACCAATAATTATCATGTCTATTGAAGTCAATTTCAACTTTTACGGGTCTAGTACATCTCAAAGAGATCATACATATCCTGATTACACCTCCTTATTGAAGCTATTTAAAGGTAACGTTTAAGTGCATTCCATACAGAGCTTCCACTTTTCTTGTTCTTCTAAAATTTTGCGAGTCCTAATTCTAGCATCGGCATTCTAGTTTTCGCAGCATCTGCTCCTGTCCTGATCTGCTTCTGTATCGATGGTGGATGCACAACAAGAGGTACGATTCTCCTCTTAACTATGATGGTCTATTCATGCCTGCTCTGCTTCTGTTTTGCTGTATATATTCCATCATTTTTGCTCTCATGGTCTGCTTCTATATTCCTTCTGATCTATTGTTTTAAGTTTTAACTATATTAGTTGTTGTTCTGATCATTTATGTTTAGCAGTATATTAGTTGTTGTCTTATATTTAATTACATAAGATGGGCTAATTGAACTCCTACGTGAATTGTGAATGTCTGAGTTTTGATTTGTACAATTCTCTTGTTTGGAGCCCTTTATAATCATGAAGATGTCCCCCACTAATTTTCTAATTATTAGGTTGGTGGTTCTCAAGCTGCCACCGCTGGAGTATCTGTACCACAAGTTGCTGACACTGAAATTCAGGCAAGTGGAGCGGGCACCCCAGCTTCCCAACCTCCTGTTCAAGCATCTCAACCTCCTGAAGTGGACAATGCTGAGAAAACAGGTAACCCTCAAGATTCCAAAAAAACTTCTCGAGCATGGACACACTTTACTATGGTGCCTGAGACAGTTGGCACTGCTACTCCTAAGGCTGCATGTAATTACTGCAAAAAGAAATACTTTGCAGGCTCTAGGAATCATGGAACTAGTAACCTTTTGAATCACATTGATTTGGGAAAATGTCCAGAATATGAGAAACTATTGAATTCTAAAAACCAGAAGCAAAAATCGCTAGTTCTTGACAAATCTCAGCAACAATTGGGCGATGGACTTCGCCTAGGGTCATTTAATGCTTCTGAAGCTAGGAAAGCACTAGCTAGAATGATTGTGGTTGATGAAATGCCTTTTCGAACAATAGATGCTGAAGGTTTTCGAAAATATAGCATGGTTTTGCAACCTAAATTCAGTTTGCCTTCTAGAAGAACCGTGCATAGGGATTTTCTGAAGTTCTATGAAGAGGAAAAAGTGAAACTGAAGTCCATGTTGCATGCTCAACGTGTTTGTCTTACAACTGATACTTGGACTTCAGTGCAAAATCTCAATTATATGTGTTTGACAGCACATTGGATAGATGATCAGTGGAAGATACATAAGAAGGTTCTTAGTTTTCCAACAATTGCTAATCATAAAGGGGAGACTATAGGTCTATCCATTATGAATTGTTTGAAGGGTTAATATTTTCGTATGGCCTGAACTTTGACCAAAATAAACATCCTGACCAATCTTTTCGATCTATAACATCCTGGCCCGAACTATACACCAAAATAAACAATTTGGCCAAATCCGACTTTTGACCGTTAACTTGGATGGTCAAACGCGTTGACCGTTAGTCAACGCGCCATGTCACTGCCAAGTCAGCATAAAATATTTAAAATAATTCACAATTTCCACACATTCCCTAATTTTAAATTATTATAAATTAAAAAAATCATCTAATACCTTAGTTAAACCAAAAATAAAAAACGAAAAAATTAAATATTTATCAGATCTTATGACTTGGCACAGTGACGTGGCAGTGACGTGGCGCGTTGACCGTTAGTCAATGCGTTTGACCGTCCAAGTTAACGGTCAAACATCGGGTTTGGCCAAATTGTTTATTTTGGTGTATAGTTCGGGCCAGGATGTTATAGATCGAAAAGATTGGCCAGGATGTTTATTTTGACCAAAGTTCAGGTCATACAAAAATATTAACCCTTGTTTGAAAGAATGGGAAATAGAGAAGATCTTCACTGTGACGGTAGATAATGCCAGTACCAATGATAATGCCATAAAGCATTTAACTCGAAGAACAAAAGACACTGTAGGAACTGTCTTGCATCATGAGTATATTCATATGAGGTGTTGTGCACATATTCTTAATCTTATTGTTCAAGAAGGATTGAAAGAGGTGGATGATGCTATTATCAAGATTAGAAATGCTGTAAGATATGTGAGGAGTTCTCCTTCTAGAATGCAAAGTTTTTTGAAGTGTGTAGAAGAGGAGAAGATCAAGTGCAAAAGTCGTGTTTGTTTGGATGTTGAAACTAGGTGGAACTCGACTTATCATATGTTTGTAGTGGCTGAAAAGTATGAAAAGGCATTTGATAAGTTAGAGTGTGAAGACATTCGTTACTCTTCCTATTTTGGTGGTGCTGAAGAAGAGGTAGCAGAGCAAGCTAATGTCATTAGCAAACAAAATGAGATGTTTGGTAGCACAAGAGAAAGAGGACGAAAGAGGCAGAAATTGATTGGTCCTCCTAGCTGTGAAGATTGGAAAAACTCCAGGTGCTTGGTTGAATTTTTGTGGCTGTTTTATAATGCCACCTTAAAGTTTTCTGGAACTCAACATGTCACCTCCAACTACTTTTTTCATGAGCTTGTGGCTGTTCAACAAGGGATTCTGGACATGACAAAGAGTAGCGATCACATGTTAAGTGGAATGGCATTTAGGATGCTAGGAAAATTTTCCAAGTATTGGGTGCAAGTTGACAATCTGAATCCTTTACTACATATTGATGTTGTTCTTGACCCTCGATATAAATTGAGATATGTAGAGCATTGCATGGAGATTATTTATGATGCTGTAGTTGCTGCTAACTTTTCAAAGGATTTGGAGAGCAAGTTCTTGGAATTGTATGCCTTTTATTTGAAGGAAAACATGGAATCTCTTCTTGCAACAGATGCTGGATCGTCTTCAGCGTCTTTTAATCCCCAAGATTTGTCAAAAGTTGATCCGGCAAAAGCATTGAGGATGAAATTTGCCAAGTCAACTACATCTTCTGTCACTTCTGGAGGCAAATCAGAAGCTCAACGGTATCTGGCTGATGTTGGGGAGCCTGAATCAGAAGACTTTGACATTCTTATGTGGTGGAAGGTCCACTCAACTAAGTATCCAATCATTGCAAAAATGGCTCGAGATGTGCTTGTTGTTCCTATATCAACGGTTGCATCGGAGTCAACTTTTAGCACAAGTGGTCGAGTTTTGGATCCTTATCGAAGTTCACTATCTCCTAAGACTGTTGAAGCTTTGATATGCTGCCAAGATTGGTTAAGATCATCACCAAAACCCATTGAACCAGAGAATAATGACCATGGTAAGCTAATTTTGAGTTTACTACTTTTCTTCCAATCTGTTGTAGTTTATGAATAATGTGTTTATTTTGTATTATGCTCAATTTCAGAATCTGTCGAAGTTGCTGCTGCATTTGGAGAAACTAATTCGGGAAAATGATCTTCTCATCTATGTGATATCATATCACAATGTAAGAGTAATTGAAAATCTCAGTTAATCAGAACATTTATAGGCTATAGCATTATATATTGGAATCTGAAATTTGTTTATTATTCATGGTTACAGGGGGAGGCGCTGGGTTTGGTGGCTTGATGATGACAGATAGTAATTTAGAACAAGATGACGTTTTTCTTTTTTGGTTTAGTTCGTTTGTTGAATTGATTTTGGATGGTGGACGATTTGTTTTTTAGATGGAGGACAATTAGTTGTTTTGAATCTTGCTACTGCTTCTGGTTTTGGGTTTGATGTGACTGGAATCTTGGTTTTTACTACTGCTGGTTTTTTAATTCTTTTTAGACTATATAGTTTCTTGTCTTTGCCTCTTTGGAATGTTCATAAATCTTGCAGAAGCTCTTGCTTGAGCGCTTTGGAATGTCCAAGACTTCTAGAAAGATGGCCATGGAAGCAACAACGACTCTACAGACCGCGACCCAGATATGAATTCAAAGTAACTAGTGAGGAAGTTATGCAAAAGGACGATTTCAGGGTGAGCAACTAGGGGTGGGCATTGGGTGGGTCGGGCGAATTTTGATCACAAAACACACTCACCCACGGTTAAATGGATTGACAATTTTTAACCCACCACCCACCCACATTTACCCTCGGGTTGGATCGGGCGGATGGTGGATGATTCGGATGGGTTTGCGGGTTCACCCACAACACTATCAACATAATATATAGGAGTCACCTTGACATATTCAATTGATATTCCAGAACTCTGCATAATGTCAAAAATGTGAAATACAAATCAATTTAAACTCCATTCACCCTCCACCCCCCCCCCCTCCCCTGTCTACATCCATTCACCCCAACCCCCTGTATACATTCATTCACAATTTAAAGTTCTTCGGCTGCACTTTTGCCGAGTCCTAGTGCCCATCCAGGCCTCTGTTATAAAGTTGAAATTGTGAATAGATTTCACATTAAAATGACTCATCATTTGCCGAGTCCTGGTTCCCATCAAGTTCTGCTTTGGCATGGGATTCCACATCCGAGCCTCATGCTTTGGCCTGTGTACAGTAAAACAGCTGACTCATCACCCGCACTTCTGAGTTGCTGCATTTTTTGTCCTTTTGGTTCATCTGTCAAAAGTCAATTCGGACCCACAAGTGCCATCAGATTAAGAACTCAACAAATGCACAGATTTACTCGAAGAGAAAGACATATATGTACGGCTTATACCTTGTAAATTTGTCATGTCAAAGCAATCATATAATCTTAACAAAATCAGAATTCGGCTCAAGCATTATCTTACTCCTCTTGAACCTGATTCCAGCCTCTGTTATAAAGTTGGCAAGGAATCTAAAATTCTGCAATAGACAGTGAGATTAAGTAAATAGATGGCAAAGCCAAGAATGCATATGAACCTAGGAAGCCAACAAAAAGTACTTCAGAATGACATAAACATTTAGTTCCATTCCCTTTTTCACAATCTGCATATATTAACAGAAGCATAGGGTCATTGAAAAAATGAGTAACAAAGATTAGTGGTTGCTCATAGCCCTGGGCGACTGATCTAGGCACCTAGGCACTTGGAGGCGCGTTTTCACTCTGATAGGCGACGCGCGAGGCGATTTCGTCCTGCCCAGCTATTAATCAAGCCTAGGCGAGAGATTAATCGCGCCTTCTTGAACACTGATTTATTGTAATTTGTAACATCCTATTTATATTGGAGAAATCATAGGTATGTAGTTCTCTCATGAAGCAGGTATGAACAGTACGGAGATGATTAGAGTTTGATGTTCAGTTGTGACGAACATCGGCCACAAACAGGGGAACTGGCCCCTCAGGCAGCCCTCAAGAAAGACAGTTTTGACTTCCCCACCCAAGTACCTTCCTTGCTATTGTAAGCAAGTGGCAAGTAGACTGAAAGTAACCCCTTCTTCTTGTTCTGTTCCTAATCCTGTTGCCACAGCTCACAAGGCAACCCAGTTCCTTGATTCACCACCCTCTGAAGCAACACGTGTCCTCCCCATGCCAACAAAACAATACCAATAATATTATTATTATTTGATTAATACCCACTTACCCTTTGTTTCTTTTTTCCTTGGGTCTTCAAACCAAAGAGAATGGCAACTGTTGCAGAATCAATCATCAGCTCCCCCTAAACCTTACACGTGTTGCCACGTGTTCCCTTCCAACCCATGGTTAATTCCAGGAAACTGGTGGTTTAGTGTAGGCCGCATGTTTTCCCCCCTCTTCAAAAATAAACAAGAAACAAAAAGGCAGGAAGCTGGAGTTATATATATATATATATATTTGTTGGTACATGTCTCCTCTGTTTTTGCTCTGTTCCGCTCCTCCTCCAAAACGAACCCAGAGAGGGAAAAGAAGGACCAAGTGATTGAATTTCGGTGGTTGTGCGATCTGGGTTTTCTCCAAAAAACCGGAAAGCATGGGTCTTTCTAATTTCCCAACTCCTTCAGAAGGGGTACTGCCCCTTTTGGTGGTCAACACGGTTCTCTCAGTTGCCCTGCTTAAGAACATGGTAAGGTCTCTGCTTCATTGGATTGTTACTTCTCCAATCAGCTTTGATGGGAATCAAGAAGAAAGCGGAGCCGGAATTATTAGAATTACTAGTAGTAGCAGAAGGAGGAGAAGGATATCCATAACACAGTTCAGGGCATTGAGTGGTGGGGTTGGTGCTGAAGCTTCTTCAACCAGCACCAACAATGGCGGCGGCAGCAGCGAAGGAAGGAGTGCTTGGTTGGCGACGACGGTGGAGTGTTGTGTTTGCTTATGTGGGTTTGAAGCGGAAGAGGAAGTGAGTGAGCTTTCTTGCAAGCATTTCTTTCACAAAGGTTGTCTGCAGAAATGGTTCGATAACCAGCACGCTACTTGCCCACTCTGTCGATCGATCAAGTAGATTTTGTGGGGGAAGGAAGGGAATTTCTGGTTAAGCTTTAGCAGAAACAAGGAAAAGAGGAAAATTCCCAAGTTGTCAGGGATTTCTCCGTAGAAATATGTAGTTTGTTTGTAGCTTAAAAGCTTTCAGTCTTGAGCTTCTTTGTGGTGTTGTTTTTTCTCCCTTCAGGACTGTTGGTTGGGTTTTCTTAAGAGCTTGGTGTTCTTTTAGACCACAGGTTGTGGGACTTGGCTGATGCTTATGAAGGGATTGGATTGGAACCATTTTGTGCTTGCAGCTTGTTTTAATTGGAAAATTTTGAGTTATAGGTCAAATTCTTATGATGAGTTCAAGTTGATAAAATCAAGCAAGTGAAGAAATCCGCGGTTGCTTAATGAATGGTGCTCATGTTTACTGTAAAAACAAATCCCAAAATCTCATTATTGGTTGGAAATGTGGTCAACAGCCGATTTGGAGGAGGGGTCAAAGTTCCATATATCCATAACATATATGCTCACATTTTTAGATTCTATTTCCATTGGTTGGTGCAAAAAGAGGATTAGTGGTATCATACAGAAAAAGGACAGGTTGACAAGTAAAACCACCCGTTTTTCATGTTTGATAAAATAGTAGCATATCAGTGGTGCGTAATATATAGGAGAGTCTAAGCCAATATTGTGATTTTAACAGTTGTTTACCACTAAAAAATCACTCAATACCACGCGATTTTAACAATTGATTACCACTATAAAATCACTCAATACCACATTGATTATGTTCAAGGAGTGGTAGTGATTTATAAGGCCAACTTAACCATGTTAATTAAATTGGTTTAGGTTGGGCCTAAATAATGGTATTTTGGGCTTCATACCAAGTACCTCAACACACACCACTTGACCCACCAAACACCTACCCATTACGCAAAGGGGGGTCAAGTGCCGAGCATTGACACCCTTCAACATCAACCACCCAAGTCGTGGAGACCCACAGCACAAGGGGGGTCAAGCACAAGGGGGTCATGCATGGCATCATCCCAGGGGGGTCAAGCATGATACCATCCAAGGCGAGTGGAGTATGACGAGACGTGAGCTAGCTGTGGTAGCAAATAGAGCCAAAACTTGGCTAAGTGTTGAGACCCATAGCACAAGGGGGGTCAGACATGACATCATCCCAGGGGGGTCAAGCACTAGGGTGTCAAGCATGATAACCAGACATGGCCATAGCAAGAGGGTACCAAGCCGGCAATGCAGGGCTTGGTACCAAGACACAAAAAGCATGAATTTGGCTAAGTATGAAGCCAACGGGTCGGCAAGACAGGCTTGGCAGCCAAGCAATGCGACAGGGTATCATACCCGTTGGTATCATGACCCCAAGGGGGTATCAAGCCGGTAAGACTGACTTGGTGGACAGGCAACATGGGGCCAAGACGGGTATCAAGCAAACAAGACAAAAAATTCGACTAAGACATGGTGGCTAGCTGAGGTGGCCACCCGACTGGGTACCAAACAGCCATGTACGGCCCTTATGGGGCCATATGGAGACAAAGTCCCAAGGCGGGCTTGGTAGCACCCTAACGGGGTACCAAGCTGGCAGGGTGTAATTTACCAACTTGATGAGGCTACAAAAACTAAGTATGGATACCAAGCCACCAGGGCTGGCTTGGTAGCAAGGGGTGTCAAGTTGATTACATGGGCTTGGTGGCATGCCAGAAGGTATCAAGTCGATGAGACGGCTTGGTAACAATCAACAAGTTAATGAGAAGGACTTGGTGTCATGAGGTGGTAGCGGACTCAGGAGCGGGGAGGAGAAACTAAAATTGTAAAGGGGTTCCCCAACCAAACATTTGACGCACAATGTCAAAATTTATCTTTTCTCTGCAAATCAGCTTTTAGTCTTTCGGAGCTCTCACTGAACCTCCATAGGAGTAGAGTAACTTAGATTGTTTCCAAAAAACCATCAAAAACATCAAACACCCTCGTTCGAACATTGTTCGGAGAGGAGTGAACCGTGTTATTAATCGTTGTTCAAGAAGTCAAGGTGCATTCATTGTGTTCAAACACCAGTTTTTCCTCGCCGGAAAACAAATTGGCACACCTGGTGGGACACTGTGTGTTTGATTTGATGGCTCCACGACTGAGAGAACAAGAAGGTGATCTTTCACCTGGGTTTGTAAAAAAGCTAGTGGCCAGTTATGATCTTGGTCAATTAGCAAAAAGTGACGCCGGAAACAATGGTGGGGTAAGATGCCAACCATCACCGGCGTCATGTTTGGATGTAACTGCCACCACCTTGTCTCTCCACCAGTCACTGGTGGTAGAAATAAAATTAATGGAGGAGGCTATGGTGGGATACACCAAACAAATGGTATCTCAACTTGATTTTTTACATACTCGCATAAATCGACGTTTGGATCAACTGGAGGAGATTTTCGAGATAAATAAAAATAATTTTAAGGAGTTTGTCAACTTTTGATAAAACCAGTGTTGAGATCGAAAGTTTTGGCAAAAGATGGTGTAGATCCACCGTCAAACATTGCTACTGGGTATACGAGTAATCTAGACTCCGGTGGCCGGACTGCTCAGCCACGGTCAGAGAATTCATCGTCTCCGATGGAAATTCAACTACCTCTTCAACATGGTGGTTGTGGCGAGAATCTAGCTCCCACGTTCACCACTCATGTAAAGCAACCGCCTGTGCCGACAGTTACTCATAAAACTATCTCAGAGGCTAGACCATGCTTGAACGTGAGAGTTGGTGGAGGGTTAATGGTTGATGTGCTACCACAAGCTTGCCCAACCTCGATGCCATCTATGCTTGAGCGGCCTGGTGGATGCAAATCGCCAGGGGGGCATGCAGAGGGCCATGGAATTCTACCTAACAAGGTGAAGTGTCAGGCTGGGGGACAAGTTGATGTCAAGAAAGGTGAACAAAATGGTGTGTCCAACATAACACCATATTTGTTTCCTAAGGATGGCATGGGGGGCATATCTCCATCTCCATGCAGTGGGCAGGGGGGCATGTTATCAGACATGAAGGATGGAGTGAGTGGCAAGTCTAAGTGGGTGTTGCCTACCCATGCCACCTATGATTTTCATAACTTTGATAACGTGTCAAAGAGTGCACAAGGAGGCAAGGCCCCTTGTAGCATGCCACCCATGAAGGATTGGCAAGGGGGCATATCATCAACTACAAACAATAGAAAGATACACATGCCCAAGAAGCCACAACAAACCCAAGCCACACATGCTTGTAGTAAGAATGGTAGTGTAGTTGAGTTTGGCATAGGGGGCACGTCAAAAACCATGAACAAGGCTATGGGGGGCATGTATCCAACCAGTAGAAAGGGGGGCATGTCACCGACAGTGAAGAAACGAGTGGAGAACAAGTCTAGGAGTGTTCATCACACCCAAGCCACTCAAAAAATTTCTAAGTATGAGAGTGTGTTAATAGATGGACAAAGAGGCAAGTGCATGCTTAACAACCCTCATGGCATGCCAAATATGAATGGCAGGGGCATGAACAAGACATCTCGGCATACAAAAACCAGAAATGGTCCTACAAAGAACCAGAGGTTATGTACTACATGTAGAAGTCAGCAAGCCGTAAGGGTTGAACAGGATCAGGTTGGCCACCAGGTTGGTCATCGACTTGTTAAGTCCAAACACCCATCTTTCCAACCATATGGGAAGAATAAGCATGTGTCTCATCAGGGGGGAACTAAGACAAACGACAACTCATGGTCTTGTTGATGACTCAAAGGAGTTGAAGATGTTTAGTGTGCCACCCAGGATGAGGCAAAAACATCGGGCTCAAAATAAGAACAACGTGTCTAATGAGATGGCTCAGGCAAAGGAGCATGAGACCCCTTGCAAGCCTGCCAAAGCAAGACAAGTTGATCAGGTACCATCCGTTGTTAAGTTGGAAAATTCGAAACCAACACCGAAGGAATGGTCTTTTCTTAAGGAGGGAAGGCATGTAGTGTATGGATGGTTGGTCTGGTTTGATTCATGGATTTGGCAATGGGTGTACACCTTTGGCACATTGGTAGTTGCCAAAGGGTGTGGAAATCAGTGATGTCTATCACTCATTACTATATTAATTATATAAATAATAGTTATAAAAAAAGAGAAAAAGTGAAAATAGGCCACTCATGGCTAAAAAAGAAGATGTCGAAGTAGCAAGTTTTTGTTAGACTTGTGATGAGAGGTTCTTGTCATGAATGGTAATCCACAGTAATGTGTTTGGATCCATGCCACTTACAGGGCATGAGCAAGAGATCGGTTATGTGACCTAGAACCTTCATGGTCCATGCCATCATACCCAATGGGGCTTACTTGTTAAAAAATTTAGATGGTGTGTTTCATGATCGATTGATCAATGGTAAGTATCTCAAGCCTTACGTACCTTCTCTTTGGGACGTGGGGTGTCAAAGGGTTCAATGTTAGTAGGCCACCATGGTGGCCGACATGCCAAGCCGCCCGCACCCTAAGGCATGACATGATACCATCATGATGATGTCTGGCTTGAGTAGCTAGCCATGGCATGGAGGGTATATTGAGATAAAAGTATAACATTGATATGGGAGCAGTGAAACCAAGTAGATTGGTATCACACTTTATCAATAATAAAAATAAAATTTGCTACTAAGGCAATGAGGAGTTAACTTGTCTTGGGGGCAAGTAGATCGCAGTCCTACAAATGGTTGAATGAGAAAAGTATGGCCTTTTATCTTTTAATCGACTTTGATAAAGCCAAAGCTCAGCCGCAGGAGGGTTTGAGAGGTGAGCTTGATACGTACGAGGTGTGAAGCTAAGTGGTTTAGTTGATGTTAACTACTTAGTCCATAATCCTTATGCACTAAGTAGTTGGGGGGCATTTGTTTACCACTAAAAAATCACTCAATACCACATTGATTATTTTCAAGGAGTGGTAGTGATTTATAAGGCCAACTTAACCATGTTAATTAAATTGGTTTAGGTTGGGCCTAAATAATGGTATTTTGGGCTTCATACCAAGTACCTCAACACACACCACTTGACCCACCAAACACCTACCCATTACGCAAAGGGGGGTCAAGTGCCGAGCGTTGACACCCTTCAACATCAACCACCCAAGTCGTGGAGACCCACAACACAAGGGGGGTCATGCATGACACCGTCCAAGGGGGTCAAGCACAAGGGGGTCATGCATGGCATCATCCCAGGGGGGTCAAGCATGATACCATCCAAGGCGAGTGGAGTATGACGAGACGCGAGCTAGCTGTGGTAGCAAATAGAGCCAAAATTTGGCTAAGTGTTGAGACCCATAGCACAAGGGGGGTCAGACATGACATCATCCCAGGGGGGTCAAGCACAAGGGGGGTCATGCATGACACCGTCCATGGGGTCAAGCACTAGGGTGTCAAGCATGATGCTGAGGTGAAAATTGGCTAAGTATGGAGATCCAACCGTCCAAGGGGGGTCATGCATGACATCGTCCAAGAGGGTCTCGTCAAGGGAGTCAAGCATGACAGCGTGCAAGGGGGTCAAGCATGATAGCATCCAATGGGGTCTAGCCGCCTACCAGGTATCAAAGCGTGTGGCAAGGGGAGAAGGGCAACGCAAGTCACTAGACCGTGATGCGAAAGAAGTCGAAAATTGGCTAAGTGTTGAGACCCATAACGCAAGGGGGTCACGCATGACATCATCCCAGGGGGTCCTTGCACTAGGGTGTCAAGCATGATAACCAGACATGTCCATAGCAAGAGGGTACCAAGCTGGCAATGCAGGGCTTGGTACCAAGACACGAAAGCATGAATTTGGCCAAGTATGAAGCCAACGGGGTCGGCAAGACAGGCTTGGCAGCCAAGCAATGCGACAGGGTATCATACCCCTTGGTATCATGACCCCAAGGGGGTATCAAGCCGGTAAGACTGACTTGGTGGACAGGCAACATGGGGCCAAGACGGACTTGATAACCAAACATCAGGGTATCAAGCAAACAAGACAAAAAATTCGACTAAGACATGGTGGCTAGCTGAGATGGCCACCCGACTGGGTACCAAACAGCCATGTATGGCCCTTATGGGGCCATATGGAGACAAAGTCCCAAGGCGGGCTTGGTAGCACCCTAACGGGGTACCAAGCTGGCAGGGTGTAATTTACCAACTTGATGAGGCTACAAAAACTAAGTATGGATACCAAGCCACTAGGGCTGGCTTGGTAGCAAGGGGTGTCAAGTTGATTACATGGGCTTGGTGGCATGCCAGAAGGTATCAAGCCGATGAGACGGCTTGGTAACAATCAACAAGTTAATGAGAAGGACTTGGTGTCATGAGGTGGTAGCGGACTCAGGAGCGGGGAGTCATCAAGTAGTCGAAGGTGAGATCAAGACTTCATCATGGATCATGGAGGCTAAGGCAAGAGCCTCAACCCCATCCAGTCATGACAAGGCGACAAGAATCAACAACAACACGACCCGGCATCGAGGCCATCAAGTTCCCACCAGCCCAAGACGGGACAAGGTCCCCCAAGGTGACGGTTACCAACTAGTCACCAAGGCGGCGACAAGGACCCCGAGGCGGTTTGGAGCAGCAAGCCAGCTAGCAGTTACAAAGGCAGTTACCAAGGCAGTTACACTCGATGTCTATAAATAGGAGAAACTAAAATTGTAAAGGGGTTCCACAACCAAACATTCGACGCACAATGTCAAAATTTATCTTTTCTCTGCAAATCAGCTTGTAGTCTTTCGGAGCTCTCACTGAACCTCCATAGGAGTAGAGTAACTTAGATTGTTTCCAAAAAACCATCAAAAACATCAAACACCCTCGTTCGAACATTGTTCGGAGAGGAGTGAACCGTGTTATTAATCGTTGTTCAAGAAGTCAAGGTGCATTCATTGTGTTCAAACACCAGTTTTTCCTCGCCGGAAAACAACAGTATTGAACAATTTAACTATGATCAAGTCAATATTTAAATATAAAATATCATCCCATTTAATTTATCCGATATTGTTTTACAATCGCGACATTGGAATATTTATATTATTATATTTATATAGAAGAAGTTTGTGTACAGAGACAGTAGTACAATGTACCAGAATCAGTCATAGTTTCTGAAGAATTATTTCCAGCCCCATATAAAAGTAGCAAACTTCAATCCAAAAATTGAAGTGGAAGAACAGAAAAACATAAAACATTATTTCACTTGTAGCTCCATTAGTATCATTATTGTAGCTTTCATAACTAGCAATCTCATGTAGTGCTCCTTATTAGCCAAAGCTCATGGAGGACATGGTCTTGCTCCACTCAAACTTCTTGTGCTCCATCTTTATGAACTCCTCAGCTACATTGTCAACATTTTCACTGCAAATCTTTTCATCACCAACCGTAACACAGACCTTAGATGATGGCAACGATGAAGCTCTCTCATACCGCGGCACTTCCTCCCTCTTCGGAGGATAATAGCAGTATCCATAGTCATCTGACGACGATGATGATGCCTCGCGGCTGTAGAACTGCTGGTTATAGCTATTTCTGGATGACATTTGATGATGATGATGATGATGAGAACTGAGATGTGGTTATCGGATTGGGGAAAGTAGATGTGTCTTAAGGTGGTTTTGTATCTGTCTTTTGATCATGGTGCTTGGAGCTTATATAGAGTCTTTATCATGTGATGTTGTCAAGTGATAAGGTGGAATCCAATTCTTCTTTTCTTTTAACTTTGTTGAAATATCAAACATAGTAATCCAATGGTATGCAAGAAGAGAATCTCTAGAGGTGGAGGGAGGGGAATTAAAAATGCTACGCTTAGCAGGAGAAAACGCCCAAAAAGCTTTGGCTTTTGAATATATCCAAGTGGAGAGGGTATATTAGTATTGATGTTTAGGAATGACTGAAGATACTTTTATTCAGGGCATGGTAGCTGCGATTTTATTCTATCCTTGGTCGAATATCCAATTATTGGCCTAGCTAGTCGTGGCGGACCCAAGATTGTTGAAGAGGAGTTTTGTCTAATTATCGGTTATAATTATTAAAATAGTGTCGAAAATTTTGTATTACAATTTTGGTGTACCAAAAATTATAGGTCTGCTCCTACTAGCTAGGATCATTTGCAGGTGTCCATATCTCGTGCTTCTAAAATTGAATTGTAGATCGTTTATTCTATAACAGAAAATAAGAAACGGTCTTCATAAAATAATAATGATGAATCTTCTTAATGTAGTGATGCAATGAATGAAAACAACTCGAGCACAAGAAGGTAGAAGAAGGAACGTTTTAGGAGTTGTCATTTCACCAAATTTCAGTCTTAATCTAATGAAGGTTGATGAAAGAAGTTTGGCAGTGGGAATCAAATTGCTTTATGAACTATACAAGTAATTAATCAAGTTAGGCTCACTTCAACTAGAGATTCTAGCTTCTTCTTTCATGTGCCGAATGAATAAACCACATGCATAATGTGATTTGAACTATGTCGTCTTTGACCAGCAACATCAATTGAGATTTACAAAAATTATGTTTTTCATAAGTCCAAATGGTTTTTTTACAATAAGAGAAGTAGAATGACCAATTATAAAATTTAGAAAACGGAGTATTTTTAAGAATATTTTATCAACTTTAACGGAATGCACTTACCAGTAAACTTAAGTGGTACCAGGTGCACGTATAATAGAGTTCAGTGGTACCCGACGCCCTATCCAAACTTAAGTGGTATGTCTACCTCAATTCTCAAACTTAAGTGGCACTCGAGATATTTTACCCAACGCTCAATCATGTTGGAATTCTATAAGCCAAAATGAAGAACTTTGGTCACAATTGGAACTTTGTGCTGCTCTTGTTGATGACTTGCATTTCCCCCCTTGGTGGAGAATGTGACTGAAAATGCTATCGACAAGAATATAGATAGATGGTTATGGTAACTCCCCCATTCATATTTTTTTGCAAAGAGAGTGAAAGTAGAAAGAGTATTCTTGTCTTCACAATGATCTATTTGTTTTTCATTTATTCCTAAAAAAAGAAATAGATACTAGGATTTGAACCATGGTCATTTTCAATTAAACTACATAGATTAGTTGTATCATTTTAAATAAATAAAAACATACATGAAGCTAAAATGAAAAAATCACAGAACTTTTCAATGGTTAGCTAAGGTCACCAAATCTTCCCTCGGTACTAATTGATGTTTGATACTTCGATTTTCATATTTAATTATTTTAGGGTAATGTCTATTTTTTATCCAGATATTTTTTAGATTCTTTTATTTTATTCAAGCCTATTAAAATTCTATTAATTATCCAAATCTTTCATAATGTATCAAAATAGTAGCCATTTTTACGTTATCGTTAATAATTCTGTAACTCTTTTCTTAGTTAAAATATTAAAATTTTGGAATGTTGACCTTCATGAATCTCTTCCAAGTCACTATCGTGTTGCCAAGTCAATATTACTAACAACATTGCTAACTGGAAGTTAACATTTGGCTAATTCTTAGTATTTCAATAGGTTTGGATAATATAAAAGAATCTGAAAAAAGTTTGGATAAAAAATAGACATTACCCTTAAAATTATATTTTGATACTTAATTTACTTATAAACAGAGGATAACTTTAAAATCATATAACAAATATCATTGGTTCAATATTACATATCAAATTTGTATAAGCAATTTTGAACTCTTACATTAGTATTAGTTTGTAGAACTACTATGAGGCAATTATATTCTTATCTTTCTACAAAGTACAAACTATATGGGGATAGGTTTTTTGAACGTTTTAGCATAGCTAACCATTAAGTTTTGGGTTAATACCTTAGTTTGGCCCGAATTATACACAAACTTTCTACTTTGGCCCGTGGTTTATGAAATTGCTATCCTGTCATGAACTATGTACCATACTTCCTAATTTGGCACGGAGTCGAGTTTGAACGTCAAATTGGACGGTCAACAGAGTTGACCGTTAGTCAATGACCAGATCACCTGCCATGCAGCGATTACAGAATAAAATATTTTATTTTATAAATTTATTTATTCATTTTCTTTTCTATTAATAATAATAATAATAATAAAGGAAAAAAATAAATAATCCCACATTATCCCCTCCCCTCTCACCTTATCCTCTCACATTTACTTAACCGAAAAAATATTCCACACCAGACCAAACCCATCTTTCCCGATTCCTCCTTCCCCGACGATTCTCCTTCTCGAAGCTCCCGCAGAAATGCAGCGGCGGCCGCCGGCCGGTCGGTTGAACACGCCGCCAGCCGGTCGGTTGAACATGATGCCGTCGCCGTGTCACCGCGCTCCTCCTTCCCCGACTCCTCCTTCCTCCTCGAGTCCGCCATCACTGTATTCGTTTCCAACTCCTAAAAACAAAATCACAACTTCCCTTTTCTTCTCCGCAGACGCTTCTTTTCTCTTTATTTTCCATATTCTCCCTCCCTCATTCGATCTCTCTCTCCAACTCTATCAGCGAAGCTAACCATGGCTACCACATCTAGATGGATTCTCCCCGAGGTGTAGGCTCTACCTCTCTCTCCCGCTCTCGTTACTTGTTTTTCCCTCTCGATTGCTCTGTTTGGCTGCCGCTATAACTGATTTCTGGAAGGAAAAAAAATCCCGGAGGGTTGTTTAGGGGAATAGCTAGGGTTTTCTTGTTTCCATAGATCTGATTAAGAAATCGTGTTTTTTCCCTAGTTTCTTTTGGTGTTCCCTCTGATTGCGATTATTTGTGGGGCGGTAGGGATTTGCGGGATGCAGCTAGTCAAAAGGGCGGGGATAAATTTGGGTTAAAAAATGTTAATTATTATTATTATTAGAAAATTAATCGAATACATAAATTCCAAAAATAAATTTTTTTATTTCGTGCTCGTTGACGTGGCAGGTAAGCTGGCCATTGACTAACGGTCAACTATGTTGACCGTTAAATTTGACGGTCAAATCCGGCTCCGGGCCAAGTTAGGAAGTATGGTACATAGTTCAGGTCGGGATAACAATTTCGGAAACCACGGGCCAAAGTAGAAAGTTTGTGTATAGTTCGGGCCAAACTAAGGTATTAACCCTTAAGTTTTAAACATCTTCCTAATTCGACAGACATGATTGGATCCAATAATCATTAGACGAGGTTGAGTTTAATAGTTTGGTTTATGTCATCTTTTTTATTTATTAAAATTAATTTGTAGAGCAAGTACATGTCTAAGTATACACTCTACACAATATATATTACTGGCATGATAAAATTGTCATCCCATTTCAAATTTCCTACAACGAGAACCAAAAAATGAATGACATTTTTGTCTTCACCGTTATTTATCTTTATTTTGTATAGAAAATAGACAAGTATTGTGATTTCAATTAATGTATCTTCAAACACATATAAGAGTCAAAACTCATAACCATGATAGTCAATTCGAGTTTGACTCTGCTGGTCGAACCAATTCTACCTAAACCCGAGTATCTCAGCGGGTGCTGAAGGCCCAATAGGTTGTCTACTCGGGCTCGGTCAAACCCATGAAAATCCAATCAAATCGGAAAATACGACCAATTGAACCAACTAATTTGAATACCGGGCCACTTCAAAATGATGTTGTTTTTAACAATTTGTATACGTAACTACGCTGTCATATCATCCTTTTATTTATCACAATACACTACAACATGGAACATCACAAACCATGTTCGACTATCTCATCGTCTTTTCTTCTTGCTTTAGATTCGAGAGCCTATAAAGACCCAACCATCTCAAAAGTCATCATAATCCCGCAATAGTAAATTTCATTTTTCTTTAGCTGCAGAGTCATAGAACCAGTCGACCTCATCTCTTACAAATAAGAAGCAAAAATCATTAGAGGAACATGCATTTGAGTTAAAACTTTGTGTGATTAACAAAGGCTAAATTCCTCATTTTAATTATTGTTTAATACTTAATTAAATTCCTATATATCTTATAAATAGAGGACAACTTTCAAATCGCGGCTCAAATATCATTGGTTCGAATATTCCATATCGAATTGAAGTATTGAATATGTAGAAGTGATGTATAATTCTTAAATTAGTATTAAGTTTTAGACCTACTATGAAACAATCGTATTCATATCTTTGTGTAAACTATATGGGATTGGTTCTTTGCAATGCAGTTTAAATCACGCTTTAAAACTTAAAAAACTTACGATTTAGATCACCAAAATGCTTTCATTTCTATATAAAATCTTTATTGTATTAAATCAGACTAAATTGCGTTTTAAAAATTAAAAGCTTACGCTTCTAGTTCACCAAAATGCTTTACGCTTTTAGTTCACTAAATGGTTGTTCTTTTCATGAAATTAATCATAAAAATTATATTTTAAAGGTGAATGACCAACAATACGATATATTTGAGATTAAAAGATACATATCAGGTACTTGGATGCATTCTCAACTTCAATAGAGTCATCTAATTCAACAGGTAGGCCCTTCCCAATTTCATTAGCATAGAGGGGAAGGTGGCTTATTGTTAAGATCTATCTTTATAAACATATTGTTAAGATGCTATGAGTTGTTCAACGTTAGACATGAAATGCGGGTATTTATTAACTCATCTAAATACAGTACACTCATATTTTACATAGTATATGTCGTACTTAACAAATTTTTAGTTATTGTACAGTATGCGTCAAAAAATTATGCTTTTAAGCTTTGATTCTACGCTTTACGATTTTATCTCTTTCCCGCTTCTAGGTAGAATCACACTTTTGACTGCATTGGTTCTTTGGACATTTTAGTTCAGCTAACCGTCAAATTTTAAACCTCTTCCTATTCTGACATGATTGGATCCAACAATCATTACGAGTTTAATAAGTTGGCTCATTTTACCCTTTTTAAATGTGCTAATGAATTTTAAGTGAAAGTACATGTCTTTATCTACACCCTACACAATATGTAATACTGAAATGAGAAAATTGTTGTCTCATTTCAAATTTTCTACAACGAGAGCGATAGTAGGAATGATATTTTTGCTTCACAATTCTTTTTATAGAAACTACCAACTTCCAAAACCCAGAAATTGTAGCTCAAACTAAAAATCAAAGCATCGCAAATAAAACTTCACAAATGTTATTTCATATATCACTTATTTGAGAGATTTTTCTCTCTATAGCCAAATCAACAGCTTTGGCTAGAAGACGATGACTC
The DNA here is from genome assembly GCA_964030455.1 of Linum trigynum. NCBI lineage: Eukaryota > Viridiplantae > Streptophyta > Magnoliopsida > Malpighiales > Linaceae > Linum > Linum trigynum. Next base: position 13,177,543 of record OZ034814.1, read on the forward strand.
GCTTCTTCGTGGGAGAAAGGAATACTTGTGGTGGTGTCAAAGATCTGGAGAGCAAAGATGAAAAGGATACATGCGGCACGAGATCTAGAAAGTTGTTGAATTTTTAGATGAACGGTTAAAAAATCTTCCTACTTCTGAAGATTCACCCCGAGTTCTTGAATGGGGATTGACAAATAGATCATAAAATCATGGGCTTAGGCTAAATAAAAGCATGGGAGGTTAGTTAGATGGGCGGTGATATAGAATTTGCCAATTTGGTACATCTACAGGAGATCTCTAGCTTCGACTTAGAAAACAAATAATCAAAGGGGAAGAAGAAGATATAGACTCTTTTATTAACAACTAATTGAGTGCATGGGAGTGGATAAACAATGCATTCATTTCTCTTTTCCTTTTAAGTAAAATAAAACTAAAAACTTCAATAAAAACTAAAAATAGTATCGTAAACTTTGGTGGGTTTCTATTCAAATTTTGAAGTCTGTTCCTTTTTCGGCCCTAATAAGATTATTTAAAGCTATCATTCTACTAAAATAATTTTGTTTTTCGCTGCATTGTTGTAATATTTTGACCAAAACATGTTAGTAAGTTAAATGATATGCTAATTAATATAATATAATATTCACACTCTGTCGACACACTCAAATTATAATTCTCGAATAATATACGCTCTTACGCTCCTATTCTAGCTCCCGCTCCGCGAATTGGTAAGCTAAATCCGTTGAGTTAATTTTGTAGACAAAGAGACTACTGGCAGAACTCACCTTGCATCACATATTGCCTTTCCTCGCAAACACCCCCACGCTCAATTCCCACTTGGTCGTTTCACATTAATTCCACATCGGACACACACATCGTCGCCATATGAGTGTGACCTTCATCACGTGATGAATACATGTCGTTGGAGTGCTTTTTAGGAGCTCGAAAGAAGAGAAAGCGGAACAGATGGATGATGGAATTGTTTCTTGATTATTGGGAGTTGCAGATGGAGAAGATAAGCCACAAAATGAGGTATTTAATTTGTTAAAACGTATATACTATATAGTACGCAGACATGTTTGATGTGAAAATAGTAGAGAGATAGATTTGAGAAAAATGGATAATATAGTGACAATTTTTGCTGTTACTCCACATAAAAAGTCAAAGACCGTATTGGTAGAGTAAATTTAAGGTTTTATAATGTTTAGATTTTCTTAACTTTTGTACGTATATTAGTATCAAACACTTAACAACCACCACTTATTATTCAAACAAACCTATAAACTAAATTATCTTAATTTATATAATAAGAATTATTTTTTCGTGTTCTTCCATATTTGAGATTTCTAGGCATAATATTTTTGTTATTCTCTTAATTTTTAATATACCTTCAATTCCTACCAATTCTAGATGATATATATTTCCTTCCAACTCCAAATTCATATCCGACAATAAAAAATTCACAAATTTCTTCTAAGATATGAAAAAAATACACAACAGTACACTAAAATGATTTGATAAAAAAATATACGTTAACTAATTATCGCTAATGTCATGATCAACAAATAGTATAAAGATTATTTTGAAATAATGAATTAACTATTTTAGAAAATCTCAAATTATATAAAAGTGCAAAAAAATTCATCCATAAAATAAAATAAAATTCATCCAACCAACGGGTCGGATAAAAACCAGATATTATCCAATGGTTTTGCATAAGAAGACGACAGCGCCTCTTGTCAAGAAGATTTACGTTCAAACTTAGTTTGGGCCTATTGCATTAAATGTAGGCCCGTTGTGATTAATTATAAATTATCACACACTGGAAAGATCGATCCACTCTGCTACATAAGCCCAATCGTCAGCCCAAACCAATTTCTAATTGTAACTAGAACCATGCACGCCACCACTTACAAAAAAAATGACGGTAATTTTTTTAGTTTAATTGAGAATTTATAACCTAACTTAATTCTTTAATTCAAATAAGAAGATTTGTTTAATCTAAAAATAATAGTGAATGATTCTGATTCATCGAAATAGATGAAAGTACATCTAATATGTGTGAATGTAGACGTACAACATATACCAATTGTATGCTAGTCAATGCCATATATATATGATGGCTACTTTGGTGCATTCACTTTTTTTAGTGCATTTCAACTCTAAAATAGCCATAAGGCATAGAATTTTGAACCTTAACTGGTAGCATTAGTCTAATATGATGATATAACAAAGGATCACAACTAATCAATTCATTACCCTAACCTCTAAACCTTCAATTTTGAACAACAATCCTAAACCCCAAATTGTGAACCCTAACTCTAAATCCCTAAATCCTTCAAGTCCTTTGAATGATTTTTTTGTTTGTTTGTAAATTGATGGGGAGCATATTCATCATATCACAACTCACAAGTGACAATTGATATAATTTTTTCATGAATCGCCTGCTCATAATGACGATTATGAGGTGAGTGTATTCAATGCACCCAAAAAAGTAAGTGCACTGAAGACAAATTATATATATATAAAGGGTAAATGCCACATTTGGTCACTGAGATTACTAAATCATGTCATGTTTAGTCACTAGAAAAAATTAATATCAATTTTGGTCACTCGAATTACCGAAACATGTCACATTTAGTCACTCTCCCGTTAGTTTCCGTCCAACTACATTAACGGAGTTGGACAGAGGCTCATGGAGAGTGACTAAACGTGACATGTTTGTTTCAGTCATTCAAGTGACGTTCATAAAAAAAAGTAATTTGAGTGACCAGAGTTGGACGGAGGTTAATGGGAGAGTGACTAAATGTGACCTGTTTTAGTAATTCGAGTGAACAAAATTGATATTAATTTTTTCTAGTGACTAAACATAACACGATTTAGTAATCCCAGTGACCAAATGTGACATTTAACCCTATATATATATATATATGTATATATATATATATAATGTCTTCTATCGTACCTTGGGTAAAATCTAGGATGCCGCATGAATTTGCACAAAAATAATTCAAGATTTACTTTGCTTCGAAGAATTTAGTGTTTAGGGATTTAGAGTTAGGATTTTAGGTTTAGAATTTTGGGTTTAGCGTTATGGTACAAAATTGAAGGGTTAGGGCTTTGGGCAATGCATTGATTAGTTGTGATCCTATGTTATATCATCTATTATACTAATGTTACCTATGTAAATTCAAAGTTCGATATCTCAATGCTATTTTTAGAGTTGAGTATATGCACTCGTTTTTTATGAGACACGATAGAAGCCACCATATATATAACTTAAATTGCATGCTTTGAATTGGATGGTAGTAGTTGATTGCTCCTTTTGGTGATCAATGAAGTGGTTAGGTGTTTAATTTTTCTTCATTAGATGGGAGCTTTGATGCAATAGGTGGCGAGATATTAAGAGAATAGTGAAGATATATTCATGAACTTCTTTCAAAGATTCGAATTATTGATATAAAAAGTTCTTCATAAAATATCAACAATAATTTAATGCTGAAGTGTTGAAGTCATGGGTTCAAATGATAATGATCTCAATACTAATAGTTAATTTAAAGTACATGTTATCTAGATATACGAAAACTCCAAACCCAACATTAGAAAGAAAAATCTAATTTTGTCTTGGTTTTAAATGTTTAATCATATGATATACATGTATGCATAGAGTGTCAAATAAAAGCTCATTTCTTCATTGAATCGAAAATTCCTTCTCCTCTTGTGATTGGAAGTGTAATGGAAATTATCTCTCTTTACCCTCATTACTTATCACTCATGGCGTCATTTTTTTTTAATTCATACAACCCTGAGATTGATAATTTGGATTTAACAATCATCTAGGTTGTGTAAATTTTATCTCGTCACCTTGACATCTTAATTAGTGATTTTCTAAACTATCGCATCTTATGGAATTAACCTTAATAACCTTGAATTATCTAGGATTTGAATGTAACTTTTCACTCAAGAATGTGAAGAACCAATTCGGGTTAATAACTTGAATTGTTAGAAGATGTTTAATAATGGATTTCATATCACATACTAACAATGCTCACTCAAACGAAAATCATTCATATGCACTTGAATTTGTACAGGTCCGAAAATTTGTACGGGTCCGAAAATTTATAGTGAGATTGCCAATGATAGAGATTCACCTTTGCCATTGTCATTATACACGGAATATCGTCATAATGCATGATTAAAATTAGAGAATAGTGAAGTAATGTAATAATGTATGGATAGTGAATGGTAATAAGTTAAAATGATGTAGATGAGAGATTGCCTTGCTAAGGCTGGTTGGACCAACCCATGCTAGGCAAAATGACATGTAATGTGAGGGTGTGGAATGTGGGAAGAGGCAATACCAATCCCCCTTAGAATTTCATCATCAATATTATTTTGTATGTATTTTTGGCAAACCCATATCCGACCCAACCCAACCCTCCAATTTCAAAATTGAATAGAACTCGTAACTGATCTAAACCAACCAATACCGAGTCAAACCAGGTTAAATATCTGTATTCCTATTGACTAGTCCATGGCTCTCGTTCTCTATCCTCCTTTGGATATATTCTCTTTGTCTTTGACCTTTAACTTTGACATGGCAGCTAGTTGAATTCCCAACGAACATGTTTTTGCTATCAATTCACCTTGCCACTTGTCATCTCACCAACGAAGAGGGAAAAAAGAGTGATGATCCAACTTGTAACATCTTTGTCAAATTTCATATTGTCAAAGTTGGTACTTGTCAATTAAATAACTATGGGAATGAGTTATTATGTTATCCCTAGTAAGCATGTCATGGATTGGCTCGCATCTAATACTTTTACGTTAAACCTATGATTTGAGATTAATCTGTACGACCAAATTGAGAGGCAAGAGACCTATCATTTTTTTCTGCTCTCGTGTGGATAAATTGATTAAAAATATACTTGTAATATAGCAACATAAAAAAATATATAGAAAACTAATTCATCAAAATAGCGCGAGTTATTGACAAACAACCAAATATGAATCCTACACCATATTTCTGAACATGTCCCTCAAATTCAAGCCAATTATGAGCTTTTAGTTTGTGCAAACCTACTCAAACAATTATTATGATTGAAATATAAGAACAAAAAATTTGGTTATTGACCCTTGTATCTCTTACAAATTATAAAACATCAACACAACTTCAACATCAACAATCAACATCCTCCATTAATATATGGTAGAGTTTTGAGTACTTTTCTCCATTTCAAATTTCCTGCAACGAGAGTGAAAGTAGGAAGGTCATTTTGTCTTTACACATTTATTATTTATTTCATATAAAAATAGCAATATCAAGATTTGAACCCGGGTCTCTTCAAACAAAGATAACAATCACAACCAGTTACACTAAACAAATTTATTGTATCCTTTTTTATACAAAAAATAGACAAAGTTAATCTCTGAAAATCAGAGGACTTTTTCATAATTAGCAAGCTCACTAAGTCTACCGTATGTATTTTTATCGAGCTTGTTACTTCTATTTTCATATTTTCTCACTTTTAAATTCCCGCTCTCTCCTTATTTTTTGCTAAAGGTAAATGGGTAATTGGCCAACATGGAAGAAACTGATTATGTAACTACTGTTGTATCCTTGCATTTTTTAATTTAAATTTAAATTTTATGTTTTTTTATCTTTGTTCTTTTCTCTTTCTAACTTCCCCCGAAATTTCATCCATCGTGCAATAGTTTGCGCCTTTCACTTCCCAGTACAAGACTGTCATTGAAAATCAATCTTCAGGTATCTCTTGGCACTACGATTTTATTGTTGGGGATTTTAAGCTGGGCGAGTAGAAGATTTCAACTCCGATATCAATTCATGGCGAATAGAATGGAGTACATCAATAACTGAAGTTGTAGAAGGAAGATTAGAAATTGAATTTTTGGTTGAATATATGCCTCTTGAGATAGAAATTTGGTTGTACAACGGAGAGTGGTGGCTATTGGATCTTTAGGTTTATGGTTTTTGCAACTGTCATAACCTATTTCTATCTTAAAACGAGGAATCATTGATGGATTTTTTGAAATAGGTCGCTTCTTTATTCAACCTACTGGAACTAATAGATAAGGAGTGTCTAATTTTGCGCCTTATTACTTTGATCGAGTCTATTCGTATATTGGAGATAACCCTGATTTTTTCGTTTTCTCTCAAGTTGTAATGGTCCCCTTTTAGCTGAGTTTTTAGTATATAGATGACTTGAATCAACAACTCTCCATTTCTTTTTTGATTAGTGACATATTGTTTCTAAAAGGAGAGCATTGAACCCTTTATATAGGATTGTGAGGTTTAAGATTTAGTTTCAAACTATCTATGGGTTGTGTGAGAATTTCAGTGAGCTTTTATACTCTATATTTCTTGACTGTCAAAGAAAACTAACCAATAGCATTTTAACAGGGACTTAATTAGCATTATGAAAATGGGGTCAATGATACATTTTTATATTTTATATTCTTAAATGATTATGATATTTCTCCGAATGTTCGACCTATATATTATTTCTTTATGTATCAACTCGATCGAATGATTATCAATAAGATTAAACGGGTTAATAGACTTAAAAGTAACATAAAAATACAAATAATCAAATATGAGCATTCCGGCCAAAGGACCGGGTTATAAGCTGGTATATAATACGTTTACAACACTTTAAAACCTCCATTTGAAAAATCCTGCCCTGGGAGCGTTTCCCGGAAGGGCATCCAAGTCATTTAACTACAACAAAACACCAGCAACCCATTCTTCACTCCACGAGTTTTTTATTTTTTATATTCTAGATTCTACCCACCTTGGTTTCCCTCAACGCTGCAACTTCTCATCACCACCATCCAAATCCGCCACCGGAGTAATTCCGCTCTGTCGACTCCAACCCACCGTTCATACTGCTTTATCGTCTTAATCCTCGGAATCGCGCATTGATGATGGGTCACGATGTTAATTCCCTCATCCTTGAGACTCTTACATGTTACATAATTCATTAATTCTAATTCCTTGGAGTTACCAGTTTTATAGAAAACAGCTAGCCATTGGTTTTCTTTCGTCTACTCTTTTTTTTTTCTTCCTCTTTCTATATTTCTTTGTTGTGATATAATATTATTATTTTGTAGCTGTGGAAAATGGATTGGATTTATGAATTCGTGGATTGGATTGATGGATTTATTTATCAAATGAATTGGTTGATTGAATTATGGATCAAAATGACATCTAAATATTGAATTGAATATACGTACCAATAAATTCTCAATATTTCTTGAATTACTCTAACTTTTATTAAGAGTAAACATTTTATTTAATATAAAATTATATAATTTTTATCCTCATTAAATGTTAACAATCACAGTTACCAAACCACAAACATTTTAACATCTTTTTTCATCCATCTGAAGAGTTTAAAAATTTGGATTATTTACCGTGTATAAATTTAGGGTCCGATTCTTCACACGGCCCCTGAATCGTATGGGTGGGTTAGATACAAAATTCACGTCTTAATCATATTCGAGATTGCACAAAAACAGCCCTCTCCCAATCTATTAATTAAGTATTAACAGTGGGATAGAGACTTTAGGGACTTCATCTCCTTCCTCGGATCCCATCAGCGGTGAAGTTCACCATGCAGACTAACTAATCAGATGCAACACCTTCTAATCATCTAAAGAGAAAGCAGCCTATGCTTTCATATGAAAGATGTTGACAATAATTAGGTTTCCTACACTAAGGAGTCATTTGGAGAAAAAGATTTCAGCTATGGATTAACTGAATCTCAAGATCCTTATGTTTTTTATTTTTCTTTCTTTTTGTAATATGGAGTTAATTTAACGTACGTATAAGTAAAATCTCGATATTTTTCAAATCACTCTATTTTTTAATGGGTTAATTGCATGGTTGGTCACTGAGATTATAAAAAAATTTCATGTTTGGTCACTCAAAATATTTAAATCCATTTTTGGTCATTAACTTTACAAAAACCGTTCATTTATGGTCACTCTCCGTTAGCTGCCGTCCAACGCCGTTAACGGCGTCCGTTAAGTGATGACGTGGCTGACGGATTCGCCTAATCAACACCTTTTAACCCGAAAATCGACTGACCCGACCCGCCACGTCATTTAAACCCTCCATGTCAGCTAAACCTAACCAAACCTCTAACCAAACCAGATCCGACCCGACCCGACCCAACCCACCAACAAAAACGACCCACCCGCCACTAAACAAAACCTAATTTCTAAAACCCAGTAGGTCGGGACGGTGACGACGGCGCCGGCGATTGGGGACGGAAGACATGTCCTGCTTCTCGGGCGGGCTCCGTCGTGCCCTGCGTCGAGCTCCTCTGAGGGCAATTACAGGGAGAGGTCTCGGAGTAGCGTAAAAGTAACAGCAGCAAGAGGACCAAGAAGAGGAAGAAGGAAAGGACAGATTTGGCAAGGTTCTTTAATCCAATTGGAGGGAAACCTGTTTCGGTGGTTACTACTACCAAATCCATCTTCAGCATTTCCCTCTATAACCTTCTTCATAGTGTATGTGAGACCGATGTGAAATAGATCAAAGTTCGTAGTTTAAGAAGAGTGCAGTCAGGCCATCCAGACTGGAGTGCGAAAATACCAAGTGGGGTAAAAATCAATTCCAAAGGAGAGCTCAAAAGTCGAAGAACAAAAATTTTGGACAAAATTTGACACACAAAAAGACAAGAAGTATCAAACCAGTCGACACTAGTCCACTAACACGCTCGAACGCGCCGCATACGACGACGAGGCCAGAGCTAAAATTGGTGCTCGTTCGCCATGCTTCTCAAACAGGCACTCGGTAATATGCACGGGCAAACGAAAATGAGGAATAAAATCACAAGCTATTGGGCTACGCTTCATATAAAAGCTGCAGATTGCCTCAACAATTTTGGGGGTCTGGTCTGGATTTGGAAGGGCGGAAGGGAGGAAGGCGGCGGCGCGTCGGCGAATTCGCGATCAGAAAATCTCCAGGAAGAAAAACGGAAGGGAGGAAGGCTGTGCGGGATGGAGGCAGTCTTTGATTAGGGTTTTAGTCAAACAATTTTGGGGGTCTGGTCTGGTTTGGTTTTAGTTAGCGGGTCTGGTCGGGTTTGGGTAGAGGTTTGGTTAGGTTTAGCTGACATGGCGGGTTTAAATGACGTGGCGGGTCGGGTCAGTCAATTTTGGGGTTAAAAAGTGCTGATTAAGCAAATCCGTCAGCCACGTCATCACTTAACGGACGCCGTTAACGGCGTTGGACGGCAGCTAACGGAGAGTGACCATAAATGAACGGTTTTTGTAAAGTTAGTGACCAAAAATGGATTTAAATATTTATAGTGACCAAACATGAACGCTTTTTGTAATCTCAGTGACCAACCATGCAATTAACCCATTTTTTAATATTATGGATAAACATGTCATTTAATATAAAATTAAAAATTTTATTTTCATTTATTGTTAACGATTACAGTTACCAAATTATGTAGTATGACCATTTTAAAATAATTTTTCAACAATACTCATATTCACCAAACCATGCTAAGAGCTGGATGTTTAAGCTTTACTTCGTACCTTTGAGATGTTTAAGTAATAGACTTGGATATTGGCTATCAAACACAAACAGTAGTATTATGAAGCATAGAAGCTTTTACATCTTCTGCAGGACCCAATTTCTTCCGTTAGGGCTTGGCTGATTAAGCTAATACCCCTAATTTTTCTTCATTGGCCCCTAATAATTGTGCAATGGGTATGTTTCCAGGGGTCTTTGGATGGAAATGTTATCGAAATACTAAATTCTTCTGCTTAGTGATTGTTTACCACTAAAAATCACCCAATACCATATTGATTATTTTTAAGGAGTGGTAGTGATTTATAAGGTCAACTTAACTATATTAATTAAATTGATTTAAACTGGGCCTAAATGATGATATTTTGGGCTTCATACCAGATACCTCAACACACACCAAACACTCACCCGTTACGCAAGGGGGGTCAAGTGCCAAGCGTTGACACCCTTCAACATCAGCCACCCAAGTCGTGGAGACCCAACCACAAGGGGGGTCATCGCGAGTACCCCTAGTCGTGGTGGCGACCCCATAGAAAAAACCGTTTTACGGACTTCACCAGGGAGGACCTCAGCAGTCAAACTGGCATTCATGGCCGAAGTAACACTGCGAGAAATGGGTAAGTTCGCCGCCCGCTCTGTTATGTTGGGAACTTGAGTCTCTGAGGTAAAGAGGTTCTGATAACTTTGACTAGCAATATCTTCTTTTCCATTTTCCTCAGTGATCCATTCCTCACTATCGTTATGAAAATCGACCACAAAATTTCTTTTTCTACGAGCCCGCGTAACCGTATGAAAGTAGGAAGAATTTTTATCCCCCTTTTTCAACCATCGGACTCTGGATTTTTGCTGAAAGTATACTTCCTCCGCCTCCCACTAGCAATTTAGCTCCGCTTCAAGGCCTTTAATCAATCCCAATCAATAGGCTGAATCATCTTAATCCGATCAATCTCGGCCTGGAGAGTCTTAATGTTACGCAATGAGTTCATAGTACCTACCCTACTCCAGTCATACAGCAAGTGGCGCAACTTCTTAAGGCGTTCCCAAAGTCGAAGCATAGGGGTTCCTTGTATATCCTCGGCCCAAACATAATTGACCATGGCCTTGACCTCTGGATTATCCACCCATAAGGCATCAAACCGAGAAAGGGGACGACTATTCCGAATATAGGATTTGTCGGAAAAGAGCAAGGCTCGATGATCAGAACCTTGGTCCGTAAAATGTTTAACCAAGGTCTCTGGGTATTGATCGATCCAGGTATGGGAGTATAGAGCTCTATCCAGCCTCTCACGAATGCAAGAGCCACCCATACGCTTGTTCGTCCATGTGAATAGATCACCCTGGTACCCTGGGTCGTGAAGACCTAAATCTTGAACAAAGTTCCGCAAGCTGAGAGATTGATTAGCATTCCACGCTAAGCCACTATCCTTTTCACTCTCTTGAAGACTAGTGTTAAAATCCCCCATGACAACATAAGGTTGATGGATATTATCACAGATTTCCTGCAGCTGAGCCAACTGAGCCGCCATTATTATAAAATTACAACTAATGTAGACAAAAACCACAACATAAGAAAAGTCCACTTCATTAATTTGTACACAAATACAGAAGTTGGAATGAAAAAAATACCGAAGCGTCAACCCCGGGGGACCAAGCGACAACTAGACCTCCTGATGCATCAATAACATCAATAAAAAAAATGAGAAAGATCAAATCCTAATCTTCGCATACGGCGAGACACTACTCTCCGGCTCGATCGTGTTTCAGAATAAAACACGAGATCCGATTTATTGGAATGAACTAAACCGACAGCAGTTTGGAATGTGAGGGATGGTCCAATTCCTCTCACATTCCAGGCAAGAAGCCTCATTTATTCCCTTGGGGCCACTTGAGGCTGGCTTCCTCCACCTTATCCAACATTTCAGCTGATTCCACGAACTGTTTCTTGGGCGTTGGAGGGTCACCCACCTCCCCCACCACTTGATCCAGCGCCCGCTTTCTATTCCCAATTACTAGGTCCAACAAATTAGAACCATACTCATTCAATCCCGAGCTCGAGCCGTCATCGATCTCCTGAGACCGCCGCATGGGAGCATCCCCCTTCAACTCTCCAACTACATTAGGATGGCAACCACTCTCCTCTTGAGAAATATTTAATCCCGCCTCAAATGCCGCCACCACCTGGTGCACCCGACCCTTAGTGACTTGGCGGGTATGCTTGGGAGCACCAGCTGAGGATCGCAGCTTGATCTCAAAGGATTGAACCTCCTCCGTCGAGTGATAGCTGTCAGAATCAAGGGAATCCAGGAGCTCCCCATGCATGACATCATCAGATTCCTCGAGGGTCGCCTTGACTTCCTGGTCCGAGCCACCTTTTTTATCAACCGCAGGCTAACCCGGGGAGTTGATTCCAGCTGCTGGGTCGCACAGCGCATGGGGAGGCCTCCTGCTTGCTTCCTCGAACTCACCGTCTTCACCACGTCACCCTTCGCCAGGCCATCCTCGCGTAGCTGCAGGGGGAGAACACCTGGTTTTGGGGCAGCAGCTGGGAGATCACTACCACAATCCATCTCGTCTTCCTATGAATCTTCCTCCAGGATGAGACGGCGACGACGGGTCTGTTCAAGTACCTCCGCGATCGGATCCGCCGGCACCCGAGCTTTGGGATTGTGCCTTGGACGTCGGCCAGTAGGAGCGTGAGTCCCCTGACTCCTCCCACGATGGTGGGAATCCGCCCTAGGGGATCCTTGTCGTGGAAGCTTCCGTCCGATCTGAAGCCGAGGCGATGCCCTAAGAGGAAAGCCCCTGGAACTAGCACGTCGCCCCGCTGGATTGTCCACTAAGGCACTTGATGTGGGGGACACCTCCTTATTAACCAAAGATGTTATATCAGCTTGTGATGGATAGCAAAAGGGCGCCGCAAGTCAAGCTGCTCTGCATGCGTTGATCGCGTATCCCACTGGCGAGTGTTCCCCATCCACCCATTCCCCTCCTGGTTCTCCCGAATGGTACGGTTTACCCAAACCGTCTTCCGGGCATTTCGAACATTGGAGCTATCTTCCTCATTATCATACAGCTTCCTACCAATCTTCTGTGTGGACATGAGCGGACCAAAACGCTCCTTGCCTTGCGGGGAACCAGAGACACAATCCCGTTAAGAGTGCCCCACTTCCACAGTGGTAGCAGAAGGTGACTAATAATTCGTACTTTAAATTCACCCAAAAGCACCCTATCTCTTCGCTCACCGCCATGAGTTGAGAGCGTAATGGCTTGGTGAAAACTATAAGAGCTCGCACCTTCACGAAGCATTCTTTCGTGTCCTTAGAAGCGAAGACATCTGTCTCCACGACCTGGCCGATAATACCATGTGCTATTTTTTTACCAAACTGTTTGGTACAACATTCATCTCGCACATTCCATAGTTGGACAAGGAATGGAGCAATGGCCAAGTCATCAAAGACTTGCTTCGTGATTGTGGCTGTCCAAGGCCGGAGGTGCAGAATTTTGTCCAACACCACCCACGTTGTTCTTTTCAGCGGCCAGGCCCTTGGCTCTTCGTTGGGCAGAGTGATCTCGAATAGCCCATGTTTTGCGATGGTCACCCGCAATTGTCCCTTCATTTGCCATGGCGCAAGTAGCGCAATTAAAATTTTTAAACTATATAAGGCTCCCCCCACGCCCGCCCAACCGACGCGGAAAATCTGGGAAGAATCCTGATCCAACAACCCCATAACGGTTTAGCCTTGCCGGATCAGGATTGGCGTCAACGGACGAATCCAGCTGGCCGTCGGCGTCTTCCTGTAGCCCGCGATGTTGTGTCATTATCGCCGGCCGAAACCGCGACGCTAGTTCATGGTATTTCTCCCCGTAGGGTAAGCTGCGAACAACGCACTTTTGAGTGCTATTAATTTCATCGAAAGCAACCAGGTGCTTTCTTTTCCGTTTTAGTCTGAGCCACCCAGCAGATCGACGACGCATCTCACAAAGATCACGTTTCGTGGCGGGGTCTGTGAAGGCAAGGCGGTTTCTATCATCCCTGCTTAGATTTGTGATTATTGCCCATCCCTTTCTGGGAAAGCGATCACTTGGTTTGGATCGAAACCAGTCCGCCTCTTGGTTATTCAAACAGGCGGTGAAAATGGCGACGATCATCCTCGTAAGCCATCGGTCAATCAAAGAACACAGAACCAGGAGAGAGGAGAGAGCACCTCTCATACTTTTTTGCTCTCTCCTTCTCTAAGTACTTATTTGGTGATTTGATACTTCGACTTTCACATTTTTTATTATTTTAATTGTATTTTAATTCTTGATTTATATTTGAATGTATATTATAAACAGAAGATAACTTTAAAATTACAACCCATATATCACTTGGTTGAATATTGCATATAAAATTAGAGTATTAAATAGGTCGAAGCAATCTCAAAATTTTAAATTAGTATTAATTTTTTAGAATTAACTATAAAGAAATAATATCCTTACTGGTTTTTTTAACGTTTTAGCCGAGTTAACTGCTAAGCTTTCAACATGTTCCTAATTTGGCATGATTAGATCCAATGATCATTGTACGAGATTGAGCTTAATTATTGGTTCATTTCACCATTTTTTGACATGTTAATGAATTTCTAGGGCAATGGCATAGGTCTACGTCTAAACACAATAGAATATATAAGACTGGAATGAGAAAAGTATTTTTCACGTTTCATATTCCGACAATGAGAGCGAAAGTATGAATGGTACATTTGCCTTCACAATTATTAAAATTATTTATTTGTAGAAAATAAACAAGTATTGGAATTTGAACAAATGCATCTTCCAAAAAAGATAAGAATCATAAGCCTGATTGTCAACCCAAGTTTGATATGGTTGGGCGAATCAGTTTGCCCAAACCCGAGTATTTGTTAGGATGTTGGAGGCCTAGTTGGTTATCAACCCAAACTTGGTCAAACTAAGAAAACCAGTTGAATTAGGAAATCGAGTTCATTCAACTAACTCATCTAAGCACTGAGTCACTTCAAACCGACATCATTTTCAACAAATCTAATCACTAGTTCTGTTGACATGTCGTCCTTTTCCTTATCAAAGACCCATGCAGCAACATACATCAACCACCCGTGTTCGGTTATCCCATAATATCTTTTCCTCCTTTAGTATCGGCAGACAACAATACAAGTCCCAATCATCTCAAAAGCCAACACAATTTCTCAGTAGTCGATTCCATTTTCCTTCCAACAGCAAGGTCACATAGCCAATCAACCACATCTCAAACAAAGAATAAGCCACATGATTACGAACATATATTTGGAATGAGACTTGGTGTGATTAACAAAGACCAATGTCATCATTTGTATATATACATGAAATCGAACTGGAGAAGAAGAGTAAGAACATTGAGAATCTATCTATCTATCTATCTATCTATCTATCTATCTATCTATATATATCTATATCTATATCTATATCTATATCTATATATTATGGTAATTCAAAAAAAATATCTTTCCACATAAGCACTTGGATGATCCACAATTTGCCAAGTTGGACAACTTTTTTACAAATAAAAAAATTAGTTATTAATGTATTTATGAAGCTACCTCTCTCTTCTTTAATATTTTCATTTCTTTTATGCAATTATATTTTTTATTTTTTCATTTATTCTTTTTGCTTTAATAACAAGTTACATATTGATAAACTTAACAAAACACACATAAATAATAATAAAAATTCAAGTAAACAAAATATAAATAAGAAAACGGAGAGTGACATTTGTTCAAATAAAAATATATGATTTAAACCTTATGAAGTAAATTTTTTACTCATTTTTAGTAAAGTTGAATGATAAATTATATTTTGATGAAAAAATTACACAAACATACACATATACAATAATTTTTTTATCGATTAAACAAATTATATATGAAAAGAGAGAAAGTAAACATTTGACATTCAATTACTTTTGAAAAATAAACTATATTACTTTATATTTTGTTGCAATGAAACACTCTCTTATTCATAAAGTATATGTCTATAAAATAAAACAATTATTATTTAGCAAAATGTTAGAGTATAATCTTGATCGAGTAGTTACAGTTATTTATTTAAAAAAGAAGTTTATTCATTCAGATCATGTTCTACCTTAAACTCCTCAAATGAAGAGGAATTGCATGTGCAATAATTTTATAATGTGTCCTAAGTTCACATTAATAATATTTGCTCTATATCATTTTTGATTGAGCAAGTTCTATTGAGGTCCTAAGTTGTATGCTAAGAAATTATAACCTAGGCATCATGTTTCATCAAGTTATAATGTGTCTTTGTCGAGAATCTACGATAAGCATCATGTTTCATCAATTTATAACCTAGGCATTTACCAAATAAAGGTTAACAATTTTTAGTAAGATAGTCAATTGGGATAAACATATTTATCCAGCAATCAAGTATTATTATCCAATAATCTCAACTCTCTAAATTGGTTGTCATTTCGCCCAAACTCGAGAAACACGAATTGATATATGTTGTATAAGATAATAAGTTAATGCAAATAATCAAATGAAATCCATCGATACTGTTCAAATGATAAGACATTTTAAATGCACTTGAAATATGTGTTTATCGCAGACACTCTTTATCAATTATTAATATATAAGTGATAAAATCTTTGAAAATTACAAATTCAACGACCATGTTAAGACCGAAATCCTCGATAGTGTGTGTGAGTGTCTTATATTGAGATTCTAAGCGAACATATAAACAATGACCGTGGGTTGAGGTTTAGTCTAAACTTCAAGAATTAACAATTGATACATATTGTATAATATACTAAATTTAAGTGTCTTGATAAAAAAATAACATCCAAAATGGAAATGAGTCGAGATTAGAGAATTTAATCATCATGAGGGCTACAGTGTGTGTTAAGTTTCAATATGAGTGAATAAATTGATCCAATAATGAAGTATCTTTACAACATTGGTCGAGAGTTCGTCCAAACTCGAGGATCATGAATGTGTATTGGATTTCTAAATGACCTAAAATCCCAATTCCTTTCTAGGGCTAAATACCTCTGATCACAACCATATGTGCCAAAAAAGAATGAAAAGAAGCAAAAAAATCAAAAAAGAAAATAACCTCTGATACGATGAACAGAATAAACCATATCGAGCTATGATCCTGTCATCCCTTCTCTAAATCTTATACCCCAAGACAATTTAATTAGAAACAATGATCGACGTTTATGATTCGTCCAAATATAGGCAAAAAAAGAATGCACCATCTTAGGATTTATAGCTTATGATTTAGATAATTAGGACCTAGGATTCACTCATTAAGGGTTAGGGTATATTATCCGGCCCAAAAATCCTGCTAATTCGAGGTTTAGATAGCATTTTCATAGTCAAGGTATGCGGTACCCAGATCTCACCCGGGGTACCGTAGAAGCCCCTCAATATACTTTTGATTTTACTCAAGATACGATAGAAGATAGTTATGACGAAGTATGTGGATAAATTCGAGGTTAGAGAATTAGGGACTGGAGTTCACCTATTAGAGGTTAGGGTATAATATCATGCCCCAAAAACTTTGGTTGATTCGGGGTATAAATAGTAAGACTCAATGGTCGTATGGTAGTGTGAACGCAAGAGTATAGTGTATTCCTGGCGCAGGCTAGCTTGAACTATATGTGTGTGTGGTTCAGGTTGGCGTATGCTAAATATTAGTGTTTTGGTTGACAAATTTTGACATAAGTTCTAAATGGGATGTGACAATGACATCATTTATGTTTAGAAAACCGAAGCATCACAAGTGAGTGTGCTAAATATTGGAAATTTTCAGTATAGACATACTACAAACTCTATTATGAATCAAGAACACAAAATATTTAGAAAATCCAATATGATTTAAACATAAAAATAAGTTAATTGATATAAATTATACAATAAATCTCTCCGGCCAACGGGCCGGGTAAAAAACTAGTGGAATATGATATGCAATGAAAGAAGAAAAGAAAAAACTAGAGAATGAAATGGAAAAAGATAAAAAGAAAGAGGGAAGAGATTTAGAATTTAAGCGTCATTTTAAAGCATAAGTTCCAAGTGAGAGAAAAGTATAAAAATGAAACTCAATTTCAACGAATAAGTTATATTAAATTGTCATTGTATCTAAATTTATCATAGAAATTTCATAAATATCTAAGCATAATACATGTGAAATCAATAAAATTTTCATGTACCTGTGTAAAGCTAGGCTTAACCAGGTTAATCCAATTCATCCATTAATCCTTAACCCACTTGCTTAAACGACTCATTGGTGGAATCGAGCGACAATCTTGGTCATAACAAATTAGACTGAATAAATTAATTATATATTTTTTAATTGGTTATAGGTATAATATACTTCTCTATTTTATCTATATATTAAGAACTCTATTATTCACTAATGCATTCAATTTCAGTTTCCAAACATATTTTACTCAAATACTTTTATATAACAATGAATGACTCCATAAATTCCGATAAGTTTTCAATGAAAGATTAGATGCAGTTAATTGATTTATGAGCTCAAATATACCTCCATACCACTAAAGCTACAATCATTGTGATTTTTAGTTGTTCACTCACCTCTGCCAATGTTCACAGATTCATATTTTGCTATAAAATTTAGATAAAGAAACTTTAAATCTCACACATTTAAAAGTAGGAGATAGAAACTATGTAAATAAGTGATTGCAAATTTACTATTTTGAAACCCAAAATTGAAGGAATTTAGATAATCTCATTTTGCAGTAAATTAAAATGTCTTATGGGAAAGTGATATCTTAGCGTTGGATGTGCTGGTGAATGAATAACTAATGCCTAACTATGAATTGCAAAAAAAACATCCTTCCCAAACCCAATTTATTATCAGTCAAATCATATTTGGTAATATCACTTGAAGGTCATACCAATAAACGACTATTTAGTTTGAGTCTAAATTAGACCTATTACATTGGCTACCAATTTTTTTTTTTTTTTTAATATTTACTCTGATGTAATTTTTGCAAATTTT
Source organism: Linum trigynum (assembly GCA_964030455.1). Classification (NCBI taxonomy): domain Eukaryota; kingdom Viridiplantae; phylum Streptophyta; class Magnoliopsida; order Malpighiales; family Linaceae; genus Linum; species Linum trigynum. Next base: position 13,196,123 of record OZ034814.1, read on the forward strand.
TTGTATGACAAATATAAATGTGGAAACACCGATAATGAAGGTGTAAATTGGTTAAATGTGAATAGTTAGATGGTCGATATTTCTTGATAGGTATAATTATATGGACTCAAATAGATTCAAATTGTGGGTTCGACCCAAATAAATGTTTTTCCGCTCTACCTCTGTCCCCCATTCCATAATTAGTAAATTAAAATAATCCGACCAACGGGTCGGGTCAAAGCTAGTTTACATAACAATACAACTAACGTTTGATCGTTCGTATCTAAACCATCTCAGCAAAGAAAATACTAACGGGAATCACCCTCCACCACATCCTTTTTAACATTGGTTTTTTTGTAGGGGTGGCAGTTCGGTTTCCGGTTAGCGACTAACCGGCCGGTTTAACAAAAACCGCTAGTTAGCGGCTAACCGAAAATCGTCAGCTAGCATGCTTCGGTTAGTGGTCGGCAAGGGAGAGGGGCTGTTTGGTTAGCCGAGTAACCGGAGCCGGCTAACCGACCTCCGCCCAATCCTTGCCATAAAACACCGACTCCCCCAAATAAATACATAACCTAACCCTAAAACTGGATCATCACTCATCTCCGCCGCCATCCATGGACCTCGGCCGCCTCCACCCTACTCCATCCATCGACTCTCCTCTCCCCTCCCCGACCACCGACCCTCCACAACGACCTGCTTCCTCTCCTTTTCCGGCCGCAGCGACGAGAGACAGAACAGAGCCCGACCCTCCGGCGACCCCACTCCTCCCCTTCCTCTTCTTTTCCCCGCCGCAGCGCGCCATCGTCCCTGACCCAGCACCACCGCCTGCTCTGCTCGCCTTCGCCCCTCTGCAGCAATTTCGCCCCCTCAACTCTAAGTTGCCGACACCCTGGTAACTAGCCGGCGCCGCGAGACCTCTCATCCCCTCATCCCCGACCCCCTGATACCTCGCCATGCCTCTGCCCCTATTCAGAAATCCAAACCGACAGTCATAAGTTCGGTTACCACGGTTAACCAAACCAAAAATTGATAACCAATCGGTCGATGGTCGGATAGCCGTGTCTCTCTCACGGTCGGTGATTGGCAGCCATGTGTGGTGTCTTGGTTTAATCAATAACCGAGAAATCAATTTTGATTAAACAGAAACCGACCGACTGCCAGCCCTAATTTTTTGAAAGGTCTGTGGTTGACTATAAGTTTACTAAGTTACTGACTGGACTACTAATTATAATAAGTTAACAAGTGAATAGTGATTAAGCATTAATTAATTAATATCCCTTAAACCGTCTTAAGCGAAAGAAACCTATGGAAAGTCAATCAATTGACGCGTGGGGTGGGCCGGGCAAAATTCCGATTTCGGACCCAATTGACCCAGCTCAGCCTGACCCGAAATCCGGCCTTTACTTTTCGTCCTACATTCCCGAAACTACCCTTTTCCCGTGGGATAAAGCATGGGTATTTCGGTACATTTGCGAGCGAAATATCGCAATTTCCGCCCGTTATAAATTGACAAAAAGGAATGAAACGGCTCTTTCCATCTTCCCTAGCGAGGAGAGAGAGAGAGAGAGAGAGAGACGGAGAGATTTATTCAAGAGAAGCGTATTATTTTGAGACAACTGCCACCAATTTACAGAGAGGCTTTCCTTCCTTCCTTTTCTTCTCTCTTTCCTCTTTTCACTTACTTCTGTGGATTGGATTCTCAAGGGATCAAAAGGGCCCTTTTTGATTTTGCTCCTTCTCTGTTTTCGATCTGAGGGTTTCTCTCTCGACTATTTCGCCGTGCGGCTCGCTGTGGAGGGAGATCGGCAGAAGCGGAGGCCAATTGGGGGGAAAGGGCAAGCCGTAGCTAGAAATCTGGGTCTTGGGTTTGGAGAGAAAACGGCTGAATTTGGCGGTGGGGGGTGAAAGCAGCGGAGATCGAGGAGGAGGGAAGGAGGAGCCAGAGAGCTGCTGGCTTCTATTTGCTGTCGTGTTGGGAGTGGGAAGTTGATCGCTTTACTCTGATTTGGTTTGTGGGTTCTGATAATCCATTTGTTTTTTGGTTTGGGGTGAGAAAGAGAGAAAGATGTGGTGGATGATGGGTGAGAATGGCGGCCATTACTGCTCGAAGAAGACAGATGATATATGTGGTGATGTTTGTGGTCAGGTAAATTGGTTCAAAATCCTTCATTTTGGGAATGAGATTTGTTTTTTGATTTATTTGCAAATTGCTATCCAGTTGCTCTTTTGATTACCCCAGCATTGTGTTTATGAGACAACGAAACAGAGAGTTTGAGGAATGTTGATGTGGCTTTGGATCTTCAATATTATGTACCTTTCTCATACCAGGAAGAAACTCAAGCTGCAGAGCCGTGGAGATTTATTTAGATTGTGAAAGTTCCGGTTTTTGGAATTTGTTCTGGTGGAGAATTAGTTTTCTTTCGTTTGTTGATTTACAGATATTACTAGGGGGTTTGTTTTTGAGATCCTTCCAATTTGGGTCTGTCATTTGCCCGTTAGAGGCTTCTTTTACTTAATGTCGCCTGCTTCTGTAGGTAACTGGATTTTTAATTATGTTTATTACTTTCTCTTGTTTGGGGACAAGAGTTGGAAAGATGAAGTGAGAAAGATGCCTAAAATTCCTTTACAGAGGGGCTAACTCCCTGCAAAGCAATATTCTTCAGAATCTCCCCATCTTTTCATGTAATTTACTGACAATGTTGATGCCTTCTTGCCTAACTTTTTCAGTATTTTTGAACTTTGACATGTGATCCCATCTTGAGTTATTTGTTTGGGTATACATGGCTGTAAAAAGCCTTATGATGAAAACATGCTTTGCCAGCCTTGATCTGAAATTGAACCTAGTTCTGAATGTGGGGTCCTTCCTTTGAAATTTGCAGGACTCTGGCAGGGTCTTGAGCATGTCAAGGATCAAGTGCATCCTTCGCGGTGTGGATTTGAGGACGATTTTGTTCCTCTTCATCCTTGTGCCTACATGTGTATATGGGATTTATTTACATGGGCAAAAGATCTCATACTTCTTGCGGCCACTATGGGAATCACCACCGAAAGGCTTCAATGAAATTCCGCATTACTACAATGAGAATGTAACAATGGAGAACCTGTGCAAGCTCCACGGCTGGCGGATTAGGGAGTTCCCAAGGCGTGTCTATGATGCAGTTTTGTTTAGTAATGAGATGGATATCTTAACACTTCGGTGGAAGGAATTGTACCCCTACATAACTCAGTTCATTCTTCTGGAGTCTAATTCTACATTCACCGGGACCGAGAAACTCCTCTATTTCGCCAACCATCGGGACCAGTTCAAATTTGTCGAGCCAAGGTTGACTTATGGAAATATTGGTGGCAGGTTCAAGAAGGGAGAGAATCCCTTCATCGAGGAAGCATATCAGCGAGTCGCGTTGGACCAACTTATTAAGGTTGCAGGCATTTCAGATGATGACTTGTTGATAATGTCGGATGTCGATGAGATTCCAAGCAAGCATACTATAAATCTCTTGAGATGGTGTGATGACATACCTCAAGTCCTCCACCTACGGTTGAGAAATTATCTATATTCGTTCGAGTTTTTTGTGGACGACAGCAGCTGGAGAGCTTCTGTCCACAGGTATAAGATGGGGAAGACAAGGTATGCACACTATCGCCAGTCGGATGACATATTGGCCGAAGCCGGGTGGCATTGCAGTTTTTGTTTTCGGCGTGTGAGCGAGTTCATCTTTAAGATGAAGGCTTACAGTCATTTTGACAGAGTGAGGTTCAAACGTTATTTGGACCCTGAAAGAATCCAGAAGGTGATATGCAAAGGTGCGGACTTATTTGATATGCTACCTGAGGAGTATACCTTCAAGGAAATCATTGGGAAAATGGGTCCTGTTCCTCATTCTTATTCGGCAGTTCACCTTCCTTCTTACCTTTTGGAGAATGCTGATGAGTACAAGTTTCTCTTGCCCGGTCATTGCATGAGAGAAAGTGGGTGATTCTGGTTTTCAATTATCCCGACATTTTGTTGCTGTAAAGTTGAGTTGGATGTCGAGGATTCCAGCTCATATGTTTGAGAACCGATGGATTTGTCGCTATTACCGCCATGCTGCAATTTAGATATCCCCATCTTGAGGTGTTTGGATTGCTTGCGGCAGATTTGTGAATGATCAAACATTATGTATATAGCCTTTCTTCCGGGTTTGAGCTTGATGACAGGAGGTGGTGAGTGGAGTTTGACCAAGGCACAAGAAACTTGCTGCGATGCGAACAGTCTGCTATAATGTTGTTTACAAATACCCTTGTGCCTGTGTAGTTATTAGAATTTATATGAAACATGGATTCTCCAAGGAATGCTGGAAACAATTCGTTGTGAGGGTTTCACTTGATGATGTCCGCTTCATGGAGGGGGGAAATTTTGTGTTGGAAACATTTATTTGATGATGTGTCATTAACTCTTTGATTCATGATTATATCCGGATTTTTGTTTAGATCTCTAATTGTGTCGAGAGTACGGACTCCCACTCTTCCATACCTGTTTCCCTAAGTTACAGACTTACAATTACAGTGGTCTAATTACTAGGTGGCCAAGCAAGCATCTGCGAAATTTCGCAATTGTTTTTTCCTCCTATTTGAGAAAGATCAAACATCAATGAACCGAACGTGGTGGCAAGATCTTGCTAAGATTCCATCACTGTACAGACTTTCTTATTGTTGCGGGAGGGAGGTTACAAGGCAGGCTTCTGCCTTATTGTATGGAGTTTTTATGGTAAGACATACATATAGTCTGTAAGATTCCATGCGGCCCCAATATAATATTCAGGGACAACCTACTTTTGTTTCCAGATCAGACCAGGCATTTCCCTCTTGCAATTATTATGTTTTTATTTGCCTGTTTCTCTCGCTCTCTCCACCTGAAACGTTTACTTCTTGTATGCAAGAATGCCTGATTGCAGGCCAATCATTCTCGAGAATAACATTAGGAGTTTTGCTTCTCTGTCAGTGAATGGTAAGATTATTTCTCTTCTTGAACTTGGATGAATGGTTCTTTCTGCAAAATCAACCAGAAAAGTGAGAAGTGGTAGAGATAGATAGGTAGAGAGAGAGAGAGAGAGAGAGAGAGAGAGAGAGAGAGAGAGAGTTGGATTCTAGGGTATAGGTCATTTGGACAACTCCAACTCTCCAAGTGGTAGATAGTGAATCATTTGAAATGGTGATAAACGGGTCCATATGGAGAAGGGTAGAGGCCATAGAAACGGCATCAACAACTTTTTTGTTCTCGAAGAGGATTCCTTGAGATGATGATGTGATGCAAAAGAATCCAACTATATGTAAACATTGCAAGCACTGTTAATTAGTACCTTATGCTTGGGTATAGAATGCAGTCCTTGGATGGCATCTGTTAATTTTCAGAAGTTACAATGAGAAATCGACATGTCACCAATCAGACAATGCCAAATTACTTATTCAACAAAATGTCGTCAATCGGAAGAAAAATTATGGTGGTTTTAGTCCGTTAACTATATTGTTTAAACAAATACGTCCACATATTAGGAAAGATAAAGCGCGTGTGTGCTAAGCAATGATTCGATGCTAACTACAACTAATTCAAATGGAAATTACATAAAAAAATAACCTCTTTTTACACCACTAATTGCAGAAAATGGAGGGTACCAGAAAAAGTGGAAGACCTTTCAGGCCATAATGCCAAGGAATGGGATCAAAAAGTGTTCTTCCACATTGAAAGGTTTGGGAATGAGATGCATTCTTATCATCACACCTGAACAACGATTATGCCCTATAAAAAGGCTCCCTCATTCAGCTGCAAGACTCACATCTCAAGTAAGCATAGCCAACAATGATTTCAGACATCACACGCTTCAGTGAGCCCTTCCCCACTAAAATGAGGGGCTATGGTTTCCAGGAGGAGAGCTATTCAGCTCACGAGGAAGAGTCCTATCACTCCGAGGAAGAGTTCCACAGCAGCATCAATGGCTCTTCTGGTGGTATAAAGTTTTTCCAGCCTGCAAAGTTTCAATCCATGTCAGGGCATGATGCTGCAGACTGGAAGAGCAACAATAAGTTCAATCACAGTGACACCATGAACCACCAAAACGGCGGCTGGGGTGGTCATGATGCTCACCGGTTTGATCAAGGCCATGGCATGAAGCATCAGAATGGGGGCTGGAACAATGGTCATGATGCTCAACGTTTCGATCAGGGCCATGGGATGAAGCAGCAGTATGGTGGCTGGAATAATAATGGTCATGATGCTCACCGTTTCGATCAGGGCCATGGGATGAAGCAGCAGCATGGTGGCTGGAACAATGGTCATGATGCTCACCGTTTCGATCAGGGCCATGGGATGAAGCAGCAACATGGTGGGTGGAACAATGGTCATGATGCTCACCGTTTCGATCAGGGCCATGGGATGAAGCAGCAGAATGGCAGCTGGAACAATGGTCACCATGGCTTGGAATCTGCTGGTGGGATGATGAATGGCAAGTATGGGACTACTGCTGTTACTGCTGCACATCAGAAGGTGCAGTATCCTGCTGCTCACTCCTTCATACACGAGGAAGAAGCGATGACGGGATACAATGGTGGCCATCGATTCAGTGGCTTCAATGATAGCTTTGGTGGTGGCTATGGAAGGAACAATGGCTGCAGCAATGTTGATTGGATGTCCAAGGCGATATAAGTAGCTTCCTACTCACGGAAGGGAGTGGGGTCATGGCTTTCTTCACTAGTGATAATAAGTGCCTGTTTGGTTTGTGTGTCTTGTTTGATGGTCATTCTGCTGGCTTAGTACATGGTCTACTATGTTGGCCTCTTAATATGTGTACTGCTGTTGTCTATCCATAAGCAATAAAAGGCTGCTATTTTAGTGAATCAGAGAAGTGGTTTATGAGCTTTTATTCCCTTGTTTTAGCATGATTTCAGAAGATTGGTAACACAAGCGACTAGGTGGAATGCAACCCAATCAAGCATCAAGAGAGTAAGCTGTAGTGTGATTCTTTTGGCCCAAATTGGTTTGACTGATTAAGGGAGGGTGGTTGAAGGCAGATAGATGCCTTGAACACTAAGAAAGCCTGGGAAATGGTAGATTGATTCTTTCAACTTTAGGATAATAATACAATAATGAAAGGAAGAGCTCGGAAACGAGGTAAAAGCTCAAACTCGACAAACACTACGGAGGGCTGATCAACCGGTTTTGGTTTTCCGGTTGGCCGAATAGGTCAGATAGCTATTAACTATTCGTTTTTTTAGGTTGGTTTAACGATTTTTCGTTCTTATGTTATCGATTCAGTTTAATTTAGGTTATCGATTTCTTTGAATCTGGAACATGATTAGAAAAAAAGCAATGCTGTCAAAGCCGAGCCGGAGTATGACCCGGTAACGTGAACGGCTCGGTCATTAGTGGTCCAGTCGGCATTAGACCGTTTAAAAACCGTTTGAGAACCGGTACCTAATAAACAGTCATCTGTATAAATAGTAGGGTTTGGAGTACTCATCTACAAAAGAATGATCAAATCAGCAAATTTACAATGGAAAATCTAACACTACCATTCTGAAACTTCTAGAAGACAGATCTAATCGATTAATCCCCCAGCAGTCCATTTCGTAAGCAAACTAGCTGCCCCTATCAGCAAATCTCAAAATCTACGCTAATCACGTCAAGATCAGACAAACGACTACTAGATCCACCACTAATCAAATACCCAGTAAACCAATCGCCACCGACAGCCCAATAATACCCACACTGGAGAAATGCTAACATAGAAATCCCCAGAACCAACGGAAAGAGTGAAGAAGAAGAAGGGAGATGAATTACCCCGCTGTCGGATGGCGCGCTGCTTGCGGCGACGGGACGGAAGCACTGGGGCGATGGTTGACGGCGGCAGGGTGGCGCCGCTCTCCCTCTGTCGTCTGTTCTACTTCTAGGTCGAAGATGAAGAAATAAAATGAAAGTTAGGGTTTTGTTTGGCTGCCCCATTCCACGATTGACCTTTTTTTTTAGGGTAAACCAAACGGCCGAACCGTGTGACCGGCTTGAGCGGCTCGAGCGGTTAACCGCTTCGGCCGCTCGCCGACCGCTGTATAAAACCGTGACGGTTAAATAGCTGATCCGAGCCGGTTTTACGGCCGGGTGGCGGCTTTGGCGGTCCAGCCGGCCGGCTCGGTTCGGCTTTGACAGCACTGAAAAAAAGAGATTGATTCGAACTTTCCACATATGAATTACTTATTTGCTTTGTCCCAAATTTAACAAAACCTCTAACGTATTTATATTGTTAACATAATTATTTCATTTTGCTCCCATCTGTCGATTATTAACCATTAATGAGTCAACAAACTTAAGTGACATGATATAATAAATTAATGGAAAATTTTAATAAAGTAAAATAGATAATTACCTCGCATCCCCGGTCAAGCTAGGATGCATAATCCTTGCATAATTAAATGTGGACCTTTCTTTTTGAGTGGTTCTAGAAAATCCAGATCTAAGTAGAGGGAATGAAAGACATTTTATTTTTCCTACTTTTCTTAATTGACTTTTATCTTCTTCATTCTAACTCTGATTTCAATTTTTTTTTTAGCACAGATGGAACGAGTTCGCTGTGCTCTAAGTGGATCTAAAAAAAGCTGGGTGAAAATAAACACAGGACAAAAAATACCATATTATACCACCCTGATATGGGATTGGTATCTTCTTGTACGCGAACATACCATATGGTATGGACTGGTAAAAAATACCTTAATTTTTTTTGTTCCATAAATATATCAAAATGAATATCATTTAGAAGAGCACAATTAATGTGATCTATCTAAGCAAAAAAAAAAAAAATTAAATAAATAAATAACTGACGGAGCAACTGTGACGGAAGGTCTGGTAATGGGTCAAACTTTCGGCGTCGGACTTAAAACGAGAGAGAAATCGCTCATTAAATATTAAAGGGTAAAAGATGAAAATGCTTATATAGGAGAGAGAAGGCTACTGATGTGGGGGATTGGGTTTGGATTATACATAATTATGCACCACAAGGTTACTGATAAGATCCGTTCCCCGCCTCCCGTAGCCAGAAGGAAGTGAAACCAGTCTCCTTTGCAACTAAGGATTCCATATACATGAAATAAAAGGAACACCTTGTACTATGTAGTAACACATGAACAAGACAAGCACCACAACAAGCTGATAACTGAAACCTCCAATAGAAATTGTTGCAGATGAACCTGCAAAAGATGGCTTCCATGGCGCCAATCTGCCGAATCCTCGAAATTACAAAGCAGCGAATGGAAGCTTCTTCCAAATACCCCTTAATGTTGCGGTTCTGTAAGAGCCCAACCGACGAGCCATCCTCACTCTATCAACTCTACTCTCCGCTCGCAAACGAGTAGTACTCGGCCGATGCCCCGACCTAGCTCGATGATGCAGTCATTCACTGCTCCAACTATGGTTGGTTGCTCTTGGCAAAAGATGATTTCTTCTTCTTCTTCCATCCCTCCACCGAAAACAACATCTACTTGCCCGGTTGTTGCTGGTAGTGCAACGGTTGAGCTTCTCGGTGCAACCTACCCCTCCGGATTGTGTTGTCTTTGCAGAAGGTACCTAGATTCTTGCTCTGTTTCCACCACTTTCTTCCGATGGGGGGAAACTCGTTGGAAATACAAAGAATTCCCTAATAAGACGATGGTGGCGAGACAGAGCAACTACTTGTACCGCAAGAAATGTTCGTTGTTAGTCGTTGCTACAAGTGATAATTGCATTGGTGATAGTGACAGAATAGGCCGAAGAAAGACGTTCAAACTCGGTACCAATAATCGATGCAAGTGGTTGAGACCCATCCCTTGTCAGGCAGATTTCGAGTGGCCTAACTCTGTTTTTGCCCCTGTTTTTTTTTTTTTTTTTACAGAGGAGCTTTTTATTGCATTGACCAATACGGAAGGTTGGGAGTTCTCAAACCACCAATCAAGAAGCAAAAGAAGGAGAAGGAAGAGGACGAGGAGCTTTCTATGTCGTGGACTCTCCTCTACACTAAACATTGGGCTTTCGCGGCCGGCGATCACAGCGAGAGCTAGCTCATCCGAGGAGGAGAACACTTGATCGGTGTTGTGGTTGGATTGAGGGGTGAATCAATTAGGGTTCTCAAATTTAACGAGAATCTCAAGCTGCGACAGTGTATTCCTGACCTGAAAGGCTAGGTGTTTTTCTTGAGCTCCACGTCAAGTATGCCCATGTTGTGCAAGGAGCTAGGAGTCCCCTAGTTGGAAAACACCATTCAATCTTGCACGAAGAAGGAAACAATCAGATCCCGGGCACAAGCAGAAATGAGAAAGGGAAATAGAGTCAAGAAAGGGAGTAACGCGCGCCGAGGGGGTTAGCTTTACTCAGATCGACATCTATTATATGTTATTGATTTTGTCGTTCAACATTTAACACCCTAACACCTAACCCAATTGACTTCCTGAATTTGTTCCTAGTATGCAGGTGTGTTGCCCTAAGTGCGACAATCCGTACACACAAGGGATGGTCTACTCAGCACGATCAAGCTTGCAAACCCAAGAAGGCCGGCAAAAGGGAGGACAGACGAATTTGGCCAGTATCATGAATGCCCTGCGAGTTCGAAAGTAAGTGCAATCAACTTAGATATGAATCAAACTAGTATTAGACAGGTAGCCATACAGTGGTGATTGAAGGCAGTAGTAGACCATTTCAACTAGGATTAGAACAATAATTAAGGTGCATAGGTGTATTTCAGATTCCGATTTCAAAAGCTTGCTTTGGCTTTATTTGCTAGTCCAAAAGAGCAGGCACAACATTAATTCTTCACCTCTTACGGGTTAGTGTTTAATAAATAATGGTGATTAGTCATAATTGTTGGAGGGTAATAGATACGAATAAAGTAGACTTTGTGGTTGTTGATTAGCACTTATATGTGTGGTTGTGGCAAAATTGTATCCAATTCACCAACCCATCTACTTAAATATCCAACTAGTACAATCCATTTGAACCAAATCCAATGGGATTGATGGTTTGGATGATTCATGGATTGAATTAGTCATTTGTTAACAATTCACACGATTTAGGTAACAAGAACTTTATATTATGACATTTTAGTATAAAAAAATTCAGCATTGGTCTATTTTATAGATGACCCTTGGATCTATAATCCAATCAACCTACCTATTTGATTTAATCCGTGAGTCCATCAATCAAAATGTGATACAATCCACTTGATTCATGATCCACCAATGCATGAATCAAATCCATCTCTCACCTCTAGTTGTGATTGATTATCGAAATTCCACATTTGAACTAAGATGATGGAAATAGTGAGATTAGATATTGCATTCAATAGATCCTATTAGGTGTTGAAAACAAACACATTTGAATTGACAAGTTATCTTCTTGATTTACCCCATAATTGCAGGAAGTAGAGGAGGCAGAAGCAATATGGTTGTGGCTCAACACTTCCAGGATCAGAGCCTTTATCTCGTTTACATTTACTCTATTTAAACTTAGCTATGAGCTTTGTATGAGCACTGACCTGCATTTGGTTTGTTGAACGTTACATGTTTGTGGCTCAATACTTCCAGAACTAGAGCCTTTATCTCGTTTACATTTACCCTAGTTGAACTCAGTTTTGAGTTTTATATGAGGACTGTCATGCACTTGGTTTGTTGAACGTTATTTTGGTAGTTCGTAGCTGGTACATATTTTAGCTGATTCTAGTGACATTGCTAATTCTAACACTAACGCACTCCTTAACAACAAACAAAACAGTAGTATGAAAGAATTTAGATGATGGAAATATTGAGATTAGGTGTTGCATTCAATAGCTCCTATTAGTTGTTGAAAACAAACATATGTAAATTGACAAGTTATCTTCTTGATTTACTCCTTAATTGCAGGAAGTAGAGGAGGCAGAGGCAACATGGTTGTGGCTCAACACTTCAAGAACCAGAGCCTTTATCTCGTTTACATTTACTTTAGTTGAACTTAGCTTTGACTTTTATATGAGTACTGACCTACACTTGGTTTGTTGAACATTACATGGTTGTGGCCAACACTTCTAGAACCAAAGCCTTTATCTCGTTTACATTTACCCTAGTTGAACTCAGTTGTGAGTTTTATATGAGCACTGACATGTACTTGGATTTTTTAACGTTATTTTGAGAGTTCGTAGCTGATACAGATTTTAGCTGATTCTGGTGACATTGCTAATTCTAACACTAACGCACTCCTTAACAACAAACAAAACAGCAGTATAAAAGAACTTACTGAGGAGAGTCATCCCGAAGCAGAAATAGAGAGCGGATCAACAGGGTCCTAATCAAACCGTCTTCTGAAGACAAACATTCATTTAAAAAACCTCAACTAGGAACATAATTTTGTATCATAGTTCCTGCATTACTTCCCAATGTATCTACCAACTCTCCAAGAACCCCCAATAGTTGTTTTCGTAACCAAATCATCAATGCAATACACACACACACACACACAAGAAGAAACGCAAGTACCAGAACTTTTACCAGCGCAAAAGTAAGAATGATTACGAATACGAAGGAAGGTTAGCCAATAGCCACTCACATAACATTTTCCACTTAAATACTATCCAAGAACTTCACGATGTGTGGTTCATGAGGAAGAAATAATTGGGTCTTAGTTGATTCTTAAACACTTGATGAATTCCAGTGTTAGCCTCCAAGATTACGTTTCTAAGAGAGTTTGTGTACTCAATCATCTCATTGTCAGCATCTGCAGTGTGGGAACACAAAAAAAAAAAAAAACAACAGAGATGACAAAGGAAAGGGTTAGTTGAGGTTCTTTTACAGAGGGTGGAACAGAGTTTTTGACCTTTTAGGTCCATTTACCCCATTAAAACTCATTTTTGCTTCCTTCATCCAAGAGGGTTTGTGAAAGAGATCCAACCGATACAGCGGCAGTGGCAGAACTAACTGGAATAAAAAAATTAGTAGATCTGTTCCACAGGAAAGGGTATCACGACATGCCTTCAAATGATAAAATAACCACTGGAGAACTAGGAGATGGAGATAGAACATAGAGGTGCCAGAAACTGGAACAACAGCAGGGGAAATGGGTATTCAGAGCGGCCGTGAAGATATAGAAGAGAGGGGGTAGAGGGAGAGATCGTGATATGGGTAAAAAGAGCAGAGGAGCGAAGAAAGGGGATGAAGATAAAACAGAATGTAATAGAGAGAGAGGGGAAGAGTTTGGTTCCAGTTCCCAAGTCTTATTAAGTTTCCTTCCTCTCTTCAGTTTTTTTCCGATTATTATTTCTTCTTTTTAGTAAAAGAATAAATACAAAGATAAAATAAAAGATTAGGTGAAGAAAACAAGGCAAACGAAGTGGTCAACAGGCTATTAACGTTTTCATTTTTTTTTATGGGAACCTGCTTGCCATTCATTTAATTCATAATTTCAGTTACAGAGGGCCTCGCCCGGCCCTGACGTTTTCGGGAGGCCCCTAATAACCAACGAATGGCAAGTGCTTTTCCTTGTGTGGATCCTATTTCAATCGGAACTTGATGAATCGATCCGCCTACACGTCTTGCTTTTACTGCTATATCGGGAGTTACTCCACGTATTGCTTGACGTAAAACAGATCGTGGATTTGTTTCTGTCTTTTGTTGAATCTTTTTCACGGCCCGATAGATAATTTGCCTCAATCAAACACAAGAGAGAAAGCGGTGGGTTATCCACCCTGACAATCTAACGATCCCACAAACCAACTGAGTGAGCCAACCAGTGTGCGACATTGTTATTCTTGCGAGGAGAGAAGCCCCACCTCACAAGGGTCCCAGAGAAACTTGCATTCACTTCCGCCAAGATCCAAATCTCCTCACACCAAAGCCCCATCGGACTCTTCCGCCAAGCTCCAAATCTCCTCACACCAAAGCCCCACCTCAGTTTGAACCCCTTCCTTCATGCTCAATTTCCGAATCAAAACTTGGCAATCCGATTCCACAATGAGAGGGATAAACTCCCTTCTATTAGCTTCTCCTAACCCCATCACAATCACCCTCGCTTCAGCCTCGATTGGCCTACAAACTCCCTTCTCCTTCAAAGCGGTGGCTCCTTTGAAACACCCCTCCAGTCCTGAATATACACCCCATACCTATTCCAGTGTGCTTCAAGATTCCGGCGTCTGAGTTTAATTTGAAAGCTCCCTCGGGAGGTGGCGACCATCTGTCAAGAGGCGGAGCACTGTTGCATGTCGAGGAGAGAGGCTCTAAGGCGCTATGAGCATAAAGGAAGGAGCGAAGCCAGGCCAAAGCTCCGGGGATGATCTCGTCCTCGGCCAATTTGATGTTGTTATTCAGATGATTGCAACGTCCTTTCCACATGTACCACAACCACATAGAAACGTTGGATTTTCTCTTGCTCAAACTACTTCCACACTGCTTTAAACCATTCAAGACAAGATTCCTTCTCCTATCTCATACATCTCTTTCTCTTCCCATGTCTGCAATCTGTTTCTGATCCAACTGCAATCCCGCAAAGCATGAGGTTGATTCTCAAGGAGATCGCAAAAGGGGCAGTCTGGGCACGCATCATCAATCCACTCTTCGATGGGGCAACCCACATGTAAGATATTTCTCACATCTTTCCAAAGAAATAAGACATGAAGTTTCCATAGTTGTTTCCAGAATTCCGAGTCCTCATCAGAAGGGACATACTCCCTGACTAGGTAGTCATAATATTGCTCCCTAATCCTGCAGTAGGCTGATGTAATAGAATAGACACCATCATCGGTATCCAACCAAACTCGCTTGTCATTTCTAAGTGGAAACCGGATAGGGATTCTGGATATGAGATCACAATCACTTCTAGAAAATCTCTCATGTAGCTTTCCTCTATCCCACCATCCCTATTCCTGACTGATAAGAGAGCTAACCATTTTGTTATGGTCCATAGTGAAAGGTTGAGGATCAGCGTGACAGAAGATCTTTCCAGGTATCCACGCATCCTCGCAAACCCAGATTGACTCCCCATCACCCACTATACACCGGCTGTGAAATAGGTTGTCCCGCTTCTCGTCGGACTCCCTGTGCTTGATGACAATTGCTGGCTGCTTCTTTTGGCCCCAATTTGGCAGATTTTTGGCCTCGCTACTGCCTCCAACACACTCCTCCTCTTTGGCAGCGTTTTCCATCGAGATTCCACACGAAACAGCAGCTGAAACTTATGAAACATGGGCTGCCCTATTTTTTTTTTTTGACGAAATTTGCTTATACGAAACAACAAGTTCTTCTTCTCCTTCGCCCTTGTGTAGAACGGGGCTCTGATACCACTTAATACGCCCCTAGGGGGGTGTATGTTTATCAAAGTCACGCAGCTAACGACTCAATCGAAGAATCGATTGAGCTCGAATCAAGAACAAAGCGTTCTTAATACGAAATAGGGATAAAACGGAACCAACGGACAATTCCACACCTGGGGAAAGCTCGTATGGTATAAAAGGGTAGCTGCTCGACCACTATTGAGAGGATATTCAATCGATACAAAGCTCACAAGCTTGGATGGTGGGCAATTTGGGAACATATCAGGCCCTCCCTCTTGAAAAAGTGTTGCCCTCAACACTTTAGCCTTTTGTTGCTCAAACCGTTCACAGAATTGATCCCAAATTGGATCGAAAGTAGGCTGCTCAAACACAATCTTTGGCATATCTGTGGCATCTTCAAATGCAGCTTCGATCTTCAGCAGGGTCCTTGAAGCTTGTAGGGATGTTGGAAACTCGTCCCGGAGTTGAAATAAACCTGCCTCGACGTTCAACTTTGCTGGAAATTGATCAGAACAATTCCTAGGTAATTTGACGTCACTTTCGTATATGTTCTTGCTCGAACGATTTGGGGGTTTTCGATTCAAGCTTCCCCAATCCAATTCATCGACTCCAACGTCTTCGGCAGACCTCCAATTGCAATTTCGATCCCTTCTCCAACTTCGATTCATCACCAGTGTCTGCAATTCGTCGGATTTCACTCTCCAGCCGTCGACCCCTTTCAAATTTTCCATACCCAGAAATTTTGATTCCGAATTGGGGTTTTTCATTCCAGCTTTTTCCGCCACAATTCGATTTTTTCAACAGCTTCCTAGAACGGCCCCGAACGATTCCACATCGTTCGTTTGGGTCGGATTTCTCCCGATCATCGTAACCCATTCGGCGAATTTTCCTTCTTGCTGCTGCGTTTCCAGAGGCTTTGGAACGCGATTTTGATTTGCCAAGCGAGGCCCATTCGCGTCGATCAAGCCTATGTGAAAGATTCCTGGAACCTCGCTTGACGATTCGACATCATCTGATTGGGTCAAATGGCCCTGGTATTCTCCTGCCAACTCAGCCGTTCGCTTGCCCTGTTCGAACGTGTTCAGAGGAGTTTTGCTCCGAGTTTGATTCTCCGAATTGGAGTTTTTTTTATCAATACCTTCCAGCGAATTCATTCCTGGGGTTACGTCGAGTGTGTAGGGGCACTTGGATTCGATCGAATCTTTCTCCACCTTCCCGACCAATTCCTCCATCTCGTCCTCGTGTTGGAGCTCCTGCAGGGGTGGGTTAGCTCGACGCATATCCTGCAAATTAGGAACATTAGATTCAATCAAATCGCTAGGAGAGCTTCGCGATGACCCATGGAAGTTTTTGGCATGATTGACTGAGTTCGGATCGCTTCCCAGATCCCCAACCGATTCTCCCTCTTTCCTGCTCTGTTTTCTTGAGGAAGAACAGGGTCTGCCGGTGCCCAAACAATTGATCGACGAATCAACATCTTCGGTTTCCTGTTGATTTGGAACGCTTGGAGTTTGGGAATCCTTTTCTTGACCTTCCATCAGCGATGCAGAAGCTTCTTCAGGCTCCAGCGTCCCTTCCTCGTCGTCTGTAAAGCTGCCACACGCGGGACTCTGTTTTCTCCGCGACGAACAGGGGTCAGTGCTTCCAGCGGGTTCCGACTCGGGAACTGCCTTCTGGAGCTTTCTTAAGCTCATAAAATTAAACCCAATGCGTCTTTGAACCCATAACTGAGCCTTGGACTCCTTTCCCGTAGCTCGATTCTTCTCCAACTGCTTTTGATCTTCGTAAACTTCGTCCGAAGAAAGGGGCTTTAGCACAATCTGTCTTACCTTGATACGGAAGCTTGTAGCGGTTGGTCCAGCCCTCGTGTGTTAACTTACGGTCGAATTGCCAAGGTCGGCCCAGTATTAGGTGAGCTGTTTGCATCGGTACAACGTCACAAATCACTTCATCTTCGTACCTGCCGAGTTTAAAACAAACCAAAGCTTGTTTGTCACATTGATCGTCCCGTGTTCGTTGATCCAACTGAGTTGGTAAGGCTGGGGATGTTTTTGTGTCTTCAAGCCAAGCTTCTTGACGGCGTCTAAGCTTATGAGGTTTGCACAGCTGCCTCCATCGATCACCAAAGACACCAATTTTTCTTCAACAAAACACCGGCTGTGAAATATGTTGTCCCGCTGCTCGTCGGACTCCCTGTGCTTGATGACAATTGCTGGCTGCTTCTTTTGGCCACAATTTGGCAGATTTTTGGCCTCACTACTGCCTCCAACACACTCCTCCTCTTTGACAGCGTTTTCCATCGAGATTCCACACGAAACAGCAGCTGAAACTTATGAAACATGGGCTGCCCTGTTTTTTTTTTTTTTTTGACGAAATTTGCTTATACGAAACAACAAGTTCTTCTTCTCCTTCGCCCTTGTGTAGAACGGGGCTCTGATACCACTTAATACGCCCCTAGGGGGGTGTATGTTTATCAAAGTCACGCAGCTAACGACTCAATCGAAGAATCGATTGAGCTCGAATCAAGAAACAAAGCGTTCTTAATACGAAATTGGGATAAAACGGAACCAACGGACAATTCCACACCTGGGGAAAGCTCGTATGGTATAAAAGGGTAACTTCTCGACCACTATTGAGAGGATATTCAATCGATACAAAGCTCACAAGCTTGGAATCCACTAAACTCAAACAAGTCGCAACTTGCACAAAACCAAAGTGTTTGTTTTTCGATTAATCAAAGTCTCCGTTTTTACAACGTAAATAGAAGGCTATTTATAGCCAAGAAAACCTAATACAAACCTAGATGAACAAGGAAACAAATATGGTAAAATTCTAATCTAAAAAGGTTACAAAATTCGGACACAAACTTCCTTTCTTGAAGCACAAGTAAGCTGCCCGCAAACAGTCAAAAGGCAGCTTTCGTACTAAATTCCCGCCTTTTGTTCGAGGCCTTCCCGAACTCCAATTATTCATCCAATTCCTTCCCTTTGTTCACAAACATACCTAGTTTCATGTTATGGAAGCCTTTGGACTTGAATAAGATCAATACTCCTCGAATTATGCTCCAAAGTAGGCTTCACAAAACAGTTTCCAGACTTGAACCATTTTCTGGCAGTTTTCCAGTTTTGAGGTAGCAACTTTGAGGCCTTGGAAAACTACCTTAATGACATCATCTGGATCCATAAAGCATACCATTGGAAAGATGGAAACTTTATATGCAAAAGGAATCCTTAAAACTGAATTTCCACCAAGCCAATTGAGAGAACCATGCCTCCAAAGTATGTACCCTGAACATGGATTTTGACTGCCAAAGTCTGCCTTTCTTCTTCCCAACTTTGATAGCTTCTTTGTCAAGCAATTGTGACGTGAATGGTGGGCAATTTGGGAACGTATCAGGCCCTCCCTCTTGAAAAAGTGTTGCCCTCAACACTTTAGCCTTTTGTTGCTCAAACCGTTCACAGAATTGATCCCAAATTGGATCGAAAGTAGGCTGCTCAAACACAATCTTTGGCATATCTGTGGCATCTTCAAATGCAGCTTCGATCTTCAGCAGGGTCCTTGAAGCTTGTAGGGATGTTGGAAACTCGTCCCGGAGTTGAAATAAACCTGCCTCGTCGTTCAACTTTGCTGGAAATTGATCAGAACAATTCCTAGGTAATTTGACGTTACTTTCGTATATGTTCTTGCTCGAACGATTTGGGGGTTTTCGATTCAAGCTTCCCCAATCCAATTCATCGACTCCAACGTCTTCGGCAGGCCTCCAATTGCAATTTCGATCCCTTCTCCAACTTCGATTCATCACCAGTGTCTGCAATTCGTCGGATTTCACTATCCAGCCGTCGACCCCTTTCAAATTTTCCATACCCAGAAATTTTGATTCCGAATTGGGGTTTTCATTCCAGGTGCAAATCACGAATATCTTGATGCCAATGAAGGTAATAGTTGGTTCCAATTTTGCTGTTTGTTTAATATATCCAGCTGTTGCTTTCACTTTCTATGTGCCAAATTCAATGTCGCCAATCAAGTGCAATGAAGCTGATACTGCATATATATATATATATGATACATATGCAGGAAAACTGAAGTTATATGATCCATGTGCAGTGAAACTGAATGTTACTACTTATTCGTGGAATTCCAACCATTGAGGATTTATGGAGTGACCTATGTTGTATTTTCATCCAAAAATCGCTTGCTATTGTTCCCTACTGGATAAAGTCTCTGGCTCTTGATTGGTCTCCTCATGTGGAATGGTGTTTGGGATGTTTTTAAGTCTGTTTTCTTTAATCCTTTTTGCGCTTTTGAATATTTTGCTTTTTAATTGCTGTAAACCCCAGAGTCTTAGAACCTTTCCATTTTGATTCTTCAGGGTTAGTTTTGCTTTTTCGATGTGATGCATTCTTATTGGCTTCTGTTTGCAATTCAAAGTTGTTGCTTAGGAGTTTTCCTTCACTTTTGCAAGAGTTCCACTGATTATGTCTCCTATAATTGAACCTAAGCCACTAATGAGAGTTACAAATTGGTGACTCTATTCCTTTTTTGGGTCATTTTCAACGACTGTTGTGATTTATGATGGGAGATTCCTTCTCTATTCATATACTGTGATGGCTCAGTTAGGGTACCTGCAGGGAGAGAGGACTAAGGTTGGCCAAACCTGTGAAAAGCTGCATATAGAGGGTAAATTGTTCCTTTCTTTTATCTCGATTGCAGTTGCTTTTCAGGTGAAGTTATTGCCTTTTGATGCAATTGCTGCTCATAAAAATCTCATCATTTCCCCCAGAGTAGTGCATGGTGTCCAGTTGGCCGACCACTGAGTTCCTGTCAGCTCATAGAGTTTGGAGGTTTTCCACTGCGGTTGTTTATGAGACTTTGGGTATGTGAGATATATTTTATATTTTGGCATTGCTTGCAAATTGCAATTCAGTTTCGCTTCTTCCCTATGCAAGCTTTGCTTTTTTGATTTATTCTCTGTTCACCATTTCTACTTATATATGTATTGCCTATGGGTTGCTGATGTACCATTGTTCTGATTAAAGTTTGGGGTGGTTCTTGAGCTTGAATTCACCATCTAGGTCTGTGCTGTTTTAGTTTGCAGATGGGAAGGAAGAGCTTTGTCCAACGGGTTACAATGACATGAACAAATGCTTGCAAATGTGATAGAAGTTGAAGGATACCACTATTTAGTAAATTTACTTGCCTCGCCACCCGTTTGGCATCCTAGGTATGAATATATGCAATTATGTTCTTGGTGTTCCATTAGCCCTTAAAGTCTTGGGTCCTACTCTATAGAGAAGAAGCAAACATGTATGTGAATCCATGCTTCGCCACACTGAAAGCATTCACAATTACCAGAAAATCAGTTTGCCGAACTGGACGCTCAAGAGAATGATATTTTAATTATAATGTTTGTTCTCTCTTCCTTCGCAAGCTCATAAAATTCTATTGACTAATATGTTTTTGTTTCATGCTGTGTGAGTTGAGTTTGCTGCTTTGAAGAGGAAAAACCAACCAGCGAGTTTATATAGAAATACTGGAACTTGCTACACTATAAGAATTTAGTAATTGCGTCGATTTTTAACAAAACATATGGTATTTGTTTTCTGTATATAATTTCTAATTATCTTTGTTATCACTGTAGTACTTCTAAATATACGACTATATATCTCTCGCGGCGTAGCCGTGAGTATTGATACTAGTTATGATAATACCTAAAGTATTGAAGCTACCTTACTAAAGTTAGAGGCTATCTCCCGGCTCGAACCAGGAAATGATTCCTGGAAACAAAATTCAAGGAATCACCTCTGGCAAACAGCGTGAGTGACGAATTTTTTGGGTTTATTCTCTCAAATTAAAAGGTTTGAAGATGCATTGACGAGGCTTGGAAATTTTTTTCATATTGTTTCCTGTCTTGAAAGTGAACATGGAGCATTAACTGATTGAGGTTACCATTCCTAAACATCAACAAATTAAAACTAGTGTTGATTCATTTGAATAGACTACAAACTCAAAGCATAACCAGTCACAGCATTCTGATAAGATCCTTAAGAAATTCTTTTGGCAGCTCTGCTTATGCTTCCATTCTTCATCTGCTATTGATCCCAGAAAAAAGGTGATGAACATGTTATAGTTAATCGTTAAAATGCATAAAAGAAATTACACGTCAAATTCATCTTGTACCAATAACTTGAGATCCCAACAACTGTTGGAAGACTTGACACTGAATCTTCTCGAGTATCGTTGAGATTCATTCATAATGGCAAGGAAGTCTGACACGGCAGCATTGCATGAAACAAGTTCCTTGCACTTACAGAGGCAATTCTTACCCTCTTTCCATGGTTATGGGAAAAAAGAACATTTCTATCTGCTGTGTCAACTTTCTACTTAGTAACTGGAACTTACCTCGGTAAAAATGGAAAAGCTTCAGGCCAGCGTTTAGATGGACGATTGTTGCTTCAGCTTGGCACTGCCACCTTGAAAATATTGATCATCAGTGGATCAAAGCATATGCCTATGTAATACCTTTAGGGTTACGGTTTTCATGGATCGAATAGAACTATTCTTCTAAAACCACTGGGAAATCAAACTCTCCTGATTTACTTTGAAGTGTCAGCAAAAGGCAACAAAGCCTAACTGTTATGATCAACCTTTTCCTTTATCCATTTATAAATTAACAGTTTGGAATGGAGAAAAGTGGAGATAATACAAAGTTGGAAAAACAACTCTACAATCATATCTGTATTGCATAACCACTTTACAATCTACTTCTGCTAAATGTAACAGTGAAAAAAGAAAACAGCTTCTAGGTTTCTTAAGCAGAAAAGTGAGGAGCTTCTAATGCTTTTTCTTGTCTGACCTTTTACCCTGTGAAGACGGATACATTTTGGGCAAGCACTCCTCAGGATCTAAGTAGAAGTAATCCTCTTCTTTTGGCTTCCCACGGATCTTCAGTCTCTGAACAGGTCCACCCATTAGCCCTCTGTGAGCCTTCTTCACTGAATCAGAAAACTCATCCCACCTCATTTTCCCGCTTTTGTACTTGTCTATCAGTGTCACTAGAACCTTTCTATCCAAACGTATAGTCGTCTTGTATCCCAGATACCGGCGGTGGCCTTCCACAACTTTGGCCATGTTACCATCATAGCTTGGGGCGAAAATATCACTAGCCAATGACACAATATAATCCACTGCTGCCATCCTGTTTGAATGGTCCTTAATCTCTCCCAAATCTGAACTTGGTAGCAAAGTTTCCTTCTTCACCTGACAAACCAACAGAAATCAACCATCATCACTAGACTAAGCATTATCCTGAACCATATATCTGAATGTTGTTATTTCATGATTCATTTAACTGACTTAACTAACCAGATTTGGATAGAAAGCTCTAAGACCCTCGAGTCTCTTTTCCTTTCCATAAATCTCCCCGGCAGCAATGTAGACTTGGATCTCCGGATCTATGTCGAGTGCTTTCAGTGCAAGCCCAACTTCACCTGGAGTCATTGGGCATAACCCTTCTTCCCTTTTCTGTGTCGAGTTTATCTTCTTCTCCTTCCACCATGGACATGCATACCTTTTGAAACATACCTCATGAGAGAAGAGAACCCAAATTGGGGAGA
The DNA here is from genome assembly GCA_964030455.1 of Linum trigynum. Taxonomy (NCBI): domain Eukaryota; kingdom Viridiplantae; phylum Streptophyta; class Magnoliopsida; order Malpighiales; family Linaceae; genus Linum; species Linum trigynum. The sequence continues at coordinate 13,218,999 of OZ034814.1, forward strand.
CAGGAAGAAACTCTGAATCACAAACCTCATTGACGTAAGCTCGTCTACTTCTTGCTTATTAAGCTCTTTGGTGCAACCAGTGAATGCCAACATATCCTTTTCGTATCTAAGATGAAGAGCCAAGAAGGGACCTTTCTTCCTCAGGATGCTCACGACCTTCTTCCCAATCTTCTCCAAGTATGGAGTGAACCTTAACCCTTCATAGTAAACCTTGCACCGCATCTTCTGAACATTCTCAGGAAGCTCGTTGTTCGAGAGTCTAGCATCGGTCTTCAGGAAATGGACTATTTTGAACTTTCTGAAGATTGGCAGAACCTGGTTGTCACCAGTAATTTTTCAAGTACTTGGACCATAAACCAAAGTTTAATCGAGAAGGTAAAAAAGCGAGAAAAAAATGAAAAACTAACCGTATTATAGTAATAGGACATGTTAGACCAGCTACGAGGTGCCAGTTGAAACAGTGGCCGACTCTTTAGTTTATACTTCTGGTATGGAGGCAACTCTTTCACAATCCTAAGTTCGTCTCTCAAGGAATCAATGAAGTGATCGACATCAAAGATGTCCCCAAACTGACTGCAAAAAATGAGGGTATTGATAAACCGGATTATCCTTTTGTGAGAAACTGTTAGGAAAGTAAATTTGGGTTGATCACCACAATATTGACAGAATTAATTTGAGTTCATCACCTGTTATCTTGCCAAAATGAGGTGTTGTCCAGTTCGGGAACTACAAGCGTCAGGTTTAAGAATCTTGCAATAGTAACCATGTCTGAAATCTGAAAGAAATATGCTTTCAGAAAAATAGAAGACCAAACCAAAATCAACTAAAGGAAAGGGTAGAAAATGTCTCAAGAGTTTTTTCAAACTTACTCCTGACCGCATTTGATTTAATCCTCCATTGGATGACACAGTCAGATATCCATTGTTGCGGTAAACTCCTGGAGAAAAGCAAAAATCAGAGTAAGAAGCTTTTAGCCTGTGCTGCAATAATTGTCTGGGGAGTCAAGATTAAGGAAAAACTATATGTACTTTCAGGTATGATAACAGCAGGATGGATAAATTTCAAAGTTGCTGCTGGCCACTTGGCATTCTGGAAAGCCATTGACTGCATTCCACAAGTCCACATCACAATCAGCAGCAATGTGATTCCTATAGCCCAGAACCTGGATTCTCCAGGTGTAGAAGAAGCAGGATTGCTGGAATTCGACTTGTGAGTTTTCACTGCTCTGATGATCAGGTTCCTCAGCTTCTCACATTTGATCCCTCTGCTGCCAACCTTGTACCCCATCTTCCCACTTGGTTTGTCCTCGGACTCACCTGGAAGAACGACAACCTTCGTACAACTGATTTTGTCCATTTCTTGGAACTGCCTGTCTGATTCTCTAATCAAATAGAAAAAGCTTGAGAGGCTCTAGTAGCAATGTGGCATGTTGGGAGGGAAAGATTCTCTTTTTGACTTTGGTGGATTGATATTGCCAATGGTGGACTGTCAAACCAGATTCCTGAAACTGTATTCCAGGAAGCTAGATTTGGCAAGCACAAGACTTCTCTTTTGGGGTGGAGAGTATTTGCAGGCTTTTTATTAAAGGGAAAGAACAAGATGGGTGGTTATTGTTTGTAGTATAGATGAAATCTTTTTCACTTGTTCTTGTCAATTCTGTGCAAGTAATCACATGGGCAGATTTGTTATCAGCAGAAAGTTTAGATCTTTATTGTTCCCAGTGGGGTCGGGTATTTAACTGCACTAAAAAAAAGGGTGAAGGAAAAAGAGTTACTAAATGGATTCAGACATGATTCTGTCAGCTTCTTCAATAACTTCATGGTGCCAGCAGGCAGCCCTTTTCCTTCAGGTACACAAATCTTGATTCATGTTGCCTATCTAGGCAAGTTTTCTTCCTCCCAAATTAAGTCGGGATGTTCTTATTATCATTATTATTATCATTATCATTCCTTAAGTACGGGATGCTATCTTATAATTAATGCAAAATTACTGTCAAAGCCGTCAAATTCAGTCAGTATCCCAACCATAAATTCCCAATTAATATTTGACTTATCTCGCATAGATACTCAAAAAGCAACACATTCTGATTTATGCCACGGGACCAAGAAAGACGATGGACATGGATCATCTTGGCATTTGTGGCACAGATGACAGAACAATGAATTTTGATTGCCAAACACATTCATAAAACAAATGCTGGTAATATCAAAGAAAGGAACTTTGCAATATGACCTCGTTACTCGATTAAGGCGAAATCTAGGAATTACAAGAGAATATGCAAGGCATTCACGAATTACATTTGAACATGAAAATCCTCATGATATTGCTGGCAAGCAAGGCTAGAAATATAATACCAGGGCAAAATCTTGTCTTTTCTTTGCCGCCACGTACAAGCTCTGTTCCTCCATTGCTGCTGCAGGGTTCATCCCCTGCCCCTGTCAATTAATCCAAGAAGAGCCTTTCTGTTTATAACTACGGTCTTCTAGACGACTTTCAAATCTAAAAGTTGTCGAATGTAAAAGCTAATAATGCATAGTTGCTGTGAGCTTTAAGTCTCAGCCAGCTTTCAACCTCCAATCTTGTACCTCAAAATGGCGAACAACGTACTGGTATTTTGCCAGATAACTCAAAACAATCTTCTTGTGCATCATAGTAGTTGAACAGACTACAATTCATTGCCTTCCTCTATCCATAGTATCAGCATTCAGCACCAAGAAGCTCATCATTTTTCAGATTACCACACACATTACACTCCAGCAAATTAGATGAGTTACCATCTGATGGAGGCAAAGGAGCCATTGTCCCCCAGCAATTCTCCACATTACACATGTACCTCAAGAAGAAGTAAGCATGAGGAAAGTCTTCTCGGGCTTCATCATCACCCAAATGAAGATCTTCTTCCCCTGCCTCCATTTCCTCATCTTGGTCCTCATCCATCTCCTCCACCTGGTCAGTCTCTCCCTCGTCGTTTTCCTCTTGATCCGAATCAGACCAATTCGCTTCAACTTTACATCGGTCACAATCACAGGTGAATCCATAATCCTCAAGCAGTCTCTTCTGCCGACATGAGTAGCTCTCATTGACTGGAAAATAACTAAGGCAGATCTCTCTCCCCTGAGGGACATCGTGAATCATCCGAATGATGATGTCGGTATTAGAACCGGAGTCCGAGTCCACATAATCAAATCTACAAGCATTCGGGAGGCAATCGTGATTGAACAGAGAAGCTCTCGGGTAGATACCATAAGCCCTGACCGACCTCTCCCCACGAATGTTCTCCATCAAACCGAAAGCATTGAGCTTGTCCCGCGCCAGAAGAGAGGATGTCAGTTCCAACGTAAAGGCAAACCCTTGCGCTGTGGTAGGAGGCGGGCAAAGCGTGGATATAAGGGAGTGCAGGAAAACGGCAGCTTTCGCTGATGCAACGTCATCACCACTGTGGGTGGATTGGAGAGACATCAGAATTTGGAACTGGGAAGGGTTCACTATAGCTAGATTGTAGGCAGCCACGAGATACCGAGCTTGAACCTGGCGCTCCATAGGCTGATGAACAGTAAGATCAGGGTAATTACTTAAGCGAGCGAGGGATTGGCATTCCCAAGGAGAGTGAGAGGAGGCAGCTGCAACTGAGAGGCAGTTAGTGCTGCAGAAATGGTGATTGTTGTTGTGAGAGCATGAAGGGCAAGGTATTGCAGCTGAAGCTGGCTGTATCCTTCTGAAGCAATTGTCACAGCAGAGAGCGGAGGTTGAATGGACTTGCTGCTGCGGATTCAACGGGCGAGTAGAGTAGAGGAGAATCGGGGAATCTTTGAGCACAACTTGACCACCTTTCAATGGCTGAGATGAAACCAAACCCCTTCCTTTCCCATGAATCTCTTCAACCTTCAATCCCTCTCCTACCCACATATTTAATTCCAGCGTTGTTTCACTGCAAGCATGAAGAAAAGAAGGTGCAAAGAAGAACACAATTAAAGTGAGTGAGGTTCCTTCAAGAAAATCCTAACCAGTATGCAAGTGAATTTGAAAACGAGTTATCCTTTTCTGCCATGTATTTAACATCTGTGTACACGCGACAACTGGGCTCACCTGAGCGACGGCGGCGGGATCGATACCGGGGGGAAAAGTGTGGCGGGCGGCGGCGGCTGGGAACTGAACTGAGGTAAACAGCGGAGTTGGAAGAGCGTGTAACTCTAAGCCTAATCATAGAGAAGACGGAGCAGCGATCTCTTGTGGGCTGGGTTTATGGGCTTCGTAGGCCCAGCTTGGAAACAATTGGGTTATGTTGCCCCATGAGTCATATCCGATTCCCGCTCGGATTGCTTGTCAAGGAGTCAGATTTTGGTGCAGAATGGTACAAGTACAACTTTCGCCAACCTAGGCACCTAGCTATTCTACTAAGAGCACTTTTAGAGTTTTAGTTAGTATATACTCATAGTGGATGAGATGGAAGACCACATGGACAAAGTGAAGATCCATAGGCTGGGGCTCAATGGTTCAATGAAAAGCTCATTTAAGTGGAGGGTAAATTGCAACTTTGGTCATTGATATTATTAAAAACATTCATGTTTAGTCACTAAAAATATTTAATTCTGTTCGTGGTCACTAAGATTAGTTTAATAGTTCAAATTTGGTCATTGGCTGTCCAATTCCGTTAACTTTTGCTGATGTGGCAGTCAATCTTTATAGTTGACTGTTAAATGAGTGACGTGGCTATTAAAAAATAATAATATAATATAATCTTTTTATATTTACACCTATTTTTTCACATTATTAAAAATATAAAAACAAGAGCCAAAAGCTCGTTGTTCCCTGCTGACGACGGCGAATCCCCCGCTTCTCCTCCAGTAAGTAGCAGATCGATTTTTTTCACCAGTTGCCATCATCGATTCAAGCAACTGCATCTTCCCCGTCGCCGGCGAACCTTCAGCTTCTCCTCCGGTCTTCAACATACGAGATTTCGACCGCCATAGGTTGGTGCGATGTCGGAGCTCCGCCACTTCCATCTCGCCTCTCTGCCTCCCGGACCTCCTGCTCATGCTCCATCTTATCTCAATAGCCGCCCCTGCCACTTGAATCCGACGGCAGCGAAGCCGATGTGAAACAAAACTTAACCATGTCGCGATGAAAAGCAAAGCAGATTGAAGCTCTGAAAGCAGGACCAAAATGCTATTACCTATCCCCTCTGTTTCGTTGGCGAAACTCGCGCGTTCAATGCGCTCTGATTTCAAGGAAACAAAAACCCAAAGTCAGCAAAAACCGTCAAATATCCGTCGCCGAATGTCGGCGCCGTTGATTTGATCGATTAAACAGAAACCAAGATGACTGTCAAATATCCACCGCCGGCGTCGGCGATGTTGATTCGATCAATACACATTTGACTTCTAATCAAACAACCGTTACTCGGTTCACCACCTCTCCAAACTACGTTCGAACGAGGGTGTTCAACGAATAACCAGAAAATCGAACCAGGAGTTCTAAGTTACGTTACCTCTACTCCTATGGAGGTTCCTCTGGAGAGCTCCGCAACTACGACTACAACTACTACGACTCTGCAAAGGAGGTCTTTGACAGAGCGGTTCTACAAAGCTACGGAGAAAAACTGATAGATCTGCGACGATGCAGTTGTGATTTGATTTTGCCGTCCTAAACTTCTCTCTCTTCCCAATCTTTATACTTCGCGCTTCTCCTCGTCGTAGTAACTGCCTTCGCGCCTTTGTCTCCCACGTCTTCAATCCTGTCAACCGTGCAGGTAACTTCCTCCTTGTTGCGTGACTCCCACGAGTGCGAAACCGCTTGAGCACGTGGCAACTTGGTCCAAAACGACGCTGAGCCGAAATCCACCATTGCTGAACTCTCGTCACTGCGACGTTGTTTTTAATTAAACAACATCGTTTCAGTACCGCGACGGTGTGGACATCTCCCACAATGTCGTTTTCGGTTAAAGCGATACCGTCTTAACTGATCCTTAAAATATTAATTAATAAAACCGGCCCTCATTGTTGACACGCTGTCAAACTCTCACTTTGCGACGCCGTTCTTAATTAAACATCATCGTTTTCTATTTCTGCGATGCTGTTGAACTTTGCGATGCCGCTTTAAATTTAACGCTGTCGTTTTAACAACTGCGGCATCGTTTGGCCCACTCGCGGTATCGTCTTTAAATCTGCGGTGTCGTTCCTTCTTCTTGCGGCATCGTTTTCAACTAACGACACCGTGCTAAAAAGTCATTAAAAATATTAATTAGCTAATCTGGCCATCACTAGTCCACGACCAACGACATCATTAGCGCCAAAACGGCTCCGTTTGTTTTTCCTTTTGCGACATTGTTTTTTATTAAACACTGTCGTTTGCTTGCGGTACCGTTGGGCTTCCTCGCGGTACTGTTTTTAATTCCGCGGCACCGTTTTAACTCCCCTCGGTGCCGCTTCTTCCAATCCAACAAGAAATAAAAATAATAATTAATTAGAGAAAACTCCTTCTCCAATACCCACGCGCGGCCCTCTTGTTTTTCGGTAAGCGGTGTCGTTTGCAGTACCACGGCACCGCTGAGCTTCCTTGCGGTACCATTTTAGTTCTCCGCGACGCCGCTCGACTCCCAACGGCACCGTTTTTTACGCGCGGTATCGACTTAAATGCCGAGACTAATTAATGCGGCATTTAATTCCGGCCAAATTAATTTTAGGTGTCAACAAATGCCCCCACAATTTGATTTATAAGAATTATGAACCAAATTGTTGACATAATATAATCACCTAAAACAACCACATAAAATGGCTTTAAATATCACTATGCTGATGTTAAAGTTTATTAGCCATACTTGGCTAAACAAACAAGCAAGCTTTTGGTTTTCATCTCCCAAGGCCAACTATCAAAACCCAAACAACATTGTTATGAGTTTAGGAGAATGACAGGGCTTTACCTCTACTTCCAGCTTTCCTCGCGAGGTTGGGCAATTCTGCTCTTTGAATTTATGCTCCAAATGCGGCCACACTATTGTTTACTTGTAACCCCACGCAGCCTAGAACCTCGTACTGCCTTGTATCCCTGCATCCTCGCACTGCTGTTTTGATATATATATATATTTTAATCTGGCCACACGCACAACACTGCACAGCGACCACATGCAGCGTTGTTTTTTTCCCGAAACAGTGGCATTTTAAAATTTTTTCTTTTGGCCGAACAGATTTGGCCGCAACATCTCTCTTTTATTATTATTATTATATTTTTTTCTTCGCCAGAGCTGTTATCCCCCTCAACCAGCGCTGCTTGCATAATAATAATTTTTCCCTTTTTTTTCTCTCCTCCGCCAGAGCTGTTTGGAAACAGCGGCTGAGAACCCCCCTTATTTTTTTTATATCATCAGCGCAACAGCAGCAGCGCTGCATGCACAAAATTTTTATTTATATTATTTTTTTCGTACTCCCCACCAGCGCTGCAATAATAATATTTTTTTTTCAGGGCTATTTTGGCCGCCCTTCCGCAACGCTGTGTCTCTCCCCCTTTTTCTTTTCTTTTTTTCTCTCGGGGCTGTTGGGAACAGCGGCAGGGCTGGAATTTTTTTTTTATCTTTATAATTTGCTGCCAGAGCTGTTGTGGCAGGCCTTTTTCTTCTCTTCTTTCACGGCTGGGGAAACAGCGACAGCGCTGCATGATTAATTAATTTTTTCCTTTTTTTTTATATTTTCCGCTACCAGTGCTGCATACCAGATGAGAATATTTTTTCGTTCCTTTCTCATCAAGGAAAGCAAACAAATCTCTAGATCTTCCTTGTGGTGGAAAGACTTCAAAGTAACCCTTTTCCATACCGGTTTGGGCATTTACTTTCATCCTCTATAAATAAGCAGCCTTGCGACCCTCATAATTCCCATTCATCACCGTTGAATTTCGGCAAAGCTCTCCACCCTGCCGTCGACTCTTCCTCGAGCACGCAACCCCAACCTTGCCAACACACATCAAGGCCCCAACATGGCTCCTGGCGGTCGAGTACCTCCTCAAATCTGGTACTTAATTTTTCACGCCAAACTCTTTCTCTCTCTTTTTTTTTCGGCGCCCCCCCCCCCCCTTCTTTTTTTTTATAAATATTATTATTATCATTATTTATTATTTTCGGCGCCCTTGTATATGTTATGCAACTTGGCATATGACCAATGTAAATTACTCGTACCTTTTCATTCCCGCTAGCCGATGTTTGTGCTTTACTTCCTGTGCGGCATGCCTCTATCTTTGCTGCTTTCCTTGATTATTCCATGCATGCTCCGTACGTGAACCGCCATGTACCCAACTGCCCTGTCTTTCTTTAAATCGAATTACTCCCCCGCCTTTTAACTTTTACTTATTGGCCTCTTCTCTTGACAGGCCCCCTTTAGTCGACCTCGCAGCTCACGTATGCAGTATTGACGATCCACAGGAAAGATGGAGGAACCTGGATAGCTCTCACGCCATCGAACTTGACACTCTTTCACTAACAGACAAAGGAGAGGGATTGCACGGTCCTGCTATCACCAACCTCGGCGATCCAACCATGGCCGATCTGAACGTTTACCCCACCGCTCACGCTCGGCTCCTCCTTCGTTGTTCACCCACCGACAATCCATACTTCACTCAACAGAAGCCGAAACGACCTCTATCTTCATGGGTTCTTTTCGACAAGGACTTTGTGAGATGGTATTCATGCATGCTCGCTGATGAAACCACTGCTGCTCAATGGAGGGACGCAGGCATAGATCGCTTCTTGTCTCTCTGCGCCAATCTTCCCCAACCAGATGTAGATCTATTCAAGGCTGCCATATGCTTCTGGTCCACCGAATCCAATAGCTTCGTATTTCCACTGGGGACCATGACCATCACCCTACTGGATCTTGTCGCACTAACCGGTCTCTCGAGATGCCGTCCTCCCGCCGTTGCTAGAACACCTTTCATCCCCAACAACCCCGGTCACTTTGATCGCTCCTATCGCTCTATTTACAACACTAATTCCCCGGCGGACCCCGCGGCACCAGTCACGGACAAGGAGCGAGCATACTTCATTCACTACTGGCTAAATAAGTTCATTCTTTGTCGAGGCGGCAGCAAACTCGTGCAAGACACCGAGACTTCCTCTGAGATTTCTGCTGGAAGATGCATCAACCTTGCGGAGATCGTACTGTGTCATCACTACCGGGGCATGTATTCGACCGTCAAACAAATAAAAGGGCCACTGCGAAGACCCCTTTTGGCTAGTGCAGCTGTGGTTATATGCTTACTTCCCCGCCGTGCGAAGTTCGTTGCCAGCGCCCGTCAACATGGTCTCCGATGTCGGGATCCTATCCTACGGCCATTATTATGCCAAAGCTGTTCCACTAAAAAAGGACTTTTCCCTATACTTCCCGATTTTCTACAAGGTCAGAAGTATAGAGAATTTCACCCCTTTTGAGGCCCGATTTTTTGGACCTCCCTCTTTCAAACTCGTTTTTGGCCAAAAACCAACAGGAGAGGATGGCTCGCTTGACGATTACAACTGGTACATGGAAGAATGGGCTCGTTGGATAGTGGCTAGAGACATGCTTTTTGCCCCTAGAGCTTCGGCCGATCTCAGCATCGAGGTCTACAACCCACACTTTTCTTCCCGCCATTTCGGATTGGTGCAACAATGGCCTCTTGCGCTTGCTTTCTCGAAGAATTACCCACGACTGTATACTCGGATAGCATCACTCCCTGCAGGGCATCGCGGACGTGGAAGCCTGTCGGGACTTTTTGCTTCCCAACGCATTCAAGCACTTCAATGCAACTGAGGGTGCCGTGACATCGCCGTATAGGTTGGCCTGGAATACTAAAGAGTTTCGTTATTTCAAAGAACCGACGGCCAATGTCATCAATCGCATCACCCAGTGCGGGCTCGGCGGAATTGACGATAACGATGGCGATGTATCTCCCCATCCGGATTCAGCCAAACGCCGAGCATGTATGTACCTACTACTTATTTCAGTTATTATATATATATATTCTCTGCGGGCCTCTTCTTTAGCCAATTTACACGGCTATCTTTCCCGCGCAGCTTGTGGAGAACTTCCTGGTGATACTCGCCCTGCCAAACAGAGTCGTCCGGTCACCCCTATTGAGGTAATTCCTTCTTCACGGTTTCCCTTGAGAAACCAGTAGCATTCCCTTCGTTTTGTCATCACCTCGTAGCTATACTTGTCATGCTTCCGCTTTTCTTTCCTGGACTAGGCGCCCTTTTAAGAAACCCTCTTTCTTTGTAGGATCAATGGGATGAGGAATCCGATGACGAAAACGACTCTACTTCCGATAGCATGAGCATTGAATCCGAGGCTGACTCCGACGATGATGGGGACACCTTAACAGATTCGACTCCTGATCGTGACAGCAACAGCCCTGCGGGACAGGCTAGCCATTCAGAGTCCGATTCTCCGTTGAACAAGAGCTCTGGCCCACTACTGACGGCCGAGCGCGAAGGCACCCCTGCTCCCTCCATTCAAGCTCGGACACCGCTGGCCACCCCTGTTAGCCTTGCCCTTACTTCTTCAGGCACAAGAAACACCACCAGTACTGCTCAGACCATCTCACCTCTCCGACCCGCCAGCTTCGTTTTGACAGCTACGCGCACCTCCTCCGCTAGCACGACCCTACCATCTTTCACATCCTTGGCAGCTCGATCGTCTCCATTCGTCGACGTTTCCCGATCCGCTCCATCTACCGTTGGTGTTACTTCACCGAACAAAGCAATGACGGTAACCCTAACTACTCATCCTTCTTTATAGTGATCCTTTCTTCGCGGTGATATTTTTGACCATTCTTTCTCTGGTTTTGCAGGCGCAGCCAGACCTGGAGACTGCAGGGCAGTTCTTCGCCTCCTTGGCTAAAGCTCGACCTCCACTCTCTACGAAGGTCCACCTTGATCCACGAACCCAAGCCATAAAAGACTCTATCGTCAAGATTACCCAGTTTCTCTCTATCTTTAGAAGAAGCGGTTAATCCTCCACAACCAAGCGAGCTTGAATCAGCTTTTTCTGTATTGGGAGGACTAGGTGCTTCTGAAATCCTGCCTGGACTTGGCCTAGAAGAGACGACTACGGCCAAGCAAGCTCAACAACTTGCGCAAAACTACCTACACTGTGCTCACGACGCTCTCGAGCTGGAAAAGAACAGTGCCGAAAGAGGATCGACCCTTCAATCCATCAAGGCGCAGCTCGTTGCCAACACCGCGCGCTTCAAGGATCTATCCTCTCAATACGATGCTCGATCTCAGCAGTGCGCAACTCGTGAGCAAGAAATTTTGTCAGATGAACTTAAAATTGCTGCGATGAAGGCCGAATTGATCAGACTCGAGGCGGACGTGCATACCAAGAAAAAAGAACTGGCCGGAGATGTCTCCCAACGCACAGCAATTCAGGCCTCTATTACAGCTCTCACTGTTGAAACTCAGACACTAGCGGCGCAAGAGACAACCTTGGTCGATGACAAGCATGAGATCAAGCAGGCGCAAGCCGTTCAACTTCGGCAAACAGCAAGAACTGGTCTTGACACCTTGCGGGCGGAACTAGCCTATATTGCCAAGCATCTCAATGGCTAGTAGCTTTAGTATCTCGTACATTTACTTTCAGCCTCTATTTATTTCGAACTGAATTTATTTTGTTTCGGCATGCTCGTGCGGCCGCTAATGTTTCTTTTGCACTCGGTTTGCTCTCTTGAACAATCGGAATTTTTCTATTTTAGTTCATCATCGATGCCGAAAAATTTTCTCTACTCGCACTGATATTTCAGTAACCACCACTGTTCTGGCCGGACTTAACAACGCAGCACTGCTTTGGTGTTCCAAACAATGGCATTTCACCATATTATTAATCCACAATGCTAGCTCGACAACGCTATTTAGGCCAAAGAAACAGTCTCGTTGCGAGTTGCAACAGCTACGCAGGACTGCAACCCTGTTTAGCTCAAACCGATCGGGTCTGGCTATTAAATTTTTTTTTTTTTGTGTCAGGCCTGTTAAATTTCCGCTACAGCCGCGATATTGCTTGGCCCGTTTTTTCTTTTCCGCCAAAGCTGACTGCAACAGCGGCAAGAGAAATTTCTTATTTATTTATTTTATTTTTCAACTTCCTCATCCGCGTTGTTTACACCGTTGTCAACCAAGTAATTTTTTTATATTTTTTTCACCAGCGCTGCTTGCACCAGCGGCAGCTCTGCCTGCAAACAAAATTTTTTTTCTTAATATTATTCTCCGCCAGAGCTGCTTGGAAACAGCGGCAGAGCTAAATTTTTTTTTTTTGTTCTCCGCCAGAGCTGTTTTGCCGCATTGTGTCTTTTTACATATATATATATTCTTTTTTAGTCCGCAACTCTGTTTGAACCAATTCGTGTTTTCTTTTGTTTTACCATGGCCGATTTTTTTTATCATGTACGTCAGTCGCAGCGCTGAGAGGCTCTTTCTTTTATTATTTAATTTTGGCCAAATATAATCTCCTCACCATATCAATTTAACGGCTCGCCCCTGCGATGTTGCTTCGGTAGCTTTGGTGGATCTCTAACTTGAGATCCTATTCCCTTCCAACGTTGTAATCCCAAACCAAGTAATCCCAAACCAAAAGGGACACTACTTCTTTCTACTCCGTCGCCACAATTCCCCATAAATAGGTCACAAGTGCCAACCCTAAACTTACCCGAGTAAAAAGAAAAACAAACTCCAACCAACAAAACAGTACCTCAGATTTCTGCGCCGCTGAAGTCATCGTCATGTCATTGCCAGGATTCTCGTCGATCGCCGAGTAAGTTCTGCTTCCCTAACTCCACATTAATATTGAAGCCTTGTTCTCTCCCAGTTAATGCCTGTTATGGTGAATAGCCGCCGCTGCATCACTAACCCAACTCACCTCTTTGCGAATGCAGCCTCGCCGCGGCTCTCCTCCCGTTATCTCCGGGGGAACGACGGGATTTCCTAGGAAACCTAGCCGATGCTGACTTCACTCTTGAGACAGTATCGAGAGACGACAATGAGGAGGGCTGGCTTGGTCCACTCATTCATGACCGAACCACTGCCATCATGGAGTTATTGGACGTTTTTCCAATTCATGAATCTCAGCTTCTGTTTTGTCTCCCCGTCATCAGCCCACTCTTTAAACGGAAAACCCGAGCCCTCCCGTCGGCCATCCCGGATCCCGACTTCAAACGTTGGCATGGTCGGTTGGCCCATGATGCCACAACTGTATCTCAATGGCAGGCATTAGGCTTCGACCGCTTTCTCTCTCTATGTTCAGAGCTGCCGAGCCCTGATCCCGAGTTGCTCAAAGCCGCTTTATGCTTCTGGTCAACGGAATCGAACTGTTTCGTGCTCCCATTGGGCTCGATGACGATCACTATGCTCGACATAGCGGCCCTGACCGGCATATCAAAGCCGCGTGTGCAATCGAATAGAGCCTTGGATCCAACTTCATTGATGGTCTTCGGCCGCTCTTACAAATCACTCTACAACAGCAATGCACCTCTCACCCCTGGCAAACCTGTATCCGACAACAAGCGGGTGGCCTTTCTCCATTACTGGTTTGGATTTGCACCCAACAACCCAACATGGATGCGCATACGACTGCTGCAATCTTCACTGGCCAATGTGTCAATCTCGATGAAATTGTGCTCTGCCACCTCTATCGCGGTCTGTATACCATTGTGAACCGTGTCAAGGAGGCTCCAAGCGAAGGTAGCATCCTCAGTGCTGGCCCTTTATGGCTACTACAACTTTGGTTGCATGCTTATTTCCCAACGACTCGCGGCCCTCTATCAGCTCTTCAAATGGCAGTTCAAGATACCACCATGCTCACATATGGCCATTGTTTGGCTAAAGCAGCTTCGCGAAAAGGGGATTTTGCTAATTATTTCACCTTCTTTTATGGGGTCAGAGGGATCCCCAGCTTCACTCCTTTCGCAGAACGGATATTCGGCCCCGCTTCGTTCAAACTCGTTTTTGACGAGCCACCACCGCGAGGTGATCCCGCTGCCGCCGCTTACCATGAGTTCATCGAGGAGCGCAAACGCTACCTAACAGCTCGGGACCTCCTCTTTGCTCCTACCGGCTCAGAAGTACTCAGTATTGAGACGTACAACCCTCAACTTGCAGCTCGACAATTCAACCTCGTTCAAGCATGGCCTATGTTACCTCCCCCGTCCTTGAATTTTCCAACATTCCACATCCGCTCTTCGGAGCTTACCGCTGGACAAATTATGGAGGTACGAGGTTACCAAGAATCTGCACAATACTTTCCTCCTCATAAAAACGTGGTGAATAAAGTCTCGCCCCAGTTCAAGGATGCATGGAACTCACTAGCCTCCCGCATTTTCAGCAAGCCGTTATCTGATATCCTCGCCCAGCTTGCTCCTCACCACGATGGTGGTTCAACTACTTCAGCATTCAATACTCACTTGAAACGGCGAGCAGGTACGATCCTCGTCCTCGCACTCCTCTTTATGCTTGCTGTGATATTCATATTTTAACTCCCGCATTACTCATGTAAGTGTTCGCCGCCCTCTTGAAACCTTAATTATTGCAGTTGTGGAGAGTCATCATCAATTACTCACCCCCCTCCATCTCTTCGCACCACTCCCGTCGTCGAGGTTAGCTTTACTCATGCTTTCTCATACTACACGACTACGCGACCATCTTTTAGCTAACCTCCTACTCACACCCTTGCTTCCTTTTGCAGCAGGACACCGTCAATTTTGACACCAGGTACAGCTTCAACACTGCGATGGAATCATCTAGCTCACTCCCCGCGTCACCCATGGCTGAACTTCGACGCCGAGTCAGAGAAGCATTGAAGATGATGGACCAATTTCTTAGCATTCCTCTGGTGAATTCCATGAGTGACCAAACCATATTATGGCCCGGCTCTGCTTGCAAAACTCTGGAGACCTTGAGCATTAACATCCCACCACTTAGTGATGCTGACATGGCGTTCCTCCGCACAGTGGGTAAAGACCTAGTGGAACGCGGAAAAGCCGTGGCACCAGCTCTGCGGGTGGTTAGAGCAAGTACAATGCCGACTCTCGTCAAAGGGGCTGAACAAATGCGACGTGAGGATGCGGCCAGGATCGCCACTGACCCCACTCATGCGGAGATAGAAGCACAGGCTGAGCTGCAAGCAGTGCAAAGCTTTTTCATTCGGGTCCGCACCACTCTATCCCGCATTGCCCAGCAGCTCGCCGATCACGAGCCGTCCGACTCCTAAAGAATTTCTTTTATGCATTTCGGAATTTACTTTGGATTTTTTGTTTTGGCATCGTTTCTCGGATTACATACTCCTATTTGCCATGTTAACTCGACCTATGAACAACTTTGTTTGCTCATCATTGTTTATCTAATTTTGGCAAACAGCCGCTCTCTTTTCTTTAATCCGTAACGTCGCTCTAACCTCGGCGGCCGTGTTTGAGCATGGCTGACTGGCTAGTTCTAGCCACGATAGCCTTCTTGATTTTTCTCATGCCAAGTGCCGAATCGTCCATGCCCACCAACGCTATTACCCATGCCTACTTCTCGTGGCAAAAACAGCTTCGTTTGATAAAGTTGGAACATTTTGGTACCGAACAGCGGTACCGCACTGGCTGGACTCGAGTGAACCCTGCCGCTGGCCTTAAAGGCATAAATTTTTTTATTTATTGGTAACGAAGCTGGCGAATTAGTTTATTCGTTGCCTACTTCGCCATTGCCGTACTATTCAACCACGTTGTGCGAGCTTGGTGGCCGTCGAGGCCCCACCCTTTTAGCACATGGTTGATCGTCATTATTCAGATTAATGACTAGCTGCGTCCCATAAAGACGGCACATATGGCTTTAAATATTTGTCATTTATCAAACGCTCATGCATCACTCCATCTAAGTCTTTTAGCAGGTACGCTCCATTAGGACGCACAGAATGCACCACGAATGGTCCACGCCAATTTGGCGACCATTTTCCAAACTTGGGATCTTTTTCTCCAATCGGCAAGTGAGTTTTCCAAACCAGTTCGCCCTCCTCGAATGATTTGTGCCGAACCTTCTTGTTATAAGCTCTTGCCACTCTTGCTTTCTGTACTTGAACATTATCGAGGGCGCGGAGTTGTAGTTCATCAAGATCGCAGAGCTCGAGCATCATCGACTCATGATACTCCTGAGGTGTTAACTCGTGCTGCTTCATATACCGGAGTGAGTTGACGGTCACCTCCACGGGAAGGAATGCTTCATGACCATAAGTTAACGAGAATGGGCTCACTCTCGTACTGCTCCGCGGGGACATCCTGTATGCCCACAACGCTTCTGATAAAATTTCATGCCAACGTCGCGGATTATCCTCAACCATCTTCGTCAAAAAACATTTGACGACCTTGTTGGATGCTTCCGCCTGTCCATTAGCTTGTGCGTAATACGGCGTGGAATGGATGATCTTTATCCCCCGCTCCGCCGCGAACTCCATAACATGCCCCCCAGTGAACACAGTTCCTTGGTCCGCCATTATCGTTGCTGGCAAACCAAATCGGTGGACAATATGTTCCTGTATGAAAGAAATCACTTCCTCTTGGTTCGCCACTTTCAACGGTTTGGCCTCCACCCACTTAGTGAAGTAGTCAGTGGCCAAAATTATGAAAACATGTTTCTTTGACGACGGAGGATAAATCATACCAATCAAATCCATTGCCCAACCATAAAACGGCCTCGATTTAATTATGGATTTCAGATCCACCGCCAGCGCTCTTTGAACGGGACCGTGACGTTGACAAGCTTCGCAGCCCTTGGCATATGCGGCACAATCTGGCCCGATGGTGGGCCAGTAGAATCCATAGCGATGTAGAATCCATCGCATGGAAGGACCAGCTTGGTGAGCTCCGCATATTCCTTCATGCACTTCTTCCATGGCTTGCAATGCCTCCTTGCCCCCCAAGCATTTCAACAATAACCCATCAGGTCTGCGTTTATACAAGGTCTCATCCAAAACTACGTAGCTCCTTGCTCTAAACTTGACGGCATGGTCAACAGCCTTGTTTGGATCTTGCAAGTAAGACAACAGTGGTGCACGCCAGTCGTCGGCGTCTTTCTCTATTACGCAAACCTGCTCGACTCTCAACCGCTCCCGCAAGGGCTTAAGTGTTTGCACCACTATCTGTTCTACGGCATTGCTTTTCGCAAACTCTTTAAATCTCGAAGCCATTTGTGCAAGATAGTTGGCTTCGCTATTATCCATTCGGGGAACAAAGTTGATCGCCAGACTGTCGAAGTGGGTTGTCAACGACAAAACGTGGTCCAGGTATGTTTCTAGAACGCTGTTGATACAGCGAAAATCGTCGCGGACCTGATGAACCACCAATTGTGAATCTCCCTTAACATCCACGTTGCTGACTCCAAGCTCAATGAGCATTTCCAGCCCAACTACCAAAGCTTCATATTCAGCTTGGTTGTTGGTGCAAGGAAAGTCTAACGAGAATGCAAAATGCATGGCCCGGCCTGATGGTGCTTTCAACATCACGCCAGCTCCAGCACCGCCACGAGTTTTCGATCCATCAAAATAAAGGATCCACGGCGTTATCCTAACCTCGCAGACTTCTACGGGATCGATTGGCACCTCAATGCAGGGATGATCTGCCAAAAAGTCCGCTACTGCTTGCCCTTTTATGGCTCGTTGGGGCACATACTCTAAATTAAATTCAGACACAGCCAAGGTCCATTTGCTAATTCGGCCATGAATAATTGGCCGAGATAGCATGTATTTAATCAAGTCTGTTTGGCAAATGAGTTGTACCGGGACAGGGACCAGGTAGTAGCGTAGCTTTGTACAAGAAAAGTACAACGCTAAACATAACTTCTCTATGGGGGAATACTTTCTCTCACCCTCGTTCAGAAGCCTACTTAGATAATAAATGGCTTCTTCATTGCCTACCTCATTGTCTTGAGCCAACAAACACGCCACAGAGGTATCTGTGGCCGACAAGTACAACTTCAGCGGCACCCCTGCTTTGGGCGAGTTCATTACCGGCGGTGTCGCCAGGTATCTCTTGATATCATCAAACGCATGTTGATGTTCTTCCCTCCACACAAACTTGTCTTCCTTCTTCAACTTCAGCAATGAGGAAAACACTTGAGTCCGGCCAGCACAATTCGAGATAAATCTTCGAATGTAATTTACCTGGCCGAGGAAACGTTGCAACTATTTTTTACTAGATGGTGGTACGGCATTGATGATGGCTTTTTTTTTTATTGCCATCTACTTCAATTCCACGTTGGTTTATCAGAAAACCAAGAAAATTTCCTGCACTCACACCAAACGCACATTTGAGCGGATTTAATTTCAACTTATGAACACGCATACGCAAAAATGCTTTGCGCAAATGAGCAAGGTGATGGTTTGTCACCTTCGATTTGCCGACGATGTCGTCCACGTACACTTCGACAAGCTCGCCAATCAGGTCATGAAATATCGCATTCATGGCTCGTTGGTAAGTTGCCCCGGCGTTGGCCAATCCAAATGGCATCATAATCCACTCGAAACAGCCAATGGACCTTGGACACCGAAACGCCATTTTGTGTACATCCTTCTCGGCTATGTATATCTGGTTATAGCCCGAATAACAGTCCATGAAAGAAAACCTGACATGCCTGGTTACGGCATCGATTAACATGTCAGCCACCAGCATGGGATACAAATCTTTCGGCGTAGCATTATTCAAATTTCTAAAATCCACACAAACACGTATTTTGCCATTTTTCTTTCTAACGGGCACAATATTCGACAACCATAACACATAACTAGCAGTCCTAATAAACTTAGCCTTCATTAAACGTTCAATTTCCTTTTTCACTTCAGGCAAGATATCATGCGAAAAACGCCTAGGTGGTTGTCTATGTGGCTTATAACCTTCTTTAATTGGAAGTCTATGTTCAACTAACTTCCTATCGAGACCAGGCATTTCATGATAATCCCATGCAAAGAAGTCTTTAAACTCTTTAAGGAATTCAATTAATTCATACCTGTCAGACTCTGGCAAACCGGCACTGATGAAGGTTGGGCGTGGATCCTCCTCTGTGCCGAGGTTGATCTCCTCTAAAATGTCACATGCAGCAAGGTTGCTTTTCTTCTCCACTTCGTCACTCACACCCTCGCCGTTGGTCGGCAAGTCATCATCGTCGGGAACACAGTCGGCCATCAAGACAGGCTCCATACAGACAAGCCTCTGTTCACATTGATAGACGGCCAACTTCTCCCGCAAGGCCGTGATCTCGGCCTCCACCACCTTTTCTCGAGGTGGTTCACTCATCATTGACTTGTTCATCAGCTTTCAGTGGACCATCCAATGTGATCATCGATGGTCTCACGATTTCGGACAAGGGGTCCAAGCACGCCTTACTCAACACCTGTGCACTTGACACTATGACATTGGGCGTTCCTCCATACCCGCTCCTGATTTCGAGTGGTCCAAAATCCCCATGGTACAAGTAAGCTTCGGCCACGTTGGCCCCAACGGCAAACGGCTTTGCGTCAGCCTGGACCACCTCAACGATACCGTCCTCATTCCAGAGCATCAAACACTGATGCAGCGATGAAGGAACGCACTTGTTGGCATGGATCCAATCCCGACCAAGTAGTGCGTTGTAACTTATCATTCCATCCACCATGAAGAAAGCACTCATCCGCTTCTGTGACCCAACTCCCAAGACAACTGGGAGGATTCCCCTGGCAGAAGTGGACCCGCCATTGAAACTTGTCACAAACACTTCCGTTGGGATCAGGTCATTTGTGCTCTTGCCCAACTTCTTCAGCATCCTTGTTGGCATCACATTTACTGCGGCACCATTGTCAACCAAGACCCTCGACATTGGTACGTCATCAAGTGTGGCCAGATTTAAATATATATATATATATATATAAATCAAAACAGCAGTGCGAGGATGCAGGGATACAAGGCAGTACGAGGTTCTAGGCTGCGTGGGGTTACAAGTAAACAATAGTGTGGCCGCATTTAGAGCATAAATTCAAAGAGCAGAATTGCCCAACCTCGCGAGGAAAGCTGGAAGTAGAGGTAAACCCCTGTCATTCTCCTAAACTCATAACAATATTGTTTGGGTTTTGATAGTTGGCCTTGGGAGATGAAAAGCAAAAGCTTGCATGTTTGTTTAGCCAAGTATGGCTAATAAACTTTAACGTCAGCATAGTGATATTTAAAGCCATTTTATGTGGTTGTTTTAGGTGATTATATTATGTCAACAATTTGGTTCATAATTCTTATAAACCAAATTGTGGGGCGCATTTGTTGACACCTAAAATTAATTTGGCCGGAATTAAATGCCGCATTAATTAGTCTCGGCATTTAAGTCGATACCGCGCGTAAAAAACGATATCGTTGGGAGTCGAGCGGCGTCGCGGAGAACTAAAACGGTACCGCAAGGAAGCTCAGCGGTGCCGCGGTACTGCAAACGACACCGCTTACCGAAAAACAAGAGGGCCGCGCGTGGGTATTGGAGAAGGAGTTTTCTCTAATTAATTATTATTTTTATTCCTTGTTGGATTGGAAGAAGCGGCACCGAGGGGAGTTAAAACGGTGCCGCGAAATAAAAAACAGTACCGCGAGGAAGCCCAACGGTACCGCAAGCAAACGACAGTGTTTAATAAAAAACAATGTCGCAAAAAGAAAAACAAACGGAGCCGTTTTGGCGCTAATGATGTCGTTGGTCGTGGACTAGTGATGGCCAGATTAGCTAATTAATATTTTTAATGACTTTTTAGCACGGTGTCGTTAGTTGAAAACGATGCCGCAAGAAGAAGGAACGACACCGCGGATTTAAAGACGATGCCGCGAGTGGGCCAAACGATGCCGCAGTTGTTAAAACGACAACGTTAAATTTAAATCGGCATCGCAAAGTTCAACAGCATCGCAGAAATAGAAAACGATGTTGTTTAATTAAGAACGGCGCCGCGAAGTGAGAGTTTGACAGCGTGTCAACAATGAGGGCCGGTTTAATTAATTAATATTTTAAGGATCAGTTAAGACGGTATCGCTTTAACCGAAAACGACATCGTGGGAGATGTCGACATCGTCGCGGTACTGAAACGATGTTGCCGAATTCGTGTCCTCAGAAAAACCAAATGCCACCGCCGCTGCCGAATTCGTTTCCGGCGATGTTGATTTGATGTTTCGCGGTGGAAACTCTTGCGGTGCCGTTTGATCGGAAGCAACGCTGATTGCTGAAATCGAGACGACCGTCAAATATCCGCCGCCGAATGTCGGCGCCGTTGATTTGATCGATGCACCTCTAAATGGTGAAATCAACGTGACCGTCAAATATCCACCGTCGGGCGGTGTTGATTTTATCGATGCACCTCTGACTTCTAACCAAGAACGACCGTTACTACGGTTCGCACCTCTCCAAACTACGTTCGAACGAGGGTGTTTGAGTTTTGAGGAATCTACGCTACCGCTACTCCTATGGAGATTCCTGTGGAGAGCTCCGCGACTACGACTAAGACTACAACTATGGAGATCCTTCCTGGAAGGAGAGCTCCGCAAAGGAGTTACAGAGAAAAAAGGTAAAGTTTGACAGATGTGTTTCTGTGTTGATTTCGTTTCCTCCTCTCTCCTTGCTCCACTGCTTTTATTTGAAAAACATCTTCGTAGTCTTCACGCTTGGTGAAACCGCTTCCTCAACTGCTCCGTTGTTAACTCCCACGTGCCTCAACCGTCTTGATCTCCTCCTCGCTCTGGTTGGCGTGAATCTCACGCGATGTCGTTTTATTCCCCAACAACTCTGTCTACTTTTTTCCTCGCGGCATTGTTTTATATTAAACACTGTCGTTTGCTAATACAGCGGTACCGTTGGGCTTACTCGCGGTACCATTTTTAATTTAAACGACACCGCTGATATAGCCGAAAATATTCCATGGAACCGCCACCAATCGGCGCTCGCATTGGACTAGGCGAATTTTGGTTTAATTAATCGTTACCGCAGACCAGGCTCTCGCGGCATCGTTTTTAAATCCGCGGTACCGTTTTGACTCTCCGCGATACCGCTTATCTCCATGCGGAACCGATTTTCCCCTTCCAACAAGGAATAAAAATAATAATTAATTATAAACAGAAAAAAAACTCCTTCCCCGACACCTACACTTAAACGCGCGGCCCCTTTTATTTTCAATAAACGGTGTCGTTTCCATTGCCACGGTACCACTGAGCTTCCTTGCGGTACCGTTTTAACTCATCCGCGATGCCGCTTGTCGCGGTGCCGTTTTTAGCCAAACGACACCGTTTTCCAGTCTCGCGATGCCGTTGAGCTTTGAGGCCCGCGGCACCGTTTTATCTCTTCGCAACATTGCTTGACTCCAAACGGTGTTGTTACTCTCCTCCTCCGACAAGGAAAAATAAAATAAAAAACATTCCTTGTCCAACAGCAACACATGTCCTGCGCATGACTCACACATGGTCTGCAACCAATTTCGTTTCAAGTACCGCGGTACCGCCGAGCCTCTTCGCGGTCTCGCTTAAATTCTTCGCGGTATTGCTCGACTCCAAACGACATCGTTTTGGCCATGCGATATCGAACTAAATGCCGAGACTCATTATTACGGCATTGAACTTAGGCCAAAAATATTTTAGGTGTAAACACCCTCCCACAAAAAAAACAAACAAACAAACAAAAGAATATACCTTTGTATTGGGAGAATTGGAGGTTTTAGAGAGCGATTTGGAGAGATCGGAAATTCCCAAATCCTACGAAATGAGAAACAGAGAACCCATGTGAGAGCGGTGGTAAAACTATAAATAGGTGGAAGAAGCAGGAGGGGCGAATGCACCTTAAACCGCTTTCTGTTCTCCTCGATGCGTTGCTTTCTAGCCTCCTCGTAAGTGTTGCTGACGGTAGCTACCGACCCCATCGCCATGCGGAAGCAATTGGTGGTTTGTTTGCAATTAGGGTTCCACCTCAATTGCATTCGCCCCTGCCGCTTGTAGGGGAAGAATTCCCAGAATACAGCAAAAATTATACATAATTTCCTGAATACATAAGTTTTATAAAATTTTCCCAAACTACCCAAGTTTCTAAGGGTTCGAGTTTATGGGACTCGAACTACTCACCAGTTCGACGATAAGAAACTCGAACTAAAAGCGGATCGACTTTTAAACACTCGATCAACAGTGGTTCGACTTTGGAGGACTCGAACAACTATGATCGATGACAAGGGACTCGATCTCCGTTGATCGAGTATGGAAAACTCGATCAAGTAAGATCGACATCTGAAACCTCGATGTAGTGCAATGACTTTAACGCACTCGATCTTAGTCTACACTAGATCGAGGCCTTAAGACTCGAACTACTGGCCCACAGACATGCTTCAGGATAGGGTTGCAGGGATAAGATTTTTGTTGTCATAGATCGAGTTTTAGGGACTCGAACTAGTGTAGTTCGATTATACTAAACTCGAACTACTTGCTCAATCATTCTGTCCAGTCGCTTTCTATCCGACATGCGCCAGAATAAGGAGCAGGGGGGGGGGGGAAATTATTGGTCGACATAGATCGAGTTTAATGAACTCGAACTAGTGTAGTTCGAGTGTATTGGACTCGAACCACTCCATCAGTTTACGATAAATAAAAGCCATCACTTAGCACTTTCTCGCAACACTCTTCCTTTCTATCTTCTTTCTTCCAAACACAAACTGCAGCTGCTGGAGCACCATAGCTGAGCAAAGAAGAAAATTTTTGGAGGTAAGTTCTGCTTACTTTGTTTGAATGAGCATATTAGAATTTTAGATTAATTTAGTATTGTTTGTACTGTATGTAATGAGCTGCTTGTATAAACTGCAGAAATGGGTAGAAAATTTCGAAAATTTGACTTAAAGATTCGGTGGAATGGTCGAATTACACACTTTCATGATAGTATTGACTACGAAGATGGTGAATCAAGTATTGTCCGGATTGAGAGCATATTTACTTGGCAAGAACTCAGTCATATTTGTGCTGAACGATGTTGCATAGCAGGGCGAAGAGTATGCAAGATGACTTACCGTATGCCGGTTTACAAGGATTATGCACTTGTATATGAAGGATCAGTTTTGTCTGACGATGATGACATTAATATGATGGTGAGATTTATTGCAGAGAACAGATTTCCAAGTGCTGAGGTGTATGTCGAAACAGAAGTTTTTGGCCAATATGGTGGCGGCGGTTATACCGAACACGATGAAGGATCGGGAGGGTTTTCCGGTTCAGGAGATTTCAGATTGCGGCATGATGCACCATGGCCAACATACGAGGATCGAACTGCAACTGGTCCATTGGTGGAACATGACGGACAGGAGTGGCCAGTATGGGGTGAAGAATGGGATTACATAAGGGCACCCAGACAAGCATCTACACCAGCATCTGGCATCAACAATGATCCATATGTGGATAAACCAAGTCCTCCGTACACTAGCGAGGCAAGCGACATGGAAGATGAAGAGTTAGAATCAATGAGTAGTTCAGATGGTGAAGATCTGGAAGTTGATGAGGGGGAATTTGAGCCCCCCACACCTCACTACACGATGGTGCCACAACATCCTCTCTATGCTCACAACGACGATCCTGACCTCCCTCCTATACCAATATGGACTCCTGACTCTGGATTCGTGGTTGGCCAAACATTTGGAGGAAAGCCTCAGGTGGTTGATGCATTGAAAGAAACTGCTATGCGAAGAAGCTTTCAATATCGTGTCATCACTTCTGACACTAAACAAATTCATGTTCGTTGCGAGAACCATGGCGACGGATGCATGTGGCATGTTCGGGCGGCATATGTTAAAAGAAATGGGGCTTGGCTCATTTGTAAGACAGACAACAACCACACTTGTAGGTCGTCACTGATTTCTCTAGATCACCGACAATTGAGTGCAAGGAAGGTTGCACAAACAATCAAACATCTGATTGAGGCACAACCTGGGACCACCGTGAAGAGTTTCATCGCTGAAGTGAAGAATCGACATGGCTATACCATCAGTTACAAGAAAGCATGGCATGGGAAGCAAAAAGCTATGGCAGAGGTGTATGGTGATTGGGAAGAGTCATTTGCTAACATGCCTCGTTTGATTCTTGCAATGGAGGACAAGAATCTTGGGTCTGTTTTTGTGCCTAGTTACGAAGATTTCTATGGGGGTGCTAAACGCGTGTTTAAGCGACTATTTTGGGCATTCAAACCATGCATTGATGGTTTCACCCATTGTTTGCCAATAATCCAAGTTGATGGGACCTTTCTGACCGGCAAATACAAGGGCACTCTACTCGTTGCCACTAGTGTTGATGGCAGTATGCAACTTTTCCCCCTTGCTTTTGCTATAGTCGAATCGGAGAACAACTTAAGTTGGGCATGGTTTTTTTCCCAACTATACACTCGTGTCACTCAACGGAAGGACATTGCCATACTTTATGATCGACACCATGGAATTGCACATGCTTTCTACGACCTGCCCGAGGAGCTAGGGTGGAAGTGGCGCTGGTGCATACGACATTTCAAAAGCAATTACGGGAAGCACTTTGGTAGAACTTATGGACAACGTGCAGTTTGGCACGCTGGTAAGAACAAATAAGATGTTGTGATTATATCAATTGGTTGAATGCGTATACTCCTTTACTAACCTTATTTTGCTTTATTGTAGCTATTGCTTTTCATACTAGAAAGTTTCTAGACAAAATGAAGAGCATAAGGGAGGTCCACTCTGAAGGTGCAGATTGGCTAGAAACTCATCCTTATGAGAGGTGGACGTTACATCAAGACGAAGGGTATAGGTATGGAATAACAACAACGAATATGGGTGAGTGCCTCAATGGTTTGTATGTTGGTCTTCGTGCAATGCCTATCTCATCTATAGTCTTGCATACCTTCTTTCGTACGGTGACATGGTTCGTTGAACACTACCAAGCAGCATATCAGATGCTGAATGCTGGAATCTACATCCCAAAGAAGATTACGGATGATATGAAACAATGGTCAGAAAGGGCAAAATGGCATAAGGTGACTTTATTTAGTCGAAGAGATTCCCGCTTCGCAGTAGTAACAGGAAGTGGACCAGATAGTTCAAAGGGTGGTAATGCTCAAACAGTTATACTGAATGCAAAGAATGGAATTGGAGAGTGTACTTGTGGGAAGTTTCAAGGGAGACACCTGCCTTGCTCTCATGCATATGCAGCTGCGAGAAGCGTTAATTTGGACCCGTTGATATTTGTTAGTCCATACTACAAGACTCCATACGTGGTCAGAGTTTGGGAAGGGTCGTTCTTTCCCTTGGCTCATGAAGCATATTGGCCCCAGTATGATGGACCTATAGTGTACCCTCCCGAGCACTTGAAGCGTACCAAAGGTCGACCTAGAGTTAACCGAATTGCAAATGAAATGGATAGATCAAGGACACAGCGACGCCGCCCGAAGAAGTGCTCTGCATGTCGAGTTGAAGGGCATGATAGGCGCCAGTGTCCAGGGCCATCGACTGATAATTGAAACTTTATGTTGTAATTTGAATTTTATGGTGTGATTTAAGAACTTTATGTTGTAATTTGAATTTTATGGTGTGATTTAAGAACTTTGTTTTGTAATTTGAATTTTATGGTGTGATTTAAGAACTTTGTGTTGTAATTTGAATTTTATGGTGTGATTTAAGAACTTTGTGTTGTAATTTGAATTTTATGGTGTGATTTAAGAACTTTATGTTGTAATTTGAATTTTATGTTGTGATTTAAAAACTTTATGTTGTGAAATAGAACAACTTAACAATGCATGAGAAATAGAACAAATTAACAACGTCATTTGAAATAGAACACCTTAACAACTCTAAAGAAATAGAACAACTAAACAACTCTAAAGAAATAGAACAACGGAACAACGTCATTAGAAATATAACCACTTAACAACTCTAAAGAAATAGAACAACTTAACAACTCTAAAGAACACCTCACTCTTGTGCTCCACGTCCGCGTCCCTCCCTTCGACGTCTATTCCTTGAACGAACTCCATATCCAATTCCAGTATTTCGTGGCAATGGAGGTGGGGTTGCAGTGGCTGGAGGACCATAATAAACATTTGGAATCGGTGTCTGGAAGCTTTGATGCGGGGTTTGAAATTGATGACCATACGGTGAATAGTAGGCTCCTCCTCCCCCTCCTTGAGCAGAACCTGATGATCCCTCTCCGAATTCCCTTCTGGCGGGAGGGAATCCATACTCATATGGGTCAGGAAGTGCCACATCTTCTCGTACATGCACAGGGACTGTAACGGGCTCTTGCCGATGTTTACTCCTCCTTGGTGGTGATGGCGGGAGAGATTCAACTTCAATGGCGTGGGAGGAAGGACGTGGCGGTGCAGGAGCAGGAGGATATGCAATGACATCCCTTCGGATTTCCCGCGAACATGACAAGAGATTCTTGAAGAGCTTCTTCAAGAATGAAATTTTCTCCCCTGGCACATCATCTTCTGGTTCATTCTCCAATGTCATTGATGCAAGTTCCAACCCATCAACCTAAATAATAAACATATTAGTCAAACACTATTTGTGTAGCTAAAGTGATTATAGTAAATAGATATTGTGCTTACCAATGAACCGATCACGGCGCCACGTTTGGTTACCCATCTTTTTGTGAACTTGCGGTACCAAACCATGTATTCATCTTGGTACCCCATTGGCCTCGTCATTGGGATCCCATCAATTGCATACGTCTGACGAGACTCCCACATTTCGATCCATCTACGGTGCTTGGTTGGCCAATCACTTATTGTACCCCGCAGATCCTTGCTGTACTTGTGGAGTGACTTATGTACGTCCGGTGGTGGGAGAGGAATCGGTTGCGCCCAATTATATTGTCGGACACATCTATCCGGGAGGTGCCACTCGGCAATGTTGTGGCAAATCACAGGCAACTTGCACGACCAGAGTCGGCGATCCTCAGGGTATCGCAACTCGTACAAATCCTTTGCTCCGTTCGGATACGGATCCCACTCCACCTAAGTTTCAACACAACATATAAATTAAAATCGGGGCAAATAATTTCAACAAATAAAATAGGATTCATAATCATAAAAATAAATAATGGGCTAAGACAAATAATTTCAACAAATAAAATAGGATTCATAATCATAAAAATAAATAATGGGCTAAGACAAATAATTTCAACAAATAAAATAGAATTCGTAATCATAAAAATAAATAATGGGCTAAGACAAATAATTTCAACAAAACTGTGGGAGAGTGGATCGAGTTTACAAAACTCGAACTAGTGCATCGATTTTTGGGCACTCGATCCACGTCAAAAGCAGTTCGTGGTTAGGCGCATCGAACGAACCAGATCGAGCTTAGGGTAATCGATCAACGGTTGATCGAGCCTCACATCAGCGATCCGCGTCAAATTGATCGATTAAAGGAAAATCGATCCACTACATCGAGTTTCATGCCCTCGATCCGCGTCATCCCTGCTTCGCGGGTTTGACAGTCGAACGGCCTAGATCGAGTTTAGACCGCTCGATCAACGGTGGGGCGCGCCTGACGTCATCGATCCGCGTCAATTGGATCGATTAGAGCTGACTCGATCCACTTACATCGAGTTTACCGCACTCGATCCGGGTCATCACTGCTTCGCTGGTTGAGCAATCGAACGACCCTGATCGCGTCCTGGTACATCGATCAATGGTGGAGCGCTTCCCAGCTCATCGATCCACTTCAAGTAGTTCGAGTTTGCCATCCGCGATTCATGTGGATCGTGTTTTCGGCAGTCGATCCGGTACTAGTTCGAGTTTTGTAAACTCGAACTGTGTCAAACCTTGATAGTTTGGGAATTTTTTTTAAAAGTTCGGTATTCTGAGAATTTTTTTTAATTATTACTGTATTTAGGGAATTAATCCGCTTGTAGGCTTCCACCTCAATTAGCTTCATCAAATCATCGTGAATCATTGTGAGTTTGTCTATTTGCAGAGAAGTCGCAATCGTCGTAATCTCTGCGGCCACATCTAAACTCGTGGAGAGAGGGATCGGCGACGGATTAACCCAAAAAAAACCCAGATCCCGCTGCCCTCACTCCCTTCAATTGAATCGAACGTGACGAGGCTGTGCCTGTGAGTTCCCCATCGCAACTGCTCATATGGTGTCCCCATCCAAACCCCCTAAAACCCACTAGAGAACCCAGCAATCAATCCAAGGCGAGGACGACTACGGCGAAGTCGACAAGATCATCGGAAGTAGAGGTATCGAAGGCGGCGCCGGGATGGGTACTCAATCCAATGGAAAGACGGTCACGAACCATCCTGCGTCCTCTCCGACTACATCGCCAAGAACGTCGCCGCCGAGTACGAATCCACCGCTATCGTCGGCCCTTCAATCCATCCTCGAATCGGACGGCGACGACGCCCGAGATGTCTGGGTTGTAGACCTGGCGGGCGGGGCAGCGCTTCACTTCGTGTCGGGCCTCGGTTCTGAGCAGTTCCACCCTCGAATCCGACGACAGCGACGCCCGAGACGTCTGGGTTGTGGATTTGGCGCGCCGGGCGGCGCTCCACTTCCTGTTGGGCCTCTGTTCCGAGCCGTCGCTGAAAAGGAGAAGTGTATTCTTTTTTTGGTAATGAAGAGAAGTGTATATTTGTACCAGTGGAGGAAAATTAAAAGAAGTATATTTTTTATTTTTAATAATTGAACTGAGGTGGAAAATTAATATTAATTTTAGTTGCCACATCACATATTTAAAGGTCAATTATGAGAGTTGACTGCCACATAAGCTAAAGTTAACGAAAACTAACGGAGAGTGACTAAACTTGAACTATTAAACTAATCTTAGTGACCGCGAATGGAATTAAATATTTTCAGTGACCAAACATGAACTTTTTTAGCAAACACAGTGACCAAACTTGTAATTTACCCTTTAAGTGGATTTGGTGGCTTTCCGGTTGGGAACCAATCCAGTAAAACTCATATCCAGTCGAGAAAAATTAATATTCAACATCAGTGGCGGATCCAGGGGTTGGCCACCTCGGGCCACGGCCCAGCCCTACTCTGGATCCGGAATTAGTATAGCCCTTATGCGTTTATCGATTTTAGTCATTTGGCCCAGTGTTATTTTATAATAAAATTGTGTGTAATTAGGAAAATCAGTAAGATGAATATATTCAAATCATAACTCTAAATTTAGTCTAGAAATTCTAACTTAAATGAGTCTCGTCTAAAGAAAAACAAACAATAAAACCTAAAATTCTAAAAGTCTAAAATGTATAATGCTAAAAGAAATATGAGATTTGTTCACTTGAAAAATCACGATGGGACGTCCAACTCGAGTTCCACTAAAAAAAAAAAAAGAGTTCAATAGCCAAAATACAAAGCTGACTAGAGAAGGTTAGTTTAGTTTTTGGATAGTAAAAACGTTCATAGACAGACAAGATTGTACTACGGATGAAGCCAATTGAAGAAAAAGAAGTTACGAGTGCAATTACATAAGGGTATTTAGACACCGGAGGACAGAGGAGCAGGTGGTGGAAATATGGATGGATACACAATACAAATTAATTAGTTGATTGATTTGTCTAGTGTTAACATTGTTCGTTTCAACAGCTAATATGGAGAGCACCTTTTCAACAATAAAACATATGAAAAATGATTTGCGCAACAAAATGAGCGATGAATTTCTCGTCGATTGGTTAACTATTTTATTTGAAAAAAAGAGTAGTATGCGATTAGTATGGATGTAGACTCATTTATTGATGATTTCACTATATTAAAAGATCGACGTGTACAATTGATATTGCAAAAAAAATTATAATTTTTTGCGGTATCTAATTTTCTAATGAAATGCGGCCTAGTGATATGCTATGTCTTGGATCCGCCGCTGTTCAATATGGACGAACTAGTATTCATATTCAACCCAGCTAGTATTCCATGTTTGCTAAATGATATTCAACATGAAAACAAGTACTAAAGTATACATGAGAGCACGTACTAGTATCCAGAGAGCACTGGCCAGTATACAACTCATAGAATTAGTATTCAGTCAATCAATTATCAACTAATATCCACAATCAGATCATGTATTATTCAAAGTTTGCTACCTGATATCCACCATGTTTTGCATTCATGAACTAAAATGCAGACAACACAGAATAGTATCCATACATCACATGATTAGTATTCAGTCAATCAATTCCGAACTAACATTCATGTTCAAACCAACTAGTATGCAAGGTTTGTTAAATGATATCTAGCATGAAACAGTACATACACGAACTGATATTCATATAACACAGAAGAATATTCATACTGCATAGAACTAGTATTCATAAGAAAAAAACACATTTACGAACTGGTATCCATGACATTAAATAGCAATGATCTACAAAAAAAAAAAAAAAATAGAAAGCCACCGAAAATACCTAGAAAGGCAAGAAACCCAAAAAACACTAAGGGGTCATTTGGATGGATCAATATAGAAATGAGTCAATTTGATCAATTGTCTCGTTTTATAAACGAGGCAATTAAAACGAGTCCATCCGAATTACCTGCCCTCACCCCCAGGTAATTGAAATTGACTCAAGGATCAATTCAAAATACCTCAGGCGGATCATTGATCCATCCAAATTTTTTTACTGGCAAACGAGACAATTGTGTCAAATTGATCCGTTACAATTCCTCATCCAAACGACCCCTAAAAAACGCAAAGCAAAACAACCCAGAAAGACAAGAAATCCAAAAAAATAGAACAATCATTGGAGAGGAAAAGCCTACCACAAAGAACAAATCCCGCAACATCGTATTTTCATTAGAGGCACTCCAAGGTCTAGTGATCCAAAAATGAGCAATACCAAATTATATCTAAATTCCTTGGGAGAAAGTAGAGACAAGTTTTCAAAATAAAAGAGAGGATTTCTCAACACATATGGATACTAGTATTTTCATTTTGGATACTAGTCTTTTACAACCTTTGAGCTTCAACCCTTGAATCTCAACTGCGCTTTATTCTGGCTTTGTGAGTATATACTAGCCAAAAAACTTGTTAGCTAATTAACTTTTTCCAACTTTTGTAGCCGATGCTAACTCCCTAGTTTTTATTTATTTATTTGTGCACAACATATTGAATAGCTTCTGACTATTTCCAATTTCAAAGTCTGGCTTTGCCTCTTTATTAAGTATGTTAATGTGAGAATATGTAAGATTAAATCCCCCATTAATATATGGTAGACTTTTGTGTAATTTTCTCCATTTCAAATTTTCTGTAACGAGAGTGAAAGTAGGAAGGACATTTTTGTCTTTACAATTATTTATTTATTTCAAATAAAAAATCTCAATATCAAGATTTGAACCCAGGTCTCTTCAAACACGGACAACAATCATAACAAACTACACTAAACGAATTTGTTGTTTCTATTTGATACAAAACATACACTAAACTCTAGAAAGTTAATGACTTTTACATCATGATCAACAAGCCCACTAAGTCTACCATATTTATTTTTATGGTGCTTAATACTTCAATTTCCATAGTAGAGTTTCATGTAATTTTATCCATTTTAAAATTCATGCTCTTTAGAGCCTGGAATAAAATATATCCAACAAAGACATTCAAATTCATGTATTATGCCCCATTTTAAACCACACCAGCCATAGGTTTAAGACACCACAATGATTTTGCAATGATGTTTCATAATCTAAAATACTACTGTTGATTGAAAATTTAATAACTTATATATATTTATGGCAAAGGCTAGCATGCGTCTGACATATTATTTATTTCAAATAAAAAATATCAATATTAAGATTTGAACCCAGATCTCTCCAAACACGGACAACAATCATAACCAACTACACTAAACGAATTTGTTGTTTCTATTTGATACAAAACATACACTAAACTCTGGAAAGTTAATGACTTTTACATCATGGTCAACAAGCCCACTAAGTCTATCATATTTATTTTTATGGTGCTTAATACTTCAATTTCCATAGTAGAGTTTCATGTAATTTTATCCATTTTAAAATTCATGCTCTCCTTAATTTTTGCTTAGGTAAATTTGTAATTGGCTAACATGGAAGAAACTATTTCTTTTACTACGTGTTGCATCATTGTATTTTTCAATTTAAAATTAAATGTTGTGCTTTTTTATCTTTGTTCTTATCTCTTTATAACTTCCTCCAAAAGTCCCTCCATCGTGCAATAATTTGGCCATTTCACTTCCCAGTACAAGAACGCATTTGAAAATTAATCTTCCGATTTCTCTTGGCACGACAGTTTTATTTTTGGGATTTAAACTAGGCAAATAGAAAATTTCAAATCCGATATCAATCCATGTCGAATAGAATGGAGTTCAATCAAGTAGTTATGAATTTAAACTTGGAGTATAAGAGTTGGAATTGAGTTTGAGAATGGAAGTGGTGGTGGTGGGGGGGGGGGGGAAGAAATTGTGTTTGAATTTGGTAGCAGGTAAAGTTCCACTGCAACAGGTGAAGGCAGAGAAGAGGGAGTTGGAGAGGGTAGTGAATGAATTGAGGTGGGTGTTGAAAGACATGGAAGAAAAACTGGAGCAGTTAAAGAGAGAGAAGTGAGAGATGATGAGGATAATAATGAAATTGGAGAGGTTATGGAAGGACATGGAAGTGGACTAAAGCAGGTGAAGGCAGTCAATGGGGAGATGAACATATTGATGGAATTGGAGATGAGTGTTAGTTTTAGCGAACTTATTACAAGTGCCCCGAGGAAATGATGTTGTTTGGTTGAAACATATGCCTCTTGAGATTAAAGATAGTGTGGATAAAAATTTGGTCGTTCAACGGAGAGTGGTGGCTATTGGCTCTTTAGGTTTATGGTTTTTGCAGCTACCACAACCTATTTATATGTTAAACGAGAAATCATTGATTTACTGAATTAGGTCGATTCTTTATTCAACCTATTGAAATTTATAGAAAAGAAGTGTCTAATTTTATGTCTTATGACTTTGATCAAGTCTATTAGTATATCGGAGATAACCCTAATTTTGTCGTTTGCTCTCAAGTTTTGATGGTTCCCTCTTAGTTTAGTTTGTAGTATATAGTTGACTTGAACCAACAACTCTCAATTTCTTTTTTATTAGTGGCATGTTGTTCCTAAAAGAAGAGCATTGAAGCCTTTATGTTGGATTGTGAGGTTTTAGATTCAGTTTTAAACTATATATGGGTCGTGTGGTAATTCCAGTGAGCTTTTATATTCTATCTTTCTTGACAATTAACTAACCAATATAAAATTATCATTATGAAAATGAAAATGAGTTAGCAATGATACATTTTTAAATTTTATATTCTTAAAAGATGATGGTATTTCTTCGAGGGTTCAACCTATATATTATTTCTTTATGTATCATCTAATTCGAAAGATTATAAAAAAAATTAAACAGGTTGATAGACTTAAACTTAACATAAAATTATAAATAATCAAATATGAACATTTCGACCAACAGGCCGAGTTATAAGCTAGTGTATATAAGAGTTATTTGTAGAGATAAGCTACCAAAGTACGAGGGAACTTGGTCTTTTGTTCTTCATCCATGTTTTGAGAGTAATACGCTGAACACACAATAATTGTTTCATTTTTTCTCTTATTCTTTCTTTGCTAAACAAGAGAGGCAAAATAGTTCGTTATATTCATTTGAAAATTTCATCAATTTTCCACAATTGATAAAGTTATTCTCAATTTCACAGAATTCAAAATTTAAAATAAAAATGAATTTTTTATATTCCAAATATAAATTAAAAAATTTGTGAGATTCATATATGTCAAACGGTATGTAAGGGATTGATTCCGCCCAAATCAGAATTCATGGGTAATTACCAGCGGCGGATCCAGGGGGCCGCCCCCGGGCCACGGTCAGCCCTCCTCTAGATCCACAGCTCGTAAAGTACGTGTAAATTTTGGATTTTAGGTATTTTTTCGGTGTGTTTTTGGATTTTGTTGTGTTACGGCCCAGCCCTCTCCACCTCTTTTCAAATACGGCCCAGTGCTCTACCCTATCCTGGATCCGCCGCTGGTAATTATCCCAAATATAAAAGTTTGTTTTTAGATAAGGGTGGTAAGGCTTTTTCATCATAGGATGCTATCCAAATTATTCGAACCTGACATCTTTAAATTCAAGACTAATAATAGTATCACTGGACTAAGTCCACTTATTGCAATTCTGGTTCATAAAACTTTTTCCTTTTTTACTATTACATAGACTTAATTACACGCGGATCTTTTGTTATTATAACTCCTACTTGAAAATGCGAAGAGCTCTCTCCTCTCTCCTCGTATTTTCTTGGGCGGGCGCTCTCCGGCCTCTATTCGCCCTCTGTCAAATGGCCGGCCAAATTATCACCGTCTCTTTCAGCAGGATGCTTGCAACATCCCTAGCTAATCAGGATATGAGGAATCAGCGCTGGAGGAAAAGAAAGGTTTCCCGACAGGAGGCGCTTCCCCTGATAGCAGTCGAAGATAGGAAGCGAAGTAGCGGTTCCGAGGAGAAGAAGCGAAGCAGTGGCTGCCAGAACAGTCTCCGCCGTTGCTGCCGTCAAGGTTTGGGAATCCATAAACGCAAGATTGCGTCGCCCTCGAGGATGGGATTGGATTGCGATTACCCCCAAAGTAAACGGCAACGATGCACAAAAATCACGATGTGGCGATTCCATCTTCCGTTGTCTACCGATTTAAAAAGTGATGAAGGAGATGGTCCTAATCCCCTGTCTATCCCTCCTGCGAAACCAGCAGAAGAGGAAAATTTCCTTGGCGCATCGCGGAAACAAGGTCTTAGACCCCGAGATGGGGCAAGGTCTCCGGCGAAGCTTGGCGAGAAAAAAGTGACCGGAAAATCCCGCCTACTCCGGCCGGCGACGTTCCCTCCTGCGAAACCAGCAGAAGAGGAAAATTTCCTTGGCACCTCGCGGAAACAAGGTCTTGGACCCCGAGATGGGGCAAGGTCTCCGGCGAAGCTTGGGAGATAAAAGTGAGCGGAAATTCCCTCATACTCCGGCCGACGACGTTCTGTTGTCCGAGGCCGTTGAGGCGTTTTTTGAAAAATCGTCCCTTTCCCAACAAACTGAATCTCGGCAGGATTTCCCTATCCCGGGGTTTGCGCGATGGGATTATGGATCTTCCAATCCTACCCGCTGTGCAACGGTTTGGAGAATTGGATAAGTTCTATCCCAAATGGACTAGAGTCCCAAGTGTAGTGAAACAATTACCTTTGGTTGGTTCTGCCGAAAATTTAAATTGTGCCTGCTGCCCAGCTTCTCTCATTCATCACCGAGATATTCAACTGGACAGACTCAGCAGGGCATCCAACCAAAGAAAACAAAAGCTCTACTCTGGTACGTTAGAGCAATCCACCTAGGAATTATTTTTTGTTCTTTGGGAGCAACGAAGTCCTGTTCGCAGGATCTCTATCGTGGTCTCCTGTTTCCCTTGGTCCTTAATTGGGCACTTTGAAGCCGAGTCCTTGAAGCTTATTTGTGGTAACGTGATTGTTTCACAGGATCGCAGAATGACTAGCTTCACCAATGACCAAGTTGTCCACTTCTCCCTTGATGAGGTCCAGTCGGCCAGGATCCGGAATTCAAGGACGCTCATTGGCCGCCTGTTCACTGAAAGCAGAACCACTGCTGCCGAACTTCGCGATGCCATTAACAAGCCGTGGCAAGGGCAAGGCCGCATCAAGGTGCGACTGGTTTCTCATGGACTATTTGAATTCGTGCTACCTAATGAAGCGGCCAAACAATGGGTGCGCAAGCAATCGCCTTGGGTTATTGCCGACAAAATTTTACACCTATGACCTTGGGTTCGCACCATCAATCAACGTACCTTCGACGAGCTTGTTGTTGCTCCTTTCAAGGTCCAGATGTGGGAAATCCAAGAGGACTGCTGCACTCAGAGGTTTGGGCGGACAATGGCCACTGCCACATTGGGTCGAGTGTTGGAGGCGGGAGTTTACTCATGCACTGAGTCGGGGCGCAGATTTATAAAGATCAAAGCCATGATAGATTTCTCCAAACCTCTTTGATCTCAAGTGATGGCATCCAATGAAGAGACAGGGGATTTCTGGATCAGGCTGAAGTACGAGCACCTACCCACCTTCTGTTATAAGTGTGGACGTGTAGGGCACTCCCGCCAGACCTGCTCTTTCGATCCTCCCACAAGACAAGAGCGCTTTGGTCATCACATGTCGACCAAGAAGCTGGGAAGGAGGGTTTTTGAGGAAGATGAAGGAGGGACAGTGATGACTCGGTATTTGCACATGTTTTCCCCTTTGTTTCTTGATTGTTTGAGCTTGAATTATTGCGTCTTTGGCCTATTTTATGCTAGGTTGTATTCCTTTGTCCCATTTCAGGTCCTAGCACATAAAGTGAAGCATAGGCGCAAGTTTCAAGTCAATCAGAGATCAATTGACGATTCGAGAGAAGAAACTCGGGCATGACCTGAAGAAGAATGGATTTATACCTCACCTTATGGACAAAGAATCATGCAAGCTTGTTATGAAACGAAAGAGGACGAGACTACGAGCGTCTGGGATCAAACGGCGATTGATTCGGAGTCCGGACGAGGGAGAAACGAAGCATTAAACAGAGGCTGAGCAAGCTGCACGGGCAGACCAGGGAGGCTGCACGGCCGTGCATGTGAGCAATATGGTCGTGCGCCTTATGCCGAGGACACGCACGGGCAACCCCTGAAGCTCGCACGGTCGTGCACCCTGCCCGTGCGAGAGGGCTGAAGTTCGACTAAATGACACGCTGCGTTTTGAGTTGCACGGCCAGAATGGTGATATGCACGGCCGTGCACCCTGGCCGTGCGAGTCGGGATTTCCTAGTTTTAAGCCAAATTCCGAACCAAAGAAGGGGGATTCGAGTTTTTGAGAGAGAGATCAGTTCCTAGAGAGAGAAAGTGACGAGCAAGAGTTCCCAAGTGCCCTAGATTGATCTTCAACACCATTGGAGGCCAGCTTGAGCTTGGAGAAGTGCCAATCAACGTCCAGAAGCAGGAATCCATCCTTCGCAGTATGAATTCCGTGTCTGATTCTGCTTTTGCTTTCTTCTCTATGGAGTAGTTCTCCCATTCATCTGGGAATGGAGAACCCTAGATTTGTATGTTAGGCTTTGATTGTATGAACCCAAGTACTGATTCTGTGATTGATTATATTCGATTGAGGTTTTAATGATTGAATGACTTGAATCCTGATCAAATTCCTGTTGTTTCTGCTTTAACCTAGAATGAGAATATCTGCCTAGGTTAATAGAGTATCCTTGATTGAAGGTAGGGAGTTGGTGACTTTAGTCGAGGAACCAACTCACTATTCTGTACCGGATTTACTCCGGTAGTGGAGGTTTTGTTCTTAGGGCCTCAATCTGTCGACTCCGATGGAGGTTAGTCGCCCGCTAGAGAGTCAGATTGAGAGGGTCTGAAGACCTTTAGTCGAGACTTCAGGCTGTTTAAGAACCTTCCGCAGTATAACTATCATAGAAACTGAACTTGGTAATTACAATCCGGCTTAACTGCAGTCTAGGGGGAACCATATCCGGGTGACCTCTCTTAACCTGAATACAACCAGTTTACTTGCTTTGTTTGTTTGGTAGTTTAGACTTGCACTCCAGTTTTATTGCTAGATAACAAGAACTCACTGAGTAGTCAGCAAATCTAGGACCCGGGTTGACATATAAACCTAAACCCGCTATACTACGCTTTAGGAAGTGGTTTCACTTGGCCAAATCCTAGGGTGACAGTAGAGTCGAGTCAGACAGCCTTTCAAGGCAGACCCAAATCCGTTTGGATTAACACTGCTGCCCAAGAACGGCGGGAGCCACGGGTGCAAAATCCCTCGGCTGGTCTGACCAGGCGGGACCCTGTGCTGAGCTCGAGACCAGCGATTGTTGAAAGTCCGTTGTTGATGGGTTCTTCAACCCAGCCCTTCTTGATGACGGAACCGCGGAAGCAACAGGAAAGGAGCCCGCCCCCAATCCAGATTACGACAGGCCCAAAATTGCTTATAGGGAGGCTGGGCCGGCGTGGTAAGCAGAAGAAAGCCAATGGCGACTCTCGTATTGCGCGACCGACAAGGGAGGTTGAGGGGAATGTGGCTCGCCGACGCCGCCTGCTACTGGAAGAGGAGTCGGAAGATGATTTCATCGTACAAAAAATCCCCAATCCAGTGCCGACATGCCCATTGAATTGCGCCATTCAGGCTGCTAAGGCTGCGGTGACAGCCAACGTGACGAGCGGTACTTCTGTTCCTGTGCCGAACTCTACTCCCAGGAAGAAGAAAGGGAAGACTTTGCTGGGGGTTGGCTCACCTAAGAAGTTCGAACTGAAGGCTCAGCAGCAGCGTAAACCGCGGCAGCAGACGGATAAGCCCGCCAGCTCCAAAAGGGCAGGGGCTGCTCGTCCTCATAAACCAGAAAAACTGGGCGAGGGGTCGGCAGCGGTCACGCTGTCTCAGGGGGAGATTTTATGCCCCCAGGCAGCTGATGTATCTAATGAGGGACTGGAGTCGGCGGATTCTCTCTCAGATTCGGAGGAGCAACCCTTCGAGATCCGCCGCCGAGCTCCGCGGGAGAAGGGACAGGCTGAGAGGCTGGCTCAATCGTCCCATGTGCGGCAGGCTGTCAAGGCCTTCGAGGCTGGGCTGTCGCTGAGCGAGCCACCCATTGCTCAAAAGGTGCTGTCCCCTCGAATGATGGCAGAGACGGACACGGGTAAGGAGGTTTTCAATGGTGGAGACCAGCGGTATAGTGATTTCAACGAATATGGCTCCAATTTTTGTGAGCAGGGGGATGAGGGCAAGAAACGTTGGATTGATGAAGTGGAGGGAGGCATTGCTGATCTCCCATCCCCGAAGAAATTATTTGTGGAGGATAAGAGTGACCTGGAAACGGTGGAGGCAGCCAACCGCGATTGGGCCCACCCGGATAAATGAGGCTTCTAGCCTGGAATGTGAGAGGAATTGGACCATCCCTCACATTCCAAACTGCTTTTGGTTTAATTCGTTCTAATAAACCGGATCTCGTGTTTTTTTCTGAAACACGATCGAGCCGGACAGTTGTGTCCCGACGTATGCGCAGCTTAGGCTTTGAGAATTCTCGTTGTTTTTTTGTTGATGCGTTTGAAGCATCTGGTGGGTTAGTTTTAGCTTGGTCCCCCGAAGTTGACGCTTCGGTGTTTTTTAGTTCCGACTTTTGTATCTGCACTCAAATAAATGAAACTTCCTTTTCTTATGTGGTTGTTTCTGTTTACGTTAGCTGTAATTTAGCAATCAGAGCTACTTAGTTGGCTCAGCTGCAGCAAATCTTTGCTTCTATACAGCTTCCTTATGTGGTGATAGGTGATTTTAACACTACTCTTCGTGAGGGTGAGAAAGATGGAGGGAATGCTTGGAATATGGCCCACTCTATTAGCCTAAGGGATTTCGTTCAGGACCTTGGTCTTCACGATCCGGGGTACCATGGGGACCCTTTCACTTGGACCAATAGAAGGATGGGTGTGGCCTGTATTCGTGAGAGGCTGGATCGAGCTTTATGCTCCCAAGGCTAGATTGATCTCTTTCCGGAGACCTTGGTGAA
Source organism: Linum trigynum (assembly GCA_964030455.1). Taxonomy (NCBI): domain Eukaryota; kingdom Viridiplantae; phylum Streptophyta; class Magnoliopsida; order Malpighiales; family Linaceae; genus Linum; species Linum trigynum. The sequence goes on from OZ034814.1 coordinate 13,259,540, forward strand.
GCACTTCACAGATCAGGGATCGGATCATCGGGCTCTCCTCCTCTCGGACAAACCCTATTCCCGCAATGCTAGACCCTTGTTCCGATTTGATGCTCGCTGGGCGGAAAATCCTGAGGTCCGGGCCATGGTTAGTTATGTTTGGAGGGAAGAAATTGCTGGTACTCCGATGTTTCAGTTATGGGAACGCTTGAAGAAGCTTCGCCACTTACTTTACGATTGGAGTAGGGCTGGTACCACGAACTCCCTACGTAATATCAAGACTCTCCAGGCTGAAATCGAACAGGTGAAATTAGTTCACCCCATTGATTGGGATGCAATCTGCGGCCTGGAAGTGGAACTAAGTAGGCAGTGGGAAGCGGAGGAGATATACTGGCAGCAGAAGCCCGGAGTCCATTGGTTAAAAAGGGGTGACAAGAACACTTCTTATTTCCATACGGTCACCAGGGCTAGGCGGAAACGGAACTTTGTGGCAGGCCTCCGGGATGATAACGGGGAATGGATCACTAATGAAGCTCAAAAGGCAGGAATTGCTTGTAGCTTCTATAGTACTCTTTTTACCTCAGAAACCCAGATAAGAAACATACGAGAGAGGGTTGAGGAGTTGCCCATAGCCCAGAACATTACCCCAGAAATGAATGCCAATCTGACGGCGGAAGTCCTTCCTTGGGAAGTAAGGAAAACTGTCTTCTCAATGGGCTCGAAACAAGCACTTGGGTCGGACGGGTTCACTGGAAAGTTTTTCAAAACCTTCTGGGACATTGTTGGCGATTCCGTGGTAGAGGCGGTTTGCTCGTTTTTTAGAAAAAGCAGAATGCTCCGCAATTTTAATCATACATGGTTGACCTTGATTCCCAAAGTGGATAACGTGGAAACTATGAGGCAACTTCGTCCAATCAGCCTTTGTCAGTTTGTCTATAAAATTATTACGAAGCTTATGGCTGAGCGTCTGGCTGGGCTTTTGCCTCATGTTGTCTCGAGAGGACAAAATGCTTTTATTCGCGAGCGCCAGATAGTAGAGAATATTCTCCTGGGACATGAGTTAATGCACTATCTTAAGATCAAAAGGACAGGTAAGAAAGGGTACATGGCTCTGAAGGTTGATATGGAAAAGGCCTATGATAGAGTCGAATGGCCCTTTCTCCTCGCTGTATTGGAAAAGATGGGCTTCAACTCTACCTGGAGGGGTTGGATTCATGAATGACTAAGAACAACTTCGTTCTCGGTGCTAATGAATGGCACTCCGTCAGGATACTTCTATCCTTCTAGGGGGCTCCGTCAGGGTGATCCTCTGTCACCTCTCTTGTTTGTGCTATGCACTGAGGGCTTTGCGGCTCTCCTACATAAAGCAATTGTTGAACAAAAACTCCAGGGAGTTAAAGTGGCTCCCCGGGCCCCTCGTATCTCGCACCTCTTCTTTGCGGATGATTCCTATTTATTTCTGAGGGGGTCCCTCCAGGAATGCGAGAACCTGATTGAGGTGTTGAACGAGTATGAGGAGCTCAGTGGGCAGAGGGTTAACTTGGATAAATCTGTTGTTTGCTTTAGCAGAAATATTGCGCTGTCTGATCAAGAGTTCTTGGCCCAAATCCTTGGGGTTGGGGCAGTAGGGGTCCATGATAAATATCTGGGACTGCCAACCCTCATTTCTCGCTCTAAGATGGCTACTTTTCGCTACCTGGAGGAAAAGCTTCTAGAGAGGCTACAGGGGTGGAAACAGAGGACTTTGTCTTGGGCAGCTAAAGAGGTTTTGATAAAGTCTATCGCTTTAGCTTTACCGTTGCATGTCATGTCCTGTTTCAAGCTCCCCCTGTCCCTGTGCAGGCTTCTCGACAAGCATGTAGCTAGGTTTTGGTGGGGTGTTGAGGAGGACCAGTCCAAAATCCGTTGGGTATCGTGGCATAATATGTGTAAAAGCAAGCATGATGGTGGAATGGGTTTTCGTCGCTTTGAGCATTTTAATCAGGCTCTGTTGGCCAAGATTGGGTGGAGAATCATTACGGAACCTCAATCGCTTTTAGCGCAGGTCTATCGAGGTAAGTATTTCCCTACGGGAACCTTCCTCTCTGCTCAAGCGGGGTCCCGCCCATCTTGGGGATGGCAAAGTATTTGCATGGTAGGCAGTTACTTGAGAAGGGTATTAGATGGCAGGTTGGGATGGTCAGACTGCCTCTCTCTTGTCGTCTAATTGGATTCCTCTCTTACATCCGACTCCTCCGCAATTTAACCCCGTGGTTGTGCCAAAGGGGGTGACCCACTGGTTGCTGAGGTAATTATTCCGGGGGAAGGGCGGTGGTGTGATTCTAAGCTTATCCAGTGGTTTGATCCAAAGATGTGTCGTGCCATCAAAGCCATCCCGCTTCCCCGAGGCAATATTGCGAATAGATTGATCTGGCATGACTCGGCGGATGGGGTTTTCTCGGTAAAGTCTGCGTACCATCTGGCAGTCAGAATGGATCAAGGTAACCACCGCAAGAGAGCTACGGTTAGTTGGATGGACAGGACCAGTTGGATTCGATTGTGGGAGGCTAACATTCCGCCTAAGCTGAAGGTTTTTGTTTGGCAAATTTTTAACAGGATTCTGCCTACTACAGAGGCTCTTCGGGAGAAGGATGTCGAGATACATCCCAGGTGTCCAGTTTGTTGGGAAGGGACTGAGACGATGGAACATTTATATTGTCCGGTGGCCCGTGCCCTTTGGGATTATGCAGGGCTGGAACATGTAGGTCAAGGGTTGCCCAGGCATACTTTCCCTCTCTTTCTTAAGAACTTACTGGCCGTGATTCCCCAACCAGATCTTTTGTTCGCTGTGGTGGCGGTCCTATGGCGAATTTGGCGGTCTCGTAATTGGGTAGTCTTTGAAGGAAAGCAGTTTGGGTTCCCAGCTTTGATGAGACAGTACAACCAGCAGCTGGATGAATGGGTACGTCTCCCAGCTGACCCGATCATGGCTCTGGAAATTCCTGTGTCGGCATTCTTGAGTCCAGTTCATCCTAATGCAGTAATATGTATGTGGGACGGGGCGACTCGCCATGGGTCCCACTCGGCGGGTGGGATGGTAATCATGACGTCGGCTAGGGAGATTCTGAGGGTTATGGGGGTTCAGTTTCAGTGTATTGATGACCCTTTGGTGGTGGAAGCTCTTGCCCTCCGAGAGGCGATTTGATGGTGTTTGGAGCAGGGGTTCTCGACGGTGCACTTTGAAGGTGATGCCAAGGTCGTCATTGATAAAATCAATCGGGCAGAGAACGGGGATTCTCGGATGGGGGCTGTGCTTGAAGAAGTAGTTTCATATTTTGCCTTTCATTCGGGGTTTAGTGTGCGATTTGTAGGTCGGAGTCACAATAGGGTAGCCCATATGGTGGCTAGAAAAGCCCTTTCATTGTTGCCGATTACGTGTCGTGTTTTTGATTTTCAGGCCTGGCTGAATTCCAGGATGTAGCTATCTTTCTTATGAATCAATGAATGATTATCTTTTGCCAAAAAAAAAAGACTTAATTACACTCGTTAAAAAGAAGTAGTTCTTTTTTTTTTCGAGTTACTACACGCGTTAACAATTTGTGCATAGCTGATTTCTATTATTGCTTGCATCTATGTTCGTTTCCGGAGAAGGTGTGAGATATGGAAAAATACATGGCCGGTGGCAAAGGGTGAAATCTGGGCTCGAATTGCAAAATTGCGATACACAAGAAAGCGGGGGGTACTTTCAGGTTTTGGTCAGGACAAGACTCGATTTTAATTTTTTATACATCGTACAAACAACTACTTTTTAACATTTCTCGGCACAAGACAATACTTGGTTTTTAACTTCGGTCTATCTATATCTATCTATTTATTTATAACTTATATTATGATTGTTATACAACAATCTCTTGTCACGTAGGATTCATGAAATTTTACAATTCTCCATGTTATCTTTATCATTTTAGTTTTCTTTTATTTTTATGTTCCACTTACCTAAAAATAATGAAGAGATATATAATCATCACTGAGACTCGAACTTACAACCTGTCGTGCCCAAATTAATATCATTTATAGTGTTCAACTAATAGGATAAATGCAATTTGATGATATCAACCACAACAAGATTACTACTCATGTCATGAAACAGTTTAACACCTGCCCTTTGAATGTGATCTCTTGCTTTACCGGTTGACCTTATACTCAATTATAAAAAAACATATGTCATAATTTTGACATATACTAAAGCAACAAAAATGCCTAAGATATTTTATATTCACCATAGAAAATCATTAATAAATAAAAATAACTTATTTTAGATTATTTTCATAGTATGTTCAATAAAAAATTTGAACAAAATCATAAATGAAAAGCCAAAATTTAATTACTAACTAAATCCAAGCACTTAGTCAATTTTATGTCATGTTCATTTAAAGTTGAAAAATATGAGAAATGAAAGGACAATCTTATTTGGTATTATATCACACCAACAAAGTAATATTTTATCTTTACTACTGTAACTATGTGTACTAATACACTCACATAGTTATATACTAAAATGTAAAAAAAAAAAGAATGTGTGCGTACTGCATTTTCAAAAAAAAAATATCATGGTAAATGTCATTTTTAAGAGTATATTTATTTAATTTTTTATGCAAAAACAAAATAAAATTCAAGTTCAAACGAATAGATATAGTATGTTAAAATTAATGTGGGAGTGGTTATGCATTTGTGTTTAATTTACGGTTATGCACATAAAGTGTTCCAGAAAGCAGAGGACAAGAAACTACGAAAACTATAAGCTGCGAAAACCGGATACTGTAAAGACTAGAAGACCAGAAGGCTGCAAAAGCTTGATTGAAAAATAACGATTTAGGGTGCATGAACTTTTGAGAAGTTGAGCTGTGGATGGAAGAATGAAGCTCGTACCTTTATATAACTTCAACCCACAGATTAATCGAGTTCCTTCACAAGCTTGGGCAGATGCTGACGACCCGACGATTTTCGAGATTGCCTTCTATTGGCTTGATTATTGGGTAGAGAATATGATTTAGCAAGAGGTTGGAAAGGGGCAAATCGTTCTAATTCTGGAAGTAGATTGGATTAGAGATGTTGATCGGAGAAATTTCTTCGGAGGAGAAGGATTATCTACTGATACGTTTTTAGAATATGGAAATAATATTGATTTCGTTCGTTTGGGGTGAGAGAAAGGAAAGAAGATGAGGGGAGTTGTCGATTTGGAGAGTTTGTTGTTGGCGGCATTGCAACTTGCGCTGGGGGAGCGGGTTTGCGGGTAACTCGCACACCCGCCCACAACCATCCGCCTCCCTGCAGATTGCCACCAGACCCATCCGTCACCCACCCACCAATCCATCCACAATATGCGGATTGGATATTTTGCGGGCGGATCGGGTCATATCCGCGGGTCAACAGCCCGCATGCCCAACCCTATTAGACGCTAACAATATTTTTACCCAAATATATAGATGCACGAGAGGTAAAATCAATGAAATATTGTTTTATATGATCATTGTTCTTAGCCACACTCAAACTAAATGTAGCGGTCATCCTATGAGACAAAGTTTAGATAATAAATAATCTTAGTAAGTATATACAAAGAGAAATAGTAACATGCAATTATTGAGAAAATAACAAAATAAAACGTAGCGCCCATCGGGCGGGCACGAAACTTGTTTTATATATAGCACAAACAAATACCTTTTCAAACCCTACCAGCCTTATCTCCAAAATTGTTTCACATTCCTTCTCTTTGTCAATTTCGTTAACGTCCTGCATCGTTGGGGCGGAGCCAGGAATCGACGATAGGGAGGGCCGGATATTTTTTTGTACGTTATCACAAAATGACTAAGAATAATAACAAAGAGAATATTAAAAAGGTAATTTTTATATTATATCTATTGAAATAACTAACATTACTTTATAAACTAATTTTTTAACATTAAGTTCAATATAGATTAAAAATAAGTAATTAACAATTCGTTTCGATATTGTATACAGTGTCGTAGTTAGGATTCGAGTTTAGTGAGATCCCATTAAAAAAATCTTATAACATTGTATTCAATTATCAAGTAAATTTTCTTAAAAATATTTAGTCAAGTAGTCATTCATCAAACCATTAGTTATTAGATTTGTACCTTACATTTTGTGTAACTCATAATTGAAAAGTGACATTTTAATAACTAGCAAAATAAATAGTTCCCAAGCAAAATCTAATACCCACAAACGTTTTATAAAAAAAAATTAATGACAAAGAAACTGTATATTGATAGGAAAATTTTGTTGAACTAAGAGCTTTTTAGATATAGTGATTCGGGACTAATTGAACACATTTTATCCCCGTTTCCCTTGGGCGTTTGTAGCATTTGGACTCCTAAAACGGTGGTTTTACGCTAGATTTTGTGCGTTTTAGTGTGTTTCAGGATCTAACTGGTGAAACTAGCCCCAGAGTCAAAAGTTGGACGAAAAGAGGTGAAAACCGGGCAAAGAGGGTGATCCAGGCGTAGTTCACAGGTTAGCATTGGAGTTCACGATCCACTATGACCGTGAACTAAAGCCCAAAACGGTGAATCGCGATGCATCCAGGAGAAATCTGCAGTTACTAGCGCGAGATGAGTTCACGGTCAACAAGACCGTGAAGATTTAGGCCAAACCGTGAACTCCTAATGGCGAAGCGGTGCGTTTCGACATCGCGCTCTGTGTTCATGGACGCGTTGAAGAGTTCATGGCCGTGCACTAGGGCCGTGATCTGAGCCCGATCCTGGTATATAATGTGAGCTGAAAGGAAGAGAGAAGGGGGGGGGGGGGGAAGTGTGAGACAATGTCTTCTTCTTCAGATTTTAGAGAGAGAAAGGACGAACCACGGAAAAAGGAAGGCTAGGGTTTGCTCCAAGTGGTGAATTGGGAAGAATGTCCCCAAGCCAAGATCAACACAAGCTTAGAGGAGATTGGAGGCATGTCCATGATGGTTTCTACCTCTTCCTCGTGTGTTCTTCCCATTTCTAGCATGCAGTAGTACTCTTTTTCACTTGGGTGTTGTGAAACCCTAACTATTTGCCATGTAGTTGTAGTGTGACTTGAATGATTTTTTATGGGTGTTGTTTAATTTAATGATTGAGGTATTTTTCATGGTGATTGTGCATGTGTGTGCTTAGCAATCTAATTGGCCATTCTAACCTAGGTTAGAGGGGAAACCCCCTTTTCCAAAAGAGGCTCAATTGAGCTAGACTTCCTTGGGCTTGACAAGCCTAGGTCAAACCTCTATCTTGAATTAAACAACTACGTTAATCATGATTAAGCCGCCCAACCATCGGTTTGAGGGAGAAGGTAAGTCAACCCTTAATTGCCTTAACCAAGAGGGATACTCTTGTAGCCTATAATGTATCTCTTGGTTTGGCAATTGAGAGTATGGCCCTCGACCATAGTTACACCTCCTAGCGGTTCATGATTGCCTTGCCCACGGTTAGTGTCGTGAGATTGCATTGCCTCGACCATAGTTACACCTCCTACTGGAAAACAATTGTCGTGAGATATGGGCCGCACGGTTAGTGTTGCTGTTGGAAAATGAGTGTTTCTTTTTTCATTCCTTGTTGGAAGGGGAGAGAAACGACACTGCGTGGAGACAAGCGGCATCGCGGAGAGTTAAAACGACACCGCGGATTAGAAAACGATACCGCGAGAGGCCTTGATAACCGATGCCGATTAATTAAAAACCATATCGGGTAAGTGATTGGCCCAAAATCCGCTCAGCCCAACACTGTGAAAATCTTGGCGGTTTAATGCACTGGTATTTTTTTATTATGTTGGACGGTCTCGTTTAATTAAAAACGATACCGCGAGTAAGCCCAGAGACAGCTTAAGGGATCAACAACCCCGCGGTATGGGTAAAAAGACATCGCGTAGAGGCTCGACGATAACGCGGTGTTGAGAATTCGGTGAAAACAATGCAGCGAAAAGATTAAACGGCGCAGAGGGATGAGAATTTGACCGAGTGACAATAATGAGCCGGTTTAATTAATTAATCTTTTTTAGTAATGATTTTAGACGGTGTTGTTTGGCTAAAAACGACGCCACGAGAGAAAACGACACCGCGGTAGTGGGTAAGAGTTCGGTCAAAGGCGGCCCGCCAAGCCCAACGGCAACACAAGACTAGAAAATGACGTTGTTTGATGGGCTAATGATGTCGTTGGTCAAACCCGGCCGGGGCAATTGAGTTGTGATTTTAAAATGACATTGAGTAGTGAAACGCGATGCCGCTGTAATGGTGAGCGACGTCGTGTGATTAAAAACAATGTCGCGAGGTTCATGATTTTGTCATGGATGATGAGAACGACGCTATGAACGAAGGAAGTTTATTCGCTCAGTTTGTGGAGGTGAAACGACATCGTTGCATGGACAAGGTTGTAGGATTTGGCTCAGCGTCGTTTTGCCAAGTTTCTGCGTAGCGGAACGGTTTCGGTGGCACGTGATTATCACGCAACAAGGAGGAAGTTACCCGCACGGTTGACATGAATGAAGACGTGGGAGACAAAGGCGCGATGGCGGTTACTACGACTACGGACAGAAGATTGCGGTATAAACATAAAAAAGAGAGAGAAGTTCGGGATGACAAAATCAAATCTCAAACTGCACCGTCGCAGAATTATCTTTTTTTCTCTCTAGTTTCGTAGAACAGCTCTGTCAAAGACCTCCTTTGCAGAGTCGTAGTAGTCATCGTAGTCGTAGTCGCGAAGCTCTCCAGAGGAACCTCCATAGGAGTAGTGGTAACGTCAATTAGAACACTCTTGCTTCGGTTTTCTGGTTATTCATCGAACACCCTCGTTCGAACGTAGTTTGGAGAGGTGGTGAACTGAATAACGGTTGTTCTTGATTATAAGTAAAAGGTGTATCTATCAAATCAACATCGCCCCGACACTTGGAGGTGAATATTTGACGATAGTCTTGGTTTCTGTTTAATCGATCAAATCAACAACGCCGACATTCGGTGGTGGATATTTGACAGTTGTTTGACTATGTGTTTTGCATTTCCTTGAAAATAGAGCCACATTGAACAGGCGAGTTTCGCCATCGAAACATTACTGCACCGCCTAACTTCTATCTCTGACATTTAGCCTGATTAAACTGGCCGACACCGCAAGAACGAACGAACGACGCTATTAGGGCCCTCACCGGCGGCTTCTTATGGCAAGATGCCGGCAAGGTATGTTATAGGCAAGGTATGTTATTAAATTCATTAATACTATGTCATAATTGCGTTAAGCTTGCTCCTCTGTGATATAGATTTCAGCGGGAACAAATTAGATGAGTAACCTTATGGTGAGTAACCCGTCCACATCAGCATCCCTCTCTCTTCTGGATTTTTTTTAAATTTTCTCCTCCTTAATCTTTGACGGACGATTACTCACTCTTTTTAAGTAGAAATTTAAATTTTTTTGCACAGTTAGATCAGATTAATTGTGCTCATCAAAATGATATCCACTTTGATATATTTTTCGAACAAAAAAAATTGAGCCATTTTTTACCATTCTATACCATATGGTATTGACTGGTATTGAAATAAGAGCATATCTATGGTTTGAAAAGCGTACCATGGTGGTATAAACAAACCAAGAATGTAGAATGGTTGAATACATGATAGTAGAAGTATATTAACTGTCATTTACGACTTTTAACATTGTGTACCACAAGATAGGAAAAAATCCCAAAGTACACTAGTTCTTAAAAAAAATTCCCAAAATACATAAGTTATAAAAAAAATTCCAAAAGTACACATGTTTGAGCATCACCGTTTTAGACAAAAGCGGTGAAGATCATCACCGCTTTTGACCAAAACGGTGAATACTTCACCGTTTTAAACTAAAACGGTGATGTATTCACCGTTTCATACTAAAACGGTGAAGGGTTCACCGCGTTTGTTAAGAACGGTGAATACCTCACCGTTTTAAACAAAAACGGTGAAGCCTTCACCATTTTAGACTTCCACGGTGAAGGCGCTGACGTGGACTAATGCGGGGTATTCACCACGTTAGACAAACACGGTGAATACCCGTGTTTGTTTGCGTCAGCGATCCGCGTCGCTGGCGCGTTCACCGTGTCCGTAGGATGCGGTGAGGCGCGGATCGTGGTTTTCTTTCCAGATCCGACGCCTCACGCTGAGCCACGTCGCTCGATCCGCGCCTCATCACCGTGTTCGAGAAACGCGGTGCCTTCACCGTTTCTGACGGACGCGGTGAAGTCTGGGAGAATTCAATTCTCGGCAGATCCCTTCCCCCCTTCCCCAACTATAAATAACCCTTCCCCTTTCACTTTCAACTCACACCACAAACATTTCACTTCTTTCTCCCTCAATTTATCCGCTCTAGTCTCGTTCTAAGTATGCTCTGTGGTTGCGGCTAAGTCCGATCTTCCACATCAGAAAGAATTACTAGAGTTTGACCCTAACAACAACATAATACGAAAATTAACGAAAATAAATTCAACTAACTAACAACAACATAATACGAAAATTAAATCATACTATAACTAACGAACATAAGTTCAACTAACTAACAACAACATAATACGAAAATTAAATCATACTATAACTACTAAAAACATAATTAGACTATAATACGAAAAGTCTCAACATACCGAAAAATTTCTGTTCTGTGTATTATGCTCGATTTTGGCTGCTGAAATTTGAAGAAAGGGGAGTGGTTATGTTTTTACAACTGCTGGTGGTGTGCAATTTATAGGAAAATCTGCCTACTATTCACCGTTTTTGTCGAAAACGGTGAACACCATCACCGCGTTTGTCTCAAACGGTGAATAGGTGGTAGCTGCGACCTAATTTTGACCTACCAGGGGTGGGAAACGTGGAAAATGATCACCGCGTTACTTAACAACGATGAATGGGTTCACCGTTTTTGACCAAAACGGTGATGTGTTCACCGTTGTTAATTAACGCGGTGAAAACTTAACCGTTTTAGTTTGAAACGGTGAATACTTCACCGTTTTTGTTTATGACGATGAAGTATTCACCGTGTTCGTCAAACGCGGTGATGACCTTCACCGCTTTTGTCTAAAACGGTGATGCTCAAACATGTGTACTTTGGGAAATTTTTTTATAACTCATGTATTTTGGGAATTTTTTTTAAGAACGTATGTACAGTGAGATTTTTTCCCCACAAGATACTACCCCGTACCAAGATGGTATTGTGTGTTATTTTTTTGGTCCCCGTACCAAGTATCATTAGTCACCTTCCGTATTGTTTTTTTTCTAATTTTGTTCAGGTTACTGGAGACAGAAAACTATGCTTTGGTGGCTTGGTTAAACCAGACAACAAAAGGATCTTGTCTTAACAAACACTTCTGGTAGTCCTATATTTCATCCTCTACTACAGGTACCTCTTGCATCCATATATATATGTAATTTTTTTCTACACTTCAACCTGAGAATTTTATTAATGAAGACTAACTTACGGTACGGTGGGTTTGATTTACAGAAAGAAGCCCAACAATTGGTAGATGGGGCCTCCCAGCCCATACAACAGTCCGATCCCAGCCCAACTTGATATGGGCAGGTCCATTGGCCCCTTGTGCGAATGAAACTACACCCTGCAATCTTCCCTTCACGTTTCAGTTGCCATATTCTCTCCACCAGCCGTACCTATTCTGCTCGATCCTCGTCTTTCGCCGAGATCCCGAGCCACTTGAGAGCTCTTTGAATCCCAAGCCAAATAGCCCTTCCTTGTGCGCATCCTTCACAGTCCTTTTTCCCAACGAGAGAAACCGATTATGAACTCTGCCTTCCAATCTCTGATTAGACCTCCGATGCTTATTCCTTGCTCTCCCATTATGCCGGCATCGGAATCGAGTTTAAACACACCCTCCAGTGGGTTTTGCCATACCCTCCCGATGCTGGTTGATTGCATGCAAAGGTACCTCTTTTCTTTCTGCTGTACCTCGTTATAATCATCGATCCAACTTGGGGCTTTCTGTGCAATTTCTCCCTCTTCAAGTTTTTGATTTTTGAATTCGTGGTTATTTCTTTACCCCCATTTAAACCACAGGGGAGCACTAAATTTTTGTGCTTTTTGCGACAGGGAGTTCTTTGTACACCTTCTCAATTCATTCCTTGCATTCCAGATCATCCCCGACTTCAAAACAGTCGGCTTCTGTGGTTGGTCTCTTTATCCGGCAAGTCCAGTCGCAGTAGTGACCAGATTCACCCCACTTGGTAAGATTCCTCTCCCTATTTTCCATGGTAGAATCCTTACCATAGGCTGGATGGGCAGTTCCCATAGCCTGATCCAGAACTCAGGTTTATACATTGCTTCATAGTTAGGTCTATTATGGTTTGCTCCCTTATGAAGAAGATATGCCGATTTAACTGCCAAGTTTCCATTTTTACTTTGTGTCAAACCAGCATATCCTCTTCGGCCTGGTTAGGTAGAGGAGTATGACTTATAGCTTGTTGATCGGCTTCATTAAACAACAGCTTCAGCTTGTTATAATCCTAGTCCCCTGTTGTTTGATCAATCAGATTATCAACAGTTGCTGAATGATCATATATGCCTTGTAAGTTCACTCCAACACTTCTATTCTCGTGACTCGAACAACAGCTCTTCTACTCCATGCTGGCCACTAAGCAATCATCAATCTCTTCTATTGTCGATCAAGTCTTCCGGTGAACTCCAATCCATCCCCACTTTTTCTCATACCAGCTTGTCCATGTTCGGGTACTCTGCTTTAGGATGTTATTTTACTATATGCTTTTTCATTTGGTGATTTTATTTCAGATACATTTTCGGGAAGTGATTCCTGTGGAGTTGGTAACATGTAAACAATGAATGACATGTGTGATCTTGGTTTTATATGCTATAGTGGAGCATGTTGGTGTTGTGAAAACTCTCTTGTGGATTGATATTGAGGCTTGTTCCTTGCATATGGTAGTTGAAAAGCTGAGATGAAAAATGAAAAGAGGACCATTTGATGCTTTATTTTGTAGCCCTTTTTTCTTAATTTTTTGTTGCTTGTACTACAAATGATGGATATGTAGTGGAAGGCAATTGTCGTCATTAATCTGAATTGATGTGTCTTTCATTACAGGTGTTGAACGAGAGGCATACTAAAGATGGAGAAAAGAATGGTGATTGCCTGACTTTGCAAGAGTTGCATCAGCTGGCTGATTGCACAATTGCAAAGAAGAGCAAGTGGAGTAGTGCTATAGAATAGTTGCAGCAGCTACCTGAGGGCACAATTGCATACAAAAACAAAAGAGCTAGGTTTGTCTCTTTCTGTTGGATGCTGGCTAGGTTCGTCTTAGAGAGAAGTTTGTGTTGATGACCGAACAAGAGCAAAAAAACACGGATGGTGGCTAGGTTTCAGTCCTGGCAAGCAGCGCCTTAACAGCAGCAGCAGCCTCCTGACCAGCGCCTGCAGTAGCAGTAGCATCCTGACCAGCAGCTGCCTCGGCGCGGGCAGTTACAACACCTGGTGGATTCTTTATTTTCATAGCCTCCCTGCTCTCGGAATTTTTCCAGAAATAGCACATTTAATTTTTTTTTTTACAAAAATAGCACCCACCCGAAAATACTTACAAAAGTAGCACCCTTTTTTATGGAGCGCATCTCCAACGTGCGTTTTATATGTAAACCGCAGCTGGAGGGTGCGTTTTATATATAAATCGCACCTCTAAGGTGCGGTTGATTATCCATTGCCAAAATTGCATTTTGGCCATGAGGTTTTTGGCCTGACCTACATAAACCGCATGGCCGAGGTGTGGTTTTGGCCTGACCTATCAAAATCTCACCTTGGAGATGCGGTTTGCTTCTTCAAAACAAAACCGCACCCCACTGTGCGGTACGAAGGAAAATTGATCATCTCGCCGTTCGGACAGAGGCGTGAACCGGGTCGCCCGAGGAAAAAGAGAATTCAAAACGAAATGGATCAAAGTGGAAGACCACCACGAGGCACAAGACGATGTTCAATATCCAAAGTTCCAGGACATAATAAATGAATGTGTCCAAGATCGATTGATTCGCAAACATCGGGTCCTGATGTGGGGGACTCAGCTAATGCGAATTGTTGATTGATGACTTTTTTGGCAAATAATTGTGAATTGTTGAATTGTTGAAATGATTTCTTTGGCAAGTAATTGTGAATTGTTGATTGATTGAATTTAGATAATATCAAGTTAACACGAAAAAAAATGGACAAAACCAATTACATAGAAATAAAAACAAATTAAAACAACACTCAATTAAATAAACTAAGATAAGAGGAATAGTTCTACATAAATATAATTAAAATTAAACTCAAAATACATCTTAAGGAAGTCCACGAGCTTCATCGAAACTGACGGTTTTCTTACTCATTGTACGACAAGAGTAACAATAGGTGGTTTCGGTGGCAAGTTTCGAATGGTCGAGGTAATGTGGCACTCGTCGGTGTTGTGTCGAGCGGGGATCGTAGTATGAGCTTGGGTGGGGTCGTTGTCGATGGAGGGCAAACAGTCTAAAGGAAGTCCACGAGCTTCATCAGGATGATGGCAAACAGTCTGCTTGGATGTATCAGAGCTCATGGTCGGGATCATCGTAGATATCCGTCCATGCCCGCATCTCTGCCACCTCCGGTACAAGTTGATGTCCCTGATCCCCCACCACCATACGAGATAAAGAAGATCAAGAGGGTTCGGGAAATGTCCAACGTGCCCGACGTAACGCCATATAAGGCGTGGAAAGTGTCGGCCCCATTGGTTGTGACACATGGTTGCTGCCCGAGTTCCGCCCAAGATCCCCGCACGAGTTCCGCGCAAGATCCCCGCCCGAGTTCATCCCAAGAGCACCGCCCCTCCATCCCCAACGACCCCACCCAAGCTCTTACTACGATCCCCGCTCGACACAACACCGACGAGTGCCACATTACCTCGGCCATTCGAAACTTGCCACCGAAACCACCTATTGTTACTCCCGTCGTACGAGGAGCATGAAAACTGTCAGTTCCGGTGAAGCTCGTGGACTTCCTTTAGATGTATTTTGAGTTGAATTTTAATTATATGTGCTTGGAACTATTATTCTTATCTTAGTTTATTTAATTAAGTGTTGTTTTAATTTATTTTTATTTCTATGTAATTGTCTTTGTTCATTTTTTTCGTGTTAACTTGATATTATCCAAATTCGATCAATCAACAATTCACAATTACTTGGCAAAGAAGTCATCTCAACAATTCACAATTACTTGTCACAGAAGTTATCAATCAACAATTCGAATTAGCTGAGTCCGCCACCTTCGTTTATCATGTCCTGGAACTTTGCATATTGAACATCGTCTTGGGCCTCGTGGTGGTCTTCCACTTTGATCCATTTCGTTCTGAATTCTCCAATGTTGTTAGAACCGAATCGGAGCTTGACCTGGTATCGTGAACGGCTCGTACTTTAGTGGTCCAACCGGTATTAGACCGATAAAAAACCGTTAGAGAACCGATACCTTATAAACAATAAAATCATAAGTAGAAGACATATAAAGTAATAACTTAACAATTTTATGACTAAAATAAAATTTGCTTTGCAGGTGTCATTTAGTAATTTGACATGTATATATATATGTAAAGCTTCAGAAACCTTACCACCCCCACCTTCTCATGCGCCGACCTTCTCAGCGCCGCTAACCCTTCTCTATCTCTTCCAATTCTTCCTTCTCTCTCTGTCTCTCAATTCGATCCCCAACACTCAATCTCTATCTCTTCCAATTTCTTCCATCCCTCTCTCATCTCTCAATACCCGATATCAATTACCAAACACTGAATCGGCCTCTCACCCCTACAGTGACGACGATTAACTGACGGGGATGGAGGACATAGCTAGACCGATTCGGCGACGCCTTTTCCCTGTTTTAAAGAAACCCTCGCCGCTGTCATCGTCGGGAGGAACACCCACTGCTACTCTCTGAGTTTCGGGCAAAAACCATGGGTTTGCCGGCAGCCCACTCGACTCAATGGAGCCAAGAAGTTTTGTCCCAAATTTTTTTTTAAATTCCAGACGGTCGGAAACCAAAAACCGGTTGGACGGTTCGAGCGGCTCGAATGGTTAACCATTTCGGCCGCTCAAAAACCGGCCTTACTGACCGTTGCGGCTATTAGAGGGTTCCGAACCGGATTTGTGTCCGGGTGGCGGTTTTACCGGTCCGACCGACCGGCTCGGTTCGGCTTTAACAACACTGGAATTCTCTTTTTCCTCTGACGACCCGGTTCACGCATCTGTCCGAACGGCGGGATGATCAATTTTCCTTCGTACCGCACTGGGGGTGCGGTTTGTGTGGCAAAACCGCACGTTGGGGATGCGGTTTTGTTGTGGAGAAGCAAACCGCATCTCCAAGGTGCGATTTTGATATGTCCATCAGGCCAAAACCGCATCTTGATACGTCAGACCTGAAACCGCATCGCCAAGATGCGGTTTTGGCCTTGGATAACCAACCACACCTTAGAGGTGCGGTTTATATATAAAACGCACCTCCAAGGTGCGGTCTATAAAAAAGGGTGCTATTTTTGTAAGTATTTTCGAGTGGGTGCTATTTTTGTAATTTTTTTTAAAGGTGCTATTTCTGGAAAAATTCCGAGAGGAGGGAGGCTATGAAAATAAAGAACCCACCAGGTGTTGTAACTGCCCGCGCTGAAGCCGCTGCTGGTCAGGATGCTGCTGCTGCTGCAGTAGCTGGTCAAGGGGCTGGGTATGCTGCTGCTGTTCAGGGCGTTGCTTGCCAGGGCTGAAACCTAGCCACCGTCCGTGTTTTTTTTCCACTTATTCGGTCATCAACACAAACTTCTCTCTAAGACGAACCTAGCCACCGTCCAACAGAAAGAGACAAACCTAGCTCTTTTGCTTTTGTATGCAATTGTGCCCTCAGGTAGCTGCTGCAACTATTCTATAGTACTACTTCACTTACTCTTCTTTGCAATTGTGCAATCAGGCAGCTGCAATTGGACTAATGGAAGCTGTACAACTTTCTAAGTAACATCGGCTAAGTGCTGTGTGTATGTTGGTAAGTGGAACGACACCGTGGAGAAGGAAACGGTGTCGAAGCGTGCTTCTTCAAGCAGCGATTTAGGGACTGGTTCTCCAGGTTAGACCTGTGAAACCAGAATCCAAAAACTGGGTCCATCCTTTCTTCTTCTTACCCTCCCTCAAGCTGAGGAGCATAGACATCTGCTACTCCAAGCTTGTTAAGAAGAAAGTGAAGACGATGTCGACTCAACGCCTTGGTAAAAGTATTTGCAAGTTAAAGCTCAGATCTCACATAAGTGACTGTAACAATTTTGTCCAAAATGTGCTGACGAATCAGGTGACAATCCACAATGTGTTTTGTCCTTTCATGGAATACTGGATTGTGTGCAATGTGAATTGCAGATTGATTGTCACAAAACAAAGCTGCTGGTGATGTATGATCTATCCCCATTTCCAATAGCAGGTCCTTCAACCACACCATCTCACATGAAAGCATTGCAAGTGACTTGTACTCTGCCTCGGAAGAGGACCTGGATACAGTTTGTTGTTTCTTAGTTCTCCATGTAATGAGTGAGTCTCAAGAAAAGTGCAGTAACCAGTGAGTGATTTCTTTGTCCAATCAGCATCTTAATACCCCTTATGTTGCAATGAAGAATTGGTTTTGAACACCAGACCTTGTGTTGGTTTGCTTTTGAGATACCTGAAAACATGGTGCACAGCTTGCATATGTTGATCTGTGGGTTCCTTTTGATACTGACATAGTGTACCACATAAGTGATGTCTGGTCTTGTTGTAGTAAGATACTGCAATTTGCCAACCAATCTTCTATAAGGTGTTGAGTCTGGAAGTAGATTACCTGCTGTAGCAGCAGTCTGGTCTTGAGTTCTATAGGAGTTAACACTGGTTTACAGCTCAGAAATCCAGCATCCTTCAACATATCCAGACAATATTTCCTCTGACAAACAAAGATCTCTCTTGAACTTCTTGCAATCTCCAAACCTAAGAAGTATCTTAGTTTTCCCAAATCTTTGATCTTGAACTCCCTTGCTTCGTGAACTTGATCGACCCGTAGTCGTTGAGCCAATGCATTCTTTATGGTTCAGGATGTTTAATTGTTGCCAATCCCAATTGTTTAACCACGTCGTGGCTAATTACGTTCGTACAACTACCCCCATCGATGACCATTGACACACTTACCATTGACCAAGCACCTCGTGTGGAAGAGGTTGGTTTGTTGGCCTATCCCGCCTCGGAATCCATGGTCAGGGATCTAAGATTCATCCCAAACAGGAATGGACCCTTATCAGCCTCAATCTCTTCGTCGACGTCTTCATCGGAGGAGTCCTTGATCACTTTCTTATGGACTTCTTCGTCGTTAGAGACGTACTCACCATCTCGTAGGACCAAGTTTTTAACATTGGGGCATTGGTTGGCCTCGGCCATGGCACTTGAAGCACTGAATCGAGCCACTGGTACCCCCTACGAGTTCTGGATTCGTCGTTGAAGCATTTCGTGGCGCGAATTTGGGCAGTTCGGGTTTGTGTTGTAGAGGGACAACCTCAGCAGCATTCTCAACAGCAGGTTTATGTCTAGTAAACCTCCTCCCTGATGTGCCCTTCTGCTGTTTCTCGATTTTTACGACAAGGTGCACAGCTTCGTCTAAATCAACAAACGCCCTTAACTCCACCTCCTGACGAATTTCACGACTTAAGCCGTGGAGGAACCGAGCGATCGTAGCTTGCCTGTCCTCCATAACGTCAGCTCGCAGCAATAACAACTCCAATTTGTGAAAATATACTTCAACGCTTCGCGAGCCCTATTTGATCCTTACAGTGATTCGTGTAGCTCACGTAGACAGTGCGTAGGGACAAACTTCTCCCTCATGTCGCAACAAGAGGTTGCAAACTTCATCGTCGACGAAGTTGCAATTGTTCCCACCATTGAGCTGCATAGTCCGAGAAAAGGATGACATTTTGCTCCCAATCGAGATACGTCGAAGCACTCAACGTTCCCTGAAAGGCAGGAATTGTCAGCTTTATTCCTTGAGGAATTCCGTGTTCTGTTTCCGTACGTCCGTGAAATTCGCGAGATTCGCTATTTCATCGCCTCTGTTCCGGATCGTGCACCACAATCCGCCGCTTTAGCTCCTCAACTCAAGCCTCGAGCTCACGATTCTCTCATTCTCGAACCTCGTCCCTGTCACGACGCGTCTCTGCATTCTAGGTCGTCTTTGGGGTCACTGGTGAGTCGGTGACAGAGCATCGAGCCTCTGCTCGAGCTTATTGAACTGTGTCTGGAACAAGGCACTCATCTGAGCCAAAAGTTTGACCACGTGCGCCTGTCCCGCCATTAAAGAAGGATCAGATTGATCCTCGGCAAACGACGGCGTACCTTGTTCCTCAGTTTTCCTTTGTCGAAGAGCAGGGTCTTACGAGACAGATCCCTTCGACCTCGTCCACGGCATCGTTCCAACAACGCCGTTCTCCGTTATGTCCATTGTGTAGAACCAGGCTCTAATACCACGTGATAACACCCTCGTAGGATGATTGGTCTCCAAATTCGAGCTTGAGAGGTAAGCTCCGAGTTTCGTCAACAACAAACGAGTTGGGATGCAATTCGATGTGCAATCCTACACCTAGAGGAAGGCTCAACGAACAAGTCGATGCTCGCCCACGATCAATGGGGTTTTGATTGATACAAGAGCTCTATTTCGAGCTTGGTTTTCTCGGCCAAACTCTCAACCAAAACAAGCACGAAGACTTAGTTGTAGGGGTTTTTTTTCTTCAATTTTCTTCAATTCACAATGGTCTAACGATTACAAACCCTACGACGTACTTAAATGCAACCAGAACAAAACCTAAAACAGAAAGAAACAAAAACAAACAAGGAAACTAAGTAATAAATCTGAATCCAAATGCAATTCGGATTGCAACTCTGCCTCTTCCGCCAGCAACATGCACAACCTCGATCCCAACTTGGAGCTGCTCGATCGATGGCTTCCAAGTACGCACTTCGTCATCCAACGCCTTGTCTCTGTAGTAAAAGTTGTGTACTTTCATGGGAGGTAAGTCTCGAAACCCGACCCTAATCCCTTCTCCTCGAATCAAGCTCCAAACTTACCATCCTGAACACGCACAATGCCTTAGCCAAATCCCGGCAGTCTGCCTGTACTGGAAGATGGTTCTGTCGAGCTTACAACTCACACTTCCCAGCCTTACCTCGAGCTTCTAGGCACTTCAAGTTGTAAAGGAAGTTACCAGCTTCAAAACAAACCCTCCAACTCTCATTTTCATCAACCCAAACCTAAGAACCAGGCTTGCAAAGTGAGCTACCCGAAACAACATTATCACTTGGCCAAAATTCCAAGTTCTTCCAATGAGTTGAGTTGGCTTCTTGACCAAGAAATTCCCACTTGTAGATTGATCCAATTGGGATCATATCAAAATGCATGTGGTGTATTTGTCTGTAATAAGAAAGAACAACTTACCGAGTTCAAGACTTCCTTGCTGATGTCAAAAGTCTTCCTAACAAGTCTCTTTCACATGATTCTTACGATTCGGCTCTCTTGAAGAATCTCTGGGATACATTAATAGGAAGATCATCGGTAGGGAAAGGGAAACTATATCAACATAATGGTCGATGTAAGACAGGCTTGGATGTTGTCAGCCGGAACTAAATATTACACCAATAGCTTATTGAGAGAGAAGAATTTGCCTCCAAAGTAGTATAACATATGCCTCCAAAGTAAAATAACATACTATAACCCCGAATCTCCAGTAACACTCAGAAATCTCAACTTATCCAAAGCATCACTAGCATTGCTGCAACACAGGAGAAGAGGTTTAAGCAAAAAAGCCAACATATAGAATCAAATGAGATGCCACCCAGAAGCTTCTTATTGCATAATAGTAAAATGGAAAACCTCAACAAAGAAGAGAGGGTGCTTCGCATTTCCATTTAAGTAACCCTCACCTCACAAGCTCTTTGAGGAAAACTTCCTTGTTGCTGTAAAGACTATGAACAATCAAATCTAACAGACGGCTAACATGCACCTAATAAAATTGTCCAAACTTCATAATTCTTCACCCAAGACTCTAATGAGTTCCAAATTCAACCACAAGCTCATAAAGTATCAGAATCTAGAAAGACCTTCGACTTAACATTCACTCCCCATAAACTGGTGAATCTACCAATGAGAATTATGTCCACCTAAGTCCCACAGATGCTAACCCCAAGAACAATTCAACATGATAAAGGTTAAAATTTCTCAACGGTATAAACAAACAAATTAAAACCCATCTCAGCTTGGTACTCAAACTTCTCCGCGAAAGCCTCGAGAGCATCTTTCTCAGCCACCGCGGCGTCGCACCTAACGGAATCCGATTGTTCCGATCACCAAGCGTCCATTTCAGGTCGGAACAAGACACCCGCTTCCTGAGATCGGTGGCTCGAGAAGAGGAGCAGTGAATAGGGAGGCGAGCTAGAGAGGAGATTGAGTGGGAGATGACAGTAAAATCCATTTTGAGAGATATGGAAAACTCACTTAAGCTCATATGCTGGCAGACTAGAGCTGATTTCTTTTGTTATCTACTCTATTCTCCAGTATTGGTTGGGAATTTTTATATTGCCCAAGTGTATCATTAAACAGGTTTAGAAGCTTTGCTTAGATTTTCTGTGGCATGGCAACGACTCTCGAAGGGCTAAGGTAGCTTGGGAACTGATTACTATCCCTAATAAAAGGGAAGGTTGTCTAGGTCTTAAGGATCTGGTGATTTGAAATATTGCCTCTGCAGGGAAACTGTTGTGGTTACTTTAATGTAGGGGGATCCTTCTGGATAGCCTGGACACATAAGTATTAAATTAAAGGGAGATTTTACTGGGATCTGCAGGCAACTCAGGCGGGCTCCTGGATCTGGAGGAAACTGCTCAAACTCCATTCTTAGTTTTAGTTTCGATTGATTCTAGAAGAGAGAGGGTCTATTTATTGGGAAGGATGCTTGATGGAGAGATATAAAATCATGATGGTCTGGAACTCATTGAGGACTAAACATCTGATTATTTCATGGTGAAAATTGTTATGGAAAAAATATAATATTCCTAGCAATAGGTTCCTGTCCTGGCTCATTATAAAGGACATGATCATTACTAAGGACAAGCTAATTGCATGGGGTAGAAACATTGATCCAAGTTGTGTACTATGTGCTAGTGGCAATGATTAGAGATCACACTTATTATTTTACTGTGATTATATTAAACAGATTGTCGGGACCGTTATGAGAGGTTTGTCCACGCCAGGATGTTCTTGTTGGGATGTTTAGTTAGCTACTGCTACTGGTATTGCTTTTTCTCCTGGCATCCAGAGTCAAGTTGTTGGCTTTTGTTGGTGTTGGTTGCTTGCTGCTATCTGGAGGGAAATGTGCAACAAAGTGTTTGGGGGGGAGGGGGTAGTAAAGAGTTGACATTGAGCTTTTAATTGATTCCTTTAGATATGATAGTAGTAACTATGGAGTAGGCAGAGTTGATTTTGCTTCTTTATTTGCCTTGATTCGTGTATAGGTTGATCTGGTTTTTCTCTAGGTGAACTGAGTTCCTTTCTCTGGTGGTATGTGCACCCTCCTTGTATTTTTTGATTTTGGCTTTGTCCAATTGAGCTTAATGAGAATTGACAATTATCGAGAGAAAAAAATGACGACGGAAACTCCCAAAGCGGCAGGGCAGGGATGACTTCTTCTCCATTCTTCTTCATTTGTATCCTCCTTTCCTCCTTCTCCATTCTTCTTCATTTGTCTCCACCTTTCCTTCTTCTCCAAGCAGTTGGGCATCGAAAATGGTGGCCGTCAGCGGTTGAAGAAGGGTGAATGATTTCCTTTAAGTTTCAGATTGGTTGCCCATTAACCACTTAAATTCATTTGGTTGCAACTAAATCACTTAAACCCAAATTTCGTTGCACAGTTGCCACTAAATTCATTTCGTTGCAACTAAATCACATTAACCACGTAGTTTTCCCTCCACGTAAGAATGTCAACTCAGTCTAAATTGCTGGGTCACATATATAGGTGTCAATCGGGCGGGTTCGGGCTGGGTTCAATCGGGTTCGGGTTCAAACGGGTTGCGGGTTAGTCGGGTTGCGGGTTCATCGGGTTTGGGTTCAAATGGGTTGCGGGTTAGTCGGGTTGCGGGTTCATCGGGTTCAGATTCAATCGGGTTGCGGGCAAATCGGGTTACGGGTTCATCGGGTTTTGGGTCGGGCGGGTTGCGGGCGGGTCGGGTTTCAGGTTGTTCGGGCCAGCGCATCAAGTAACTTAACTCATTACTCATTACCAACTTATACATTTTATTACACTAATTTAAAATATTTTCTCAACTTTTTAACTAATTTATTTCTACCTCGTATATATATACTTTATTTTTTTGAAAAAAACTAGTCAAAATGTTAAATCAATTTGTATGACTTGCAAACTTGTTATGTAATTAATCATAATTGGTAAAGTATTATAGCTAATAGTAATGGTGATATCAATATTTGCAACCAAAAGACACCGTTAATTGTTTATTTGATATATTAGTATTAATTCAGTAGTAATTGGATTAAAGTATCTCGTTTAGTATAACCATGCAAATCTGGTATTCGGCATGTGGTATTTGGCAAAAGCATAGTGATAAAAGGAGTTATTTCAAAATAACTCATTGCCCAAATAACTTTAGTAAACTGTTGCCAAACGTGTTATTTGTAAAATTGTTCGAATTATCCTAAAAATTGAACCATTAAAGATTAGCTATCAAATTTAGTAAAATTATTGTGACTTCAATCATAACTTACTCAATAGCATATATCCTATACACTTAGCTTTACCCTCAATCAACAATATTAAGTTAGTATATGTTGTTGATTGTATACCCTAAACCAACAATACATTATACACTAGCCACATAACCTATACCCTAATCATATGTCCTTGAGTTGTAATTTTGGTAGTATAGTTAATTTAAAAGTGAAATTCATACTTTGATTTTCAAAACATAGATAAAAAGTGATATTTGCTAATTGTTATACCCTAACTATATATCATATACTTTACACCACATACCTTGTACCCGAACCACGTACCATAAACATATATTAAAAAGGGATCTCCTGCCGTTAAAGACTTCAAATGACTTCAAGTGAACATATGTTAATAAAAAAACTTAGAACCGTCCAAACCATCAATATCTTATACCCTAACCATATACACCCTAAACCATATGTACATTATATCTTATACCCTAATCATATACTTTATATCCTAAACAACGAACCGTCAAAGATTACTTATCAAGTTTAGTATAAATTGTTGTAACTAATGGTTAATTTATTTATTAGCCCATAAAAAATTACATACATATATACATATTAGCCTTCAAAGCATATAAGAACAATTTTAACTAGTCATGCCCTCCATATAAAAGTTAAAGATTCATATTTCAAAAGCTAAAATTATGAAAAACCAAAAAATTGAAAACACCAAATTTGTTTCCTTCTTTTTTTTTTTCACAAAAATACTAAAATTTCCCTCCTTTTTTCTCCTTCTATACATTAGAAAAACTCAATTTTCCCTCCTCTTTCTCTTCCATAAAATTGAAAGAACCAAATTACCCTCTTCTTTCCTTCTACAAAAAGTTGAAAAGTAAAAAATTTCCCTCCTTATTTCTCTTTCATAATCAAAAGAATCAAACTTTCCCACTTCTTTCTCTTCCCACATATCAAAACCACCAAAATTCCCACTTGTTTCTTTTCTAAAAAATTCAAAGAACCAAATTTCCCTCTTCTTCCTCTTCCCAAAAACTTGAATACACCAAAATTTCCCTCTTCTTTTAAAAACATCAAATTAGCAAATACATTACTTTACTTTATTTATATTTAAGTGATAATTTTATTGAATAGTTAAATTAACCAAAATTTTAATTTTTATATTATATTAATATTGTCATGATCTCAAGTGACCTTCATGTTTCAATTTTTGTAATTTTCTTAAAATATGTAATATCAAGTGAGTTTCATATTTTTAAAATTTCTTATACGAAATGAAAAAATAATTTTACTTAGGTTTAGAATGAAAAACTTTATTTTGAAAAACTATGTATTGTATATTTTTATAATTATTCAAGTGGATTAGATGAAATTCGGGTTGAGTCGGTCGAGTTACGGGTTAGTCGGGTTCGGGTCAATCAGGTTCGGGTTAATCGGGTTGCGGGTTAATCGGGTTGCGGGTCAATCGGGTTCGGGTTAATCGAGTTGCGGGTTAGTCGGGTTGCGGGTTAATTGGGTTGCGGGTCAATCGGGTCTCGGGTCGGGCGGGTTACGGGTTGTTGATTTTTAGTCAATTCGGGTTGCGGTCGGGTTGCGGGTCGGGTTGATCGGACGGGTTAATCGGGTCGGGCTATGTTTTGACACCTATAGTCACATAGTACAAAACAGAGTTCCGATCGAGGACTTCTACCTTCCCTTGCTATGGCGTCTTCCCTTGATTGATTGAACTGGGCGCTTTCTCTCCCAACCTCATAGTTTCTCTTCGTCATGTAACCATGACTACGGCTGCTCTGCTGCCGCAACCAGCTCCGGCTTTCAAATTTACAATGCGAGCCTTTGAAGGAGATTTCAGATTTCCATCGGGACATCCGGAGTGGCGGGTCGGATAGCCGAAATGTTGTTTTAATTTGCTGCAACATTCTGTCCCTCGTCGGTAAAGAATCCAACTCCAAACACTCGCCCAACAGGGTCCTCGTTTGGGACGATCACCAGAGCCACTGAATTGGCGATTTCTCCTTCAGATGGCAAGTCTGCGCCCGTGAGGTTGTGTCGGGATCAGATTGTTGTGGTGCTCGAGGACAATGCTCACTCAACGGAGTAGCAATCGACAAAGTATTTATTCTGGTTAGAAGTAGGGTTATCAGCAATGGTGTGAGTAGGTGGGCGGGGAGATGACTTGCTAATTGGCGAGGCAAGAGGAATGGTATGAGTAGGTGATGTGATGAATGAGTTAGTGGGCAATTTGTTGTCTTTATACACAATAGATGTTGAACGCACAGAGACAATAAAATTTGATTATTGTGCAACATATTTTAAATGGATAGGTTATTTTTAGGATGGTATGTCGTTTTTGTGTTTACAATCTTTTTGTTTGGGTTCATATGATGAACTATAATGGTGGTGGTAGGTGGGGCGGTGGAGATGGAGAGGGGCTTGCGGGAGGAGGCACGAGTGAGGGAGAGGAAAATCTCATTGGCGGTGGAGCGAAGGTCGGAATCGGTGAGTTGGGAGGCAAGCTGGCCGAGTGGGCAGTCGAGATCGGTTGTGATTGGTCTGACAGATATTCTTGGCGGCAGGGTTGGATCTGGAGCTTTGACACTGGAAGAGGATGAGTGACTCCCTTCATCATTGGTCTAAAAAGATTCTTTTAAGAGAGAAGGCAAAGCTAA
This sequence comes from Linum trigynum, assembly GCA_964030455.1. Taxonomy (NCBI): domain Eukaryota; kingdom Viridiplantae; phylum Streptophyta; class Magnoliopsida; order Malpighiales; family Linaceae; genus Linum; species Linum trigynum. The sequence continues at coordinate 13,285,957 of OZ034814.1, forward strand.
AGGTTCCTCATCGACAGAGACAAAAATAGAGAGGGGAAATGAGAGGATGACCATATAGAATGTAGGATTAATTGCATTACATGTCATTGAGTTTCAGTTCGTAACCAAACAATTTTAGACTGAGTTGGCATGTTTATATGGATGGAAAATTACGTTTTCATACTCGCCGTAAAGTTTTTGGACGGAAAAGACAACTGCGCAACGAAATTTGGCTTTAAGTGGTTTAGTTGAAACTAAATGAATTTAAGTGGTTAATGTGCAACCAGTCCGAAACTTAAATGCATCTAATGCAATTAACCCATAACTGTGAGGAAAAGAAGGAGAGTGCAATTGACAATTTTAGAGAGGCCATCTCCGATTCCCAATATATTTTTCCGGGGCATCACAGTCATTTTATCTAAATTCTAATCCTTGCTCTCCCAAAATGAATTGATGGGATGTCAAGAGAAAGATGATCGGTGATTCAAAATCGGCATCAATGGAATTTATGTGTGAACCCGTGAGAGGGAGAGAGAGATTTTGTCCACGATTGAGTGTCGACTGTTGGAAATCGAGCGAGACAGAGAGTCTCTTTATATTTATAGTTGAAAGATTTTGGTGTGAAATTTCAATCAGTCTATTTGAATTGTAAATTGCCTTTTATTCCCTCACCAATACATGATTACATTCAGAATATTTGATTTGTATTATTTGTGTCGCATTTGTAACATTTGTTAGTTGGTTTGGAATGTCTAAGTTGAAATACATAAAGATAGGGGTAAGACAAGCGAGGGCAGGCACCTCTGTCGTCAAATGTAGGTTGAGAGACGCGACGACTGATTGGTGTCACTGGATAAATAAAGGAGAATGGAAAGAAAGAGAAAGGTTGAATATACAAATTTTTGTAATGAAAATAGAAGGAATCGCACGACAATGCAATGAGATATTGCCTTCCAACTAGAACTAACTAATAAATAAAAATACCTATGACCTAATTACCTGTAATATCACCAATAATGAGCACCACAAATATCACTTTCAAATTAAGCAAAGACTATATAAATATAATATATCAAATCATTTATAATAAAAATATTGATAAACGTAAATAATACAAAATAAAACGTTCCAATCACTATATTCTTTTTCTTGAAATCATGAATTTTTATAGAAAATTTAATATTCACAATAAGTGATTGTATGTTTGAACCACGAAGTATGTTATTTAATCAAAGGTTTGGAAAATGTTTAGAAGATTTGAGATTTTGAAAACTATAATACCCTTAAACTATCATCATATGTTAATGTCAACTCTTAACAACCCCAACTTTTTTTAAAATATATAGTAGTTACTAATTAATTAGTATTTAATCATTTATGTGTGCTTAACTGTTAGTCATTTAGATGATTGTTGACCATAAAATTTGAACCTATTAGATGATAAATCTTCTGCTTCCATATTACCAATATGATAATCCCATGAAACTTCTAATTACTATTTTAGTACATAATTTTCTTAGTCCCGTTTGGAACTAATAAAGATATAAGTTAATAATATCGGTATGAAGAAATATCTTTTAAGCAAATTATACTAACAATAAGTAGTTCGTTTTTTTAATATGAAATATATGTAGACTTTAGTAACTTAGGATAACTCGATAAAAAAATAGATGAACTAATTACTATTAATGTCACAATTATAAAGTAGCACAAAAATTATTTTCGACTTTTAATAAACTGCTGGGAATATCTTAAATCATTTCAAAATATGAATGAATTGATTATCATAAAATAAAAGGGGCAATTCTAATGTACCGTACCGGCACCCATGCTGCCTATTTTCCACCTGTTATTGCCGGTTACAATTGAATGAAAATAATAAACATATATTGACTCCGGTGATTACCATTTATCAAAGATAAATACTCCCATAATGTTATTATCGAGCCAGTTTGCTTTAATTATTTACATTTCACTTTTTATGGTGCTTTAATTATTATTCTAAAAATATTTATACACTTTTTATCAATGTTGTTGTAGTATGTACCATACCCAACCCGTATTATAATTTTTGTCCTAATTATTCGTATCCAAAACGTATTTGTGTGTATACAAACTTATTCGTAAGAAATTTCATATATTTTTCATATTTTTATCTCGTGATCTTCCTCACTCAATGCATTCTTCAACTAAAATTTATACGCAGATTTGATACAAGTTAGGCTACGATAACATTTTTTTCGTGTATACAATTGTAGAAGTATAACATATTTTTTTGTTGAGTTGATTATTAATTAAATGAATTGTCCACCTGTCCCAAACCAATCATACACAAAACGTGGGGTTCTAATTTCACTTTTGATCTACAGAGAGTCGTCCATTCTAAGAGTGGATTTTCCTACCGGCCTTCTTGCATTTTCCCCCTATAGATCAAGCCCATTGCATTTGACTCTCCTTAGTTGTTCTGTTTTTCTAGTTACGTAAGGATACTTTCTGCTGTCGGCAGATATCTGCCTCTATTTATTATAAATACTAAAGGAAGAGTAGTTGCTGGATTCTCTCATACGCTATTTACGCGCTTTCCCCATCACCATCATAAAAAGGATGGTATTTTCCTAATTAAATAAAATTAAAGGGTACTTTCCTCCTTCTCTTGATCAACTTTAACTATTTCCAAATTCTTTTAGATATACCTTAAAACTGCATAAATAAAAAAATGTTGTAAATTAGAAAAAGTATTGGAACCGAATATAAAATATAGTTATTAGAATCGGATTGGTCGGTCCGCCTGCATAGCCCTCAACTGATCACCAATTTGGCTCGATCATCCATTGAACCGGTAAGAGTAAGCCAAACACTTTTTAAGTGAGCCAAATGGATAACCGAACTGTTGGGGGAATGAACATGGGCCGGCCCAGATGAGAGAAGCCCAAAGTAAGTTATTGTGTACCAGATGCGTGGGCCCAACTAGGGAGACTGAGAAAGCCCATGGGAGCAGGAACCCTGGGCGGAAGGGCGCCTGGGCCTAAGCCTAGGTGGCTGAGATAGCGTGGGAGACATGTGGAACCGGGCACCTGGCAAGGGACATATGGGACAAAAGCAGCCAACGGTCGGAAGTGTACAAAAAGCTGATCTGGTGATGTCATGCGCCCCCCACCTCTGACCGGAGTGTCAGATGGTCGAGGCGCATGGTCCGGGGATGTACGGCGCATTTATGGCGGGTCTGACACAGGGCGAGAGCGACGTGTACCGGTCGATCTCGCCCTGGGTATAAATAGTCAAGTAGGTGAACCTCATTTACTCAGTTTTGCTTCTCTTACTAGAATTCTTCCTTCACTTCTCTCTCTAAAAAGTAGGTTCTTACTTGAGCGTTGGAGTGCTAACGGACCATCCCGGTCCGCTAGGCGCTTGTGTGGGTGCAGGGAGGCGGCTGTACGAGTGGACGAAGGAGCTCGAGGCGCGTGGCGTAAGAAGGAGGTTACTGGGCATAAACAATTGGCGCGCCAGGAAGGGGGATATAACCGTCAGGGCGTATGGAGGCTACGGGATTAGGAGAGAAGGATGGAGGGGCCGAACCTCATGAACAGGGGACAGAAGGGACAAAAGAGGCGGAGGAGCATGATGGGAAAGGGAGCCCGAGGATCGAAGAGAGCGTGCAAGCAGAAGGTGCCGCGCTCACAAAAGAGGAATTGCTTCAGATTATCGAGAGCCAAGATCACGCGCTCGAGATTTTGAAGAAGGAGGTTGAGGTGCTCAAGAGGAATGGAGGCGACCCACACACGCCTGGATCGAAGAGAAAGGAGCGGGATGAAGAAGGGGATGGAGCGTCCAGCCTCGTGAGGCGCACAGAAGAGATGGGGCACTTGACCCGACACTTGGAATCAGATTATGACGACTACAATGGGTGGGCACAGAGGCTGGGGAGTTCGGCAGCCCTTGGCCAGGAGCGTTCTCGCCGAGTCGCCGAGCTCAGTCATACCAGCGTTACCAAGCTATGATGGTACGACCGACCCGGAAGACCACTTGAACAATTACTTCACGAAAATGCAGCTGTACAGCAGTTCGGACGCCACGATGTGTCGTGCATTCCCTTCCACGTTCACAGGGGTGGTGTTGGACTGGTACCACCAACTGGAGGAGGGACGGATCGACTGTTTTGAACACTTTGCTTCCTTGTTCCTGTCAAAATTCGCTAGTCGAAAGCGCAGGACTCTCACGATAAGCGCCTTGTTCAAGGTCCGCCAAAGGGAAAACGAGCCACTTCGCGATTTTTACGAACGATGGATGTCGGTAGCCATGGCGGGGAAGGATGTCAAGCCGCCTGTCTTGGGGTGTTGCCTGGATGAGTGCACAACTAGTGAAGAGCTGTGCCGGGCGCTTTCCAAGAGAAACGTGACGTCCACTGAGGACCTTGATAGGAGGGTGCAGAAGGTCATTATGCTGGAGGAGACGCTTGCGGCTAGAAGGTTTGACAGGCGCAAGAACAAGACGGAGGAGGGAGAGGGATACCGACTGCCGGCGCCCCGTGTGCCAATGGCGGCACCCAGCGCGCCGTTCCCAGGTCGCAGGGTGGAAAACCAAAGGCCTGTGCCGAAGAGTGCGGGGAATTTCACCGAGCTAAACGACACGCTGAAAAACGTGTTGCAGTGTGTGAAGGATAAGGGCTACCACCTGAGGTGGCCTGGCCCCATGAGGGGGCGCCCGAATGAACAGAATCTCGACAGATATTGTGAGTTCCATAGGGAGCGGGGGCACCATACCGCATATTGCTATCAGCTGAAGTCCGAGATACAAGGGCTGGTAGACAGAGGCATGCTGAATGACTTTGTGAAAAAAGATGATCGAACGCAGAGGACGTTCGTAGCGCGGGAGGCGCAGGTAAAGGCGCTTGATGAGAAGACGGGGGCGTCGGACAGCCAGTCCAAGGAAGGAGAGAAAGCGCCTGCAATCGAACCGCGGGAAGATGTTCTACCCCCTCCCCCATTCAACCTAGAGCAGGAGGCGAACCCAAACCGCGTAAGATTGACCATTGAGGCCATCACAGGCTCCATAGACCTGAGACAGAAGTTGGAGGAAGGAAGGCGAATGAAATCGGCCACCGCTAGCGCGCGCGAGGCCATTCAGATACGCTTTAATGAGGTACCCGAAGAAGCATGCCGAACGCCTTCCACGGAGGCGTTGGAAATCAGGGGAGTGGTGGCAGGTTGCGAGGTCAAAAGGATGTTGGTCGACACCGGAAGCTCCAAGGACGTGTTATTTCTGTCCACATTTGAGAAAATGCAGTTGGCGCCTAGCATGGTGACGCCAGCAGACACGGTGCTCATTGGGTTCTCCGGGGCACCTGCTCAAGTTCTCGGACGCGTGCGCCTTCCCGTGACCTTGGGCGACGAGACGCTTTGTGTCACACACACGGTGGACTTTGGCATAGTCGACTGCCCCTCACCATACAATGCAATCTTGGGGCGCCCCCTTGCTGGCGCTCTTTAATGGGGTGGCCTCCTCTTGCCACCAAGTCCTAAAGTTTGTCACCCTGGAGGGCATCGGAATATCAAGGGGTGAGGCCTCCGCGGAAGCACGTCTCGCCAAGAGGAGCCGGATGTATAACATTGACACGCGGCCTGAAGACTTGCCAAGGGCCGAGGCAGCGGATGAAGAGATACATGTGCCACTAGATGACCTACGCCCCGACAGATGCGTTCGCATTTCGACACACACGACGGGTGAAGAATTGGGACCGCTAGTTGGTCTCTTGAGGGAATTCGCAGATTTGTTCGCGTGGAGCGCGAAGGAGATGCCTGGTGTGAAGGCGAAGGTGGCGGAGCATCGACTTGCCATAGCAAAAGGCGTGCGCCCCGTCCAACAGAAAAGGCGCCCGATCTCGCTGGAAAAGGAGGAAGCGCTGAGAAAGGAAGTAGGGAAGTTGCGAGAAGCGGGGTTCGTGGAAGAGGCCAAATACATCACTTGGCTGTCCAATGTAGTGCTAGTGCCCAAAGCATCGGGGGAATGGAGGATGTGCGCGGATTACACCAGCCTAAACCGAGTGTGCCCCTCGGATGCATACCCCATGCCAAGAATTGACCAATTAGTGGATGCGACGGCATACCACGAGGCACTCAGTTTCCTAGATATGTTCTCAGGCTACCACCAAATACCCATGTGTGAGGAAGACAGGGACAAGACAGCGTTCATGACTCCGTTCGGTAACTTCTGCTACAGGGTGATGTCATTCGGGCTGAGGAATGCTGGGCCACGTACCAACGTATGGTGAACAAGGTTTTTCAGCACCAGATTGGGCGGAATGTGGAGGCGTACGTAGACGACTTGGTGGTGAAGAGCAAACAGAGAAGGGATCATTTGGCGGATTTGCGAGAGACGTTTCAAGCGCTCCGCGCCCATGACCTGCGCCTCAATCCCCTGAAGTACGTGTTTGGGGCGGAAGCAGGAAAGTTCTTGGGATTCATGATCACTAAGCGTGGCATCGAAGCTAATCCTCGGCAGGTTGAAGCGATAAGGCGCCTTCAACCCCCCGCATACCTAATGAAGTGCAAAGTTTGAACGGGCGACTAGCCGCCTTGGGACGCTTCATACCTCGCTCGGCGGATAAGGGCGCCCCCTTCTTTCGAGTACTAAGGAAGGCCGCCCGGTTCAAGTGGACGGAAGAGTATGACAAGGCGTTCGAGCAGCTAAAGACCCTGCTAATGGCCCCTACTGTGATGATCGCCCCGAAGCGGGGCGAAATGCTCTACCTGTATATTGCCGTGTCAAAAATGGCGGTCAGTGCGGTGCTTGTCTCCAAGGATGTGGAAAGTGGTGAGGATAGGCCGGTGTACTATGTGAGCAAGGTGATGGCGGGAGCCGAGACCCGTTATGCGCCCATTGAAAAGGCCGGTCTAGCAGTGGTCACAGCGGCAGAAAAGTTGCGCCTCTACTTCCAGGCCCACCCTGTGACGATCCTTACGAATTTGCCGCTGAGGAGCACGCTGGGATCCATGGATGTGGCCGGGTGCATGGTCAAGTGGGCAGTACAACTTAGTGAGTACAATATAAGCTATGCGCCCCGCGCGGCGATAAAGGCACAAGTGTTGGCTGAGTTTGTGGCTGAGGGGGTGGTAAGTGTGGAAGACGGGGCGTAGGAGGCCTGGCAGGTCTATGTGGACGGCGCGGCGAGCAAGTCGGGCGCTGGAGCTGGGGTGGTGGTGGTGAGCCCATTGGGGGCGACGCATGAGTTGGCCCTTCGTTTTGCAACCCTGAAGACCAATAACGCGGCGGAATACGAGACGGTGATTGTGGGGCTCCACACGGCTCGGGAGCTCGGCGCCCAAAAGGTTCAACTCCGCTCGGACTCTGCGTTGGTGGTCAATCAACTGAATGGCGTGTACGAGGTTAAGGAGGAGGCTCTGAATACCTACATTGCTATGGTAAAGGCAAAGGGGGCGTGGTTTAAGGAGGTGGAATTCATACATGTACCAAGGGAGGAGAACGCCCACGCGGAAGAAAGTGAGAGTTGGATGTCACCCATCAGAGCATACTTGGTGCAGGGGGTCCTTCCGAAAAACGATAGGGACGCGTGGCAGGTGCGGCGCAAGGCCGCGCGTTGCACGCTCATTGATGGCCAGATGTACAAGCGGTCGCACTCCGGTGTCTACCTAAGGTGCCTCACTGAGATAGAAGGGAAGCAGGCAATTGAAGAAGTCCATCAAGGGGCGTGTGGTATGCACGCGGGAGCGCGCAGCCTCGAGAAGGTACTGTTGAGGCAGGGGTATTACTGGCCAACCATCAGGGCGGATGCAACAAAACACGTGGCCAGCTGCCACCAATGCCAGATACATGCTAATGACATTCACGTCCCTACTACGCCTATGCGTGGAAATGTGGGCGCATGGCCATTCTCTCAATGGGGCATGGACTTGCTAGGACCATTCCCCAAAGCGTCCGGGCAGATGAAATACCTGATAGTGGCAGTGGACTACTTCTCCAAATGGATCGAAGCTGAGCCTCTGGCGTCCATTACTCAGGCGCAGGTTCGTAAGTTCACAAACATGAACATCTTCACGCGATTTGGGTTGCCAGAGGCCATAGTGACCGATCATGGGAACGATCATGGGAAGCAATTTGATTGCAAGTAGTTTGTGGATTTCTGTGACGAGAAGGGGGTGATACTGCGCTTCTCGTCCGTGGCTTATCTTCAGGCGAACGGGCAGGTGGAGGCTGCTAACAAAAGCATTCTACATGGGCTGCATACGAGGCTTCTGGAAGCAAAAGGAAGATGGGTTGAGGAGCTCCCGAGTGTGCTATGGGCACACAGGACGACATACAAGGTGACAACAGGCGAATCTCCGTTTGCACTTACGTATGGGAGCGAGGCAGTTATCCCGGTGGAGTTGCGCATTCCAACCTTCAGGATAGCAAGCTACGATGCGCAGGCCAACGAGGGAGAGCGCGTGCACGACCTTGATATGCTCGAAGAGCGGCGTGACGTCGCTTCCCTCCGCCTAGAAGCTATGAAGCAGCAAGTGGCAAGGTATTATAACAGGAAGATGCACCCTCACCAAATACAGCGAGAGAGCATGGTGTTGAAGAGGGATTTCAGACCCAAAGCCAGTGAGGAGAAGCTAGCGCCAAAGTGGAAGGGGCCTTATCGGGTCCGCGAGGTGGTGGGGCCGGCGACGTTCAAGCTGGAGCGCATGAGTGGAAAGAGCATCAAACGTACGTGGAATGCACAGAACCTTTATGTCTATCACAGCAAGGGAGATGAAGAGTTAGTGGGGTGAGGCCGAATAGTAAGGCGGGGCAGAAGGGGGCAATCTTTTGTGTAGGAGGCAGCCAGGAGGGTTGGGCGTGTAAAGCGCCCTGATCCAATGGCGCCCTGTAGTTTATCTAAGTAATTCCAAAAGCGCCCTTCCAATTGCGCCCTAAGTTGTGAGTAGTTTCTGTCGTAAAATCCAAAGCGCCTTCAAAATCGCGCCCTGTGTTTGTTAATGGTATCTGCAAAAGCGCCTTTCAATTTGCGCCCTATGGTTTTAGTTCAAGTAATTCCAAAAGTAGTTTCTGTCGGGAGGATGCCATAGCGGACGAAGCGTGTGGTGAAGAGCAAGTCGGGGGCAGTGGAGAGGGTTTGTGGCTAGAGAGAGGAAGTAGAGAGATGAAGTTTGCAAGTTGTGAGGACTGTTGAGGGGGAGGAAGGAAATTTATAGGGGGGAAGGGGCGAACGAAGAAGAGAGAGAAAGGGGAGGCGAAGAGGCTTCCCCAATCCGCTCCCGATTTTGAAATTTGAATTTCGAATCGCGAGCGGATTAGGGGGAGGGAAAGGAGAGGAATCGCAAGGGACACCATGGCACAGAAAAAGAGGCGGAAAGGGGGGCAGTCGAGGGAAAATAAGATAAAAAATATATATAATAAAAAAATATATGTGTATATAAAAAAGAAAAATAATAATAATAAGAACACACGCCTACGAATAGGCGAGTGGGGGAAAAGAGCGTGGATAAGAAGATATAAAGACAAGGGAGAAGCGAAGAATAAATCGTACGAAGAGAGAGCGCATAGCGGAGAAGGAAGCGCGCGAACCTCAAGAGAGGCAAGACGCACGGACCTCGGGAGAACCCCTGGGAGCGGACGCAGGTCCAAGAAAGGCGCGGAGAAAATACGCAGTCAGACCCCTAACTTTGGGTGTTAGGCGCCTGGCTGGGGGGCAATTGTTGGGGGAATGAACATGGGCCGGCCCAGATGAGAGAAGCCCAAAGTAAGTTATTGTGTACCAGATGCGTGGGCCCAACCAGGGAGACTGAGAAAGCCCATGGGAGCAGGAACCCTGGGCGGAAGGGCGCCTGGACCTAAGCCTAGGTGGCTGAGATAGCGTGGGAGACATTTGGGACCGGGCACCTGGCAAGGGACATATGGGACAAAGGCAGTCAACGGTCGGAAGTGTACAAAAAGCTGATCTGGTGATGTCATGCGCCCCCCACCTCTGACTGGAGTGTCAGATGGTCGAGGAGCATGGTCCGGGGATGTACGGTGCATTTATGGCGGGTCTGACACAGGGCGAGAGCGACGTGTACCGGTTGATCTCGCCCTGGGTATAAAGAGTCAAGTAGGTGAACCTCATTTACTCAGTTTTGCTTCTCTTACTAGAATTGTTCCTTCACTTCTCTCTCTAAAAAGTAGGTTCTTACTTGAGCGTTGGAGTGCTAACGGACCATCCCGGTCCGCTAGGCGCTTGTATGGGTGCAGGGAGGCGGCTGTACGATTTTCCACCAAAGCTATTGCTTGTTTGTGTTGCAAATATACTCATTTATTATTAACTTGTAATATAAAATTTAGCTTTACTTTATTACCATTAAATAAGTAGTAGTTTAAATTTTTGTTAAAAGTCACTTGTATTACAAATAAGTAATTTATAGTTTTGTAAAATGATGATTTTACTTGCTATACATAATTATATATTAGGAATATATTAAAATCAATATATTATTATAGTTCTATTAATGAATTCTACTTATAATATTCTTGTTTATGAAGCACCGATTCATTAATTATATAATATCGATAAATCAATAAAATGACTAAATGTGAACCTCTCACTATATCGGCGTATAATCCTATTTGATTTTGATAATATTGACAACAAAAACAAATGTATAACGCTATCGCTATTATAGAATAATAATGATTAAAGCGCCACAAAAACTTGTACAAGGAAAAAAGCACCACAAAAACCGAAATATAAATCATTAAAGCAAACTGGCACGGTAATCAGGCAAGTCCTTCTAATAATATTTGTTTATTCTACCAAAAAAATAATAATATTTGTTTATTAGTTCCATTAATCGGCAGTAAGACTAACTCCAACCCTAGAGCTAAAAAGCCATTTACCCATTTTTAGCTCTTTTTTTGTGCTCCAACCCACATTATTTTGGGGAGCTAAAAATGGGTATTGGTGAATTGGGAGCCAAATTTAGCTTCCAAAAAAGTGAAAAAGCCAAATTTGGCTATAGGAGATGGTGGACCCGCGGTGGGTCCTCTTTTATTTTTTTGTTTTTTGTTTTTTCTGTGGGATTTTCTCATTGGTTGATTGTGTTGTTTTTTCTTTTTGCTTTTTTGTGTGGTATTTTGTCATTGGTTGATTGTGTATGTTGTTTGTTTAATTGTTTGAAAGAAGATAGGAAATGTTATATGTTTAATTGGTATTTTTTTCATTGGTCCCGAAGTTAACGGTAACAAAATAATGACTAATTTTCCGAAACTTTTTTTGTCTCGGAATAAAAAAAAATTACATCGAAAATTTTGTTTTCAAAAGTAATAACTAACTATAGAAAATTAAAGTGAAATATGAAAATTAGAGGTCAAATAAGTATGCTTTATTGTAATAAATTGAAAAAAGGTAGGTAGGAAGCTAAATTTAGCATTGTGTAGGGTTGGAGTGAAAATGGGGTTTGGAGAGCTAAAAAGCCATATTTGACTACTTGGGGAGCCAAATTTAACTTTACGGGTTGAAGTTAGTCTAATAGGTAAAAGATGTGCCGGCATGAGTGCCGCTACGGCACAGTCGAATTCCCCAATAAAAGGTAGTTAACTAGTTAATAATTATGCAACACTAGAATCAATACCTGCGGCGGCTACGCAACGCCGCAAGAACTAAAGTAGCAGTAGCATGATCTTATGGAAGTCGATTTAAGTAAAACGAAATTGGGTTCATTGTGATACTGACAATAGTGTGTGTTTAAAAGATTTGAAAGTGTGTACATGAGACTTTCGTATCTTTGAGTTTCATAGGTAATCAACATAGGAATATAGCAATCGAAGCTAGAATTGTAGAAATTTAATCCCGCAAAAAATGTTGGTGTACCATCGTTCTAATGGGCTCAAGATTAAGTGCTGAAAATATATATGCAACATTGAATAACAATCTTCTTATTTCCAATGAATAGTCGAATAATACACATACTCTAAGCATTTCCAACCGAATCCAACTTATTAACATAGTTCTACTAAGCAAATACAAATTCAGGATTATGTTTTAGAGTTACCTAAGGAATACTTACAAATCTCTATTTAGTTATGCATCTGCATTTCTTATTTCAGCGTGTCTTCATTTTTTTGCCTCCCAAAATGGCAACAACATAAACTTCCAGTTTTACATGTCAAAGTTCAACCTTAGATTCCTTCACCTATTCTTTATTTTGTTTGCCCTTCCATCCGCAATCTTCACCTTCATGCTTCATGCTATTCTCCTTGTATTGCATGATCTCATCAATGGCTCACGTGTCCTCTCCCTCTGGGATTACCACGCTCCACTTCTGCTCCCCCTTATGTCGTCTTCTACAATTCGTTGTCAGATGTGAAGGCGACGTATGATGAGGCTGTAAGCTCGATTTTTGCCTATGCAAAGAAGAATTTCACGTCACCCAAGTTGAATTGTAGGGGAGTCTAGAAAAAATTGAGATAAAGATTATTTAGTTGGGATACATAATGTATCCACTTTGGGCATGAGGTAGAAGCATTGGTATCATCTCCATTTTCTATTGCAACCGCACTACCAACCAACATTTTAATTTGATATCCTCAGCTGCAAGGTTACTCAAAAGAACATAAACAAACTACATGTTACAAAATCGCTTGAGTGATAGAAAGTAAATGTGACATAAGTGCTATGCCTGGGCAGGGGAATGGGAAAAGAAAGGGCTCAGAAGAAATAAATTGGGCTATGTTGAGACAAACCTACATGAGTCGTGTCCACAAGGTGGGGAAATCATAGCAACAACATAGATAATCACTCACTATCAATAGGGACTAAAAAGTATTAAGGGATGGGATTAGGTGCTAAAAACGCTACTAAAAATAACGAAATCACTACGGATTATTATAAAATCAATACAACATCTAAGCTAAATCACTACTAATTCAAACTAGTAGTAGTTTTTCCGTTGGTTAGGACGGTGCTAACTATTGTACAATTAGCACCGTAACTCCTCCCAAGTATTAAGGATTAAGATGTAAATGGCCTATTAATTAGTATGACATTCTTCTAAATGGAAGGTAGAACTTACCATTGCTTTGAGGTCAGCACCCTTTGGCTTCTTAGCAAACTGAATTGCTCTACCCCTGCTGTCTAATTTCGCCAACCCATAATTCGAAGCACGGCTACCAAAGTAGCGCCCAATGTCAGATTTGAGCCTAAACAATGTATCAAAAGTCAACTGAAGAGAAACTGTGCGAAAGATCCAACCTTTCACCAACTGCTTCACATGAAATGGTGATTTCCGCATTGCTATCAACATGTTGATGAGTACGTAACAAACTTTTAAGAAAACAGGAAAATGAATTTATGTTTCATGAACAAATGTAATGGCGAATTACCTACACAAAGTCGATGTAATCCATTCGATAGAGATTATCGCAATGCAAGATTATTATATTCTCAACATTCCTGTTCTTTGCATCATACTAAAAAGGTGGATAAATTTTCAGGGTCAGCATGCACCTCTTTCCCCGACAATCCGGCGGTGGCGGGCAAGAGCCGCCATGTCGATCCTTTCCTAACGGTAACAATGACTCTCTCATCTCAAAACATAGAGTATGAGATGGCGATGCTCTCCTTTCCCTACTCTAAATTGACACTCACTGTTTTCCTCTTCCCGCCGCACCAATCTTGTGTCCTCAACGGTGGAACTGGATTCGGCTCGACCCGAGGATGGCAGTTGGTCGTTGTCGCCTCCTCTTCCGTCATGATTGTAGTCTCCTCGACGGCCTTAATCACCCCCTAAGAAATCCAAATCAACAAAACATCAGATTCAAAATTTTAAAATATGAAAATACTCCAAGAACAATACGCAACCAAAATCCCATACCCCCGTCGCCATCATCGTGATCATCTCCTTCATCGAGCACCAATATACCTGCCGTCGTCATCGTTTTCGTTTGGAAGGAAAGGGTTTCGTCCCTTTTCTTTGCTTTTTGCCATTTTGGGCCGCATGAACCAAGAACATAGGGATCTGTCCAGAGCTTGGCGACTTCGGCGAATCCACCGGACCGCGCAGACGCTGTTTCAACTCCGGAGCTTTGTCCTTCCAGGCTAATTTGGCCAGGATATTGTAAATCATGGTTTATAGCAAGCAAAAGAGGGTAGAGCGCAAGAAAGAACCGGTGGAAGAAGAGGGAGTGAATTTTGGGAACAAAGAAAGAGAAGACCCAACCTCCAATTCTAATGATAGGCGAGAATGAGACGAAAGGCTGATGCAGAGACAGAGGCACCACCGCTTTGAGGGAGCAGCTCGCTAAATGCCAAGAATTGAAACAGTAGCAAGAAATTTTGGCAAAAAAGCGTACCCGCTAATCTTATCTTACTATATATTATGGTTGTTCAAAAGTTATTTCTTGCCACATAAGTATTTGAAGAATTCACAAGTGGCCAAGGTGGACAATTTTTTTGGAAACAAAAAATTTAGTTAATGACATATTTATGTAGCTATCTCTCTCTTCTTTTAATATTTTTTTCTTTCAATCAATAATTCCTTTTTTCTTTTGCATTATATATGCAATAATAGACTAATGTTTGTAAAGTTATATCTACCACATTTTTTTAAACCGAAACATATTATTACATCTTTAAGTCAAATTTCTACTGATTTATACTAGAACTTATAAGTTATACTTTAATGAAAAATTAAAAAGATACACACATAAGTAATAATATTTCATTCGATCAAACAAATATAATGATGGAAAGAGAGAAAAAAGTTGTTTGACGATCAACCGACTTTAATAAATACTTTTTACTGTTCATTAAGAAAAACAGGCTATTTTTTCTCCATGGGTACTGTTTACAATAGGGTTTTGTCTCATATACCCAATTTTATCCTAATCCCTTTTTCCTCCTTTTCTGTAATATTATTCATATGATTTTTATTCTCTACAACCACTTTTACGATAAGTCTAAAATTCATAAATAATTATTATTACACAACATATTATGAATCTCCTTTTCTGCAATATTATATGTGTTTTATTCTCTACAACCACTTCAAAGATAAGTCTAAAATTCATCATCAATTATTATTAGACCACATTATGAAATTTTTATGTAACAAAATTTAATAAAAGTTATATAAATTGAAAATTCATCGATGTTACTTACTATAACTTGATTATACTATTAGACCACACACTATGAAAAAATTATTTAATAACGTTCTATAACTATTACATGAGTTTTACTTAATTATTAGGACACTACGTAAAGTTTATGGACAAATAATCATTTATGTATCAATTAAAAAAATATGTAAGTTTTCTATAATAATTAAACACTACGTAAACTTTCTGTAGAAATAATTATTTACAATGTATCACTTAGCCAAACGGATGACGTATGTTATTCGTAAGTATTAAAACACCACGTGAAACTTACATATGTATCTTATCTTAATAATTTTCTAAATTATTTGATTTAAACTAACTCATTAGTTCCTATCACGGCGGAGCGCGGGCCAAGAAATTAGTTATATGTAAGAAGAATTAAATTATTCACTGCATCTTTCTTATCTGTCAGCCAATATGGGTAGTCCTTTTCCTTCTCGGATTAACTAATTTGCTCTCTATAAAATGCAATCCTCCCAATTCTTCCGTTAAGAATCAATTCTTATTCAACAAAGAAACTCTCAAACCACGAGTTCAACTCCCGCTCGGGTGACAGTATTATAAGATGAATGATAGGAGACCGTGGGCAGGGGCGGAGCAAGCTTAGTTATCGGGGAGGCCCCGGTCCCCCCGAGAATTTTGGAGTTCACGCATAAACGGTTAGATATTTTACGTATAAATATTAAAACCTATATAAATAAGTTGAGAGTGCACGAAAATAGCAAACCAGCTTACTTAGTCTAGCAGTGTAAGAGTCCTTAAACAAGGTAGAGATTCTGTGTTCGATACCTTGTGCTAGCTAGTAGCAACAACATTTTTTGGGAGCAGAAGCACTTTTTGTACTTTATTTCATATAAAAGTTTTTATTTAACATATGTCTTTTGAATTCTTTTAATTTTTTAAACTAACTAGAGTTTCAGTTTTCATTTGACAAAACAAGTAAATTAAATAATTTACTTTCATTTTTAGTTTGTTAAGTCCTTAAATTCCAATTAGAACAAAATTCTTCAATTTGAAGGATTGTTTTCTAATAAAAGATAATTATTTCAATACTAATTTTGACAGACATCAATTTTTTAGTTATGAAAATATAATTTTATACAATATTAACATTCATTGTTACCTTTTTATAGCTTTGTAATTTGTATTGAACTGAATGTGAAAACATTGTTAGTATAACTTCTATTTTGAATTATCTTAATAATGTCAAACAAGATCTTATGCAATTATAGAATTATAAAATTTAACAATTTTAAAATTATAATGTCATACAAATAAAATAAGAATTTTTAATATCTCAGATTTTTTATATGATTAGTATAATATAATTTTTAAACTTTTTTAGATTTTTTGCGATAACATAGTAAGAAAAGCTCGGCCCCACCCCCCCCCCCCCCCCCCCCCCCCGAGCCTCAAATCCTGGCTCCGCCCCTGACCGTGGGCCGATCTTCCTCTCGAGATTCTAACTCTGATACAGCAGCCACTGTCATGGGAGAACGATTGCAACTTCAGGGCTACCTGTCGCGGCTGGAATTTCACACTTGTTCTCGATCCGATCTTCTACAAGAATGTCAAGTATCCGTTCTTGCTGCGCTTCTCCAAAAATGGTAGCAACGATCCACACTCCGCCTGCTGTGAAGTTTAGTATGCTGCTCACAACAAAACGTATCATGTTCGCGCACCAACTCAACTCCACGGCGATGCTCATATTTTCTGCTCTAACTATGGCTGGTTGTTGTTGGGTGAGGACTCGACAGTATTTTTCTATCATCCAATCACAGAACGCATCATCAAGTTGCCAAGGAGTTCAACAACCGCTCATGTTCCCTTCAACTGGATGAGTTTTTCAGCTCCGCCTACATCCCCAGATTGTGTGGTTATGGGTTTCAGGAATTCGGAATCCCAGGAGAAAACCAACATTTCTTTCATTCGGCGAGGACAACGTTCTTGGAAGCACTACAATGATGTTCCAAACAGGATGGGATTGCACAACTACGTTCCTAAGAAGTTGATTGTCAAGATGATTAGGGTTTGTGAGCCCGGAATAATTCGTCAAGCGAAGCGGCGGCGAAGATCCTCATCATCACGCAAGGCAAAATTCATGTGGTCTGATTCTGCTTGTTTGTTCCCCTGTTTTCTACAGAGGAGCTTTCTATTGTCTAGCTCGAGATGGGCGGCTGGGAGTTTTCGATCCCAAACGAAAGAAGAAGAACAAGATGTGGAGGCTACTTCCTACAAGGTTCATGGATGACGACCCACAGAACCAGCCGTATCTAGTAGAATGCAAGGGAGAGTTGATCTCGATCGTAGTCGTTCCCATGGGGAAACTCATAAGAGTTTTCAGATTCAGCGAGCGCAGACAAGTATGGCGGATTTTGGACGGGCTCAAAGATCAAATGGTTTTCTTGAATAGCACCGGATGTATTGCTGTAACATGTGACAACGGGCAAGTCGAGCGGTTCGCTAACACCATTCATTTTCCAAGACTGCACGAAGGTCGACATATGTTCTACTCGGTCTCGACAGAACAGTTTCACTCGTTTGGAGGCGACTACATATCAGATGACTTGTATGATACGAAGCTCGCGTTGAATCACGCGTGGCTCATCCCAAAGTTCTCGATCCCATTATCCGAACAACAGAATAACGTACATCAGCATTACATTATCAGAAACTTGTCTCTGTTACCACCACGGAGTAGCGGTGCATATTCGTCAGAAAGCCAGCAACTGGAATTCAATTTTCTTTATAGAGGCACGAGACATGAAGTTGTATGTATTTGATTATGAAAACCGTACCATTTCAACTTCCAGGCCTTGTCCTAACATTGATGATTGGCCCCTGGGTCCTTTGTGTTTTATGTGGTACAAATAGTATTGGAAGGCAAGGTTATTTTATTTATAGCTACTTTTGATCGTTTTCTTTATGAAAGCACTTAGATAACAATAACAGAGTTACAATTTGATTTGATGGGCTTATTTTGCTTCTTCTTTTCATCCCTTGCTAGATCAAGCTCTGTTTTAGTTTGCTTGTATCCCCCTTCTTAAGGGTTCGAACATTGTTATTTGCTTCCCCTGAGAGTGCTTCATGCTTGGTGGGGAAAGTACTGAATTCTCATTTCTGGCCATGGGAAAAGCTTGGAGCTTTCATGTTAATAATAACAAGAATCAATACCCGCGGCTACGCGGCGTAGGAAGTAAACTTGTATCAACATGATTGAAAGACAAAAATAAAAATGGTATGCATTTGGAAGAAGCGTTGAACATTAACTGCTTTTCATATCTTGGTAAGTAGAATACATTTACCCAAGCATGATTGAAAGAGAATATTAATCCTAAAGAACTGAACAGTAGTTGTTTCTCATATATTGGTAAAGCATAGTTGGTATTATCCAGACACATTTTACCAACTGGAGCAGTAATATGTTCCAAGTACTTTTACACTATAGCCAAAATATAAGAGATACATTGCATAAAGAAGGAGTTTAGAAAGTAAAACAGGGATTGAATTGCTCTTGCCCGAACCCAGCAGAACACAATTATTATCTTATATATAATAGCAGACTACACTTTATTACCCCAAACTTCCAACTACTGTTTCATTATTTGGCGTTTTGTGGGATGGAACTTAAAGAGAGCTTCCCATTCATTCGGATTTGCTGCCAAACCGAAGAGCTTCCCCTTCTTTTTCTCAATTGCAGGTGGCAGGTGCCCATACTTTCAGTATCCTCCATCTTTTCACGGCCTCACCTCAAAATCCACAATCACAAGCCACCACTTTAGCCTTCTCTGTCCTGAGTCCTCGCACAGCTGCTCCTACACGCCATCGGCCATCCCTTCTGCTGCTTTCCCTGCCAAATACATCTTCCACCAGTTCGTACAAAAAGAGACTCTACTGTTTTCCTATTCCATGCTTTCCGCCTCAAAGCAACTACTCGTGGATGGCTCCTCCATTCCTGGGTCGCCTGAAACCCAATTACCGAAGTCGTGGCCTGAGACATGGTCGTTGCTGCAGCACGAATCCGTACCGTGAGTCATTGCTACATCAGAAGTCCGTTTTCCCAGAGACGACTGCAGAGTCAAAACTTCTTCCTCGGAGAATGATGGGAGGTCTGGAGGAAATGGTGTTCGTCGAGATGTGGTAGCATAGAGTCAGAGTGTGTGTCCGGGAAGGATGTAGATTTTAGGCCCCACAACAGCCAATCTGGCGTGGCTAAAGAGTTTGGGGGAGAAAGTACGGAATGGGAAAGAAGAGTCGTTCACATTCCGATCTATTAGGGGGGGGAGAGGCGGCGAAGAAGGAGAGGAAGGAAGCGGAGTCTAGGAGGTGTGACCAGCGGTGGATACGGAGTATGTATGCTTAATTTGGGGTTTCAGTTTCTTATGCCAGGCTCTGCCGCTTTTTCCATCGTTGTTTTTAACTTTTGGGGTTTCAATAATGCAGGGCATAAAAAAGTCATTTTGTTCCAACTTACAACAACAAGCCAGCATCATCCTCGAATGGTGAAGGGTTCAACTAGCTAGAAGAAGGAAGTGCTGCAGAATTGGCGATGAAAAGATAAAGGAGAGGAAGAAAAGGAAGAGAGATAAAGGGGAGAGACTACAGAGAAGAAGGATGATAAGCATGCTAAAATGAAAAAGGTTTATGTAATTTGGGGAGTTGGCAGGTTTAGGTAGCAGAGTAATCCACTAGCCATGGAGGAAACGGAGAAGAAGTATCAACGACTATTCGGAAGTGTGAAGGATGAAATGGAGAGATGGGAGAAACTCTTCAGTCGCGTGTTCTTCTTCCATCGTTGAGAGTTTACAGGTGAACTTTTATCCTGCTTTGCTTGCTGAATCTCAGGAGCAAATATGTGTGCTTGAGTTCATTTCTCTGTTTAGTTTTTTTCGGACTAATTATTTCTGAGGACAAGAAGCCAAAGGCTGTGATTAGTTCCCACAAAATGATGTCATTCTCGATGTGCTAATATTCACAGCAAGGTTAGCGTTACAATTTCCCTGTTTTGTAATTGAAGGACACCAAATATTCTTATTGCAGATCATCATCCATCAAACATCCAGAAGTAGGCAGAGGAATATGCAGGTCTAATCATGGAAGAAGTCGATCTTGAACAACATGGAGACATTATTGTTAGGGAATTACACTCTAAAATTTGGATGGTGTAAGTAATATGCAACAAGACAAGGTTTCTTAGTGGGCTATTTCCTCATGCAAACAGATAGATAGGTTAGAAATGCTTCTGCTACAATTTTTGGTTGCTCTTTGTGTTGTTTGATTGTGGCATCGATCTTTGAATACTTAGACTTCTGCAGGCTATCCACTTTACATTGTTGTACTTTACAGAGGTTGTCATTTTTCAGGACCAAGGTAGGAGATGTTGCCTGGTCCAACTAGGCTACACCATCAAGACCAGAAGCTGATTTACGAAGACAGAAAAGGGATTTCAAGGCATTCCTCAATATAACAGAAGCTTCAGTCTACTGAGGCGAGAAAGGATTTGGAGTATCTTCCTGTGTCATTCCTTTAGCCATGCTTAATTATAATCCCACTAAAGAAAATCATGGAATTTTTTCATTTATTAACTCTTTGAGTTCCTGTTTCAGTTTGTTCAGCTTCAACTCTGAAGTCTATTAATCTGCCACCCTGGACCAACGAGCTAAATAGGATTGAGGAACCATTGTTGGCACTTCCTCATGCCGAAGACAACTGGTGGGAGGCTGATGAAGGAACAAATGTAAACAGCCTGCTCGGAAGTAGTTTCAGACTGCACCAACAGTAGCATGTATATGTGGCAGCAACAACACTTGTTGGTATTAATCTTGCCCTTAACATTGATACTTCCAGATTTAATTAGTACCTTAGGTGTATGTTTATAAGGTTTGTAGATTACTACTATGGTTGGCTATTGTAAAAAGTCAAAACACATTCTGCCAAAATTGGTCCTCTTACTTATTTTGCTTCATGTGGATTTGGTGTTTTGATTATGTGGCTTAATTATATCTGCCACCATTGTTTTGGACTGCCTTTCATGGTCTCTGTCAGTCTTTGTATATATAAAATTACGAATCTAACTTCAGATATTTTCGGGTAATCTGATATGCCCGACTGCTCTCTTTACCTTCTATTGACAGGTTTTTCAGCGAAAGGAAGAGGCTGATGGATTTGTGCTTTTTGGCATAAACTAACATTTGTTCAAACAAGCATCATAGGCTAAACTTTCCATTTAATATTCTTTCTTTCAATTCTTTCCATCGTCATTGTTAGGTCACGAGTCCCTAATTTATCTATCTATCTATACATAATACTAGCGTGGGCCCCGGCCATTTGGTCGGAGGAAGGTGAGGTATGAAATTTGATAATGTAATGGGGTGTATAGCTTATTGTATTTTTTTTTAGAAACACGTGAGAAAAATAGTGAATTTTAGTAGAAAAGAGACATGAATGATGCAACGAATAAAAAATCAGCCTTATGAACCAAAATCAAGTACTTGTTACATTGTGAAACAATATTGTTTCTAGTAATATGATGAGGTTGAGTAAGTTCTATAGAAACCGAATTCCAGAAAATCGGATAAAAAATCCCCTATCCCGCCGATTTTCGGGAAATGAGCATCTCACAATCGTTGCTAGCTTTTACTCGGCCCGTTGGCCGATTAATTTGCTTTATAAAACTTTCATCTTGTCATCATTGTGATTTTTGGTTTTTTGCTAAGCCATGATAAAATCTAAAGAAATCAAGAATGAACAACACGATTTGGGATAGGAACCACCGTTCTTGTATCCCTAGAAAATGGTGGTAAACACGGACTCACCTGCCAAACTGGTTTGGATTGAGATTTTTATCGGGTATCAGGGAACCATGTGATTATAAATTAGACTTGACCAAAACGGACCAAAACTTGAAATCCATCCTATTTGACCGACCCATGCCAAACTCTAATTATTCTTTACTTTTAAACTTTCTATTTGAAAATAAAAAATAATGAAAGAAAAGAGATGCCTGCAATTCGACATTTGCACATCACTGATTCGGGAATAAAACTATAGAACTTTGAAAGGAAACTGAAAATGTTTAGGATCGTTTTAATGTTACAAATAACCAAATAGATTTTTCTGTTTAGTTTTTTACTAACAAATACCAAACGATTCCCTATAATATACACTATAATTTAATCATTATGATATCAAATAATTACATAATATATATTTGAAATGATAAAAATTGGACTAATTGGGTTGGTCGAAATTGAACCATTGAATAACTTTAAAATACATTATATTTTATCCACTAAAATATAAAATAATAGCATAATATATATTATGCTAGAGAAAATAGCTTGTTTTAGAATGACAAACCCATGATGTTCATTTGTTTTACTTGATGGGAAAATCCCGTGTAGGTCAGGCCCATTCAACTCTTTTATTTTATGATTAGCGGTTAGCCCATTAGAATCCATGCATTAGTTTATTGTTAAATTTTTTTCATTTTAGCAATAAAAAGGAGTATTATTTTTTTTTTCCTTTTCATATTTTTTTTACTACCACGGAGAAATAAAAGGACTTAAAGAAAAAAATTGACACTCATGGACCCGTTTAAATCCGCATGTGTACGGTAAGTTGGCCCGTTCCACGGAGAAAAAAGAAAAAAATTGACACTCCCTATTCTACTCTTCCTACAGACGCTCCTGGAGCAGGGAATTTGAAATGGGTGAAGGGTTTTTTCCTCTTTGCAATTATATGTTTTTTATTTAAATATATACAACAAATGTATTTAGTGTGATTAGTTATGATCTTTACTTTTCTTTAAAGTGGTCATGGTTCGAATCCTAGTAAGTGTCTTTTTAATGAATAAAAAAAATAATTGTGAAGACCAAAATATCCTTCCTACTTTCACTCTGGATGCATGAAATTTGAAATGGGGTTTCAAGTTTTTTCATTTGGCTTTTATTTATTGTGTAGATTATAGCAATTCAAAAGTAGTTTGTTGCCACATAAGCATTTGGAGAATTTACAAAGTGCCATGGTGGACACTTTTTTTACAAACAAAAAAGTTAGTTAATGATCAATTAATGTAGCTATATCTATCTTTTTTTAATATTTTCTTTTTATTTTAATGATCATTTATGTAGCTATCTCTATCCTCTTTTAATGTTTTTTATTCAATAATTATATTTTTCATATGTGTAACAACATTATACTTATGTTTCGAGAGTGACATATATTGTAATGCTTCAAAAAATATATTTGATTAAATTTGGTCAATTAATTTTTATTTTTATTAGAACTTAATATAGGTTATCTTTCGATAAAAAATAAATAAAACACACAGATAATTAATAAACAAATTTAAAAACAAAAATAATGAAGAAAGTTTAGATAATACATATTTAATAATCAATTGAATTTGAAAAATCAACTATATAATTTTAATTTTTGGTTATCAAACACTATATTTTTCAATACATAATATTATAGCAATTCAAAAGTAGTTTGTTGCCACATAAGCATTTGGAGAATTTACAAAGTGCCATGGTGGACACTTTTTTTACAAACAAAAAAGTTTGTTAATGATCAATTAATGTAGCTATATCTATCTTTTTTTAATATTTTCTTTTTATTTTAATGATCATCTATGTAGCTATCTCTATCCTCTTTTAATGTTTTTTTATTCAATAATTATATTTTTCATATGTGTAACAACAGTATACTTATGTTTCGAGAGTGACATATATTGTAATGCTTCAAAAAATATATTTGATTAAATCTGATCAATTAATTTTTATTTTTATTAGAACTTAATATAGGTTATCTTTCGATAAAAAATAAATAAAACACACAGATAATTAATAAAAATTTTAAAAACAAAAATAATGAAGAAAGTTTAGATAATACATATTTAATAATCAATTGAATTTGAAAAATCAACTATATAATTTTATTTTTTGGTTATCAAACACTATATTTTTCTAATTTTTATATCTATCAACGAAAACAAGTATTAAATAGCAAAAAATTACAAGCAAAATATTAATGTAGCTAATTCTATGCAACAAATTACATGCACAATCTTAGGGGTTAAGCTCTATGATTTAGATAACTAAGACCTAGGATTCACTCATTAAGGGTTAGGGTATAGTATCATGCCCACAAATCCGGTTAATTCGTGGTCCAAATAGCATTTCCTTGCTTAGAGTACAATATCATGCTTAGATATTGACAATAGATGTGGCATTACACCAACAAAATGAAGATATTAGTATAAGTAATGAAATTTTTATCTCAAAACAAACACCAACAATAAATACATTTTAGCAAATGCATATTTGATAAGTTAGAAAATTATACAACAATGGACCATGTTAAGATTAGAACCCTCGACAGTGTGTGAGTATCTTGGACTGAGATTCTAAACCAATTAACATCTAAACAACGACCATGAGTTGAGGGTGAGTCTATCTTAAACTTCAGGAATTAACAATTGGTACATATTGTATAAGATCTTACACCAAATATGATCTTACACCAAGACATTAAATTTTCAATTGGGATGACCAAATTTATGTAATATTGAAGTACCTTTATAAAAAAAATTCTAACTAAGTTATCGTCATCTGAGCAACATCATTGGTTGAGAGTTCGTCCAAACTCGAGATTCATTGAATGACATATATTGTATAAGACAAAAAAAATTGAGTATCGTTATTGAAAAATCTTGACATAACATTCTATATGGGACGTGATATATCTTTGTGACATGATTTATGATCAGTGAATCGAAGCATCATAAATGAATGTGCTAAGTATTGAGAATTTTTAATTCATAGACGCACAACATACTCACCAATGAATGCAAATCTAAAAAATTTAGAAGATCCAAAATAGTTTAAACATATAGATAAATTGATTAATGCAAATGACAAAATTAAACTCACCGGCCAATGGCCGGGTAAAAAGCTAGTTGAATTCTCAACGTCGTTCGTATTGTATTGTTCTCCTTTGGAAATTTCCTTTCCTAGGCTGCTCTTTGAACTGGAAAATATAGTCAAACTGCAATTAGTTGAAGCAGCCAGTTGTGTTGGGTGTGATAGCTTGGTCGCTTTAATTCAATGATGACTTCTTATGTTGTCATGTCTTGGTTTCAGCAATGATGATTGAACTGGGCAATGGAATTGACTGCAGCGATGGAGACGCCTGCATGTTCACCTGCCCGGTGTGATGGTTTTGATCACTTATACGACACCCGCCAAAAAAGGGGGAAAAAAAGAGGAAACAACTGGATTTGCGGAAGCAACCATCTTCCCGGAATTTGGGCAACTGCTTTGAGGTGCTCTAATGATGATGTTGCATCAGAAGTCAATTTACAGCAGCAGCCTAAACTGAAACCCACACTATCAACAAATAATTTTTTATGCTAGCAAAGATCTACTTGGCCATATAAATGAATGGTGCAATGAGTTGAAGAAGATGTCAATTAGAAGTAGGGACTGAGAGGAGGATGGTGAGACCTTGGAAGCTAACGAAAACCAAGTGTTCTGCTTCTGCAGGCTTTTGTTTGAACAGAATGGTAACATTAAGTGGTGGCGGGTTTACATTAACTTTAACATGATGGTAGTCATAAAGAAAAAAAAAATTGCTAACATGTTTTCTGTTTGCAGGTCTTGGTGAAGTATAGTAAATTTGTTATTGTCTTGCAATAAGCATCCCAATTTGACAATAGACAAGTGCGTCACAAAATCAATTTTTATCTTCCAATAGACAGGGGAATCCTTGCATCAGAGAAAACTACAACGGCCTGCATTGACCATAAAGTCATAAACTAAACTGCCCCTCCTTTCATCACGACTCTGCAACTTAAGTCTCCATGGCGTAGCAGCGGGCAATTTTTCTAGTATATGATAACAGGCTGAAGAAAATGAGCTGACTGGTCACAACCAAAGCCAATTGAGAACTGTAAAAGGAAAATAAACTGAAACTTCAGAACTGCCATGAAGGACAGATTGAAGAACTAAAAGAAACAGGAAATCATAATAAGCTGCAACCTGATAGATGCATACTTCTATGACGTTGGGATTAAGTCGTTGAGCAAATAGCAATTCACATACTCATTTTGCTGCAACATGCATAAGTCATAGACGAATATGAGCATTGCTCATACACAACAAAAACAACGGGAGAGAAAAAAAAAAGGGGAATAGGTTCCAATGATACACTTAAAGTTAAGGCATTTCAACACGGCAACATGAAAAGAGAAGCACACAGCCAACAAAAACACAGAAGCAGTACAACAATAAAGTATGAAAACAACAAAAGACTCGTATCTTCCATCCTCCAGTGCTCGTGTAAGTAATGACTGTGCCTACAAAGTAATACAACAATAAAGTTGATTATCTTTCCCGAAGTAACTGGAATCCCAGCTCCACATATGAAACTCGATGGTAAGCATACAAACTTACTCAGTCCACCAGGCTGCTGTCCATGTAAGCATGAGTCGTGTCTACAGGGTGCCATCCTATAATCTGCTGTAGAGCCATTACTCCAAAGGAGAACACATCGGATTTGTCTGAGAGCTCTCCACTTGAACCATACTTGGGAGCCAAGCATCCACATAAATACAAAGCAAATGCATCAGCAAAGCATTGCGATAATAATACTCACAGCAAAGCATACTCAGGAGCCAAGCATCCCACGACCCTGCTTGCATAAAGTACCTTGGCCTCGAGCTTTAAATCAAAGAGTATGTTGAGTGCCTTAATATAACACGTGTCTCGTGCAAATTACAAACTGAAACTAATCAATTAATAGACTATTTAGAGAAGCACCAATGACACTCATATAGAAAGATCTCGATTTAAAGTACATAGACAGAATATGAGGTTTCCTAAGTTGTAGAAGTCAAAGGAGAGGGGAGAACGCAAACTCACTCGTAGAAGCGTGATCCCACGCCCCACGGGGATGAGGCCAGAGTGTCCTCTATTCCTTCTACGTCACCGTAGTCTTCTTTTTCATCTTCTCCAGCTGCTGCTTCTTCCACCAGCAAAACTAAGAAAGGTGTAATGAGGTGGGGAAGAGCTTCCAGGGTGAGATAAGTACTCCGCAATCGCATTCTGCCTGGCGGACCCTTCATGATGGCTTTAGCCACCGATGGCGTTGTTCCCAAGCTTTCAAAAGAGATTCAGGGGAAATAACAATAAGAATGAGAGGGATATTGAGAAATCAAAATGAAAATTATTTTGAGTCACGACAGAGACAGATAGAGAATGAAGTATGAACCTTCTATTACTACTACATTCGAAACTTAGCCGCCATTTGATCCTTTGTATCCGGCACAACCTCCAAACCATACCCAAAATAGTGCCAAACCACTTCTCATACCCTCTGTCGTGGGCAATACCGCCGACGATCAAAGCGAACACCAAGAACGCTTTGCTTCTCTTGTCCTTGCTTGTGAGCCTCACCTGTCCCAACCAAAGGAAAATGAACACGCTTGGTCTAAACCCAGCATTAAAACATCAGATTAGGATAACAGCAAGCTCTGCAGACTGCAGCACCTCATACATACTGCAGCTTTCAATTTTTGCAGCGTGACAATCTGCTTTGAGAAAGCAAAGGAGAGAACTGTCCAACATGCAGTAAACGTACTGCCACATTTTTAACCAACAAAGGCCATTAGTTTAAGAATCTCAAGCTTGAACCTGAAACTGAGAACACCACTCTACCTGTGAGCAGGAGAAGGAGAGGTGGAGCTACACAGTTAACCCTAAACTTTAGTTTCCTCATGTCCGGCCTCCTTGGTGAACTACAAAATCTCAAGTATCCATGATCAATGGCTGGAACATTAATTATACATACATAGGAAGCAGACCATAAACACAGTAGCAGCAAAGTCACCTAACTGTAGGTTGCAGCCTCACCACCATTTCTAAGCAGCCTCACCATCAGTTCTAAGAAGCGTGTGACTGGATATCCACATAATTTTTTACATGGTACC
This sequence comes from Linum trigynum, assembly GCA_964030455.1. Lineage (NCBI taxonomy): Eukaryota > Viridiplantae > Streptophyta > Magnoliopsida > Malpighiales > Linaceae > Linum > Linum trigynum. Next base: position 13,314,062 of record OZ034814.1, read on the forward strand.
AGGTCTAAGTAAGAGATACATTTTATAAAGAAGAAGATAATTATACACAAACATAGGGAGATTGGAAAGTAAAACAGGAACTAAATTGCTCTTGCCCGAACCCTGCAGAACACAATATATGTTAACATGCTGAAGAAAATGAGCTAGCTGGTCACAACCAAAGCCAGTAGGAGCATACTGGGAACTTTAAAAAGAAGATGAATTGAATCTTCAGAACTGCCATTAAGAATGGATCAAGAACTAAAAGAAACATGAAATTATAATAGGTTGTAACCTCCTGATAGATGCATACTTACTTCTATGGCATTGGGATTGACAGTTTCTGGTCTTCATAATGTAGGGCAGTTGTTCAAGTCAACATCTTCTTCAGACCCCTGTTTCGTTACACTAAAATAAGAGAGGAAAAGGTTCGACCTTCACTTAAAAAATGAGGATTAAGAGTTGATGCAATGATGTTAAGTTGTAGAACCCAGGCTGCTGCTGCCGCCATTAAAAGTACAAGCCTGCTGTTGCTGGCTTTCACCAGCCTGTCGTCTCTCTTTCTGTGTATCTCTGTCTGTCCGCACTGAAGGTCGGTAAAATGAACTGGTGTCGTCTCCAGCATCATCGTCATATCTGTCATCGTGGTCGTTTTCTCGTCATCTGCAGGGAAATTTGCATTTGGGAGACTGGGGTCGATCATGCTTGGCCATCTACACCGACGACGACGCTCCTTTTGAGGAAGACGGGAACTGGGAGGGAGATAGGAGGCGGCGCAGTGAAGTAGAGCAGCATCCGGAGCCCCGAACCGAGATAGTGGAGCGCTGCTGGAGAAACGAATCGGAGACGGGATCAAACCTCCCTGAGATTTGCGGGGGACCGGGTTCGACAACGTTGCTTCCAGATCCATCTACAGGTCGACCTGTTGAAGGTAGATAGCGGCTGCTTCTAGGGTCGTCTCATGAAACCCGCCTTTCCCCCGTTTGGACGAATAGGTGGAAGAAAAGCTATTTGGCAGGGATAGCAGCATGAGTCTTCTCTTAATCCATGGAAGTAAAGTGAGTACTGTATAAATCACGGGCGATGGCGCGTAGGAGCAGTTGTGAGAGGAAGGAGAAGACTAAAGCGGTTGATTGTGATAGTGGATTTTGGAGGTGAGGCGGCGAAGGGATGAAGGTCACAGACAGAAAGTATGGGCACCTGTAATTGATGAGACGATGTAGCAAACACGGGAAAGAGGAAGCTCTTTCGGATGGGTTACGTTACGTCTGCATCTGTGGGCGTTCGTTGGAATTGGGGGAGATCGTGCCGGCGAGAGGAAGAGGTGGGTGGGGAAGTTCTTTGCGAAGGAGTTGTAAGGAAAACCGCTGCTAAACGACAGAAAGTGATACAGTAATTGAAAAAAGTTGAACATAGATAGAAGAATAATTGTGTCTGTTCTAAAATTTGGGGAAAGTACTGAATTCTCATTTACTGCCTTCATTGTGAAGCAAACCTCGCTCCAGCTTCGCTCCCCAATCTTGTACTGATCGATCAAGCTCGCCAGAAGCTTTCTGTCCATTGTAATGGTTCTTCTGGATCCAGATCCCTTCTCCCAAGAGTAACCAACCAAGGGATTCAGACCATTAGCGAAGGAAACAGAATACAGAGTGAGCTGCTTTCACCTTTCATCATCATTGATGTTTTACAATCGAGGGATAGGATAGGATAGTGCACTGGAAAAATTGCAGCATCCTTTGCCCATTCTGATTGATTACATAAAACAAATATACACATGTAAGTTTTTTGACAGATGGGCAACCAAGGCACTCATACAATATGTAACTAGAAACTATCTATGTTAAATCAACCATCTACTTGACATTTCATTCCTCTCTGCTTCTTAATCAGATACATAAAAAAAAAAAAAAACTCCAACAAGAATCAGCACGCCTCGTCTAATACTGTTTCCTGTGTTTCTTGAGAAATTTTGAGACTCTTCAACACATACTAGTTATCAAGCACCTGCAGGTTCATGTTTTGGGTGTGAAGATGGAGTCTCCAAAGGTGAAGCATCTGCAGAACAGTGAGACAGGCGGCCTGGATATAACTGATGAGGGAGTGTCTCATTCGTGCTTGACAATAACTTCTTCAGTCTCTCTTTCAGGAAAGGTGAAAGGGCATCACATGATGTCAGAGTATCCAGAGAGTTAACCCCTTCAGTGACAAGACTGTTGAAGGCTAACGACACACCTTTAGCGATTGTATAAGAACGCACCTGGTCATAGTTGTCCACAAGAAGCAACAAAAACTCCAGAAGAGACTGGGTCATGCCGACATACTGTGGCATGGAACACACCATCAGTAGCATTGCTGGTTCAATATTCATGATGTTGTCCATTCTTTCGTCAAAGAAAAGCCAGTCATAAAACAATGCCAACTTTGCATTGGCTTCAACATACTTCTTTCTACAACAACTTAGCAACCAACCTATAATTGCCCATCTAGGTACACTATCAGAGTGAATAATTTCGTTCGATGGATGATGAGCACAGCATATGAACCGAATCATGTCAACTATAAGAGTCTCCCTCTCCGGCTCAAACAGGAACTTTTTGGCAAACCACATTTGGTAACGCTTCAGATGGCTAAATTTGACATGAACAAGTAAGAACCTCAATTGCAGCTCCATTTCTGGGGTGACTCGAAGCAAGAAGTACCTACTTGAGGTCCTAGTAGAGTACAGTTGTGCAACATCTGAAAACCCCTCAGTTCTAAATGTAGTTGCATCCAGAACTAAATCCTTCCATATACAGCGAAACTCTGGGACATGAACCAAGTCCTGAAGCAGCCTAACTAGGTCTCTCCCAATCTTCATACTCAAATGAAACTGCCCCCTCAACATCTTCACACAGAACTCAATCTCTAATTTCTTCAACAAGTCCACTCGCACATTGCCTGATACTCTACAATGATCGGCCAACAATCGAAGATACACATACAACGCACTTGTCAACACAGAGGGCTCTTCTTCCAGTAAAGATGTAAAGTTTGCCAAGAAGAGATTAATCAGCTCAAAACACAACCACAAACCCCTATCAGTATAATCACAGCCGACAGTGTGCCTCAACAAACCCACCAGCAAACCATCAAAACCAACCCCGGAAACACCAACGATTTCGTGAACAACCCAAATCAACTGCTGCTTCACAGAATCAACTAGCTTGTTGTACAGCTCAAGCACAACTCTAAGAGCCAAACTAACAAAAAGTGCATACCCATCGGAGACAATGCCATGAAGATGCTTAATATGAATCTTGGCAAACTGTGGTACAGTAAGTACCCCGTACAGAAGAGCATGATTGAGTTCGGTATACTCCTGCGGGGTTGGGATTGCAATAGAAAATGGGGGTCTTAATCTGGGTTCAAGTTCCATGAAAGCTTGCCTTAATGAAAACTCAAACTCGTTTCCCGCTTCATGAGTACCAATATTCAGCAGCTTTGATTCCATATCCTTCTCGATTTTGAGAATAAAACAGAGACAAGAGTTAACTCACCTGATTAAGATAACCTAAATCGTCACTTCTCCCGCTCCAAAATGCCACTTCCATGCAATTCGGGAACTGCTTTTCCAGCTGTTGCCGCAACCGAGAGAGAGATAGGGAGGCTGGCGCACATCTGTGTTGAACACGGTGGCGCTCGCCTTCTCTTTGATCGACTGTAAATCGCACCTGCAGTTTTCTTTCAGTTCAACGATTTCTAGGTTAGTACGAAGGAAAACTTTAATTAATAACGATGGGAAGAAGAAATTTTGATCTGAAAAGTATCCTAAATGTCCTTTCAATTTTGTTTCTTCAAAACGTGCAGGATTAAGGAGGTTATGGGCCAGAGATCAAGCCCAAATATTTAATTGAAACTCGTTTTTCTATTTGGCCCACAGAAAACACGTTGCAACCTTATTTCCCAGCTCACTTCACTTTAATCCAAAGACCTCCAACTATGACTAAAACGCAGACATTTAATTAAACACAAAGGCGGAGTTGCTTTAATGTTTTTTTTTTTTCGATCAAAGCTATCCTTTGTGGAACTTTGGATCAAGAAGAGATGAAGAACAGTTAACCAAATATGCAGAACAGAAAATTGCAGAATTAAAAACACACAACCAAATTTTTACGTAGTTATCCAGTGTTGAGAGAAATCGTTTCTCAACACTGACTAATTCACGGTTCGAGTATCACTGTTTGTGATCTCGAACATTTCACTATAAGGATATGTCTTGAAACTCTTCGATTTACAAATGTACAACCCGGTATTTCCCAATACCATCACCTCGATTAACTCCCAGTCAATCGAAACCCGTGTATCCCAACACGTAACCCAAGCAATCTAACCGATGCTTGAACCAAGCAACTCCCCGTATGCTTGAACCCTTTCCTATCAAAACACTCTTAGCAAATAACGCTCTCTAGTATTTTGATCTCCCGAAAAGTTTTTTTGCCTAATGGCCCAGCAGCCCCTTTTATAGTGTTAAAGAATATGATTGTTGCTCTTTGCACATTCTTTCCATGTTGAGCCGATCCCAAATCTTCCCCATAAATGGTAAGCTTCTTCTTGCGTCCCAATCTTCTTACCTCGCTTATCTTTTCAAATTCTTTCTTTCATTGACTTGTGTTGATTGGAATCTATCGGGAAGCTTCTCCTTCTAGTTTATTTGCTTTCCTTAATCACCAAGAAGATATGCACCCGGCAAGCCCTGCATAAAAGGTAAGTTTCTCTTCCATACACAACATAAGACCTTGTTGCTAATAACACGTTTCTCCCAACAATCTGATCACCGCCGGGCAGAGGGGGTGAGTAATGGTGGTGATAGCGCCGGAGGTGGAGATGGGGAGGACGGCAGAGGGTGATAGAGATGGAAATACGGGGAAACTACAAAGACGACATTATTTCTCTGGTGAAAAGAGGTGGAAGACAGGGAAACGGTAGAAACTGGAAGGAGACCGAACGAGCAAGAGCCTGCGAGAAATTAACAACCCAAATAAACAACAAAAAACAAAAGACAATTGTTGTGGTTGGGGAAATCTAGAAATCAAAAGCAACCGCCGAGATGCAGAAACATTTCTTCCCCGCATAAGTTATTCTGCTAACTGCTAAATCCGTTAGCAGATACTAATAGGGTCAAATTTGATGCCACGTCCGGCCAGGTAAGATGCAATGGAGGAGAGAGGCAGGCTCTGGTGGCTCACTTAAGTGAGCCAGTGATGGGCTTGTGGGTATAAGCCGGCCCATCTTGCGGCTTGCAGGATGTGTCGAAGAAGCAGTTTTGTGGGTTCGCTTCAGTTTGGGCGGGATTTTAGAGAGGAATGGAGAGAGGACAAAAATCGTGGCTCGCTTATCCATGTAATATTTATATATGTTTGTTTGTGGGGATATTTATTTGTTTTTACCCGATATTAATTTGTGTTGTGTTGATATTATTTTGTATCATTGTTGAAATAAACTAGTATTCTTTCTTCGCAAACCAATATCCATCATTCAACTAATGTTTACCAAACCCCAATATAACCCAACCACCCGAAACTGATTATACAAATTTAGAGTTTAGGTTTTAGGGTTCGGGTTTACGATTTAGAGTTTAAGGTTTGGGTTTACGGTTTAGTCTGGGCAATCGACAAACAAATTTTTGCATGAACTGATTTTATATGCGATGGATATTGTGTCTTCCATCAAAACTAAACACGCTATCAAGTCCTAACACATAAGGCTTGCAACCTTAGTTAGGGATGCCCGTCGAGGGCCCATGGGCCGAAGGGCCATGAAATAATAATAGCTTTTATGGTTCAGATTTTAATGATTAGGGTTTTAGTATTAGGGTTTGGTTTTTTTAGGGTTAGGGTTTAGGGTTTATTAGTCTTGTGGTCGTTTGCAATAAATGGATATTAGTTTATGTGATTCGGATATTAGCTTTGGGTTGAATTAATATTAGTTCATGTTTTTTATATTTTTGTGGGACGTTTGGATAAGTCTAATGGGGCACTTTTGGTAACTATTCCGATGTGATCCTTTGTTTATTTAAGAATATGAAATAATAATAGTTTTTTAGGGTTAATGGTTTAGTTATTTGTCTTGTGGTCGTTTGCAATGAATGGATATTAGTTTATGTGGTTCGGATATTAGCTTTGGGTTGAATTGATATTATTTCATGCTTTTGGATATTTGTCTGGGACGTTTGGATATTCTAACGGGCACTTTTGGTAACTATTTCGATGTGATCCTTTGTTTATTTAAGCATCTAGCACTTTTGGTAACTATTCATATTAGTCTACAACTATCATATATTAGTCATTATGTGGTGGATATTACTCTATCATAGCGATAATATCCATTTTGAGATCACATGATATTTTTCTGGGTAGTGTGGATATTCGTTTTAGGGTTTAGGGTTCATTAGTTCATGTTTTTTGATATTTTTTTGGGACGTTTAGATATTCTAATGGGGCACTTTTGATAACTATTTCGATGTGATCCTTTGTTTATTTAAGTATCTAGCACGTTTGGTAACTATTCGGATTAGTGTACAACAATAAGATGTTAGTCTGTGTGTGATGGATATTAGTCTATTATATATGGATAATCTTAATTTTGGGATAACATGATATTTTTCTAAGACGGTGGGATACTAGACTGGGTGGTGTGGATATTCTTCTGGGTAGTGTGGATATTCAATTTAGTTTTAGGGTTTAGGGTTCATTAGTTCATATTTTCGGATATTTTTCTGGGACATTTGGATATTCTAATGGGGCACTTTTGGTAACTATTCCGATATGATCCTTTGTTTATTTAAGCATCTAACACTTTTGGTAACTATTCGAATTAGTGTACAACAATAAGATATTAGTCAGTGTGTGATCGATACTAGTCTGTTGGATTATAGTGTGGATACTTTTTTGGAGCCATCCGATACTATTGTTACGGTTTAGTGTTATGCTCACAAAAAAGGGTTTGGTGTTTGAGTAGATTCGGAGTAGTGATTAGGGTTTTAGTGTTAGAGTTTAGGATTTCTTTTTTAGGGTTAAGGTTTAGTTTTTAGGTTTAGGTGGTCGTCTTGTGGTCGGATATTAAACTGCCTGGTGTTCGTATTTGTTTTGCAATGAATGGATATTAGAAGGGTGTCTATGTGGACGTGTATGACAAGGTTTGTGGCTTTTACATGGATTGGTTTGTGGCGATGTTTCTTGATGTCCTTGTTGAGTTGTTTTTTATTTTCAATTCAGAGTCGGATGATGACGATAACACCAATGAAACTGTATCCATGTTGTGGGGGAGTCGTATCCTTATTTATCTACTTACTAGTATCATAGGTGAAATGAACTATTATTCTGTGTTCAGTATCCATCATTCACCAACCCAGTATCCATGTATTTATTAAACTATGCGGATATTAGTTTAGGACGATCGAATATTTGGTTGTGTTATATCCAAACTCACTTAAGTAACATTGGACGTTACAGAACTAATATGAGAGCATATCCAGACAGCGCAGATTAATATCCATATATTCCATAACTAATATCCAGACCTAACATTATAATATTCCAAAATAAAAAACTCAAATCCATAATAAAAAAGAGTTGTTTTACTGACAAACCGCGATAAAACTAGTATTCAATGCCAATACAACTTGGCAATCCTAGAATCTCAAATCCGAAAAAGCACAACCACATAAGAAATGAGAAAACAATAATTTTGAGCCAATGATGTGCCTCCACCTCTACTTCTCATGGAGGAGCTGGAATCGAACAGCTTTTGGATCTTGTCATCTTGCAAAATTCCTGAAATACATAAAAAGAAATCTTTAGGCATATGCACAGTCCAGACTAATATCCATATAGGACATACAAATATTCATGCATCATGGGCATGCTAAATATCGACATCCAACAAACTGGTATCCCAATCATGTTAAATAATATCTCAGGTTAAATAATATCCCAACCATATTAACGAGCAAAACTCAAAACCCCCAAAACAATATCCACATTCAACAAAATGGTATCCCAGGCATGCTAGATAATATCCCTGATCGACAAACTACCTTATTAACGAGCAGAACTCAGAACCCCCCAAACAATATCCACATTCAACAAACTGGTATCCCAAGCATGCTAAATAATATCACAGGTCAACAAACTACTATATTAACGAGCAAAACTCAGAACCCCCCAAACAATATCCACATTCAATGAACTGATATCCCAAGCATGCTAAATAATATCCCAAGTCAACAAACTAACATAATAACGAGTAAAACTCAGAACCCCCCAAATTGAAAGAATCCCAGATCCCCCAAATCGAATCCCAAGGCTTTGAAGGCGAATCTCAAATCCCCCGACAAGGATCCCAGATCTCTAACAACAATCTCAAATCCAAAAAATGAAGCAAAAAAAAAAAAAACTCAGGTCCAGTTGAATCCATGAAACCCTAAATCAAATAACAAGAATTCAGAATCTCCCAAATCGAATCCCAGATCCCAGCCATAGAAAATCGCAGATCCCCCAAATCGAAAGAAATCCAAATCCCCCAAATCAAAAGAAACCCAGATCCCCCAAATCGAATCCCAAGGCACATAAAGCGAATCTCAAATCCTCCGACAAGAATCCCAGATCCCCAACAACGAATCTCAGATCCAAAAAATGAAGGGAAAAAAACTCAGATCTAGTCGAATCCATGAAACCCTAAATTAATTATACAGAATCCTGAATCTCCCAAATCGAATCCCAGATCCCAGCCATAGAAATCCAGATCCCCCAAATCGAAACCCAAGGCACAGAAAGCGAATCTCGAATCCCCCGATAAGAATCCAAGATCCCCAACAATAAATCTCAGATCTAAAAAACGAAGCAAAAAAAAAAAAACTTAGATCCAATCGAATCTATGAAACCCTAAATAAAATATATGTAATCCAACATTCATATCCATGAATCAAGGAGAGAGAAGGGTAAAACACCTACCTCAAAGATCTGCCTACACCGTCGCATTGGTGCACTCAATGAATCAAGAGAAAGGAAGATGCTTGCCTCAAAAACTTTCTTTCTTCTCTTTGCAGCCGGTGTAGTCGTCTTCCTCGCGCTACCGTCGTCGATGTCTTCCTTCTTGCTCAGCCGACTTCGTCTTCCTTCAAGCACCACTACCGTCGTTGCCAAGCATCGCCGTCTTCTCCTTGCGTTGTCGTCTTCTTCCTGCCCGTAGCCCTCGTCGCAGGCGTCGTGTTTCTCACACCCATTGTTGCCAAGAGGTATTTTGAATTATTTGGGAGAGAGAGAGAGAAAGAGAGAGAGGAAGAAGAAGAATAAGAAGAAGAAGAGAAGAGAGAAAAAGAAGTCGACAGTTTTGGAGAGTGGGAGAGAAAGGAAAATGAAATGATGGAGAGAGAAAAGAAAATTAAACATAAATGAAAAAGTGGGGTTTTTTGAATTGTGGGACCCATTTTTGTTTTAATTGTAGGAAGAGGCTTGGTTCAGCCGAGCCACAAGCTGCTCTCTTCCCCCTCCACCATCCGATCGCGGTTTGCCTACGTGGCCTAAAATCCAGCCGTGTTAGTATATACTAACTACTTATAGAGTTAGCAGAATAACTCTATTATTTCTTCCCCATCCACTTAGTCTGACTTAGCCAAAAACCTCCAAAGTTAAAGATCCACCTTTCCCATCGTCATATCCACCTGTCCTTTTGACGTTGTGCAGTCGTCGATGTTGGTTTGCGACGGATGGAGCGGGTGGAGGAGGAAGGGAGAGGAGGGCCGGGATTGGGTGTTGGGATCCTCCTTTGGGGAGGAATTCTCAATTTCTTACTTGGAGATGAAACCCTAGCTTCTCCTCTTCTTTGGTTCGTCACTTTCTCACACTAAAAATTCGAAGAAGAAGAAGTTTCTCACACCAGGTCACTCTCCTTCTTCTTCCTTTCAGTTGGCCTTTTAAGTTGATATCGCGCCCAGTTCACGGCCTGAGTTCACGGCCGTGAACATCAAAACGCGTCCGTGAACACAGTTTCTGGACCAAAACGCACTGCTTCGCATCATGGGGTTCACAGTTTGTGGCTTCTGTTGACGTTCTTAGCGACCGTGAACAGCCTTGGCGCCAGTAACCTCAAAACCCTCTATGGACGCTCCTTGGTTTACGGATTGTGGTTCCATTTCACGGTCAAGGAGACCGTGAAATCCAATGGCAGACCGTGAACACATGTTGTCTCCTCTTCTTTACCCGGTCCTTTTCTTCCAACTTTCGACTCAAGGGTTGGTTTCACCTGTTAGGATCTGAAACACACTGAAACACAAGAAACCTAGCGTAAAACCACCCCTTTTGGAGCTCAATTGCAACAAACGTCAAAGAGAAACATGAATAAAAAGTGTACAATTAGGCCCGAATCAGAAAACGCCATGGTAAATTATAGGCTAGTTTTAAGATGACAACTAGTCTACCACAGAGGATGGAACATCAATACAAGTAGTCTAGATATATTTGAACATATGAAATTTTCGATTCAAAAACTAGTTACTTTCCCGTTTGACCACTACTTCATCAACTTGTTTTTGTTTATAAGAGTGATATTTTTTTAATTTTTAATTAGATGCTACTTAATATATTACAATTTGACACTCCTTCATTGAGTTCTTAACACTTACATTACGTTCAACTCATAGTCTTTTGTTAAGGAAAGATTTTTCCAACATTTAGAATAGACAAATACCAATTTATTTTATATATATCATGATAATTACATACAATGACAACCCCTCTATACTCTATAGCAAGAATAATTTGGGTACTGATTGTTTTGTATTAATTCAATTTTGTGAATTAAAAATTCAATTTAATTGCATTAATTTTTTAAAAGTTTAAACATTACATTAATTATATTTCTCTATCCGTACCTCTCACTTTTACTTTTTCACTAGCTTTCTTTGCAATCCATCATCAGAATTTTTCCCACCATATTCCTCCGGCCAGACTCCCTTCGACCACATAACAAAAAGTACCGCTACATTGAAAAATGTACCACTATACTAAAAGATTGCTAGTAGATTGATAAAATTACAACTAGATCATAAAGCAATATCAATACACCCACAATATCAGTTCAACTACACCTATAATAATTACCATTACATTATCACTATACTGATAACCAATACCACTATACCGAGATTAATAACAGTACTTTACCTTTATACTGATATCAATAGCACTACACTGATAACAATATCACTACATTATCACTACTAACATTATCACTATATTATAAAACTCAAGCATTGCCACAACTAAATAAAAACACTTCATCCCTCATATTAGAAGCTAAAAATTCCAATTGACGAGGGCCTTCACCTAAGACGCATTTGCATCTCTCTTTCCAAATGAAGGAGATACACCAGCAGTAGGGGTGGGAATCGGTCGGTAAACGGTAAATTGTTTACCGAATTTACCGGTTTCGGTATACCGACGCTGGCAAAACTGTTTACCGTTTACCGATACCGATTTGTAACCGGTTTACCGATTACCGAATTACCGGTAAACGGTTACAAACCGATTTACCGAATTACCGCAAGGGGCGACGTGGGGCAGTTTTTCGGTTCGGTTTACCGAAACCGAATTTTTGTTAGTGGGGAAGATGTTGTAATATTTTGATTTTTATGAGTTTTTTTCTTCATTTTTGTAATTAATAATTTATAACATTTTTTAGGCCTATACTTACTTACATTCATGTATCATTTGTAGCATTTGTAACTCTTATTTATAATATTTTTCTTCATGATGTATGTAATTTTTGTGAATAATGAAGTATATGTTATATGTTAATGCCATAACATATAAATTAGGGTATAGGAATTGGGGGCCAAATAAAACGACGTCGTTTTGGGGTTCAGTATCGGTTTACCGATTTACCGTCGGTATTTACCGATACCGGATTCGGTAAACCGACACACCTCATCCCCGCTCGGTCGCCGATACCGTCGGTAAACAATTCGGTAAAACGGTAAACCGTTTACCGGCATACCGAATCCCACCCCTACCAGCACCAGATAGAGCTCTTCACTAATCCCCTGCTGTCACCACGCTGGGCATTGCAACTCATAAGATTAAGCATGATATCCATGAGCCAGGTAACCAGACTGCTGCTCTAAGCTGCACAGATAAAAGCAATGGTGAATGCACATTCACATAATAAATGTTGCATTGATTCACTCGCCCCCTAGCATAGAACATAACGATCATCAGTGAGTATACCCCAAGCCTTCAACTTGTCTATAGTGGAGATTCTGTAGCCAAGTCAAAAATCAACATCGAGGTAGACCTGGCAAATTACAACCGACCCGTTAACCCTACCCGAAATCGCCCAAAAACTAGAAATTTTTGTAACCTGAAATTCGAATGATCCGAACCCGATAACCCATGATTTTTTGGGTCGGGTTGGGTTGGTTAGCGGATCGACTCGTTAGACCCGTTCTATTTAATATTTTACTCCCAAAATATGATAAAATAACTCATAAATTGGTGAGATGTTTAAAAAAATCACAAGGATTTCAATAACATGTTTGGAGTTTAAGGATAATCAAATATCATGTGTTTTTTGTAGTAGTATTACTCTTGTGATTATTTTTTGATGATTTGCGCAATTTATATTTCATTAGCATGGGAGGATTTGAGAATATGTTAATTGACATGTGTTAGGTAAACTATTGTCATGCATATTTGAATATATGTGTTCTTTAAGAAAATATGAAACATGTTTGATATTGTTTATGAGAATGCTCATAACCAGAAATGACCTGTAACCCGACCCGAAACCGAATAGGTTGGGTCAATATTTGACCCGAAATAAGCCAACCAAACATCACCCGACCCGTAACCGAAGTTCCCAACCCGAACTTACCCAACCCGACCCGATTGCCAGGTCTAATCGAGGGAGAGTAAGGAGAGTAAATTTGCCCAAAGGATCTTCCACCAACTAATTGTAGGCTTCTTAAGCCTGATATCATCCCATACAATAGAAATAGAAAAACATATCAGTGTACTCCCTTTCCATGTAACAATCCCTTCCCTATCCACATCCAACATATACCTCAACCAAGGTCTGATCTTCAACATTTGTCTCCAGATCCATGACCCAGCCGCAATAACCTTGACATCCCAAATAAAGGCCCCCTCAGGCTATAACGATAGATCCAGGCCACCCAGAAACTTCCCCCACGTATGAGTAGAAGCCAAATTTATCTTGAAACGCATGCCACATTCCAGAAAATCAAGTCTTTCAATCCCAACTCACCTCTTTTTTTTTTTGGCAAGGCAAGGTATCCCTCTGATATAATTTGAGAATACAAAATGTTGTTGTTTCAAAATGTCTCTGGTAACTTATTTCAAAGTGAAATTAAAAAAAGAAAATAGAAGCGAAAAATAATAGAGCAATCTTGTATCAAACTACTTGTCTTTTTGTAGTTTGATCGCCTAGTTTTTGGAATGCTCCAAATTCCATGCCACTTTTGCTCTACCCGACCCATCTTCTAACGAGAGGAAATCAAAACAGATCTTATGAATAGCTTTAATGATCTTCATTAATCATTTTCTGTGAGTTGACCATTTGATTTTTTGAAGAATAAATTTTTTTTGAACATATGGATCAAGAAAGATCTTCTTGAAATGGATCATTAAAATAGTAAATTCATTTTCAATAGTTATAGTCACAAAACTTGAAAAATTGTAATGTATATATTTTTCTAGTCAACAATAACCCAATGCTAACAAATCTAGCCCTTTAACCTATGAAAATTTTGACCTATGCCACATATTTTGTTTTCCAATGATTTGATTTGATTTAGGACTTGAAACTTGGAACCCAAACTTAGCAAGATGGAGTAAAAATCTTTCTTAAAAAAGGTACTCCAAAATTAACACCTAGGGCAAGATGGGAACTAGAAATCCAAAGAGTAAAAGATAAAAAGGAAAAAGAAAAAGAAAAGGAAAAAGGAAAATCTCTAAAATATCAGCAGCGACAAAGTAAATCAGGGAACAGTGAAATCGGAAGCAGAGGCATAGTGAAAAAGGAAAAGAGAGAAAACTGTGGGAAGGAAAATATAAAGAACTTTTAGTTAAATTTTCATTGGTCGACTCTACCTGTTAAGACGGTGGTCCTCGCCACGTTATTATCCTATTCTTTACCTCCATGAGGACTGCTTGCGGATTTCTCGCCCCTCTCATTCGACGGTCCATGTTGCCGAACCGCCTCTGCATCTGACGACCCAAATATCTTCTCTAAACTCTTCCAATTTCCCCTTGGTTTAGTTTTTTTGTTTTAATTTTTTTCTCTGTATTTTTTGCTTGTCGAATATAAGCAAAAGTCAAATTAATTTAGTAAATTTTTTGTTTAGAAAATGTTTAACATATTCCTCTATGAGATTCTCAAAGCAAAAGTAACCATAGCGACCAATCTTTTTGCTATTCATTTTAGATAGGAAATTCTAAAATTTTCATATTAGTCAATAGTCATTACTCATTTTTCAGTCGAATTCACCATAAAAATTAGAGTACTAAAATGTTTGTTAGAGAAATCGTAAATTAACAATCTTCCAAAATATCTTAATCAACAAGAGTTTGCATATTAATTACCGGGAAAAAACACAAGAGTGTGCATATCAACCTTAGTTAAATTCTTAAGATACCTTAAGGAATTATAGTTGGAATAAATAATGATTACCAAATATGAAAATTAGTGTCACTAATATTCTAAACTATGATACTAGTACTACATGATAACTTAAGTATTGAACATAGTATATAACTAACGCTACATTGCAACCAATCAAAACATGAAACAACGTAAACTGGTTAGGAAAATGTTAGCCAATTTGAAAAGTAAAAAATATGAAATTTAAGAATTTAGAGAGAAATTCTAGTCTAAATGTGTCATTTACCAAAGTGTCAAAGCTTAATTTTTATTTTTTTCCAAGCAAAAAATCATTAATAGTCTCCTTCCAAATAAAGCCCGGTTTAAAGAAAGCTAACAACAAATAGTAAAAGCTTTTGAGAAAGGGAGAGAGCTCGAGTTAAGGAGTTTGTTTGTTTTTAACCATGGTTAGTTTGTGACACCGACCCTCCTCACCTCCACAAACCCACACACCGAGTTAAAATAAAGAGAGAAGAGAAAGCAAGAAGAAGAAGAACGTTCTGAGAAAGCAGGCCAAAGGGAGCAAACTAATTCTCATAGCTTTGCTAGAGGGAGAGAGAGGAAGAAGAAGAAGAACCACCGAATTGAAATTGAATTAAAAAAAAAGCAACAGCCTTTCTCTTTTTTCCCGGGTTCTGGTGTGTTGTTGCTCGTCCTTCTTCTTTTCTGGGTTCTGGGTTTTCTCTTTTTTTGCTTCAACTGGGTTGAACTCTTCTCCGACTCGGCCGATTGCATTGCTCTCTTTCCGAGTGACTCTCTGGGCGACTCGTTCTCCTGGTGAAAGCACAGCAGTGGGTAGCTCTGATTCTTTCATCTCCGTGTGGGTTCAGCCGGATCTGGAAATCTGGTGAGTGCTGAGTTTCCTTCCCTTTCTAATTTGTAATGCTTGTTCTCTTCCTTTCACCTGTCATTTTCCTACTCTGGGTATCAGATTCTTGAATTCTTTCCCGTTCTCTCTGTTTTTATTGTAATGGTTGGGGGTTCGTTCATTATTCTTTCGCGGGTGAGCTCAGATTTAGTGAGGATTGGGTTCTTGCTTTCTTTTCTTCTCCCCCAATTCATTTACTTAGGATAAACATTAAAAGTCTAATTAATTTGGAGGGTGGGATTCATTGAAGCTCAGCTGGGAACGTTATGGATTATTAGATGGGGGTTTTACCGAGCGGAATGTTTTATAATCCTTTCTTTTAATTCAGTGGCTAATGATGCATTAATATCTGCTTCAAGATAAATCCAGCCTCGGACAAATTTATTTCCTTCTTCTTGTAAACAAGTGGGCGGGGGGAAGGATCCTTCCTTCTTTTTTCTTGCTGTGTTTGGAAGAAAGGAATGTGCAGTGGGGTACGGTACAGCATCATATTAGAATCATTTGGCCAAGTGGGATCTATTGATTTTCCGCTGTAACTTGTGCTTCTATCAAACTCTCCCGTTGGTGTTTCCTTTGATCCTTCATTACACTTTAGTGAAGTGTTCGAGTAAAATCTCTTACCATTTCTCATTTGTTGTTTCAGATCCTTGGTTCTGGTTGATCTGTTGATTCAGCGAAAATGGCTTGCTGGTCTTGATCATCACTGTCTCCAACTTTCTGGATCACCGGATCGATTGATGATTGAGAGTTTTCTGCAAGTCCAACCTCGATCGGCTTTGAAGGGCTTGGCGCATCCATTGGAGGGGAGAAAAGTAGCTCTCTTTCCTTTATTGCGGCCTTCGCTTCTTCTGTTTGTTGATGTCTCGTAAGTTGGACAGCAGCCCAGTTCAGACACAGATGGCAGTGGCAGCAGTCTTTAAGAGTCCTCTCAGCAGGGAGTACCATGCCCACAACGCCACCACTACCACTAACAGGATGATGGATGGGAAACACCCTCAGCCTTCTGGGAGGAGGCGAGTCTTTGTGCAAACCGAGACCGGTTGTGTTCTGGGGATGGAGTTGGATCGAAGTGACAATGCCCATACTGTGAAGAGAAGGCTCTCAATTGCCCTCAATGTTTCAACGGAGGAGAGCTCGCTGACTTTTGGTGATATGGTGCTGAAAAATGACCTCAGCGCTGTTCGAAATGATTCGCCTCTCCTCTTGACTCGGAACCATCTGCACCGAAGCTCATCGACTCCGTGCCTCTCTCCAACTGGGAAGGACATTCAGCAGAAGGATAAGAGTGCTCTCATCGAGGTATTAGGACATTCAGATAGCTTTTCCAAGATGAAACATCTGGTTAAGGACAGTGTGAAGGCGATAAAGAATGGGATTGATCCTCTTCCTGTTCATGGTGGCCTGGGAGGTGCATACTACTTCCGGAACACCAGAGGTGAGAGTGTTGCCATTGTGAAGCCAACTGACGAGGAGCCTTTTGCTCCCAACAACCCCAAAGGCTTTGTTGGAAAGGCTTTAGGGCAACCAGGTTTAAAACGTTCGGTTAGGGTTGGAGAGACGGGGATCAGGGAAGTTGCAGCTTACCTTCTTGACCACGACCACTTCGCCTGTGTGCCACCTACTGCTCTGGTGAAGATCACTCACTCAGTCTTCAATGTGAATGATGGGGTCAATGGTGGTGTCAAGGCTCACAACAGCAAGAAACCAGTCATCAGCAAGATTGCTTCTTTCCAACAGTTCATTCAACACGATTTTGATGCAAGTGATCATGGAAGCTCCAGCTTCCCGGTTTCAGCAGTACACCGTATTGGTATATTAGACATTAGGATTTTAAACACTGATAGGCATGGTGGGAATCTCTTGGTGAAGAAGTTTGATGATGGTGTTGGTAGATTTGGGCAAGTGGAGTTGATTCCAATTGATCATGGTCTTTGCTTGCCTGAGACTCTGGAGGATCCATATTTCGAGTGGATTCATTGGCCACAGTCCTCGATTCCTTTCTCGGAGGATGAGATTGAGTACATTGCAAAGCTTGATCCGGTTGAAGATTGCTCGATGTTGAAGAGAGAGCTTCCCATGATCCGAGTGGCATGTTTGAGGGTTTTGCATCTCTGCACCATTTTCCTCAAGGAAGCTGTCAACTTTGGTCTTTGCCTTGCTGAGATTGGTGAGATGATGAGCAGGGAGTTTCGAGCAGGGGAGGAGGAACCGAGTGAGCTCGAGGTTGTGTGCATGGAGGCAAGGAGAGCGATAGTCGAGAGAGAGGTAGTATCTCCTAGAGCTGATGTGGCAGGAGACTCAGAGTTCCAATTCGATATTGACTGTGAGGAAGTTGACCATCACTTTGCTGCAAAGATGACAGCTGACGAGTACATGTCAAGACCGGTATACCAGTTTGGAATTGGTAATGGGATGGGTCGAAGCATGCTTTCGAAGCTGGATGAAAGTATCGAGGAGGAAGAAGAGGAGAGTGGAGGTGAGGAAGGAGAAGGGAAAGAGGAACGTGGGATTCTGCCTTCTGCTCCAATGAAGTTCCCTTCCATTTCCATGCTTTCTGCTTCTCTTAAAGATACCAAGCTGAGTGACAAGAGTCAGAAGTACCCTAAGTTCTCGGGCGATAAGCCGGAGAATGGGTATCTGATGAATTCTTCATCGGGGCATAGGAGTGCAAGCGAGCAGCTTCCTTCGAGTGCGAGCTTTGTGAAGCTTGCTGATATGCCTGATGAAGAGTGGGGGGTGTTCTTGGATAAGGTCCAGGAGCTGCTGTATCCAGCATTCGAGAAGAGGAAATCAGTGACCATAGGGCAGAGGCAGAGGCTTGGGACTTCATGCCAGTTTTGAAGAGTTAAAGAGGAGAGTTTACCAGAGTAAGAAGAATAAGAAAGTTAGGGTTTTATGGTGGGATGAGCAACATCTACTACTGCTACTTACAGTACACTACTACTGTTAGATAGAGTTGAGGGTTTTGTGAGAGTTTTTAATGGGGTTGGAGGGTTTTGGCTTTCCTTCCTTGCCTTCCCTTGCCCTCCTTCTTCCCTTGAAGGAGTGTGCGGGGAAAGTTGTAGTTGGAAGATCTGAGAAAAGAAGGAAAGAGTTAGTAGGGGAAGGAATGGACTTTAACTACTGTAAATATTCTTTGTTGGCATCAGCCAAGCTAAAGCGAGGAGATCAGGGTTAGAATTGGTTGTATTTCTTTCGTTTCTTTCTTGTTTTGGGGGAAGGGCTTTCTTGTTGTTTTTTTGTGGGTTGGTTTCTCCTCACTCCCTTTTATGGATATACTGTTTGATAAATAATTTGTAGAAAAGAATCCTTGAAAGAGAGCAAATCAGAAAAGTGTTCTGTATATACCCTTTTCTATTTCTGTTGATGTGCTGCGGATTTTATTTGGTCTTCGTGACTTGCTTGATTCTGGAGTTGTGCAGTGAGACAGAGTTCTGGCATTGGATGGATGTGTTTAAAATTTTCCTTCTTTTGGGTTGCTGAGAAATGGTACAATGTATTTGACAGTAGAATTGAACAGATGGATCATCGGAATTTGGAACATGACATGGTCGATTGATTTGCACTGGTCGCCCATGCTGTGGCAGAATGGGATGATATCATATACTGATACCACCAGGCGGGGGACATAGCTTGCTAGCACCATGAATGAGCTAAAATTAGCACCAGGGTAACCATACGTTGTAGCAGTTATGAGTGGTTTGATTTTGGATTTTAACCAAAATCAAATCGGTTTTAAGAAAAAATAATCGAATTAATAGGATTATCCATTTTTCTTAATGGTAAAAACCGATAAGCTTCAATGGTCTCGGTTAAAACAATAAATCATTAATAAATCGATGAAAAATCGATAAGCTTCAACGCAGTTAAATGTTGGTTTATTAGTTTTCAGTTTAAACCGTTAAGGCCTTATCGGTTTCCGTTTCGGTTTTGGGGAATTGGCTAATTCGGGTTGCATTTCTAATGATCTACTCGTAGTAGTGGTACAGTCATATCTATAATCATTGTTTTTGCAGTGACGGTCGTTATTTTTCGCATTTGCAGTTGGATAACATTTCCAACGCAATCATAGTTGTAGCCATTGCTTTACCGATTTCAGTCATTTTCTTACTGATGTAGGACTATCACTCCGACCCGAACTTCTACAAATTCATAATTAGTACGATGCTAAATCCTATAAAGTTAGCATAGTGTCCCGTCCTCACCAGTCACCATGTAGTAATACTCTTTTTGCTTTGGAAGTTATTGGGAACAACCTACTTGATGTGGTAGGAAATGTTGACCCACAGATTGAGCAAGCTGTAGAGCTATAAGAAGAGACCGAGAGCAGCCCACAGATGGGTTCAATTCAGCTGTTTGTTTGTTTGGAATGGTATCTGTGGGATGAATGGAAGGGGATATTTTTCATTGTTTTTGGGGGCAGTACTATACTATTGTTGTTATTATCAGTATTGGTTGCAGGCTTTGCTGTTAGGGTTTGAATCTTTCCTTTTGTTTAATGGTAGATTGGTTTTGTCTTTAATTTTAGGAAAAAGGACATGAGTGTTTGAGGGGATTGGTGGAGGTGGAGGAGGGTTATGTTATGCCTATGTTGTTTTTGTTCAAAAAGTTCCAAACCGACTAAACTGTTCAATGGGGTTTGATTACATCTGCATTACCAAAACTTCACATCTTATTTTATGAAATTTGGATTTCTTACCACACTAACTCCCCCCTACTACTAGGGCATCTTCATCCTATGACACACCACATCTATTGATAATTATTCAACCAAGTTCCTCAAGTACGAAAAAGATTTTATAAACTAACATTGTTTGTGTGAATTTAATGATTGAGATCAAATATCCAGAATCGAAACATGTCAATACACACTAACAATTAGCCCCTGTCAACATAAATAATCATCGGATCTCAAAATAACAATAGTAAGTTGAAATATTGCATTAGTAATCACTTATAGTTGCTAGATTTTTTTTTGGATGAGTCCAAGTCCCGAATTGCTCAGAATTGACTCTTTGACATGCCCCCTCGAACAATAGCCAACTCACGGTTTTGAAGTTTGCATAGACTAATCGTGCATTGTGTTTAGATCTACTGTTAAGAGATGAGTCATGAAGATTCGAACACACAACCACCAAGCTCTGATACCATGTCATAAACCAACTAGCTCCAAAAGAATTGTTGGGAAATGTCCATCTATGAATTTTGACCACTTCCTTAAATGTAAATTCAAACGAAAGCGAATTCATGGGCTTAAAAAATTTGCACAAGCCTGCCATACCACGTGCTTTAAGACAATTTTTACTATTGGGGTCGTGAGGACTTGAACACATAACTTTACAATCAAAGTGACTCTGATATCATGTCATAAACCGATTGGTCCCAATAACTCGAGATGCTGGGAGAAGGTTGATAATACATCTTATACCACTTTCTAACATTGCCAAATAAAGATGAGGTTCGTAACATTGATTTGAATTAAAAAAATCTTATGTTTGAATGAGCTTTAGTCGAATTACATTTCCATTAGATTGATATCTAGGTCCTTAGAGTCTCTCAGGTCTTGTATTTGAGTTATCTGAATGACGATGAATCTTGTCTCGCTTAACAGAAGCAAAACCCCAACATTTAGTGATGTATGTATGTACAATATACTATGCAGTCAAGCTTTCTAATCAAGCTTGTGACCGAGTGTAAATAAACTCGTAATCATCAGCATGCTTTTGAGTATATTATTATTGCTTATTTCGCACGGTACCTCAAGAAGAAATGGATGTGTACTATTGAGCACAAGCTTGCTCAATGAAGATTAGATTAGGGTTTAGGTAGTAGCGATGAGAATTGGGGAGCCAGCCCATGCCCATTGAGATCTTGATCTTGACTGATCCCCAATCTACAGATTGAAAAAGTGAATTGTTTTTGACAAACGATAATATCAAGTGAATTGACAAGAAGTTTTGTGTAGACCAAGTTGGTCTAAAGGCTAAAGCAGAGCTGATCATATGATATAATCCAATCATGAAAAATGGCAAGGGCGGGAGCAATTGTCCTCCCTTCATTCCTGCTCAAGATTGTCAAACCAGTTTAAGTTATTCTCCTCCCTTCATATATCTATTAAAAACTTATTTTTCACAAAATAAATCTATCTAAATTTCATGATCCACCCACCATCTCCCTTCCTTCGTTTCGGGGTTCCTGCCTTTCGCACCCAACTTCCTTTCCTTTATGTCAAATGCAATCTATTTAACTGTTTTACTTTGAAAAAGGCACATGGTCCATGGTTAACTTTGGAAAGTCTGTGATGATCAAAAGATTTAGTGTTTGAATCTTCACGACTTGCAATATTTATGAGTTAATTTGAACATATGGTTTAGTGGACTCATCCAAACTTTAAACTCATGACATGAGTGAGTTTCATTCAAAAGGGCTGTAACGAAATTATGTAAGAGTTATTTTGAAATCTCTTTCTAAAATCTTGAAACTATTTAGTTCTTGACAAGATAAAGATTTTGCATCTCCATTCCTAACCGTTTTCAAACATTTGCAGCTCACACATCTACCAAAAATGAATCTAAATTTAAAACAATTAAGTTAAAAACTGTCGAAACCGGGCTGCTCAATTAGTACGATATTGTCCGCTTTGGGCCAAACCCGCACGGTTTTACTCTTGGGTGTCCTCCCCAAAAGGCCTCGTAATAATGAGCTTGGTGGACACTAATATACAAGGGTTCCTTCCCTTGTATTTCCGATGTGGTACTTGGATTGTCCCATAACAATCCTCCCCTCAAGCCAAGGACCACGAACTTCGTGTCCTCACCTTAGCGATTATCTTGATCTGCCAGACACCTTGTATCGATGGGCTTCTCGGTAGAAGGATTTTCCCAGACGCGAAACTCTCTTTGATCCGCCAAACAGACGTGGATCTCTCCACCAGACAAACGCGGACCCCCCTCGATCCGCCAGATGAGCCCAAACGTGGATCTCTCATGGATCCACCAAACCAGACGCAGATCGCAAATCCCGAGGTCACCGAATGAGGATCCACCAAACTGACGCCCACCACCCCGCACCGAACCAGGCTCCGATACCACTGCCTCGGAGACTGCTTAAGTCCGTGCGGCGTCTTGAGGTGCACTCATTCCTCAAGACCAGCCTCTCTGCATACGCATGCCAACTGGTTTCGCCCTACCTTGGGCTCATCAGGGAGACGGCAATAGCCTCCGACCAGTTGTGCCTTCTCTTGCAACGATCCCTTTCATAGCCATATCCTGACTCGGCCAGATGCGATGCACAGGCAGACAACGCCTTATCGCTAATGTCGCCCCCTTTACACTTCTCATGGCAAGACAACCAGATGGCAGCGTTCTTCAGACGATCAACACGGTCACGACATTTCGGGTCGTGACATTCTCCACCACTAATAATGCAGCACGTCCTCGTGCTGGTGAAGAATGCTTCTCTCCGCAGCATGTATTGCAACTCTCTCGAACCAATTGTGGGCATCAGCATACGATACCATCCTCTGACGGACAGGCTCCGGTCGCGTTCTCGCGCTAGCCTGTTGTGCCCCGCGCACATATCGCTTCGCCCCCTCGACATCAACCTTCACTCTTTGCTTCTGCTGCGCTAGTACCTCAGTCGACCTTCACCCTACGCTACTCCCAGCATTTGTACCTCAATCGACCTTCACCCTACGCTCTCGCTAGCGTTAGTTCCTCGGTTGAATGACATTCTCTGCCGCTGCATCTTCAGCCTGTCGAGGTCCCCCACAACGGCGCAACACATGTGAATCTGCGTCCGGACCGCCTGATATGCTCACCTAGGACCGCCTCTCATTCGGGCATAGGGTCGGCCCATACACGACCTATGCCGTACTGAGAGAGGAACTAGGCTCTTCAGCCTAACCAGGCTCTGATACCACTTGTCACGGACATAGACTTCCGAAGTCCGTGCGGCGTCTTGAGGTGCACTCATTCCTCAAGACCAGCCTCTCTGCATACGCATGCCAACTGGTTTCGCCCTGCCTTGGGCTCATCAGGGAGACGGCAATAGCCTCCGACCAGTTGTGCCTTCTCTTGCAACGATCCCTTTCATAGCCATATCCTGACTCGGCCAGATGCGATGCACAGGCAGACAACGCCTTATCGCTAATGTCGCCCCCTTTACCCTTCTCATGGCAAGACAACCAGATGGCAGCGTTCTTCAGACGATCAACACGGTCACGACATTTCGGGTCGTGACATTCTCCACCACTCATAATGCAGTACGTCCTTGTGCTGGTGAAGAATGCTTCTCTCCGCAGCATGTATTGCAACTCTCTCGAACCAATTGTGGGCATTAGCATACGATACCATCCCCTGACGGACAGGCTCCGGTCGCGTTCTCGCGCTAGCCTGTTGTGCCCCGCGCACATATCGCTTCGCCCCCTCGACATCAACCTTCACTCTTTGCTTCTGCTGCGCTAGTACCTCAGTCGACCTTCACCCTACGCTACTCCCAGCGTTTGTACCTCAATCGACCTTCACCCTACGCTCTCGCTAGCGTTAGTTCCTCGGTTGAACGACATTCTCGGCTGCTGCATCTTCAGCCTGTCGAGGTCCCCCACAACGGCGCAACACATGTGAATCTGCGTCCGGACCGCCTGATATGCTCACCTAGGACCGCCTCTCATTCGGGCATAGGGTCGGCCCATACACGACCTATGCCGTACTGAGAGAGGAACTAGGCTCTTCAGCCTAACCAGGCTCTGATACCACTTGTCACGGACATAGACTTCCGAAGTCCGTGCGGCGTCTTGAGGTGCACTCATTCCTCAAGACCAGCCTCTCTGCATACGCATGCCAACTGGTTTCGCCCTGCCTTGGGCTCATCAGGGAGACGGCAATAGCCTCCGACCAGTTGTTCCTTCTCTTGCAACGATCCCTTTCATAGCCATATCCTGACTCGGCCAGATGCGATGCACAGGCAGACAACGCCTTATCGCTAATGTCGCCCCCTTTACCCTTCTCATGGCAAGACAACCAGATGGCAGCGTTCATACAAGGACTTCTTCTGCTTACAAACATAGTCTTCTTTTCCCGGAACCTCGAATCCTTCTGGCTGAGTCATGTAAATTTCTTCCTCCAACTCTCCATGTAGGAAAGCTGTCTTCACGTCTAGCAGCTCGAGCTCCAAGTCATAATGTGACACTATTGCTAGTAGCACTCTGATCACTGGTGAGAAAATCTCATTGTAGTCAACTCCTTCCCTCTGCGAGAAGCCACGTGCAACCACCCGAGCTTTAAATTTCATGCCCTCTTTAGAAGTGATTCCTTCCTTCTTCTTGTAGATCCACTTGTTTGTAACAATCTTCCTTCCCTGTGGTCGTTTGACTAGCTCCCAAGTCTGATTCCTGTCATGGGATTCCATCTCATCTCCCATTGCGGCAAGCCACTGATTAGCTTCGCCACCCGACTCGGCTTCTCTATAGGACTGTGGCTCTCCTGCATCCACTTCTTCAGCAACCTGAAATGAATACGCCACCATGTCCTCGAAGCCATACCTCTGTGGAGGTACTCCTGCAGTCGCTCTCTTCGGTCTACGGGAAGCAATAGACTGTTGAGCTCGTGCACTGGACTATGAAGTTTCTGGCTCTGCAGAGACATCCTCATCAGGTTGATCTTCTCCACCTTGGTGCTCAAACTCACTCTCTTTGAGAGTTTGCAGCTCCACCTGCTTATCAACATTCCTGCTACCTTCAACAACATTAACCTTTAACATGCGGTTAAACATAGACTTCTCATCAAATATCACATTTCTACTGAGTATAACTCGATGCTCAGAAGGTGACCAGACTCGAAATCCCTTAACTCCATCTTCGTAACCCACAAATACACCCTTCTTTGCCCTTGGGTTCAGTTTACCCTCATCCACATGATAATAAACAGGACACCCAAAAACTTTCAGTGAAGAGTAATCAGCAGGCTTACCATACCACACCTCATAAGGAGTCTTCAACTCGATACCTGTGTGAGGTCCACAGTTGATCAGGAAGCACGCCATGTTCACTGCTTCTGCCCAGAATCTTCTCTCTAGTCCAGCATTAGAGAGCATGCAACGTGCTCTCTCCAACAATGTCTGGTTCATCCTTTCTGCAATGCCATTCTGCTGGGTTGTATCTCTCACAGTCCGATGACGGGCAATCCCTTCATCCTTGCAGAATTCGTTGAACTCAAAATTATAGAACTCCAGACCATTGTCCGTTCGCAGCTTCTTGATCTTCTTCTCGGTCTGATTCTCCACCAATGTCTTCCACTGCTTGAACTTCGTGAAAGCCTCACTTTTCTGCTTCATCATGAAAATCCAAGTAAATCTCGAGCAATCATCAATAATAGACAGAAAATACCTGCTGCCTCCAATGGATTCAACTCGTGAAGGACCCCAACAGTCGGAGTGGAGGTAATCTAGTATCCCCTTCGTCCGGTGGATACCCTTCTTGGGAAACTTGCTGCGATGTAGCTTCCCAAACACACAATGCTCGTAGAATTCCAAATTCTGCATCTTGTGCCCGCAAAGAAGATCCCTCTTAGACAGAACTTGCATCCCCCGTTCACTCATATGCCCCAGTCTCATGTGCCATAGAGTGGTCATATCTTCCTGATGAACCTGAGACGATGCAGCTGCGAGGTCAAAGTCTGATATCCAGAAGTTAAAGGGGCTTCTCAGTGCTGAGTTTGAGATGAAGGATTTGGGAGCTGCTCAAAAGATCTTGGGTATGGAGATTTACAGGGACAGGTCGAAGAAGAAGCTTTTCTTATCACAGAAGAGCTACATCCAGAAGATATTGTCGAGGTTTGGCATGTCTTCAGCAAAGCCCTTAAATACTCCTAGTGCTTCAAATGTTCATCTATCCTCAGCTTATGCACCGCAATCAGAGGCTGAGAAGGAGTACATGTCGAGAGTCCCATATGCTAGTGCAGTAGGTAGCTTGATGTACGCTATGGTATGCACTAGACCTGATCTTGCACATGCTGTTAGTGTTGTCAGCAGGTTTATGATACAACCTGGGAAGAAGCATTGGCAGGCTGTGAAGAGGATCTTCCGGTACCTTAAGGGTACATCTGATGTGGGGATTAGCTTCGGAAGTGATACAGAGTGCTTGGTGTCTGGGTATTCTGACTCGGACTATGCTGGAGATGTTGACACGAGGAGATCGATGACCGGTTATGTATTCACTCTTGGGAGTTCTGTAGTGAGCTGGAAGGCAACTTTGCAGTCGGCGGTGACATTGTCTACTACTGAGTCAGAGTATATGGCGTTCACAGAAGCTGCTAAGGAGGAAATATGGTTGAAGGGACTGGTTGGTGATCTTGGTCTACATCATGATCAGGCAGTGGTGTATTGCGACAGTTTGAGTGCAATATGCTTGGCCAAGGATCAAGTCCACCATGAGAGGACTTAGCACATCGATGTGAGGTATCATTTCTTGAGGACAGAGAAGAGGATTAAGGTGAAGAAGGTTGGCACCGCGGATAATCCTGCTGATATGTTCACGAAGCCGGTTCCACATGGCAAGTTCCAACACTGCTTGGACTTGCTGAATGTCTTGAGTGGGTGACTCCGCCCTGCGGGGCATTGATGACGGGAGAGAGATAGAAGGAGCAGAATACATCAGAGATTTCAGAGGAAGAGGATTCAAGTCAAGGTGGAGATTTGTTGATGTGACTTGAATCGGACTATCAGCCGCTACGAGTGGTAATCGAGGTTCTGGGCCTGGTCTGTAACCGTATCCTTTGCCAGATTGGATTAGGTTTAGACCCACATGGAGAAGTACTATAAATACTTCTCATACTCCTCTGTAATCTGTAATCTCCTCGATATAGTGAAACTGACTCTCTCTCGCCCGTGGACGTAGCTAACACACATCGTGTTAGTGAACCACGTAAATCGTGTGTGTTTTTCGTATTCTTGCTTTGTCGATTCCGGCGATTTCCCGATCTGTAGCAGCGCGTTTATAACAAAAACATATCAAAATACCAAGCTCAAATGTCGACAAAAAATGTCTTATAATTTTATGATCTTATCTATAGGCTCCAATAATAATTTTACTAAAAATATCTTAAGAGCCTAAAATCTCATTAAATCTCAATTTAAAACTGTGAAAAATATGTAAAATCTACGATTTTAAGATACAGGCTAACCGAAACAAATAAGACCAATCAAATCGGAGTTTGCTTGGAGACCAGGTCAATGATGCGTCGATGCCTCTGGTTTTCTCCATCTTCAACTGACAAGCTCAACTGTCTCCTTCAAGTGCACCATATGCTAATATTTGGTTTTTTTTTTTTTGAAACATAATATTTGGTTCACTGTTATATATTTATACTAAGAAAGAGAAGCTTATTGCTCCAAAAGAATATGAATGACTGTGTGTATGTAACATATAGCTCAAAGTTGATGTGCAGGCAATGTATAAAGGTTGAGAATATATTTGAAGATAAAGATGTCAAAGCGAATGAGGATGATCAAGTGCTCATTGAAGAAAGGAATGTATCAGCCAATGAGTTACATTTGGACGATAATGGTGATAGAGGAAATATTGTTGGTCTTAAAGTATTCCAGGTGATTATGAGGTTGATGATATTGTTTCCCTAACAACTCGACAAGGATTATATGAAGACAATATCAAGGATTATTATTATTATTATTATTATTATTATTATTATTATTATTATTATTATTATTATTATTATTATGCATTGTCGATACTATCTCGTGTTTTAAATGTAAATTTTTACTAGGGTCCTAAAAATCTTACAATTTCGATTTTACATAAAATTGCGATTTCGAGTGACTGGTCACATGTTCAAATATGTACGATCGTGATATTAACTGTTGACTTACGCATATCGAATCACGAACTTCTAAAAACTTTAAACCTATAAAGTATAAACTGATTTTTCGCTTGAAAAAAAATAGTAAAAAAATCGATTCATTAATATCTCTCTCACCAACTTTGTCGCTTGAACAAACTTATTGACAAACTATTGCGCATTCGTATCCTTTGCCTACCATGATGCTTTGCAGGAATCAAGCAATGACATGTACTCTTGGCTTGTAACTGGTAGGCAAGATTTTTCAGCAACAGCGCTCGTTTGTTCAACCAGACAAAGCATCTCCATCACCATCTCTGACACTGGATTAGTGCCATAAACAAGAGCAGTTTGGACTAATTAGACCACAATTTGTTGATTAAACTAACACTAAAAACGAATAATGAATTGAACAAGAATCATGACCACAACGTTTACTAGCAACAGGATAAAGACAACGAGTTACAAATTATTATATGTTGCCCAAAGTACACATTCAAACGTGGCATCCTAATCTCAAGCCTCCTCCCCTGTTTTTGTTTTCTTGCCCTTTTCTTCAGTTGGAGAATTCGTCCTAGCTAGGGGTCCAGTCGAATATCTTCAAAATTATACATTTTAAAATTGACCCAGTTGCCATTTCCAAATGATGATAACAAAGAGTCAAGCACAAGCTTATATTGATGGATCAACTGCAATAAATAATATACAGAACATAAAGTGAAAGTATTAGCTAGTAGGGTAGCCATAGGAGGAACCTGGTCTGCTTTGTTGGGCTCTCTTAAACATGATTTATCAGACGCACTTCTCAGTTAGTCGAGCAAAATGAGGTAAGAAAAAGGCTTTGAGAAGCTATTCAACCATGGTTGCTCTTGTACGTTATGTCATAAAAATCATGATCTGTTGAGAGATATTGATGTATGAGTTTTGACCATTTCCTTAAACGCTCTTTCAGACGAAAGTCAACTTTTGGGCTTGAAGTTTGCACATGCTCGATAATGCCATGTGATTTAAGACAATAATAATATTGGAAGTAGTGAAGATTTGAACACGTGACCCCACAATCAAGCCGATTATGTTACCATGTCAGCTTGGATGTTGACATATCTCATCAACAATGGGCATTCAGTTAATTAAGCAACCAAATTGGTTTAGGGTATTAAATACGATCCCTCTTTTAGTGTCCGAAAAATCGAATCATTTTAAAACCTAAACCGATTGATTAGATTTGTGTGAATCCAAATTTTGACGATCTAACGTATCAATGTGATCGTGATGAGAGTTGTGCTTTTGGGTCTCTAGACATTCTATGTTGTTGAATGGTCCCGTTTTTGCTTGATTTATAGTGTTCTTTCATTCTTTAGAAGAATACGAAAAAATTATCGAAATTAAGGATACACATTTCTTTTGGAGGATGATGATTCTGCCAATTTTGGTTGTTTACATGGGTTTTGTCAAAAAAAGGGTCATGTGACCATGTGGTGCAAAAGTAGTTTAGAGAGATATATGGGTTAGGTTGGCAAGTAATGATTTGGGATATAATGGAGATTTTGAGTAGTGGAGGGGTTGTAATTAGTGTGATGGAGTTTGGGTAGGGACCTGACTTGGCAGCACGCCCACTGGCCACATGGAGATAATGATGGGTGCCTGCGAGGAAACATCTGTGGTCTACGACTACTAGGGTTGGGGAGGAAGCTAAAGCAAGCCTCCTGTTTAAGTAAGTTGGGGAAAACTGAAAAGTATGGTCTTGTAGAATTAAGGTTGTCAAACCAGTTTATACCGGTGTGCCGGTTTTGTAAGTGGAATGGTCTGACCGTGGTACAATAGTATTCATGCTGGTTGTGTCGGTTTTAATAAAATACACGAGGAAAATGGAAATCCTCAATTCCAAATAAATTAATCATGAAAAAGCAATTAGAAGAATTATTTCACATAAAATAATTTATAGCAAAGAATTGATAACTAATACTAAACAATTAGATGCTTATTAAATGAATTTTATTAATATTTATAATGATTTGTGTAAAATTTAGTATTAGATATATAACATATAAGGTTAATATAGACAACAAAATTGCTTGTAGCCTACTGGTGTGTGAGTTAAACTTAAATGAACATGAGGTACTTGTTCAAATCCTATGGAGGATGTTTATTTTTGGATATAATGTGTGTACCACTAAATTCCGGTTTCTGGTCTAACCGACCGGAATTTCCGGATTTGACCTGGTCTGACCGGTATTGACCACAGTTAAATACCGGCCCCTTTCCAGCCGGTTTGCTGACCGGTACCGGTTGAACCGGCCGGCATGAAACCGGTTTGACAACCATGTGTAGAATAAATGCTTGATGGACTTATGCAAGCAACTCTATCCTAAAGAGACCTTCTTGATATTTTACATGTCATTTGATGTGTTTGTGTGAAGACAAACATGCATGATATATATAGATAAAGAATTTGTCAAGCACTTAAATACTTCACTTCTTTCATTGTATTTGTTACTGTGGAAATGAGATAGTTCAATAAAAATAGAAAAGAAAGGTAAAGCAAGAAAAAGGTCTAACACATTTCACTAATGGTTTACATTTGGTATCATCTATCTAGTCTACAAAATTAGCACTTGGAATTTTCTCTTTTGTGCGCATTAGTAAGAAAGAAGAGCATCTTGCCGAATAATAAACTTGATGAGAAGTGAAGCCCAACCACTTACCAAGATAAAATAAAATAAAATAAAATACAATTAAAGGAATTAAGTTATTCTTGATATGATATTGAAGGCTTTGTCGACAATTTGCTTTACAAAAGACTTTCGCCATGTTTTTAAAAGAATAATAAAAGTTTAAATTATAGACATCTTATTTTGGGATTGCTATTCGTCGTCCTAAAAATCCTTATTCATCGCCCTAATTATATTAAATTTACTATGATGTCCTTATTTTTTTTATCAAACACTTATATTCTTAAACAAAACACATACATAGTTACATACGTCCACCAGCCGCCGGAGCCGGAGGAAACATTTTTGGAAACCCACACCCAACATCTCCATTTGAGGAGTTTACTGTTGAATCGCCGCCGTGCCATCTCATCGCCCGCTGGATGTCCTGGATAATACGGGCGAAGATCAAGGGAAGTTCGAGTAAGTGTTGCAGGAGAGAAACGGTGGGGCCAAGGTGTTTGATCAATGGTCTCGAACTCTCAATGAAGGTAAGTAGGTTGGTGTATCAAAATTCAAAATGGTCTTTTATTTTATTAAAAGGAGCCGGCTTTTGCATTCCTCTGAATTTTGATAGGCGATAGCTTGGGGATTTGGATTTCTTTTCTTTTTGTCCAGTGGGTTGCAGGAACAAGACTTGTTTCACCGCCCGCGACGAAAACGAGTTGGACAGGTTCAATACGACGCAGGTGGAATACAACATGGCGGGGAGCGAATCTGGCAGCAGGACAGCGTGGCGGGAGAAGTTATCGGTTCGGCGGTGGAGAGCAGTTCTGGGGTGGACGACAACTGATTTTGAGAGTCGGGTTTGGGGTTGGAGACGGATTGTTGCTAGGTTTTAGTTTATGTTTGAAGTTAGGGGTATAAGTGTCAATTTAGTGTGGTTTAGGGCGATTTATTTTGAATTTTAGGGCGACAAATAGCGATTCAGCTTATTTTCTATGTTAGAATAACATCAGTTATTCTTATAGGTAAATTGCAAGTTTGGTTACTAAAAGTGCTAAAAAATTCACGTTTGGTCACTAAATTTTTTTATTCCATTTGTGATCATTGAAAGTGGTTAAATATTTCAAGTTTGGTCACTCTTCGTCCACTTCCGTTAATTTTAGCTTATGTGGCAGTCAACGCTCATAGTTGATCGTTAAATGTGTGATGTGGAAATTAAAAAATAAATTTAATATTTAAAAATTCCACCTCATACTTGAAACTATTAAAGAAATAAAACAATTCCTTTTTTAGGAGATTGAAAGTGAAGCCGGTCTCCATCTTCACTTACGCGACTATGAACGGCGCAACTCCTATTCCTCAACTTTCGCGGCAGAGACACTCGCGATGTCTTCGCCAGCCACCTCTGCTCGTGTTGTGGCAGAGAATCGTTGCCGTTTTCATCGAGGCTTTGGATTTGGAAAGAGAGAACCGTTGATCACGGCTGCGATTGCGAGGTCGGAGGTCTACATAATCGTTATCTCGGAAGGCTATTCGTTTTCCCCATGTTGCCTGAACGAGATCCCAGAAAGGAAGGGGCACGCGGTTGTTCGACGATTCACCCTCGGCGGTTGTTTCAGAGAGAGTTTCGATTTCAGCGCCGAAGATCTGTTTGATGATGACGAAATCCAACCTTTGAAGCTCCCGTCGAGGTTGCAAGTGGAAGAGATCAAAAGCCCCCTGTTTCATTCCCGCAGGTCGCCGGCGCTAGTGACGATGACGGCGGTAAAGGGGGTTCTAATCTCGATCGAAGGAGATCCGATTGTGGGTGGCAGCCAATTAATTTCCGACAGAAGAATCCTCTACCAACCCCCGATGAGGATTTCCCGCTAGTAGGTGGCCAGGTAGTTGTCAGGAGGAATGCGAACCACCAACTTCAAGCTTATCGCCGCATCAGAGGATTCAACACTGAGGCACTTCCCAGTTCTTAGAGTCTCAAAGCTGCACTTCCTCTTGAACGAGGATGTGGAGAGAGGAGGTCTTCCGCCGACCAAGTGAGACAGATTCATAGTTTCGTAGGGTTTGGGATTAGAAGAAGATAAATTAATTTTTTAAAGGAATATGATAATGAGGTGGAAAATTTACAAGATTAAATTTTAATTTTTTTTAATAATTTTTGAATTATCACGTCACACATTTAACTGTAAACTGTCAGAGTTGCTACCACATAAGTTAAAGTTAACAGAAGTGAACGGAGAGTGGCCAAACTTGAAATATGTAACACTTTTAATGACCACGAATAGAATAAAATTCTTTTAGTGATCAAACATGAATTTTTAGCACTTTCAGTGACCAAACTTGCAATTTACCCTATTCTTGATATAATATCAAAGGTATTTAAATAACTCAAGTAATTCAAAGTTCAAATTACATAGTTTTTTACAGAGACTTCAATAGATAATAAAAGTGAAGAAACTGGAAAAGTATATAAATGAGAGAATGTCAATTTTCTTGTTGAGAAGACAGCCTACATCTTTATATTAGATTAACACCAATACTTGTTCTGTCTCATTCCCAAGCTACAATCTTCAAAAGATAAAAGCTTTGGTATTATCATGATTCACTTGAGATAATATTGAAAAAGGAAGGAGAGGGTAAACGTTGTTATCACACTACCCTACCATTGTCTTGCGACCAATTGTTTGTACCTCAAAGCAAAAGGAAAATTTCCCACTGTACACATGTTTTTAAAAAAAATTCTCAAAATACACACGTTATGAAAAAAATTCCCAATCTACGCATGTTTGGGCCTTCACCGCGTCTGACCAAGGCGGAAATTGAATCACCGCGTTAAAGAAGAGCGGTGATTGCATCACCGCGTTAGACGAAAACGGAGATATAATATGGATATTTACTCTTTTAGCTATAGCAAAACTAAGTCTAGTAAAATGCATGCGGTCGCTCTAGTTTTTATTTATTTATAATAAGTGTGATATACGTTGACTTTTATAATAATATGTTATTGAAGAGATTCGAACCTGAAATATCTGATTGAAAATTAATGATATTATCACTCAGGTCATTAGTTTTAGTTATTTTTTTAATAGGAACACTAGTTTTAGTTAGGGGTGAACAAAACAACCCGCAAACCGACTCACCCGTCCAAGCCGACCCGACCCACCTATATTTATTGTCAAATTAAAGTTTAAGCTTGGGCGAGGGTTTTCTTTTATACAACCTTCCTCTATTAGGTTGTGTCCGGATTTTGGGTAACGCAACCCGTAGAACCCGACCCAACCCGTATTTAATTATTGTCATAAGTGTTCGTATACAAGTATACAACACGTATTTGTATAGTAAATAAACATATTTGTGAGAAAATTAAGCTATATTATCATATTTTTCTCTTGTGGTTTCTCTAGTCTAATAAATTTTCAACTTAATATTGAGATGTAGATTAAATATAAGCTATGATTCACGTAATCTTTTTTTTTTTTTGTGAGTACAATTTTAGAAGAAGAATATATTATGAAAATGTTACCTTATAACTACTTTAGTTTACTTCGACAAAATATTTATGAAAAAAACTAGAAATATGTTGATAAATTGCATTTCATTAAAATCCAAACAATATTCATGCATATTGAAACTTTTTGACTCCATTTATTTGTTTAAAATCTTAATTAGTTATATAATATTTTCGTAGTGTATAATAGTTGCCTTTTTGTGTTGGGTTGGATAGTTAATTAAAAGTACCTCCAATCCGACCCAACCAAATTATACACAAATCGTGGGGTTTTATTTTTTGGGGGTTGGATTGGATTTAACATTTTCAAAATCATATTATACGAGTCGGGTGATTAAAATGGCCAAACCCGAACCACCCGACCCATGTACACACCTACTTTTAGTTATTATTTGGTTGTTCAAGCAACATGCTCCAATACAAGAGGATTTATATTTATTTATAGATAGTGTTATTTGGGCTTCTGAAGTCGTCTGAAATTTTGGAGGTGCCGGTGGGTCCAATAACATTGGGGGTCCAGAGATTGATCTCGTGGATTACGGGCGGTGCTTCATCTTTGTGGTTTCAAAACGACCGACCTTCATTCACTGTTTAGTGATATTGTTTTTGGCTAAATTGCAAGTTTGAACACTTGAATTACTAGTAAAGTTCACGCTAGCCACTAGAATTACTTTATTCCATCCGTAGTCACTTAAATTAGATTAACAGTTCAAACTATGATTCACGTAATCTTTTTTCTTGTGGGTAAAATTTTAGAAGAAGAATATATTATGAAAATGTTACCTTATAACTACTTTAGTTTACTTCGACAAAATATTTATGAAAAAAACTAAACATATGTTGATAAATTGCATTTCATTAAAATCCAAACAATATTTATGCATATTGAAACTTTTTGACTCCATTTATTTGTTTAAAATCTTAATTAGTTATATAATATTTTCGTAGTGTATAATAGTTTCCTTATTTAAAAGTACCTCCAATCCGACCCAACCAAATTATACACAAATCGTGGGGTTTTAATTTTTTTTTGGGGTTGGATTGGATTTAACATTTTCAAAATCATATTATACAAGTCGGGTGATTATAATGGCCAAACCCGAACCACCCGACCCATGTACACACCTACTTTTAGTTATTATTTGGTTGTTCAAGCAACATGTACCAATAGAAGAGGATTTATGTTTCTTTATAGATAGTGTTATTTGGGCTTCTGAAGTCGACCAAAATTTTGGAGGGGCCGGTGGGTCCAATAACATTGGGCGTCCAGAGATTGATCTCGTGGATTACAGGCGGTGCTTCATCTTTGTGGTTTCAAAACGATCGACCTTCATTCACTGTCTAGTGATATTGTTTTCGGCTAAATTGCAAGTTTGAACACTAGAATTACTTTATTCCATCCACAGTCACTTAAATTAGATTAACAGTTCAAGTTTGGTCACTGGCCATTAGTCTCCGTTAACTTTTGCTGATGTGGCGGTCAACACTAATAGTTGACCGTTAAATGAGTGACGTGGCAGTCAAAAAATTCTAAAAAAAATATTTTTTAAATTTCCACCTCAGTTTATTTCTAAATTAAAATTTATTATAATTACCAAAAATAATATTCCAACAAAGAATATCGACAGAAGTGAGAGTGGTGATTTGGAGGGTGTTCTCTATTCACAACCTCCACAAAACAAGCAAGGTAAATACCATAGAAGGAAGTGTTCCCCTGCCCCACTGTTTTTCTTTTCCTCTGTTTTGTTCACTCTCCTCTGTTTTCCGGCAGAACGAGTGGGTGATTTGCAAGGTGTTCCAGAAGACCTGTAGCGGGAAGAAAACTCACATCTCCGGACTACTCCGATTCACCGAAATGGGTCCTTCCCCTTTGTTACCACCATTGATGGAATTGCCATAAGCTTACAGCGGCAATCAGAAAACCAAGCCAGCAGGGACCGAATCCTCTTCGGCCTACGTGCCCTACTTCTCTAGTTACAAACCGATTGTTACCAATCCGAGACTGGATTTTTCTCGTCATTGGGCTTGATTTTGCTAATACACCAATTAGACCATTCGGTGGGTTAACGCTGCGAAGCCCAAAGCCAACCAAAACTTGAAGATGAAGGTTCGGTTCATCATTTGAATCATTTGGTATTAAATGTTTAAATTGAGTTTTTTTTAATACCAATAACAATTAGCAAATGATTTATTAGCCAATGGAAAATGCATAAATCAACAAGTTCATACAAAAGTTTTAAATGATTCTATCGAATTATTTTCAATGACTACTTATTTAGTTCAATTTTTACAATTATGTTTTTTGCTTTTTTTTACACTACTTCTATCATCGCGAGCTAATGTAAACAATTTGGTAGAAACAAATACCTCATTCATAAATACTCCTCACCATTAAAAAAATTTAAACAAAATACCAATTGAAACAGAAAAAGGAGAACAACATTTCAAGAGGGAACACACAATACATGACCATATGATCAATCTCCCAATTCTATCCCACCCCAAGTACAAAACCAGAGCTAGAATTACATCCACGAAAACTGAAAAGTTCGATTGAGTGATCTTGATATAATCTGCTACATAAATCGAAACACTCTCATTCATTCATACATACATAATCACATCGACCGTGATTCAATAGATATATATAGCTTATTAATAAATTCTTAATTACTTGATGGTATGAATTTAAAAAAGAAAGGATAACATTAGAAGAATTCACATATGTCTCCATGGGCGTTCGGCAAGGGCGACGCATTCCTTGTACCTAAAACAATCAACGAGGTGGTCGATGGTGAGGCCGGCAGCTTGCATGAAAGAGTAGATGATGACCGGACCAACGAATCTGAACCCGCGTTTCAACAGGTCCTTGCTCATCGCCTCCGCCTTTGGAGACCGCAATGGCACGTTTCTCGGCTGCCGGAACTTGTTCACCGTCGGCTTGTGGTTCATGTACCCCCACATGTACCCGCTCAACGACCCGAATTCCCTCACTATCTGCATCAACATGCATGTAAGCAATAATAATGAATCTGATATTGTTTTCTACTTATAAACTTCGATTTTGGAATCTTGATCTAGGCTGGTACCTTGAGAATGCATTTGGCATTGTCCACAATGCATCGAACTCTGCATTCAACTAAGGATAAGGCCTTGTCGGAGATGAATTCCATGATCTGGTTTTCGTCCATTTTGGCCACCACGTTTGGATCAAATCCACCGAATGCTTTCCTATAAATAAATTTTCAAGTATGATCGTGTAGGGTACGTAATAATATATAGAGATTAAATTATTAACTAAATGAGATGGGTTGATTGAATTACCTGATGAGCTCCTTTCTCTTGAGAATTTCCGTCCAGTTGTAGTCCATCAGCATACCACACAAGGAAAGCAGCTCGAACAATTGGCTGTGTACAAATATTCCAGTCAACTTGTCAGGGCTCTCTCTCTATATATATCAGTATTGTATCAGTTTAATTTGATGAATTTAAGGGTAAGAAAGACCGAAATCTATTTCATTATACGGACGATATACGATACTTGTACGTACTCGAAATTTTGAATAATTACGTAACTCGATCTTTTTCATTCGATAAACCCAACATATATTTTATAGCACTAACTAGTCGCTCTACTTTCAAAATATGCAAATTAAATCACTATCTAGCCATATAAGAAAAATACAGCACGGATAGATATAGTTAGGGTTTGTATCAAGCTTGCTTACTTGTCTTCATAAACCGGAACTCCCCAACATTCATCATGAAATGCAACATAAGCTTTGTCTGTACATATTTTGTTACGCCGTCAACAACAACAGAAAAACGAGTCAGATCTTGCAAAAACAGAAAATCAAGTACTGTGACGAATCCAGTAATGGCGAGCCTGAATTAATTTGCATAATTAACACGCGGTGACACACGATATCACAAACTAAATTAAGTACGTCAGTTGCATTAGTTTGTAAACATTGACATAATAAGTGATATATATATATATGCAGAAGTTTGTATGATACAGCCAGTTAGAAAAAAACTAATGATTATATGACTAGATCAAACACTTATTCGTCGCAGATTATACACACTTATAATCAATCTTCTAGTCAAATCGTTCTTATAACAAGAAGTTATCACTTAATTATCAGCCTCCTCTACCTTTTTGGGTAAATACATTATGTTTGCAGCACCATAACATGTATATCTCAACTGCAGGCTAGCCTAACTAAAAGAAGAGCATTATAAGCATCACGGGTTTCTTTCCCTTTGTTACCAAAGTCTAGTTAGATATTTCAGAGCTTCTACACACACTAATCCTTCTAGTCTAGGACCTGCCAATCATGCCTAACCCAATTTGATGAGGATGCTGGACTAGTCCACGAGGATTAACACCGTCGGATTGTACAACCCGCAACCATTAGATGTTTAACAGTTAAGAACAAAGGGACAGATAAACCATTAAGAACAAGAAACAAAGCAAAATTTACGAAAACTTGAAAAAGACTTGGATTGAATCCACCATCAATTTACCACTATTCTTTGTAATCCAATTGCACCTCCTCGGCTCTCCATCACCATCACCGTCTTGGTCATGATCATGATCATGTACACCCACCGGACGAGGAACCGTAGGCGAATTTTGTTCCCTCCTCCTCTGTCGCGGCGGGGCAATGAGGCGGAGGGCTAGTGAAACCTTGTGGTCGAACGGGGACGAAGACGACGAATGGTCCGTCAGAGAAGATTCGTCGTTCGAGTTTTGTGAAAGAGTCAGAGAGAGTGAAGATGAATTGGATGAGAGTGAAGATAAGGATGAGGAAGAGCTTCTGTAGAGCCCGACCGGGTACACTTTTTTCATGTGTTTGTATGAGAAGATGCTTGCAATGGCTGCCTGTTGCTGCTTCTTCTTGTAGTTGTAGCAACACTCCTCCTTTTCATCTTTCCTGTACATGTTGATATATGATGGATATGATCTTTTGATCTAATAAGTTAAGCGTTTTTGTTTTTTATAAATTAGAGGATTGGGG
The DNA here is from genome assembly GCA_964030455.1 of Linum trigynum. Classification (NCBI taxonomy): domain Eukaryota; kingdom Viridiplantae; phylum Streptophyta; class Magnoliopsida; order Malpighiales; family Linaceae; genus Linum; species Linum trigynum. The sequence goes on from OZ034814.1 coordinate 13,353,643, forward strand.
TTTTGGTAAAAATGTTGAAGGGGTTGATGTGGGTTTTTATATAGGAGGGAGGGGTGTGGGGAGGTTGGATTTGATGAACATAAAAAAGATGGTGTTTGGTTTAAAAAATTGATTGAATTTGATAGCGAGTGCAATTCAAAGTTTGGTGAAATGTGAGTGTAGATTTTTTTTTCTTTCTTCCTTCCATACTCTTTCATTGGGTTCCAAGCAACTTGTTGTTCATGAGGGGGAGAAAAAGAAGAGATTTTTTTCAACGTTTTCATGGTGTGTTGAATTTTTTAATGCCTCTCAGCTGAGTTTGATAAAAAAATTTATGACGATGTGTCAACTCTATTCGTATACGGCCAAATTATAATGTCATGCTCTTTCTTATAAATGGTGATGAAATCAAACTTATAATATCCTACGAACAAGGAATTGGTCTAATAATAATTAGAGCACTTCTACTATGCTATAAAGCATATGTGCTTTAATGTACAACTTAAAGTTGTGCCATAACGTAAAATGTATAAGTTTGGTTTGTCCCATAAAGAAATTTATACCCTTATGTTATGGTACAACTTCACAACTTTAAGTTGTACCATCACATAAAGGTACAAGTTCAAGTTGTACCATAAAAGAATTTGTAAAATAGTATAGGTACAAGCTGAAGTTATACCATAACGTTAAAAGTACAACTTGAATTTGTACCATAAATGCAAAAACCTATAGCACCAATGCTATATAGCATTGTAAAATTTCTTTAATAATTATACCACTAACTTTGAAGTTGGAGGTCCCAAATTCGAATCCCTTAATTAGTACCTAATAGCAAAAGGTAACATGATGTCACCCTTATCAAAATAAAAATATATCCTACACACATACTTAATGAAAATCTCGCGTCGTTGTAGTTTAGTGATCAAGGTTCTAAAAAGCACGCGCGCCTAGGCGCAAGTAAAAAGGAAAATGCCTCGCCTTGGTGAAAAGCAGCGGACATGGCGTCACGATCATGTTGTCGCCTCGGTGGCGTACAGTGAGTATTAAGTGGTGCCTCAAAGTGATGTCATTATGTCTTTTTTCTACTTTTTGATATGCTGCTAGGTTATAGATAAATCAAGAGCGTCCTTCCTTTTCATTCCCCCCCCCCCCTCCCAGATTGTTTCGAGGCACAAAGCTAGAGTTAGAGACAACCATCTTTAGAGTAGTTTATACTTTCTTTGTTGCGCTTCTTCGCTCTCAATTCGCTTCACTATTTTCCAGCTTCTTCTTCGTTTGCTCATTTCTCCACTCTATCTTTTATAATTTATCATGTGTTGTTGATCAAGGTTTAGAAATGAGAGGTAGATGCAATGATATTGATTCATAAGCTTGTGATTCTAGGCAAGAGTGAGATATTTTGCTACGTTCACATCTAACGCTTAGGCACACCTAGGCGACGCCTAACATGCATGTTGGGCGCTAGACAGCATTTGCCTTACGCCTAGCGCTTTCTTGAATCTTAAAAAATAATTCGATCGGTGAAAGTTTTTTTGTTTTTTTGTTGTTGTTCTTTCTCCTCTATTTGATATTGTAATTTTCTTTATCTACTCGCCATCCGAAACATTCAAACAAGTTGGTTTCGTGGTGTAGTTGGTTATCACGTCAGTCTAACACACTGAAGGTCTCCGGTTCGAACTTGGGCGAAGCCATTCAATTCTTTGACCAGGAATGAAGAGTTTATACAAACCTTTGTTTTTCATAGAAATGTTAGATGCCAATGATCTATCATTGATTTTTCGATTGTGCATTATACAATGCAAAGCAGTTCCATGCGAGGAATACTTAACAAAATTGTGTTCTTTTTAATTTAAAAGTTCATAGGATTAAATACTAGCTATTTCGATTATGCAATTGTTAAATACTGGTGACAGTCACCAGTGTTTACTAAAACAAGGATACATAAACAAATGTACGTATACAGTTGCAATGGCTTTATCTGAGACCAATATTCTTAACTTGCACTCTTCTTCTGTGTCTATTCTACTTTCCCCCCTTCTTCTCCACCTCCCTTTTTGTTTTCTGACCAGTGACTACTGCTTGAGGGAAACAGGTTGCCTGCAGGGACAGAGATATTTCATCCCACATTAATATTTTTGGATATGGTTTCTCTTTTCCTCTCTCAGCACTAATGAAATGAAAGTGGTTAATTCACAATGGATTTTGTTATCCGATCGATCGACTTCACAACTAAGTTTTTGTGCACGGAGCGAAATTACATGAAAACTAAAAAAGTTGATTATGTGCTTCATTTTTCTGATTCTGAAGAATGCTGCCATTTCCCAGTGCAACAATAAGAGTTTTAGATGAAACAAAATCGGAGGTTTTGAGCACCATTAGAGAACCCGTGACTTTCAGTCGATGACAGATAATACGGCTTCAAGCCATAGTAACAGAAAGACTGTACAATAAGTAGCTTCTGGAAATTTGTGGGCTGTTATAAATCTTTTTCCCCCTTCTTCCCCAGTGATGTGCATTTCTCTCCTTAGATTTCACAATGAGTAATTAATTAAGGTTGCTGCAAAAACAGGGGAAGTTACAAAGTAATGATGCTGTGACAATACTGCTTCAACTAATTCCCTTTACTTATTATTATAACTGTCAATATCTCTTGCTACTCTTAGTTTCACTTTCTAGTTTCTAGTCTATATATGAGAAAGTAGAGCTCATATTATTTGTTTCGCTTAATTTGGAAGTTGGTTGGTAGCTAGCTAGATATTTTGGTCTTGGTTTAGATCTAGTTAATCACGACAAATCCATAGTACAAGCTCCAATCCTACTAATTTGATATCTACACTAATGGTTTAGATAAACTTTTTTCTTGGTATAAAAAATTGTTAATCAGGATTAATAATCTAACTAAAACTAACTGTAAAATCACAATAATAATACGACATTTTCAGCCTTTTTTATGCCATTTTTACATTATCGTTAATAATTTTGTAACTCTTTCTTATTTAAAATATTAAAATTTTGGAATGTTGACCTCCATGTGTCTCTTCCAAGTCAATATTACTAACAAAATTGTTAACTAAATGTTAACATGTGAGTAATTATTAGTAATTCAATAGTTTTGGCTAATAAAAAATATATGAAAAATGTTTAACTGATAAATAGTCATTATCCTTCTTTCTTACTTCTCTTGACGAGTCCTTATGCCACAAGGACTTGATGGCTTACACTATTCTGCAAATTCCAACTGATGGCAAAGACAACGTTGCCCCGGTAAAAAGTGCGGCCTCGGTGACACACTTTTTGATTAGTCCACATGGACTCTGATATGGCATGGTTGGTCTCCCTTCATCTTAAACCAACCCACCTGGCCCACATAAACGGTCCAAACTGTCTCTTCCAAAGTAACAGAGACCATTCTCGTTATTGTGTTTTATCTTTATTTTATTATTAAATTAAAATGAAGTTAAGTTTTGTTTTTCAGCAAAATCAGAAATCAGAAAAAACAGGGGAATTTGGTGAGAAAAAAAAAAGGATCAAACCAGACGAACCAAAAGAGAACGTCCTCGATCGACCAAATGTCTCGATGAACTTCACTACGGTTGATGCAATCTCCGACACAACCTCTCCGATTTACCTCCACTTAATTCCCTTACCGCCTCCGTCCTCCTCGAAATCCCATCTTCCTCTGATTTTTCCCTTAATTGAGCTCCTCGATCCGAATTTCGTTTCTACGTCGATTTTTTCTGTTGTTTTGGCTCTGTTGGATTGATGGGGTCGTATCTCCTAGTGCAAGGTTCTATCTCCTTCTTAAAGCGAACATTTAAGGCATAGGGTTCAGTACACATTTAGGGTCCTTCTTTGTTTCCGGGTTACAGTGGAGTGTTAGCTGTGTGTTTCTATACAGTGGAGCATGTCCTACAAAACACAATTCTATTTGTCAAATCACGACACTCTTTTCTTGACACGGCTGCTCCATTTAAACTCGAGCTCATAGCTCCACCAAGCTGTAACCTATTCACTCAGATCATTTAGACGTTTTACAACTAAACCGGAAGCATAACTATAACGATTATCATTGAGTTGTCTTAGCCAAGCCAATGGGACAAACTAGTAGATCTGCTTGCAAGTAACTTCTCGATTCAACAATATTTCTTGACAACTTCTCATCCTTTCTAGTTCCCAATGTGTACATAGAAGATACTGACATGCTCATTCTGTATTTGTTGCAAATCTGCAAGAGCTTTTTGTCTCGACTGCCACAAACAGAAACACACAGCTATCAAATCCTGCATAACAACAACAACAACAACAACAAACACTTTTTAAGCAATTAAAAACTTACATTTTAATTATTATTACCATGAGTCGCGAGGCAAACCTTCCATTCAGGTAGGTGAAACTTGTTGTCTATTAATTGTAGTTGAAGCAGAAAGTATTTGAGAGCAAAATGTTTTACCACTTGCAACATTCACAAACATTTGAATAGTGCCTTCAAAACAAGCAATGACAACTCAGAGGATAATAAGGAAAAGGATCATTATAGAGAGAATTTAACATCACTACTACATAACAACAAACCAATATTTTTAGTTCAATCACTTGGAGAAGAGCATAGTTCGAATCTAACACCACTTCTACAGTGAATAATAACACGAATTACAAAGGTTGCAAATTGTAATAGAGTACCACTACTCGACATAACATCTAGAACCAGAAATAGGACAACAAAGACTAATCGACATGGAGGAGGATGAGGAGTATCACTGCTGCTCTCAACCAAGCAAGAGACCATGTGTTGCTGTGGCAGCTCGATAGTAACATTCACCTCCATCTTCATACCCTACATTGAACAGTAGTTCTCGTGGCTGCAGATGTAGTACAGCTGAACCCTTCCCCACTGCAACGGTGGTAGCCATTCTTTTTCACCTCTAGCAGTCGTACAGAGTATTGTTGGGCCAGAAATCTACATGCTTTGCAAGACCAACTCATAAAAAGATAAGTGCAACGTGAGTAGATTGATCATCTTTACTTGCAAGTATTGGGTTTGAAATGAATGGTAGAGTTTGCTTACCTTCTAGCTTGAGCAAGGCAATTATACCTGTCTGGAGTCAATTTTCCTGCAACAAAGAGAAGCCTAGAAAGCAGTTAGTTTCACATGATGGTACAACCCGTCTATTGAGTAAGTCATCATGAACAGAAATTGAAATTCATGGAGTGGTCATTCCAATAGTAAAGGTCACAAATTTTTGAGCCAGGGAGATAACTGACACCAATGATGGAACTCTCCTATCGACGCTAATCTATAGTTAAGGAATCATAGTCTGTAGAAAGATAAACTTTAGATTTTGTTTTTCCAGTTTCAGCCTCTTGCCGGGTTTTCGTTGTGTAACTGCTTTACCAGTTGTGTAACTGTGAACCACCTGAAACATTCACAACCATTTGAATAGTGTCTTCAACACAAGCAATGACAACTCATAGGCAAAACACACAGTAAGAACAAACAGCCAGTGACATCAAAATGATTGGATAATGGTGATGTGCATGTATTGAATTAAGAAAAGATATCAAAGAAGACAGTAAGAACAAACACACCAAAGGTGCATAAAAATGCAGCAACCACCCGATAGAGATTGAGTTGTACCCTTCTAACAGGGATACCACAGATGAGACAAGAACATAAAGGCTGAAAACACAGTTGGAAAACTTAAAACATATATCAAGGAATCGAACCTCATACATAACTGCACTCCAAACTACATTCTGAAACAACAATCTGGGATTCATAAGAGGCTAACGCTATCATAGACTCTGCTGCACCTTCTCATCTCAGCTAACAAAGAGTGGATTCATTTTCGTTTCATAATGGTGATGCAATCTTATTAATTTAAACATAAGTTACAAGTGGATACAAGTCTGCAATTATTGCAACAAGTATGAAAAGAATACCACAAAAGCCCCATCTGTTATTTTCTTATCTGGGGAACTATGAACACTAAACAAAGGGAGAATTCACAAAGTGACCAAGCTCTAATCCTACCATGATTTGTAGTCACCACACCTATCAAACGATAGCATTACATAAGCCAAATCATGTCATCCAAAAGCATCAATTTCACTTCAAAACATGTTGTGTTAAGCAAAGTCACAAATAATACAAAAAAGATTATCGTTCTCATGGGTCTTTTGCTTGTCGAAAATGGAAAAAGACAACTTTGTATCAAAACCTGAGTTTCACAAACTTTGAAGTTATTAGGGATTCCCTGGTTTATGATTTTGAAAGAGTTAATTATTTGTTTAGTTGATAAGATAACTACAAATTTTACCTTTAATTTCTTATTATCTTAGCTACAAAAAAGTATAGTTTTGACGATTGAAACACAAAAATACAACACTAGCCAATAAGCCTGCCTAGATTCTCCTACTACAGTTCTGATTTGGGCATTACTTGGCCACCCCAATCTAATTCGTCTAAGAAACCTTGAGGTAGAAACATGAGCCAATTTACATAATCAACCCATCTAAGCCTATTCAACTGGTACCACCATTATCTCGACTAATCCAAACGATCACAGTTACACCAAAGTTGCCAGCAGACCAAAGTTGACATCAAACCAAAATTAGCAACTATATATATTAAACCAAAATTATTGTGGTGACATAATTTTATTACTCAGACTACCTCACCAAATTGTCAAGCAGAATACAGAGGAGGAGCGATTGTTTGCCCAGAACAACTTGCAGCTACTTAGTTTGGTGCATAAATATATAGATTGAGTTATAGTATTGTAATAACGATAGAGATCATTTGAAAACTTTGTACTTGGAGAAGGGGTTTGTGCAGGTTGCAAACCCTAGTACTTAATGCCAATTGTGATTTAACCATAAAAAAGACTGTTGTTTTCGTCAGCGGGGTAGGCTTCGGTTTGGAAAATTCTGGGTTGTGATGGGTCATGGCCCGAAATAAACAAACCACCCATGCCACATAGCTCCACGTGACCCAATCATTTTCAACGTCACCATAGTACTAGCTCCAACTGATACAGAAAGACATTTCTAATTGCACCTTGTAATTATATTGGGCCGAACCTATTAGGATTAGGCTCATCTTCCCCACTCCGTTTGGGCCTCGCCAACTTTAGCTCAACAACACCCATCGCCCAAAACCCGTATCAATATTTAGGCCAATCTATCTACAAGAATATAGATAGTCGGTTACTGTAACTTCCACTTCCATTCAAATTTTCCTGCAACGAGAGTGAAAGTAGGAAGGGTATTCTTGTCTTCACAATGATCTAGTTGTTTCTCATTTATTCTTAAAAAAGAAAGAAATACTGAGATTTGAACTATGGTCATCTTCAACAATGACAAGCATCTTAACCAATTAGACTACATAGATTAGATATATCATTTTAAATAAAAAATATACATGAAGCTAAAATTAAAAAATCACAGAACTTTTCACGGTTAACTAAGGTCACTAAACCTTTCCTCGGTACTAATTAATATTTGATACTTTGATTTTCAAATTTAATTATTTTAATTATATCTTAATACTTAATTGACATTTTATTTATAATATAAATAGATGATAACTTTAAAATGATAGAACAAATATCATTGGTTCAATATTACATATCGAATTTGTATAAGCGATGTTGAACTCTTACATTAGTATTAGTTTATAGAACTACTATGAGGCAATCATATTCATATCTTTCTACAAACTATATGGGGACAGGTTCTTTGCACTTTTTAGCTCGGATAACCATTAAGTTTTAAACATCTTCCTAATTCGATTTGGATCCAACAATCATTAGACGAGGTTGAGTTTAATAGGTTGGTTTATTTGATCTTTTTTTATTTATTAAAATGAATTTGTAGAGCAAGAACATGTCTACATATACACTCTACACAATATGAATGACATTTTTGTCTTCGCCATTATTTATCTTTATCTTGTATAGAAAATAGACAAGTATTGTGATTTCAACTAATGTATCTTCAAACACAAACAAGAGTCATAACGATGATAGTCAATTCGAGTTTGACTCTGCTGGTCAAACCAATTCTACCTAAACATGAGTATCTCAACGGGTGCCGAAGGCCCAGTTGGTTGTCTACTCGGGCTCGGTCAACCCCATGAAAACCCAATCAAATCGGAAAATCTGACCAATTAAACCAACTGATTTGAGCATCGGGCCACTTCAAAACGATGTTGTTTTCAACAATTTGTATACGTAACTACGCTGTCGTATCATCCTTTTACTTATCACAAAACCCTACAACATGGAACATCACAGACCATGTTCGACTATCTCGTCGTCTCTTCTTCTTGCTTTAGATTCAAGAGCCTATAAAGACCCAACCATCTCAAAAGCCATCATAATCCCGCAATAGTAAATTTCATTTTCTCCAGCTGCATAGTCATAGAGTCAGTTGACCTCATCTCATACAAATAAGAAGCAAAAATTATTAGTGGAACATATATTTGAGTTGAAACTTTGTGTGACTAACAGAGGCCAAATTCCTCATTTTAATTATTGTTTAATAATTAATTAAATTCTTATGAGTTGAAACTTTGTGTGACTAACAAAAGCCAAATTACTCATTTTAATTATTGTTTAATACTTAATTAAATTCTTATATATCTTATAAATAGAGGATAACTTTAAAATTGCGGCTCAAATATCATTGGTTCGAATATTCCAGATCGAATTGAAGTATTAAAAATGTAAAAGTGATGTATAATTCTTAAATTAGTATTAAGTTTTAGACCTACTATGAAACAATCGTATTCAATCTTTGTGTAAACTATATGGGATTGGTTCGTTGAATATTTTAGTTCCGCTAACCGTCAAATTTTAAACATCTTCCTATTCTGACATGATTGGATCCAACAATCACTACGAGTTTAATAAGTTGGCTAATTTCACCTTTTTTAATGTGGTAATGAATTTGTAGTCAAAGTACATGTCTCTATCTGCACTCTACATAATATGTAATACTGAAATGAGAAAATTGTTGTCTCATTACAAATTTCATACAACGAGAACGAAAGTAGGAATGATATTTTTGCTTCACAATTCTTTTATAGAAATCGTAGCTCAAACTAAAAATCAGAGCATCGAAAATCAAACTTCAATTTTTTTTTCATATATCACTTTATTGAGATATTTTTCTCTCTATAAACAACGTAAAATGAAACAAGTTATAGACAAATCAACAACTTTGGCTCGAAGATGATGACCCGCTTCTTCGTGGGAGAAAGGAATACTTGTGGTGGTGTCAGAGATCTGCAGAGCAAAGATGAAAAGGATACATGCGACACGAGATCTAGAAAGTTGTTGATGATTTAGATGAGCGGTAAAAAAAATTTCCTACTTCCGAAGATTCGCCACGAGTTCTTGAATGGGGACTGACAAATAGATCATCAAATCACGGGCTTGGGCTAAATAAAAGCAAAGCATATTCGTTAGATGACTGGTGATATAGAATTTGCCAATTTGGTACATCTATAGGAGATCTCCAACGTCAGCATAGAATACAAAGAATCGAAGGGGAAGAAGAAGATATAGACTCTTTTATTAACAACTAATTGAGTGCATGGGGTGGATAAACATGCATTCATTTCTCTTTTCCTTTTAAATAAAATAAAACTAAAAACTTTAATAAAAAACTAAAATCAGTGTCATAAATTTTGGTGGGTTTCTATTCAACTTTTGAAGTCTGTTCCTTTTTCGGGCATAATAAGATTTTTAAAGCTATCATTCTACTAAAATAATTTTTCCCGCTGCATTGTTGTAATATTTTGACAAAAACCTGTTAGTAAGTTAAATGATATATTAATTAAATTAATATAATATTCACGCTCGTTCGGTACACTCAAATTATAATTCTCGAATAATATACGCTCTTATGCTCCAATTCTAGCTCCCGCTCTGCGAATTGTAAGCTAAATCCGTTGAGTTAATTCTGTAGACAAAGATACTACTGCAGAACTCACCTTCCATCGCAGATTACTTTCCCTCACAAACACCCCACGCTCAATTCCCACTTGGTCGTTCCTCATTAATTCCACATCTGACACACACACCGTCGCCATAGGAGTGCGGCCTTCATCACGTGATAAATACATGTTGTTGGTATGCTTTTTTGGAGCTCGAAGGAGGATAGCAGAAAGTAGCAGGTAGAGAAACAAATATATATATTCCGGGCGAGGAAGAATATTATCCATATGTAGATGAGATTTTATATAATTTATAAATATATGAACAATATAATGACTTTTTCATATATCCGGGCAAAAGGGGACGGAAATGATTGGACCTTTAAAACTCAACCCACTTAATCGACCGAACCAACGGGCTAAACCTGGTTGGCAACCTTTAATAATTTGAAATCCATATATTCTAAAAATTTTGGGTTCCAATTTTTATGATTGAGTCAAATCGATCAATAATTGTAGACTTTCAGAGAGTGGTTGAAATTCAAAAGTCGGTCTTCAAGGTTCTTTCGTGACAGATAAGTGTTTTCATTTTTTATTGCTGGGTCGAAGGAAGAGAAAGTGAAACAGATGGATGATGAGATTGTGTTTATTAATTATTAAGAGTTGCAGATGGAGAAGATAAGCCACAAAATGGGGGTAAATTTAATTTGTTAAAACGATATACTATATAGTACGCGGACATGCTTGATGTAAAAATAGCAGAGGGATAGATTTGAGAAAAATAGATAATAGAGTAACAATTCATGCTATTAACTCCACATAAAAAGCAAAGATCGTATTGGTTGATTGGAATTTAAGGTTTTATAATGTTTGGATTTTCTTAACTATTGTACGTGCATTAGCATCAAACACTTAACAACACCCACTTTTTATTCAAACAAGCCTATACACTAAATTATCTTAATTTATACAATAAAAATTATTTTTTTGTGTTCTTACATATTTGAGATTTCTATGCATAATATTTTCGTTATTCTCTTAATTTTTTAATATACCTTCAATTCCTACCAAATCGAGATGACATATATTTCTTTTTAACACTAAATTCGTATACAACAATAAAAAGTACGCAAATTTCTTCTGAGATATGAAAAAAATACACAGCAATACACTACGACGACTTGATAAAAAATATACATTAACTAATTATTGCTAATGACATAATCAACAAATACCATAAAGATTATTCTGAAATAATGAATTAACTATTTTAGAAAATATCAAATTATTTAAAATCATGAAGAAATTTATTAATAGAAATTAAAAAAAATTCATCTGACCAATGGGTCGGGTTAAAGCTAGTACTATGGTGCCGCTGTAAAAGTGTGGCACCGTGACGCTGAAAATGATTGGGCCACGTGGAGCTTATGTGGCATGGCTGGTTTGTTTATTTCAGACCACGACCCATCACAACCCAGTATTTTCCAAACCGAAGTCCTACCCAACCGACGAAAACAACAACCATTTTTTATTTGGTTTATATTCCACTAATTAATTTTAAATTGATTTAATTTTTAACTGCATTTTAGTTTTATCCTCAAACAAACAAACAAAAAACGGAGAGAAAATGCGAGGAGCGTTTTCGTCGAGCTCTCGGTGCAAACTGCTCCGACGTAAATACAGTGAGAATACCAAACAGCTTCGGCGAACTCCACCATCTCCGATCGGAACTTCGTACCCTACATTATATTCCTTCACCATATTCCTCCTCCTCCATTTGCACCCTTCCTATTGACGAAGTGGAATTTGAAATTCCGACATTCCTAACAAATCCTGGTAATTCAATTCTTTTTTTTTTGTGAATTAGGTCTAGCTTCCGTTTTTCACCGAGCTGGTATGTCATGGATGTTGGAATGAACAACAAGGTTGTCTTTTACTGCAAGCTGTTTGCTGGTCTCCTATGATTTTTTCTTGTTTTTCATTGCTGCTTGATTTGTGCTCTACTTGATTTTGCCCAATCCCTTTTGGCCTTGTGATGTTTGGGAACTTTGTTCTCTCTATTTCATTTTTCTTAGTAATAAAATTATGTCACCACAATAAAATAAAAGATGGAAACTTTGGTCTGCTGGCATCTTTGGTGTAACTGTGATCGTTTGGATTAGTCGAGATAGTGGTGGTACCAGTTGAATAGGCTCAGATGGGTTGATTATGTAAATTGTCTCATGTTTCAATCTTAAGGTTTCCTAGCCGAATTAGATTGGGGTGGCGAAGTAATGCCCAAATCAGAACTATAGTAGGAGAATCTTGGCAGGCTTATTGGCTACTGCTGTATTTTTGTGTTTCAATCTTTAAAAATAGACTTGTTTGTAGCTAAGATAATAAGATTTTAAAGGTATAAATTTGTGGCTATCTTATGAACTAAACAAATAATTAACTCTTTCAAATTCATAATCTAGGGAATCCCTAATAACTTCAAAGTTTTTGAAACTTAGGTTTTGATACAAAGTTGTCTATTTCCATTTTTTACAAGCAAAAGACCCATGAGAACGATAATCTTTTTGGTATTATTTGTGACTTTGCTTAACACAGCAGGTTTCGAAGTGAAATTGATGCTTTTGGATGGCATGATTTGGCATATGTAATGCTATCTTTTGATAGGTGTGGTGACTGCAAATCATGGTAGGATTAGAGCTTGGTCACTTTGTGAATTCTCCCTTTGATTAGTGTTCATAGGTCCCCAGGTAAGAAAATAACAGATGGGGCTTTGGTGGTATTCTTTTCATACTTGTTGTAATAACTGCAGACTTGTATCCACTTGTAACTCCTGTTAAAATTATTAAGATTGCATCATCTTTGTGAAACGAAAATGAATCCACTCTTTGGTAGCTAAGATGAGAAGGTGCAGCAGAGTCTATGATAGAGTTAGTCTCTTATGAATCTCATATTGTTGTTTCAGAATGTAGTTTGGAGTGCAGTTACGTATGAGGTTCGAGTCCTTGATATATGTTTTTAGTTTGCCAACTGTGTTTTCTTCCTTTATGTTCTTATCTCATCTGTGGTATCCCTGTTAGAAGGGTATCACTCAATCTTTATTGGGTGGCAATCTACTTTCCCAGCCCTAGCTTTCTAGGCTTCTCTTTGTTGCAGGAAAATTGAATCCCGACAGGTACAACTGCCTTGCTCAAGCTAGAAGGTAAGAAAACTCTACCATTCATTTCAAGCCCAATACTTGCGAGTAAAGATGATCAATCTACTCACATTGCACTTATCTTTTTATGAGTTGGCCTTTCAAAGTATGTAGATTTGTAGCCCAAAAATACTCTGTACGACTGCTAGAGGTCAAAAGAATGGCCACCATCGTTGCAGTGGGGAAGGGTTTAGTTGTACTACATCTGCAGCCACAAGAACTACTGTTCAATGTAGGGTATGAAGATGAAGGTGAATGTGACTCCCGAGCTGCCACCGCAACACATGGTCTTTTGCACGGTTGAGAGAAGTAGCGATACTCCTCCTCCTCCTCCTACTCTATGTCGATTGATCTCCGCTGTCCTATTTCTGGTTCTAGATGTTATGTGAGTAGTGATACTCTATTACAATTTGCAACCTTTGTATTTCATGTTATTATTCATGGTAGAAGTGGTGTTAGATTTGAACTATGCTCTTCTCCGAGTGATTGAACTAAAAAAAGCTGTGTGTTTCTATTTGTGGTGTTAGATTCATGTTGTTGTTGTTGTTATACAGGATCTGATAGCTGTGTGTTTCTATTTGTGGCAGTCGAGACAAAAAGCTCTTGCATATTTGTAGCAAATGCAGAATGAGCAGGTTAGTATCTTCTATGTACACATTGGGAACTAGAAAGGATGAGAAGCTGTCAAGAAATTTTGCTGAATCGAGAAGTTACCTACAACCAGACCTACTAGGTTGTCCCATTGGCTTGGCTGAGACAACTCAATGATCATCGTTATAGTTATGCTTCTGGTTTAGTTGTAACACGTCTAAATGATCTGAGTGAATAGGTTACAGCTTGGTGGAGCTATAGCTCGAGTTCAGATGGAGCAACAATGTCAAGAAAAGAGTGTCGTGATCAAAACTACGGTTTTGTTTGCAGAGTTACTGGTAGGTGATATGACAAATAGAATTGTGTTTTGTAGGGCATTCTCCACTGTATAGAAACATACAACTAACTCTTCAGACTGAGTTCTACCTTTCTATCTACCTCTTTCGAAGACAACTCATGACCGCTGTAACCCAATAAAATTTTCTAATATTATACAATGAGAAACAAGTTTGCAAATAAGCTCGCTGCCAGATGTATCCTAGTTTTAATTCTGCTATATATTTGGTTGAATCCCATCTAGCTTGACGTTCATTGACTCTACTTCAGGGACAAGATTTGAGCATCATTGTTCTGTTTACCAGATACGAGACTACTAGCATTAACAAATATGTCACTCTTACTTTTTATAGTCACTAAAATTGGATACTAAACTTAAAATCTGGACTTCATACTTCTCGGTTTTCACCTTCTTAAACCCCCATAGTTCCTCTTTACCTGCAAGCAAAAAAACTACGTTATCCAGCCAGGCATATATCATTTTCTCGATGACTTATCCATTATGCCTTGCAGCAAATTCACACAGTTACACTTGTACACTTTATATAATGCACAAGCAGTATGGGCTTAATAAATGGACAAGTGAAAGAAACTGGCGAAAAATCTGCATATGAAACATGTTGGACAAAAGGACTCTAAGCACCATTAACAACACAACCCTAAGGGATTAACCTACTCAGTGCTATGTACTTCAGGGTCAAACCCAATGGAAGACTAAAAATTAAAAACAAGACATCAAAAGATATCACCCACGTAAATCACAAAGGTATTGAGACATGTGATAAGTACCACCAATATTAACTCATGAAGACTAAACACACAACTATAAACTAAATGTCCCTTTGCGCTTCAATTCATGACAACAAACTTATTTTGATGAAGTACCAGGATATTAAACCATTCATGAATCACTCTTCCAAGAATACTAGTAGTTCTAGCATGCAAATTAACCAAACCTACTCTTGAATCATGCCCTACGTTTTTTGTACTCTCCAAAAAAAGAATGGTTCTACTTACAATCCTTTTGCTATAATAGGAAAGCTTTGCAACTACTTGATGGAAGGAACTTAATCACTTAGTTAACGAATCCATATTTCAATCACGAGTTGCTTTTCATTCATGAGCAATTAGGGTTGTTTTATCTTGTTGAAGAGTCAAGGATATTGAGCTGCTCCCGAGTGGAAATGGGCAAGGAGTTCTGAAAAGCAAATGGTTGTTCTACCAAGGATCCCATCATCTTCCGAGCATAAAATGGAATGCAGAAGTTTCGATGATGAGAACACAAGCAATGAACATCAAAATTCGAATTTGATAAACAGAACCACCGAGGTGAAGATGCTCACATTACAATGCTGGAACGAATTGGGGAAAGAAGCCAACGCAAGCCTACCTGCATCACAATCATAAAACAACCTGCTCCTTCTAAATATTAAATTTTCGCTCCCTTTGTAACCTTGAAACAAAGAACCCTAAATATGAACTGAACCCTACGCCTTAAATGTTCGCCTTAAAAAGGAGATAGAACCTTGCACTAGGAGATATGACCCCATCAATCAAACAGAGCCAAAACAACAGGAAAAAACGACGCAGAAACGGGATTCAGATCGAGGAGCTAGATTAAGGGCAAAATCAGTGAAAGATGAGATTTAGAGGAGGACGGAGGCGGTAAGGGAATTAAGTGGAGGTGAATCGGAGAGGTTGTGTCAGAGATTTTGATCAGCCATAGAGAAGTTCGTCGGAACATTTGGTCGATCGAGGACGTTCTCTTTTGGTTCAACAGGTTGATCCCTGTTTTTGTTCTCACCGAATTCCCCTGTTTTTTTAGATTTATGATTTTGCTGGAAAAACAAAACTAACTTCATTTTAATTTAATAATAAAATAAAGATAAAACACAATAACGGGTAATGGTCTCCATTACTTTGAAAGAGACAGTTTGGACTCTTTCTGCTGGGCTAGACGGGTTGGTTTAAGATGAAGGGAGACCAACCATGCCACGTTAGAGTCCATGTGGACCAATCAAAAAGTGTGTCCCCCGTACCACACTTTTTACCGCGACACCGTTATCTTTACCCAGTAGTTGATATGATCTCAAATCCATCATCCTACAAGCTTCAATTCATCACTCCAAGATCAAATCAAGTTGATGGGAAACAAATTGGAAATTTCTAAGTATTGAAACACTTCTGGGAAGTCTACTTTGGAAGGATGTTTCTCTCAAATGGTTCAAGGAAAATGTAGGGTTATTGATTTGTTTTGAACCCTGGATGTTACTCTAAAATCTAGTGTCCCTGGATTGTCAAGAGAGATCCAGGAAGGATATGATTCGAGCTGTTCAAAACCACCTCCTGCAACCTGAAAACTGTATGTTTTTGGCTAAGGCAGGAAGTCAGTGTGAGATAGCGACTTTGAGCTCCTCTACATGAAGTTTGGGACATGACCAGATGGAGTTTGGAGTTGGGAATGAAACTATGGAACTTTCAAAACCTAGAGAAGGGATTGGCTTACCTCGACTCAAGCTAGAAGTCCATTTTCCAAGAGCCTGAAGTCTAGTACAAAGACTGCTTTCTGGACAGGTTACCGTGTTTTGTTTATTTTCCTTTCCTTGTTTAGTTCTAATTCGTGTCATTGTTTCCTTATGAATAGGTTTATTTGGCTATAAGTAGCCTCACTTTGAGTTGTAAAAGACACGTTTTAAGTTGATTGAATAAACCTTACTCAGAGGAGTTTCCCTTGAGCTCAAGTGCTTAAGATTGGTCTTGGATTGTGATCCTAGACTTGCAGACCTCGAGATCAATTCCATCATCATTGATCTCGTGGTGTTCCTATACCCAAACCAGCCTCTTCCCCTTCGTGTTGAAGTTTCTAGCTTGATTCGATTTACCAACAAAACCCTTACCCTGTTACTACGAAACCATCACCACACCAATCCATTCACCCTAGGTTGCGTATTCTGATTAGAACCCTACCTTGGGTCCATTAAGTGGCATCATCACCTGGTTCAAACACAGCGGAAACGACGAAGAAGCAACAAGACGTTCGGCTTATTGTAGCAAGGACGAGACACAAAGATCATATCGCACTGCGGAAGGAAGTAGTAGAGGAAACAGGGTCTGATTCTGAATTCGAAGAAGAAATTTGGCGTGACAAATCGACCATGGCTTGACAAGTTAATACGACGGAATTGCTGCAAACAATAATGGCGCAGATGAATGCAGCGTTCCAAGTGCAATTCGACAACATCAACCGGCAATTGGCAGAGTTGGAGTCGGCGATGGTAACAGAGCTAATGACGCCGGACACAGCGAAGAGGCCGGAAACTGTTCCCGAGGGAGACCAGAGCCATCAGGATCTGAACGAGCGTATTAGAAACCTGGAGTGCCAACTGATTCTCGTTGAGAAAAATCACCGTGATCGAAATCATGATTTTCGTGATCATGACCTTCGACCACCAGAAACATGGGTCATCGACGACCTGCGGGGGATAAAATTGAGCATCCCTTGTTTAGGAGGTCTCAATCCATCTAAATATTTGGATTGGGAACGAAAGGTGATCCTGATTTTAGACCACCAGAAGATAACGCTTGTGTCCTACGAGTTTGGAGGATATGCAGCTGCTTGGTGGGAATAGGTTCGCATTAAGCGGAGAAGAATTGGTTTACCTCCCATAGCTACCTGGCTGGAGATGAGGAGTTTGATAAGGGAAAGGTTCGTGCCCTCGTATTATCAACGCGACCTCCACGATACTCTGCAAGCACTTCGACAAGGAAGTAGGAGCGTTGAAGAGTACTACAGGGAGTTGGATCTTCTCATGATCCAATCTGATATTCAAGAGGACAAAGAAGCCACCATCAGTTGATTTTTGCAGGGACTCAGTAGAGATATTAAAAATCAGGTGGAGATGTTCCCATTCGTGGAGATTGAGGAGGTGGTTCAATTAGCTGTGAAAGTTGAGAAGCATAACTCAGGGCGGAGGTTCACGTCAACGACCAGCTCCCTAAAACCTGCTCCTGAGAAAGATTTGAAGTCGGAGTTTCCAAGAAGTTCCGCAAGGCAGAAGCCTCCCATTGTCCAAGAGAAGACTGGAGCTTCCAGTGGAAGCATTAGATGTTTTAAGTGTAATGGCTATGTTCATAAAGCTCATCAGTGCACTAATCAGAAAGTACCGATGCTTTCCAATGGACAGTATTGCTCAGAAGATGAAGTAGAAGAGGAAAAGCAAGAGGCCCGAAGTGATTCAGGTTCTGAACACGAGATGGAAGCAGCTGATGGACCATTGCTCGTGATTCAAAGGACGTTGGCAAGCAAAGAAGAAGACCTACCGGTTGTGAACCAGAAAAATAACCTGTTTCACACTAGGTGTCAAGTGTGAGTCAAGACTCTTACCGTCATTGTTGATGGAGGAAGTTGTGCAAATGTGGTAAGCATTGACGCTGTTAATAAGCTAGGCTTGGCTATGATTCCTCTACCACAACCATACTCCTTGCGCTGGCTAAGTGATCACGCCGCGATCAAGGTCAACAAGCAGGTAAGGCTGCCGTTTTCAATTGGTAGTTACCAGGATGAATTGTCTTCGAAATAATTCCAATGCAGGCAGCCCATTTAATGCTTGGGAGGCCTTGGCAAATTGATCGCCAAGCTTCCCACGATGGCATAACGAATCGATACTCGTTCAAATATCAGGGGCAAAAGATGATGCTCAAACCGTTGTCACCAGAGGAAGTTCACTCCGATCAGCAGCACATGGCGCGGAGTAAAGCCCAAGGGTCGGAGAATTCTATTGGATCCCCTCCATTCGACGTAAAGGGCAGTAATTTGGTGGCCCGAAGGTATCTTTTGACTTTCCTTCCCGAAAAGATGGTTCCCCACAGAAGCATAGCTCGGCAGTCCTGTTTTTCGAGGGCCCTGAGAAGCACTGAATGGGGTGGAACAACTGGAGGCGCGTCGGAGCAAGTGGTCGGTGTCGACACATTCCCAAGCCACTCAGAAATGTGTAAAAGCAAAAAAATCCAGCTGATGCAAGCCTAGTTGCGGAAACCCATAATCGAATCTTTGCTAATACACGAGACGAACAAGGTGGGGAAAATGGACGAATCAGTAGTGGTGTCTGGAAAAGATTCATTCCAATCTGAGGCTTGGAAAAGGTTGTTAGAGTCTCGGGGAAGGTGTAGGAGTTACGAATTCAAATCGACGATACTTGAAATGGAAACGGCCAATTTTTGAATTGGCTCACCAGAAATTGGAAACGCGACGCCGGTAGAACAGGAGATGTGAATGGAGTCTATTTAGGTCGAATCGCGGCTGGAAATGGAAGGAGAAGAATCCTGGGAGTCAGGCAAACTCAATGCAAGCAACGAATTGGGACGAGCATCACTCAAACAGAAAGCCCCAATTTCAAAGACCTCGCCGGAAAATTGAGCCTCATCGGGAAAAAAAATTTGGACTGATATTTCACGATCCTATTTGGGATGAATTTGTCTACTCTTTTGAGTGCAGGTTGATCCAAGCTTTGAGGTCAAAGCTTTTTAAAGAAGGGGGGTCTGATATGATCTCAAATCCATCACCCTAAAAGCTTCAATTCATCACTCCAAGATCGGATCAAGTTGATGGGAAACAAGTTGGAAAATTTCTAAGTATCAAAACAATTCTGGGAAGGCTACTTTGGAGGGATGTTTCTCTCAAATGGTTCAGGGAAAATGCAGGGTTATTGATTTGTTTTGAACCTTGGATGTTACTCTACAACCTAGTGTCCCGGGATTGTCAAGAGAGAGCCAGAAACGATGTGATTCGAGCTATTCAAAACCACCTCCTGCAACATAAAAACTGCCTGTTTTTGGCTAAGGCAGGAAGTCAGTGTGAGATAGCGACTTTGAGCTCCTCTACACGATGTTTGGGACATGACCAACAGGAGTTTGGAGTTGGGAATGAAACTATGGAACTTTCTTAACCTAGAGAAGGGATTGGCTAACCTCGACTAAAGCCAAAAGTTCATTTTCTAAGAGCCTGAAGTCTAGTAGAAAGACTGCTTTCTGGATAGGTGGCTTGGGCAAGAAGGAAGATGCTTGGAATGTAAGTTATAGTGTTTTGTTTGTTTTCCTTTCCTTGTTTCGTACTAATTCGTGTCATTGTTTCTTTAGGATTGTAACTAGGTTTATTTGGCTATAAATAGCCTCACTTTGAGTTGTAAAAGACACATTTTAAGTTGATTGGATAAACCTTACTCCGAGGAGTTTCCCTTGAGCTTGAGTGCATAAGATTGGACTTGGATTGTGATCGTAGACTTGCAGACCTCAAGATCAATTACAGCATCATTGATCTCGTGGTATTTCTCTACCCAAACCAACCTCTTCCCCTTTGTGTTGAAGTTGCTAGCTTGGTTCGTTTTACCTACAAAACCCTTACCCTGTTACTACGAAACCATCACCACATCAATCCCTAGGCTGCGTATTCTGATTAGAACCCTGCCTTGGGTCCATTAGTAGTTATGGTAATGAGGCCGGCCCTTAATACTCACAACCCCTGCACACTGAACGCGGGTTAGATTAGATGATATCCACAATTAGAGGTGGCAATTAAGATCCAAATCCATGAATCCAATCCATCCACCAAATTATCCACCTAATCCAAACCATTTAAATCCAATCCATTTTATCCATATCCAATTGGATTGGTGGATTCATGGATCAATCCATGAATCCAATTGGCAAATTACGTTTTCGTACCTATACTTTTTATATTTTATATTTTGGTACTTAAATTTCATTTATACGAAAAATATCATTGGAAAATTATGTTTTGTTACCTAAATTTTTTTATTATGACATTTTAGTACCTATACTTTTCAAAAATTTACATATTGATCGAAGACTTGGATGTCATTTGGATTCACGAATAAATCCACCAATCAATTGGATCCAATTCATGAATCCACCAATCCATTTGATCCATGGATCCACCAATCCATGAATCCAATCCATTTGCCACCTCTATCCGCAATTCCACATGGGTATGAGTATGATTAGGATGGTAATTTGAACCCGTCCCGTCAAGTATTCCCTGACCTCACTACGATGGGGCGGGTATTATCCGAACCGCAGTAGCGTGGACGGGACATGAGTATCTACTTCCGATCCGTCCTGCCAGGCCTCATTCTTGGCCAATTCTATCGCAATTTCTTATAGTATATATTCATATTTTTCCTATTTTTGCTTTTTTCAATTAGTTAGACTTGATCTTTCAATTAGTTAGACTAAAATTACCCATTCCATTATCACTATTTTCATTCATAAAGTGTGTTTCCCTTCGTTTTATCGTAAAAAGTAATAGTTTACATGTATTTTTTCAAATAATATGTAAGAGTGGGTTGACCCGCCACGCCCCGTACCCACGCGGGTATTACCCGCCCCTACCGGTAGTAGCATAGGGCGGGGCATGGCTATGGAGGTTTCCGTCCCGCTCCACCCCATTGCCATCACTAGGTATGATTCGGGTGGATCAATTTATTCGTATTCGTTATTTTAGAAAAATGTTGACATTTAACTTTTTTATAAGACCTTATAGAGAAAACACTTCATAAATGAATGAGAAATATAATCGAATGAATAATTAAGTATAAATAGTTAAAAGATAGATTTAAATTTCTTTGAGATAAAATTTAGAAAGTCAAAAAATTAGAAATACATGTAGATATTAATGTCAATAATGATAGAATAGTTCGAGAATGGATCAGGACGGGCGGGACACGGCTAAAAGCAATACTCATACTCCACCCCATGCTACTATGAGTTAGGTAATACACCTTTTAAACAAGTTGGGTAGATCAAGTCATGTGGGTTAAGTAAAAACTTACCATCACTAATCTTATATCGTTTATAATAGTTATTTTGATTCTCGTGTTTTATAGCCAATAGCATTTAAAATCGTATTTTTATGTAACTTTTTGTCATCAAATACCCACTGAATGGTCGATATTTCCACCAAATTGGATTCGTTGGCTAAAAGCACCACAGAAAATAACTAAACAAATTGAGGAAGAGGCTCGTAAAGAGGATACGAAGGAAGAAGTATTAGTAAACATTACTATGCACTCCCATGCTCCGAAACCAAATTGGAAGAGTTTCAAGAGTCATAACCAAAAGATATGCACCAATAATAATGGTGCCCCTCGTGGTAATCAATGGATGTCAATCCTCTAAGAATGACACTTTGTTTCTCTGCTATAGTTGTGAAAAACAAGTCATATGACACGAAAGTGTAGGAACAAGTCTAACACTCGTCCCATTGTTAATTTAACAAAGAATAGGATTTGGTGATTCTGATCACAAAGTTGATAATCGAAGTTAACATCTCTAGTAACTCAAAAGGATGGTGGCTGGATATGGGTACCTCAAAGCACGTATGTAATAATCATGATATGTTCAAAATGTACACTGGGGCATCCGCTAATAAGAAATTGTTGTTGGAGAAGGCTCACACCACTATTGTTGCTGGTTTTCAAAATGTGGAACTAAACTTGACCTCTGGCAAGACGCTGACTCTGAAGGACGTCTTGCACACTCCAAATATAACGAAGAATCTTGTTTAAAATTATCATGTTTATAAGGCTGTGATTAATCAAGCTATACGACTGACTTGTATACCCTTACCAAGTATGAAGAAAATAACAAAATGGGTATGCTTGTGAGGGGATTTTTAAGTTAAATGTTGAAGTGGATAAGATGCATTCGTCTCTTTACATCTTGTGTGATTTTTCATGTTTAGCATACACGTCTTTGTTATGTGAACACAACGATTGTGAAGAAGCTGAATAACTTAGGGCACGTCTCTAAACTATGGTTGGATGAATTTGATAAATGTGTTTTATATAGCCAAACTAAAATAACGAAACACCCCATAAATCTGTGTTTAGAGAATCATAACCCCTAGATCTTATTCATTATGATATTTGTGAAATAGATGAGACGTTAACTAGGAGTGGCAAGAGATATTTTATCGTGTCCATTGATGACTGATCTGATAATACTTTTGTTTACTTGGTGAAAAATAAAAGTTCAGCCTTGATATGATAAAATTATTTGTGATAGAATTTGAAAATTAGTGCAATAGAACAGTCAACCGACTCTTCCAAGGAATTATATAACTTACATGGAATCATTCATGCAAGTTGCAACTACTACACCTTATACACCTTAAATGAATGGTAAACCTGAGCGGGAAAACGGTATGTTTACTGCATTAGTTGTGACTATTATGCTTAATTCTAGTGTTGCTTCTTTTTAGTGAGGTGATATTTTGTTTACTATTGGTTGGGAGCTTAATCATATTACTAATAAATGAATAGTAAAGAGTAACCTAATGAGATATTGAAGGGTAGAGCACACAATATGTCCGATTTGAGAATGCGGGGGCTACTTGGCCTACATAAGAATTCCAGATCCTAAGAGGATTAAACTCGGCAGTCGAGCATATGAATTTATCTTTATTGCCTATGCTGCTAATGGCAAGGCACATATATTATATTATTTTAATGATCGTGCTATGGTGGAATCCAATGATGTTGATTCTTTCAGACTCGATTTCCATTTAAAATGAGAAATAGTAGGGTGATAACTTGCATACTATTAGAGTAATGGAAATAGTGTGCATGTTAGATCTGAGTTGGAACTCATAAGAGATAAAATGGCTAAGATCTCTATTTTGGTTCAGATTTTACTACAATATACATCCTAGAATATCCTACAACTTTGCGAAATGAATCTCAATCCCAATCTCTAAAAATAAATCAATATACGATAATAGAAATAGTGATAAATTCAATATGATATATGATATATGCCAAATACCGGTAACAAATTTCTAACCCATATTTGACCACCTGCCCAAACCAGTTCAACAACATAGTTCAAGAATGAGCTAACATTGTGGTGTAATTCTACTTTCTAGAATTCTCTTCCCCTTAAACCCTTGGAAGGAAAGAAGGGGGGTTTTGGGAAACTCTTCCTTCGATATTTAAATAAAATCGCCTAAATCTGAATCCAATTTCGTGAGAGTTCCGGCTAAGAGTATCTCATATGTCATCTCCCTCTCCCTCTCCTCTCTAGCTCGCCTCCATCTATTCCAGTATTCTAATGGCTCCAGTTCTGAATAGAACCCTATCCCATGCTCCTCTTCTCTCGCTTCCTTCTTCAACTTCCATGTCGTTCAACAACTCCGTCAATTTGAAAAGCTCGTTCCTGCCTCGAGACACCGGCCTCGAGAAGGGGGTGTCTTGTTCAGACTTGAAATGGAAGCTTGGTAATTGACACGCTATGACACAACACCAAACTACGACCAAGTATAATCGCAGCCTGGAAATGCAAAATAGTGAGTAAGTTTAATTTATCAACCCGGGGTCTAGATCTACTGCCTACTGCGTGAACTTCTATTATCTAGCGGGACTAAGTGAGTGAAGGTGAATTCAAACTAAACAGAAAGAAAGCAGTAAATTGTCCGGTTTCCTGAAGCAAGAGAAGAGTCACTCTAGAATGATTCTCCCTAGCTCCTTAGTTAGTTTCAAGTTGTAGTTTCCTTTGGTTGATTTACTATTGATTAAACTGCGAAAGATCCGATAGTAGCTTGGAATCTCTTAGGCTGACCAAGCCCGCTTAGACAGACTAACCGGCAGACGACTAGTCTTCACCGGGATAGAAAGATAAGGCAATTAACACAGAACTCCACTACTGGAATTGGATTCCAGTACAAAGCAGTGAATTGACTAACTCTCGTATAATCAATCCACTCTTATCAATTGAAGAAGCTCTAACAACCTAATAAGATTCTATCTATCTCGGGTTGCAGCAGAAATAAAAAAAAGTTGATCAAGATTCAATTGACTCAATAAACACACTTCAACCGATTATAATCAAACAGTATATCAATCCAAAAGTCATTACAACTCAAATCCCTAACACATGGAACTAGGGTTCTTCATACCCAAGTGAAAGAAAGGTCTACTCCATAGAGAGAGAGAGAGAGAGAGAGAGAGAGGAAAACAGAAATCAATACTCATAAAGATGAGAATAATCTGCTCTGGGATGTCAATCTTCACTCTTGAGGATGCAATCTGGGCTTCAATGGTGTGAAATCCACTCCAAATAGCTCCTAGGGTTTGTTCGCACTTTCTCTCTCTAGAACTCTATTTTTTGCTCCATAAAGTCGATTCTCCTCCTCCAAAACCTCAAATTAGGTTAATATGCAGCTGCCCGCGATTGCACGGCCAGACCGCACGGCCGTGCAACCCCCTTTGCTGCCCGTGCAACCCAAAACGTCGAGTTTCAATTAATTCTGCGAAGGGATTGCACGGCCCGTGCAATCCGAGCGCCTGACCGTGTAGCCTCTCGCATAGTTCATCACAGCCAGAAAATGTGTCGTGCACGGCCGTGCGAAAACAGGGTCAGGCAGTGCAGCTTCTCGGTAAATCCCGTACGGCTAAAAAGGCCACCATGCACAGCCGTGCACTATCCCGTGTTGTTCGTGCAACTTGTCTGCTCTCCCTCGCTCATCCCGATTTCGCCCAAACGCCCCCAAACTCATGCTCAAACCTTCATTCACGCATTAGGACATGAAATGTAATAAACAAGAACAACCTATTGTAAAATTTGCTTAAAACCCGAGATCCGAGTCTCAAACAGTAAAAGAATGGCGAGCAAAATATGTGTAAATATCGAGTCATCAAATTCCCCAACACTTAACTGTTTGTTTGTCCCCAAGCAAACCTGACTCAAACCAATGCAACTCTCCATACCTTTACAAAAACAAGCAACCCCGATCGTTGGTAGAGGATTTCCTAGATCAATTAGCAACTTATGAGGTCAACTGGTCTTCTAAGATGTCCCTTATCTCTCTCAATGCGAGTACTGACTCAAGCCAGGATCATGAGAAGTAGTGGAACTAAGACAGTTAATTCATGGATAAGGAGACTCACACAATTTAACGACTAAGGACTCTTTGTGTCGGGTGCTCTTCCATTTCATCTCACTTGTTGGAACCCATTTTCCTTATTATTTGTTTCTTTTTCTTTTGTTTTACTTCTCTGGGGTTCTAACTGCATTTTTTTTATGCGCGGTCGGCCTTTATTAGGTGAGGAAGAGCAATTTCTGTACATCTGTTGCTCGCCAGAGTACTTCTTTTAACTCATATTCCTCAATTCGTGTGGAGGGTCAATGAAATTAAGGGTGGTCGGAAGCTCTATCTGTGCCCTTAAAAACACATCCTCAAGTAGGCAAACCGTTCAACGGGTGGAATTTTTACTTGTACTAGAGACAACTTAGCTTCACCTTGCAGGCCTACCCCACTAAAATCTCTTCCAAAACCCGATTTTGTGCAATGGACGGTGCCACACACGTTAGGCTAACCCCATGTTTTAAAATTTTAAATTTTTTACATGGAGGACCAACTACTTTTCATTTCACACAATTGAGTACCCTTTTTCGATACACGAGTCCACAACACAATATAAGGAGAGTCATCAATACCACATGAATCAACGGTCATAAATCCACTAGTTCACAAAATCAACCGGCACAACAGATAGGAAAAATCTTATACTTCAACATCCTCCATAGTGCTACAACTACCTCCCTAGGTTGCATATCACCATAAAGACTGTCAATTCAAAACATACTGAGCAGGTTATTGTAGGGAACAGTACTTGGGAACCCTCAATTCATCAGATTGGACAGTGGACTATGCTCCAAGCACACAAAATCATCTATGCATTCAAAGATAAACATCCCCCCACACTTAAGCATGACCTTGCCCTCAATGGAGAAGAGGGAAAGATAAGGAGAACGATGTTACCAGGAAAATAGACCGCCGGGATTGGCGACTGGAAGGCAGACCAATCAAGAGCAGGGGACTGGAGGGGGCCAGTTGAAAGGCACTGAGATAGAGTCATCAAAACACATTGGGTGATAGAAACCACAATTCCAATTGAAAAAAACCAAAAAGAAAGAAAAGAAAAACAAACTGTGGTGGGGTTGCCTCCCCACAAGCGCTTCTTTTACGTCTTTAGCTGGACGCAGAGGGTGGATGCTCAGAGTGGTGTAGGAACAGGTGCTCCAAGAGGGGATCCACATCGCTCTTGAGGTACAACTTCAGATGGTGGCCATGCACACGACGGGTGTGACCACCAGCACTTGTCAACTCGACCCGGCCATCCGGTAGGATGAAAGCGAGTGAATACTCGGATGGCTCAGGATCCGGGACCAACTCATAGTGATCTCCAGCTTTCTTTTGAGCAGGCTTAGCTACCTACAGTTCCGGCCGCCAATCCTCCTTGGTCTTTTCTTTTGGTAACGAGATGGACGAAAGTGGTGGTGAAGGAATGAGAGGGGGATCCTGCAAAATGGGAGGCACAAAAAGATACACGACAGACTCGTGCACCTGGTGAGAGACAGCATGCAAAGGAGATAAAGCAGGCATAATATTAGCAATGAAAAATGTTATCTGCTCCTCGTCATCTCTCAAGACTAAGGTCCCCTCATGCACATCTATGAGAGCCTTGGCGGTGGCCAGGAAAGGCCTTCCTAGTATAAGGGGAACTTCTGCGTCTTCATTAATGTCCAAGACAACAAAATCCACAAGATAAAAGAATATGTCAACCTTAACCTGGAGGTCTTCCACTATGCCCCTAGGATGAACTACAGATAGGTCAGGTAATTGAATACTCATCCTAGTTGCACTGGGTTCACCTAGGCCTAGCTTCTTGAACAATTTATATGGTATAACATTGATACTAGCACCTAAATCCGCCAAGGACCTCTCTACATGCAATTTACCAATAGAGCACGGGATAGTAAAACTACCTGGGTCCTTCTACTTCGGTGGAAGCTTGTTCTGCAGAATGGCCGAGCACTCCTCGTTGAGCTCCACAGTGGCTAGCTCGCTCAGCTTCTGCTTCTTCGAGAGAAGATCCTTCAAGAACTTCGCATACTTAGGCATCTGAGATAGTGCCTCCATGAAGGGCACTTGAACATTCAGCTTTCTAAGCATTGACAAGAAATTGCCAAACACTACCTCAAGCCTGTCTTTGTACATCCTGGTGGGAAAAGGGAGCTTAGCTTATATTCAGCCACTACTGGCTGTGGTTTTGGAGCTCGAGCCTCTGGCTCCTTTTCCATTACCAGGTCCTCTTTCGGCTCTGGAGTGATCTGTGTCACCTTCTTGGCACTCTTCGGCAGTGCATCCTCAGTCATAGCCCCACTTCTCAGCATGATGGCTTGTAACCCCTCCTTATGATTTCTAGGATTTGGTAGGGGTTGGCCAGAAAGTGTGCCAGCCGGTCTGGAAGTAAGGGCATCTGGCAGGTGCCCAATTTTTTTGTCCATATCCAACAAGAGTGTCTGTTGGTTCCTCTGGCCAGCTTCAATCTCCATGAATTTACCCGCAGCCACTTCCATGAATTTCTCCAATTTATTGAACTTCTAGGTACTATTGTTGACCAAGGTGGTCACTAGATCCCTCAGTTCTGACACGGGATCACTCGGTGTTGGGACTGATGGAGATGCACTAGGCTGCTGGTACTGCTGCTACTGTGGGGGCTATTGAAAAGCCTGCCCCTATCTGGGATGATGGTTGTTGTTGCTGCATCTGGCCCGGGCGGGGCTAGTATGGCTGCCTCTGGTTTTGAAAATTAGTTGTAGGAGCCTGGAAGCCAGGTGGCTTGGGATTTTTGTTGCCACTGGAGAAATTTGGATGTTGGCCCATCCCTCGTTGTAAGTATTACTATATGGGTCATTACGTCTAGCATGGTTGATGAAGTTTACATGCTCCTATGGTGTCATGGACTCACGCATGGCCTGGCAGTTGTCTACAGTATGATGGGAGCTCTCGCACCACTAGCAACGAATTGCCTGTTGCTACCCTGCCCTTGAAACCATCCATTCCGATCGATGGCTGAGACCAGTTTAGACACAACCTGCACCAAATCGGAAGAGTGGGTGTCCACAGCATGTACAACCCGGCCTGATACTCGCCTCAACCTCCTAGCAGTACACCAGTCATATCCTTTCTCTGCCATCTCCTCAAAGAGCTGATTTAACTGCGGTGGCGCCTTAGTCAACATGTTCCCGTCACATACCGAATTAATCAGTTGCTTATCTTCTGAGAAGAGGGCGTGATAGAAGGTGCGC
This sequence comes from Linum trigynum, assembly GCA_964030455.1. Classification (NCBI taxonomy): domain Eukaryota; kingdom Viridiplantae; phylum Streptophyta; class Magnoliopsida; order Malpighiales; family Linaceae; genus Linum; species Linum trigynum. The sequence goes on from OZ034814.1 coordinate 13,382,844, forward strand.
ACCTTGAAGGCGTCATTGAAACCATGATTGGGACACTTTAGGAATAGACTAGTGTATCTCTCCCAAGCATCCCGAATGTTTTCATCTTCCTCCTGTTCAAAATGAGTGATATGCTTCTGCAGGTGCGCTGTCTTTGATGGAGGATGATAGCGGTGAGGAACTTGTCCGCCAGGTTGGCGAACATAGTGATCGATCCCGGAGGCCGAGTGTCTGGTCACTCCTTGGCCTGCCCCTCCAGAGTGAATGGGAAGTATCTCGGCTAGATGGAATCGGCAGGGACCCCATTTATCTTGATCCCATCGATCAGCTCGTGGAACCGCCATAGGTGCGATCTGGGACACTACCCCTCCTTTCCACGAAATACCACCGAGCCGCGCAACATGGTGATGACAGCGGTGCTCACCTCAAAGTTATTGGCTGGAACTTGAGGGTGCTGTATCGGCGACCTCATGTCTGCGGCTCTGGCAGTCCAGTAGTATCCCATGGTATGATCCTCGGCAATGACCACATCATTGTTCTGTGGGTCACCCATTTCTTCCTCCTCGGTGACGTGCAGTTGCTCCAAAGCTTCCTCCGTAGCCAGTTGAGCCTTCAAAGTGCGCTTGAGGTTACGACAAGTTCGTTTGATCTCCTGGTCCAAGGGCAGTAGATCTCCCGACTGACTACGGGTCCTGCACTACCTTCACACAATCAGCAAAAGCACCCCGTGAAGGAACACGGGTGGAAGAGAGAGAATGCAGTATAGAAAATGTGAAAGTACAGACTTTCACGTTTCTACAATAACTTAGAAGTTCCCCGACAACGGCGCCAAAAACTTGACACGCTATGACACAACACCAAACTGCGACCAAGTATAATCGCAGCCTGAAAATGCAGAATAGTGAGTAAGTTTAATTTATCAACTCGAGGTCTAGATCTACTGCCTACTTTGTGAACTTCTATTATCTAGCGGGACTAAGTGAGTGAAGGTGAATTCAAACTAAACAGAAAGAAAGCAGTAAATTGTCCGGTTTCTTGAAGCAAGAGAAGAGTCACTAGGGAATGAGCCCCCCTAGCTCCTCAGTTAGGTCCAAGTTGTAGTTTTCTTTGGTTGATTTTCTATTGATTAAACTGCGGAAGATCCGACAGTAGCTTGGAATCTCTTAATCTGACCAAGCCCTGTTACACAGACTAACTGGCAGACGACAAGTCTTCACCGGGATAGAAAGCTAAGGAAATTAGCACAGAACTCCACTACTGGAATTGGATTCCCGTACAAAGCAGTGAATTGACTAACTCTTGTATAATCAATCCACTCTTATCAATTGAAGAAGCTCTAACAACCTGATAAGATTCTATCTATCTTAGGTTGCAGCAGAAATAAAAAGAAGATGATCGGGATTCAATTGACTCAATAAACACACTTCAATTAATTATAATCAAATAGTATATCAATCAAAAAGTCATTACAACTCAAATCCTTAACACATAGAACTAGGGTTCTTAGTACCCAAGTGAGAGAAAAGTCTACTCCATAGAGAGAGAGAGAGAGGAAAACAGAAATCAAAGCAGTCATACTCATAAAGATGGGAATAATCTACTCTGGGATGTCAATCTTCACTCATGAGGATGCAATCTAGGCTTCAATGGTGAGAAATCCACTCCAAATAGCTCCTAGGGTTTGTTCTTCGCACTTTCTCTCTATAGAACTCTATTTTTGCTCCAAAAAGTCGATTCTCCTCCTCCGAAACCCGAAATTGGGTTAATATGCAGCTGCCCGCGATTGCCTTGCAACCCCCTTCGCTGCCCAAACAACCCAAAACACCGAGTTTCAATTAATTCCACGAAGGGATTGCAAGGCCATTGCACGGGCTGTGCAATCCGAGCGCCTGGCCGTGCAGCCTCTCGCATAGTTCATCACGGCCAGAAAATGCGTTGTGCACGACCGTGCGAAAACAGGATCAGGTCGTGCAGCTTCTCAGTAAATCTCGCACGGCTAAAAAGGCCACCATGCATGGCCGTGCACTTTCTCGTGATGGTCGTGCAACTTGTCTGCTCACCCTCGCTCGTCCCGATTTCGCCCAAACGTCCCCAAACTCGTGCTCAAACCTTCATTCACGCATTAGGACCTGAAATGTCATAAACAATAACAACCTAGCGTAAAATCGGCTTAAAATCCGAGATCCGAGCCTCAAACAGTATAAGAATGGCGGGCAAAACATGTGTATATATCGAGTCATCAGTAATAAGAACAATCGGATTTCCATTAGGTGCGACGCCGCGGTGGCCAAGAAAGATGCTCCCGAGGCTTCCGGTGAGAAGTTTGAGTACCAAGCCGAGGTGGGTATTAATTGGTTTGTTTATAACGTTGATAAAGTTTTAAGCTTTGTCCTGTTTGAATTGTTCTTGGGGTTACTGTTAGCATATGTGGAACTTACTTGGACAGAATTCTCATTGGTAGATTCACCAGTTTATGGATGGGATGGTTGTTAACTCGAAGATCTTTCTAGATTCTGATACTTTGTGAGCTTGTGGTTGAATTTGAACTCATTAGAGTCTTTGGTTAAAGATTATGAAGTTTGGACAATTTTATTGGGTGCAGGGTAGCCAACTTTTAGATTTGATTGTTAATAGTGTTTACAGCAACAAGGAAGTTTTCCTCCAAGAGCTTGTCAGGTGAGATTTACTTACTCCAATGGAAATGTGAAGCTCCCTCCTTTCTTTGTTAAGGTTTTTCATTTTACTACTATGCAATCAGAAGCTATTGGGTGGCATCTCATTTGATTATATATGTTGACTTTTTTGTTTAAACCTCTTCTCCTGTGTTGCAGCAATGCTAGTGACGCTTTTGATAAGTTCAGATTCCTGAGTGTTACTGATCCTAAATTTCTTGGAGATGCTGGTGAACTAGAGATTCGGATCAAACCATATGCAAATAATGGAACCATCACAATAATGTATGTTGATATTTCTGCTTTTCTTCACTTACTTACCTTGGATGATATGATGGGCAAACTCTAAAATTACTGTTTTGTTTTTGTAGAGATACTGCATTGGTATGACAAGAAAAGAGCTCATTGACTGTCTTGGGACCATTGCTCAAAGTGGGACTGCAAAATTTTTGAAGGCTTTCAAGGTTGTATGCCTCCAAAGAACATATTCTTCTTTAATGTTTTAACCATGCATGTTCAATGCTGACCTTTTCCCTCTCTTATGATAAGCAGGAAAACAAGTTATTGGAGCTGATAATGCATTGATTGGTCAATTTGGTGTTGGGTTCTACTTTGCGTTTCTTGTTGCTCAGAAGGTATACTATTAATCATTATTAATATATTTCATTTGTTGATTTTCGTCCTTTGATTTTGGGTGGGAGGGGAATGCTATTGATTGAACAAACTTGTAATTGACGTCCACTACCAGGTAGTGGTGACGACTAGGAGCCCGAAATCTTACAAGCAATATGTTTGGAAAGTAGAAGTAGAAGCAGACATCAGTTCATATATTATCAAAGAAGAAACAGATCTTGAAAAGTTTCTTGGCCGTGGACCAAAATTACACTGTATCTGAAGGTACGGGAGCTTTCTAACAGAAGTGTTTACTGGTATTCTGCTTTGCCACAGTATATTATGGTGCGTCAAAATTGAGAAGATTTATGTTTATGAGTGGCGACATATGAGGTTGTTTTCTGCATCCGGTTCGACTAGCGGAGAAAACATCCTAATGGATCGTCGTTCTTCTTACAGGAAGATGACAAATATGAATTCTCAGATCCAACCAGAAGTCAGGGATTGGTGAAAAATTACTCTCAATGTGTTGCATCTATTTTTTGTTTATGTATCTCTTAGCGTGATCTTCATGTTAACTCCCTTCTTCCCTTAATTTCTGGCAAAGTCGAAATGTAAAGGAAGTTGAAAAGGAAGAGTACCAGGAATTCTAAAAAAGACTTTTAATGTTTTTTGGATCCACTTGCCCACACTCACTTCAATACAGAGGTATGATGGGCACTATTAACTGTTAGTTAAGTACGTCTTCCGGCTAGTCTATAATGGGTTATTGAATATTTGCAGGGAGAGGTAGAATTTAGGAGCATTCTATATATTCCTAGTATGGCACCTATGAACAATGAGGATGTAGTTAGTCCAAAACTAAGAACATACCACTCTACGTGAAGAGGGTGTTCTTTTCAGATGATTTTCTCTCATGCACATTATTGTGTTCTTCTGATGGTCAATTTATATCTGGTTGTTCTGTTGATGTTGACATGTTAACATTGCCTCGACTCTAATAAGTTTAGACTGTTTAGTTGTTATAGTATGTTATTTTTACTTTGGATGTAGCTTTTTCTCTCTCAATAAGCTACCAGTGTAATGTTTAGTTCTGGCTGACAATGTCCAAGCCTGTCTTAACACCCATTATGTTGACTGCAGTTTCCCCGATATTTGAGCTTAGTGAAAGGTGTGGTGGATTTTGATGATTTTCCTCTTAATGTATCCCGAGAGATTCTTCAAGAGAGCCGAATTGTAAGAATCATGAGAAAGAGACTTGTTAGGAAGACTTTTGACATTATTCGGGAGTTGTCTGAAAGTGAGAACAAAGAGGTTAGTGTCAATTAAACTCCTTGTGCCTTCTTCATGTTTTTGTCTTCCTCCCTTTGTTTGAGTGTGTGTTTTTTCATGAAGTGCTCTCTTCACTTTAGGATTACAAAGAAGTTTTGGGAGAATTGTTGAAGGTTTGTAAAATTAGGATGCATTGAAGACTCTAGAAATTACAAGCGTATAACTCCTCTACGGAGATTCCACACATCCAAAAACGAGGAAGAGCTCACAAGTTTGAATGATTATGTGGAAAATATGGGAGAAAACCATACAACAATCTATCACTTGGCAACGAACAGTTTGAAGAGTGCCAAGTCTGCTCCATTCTTGGAGAAGTTGGTCCAGAAGGACATTGAGGTATCTAGATTCTGCTTGTGGACAACGATGACATGTTTGAAGAAACAAGGCCATTATATATATGGTTCAGGCTAGCGTACATCAGTCTTACATTGTAAACCATTATTATTATTATTATTATATATATATATATATATATATATATATATATATGTGGTAAGATTCAGAGAATTAAGACCTAGATTTTGATCTTTAAGGGTTAGAGTATAGTATCATGTTCGAAAGATCAGTAAATTCAAGGTCTGGATTGCGTTTTCAGACTCAAGGTATGCGATACCCCGGATTTCACCCTGGGTACCGTAGAACTCGCCATATATATATATGTGAAGCTACATACCTGTTAGGGATTCTAATATAGTGGCTTCAACTATAATTTCTAATAACAGGTATTATATTTGATTGAGCCCACCGATGAAGTTGCAATCCAGAACCCAAAGACCTACAAGGAAAAGAAATTCGATGACATCAGCAAGGAAGATCAAGAACTTGGTAAGTTCTTGCTTATTACTGATAAATACGCCACATGCATTTTACTTTCGTACTTCGCTTCTTTAGACGGGGTATCTGTCTTGACTTCAAGAATTGGTTTTAACACCAAGTGATGAGGATGAGGTCAAGTCAAGGAAAGGGAAGCTAAACAAGAATACAAATTGCCTCTATGACTAGATAAAGCAACAACTTGGTGACAAATTTGCCAAAGTCCAAGTCTCCAAAAGACTAAGCTCATCTTCGTGTGTGCTTTGGAAATTCGGATGGTCTGCCAACATGGAAAGGTAAGTGTGTCTGAATTTGGTTCTCATTCAAGCATTTAACTTATAACCTCCTCGATGTGAATATGATGTATCATTGTCATCACTACTAGAAAAAATGCCCGCTGCTACGCCGCGGGAACTTAAGTTGCAACAGTATAATCATATGGTGGGCAGTTTAGATGAAGTGTACCGTATGCAAAGTTATCTGTACATACCGTCAAATAAGTTCAACAATATGTAAAAATCACTTTGGTAATCAACTTATTATGCAGTCTCTGAATCATCCGTTTTGTCCACTTTGTATTCACACTTCAAGATCGAGAAATGTGCTTGCTTGGTGATGGAGTTACGCCCTGGTGGTCATTCCCTCGAGCAAAGGCTAACTGGAAAGTTCTTCCCTGAGCATTCTGCCTTATTCGGATTCTTTTCCCTTAATTGCTCTTATTGTTGTTTCTCTTCATAATAAATAATGGCTTCAATCCGAGTACAGACAGATAGAACCCATTCATTCAGCAGTAGCAGGAAAATAGCTCCTTCAGCTAACAACTATTTACTCTGATGAATATAAGATATTTAATCAAAGTCTGTCCTAAAAATGATCCAAAAGCGATGACGGTAAAGTTACTACACAATATACATAGCATCATGTAAAGTAAACACATGTAAAAATCAGTTGAAAACAGCATATTTGAGCTTTGCTCTGTCTCAAAGAATATGGAATTTTAAGCAGCAAGATTTGTTACCTTCTCTCTGTGGTCAGAAATTGCATCATGCAGTCCGGATTTCTGTTTGTCCGAAGGCAACAGACTCTTTAGGCAGCTCCCAAACACGTTAATGACATAGTATAAGGTTCATGCTAATCGAATTACCTACAGCCTATGGCAGAAGATCATAGAGAAAAGTATGGCCTATGCATGAGGAAGAAGGTACAGATTCAGTTGTAGCCTGGAACTCGGTATGTGCATGGTTTAGAACTTACTATTATGTGTTCTTTATTTCAGCAAGCATTATCATCTTATACTTTCTCAGGAGGATCTGTTATTTAGAAAGTACCTAGTGGCCCACTCCAAGCAAATATAAGAATAAAAGAACTCATTACCTTAAGCATATTCAAATCATGCTCCTCTGAAATGGAAAGGAACACAATTTTATGACTGCAAAGCAATCTGTAGATAACAGCCAATTGGCAAAGGAGAAACAGTGTAAAAGAAGTGAAATATGTTGTCCAGCAAGTAGAGATCACATTTCATTGTCCAATTAGACCCACAAATATCTGAAATCAAGCCATCAAACACTTACGCCAACCTGATAGAGTTGTGTCCCTTCTGTAGCAGCAAAAGGAACTACAAAATAGCAAACAAAAAAAGCATATTCCAAAAATTGCAGGTAAAAAGATAGTTGCAGTTCCCACTTGAGTAGACACAGTTGGTTGTAGAGTCACTAATTAGGACATTTAATCCATTTTCACCATCAAATGAGTCTTTTGTCATTGAAGGAAAAGCAACATGACTCCCTGTGACTTGGAAAAGGCCAATTCAAAGTTGAGATCTGGTAGCCCTTTTTAAATCGAGAAACAACATGAATTTCATGAAGATGCAGATTAAATTGAGGCCAAAGTATCCTTGAATAAACATGGAAAACAGTGATAAGAAATGAACATGTGCATGATTTAATTCTTTGGAGTCAGTTCTGCTACGAATGAACAATAAAAAATCTGTTTTGGCTCAATATGAACAGAAAATGGAAAGAGGAAAAATACCTATTGGATTGTGAAGGTGCTCTCCCCACAACGCAAAACCATTTTCCCAAACTTATATTCCTTGTTGAAGTGCTTTAAGCAACAGGAAAAGCATGCTAATACTACAGCTGTGGAGGTAAGGAAATTGGAAACGACATTTTTTACTCTTATCTAAGATGTTCTCGGGCTTAAGATCTCGGTATATGGTCCCCAACATGTGTAGGTACTCCAAAGCAAGGAGAACCTCTACAACATAGAACCTGCAAAAAGAGGTTGAATCAGAAGTTGAGAGAAATAAGTTGGGGACTGTTTCTAAGGAGAGAAATCAAGCAAGAAGAAGGGCACTAATTATGAGAAGCTTCAGATGGGGAATGTCATATATGTCTGAAAATCTAACATAGTGTAGAGAGAAAGAAAACATGAACTATTCTGTAATGCAATTCTAGTGTATATTAAGTACAATACATAATATAATGATTTTTGTTTAAGAAACTATCAAGTTTATCAGGTAAAATGCAAGACTTTTTAAGGTAGAAGCTAACTTACTTATATTGCTATGGAGAGAAGCAAAAAAGACCAGTTAAGAAACAATCCGAACAGGGCAGCATGCTCAAGGAAGAACTTTCCAAGTTGCCTTTGCCTAAGGGAATCAGGGAATGGTCACCACCAGGGCAGAAATCCACCACCAAGCAAGGCCATTTCTCGGTCTCAAAGTGAGAATACAAAGTGGCCAAAAATGGAGGATCCAGAGACTGCAGAATCTCCCTCTCCGTCTGATCCCTCAGAAGCTTCTTCTGAGCCGCCAAACACGAATCATCCATGACCTTCATCGTAAAATACGTCAAGGTGGTGGTCAACTCTGATAGGTAAACATTACCTATGTCCTCACACGTGAACTTCTTCACAGCTCAAAAGTGTTACAGATTGAGAGCTCCTCCAACGTGGGCCTTGACAGCCTGGATCGCCTCCGACCTCACATCACCATTTTTCGTGTGAGGCTTGTACAACGTGTTGCTGCTCTCATAACTGACATCACTCCCACTGCTGGCTTTGCAGATGCTGGTAGTCTTCCTGCTCTCGATTTTCGTGCTTGCTTCTTCACTGTTGGTAAAGCTCTAGCTCTTTGGCCTTTGCTTACAATGTGCCTGTGTATACACTACTTGAAGGGCTCCGACAAAGGCCTCCAACAGGACGAGATGGAAAAGGTGCATGGTTGTTGTTACTCTAACCACTGGCCAAATCTATTCCAGATTCGGGCGAGTCATTTGAAGTAGTACCGGAAGTCTCATGATCATCACCAGTGGACTCTACTACTACCACTGAATCCTTCTCCTCAACAGCAAAAGATGGCATAATGAAGTCTGGCTCCTGTTCCTTACTACTTGAGGTGTCTAAGTGTTTAGCAGTTTTGTTGGATGGTTCTTCGAATAAAAACCAATTACTCCATGATCCATAGAACCATTAGAGTATGAAGGCATCTGTTTAAGAGGCTGAGATCGAGACGTGGAGTAGGAGCTCAAAGGAGGGCTGTTGGGACTCTTGGAATCCATGATTTCTTGTTGGTCTTTGTTGAAGGGCCAACTCCTCCATCATCAACAAATGACTCCATGGAAAGCGGAGCAGTAACTCAGAAACCAGAACTGCAACAAAAACACAACAGGGTTGATTGATTATATGAGATGGCAGAGCTTGCAGCCTTTGAATAAAAAGCATACGCTGAGAAGTTCAAACTGTAACCGACTAATTGAGTGCCCATTCATTCACTCCCACCCAAAAAAAAAACAAATCAAGGGAACGTCACAATTTCTAGGACTCCCATACCATACAAAAATCAAGTAAAGACAAAACAAAATCTTCGATCTAATATAAGATTTCCTCATTGATCATACGAAGTCAAAACGTACCGGTAATTATGTGGCCATTGCTAAGAGGTGTAAGTCCCCGCAAAATCAGTCAATAGCTTGTTGAGCGTCTTCTTTCCTTCTCCTTCTGTGTTTTCTTTTTTCAACTTTTTCTGCTGCTTTTCTTCCACCACCAAGACAAATAGAGAATCCATAGCTCATTGAGCATTTCTTTTCCTTTTCCTTAAATGCGTTCTCTTTTTTCAGCTTCTCTACTTCTTCTTCTGCCAACAAAACAAAGAGAGAGGTGGGGAAACGCTTCCAGGAAGCGAGTAATATTCCGCCATGCCGCCCAGTTTGGTTGATCCCCTTCCTTCTCGTCACTTCCTTCTCACCGTGTTCTTCCTGTTTCAAATTGATCCCGTCTTCCTCTGCTTTTAGGTTCCCGGCGGCCAGCAGCAGGGGTAAATTTTTGGGCTTACTTTGCAAGAGAGAAGAAGGGGATCATGGAGGGGGGAAGAGGGGGAAGCATCTGCCTCCATCTAAGTACAATCAAAGCCGAAAGGAGGAGTAGAGAGAGAAAGGCTGAGAATATGGTTGAAAGGGTGAAATCGGAGAGGGGAAAAGCTCCCCTTCAGAAAAGAAAAAGAGAGAGAGAGGGGGAAAACCACGGTGGGTTGATGCTTCCATACGCTATCGCCCATTATCTTATATATAATAGCAGACTACACTTTATTGCCCAAACTTCCAACTACTGTTTCATTATTTGTCGTTTTCTGAAAGGGGAATTCTGGTTCTTCTCGCAACAAGCTCTCCACGATGAATGTTGCCGTCTGCCAGCTCCAGCCGCCTTGCCTATCTCAATTCGCGTACGGAAAGAATGGGCCACGAATAGACCAAGAGGAGGCGGTGGGAGGGTGGTGATTTGAGATAGGCAAGGCGGCTGGAGCTGGCAGACGGCAACATTCATCGTGGAGAGCTTGTTGCGAGAAGAACCAGAATTCCCCTTTCAGAAAACGACAAATAATGAAACAGTAGTTGGAAGTTTGGGCAATAAAGTGTAGTCTGCTATTATATATAAGATAATTATAGGTTGATGAAAGCACAAGCACTTAGAGTAGAGATACTTCAAGCCTGGAATTTATGAGGGGAAGGAGAATTCTAAAAATCAATCCAGACCACCCTATCTTCATGGACTTGAATGTAAGCACATCATAATGACCCTGTGTCTCGTTTCACGCAAACTGTTATTATGGAGCATTAGCGCTCACTTCTGCTACTATTACCGTCGTTGTAGGCTGCATGCAGAAAAGCACCAGATAACACTAATATGAAGAGAGCAATTGATTTGTTGTATGATACGACATCGATATCCAGTGGTTCACTGTGAGAATGGACTAGATGAAACTTTATTTTACATTCTATCTTTACTTTTCAAAAAGGGTATTCATATTTTCCTCGTCGGTGAATGGTTATGCATCTCTTTGATTAGTTGCAGCCGGACAGTCCAGCCAACTTAGGAAACAAGATATACGAGATGATGGCAATGGCAATGGCACTAGGACTAGGAGGGAGATGGGGCAGAGTAGAATTTGAAGCTGAAGCTGGTGGAGAGGAAACAGAGGCGAGCACCACTAAAGGTGCTTCAGAAGTAGTTGAACCTTCAAAAGTGAGGACAAAAACTGACCCTTGGTAAGAGGAGTAGTTGATAGTCATATAGACTTTACTGAACTTCCCCAAAAACACATTTTTATGGCTCCATGGAAGCAAAACTCTGACTTTAGTTTAAGGGAGATGATAGACGATTTGATTATTTGGGTTTTATGTTCGGATTGAATTATTTTGTTCGGGCTTATTTTGATTATTGGGGAATAATTTGGGGGATTTATAAGGTGGGGTAGTTAGTAGGTAATTGTGTTTGGGTATTTAAACTATTGTTTTACGTAGGAAAGGCAAGCAAAAGATTAAACCTAAAAACTACCTCTCTCCCTCTCTTTCCCTGGCCGTCATGCCTCTTCTCTCTCTCTCTCTCCCAAGCTGTCGATCGGCAGCCCCTTTTTTCCCTTCCTTCTTCTTGCTTCAATCCCCCCTAAATCACCCTTCCTCCAATTCCCAAATTCCCGGATCAATCCCTAATTGATCCCAAAGTCCCAATCCCTCGATAGCGCTCAATTCGGAGCTCTATCATTTGGTATCAGAGCCCGGTTCTTGGGTTCTTGAGCAAACGAAGAATGACGATCGAGATGGTGTCAACGAAGTCCATGCAAGCAGTTGAGAAGGCCGCCAAGGCGGTGCAGGAGCAAGCCGTGATCGCGGCCACGACGGGGCTGCCGTCCTCCGGTGATGGCGCACATGGGGTTCCCAGTCCGCGGGACGGGGAGCTGGAAGACGAGACGGAGAAGCTGGAGGTGATCCGAGCTACCTTGGACCGCCTGGTGGTTGCGTTCGAGACAGAGCGCGTGGAGAGGCTGGCTGGGAGGCGCGAGCAGGAGGAGGAGTCCCGGCGGGTCTGGCGGCGGTTCGATGAGGTCCAGGCGGCCTTGGAGGCGCTGCACGCCGCGCAACTACCCTCACAGAAGAGCAGCGGCGGCGGCGCAAGGGGGAGTGGTCTGAGCGCGGCGGGAGACTCGCCGACGGGCGGCGATACAAAGGGGAGTAGGCCCGTCGCGGCGAGGGGGTCGCCGGCAGGCGGGAAGGCGGCGGAAGACTTGCCTCCGGCGGCCGTGGTGATGGAGGCGGGAGCGGTGGCGGCTTCCGCAAGCGAGGGCGACCGAACCTGCGGGCCACGGTCAGCTAGGGCGTGGCGGTGGGCCTGGGCTTCTGGCTACACCAACGGCCCAAGAATTGGCGGCTCGCAAGGGCAAGGCCAAAATGCCCGGGTATGACGGCGGGGCCCAGCAGACTGTGCGTGGCCACCTGGGCCGATGGGCTGATTTGATGCAGCGGGCCCATATCACGATCCCAAAGGGCTGGGGTGGCTGAACATGGACCTAGAGCGGTTCGAGGAGGAGCTCAGCCTGGTGGGCCAGAATGCACCGTGGGCCGACCCGGTTAGCGCCGAAAATTACTTGGGCTCGGACTCGGCAATGGGCCGAACCGCGCGAGTTGGGCCGGGGCAGGAGGAGCAGTTTGGGCCAGGTTGGGCTGGACTGGGGCGAGGCGGAGGGTCGACCGGTCGGGTCGATCGAGGGCTGATCGATCCAAGCCGGACCGAGTCGGGTAGGGGTGAACCAGGACAAACCGGATCGGGTCGCATGATACCGGGTGAAACCGAACCTGGCCGAACTAGAGGTGGACCAAACTGGTTTGAGCTGCGCCTGGTGAGATCAGCCAGTATGGATCCGAACATGTGGCAAGGGTCGTACGGGGCAGGGTATGTGACGGGTCCGCCCGGTCGAGGTGTCGCGGGCAGCTATGGGTGAGGAAGAGGATCACCGTTCTACCAGAACCAGCCAGGGGGTGACTCAGGTTACGACAGGTATGGTTCGTATCACCCTGCCTATGATGGAACTGATGGGATGGTCTTTAAAGCCAAGCCCCCGACCATTCAATTCCGAAAATTCAACGGTCAGGAGGATGCAGGGTTGTGGTTGTATGTAGCAGAGAGATGGTTCAGGAATCACCCCATACCGGAGGAGAGGACGGCGCATCTGGCATCCTTCTACTTAGAAGGAGAAGCACTACAGTGGTGGGAATGGATGGAGAAATCCTACGGGGCGCCGAGAACCTTGATTACATGGCCAATGTTTCTAGAGGAGCTCCGTTACCAGTTCGGTAAATCGGAGGGGTGGGCTCTAGAGCAGTTGGCTATGCTGAAGCAGACCGGCTCAGTTGCGGATTATCGTGCGGAGTTCTTCAAACTAGGCAATCAATGTGGTGGGGTCCCAGAGGATACATTGGTGTGGTTGTGTATTGCAGGCCTAAAGCCAGAGATTGCTGCTGCCGTCCGGGTCTTTGAGCCGGACTCTATGAAATCTGCTTTTCGTCTTGCAGGGTATAAGGAAGAGGAGCTTGCGAGATGGAGGAGTACCATAGGGCGCTATCCACGAACCAGTGGCGGGGGGAGCAGTGGTGGAGCTGGCACTGGAGGAGGAGGAGGCGTGGTTGGAGCCACTGCTGGAGCTGGGGGATCAGCGTCTGCGCCGGTGCCAGTGGCTACGACGAAGGGTGGGATGCGGCCGCCACCGAAGGGGTTTGTGCGGTTATCCCCTGCGGAGATCAAGCAGAAGAGGCAGGAAGGGAAGTGCTTTAATTGCGACGAGAGGTTCACGATCGGTCACAAGTGTGCACGTCCCGACTTGATGATGCTGGTCGGAAGGTGGGAGGACGAGGCGGAGGATGAGGCGAGAGAAGGAGAAGAAGCAGTGGAATGATACCAACCTTGAGGACAAGGTTGTTTTGAACAGAGCGGGAATGATAGACGATTTGATTATTTGGGTTTTATGTTCGGATTAAATTATTTTGTTCGGAATTATTTTGGTTATTGGGGAATAATTTGGGAGATTTATAAGTTGGGGTAGTTAGTAGGTAATTGTGTTTGGGTATTTAAACTATTGTTTTACGTAGGAAAGGCAAGCAAAAGATTAAACCTAAAAACTACTCTCTCTCCCTTTCTTTCCCTGGCCCCCGTGCCTCTTCTCTCTCTCCCAAGCTGCCAATCGGCAAGCCCTTTTTTCCCTTCCTTCTTCTTGCTTCAATCCCCCCTAAATCACCCTTCCTCCATTTTTCAAATTCTTGGATCAATCACTAATTGATCCCAAAGCCCCAATCCCTCGATAGCGCTCAATACGGAGCTCTATCAGGAGATGGGGAGCAAGAGATAATAAGACTACTGGTGGGATAAGTGACTATAAGGGTGCCATAGTTTTGGGGTGGAAAATGATGGCATTATGGGACTTGTTAGGAACGAGACGATTCTTGTACACACAGGACCCTGTGGCCAATCATCAATGTTAGGACAAGGCTTGGAAGTTGAAATGGTACGGGTTATTTATTTTTTTTTTTTTTGTTTGGTAACAATGGTACGGTTTTCATAGTCAAATACATACAAATTCTTGCTCCTGCCTCTACATAGCAAATCGAATTCCCCTGAAACCTGGATTTGCTAGCGCAACATGGATAACAGGCACAACTGCACCAGAAGAAAGCTCGATCGCCTAAATCGTCCAACACCTCCCATCTCAACAGCTCCCAATCCATCTTGAACACTTTTATAACCGTAGGAGTGCTCATAAGCTCGTCTTCTAGACGCCATCCGCATTGATAGTATCTGACGAAGAGTAATAGTTCGTCGCATGACTCTAGCTAATAGCTTGCACACGCAACAAACCGTTCCTGCTAAAGTGCTAATAGAGGTTCCGGAAACTCAACCTCTGTTATAGGTTCAAATACGAAACTCCCATGCTGTAATTCCATCACCGTGAGATCATATATATGTCGAATAGAACCCATAAATCTTTCCTTGATGCACAACAGCTCCAAGATGCGGATCGATTGCTTTCTTGCTAGCCACTTCGATTACCCTCCATGTTTCGTCGCCATCTCGCCAAACCATAATAGTGTCTATGTCGTCTTTGTTCGAATCACCAGTAGTCGAACAAAACAACACAACGATCGAGCAATTTGGCATCATCATCATCAGGATGTAAATGAAACACAGCGCCGCCGATTTTGAAGGTTTCTTCGAATTCCCACGTCGATAGAGGAGTTTTGATCATGGAGCGTGGATCTAACAAAGAACACCCGAAAGAGTTCGTTAATAAGAGTGTTCCACAAGCACTCTTGATTACCACCTTGGTTTCAATGATCTCAAGTAGCTTTGCCTTTCTCGAACGGTTTATCGTGGAGTACTCCTCGCCTAAGTTAATCAACAACTGTATGTCCTCTCCGTTACTGTAAACAAAACATGGATATGCTGTTGGGGCTTCAAGTTGCGGAAAAAATCCAAAAGTACCACTGTTTAAAAAAAAATTCTAAAAATACCACCCAATCCCAAAAAATTCCAAAAATACCACCCTTTTTCAAAAACCGCCACCCCACTCTGCGGTTTACACGAAAACCGTTTGTCGGGGGCGCGGTTTTCTATGCAAACTGCGGGCCTAGGGGGCGGTTATAAAAAAAAAAATTTGGACCAAACCGCTGGGTGGGGTGGCGGTTTGACCCAAAACCGCCACCCCACCCAGCGGTTTGGTCCAAAAAAAATTTTCTTTTTTCGATCAACTCCCAACTTCGGCCGAAACTTCAAACGAACGTAACTTTGCACTCGGGTATCCGATCGATGCGATTTTTTTTGTCATTTCGCATAAATTTTCAAGATCTTCAACTTTTAGAAGGATGAAATTTTCAAAACAGGAACTATTTGTGGATATACGGGACCTTGGGAATAACTTTACCTTGGGAATTTTTTTTGAAAATTTCATCCTACTAAAAGTTGTAGATCTTGAAAAGTTATGCGAAATGAAAAAAAATCGCATCGATCGGATACCCGAGTGCAAAGTTACGTTCGTTTGAAGTTTCAGCCGAAGTTGGGAGTTGATCGAAAAAAAAAATTGGACCAAACCGTTGGTCCAAAATTTTTTTTTTTTATAACCGCCCCCTAGGCCCGCGGTTTGCATAGAAAACCGCGCCCCGGACAAACGGTTTTTGTGTAAACCGCAGGGTGGGGTTGCGGTTTTTGAAAAAGAATGGTATTTTTGGAATTTTTTGGGATTGGGTGGTATTTTTGGAATTTTTTTTTTTAAACATTGGTACTTTGGATTTTTTCCTCAAGTTGCTGGCTTCCTGATGAATATGCACTGCTACTCGGTGGTGGTAACAGAGACAAGTTTTTGATAATGTAATGTTGATGTACGTTATGCTGTTGTGCATTTTCTCTAGTTGTTGACCGATTTAGTTGTTCGGATAATGGGATTGCGAACGTCAGGATGAGCCACGCGTGATTCAACGTAAGCTTCGTATCGTACAAGTCATCTGATATGTAGTCGCCTCCAAACGAGTAAAACTAATTTGTCGAGACCGTGTTGAACATATGACGACAAAAAACATGTAACTCTTATTGATTTAATCTTAATTTCACTTCTAAAATCTTATAGTTATTGTGATAGTTGATATACCTTCAATTTTGGAACTATGGCAAAAAATATATTACGAAGACATTAAATGGTCCAAAAGGTTATATTACTTAACAGTAAAATACGGTATGGATAAGTCATGTATAAACTAGTAATATGCCTTAATAGTATGTCAATAGCTATAAAATATATGAAATTAATTAACTTAATAATTAACTAATTATTTTAGTAATAAACTCATATAAAAATATTAGTTTTATATCACATTCCCGTAAACACTAAACATAATTAAATGGTACAATTAATTGACCCCACTGTCCAGTTTCCCCGTCCCAAGCAATATGGCTTCACATTTTGGGTTTCGGTTTTGTCATACCCGGACCCGAACCCGCCAAGGAGCTTCTCGGGTTGGTTACCCAAAAATCGAAAAGCTCCTTAGTGGGTTTGGGTTCTGAAGGTAGCGATTTTCGGGTTCGGTTTACCCAAACCGAACCGACAACCCTAGTTTATTTATTTATAGGAGGAGGGAAAATTTGCATTGATTTGGCTGGCTAGTTAATCCGGTCAACAACTCTATTTTGAATAAATATCAACTAGCTTTCACTCAGCTCATTGGCCGGATTACTTTAATTTACTAATTATGGAATGGGGGAGAGAGCTAGAGCAGAAAAACATTTATTTGGGTCGAACCCACAATTTGAATCTATTTGAGTCCATATAATTATACCTATAAAAAAATATCGACCATCTAACTATTCGCATTAAAGCAATTCACACCTTCATTATCGGTGTTTCCACATTTATGTTTGTTATACAAAAAAAATTGCAAAAATTACATTAGAGTTGATATTCATTTTTTTTTAATTTAGACTCAAACTAAATAGTCGTTTATTGGTATGACCTTCAAGTGATATTACCAAATATGATTTGACTGGTAATAAATTGGGTTTGGGAAGGATTTTTTTTTTTTTTTTTGCAATTCATAGTGGAGGGAATTTTTTAGGCCACGTTTGGCATTAGTTGTTCATTCACCACCACATCCAACGCTAAGGTATCACTTTCCCATCATAATTTTTAATTTACTGCGTAATGAGATAATCTAAATTCCTTCAGTTTTGGGTTTCAAAATAGTACATTTGCAATCACGTATTTACATAGTTTCCATCTCCTACTTTTAAATGTGTGAGATTTAAAGTTTCTTTATCTAAATTTCATAGCAAAATATGAACCTGTAAACATTGACAGAAGTGAGTGAACAACTAAAGATCATAATGATTGTAGCTTTAGTGGTATGGAGGTATATTTGAGCTCATAAATCAATTAACAGCATCTCATCTTTCATTGAAAACTAAGCGAAATTTAGGGAGTCATTCATTGTTATATAAAAGTATTTGAGTAAAATATGTTTGGAAACTGATATTGCATGCAATAATAGAGTTTTTGATATATATATATATATATAGTAGAGGAGTATATTATATCTATAACCCATTAAAAATACACGACAAATTTGTTCAATCTAATTTGTTATGACCAAGGTTGTCACTTGATTACACCAATTAGTCGTTTAAGCAAGTGGGTTAAGGATTAATGGATGAATTGGATTAACCTGGTCAAGCCTAGCTTTACCCATGTGCATGAAAATTTTATTGATTTCACGTGTATTATGCTTAGATATTTATGAAATTTCTATGATAAATTTAGATACAATGACGATTTAATATAAATTATTTGTTGAAATTGAGTTTCATTTTTATACTTTTCTCTCACTTGGAACTGATGCTTTAAAATGACGCTTTAATTCTAAATCTCTCCCCTCTTTCTTTTTATCTTTTTCCATTTCATTTTCTAGTTTTTTCTTTTCTTCTTTTCATTGCATATCATATTCCATTCTCAATGTTCTTACTCTTCTTCTCCAATTCGATTTCATGTATATATACAAATGAGGACATTGGTCTTTGTTAATCACACCAAGTTTCAATCCAAATATATGTTCATTTAATCTTATGGCTTATTCTTTGTTTGAGATGTGGTTGATTGTCGATGTGACCTTGTTGCTGGAAGGAAAATGGAATTGACTACTGAAGAACTGTGTTGGCTTTTGAGATTGGGACTTGTATTGTTGCCTGCCGATACTAAAGGAGGAAATGATATTATGGGATCAATGTAGTCAAAATCGAGATTATGATCGTGAAATCGTAGGATTTTAGGATTTTACTTAGGGATTCCGATCCTGATTTTACTATAAAATCGATGGACCTTAAAATCGGGATTAAAATCGTGAAAATCGTACCAAAATTGGAATTTTGATCGTATGAGAAAAAATAGGTGTGTTTGAGCCAATCTAAAAGAAGCATAATTGTTTCGGCGGAAAGGGCAATGACGGGAATCTTCTCATATATTTTTTCTTTTAAAAAAATTATTCAAAAATGATGAAAATAATCAAATTAGCGCTCGGTCAATCCCTTTCCCTTCTCCTCATTTAACTTACAGGTAAAACAATTGTCCTAATATTGGAAGTACGTAAAAATTAACATCATTATTAACTAATTAATTTATTAACGAATATATTTGTAAAAAGACATTACTTATTTTATTGGAATTCAAATATTTTTAGTTTTAAATCATACTTAGACGATGTCAGAATATTACTTTGAGTTAAACTACCTAGACAGAACATGAAACAAGAGACAACCCCATTGAGCTTTATCCATTCCTCATGAATTATTTTGAGTTACGCATTAAATAAAAATTAAAATAGTAATTTTGGAACATTAATCTTGAGACTTATCTTTTGTAAAAACAAATCTTGAGAATTATCATTTTAAATGTTATGTGTCTTTGTGTTATTAATAATTTACCTTGTTACTATTATTATAGGTTATGTTCTATATGGTACTTAAAATCCTACGATTTTACCCCAATTTTTGATTTTAGGTAAAATCTCGATTTTAACTACTTTGTATGGGATAACCAAACACGGGTCAACAACTCAATTTTGAATAAATATCAATAATCTCATTCATAATTTATGGGAAATAAATAATTTCTTCCACAATAAATTTAACGTGATATTTTTATTTTCAGTCGTAGTTTTTTTTTCACAGAAAAAATATTTTAACCGTGCTATTCAAATGACATTGGAACACAAAACTTTATATATATTCAAAGTTTATACCATACTGACAATGTTTGGTAGTACATAAGATTATATTATAGTGGTATATTAGATCATGAAATTTTCCGACCCAGAAATTTGTAGACCGCGATGTACTCGTTTCTTCTGTGCAAAAATTTCCAAAATTTGAGTTTAAAAACGAAGGTACTAGGTGGTACCAGTGTGGTAATGGGTGATACAAAATTGTATATCAGTTTTCAGATGACAACAAGCTCGTTCCATCTGTGCAAAAATTTGAAGTGTAAACTAAAAACAAGATACGACTTTGTTAAAAATTAGAAAAAAATAAAAAGTAAATTAATCTCACCCCTTAAATCTAGCCTCAATTTGATGTAATTATGCATAAATGCATCTGACCCTCCGCCAAGTACTCGTACGAGTGCGAGGTAAATGAAATTCTAATTAGGTATTATCAATGGTCAAGAAAGCGTTAGGTGCTGGTCTGCTGGAGGTGGTGTCGAATTGCAATTCATGTGTTCTAGTCTTTGTTTCATTGACTAGAATTGAAATTTCAAATTGGGGAAAGAAGAGCGAAGGGCCCATGAATATAGAGCTGTTGGAGCCTGTTTGAGCCAAGATACCCGAGTCCCACTGGTCGTGATCTGGCAGGCTCGACTCGCAACACAGCCGCCAATAACCTGCAAAGACAAGCGCCTAATGGGCTTCGGGATGCCCGTTAGCACTCCAATGCTCAAGTCAGTGCCAAATCTAGAGAGATAAGTGATATCCGAAGTTTTAGTGAGAGAAGCCAACCTGCGTAAATGATATGATCCCAAATAACCTTCCCCACAGGTCTCCATTACTCGTTAAAGAAGCTGCCTTAAGTCGTTTGACGAAACTTGAATTTTGGCCAAGTAATGGAATTGTTTCAAGTGGCTCTCTTTACAAGCATGGTACTCGTGTTTGGCTCGATGGAAATGGACTTTGGAGGATTTGTTTTGAACCTGAAGACTTCCTCTCCAACCTTGAGTGTTTGGGAGCTCGAGGGAAGGCTGGGAAGTACAGTTTTCGAGCTCACCAAATACCTATGTCAGAACAGGAAATCTGCCAGGAATTGCCTAAGGCATGGAGCAGTTTCGGGCAGGCCACTTTGGAGTCCAATCCACAACAACGTGCTGGGAATAAAGTTTCATGGTTCATACCACATGAAAGCTTGTACTTTCTACTCCGGAAGCAAGGGGTTGGGTGATCAAAACCACAAATGGAAGGCTGCCAATGAGGGCTCTGAAGATGGCATCAAGACAGTGTTTTCCTTGCGTTTTAAGTTTCTGTGTTGCTTTAGGAATTGGACTGTTTTTGCTTTCCTTGTTTGGTTTGGGTTTCTTTTTCGTTTAAGGATGTTTGTAGGCTCTATTTAAGCGCCATGAAGGCATTGTAATCGGAAGAATAGTTTGAGTTGAGTTTTAACCATAAACCTAAGTTTGTCATAGCTAGTTTTTGGTTGAGATTTTGGCCGAGAAAACCAAACTCGAAATTTCCCTTGTATCGATAAAAAGCACCTTGATCGTGGGCGAGCTTCGACGTATACTCATTGAGCCTTCCTCCACGTGAAGGATTGCACAAGGAGTTCCATCCTTCTCGTTGTTAATTCGGATTCTTGGCCGCGTTGCAGAGCTTGGTTTCCAAGTTCGATTGAAGGCATCAACACCTTGCTTGGGTGTTATCAAGTGGTAATCAGAGCCCGGTTCACCTGAGTGGACAGGAAGGAAGACGATGTGGCAGGAGCGATTCATTGGACAAGGTCTAAAGATCAATCTCCAGGGATCCTGCCCTCCGACAGCGGAAACCAGAAGAAAACTCCGACGAGCCGAATCAAGAGGTCGAGGTTCCCATGGCCGGCCAATTCAATACAACTAAGTTTCTACAGACCATAACGGCTCAGATTGGAGCAATTTTCGAGACGCAATTCAATAAGCTTGAACGCCAGATGGAGCAACAGGGGCAGAGGCTGGATGCTCTGTCTCAAGCGTTGCCAGAGGTGGAACGCGCAGCAGAGGCTGTTCGAAACAGAGTAGCAGGGGCTGACCAGGAACGAGAGAATCGGGAACTTGTGGCTCGGATAGAGGATCTTGAGCAGCAGCTGGTTACCATCAATCCCCAACCTGGTCGCCGACATCACGAACGTCGTGATCATCAGGGAAGGCCGCCGGAGGCAGAGCCGGCAATCCCTGTTGGAATTAAACTGACCATTTCGACTTTTAAGGGGACTTTAAATGCTGCAGCGTACCTGGATTGGGAAAGAAAGATAATTCTTTTCTTTCAGTGCGGACAGTTCACCGAACAGCAGAAAATAGCTATGCTACTTACGAATTCGCGGACTACGCAGCCTAGTGGTGGGAACAGCTACAACTCCGTCGACGATGAAATCTCCAAGCACCTGTGGTGACGTGGGACGAGTTAAGTGGGCTGATGAGGGAACGATTTGTTCCGGGTTATTACCACTGAGAGCTACATGACTCGTTGCAGGGAACTCGAGAAGGGTCGAGGAATGACGAAGAGTATTTTATAGAGCTAGAGTTGCTTTTGATGCGGGTTGATGTGCACGAAGAAAAAGAAGCAACAATTTCACGATTTCTCTACGGTCTGAATCGCGAAATTCGGCAAGAGGTTGAGTTGCGATCTTTTGTCGAACTTGAAGAGGTGGTGCACCTCGCAATCAAGGTGGATAAGCAGCAAAAATCCTCTTCAGAGAGAAGGATTGCAAATGCTAAACCTGCTATTGAGCCTGCTACCTAACTCCCTTTCCATATGGAGCCCTATTAGGAAGTCCTCATAATCTGCAGCATTGTTCGTCTTGAGGGTTGCAAAACGTAATGCTACTTCATGCATGGCTCCCAATGGGTTAATGAGGACGACACCTGCCCCCGCGCCCCCTCGGCTAGCCGCTCCATCCACAAGCACTTGCCAGCACTCTTCCACACCAATTCCCACATCCAGAACTCCTTTAGCCACAAAATCCGCCAACACTTGAGCCTTGATGGCCGGCGTGGGCGCATAACTTACATCGAACTCACTGAGTTGTACAACCCATTTCACTAGGCGCCCAGACACATCCATAGATCCCAAAACCGTTCTCAGGGGAAGGTTGGTGGGCACCACTATAATATGAGCATGAAAATAAGGTCGGAGCTTGTTTGCGGCCATGACCACCGCCAACGTCGCCTTCTCTATAGGCGCGTATCGTGTTTCATGACCCACCATGGTGCGGTTGACGTAATACACCGGCTTCTCTCATTTGTCAGTGGATCCTTGGACGCGAGAACCGTGCTTACGGCAATGTGAGACACGGCGATGTATAAGTACAACTTCTCTTTCGCCTTGGACGTGGTCATCACCGTAGGCGCCTTTAGCAGCGCCTTCAGGTCCTCAAAATCCTTGTTGCACTCTTCCGTCCACTTAAATTTGGAGGCTTTCTTCAGGACTTTGAAAAAAGGGGTGCCTCTGTCCTATGCTCTAGGAATGAAGCGCCCAACCGCCGCCAGCCTTTCTGTCAACCCTTGAACCTCTTTCGCCATTCGCGGGGGCGCCATGCTCATGATAGACTCGACTTGCTTGGGGTTGGCCTCAATTCCCCGCTTCGTTATCATGAACCCAAGGAACTTTCATGCTCCCACCAAAAACACGCACTTCTTGGGATTAAGCCTCAGCTGAAAGAGGCGCATAGTCTTGAAGGGTTCTCGTAAATCCGTGATATGGTCCTGGCGCCTCTTACTTTTCACAATCAAATCATCCACGTATGCTTCCACGTTTCTCCACAATTGCTTTCGAAAAACCTGGTTAACCATACGCTGATAGGTGGCTCCTGCGTTCTTCAATCCAAATGCCATCACCTTCTAGCAGAAGTTACGAAAAAGTGTCATGAAAGCAGTCTTTGCCCTAACACCCTCCACCATGGGGATTTGATGGTAGCCCGAGAACATGTCGAGGAAACTAAGCGCCTCGTGATAGGCCGTTGCATCCACGAGTAGGTCAATGCGTGGCATAGGATAGGCGTTTGTAGGGCATAATGCCCGGTTAAGATTGGTAAAGTCCATGCACATTCTCCATTCTCCCGACCACTTTGGCACGAACACGACATTCGAAAGCCACGTGATGTACCTAGCCTCCTCAACGAACCCTGCCTCGAGTATCCTATCGACTTCGTGGCGGAGAGCCTCTTCTTTGTCAGGAGTCAAGTTTCGTCGTTTTTGTTGGACCGACCTCTTGCCTTCCTCGATAGCGAGCCTGTGCGCCGCCGTTTCTGGAGACACACCAGGCATATCCTGCGCGCTCCATGCAACTAACTCCCCACACTCCTGGAGTAACGCAACCAAGGGCGCCCTCATGTCCTCAGGAGCCTGCGTCGAAATTCGCACTTGTCGGTCCGGGCGCCCCTTGTCAATTGCCAAGACCAGTTCGTCGTCAACAGGTTCAGCCTTGGGCGCCTCCTCTATGCAAATGTCTATGTTGTTCACCTTATACCTTCGAACATTGCCCCGCGATTCTTCCTCTCACGCATAACGGGGAGTGTTCCCCCTCTTGAGATGCCTATCCCCTGTGGCGCAACGAAATTTAGCGTTTGGTGACAAGTGGAGGCTACTCCGTTATACTATGCCAACAGGGGTCTGCCAAGTATCACATTGTACGGTGAGGGGCAATCAACAATTCTGAACTCCACCGCGTGCGTTACGGGATGCACTTCATCATCCAATGTTACGAGAAGGCGCACTCGTCCGATCACATGTGCGGGCGCCCCCAAGAAACCTATCAACACGGAGCTCGAGGGAATCACCAACTCAGGTGCTAATTGCATACGCTCAAAAGTGCTTTTAAACAACACATCCATCGAGCTACCGGTGTCTACCAGCATCCTCTTCACCCTGCATCCCGCAATCACACCTTGTATCTCCAAGACTTCCTCCGACTGAATTTGGCATGCCTCATTCGGTCCCTGGTTGAAGTGTATTTGCACCGCCGCCTTCGCCTCCGAAGACGCAGCTCTTAGGCGCCTGTATCTTTCCAGTTTGTCTCGAAGGTCGATGGTGCCAATGATTGACTCCACCATGAGCCTCGCGCGCTCCTTCTTGGTTCACCTCAAAAGGGGGCGGGGGTATTTCGGGCGCCTGCTGCATGATCGGCAACGCGGGCGCCTGTTTTTCCTCCCTTGCTACATAAATGGGGTGAGTCCTCTCTTCGGCCCTCTTCACAAAGTCATTAAGCATTCCTCAGTCGGCCAAGGTCTACAATTCCTCTTTCAACTGGTAGCAATCAGCCTGGTGATGTCCTTTATCTTGATGGAAGTCATATACCGGTCAAGGTTTCGTTCATTCGGTTTCCCTCGCATTAGCCCTGGCCCCCTTCACGTATTGCAAGATGTTTTTCAGCGTATCATTATATTCTGAGAAGTTTGTTGCGCTCCTGGGTGGTGGGTGATGTGCCTCTGGTAAGTTATTCCCCATGGTTGGTCTAGGAGGATGTCTCGTATCTACCTCTTTCCCTTTTAGGCGCCTTTTTTATGCCCTCCGAGCTGCCAATGTTTCCTCCAGCATGATTACTTTCTGTACTCTCCGATCCAAGTCTTCGGTAGAAACAACAGCTCTCTTCGAGAGCACACGACACAGCTCTTCACTACACGTGCATTCCTCAAGGCAAACTCCCAACACTAGGGGTTGCACATCATTAACCGCCATGGCGACCGAGATCCATCGATCATAGAATTCCCTTAGCGCTTCACCATTGATGAGGACATCAAGGGGCCAGTCACACGTGCTAAGGCAAGGACGTTGAAGGAGAAGCTTGAGACATATTGGGAGAGCTACTTTGGAGCAATGGACATGGAGCTATTTCGAGGGAAGCCATATATGATGATTCGAGTGGAGGAAGAAGGAGGAAGTGCTGAAGAGAAGGCAGATTGCAAGAAGCAGCCTTAACGGGTTTGCTTAACGGGTCTAGCCTTAACGGTTTGCGCTTAAAGGGTCCAGTCATAACGGTTTGGGCTTAATGGGTTTGATGGGCTATTTCCGAGTTTTCATGTTTTAAAGTCGGTTTATGATTGTTTTTCCATGTTGGAGTCGGATTTGGGTTGTACTTTGCCTATTTAAAGGGCTGAACACGTTGGTTTGCCCTTAGACGATTATTATTGAATTTCATAGGCTAAAGCCGAGTTCCCTACGCGGAATTTGCCCTAATTACTCTGTCGAGAATCTCCAGAGTGCTAGAGCGACTATTATCAGCTAGGTATTCACCCTGGTTGTGGCGAGCTACCCATATCGATTTCCCTTTATTCCGAGTTGAATCTGTCCGATCGATTCATATATCGATTGCCCTTATTCACGGGTGAGTACTGTCCGATCGATTTCCATCATATCCGTTTCTGTTTGGTTCGAGAAGCTTGACCCTGCGCAACTTTGATTATATCAAGTGGTATCAGAGCTAAGGTTCAAATCAGTGGCGTGTTCTTGAAGTTTTTTTTTTTGAAGATCTTGTGCGTTCTTGTTTGTGTTCTTGGTGGTTTTGTTCGAGTTCTTGAAGGTCTTGGAGTGTTCTTGAGCTGCAAGACAGGAGGTTATTTGTTCTTGGGAGTTCTTGGTGTTTCTTGCGAGGCAAGAAGCAGGTTGTGCGAGTTCTTGTTAAGTTCTTGTGTTCTTGGAGTTTTCTTGCATCGCAAACATGGAAGCAGCACTCGAAGCGATCAGAAATCAATTGGACAACATTGCTCGTGCTCAAGAAGAGCAAACAGCAAGGCTTGCCGAGAAAGCCACGAGGATGGAGGCTGTCGAGACAAGGCTCCAGCAGCCGGTTGTGGTCGATGCAAACCCTAACCCTAGACCTCAACAAGAAGAAAGGGGAAGGGAAAACCGAGCTCCTCCACCCTTGGTTCACGAAGTACAGCGTCATATGCGCCAGCATATACGCCTTGGAATTCCTCGTGCTGAAAGGAGAGGGCGGCAGCAGCATCATGAAGAGGAGTTTAATGACGAGTAAGAAGAGGGCTTTGAGGAGGATGATTTGCGAAACCTCAAGATCACGATTCCACCTTTTCGCGGTACCACAAACCCTGATGCTTATTTGGATTGGGAGCGAAAGATGGAACTAGTGTTTGATTGTCATAACTACTCCGAGAAGAAGAAAGTGACATTGGCTGCCCTAGAGTTCTCGGATTATGCACTTGTTTGGTGGGATCAGTTGGGAACAAAACGAAGGAGAAACAGGCAGCGTCCTATTGAGATGTGGGATGAGATGACAGGAATTATAAGGGATCGATTTGTACCGAGTTCCCATTTGCGAGATATGTATCAAAACCTCTAGCTTCTCCGGCAAGGAACTAAAAGCGTTGAAGATTATCACAAGGAGTTGGAAGTGTTGATGATACGTGCTGATGTGAGAGAGGACCGCGAGGCTACCATTGCTCGTTTTCTGTATGGTCTCAATCGAGAGATCAAGAACGTGGTGGAGATACAACCGTTCCTTGAACTTGAAGATTTGGTAGATATGGCAAGTAAAGTGGAACGACAGCTTCGAAATAGGAGGTTTCAACCCTCCACGAGTTCCACATGTTCTAGCCAAGGAGTTGCAACCAACCGTAAACCGCAACTGCCCGTGAAAGAAGCTCCTAGACCCACGACAAGGGCTGATGGTGAAAATCCAGTTATGAAGCAAGGTGGATCGTCGGGGGAATCTGTTGTTTCAAATGCCATGGAAGAGGACACATTGCGAGCCAGTGTGCCAATAAGAAGACCCTGATCTTGCTTGATAATGGTGATTATGTATCGGAGGAAGAGGAAGAGACCACCGATTCTGATGTCGATGAGTCTATGGAAATGGAACCACCTCCAGGCAGTTTGTTTGTAGCACGGAGAGTATTGTCTGCGCAGCCTAAGGAGGAGAGTGAACAGCGAGAAAATATCTTCCATACGAGATGTGTAGTTGATGGGAATTTGATGTCTCTAGTGATCGATGGAGGAAGTTGCACGAACGTTGTGAGAGCTTGTGCGGTGAAGAGGCTAGGGCTGCCTACATTGAAGCATCTAAAGCCATACACGCTGCAATGGCTTAACGATCACGGATCCATCAAAGTCACAAAGCAAGCACTAATGAAGTTCGAGATTGGAGATTACAAAGATGAGATTTTGTATGATATAGTGCCTATGCAAGCTGCACATGTGCTTTTTGGCAGGCCATGGCAGTTTGATCAACAAGCACAGCATGATGGAGTGACAAATAAGTACAAGTTGCAACATGGAGGACAGAAGTTCGTGTTGAAGCCTCTGTCTCCAAGTGAAGTATATCGAGATCAACTCAAAATGCAGCAACGTCGAGAGCAAGAAAATGCAAGTAATGCCTCGACCAAGAAAGGAGAAGAGGGAGCTGGAATTGTGGATTCGAAGGCAGTGATGCTAGCAGACAATGGAGATTTGAAGCAAGCTGCATGTGCACGAGAACCTTTGATTGTGCTCATGTACAGGGACGTGCTTCTCAATCAAGAGCTAGTCCAAGAAGTTCCAGCCGAAGCAAGAGTGGTGTTGGATGAGTTCGAAGATGTGTTTCCAGAGGAAGCACCAAAGGGGCTGCCTCCTATTCGCGGGATTAAGCACTAGATTGATTTTGTGCCGGGAGCTCAAATTCCAAACAAGGCACCATATCGAGCTAATCCGGAAGAGACCAAAGAGCTGCAAAGGCAGATTGAAAGAGGCTCATGGAGGAGGCTTAATGGCACATTTCGGTGTAGACAAGACGCTGAGTTGTCTACAAGAGCACTTCTATTGGCCGCACATGAAGGGAGACGTGGAGAATCTGTGTGCGAGGTGTGTGGAGTGCAAGCAGGCCAAGTCGAAGGTGCAATCATCTGGATTGTACACACCACTGCCGATTCCATATGCTTCATGGATCGACATCTCTATGGATTTTGTGCTTGGTTTGCCGAGGACACGGAAGGGAAGAGATTCAATTTTTGTGGTGGTGGATCGATTCTCGAAGATGGCACACTTTATCCCGTGTCATAAGACGAATGATGCTATTAACGTGGCTGATTTGTTTTTCAGGGAAGTGGGGCAATTACATGGGATGCCGCGTTCCATAGTATCCGATCGAGATACTAAGTTTCTGAGTTCCTTTTGGAAGACGTTGTGGAGCAAACTAGGGACAAAGCTGTTGTTCTCTACCACATGTCATCCGCAAACCGATGGGCAACCAGAGGTTGTCAATCGAACTCTGTCCCAGATGCTGCGAGCTGTGATCAGGAGAAACATCAACGTTTGGGAGGACTGCCTTCCCCACGTGGAGTTTGCTTACAACAGGATGGTGCACTCGACGACGAAGTTCACTCCGTTTGAGCTCGTGTATGGTTTCAATCCACTCACTCCTTTGGATTTGATGCCATTACCTTTGAATGAGCAGGTCAATCTCGATGGAGCCAAGAAAGCTGAGTTCGTGAAGAGTTTACATGAGAAGGAGAGATTGAACATTGAGAGAAGGACAGAGCAGATCATGCGCAATGTGAACAAAAACAGGAAACCGAGGCACTTTGAAGTTGGCGACTGGGTGTGGGTGCATTTGAGGAAGGAGAGGTTTCCCCAACAGAGGAAATCAAAGTTGATGCCCCGATGTGATGGTCCTTTCCAGGTGGTTTCGAAGATTGGAAGCAACGCCTACAAGATCAACTTGCCGGGAGAGTATGGAGTAAGTGCAACGTTTAATGTTTCTGACCTTGCACCTTATTTGGATGGCAATTCGGATTTGAGGGCAAATCCTCTTGAAGAAGGAGGGGCTGATGAGGACATCAAGGGGCCAGTCACACGTGCTAAGGCAAGGACGTTGAAGGAGAAGCTTGCGACATATTTGGAAAGCTAGTTTGGAGCCATGGACGTGGAGCTATTTCGAGGGAAGCCATATATGATGATTTGAATGGAGGAAGTGCTGAAGAGAAGGCATATTGCAAGAAGCAGCCTTAATGGGTTTGCTTAACGGGTCTAGCCTTAACGGTTTGGGCTTAACGATTTTGATGGGCTATTTCCGAGTTTTCATGTTTTAAAGTCGGTTTATGATTGTTTTCCATGTTGGAGTCGAATTTGGGTTGTACTTTGCCTAAGGGCTGAACACGTTGGTTTGCCCTTAGATGATTATTATTGAATTTCAGAGGCTAAAGTCGAGTTCCCTACGCGGAATTTGCCCTAATTACTCTGTCGAGAATCTCCAGAGTGCTAGAGCGACTCTTATCAGCTAGGTATTCACCCTGGTTGTGGCGAGCTACGGCCATATCGATTTCCCTTTATTCCGAGTTGAATCTGCCCGATTGATTCATATATCGATTGCCCTTATTCACGGGTGAGTACTGTCCGATCGATTTGCATCCTATCCGGTTCTGTTTGGTTCGAGAAGCTTGACCCTGCGTAACTTTGATTATATCAACCATCCCTTTGCTTTATCTTAAACAGGGCGCCTATAGTCAAGGTCCGATGCTTCCGACTCGCGAACTTGGATAAAAACAGCTCCGCAAATTGCTTGAAACAGTCAATGCTCCCCTCCTCGATTTGATGGTACCAGTCTAAGATCAGTCCCGCGAACATGGACGGGAACACCTTGCAAAGAGTGGCGTCCGAGCTATTATACAGCTGCACCTTGTGAAGTAACTATTCAAATGATCTTCTGGGTCGGTGACTCCGTCATAGCTCGGCAATGATCGTTGTCCTCGCTTGCTCCATTAGAACGCTTCGCGCCAGGGGTTGTCTTACACCGAAGCGCCTGGTTGGCCGACTGGGCGCCCGGACGTTGCGCTCCTCCGGGCTGGACATCACGGGCTCAACAGGCGCCCTCTATGCATGTTGGCGCCTGGGGGTGTCATTTCTTCACTTGGCCCCATGCAATATGGGTGCCTTTGCTGACTGGATTCGGAGTCGTCAACCGCTTTATCCCGCTTTCTCATCGTGGGGCTATACGTCCTCTCATCTTCACTCCGTCCTCCTTCCAACTCCCTCCTCAACCACGCTATGGCTTTGTCCTGATCAGCTATGACTCGAAATAATTCCCTTTTTGATAGGGACTCACTTTCCATGGCTGGGAGCCCCTGGCTACCCTCTCCTTCTATTTCCATGCTCAGCTCTTGGCCTAATTGATGCTCACTCTCCGCCTGATTGGAGCTCCCCGATCTCGATCCGTGCTCACCCGTATCTCCCTCGTTCATGCCTTCCATGCGCCTAGATCTGTGTGCCCCCTATCTGGTGCGCCAATTGTTTGTGCCAAGATACCCGGGTCCCACTGGTCGTGATCCAGGCCCGACTCACAACACAGGCGCCAATATCCTGCAAAGACAAGCGTCGAATGGGCTTCGGGATGCCCGTTAGCACTCCAACGCTCAAGTCAGTGCCAAATCTAGAGAGATAAGTGTTATCCTAAGTGCTATACTAATAGTGAGTGAAGCCAACCTGCGTAAATGCTACCTACCGAGCACTATTTATACTCATCGAAGCCCCAACCGTCCTCCTGGAATTCAGCCCCACGTCATCACCTCATTTAATGCTTGGTACGGTCCAACGGTCGGGTGCCTGTACGTGGCCGCTCCTGGACGTCCCTAGGTAGGCGCCTAGCAGGGACCACGCCTGCTAGGTGGCCGCTTCCCGACTTTCCTACTCCGTACACATTTATCATCATCCCCTTTTGTCGTCATGCGCCTACCCTACCTAGCGTGGCCCTAATTATCTTGTTTGGGTCAGCCTCCTCATTTCTTCCCATGGGCTTGGGCCTAACCAGGCTCATGTCCCCCTGGGTCCTATACATGTTAGCCCAACAGAGTGGCTTTCAGAGTTAAACCCTCTTAAAACCTATAAGTCATTGTCAAAAAAAGAAGGCAAAATACACTTGTATAGCCAAAACGTTCACGCTTGTGCCACTTATAGCAACTTTTGGCGAAATACCACTTATAGTGAGAATTTTGAAACTTTCATGCCAAATATAGCCATTTCTGTTACAAACTTTAACAGTGTTAATAACACCGTTAACTTATTTGATGATTCGCTGACTAGATGTCAACTCAGCGGACACATCAGCGCCAAATAATCAAATATTGACACGTCACATATTTCTATTATTTAATATTTACTCATCATAAATTAATAAATAAAAAATTAATTTTTATTTACACTCATTTAGCCATCTACTTCGCACAACCCATCTTCCCCACGAATCCTCTTCACCTTTCCGACTCTGTCGCAGCAGCAGCCGTTGTTGCGACGGTGGTAGGAATGTAGATCAATTGGGGGCCGACTATGAGAGGCGATGCATACTGTTGAAGGTCAGCCGCCAAAAAGTTGTCATTATTCTCGGCATCGATTTCGCCTTCTGCTATCTGTCACTGGTTTCGATCGAATGAGAAGGAGGAGCGGCGACAAAGGGAAGAGTGACAGAAGAACAAATTGAAGGAGGCAATTGGAACTAGGGCATTGCAGTGAGAAGAGATGGCGTTGCTTGCCGCCACTAGTTGATTTCTTGCAGATCTAGTGGGGAAGCTCGATCTGGAGCGATGGCGGCTTGGGACGACGATTGGAAAGGAATGACGATTGTGTGGCGGTGATGAATGATGGCGGCGATGTCCGGGTCTACGGGGTTTTAGGTAAGAAGCTTGTTCCAGGGGAAGTTTGCGTAGCGGAGGTAGTCGGAGAAGGGTTGGGCGGGGGAGGTGAGGGAAGAAGAGGAATTGTGGTGCTTCAAGTCCATGGCTGGCTATGGTGAATGAGGGGTTTTTTTTGCAGGGGGGCTAATTGTAAGGTTTGGGGGTTTTGATCGAAGAGTGGACTTTGCGTCTTTTTGGTCCATTTTCTTCTTCGTTTTGTTCCTTGCTTGCTTTGGTCCGCCATTAATGGTGGATCTGCTCTAGTTCATGCAGAGGCACATGGGAAGGATAGGAGTTGTTTTGACTATTTTTGTATAAAGAAATTACAATTTAATTTTTAATTTTTTGGTTAATTCCACCTGTGTCGCCACATCAGCCTTTCTGTTAGTTCAATCAGCATGTTAGTTGACACCGTTAAAGAATTGGACGGAAGTGGCCATAAGTGGTATTACGCCAAAAGTGGGAAAAAATCCAAAACTACCACTGTTTAAAAAAATTATAAAAATACCACCCATTTCCAACAATTCCCAAAAATACCATCGTTTATTAAAAACCGCACCTCTAATGGGCGGTTAATATACAAACCGCGTCTCCTGGCAGCGGTTTACATTATAACCGCCTTGCCAACAGGCGTTTTTAAATTCCAGCTAAAAACGCTCCTGGAAGGCGCGGTTTATATACTAACCGTACCACAAAACGCTTTAAGAGGAAGCGTTTAAATGTCGGCAAGATAAACCGCCCCACCAGGCAGCGGTTTACCATGTCCGGACATAAACCGCTGCCCCAAGGCGCGGTTTGTGCCTGGTCACCCGACAACAGACATGTCAGCATGCAGGGGATGGGGCTGCATGGCAGACCTAAAACCGCTCCCCCACCCCCCCCCCCCCCCCCCCCCCCCCCCCGGGTTTGTGCTGCAAAATTTGCCAATTTTCAGTTTTGCACCTTTAAATTATTTAGTTTTTGCGATTAACGTTAATTTGTAAGTTTATTTTGTATTACTTTTCATTGTCCTTTGTGATTTTATGTTAGTAACTTAATTACTTTTCATAGTCCTTTGTGATTTTATGTTAGTAACTTAATTACTTTTCATTGTCATGTCCCTCTTGTATTACTTTTCATTGTCCTTTGTGATTTTATGTTAGTAACTTAATTACAGTTTTATTGCAGATGGCATTCCAAAGGTTCATGCTTGGGTTGCGGTGGAATGGTTACACGGAAGAGACCGAAAAGGGTGTAAGTTACGTCGGTGGCAATTTTTATAAAATGAAGGTCCGTACGAGACCGATGCTTGAAGATCTCCATCAAATGTGCACTCAGATTACCTGCATGGATGGCACTAGAAGAGTTGATCAAATGGTGTATCCAAACAGACATGACGGGTCGCTGTGGAATGAGGAATGCCTCCTTACCACTCAGGAGGACGTTGATGCCATGGTCCAATTTTTGACCACCAATAAAATTAAGCAAGCGGAGATGTTCGTTTACACCGAGGCCGTCGAAGGTAGTGTAGGTCATTCTGGAGATGGCCAAACATCTGGTATCCACGGTGGGAGTTTATTATACGAAGATCATCCCCACCAGGATTTCCAAAACTCAAGCTGGAGGCAGAAGTATCATCATGGAACTGGAAGTCATCACCAATCCTTCCCTTCATATGAAGAAGAAGCTTAACAGGCGGATCACAACCAACAAGCAGGCTACCAGTACCCACCCGATTACAACTTCTATCAAAGCGGTGTTAGTTACCACAACTACCATTACGGAGCTGGTGAAGGTGAAGGTGCCTTTCATGATGATAATCAGATGGAAGAAGAGGTCAATCCAAGTCCAGTTAGTGACCCTGAGGTTGAAGAAGAGGAAGGCGAAGTTAGTGCAGATAGCTTCGATCCGCTGGAAGGTGTTGATGATTCCGGTCCAGATTCAGACGTAGACGGTGATGAGGTACCTCGCGACCGTGTACCTATTCCATACTACAATCACATTCAAAATGAAGATTGGTATGTTGATGCCGACATGGACTCGCCAGAGGTGCCAATATGGGGTCCACTCACTGGCTTTACGAAGGGCCAACAATTTGCAACGAAGAATGAGGTCCGGCCAATTTTACATACTCCTCCGGCCAATTAGTAGCTCCTTGTCGACCATCTTTCCCGTGGTACCCCTCTGACTCTCCGGGAAATCCAATGGTAGGCATTGCTCACGTCCAAATTGTCGTAGACGTCGATCCGGCAAGTGCCACTCCACTATATGGTGGCAGATTAGTGGAACTCGGGTGCACCATTGACCGGGATGTAACGGGAACTTGTGGACGTGATGCGCAACAATGCGTTCTGGATACGTGATAATTGTCGAAAACATATTTATCTTGTGTGCTTAATGTGATTATTTCATGATATGTTTTAGACATATAATGCTTATTTTAGGGGCGATTGACTATTGAATGGTTGCAAAACCATTACCATCTTGTGTTAGAATTTTGATATATTTTAGATGGAGAAACAAGAAAAGATTGATGCCCAAGCAAAATACCATAAGTGGTCCGACCAATGGCCAATCCCAAACCAAACCAGCTTGATCCAGCTTCCTTTACTTAGCAAAAAGTAGCAGCAATATTAGGAGGAATTAATTGGACCGGAAGCAAACTTCTGGCCGGACCAATTGCGCATTCCTATTGGGACACGAGAATGGATTAATGGAAAAGAGGAATTGGAGTTACTTGGAATTGTTTGGACCGGAAATGACACATATATGGGAGCAATTTATTTGGGCCACGAGAAGGGATTTAGCGGGCTGAAGGGGAGAAGGGACTGGACACGTTTTTGGGTGGCTATTATTATTTGTGACGGGAAGTCTTTGAAAAGAGATTCTTTGGGGAGAAAAGAAGCAGCTGGAGAGACGGAACTAATTTAGAGCTGGGCGGCGGAATTCTTTGGATTGGGGGCGAGGAAATTAATTGGGGGAAGGAAAGCAATTGGACACAGCAATCGCAAGCCGGCGGAAAAGAGGGCGCAGCTGGGGACATGGAATTCGATTGGGACGGAATTTTTTTGGCAGCTCGGAGGGAGACAACAATCGCAATTCCAGGGGGAGAGAGAATCAGATTTTGTGCTTCTATTTGTATCAGTATTTTCTCTCTTTTTCGTTACTAGCATTATGATGAACAAGAACATGATTGTGTGTTTTATTTTCGTCATGAACTAAACCCCGATTTCTGGGGGAAACACCATAGGATGTAGCTATTTCTTGACTTGATGGATTGATTCGTATTTCTTTTCTTCCAATCTCTATTGCATGGAATTGCTTAATGCTTTGTGTTGACTGGCCACCAATACATTGATTTGTTGTTAATTAGGTTATTAGCGACAGTGAAACCCTAATAACTGAACATATTTCATGTGACATAGTAACTTATCGAAGCGACAGTGGATTAAATAAGATGCTATGCGGTCTTAAATAGGATATCGATCTTCAGGCTAAATAATTAAGTCATTGAGCTACGACAGTAGGATTTGATTTAATTGTTTAGTACGTAGTAATTCCCGACAGGGATAACTAGCACATTAGTGATATCCTGGCTGTAGAGAATTGGATTAAATTGATTGGAATATGTGAATTACTTTTGATATGATAGGTAGCGAGTCCCGGTGTTTCTCCCAGAGCTTTCTCCCATTGAATTTCTCCTGACCATTTTAATTTGCTTGATTTGTTTAATTATTTTGCTATTAGATAATAATTTCATCAACCAAACCATTTTCACTTATAGTTTGCTCCATAGAATTGATAGAAATTAAGTTTGTACCAGTCCCTGAGAGACGATACCCGGACTTTCCGGTTTACTACGAGATAGGAAATTGGCATATACGCTTTTGCCCTATCAATACGGATCGAACTTAAGCTACGAAGGTGCTTAAAAAATAGACCATTAATCAACATAATAATATAAGTTGAAAAAAGTAGGAATTAATAGCGTATTATGATGCTCACCTCTGCTTCCCAAAGGCGATAAAGCCTCCTACGATACTCCTCCAACTTATGTGCTCCTAGGTTGTCGAATGTTTTTTCACCAAGCCACCTATTCAATCCAAAAAGTATGGGGTGTTAATACATAATAGCCGGTTCGTTATAAAATTACCAATTAGTAAAAAAAAGGTGAGAACTATGAGTGGGATAGAAAACATTTACCTACAACCATAAACTTCATGTCGTAGGGGATGGTCGGGACCCCATTCCTTGTCGGGGTCTACCTTCGGTGCAATTCATGACAAATGCTCCCAAGCCCAAAATTGGACGATGAACATGGCCACATCAATCTCCTTCACCGCTCTCGCACTAGCATTACAGAGGGATCGGTAGAGATGAGCTAGGCAAGCAGATGCCCAGCTCAAGTTTCCCATATCATCCCAACTCCCAAGTATGATCTTCAACCATGAATTGCTGATTAGGTTGTTGGATTTCTTGGGCAAGAAAACTCCTCCGATCATGCCGAGGATGTAGATACGTGGATAAATGTCTTTATCACGCTCCGAACTTTCCTCCGTGAGGGGAATGCCTCCAAACTCAGGGTTGTGCTTACGCCTGATCTCCGTTGTCGACCACGTGATGGAATCTTGGCCCTTGGACAATGATGGATGACCATCCGCATCGTGATATTCCTTTTCTGGCAGACACAACCCGGTGACCGTCCATATAAAA
Organism: Linum trigynum; assembly: GCA_964030455.1. Lineage (NCBI taxonomy): Eukaryota > Viridiplantae > Streptophyta > Magnoliopsida > Malpighiales > Linaceae > Linum > Linum trigynum. The sequence continues at coordinate 13,419,629 of OZ034814.1, forward strand.
TGCTGCCAACCACTCATATTGGCAACAACTTTAGGTGGTGGCGTAGAGTCCACACAAACAACATCACCATCGATGGGCAAATCGGTTAGGATGGCGATGTCCTTAAGTGTGATGGTGCACTCACCTTCACGAAAATTGAAGCAGTGTGTCTCCTTTCGCCATCTCTCTACCAATGCTGTGATGGGTTGGCGACGATCTTGATTCCATTAAAATGCCTAATCGAATCCAATCTTGCCCTTTTAGAAAGGGCAAGATGACATCATTCCATTCAAGCACATTCGTCGTGCCCCTATAGCAGACTATATGGTATGCATCCTAGAGAAGAATTTAAATTTCACTATAAGTTGATGATTTATACATATATAAATATATTATAAGATGCAATATTAATTAAATCAAGGTTGTTTATAGAAATATACATTATCTGATAAACATTAATTTTAATATAACTAAATAATATTATACGATGCAATATTAATTAATTCAAGGTTGTTTTAGAGAAATATACATTATCTAATAAACATTAATTTTAACATAACTAAAATAATTTTCTAAGATGCGATATTAATTAAATCAAAGTTTTTTTAGAGAAATATACATGATCTAATAAACATTAATTTTAACATAACTAAAATAATTTTCGAAATTTAAGTATAATTATTTTTTGTACACATACACATAAAATCAAATATATTATTTTGTTAATCGTATTGATTATTTTCAATAATTAAAAGCAATACAAGTACACTCCTAAGACTCTTAGGGGAGGTATACATCTCCTTAGAAACACAGTCTTTTTGACAGAAAAAGGGGGATCCGAGGATCGCTTAGAACCCGATTTTCCTAGGTCATGGGGGGATCATGATGATCGCTTAAGTCCCCATTTCCTTAGACATGCATTTCTTTATAAAGAGTCTAAATAAGTGTTGTATTGTATTGATTTAAATTATTGAAAATAATCAATACGATTAACAATTAAGTAAATTATTGTACAAACAAATAAATTACTTTAACAAAATACAAATTACAAGTGATGATAAATAATATGTACCTTGTGGTCGTTCCAAACGTCTCTTGAACGATGATTAGCTAGATCGTATAAAACATTCGGATCAATCGGTCCTTGATCAAACATAATATCGTTGATTGTAAATATCAACATCCGGCCAACCTACGATAGCATAACAACAACATAAATCAATTAGTATATAAATTAAATAAATTATTATAAAAACAACAACAATTGGGTAAAATGAGTACGTACCGTTTGATAATCATCATAGAAAATGCCCTCTTCTTGGATGAAATCGGCCATTTTTTCCTAATCCGGACAGAGATTCGATGGTTTTTTAGTGAAAACCAAAGAATTTTTTTTTAAAGGCAAATCGGACTTAGCTGCAACCAACAAAATAACTAATTCTAAGGTTTTTGGGTGGGGGGGGGGGGGGTGGGTAGAGTGAGGAGTTAGAGGGAGAGGGGGGAATGGGTTTGGTGTGCAGAAAATAGGAGGGGGAAGGGGGGTTTATATAGGGACGAAACCGCGTGAGGGAGGGGCGGTTTCGTCCTTTTACCCCGCCTAAAATCGCGCCTCCAGCGCAGTTAGCTTTCCCCAATAGTCAAACCGCGCTTCGGGGGAGCGGTTTGACTGAGCGACGCGGATCGCTGAGCTGGCGCGCGGTTTGGTCATCAGATCGCTCCCCCATCACACGGTTTGATGCACCGCCACGTGGCCACGCGGTTTGACAGCCAGGAAGAGTCAAACCGCGCCTTGCAGGCGCGTTTTGTTTTATGACCGCGTCTTCGAGGTGCGTTTTGTGTGAGAGGGTGATATTTTTGGAAATTGTTGGGAATGTGTGGTATTTTTGTAAAAAAAAATTTATAGTGGTAGTTTTGGATTTTTTCCCCAAAAGTGACTATAAGTGATATTTCAAAAATAACTATAAGTAGCACATGAAAGTTTTGACTATTTTAAAAAAAACCCACCTATAAGTTTCTGATCCTAATCCGCTATGCTATGAAAAATAGAAATTTATATCCCAGCCCAAGTTCCATCTGGGCTTATCTCACTTTCATCGGGTCAAGAAGCGAGTCGGTTTTCCTTTAGAACCCGCCCACTGATTTATTCAAGCGGGTCAGTCAGAATAGTGGTAACTGCTTCCTAGGTTTTAAGAGGGTTTAACTCTGAAAGCGGCTCAGCCCTTCAAACCTCCTTCCCAGTTTCCTGCCTGCCTGCAATCGATCTCCCTTCTTCCCCACTCCGCTTTTCACTTCCATGACTCTTTCCAATATCCCATGATCTCCTTCACATTATCGCTACATCGTAACTTCTTAAACTCAATAACGATCGCTTCTCCCAGTATTCCTTCAAGATACCCTTTTTTTGGTTCCCCTTCCAATCCCTCAGCTGCTGCCCGTTCTTCCTAGCACCGTTCTCTTGACTTACTGCGAATATGTGGAGGAATTTCGCCAGACGAGTTTCTTCCTCCAAAAGGGTCAAATTCCCTTCAAGCAGTGCTTCCCAATGTCAAGATTCTAACTTTCTCGACAGAATTAGACCTCCGGTGCTTCCTTCCTGCTCCGATTCCCTCCTCCCAAGCGCCGGATTCCGCCGAAGTTGCTTCTCAACCATTCAAAATGTGAACTTGACAGGACCCTATTCGAGTATTCCGGCGGGTTATTGTACGGTACCTTCGTTGAAGCGCTATGGGACTGCGGCGGCGCAAGTAGTTTCTTCGACGGACGAGTCCGACCTTTCTGGCTCCGATGAGCTGCAGGAAATGGTGAAGGAATTCAACAAGCAGAAAATGGAGTTGCGGCAACCACAGCAGCCGCCGCAGCCTCGCCGGCCGAAGAAGATGGTGGCGGGAATGGGCATAGGGAAATACAATCTGCTCAAAAAGAGGCAGGTGAAGATGGAGACGGAGGCGTGGGAAGAGGCGGCCAGAGAGTATCAGGAGCTTTTGGTGGATATGTGCGAGCAGAAATTGGCTCCCAATTTGCCTTACGTGAAGACTTTGTTTCTTGGATGGTTTGAGCCTCTGAGGAATGCAATTTTGGCGGATCAGGAAGCTTGCAAGGAAAAGAACTCTAAGGCATCTCATGGGCCTTATTTCAATGAGCTTCCTGCTGATATGATGGCTGTTATAACGATGCATAAGATGATGGCATTGTTGATGACTACTAATGGAGCTAATGGGAGTGTGAGGGTGGTTCAAGCTGCTTGTGGTATAGGTGAAGCAATTGAACATGAGGTGAGTTTCCTTTTCACACATTCTAAAAACATGCTTTCTTATTGTAAGAATTCGTAATTTGTTAGTGAAAGGTAGTGGGTAATCGGTTTACTGCTTTTGGATGAAAAACGCTTCTCACTTGAATACCATTTTCTGGATCTTATAGTCCATGATTAATAAGTTCTTGGAGAAGACTAAAAAGAGGGGCAAAAAAGCAAGCAAACCTGAAATTGAACCCGACAGTGCCAGCGTGGCAAATACAGAGGAGAAATCAGGTGAAGACAGCGATAAACTTAGAAAAAAAGTTACTACATTGATGAAAAAGCAAAAGCTTTATCAAGTGAGGAAAATGGTGAAGGATCATGATGATCCAACGCCTTGGGGGCAGGAAGCACATGTTAAGGTTAGTTTGATTGTCTAGAGAGATGATTGCAAGTCTACATTTTGTGTTATGCTTGTTATTCTGATACTGAATGTGTCTCAGGTTGGCTGTCGGTTGATCCAATTGCTGATTGAAACCGCTTACATACAACCTCCCGTCGATCAATTAGGAGATGGTCCACCTGATATTCGCCCAGCATTTGTGCACTCCCTCAAGACTGTCACACATGAGGCACAGTAAGTCAGAGAAGCTATTGTTATTTTCATGGTCCCTTTGCATCTCTTTATGTCCATACAGAAAGTAATATCATACAATTTTCCCCTGACAGGAAAGTCAGTAGGAGATATGGAGTGATTGAATGTGACCCTCTAGTCCGTAAAGGCCTCGAGAAATCTGTAAGTAAAAGCTTCAAAGAACTTCGTTGCATTAGATGTGCGCCTTTAATTTCTGTTATTGGATAAGCTTGTGGGGTTTAGAGACATGTTTCACTAATTTCTGTTTTGTTCAAGCAGGCAAGACATATGGTCATCCCTTACATGCCGATGTTGGTTCCCCCTGTGGACTGGAGCAAGTATTTCATCCCAGTCCTTGTCTGTTATTTTCTTAGAATTTTTTCATTTTTGCTTTAATAGTAATTGTTTCTTGCGTTATGTTGAAAATATAAGCATTATACACATGGAACTTCAGTGCAAATCGATTGTAATCTTGTATTTACTATCATTTTCTCTCTTTGATTCTGAGATCGCTCAGAATTTGCTATCATCTAGCGGCTTGATGTAAATTTTCTGTTTCCATCATTCTATCTTTCACGTTTATTTTTGGTTCCCAAAATACTTTCTTTGAATTGAGAGTATTCATCCTTCTTGTACTACTACACTAACACCTTTGCCCCCTTTCTTATAGATATGACAAAGGTGCCCACTTTTTCTTACCTTCTTATGTTATGAGGATCCATGGGTCAAAGCAACAACGGCAAGTGCTTAAGAGGACTTCAAGGGAACAATTAGATCCTGTTTATGAGGTTTGAAACCACAATTCATGTTCTTCAGTTTAATAATGATTGTATAATAGTGCTTTCTGTCATAATTCTCTCATCTAATGAGGAACCTGCTTTCTGATGGAATTCCTCCATTATCAATCAGGCCCTTAATACATTGGGGAACACCAAATGGAGAATAAACAAGAAGGTATTAGCTGTAGTGGATAGAATATGGGCAAGTGGAGGCCGTATTGCTGGCTTGGTTGATCGTGAAGATGTGAGTTTAAGTTCTGCAAAATAGTCTGGTTTATTGTTTGGCCAGTTACTTCTCTTCAGTATGCAATATCTTTATTCTTCAAGGAAACAAGAAGAATTAATGTCTATGAAAAATGCTATGAGTTGGATACTTGGACTATTACGTTATTTATTCTTTTCATTTTGCCAGTTCTCCTTCTTTGTTATCTCTGATACCTTATTAACGCTTTAGTTTATCTATTAATTTTCACAGATTCCTCTACCTGAGAAGCTAGAAACAGAAGACGAGCAAGAAATGCGGAGATGGAAGTGGAAAGTAAAAAATCTAAAAAAAGAGAACAGTGAGAGGCATTCACAAAGATGTGATATAGAGCTTAAACTTGCTGTAAGATGCTTCGTCTATTTAAATTAGCATGTCATGTGGATTTGCATGATGTGGTATGCGAGGCATCATATAATGGTTGTTGTTATCCGACATTCAAACTTTTGATCAGGTGGCTAGAAAAATGAAGGATGAGGAAGGCTTCTACTACCCACACAACCTTGATTTCAGAGGACGTGCTTATCCCATGCATCCACATTTGAATCATCTTGGTTCTGATCTCTGCCGGGGTATCTTGGAGTTTGCTGAGGGGCGACCTCTCGGAAAGTCTGGTCTGCGGTGGCTAAAGATACACTTGGCAAATTTGTATGCTGGTGGCGTGGATAAGCTATCCTATGACGGAAGGATAGCATTTACTGAGAAACATCTTGAGGATATCTTTGATTCCGCTGAGCAACCTCTTGAAGGAAAGCGGTGGTGGTTAAATGCAGAGGATCCATTTCAGTGCTTAGCAGCATGTGTTAATCTAACAGAAGCATTGAGAAGCTCCTCCCCAGAGATGACCTTATCATACATGCCTGTCCACCAGGTACTAACTACTTCACTTGCTACTCCCAAGCTTTCAGTCCTTCAAATCTGTGGAAGTTTTCGGTGGATAGTCTTTATTGCATTCATGGTTCCTCTTGTATCACTATTTTCCATCCTCTTGGCTCTAATTTCTCTTGTTTTCTTGTTCAAGGATGGCTCTTGTAACGGTTTACAACATTATGCTGCTCTTGGAAGGGACAAGGTACTGGTTCTGCGTTCAATTGAGAAATATGCTAGGGCAAACCCTACAAACTTTTTCTAACTTCCCTCTGTTTTGGTCAATCAGTTAGGAGCTGCTGCAGTAAATCTTGTTGCAGGTAACAAACCTGCCGATGTTTACTCAGGAATCGCTACTAGGTAGGTTAATCTCTTATTGTGCTGTTCTTCAGCATCATAGTCAGTATGAAGGCAGATAATACATAACTCTTTAATATGCAAATCTGGCATATCTTATTTATATTTGCGTGTTACACACCAAATCTTGTCCACTTGATTGACATAACTTTTGATTTAGTTGGTCTGAAACCAAAACCAATTCCATGGACCATGTGCTGATAGTCTGCAGTTATATAGCGTGTGACTGACTGTTTACTTTTGTTAGACTATCTAATCCTTTTGATTTTTTTTTATGTAGAGTTCTTGAAATTATGCGTATAGATGCAGAGAAAGATCCAGCAACTAATCTGAATGCATTGCATGCCAAGCTTTTGATTGATCAGGTTAGTTTTCCTTTATTATCATTTGCTTTGAACATTTATTCAGCTAAATTGGGCATGTGAAGCATGACTCATTAGTGTTACTGTGTTCTCCCTGTAGACCGATCTGTCTTTGTTGCTAGAAACTTAAGTCTTTGCAATTCAAATGGCAGGTTGACAGAAAATTGGTTAAACAAACAGTGATGACATCAGTGTATGGTGTCACCTATATTGGTGCTCGTGACCAGATAAAGAAAAGGTTAAAAGAGCGTGGTGCAATAGATGATGATGGGCTTCTGTATCCTTCAGCTTGTTATGCAGCAAAAGTAAGTGAAATAAACTGAACTTCTGGTGTAATCTCCATATGCAAACTGTATGAACAAGATTGCATCAAGTGTTCTTTTTTACTGTATGTGCAGACTACCTTGACTGCTCTAGAAGAGATGTTTGAAGGAGCAAGAAGTATCATGGCCTGGCTCGGGGAATGTGCAAAGGTGTGGTATCATCCTTTCTCCATTTGCTTGCAAGTAAAGCAATTGCTTTGGGAGTCGTAAGTAGGAAACTGTTGGCATTAGACCCTCCTTGTTGCAATGGTTTCTGATTATTGAAGGCGCTGTTTGGTTCATTCTAGGAGGTTGTCAACAGAAGCAAGTAGTACTAGTCAGCGTATATAATTTTTCCCCACAAAATGGTGTATGATTGTGGAATTATTAGACGATCCCACAATTTTATGACTTTTTAAAGGGTAGGTGGACTTATTAAAAAATATTTGAGCTGTGGGAAATGAGGAATGACTCCACAAGTTGCTGGAGTTTTGTGGAAAAGAAGGGGTGCTAATGAAAATGTTGAGAAGATAAAGTAAAGTGAGAGCCACATCAATTTAAAGGCAAAACTTAGAAGTTGGTTATTTGATAGGAGATACCAGAAGGTCCTAACTGGTTGAATGACATGCAAAGTAAGTAAAGCTTCAGAAATGGAGTGCATACTTTGTTTACTTTTCACCGAGTCATTTCTTTATTTTGCCAAGGAAATAGGTTCTGTACTTCTTTCACACCTTTTGTCGACATGGAACTTGAGTTCAACTGGAACCTTTTTCTGTTGTACATGTGGAATGACATGCAGTTGCTTATTCATACTCATAAACTAAACTGGCTACAGATAATTGCCTCGGAAAATGAGCCTGTACAATGGATTACTCCTCTTGGACTCCCTGTTGTACAGCCTTACCGACAACTGGGTAGACATTTGGTATGGATCGATGCCTTATGTTATGAACTTTCTTTCTGGTAAAATCAAATTAACACCTAAAGAAGCCTATGACAACTACTAACTTATGTGTTCTTCAATTATGTGCTAGATCAAGACATCACTTCAGATGCTGGCCCTGCAGAGAGAAACTGATAAGGTAGTTATTTACCTAAATATGCTAAAGTTTTCTCCTATTTATACTTATTGTTCTATCCTTGAAAAAACTTGTGTTTCTTGTAGATAATGGTTAAACGGCAAAGAACTGCTTTCCCTCCAAATTTTGTTCACTCCCTAGATGGGTCTCACATGATGATGACCGCTGTTGCCTGCAGAAAGGCTGGTTTAAACTTTGCAGGTCGGCACTAAGCCTACTGTCTTTGTGGCTGCTACTCTTACAATGTGTATGTATTGTAATCCTAATTCATTTTTTATCACAGGTGTCCACGATTCTTATTGGACGCATGCAAGTGATGTCGACGAATTGAACAGAATACTTAGGGAAAAGTTCGTTGAACTTTACGAGGCGCCTATACTGGAGAATGTAAAGTCCTCTAATTCCACCTTGTTACATTACATTCTCCCCCTGAAAGATTCAATACCTTTTTTTATGGAAGGGGTGCAGTTCAAATGGTTGCTTACTTGTCTTGGCATAATGTTGAGGATATTGAGATACTTGGAAATTGCTCTGCTAACTAATGTTGAAACTTTTAGTGAACTATCTTTGATGTTTCAATTGGGGGCTGGGCAAAGGAAACCTACCTTAGTGTTATCCTAACTGTTCTTTTTATACTTGCATCTTCAAATTAACAAATTTTGACATTTGGCTTTAATTAGATGGTGGACTTATCAATAAGGTTTATTATCCTTTTCGTTTTTGTGGCTGCAGTTGTTGGAGGCGTTTCAGAAGTCCTTCCCTAAATTAAAGTTTCCTCCTCTGCCAGATAGAGGAGACTTTGATCTGAAAGATGTGCTGAGATCTCCCTATTTCTTCAACTAGTTTGGATGTAAAGAATGCTGGTTGAACTCAACAATGCCAAAATTGTGCTGTGCCAACTTTACCGGCCTACGGAATATGCAAGTTTTGTCCATACCGGGCCTTGCCCTAGTATTCTGAAAGGCAAGCACCGGGGACCCATTCTTCAAGAAGAGGCTGCTTGACATGAGAAGTCACCACAGGTTGAGTTTGCGAAGAATAGTACATATTGCAACAGAGGAAATGTGTATAGTTTACTGGCTTGAGATTTCCTTTTGCAACTGCTCCTGTGAGGAGAATGAGGAGAGGCCACTGGAACTGGTGAAATTGCAGATCTCTGAAGGACACACAGTTTGGGTCATGATCACCCTAATTGTGTGCTGCTACGATCCAGGTAATTTCTCGAGTAATAAGAAAGCATCAGCAGATGTGGGGAAAAGAATGCGAGCTTGGAATGCAATGCAACTTTATCGTCTTTGCTTTATGGTAGATTCTTAATAGATTTCTTGAGATTGGCGAAAAAGCTGGAGTGAACATTGTAACCTGGGATCTGGGTTGTCTGTACCGATAGATTCAAGGGATGAACTCACATTCTATTGTACTTGTTGCGGATGATTACTTACTATATGCCGAAGCAATTTGTTCAATGTGACACAAAACCTAATACAAAATAAAAGAGTGAAGGAAATTTCAATAGTAGAGACTGGAATGGATTTGGGTTTACTTTAGTTTACAGAAAATGAAGGCATATACATAAGCTTGTTGGGTCTCAAGTCAACACTGGATGGTTGAGTACCAATTTCTTTCAATGGACTACCATTTTTGTATGAGGCATGTGATTGTAAGACAAAGTAAAACTCTATAGAGGAAGTAACCAGAAGTGTCTAAATTCGATGTCTGTGTGATGATCTACTTCTTCAAATTGGCGCCAGTTGCTATGGAGATAGTTTCTTTCTCAGCAAGGCATAGGCATCACTGTATATAGCAACTGAGCACGAGAGCACAGCTAGGAAAATCATGAAAATAGACAAAATCTTCTCCTTCTTTGTTGCTATGGCATGTGGATCCCTGAAACCCCCAACAGGTACAAATCAACAAAAATGAAGCTTTATTTGGAACCGTTACCTGGACTGCAAGAAATTAGTTAGGGAAGCACTAAACCTGAGAGCGATTGCAGCTGGGAAGATAAAACCGAGGCAGACTGCTGATGTCGCCCCAGTGAACTGGAAAGCATCCCAGATACTCGGTACAAAATCTGCTCCCAGAAAGATCATACAAATGAGTGCTATTGTGAGCAATATAAACCTTCTGGTATCTAAAGCAAGATCCATGGCCGATGGAAAGAGCAGCTCATCGATGTTGCTTCTCAGGGGGTAGAAAAGCACTGGGAAAACAAGCATCAAGTGGAGAGCATAACTGACTCGAATGACATCATTGAGCACAGAGCTGTAAGGAATGCCGAGGTCTGTGTTGAAGTTAGCCAGCACATCATCGAGTGTCGAGTCACCAAAAAGGAGGAAACCGAAGAAGCTTATCATAATGTAGACAGAAGAGCAGAGAGCTAGTGAAGCTTGCACAACTTTTCGTATCTTGGTAGGGTCTTCAAGTTCATTCTCAATTGTATGAACTGCAGAACAAACACATCAGACTAATGATGGTAATAATCTGATTCAAGCTTACATATGCACTGCGGTTTTTGGTCTTACCTACCGTTGAAATGACATATGAAAGCTGTCACAAGCACGGGTACAGCAGTGAAGAGATTCCAGAATGATGTGATGCTAGTAACATTAGGAAGCAACCTTGGCATGGAGACGCTTCCATTGATCAATTTGAATGCTGCAATTCCTGCTGTTATGACGAGGAAAACGACTGCAAGTGCAACTGCTACAGCTGACGAGAACTTCAACGAATCTACCACGGTATTAAAGAATCAGTTTCTTCAAAACAGAAAGAGGTGAATCGTTCCACGTGATAGAACGATAGCAACTAGGGAACACAATATTTTTCTGTACCTATTTGCTTTAAGCATGCCAATGGAGAAAATACAGCAAATGTCATGACGAGGAAAACAGCAGTACGGCCATTCCACCATTGGCTTCCAAACCATTCCTCCAGGACACCCCTCTTGTGAATCTCATTTGCAGATGTTGTTCCAGACAGCACATCGCCTTCACTTCATTAGAAAGCAATTCAAACACTCTGGTAATATCTCTCAAGGCTAAGAGTGGTTGTTCATAAACAAACTCTCGAGAACCAGTTTGTTCCAATAACTCACATCGTTGGAAAAGGCTAATTTACGAGTTTTAAGTTTTTACAACCTCATAAACCATGTGCATCAACACGTAATACTGCAATGGTATGTGGGGTTTTAGGGAAATGGTATAAGATCCAAATTTAGAACCTCTATTAACAACTCATAGCTAATTGGTTCTCTGTCACAACCTCAGAAAACACAGTCCATTTCACCACAACTAGTTCACAGAACTAATCTAATTGATTTTGACTTCCTTAACCCATAATCTATTTTGATCCTCACAATACCTAAGATTGAAACAAGGAGAACAGGAAAGTCATACCAATGATGATCATGTAAACAACAAGAACCCCGACGTTATTGAGCAGCACACAAATCTGAAGCAGGGTTCTGCCGCCATTCCCAAACGCGTCCTTCATAACTCCGCCGTACGATTTCACTTCCTTCCCGGCCTTGCTGTATCTCAGCAGCATTTCCAGCGACCGCTCTGTGAGAACCGCGACGAACACTATGAGCGCGATTCCGAGCCCCAGGCCCAGAATTTTCATGGTGGCTGGCAATGCCATGATTCCAGCTCCGATAATCGTCGTGGAAAGAGTGAAGACTGAACCAGTGAAGGAAGCCCTGATTCTAGTGTGACCACCATCACCGAACTGCGATCCCTGCTCCTCGTGAAGCAACAATGGCGAAATTGATGAGGATCCATCGATGGGAATTCGGTAATTGGGTTCTCCACTGCTCTTCATTTGTTCAGTGAGTTTAATTGAAGAGTAAAGATGGTTCCTTTTTCGTGTTGGGAATGGAGGGAAAATGGAGGAAGGCCGCCGAATGGAATGAGTAGGCGTTCTTATAATCTTATCAGTAGGATGTGAAGCTGAGGTTAGTGGCATTTTGCGAGTATTTCTTTCCATTTTTCTATTATTATTTTGGATTCAAAATTTCCAGATATTTTGGTTTTATCTTATGAATATTGATTGCTATATACTTATATTGATATATACTTAGCCCTATAAATGGAGTGAAGTCCTGTATTCCACCTAATTGGTATTATCTGAATAAACTTTTGTTTTGTTCCTAATTGATGTTTATCTGAAGAAATAATTTCAATACGAATAAGCCATTTCATAGATTTATTTTCATTAAAGATAGAAGGCTGCTAGGCTATGCAATTCCTAATTGATGTTTATCTGAAGAAATAATTTCAACATGATGAGTCATTCATAGATTTCTTGTCATTCAAAAAAGATAGAAGGCTGCTAGGCTATGCAACCGGTTATAATAAGAAAGTGTTCAACATCAATATGGTATCGATGATGCATTTTTTATTGAATTAATTGCATTGCTTATATATATATATATTTTTTTTTTGGGATTGTTGTCTAAAATTCTATGGTGATTCCCAATTGGTGGTGTGGTCGGTGTTGACAGGGTCATGATGTTGGAGGAGCTATACTGGAAAATGTCAGATGACTTGCTTAGCGCTTCGACTTCTTTTCTTGTTCATTTGCTTTTTGGATGATAGGGCTGGCCATCTTGTTGGCAAATAGCTCTTACATAAGTAGTTCTTCGACTATTGGTGAAATACATTTTTTTTACAATATTGGTCAACTACAACATGTGATTGTGTACCTCACTTCTTCTAATAATTCGAGTTATTTACATTAGTTGGTTTATTAAATTGATCATATACCACTTTCTTACATGATCCTGTCAATAACCAGTTGATCCCAATAACTCGAGCTGTTGGGAGAGGTCCAATCGTGGATCATATACCGTTTACTAACAAATCCTTACATTAGTGTGAATTTTAAACTTATGATTTTCTTTTTCCGGTCAAAAAAGAAAATCAAATTATATGATTAAATTCATACAGGACAATGACAATATGTGCTTTAATCCATGTTAATATTGGGGGTTAGATGAAGTTTTTTCTTCTCTATACTTCTTTTTTCTCTCCAGCTTTATTGTTGAAAGTTCATTTTCTTTTACCCCATTATAACCGTTGAAGGATTAGTTTGTATAGATATATAACAGGTAGCGGGAATCGAACCCGCATCGTTAGCTAGGCAGACTAGGGGTTGTGGTTGACATTGATTCATTATTTATAACGTCTCTAACCCACATCCATTATCACTCACATGATTCCTATGTAACCATAGTATCACACACTTAACATAATATGCTTCATCTTCTCTCTTACTCGGTAGCTATGATTATGAATGAGTAAATTGTTGACGGTCGGTTGGAAGTTGGGATATCATATCATGTAGGACTTTGTCATGGTGACATGCACTTTTTGGTCGACCTCATATAGGATTAGGTCGACCTAATCTATTGTTCAGTGTAAAAAAAGTTTCATGGTGCCTACTTTGGAGATTCATATCTTACAATTGGCTAGATGGAAATTGGAGATTAATGTCTTGTTTTGAAGATGAAGTGTCCCTCTACACATTAAAGTACTTAGGAGGTTGATAGCTCAATTTGAAAAGCATGGATGCGATTCGAGTCCAGTAGCCTCTACCACGTTAAATTAGATATGTTTGTCTACAAAGGCAAGGCATTGGATGGAAGAGTGGATATCTATAAGGCTTCAAACAAAAGGCTCGAATTTGCTACAAAGGCTGTTTTTCTGGCAGCTTGCTTGTACTCGAAGTCTGCTAGAAAACAGCCTTCGTAGCAACTTCGACCGTTTTGTTTGAAGCCTTATAGATATCCAATATTTCATCCAATTCTTTGAATTAGTATAAAAACATACCTAATTTAATGTGGTAGAGGCCCCTAGACTCGACTCGCATTCATGCTTCTCGAGTTGAGCTCAAAAGTAGGCTTCACAAACACGTTTCCAGACTTAGCCATTTTCAGGCAGTTTCCCAGTTTTGGCATAGCCTTTTGATCAGGTTCAAAAATGGTCTTCTAGACTTCCTATCGAGCTCTTAATCACTTCAATATGTAGAGGGACACTCCAGCTTCAAAACAAGCTATTAATCTTGAATTTCCATCTAGCCAATTGTATGATATGAATCTCCAAAGTAGGCACCATGAAACTGTTTTTACACTGGAACAACAGATTAGGTCGACCTAATCCTAAATGAGGTCGACCGAAAAGTGCAAGTCACCGTGACATGCATGTCACCGTAGGAGCACCCTATCATGTATAGGCAATACATGTATTTAATTGAATTCATCATTTTTTTGTTTTAAATGAAACATAATACTTGTATTTGAGTAGAATGAGACCATAAAAATCATTCACTCTGGAACATACCATTTTGTAGACCTGTTAAATTACAACCCGATCCGTTGACCCAACTCGAAATTTCCCAAAAAACAGAAGTTTTAATAACCCAAAATTAGAATGATTCGAACCCGATTAACCCGTGATCTTGTGGGTTGGGTTGGGTGGGTTAGCGGGTAGAACCGTTAGACCCGTTACATTTCATATGTAACTCCCAAAATGATAAAATCCCTCATAAATTGGCGAGATGTTAAAAAAATCACTAGGATTTGAAAGACTTGTTTGGCGTTTAAGGATAGTCAAATATCATGTGTTTCTTGTAGTAGCATTACTCTTGTGATAGTTTTTTGACGATTTATGCAATTTGTATTTCATTTCATTAGTGTATGAAGATTATTTTTTTATAGGAACCTAGGGTACTTTTATTGCTTAACATTCAACTTGGTTACAATCCGCATCAAGCAGCGGTAGTAAAAAAAATGGGTGGCCTCTCCTCCCATATTTCCTGTGAATCCCAATTACAAAAAGTGTGAGCCTTAGTGTGGGTTGCCCCATTACAGTCTCTCTTAGCAAAGCTCCAATTGATCTGGCTCATAGCTCTGCATTGAGCTCCCACTCCTCCGTCAGCGAGATTACGTCACCCTTGAGCTTTGAGATGGCCACCAGGCAGTCTGATTCAATTTCCACCACTGAAATCCCCTTCATTTCCACCACTTCCAGAGCAAATCCGATGGCCTGGAGTTCCGCAATTTTCGGTCGCCACTGACGCCGGTCTAGACGAACTGCCCCGAGCAGACAAAATCCGTTCCAGTCCCGCACTACGATCTCGGCTCCAGTCCGACACTACAATCCCGGCTCCAATCCCTTCTCCCGCAAAGATGGCCGCATCGACATTTATTTTCACCGTGCTCGGCGGCGGCTTCTTCCAATGCACAGGTGCGTCTTCTCTTCTCTCTTCCTCCTTCTGTCTGCCCGATAAGAACTCCTCATGATAGGATAGAGCCTTCCCCATGATTTCCCACTCCTCCGCCTTCTTCTTGTTGAACAGATGATTGTTTCGTTCATTCCAAATGTTCCACAAAATCATCGTGAATTTAGCTAGGTGCTCCTCCTCAATTTCCTCTGGTACCTCGCAGAACCATGATGTGCATGAAAAGTTTTCCCTTTTTTATAAAATTGGCTTGAATTCAGTGGGATACCAAACTCATCTCGCCCACGCATAGTCCACAAAACGGGCATTCCACCGCTGCATCCTTCTTCCTCTTTTCTATATTCTTCCCCGTCGGAAGAATGTTCTGCAGAAATCGCCAGAGGAACATTCTTACCTTTGGTGGAACTGGTAGTTTCCAGAATTTTTTCCAATTCACCGGATCATAAATTTCCCCTTGTTCTGAGTCTGTTATCTCCATTTTCATCCTCTGCCTCCATGCCCAATACCCAGATTTTGTTGTGTAGTGACCCCTTTTTTCAAAGCTCCATACTTGCTTATCAGGTTGTGGTGTTCTGGGGAGAGGGATTGCTCTTATTTTGGCCCTATCAGTTGGGTTAAAGTGTTGCTGCATCACATTTTCTCGCCACTGTTGGGTTGTATGATCAACGAGAAAGGAGACCTGAGCTAGGGCTCCTAGGCTTGTCACCGGTGATACTACCAAATAGCCATCTTCCTCAGCATCTGGTACCCATTTGTCTCCCCAGACCTCAACTTGAGTTCCATTCCCAATTCTCCAACGAATCTCATTCCTCACCAGCTCTTTTGTCGCCATCAAACTTCTCCACACATAGCTCAGACTATGCCAAACTCTATCGTGTAGGATATCAGTGTTAGGGTAGTACTTGGCCTTTACAACTCGGGCTACTAGGGAATCTAGATTATGCATAAGATTCCATATTTGTTTCCCTAGTAGGGCAAGATTAAACACCCTTAGGTCCCTGAATCCCAAACCACCTGCATCCTTTGGCTTGCATAATTTATCCCACGATCTCCATGGTATCCTCTTCTTCTCCTTCTTTTGGCCCCACCAGAAGTTTAAGATTGCACTCTTAATCTCTACCAAAACCACATCAGGAACCAGAAAGACAGACATATTATAGGCTGTCTGCGCTTAGGCAACTGCCTTAATCAAAACTTCTTGGCCAGCATTGGATAAGCTCTGGCTTTTCCACATTTTGATCTTTTTCCGAACTTTATCCACCAAAACTCCAAAAACTGACTTCTTTTCCCGACCAATGATAGTTGACAGCCCTAAATATTTTGTATGCTCCTCAACTTGCTTCATTCCTAGTATCCCTGCCAACCTCCCTCTCTGAGCAGCTGTCACATTTGGGCTAAAAGTCAGGTCTGACTTTGTAAGATTCACCTTTTATCCTGGCTCCTTCTCGTATAACTTCAGGATCTCCTTCAAATGCTCACACTTCGTTGTGTTGGCTCTAGTGAAGAAGATACTATCGTCAGCAAACAGGAGATGTGAGATAATTGGTCCTCTTTGAGATACCTGAAAACCATGTCGTTTCCCTTCCTCAATCACCTTTCTGGTTAAGGATGAAAGTCCCTCCACGCATAACAGAAACATATAGGGGGATAATGAATCCCCTTGTCTGAGTCCTCTTTTAGGTTCAAAACTTTCAGACTTATGTCCATTACCTAAAATAGAGAACAATACCGTAGTAATACATGACATCACTAGGTTTACCCATCTGCCATCGAATCCCATCCTCAGCATCATTGCCTCCAGAAAGCCCCAGCTCACTCGATCATATGCTTTTGAAATGTCTAACTTGGCTGCCATGTACCCTCGTTTGCTCTCATTTTTTTTTTGTTTTCATCGCATTAAAGCATTCAAACGCCACCATCACGTTGTCAGTTATGTACCTTCCAGGTACAAAAGCAATTTGATTCTCTTCAATCACCCTATTTAGTATCCTTTTCAGCCTGTTAGCCAAGACCTTCGACATTATCTTGTATAACACCTTACATAGACTCATGGGTCTATAGTCTGCTGGTGTTTCTGGTTTCTTAGTCTTAGGGATCAAGGCTATCAACGTATGGTTCAACTCTTTGGGAAACGAACCACTCTCTAGGAATCCTGTCAATTCCCTTGTCACATCAACTCCCACAATCTCCCAGTTCTTCTTGAAAAACAACACCGATATCCCATCTACTCCTGTGGCTTTTGAGGATCCCATGGGCTTTAGAGCATTCCAAATCTCTTCCACGGTAAAGGGTAACATGAGTTGGGCATTCGTATCATCTATTACCCTTGGCTAGATCAATTCAAGGATGGAAGTTGTCTGCACTTCCTCCTCTGGTGTGAACAACTCTTTATAGTGAGAGACTAGGCAATGAGTCACCTCCTCCTGTCCCACAAACAGCTTCCCGCAACATCCTTCAACTGTTTTATCATGTTCCTCTTTCGTCTTTCCAATGCATTGCGATGGAAGTAACTGGTATTTTGGTCTCCCTCCTTTAACCAATCCGTCCTCGATCTTTGACGCCATTTACTTTCCTCCTGTAATAGAATTTCATCAAGTTCCCTCTAAAGCAGTTTCCGCTGTGTATTCACTACTTTTGTTCGGGGTTGTTTCTCCAATCTAGCTAGGGCTCTTTCTGTCTTCCTCCGCCTCTCTTTCAGGGATCCAAACGCGTCTTTACTCCACTGCAACAACTCCTTCTCACAGTTTGCCACTTTCTCCATTAAGCTACCCGAAGAACCAAATCTCCGCCCTTTTTCCACTATCCCTTTACACTCTTCGTGCCTCTGCTAGTATGGTTCATACCTGAAGGACCAGCCCCAGCGGATCTCCTCTTCCTCAGGATTTGATTGAAGCAGGATTGGGATGTGATTTGATCCACATCGTGGGAGATGATAAACTCTCGCTAGTGGATGTTGATCCATCCATCTCCTGTTAGCAACCACCCTGTCCAACCTCTCCTCGGTGTAGGCCTCCCCTTCCCTATTGTTTTCCCAAGTGAAGCAGCTTCCATAGAACCCTAGATCTTCCAGCTCACAATCCTCCAGGACCCTCCTGAACTCCTCCATTTCTCGCACATTTGGGTTACCGCTCCCACTCTTCTCAATATAGTCTGTGATCAAGTTAAAATCTCCCATCACCACCCACGGTTTTTCCACTAGATTATACAACCATCTCAGCAGCTCACAGGTACTGTCTTTATTTTTTTCTTCTGGCCACCCATAAACCCCATTAGCCTCCACGTTTCATTCTGATTTTCCGTTTTCGCTTTAAAATCCATATAGTTCGCATCCTTCCCTTTAAGTTGCAACTCAATACCCTGTTTCCATAACATCAATAGGCCCCCTGACCTGTTTCTTCTCGCCGCAACAACTTTTCCTCCTTTATATCCAAACTCTTGTTGCTTTTCTTCCAGTATGGGAAGATTTTAGAATATTTTAATTGACATGTGTTAGGTAAACTATTGTCATGCATATGTGAAGATTTGTGTTCTTTAAAAAAATATGAAGCATGTTTGATACTGTTTCCGAGAGCGCTCATAACCCAAAATGACCCGTAACCCGACACGAAACAGAATGGGTTGGGTCAATATTTGGTTCGAAATAAGCCAACCCAACAGGATCGAACCCCTGACCTGAAACCTCAACCAAAATTACCCAACCCGACCCAATTGGCAGGTCTACCATTTTTCTTTGATCCCCCCCTACTGGCGGAAGCTTTGCTTTGATTATAAAGAAGTAATCCTTTTGAGAAAGAATTTATTTCCTCTTGAGATACGGACTTACTGCTAATCCCACTAATCCTTTATCTATTGAGATTCTTGATCACATCTAGATTCACATTAGTTTTGCGATTAACTAACTTGTTCCTAACTACACAATTAATCCCGACTAAAGCTCATGTGCAAACTTTAGTAGGGTGTAGTATATGGAAAGTGTTTTAAAATGTCAACCCGAGGTGGTCCATGTACCCCTACTTCAATAATTTAAACTGTTATCTATCAAATGGTTTAGAGTTAAAGCTAAGTAACTATAGTTGAAAGCAAACAAATGAAACTAGTATCGTATTAAGATGCAACAAATGAAACTCTAGTGCAAAAAGATGTGTTCATATATCGCGAGGAGGGTGCAATCAGTAGAGAAACCCCACTCTTTTAGTCAATCGATTGAGGAATGTCAAATTAAGCTAGGAGACCTAGCTCTCTTAATCAATCGGCTAATGATTGCAAGAACCAATCACTCAGAGAGGTTAATCCGGAATGGCGAAGAGTAACAAATCACGACAAATTCATGGCACTAATCCGATGTTTGAGGCCTACCCTTAATTTTCCTAGATGGAGTTACCCAATTGGCTAAGAAATCTAGCTTCTTATGGCCCAAAGAGAGATTTCCTCCACCTAGGTCAATTTGAACTAACTTTGAGATATGAAGAACAACACTCAAGAATCATGAAAAATACCTCAAACATTATATTAAATACACCCCCATCACACATAGAGTTCAATTCCTACAATCTATCACATTTCAAGACTAGGATTCACAATACCCAAGTGAATTCGAGAACTACTCCATGACTAAGAAGAGGAATACAACAAAGATGGAAAGAAAAACCATGGTAAGTTGCTTGGATTGCCTCCTTGGAGGAGAAATCTCCACTCTTCAAGCCTTGAATAGGTCAAAACTCCTTCCTCCTCCTTTGGTTCGTGACTTTCTCTCTCTAGCTCAAGAAGAAGAAGCCAATCTCACTCTTTGAATCCTCCCCCTTTGGTTTTAGCTCACTCCTCTTCATATACTCCAGTGGGGCGATTATCACGGTCAAATATCACGTACGTGATCCTGGAAGCTTGCACGTGATCTCTGGGAAAAATACATTGTTTCATTTATCATCTTCACGGTTGGGGAGAAATTGTCACGGTCTAGTGACCGTGACAACTGACTTACCCGCGAGATGTGCAAAACATCATGGATCCTGGCAATCTTCACGGTCTGTGCTCATTCTTTACGGTCTCCCGGCCCGCCCGTGTCCTGTGATAATAGCGCATTGACCATGATCTCTGCCTTTTTTGTCCATTTTTGCCCTATTTCGTTCGACTTTCGCTCCCGAGGTCAATTCCACCTGCTAAGACCCGAAACATGTTGAAAACATGCGCAACCTAGTGTAAAATTGAACCTCGGGCGATGTAAACCCTCAAACATCAAAAGAATATGGGGTGAAAACATGTTTAATTAGGGGTGTTCAAACGGATTGGTTAATTTACATAATTGGTTTGGTTAAAATTTTTAGCTTGTTTGGTTTAACTGATTTGATTTGGTTTCAGACACTCCTAACCAATGAAACCAAATTAACCGGTTAAATAATTAGTCATATATATATAATATATCTTATACACATAGTTAATATATTGCTTAACCACTCAGAAGACAAAAGTTCCTCCCTTTTATACTCATGAAAAAATTAAAGCTCTATATTGTTCATATAATGTATACTTGTATTTGTAGAGTGTAGACTACAATATATGGACATCTAATTTACGGGTCTGGATCCCATCAGTAACCATCACGTGATTAACCTCATGCATAACCCAATAAGAATCCTCCACATCAGTGCCTCATTCTCTCTCATCGAAAGACCTTTAATTTTCTTCCATTAATCTTTAACAGACGATTTCTCACTCGTTTTAACTCGTAATTTAATTTTGTTTACACAGTTAGATCAGATTAATTGTGCTCTTCAAAATGATATCTACGTCGATATTTTTTGGAACAAAAATTTTTGCCAGTTATTACCAGTCTATACCATATGGTATTGACTATACCATATAGTATTCACTGGTATTAAATAACAACATACCATACGGTATGAAAAATACCACCCCATACTAGGGTGGTATAGTATGGTATGAAGTTGGTAACGAGAGGTATTAAATTTTTTCATCCATAAAATTTTGAAATCCAATAGATCATGATTAAATCGTTCCTTCTGTGCAAAAAATATCGAAAACAACTAAACAACGAAGGAAATACCATATGGTATGGAGTTGGTAACGAGAAGAATGAAATTTTTTTCTCAAAAAATATTGAAAATGAATATCATTTTGTAGAGAACAGCAAACTCGTTCCATTTGTGCAAAAACAAATTGAAATACGAGTTAGAATGAAGAAGATATGATCCAATCAAGAAAATTTGGGAAAATAAATTCATTTAATTCTCCACCCTTAGATCTGCAGCCACTTAAAAGAAGGGTTTAGATTTGGTTACTCATAGTCATAGTTACTCACCCTAAGGTTACTCACCCTATCTTGAGCCCTAAATAGATAAAACTCATACATTATGTTGGATGAAAACTTGAAAGGAAGGTTTTTTACAACCTATGATAATGCTAAGAGACTAAGTCAATACACACAAACACAACAATTCTTTAACCTCATACCATTGACGTATATTTTTGTTAGGCGAATACTATGTTGACTGTAAGATAATTTTATTAGTTGCACGTATTTATGTTAAGGGTTAATTATAACTATGTGTTGATTGTTATGTTTTATTCATTGTTTTAATTACGAATTAATACATTAACCAAAAATTTTATCACTTAAATGATAATGTGAAGTTATATTGATTAATCTGGTTAACCAATTAACCAAACCGATTAAACTTTAGTTTGGTTAATTTGGTTGTTGTTTTAGTTTGGACGGTTTGGTTATGATATTGTAATCCATGATTAATGAAATTTAAACTTATTTAATTTGATAATTACCATGGTAACCATTTGAACCCCTATACGTAATTATGTATGAATCATTGACGCAATAATCCTATCCCATAAGGATTCCTAGTTTTACTCAAAACTGTTAATCTTCCTTGTACCACCTCTACATTTCATTCATGTCCATGATGCATGACCCATTAGACCTTTGTTTCATTGAAAATAATTCTAAGGTCATAGATATTGGGTGGCGCCTAACAACACATCAATATCGCCCAAGTCAAGAAGGGAGAGGAACTCAACCATCCTCTTTAATTGTAACACGTTGTGAAGTATAAATATCTTGTCACAGATTATCACGATGACATACAAGCCATGGATCTGTCATATTTGTTATAGATATTTGTGTGGATATCATATATGTCTATTTAGTTCAAGCTCAAATGAATTTCATCATTTGACTAAGGGTTGGCCAACCACTTCATAGATACTATTCATTGAAGAGCCCGTTGATATCTTACTTTGTTAAAACGGATTGGGAAGTTGACAATGCAATAAAGTAAAGAACATACAGATTTTTATGTGGTTCATTAACACCATTGAGAATGGCACGAAAACATCAACAATTGAGATTTCATAACGATCAATGAACAAGTAGAACCGAGCACCAGGGGCGGAGTCGCCCCCCCCCCCCCCAAGAATTTCGGAGATCGCGTGTAAAAATATCGAGAATTTTGAAAATTCTGAAGAAGTTAACTATTGTAGAATAACAATACCGTGCAAATATGAGTAACTATGTTTAGCTCTAGTCTAATGGAATGCAGGAGATGCTTATGAATACCCAGTACCAAGATTCAATCCTTGAGAGCAACATTTTTCTTTTAGTTTTCCTAATTTGCTTAAGTTTTTGTTTAAAATTTAGACTGGTCACTTAACTATTCTACTTATTCAAATATTATTTAATTTCAAAGTTCAAACTAGATAATGAAATTTTGGAGCTTATAATATTTTTCTAATTTAGATAATTAAATTTAGGAGTCTAGATAATTAAATTTTGGAGCTAATGACTCACAATGTAAATATTTTCTTAATTTTTTTTTTACGAATACTATACAAAAAATTCCACCCCTCCCCCCCACGGACCACTGGATCCTAGCTCCGCCCCTGCCGAGCACCAACAGGAAAATACAAACAAGAGATAGCAATATTAGGAAACCGATCGATGTAATTTCTAGGAAGGACATCTATGTAATTCACACTGTCATTAAATGGATTCAACTGTAGTTGACCCAAGATAACTGTCAGTTGACGGAAACATGGATTGAAGGGTAGATTTGATAACTTTGCTATATAGAAGAGCAAAACCGGTGTGAAATATTGTAGAGTGACATGTTTGAGAACTTTGCAAAATAGAATGGCAAAATATAGTAGGCCTAATACCATTAGGAAACCCGAACTATTAACTATGGGTCATTTGTGTCCTAAAGTATTCAATATGACAATTGTCTCCCAAACTATTTTCCCGTTATGGTTGACCGGCGTTGACCGTTAGTTTTTAACAGAAAGTCTAGTCACCGCTCTGATGTGGCATCTGACTTGGAATTTTTATTATTTTATTATATTTATTTTCTCATAAAAATGAATAAAATAAAAAAAAGAAATAAAAAAAATCCAGATCTGAAGATCTGCATCTCTGGGGAACAATTTCGGCAACGGTCGATGCTAATGAATTGCTCGCAGCCTTCTGGTCTTTGTTTGAGGGAGTCGACGAGCCAAACCATGGCTTTGCCGCCGAATCCGAGGGGAAGCTTGGATCGAGGATTGGAAATGCAGATGGCGGGGCTGTGGAGTATCAAGTTGGTTCGATCGGCGAGGAGGGCGTCGACGAGGGCGAAGGAATCGTCGCAGGGTTCGTATACCTCTGGGTGTGAACTCACCAATCGAATCTGCGCCTTCTTCCACTCAGCTCCTTCTATTGAACTCTCGGCTAATTCCGTGGCGCATGAGCGCAGAGGAGAGGAGATGAGATTTGACGGCGGAGGGGAGCGGAGAAGGAACTGAATTTTAAGGGTCTGGGAATTGAGTATTGGAACGGAAACGATGGAGTGGAGTGTGGACACAGTGAGTGGAGTGTGCAATCCGATTCATCTCTCTCTACTAATTGTTTGATCTTGGGGTATTGTTTCTTCGATTGCTCTTTTCTTTCGCACACCACCTGTTCGACAAAATACTCAGCCTATAGAAACCCCGCTGAACCAGAACCGCCAAATTAAAGAATAACAAATTCCAAAAGATGAATCAATCGAAGGATCTCTTCGAGGCTGCGTACGAGGAGCAGGAACAATCACCGCCTGATTCACCGCTTGCCCCTGAAGACTTCGACGACCGCTTCTCACGACACAGCCACTGCCCCAAGAGTTGAAGCATATCGCGAACGGAGTGGAAATTGTTCTGGAAAAGCGTTGGCGGGAGGCGGACGGAGTGGAAAGTGGCTTCCTCGACTTCTTTCGGCCGTCCGACGGAGAGGATAGGGGGGAGGTTGATCAAATAAAGGATGAGGAAGAAGGGATAGGGGCGAGGTCCATCGTCTTCCACCATTTGTTGGAAAAAAATCCCACTGTACACACGTTCTTAAAAAAAATTCCCAAAATACATGAGTTATAAAAAAATTTCCCAAAGTACATATGTTTGAGCATCACCGTTTTAGACAAAAGCGCTGAAGGTCATCACCGCTTTTGACCAAAACGGTGAATGCTTCATCGTCTTAAACAAAAACGGTGAAGTATTCACCGTTTCAAACTAAAACGGTTAAGTTTTCACCGCGTTAATTAACAACGGTGAATACATCACCGTTTTGGTCAAAAACGGTGAACTCTTTCATCGTTGTCAAGTAACGCGGTGATTATTTCCCACGTTTCCCACTCCTGGTAGGTCAAAATTAGGTCGCAGCTACCACCTATTCACCGTTTGAGACAAACGCGGTGATGGTGTTCACCGTTTTCGACAAAAACGGTGAATAGTAGGCAGATTTTCCTATAAATTGCACACCACCAGAAGTTGTAAAAACATAACCACTCCCCTTTCTTCAAATTTCAGCAGCCAAAATCGAGCATAATACACAGAACAGAAATTTTTCGGTATGTTGAGACTTTTCGTATTATAGTCTAATTATGTTTTTAGTAGTTATAGTATGATTTAATTTTCGTATTATGTTATTGTTAGTTAGTTGAACTTATGTTCGTTAGTTATAGTATGATTTAATTTTCGTATTATGTTGTTGTTAGTTAGTTGAATTTATTTTCGTTAGTTATGGTATGATTTAATATTAGTTGTACAATATGATTTTGGTTAATTTTACTGTCTTTAAGCTAATAGATACTTATTGTAAATTGTAGATATGGGTAAATTCAAGAAGTTTCATCTTAATATTCGGTGGAATGGAAGGGTGACAAACTCTGACATAGGCATTGATTATGAGGACGGCGAATCCATTATGCTGAAAATTGATTCCCGATTCAATTTTCAAGAACTCTGTGATCTTTGTGCAGAAAGGGTTTGTACGAGCGGACAGACGAGACTTGGCAAAATTACTTACCTATATCCAGACATGAGTGCTGGCGGGGTCGTGTTCCAAGAAGTTGTCATAAACGATGATGACGCGGTTATGATGATGTTACAGTTCCTAAGCGATAACCAAGTCCGGCTTGCAGAGGTGTATGTTGAGACCGAGGCGGTCGGTGAATCTCATTCTCACCAGTATTCTTATGATGATGGTTTTGCAGGAGGGTACGAATGGGGTGGTAGTTCGAGCAACTACCAAGGCGGTGGTTATACAGGAGGTTACGGGGAGGGTGGTGGTTCAATCAACTACGGTGGATCGAGTAGTGCAGGATGGGACAAATACTCGCAACCTCCTAAACCAGCCCCATTTGTTGAGGCCGATGGTGTTCAATGGCCTGCTTGGGGGCCAGAGTGGTATGGAATCGAGAATACCATTCGATCAGGGCGTACTTCACATGAGCGAGAGGACGATGTTGGTGATCGTGGTCATGTTGACCCTTCTAGCCCGAGCTATCCATTCGAGTCGAGCGACGAGGATACTGAGGAAGATTTGATATCAGTGAGCGAGGAGGAGGAAGATACTGATGATAACGAGAATGAGGCGGCATTTCGTGAGGCACCCACGCCATATTACACACAGGTTCCAACTCAATTTTTACATAGTCAGAATGATCCCCCCGACTTTGTCCCTATGCCAATGTACAATCTGACGACCAATTTGGAGGTGGGTATGGCGTTCACATCGAAAGACGCTGTGCAGGATGCTTTTACAGAAGAGGCGTTGAGGCGCAATTTCGAGTGGAAGGTAAAATATTCTGACAGTAAACAACTACATGTCATATGCAAGCATGATGCAGAGGGTTGTACGTGGCAACTGCAGGCTGCAAATATGAAGAGAAAGGGTGCTTGGGTGATTCGCAAAGCTGAGACGATCCACACATGCTCCTCTTCTATACTTTCCCAAGATCACAGGCAACTAAAAGCAAAGAAGGTTGGGAGAACTATTAAGCACCTTATAGAAGCACAACCAGATATCAAGGTGAAAGCTATCATGGCAGAGGTGAAGGATCGACATTCTTACACGATAAGGTACAAAAAAGCATGGCATGGTAAGCAGAAAGCCATGGCTGAGGTGTATGGTAATTGGGAGGATTCGTATGCTTTACTCCCTAGACTTATGGGAGCAATGGAGGAGTCCAATCCTGCGACTGTTTTCGTCCCAGTATACAACAATGTATACACTGAGGATCAAGTTCGAGTACAGGATAAGCTGATGTTCCATCGTCTTTTTTGGGCTTTTAAACCATGCATTGACGGTTTTGGGTTCTGCATACCGGTTATTCAGGTATTTTACCAACTAGTTCCGGTTTTAAATGTTGTATTATTTGCTGTTAAGTATATTTCATACTAATTATATCCTAAATTTTTATTCAGGTTGATGGAACTTTCCTTACTGGGAAGTACAGAGGATGTCTTCTAAT
Organism: Linum trigynum; assembly: GCA_964030455.1. Taxonomy (NCBI): domain Eukaryota; kingdom Viridiplantae; phylum Streptophyta; class Magnoliopsida; order Malpighiales; family Linaceae; genus Linum; species Linum trigynum. The sequence continues at coordinate 13,446,510 of OZ034814.1, forward strand.
TGCCACTGGCGTTGATGGAAACAGGCGGATTTTCCCGCTTGCATTTGCATTAGTGGAAGGGGAGAACAGCTTAAGTTGGGCTTGGTTCTTTGACCAACTGCACGAACACGTGACACAGCGGGAAGATATTACGATTATATCCGATCGACATGCGGGGATAAGGAATGCTGTTGGTGGTTTTCCCGACGAGTGGGGGTGGTTATGGAGATGGTGTATTCGACACTGGCTCGCCAATTTCCAACACAAATTTGGGAAGAAGAAAGACATCAAAAATCTACTTTGGAATGCAGGTACTAATGTTTTTCTTATGCGATTTAAGTTTGTGTTTATTAAGCTGATAAGCTGATGTTATTCATCATGTATTGACCAGTTAGTCTTTTGTTCACCTTTTAGCGATTGCACATCAACCAAAAAAGTACGAGCAGAAGATGAAAACGATCCGTCAGACCCACCGAGCTGGAGCAGTATGGGCTGAAGGTCAAGAGTTGCCCATGTGGACGTTCCATATGGACAACGGGGCCAGATGGGGCATTGCAACTACCAACCATGGAGGAAGTATAAATAATGTGTACAAGGGTCTTCGAGCGATGCCTATTTCTGTCATCGTGGAAATGTCTTATTGGAAGGTCAACGAGTGGCGAGTTGCTCGGCTACAGCTAGCTATAGGGAGGGAGTTGCAAGGTCATTCAGTAGCACATGACGTATTCGCTCAAATGCAGAAGAACGATGAAAAATCAAGTAAGCATAAGGTTGTTCTTTTTAACCGCAGTGAAGGAATATTCGCTGTCGAAACAGGTATATGGGGTGGAGGGAGACGTGGTCACAATCGTCAAACGGTTAAATTGCACTACGAATTAGGGGAGTGTTCTTGTCAAAAGTATCAGAACGAAAGGATACCCTGTTCACATGCAATGGCGGTTACTAAGTCAATAACCATGAACAGAAACAGCCTGGTGAGTCCTTACTACACTGAACAAGCGATACGGAACTCATATAATGCAGCTTTGAGCCCCATGCCAGATGAAGCGTATTGGCCTATTTACGCTGGAAAGTTGATTATCCCACCGTTGCACCTAAAACGCACCAAAGGCCGTCCTAGAGTTGAAAGGATACACAATGAGATGGATCAAGTTGAACGGACGAGAAGGGGACCGAAGCGATGCTCTAAGTGCAGACAACCTGGTCACGACAAGAGGCGTTGCCCAGGACAACCATCAACTTAATTTGCATTTACTTGTATTCTGCTACTAAATTGATCGCTTGTTTATTTTTTCATTACCGTTTGCATTTGAAGTCCAAGTATTTTGTTAACTCTAAAATATTTTCCTTGTCGATACGATCGCGCTGCCGCAAACGGCTCGTTATTTCGACCTCAAACGAATAAGATACGCGCGTTTTAGTTTTTAGTACGCAAAAGTTACTTTAACGATACGAGTCACTTATCTCACTCGTTTGGACTCGGAATTGGGATCTGTAAAATTCTATGCGATCGTGGTTGATTTTCCCAACTTTTTTGTGTTGAGGGAAGATACTGATTCTTGATAAAATGATCCAGAAAATTCATTCGACAACTTAAGTGCGTAGGATAGTTTTTAGACAATGCAAACTCAAATAACAACACCTAAAATTAACCAAAACAACATGGATAGATCACTACTGCAGGATAAAACGATAAATTCACTCATTTGCTTCATTTTGGCCCCCATCTCCACCTCTTCCTCCTCGTCCTCCACGACGTCCTCGACCCCTTCTTCCCCCCTCTGCCGCTGCTTCTTGGCGGGCTCGCTCAACGGCTGGTCGCGGATTTCTCTTGACCTGAGCCCCAACTGGGGTTACATATGGTGGTGGTGGTGGCTGAGATGGAGCGGTAGCTTGGCGAATGATCGGAGGTTGCGGAGTTTGTTGTTGCGGGGTCTGATACATCGAACTCTGTTGCTGATGTTGGAATTGAGAGAAGCCATGAGAGAAAGTGTCCCACTCCTGAGATGCTCCACGACTCGATGACCCTCCACCGGCTTCCGCTGTAGGTGCCCACTGGTACTCGAACGGTTCATGGATCTCGGTTGCTTGAGTGGTACGCACCTCTTCGAACGTAGGCAAAGGCCTGCGTTTGCTCCTTCGTGGGGGCTCAACCGGGGGCACAATGGCTGCATCATCACGGAATGAGGGTCGTGCCGGGGCAGGAACGGGAGGATAGGCCACGACATCCCTCCTTTGCTCTCTGGTGCAACTCAGGAGGTTATTCATAAGTCGGGTCAACCAAGTAGTCTTCCGCTCATCCATGGTTGGAGCACTTTCGAGAGTGTACTTCGCGTGTTCCAAACCATCAACCTTATGAAAGCACAAAATATATCAAATTAAGTAAACCTTAAAATAAATATATTTTAGAATGAGGGAGATTAGGATGACTTACCAACGAACCCATCACAGCACCTTGCTTTGACACCCATCTCAGGGTGAACTTCCGATACCACTGCATGTACCCATCGTGGTAGCCCATCGGTCTCGTCTCCGGCATCCCTTGCACCACCCATTGGGATCGATTCTCCCAGATGTTGATGTAGAATCCATGCTTTAGCTGCCAGTTTGCATTGTTTCGGAGGTCCATAGCATGTAGCTCCCTGAAACCTGCTGGCGGGTCTTGTGGAATTGGTTGCTCCATTCGATATTGCCTCAGGGATCGATCGGGTAGGTGCCATTCCACAATGTGCCAGCAGATCAATGGCACCTTGCACAACCACGTCTCGTGATCCAGAGGGTGCCTAAGATGATACAGCTCAACCACTTCACGTGGATATGGATCCCATATAACCTATATTCATTCAAAAATTCGGAATTAACGACCATTTACTTTGATAAAATTGAACTTGTTCAAATATGGACAAAACATGATTACCTAATTCCACCATGGTTTATCTAACTCAGAACGATAAAACAGTAACGAATGCTCAGGTTGATGGTCATTCGTATTTGCTCCTATTCACCTTGTAAGTAAAAGTACGGAATCAATTTAATTGAAATATCGCTAAGCATATAAAAAATTAAATTGGTCTAAGTACGGAATAAATTCAATTTAAATCTAGCTAATGTAATCAAATTTAAATTGGGCTAAGTATGGAATAAATTCAATTTAAATCTAGCTCAAGCATGTAATAAAATTTAAATTGGGCTAAGTACGAAATAAACTTACTTGACACCGTAGGGGAGATTTTGCAGAAGGTTGAGCTCATCATCGTTTCTCCGGTATGGACGTGGGTCGAGAGGTGCGAACATTGGAAGATGCTCCCATACCCACAGTTGAACGATGAACATCGCAGCACCAGCTTGCTTTGCCCCAACCTTCGAGCAAGTACACAGCTCCCGGTATACGCCCGCTAGCACGGCCGATCCCCAACTCTTCTCTCCAATTGCATCCCAGTCACCGGTGAGCAATGGCAACCATATGCCTTGAATCCACCGGTTGGACTTGTCGGGGAACAAAAATCCACCCACCAAACCGATGAGGTAGATGCGGGCATAGCGCTCGACTTGTTCTTCCGGTGTCTCGTCATTGATTTCCACCTCTTGCTGGATGTGAGATACCAGCCACGGGACCGACACTTGCCCCGCATTCAACGGTGGATGCCCCCGTCCTTGATTTGGTGTGGTGGTCGGCATGTCGAAGCCCAAACGATCATGGATGAGCGGCCCCCAACCTCCTCCGGGTTTGGTCGTGTTCCCAATGATGGCATCTCCAGATATAGGAAGCCCGGTGAGGATCGCCACGTCTTTGAGGGTGATCGTCATTTCCCCCTCCGGAAGGTGGAATGTATGGGTTTCGGGACGCCATCGTTCCGCCATTGCCGTAAGCAGATCGTTATCGATCTCGATCCGCAAGAAATGGCGCAACATTCCCAAACCGGTCCTCGCTATATAGGGCTCCAACCTTGGATGCCAAGCGGGCAAGTTATTGGTCCCTTTATGAACCACGGGAACAAGAGATTCCTAAAAAAAATAGGAAAAACATCAATTTATTAGATTAAATAAAGCAAAATAAAACATTAGAAAATAATAAAATAAAGCAAGTCAGTTCATCAAATTACCGGATTGTTATCCCAAATGGCACGGGAGCGATGAGCTTCTTGATCGGTTAAGAGACTCGCATCCCTTGGGCCATAATGGATATACAATCGAGGATCGTATATCTCGGCACCCATCTATAAAAAAGTAATGAAATCAGAGATTGTTTTGATAAAAAAAAAATCAAATTGTTTCGATTAAAAAAAATCATAAACCAAAAACCTACACGAAGAGCCTCTTCGTCCATTATTGGCGGAAGCCGGACAGAGGTTCGACGGGTTTAGGTTTGTAAGGGACGGGAACTTAGCGGGACGGGGGCTTTAGGGTCAAACTCTAGTAATTCTTTCTGATGTGGAAGATCGGACTTAGCCGCAACCACAGAGCATACTTAGAACGAGACTAGAGCGGATAAATTGAGGGAGAAAGAAGTGAAATGTTTGTGGGGTGAGTTGAAAGTGAAAGGGGAAGGGGGTATTTATAGTTGGGGGAAGGGGGGAGGAGCTGATGCGCAGTAATTTTGGGGAAGCATTCACCAAAAACGGTTCCCCCGTCCACGTGGCGTGCTGTGAGGCGTCGGATCGTGGGAAGAAAACCACGATCCGCGCCTCACCGCATCTAACGGCCACGGTGAAAGCACACTGGCGCGGATCGCTGACGCAAACAAACACGGGGTATTCACCGTATTTGTCTAACGCGGTGAATACCCCGTGTCTGTCCACGTCAGCGACTTCACCGCGGCCAACAAAAACGGTGAAGTCCTCACCGTTTCTGATTAAAACGGTGATTCTTTCACCGTTTCAGTTTAAAACGGTGATGCATTCACCGTTTTAGACTAAGACGGTGAAGGCATCACCGTTTTACTTTAAAACGGTGAAGTTTTCACCGTGTTTATTAAACGCGGTGATAACCTTCACCGCCTTTGTCTAAAACGGTGATGCTCAAACATGTGTACTTTTGGAATTTTTTTTATAACTTATGTATTTTGGGAATTTTTTTTAATAATTAGTGTACAGTGGGATTTTTTCCCCATTTGTTCGGGTATGAAGAGATGAGGAAGAAGGGATTATTTTTTATTTATTTTATTTTAATTGTTAATTTTAATTTAAAAATAACAATCTGATGTGGCAGCTGACGTGGCGCATATGTGGCTTCCACATATGTGCCATGTAACCAAAAGTCAACATTTTATGGTTGACTGTTGGTCAACCGTTATCTATAACGGTCAACAAAATTGTCAGGACGTAAATGACACACAACTATCATACGTCAGGACACAAATGTCATATCTAATACTTTAGGACACAAATGACACAAAGTTAATAGTTCGGGTTTCCCAGTGGTATTAGCCCAATATAGTATGAACTATAAATTTGGCTCGGGTTGGTTGGTTTGGATGGTGAGGTGGAATTTGTTATTATGACGAACTGCGGTCTAGACGAATTTGACGGAAATTTAGATGGAAATAGACGATAATGACCATTTTGTTAGATGTCCAAACCTGTATTACCGAATAACACAACATGACCATTTATATTAACTACCCTCATATTATGTTTCTTCATCATCGTCACTACTGAGAAGCACGTGGATGATGATAATTAGCTGCACATGAAAAGGGATTAGTAGCGGCGGCAAAGCAAAAACATGAAGGCAGCTAGCATCCCGCACGAGATTATGTTTCTTGATTAGTAATTAAGTAATTAATTAGGACCACAAAGTGCAAACATAGGCCATGTTTATAGGCATGTCGGATGTATGCATGCATGCAACCGTTCTCGGCGGAAAACGATAATGCTGTTGATTATATTCGACAGACATAACTAGCTAACTTACAGCTTAGATAGAGATACCCATTGAAGTTGACTATATCGCTAGTTTGACTAATATGATCATGATCTACTTAATCTGTTCGCCTACGGGATAGTTAATTAATTAGTTCGCATTATGATAAAGCATGGGTTCCGTTACAAAACCCCTTCCTACAAAATTCCGGTTGTATTATTGTATCACCATACCATATGTGTGATACAATTATACATACATATGAGCATTTCTACTATGCTATATAGTATTGGTGTTATATTTCATGTTATGGTACAACTTTACAACTTGATGTTATACCATCACATAAAGGTAGGGGTGGCTATACGGTCCGGTCCGGTTAAATTGGCCCAAATTGATCCGGTCCAGTCCGGTCTTTTTGAAAATATAAGGACCGAAGATTGGATTGGATACAGTCCGGTCTTGATCCGGTCCGGTTTTGATCCGGTCCGGTCCCAATTCGGTCTTGATTTTACATTGAGATTGTGGGATTTGAGTGGCCTAAGGCCTTAAAGGGTGAGGAGTTGGTTAAGTTTTGTACTAAGTGCAAAGGTTTGTGACCGTTTATGCAAATTACCCTTAAGTTTTGGGTGTTGAGCTCTCTTATCCGGTCTTTATCCGGTTTTTTACCTCAAATCTAAACCCAAATATTGGATTGGATTGTTTACTATCCGGTCCCGGTCCAGTCTCAGTCCGGGTTATACGGTCCGGTTTCCGGTTTTTAATCCGGTCCCGGTCCAAATAGCCACCCCTACATAAAGGTACAAGTTCAAGTCGTACCATAAAAGAATTTGTACAAACAGTATAGGTATAATCTAAAGTTGTACCATAACGTTAAAAATACAATTTCAAGTTGTACCATAAAGGCAAAAACCTATAGCACCAATACTATATAGCATTGTAAAATTCTTCGCATACATATATGTGTTAAGGGTTATAGGTATAATATGCCCCTTTACTGTGACGTTTTATCAAACATGCCCTCTACTATTTTTTACATCAAACATGCCCATGTACTTTATAAAAATGATCAAACATGCCCTTTTGTTAAAATTTTCATCCAAAAACCGTTAACCAAGGGCGAACTTTAGTTTGGGCGACACAAATGACTAAAATATCCCTAATAAATTCACTTTAGATTTTTTTTTGGTTCTTTTGTATAATCAAATCGTTCAAATAATTTCACTTTGAAAAGACCCAGGGAAATAAAACAGGGGATAAAACTGAATTTTCCCTCCCATTTGCCGATGTCGGGTCGTCTAAATCTCAATTCAACCATGATTGACGATTTTTTCAATGAAAATGTTAACATAAGGGCATGTTTGATAATTGTTTCAAAGTACAGGGGCATATTTGATGTAAAAATTAGTAGAGGGGCATGTTTGATAAAACGTCACAGTAGATGAGCATATTATAACTATAGCCCATGGGTTAATGATGACTAGATCATATCTTAGTAGCTCATACATATCTAAGCATTTAATTACTACATTATATTTTTTCCTAGTCAAACTTATAAATCCTTCACATGATTTGAATGATACAGCATATATCTCAGCCGTTAGCTACTCAACTAGTTAATTAAATTGAAGTCATTTTTGGGAAAAGATTACAAAGAAACTAGTTTCTTAAACAAAGTTGATTTCGCTCCGATGGAAATGCTACACCAACGGATCAACTACTCATTAAAAGTAAAAAAGAGAATCTAGCAATAGCATATTCGGGATATTTTCTTTCCTTTTAGTAAAAAAACAGAATGAAAAACGTTATTCATAGGTTTCACATAAAATTAGCTAGTGAACATTTCTGCTAAAACATTTTGCGGTTCCTAGAAAGTCGTTGCTCTTTAGTTATTTTTGACTCAGTGGTCATTATCAGTAATTCAGTATGCCATAGAATGTCTCGCCAACAGAAAAAGTTGATTGTTGCCGTTGGGGGTTATTTGCTATTTAAGTGCACGGCATATTCGAAGATTCTCATCGAAAATCAAGCGATAGACAAACTGGAGATCTAAATGAGTAACCAAAATTACGTATTTCTGTATAACTGAAAATCAACTATCAAATCAATCTACAAACTAAGACCAGTGTAATTTTTTCCGTACCTAGTAGAATTTAATCAATTAAGTGAGGCCAATGATAACTGAACTTCCATAACCCAGCTGATTCTCTTTATATATATATATAACACAATACAACATATACATCCAAAAAAATAAGTCAACCATGCATATACATACATATATGCATTAATGATGACTAGATACAGTCAACACCAAGTAATAAATTCTCTATGATATTGTTTATTTTATTTCCATATATCTTAGTAGCTGATACATATCTAGGCATTTAATTAGTTCATTCTACTTTCTCCCTAGTCAAACTTATAACCTCCTCCTGATGATTTGAATGACACAACCCTTGTTAGTGTTTATCACTATCTTATCATATATTACCAATCATGAAAATCAGTTCAAATCCGAACTCTCTAATAATTCGTGTTCATTTTTTGTTGAATCGATTATTTTCTGAAAATGAAAGAATCGATTATACGTCTCATCATCTCGTACCTAATATCAAATTCTCGATTCTCGGCTAAACACAAAAAAAAAAAAAAATCAACCAAGAGACAATTATAGTAAACAAGAACAACTCCCAACATAGAAGAGCAAGCAATTTACTAACACCTCAAAATTACAAAAACAAATTAAATACCAACTTTGCCCCTCCCTCTTGCTCCCCTCTCTATTATATATATCGTCTCTCTCCCAACTCCTTTCACTCGCCACTCCAACGAAAACCATAGGAGGAAAAACAATACAAACAAACCCAAAAAAGAGAAGAGTTTCATCAACAGATTTTAAAAACAAGGAGAGAACATGGGAGGAAAGAAGCTTCACAATCACAACAACAACAATGGCGCCGTTGATACCAATAGCAACAACTCCAACCGCAATGGTACAACAACAACAACGGTGAAGCCACCGCCGGTGACTCTCCAGCAGTCCCCCATCATCAATCTTGACCGGTAAGCCAAATATGAATGCCTCTTTTTTTTCCATCGTTAATTCCTTCGCCCTTGAGGCTCATATTTTCTAAACCTTCGTTCCTCCCTCTCATTTCACTCGAGCAATTTCGTTTCACATTACATATAATTTTTTAACAAAATGTGGGTTTCTACGTTTTGCAGCGGGGATCCGTCGGTGTTCGAGCCGTACTGGAGGAAGAACGGCGGCAAGTGCACGATCACGATCTCCGGCCACGATTCGCTGAGCTACTTCTCCGACCCGAATAGCGTGTGCTGGTACATGGAGCCGGAGCTCCAGGAGGCGATCCGGAGGGTCCACCGGGTCGTGGGGAACGCCGAGACGGAAGGCTGCCACGTGGTGGCGGGGACGGGATCCACCGTCCTCTTTCAGGCGGCGCTTTACGCCCTCTCCACCTCCTCCTCCGTCGCCGCCGAGCCCATGAAGGTCGTCTGCGCCGCTCCTTACTACTCGGTGAGCAAAACCCTAAGACCGTTCGATTTTGTTATTACGTTTTGACCTAGTCTATTCGTGGGGGAAAAAATCTTTCACGAGAGATATTTTGTAAATAACATGTTTTGCATTGCTCGATCTAATTACGGAGAGAAAAGCTCCTAATTATTTTTTTTTTGGTATATTTGCTTTTGTTATTTATAGGGATCGAATTCGACACATTTTCGAAATTTTAATTTGAGATTTCATCTATACTTGTGATCAATCTGATCAAAATCACGCTTTAAAACTTAAAAGTTTATGTTTATACATTTTGGGTCACTAAAATGCTTTTATATAGAATAGCGATTTCGGATTACCAAAACGCATCTATATAGAATCGCGATTACCAAAACGCATCTATATAGAATATGGTCAAAATCACACTTTAAAACTTAGGATTTAATTGACGATTTCGGATTACCAAAACGCATCTATATAGAATCGCTATTTTAACTGCATTGTTTGTGACCGACATCTAACAATTGTGATTTATGAGATGTGCGATCTAATTAAAAATCAAACAAAACTGACTCATTATCATGAACATGCTGATCAAGTTGAATAAACCCATGTTAATGCTCCATAATTAATAGACAGGAGTGTGAGACAAAGAGACAGAACATGTTTGTTAGAAACCCATAGGAATTTTTAGGGAAATGGGAAATTTGCATTTGCCTGGAGAAACACATATGTATATTTAACATAAGCATGTTTCAGATTCAATTCTCAATATAAGAAGCAGAAATGAACATGATAACATGGTCATGTCGCCGTACCAATTAACACGTAACAGAGAGTTAAGATACGAAATTATTTGATTAATTTAATTTAATTAACGTTAAATTAATTGGATATGTTTTTTTGTAGCAATACAAGGAGCAGGTGGAGCTGTTGCAGTCCCGGCTGTACGAATGGGGCGGCGACGCTGAGACGTTCGACGGCAGCGCGGCGCCGTTCATCGAGGTGGTGACTTCGCCGAACAACCCGGACGGCAGCCTCCGGGAGGCGGCGGTGGCGAACAAGACGGGGAACGGCAAGCTGATCCACGACCTGGCTTACTACTGGCCCAACTACACTCCCATCACCCGCCCCGCCGACTACGACATCATGCTCTTCACCCTCACCAAGTGCACCGGCCACGCCGGCTCAAGGATCGGGTAAGAAAGTGGTTAACTATTATATGTAGATCTCTCTCGAAAAATTCAGTTATTAGGACCAATTGATTTATGACATGGTATCTGAGTTGATTTGTCATTAAGGTTGATCTTTAAGTCCTCACGGTACTTCAATTACATGAATTGACTTTCGTTTAAAAAGGGTATAAAAAGTTATTAAAAATCATACATCAACATCTCTTGATAACTTGAGTTATTTGGACCAGTTCGTTTATGACCTAGTCCAGACATTATTGAACAATGACAAAATATTATGCATTTGTTCGTGTTGCTTTTGATAATAATTGTATATAATTCATAATTAAACCTCTTTTAGTAAATCGAATTATTAGGATCAATTGACTTATTACATAATATCATAGCCTTTTTATAATAGAGAAGTCTTATGTTCAAAACTCGCTCGATGACCTCATTTGTTATATAAGTACACGCAACTCGAATTACCGACATCAATTCGACTTTTTTCGTGTTTGAGAAGGTGGGCGTTGGTGAAGGACGTGGAGGTGGCGAAGAAGATGACGACGTTCATGCAGATCACCACAATCGGGGTGTCGAAGGATTCCCAGCTGAGGGCCGCCAAGATCCTGGGCGTCGTTGCGGAGGACTGCGAGCAGCACGCCGCCGGTGCATTCGGCTACGCCGGCAACGACGCCGACAAGACCTTCTTCGGCGAATCCAGGAAGCTCATGGCGGAGAGGTGGGAGAAGCTGAGGGAAGCCGTCAAGGACAAAAAAGACGTTTTTACCCTCCCAAAGTACCCCAAACGATACTGCAACTTCAGTGGAAGATACTTCCAGCCTGCTCCCGGTAAAAAAAAAAAAAAAAAAACCTCGAATTAAAGTATTGTGTGGTAAGTAGATAATCGTCATTCTGAACATGTGATTCGTGTTGTGTGAGGCAGCTTTCGGGTGGCTGGAGTGCAAGAAAGGGTGTGATGCGTCGGCGTTGATGAAGGCGCACAATGTGCTGACGAGGGGAGGGGAGACATTTGGGGTGAGCAGTAGGTACACGCGGATAAGTATGATTAGTCGAGAGGAGGAGTTCGAGCGCTTCATTGAGAGGATTTCAGGGATCCAGTGTGTTGATGAGGAGGATGAAGAAGAGGAAGAAGGGTTCGTGGTGATGAATGGCGGCGATGTGATTCGCCTTGGGAATGGGAATTCGAATGGGCATGGGAAGTGGCTTGAACAAGTGGAAGTGCAGTGAATGTGTGTGCAGAAATTGGATAGATGGATGAGGAATGGAATTGGGGATCTTGATTGGAGGAGTAATAATTAATAAGTTTTTTTTTTTTTTTTTTTGTGTTGGTAGGGTTATGTTATAATGTGGTGTGTATAGTAGGGGAGGGAAAGGTAATGTTATTGAGTTGTAGGGTTTGAAGCTGTAAGGATGAGCTTAAAACTTGAGTTTATGGGGCTCGTCTAAGGTGGAGTTTTCGTAGTAGTATAGTTAGGGATTTAGTTTCGGGAGTCCTAAACTTAGTGTATTATCGACATAAAAAAATAAAGTTTAATATAAATATAAAATATTATAATTTTTGTTATTATATCGTAAGAATATTTTATGAGATGCTTATGGTTTAAAATAAAATTTTGTATAAAGTTCTGCTTAATATAAAATGATTAAATTATTAATTAAAAGTTAATCATGCATTTGAATGTGTAGCATGTTATTCAACCCTTTTGTAACTGAAAAATAAATGTCCATCTACGCTAGAGTTAGTTTAAAAATAAAATTATCTAATCATTATATATCCAAAATTGTACTTCGAAATGTGAACTTACGAGTTGATGAACTTCGTTAGTTTGAAGTCACGACACATCATCCCTAGAGGTCTAAGGTAGTGTGCATAACAAGAATCCAAGAAGAGACAGAACCAGATTTTTGCCCTACCTTATTTCTAACCTTTATAGCTCTATCTTTTTTTGCTCTCGAAGTCATTCGCCTCAAACTATTTGGTATTTCGTGGATGACAGGACAAACCCTCTCCATCCTCACTCAACTTTGCTTTCTGCCATAGGGTGCATACTAGTAGCGCAAGATTGGTTGGTTTGAGATCTCATACATATCACAAAGGGAATAGAAATGTTGGATCAAATCTTGACGCAGTCTCGCTCGTAGGGCTGGGAAATGGTGCGGTCTGGTCTATACGGTTTATGGTCCAGACCGAGAGGTTGAAGTATAGACCACAGACCATACCACAGAATATACGGTCTGGTTCGGTCTGGTCTGGTCCAGATAGACCACACTCAACGAAAAATGAATAATTTGTTTAGTCAACCACACAAAAAATTGAACCAATAACCAAGAAAAATCATTGTTATTTGCCTTAAAACATTAATCCTAACATGCATGAATAATTTTTATACCCTAAATCTTAGTACATAACAAAGATACAAAGTAAAAGCATCCCAACTTGCACCATAACGTCATAAACATTAACATAATGTCATATGGAAAGACGATTATCTCTACTCTCTAGTTAAATGTGGTTGTGAATGAGGAGGGACGAGATTCACAAAATTAAGGTTGAGACTTGGGTGTCATTGTGGGAGTTGGGAGAGTGGTTGAATGGGCTGTTAACACGTATTGACAAGTCGGTTGAGTCCACGGTTTGGTCCGCTAAACCGCGGTCTAGACCAGACCAGACCAAGAGATCAAAACATAAAATAATACAGATCATGGACCAGACCAGACTTAACGGTCTATGGTCCAGACCAAACTATGCGGTACGGTTTGGACCACGGTTTTTCTAACAGTCTGGTCTATTTTCCCAGTCCTACTCGCTCGTACCTACTATATGCATGAGCTTGTGATTGTGAACCAACCGCAAGGGGCTAATTAATATGGTTGGAGATGATGTGGGAATCAAATTAACCAGAATTGTGGTGGCTCGGTCTCAACCCCTTTTCTGATCTCTCTCGCCTTATACTGTAGCATCAGATTAGAAGCATAAAAAAAGGGAGCCAGAGTAAGCACAGAAGCTTCACTCTGAAGCACAAAAATATCCATATGCCAATTGCCAAATCTACAGCAAGCACAAAATTACACAAATGTTCCGCTGGTGGGTCGGCTCATCGTGATTTGGTGACCAGAAAAACATAGGAAGAGCTTGAAAAGCCGGAAAATTAACCAGAATTAACACATGATTTCACAAGTGGGGTGAGATGGCTATTTTAAGCAGCAGATATTTCTTGCAAACCAAGAATTAACAATGGCCCAGCAGCTAGCAAACATATAGGTTCGCCCTTCATCATCCAGGTGATTTTTTTTTATACGGAATCCCCAGAGTTTTCTTCAGCCTTTTGTAGGGACTTGAATCGCGATATAACACAGCTTTCAGATAAGCCGGAGTTCATACTCACCCGCCATTGTTATGTATCTCACCCATGGAAGAGCTTGGTAACCACTCTTCTCAATGATCTTCAGGTATCGAACCTGAATATTATGGTACAGGTGAATTAGATAAAGCAAATAGCCTTAGCTCAGCTGTATCCAGGAATCAGTGTATAACCAACATTTCCAATAACACAAACATAAAAGCATGGAACTGGGATGGACCTATGATATAATACCATTCCTCAAGACAACAATGAGTACTGATTCTGCTCTAACAACCTAATTTGAAACATTAAACACAACAGAATTTAAAAACGAAAGTGTAAGTGATATCTTGTTCGGGAGTCCTACCTGGATTCCTGAAACAGTAAAATATGGTATCTCGAACTTCACGCGTATAGGAGCTTTTCTCTCCGGCGTTGCTTCTTCAGCGGTTATGCTGGGAAGATTGAATTCTGCCCTCAACATATACTCCTGAATAGCGCAGTTTGTTAGACAGCTACTAGACAGAATACAGAGTGCCTAATATATGAATGACAAGATACTAAACCCTTTCTAGCAACTGAGTGTTTTTAATTGGCAAGTATGCAGCACTAAACTCACTTCACAAACATAATGAACATTAATGAAAAACAAAATATCCATACCTTTCCGCCAGGAAAAGATTTTATTTTCCACATTAGAGCATCGCGTTCAGGAGCATATGATGCTGATCCCATTGACGTTCTGATGTTAGGATTGGAAGCATCAGCTGGAACAGGCAACTCAATTTCCACATTTGTTGCTGTGCTGTAAGAAATCAAGAAACTCTGGGAGATTCAGAAATAATTCCCATTCATAAACTGCATGAAGTATTGAGATAGGAGAAAAGAATATGCCTAACACAGTTCAATAAAACACATTAACAACTAAAGCCGAACAAGAGAATACCTTCGCTCTTTGAACTGACTTCTAGCCTTTACCACGATCTCAACCCGACTTCTAGAATGCTTTTCAACTTGAGCTTCCACCCAAACCAAAGGCTTGACCTGAAAGCAAACAGCATATTTTTGAATGCTGCTTCATAAGAGAGCCCTAAGAAATTAAAAAAAAAAACACTCAAAGGCCGTACCTGAGTACTGAGTCGGTATGTCATCAGATCAAAAGATCCATCAGGAGGTATGAAGGATATAGTTCTATCATTCTCAAATCGAGCCAAGCGCACACACCTAGTTAGAAGGGGCATTTAGCTCACGTTATCAGTCAAGTAATAGTTCAAACTCTCGGGTAAGTTGGTAGCATCATAGAGAGATAACGAATTTCGACAGCTAAATGGATTTAAGTAGACTTCAGATCAGGTAGCATACTGATGAAATTTGATATCTTCCAAATCAATGGCCTTTCCCTTTGTTGTTCGACCTTGAGCCTCCAACAATACTCTATCATTTAGGCCAAGCTTACACTCAGGCATACCACTGCAACAAGTGATCGAGCCATAACATTAGCCTTTGCAACCACGGCGAATAAAAAAGTTGACATTAGAAACACACCAATCAGAAGATCAGAGGCTCCAGCCACGCTGGGACAACTAGACACCAACCAGATATGCAAAATAAAGTCTCATATTCCAGGACCAGGTATTAAAGGGATCAGATGCATGTCTACTATCTTCGATGACCCATTACAAGGCCACCCCTTGAAATTATGACAGAATTGCATTGCTGAAAACATCACACTACTGGCCATTTAACAAAACCAATCAACATGACTAGGGAAACTATTTCCAACTGTAACTTCCTGTGCAACAGTGACAATAAACAGACACATCTAACAGATAGCATGAGAATTCTGCTAATATGATTAACAATCTACTGTAGCAATTCTATGACATTCAAAAGCATACTATTGCTTCAATCGCCATCATCAGTCCAATGCTTCACTAAATCTAGATTATGGAACGGCTACAGATAGCATGAGAATGCTGCTAATATGATTAACAATACAGTGTCAGCAGAAATTACAAGGTGCAACAAAACAAGGCTGAAAAATTCATACGCCAGAAACCAACAAGCACTCGTATTCCCAACTCTCACACAAATACGATCTGTGAGAAGTTCAACAGACCAGATAAATATCATAATTTGGGACATTGAATGGCTTCCACAACAGTGATTTCAAACCAATCAAATTATTCAAACACTATAACAGATTCAAGAGAAGAGACAAACCTCAAATAAGTTCTCATCTTCAATGCTCCAACAACATCTGATCTTATTACTTGTCCATTACTATTAACAAGTATGTTAACACTCTCCACGACATCCAAGAAAACCTAAACAAACAAGGACAAATTATTACTTCAGAAAACACAAGGAAGCACCAAAGAGGAATGTTAAAACAAGAAAGGGAACCACCTCATTTTTCTTGTATGTGATCCCCTCACTGCGCCAGGACACAGCATTTGTCACAGCCATCGGAGGCCTTTGTGTAGTTTCCATCCTGTAGGCATCTGTCTTGATGAACTCGCTCAGAATTTTAGCCTCGGTATACTGAGGATATCCAAAGTCCATCATTTCATCTAACAACTCGTACTGCAAAGGAACCCAAGCACTGCCGCTGTCATCTCGAATACAACCAGAACATCCAGAAATTCAAACAATACACTCAATTGGAAGTCAACATACCACTACAACAAAGTTATCTCTCAGTGACTCCTCTTCTAATTCTTCAAAATAATGCTTAAAAACCTGCACAAGAAGTGGAATCAGGAACGACCTGTAATAAAAACCCCTTATAGAATCCAAGACTTCGTGCATCGCTAAATCAATAACATTGTACAAGCCCGCATTTAAATTGCAATGACCATCAGGAGAAGACTTACATCAACTACACGGTGCAGAAATGTGAGAAGGCTGGCGGCATTGCAGTTCTGCCGCGCAGCCGTCATAAGGTAAACGTTGCTGTGCTGAATAAACATGTAAGTGACTCCATTATCATACACAACAGGATCTTGCGACTGAGGATCTCCCTGAATTGATCAAAATCCAAAATCACCGAACCAATCCACACGCACGATTTGATGAGACGAGAGATCTAACTCTAATTAGCTTAAGCAAAATCCTACAGAAATCAATCTCAATCGCTTCCCAAGCAAAGCAAGGAAAAATAAAGAGAGACGCGAACCTCTTTCTCAATCAGCTTGGTGAAGAAGCGCTCGGCCTGGATTGCGGTGACATCTCCACGGTAGTCGCGCCACACCAGGACCCGGCCCTTTATGTCGAGGAGGAAAAGAGCCGAAACTGCTCCGGCCATTTGCGGAGAGGGGGAAATGAACTCGCTGTTTCCTTCGATCCAATCCCCTAAATTATGCTCAAAACCACCAGATCGGATATTTTCCTAAAGCGAAGGTGAACGACGCGAAACGGTTGTGTAACTGCGATCCGATTGCAGGGAATTTCGCGTCGAGAGAGCAGCTGCGGCAGTTTGAATCATGAGAATCGCCGGGAAAACCGTCCCGGTCGCGATCCGCGACCACCGAAAAACCTTTTCCGAAGTGTAGCGTTGCGCTGGAGCTGTTCCTTTCTTCGGTTTCCGGCTTCTCACTTGTTTTTCTTCTTCTTGCGCAGCGGGTAGATAGCTGTTTGCTCGCGAGTTGAAGCCCAAATCGGTTTTTCTTTTTCTTTTGTCGACAACGGAGGTTTCAGGGGGAAATGGTTAAGTGGTGGAAGGTCTCATTTTCTTTCGCCATAAATTTTTACTAGTAGCACCGGGCTCGCCCCATTGGGTGGGTAATATTCGCACAATAATATTATTTGATAAAAATTAAAATATAAATCCAATTTATAATAGTTCATTGTTTTGGGTAAATACAATTTAGGGTATACCTACTATGACATGCATGTCATGGTGACATGCACTTTTCGGTCGACCTATTGCTGAAGGCGGTCGACCGAATCAACTAATTTGGGCAGCACGAGAAAGCATTGCGGTCGACCTCAACGACCACCTGGTCGACCGCACTTAGTTTAAGTTGTTATTTTTGGTCGACCAGAATAAAACCTGGGTCGGCCATTTCGTTGGCGTCAGAAACAACATGGTCGACCACCTAAGGTATATAGGTCGACCACTTGATGGCAGTCATTAACAAAATGGTCGACCGGATAAGGAAAGAGGTCGACCAGATAGAAGATAAGTGTTCTATCAAAGTGTCCAATT
The DNA here is from genome assembly GCA_964030455.1 of Linum trigynum. Lineage (NCBI taxonomy): Eukaryota > Viridiplantae > Streptophyta > Magnoliopsida > Malpighiales > Linaceae > Linum > Linum trigynum. Next base: position 13,464,618 of record OZ034814.1, read on the forward strand.
ATTTGACGTAAAATCAAGATCAAGTGTTGGTTTCGCGGTCGACCTAATCCGGTACGAGGTCGACCGAATACAAGAAAGTCACCCTATGCCCCGTGTCTTTTTTGCTTATGTATGTCGATTTGTGTGGTTCTTTTAATCGTATAAATTATGTTTCAAACCATCATAATTAGGCATAAATAATTATAACAAGGACTCATCAATTCATAGCATAACAACTAAAAATAAAACAGAAATCATAATTGTTCACACATAAAATTAAAACTAAAAAAACAACAGAATAACAATCAACAATCGTTTTGACCACTAAAACACACAATATAAAAACTCATTTCTCCTACTCATCTCCCCCCTCTCTCTCATCCACATTTTCTTCATTGGTGGTGCTAGCATGATGGTGGTCGGATGTGGTGGGATGCATGTATCTTCCGCTGAAAGATCGCCACTCATCTCGCATCTCATTCACGGTCACCTGCATTGTGCTCATCTGGGCGGTCATTTGGCCCATGTAGTCGTGCATGCCAGTCATCTGGGTGGACATCTGGCCCATGTACTCGTACATGCCATCCATGCGCTCCCACACACGCTGTAAGGTGATCGGTGGAGTTGAACTCTGTGCCTCCGCCATTGGCTCGTCTCGAGCTCCTTCATCACCCTCATCATCATCATCATCATCATCACCACCATGAGCATTGTTTACTCTGACATACTCACCATTACGCAGCTCAAAGCCCATCTTTTTCAGAGATGAAACAGTATAGAACTCCTGCCTTGAGATTCTTAACCCCACCTCTTCACTTAAATTCACATTAAAATGCTCAAATAGCACAGTGAGGATCATCCCATTGGGAAGATTCCTGTTTGAACTCTCTGCAGCAGTAAGCATGTGGTTAAAGATCAAGTATGGCAAGTTCACCTTCTCGTTTAACAGTAGGTGGGTGAGGAGCTCCATGTCGAAGTAGGTGACTGTCTCCCGATGTCCACCCTTTGGCAGAATGTTGTAGGAAAGCATGTGGTGAAGAACTCTGGCTTGAACTGTCAGGTGGTTACTCGATGGCCTATTGCGCCCCTGAGCATCTTCCTCTTCATCAAGACCACATACCGTCTGGATTTGCTTGGCTCTCGTGAAATGCGTTTCATTCCAAGCACCGTAAGAATTGATTCTCTTCCCCTCGTTTGGAGCCTCAAGTACTTGCGCCAACACATTCTTGTTGATGCACATCGCCACCCCATTCACATAGGATTTGAATGCGTGAATGGATCCATTTGCATTTTTCTCGTAGACGATGTTGTTGTAGAAGTATTGTACCATTTTTGGGTAGTATGGTACATTGAGTGATATCACCTTCAGCCACTCTTGCTCGATGAAGGGTGCCAGAAACCCGTAATTCTCGAAATGAGAATACGCATCCGTCGTCAATGGCCTTCCAGGAGCCACCCTGCGGTTGTGCATTCTCTTCTCTTCATAGTTGTCACTTTGATCCTTGGTCTGGAATAGTTGGGATTCAACTCTTCCCATTCCGAACTTGAGGCAGCAGCTTTTTGTGACTTTCTTTTCTTATTTTTGCCAAACATCCTGCCATTAAACAAGCAAGAATACACGTTAGTCACATTTTCGAATTGAACAATACGCGGTCGACCACTCCATAAAGCGGTCGACCTCCGTTAGTTTAAAACGAGAATGGGTCGACCTCAGAAGAATCATAGGTCGACCTCAGTTAATTTAAAACGGGAATGGGTCGACATAAACGAATTTTTGCCTTCATCGGTCGACCTCAGAAGCATCATAGGTCGACCTCGGCTAAATTGAAACGAGTCTAAATTGGCCCAAATCCTCGTACCAATTGAGTGCAAAACAGATCCGGTCGACCTCATAATTAGAAGAGGTCGACCAGTGTTAGTTTCGCACAAATAATTCAAAGACAATTGCACAACTCAAACTTTTGCCTTCATAGGTCGACCTCAGAAGCATCATAGGTCGACCTCGGCTAAATTGAAACGAGTCTAAAATGGGCCAAATCCTCGTACCAATTGAGTGCAAAACAGATCCGGTCGACCTCATAATTAGAAGAGGTCGACTAGTGTTAGTTTCGCACAAATAATTCAAAGACAATTGCACAACTCGAACTTTTGCCTTCATAGGTCGACCTCAGAAGCATCATAGGTCGACCTCGGCTAAATTGAAATGAGTCTAAAATGGGCCAAATCCTCGTACCAATTGAGTGCAAAACAGATCCGGTCGACCTCATAATTAGAAGAGGTCGACCAGTGTTAGTTTCGCACAAATAATTCAAAGACAATTGCACAACTCGAACTTTTGCCTTCATAGGTCGACCTCAGAAGCATCATAGGTCGACCTCGGCTAAATTGAAACGAGTCTAAAATGGGCCAAATCCTCGTACCAATTGAGTGCAAAACAGATCCGGTCGACCTCATAATTAGAAGAGGTCGACCAGTGTTAGTTTCGCACAAATAATTCAAAGACAATTGCACAACTCGAACTTTTGCCTTCATAGGTCGACCTCAGAAGCATCATAGGTCGACCTCGGCTAAATTGAAACGAGTCTAAAATGGGCCAAATCCTCGTACCAATTGAGTGCAAAACAGATCTGGTCGACCTCAGAAAAAACATAAATCGACCTCGGAAAATTTAAATCGATTGAAAGCCAATTGTGCTTTCAAAAGCCGTGCAGTTCAGGACATTAGACCACCTTGTAATGCACTCGAAGACACAATCGTTTATGTCTTCGAGTGCATTGCAAGATGGCCTAATCTCCTGCACTGCACGGCTTTTGAAAGTCACAATTGGCTTTCAATCGATTTAAATGGCCCGAGGTCGACCTCAATATCATCACAGGTCGACCTCAATAAGTTTAGCACAAATAAATCGAACTTTTGCCTTCATAGGTCGACCTCAGAAGCATCATAGGTCGACCTCGGCTAAATTAAAACGAGTCCGAAATGGCCCAAATGCTTGTAGCAATTGAGTGCAAAACAGATCCGGTCGACCTCATAAATAGAATCGGTCGACCAGTGTTAGTTTCGCACAAATAATTCAAAGACAATGGCACAACTAGAACTTTTGCCTTCATAGGTCGACCTCAGAATCATCACAGGTCGACCTCGGCTAAATTAAAACGAATAAAACAGAAATAAAATCGCTTGAAAGCCAGATGCGGTCGACCATGGTTATGAAAAGGTCGACCTCATCTGGCAAACAGAAGGACAAAGTCCCTCTTTTGAAGCTATAGATGTCCATAATATCGTAGGAAAACTTCACAGGTCGACCTCAATATCATCATAGGTCGACCTCAGTCTATACAACAAAAGGAAAAATCGCTTGAAAGCCAGATGCGGTCGACCATGGTTATGAAAAGGTCGACCTCATCTGGCAAACAGAAGGACAAAGTCCCTCTTTTGAAGCTATAGATGTACATAATATCGTAGGAAAACTTCACAGGTCGACCTCAATATCATCATAGGTCGACCTCAGTCTATACAACAAAAGGAAAAATCGATTGAAAGCCAGATGCGGTCGACCACGAATATGAGAAGGTCGACCTCATCTGGTAAACAGAAGGGAAAATCAATCTTTTAAAGCTACAGATCTAAACAATAAGGCCTGAAATCTCAACTCGAACTTCACCGGTCGACCTCAATATCATCATAGGTCGACCTCCGTCCATAAAACAGAAATAAAATAGATTAAAAGCCAGTTGCGCTCGACCACGATGATGAACAGGTCGACCGCTTCTGACAAACAGAAGGAAAAATCCCTCTTTTACATCTTTAAATTTTTTGAAAACAAAAAGAAGAAGACAAGAATCGACTCAAATAATAAAGAGGACTGAAAGCTATACCTTGTTCTTCTTCTAAGTGATGAGGATGAAGAGGAAGAAGCTTTCTTTGGGTTTTTGGAAAATGGAGTTTTTGGAAAATGGAGAAGAAGATGAAGGAGGGAAAGGAGAGGAAGAATGAGTGGATGTGGTGGGATAGGGTTCTGATTGTGGTGTAGAATGAGTGGGAGAGGGTTCCTTAAATAGAGGATTGGGGGAGGTTTGGGTGGATGTTGCAAACAAACCGGTTTGGTCGGCCGAATTAAATACGCGGTCGACCTCACTAACTTGTTCGGTCGACCGTGTGTGTTCAGGTAGACCGTTTTATTGCTATTGTTTATTTCAACCAACAATCAATTAACTCATAAATTATTAAGATAATTCGAAGAAATTACAATGCAATCACAGTTATTAAAATATAAATAAACTCATAAAAAACAATAGAAGAAATTTAAGATTGTTTTTTGGGACTTTGTTTCGGGCACTTAGGGCAAAAATGACCATATTTCCCACATTTCGAACACTTTCTTAAACTTTTGCCCGATGCAGTTCGTGCTGACTTGAATGTCCCCTTGGTCTTCCCAATTTTTGGATCTTTCACACTTCGAAGGGGTGCTGGAGGGTTTGCCGGTGTGGTGTTGTCCGTTCTCTCCCTCGCGAACTCAATTGCCCATTCAGTAAGGTCGTCCAACGTCTTAGAGACATGATTAAAAGCAGATTCACTACCACACGCGATGTCACATAAACGCTTACACTTTAGAGCCGATCCTCCATGTCTTATCAGTCGACCAACTTTCTCTGCCACATCACCTCCAACTCCAGGATGACGATTTAGTGTCTTCGCATTTTGGGTCCATCGAAGCTTGAACCACGACGAGGGTAGTGCGGTGTATCCCATATTTTTTTATTACTGTAAGCATGTGTCTGCATGGAAACCCCTTAGATTCAAATAATGCACACTCGCATTTTAGATCTTGATTGGACGTAGTAAATGTTAACCGCCTTATTCGATCTCGGTTCATGTAGTTCTTCAGTATGAATGTCTCTGTTCCATCTGATTCAGTTCTTCTCTCCGCTAATACATAAGAAGCTTCATTCTCTAGTTCAGACTTGAAGATAGCAAATGTACGATGAGTGTAGATACTTTCAGCTTGCATTTCCCAAGTGCGAAGGGCATGCTTGCAGACCAACCTCGTGTGCCTAGAAGTATAATCATCCTGCACCTCCGTGAAACGCATCCCCTCCAGTGCTTCATCAATGCCCTGAACAAAACGTTGCAAGCTGTATTGAGTTCCCGCATACCCATTTATCCAATGGTTACATGACTCACATCGCGAGGTTGATTGGAGTCCACCGAAATAAATATCCTTCAAGTATGCCTCTGCCCACAGTAATTTGTAAGCGTACAAATCCTGCAACCACTTATTTGCAGACAAACCATGCTGACTAATCAAATGCTCCCAACGCCTCTCAAACTCCTCAATCGATATTCGTGCTTTCGCCAAGTAAGTGAATGCGCTAACGAACTCCTTATTATGAACGACCGTTGTCGCATTTGTCTCAATATGCCAAATACAAAGACGGTGAGGCACTCCAACCAGAACAGTAGCAATGGCACCACGCATAGACTTGTCTCCGTCTGTGATCACTGAAGTTGGCATCTTAGAGTTCATACACTCCAGAAAAGTATTCAACAACCAAACATAGTTGGGGATTGTCTCGTTATCCAACTGGGCAAAACCATATATGATGTTACGGTGGTGGTGATTTACACCAACCATCATAACAAATGGTCGATTGTACTTGTTGCGCTTGTAGCATGCATCGAACGCCAAGACATCCCCAAAAAAATGGTAATCTCCTCTAGATGTGGAGTCCGACCAAAAGAGATTGCCTAATTCACCTTCATCGTTGGTTGTGTACTTGAAGAAGCTGTCTGCATCAGAGGTATGTTTACTTTGCAAGTAACCCAATGTTCGGTTAACATCTCCTATTAGATCGTCGTCAACTGTTCGGGATTGCTGAACAGCATTGTCCAAATCCTTTGGAGTATACCCCAGATTCTCATATCCTCCAACTTTATTCTTCATGAACTGAACAATGTTGCGTTGTTTTATTCCTGACTGTCGCATCCCTATCGCCAGAGCCTTGTCTCCTTCACTCACATTTCGATGAGACCGAAGGAATTGAGTTTCTTCTTCATTGCAGCAACGATGTGAGTGCTTCCTCTCAAACTTAGAAACAACCCACATTTTCTTATTCCGATCAAAGCGTACAGTATACGATGCCTTGCAATAATGTCTTGTCATCTTACGATGTTGTCGAGTCCGACCTTCTTTATCTATATGCATCGTATCTCTAGTCCCCTCTCTCGAACATACCATTGTCCTCCCAATTGCTACTCCTCGACGATTCCTCCGAAGATCTCTACGTCGAACGCTAAATCCTTTCGCTTTAGCATAGGAATCGTAAAATTTCTCTGCATCTTCTAATGTTTGGAACTCCATGGAAGGAATTTGTTGTTCATATTCAGTAGGTTCTTCATCATCCATAAATTCTTCTTCAGCACCCTCCGTTTCATTATCATCCCCAACCACTTCATCATCCGTATTATCTGTATCATCTGAATGATCCATAGCTCCTTCTCGAGCATCCTTAGGTTCCTCATCGAAGTTAACCTCATCATCATCTCTATCATCTGTATCATCTCTGTTATCCATCCTGCAACGATCGGAATACGAACTTAATTTCAAAAACATACACAATTAGCTCTCGTCAGGTCGACCTGAATGAACTGTACGGTCGACCTTATTACTAAATAACAAACTTGCGGTAGACCTGAATTTACTGAAAGGTCGACCAAATCATATAATTTCAAAAGTACGGTCGACCGGATAGTGGAGGTGGTCGACCGGATGGTGGGAAAAATTTAACCACATACAAGCATTAACAAGCACATACGAGACATACCTTAGCAAAGAGGTCGACCACTTATTGTTTCGTTCTACCGGAATAAAAATAAACCGCCACCAACACCCGATCACAATAAGAGCGATGAGATTACAACTTCACTCAAACAAATTGCATAAATTGAAGTACGAATAAAGTCTTAAGACTATCATCTATTTATAGATAATTTAGACAAATTCCTTATCCAATTGGTGAAAGTTATATAAAATCATAATTCGACAAGGACAAGTACACAAAATCCTAATTGTACAAGGACATGATTCATTACGGTCGACCTCTTTTTACAAATGGTCGACCGTCTTGGGTAAATGTGAAACAGGTCGACCTCTTTACACAAATGGTCGACCGTTGTTTATAAATGTGAAACAGGTCGACCTCTTTACTGAAATGGTCGACCGTATTTTATTAAGGCCAAACAGACGAGATTACATCCATATTCTACATGGTTTTTGACTTTGCTACGGTATCATAGGTCGACCTTAAGCGTCACGAGGTCGACCTGTGCTCTGCCTTTGGGTATGCCCGCTTTGAGTATGTGGTTGACCACTTGTTCTAGACGATTGAAATCGTAAATTCAGTCACATCCATAATTGTACAACAAATCTAATAAACGATAAACATTCAAAATCAAAAATGAAACGATCTCTCAAATACAAATTCAATGTATGGTCCAAATAATGCAACATTGTAACCTAACGACTTCATTTCTTTGCTTTTTTGTTTGAACTCTGTCTCTCTTTGCCTCGTTCCATGCATTCATCTACTACATGCTTGAAAAGATTTTCTCGTGCAAGGTTTTCAAAATGTGTAGCCAGATACCATAGAATCTCCTTTCGAGCCGGTAATTTGTGTTCTTCTCCTATCTGCATTATGCCATGTAAGATTTCGTTACAACTAAAAAAAGTGTAAATTAAACAAGTTATTTGTTTGACGATATACTCACCACTCTATCAAGATCCTTGGATCCATAGCGCATCCACTGCATGACGTGCACACCACACTCAGTACTATTCCTTTGCCGTTGAACTCATAGCTCATCAAAATTGAAATCTCCAAAATTTGGTACTCCTACATTGCTCATGCGCTCCGGTTTGAAAATATCATCCAAATTGGACAACTACACACAAATAATGAATATTTTAAGTTTCTAGCATAATACGTTACGCTTAACAGTCAGAAAATTATAGGAAACACTTGCCAATTTCTTGCATAGTGCTGATTTACGCCTACGATTCGCCTCACTAGTTGAAGGTAGACTCTCAAGCAAAAATGCAGTTTTTTGCTGGACATTGACGAGATACAGAAACCAATGACGTGCTTCATCGTCAAGAACTAGCATAAATATCTAGCAATGAAACACTCACTATATGTTATAAACAGAGAATACAAACAAATGCACTTTCGAAATTTAATGATATAGTGACATTGACTAGACTAACCTTCTGGCATGCACCGACATTCGGCATAAAGACCACGCCATCATTCATCAACTTGTTACGAATTTGTCTGGTCTTCATGTTAGCGCGTACCATTTTCTGCACCATGTTTTAGTTGAGATGAATTGACATGGTACAATATAAATAACTAGGTTATGACAAATAATTTGACATTACGGCTCTTACCGAAAACATATTTGGCAAATACCACACATTTGGCTCTTTCACATCATGTTTTTCAGACATTGTTAGTGCCCTTGCACACATATCCACTACCTACCATCCAACAATCAAACACAAAATCATCGTAAATCGTAACATAAATAGTGCACAATTCATACGAAAGTCGTAGTAGTATAGTACTTACTGATGAGCAAACCCAGCTATTCTCGCTAATGACCGAACTCAAATAACGTCGTTGCACGTTTTCAGAAAAAAAGTCAACAACGGTCAAACTGCAAAAATCAAAATAACAATAATGTCAATTGTGATTTGCAACGTACAGGTCGACCTGTTCACAGTCACGGTCGACCTTATTGGAAAAGCGGTCAACCTCATGACCTAAACGGTCGACCACACGTACTAAAAAACGTCTTACTTGTCCCAATTCTTGTCCCCAGCCTTCTCTTTAGTAACAACATAATACAAGTCTTCAATTGGATTTTGAAGATTTTTGGTGAATCCTTCTAGATCCTCCACTTTCATGACCTACAAATCATAGTTAAAATTAAAGTAACATATGAACACAAACACACATTATAGATGAATATGTAACGTAAACTTACCCCGTGCTTTTCGAAAGGACTCTTAGATTCATCTTCATCGCTATCAGCACTAAGTAATCCTTTTCTTACAAATTGATCTTTCTGTGGAGTGGTGTAGGAGTCACTTTCATATTGCGGTCTCTTGTACTTAGGAGAGGAACCCTTGCTGCCATTCGTTGTTTCACTCTGTCAAACATATAAACAAAACAAATTAGCACTAATGATAGTAATACTAATATCTTCAATCACATATGAATATACTTGGATACCTTTAAAATGTGCTCTTTCAATAAATCGTCTATGCTCTAGTAGCAATTTTCAGAGTCATCATGGTCTTCTTCCTCTTTACCAAAGTCAAATTTATTTCCTTTACCATTTCTTCCGCCATTCTCCATTCGTTCTGCACTTATATCTTTGATAGCACCTTCTAGCCTCTCAAACCCGTCATGCATCATCCCAGTCATATCTGTCAGTCGAACTGACAATTGCTCCACTCTATCACGCATGGACTTCTGAAAGTCATTGACTTGTGTTTGACACACCACCAGCTTCTCTTGTGTGGCTTTCAACAATTTCATGATTTCACCCAAATCTTGATGCAGTTTCTCATCATGCGTCATTGTCTAAACAATTTCAAGAAAAATTTAAATCATAATTCAACTACAAATTTCTACAATTGACCAAAAAACAAAGACGTGGTCGACCTGACAAAGTATTAGGTCGACCTGGAAGACAAATAGTGACTACCACAACCATTAAGGTGGACCTCTGTTATTCCTAGGTCGAATAACAATTAACAACAAAAAGTAAGTTCAAAATTAAACCGAAAAAAGGATAGGTCGACCAGATATCTGGCGCGGTCGACCTTTTCAAGCACAACATAGTCATACAATCAAAGCCAAAGTCGACATTCAGGTTGAATAACCAAAAAAACAGGAACGATCGACCTTTAAACAATTCAGGTCGACCAATTGGGTTACCTCGCAAGTACAGAAATCCAAGTGCTGTGGCCTAAATTCAAATACGCAGAATTGTCTCGTCAGGTCGACCTGGTTGACGTCACGGTCGACCGAATGGAATTCTGCACCCAACAATATATCAAATTAGCCGGTAGAAATCACGCATTAGAAAAAAAAGACGACGAATGGTACATTAGGTCGACCTCACCTTAGACCTGGTCGACCACTTCCAACGCGTACAACAGCAACCGCGAACGATCTTCTTCACAAAGGCTCTTAATCAGAAGAAACCTAATTCAGACTTGGAGGCGTTGAAGGGGACTTATATTCGTATTTATAGAGATTTAGGACGTCAATGGGTCGACCCAATTCGTTTCCTTGTCCAATTGTGGAACCTTTTTGGTGTTGGAATCCCTATCCAATACGGATACGGTGTGAATGCGGTCGACCTCTTCATAATGCGGTCGACCTTAGGTGCACAAGGGTCGGCCTATGAGATATTTGGGTTGACCTTTCATTCTGTTAGACCACCAAAGCGGTCGACCGTATTATGTAAGAGGTCGACCGCGTCTCGGAACCCCACATACATGAATTAGTCCGTTCGGTCGACCGCATGTTGGATTAGGTCGACCGAAAAGTCCATGTCATGGTGACATGCATGTCACCGTAGCAAAATCCTACAATTTAATATCCAAACCTTTTATTTTAAACAATATAATAGCCAAACCTTTTTGAAAACAATCTAATATCCAAATCGTCAACTTTCTGTCTGTTTGACCGTTAGTTGACACTTCAAAAAAGTTCGAAGTACGATACTTCATCAATATCCATCGATATCTTCTCTGAAAAACCACCAACATATCGTAATTCCAAACCCGAGAAGTCTATGACTCCACCATGATGGTATAGAATATCTAAATATTCAGTCATCTGCAATGCCAAAACAAGAAAACAAAGTTGTATTGTGACAATTTCCCCTAAACAAAGCTTTTGTAAGTGTTAACTAACGGTCAAACGAACGGAAAGTTGACGATTTGGATATTAGATTGTTTTCGAAAAGGTTTGGCTATTATATTGTTTAAATTGAAAGGTTTGGATATTAAGTTGTATTTACCCTTGTTTTGGTAACTTTTGTAATAAAATCGTGTTTGTATAAAAGTTTAGCCCAAAAAATGTGTTATTAATACCTGTGAAAGTTTTATCTAAAAATTGTTGTATGGAAGTGTTTATGGGAGAAGTTAAAATTAAACTATCCATGCGGATAGAGCAACTTAATGTTTATTATGAAGATGAATTAAAAGAATCGATTTGTAATTTTACAAACAATAATAATATTATTATATGAGATGAGCGTAAAAAAGATGTATTTAAAAAATATTATATGAGATGAACGTAACAAAAAAAGTAATAGAAAATAAATACTTGGCCATCAATCCAACAGTCTGATTGATTTCCAGCTTACAAAAGAATGGGCGAATACGGGGCCACCAGATTGAATGGCAGGAAAGTGGAACCAAAGCCGAAGCCTGTATCCGTCCTTCACCAACAATCGATCTACTTCCTTCTGGTTTCTAATCCTATCTCAGATTCTCAAAAGTTCCACTTCATCTTCCCCGGGTTCTCCAGCGATTCCTTCTTATCATATCTCTTCATCCTCCCGAATTTGAGAATCCTTAGCACCATGCCCCGCCTGTTGGCTGGGGAGTTTGATTATTATGTATGTTGTATGTGTTGTAACCACTTATAATGTGTGTAAATAGTGAAGATTATTATGCATCTTTGTATGTGTTGTTACTACTTATAATGCGTGTAAATATCAAAGATATAGAAGTGATAGTGATATACATGTTTACAAATAAAGCATTATAATTGATCGGTGATATATCCAACATATCAATGAAAATGTTTTCCAATATTTATCATATTTGTTGATGACGACACAGGTTATAAATATGAAATTGAATGATTTGAAAGGTTGCGGATTGATAGTCAAAGACGAATGACCTAAAATGATAGGTAAATTGTCCAAATTACCCTTCCGTGAAACCCTCACAGGCTTGGGAATTCAAACACCGGAAATCCAACCCATGTTTTGCCTTTATATATTATGTAGAATATAAATAACTTAAGATAAAATATAAATATAGGAGCATCATCACTAAACATATTCCTATAGTTTAATCAAAGAAACAATAATAAATAAAATATAGCCTAGTTGGTTATAATGTTGTTTCGTCATTTAAGTGACCAAGGTTTGAACTCCAATGATAACAATTTTAATATATAAACATGAACTGGGTACAATGACAAAAATGACATTCCTAAAATCACTCTCATGCCACGAAATTTGAAATGGGAGAATTCCAACCCATGTTTTGCCTTTATGTATCTTGTAGATACCGTTGCAGCCTTGCTGTGGTTGTTTGAAATAGGAGGTGTAAGTTTTGAGGGATTGCAAATTAAATAAGAGAGTGTAAATTTGAAGAGGTGTAAGTTAATAAGTGAATTAACATTTGGGAAGAAAATATAAGGTATAATAGATGAAGTGAAAAATAAGTAATTATAATATTATTGATCTTGATGAGAAGAGAGAAAATTATCTCTACCGGCCATGACGGAATCCTGTAGTCGATATGGAGATGCAATCTCTTCTGCCTACTCCATGATTTGGAGCTTCGTTGTGGCTTGATTTTCTTCTCTTGTCTATGGTCAGCTGATTCGATTGGCAGCGAAAATCCTTTATGTTCTGCAATACTCTATCCTTAGATATTGTTGTACATAAATTTGGTCATTAATGAATGTAACACCCTACCCTATATGTTTTGCCTAATCATACTGTTCATACAACTGCAGCGGAATTAATCTCGGGTGTTACAATAATTATCAAAATTTACCTAAATAAAATTTCGACATGAATTACTCGCGTAATGGGCTAACAGTTCTTGCAACTTATCCTGCAAAATAATTCATCACAAACATATATACTCACAACCATATGCATTGCCTTTTCATAGCCATAGTCACAGTTTCATACTACACAACTGCATACCAAACTTATACATACCATAATCGTCACAACTTACACAGTTACACAACATATACACATATCATCAATTTTCCACACCTGTGGATATCTCACACTACATCAGAAGCTAGTATGCACATGAAAAACGTTCTCAAAACATTTTTACAAAAAGGTGTGGATCACTGGCCAAAATCCCGAGTAGTAGTCCAAGCACAGAATAGTTGAAGACCATACCTCATCATGGCTTCAACTCTAGCTCCTCTCCCACCTAACACTTATCTACTGCTGTTGCTGATGATCTGCTTACACATAGCATAAGCAGAGAAGAAGAATAAAAGAGGGTCAGCTCATAGCTGAGTGAGATAATCATAGCATCGTGAGTTCTTACAGAGCATACCCCTATCATACATCTAACAATCAAGCCAAAACACTAGGATCGGACCTCAGCCATCCTCATATCCCAATAAGCAAAAGACTCAACCACTTTGACTTATGCATATGCATCTTATCATGTTTTAATCATAGGCGCCTGGCTACTCCCATGCTAATAACTCTCCCGGGAAACATACCCCACATCCCGTCGGATGTAGTCATACATACCCCAACATCCCGTCGGATGTGGTCATACATACCCCACACCACTATGGGTGTAGTCATACCCCGACACCACTCTGGGTGTGGTCATATCTCGTAAGAATTCTTCAGTCACCACCACATGAGAGGTGTGACTATCATATATATCATAATAGAGTAATAGCATAGGGAGCCCTAATTACTATGTAGTTGACCGTGAGACCACAACACTCATATTTGGTATCCTTATACATGATTCATATCTCATCTTGCTTAATCATAATTCGTTACTTGCACATGTACTTGACCAGGCCACAATTGGCTCAACATAGGTAAATCAGGAGTCGTATAATTGCACTTCCTCGGGATAAACCCTCGTGCAAGTCATCCTCCTTAAAACATCATAATATCACCTTGGGAAGTTTATTCCCCCACTTATGGATCCAAATACAACCATAATATCACACCATGTCAAAACCCCTTATCGAACAACCATGAAGTCATATCAACAGTTAACCCACAAATGGCAACATGTATGCAATCATCCACATAAACAAGGTTCATATCCATTAGGGCAAGTCAATAATATCATACAGCAATCCAGGATTCAACATATAGCACAACAGCTCATACACCCCTAATCATGCCATTCTAGTTCACCTAGATCAATTCTAAGCATCAATATAATTATCGTGATACGACAAACCCGGTATGCCGTGCTAATCCCTCACCAGTTCTGGTCGTTCAAACACCGGTTCTAGCCTCCGGTACTAAAACATCAATTTCACGAACGAACCCCGAATTAAAATCCGAGACCGGCCTAATATCCCCTGCAGTATCCCCGTCAATATTAGTTCTGGGCTCCGGGTCAAATTCTCGATAAAAACACATCAAACCCTGGCCGGAGCTAAATTCAGCGGTTTGGACCCCGGCCTAATTAATAGCCGAAATTCAGGGATTAGAACTAGGGGATTGATTACCTCGCTGCAGGAAGCTCGTATATGAAATTTGGGCTCAATCCGGCTTCCGGATACTCCGAAACCCTAATTTGGCTTATCGGGAATTCAAGAAATTCCTGAACCAAAAACTCGTTTTAAAGCTCTAAATCGATAAATCACGATGTATAGATGAATTAAGCATTACTTACGGGATTTTTGGATCAGTGTAGCTCAAGAATCGAGCTAAGGAAATTTTCCCCGAGCTCCCCTGTGCGCGACTGTTGTCGCTCTGCTTTGTTTTGATTATCTCGGTGGAAATGAGAAAACGATGGTGATAATGGACGAGTGGGGGGAGAGAGATTAATATATATGCGGCCGCTTAATTAATATATATATATAATACGTATACTTATCCGATCGATCGATAATCCGATTTTCGCCGAAATACTGTTAAAACGCTAGATTTTAAATCGCGAACTTTCTAGCGATCGAAATACGATTTTAGTCGAAACGGGATGTTACAATGAATATGATGTTTGTCAAAGAAAAAAATCTAGATAGCTCTACCAAATCTTTAGACCATACTAGTTTCATTCTCATCATTGAGAGAATTTTTCGGGGACTTGAATTTCAATAAGAAACATATAAATAATTGAACTCAAGAAGCATCCAATCCTTAGTGCAAATGATAATAATTTTCGCACGAGCCGACTTCTATTGACACATCGTGAATATTTTTTTCTTTTCATCATTGTTGGTATATCCTTATATGTCTTATTTTGCTTTTGATACCTATTATTTGAAATAGCTATATGACATTTTAAGTAATCTTCTTAAAAGACAAATCTTAATTGTTTAATGAATAACAATGTGGCATTTCTTAATTATGTGAGTTCTTCACTTCAACCAATTGATTGGATTTCTTGAGGTCAAATTTTCATATTCAAACTCAACACAGGCTAGTTTTTCATAGACTGATATAATAAAATGATCATTCCATGAAATATCACAATTCTAATAATTTGCTACCAATGAAAACCATTTACAAAAAACTAATCGCTATAGATCGCTTAGGTTTTTTGCTCCGCTTTTCCCGAAGCGCAACCCAGGAATTTCTCGTAGCCTAGCGGACGCCGCCGATGAGCGAAGCTCAGCCGTGGGTCTCTCCTCCGGCGCCGCAACCACCGGACCCTTCAGCTGGACAGCGCAGACCCCCGTCGGCGTCTTCCTCACCAAATGGTAAAGGAGACCGGGAGACTCAGCACACAAAGAAGAAGTCCCAATCAATGTGCTCCAACACACTTTTCGCCGCCGACGATTTGATAAAGGACCTTACGACAACCGAGTCTGAAGCTACAGCGGATGTAACGGCTCCGCTAGGTTCGACGTTGCAGCCAAAGATCCCTCCCTCGGCATGAGGGACGGGGGCGGGAGCAAAAAAGCTTTTCTCGGACGCTATCGGAGAAGAGGTTTGGTACATCGCGGAATTGGATTCCGAGGACGTTACTGCAGCCATGAAGGAAGATGATCTGGACGATGAGGTGCCGGAGGATGATGACCCCCACTGCCCCACGATACCCTTCACGTCAATGGAGAAGCAACGCTATCCTCGCAAATGGCATTCATCGCTTATTGTTAAAAGTCTTGGGACAGACGTTTCCATTCCCTGTGATCGCCCGTCGACTGGAAACGTTGTGGGAAAAGGATGGCTCCCTCCAGATTTCCAGTCTCTCCTATGGTTACTACGTGGTAAGATTCACCCATCAGATGGATTTCGAACAGGCAAGGCTGGGAGGACCATGGTTGATTGGTGAACACTAAATCACTGTGCGCTCCTGGCAAAAAAAATTCAACCCGCACAGTTCGGAAGTAGCTTCAACACTCGTTTGGGCAAGAATCCCAGAGCTACCCGTGGAATTTGTGAACCGAGAGGCAGTTGAGCGTATTGCCTCCAGGATAGGAAAACCTGTAAAGGTGGACCGAGCAACCATGACGGGCGATAGGGTAAAGTTTGGGAGAGTATGCGTGGAAGTTGATCTTACTAAACCATTGCTCTCTCAGTACAAGATTGAAGGCAAAACCTATTAATTCATGTTTGAGGGGCTTCACAACATATGCATAGAGTGTGGAAAGTATGAGCATTCGACCAAAGCATGCCCGCTCCTCCAGAAAGAGGGCCCCACTCCACCACCTCAAGAGACTGCACCAATCGAACCTCAAGAGAAAAAGGCAATGTATGGTGAGTGGATGATGGTAAAATCGAGGAATGAGAAGAAGCAGGGATCCAGGACTAAGGGAACACAAGCGGCCCATGAAGTTGATGAGAACAATTCAAGAGGAAATGGATCTCGTTTTTTGGTGCTAGAGCAGGAGGAATCCCCAGTCGTCATGGAGACTGAGACATTAACTCTGGAGGAAGCTCTGGAGGATCAAAATACGACTATCCGGGCACCCACTAAGTCAAACAAGGTGCCAGAGACCCTCCATATGAGTAACGCTGGCAACCGTGACAGCTTAGCTTCCCGTGCGGCGACGTAGAATGTAGCCGATAGAGTGGATGCGAGGGTGGATACCATCCCTTCTGCGATGATGAACAAACCAGTTGCGACTGTTCCAACACGAGCATGTTGAAGATGCCGGGACAGGGAAGCATTCGCCAGGAACTTGTGGATGTTCCGATTTCACAAGCCACCGGGACAGGAGGCCTTGATGCCAAAACTGGAAATGGAAGAATCAAGCAGGCAAAAGACCCAGGGAAGAAGGGTACGGCGGTCGGGAAACCGTGAAGCAATGGCACCGCACACCATAAATGAGGTTAAAAGGGTAGCGAGGTAGGAAAAAGAACTTTTGTTTATCTCTTATTAATGTTAAACGTCCTAGCTTGGAACTGTCAGGGGGCAGGAGACGATAGTTTTTTAACGTACTTACGTTCTTTTTGTGAATCCATGAAACCAAACATTGTTGTTATTGTTGAACCACGAATCAGTGGGGAGACAGCTCGCAAAGTGATCTGGCGTACGGGCTATGATGGGTGTCTGATCAGAGATGTTGTTGGCTTTTTAGGTGGAATATGGGTGCTCTGGCATCAACAAAATTTGATGGTGGAGGAAGTAACATCATGGGAGCAGATGATTCATGTCTCATGCTCCAATAGATCAAAACCGGATGCAGTAG
This sequence comes from Linum trigynum, assembly GCA_964030455.1. Classification (NCBI taxonomy): domain Eukaryota; kingdom Viridiplantae; phylum Streptophyta; class Magnoliopsida; order Malpighiales; family Linaceae; genus Linum; species Linum trigynum. Next base: position 13,482,290 of record OZ034814.1, read on the forward strand.
TGGCCATTTCAGCTGTCTATGGGAGCCCCAACGCAGCTAACAGGAAAGAGCATTGGGATGAAATCTACCGACTAGCACAAAACTATGTGGTACCGTGGGCCTTAATAGGAGACTTCAACTCCATTTTGAGGCCTATGGATAGGTGTGGTGGGGCGAAATACCAGGATGCGTATTATCTCCCATTTAGGAACTGTGTGGACGCTAGCGGACTGATAGATGTGGAGCTCACTGGGCCAAGGTTCACCTGGCAGCGGGGGACTCTCAAACAACGCTTAGATAGAGCTTTGTGTAATGAGATATGGCTGATAAAGTACCCACGGACGATCACTCATCATCTGGAGAAGAACGGCTAGACCACATGGCGGTTGTGCTGATGGGAGAGGGCAGTAAAGACTTCACACTAGGCCCGAAGACATTTTGGTTTTTGGCGGCATGGCTTAGCCATGATGACTTTGAACAGGTTCTTTTGGAGGACTGGGCTAGGGGGGTGAACTTTCCCCAGTCGACTAGCTCCCTGACGAAAGAGCTGCGACATTGGAATTGGGCTGTGTTCGGCCATATTCAGAGACGAAAGCAAAGATTAGCAAAGCACATCTTAACTGGCGAGAGGGACAATGAGGTGGGAGCTAATATGGAATCCTTGGAAAGAGAGCGTAGTCTGTGCTAGGAGCATGAGGAAACTTTGTGGTAGGAGCACCTCTTATGGTTACAAAAATCACGGGCTCAGTGGATTGTAGAAGGTGATCGGAACACTCGATTCTACCATCTTTCAACACTCAAAAGGAGATGTTTTAGCAGGATATGGGGGCTCAAGAATGGTGATGGCGAGTGGGCATACGAAGAAGTTAGCCTGCAAATGCTTGTGAGGAATTTTTTTATGGATCTGTATCAGGTCAAGATGGGACCTTACTTCCCATTGCCGATACGTTTCCAGGCGTTGAACATGACACAGTGGGGCAGCTTGGAAAGAGCAGTGGATAAAGAGGAGGTCTGGCATGTAGTTAAGAGTATGGGGAGTCTGAAAGCACCGGGCAAGGATGGATATCCTCCATTTATCAGAAATGTTGGAAGGTGGTGGCCGAATCTCTCTCCAACTTCGTAGGCACCCTTTTCGGAAATCTAGACAAAATTGGCAATGTTCATGATAGTCTCCTGGTTCTTATACCCAAGAAAGAGAGCCCCGAGCTTATCAGTCAGTTCCGACTAATCGGGCTATGCAACGGGTGTATAAGACTCTTACTAAATGCATGGCCAACAGGATTAAGCCGCTGATACATAGCCTGGTGCATCCTACCTAGTCAAGCTTTGTTCCGGGATGCAATATTAATGATAATATCATTATTCTATAGGAAGTGGTGCATTCGATGAAGCTGAAGATAGGGAAGAAAGGAGCCATGGTCTGGAAGATAGATCTTGCAAAAGCCTTTGATAGAGTGAACTAGTTGTTCCTACAGGAAACTCTCCAGGGAGCGCGGTTCCCGACGCATTTGATTAGAGTTATCATGGTGTGTGTTTCCCCGACCTCCATGCAAGTGTTATGGAATGGTAGTTGCACAGAGAGCTTCAGACCGTCCAGGGGGTTGAGGCAAGAATGTTCTCTCTCGTAGTATCTATTTACTCTCTGCATGGAGAGCCCGAGTCACACCATTATGAGTGCAGTGGAAAGTAGAAGCCACTGGTCATAGCTCCGGGTGCACCCCTTTTTCTCATCTCTTCTTTGCTGAGGACCTGATTCTGTTTGCAGAAGCGAGTACGTCACATAGCCAGGTCATCATGGATTGCCTGAATAGTTTTGTCTTGCATCGAGGGAGCAAGTGAGCAAGGAAAAATCGGTGATGTTCTTCTCCAAGAATTTCTCGAAGCAGGGGAGTAGATCCATAGCTCGAGCGGCTGGTATCCCGATCACCCAAGACCTAGGCCGCTATCTCGGTGTGCCGATACTACATTGTAGGATCACCAAGGAGACTTACAGGTTTATTCTAAACCGAATGGATAATAAATTGGCTGGTTTGAAGGCGGAGAGTCTCTCTTTTGCCGGACGAGTAACCTTGGTGGCATCGATCCTTAACACCTTGCCGATATATGCCATGCAATCGGCGTTGCTGCCGATCTCCATCTGTGACGAGAGCGAAAGAAGGATACGCAATTTCATTTCAGGATCCTCGCGGTCACAGTGTAAGATGCACTTTGTACATTGGGAGGCAGTCTGCAGGCCGAAGAAAGAAGGGGGACCGGGGCTTCAGAAGGCACACGAACTTAAATAGCGTTCCTTACTAAACTTGCTTGGATGTTTATTAAGAAACCTGATGAGTTGTGGGTTCAGGTTCTCCAGGCCAAGTATTTTAAAATGGTGCAGGGGCAGATGGTGTTGAAATCCACATCCAGGAGCTTTACAATCTGGAGGGGCATCCGGAAAGCCTGGCCAGTTATGGTGGAAGGAATGAAGATGAGCATCAAATACGGACGAACCACGTCTTTTTGGCTAGATCGTTGGGTGGATAGTGGGGACAGACTTATGGATCATGTTCTCGAGGGGAATACACCGACCAATTTCCATGCCCTCGCTGTTAATTTTACAACGGCGGAAGGTGAGTGGGACACTAAGCAGCTCCGGCTATTTTTACCAGAAAATATGGTTTTGCAGGTACAGGGAATTCAGCCTCCAAAGGCAGACACAGGTGAGGATGTGCCTAGGTGGGGGCCAAAGGCAGCTCCGGCTATTTTTACCAGAAAATATGGTTTTGCAGTGCGGGGACGGCTCATGACGAATGTAGAAAGAGGTCAGCGCCACCTGACGGACCAGACAGTGTGCACCCAATGTTCTTCTCATCCCGAGACAGTCTTGCATGTGTTGTGAGACTTTCGTTTTGCCAGGTTAACTTGGATACATTTTCTCCAACCTTCAGAATACCAGTTATTTTTTGGATCCCACCTACAGGACTGGCTTTCACACTACCTCAAGCAGGATCATTTTAGCCTGCCTTTTGTCCTCGTTTGCTGGTCCTTGTGGAGGACTAGGAACGGCCGGGTTTTCGCAAACAAGGTCACACTCACTATAGTTGAAGGGGTTTCTTCAGCGCCTCCATGCTTGGTTAACTGTCGTGAGGAATGCATTGGAAAAGGAGAGGACAATTCATAGACCTGGTCCGCCCATCAGAACGGAGGAGGAGATCTCTTGGAAGCCGCCTCCTCCCGAGTGGGTCACTCTCAACTCCGACGGCTCAGTCCTACAAGAGTTAGGCCTTGCTGCTGCATGGGGCTTCATCAGAGATCATAATGGATGCTGCTTGGCAGCGTTCTCTTTGAACCTGGGTGCATGTTCGATCACCCGGGCATAATTGAGAGGCGTTGTTGAAGGACTTCAACTGGCTTGGGACATGGGATACAGACATGTCCGCATGGAGCTCGATTCGAGATGTGCCGTCCAGCTCATCTAGAGCGTGGACAATCCTGACCATCAGCATGCTGCGATAATAGACAGGCTTCGGCTCCTCCTTCGAAAAGACTGGGATGTTGCAGTCTATCATGTTTATAGAGAGGGAAATAATGTGCAGATTTTCTTGCCTCTCGAGGTCATTATTTGCCCGTTGGGTTTCATTTTGTACCGGTTACTTACTCTGGGGATCTCTGAATCCCGGCTTTGAATGAAGGTTAGGATGCTTTGCATCCATTTATAATAAAGAACCATTTAAAAAAAACTTCCACATTCTCTATTACAACCCTAAAAAATTTACAAAACTTCCCAAGTCTTGACAGCTAGCATAACCACCATATTTGATTCATTTTTGTTATAGCAAAAACCCCTAAAATCATATATTTATCCCATATCTCACAAACCAAGAGAAAAAATTACAGACAAAAACCCAATTTCACTCAAATATTGGGAGCTTAAAAAATCCCTCTTTGAAGAAACAAGAACATTGAAAAAAACATCATGGAAATTAATTAATTTTCAAATTACATCCATTAAGATACCTTGTATCAAAACTGTCTATCTCCCGTTAAAAATGCCACTAAAAACCTGGCTGTCACCTCCCATGGAGGCTTCCCACTCCACGGAAGCCGTCACGATTTGGGCCAGCAGCCCAACAATGTCCCTCATCTCCGGTCTGTTCATCGCCTCTTCACTCAAACACCATTGCGCTATTTCCGCCATCTGCATATGTCACACCCAAAAACAAAAATGTCGATTTCAGTTGCAACCATAGTGGCGGCCGGAAGCTCATCGGCCTAGGTTTCTTCAAATTGTGTTGACTTTACCTTATAGATTTCTTCCAATGGGTAGCCACTACGAAGGTTTAAGTCTATAATTTCTTCTAGAGCCATTTGCGGTTCTTCAGCTTCAAAAACCTCAGCCAACTGTCAGGACAAACAAACAAAAAAAAAGGTTAGTTACCCAATGTTGGACCGTTTCTCGAGTGTAATTGAGATTAGGGTTGTAAGTCTGGTCCTAAATATCAAACGAGTCAGGCGGGGTAGGTTTGTCTATGGGCTCAGTTTAGTGTCAGGGTCATCTTTTGGATTTGGGTCGTGTCAATATAGGACTTTTTGGCCCTATGACTCATAACAGCAACTAGTGATTTGAAATCGAGAGAGTAAGCTATCAACTTATTGGGTTTGATGGTGGTAATACCACTAGTCTTGAACCCGGAGGTTTCTGGTTCGAATCTCTTAAGTAGAATCTAAACAACAAAATAAACCTATATCACACTTAAAAAATTAAATGCCAACGTATTGGATTTGTTTGTAAAATTTTGAAAGTTCGGGTACTATAATACAAGGCAAAAATATGAAGGTATTAAAATGTAAGTTATCACTAAAGTTTCTTGACTTGCTTGTAAAAAAAATTTAGGCACTAAATTTTAAGAAAAAATAAATTTAGATACATGTTTTAAAATAAATTTGTTAATGGATTAGAGCCGACAAGCTGGCTTAATCCAACATGATCTTGTTAAATAATAAATAGGGTCAAGAAGGAAACAAGAGTGAAGCATGTCAATTTTATAAATGGATCCTCCAAGGATGAACCAGACAGGCCGGGTTCTTACAAAATCAGAAACGGGTGCACCATTTTAATGTAGGATATCAGTCCTTGGATCAATGCAAAGGATATCCATATTTTTTTTAGTGTAATTCTGAGATGGGTAGATGAGGCACTTACGGTTGTGATGAGGGATTTGAGCCTGCCAGGTTCTTTGTTGTCTCGAACCAAAGCTCTTTTCCCTGTGATGAGCTCTCCCAGAAGGACTCCAAATGCAAAAACATCGGTTTTTGAAGTGACTTGTAGTTCCTTCACAGACCTTTCCTCCAAAAAAATTCACCAAACAACAAGGAATTAATTAGTAGTACCACACGAAAATTCCTGAAATGTGACGAATTTTTTTTCTAGCTCAAAAGAATCATGAACTTGTAATTATTTACTCTGGAGGAAGGTAGCCTGGAGTTCCAACTAGTCTTGTGGCTATCAACTCATCATCGTTGCTCCTCTCCACCAGCTTAGCTAATCCGAAATCCGCAACCTATCGGGATTTAATCTTTCGAATTCAGACTGATATGGTACAAATTAATTTATGGCACAAACTTAACTTTTATCTTTAACGTTATTATACAAGTTTAATTTGTATTTCGAAACACCAATAAATAATTTACAGCATATGGTAGGCTCTATATATATAATATATATACCTTGGCTCGAAGGCAATCATCGAGCAAAATGTTGGTGCTCTTGATGTCTCTGTGTACATATCTTGTTTTAGTATGGTCGTGGATGTACTCGATTCCCTTGGCGGCATCAACTGCTATTTGAGTTCTTGCAGACCAGGAAAGCGGCTGGTAACCTGATGCAGGCCAGGCAGAGATTTGTAATGTCGACGTCCAGTTACATAAATTAAATTAAACAAGTGTTTGTTTCATGTTCCATTTAATGGGTAATTAATCCGATCCCCATGGATGCAGTCAGTCATAAATATATATATATATATTTATTTATGTTCGTGTTCCAACCTCTGAGCAATGGGTCGTGGAGATGGTCACTTAGGGATCCATTGCGGACATATTCATACACCAAGAAAACATGATCATCCCCACTCGCATACCCCAAAAGTTCCACCTGCGCATGCATTCACGTACATGATCACATCATATATGCATGTTTGTTACTCATTAATTTCAAAACCTTATATATATAACGAGTCATTCTACTATATACTTTAAAATATTGATGCTTTGAAGTATTGATGGATGCTTCGAGGTGCAAATTGAACTTGTATCATTACAACTTTAAGGTACAAGTTCAGATTGTACCATAACATAAATGTACAAATTCAGTTTGTATCATAAAACAATTTGTACAAAAAATGTATAAATATAAAACGAATTCGTAACCCAAAGCGTTAAATATACAATAAAGAAATTTGAAAAAACTAAATATGAGTAGAAACTGAATTTGTACCATAATTTTAAAAATATAAGTTCATTTTCTACCATAAAGGTTTTTTTTCCCAAAACTCTGATACCATAAAGCATATGGTTGAATTCCTCCGTATAGAACTAACTGATTCTTAGCTTATGCAGTGGCGGACCTATTCATACCCAAGGTTAGTCAATTGACAAACCTTGACTACATAATTAGATCAAACCAACCCATTAAAAATAGTAATATTGTTGGGTCTTCCCAATTTGACAATGCTTACTGCTTACACTTCCGTTCAACCACTAAGGCACTAACAAATAGTTGTTATAGAAATTATTAAAATATATATAATGACTCTAATTAACTCCTAACAACAATCTGAAGAATCCAAGTGGCCAAGCCCATTAAGATTTTATTAAATCTCCTTCTTCTCTTTGGGGAATGAAATTCGTCAAGAACGATCTTCAAAATCGTATGAGGGACCAATTTATGAGTGATTGCCTGGTCAGTTTCATTGAAAAAGGCGTGAGTCGCAACATAAGTGATGAATGTATAATAAAAACTTTTCAGAATATGAAAACACGTCGTGGTTAGCTATGAGAAGCGATGAATCGATGTACTTTATTAATTAAACATTTTTTATTATTTTATTATTTATTTTTGTCAATACCCTTAACAAAAATTTTGGATCCGCCACTGAGCTTATGTATATAGCCTAAGGGTTGATTCGTTACTCACAACATTGATATGATGAACCTTGCAGAGAACCTTAAGCTCTGCATAGAACTCTTTGGACTTGTTCGATCTCATCATCTTCACCGCCACCTCCTAATTAACATCAAAACCCAAAAAGAAAATTAATTTTGATTAGCTCATTGACCTCTGTCTCTCTCTCTCTGTAAGCGCGCTTGTGAAACAAGAAAGATTATTGACCCGGCGGCGGATGAGATTATGAACCCATGCACCTGGCCTCTCAAGATTCCAAAGAACACTTTGGCATATCCACCCTCTCCAATCTTCTTGGACTCATCGAAGTTGTTGGTCGCCTCCTCGATCTCTTCTATGTTGTACCTCACCGGTCCTTCCGCGTCAAAGTACCCTTTCTCGAAATCTCCACAACCCACAACAAACACCATCAAAATCAAGCTCAAACATAAACACACTACTTGACTTCCCCATGGCGACGATCACAACAACATTTCCAATAATTACCTCCTGTGAAGTCCTTGAAAGACTTTAGAACTGAAGGTGTTCTGTAAGAACTGATGCTGCTTCCAAACCCTCCTCCTCCTCCTGCTGCAGCAGCAGCAGCTTTTTGATCCTGCGCCAGCTTCATACCACTACTCTGCTGCTTCAAGTATCTCTTCCTCCGCCAAACAAACACCAAACATCCGGCGATCAGAAGCAATGTTACTGCCACTGACAGGACTATGGCCACCACCGTCCATTTCTCATACCCCCCTGATTTCACAAAATAATCATATACCTCATTCACAAAATGGTAACCAAATGTTGCTATGATCACCTCAAAACATATCAGCTCTCCAAACTCCAAGTAGTGGGGTATGGACTTATACACGTGTTGTGTTGATATGACTTAAAATTTGATTATCTGTAGTAGACGGGGTCTTATATACATTTGGGTTTCAGTTTTGGACATTATTTGTGATCTATTGGATTAGGATAATGTCATTTGGAGAAGTACTATTTATACGTCTCAATTCTCTATAACCTGTAATTTCCTCAAATATAATGAAATTGGTTCTCTCCTGCTTGTTGACTAACTAACACACATCGTGTTAGTGAACCACGTTAATCTTTATATTCTTTATTTTCTTGCATTGTCGATTATCCCGATCTGTTCTAACAACAAGTTTGTTTTACTGTTTTTTGGTATGTTCTGTAACCTTTTCCTTTTCGAGTAGGATTATGGGTAGGTCGTCAAGAGAACTAGTCATGTATATATTCTCAATCTTTATAATTTATATCTCTCCAAATACAGTAAAACTGGTAAATAAGTGTGTTAGCAAAGCATGTAAATCTTTATCTCTTCACTTACATTTTCAATTTCCCAATACATATAACAGAGAGAAGTTCAGAATCTTACTGGACTTGGGCGACGATGAAGCTCCACCATCACCAACTCGAGAACCTTTGGGGACATAAAGAACCCAACCCACATCAATAAACCCAGGGTTCCGAGTCAGCAACTCGTTCAGCCCCACCACCCTGCTCAAACTCGCCTGAAACCGGTCAGCGATTCCGGCCAGAGTATCCCCGTCCTCAACCGTGTACGTCACGATGACCTCACCCTCACCTTCCTCCTCTGTTCCCCTTCCATCCAAACACCCACACACCAAATTCATCGTCACGTTGTTTCCCGCGACGAACCGCTGCTTCTCGTCCCCGACCACCCAAACCTGCCCGCTGTATACCTCCGCCGACACGTCGACGAATGTGTCCCCCTGCTCGACGGCGTAATTGACGGCGTGGAAGTAGGCTGTGGTTCCGCTCACGGTTCGGCAAGAACAGGGGACGGTGATTAGGTAGTCTTTGCCGTTATGGATGCCTGTGATCGGGTGGAGCTGGGTTTCGTTGACGGAGTAGTACGTGGCTATTTGTCGAGTCGAGTCGTGGCGGCCGAGGGAGGTGGCGTGGTAGAGGGAGGCGTTGCAGGTGGTGGTGGTGGATTGGGATTGGGAGCAGTTGAATGGGTACATGGTGAGTGAAGGGGAGGAGTTTGGTGGTGGGGCTGCGTTGATGAGGAGGAAGAGGAGTTGGGAGGCGATGGGGAGGATGATTAGTAGTGCTGTTGTTGTTAGGAAGGGAGAATTGTTGAGAGCCGCCATTGTTGCTGTGGATACTCTGGCTGCAGAGCAGCTACTCTGTTTAGGAATTGGAGGGAGGGTTTTAAAAGTGTTCGATGACGAAAATTGGGAATTAAGAGGGGAGTGAAGGTTGAAAATGATAGGGGGGATGGAACCAGAGTTGATACTTGTCGGAAATGGTTTTTAATTTTTTTAATGTTAAATTGCAAGTTTGGTATTACTAATTTGTTTCATGAGTCGATAAAATTATTTTATTTCATTCGTGATTACTAATATTTGTTCAATATTTCAAGTTTGGTGACCGACAGTTATCATTTGTCACTCTACAATCAACGTCATTTTTTTGTTGTTGATGTGGCTAGAAGAATCACCTATTAGCCTAAATGAATGCATATTATACTATTACTAGTATAAACCAGCTCGCTATCGTTTCGTGTGTGAGCGACAACATGATATTTTGTTGAGTAATAATTTAAATAATGTTGATATAAAAGTAGAGGGTTTTATTTCATTATGAATCTTTCTTTCCATGGGTTTGGCATCTACAACACCATGTGGTCGGCTAAGCGATAAACTTTCAGAAGGGAGAAGAGCCGTCGAGCAAATGATTTATATTTTTAAACTTCTCTCATGACGATATTGTCCAGTTTGTACTCTTTTTGCTTTGTTCTTATTAAGTTTATCTTGATTCTCTTTTTTATGGATTTTCGGGGCGTATCGCAGGTTTAGTAGGTTCAACTCGCGTTGACCGGGCCGAATTAAGTTGAATACCATGATTTTGGGTTCAATTAGCATTCTCAATCAAAAAGAAAAAAAATAACAAATACTAAAGCGGATAAACTCGCTCCCGAACCAAAACTGGGCAACAACAGGTTCAACATGCTTTGACCGGGTTGAACCAATTTGTAACAAAACTCACACTTAAACCAACATGCAAATTAAAAAAGCGAATAAAACTCACTCCCGGTCAAAAACTTGTAAATATCAGGTTCAAGTAGTTTTTTAATTTGCATGTTGGTTTAAGTGTGAGTTTTGTTACAAAAGCGAATAAAACTCACTCCCGGTCAAAACTTGTAAATATCAGGTTCAAGTAGTTTTGATCAGATGAATTAGATTGGATACCTTGGGTTTGAGTTCAATTGTCATTTTCAACTAAAGGGAAAGGATAAATAAAAACACTAAAACAGATAAAACTCACTCCAAATCAAAAATATCTCAACGTTGAGTTCAACTCGCTTTGACTTGGTCGAATAAAGTTTTTAAAGAATTCACACTCGACCAAACATGTAAATTATAAAAGCGGATAAAACTCACTCTCGGTACAAAACTCGTCAGCACCGAGTCTGGGTTCAATTGTCATTCTCAACAAAAACGAAAAGTGAAGTAAAAAACATTAAAGCAGGCAAGCTTCATTCGCGATCCAAAACTCGTGAACACTGTGTTCGATTCGCTTTGACCGGGTCGATCTGAGTTTTGTAACAAATGCACACTCTACCCGACCTGTTTACTACCATAGCGGATAAAACTCGTTCCCGATACAAAACTCGTCAACAGTTAACACAGAGTAAATATGGTATAGATTTTAGATAGCGGCTTTGAAAAACGCTTGAGGGATACAACTTAGGATTCCACCGACAATGTTTCAAAAGTGGGTTGTAAATTAGTGGGTGAATGCGAGGATTGTACAAACGATATGTGGTATGGATCTTCAGTAGTTTCTGTGGCAAACGGTGGAAGAGGACAACTTAGATTTCCGCCGACAGTGTTTCGAGATGGCTGCGAATTGGTGGGTGAAGTCGATGATTTGGACAAAATGCCATAGATAACGGACAATCGATGTAGACTCAATGGACAATAGTTAAACATAGAGGATCTAAAATGAGAGAGTTCGATAAAAAAACACACTTGGGAGATATTTGAGTACATGGACATTAGTTTGGGAAAACCGAATGGACAAAAGTTAAAACAAATGGTATGAAATGGGGTAATAGAAGGTTCTCTAAATTTTAGAGATTTAGGAGAAGGATATGTGAGTGAAGAAAACTAAACAATTAAAGGTTGCCCACTTGCCCTTGGAGGAGTTTGAAGGCCACTAATAAATAGTAACTCTAATGTTAGACGATGGACAATCGATGTAGACTCAACGGACAATAATTAAGCATAGAGGATGTAAAATGAGAGAGTTGTATAAAAAAAGACACTTTGGAGAGATTTGAGTACATGGACATAAGATTGGGAAAACCTAATGGACAAAAGTTAAAACAAATGGTACGAAATGGGAGAGTGGGGTAATAGGAGGTTCTCCAGATTTTAGAGATTTAGGAAAAGGATATGTGAGTGAAGAAAACCAAACAAATAAAGGTTGCCCACTTGCACTTGGAGGAGTCCACCAATGAATAGTAACTCCAATGTTAGACGATGGACAATCGATGTAGACTCAACATACAATAGTTAAAATAGAGTATGTAAAACGAGAGAGTTTGATAATAAAAATACACTTGGGAGAGATTTGAGTACATGGGCATTAGATTGGGAAAACCTAATGGACAAAAGTTAAAACTAATTGTATGAAATGGGAGAGTGGGGTAATAAGAGGTTCTCCAAAATTTTGAGATTTAGGAGAATGATATATGAGTGAAGAAAACCAAACACATAAAGGTTGCCCACTTGCACTTGGAGGAGTTTGGAGGCCACTAATGAATAGTAACTCCAATGTTAGACGATAGAAAATCGATGTAGACTCAACGTACAATAGTTAAAAATAGAGAATGTAAAATGAGAGAGTTCGATAAAAAAAAAGACAATTGGGAAAGATTTGAGTACATGGGCATTAGATTGGGAAAAGCTAATGGACAAAAGTTAAAACAAATGGTATGAAATGACAATGAGAGAGTGGGGTAATAGGAGGTTCTCCAAATTTTAGAAATTTACTTGAAGGATATGTGAGTGAAGAAAACCAAACAAAGAAAGGTTGCCCACTTGCAATTAGAGGAGTTTGGAGGCCACTAATGAATGGTAACTACAATGGTTGACGATGGATGATGACTACATATTTACACATGTTTTACCCCTCATTTATTGATTGTGTAGCTTGGTGTTTATCATATTTTGGCCTATTTTATTCTAGGTTATGTTCCTTTGTCATATTTTCAAGTCCTAGTGCGTAAAGTGAAGCATAGGCGCAAGTTTCAAGTCAATCGGAGATCAATTGACAATTCGGTGGAAGAAACTCGAGCAAGACCAGAAGAAGAATGGATTTCTACCTCATTTTGTGACCAGATAATCGTGTAAGCTTGTCATGAAAATAAATAGGACGAGACTACGAGCATTTGGGGTCAAACGACACCTGATTTGGAGTCCGAACGAGGGAGAAACGAAGAATCAAAGACAGGGGATCCGTAATTGTAAAATACCCGGTTAGTAGGCTCAAAATACCCGATAGGATATTTTGAAAATCTGATAGGGTATTTCCCCAGGAGAAACTGAAGGCCCCTCGGTTAGGAGGTGTAAATACGCGACCGGGTACCTGAAAACCCGACTGGGTATTTCCCCGTTTGCGCAAAAAAGTGACCCGAAGCGTTTTTAAGATACCCGGTCACCAAGTACAATTACCCGACCGGGTAATATGACCGGGTGACTTCTAGAAGCGGGTATAAAAGCCTGTTTTGTGCATTTTTAGAGGAGGAGGGCTAGGTTATGGTTCCCAAACACCCAAGGGACGAACCAAAGAGAGAGAGGGCGATTTGACAGCGATTTGAAGGCGATATTGGAGCGGAAGTGGAAGATTTCTTCGCCTTGGAAGCTCGAGGAACAAGCCTAGACATGAAGATTGAAGATCCGGAAAGTTATACAGTATTCTCTCTCTTCTCTATGAGTAACTTCCCTTCACTTAGGTTTCGAGAAACACTAGATTTGTATGCTAGGAAGAGTTGTATGAACTTGAATTCATGATTGATTGACGTTTTATATTCAGTTGAGGCATTGATTCAGAATTACTTGAGTCCTAATCAAATTCTTGTGATCCTGCTTTATCCTAGAACGATAATCTCTATATAGGTTAATAGAGCAACCTTAGTTGGAAGTAGTGGATTGATTGCCTTAGTCGAGAAATCGATTCATTGCTCTGTACTGGAGTTGAAATTCAGTAGAGGAAGTTTTGTGTGATAGTGCCTCTGTTAGTTTATGTCGGTGGAGGTTAGTCGCCCACCGGGTATTCGCATTGAGAGGGTCTGGAACACTTTAGTCGAGACTCTAGACTGTTTGAGAAATTTTCGCAATGTAGATGTCAGCTGAATTGAATTGGGTGAATTACCACTTGGCCTAACTGCAATCTAGGGGGAATCATATCTAACTGAGTTTCCAACCTGTAATTAGATTAAATTTAACTGTGGTTTGCTAGAGTAGTTATAGTTCTTCTATTTTAATCTAGTTTGCTAGATAATAAACCGAAGCTGAGTAATAGTAACTCTAGAGACCTGTGGATTCGATATTTATTACTTGTTCTACTATACTGCAGTCTCTTTCATTGGTTACACTTAGCCATTGTTAGGAGTTATGTTTTAGCGAGTCAATGGATAATCGATGTAGACTCAACGGACAATAGTTAAACATAGAGGATGTATAATAAGAGAGTTGGATAAAAAAAGACACTTGGGAATTTGAGTACATGGATATTAGATTGAGAAAACCTAATGGAAAAAAGTTCAAACAAATGATATGAAATGGGAGAGTGGGGTAATAGGAGGTTCTTCAAATTTTAGAGATTTAGGAGAAGGATATGTGAGTGAAGAAAACCAAACAAATAAAGGTTGTCCACTTGCACTTGTAGGAGTTTGGAGGCCACTAATGGATAGTAACTCCAATGTTAGGTTTTAATATATTAATTTATATTAATTAAATTAATGTTAGACTTTTATATATTAACTAATATATTAATTTAGGAGATGGATATGTGAGTGAAGAAAACCAAACAAATGTTGCTCACTTGCACTTGTAGGAGTTTGGAGGCCACTAATGAATAGTAAATTCAATGTTAGGCTTGTATGTATTAAAATTAATTAATAATCAAGCAATACGATTACTGGCACGGGTTCGATATATTTTTTTTAGTGAACAAACTAATTTTATATAATTTTTATTGTCGGGTGACATAAGTTGATTTTTATAGATAGGTGATGTTGAATAGATTCGAACTTGGAGTTTATAGGTTCAAGACTAGTAGAGTTAGGGCAGTAAGTTTGACCCTAGATACCCACTGATTTGATCGGGCTCGATCCCAAGGGTTGGACTGGGTCAATTTATGGTCATGTCATCTTATTGCTTTGTAAAGGTTGGGTAGGGTCGGATCATTTTCCCCCTTTGACCCATAGGAATGCCAACAACTAGCGATATGATGATATCTCATACCACACATTCGACTTGTTTTTAGAGTTTTAAAAGTTTAGATACTACAGTAAAAGGCAAAATATAAAGGTACTAAAGTGTAATTTTACCACCAATTTTGGACATTTTTGTAAAATAAATAATTTTTAGGTGCTAAATTGTAAGAAAAATAAGTTTCCATACTAAAATGTAATTTTTTTAAACAATATGTCTATTGATGTGGGCCGACCCACTGACCCAGTCCAGCCTGTACAGGCTAAACAATATCAAAGGAGAATAGGGGGGTCAATTGGACGCTTTACTCTATAGGGTTAGGGTAGTGGCAAGATCAGAGTTGAGTTTTGTCTAATTTCACTCTTAAATTATATTACCACTAGGTCGGAATTTTTGGTAGAAGTCAAAGGAAAGAATTTAAGGATGTATAAGATTGTTTGGATATTCATCCGAAAATATAAAAGCTTGTTTTGATGAATACATAAGTTTCATCTGATGAGCAATACTATATATCATCATCTTACCTTCTTCAAAAAACAAGGGTGGGTGACCCTCATGTATTCCTTGTTCAATTTATAGATACACTATATATGAGGGCACTTTTATGTCAATGTTGCACCATCAATTTTTTTATAAATGGGAGCAAAGAGATTGTAGGTGTTAGTAGACGATTTTTAGACATTACATTATACATTTAATTATTTGTAAGCTTTATATATTGTTTGTTAAGAATTTACAAATTGTTTGCAAGCCATTTATAAATGAATTAATATATTATTATGTGCACCTCAAATCTGCACGTTATAGTAGACCACTACATAATATTTCCTATTCGATGAATATTACAATTTACAATGATATGAAAAAGTAATTGACCTAGGTAATATCACTAGTCTAGAACTTGTAGGTTTCAAGTTCGAATCTCTTATGGAGTAACTTAATTAAAAAAAAACTTATATCATCCTTATAATTCAAAAAATATTATAATACTCATAAGCACTATTACTTTATAGTACAAACTGAATTTGTGTCATAACGTTTATAGTAAAACAAGCAAAACATCGGCGTTTTACTTATCGCTATCATCTACAGTAACGTTTTTTTTTTCTTTCTAATGAATATTATCCAGATTCCATAGTAACTTGATTATCGCCAAACTCAACAGCTAATTAATGACTTGATAACGACTGTTTTTATCTAATTAACTGATTTATATCTATTTCATACCCATTAATCAAAATTTATACAGCTGCAATCCACTGGCAGCTCGGAGAAGAGGAATTTAATTTAGCTGGAGAAAAGGAGCATTGAGCTGGAGCAGGGGAGGCTGTTGCTTTCTCCGTCTACCCATATATTTGTTTAAATAAATAAATAATTATTAGTTACCCCTCTATAATTTACGCTTTAATTAATCAGTAAGTGTACATTCTCCAAGAATATTAACGAAAGAAGAATGGTTTACTTTTTTTTCGGAAGACACCATTGTTGTCCAGTCACCTCGTGTTTTACTAAGGGTTAATACCTTATTTTGTTCTGAACTATCATCATAAAATCAATTTTGGTCCGTGGTTTTGAAATTAACATTATAGCTTCAACAATGCAACATATAGACTCAATTGGCCCGACATATGGTTAATTTGAAAATGATAAGTAATAGAAATTAGGAAAATAATTTGAATTTGAATTTTTTAATAATTTTTAATTTGACAAGGCAATGACATGGCGTGTTGACTAACGGTTAATGGTGTTGACCGTCCAAATTGATGGTCAAACCATGTGTCGGACCAATTGAGTTTATATGCTACATAGTTGAGACCAAAATGTTAATTTCTGAAACCACGGACTAATGTTGATTTATGATCATAGTTCGGGCCAAAATAAGGTACTAACCCTTTTACTAAATAGAAATAGACTAAATATGTGATTAAAGAGAAACCAAGCAAAATAAGCTACGATAGGGCCCAAAATAGAAAAGCATATGGACGTAGCCAAAATAGTTCCAAGATATTCTAATAAATTTTCAGTTTTGATTTAAATTCTTCTCAAATATTATGTATAACAGATGTACCCAGATGTGATCCAAAACTCCAAATATATCAAAATGAAAATTAAATTAACAGACTCGGATGCGATCGACAATTGACAGATGTACCAGACTCGATCTTCCTCCCTAACAATGCTTCTCATGGTAATCAACAACTCGGTACATTCATCAAGTCCAACTCATATTAGGACTTGTCATGCTGAACCAGCTTAGTGAACATATCACCAACAGAACCCATCAGTACATAACCTTGTAAACTATACAACCACGTTTAACCTCTGTTTTCATAATCGGACCACAGGCTGAACCAGAAAAGTTAGTGGTTTAGGGTTCAATAGTTAACCGTTACAAAACCGTTGGTAAACCGTTGATAGAATCATTCATGATATATAACATACAAGACTTGTATATTAAACTAATTTAAGAATGAAGTTATCATTGATCATAAATAATTTTAAATTTATATCATCACCAAAATATCTAATAAATCATTGAAACCCTGTCACAGAAGAAATCATAAGTTTTTTAATTCAAGTTAAAAATTATGGTGCTAGTTGGTAGTGGATCACGTAAAAACGACAACAAGGTTGAAAAATGAGAAGACGTATATAAATAATAATCATGACTTGATGGTTTTAGTTTACATTAAAGTATTTTTGTAAAAATTTTGTGCTTAAAATAGTTAACTAGTGGACTAGTTAAACCATGGTGGTTCATCTGGTTTTATGTTGAACTGTGAAAAATTGTTTGGTCCATCAATAACCATACAAGCAATAAACCGGACCGCTATCATAACCGATTTGACGATTCTACTGGTCCATCCGTTGATCCGGTTTGGTTCTTATAACAATACGTTTAACTCTCTTTAGAATTATCTTGGAAACCTTATATAGACACTGCTCCACATTTACCTTTAAAATTGAAACTCTTATACATAAATTGCTATCGCATGCCTAGACGTTGCAGCTAAATAGTTATATTTAGTATAAATAAAAGTTTGGGTGCGTTTATGGTGTCTTGCAAGTCACTGTAGCTTGCACAATTCAGTCGACCTATTCCCAACTGTGGTCACTCTAATTTTGTACAAATGACCAACAACAGAGAAGTGGCCGATCTGAAATATTATTAGGTCGACCTTTGCTCTTCCTATGTCGACCTATCCAGCAGAATAATACCAATTTACCAACAAAAACATGTGTAATACTACCACGAACAATTGATAGGTCGACCAGACACATTGACCGGCCGACTTTTTAAGCACAACATAGTCTTACAAACAAAGCCAAAGTCGACATTTTGGATAAACAAGCAAAACAAACATAAACGGTTGACCATGATAAGAATTAGGTCGACCTATTGGGTTTGATCTTTATTAACTCGCAAGTACAGAAGTCCGAGTGTTGTGCCCTAAATTCAATTTCTCGCAATTGTCAAACAGAGGCCGACCTGATTGAAATAAGGGTATGTCGAATGGTCTTCTGGACACAATAAAACATCAAATTAAACAGTACAAATTACGAATTAGATAAAATGACGGCATAGCTAAAATAGGTTGACCTCACCTTTCATGTGGTCGACCTCTCGAAACACATACATCAGCAACCGCAAAGGATCTTCTTCTTCACAAAAGCTCTAACAATACAAAAAACCAAATTCAGAGTTCCGGTGGCGGTGGTGGTGGAGGTGACATATATTCGTATTTATAGATATTTAGGATGAGATTGGGTCAAATTAAGTGATAGACAAGTTAGGGTTACCTTTCTGGTGTTGGAATCCTTATCCAATATGGATACGGTGTGCACACGGTCGACCTCGTACTTGTCAGATCGATCATTTATACTATTTTCCTACATAATCCCGACTTTGATGTTGATTAGTTAATGAAACAGAGGTCGACCTTTTCACTTATGAGGTCGACCTTTTAATAGCAAAATGGTAGGCCTTTGAGATATTTGGGTCGATTTTATATTGTTCGCTTCCCAAAGAGGTTGACCATTTGCTGTAAAAGGTCAATTGCGTCGTTAAGCCTCAGAAAACTGAAACAACAGATTAGGTCGACCTAATCCTATCCGAAGTCGTCCGAAAGCTCAAGTTACGGTGACTTGCAAGTCACTGTAGCAAAGTCCTAAAAGTTTTTCTATACTTGATATCAAATCAATTTTTGAACATAAAATTTAAAATCAATTATAATTATAAGTATTTTTAATTATCATTATGTGTTCTTATAATTGAATAATTTCTTGAAGCAAATATATCTTATGAATTCCATGTTAAATCTCATTTTAATTCTTTGATATTATATTGTAGATGTTTCATATTAGTTAAATTTAGTAATTCTAATTCTCTTCCTATAGTCATATTTTCTTTTCTACAATTATTACTGAATGTTGTAGCTTTTATAGTTCATTTATTACTTGGTTACTTTCTGTCTCTTTTCGTTCTAAATGTTTTTCAATTACTGGAATATGGTTTACTCTAGTATATTTTAAGTGGTTTATCTACCCCAATTTAAATATTTATTATTATATTCTAGTATATTTTTATTTTTCTTAATATTCGTTTAATAATTTTACTAATTTATCCATTTTATTGAAAAACTTTTATTAGCCATTTTAGTAATAATATGTTTAGAAGGTTTTCTAATTTTTATATTAGATTTGATGGTGAAGCTATGGCTCTAACACGTCAAACTCTTTCTGATAGTTTGACGGTGTTTTCTAATGCTGAAACTACTCTCAAGCGGATAGGGGTTTGGATTTGTGGGCTATGTCTTCGTACTCACGCCTTCCGTTCTAAATGTCGGCATGATGAGAATGTTTTTGTGGAGCCTCCAGATTGTGGTGACGACCTTTTTCATTTTATTATTTTTGATATTCCTATACCTCCGGCTCCGTCTTCGTCGGTTCACTCATCTTATGCTAGGGTTGAGCCTGTGGGTTGGTCTATCTCTTTGCTTGATCGCTTGTTCTCTATGGGTCTTCGCACTGTGAAATCTATCCCTCCTAAGTGTCGACTTGGGTTTGCAAGGACTCTGAAAGGAGCTTTGGATGATGTGGGTGTTTCTCCCGGCGACCTCTCATGCTGGATTCGCTTACTTGTGTTGTCTCTCTGCGTGCTTAAGACCTTTTATCCGCGGAGTAATCTTGAGTGTCGGTCCGCTGATAGGCGCCTTCGTCAGGAGGAGAGTGTTACCAGTGCTATTATTGTTTGGGGGTCTGGTGGCAGTTTGCAGCTTTTGCGAGTGACTTTAGATGAGGTTCCCCCTCCGTTTTCTGTAGAGGAGGAGCTTGTTTCAGGTGAGCTCAACCTTTGGCAATGTCGGAGGAAGATTTGTGATGGGCATTATACTGCTGTTGTTCGGGTTCTTTCCTCATCCGATGTTGCCCCTTATTCTGATGCCACTCTTCTGGCCTTGCAAGATAAGCATCTTGTTGCCCCACCTCCCTCATTACCGACTTCGCCTGTGGATCATCATCCTCTTGTTGTCTCTTCAGCCGTTGTTTTGGATATGATTAGGAGCTTTCCCCGTGGTACATCTTGCGGGAGGGATGGTTTTCGTGCTCAACATCTTATGGATTGTTTGGGTGGTGCTGATGTGGCTATCTCGGATGATTTGCTAGCCTCTATTACTCGAGTGGTTAATCTTTTCATTGAGGGTCGATGTCTGCAGCCCCTTGGTGAGTACATTGCTAGCGCTCCGCTCACGTCTCTTGTTAAACCAGGGGGTGGTATCTGTCCTATAGTTGTTGGCACTGTTTGGAGACGTCTTGTTTCTAAGGTTGGTGCTTGTCTTGTTGGCCCTACTTTATCTGGTTATTTTGCTGGTCTTCAGTTTGGGGTCGGGGTTTCTGGTGGAGGAGAGGCTATTTTGGCATGCCTTGAACCGGTTCGTCGAGGCCCGCGGTGGTGACGTAGGTCTTTCTATGTTGCTGGTTGATTTCTAGAATGCTTTCAATTTAGTTGATTGTGGGGCCATGCTTTAGGAAGTTCGTCGTCATTGCCCGGTCCTGTCCTGATGGGTAGAGTTCTGTTACTTTAGCCCTACCCGACTGTATTATGGGATGCATAGCTTATTGTCTTGCCAGAGGGTTCAGCAGGGAGACCCTTTGGGCCCTTTGCTTTTTTGCTTTGGTGTTGCATCCTTTAGTGTGCAAGATCAGAGACTCATTCGATTTGAGTATGCAGGCTTGGTATTTGGATGATGGCACTATTGTGGGGGACACTTTGGTTGTTGGGAAGGTCTTGGACATAATTATGGCTGAAGGCCCTCGAGCTGGCCTTCATCTAAATGTGGGTAAGACAGAGGTTTTTTGGCCTACTGAGGATCATAGGAGTCGGCTTCCAGGTGTTTTCCCTGCCTCCATCGCTCGGCCTCCACACGGTGTCACTGTTCTAGGTGGTCATGTCAGTTCTTGTCCTGATTTTAGCAGTGAGATTGTGGCGAAGAGAGTTACTAAGACCATTGAGCTGATGGACTTGGTTGCTAGGATTGATGACCCACAGTGTGAGTTGCTTTTGCTTCGGGCCTGTACTAGTATTTCTAAATTCTACTTTGCTTTGCGTACTTGCTCCCCTCGTATTTGTGGGCTGGCCCAACTATCTTTTGACACAGTACTTCGGTCTAGTTTAGAACGTATTGTCACTGTTTCTCGACCCGGGTTTGGTGATTGGCAGTGGCGGCTTGCCACCTTCCCTTTTCATATGGGCGGGCTTGGGGTTTATGCTGCTGGAGATGTCTTGCATTATGTTTTTTTGGCATCTCGTTTGCAGTCTGCAGAGTTGCAAGCTAAACTCCTAAGTCCTTCTGGTATTCTATCTCCTGGCCCTACTTTTGATGACGCCCTACGCACCTTTAACGAGTTTACAGGTTCTGATCTCTTATATGACCCTAGTGGAGTTGCTACCCCAAAACTTATGAAGAAATTGGCAGATATGTATTTCACGAAGGTTGTTGCTACTTCAGACTCTGTTTTCTCGTTGACTATGCATCAGGTGGCTTTGTGGAAGTCTCAGCAGAATGCACACTCTTCTGACTAGTTGCGTGTTGTTCCTATTGGTGGGTTGGGCCAGACTATGAATGGGAGGACATATCATAGTGTGATTAGCTATCGACTGGGTGTCCTGTTGTTTTCGGTATCTAAGCCCTATCATGCTTGTTCCCGTGTCTTTCCTGGTGATGTCTTTGGGGATCATGTTGTGTCATGTGCTGGTTCTGTGGGCATTAAGCATCGGCAAAACCTCGTTCGTGACACCTTATTGGACATATGTTACAGGTCTTGGATTTCTGCAGGTAGGGAGGTTGATATCGGTTTGGTTGATGGACATGGCAGACCCCTTCGTCCTGCGCATCTGCTGCTTTATTCCTGGGATAGGGGGGCGACATGTGTGTGTAAATTTGACTAGACCTTCACCTCTGACTCAGACTGGGATGACTGGTTTTGTGCCTGACCGAGTTGTTGCTGATGCTGCTCAGCGAAAGTGTGCCAAGTACCGAGACTTGTGTATGGCGGTTGGTTATGGTTTCCTGCCCTTTTCTTTTTCTTTGCTGGGAGAGTTGGATACAAACGACGTGGCTTTGCTCAAGAGGATTCAGGAATTCTCCTGGTCTCAGGATGCAGGGGCTCGGGCGTGAGCGTAAATTTTAACTATATTTAGTTTTTCTATAGCTAAGGGAGTGGGGGCCCAGATTGTATCTCGGCTATCCACTAATTTTTTGTAAACCTTTGTTTGTTATGCTTCCACTGATATAATAAATTTATATAAAACTTGTTGAAATATATTTTTGAATGCTTTTAAAAGTGTTTGGGTACCAAAAAATAATTAAAAGTTTGGGTTGGATGGAAAAGTAGACGGATGCACATTTTGTCGACTTTAATGGTACCTGACACCCTATTCAAACTTAAGTGGTATATCAACCCCAATTCTCAAACTTAAGTGGTACCTGGGTATTTTACCATGAAATTTGTCACAATTTTCTAGCATCACAAGTTTATAAAATGCAGTGAATCAAAATATGTCCCATATTAGTTTGTTTTTTCAAATAAATTTTGTTGAAGATGAGAAGAATGATAATTTATAAAGTGGAGAATTGGGACTTAGGACTCACAACTTGTGGGTGTTGTACGCCGCCAGTCAGCGACGACAAAGAGCAGCAGGGTAGAAGGTCGGATCGATAGTGAATTGAGTGGCAAGGAGAAGCTTGTGGGTTTGTGGCTACTAGGTACTACTTACTAGTAGTCGCAACACGGAAGAGCGACAAGGAAGTTATGGACTTATGGCTGCTAGGAACTGGTGGTCGACTATCACGAAGAGCAGCAAGGCAAATGGTCGGTCTAAGGAAATGAGCGATGAGGAGAAGCAAATTTATAATCTGGATTCGCAATTTGAGATTTTTTATTGAGAGAAGAACCGAATGGCACATTGAGAATAGTTTGAGATGGATTGATTTTGTGGAAGGTAACTACTTTTTTCTTCTTCCATTGGTCCACTAGTTGCATTCGAGAACACCTCTGATTGCTTTTGCTTCATTGTGCCTCACAATACTTAATTCTACACATCTATCTATCTATCTATCTATAAAAATATTAAAGGACTTTCTGATTTTGGCCCATGCCACGTAATCCTTTCTCTACATACAAGCTATCCACGTCAGCCACTATATTCCTTCCTCCAACCGTCATCCCAACGGTTCTTTCTCCTCATCGGCCCATAAAAACCCCTTCGCAAACTTTCGGGCATCCAACCATGTGTCCGCCCTCTGCATCCTACCCATCGACCATCGCCATATGCCTCCGACGAGGCAACGATTTCCAGTCTTCTTCCCGCCAAAGGCTCCAACCGGTGTTCCAGCGCCCATATTAATCATGTTATGAAGGGTTTCGTTTCCATATGTAATTCTCCCCCAATGCTTCTTCCATTTGCTTTTTCCCTTCCCGTCGTTGCATTTGGTCTTTTTTTATGTTCCTTCCACTTGGATTTGACTTGGGGTTTTCCGTTCTTATGGAGATTTAAGTGTTTGGTGATTTACATTTGAGTGTTTGGTGCTTCTCTAATTGGGTTTACTCATTATTATTTGTTGTCCTTATTTCCGTGCATGATTAAGATTTAAGTGTTTGTGTCTTCATGCCTTATGTCTTATGTTTTTGTTGTACCTTAATTGTAAACTCATTGTTGCCTTCTACCACCGTTGTAGGTTACATTGTTTTTTCTTCAATCTCATATAATGTTCCTTAATTTGCTATACACTTATATGTTGTATGTTCCTCTTTCAATTTAATGTTCCTTAATTTGATATACACTTAACTGTTCTATGTTGAAAGACGTAATGTACTTTCTCTTCAAGTGGAGAAAGTGGGTATTTATGAATAGGTAACTTATCTAAACTTTGTGTATTATCATCAGTATTAATGTCTGTGCTAGAGTTAAAAATGATAATTAGCGATAAGTCGAACATCACTCAATGTTGTCGAATAAGCTTGCTCGCTAGGATTGGCTTTTAATTTGATGTATCAGTAATAGGAGATCAAGTAATTTTGACTTTTGGTAAATACAAAATATTGCAAGATTAAAAAAGATTAACTTAAATTAATTATTCTAAAATCATATATTAATTTTTTTGAATTTCATAAGCTTATAAATTTAGATCATATAAATTAGATTTTCCAGTTATAATTTATACACTCAAATTCATAATATATTGTAATTGTTTATCGATTCCTAATATAAAAAGTATCATAAATCAAACACACCCGGCCAACAGGCCGGGTACGAAGCTAGTAATATAATACACCGAAGAGAAAAACGGGAGCCCCATTTCAAATTTCCTGCAACGAGAGTGAAAGTAGGAAGGACATTTTGGTCTTCACAATTACTTTTTTATTCATTAAAAAGACACATACTAGGATTCGAACCATGTCCATTTTAAAGAAAAGCAAAGATCATAACCAATCACACTAAGTACATTTGTTGTATCTTTTTAAATCAAAAACATATAATAGCAGGGAGGAAAAAATCCTTCCCCCATTTCAAATTCCCTGCTCCATGAGCGTTTGTAGGAATGGTAGAATAGGGAGTGTCAATTTTTTTTATCTTTCCTCTGTGGAACGGGCCAACTTACCGTACACATGCGGATTTAAACGGGTCCAGGAGTGTCAATTTTTTTCTTTAAGCCCTTTTATTTCTCCGTGGTGATAAAAATATATATGAAAAGGCAAAAACAATACTCCTTTTTATTGCTAAAAATAAAAAATTTAACAATAAACTAATGCATGGTATCTAATGGGCTAACCGCTAACCATAAAATAAAAGAGTTGAATGGGCCTGACCTACGCGGGATTTCACCATCAAGTAAAACAAATGAACATCATTGGTTTGCCATTCTAAAACAAGCTATTTTCTCTGGCATAATATATATTATGCTATTATTTTATATCTTAGTGGCAAAAATATAATGTATTTTAAAGTTATTCAATGGTTCAACCTCGACCAACCCAATTAGTCCAATTTTTATCATTTCAAATATATATTATATAATTATTTGATATCATAATGATCAAATTATAGTGTATTTTATAGGGAATCGTTTGGTATTTGTTAGTAAAAAACTAAACAAAACGATCTATTTGGTTATTTTAAACATTAAAACTATCCTAAACATTTTCAGTTCCTTTTGAATTTTATGGTTTTATTCTCGAATAAGTGATGTGCAAATGGTGAATTGCAGTCATCTCTTTTCTTTCACTATTTTTTATTTTCAAATAAACAGTTTAAAAGTAAAGAATAATTAGAATTTGGCATGGGTCGGTCAAACATGCTGAATATCAAGTTTTGGCCCGTTTTGATCAAGTCTAATTTATAATCACATGGTTCCCTGATACCCGATAAAAATCTCAATCCAAACCAGTTTGGCAGGTGAGTCTGTGTTTACGACCATTTTCTAGGGATACGACAACGGCGATTCCTAACCCAAATCGTGTTGTTCGTTCTTGATTTCCTTAGATTTTATCATGACCTAACAAAAACCAGAAAGCACAATGATGGCAAGATGAAAGTTTTATAAAGCAAATTAATCAACCAACGGGCCGAGTAAAAGCTAGCAACGATTGTGAGATGCCCATTTCCCGAAAATCGACTGGATAGGCGATTTTTTATTCGATTTTCTGGAATTCGGTTTCTATAAAACTTACTCCACCTCATCATATTACCAGAAATAATATTGTTTCACAGGGTAATATGTACTTGATTTTGCTTCAAAAGGCCGATTTTTGATTCATTGCATCATTCATGTCTTTTTCCTACTAAAATTCACTATTTTTATCACGAGTTTCCCAAAAACACTATATACAAACATTATCAAATTTCATACTTCACCTTCCTCCAGCCAAGTGGTCGAGGCCACGCTAGTACCGTATAGCTCCCCTCAACATTATGAATGACTTATTTGGTGGTTAGGGTCTATGTGAGTTTTGTCATCGTCTACTGCCTATGCATAAGAGGAATTACGCCTTCTTGAATTATGTGTTGAATCCATGAATTCAACCCACAAATCTATTAAATTCAATTTATGATTCCACCCATTCATCTAATTTAACCCATGATCCAACAATCCATTAATTAAATTCATTTGTCACACCACAAAAAATATTAGCTCCATCTTCTAGTGAACAGTCAAGAGTGTTAATTGTGCAAAATCCAATTCGATCAGATGTTCCAAAGGGACTTAGTTGTGCAACATCGAGTTAGGCCTAAATTGAGCATTCCTACAACGTGAGAAAATAATAAGCATATTTTCATATCTTATGGCAAGTTTTATAACTTATTAATGGGCCGGGTAAAAAAAAATTTGGTTTTGAATTGACAATTTTTATATTTTTTACTATCAAAAATTTTTCTCATTTCTAATGTGTATGTCTATCAAATATAGCAAAGTATTATATAACAAAAGATCTGGATAGAAACTTCACGATGTAAAGTATTATATGACACATGTGAATGCTAAAGAAGTATTTGTAGATGATGTACGATAAACATCATGTATCATCAACCACTAACCTAAGCATTGTTCAAACAAAGGCTGGCAATTTTTGTTTAATAGTTGAATTTGTAGTTTCCCTCTGATTTTCTGCGATTGGTTGCCAATTTATAAGTTTCGCTCTCCTGAGCGGAAGAATGACGGATTCCGACTTCCCCGTGAAGTGAAGAAAAGAGGAGAAGAGCGGTGGAAGGACAGCCTCATTGCGCAATTCATGGGTGATCCGCCGAAGCCGGTGGCTCTCCAACAGTGGGCAACTAGTCTCTGGGGAAGGGATGGGCCAGTTCGGGTTTCCAAATTCGGCCCTCAATTGATGGTTTTCCAATTTCCCTCGACTTCCATAAGTCGATGGGTTCTCCGATCAGGCCCTTGGCAATTCCAGGGCAACCCTGTATTTTTTCGGAAGTGGTCACCAGGCATCCAGCCTATGCAACCGGAGTCAGAGACGCTCCCGATTTCGGTGAAGATTTGGGGGATTCCCCTCGAGTACCATTCAGTGGAAGGGTACGAGTGGATAGCCAGTACAATTGGTCAACCGTTGTGGATGGATCAGTCGACTCGGACTGGTGGGAAATTAGGGTTTGCGAAGGTGTGTCTGGACCTTGCTGCAGATTGCGGATTTCCAGATAAGGTGAAGCTCTATCCAGACGAGGACCCTTCGTTTGAGGTAGAGGTGGAATACTTGAATAAACCTATCATTTGTGAACGTTGTTCGATCTATGGTCATGATTGTGATTGGCTTAGCAAGCAGGGGAAGAAGTGGGTGCCTAAGATGAAGGCTGAGGAAGTAGAAACAGTTGATGGGGGTGCTGGTTCAGTGGAAACTGTGTCAGAGGTGCAGGTTGGTCAGTCACATGAAGGTTCAGATGTTCCCTCTGAGAATGGTCTAATCTTGGACAAGGGTACTTCTCTCTCCCCATCAATTGGGAGCTCATCAGTGAGTTTTGTGGATGCATTGAAAGGGCCATCAAGGAATCCTGGGAGCTCTTCCAAGCTTCTGCAGGTGGCTGCTCTAGTTAACTCACCAGAGTCCTCTGGGAGGTTAACTCAACAGTCAACTCATGTTGGGAAGGAGAACAACCCCTGGATACCAGTTGAGAGCCAGAAGTTGAAAAAGAAGCCTGATCCACCATATGTTCCCCCAGCAAAAAGAGGTGGAAAAGGAGGAAAGAAGAGATGAAGATTTTAGTCTGGAACACAAGGGGATTTAAGGATAGTAGTAAGAATAAAGCTGTACAGCTTATAGTCAATAAAAAACAAATAGATATAGTAGCTATTCTAGAGCCAAGAATAAGGAAGCAAGAGTCTGAGGATTTGATACACAAGAGATTCCCTGAATGGGGAAGTGAGGTGGTGCATAATTCATCTAGGTTGGGGAAAATATGGCTTCTGTGGAGGCAGGATGTCCAGCTCACTATTCTGGATAAGTCAGATCAGTTTATACATGTGATGGTTAATTCAGGTATTCCCTTCTTTGCTACTTTTGTCTATGCTTCTAATGAGGAGGTCGATAGAAGGCGTCTGTATAGGGATTTGGTTAAGTTACGAATTTCTCAGTTGCCTTGGGCCATTTTGGGTGATTTCAATGCTATTAATGACCCTAGTGAGGCTTCTAATAACCCTGCTTTTAATAGTAGTATGGAAGAGTTTAAAAATTGGCAGGACCAGTCTGAGTTTATTGAGCATAAATCAGTAGGTCCCTGGTTTACTTGGATAAACAAGCAATCACAAAATCCTATAGCTAGAAGGCTTGACAGGGTGTTTGTCAATATTGAATGGTTAAATAGGCTCTCTAATAGTGCAGTTGAGATGCTCGACCCCTCTGTATCAGATCACTGTCCAATCTATTTGGATACTGATAGTTCCCTCAAATCTCTACCAAAACCTTTTCGATTTTTCAAGTTTTGGGTGGCTCATCCGTCTTTTTTATATATTGTGAAAGAGGCATGGCATTCTGATGTCTCGGGATCTCCCCTGTCTAGAGTTTGCAAAAAGTTGAGGATCCTGAAGAAACTTCTTAAAACTCTGAATAAGGAAGTATATTCAGATATTAGGGAGAGGGTGAAAATGAAGGAATTTGAATTGATGTTTGCCCAGATGGAAGCCCTTTCCAACCCTTCCAGTGAGACTTTTGAGGCAGAACTGGTTAGGGGTAAAGAACTCAGGCAGTTATAGTTAGATGAAGAGTCCTTCTTGAGGCAGAAGTCAAAAGAGATCTGGGTTAAAGAGGGGGATTCTAATTCTCCTTTCTTTCATCGATCAGTCAAAGTAAGACAACAAAGGAACACTATCATATCATTGTTGAATGAGGAGGGTGAGAGGGTTAATGACACTGACTCAATGTGTAAGGTAGTAGTGAATTTTTATGAAAAACTCTTAGGGACTGAAGATGAGTTAGTTCAGGGAAGACCAGTTGACTTCTTCAGACAGTTGTTGAAGAGGAAACTTCAAAGCTCTCAAACGCAGGGATTGTGTACGCCTGTAACAGCTGAGGAAGTTAGAACTGTTATTTTTGGTTTCAAAGGAGAGAAAAGCCCTGGACCTGATGGTTTCTCAGCCTGCTTCTTCCATGTGGCGTGGCACATTGTAGGAGATGAGGTAGTGAAGGCAATTCAATACTGTCTTGCTCATTCTTCTATCCCAAATGAGGTCAACTCTACTATTTTAGCTCTCATTCCTAAGATCAAGAACCCTGAGGAGATGAATTACTTTAGGCCAATCTCTTGCTGCAATATTCTATACAAATGCATTGCAAAAATAATTGCAAATAGACTTAGTGAGTGTCTGCCCCATGTGATTAGTAATAACCAGACTGCTTTTGTAAAGGGCAGAGTCATTGGTTAAAACATTATGCTAGCTCATGAGTTGGTGTAGAAATATAATTGGAAGAATATTTCACCTCGTTGAATTGTTAAAGTTGACCTAATGAAGGTCGTTGATTCAGTAGACTGACAGTTCCTTTTGACTCTGTTAGAAGCTATGGGATTCCCTAGTTTGTTCTTAAAATGGATCTCTATGTGTATTACTACCCCTAGGCTAAGTGTTGGGTTCAATGGTGGGATGGTAGGGTATTTTGCTGCTAAAAAAGGATTGCGTCAAGGGGATCCACTCTCCCCTTACTTGTTTGCAGTGGCAATGGAAGTATTTACTTGCCTAATGGAGGAAGCTGTTTCAGAAAACAGGCTCCCTTTTCACCCAATGTGTAAAAGGATTGGACTTACTCACTTAATGTTTGCTGATGATCTTTTGTTGTTCTCTGATGGGTCAAATCTTGATCTTCAGTGCATACAGAGAGTCTTATCTGACTTTAGACTGCTGTCAGGGCTTAAGTCTAATCCCTCTAAATGTGAGCTGTATTGTGGAGGGTTACCCCAGGAATGGAAGGAAAGTATGGCTGCTTATGTTGGGTACAAATTAGGGTCTCTCCCAGTCAGGTATTTGGGTGTTCCTTTGATTTCAAACAAACTCACTGTTAAAGCTTGTAAACCTTTGATTGATAAGTTACTTAGTAGAATCCAAAAGTGGGGGGCCAAGCTTCTGAGCTATGCTGGGAAACTTCAGCTAGTAATGTCTGTTCTTTACAATTTAGTCCAATTATGGATGGTTATATTTGTGCTTCCTAAAAAAGTGATTCGAGAAATTGAACAGCTTTGCAGTAACTTTCTGTGGGGTGTGGGTTCAGGAGGGAAGATTAGAGCTAATGTGGAATGGGGTAAAATCTGCTTCCCTAGGAAGGAAGGTGGTCTGGAATAAAGAATCTTGTAAGTTGGAATCATGCTTTTGTGGTCAGGCATATTTGGGATTTACTAATGCAGGGGGGTCCCTTTGGGTTGCATGGGTGACAGAGTACAGATTGCATAACATTGATTTCTAGTATGCTACTGGTAAATCTGGCTCTTGGATATGGTTGAGAATGCTGAAGTGCAAAGAGCAGGTTCATGGTCATTTGTCTGTTATCAATGGAGTTGGTTCTTGGGATGGGAAGGTGCAGAAGAAGTTCCCTTTAAAGCAAGTTTGGGATTTCTTTCGACCAAAGCTTCCTGTTGTGAGCTGGTATAAGCTTGTTTGGAGTCAGCCTGCAATGCCAAGAGACCAATTCCTCTGCTGGTTAATCACCAGAGGGTACCTTACTACAGGAGACAAGCTTTTGAGTTGGGGTTATCAGGGGGACTTCAATTGTGCATTTTGTGCTACTGCTGTTGAGACCCTTAACCACTTATTTGCTGAATGCAGCAGGTACAAAGGCCTTTACTCCTGCTTGTTCTCAAAATTCACCAGCAGGATCCCTTCAAATAGTTGGGAAGTTGAGTTAAACTGGGCTGTGACTGCATTTGCTGGTCCTAGTGCAACTTGCAGAGTTGGGAGAATTATTTGGCAATCATTAATCAGTAGTATTTGGCGCGACAAGTGTAAAGCTAAGCATGGGAAGCAAATTTTGAGTTTGGAAAAGGTGCAGGTAAGGGTGAAATCAGATTTGGAAGTGTTGTGTGAAGCTGAGGATGTGGGAAAGTTCTTGTGATTGAGTTCTTATTACTCTGCTAAATTCACTTGGTTCTAAAAAAATAGTATAACAATGTTGCTTGTATAAATGTCCTAGTGGCAAGGGTTGTTGCCATAACAGTACTGTTTTTGATGAAATCCAACATACCATTCATAAAAAATAAAAAAAAATTATAAATTAGTTTGCTATTAAATAGTGAACTAGGTTTGGATTTTCAATTAGAATTTTTTTTTTGTTGAATTGCAATATTATGGCAATTCAAAAGCAATCTATTGTTACATAAGCACTTGGAGGATCCACAATTTGCCAAGTTGGACAACTTTTTACAAACAAAAAAATTAGTTATTAATGTATTTATGGAGCTATCTCTCTCTTCTTTAATATTTTCATTTCTTTTATCCAATTATTCTTTTCCATTTATCCAATTATTATTTTTTTCCTTTAATAATAAGTTACATGTTAATAAAATTAATCAAAAGCACATAAATAATATTTTTTGTCAAGTAAACAAGATATAAATAAGAAAACAGAGATTGATATATATATATATATATATATCACATTCATTTAAATAAAAAAATATATGATTAAACTTTATGAAGAAAATTTTCTACCCATTTTTACTAAATTGAATGATAAGTTACATTCTGATAAAAAAATTAAACAAACATACACATAAACAATAAATTTTTATCAATTAAAAAAAATATATATGAAAAGAGAGAAAATAAAAATTTGACATACAAGTATTATTTAGCAAAATGTCACAGTATAATCTTGATCGAGTAGTTACAGTTATTTATTTAAAAATATTTCTTATTCATTCAGATCATGTTCTACCTTAAACGGCTCAACGAAGAGGAATCACATGTGCAATAATTTTATAATGTGACATAAATTCACATTAATAATATTTGGTCTATCTCAGATAGGAGTTATCGTCGAGAATTATAAATCAAAATTTTCAAAATGACTTAAGTATGATTGTTGACTAACTTTGACTTCATACCCTAGGATGAGACTACGATAAACATCATGTTTCACCAACTACTAACCTAGGCATTTACAAAATAAAGGTTGACAATTTTTAGTAAGATGGTCAATTGGGATAAACATAATTAACCAGCAATCAAGTATTTTTATCCAATAATCTCAACTCTCAAAATTGGTTGCCAGTTCGTACAAACTCGAGAAACATGAATTGATATATGTTGTATAAGATAATAAATAAGTTAATGCAAATAATCAAATAAAATCTACCAATATTATTCAAAAGATAAGACATTTTAATTGCACTTGAAATATGTGTGTATTGTAGACACTCTTTATCAATTATTAATATATGTGATAAAATATTTGAAAATTACACATTCAACGACCATGTTAAGACCAAAATCTTCGATAGTGTGTGTGAATGTATTAGATTGAGATTCTAAGTCAACATAACAATGACCATGGGTTGAGGTATCGTCTAAACTTCAAGAATTAACAATTTATACATATTGTATAATATACTAAATTTAAGCGTCTTCGTAAAAAAAAATAACATCCAAAATGAAAATGAGTCGAGATTAGAGAATTTAATCATCATGAGGGCTATGGTGCGTGTCAAGTTTCAATATGGATGAATAAATTGATCCAATAATGAAGTATCTTTACTAAGAATTTCTCACTAAAAAGTCCTAATCTTTACAACATTGGTCGAGAGTTCGTCCAAACTCGAGGATCATGAATGTGTATTGGATTTCCAAAGGACCTAAATCTCAATCCCTTTCAAGGACTAAAGACCTATGATCACAATCATAGGTTCCAAAGAAGAATGAAAAGAAGCCCAAAAAAGCAAAAAATAACATGACCTCCGATAGGATGAACAAAATAAAACTATATCGAGCTATGATCCTGTCATCCCTACCCTTTTATTCTCCATAAAGGGGGCGGCGGGAGAGGATAAGAAATAAATAGCAGGGACTTAGGATTTGCCTCTTTATGTATTACATATTGAACGATAGACAACCCCGATGGTTGTCTGACGTTATGGGGGTAAAAGCAGGATCTCTATCCTGGGGATGGGGGATAGGCAAGTAGCACTTTAATATGAGTATTAGGCGAGATAAGATAGGTCTGACGAAGTATCTGGATAATTTTGAGTCTACTACACACATACACATATATATTTTTTGATAATCGAGGAACTTCATCCCCACGTGCCACTTTGTGATAGCGGGTCCTACTAAACCTGGGGGCCACCTGCATTCAATTCGACACCAACGGGGCTTCGCCCCCAGCGGCCTTATACTTTTGGGAACACCAACGGACCTCGCTTAGATTCGAACCTGGAATTTGCAACTCCCAAGCCTTCCCTATTGCGGCAGCTTACCGTTAGGCTATCTTACCTTTGGTGTATATATATGCATAATATCAAGGTATACTACACTTTTGATTTTACTCAAGATACGATAGAAGATAGGTATGACGAAGTATGTGCATAAATTAGATGTTAGAGAATTAGGGACTGGAGTTCACCTATTAGAGGTTAGGGTATAATACCATGCCCAAAAAAACTATGGTTAATTCGGGATCTAAATAGTAAAACTCAATGGTCGTATGATAGTGTAAATACAAGAATATAGCGTACTCCTGGCGCACGCTAGCTTGAAGTATATGTGTGTGTGTGTGGTTTAGGTTGTCGTACGTTGAATATTAGTGTTTTGGTTGACAATTTGACATAAGCTCTAAATGGGACGTGACAGCGATATAATTTATGATTAGAAAACCAAAGCATCACAAGTGACTGTGCTAAATATTGAAAATTTTCAATATAAACATACTAGAAACTCTGTTATACATCGAGAACACAAAATATCTATAATATACAAAATGATTTAAAAATATAAATAAGTTAATTAATATAAATTATAAAATAAATCTCTCCGGCCAACAGGCCGGGTAAAAAGCTAGTTTCTTACCAGGCTTGTTGACCAGAGAGTTTCATTATCATTTATATCAATTGCCACATAAACACTTGGAGGATCCACAATTTGCCAAGTTGGAAAACTTTTTTACAAACAAAAAAATTAGTTATTAATGTATTTATGGGAGCTACCTCTCTCTCCTTTAATATCTCCATTTCTTTTATCCAATTATTCTTTTTCGTTTATCCTTTTTTTAATAATAAGTTACATGTTGATAAACTTAACTAAACACATATAAATAATAATTTTGTTAAACAATTATACCCCAAGAAACAATTAATTTTTTCATCAAAATGTAACTTATCATTCTATTTTAGTAAAAATGAGTAGAAAATTTACTTCATAAGGTTTAATCGGATATTTTTTATTTAAACAAATGTGATATATGTCACTCTCTATTTTCTTATTTATATTTTGTTTGTTTAACAAAATTATTATTTATGTGTGTTTGGTTAAGTTTTTCAACATGTAACTTATTATTAAAGATAAAAAATAATAAATTAGAAACAATTATACCCTAAGATCATTTAATTAGAAACAATTATATCCCATTAGAAACAATTAATTTTTTCAACATGTAACTTATAACCCATCAAAATGGACTCATTATCAAATTATTGCACATGCGAATCCTCTTCATTTTAGGAATTTAAGATAGAACATAATCTGAATGAATAAGAAGTTTTTTTAATAAATAACTGTAGCTAATCGATCAAGATTATACTCTGCCATTTTGCTAAATAATACTTGTTTTATTTTATAGATATATACTGTATGAATAAGAGAGTGTTTCATTGCAACAAAATATAAAGTAATATAGTTTATTTTTCAAAGGTAATTGAATGTCAAATGTTTATTTTTCTCTTTTCGTATATATTTTGGTTTAATCGATTAAAACATAATTGTTTAAGTGGATCCTTATTTAATTTTTTCATCAAAATGTAACTTATCATTCTATTTTAGTAAAAATGAGTAGAAAATTTACTTTATAAGGTTTAATCGGATATTTTTTATTTAAACAAATGTGATATATGTCACTCTCTGTTTTCTTATTTATATTTTGTTTATTTAAAAAAAATTATTATTTTATGTGTGTTTGGTTAAGTTTTTCAACATGTAATTTATTATTAAAGACAAAAAAGAATAAATGGATAAAAAAAAATAATTGGATAAAAGAAATGGAATATTAAAGAAGAGAGAGGTAGCTCCATAAATACATTAATAAGTAATTTTTTGTTGGGTTAATACCTTATTTTGGCCCGAACTATGACCATATAATCAACTTTGGCCCGTGGTTTCAGAAATTAACATCCTGACCTCAACTATGCAACATATAGAATCAATTAGCCCGACACATGGTTTGACCATCAATTTGGATGGTCAACACTGTTGATCGTTAGTCAACACGCCATGGCATTGCCTCGTCAGCCTAAAAATCATTGAAATAATCAAATTCAAATTATTTACCTAATTTCTATTATTTATCATTTTCAAATTAACCAAAACAAAATTTAAAAATATAAGATAAAATTTATATTTTATTTTTTGGTATTTGAAAATGATAAATTAACCAAAAATTATCAATTTAAATTTTATAAATTTAAAAATATGATATAAATAATATATTTTATTTTTGTGTAATGTTAAATGTATAACATAGTTAGATAATTTTTGGTTAATTTATAAAATTTATCATTTTAAAATTACACAAAAAATAAACTTATTTTATGTTTTTCATAAATTATTTTTTGTTAATTTGATTATAAATAATAAAAAATTAAAAAAAAGTTTGAATTTGAATTTTTTAATGATTTTTAGGTTGACGAGGCAATGACATGGCGTGTGACTAACGGTGAATGGTGTTGACAATCCAAATTGACGGTCAAACTAGGTGTCGGGCAAATTGAGTTTATATGCTGCATAGTTGAGGTCAGAATGTTAATTTCTGAAACCACGGGCCAAAGTTGATTATATGGTTATAGTTCGGGTCAAAATAAGGTATTAACCCTTTTTTGTTTGTAAAAAAGTTTTCCAACTTGACAAATTGTGGATCCTCCAAGTGCTTATGTGACAACAAATTTTTTTTAATTGCCATAATATATAGTATAGAGATATAGATAACCATGTTTTAAATTATCAAGTGTGTTAAAAGAGGTAAGATACAAGTCCTCTGATTAGTATTAACCCTCATTTCTATTATTATTCATTAGATCCTCTTGCCAAGAAATCATCTATAGACTTTTTATTTCTTGTACAACAAATCAGAGTACGTAACGAGATTTAACCCAACAGAGTTCCGTTGTTGATCGTAACCGGCACAAACAGAACCTCGCCGACGTCAATAAAATCACTCGAGTTCCCCAGCAACTTGCCATTCAGCCGCTGAATCCCCTTCACATCGGACGCCAACATCGTCGCCACGCCGAACAACGTATCCCCGTCCTGAACGGTGTACGTCACCACATCCTCGCCGGCCGAACACCCGCACAACAGGTTCATCGTCACGCTCTTCCCGGCGATGAACCTCCTCGCCTCGTCCCCCGTCGGCCAGGCCTGGCCGCTGTACACCTCCGCCGACACGTTGGCGAACGTGTCGCCGGTTTTCACGGCGTAGTGGGTGTCGTAGAAGTAGGCGACGGTCCCGTTGACGCCCTGGCAGGCGCAGGGCACCGTAACGAGCAGGTCCTGGCGGTCGAGGTGGGCGATGGGCTTTAGCTGGGACGGGGAGACGGAGTAGTCGGCGGCGACTTGCTGCGGCGTGGTGTTGGCGGCGGTGGTGATGTGGTAGAGGGTGGCCGAGCAGGTGGTGGTTCGGATGGAGGAGCAGCTGAAGGGGACCATGTTCGTGTTCGGCTGTGATTCGATGGCGGCGGCAAAGGCGGCGAGGATGGCGACGAGGATGATCGGGCGGCGGTGGAAACAGTGCAATGTAGCCATGATGTTTGAAGCAGGGATTACTTGATTGATTATTAATTAATTACACTTGGACGATGGAGACTAATTATAAATAGGGATGTGCTATTGATTTCCGGCGATGGAAATAATGCAACTTATTCTGGGCTATCGATGTTCACGTACAAGGCAGTTGGCCGATGAATGCCCTTTTCTTGTTAATTAACATATTCCGCCAAAAAAAAAACATCTGTTCAAGCTGGTGGTGAAGAAAACAAAACCAATCTACTGTCATCCAAGCAAGGTTGTCAACCCGCGGGTTGACCCACTTTGACCCTGACCCGGTGAGAAAAACGGGCCGCACGCACCCGCCGGGTCGACCGCTATAAGGTACCGGGTTGGAGGTCAAATTGTATCATTTTTTTCCTTGTTTTGCGAAATGCGCCTATTTTCCGATTATTCTTTTTCGCCTAACTCAATCTTTGGAATTCTAAGTGTGTGTTAATTTTCACTATATGTTGAATCTAAGTACGAAATGTTATTTTGGTGTAATATTATATGTTATAACTCATATGTTAGATGAGATTTGGTATAATTTATCAGGATAAGTACAATATAATGACGCTTTCCATATTTCCGGGCTAAACCGGGCTAAAATGGGTGACCCATTAACCCTTGACCCACTAGCTCAACCGGGTCCGGGTCAACCCGCGGGTTGACAACCTTGCATCCAAGCCACTTTGTAAATGTCTAGATAACAATTATTGTGAAATTGTACGGAAAGTTATATAGAAAAAATTACTAATAAGGTAGTAGTTCAATTGTTTCGTATCGTTAAAATCTTCTACCATGTGGAATTCGATATCCTATATTTTCGACCCCGACCGACTCATATGGTTCTAAGTACTAATTATGAAACATTGCTAGAGACATAAGAAGCAATTATTCATATAGTAAAGCAGCATAAGCACTAATCAATTACACCAAAAACCGGGGGCTGAGATGGTCAATGCATCATGCACAATAAGACGACACATGAAGGGGACAAGTGACATGCCTATTGACTGTTGTATGTATACATGAATAATGGTTTGACTCTACTGGGTCATGATTTTTGTAGGTTTCTTCTAAAACTTGAGGCAAAAGGTTTGGTTGATTGCCCTTCCAAAAAGAATGAGAAATTCTTTTTTGTCTATAGTTTACCAGTTGCTGATTGCAGAAATGGAGAAGTCTGAGAGATATAAGCCATGTCAAGAGAGGGATGGATGGGTGGATGGATGGATCAAAGAACGAGGTCGTATCCAATTTCGCCAATAACCTTCCCCACTTTGAACAACATATCTGCAAAAACCCATTCAACGGTCAGAAGAAGATAGCTACGAGACCGGAGACCTTCAACCGGCACTTAAAAGTAAGAAATCAATGTACAATGTACTAGAGGAACTAAGGTTTACCTTGGAATGAGGAGTCTTCCATGTATTTCTGCAACAAAAATGGACGACTGATAATTAGACTATATGCCTCTAACATTACCAGAAAGCATATATATTATATATATAGTAGGGCAGTGGGGGTAAACACACGAACTTTACCGCAATTTGTGATTTGAGATCACCATCGGCATCAGCTACATTTGTGTCTCCTGCAGCTGCAGATGCCAACCATCATAAACAGTTCAGAAATTGGGACAAAAACCCTAGTAACACCCTCGGTGGAAACAGAAAATGCGGCAGCATGTCAACCTTGTTTAGTCTCAGAGCAGCAGTTGCTCAGCAAAGATGTAAAGCTGGGAGGCATAAAGGTACCACTACTG
Source organism: Linum trigynum (assembly GCA_964030455.1). Classification (NCBI taxonomy): domain Eukaryota; kingdom Viridiplantae; phylum Streptophyta; class Magnoliopsida; order Malpighiales; family Linaceae; genus Linum; species Linum trigynum. Next base: position 13,521,158 of record OZ034814.1, read on the forward strand.
GTGTTGTTGTTACTGCTGGCGTCGTTACTGTTTTCGGACAATATTGGATTGTCTGCAGCATTAGTTATGTTCAAGGGAAGCTCAGGAGAATAAGTGTAGGTGGGCGACATGGCACTTGATTCCTCCATGCAATCCCTGTAAGCAGCAACAAGTCATTAAGAAAAAAACATCTCATAAGACATTGCACCAATCATTCCAAGTGAAGTTTGTGCTGAATTTACCTGGATAGTGGCATTGCAGTTGACAGACCTACAGAGTGTGTTGAAGATTCTGGCATGAAGTCACTAGTTGGAGGAGGCTCAGGAGCAGCAGATGGAGGATCCTCAAGAATGTCCTGCCAAAATCGAAATGTCCAAACGTCAGCAGGACATTCAATCAATCATCAATGACGATTGACAGTATTTCGAAGCTGCAAATCAAGCCGAAATTATAATGGTCTAACACCTTTAAACAACCGATGAATGTCTCAGATTCACTGGTAGTTAAGAACTGCAGAGCGAATTTCTGGATCTGCAGCGAAAATTAACAGGTGTTGATGCAGTTACTATCTCCATCGTATCTTATGAAAATGATCGCAGCAACTGTCCATTCAAGTGTCTGGTGACTTACCAACCCAGCAGAGTCTTTGAAACTAGCAAACACAGCTCTGGTACCCCTAGAGGGATATCCATTGACGCAGCACACCTGAGGCCAGGAGAAATACAGCTTCGAAACATAGTGCTCTTCCTGAAATCGATTCAGCAATTCTTTTAATCAGGAGAAAAGGGACCGATCCGTAGAGTAAGAGATTTAAGGAATCGGAAACAAGTTGAATACTAGAAGTCCATGAAATGGAGCTGAAATTGCGAGATAAGCTAGTCAAATCCTGGATTTTGCAAGAACAAAACTAGGCATGTGGTTGGCTATCAGATATAGAGACAATCATGATCAAGAAATCATCTAAACAGGAGAAGCAAACGATTTCAGCTCAACGTTTTCTGAGGAACCAAACAACACAGGGAAAGGTAAAATAGGCGATTGAATCATATAAACGACACAAGAATATGGATCGAAAACACGCAAATAGAAAACCGAAGCATCTAAATTCTTCTAGAACGGAATCAAGTGATTGAATATTTGAATCAGATGAAATTCAAATTTCAGTTCGTCATCGAAATTGTGAGGTAAGGAAGCCTAATCGTGAATTTTGCGCTGGGAAATTGTGGAAACAGTTGAGCTACTGAATTTGTATCTGTCTATCAAATTAGAAACAATCATGAACAAGAAACCATCACACAGGAGAAGAAGACGATTGCAGCTAAATGTTTTCTCAGGAACCAAACAGCACACGGGAAGGTGCTCTAAACCACACAATACTGATACGAAGCAACTGAAGTAGTCTAGAATGAGGTCAAGCGATAGAATCAGATGGAAATTCAAATTTCAGTTTACCAACGGAATCAAAACCATAAGAAATCCGAGACTCTCATCATCGCCGGTTGATGCAACAAACGAGGACTTCCAAAACGCAAAGAAGATCAAATTCAAACACAAATCGATCACAATACTCACAACTAATCTTCCTTGGAGATAGACGGAGAGAATGGCATCGGAGCAGGAATCATCGTAGACGAGTTGCAGAGTAGCAGTTGGAGAAGAAGAAGAGATCCAGGTGCCGTGATTGGCGGCATGCCTCTTCACTTGAACAAGACAAGGATGCAAGCTACCGAGAATAGTAGGGAAATGGAGGAAGCGAGCGAACGAGACTTGCCATCGCTCTCCGGGGACGGAAGAATCCGATCTCTCCGCCTCCTCGCTCTGGTGCAACACCACCGCCATGGATCCCGCCATTAGTTTCAAAATCTTTCTTCTTCTCCCCCAAAACTTGAAAAATACGAATCGATTTTGAAACGTTCACTTTGGATCGTTTTTATACTCCTGAAATGAGCCGGGCCTAAATTGGAAGGAATGTTGGGCCTCCACCCAGTCTTAGATATTGGATCCATAGGCCCATCTCACCGTCGCCTTATCCATCCAATGCCAATTTCACAACTATCAAGATTTGACTCTCTATTTTGCTGGTCCAACTCAGCGTTCCCCAATCGCCATAAAGATAAGGACGCGCCGTCTGGTGAGTGCATTTCACCGTCCAGTGACCGATTAGCTTTCCCCGGCGGAGAATTTCATATTGGCATTGTAAACGGGCAAAGAGCTTGAAGCAGTGAAGCAGAGCCTCGGATTCATCCTTGTTTGCTCCGTTCTGTAGAATCAGAGACCGCCATGGAAGTTCTGCTATGTCCGGAGCCTTCTCTCTCGATTCGGATCGCTGAACCTTGCCGCCTCAACCGTTTGAATATTCGAAGCTCTCTGCGATTTCCCGCTGAAATTGGAGGTCGTTGGATCGCCCGAGCTCGCCTGCCGGCTGTGAAAGCTGTTATAGACTCGGCGACGCTGGATCAATTAGGAATGACGGAATCCGAGATTAGGAATCCCGCGGTTTCTTCCACGTATCGGAGCTCGAAGTTGCCGAAGCCGAATCAGACTGTGCTGGAAGCGCAAGCTAGGGTTTGCACCGGACCTGAAATGACAAAGCCGCTTAGCGAGGAGCAAGCTTTCAAAGTTTTCGATACCATTTTAAGATCAGGTTAGTCCCACTTCTCTATCCGAATTTAACCGAGCTGCAAATTTTTTCTCCATTGTTGCTCAATTTCGGTGTTCTGTTGTATTATGGTTAGTGAGGGGTGAGCTCAAAGACGAAGACAGAGTTTCCAGAGCACAGCTCGGGGCTTTCTTTGCTGGAATGACGATACGTGCGAATGCCTTCCCTGAAGCTACTCAGTGGAGTGAAGGAGAAAAGCGTGCAATTGGCACGTTTTGGCCCCAGCTGGTCCGAGCTTTACCACCTGATGTGGTCTTCATTGCTGATCCTGAGGGCTCTATAATGGGGAGTTCGATAGGGCCGCAGTTTGTTGGCAATGATACGACTGAGATGAGATTGGTTGGTGCGCTTAGGGAGGTATTAGCTGGGGGCCATCTCGGGTACGAGGAGGTCCAAGGTGTGCTGAGAGATGTTCTTCCCTTAAATGTTGAAGAAGATGGCAAAGACAGTTCGAAAGAGTCGTTGGTTTCGGCATTCCTAATTGGTCAGCGGGTGAACAGGGAGACAGATCGTGAATTGAAAGCATATTGTCTTGCTTTTGATGATGAACTGGGTAAGCATTCTATTGTCTGACACTCATTTTAGAGTTATCATTCATGCAAGACTTTCCAATTAGCCATGTAGCCTTGGTTGCCTGATTCTACTATCAGTTGGGTATTAGGTCCTCCTCCAGTTGCTGATGTTAGATCATTGACCCATTATGGCGAACCTTATGATGGAAACACACGTTTCTTCCGGAGCACGTTGTTTGTTGCTGCTGTTAGATCCTGTTACGGTGAATCTTCATTGCTTCATGGTGTGGACTGGATGCCACCTAAGGTATGTAGCCTTTGCTTTTTTTTAATAAGTAGCCTTGCTTGATTCTAAAAGATTGTCATTAAGAAATCCTTGGTATAGTAAATTGTTGATTTGTTTCAGGAGGTAGCAAAAAAAAAAATTCCCCCCGCAAATTGCCTTCTTGGTGATTAGGGCACCATATGATTACAAATATCTGAACTTCACTTTTGAATAATCCTCGAATACTGCATTTAGACTTTACTTATCTAAGATGGAAATGGTGGCTTTACATTTTGCCATAGGGAGGCATAACTGAAGAACAAATGCTGAAGTTCATGGGTGCAAATACACACCTCACCCCGTTGCAGGCCAAAGATCTTCTTGAGGTAGGTGTAATGCTCAAATAGTAACAAGAACAATGATCATTCCTTTATTTCTGCACCCATATGTAATGCCTGTTGTGACAACATTTCAACTGCTGTTTTTGTTATTCCTGATTTGTCCGTTAGATCAGTCTGTTTTGTTTTTAGCACCCAGTTTTGTTGTACCACTTATATTCTAACTTCCATGGTTTTCATTCAGGATAAGGATCTTGGTTTTGCCTACTTAAGTCAGCGTGAGGCTCGCCCATCCCTGTACGGAATTTAACTGAGTATTTGTTTTGAACCTTTTCCTTTGTTTATGTTTGTTCTTCTCACTCCCATAGAGAAGGCCCTATACTGCAGGTTGCTGGGACAAAAACCCGCAGTGACCTTTTGTATTGCTCCCTCTTGCAGATATTCATTAATTCAGTTGAGGGAGCACATAAAAAAGCGTCCCCCGCTGGCAACCACAGAAAAGGTTCAACAATTAGTAAGGGTGAGCCATATTATATTCACTGTTTTTGTTGTGCTGACATATTCATATTCATTGTTCTTGGCAATATACCTTCTTAAGCAACTCTAGTTTTGTCATCTGTAGTCCATTTTGTATTCGTGCACCAGCTATAGATGTAATGCAGTGAACTCTTTTGCGTAATCCGTGCAGGCCAGTGGAAGAGAAGCAGTTGTTGCTGGATTCTATCATGAAGGCTATGAGGAGCCGCTTTTGATGCTTATGAGAAGAAGAGGTGTACATTCCGGTTTGGTGGTTAAGGTCAAAAGTCGTTGACTCTAATGTTTATTGACTTGTTCTTTCCTTATTATGGAAATGGTGTCTAGGCAGTGGGGAGTTTTGAAATGTATACCATGTAACGGATATGTAAACTCCTGTGCTAATATAGGGAGAGGAAGGCGCACTCTCTATGACAACAAGACTGAAGTCAGGAAATGCCTCAAAAGGACTTCCAGTCAACTACTGCTCAGGATTTCGCTCATCTACTACAGCATCTGCTCTTGAAGTCGACGGTTTGCCTCTTTTGTCTTGAATCTTGATCCATCTCCTGGAACTTTCCTTTCAAACGAGCCTCTTGCCATAGGTTTTGTTCATTTGCCACGTTATTCTCCCTGGCAGGTGTCTCACGTCAGAGCTTCAGCATTGTGGTCGACGCCAAGGATTATGGCTTTCAATCCACCGATACTCCAAGAACAGATAGATCAGTAATGAATTTCTCCTCCCTAGATGATTAATTATTTCGGTTCCCAAGCAACTCATGGAGTTCAAACTTATCTCAAGTGGTCGTGCATTTGCTTTCTTTGATTAGGTTTCCAAGAACATAGAGCTGGGTCTGGCAGCTCTTCATGGCCAAAAGGGACCTGCATATGATCGTATCGTACTAAATGCAGGAATGATCGATCACTTGCTGGGATGTGATGGTGCAGAAGATGTACATTCAGCCCTAGATAGGGCCAGAGAAGCCATCGATAGTGGTCGAGCGCTCAAAAGGTTCCTAAATTATATCAAGGCTAGTAATAAGATGAAATGAATGAGCTCTTTCATTAGCCTTTTGACCGGTGTAACATGTTACCTTCTTTCTCGTCCTAGATCAGAGTTTGAAAGGGAAAATCCACAGTTACATGTAATTTATAGAACATTTTCGTAGAATCACAAGAACATCGAAGTTTGGAGCAAATAGATGTTTATAAAGTTCTTCCAGCTTTTATTCATTGCACTCCTATTATTCATTAATCATTATACATGAGAAATATTTAAGGCAAACATTTATTTTTTTTTCTTGTACCTCTTATTGACATACACTCATACGCTGTTGAAGGAGAAAAAAGAACCAAAAACTTCATGGCAAACAAGAAACAAAAGCCTCATATATAGACGATGTTGGAAAAGCTTTTAAACATTAGGGTCAGATCTGAAGGGCTGCTGCTATCGAACTAGCCAGGCTAAGAACCTCAAACGGTTGTCTTTTCATCACTGCATTTACTGTCGATGGACATGAATCAGTGATCCAGAAATAGCTCAGTCCGGTAGCTGGATTACCTGTTACAATACAAGAACCGCCATTAAAAAGACAGATGCACCAGTAGTAATAGCATCAAAAAGAATCTTTATAAAACCATACCAACTGGGTGGCTGGTCTGCAGTCTAACCAGTAGAACCAGACCAGTATGATACCACAAGCAGTCAGGCACTAGATCATACCTGCACTGTCGAACTGAAAGCGTTCCCACGACTGATTAGGGAAAATACCGTGCGTAACATAAGCGCTTACTCTTGATGCTCCATGTTTGGCCAGCACTTTCTGGTTGGAGCACAATTTTTTATTTTTTTGTCAGTAAGTGCACCAGAACTTTCTTTGTTTACTTGATCCAGGTAAAGCATACAGGAACTTCCATTGAAACTCATCTAATAATGCTTGATCAAAAAGGTTGGCTGTGACTTTTACCTGACATTCAATCAAGGTGCCACCTGACTGAACCAGATCATCAACAATGACTACATGCCGTCCTTGAGGGTCTCCTTCCTTGATACGCACGATTCTCTGTTCACCTTCACGAACCTTGGCGCACACAATCTGAAAATCGCAGACAAAAGTTTTTAGGGTCAGCAAACAAACTACACGAACATAGAACAGAAGATTTAGAGTCCCTGGAAGTAGTATAGTACCGTGGGGAAATGCTGCAGTTGTTTATGAAACCTTTTCCACGCTCCATCATCAGGGAAAGCTATTGCTATCTGAAAAAAAGAAAAGGATTCATCAACTCATCCACCAAGTCGGTTTCTTCTGTCAATATTTAAGAGGAACATAGCCCATCTTCATAATCTTACATTATGAGAATCTGGAAGCTGTTGCAGCCTATTCATAAGCAAAGGTATCCCACTTTCGAAGCACGGCAGAATGTTATCCCCGAAGTAAAACCTCTCCTAAACATATATTCAAATCAGTACTAATTCAAAGAAAAGTCAAGAACTTTCATACAAGCCAAGCAAAACCCACGAGGCAAAAACTCGAAGCAGACAGACCTGCAAGGCATGGATATCGAAAGTCACCAAGCTAGTAGGCCCTCCTCTTGAAGTTGGTATATTGGACAAGATCCTAGCAAGAGTGAAAGCTGTGGCAACGTCTCCTTCATCCTCCATACGCTCGGATGTGCCAGTTGGGAAAAAGGGCAGGACGAGAGTGAAGGAAGAGATGAAAAGCTTGGGAAGTGCATAGATGATTGATAGCTGCTCAAATATCACCTTCGGCGAGCTAAATGATGCCAAGAAAGCAACATGCTGGCCCCGAATCCCTTGAGCGTTTGGTATAAACAAGTTTGGGAACCCATCATCAAATGTCCTATCAAACACCCACCATTTTTGTTTTTTTCCAATTCAGAACAAACAAACACAAGAGAATCTCCCAAATGCTTGTAGGAAATGTAGTAATCAACGACTTACCACTATTCTATTGCCACAGACAGGCACAAATTACCTAATTCGAATTTTTTCCCCGGAATTGAAGCTACCCACTAAAATTGATGGGAGGAACTGATAGAAGGACAGAGTACTCACTTCCAATTAATGGAACGAAGCTCGATAGCGTCCGACCGAGCAGCAATTCGCTCAGCCAGCGCCTTGGTCTCGTCACAGTAGAAGAGGCAGATCCGCTTGACGCCTTTGGACCCGGAATCCGAGGACGCAGTGGCAGCCATTGGAACGGAGGAAGGAGGTGAAGAGCTCTGGATTGAGTGTAACTGACCGGAGCCGGATAAAAACCCGACGGTCAAATTCTGTTGGTGGTAGTTTTGGTGGCTCTCAAAGCTCTTGATTTCGCAATAAACGCGGCTAGACCTGCAATTGCTAGTCAAGGACGGAATCGAATTGGTCCGATACGGCTTGACTTGGAGTTCGAGGAGAAGAGAAGAAGACAAATGTGAGCATTTGGAGGAGGGGCTGGGCAGAGGGAAACGGGTCGGATCGTGGACTGAGTAATGGAGCTGGGAGTTCGACGCCGCCGCCGCCATAGATAAGGAGAAAAAGGGTGGAGGTGGCTGATTTCTTTTTCTTCTGGGGCTGGCGAGGAACCGGGCTGGCGTTTTTTTCGCGTTGTTAGGCGTATTTCGAGCGGGAACGGCGGGTGGTTGTTGAGAACGGGGAGGAGTTGGGGCGGCGGAAGTACGGCGAGGCTGCCATCGCCTTGGGTCCACGACGGAACTCCAAGTTTCTGCATACTTGGGTTTAGAAGTGGAGTCGGGGTTAGGGAGGGAACGTGGATAGGACCGGCGGCTTTTTGGTTGGGTTGGGCTCGAAAAACCGTCTACTGGGCTTACGGCCTACTCTGTATGTAGTTATGTACCAATTACATTCCTTGAGAATTTATGGCCCATCTGTCAACGAAGCACAGAATGATCCCAGGTAGGCTAATATCAGGTGATTAAGGATATGACTAAGGGGTCGTTTGGAAGTTGCGAATGTTAAATCGTTGCATTGTAATGAATCACCATGATATAAATGTATGTATTGATACAATGGATGCATTTTAACAATACATTGTTTGGTTGTTGAGATTCTATTTTATGCATTGATTTACATAAAGTTACTTTTATGGGGAAATGTCATATTTACCCTCAACTTTTAGAATAAGACAAAAACTATTGGGGATATAAAGGGAAAGAAAAGGTTGACACAAATCTAAAACCAACAATCTCAACTTTTAGTTGAGATTGTATAATGCATCATTTTTTGTGATTGTTGGTGGGACCTACCTAAAACAATGCATGCATTATTTAATACTTTGGCACTTCCAAACATTGTATTGTGCATAATACATGTATTCAACAAACACAACTATAACAATCACAACTTCCAAACGACCCCTTATCAATTTCATTTATTCAACTTCATTAAAATTTAATATACACAATAAATAAAAATCAAATTAGAAAACTTGAAGTCTCATTTCAAATTTCCTGCATCCAGAGTGAAAGTAGGAAGGATAGATTCGTCTTCACAGTTATTTATTAACTTCTTATTTACAGGAAAAAATACATCAATAATGAGATTTGAACCGTGGTCTCTTCGAACAAAGATAAGAAACATAACGAGTTACAATAAACACATTTGTGTGACTTTTTCAATGAAAAACATACAAGAAGCTTAAATCTAAAAAATCTTAGGACTTTTCCACCATGGTTAGCAACTGAAATGTCATTGATTCAAATATTGCATACCGAATTGCACTCTTGAATGTGTAGAAGCGATGTAGAATTCTTAACATAAACTTAATTGTTATAACTACCATAAAGTAACAATATTTTTAAACACGGAACTTTTGAGCGAATATGGGGCACATGTGTCTTTAAGAGAGGGGTTAATATGGAAAGGTTAAGTGATGTTGGTTTGCCGAACACGGGTGGAAAAGACACTACTAACGTAAGCGAGCCCAAATAATGCCCCGATCCACTAAACGTTCAACCATCGTCGTCTCTCCAAACTTCCCATCAGACTCAACAGCCGGCTAACCTCCTCTGCCTCTATTCTTATGCTAGAGCAATTTAGATAGGTATGGAAAGATTGAGTGTTGTTGGTTTGCCCAACGGGGATGGAAAATGCGCTACTAATGTAAACGGGCCCAAATAGTATCCGCCCACTAAACGCTCAACCACCCAGGTTACTTTCGCTAAACCTAATATAATAGTGAAATGGGAAAGGTGTTTCCCCCTTAGAAAATCCTTGCATCCATAGAAAAATTAGGAAGGGTAGATTCGTCTTCACAATCATTTATTATTTTCTTATTTACAGGAAAAATACATTGGTGATGGGATTTGAATCGTGATCACTTTGAGAAAAGACAAGAAACATAATCAGTTACACTAAACAAATTTGTTTAAACTTTTTAAATTAAAAACATACAGGAAGTATAAATCTGAAAAATCATAGGAATTTTTCATCATAGTTAGCTAAGCCACTAACTCTCCCCTAAATATATTTTTGGTATTTGATACTTCTATTTTCATACTTTGATTATTTTAATTCAAATTTAATAATTAATTCTATTTCTATATATCTTATAAAAGGAGAATAATTTTAAAATCGCAAGCCTAATGTCATTGGTGCAAATATTGCACATCGAATTGCAGTATTGAATGTGTAGAAGCGATGCAGAAATCTTGACATAGACTTAAATAATATAACTACCATAAAGCAACAATATTTTTGAACATAAAAGTTTTGACTAAATATGAGGCACATGTGTCTTTAAAAGAGGGGTCAATATGAAAAGGTTGAGTGATGTTGGTTTGTCGAATGCGGACTGAAAAGGCGCAACTAATGTAAATGGGTCTAAATGGTGTCCCGACCTACTAAACGCTCAACCATCGCCGTCTCTCCAAACCTTCCCACCGGACTCGACAACCGCCTGACCTCCTCAACCTATATTGTTACGCAAAGCAATTTTCGGAGGGGTAAATATGGAAAGTTTGAGTGTTCTTGGAGAGCTGACTGGTGGATTGTTTAGCTTCTTTGACAGTAATGTGTGATCTCTTAACATCAGTTCATTTGGTTGATCTTCTAGGTTGACTTTTGAGTTGATTAAAGATAAATAGTGTTCCGGGCTCCCGACCTACAAAACACTCAACCATTGTCATCTCTCCAAACCTTCCCATCGGACTCGGCAACCGCCTAACCTCCTCCACCTATACTGTTACGCAAAGCAATTTTCGGAGGGGTAAATATCGAAAGGTTGAGTGTTCTTGCTTGGAGAGCTAACTGATAGGTTATTTAGTTTCTTTGAGAGTAATGTGTGATCTCTTAACATCAGTTCATTTGGCTGATCTTCTAGGTTGACTTTCAAGATGATTAAAGATAAATAGCTATACCTTTTGTTGTTTTTGTTATGATACTCCTGTTCAGTATCATCATTTTTCCGATTTGAAATAATTTTGTGGTTAGTTTTCAGTAAACAAAGACTATTCTAGTTAGTGTTAACATAGGGAATAACTTCAATCATACCATTTTTACACAAAATTTATATGTAAGAGTTGAGATCATTTTCAAATTAAACTATTCAAGCTATAATGTTGATCTTCAACATATAAAACATGGTTTCTTTTGAGTGAAATAACCTCATGATTGCAGATAAATTTTTACAATATGATGTTTTTGTGACAGTGTCACTTGCTTCCAGATTTAAAAGTGGGGTTCTAATTACTACAATATAAAAAATACGAGTGATAGCCATAATTGGAGCAGATACAAGATGGTTTGATATCCTTCTCTCTGCAAGGAATAAATACATGGTGAGAATATGTTGTCATGGGAAGGACAAACCGAACTCTTTGTGTTTTTAGTATAGCATGTTGATATATACGCATGTCTAGACCCGATCGATTGGATATCTCCACCTGGAATTTATTGACGGGATTTTTGCTCATCAAAGTCGGGTGCCAAGTAAGCTCTCTCCTTAATCATTATATTTTTCTTAATTTGCACATGCACACCCTCATAGGAAACATGTACGGAATTGTAAATTGGGTGCTTCATTAGTGTTGTTTCCATAAGATTGTATTATATGAGGTGGTTGTTCTAGAATTGTGAATCGTGATTTTATCTCCTCTAAAAAATTGTCAAGTGAAGCTATAAAAGAGGCCAACCTGAGCTTTCTATTTAATTTAGATGGTAAGAGAGCAATGACCCACATCAAATTGATTGAGGGTTGACAATGCCTGGGAAATGGTTTAGCCTTCTTCATCACATCACAAGATCCTGATAGTATCTCAACCAAATCAATTTTTGTTTTCATGCATGATGTTGATACAAGTTGTTTACGTAGAAGAGAACCCCAACAAGTTAGCTCTTGGAGTTGTGATGCGAAAATGGGTAAGACAGAAATGGTTTATACAAAAGGTCATACAATGATCATATTAAATACGCTGGTAGAGACCGTCATCAATCTCATTTTATTGCCGAAGCCACCGAGGAGAAGAGAGGAATCACCATTGGTACTCTAAATTTTACAAGGCTATTATAATGGTCATTTCTTTCATTTCATGTAAATCTGTATTATGACTGAAGTGATATTACCCCAACCCATAAATTGCAGCAAGGAATGGTTGTTTGAATTAATGTGCAATGATGCAAAATAACATGTAGCTTCCACGAAAAAGGAGTAAGAGTGGACCAATCAGTGTGTTTGCTGTCGAGGAGGATAAGAATCGTAATAATGGGGAGAGTTCATGACGATTGGCTTATACAGATTGAAGAGAAAGAAAGTACAGAGCTGTTATTTGGTAGGATTTCACGGTGGTATGTATATTAACAGAAGTTATTATCTGTTGGTGTTTCCAGACATATATTACTTGCCTGTTTCTTTTGTTTGTATATGAGATTTCTAAAGCAGATTGCATGCTTTGTATTTCTTTTTTTTTTTCATTTTAATTAACAAAACTATTTATCAGAAAAAACTTACCGATGCATTCCATCGAGTTGATTTGGACATTGCTGGTTTTTGTTTTCTCAACCAGAGATTCATCGCCTTTTGTATCACTGTGCTTTTTGGTCTAAGGGCAATCTATATTGGATTTTTCTTATGAAATCTCTTGGTGACTTCCATTTTTACCATCGACAATTGGAGTCAGGTAAGCATTCCTTTGGTATTTTCATGTTTACTCTAGGGGCATCATGGTGCATGGCAATACTGGCTATATTTAAGGCTAATGGCTTGGTTTGGATTGTCCATTATAGTGTTTATGTTTTACTGTTTCTTTTGTAATGCAATGGGATAATGACTTTCCATCATATTATTGTGGTATTGTTGACCTACCTTCGGCCATCGCCGCATACATGTTAACGAGTAATATCAGTTACAATCAAAGAGTCAATTTCCGAGACTACGCCCGGCCAAGGGTCGGGCAATGAGGTAGTGGTTTTAATTTGGGGATTGCTAAATGTCGCCTTAGTTTTATTATAATCTCCCTAATTTAAATAGTAAAATTATCTATTTATCCTTCTCTTTTCCATTATTACGATATATTTTATTCTAAACAAACTCATATATCCAAAAACAATTGAACCCATGCCTCTTCGCCATTGCTACCATTTACCTGCCGCCGCCCTCAATCATGAATCATTGATTCACACTGATGGGCTCCGACCATTGTTGATTCTCACCGTCGACCTCCTTCATCAATGTCATCGTTATGGTAATCGCTGCAGGGAGAAGGAACACACCCACCTGTGACAGACGACCGCAGGGATTTGATTCCGGTGATGAGGAGAAGGGATATACACGACTGGGAGTTGATTCTGGCTATGGAGAGTAGAGAAAGACGCGGCCCGAGAGTTTTTCTTACAACAGATTGATTCAAACGATATACACACAGGGAATGATTGATTCCAATGAGAGGATTTGATTCGATGAAAATTGCAGTGGGGAGAAGATAGGAGACGACGACGGCGGAAGGGCGTTTGGAGTGCACAGGTCGGCTTGGTGGAAGTGCAGCTATAATTTTGGAGACAACATTTGTTGTTTTAATTTAATTTTTTAATGAAGGATAATTTAGTAATTTATTGTTTTGAGATAGGGGCGATGATAAAAATCTAGGGCGATGTTTAGCCATTCAGTTTAATTTCTCCAATTTAATAAAGGATAAGATGGTAATTACACATTTTATTTATTTAACAATTAAAATAAAAAAATTGCAGCAACCAGTGTGGGTATCTCCCGCCCCTCACCGTGATTATTTTTGTCGGTGGCCTTCCAGCGGCCCCTCGCCGGGATTATTTTTTGTCGTGGCCTTCTGGCGGCCATTTCCCCATTCTTCCTTCCTTGAGGATTTTCCCAGCAAGTATGAGAGAGAGAGAGAGAGAGAGAGAGACGATGATATTCTGCTACCGGCAAGAATTTTTCGACGATGGGGGATTTTCCAGTGATAACGTTAGGTTTGTGATGTTTGTCGTTCTATTTTGTAATTTTTGTAAGTCTAGTTTGTAATGTTTTTATCAATTCAGTTTGTATCATTTATCATTCTAATTTGTTATTTCGTCTACTGTGTTTGTAATCTTCATATCAACAATTTGTATATATTGTAATTTGTAATGTTTGTTTGTTTAGTTTGTATACTTTGTATTCATTGTTTTGTAATACAAGTTTACTATTTTGTATAGTAAGTAGTGACATTTTGTATTGTTCTCGGTTTGTATGTAATGTTTGTAAGCTTTGTTATCTTTGTAATGTTTGTAGGTTACTTTTATAATGTTTGTAAGCTTTGTTATTTTTGTCCACCATGTTTGTCATTTTTGTTCACCAAGTTTGTAATTTTTTTTACGTATAAAAAACAACCTGGTTGACTTTTGGACGTGACTCCTCTATATAGAGATGGAGCCTCCGAAGTCAATCCGGGTGTTTTTCCATTTTGTATGGTTTATTAGTCTAGTTTGTCATTTTTGTCACCCATGTTTGTATGTCTAAAAAACAATCGGGTTGACTTTGTGACAAAACCCTCTATATAGCGATGGAGCCTCCAAAGTCAACCCGATTGTTTTTCCATTTTTGTATGGTTTTTATTGTTTATCATTTTAGTTTGTATTGTTTGTAAATCTGTTGTATGTTTTATCATTCTAGTTTGTATTGTTTGTATAGTTTGTACTGTTTGTAAGTCCGGTTTATATACTTCGTAATTTTTCATAATACCCAAACTACCCTTGTCATTAATTAAAAAGCTCTTCTCACTTTTTAACCGTCAGATTGGTATGTCCAGATCTAAGGGCTGAGAAGAGCTTAGCCAAGTGACTAAGCACCCCCCAATCACCAGATCTTCACTCGGCCGTAGTAGTGGTAGTAAATGACTGGTTGGTTATCATTTTTTATTGATAACCGAACTAATAAGTTATTAATTGATAATCGAAAAAAATTAGTGGTTGATTTAGATTATATGTGTTTAGCTTAGTAGTTATATGATAATCGCTTATTAGTATAATCATATAGTTTTTTGCTTTGACTAAGGAGAAAAGTTTCAAGAATCAAAACCAATAAAAGTCTGAAATTCCAAACTTCTCAATTTTACACCTACTGCAAATGACCCGGAACGTGTTAGGGTGATCACTCAAAATTGAGTAATCACGGTGGCTAGTAAAATCTACACCCTTCATTATCTCTATTTCACTCTAATTTAATTTGACGATGAAGATTATATTAAAGGTAATTTTGAGAATAAAAAAATACCACACCTGATTTTTATCCTTAATATATATATATATATAAAATAAATACCTAAACCCTACTCCAGCCTCATTCTTTATCGTCGTCAACACCTCTCCTGCTGGTGGTTCCCTTCCTCCGCTGGCGGCCATCTTCGGCCAACCTCCCACTGCCGGTGGCCACCCTCCACTCCGGCTACCCTCGTGCCACCGCTGCGGGCACCCTGTCGCTGCCCTTTCTCTCTCTATCCGGCTCTGGGAGACGGTTGTGGCTGGAAAAGGTGGGAGGAATAAAAATCATAGATCTGAATTTTTTCGCATTGGTATTGATTTTTTTCCTAGTGGTAATGTTTTTTTTTTGCATTGGTATTATTTTTACCGCATTGGTAGTGATTTTTCGTAGTGGTAGTATTTTTTTTGCATTGATATTGTTTTTTCAGCATTGCTATTGATTATCATGTAAGTGTATTGCTTTTTTTGAAATGGTAGTGTCCTTTTTCTGTAGTGGTAGTGTTTTTCACATTGGTAATTTTTTTTTTTTGCATTGGTATTGATTACATGTAATGGTATTGATTTGCATGTATTTAGATGGAATAAATCTGCAATGATATTGGTCTTTTGTGAAATGGTAGTGTTTTTATCTCTCGAATGGTATTGGTGTTTTGTGCATTGGTAGTGCTTTATCAATAGATTGGTATTGTTTTATTGTTGCAGCGATATTAGTTC
This sequence comes from Linum trigynum, assembly GCA_964030455.1. NCBI lineage: Eukaryota > Viridiplantae > Streptophyta > Magnoliopsida > Malpighiales > Linaceae > Linum > Linum trigynum. The sequence goes on from OZ034814.1 coordinate 13,536,849, forward strand.
GGCTGAACGAAAACAAGGAAAAAATTGAGAAAAAGAAAGAAGAGAGATATGGTTGGAGATTGTAGAAGTGAGAGAAAGAGAGAGAAAATCGTAATTAAAATATTTTTTAAACTTACTAAAATTTAATTTGTTAAAAAAGATAATTAATAATTTTTTGTCATACCCAATTGTCCCTTAGTAACCACGGTGATTACTATTTTACAGTAATCACTGTAACCTGTCACCCCTCTTTGACTCTCCTTTGCAAGCGACAAAGTGAACCTCGCACCCTAGTAATCTTTTTTATTTGATATTTTGAATGATGATGATCTTGGGTGTTTTTGTTTGATGTCTTGCTAGTTGGTAGTCGCTGATTGGATGAAGACTTTTAACTATTTGTAATATTATATGTTGGAATTTGAATTTTCTACTGATGTTATTTCTTATTAGGGCTAATACCACTGGAATTACCAGCCTTTAGCGAAAGTGCCACTTATATTACATAGTTTTCGACATGTCATTTGTATACCAAATCGTCTCTTCCGTTAAATTTGCTATTAGAAATTAACAGAAAACACAGTCAGCACATAAAAGGGGCAGTTGAGATGGAAAATTTATTAAAAATATTATTTAATAAAAAAGAATCTGGATGATTCCTCTTCCCGGCGCCAACCGTCGCCTCCTCTGCTCCATCTCTCCTCGCCGCTCTGCTCCGTTCCTATGCTTCTGCTTGTGACTACAACAGCTTTCTCTTCGATTAAGGCATTCCATATACTCCATCCTCCCCTCCACTAGGAGTCGTCTCTAGATCTAGCTATGGATCTAGAAGAAACATAAATTTCATCTCCCGAATAAAATTACAAATCAATTTCGTCTCTAGATCTAGCTATCCATCCGCGTCATTTTGACAGAAGGACACCTTTGTGAGGGTTCAAAGCTTCAATTACTTTCACCAGAATCGGAGCTCAATCGCCGGTTCTCCTCTCTTGATTTCTCCCTCCTTCTCCATCAGCAACGAGTTCCACGGGCGATCTCGGGCGAGATGGTGGCGGCGACCGTCATCATCGCCGTCGTCGTCAAGACTAATAATCTTTCCCCCTTCTCTCCTCGCTCAGCCTGCCTCCGCGCTATGCCCTCCTCCTCAATCTGGTCAAAGTCGCCGCCGTCAATGGAATAAGAATGGTCAAGCTCTTCCTTCTGCTTGAGATAGAGGCAGCGACCAGAAGCTTCCCATCTCTTCCTAGGGACGGCTTCTTGGTAAGGGAATCAAGACCTAGAATCTTTCATCATCTAAGGGGTTTGGTTAATTAGGATTGGGTTTGTATGGAAATCAATCCCTATGAGAAAAGAAAACACGGAGGATGGTGATGAAATGGGGTTCGCCGTCTGCCAGGTGAGGGAGGTAATATAAAAATATTATTTGTTTATTTATTAAACAATTAACTTAAATCATAAACATTAATTTTCTACCTGGCATCTAGGTGTCGCATACGTGGATGACACATAAGCGCCACTTCATCAATGGTCAAACAGAGTTTGACCACTGTTAGGTCAACCGTTAACTCTAACGTTCAATAGAAATTCACGTAACACAAATGACCTGAACCCCCTATAGGTTGGAATGTTAATGTAATTATTGAAACTATGTAATATAAGTGGCACTTTCGCTAAAGATTCGTATTACCGGTGGTATTAGCCCTTTTTCTTCTTCTTATTATTATTAGTTATATGAGGAACGAAACGTAGTCGGGTACAATGACACGGCCTTTCTAGCCACCACATGAGCTACCCTATTGCTACTTCGACCTATAAATCACAGACTCAACCCCATGTTCAAACCAAGAAGCTGCACAACCTCTTCCAGAATAGTCCCGACTTGGTTATCTCTGGTATCACCCCGCAATATTTTATCAATCACCACTTGGGCGTCGCCCTCGAGTCTCATTTTCATAAAGCCTTAGCCTAAGGACCAAGAACTAGCCTCACAGAGGGTAAGTAACTCCACCACCATCGGGTCATCAATGCCAATGAATTGAATCCCCTTACATAAAGGATCTCCCTAGTGGGAGTCGTGATAACCATCCCACCTGCTGAGTGAGATCCTCTTCTAGTAGCCCCATCCTACATACAAATAGTCACCGTTGACTCGACAGGGGCCAAAGAAGGGGTAGAGAAAGTGGAGGTCTGGGGGACATAGTTCACCGGCAGAAAAACCCATTCCTGAAGCTGCTGATTATACTCACGCATTAGGACTGGTATCCGGAACTGTTTTCCTTCAAAGACGAGCCAATTACGAGACCGCCAAATACGCCAGAGGACAACAATCACTGCCATAACCAAAGGTGGTTTACGTACCAATGATAACAACTTTTTCAGATAAAGTGAGAAAGTATGCCTCGGCAAACCTTCCCCAAGGTACTCAAGGCCAGTCACATCCCAGAGGGCACACGCAAATGGACAATCTAGAAACAGATGTTCCAATGTCTCCGAATCAGCCCAACACACCGGACATCTAGGGAACACTTCGACCTTCTTCTCAATCACAGCTTTAGTTGTGGGTAAAATTCTGTTAAAAATTTGCCAGGCGAACATTTTCAGTTTGGGAGGAATATTCGCATCTCACAACTGGATCCAGCTCGTCCGATACATCCAGCTAGCAGTGGATCTCCAACGCTCTTTCTGCTGGTCAAGGAGAACCGCAAAGTGGTATGTTGACTTAACAGTGAACTCACCATTTGTAGTAGCATGTCATATCAAAACAGTGAACTCACCATTTGTAGTAGCATGCCAGATCAATTAATCCTCAATATTTTGTCTGGGTAAGGGGATAGTCTTAATAGCCTGACAGGTGGATGGGTCAAACCATTGGTTGAATTTAAAGTCACACCAGCGGCCCTCCCTTGGACAGATAACCTCTGCCACCGACAAGTCCCCTTCCACAGGTAGCACACAGGGATTATATACCGGGATACAAGGTTGGTTTTGAGGGATCCATTTGGAATTGAGGATAGAGGCCGTCTGACCATTCCTGATTTGCCAACGTAACCCCGTTTCTAACAGTTGATGCCCAAAGAGGATGCTCTGCCATCCCCACGAAGGACGAGAATGAGACGTAGTCGTTAGGAAGGATCCATTGGGAAAGTACTTCCCCTTATAGTCCTGGGGTTCGTTCAAAATTCGCCATCCGACCTTGGCCAAGTGGGCCTGATTAAAATGCTCGAATCAATGAAAACCCATTCCCCCCATCATGTTTGCTTTGACACATATTACGCCATGACATCCAGCGAATACGGGACTGCCCCTCCTCTACACCCCACCAGAAACGGGAGACATGTTTGTCCATGAGACGACAAAGGGACAGAGGTAGTTTGAAACATGACATAACATGAAGAGGCAAGGCTTACGCAATAGACTTAATCAAGGTTTCTTTCGCAACCCAGGATAAAGTCCGTCGTTTCCATCCCTGAAGCTTCTCTAGCAATTTCTTCTCTAAATAGCAAAAAGTTGCCATTTTCGATCGGGCAATCAGCGTAGGGAGCCCCAAGTATTTTTCTTGGACCCCAACGGCCCCAACAGCCAATATTGCAGCCAAGAAATCCTGATCTGGCAGAGCAATGTTCTTGCTAAAGCAGACCGTCGATTTATTTAGATTTACCCTCTGTCCACTCAGCTCTCCATACTCGTTCAACACTTCAATTAAATTCTCACATTCCTGGAGGGATCCTCTGAGGAATAGGTAAGAATCATCGCAAAGAATAGATGGGATATACGGAGGGCCCTAGGGGCCACCTTAACTCCTTCCAGTTTTCCTTTCGAAATGGCTTTCCGAAGGAGAGTCGCAAACCCCTCTATGCAAATCACAAAGAGAAGAGGGGGAAGAGGATCCCCTTGCTGGAGTCCCCTAGAGGGAGAGAAGAAACCAGAAGGGGTACCATTCATGAGGTCATAGAATGTTGTAGAATGCAAACATTCATATATCCTTCCTCTTTAGATTAGAGTTAAAACACATCTTCTCTAACACCGCAAGCAGAAAGGACCATTCGACTCTATCATAGGCCTTTTCCATGTCAACCTTTAGAGCCATATATCATTTCTTACCGCGTGTTTATATTTTTAGGTAATGCATTAACTCATGCCCTAAGAGGATATTTCAACAATTTGTCTCGCACGTATAAAAGCATTCTGGCCTTCGGAGATGAATTGGGGCAATAGAAAAGCAAGATGCTCTGCCATGATTTTAGTGATCACTTTATACACAAACTGATAGGGCAAAGCTGGCGCATGATTTCAACCCAATCCATCTTTGGGATCAACGTTAGCCAGGTGTGATTAAAGCTTCGTAGCATCTTGCTGGTAGCAAAGAACGAGTTGACTGCTTCAACGACCGAGTCTCCTACAATACCCCAGAAAGTTTTGAAGAACTTCCCCGTGAAGCCATCAGAGCCAGGAGTCTGTTTTGATCCCATCGAGAATACCGCTTGACGGATTTCACTAGGGAGGACCTCAGCAATAAGATTAGCGTTCGTATCCGGAGTAACAGTGGAAGAAATGGGGAGATTCTCCACCCGCCCAACCATATTCTGTATTTGATTCTCCGAGGTAAACAGATGCTGATAGAAATTAACAACGATATTCGCTCTCTCGTGTTCCTCCATAATCCAATCCCCAGTATCACTGCGAAGCCCTGAAACAAAATTATGCTTCCTACGGGCCCTCGTGACCGTGTGGAAATAAGAAGTGTTTTTATCTCCCTTCTTTAACCATCATACACGAGATTTCTGTTGCCAATAGATTTCCTATGCTGCCCATTGTCGACTTAACTCGGCTTTGAGGAGCATCACCTCATCCCAATTAATCAGATGAATGAGTTTGATCCGATCAATTTCAGCTTGTAAGGTATGGATATTACGCAAGGAATTGGTTGTGCCTACTCTACTCCAGTCATAGAGAAGGTGTCGGAGTCCCTTAAGCCTCTCCCAGAGTTGAAACATTGGGGTACTTTGGATTATCTCCTACCAAACGTATGTCACCATAGCCTTAACTTCCGGATTCTCCGCCCAGCGTGCATCAAAGCAAAATAGAGATCAATCGTCTGCATTTAGAACTATCGAGAACAACCACGTTATTCTCCACCAGGACAAGCTCGTGCTTCCTTTTCCTATTCCTTCTTATGGAACAACACTCTTCCATGGAACACACAATTTTTATGATGATTATCGCGCATAAGGCGATGGGATGACGGTAACGAGAACTCCACGAATCTATTCTCCAAACCTTCGCCTTGGTGTAGGGGATGTAGCGCTCTGCTAATCCGCCAGCCTTGAGTCTTCCTTTGATTCAATAAACATCAAGATATAATCGTCATCAACATTGTGATGAGCATGCTCCCGATCGAACGCCATAAGCGTAAGAGAGAGAGGAGAGCACCCCTCATGATTTTATTTTTTTCCTTCTCTCCATTTTTTTAGTAGGCGTTTCAATTTATATTATTTTATGTTAACAATGTAGAAGTGTAGTTAAATTGTTTTGAATTATTTGTATGATTATATTGTAGTGTTAAAAAGGGCATCATACAAAATTTAAAATTAACAAAATAAAATATCACAGAGGAGGTCGTTATTGGTTAGTGGTTAACATCCAAATTAATCACTTAGTAAATCGATAATAGCTGCTTAACAGATAACTCTTATCGATTTAATTTTTTTTATGCATTTGTGTTTAGTGGTTAGCCAAATTTGAACTGATTAGACCGCTGCCTTTATGATAAGCTTCCAACAATCTGCTATAATTGAAGGGACTTTTACTTATTTAATAAGGTTAATATATTATCTGAACTTTATACTAATGGACAATTTTGGGCCGAATTTTCTAAAATTCTCTATCCTATCCAAAATTCACACTTATTTTGACTACTTTATCTCAGCCCGTGGGTTGACCGTCAACTTGACGATGAGCATTATTGACCGTTAATGAGTCACCAAAAGTGAATTCATCATAGTCATCGGTCTATGTGATTCTCAAACTTGTATTGATTTTAGTGATTCCAACTCTAAGTACTATAAGAGTTTTTTTAAGCTTTGGACTACATTAATAACAAGTTTCATAATCAAATGGGTGGTCAGTTTATTAATAATATCTAATGGTGTATATTGAAAAAAGATTTATTGAGCATTATAAAGACGAAGTGTATTAACAATTTTTTCCCATAATATGAAAACACGTCATGGAATTTTGTTGTAACGTACTAGTCGTATATTTCTAATTTCATTCATATTTTAATTTAATTTTAGAAAAGGACACCCCCTAAGTAAAATTTATGGATCTGCCACTGGTTAGATGTATATAGACTATAGTGATGGTATTGGGGTGGACGTACGATACCTCAATACCCGACCCACACAAAGAGCGGGACACGTTGGGTAATATTTGCATGGGTAAGGATTGGAGAAGGTCAACTCATTCATATATATTATTTGAAGAAGTCTTGTATTTATATAAAATATTATTGAATGAAAATATAAGTTAAGTCAAAGTAGGAGGAGAAATAAAAACATGTATTAGGACAAAATGAGGTAAAAAAATCAAGAATAGATTGGGACGGGACGAGGCAAGATGGAAATAGTACGTATACCCAATCTCCGCCTCGTAACACTGCAAATCAAATATTGTTCGCCCCAATACTAATCAGGTCGAGTAATTCCCAGCAAGGCAAGTTGAAATTGTCATCAGGACATGGAGGAATGAAATTTCAATAAAAACAACTTGCAGGTAGAAGATACTAAATAAATAAAATATTATCTTAATCTCCCGATCGTTGAGCAATCTACACAATAAATAAAAGCCAAATGAGAAAATTTGAAGTCCCATTTCAAATTTCCTGCATCTAGAGTGAAAGTAGGAAGGACATTTTGGACTTCACAATTACTTTTTTTTTATTCATTAAAAAGACACTTATTAGGATTCGAACCATGACCACTTTAAAGAAAAGCAAAGATCATAACCAATCACACTAAGTACATTTGTTGTATCTTTTTAACTTTTTAACTTAAAAACATATAATCACAAAGAGGAAAAAACTCTTCCCCTAATTCAAATTCCCTGCTCCAGGAGCGTTTGTTGGAAGGTTAGAACAGGGAGTGTCAATTTTTTTCTTTTTCCTCTATGGGACGAGCCAACTTACCGCACACATGCAGATTTAAACGGGTACAGGAGTGTCAATTTTTTTTCTTTAAGTCCTTTTATTTCTCTGTGGTGGTAAAATATATATGAAAAGGCAAAAACAATACTCCTTTTTATCGCTAAAATGAAAAAAAATTTAACAATAAACTAATGCATGGATTCTAATGGGCTAACCTCTAATCATAAAATAAAAGAGTTGAATGGGTCTGACCTACACGGGATTTGCCCATCAAGTAAAACAAATGAACATCATGGATTTGTCATTCTAAAACAAGCTATTTTCTCTAGCATAATATATATTATGCTATTAATTTATATATTAGTGGCTAAAATATATTGTATTTTAAGTTATTCAATGGTTCAACCTCGACCAACCCAATTAGTACAATTTTTATAATTCCAAATATATATTATGTAATTATTTGATATCATAATGATTAATTATAGTGTATATTATAGGGAATCGTTTGGTATTTGTTAGTAAAAAACTAAACACAAAGATCCATTTGGTTATTTTTAACATTAAAACGATCCTAAACATTTTCAGTTTCCTTTCGAAATTCTATAGTTTTATTCCCGAATCAGTGATGTGCAAATGGCGAATTGCAGTCATCTCTTTCTTTCATTATTTTTTATTTTCAAATAGAAAGTTTAAACGTAAAGAATAATTAGAGTTTGGCATGGGTCGGTCAAACATGTTGAATTTCAAGTTTTGGCTCGTTTTGATCAAGTCTAATTTATAATCGCATGGTTCCCTGATACCCGATAAAAATCTCAATCCAAACCAGTTTGGCAGGTGAGTCGGTGTTTACCACTATTTTCTAGGGATACAGGAATGATGGTTCCTATCTCAAATCGTGTTGTTCATTCTTGATTTCTTTAGATTTTATCATGGTTTGGCAAAAAAACCAGAAAGCACAATGATGACAAGATGAAAGTTTTATAAAGCAGATTAATCGGCTAACGGGCTGAGTAAAAGCTAGCAACGATTGTGAGATGCTCATTTCCCGAAAACCGGTGGGATAGGCGATTTTTTATTCGATTTTCTGGAATTCGGTTTTTATAAAACTTACTCCACCTAATCATATTACCAGAAACAATATTGTTTCACAAGGTAATAGGTACTTGATTTTGGTTCATAAGGCTGATTTTTTATTCGTTGCATCATTCATGTCTCTTTCCTACTAAAATTCACTATTTTTATCATGTATTTCCCAAAAATAAACTATACAACAATAAGCTATACACCCCATTACATTATCAAATTTCATACCTCACCTTTCTCCGGCCAAATGGCCGTGGCCACGCTAGTTGAATATTAAACTGAGTTCGGGAATAGTAGACTATATTTCCACTTACATCAGTTTAGTAAAGCCTTAATGAGTAATTTCCATTACTACCTGGTATTAGAAATTTTAATTTGTTCTCTCCATATGAACATGTACCCTTTAGTAAACCCTAAATAATTACGTAGTTCTATGACTACATGGTACCAAAAGAATTTTGATCGAATGTTATACAATGAACTATTCAGATAAGATCTCAATAATACAAATTCTCAAATATTTATGTAAGCACCCTTTAAAAAAAAAATAGATTAGCGCCATGTCTAGGGTAAGGTGGTAGGGTAGGAGAGGGAAATAAAAAGATTATCTCCGGACAAGGATAAACTCTTCCATGCTCTCATCATCTCGTATTATGACATGGTGCTTCTCCCCAATCATAAAATGACAAATGCCCTTTCATTCGGATATATAAATCTTTTGATCAACCTAATAAAAAAGGGAAATAAACCACATCACTTACTCCACTCTCTCTTGTCTTCGATCTGTCCTCATCCATTACACAATTTTGTAGTATTTTGAATGGAAAATGTTGGATTATTTTACAATCGGATATTTCATGCAGCAATTTCAACTTGTTTGTGGTAATTAGATTCTAATTATATTGTTTGGATTGGCCATTCACATGTTGTGTATTTTATCACTAAAGTGGAAAATGATTCCACGATATGAGTTATTGTAATTAACTAAGGCGTGTGGTGGCATTTCAAATAATTCAAAATGAGTTACTTCAATTATTTCACGGACAGAATACCACAACTCACTTTATTTTTGCCAAACAAGTTATATTGACTCGAGTTATTTGTACCAATATACTTCACAGTAATGTTACATCCAAACCACCTATACGTTTGCCAAATAGGAAAGTAAAAATTTGAGGAAGGTGAAAATGGCAAGGGCCTAAATTTTAGAGAGTGTAAGTGAATGAGAAATTCATTTTTTTTAAAGAAAAGGTAATGGATGCGAATAGGATGAAAAGTAATTGAAAACTTTAATTATTAAATAAAATATATAATTTAAATAATATTCAAAATATTAATAGAGATGCTCGTACCACATAATTCTTGAGATAATAATACTCAAATAGTAATTAATATAAAAATTATAAAGAATATTGTTAGGCCTATAACCTTCGTCGTTGGTCAAACAATGTCGAGGATAATGAGTAGACTCGAAACACAATCCTTAGCCAAAATAGGTCTATAGCTCACAAAATAATTATTGAACATAATAATAGTATTTTTCATATTATTTTTGTATCTCACCCCTCCATCCACTCTTTTTCTATCTTTTTGCACTCCAAATTGAGGGAGACTACAAATATAACCAATTACATTAAATAGGGTTTCGGGCCTCTATTCAACATTCCAGTTGGGTCCTGTCTACTCATCCGCACCCTCCTATGTGTATCCCTCATGTCATTACGGAGGGCAACGACTCGAAGGTAGCCGAGCTTATAAATCCTAAGGGGGGAGGATGGTGTCGACAATCGTTTCAACAGACGTTTCCACCTGATGTAGTACGTGACATCTTGGTGATTCCCTTGCTCCGTATGGGTATAGAGGATAGATTGGTATGGCATGATACATGTGATGGAATGTTCACTGTCAAATATGCTTATTACCTAGCGGTTTTGGTGGATAGACAAGTTGGGGTGTGGCGTCCCATGATGAGTTGGATGAGAATGTGGTAACTCAAGATTCCACCTAAGCTAAAACTGTTCCTATGACAATTCTTTCACTGTATCCTACCTACTACTGAAGCTTTGATTGAGAAACGAGGCCAGATTTTCTCTCGATGTCTGGTGTGTTGGGCGGAATCTGAAACAATGGAACACCTCTTTTAGAAGTGTCCAATCGCTATAACCCTCTAGACTCATTCGGGTTTGGAGCATCTGGGGCACGGTTTGTCGCAACAAACCTTTCCTTTTTTCCTTAAGAAGTGTTTGCTTAGTATGACTCAGCCGACTCAGATTATGGCTCTGGTGGCGCTCTTGTGGCGTATTTGGAAATCTAGAAACTAGGCTACCTTTGAGGGCAAGCAGTTCTTCATTCCTCAACTGATGTGCCAATACCATCAACAGCTCCATGAGTGGGTGTCCTTACCAGAGGATAGATTGGTCCGAAATCAGTTTCCTTTGCAGCACAATCTGGAGGAGGTAGATTTGCCACCTATCGTCTGTATGTGAGATGGTGCGGTACGTGTTGGCTTACATTCAGCAGGAGAGCTGATCATAAAGGATGGAGCTGGAACTGTGTTATTAGCGAAAGGAATGTTTCTTGAAAGCATTGTGGACCCTCTTGTGGTTGAGACTATATATTGTCCTCCGTGAAGCTATTTAGTAGTGTCAGAATCTTGGCATCCCTCAAGTTCGGTTTGAGGATGATGTGAAGGTGCTCATTGATAAGACTAATGTCAAGGATGCGCAAGGCAGTCATGTTGGGGCTATTATCCATGAGATTCCGTGTCAGATGGCGTTGAATAGTGGTTTTCGTGTTCAGTTCGTGGGTCGGATTAGCAATACGGCAGGCCCATTCAGTGGTTAGGAAGACCCTTTCTTTGTCTCCAACTTCGTGTCGATTATAAGATTTTCGTGCCTGAGTTGGATACAGGATATAATATGTGATATTTTTATCAACCAATATGATTATCTTTTAAAAAAAAATTGAGGGATACTAGAATATTAACTTTACAAGTCATTTTTTTTATGAAGAACTTTACAAGTCATTTGCCCATCCTTAAAAAAATAGATATTTTTTTTCATCAAAATAAAATCATTACACTTTGTCTTCCTGCTTATCACGTGCTCTAACTAACAAAGAACAATAAAAGTAACCCAGAATAATAATAGCAAAAAGCAAAGTTAAAAAATCTAAGCATCCCACGGCTTTGGGATGGGATACGGCACTTCCCATTAGAGGATTGTTTCACAATCAAGGGTAATTTGGGTATAAAAAAAATTTTATTAATTTTTTTGTATTAATTACATATTGAAAATTAAAAACTCATATTAAATACATGTTTTTTTAAAAAATCCTACAATTAATACACTTATATCTCTCTCTACTTTTTTCACCAGCCTTTTCGCTCTGACCGCCAAACTCTGACCGACATATTTTTTTTCCGATGACAACCTTTAATTAGACTCACTCCGGCCACCTGCAAAAAAGTACAACTTCGTGAGTGCGCTAGTGGTAGTGATTTTCATCTAGTGTACAGTGGTACTAGTACGATACCAGAGAGTAGTGGTAGCGTACCGGTACCACTGGTGCGTACCACTACCACTAGTAGCGTACCAGTACCACTGGTACGGTACCAGTACCACTGATAGCGTACCACTAGAGACTAACACAAAAAACCAGATCTGGAATCTGGAAAATCACAGATCTAGGAGATGAGGAAAGGGAAAGGCAGGGGAGAGGCGGTGACCTCGTGGCGGCGCCGTGAAGACGGGAGGTGGTGAGAGGCGGAGGAAGGGGGTGGCAGAGGCGACGATGGTGTAAAGAAGGCGACAGGCGCGACTGGGGCGACGAGGGCAACGGGGGAGACGGGGACAACGTCGGCGTGAAGAGGACATTGGGAGGAAGGCAGCCATGACAATGATGATGGAGGTCTGCGTGGTGATTGAGGTCGACGATGATGGAGGTCGATGATGGAGCTCTTGACGACTAGGGTTTTTTGTTAGAGATAGGTGAGAGGGGACGAGGAGGGAAACACAGGAAATTAGGGGGAGGGTCTGATTTTTTTTTTGTTGTTGTTGTTGTTAATAAAGAGTATTTATATGGAAAATGGAAAGGATCTCATGTGGTAAGTTTTCCATTCCGAAATTTTCCTTGGTTTAATCTTAACCATTGATTTAAAAAACTAGAAAGAGACAGGAGAGAGAACATATCCGATGGTTGCAAAGTTGGTTGTAAATCTCACAACCCCCTTAGGAGGATGTCACCGTATCTCATCCCCACGGCCTTCGGACCAATTTCTTGTCAAACATAAATGACACTACCGTACCGTTTGGTACCAAATGAATCAAGAATTCATTTCATTGTAAAATGAATTACCGTATAGAATTCATTGTCAAATGAAATCTTGTGTTTGGTATGTCATACTCAAATCTGTAAAAAAAATATAATGAATTGTCGTGTAGAATTCATTGTCAAATGAATTCTTGTGTTTGGTATGTCATATATATAAGAAATTTAGTGAATAAAGAGGATAATTATGTTATTCTATCATAATTAGTAAATAGTTGTGCAATTCATTTGGAAATTCCATCTCAATTTCTCGAAATTGCTATAACTAGTAGCAATTCCATAGAATTCAAAATTTAGAATTGAAAATAAATTCTTTTGAATACCAAACACAAAAATGTTTTATTTCAAAATGAATTCCGCAAAACTTATAAAATTCATTTATATCAAACAATAAGTACAGGTTTGTTAAGATTCTATTTCTTAATCTTGTCAAAGGTTGTGATTCTGTCCAACAAATATCGACCAAGCAATGAGAGTATTCCTAGGCAAAGGATGTTGCAACCATAGGAGTTCATACCTACGCACAATAGTTTTTCTATGTCCAATTGTATTTCACACTGTTACAACTTTAAATCGAGGGAATGACTTTCTATACCAATAAATCGCCTGATAAAAAATTGTTAAAATTGAGACTGGGTAAATGTCACATTTGTCATTGGGATTACTAAATCGTGTTATGTTTAGTCACTAAAAAAATTAATATCAATTTTGGTCACTCGAATTACTAAAACAGGTCGCATTTAGTCACTCTCCAGTTAGCTTATGTCCAACTCCGGTCGCTCGATTTACTCTTTTTTTTTATGAATGTCACTCGAATTACTGAAATATGTCACATTTAGTCATTCTCCATTAGCCTCCGTCCAACTTCGTTAATGGAGTTGGATGGAAACTAACGGAAGAGTGACTAAATGTGACATATTTCAGTAATTCGAGTGGCCAAAATTGATATTATTTTTTTGGTTAAATTACACATTTGGTCACTCAAATAATACAAATCTTTCATGTTTGCCGCCCGAATCACTTTTCTTTCTTATTCGCCACTAACTTTACGAATCGTTTCACCGTTAGTCACTCGCTGTTACACTCAGTTAAATTTGTCCTACGTGGCAGTCAACTATAAAGTTTGACCGTTAACTAGATGACGTGGAAAATAAAATAAATTAAAAAATAAATTTATTTTAAAATCTCATCATTCCACTTACTTTGTTTTATCTTTTTAATTATTTAATAAAAATTAATTATCAACCGCTTCCTCCACATTGTCTTCCTCCCTTTCAAAGCTCAAGGCCATAGGAATTAGGATCCAAAGGACATTCATGGCGAGGCTGTTCGCCCGCCACGACGTCAAATCGGTGATCATCACCACTCTCCTGAACGCCCCTCTCTTCTCCAACCAGATCCACCAAGACGCTCAATTGGGTCTTTAAATCCAAACCCACATCATCAAATTCTCATGTGCCGAGGCAGGGCTGCTGGAAGGTTGCGTCAACGCCATCAAGTACCCGGACCTCATTATCCCGTTCTTCAAGTCCATGGTTGTCTTCCAACAACCCGTCGAAAATCTCCTCTGGTAGTGGCAGCAGGATTGCATCATTGTCGATGTGATCTTCTCCTGGACTACAGACACCGCCGACAAACTCTGCTTTCCGAGGCTCTTCTTCAAGAGAGCAGGGTTGTTTGCCATGTATTAATACCCTCAAACTCCACGAGCCTTACAAAGGCGTGGAATCTGAGTATGAACCCTTTGCGCGACGACGGTCGAATCAAAAGCGACAGCGCTCTCTTCACCCAGTCTCCTTCCACCCCGCCGATCCTCACCAGCGAATTCGTCATTGCGTAGCTCCTCATGTTCAGCCTGTTCGGCATGAATGAGCTCCCTCCGGTGTGGCCGTTCTGGTGGTTGTTCTTGTGGATACTGCAACGTAACGATCCGGGATACGAGGTCGAAGAGCACATACACGTCCTCCTCGCGGGGAGGCTGGAGATGTGATTGGTGTGCTTCGTCGCTATGTTGCGATTGGGAGATGTGGATCTGCTCGATCGAGAATCGGAATGTCGACGATGAAGGACTTTGGGAATATAGATTGACGCGCGTCAGAGAGGCGGATCTGTGGTGTGGAAGAAGGCCGACGACGGAGAGTAAAAGCTCGAGCTCGTGGAAGACGCGAACGCCGATGAGGACGAGGAAGACGAGAGATGACTGGCGGAGTTGTACGACGGGAATCGGCCTCGGGGAGAAAGCGACCGAAGCATCGGCCCGCTGGATCTCTTAGAATTCGAGCCCATGCCTTTTTTTTTCCAAAGCTTATGCATTAGACAAAGAAGGGCAGACAAGGGAGAGGAGGAGGAAGGAAGAGGCCCGTTGGTGCTCTAGAGGCGTCGGAGCAAAGCTTCACTTGGTTTGTGAAGGAAGAGGAATTCTCTCGCTAATAATCGATTTCATAATTTAATTAATTTTAATTAAATAATAAATATGATAAAGCATATAGACAAAGCAAGTGGAATGATGAGATGGAAAAATAAAATTATTTTTTAATTCATTTTAATTTTCATGTCATCTAGTTAACGGTCAAACTTTATAGTTGACTACCACGTAGGACAAACTTAACGGAGTGTAACGGCGGGTGACTAATGGTGAAACGATTCGTAAAATTAGTGGCGAATAAGAAGGAAAAGTAATTCGGGTGGCAAACATGAAAGATTTGTATAATTTGAGTGACCAAACGTGTAATTTGGCCTTAATGTTTTCTAGTGACTAAATATGACATGATTTAGTAATCTCAGGGGTCGTTTGGAAGTTGCGATTGTTTTGTTGAGATTGTCATTATGCATGTATTGTTTACAATGCATCGTTTTTTTGTTTTGTTTTTTTAGCAGAAACAATACATGGATTGTTTCTGTGACGTGACAGAAACTATCACTCATTTTGAGTGATTGTTATATCTCAACTTTTAGTTGTGATTGTTGAGTTGAGATTGTTTTGTCTCAGCTTTTAGCTGATGCGACATACACAATCAGACATACCAAACGTTGTATTCTACAATGCATCAAAATCGACAATACATGTATAATATTATACATACATTCTCAACAATAAATCTATTTAACAATCGCAACTTCCAAACGACCCCTCAGTGACCAAATGTGGCATTTGCCCAATTGAAACCACTTTACTTCTAAGCTTTATTATCTTATTCCACATCTAAGATCCCTACATATTTATTTTCTATACTCAGATTCCTCAATCTATACTCTTTTAACCAAACTATCCATATCATTTGTTGATTTACTAACACATCCCATAAATGCCTTATGGAGCATGCTTTGTTCCAAACTTCCAGCTACACGGTGAGATCGGGCTAGGGATTCAAGTTTTTTATTTGGGGATTTTTCCTTTCACAGACAAACCAATAGAAAAGAGGCGAGAAGAAAAAGAAGAAAAGAGAAGAGGAGTTGGTCGAATTTCTTCTGACCAACAAATGGGCTTGACTTGGTCTTTTGGCCCAAGGAAAAAGAAAACTTAAGGGAAAATAAACAATTGAGTAAACGAAAATGTTTGGGTTCAAGTGGTTTGAAAGCACAGAAAGAGCTTCTGTTTTGAAGAGACGAAATCGTCTTCTTCCTTCAAAGCTCTTCAAACTAGCACCTGAGCACACATCTAATCTAGAAAATAGAGTAAAACAGAGCAGCAAGAAGAAAGGAGAGAACACAACGATTTTAACGAGGTTCTCCAATCTATGGGTCAGTCCTCGTCCCGGAGATAGCACTTGCTATTTTCTGAGAGACTATTTTTTATTGAATTTTTTCTATCAAGCAAAACAAAAGAACACAAACAGAAAATTACAGAGAATAGAAACACCCTTTCATCCATATCACAATCCGATCTGCTTTCCCGCTGACAAACTAAGAACCTCTTCCCCTCAGTTTATCAAGACCCTTGTAATTTGAGAATAAACGAACGCCACTAATCTCAGGCTTACAATCTGCAAACTTTCAAGGAAGAAAGCTATCACTATATAAAGGTCACCAACGATGCTGGAACAGACAACTCCTTTTTGTACTAGCCGTTGCTATGCAATCCACTGATGGAGGCTAGCCGTTGGAATTTCTTCAGACATTTGAGCACTTACCAAAACAGGTGAGTTACCTTAATCATAATCCCTTGATTTCATCCAACACACGGATCCTTGAATTCCAAACCCCCCCCCCCCCCCCCCCCCCCCTTCTTATGTAATGCCACTAGGGCTGTTAATGAGCAGAACTATTCGTGAGCTCTCGATTTTGAACTCGATAAAAGCTCGTTCAATTAAAAAAAAGTTCGGCTCGTTAATAAACGAGTTGAGCTTGAGCTCTACCTTGTTCGGCTCGTGAAGCTTGTGAACTAGCTCAATTAGGTGGCTCGTTGAATACAACTCATGAACTGTCTCATTTTGAGCTTATGAGATGTCCCAACATTGTGACTAGGAGCCAACTCGACTACAGCTTATGAGAAAATCAATCTATATATTATGAGTTGGTTTGTTAATGATGCATATAATTATTAAATTGTATATATCACCCTAGAAGACCAGGGCATATTTTTCACCCCTTCAATCACATTCTCAGGCAATAGAAAAACAATTATCATCAAGAATTGAGCTATGCTTGCTAAAAACTATTTATGAGTTGAATTTTCCCAACATAGGTTAGCTGGTTAGGCTGCCAGCCTTGATGGAGTCAAATCCATGAAGTAAACAATCCTAGTTTGGTACTAGCAAGGCAAGCCCTAATACATTTTCTGAATATTAAGGGAATTCCTTAGCCTTCACTACAGCGAAGAGGAATTTCCAATCCACACTATCAAAGGTCTTAACAATGTAAATTTCATAGCATAACGAGACAATAAATGCCTACGATTATACAATTTAACCATCTCATGGGCTTGGAGGATGTCTTCACTAATCAATCACCCTTTTGTAAAAGCATATTGATCATGACTAATGACTATATATAAAACCTCTTTGAACCTATCTGCTAGAACCTTTGAATGCACCTAAGAAATCGATCGATAATTCCTCATAATTTTATTATTTGGAAGTTTTGTAACGAGGAACAATGAAGTAGGGCTTACCTAACTGACAACCGTTTATGAAAACAATGATTAGTGAATATTGGTATTGTCACTGCGCAGCAAGCAAAGGATTGGGGTACGTATGTGGCCTATTCTCATGAATTCTTACACTCCACTACATCACCACCAAGCCTCCAACTACTCTAGAAAGAAGTAGGGCAGCTAATGAATCGAGTCGAGTCGAGTTTTATCCCAGTTTGAGCTCGGCTCATTAATAAACAAGTTGAGCTCGAGTTCGACTCGTTTATTAACGAGCCGAGTCAAATTCGAGCTGGCTTGTTTAATAAAATCTTGACTCGTATTTGATATATTCATTTTGTATGTCATACATGATAGATTTGACTAATGTCAAGATTAAAATAATAATAATAATAATAATAAAAAGTAAAGTGTTCAATATTAACTAATATCATTTTATGCTTTTTGGTATCGAACTACTTAAATAAGACAATAAAGACATATTTGCTCACATAATCTACGTGCTAAACTTCATATAGGGTGAGATATATAATTTAACAATCCTATGAATTATCAAAATCAAACCCATATAGTCATATAGATAGATTCGCTCATAACTCGCTAATCGAGTTGGCTCTCTAGCCATAATGTTGAGAGTTGAGACATCTCATGAGCTCTAAACAAGCAAGCTCACGAGTTGAGCTCAACAAGCCATCGAGTCGAGCTAGCTCAGGAGCTCCGCGAGCTACAGAAGGCTAAGCTCAAGTTCGGCTCATTAGTAAACGAGTCTAGTTTCGAACGAGTTTTTCTCGAGTCGAACGCTCCGCTCATTTGCAGTACAACAGTAGGAAGAACCCAACATAATTTGTTACTATTTTCCCTATGAAAAAATGTTGAAAAAAATCGCACCAAAGTCATTATGTCCTAGTGAAGCATCATTTGTTTTCGGTTTTGAGTAACTTGATATGACTAATTTCTGAGTAAACAACGAAGGTACTTAAATCCATATGGTTCTCATGCTTCTTCTCCTCATGCAAAGAAAGAAGGAACCAAATCAAGCTTCTTCTCCTCATCTAAAGTTAAGACACTACAACTCTACCTAAGCCAAAAGAAATGCATACATCAATCAAACAGCGACAAGTAGATTTGTTTGTGAACACTGCCAAACAAACTTCCTATCTTCAAAATGGCAAAAGGAGGAGAGAGTGAGAGAGAGAGAGATCAAATAGGTCCAAAGGATGAATAGATGAAGCTCGGGAGAGCCAGGACCAAGAACTCGAAGCTTGAAGCCACACCACATTTCATGCAATACAATTATCCTTTCAGAAATTTATCCCCAAACAAAAAGAGAAAAATCAAACTCAAACATAATTCAGTGGCTATGGTGGTGCCCCATAACGTACCCATTGGGCCAAATGTCTTCCTTGTCTACCCATTGCCACATAAAATTATTACACTTCCGTTTACTCACTTGACCATTGTAGGCGCCAAACGAAGGCTGACACAGTGACACTCATCGCCATTCCTCCTCTGCCAGCCAAAATCACACTTGGCTTCAACCCAGCTCCAGCTCGCGCCACGCAGCAAACTCCGACTTGTGCATAAAAAGTCTCGACCTTTACTGTTCTAGGTGCAGTACCCAGTTCTCAATTTCCTCCTGATTCGTTTCCTTCTGTTTATTGAAGGGTCGTTGCCAATTGGGTCAGTTGAAGCTTTGCTCTTCTCGATTGGGTCTAGTCTCTGCTAAAATTTCAATTCATTCAGTGGGTCTTGCGCTTTTGATCGAAGAATTAACTGGGTTTTTTTAGTTTCGTGAGAATTGGGGACTTTTTTGGAGTCGCTTGTCGCGTTTCATTTTGAATGGGGATCGTTCTTTTGATGACTGCTTTCACAGAGAAGGAGCTAATAAGTTTTCTTTTTGTTGTTGTTTTCCTCTGTAATCAATAGAGGGAGAGCTTAACAGCCATGGCGCCCAAGGGTTTGGATTACGAACTCCTGAACGAAAACGTGAAGAAGGTTCAGTATGCTGTGAGGGGCGAGCTGTACCTTCGAGCTTCTGAGCTTCAGAAGGAAGGAAAAAAGGTTCGAATCTTGTACTTTTTTACTAAATTTCCCTTTTACGGTACTTTGCTTCTTTTGGATTTATGATGCTAGCTAGCTGCTGCAGCCCTTTTGATTCTAGATACTTGTATAAAAGTTTTGTCCTACATTGAAAGCAGAAAACATTTTGTCCCATGACTGGCCGCCAAAATCTCTGGTTTTCTCATCTTAGATAAGCATGGTGATGATGTCGCTGTAGTAGTAGTTATTTCGTGGAGTGTTAGTGTGCCCTTTATCTGCTAAAAGGTCATTGCGATTTGCAAGTCATCAGATGAGAGCTACTTAAAACCAGCTTCAAAGTTCAGTACTGTTCTTGTTGTTGCTTAATGAATTGGGTTCTTGATTACTGAACAGTTGGATATATTGTTTTGATGTAGATCATTTTCACAAATGTTGGAAACCCTCATGCTCTTGGACAGAAGCCACTGACCTTCCCTCGACAGGTTATCATAAGCAGACTTTTAAGCTCATCAAGTTTTTTATTTTTTATTTTGATGAATAAGCAGTTTTTATTCATCAAGATAGAGTGACAGAAGCTCATCAAGTTTCTAATTACCTTAGCTTATGTTAGGATCTAGTTTGATTGAATGGAAAGGAGATGTTGAATTTAACAGGTGGTTGCACTTTGCCAAGCCCCATTTTTACTGGATGATCCTAATGTGGGACTCATGTTCCCTGCTGATGCCATCGCAAGGGCTAAACATTACCTCTCCTTGACTTCTGGTGGTTTAGGTAACATCTTCCCACCTTCGTTTCTCCATACACTGCTGGTTCTGTGTTCTTGTTTGAACACTGAATGATAATTGATTCCTCATCGTTTCTCAGGTGCATACAGTGACTCCAGAGGCATTCCAGGAGTTAGGAAGGAGGTCGCAGACTTCCTTCTAAGGCGCGACGGTTATCCAAGGTGACCAATTTTGCTACCTATCTATTTGGGTTTTATCCCTTTGCTAGGAGTAGGACTAAATTTGGTATTCTTGGGCCTGGTGGACAGTGATCCAGAATTGATATTTCTCACTGATGGAGCAAGCAAAGGTGTGATGCAAATCTTGAGCACGATCATTAGAGGTCCAAGTGATGGGGTGAGCCACATCGTTTTTTCTTTTTGTATTTGTACTCTTCATGACAACATTCCTTTGCTCTTTCTCGCAATCATTGTATTCGTTTCTCGGCAGATCCTGGTTCCAGTGCCACAATACCCACTTTACTCAGCTGCAATCAGTCTCTTTGGTGGTACCCTTGTCCCATATTACTTGGAAGAGACGGCAAACTGGGGTCTTGATGTGAATGACCTGAGAAACGCAGTTTCTCAAGCTAAATCCAAAGGGATAACTGTTAGTACATTCTTTGTTTGCTAGCCCATGGTGATTTCCTACTGCATATTTGCCATGAATTACTGAACTGAACTTTGCAATACAATGGAATGCGAATCAGGTGAAAGCAATGGTGATAATCAACCCTGGAAATCCAACTGGCCAGTGTCTTAGCGAAGCTAACTTGAGCGAAATACTGCGCTTCTGTTATCAAGAGGGCCTTGTCCTCCTTGGAGATGAGGTTTACCAGCAGAACATCTACCAGGACGAACGCCCATTCATCAGCTCTAAGAAGGTATATTTATGCCTTTTCCCCTGTTGGTTAAGCATAATTATTTAGTCCGCTTAGTGACTTAACTCGACCTTTATGAAGGTCTTGATGGACATGGGTCCGCCTTATAGCAAGGAGGTTCAGCTTGTTTCCTTCCACACTGTGTCTAAAGGATACTGGGGCGAATGTGGGCAGAGAGGTGGATACTTTGAGATGACCAACATTCCTCCAAAGGTCTAGAATTTCTTCTCTTGGGACTCTATACCAGAAATGGGTATCCTTCCATTGTAAAGTTACCCGATTGAAAAGCTAGAATTTCAAACTTCTGTCTATGAACAATGTGGCATTGCAGACAGTTGATGAGATCTACAAGGTGGCATCAATTTCCCTCAGTCCAAATGTCCCTGCTCAGATATTCGTAAGTGTACATAAACTCGTTGATCACGCGTATTTCAACGACTAATATCAACGCTCCACTGTTTCTAATTTAACTAAATCTTTATGTGTATATGCAGATGGGGCTGATGGTCAACCCACTGAAACCTGGGGACATCTCTTATGAGCAGTTCATTAGGGAGAGGTAATGGCTGCTATAATTTTGACAATCTTCGTGTGGAGCGTTTTGAATAATCGGATTTCGTAATGGGGACTGGTATGCATGCAGCAAGGGGGTCCTGGAATCACTAAGGAGAAGGGCTAGGATTATGACCGACGGCTTCAATAGCTGCCGCAATGTAGTTTGCAACTTCACTGAAGGTTAGCTAGCTAGCCTCTCTTAGTTAGCTCCCTGCCACTACTGTATACATACATTGAGCTTACAGTTACTTAACCTGATCTTGCTGTTTTAAAACGCAAGGCGCCATGTATTCGTTCCCTCAAATACGGTTACCACCCAAGGCAATCGAGGCTGCCAAGAGTGCTGGCAAAGTTGCTGATGTCTTCTACTGCCTCAAGCTACTGGAAGCTACAGGCATCTCCACAGTCCCCGGCTCAGGATTCGGCCAGAAAGAAGGGTATAAAAACCAGAATCAAACGATGCTATCTTAACCCGACATATCTGGGTTTTGTTGTCCCATCCGTTTAACATAAATGGGTTTCACTTGTGCTGGTTTTTTGCAGGGTTTTCCATCTGAGGACAACCATCTTACCTGCGGAGGAAGACATGCCAGCAATCATGGAAAGCTTCAAGAAGTTCAACGACGAGTTCATGGAGCAGTATGAAGATCACAAGGGTTACTCCAGGATGTAAAGTTCCCCCCACCCACAGTATTGCTATCATTATTATTTCAGTACAGCGAACTGAAAACTGTTATCAAGATGATGATTATATTCTTCTCTGGCTTTTTTATCCTGCCAAAAAAAAGCCAGTTTTCAGATATGCTCTCACTCTCTCTATCTCTCTCTCTCCCCCCAACATATTCCTGACTCAAAATTTGCATATATATAGCTGTAACTTTTCACAAAATTTCACATTTCATTGCATGCCTGCTCTTGATTTTCTTGTTACTTTCTCCTTTTGCTAACTGGAAAGGGAAGTTGGATGCTTATGATGATATGATTGGAGGAGGTTAGACAGTTTGAGGTAGAGAGTCAGGAACATGCTTTGATCTCATATCACAAAATGGAAACTTTTTTCCTACTCTAAACAACTCTCCACTTGGGCTTTTTCTTATTTCAGATTTGGGAAGCCCCTTTTTCCCCCTTGTTTTTTTGCTTGCAGTTCACATGGCCTGTCACAGAATGGGCTGAAGTGAAGCAGCAAAATGGAGGGGTGTTTTTTGTTTTGTAGCCTGTTATTTTGCAAAACAAAGTGCACTGGGGAAAAAAGGGTTACTTTTCCCCAAGTTTAGCAGAAAGTAAAAGGTTGCAACTTGCAAGTAAGGAGAAGGAAGTTCCAAATCCAATTTCTTAATTTGCAACCAGTGCATTTTGAAACCACCATTTCCAATTTTAAGAACAAATTGGCTGTTCTTGTTTTTCAATGAACAAACAAATCTCTTATTTATATTTTTTTTTTTTAGCTTTGACAATAAAGGGGAAAGAAAAGGCGTACAAAGTGGAAGAATAAGCATCAAATCTGATCTTTTTATGGGACAGAATCGAATAATTATATTAGTAAGTGGGCTTTGTTTCAACCCTTAATCTTTCTCCATTGGCGCGAAACAATCTTGATTATGGGCTGTTTGCTAACTGCTGCTGCCTTAGTGCCTTCATTGTATTTCTGTTTTTAACACCTTCTTCTTCTTCTAACTAGGGCTTTTTTTCTTTTCTTATTTTTCTTATAGGAATGTGAAATCAATTATTTATATTGCGTTATAAAAAAAAATATATCGCAGTAATATACTAGCAAGTAGCAAACACACTAATATTTCCATTGGTCCTAGACGCGGTGGGAGAAAAATGAAACACTAATATTTTCATAATTTTAGGTTTATTAATCCACTTTAACGAGTAACAGACTAATAGTGCAAAACACGTGTTTACACCTTTGGGTACCCGAAGTGTAAATGCACCAAGTAACAGAATTGCAGTTAAGTTAGGTAAGTAATAGCTAGCAGGAAATAATTTTTTTATGAAAATATAGCAGGAAATCACACTTAAATATTAGAAGAGAGAAAGAGAAGGTAATTTTTTTTTTGAATTCCTTAAAAGGGAAATACCCATCATTTTCATATATGTAACATTTCATTGTATATATGATTTTTTTTTTGCATAAATTATCTATGGAATTAGGAAAGATTAATTCTTCATTAAATTATGTTTGGCAGGTCGGTTGCAGAGTGAGTGATGAAGTTGTCGGCGGGCGGTGGAGGGGTGGCCGGCCGTTGAGATGTCAGGGGATCGGCGGCGATGCCAGCTTTTGTTTTGTTTTTCTTTTGTTGACAGTGAAATAATGTTTTTGAGGCTTTGATTTTCAGTCTTTGGTTAATTAAGTTGAAGTCGGTTTTACCGCTGATCATGTATCGTTTGGCTGACAAATAATAATGTGGATATGGTAGGGTAATGAAATCTTTCTATCACTCTGAATTTTCAGGTCAATAAATGGGTAACCTTAACTGAACAAGTTTTCACAAAATGTGCACTTAGGTAGTTTAGAGTTTGTGTTCGGAGTCTCGAGAAGGATACCAAGGAACTTTCAAGCAATTAGGCCTATCGACTTCATGCTACGAAGTGGAATCAATCTGTGGGCAAATTCTGAAACACATTAACGTCACAACAGCAATGGCGAAGTCAGAATTATGAATGAATTATGAGTATGAGCTAAAAAATAAAGTTTTAGGATTTGCTTATTAGGTTCTTCCTTTGTTTTAATTGGTCTCCCACTCTCGTTGCATAATATTAAATATGTAATGGATCATGAGATTGGATAAACATTGAGAACCAAATAATGACAGCATATGCTCCATTTAGTTAATCAATTAATTAACTGACATTCATCAATCAAATCAGTTGAGAGCAATCTTCGCTTAAGAAAAAATATTAGAAGATAATAATAGAAAGGAAGTAGGAAGCAGCACCATTTTGGTGATCCCCAAAGATAAGATATTATTATAAACACGTGGCAGCAGAAATAGTAAGAGAATTTTGGCGGCAAAAATCAAAGTCAATTCTTGCTGCTGACCGCCGGTCAGCTATATTCACGGGCGGCACTCTTCCTCGTTCGGGTTCCTTCCCCTTTGAATCTTCGGTTTCCCATTAACCAATCAAATCCCTCTTGCGCTCCAATCCTTTGCTGTTCCTTCCTTTTAACCTTTTCTCTGGCTTTTACTACTGTCTATATACCACTTACCATGTTTAAATTTTTCACTTTGGATAGTTTGAATGAATGATTAGAAAAATGAAGGTTTATATTGTTTTTGTTTAGTTTTTTTTTTTTGTAAGGGTGAAAAATTCATTAATTAAAGATGTTAAAAGAAGTTGAGTATAGACAACAGAGAGAAAAAAAAAAAATACACACAAGACAAAAGATGTAGCAACCAATACACTGATGCAAACAAAGTGTTATGGGACAATCCAAGTACCACATCAGTAATACAAGGGAAGGGACCGTTGTATATTGGTGTCCACCAAGCTCATTAGTACGAGGCCTTGTGGGGAGGACACCCAAAAGTAAATCCGTGCGGGCTTGGCCCAAAGCGAACAATATCATACTAATGGGCTGTCCAGTTATGACAAATTGTATCAGAGCCTGGTTGGCGAATTTGGGGCGGTGGACGCCAGTTCGGTGGACCCTCGTTCGGTGACCTCAAGATTTGAGATCTACGTCTGGTTTGGTGGATCCACGAGAAATCCACGTTTGGGCCACATTTCGCGTCTGGAAAAATCCTTGTAGCGAGAAGTCATCAATACAAGGTGTCTAGCGAATCAAGATAATTGCTGAGGTGAAGACACGAAGTTCGTGGTCCTTGTCTTGACTGGAGGATTGTTATGGGACAATCCAAGTACCACATCAGTAATACAAGGGAAGAGACCCTTGTATATTGGTGTCCACCAAGCTCATTAGTACGAGGCTTTTCAGGGAGGATACCCAAGAGTAAATCCGTGTGGGCTTGGCTCAAAGCAGACAATATCGTACTAATGGGCTACCCAGTTATGACTAGGGCTGCAAACGAGCCGAGTCGAGTCGAGTTTTTGCTTAGCTTGAGCTCGGCTCGTTTATTAATTTTTCAGCTCGAGCTCGGCTCGAACTCGAATTTTGATAATCCAGCTCGAGCTCGAGCTCGGCTTGAATAAAAATAATCTAGCTCGAGCTCGACTCGGTAGAGCTCGATAAATGCTCATTAACATAGCTTGTTAAGCTGAGTACAAGCTCGGCTCAAGATGAGCTCGATTTAAAATCATTTTTGCTGGAAAAATGTATAAACATAAGAATTTAAATGATAGAAAGAACACTAGAAACTAGAAATAACATCTAAATTTCATACACATCTGTATTATAAGACAATGTTCATGTTTAAAAGAGTAATTCATCCTTCCACAAGCTCAAAACAAGGCAGCTCGCGAGCTTAGCTCGACAAGCCACCGAATCAAGCTAGCTCGCGAGCTTATCAAGCTGAGCATGGTCTAGCTCAGGCTTGGCTCGTTAACTAACGAGTTGGCTCGCGAGCCGGCTTGTTAAATAACGAGTCGAGTGTCGAACGAGTTTTTTCCGATTCGAACGCCGAGTTGCTCGCGAGCGGCTTGGCTCATTTGCAGCCCTAGTTATGACAAATGGTATCAGAGTCTTGTTGTCAAAATCGGGGGTGCTCAATTAGTACGATATTGTCCACTTTGGGCCAAACCCGCACGGTTTAACTCTTGGGTGTCCTCCCCAAAAGGCCTCGTACTAATTGGGCTAGGTGGACACTAGTATACAAGGGTTTTTCCCTTGTATTTCTGATGTGGTACTTGGATTGTCCCATAACAATCCTCCCCTCAAGACAAGGACTGTGAACTTCATGTCCTCTCCTCAGCGATTATCTTGATCTGCCAGACGCCTTGTATCGATGGGCTTCTCGGTACAAGGACTTTACCAGACGCAGAACTCTCTTTGATCTCTCCTGGATCCACCAAACAGACGCGAATCTCAATCTCGAGGTCATTGAACTGAGGGTCCCACCAAACTGACGTCCACCGCCCTGAACCAACCTAGGCTCTTATACCACTTGTTGAAATCGAGGGTGCTCAATTAGTACGATATTGTTCGCTTTTGGCCAAGCGCGTACGGTTTTACTCCTGGTTGTCCTCCCCAAAAGGCCTCGTACTAATTGAGCTAGGTGGACACTAATATACAAGGGTTCATTCCCTTGTATTTCCGATGTGGTACTTGGATTGTCCCATAACACAAAGACAGACAAACAAACAGGAGAAGCAGGAGGAGAAAGATCACAAACAAGACTCTATCAACCCAAGCACAGAACAAACACCATTCTAAAGAGCTGTCACCAACTGTGGCTGTTGACTAGTAATGAGTTCCACCTTAAGCAACTCAAGCCAAACTTCGCCAACCTATCTTACAATCTTTCCCGCCACCATAAGCCAAGAAGCAAGCATCCTTCCAACCGAGAAAGCAACCACCTGGACTGGGGTACATTTATCATCGAAGATCCTGCCATTCCTTTCACTCCATATACACCATAGCAAAGCATGAAGAAGAGACATGGCACCATGCCTTGGGCCCCTGCGGCTTGTGAGAAGGCCACCTTCTGATTACTGCAGAAATATCTCCTTGAAGCATATTACTTTGGATGTGGACAAATCGTCTTAAGATTCGCAAGACATGGGTTGTGAATCTGCAGTTTAAGAACAAATGGCTCGCATCTTCTTCGTTAACCAAGCATAGAGGACATCTATTGGGCATGCTCTAGCCTCTGCGCTTTAGCATGTCTTGGTTAAGTATCTTTCCTCTGGTAGACCAACCATACAAGGACACAAATTTGACGGAATATGTGATTGCCAAATGACTTCGGTTTAGTTCTACTTACTTAATAGAATATTGTTGACGTATTTATGGTGAAGTAAGAGATGTTGAATGTCGATGTTCTTATAGTCTTGAACCGCAATGATTTTCTGCAAATTTCGGAATTTTATTTAAAAAAATTACATGGGATATGATAAAATGTTTATTATTATTTTTTAAAGGAAAGATAAGTGTTCAAGACCAAAAGAAAAGTGTATCATCCTAATTCTTTACTTTGAGACTACCTCTGTTTTTTGGGTCCATTATGATGACTTTCTGGGAGGTCACACACTCTACATTGCTCCACAATAAGTACGTTTAATTTCAAAGTTCTCATTATAATTCTCTCATTTCACTCCAAAATGCGTATTGTCGTTAAGTTTGCATGTTCATTATGAATCATTGATCACTCACATACTTTATCGATATGAGAGTTTGCCTAAAATATCACATACACTCTCATTTAAAATTCTTACGATTAAAACTCAAATGTTCCCTGTTAATTATACATCTCTCCCATACTAATATACTATATTTTTGATTAGAGTGTTACCACTAACCTCTCAAAGCATGTAAATGCTAGAATCCTACTAGAAAACATATACCTCGAATATCTATCTATCTATACATAATATTATAGCAATTCAAAAGTAGTTTGTTGCCACATAAGCATTTGGAGAATTTACAAGGTGCCATGGTGGACACTTTTTTTACAAACAAAAAAGTTAGTTAATGATCAATTAATGTAGCTATATCTATCTTTTTTTAATATTTTCTTTTTATTTTAATGATCTTTTTGTAACTATCTCTTTCTTCTTTTAATATTTTTTTATTCAATAATTGTATTTTTTGATATATGTGTGTAGCAGTAGTATACTTATGTTTCGAGAGTGACATATATTATAATGCTTCAAAAAATATATTTGATTAAATATGATCAATTAATTTTAATTTTTATTTTTATTAGAACTTAATATAGGTTATATTTCGATACAAAAATAAATTAAACACATAGATAAGTAATAACATTTTTTATAAACAAAATATAATGAAGAAAGTTTAGATAATCAACATTTAATAATCAATTGAATTTGAAAAACCAACTATATAATTTTATGTTTTGTTTATGAAACACTATCTCTTTCTAATGTTTGTATCTATCAGCAAAAACAATTATTAAATAGCAAAAAATTACATGCAACAAATTAATGTAGCTAAATCTATGCAACAAATTACATGCACAATCTTAGGGGTTAAGCTCTATGATTTAGATAACTAAGACCTAGGATTCACTCATTAAGGGTTAGGGTATAGTATCATGCCCACAAATCCGGTTAATTCGTGGTCCATATAGCATTTTCTTACTTAGAGTATAGTATCATGCTTAGATATTGACAATAGATGTGGCATTACACCAACAAAATGAAGATATTAGTATAAGTAATGGAATTTTTATCTCAAAACAAACACCAAAGATAAATAAATTTGAGCAAATGCATATTTGATAAGTTAGAAAATTATTCAACAATGGACCATGTTAAGATTAGAACCCTCGATAGTGTGTGCGTATCTTTGACCGAGATTCTAAACAAACATCTAAACAATGACCATGAGTTGAGGGTGAGTCTATATTAAACTTCAGGAATTAACAATTGGTACATATTGTATAAGATATTAAGTTGAGTGTCTTGATAGAAAAATATGATCTTACACTAGAACAATAAATTTTCAATTGGGATGACCAAATTTATGTAATATTGAAGTAACTTCATAAAAAAATTCTAACTAAGTTGTCGTCATCTGAGCAACATCATTGGTTGAGAGTTCGTCCAAACTCGAGATTCATTGAATGACATATATTGTATAAGACAAAAAAAATGAGTATTGTTATTGACAAATCTTGACATAAGATTCTATATGGGACGTGATATATCTTTGTGACATGATTTATGATCAGTGAATCGAAGCATCATAAGTGAATGTGCTAAGTATTGAGAATTTTTAATTTATAGACGCACCGCATACTCACCAATGAATGCAAATGTAAAAAATTTAGAAGATACAAAATAGTTTAAACATATAGATAAATTGATTAATGTAAATGTTAAATTAAACTCACTGGCCAACGGGCCGGGTAAAAAGCTAGTAGCTATAATTCTAGACCTTCCGTCTTGATTATCTATTCATCACCAAAGTCAATTATTAGCCTAGCTAGATAAACCTATACGCTAAGAATTATAATTGATAATCCCTGGGGGGATAATGACAAGTGTCGAACCATGATTTGTCCATCCTCCTCGGGTTCTCTTTCTCTCTCGCTACCCCCTCCCTCCTCTCAATAGTATAGACAAGATCACAAGAACATTGAACTTACTCCTACTCCGATTCCCTCCTTTCAATTTCTCTTCCTCCACCCCACCATTCCAAAAAAAGTTCCCATCTTTATAACCCCAAGCAAGCTTCTCCATGACTCAACTCTCTCTACTGTCTCTACTCTCTACCCTTTTTCCTTGACTTCTTCTTCTTCTTCTTCCTTTTCAACCAAATTTCAGGCTCAAACCCAAAGAAAGGAAGAATTCCCCTCACTTCCCCACGCACCCATATAAAGTTTGGAAAAAAGCTTCAAGCTTCCATCTTTATTCTTCTCCTTCTTAGGAAAAAAAGCCGCTTTATTCCTTGGTTATTGTTCCCTTTCTCCCTTATAATTAAACTCTCCCAAAACCTCCCCCAGGAGTAACTAAATGGGTTTCTCAGCAGAGAACGGCAAATGGGTTGTTTCCGGCATCTCGCTCCGGGCTCCCTTGAAGCCAATTTTCACGGAGAGAGATGCCGGCGACGGCGGTGTGGATGACGAGAAGTACGGATCTCCGACGACTCCAAAGAGCGAGGAGGCGAGGATACCGGCGAGGCTGCCCTGCCCGCCGCCTCCGAGGAAGCGGAGGGCCACCAGCTTGAAGCGGAACTGCAACGGCGGCGGAGCGAGGGAGTTCTTCGTCCCTCCCGACTTGGAAACCGTCTTCGTATGCCGCCACGTTCAAAGGGCTGGCTAGCTACTACTATAAAACTTAGTAATTAATTGTAGTAACCTAATTCGACTTACTTGAGTAATTACTTCCTAGCCGCGTTTGGAATTTGAGTTAGTGATTTTCTTTCTTCTTTTTTACATTTTAGTTTTCCACAATTATTTACTGATTCTAGTAAATCATCTTGAAGTGTAATTAATTCGAAATTGTAGTTTGTATGTATTACTATGATAGTAAATAATCTCTGTATCATTTTCTTGGTGCGTGGTTGAAGCGTATTAAAATCTTGTATCCTTTTGTTGGCACTTTAAAATCTTGTAAACCAATTTATTGGGTCACAATTTCTTGTTTAATTGTTCACTTTGCTGAGAACCATTCCAAATGATTGAAGTGCTTCGATGAGTTAATTAAGGTTGCGGATTAGAACTTGTCAGGTTTCGTTATTACGAGTATTAAAATAGCTTTCCCTATGCTTTCAGTCTCAAGATCGCCATCTTAAAAGGAAACAAAGGTTAAATTTTTTGTTGAGGAAATTATGATAATGTGTTTGGATGTAAGAAGAAGAATGGTACTTGGTAGTTCTGGTGTTGACCATTTAAGGGCAAGCTAGCTAGGAGTGGGGCATAAGTTTGAGTTTTGGCTTTTCTTCTTCTTTATCTTGTTTAACCTGAATGGCTAATGTCTATAGCTAGTACAAAGTTTGTACTTTCTTTTTGCATTCTACAGAAAACTGTTTATCTTTCATGCGTAAGAAAATGACAGTTAGTAGGCAGTCAAAAAAACCTAAGTAGGATTGAAAGATTCCATGCCCATCCACACCACATAAGAAAAGGTTAGTCCGTGCAACTAAATCAAGGGTAAAAATTAGGTATATATGACATTACCTTAATTTGCTTTGTTGTTCATCTATTCGTCTATAAATAGCAAGGTTTAAAAAGATACTTGGCTGGCGTTTGGACTCTGCCTAGCACCTAGCAGGCTAGCACGCCTAAGCGATCATTTAGGTGGATCATGTTGCCATTCCTAACAAGCTACATCTACTAGGTTCAGAGTTAGAGTGCATTACCTTTTTTCTATAGTCTAATTATGTTTGAGACATTACTCACTTTGGACTCTTCCTAGCACATAGCACCACCTATTTCACAAAATGTACCTTGTTAGGTGAGGGCAATTTAAGCAAATTAAAGAGTTTAGGGCAATTTAAGCAGATAGTTTTAAAGAGGTAAAGAACTCACTTTTAGGAATGTCTGAGTAGGGTTGGTATCTCAATATTGATGTTCGTTCTCTGATAAATACAAGTCGGATCTAGATCGGCTATTACTCATGCGGAGGATAGTCGGGCAAGCCGATCCATTTCTTTATCTATATAGACAAACAAAAAACAAAAAGATGACTACATGACAAACAAAGCCAAATTATCTAGGAAGTGAAATTTTGCATTAGCCTAAATTAGTTTATGAATAAGTCAAAATAATATATATATATATATATATATATATATATATATATATATGGTGGCTACTTCGGTGCACTCACTTTTTTGGGTGCACTCAGTGCACCCAACTCTAAAAGCGTCCATAATACATCGATTTTGAACTTTAATTAGTACTCTCAATATAATATGATGATATGACATAGAATCATAACAAATCAATCCATTACCCTATCCCCTTAACCTTCAATTTTGAATCCCAACCCAAAATCCCAAATTGTAAACCTAAACCCTAACCCTAAATCCCTAATCCTAAATCCTTTGAATTAAAGTGAATTTGGAATGAATTTTTTTCAAATTTATGTGCTTCTTGTTCATAATATCATAAGCTACAATTGATACCGTTTTGATATGAATCGCATGCTCAGAATGATAATTATGAGGCGGGTGCACTGAGTGCACCCGAAAAAGTGGGTGCACCGAATACGCCACCATATATATATATATATATATATGGGGAGTTCTACGGTACCCAGGGTGAAATCCGGGGTATCGCATACCTTGAGTAAGAAAACGCTATCCAGAACTTGAATTGACTGATCTTTCGGACATGAAACTATACTCTAACCCTTAAAGATCAAAATCTAGGTCTTAATTCTCTAAATCTTACATTCCAAGATCAATTTAATTAGAAACAATAATCGACGGTTATGATTCGTCCAAATATAGGCAAAAAAACTAATGCACCATCTTAGGGTTTATAGTTTATGATTTAGATAATTAGCACATAGGGCTCACTCAATAAGGGTTAGGGTATAGTATCATGCCCAAAAATCCTGCTAATTCGAGGTCTAGATAGCGTTTTCATACTCAATGTATGCGGTACCCCGGATTTCACCCGTGGTACCATAGAAGGCACTATATATATATATATATGAGAGGAAGATAAGTTGAAGCAAAATCTAATTTTTGTTTTGATTTTTCATACGTCGGGTTTGAATGGAATATTGAATAAAATAGGACACAAGTGGTATTTTTCAGATAGTTCAGGTGTTGTAGTGGTATTAGCCATTTAATATAATGTTGTTTTAGTTCGTTGAACATATACATTATATATACATGTAATAAGTGACAATATAATTTTACCATTTCATTAATGCACTAGTAGACAACTTCTTTCTTCCAAGATCAACACGGTATCAGAGGAGTCAGTTTCTTGATCTCTCTCTCTTACTTTCCCTTTCCCTTTGGTTGTAGGTTTCTTCAAAACTTTTGCTTCATCGTTTTGATATGCTCTCATGGCGAATTCATAGGCATAATCAACGCAGGCGACTCAGGCGAATTTCTCCTTCGTCCCTCCCGCCGGATTGCTCGATCCAAGCCATCTATACTTCCTCAATCCCGGTGATAATCTGTCATCGGCTCTGGTCACCGTTGTCTTCAATGGTAACAACTATTACGTATGGTCAAGGTCTATGCGTCTTGCACTACTGGCGAAGAATAAACTGTCGTTGATCGATCCTGCGATTACTCAGCCGTTGCCTGGCGATCCTCTTCACAGAGCTTGGGAGAGATGCAACGTCATGGTGCTTGGGTGGATTTATCAATTGTTGACTCCAGATATTGCTCACAACGTTTTCTAGTTTGATTAAACATTCAAAGTATGGAAAAACCTTCAAGATAGATTAGGCTAGTTTAGTTCGGATCTCCGATCTTCAGGACGAGGTCTTCTCCTTCAAGCAAGGCACTGCTACTGTGAGTGAATTCTTCACTCGGTTTCGCGTTCTCTGGGATGAGCTGGTCACTATTCGTCTGTTTCCTACTTGCTCATGCACTCCGCGGTGTTCTTGTGGAGCGTTGATTGTCGTTCGAGCATATCAACAATTCGATCATATCATTCGCTTTCTCAACGACAACTTCTCTCAAATCCGAAGCCAGATTATGCTCATGGAGCTGCTTCCACCGATTACTCGAGTGTTTTCTCTGGTGATTCAGTAGGAGTGTCGGATCAATTCATCTGGTGCTAATTCTTCTTCAAATCCGTTTGTCTTGGCTGGTCGTTCCTCTGGACTGGGTCAAGAACAAGGTCGTGGCGCTGGAGCTTGTGAGCGGCTAGTTCGCACACACTGTGGTGGTGTGGGTCCTATTGTGGATAAGGGCTTCAAGAAGCATGGTTATCCTCAGGGGTACAAGGGTAAAGGAAAGGTAAATGCGGCGGTTGCTAAAGCTTAAGGTTCTGGGGATTCTGAACCTACTGGAGGATCTCTTAGTGGGGAGTCTGGATCAGTGGTCCTGACTTCGGAACAGTACCAGACAATTCTTGCTCAGGCCTCTAATTCCGCACCAGCATCAAGCTTTATTTCCTGCCTCATCTCTGCTCCGCCAGGCACTAGTTCCACGAGTAACTTTGCTCCTCCGTCTGCTTCTATGTGGACTCGGCCTAGTCAGCTGGCAGGTCATGCAGTAGTGTATACTCTTGCCTCTGTTTCTCCTAAAAACATAAGTGTTTCCACGCATACTTGGATTATAGATAGTGGTGCGACTGATCATGTGGCGTGTTCGTTAGATTCGTTCGTTGATTTTAGGCCTATGATTGGTATGTTTGTTACTCTACCTGACGGGTCTCGTATAAGTGTCACACATATATGATCCGTGAAACTTTCTGATACATTACTTGTCCAAAATGTATTAATGATTCCTTCATTCACATTCAATTTACTCTCTGCTAGTCAGTTAGCTAAACAAAATGGGTGTGAATTGATTTTTTCCCATTCTTACTACTTGATTTAGGATATCCAGTCTAGGCAGAGGATTGGTACAACTAAGCATATTGCCGGGCTGTACTACCTTCAAGACGAGTCTGGACGAGATTCCTACTCTCTATCCCTTCTTATTACTTTATCTGCTGTGTTTGACACAACTATTAGACAGTTTGATCGATGACATTATCGTCTGGGCCATAGTTCAATTCTTGGTCTTAGTGATAGTAATAAGTGTCAAAATTTGCATTGTTATGTTTGTCCTATTGCTAAGCATCGTCGTTTACCTTTCCCGTCTAGTACTTCTCAAGCTACTGCTATGTTTGATTTGGTTCATATAGATATATGGGGTCCATATGATGTTCCCACCATAGATTGACATAGACACTTTCTCACTATACTTAGATGATCATTCTCAAAACACTTGGTGTTATTTTATGGTTTCTAAGTCAGAAGCTAGGTCTCTTGTGCAGTCTTTCTGTGTCTATGTTCAAACATAGTTTTCTCAACAAGTTAAGGCCATTAGGACTGATAATGGATCTGGGTTTCACATGCCATTATTTTTTATAATTCCTTAGGAATCATTCACCAAATCACCTGTAATGCCACATCACAACAAAATGGCTGTATAAAGCGCAAACAAAAGCACATTATTGTTGTTGCTAGGGCTCTTCTAATGCAAACTTCTCTCGCGGTTAAGTTTTTGGGACATGTAGTTTTGCATGCTGTCCATCTCATTAATCGGTTACCAACTCCAGTCCTAAGTAATAAGTCACCCTTTGAAATTCTTTTTCACAAACAACCTGATTATAAATTGTTGCGAGTTTTTGGTAGCTTGTGTTATGCATCAACATTAGCACACAATCGTGCCAAATTATCACCTAGGGAAGAGCCTTGTGCTCTTCTTGGTTTTCCTTTTGTTACAAAAGGGTATAAGCTTTATAGTTTAGTGGCTCACAAGTTCTAATAATCTAGGGATGTCCTTCCATTAATACATTTACCCCTTTTCCAACAATAGTCTGTCTCTATCTTGTTTAGATCAGGTTCTATCTTTTATTAAGGGGTCGTTTGGAGAATGGGATTTAGGCCGTGGATTCATTGAATCCGTAGATTTTGTAGAAAGCTATGTTTTTTTGTTGCTTTTTGTATTGTGGATTTTAGCTTTAGAGATTTCAAATCTCTAAAATCTATGGATATCAAATCTCTCATAATCAGAGAGATTCTATATCTTGATTCATGAGATTTTTTTTTCTCCTACCTTTTCTCTTTCTTTTATTTATTTATCATATTAAATATATTTACTAACAAAGTTTTTAATATTTCTCGAACTACTCTAATTTTTTATTAAGGATAAACATGTTATTTAATATAAATTTTTTATTTTTATTACCATTGAATGTTAACAATCACAGTTACCAAACAATAAACATTTTAAAATCTATTTTCAACAATTCGAAGAGTTAGAATCTTTAGATTGTTTACAATCTATAGATTTAAACTCATATTCTCCAAACGACCCCTAACATTGAGCCTCTTGAATGTTCTACTCTTCCTTCCTTAGTTCCTCCTTCTCCTTCACACTTAGAAAATTCATCTGCTTGCATTCCGACCGACATTTATGTTTCTCCCTCTCCACCTAATACTCAACCTAGCAGTAGCATTCCTCTTAGGTGTTATGATCGACTTAGCGTCCCTCCTAAGAAACTAAGTGACTATAATAGACCTACCACTAACACTAAGTACCCCCTCTCTCAAGTTTTGTCTTATCACAGGCTCTCTCCCAATCATAAGCGATTTGTTATGGTTGTCACAAATGAGACTGAACTAGCCACTTAGACCATCTCCATCTCATAAATTGATAAGCAATTTCTGTAATGGTCCCTACAGCCACATCACCAACTTTAGCAATTACCTCATCCAACAATTTCCAGCCATCTCCATCCCTACAATCTTTTAGCAATTTCTATTGGTGGGACCTATAAAATATCAATATCATTTATTATTTTCTGAATGATATTTTTGCATAGTTAATAATAGATCATGTATAATGTATTTGACGTTCAAGCAAAAATGAGTATTTAGTAAATTGTATCATAAAATAATAAATAATATATGAATATTTACATATTGTTCAATTATAGATATGAACCTTATTTTTTTCGTATTTGGATGAAAAAATGTCATACATAATTTATTATTATGAAATATATTTCATAATTACTTTTTTAATCGTATTATTAATTTTATATATGAATATTTATATATCTAATTAAAAAACTTAAAAATATAAAGCACAACTACACCATTTTTATAGGAAAAGATGACAAGAAAAAAAAATGAAATGGGTCCCATATGTACATGTGGCATTGCGAAATGACTTCCCAATTTAACAAGCTTGCTAATTTAGCAATAACCACTTCATCCCTAGCAATTGCCACCCATGTGCCACCTCACCCTCCACATCACCTTAACAATTGCTAAACTTTAGCAATGAAGATGGTCTTACAAAGAGGCTGCCAATGATCCAAGGTGGGTTGGCTATGGATTTAGAACTCTAAACTTTGGCAAACACCAATACTTGGACTCTAACTCCATTTCTTCCAGGTAAGCGTGCGATTGGTAACAAATGGGTGTTTCATATTATGTTTGAACATCGTAGTATAGAAAGATATAAAGCTAGGTTGGTTGCAAATGGGTATACTCAGTCCCCAGGTCTGGATTATTTAGAAACCTTTTCTCTAGTAGAAAAACACACTATTGTCCGTGCTTTACTTGCTTTAGCTTCAATAAAAAACTGGCATGTGCAGCAATCTTGATGCTAATAATGCGTCTTTACATGGTGATTTAGTTGAAGAAGTCTATATGAAGGCACCTCCGGGCTTACACATAACCTCTAAGAATTTAGTTTGCAAGCTTAATAAGTCATTATATGGTCTAAAACAGGCCAGCTGGCAACGGAATCACAAAATCACTCAATTTCTTGTCAATGTTGGTTATTCGCAGTCTAAGGCAGATTACTCTATTTACCAAGTCCAATATGGGCAAATTTCTTGCATGTCTTGGTTTATGTGGAAGATGTGATTCTTGATGGTGACGATTTAGATGTTCTTAACTTGCTTAAGTCACAGCTAGATGATGCATTTAAAATCAAAGACTTAGGTCCCCTGAAATATTTCCCAGGACTAGAGATTGCTTGAACTTCTGTTGGGTTCTTTATTTGTCAAAGGAAATATACTCTTGATTTGCTACATGATGTAGGATTACTTGCTGCTGAGCCTACTGCCACATCTCTTGTTGCTGGAGGACAACAATCGGTAAATGGTGGTGATCGAATTTCTGACCCAGAACTTTATCGTAGACTTGTAGGGCGTCTCTTATACTTGTGTCATACACAACCTGATATAGTTTATGTTGTACATCATCTCACTCAATTCATAAGTGCTCCTTCTAATGTACATCTTACTGTTGCCTATCGAGTCCTTAGATATCTTAAGAATAATCCTAGTCAAGGTATTTTCTTTCCTAGCAATTCTTCTATCAAACTCACTGGTTTTTCAGATAGTGATTGGCCTGGCTGCCCGGATTCTCGACGCTCTGTTACTGGGTATTGTGTGTTTCTTGGTGATTCAGTTATCAGCTGGAGATCAAAGAAGCAGCCCACTGTTTCTCGATTCTCCATTGCAGCCGAATATAGAGCCATGGCAGATCTAACATGTGAGGTACACTGGTTACATTATAATTTAGGACTTGGGTGTTTCTTTTTCATCTCGTACTGTCTTATTCTGTGATAACCAGTCCACAATTCATTTAGCTGAAAACCCAGTCGTCAATGAACGCACTTATCACATTGAAATGGATTGTCTTAGTCTCTTAGAAATTATCAAAGGATAAAAAGAATTCTTCCCTTTTACCTTTGCATCCAACATAATGTATGAGATATTTTATGGACTCTAAAGAGAGGAACACTTAACTATTCAGTGATTATGGAAAGTATTAAGTATGAGATTATAATATATTATATTTGGACAAATTGATTAATTGGTTTGATTGGTCATGAGTGCCCCCTAATATTTTTATCCAGACCAAACAAATTATATAAATTAACCAAATCAAGTTATTCGAATACTGCCGGCTAATATGGTTACCACGGTAACCACACAGTCTGAACACCCCTACTAATAATTGTGGAGAGACTTTGGCAGTGGATCCTGAATATTGATGGTGGAGATCTAGGTTTTAGTGATGAGATTAATGTATTGTTATTGGTATATATGATGATGTTGCGGCCGACAGTGAAGCAATCCAAAGAAGTTGTAAATATCTTTTATAACTGCAAGAAGTAAATCAAAGTATCACTTTAACGATTCGATTCTCTTGCACGAGTTATGTCTTTTGCTTTCAGTAATGACTTTTGTTGACGAATAAGTTCGGATGTTGAAAACACTATGATGTATTCGTCTTTCCTACTTTTTCAGTAATTGAATAGTAATTTTAATTATATTATGATTCCAAATAAAAATATACGGTACCACTACAAGAAACTGCACTTTCTGGACGAATTCTATCTCGACGATAACAAATTCGTCACGGAAAGTGTACAATTTGCTACGAATTTCACTTTTTCGTCGCAAAATGTGTGAAGTCCTTTTTGCTATATTTGTCTTTCATCGCAGAATGTATGTTCTGCGACGATTATATGTCGTCGCAGAATGTATGAAGATTTTTTTGCCACTGTCTGTCGTCGCAGAATTTATGGAGACTTTCTGCGAAGATTGTTTTTCGTCGTATAATGTTTTGGACTTTGTGCGGCAATTGTGTGTCATCGCATAATGTTCGGGACTTTCTGCGACGATTATGTGTCGTTACAGTATGTTCAGTGACTTTCTGCAATGATGGCATTTTGTCGCAAAATGTCCAGGGACTTGGACAATGATTTATGTTGTTGTAAAATGTTGGAGACTTTGTGTGTGACGTTTTTCTATCGTCTTATAATGTTTCAAGAAATTTATATTATTGGAACTTAATTATTCGAACTTAAATATTACACATATCTAAACAATACAATAAAATACACGGTAATAAGATATAATTGGTTGTAGAATAATTGGTTTAATTGCTAACTATCTTCTATAACTTATATTATGACTATTTTAGAGCAATCTCTTGCCACGTAGGATACAAGAAACTCCACAATTTTCCATGTCATCATTATCATTTTAGTTCTTCTATAAAATTTTGATGTTCCTCTAAGCTAATAATAATAAAAAGATATATAATCATCATCGAGACTCGAACCTATAATCTGTAAGGCCCAAATTAATATCATTAAACAGTATAACACATGCCTTTTAATGAGATCTCTTGATTTATCGGTTGACTTTTGAAAAAATTATAAAAATTATTTGCCTTAAATTTGACATAAATTAAAGCAACTAAAATATCTATTGTATGTTATATCCATCATACAAATTATTAAAAAATATTCAATAAGAAATTAAAAATCTTTGAACAAAAAACATAAATGAAAAAAATAAGATGAAAAGCCAAAAATCTATTGATATCCAAATCTAAAACAGTTAATTAATTTTTATATCACGTTCATTTTATGATGAAATATCAAAGGAATTGGTATTATATCACACCAACAATATCATATTTTGTCTGTATTACTATAAATATGTGTACTAATACACTTATATAGTTATATACTAGAATATAACAAGTTTTGTGCATACTACATTAGTTACTGATAATATTATGAACTCAAAATGTTAACGTATTTATGTAACATGTTTCTATACCATCAAATTATTCAAATATATATACATAGTTCAGTCATAAGCATCATAATATACGATAATTCATACACTATAAAATAACTAAAACATACCTACGTACTTTTTCCAAAAAAACATATCATTGTAAATGTCAATTTAGAGTATATTTGTTTGATTTTTTTTTATGTAAACACATGAAATCCAAGTTCGAATGAAATAGTACGTTAACATAAATGTAGAAGTGGTTATGCAATTGTGTTTAATTTTACGGTTATGCAAATGGAGTGTTCTAGACAAGTTTCACAACAATTACCTTTTGTTTTTCGAAATTTTTTGAAGTGGGCTTCGGTTACCTTTTTGCATTTCACCTTCGCTCAAGTCAGCACTGTTTGAAAATTTCCCGTTTCTTTTCCGCCTTTTTTCTCCCAAAAACATAACTTCTTTTTGCATACATTTATATGTCGGCTCTACTCAAGCTCTGTCATTCGTAAAAACATCTTCCGCATTTTACTTATTCTTCATTATTGGTGAGTGAATGATTAGAACATCCTAGGTCACCACCTTTTCACATTCATATGCTGGTATGCATTTGCACTTCACTCAAGTTGGTTTCGTTCCTAAATTCCTTCTTCATACCTATCTATGTTGGGTTTTCAAGATCTCTCATCTAATCAATTCTAAATAGGAAACCTTCCTTTTCCAATAAAAATTCACCAATTACTCTATGCTAGCTATCAATTAATACACGTAATTTGTTTGTTAGAATGTCTACGAGGGAACTCAATTGCGTGATGCAAATATATAACTTGATTTTTTGTAATTGTAATGATGATGGGGAGTAAACTATAATGAGGAACATGCTCATGATACACCACCTTAATTACATGCTCATGATATGCACTAGTCTTTCCCTTTCATTGATCTAAACCACGTTTATTTCCTATGTGCTTATTTACCATAGATGTGAATTTTTTACTCTTAGACCTCATTCAAATACATGTTACTGTCGTGCTGATTTTATTTCAAAATACAAAGTACATCATGAAAAAAGAACTACGCACAACAATTGTATCTTTTCACATTAGTTATATGAGCGGCAAAATAGATCATTCTTTGAATGATGGACATGATTTATACCTATCAATCATTGGACCAATTTACTATCGATTGAGCAGTATAACACCACCAAAATGTTTAACTACTAAGTTTGTTCAGCTACACATTTATCAATTGGAGAAATATACTAAAATAGCTCCCATTCGATCATTACATATGATGATTTGAATTATTTGCGTGAAATTCGTATCACGAGACTGAAAGATATGTTAGACGCTAACAGTATTTAGCCCAAACATATGGATGCACGAAAGACAAAATCAATGAAAAGTTATGTACAACATATGAAGTTGAAAACTGTTGTCAATCAAAGAGCAGATGATCGTGAATGTGGACTTCGAAATGGTGATGAAGTAGTGACTCTTATTGTTTACAGGATCATTGCTCCTATTCACACTCAAAATAAATGTAGCGACCCTCCTATATAATAATATTTAAATAATAAATTATCTTAATAAGCATATATAAAGAGAAATAGTATCCTACCATTATTGATAAAATGACAAAATAAAAAACATCCCGTCCATCGGGCGTGCACAAAACTAATATTAGTATATGTGTGGACGAGGTTGATGGTTCGAATCCTGCACAACTCTTCCCCTATTTCTTTTCAGAGAGAGGGACAGTGACAGGTAGGAAACGTTGGGGCAAAGTTGTAAATTTGCAGGATTCAGATAAATGGTGTTGGGCTTGAGGAAACCCTAGCCGCCTCCCCCTTTATTTTTCGCCTTCTAGCGATTCCAACCCTATTCAATCTACTTATCCTGCTTACAGCCCTTCTAGTGAGTATATACTCACACAGAAAGATGGTTGTCCACGTCGCCAAGCTGTGATCGAAGGGTGGTGGAGCAGTGGCGCCAGATTGTGAGGGGGGAGAGGCTGATCGGTTCAGCTGGCCAAAGCCAGTTTCACCTATCAAGAAAAGTGGGTCCACTTTTTTCAAATTTCACCAACTTTTTCAAATAAACCCACTTTTTCAATTCTCTCTCCACCATTCTGTCTATTTCTTTCCTCTTTCCAAAAATAAAAAAGCTTCCTCTTCCCTTTCTCTCCCGCAAAAACTTTCTCACTTCCTCTCAAGAATATGACGACGACGAATGGTGCACGCGACGGTTCTTGACGGCGACGAAGGCTTGAACGGAGATGGCGGTTAGTTTGGGTGCACGCGGCGGCTGGATGACAACGACGGTGCAGACAGGGGGTGCGCGCGAAGGAACGACCGGTTTGACGGCGAGGAAGCGGCCATAGTTTATTGACGGCGGCGCGACGATCCTTGACGGAGGTAGGCTTCTTCTCCTTCCTTTATTCATGATACGAATGTTTGTTTGCTTCGATTTGAGTTAGGATTTCATGGATTCGACGGGATCTAGGTTTTCTTTTGTTCGTTTTCTTTTGCTTTGATTTTTTAATGGGTTTTCTGGATTCATGGAAACTGCTGGATCTGGATTCTTTCGTTTGCTTAGTTATTTTGGATGTGTTTTCTGGATTTGTTTTCTGTGGCATGGGATGCGAGTTGTTTTGTGGGTTTGGGATATCAGTATAAACTTGTATGGATAGTTTTATTTAGTATCTGGATATCAATTCATTGATATTAGTTTTGATCAGTAGCGATATCAGTTGTATACTAACCTAGATATTTTTTTATGTATCCGGTATCACCTCATTGATATTAGTTGTCATCTTTAGGGATCATAGTTTTATGATAGACAAGGTTTTTGTTTGACGAATGTGGATATGACTTCATTGATATGACTTCTAAACGTTAGGGATATTGTTCATGTGAAGTCCAAATATTAGTTAGCTTATGTCAGGATATTTGTTTGTGTAAGAAAATCAAAATGGCAAGAATTGGTTCGTTTTATGGTTGATATTACTTTGTTTCATGCTTGATATCTGTTCTTTTCATGTTGGATATTAGTTTGATGTATATTGGTTCGTTTTGTGGTGGATATTAGTTCATTTCGTGCTGGATATTTAGTTAGTTTCATGTTGGATATTAGTTCTGTAATTTACTGGCCTGATATTAGGTATGTCATTGGTGGATATTGTTTTTGGTTTGTCTGAATATTACTCTGGATGTATGGATTATAGTTACCTTATATTAGTTCTGTGTGGCGGGGATATCAGTTGATTGATACCTAGATATTTATCTATGATTCCAGGGATATTGGACAATGGCAAGAACTAAAACAAAAGCGAAGAGACCGCAACTAAGAGAAGGACCATCCCAACCTCGTCGTGGCATGATAGAAACATGGGGGGCTCGGAGGGACATGATCAAAAAGATTATCGAGAGTTTGATCAAGCAAGACAACATATGAACTATTCCTTTTTCGTTTTTGTGTTGTTGTACTTTTTGGATTTTAGATTATGGGATTGCCAATTTGGAATGACATTAATACTAGTTGTATCGCGGTTTGTCAAAAAACAACTTTATTTTATATGGATTTGTTTAAACTCAATATCAACACAAACAAACATAGATAAACATACACACAAAACAAATATCCACACCACCCAGACTAATATCCCATCGTCTAATACCAATATCTAGTCGGTCCATAGTTAATATCCTCACCATCACAAACTAATACCCACTACACACAAAATAATATCTTACCATCGCAAACTAATACTTACTTGGGAGCTGCCGCCTCCCTTGGTTTCTTGGGGAAGTATCCCCATTTTTTTGATACACGGAAAATTACCCACACATCGCAAACTAATATCCTCCCATCACATAATAATATCTTATCACCACAGACATTTATCAAATCACTCTACGTTGTGTTCATATCCATTTCCACAACATCATCTTCTAAACCCTAAACCAAAACAACTCTCACTCTAAACCCTAAAAAATATTCACCCGATCCAAACTAATATATCACTGTCTCAAACCAATATCCAGTCATTAAAAATAATATCTCAAAATCACAGTCAAATATAAACTATACACAGACTGATATCTCACTGTCGCAGACTAATATTCGACTACACAGACAAAATATCGAACCACCATACATTTTTTTCTAAACCACGAACCCTAAACTCTAAACCCTA
The DNA here is from genome assembly GCA_964030455.1 of Linum trigynum. NCBI lineage: Eukaryota > Viridiplantae > Streptophyta > Magnoliopsida > Malpighiales > Linaceae > Linum > Linum trigynum. The sequence goes on from OZ034814.1 coordinate 13,581,742, forward strand.
AGTAGGTCAAGTGGAAGTTGTTGTAATTAGTTGGGGGGTTTCGAAATTATTTTGGTGAAAAGTAAACATTAGCTTTGTGATGTAAAAGGAGGATGGATACTCTTTTGAGCAAGCACAAATTTTATTAATCAGAAGGTCTAATAGGAACAACCATGTAGACTAATAGGAACAACCATGGTTTCGACCGAGCCCATCACTTCTCGCTGTCGTCTCTTGTTCTGCTTTGACTCTCGCTGGGCTAAGAATCCGGAAGCTTGGAATATGGTGGAGGACAATTGGAACCGACAGGTGAATTGCTCCCCATGTCCGACTATGGTCTAAACTAAGCTTAAACTGCTTCCCCATCTCTATTTTAAATGAGGAGGATTGGGTGTGACCAATTCTGAGAGGCGTATTCGATCACTTAGAACTGAAATTGACCGAAGATTATCAATCAAGTTTAAATGGTTTAAATCCACGACCGGGGATTTGAGATTGGGTTTCGGGCCTGGCAGACTAAAATTTACGTTTTCAGTTAAAGATTTTGCTTATTTTCTGGTTTTTTGTTATTTTATTTGCCCTGTGCGATATAAAATGGCTTATACACGAATTTTGAGTAAGTTTTTGCAGAATATTGAATTTTCTTGGTTCATTGAGTATTAGACTTGTGAATTTTTCTCTGTATCAATCAAGTTTTTCCCTTGATTGTAGTAAATATTCTATCTTTTATATTATTAGAGTCTTCTCCCATATTTGTGTTGAGATTTCACTTTCCATTTCATCCTATCTCAAAACGTAAAACCCTAAAAATATGTTGGGTAAATACAATTTAATAGTCAAACTTTTCATTTTAAACAAAATAATAGCCAAATCTTTTGTTGATGTGGCAAGAAATTAAATATTTGACAATGCTACATAATTAATTATCAATCTTAGGGAAAATAAAAAATAAACTAAAATAATTTTTCTCCTGTCTCTCTTCCCCTTCCTTTGTTTTATGCGTTTCCGAGTTACAGATCTGGCGCCAGCTTCTCTTCTTCTTCTTCCTCCGACAATTCGATCTCGGTCCCGTTCCAGATCCCAAGTTCTAAACCCGATTCGAACCTCTACCACCGCCGCCTACGAAGCTTGGCTGAGGTAGGAAAAATCGTTCGCCAGTGGCAACGGAGGAGGATGAATTCTGAAAAATAATCGAGATCGTTGAAGAACATCTACGACGACTTGAAGAAAGCAAAGCAACCGATTTCACCTGGCGCCCGGCTCGCCAGGATTGCAAATAAGGAAAAGATTGGAGGCGGCGAAGACGAGATCTGTCCTTCTTCTACTTCGGCTAGTTCCTGAGATTCGTCAATTTCCTGATCCTGCGCAAACGTCGTCGTTCCGCGGCGTCGTCGTAGAGGAATGAGGTCGGTGAAGTTTTATCCGATGAGCATCATCAGCGGAAAAGCGTGGCCACCATGGAGGAGATGACATTCATAGAGAGTCTTCGAAGGGGTCTGGGACTAGGCATCTCTTCCCCCAGTCCACCATTGTTGAAAATTCGAATATGAGTGGGCTCTAATTTTGGAGTTTTTCTTGGGTAAAACTTGAATTGATTTGAATTTTTACTGATTATAATGGGTTCAAAATTTTGTTGGTTAAGAAGTTGGAGGAGATTAGGGGAAGTTGGCTAAGACTGGAGAATTGGCTGCCGGAGATGGAGAATATTATGTGCGGGGGGTACGGACAAGAAGTAGAGAGGAGAGGGAAGAAGCAGAGACAAAAAATTAGTTGGGTTTATTTTTTATTCATTATTTTATTTTGTCCAAATATTAATCTACTAATTAATAAATATTCATGTGGTATCAAATGGTTGACTCTTGCCACATAATCATTCCAAGTCCAACTCAGTAATAAAATTGCCACAGCAGAGTCAACTAACAGTTGACAGGACGAAAAGTTAACGGTTTGGCTATTAAATTGTTTTTAAAAAAATTTGGCTATTAATTTGTTTAAAATGAAAGGTTTGGCTATTATATTTTATTTACCCAAATATCTTTTCTTTATCGTTCTTGAATCCGAATGACTTTGATAACTACGGATATCGGTTCAGCGCTCGTATCAAGTGCTCATCATCACCATCAAACAGAGGAATACACACCTGAGCAAACCCTGAATTTTCACTCATCCTTATTGAATCTCTCACATAGTGGTGTTTCTTATCATAAACTAGTTGGTCTCAATAACTTGAGTTAGTGGGAGAAGGTTATGTTGGATCTTATACCACATTCTTACACGCCCCCTCAAACGAAAGCCAACTCACGGGCTTGAAGTTCTCGCCTGACCCAAGAACCTCCATGCGTCTTGCTGGTTATATCCCCTTCCTGGCGCACCAATTGTTTATCCCTAGAAGCCTTCTTCCTTCTGCTTCGCGCTCCGATCTCCAACGCGCTTCCCATCACACGCCTGCCTGCACACACAAGCGCCTAGCGGACCAGGCAGATATGTTAGCACTCTGATGCCTAAGTGAGAACCCTTCTTTTTAGAGAGAGAAGTGGGGAACAGTTCTAGTAAGAGAAGCAAAACTGAGTAAATGAGGTTTACCTATTTATACTCGGGGCGAGATAGACCGGTATCTGTCACTCTCGCCCTGTGTCAGGTCCGCCATAAATGCTCCGTACAACCCTTGCGTATGCGCCTCGACCACCTGACACTTTCGTCAGGGGTTTCAGGCGCATGACATCATGTGGCCAGCCTTTCGTATACTTCCGACCGTTGGTGTCTTTTGTCCTATGCGCCTCCTCTCAGGTGCCTGGTCCCACTTGTCTCACGCGCCCTCCAACCCAAGACTCTTGCCCCCCCCCCCCCCATGGGCCTCTTTGGGTTTCTCCTGTTGGGCCATGGATAGCCCACCTCTGTGCCTTTCTAACAATTTTCCTTGGGCCTTTCCCCCTTGGGTTGACCCTAGGCCCATACTCATTCCCCCAACAAGATCGGTGAATTTTTATCCGATGAGCGTCATCAGTGTAAAAGCGTGGCCACCATGGAGGAGATGAAATTCATAGAGAGTCTTCGAAGGGGTCTGGGACTAGGCATCTCTTCCCCCAGTCCACCATTGTTGAAAATTCGAATATGATTGGGCTTTAATTTTGGAGTTTTTCTTGTGTAAAACTTGAATTGATTTGAATTTTTGCGGATTACAATGGGTTCAAAATTTTGTTAGTTAAGAAGTTGGAGGAGATTAGGGGAAGTTGGCTAAGACTGGGGAATTGACTGCCGGAGATGGAGAATATTATGCGCGGGGGGTACGGATAAGAAGTAGAGAGGAGAGCGAAGATGCAGAGACAGAAAATTAGTTGGGTTTGTTTTTTTATTCTTTATTTTATTTTGTCCAAATATTAATTTACTAATTAATAAATATTCATGTGGTATCAAATGGTTGACTCTTCCCACATAATCATTCCATGTCCAACTCAGTAATAAAATTGCCACAGCACAGTCAACTAACAGTTGACAGAACGAAAAGTTAACGGTTTGGCTATTGAATTGTTTTTAAAAAAGTTTGGCTATTAATTTGTTTAAAATGAAAGGATTGGCTATTATATTTTATTTACCCAAATATCTTTTCTTTATCGTTCTTGAAACCGAATGACTTTGATAATTACGGATACCGGTTCCGCGCTCGTATCAAGTGCTCATAATCACCATCAAACAGAGGAATACACACCTGAGCAAACCCTGAATTTTCACTCATCCTTATTGAATCTCTCACATAGTGGTGTTTCTTATCATAAACCAGTTGGTCTCAATAACTTGAGTTAGTGGGAGAAGGTTATATTGGATCTTATACCACACTCTTACACGCCCCCTCAAACGAAAGCCAACTCACCGTCTTGAAGTTCTCGCCTGACCCAAGAACCTCCATGTGTCTTGCTGGTTATATCCCCCTTCCTAGCGCGCCAATTGTTTATGCCCAGAAGCCTTCTTCCTTCCGCTTCGCGCTCCGATCTCCAACGCGCTTCCCGTCACACGCCTGCCTGCACACACAAGCGCCTAGCGGATTGGGCAGATCCGTTAGCACTCCGGCGCCCAAGTGAGAACCCTTCTTCTTAGAGAGAGAAGTGGGGAACAGTTCTAGTAAGAGAAGCAAAACTGAGTAAATGAGGTTTACCTATTTATACTCGGGGCGAGATCGACCGGTATCCGTCGCTCTCGCCCTGTGTCAGGTCCGTCATAAATGCGCCGTACAACCCTTGCGTATGCGGCTCGACCACTTGATACTTTCGTCAGGGGTTTGAGGCGCATGACATCATGTGGCCAGCTTTTCGTACACTTCCGACCGTTGGTGTCTTTTGTCCTATGCGCCTCCTGTCAGGTGTCTGGTCCCACTTGTCTCACGCGCCCTCTAGCCCAAGACTCTTGCCCCCATGGGCCTCTTTCGGTTTCTCCTGTTGGGCCCTGGATAGCCCACCTCTGTGCCTTTCTAACAATTTTCCCTGGGCCTTACCCCCTTGGGTTGACCCTAGGCCCATACTCATTCCCCCAACAAGGTCGGTGAAGTTTTATCGATGAGCGTCATCAGCGGAAAAGCGTGGCCACCATGGAGGACATGACATTCATAGAGAGTCTTCGAAGGGGTCTGTGACTAGGAATCTCTCCCCCCAGTCCACCATTGTTGAAAATTCCAATATGAGTGGGCTCTAATTTTGGAGTTTTTCTTGGGTAAAACTTGAATTGATTTGAATTTTTACTGATTACAATGAGTTCAAAATTTTGTTGGTTAAGAAGTTGGAGGAGATTAGGGGAAGTTGGCTAAGACTGGGAAATTGGCTGCAGGAGATGGAGAATATTATGTCTGGGGGGTACGGACAAGAAGTAGAGAGGAGAGGGAAGAACCAGAGACAGAAAATTAGCTGGGTTTATTTTTATTCTTTATTTTATTTTGTCTAAATATTAATTTACTAATCAATAAATATTCATGTGGTATCAAATGGTTGACTCTTGCCACATAATCATTCCAAGTCCAACTCAGTAATAAAATTGCTACAGCAGAGTCAACTAAGAGTTGACAGAACAAAAAATCAACGGTTTGGCTATTAAATTGTTTTTAAAAAAGTTTGGCTATTAATTTGTTTAAAATGAAAGGTTTGGCTATTATATTTTATTTACCCAAATATCTTTTCTTTATCGTTCTTGAAACCAAATGACTTTGATAACTACGGATACAGGTTCCGCGCTCTTATCAAGTGCTCATAATCACCATCAAACAGAGGAATACACACCTGAGCAAACGCTGAATTTTCACTCATCCTTATTCAATCTCTCACATAGTGGTGTTTCTTATCATAAACCAGTTGGTCTCAATAACTTGAGTTGGTGGGAGAAGGTTATGTTGGATCTTTTACCACACTCTTACACGCCCCCTCAAACGAAAGCCAACTCACGGGCTTGAAGTTTGCAGAGGCCCACCGTACCTTGTGATTTAATCAATTGTTAATATTGGGGGTCGTGGAGATTCGAACACACGACCACTTGGTCAAACCAGCTCTGATACCATATCATAAACCAGTTGGTCCCAATAGCTCGAGTTGTTGGGAGAATTTTATGTTGGATCTTATACGACACTCGAATTGTTGGGAGAAGGTTATGTCAAGAACCAGTTAGTCCCAATAACTCGAGTTGTTGGGTGAAGGTTATGCTGGATCTTATACAGGCTCATGTATGGTACTTAACCACTTCCTTACACGCCCCCTCAAACGAAAGCCGACTCATGGGCTTGAAGTTTGCACAGACCCGCCATACCATGTGCTTGAAAGACAACGGTTAATATTGGGGGTCGTGTGGATTTGAACACGTGACCTCAAGGACAAACCAACTCCGATACCATGTCAAAAACCAGTTAGTCCCAATAACTCGAGTTGTTGGAAGAAGGTTATGTTGGATCTTATACATGCCCATATATGATACTTAACCACTTCCTTACATTTCTCTCCCTATAGTAACAATATCTCATAATAAATCACTCTGTGTTTCCCATAATCCCAAAATCAATGATTTCACACAATGTTCACACTTTTGCAGTACGTTTCCTTTGATTCACCAACCTACTGTTCTTATGGCAGTTGTGGCTGTCCTCTGGCGTTTATTTGGCAATCTCGTAACTGGGTTGTCGTTGAAAGAAAACAGTTTGGGTTTTCTGCCTCGATGCGTCAGTTCCAGCAGCAATATGAGGAATGGGTCCGGCTTCTGGTGGATAAAGCCCCCCTTTGTGTCCAAACAGAGCACACCCATCAGGAGCCTGGTCGGGTGGACGGGGCTGTGTGCATGTGGGATGGGACTGTCCGGAGTGGTTCGCACTCGGCTGGAGGTTTGGTTATTCTCACCCCGGATCGGGAGGTTTTGATGGCGAAGGGTGTGCAATTTCCGTGGTTTGATGACCCCTTGGTAGTGAAGTTGTTCTGTGGTGTCAGTCACTCGGCTTGGCGGATATTACCTTTGAAAGGGATGCGGAAATTATCATTGAGAAAATCAACCGCAGGGAGGCTAGTGATAGTCGGTTAGGTGCTGTGCTGGAGGAGCTCATTCAGATTTTTACCAGTAATCCAGGGTTTAATGTTAGATTTGTAGGTCGGCGTAGCAATAGAGTAGCCCATTTGGTGGCTAGAAAAGCCCTCTCTTTATTCCCAACTATGAGTCGTTCTTTTGATTTCTGGGCCTGGCTAGGTTCCAGGATGTAATACCTTTTTTGATCAATACATGATTATCTTTTGTAAAAAAAAAAAAGTTCACACTTTTGCAGTAAAACTCACAAGCTCTTGGTTACAGTATGCCTTTTGCTCTCATACCACAATATTAGCAAGTTGTTGGCAAACTAACCAGTTTTTATTGAAATCAATGCAACTACCCAAACACAATGTCAATAGCCGTTTCTTACAATCTCGTCTGAAAACCAACCCACGTTTGACCCCATGACCCTTAAAACTAGCTAACAAACCTTCCATTAACTTTAGTTATAAGCTACTGGCTCAATTGCATAAGATAAACACGAGTTCTGACACAATAATAGACTCTTATGACCGAACTGAAATTGACCAATACAACACAGCAAAACCTAAACAGTTGAATCCTTGTGTTGGCGCTAAACTTCTACATGTTATGTCTGTTATGTCCTGCTTTAAATTCCCTCTCTCTCTTTGCCGGATCTTGGATAAGCATGTGGCACGGTTTTGGTGGGGCTGGAGAACGGACAGGGTAAAATGCACTCGATGTCTTGGCGGAACATATTCCGCAGTAAACATGAGGGAGGGATGGGGTTTCGCCATTTTGAGCACTTTAATCAGGCATTGTTCGCTAAGATTGGGTGACGTATTTTAAATGATCCTGATTCGCTACTCGCACAGGTTTATAAAGGGATGTACTTTCCGAGGGGAAGTTTTCTTGAGGCGAAGGCGCTTTCTCGTCCCTCTTGGGGGTGGCAAAGTATCCTATTTGGGTGCCAATTGTTGAATCAGGGGCTCCGGTGGCAAATTGGTAATGGCCAGACGACCCCGTTACTTGAGAATAGTTGGGTTCCGTGCCTGCACCCACTGGTTCCTACGTTTAACCCCTGTGTCTTGGCCCGCTGATGGGGAATTAAGGGTTGAGACTGTTATAAACACGGAGGATGGCTGCTGGTGTGACACTAGACTGGCCCAATGGTTTGATCCTCTTACCTGTCGTGCCAATAAGGAAATTCCTTTACCTCCTGATAAAATTGAGGATCGTTTAATTTGGCATGGTACATCGGATGGGTCATTCACAGTGAAAACAACTTATCATTTGGCTGTCCAGTTGGACAAGAAGGATGGTCGGTGGCGCTCTTTAGCCAGTTGGATGGACAGGTCTAGCTGGATCTGAGTCTGGGCAGCTCCCATTCCTCCAAAACTAAGGGTCTTCCTATGGCAAATCTTCAACCGACTACTTTCTACTACGAAAGCTCTGAGGGAAAGGAAGGTCCAGGTCCATCCCCGGTGCCTAGTTTGCTAGGCTGAGTCCGAGACCTTGGAGCATTTATTTCTGGAATGCCCAGTGGCGAGAGCTCTATGGGATTACGCGGGGTTGGATTACTTGGGTCAGAGGTTGCCTCGTCACATTTTTCCTTTGTTCCTAAAGAGGTTGATGAATATCATCCAACAAGACCATTTGGTTATGACGGTTACCGCGGTCCTTTGGAGAATCTGGTGGTCCCGAAATTAGGTCGTCTTTGAAGGTAAACAGTTTGGCATTCCACCTTTAATGCAGCAATATCATCTGCAGTACCATGAATGGATTAGCTTGCCAGTTGATAGATCTCGGGGCCCTCCTATTCCGATTCCCCCGGTGGTTGACCATCCCGACAACCCTATCACTTGTATGTGGGATGGGGCGACTCGGTCTGCTTCCCACTCAGCCGACAATATGGTGGTCAAAAGTCAGACTGGGGGAAATCTCATGGCCAGAGGACTTCAATTCAGGGGCATCTACGACCCTTTGGATGCTGAAGCTCTGGCCCTCCGGGAAGCGATACTCTGGTGTTGGGATTCCAGTTTTGCGGTGGTGCGCTTTGAAGGGGATGCTAAGGTGCTTATTCACAAGATCAACAGTCGGATGCTAGGGCTAGCCGAGTGGGGGCGCTGATGGAGGAAATTATTGGTGTTATGAGGTCGTTGCAAGGTTTTTCGGTCCGGTTTGTAGGCCGGCGTAGGAATAGGGTAGCCCACTTGGTGGCTAAAAAGGCCCTTCATTTGTAGCCGACTGCGAGTCTTTTTTATTTTATTTTCTGGCCTTGTTAAATTCTAGGGTGTAACTATCTATGTTTCTTATCAAGATATCGATTATCTTTTGTAAAAAAAAAGGCTTAGTCAAGTGCAAGGAAGTGGAAGAACGTTTCCTTTTGGGCTAGAAGTGTCGGAGAAAACATTGCTTAATTGTGATTAATAATGCCTAAGCGGCAGGGATTGTGACTAAGCAGTCACCTAGGCCCACTCAATTATGGCTAGGCATTTTCCATTTCAATTCTTCCGTTTTCCATCTCTTCGCCCTCACAAACTGCTAAGTGCTAGCTGTGTGCAATTGGAATCAATCGGTATGTTGTGTGCAATTGGAATTAATCAGCCGTTGTCGTCGAATGTTTCTAGTCGGCAACGAGTTCTTTCACCTAGATCGGGACCAAACAAACTAAAAAGAAAAAAAAATATTTTGCTCGTCCCTTACCTTGTCGGCAAAGTCCTAAACCGCACCCCCTGGTGCGTTTTGTCATTAAACCGCACCTTTGGGGTGCGGATTAGTTTTCTGGTCCAAAACCGCATCTTGGCCATGCGGTTTGCGATCTGACCTAACCAAACCGCATGGCCTAGATGCGGTCTAGGCCTGACCTAGCAAAACCGGACTTTGGGGGTGCGGTTTTGCTTCTCCAAAACAAACCGCACCCTCAAAGTGCGGTTTTGGCAACACAAACCGCACCCCCCCCCCTCTCCCAATGCGGTTTGTGTGTCAATTATTTTCCGACAGCATACATACAACCATGCAGATTCACAGACGTGGGGCTGCATGGCAGATGAAAACCGCACCTCTAAGGTGCGGTTTTCATTGATGATTTTTGCCTATAAAAGGCAGCCCATGAAATCTTCTTCTCTTCACACCTCTCCTTCTCCCTTTTCAATTTTCAATTGTAGCTCCCTATTTTTCTAGTGTTTTTGCGATTAACGTTAACTCGTAAGTTTATTTTGTATTACTTTTTATTGTGAATTGTGATTTTTATGATATTAGTTGAACTACTGTTTTTTTGCAGATGGCATTCCAAAAGTTCAAGCTTAGGTTACGGTTGAATGGTTACACGGAAGAGAGCGGAAAGGGGGTCACCTACGTCGGTGGCAATTTTCAGAAAATAAAGGTTGCTATCAGACCGATGCTTGAAGACCTCTATCAAATGTGTATTAACATTACTTGCATGGATGGCACGAGAAGAGTTGATCGTATGGTGTACCGATATCCAAACAGAGAAGGCGGGTCGTTGTGGCACAAGGAATATCTCATAACCACTCAGGATGAGGTAGATGCCATGCTCGAATTCTTGAGGTCCAACAATCTTTCCAGAGCCGAGATGTTCGTTTACACCGAGCTGGTCGTAGGCGTTGGAGGTCATTCTGGAGACGGTCAAACATCTGGTATCCATGGTGGAGGTGAATTATATGGATATCATCCCTACCAAAGTTACCATGATCCTCATTCCTATTTTCAGTACCAAGAGCAAGGTGAAAGTCATCATCAATCTTACCCGTCATATGAAGAAGAAGTTCAACCGGACCATGCCAACCAACCCAGTACAACTTCCAATCAGGAAGTGCTAGTTTTCACAACTATCATTATGGAGCTGATGAAGGTGCCTTTCATGAGCTGGATCAGATGGATGATGCCCTTCAAGCACTAGTCAGTGACCCCTACGATGAAGAAGGAGAGAACAACATCAGTGCAGACAGCTCCGACCCTCTTGAAGGTGCTAATGATTCAGGACCAGAATCAGACTCAGTTAATGATGATGAGGTGGCTCATCACCGTGTACCAGTCCCCTACTACAATCACATTCCAGACGACAATTGGATGGTCGATAGCGGCATGGAACCCCTGAAGGTTCCAATATGGGGTCCACTCACAGGGTTTATGAAGGGCCAACAATTTGGCTCGAAGAAGGAGGTGCGGCACGCCATTGATACTGAAGCAATGACTCGACATTTTGAATGGCACACAACTCATTCCAACACGAAGAGGCTCATAGTCAGATGCCGTAATCATAACGAGGGATGCAATGTTAGGATTCAGGCCATCAACAGCAAGAGACATGGTCATTGGGTCATATCCCATGCGGTGAACACACACACACATGTGTGTCATCCATAACATCCCAAGGCCATCGACAGTTGAAATCCAGGGTGGTTGCTGCGGCTATCAAGCATCTAATTGAGAAAGATCCTAACCTAAAGGTGAAAGTCATAATCGCTGACATTGCAAGTCGTTATGGTTATATGATTAACTTTAAGAAGGTGTGACATGGCAAGCAGAAAGCTCTGGCCGTTGTTGATAAACCGTTAATTGCACATGTTTTTACCCCTATTCCGGAGCCGTTTGAGGTGTTGATTCTCGTGTTTTAGACCGATTTCACGCTAGGTTGTGCTTGTTTGTGATATTTCAGGTCCTAGTACGTGAATGAAGGTTTGGGAGCGAGTTCGGGGTCGATTGGCACGCGTGGCGAGTCGCTGAGGAAGTCACACGGGCACACACAAAACCCACACGGCCGTGCAAGTAATCAATGTGGTCGTGTGGGATTGTGCGAGCCTTCACACGGGCAGGAATAAATCCCACACTGCCGTGTCATGTACCAAAGTGGCTGTGTGGAATTCTGCGAGGCTTCACACGGGCAGCCTGGACGCTCACACGGCCGTGTGAGTCGTGGCCGTGTGGGAAGCCTGAAGTCACTTAACGAAACGCCGCGTTTTGCAAAGTCACAGGAGCAGCTGGGGGAGTCACACGGCCGTGTGACATGGCCGTGTGAGTCGGGATTTTCTGGTTTTAAGCCAATTTCCAGCCACAAGTGAGGGGGATTCGAGTTTTAGAGAGACAGAGCGATTCCTAGAGAGAGAAAGCGACGAACAAGAGTTCCCAAGTGCCCTAGCTTGATCTTCATCACCATTGGAGCCCGGCTTGCGCTTGGAGAAGTGCTGATCGATAACCAGGAGCTGAAATCCATCCTTCACAGTATGGTTTCCGCATCTGAATCTGCTTTTGCTTCTTTCTCCATGGAGTAGTTTTCCCATTCATCTGGGTATGGGAAACCATAGATTTGTATGTTAGGTTTGATTGTATGAACCCAAGTACAGATTCTATGATTTTATTATATTCAATTGAGGTTTGAATGATTGAATGGCATGAATCCTGATCAAATTCCTGTTGTTTCTGCTTTAGCCTAGAATGAGAATATCTACCTAGGTTGATAGAGCACCTTTAATTGAAGGTAGCGAATTGGCGACTTTAGTCGAGGAACCAATTCACTATTCTGTACCGAATTTACGTTGGTAGTGGAGGTTTTGTTCGTTAGGGCCTCAATCTGTTTACTCCGGTGGAGGTTAGTCGCCCGCTAGAGACTCAGATTGAGAGGGTCTGGAGACCTTTAGTCGAGACTTCAGACTGTTTAAGAACCTTCCGCAGTATAACTATCATAGAAACTGAACTTGGTAATTGCAATCTGGCTTAACTGAAGTCTAGGGGGAACCATATCCGGGTGACCTCTCTCGACTTGAAAACAACCGTTTAACTTGCTTTGTGTTTTTGTTTGTTTGAACCTGCACTTAAGTTTTACCGCTAGATAATAAGAATTCGCTGAGTAGTCATCAAATCTAGATCCCGGGTTGACATTAAAACCCAAACCCGCTATACTACGCTTTAGGAAGTGGTTACACTTGGCCAATTCCTAGAGTGACAATAGGAGTGAGTCAAGTTTTTGGCGCCGTTGCCGGGGACGGCTAGGTTGTTGAAGAAAAGTGATTTCTGTTACTTTAGCAATTTCTTTTCGCATTGGTTGCTTTGTCCCACTTGTGCCCTCACGGGTTTGCTTGCTTGAGTGTGTACAGGTAGTGCATGACCTGTAGCCAGTCGGGAGGTTTACTGTCGTTGAATCCAGAGATTGAACGCACCTGTCGCCAACTCAGGAGACAACAGCGAGCTAGACTGGCCACGGAGGAGCGCATAGACGGCCACTTGAGCAGCGATTCTGAGGAAGAGTACGAGATGGAAGGAGATTACAATCCACACCAGGGGAATCCTTAGCAGGCTCCCCCGGTGAATCAGGTCTTGGGGAACAACCCCATACCCCAGGCAGATGGGGTTCATCATCATCCACCGCCGCCGGGTCCCACCTTGGAGTACTACTACACTCCACGGATTGCTGACATCCGCCCGGTCATCCTCTACCCACCTATTCTAGAGAACAACTTCGAGATCAAGCCATGTTGGATTCAACTCATTAAATCCTCTATCCAGTTCCATGGCTTGAAGGATGAGGAGGCAAGGGTACATCTTTCCCGTTTTCTGCAGCTGACGAACGGGTTCAAGCTGAACGGTGTCCCTGATGATGCAATCCGCCTTCACCTCTTCCCCCATTCTCTGGCGGGGAATGCCAAGAGGTGGTTGGAGACCCAGCCCCCATTGTCAATCGCTTCTTGGGATGATCTGGATGACAAGTTCGTGAACAGGTATTACCCAACATCGAAGACCATAGAGATCCAGCGGGAGATCACTCACTTCCGCCAAGAGCCAGACGAGTCACTTCGTGATGCATGGGAGCGGTACATGGGATATTTCTGGCAGTGTCCCCATCATGGCTTCAGTGATGCATTCACAGTGGGGAACTTCTACAGTGCTCTCTCTCCAGAAAACCAGAGGGTGATTGAGTCTCTATGCCCAGGAGGGGATATTCTTACTAAGACTCCACCCGAACTGAACCAGATGATCAGTACCTTGGCTGCCAGAGATCATTCACGGGGGCAGAGCAGCAGAGGCAGACATTCCCGGGACCGTGGTGTGCACGCCATGGAGACCAGATCCGGGATCGAGCAGCAGGTAGCTGAGTTAGTGCAGACATTGAAGCAGCCCAACAGTCTTATTCCGGGCATAGGTTTGGCTACACCTCCAGTAGCTCAATGTCAGTGGTGTGAGAGCTCAAATCACCTAGTGGAAGACTGCCAGGCTATGAGGGAGTCTTCTACTCCCCAACAGCAGTTGGACTTCATCGCCAATGCTCGGCGCCTCAACCCGTACAACAATACATATAATGAGGGGTGGCGCTAGCATCCCAATTTCTCTTGGAGCGGCACCACCACTAAACCACCTGGTTTCCCAGCACCAGCTGGTGGTTTTCAGCAGAGGCAGCCTTTCCAGGATAGACAAGGGCCAACCCCACAGCAGCAGCCCTACCCGCCTAGGCAGGGGAAACCATTCCAGCTGCCACAGCGTCAGTATGCCAAGCCAGCAGCAGCTCCTGCTCTAGATAATCAGAGGACGAAGCTGGAAAATATTCTAGCTTCATTCATGACTACCACTCAGGCAACTGTCACGAGGTTGGACCAGAGCATAGCCTCACTGGAGGCAGGCCAGAGGAACCAAGGTGCCATTTTGCAAGATCTACAGCACCAGATGGATAGCATGGCTCGCCAAATTAATACCCGGGCCCCGAGAACTCTACCTGCCACTACCATCCCCAATCCACGGGAGCTGCACCAGTAGCTGGATGCCATTTTTACCAGGAGCGGTAAGACCATATCCGCTGATCCTGTCCCGACCAGGCAGGAGGAACCACTACCTGCTTCAGCACTTCCAGCCGACGATGCAAAAGTGCGGGTGGAGAAGGAAGCCCCTGCTCCCAAGCCACAACCAGTGGTTAAGGAGCATGTACCCCAGCTTCCCTTCCCCACTCGCCTACACAAAGACAAGCTGGAGACTGAGTTTGCCAAGTTTATGGCAATGTTGAAGCAGCTCAACATCAGGATACCGTTTGTGGAGGCACTGTCGAAGATGCCCAAGTACGCAAAGTTCATGAAAGATCTCCTCATCAACAAGAAGAAACTTGGGGATCTCTCGACAGTGTTGCTGAGCGAGGAGTGTTCTGCTATCCTGCAGAACAAGCTGCCCGAAAAGCGCAAGGACCCAGGGAGTTTTACTATCCCTCTTACTATTGGCAGCATGCATGTAGGCAAGTCCTTGGCGAACCTAGGGGCTAGCATAAATGTCATGCCATATAGGTTGTTTAAGAAGCTAGACTTAGGTGAACTTAGCCCTACTAGGATGAGCATCCAGCTCGCTGACCGTTCCATTGTGCATCCTAGGGGGACCATAGAGGATTTGCTTGTTAGTGTAGGTGCATTCACATATCCTGTTGATTTTGTTATTCTCTATATACATGAGGATGTGGATGTGCCTTTGATTCTGGGTAGACCATTTCTTGCCACCGCCAGGGAACTTATTGATGTGCATGATGGTAAACTGATCTTGCGTGCTGGGAATGAACAGGCTACTTTTTCTGTGACTGAATTTGATCATTGTGCTATGATTGATGTCCATGCCATTTCTGATCAGGTACACGAGCCTGTCATGTATCCTTCTGCACCGCTCATTTTGCAGGACCCTCCTATCATTCCTTCGCCGCCACTCCATCCAGTCTTGCCTCCGAACAAAAAGCTCAAGGAGGAGTGGCGGCCGAAGCCGCAGGTGGCTAAGCCTACACGGAAGAAGGGTGGAGACCACTACGAGCTGGTTCCACACCCTGCACCACGACCACCCTGGCCATCCGAGTACTCACTCGCCTGCATCTTGCCGGATGGCCAGTTCGAGCTGACCAATGCTGGTGGCTGCACCGGTCGGGTGCATGTCCACAACCTGAAGCTGTACCTCAAGAGCGACGTGGATCCGCTCTTGGAGGCACCTGTTCCTGCACCTCCCTGAGTATCCACCATGGGCGTCCAGCTAAAAGACGGTAAAGAAGCGCTTGTGGGGAGGCAACCCCACCACGGTTTGACTTTCTTTCTTGTGTTTTGAGTCGGATTGTAAACCGGTTTGGTTTTGGTTTGTTTTCTTTTGTTTTGGATGATGTATTATTGGGCTGACCATTGGACCTAACATATTGTGTTTGAGCTCTTCTGTTCCCCTTTAGCTGTGCTTTGTTCCAGACTGGTCCCTCCCCAGTCCGCTTCACTCGGCGGGTCCGCTTCCAGTCTCATGTAGTCCGTGCACACTGGTAACATCGTTCCCCTTATCCTTCCCTCTTCTCCATTGAGGGCAATGTCGATCTTAAGTGTGGGGGGATGTTTATCTTTTGACTGCATTAGATCTGTTTGTGTGCTTGGAGCCTAGTCCACTGTCCAAATCTCGAGATTTGAGGGCTCCAATCACTGCTGTTTGCTTGATGTTTGATCGTATTGGCGCTGTGGATGTGATTAGTGAATTGAATGGCTTTTGACGTGATGCATGACAACTTGAGTGTGACTAAGACAGCCTATTATGATGACTGAGATGTGCAGTAGAACTGTGTAGGGGTTCAGTTTTTCAACTGTTTGCTTACCAACTGTGACTTGGATTGATCACTTGCTTTTGACAGTCATTTATGCATCTAGTTCAGGGAATCAGAATGAGAGATAGAGCATATAGTAGCCATGTGAGATTTGAGCCTGCTCGTTTCTTTCTTGTGCGATAGTTCCCTCTTCCATGATGTGCAACATTCACGTTGTCATTAGCTAAGACGATGGAGGCATAGGATTAGCACACGACCAAATTGACTGTCCTGGTGTGTCATACCCCCTAGTTAGCCCCTTTGAGCCGTGTGTTACCCTTTCTTTCGGTCTGCAATGCTAAATCACCCTTTTGCATCTCTTAGAAGGTTCCACAGAGTGGTTTCTTGCATGTTCTCTGCTGTTTCTGCTAAATATAATGTGAGAGTTGGAGGTAGTTCTTTAAAAGTTGGGCAGGTGTTTGAAAATGTGCAGAGGTGGTGGTTCTCTTAAGAAATGAAAAAAATGGAAGAAAAACAAATAAAAAAAATGAAAGCAAAAGAGAGCCACCACTAAAAATCTAAATAGTGCCCACTACATAGTGTTTCTTAGCAGTCTGGCTTAGAAATACTAGCATTTATGTGACCTCCTTCGCTCTTGTGCTCCGAAGAATTTGAGTAATGCAGAATAGCAGAAAGAAAGTTATTGGTTTGATTGACTGTGAGTTTGTTGGGTTTGGAAATGTGGAACCTCGTGCTATGAATACTTCCACCACCTAAAAGGCCTTTCCCCATGTCCAAGGCCCTAGCCAGTCATCTGAACTTGTGCCTAAGACCTCCGGATTAGTTAGTGGTGACACCTCATATGTGAACTCTAGCATTTAGAGGCTTCCTTCATGGTGAAGAGACGTTAGGGATTGAGAGAATAAGCATGCGCATTTTTCGCATCAAATTGTCCTGACCCCACTGGTCGAGAGTGAGCGATTCATTTTCTCATATTCTCTATACTCTTTATCCCGGTGAGGACCTAGATTGCTCGGTCTTAATTCTGATATCTTGAGCTTTATGCATGAAGTGACTGTTTTGAATAAGTGGTTGGGTCAAGTCTATGTTGGTTGGTGAACAGAAGGGGAACTCTTCCTTTGCTCGACTTTACTGCATTCGAATGTCATATGTGGTGGTTGTCTAGGTTGTCGTTGGAGTTGCCTGTGTGTTAATGATCGAAAGCCAATATGATCCACGTGTTTTGTGCCGATATGATATCCCCTAAAGCCTGCTTGATTGAAAGGTTTTGAGCTTACCTTGAGTCTGACTTGGTTTGCTTGGGGACAAGAAAACGGTTAAGTGTGGGGGAGTTTGATAAACCGTTAATTGCACATGTTTTTACCCCTATTCTGGAGTCGTTTGAGGTGTTGATTCTCGTGTTTTAGGCTGATTTCACGCTAGGTTGTGCTTGTTTGTGATATTTCAGGTCCTAGTACGTGAATGAAGGTTTGGGAGCGAGTTCGGGGTCGATTGGACGAAGATCGCACGCGTGGCGAGTCGCTGAGGAAGTCACACGGGCACACACAAAACCCACACGGCCGTGCAAGTAATCAATGTGGTCGTGTGGGATTGTGCGAGCCTTCACACGGGCAGCAATAAATCCCACACGGCCGTGTCATGAACCAAAGTGGCCGTGTGGAATTCTGCGAGGCTTCACACGGGCAGCCTGGACGCTCACACTACTGTGTGAGTCGTGGCCGTGTGGGATTTATTGATAGAGCACCCTTAATTGAAGGTAGCGAATTGGCGACTTTAGTCGAGGAACCAATTCACTATTCTGTACCAAATTTACTTCGGTAGTGGAGGTTTTGTTCGTTAGGGCCTCAATCTGTTTACTCCAGTGGAAGTTAGTCGCCCGCTAGAGACTCATATTGAGAGGGTCTGAAGACCTTTAGTCGAGACTTCGGACTGTTTAAGAACCTTCCGCAGTATAACTATCATAGAAACTGAACTTGGTAATTGCAATCCGGCTTAACTGCAGTCTAGGGGGAACTATATACGGGTGACCTCTCTCGACTTGAAAACAACCGTTTAACTTGCTTTGTGTTTTTGTTTGTTTGAACCTGCACTTAAGTTTTACCGCTAGATAATAAGAATTCGCTGAGTAGTCATCAAATCTAGGACCCGGGTTGACATTAAAACCAAACCCGCTATACTACGCTTTAGGAAGTGGTTACACTTGGCCAATTCCTAGAGTGTCAATAGGAGTGAGTCAGTTGTATTTGGTGATTGGGAAGAATCATATGCATTCCTTCCCAGGTTGATTTTGGCACTGGAGGCGTCTAACCCTGACATTGTTTTCTCCCCTTGATGCCAAGATGAAGAGGTAAAACCGCCAGAGCCAGGTAACAAACGCCATTTCAGACGACTTTTTTGGGCATTCAAGCCATCTATTGATGGTTTTGGCTTCTGTGTCCCTGTGATCCAAGTGGATGGTACATTCCTTATCGGCAAGTACAAGGGCACTCTACTGATTGCCAGTGGGGCGGATGCAAACAAACAAGTCTTTCCGTTAGCCTTCGCCATTGTTGAGGGAGAGAATACTGATAGCTATGGATGGTTTTTCTGGCAAATTCAGCTCCACGTCACTAAGAGGATGAACCTGACAATAATCTCTGATCGGCACGCCAGGATTAGAGCTGCCATCTTAGGTTTGGATCCAGCCTGGAAGTGGTCCCAAAGGTGGTGCATACGACACTTCAAAAGCAACTGGAACCATCATTTCAAATGGAAGAAGCTTGCTGATAATTTATGGTGGATTAGTAAACTCTCTATTGGTTGTTTAATTTTGTCTGATAACAATATCTTGTATTAAATAAATGGTACACTTGTTAGACTCTTTCTAAAGAGATGCATGCCTAAGGAAATGGGGTTTTAAACGATTATCATTGTCCTCCCATTTCCTGGGTAAATCGGGTTTTAAGCGATCCTCGGATCCCCCCTTTTTCTGTCAAAAAGGCTGCATTTCTAAGGAGATGTAAACCTCTCCTAAGAGTCTGCCGAATTATTACTAACGTAATACTTGATTGTGATTACCTCAGCTGTTGCATACCAGGAGAAAAAATTCCAGGTGAATGATAACGATGTAATTGCACATGTTTGCGCCCCTAGTTCTTATCCGTTTGAGGGGTATAGTCGTGTGTTTTGGCCTATTTTACGCCGGGTTGTGCTATTTTGTCATATTTCAGGTCCCAGGCGTCAAAGGGAAGGCTAACCACGAGTTTCGGGGCATTCGGAGGTCATTTCGTCAAGCTGGGGCCAAAACACGGGCACACCTAAGGCATTACACGGCCGTGTTCCTGTGGCCGTGCTTTTTATGCCGAGAGCTGAGTTGATTACACGGGCAGGGCCGAGACAAAGCACGGCCGTGTTCCACAAAAGCACGGCCGTGTCCAACGCGAAGCACGGCCGTGTTTCTCCCCAACTGCTGGTCGTGTAATTAACACTGGCCGAGACACGGGCAGGCTCAGGCAAAGCACGGCCGTGCCCTCGACCATGCTTTGGCCACTGATGCCTTTGTAAGTAGATTTTCAGCCAAACAGAAGGGGATTCGAGTTTTAGAGAGAGAGATCAGTTCCTAGAGAGAGAAAGTGACGAACAAGAGTCTCCAAGTGCCCTAGATTGATCTTCAACACCATTGGAGGCCAGCTTGAGCTTGGAGAAGTGCCGATCAACGTCCAGGAGCAGGAATCCATCCTTCACAGTATGAATTCCGCGTCTGATTCTGCTTTTTCTTTCTTCTCCATGGAGTAGTTCTCCCATTCATCTGGGTATGGAGAACCCTAGATTTGTATGTTAGGCTTTGATTGTATGAACCCAAGTACTGATTCTATGATTTGATTATATTCGATTGAGGTTTGAATGATTGAATGACTTGAATCCTGATCAAATTCCTGTTGTTTCTGCTTTGACCTAGAATGAGAATATCTGCCTAGGTTGATAGAGCATCCTTGATTGAAGGTAGGGAGTTGGTGACTTTAGTCGAGGAGCCAACTCACTATTTTGTACCGGATTTACTCCGGTAGTGGAGGTTTTGTTCTTAGGGCCTCAATCTGTTTACTCCGGTGGAGGTTAGTCGCCCGCTAGAGACTCAGATTGAGAGGGTCTGAAGACCTTTAGTCGAGACTTCAGGCTGTTTAAGAACCTTCCGCAGTATAACTTTCATAGAAACTGAACTTGGTAATTACAATCCGGCTTAACTGCAGTCTAGGGGGAACCATATCCAGGTGACCTCTCTTAACCTGAATACAACCGTTTACTTGCTTTGTTAGTTTGTTAGTTTAGACTTGCATTCCAGTTTCATTGCTAGATAACAAGAATTCACTGAGTAGTCATCAGATCTAGGACCCGGGTTGACATTTAAACCCAAACCCGCTATACTGCGTTTTAGGAAGTGGTTTCACTTGGCCAATTCCTAGGGTGACAGTAGAGTCGAGTCAAGTTTTTGGCGCCGTTGCCGGGGACGGCTAGGTTGTTGAAGAAAAGTGATTTCTGTTAATTTAGCTTTTCTTTTGCTTTGTTTGCTTTGTCCCACTTGTGCCTTCACGGGTTTGCTTGCTTGAGTGTGTGCAGGTAGTGCATGACCCGTAGCTAGTCGGGAGGTTTACTGCCGTTGAATCCAGAGATTGACCGCACTTGTCGCCAACTCAGGAGACAGCAGCGAGCTAGACTGGCTACGGAAGAGCGCATAGACGGCCACGTGAGCAGTGATTCTGAGGAGTACGAGATGGAAGACTACAATCAACACCAGGGGAATCCTCAGCAGGCTCCCCCGGTGAATCAGGTCCTGGGGAACAACCCCATACCCCAGGATCATCGAGTTCATCATCCACCGCAGCCGGGTCCCACATTGGAGTACTACTACACTCCTCGAATTGCTGACATCCGCCCGGTCATCCTCTACCCGCCTATTCCAGCAAACAACTTCGAGATCAAGCCATGCTGGATTCAGCTCATTACATCCTCTATCCAGTTCCATGGCTTGAAGGATGAGGAGGCCAGGGTACATCTTTCCCGTTTTCTGCAGCTGACGAACGGGTTCAAGCTGAATGGTGTCCCGGATGATGCAATCCGCCTTCATCTTTTCCCCCATTCTCTGGCGGGGAATGCTAAGAGGTGGTTGGAGACCCAGCCCCCATTGTCCATCACCTCTTGGGACGATCTGGCTGACAAATTCGTGCACAGGTACTATCCGGCATCGAAGACTATAGAGATTCAGCGGGAGATCACTCACTTCCGCCAAGAGCCAGATGAGTCACTTCGTGATGCTTGGGAGAGGTACATGGGATATTTCTGGCAGTGCCCCCATCATGGCTTCAGTGATGCATTCACAGTGGGGAACTTTTATAGTGCCCTCTCTCCAGATAGCCAGAGAGTGATTGAGTCTCTATGCCCAGGAGGGGATGTCCTCACTAAGACTCCACCCGAGCTGAACCAGATGATTAATACATTGGCTGCCAGAGATCATTCCTGGGGGCAGAGCAGCAGAGGCAGACATTCCAGGGACCGTGGTGTGCACGCCATGGAGATCAGATCCGGGCAAGAGCAGCAGGTAGCCGAGCTAGTGCAGACATTGAAGCAGCCCAACAGTCTTATTCCGGGCAGAGGGTTGGCTACACCTCCAGTTGCTCAATGTCAGTGGTGTGAGAGCTCGAATCACCTAGTAGAAGACTGCCAGGCTATGAGGGAGTCTACTACCCCCCAGGAGCAGTTGGACTTCATCGCCAATGCTCGGCGCCTCGACCCGTACAGCACCACATATAATGAGGGGTGGCGCCAGCATCCCAACTTCTCTTGGGGCAGCAACACCACTAAGCCACCTGGTTTCCCAGCACCAGCAGGTGGCTTTCAGCAGAGGCAGCCCTACCAGGCTCGACAGGGGCCAGTTCCACAGCAGCAGCCCTACCAGCCTCGACAAGGGGCAATTCCAAAGCAGCAGCCCTACCAGCCTAGGCAAGGGCAACCCTTCCAGCAGCCCCAGCGCCAGTTTGCCGAGCCAGCAGCAGCTCCAGCTCCAGATACTCAGATGACGAAGCTGGAAAATATTCTGGCTTCATTCATGACGAGCACTCAGGCGACTATCACGAGGTTGGACCAGAGTGTAGCCTCACTGGAGGCAGGTCAGAGGAACCAGGGTGCCATTTTGCAGGATCTGCAGACCCAGGTGGGCATCTTGGCCCGCCAGAACACCACCAGGGCACCGGGGACTTTGCCTGCCACCACTGTCCCGAATCCTCGGGATCCTCACCAGCTCCAGAAGCTTGATGCCATCACTACCAGGAGTGTCAAGACCACATCAGCTGCTCCTGCCCAGCCTAGTCGAGATGATCCACTACCTGCTTCAACACTTCCAGCTGATACTGCAGACCTGGGGGAAGACACAATAACGCCTGCTCCCAAGCCACAGCCAGTGGTTAAGGAGCATGTACCCCAGCTTCCTTTCCCCACTCGCCTGCATAAAGACAGGCTGGAGACTGAGTTTGCCAAGTTCATGGCAATGTTGAAGCAGGTCAACATCAGCATGCCGTTCGTGGAGGATCTGTCAAAGATGCCCAAGTATGCCAAATTCATGAAGGACCTCCTCACCAACAAGAAGAAACTTGGGGATCTTTCGACAGTGATGCTGAGCGAGGAGTGTTCTGCCATCCTGCAGAACAAGCTGCCCGAGAAGCGAAAAGACCCAGGGAGTTTCACTATCCCTCTTGTTATTGGCAGCATGCATGTAGGAAAGTCCTTGGCGGACCTAGGCGCTAGCATAAATGTCATTCCTTATAATCTGTTTAATAAGCTAGGCCTAGGTGAACCTAGAACTACTAGGATGAGCATTCAGTTAGCTGATCGTTCTATCGTGCATCCTAGGGGTATCATTGAGGACTTGCTTGTTAATGTGGGTGCATTCACATATCCTATTGACTTTGTTATTTTGGATATAAATGAAGATGTGGATGTACCTTTGATTTTAGGTAGACCGTTTCTCGCCACCGCCAAGGTGCTTATTGATGTGCATAGTAGTAAATTGATTCTGCGTGCTGGTGATGAACATGCTACTTTTTCTGTGTATGAGAATGGGAAACACCCTCATTTGCATGATGACATAGACTAATGTGATATGCTTGCTGATTATGAGACCGCACTCGCTATCACGAGTGCGGGTACTGACGATGTTCTTGAGCGTTGTATTTTGCTAGGTGAGCAGGCATCGCAGGAGCCGCAGCTGGCGGAGCAGTTAGTCGAGTTGGAGAGTGGCACTTTCTTGGAGGGCGACAGGCTGTTTAAACCGATCTCATCCTCCACCCGCATCGCTACTTCCTTGGAGGAATCACCAGAGCTGGAGCTTAAGCCCCTCCCTCCTCATTTGGAGTATGCATTTCTCCAGGAGGGGAATAAGCTGCCAGTCATCATCAGCTCGACCCTCACCCCCGAGCCGAAGACCAGACTGGTGACCTTGCTGAAGCGGTACGAGCGAGCCCTCGCATGGAAGATCACAGACATCCGGGGGATCAGCCCTTCTTTCTGCTCCCACCGGATACTGATGGAGGATGAGATGCGGCCAGTGAGACAGCCGCAGAGGAGACTGACACCGAACCTGGAGGCTGTGGTTCGGGCAGAGATCGTGAAGCTGCTGGACGCGGGGATCATCTTCGCCATTTCCGACAGCGAGTGGGTCAGTCCCACCCAGGTGGTACCCAAAAAGGGTGGGATGACTGTGGTGCCTAACGATAAGAATGAGCTGATCCCGATGCGCACGGTGACTGGGTACCGTGTCTGCATTGATTACCGGCGTCTCAACGACGCCACTCGGAAGGACCACTTCCCGCTACCATTCATTGATCAGATGCTGGAGAGACTGGCGGGGCACGAGTTCTACTGTTTCCTGGATGGGATGTCCGGGTACTTCCAGATCTCGATTGCACCGGAGGACCAGGCGAAGACCACTTTCACCTGCCCCTTCGGCACCTTTGCATACCGGAGGATCCCATTCGGGCTATGCAATGCCCCGGCGACTTTTCAGCGATGCATGCTCGCTATCTTTGACCGTCTGGTCGGCGAGATTATGGAGGTGTTTATGGACAATTTCTCGGTTTATGGAGACTCATTCTCTCACTGTCTCCATAACCTAGAGCTTGTCCTTAGACGGTGTGAAGAAACGAACCTGGCACTGAGTTGGGAGAAGTGTCACTTCATGGTTCGAGAAGGCATAGTTCTTGGGCATAAGATCTCTAAGATGGGGATTGAGGTGGACAGAGCAAAGATCGAGACTATCAGCAAACTGCCTCCTCCTACATCTGTTAAGGGAATCCGGAGTTTTCTTGGTCATGCAGGTTTCTACAGGCGGTTCATCAAGGATTTCTCTAAGATTGCTCTGCCCCTGACGAAGCTTCTAGAGAAGGATGCCCCCTTCCAGTTCACTGATGCATGCAAAGCGGCTTTCATGACCTTGAAGGAGAAGCTCACCCAAGCTCCTATCATGGTTGTTCCTGACTGGTCCTTACCATTTGAGATTATGTGCGATGCCAGTGACTTTGCTGTTGGAGCTGTGTTGGGGCAGAGGCGTGATCAGCATTTCCGACCCATCTACTACTCCTTGAAGACCTTGAATGTTGCCCAGGAGAACTACACCACCACGGAGAAAGAGCTGCTCGCAGTGGTGTTTGCCTTCGATAAATTTCGCCCCTATCTGGTCTTGTCCCATGTGGTTGTGTATACTGATCACTCCGCGATTCGATACTTGATGAGCAAGGCTGATGCCAAGCCTAGGCTCATACGGTGGATCTTACTGCTGCAGGAGTTTGATATTGAGATTCGGGACAAGAAGGGAGCAGAGAATGTTGCTGCCGATCACCTCTCCCGGTTGGACGCACCCCCTGCGGACAACCTCAAGGAGGAGATCAATGACTCCTTTCCAGATGAGAGACAAATGATGATGTGCCTGGTGGAGAGTGTCACCCCCTGGTATTCTGATTTTGCAAATTATCTTGTGGGCCAGCAGCTGCCCAAGGGGATGCCAACTCACGCCAAGAGGAAGTTTTTCTCCGACCTGAAGTACTACTTCTGGGATGACCCTCATCTCTTCAGGATCGGAGCCGACGGGATAATCCGTTGATGTGTTATGGAGAGTGAGATGGAGGGCATTCTATATCACTTTCATGAAGGACCTGCTGGCGGTCACCACGGAGGAAACCGCACGGCAAGGAAGGTGCTCCAGTCGGGCTTTTACTGGCCCACGCTCTTCAAGGACGCAGACGCCTTCGCACGCAGGTGCGACCGATGCCAGAGGTCAGGTAACATCTCTGCCCGTGATGAGATGCCCCAGAATGTGTTTATTACTGGTGAGATTTTTGATGTCTGGGGTATCGACTTCATGGGGCCCTTCCCTCCATCCTTTGGTAATACATATATCCTTGTTGCTGTTGACTACGTCTCTAGGTGGGCCGAGGCGCAAGCTTTGCCCACTAATGATGCTAGACGTGTTTGTGGTTTTTTGAAGCAGCTATTCTCCCGGTTCGGGAAACCTAGAGCCATCATAAGCGACCGAGGCACCCATTTCCAGGGTCAGTTCGATAAATTGTTGTCTCGCTATGGTGTAACTCATAAGGTGTCCGTGGCCTATCATCCTCAAACCAGTGGCCAGGCCAAGCTGACGAACCGGGAGCTCAAGCGGATCTTGGAGAAGACGGTGAACCTATCCCGCAAAATTGGTCCACCAAGCTCGATGATGCTCTGTGGGCATATCGCACTGCCTACAAGACGCCCATTGGTACCTCACCGTACCGGCTTGTCTATGGAAAGGCATGCCATTTGCCCGTGGAGCTAGAGCACAAGGCCTTCTGGGCCCTTAAGCTGCTAAACTTGGATGTTAGTGTTGCAGGTGATGAGCGAAAAATGCAGATGTTGGAGCTGGAAGAGTGGCGTTATCACGCCTATGAGAACACCAAACTGTACAAGGAGCGCACGAAGCGTCTCCACGATGCACGGTTGCGGGGTCCGAAAGAGTTCCAGGTTGGTGATCGAGTTCTCCTTTATAACTCTTGCCTGAAACTCTTTCCTGGAAAACTCCGTTCCCGGTGGTCTGGACCGTACACGGTCACACAGGTGTTCCCGTATGGCACGATTGAGATTGCTAACCCGCAAACTGAGCCGTTTAAAGTGAATGGCCATCGTCTCAAGCTCTACCTGGGAGACGATGTCGAACGTGCGGAGTTAGCAGTGGAGCTCGCGGACCCTTAGTTCCGCAATTGGCGTCCAGCTAAAAGACGGTAAAGAAGCGCTTGTGGGGAGGCAACCCCACCACGGTTTGCATTTCTACCTTTGTTTTTTTTATTTATTTATCTCAACTTTGTCGGTTTTTGAGTCTTTAAGTCAGTTTGGAGTCAGTCTGGAAAGTTTTTCGTGCCTCGGGCGGTTCGTTTTGATGTGTGATTGGGTAGATTTTAGAGTCGGGGCACGAAAGAATCTTGGTGGTTTGAGCTTTAAAATTGACAAAAATGCATTTCAGGCTCGGCATAAAAAACACGGGCAGCAGGGGGACAGAACACGGCCGTGTTTCTCCCCGTGCCCGCCCGTGTTTTGCCTTTAGCTCTCGGCATAAAAAACACGGGCACTGGGCTCTGAAAACACGGCCGTGTTTTGATCAGAGCCCGGCCGTGTTTTGATGGGGGAAAACACGGGCGCGGAGCACCCGAAACACGGCCGTGTAATGGCCCGCCCGTGTTTCGGCCTCCCCCCTATAAAATCAAATTTTTTTCACCCCCAAACTCAGATCAGTCATTTTTTCAAAAACCCCCAGCCCCCCCTCGCCGGAAAATCGCCCCTTTCATCTTCTCCCTCGATTTTCCGGCCATAACTCCCTCTCCCGACCTCCAAATCACAATCCGCGAGCGCCCCCACGCTCCTGGCGTCGAGGAGCACATTCCCCAACGATTTGGGCTAGTTTGGCTGAGGTTGGGCCGCCGGCGGCGAGTTTTCCGGCGAGTCTCCGGTGTGTTTTCCAGCGACTTTGGGTGCTTCTCTCCACTTTCTTCCTCTCTCTCGCGGTATCTTCTTGAGTCTCCAGGTGTGTTCTCCGTGTCTTTTCTTATCTTTTTGGAGAATCGATACCTAGAGTTAGGTGAAGAACTTTTGACTGTGGAATGCATGGTTTGGGGAATATTTTGGGTTTGGGGGATGATTGGGCTGATTGCTTGGTGAATGGGCTGCGTGATATGTAATTTTTCTGTGATGCCTCGATTGGTGCTATTTAGGACAGTTGTGGTATGTTTGTCTCACTGGGGGCCTCGTCCACTATCCGAATCGCTCGATTTGAGGGTCCTCGGTGTATTCAGCTGGTATTTCTCGTATGATGGGTATGCTTGTGTCGCCGGGAGTCTAGTCCACTGTCCATATCTTCCGATATGAGGACTCCCGGTGTGGTTTTGGTCTAACATTGACCCCGTTTGCTTGTGTACCCTTTGTCCTTCATTGTGTTTTGCAGGATCATGGAGGATTATCTCGACCAGCTGAACATTATCCAGCGCCATAAGCTGCGGAACCTCCGCACCTGCAGCATCCCCGAGCACCACCACCTCGATTGGGAGGTGTTCGAGGAGCTTCATGCCAGGCCACAGATGGAGGCTGCGGTCCGCTCCCCTGCTTGGCGGCGTCTTCTCACCCTCACCGAGCCGACCTACAAGGAACTGGTCTTGGAGTTCTACGCCACCTTCACCCACAATCAGAGGGGGAACTCCGATCACTCTAATGTAGTCCAGTTCACACTCGGCGGGGTGGAGCACTCCCTCAGCTACTGGGAGTTCGCCAATGCACTTCGCCTCAACTCCCGGGAAGCTGGTGGGCCGCCTCTCCGCCTAGATCTCGCTGATCCCACGGACTTCGCTTCTTAGGCGTACTTTCAGACCATCTGTCTGCCCGACAGTGTGGATGAACAGTACGTGGCCAGCCAGACGCGGGCTTCTCTCCTCCGTCCAGAGTGGCGGATCCTCAACCACCTGATGTGCACTTCCTACACACCTAGCGCAGGCTCGGCCAACCGGGTCACGCTCCGCACACTCTGGTTGATGCATGCGATGGGTCGTTCTGAGGACACCATCCAGCTGGGCTCTGTACTGGCGAGGACATTCACTAAACCAGCTGATAGACCGTCATTTACACATGTTTTTACCCCCGTTCTTACACCGTTTGAGGTGTTGATTCTCGTGTTTTAGGCCGATTTCACGCTAGGTTGTGCTTGTTTGTGATATTTCAGGTCCTAGTACGTGAATGAAGGCTTAGGAGCGAGTCTGGGGTCGATTGGACGAAGAACGGACGAATGGCGAGGTTTTCAGGGAGCTGCACGGGCAGACCAGGGAGGCTGCACGGCCGTGCACGGTTGCAAGCTGGCCGTGCGCCTCATGCCGAGGAGCTGCACGGGCAGGCCCTGAGGATTGCACGGCCGTGCACCTGGCCGTGCAAGAAGCCTGAGTTCAATTAAGGGATACGCTGCGTTTCATGGTGCACGGCCAGAATGGTGAGGTGCACGGCCGTGCACCCTGGCCGTGCAACTCGGGAAAACCCGGTTTTAAAGCCTAATCCGAGCCAGAAGTGAGAGAAGAGTGTTTTCAGAGCAAAAACAGAGCCCTAGAGAGAGAAAGTACGAAGAACACATCCTAGAAGCTGTCTTAGAGCTGGATTTCATCGAATCGAGCCTGGAGATCGTCATAGGAGTGAAAATCATCGTCCCGGAGCAGATTATCCTCATCGTTATGAGTATGACTAATCCGATTCTTGTTTTCTCTTCTCTCTCTATGGAGTAGAACCCTTCTCTCACTTGGGGATGAAGAACCCTAGTTCTATGTGTTAGGGATTGATTGTAATGACTTGGGATGATATTACTGTTTGGTTTTAATCGATTGAGACATGCTTGATTGAGTCAATTGAATCTTGATCAAATTCTCTTGATTTCTGCTTTAACCTATGATAGATAGAATCTGATTAGGTTAAGAGAGCTTCCTTGATTGATAGTGGTGAATTGGTTGTGCGAGAGTCAATCAATTTACTGCTTTGTACTGGAATCTAATTCCAGTAGTGAATTTCTGTTCTTACTGCTTCAGCTTTCTATCCCGGTGAAGACTAGTCGTCTGCCGGGTAGTTAGACTGAGAGGGCTTGGTCAGCTTAAGAGATTCCAAGCTACTGCCGGATCTTCCGCAGTCTAATCAACAGTAAATCAACCCAGGGTAAATTGCAATTGAAACCTAACTAAAGAGCTAGGGGGATTCATTCCCGAGTGACTCTTTCCTGCTTAAGAAAACCGATTAATTTCCTGCTTTATTTCTGCTTTTAGTTTAAACAACAATCACTTACTCTAGTTGGCTAGATAACAGAGAATCACTGAGTAAGCAGTAGATCTAGACCCCGGGTTGATAATATAACTTGCCTGTTACTGCATTCCCGGTCTGCGATTACACTTGGTCGCAGATTGGTGTTGTGTTTTGGCGTGTCAAGTTTTTGGCGCCGTTGCCGGGGAACCCTCTAGGTTATTGGGGAAACGTGAGAATTTGTTACTCTAGCTTTTATTTTCTGCTTTTTATTTCTTCCACCTGTGTGCCTTCACGGGTTGTTTCTGCTGATTGTGTGCAGGTAGTGCATGACCCGTAGCCAGTCGGGAGATCTACTACCACTAGACCAGGAGCTTGAACGAACCTGCAGAAACTTCAAGCGGGCTCTAAAGGCGCGACTGGCTGCGGAGGAGGCGCTATCACAGCTGCAGTTAGAGGAGGAAGAAGAAGAGATGGCTGAACCAGGGAACCATGCTGTGATCCCCGAGGAGCAGACCATGGGCTCCTACTGGACCGCTAGGGCTGCGGACATGAGGTCACCCATTCAGCACCCTCAGGTCCCAGCCAACAACTTTGAGGTGAGCACCTCCGTGATCACCATGCTGCGCGGTTCAGTAGTGTTCCGTGGTAAGGAGGGAGAGTGCCCTCGATCACATCTCAGGCGATTCCACGAGCTCATCGATGGAATCAAGATCAATGGGGTACCAGCAGATGCCATCCAGCTGAGGTACTTCCCATTCACTCTGGAGGGGCAGGCCAAGGAGTGGCTAGACACTCGATCTCCGGGCTCCATCACCACGTTCGCCAACCTGGCGGACAAGTTCCTCACCCGCTACCATCCTCCATCCAAGACAGCTGACCTGCAGAAGCAAATTACACATTTTGCTCAGGATGAGGATGAGACCATCAGGGATGCATGGGAGAGGTACAACAGTCTTTTCCTCAGGTGTCCCAATCATGGTTTCAACGATGCGTTCAAGGTGGGCACCTTCTATCACGCCCTCTTCCCGGAGGACAAGCAGCTGATCGATTCGGTTTGTGGCGGGAACATGCTGACCAAAACCCCGCCACAGCTGAATCAACTCTTTGAAGAGATGGCGGAGAATGGTTATGATTGGGGCACTGCCAGGAGATCGAGGAGAGCACCAGGCCGGGGTGTGCATGCTGTGGGCACCCAGTCCTCCGATTTGGTGCAGGTAGTATCGAAGCTGGTCTCAGCTATCGATTGTTCCGGGATGATTCCAGGGACCGGACAGCAGCAGGCGATGCTCTGCCAGTGGTGCGAGAGCACCCATCATATGGTGGAAGACTGCCAGGCGATGAAGGAATCGACCACACCCCAGGAGCAGGTGAACTTCATCAACAATGTCAGGCGCAATGACCCCTACAGCAACACGTACAATGAGGGGTGGCGCCAGCATCCTAACTTCTCCTGGGCTGGGCCAAATCCCAGACCACCAGCTCCACAGGGACCACCGGGCTTCCAGAGGCCACCATATCAGCCCAGACAGGGGCAATTCCAGCAGCCAGGTGCAGCCCCTGCTGCCCCAGTGCAGAATGATCAGATGGCTGAACTGCGGGACTTGGTGGGTTCTCTTGCCAGTGTTAGTGCTCAGAAATTCAACACCTTTGAGCAATTCATGAAGAAGGCCTCGGGTCAACTCCTGGCTCTGGAAGCTGGTCAGAGGAATACACGGGCTGTTTTGCAGGATATCCAGACCCAGCTGGGGAGCGTGGCCCAGGCAGTGGCTCAAAGGGCTCCTGGTACTCTACCAGGGCAGACCATCCCTCACCCGCCGACCCCGAATGAGCGCTGCAATGCCATCATGACCAGGAGTGGCAAGATGACTGTTGATCCCCCTGCTCGGGAACCGGAGAAAGAAAGCCCTGTCTTAGCGGCTTCAGCGGTTGAACAGGAAGTAGAGAAGGAAGTTGAGGTGCCTGCACCTAAACCGCAACCAGTAGTGAAGGAGTATGTCCCTAAACTCCCTTTCCCTACTCGGTTGCACAAAGACAGGCTGGAGGCAGAGTTCGAGAACTTCATGGCCATGCTTAAGAAGCTGAATGTCCAAGTGCCCTTCCTGGAGGCACTATCGCAAATGCCAAAGTATGCGAAGTTTCTGAAAGAGCTTCTCTCAAAGAAGCAGAAGCTGAGTGAGCTGGCCACGGTAGAGCTCAGCGAGGAATGCTCGGCTATTCTGCAAAACAAGCTTCCGCAGAAGAAGAAGGACCCAGGTAGTTTTACTATCCCGTGCTCTATTGATAAATTGCATGTAGAGAAGTCCTTGGCGGATTTAGGTGCTAGTATCAATGTTATTCCATATAAATTGTTCATGAAACTAGGCCTAGGTGAACCCCGTGCTACTAGGATGACCCTTCAATTAGCTGACAGATCTGTAGTGCATCCTAGGGGTATAGTGGAAGACCTTCTGGTTAAGGTTGGCAAATTCACATATCCCGTGGATTTTGTTATCTTGGACATCAGTGAGGACACAGAAGTGCCTCTTATACTGGGAAGGCCTTTCCTGGCCACCGCCAAGGCTCTCATAGATGTGCATGATGGGACCTTAGTTTTGAGGGATGGCGAGGAGCGAATAACGTTTTCTGTTGCTGATACTATACCTGCTTCGTCACCTCTGCATGCTGTATCTCACCAGGAGCACGAGTCTGTCGTGTATCCTTCTGTGCTGCCTATTTTGCAGGAACCGCCTCCCACACCTTCGCCGCCACTCCGGACCACTCCGTCACCCAAAGAACAGATCAAGGAGGAGTGGCGGCCGAAACTGCAGGCAGCTAAGCCTGCTCGAAAGGAAGCCGGAGACCACTATGAGCTGGTCCCGCCCCCTCCTTGGCCATCCGAGTATTCACTCGCTTGCATCCTACCGGATGGCCAAGTTGAGCTGGCGAATGCAGGTGGCCACATTCGTCGCGTGCATGGCCACCATTTGAAGCTGTACCTCAAGAGCGATGTGGATCCGCTCTTGAAGGCACCTGATCCTACACTTCCCTGAGCATCCATACTGGCGTCCAGCTAAAAGACGGTAAAGAAGCGCTTGTGGGGAGGCAACCCCACCGAGGTTTGCATTTTCTTACTCTTTTTCCTTTGATTTTGTGTGTTTTTGAGTCTTGGGACGTTGATCCAGAGTTACGTGTCGTTTTTGAGCGAAAACAGGTTGATTTCGCGACTCCAACAAGTCGCACGGCCAGGACCACAACTTGCACGGCCGTGCGGGAACCCCCCTTGGCCGTGCGAGCTCTCGGCCAAAAGCGCACGGCCAAAAGCGCATATTGCACGGCCGTGCGCCCGTCCTGGCCTGACCGTGCGTCTTGCACGGGCACCATAATGCCTCGCATGGCCGTGCGGGTATTCCCCCTTGGCCGTGCGAGCTCTCGGTAAGGATGGCACGGCCATATGTGCCAGGTGCACGGTCGTGCGCTTCTCCTCGGCCAGGCCGTGTCGGCTGCACGGGCAAAAACCAGCCTTGCACGGCCGTGCGCCCCTGCCCGTGCAGCAGATGCACGGCCTATTTTTATGGCCTGCACGGCCATTGTGGTCAGAAAACTAAAACCACTCGCCGGAATCCTCTGCCCTCGCCAGAAAACCGCGCAAAACCCACCTTTTTTCGATTTTTTCGGCCACTTTGGGTAATTTTTTCACCAAACCAACTACAAACCCACTCTTTCTACACCCAAAGCGGCCTATCCCTCGATTTTGAGCGAGTTTGGGCGACGTTTTCGTCGCCGGAGGCGATTTCCGGCGAGACTCCGGCGTGACTCCGACGAGCATTTCCGGCCAGTTTTTCGGCGTTTCGTCACTTCCATTGTCTTCCCCTCATCATTCCCTACACCTCTACTTGAGTCTCCAGGTTTGATTTTGCCCCTAACTATGTTAATTGTGGAGAATTGAGTGTGTAGGGTGTATGTTAGAGAACCTTATTGAATCATGTGAATCTTATGAAATTGATTGAGGGGAATGCATGGGATGTGATTGAATTATGTTGGGCAAAGTCCCCTTTGATTGTTTAAGCCCTTGTGTGCAAGAATTTGGCCAATTTCATGTTTAACTTAGTAGTGCACACAAGGTGTTCGCTGGAATGCCTGTTTTCCATGCCCTGTTGTGGCCACCGGTTGGGGCCCTTAATGATGTAGTTTGAGGGTGTATTTGCTATGGATGTGAACCTTGAGTTGCCTATTTTCTTGTGAATGTGCACCCCCACCCTGATTCTGCTTGATTTATCGAGATTTTGACCCCCGAACTATGGATGAAACCATGGTTAGGCTGTTTTCTGTTCTTAAGTGTGGGGGTGCGCTTGACCTTTTTCTTTGGCTCTTTTGGGTTCCACTTTGGGTTGTTGTTTTGCAGGGCAATGGCGAAACCTAATTTCCAGCACCCGTTCATCTGGGATCTGAGGAGGGGACCCACCGCAGAGCGCTTCAAGGAGGTCGCGGAAACCCCGTTTGGGTCACACCATTGCTGGTCCAAACGGGAGTTTCGGCGATTGCACTGCTACGAGCAGCTCTCCGCCGCGGTCGCCAACACCGCCTGGCGCCGTCTGCTCCAGCTCTGCGAGAAGGTCTACTACGAGCCGGTGTGGGAGTTCTACACGACCTTCAAGCACAATACCACGGACAACTGGCAGGACGGTACGACCGTCCAATTCAGGCTGGGCGGGGTCCCCCGGTCCTTGAGCTACCACGAGCTGGCCGAGGCTCTCGACATCGACCTCGACGATCTTGGCGACGAGTAGGCTGTACTCGTTGCCCGTCTCAGTGTGTTTTCTTTTTCATTTTAGACTTTTGTGTGTTTGCTCCATGTGTGCGGAGCTTGAACTTAGTGTCGTTTGTTTTTGTTTTTGGTTTTTCCTTTGTGGTTTGATGTAGCCGTCTGGGCTAACACTTATCCCTAACGCACAGTGTGCTAGTGTGTTTCTGATGTTCGATTTGTGCAGCATTGTCCACTCTCCCGTTCGTTTCTCGCCGACTGGTCCACTTCCAGTCCCCCAGCAGTGTTCTTACCCGGTAACATCGTTCCCCTTATCTTTCCCTCTACTCCATTGAGGGCAATGTCGTGCTTAAGTGTGGGGGGATGCTTTGTATCGGTTGGAATATGTATGATGGTGCTTGGAGCCTAGTCCGCTGTCCGAATCTTACGATTTGAGGGCTCCAAGTACTGCTGTTTGATCATATTGGCACTGTGTTTCGATGGATGAATTGATTGGTTTTCGGATTAATGCATGACAACTTGTTTGCGACTAGGACAACCTATGATGAGGACTGAGATGTGCAGTAGAACGATGTAGGGGTTCAGTTTTTCAACTGTTTGCTTGCCAACTGTGACTTGATCTGACTTGATCTGATTACTTGTTCTTAACAGTCGTTTATGCATCTAGTTCAGGGTAGCAGAATATGAGATAGAGCATATAGGTAGCCATGTGAGATTTGAGCCTGCTCGTTTCTTTCTTGTGCGATAGATCCCTCTTCCATGATGTGTAGCATTCACGTTGTCACTAGCTGAGATGATGGGGGCATAGGATTAGCCCACGCCCAAAACTGACTGTCCTGATGTGTCATATCCCCTAGTCAGCCCCTTTGAGCCGTGTGTTATCCTTTCTTTTGGTCAATAATGAAAAGAAATCACCCTTGTTGCATCTTTTAGAAGGTTCCACAGAGTGGTTTTTATATATTCTCTGCTGTTTCTGCTAAAGTCTATGTGAGTGTTGGAGGTAGTGCTTAAAAGTTGGGCGGATGTTTGAAATATGTGCAGGAGTGGTGGCTCTCTTAAGAAATGAAAAGAAAAATAAAAGAAAAACAAAGAAAAATTGGAAGCAAAAGAGAGCCACTACTAAAAATCTGAATAATGCCCAGTAAGTAGTGTTTCTTAGCAGTCTGGCTTGGAAATGCTGATGTTTATGCCTCCTTCGCTCTTGTGCTCTTAAGATATTGAGTAATGCAGGATAGCAGAAAGAAAATACCGGTTTGTTTGACTGTGATTGTGTGTTTGGAAAATGTGGAACCTTTTGCTATGAATACTTCCACCACCTAAAAGGCCTTTTCCCCATGTCCAAGACCCTATCCAGTCATTTGAACCTGTGTCTAAGACCTCCTGATTAGTTAGTGATGACACCCCATATGTGAACTCTAGCATTTAGAGGCTGCCATCATGGTGAAGAGATGATAGGGATTGAGAGAAATAGCATGCGCATCTTTCGCATCAAATTGTCCTGACCCCACTGGTCGAGAGTGAGTGATTCATTTTCATTTTCTATATGCTCTTGTACCCCGGTGAGGACCTAGATTGCTCGGTCTCTATTCTGATGTCTTGAGTTAGATGTATGAGTTGACTGTTTTGAGTAAGTGGTTGAATCAAGTCTAGGTTGGCCAGTGAACAGAAGGGAGACTCTTCCTTTACTCGATTTGCTGCACTCGAACGTCCTTTGTGGTGGTTGTCCAGGTTGTTGTTGAGGTTGTGCATGTATTGATGTTTGAAAACCAGTGCGATTCACGTGTTCTGTGCCTTTATGACTTGTCCCCAATGTTGGTTGATTGAAATGTGTAGGCTTACCTAGTGTCTGACTTGGTTTGCTTGGGGACAAGCAAACGGTTAAGTGTGGGGGAGTTTGATAGACCGTCATTTACACATGTTTTTACCCCCGTTCTTACACCGTTTGAGGTGTTGATTCTCGTGTTTTAGGCCGATTTCACGCTAGGTTGTGCTTGTTTGTGATATTTCAGGTCCTAGTACGTGAATGAAGGCTTAGGAGCGAGTCTGGGGTCGATTGGACGAAGAACGGACGAATGGCGAGGTTTTCAGGGAGCTGCACGGGCAGACCAGGGAGGCTGCACGGCCGTGCACGGTTGCAAGCTGGCCGTGCGCCTCATGCCGAGGAGCTGCACGGGCAGGCCCTGAGGATTGCACGGCCGTGCACCTGGCCGTGCAAGAAGCCTGAGTTCAATTAAGGGATACGCTGCGTTTCATGGTGCACGGCCAGAATGGTGAGGTGCACGGCCGTGCACCCTGGCCGTGCAACTCGGGAAAACCCGGTTTTAAAGCCTAATCCGAGCCAGAAGTGAGAGAAGAGTGTTTTCAGAGCAAAAACAGAGCCCTAGAGAGAGAAAGTACGAAGAACACATCCTAGAAGCTGTCTTAGAGCTGGATTTCATCGAATCGAGCCTGGAGATCGTCATAGGAGTGAAAATCATCGTCCCGGAGCAGATTATCCTCATCGTTATGAGTATGACTAATCCGATTCTTGTTTTCTCTTCTCTCTCTATGGAGTAGAACCCTTCTCTCACTTGGGGATGAAGAACCCTAGTTCTATGTGTTAGGGATTGATTGTAATGACTTGGGATGATATTACTGTTTGGTTTTAATCGATTGAGACATGCTTGATTGAGTCAATTGAATCTTGATCAAATTCTCTTGATTTCTGCTTTAACCTATGATAGATAGAATCTGATTAGGTTAAGAGAGCTTCCTTGATTGATAGTGGTGAATTGGTTGTGCGAGAGTCAATCAATTTACTGCTTTGTACTGGAATCTAATTCCAGTAGTGAATTTCTGTTCTTACTGCTTCAGCTTTCTATCCCGGTGAAGACTAGTCGTCTGCCGGGTAGTTAGACTGAGAGGGCTTGGTCAGCTTAAGAGATTCCAAGCTACTGCCGGATCTTCCGCAGTCTAATCAACAGTAAATCAACCCAGGGTAAATTGCAATTGAAACCTAACTAAAGAGCTAGGGGGATTCATTCCCGAGTGACTCTTTCCTGCTTAAGAAAACCGATTAATTTCCTGCTTTATTTCTGCTTTTAGTTTAAACAACAATCACTTACTCTAGTTGGCTAGATAACAGAGAATCACTGAGTAAGCAGTAGATCTAGACCCCGGGTTGATAATATAACTTGCCTGTTACTGCATTCCCGGTCTGCGATTACACTTGGTCGCAGATTGGTGTTGTGTTTTGGCGTGTCACCAGCCATCAGCATGACTCATGCCCTCGTTTGTGGCCCGGTGATCACCGCCTTGGCCCGCAACTATGAGGTGGATTACACGGGGATGACTTTGGTGCACGGGGCGTTCCCATTCAGCGAGGCTACTCTTCGCCACCAGCACTTGTTTGCTCGCCACGGTCGTCAGCGCTGGATCGAGGGCCTTCCTCAGCCACCTCCTCCTGCAGAGGGTGACCAGGCCGAGCCGAGCGCCGCTGGTGGGCGTCGAGGTCGACGTCGCGTTCCCCGTCGTGGCCAGGCTCGCGCGAGCCCCTCTCCTACTCCCCGGTCTCCGTCTCCAGGGTCACCTCCTCCAGTGGTGGTGCCCATCTCCGACCAGTTGGCGGCGATCTCGCAGCAGAATGAGCGCCTCCTAGCTGGCCATGAGCTCCTCCACACCCGCCTTGATCGTGAACGGGACCGAGGGCGTCGTATCCTGTCCGGGCAGCACTACATCATGTCCTATTTGGGCTTGGACCCGAGCGCGGTCCACTACCCGTTCGTGCAGTCCCCGAGGTTTGAGGATGAGTACCCTCCACCCACCGGTGATGGTGGTGATGCCTAGAGCGGGTTTTGTGCTTTATCTATTTTCCAGACTGAGACTCCGTGTTTTGTGGTTTCGTTTTGTTTTGTTTTATCTCGAATTGTAGACTTGGTAGTCTGACTCCTATCACCCAGTGTGTGTTTTTGTTGTCTCTAGCTCTGTGCCCCTTCTTTCGACTGGTCCGCCATCCAGTCAGCTTTCCTGACCACTGTTTCACGGTAACATCGTTCCCCTTCCCTCTGCTCCATTGAGGACATTGTCGCGTTTAAGTGTGGGGGGGGGGGGTTCTTTGTATGAATTGGAACGTATATATGTGTGCTTGGAGCCTAGTCCACTGTCCAAATCTTTAGATTTGAGGGCTCCAAGCACGGCTGTTTGCTTGATGATTGATCGTATTGGCACTGTGGATATGATTAGTGAATTGAATGGCTTTTGACTTGATATATGACAACTTGAGTGGGACTTAGACAACTTATTGTGATGACTGAGATGTGCAGTAGAATTGTGTAGGGGTTTAGTTTTCTCAACTATTTGCTCACCAAATGTGACTTGGTTTGATCACTTGCTTTTGACAGTCATTTATGCATCTAGTACAGGGGATCAGGATGAGAGATAGAGCATATAGGTAGCCATGTGAGATTTGAACCTGCTCGTTTCTTTCTTGTGCGATAGTTTCCTCTTCCATGATGTGCAGCATTCACGTTGTCATTAGCTAAGATGATGGAGACATAGGATTAGCCCACGACCAAATTGACTGTCCTAGTGTGTCATACCCCTAGTTAGCCCCTTTGAGCCGTGTGTTTCCCTTTCTTTCGGTCTTCAATGAAAAGTCACCCTTTTGCATCTTTTAGAAGGTTCCACAGAGTGATTTTTACATGTTCTCTGCTGTTTCTGCTAAATGTAATGTGAGGGTTGGAGGTAGTGCTTAAAAGTTGGGCAGGTGTTCGAAAATTTGCAGAGGTGGTGGTTCTCTTAGGAAATGGAAAATAATGAAAGAAAAAAAAATGAAAGCAAAAGAGAGCCACCACCAAAAATCTGAATAATGCCCATGTAGTAGTGTTTCTTAGCAGTCTGGCTTGGAAATACTAGCATTTATGTAACCTCCTTCGCTCTTGTGCTTTGAACTTGAGTAATGCAGAATAGCAGAAAGAAAGTTATTGGTTCGATTGATTGTGAATCTGTTGGGTTTGGAAATGTGGAACCTTGTGCTGTATGAATACTTCCACCACCTAAAAGGCCTTTTCCCCATGTCCAAGACCCTAGCCAGTCATCTGAACCTGTGTCTAAGACCTCCGGATTAGTTAGTGATGACACCCCATATGTGAACTCTAGCACTTAGAGGCTGCATTCATGGTGAAGAGATGTTAGGGATTGAGAGATTAAGCATGCGCATTTTTCGCATCATATTGTCCTGACCCCACTGGTCGAGAGTGAGCGATTCATTTTTCTCTTATTCTCTATACTCTTTATCCCGGTGAGGACCTAGATTGCTCGGTCTTAATTCTGATATCTTGAACTTTGTGCATGATGTGACTGTTTTGAACAAGTGTTTGAGTCAAGTCTATGTTGGTTGGTGAACAGAAGGGAGACTCTTCCTTTGCTCGATTTTACTGCATTCGAATGTCATCTGTGGTGGTTGTCTAGGTTGTCAGTGAGGTTGTCCATGTGTTAATGATCGAAAGCCAGTATGATCCACGTGTTTTGTGTCGATATGTCATGCCTTGTTGTTTTGAGCTTACCTTGTGTCTGACTTGGTTTGCTTGAGGACAAGCAAACGGTTAAGTGTGGGGGAATTTGATAACGATGTAATTGCACATGTTTGCGCCCCTAGTTCTTATCCGTTTGAGGGGTATAGTCGTGCGTTTTGGCCTATTTTACGCCGGGTTGTGCTATTTTGTCATATTTCAGGTCCCAGGCGTCAAAGGGAAGGCTAACCACGAGTTTCGGGGCATTCGGAGGTCATTTCGTCAAGCTGGGGCCAAAACACGGGCACACCTAAGGCATTACACGGCCGTGTTCCTGTGGCCGTGCTTTTTATGCCGAGAGCTGAGTTGATTACACGGGCAGGGCCGAGACAAAGCACGGCCGTGTTCCACAAAAGCACGGCCGTGTCCAACGCGAAGCACGGCCGTGTTTCTCCCCAACTGCTGGCCGTGTAATTAACACTGGCCGAGACACGGGCAGGCTCAGGCAAAGCACGGCCGTCCCCTCGACCGTGCTTTGGCCACTGATGCCTTTGTAAGCAGATTTTCAGCCAAACAGAAGGGGATTCGAGTTTTAGAGAGAGAGATAAGTTCCTAGAGAGAGAAAGCGACGAACAAGAGTCTCCAAGTGCCCTAGATTGATCTTCAACACCATTGGAGGCCAGCTTGAGCTTGGAGAAGTGCCGATCAACGTCCAGGAGCAGGAATCCATCCTTCACAGTATGAATTCTGCGTCTGATTCTGCTTTTGCTTTCTTCTCCATGGAGTAGTTCTCCCATTCATCTGGGTATGGAGAACCCTAGATTTGTATGTTAGGCTTTGATTGTATGAACCCAAGTACTGATTCTATGATTTGATTATATTCGATTGAGGTTTGAATGATTGAATGACTTGAATCCTGATCAAATTCCTGTTGTTTCTGCTTTGACCTAGAATGAGAATATCTGCCTAGGTTGATAGAGCATCCTTGATTGAAGGTAGAGAGTTGGTGACTTTAGTCGAGGAGCCAACTCACTATTCTGTACCGGATTTACTCCGGTAGTGGAGGTTTTGTTCTTAGGGCCTCAATCTGTTTACTCCGGTGGAGGTTAGTCGCCCGCTAGAGACTCAGATTGAGAGGGTCTGAAGACCTTTAGTCGAGACTTCAGGCTGTTTAAGAACCTTCCGCAGTATAACTTTCATAGAAACTGAACTTGGTAATTACAATCCGGCTTAACTGCAGTCTAGGGGGAACCATATCCAGGTGACCTCTCTTAACCTGAATACAATCGTTTACTTGCTTTGTTAGTTTGTTAGTTTAGACTTGCATTCCAGTTTCATTGCTAGATAACAAGAATTCACTGAGTAGTCATCAGATCTAGGACCCGGGTTGACATTTAAACCCAAACCCGCTATACTACGTTTTAGGAAGTGGTTTCACTTGGCCAATTCCTAGGGTGACAGTAGAGTCGAGTCAGTGAACTTGCAGAAGATGCGCGAGTTATGCCCTGAAGGGGCACAGTGGCTGGATGGACATGACCTATCCATGTGGACATTTCATAAAGACGGAGGTACAAGATGGGGTATGGCCACAACGAACTCATCAGAGAGTATCAATTCTGCCTACAAGGGTGTTCGGGCGCTGCCAATCTCCGCCATTGTGACGACCAGACACCGTGAGGATGGTAGACGCGGGGTCCATTGCCATGAATTTTTGGGAAATTTCAGGACAAAACATGGTGAGTGCTCATGGCAGAAGTATTAGGGAAGAGGGTGGCCATGTTCTCATGCAATGGCCCTGTCACTTCTTCAGTCCATTCTTCAATATCGGCTCACTAAAAAATTGCTATGGACGTAGTTTCTGTGCATTGCCTGATGAAGCTTACTGGCCGGTGTAGTCAGGAGAGTTGATAATCCCGCCGTTCGGACAGAGGCGTGAACCGGGTCGACCAAGGAAAAAGAGAATTCAAAACGAAA
Organism: Linum trigynum; assembly: GCA_964030455.1. Taxonomy (NCBI): domain Eukaryota; kingdom Viridiplantae; phylum Streptophyta; class Magnoliopsida; order Malpighiales; family Linaceae; genus Linum; species Linum trigynum. The sequence goes on from OZ034814.1 coordinate 13,623,287, forward strand.
TAGATCAAAGTGGAAGACCACCACTAGGCCCAAGACGATGTTCAGTATGCAAAGTTCCAGGGCATGATAAACGGAGTTTTCCAGGTCTGATTGGTCCACAAAATCCGGGTCCTGATGTGGGGGAGTCAGCTAATGCGACATAGTTTGTGGTTTTCATTTGTTGGTACTTGTTATGTATGTTTTCAATTATTGTCAGAGTTAGAGCTATGATGCTTGGAACTTTCGTGTTTTCAAATAACCCTCAATTAACACTCAAGCCTTAAGTTAACACGATCAAAATAGAGAAAGCCAAGAACTTAGAACTAAAATAAAAACTAAAACAACACTTAATTAAAGAAACTAAAATAGAACGGTTTCAAGTACATATAATTAAAACATAACTAAAAACAACACTTAAAATTATAAAACTAAAAATCCATCTCAAGGAAGTCCCTGAGCCTCATGGGGCTGCAAAGTTTCCTGGCTCCTTGTACGACGGCCGACGGGAGTGACCATTGGTGGTTGTGGTGGCAAGTTTCGATGGGTCGTTCTAGGGCGCTCGTCGGTGCTGTGTCGGCGTCGATCCGTGGTATGCGGCGCTTCCGGGGTCGAGCGGGGGACATCGACCCTCATACGGTGAGGGGTAGGAGGCCACGACCGATGTGGCGAGGAACGGGATTGAAGTCGTGATGCGCAGTGGTGGAGGAACCATCATGCCAAGTACCCGAGGATGTGGGGGGTTCGTTGAAGAAGTTTGGGCGGGGATCATAGTATGGTGGGCGAGGATCATAGTATGGTGGGCGGGGATCGTGGTATGAGATCGGTTGGGGATCATATGGAGATTGATGGTAGCTCTAAGGGGATTGATGGTAGCTCGGGCGGGGATCATGGTATGAGCTCAGGAATTGCTCATGATGGTAGGTCGGGCGGGGATCTTGGGAGTGGCTCGGGCGGGGATCTTGGGGGGGGGGGGGGTCTTGGGACAAACTCGGGCAGGGATCTTGGGATTGACTCGGATGGGGATCTTGATGTGAGATCGGACCGCCACCGTGTGCCACAACCAAGGGGGTCGGCACTCTCCACGCCTCCAATGGCTTTATCTCGGGCTCATGTGGTCTTTCCCGAACCTTCTTGCTTTTTTTTCTCTCGTATGGTGGTGGGGGATGGGGAACATCAACTTGTATCGGAGGTGGCACCGGTGCGGGCATGGGTGGGTATCTACGATGATCACGACCATGTGCTCTGATACAACCAAGCAAACTGTTTGTCATCCTCCTGATGAAGCTCACATCTTCATGTCCCATTTCATGTTTCCGATGGGTCAACGCTTTGATCCGCTCGATCCCATCAACCTAAATCACAAAAAAAGGTTAGCAAGATAAGACTAATGATGTGACAGAATGAAACAAGCAATAAATTTAATCTTATTAGACAGAATATACTTACCAATGCACCATCGGCCGCACCCTCCGGAGTCACGTACCGAACCGATGTTTGCGGATATCTATCCATGTATGGGTCATGATACCCCATTCGACCCACACTTGTTGGAGTGACAATATCCTGAAGTTGTCGCTTCTCCCATACCGCGATCAATTCCGCCAATTTCGTGGGCCAATCGTGAGTACCTTGCCGACTATCTCGGTGGTGAAACGCCCTTTGACTCTCGGGGACTTCCTACGGAATGCACTGCTCCCGACCAAACTGACGAAGGCATCGATCCGGCAGGTTCCACTCCACGGTCCCTAAACAAATGAGAGGGACCCTCGTGCACCATGTCCCGATATTCTCGGGTAATTGCAGTAAATACCAATCAACGATGTTTGCCGGGTATGGATCGAATTTGATCTACAAAAAAAATTAGTAACTCAAGTTAAATCCGATTGGATAAATACATGTACTCCATGAAAAAAGTTATAGCACTTAGAAGTATTCTAGTTACCTCTCCTTCCCAAAGTCGCTCTAGCCTCCTCCGATACTCTACCAACTTGTGTTGGGCAAGGTTGTCGCATGTTGAGGCTTCAACCCACCTTATTAATAAGATGATAAGAAAAATACACTCAATTAAAATAAGCTAAAACATAAGGAAAATTGTGTTATTAAAATCATGATGGGGTATGAGAAATTTACCTACAACCATAAGCTTCGAGTCTTAGGGGATGATCGGGACCCCAATTTCTGACGGGACATTGGAGCGGTGCAATCCATGGGAGAAGATCACAAGCCCAAAACTGGACGATGAACATTGCGCCGCTGACCTCCCTCACAGCTTTGAGAGATGCGTTGCACAAATGGTGGTAGATAGCTAGGCAAGCGGATGCCCAGCTCAACTCCCCCATCTCATCCCAACTACCAAGGAGGATCCTAAGCCATCCAAAGCTAATTAAATTGCTCGATTTTTTGGAGAAGAACACTCCTCCTATCACGCCTATGAGATAGACACGAGCATATCTTTCCTTCTCCAGCTCCGGACTTTCCTCGGTTAGGGGCACCCCATCTTTTTTCAAGATAGTGATGGTCCCTAAAATACTTTGTCAACCAAGTGATTGATACTTGGCCTTTCCTCAATGGTGTCAAGCAATCCGTCGCATCAACGCTCCCCTTGGTTGGTACTTTCACCCCCAAAACACCGTGGATGAAATACTGTCAACCGATCATACTGTCACGATCCTCGGGGGGATTATCACTCACACACACTCGCTTTGCCGTCGATGGGCAAATGAGTTAGGATGGCGACGTCCTTGAGTGTGATGGTGCACTCTCCTTCGCGAAAGTTGAAACAATGTGTCTCCTTCCTCCATCTCTCCACCAATGCGGTGATGAGTTGGCGATTGACTTTTATGCCTACAAAATGCCTAATAGACTCCAACCGTGCCCTTTTGAGATAGGGCAAGATAACTGGGTTCCATGGGAGCACATTGGTCGTACCCCTGTAGCGGAGTATTTGTTGTGCCTCCTAGCAAAAATTTCAACGTTATTTATGATATATTAGTAACATTTTAGTCTTATAACTAAATAAATTAAAATTAATGATTTAATTTCGACCATTATTAAAATGATTTATGATATATTAGTAATAGTTTAGTGTTATAACTAAATTAATTAAAATTAATGATTTAATTTCGACCATAATTCTATTATAATTATATTATTGACAATCAAATTTAAGTAATTCGAGGTTTTCTTCAAGATATATACATATTATCATAAAACAAACATAAATTAATTGACATAAATAACATTCTAAATGAATAATAATTTAAAGAGATACATACATATTCAAACATTTGAAATTAATAAAATTCATTTAAGTACACATAATCATAAATCGTATTGATTGTTTGGTAAGTAATTTAATCGTATTGGTTGTTTTAAATAATTTAATTGAATACAATGCAACACTCGTTAGACTCTTAGAAGAGGTATACATTTTCTTTGAAACGCAGCCTTTTTGACAGAAAAAGGGGGGATCCGAGGATCTCTTAATACCTGATTTTCCCAAGAAATGGGAGGATCATGATAATCGCTTAAAACCCTATTTCCTTAGACGTGCATCTCTTTATAAAGAGTCCAAGTAAGTGGCGCTATGTATTCGATTAAATTATTGAATAAACCAATACGATTAAATTATTTCAAATTTATTTTATATTCCACTAAGTACATTAGCAAAATAAAAGAAAGATAAAGATGAAGAATTGTATGTACCGGGTGATCGTTCCAAACATCCGTTGAACGATGGTTGGGTTGGTCATACAAGTCGGTCGGATCAATAGGACCTTGATCCAAATAATACCGTTGATTGTATATATTCACGTCGTCCCCAACCTACGAGAGAATAACAACAAGGTTAGTACATAGATTAATTAAAAAGCGTATAACAAAAACAATAATTGACCAAAATAATGAGTACGTAACGCTTGAAATTCATCATAATAAACTCCCTCTCCTTGGAACCATTTTTTCGCGAAAGTCGGACAGAAATTCAGCGGTTTTTGAGGAAAAATTCAAAGAAATGTTTTCTGATGGCAGATCGGGCTTAACCGCAACCAACAAACCACTATTTCCTAGGCTTTTGGAAGGGGAGGGGTTAGAGAGATAATTCTAGAGAGAGAGAGAGAGAGTGGAGAATGGTTGTGTTGTGGTGTGAAGAAATGAGAGGGGGGAGGGGGTATTTATACCCTTCAGACCGCACCCTCCAGGGGCGTTCTGGTCATTTCTCCCCCAGTCAAACCGCTCCCTTCCGATGCGGTCTACACATCCCGAGGGCTGACCGCTCCCTCCCGCTGCGGTCTTCGATCCGTGGCAAGGATCGCTGAGGTGGCAAGCGGTCCGCCACTGGATCGCTGCCTCATCCTGCGGTCTCCAAGGTCGTTGCCCACCAAACACAGACCGCACTTTGGAGGTGCGGTTCCGAGTCTGACGTGGCACAAAACGCACCTCCAAGGTGCGGTTTATACATAAAACGCACCTGGAGGGTGCGGTTTAGTTATAAAACGCACCTTGGAGGTGCGGTTTGATAAAAATGGTGCTATTTTTGTAAATGTTGTGGGCTGGATGCTCTTTTTGTAATTTTTTTTAATAGGTGCTATTATTGGAAAAATCGCCTAAACCAGCGACTCTGGTCTTCTTCTCTTCTCTTAGCAATCAAATCCCTTCGAAAATCGATAGCAAAATCATGAACTCCATTAAAATCAACAAGACAAAAATACAGAAAATAAACTAATGAAGAAAAATGCCATGCATGTCTCGATCTTACTCAGATTGTAGCCCTCCAGTGTTAACACAATTAGAGGGCAAACTGACAACTTTATTGATGTAAACGATTGGAATCTTAAGTACAAGGCTTGAAGCCTGTGACTTCGGCTTCCACTAAATGCACTAACCTCTCTATCCTTGAAATCAGCTAACAACTCTAGCTAAAGACTCTAAGAGACTACCGAACTTGCCTTGCACGTTCCACAACACATGAAACCCGGACTGGACTTATTTGACACAAAGTAGAACTACAAGGATTAAACTTATAGACACTCAAAACGACATACTTTAACTTTAAACTTCAAATTTCATCATTCCCACCAAAGCCTCTTCTCCAGCTTCGCCCAGGGTTCGATCTTCAAGTTCAGCAACTTTAACATCCTCCCCTTGAACTGAAGCTGAAGCATCTCTGAAGCTTCAGTTCAACTCCAAGTCTGCAACATCTACCATTCCCAATTGAATTCTCAGTAGGTGGAACACATCAAGCTTCGGTAGCTTGGTCATGATGTCAGCTACCTGATCAGCCGTTCCACAATGCTGCAACTCGACGACTCCTTCCTTTGCCAGATCCCTAAGAAAGTGGAATCTAACATCGATATGCTTGGTCCTTCCATGTAACAAAGGGTTCTTGGAAAGTTTGATTGTCGAGATGTTATCACACATATAGGTGTCAAAACATAGCCCGACCCGATTAACCCATCCGATCAACCCGACCCGCAACCCGACCGCAACCCGAATTGACTAAATGTCAACAACCCATAACACGCCCAACCCGCAACCCAACTAGCCCGCAACCCGACTGCCCCGCAACCTGATTAACCCGAACCCGATTGACCCGCAACCCGATTAATCCGAACCCAATTGTCCCGAACCCAAAAAACCCGTAACCCGACCGACTCAACCCAAACTTCACCTAATCCACTTGAATAATTATTATAATATACTATAAATAGTTTTTCAAAATAAAGTTTTTCATTCTAAACTTAAGTAAATTATTTTTTCATTTCATATAGGGAATTTAAAAAATATGAAACTCACTTGATGTTATGTATTTTAAGAAAATTACAAACTTTGAAACATGAAGGTCATTTGAACATTAAGTTCTTTAAAAAATATAAAATATAAAATCAGCATAATATCAATATTAATAATGAAGAATTAATATAATATATAAATTAAAAGTTTGGTTAATTTAAAAAGTCAATAAAATTATTAATTAAATATAAATAAAATAAAGTAATGTATTTGGTAATTTGATGTTTTTAAAAAAAGAGGGAAATTTTGGTGTATTCAACTTTTTGGAAAGAGAAAGAAGAGGGAAATTTGGTTCTTTGAATTTTTTAGAAAAGAAACAAGTGGGAATTTTTGTGGTTTTGATTTGTGTGAAGAGAAAGAAGTGGGAAAGTTTGGTTGTTTTGATTATTAAAGAGAAATAAGGAGGGAAATTTTGAGTTTTCAACTTTTTGTGGAAGGAAGAAAGAGGGAAATTTGGTTCTTTCAATTTTTTGGAAGAAAAAAAGAAGGGAAAATTGAGTGTTTCTAATTTATAGAAGGAGAACGAAGAAGAGATTTTTTTTTTGTGAAAAGAAAGAAGGAGACAAATTTGGTGTTTCCAATTTTTTTTGTTTTTCAAAATTTTAGCCTTTGAAATATTAATCTTTAATTTTTATATGGAGGGCATGACTAGTTAAATTTATTCTTATATTCTTTGAAGGCTAATATATATATGTATGTAATTATTTTTGGACTAATAAATAAATTAACCATTAGTTACAACAATTATACTAAACTTGATAAGTAATCTTTGACGGTTCGTTGTTTAGGGTATAAAGTATATGGTTAGATTATAGGGTATAAGGTACATATGGTTTATGGTGTATATGGTTAGGATATAAGATATTGATGGTTTTGACGATTCTAAATTTTTTATTAACATATGTTCACTTGAAGTCATTTGAAGTCTTTAACGGCAGGAGATCCCTTTTAATTTATGTTTATGGTACGTGGTTCGGGTACAAGATATGTGGTGTAGAGTATAGGATAGATGGTTAGGGTATAGCAATTAGCAAATATAACTTTTTATCTATATTTTGAAAATCAAAGTATGAATTTCACTTTTAAATTACCTATACTAGCAAAATCACAACTCATAAGGACATATGGTTAGGGTATAGGGTATGTGGTTAGTGTATAATGTATTGATGGTTTAGGGTATACAATCAACAACATATACTAACTTAATATTGTCGATTGAGGGTAAGGCTAAGTGTATAGGATATATGTTATTAAGTAAGTTATGATTGAAGTCATAATAATTTTACTAAATTTGATAGTTAACCTATAATGGTTCAATTTTTAGGATAATTCAAATAATTTTATAAATAACTCGTTTGGCAACAGTTTATTGAAGCTATTTGGCTAATGAGTTATTTCGAAATAACTCCTTTTATCACTCTATTTTTGCCAAATACCAGATTTGCATGGTTATACTAAACGAGATACTTTAATCCAATTACTATTGAAATAATACTAAATTATCAAATAAACAATTAATGGTGTCTTTTGGTTGCAAATATTGATATCAGCATTACTATTAGCTAGTATATATATATATATATATATATACGAGGTAGAAATAAATTGGTTTAAAAGTTGAGAAAAATATTTTAAATTAGTGTAATAAAATGTGTAAGTTGGTAACGAGTAATGAGTAAGTTACTCGATGTGCTGGCCCGAACAACCCAAAACTCGATCCGCCCGCAACCCGCCCGATCCAAAATCCGATGAACCCGCAACCCGTTTGAACCCGAACCGGATTGAACCCAGCCCAAACCCGCCCGAACCCGCCCGATTGACACCTATAATCACACATAATCCTTGTAGCCCCTTACTCCTTCTTCCAACTCATCTGCTCTATCACTCTTCGAAGCCAGACACATTGAGAAGCACAGTAGGAAGCAACCACGAATTCAGCTTCTGTAGTTGATAGGGTAACTACTGGCTGCTTCTTCGATGACCATGAGATTGCTCCAACTGCAAGGAAGAACACGTATCCACTAGTGCTTTTCCTGTCATCAAGATCACCTGCATATTCACTATCAGTGTATCCTAGCAACTGATCTTCTTCGTCAAACCTTTTCTACTAGATTCCATATCCTGCTATGCCTTTCAAGTATCTCAGGATACTAATCATTGCAAGAAGGTGTTGTCTTGTGGGAGATTCCATTAATTTGCTCATCAAGCAAACTAAGTACATTATATCTGGTCGAGTTGTTGTAACATACAACAAACTTCCTATAAGTTGCTTGTACTCAGTAGCATCCACAGAAAACTCATCTCCTACTTTTGTAAGCTTTGCTCCAGTAGTGATAGGATTATGAACAAGCTTGCAATTCTCCAGCTTGAATTTCTTCAGTACTTTTGTGACATACTTGCGTTGATTAATGTAAATATTAGAAGCAGTATGCATTACCTCAACATCCAGAAAGTACTTCATTTGGCCCAGGTCTGTCATTTCAAATTCTGACTGCATTGAGGCTTTGAAGCTTTCCATAATCTCTTGGCTGCTACTGGTGTACATTAGATCGTCCACATTGAGTGAAACAAGAAGTATGTAAGCTCCATATCTCTTAATGAACAAGGTATGTTCATACTCACATCTCTCAAATCCATTATGTAGAAAGTATGTTTCTATTCTGCTATACCAGGCTCAAGGTGCATGTTTCACTCCATATAGTGCCCTGTGAAGTTTGTACACCTTGTCTTCCTCTGCCGAAACTTCAAACCCTTGTGGTTGTTCAATGTAAATGTTCTTAGAGAGTTCACCATGCAGAAAAGCACTCTCAACATCTAGCTGGTAGACTGTTAAGCCATGTAATGCAGCTAGAGCCAAGAAAGTTCTTATGGTGTCCCACCTAGCCACTAGAGAAAAAAAATTGTGTAATCTACTCCATTATGTTGAGCATTACCCTTTTGCTACAAGTCTTTCTTTGAACTTGTCCACATATCCATCCTCCTTCAATTTTTTGTTCTGAAAATCCACTTGACTCCAATTGGAATCACTCCTTCTGGTCTGTCAACCAGAACCCATGTATAGTTCTTCGTGATACTTGAAACTTCACTCTTCAATGCTTCTCTCCACTTCTCTTCTAGAACTGCTTGTTCAAATGTTTGGGGATCACCACTCATTGCCATCATTACCAGCCAATCTGCATCTGCATAAGTACAGTAATATACCTTGAGATTACTTGGAGTTTTCCTTATTCTGGGACCAAGATCACCACTCACTAGCAGTCCTAGAGCATCAATACGAGTAGATTCCTCTTCTTCATCTTCATTGTTTGTTGGAGAGATTTGTTGAGTAGATGCAGCTGAACTTGTTGTTGTTTGTGGACTGTTGGGTTCAGAATCTTCACTTGGAGTGGCCAAGTCACCAGTTGCAGTGAAACCTTCTTCCTCTTCATCAAACCAGGGATCATCACTCCCTTCCCATATCAGCCTAGTCAGTTCAGGCTGCACTTCAGACTCCCAGCTCCAACCTTCTTGCTCATTGAAGACCACATCTCTACTGATTAGTACTTTCTTTGAAGCAATGTTGTACAATTTGTAGGCTTTGGATTCCTTAGAAACCCAAGAAACTGACATTTGATTCTCTTGTCATCAAGTTTCTTCCTCTGACTGGCATGTACATGAGCATATGCAGTGCAACCAAACACCTTAAAGTGATCAACAGAGGGAGTTTTACCTGTCTGGAGCTCTTGAGGGGTCTTGCCATCATTGGCTGATGTTGGACTTCTATTGAGGATGTGAGCAGTCCACTCCACAGACTCAGGCCAGAAAGATGCAGGTACTTTTGTATGTTTCAATGAACATTTGACCATATTCATGATCGTTCTGTTCTTTCTTTCAGCAATGCCATTCTGTTGTGGAGTCATGCCTGCTGACTGCTGTGAGTTGTCTCCTGATCCCTGCTTCTTCACAAACTTCCTTAAACTCATGCCACATAAACTCCCATCCTCTATTAGTTCTAAGACATGTAATATATTTTCCAGTTTCCTTTTCAGCTTGAATTTTGAACTTCTTGAACCAGGATATAACTTCTGACTTAGCTGCAAAAAAAAAACCCCAAAGCTTCCTTCTAGAATCATCAGTAAGAGTTAGAATGTACCTCTTGTCACCATTCGAGGCTGGTGTAATCGGCCCACATAGATCAGCATGCATCATTTGCAATGGTTGAGTGGCTCTCAAGGCTTCTGTCTTTGGAAATTCATGTATGTGTTGCTTTCCTGTCATGCAGGTGCCACACACTTCCATCTCTCCATTCAACTTAGGAAGACCTTGTACCCTTTCTTTCTTCTAAAGATGCACTACAACTCTTGTGCTCAGGTCTCTGAACCGTCTGTGCCATAAGTTCATTAGCTGCCTTTAAGATGTGCTTGACTGCAGATAGTGTAAGTCTCCTTCCTTCTTCTCTTTTGGTTCAACATGCAAGAAAAACATTGTTTATCTTCATGGTAGTTTGCGGTAGCAGCCCCTTTGATTCCTGAAAAATCTTGCAAACTCCATTTTTATAACAAAAGTTAGATTCTTCTCTTGTAGTTGACCTACACTGAGCAGGTTTGTTTTCAGTCCTGACACATAGAAAACATTTTGTACAGTCAGTACAGTTTGATGAACCTCCAGCCTAACACTTCCTTTTCCAAGAACTTCAAGTTTGTGACTATTGCCTAGCTTTACTTCACACTTTAAGCTAGAATCAATCAAGATGCTTGCTACCACTCATGTGGTTGCTGTAGCCAGAATCCAGAACCACCATCCCTCAGAAGTTTTGTCCTGGTTGGTTTCTAAGAAAGCATCAAACGGTTTGCACCACTCCCTTCCTTTTGTTCATCAGATTCTTCTTCCACATAAGCCATTAATAACACATTATCTTTCATATCAGGATAAGAAGAACCATAGTTTGAAAAATGAACCTACTATTGAGTGTTCCATTCTGGACATTCATTTCTAAAATGCCACATTCTATGGCATTTGAAGCATTCTACCCTATCCCTATTCACAGGTCTTCCTCTTCCTCTTCCCTGATAACTCCTTCCTTGTCCTCTTCCTCGTCCTGCAAACTTATGATTTGCTTTCAAGGTTAGCTCTTCTTCATATGAATGCTTGGAGAACTTCTACTCATGGACAAGCAGAGAGCTCTGCAAGGCATCAACTAACAGCTCTGAGATGTCCTTGGATTCTTCAATTGAGCAGACGATGTATTTGAACTTTTCTGTCAAAGTTCTCAGAATTTTCTCCACAATTTTCTCATCGGACATAAACTCACCACAGTTTGATAGAACTAGAACTCTCACGAGGGGATTTAGGGATTGAGAAAAGAAGAAACTAGGGATTTCGAGAGATTGAGGAAGAACAAGAGAGAGAGAGAGAGAGAAATGATATTAGAGATTCGCTAATTGTTTGATAATGATTTCTTAAAAGAAACAAGAAATAAAAAAATATGCCATTGGCAACCCGACCCACTCGGCCAAGCCATCCCCTTAATTAACCCGCTGGGGCGGGTTTCTATCATCCCCTCCCTCTTTAGAATCGACCTTGCCCTCAAGGTCGAACGTGGGATACTTCTTCTGTAGCGCCGATGTCTCGTCCCAGGTTCCATCCTCTGGCTCGACATGCTTCCATTGGACCAAGCTTTCCTCGATAAGCCGACCCTTCTTCTTGGTCCAATGCATCTCTAACACCTTTAGAGGTGTCAACTCCAAGTCTCCATCTACACTAACCGGGGGTGTTGTAGTCTCTACTCGATCCGCCGACCCCCTGTAGTGCTTCGGCAATGATATGTGGAATGTCGGGGGGAATGTGAGCATCTGCCGGTAGCTACAGTCGATAAGCCACAAGATTTACCTTCTGCTGAACCTTGATAACGATGTAATTGCACATGTTTGCACCCCTAGTTCTTATCCGTTTGTGGGGCGTAGTTGTGTATTTTTGGCCTATTTTACGCCGGGTTGTGCTACTTTGTCATATTTCAGGTCCCAGACGTCGAAGGAAAGGCTAAGCACGAGTTTCGGGGCATTCGGAATTCATTCGGTCGAGCTGGAGCCAAAGCACGGGCGCGCCTAAATCAGAGCACGGCCGTGTTCCTGGACCGTGTTTTTACTTCCAAGGCTTGATCCAAGATTTTCCTACGCTGGCCCAAAACACGGGCGGGACTGACTCAAAACACGGTCGTGTCCAACATTAGGCACGACCGTGTTTTCCCCAAGGTGTGGCCGTGTTTTTAACACGTGGCAAGGGCACGGGCGGGCAGCAGCAAAGCACGGTCGTGCCCTCGACCGTGTTTTGCCCAGGGTTGCCCTTTTAGGCAGATTTGAGCCAAAAGAGAAGGGGTTCCTAGTTTTAGAGAGACAGAGCGATTCCTAGAGAGAGAAAGCGACGAACTAGAGTTCCCAAGTGCCCTAGCTTGATCTTCATCACCATTGGAGCCCGGCTTGAGCTTGGAGAAGTGCCGATTGACGACTAGGAGCAAAAACCCATCCTTCACAGTATGGTTTCCGCATCTGAATCTGCTTTTGCTTCTCTCTCCATGGAGTAGTTTTCCCATTCATCTGGGTATGGATAACCCTAGATTTGTATGTTAGGTCTGATTTACCCAAGTACAGATTTTATGATTTGATTATATTCAATTGAGGCTTGAATGATTGAATGACTTGAATCCTGATCAAATTCCTGTTATTTATGCTTTAGCCTAGAAAGAGAATATCTCCCTAGGTTAATAGAGCACCCTTAATTGAAGGTAGTGAATTGGCGACTTTAGTCGAGGAGCCAATTCACTATTCTGTACCGAATTTACTTCTGTAGTGGAGGTTTGGTTCGTTAGGGCCTCAATCTGTTTACTCCGGTGGAGGTTAGTCGCTCGCTGGGGACTCAGATTGAGAGGGTCTGGAGACCTTTAGTCGAGACTTCAGACTGTTTAAGAACCTCCTGCAGTATAACTATCATAGGAACTGAACTTGGTAAATTGCAATCCGGCTTAACTGCAGTCTAGGGGGAACCATATCCGGGTGACCTCTCTCGACTTGAAAACAATCGTTTAATTGCTTGCTTTACTTGTTTGCTTGTTTGAACTTGCACTAAAGTTTCACCGCTAGATAATAAGAATTCGCCGAGTAGTCATCACATCTAGGACCCGGGTTGACATTAAAACCCAAACCCGCTATACTACGCTTTAGGAAGTGGTTACACTTGGCCATTTTCTAGAGTGACAGTAGGAGTGAGTCAAACCTCATAGGAGCCAAAATATCACGCGGAAAGCTTCTAATAAGATCTCCTGAACATCGTCGCCTTCCGGTAAGGGTGTAATCGCAGTAGCACCAAGTCCCCCACCGCGCACTCCTCCTCTTTCCTGCTCAAGTCTGCCAATTGCTTCATCAAACTGTTGGCAGCAGCCAAATTAGCCCTCAACTGTGCTATGGCCTCATCTCGGGCACCCAACCACTTTCAACAGTATCGACCGAGCTATTACCATCCCGGTAACGCACCAGAGAAGGAGGTGGTCTGCCGTATAATGCCTCGAACGGTGTCGTCCCGATAGCCTGATGGTATGTGGTGTTATACCATAGCTCAACCCATGGAATCATGGCCAACCAACTCCTCAGCTATTAGTGTGCGAAACAATGGAGGTACTGCTCAAGATTTCGGTTAATCACAGCATCCTGTCCATTTCTCTGCGTATGATATGCTAAGCTCATCTGCAACACAGTACGTGCCATCGCAAACACCTCCTGCCAGAAATGACTGAGGAAGATATGATCTCGATCACTAACAATCTTCCTGGGAACCCATGGTGTCGCAACACTCCACTCACGAACTGCTCGGCCACCCCTCATGCCGTGTATGGGTGAGCTAGAGCCATGAAGTGAGCATACTTCATGACTCAATCCACCACCACAAACAACACTGTCTTGCCTCCTAATGGTGGTAGCCCCACAATAAAGTCCATGTTGATATCCTCTCATACTCGCTTCAGAACTGGTAATGGCTGCATTAGCCCTGCTGATCGCAGCTCTGACACCTTCACTCTTTGGCAGTTATCGCATGAAGCCACATAGTCCTTAACCGCTTACCCATCTTGGGCCAGTAAAAATGGGCCCTGATCCGTAGCAGTGTCCGCTCCACTCTAGAATGTCCACTGAATGGCGAATCATGGAACTGCTGCAGGATAGTAGTGGCTAATGATGACCCAGATGGAAGGACCATGCTCCCTTTGAAAGACATCAGACCCTGCGGAAGGTGTAGTTTCCCGGTTCCTCACTCACTGCAATGTCCCAACACTCCTGCAAGTATGGATCAATCTTTATGAGTGCCCGCAGCTCGTCCCAAAACTGAGGTACGGGTCCTGTCATAGCCGCCAATACCTCGCCGCCCTGGCATCGGGACTGGCCGTCCGCCACCACGTTGGTGGGACCTGGTCGGTAGTGAATCTCGTAGTCATATCCAAGTAACTTCGAGACCAACTTGTGCTAATCCGGAGCTGAGACCTTCTGTCCCAAGAGATGCTTTAGACTCTAGTGATCCGTGTATATGTGGAACTTGTGCCCCAGTAGGTAAAGCCTCCATGTCTGCACTGCGAAAATGATGGCCTGCATCTCCTTCTTGTAAGTCGACCAAGCCTCTTTGGTCGGTCCAAGGTCCGAATCATGAAGGCGATTGGGTGCTGATCCTGCGACAGAACTGCCCCGATTCCCCTCCCTGATGCATCAGCCTCGATCACAAAAGGCTTGAAGAAGTTCGGCATAGCTAAAGTCGGGGTTGTGATCATGGCCTGCTTTAGCTCCTGGAATGCTGAATCCGCCCTGAAGTCCACACGAATCCTCCCTTCTTCAACAAAAACGTCAGTGGTCTGGCAATCGTGTTGTACCCCTGTACGAAATTCCTGTAGTAGCTTGTCAAGCTCAAGAACCCGCGTTGCTCTGTCACATTGGTCGGTACTGGCCACTCCACCATAGGGTGAATCTTGGGCTGATCTACCTGTACCCTTTGCGACGTCACTATATGTCCCAAATACTCCACCTCCTGAATTCCAAACGCACACTTGGAAGCCTTGATGTAGTACTGGTGCTTTCGCAGTATCTCAAACATAGCGTGTAAATGGCACAAGTGATCTTCCCAAGTCGGGTTGTATATGAGAATATCATCGAAAAATAAAAAAATACACCATCGCAGCAAGGTCTGAAATATGTCATTCATGGCCTCCTGGAACATGGACGGGGCATTACATAACCCGAAAGGCATCACCAAGTACTCGTAATGGCCGTTATGCGTCTTGAAGGCTGTCTTATGCGCATCCTTCTCCTGCATCCGGATCTGGTGATACCCGGCCCTCAAATCCAGCTTGGAGAATAGGCTAACCCATTCAACTCATCCAATATGTCATCCACTGTCGAAATAGGGAACCTGTCCTTCACGATTGTTTCATTGAGAGCGGGATAGTCGGTGCAGAACCTCCAAGTTCCATAATTTTTCTTGACCAGCAAGACCGGTGAAGAGAACGAACTGGTACTAGGTCGGATCAACCCCGTCTCCAACATCTCAGCCACCTGCCTCTCGATCTCCCCTTTCTGTGAGTGCCCATAACGGTAAGGTCGGACATTCACTGCTTCCACTCCTTCCTTTAACTAAATCCGGTGATCAACCTGTGGATGTGGAGGAAGAGTGGTAGGGGTTTGGAACAGCTCAGGGTACCGATCCAATACCCCCTGCAGCTCAGCGTTGATCTTTGTCTTCGCCGTCTCGGCAAGCGGCCAATAGAGCACGGCCAATTCGGCCCCCAACACGCAGTCCCGAATAGAAATGGACCCCATCGCCGTCGTGAGACCTTGAAATGTCCACTCCTTATCCCTCCACTTGAAACACATGGTCAGACTTCTCCAGTAACTCATTACCGGACCCAGACTTTTCAACCACAGCACGCCTAGGATCACATCGACCCCCCTGAAATGCAGCATATACAAATCGTTAGTGATTTCTAACCCTTGAATAGCGAGAGTCATACTCCGGTATACCTGTTTGCACCTCATTGGAACTCCATTTGAAACCTTGACCACGACCGGATTCACCGGAGTGGCCTCCTGTCTCAGCGTCTTCGCGAACTCCAGGCTGATAAAGTTCAGAGACGCGCCACTATCGACCAAGGTCATGGCCGACCGTCCTTCCACTGCTGCTTGGAAATGCAGCGTTCCTGGCGAGGTTTACTTCCTGCAGCCGCGATCGGCCGCAGCGACTGCGGTGGGGCCGCGTGCAGCTTCCTCCAGCCAGTTCGATCGTTGCACCTCGTGCCGCTGCCTCTGCCTTATTCGCCGCCCTCAGCCGAGCCTCCCGACCCCATCGGTCCAACGTTTGACGCAGCAACTCATGTAGCCGAACCCATTTCGAATCAAAGAGCCGTGACGAGCTTATTCTGGCTATGATACCAGATGATAGAAACTATAATTCCCGCAAGGGGATTTAGGGATTGAGAAACGAAGAAATTAGTGATTTGGAGAGATTAGGGAAGAATAAGAGAGAGAGAAATGAGATTAGGGATTCAATAATTGTTTGATAATGAATTCTTAATCTGAAAAGTACGATGTTGAACCCTTAAGTAGGAGTTCTAAAAGAAACAAGAAATAACAAATATGCCATTGGCAACCCGGCCCCACTCGGCCAAGCCGCCCCCTCAATAAACCCGCTGGGGCGGGTTTCTATCATAGTTCCTCATGGAATTTGCAATCACCATCACCCTGCCAAAGTAGTCTATCACAGACTCTCCTTCCTTCATCTCCAGGATCTCAAAACTCCTTTTCAAACTCTGCAATTCTGCTTTCTGGACCCTTGCATTACCCTGGTATCTCACTTTCATCGAGTCCCACAGCTGTTTGGCTTTAGCCTTATGAGTGATTGTCTTCAAGATTGTCTTGTCTATTGAACTGAAAAGGTAGTTCTTGGCTTTCATATCCTTTAGTCTCAATACTTCCAGGGCCTTCATCTGAGCAACAAACTACTCTTCTTTTGCTTCAGGTTCCACGAAACCAGCATGCACCGCACTCCAATACTCCTTTGATCTCAAGAGATTTTTCATTAGCATGCTCCTATGGTCGTAGTCCCCATCAAACTTCGGGATACAGACCTGCTTTCACTCATCTTGTAATCCTATCAACACACTCACCAGACAATTTTGAAACCTCATTTGAATTCTCGTGTTTCCCACACCCAAGAACCTTGTTGATTTTCACACACCTCACTCACTAATCACACTGAAATTGCAGGTTACATCTTGTTGTTGTACTATGATACCACTATGTTAACACAATTAGAGGGCAAATTGACAACTTTATTGATGTAAATGTTTGGAACAGGGGTGGAGCTACAGTTGGCCTCGGGCCCCGACAATTTTGAAGACAATTTTGAAACTAACGTGTAAAGTATATCGGTTTTTGGAATTTCTGTATAAACTAAAAAAATAGTAAGAAGTAGTTTGTGCGCGTTTATGATACAAAAAAGCAACTTAGTCCAGTGGCAAGGAGCCTGAAATTTTTTCATCATGTCACGGCTTCAAAAGCCATAGAGTACCAACAATTTTATTTTTTGTTCCTTTTCAGTTTTAGTATGTAGAAATAGTTACTCGTTTAATTTTTATCCTCTGATTCTTATCAGTTTTAGCATGTACGATTAATTTTTATCTTATGATTCTTAATTCCTTTAATTTCAATATGATTTCTTAATTCCTTTAATTTCAAATTTAAGTTTTATATTCCAATAATTATCCATTCAACTTCTATCTTATGATGATTTCTTAAATATGTCAATTTCAATATGATTCCTTAAACTCTTTAATTTCAAATATAAGTTTTATATAACTGAACAATTAGTCCTTTTAAATTTCTTTATTTAGCTAACTTGTAATTTAAATTTATTTTCTTAAATCTTTTACTAAAATCTTAGATCAATTAAACTCTTCAAGTTGAAAATGTTTAAGAATACTTTCGTGTTAATAAATAAAATTATTTATAATATATTAGACATTGATTTTCAAATATGAAAATAGAATGTGTTACACAACATTGAAATGTATTATTAATTTGTTTATCATTTTCAATATATATGGTAGCACGATATAACATTTATGTTTATATCTTGTTTTGAGTGGCTCTAATCATCTAAAAATATCATTATAATAATATTAAAAATATAATTTTTTTAATTTTAATCGTCTTTTTACGGTTACAAAATAACCCCTTCCGAACGCTAAATCCTAGCTCCGCCCCTAGTTTGGAATCTTAAGTGCAAGGCTTGAAGCCTGTGACTTCGGCTTCCACTAACTGCACTAAGCCACTAACCCCTCTATCCATGAAATCAGCTAACAACTCTAGCTTAAGACTCTAATAGACTACCTAAACCTAACTTGCCTTCCAAGTTCCAGTGTTCCACAACACATGAAATACGGACTAGACTTATTTGATACAAAGCAGAACTACAAGGACTAAACTTAAAGACACTCAAAACGACACACTTTAACTTTAAACTTCAAATTTCATCCTTCGCGACAAAGCCTCTTCTCTAGCTCCGCCCAGGGTTCGAACTTCAAGTTCAGCAACTTTAACATCCTGATCAATTCGCTTGATTCAAGACACCCCCTAGGCCAGGCAAGAAGAGAGTGAGAGATTCGTTGTTTGACTGAAAGAGAGGAGAAAGTTTGGGTTATTCGTTCTGTAGGCGGGAAGACGAGCACTCTAGTGCAACGTGCTTCGTTTTATTTCAAGGGAGCTAGCTTGGTGATGACTTGAGCCTAACCCCACGCTCGTTCACTTGGCCTTATTCTTCTCGTCCAATTCTTTCCCCAGCTGACTAACACAGAAACAGAGCACAAGCAGAACACGAACAGAGATCCAAGACAAAGCTAATGTCCTCTTTGTACTGTGCGGAAGAAAGTTGTTGGGAAAATCCACTGAACCCCAAACCAGGTCGAGAGCAACAGGACTCTTGTAGTAATTGATGCATTCAAATTCAAGCACAGAGCTCGAACGATGAAAACCACTACGGAAGCACTAACAACAATACTTCAAACGTTCGTACTAAACCGAAACTAGGAAGTAAGTAAATGTAGCCAACGACAACCCAAAAACACTCATTCTTCCCCTAGTAACCAACCTAAAAGTAACAATAGCAAGGAAAAACACATTCATTCGTTCTTCTTCACACTGAAGTAGAGAAGTGCAGCACCCACAATGATCAAGACACCAGCCTTCTGCAGACTAATTGGATTTTTCCAGAGGGAAGCTAGGTTCACTTTGCTGCCCTTGGCCTTCTTGACGTGGTTTTCAATAATTTTCAACTGGCACTGCATATCCATAGCAACCTGATTGAGTCGAGCTAAGATGGCAGGAAGACGATCGACATCAAAGGACTGATCCACTGGCGGCTCACGCCCACGGCGAGCTGAACTGATGGGCGTATCATCCTACACAACAGGAGAGGAGGAAATGAAAACAGTACAAGAAAGTTTGATCTGAAGAGGAATGGTTGTGTTAGAATTCAGAATTTTCCATCCTCAAGTCAAATACTACGAACTCGAAGATAAAGAACACCAAGGATTTTAACGTGGTATCCCTGAAGCTCAGGACTAATCCACGGAAGAGGCTGTGCTGTCCAAAATAGTTCACTGTCGACAAAAGGGATTAACCCTACACAGTTACATCATCCGGCTATGTATAGGGGAATAAACACTAACCTAATAAACTAGACAGCTACGGGATTAAACATAATTACAGAATGGTGCCAAAAACAATATAAATCAACACCTCAATCCCAGAGCTAAGGATGCAATAGTTTGGAAGAACTAATAGAACCAAATTAAGTTGAATAGCTACGGAATTCTGAAATTTGATAATCACTCACTTAACCTACAGAAATGAACAATATAAAATTCAAGACCAAGTTTGGGATGTACTCCTAATATGCATCACTGTGCTTGTTATGATTGCAAATGATTTGTACATATTGATAGATGATTTGTAATTTGGAAGGAATCAGTACCAGCTCTGTCAGGAATGGAACATTTCGGTGCCGGGTCTTCATGTTGCTCACCAGGTCTAACAACCTCCTCAATTGCTGACGTGCAAGCTCCTTATCATCACAGATTTCAAAACGAACAACCCTTCCATTACAGGCCTCCCACAGTTGCTTCAACCCATGAAATTATCATCAGCATACTGCAATGAACTACTACAGTTCGTAGGGAAGCTAACTATGGATCTGGAACATTACCTCAAAACCCTCAGGGGCTTGAACCCTTCGATCGAGGTTCTCCAATTCTGGGCCACTCAGGTGGCGATCCGCTCCCGTCACCAAGCCCACCAAATAGGCGGAAACATCCTCACCAAGCATTTTCTTGATATTCTCGGCGACCGGAACATGAGGTTTGGCAGCTGACAAGACGACCAATATAGCATCGACCCCCTCCAAGGATTTCAAAATGTGTTTGAGGGGAGCAACACCAGCACGGTCGCACACAAAATCATTACCTGTAGGCAACAAAGACCTAGAAAACAGATTCATACAGATAAGCCAAAATCTAAGGTTTCAAGAGCCTAAAAGGAGGAGGGAGCAAGATCTCACCCGGGGTGTCCACGACGGTGACCAAATTGTAGTTCTGCACTTGAGCAGTCAGCACGTTGGCGCGATGCAAGCTGAACATGCCCCCGCACATCCCAAAAGCTTGAGTCTCAAGGATTGCATTCGCCAAGCTGCTCTTCCCTGTGGCGCGTGGACCGACGAGAGCCAGGGTCGTCGGACGTGACTCGACCGAAACCCTCATCGCAGTGTCCATCGTCTGTGGCTGGTGGGAAGCTAAGAGAAGGGAAAGAAAGGCTAGGTTATCAGAGCAGACTGTTTATTTCGAATGCAAATATGCAACAAAACAAAATTGCGGATTTTGTGAGTTTTGTTGTTTTTTTTATTTTTTTACGAAATACACTTCCCTATAGAGCTGTTCTTCGGGAGATTTTGAATATTTCAAAATTCTTGCACTCTCCCTAATTATAGTTAAGAGTAAATTTGTAAGTTCAACTTAGAATTTAAATATCTTCTTACATAAAAATAATGTCATTATCAAGATTTGAACTCGAGTCCTTCAATTTGATAATTAATATCCCTAACCAACTAGACTACAACAATGTTTATATATTTTTTGAATTAAAGAGAGAAAATACTAAAATATCTCAAAATCATAGGACTATCCACCGCAATAATCAATCATCGAATTAATTAATAACTGTAATTATTTACAAAGTGAATCATCATGATATACTTAGCTTTATGAATCAACTAAGTGAGTTTCTCTAATCACACAATTATTCACCAAGAATCAAATAGTACATTTTGAGTTTATGCATGTCTTATAACTTTTACATTTATTAGGTTACATGACTTTGTAGTTTGTAGGAATACAAGGATTGTTTACAAAAGTGCTATACAAAATTTGAAATTTGTGATCTAAGGTTTTGTGACGAGACATTTTTAATGCTATAAGTGAATGACCAAAAATCATTGGCTTGCAATTTTCCTAATGGTTGACAATTGTAAGCATAGAATTGAAAGACTAAATACCATTTACAAATGAGCCAATTATCATTGGCTAAATTTAACAAACAATGGTATGTGTATATACATTGGAAATTAGATGGTACGCTCGATGGATTGAGGGTTATTGCATCTCCTTAGTTAAAAAACATTATCTAGACCATAGATTAATCACGTAACTAAACCCCATATCATAATTCTCTAAATCATAATATAGTGGACATGGTATGTTGTATACATCTTGGCGAATCAGGATCATTGATTATGTTCTTAGTATATGTGATATTAGGGTTTAAGTTCTATAGGTTTAGGATATATGATTTAATTATTTGAAACTTAAACTCCCTTTTCAAATTTCCTGCAATGAGAGGGAAATTAGGAAGAACATTTTTGTCTTCACAATTATCTGTATTTTTTATTTATTTACAGAAAAAGATAGACGTATTGAGATTTGAACCATGGTCACTTCAAACAAAGTGAAGGTTTAAAATCAATCAGACTATGTAGATTTGTTGTATTTTTTTTTAATTAAAAATATATACGAAGCTAAAATATGAAATCACAGAACTTTTCAACAATTAGCTAGCCCAATAAATATTCAGTAAGTACTTATTTGGTGTTTTGAAACTTCGATTTTGATATTTTTTATTTTATTTTAATTATAATTTAATACTTAATTAAAATTTTATCTATCTTATAAATAGACGATAACCATAAATTTCAACCAAAATATTGTTGGTTCAAATATTTCATATCGAATTATTGTATTGAATATGTATAAGCGATATAGAATTCTTAAATTACCATTAATTTTCAGAACTATAGTGAAGCGATCATATCTTTGTGCAAACTATAGGGGACTGGTTCTCTGAAAATTTTTGTCCGGTTAAATACTAAGTTTTGAAACTCTTCCTAGGGGTGTAAGTGGGTCGGTTCATTTGGGTTTAGATATTTTAATCACCTAACTCATATACCACGATTTTGAAAACACTAAATACAAACTCACCCAAAATAATTTAGAATTTTAACTGTTTGTGCCCTCCATACCAAATGAACCAATTTACATGTCGCTTAACTAAGGACGATCTCATTGTCCAATCCAACCATTCTAATGGCAATCCTTAAAAGTAACCCATATTCGTGTTTGTTAACACATGTTTCACATTGTCACTACAGTGACCGGTAACTTCGCTGCAACTGATTCGGTATTGCTCTTCATATTGCCTCCAGATTGATAAACATATAAGGGCCAGCAGTTTTATGACAAAACTCAAAGTGAAGACAACTGATCGTCTGGTGGAATTTTGGCGTTTGCTGGTGTCCATTAATCTAATTGCAAGCATAATGATTGCTAAAATTAAGCTTTCACGCAACATACTGGGAGTTGGGGGTGTGTACTTGGAGTAAAAGTTGATATTGGGTTTGGGAAGGGATTAAGGGAAGTGGTGAGAGGAAGAAATTGTGTTTGGATTTGGTAGCAGGTAAAGTTCATGGTTCGGTTTCTTTTCGTAAAATGCTTTGATTTATTTTAGTTAGAGGTATAATATCATGGTTATGTGGATCAAATGTACAAAAAATGAGCTTGGTGGATGGGAATTCCAACTTAGAAGGAGTGGATTAGATTTTGATAAACTCAAGTTCATGATTAACTGAAAGAATATTTAGATTTAGACTTTGTGGTATTGAGATGTTCATAGAGAGTTTAAAACTGATCCAAGGCCATGGACTGATATTGGTTAGTTGATTGTGATTTTGAGGAAGGTGTATAAAAAGTCATGGAATTAGTTTGCAGCAAGTGAAGGCAGTGAAGAGGCAGTTGGTCAGGGTAGTGATTGAACCAAGGAGGGTATTGAAAGACATAGAAGCAAAATCGGAGCAGTTGAAGAGAGAGAAGTGGTAGATGATCAGGATATTACCGAAAATGGAGAGGATATTGAAGGGCATGGAAGTGAACTAGATCAGGTGAAGGCAGAGAAAGAGGAGAAGAGCATATTGATGGAATTGAAGATGAGTGTTGGTTTTATGAGCTTATTAAAACTGCCCCGAGGAAGATGAGTTGGCCAAATACAAGAAAGAGGATTGAGGAGTTGGAGTTCAAGCTGACAAGAAACTCAATTGAAAGAGAAATTCAGGTTCATGTAGAGAAGGTCCATCAAAGTAGCATAAATGGAGTTGCAGAAAGAGGATTAGAAATTGAATTTTGGTTTAAAACATATACGTCGAGAGATTGAAGATGGAGGGGATAAAAAGTTGGTTGTACAACGAAGAGTGGAAACTATTGGATCTTTAGGTTTTACGGTTGTTGCGACTACCACAACCTATGTTTATGTTAAAACGAGGAATCATTGATTGATTTACTAAAGTTAAGGTCGATTCACTATTCAAAAACTGGAACCTGTAGATAAGGAGTGTCTAATTTTGTGCGTCATTAATTTGATCGAGTCTATTAGTATATTGGATGTAACTCTAATTTAGTTGAGTTGTTAGCATATGATTTACTTGAATCAACAACTCTTCATTTTTGTTTTTTTTATAAATCCCTTTCTTTTTTTATTAATGAATGTTATTCATAGAGGAGAGCTTTGAACCATTTATGTGGGATTGTGAGGTTTCATTTCAGTTTCAAACTATCTATGGATCGTGTGAGAATTCCAATGAGCTTTTATATTATATATTTCTGGACCATCTATTAACCAATATCATTTTAATGGGGCTCAATTATCATTATGAAAATGAGATTAATGATACATTTTTATATTTTAAACGAGGATGGTATTTTCCTGAATGTTCGACCTATATATTCATTCTTTATGTAGAATCTCGATTGAATAATTTTCAATAAATTTAAACAAATTAATAGAATTAAACATAACATAATAATATAAATATTAAAATATGAACATTCCGGCCAACGGGTCGGATTATAAGCTAGTTAATAGCTATAATTATTCACGTTATGACAAATATAGTCAAATTTTGAAAAATACACTCATAAAGCCATCTCGTCCGAAACTTTAACGTGAATCTCACGATTGCTGACTGGACTAATGGATGTTTGCAACATGGCCTAGGTTCATCTACGTGGCAGTACAAGTGAATAAAAAACAAAAGAAAATTGAATTAAAAAATGAAATGAAAAAATAAGATGTATTAAAAACCTTCCCCTGCATTTTCCCCGACCTTCCATTTCTCTTCTTCCTCTTCCTCTTCGTACACCTTGACAGATTAATGAACTCAACCGAGCTCAAAAGACCACCATCCCCTCCATCGATCAACCACTTTATGCACTCCATATCACCCATGGACGGCGGCGTCGCTGGTTGCAGAAAAAAAGGATGGAGTTCGACGCGGCGGCTGCAGCAGGAGAAGCGACGATTATGTAGTCATCTCCGCTTCGCCCTAGCTCCGCCTTCGATTCCCACTGCTCTGCCAGATCCTTCTGGGTTTTAGGATCTAACAGATCCTTTGGGTTTCTGGGTTTCAGATCTAACAAATGCGCTTCATATTGAGGTACTGGAGCCTCTCCCTACTCTCCGATCTGGAGGTTCGCTGCAGCGTTTGGGGTTAAGGTAGAGCGACACGAGTGACTAGAGGGTTTCTATGTTGTTTGAAGTGGGAGGAATCGATCGTCGGAGGTGGATTTTTGGTATTCCATATGCAGGGAAAAAGAAAGATCAGGAGCGACCGATTTTCGATAGAGAGGATTAGGTAGCCCATCCACAAGCTTGGTGGCGACTGCGGCGGTGGTCGGGGGAGACAAAGAGCTCGAGGGGAGCAGGGCAATCGCTACAGCTGAAATCCCCAATTGAGGAAAATATTAATAAATTTCAAAAAATATTTTGTAATAAATAATATTTTTAATTTGACGTGGCATGACACGTGGGATGACAAGGCGACCAGGAGTTGATGTGGAAGTTGACAAGGCGCCACCTAGCTAGTTGTTAACGGAGGTGAACGGTATCTCTAACTCTGTCAATATTTTAACGAAAAAATGACTAAATTAGTCACACAAGTTTTAAAATGTGGCTATACCTGTGTATTTCTCAAAATTTGGCTATTATTGTCACAACGTACAAAGTTATGGCTATAGGTGTCAATCGGGCGGGTTTGGGTCGGGTTCAGTCGGGTCGCGGGTTAATCGGGTTACGGTTCAGGCGGGTTGCGGGTCAAGCGGGTTCGGGTTAACCGGGTTGCGGGTTGATCGGGTTGCGGGTTAATCGGGTTGCAGGCAAATCGGGTTCGGGTTGAACGGGTTGCGGATCAGTCGGGTTTCGGGTTGATCGGGTTACGGATCAATCGGGTTCGGGTTGATCGGATTGCGGGTTACAACAGGTCGGGTTGCGGGTTGTTCGGTCCAAACCATCGAGTTTTTTTTATAATTAGTTATTACATATATTTAAGATGTACATTCACAAGTTAAATTAATTGTTAAAATCAAATTAATTACTAAACTATAAAAACCAAAATATCTATCATAAAGCATAACCATGAAGAAACCCTAAACCCTAACCCTATAACACCATTTTATATCTGAAACCTAAAACTAACCTTAACCATCAACCATACATTATCCTAAATCACAACATTAAGTAATTAACCCTAAAACTAACCTCAACCCTTAACCATAAGTCAATAACCCAAACAGGCAAACACTGAACTCTAAACCATGACCCTATACGGCTATACCCTATACTATAGTTATAACTTATATGTTATGAAATTGTTGGTATAAGCTATAACATATGTTATGTGAAGAATGTAAGTTGAGTCAATTTTATATTCGGTTATTGGGAAGCATACCTCCTATGACTCCAAACTCTAAACCACGAGTCCACTACCATATACCCTATACACTAATCTTAAACCATGAACTATAGTTATGCACTACAGAAAATCAGGTTTCTAGTCACGAGATCTTATTCACGGGAACTTTTCCCGTACCCAGAAGTACACTGTCAGTCACTGAAAAATTTCATGTACTTACTTGTATAGTTTTAATCACAGGAATTAATTTACCTATTTTCAATTATCATTTCCCGTAATTAATTGTTAGTCACTGTTAATTACCGTGAACAATAAGAAAATTTATTATTGTAAATTTTAGATGATAATGATAATGATTTTCATTAAAAATATGATAGGTAATATATTTATTTACTAAAGTTTAAAGATATGTGACAAAACCTCAATATTTGATAATATAATTTTATGTAAAAGGAATTTTATATAAAAAAATTAGCTCCCTCATTTTTTATCACACAACTTCAAATATTTTGTTTTTAAATTTTAACGTGGTTAATTGTAATAAATAGTCGAGACTCTAATTTTGCGAGCCAAAAATTTCAGCAGATTGCAAAGTGCAAACGCAATTTTGGCTACCGAAAATTTGGACTCCATTTTGGCATGCCGCATTTTTTTCCCTCCTCTATTTTTGCTGCAAAAATTTGGCCGCCATAATTTTACCTCAACTGAAATTTTGGCTCCACAATCATCAAATATTGGCGCTCTCTCCATCAATTTCTTTTAGACATAAAAACAAAACTAGAAAAATGCACCAAAGCTTTACCCTTTTCACTTTCCCTTTCCACTGCACCCTTTCGCTTCGTTCTCTCACCTCTGTTTGTTGATAGAAGAGAATGGAACCAAACCTAATCTGAAACCCACCTGTTCCCCTCAATAATTTTGGAGTCTACCAATTTTGTTGTCAAAAATAAATTGTTACATTAGAAATTAAAGGTGGCTAATCATTAATCACGGTAATGAAAATGAAAAACAGATAAATTATTTCCGGTGACCAGAACTATACAATTAATTACAGAAAAGTTTCCAGTGATTATTAGTTATTTTTTAGTACGGCAAATATTTCCGTGAATAAGATACGGTGATTAGAAACATGTTTTCCTGTAGTGTTTGGACCAATATTGGGGGTTAAAAATGATTGTTTCCTCACATATTTGGGGTTTATAATCAAATTAAGATGTACATTTGAATATGATATATTTAAGATGTACACACACAAGTTAAATTAATTAATAAACTATAAAAAACAAAATATCTATCACAAAGCATAACCATGAAGAACCCTAACCCTAAACCCTAACTATGTTATATACAGTTATTACTATTAACGTACTATTAAACGTAGCATTACCTAAGAGACGAAGTATAATACCCGTAAGTATTTTATACGTAACTTTCTCGTACCATATTTTACTAACTATGTTATATATTAAGTGAATTTTATGTATAAGTTGACATAAAAAACATTAAGTGAATTTTATGTATAAGTTGACATACAAAAACATGTGAAAAAAATATGTCTTTACTGGGCTTTGAATCGTGTCCCTCGGATGGGAAAGACCAGCACATAAGCCAACTAGTCCACGTAATTGATTTATTACAATTTGAACTTGTTGTTTATTTGATTCAACTAAAAGGCAGAGAGACCATAACGTATTATGTGATTCAATTTACCGAGACAGTGAGACTATTATGTGATTCAATATAATGACAGTTGTCATTTGTCAACACAAAGTAAACCTTTGTTCTTGGTGGGAAAGATGACAAAATAATAGGGCAAGTCAAGTAAACTTTATATATATTATTTACATATAATATTTATGCACAAAAACATATTATGTAGTATTATTCGTGCCAATCGGGCGGGTTCGGGTTGGGTTAATCGGGTTCGGGTTAGTCGGGTTACAGGCCAAGCGGGTTGCGGGTCAAGCGGGTTGCGGGTCAATCGGGTTCGGGTCAAGCGGGTTGCGGGTCAAGCAGGTTGCGGGTTATGCGGGTTGCGGGTCAAGCGAATTGCGGGTCGGGCAGGTTGCGGGTCTTTGACTTTTAGTCCAATCGGGTTGCGGGCGGGTCGCGGATCGGGTTGGTTGGGCGGGTTACTCGGGTCGGGTCATGTTTTGACACCTATAGTTATGGCTATGAAAGTGTATTTTGCCTTTTTTTAAAGGGTGCAAGTAGGGCTGCAAATGAGCCGAGTCGAGTCGATTTTTACCCCAGGTTGAGCTCGGCTCGTTAATCAACGAGTCGAGCTCGAGCTCAGCTCGCTTATTAACGAGTCAAGTTGAGTCGAGCTCGAGCTAGCTTGTTTACTAAAATCTTAACTTTTATTTGGTACTTCATTTTGTTACACATATGATTTATTTTGTTAGCTGATCTCATATTATACTTTGTTGGTATCATATATAATTTAGTTAATAAATTTTAACTACTCCAAATCATGTTATTTCATAGTATCTAAGCAATCTATGATACATAATTTCTTTTTAAAGTAGAAAATAAGATATATTTGTTCACATACTCAACGTGTTAAACTTTACATATGGTGAGATATATAATTTAACAACCATATGAATTAAAATCATAAGATATAGATTGATTCGTCCATAATTCGGTAATCGAGTTGGCTCTCTAGCCACAGGTTGAGACATATCATGAGCTCTAAATGAGCCAGCTCATGAGTTTAGCTCAACAAGCCACCGAGTCGAGCTAGCTTGCGAGCTTCGCGAGCTGAACAAACCTTAGCTCATGTGAACGAGCCGAGTTTCGAAAGAGCTTTTCTCGAGTCGAACGTCGAGTCGCTCGCGAGCAGCTCGGCTCATTTGAAACCCTAGGTGCAAGCACCTCTACCCTCAAATTAATTAATTTCATGGGCTACAAAGTCGTCAACGCTTAATATCCGGATCCATACAGTTTGCAAATGTTTTCCGATGAGTAAACTCTTGTGTTTGAACTCAATAAATACACCTTGACTTTTAGAACAACGACAATAGGGTGTTTTATGTTTTTGATGCTTTTTTCGGAGAGCTTCGAAAACTAAAGGGTGCGACTAATTTGCAGAGAAAGGATAAATTTTGACATTGTGTGTCAAATGTTTGGTTGTGGAACCCTTTTCCAGTCTTCGATTCTCCTATTTATTGCCACCAGATGTAACTGCCTCGGTAACCATCTTGGTAACTTCTAGCTGGCCTGTTGCTCCAAACCGCCTCGGGGTCCTCCTTGCCGCCTTGGTGACCAGTTGGTAACCGTAGCTTTGTGGACCCTTGTCCCGTATTGGGGCTGGTTGGTACTTGATGGTCTCGATGTCGGGCCAGGTTGGTGTTGGGCCTTGTCGCCCTCTCATGACTGGATGGGGTTGAGGCATTTTGCATTAGCCTTCATGATGAAGTCTTGATCGCACCCTCGACGGCCTTGAATGACTCCCCGCTTTTGTCGTCTTGAGACAGCTACCACCTTTTGCCACCAAGTCCTCCTCGTCGACTTGTTGGTGGCTACCAAGCCGTCTCATCTGCTTGATACCTTTTGGCATGCCACCAAGGCCATTTAAAAAACTTGACACCCTCTGCTACAAAGCCAACCCAGTAGACTTGGTCTCCATACTTAGTTTTTGTAGCCTCGTCAAGTTGGTAAGTTGCACCCTATCAACTTGGTACCCCGTTAGGGGGCTACCAAGCCCGTCTTTTTACGTCCTCTCCATATGCCCCCCCCCCCCCAAAAGGGGCTTTGCTGTATCGGAAACTCCAAGCCAAGTTTGAAGCACCAACTTGAAATTGTGTTTGGTTTGAAGCACCAACCGAAAAACTAAAACTCAGTTTGAAGCACCAACTGAAAACTAAAACCTTAACGATCGATGTCGCTGAACAAACTGGAATTATTATTAAGCAATACTCTTCTTCCTTTCTCTCCCTTAAACACACGGCCCATAGAGCCTATTTATAATAAACAACCCAAGCTATCTCTACGCACACCAAACGGACAAGGAAAGTAAACCAACTATGAAAGCAAATACGAAACCAACTAAGAACACAAACAAGTACTAATCCGATTAAGAAAAGGAAGACCACAGCTCTTGCGTCAGGCCCCTCCACTTGGAATGACACTCGTCCGCGAGGGTTCTGGGTAGAGAGGTTCATACGCCGGATAGTAGGGAAAGATGTCGGCCATGTTGAAGGTATTGGAAATGCCGCATGAAGCGGGAATCTCAAATTCTCAATCTTGTAGGCATTATTGTTGACGCGATGAAGTACTTTATATGTACCATACTTTCGTGGCTGAAGCTTGCCAGACGCTCCAACAGGAAATCTCTCCTTACGTAAAAATATCATAACATCATCCCCCCTCATTGAAGATCTTATCACGACGAAGCGCATCTGTGGCAGTCTTGTATTGAGTTGCAGTCTTGTATAAAAGAGAAGTACTTCTTTACTCACTTTTAAAGACATCCCAAAGGTATGCCCATCTTCAATTGTCAGCCCCTTTAAAGGCTCATTCCCTGGTGGTCTTTCGTCCTTGGTACCCCATGGTATTAAACGATATTTCTTCCCGCCATGTCGAAATTGATAGGTATTCTTGCACCCATCATAAATTGCAGCGACATCAAACTGCCAAGGATGTCCTAAGATAAGATGGTAGACATCCATATCCATGATATCACAGTTGATGTTATCCTTTTAGTTGCCGATAGAAAAATTGAGAGAGCATTGCTCAGTGACTTTAATTCACCGACTGATTTGATCCAACCCAAAGAGTAGGGCTTTAGATGACGTTTAGTTTGAACCCCCAAGAGCGTAACCACATTTTGACTAATGACATTTTCTTGACTTCTATTTTTGATGACCACGTTCCAAATCTTGTCATTGATGGTGCGATTAGTCTTGAAAAGTCTACGGCGTTGGGTTTCACGTTCTTGTTTTGGTGCAATGAGGATTCTTTGAAAAACACAAGTTGAGAGTTCCTCCTCTTCCTCTTCCAAAGCTTCATCAGGTCCATATTCCTCCTCCTCACTTTCCTCTTCCTCCGAATCATGGTCGACGACCGCTGTTAAGTTGACATTCTTTCTTTTTGGGCATTCACTAAATTTGTGACCCGGTTGGTTGCACCTGTAACACTTCCCAACGGAAGGCCTAGCGTAAGGATTTGATTGCTTATTACTTGCATCCCCATCCCTTTTGGAAGTCACTTTTTCAGGGGCCAATTGCTTTGCGGTGTTCGAACTTGAAGATGGATTTGGGAATTTAGCATTATTTCCCTCAACCTCTCGAAAGTTCCGACGATTATTATCCTTCTTGATATGATCCCAATTGGCCAGCTCTACACGTTTAAATTACTTGACGAAAAAGCTATCGAAGTTGGGAAAAAGAAAGGCAGAATTTGGTTATTGGAACAGTTTCAAGTAGCCTACTTTGGAGGCTTGGTCCTCACAATTGGCTCACTGAAAATTTGAGTTCAAGGACTTGTTTTGAAGATAAAGTTGCCATCTTTCCAATGGTATGCTTTTTGGATCTATATGATGTCATTAAGGTTTCTTCCAAGGCCTCAGAGTTGCTACCTCAAAACTGGAAAACTGCCAGAAAATAGGCAGAAAACTGTTTTGTGAAGCCTACTTTGGAGCTTAATTCGAGGAGTATGGATCTGATTCAAGTATAAAGGCTTCCACAACATGAAACTAGGTATGTTTATATACAAAGGGAAGGAACCGGATGAAAGATTGGAGTTCTGGAAGGCCTCGAACGAAAGGCGTGAAGTTAGTACAAAAGCTGCTTTTGGACTGTTTGCTGGCAGCTTACTTGTGCTTCAAGAAAGGGAGTTTAAACCCAAATTTTGTGTCCTTTTTAGAGTAGATTTTTATCTTAATTGTTTTCTAGTTCTATTAGGTTTGTACTAGGTTTATTTTCCTTTAAATACCTTCTAGTTTTCGTTGTAATAGTTAGAGTTGATTGAATAACAAACCGAGTGTTTGAGTTCTTGAGTTGCGTCTCGAGAGTTTACCCATTGTCATTAGCTACGAGTAGATTCCTTAGCTAATTACAAGACCCTTGTGAAGCTATTCTGCGTGGATTCCAGAATCGTTTAGCAAGTTCTCTTATCAATTGATTTATCACCTCGATTGTGGCGAGAATGCTACCTTTCCATCAATTATCGTCCGATAGTTTGTTTTGCTGCGTATTCTGATCAAAAGCACGCCCACTGGTGCTTTATCAAGGGCTTCCCCTCTTTAAAAAGCTTTGCCCTCAAAGCTTGTTTTGCAGGATCCCCCTCTCACTCCTTCGCCGCCACTCCCTCCAACCTCACCTCCAAATAAAAAGATCAAGGAGGAGTGGCGGCCGAAGCCGCAAGTGGCTAAGCTTGCTCGGAAGAAAGGTGGCGACCACTATGAGCTGGTCCCACCTCCTGAACCACGACAACCCTGGTCATCTGAGTACTCCCTCGCTTGCATCCTACCGGATGGCCAGTTCGAGCTGACAAATGCTGGTGGTCGCACCCGTCGGGTGCATGGCCACAATCTGAAGCTGTACCTCAAGAGCGATGTGGATCCGCTCTTGGAGGCGTCTGTTCCTGCACCCCCCTGAGTATCCACCATGGGCATCCAGCTAAAAGACGGTAAAGAAGCGCTTGTGGGGAGGCAACCCCAACACGGTTTGCATTTCTTTTTCCCTTTTTCAGTGTTTTTGTGTTGTGTTGAGTTAGTTGCATGTCTGTGTTGAAGTTCGGTCATCTGTTATGCCTCGGTTTGGTGTTTTCGTGCAGGGGAGGTCGAAAAATTGGGAGAATGAGTTTTTTGGCCGGAAGGGGAAAATACCCGGTCTTGACCAGAAATACCCGATCGGGTATTTTGGCCCATGACCGGGACCCCTTCTGCCTTCGGGGCGCCCAAAGGGGAAATCCTCGACCTTGACCCAAAAATACCCGATCGGGTATTTTTGGCTCAAGGTCGGGGATTTCCCAGCCTTGGAACGCGGCAATTCTGAAACCCTCGACCTTGACCCAAAATACCCGACCGTTTATTTTTGGCCCAAGTCCGGGGATTTCCATGCAATTGAAATGTGTCGTTTCCAAAACCCCCGGCCGTGGCCTCAAAATACCCGAACGGAGATTTTTTCTATTTAAGCAAACCCCCGGTCGTGTTTCTCTCTCTCCTCTCATTTTTTTACAAATTTCCCCTCTCTTCCTCTCAAAATCCTCTGCCCTCTCTCCTGTTTGGTGACCGCCGGCCACCACATCCCGCCGCCGGCCGCCGCCTCTGCCGTCGCCGGTCACCGCCTCCTTTGCCAGTCGACTTTCCGACGGTTTTCCGGCGAGCTTCTCGGGTCATTTTTTAGCGTCATTTCGCGTCCCTCACCCATCTCTTTGCATCTCATCAGTTAGCTGATCGTTCCATCGTGCATCCTAAAGGTTACATTGAGGATCTGCTTATTAATGTAGGTGCATTCACATATCCTGTTCACTTTGTTATTCTGGATATAAATAAGGATGTGGATGTACCTTTGCTTTTGGGTAGACCGTTTCTCGCCACTGCCAAGGCACTTATTGATGTGCATAGTGGTAAATTGATCCTGCGTGCTAGTGATGAACATGCTAGTTTATGTGTCTGAGAATGGGAAACACTCCCATTTGAATGATGACGTAGATTACTATGATGTGCTTGCTGATTTTGAGACCGCACTCGCTATAACGAGTGCAATGACGATGCCCTTCATCGTTGTATTTTTCTAGGTGAGCAGACATCGCAGGAGCCGCAGCTGGCAGAGCAGTTGGCCGCGTTTGAGAGTGGCCCATTCCTGGAGGGTGACAGGCTGTTCAAACCGATCTCATCCTCGCCCCGTATCACTACTTCCTTGGAGGAACCACCAGAGCTGGAGCTAAAGCTCCTTCCACCTCATTTGGAGTATGCATTTCTGCGGGAGGGGAATAAGCTTCCAGTCAACATCAGCTTGACCATCACACCCGAGCAGAAGGACAGACTGGTGGCCTTGCTGAAGCTGCACGAGCGTGCTATAGTGTGGAAGATCACAGATATTCGGGGGATCAGCCCCTCTTTTTGCTCCCACCGGATACTGCTGGAGGATGAGATGCGGCCTGTGAGACAGCCGCAGAGAAGACTGGAACCAAACCTGGAGGCTGTGGTTCGGGCAGAGATCGTGAAGCTGATGGACGCGGGGATCATCTTAGCCATTTCCGACAGCGAGTGGGTCAGTCCCACCCAGGTGGTACCCAAAAAGGGTGGGATGACCGTGGTGCCTAACGAGAAGAATGAGCTCATCCCGATGCGCACGGTGACTGGGTACCGTGTCTGCATTGATTATCGGCGTCAAAACAACGCCACTCGGAAGGACCACTTCCCGCTGCCGCTCATTGACCAGATGCTGGAGAGACTGGCGGGGCACGAGTTCTACTGTTTCCTGGATGGGTTGTCCGGGTACTTCCAGATCCCCATTGCACAGGAGGACCAGGCGAAGACCACTTTCACCAGCCCCTTCGGCACATTTGCCTACCGGAGGATTCCATTCGAAGATCGCCCTGCCCCTGACTAAGCTTCTTGAGAAGGATGCCCCTGATAACATCGGATTTGCACATGTTTGCACCCTCATTTCTTGATCATTTTGGCTTGAGTTTCAGCTTTCTAGGACCATTTTACGCTAGGTTGTGTTCCTTTGTCACATTTCAGGTCCTAGCATGTAAATTGAAGCATAGGCGCAAGTTTGAAGTCAATCTGAGATCATTCGGCAATTCGGGAGAAGAAACACGAGCATGACCTGAGGAATAATGGACTTATACCTCATTATGGACAAATAATCATGGAATTTTGTCATGAAAAGAAAGATGATGAGACTACGAGCGTCTGGGATCAAACGGCGACTTATTCGGAGTCCGGACGAGGGAGAAACGAAGCATTAAACAGAGGATGAGCAAGCCACACGGGAACGACCCACACGGCCGTGTGAACTGGCCATGTGGCCGTGTGGAAATCACCGAGCCCTCACACGGGCATCTGGAAAAGTCACATGGCCATGTGGCCTGGCCGTGTGATCGGGAATTTCTGGTTAAAACCCGATTTTCAGCAAAAGGAAAGGGGAGAGCTGGGTTTTTGGATCCCAAACACCCAAGGGACGAACCCTAGAGAGAGAGCGACTTGGGAACATTCTTGGAGCTATTTTGGAGGATTTCTTCGCCATTGGAGCTCAGGAATCAAGCTTGGAGATGGAGATTGAAGATCTAGATCAGATTTCTGCAGTCTCTCTCTTCCCTATGGAGTAACTTCCCTTCACTTAGGTTTTGAGGAACTCTAGTTCCATGTGTTAGGATCTTTCTTGTATGAAGTTTTGGATGCTATATTGTTTGATTATAATCGATTGAGGCATGATTTATAGAATCAATTGAAGCCTGATCATCTTCTCTTGATTTCTGCTTTAACCTTTGATAGATAGAATCTGATTAGGTTAAGAGAGCTTCCTTGATTGATAGTGGTGAATTGGTTGTGCGAGAGTCAATCAATTCACTGCTTTGTACTGGAATTCATTCCAGTAGTGGAGATCTGTGTGAATCGCCTTAGCTGTCTATCCCGATGAAGGCTAGTCGCCTGCCGGGTATTCTGTCTAAGTGGGCTT
Organism: Linum trigynum; assembly: GCA_964030455.1. Lineage (NCBI taxonomy): Eukaryota > Viridiplantae > Streptophyta > Magnoliopsida > Malpighiales > Linaceae > Linum > Linum trigynum. The sequence continues at coordinate 13,659,040 of OZ034814.1, forward strand.
GGTCAGCTTAAGAGATTCCAAGCTAATTTAGGATCTTCCGCAGTTTAATCAATAGTAGATCAACCAAAGGTAATTGCAACTTGGACCTAATTGAGGAGCTAGGGGGAATCATACCTAAGTGAGTTCCCAACTTGTAATTAGTAGAGTTGTCAGTAGAGTAGTTTACAAATCAATCCTTAATCTAGTTTGCTAGATAATGAACTGAAGCTGAGTAATAGTAACTCTAGAGACCCATGGATTCGATATTTATTACTTCTGCCACTATACTACAGTCCCTTTCATTGGTTACACTTGGCCATTGTTAAGTGTTGTGTTTTAGCGTGTCAGCCCCCTTCCACTTCACTGATGCATGCACAGTGGCATTTACGACCTTGAAGGAGAGCTCACCCAAGCTCCTATCATGGTTGTTCCTGACTGGTCCCTACCATTTGAGCTTATGTGCAATGCCAGTGACTTTGCTGTTGGAGCTGTCTTGGGGCAGAGGCGAGATCAACACTTCCGATCTATCTACTTCGCCTCGAAGACCCTAAATGATGCCCTGGAAAACTACACCACCACATAGAAGGAGCTGCTCGCGGTGGTGTTTGCCTTCGACAAATTTCGTCCTTTTCATTGGTTACACTTGGCCATTGTTAGGTGTTGTGTTTTAGTGTGTCAAGTTTTTGGCGCCGTTGCCGGGGACTTTCTAGATTATTAGGAAAGGCAGAAGTTTGTTACTTTAGCATTTTTTTTTCACCCTTACTTTTCACTTGGGTGTTTTTGTTTTGTTTTGTTGGTGCAGATCTGAATCATGCATCCTAATGGCTTCTCCAACCATTGGGGGTATCCACCACCATCCGAGTGGTATTACCCTGAGACTCCCTGGAGTAACCAAGGAGGAGAAGACTATGGAGTCAGGTTTCAGTACCAACCCCCTACTACGAAGAACAATCAGACCCCTGGGTATTTCAAGAACAATCTCCTTATCAAGAAGAATTCCTCCCACAACAAGAAGGACCATCAGATCTTGGGTTTGCCACAGTCTTCACGGACGATCCAGAGCCATGCTTCACTCCACAGCCAGATCCAAACTATCACTTGAGGCTTCTCGTGGAGCAGATTGCTCGAGTACCTGAGAGATCCTTTCCCGAGATGGATCCTCATATCCAGGCCATTGCCCAAACTGACTTCTCATTTCCCCGTGAAACAGAGGATACCCTTCGGAGCATAAAGGAGCACATAGAGGTCATTGAGAAAGCCTGTTCACAGTTTTCTCAAGACAACCTTTATGCTGCCATACAAGTAGAGGTGGAGGAAGAAGAAGGCAATCATGAGGATGTTGAGGAGCATACAGAAGTTGTCAAGGAAAGCTCCCATGATAATCATGATCAAGTGTATCCTCTGGTGGTAGATCACAACTTTCCCCATTTCAGCTCTAACATGCTGGGCCCGAGCGAGGAGATGCAAGCTGAACTTATTGAGAACCTTGCATGGCGACTTGCCCTCCAATTAGTTATGGAAGAAGAAGAGAGAGAAAGGGTCAGGAAGAAGTTGTGGAGGATGAGGAAGAAAGCAAAGAAGAGGTAGTTCTTGATCTTTTCTGAGGAGAGAGACCACATTTTGAAGAAGGAAGGGGGGTTGAAGAAGCGAGTGGTGTCCAGGCTGAGGATGAAGTTGAGGTGGAAGAGGCTTGCACCGGCCCTATAATACAAGTAATATCCCCACCAAACTTCGAGGAACTGCTTAGCAAGGACCCATTTGCAGTGTCTCTTTGCCAGACCAAGGCCACATCGACATCGGTCCCTCTTGGTGGACGCAATGGTGGCCAATCGATGCTGTCATATCTGGTTTGGGGCAATGGGACGAGAGAAGAGAAGAAGAGGTCTCGAGGATGGAGACTTCATCTACATCAAGTGCACGAGCTTCCATCACCAGTCATACCACATGCTCGTGACTTGCGACTCCACCTCATTTACGAGAACCTCAACTTCAAGGAAGTTCTAGCATGGATCGAAACTTAGGAGCCATCGTCCGGCTCACGACGTGAAAGAAGCGCTTGTTGGGAGGCAACCCAACCAGTCGGTTTGAATTTCTTTCTCTATTTCTCCTCGGTTGAGTCAGTTTTGTTATTTGATTTTAGAGTCAATAACTCAACCTTTGTGAGATTTTGTGTGGTTTTTGTGTTCTAATTACTCTCTCTTCCTGGAATGCACCGCCTGCCCCGTCCATCATCATTCACCCTTGATCTGGTAACTTCGTTCTACCCTCCTTATCTTTCCTCCATTGAGGACAATGTCGTGCTTAAGTGTGGGGGGGATGTTTGATTATGTATGCGGGTGAATGTTTGGCGGTTTGTGTGCTTGGAGCCTAGCCCACTGTCCAAATTTGAGATTTGAGGGCTCCAAGTACTGTTGTTTGCTTGATCATATTGGCACTGTGGTTTTAATTGGTGAATTGAATGGCTTTTGACTTAATGCATGACAACTGAGGTGTGACTAGGACAACCTATAATGATGACTGAGACATGCAGTAGAATTGTGTAGGGGTTTGGTTTTTCAACTATTTGCTTACCAACTGTGACTTGGATTGATCACTTGTTCTTGACAGTCGGTTATGCATCTAGTTCATGGAATCAGAATGAGAGATAGAGCATATAGGTAGCCATGTGAGATTTGAGCCTGCTCGTTTCTTTCTTGTGCGATAGTTCCCTCTTCCATGATGTGTAGCATTCACGTTGTCATTAGCTAAGATGATGGAGGCATAGGATCAGCCCACGACCAAATTGACTGTCCTGATGTGTCATCTCCTCTAGTCAGCCCCTTTGAGCTGTGTGTTATCCTTTCTTTCAGTCTACAATGAAAAATCACCCTTTTGCATCTTTTAGAAGGTTCCACAGAATGGTTTTTACATGTTCTCTGCTGTTTCTGCTAAATATAATGTGAGGGTTGGAGGTAGTTCTTAAAAAGTTGGGCAGGTGTTTGAAAAATGTGCAGAGGTGGTGGTTCTCTTAAGAAATGGAAAAAATGAAAGAAAAACAAAGAAAACAATAAAAGCAAAAGAGAGCCACCACCAAAAATCTAAATAGTGCCCATTAAGTAGTGTTTCTTAGCAGTCTGGCTTAGAAATACTAACATTTATGTGACCTCCTTCGCTCTTGTGCTCTGAAGAATTTGAGTAATGCAGAATAGCAGAAAGAAAGTTATTGGTTTGATTGACTGTGAGTTTGTTGGGTCTGGAAATGTGGAACCTTGTGCTATGAATACTTCCACCACCTAAAAGGCCTTTTCCCCATGTCCAAGACCCTAGCCAGTCATTTGAACCTGTGTCTAAGACCTCCGGATTGGATAGTGATGACACTCATTTTTTGCATCGAATTGTCCTGACCCCACTGGTCGAGAGTGAGCGATTCATTTTCTCATATTCTCTATACTCTTGTACCCCGGTGAGGACCTAGATTGCTCGGTCTCTATTCTGATATCTTGATTTTTGTGCATGAGATGACTGTCTTGAGTAAGTGGTTGAGTCAAGTCTAGGTTGGTTGGTGAACAGAAGGGAGACTCCTCCTTTACTCGATTTTGCTGCACTCGAATGTCCTCTGTGGTGGTTGTCCAGGTTGCGGTTGAAGTTGTTCATGTGTTGATGTTTGAAAGCCAGTGTGATTCCCATGTTTCGTGCCTATGTGATATGTCCCCAAAGGTTTCATGATTGAGATGTTTCGAGCTTACCTTGTGTCTGACTTGGTTTGCTTGGGGACAAGCAAACGGTTAAGTCTGGGGGAGTTTGATAACATAGGATTTGCACATGTTTGCACCCTCGTTTCTTGATCATTTTGGCTTGAGTTTCTGCTTTCTAGGACTATTTTATGCTAGGTTGTGTTCCTTTGTCACATTTCAGGTCCTAGCATGTAAATTGAAGCATAGGCGCAAGTTTGAAGTCAATCGGAGATCATTCGGCAATTCGGGAGAAGAAACACGAGCATGACCTGAGGAATAATGGACTTCTACCTCATTAAGGACAAATAATCATGGAATTTTGTCATGAAAAGAAAGATGATGAGACTACGAGCGTCTGGGATCAAACGGCGACTGATTCGGAGTCCGGACGAGGGAGAAACAAACCATTAAACAGAGGATGAGCAAGCCACACGGGCACGACCCACACGGCCGTGTGAACTGGCCGTGTGGCCGTGTGGAAATCACCGAGCCCTCACACGGGCATCTGGAAAAGTCACCTGGCCGTGTGGCCTGGCCGTGTGATTGGGAATTTCTGGTTAAAACCCGATTTTCAGCAAAAGGAAAGGGGAGAGCTGGGTTTTTGGATCCCAAACACCCAAGGGACGAACCCTAGAGAGAGAGAGAGAGCGACTTGGGAACATTCTTGGAGCTATTTTGGAGGATTTCTTCGCCATTGGAGCTCAGGAATCAAGCTTGGAGATGGAGATTGAATATCTAGTTCAGATTTCTGCAGTCTCTCTCTTCTCTATGGAGTAACTTCCCTTCACTTAGGTTTTGAGGAACTCTGGGGTCGTTTGCTTCAAGGATTTTGTACATGGATTTGGTACAAAAAAACCAACTATCAAGGATTTAGGTACAATCCGTTGTTTGCTTGCACCTTTTTGGGAGACCAAATCCGTGGGGCCCACGGATTTTAAGGGTCCAAATACGTGGACCCCACGGACTTATAAATCCCACATGTTGATGTGGGATTTGGAGTATGGCATAAATCCTTGATGACATTTTACCCATATACCCTAATGCAATTTTAATATTCCAAGGTTGCCCTCAAATTTAACTATTATACATTATAATTAAAAATAAATGAATAATATAAACGTTCAATTAATGTGCAAACATGAGTTAAATTTTTTATATCATTTCTTGTGTTCTAGTTTTCTTTGACCTTTTCATGGAACGTGTAATTCTTTGTTCTCCCGATTCTAATATATGTTGTTATATGTTACTTTTGAAAAGGATGACAAAGAATTGGTAATTGATTATGTTACGTTAAAAGTTAAAACGGAATGTTCTCGTTTATTATTATTGTCCATGTGGCAACATTATGCTTATTAGTATGTATTGTCCTTGTTTTGTGTACATATATAAACATGTCAAACATATAGAAAATGATAGTAAGGTAATTTTGAAGTTTTGTCCTTGTTTTGTGTACATATCATAAACATGTCAAACATATAGAAAATGGCAGTAATGTAATTTTTGACTTCAAGTAGTAAATCCCACACCTTTAAATCCATGATAAAAACATCCCAACAAACAAAGGATTGTTACAAATCCATGATGCCTCAAATCCTTGATAAATCCTTGGGTTTTTAAATTACAAAACCCTCGTTTATAAATCCATGAAGCAAACGACCCCTCTAGTTCCATGTGTTAGGATCTTTCTTGTATGAAGTTTTGGATGCTATATTGTTTGATTATAATCGATTGAGGCATGATTTATAGAATCAATTGAAGCCTGATCATCTTCTCTTGATTTCTGCTTTAACCTTTGATAGATAGAATCTGGTTAGGTTAAGAGAGCTTCCTTGATTGATAGTGGTGAATTGGTTGTGCGAGAGTCAATCAATTCACTGCTTTGTACTGGAATTCATTCCAGTAGTGGAGATCTGTGTGAATCGCCTTAGCTGTCTATCCCGGTGAAGGCTAGTCGCCTGCCGGGTATTCTGTCTAAGAGGGCTTGGTCAGCTTAAGAGATTCCAAGCTAATTTAAGATCTTTCGCAGTTTAATCAACAGTAGATCAACCAAAGGTAATTGCAACTTGGACCTAATTGAGGAGATAGGGGGAATCATACCTAAGTGAGTTCCCAACTTGTAATTAGTAGAGTTGTCAGTAGAGTAGTTTACAAATCAATCCTTAATCTAGTTTGCTAGATAATGAACTGAAGCTGAGTAATAGTAACTCTAGAGACCCGTGGATTCGATATTTATTACTTGTGCCACTATACTACAGTCCCTTTCATTGGTTACACTTGGCCATTGTTAAGTGTTGTGTTTTAGCGTGTCAGCCCCCTTCCACTTCACTGATGCATGCATAGTGGCATTTACGACCTTGAAGGAGAGCTCACCCAAGCTCCTATCATGGTTGTTCCTGACTGGTCCCTACCATTTGAGCTTATGTGCAATGCCAGTGACTTTGCTGTTGGAGCTGTCTTGGGGCAGAGGCGAGATCAACACTTCCGATCTATCTACTTCGCCTCGAAGACCCTAAATGATGCCCTGGAAAACTACACCACCACATAGAAGGAGCTGCTCGCGGTGGTGTTTGCCTTTGACAAATTTCGTCCTTATCTGGTCTTGTCCCATGTGACCGTTTATACAGATCACTCTGCGATTCGATACCTGATGAGCAAGGCTGATGCCAAGCCTAGGCTCATACGATGGATCTTACTATTGCAGGAGTTCGACATTGAGATTCGGGACAAGAAGGGAGCGGAGAATGTTGCAACCGATCACCTCTCCCGTATGGACGCACCTCCTGCGGACAACCTCGAGGAGGAGATCAACGACTCCTTCCCGGATGAGAGACTGATGATGATGTACTTGGTGGAGAGTGTCACCCCTTGGTACTCCGATTTTGCGAACTATCTGGTGGGCCAGCAGCTGCCCAAGGGGATGACAACTCACACAAAAAGGAAATTCTTCTCCGACCTGAAGCATTACTTCTGGGATGATCCTCATCTCTTTAGGATCGGAGCCGACGGGATCATCTGTCGCTGTGTTATGGAGAGTGAGATGGAGGGCATTCTATCTCACTATCATGAAGGACCTACTGGCGGTCACCATGAAGGAAACCGCACGGCGAGGAAGGTGCTACAATCGGGCTTTTACTGGCCCACGCTCTTCAAGGACGCAGACACCTTCGCACGCAGGTACGAACGATGCCAGAGGTTAGGTAACTTCTCTGCCCATGATGAGATGCCCCAGAATGTGTTTATAATTTGTGAGATTTTGATGTCTTGGGTATCGACTTCATAGGCCCCTTCCCTCCATCTTTTGGTAATACCTATATCTTGGTTGCTGTTGACTACGTCTCTAGGTGGGCCGATGACACGCCACAACACAACACCAAACTGCGACCAAGTGTAATCGCAGTCCAGGAATGCAGTAAAATGGCAAGTTCTAAATATCAACCCGGGGTCTAGATCTACTGCCTACTCCGTGATTATCTATTATCTAGCAAACTAAGTCGATTGATTATGGTCTTAACTGAAAGCAGAAAGAAAGCAGGAATTGGTTTGGTTTTCTCAAGCAAAAGAAGAGTCACTCGGGAATGAGTCCCCCTAGCTCCTTAGTTAGGTCTCAGTTGTAATTACCCTGGGTTGATTCACTGTTGATTAAACTGCCGAAGATCCGACAGTAGCTTGGAATCTCTTAAGCTGACCAAGCCCTCTCAGTCTAACTACCCGGCAGACGACTAGTCTTCACCGGGATAGAAAGCTGAAGCAATAAGCACAGAACTCCACTACTGGAATTGGATTCCAGTACAAAGCAGTAGACGGACTAACTCTCGTATAGCCAATCTACTACTACCGAATGAAGAAGCTCTAACAACCTAATTAGATTCTATCTATCTCAGGTTGCAGCAGAAATCAAGAAAATATGATCGGACTTCAATTAATTCAATGAAACATGCATCATTCGATTAAAACCAAACACTATAATCATCTCAAGTCATTACAATCATGATCCCTAACGCATGGAACTAGGGTTCTTCATACCCAAGTGAGAGAAGGGTTCCACTCCACAGAGAGAGAGGAAAACAGAAATCAGAGTAGTCATACTCATAAAGATGATGAAAATATGCTCTGGGATGATGATTTTCACTCCTATGATGATCTCCAATCTCGATTTGATGAAACCCAGCTCTAAGATCGCTTCTAGGATGTGTTCTTCGCACTTTCTCTCTTTAGGGCTCTGTTTTTGCTCTCCAAAGTCGATTCCCTCACTTGTGGCTCAAAATTGGGTAAAAACTAGAATTCACGACTCATACGGGCAGGCCACACGGCCGTGTGGCTTACCCAGATGCCCGTGTGAGAGTCAAAACGCCGAGTTTCGATTAATTGGACTTCAGACTACCTACATGGCCAGGGACACACGGCCGTGTGGAATCTCCAGCATGCCCGTGTGAAGCCTCGCTAAATCCCACACGGCCACATTGGTTCCTTACACGGCCGTGTGGGTTTTATGAGTGCCCGTGTGGCTTCCTCAGCGACTCGCCACACGTCCGATCTTCGTCCAATCGACCCCGAACTCGCTCTCAAACCTTCATTCACGTACTAGGACCTGAAATATCACAAACAAGCACAACCTAGTGTGAAATCGGCCTAAAACACGAGAATCAACATCTCAAACGGCTCAAGAATAGGGATAAAAACATGTGCAATTAACGGTTTATCACTATGCGATCCGCCGTAGCCAGTCTAGCTCGCTGTTGTCTCTTGAGTTGGCGACAGGTGCGTTCAAGCTCAGGATCCAACGCCAGTAAACCTCCCGACTAGCTACGAGTCATGCACTACCTACACACAGTCAAGCAAGCAAACCCGTGAAGGCACAAGTGTGACAAAGCAAACAACGCTAAAACAAAAAGCTAAATTAACAGAATTCACATTTTTTTAAAAACCTAGACGTCCCCGGCAACGGCGCCAAAAACTTGACTCACTCCTACTGTCACTCTAGAAAATGGCCAAGTGTAACCACTTCCTAAAGCGTAGTATAGCATGTTTGAGTTTTAATGTCAACCCGGGTCCTAGATGTGATGACTGCTCAGTGAATTCTTATTATTTAGCGGTGAAACTTTAGTGCAGGTTCAAATAAGCAAACAAGCAAAGCAAGCAAGAAGGTTGTTTTCAAGTTGAGAGAGGTCACCCGGATATGGTTCCCCCTAGACTGCAGTTAAGCCGGATTGCAATTTACCAAGTTCAGTTTTAATGATAGTTACACTGCGGGAGGTTCTTAAACAGTCTGAAGTCTCGACTAAAGGTCTCCAGACCCTCTCAATCTGAGTCTCCAGCGGGCGACTAACCTCCACCGGAGTAAACAGATTGAGGCCCTAACGAACAAAACCTCCACTACCGAAGTAACTCCGGTATAGAATAGTGAATTGGCTCCTCGACTAAAGTCGCCAATTCACCACCTTCAATTAAGGGTACTCTATCAACCTAGGTAGATATTCTCTTTCTAGGTCAAAGCAGAAATAATAGGAATTTGATCAGGATTCATGCCATTCAACAATTCAAACCTCAATTGAATATAATCAAATCATAGAATCTGTACTTGGGTTCATACAATCAGACCTAACATACAAATCTAGGGTTCTCCATACCCAGATGAATGAGGAAGTTACTCCATGGAGAGAGAAGCAAAAGCAAGCTCACATGCAGAAATCATGCTGTGAAGGATGGGTTTCTGCTCCTGGTCGTCAATCGGCACTTCTCCAAGTGTGAGCCGAGCTCCAATGGTGATGAAGATCAAGCTAGGGCACTTGGGAACTCTGGTTCGTCACTTTCTGTCTCTAGGAATCGCTTTCTTTCTCCAAAACTCCGAACCCTTCACCTTTGGCCTTCTTTTCCCTTAAGAAGTTGTCTCTCGCGATCCCCGGCCCAAATACCCGGTCGGGTATTTTGGGTGGCGACCGGGTATGTTCAAAACGCACCGTCGGGTTACAGGGGGAAATCCCGGGTCATGGCCAAGAATCCCCGACCGGGGATTTTTGCCCCCTTCTGCTTCTCAAAGACGCCCGAAGCATCAAATCCCCGGTCATCGCCAAATAATACCCGGCCGGGTATTTCTGCTCATGGCCGGGTATTTTTGCTCTCCAGCACACTTCAAACCTCACATGCTCCTTTCGACCCGAAACTCGTTCCTTCGCCTCGATGCCAACGCTAAGCCCTGAAAAGACATAAACGCACAACCTAGCGTGAAATCGGCTTAAAACACGAGAATCAACGTCTCAAATGGCTCAAGAATAGGGGTAAAAACATGTGTAATTAATGGTCTATCAAACATGTGTAATTTACCGGCGAGAAAATCTAGATGAATAGAATTGGATTTTGCACCTTTGACTACCAAACAAACGATCAAACAACACAATTCACACCTCTTTGAACAAAGTTCAAACAAGGATGTTCAATGTTTTGATTAACTACGAGGAAAATGTACATTAAATTAGCCCTACTCCTATGGAGGTTCAGTGAGAGCTCCAAAAACTACGACTATGGCTAAAATCTGCAGAGGAAAAGAGAAAAAGATAAAACTTGACAAGTGGTGTCGAGTTGTGATTTTTGCGAACCCCTTCTCTGTCATCTTCACCTGCTATTTATAGCCATCAGAAGTAACTGCCCCAAGAAACTGCTCTGTTGATGTGGAGTGACGGTTACCCTCTCAACTGCTATGACGGTTACCCTGATGTTGAAAGTGGGATCCTCTTCAGTCTTGACCCCCTCCTCTTAAGACCTCAATCTATGCTCTTGGCATTTCCTTCGTAGTTTTGCTTATCCATAGAGTAAAAATGGCTAAGGCAAGAAGGAATACCACGTACCACATATGGGTGAGTATTTAAATCACATGAATTAAAAATGGCAAAAAAAAAATACTCTCCCTTGCCACGTCCTGGGGGTGGTGGTATGATGCTCACCCCCTTTAGGGTTGGCAGTTCAACCCGGACCCACGGGTACCCGACCCGACCCAACCCGGTCAAACCAGATAAAACCCGCGTTGACCGAGTTTGGGTCGGGTTCGGGTTTAAACCCGGTGGCTGTTTGGGAGGGTTGGGGCGGGTTCGGTTTTGGGGGAACCCGACCCGTGGATAACGGGACATACATCATAATTCCTAAACCTAAATTATCCCAGTCCCCGCCACTCCCCAGAGACACAATCACAAAAACCCCGCCGCCAATCTGACTTCTCTTCCTCTCTGACTCGCGAGTCGCGACTCCCCTTCCTCTCTGACTCGCGACTCCTCTTCCCTAGAGACACGATCACACAAATTACCCCAGTTCTCCAGTCTCCACCTCCCGTCCCTACTCCCGATTCCAATCCGACGGCCGCCCCGCCACCACCGAAACCCTCTCTGGAGTCCCGATTTCCATTCTCTACTCAACGACGGTGTTTCCGCCTCCATTCCCGACAACCACCGCCCGTTACACCTGATTTCCATCCCGCGCCCTCACCCTGCTCTTCCTTTGCTATGGCTCCGCCTCTCCGACTCCATTACCGGCCACGCCCTCTCCGGCTCTCCCTGCTCCTCTGCTCCGCCACCGTTCGATGGTCGACTTTCCCGCCCTCCCCCTGCTCCTTCGCGGCTCCGCCTCCCGTTGAACGAGCTGTCACAGCTCAAGTCGGGGAAAGGGAGTCACCCACTTCTGCTCGTTGGGTAAGGTAAGATATTTGGGATTTCGTTTGTATGATGTATGTATAATCTTCATTTTTATTGGCAGCAAGCAATCAAGAATAGAAAATGTGAAACAAAAAGAGATGTATGTTTAATCTTCATTTGTATGTATAATCTTCATTTGTAATCGATACAAGAATAGAAAAAGTGAAACACAAAGAGATGAGAAGTAATTGTTATTGTGATATTAAGTAGTTGCTGTGAATGTTAATTAATTTGGATTGAATATAGTGATTATATTTGTGGTCCGCATGATTCTTTGCATCACTTTGGAAGATGTTAAGTGGATGAGAGATAGATATATTGTTAGAGAGCTATTAGGTAAGAGATTTGGTATTTTGTATGGTGAGATTTATGCTTGATTTTTATTTTGATAGTATCTTGTTAATTATTATTTTATAAATATTTTACCAAAAAAACCCACGGGTACCCATCAACCCGCGGATACCCAGCGGGTTAGGTTGGGTTTGAGTTTTTCAAACTCAGCGGGTTTTACCACGGGGTTTTTTTTTACGAACAAACCCATGGGTTTGGGTTCGGGTTTGGCAAAATCCGCCCCAACTCGACCCATTGCCGTCCCTACCCCCCTTACCACGTCCTGGGGGTGGCTCCCATACTCCTTGCCTTAGCCAAATTCGGCCATCACCACGTCATGGGGGTGGCGTGCTCACCCCCTTTTCCATGTCCTGGGGTGGCTCCAACATTTAGCCAAATTTGGGAATTGATGGCAAGGGTGGCGCGTGGAGTGGCTTTGGCATGGGTGCCATGGGCCCAAAAATCCAATCCCCGTGACCATCTTAATTGATTTTAATTGTTATAATTAAGTTGGCCTTATAAAGCTATTTAATTTCTTGTTTTTAACCGATGTGGTACAAGGTAAATTATTATGGGTAAACACAGCAAATCGGCGAACAGATCCGCGGGGCGCGGTGGAATCGAACAGGAACTTGTAATCGGGATCGAAATTGTACTTCTTCAGAGAGAAATGTAGCCCATACTATCAAACTTTGAGAATTGTGGTAAGGATACCACTAAAGTGAATTTAGGGCGTCAGATACCATGTAACTCAATCAAATCTGCATCCTTTCGTTTTTCCATCCATTTTACTAACGGAGGAAAAAAAAATAGCCAACTCAGCATTGATCAAGCCACGTAGGCTGCTGAATCACTTACCTTATTTGCCCAATCACCCTTGAGTTTCTCCATCCCTCCTCCCAAAAGAAAAAAAAAACTAATCTCAAACCCCTCTCCCCTCAAACAATACTTATTCATCTATCCCTAGTCGAACTCTTCATCTCCCCAGCAAAATTGCATCTCGATTAATTGGACCGGCAGTGAACTCGAAGAGAATTAACGGCATAGAGTCTACAGAGTAGACGATTCATGGGAAGACGACTATTGCCGTGAGGTGGGAGTCGACGGCGCAGTCGACAACTGGCCATTCTTTACTCACCAAAGCTGCCAATCTTTGTGCAGGTATGGAATCGCAACCTTTCGTCCATATATTACTGTATTTGTTCCTTGTGCTGCGTACATCACTAATGTTGCTTTCTTATTATAAAGCTTTATCTAATTCTAAGAATGTTGGGAGGTGTTGATTCTCTACTTATCTACGGTGAGGGTTCTTTCTTTCCCAGCTCCATATTGTTTTTTGAACTTCAATTATAGAGTTTAGGTTTAAGTGATGAGGTACTTTGCCTCTTTTTGGTGGTGCATGCAACCAGTGGCGTAGCCAGACATTGAGTGTACTGGGGTCTTTTAAAATTTACTAACACTAATGCTTATGTATCTAATGAATTTTGAGTTAACCGGGGTCCTTGGTGAGCTAACATCGTTGAGAGTATGAGGTCCTAAACTTGAATTATCGTACTAAAACCTATGTATTTAAAGGGTTTTGTTGCTCAATTGTTTGCCAAGTGGGGTCCTAGGACCCCTCTCCTCCTTACCTCCCTCCGCCACTGCATGCAACTATGCAAGGGTTGCATGAATGGTAGCTATTGTTTTATTATTATTTTGTTTCTTTGTTTGTTTATGTAAGGTGGAGAGGTCCCTATATTATGTAGGGTATGTGGTCCATCCCAATTTAAATCTTTTTGTTTGTTAGTGTTCTTATATTATGTAGGATATGTGGTCCATCCCAATTTATGCATTACCTTGATATATTTGCAGTATATTTACTTCTCATGTTACTTATTAAAGCTACTATTTGGAGAAGCAGAAGGTGAGTCCGAAGCTAAAAGTGGGTTCAATGATGACGAAAATGAACTTAGTGATGAAGACTTTGATTTTGAAGGTGGAGGGGACAATAATAATTTAATTATTGATGATGATATTGGTGGAAATGCCGACACAGATTGCGGTGATTCAGATGACATGGGCAGCTGTCACTCGAGTGATGACGAAAGTTACACGAGAAATAAGTTTGAAGAGTTTAATCCAGCACGGGATATGGAAAATCCTCAATTTTCCGTGGGGCTAATCTTTAGGGACTTGAATACATTCAAGGATGCTATTAGAGCTTAATGGATAAAATATAAGTTTCCTTTGAGATTTGTCCACAGTGACCCAACAAGAGTTCAAGTTTTCTGTGACAAGAACTGCGATTGGAATATTTGGGAATCACCTTCATCGGATGGGAAGAAAGTTCACATTAAGACAGCTCAACTGGAACATAATGGATGTGTTCTGCTATCTCGGCACAAGTGGTTTACTTAAAAATTCATTGCCAAGAAGTACGTGCTTAGATTTAAAATTGATCCTAAATGGGGGAATGATTCGATAATGCAGACGGTGGAAGAAGACTTTCATTATACTGTGTCAAGATGGACAACAAGAAGGGCTCGTGAGTATGTAGTGGATTTGATATGAGGAAAGCAGAAGATCAATATGCATGACTTCATGACTACTGTGCAGAGGTGCTTCGAACCCATCATGGCTCAACTATGCTTGTGGAGACTGAGGATAACCATTTTTTGAGAATGTACTATTGTTTGGCTGCTTGTAAAGAAGGGTTTGCATCCGGTTGTAGGAAGATCATCTTTCTCGACGGTTGCTTTTTGAAGACACTTTATGGAGGACAACTACTTTCTGCTGTTGGCATTGATGCCAATGATGGAATTTTTCCTATAGCTTATGCTTTGGTGGGGGTAGAGAACCAAGTGAACTGGACATGGTTTTTGGCTCATGTACTCCAAGACTTACAAGTTCCTGAAGTTTCTGACGAGTGGACATTCATGTGCGATAAACAAAAGGTAATCACCAAGTTTGGACATTCGAATTTGATTATGTAATGCATTAGATTGATATTCCTAGGGACCCACATCTTCTTTCTAATTAGGATGATATAAATGGCCTACAAAGTATGGACAAAATGATTTTGGTTTTACTTCTGTACGTTATATGGTTCCTAACCTTGCCTAGCAAAGTTTCGAGCTTCTAGGATTTATTTATGAATTTTATAATTCAAAATCATACTGTACATATTATAACAAAATCTGAATTTTGTTTTTATAAATCTGATGCAGGGTTTGGTTAATGCTCTCATACAACTGGTACCATATGCAGAGCAACGGTTCTGCGTTAGACACCTTTGGTCTAACCTCCAACGAGCTCAATCAGGTAACAAAACCACAAAAGACATGTTATGGGCAATTGCTAGGTCAACACATGAGGCTGAGTTCAAAAGAACAGTGGGAGAACTTAGGGAGTACAATGAAGATGCATGTGAGTGATTGTTGGAAAAACCTTTGAATCAGTGGTGTCGAGCATACTTTGGAACTAATTCCATGACCGATGTGTTGTTGAACAACCATTGTGAATCCTGGAATAGGTCCATATTAGGTGCTAGAGGCAAACCAATCATTAGTATGTTTGAGACTATTAGGTGCTAACTGATGGTTAGGTTTGCAAAGAAAAAGGCATTTGCTGAGAATAATTTCAAAGGAGAATTCTGCCCAAAAATTCTGAAGAAGATAAATGAGGCTAAGGAGGGTAGCTTTGGTTGTAGAGCTCTACCCAATGGTTCTAACACATTCCAGGTTCGATGTCTTGAAGGACAAGTGGTTGTAGACTTGAACAAATGTAGCTGCACATGTAGGAAATGGGAGTTGACTGGAATACCATGTGCTCTTGCTGTTTGCTGCATATTTTAAAAGAGGGAGAAGGTTGAACCATATGTTGATAAGTGTTATGAAGTGGCCACCTATGTTAGTATTTATAAGTATACATTGGCATCTATGGTTGGGGCCGAATCATGGAGAGACAGCAACCAAGACCCTGTAATACCACCCTATGTTAGCATTAATACTAAGGTAACAAGAGGGAGACGTAGGATGAATAGGAGAAAAGGTCCAGAGGAGATATTGGAAGGCCAATAGAAGCGACCAAGAAAGCAGAAGCCCAACAATCAAAGAATGAATAAGAAAAAGAGAAAAATTCATTGCAGTCAATGTGGTGGAGAGGGTCACAACAAGAGTGCACATCGTGATGAAAACGAACGAGCTAGAGTTGGAAATGAGCAAGGTGGTATCGGAAACGAACCACCTGGAGCCAGAGCCACTAAAGGGTCGCAACCACCAGCAATAACACCCAACACAGCTGATGTTTGGTATTCTGGAGAAGGAATCAATAGGTCTGAAAGACGACACTCGAACCTAGCCGAAATGCAGGACGCTTGCTTACTCCCACCGAAACATATGGAGCTGGAAGTATTAGCAATCAGCCACCAAGATCAGTTTTAAGTTGAATTTTAAGCTTGCTTCTCATTAAATTTAGGCCATTGTCAATATATGTTTTTCTTTCCCTTTAATTTCTCTCAGATGTCTATACTCGATTAGTAGCACAGCAACTCTGAACTTAATTTTATCACAAAATGCTAGCTAGGAATGGTACAGCAACACTAAGGTTGCTTCTAGATGTGGTTTTCATAGGTAACCAGCCAAATCACAAATGTTGTCGGGTTAGTTAATTAAAGATTGATTTTCTTTTATTTGCAGCACTCTACAATATATGTTCTTGTTTTCATTTGCATAGGAATCCAGACAAAGTCATCTCTTGAGTCAACCCACTCATGATGTGAATCAGCTGCATACTCAGCAAACAAATAACGTTGTCAATTCAACACCAAATAATTTGGGATTTCGGGTATATAAGTTCAGCTCTTAATTAATTCTCTTTTTCAAGTAATATTTATGTATGGTTTTATTAATGCTGAAACTAACTTCATTGATCAATTTTGTCAATTCGCGATTTCAGGTTCATCAAGGAGAACGAGTATGGGCTAGATGACTAGATCAGGAAATGGAAGAAAAGCTTTTGTGCCTAGAAGAGGAGCATCGAGTAGAAGCAGAAGTGGCAATCTTGGAAGGAGAGGGGAGACTGGAAAAGTCTGATGTAGGCTTTTGGATACAGTTTTTTGCTTTGTAGGTTACTTAGTGGGGTTTTCCCTATTAATCACTCATATGAGAGTGACGTTTGAATTAGTAGCCAAGGGATTTAGTTTGATCTAGATATTTCAGCAAGCTTTTTATTTATATTTTCTGAAACAGATTATAAACATGTTTCATATAATACATACTACAGGAACTATATGAGAGTAGTTATACAGAGTATAAACTTTCACCATATGTTTTTATCTACATTATCCAGAATCAGCGTGTGTGTTAATTACCCAAAGTTGTTTTATGTTTAGGTGAAACTGATTTGTTTTTTTATGAGATATCAATTTCATTGAAAGTAGGGCCAGCCATGACAAACAGTAGTGACGAATAGAAAGGTAAGAAAAAAACTATGCCGTGGTAAAATTCATTTTAAAGGTGAGTCGCAGCTTACGCGGTTTGAAGTCAATGTGGAGTTGGCTATTTCTTTTTTCATTCGTTAGTAAAATGGACGGAAAAACAGAAAGATGCACATTTAATTGAGTTAAATGGTATTGGACGTCCTAAATTGAATTTAGTGGTATCATTCCCCCAATTCTCAAAGTTTAATGGTATAGGCTGTATTTCTCCCTACTTCTTCAGCGCCTTGGCCGCTTTGGCAACGTCTCGCTCCTTGCGCAGCGCCCTCGCCCTTTCCCTAACAGATTCGGCGTCGTCGCCGCTGCCGTCTTCGGCATTGTTGGTGGTATGAACCTCCCCTGGCTCGTCTTCTTCTCCGGCCCCTGGTGAATAGCCATCGCGTCTCTTCAACCACTCGGGCCGTTGCTTTTCTTTCAACTTCTTCCATGCCTTTTGCCTTGCTTCTTTCAGCTCCTTCTTCTCATTTTGCCTCGCGTCATATAAGAGGTTAATTAAAAGGCTTAACTATCCCTTTCCTAACAACTCGAGTTATTGGGACCAAGTGGTTAGTTCGCTAACACGCCAGGGCCTCCAAGGAGCCGGTACAGAATCTCGACGTAGTCCTTGAAATAGCCGAATTCGGAGAACGCCCTGGCGTCGAGGGCTAGAGTTTTGGGGTGGTCGCGGTGGAGCCAGAGCGCCGCCGTGTAGAATCCTTCCTTGTCCGATTTCCTCGTTCCTCTTACCTTGCTCAGATTGCCAATCATCTTGAGCATGGTCAAGGGATCGTGAGCCCAGGCCGTGGTGAGTCAATCGACCAGGCTATCCGGCGGAGTGTCAGGGACGACGTGGAAGAAGAAATCGAGGCAGGGGTTGCCGGGGGAGAGGTAGGTCGGGGAGAATTTCTCAGTGAAGCCCATCAGCGCAACTGTGGGGACTACCGTGTGATCTGGCTGATTGTTGACCTGCTGCATCAGTCCGGCGATTGAAGGAGGGCCGAGAAGCCTTGTCGGGGTCGGGGCGCCGGTGAGGGTTAATCGGCATGGTAGACAAGGAAGGTGGACTACCTTTCGAATAATACGAACGACCAATATGTTCATGAAATCGAGTGATGGTGATGATCTGAAAGAGCTGCTCGCCGAAATGTTGGAGGAAGAAGAAAACACAGAGATGCAAGGCTTCCTTGGGGCGCAAGCTTCTCTCTGACATAGGTCCCGCCTTTGACTGTTTCGTGCTGACTTGATGTCCACTCTTGAAGATTTTTTATACGCAGCAACTGAAACCGTTAGAAAGGGATATTGTATTTATATATATGACACTAAAATATTTAAAATTAGCCGATTCTGATGAGGAGAATTTAGTGAGGAATGAATAATTTAAAATAAAAAAATTATATATGATTCCTTAAATAAGAAAACATCCAATTAATACGCGTTATAATAAATCGCCACGACGTATTTACAAAGAATTGTAAAATGTACTCAATGTCTACTGTGTCTGAGAAATTTATTTGAATATATTCTAATGAATAATGATTCACGAACTTGTCGCATATTCAATCCCAAATTTTGTTTGGTTGTTTATGTAGACCAAAGCTTAAGGAAATTCTCTTTCAGCAAATTTGTTGTTACAACTGATAAAATCATACAACTTTCCGAAGTAACAAACCGATGGATATGATAAATTCATTCTTGTCTATACCATCAACTAAGCTAACTCATCAATTACTTTTAGTTTAATGAATCTCTCATCATTCTTATTACAATGGTAATAGTTCTCAAGATCCTACACGGCTGAACTAAAGGTGGTCTCATGGTACTAAAGAAGAAGGAGAAGAAGAGGAAGTCGCCTCGAATCGAGAAGGTTGCATCTTTACCCCCATTTGTGTGGTCAGAGGAAACGAGAAAATAGCATGATTAATTATCACAGATGTGAACACTAAACAACTTTGAATTGGGTCGTTCTGACTAGGTCAACCCAAACCCTGTTTGGAATCTTGTGATGCAAGCTTATCTTCTTCTTTTTTTTTTTTACCCTTCTTAATGAAATAACTTGGTATGAGGGAGAGCATATGAGCTTGACTTGCTTAAATAAATAAATCAAAACGAGTTAAACAGTTAGGCAAATGAATTAAAAATATAGTGAAACTAAATCATCAATCCAAGATTATCGTTCAAATTAATTTGGAATCAAAATGCATTATCGAAATCCGGCTATTGGATATCCAACGAGATCATCTCATTTCCTTGTTAGTTGTCACTCATCTAGAATAACTTGGCTTGGTCAACAAGTAAACATATCCTTAAGGATTTTGTATATGTTACTATGGTTTTATACAAGGAAAGACTGACCAAGCATGGACGATAAATTCAATCCCTAAGTTGATCACTCCCACAAGTTGATCAAAGAGAATGTTGGAGATTTTTGTTCCGAAAATAAAATGTGGCTCAAATTTTATTTTATTTTTTTGAAATACAACAAAATGAAAATCATAACGATTGTCAGCTCAGCAGGGCAAGATTCTGTTATTAGTTGGAATTAAATTGAACTCAATTTGGAAATGCTTGAGATAATCGGGTTAGGTTTGAAAAACCATTTGAACTCGATAACTAAGTACAAAAACAACATTTAAAAGGTTTAGAAATGAATTTGATTCCTCTACTATGCCAGTGGAGCTATCCCGGCCATTTTCGACCCGCCGACTTCCTCACTTTATTAAATGGATTGGGTCTATGTCAATTAAAAAAAAAGGTAAAAAACATTTCAAAGTTTTTTCCAATGTTAGAAACAATTTATATCCTTAAAAACATATTTTTAAGTTTCAGTCCGAATAATGATTTTGGTTGTTAATCATTACAATTTCCGGGGGATCCCGAATTTTGCTCAAATAAAAGCTTTTCATTTCTATGTATATCATATCTTTTGCAATACTATTCCTCAACGAAACATTTCGTTAATTTGAAAACAAAGAACATCTTCAGAACCTTAGAACTTATAGAGTTATAGTCATAGATCCATTTTTTTGTCGTAAGCCGTAAAATCACTCACTTCAAGAGATACAAATCATATAGTTGAAAAGGCCACAAACCAACATCAAATCCTACCAAACTAGGTTACAACGAAAGGATTTTCTTAACAACCAGACGGTCAACTCTATTTGATTTCGACCAACAAATCAAATACTAAACTGATGAAAGCACTGGCGAAGCAAATGAATTTCCTCCAAAATCGCTCCACCAGGAACAGCCCCTCATTAACCCTCAGCTACCGATCAAGCACCACATTTGCATCGCCCACAATTACCACCTGCTGGACGCCCCTAGCGAAGCACCACCAAACTCCATCCCTAAGTATCTATCAAAAGCTCCACCGGTAAAGGATCCACAATAGCGTCATAGAGGGAGGCTGCAGCACCCAACACCGAACCCAGCAAGTCACCCAAAAGCCAGCCTCCGACCCCATGGGACCCCTGACGAGTCGCACCATCCACCTACACCAACAAAGCCCCAGCCAGGACATCATCCATCTAACACAATATAGGATTGGAACTTGCCAAACCACAGAAGAAAAATGGGTAAAATACCTCCGGTGCCACTTAAGTTTGAGAATTTGGGTAGACATACCACTTAAGTTAAAATAGGGCGTCGGGTACCATTAATGTGGCCAAAATGTGCATCCACCTACTTTTCCATCCAACCCAAAATTTTAATTACTTTTAGATACCCAAAACTTTTAAAAATATCCAAAACTATATTTCAACAAGTTTTCTCTGATATAATAATTAGAATGACTAATTATTAAAATAATAAACGAATATAAAAAAGAATAATAAATATACTAGAATATAATAATAAATCTTTAAAATAAATATTAGAATATATATTTAAACCCCATAATCAATTAGAAGCGACATTAGAAATTAGTCAAAATAGAACATAATCGATCATCAATAGATCAAAATCAAAGAAGGATAAATGGAACACAATCAGAAAGAATTAAACATATATTTCCACTAATTGAAAAAATTTAGAACGAAAAGAAATGGAAAGTAACCAAATAATAAATAAAATATAAAAGCTACTAAAAAGTAGAAAAAGAAAATATGACTATAAAAGCTACAACATTGTTTAGTTACAACATTCATGAAATAATTTAATTATTAGAACACATAATGATAATTGAAAATAATTATAATGATAATTGATTCTTAATTTTCTATTAAAAATTGGTTTGGTATCAGTATTCAAAAGAGAATTCTAACTAAACAATAAAAAATGATATTTTTCATAAGTCCAAATGATTTTTTTACAATAAGAAAAGTAGAAGGACCAATTGTGAAATTAAGAAAACGGAATATTCCAAGAATATTCTGTCAACTTTAATAGAATGCACTTAGTAGTAAACTTAAGTGGTATTGGGTGCATATATAATTGAGTTTAGTGATACCTGAAGCCCTATTCAAACTTAAGTGGTATGTCTACCCCAATTTTCAAACTTAAGTAGCACTCGAGATATTTTAACCGAAGAAAATCATGAAAATTGTAAGCCATATACATCACATGCTCAACATAAATATCTGAGGTAATACCTACACCGCCGTAGACAATGATCTTAAATTTCTAGTTGTCATCCAAATGATGCTAGTTAAACTATTGAAATTTCTTGTTGGCGTTCATTATCATCCTAACATATTACCAAGCCTGGAATCCGGAACAAGTAATAACAGGGAAGTACAACATGCTGCAGGGTTCCATCACATTTCAACAATATGATTCATCTACTACCACAACAAAGAAGACATGATTCAGGTGCAGGAGATCAAACAAAAGGACAAGTGAGAGTCTATCCAAATATTTGTCGATGAGACAATAAGTACAGCGATGTCAAACCTTTCGGTATTGATGTTCTTCGATTTCTGGAGACCAACTTCGTCGCTTAAGCGACGAGTGAAGCAATGTAGGCCAGCATATCTGACATACCAGACAACAACGACAATGGACTGTCCATTTTCCACATTTCCCTAGACCGTCCTATCAGCAGTTAGTACAGTAGAGAGAGATGCCAAGCCTTTTGAGTTTGGCTTTCCTTAAGTTCTCGACATCTTCTTCCTTTCTTGCTCGAAAGTAGTATATGAACAACACAGTGACCCCAACATATTTCAAATGCCAAGGTTCTACTTCGTCTCGCATGCCTTCATTGGTCTCGTCTGACAATGTTTCTGATGGAATCTCACCTAACAAGTTCTTGTCAAACCACATGTATACATTATCTAATGACTTAGTACCACCCAAATGCATTTCATACTCAATTGATAGATGAAAATGTCTCAAGAAAACACATCACAGAATGCGATTCCCTTAACTTGTCGGTTGCTATTGCAGTTTGAAGGAGGCAATTGCACCGTCACAAGTGAATCATCCTTTTCATTCATGCTTTTGTAGGCAAACCATTCTGGAATCTTGCTCCCCCAATATTGAAGACCACCCTGTTTCCAACAAAGAGGTAGTCCCATAAAATAAAAGATAATAGAATATTTTTGAAATTTTCCCTGCTGCTAATCATATAGATAATATTGCTGTAATAATTATATACTTGAAGATGTGGAGACATTGTTGCTTGATTAAGTAAACTCTCCACCATTTCGTTATGCGAATTCGTGTCCAGCAGGCAGTCGTCAAAACACAGACGCTTCCATCTCAGCTTCCGGTAGTTGCTTGGTAAGACTCGTAACGACTTGCAACCACCAAATGCAGATAATCAAGATTTGGAGAAGTTCTGGTAAAGATTGAATCCTTGAACAGCCCTACAAGGATAAGATGGATAAATTGGCAAGTTTACGGATGTTGCTCGAGACAAATTCTAGGCCTTCACTAAAAGAAAGATCTAACATAGAGAGTTGGTCCAGTTCCTCGATCCAAGAAGGCAAGGACTTTACATCCGTGCCAACGAAATGGAGGACCTGCAAAGATTTCAGGTTGCTGATGCCAATCGGAAAACTCTTCAGGTTTTGACATCTAATTATTGCAAGCTCAATTAAGTGATTAACAGGCTGTGATATTTCTGGAAAACTTACGATCAACGGGGATTCCACCAGAAGAAGTGTTTGAGAGATCATCTTCCAAATATTCCTTGACAGCCTCTTGAGTTCAGAGTTGCCAACCAACTCCAATAGAACAAATCTCGACGATAATTTAGAGGGAACTTGATGATTATCATAAATATCCATCTCTCTTACAGTGGTATGGCACAGCCGAAACAATTTCTAGCTTGCTGCAATTGCAGGGAAGTTGGTGATGCATTTGCCGCAAAGACGTAGGACCCCACCTTGCTTGACATTGTAGATTGCACTCGGCAACTCTCTTACAGGTGTTTTCATTAAATCCAAATAGACTAACTCTGCTGAATTGATCTCTGGACAGCGGATGACTTTGGGACAGTTGGATAAGTACATAGTTTTTAGGGACTTGAAGTAAAATGTTGCAGGAAGACAACTCAAACTTTGACAATCTCTGAGGTCCAGCAATGTCAGCTTGTCATACGAGAGGTAAAGAGGCAGCTCAACTAGGCTTTCGCATACCCTCAGCACGAGGACCTCAAGATTTGAAGACTTCGACAAATCTGGAACATTACTTAAATGTGTGCAGTAGGATAGATATAGAGACACCAAATTTACAAGGCTCGGCTGCCAAAATGCAAGCAACAAACAGTCAAGAAAAGATGAATAATCAAATCCCAATTAAAAATAAACCAAGGAAAAGCCTTGAAAGAAAGCTTTTGGAACAGTATATGTAGTGAAGTGGTTGTTTTACAGTTACGTACCTCAACTCCTTCCCAGCATATTACAATTGGACTATGGTGTATTTCAAGGTAACAAATGTATTCAGCATTGAATCTTGATGGCAAAGATTCTGAGGGGAATCCATCCCAGCACAGATATCTTAACTCGTTAGGAAGAGAGTCAAGACCACTATCTGGCAGACGAATATTGCAAAGATGGGAGGGTAAAGAGCCACTCTTATGCAAAACTGCTCCGCGGTACCAAAAAACAAGATATCTAAGAGAGTGCATTCCCTCAAAGGCGTTGGGTTTCAAATCCATCTTTTTGGCTTTGGAGATGTCCAGACATATAGCTTCAGTTGCTATAACACCCTGGAACACATTTGCTCCCGAATGCATCGCTTCATAACAATTTATGAACATCCTCTGGATTAGATAACCTAGTTCGATTTTCAAGCTTTCTTTCATCATTAACAATTCTCCAAGCCATGACTCTGAGCAAATCATGCACATGAATATGCTTGTGACCATTGGTGGCGAAACTGATGAACATAGACTTATCAATTAGATCCTTTATTCTGCTATAAGCATGAGAGCCAAACTTGTCATATACTTCGTCATTCTAGATCTCGACAACACCTTGTGGAAACAAGCAAAACCTAGAAATAGCCTCTGCTCATCAGCTCCCAACTTAAGGTAACTTCTCACAAGAACATTATGGATACCAGGTTCAAGATCCCCCAGAAACTATTCCAATATTTTGATCCTCGCCGAAGAGCCTAATCCCCAAAACTCTAAGAGCCAAAGGATTTACGCCACAGTATGATATAGCTAGATGTGACAACCCTTCCCATTGCTAGGGGGTGACCTTTGTCTGAATGAATGCAAGCTAAAGAGTTGAAGAGATTCGTCTTTACGTAGACCATCAACAACATAAATATTTGCCCTTTCATACTGAAGCACTCTTTTATTTATGGTCGTGACAATTCTACTTCCCGCGGCAAATAGTGTTGTTGGATCCAAGGCACTTCCCAAAAGTAATTTATCTAACTGTGATGGAGTTTCCACATCGTCGAGAACAATAAACACCTTCAAACAGGAAAGGCGAGTTCTTCGAAAACCAATATCCAAATTTTCACGACTTACACCTTTCTCAGACAAAAGTGCTGAATACAATTCTTGTATCAGCCCTTCAATCCCAGACACACTTTCACAATTTTCATTGATTCTTTTAACGAAGTGATGTTTAGTTTCTCACATTGAGCACACAAACCTTTGGTAGCAAGCTGTAGCCAGAGTCGTCTTTCCCGATCCACCCATTCCCCAAAGTCCAATGACACGAGTACCGTCTAATGTGTTCATGGCTAAGAACTGCTGAATCCCCACAATGCGTGAGTCTATACCAACCAGGTTGTCAGGTATGATGCTAGGTGACATGTCTGTAAGCTGCCTCTGAACATCGTTAACTACCTCCCTAATTAAGTCAGACTCAATCCTAAGAATAAAAGAGCCAAGATAAGAGACATTAGATCCAATTAGAGAATGCAATCATGTGCAGAGAAGAATATAATGGATGTATTTGGCAGTCATTGTCAGCTTAATGTCCATTTTTATCTCTTCATCCGAACCAAACAACTTATAAGGGATATGTTCAGATGAACCAAATGAGAAACTGGAAAATCTTGGTGAGAGAAGCAATTATTAACTCAGTAAGAAGCTCTTAGTAGTAAGGAAAACTCACTCAATTGCCCGAAAGGTATGGCCAACACAATTAGCAACAGTTTTCAGACCATCCTTCCATCTTTTCCTATCGTC
Source organism: Linum trigynum (assembly GCA_964030455.1). Classification (NCBI taxonomy): domain Eukaryota; kingdom Viridiplantae; phylum Streptophyta; class Magnoliopsida; order Malpighiales; family Linaceae; genus Linum; species Linum trigynum. The sequence continues at coordinate 13,684,792 of OZ034814.1, forward strand.
TGGAGTCTGGATTGCTTCTAGCTCCATATATGTGTTCAATGGCAGCAGCTTACCTTCCAGGATTCCCTGAAACATCGGATGGATCCACTTTATAGAAAACCGGAAGCACCTGGTGCCCAAATTTTTCATACCTTTGAGCTATCATGGCCAGCTCTTCCAAACGCCAGGTTGAATCAGCAAAATTCTCGGAGAAAATGGAGAGGAGCTCGTCCATGCACTCTGTTTTCCGGAGCTTGGCGTCGTTGAAGGCTGTAAGGTCCTTGGTAGAGTAATCTGGAAAAATGGAGTTTATTGAGTAGGAAAAAGAAGGAATTCCAGAGAAGGAAGAGTGGCGTGTTGGGACTTTTGGGACGAGGGTACACGTACGATAGCCCGAGACCGGGTGACCAGGATTGTGATAGAGTCATGAACAACGTTCACTTTCCGAAGAGAATATTTCCACCCTCTACGACGGCCACCAGTGTCGGTGAACGGCGGTGTGTTGGGTGGAGTCTGTCCTTCTGACATCCTGTCGTGTGCGGCGGAAAACCCTAGAGCTCACTGAGCTCTGATACCATAACGATTTGGAATGTAATTGTGAAGAGGAAGCTCAGCTTTCTCTGAGTCCCACCTCCGTTTTTTATAGATAGGAAAGCAATTAACAAAAACAACGGCATGTCTTTGTTACATAGGCCAAAATTTAAATAAACAATAAATATTAACGGCTAATAACGACTAAACAAAACGGAGCCGTTTCTCCAACTCTTCTTCACTTCACAGTAACACGACGTCGTTCTCCTTTCTTCTTTTACTTCACTTCGAATCCTTCTGCAACTAGGATTGCAGACCTACAACTTCTTCTTCATGTAAACATTTCATCTCCATCATTTCTTCTTAGCTCTGCCAGGGGCATGTCCGGGTTCAGTCCTAACTCGGGCTTTGCCTGCATCAGGGTCGTGAAATGGTTGTTGCCTTCTCTTATTCAATTCAGTACCATTCATCTTCGAGTAATCTCATAAATGCAAAGTTTCCATTTTTCGTCCTGGCAATGTGGTATCTAAAGCGCAGCGAAAGGTGAGTATGTTCGAGCAATGTACAATGTCATGCTCTGTCACTCAGTAGGACATGGTTTATCCCACAGTCATTAACAGGCAAGCGAGGAAATTGATGAATCGAGTCACAGCAAAGCTAAGTATGAGCATGGACTAGGCCTCTTCTCCGTACGTTACTTTTGCTTCTCTTCTACTCTTTTTTTTTTTTTTTGACAAAGGGCATTAAACTTTCATTAATAGAGGCAAGAGCCAAAGGTTACAAGAGGGGGGAAACAACATCAAGTATTTGAATCCACTATGTGGGTAGCTGGTTCCGCGCACGTGATCTAGCTACCCAATTCGCTTTGGAATTACATTTTCTATTGAACCATTCAAATCTGATGTCTGGATGATCGCTAGCAATCTTCGTGACTCGTCCAAGCCAGGCAGCTGCTCTCCAAGGCCAAAGACCTGACTGATCCTGGATAGCCTTGATCAAAGTCCGGCAATCCGACCGCACCAGACAAGAAGCTTGAAGATCCACTGCGAACAGAGCTCCTTCCAGTAACGCTTTCGCTTCCGCCTCGATTGATGAGAAGCAGTGCAAGGCCTCAGCTTTGACATCAACTACTTGGCCATGGACATTCGTAACAACGACGCCATATGCCGCCTCTTGGAAATCGTGAAAGAACGATCCATCATAGTGTACTTCAAAGGCGTGAGTACTTGGCGGTGGCAAACCAGTATCCGGGGGTGGAATAGGCTGAGGGTGATAGGACTCATGTCTCCTCTTTGGGCAGACTCTCTAGGTCTGGACCTCCTCCATTGCTCGTGCCATCGTTGCATTTGGCCACGGTGCTTTACCTTTAAAAACCTTTTCATTCCTCGTCTTCCAAATCTGCCACAGCAGAAAGATAAAGTTCTGAATCAAGTCTGACGGCCAGCTTTCTGAGTGAGTGTATAGCCAATCCAGAACATTCGAAAGGGGCGGCGGCAAAGTCAGGTCTGGCCAGAGTCGAGTCCATCCGAATGTCGCATGAGGGCATGAAAAGAGGCAATGATGAGTAGTTTCTGACGGATCCTCACAGATCGGGAAACAGGTGGAAGGGGAGCAGCGGCGAGACTGGAGATTGTGTCGGGTGGCCAGAGCCCCTCTGGACACTCGCCAAATGAAAATTTTCAATTTTAGAGGCAGGGAGAGACTCCAGAGCCATTTCCATCTTTCTTTGTTTGACTCTGGGATCTCGATTTCTTCCCCTGTGCTCTACGATCAAGGAGATGAAAGTGGTGGAAAGCCGATTTGACAGTGAAGTTTCCTTGGTCTGTGAATCTCCAGGCCCAGTAGTCATTCATGGTGCTCAGGCCGATCGGAGAACCAGACACGAAATTAAGCTCTTCTGGACTGAGAAACTCATTGAGGATGTCAAACCTCCATTCACGAGACAGAGGGTCGATCCAATCAGCCACCCTTGAGTTATCCGGCGTCGGCTGCTCTCGAAGGGGACCAGATCTGACAAACAGCCAAGGATCCTGAAACATGCTGGTATCTCTTCCATTGCCAATGACTTTAATAATGCCTTTTTCCATCCACTTCCTTGCCTCCCAAATACCAGACCAGATCCGTGAGGCCTTACTTCCTTTTCTAGCTTTAGTGAAATCCACCCGGGGGAAGTAGAGAGCCTTCAAAACCCTGACCCAGAGTGCATCCGGGTTAGTGATAATACGCCAGGCTTTCTTAGCAAGCAAGGCAAGGTTAAAGATATGGAAAGGCCTAAACCCAAGGCCCCCTTCTAATTTTTTTTGCGTACAGGACCCTCCCTGCCCTCCAGTGAATAGACTTCTTTGAGATAGATCCGCTCCAGAAGAAACGCTTGAGAAGTGTATCCATTCTTGAAGTGATTGAACGTGGGAGGAGGAAGAGGCACATTAGGAAGGAAGGAATGGCTTGGAACACTACTTTGAGTAGTGTTTCCTTTCCTCCTGGCGACAATAACAAGCTTTTCCACGCCTCCCCTTGTTTCTCCAGTCGTTGAATGAGAAACTGAAAAGTTTCCTTCTTTGATCTTCCCCATTCAGTTGGGACCCCCAGGTACTTCGAATGTGTACTCGATCCTTCGAAACAAATAGCTTGAAGGAGGACCTCCTTTTCCTCTGCGGGCACATATTTGCTAAAAAAAACCGACGACTTCTCCCTGTTAACTTCCTGTCCGGTGATAGCACCATAGTCATCCAGAATCTGCAGAATATTCTGAGCCTCAGCAATCGAGGCCTCTTCAAAAATGACCGTGTCATCCGCAAAAAGGCAATGGGTGAGAGTGGGACAGTGTCTGTTGAGTTTGAGTCCTCTGATGTGCTGTTGTTGAACTGCTTTCTCAATGAGGAAAGACAAGGCATTTGACATGAGAATGAAGAGGAGGGGGGAGAGAGTATCCCCTTGTCGAATTCCTATGGACGGGGTGAACGCAGTTGAGGGTTCTCCGTTGAAAAGAATGTTGAACTTCACCGTGGAAACGCACACTTTAACCCAACGACACTAGGTAACATTGAATCCATAGGCTTTCACAAGATCCAAGAGGAAGTCCCATTCCACCAGGTCGTAGGCCTTTCGCATGTCCAGCTTCATCATCATCTCCTTGTGGCTTCCGGATCTGTTCTTTTTGAAGTGGTTAAGAACTTCATGAACGATGATGATGTTGTCCTGAATTTGACGCCCCCCAGTGAAAGCCGATTGTAATTCATTGACCAGCCCCGGAAGCCATGGTTGAAGTCCGTTAGTCATGATCTTGGAGATGACTTTATATTTGTAATTACAACAGCTGATGGGGCGGAACTGGCCAACAGTCTCTGGGGTGTCCACCTTGGGGATGAAGGTGATAAAAGTATGTTCCAAGATTCTGGCATGCTACTTGTTCTGAAGAAGCCGATAATTTCTTCACAGAACCTTTCCCCGATCAGGTTCCAGAATCTCCTGAAGAAGAACCCTGGATAGCCATCTGCTCCAGGGGCCTTATTTCCCCGGAGCTGGAAAACGGCCTTTCGAATTTCAGCTGGTTGCAGATCAGCTATGAGGGCTGCATTAATCTGCTCTGAGACGAGAGGTGGGAATCCTTCAAGAAGAGAATGATCAAAAGAACCTCCCTTAGTGGTGAACAGGTCACGATAGAACCCATTAACATGATCCTCCAGCTCATGAGCATCATCAAGCCACACCCTATCAAAATTCAAAAGCTTAAGAATCCTGTTTTTGCTCCTCCTTTTGACAGTACTGGCAAGGAAGAAGCCCGTGTTTTTGGTCCCCTTCCTTGAGCCAACTATTTCTTGACCTTTGTGCCCAGAATTCCTCCTCTGGTTTCCAAATTGTACCCAGCTCAAGATTAAGCCTTTTCTCTTCGTTAATCATTTCAGTGGTTCTGTTAGGGCCTTGTACCTCTTGGATCCTAGCTTTAATCTTAGCTTCCCTCCTATTCTTGTTGTTGTGGTAAGTCTGTGCCCAGCTCTGGAGCTCCTTCTGCCATCCTTTCATGATATCGGAAATCTGGCCCCCCTATTCCAACTGTTTGCAATAATATTACAGCATTCATCATTCTCCTTCCATCTCTTATCGAACCGGAAAGGGGTATGTCTGGCTTGATGCTTGGGATGTAAGTCGACTCTGATCGGGCAGTGATCCGAATCGACAAAATCCTCATGGAACACCACAGCTGAGTCAAAGCTCAGTCTCCAGGAAGGGGAACAGAGCGCTCGGTCCAATCTTTCCCTAATAAGATTGTTGCCTTGTTGCTTGTTGGTCCAGGTGAAGGGGAGACCCGAGAACCCAAGGTCCATGAGAGCATTCTGATCAATGAAATATTTAAACGGGGCCACATTTTCATTCCTGAGGGGGCAGCGCCCCTGCTTCTCAAAAGGGTACAAAGCTACATTTAAATCTCCCAAAACCAACCACCTTTCATCCTGGGCATTCCTAAGGGTAGTAAGCCGATCCCAGAGTGCTCTTCTCTCCGCCGCCGTGGTCGGAGCATGGATGAAGGTGCAAAAAAAGTGATCCCATCTCTACTAATACTAGTGTCCATAAAGGACTTACAAGAGTCAAGAACACACACATCAACATCATTCTTCCACCAGAGCGCCAATCCACTACCTTCTACTGTAGGGGTGACATATTCGGAATGATCAAGCCTCAGTGCTCTCATTTTGTCATCCATGAACTGGTCATCCTTCTTGGTTTCCATGAGAAAAACCACTGAGGGGCCAAATTTTTGGCAAAACCTGCCACAGTAACTCCTTGTAAGGGGCTGGCCATGCCTCTTACAATTCCAGCTGATGATCCTCATGGTTGCATTGGCGGCTTGAGGCCTGCCGCCGTCGCCTTTGGGGAACTAGACTCCCCTTCTCAGCCGGCATTGCAAGCAAATAGAGAGCCCCCCGCCCCAGATTGGTTTCCCTCCTCATTGATATCATTGATGCTTCTCCTTTTGATAGTGTGTCTCTTCCTAGCATACCTCCTTAGATCACCACCTGCCGTGAAAGACAAATTATCAACAGAAAGGTTAGTATTGAACACTTGCTGCGGGGATGATTCTGAATGGGTCACCCAGTGCTCAGGTTTCCTCTTCTTCTTAGGTCTGGGGCTGGGTTCCTCCGGAACCAATGGACTCTCAATTGAGTTTGTCATCGGCAGGAGTTGGGCCTGCTGGGCTCTGAGGTCGGAAGGTTGATTATAACCCCCTTGGGCCAGGCCCGTTCCGAGGTCTGAAAGATGATTAAGTCCCCCTTGAGCCAGGCCCAAGTCCTGAAGGGTTATGGTTGGGCTGGCCAGAGTCAGGTCCTGGCCCATCTCCATATACCCAGTCTGCTTCCCCCTACTTTCATGTCTGCCAGAAAGATCCATTCCCCTCTGCATCGCAGCTGCCGCCATCTCCACTTGCAATATTGCCACTTGAGACAGGTTAGTAGGGTGGCTCCCCTCTCCTCTGTGTATCCAATCTCCTCCTCTCATCATCCCTGGGTTATCCATAGGCATGGCTATGAAACCAAGGGGGCAGGATGCTGAGTTCTGCACTGGGTGTCCCACCAGGGCCAGAAAGGACGATTCACCTTGGGATACTGGACTGCGGTGGGCCCTTTGCTCGGGATACGAGATCTGCCTCGCCCTTGACTGTTTCTCCCGGAAGGACGCCGTGGGAATGTTTCGGTGAATCATGCCCCGCCTTCAGTGTCGCCGTGTAAACTTCCGATGGATCGGTACACAATCCCCTTCTTCGACAGTCCTCTCTCTCGAGGCAGTTTTGGATAAGGTGTCCCAATCTGCCACAGAAGTAGCAGAGGTCCACTATCCTCTCATATTTGAAACTAACCCATGTTGATCTTTCTCCCAGTGGGTATTCAAACCCGATTGGGATGGGTTTATCGAGTTGGACTTCCACTTTAGCTCTGACGAACTTCAACCATCCTCTAAATTCAAAGTTTGAATGGCCGATACCGTGGTACTATGGGAAAATTAACTCCGAGACAGCTTGGATGGATTCCTTGTCATTTAAATCCAATCCATTTGATCCAAATCCAATTGGATTCATGGATTCATGGATTGATCCATGGATCCAAATGGCAAATTACGGTTTGGTACCTATAATTTTTATATTATGCATTTTGGTACACACAAATTAATCTTTTATACAAAAAATATCATTGGAAAATTATGTTTTGGTACCTAATATTTTTCTTTGTGACATTTTAGTACCTAAACTTTTCACATTTCACATATTGGTCCTTGGTTGAGGATGTCATTTGGATTCATGGATAATCCACCAATCCACTTGATCCAATCCATGAATCCACCAATCCATTGGATCCAATCCATTTGATACATGGATCTACCAATCCAATCCACCAATCCATTGATCAATCCATTTGCCACCTCTAGTTGGTTGGGACTCTGCATGACAGGTTCATCCCTTCATCACCATCCATGGACCATTGTCACAATATTAGTTCATCTCTTTCCAGCTCATGTTATATTTCCCCCCTTTCGTTTCCGATATCTTTCATTTTAGGTCAGGTTTGGCTTCAGCTATTAAATTATTAGGCTGCAGTCAGATTGTGGGTTTGTTTTAGAGCCCAAGGTTTTGGTGAAATAATGGGGGAGAAGGTTGGGTAGTCATTAACTAAATGATGCACATTCCATATGGTTTTGGGAAACTGTAATTCTAGCTAATATGTGAAGTCCTTGTGGAATAAGGAGACCCACTTTTGATTAGTCGGAATAACAATCTATGCTCATCTTTTACTTCTAATGTAAGGTGTGCTTCAACCCCAAAAGATAGTCACAATTTCTCTTGGGTGATGCCAAATTTACTGCCAGATCAACTCAATTGGGCATTTAGCTTTGGGTAGCCAAATTTAGTATATGGCTATCCCTTCTTCGTGCAGGGTGTAAGCCTGACCCTAGATACTTACTAATCCGACCTGGTCTGGCCCGACCCTGAGGATTGGGCTGGGTCAATTTGTCTATAGAGTCATCTTTTGACTTCAGCTGACTCGCTGAATCATTCTCTGGCCTGCACATTCCATATGGTTTTGGACTTGTCTGTAGTTGACTCGCTGACTCGGCCTGACCCAACCAGCCCGATCCAAGTGGGTCAGACTGGATCAAGTGGAAAATAGGGTCGTACCCGGTTAGTAGTTTGACCCTATATAACCGGGTATTTTAGGGTAATTCTAGGATTAGGGCTGGAGGTGCCCTAGTTTCATCCTCTGAATTCCCTTGGGTGGCCTCCAAATTTACTAAAAGATTTTGTCGCTTTTCTGATTGTATGAATGTTTGGCCTTACAGGTGGTTCTGGAATGGGGCTAGAAGAAAGCCAGCAATTAAACTACTGTTGTACAGAATCTGTGGCCGAAGTGCTGACGACAAAGACAATATACAGCCGACTGCTCTGCTCTTGGCCTTTTGATTGATTCATCTGGTGTCAGTGGTGGCCTGATGATGATGATGATACGCATTGGATACGCTATTCCTTCTTCTGTCAGGTTTTGAGCTGGCGCTTTTATGTTTTTGTCTTGTTGGTTTTTTGTATGTGATGACAGTCGGTCCAGAACAGTCTTCTGTTTCGCTGTCTTCCTTCCTTTTCTTTTCTGATAATAATGCCAGGTACTGCTATCAAGTATTATAGAAGAGATATCCCCTTGTACATAACATAATTATGTCTCATTACCTCATGGAATAGAAAGCTTCACATAACCCTGATTTAGTAGGGCAACATTAGATATATTGATAACCTGTCTTGGGCTACCGATGCAGTATCCGATTAGCACATGTTGACCCGATTAGCACATGTTGACGATGTTCGATTGCCCTTTTGAAAGCTACTTGCGTCGAAATAATATTAGCAAGCGCGGCTGTACTCACAGTTTTCTTGTTATGTACTCATTACGTCCATGGCCTTCGTTGCAAAGACAGCAAGTTTCAAGGGTCCCCCAGAGTTCTGCTGCAATTTGCGCAGTATTATTAGTAGCCATGTGTTCTGTCGATTCTCTCGACCGCTAGAAATCGGATGAGAATCAGAATCAAACCGAATTTGATGAATGTTAGGACGACTTTTATTCAGCCACCAATCAAATGGTCCCCAAAGAAACCAAACTCTACAAATGAATATGTATATTTCATTCTGTGTATTCTGTTCCTAAACTCAACTCCCACCAAACATTGTAATCATCTTAACTAACTATGAACATAAACAAAAAAAAAATGTGACCTTTTTTACTGCAATATAACCTCAGTAGTAGGAAGAAAACTAGGACAGTTTCTGCTAAATCACGAAGGTAAGCCTTTGAGAATGAGGTCCACGGTGGTAAAGATTGATATGGTAAACAGCTTTAGCGACCATCTCCCTCAACTCAGGGTACTGAGCCAGCACCATTCTATCCACTCCTTCCAACGCCGTCAGCACCCGAGCGGGCTCCAACGCCTCGTGATTCCCAGCATTCACAGCCAAGTGGCAGAGCAAGATCAGCGCCCTCAGCTGCGCCCTCTCGCTCCCTCTCAGCAGCTTCATCAGCGCAGGAATGGCGTTGAACTCGATCATCGTCTTGGAATGCGCCTCGCACAGGAAATTCTCCTCGCAGGTGAACTTGGCCAGCGCGATGGCAGCCTCCGCGGCCACTTCCTGGCTCCTGTTGTTCAGATGGTTGACGAGGGGACCGATCACGCGAGTCTCCCTCGCTGGGAACGTCCGAGCCAACGACCCGATCGACTGGAGGGCAGCCACCAGCAGCTTGGGGCTGCTGGATCCTTTGATCACTCTCAACAACTGGTCGACTACGGATTTCGCTGCTGGCGAATTCGTCTTGAATGCACCACGACGGAGATCAGCATTCGACTCCGCGGCAAATGTGATCTCCTTAATCGTCATAAGGCAGTTGAACTGCAGCTCGGGCTCTCCAATCTCCACCAATCTGGCCAGGCAGAGCAGCCCTTTCGTCTCCGTGATTCGCTTGCTGTTCGACACACTCCCTTTCGCCAGCATCCACAGAGCTTCGGCACAGCTCGTCTTCAGCTTCTGCTTCACCTCCCGGCTCTCGTTCTCCCTCTCTTTCCTGGTCCCTCCCCCTTTGCTTCCTCCACCAGCATCGGAATGGAAGCTCGAAAATGAACTCATCACAAATGGCCGATACTGCAGACTATCCCTATCCTTCTCCTTATTATTGTTATTATTGCTTCTCATCTTCACCTCCCCTACTTTCTCCATTTCCTTGTTCATCTGGACTAGAGAATGAATCGATTGCTTGCCAATTTGACCACCGAATTGGTCGTCGGAGAAGGTCTCGAATGACAGCAGAGTGACCAAAGGGCGAATTGCGTTCTCTCTGGCGAAGTTGTCCTGAGCGCCGGGATCGTTCTCCGCCATCACCGCCACCAATCTCGCCACCCAAATCTGAACCCTCATCGGAGAATCGGCGAGTACCTTCACAATTGTCTGGACTCCGGCGGCAGATTCTTCGGAAATCGCCCTGACTCTGTCCCCCTCGTTGCACAAGTAGAGCAGCGCCGCCGCCGCGGCGATTTGTGCCTCGGGGGAATCTTTCTCTTTAATTAGCTTCAAGAACGGTGGCACGCCACCTTCCTCCACTATAATCTGCTTGTTCCTGTCGTTGTCCTTCGCAAGAGAGGCCAATTGATTCGCCGCCTCGATTTTCTCGGCCATGGGCGCCATGTAAATCGAAGTGATCCCAACCCACACCCAAGCAACAATCGGGTCATTGCTGGCGATTGGGGGCAGCGCCATGGCGTTGCCATTCGACTCCAGCATGCTCCACAGCCACGACACGTCTCCGGCGGAAGCTTCCAGATGGACCAGCGCCTTCCGGAAGTCGGCGGCAGAGATCATCGCCACCACGCGGCGGAAGATGTTCCTCCGCCTGCACCGCCGGACCAGGGCCAGCGCCCGGTCAAGATTCCTCGCGGCCTCGGCGGAAATCCGCCGCACGGGCCGCTCGTACACCGCCTGTCCGGGCGTGGTGGCGAAGCGGACCAGCGAGCGGAGCTTGTCCGCGATGTAATCGGCCTGCTTCGCGACGGCGGCGCACTCGGACTTGAAGGAATCGGCCTCGTCCGCCGCCGCGAGGACCCGCTCCGCCAGTATGATTGGGTGGCGGAGTTCGTCCTGAAACGGCGGCGGCGGCGCTGGCGGCTCTGACTGTTCCCCGCCCCTCGACGGCGGCGGAGACGGGGAGAGGACCATTGCGAGGAGGAAGGAAACGGAAGTGAAGAATCGGTGATCGGAGAAGTGATGGAAGGAGGAGAGAATTTCTGTTCTTCAGTCAATTGATTTTCAAGGGTTGGTTTGGTTCCTTCTTCGATCGGGCAATTTTTTTTGGGTTTTTGGCGTTTTAGCGTTTAATTATTTTTCTTTTTCTTTTGGCTGGAAATGAATGAGGGATAAGGCTCGTGTCGACGGGCGCGTGGGTTACTGTCGTCTATTAGACTTGGGGGGAGAGAAGGTGGGAGGCACTTGTTAGGAAAGAGCGTGTGGATGGAGACGTGGAAATGTCGCTTTTATCCTTGTGGGTTGTTATTTTGGTGTGTAGGGTCTCGGTGGGTGCGTGTGACAGAGACGGAAAAGACATAACCGCCATTCTAGTGTTGTATTAAGCGGCAGGGATAATTTTGATAAATTTGATTATTCTTTGTAGTGGCCAATCTGTGGATTAGCATTCCAAATGCGTTTATCTACAAGAATTTGGGAAGAGAGGTAAATATTAGCATTCCAAATGCGTTTATCTACAAGAATTTGGGAAGAGAGGTAAATGGGAGGAGGGTGCAAATGTGAGCGGTAAACACAGTTTTCAACACATTTGCATATGTTTGGTTAATTTAAAACAGTAGGGGGTGCAAAACGAGAGTGCAAATTTACTGTTTCGGCTTACCCCTGAATTGGGGTGCAAGGGAAGGAAGGAAGAGAGGGGGAGGGGGGAATTATGAAATTTTATTTTTCTAATTGTGTTATATATAATTATATAATAATTAATATTATCAATTTCTTCTTTTTATAAATATCATTAATGTAAACATTATTCGGGGTTGACCATTTGACTCTGCAAACAAGTTTATCAATGTTCGTCAAGTCAAATCTAGATCTCTTGGTTGAATCAAATTTGCATTGGAAATTAGAGACACGAGGTGTTTGTGGAAAAGATAGAGAGAAATTGTTTGGTTAACTCAGTTTATTTGACTAAATAGTTAAAACTTACAAATTCGAATGTGTTTGACTAAGTTTGACAATTTAAGATTAAACTAGACACGAAAACCCTATATAGGATGACCAGTTACGAGTTGAGCTTCGAGTTTTGAGATTGCTCGATCAATGATTATTACAATTGTTATAATTAATTATTATTTGAGCATTATTATATAATAAATATTTTTAGTAAAGTATATTTATTATTATATAGTAATATTTATTTTATTATTTTATGATAATATTTTAAAATCTTAAAATCTATTTTATAATCTTAAAATCTATTTTAAAATTTTAAAATCTATTTTAAAATAATATAATTACTTACTTTTCACTCTATTTGCACCCCCCTACTTTTTCATCCAAACAACAATTTACCCCTCCACTTACAACCCCAACAATTTGCACCCCCAGCAATTTACCCCTCAACTTGCACCCCCCCTACAATTTGCACCCCCCTTGTTGCCAAACAGAGCGTAAGGGTTGGTCGTAAGTTTCGAACCTAAAGAAACTGATTAATGTTGTCCAGTGGCGAATCCAGAATATAGAAGTACAGTATGTGCCACATTTCATTAGACAATTATACAATAAATTTATACAATAATCATAATTTTTTTTACAATGTCAATTGTAAATGATGGTCTTTAAATTTAGCAAATTAATCAGTAATGGAGTCTTCATCCATACTAATCCCATACTCTCTTTCAAATAAAATAGCTAAGCAATCAGTAAGAAATTTATCGTTCATTTTATTGGGCAAATCAGTTTTCAAATGTTTCATTGTTGAAAAGATTCTCTCCATAGCAGCCGTTGAAATGATAACGTCAACACTAGATGAATCAACCAACTAATCACTTTGTATTGTGTGCCCATCACTATTTCCACCAGCTCCTATAGTAATTTTGAAGGAAACAAACCTCGTATTTTGTTTAGTCTTTTACTTTTTAGATTTTTAGACTTTTGGGCATCATTGGGGCTGGAATTCTTTGGTCAAAGTAGTGATTTGAATGTGTTCATTAGAACAATTTTCTAGTTACACAAAATTTTGTTACAAAATAACACTCGACCGAATATCTAAAATCAAAAAATTTATATGTGCAATACTAGCTCTGGATCCAGAGGAGGGCTAGACCGTGGCCTGGGATGGGCATCTCCTAGATCCGCCACTGATGTTGTCTCTAGGGGTGAACAAACACACCCACAAACCGACCCACCCATCCAACCTTACCCAATCCACCCGTATTTATCGCTAAACGAAGGTTTTGGGTTGGGATTTTGGATTACACAACCCATAGAACCCGACCCAACCCGTGTTCCAACTATTGGTATGAGTTCGTATCCAAAAATATTTATGTCGTATATAGCCATACTTATGAGAAAATTAAGATATTTTGCCATGGTTTTATCTCATGGTCTCCCTAATCTAATGCATTCTTCGACTTAAAGTTTAAACATAAATTTAATATAGTTATGATTCACGTAATCCTTTTTCTTGTGTACAATTTTAATAGAATAACATATTATGGATTCCTTTGTTTATAACCTTTTTAGCCTATTTCAACAAATATCGTGAAAAAAAACTAGACATATGTTGAAGTAAATCGCATTAAATTAAAATTCAAACAACATTTGTGAATTTTGATACCTTTCCCCTCGGTTTATTCGTTTGAAATTTTAATTAGTTATAAATACTTTTATGGTGTAGAATAATTATATATTTTCTGTTGGGTTGGATTTTTACTTAAAAATATCGCCAACCCAACTCAACCCAATTAAAAATCAACCGTAGGGTTTAAATTTTTTTAGGGTGGATTTGGGTTTAATATTTTCCAAACCGTAATGCATGGACGGAGTGATTAAAATGACTAAACCCAGACCACCCGACCCATATACACCCATAGTTGTCGCCTTTATGTTATCGTTAGGGTATATTTTGTCGAAGTTGGTTGACGAGCGTTGTAAATCCTCCTGAATCTCTGAGCCAAGTTACTGGTGTAGATAACGAGGTTGAAGACAGGATGGAGATGGATTATACCAGTCGGTGGAGAAGTACATGAAAGTTGGGTTGAATAGGTGGTGGTCATGGTGGCTATTAAGTATTAAGTCAATAATATTCCATATAACTACACTTTTATTTCGGTTATCAGTATTTAACTCGAATTATCTCTATCCGTTCCAATTTCCAACCAAATCAAATGTGTTCGTCCAATCATTGAGGAAATTTTTTTAAGAGAAAGCGATTAAGATATAAAGAGTGAATTCACATAACAAATGTTGCCTATATTTTAACCCTCCTAGACCTTGAAACCTGGACTCTTTTCTTATATCGTAAAGTTTGTCAAGCCGTCATTGATTTTTACTTCCACATGTTAATGTCCATTAAATGACGAAAAAAATGAATAGAAATATCGTGGAAATATGGTTGAACTACTAACTACTAAGCGACAACAAAGTAGATAGGAATGATTCTTTGTGTTATCTTTCCCTTCATGTTTGTCTTATTTCAATATGCAAATTTGTCATTTGCAAATTGCAATTTGTGTAGTCTACAAAAGTTATGAACTTTGATTTTTTTACATTTGATGAACAACATAATTCAATGCACACAGCTGATATCTTGGCCACTATAGTGTATATTATGCTTGTTTTCGTCATGGTCGATTTTTTTTTTTTTTACTAATTTTTCTTCATTAATTAATTTGTTAAGTACTCTATTTTGGGTTGATGGTTTTATTTTGGTGAAATTTCTTGGCTACTTCACTTTCTTTCTTTTTTTTCTTCTTGGTCTTCTTATTTACGTCTCCTTTGTGGCCCTTGTGTCTTATTTAATGACATAGCCAGGTGGCAGCTGGTACTAATAAATATGTTTAATAGGACAGCAAAATAATAATAATAATAACTAAGACACATGTTTGCCTAACCAAACAAAATCATATACATGGCATGGGATGGCTTGCTAACTATGTAGTGTGTTAGCACGGTGATTAACTCACCCATCACCACAAAAATGACGTCCAATGGTTGTTTGCTCTTAGGGGTGTTTTGGGTAAATAAACTTTGTAATTGACGTCATCACATGATCTCAGATTTTGCCGTAATTGTGTGCGGATTTTGTGCCCAACAATCCGCCCCTTCCTTTTTCTTTCCTGCCCATTTTCCTCTTCATTCTCCTGTTTCTCTTTCATCAAGCGAGCTTCCCAATCGACAGAACAATCTGCTCTCCCATCTTCGCATCCATCGCCAGCCGTCTGTGCCTCCAGATCATGTCTCGCCGTTTTTTAATTCAAACTCGCCCGATTCGCCACCGCATTAGCTCCCCTCTGCTTCATCGCCCTCGCCTCCACCATCTTCCCCGTCCTCTCCCACCTCCCCTGCGTCTCCGTCGCCGGAGTCAATCTCGCCGGAGTTAACATGCAATTTGATCTCCGGTCTCGGCGGGTTACTCTTCGGTCTCGCCGATCGGTGCATGCGAGGGCGTTGCGTAGTGTTTTTCAACTCCGAAATTCCAGTTTTATGGTCCACCTTTTTTATCGGCTGCTTTGATATCAATGTAACCATATTGACAAAAGTAGGGTTCACAAAGGTAGTAGTGTATTAATAAAATTTGATGTCGTGATTTATGATGTATTTGTTTAATGTGGTAGGCATTTCATGGGTACTGATATGTTTTACAGTAGGCAGTAGTGTTTCACAATGAATTGTAATGTTGTGCCTTCATATCTACTTTGTTAATTTGATTTCGTAGCATTTTTATATATTTATGTTTTGAAAAGTTAGTAGTGTTTTGTTAGTAATTTTAAGCATACCGTCTTGCTTTAAGCTTTGTTAGTTTCAGAATTGAATGGGTATGGAGGCTTTTGTGTGTAGCAGTTTGCATAAATGCAACTAATAATAAGGGTTGCTTTTGTTTTGTCTTTTTTCAGCGACAACCTCGATCGTGAACTTGCAATGTGCATGCAAGGAGATAAGAAGGTTTTGGGATGTAGCAGTAATTTTTTAGTAGTAGCAATTTGTCTGATTGAAGTAGTAAATAGTATGTTTTTAGTAGTAGCAATTTGTCTAATTAGTAGCAATTTTTTAGTAGTAGCAATGTTTCCTATGTAGTGTTTTCATAGCATTTATAGCATAATAGTCTATTTTCTAGGTAGTAGTAATAAATTCAATTTTCTATTGGTTTCAAGTACTACTAATTACGATATAGAAACACTATAATTGGTTGGATTATGATTCTGCGATGATAATTTGAAAATCCTATTACGATTACGAAACATTACTATTGAATGAAAACACTACTAATGACTTCAATACCACTCTTAACAAAACACTACTAATGGTTGGAAACAATACCACAATCCTCTAATAATAGCCAGTTGTGGAGGAGAGAGATGGAGAATATATTCCATTTTTACTCTCTTTTTCTGTTGATTCCATTTTTTTCTCTCAAAACGTGAGACATTAAATCAATCTTTTTATTTATACTTTATTTTTGAAACTCTATCATCAAAATCGGGAAATTTGTAACCGTATACCATTATGATCCCCAAAAATCCGGCCGCGTTTCTTTTAAATATAGAAAATTCGTCAAAATTTTAACTGAAAAAATTTATATTTTTATTTCCCTAAAAAATAACATTAACTTCCCTATTTTAAATTTTTATTGTTTCTCTAATTTGCCCTTTGTTAGCATGGTGCTAACCCTCTATGAGATTAGCACCGTAGCTTGTCCCCATATACATTGAACTGCCATTAATCCTTGGCTTAATTTTCTTTCTCTCTTTTGCTTAAGCGCATGAATGTTTTTATTCCTAGGGCAAAAATTGGCAAACCGCAAACAAAAACAAGGTAACAAATAAATACAAACAAAAACAAGGTAACAAATAAATATACGTCTGAATTTCTATTTCAACGAAGGTAAGCAGGCAATCTATTTTTGTTATGGAGATTGCTATTCGTCATCCTAAAAATTTTATTCGTCATCCTAACTAAATTAAATTTACTTTAATGCTCTTAGTTCATTTATTTATTTTTCAAACACTAAAATTCTACAATAAACTCATGTAATAATTAATTTAATCCAAATTCTAAGTAACAAGCTCGCCGGCGACGGGTTTCAACCCGTCCGGCCAAAATAACACAAAGAAAAAAAATGTGGGCACATCGGTTTGATGGTGGTCACCATCTCCTTTCCTTCTTCTCCGTAGGGGTCGTCGGTGGGAGCAACAACGACTCCGACCTCCCCTCTTTCTTCTTCCCAGGGGCGGAGCTACTCAGAGAATAGGGTGGGCCCCGGCCCACCCGGGAATATTCTCGGCCCCTAGGACCGTAAGAATATTTAGATAAAATTTAGATTAGTAGTGTTCGACCTATACATTATGTCATATAACAATCATGTAGTCTATTGGTAGCTAAACTAAACTTTTAGCCTAAAGCAAACAGGTTCGATGAACTTTTAGCATAAAGCAAACAGGTTCGATGCACAACTACCTCATTTTTGCTTTAACTTTTTTTTGGTTTTTATTGTCTTAATTCTCTTCCGCAAGGTCGTTGACCAAAGCAAACGCATACCCACTCCTTTTCATTCATTTTGTTACTTTACTCAAGCTACAAATGAAAAAATCAACCTCTATTTAGTTGACTTTAGATTTTTAGCTCTTTATACAAACTATATGATCTATTTTTTTTATCTATGTCGGAATGAACAGAAAGATTAGTGTCAAAGAATTTTTTTTTTTGATAGGTTGATTTGCCTTCTTCTAACTCTTCCAAATTTCTAAAGCTACATGTGATCGTGCATGTTTTCGGGTAAAAAGATAGTGAAGAATAGATTGTGAAACAAAATAAATGATGAGTTTCTCGTTAATGATTTAGTTATTTATTTGAAAGAAAGATAGCTAAAATTTTTAGTTCAGATGCTATTTTGAGAGATTTAAATGATCTCAAAGAATGTTGTAGACTTTAAAACTAATTATTTTATTTTTATTTGCTATTTTGAAAGATTTCAATGATCTCAAAGAACGTTGTAGACTTTAAAACTAATTATTTTATTATTATTAACATTTATCTATTTTTGGCCCAACCGGTCTCGAAATCCTGGCTCCGCCCCTGCTTCTTCAGCCTCCTCCTGGTTGACAGCGAGCATGGTGAGCGAATCGACGGTGGCAGCGGGCAGCGGCTCCGACCTCCTTCCTATCCAATGTCGGGATGTTTCTGGGCTTCGAATGCACTTTGCACACTGGTGCTTGTTTCAGGTGGATCTTGTGAAGTACTATAATTTTCAGAGAGCCGGGAATCACCAATTCACCATCTGAGTATTGCATTTGGCATATAAGGTCCTAGACTCAAAATGAATATCACAGCCAGTGACGGAGGTAGCATTTCAAACCACCCTTGTTCTTTTTTCATTACTCAAATATTTAAGTATCTAATAAATGAATTATTTAATAAAAATAATTAGAAATAATTATATCTGAATAATTCATTCATAAATTAAAAATAACCGATTATACAATCATACTTTTCAGAAACAACTACAAAGGAATTTCATACAATGAAAGAAACGGAAAAACATTCGTTGTCTGCACTATTATCTGAGTATTTAATGTATCTTACTAAATAAGTATTAGCAAACTGATCTCTAAATCGACTTGGAAACTTGTTCTTAATATAACTCAAAGCTGAAAATACTCTTTTTACACTTGCAGTTGTAATTGGTAGATCAAAACTAGTGGGATTGTCGTTGTCGCTAGATAATTTCAGGGTTGTTGGGGAAAAGATCGAATGAGCATAAGGAGAAAAGGGACCTGATTAGGTCTTTATTGCAATTGGAATTTCGTTTATAATATAATAATTAATTTTCTGTCAAGTTTGGACAAATAATAAGTTGTGTTGTAGTGACAAAGTACTCTAATACTACCTATCGGTGTTGTGTTCCATCACAAATATAAATATATATGGCATATTTTTTTCCACCAAAATTTACCCCTGTCCAGGGACAAGGCCAAAGGGCCTGCCTCTGCCACTGATCACTGCGAAGGAGGTGGGTTAGCGGCGGTGGGAGGGATTGGGGGTAGGCGGCGTGAGGGAGGTGGGTATGCCGACGGGAGGGTTTTGGGTAGGCTAAGTTTAGGTTTGAATTGGGGTCAGGGGTGTATGTGTCATTTTGGTACGTTTTAGTGCGATAAAATTCAAATTTTAGGGCGACGAATAGCGATTCACATCAATAAAGTTTTATATACCATACTATTGACAAAAAAATATTGGTAGATCGACGATACATTGCACATTTCAAGAGTAAATAAATAATAATGTTATTTTATTTGTAAATGGTCCAACAGGATAATTAGTGATGACAATTTGAATCCGCACCGTGAGTATTACTCGATCTGAACCGTAATGAAACGAGTATTAGTATTACTCGACCCACAGTAGCATGGGAGCGGGACATATGTATCTACTCCCGACCCGACTTGTCCCATTTTTTTGCTTATTCTATATCAATTTCGTATAGTATCTATTTATATTTTGATTAAGCAGTTGATAGTGAGTGATCGGCTAAGGAGGATGTTTTAGAATTCGAGCAAGACCCTTTGACTTCTTTGTCTTTATTTCAAGACAGTGCAACCATTGCTCATCCTATTTTGGCTTTTCTTCAACTAACTAGACTCGATATTTCAACGAGTTAGACTCAATTACCCATTTTATTATCACTATTTTCATTCATAAAGTATTTTCCCCTTCATTTTATCATAAAAAGTATAATTTTACGTTAATTTTTTTCAAACACCATATAAGAGTGTGTCGACTCGACCTGCCCGTAGTCGTGCATATATTACTAACCCCGACTCGCAGGAGCATGGGTATTGTGGTAGGGGCAGAGCTACATTAACATAGGGTGCCCCCCCCCCCCCCCCCCCCCCCCCCCACCCCGCCGCGGATTGGCCAGTCTTTGGGATCGTAACAATATTTAGTACAATTTTTATGAGTAGAACTTGTTCTGTAAAATTTGTTGTATAATAATCATGTGGTTGAATGGTGGCGAAGCTTGACTTATGTCTTAAAGCACACAGGTTCAATTCACCTTGGCCACTTACATTTTGTTAATTATTTTTGATCCCCGGGCCTCGAAATCCTAGCTCCGCCCCTGTATTGAAGTACCCGCCCCGCCTGCCCTATTGCCATAACTACGAACAATCTATAACCCTTAAACGATGAAGGTATAATCATTTGCGCTCTCATTTGATCTTAAATCTAAATCACTTTGGTCGTGGAATATAATCAGTCACATTTTATAGTATACTATGGGGTTAATTGCATGGTTGGTCACCGAGATTACAAAAAACGTTTAAGTTTGGTCACTCGAAATATTTAAATCCATTTGTGGTACTTTAGTTTACTGAAACCGTTCACGTTTGGTCACTCTCCGTCCAACTCCGTTAACTTTCGCTTACGTGACGGTCAACTCTAAAAGTTGAACGTTAAATGTGTGACGTGATAATTTAAAATTAATAAAATTATTTTTTTAAATGGCCATCTCATTTCCACCTCATATCACTTTTATTTAAAAAAAATAAAAATCCTAATTTCTTCTGATCCCCAACACCAAACCCCACCGACAGCATACCCCGCCGTTAATTTTCTGGACTGGCGTCGTAGGATTATTGACCACCGCACGTCTGCATCCTCTGCCACCACGTTGTATATCAACGGAAAGCTCTCTCAATTGCGTCCCCAGCAACACCACCACCAGCAGGGAAGACAACAACAGAGCACCCACTACAGCCACCACCGTAGAAGTTTCGACTGCCACGAATTGGGCGGTGGTGTGCCACGAATTTCGTCGGTGAGGAAGTCCGACGCATAACATGACGCCCAGCGAGAAGCTCGTGATCTCGCGCATCAAAGCTCGGTTGAACGAGAGAGAATTGAAGCCGGAGGAAGAGATCAGAAGTCCGAGGCAGTACGCGAGGCAGATTGTAAAGTAGGTGAAAGTGCATCAGTAGGAGAGTCGGTTTGGACATCGACTCTGAATATCTCCCAGATACTTCTCCTCGGCCTCCACCCCAGGCTCCTTCCACCCAATCGAGTACTGAATTTTGTAAAGATTCCCTGCACGATGAGGAAACTCCGTCTCCACCGCCGGCACCTCTTCCATCGCTCCACCGTACTGGTTGAAAAAGAACCATGTTTTCCCCGACTCCATCATCTTTGCCCAAATCCCTTCCAAGCTAGCTTTCAGGATCGGTGTCACAACGTAGTCCGATTTCCTCTTGCTAGATTTGATCGATTGCAGCTCCCTGCTCAGCAGGACCGCCGTGTTATTCTCGTCGTCTAATACCCACCATAGAAGAAATTAGGGTTTTTTTTATTTATTTTAAATACAAATTATATGAGGTGGAAATGAGATGGCAATTTAAAAAAATTAATTTTATTAATTTTAAATTGCCACGTCACACATTTAACGATCAACTTTTAGAGTTGACCGCCATATAAGCAAAAGTTAACGGAGTTGGACGGAGAGTGACCAAATGTGAACGGTTTCAGTAAACTGAAGTACCACCAATGATTTTAAATATTTTGAGTGACTAAACTTGAACTTTTTTTGTAATTTCAGTGACCAACCATACAATTAACCATTATACTATGTGTTAAGTGTTCGATTGAGTAGGCACTGAAATCTATCCATGAATTGTTAATTTATGTTTGGTCTCTCCATCATTGACCAACCAAAGTTCTCGAACTATAAACGTCTGACTGACCCGACATTAGTTCTTCATTTTGAAACCTTAAATTAATCATCAATTTGTTTATATCTTAATGGCTCTTAGTGGTCGATAGCACGTTGGTATTTTTGGCCACCATTGGCGCCAGCCAAGCCCGTCTTTGCTTCTTCCTTAGGTAACCAGTTCGTGAAGCGGGAGCGAAAACGCGAGAACGTCTATTTTTCAAGAACTTAATATTGAGAGTGTGATCAGAGCGTTAATATTATATTTTTTAATATATATAATTAATAAATTAGTTTTATGAATAATGTTCATACCAAATATTGAAGACTTAAAATATATTAAATATCTCTTTTTTACATAAAACTGGGGTATTTGGTTAAAAAAATCTATTAATATTGTATAAGAAAAAATATATTGCAAAATTAAAAAAAAAAAAAAAGAAACGTTAAGTAATCACACACAAAAAAAAGTAACGTTAAGCAATTAACACACCCCAATCAATTGGACTTTTCTAGAAAGGCTTTTTTAATGGAAATCTAGAAAGACGTTTCAATTTCATGGGTTTGGGAATTTGGACTCCACTTAAGGGAGATAATGTCGTCATCCTTCTCTCTTCAAACAACGCCCATTACTCATCAGCCAAACTCGTCATCTGCTTCTCTCTCGTTCCTTTCTTCTTCTCTGCCTTTAATTCCCGAGTGAGAGAATCGATAGATCAGGAAGGAGATGGGGAGGCATATCATCCCTCTCGTGGCAGCTATTTATTCCCTCCAATCCGCCAAGCGAGATATCATAAAAGGCGTCGGCACTCATCGGCGATGAGATTGCTTTTTCTTAGGCTTTCGCGGAGCCGCATCCACCCTCGTCTTCTCATATGAAATCTCTGAACCATTGATTCCCATAAACGATTCAATTACTATAGATCTATGAGGAATAGTCTTGGATTGTGGTTGCTGTGTAATTTTTTGTTGTTGCATGCGTGGATCTGCCTATGGAACGGCAAAAAGAGAGGACAAAGTGGCGTCGATGGGGGTGATGAGTCCTGAGTGGTAGTGAAATCCATTCTTTCGGGTTATGGAGCACCCACAAGTTCAACTCTAGTCTTCTGGGTTCCAGGAGAATCCGCACTCCCATAATCCTAAATCGCGCTCTCACAGAAAATAGTTCGCGATTTTTTGGCGAACTCCACAAAAGTCGCGTTTTGGCATTCTGAAGCAGGAACGCGAACGGTGTAAGGGCGAATTGGGTGACCTAACTTCTTCCGCCTGCTTAAAAGTTAGTTCAGAATATAATATGCAAGTGAACTATATAATAATGTCCCAAAATAGCAAATTGATTCTGTACTTTTTTCATAACTTAAATTATCTAATAAATTGTGTTACGTAAATTTAAAAAAAAAAAAATGAGAGGCACTCTGGCCTCTCTCCTCTGCTTTGGCTCTCTGCTCGGGAAATGGCTGACCTGGGCTGTAGCGGCGGTCTTTGCCACAAGCTGGAGGAACCAGTCGGCAAAAGGTTGGTATTTTCAGCAGGATCAGAGGAGTTTTAAGGCCCTACTCAGGACTGGGAAGGCTGGCCTCCCTAGAGCTGTAAAGCTACCTTCGTCGAAAGAGATTGAGCGAGAGGTGGAATGGCGAACAGATCAGCGCCATCACCAAAACAAACGCTTGCGTCCGTCTGTTGAAGTTGGAAACCTTGAGGAACAACCTCTTAAGCGGCTGCGACATATACCCAAGAACCAATGGAGGTTCTGGCTCCCCCACTCGTCGGAGATGGAAGGGGACGAACCATTTCGAGCCCCGTTCGCGGGAGGTAACTCGTCAGAAATAACAAATAGCTGTGAACAACTGGTACCGGATGCAGGCCTTAATCGGCTACTGGCAGTCGGGGAGGGGATTTTCCCCATGGAATCAAACTGGGAAGGTTATCAATTTGGTCAATCTGATCATAATCCCTCGGGAGGAGATATGCCCTGTGTGCGACTGGAGGAGGAAGGGGAGGTTGTCCAAAAAGAGCCATCGAAACCCAGCTCCGCCGCAGAGAAGAGAAGCGATGTGGTGGTGGCCGCCGAGCAATGGTGCCAGCTGGTGTGGCGGCGTAATGATAGGGCGGTTAGGATAGAATCGAATCCACAGCCCCCTCTTCTGTTGAGCGGGATCCTCGGGAAGAATATCCGGGCAAAAATTCAAAGAAATCCCACGCGGCAAAGGTCTCCGAGTTCCAGTGGAATTCGAATTCAAAACAGCCCCTGGGAAGCCCGTCTTCGCCCGGGAAACTCAGGATTTTCAGCCTATAAAACCCATTGGTTGAGTTCTACTCGGCCATAAAAAATTTAGCGGTGGTGTGCTGTCCTTCCAGAAACCCAACCGGCGTCTTTTTCCAGAAATCAGGAGGCGGCTCCCGACTTTGATTCAGGTAAGCACGAATCGATTTGCTTTACCTCTGCTTGCGGTGTGGTGCGAGAGGCCACTGAGCTCGGGAACGGCCTACACTCGCCGGTAAACGCCGCGGGTCGGCCGTCGCTGGCGGGAGAGGGGTTTGCCCCTGCGACGATTGCCTCTGCTGCGCAATCGGAATCTGCCTTCGGGCTCAACAGTATCGAATCACCTACCCTAGGGAGGCAGGGAAGTGGGAAGGGAGATCTGGGCCTGGTGGGCCAATCCGCCCCCTTTGGGCCAGTGAATTGGATGGGCCGGTCGGCCCCCTGTGGTTTAGTTGGGCCGTTTGGCCTGGTGGCCAGGTCTGCCCCCATTGGGCCAGTTGGGCCTTTTCTTGCCTTCGGGCTTATCAAAACCAGACCCCCAAGCCCATTTTCCATTGTTTTAAATTCCAAAACTATGAGTCCTTTTGGGCTTGCTATCGCCGAGCCCATTGAAGGAAATAACCAAGTTTAATGTGCCTAATGAGTTACTTGTCTATGATTGGCAGGTGAATATGACGTCTCAAATTGCCGAGAATCAAGTGGTCGAGTTCTCATTGGAGGAGGTCCAATCGGTGAGGTTTCGAACCTCTAGGACCCTTCTGGGAAGGCTCTTTTCGGAGGCCCAGTTTACTACTGCGGAATTGAAAGAGGGACTTGTAGAAGCATGGCGGGTGAAGGGAAACCTTAGGGTTTCACTTACGAAATTTGGCTTATTCGAAGTGGTGTTGCCCAATGATGAAACAAGGGTGTGTGTCCTGAAACGGTCACCCTGGATTGTCAAAGACAGGATCTTCCATCTTCGATCCTGGACACCATCGATTTCCAGGCACACATTTGAGGAGTTAGCTTTTGCCCCCTTTCGTGTTCAACTCTGGAATGTGAAAGATGACTGCTGCACTAAGCAGTTTGGCCAGAAAATGGCATCGGGGAAGATCGGGCAGGTTTTGGAAGCAGATGTCTTCGCGTCAAAGGAGACGGATGAGCACTTTGTAAAAGTGCACGCTCTCATTAATTTTTCTAAGCCATTGCGCTCTCAACTTATGGCGGTTAGCGAGGAGCTTGGCGAGTTCTGGGTCAATCTCAAATATGAGTTCCTTCCAACCGTCTGCTTCCACTGTGGGCGTGTAGGACATTCTAAGCGTGACTGTGTCTTTGACCCCCCTCCGGGGAAAGAACGCTTTGGCCCTCACATGACAACGAGGAAGCTCGGGCGCAAGGTATACATGGAGGAGGATAACTTTTCGAAGTTTCGGGGTACAAGCAAGTCGGTGTGGATCAACAGGAATGTCCACATGCAGAATGATGGGAACGCAAGGATTGTCAAGGGGCGAGTGGAGGAGGGGCCGCGGGTGCCCTCTACAAATACTCAGATTCTGGGAGGGCTCCATCAGGGGGGGGGGGGGGCACCATGACCGGCCTACAGAACCAGAAGAGCAAGTTAGCATGAAAAATCAGCCTAGGCTGCGAGAGCCAACCAGCCAGAAGACCGGGGATCTTACTAGTCCAAAAAGATTTAGCTTCAAGAAGTCCCCCAGGGTGAAGCTTGGTGGAGGGGTGAGGCTACCGTAGATAAGCGGTCGCCTAGGAAAAATACTAATATGGGTCAACAGGATGCTCAAGGTCGTTAACAGCCGAGTAGACGCAGGAACCAAGCTCCCCAGCCTAAGAAGGAGACTGATCCAGTGGAGTTAGTCCTCGAGCAATCCAGAAGGAGGAGACTGATACTGCAGGAGGAATCTGAAGAGGAGGAGAATGTGAGGTCTGCAGCCATTTTGCAGAAGGTTGCTCAGGCAACTGTGGTCAAGGCAGGGGGGGCAGGATCTCGGGTTCGCCTGCGGTTGAGAAAAGAAGGAGCTCGCTCCCCACGGTCGTTGCCCACCCAGGTTGAGGAGGTTACTCCTCAAAGATTCTGGGGATAGCTTTGATGACCCCAAAATGGAGAAACAACATCAGGGATCTGATTCGGATGAGGACCCATCGCTGGAGGAGTCCCATGCTTTTGAAATCAAGCGCCGATCACCCTCTGGTGTTGCCAAGGAGGTCTCTCATGTCAAGAAAGGCCGAGTTCATCAAGTGGTGGAAGCTTTTGAAGCAGGGCTTAACATTGGCCAAGTGGAGCCTTCCTCCTGGAAGGAGGCGAGCTTGGGTCTGAATGAGTATAGGTCTAATCTGGAGGACCCAATCATGGAGAATAGGAAGTGAGTGATCGAGGAGGTGGAGGGGGTTGTGGGTGACCCTCCTACTCCGAAGAGACAATTTGTGGAATCAGTGGAAGTCCAGGAAAAGGTGGAGGAAGCCAGCCTCGAGTGGCCCCCAGTGGATAAATGAGGCTTCTGGCCTGGAATGTGAGAGGAATTGGGCCATCCCTCACCTTCCATTCTGCTTTAGGGCTTGTTCATTCTAATAAGCCGGATGTAGTGTTTTTCTCAGAGACACGTTCGAGCCGGCGTGTAGTGGCCCGCCGTATGCGGGGTTTAGGTTTTGAGTTTTCTCGTTGTTTTTTTGTTGATGCAGTCGATGCATCGGGTGGGTTAGTTGTAGCTTGGGCCCCTGGGGTTAACACTTCGGTGTTTTGTTCTTCCCAGTTCTATATTTATTTGCAAATTAATGAAGGTGATTCTTCGTATTTGGTGTTTTTTGTTTACATTAGTTGTAATGTTGCTGTTCGAGATAGCCAGTTGGCTCATTTGCGTGAACTATGTGCGGATATTCACCAACCATTCGTGATCATTGGTGATTTTAACGCCATCCTCCATGAGGGAGAAAAGATGGGGGTCGGGCTTGAAATGCGGCTCAAGCCACCAGTCTGCGGGAATTAGTTCATGATTTGGGTCTCCATGACCCAGGGTACCAAGGGGATCAGTTTACCTGGACCAACAGGCGAATGGGGGAGGCGTGCATTCGCGAACGGCTGGATAGGGCTCTTTGCTCCCCGTCCTGGATAGATACGTTTCCTGAGACTTTGGTCAAGCATTTTACGGATCAGGGGTCAAATCATCGTGCCCTCCTTCTCGCTGATAAGCCTTACACTCGGAATAGCCGACCCCTGTTCCGGTTTGATGCTCATTGGGCGGAGAACCCGGAGGTTAGGGCAATGGTCCAGTATGTCTAGCAGGAGGAGTTGCAAGGTACCCCCATGTTTCGTCTCTGGGAGCGCCTTAAAAAACTCCATCACCTGCTGTATGATTGGAGTAGGGCGGGCACCACAAACTCCTTGCGAAATATTAAGACTCTCCAGGCTGAGATTGACCGAATCAAGTCCATCCATCCGGTGGATTGGGATGCGGTACGATCCCTGGAGATGGAACTATCTCGTCAGTGGGATGCAGAGGAGTTATACTGGTAGCAAAAATCCAGGGTCCGTTGGCTAAAGAAAGGGGACCAAAATTCTGCGTATTTCCACACGGTTACGCGCACGCGTGGGAAAAGGAATTTTGTCGCTGGTCTCCGAGATGATGAGGGTGAGTGGGTTACGGAAGAGAGCGGGAAGGCTAGGATTGCTACCAGCTTTTACCAAACTCTATTCACTTCGGAATCCCAGGTGCTAAATATGGCGGAGAGGGTGGCGAGCCTCCCCATTCCTCAAACGGTTACTCCGCATATGAATGAGATTTTAACGGCGGTGGTGTTACCGGAGGAGGTTCGGAAAATGGTCTTTTCCATTGGATCGAAGCAGGCTCCGGGATCTGATGGCTTTACCGGAAAATTCTTCAAAGCATACTGGGATGTGGTGGGTGTCTCAGTGATTGAGGCGGTTTGCTCTTTCTTTTCGACTAGTCGAATGCTACGGAGCTTTAATCATACGTGGCTTACGTTGATCCCTAAAGTGGATTCTGTAGAAAATGTCCGCCAGCTGCGTCCGATCAGTCTCTGCCAATTCGTTTATAAAGTGATAACCAAGATCAAGGCGGAGCGGCTTGCGGGCTTACTTCCTCAACTTGTTTCTGAGGGGCATAATGGGTTTGTAAAGGACAGGCAGATTATTGATAACGTCCTTCTTGGGCATGAGTTAAAGCATTATCTCAAAATAAAACGGCAGGGGAATAAGTGGTACATGGCTCTAAAGGTTGACATGGAAAAGGCCTATGATAGAGTTGAATGGCCTTTCCTTCTGGCAGTTTTGGATAAGATGGGCTTTAACTCTGTCTGGCAAGGATGGATACACGAATGTCTTAGATCCGCTACTTTTTCGGTTCTGATGAATGGTACGCCTTCGGGCTTTTTCGGTTCCTCTCGGGGACTCAGACAGGGAGATCGGTTGTCGCCTCTCCTGTTTGTGATTTTCACGGGGGGGTTTGCGACCCTTCTTCGGAAAGCTATCTCTGAAAAGAAATTGGAGGGGGTGAAGGTGGCGCCTCGTGCTCCTAGGATCTCGCATTTGTTTTTCCGCAGATGATTCCTATTAATTCCTGCGCGGTTCTCTTCAGGAGTGCGAGAATCTAATTGTGGTGCTAAATGAGTATGAGGAGCTGAGTGGGCAGCGGGTGAACCTGGAAAAGTCGGCAGTCTGCTTTAGCAAAAATGTTGCCTTGGATGATCAGGAGTTTTTGGCTGTGATTCTTGGGGTCGGAGCAGTAGGGGTTCATGATAAGTACTTGGGATTGCCCACGTTGATTGCCCGATCCAAAATGGCGACATTCCGATATCTGGAGGAGAAGCTACTGGCGCGTCTGCAGGGGTGGAAACAGAAAATTTTATCCTGGGCAGCTAAGGAGACCTTAATTAAGTCAATTGCTTTGGCTTTGCCCCTGTATGTTATGTCTTGTTTCCGGTTGCCCCTCTCCCTTTGTTGTTTATTGGATAGACATGTGGCCCGCTTCTGGTGGGGCGCTGAGGAGGGGCACCCCAAGATTCGGTGGGTGTCCTGGCGGAACCTTTGTCGGAGCAAGCATGAGGGGGGCCTTGGCTTTCGCATGTTTGAGCATTTTAACCAGGCTCTCTTAGCAAAGATTGGCTGGCGTATTCTCCAAGAGCCGCATTCCCTCCTGGCTCAGGTGTATAAAGGGAAGTACTTTCCTCACGGATCTTTTCTGTCTGCTACTGCCCGGTCTAGGCCGTCTTGGGGTTGGCAGAGTATCCTGTTTGGGCGTCAGCTTTTGGAGGCAGGTTTAAGATGGCAGATCGGCAATGGCCTCTCGGCCTCCCTTGTACATTCTTAATGGATTCCTGGGCTTCAACTGGATTCTCCTTGCTATAACCCCCGTGTCCTGCCAAATGGGGGGGGGGGGGATCCCCTGGTGGCGGAGGTTATTTGTCAAGGGGAAGGGCGTTGGGATGAGAATAAGCTTAGTCAATGGTTTGACCCTTCTGTCTGTCGGGCCATTAAAGCTATCCCACTTCCGAGGAGGAGTGTGGATGATAAACTTATATGGCATAACACTGCTGATGGGGTGTTCTCGGTTAAGACGGCATACCATCTGGCTGTTGAGCTTGACAGGAGGAGGGGTGGGTGGCGGGACTCGGTGAGTTGGATGGATAGGCAAAGCTGGATCCGGTTGTGGGAAGCTAAGATCCCTCCCAAGCTTAAAGTCTTTGTCTAGCAAATTTTGAATCGAGCCCTGCCAACCACAGAGGCGCTCAT
The DNA here is from genome assembly GCA_964030455.1 of Linum trigynum. Classification (NCBI taxonomy): domain Eukaryota; kingdom Viridiplantae; phylum Streptophyta; class Magnoliopsida; order Malpighiales; family Linaceae; genus Linum; species Linum trigynum. Next base: position 13,714,259 of record OZ034814.1, read on the forward strand.
TGAAAAGAAGGTTCTTGTGCTGCCCCGGTGTCTGGTTTGTTGTGATGGTCCCGAGACTATGGAACATTTATTTCTTTACTGCCCGGTTGCGCCGGCTCTCTGGGATTTATCGGGGTTGGAGTTTTTAGGTGAGGCTTTGCCTCGGCACACTTTTCCACTATTTCTGAAGCGGATGCTTGCCCTGGTCCATGATCTGTCGCTGTTTATGGCGGTGGTTGCCATCCTCTGGCGGATCTGGCGATCGCGAAACTGGGTTGTCTTTGAGGGCAAACAGTTTGGGTTTCCGGCTTTAATGCGCCAATTTCACCAGCAATATGAGGAGTGGATGGGTCTGCCGGTTTCCCAGCAGCCAAGGGTGTCTTGCCAGGTGGTCCAGCCTGAGACCCAAATGGATGATTCTCGGTTGGTTTGCATGTGGGATGGGGCAACTAGGAGGGGTTCACACTCGGCTGGCGGGATGGTTCTTTGTGGTCCGGGAAGGACGGTCATTCGGGCTAAAGGTGTGCAATTTGCACGAATTGATGAACCGATGGTGGTGGAACTGCTTGTGTTGCGTGAGGCTATCACTTGGTGTTTAGAGTGGGGTTTGTCCGTTGTTTGGTTCGAGGGTGATGCGAAGGTCATTATTGACAAGATTAATCAGGCCGATTTGCGGGACAATCGCTTGGGGGCAGTCCTGGACGAGATTTGTCAATATTTTGCTGCCTATCCAGGGTTTAGTGTGCGGTTTGTAGGTCAGGAGAACAATAGGGTAGCACATTCGGTAGCTAGAAAAGCCCTTTCTTTGTACCCGACTGGGAATCGCTTTTTTGATTTCAGGGCCTGGCTGCTTTCCAGGATGTAACTATCTTTTTGATTGGATTAATATATATTATCTTTTGAAAAAAAAAATTTATCTAATAAATTAATTATTTAATAAAAATAATTAAAAATAATTATATCTGAATAATTCATTCATAAATTAAAAATAATCGATTATACAATCATATTTTTCATAAACAACTACAAAGGAATTTCATATAGTGAAAGAAACGGAAAAACATTTGTTGCATGCACTATTATACAAGTCTTTAATGTATCTTACTAAATAAGTATTAGCAAACTGATCTCTAAATCGACTTGGAAACTTGTTCTTAATATAACTCAAAGCTGAAAATGCTCTTTTTACACTTGCAGTTGTAATTGATAGATCAAAACTAGTGGGATTGCCGTTGTCGCTGGATAATTTCAGGGTCGTTAGGGAAAAGATCGAATAGGCATAAGGAGAAAAGAGACCTGATTAGGTCTTTATTGCAATTGGAATTTCGTTTATAGTATAATAAATTAATTTTATGTCAATTTTGGACAATTAATAAGTTGTTGTAGTGACAAAGTACTCTAATACTACCTATAGGTGTTGTGTTCCATCACCAATATAAATATATATGGCGTATTTTTTTCCACCGAAATTTACCCATGTCCCGGGACAAGGCCCTAAGGGCCTGCCTCCGCCACTAATCATTGCGAAGGAGGTGGGTTAGCGGCAGAGGGAGAGATTGGGGGTAGGCAGCTTGAGGGAGGTGGGTATGCCAGCTGGAGGGTTTTGGTTAGGCTGAGTTTAGGTTTGAATTGGGGTCAGGGGTGTATGTGTCATTTTGGTACGTTTTAGGGCGATAAAATTCAAATTTTAGGGCGACGAATAGCGATTCACATCAATAAAGTTTTATATACCATACTATTGACAAAAAAATATTGGTAGATCGACGATACGTTGTACATTTCAAGAGTAAATAAATAATAATGTTATTTTTATTTGTAAATGATCCAACAGGATAATTAGTGATGACAATTTGAATCCGCACCGTGAGTATTAATCGATCTGAACCGCAATGAAATGGGTATTAGTATTACTCGACCCACAGTAGCAAGGGAGCGAGACATGTGTATCTACTCCCGACCCGACTTGTCCCATTTTTTGCTTATTCTATATCAATTTCGTATAGTATCTATTCATATTTTGATTAAGTAGTTGATAGGGAGCGATCGGCTAAGGAGGATGTTTTAGAATTCGAGCAAGACCCTTTGACGTCTTTGTCTTTATGTCAAGACAGTGCAACCATTGCTCATCATCCACATGCCCCTATTTTGGCTTTTCTTCAACTAACTAGACTCGATATTTAACGAGTTAGACTCAATTAGCCATTTTATTGTCACTATTTTCATTCGATAAGTATTTTCCCCTTCATTTTATCATAAAAAGTATAATTTTACGTGTATTTTTTTCAAACACCATATAAGAGTGGGTCGACTCGACCTGCCCCGTAGTCGTGCAGATATGATGAAATTAAGAAATCTCTAGAGTATTTGAGATTTGCCCCAAGGATGGAACAGCTAAAACAAAGAGAAGCCACAGCAAACAGAAAGGGGAAAACTTGGGAGACAAGTGACAACAGGTAGTGTTCAAGGGGAGGCTCCATAAAACAGCAATGGCGAGAATGCTACAGTTCCATTGGACGAACAAAGTCAGCAAACCAAAGCACAGCAAAGGACTAAGGCGGCAAATTTCCATGGGTTGCAACAATTAAATAAATTTCTGACATCATAGCTTGGCAATGAGGGGATGTTGGATAGGCTTTGTTGGAGTTACAGCGTCTTTGAGCTCGCAATCGCCCGTACTTGGAGGCACATCCACCGCCGGGGAGCAATTAAAGAACCCATGTGGCTGCAACAACATTCCCACAATTTCAACAGAAAAAGCGAGCTATACATCCGACTGATTTGAATTTGTATTAAGAAAATGACCAATTGTTGCAATTAACTTTCTTACCATGAGCATGAAACCGACGTGCTCCACTGGCATGACTGGCCAATCTTCCAATCGAGGGATGTGTGTAACTCCAAACACATACCTGCAAACCGTATATGATATAGAAAACAGTAAGAACATCGATGAAATGTTGCATCTCTGTGAAGGAGAGAGGAAACTGACCAAAGAACAATGTTAGTCTCTTCAATCGATCGATTCTGCTTCACCCAAGTGGCCAATCCCTCCCCTGCTCGCGGGTTTTGATTAGGGAACTCTCCTCCAGGATACATTTCGTCCCGTGCATAAGGTGTAACCCAGAGGTTATGCTTCAAGAAGGCAGCCCTTCTAAGGAACTTTGCTTCTGGCCTGGCTAGTGGTAGGCAGTTCGATCCAGGCACTAGTTTGTAGCCTGTGAGTTGGCCGGTTCGGTTTACAGTTCTAGTGTTCCTGATCTGGTCAAAAGGTCGTGAACTAGGATCAGGAGCAAGCAAAATATCATAAGAAACTGAACGGTGACTTGATAATGTTTTATTTTACTCACAATCCAATGGCGGGCAGAGAGAGGATTGCAATCACGCATTGCCTGTGATTCAGTCCTGAGAAGTTCCTCTTCTGGGTAGAAAGCATTGTTGTGTACATTATCTTTTCCAGGCTCTTCAACTTTAACATTCATTTCGACGACCTACGTGCAAGGAAAGAAAGAAGTGAATCAACTGATCATCGATACTCTACAAAACTTCGGATGATTTTAATGTTAGGCAAGTTATACCTGATTAAACGCTTCACCAGGCTTGCAATCAACCGCCATATCCATACGTGCCACAAAAAAGTGTTGATGGACTGGTGCATACAATCCAGGGGCGATCATCGTCCCATATTTCCGAGCTTCCCCAGGTTGTAATGCTCCTAGACTCAGAACTCCAGTGAGCTTTACCTCAGCTTCAATCTTGCCATCCTGTTAAGTATATAAACTATTAGTCAAGACATAATCCCAAAAGCAAGCAGCATTGTTGAGCAATTATACCCTAATAATGGTGGACTTGCCTGATAAAAGTGCCAGAAGAATCCATACTCATAGTTAGCCACTGTGCATACGAAAGACACAGTTAGCCTCCTGGATCGACGGACTTCCGCCAAACCAGTTCTCCAATCCTGATGCTTCCATAAGATTCCATGATCCTCTTCATGCAGACAAACACAGTTCTCAATCGTTTCAACACCTCCTGTGAAATTTGTGAAATGCGCATCAAAGTACTTTATGTAACCCAGACAGTCGCAGCCCTGTGGATACATACAGCAACTTAAGGTGTCAGTAGACTGTTTAGTTTCGTCAAGAGAGTCAACGATCTAATAGGAGCAAGTGCTTACAAGCAAAGTAACTCACTTTCTTGAGAGAATGTGCATTTTTCCCTAACCCATCTTCCCCAGCATCAAAAGCATTCTTCCTGTAATGCGGATCGTTTGGGTCACCATAAGGGACAACCATCTCAACGAAACTGAGTCTATGTGCCACAGGTCTTCTCCCTTGACTTCCATCAAGATAAGCGACAGAATATATCACTAAACCCTCTCTTGGAGTGAAGCCAATCCGAAAATTCCACTGAGAGTAAAAATATAAAGTTTAATATTTTGAATTTTTGATAATTGAGATAATGTGAATTTATAGACAAGCAAATGAACTGCATGAGCACCTTCTGCCAATTGACAAAGTGGCCACTGACGCGGAAGCTTGGACCTTCAGGCTGAATAATCTGCAGAGGTTTCACATCACTCCTATCAACACCACCACGAGTTTCCCCAGCAGTGTAGTTTCTCAAGGGATCGGCTGGCGGTAGAGGGACAAGTTTACGGTCCTCGAATTCAATCACTACCATGTTCTGCATATCAACAAGAACATGGATTCCTTCGACAGGACGAGCATATCCATTGTCCAAAGGACAGTCACTCTCAGTTCTGCAGAAGATTAGTGGCTTAGCAAGCCTGCGCCTAGGTGCATCAGCTTCACTGTGATACCCAACGCACCTGCAGAAGTCAAACACCATAATCGTTTCCACCGATCAGAACACATGTATTGTAAAGCACCATTCTCTATAAAAAACTAACTTACCAAGGATCCACCATGACAAGATCCATATCCACAATGCCCCTCTTTCTCATAGCCTCTTGAAACGGTGGGTAGTCTTTTACCACAGCCTCACATTCAGCATACTCCTCAGCGTCCTAAAAGGACAAAGCAAAGCGGGAGAAAAAAGTGAATCACTGCAAATAGTATGGAACAAACAAGGCCTAGTTCCAAAAATTTGACTTCCGATGTTCTGAGTACCATTGGAGGTTGCACATCCGGAACAACTTTGGATGAAATGACTTTGCCCCTGTGATGTCCACCTCTAGTTGCTGCATGAACTTCACTGAGCTCAACTGTCCATATGCTCGTCTCGTTCGACTTCTTATTGTAAACAACAAGCCTGGCTTGTCTAGGAGGAAGCTTTGTGGGGATCACTGGCCTGCCTTTAGTTTTGGGAAGCAATGAAGGCTGGAACGGAGGGAAGTAGTACGCATCCGCAAGGGCAACAACATTCTTGTCTGGCTCCACAAGAACCACTTCAATAAATCGCATGCTATCCCTCACCTGATCATAAATTAAACCAAAGTTCTGCCAATGTGAGCAACAGCTTCCAAGAATGAACTGAGGGAAACTAAAATTAACCGAGTAAAGCAAAACCTCAGGGGTTTTCCCAGCTGCTCTCACAGTAGCCACAGCCACAGCTATTTCAGCAGCCATTAATGGATCCAGTGGGTGGCATGTCTGTGCCCTAGACATAACTGGGAAACAAATGAAACAACCAAAAAGATCAAAACTTTCAGCAGATCCAACAATAACATGCAAAACCCACCTCCAAATTCTCCTATAATTGATGATTATGATGATCAGATGGGAGGGGTTCGAAGTTTCGATCATTGATACCTGGAGTGGCGGCAGTGGTTTTGGTAGTAGCAGAAGGAGCAGAATCAGAGAGTGAATCGTGGATCAGGGTCGCCATCGCTGCTGCAGAACTCTTGCTGCTGATGGAATTCTCAGAAGCTGTTTGAGAAAGCGTCGCCTTTTCCTGAGCTGTGGCCATTCTGAAGGGTTAGAGAGTTCGCCGTATTCGCCGCCGTAGCTATGTTTCTCACCACCACTATAGTATTTCGCTGACATACAGCAAAAATTTGGGATTTCTCTTCTCTTCCGGAGAAGTTCGTTCCTCCTCTACTTCTCTTCTCGGTTTTCTTTTTCCACTTGGATTGATGATCGCTTTAGACGGGCCGCTATAACAGAGAGACGGGAGTGGGAGGGTCTCTCTCCAGAGGAGGAATTCTTCCGTACAGCCGGCGCACATCCTACGTGGTGCACCTATCCAGTCAATGATTTACACGTGTCCAATTATTTCATATTAGAATTTTTGTGGAATAAAAATTCTTATTTCTACGCCCAAGGTCTGGTCCATGGCAAGGAATTTCTGAGTAATAATCGCCTCTCCCACAGTCCACAGATGGTCTTTGAGCCAAATTGTTAGAGTTAGGCTTAGATCACATCTTCTACACAGTTTGTATATATTTAGCTAAAATCACCGTCCATATGGAATCCTTCTAGCAACAATGGTGGCAATATAGGTGAGTTTAGTGGTTCGTAGAGGGTAGTCTTATCGATTTCCAACAATGTGTACGTTTTCACATGAGAATTTATTATTTCCATGTTTTTTGAGGATATTCGGAATAATGGAGTCAGAATACACATCGAGACTTTGTTGCTATCTTTCGCCGCACACTATCCATATGTAATCAGGTACAATAGAAAATCAGGCACATGAGAATTTATTATTTCCATCTTTTTTAGGATATTCGGAATAATGGAGTCAGAATACACATCGAGACTTTGTTGCTATCTTTCGCCGCACACTATCCATATATAATCAGGCACTGATAGAAAATTATATGGCGTGATGAAAAATTAACTCATCCTAAATGCACAACTAAGTTAGGTTCATGAAAAATTTTAATTGGTTGGATTGACATGATAAATCAGCGCTAGAAAATACCCGTCTGGCCGCTAGTTTCCAATACACAATACAATAAAAAAAGAACAAGCAGATAATTATCATAAACTATCACACAACTTATCAAAAATAATCACTAAATAAAGAGGGAAAATGACTTATGGAAAGATCCACTTGTCTGGGAAGAGTAGTGCTAGTGGAAGAGGACAAATGAAATATTGGCATGGGCGTGGGAAAATGACTTATAGTAAGACGCACTTGTATGAAATAGATAGATAGTGACACATATTTTTTTTTCCTATAGATATGTTAAAATGAAATATGAAAATGTGAATATTACATTATTTTTATAGATCAAAATGAAGAAGAGAAAGAAAAAGTGTTCATGTCAATCAGATATTGAATTAATGATGAAAAGACTTGTATTGTCATAATATGGATAGTTCTAATTGTATTTAGAAATAAAACGAAACATGTTTTGGTTCTCTTTAATTTGGATTATTTTATTTGGTCAAGGTAATTTTTTAGCATTTTTTTTGTTCTCTTTAATACGATATAACACCATGCATAACTACACATTTGTCGAAAACTCAATGTCTTATAGATAGAGCCGACCCGAAACCATGTTCTGAAAGCAAAAATTAGCCCAATTTATTTTGGGTTAATACCCTAGGTTGGCACGAAGTTTAGCATAAGTGTTAGTCCTGGCCTTATTTTTCAAATAAGATATTTATGGCCTACTTTTGAAATTATTAGACAGATTTGGCCCGAAACTCATGTTGACTATTAATATTAACGGTCAAACATATGTTCAGTCAATGACTCAGTATCTAGTGCTAAGGTGGCATCCATGTCACTTATTAATTAAAAATTAAAAATTAATTTAAATAAATAAAATCCCTCAATCTTCTGTTCCAAATCATCTTCCAATCGGCCTCCCAAGTCTCACCTGTCCAGCTCCGCTCTCGTGACATCCTTCCTCAGAAAAACCCATTGTCTTCCAATCGAACTCCCAACTGCCCAGCTCCGCTCTCGCCACTTCCTCCAAAACCTTGATGACTGAACCTTCATCATCTTCCACTCTCTATGGCTTCGTCCCCTCGGGCGCTGGGAATTGATCGAGACAGAATCTAGATCCAGCGATTAGGGATGGCAATGGTTCGGGTTGGGTCGGGTTTTGCCAAACCCAAACCCATGGGTTTATCCGTGAAAAAAAATCCGGGGTAAAACCCACTGGGTTTCAAAAACTCAAACCCAACCCAACCCGCTGGGCATTCGCGGGTTCATGACCCACGGGTTTTTGTCGTAAAAAATTACAATAACAAGTTCCTATCAAAATTAAAACCAAATATCAATCTCTCAATACAAATCATCTATATATAAAACACCATTCTAGAAAATTCAAGCAAATCACAAATTAACTATACAAATTGTTCAACACCAATCTAGAAAACTCAAGAAAATTGAAGCAAATCACAAATTATCCATAAATAACATGATTAATTGAAAAATTCTTCCTTTCAATTAAGTATCTTCACTCTCCACTCGATAACATCAACTTCATTCTACACAATGAGAAAGAAAAAATTAGACATGTCTCCACAAACATAAATAAGATTAGTTGTTTAGAATATTAAATATACCAAAAAAATTAATTATATGGGTGTGGGCGGGTACCCATGGGTCGGGTTTACCTAAATCCAAACCCAACCCAACCCGATGAATAGTGAACGAGTTTAAACCCAAACCCGGCCCAAAACCCGTCAACACGGATTTTACCCGCGTTGACCGGGCTGGGTCAGGTGGGTACCCTTGGGTTCGGGTTTTGTTGCCATCCCTACCAGCGACGGGAGCGGATATGGTGACAACACCATATTTATTGTTATTGTAACAACATTAGTCTCCAACCAATAGGAAGCTAGGGTTGTGATGACTTTTTATTAGCTTAGTTGACCTAGTGTAAAATCAAAATAGGGGTATAATTGTCATTATGAAAAAATATGTTTAAATAATAATAATAGTAAAATATAAAATATTTTTTTTTATTTTCTGCCCAAAATTTTGGTCGTCGAAATTCTGCCACCGGCCGCCGGAAACCGGTCTTCGGTCACCGGAATATGCTTTTTGTCGCTGGAATATGCTCACCGTCGCCGGAATATGCTCATTGTGGTCGGAATATGCTTACTGGCGTCGGAATCTAGTGATCGGGGCCGGAATATGTCTATCGGCGTCGGAATCCGGTCACTGACGGTCATCGGAGTTTGGTCAACAATTGTCCTTGACCGGTCAACGGTCTTCGTTGACCGGTCAACGGTCAATGATCACCGGATGTTATGGTTAGCATTGTGAGATTTATGGTTTGGTTTCTCATATTTTTTATGCCTTTTGTGGTTTGCTTTATCGTGTTTCTGGTTTGCATTGAGAAGTTTCTGGTTTGCTTTCAAAAACTTTGTGGTTTGCATTGTGAGGTTTCTTGTTTGTTTTAATATATTTGTGGTTTGCATTAGGACGTTTATGGTTTGCTTTTTTGGGGTTTGATTTACTGTGTTTGTGGTTTGCATTAGGAGGTTTCTGGTGTGCTTCGCAAATGTTGTGGTTTGCTTTGTGAAGTTTGTGGTTTGTTTTTGGAGATTTGTCTTATGCATTCGGAGGTTTCTGGTTTGCATTAGGAGGTTTCTGGTTTATTTTATTGCATTTGTGGTTTGCATTAGGAGGTGTTTGGTGTGTTTTAGAAATAGTTGTGGTTTGCTTTGTGGTGTTTTTAGTATGTTTTAGGCAATTTATAGTCTGCATTAGCCGGTATGCTTTCGAAATAATTGTGGTATGCTTTTGTGATATTTGTGGTATGTTTTATAAGATTTATGGTGTGCATTCCAAAACTTTTGATGTGCGTGAACTTGAAACTACCAAAACATGTAATTAATCATGATAGTAATAAAATCAGATAGCGTATAAAAGGAAAGTGAGGACTGAGGATCGTAATTGATTTGGTTACCTTTAATTTCAATTTAATTTTCGGGAATTGAAATGGAACGAGGTTAACATAAAGCTAGAACGGGATCGTAACCGTTCCAACTAAGGAATAGGCGTAAGCCGATATTGAATCAAACAAAGCTTTCTCAGCCTTTGAGTGTACGTGATGACATATCAATAACAACACTACATGAACGCAATACTCGAGGTTATAGATCATACAAAATACTGAAATTAAGTACGCGATTCTCATCCTTCAAATCCGAATTCCATGGCCACTCACTACACAACCCAAAAAGTCGGCTAACAAACTCCACTAACTTCAGCACTATGTCACCGATCTGTTTGCAATTTGCAGACTCAGCAGTCGGCAAACCAGGATCAGGATTCAACAGGCTTACTAAACAAACTAATTGACCAATTTGACAACTTAACCAAAGGACACGGCAACAACATACAGGCTAAACTTGGAAATTCAAATGCTTGACGTTCGACAAAACGGAACGATAAGTATATTCATCGGCAGCTTCAGCTGTGTGATGTTCTCACTGCTCGCGTCGAACGTGGTGAACAGGAAAAAAGGATCGCCGTTGTGGGACCGTACATGCGGCGGAGGAGGAACGACGAGGGAGAACTCGGTCCGTGTTACGAATCTGTCGGAGGACACGCGGGAGGAGGACCTGCGCGAGCTGTTCGACTCGTTCGGTCCCGTGAGCAGGGTCTATGTGGCTTTGGATCGGAAGACAGGTGCGAGCAGGGGTTTTGGCTTCGTGAATTTTGTGAGCAGGGAGGATGGGGAGAGGGCGATTAAGAAGGTGAATGGGTATGGATATGATAACCTGATTCTTCGAGATGGAGAGAGGGCGGCTGCCGGCTAGGAATTGAATTTTTTATTTATTTTGATTTTGTTACTTTTTGTGAGTTTCTGTTTTTTACCCTTGTTGTTATGCTATCCGGGCCCACCCTTCCTCGTCCCTTCCAACTCCACCGCTGCAACAGTCGTCGTTACACAGGTGGTATGGTGGAAGTCAATCGCCGTTACAGAGACCCCAACTGCAACAATAAAAAAAGCTCGATGAAGCGATCCCCCAACTGCAGAATGATAGTTGATGCTGGACATATGATTGATGAAACAAAAAAAAAACATAATTTTATTAATTAAAAGAGTAAAGCAAACACAACTAAAAAAAAAAAAACAATGACTCAATTAAAAACGAGTCAGTTGTTTATGGGTGGCTTGGATTTGCTTGTACAAGCTGAAAGGCCAGGATTTACGGGAGTATGGTGGTATTTCTGGCTCATGGAACTGGAAGAGAATCCTGAAAGTGAGGCACAAGGTGCGAGGTCGAATACTGCATGTATCACAAGGCATATATGGCTCCTCCTAATGAAGCATGGTTCTTTATGGGTGGCTTGGATTTGCTTGTACAAGCTGAAAGGCCAGGATTTATGGGAGTATGGTGGTATTTCTGGCTCATGGAACTGGAAGAGAATCCTGAAAGTGAGGCACAAGGTGCGAGGTCATTTTGATCAGCAGGGCCAACAAGTTTTTTGGGATCAGGAAAGAATGGAAAAATTCTCTATAAAACGAATTTGGTATACTCTAAGACCTAGAAGGCAGGAAGTGGATTGGTTTAATCTGCTATGGCAGGGGAGTTCAATACCTAGAAACAGATTCATAACATGGCTTATTCTAAGCAAAGCAGTTTCAACAAAGGAGAAGATGGCAAAATGGGGTTATTCAGGTAGCCTGGGATGTGTTTTTTTTTAATTGTCAGCTTGAAACAATTGACCATTTGTTTGCTGAATGTGGGTTATACAGGAGCCTGAAGGGTGAGCTGTATGGTAGCAGGTCTGTTGTCTCTTCTTCTTTGAGTAGCGAGATTTGCTGGGTGAAACAGAAATTTGGTTCTAAATCTGTTGATTCTCAAGCTGGGAAGGCTTTGTGGCAGAGCCTTGTAAGTTTGATTTGGCGAGAGAGGTGTAGTAGAGTTTTTACATGAGTGTGCAGGGATAGAGCAGTTTTGTGCAAGATTGTTAGAGAGGAGGTAGTCGTGCTTTTTGGTAGTCAAGTCTTTGATTCATTTGTATAGAATTTTATGAACTTGATCAATCCTAACTAGCAAGGATGTTGCTAGTACTCCTTTTTTGATGGAATGAGAACAACCCGATTCATAAAAAAAAAAGAGTCAGTTCACCAAAGTAACCAAAATAGGTGACGAAAACTCAATTAAAGCGAAGAGTAGAAGGTTTTTAAAAGAATCAAATATCATATACTAAATGAAGAAGGATCATTAGAAGAACATGATTTAGCTTTGAATTCTTGAGTCTAAAAAATTGGTGCAGTTGCTAACTATGCATAATAAGTATATGTTAGAAACAATCGTTTTCTCATCTTTTCTTTTTACCAATGCTCCAAATGAAATGAGAGATAGTTGCTACAAATAATTAGGAAATAAAAAAAATCTTGTTTATTGATGAAGGAAGGTAGTGAGTAGTCCATTCCTTATCGTCCTAGATGCAAAACCTCTAAGGATTACCTAGGTGATTTGTTGGTATTTGCAGAAGGGACATAGCATAGATGGAACTAAGAGAATGTTGAAAGAGTTCTGCTGTTTATCTTGTCTACCATGTGATCCAATAAAGAGTCAATTATTTTGTGGTGGGCTGTCTAATTTTTTAATTTTATCCAAAATAAGTCCAGGGCATGGCCGGACAACAAAATACAAAACATATAATGATAAAGAACGATAATCCATATGAAACCGAATTCTTGATGAAAGAGCCTGTTATGCCACAAAGTGGGCAACTCTGAAGAAAGTACTAAAGAGCGAAAAGACACGAAACTGACAAGAAGGACAGGAAGAGAGAGAAAACTTCCCTGAAAGTGGCTCCTGCTCCGGGAAGACTTCCTCGATGTAGGATCCATGTTGACCGGTTGAGAAATCCAGCAATATGTAACAATTAATACATTAGGAGTAAATCACCCCCCCCCCCCCCCACACACACACTAAGAGCAAGTAATTTTTATATGAGTATCGGTAATACCGTAATAGAATTTACCAAAATAAAAATAAAATGAAATGAAATAGTTTTATCACCTGAGATGCCGACCGAGTAAGTTGCATATCCTTAAAGATTCTTTGACATGATTAAATAAATCATGTAAGATATAAACTCGAAACTTGCTTTCCATCATAGATTGTGGAGGTGCACGACCATACCTTCACAACACTAAAATTTTCTTGCCAAGAGACCTACTACAAAGGCACCACTATGGTGCTAAAAATCTCTTACCGATCGAAGAGATTAAAGTCTGTCATGAGACATAGTCGGAATTCACTGAAAACACAACACCATTGATGTGATTACAACCTGAAGAAGGTGAGACAATTCTGAAATTACAAAAAAAAAGGTAAAAGGAAAACGATGGTTGAAACTAAACTTTGGCATAGTGATGCTCTAAAACACAAGCACGGCCGTGTCGATCCTCTGCTCTGCCCGTGTGTGCTCTCGGCAAAACTCGCACGGCCAGGCCATTACTTCACACGGTCGTGTGATCATCAGGGCAGCCCGTGTGACCTCCTTTGTGACTTGTCTCGCACCCGATCTTCGCCCAATCGACCCCGAACTCGCTCCTAAACCTTCATTCACTTGCCAGGATCTGAAATATCACAAACAAGCACAACCTAGCGTGAAATCGGTCTAAAACACGAGAAACCACCTCTCAAACGGTGTAAGAACAGGGGTGAAAACATGTGTAACTAACGGTCTATCACATAGTGAATATTTAATACATCTAGTAATTATCCGTAGGCAATTATCCCCTACGATAATAAAAAATTAAATTAAAGAGGTGGAGGTTAAAGAAAGAAGTCTCTAGATTGTGGAGGTGCACGACCATATCTGAGAAGCCGACCGAGTAAGTTGCATATCCTTAAAGATTCTTTGACATGATTAAATAAATCATGTAAGATATAAACTCGAAACTTGCTTTCCATCATAGATTGTGGAGGTGCACGACCATACCTTCACAACACTAAAATTTTCCTGCCAAGAGACCTACTACAAAGGCACCACTATGGTGCTAAAAATCTCTAACCGATCGAAGAGATTAAAGTCTGTCATGAGACATAGTCGGAATTCATCGAAAACACAACACCATTGATGTGATTACAACCTGAAGAAGGTGAGATAATTCTGAAATTACAAAAAAAAAGGTAAAAGGAAAACGATGGTTGAAACTAAACTTTGGCATAGTGAATAATTAATACATCTACTTATTATCCGTAGGCAATTATCCCTACGATAATAAAAAAATTAAATTAAAGAGGTGGAGGTTAAAGAAAGAAGTCTCTAGAAAGAGAAATAAATTTAAAAATAAGTTAATGAAAAAAGATAAAAGTAAAACTAAGAAACAATGATTTAAACTTAATTAAAGGTTATTAACGCAGCTAATAAAACCATTAGAAACTATTGTAATTAAATTTATTAAATTAATTAAAAAGTTCTCGAATGCAATGCTAACTCTACGCGATTAGGCTCTTGAAATTACGCCATGAACTACTCCGAATTGTTAAAGCATCTCCGTTAACGGCAATCCCGCATGCACAAGGCAACCATTGCTAGAACTGAATCGTGTCCCATTGCCGGTTTAGACTGAACTAGTCGGGGGAAGAAGCATCTTTGATTTTATAGGAGTCATGAGGATGAAGTCTGTATTTGGAAATCCTGAAACCATATTAAAGACAAAAGGGAAACTAAACAAAAATAAATTTGAACATAGCAGTTGTCGTTGGAGATATTTTCGCTGTCGAGGCTGAGGGCGATCCTGGAATAAGTGATATGAGATGGTAACAGATGATGGAAGGTCCACCACAGGAGACCAAAGAGAGCAGTAAGCCTTCTCTACAGTACGCGAAGAATTCCAAATTCCACCCAAGCCTCTTTCTTTTCAAATGATCATTAATAGATGAGACTAAACTCAACAAAAGTTAAAGCAGAAAGAAATTAAAACAAATGGTATGATGCATTTTTTTGTAGTAAGAATAAGAAAGAGATAGAACTAATATCCATCGAATCAATGTCGAGCTGTTGGCGAATAGAGATTGATGGAGATTGATGGTCGGCAATCGACTCGACATTATGTTTAGCGTTGAACTTTTGAGGAAGGATGATTGGTGTCTGGTGACTGAGGAGTAGGGATGGCAATGGGCGGGTTTTCCTAAACCATCCACATCCCCGCTTTCAAATATCTATACCCATACCCGCCCCATACCCATGCGGGTGAAGGGTTTGCAAACCCATCCCCATACCCATCGGTTTCGGGTACCCATGGGTAATACCCGCCCCGTACATCCAATATTATAATACCGAATATTTACATGTAGATTTTCAATTATAACATTAAATGCAACTGCTATATCATGAAGCCGACAAAGAGACAATCATTTTTAATACGATTCAAAATATTTTATCCTAAAGCGTCCATTAATCCATATCAGAGTAGAATACAATGTCATTCAAATCATTATTCTCTATACTAATACATCTATTAAGTAATAATTAACTAACATAATTTTGTTAAAAGGAGAAAAAGTGAAAGAGGAAGGGAAAATTGAGAGAAAGAAGTTATATTTTGATTTGGGTGGCCACTCAATTGCATTTCTACTATATATTTTTCTTGAGTTATACTCACTATTATTGATAGGTTGCAAAAATGAAGAAATATCTTTGGTGAGACGGGTATGAGTATGGGTATGGGGCGGGAGAGGCTAAAACCATACCCGCCCCATACCCATCAAAATTTTTGCAGGTTTTACCCATACCCTCCCCATACCCGGTCAATGCGGGGATTCCCCGCGTTGACTGGGTCGGAGCACGGTCGGATACCCATGGGCATGGGTTTGATTGTCATCTCTAGTGAGGAGTGAGAAGTGCCAGAGTTAGGGATGAACTTTCGCAGGAAGGGTGACTGGTAAGTGAGGAGTGCTGGAGTTAGCAGAGAATTTTCGAAGGAAGGGTGAGAGTTAGAGATGAACTTTCGAAGGTATGGTTACTAGTGAGTGAGGGGTGCCGGAGGTGTGTGTGGATTGTGCCTTAGTGCCTTTTTTTTGTTCTCTTTAATACGATATAACACTATGCATAACTACACAATCATTCAATATGCTGTATCATATTTGTTGAAAACTCAATGTTGTATATACATAGCCGACCTGAAACCATGTTCTGAAAGCAAAATGCAGCCCAATTTTTTTTAATAAATTTATTAAAATGGAAAATAAAATACATAATGATAGTTGATGCTGGACATATTGTAACACCTTAGGCAAATCCCACATCGACAAAGCACGGGAGAGATCCCTGGTTCATAAGTAGGAAACTGGCCTTAACTGACAAGACGCGTTTTGGGGTGTAACAGAGGAGTTCTTGTAAGAACTCCGAAGTTAAACGTGCTCAGTATAGAGTACAACAAGGATGGGTGACCTTATGGGAAGTCACCTTGAATTATACCCCAAGTCGAAAACCGTGATGGTCGAGGCTCAAAGCGGACAATATCTTCGTCGGGAAAAGGTTCGGGATGTTACACATATGATGGATGAAATAAATAAAAACATATTTTATTAATTAAAAGAGTAAAGAAAACACAACAAAAAACAATACAATACAAAACAATAACTCAATTAAAAATGAGTTAGTTCACTAAATTAACCAAAATAGGTTGAAGAGAAGAGTATAATTTTTTTAAAAGAATCAAATATCATATACTAAAAGAAGAAGAATTATTAGAAGAACATGATTTCACTCTTGAATTCTTGAGTCTAAAAAATTGATGTGGTTGCTAACTATCTACAAAACACTATATAGCAATGTCAAAAAACAGGTTTTGCCACATCAGCCTTTGCTGAAATGGCGCACAGTGCGGAGGGTTTTTATTGTAAATTCCGAACATCTCCTCTTGCCGCACACCTCGGTGGGGCTTCCTCATCTTCCGCAATTCTTTTCTTCGCTCATATTGTTTTGATTTATTTTAATTAATATTTTGTTATTGACCAACCGGTGCATGTAAGAGGGGAGAGATCGCAGTTGCCTCTGTTAATTCTCTGTTTTTTTATGTCGAGAAGCCGAACCCTTTCTCTGCCTGTCTTCTGTCTCTTGGATTTTGTGGAGTGGAACCCGCTTCTGAGATATCTCCCTCCCCTTTCTCATCCGTCTCTTATCATGGCGAATTCGCAACGGGCCACCTTATATGTGATTCCACCGTCAACAATTTTATGGTGCATCAATTTGCCTCAAAGATTCAATTCGGTACCGCGCACCGTCTCTATTCTTGATTTCTTTCTCTTTGCTTCATTGTTTCTCTTGAACCAAATATACAAGCAAGCAAAATGACGAGAAAATCAGAAGGTTTTACCCTGCTCTACCAAAACACGCTTATAAATTGTATGTTTCTTAGCTTTCTATGTGTTTTCTCTCTCTTTCTTGCTATTGATGCTTGCGTGACTATTTTTTATTATCTTATAATTGTATGTTTGTTATCTGAATATTACTTAGCTTTACATTATTACTTTATTAGTCATTAGTTTTTTTTTATATATGTTGGTTATTCATACTTGGGTCAATTAAAATCTATTACTCGCATTGTGTACAAATAGTGTAGAATTTTATTTTGTGACACTATAACCATATTCGATATTTTCACAATCGAAATAGTTGGATTTGTTATTTATAATTTTCAAGGATTATTATTGTGAAGTAACTTAATAGAGTATGAATTAAATTATATATGAGAGAAAACTTTATTATAAACTTAGTTAAGCCACATATTGACCTAAACTGAGGGTTATGATTGTTCTTTTGAGTTTGAGGAACATTATATTTTTATACCATTTTTTATTCAATGTTGTTTATGTTTCATGGTCTCTAGGTGTTTGGTATTGGAAGAAATAGGAGTGTTCAGTCCTAATTTGAGCCTAATATACGTTCATCTTATGGAAGTAGACATATTTTATGTCAAAATATTTGAACACTCAACTTGATAGGTGATTTTATTCAGAAGTTTATAAAAAATATGGTCGAGATTAAAAATACAACAATTTTAGCTGCAAAGAAGTTTATAAAATAGACCTCATTGCTCATGACAACTGATAATGGTCATTTTATTATGAAGTCACACGTTGACGACTATCTTAAAAATTTTTATTAAATGCACGATGAGCAACACTACTAAGAACTTACGTGATATTGCTATTGGAAGATTCAAGTATTTATGATAAAAGAGCCGGTGGGGTAAAAGACCTAAGCCTCCATGGAACAAATCATATCATTAAACCCTTCGAGCATATCGCTTCAATCCCAACTTTAGCCAATAGCGGCCCTTCATCTACCTGCATACGGGATGAGAATCTATCTAAGGTTAAAGAGCTGAGTCTAGCGAATGAAAGAGTGTGTCGGGATGATAAGTTGGATATGCTTTTCAGTAATGTTGGGGCGTAGTGGGGAAGTTAGTTGTGGACATTGCAGCAGCTTGCTGGAGTTCGCCTGAGAAGATCAGAATTAGGGGTTAACTGCAATAGCTTGGAGAAATATAATCCACCGCATATAATCCACCACAAAGGGTCTAATGCGTTCAATCTCTGCAAAATGTTTACTCGGGTTCTTTATGCCCTAACGTGATCAATCTCTACAAAATATTTACTCGACATTTTTGGATGCTACTTGAATTTCGCTCGGGCGTTGGCAAAAAAACATCTCTAAAAATGTTTTCCTAGGATTAATGCCCTCTCCATATAAGAAGCAAAACACTCCATCACATACAATCCTTTCTTCTGCAGGAGACTTTCATGAAATGAAAACAGACGACCAAAATGACTACAAGATTTCAAATGCCAAGATAAAACTCCCCCGGCCAATAGGTTCGGCCAATAGGTCAGGCCCTATGCTAGTTTACAATAAGTATATGTTATAAATTAATCGCTTTCTCATCTTTCTTTTTTACCATTGCCCCAAATGAAACGAGAGATAGTTGCTGTAAAAAATTAGGCAATAAAATATTTTTTCTTATTTAATGATGAAGGGAGGGAGTGATTAGTCCATTCCTTATTGTCCTAGATGCAAAACCTCAAGGGATTATCTAGGTGATTTGTTGGTATTTACAGAAGGGACATAGCATGCATAGATGAAACTAAGAAAATGCTGAAAGAGTTCTTTTGTTTATCTTGTCAGCCATGCAATCCAATGAAGAGTCAATTATTTTGTGGTGGGTTGTCTAATTCTTATTTTTTATCCAAGATAAGCGGGATGAGTTAGGGTAGATACTAGTTTTTTTTTTGATTGATTGGAGGCGCAAGCCAAGAAAAAGAAGAAAGGGGTTACAGGTGAGTCTGGGGAGTTTGGACAACACTCCGAGGTAAAACAACACCTCTCTCATCGTCCTGCAATATGGGTCTCAAGGGGGCCGGCGGGTCAACCAGTTTATACATACCATGGGGATAGACGAGAGCGTGCTTCGAGAGCCAGTCCGCGACTCTATTCCCTTCACGGTAAGTATGAACTATGTTGACCAACCAGTCCTGCGCCACCAACCTGCGAATAGATCTCAGAAGAGAGGCCAAAGGGTGGACATGGTCCACTCGATGCTGAATCAAATCAATAGCTAGCCGGGAATCGGACTCAACAATTAGAAGTCTGAGATCTCTCCTCCAAGCCATCTCGAGTCCTTGCTTGATTGCCCACAACTCGGCGCAGGCCGCCGAGCAGTCCCCAATGGAATAGCAGAAACCACCCAACCACCGCCGTTGATCATCTCTGAAGACTCCTCCTGCTGCGGCTTTCCCAGGGTTCCCTTGGGAGGCCCAGTCAACGTTAAGCTTACACCAGCCTCTAGGTGGCGCCACCCATCCTATATCGGTCACGACACGATTCGACTTAAAACTTCCTCGAAGCAACAAAGGAGAGGGAGCCATCCATGCCGAATGCCAGATGTGAACCTTGAGATGGATAGCATGCCGCAAAGAAGGGGGGGAAAGTAACTTATTACCACCACTGAAAGCGCCCTCGTTCCTGTTCTTCCAAATCGTCCACAGGGCAATGCTGAAGCTTGATGCCCACGGGACTCCGTTCCTGTCCGCCTCCATGTTGAGAATGTTCGTGCTAACCCAGTGATCGAGGTCTGCTGACAGAAAATTTACCAAACTGTTTGCCGGCACCTCTCGTGTCCAGAAGAAGAGGGAAGTAGGACAGTCCCTCAGAATGTGTAGCTCAGTCTCCGGCACGTTATTGCAGTTTGGGCAGAACGGATCAGGAGCAATGTGTCTGTCAAACCGTCTTTTGTTGGTATTGATGCGATGAAGCAGAACCAACCAGACGAAATGTCTAACGCGCTCTGGGACTTGAAGATTCCACACCGTGAAATCCCCGGTAGAGGTGGGCTGCCAACAGAGTCTATCCTCCTCCGCAGAGATTATATCCGTAGCAATTGCTGTGACCTTGTCCATGGCATAAGAAGGCAGCCATTGTTGGAGAAGATCCACGCGCCAGTGACCTGTCTCACTAATGTAAGCTGCTACTGGTTTGTGAACCTCATCCGCCGGGATTGGCACCACTGTGATTTCCTTCAAGGGTACCTGCATAGCCCAAATGTCAGTCCAAAACTTAGTGTTCTTTCCATTCGAAATGTTCCAAGCGCATCCTTTCCTCAGAATAGGAGTAGCTTTGGAAATGCTTTTCCAAGTAAAGGAACTTCCCTGATTGGCTTCGAGGAGAGAAATTCCTTCTCTGTTCCGCCCATACTTCCCTCGCACGACCTGAGTCCAAATCGTGTCTTTCTCTTGCAGCACCCTCCATCCACTTTTTCCAAGAGCGCAAGATTGGAGTGACGCAGGGAGCGGAGACCAGCTCCTCCATTCTCCTTTGGCTCGAGAAGCTTCTTCCATCCCACAAGGTGGGATTGTTTCTTGTCCACCGTGTCTCCCCAAATGAAGCTCCTGTTGATCTTGTCAATATACTTGCAAACTGAGGCAGGGAGCATCTCTGTCTGCATGGAATAAACAGGAATGGAGGTAGAAACTGAACGCACAACAGTCAACCGAGCAGCGAGGGAGAGTTTCTTAACTTTCCAGGAGGATAACTTCTTCTGGATTTTCAGAACCAGCTCCCTGTACCGGTCCTTGGTGACTCTGGAATTAATGGCCATGACTCCCAAGTATCTCCCGAGATCCGAGGTAAGAGGAATCCCTGCGCGGTTGCTGTAGGCGGCAGCCGTATCTCTTGGCACATTTGGCGAGACAAAAATCAAGGATTTCTGGAGGTTCACTCGTTGCCCGGAGCTAATACAGAAATCCTCCAAACACTTCTTGATCGTCGTTATCTGGCCAAGTCCCGCCTCTGCAAAAAGCATCAGATCATCTGCAAAAAAGAGATGGGAGAGTTTCGGGCCACCAGGGGAAAGCGTCAGAGGTTTCCAGTGCTTCTCCTCAATGGCCAGGTCAATCCTGTGAGAAAGGTGTTCCATGCATAAAACAAAAAGGTACGGGGAAAGGGGGTCTCCCTGTCGGACGCCTCTACTGGGAGTGATCGTGTCTGAGAGCTCGCCATTCCAGGAGATGCGCATCTTGTTCTTTTCAACACAGAACATGATGCAGTTAATCCAAGAGCTGGGGAGTCGGATCTCCATCAAAGTGTCTCGGAGGAAGTCCCATCGGAGTCTATCGTAAGCCTTCTCCAGGTCAATCTTGATCACCACCCCTCCTTTTCTCCCTTTTCGCTTCCGGAGAGAATGCAGAATCTCTTGAACCACAATGATGTTGTCCGTCGTTTGCCGCCCCGGGATGAAGCTGCTTTGCCTTGGAGAAATCCACTTTCGCATAAGAGGCTTGAGACGTTGAGTCATAGCCTTGGTAATGGTCTTCAGGCTCACATTGTTGAGCGATATTGGCCTCAGTTGGGTCACCATCTCCGGCCTGTCTACTTTGGGTATGAGGACCAATGTAGACTCCGTGATTGGCTCTGCAAGCTGCCCTGTAGAAAAAAACTCCAAAGCCATATTAACCAAAGCCTTACCCACCGTTGCCCAGTTATTCTGATAGAATAGCGCATGAAAACCGTCCGGGGCAGGAGCTTGCAAGGGCTTCATCTCCATGATCGCCTAAAAAATATCTGCCGCCGTAAAGGGATGAAGGAGACAGAGCATCTCCTGCTGGGAGACCCTTGGAAAACGATTCCTAGGCAGAAGGTCAACGTACGGGGAAGAGTCCTGCAAAAACAGAAGCTGATAGAAGTCGAAAACATGCTTTGCAAGGGCTGCCGGATCCTGGATCCACTCCCCATTAACATCTTTAAGCATTTGAATTTTGTTTCTTCGTCGGCGGATGCTTGCTTGTTGATGGAAGTAGCCTGTGTTCCGATCGCCAAATTTCACCCAATGTTCTCTCGATCTTTGGTACCAGATCAGCTCCTCCTGCTCCATGACTTTATCGAGCTCCTTTTCAAGTTTAGTGAGCAGTTTAGCTAGACCGGGTTCGAACGCAACAGCAAGGCGATGCTGGATGCCTTTAATTCTATTCAGAAGCCTTCGTTTTTTATGAAACAGATTGCCCACTGAGTTCTTGCTCCACTCCTTGAGGTGATCTGCAAAGGCTTGCAAGGCTGTGTGCAACGGGCTGCCGGCATCCCAAGTACCTGTCAGAAACGAGGCGAAATCATCATGAGCTAACCAGGAGGCCTCAAAGCGAAAAGGGCGAGAAGGAGAGTTGGTGGGGCTTCGCCCCCCAATTGAGGTGAGGATAGGGGAATGATCCGATTGCAGACGCGGAAGATGGATCACAGTAGAGTTCGGAAAACACTCATTCCAAGTGGTGTTGCAAAGACTCCTATCAATCCTGCTAGCTTTAGAATTGCTCGCAGTGTCTCCTCTTGACCAGGTGAAACGAGGACCTGAAAAACCCAAATCAATAAGGTTAGCATGATCGATGAAATTGTTAAAGATTCGGCAGCGACGAGCCGTGCTAGTCGTGGCGAGTCCCGACTTCTCATTCAAGGATCTGAAGGCATTAAAATCCCCAGTTAACAACCACGGCAGAGAGATCGTGGAGCTGAAGGTAATGAGGGAATTCCACAGACTCGGCTGCAGCTGATAATTAGGAGAAGCATAGATTGCGGTAAGCAGGAAACTCGAGAGATTGGCGGAAGTAATCTTAGCCGTGAGATGCTGAAAGCAAGCAGAGGTAATCTCCACGTCAAAAGCTTTCTTGTCCCAGTACAACCAAATTCCACCACTTCTACCGTTCTCATCAACTCGAGCAATGTCCGGGTATCCAAGCTTCTCGCAGACCAGGTCGGCAGTCGTGCCACTAATTTGGGGCTCCAGAAGAATGAGGATGTCTGGCTTGTGCTGATTGGTAAGAAGCTTCAGTGCTCGAAGAAAAGCCCTGCTGCCTGCACCGCCCACATTCCAGGACATGATATTAAAATTGGGTGTATCAACCATAACAAAAAAACAGCAAAGAAAGCGAGGGAAGGAGAAGGAGAAAAGAGAGGCGGTCAGGGGTCCTTCGCTAGAGTGTTGCTATCCAAGCTGGGCATCCGCGTAGCGCCGGTCGGAGCGGTGGTCTCCGTCGGGACTTTTTCGTGGGCCGTTGATTGGCTCCTCGTAGTCAAGCTCCAGGCTTCAATTTCTTGGAGGGTTAAAGAGACAAGTTTGTCTCGTGGTTTATTCTTCTTGTCTTTCTTGGGTGACCAAATCTGCAAAGCCTTGGTCGTCGTTGCCACCGAGATCCCCTGCTTGGTTTGACCAGATGAGTTCCTCTTCTTTTTGATGCGCAGACTGAAAAGGGGTGCATCAGGGTCAAATTTCCGCTGGGGAGGGGGCTCAGGGCAAGGGACGTCAACAATAGTAACTGATTTTCCATCCGGCCCGTAAACTGTTCGGGTCTTGATTCCTTCTAGGCTTGGCCCGCTTCCGGAAGCTTTGTTTGTTTTGGTGGGCATCTCACTTTGTGCATAAGAGGATGAAGGATCCAAAGAAAGGAGTCCAGCAGAAGCTTGTGGGCCAGGCCCCAAAAGGCCTTTTTCATTTAATTGGCGTGAAGGGGATGGGGAGTTCTGACTTGGGCTAGCCGTTGGAGCTGGGGCTGGCGTGCTCATCGTAGCCTTCTTTTTCTTCTCTGTTTTTTCCATATTTGGCATTCCGATTGAAGAGGTTTCCGTGTGATTACTAGATTTGTTCGCCAGCTCCGTTGCCTTCGCAGAAACGTGATTAGGGCTGTTGTTCTTTCCTTTTCCGCTTGATTTGTTATTTCCCGAGGAAGGTAAGTTGGACCCTCCTTCCTTTTGTGACTGATTTTTCTTTCCCAATTTCGGTCCCTGAGAGTTTGCCTGATCTGTCGCCTGCTGTGTTGATTCTTTCCTTTCTGGTTTCCGGCTTTTTCGGGTGACTTGCATCTAGGGACCGAAACTCGCCGGCGCTTCTGTCTCCGACGCTGGCAGCCTTTGAGATCCGGCCGTCGAGTCTAAGCTTATCGCCGTCGGAGTCAGGTCACGACCGAGCTTGGGACAAACGGACTCTGCGTGACCAACAATCCCACATTCAAAGCAAACATGAGGAAGGTTCTCATAAACCACTTTCTGCCAGAACCCATCCAGCCTGACACGGGGCCGCAACGGCTTGGCCATGTCCAGTTCAATGGCTATTCTTGCAAACTTCCCTCTGTGACCATGTTCAGTATGATAATCCAGCTTGATTGTACGCCCAATCAGATTCCCAAGTGCGAACAAGACTTCCTTGTGGTAGAAATGCACTGGGAGGCGAGGAAACCGAACCCAAGCTGTGACCGTTCTTGGAATCGTATCTCCCACCCGAAAGGCCGGCGACCATTGATGAACGACTAAGTAATGGTCAAGAAGAACCCATGGCCCACCAGTAAGAGCTTTAAAATAGTCCTGATCATTGTCAAACGTTGCCAGAAAGACGTCGTCTTCCAAATCCATGATATCCATCTTGCCGACCGGTCGCCACATCCATCGTAATTGGGAGCAAAGGTAGGTGTAAGAAACTTTCCTACCCAGCAGACGGACCATCAGGGTCTTCTTCCATGGTGAGCAAAGGCGGGACTTGAGGACGTCAGAAACTATGAGTTCCGGTTCGCCTTGGAATGAGCTAGAAACCAGATCTTGTTCGCCTATGAACATCCATGGGGCAACCGATTTGGTTGCCACAGTCGTCTCGCCCGACAGGGATGCTTTGTAGGACACCGCAGGCTGAGTCGGATGACCCGATAGAGTCTTGTTTGGCGAAGGAACAGCCGGCGGTGTTAAGGAGGACATCGCTTGGGGATTCACCATCGCGCCGGCGAGGGTCGTGACCTGAAAGTTGTCATTTGGCTGCGGGGGACTAGCCTCCACCATCTCCATTTCCGGGGGCCGGACTGTCGGCGATAGGTTAGGGGATGGAGAAGCGTTGGGGAGAGTTTCCGGCGAGAGCATCGAGAGCGTTTCAAAAATCGATCTTCAAAATAAATGTTTTTCTCATCGATCTCAAGATACTAGTTTTTTAGTAACCATCATGGCAACCTACATCTATACTCTTAATTAGCTCTATTTATTCAATTTTCAAAACAATGGTCAAGATTAAATGAAGGATAATTTTGAAATAAAAATATTAACACATGAGATTATTACCTTTATTTATATTTTACTATCTCATTCCTCTCCTCAAACCCTAGAACATATCCATCTCTCTTCCCGGTGAAAAAATGCAGCTCTCTCTTTTCTCCCCTCACCTCTTCTGTCAGCCCATCCCTCCTTTCCACCGTCGGCCCTCCTCCCACTCTCCCCTCCACTCCACCGCCGCCACTCTACCCATCCCTCCCTTCCCCACCCCACCCCAGTCCTCTCCAGTCTCCACCTCGTCCCCTCCACACTCCACTATAGCCGCCCTTCTCCCTCTCCCCCAGTCCACTTCTCTCTCTCTCTCACTCCCCCCTCTCCCTCTCTCTCCCCCTCTCTCACTATTCGATGATGAGGAGCCGACAACTTTCAAGTGAATTTCAAATCTGGATATTTTTATTTTGGTACTGGTTCATTTATTTTGTTTTATGAAATAATATAGTTTTGTTTTTATAATGATAGTTTTTTCATAATGGTATTGATTTATTTATACAATGGTATTGTTTGGATTTCACAATAGTAGTGGTATTGGTTGATTTTGGTATTAGTTTGACTCTTGTAGTGGTATATATTATTTACTTGTGCAATGGTATTTGTGTTTTGTATAATGATAGTGTTTTTAATGGATTGGTATTGATTTATTGTTTTTTTGTTGTTGCATAGGTATTAGTTCGGCTAAATGAAATCAAGAAGATTGAGAAAAAGAAGGAAAAGAGATATGGCGGAAGATTGTGGAAGTGAGAGAAAGATAGAGAGAAAATTGTAGTTAACACATTTATGTAACTTCCTAAAATGTAATTTATTAAAACTAAAAATAATTAAATATTGTTTTTCATACCCAATTTGCCCTTAGTAACCATGTTGATTACTAATCCATAGTAATCACCGTAACCCCTCCCGGGATGAGTTAGGGTGGATACTAGTTTTTTAGTAACCATATAATGATAAAGATTGGTAATCCATATGCAACCGAATTCCTGATGAAAGAGCCTGTTATGCCACAAAGTGGGCAGCTCTGAGAAAACTCCAAGGAGCGAAAAGACACGAAACTGACACGAAGAGTAGGAAGAGAGAGAAAACTTCCTAGTAAGTGGCTCCTGCTCTAGGAAGACTTCCTCGATGTAGGATCCATGTTGACGAGTTGAGAAACCCAGTAATATGTAATAATTAATACATTATGAGTAAATCACACACCCCCACTAAGAGCAAGTAATTTTTATATGAGTATCGGTAATACCGTAATAGAATTTACCGAAATAAAAATAAAATGAAATGAAATAGTTCCATCATCGGAGAAGCCGACCGAGTTAGTTGCATATCTTTGAAGATTCTTTAACATGATTGAATAAATCATGTAAAATATAAATTCGAAACTTGTTTTCCATCATAGATTGTGAAGGTGCACGACCATACCAACAGAACAATAAAATTTTCCTGCCAAGAGACCAACCAATGTAGTCAAAATCGCGCTTTAAAACGTAAAATCTTACGATTTTACGTTACTAGGTCACTACAACGCTTCTACGCAAAATCTCAGTTTTTATAACTTATGTAGTTAAAAACTCCGCTTTAAAACTTAAAAACTTACGATTTTACGCTTCTAGATCACCAAACCGTTTCTACGTAGAAACTTGCTTTTGACTAGAGACCAGCTACAAAGGCACTACTATGGTGCTAAAAATCTCTAACCGATAGAAGAGATTAAAGTTTGTCACGAGACATAGTCGGAATTCACCGAAAACACAACACCTTTGATGTGATTACAATATGAAGAAGGTGAGCTAATTCTAAAATAAAAAATCTGGGTAAAAGGAAAAAGACGGTTGAAACTAAACTTTGCTAATAGTGAATAATTAATACACCTACTTATTATCTGTGGGCAATTATCCCCTACGATAGTAAAAACTTAAATTAAAGGGGTGGAGGTTAAAGAAATAAGTCTTTAGAAAGAGAAATGAATTTAAACATAAGTTAATGAAAAAGATAAAAATAAACTAAGAAATGGTGATTTAAACTTAATTAAAAGCTATTAACACAGTCAGTTAAACCATTAGAAAATATTGTAATTAAATTTAGGAAATTAATCAAAAGGTTATCGAATGCAATGCTAACTCTACGTGATTAGACTCTTGAAATTACGCCATGAACTACTCCGAATTGTTAAAGCATCTCTGTTAACAGCAATGCCTGCGCAAGGCAACCATTGCTAGAACTGAATGGTCTCCCATCGCCGGTTTGGACTTGACTAATCAGGGGAAGAAGTAGCTCTGATTTTACAAGAAGTAGTCTGTATTAGAAAATTTAGAAACCATATCAAAGACAAAGGGAAACTAAACAAAAAGAAATTTGAACGAAGCAGTTGCCGATGGAGATACTGTTGTCGTTGAGGCTGAGGGCGACCTTGGAATAAGTGATATGAAAGGGTTAATACCCTAAGTTGGCTTGAAGTTTAGCGTAAGTGACAATTCTGGCCTCAATTTTCAAATAAGACGCGTATAGCCTACTTTTGAAATTATTGAACAGATTTGACACGAGACTTGTGTTGACTGTTAATATTAACGGTCAAACATTTATTCCGTCAATGACTCAGCATTCAGTGCCGAAGTGGCAATGATGTGGATTCCATGTCATTTTTATTTCAATTCTTCAGTTCTTAAAAACTTAAAAAATAAAAATATATAATTGAAATATAAAACTCGTCAAAGCTCAACCTCAATAAAAAATTACAATCCCTAATTTTCTTTTGTCATTGGCAAAGAAGCAGCAAGAGGCAAGCAGGCCATAAGAGGAGAAGAAGAAGAATCCAAGCTATTCCAATTTCCCAAACCACCAGATCCCCCGATTCTCCTTCATCCATCAACAGGCGACTGGTAGCATTCAAATGAGCATGCGAAGAGAAGAGGCAAAGGAACATCGGCGGCGGCGGCGCGACTAGGCTCTAGTTGGAATAGGATAATCGAAGCAGAGGTCGAGGCGGCGGCGAGGAGAGATCTGGACGAGCTTTATCGCCTAGAGTTGCGCCCTCCTCTCCTGCACGTTACGGCAGCAGAGAAGTCGCGGGGCTCGATCCCTTTCATCGAGTAGCCGCAGGGGTCAAAGTTGACGATCGTGTGGCCGGAAATGATCTCGGAAATCCCCGACTGCTTCGTCATCTCCGGCGCTGGGGGGGGGGGGGGGGGGGGGGGGGGGGGGGGGGGGGGGTCTTTGAAGCTGCGGTGACTTCCTCTGACATGGTGCGGTGTGGCGCCGGCTAGACGCTGGGGAAGATGAAGCTGCCGCTGGTATTTAGATAAGGAGGCGACATTTAGATTAGGGTTTGGTTGGGGGTTTGGGGATTTTGGGATAAGAGGGGATTATTTTAATTAGTTAACTTGTTAATTTTAATTGAATTATAAAATTAAAATAATATTATTTAATAATGTGGCATGCCACATGAGCGGTATTTTGTCAAGTCACTAACGGAATAGTGTTTGACCTTCAATATTAATGATCAAAGAAAATTTTGGGCCAAATCTGTCCAATAATTTCAAAAATAGGCCATAAACGCCTTATTTGATAAATGGATCCAAAACTGTCATTTACGCTAAACTTTAGGTCAAACTAGGGTATTAACCCTTATATGAAATGGTAACACATCCACCATGGGAGATCAAATAGAGCTGTAAGCCTTCTCTATGGTACGCGAAGAGTTCCAGATTCCACCTAAGCCTCTTTCCTTTCTGTTGGGCATATGGCTCGGGTCCAGGCGCGCCAAGACGCCGGCGCGACGCCGCGCTCGCAAAGGGAGTACCCAAAGCCGCGCGTACGCGATAAGCTTAAGCGCCCGGAGGCCTCACGCTCGGACATGGACTCCAAACGACCGAACGACGGCGTTTCAACCGAGAGTTGACCAGGCCTAGCCTGCCTCGAAAACGACACTCTATCCCCCGGAGAGTGGTCACATCAGAGTACTAGGTACAATGATGGACAAGTCCTCTAGTACTAGGTAGGAGGATGGCCGAAAGTACTGACATGACAACAGTCTTGTCACCATGTAACTCACCCACCACCATGTAGCCTATAAATACGGCATTTACTCCGGTGGGTGAGGGGATCGCATTTTTCACTCTCTCACTAGTCTTACGAACAACTGCTTTCTCTCTCAAAGAATAACTCCATTTCTAGACCTCTTGTTGTTACTCTTCTCACCCTCTTTTCCGAGTTCACCTCCTACCCTCAGTTGGACACAAACAATTGGCGCCCACCGTGGGGCAGAAGTAGAGAAACAACAAGATCAAAATCCCCAATGGCAGAGCAAGATAACAGCATTCCCAACGAAGTAACCCCGATCAAAGCGATGACAAACTCAAGGTCATTCGCGGAAACGAGCAATCTCAACGCGGTCCTGATTGAAGAAGAAGAGCGGGAGCTGACGGCCAAGGAGGTCCGCCAACAGATGACCAAGCAGAACGAGGTCATCGCGGACATGCAAGCGAAAATGAACCAAGTAATCGCCCTGATGATGAGTAAGGAAACCGCCGCAACTACGTCAGCGCGTCAAACGACGACGCAACCACCACCCGCAGATTGCCAAACAGTCAGGCAAGTCAACCCGCCGGTGCGCGAGCAGGATCCGCCAGAGAGGGCGGATCTGACCTTCCTGGAACAGCACTTGCCCCGCTGTATCGCGCCCCGCCAAAAAGAGCATTGCACCAGCCACTGTACGCAGAAATTATGGCGGAGCATCTAAGCGGGACCCCCCACCATGCCCATGTACAACGGGACAACAGACCCCGAAGACCACGTCAGCAGCTTCTGCCTGCGCATGCAGCTACAGACGAACTCCAACGCGGCGTTATGCAGGACCTTTCCATCCACATTCTCGGGAATATGCCTGGACTGGTATAACCGCCTCCCCAACGGAATCATCCGCACCTTAAGGCGTTGATTGACCTCAAACAGAAGGACGTGGAGAGCCTGCAGGCATTCTACGCTAGATGGTCAAGAACCGCCATGGCAGTGCGCGATCTGACTCCGGAGACCGCAGCCCACCACCTCATGGAGGCGACCACCAACGCGGAGCTCAAGCGCGCGTTGGCAAAGAGACTCGTCATCTCTTCCTCGTAACTAGAAACCAAAATCGAGAAAGCCGTCACCCTAGAAGAAACCCTAGGAGCCGGATCGGTCTGCCGCTACGAGCCAACAAAACCTCCGCGAGAGGAACAGAGGCGACGAGAGCCACAACTCCCGCTCCCGCAGTACCATAGCGGGTATGGTAAGCAGCACGCTCCTCAGGATCCTCCACAACGAAGGCGTTCACCAGAGAGGCGCCCGCAAACGAGCTTCACCCCCCTCAACGAATCGGTAAAGAACATCTTCCACCTCATCAGGGAGAAGGGTTACCGCGTCAACTGGCCAGCGCCAATAAGAGCCCTAATGCACACGCGCGACCACAGAAAGCACTGCGACTTCCACCGAGAGCCAGGGCACCTGACCGAAGATTGCTTCAACCTTCGCGTAGAAATAGAGGGGCTCATTAGGAGAGGATATTTGGCGGAATACGTAAGCGGAGCGGAGGAGCGGAAAGACCAACAAGCCGCACCACCGCCACCTCCGCCCCAGGCAGACTACAACGAGACAACGGGATCCTACATCGTCCGTAAAGAAATAGGGGTTGTCACGATCGAGGGAGACAGGCCAAAGAAAAAGACAAAGCGAGACCCCGCGGTCGAATCTACAACGACAAGCGCTGCAGTAAAGTGCGATATGAGTTTCGGCAACTCAGAGCTCCCGCCCAGAATCACATCTGAAGAACCACTAACTATAACGGCGCTGGTGGCCGCTTGCAAGGTGCACCGTTTGCTCATAGACAGGGGGAGCGCCGTGGACGTCCTGTTCATGCGCACTTTGGACCAAATGGACGTAGACCCGAGTCTGATCCAATGGGCTCAAGGTAATTTGGTAGGATTCTCCGGCACGAGGGTCGCGGTAATCGGGGAGATCACCCTGCCAGTCGTACTCGGTGACGACGAGCCGCGCACGTCAAAGCAAGTGCAGTTTACCATCGTGGACTGCGATTCCCCACACAACGGCATCTTAGGCTGCCCGTTCCTCGCCATATTCATGGCGTTGGCGTCAACATGCCACCAAAAACTCAAATTCCCCACCAAGGCGGGAACCGGGGAATCGCGCGGCTCACAATGGTCCGAGGGAAACCAACGAATCCCACGCCCCATCACGCCACAAAGACAGACAAACATCATCGACATCCGCGCTGACGGCCCGCGCCCAAAGTCGATGGACTCCGACTTCGAGGTCGCGCTGAATCCGGAAGAACCAGGCAAAAAGGTGCGCATCTCTACCCATGTCCCTGGGGATATGGTCGAGCCGCTGGTAAAACTATTGCAGGAATACCAGGAGCTCTTCGCCTGGTGCACTGAAGACATGCCAGGAGTGCCAAGGCATGTGGCGCAACACTGCCTCGCGGTACCAGACACCGCGACGCCCTTTCAACAAACGCGACGCTCATTCACCGGCGAGAAGTTGAAAGCCATAGAAGAAGAAGTGGCGCGGCTACTAGCTGCCGGTCTTATCCGAGCTGTAAAGTACCCAAAATGGCTGGCAAACGTTGTCCTAGTGAAGAAAGCCTCAGGCGCGTGGCGAATGTGTGTCGACTACACCACTTCCGCGTATTGACCAGCGGATCGACGCGACATCCAACCACGAAACATTATCATTCCTAGATATGTTTTCAGGATATCACCAGATCCCAATGAGTCGTGAAGATGAGGAGAAGACCGCGTTCATGACGCCATTCGGCAACTTCTGTTTCACGGGGATGCCGTTCGGCCTGAAGAACGCAGGCGTAACATACCAACGAATGATTGACACCGTCTTTGCACCCCAGATCGGGCGCAACATCGAGGCCTATGTAGATGACCTCATTGTCAAGACAAGGAGCGGGAGCTCCCATCTGGAAGACCTCCGCGAAACGTTCGAGGCGCTACGCAAAAATAGCCTTAGACTCAACCCCCTGAAGTGCGTCTTCGGCGCAGAAGCTGGCAATTGGTTTCATGATAACCAAGCTCGTGATTGAAGTCGACCCCAAGCAAATCACAGCAGTGCAACAACTGCGCGCTCCAAGGAGCGCCACCGAGGTACAGTCACTGAATGGCAAGCTAGCGCGCTAGGGCCATTCATCCCCAGATCCGCCGACAAATGCGCTTCCTTTTTCCAAACCCTAAAGAATGGCGCCCGCTTCAAGTGGACCCGTAGTGCGAAGAAGCATTCAACGAGCTCAAACTGTACCTGGTATCCCC
Organism: Linum trigynum; assembly: GCA_964030455.1. NCBI lineage: Eukaryota > Viridiplantae > Streptophyta > Magnoliopsida > Malpighiales > Linaceae > Linum > Linum trigynum. The sequence goes on from OZ034814.1 coordinate 13,747,015, forward strand.
CCTGTATTAACCGCCCCCAGGCTTAATGAAAAATTGTTTCTGTACCTGTCTGTGTCTGCTCGAGCCATCAGCGCGGTGCTAATCTCGCGCAAAGATGCGCAAACGGAAAGACTAATCTACTACACATCCCGAACGCTAGCTGGCGCGGAGACAAGATACTCCCCGATTGAGAAAGCCGCCTTAGCCTTAGTGAACGCGTCACAAAAGTTGCGCCCCTACTTCCAATCACACGCAATCACAGTGCTCACGAACCTGCCGCTGAAAAGAATCCTAAGCTCGATGGAAGTGTCGGGGCGGATGACAAAATGGGCGGTTGAATTGTCAGAATACGATATACAGTGTGCGCCAAGGACAACAATCAAAGCGCAAGTCCTTGCCGACTTCGTAGCAGAAGGAGTAACGTTGTGCGACAAAAACGACGAAGCATGGGAGATCTACGTTGATGGGGCGGCTAGCAAACACGGAGCGGGGGCAGGCATTGTCGTGAAAATGCCCACAGGAGCTATTCACAAAATCGCCATCCGTTTCCAAACCCTCAAAACCAACAACGCCTCGGAATACGAAGCAATACTCGCGGGACTGACTGCCGCCATAGACCTAGGCGCGAGAACAGTACGGATCCTTTCCGACTCCTCCATCGCTGTCAACCAGTTGAATGGGGTCTTCGACGCCAAAGAGGACACACTGTCCCAGTACATCAAGCGGGTGAAGGCACGGGAATCCCAATTCGAAGCTGTCACGTATGTCCAGATACCGAGAGAGGAGAACATGCACGCGGATGCACTTTCCAAACTAGCCACGGCGACAGACTTCGACACGACAAGATTGGTCTCCGTGCAGAAAGAGGATCAAGATCTATCACGCAGCGTGAAGCAACACAGATAGAGGAAAGCGACTGGCGAACACCAATCATCGCGTTCTTGACGAGCGGCGCGATACCAGAAGACGCGAAAGAAGCATAGGCGCTCAGGCAAAAGGCCGCTCGTTACACCATCATCGACGACAAACTCCACAGGCGCTCACACACTCAGGTGCATACCTAAAGTGGGTAGGACCAGATGAGGCGCGAGCAATCGTACAAGACATACACGAAGGCATTTGCGCAATGCATTGTGGCGCGCGCAACATGGAACGCAACATCCTCCTACAATGGTATTACTAGCCACGCATAAAATAAGATGCAAAGAAGTTTGTTGATCAATGCCACAAATGCCAGCTGAATGCGCGGCAGCATCACATACCATCCACAGAGCTCCAAGGAAATGTAAGCCCATGGCCTTTCACGCAATGGGGGGTCGACCTACTAGGACCATTCCCCTCTGCAAAAGGAAAGCGCAAGTACATCATTGTCGCCGTGGACTACTTCACCAAATGGATAGAGGCAGAAGCGCTGGCGTCAATCACGGCCCAACAGGTTGTACGCTTTTTGAAAAATAACATACTCATCAGGTTTGGTGTCCCAAACTCGTTCGTATTCGACCACGGCAAGCAATTCGACTGCGCAGAAGTCATAGACTTTTGTGACGAGGTAGGCGCCATAGCTCGATTTGCGTCGGTAACGTATCCCCAAGCTAATGGCCAAGCGGAGGCGGCGAACAAGTCAATCTTACACGGCCTGCACACACGCCTCGGGGAAGCAAAAGGCAATTGGGCAGAGGAGCTACACACAGTCCTATGGGCGCATCGAACGACATTCAAGGCAGCAACGGACGAAACCCCGTTCGCGCTAACATACGGCAGTGACGCGGTCATCCCAATAGAAACAGTTATACCCACATGCCGCATCACCATGTTCAACGAGGAAGACAACAACGAGGCTCGACTCACGGACCTCGAGCTGACTACGGAGCGACGAGAAACAGCGGCTATCAAGCTGGCGGCAACGAAGGCTCAAGTCGCAAAGTACTACAATGCTAAATTGGTCCCATACAACATCCAAATTGGAGACCAAGTGCTGCGACGCAACTTTCGTCCCGACGCGAAACATGGAAAACTAGCGTCAACATGGGAAGGACCATACCTCGTCCGCGAGGTCGTCGGCGCCAATAAGTTCAAAATTAGCACGATGGGCGGCGAGCCAATCCCACGAACTTGGAATGCCCAGAATTTAAGGAAGTACCACAAGAGATGTAATCACCGCCCATGTACCTTTACGACCAGTTTAATTAATGAGATTTTCCTCCCCCCATGCAATAACAAAGTATATGACCGGTCACGAACCGCGCTACGAAATAATCACGCATATGATGCGCGACATGTCCAGCAACCACGAGTTGCAATGCAAAATGAATAGAGCTACCAAGTAGCCATGTAACTACGCGGTCATGAACCGCGCCACTAAATAATCACGCATATGATGCGTGACATGTCCCGCAACCACGGGTCGCAATGCGAAATAAATAGAGCTACCAAGTAGCCATGTAGCTGCGCGGCCATGAACCGCGCTACAAAATAAGCCTCGCATATGATGCGTGACATATAGCGCAACCACGAGTTGCAATACAACACAAATGCAACGCGATGTAACTTAAACGCGAAAAACCAATGCAACAAGTGAAATAGGAAAGGCAACGCGACATAACTTGAAGAATATTCATGTCTTTGGATTTTCCCACTGGGAGATAGCAAATAACACATTACAGAAAACAAAGGGAAACGGAATCTATACTGTATCTACAACGTTGTCAGTAACAGTCGCATTCCCCCCCTCTTCTGCTGCCGTGTCCATAGCTACCTTGTCAGCTGCCGCGTCAGTTTCCCCGTCCTTAGCTTCGGACGATTCACCCTCCCCCTCTTCATCTTCCTCGTCCTCAGACTCGGTATCGGGCTCCAGTGACCTCTTCTCGCGCAACCACATCTGAACGTGTTCGACCATAGCGTGAGTGTTCCAGCGAACACCAGGATTTTCCGGGCGCACCTTCTTGCGGATCGCGATCACAGTCTTTATCATCGCATCCTCCAAAATCTTCCCGAAAGAAGGGGAAGATCTATACTGACGGACCGCGGCAACCTGCGCTTCACGCACACCCTCCGCCTTATCCACGTCATGAAGGCGGACCAGATCCTCCCTCCTTCTGGAACTCCTCTTATTCCGTCTGGAACTGCTCACGAACACGCCGCAGCTCCTCAGCGTGATCCGCTTCCATTTTCTCCTTCTCCCCTTGGAACTCGACCCGGAGCTCGTCTCGAACCCGCGCCCTCACCGCCTCCACATCTTCCGCCAGCTTACTTTGCAGGACACCCAACTCCTCCGTGGCTTCGTTAGCTTTCTTCGTCGCCACCTCCGCGCGACTCTCCACTCCAGCGAGCCTACCTTCCAACTGCACGATCTTTGACTCATCAGCCTTCAGACGTGCGCCCGCCCTAGCCCTCTCCTGCTGTGCGCGGAAGGTAGACACAAAATAAACTTAGTCGAATTGTTAAGGCAAACCTTACAACACACACGAGTTTGACTCATTACTCACCGCAAAATGAATCTGCGCGAGATCCTGCAACGAATCTGACTTCTCCAAACGAGGAGGGACGCTGAGTATAGGTCCGAGCGCCCGTAAAGCAATCTGGGCGTAGGCGGTGTTGCAAGCCGCGCCAATATGAATCCGCACATCGCGAAAATAGTCTATCGCCCCCATCTCTGGCAGCGTCTTCTGGACGGTCGGCCTAGAAGGACTGGCAGTCGTCACTTTCTCAACACGCGGGGCCTCCGTGCGCGGAGCCTCATCCACTCGCACCACCTGTTGAGCAACCATCACGAGCTCCGTGGTCACCTGCACACTCTTCCGCGACCTTTCAGCATCGGACGATTGCTCCACTTCTTTTCGCTTCGCGCTGCTGGAACGCGCGCCTTCTTTCTTCTTTTTCCTCTCACCACGCGGGACGCGCAAAACCTTCATGACATCGTCGACCGAGATCATGCTCACCAAGCTCGAGAAGTCAACACCTGCGTCAATAAGTTGTAAGAGGGCCGTTAATATGACAGAATGCAAAAGGAAAGAATACAACTAACCATCAGCATAGAGCTCCTCCAAACAGGCCGCGCGGACCCCGCTAAGGTACAAGTTAATGTGCTGCAACATGCACGCGTCATACTGCTCCTAGAGCCCATCATATTTGCCCTGGTCAGACTCGTAGCCGCGCGTGCTACCTTTCTTCCACACTGTGGGCTACCCTTCTTCCACACTCCCCGGGAATCGGCTTAACGTAAAAGAACAGGTCAAACCAGTTCTTCCTCAACTTTGGAGACCCATATACAAAGCCATCGGGCCTCTTGTCGCGCCGCCTAATAGACAGGCAGTCACTCTTCTCGGTGGGCTCTTTAATCTTGTAAATCTTCTGGAATAAGCCGTAAGTAGGCTGGATCTTGAGCCGCTTGCACACAAGGCGAAGGCACGATGCGTGCATAATCACTGAGGGGGAGAGACGCCCGACAGAGCAGTTAAGGCGCCGGTACAGGGCGCATAAAAGCGGATCAATGGGAAACTTGAAACCCATTTCCCAATAATCCGTGTACACCACGAACCATCCCGCCGGACAATTACCGACTCTACTCCGCGCGAAAGGGATGACATACTCCCAGGTGGGGGGAAACCCTAAGCCGCGCACAATCTCCGTCACTTCACGCCGCCCGTATACTGACGCGTGGTCGGGTCCCCGAAGAAGGTTGGCGCCGGTTGATCGCCCCACATCTCCGCCCAGTCTATTATAGTGTAGACCGCACTTACGCCGCGGAGCCCAAGTCGGGCCATCAACTCAGAGACGCGCGCAACACACAATGGCTCAGACTGGGTTTCAGAAACTCCGCGCGTCGAACCCTCCGCCTCCTCAGATCTACCCGCGCGGTCGCGGCGTATAATCAAAACTCCGCGAGCGCGCGAGCTCTCTCCACGACCTTCAGACTCCCTCATCTCCAAATCATAATCAGGCACAAAATCGCGCCCCGAATCAGCGTCGTAGGACGGCGTCGCCGGAACTCCATCACCACCAGCTCTGCCGCCGCCACCGTTGCCGGAATCAGCCAGATCCAGTGAAGGATCGGTAGAAATTTGCGAAAGGGGTGAAAGATTACCTTCTTCGTCTTGCACGACCTGAATCTCGTCGACATTGATGTTCGCCATTGCACTCTTCAGAGTAATAGCAACAACACGAGAGAAATAAGGTTGTAGAAGAAGGAGAGGAATCTCGAAGAAGAACGAAAGGAAAGGGGAAGGAAAGGAAAACGAAGTAAAGCCAGAAAATAGCAAGTGACCTTCCCCTCAATTATCGATTGCTACTTATAATCGATAGAAGGAAACCGAAGAGTTAAAGTTGCATCGGGAATCGCAACCGTCAAATCATAACTGTCAGGGTTTTTCAAATTTCAAAAGCGCCGCCTCGATAGAGCAATCAGCCAGCGACACGTGGACACCTACCCTAGGCAGCCTATAGCCACTGACGTCACAAGCTCTTTACACGGCCTGGGGGGCATGGCGTACCCGCGAAGAGAAAAAACCACATGTGAACCCAACCACGTTGCTCGCGCGCGTACACGCACCGACTTGGGGGCATGGCGTACACACGAAGAAAAAAATCACATGCGAACCCAACCACGTTGCTCACGTGCATACACGCACCGACTGGGGGGCATGGCGTACACACGAAGAGAAAAAGAGTCACGCCCAAGCCCAACCACGCACATCTGCGTCAGAAAAAGTACTACCCACTCCGCGGAAAACACGAGACGCGCTAGAAATCAACTCCGGACCCAATAGTCTCGCAGATTTAACCCAGACCCAAGCCAACTTCGTGGAAGTCAAACAGGCGGCATCTGAAGAATACCACCTGATGGGGGGCAATTGTTGGGCATATGGATAGGGTCCAGGCGCGCCAAGACGCCGGCGCGACGCCGTGCTCGCAAAGGGCGTAACCAAAGCCGCGAGTACGCGATAAGCTTAAGCGCCCGGAGGCCTCACGCGCGGACATGGGCCCCTGCGCGGACATGGACTCCAAACGACCGAACGACGGCGTTTCAGCCGAGAGTTGACCAGGCCTAGCCTGCCTCGAAAACGACACCCTATCCCCCGAAGAGTGGTCACATCAGAGTACTAGGTACAATGATGGACAAGTCCCCTAGTACTAGGTAGGAGGATGGCCGAAAGTACTGACATGACAACAATCTTGTCACCATGTAACTCACACACAACCATGTAGCCTATAAATACGGTATTTACTCCGGTGGGTGAGGGGATCGCATTTTTCACTCTCTCACTAGTCTTACGAACAACTACTTTCTCTCTCTAAGAATAACTCCATTTCTAGACCTCTTGTTGTTACTCTTCTCACCCTCTTTTTCGAGTTCACCTCCTACCCTCAGTTGGACTCAAACACTTTCAAATGATCATAATAAATGAGATTGAACTCACAAAAGTTAAAGCAGAAAGAAATTGAAACAAATGGTATGATGTATTTTTGTGCAGTAAGAATAAGAAACAAATAGATTCAATATCCACCGAATCAATGTCGAGTTGCTAGTAAATAGAGATTGTTGGAGATTGATGGTCGGCGATCGACTATACATTATGTTTAGCGTTGAACTTTGGAGGAAGGGTCACTAGTGTCTGGTGAGTGAGGAGTGTCAGAGTTAGGGATGAACTTTCGCAGGAAGGGTGACTGGTAATTGAGGAGTGCTGGAGTTAGTAGAGAATTTTCGAAGGAAGGGTAAATGGTGAGTGAGGAGTGTTGGAGTTAGAGATGAACTTTCGAAGGAAGGGTGTTGGAGTGTCGGATTATAACACCATGCATAACTACACAATCATTCAATATATGGTATCATATTTGTCGAAAACTCAATGTTGTATATACAGAGCCGACCTGAAACCATGCTCTGAAGCAAAACGTAGCCCAATTTTTTTAAATAAATTTATTAAAAAGGAAAATAAAATACAGAATGATAGATGATGCTAGACATATGATGGATGAAACCAAAAATATATTTTTATTAATTAAAATAGTAAAGAAAACACAACAAAAACAAAAAATACAAAACAATAACTCAATAAAAAATGAGTTAGTTCACTAAATTATCCAAAATAGGTGATGGAAACTCAATTGAAACGAAGATTAGAATTTTTTTAAAAGAATTAAATATCATATATTAAAAGAAGAAGAATTATTAGAAGAACATGATTTAGCTTTTGAATTCTTAGTCTAACAAATTGATGTGGTTGCTAACTATGCATAATAAGTATATGTAAGAAATAATCGCTTTCTCATCTTCCTTTTTTACCATTGCTCCAAATGAAATGAGAGATAGTTGCTGCAAGAAAATGAGGCAATAAAAAAATATTTTCTTGTTTAATGATGAAGGGAGGGAGTGAGTAGTCCATTACTTATCGTCCTAAATGCAAAACCTCTAGAGATTACCTGAGTGATTTGTTGGTATTTATAGAAGGGGCATAGCAAGCATAGATGGAACTAAGAGAATGCTGAAAGAGTTCTGTTGTTTATCTTTTCTACGATGCAATCCAATGAAAAGTCAATTATTTTGTGGTGGGTTGTCTATTGAAATAAACTCTAATTTGTCTGCTAGTTTTGGTATTCCTATTGGAGAGTTTCCTATATTACATTCTGGAATCCACTTAATTACTAGAAAGTTAACAAGCAAAAACTTTCAAGTTATTGTGGATAGAATTACTGCGAAGATCAGAAGTTGGAAGGCTTGATTGTTGAGTTATGATGGGAATATACCACTTGTATCCTCTATGGTATATAACACTTTGTTGTTCTAGATGAATTTATTCGTCTTCTTAAGGTTGTGTTACGAGACATAAAAAAAATGTAATGATTACCTTTGGGGCAATGGTGAAGTGAGTATGAGGAAGATGGTTGTTGTTGCTGCTTGGCATTAAGTAGATAGTCTTTAGAAAGAGGGAGAGTTTGCAATTTGAAACTTCAAAGTTTAGAACTAGATTTGTGTTATCAGAAACTTATGGAATATCCTTACAAAGGGGAACCCTATGGATGACATGGTGCCTGATTTAGTTATTTATAAGGTCAAGAATATATTTGTATGGGAATGAATCAATACTTATAAGGTTTTGGATTTGGATAGGAATGTTGGGAGTTTATGGGATGAGTGTACATGTATGATAGCTCGAGACCGGGTGACTAGGATAATGATAGAGTCGTGAACAACGTTCACTTTTCGTAAAAAATATTTCAATCCTCTACAAAGCCTTGGGTTACAGGAAATTTCTTCGTAGGATAAAACTATCACCAATTTATGTTACAGGCTCAAGAACCTAAATCATACTTAAAAGTTACATAGGAAGAAGAGAATCAATTTTTTGGTGTGTTAATCCATCATCCGATCACCCATATTTATAGTACTTCTAAGCACTTCATGTCCAAAACAATATGTTGTTTCTAGTGAACGGTTACATGGTGAAAGGACACTCCACTTCATGGAAATTTAGTTTGCAATGTTTGAATTTGAGGCCGGTTTTGTTTGTAGTTACCTTTGTGAAGATTTGCATTGTTTGAGCCATGCAACACATGGTTTCTTTTCAAAACCATAACCACTTCACGTAACCATCAATACATTGCCATTTCCAATAAAACCAGCCACCATTTCCAAACATGGCAAAGCAAAGCAACCCACCATTTCATTTCATTTAAATGAAACGTTGCCATGCCAAAGTGTTGACATCTAACGTGTGATAATAAGTGTCCTAACCAGTTTGATTTAATTAGTTCTCACCAAATCTAGGGGTCGTTTGCTTCAAGGATTTGCATCATGGATTTGGTACCAAAAAACCAACTATTAAGGATTTAAGTACAATCCTTTGTTTGCTTGGTCCAAAAATGTTGAAACAAATCCGTGGGCCCCACAGATTTGGTTTTTTTTTTTCACTCCAAATCAGTGGGGCCCACAGTTTTACAAATCCCACATGATTATTAGGAAATTGGTTATGGGATGAAAAACCAAGAGGCCAAATGACACTCCTATCCTCATTCTTTTTTATTAAACCAAAATTGCCCTCTTCACATCCACCATATCTGCCGCTTCCTATTCCTTCTCACCAAACCGGGAAACCTGTCGAAGAGTACTTCCCTTCCTGGAAAATTGCAGCCGACATCAAACTCTGACTGCATCAAGATCCGACGGCGTCAACCTCCAACGGGAGCCAGAGAGAGAGAGAAATAGAGCGCTGAACGTCGATGATAAAGATGGAAAGCGAGAGGGGGAAGGAAGAATGGTTTCTAAAGATTTGAACTTTGGTCCACCCACCACCACCTTGTTTATTGTCATCGTCCCAATGCCCTCCTTCCACACTGTAATTTCCTAAAATTTCTTTCACCCGCTTCTCTCAAATCCCATCTCGAAACCCTGAACCTTTTACTTTTTCTCCTCCTCGAATCGCCATTTCCCATTCTCCAGGTAAGCTACGCACTGCGCACTACTCCTTTCTATCTACATCTGAGAGACTCAGTCGATTCAAGCTTCTGATTTGCATGCATTTTTGTTTGATCTGTGTGTAAAGTTCGCTGCTTTTCTTTAACTCTGAATCAAGCTTCGCTGGGTTGCTGTTAGTTTTCAGATCCTTGTGGATCACTGTTCTGTTGGTTTGAAGTGAATGTCAACAATGCGTAGTACTTGGGCTGAATTTGAATGTTATTTAACAAGGAAAGAAAGGGGAAACGCATAGCAGTTCTTCATTTCTAAAAAGGGCAATAAGGTAAATGCAATTCTTTATTTCTAAATCACAAATTATTAAATCCATGATTAAAATGAAGAAACAAACAAAGGATTTTTCCAAATCCAAAATGCCCCAAATCCCAAATAAAACCTTAGGTTTTTAAATCCCACTTTTAAGTGAAAACTCTCATTTTACAATCCTTGAGGCAAACGACCCCCTAGTTTCACTTAATTCCAACAATCCTCCCCATTTTAGTGTATTCATATAATTCACTAAAATCACAACATTCTTCCAACAAAACTTAAGCATAAATGAAAATGTCTTGACGATTGAATTTTCATCTTAGTATATTACACTTGAAGAATATTCGAATATATGGGTGTCGGTAACGATTGAACTCATCTACTCAAATGGATATTCAAAGATAATATACACTCAAGTGTTCAAAACTTCTAAGCACCTTGACACTATTACCCGTCATGTGTCCAATCCTTCTCATAAGCACACATGAAACCAAAGTCCGGGTTTCTTGAAGTGGTTGCACTTCATGCTTACGTAGGTTGAATCTCTTATTCGTGTACCCACATAATACACCTTTTTCAAAGATTCAATTAAGAAGTTTAGAACTTCATCCTCTTCTCTCATGTAGGATAACAAACACATACCTATGGATGACAAATTGTGTGCTTCAATTTCGATTAAGCCTCTAACATTGTATTATAGGGGAATTGGGTATCCCATGATCAGAAATTATATGGACTTTAAGCCCATCCCCTTCACAGAGTTGACCACCAAGTCACTAGTTAATCATTTTGTCAAATGATCAACTAAATTATCTCTAGTCCGGTCATATTTGTACATACACAAATCTATGAGTGATCAATTCATAGATTTTACCGTGCATAACTCCGACATGACCTAGTTTCTATTTTACACTTGGCTATATGTCTTAGTCAAAGTAGCATTACTATCATTAAGAATAGTAATAGGTGAGATTGGTTTTGGCCATAAATTAATGTCATAAACCAAGCATCTCAACATTAATGTCTTTTTTCTAAGAAAAATCAAGGCCACAAACTTTGACTCCATAGTGAAACTTAGTGATGCAAGCTTGCTTTTTAGAAGCCAAAACATGGCACCTCCCCCAAGCAAGAGGACCCATCTCAATGTTGAAGTATCACCTTTAACATGAGAAATCCAACTGGCATCAACAAATCCTTCCAAAATAGCATGGTCCCTGAAACCGTACCGGACACCGTACCGGAAAAGTTAGTGGTAGGATATTTTATGACAAAACCGTGGTTTAACCGTATTTCAACCATTTATACCGTTAAATACCGCCTACCGATTTAGCCTCCGATACTTGTATTTTGTAGTTGAACCGTCGGTACGATACGGTTTCATGGACCATGCAAAATAGATGGAAAACCACTATAAATCAATGCAATGTGTCTTTGACATAGTGGTAAGTATGATCTCGTGAGAGCGATGTGGAAGATTATATACATTAGTGCAACGTGTGGAGTATAGTGGTAAGTCTGATCTCGGGAGAGCGATGAGGAAGATTATATGGCAGTAGTGCAACATGTTGTCCAAGTAATTTGTGTTTGAAAGTTAAACAAGTTGTTAAATGTCTTCTAGAGAGTGATGCGTTGTTACAAAGTAGTATATCTCAGTTAAGACTAGAGCGGTGAGAAGGTTGTGTTGATGTTATATAGATAGAGAACAGTTTTTCGTTTTGACAGTTATATAACTTCGAGAAAGGAGTTGTGTTGACCTACATTGAGCTTAATGAAAATTTTGATTTAACCATAAAAGAAAAATTACCTCATATCTATTATTTCATCTAAACAAAAAGAAAATAAAAGTAATTGTTGATGGACAAAATATACAATACATAGATTTATGAGAACTGTGAGTTAATTACCGTCTATCGTAGCCCACACACAAAAATAACTTTTTACTTTTGTTGCATCAAAATTCACTCACTAATTTATTTTTCATATTTAATTGATAACTTTGTTTTTCTTGGAGTAGACCAAATAAACTTAGGTGCCCATAATACTAATAAGTGTTTTAGTAGCAGGTTAATGCCCATGTTCTTCCGAGGCCCTGTGTTGTAGGGTCTGTCAGCACATGGCTAGGATCGTGCCTGTTAATCATACCTTTTCACCCAATCAATGTAACTATGAATGAATTTATCAGGGCCAACGTGAAGCTTAAATTGCACATCATTCCTCCAGAAACCCAATACTCTCCTAAAAGGAGCATAATCATAGTTCATACTACTCTCCCAACCAACCTGAAAGTTCTTCGCCACTTTATTCATGCTATGAATATTTAGTCTTGTTTCGTATATATAGCTATAATATCTACTTTACCAATATAAACAAAATTATACTAAATATATATTTTCTACTGTTCTTAAACCTTACATTACAAGATGCGATAATCATTTAGAATTAGATTAAAAACCAACAAATTTTGCCTAAATGTAGAAAAATGAACCAAATTTTATTGACTCCATAAAATTTTAGCCCATATTTGCAAAAAGGAGAACTTTGGAGAAACCGCAAGGAATAGCTTGATAAGAAAGCCCATCCAACAAGAGGTCCCCTTCTCTTTTACCTCCCTTATAAGTAGATAGAAACCAACCCAAATTCACTTAGCTAGAATATGAGAGGACTCTCAAGAGCTACCTCACCTCAAACAACTACATAGTAGAAGGAGCCCCACCCTTCAGTTGGATCATTGGTGATGTAGTCACCACAACAATGAAAATCTAGGTCGAGTAATGCCAACAATAGGATTGAGAAGAGAGAACAGAAGGAAAGGAAAAATACACATTAATTAAATAGATTTTCCTATACATAGCTAAAAGTAAAAAACCTATTAGAGCCGGGTTTCGATCCAACGATCTGTGGGTTACGGGTCCACTGTCACATGCTTCCGTAGTGCCACTTTGATTAGAATTTTTTTTCCGAGTGATATCAAGAGAAGACAAGAGTTATACAAACAACACCCTAGTGAAACCCCCTACAAGCAACACCCTAGTGAAACCGCCCAATAAAGTCGAAAGACTATAATTCTAGTAGAGACAATAACAGTGCTTTAAGTGCCACTCTATGGGCAACACTGTTGGCGACTATAGGAACCGTCCTAAACTCTAAATAATATGACAAAGAGCCTAGGATCTAACGACAGTCCCGAAGCACCGGACTTCCAAAAGAATCTTCTAGGACACCTTGCGAATCTTGTTGAAAACCACCTAAGAATCACCTTCTACTATGATGTGAGTCAAGCATCTTGGGTGACGATGGTGATTGCATCTCTTACTGCTAGGAGCTTCGCCAGATAGGGGTTGACTACTCCCTAGTGACGCATACCGGCTGCAAGCACCACATGCCCATCTGACCCACGAATAACAAGACCAGACGAACAACCTGAATCACGGACAACTGCATAGAAGTAGAGCTTCAAATAGTAGTTTGGTGGATGCTTTCAAGTGGCGGGAGGAGGATTAGGAAGGAGCTATCTAGGGGCAGAGGAGGGAGGTGAATATTGGAGACGTCAAGGACCTGTTTGTAGAATTGTCAGGCGAGGGAACGGACATGAGGTTGATAGAATGCAAAGTTACTTTATTTCTAGACTTCCAGATTCTCCAAAGTAAATAAACACATTGGAGAATTTGGAATGGGGAGATCTCTGAGATCAAGACAATGTCGCCACCATAGACTAAAATTAATAGTCAGGGCGGAATCAATGAAGTTGCTCAATCCCACTAAGGTCCACAATTTGGTGGCTAGGGGGCATCTTAATAAAAAGCGATCAATGCTCTCTTGATGTCGCCAGCACACGGGATATCGATCGAGGCGGTTAACTCCACGAATTTGTAGGGCTACCAATGTGGGAAGAATAACCCTGAGGCATTGTCATATGAAGAATTTAAACTTAGATGAGACTTGAATATTCCAAAGCCTTTTTTCCAAATGGGGGTTCGATAATATGGACCAAACTAATCACTCTTAAATTGACCAAACTTCAGATTAAAAGGTAAATTTCACCAACGTCAACGTACTCAAAGTTATCTGCAATCAAAATAAAGGAAAGCAACGTGAAAATGGTCACCAAGTGGCAATTAAAGTAGGGGAACTTGAGTTGCAACCAGATTGATGGAATCTTGGTATAACCGGAAGACAAATTGATGGGTAACGGACAATAAAAAACATGATGGGTAACGGACAATAAGGCTCATTTTATTTTGTCAGCATGATTCTAATTGTAATTAAAGGGGTGGGATACTATGCTAACCCCTAAAGGGGTAGTGATTTTCAACACCCCCTTTATGATTGGCCAATTTTATTTTCAATCATTGGCAAGTATTAATTAAACTGGTTTTTTATTTTGTTTAATCTTGTAATTTGGGGTCTCTCACCCACATTGGAAAGGGAAAGAATATGGGGAATCAGAAAAAAGCTCCCCCCCAAATGTGCAATTAATTGCCTTTTTTTCTTCCTTTCGTCTCCTTCTCTCTCCATTTGGGCCCTCTTTCCATTTTGATTTCATTTTAACCAGAACCCTCCTCTACTCTGAAACGACCAAAACCCTCCAGCGCCTTCCCCCACCACCATCCTCCTATCTCCAGCTGCCGCTATCCTGGGATCGCCTCTGACCTACCTTGTGGATTGCTCGCACCAGTGGAGTGGTACGTGTACCAGTGGAGTGGTACGTGTACCAGTGGAGTGGTATTTGTATCATTGAAGTGGTACTGCATTGTTGCTCCGTTATTGTTTATCATTGTTATGAAAAATATCATTGCACTGGTATTGTTCTCACTCTAACCTACCTTGTGGATTGCTCGCACCAGTGGAGTGGTACGTGTACCAGTGGAGTGGTACGTGTACCAGTGGAGTGGTACGTGTAATTAATGTACCAGTGAGAGAAATTAATTATGTAATTAATGGGGGTGATTTCGTTTTTCCCCAGATTCTTTCTCTTTTCCAATGTGGTGAGAGACCCCAAATTACAAGATTAAAAAAAAAATAAAAAACCAATTTAATTAATACTTGCCAATGATTGGAAATAAAATTGGCCAATCATAAAGGGGGTGTCAAAAATCACTACCCCTTTAGGGGTAGTCAAGCTAACCGATCCCGTAATTAAAGAGAAATAATAGCTCATTAGCTTCCCAAAATTGAGTTCTGAAACGGAACATTTCCTATAGCACCATAAATAGGCCACTTTAATGACAAACTTGTCATTTTGTAAGCCTAATAGGAGGGTTTAGCAAACCAAACTTGCATTCTGGGCACTTAATAACCCATTTACGTCAATTAAAAGATGCTTAACAAACTTAAATATAGCCTTAAATGCACCAGCCATAAAATGTAATTTACTCTTGACATTAAAGCTTAGTAAAAGCTCTTTATGTCGGAGTGAGAGAAACTTAATTCGCTGTATTCGAATCCGGCCGCCAGCGGTGAGGTTGAGTTGTCGACGGCAATCATGCTCAGTCAACGAAATCATCCGGCATCTAAACTTCAAAGTCTAGATCTGAGGAAATCCGACAGAAACCAGTCGCCACCCTGGATTTAGTCCATCGACGGTGCCATTCCTGGGGTGACCGAGTTCACTGCTCAGGAATCGAATGAGCAGGATGACGGTGGTGCCACGCTTCCAGCAAGGAAGAAAACCTCCCACAGTACCATTCTTTGATTTCGTTCACTAGGTTTTCTACCTACGTCAAGATCCATCTAATCTTTCGTTTGACCCGAAACCCATTTCACTTATGCAAACAAGCAAATCTAGAACATCATCGGCATTGATCAGTGAAGGGGAAACAAGTAAAAGGAAGGAGATCTTACAAGAACCGAGAAAGAAACTCCGGAACGGGACTCACCGGTAGATTGGCCAGTAAACCGGATCGGAACGGGAATTCAAACCACGACCACTGGCGATCGAAGCAAAGGCTTTGCTAATCTCCTGTAAGATTGAATAGTGATATTAGCGCTACATCGCAAAAAGCTGGTCTCGATGTTGGAATCGAATCCTCTGTAACGGGGGTCTTCATGCAATTCTCCAACGGAAAGGGATTGGGAAGGTAGGCCGATGCAGAATCCATTGGCGGCGAAGAAGCTCGGATCGACGACGCGAATTGTGCGGCAGTCGTAGAAGATTCGGCGGACGTGGTTGCCACTTTGATTAGAATGTTGATGAAAGAGTACTCTCAAGAGTTGCCTCAAACAACAACATACTAGAGGGAGCCCCACCCTTTAGTTGGATCATTGAATGCCACTCCTACATGGGCTCAATAGACAGTCATAGATACAACAAAAAATCTAAATGTTAACCTAAGAACTAACACCAATAACCTGAAATCTCGAAGAACGAGATGGCCTACCACACGGCCACACCAGAGTCCAATCCTCAAGCAAGCTGACGTACTATGACTTATGAATTACTCTAAACAATAACACTTTGAATTTGGTGTTTGAACAACAAGAGTGGTTCATTTCGAGCATATAGGAGTTTTGTTAGACCATCCACTATGGTTAGTAGGGAAAAGTGGGTGGGTTAGGGGGGAAATGTGAGTTTTTTGGGTTTTGGAGTGGGAAACCGCACAATGGGTTGAGAGGGAAAAGTGGGAGGGGTGTTTTTTTTTTAAAATCAATTTAGTGTTGATTTTGTCACTTTAGTTAAATAATTTTATCGTTCTTTTTATATGGATAGTAATAATTAATTAAGGCGAACGTTGTGATACATATATATTTTAATTTGGACATAATTTAGAATTCAATTCTGATCGTTAGATCACATTTGAAACGATCTATGGTTTAAAAAAAACCAAACTAAAACGAAAAAGAAAAACTAGTAAAAGTAACAAAAAAAAAAAAAACAGGCCAGATATGCGGGCCCCGCCAAGCCACTCCCCCTCCTTTTGTCTTGTTATGGGGGAAAACCCACACATCTTTTTCAATTTTATCATGCTTTCCCCCCCTTTCCACCCCTCACTATGAGCCTCCCCACTAATTCTATCCTTCTTTTCCTCCTTTTGATTTGGGTCCAAATGTACACATTTTAGCCCTCATTTCTTATCCGTTATGCATAGTAGATCACCGTCCCTCGACCTATTTTACGCTAGGTTGTGCTTGTTTTGTTACATTTCAGGTCCTAGCACGTGTGGGGAGGTCGAGGATGAGTTTCGGGTCGATCAGAGGTCGAAAAACGCCAAAAACTGAAAATGTCCAAAGTAGTGACCATGACAATTGCCCCATGAACGTGAACTAGCTGGGTTCCAGAATGTTTCCAGAGTTTACTGGCAAATTGTCAGTTCACGGCCAGACTGTGAAGTGTTGTAGTGAAACAACGCGAATTGGTTCGAGTTCACGGTCTAGGCTTCAAGTTCACGACTGTGAACTCAGACCGTGAACAACCTTCGATCTGAGTATAAAAGGGAGCAGCAGAAGGAAGAAAAGTGGAGCTAGTTTTGGGAGAGGAATTAGTTTCTTTCTCTAAGGTTTCGATCCAAAACATCAAAGGGGAGTTCTAGAGAGAGAGAGAGTGAGCTCTTGAGTGATCTTGTAGCTTAATTCAAAGCATTGATCTAGCTTGGAAGCAAGGAATCAAGCCTAGAAGAAGAAGATCTTGGGCTCTAATTTGTAATCTCTCTCCTCTCTCTCTAGAAACTCACCCTCTTCTCTTGGGTTTAAGAACCCTAGGTCTAGATTTTATTTCATTGTTGATGTATGTGACAAATTCTATCTTTGATTGATGAATTTATCTATTTGATGGATGTTTGGTAAGGATTGAATGAGTTTGGATTCCTTGACTTGTCAATTGAGCTTTGACCTAGGAGGGAGAAAACCCCGGGTAATCCCCGAGGGAGTTGATTCCATTGGATCTCCTAGCAATATATGAAACCCTAGGTTGATTAGAGCTCCTACCCATCCATCACTTTGCCGTTTCGGGTCCGTCCCGAGTGAGTCAATCTCATAACGGTAGGATAGTGAATCGATCGAGTTAGGATAATACTCAACACCGATCCAAAAGGCTAGAAATAGGAGGATTTAACCCAAGAGAGCTCCCAAACCTTGTAAATATCTAGGTTAGTGGTTAGCTAGGTTGGTTAGTTTAATTCTTCTAATCACCATCCTAGGTTGGCTAGATAACGAACCCTAAACCTGAAGTAGGGTAAGCCTAGATCCCCGTGGTACAATAAATTCTTATGCTTGCTTGCCCTATGCTACACCCGGTTGCCGGTTATACTTGGCCGTCGATTGAGATGTTGTAGTTAGAACGAGTCACCTTTCCCTACCCCATAGTTGGTGGTCTTAGATAAGGATCAGAAATATCAGGACGTTGAAAGCCCACAACTAATTCCAAACTCCTTTAGTTGCCTTAGTAATAAATCAAAAGCGCAGGACATGGAAAGATGAATTACTACATCAAAGTTTAGCATGAGGTGGCCAGGAGGAGACCAAGGTGGAGGGGCCCCGAGATGAAACCATGGAGTATGATGAAGCTCGACTTGTATGGTTGAGTAGATTTACGATAGTTTAATTATAAAAGAAGGACAATTGATCGCACATGGCGTGGAACCACCTAACGGTGGCTCTTTACTTCCTCAAGACTTGCTTCTTATTTTTCTTTCACCTTTCATCTCCTTTATATCAATGAGGAGGTATGAGCAAGACAACTCTGCTCCAGAAAGAAAAGAAGCCAGCTTGTCCTTTTTCGTTTGATCTCTAACTCAGAGCAAAACCGTCTTTTTGGCCCCTCATGCTGCATATGAGTGGATCTTCACTAAAATCGGCTCTATTGCCAAATATAAATTTTGCTTAGTAAGACCCTCTTCGAGCCTCTACTGAACAAAATTTTGCTTGTACTTGATAATCATTTTCTTGATACTACTGAAAGGAATATAAATTCAAGAAACCAATCTAATAGTTATAGTTGTGGCTGTTAGTTAGGAAGCAAGTGCATAAAGTGTCACAACATTATATTTACACGTTAAAAATGGAAATTGAGAAGTAGTTTACATCATGGATTTTAATGAGGATTTGGTCTCTAAAACCAACACATGAAGGATTTATCCAAAAGTTATTCTTTGCTGGGTCAAAATGTGTAGTGCCAAATTCGTGGATTCTGTTTGTGCCTGATTAGTACCAGGAGGATGGTGGAACTCTTGGACCGCGTACGGACTCCAATTGGGAGGCGGTCACGTAGGATCATGCAAGAAAGGTTCTCAGGAGAATCCTAGGACCTCCTCCGATGGCTAAGTTAGTGAGAGAAATGAGAGAATCGTAAATAAGAGAGAGAGAGAGTAGTGGTTGGAAGTCACCATAATTGCTACACATGAGGGGGTATTTATATTAATGTTGGCTATGGTAAAGGCATTTAATGACCTATCGGGCACCTAGGGACGCCTCAGCCTCCATTGAATGCATAGTTAGAGCGTATCTTTGTTAGTCTCCGTACTAAGGAGTTCAGGAGGCCATTAGACCTTTATGTCGGGCAGTCTTCTAGGTTAACGATGGAGACTTTGTTGGGCGGTCTTCTCATGCCTTTTCAAAGACCGCCTGTGGAGAGGGCACAGCGTGTATGCCAGCCTGTTTGGGCCTGGCTTGCTTATTTTTGTGCTTTTAGTGGCCATGGGCTTGGGGCCCACGCGTCTCAATGCTTGGCCCAACATATTCCATATTTCCATAGATTTGTAAATCCCACCTTTTATTTGGATTTTGAAGAATGAAACATATCCTTCAAATGAAATTACGAATATATTATATCCCTTATAATTTAATTATTCTAACTGCACCTTTGATTACTTATTTTTTGCACGATAATTGCCTCTTATAGCTACAAATAACAACCATGAAAATAGTATTGTAGCTAATAACATGCTAATAACTATGTAATCTATTGCTCGTGGCTATTTGTGAAGGTCTTAGTCACAAATTTATTTAGCCATAAGCCTATAACTAAATTGTTTCAAATGTATCGAATATGATGGCAAGTAATACCCTTTAGCCACACAGATTTTTAGCAACGTTAAATCATCGAAGTAGACTTTTTTTAGCTATGAACCACATTTGTTGTATCAACAATGATTCTAACAAACAAATTTTGGCTATATTTTTATTAGCTACACATTTTAAAGTCCTGTGGCTGGTGATTTTATGAACATGCTATAAGATGACAATCTCGAAGCATAATTTAGCAATATGGCTATAAAGTATACAACAAGAAACACAAATAAAACTATCAATCTAATAGGAAAAAGGGTAGTAAAGTGGTATACATCTTAAAGATAAAAATTCATAACCCAAACAACCCATGATCAAATCAACTAAATAAACAATAGGACCTTTCAAATCCATAATGTAACAAATCGCTAACAAATTCAAAGGGTTTCAAAACCCAAGTTCTAACAAAAATCCTAGTTTTCAAATCTAAGATATTCTTTGTAGTTTTTTTTATAGGAAATATATTCTTTGTAGTTACGATAAACTTTAATCAACCATTTCGTTTTGTCGATTTGCTATACAAAATACTAGCACAGGATCCGGTACGTTGGCCGGGAGAATTTTCTGAGTAATATGATATATAATAATTGATATAATAGACGATTTAAAATGCATTAAATTTTTTTTTTTACCTTGTGCACATAATATTTTTGAAAATGATCCTATGTATAATGTGTTTAGACCTCAATGAAGAGCGAAAAAATATGGTATAAGCATTACATTACATATAATTATTGGATAAAAAAAGAAATAAATATAACTAATTTTCATTCATTACTTAATTAAACCATATAGTTGAATATTAACGTTCCTTCTCATAATACATACAAATCAACCTTTAGGATGAGATAAAATGTCTCTCATAGAGTTTAGTGTGTCGTTTCAGTTTTTCCCAATAGAGAGCATTCTTTTTTAACACACCATTGGTAATGGATCTGAAGTTGCTTGATTTGAAATATATAAGACATGATGCTAAGTTTTCGCTAATAGTTAGTTGGACAATGTGTTGTGCACGGACTTCCCAAATTATTATCAGATCCCATACATGTCTAGCAACAATATAGTAATTTTCACCCAGCAAACATTTTTTCATGAAATAATTCAATAAATAAAAACCCATGAAAATCATATTACATGAAATATATGTTACTCATTAAGTTGATGAATGAGCGAGGGTATGAGTAACATACATTTATTTTAAAAAGATAGAAGTTGCAAAGTGTCTTTTGGGTTGAATGAGATTGCATATTCTCATAATCGCTAACTGACTTATGTTTTTTTTTGCAGTAGATAGTTCAAAATGTGCCTTAAATTTTTTGTTTGCACCAGTGTAAAATAATTATTGAACCAAAGGATTGTAAAATTGTATCGAAAAAGTTGGTAATAGAGTATTTTATATTGAATTCATAATTCAGCTGTGGTTAAACTGTTTCGTGTTGCCAAATATCACTTATCGATTTAGCCTATGGTGTAAAGTTTTATGGTCGAATTACCAGTATGTACTATTTTTCAATTCAAAATTTAAATAAAAAACCACTAAAATATTGACATTATCAAATACCCTTTAAATCTCATAAATTACTATAATCGTTTTAAGGGAAAAATCATCCAAACGATAATATTGATTTAGGATTTTAGATTGAAATGGAAAAAATCTGTCAACTATAATGTCATCTGCTTAAATAAATCAAAACTCAATAGAAGACGGTCAAGAAGACCCACTAAACAAAACAGAAGAGCAATTATTACGCACTACCTCATTTCCCCCCTCTTTTAAATGTATCCTCTCGTTCTCTCTTTGTTTTTTCATTTGTTCTTCCATCTCTTCTCTCCGAGCTTTGTATCTCACCACTCTCCCCCTTTCCGTTCCTCTTTCTTCCCACTGCATGGAATCGAGAGAAACCAAGAAACACCCCAATCACTTCTCCAATTTTGCATCTAAATGTTTCTTCTTCATTCACAGTCGATAGTGTGAATCAGAACACATAAACCTGGCAAACAGATGGCCGCTTATTCCTCGACGGAGCAAAGTAGTTTGATATCTTGTAGGAGCAGTCACCGGCGAACCCCTCCATCTCCGAACAAACCCTCAATGAGTCCCTCTACATCTCCGCCCGCTGTCGACCGCTCCCACAACATTTATTTGGCGTTCCTCCTTCCTTGAACTCGTTGGCAGATGCTCAACCCTGATATGCTCTTCCAAAGTCACAATCACTGGCTCCAACCATATCCAATCGTTGCAAATGAAGACTGTCGGAAACACAATGGTGGTCGGGTGGCGTATTTGGTGATGATGATGCAGAGGGAGCTAGCTCTTCAATTCCGGGGGGGGGGGGGGGGGGGGGGGGGGATTGGGTTATTGGTTGATGGTGGCGATGATAAATAAAGGTGATGGGTGACTGGTAGCGATGAAGAAGCAGCAAGAGTAGGCTGTTGAGTGATAAATTGAAGGATTTTTTTGCGATGAGTGATTGGATTTTGTGATAGGAGTTGGGTTATGGTCGACGCCCCGGAGGAAGAAGAAGAGGTGCAACATAATAGAGGGGTTGGAAAAGAAAGGGGGGAATAAAGAAAACAATTAATTCCAAATAAATAATCAAATAGTATTTAATTAATTTATGATGTGTCATATCTATATGTCAGTTTATGAAGATGTATACGCTGATGTGTGCCCTGATTTGGATTCCTGTCAGCATGTCGTTACAATAACTGATGACGTCCCTAACATCGTCAAAGTTTGTAATTTTTCATACAACCATCAAAATTCTTGCTATTTCGTGTATTTCCAAAGATGTGGCTATAAGTGTCATAAACGTGAAAATTGTGGCTATGTAAGTGTATTTTGACAATATAGAAGTATCATCACCAAACATATTCCTAGAATTTAATCAAAGAAATAACAATAAATACAATGTAGCCTAGTTGGTTATAATGCTCTTCGTTCATTTAAGTGACCAAGGTTCAAACTCCAAAGATAAGATTTTTAATATATAAAGGTGAACTGGGCGCAATGACAAAAATGACATTTGTAGAATCACTCTCAGGCCATGAAATTTGAAATAGGACAATTTAAACCCATGTTTTGTCTTTATATATTTTGTATATTTGCGATGGCAGATGGGGGGATTGGATTTTGTGATAGGGGTTGGGCCATGGTCGATGATCTGGAGGAAGAAGAAGAGGTGCAGTAGAGCAGAGGGGTTGGAAAAGAAAGGGAGAAATAAAGAAAAAATTAATTCCAAAAAATTAATTAAAGAATTTTTAATTAAATTATGACGTGTCATATCTATATGTCAGTTATTGATGATGTATACGCTGATTTGAATTCCCGTCAACATGTCGTTACAATAACTGACGACGTCCCTAAACTGTTTAAGTTTGTAATTTGTCATACAACCATCAAAAGTCTGGTTATTTCGTGTATTTCGAAAGATGTGGCTATAAGTGTCACAAACGTGAAAATTGTGGCTATGGAAGTGTATTTTGACAATATAGAAGCATTACCGCTAGGGGTGTGCAATGGGAAACATGTATTTGGGTATACCCGTCCCGTTTTTTAAGGGTTATGGGTACCTTTATTACCCGTAATATTATAAACAGATGGGACTTGGGATTGTACATTCATAATATGGGTACCCGCGGGTTACCCGCAAATACCCGTTGGGTAATATGGGTACCCGTTATACCCATTCAATACAAAGGCAGAAATTCATTTCAGCCCAACCCAATTCACTAATTCCGAACCCATTGGCCATTTCTGCCCTTACCCTTTCAATTCCATTTCGGGCCCTTACCCTTTCACTTTCAGTGAGACTCAGTGAGTCAGCGTTTCGAAGCGAGAGACCTAGCTTGGCTTCCTCATTCATTCATCGTCGCACTTCCTTCATTCACCCTCTCATCGCGTCAGCACGACATCCGAAGGAGGCGCAGTCACTGCGGCGTCATCTCACTCTGCTGCGATCGCGGCGTCGTCTCACTCTGCCACGCCGACTCCATTCAATAGCAGAATAGCTCCTTCTTCTCACTCTACTGCTCTGCCTCCATTCAATGGCAGACCAGCAGCAGCCAGCCAGGAGCACCGCGAGAGCGATCGATGGAGCTAAGCATAAGTGAGTGAATCGAAACGAGCAACAACCATAGTTCTAAGAGCTGCAAGCAGAACCTATAGCCGATTCGGTCGAATTGTTCCTTCTCTGTAAGGGGTTAGAGTGATAACCACAACTCCAAGGCACGAGAGATGTTTCCATGTACAGTTGCTTCAGTTCAAACTTCCCAAAAACAGAGATCTAATGGGTTCAACACCTAAGCTCAAGGTATGATCTGAACAAGGACAACGATCAAGAAACTCAAGAGCAACAACTGTTCACTTCGGTCGGGCAAATTTGCTCATCATTTTTGCGATTACGGGAGCCACCTTTGGGTTTGTTTGGTGCTTCGCGAGGTTGGCAGGGTTCTTCATAACTGAATGAGTAAAAATTTGCAAACCAAGTATTTGTGATTGGGATGGGTTTTGTGTCTTATGATTGTTAAGCAAGTACAAGTTAAGTTTAAACTTTTGTTAAAATTTTAGTGGTTTAAACTTTGGGTATTTATGGGTAGTATGGGTACCAGTTATCCGTCCAGTACGGGTAATGGGTACCAGTTATCCGTCCAGTACGGGTAATGGGTACCTGTTTCCCGTATGGGTTTGGGATATGGGAAGGATTTTGGTCTCCTAATGAGAATGGGTTGCCCGAAAAGTAACCCGATCCAAGTAGTTTCACCATACCTCTTTGCATCAGTACTCATCATATATAAAATTCTTTGGCGGACTTAGGAGTAAGAATTAATGTGATGCCCTTTAAGCATTTTAAGAGGCTAGACTTGGGTGAATTAAGGACTACTAGGCTTAGTGTCACATTAGCCGATCTCTCTATCATTATTCCTAGGGGCATTGTGGTGGATGTGCTAGTACGAGTGGGGAAATTCTGCTATCCGACGGATTTTGTGATCCTTGATATAAGTGAAGATTCAGAAATGCCACTAATACTAGGACGCCCCTTCCTTGCCACCACCAAGGATTTAATTGATGTTAATGAGGGGACTTTGATTTTGAGAGACGTTGAGGAGAAAATTACTCTTGGAATTGAATCTAAGCCTAGAAGTGAGGACGTGAAGGAAGTGGAATCAAATGATAAGAATGCAAGTGGAGGAGAGCCTTTCAAGATGAACCCCACTATTACTGTCATTCCTTGTGGTGATGTGAAGCAAGAAATCAAGGAGAGTATCACACCCAAAGAAATAAGGAGGAGAACTTGGAGGGAAAGGATGAACCGCATTATTGCACTGAAAAAGGAAGAGGACAACGCGAAAGTCATCGGCCAAGAAGGCCACCCCATGGATTTAAGTTGGGAGGCGACAAGCCTCACCGTGAGATCGTGGTGGATCCACTCTCGGTGGTTTCATATTCTTAAGCATTATAGATTTGCAACGTCAAGATAGTGAAGTTAAATTAGCGCTTGTTGGGAGGAAACCCGGCGTAGGTTTGTTTTCCTGTTCCTTATTTTCTCTTTTTGTGGTTGAGTGAAGAGTTTAATTGATCAAAGTGGTATCCCCGTGCCAGGTCTTTGTGATTGTGTGTTTGAGATGGGTTGTGATTGATAGTAGGTACGGTGGAGTAGGTCGAGTCAAAAAATTTCTGGAAATGCCCTGTTTTCACTTCAGTTCACGGTCTAAGCTTGCAGTTCGCGGTCTTAATCGATCGTGAACAGCTTAACGTGTCCGTGAACCAAGCTGCTTCCACGTGTTGTTAAACTCGTTGTTTCACACCAGTTTGCGGTCCGTGAGCTATGTTCACGGTCTTAGCAACCGTGAATAGGGCAATGCGTCCGTGAATCTCGAGGTCTGCCTATAAAAGGGCCGTGAACGCCTTATCTTCACTTCACGACCCATTTTTCGCCGGAAATCTGGGATCTTCTGACGAATTTTGCCATTTTCGTCAACTTCCGGCGATCAAAATAAAAAACCAACCACATACCCAATCTTCCCTCGTCAAGGGCGACCTTCGCTTAGATTTTGGGAAGATTTGGAGCTGATTTTTCCGACGAGCCTCCAACGAGGCTCCGATGAACCCTCTCCGGCCTGTTATCATGCAATTTTTCAACTCCCTCACCCTAACCTCACTTCCCCTGCGATCATTCTTGAGTCTCGAGGTTTGTTTTCGACCTTACCTTTTTTAATTGTGGAGAATCAGATTAGGGAGTGAAGTGAGGTGAATCTAGTGAATTGATTGTTGAACATAGAAATAGGGAGAGAGATTAGTTTATTAGTGGTGCATGAATGTTGAATGTGATTTGTATGATCTTAATTGAGCCTTGGTGAGCGACTGGGCGTAATTTAGGACAAATAGCTTTCAAATTTGAAATTTGCCCACCAAGTGCAAAAATTATGAATGAATGTGTAGCTTTTATGTTTGAGTGGTGGATGGTAGCCACTGTGGCATGGTTTGGGTTAGATTTTTTGTGTGAATAAACTGTGAAATACCTAGAACCATGCCTTGGTGTGCTTGAGCTTAATTGTTTCAAACGACATGGAACCGTAGTGTGAACATAAATGTGCGGGGAATTCATTTCCCTCCCAATGAGTTGAGATTGACAATTACTTCCACGTATGGTGCATGTTTGCCCCTTTTGCAGGAGGGTCAATATGAACCACCCGTAACTTTCGGCAGTTAGAGGGAAACCCGCAATGGAAAAAGAGCTGCGACTTTGGGCAAGCGCTCACTCCGAAGACCACTGGAAACTTGACTACACCCAGTTCGATGGTCTTCATTGTGGAGATATCATGAGGGAGGCTGTGGAGCACCCACAATGACGCCGACTCCTTGAACTGGAAGATGACATTTATGGGGAGCTGTGTGTCGACCTTTTCAATACCTTCACCATCTCTAAGACCATGAGCCTGTTCGGAAACCAAAGGCGCACGAAGAAATTCCATTTGGGCGGATAATGCCGCACCTTGACTTTCGAAGGGCTAGCCCGAGCCATGGGAGTTGGAGCCGCTTATGACTTGATATATACACATGTTTTTATCCACCATTCTTATGCCGTTTGAGCTTCATTTCTTGTATCTTAGGCCGATTTCACGCTAGGTTGTTCTCGGTTGTGATATCTCAGGTCCTAGTACGTGATTGGAGGTTTGGGAACGAGTTCAGGTTCGATTGGACGAAGGTGGGCGTTTGGCGAGAAACTGAGGAAACCACACGGCTAAACCTAGCAGCCACACGGTCGTGTGGCGTGGCCTTGTGGAATTCCATTACGCGAGCAAGACCACACTGGCCATGTACTGGGTCCCTTGAGGTGGTGTGGAAATTCCAGGGATGTCACACGGGCAAGCCAGTTTTCTACACGGTTGTGCAGCTCTAGCCGTGTAGCATTCTTTGAGGCACTTAATTGAAAGCCCCTTTTTGGAGCTCACACGGGCAGCTGGGATTTCCACACGGCCGTGTGGCCTGGCGTGTGGTCGGGAAATTCTGGGTTTTAACCCAATTTCGGGTCTTTTGGAGAGGGATCAAGTTTTTGAGCAAAAAACAGAGCTTTAGAGAGATAAAGTGCAAAGAACAAACCCTAGGAGATATTTGGAGTGGATTTCTCACCATTGAAGCCCAGATTGCATCCCCAGATGCGAATTGCCATCCTAGAGCAGATTATCCTAATCTTTATGAGTATGACTATTCTGAATTCTGTTTTCCTCTCTCTCTCTCTCTCTCTCTCTCTCTCTCTCTCTGGGGTAGAACCCTCTCTCACTTGGGTATGAAGAACCCTAGTTCCATGTGTTAAGAATCTTGATTGTAATGACTTGGGATTGATATACCGATTGATTTTAATCGATTGATGCATGATTTATTGAGTCAATTGAAGTGTGATAATCTTTTCTTGATTTCTGCTGCAACCTGAGATAGATAGAATCTGATTAGGTTGTTAGAGCTTCATCAATCGGTAGTGGTAGATTGGTTATACAAGAGTTAATCGATTTACTTCTTTGTACTAGAACCCAATTCCAGTAGTGGAGTTCTGCGTTTATTGCCTCAGCAGTCTATCCCGGTGAAGGCTAGTCGCCCACCGGTTAGTCTGCCTGAGAAGGCTTGGTTAGCTTAAGAGATTCCAAGCTACTGTCGGATCTTCCACATTTTAATCAACAGTTAATCAACCTAGGGTAATTACAACCTTGACCTAACTAAGGAGCTAGGGGGACTCATTCCCGAGTGACTCTTCCATTGCTAAAGAACTTTGAACCATTTCCTGCTTTTACTTAAAATCAACAATCACTCGACTTAGTTTGCTAGATAATAGATAATAACAGAGTAGGCAGTAGATCTAGACCCCGGGTTGACAAATAGAGCTTGCCACTTTACTGCATTTCCGGACTGTGATTACACTAGGTCGCAGTTTGGTGTTGTGTTTTAGAGTGTCAAGTTTTTGGCGCCGTTGCCGGGGACCTCTAGGTTATTGTGGAAACATGAAAGTCTGTTACTCTAGATTTTTCTTTATTGCATTCTCTCTCTTCCACTGGTGTGCCTTCACGGGTTGCTTTTGCTGATTGCATGCAGGTAGTGCATGACCCGTAGCCAGTCGGGAGATCTACTGCCATTGGACCAGGAAATAGAACAAACCTGTCGTAACCTCATGCGGACTCTAATGGCATGACTGCTATGCAGGAAGCTGTGGAGCAACTGCACATCACAGAGGAGGAAGAAATGGGTGAACCACAGAACAATGATGTGGTCATTCCCGAGGAGCAAACCATGGGCTATTACTGGACCGTCCGCGCCACAGACATGAGGTCCCCCATCCAATACCCTCAAGTTGCTGCCAACAACTTTGATTGGGGTACTGCTAGGAGGTCGAGGCGAGCATCAAGCCGGGGTGTACATGCTGTGGGCACCCACTTTTCTGATTTGGTGCAGGTTGTGTCTAAACTGGTCTCAGCCATCGATCGGAATGGGATGGTTTCGGGGACAGGGCAGCAACCGGTAATGCATTGCTAGTGGTGCGAGAGAGCCCATCATACTATGGAGGACTGCCAGGCCATGCGTGAGTCTAGTACACCCCAGGAGCATGTGAAATTCATCAACAATGCCAGGCGCAACGATCCTTACAGTAATACCTACAATGAGGGATGGCGCCATCATCCAAATTTCTCCTGGAGTGGCAACAGAAATCCAAATCCACCTGGCTTCCAGGCTCCTGCAACTAGTTTTCCAAACCAGAGGCAGCCATACCACCCTCGCCCGGGCCAGATGCAGCAACAGCAGCCGCTTTACCAACCCAGACAGGGGTAGGCTTTTCAACAGCCCCCACAACAGCAGTACCAGCAGCCTGGTGCATCTCCATCAGTCCCAGCACTAGGCGATCCCGTGTCAGAACTGAAGGATCTAGTTACTACCTTGGCCAGCACTAGTACCCAAAAGTTCAATAAATTGGAGCAATTCATGGAAGTGGCTGCAGGAAAATTCATGGAGATTGAAGCTGGCCAGCAAAACTAGCAGGCACTCTTGCAGGATATGGACACCAAGATCGGGCACCTGGCAGATGCCCTTGCTTCCAGTCCGGCTGGAACACTGCCTGGCCAACCCCTCCCGAATCCTAGAAATCATGAGGGGTTGCACACCATTATGTTGACAAGTGGGACTATGACTGCAGATGCACCGCAGAAGAGTGCCAAGAAGGTGACCCAGATCACCCCAGAGCCGGAAGAAGACCTGGTGATGGAAAAGGAGCCAGAGGCTCAAGCTCCATTGCCACAACCAGTAGTGGCTGAATATAAACCTAAGCTCCCTTTTCCCACCAAGATGTACAAAGACAGGCTAGAGACAGAGTTTGGCAATTTCTCGTCCATGCTTAGGAAGGTGAATGTTCAAGTGCACTTCATGGAGGCACTATCTCAGATTCCTAAGTATGCAAAGTTCCTGAAGGAGCTTCTCTCGAAGAAACGGAGGCTGAGCGAGCTGGCCACTGTGGCGCTCAGCGAGGAGTGCTCATCCATTCTGCAGAACAAGCTTCCACAGAAGCAGAAGGACCTAGGTAGTTTTACTATATCATGCTCTATATGTAAATTGCATGTAGAGAGGTCCTTGGCAGATCTAGGTGCTAGTATTAATGTGATACCATATAAATTGTTCAAGAAACTAGGCCTAGGGGAACCGAGTGCAGCAAGGATGAGTATTCAATTAGCTGACCGATATGTAGTCCATCCTAGGGGTATAGTGGAAGACCTTCTGGTTAAGGTTGGCAGATTCTTTTATCCTGTGGATTTTGTTGTCTTGGACATCAATGAAGATGCAGAAGTGCTCCTTATACTGGGAAGGCCTTTCCTGGCCATCGCCAAGGCTCTCATAGATGTGCATGATGGGACCTTAGTTTTGAGAGATGGCGAGGAGCAGATAACATTTTCCATTGCTAATACTCTCCCCGTTTCATCACCTTTGCATGCTGTTTCTCACCAGGAGCACGAGTCTGTCGTGTATCCTTCTGTGCCTCCCATTTTGCAGGATCAACCTCCCATACCTTCGCCGCCACTCCCGTCCGCCCTGTTCCCAAAAGAAAAGATCAAGGAGGAGTGGCAGCCGAAACTGCAGGTAGCTAAGCCTGCTGAAAAGGAAGCGGGAGACCACTATGAGTTGGTCCCGGCTCCAGAGCCTCGACCACCTTGGCCATCCGAGTATTCACTCGCTTGCATCCTGCCTGATGGTCAGGTCGAGTTGACGAGTGCAGATGGTCAGACCCGTCGTGTGCGTGGCCACCATCTGAAGTTGTACCTCAAGAGCGATGTGGATCCTCTCTTGAAGGCACCTGTTCCTACACCTCTCTGAGCATCCACCCTATTGGCGTCCAGCTAAAAGACGGTAAAGAAGCGCTTGTGGGGAGGCAACCCTACCAAGGTTAGTTTCCCTTTCGTTTGTTTTCGGTTTGTCCACTTGGTACTATGGTATCTGTTACCCAGTGTGTTTTGGTGACTCTAGCCCTGCTGACTGGTCTGATTTCTAGTCCCCCAATAGTCCGTATTCTTGGTAACATCGTTTCCCCATGTCTTTCCCTCTGCCCATTGAGGGCAATGTCATGCTTAAGTGTGGGGGGTGCTTTGTATTGGTTGGAATCTATATATGTGTGCTTGGAGCCTAGTCTGTTGTCCAAATCTCGAGTTTTGAGGGCTCCAAGTACCGCTATTTGCATGATCATATTGGCACTGTGGGTTTGATTGGTGAATCGAATGTCTTTCAAATTAATGCATGACAACTTGATTGTAACTAGGACAACCTATGATGATGACTGAGACGTGCAGTAGAGTTGTGTAGGGGTTCAGTTTTTCAACTGTTTGCTTACCAATTGTGACTTGGATTGATCACTTGCTCTTGACAGTCGTTTATGCATCTAGTTCAGGGAATCAGAATGAGAGATAGAGCATATAGGTAGCCATGTGAGATTTGAGCCTGCTCGTTTGTTTCTTGTGCGATAGTTCCCTCTTCCACGATGTGTAGCATTCATGTTGTCGCTTGCTAAGATGATGGAGGCATAGGAATATCCCACGACCAAATTGACTGTCCTGGTGTGCCATACCCCCTAGTCATCCCCTTTGAGTCGTGTACTTTCCTTTCTTTCGGACTACAATGGAAAAATCGCCCTTTTGCATCTCTTAGAAGGTTCCACAGAGTGGTTTTTGCTTGTTCTATGCTGTTTCTGCTAAAAATAATGTGAGGGTTGGAGTTAGTGCTTAAAAGTTGGGCATGTGTGTGAAAAATGTGCAGAGGTGGTGGTTCTCTCAAGAAATGAAAAAAAAAAGATGAATGAAAGCAAAAGAGAGCCACTACCAAAAATTTGAATCATGCTCATTAATTAGTGTTTCTTAGCAGTCTGGCTTGGAAATACTAACATTATTGTGACCTCCTTCGTTCTTGTGCTCTAAGGAATTTGAGTAATGCAGAATAGCAGAAAGAAAGTAAGTGGTTTGATTGGCTATGATTGTGTTGGGTTTGGAACTGCGGAACCTTGTGCTATGAATACTTCCACCACCTAAAAGGCTTTTTCCCAATGTCCAAGACCCTAGCCAGTCACTTGAACTTGTG
This sequence comes from Linum trigynum, assembly GCA_964030455.1. Taxonomy (NCBI): domain Eukaryota; kingdom Viridiplantae; phylum Streptophyta; class Magnoliopsida; order Malpighiales; family Linaceae; genus Linum; species Linum trigynum. Next base: position 13,778,808 of record OZ034814.1, read on the forward strand.
TCTAAGACCTCCGGATTAGTTAGTGGTGACATACCTTGTGTGAACTCTAACATTTAGAGGCTGTCGTCATGGTGAAGAGACGTTAGGATTTGAGAGAATAAACATGTGCATTTTTTGCATCAAATTGTCCTGACCCCACTGGCCGAGAGTGAGCGATTCATTTCCTTGTTCTTTATGCTCTTTACCCCGGTGAGGACCTAGATGGCTCGGTCTTGATTCTGATGTCTTGAGTTTGATGCATGCGATCACTATCTTGGTTAATTGTTTGAGTCAAGTCTATGTTGGTTTGTGAAGAGAAAGGATTCCTCTTCCTTTACCCGATTTTGCTGCACTCGAATGTCCTCTGTGGTGGTTGTCTAGGTTGCTGTTGAGTTTTCCATATGTCAAGATCAAAAGCCAGTATGATTCACGCGCTATGTGCCTATATAATATGTCCCCAAAGTTGGTATGATTGAAATGTGTTGAGCTTACCTTGTATCTGACTTGGTTTGCTTGGGGACAAGCAAACTGTTAAGTGTGGGGGAATTTGATGACTTGATATATACACATGTTTTTATCCACCATTCTTATGCCGTTTGAGCCTCATTTCTCGTATCTTAGGCCAATTTCACGCTGGCTTGTTCTCGGTTGTGATATCTCAGGTCCTAGTACGTGATTGGAGGTTTGGGAACGAGTTCGGGGTCGATTGGACGAAGGTTGGACGTTTGGCGAGAAGCTGAGGAAACCACTCGGCCAGACCTAACAACCACACAGCCGTGTGGAATTCCATTACGCGGGCAAGACCACACTCACTGTGTACTAGGTCCCTTGAGGCCGTGTGGAAATTCCAGGGATGTCACACGGGCAAGCCAGTTTTCTACACGGCCATCCAGCTCTGGCCGTGTAGCATTCGTTGAGGCACTTAATCGAAACGCCGCGTTTTGGAGCTCACACGGGCAGCTGGGTTTTCCACACGGCCGTGTGGTCGGAAAATTCGGGGTTTTAACCCAATTTCGGATCTTTTGGAGAGGGATCAAGTTTTTGAGCAAAAAACATATCTTTAGAGAGAGAAAGTGCAAAGAACAAACCCTACGAGCTGTTTTGGAGTGGATTTCTCACCATTGAAGCCTAGATTGCATCCCCAGTAGTGAAGATCGACATCCCATAGCAGATTATCCTCATCTTTATGAGTATGACTACTCTAATTTCTGTTTTCCTCTCTCTCTCTCTCTCTCTATGGAGTAGAACCCTCTCTTACTTGGGTAAGAACCCTAATTCCATGTGTTAGGAATCTTGATTGTAATGACTTGGGATTGATATACTGATTAAATTTAATCGATTGATGCATGATTCATTGAGTCAATTGAAGTATGATCATCTTTTCTTGATTTCTGTTGCAACCTAAGATAGATAGAATCTGATTAGGTTGTTAGAGCTTCCTCAATCGGTAGTGGTAGATTGGTTATACAAGAGTTAACCGATTTACTGCTTTTTAATAGAATCCAATTCCAGTAGTGCAGTTCTGTGTTTATTGCCACAGCAGTCTATCCCGGTGAAGGCTAGTCGCCTGCCGGTTAGTCTGCCTGAGAGGGCTTGGTAAGCTTAAGAGATTCAAAGCTACTGTCGGATCTTCCGCAGTTTAATCAACCCAAGGTAATTACAACCTTGACCTAACTAAGGAGCTAGGGGGACTCATTCCCGAGTGACTCTTCACTTGCTAAAGAACTTTGAACTATTTCCTGCTTTCTTACTGCTTTTACTTAAAATCAACAATCACTCGACTTAGTTTGCTAGATAATAGATAATCACGGAGTAGGCAGTAGATCTAGACCCCGGGTTGACAAATAGAGCTTGCCACTTTACTGCATTTCCGGACTGTGATTACACTTGGTCGCAGTTTGGTGTTGTGTTTTAGCGTGTCAGCCGCATCTGGAGCTGAGTGGGTAGAGGAAGCCACAAGAGGGTGCAACATGAATGCAACATTTCGAAGGTTTTGTCTTCCGGAACTCCGGCAAGCACCGTTTCGATCAGCACTCACGTTGTCATCCACACTCAAGCCACAGTGGCGCATCATCAATGCCCTCATTACCCATTCCCTCTACCCTAGCTATTACAATTCGAATAAGATAACCGAAAGGATCTTGCTGGCATTCGCTTGCATGGTGGACCCGTCTAGCAATATTCATCTTGGTTTGGTCTTGGACACCTCCTTCGCCATAGACATAGGGGGATAACGCTGATATGTTACGTCATTGGTGTCATACATCACTCACCTTGCTCGTCACTACAACATCAATCTGGCGAGCTTCAAAAAGGAGGGGCACTCCTCGGGGTTTGAAGAGGGAAACTTGATTTCCATGCGTTTTCTTCGAGCATTTGGACCATTTAGGTTTATCAAAGGACTGAATCTACCACCAGGGGTCCCTCCTCTAGAGCAGCCACCTACTCGAGCTCTCGCTCGCCGTCGGCGTCCTTGCACCCATACCAGCAGCATCAACATCATCATCAGGAGCCGATTCGTCCACCTCCAGGGTGCACCTCGTGGAGAGGATGGATCGCCTTGAGACCCACGTAGTGGGAGTCACTTCCCGGCTGGACCGGCACACCAACCTGCTGGAGAGGATAGTTCGTCACCAAGGCATTCTCTCAGATGATGAGCCGGGACCTTCGACCCGGTGATGAGGTAGAAGACGGTGTGTGTGAACAAATACTACTACTATCGTATTGTTATGTGTAATAACCTCGCCTCGAGCGAGTATGTGTTTGTTTTCTCCTTGAAGCGCCAATCTCCTACCCCAGATAAAAATCTCCAACTTTCACTCACCAAGCTATGTGGTAACATCATTCTACCCCTACCTTACGCCATTGAGGGCAATGTCGAGGTTAAGTGTGTTGGGGGGGGGGGGGTAGTATATTATTATGCTTGTGTGAGTGTGATTGAATGCTAGGAGCCTTAATGTATGCCCAAATTTGAAAATTTTGAGGGGCCCAAGCAATTAGGGATGGCAAAAAAAACCCGAACCCAAGGGTACCCACCCGACCCAGCCCGGTCAACGCGGGTAAAATCCGTGTTGACGGGTTTTGGGCCGGGTTTGGGTTTAAACCCGTTCACTATTCATCGGGTTGGGATGGGTTTGGGTTTAGGTAAACCCGACCCATGGTACCCGCCCACACCTATATAATTAATTTTTTTGGTATATTTAATATTCTAAACAACTAATCTTATTTATGTTTGTGGAGACATGTCCAATTTTTTCTTTCTAATTGTGTAGAATGAAGTTGATGTTATCGAGTGGAGAGTGAAGATACTTAATTGAAAGGAATAATTTTTCAAGTAATCATATTATTTATGGATAATTTGTGATTTGCTTCAATTTTCTTGAGTTTTTTAGATTGGTGTTGAACAATTTGTATAGTTAATTTGTGATTTGCTTGAATTTTCTAGAATGGTGTTTTATATATAGATGATTTGTATTGAGAGATTGATATTTGGCTTTAATTTTGATAGGAACTTGTTATTGTAATTTTTTATGACAAAAACCCGTGGGTACCCATGAACCCGCGGATGCCCAGCGGGTTGGGTTGGGTTTGAGTTTTTGAAACCCAGTGGGTTTTACCCCCGGGTTTTTTCACGGATAAACCCATGGGTTTGGGTTTGGAAAAACCCGACCCATTGCCATCCCTACAAGCAATCTGTGCATGATCAAAGTGGTCAGTTTGTGGGAGAATCTCGTGTTTATTGGCATTGACCTTGAATTGTTGCATGTGATCGAGTGTGTTCTATTATGATGACTGAGAGGTGCATTAGGATAGTGTAAAGGTTTAGTTCTCATTTGTGCAATAATGAATGGATGTCTTGACTCGATTACTTGTTAATTACAATTGTCATGCATTGTGTTTTGTGAATTGGAATAGATGGTTGGGTGACTAGGTAGCCATGTGAGTTTAAGCCGATCTTTTTCTTCTTGTGTGCTTAGATCCTTCTTACCATGGCGCGTAACATCACAGTTGTCAATAGTGAGTATGATGGAGGCATAGGATTAGTCCACACCCAAATGTTGATTGTCCCGAAATATTTTATCCCCTAGTCAACCTCTTTGAGCTTTGTGACCTTGGGGGTCGTTCTCTTGTAGGGGCTTTTCGCTCATAAGCTTAATGATGTTTGATAGAACGACCCACCCATCCTTTTTTCGTGTCTATATGTGAGTCGTCCTTGTGTCCCGGAGCTCGTGCTTAGGAGCTCCATTGAGGTTCTACATAGGAGCATTTGGTGCGGTTCTTGCTAGGAATAAAGGAGAAAATAGTAGTGTTGGAGTAAGTTCTTAAACGAGAGCATTGGTTGTTAAATGTAATGTGGCAACTGGCAAGTGTTTTACACTCTATTACCCCCTCAAAAGAAAAGAAAAGAGAAAAAAAGAAAGAAAAGGGAATAAGAAAGAAAAAGAATCGGAAAAGAGGTAATAAAGTGGGGTAAATAAAGTAGAGGGTGCTACAAAAATCAAAGTGTTTTCTCTATAAGGGGTTTCTTGTCACTCAAGACATTGAAACATCCACATTGTTGTTGAACTCCTTCACTACAAGTCAAGAATTGGAAAGTTCCTCTTCTAGAGAGGATCTCTACAAGCACAAGGAAGGATTGGGGCATCACAATGATGATTTTTTTCCTTTTTTCTTTGTGTTCTTCCTTATTCTAGCATGGAGTAGTCTCCTATTCACTTGGGTATTATAGAACCCTAACTTCTAACATGTAGTTGATTGTGTGTGGGTGATGTTTAATTTAAAGTTTTGAGGTATTGTTAATGGTGATTGTTCATTTTGTGTGCTTGGCAATCTATTGTGATACCCTAACCTAGATTAGAGAGAAGTCCCATTTTCTTAAGAGGCTCAAATTGAGATGGGTTTTCTTAGACATTCCATGCCTCCTAACTAGGTGAATGTAAGACAAACATCTAAAATCAATTTAGACATCTTGTTTAATTGTGATTAAGCCGTCCAAACCCCGGTTTGAGGGAGAAGGTAAGTCAACCCTCTTTTGCTTGAGCCAAGACGGCTACTTTCATAGCCTATAATGCATTCCTTGGCCTAGCGATTGCGAGTGTGGTTTCCAACCACTGTTGCTCCTCCTACGGTTCGAAATCGCCTTGTCTCGCACCAATTCATTCGATCCCATAGTTCATGGTAGTCAGTTAGGGGGAAACAACTCTCGAGTGAAGCTTCTCACCAAGAGAATCAACCCCTTTTGCTTTTCAAGCCTTGTACTTTTAATCATAGATTGTATAGATTCTTTCAAACTTCATTCCTCTAGATAATGTTTCAAACAATTGAAGTAGGGGTACATGGACCGCCCGGGTTGATATTTAAGCATACTTGCCTTATATTGCACCCATTTAAGGTTTATACTTGGGCCTTAGGTGGGATTTAAGTGTGATATTCGGATAGAGTCAGTGTGTTCATACACCGTTAAAAGGGCGCAACAAGTGAAGGAAACCTCACTCTCTTAATCCATCGGTTAAGGAAAACAACTAAGCTAGGAACCCTAGCTCTCTCTAAATCAATGGATTACGGATTGTTACAATAAACTAGAAAGTTCAGCTCTCTTAACCTTTCGGCTAAGGATTGCAACAATAAGCTAGGAGTCCTAGCTCTCTTAACCGTTCAACTAAGGGTTGTAAGAACCAATCCCTCGGAACTTAATCCGAGCGGCAAAATAATACCAAGTTAAAGTGTTAAATCGAAGATTGAGGTTTCCCTAATTCGCCCTAGGTAGGTGGCTCAATTGGCCAAGGAATCTAGCTTATCAAAGCCTCTTAACAATAAGGGGGATTCCCTCTACCTAGGACAAATTGGCATAGTAATGAGAAATGAAGAACACAACCCAAACATCATGAAAATACCTCAAACTTTGCAAACACAAACCTACAGACAAAGCATTCAATTAATACAATTTATCATATATTTCAAGCTAGGGTTCACAACACCCAAGTGAATAAGTAGGCTATTCCATAGCTAGGCAAAGGAAAACAAGAAAAAGGAGATAAAGAACTATGAAGAGATGACAATCTTCCTTCCTCCTTGCTTGAATCTCCCTCGAGAGGTAAGAATCTTCACTCCTCTAGCTTAGGGCAAGCCCAATCTCCTTTTTCATCCTTTGAAAGGCACTTTCTCTCTCTATAATAGGAATATAAATCCTAATCTCTCACTAGAAACCCTCCTTTATTCTGAAAACTAAAAGCCTCCTTCTCCTTAAGCTCACTTCCCCTTTTATACCCAGATCAACGGTTGTTCACAGTCTCAGTTCACGGCCGTGAACATTCATCCCACACGTGCTAGGACCTGAAATGTAACAAAAACAAGTAGAACCTAGCATAAAATTGGTCCAGGGACGGTGATCAACTAAGCAAAATGAACACGAAATGAGGGGTAAAATGTGCACAATTGCACCCAAATCAGCATCATAATTTTTAACTTGAATTAAACTTATGATTTCTTATGTGAGATGGTTTCAATGATTTATTAGATATTTTGGTGATGATATGAATTTAAAATTGTTTATGATCAATGATAACTTCATTGTTAAATTAGTGTAATATACAAGTCTTGTATGTTATATATCATGAACGGTTCTATCAACGGTTTACCAACGGTTTTGTAATGGTTAATCATTGAACCCTAAAACACTAACTTTTCGGTTCAGCCTCCGGTCCGGTTCTGAAAATAGAGCTGGAACGCATAATTTTCATTAAACAAAAATTATTTAAGAAAACTAATGCCTCTTTAATCCAAATGGGCATGGGAAGCGCGTTAGAGATGCTCTGCGGGTGTTTACACCATAAATTTGTCTTGTACCACATTGATGAGTTACAAGATAAGTAATGAGTTTATAAGGCCACATTAATTATTTAAATTAATGTTGTTTAACTTGGGCCTTATGGATATTGATTTTAAGCCCAAACCATTAAGTCATTAATGAGCATGGGCATGATCCAACGAGAGACATGTGCCTCTCGTAAGAGGACTTGTCGTGCCACGAGATTGCACAAAAATATTCTAAGTCTGGAGAGAGACGTACCGCTTCAATGAGGAGGGTCATGCTCGTCTAGAATCTAGAGGCTTGTGCCGCTTCAACGAGGAGGGCTATTTCCATCTAAAAATCGAGAAGCACGTGCAGCTTCACGAAGAGGTCATGTCTATCTCAATGTAGAAGTACAGGTCATCTTAACGAGAGAGATGACGGCATGGCTGAGGAATGACTAAGTCTGAGAGGTCAATGCCTCTTCACGAGAAGGGGCATGGACGCGAGACAAGGAGGTACTATTAAAATTTTCTAAGTATAAGAAGACCATGTCATGTCATGGGAAGGGTCACAAACATGACTGAGAAGTCCATGGTCACGAATGAAGAGGCCATGCCGCCTCAGGACCAAGATTGAATGACCCAAAATATTCAAGTCTGGGAGGTGTATGTCGCTTCACGAGAAGGGTCATAGACGCGAAACAATATTCTAGGCATGACTGAAAAATATTCTAAGTCTGAGAAGGCCATGTCACCTCACGAGAAGGGCCATGTGCATGATTAAGAGGTTCATGTTCGTGTCATGTGATGGCCATGGACGCGAATCAAGAAGCATTAGACACGATTGAAAATACTAAGTCTGGGAAGGCCATGCCGACTCATGAGAGGGGCCATGTGCATGATTGAGAGGTCCATGCCACCTCATGAGAGTGGCCATGGACACGAATGAGAAGGGCGTGGTGGTGGAGCATTATATCACTAGTGACTAAGTCCTAAGAGGGTCATGTACATGAGTAAGAAGTCCATGGCCATGATACAAGAGGACCACGACCCCTTTCAGAGACACCACATGATCATCAAAACACTAGCGTGGCTCTCACATGGGTTTGTGATGAAGCAAGTGGCTAAGTTTGAATTTTGGCCAAGACTCAGAAGGTGTTGCCGAAAACAATGGCAGGGCAGAGACTTCGCCACCAGTGGCACCGAGCATTCATTTAACCACCAACATCATGCTACTTCACCATATGTTGGAGGAAAAACGACAAGATGATGGTTGAGAATCGTCAATCCTTGGAGGAGAACCTCCAAGTGATGATGAAAAACCATCAAGTGATGGTGGAGAACCTAAATTTCATGAAGGATACCTTTGTGAGAAGTACCCGTAAGGTAATTTCTGAAATTGAGTCTCTCAATTCTCGTCTAAATATGCGTTTGAGCAAACTTTATTAGTTGCTTGATAAAAATAGAAGTGATTTTAATGATTTAACACAATTGTTAAGTAGTGGTCAGAATGGCGAACTATGGTAGGAGAGCTTGTCAGCGCCAGTGACAAGCCAACCACCCCTTCAACGTGAGAGGTCTTGTGAGAGGTCTGCCTCCTTATTCAATATCCATGAGGATGACTTGTCTGTACAAGGTGGTTTTCAACTGTGCATTATAAGAAAATTTATGACACCTTTCAATGAGATAGGTGGTGGAGATTCATTCGAATTGGACCGAGTACCACCATCTGCTCGCCCACCCCCAATGCCAACCCTAGTGAGTAGGCAAGGATCAGATTCCAATGGTCTCAAACCACTAGAGTCCAGCAAGGGGGCATGAAGCTCTACCATCCCATAGGCTTAAGCCGAGATGTCCGTCTGGGGGGCATGTGGTGTCTAAGAGGCCACATCAATCACAAGCAACATGTGTTTGTGCTAAGCATACTGATTTGGTTAAGTCTGGAAAGGGGGGCATGCCTCCAACCACTTATAGTGGACATGGGGGCACATCTAACAAGTCACGATGTGAGCAAGCCAAATAAAGTTATTATAGATTTGAAGATTTGGCTGAGTATGGACAAGGCATGTCCAAGAAGCCATATGAAGTGCAAGCCCCACAATTTTTGTGATAAGCATCTAGTAGGTCTAAGTCTAGACAGTGAAGCATGCCACTTCCCATGAATAATGGAGTAGCAGGCATGTTCAATAAGATACAACACGTCCAAGAGTGGACGGGGGCAAGTTCATGTCTATGAGTAGTGAGTACTTGTCACCAACCATAAAGAGTGCATGCCACCAATCACAAACAGTGGAAATGGGGGCAAGTCCAACAAAGAAAGACGTGGGAAAGCCAAAAAGAGTTCTCGTAGTTTTGATAATTTAGCTAAGTATGGACTAGAGGGCATGTCACGAGCCATGGATAATGGAGTAGGATGCATGTCTAATAAGTCACAAAGAGCCCAAGCCACACATGCTTGTGACAAGTATGAAAATTTGGCTAAGTATGGACAGGGGGGACAAGTCCATGTCCATGAGTAATAGGTGCTTGTCCCCAACCCCGAAGCATGGACAATGGGGCATGTATAAGAAGTCACATTACAAAAAATCAAACATGACCAGTACAAAGAAGCAAGGGTGGTTGTGTTCTAAGTGTAGAGGCCAACAAGTTTCAGATGTTGGAAGACAAAGTCAAATGGACCACATGAGTGGTAGCCAACTTATCAACCCTATACATCGTCTCCAACAACATGAGGGGAGTAAGCATGTCTCAACAATGAGGAAACCAAGTCAAAGGAAAACTCATTTTTGTCTTGACATGTCCAGTAATGTGGCCAAGGCCGAGGAGCATGGGATCCCATGTAAGGCCATCAAGGCTAGACATGCCGATCATGTGCAACCCACTAGTAAGTTAGAAAATTCAAAATTGATGTATGGGGAGTCATGTCTCATGGAGGAAAAGAGGCATGATGTCTATGGATGGTTTATCTGCTTCAATCCATGGACTTGGCAGTGGGTGTACACCTTTGGCGCATTAGTTGTTGCCAAAAACGATGGAGAGCACTAACTCAGTAACTCTTTGACATATTAAATAAATAAGTATATTATATATTAACAATAAAAAACACTAGCCAACGATGTAAAAAAAAAATAGAAAGAGATATCAAAGTGAAAATTTGAGTCGAGTTGTTAGACTTCAATGTGAAGATCTTGCCGCCAAGAATTTGTAATAGCTTGGAATGCCGAGTCATATATGTCATACCATGCCATGTCGTCTCATTCCAAGTGGCAATAAGTGAGTGGTGGTCGTGGTATGGAGGCATGGAACTTTGGTGCTAAGTTCTTTGTCTTGGGTGCAAGATGTGTCATGCAAAAAAGGGTGACTAAGTAGTGATTGTTCTTAACAAAGCCAAATTTTGGCTAAGGAAAAGTAGATGTTGGTGTGTCGATAAGAAAATCTGTTATGTTGGCTAGTATGGTGGAGTTCAACTACTTAGTCCATAATTCTTATGCATTAAGTAGTTGGGGAACATTTGTTTACACCATAAATTTTTCTTGTACCACACCGACGTGTTACAAGATTAGTAATGAGTTTAATTTGGGCCTTATGGATATTGATTTTAAGCCCAAACCACTAAGTCATTAATGAGCATAGGCATGATCCAACGAGGGACATGTGCCTCTCATAAGAGGACATGCCTTGCCACGAGATTGCACAAAAAAATTCTAAGTCTGGAGAGGGACGTGCCACTTCAACGAGAAGGGCCATGCCTGTCTAGAATCTAGAGTCTTATTCCACTTCAACGAGGAGGGTCATGACCATCTAGAAATCGAGAAGCACGTGCCGCTTCATGAAGAGGGTCATGTCCATCTCAATGTAGAAGTACATGTCATCTTAATGAGAGAGATGACGACATGGCTGACGAATGACTAAGTCTGAGAGGCCCATGTCGCTTCACGAGAATGGGCATGGTCGCGAGACAAGAAGGTAATATTGAAATTTACTAAGCATGAGAAGACGATGTCGTGTCACGGGAAGGGTCACGAAGATGACTGGGATGTCCATGGTCGCGAATGAAGAGGTCATGACGCCTCATGACCAAGACCAAATGACCCAAAATATTATAAGTCTGGGAGGTCCATGCTGCTTCACGAGAAGGGCCATAGACGCGAGACAATAGGCTAAACATGACTGAAAAATATTCTAAGTCTGAGAAGACCATGCAGCCTCACGAGAAGGGCCATGTGCATGATTAAGAGGTCCATGGTCGTGTCATGTGATGACCATGGACGCGAAGCAAGAAGCATTAGACACGATTGAAAATACTAAGTCTTGGAAGGCCATGCCACCTCATGAGAGGGGCCGTGTGCATGATTGAGAGGTCAATGCCACTTCACGAGAGTGGCCATGGACATGAATGAGAAAGGCGTAGTGGTGGAGCATTATATCATTAGTGACTAAGTCCCAGGAGGGTCATGTACATGAGTAAGAGTCCATGGCCATGAGACAAGAGGACCACGACCCCTTTGCAAGACACCACATGCTCATCAAAACACTAGCGTGACATGAGATATAGAACAATAGCATACGAGGCAAGACATACTCCAAGACTCACGACAGTTCCAAGAGAGGCACCCTAGGCGATTGAGTGAGTAACCACCATGTCTGAGGAAGCAGGGAGCAGTTCTTTTTGGAGTTATCCAAGAGGCGGTTTTATACGATAGTTATCTCCCCATGGCTATAAATAGGAAAAAGGATCGATAGAGATAGGGGTTCCCATGAACACACAACTGACACACATGTCAAGTTTATCTTTTTTCTCGATCATGTAGCCATAGACGTAGCTTTTAGTTTGGAGCTCTCACTGAACCTCCATAGAAGTAGGGGTAATTTAACTTAGTTTTCTTTACCAGAAACCATCACGTAAACACCCTCGTTCGAACTGTGTTTGAAGAGGTTTGAGTCATGTCCAGGGGCGGAGCTACACATAGGCACCCCCGAGAATTTCAGAACTTACGTATAAACTATATCGGTATTTGAAAATTTCGTATAGGCTGATGAGTTTGTATAAGAATATTTAATGTGCATAATTGCAACAACAAAGCAAACTGGCCTAGTGGTCGGAATCCTTCTATTGCATCCATCATAATAATGGTTCGAAACCCACAGGTGGCATATTTTAATTTTAATCTCTCATTAACTTTTATTTTGTAATTTCAATATGGTTTCTTAACTCTTTTATTTTCAATATTAAGTTTTATATGGATTCAAATTGATGCTATAATAATATAAAAATTTTATTTTGATTATTTTTAGTTTTAATCTCTCATTAACTTTTATCTTATGGATTCTCAATTTTGTAATTTCAATATGGTTTCTTAATTCTTTTATTTTCAATATTAAGTTTTATATGGATTCAAATTGATGCTATGATGATATTAAAAATTTATTTTGATTATTTTTTTTGAATTTTATTGTCTTTTCGCAGTAACAAAATAAATCCCCTTCGGAACGTCAAATTTTGTCTTCGTCTCTAACTCAAAGAAGAAATGCATTTTATGCACTTTCAACTGCAACCGGTAAATCAATACTAATTTTAGAAGCACATAAATTAATGGAGTCATAAACAAAACATATGGATACGACGTATTCATCTTTTTTAGTTTGTCTACACAAAATAAGTTGTAGTATTGATCTTATTTTGAGTAACTCTAATCATCTAAAATGCTAGTTATAATACTATTAAAAATATTTTTTCCTTAATTTTTATCGTCTATTCGAAGTATTAGAATAAAAAAAATCCAGCCCCACCGAACTTCAAATCCTAGCTCCGCCCCTGGTCATGTCTTAGTAATCGTTGTTCAAAGAAGTCAAGGTGCAATCAATTTATTCAACGCAGATTTTCCTCGCCGAATACAGCGGGCAAACCTACGCGGCTGGACAGCTCGACATGCTAGTGGTCTACCTATAGGCTACAACGCTCCTGGATCATCCTCCTAGCCACGTCATTACTCCTCAGCCTAATGTACATCTTCGCCACCTCTCTACTCCTACTCATCGGCCAGTCCGCGTCCATCTCATGCGCTGCTGGCAACTTCGCCACCTTGATGCTCCCGCAGTCTTCGCCTACGTGCTCAACTAACTGATGACCAAGTTCCTGCAGGCGCAACGTAGGATGGCCTTGATGGCCGGGATCACGGCTGCGGCTTTTTCCCTCCACGCCGGATTCATCTGGTCTGGATGCTCGTGTTGAGGCTCCGGAGGGGGCTCGTCGGCGCCGCGGGGGTGTTGAAAGCTTCGTGGTGGTTCATCGTGGCGTCGAAGTTTGTGTATGTCGGCGGCGGCGGGAGGTGCGAGAGGGCTTGGAGTGGGTTCACGTGGAAGGCGTGGAAGGGATGCGTTAGCTTGGTTTCATTTTTTTAAGTAGCCACCATGGCTACCTCCTATTTGTCCATTTAGATTAAGTAGATCCAATCTGAGGGCCCATTTTGCTCAAGGGTTTTTTCGGAAGGGACCCACACGATCATCTCCTTCCTTACTCGGCCCGAAATCAGAGCAAGATTTCCCTTGCCCCACGCTTCTCTTCTTTATTCATTGTCTTTCCTTATCAACGCAGCTCCCAAAACCCCTTTTTCCCTTTTTCCTTTTGCAAAGAGCAGAAGCTTCTTTGGCGGCAGACCTTAGAGATTCCCGGGGTCGCACTCTCTCCGTCGCCGCGTTCTTTTCTTGGCGCCGTGGTCTCTCTTCGGCGCCGCATTCTCTCTCCGTCGCCGCCGCGTTCTTTCCCTGCCGCCGCGGTCTCTTTCCTGCGTTAGCTTGGTCTCACCGTCGACGCGTTCTCTCCCTGACGCCATGGTCTCTCTCCGGCTCCGCATTCAATCTCCGTCGCCGCCGTCGTTCCTTTCTGGCTAGGGTTCCCAGAGACTGGTTCTTTATTAGTTGGTGGGTAAACGAGCTTTTTCGGCGTCTCCCTACCCTGTTTTTAGAGTTCCTGTTCATTCCACTCCGACGGTGCACCGTCGACATTCATTTTAGCTGCTCCGCCATCCATTTTTGTTGTCAGAACGTCTCGGTTGTGAGCTACTGTTCAGAGGTTGGTCTCCCGCCAGAACCCTAATCTTCAAATTTAAACGTATTGTGGATTTGGTTTTGTTTTGAATGGTATTCTTTTTGTTTTTGTATCTTTTTTGGTAGTGATTTAGTTGTTAGGTTGTTAGCATTGGTAGTGATCTGCATACTTGTGAATCTGTTATGTGTGGTGTGGAATGGTAATGTTCTGTTAGAATGGTAGCTTTCAGGTTGTCGAATGTTTGGTTCATTTCATGCAATGGTACAAAACCTGTTGGAATGGTAGTTTTTTTATGCGGAATGGTATTATTCTGTTGGAATGGTAGTTTTTTTGTTTTTTTTTTTTTTGAATGGTGGTTTCCTTTCATGCATTGGTAGTTTTTTGTTTTTCTGAATGGTAGTTTCCTTTCTTGCATTGGTAGTTTCTGCATATATGTGAATGGTAGTTCTGAAACCGTGCTTTTGTTGATGTGGAATGGTAGTGTTATGCTGGAATGGTGGTTTTCCCTTTTTGAATGGTAGTTCCCTTTCATGCAGTGATAGTTTTCTGCATACATGTCAATCTGGTGTGTGATGTGGATTGGTAGTCTTCATTTGGAATGGTAGTTTTTTTATCCATGCAACGGTTGTGATGCTTTATTAATGTTACTACCTTCCATTTTCCCGATTTTAGGAATGGCAAGAACCAAGAACCCTAATCGTAGGGCTTTAAAACACAAGGAACCTATTACTTACAGCAGTCGTCAGGTTCAAGTTGGAAGGGGGCAAACCTCTGCCCTTGATGAAGCTGTTCTGCAGAAGGATATGGGTAAATCTAAACCACCTGAGAAGAAGTGCAGCCCCGCATTGATTATAACAATTGTCGAGAATGGCATAACAAATGCAAGGATAGAACTAATAAAGAAGCTCGGATTGGATTTTGTATTCCATTTGAAGATGAAAAGGTTTGACAGCGAGCTGCTTAACTGGTTGATTGACCATTTCAATGGTGACACCATGTCGATTCAGATGGCTGATGGATGTCACCTAGTCCTTACAGTTGATGATGTGCAACGGGTTTATGGCCTTCCTCGTGGTCAAAAGGAGGTACCCAATGTCAACATTAATAAGTGTAAGACCCTGCCGGGACAGCTGTTGCAGATTGATTCAAAACAGAAGGGTTGGAACAAGCTTTGGTCCTTGGCAAAAAAGTTACCCAACGTGACAGCGGAAATCTTCTGGATCCGGATGTTTGTAATGTTGGTGTTTGGATACGTGTTGGAATCTACAAGTTCTGCAATTGGTCCAATATCAGTGTTGGCATTCCTTGAAGACAACAGTTTCAGCATCTTCTCTGAGTATGACTGGTGTATGATAACGATGTAATTGCACATGTTTGCGCCCCTAGTTCTTATCCGTTTGAGGAGTATAGTCGTGTGTTTTGGCCTATTTTACGCCGGGTTGTGCTATTTTGTCATGTTTCAGGTCCCAGGTGTCATAGGGAAGGCTAACCACGAGTTCCGGGGCATTCGGAAGTCATTTCGGTGAGCTGGAGCCAAAACACGGGCAGCCTAAGGCATTACATGGCCGTGTACCTGTGGCCGTGCTTTTTATGCCGAGAGCAGAGTTGATTACACGGGCAAGGCCGAGAAAAAGCACGGCCGTGTTCCACCAAAGCACGGCCATGTCCAACGCGAAGCACGGCCGTGTTTAACCCACTTGCTGGCCGTGTAATTAAGCCCTGGCCGAGACACGGGCGGAGTCAGGCAAAGCACGGCCGTGCCCTCGACCGTGCTTTGGCCACTGATGCTTTTAAGCAGATTTTCAGCCACAACTCAGGGGGATTCGAGTTTTTGAGAGATAGAACGACTTCTAGAGAGAGAAAGTGACGAGCAAGAGTTCCCAAGTGCCCTAGATTGATCTTCAACACCATTGGAGGCCAGCTTGAGCTTGGAGAAGTGCCAATCAACATCCAGAAGCAGGAATCCATCCTTCGCAGTATGAATTCCGTGTTTGATTCTGCTTTTGCTTTCTTCTCCATGGAGTAGTTCTCCCATTCATCTGGGTATGGAGAACCCTAGATTTGTATGTTAGGCTTTGATTGTATGAACCCAAGTACTGATTCTGTGATTGATTATATTCAATTGAGGTTTTAATGATTGAATGACTTGAATCCTGATCAAATTCCTGTTGTGTCTGCTTTAACCTAGAATGAGAATATCTGCCTAGGTTGATAGAGTATCCTTGATTGAAGGTAGGGAGTTGGTGACTTTAGTCGAGGAACCAACTCACTATTCTGTACCGGATTTACTCCGGTAGTGGAGGTTTTGTTCTTAGGGCCTCAATCTGTCTACTCCGGTGGAGGTTAGTCGCCCGCTAGAGATTCAGATTGAGAGGGTCTGAAGACCTTTAGTCGAGACTTCAGGCTGTTTAAGAACCTTCCGCAGTATAACTATCATAGAAACTGAACTTGGTAACTACAATCCGGCTTAACTGCAGTCTAGGGGGAACCATATCCGGGTGACCTCTTTAACCTGAATACAACAGTTTACTTGCTTTGTTTGTTTGGTAGTTTAGACTTGCATTCCAGTTTCATTGCTAGATAACAAGATCTCACTGAGTAGTCATCAGATCTAGGACCCGGGTTGATAATTAAACCCAAACCCGCTATACTACGCTTTAGGAAGTGGTTACACTTGGCCAATTCCTAGGGTGACAGTAGAGTCGAGTCAAGTTTTTGGCGCCGTTGCCGGGGATGGCTAGGTTGTTGAAGAAAAGTGATTTCTGTTAATTTAGCTTTTCTTTTTGCTTTGTTTGCTTTGTCCCACTTGTGCCTTCACGGGTTTGCTGTTTGAGTGTGTGCAGGTAGTGCATGACCCGTAGCCAGTCGGGAGGTTTACTGCCGTTGAATCCAGAGATTGACCGCACCTGTCGCCAGCTCAGGAGACAACAGCGAGCTAGACTGGCTACGGAAGAGCGCATAGACGGCCACCTGAGTAGCGATTCTGAAGAAGAGTACAGGATGGACGGAGACTACAATCAACACCAGGGGAATCCTCAGCAGGCTCCCCCGGTGAATCAGGTCCTGGGGAACAACCCCATACCCCAGGATCATGGAGTTCATCATCCACCGCAGCCGGGTCCCACCTTGGAGTACTACTACACTCCACGGATTGCTGACATCCGCCCGGTCATCCTCTACCCGCCTATCCCAGCAAACAACTTCGAGATCAAGCCATGCTGGATTCAGCTCATCACATCCTCTATCCAGTTTCATGGCTTGAAGGATGAGGAGGCCAGGGTACATCTCTCCCGTTTTCTGCAGCTGACGAACGGGTTCAAGCTGAATGGTGTCCCGGATGATGCAATCCGCCTTCATCTCTTCCCCCATTCTCTGGCGGGGAATGCTAAGAGGTGGTTGGAGACCCAGCCCCCATTGTCCATCACCTCTTGGGACGATCTGGCGGACAAGTTCGTGCACCGGTATTATCCAGCATCGAAGACTACAGAGATCCAGCGGGAGATCACTCACTTCCGCCAAGAGCCAGATGAGTCACTTCGTGATGCTTGGGAGCGGTACATGGGATACTTCTGGTAGTGTCCCCATCATGGCTTTAGTGATGCTTTCACTGTGGGGAACTTTTACAGTGCCCTCTCTCCAGATAGCCAGAGGGTGATTGAGTCCTTATGCCTTGGAGGGGATGTTCTCACTAAGACTCCACCAGAGCTGAACCAGATGATTAATACATTTGCTGCCAGAGATCATTCCTGGGGGCAGAGCAGCAGAGGCAGACATTCCAGAGACCGTGGTGTGCACGCCATGGAGTCTAGATCCGGACTCGAGCAGCAGGTAGCTGAGCTGGTGCAGACATTGAAGCAGCCCAACAGTCTTATTCCGGGCAGAGGTATGGCTACACCTTCAGTTGATCAGTGTCAGTGGTGTGAGAGCTCGAGCCACTTGGTAGAAGACTGCCAGGCCATGAGGGTCTACTACCCCCCAGGAGCAGTTGGACTTCATCGCCAATGCTCGGCGCCTCGACCCATACAGCACCACATATAATGAGGGGTGGCGCCAGCATCCCAACTTCTCTTGGGGCAGCAACACCACTAAGCCACCTGGTTTCCCAGCACCAGCAGGTGGCTTTCAGTAGAGGCAGCCCTACCAGGCTCGACAGGGGCCGGTTCCACAGCACCAGCCGTACCAGCCTCGACAAGGGCCAGTTCCACAACAGCAGCCCTACCAGCCTAGGCAAGGGCAACCCTTCCAGTAGCCCCAGCGCCAGTTTGCCGAGCCAGCAGCAGCTCCAGCTCCAGATACGCAGATGACGAAGCTGGAAAATATTCTGGCTTCATTCATGACGAGCACTCAGGCGACTATCACGAGGTTGGACCAGAGTGTAGCCTCACTGGAGGCAGGTCAGAGGAACCAGGGTGCCATTTTGCAGGATCTGCAGACCTAGGTGGGCATCTTGGCCCGCCAGAACACCACCAGGGCACCGGGGACTTTGCTTGCCACCACTGTCCCGAACCCTCGGGATCCTCACCAGCTCCAACAGCTTGATGCCATCACTACTAGGAGTGGCAAGACCACATCAGCTGCTCCTGCCCAGCCCAGTCGAGATGATCCACCACCTGCTTCAACACTTCCAGCTGATACTGCAGACGTGGGGGAAGACACAACAACGCCTTCTCCCAATCCACAGCCAGTGGTTAAGGAGCATGTACCCCAGCTTCCTTTCCCCACTCGCCTGCATAAAGACAGACTGGAGACTGAGTTTGCCAAGTTCATGGCAATGTTGAAGCAGGTCAACATCAGCATGCCGTTCGTGGAGGCACTGTCAAAGATGCCCAAGTATGCCAAATTCATGAAGGACCTCCTCACCAACAAGAAGAAACTTGGGGATCTTTCGACAGTGATGCTGAGCGAGGAGTGTTCTGCCATCCTGCAGAACAAGCTGCCCGAGAAGCGAAAAGACCCAGGGAGTTTCACTATCCCTCTTGTTATTGGCAGCATGCATGTAGGAAAGTCCTTGGCGGACCTAGGCGCTAGCATAAATGTCATGCCTTATAATCTGTTTAAGAAGCTAGGCCTAGGTGAACCTAGAACTACTAGGATGAGCATTCAGTTAGCTGATCGTTCTATCGTGCATCCTAGGGGTATCATTGAGGACTTGCTTGTTAATGTGGGTGCTTTCACATATCCTGTTGACTTTGTTATTTTGGATATAAATGAGGATGTGGATGTACCTTTGATTTTAGGTAGACCGTTTCTCGCCACCGCCAAGGCGCTTATTGATGTGCATAGTGGTAAATTGATTCTGCGTGCTGGTGATGAACAGGCTACTTTTTCTGTGTCTGAGAATGGGAAACACCCTCATTTGCATGATGACATAGATTACTGTGATATGCTTGCTGATTATGAGACCGCACTCGCCATCACGAGTGCGGGTACTGACGATGTTCTTGAGCGTTGTATTTTGCTAGGTGAGCAGGCATCACAGGAGCCGCAGCTGGCGGAGCAGTTGGCCGAGTTGGAGAGTGGCCCCTTCTTGGAGGGAGACAGGCTGTTTAAACCGATCTCATCCTCCACCCGCATCGCTACTTCCTTGGAAGAACCACCAGAGCTGGAGCTTAAGCCCCTCCCTCCTCATTTGGAGTATGCATTTCTCCGGGAGGGGAATAAGCTGCCAGTCATCATCAGCTCGACCCTCACACCCGAACAGAAGACCAGACTGGTGACCTTGCTGAAGCGGTACGAGCGAGCCCTCGCATGGAAGATCACAGACATCCGGTGGATCAGCCCTTCTTTCTGCTCCCACCGGATACTGATGGAGGATGAGATGCGGCCAGTGAGAGAGCCGCAGAGGAGACTGACACCGAACCTCGAGGCTGTGGTTCGGGCAGAGATCGTGAAGCTGCTGGACGCCGGGATCATCTTCGCCATTTCCGACAGCGAGTGGGTCAGTCCCACCCAGGTGGTACCCAAAAAGGGTGGGATGACTGTGGTGCCAAACGAGAAGAATGAGCTGATCCCGATGCGCACGGTGACTGGGTACCGTGTCTGCATTGATTACCGGCGTCTCAACAACGCTACTCGGAAGGACCACTTCCCGCTACCATTCATTGATCAGATGCTGGAGAGACTGGCAGGGCACGAGTTCTACTGTTTCCTGGATGGGATATCCGGGTACTTCCAGATCCCGATTGCACCGGAGGACCAGGCGAAGACCACTTTCACCTGCCCCTTCGGCACCTTTGCTTACCGGAGGATCCCATTCGGGCTATGCAATGCCCCGGCGACTTTTCAGCGATGCATGCTCGCTATCTTTGACCGTCTGGTCGGCAAGATTATGGAGGTATTTATGGACGATTTCTCGGTTTATGGAGACTCATTCTCTCACTGTCTCCATAACCTGGAGCTTGTCCTTAGACAGTGTGAAGAAACGAACCTGGCACTGAGTTGGGAGAAGTGTCACTTCATGGTTCGAGAAGGCATAGTTCTTGGGCATAAGATCTCCAAGATGGGGATTGAGGTGGACAGAGCGAAGATCGAGACTATCACCAAACTGCCTCCTCCTACATCTGTTAAGGGGATCCAGAGTTTTCTTGGTCATGCAGGTTTCTACAGGCGGTTCATCAAGGATTTCTCTAAGATTGCTCTGCCCCTGACGAAGCTTCTAGAGAAGGATGCCCCCTTCCAGTTCACTGATGCATGCACAGCGGCTTTCATGACCTTGAAGGAGAAGCTCACCCAAGCTCCTATCATGGTTGTTCCTGACTGGTCCTTACCATTTGAGATTATGTGCGATGCCAGTGACTTTGCTGTTGGAGCTGTGTTGGGGCAGAGGCGTGATCAGCATTTCCGGCCCATCTACTACGCCTCGAAGTCCTTGAATGATGCCCAGGAGAACTACACCACCACGGAGAAAGAGCTGCTCGCGGTGGTGTTTGCCTTCAATAAATTTCGCCCCTATCTGGTCTTGTCCCATGTGATTGTGTATACTGATCACTCCGTGATTCGATACTTGATGAGCAAGGCTTATGTAAAGCCTAGGCTCATACGATGGATCTTACTGCTGCAGGAGTTTGATATTGAGATTCGGGACAAGAAGGGAGCAGAGAATGTTGCTGCCGATCACCTCTCCCGGTTGGACGCACCCCCTGCGGACAACCTCGAGGAGGAGATCAATGACTCCTTTCCAGATGAGAGACTGATGATGATGTGCTTGGTGGAGAGTGTCACCCCCTGGTATTCTGATTTTGCAAATTATCTTGTGGGCCAGCAGCTGCCCAAGGGGATGACCACTCACGCCAAGCGGAAGTTCTTCTCCGACCTGAAGTACTACTTCTGGGATGACCCCCATCTCTTCAGGATCGGAGCTGACGGGATCATCTGTCGATGTGTTATGGAGAGTGAGATGGAGGGCATTCTATCTCACTGTCATGAAGGACCTGCTGGCGGTCACCACGGAGGAAACCGCACGGCGAGGAAGGTGCTCCAGTCGGGCTTCTACTGGCCCACGCTCTTCAAGGACGCAGACGCCTTCGCACGCCGGTGCGACCGATGCCAGAGGTCAGGTAACATCTCTGCCCGTGATGAAATGCCCCAGAATGTGTTTATTACTTGTGAGATTTTTGATGTCTGGGATATCGACTTCATGGGCCCCTTCCCTCCATCCTTTGGCAATACATATATCCTTGTTGCTGTTGACTACGTCTCTAGGTGGGCCGAGGCGCAAGCTTTGCCCACTAATGATGCTAGACTTGTTTGTGGTTTTTTGAAGCAGCTATTCTCCCGGTTCGGGACACCTAGAGCCATCATAAGCGACCGAGGCACCCATTTCCAGGGTCAATTCGATAAATTGTTGTCTCGCTATGGTGTAACTCATAAGGTGTCCGTGGCCTATCATCCTCAAACCAGTGGCCAGGCCGAGCTGACGAACCGGGAGCTCAAGCGGATCTTGGAGAAGACGGTGAACCTATCCCGCAAGGATTGGTCCACCAAGCTCGATGATGCTCTGTGGGCATATCGCACTGCCTACAAGATGCCCATTGGTACCTCACCGTACCGGCTTGTATATGGAAAGGCATGCCATTTGCCCGTGGAGCTAGAGCACAAGGCCTTCTGGGCCCTTAAGCTGCTAAACTTGGATGTTAGTGTTGCAGGTGTTGAGCGAAAATGGCAGATGTTGGAGCTGGAAGAGTGGCGTTATCACGCCTATGAGAACACTAAGCTGTACAAGGAGCGCACGAAGCGCCTACACGATGCACGGTTGCGGGGTCCGAAAGAGTTCCAGGTTGGTGATCGAGTTCTCCTTTATAACTCTCGCCTGAAACTCTTTCCCGGAAAACTCCGTTCCCGGTGGTCTGGACCGTACACGGTCACGCAGGTGTTCCCATATGGCACGATTGAGATTGCTAACCCCCAAACTGAGCCGTTTAAAGTGAATGGCCATCGTCTCAAGCTCTACCTGGGAGACGAGGTCGAACGTGTGGAGTTAGCAGTGGAGCTCGCGGACCCTTAGTTCCGCAATTGGCGTCCAGCTAAAAGACGGTAAAGAAGCGCTTGTGGGGAGGCAACCGCACCACGGTTTGCATTTCTACTTTTGTTTTTATTTATTTATTTCAACTTGGTCGGTTTTTGAGTCTTTGAGTCAGTTTGGAGTCAGTCTGGAAAGTTTTTCGTGCCTCGGGCGGTTCGTTTTGATGTGTGATTGGTTAAATTTCAGAGCCGGGGCACGAATGAATCATGGTGGTTTGCGATTGGAAATTGAAAAAATTGCATTTCAGGCTCGGCATAAAAAACACGGGCAGCAGGGGTATAAAACACGGCCGTGTTTCGCCCTATGCCTGCCCGTGTAATGCCTTTTGCTCTCGGCATAAAAAACACGGGCTGGGGGCTTTGAAAACACGGCCGTGTTTTAATCAGGGAATTTTTCCAATAATAGCACCTTTAAAAAAAAAATTACAAAAATAGCACCTGTGTAAAAGACATTCCACTAATAGCACCTTATTTTTTGGAACGCACCCCTAAGATGCGTTTTAAATGTAAACCGCACCTTACAGATGCGATCTATAGGTAAAACGCATCAGAGGAGTGCGATCTAAAATATAAAACGCACCAGGTCGAGGCGATTCGGGGAGGACGCGTTGCGATCCACCAGATCGTCGGATTGATAGCCGATCCAACGGCTGAGCACACGCCAGCGGAGCGATCCGCGCCTTGGATCCCAGACCGCACGCCAGCAATGCGATCCGCGCCGGTGTCAGTCAAACCGCATTGGGAGGGTGCGATCTGCGCCTGGGGAAGCGGAAAACGCATTGGGAGAATGCGATCCGCCCGGGGCAAAATTCCTAACTCGCCCCTGGAGCCTGCGATCTGAAAACTATAAATAGCCCCCCTCCCCCTCTCATTTCTTCACACCTTCAACCCATTCTTCCTTCTCTCTCTAAGTTTTATCTCTCTAAACCCTCCCCCTCCCAAAAGCCTAGGAAATAGTGGTCTATTGGTTGCGGCAAAGTCCGATCTGCCATTAGAAAACATTTCTTAGGTTTTTTCCTCAAAACCCGCCGAGCCGAGCCGAAGCTCTGTCCGAATTGCGCCGAAAAAATGGCCGATTGGTGGCAAGGAGAAGGAGTTTTTGTTGATGAATTTCAAGCGGTACGTACTCATTATTCGGGTTTAATTTTTGTCTTGCTTTTTAATTAATCTATTTACTAACCTCGTTGTTATTTTCTCGTAGGCTGCGGAGGATGTCGATATTTACAACCAACGGTATTATCTCGAGCAAGGACCGTTGGATCCAATTGACTTGTACGACCAACCCAACCATCGGTCAAGGGATGTTTGGAACGCTCACCCGGTACATACAATTCTTTACCATTTGTCCTTCTTTTATTTTGTTTATGTATTCAGTGAAATATAAAATAAATTTATGTTGAATTTTTAATCGTGTTGGTTGTTTTCAATAATTTAATCTGATACATTGCGCCACTTACTTCGACTCTTTATAAAGAGATGCACGTCTAAAGAAATGGGGTTTTAAGCGATTATCATATCCTCCCATTTCCTGGGAAAATCGGGTATTAAGAGATCCTCGGATCCCCCCTTTTTCTGTCAACAAGACTGCGTTTCTAAGAAGATGTATACCTCTTCTAAGAGTCTAACGAGTGTTGCTTTGTATTCGATTAAATGATTTAAAACAACCAAAACGATTAAATAATTTACCAAACAGTCCTTACGATTTAAAATTTATGTGTACAAATGGAATTTTATTAATTTCAAACAATTGAATATGTATGTTTCTCTTTAAAATATTGATTCATTAACAATGTCATTTAATTTAGTTAACTTAGTATGTTTATTTTACGATAATTAGTATGTATCTCTTTACGATAATTTAATATGTATGTATCGTATCTCTTTAAATTATTATTCATTTATAATGCTATTATGTTAATTATATGAAATGTCTAAAGTGGTATCAGAGCCCCGTTCTACACAGGGACGAGGAAGGATTAAAGGGTTGTGATTTTGTACGAAATTCAGTGGCAAACTTAGGCACGAAACAAAGCAACAATGGCGGCAGCAGAGCTTGCAAAATCAATGATTTTCACACGTTGTTTAATCCAGGATCAGCTGGGTTTGGTTCTCATTGATGGAGGTAGGGAGAGCAATCTGATTTCCCTCCGGATTGTCAGCAAGTTGAAGCTTCAATTGCAGCCGCATCCAGCTCCCTACGTTGTGCAATCACCGTACGAAGACAAATTCAACATGGTCGTTTCCCAGGTGGCCGTGACGTTCTCAATTGGCCAATACGAGGACCGAGTGCTGTGTGACGTGGTTCTTAATCTCCCCAGCAGCATCGTTCTTGGACAACCATGGTTCCGAGATCGTCAAGTTCGGTTTGCAAGCCGACGAAGCAAGAAATTCAGATTTCATAGTCGAAATAAGGTGTTTGTTTTAAGTCCATTGACTCCAGAAGCAGTTGCTGAAGACTTGAGGGTGCTGCAAGGACTCCAGGAAGAGTACCAGTCGTCATTGGTAGCAAAATCTTCGTCGATGGGAGGCAACTCAGTCCAGACTTCGCTCAGCAATAAAAGCCCCTGTTTTGCTCCAACAAAACAGAGTTCCGAACTTGGCAGTCCTGCCGACGTCGCAGAGGGGAAGATGGCGCACGAAGTTGGACCAAAGGAGTCTCTGCAGGTTGAAGTTACAATGAGAATTCAAGTAGAATCTCTTGATGGGGCTGATAGCGATCGCATCTCTCCGTCAACGAGCACGCTGGAAATCTACAACGTTACCGCGAAACAGAGGAAGAGAGAGGGACAATTGGCCGGACTGATTGGTGAAGCGTCGAGCCGATCAAAGGAGACCAGCACACTCCCTTACGCCTCAGGAAGCTCTCCCCTTGATCAAATGAAAACGAATCATAGTGTCTTTCATAATCAAAATCGAGCAGAGAGTGCTCTGCATATGCTCAAAACCGAAGACAATGCGAGTGAATTGGTCGGGAAGATTGGGCGCAATCCGACGAAAACGGCTGCTGCAGAATCCTTCGTCGAGACCCAAGGAATGTGTGGAGCTCTTGAGATTGATCAAATCAACGGAGAAACAAAAACGCCCAAATTTGATTCTGGGTTTCTCGATACGCAAGAATTTGAAAACTACAACGGTGGGAAAACTGCAGATGATGATTCCTCACTTACCATGGGTATTCGAAGTGAGAAATCGGACGGAGAATTCAATTCTCTGTTGGAGAAAGCTTCCTCGAGGATTGAATTGAAGAATGGAAGCTTGGATATTCCGAACTCGGATTCAGAGCAAGGGACGATGTTCGTCGCGAATTTGAGCTGTCCTGGGAAATTGCTAGCTCACTGTTCGTTGATGATTGATGCTGATACTGGTCAGAAATTGCTAGGAGATGAAGGGAAGGCTGTGATAGTAGAGAAAGGCGCCATCGAATTAGACAAGATGTGCAGGGAAGATGAAATTTTTGCGTCGAAGAACATGTTTGAGCAGCCCACTTTCGATCCAATTTGGGATCAGTTCTGCGATGATTTTGATAAAAGAAAAGATCAAGCTTTGAGGGCAAAGCTTTTTGAAGAGGGGGAGCCTGATATGATCCAAATTGGCCAACTATTCATGTCACAATTAGTTGACAAAGAAGCTATCAAAGTTGGGAAGAAGAAGGGCAGAATTTGGTTAAGGCAGAAACCGTGTTCAGGGTACATACTTTGGAGGCATGGTTCTCTCAATTGTCTTGGTGGAAATTCAACATTAAGAGTTTGTTTTGCAGATAAAGTTACCATCTTTCTAATGGTATGCTTTTTGGATTCAGATGATGTCATTAAGTTTGTTTTCCAAGGCCTCAAAATTTGCTACCTCAAAACTGGAAAACTGCCAGAATTTGGTTAAGGCCGAAACTGTGTTCAGGAAGCCTACTTTGGAGCTCCATTCCAGAAGCATGGATGAGATTCGAGTCCAGAGGCTTATACCACATGAAAGTAGGTATGTTCTACTACAAAGACATGGCATTGGATGATTGGAAGCTTACCTGGAAGGCTTTGATCAAGAGGCTCAAAGATGGCATCAAAGCTGTTTGGTTACTTGGAGCTAAAGGCAGATTTCTTTTCTTGTTTAGTTAGGATTTCATTGTTTTGGTAGTTTTTTTATTCCTTTTCGTATTAGACTGTAATTAGGAGTTTATGGGACGTGTGTAACCCTAGCTAGGCCTATTTAAGCTTTCTATTTCGTTGTAAAACTCAGACTTTGATTAATCGAAAAATAAACCTTTGGTTTTGTGCAAGTTGCGACTTGTTTGAGTTTGGTGGATTCCAAACTTGTGAGCTTGTGTATCGATTCAATATTCACTTCAATCGTGGTCGAGCAGCTACCCTTTTATACCTTACGAGCTTTCCCCAGGTGTGGAATTGTCCGTTGGTTCCGTTTTATCCCAAGTTCGTATTAAGAGCGCTTCGTTCTTGATTCGAGCTCAATCGATTCTTCGATTGAGTCGTTTGCTGCGTTACTTTGATAACATACACCCCCCCAGGGGTGTATCATCTGTGTTGTGTGGTTTTGTTTTGTTTTGTTTTATCTCGGATTGTAGACTTGGTACTCTGACTCCTATCACCCAGTGTGTGTTTTTGTTGTCTCTAGCTCTGTGTCCCTTCTTTTGACTGGTCCGCCATCCAGTCAGCGTTCCTGACCACTGTTTCACGGTAACATTGTTCCCCTTCCCTCTGCTCCATTGAGGACATTGTCGTGTTTAAGTGTGGGGGGTTCTTTGTATGAATTGGAACGTATATATGTGTGCTTGGAGCCTAGTCCACTGTGTCCAAATCTTGAGATTTGAGGGCTCCAAGCACGGCTGTTTGCTTGATGATTGATCGTATTGGCACTGTGGATATGATTAGTGAATTGAATGGCTTTTGACTTGATACATGAAAACTTGAGTGGGACTTAGACAACTTATTGTGATGACTGAGATGTGCAGTAGAATTGTGTAGGAGTTCAGTTTTCTCAACTGTTTGCTCACCAAATGTGACTTGGTTAGATCACTTGCTTTTGACAGTCAGTTATGCATCTAGTTCAGGGAATCAGAACGAGAGATAGAGCATATAGGTAGCCATGTGAGATTTGAGCCTGCTCGTTTCTTTCTTGTGCGATAGTTTCCTCTTCCATGATGTGCAGCATTCACGTTGTCATTAGCTAAGATGATGGAGGCATAGGATTAGCCCACGACCAAATTGACTGTCCTAGTGTGTCATACCCCTAGTCAGCCCCTTTGAGCCGTGTGTTCCCCATTCTTTCGGTCTTCAATGAAAAGTCACCCTTTTGCATCTTTTAGAAGGTTCCACAGAGTGATTTTTACATGTTCTCTGCTGTTTCTGCTAAATGTAATGTGAGGGTTGGAGGTAGTGCTTAAAAGTTGGGCAAGTGTTTGAAAATTTGCAGAGGTGGTGGTTCTCTTAGGAAATGAAAAATAATGAAAGAAAATCAAAGAAAAAAAAATGAAAGCAAAAGAGAGTCACCACCCAAAAATCTGAATAATGCCCATGTAGTAGTGTTTCTTAGTAGTCTGGCTTAGAAATACTAGCATTTATGTAACCTCCTTCGCTCTTGTGTTGTGAACTTGAGTAATGCAGAATAGCAGAAAGAAAGTTATTGGTTTGATTGATTGTGAATCTGTTGGGTTTGGAAATGTGGAACCTTGTGCTGTATGAATACTTCCACCACCTAAAAGGCCTTTTCCCCATGTCCAAGACCCTAGCCAGTCATCTGAACCTGTGTCTAAGACCTCCGGATTAGTTAGTGATGACACCCCATATGTGAACTCTAGCACTTAGAGGCTGCATTCATGGTGAAGAGATGTTAGGGATTGAGAGATTGAGCATGCGCATTTTTCGCATCATATTGTCCTGACCCCACTGGTCGAGAGTGAGCGATCCATTTTCTCTTATTCTGTATACTCTTTATTCCAGTGAGGACCTAGATTGCTCGGTCTTAATTCTGATATCTTGAACTTTGTGCATGATGTGACTGTTTCGAACAGGTGGTTGAGTCAAGTCTGTGTTGGTTGGTGAACAGAAGGGAGACTCTTCCTTTGCTCGATTTTACTGCACTCGAATGTCATCTGTGGTGGTTGTCTAGGTTTTCAGTGAGGTTGTCCATGTGTTAATGATCGAAAGCCAGTATGATCCACGTGTTTTGTGCCGATATGTCATGCCTTGTTGTTTTGAGCTTACCTTGTGTCTGACTTGGTTTGCTTGAGGACAAGAAAACGGTTAAGTGTGGGGGAATTTGATGACGATGTAATTGCACATGTTTGCGCCCCTAGTTCTTATCCGTTTGAGGAGTATAGTCGTGTGTTTTGGCCTATTTTACGCCGGGTTGTGCTATTTTGTCATGTTTCAGGTCCCAGGTGTCATAGGGAAGGCTAACCACGAGTTCTGGGGCATTCGGAAGTCATTTCGGTGAGCTGGAGCCAAAACACGGGCAGCCTAAGGCATTACACGGCCGTGTACCTGTGGCCGTGCTTTTTATGCCGAGAGCAGAGTTGATTACACGGGCAAGGCCGAGAAAAAGCACGGCCGTGTTCCACCAAAGCACGGCCGTGTCCAACGCGAAGCACGGCCGTGTTTAACCCACTTGCTGGCCGTGTAATTAAGCCCTGGCCGAGACACGAGCGGAGTCAGGCAAAGCACGGCCGTGCCCTCGACCGTGCTTTGGCCACTGATGCTTTTAAGCAGATTTTCAGCCACAACTCAGGGGGATTCGAGTTTTTGAGAGATAGAACGACTTCTAGAGAGAGAAAGTGACGAGTAAGAGTTCCCAAGTGCCCTAGATTGATCTTCAACACCATTGGAGGCCAGCTTGAGCTTGGAGAAGTGCCAATCAACGTCCAGAAGCAGGAATCCATCCTTCGCGGTATGAATTCCAAAGTGTCTGATTCTGCTTTTGCTTTCTTCTCCATGGAGTAGTTCTCCCATTCATCTGGGTATGGAGAACCCTAGA
Organism: Linum trigynum; assembly: GCA_964030455.1. Lineage (NCBI taxonomy): Eukaryota > Viridiplantae > Streptophyta > Magnoliopsida > Malpighiales > Linaceae > Linum > Linum trigynum. Next base: position 13,808,125 of record OZ034814.1, read on the forward strand.
TTTGTATGTTAGGCTTTGATTGTATGAACCCAAGTACTGATTCTGTGATTGATTATATTCGATTGAGGTTTTAATGATTGAATGACTTGAATCCTGATCAAATTCCTGTTGTTTCTGCTTTAACCTAGAATGAGAATATCTGCCTAGGTTGATAGAGTATCCTTGATTGAAGATAGGGAGTTGGTGACTTTAGTCGAGGAACCAACTCACTATTCTGTACCGGATTTACTCCGGTAGTGGAGGTTTTGTTCTTAGGGCCTCAATCTGTCTACTCCGGTGGAGGTTAGTCGCCCGCTAGAGATTCAGATTGAGAGGGTCTGAAGACCTTTAGTCGAGACTTCAGGCTGTTTAAGAACCTTCCGCAGTATAACTATCATAGAAACTGAACTTGGTAACTACAATCCGGCTTAACTGCAGTCTAGGGGGAACCATATCCGGGTGACCTCTTTAACCTGAATACAACAGTTTACTTGCTTTGTTTGTTTGGTAGTTTAGACTTGCATTCCAGTTTCATTGCTAGATAACAAGATCTCACTGAGTAGTCATCAGATCTAGGACCCGGGTTGATAATTAAACCCAAACCCGCTATACTACGCTTTAGGAAGTGGTTACACTTGGCCAATTCCTAGGGTGACAGTAGAGTCGAGTCAGTGTACCTATGTTTGGAAGAAGCTGAAGAAGTGTCCCATGGGCAGCAAGATATCGTCCTATGCCAATGGGGATCTACACCTTCTGACATGTTGGTTCCTGGACCGGACATCTGAATCCCTTAACATCACCACCGACCTGCCATCGTGCAAGCATTATGACCATACTGAGGTGTACCAGAGGAGAGTTGGAATATTGGAAAAGCATATGGCTTTAGATCGGGTGCCATACATCCACATCGGCACTGAGCCCAGGAAGAGGAATCCCTCATTCTCTATTGTGAGGATGATGGAAGCTAGGAAAAAGAAGGCCAAAGTCAGTGAAGCTGGAACTTCAATAACAGCCCCTACATTCAGTCCTGCATCTTCTATAAGTGACCCATCAATTGGAGATATGGATATTGTTGAGGTAATTGAGCTATTTGCTGATGTTACTATGTATTTCTTTAGTCAATCTTTCACTCTTTGCAGAGTTTATAAAACTAATACTATTTAATGTCCATGCTTCTAGTTATTGGCAACTCGTAAATGTCTGGAGGATATGTTGGGCTATATCAAACTAAAGATTGGACACTGCGACAGGCGGTTAGCACAGCTGAAGGCTGAACCACTTGATGATGTTGTAGTCAACCAATCGAGTGAGGAAGCCGGCGGCTATCAAGAGGAAGGAGCAACTGCTACTGATGCATCTGATTCCGATGCTAATAATGCTGATTCTGGACAGATGGACGATGATGCTGATTCTGGACAGGAGGACGATGAAGAAGCTCAAGATGCGTCATCTGAGGAAGAAGGAACTCAAGATGGGTCGTCTAAGGGGGAAAGAAGTCAAGATGGGTCGTCTGAGGATGAAGAAGTTCAGTTACAACGCAGGTTTAACAATTTATTTCGATGTTAATTTGAACATATTGTTAACTATCATTGCCACCACCTCTTTCATTTTTGTTTTGGTTAGAAGGAGAAGACCATGCTGTTGAACCAAGAACTTTAGGCGACGGTCAAGGCCCTGCGAACATGGATGCTACCGTTAACCAGGATGACACATGAGATGCAAATATGAACAAGGATACTAGTGCAGGAATAACTCCAGGTAATATTGTGTTACTATATGTTCGTGTTATTTGCGTAATTATGGCAGTTGATTTTCATTCTCATTTTTATATCTTGGTTCTGCACTTAAACTGCAATGGCAATGTTTAGATTGTAGAGTATTTGTTTTGGTAGAAAAATTGCTTTCGCTTTGGTAGTGTTTGTAATACGCTTTGGTAGTGTCTGTATTACGATTTGGTAGAGTTTGGAGCATGCATTGGTAGTGTTTGCATTTGCTTTGGTAGTGTCTGTTTTACGATTTGGTAGAGTTTGGAGCATGCATTGGTAGTGTTTGCATTTGCTTTGGTAGTGTCTGTATTACGATTTGGTAGAGTTTGGAGCATGCATTGGTAGTGTTTGCATTTGCTTTGATAGTTTTCAACTATGCATTGAAAGTATTATTTCATTTACATTTGTAGTTCCCATACACGTAACTTTACTTTTCCTCGTTTTTCACACTCATTCAGGTGACAGTGGTGGTTCAGCTTTCACAACCCCCAACCCAGCAAAGGGGGCTGCTTCTGAAGGTAATGACGCATGAAATTTGTGAGCAGAATTTGGGTGTACTTTTGTCTTACCTTCCTCACGGGCTATTATCTTACTTTTTAAAAACTGTATCTCTCGTGACTATTAGCGGCCTGTAACTAAACCTCTAAATTCGGCATGTAAACTACTACGCTATCTCCTGTTAAACTCTTCTATTTCTATGTTGTGTTCTTTTTGTAAAGGTGGAACTCGTATATTTGTATCTTCTGTGATTTTATTTTTGCATTGGTAGTGTTTGGGGTTACAAAATTATTAGTTTTATTAGGCTATCCAGTAGATCTTTAGCCACCTCTAATAACATAGTAGCCATAGGTGATGGAATTTCAGCCGATCCAGTAGATCTTCATGGTAAAGAGATTGTTCTGTACAACACCGGATCTGTCATACCTGTACTAGGGACTAGCGATCCAAGCGGGCAGATTATTTCAAGCACCCTTGATTCCATACAAGCTGACCTAGAACTGAGTTCAGACGATGATTTCCAGACAAAGCCCCCAATGCTGCAGACTTATAATCTCCGTAAGAAAAGGCAGAAGGGTAAGGCCTTAATATCACCTTACTGTAGACTTTCTGATATGAAGGAAGACAAAAAAAACCAACCCCAGCAGATGGTATTGTCACTGTTCCCCCAAATCCTCCTTCAGGGAGTAGGCATCTGCCTGCTGATGTCCTCAGCTGGTTGCGCGTGGAGTATGCATGGGTAGATGGGGATGGATGGTATGATTACTTTAACTTTCTAAATTTCACATCAATACCGGAAACTTTATTCTCGTATTATATTACATCATTGGAAATTTTGTCACATTAATTTTAGGGATCCAGAAGAGGTTTTGCGGACAGATATAGAAAGACTCGTGATTCTCCAGCGGAAAGATGCTCAATTAGCACGTATGCGTGCCATTACTAGGCAATTCGTTGATTGCTATGTCCAAATCTTGAATCAAAAGATTTGTCAGTCTGGAAACTTGACCCAGTGGATCTTCCCGACACGGTTTGCAGTAAATTCTAAGTCACAGTTTATTTTTAGTACTCGTCGTTTCACGGCAATGGTAGACATCCGACCCTTTGTCATTGTTTCAGTATCTGGAAGGTAGAGTACTTCAGTTTGAGGACTCAACGGCGGAGAGGACCCAAAGTGATTATTTGGGCTAGACATATTATCTAATTGAGGAGTGCGCATTTGTTAATAATTTGCCATTCGCTGACTGCAAGTTTGTAAGTGACTGAGATCCCATACTTTTACGCCCGCATGCAATTACACTAGTCATATGTCGTTTCTAACTCTATAAAAATTTATTTCCGATTTCTTGCAGTGGTTTTTCCCGTATGAGTATGACTCAAATTATGTTCTATATTGTGTCAATTTACGTGACAAGAAATTTGAGTTCTTCAACCCACGTGGCGGGAAATTTACGGAGCACTACAAGCTCATTGGTAGGCTGGTCGTGAAGTATGCAACTGTATATATTCATGCAAAGTTGAAGTTGGATTACTCCTTCGACTCTTTTCTATGGCGCAATGTTCCTGTATGGGTACAGGATGAAGATAAAACAGGTGGACTTGTGTGCCTAAACGTGTGTGAACTATGGAATGGGAGGCTGGTATCCGAATGGAAGAATGAATGGCAATGGGCTTCCTACTTCAGCTCTAGGATTGTCAAGTTGGTGAAAAACATAATCGAGGATGACAGCAACATATTGTTAGATGAGCTGACTGAACATGCTGTTGATAACCATGAAGGTTTGGCCCGAGGCTACACTCAACATGAACCGTCGTCACCTCATGCTTGAGTTATTGATTTAAATATTACTTCCTCGTGGACAGAATATTTGTTTTATAACTTTGCCACTATAAACATAATCAAGAATTTTGTTTTTATAACTTGATGTGGAATGGTAGTGTTCTGTTGGGATGGTAGTTTTTTCATTTTTGTTTTTCTGAATGGTAGTTTCCTTCCATGCAATGGTAGTTTTCTGCACACATGTGAATGGTAGTTTCCACTGTCTCTAAACCCGTGCTTTTTTTAATGTGGAATGGTAGTGTTATGCTCGAATGGTAATTATTCGCCTTTCTGAATAGTAGTTTCCTTTCATGTAGTGGTAGTTTTATGCATACATGTGAAGCTTGTGTTTATAAACACACTGCACTCTCAAATAAGCAAGTAGAGGTACCAATACCATTTTAGATGACATTAAAGTAAATACTAATAAGAATCAACCCATTACCGTCAAATAAACAAGACACAATTACAAAACCTGTTCATCCAAGACCATTCCAATCAAACATAATTAAAACAAAAACCATTACCAAATAAGTACTCAACTGTGTCCAATATTTGCAACGGGACTGTAAAAGATAAATAATGCCTCAATCATACTATTCTTGAGCCGTTTGAGGTGTTGATTCTCGTGTTTTAGGCCGATTTCACGCTAGGTTGTGCTTGTTTGTGATATTTCAGGTCCTAGTACGTGAATGAAGGTTTGGGAGCGAGTTCGGGGTCGATTGGACGAAGATCGGACGCGAGGCGAGTGGCTGAGGAAGCCACACGGGCACACACAAAACTCACACGGCCGTGCAAGTGACCAAGGTGCCTGTGTGGGATTGTGCGAGCCTTCACACGGGCACAAATACAAACCACAGGGCCATGTGAAGGAGTAATTTGGCCGTGTGGAATTCTGCGAGGCTTCACATGGGCAGAGTGGGCATGCTACACGGCCGTGTGCCCCTGGCCGTGTAGGAAGCCTGAAACCCACATAATCGGAAAGCGGCGTTTTGACCTCACACGGGCAACTGGGTATGCCACACGGCCGTGTGGCCTGCCCGTGTGAGTCGGGAATTTCTGTTTTTACCCAATTTCGGGCCACAAGTGAGAGAATCAAATTTTCAGAGCAAAAACAGAGCCATAGAGAGAGAAAGTACAAAGAACACATCCTAGAAGCTATCTTGGAGCTGGGTTTCATCAAATCGAGCTTGGAGATCGTCACAGGAGTGGAAATCATCATCCCAGAGCAGATTCTTCCCATTGTTATGAGTATGACTGCTTTGTATTCTGTTTTCCTTCTGTTTTCCTCTCTCTCTCTCTCTCTCTCTCTCTCTATGGAGTAGAACCCTTATCTCACTTGGGTATGAAGAACCCTAGTTCCATGTGTTAGGGATTTGATTGTAATGACTTGGGATGATTATACTGTTTGGTTTTAATCGAATGATGCATGTTTATTGAATTGATTGAAGTCTGATCAGCTTTTCTTGATTTCTGCTGCAACCTGAGATAGAGGGATTTTCCCAAAAGTAGCACTGTTTAAATTTTTTTTTCCAAAAATAGCACCCAACTCCGAAAAATTCCAAAAATAGCACCCTTTCTGCAAAACCGCCACCCGTTCCAGCGATTTAGGCGAAAACCGCCACCCGGGGGCACGTTTTTCGACGAAAACCGCACTGGCAGGGGGCGGTTTTACAGACTGCACCCCCACCATGCGATCTGCTTTTTTTTTTTTTTTTAAATCCTAACCTAGGTGGAAACTTCAAACGAACGTATCTTTGTGTTCGGGTATCCGATCGTCGCGAATTTTTTTTTTATTCCGCATAACTTTTCGAGATCTTGCAAGTCGAAGACTGCCGAAGGTGGTGTGGTCCCACCTTCGTCCCAAAAAATGTCGTTTGCTACCCCCGAACGAGCTTTTTTCCGATTTCTTCAAAAACAAGACAACACTGTCTGTCTCAACCTCTCTGATACACAACAGACACATCCCCCAACCCGCTACATCTCCAACCACTGCGATCCCTTCCCAACTGAACATTCCAAAAGCAACTGAATAAACATCGATCCGCGCACCTATGCAGGCCCCAGGCATATACAGATCTCTGGTTGGTTGGTGACCAACGCGGTCGACAACCACCAACCGAACCAGCACCAAACAAATCACAGTTCCATCACAACCGAGTTGGCAAATCCCATCCGATTCCAAATAGGCAACACCCAACACCCACCCACATGCCACCCCACGCCAGGATATAACACTACATTTAGGTCACAATGCACAGTAAAAGCAGTCTGTGTGTAGTACCAGGCCCTGCCGACTTTTTTTTGTCCAAAGTTTGACGAAATCGGAAAAAAAGCTCGTTCATGGTAGCAAACGACATTTTTTGGAATGAAGGTGGGACCACACCACCTTCGGCAGTCTTTCACTTGCAAGATCTCGAAAAGTTATGCGGAATAAAAAAAAATCGCGACGATCGGATACCCGAACACAAAGATACGTTCTTTTGAAGTTTCCATCTAGGTTAGGATTTTTCAAAAAAAAAAAAAAAAAAAAAGCAGATCGCATGGTGGGGGTGAGGTCTGCAACCAAACCGCATGGTGGGGGTGCGGTCTGTAAAACCGCCCCCTGCCAGTGCAGTTTTCATAGAAAAACGCTGGTACGGGTGGTGGTTTTGCAGAAAGGGTGCTATTTTTGGAATTTTTCGGAGTTGGGTGCTATTTTTGGAATTTTGTTTAAACATGGCTACTTTTGGAAAAATCCCAGTGATAGATAGAATCTGATTTGGTTGTTAGAGCTTCATCATTCGGTAGTAGGAGATTGGCTATACGAGAGTTAGCCAGTTTACTGCTTTGTACTAGAATCCAATTCCAGTAGTGGAGTTCTGTGCTTATTGCTTCAGCTTTCTATCCCGGTGAAGACTAGTCGTCTGCCGGGTAGTTAGACTGAGAGGGCTTGGTCAGCTTAAGAGATTCCAAGCTACTGTCGGATCTTCCGCAGTCTAATCAGCCGTAAATCAACCCAGGGTAATTACAATTAAAACCTAACCAAGGAGCTAGGGGGACTCATTCCCGAGTGACTCTTCTTTGCTTGAGAAAACCGAACCAATTCCTGCTTTCTTACTGCTTTTGCTTAAAACAACAATCACTTGACTTAGTTGGCTAGATAATAGATAATCACGGAGTAAGTAGTAGATCTAGACCCCGGGTTGATAATAGAACTTGCCACTTTACTACATTATCGGGCTGCGATTACACTTGGTCGCAGTTTGGTGTTGTGTTTTAGCGTGTCAAGTTTTTGACGCCGTTGCCGGGGACTCTAGGTTATTGGGGAAACATGAAAATATGTTACTCTAGCTTTTTCTTTACTTCATTTTATCTCTTCCACCTGTGTGCCTTCACGGGTTGCTTCTGCTGATTGTGTGCAGGTAGTGCATGACCCGTAGCCAGTCGGGAGATCTACTACCATTAGACAGGAGCTTGAACGAACCCGCAGGAACTTCAAGCGGGCTCTAAAGGCGCGACTGGCTGCGGAGGAGGAGCTAGCACAGCTGCAGATCGAAGAAGAAGAAGAAGAGATGGGGGATCCACAGGACCATGATGTGGTCCTTCCCGAGGAGCAGACCATGGGATCCTACTGGACCACTAGGGCCGTGGACATGAGGTCACCCATTCAACACCCTCATGTCCCAGCCAACAATTTTGAGGTGAGCACCTCAGTAATCACCATGCTGCTCGGTTCAGTGGTGTTCCGTGGCAAAGAGGGGGAGTGCCCCCGATCACATCTTAGGCGATTCCACGAGCTCATCGATGGAATCAAGATCAATGGGGTCCCAACAGATGCCATCCAGTTGAGGTACTTCTCATTCACCCTGGAGGGGCAGGCCAAGGAGTGGCTAGACACTCGACCTCCGGGCTCCATCACCACGTTCGCCAACCTGGCGGACAAGTTCCTCACTGACTCGCTATGACACAACACCTAACAAAGGCCAAGTGTAACCAATGAAAGGGACTGCAGTATAGTGGCTCAAGTGATAAATATCGAATCCACGGGTCTCTAGAGTTACTATTACTCAGCTTCAGTTTATTATTTAGCAAATCAGATTAAGACGAAAGAACTAAAACTACTCTAGCAAACTACAGTTAAAGTTAATCTAATTACAGGTTGGGAACTCACTTAGGTATGATTCCCCCTAGCCACTAGCCAGATTAATGATTGATGATCTCTAACCTGTTTCACTTTCATTCACAATGCGGAGAATCCTTGACTAGACCTTGAGTCTCGACTAAAGGAACAAGGCCCTCTTGAGTCAATTGCCTAGAGGGACGTATCCTTCTCTAGAACAACTGATCAAGGCGTTCTAAACTAGACTCCCTCTATCGAAAGGGGTTCTCAATCGATACAAAGCAGTGAATCAACCCTCGACTAAAGCAATCGATCCACTACTATCAATCTATGGTGCTCTATTGACCTAATCAGGTATTCCCTCTCATAGAATCAAAGCAGAATCAATAATCTCGACTAAAGCAGAATTGAATCATGAAAACATGCATAGATTGAATATGAACTCAAGATTATCCAGTCAGAGTACTCATACAATCATCCAATCAAACAAACATAGCTAGGGTTTCTCAAAACCTAAGTGAAGGGAAGTTACTCCATAGAGAAGAGAGAGACTGCAGTAAGAATCTTCAGATGATCAGTCTTCAAGTCCGGGCTTGTTCCTCGAGCTTCCAAGGCGAAGAAATCCTCCTTCTCTACTCCAAGAATGCCCTCAAATCGCCCTCTCTCTCTAGGGTTCGTCCCTTGGGTGTTTGGGATCCAAAACCCAGCTCTCCTTCTTCTTTGGTTCGGAATTTGGCTTAAAACCAGGAAATCCCGACTCGCGCGGCCAGGGTGCACGGCCGTGCACATCACCATTCTGGCCGTGCACCTCAAAACGCGGCGTATCAATTAGTTGAACCTCAGCCAACTCGCACGGCCAGAATTGTATATTGCACGGCCGTGCGGATTTCACTTGTGCCCGTGCGTGCCCACGCACAATCCCGCACGGCCAAACTAGTCACTTGCACGGCCGTGCGTGGCCACGCTGGTCTGCCCGTGCAGCTTGCTCAGCCTCTGTTTAATGCTTCGTTTCTCCCTCGTCCGGACTCCGAATCAATCGCCGTTTGATCCCAGACGCTCGTAGTCTCGTCCTCTTTCGTTTCATAACAAGCTTGCATGATTCTTTGTCCATAAAGTGAGGTAGAAATCCATTCTTCTTCAGGTCATGCCCGAGTTTCTTCTCTCGAATCGTCAATTGATCTCTGATTGACTTGAAACTTGCGCCTATGCTTCACTTTATGTGCTAGGACCTGAAATGGGACAAAGGAACACAACCTAGCATAAAATAGGCCAAAGACGCAATAATTCAAGCTCAAACAATCAAGAAACAAAGGGGAAAACATGTGCAAATACCGAGTCATCACTCACTCGCTACCATCCTTCATCGAAGACGGCGGACCTGCAGAAGCAAATTACCCATTTTGCTCAGGATGAGGATGAGACCATCCGGGACGCATGGGAGAGATACAACAGTCTCTTCCTGAGGTGTCCCAATCATGGCTTCAATGATGCTTTCAAGGTGGGCACCTTCTATCACGCCCTCTTCCCAGAAGACAAGCAGCTGATTGACTCGGTTTGTGGGGGGAACATGCTGACCAAAACACCGCCACAGCTGAATCAACTCTTTGAGGAGATGGCAGAGAACAGGTATGATTGGGGCACTGCTAGGAGGTCGAGGAGTGCACCAAGCCGAGGTGTACATTCTGTGGGAACCCATTCCTCTGATTTGGTGCAAGTGGTATCAAAGCTGGTTTCAACTATCGATCGTTCCGGGATGATTCCAGGGACCGGACAGAAGCAGGCGATGCTCTGCCATGGGTGCGAGAGCACCCATCACACGGTGGAAGACTGCCAGGCGATGAAGGAATCGACCACACCCCAGGAGTAGGTGAACTTCATCAATAATGTTAGGCGCAATGACCCCTACGTAACACTTACAACGAGGGGTGGCGCCAGCATCCCAACTTCTCCTGGGGTGGGGCAAATTCCAGACCACCAGTCCCCCAGGGACCACCAGGCTTCCAGAGGCCTCCGTACCAGCCCAGACAGGGGCAATTCCAGTAGCAGCAACAACAGTCTCTCTACCAGCCCATGCAGGGGCATGCTGCTCAATCACAGCCGCGACCTTTCCAGCAGCCAGGTGCAGCCCCTGCCACCCCAGTGCAAAATGATCTGATGGCTGAACTGCGGGACTTGGTGGGTTCTCTCGCCAGTTCTAGTGCTCAGAAATTCAACACTATCGAGAAGTTCATGGAAAAGGCCTTGGGTAAATTCCTGGCTCTTGAAGCTGGCCAGAGGAACACACAGGCTGTCTTGCACGATATCCAAACCCAGCTGGGGAGCGTGGCTCAAGTAGTGGCACAAAGGGCTCCTGGTACTCTACCCGGTCAGACCATCCCTCATCCACAGAACCCGAATGAGCATTGTAATGCCATCATAACCAGGAGTGGCAAGATGATTGCTGATCCACCTGTTCGGGCACAAGAGAGAGAGGCCCCTACCTCGGCATCTCCAGCGGCTGAAGAAGAAGCAGAGAAGTAGGTTGAGGTGCCTGCACCTAAACCACAACCAGTAATGAAGGAGTATATCCCTCAACTCCCCTTCCCTACTCGGTTGCACAAAGACAGGAGGCAGAGTTCGGGAACTTCATGTCCATGATTAGGAAGCTGAATGTCCAAGTACCTTTCTTGGAGGCATTATCTCAAATTCCTAAGTAGGCGAAGTTCCTGAAAGATATTCTCTCAAAGAAGCAGAAGCTGAGCGAGCTGGCCACTGTGGAGCTCAGCGAGGAGTGCTAGGCCATTCTACAGAACAAGCTTCCGCCAAAGCAGAAGGACCCAGATAGTTTTACTATCCCTTGCTCTATAGATAAATTGCATGTAGAGAGGTCCTTGGCGGATCTAGGTGCTAGTATCAATGTCATGCCATATCGATTGTTCAAGAAACTAGGCCTAGGTGAACCCCGTGCAACTAGGATGAGTCTTCAATTAGCAGACCGATCTATAGTACATCCTAGGGGCATAGTGGAAGACCTTCTGGTTGGGGTTGGCAAATTCATTTATCCTGTGGATTTTGTTGTCTTGGACATCAATGAGGACACAGAAGTGCCCCTTATACTGGGAAGGACTTTCCTAGCCACCACCAAGGCTCTAATAGATGTGCACGAAGGGACCTTAGTTTTGAGGGATGGCGAGGAGAGAATAACGTTTTCAATTGCTAATACTCTCCCTGCTTCGTCACCTGTGCATGCTGTATCTCACCAGGAGCACGAGTCTGTCGTGTATCCTTCTGTGTTTCCTATTTTGCAGGATCCACCTCCCATACCTTTGCCGCCACTCCCGTCCACTCCGTCACCAAAAGAACGGATCAAGGAGGAGTGGCGGCCGAAACTGCAGGCAGCTAAGCCTGCTCGAAAGAAAGCCGGAGACCACTACGAGCTGGTCCCGCCCCCACCTTGGCCATCCGAGTATTCACTCGCTTGCATCCTGCCGGATGGCCAAGTCGAGTTGGCGAATGCTGGTGGCCACATTTGTCTTGTGCATGGCCACCATTTAAAGCTGTACGTCAAGAGCGAGGTGGATCCGCTCTTGAACGCACCCGCGCCTACACCTCTCTGAGGATCCACCGACTGGTGTCCAGCTAAAAGACGGTAAAGAAGCGCTTGTGGGGAGGCAACCTCACATAGGTTTGCATTTTCTTACCTTTTTCCTTTTGATTTTTTGTGTTTTTGAGTCTTGAGGTGTTGTTCACGAGTTGTATGTCGTTCTGGAGTGAAAACAGGTCAAATTCGGAGTTCTGGCAGCCCACACGGCCAGCCCTGAAAGTCACACGGCCTTGTGAAAATGGGTTTTGGCCATGTGGATTTCCTGGAATTTTCACACGGGCAAGAGGGGTACCCCACACAGCCGTGTGGATTTGGACCTAGCCCGTGTGAGCTCTCGTCAAAAGTCACACGGCCAAATGTGCTTTTCGCACGGCCGTGTGGAAATCCTCGGCCTGCCCGTGTCGGCCGACACGGGCAAATGTGCACCTCACATGGCCGTGTGAGCCTGCCCGTGTGGCCGAGCCACGGGCTATAAGTTCGGCCGACACGGCCGAGTGGTCAGAAAATCAAAATTCTCTCGCCGAAAACCTCTCCCCCTCGCCGGAAAACCGCAACTCTTCGCCATCTTTGTCGATTTTCGGCCATTTTTGGTCGGTTTTTCACAAATCCAACACCACACCCACCCTTTCCTCCCCATTATTGGCCTATCCCTCGATTTTGAGGTGATTTGGCTTGATTTTGAGTCGCCGAAGGCGATTTCCGGCGAGGCTTCGACGAGCATTTCCGGGCAGTTTTTTGGCCTTTCGTCGCTTCCATTGCCTTCCCCTCATCATCCCCTACACCTCTACTTGAGTCTCCAGGTTTGATTTTGACCTTAACTTTGTTATTTATGGAAAATTGGGTGTTAGGGTGCATGTTTAGAGAACCTCTTTGAATCATGTGAATTGTGTGCAATTGATTGAGGGGAATGCTTGGATTATGTATGAATGGTGTTGGGCATTGTCCCCCTTGCTTGTTTGATCCCTTGTGTGCATATTTTGTCAATTCCATGTTTACCTTAATAGTGCACACAAGGTGTTCAATAAAATGCCTGTTTTCGTACCATTTTGTGGGAGTCGGTTGGAGCCCTTAATGATGTGCTTTGATGGTGTGTTTGCTATGGATGTGAACCTTGAGTTGCCTACTTTTCCATGGATGTGCACCCCGACCCCGATTATGCTTTTTTGATCGAGTTTTTGACCCCCGAACTATGGATGAAACCATGGTTCGGTTGTTTTCTGTTCTTAAGAGTGGGGGTGTGATTAACATTTTCCTTGGCTCTTTTGGTTCCACTTTGGGTTGTTCTTTTGGAGGACCGTGACGAAGCCCAACCTCAGGCACCCGTTTGTTCAAGATTTGAGAAGGGGGCCCCACCAGGATCATTTTAAGAACGTCCTGGCCTGCAAGTTTGGGCAGCATCATTGCTGGTCCAAGCGAGAGTTGGAGAAGCTGAACTGCTACGAGCACTTCTCCGCCATTGTCACCAACCGCCCCTGGCGCCGCCTACTCTGCATTCGCGAGAAGGTTTACCAAGAGCTCGTGCTTGAGTTCTACACGACCTTCCAGCACACCGACACGGAGAATTGGAAGGACGGAGAAGCCGTCAAATTCAGGCTCGACGGTGAACCCCGATCCATGAGCTACCATGAGCTGGCGACCGCCCTTGGCCTGGTCGATGACAGGGACTACATCACCGAGCTTATCGAGCCAGAGGGGGTGAACTTCAAGACACTGTACACCCGCCTCGCTCGGCCAGGCCAGCTTCCATTCTCGGCGGTGAAGACGAAGGCCAGCACATTGCAGCTCGACAACCGCATCCTCCACCACATGCTGGCCAAGTCTTACACTCCAGCCTTGGACAGTGCCAACGCCATCACCAAGAGAGCCATGTACTTCATCCAGTCTATGCGCCAGAGGGATCATCCCCTCCACTTGGGTTCGGTGGTGGCGAGGACCTTCAACAAGAGTGCTTCCGAGCTGAAGAAACTCCACTGCACCCCCCTCATCACCCGCCTGGCCACTTACTTCCAGATATCACTGCAGGGGTGCACAGAGCAGGGAGACACCAGTGCCTTTGGCGAGTATACGATCGGTAAAATGCACCTGCTTCGAGAAGAGCGAGGTGTTAAGTGGATCGAGGGGTTTCCTCAACCTCAGATCCCAGAAGAGGTCCAGCCGGAGGTTCCCGAGGGTGCGGCTGATAAGGAGGTCCATCCCGAGGATGTGGATGATACTGCTGCCGCCCGCCCCATCACCTTCAAGTACGGGGGTGGCAGTTCCACTTTCCCCGGCCAGGACTACTTCGCTCAGCCGTTCGAGCAGCTGCGTCTCCAGAATCAGAAGCTCTACGACCATCAGCTCCAATTTCAGCAGCAGTATTCGGCTCACCATGCCGAGTACCAGACCTGGTTGGCTGTGTATGATGAGCGTCTGGATCGGATGGAGACCCAGCAGGGGGTGACCGTGGCTCGCATTGAGAGAGAGCAGGCACGATCTCGGCGCATGCAGAAGGTCCAACAGCACCTGCTCCAGCTGCTACCGGGCGTGCCGCCAGTCTGGAGGACTCCCTAGGAGGACTCTCCACTTCCACCTCCACCAGCTGATGATGATGATGCATTCATGAATGACATCGATCTAACAACCTTAGCGACGAGTAGGCTGTACTTGTCGCCCCTCAGTGTGTGTTTTTGTTTTAGACTTTTTCTGTTTGCTCCATGTGTTTGAGGAGCTTGAACTGAGTTTGTCGTGTGTTTTGTTTCTTTTCTTTGGTGGATTGTTTCTTTTGTGGCCATCTGGGCCAACTCTGATCCCTAACGAACATGTGCTAGTGTGTTCTTGATGTCCCTTTAGTGCAGAAATGCCCGTTCGTTCCATATGTCCCCGCTGACTAGTCCACTTCCAGTCTTCTGCAGTATTTCAATCCGGTAACATCGTTCCCCTTCTCTATCCCTCTGCTCCATTGAGGGCAATGTCGTGCTTAAGTGTGGGGGGTGCTTTGTATCGGTTGGAATGTATATACGTGTGCTTGGAGCCTAGTCCGCTGTCCAAATCTCGAGATTTGAGGGCTCCAAGTACGGCTGTTTGATCATATTGGCACTGTGTTTTGATTGGTGAATTGAATGGTTTTCAGATTAATGCATGACAACTAGATGGTGACTAGAAGAACCTATAATGATGACTGAGACGTGCAGTAGAATTGTGTAGGGTTCAGTCTTTCAACTGTTTGCTTACCAACTGTGACTTGGATTGATTACTTGTTCTTGACAGTCTCTTATGCATCTAGTTCAGAGGATCAGAATGAGAGATAGAGCATATAGGTAGCCATGTGAGATTTGAGCCTGCTCGTTTCTTTCTTGTGCGATAGTTCCCTCTTCCATGATGTGTAGCATTCACGTTGTCATTAGCTAAGATGATGAAGGCATAGGATTAGCCCACGACCAAATTGACTGTCCTAGTGTGTCATACCCCCTAGTCAGCCCCTTTGAGCCGTGTGTTCTCCGTTCTTTCGGTCTTCAATGAAAAGTCACCCTTTTGCATCTTTTAGAAGGTTCCACAGAGTGATTTTTACATGTTCTCTGCTGTTTCTGCTAAATATAATGTGAGAGTTGGAGGTAGTTCTTAAAAAGTTGGGTAGGTGTTTGAAAATGTGCAGAGGTGGTGGTTCTCTTAAGAAATGGGGAAAAATGAAACAAAAACAAAGAAAAAATGAAAGCAAAAGTGAGCTACCACCAAAAATCTGAATAGTGCCCATTAAGTAGTGTTTCTTAGCAGTTTGTTTTAGAAATATTGGTATTTATGTGACCTCCTTCGCTCTTGTTCTCTGAAGAATTTGAGTAATGCAGAATAGCAGAAAGAAAGTACAAGGTTGATTGACTGTGAGTTTGTTGGGTTTGGAATTGTCCAACCTTGTGCATTGAATACTTCCACCACCTAAAATGCCTTTTCCCCAAATCCAAGACCCTAGCCAGTCGTTTGAACCTGTATCTAAGACCTCCGAATTAGTTAGTGATGACACCCATTTTTGTGAACTCTAACATTTAGAGGCTGCCGTCATGGTGAAGAGATGTTAGGAATTGAGAGAATTAAGTATGCGCATTTTTCGCATCAAATTTTCCAGACCCCACTGGTCGAGAGTGAGCGATTCATTTCCTTGTTCTTTACACTCTTTACCCCGGTGAGGACCTAGATGGCTCGGTCTTGATTCTGATGTCTTGAGTTTTATGCATGAGTTGACTGTCTTGAGTAAGTGGTTGAGTCGAGTCTAGGTTGGTTGATGAACAGAAGGGAGGCTCCTCCTTTACTCGATTTTGCTGCACTCGAATGTCTTCTGTGGTGGTTGTCCAGGTTGCTATTGAGGTTGTCCATGTGTTGATGTTTGAAAGCCAGTATAATTCATGTGTTCAGTGCCTATATGATTTGTCCCCAATGTTGGTATGATTGAAATATGTAAGCTTACCTTGTGTCTGACTTGGTTTGCTTGGGGACAAGCAAACGGTTAAGTGTGGGGTAGTTTGATAAACCATTAATTGCACATGTTTTTACCCCTATTCTTGAGCCGTTTGAGGTGTTGATTCTCGTGTTTTAGGCCGATTTCACACTAGGTTGTGCTTGTTTGTGATATTTCAGGTCCTAGTACGTGAATGAAGGTTTGGGAGCGAGTTCGGGGTCGATTGGACGAAGATCAGACGCGAGGCGAGTCGCTGAGGAAGCCACACGGGCACACACAAAACTCACACGGCTGTGCAAGTGACCAAGGTGGCCGTGTGGGATTGTGCGAGCCTTCAGACGGGCACAAATACAAACCACACGGTCGTGTGAAGGAGTAATTTGGCCATGTGGAATTCTGCGAGGCTTCACACGGGCAGACTGGGCATGCTACACGGCCGTGTGCCCCTGGCCGTGTAGGAAGCCTGAAAGCCACATAATCGGAACGCGGCGTTTTGACCTCACATGGGCAACTAGGTATGCCACACGGCCGTGTGGCCTCCCCGTGTGAATCGGGAATTTCTGGTTTTTACCCAATTTCGGGACACAAGTGAGAGAATCGAATTTTCAGAGCAAAAACAGAGCCCTAGAGAGAGAAAGTAAGAAGAACACATCCTAGAAGCTATCTTGGAGCTGGGTTTCATCAAATCAAGCTTGGAGATCGTCATAGGAGTGGAAATCATCATCCCAGAGCATATTCTTCCCATTGTTATGAGTATGACTGCTTTGTATTCTGTTTTCCTCTCTCTCTATGGAGTAGAACCCTTCTCTCACTTGGGTATGAAGAACCCTAGTTCCATGTGTTAGGGATTTGATTGTAATGACTTGGGATGATTATACTGTTTGGTTTTAATCGAATGATGCATGTTTATTGAATTGATTGAAGTCTGATCAGCTTTTCTTGATTTCTGCTGCAACCTGAGATAGATATAATCTGATTAGGTTGTTAGAGCTTCATCATTCGGTAGTATGAGATTGGCTATACGAGAGTTAGCCAGTTTACTGCTTTGTACTGGAATCCAATTCCAGTAGTGGAGTTCTGTGCTTATTGCTTCAGCTTTCTATCCCGGTGAAGACTAGTCGTCTGCCGGGTAGTTAGACTGAGAGGGCTTGGTCAGCTTAAGAGATTTCAAGCTACTGTCGGATCTTCCGCAGTCTAATCAACCGTAAATCAACCCAGGGTAATTACAATTAAGACCTAACTAAGGAGCTAGGGGGACTCATTCCCTTGCTTAAAACAACAATCACTTGACTTAGTTGGCTAGATAATAGATAATCACGGAGTAAGCAGTAGATCTAGACCCCGGGTTGATAATAGAACTTGCCACTTTACTGTATTCCCGGGCTGCGATTACACTTGGTCGCAGTTTGGTGTTGTGTTTTAGCGTGTCACCAGCCTTGTTCATCTCATTGATTAGATGTTTCCTCGACTTCTCTCCGTACCTTTCGCCAAACCCCTTCCTTCTTTTCCTTATTCTAGACGACTCCTTTCTTTGCTTCAACGACTTGCCCTTCAGTGCTGGTTGATTAGTATCATCATCAGTTGAGCTAGACAGTGGAAGACCTACAAGAAGTGATCAAAATCATAGTACAAATTGCATCGACATACATACCGATCCCAAAATGGTATTGGCTCAGCATTTTACCACATAATAAATCATCCACAAATTGATTTTATAGTACAACAAGACTTACGAGTTGTGTCTGCTAGCATTGTGTTTGCCGTCTCAACAAGTGCATGTACCCCCTTGAAAAGCATCTCATATATTGCATCATGTCCACACGTTCTGGTTGCTACCAGATTAATCATACCCATCAACTTTTTCACTCTATTCCCAAATGCTCCTTCTTCTGTATTTTCTAGCTGCTATAAGTCAAAATTTATACCTTCCCTTGCATGACGCGTCCAGCGTCCGAGGATGTAGTCCTTGTGGATTTGTCGAAGGTGACGGGTTGGCCAATTCGACCCAAAGTGGTCCATTGTTTTCAAAATATGCTTGCACAACCACCCCCACGTTTCAAAGTGGTGGCAGCTGCATCTAAACTTGCAAGATTCCTTCTCGACTAGGACTATCCTCTCATCGATTCTAGTTCCATCATCTTCTTCCTTGAATAGGTCATACGCAGCCCACCCATCCTCATCCTTCTCTGGATTAGCATCAATGCAATATGGAAAACTTTCTCCGATCTCATTCTGGAATAACTTAAGCACGTTATATGTATACAGATGTTGCACCTGATTAGTGAAATGGCACTTAGAATAGCTAACAGGAGGCACCTCATCCACCAGTTTGAAGTCATTCTATAGTTCTACTTCCCTTTTATCTTCAACCAGTCGATCGAATTGAACAAAAAACTGTGATAGATTATTTTCGGCTTTCAGGTAGTGTCGGAGGCTACTGTTGCAGGCTTCACTTAGCTGGGAACTCCTCATCCCACAGCATCTGTGCTCTCGAAGCCAAACTCTCGACCATTTGTGTCTGCACATTAATGCAACCGTAGTTATAATTAAGACTACCATTCCATGCACATTAAAAAACCATTTCGTTACATAACCATTACCAATGCGCATACTAACTGATACACTACCAAATAAACACCAACTAGCTTGACTGTACCTCAATTTATAAATATTTGCAAGCCATGGGTGACCCTCTGGACCTTTTTCCGGGAAAAAATTATCAATCATTCTCTTCCACACATGCTCGAATTCATCCTCGGTCTCCACATTGAACATTAGTATGTTCACCTCCGCTTTCAGGCCCGACTTGTACACAGATGGTCCCATATTTGTCAACCCATTCTGGTGGATATGAAATGTGCAGAGTCCATGAAACAACGAAGGGAACTGGTCCTGGATTTTGCCTGATCAGTGAAGATGGATTTCGGGTGTTTGTTTGCCATGCATGTCAGAAAGGTATTGAACAATGACGAGAATGTCTCCGCTGTTTCATCGTATAGAAGTGCACCCCCGAAAATACACAACTCCCTATGGTTGTTAAAGCCAACAAACAATGCTACACACACAAATTCAAATGACAGTGCTCATAAAATTATTTACGAACATGAAGGTACCTAGAAACATGTCAAAGCTTACCTAAAGGCCTATAGTTTAGGTTGGTTCTGTAGGTAGTGTCAAAGCTGATCGCATCTCCAAATCACTCGTAATCCAAACGCATCTTCCCATCCGTAAAAAATATACCTGCAATCTCCTCGTTAATATCTACCTGCATATCGTAAAAATATAATGGGTCCCTCCTTGCTCTCTTCATGAAATACCGATGCAGCATGGTTGCCTCCCCGGGCTCCATGCTTCCGGTCCTCGCTTTCTGTATGCAGTTTTTCAGGTCCGTTTGTAGAAATCCAAGATTCTCCTTCCCCCCCAGCTGCCGCGGCAAATGAAGCATAGCTGCTTCGCACAGAAATACCGGCATCATTGACACGCTAAAGCACAACACCTAACAATGGCCAAGTGTAACCAATGAAAGGGACTGCAGTATAGTTGCACAAGTAATAAATATCGAATCCACGGGTCTCTAGAGTTACTATTACTCAGCTTCAGTTCATTATATAGAAAACTAGATTAAGGATTGATTTACTAAACTACTCTACTAACTACTCTATTAACTACAAGTTGGGAACTCACTTAGGTATGATTCCCCCTAGCTCCTCAATTAGGTCCAAGTTGCAATTACCTTTGGTTGATCTACTGTTGATTAAACTGCGGAAGATCCGACAGTAGCTTGGAATCTCTTAAGCTGACCAAGCCCTCTCAGTCCAACTACCCGGCAGGCGACTAACCTTCACCAGGATAGAAAGCTGAGGCTATGAATACAGAACTCCACTATCGGAATTGGATTCCAGTACAAAGCAGTAGATTGACTAACTCTCGTATAACCAATTCACCACCATCAATCAAGGAAGCTCTCTTAACCTAATCAGATTCTATCTATCATAGGTTAAAGCAGAAATCAAGAGAATTTGATCAAGATTCAATTGACTCAATAAATCATGCCTCAATCGATTATAATCAAATAATATAGCATCCAAAACTTCATACAAGAAAGATCCTAACACATTTAATTAGGGTTCCTCAAAACCTAAGTGAAGGGAAGTTACTCCATAGAGAAGAGAGAGACTGCAGAAATCTGATCTAGATCTTCAATCTCCATATCCAAGCTTGATTCCCGAGCTCCAATGGCGAAGAAATCCTCCAAAATAGCTCCAAGAATGTGCCCAAGTCGCTCTCTTTCTCTCTAGGGTTCGTCCCTTGGATGTTTGGGAACCAAAAACCCAGCTCTCCTCTTCCTTTGGCTCGAATCTGCCTCAAAGACCCGATTCTGGGCGAATTACGGGCTGAATAACGGTCATAATTCTTCCATGCCCGTATTTTGCCCAAAACACGCGTTTTGGTTAAGTTTCAGCGCATCCAAACCTCCTCTCGGCAGCGTAATTCTCCTGCCCGTAATTCTTCCTCCGCCCCTGTTCAAAGCTTCGTTTCTCCCTCGTCCGGACTCCAAATCAGTCGCCGTTTGAACCCAGACGCTCGTAGTCACGTCCTCTATCTTTTAATGACAAGATTCCATTATTATTTGTTCATAAGATGAGGTGGAAATCCATTCTTCCTCAGGTCATGCTCGTGTTTCTTCTCCCGAATTGCCAAATGATCTCCGATTGACTTGAAACTTGCGCCTACGCTTCAATTTATGTGCTAGGGCCTGAAATGTGACAAAAGAACACAACCTAGCGTAAAATAGGCCAAATAAGCGATAATACAAGCTTAAACGATCAAGAAACAAAGGGGAAAACATGTGCAAATATCGAGTCATCAAATTCCCCCACACTTAACCGTTTGCTTGTCCCCAAGCAAACCTAACTCAAACCAATGCAGCTCTCCGGACCTCTATAGCAACATACAACCCCGATCGTCAGTAGAGGATTTCCTAGATCATATAGCAGCTTATGAGGTCAACTGGTCTTCTAAGACGTTCCCTATCTCTCTCAATGCGAGTACTAGACTCAAGCCAGGATCATGAGAAGAAGTAGAAGTAAGACAGTCAGTTCATGGATAAGGGACTCACAACATTCACAACCAAGGATTCGTTGTACCAGGGTGCTCTTTCACTTCATTTCACCGTTGGAACCCCTTTTTCACTTTCACTTTACTTTTGTTTACTTATTTTTTTCATTCACTTAGCGGGGGGTCCAGCTGCAATCTCTTACACGGTCGACCCTTATTAGTCGAGCAAGAGCAATTTCTGTACATCTGGCGCTCGCTAGAGTACTTCTTTTAACTCCTTTTCCTCAACTCGTGTGGAGGGTCAATGAAATTAAGGGGGGTCGGAAGCTCTATCCGTGCCCTTAAAAACACATCCTCAAGTAGGCAAACCGTTCAACGGGTGGAAGTTTTACTTGTACTAGAGACAACTTAGCTTCACCTTGTATGAGTACCCCACTAAGGATCACTAAAATCTCTTCCAAAACCCAATTTTGTGCAATGAACGGTGCCGCACACGTTGGGCTTACCCCATGTTTAAGATTTTATGACTTTGACATGGAGGACCAACTGCTTTTCATTTTTCACATGAGCACCCTGTTCGATACACAAGTCCATAACACAATCCACATAGAGTCACCATTACCACATGAATTCAACGGTCCTAGCTCCACTAATTCACAAAATCAACTGGCACAGCAGAGAGCTAGATAGGAAAAATCTTATACTTCAACATCCTCCATAGTGCTACACTACCTCCCTAGGTTGCACATTACTATAGAGACTGTCAATTCAAAGCATACTGAGCAGGCAATTTGCAAGGAAACACGTACTTGGAGCCCTCAAATTTAAAAAATTTGGACAGTGGACTAGGCTCCAAGCACACAAACAGCCAAACATTCACCCGCATACATAATCGAACATCCCCCCACACTTAAGCACGACATTGTCCTCAATGGAGGAAAGATAAGGAGGGTAGAACGAAGTTACCAGATCCAGGGTGAATGATGGTGGACGGGGCAAGCGGTGTATTCCAGGAGGAGAGAATGGTCAGACCACAACACCACACAAAATCTCACAAAGGTTGAGTTATTGACTCTAAAATCAAATAACAAAACTGACTCAACCGAGGAGAAAAAGAGAAAGAAATGCAAACAGACTGGTTGGGTTGCCTCCCAACAAGCGCTTCTTTCACGTCGTGAGCCGGACGATGGCTCCTAAGTTTCGGTCCACCCCAAAACCTCCTTGAAGTTGAGGTTCTCGTCGATGAGGTGGAGTCTCAAGTCACGAGCATGTGGTATGATAGGTGATGGAAGCTCGTGCACTTGATGCGGATGAAGTCTCCACCCTCGAGACCTCTTCTTCTCTTCTCTCGTCTCATTGCCCCAAACCAGATATGACAGCATCGATTGGCCACCATCGCGTCCACCAAGAGGGACCGATGTTGATGTGGCCTTGGTCTGGCAAAGAGACACTGCAAATGGGTCCTTGCTAAGTAGTTCCTCAAAGTTTGGTGGGGATATTACTTGCAACTCATGGCCGGTGCAGGCCTCTTCCACCTTAACTCCGTTCTCAGCCTGGACGCCAATTGCTTCTTCAACCCCCCTTTCTTCTTCATGTGGTATCACCCCTGGGAAATGATCAACAACTCCTCCTGCTTCACTTTCGTCATCCTCCACAACTTCTTTCTGCACCCTTTCTTGCTCTTCTTCTTCTAGCACAGATTGGAGAGCAAGTCGCCATGTAATTTCTTCAAAGAGATCATCTTGCATCTCTTCGCTCGGGCCCAGCATGTTAGAGCAGAAATAAGGAATTGGCTTGTCTTGTTAGTGCAAATCTATCCTTTGTTCCATTTTGCTCTTTCTGTATCCTTATTTAATATTCTTCTGTGTTTTTGTTTTTAGTTTTTATGGGTCCATTTGTCTAAACCATCTCATCCATGTTTACATATATCCAAATTCATACCCGCCTCGCGGGAAAGATTTTACAAATCCATACTCATACCCGTAGTTTTTGGGTATCCGTAGTATCCACCTCGTACATCCAACAATATTATACCTAAAATTTTACATATAAAATTTTGATTATAACACTAAATTGACCTACTATATTATAAAATCAACAAATATACAAGTATTATTAATATAATTAAAAAATAATTCAATAGGCACTAAAATTATTGAGGTGTCATAAAGTGTAATAATTCTATTTGGATAATATCTAAGTCAAATGGGTAATTGATCTGTGATAGGATAGAGTTCAAAAAGAACTTGGTAGGCACAAAAATTATTGAGGTTGTCTAAATCTACACAATAAATGAAAGGAAAATAAATAAACTTGAACACCCATTTCAAATTTCTTGCATCCATAGCGAAAGTAGGAAGGATAGTTTCGTCTTCATAATCGTTTATTATTGTCTTATTTACATGAAAAAATACATCAATAATGGAATTTGAACCATGATCTCTTCAAACAAAGATAAGAAACAAAACTAGTTACACTAACCATATTTATTAAATCTTTTTAAATTAAAACATACATGAAGCTTAAATTTGAAAACTCATAGGACTTTTCCACCACGGTTAGCTAACCCACTAACTCTCCCGTAAATATTTTTTATTGGTATTTGATACTCTCTGATTTGATATTTTTTTATTCTAATTCGAGTTTAATAATTAATTTCATTTCATTTATCTTTTAAAAGTAGGATAATTATAAATCGCAACCCAAATGTCATTGGTTCAATTATTGTATATCGATTTCACTATTGAATGTGCACAAGTGATGTAGAATTCTTAACACAGACCTAACTTTTATGCCATAAAGCAACTATATTTTTGAACATAGACATTATGAATGAATATTGGGAACATGTGTCTTTAAGAGAGGAGTAAATATGGAAAGGTTGAATGATATTGGTTTGCCGAACACAGATGAAAAAGACATTACTAATGAAAATGGGCCCAATTATGCCCTGGGCAATTTTTATACCATCAAGAGCCGGCTAACCTCCTCCATCTCTATTTGTTACTCCAGACCAATTTTTGGAGGGGAAAATATGGAAATTTTGAGTGTTGTTGGTTTGTCA
Source organism: Linum trigynum (assembly GCA_964030455.1). Classification (NCBI taxonomy): domain Eukaryota; kingdom Viridiplantae; phylum Streptophyta; class Magnoliopsida; order Malpighiales; family Linaceae; genus Linum; species Linum trigynum. The sequence goes on from OZ034814.1 coordinate 13,832,420, forward strand.
AACGCGGATGGCAAAGACGCTACTAATGTAAAAGAGTCCAAATAGTTGTCCGACCACTAAACACTCAACCACCGCGCTTACTTTTGCTACACCTAATATAATATAGAAATGAGAAAGGTACTTCTCCCATTACAAAATCGTTGTATCCATAGTGAAAGGAGGAAAGATTGATTTGTCTTCATAGTCATTTATTCTTTTCTTATTTACGGGAAAAAATACATCAGTGATTGGATTTGATCTGTGGTCTCTTTGAAAACATACAATAACATAACTAGTTACACTAAACAAATTTTATAAATCTTTTAAATTAAAAACATACAGGAAGCTTATATCTGAAAAATCATAGAAATTTTTCACCATGGTTAGCTAACCCACAAACTCTCCCGTAAATATTCTTTTGGTATTTGATACTTCTATTATCATATTTTGATTATTTTAAATTATTGTTTAATAATTAATTCTAATTATGTTTTTTATAAAAGAGAATAATTGTAAAATCGCAACACTAACGTCATTGGTGCAAATATTGCATATCGAGTTATAGTATTGAATGTGTAGAAACGATGCAGAATTCTTAACATAGACTTAAATTTTATAACTACCATACAACAACAATATTTTTTAACACAAGTTTTGAGTGAATACGTAGCATATGTGTCATTAAGAGAGGGGTAAATATGGAAAGATTGAGTGATGTTGGTTTGTTGAACGCGGATAGAAAAGGCGCAACTAATGTAAATGGGTCTAAATAGTGTTCACTGTCCCGTCCCACTAAAGGCTCAATCATCGCTGTCTCTCCAAACCTTCTCATCGGACTCGATAACGTCTTAACCTCCTCAACTTATATTTTTAGCTGAGAGAAATTTTTGAAGGGGTAAATATGGAAAGGTTGAGTGTTCTTGTTTGGAGGGCTGAAACTGGCTGGTGGATTATTTAGTTTCTTTGACAGTAATGTGTGATCTCTTAACCATCGATTCATTTGGTTGCTAGTCTAGGTTGACTTTTGAGTTGATTAAAGATACACAGCTATACTTTTTGTTGCTTTGGTTATGATACTCCTTTTCAGTATCATCATTTTCCTGATTTGAAATATTTTGGCCTAATACCAGAAAAGGCTCATAGTTTAGAGTTTAGGTCACTTGTACACTTATGTTATACCTCGTCACTTATGTCCTAATGTACTGGGTCGTGATGTCAAAAATGTCCTCCTCTATTTTGTTGACTGTTAGACTTAACGGTCAACCAAATGGCAGTTAACAATTTGTTGACTTTGTGCCACCATGACTTCCACATCATCGACACGTCATAATTTTTTTTATAAATATAATTTCAAAATTTTATTTTTCACCCAAACCACATATTTATGGTTCTTTTCTCTCTTCATATATGGATGGATTTAAATTATTCCCTCTTGACTCTCATTTCCTTAGTAAAATTAAGTTCCCCATATCTGTACTTATTTTTACCCTAATTCTCAACTTCAAAGTTACTCTTCTCACCTGTAGTCACAAATTATCTACTCAATCGCCGATCAATCAGTCGAAACAATCTTCAATTCAAGGAAAAAACAATGCCTTCTCTCGCCGCCCTCGTCGTTTCCCAATCCGCAAAAGAATCACTTACTCCTCATAAGCGGAGACCTCCAACTCCGAAACTGCGCCGAAAACCCCGATATCTGCTCCGACAAAGTAGAAGTCGCCCGCCGGTGTCTCAAATCCTGCCCTCACCAGCTATGTAATCCTCAAACTGCAGACTGTTCTTATTTGACAGCCACCACCAGCTCTTGAAGGCAAGTTCTCCATATCACAACTCACAAAATAAATCGCAGAAGCACCACTATCATGCATCACAACTCCCATACAACCATCAACCACCCAGCCCTGTTGAAAATTCCCAGCAAACAGCTTTCAAACACTACAGCCCACTAGAACACCATCTTTGTAGGGTCTTTAAACTTAGGGCAATTGCCTCGTCCATGAGAAAGAACTACAGTCCCGTGAAACTCCTTGTAGGGCTCCCTGAAGTCAAGGCCAACACCTCGCCCAAGAGATTTCACCACAACAAAATATGAATCCAACCTGCCACATTCATGCACATAACCAGCATTGGTTGAATATCCAAGCCAAGCACCATGAAATTCTGAATTAAACAACCCTCCAGCTCCAACCAGACCACCAGCCTTCTGTTGTTGTCTTTGGACCACCAATGAGCCGGTATGAACACCACTCTTCAAGGCTTGATTGGACACTCTTTGGTGAAATTCCTCATGGAGGTGCTGCTTATATGAAATGCTCATTGCCATGTAAGCCCCGTCTTGTGACTTAGGGTGCCACTGAGCCTACAATAACAAATTCGGTTGTGTTCGAACAGCCTTGTTGTTACCATCGTTCAGTGTATCTCGCACTAGTTGATGAGGATGCGACATATGACTCATTTGCTGTGAGCTTCCAAGTAATCGGGGTGGGTATTTTTCATTATTCCCTTCTGAGATTGGAATAGGGGCAGCCGATACATGTCCATCTTCATTCACCGTACTCACTTCTAATATGATTCCTTAGTCTCTGCCGTTGCCACACTGCCTACATTCTCCATATTAACACCTACCAACGCTTGGGTCAAGTTGACATTGTCTTGTTCTACCTCCGGGCCAACTTTGAGCTCAGTCACATTACCATCCTTTTGATTAATCGCAGCTGACGTTGACGAACCTACTGTTTCCCCAGTTGTGCACCATCCAAAGCGTGCGCACAATGCTACTGCAAACTCACTCCAAACCCAAACCGAGTGACAAAAAGTCCATCCCCCAAACCATAAATCTGCCCTTCGCCCGAAATTAACGGTAGCAACCCTAACCTTCTCATGTTCTTGAGTATCATACTCATCAAACAATCTCTTACACTCCCTAACCCAGCATCTAGGGTTCTCGCCATTGAATGAGGGAAACTCCAAAGGCTGAATAGGGAAGAGATTACCGGAAGTGTGACTGTGAATTGTAGGTGCAGCAGAGGAAGGGATCACCTCTTTGGCATTTCGTCGAGCAGGTTGAAGTCGCATAGAGTGGCCATCAACTCCCATTGTCGAAACAAGGAGGTGCTGCTCCTGAGCATCACTCTGGGGGCAGAGTGCTGCCAATCGCGCCAGGATGGTTTTGCGCTGGTTGCTGAACTCGTCCATTCGAGCCTCGAAAGCCTCCCAACCATCCAATCTCGCGTTGATAGTTGACATTTGCCAAGAGTTGGCTCTGATACCAATTTGTAATGTCCCGACCTTGTTCTGGATCAGTTCTCTGCTATTAAAAGTAGTGGAGAGATGAAGTGATGAAAGCAATAGAGTTTAGGAGGAAGATCTGCAGAAAGAGTGATAGAGAAAGAGAAGAAGGAAGAGGGAAGGAGACAGAGCAGAGTAGAAGAGAAGAGAAAGAGGATAGGCAAAATTTGTATTATGTTATTCGATAGTCGCAGCAGTACATCAAGAACGCAATTTATACCCTTCTACAAAATATCCCAATTAGTCCCTATATTCCTGATACTAACAACTAACTCCCTCATTCCATATTGGTTCATTACAATACGGTGGGGGATTCTTCAGATCGGCATAGCGGTGGGGATTCTGCAGTTCCTCGCTGACTGCTAGAGCTGTAATTGAGTCTTCTCCATATCTGGGGTAGCGGATCAGTGTCGGATCTCGATCGACCTTCCGTGGGGACACGATCCTGACGCCACTGTTCAAATTCCAACCGCCGCTGTTGTTGGAGTTCCAATAGGCATTGTTATTGAAGCTCCATTCATCGTTGTTGCTCGAGGTCCATTCGCCGCTGTTATTCGAGCTACATTCTCTGCTGCATTATTTCAATTAGATGCGTTGGAATTTGATTGCCCAAGTCCCATGTTATGAGAGAAAGGATGCTTCCAAATGAATGTTGCTTTGCTTCATTTTCTTAAACAGATTCAGAGAGGCGGTGGTGAGAGATTTGATTAGGGTTTAGTGGCCCATTTCTAGTAAACAAAGATTATTATGTTTAGTGTTAACATAAGGAATAGCTTCAATCATACCACTTTTACATAGATTTTATATGTAGGAGCTGAGATCGTTACCGAATTGAACTATTCAAGCTATAATGTTGATCTTCAGCATATAGAATATGGTTTCTTTTGAGTGAAATAACCTCATGATTGCAGATAAGTTTTTATAATATGATGTTTCGTGATAGTGGTCACTTTCTTCCAGATTTAACAGTAGAGTTCTAATTACTACAATATTAAAAACACGAGTGATTGCAATAATTGGAGCAGATACAAGGTGGTTTGATATTCTACTCTCTGCAAGAAATAAATACATGATGAGCATATGTTCTCATGGAAAGGACAAACCGAACTCTTTGTGTTTGTAGTATAGCTTGTTGAAATATACGCATGTCTAGACCCAATCGATTGGACATTTCCACCTGGAATTTATGGATGAGATTTTTGCTCATCAAAACTGCAAACCAAGTAAGCTCCCTCCTTAATCCTTCTATTTTTCTTAATATGCAAATGCACACCCTCATAGGAAACATGTAAAGAGATCTAATTTGGGTGCTTCATTAGTGTTGTTTCCATAAGATTGTATTAACTGAGGTGGTTATTCGGGAATTGTGAATCGTGATTGTATCTTCTCTAAGACATTTTCAAGTCAAGCTATGAAAGAGACTAACCCGAGCTTCCTCTTTAATTTAGATGGTAAGAGAGAAATGGCCCATGTTAAATTGATTGGGGTTGACGGAGGTCCGAGAAACGGTTTCGGCTTCTTTAGAGCAATACAAGATCCTGATAGTATCTCGACCAAAGCAATTTTTTGTCATGCCTGATGTTGATACAAGGCTTTTACCTAGAAGAGAGCCCCAACAAGTTAGCTCTTGAAGTTGCGATGCAAAAATGGGAAGGTAGAAAAGGTATATACAAAAGACCATACTATAATCATATAGAACACGTTGGTAGAGATAGCCGTCAATTTCATTTTATTGACGAAGCCAACAAGGAGAAGAGAGGAATCATCATTGGTACTCTAAATATTACAAGGCTATTATACTGATCATTTCTTTCATTTCATGTAAATTCGTATTATGACTGAAGTGATATTACCTCAAGCCATAAATTGCAGCAATGGAGTGGTCACATGGATTAATGTGTACTGATGCAATATGCCATGTGACTCTTTCTAACTACAACAACCCGATCGAAGGCCAAGTATAACTGCCGACCGGGTGTAGCATAGGGCAAGCAAGCAATTAGAATTTATCGTACCACGGGGATCTAGGCTTACCCTACTTCAGGTTTAGGGTTCGTTATCTAGCCAACCTAGGATAGTGATTAATAAAACTAAACTAAATAACCCCGACTAACCACTAACCTTGCTATTTGCAAGGTTGGGAGCTCTCTTGGGTTGAATCGTCCTAGGTTCGTTCTTTGGATCGATGTTGGGTATTCTCCTAGCTCGATCAACTCAAATACACTACCGTTTGGAGATGGACTCCCTCGGGAATGACTCGAAATGACAAATCGATGGATGGGTAGTGCTCTACTCAACCTAGGGTTTCGTATAACGCTAGGAGAACGGTCGACTCAACTCAATCAAGGACTACCCAAACAATATACGATAGGAGTGACCCGAAGACGCCAAAAGGGTGGCTCTAAGGGGATTATCTTCCTCCTAGGTCAAAAGCTCAATACATGAAAATGGAAAACCAACTCATGCCATTCATAGAAACGTCCATCAATTAAGTAAAATCATCAATCAGTCATGGAGTTTGTCACATACATCAACATTAAACCCACAACTAGACCTAGGGTTCTTAAACCTAAGAGAAGAGGGTGAGTTTCTAGAGAGAGAGATGAGAGATTACAAAGAAACCTCTAGATCTTCATCATCTTCTTCTATGCTTGATTCCTAGCTTCCAAGCTTGATCAATGCCTCCAATTAACCCCCAAGATCACTCCCTCTCTCACTAGAACTCCCCTTTGGTGTTTTGGGTTGAAACCCTAGAGAAAAAAGTGTTCCTTCTCAAAAAACCAGCTCACCGCTGTTGTTTTCATATTTGCACGAAAGTGACCAGTTCACGGCCGCGTTGGCCAGTTCACGGCCGTGAACACCTAAACGCGTCCGTGAACTCAGTGTCGTCTCCAAAACGCACCACTTCACTCTCTTGGGTTCACGGTTTGTGCTCCAAGTTCACGGTCTTAGAGACCGTGGACTCCCTTGGCGTCAGTAACTTCTGGAATCTCGCAGGACGCCTCAATGTTCACGATTTGTGGTTCCAATTCACGGCCTTAGAGACCGTGAACTCCAATGCTAGGCCGTGAACTGCGGCTGCTTCCTGGACGCATGCGCTTCACTGTTACGGGTTGGACTTTTCTTCGGTTTTTTGCACTTTTTGACCTCCAATTATCCTGAAACTCGTCCTCGACCCTTCCACACATGCTAGGACCTTAAATGTATCAAAACAAGCACAACCTAGCATGAAATATGTTGAGGAACGATGAAATGCAAAGTCAAACTATCAAGAAATGAGGGGGGAAATGTATACAATTGGACCCGAATCATCGTGTAGCTACCATGAAGGAGTATGAAAGGACCAATTAGCATGTTTGTAGTCGAGAAGTATAAAAATCGTGATAATAGAGAGGTTACATGACAATTGACATATACATATTGAAGAGATAGAAAGTGGGAGTTGTAAGTCATTTATGTGTTTAGTGTAGTAGAGTGATTGGAAGTAATTTGGTAGGATTTCTTAGTGGTAGGGGTATTGACAAAAGTTGTCCTTTGTTGGTGTTACTAGGCATATGTGGCCCGCCTTTTTCTTTTGTTTGTATATGAGATTTCTACAGCAGATTGCATGTTTTGTATTTCTTTTCCCTTTCTTTCATTTTAATTAACAAAACTATTTATCATAAAAAACTGGCTTGTTTATTTCATCGACTTGATTTGGACATTGTTGGTTTTAATTTTCTCAGCGAGGGATTCGTCACATTTGGTGTCACTGTAGTTTTTGGTCCAATGACAATCTAAATTGGGTTTTCTTTATGATATCTCTTGGTGGCTTCCATTTTCACCATCGGGAATTGGAGCCAGGTAAGCATTCCTTTGATTTTTTCATGTTCACTGTAGAGGCATTACGGTGCTTGTAGTGTGGCTAGATTTAGGGCTGATGACTTCATTTGGATAGTCCATTATCGGGAATGGGATAATAACTTCCCATCTACCTCTGTCCATCATCGCAGACATGCTAATGGGTAATATAGTCAGAATTAGATTACCACTTTCTGATACTACGTCCGGCCAAGGGGCCGGGTAATAAGCTAGTATTCCTTTAAGTTTCTTTCTTTTCACTTTTTGAATACTGTTAGTGTTCTCAGAAAACAATTTAACAAAACCCAGGGTCAAACAGAAAACACTTCTCCATATTTTGTTTGGGTCTTGTGTGCACGGTATTGGTAAAGTGTATCCTTTTGTTTGAGGCTCTATGTTGTTTGTTATTTTTGTAGGAGTTCGCTGCTCTGTTTTTAGTTTCAATGGTTGGATTCATGAGTTTCTCCCTACAAAGGATAGAAGTTAAGTCACGAGTTATGCTTAATTACTTCCGAAAAGGTAATATAGGGCTTCACATATTGTGAAAGTAAAACCCTTTTATTGTCAGGCCTGCAAAGATCTTTTCATTCATTTTTTTGTGATTTGACTTGCTAAAGTCGTATATATTGTTATACTCGGTATCTGCTTTTCCCCTTTAGCTTAAAATCCAAACATAGTAAAAAGCAATAATCATATAAGAGGAAATAAAATAAAAACAAAATATAAATGGGTCAAAATTGTAAAAGAAAGATTGAGTATAAAAACACATTGAGCACGAAGCAAAGTTAATATATATATAAAGTTAAATACTGGTTACTGTTGCCTAATCTTAATATGATTGGTTGGGCCTGTTTTATTGGGCTTATAATTCATCTTCGTTGGGCTTGATTTTTTGGACTCAGGGAACGCTATTGGGATTTATTGCCGTCAGCGCTCTCCCTATGCCCCTCCTGCCTGCCTCCTCAATCCTCATAGCCTTTAGCGCCTCTGCCAACTGCCATGACTTTTATTTTATTTTCTTTCTTTGTTATTCACTTATTCTCCTTTTTCTTCTTCTTCTTCCTTTGGGGTACGATTGGTGGTCTCACACGAAGACAATGAGATTATTCCAATTTCATTACAAACTTGATCTTACAGAGCTTTGATTAATTAAGATATTTCTAAAGCAGTAAGATATTTGAATATAGCTCTAATCAGACACGGGTTGGATGGTATAAACTACAACTTCTTCTCATATATAATTGTTTGAGGACGGTTAGTTTCTATGGTTGCGGCTGATGTTCGTTTAGCTATAAGTAGCTAAATTAATGTTTCCATGGATACAGTTGCCACTTGGATATAATTGTCTTCCTATCCAGCATACATTCTTAAAGCATATAAACTTATAATTATTTGATTAGATGGATTCGAGGAAGGCTGATGTGATTATAAGCAATTTGACATACAATGCATTTGTCATGTTATAGAAAATATTAAAGAATTTTCTTCGAGTTCAATCCAACCAATTTAAGCTATTTTGGGATTCCTAACCATGACCATAAATCATGTAGCATCATGTCAATTATATGTTTTATAAGTATTACAATCATAGTTGTAGTAATTATTTTTGTTCGTGTAGCACTATTATTTCGACGCATTTATAGTGGGAGTTATTATTTTTGCAATTGTAATCGTTGTGTTTTTCAGTTGTATGATTACAATTCCAATACAAATTATTACTATTCATATTGGTATAGTGTTAACCTACTGTATGATTAGCACAATATCCAGCTATTTTGTTATTTATGTCAAGGTCCATCAAGCAAAATGCGGGCAAACAAACATACTGATTTACGCACTCCATTGCCGCTGCAAAATGGTTTTGCAGCATGCCCGTCCTAGTAGAATATAAAGGTATTGCTTAAGTAAGTTTCCCCGTAGAGATTTCATATTGACTTAAGAATCAAACAAAACAAATAATAAACTTTTTTGGATAGAAAATCTGAAGTCAAAGTGTTAATATGTGACTTCCAAAAAAGAAGTTACAAGTGACTATGACCAATGAGATGAGAATGACCATGTAAGTAGGGATGACAATGGGACGGGTATGTCTAAACCATTCTCATTTCCGCTTTCAAATATTCAAATCCATACCTGCCCCATACCCATGTGGGATAGGGTTTTCCTAACTCATTTCCATACCCGTGGGTTTCGGGTATCCATGAATAATAATACCCGCCCCGTACATCCAACATGATAACACCTAAAATTTTATATATAAATTTTCAATTATAACAGTAAACGCACATACTATATCATGAAGGCGACAAAGAGACAATCATTCTTAACACGATTCAAAGCATCTTATCTTAAAGCATCCATTAATCCATAAGATAGAATGCAATGTAATCCAAATCATTATACTCTTACTCTAATACATATACTAAGTAATAACTAACTAATATAATCTTGTTAACAATCGAAACAATGAAAGAGTGAATGGAGGGTTGAGGAAAAAGAATTAAGTTTTGATTTGGGTAGCCACCCAATTACATTTCTACTAAATATTTTATTGACTCTTGAGTTAGCCTCACTATTATAGTATAGATAGGTTACAATTTAATCAATGTATTTTTTATATGTGAAGAAGTTATCCTAATGGGGCGGGTATGGGTATGGAGTGGGGGAGGGTAAAACCATACCCGCCCCAATCCTCATACCCATCAAACGTTTTGCGGATTTTACCCATACTCGTCAGAGCGGCGATTCTCCGCATTGACTGGCCGGATCAGGGGCGGACGGGTACCCACGGTTATGGGTTTGATTGATAGTTGTAAGTGTTTGTTGGAGAAGAAAATGATTTATCCACATCCATCCATCTATCTATCTATCTATCTATCCTGAAAGGCCCTTTCGAAATGCATCTCCTCTGGATGAGTTGGCTTGACCGAAAAATTATGGTCCAAACTGCACATTCAATGCACGATCTTAAAATAATCATGAATTGGCGCCTGATTAGAATGGACGATTAATTGTTGAAACTTGCTCAAGATTGGGTGGTACGTCCAGCTCGTACATATCGAGAAGCTAATAGTGCTACATACTCAAATAACAGTATTTTCTTTTCTTATGGTACATATGAGTTGATGACATCACTCCAAGGCCTTCACTCGATACTAGAGGTGGCGATTACCGAAACCAAACCGGTTTTATACGTTTATCATTTCCCTTAACAGGTACAAAACGATAAGCTTTACAAACTACAATTATTAGGGTTAAAATTGTCATAATTAACTTTCAAATGAGATTTGTTTGTAAGCTTTTAAAAGTACTAGGTACCGGGATTGTAACACATTGTACGTGTTAAGACTTTACTTTCTCTGTAGTAGAGTGTTAAAAAAGAGCACTTTTACTATGCTATAAAGTATTGGTGCTTTAATATACAACTTAAAGTTGTACCATAATATTAAATGTATAAGTTCAGGTTGTACCATAAAGGAATTTGTGCTCTTATGTTATGGTACAACTTTATAACTTAAACTTGTACCATCAAATGAAAGTACAAGTTTAAGTTGTACCATAAAACAATTTGACAAAAGAATATAGGTACAATATGAAGTTGTACCATAATGTTAAAGTTACAACTTCAAGTTGTATCATAAAGAGAAAAACCTATAGCACCAATGCTATATAGCATTATAAAATTCCTCATTAAAATGTAGTATATTATAGTTACACGATCCAAGAGTTTTAATCCTTATTAGTTTGGGTTTCACTATTCATTATCCTACAAGTATTAGGGTTTTTTTTTTTTTTTTTACAATAGTTAATTGAAATTAGAGGTGGCAATTAGGATCCAAATCCATGAATCCAATCCAATCCATCCACCAAATTATCCACCTAATCCAATCCATTTAAATCCAATCCATTTGATCCAAATCCAATTGGATTGGTGGATTCATGGATCAATCCATGGATCCAAATGGCAAATTACAATTTGGTACCTATATTTTTTATATTTTACATTTTAGTACCTAAAATTTATATTTTTATACGAAAAATATCATTGGAAAATTACATTTTGGTACCTAAAATTTTTCATTATGACATTTTAGTACCAAAACTTTTCAAATTTTACATTTTGGTCCAAGCCTTGGATGTCATTTGGATTCATGGATCAATCCACCAATCCATTTGATCCAATCCATGAATCCACCAATCCATTGGATCCAATCCATTTGATCCATTGATCCACCAATCCAATCCACGAATCCACGAATCCGATCCAATTGCCACCTCTAATTGAAATTGACCCTTTTCCGTATTCATTTCGGTGAACGTAATCCGTTTCCTGAATAGTAATGGATTCATGATCATCGTAACACTATATACAGACCCTTTAGGTAAGTTAACTCACTGCCTCATTACTTCCCTCACGAAGCAAGCAACACCGACACGTACATCTCAATATCTGCTTCAACTCGATCGCCACCCGATCTCTCTTTCGTTCAGCTTCCCCACTCGATCGCCATGGACGGCCTCATTCCCATGGCTTACCGAGCCCTCAAGAAGCACAACACTCGCCGCCGCTACCAATGCCTCTCCGCCGACAACGACGCCCAAGTCAGCGAGCGACCACCCACATCGGAGAACGGTGCCAGCAGCGGTTCAGGTCATCATCAGCGGTACGTCTCGGCCGGAGCTTTCCTGGAGTCGGAGGATCATCACCAGCGTTACAGTTCTTCGGCCAGCATGGTCGTTGTTGACGACGCGGAGCTACTCGGAAGCGGCACCGGAGGACGACGGGCCACCAACCGGCGGCTGTTTCACTGTTTTACCTAGCTAATTCCGATTCTGCCCTGATGTACGTAGATGCCGTATGGCTGTGCAGTTATGAGAATAAATATTATTGTGAAATCATATATTAATATGATTGTGTATGAATATCAATGACATGATGAACAAGTTCTATTTAATTAGTTCCAATCATTATATCTACAAAGAGTACAGGCTAATATCATATCCATCTTGTGCTTTCTCGAGTACTGCTACAGCTTCAAACTGAGCCACAGAATCGACCTACAAGCTCACAACTTTTTCCCACAATTATCAAAGAATGCTCGCTTCAAAGAGACCTGAACCCGGGCTAACAAGCCCATGCTCGATGCCGCGACGAATTTTGTCTCGAACTGTTTGATCCAAATGTATGTCAGGTGTTAGCATAGTTAATAACATACTGCACGTGAATGTTATTTTATACGATACGTGTATTTTACTTCATCTTCAATCTAATGTCACGTTTAATAGTACATTAATAGTCATATATATATATATAATTATTCTCTTCAAAATAATATAAATATATAAAGAATGGGTTATAAGTATAATATGTCCCTCTACTATGACGGTTTATCAAACGTGCCCCTCTACTATTTTTTACATCAAACATGCCCCTGTACTTTGACAAAATTATCAAACATGCCCTTATGCTAAAATTCCGTTGAAAAAATCGTCAATCATGGTCGAACCGAGATTTAGACGACCCGTCATTGGCATGTAGGAGGGAAAATATCAGTTTTGACCCCGTTTTATTTCTCTGGGTCTCTTCAAAGTGAAATTATTTGAATTATTTGGCTATACAAAAGAACCAAAAAAATTCTAAAGTGAAATTATTAAGGATGTTTTAGACATTTTTTTCGTTTATTTGATCTCTCTCGCGGCTGCTCAGCCGTCCCCTTGCGGCAGTGCAACCACAAACCGGAAGTGCTCTGCTCCTTAAACTCTACAAAGCTCAAACCTTTCCCCTTCCCCTGCCTCCGCCGCCGGCGGCTCCACATTCAATCCCAGCCCTTTATCCGTCGTGGATCTATCACCGGTTTGCTGGTGAATCCGCCGTCCTGCCACATCATAATAAGTTAATCCCCACCTGCACCATCACTAGCATAGTTCTTGAACACGATCAACACAATCTGATTTGGAATTCCTTTACCATGATCGTCTGAACCACCATTGCAACCACATAAGAGAGCATCAAAACTCCCCTGTTGTCCACGACGCCCCCTCCGCAACCGCTAAATCATTCTCACCCAATTTTTTATTTTACCTCATTCCCCCTGCATCTCCATCTTCAACCCATATCTGCTAATCCTTGATGAATCCAATTTCCCCATTCAACAGAGAGTTAAGAGAGGGACCCAATAGATACCTCAAATCCAATTTCAGTAATGCATGACTCATCAATCTGAAGAATGGTGTAGAACTCTTCGGGATTTCTCTCTGCTTCTGCTCTCCGTCCGGCGTCCGGCCATCTCGTTCTCTTTGCCTGGGGTTTCCCTTCTTTTTGCGCTTTCGATTTAAGGTGGCAGCATCTCTATCTTATTCGATCGAAAAACGGACCCGACATCGGTGAACCCCCTGACAATGATTTTTTAAGCAGAACACCATATTGCCTTTCCGTGACGAACTCGGCGGTTTAGCTACTGCAATTTTTGTCGGCAATCTCAAAGCTTCTTTTCTCCCTGATGTTAATTCTACTTTCTTTCTCTTGCCTAAACTTAAACCCCAAGGATTGCTATTTTGCACAGAGGAAAAGAGAAGTGTTTAGGTGAACATTCATTCCTTTGGGCTCTCAATTGGGCTGGAATATTGAGCTACATGTTTTATGGGCTCTAAGTTTTTTATGGGCTACATATTATCTTTCTTTTTATTTAGATGAGAGAAATTCAAAAAAAAAATATATTTTATGGAATTTTTGGTATTCAATTGAAAATTATCATATACTTTATGTCAATAATTATTTTTACCACATCAGCACTCAGCAACTACTTTTTTTTTTTTTTTGACAGACACTCAGCAACTACTTGATAACTCACAACACAACAATCTGTTTTCTTTCATTTATTTAATAGTAAAAAAACGAAAATGCTGTTTTTATTGCTTACCATGGAGAGACTAAAGGGGGAAGAGAAATTAACGGGAAAATATAAAAGGAGATACATAATAAAATATTGTATTATAGTTGAGTGCTTATTTTAGTATCAACAATCTTTTTGTAATTATCCAATAATTGAAAATTTAAATTAGTAAGGCAAGAGACTAAATTATTTAATATGTAAACCACGTAAAAAGTATCCCGGCCAATCGGTCGGGCACCAACTAGTATTTACTATAGAACTTGGTCAATGCGAACAAAAGTGTTCGACGGTATGACTCAGAGGGATGTGATTTCTTGCAACGCTGTGATTTATGGGTATGCTGACTCTGGTGAGATGGGAATTGTGAAGAAAGATAAACAAAATAAGACAATTGAAGGATGAAAGCAGGCAATAATTAGAGAGGTTGAGCAATGTGTGGTACAATACTTAAGGCAGTTATACAAGGCGGGAACAAAATTATCATGTAGCAGGGTACCAGAAGCAGTGCAGATACTAGAGTTAGTGACACCAATATTGATGAATGAGATGCTATTGAAGCCCTTTACAAGACAGGAAATCAGCGAAACTTTAAAGAAGATGGACCCTACGTACGAAGGCTCCTGGAGTTGATGGTATGTCCGGTATATTTTTTCAAAAAAATTAGATCATATGAAGGGATGTAACGGCAGAATTACAGGGATATATACCTTGAGAAAGGTGTGTTTCCACAGAAGCTGAACCATACCCTTATTTGTACTCATACCAAAGAAAAGGTCACCGGAGGCACCCATTGATTTATTACTTATAAGTTTGTGCAAAGTACTCTACAAGATACTATCGAAGGTGCTGACAAACAGGCTAAAAAAACCCTAGACAAGGTAATCTCTGAAAACGATAGCGTTTTCATACTGTGAAGGATAATTACATATAATATCATGGTAGCCATCAAATGCTTCCATGCCACGAAAGTATGGAAAAAAAGGTGGGGAACTTATATGGTATCAAAACTCAATATTTTCAAGGCGTATGATCAAGTGGAATGAGGCTTCCAGGAAGAAATTATGAAAAAAATGGAGTTTGCGGAACAGTGGGTGTTTTTGTGTCTCAACAGTGTCTTGCACAACTAATGTCAATGATCATCATTCTTATATTTCCTAAATGGAACTCATAATGGGGGATCAATCTCCCCATACAGTTTTTTTTTTTTTATTATTGTTGAAGGGTTTTCAGCACTAATATCGAATGCTAAGAGGGAATGAAGTTGAAAAGAGGTGCACCCTCAATAACCCACCTTCTTAATGTAGATGATAGTGTAATATTCACGAAGGATACCTATTAGGCCGGGTCGTGTCATCGAGCCTCCAGCCCACTTCTGGCTCGGCCCACGTCGAGGAAGAGTCGGCCCGCCAGTCAGCCTCCTGCATGACTGCTCCTTCACGTACCTTGGCCTTGAGTAGTGATGGAACCCTAGCTACGAATACTTATTGTATAAATACTCTTGTACAGCCGATGCATCCTTCCTCGGCACTTTACCTTCACCCGTCGGATAGTACGAGACAGCTTCATGTTGGGGAAGTCCTTACCCCCACCAATTATGGAGAATGGGTCATCGATATGACCGACTCTCTCATTGTCAAAAACAAGTTCGGGTTTGTCGATGGATCGATTCCCAAGCCAAAAGATGAGCCCGAGAATGGGCCTTGGAGTCGATGCGATGCGGTCGTGAAGGGCTGGCTACGCACTTCCATGAATAAAGAAGTCTGTAGCACTGTGCGATGCCCCAAGACATCGAGAGAGATCTGGCTGGATTTGAAGGAGCGATTCGGTCAGGGGACTCTCCCAAGAGGATATGAACTCCGCCAACTCATTGTTGGGTTGGGACAGGAGAAGCTCATTGTATCTTCGTTTTATACACAGCTGAAGAGCTACTGGGAAGAGGCTCAATCCATATACCCACCTGAGCGGTGCACATGCGGGCAATGCAAGTGCGACCTAGAACGTCGAACGCGCGATTGCGAGGATTGCTCTAGGTTGCTTGACTTCTTAATGGGGTTGGACGAGGGCTTCAGCGCCATTAGAGGCCAAATATTGGCTATGAGGCCTCCTCTGTCCCTTGCTGAGGCTTTTAACATAATATCCAATGATGAAAAGCAGCGATTGATAGCTCAGCGAAGGCGTCCCGGAGCGGAGGCAGCCACGTTTGCTTTGCGAGGAGATTCTGGTCGCAACCACCAGGAGCAGCATGGGCGTGATTCTCGTGCAAATTCTGGGCGTCCCCAACAAGACCAATCCGCCCATGACTTGCGGGGGGATTCTGGTTCCCGACCTCGGACGAGATGCACACACTGTGGTAAGCTCGATCATGTCAAGGAAACATGTTATGAACTAATTGTTTATCCCCCTCGCAACAGGCAAGGCTCAGCTGAACGTGGAGAGAGGGCTGATCGAGGGGATCGACGGCCACGACGTGGCACACAGGATGGGCCGCCACGGGCAGCGCAGGTTGAAGGAGAAGCGAGTCCTGTCCCAGATTCACCATCGGTCAATTGGAGCAACTGCGGAAGTTTTTTTATTAACCAAAACCTGCCGAGGACCCTTCTGCGAGTATGGCAGGTAAAATACTTGATCCTTCAAAGTGGTTGATAGACTCTGGGTAATGAGCACATCACCACCGATTCTTCTTTGTTTTGCGACACTATTCATAATTTTGGGAGTCAACCAGTGCGTCTCCCTAACGGTGAACAAGTCCCGGTTCAGCAGGTTGGGACAGTTAGGCTACCCACTGGACTCAGTCTTGAGCGCATCCTCCACGTGCCCCAATTTCGGTGTAATTTATTATTCGTCAGTCGGTTAACACAAGATAATGATGTGGCTTTAATCTTTATGTGTGACATGTGCATACTTCAGGACTTACACTCCAGGAAAGAGATTGAGAATGGTGAACTTCGTGTTGGCCTCTACTATCTGAATTTATTTGAGAGTCAAGAATGTTTTTTGTTTGCTGCTGGGAGTACGAGTCGGGTCCTGCAGGAACGATGGCATGAGCGCCTCGGTCACCCGTCATTGGAGCTCAAGTCGCAGCTTAGTCCTCTTATTTCATTGTTCATTAGCAAATCTTTAGTCCCTTGTCATCCTTGCTCGAGGGCTAAACAGAGTCGGTTGCCTTTTTCTTCTAGATCCATTAAAACTACGGGTTGTTTTGACTTGATTCATATGGGTATTTGGGGCCCTTGCAAACAGGCCTCTCTGAGCGGTGCTCACTGTTTTCTCACTATTTTCGACGATTTCAGTCGTGGAGTATGGGTATATTTACTCAAGTTCAAATTTGATGTTGCTCGTTTTGTGCTTATGTTCTGCGAGATGGTTTGGACTCAATTTAACAGGAAAGTGCATCGCATCCAGGCGGACAATGGCTTGGAATTTCGAACTGCTCCATTACTCGACTTCTATGATCGATCGGGTATTGTTTTGCAAACCAGTTGCACTGACACACCACAGCAAAACGGTGTGGTGGAGCGAAAGCATCGTCATATTTAGGATACTGCCAGAGCTCTTCGGTTCCATGCAGGTTTACCTCTTCGGTTTTGGGGAGAATGTGTTCTCACCTCCGTCTATCTGCTCAACCGGCTTCCTACGTCGGCCACAGGCAAGACCCCTTTTGAGGTGCTTTTTGGCCGCCCAGCTCACTACGATCATCTCCAGGTCTTCGGCTGCCTTGCATATGCCAAGGATACACACAACCACCTCCATAAGTTTGCTGCACGGGGGTGTACTTGTGTCTTTCTTGGCTATGCCTCCACTCATAAGGGTTATAGATTGTTTGATCTTGATACCCAGAAGATGATTGTCTCTCGTGATGTTGTTTTTCAAGAATCTCATTTTCCTTATCGTGCATAGGACCCTAGCGAGTATCACTGCCTACCTACAGCAGTCTTTCAAAGCGCTCCTATTCCTCAAGAAACATACGGTCCTGCCACTCCTTTGGAAGAAAATCGGCAGGAGCATGCGGCTAGGCTTCCTCCCACTAGTGGGCCGCAGCAAAATCGGCAGGAGGGTGTGGCTGGCAACCCTCTCACTACCGGGCCGAAGACAAATCCGCCATGGGCCGAGACGAGCTCGGACCCTGGCTCGCCACCATCCCAGTCCATCTCCTCCACGGATCCTGGGTCATCATCACCGCAGCCCACTTCTGGCTCAGGGCCTAATGGGCCGTCCCCAGCCCATACTGTGAGAGACCCAGTCATCGCACCTCTCCGTCGCAGCGACCGTGCACGGACACGTCCCAAACACTTTGAGGACTATGACACTCAATTCGCCCAGGCCTTTGCTATCAGGTACCCTCTGGCGAACTATGTTTCCTATGCTAATGTATCCACACATTATCGGGCCTTTCTTGCAGCTGTTTCCAAGGAGGATGAGCCCAGCACTTTTAATCAAGCAGTTCGTCACGAGTGTTGGCGTGCTGCCATGGCCGCAGAGATTGCCGCCCTAGAACAAAACAAGACTTGGAGTCATGTAATTGCTCCCGAAAATCGTCGCATAATTGACTGCAAGTGGGTGTTCAAAAAAAAGTATTGGCCAGATGGTTCTATTCAGCGATACAAGGCTCGCTTAGTCGCCAAGGGTTTTACTCAAGTCGAAGGAGTTGATTTTCATGACACTTTTTCCCCCGTCGCCAAGCTCGTTACTCTGCGTTGTCTCCTCACTGTTGCTATTCACATGGGCTGGTTTCTACATCAGTTAGATGTCAATAACGCTTTCCTACATGGAGATCTTGAAGAAGAAGTGTATATGCGTCTACCCCCTGGCTTTGCAGATCCTGGCGACCAGCGGGTGTGCAAACTACACAAGTCACTATATGGATTGCGCCAGGCCTCGCGCAATTGATATCACAAGTTCACTACAACGTTGTGTGAGATGGGGTTTAGCGCCTCTCCTGCCGACCACTCATTATTTGTCTATAAGCGTGAAGACACCTTTGTTGTTGCATTAATCTATGTTGATGACGTGCTTCTCACTGGGAATGATCTTGGTTTCATATCTCGTGTGAAAGATTTTTTGGATAAACAGTTCAGCATGAAAGACTTGGGGCCTATGCGTTACTTTCTTGGCATAGAAGTTGCTCGTTCTCCCCAAGGTCTCATTCTCAGTCAAAGGAAGTATGTCCTTGACATTCTTGAAGAAGCTAGCGTACAGGCGGCTCGCCCTAGTGCCTTCCCAGTCGAGAAAAATCACCAGCTTACCAAGCCTGATGTTTCTCCACCTCTCCATGATGGCTCGCCCAGACATCACCTACGGGGTCAACATCTTGAGTCGGTTTGTTCATGCACCCACTCAAGCACACATGGATGCCGCTTTCCATATTCTCCGATACCTTAAGCAGTCGCCTGGTCAGGGGCTTTTTCTACCAGCGCAAGGTCCCCTAGATCTTGTTGCCTACTGCGATGCCGACTAGGCAGGTTATCAAAGCACTCGTCGCTCTAATACGCCCCTGGGGGGTGTATTTTTATCAAAGTAATGCAGCAAACAATCAATCCAAAGATTGATTGAACTCGAATCAAGAACGAAGCGCTCTTAATACGAAATTGGAATAAAACGGAACCAATGGACAATTCCACACCTGGGGAAAGCTCGTATGGTATAAATGGGTAGCTGCTCGACCACGATTGAAGAGGATATTCAATCGATACAAAGCTCACAAGCTTGGAATCCACCAAACTCAAACAAGTCGCAACTTGCACAAAACCAACGGGTTTGTTTTTCGTATAATCAAAGTCTTCTATTTTTACAATCAAAAGAAAGGCTTTTATAGCCAAATAATCCTAATACAACCCTACATGAACAAGGAAACTAATTAGAACTGAAAAAGGCTAAAGAATTCGTGTAAAACAAGGTAACTTGCTGGCCAAGAAACTTACTTAAAACGCAAGCAAGTCTGCCTAGGAAAATAGGCTTTATAGCATCTTTGAGCCCTTCGAAAATGGTCTTCTAGGTTGATTCGAATTCAACCAATTCCTTTCCTTTCTAGAAGAAAATTTCCTATTTCACCTCCAACTTGAATCAGCCTGAGATCATGCTCGAAACTTCAGATATAGGCCTTCAAAGTTGGTATCTCAAAACAGTTTTCTGCCTTAGCCAAATTTAGGCAGTTTTTCTGTTTTGAGGTAGCTTTTTGATGGGCTTTGAAAGTGACCTTCCAAACATCTCCTTGAGCTCCAAAACATACCAATGTAAACATAATAACATTATCTTCAAAACAAGCTCTTGATCGCCCATTTTGATTGAGCCATTTGTGAGATACAATCTTCCAAAGTAGGCTACCTACACCTGTTTCAACACTTAGCCAAAAATCAGAATTCTTCAAGTGAGTTGAGATGACTTCTTTGGCAAGCAATTGTGAATTATGGATTGATCCAATTGGGATCATATCACGCTCTACCACGGGCTTCTATATTACGTTGGGGTCGGCGCCTATCTCCTGGCGCACGAAAAAGCAAAAGGTTGTTGCTCGTTCTTCTGCCAAGGCTGAGTACTGCACCATGGCTAGTACGGTTAGTGAGGTTCTCTGGCTCCGATGGTTACTCCGCGAGTTAGGAGTCTCTCCTCCTCATGCCACACCTCTCTACTGTGATAATCGGGCAGCGCTTCACATTGCTGCCAATCCGGTGTTCCACGAACGTACTAAGCATGTCGAGATGGACTACTATTTTGTAAGAGAGCGTGTTGTTTCCGGTGATATCGCTCCTCGAAAGTTCAGTTCCGAGCTCCAACTGGCTGATATCTTCACCAAAGGCTTAGGTACAGATCGCTTCCTCGCTTCCTCCTCTCCAAGCTGAACGTTCGAGATCTTCACCGTCCAGCTTGCGGGGGCGTATTAGGTCGGGTCGTGTCATCGAGCCTCCAGCCCACTTCTGGCTTGGCCCACGTCGAGGAAGAGTTGGCCCGCCAGTCAGCCTCCTGCATGACTGCTCCTTCACGTACCTTGGCCTTGAGTAGTGATGGAACCCTAGCTACGAATACTTATTGTATAAATACTCTTGTACAGCCGATTGGCTAACCAAGTAATACATCAATAAGATCAGTAGCTGGAGAGACTTCTCTCTCTCTCGTGGACTAGACCCGATCCTTCGGGGATACCACGTAAATACCGTGTTTGTCTTGCTTACTTTGTTCACGTATTCACTATTTATCAATACCCGCCTAGACTAGGGTTGGCTATTTGGTCCGGATTTTTGGGTTTTACCCAAAACTGGACCGTATAACCCGTACCGAGATCAGACCGGGACCGGATAGTAAACAATCCAATTCAATTTTTGGGTTTAGATTTGAGGTAAAAAACCATTTGGGACCGGATCGAAAACTGGATAAAGACCGGATAAGAGAGCTCAACACCCAAAACTTAAGGGTAATTTGCATAAACGGTTACAAACCTTTGCACTTAGTACAAAACTTAACCAACGCCTCTCCCTTTTGGGCCTTAGGCCACTCAAATCCCCACAAACTCAATATAAAATCAAGACCAAATTGGGACCGGACCGGGTCAAGACCGGACTGTATCCAATCCAATCTTTGATCCTTATATTTTTTAAAAGACCGGACTGGACCGGATCAATTTGGGTCAATTTAACCGGACCGGACCATATAGCCACCCTATCCCAGAGTGCAAAAACCTAAAGATAATCTTAAGCCTTTATGAGGCAGAGTCCTGAAAAAAGAGAACCGCGTGAAGTCAAAACTATTATTTAATTTTGTCCTAATGGATCAAAGGAGACGACAAGAATTGATTATTGTTCTATGAATGAAGCGTGTTGAGCATCACGTGATATACCTTGGGTCTATAGGGTAAATTGCAAGGCTGGTCACTGAGTTTACAAAAAATGTTTATGTTTGGTCACTACAAATATTCAATTCCATTTGTAGTCACTAAGATTAGTTCAATAGTTCAAATTTGGTCACTCTCCGTTAGTCTCCGTTAACATTTGCTGATGTGGCAGTCAACATTTATAGTTGATCGTTAAATTGGTGACGTGGCTACTAATAAAATAAAATTTAATCTATAAGAATTAAACTACTGCAACAAAACAATCTCTGGGTACCCGTTTTCGAAAACGTTGACAGCTTTAGAGTTTGACGAAGCCTGTAGCAGCGACACACGTTAGCAGAGTTAGGACGACTATGATGATAATAGCATCTAATCCGCCTTTAACATCACCGCCGCCGCTATCTTCTCTGTTCATTGCCGGATGAGGACTCATCGTCGTTGTCCTCTCCAGGCGTCGGTCCCAGCGAAGACGACCAAAGTCTCCGACTTGGCCATAACTGAACCGACTCCCTTGTTCATCAAATCCCCCGTCGCCATCTGCAACATCGACTCCTATTTCATCACCGCCGGGAACCTCACTGCCGTGAACTTCCAGCTCCAAGTCTCCGTGAGAAACCACATCAGTGACTTCCGTCGCCAATCGCCGCCTCCAGCTACAGCTCCGCCTCAGGAAACACAAGTCACCGTTTCCATCTCTCTATCTCCAGTCCGCCGCCGTCTCCATCAATCAGCCGCCGCGGCAGTCTCCGCCATCGGCGCCACTTGATCTCCTCGTCCCGTCGGCGAGGACGCAGTGCACTTAATGAAGCTGAGCACCCAAATTTGACCCAGATCTGGCATCGCCTTTTCTTTTTGAAGTCTCCTGTTCCCGCCAACAATCGTTGTCTCCAGCTCCTGGCCGCCCGCCATTGCCCCATTGTCGTTGGAATCGGAATTTTCCGATTCAGAAACGAATCAAAGTGAGGCAGTAGGTAAGGAAAAGAATTAGATTGCGCGATTAGGTGATTAGTTTAGGTAAAGAAACAAATCAAGATTCATGCCCATATAGACCTGCCCAAACACGCCGCACTCGATCAGCTCTCCTTTCCGGTACCGGATTGGATGGGCCATGCGAAGCGGAGGGGAAGACGGAGGTTTGGCGAAGATTCTCAACTTCCGAATGCATGAATCGATCTTGTCGACCAATGGGCGAGTCCCCGTTAATGGAGGGCTTCCGCCGCTGTTGAGTTCCGCCGTAGTGCGGCTGCTCTCTGCGTGAACGAAAGACAAGCGACCGCCTGACCGATCTGATGAAGTCTTGCATTTTCTTCTCCTTTACCCAATTGGGTTTTGTCGATGGGGACTTTCAGACGGGGAGTTGGTGAAAAGAAAGGGGGAGAAGAGAAAGGTTAGTAGAAATTAGGTTTTTAATTTATTTTTTAATGAATATGTTTTTATTATTTTTAATAGCCACGTCACTAATTTAACGGTCAACTATGAATGTTGACTGCCACATCAGGAAAAGTTAACGGAGACTAACGGAGAGTGACCAAATATGAACTATTGAACTAATCTTAGTGACCACGAATGGAATTAAATATTTGTAGTGACCGAACATGAACGTATTTTGTAAGCTCAGTGAACAGCCTTGCAATTTACTCCTCTTCTATATATGCAGGTTTGGAACTGCTAATAAAAGTAGTTGCTTAAGTGCGTGCAAACTATTTATGTCATGTCAGTGTTACCTAATACCAGTGTAAGTGGCTGGTAAAGGAAATTCACAGCATCATCTCCAAATTCTAGTGGGGACAGAAGCAATATGAGCATAGGACACACTAGCTAAAGTGGGAATAAACACACAAAAAAAAATGGAAGGAGGAATGAGTTTAGTGAAATGATTTTTCCTTAACTTCAAATTATTTTTCATTTTGTCAAGAAAGTTTAAAAAATAAAATTATGTTGAAATTATGTATTTTTAATAAAATAAAGAAGGAGAAGTTTGGTGCTTTTGATTTGTGAAAAGATAAAGAAGTGGGAAATTTTTGTGTTTTCAATTTTTTGTGTATAAAAAGAAGAAGGAAATTTGGTACATAAATTTTTGGGAAAAGAAACAAGGGAAATTTTTGGTGCTTTGGTTTATAGGAAGAGGAATAAGTTGAAAATTTTGGTGTTTTCAACTTTATAAAAAGAAGAGGGAATTTGGAGCTTCATCTTTTGCGAAAAGAAATAAGGGTTAGTTTTGGGGTTTTTGATTTATCAAGAAAAGAAAGAGGTGAGAATTTTGGTGTTTTTGATTCATGGAAAGAAAAATAAAGTGACAATTTTGTATTTTCAATTTTCTTTGAAGAGAAAGAAGAGGGAAAGCTTATCTCAATGTTTACATATGATGTTTAAGAGTTTAATTAATTATTAGTTTGATTATCACAATGTTTACATATGATGATTTATGAGTCTAATATTTAGTGACTAAAATATTGTATATACTCTATAGCAAACTCTACTCTGGTCTTATAGGGCATGACTAATTTAATATAGTATTTTTTTTTTTTTTTTTGCCAAAATGTCACTCGTATTACCAAGAAAACAGGCAGATACAAAAGAGTCACATAGCTCAAAACAGCCAAGAAATGAAATTGAACCCCGCCAAAGAAGGGGACAACAAAAGAGCTTTTCTTGCCACCAAATGGGCAACCCTATTAAACTCCCGACCCACAAAAATAACCTGAAATTCCTGGAACAAGTCTCACATACTTCGAATTTCTTCTAACAACGTTCCTCCATGGACTTCAGCTACCTCACCCTCCCTGATCTTCCCCAGGATCACTTGGGCGTCACTTGCAAAAGTTATCGAATGGAATACTTAATTACTTATCAATTTGATGATCACAATGTCTGCCAGTGGCGAAGCCAGGATTCAAACATACATGTGTCCTCTTCTCAGAATATAAATAAATTAAAATTAATAAAATTGAAAATAAACAAGAAATAATCTTTAGTGTATTGATATGATACTTATTCATTATCAAAAAAGTCAAGGGTTCAATACTTGATATAGGGCTCGAAGTTTGGTACCGGTATTTGGTATATACAGTATACCGTACCGAATTTATCACTTTTAGGTATTATCGAATACCGGCTTATATTTTAGGAATTGGGATTGGGATTCATTTTCAAGTGTTATTCGGTATTCGGGATTACGAGATTGGGGTCGGTAATATACCGAAATACCGAAAGTTAAAAATTAGGGTTAAAATTTTCGTATGGCCTGAACTTTGACCAAACTAAACATCATGGCCAATCTTTTCGATCTATAACATCCTGGCCCCAACTATACACCAAAATAAACAATTTGGCCAAATCCGACTTTTGACCGTTAACTTGGACGGTCAAACGCGTTGACCGTTAGTCAACGCACCATGTCACTGCCAAGTCAACATAAAATATTTAAACCAATTCACAATTTCCACACATTCCATAATTTTAAATTATTATAAATTAAAAAAGTCATTTAATACCTTAGTTAAATCAAAAATAAAAAACAAAAAAAATTAAATATTTATCAGATCTTCTGACTTGGCACTGACGTGGCAGTGACGTGGCGCGTTGACCATTAGTCAACGCGTTTGACCATCCTAGTTAACGGTCAAACATCGGGTTTGGCCAAATTGTTTATTTTGGTGTATAGTTGGGTCCAGAATGTTATAGATCGAAAAGATTGGCCAGGATGTTTATTTTGGTCAAAGTTCAGGCCATGCGAAAATATTAACCCTAAAAATTAATGAAATTCAGCACACAACCTTAGGTCATTCCTCACTCTTTCAAAACTTAGAAGCCTCCATCCAACACAATTTTGACTTTCCAGTCTAAGTCACTCTCGTCTCTCACCTAATCTCTTGTTATTTTTATAACTCCAAAAAACAAACACTAGTATTAGTCGTCTCTCAACCTCCAATACGTCATATTAAAGATTACCAATGACAAGAATTTGACGTATTTGACACTCCAGCTTGAGACCTTCATCACAGAAAACCCTAACCCCATAATACTAAACTCGTTCGCCGCAGCCAAGAAGCTGAACGATCGCG
The DNA here is from genome assembly GCA_964030455.1 of Linum trigynum. NCBI lineage: Eukaryota > Viridiplantae > Streptophyta > Magnoliopsida > Malpighiales > Linaceae > Linum > Linum trigynum. The sequence continues at coordinate 13,858,306 of OZ034814.1, forward strand.
CCTCCATGCTTGTACAGTTGTACTAGTCAACAAGTTGAAAATCGAGCGGAGATTCTCGAATTGCACCTCCTTATTGGAGATTTGGAGTCAGATAAATCACGGAGTATGAAGGGAGAAGGAGAAATGGGGTATGATGCTCGTTTCCTTTCATTTCTTTTATTTTTATGCGAAAGTGTTTGCCGTAGCATGAAAATGATGAAGATAGTGAACCAATTCAATGGAGGCACTAGAGATTGGCTTGGCGAACGGCAAGTCGACGGAATGGGAGACTAAGGAAGTCGGCGTTCAGTTTTGGGTTAACAAATTAGAAAATTGATTTGAATTTCTAAGGGGTCGTTTGGATGAGGAATTCTAACGGATCAATTTGACACAATTGTCTCGTTTTGAGACAATTGTACCAAATTGTCTCGTTTGCCAGCAAAAAATTTGGATGGATCAATCTGCCCGAGGTATTTTGAATTGATCCGTTTTGAGTCAATTTCAATTACCTGGGGTGGGGGTGGGTAATTCGAATTGACTCGTTTTAATTGCCTCGTTTATAAAACGAAACAATTAATCCAATTGACTCATTTTTAGATTGATCCATCCAAACGACCCTTAAGAAATTTATGGAAAATAAATAACAAGAGATAGAGAAATGAGAAATTGAGAAGATGGAATCAAGGCTTCTCCGTTACTACGGGCAACTGGTAGTTTTGGCCAGTTCGGCAGTTCCTATGTCTATCGAGCTGATTTAATAAAACAAGTCTCGTCATTCCTACCTGGACCAATCGGAAACAACGGCACCGTAGTATTGGCCTCAAATAAATAAAATTCTATTTTTATAAGAAGCCTACAAATTAGCCTAATTGCTTATAAGTTGTAACTAAAACTTAACTTCTTGTATTTGATGCAGGCCCCTTGAATTGTGAGATCCTTTGTTGGCGGGCTACCAGCACAGGCCCATAGTCGAGCATGTTCAAGGTTATAGAAAGAACAATAATAAGATTATCATGGTAATTTATAAGGATGACGAAGAGGCGGACCTTGTTAAAGAACAGGATCGCCGAGCTCAATGAGTCTTTTGAGCTACAACTGTCGGGGACTCAGGAATACCCCGTCAGTTGAAAAACTAAAAACGCTACTACGTCAGACGAATCATGATGTGGTGTTTCTAATGGAAACACGACAATATGAATAAGAATGGAAGAAGAAAATCAAAGTATTTGGTTATCATGAAGGCAACGGAGTTGCAGCAGCAGAAAACAGGGCAGGTGGTCTTCTAATGTTGTAGAAAGAGGAGGTTGAAGTGAAAGTTAATGATTGTGATTTACACTTCATAGACGTGCAAATTAGAATGCCATGCTCCCAAGTTGTATGGCATCTAACAGGTTTGTATGGCTTGCCACAATCTCAAAATAAGACGAAAACTTGTGAATTTATACAAAAGCTACACAGGCAGGTACAAATCCCATGGCTGGTGATGGGGGATTTCAACCTCACGGTGGATCACTTAGAGAAAAGTGGCAAGTGTAGCCCAGATGAAAAGGAGATGGAGATGTTTTGTGACTGCCGAGAGAGTTGCAGATTGGTGGATTGTGGCTATTATGGAAGAACTTTCACGTGAGAAAACAATAAGTCTGAGGACAACTATACGGGGGAAAGACTTGATAGAGCAATGGGAAACAAAGAGTAGATGGGCTTATATCCACATATGAGAGTGTACCATCTAGACATATGTGGGAAAGGCATGATGACTGTGGGAAGGTGGTGGAAGAGGGGTGGATGGGAGCAGGTGCAAGTAACTTGATGGATCGAATCTAGAATGTGGAATCAAAACTAAAAGCTTGGACTACCATGGCTTTTGGGTCCCTAACTGAGAGAAGGAAGAAGACGGAGAAGGCCCTACGAGCTCTAGAAAGGAGAAAAAGGACGAAGACGGTTTTGCTTCAAAAAAAGGTGATCGAGCAAGAGCTGAATGAAATTATTCTCCAACAGGAGATCAAATGGAAACTATGCTTTAGAGCTGACTGGCTCAAGGAAGGCGACCAGAACACAGGATATTTCCATCGTAAAATATCCTTTAATTTGGTCTGGGTTCTTTTTCTTTCATGTATTGGGTTTCTGTCAGGAGGATGATGAGCCTCGCCGCCTTCCACCGACGAAGAGTGCATCAACCGAACACCTTCCTCGGTACGTTTTTCCTTCTGTTTTTGTTTTTCAATTCTGAATTTAGGTTCTCTTTGGGATTCTGATATTTTTCTGCTTCCTTTTCTGGGTTTTGGTTGCAGGTGAGAGAAGAAGAAGGAAAGAAGCTTTCGGCGACGATGGTGAAGAAACTCCCGCCGACGGTGAAAAGTGAGTGCTTTCCGACGAAGATTTCAGGTGGATTTTTGGACTCTTTATTTACCCTTTAATTTTTATCCGCCCGATGAAGCGTACTTACCTTTTTCTTATATGCAGATTTGGGGATTAAAACTGAATGTGAAAACAAGTTCCCTCAAGGTTTGCTCTGCTATTACCATCTAGAATCTAGCATCTCCGTTGTGGTTTATGATGCTGAATTTCTGTGTAGTTAATGATGGTGTTCTGAGTTATTTAGGTACCCTGGGTTTTAATAAGCTGTAGCTTCGTGCTCGATAGGGTGGGTTTCATTTCATGCTGGGATTATATGTGTTAGTGGTTAATTTGGCATATAAATTCGTTGGATATAGTTTGGTTTCGATAGTCTTTGTTGTATTTAAGGGGATCTGGGACAAATTTATGGTTTGTGGATGGTCTAAATCTGGAAATTGTGGTGATAATGGTCTAACTCTGGGATTTTGACAGTTTTGACAGATGGTGTTGCAAATATGAGTTTTGTGTATGGACGTGTGATTATGAATAGATTAGAGGGATTGCCCTTGAAACAAAATCGAGTCTTGCTTGTCTAGCTTAATTACAGCCTTTTATTGAGTGAAGTTCTGATGGTTTCAATCATTTGTGCTATATGCTAGAAATGATGTCGTTGCTATGCATATGGAAATGATGGGTAAACAGAGTTGTCTTTAAAGACAATATGACTAAGAATGAAAGGGATTACAATAAAGGCACAGTATATGTAAGATGTAACATATAAGTAGTAATAAATAGTGTTAAATGAGGTATTTATGGAATTAGGTTATGATGTATGTCGATTTGGGGGTAATTTAGGGTAGGTTTCTACCATTGGGGAATTCTGGCTTTTTGTAATCATTCTAGGGGGTTCAAATATTGAAATCTGTGTTATGGTGTTCATGATGAGTTTGATTCTGAGAATCGGTTGCAGGTGATTGTAAAGGTAGGCTGGAAATTTATGATGCGTATGGACATTAACTTATAAACCTGCGTTTCGAGGTTTATTTGGTGGGGTTTTCTTGCAATTTTGTGGCGTTTCTGGTGAGACATGGTGTGTAGTGTTTATGGTATTGGTTTTGGGAGTCTAAATTTGGGTTGTTTGGTTTTCTTTTTAAAACCAATTAGTTAGAGAAAGGTAAGAGAAGAAGTTACGATGATTGAATGCTAACGATAATTGAGGTGGATAATACCAACCTTTTTGTCGTGGCTTGTGGGATGATTCTGCCTCCTTTTCTGCTGAGTTCTAGCTTGTGCTTTTGCTTCTCTTTTGTTGCTTCCCTTTGTATTGGTTTTCTTGTTGTCTTTTCTTTAGTTTTGATTTAGTCTTTGTTGTGCGTTTTTATGTGGTTTTAAGAAGGAAATGTGTGGAGGAGTTTCGATTATCTATGTGTGTGTTGTGTATTGAAAAGAAAGGAGGATGATTTTATCACTTGGATGTTATCTGTGAAGGTGGAAAGAAGTGAGTCTATTGTTTGTATTGTTTTTCTTTATGTTGTGTGTTCAGGAGGGAAGACGGAAGGTGTCAGCAAAGAAGAAGAGGGAAAAGAAGTATGGGGTCTTTCGTTTTCAGAGAGGGAAGGAAATATCTGGGGAAGAGCAAGAACAAGAAGGAAAGAGTTCGGACTTCGGAGGCAATAGCAGAAGTTCTCCTCCTCTATGCATTTGCAAAGGCTTCTTTTTATAGATAAAAGGCTACTTGGTCCCCAAGTATGTTACAGTGTTGATTTTGGGTTGGACTGGTTCAAGGTCATTGGTCGAACCAGCCTGGGTTGACTTCTGTTGACTAGCTTTGACTTGAGCCCAATTTTTGTTGAACCTTGTAGTTAAATATGATGTAATCTTATTATGCAATTATTATGGTTTTGTAATTTTAGATTATAGTTATAATCAAATTTAATTGTAATTGTTCTAGTATAATTGTTGCTTGTTTTTTTTAATTCAACTTTTCTCTTATTGTCTTGAAATCAGAGTTCAATCCAATCAAAAGCCAAATAGTCTAAGTACACAATTTAGGTTGTCTCAACCGAGATTTCCTATTGCTAATCTCAATGGGCTAAGCCAAACGTGGATCATCCCAAATAATACAAAATATGCTTTATTTGGATAGTCGTCTAAGGTTTGCTATTGCAACCTTTAGTGAAAACTAAATTTTATTCAATTAAACATGATTTTAACCCGGATAAAAAGTGGTGTCTACACTAGCCAACTCATTTCTTTTTTCTGTTCTCACACTCGAACTGAATATTAGTTCTGACTTTTGTATATTCACCATCTGCCCCGATTTTGCCTCATAGCACTTGAGTACTTCTTTTAGCTAGTAACACTCCTAAGATGTAGCTCTTAAGGAAAAGATACTATCATCCGCAAAGAGGAGGTGTGAAATAGAGGGGCCTCTGATTGAAACTTTCATTCCATGCATCTTACCTTCTTCCACTGCTTTTGATGTTAGGACAGATAAACTCTCCACACACATAAGAAAAAGGTAAGGGGAGATTGGATCTCCCTGCCTAATTCCTCTCTCTGGCTTGAAAGTCTCAAATTGATGTCCATTCACCAAGATTGAAAATGACACTTTGGTGATGCAATGCATAATGAGCTTCACCCAGCTTTCGGCAAACTCTAGCTTTCTCATCATAGCCTTAAGAAATTCCCATTCCACTCTATCGTATGCTTTTGAGATACCGAGTTTTGTTGCTAAGATCCCCTTCTTAGCCTTTTTCTTTTGCTTCATTGCACGAAAGCATTCAAAATCAATAAGTACATTATCATTAATGTACCTACCTGGTACGAAAGCACTCTGTTGCTCTCCAATTACTTGATTCAGAACCCTTTTTAGCCTATTAGCCAACACCTTGGACATTATTTTGTAGAGGACTTTGCACAGGCTTATTGGTCTAAACTCCAAGGGTGCCAGTGGCTTTTTAGTCTTTGGTAGTAGTGCTATAAGGGTGTGGTTTAGCTGCCATGGGAATTCTCCCATCTCAAAATAACCTCTTAAATCCTCCTTTACCGCTTGCCCTACGACATTCCAGTGTTTTTGGAAGAATCAGGCTGGCATCCCATCTGCTCCCGGTGCCTTGTTGGGCGCCATTTGTTTCAGCGCCATCCAGTTTTCTTCATTCGAAAAAGACATCAAAAGCTCCTGGTTCATCTCTTTATAACCTTTGTCTGAACCATTGGTACTAGGGGTGTTCAAATGGTTACCATGGTTATAACCAAACCAGATAAGGCTAAATTCCATTAACCATGGAATACAATATCATAACCAAACCGTCCAAACTAATACAACAACCAAATTAACCAAACTAAAGTTTAATCGGTTTGGTTAATTGGTTAACCAGATTAACCAATATAAAATCACATAATCATTGATGATGAAAATTTTCCGATTAATGCAACAATTCGCAATTTATATAATTAATAAAACATAACAATCAACACATAGTTATAGTTGACCCTTAACAAAAATACATGCAACTAAGACAATTATCCTACGATTAGTATAGAAGTATTCACCTAACAAAATATATGACAATGGTATGGGTTAATGATATAATGAAAGTTGCGCAGGGTCAAGCTTCTCGAACCAAACAGAACCGGATAGGATGGAAATCGATCGGATAGTACTCACCCGTGAATAAGGGCAATCGGTATATGAATCAATGGGACAGATTCAACTCGGAATAAAGGGCAATCGATATGGGTAGCTCGCCACAACCAGGGTGAATACCTAGCTGATAAAAGTCGCTCTAGCACTCTGGAGATTCTCGACAGAGTAATTAGGGCAAATTCCACATAGGGAACTCGACAATAGCCTCTGAAATTCAATAATAATCGTCTAAGGGCAAAACCAACGTGTTCAGCCCTTTAAATAGGCAAAGTACAACCCAAATCCGACTCCAACATGGAAAAACAATCATAAACCGACTTTAAAACAAGGAAACCCGAAAATAGCCCAGCAAACCCGTTAAGCCCAAATCGTTAAGCCTGAACCCGTTAAGCAAACCCGTTAAGGCTGGACTTGTTAAGCAAACCCGTTAAGGCTTCTTCTTGCAATCTGCCTTCTCTCCAGCACTTCCTCCTTCTTCCTCCACTCGAATCATCATATATGGCTTTCCTCGAAACAACTCCACGTCCATGGCTCCAAAGTAGCTCTCCAAATACGTTGCAAGCTTCTCCTTCAACATTCTTGCCTTTGCACGTGTGACTGGCCCATTGATGTCCTCATCAGCCCCTCCTTCTTCAAAAGGATTTGCCCTCAAATCTGAATTGCCATCCAAATAAGGTGCAAGGTCAGAAACATTAAACGTTGCACTTACTCCGTACTCTCCTGGAAAGTCAATCTTGTAGGCGTTGCTTCCAATCTTCGAAACCACCTGGAAAGGACCATCACATCGGGGCAGCAACTTCGATTTCCACTTTTGAGGAAACCTCTCCTTCCTCAAATGCACCCACACCAAGTCGCCAACTTCAAAGTGCCTCGGTTTCTGTTTTTGTTCACATTGCGCATTATCTGCTTTGTCCTTCTCTCAATATTCAATCTCGCCTTCTCATGTAAACTCTTCATGAACTCGGCTTTCTTGGCTCCATCGAGATTGACCTGCTCATTCAAAGGTTATGGCATCAAATCCAAAGGCGTGAGTGGATTGAAACCATACACGAGCTCAAATGGAGTGAACTTGGTCGTCGAGTGCACCATCCTGTTGTAAGCAAACTCCACATGGGGAAGGCAGTCCTCCCAAACCTTGATGTTGCTCTTGATCACAGCTCAAAGCATCTGGGATAATGTTCGATTGACCACCTCTATTTGCCATCGGTTTGGGGATGACATGTAGTAGAGAACAGCAGCTTCGTCCCTAGTTTGCTCCACAACGTCTTCCAGAAGAAACTCAGAAACTTAGTATCTCGATCGGATACTATGGAACGCGGCATCCCATGCAATCGCACCACTTCCCTGAAAAACAAATCAGCCACGTTAACCGCATCGTCAGTCTTATGGCATGGGATAAAGTGTGCCATCTTTGAGAATCGATCCACCACCACGAAAATCGAATCTCTTCCCTTCCTTGTCCGCGGCAAACCAAGCATAAAATCCATAGAGATGTCGATCCATGGAGCATATGGAATCAGTAGCGGTGTGTACAATCCAGATGATTGCACCTTCGACTTGACCTGCTTGCACTCCACACACTTCGCACACAGATTCTCCACGTCTCCCTTCATGTGAGGCCAATAGAAGTTCTCTTGTAGACAACTCAGCGTCTTGTCTACACCGAAATGTGCCATTAAGCCTCCTCCATGAGCCTCTTTCAACAGCAACTCTCGAAGTGATGATCGAGGAATACACAACCAATGTAGTCAAAAGCTAGTTTTAAAGCCTAAAAGCCTACGCTTTTACGCTTTGGAACCCCCAAATATTGTAGCTTTTGTTCAAAAAGCTTTTTGCACCAAAAGCCCAAGTAAAAGCCCTCAAGCCCAGTAAAAGCCTTAGAAGCTAGCTTTTGACCGCTTCTCTATGCTTTTGATATTCGAGTATGATGATCATATTTGGTTCAGTTTTTTAGACAAAAGAGAAAAATGATGCAATCTTATTTGTTTTCTAGTCGGGTTATCCTTTCAGTATTTGCTTTTATGAATTTATCATTCCTAGGTCACCGACACTTTTCCACATTCTCGTATTTTCTGTGCCTCCAAAAGCACATACCACATCCAAAGTTCTGCTTCCAAAGCTTTTCCCTTAGTTTCCCGCAACGTGCATCCAACTTCCTCTTAATAGGCTCCCACTGCTACAATAACTTGGACATCTTCATTCGATGCATCAACTCTCCCCATCCCTATAACTCATATCCCACCCCTATGACTATGTTGTCGTCAAAGGTCATCTCCTTCAGCCTCACATTTGCCGCCACTTTCACTTATTAGTGGAGTTTGTCTATAACCCTTCTAGCTTCATCTTTTTTTGTTGGTTTCCTTTTCCCATATTTTTTCTAGAAAGCAAGAGGAAGATGGTGAATTCTTGTTTAAAAGCCTATTAATTTAGTTTATGTGTATGAGAGTAGTATGTTAAATATGAGCTAGTTCATCTCTCTATTCATATTTTGCATAATACAAGTTATGGCTATAATATTTCTATTAAAATTATATGATATGCAAAAGCTTACGCTTTCACGCTTTGCTTTTGCGCTTCCTCTTTTACCCATCATTTCACTTTTACCTAGAAGCTAGACTTTGACTGCATTGTACACAACTGGTTAGCTCGAAACAAGTAGCCATCACTTCGATAGAACTTCCCATCGCCATGCTGCTCACAAGCTCTATAGATCTCCCCAAAGTCAGCATCATCAGAATAGAGCTCCTTGATATGCTCGAAACCCAAATACTTCACCCCCATTGTCGTGATCAACGAATGCCTTCGAGATAGGGCATCAACAACTACATTTTCTTTGCCCTGCTTGTACTTGATCACGTATGGAAAGAACTCAATGAACTCAACCCATCGAGCATGTCTCTTGTTCAGCTTGTGTTGAGCTTTCAAATACTTCAAAAACTCGTGATCAGTGTGAATCACGAACTCCTTCGGCCAAAGATAGTGTTGCCCTGTCTCTAAGGCTTGAACTAGGGCATAAAGCTCCTTGTCGTACGTCGGATAGTTGAGGGCAGCCCCACTCAACTTCTCGCTGAAGTAAGAAATTGGCTTCTTCTCTTGCATCAACACTGCTCCAATTCCCAAACCAGAAGCATCACACTCCACCTCGAATGTCTTATTGAAATCTGGCAACATCAGAATAGGTGAGTGTGTGAGCTTGTGCTTGAGAATCTCGAATGCTCTGGTCTGCTCCTCTCCCCAATAGAACGTCACGTTCTTCTTGATGATGGATGTCAATGGTGCGGCAATGGTGCTGAAGTTGGGCACAAATCGACGATAAAATCAAGCAAGCCCATGAAAGCTCCGCACCTCATTCACGTTGGTTGGAATAGGCCAATCGCGAATTGCTTTCACCTTCTCTTCATCCACCTTGACTCCATCTGCACTCACCACAAAACCAAGAAAAATAACGCTAGAAGTGCAAAACGAGCACTTCTTGAGGTTAGCATACAATTTCCCCTTTCTCAACATCGCCAACACCTCTCTCAAGTGATTGAGATGATCCTCCACGCACTTCGAGTAGATCAGAATGTCGTCGAAGTATACGACCACGAACTTGCCAATAAATGGCCTCAAAACATGGTTCATCGGCCTTATGACGTGCTAGGAGTATTGGTTAAACCAAAGGGCATCACCATCCATTCGTATAGACCCTGCTTGATCTTAAACGCAGTTTTCCACTCGTCTCCCTCCTTCGTACAAATTTGGTGGTAACCTGATCTCAAATCAATCTTGGAAAACAACGTAGAGCCATGTAATTCATCAAGCATATCATCTAATCGTGGAATTGGATGATGATACTTAACTGTAATTTGATTGATGGCTCGGCAGTCTACACACATCCGCCAGGTGTGATCCTTCTTTGGCACGAGAATCACCGGAACTGCACACGGGCTCAAACTTTCTCGAACATGCCCCTTCTCCATGAGCTCATCAATCTGCCTTTGCAGCTCTTTGGTCTCTTCCGGGTTAGCTCGATATGCTGCCTTGTTTAGAATTTGAGCTCCCGGCACGAAATCAATTTGGTGCTCAATTCCGCGAATAGGAGGCAGCCCCTTCGGTGCTTCCATCCTAGAACTCATCCAACATCACTCTTGCTTTGGCTGTAACTTCTTGGACTAGCTATTGATTGAGCAGCACGTCCCTGTACATGAGCACAATCAAAGGTTCTCGTGCACAGGCAGCTTGCTTCAAATCTCCATTGCGTGCTAGCATCACTGCCTTCTAATCCAAAATTCCAGCTCCCTCTTCTCCTTTCTTGGCCGAGGCATTACTTGCCTTTTCTTGCTCTCGACATTGCTGCATTTGGAGTTGATCTCGATATACTTCACTTGGAGACAGAGGCTTCAACACGAACTTCTTTCCTCCATGTTGCAACTTGTACTTATTTGTCACTCCATCATGTTGTGCTTGTCGATCAAACTGCCATGGTCTGCCAAAAAGCACATGTGCAGCTTGCATAGGCACTATATCACACAAAATCTCATCTTTGTAATCTCCAATCTCGAACTTCAGTAGTGCCTGCTTTGTGACTTTGATGGATCCGTGATCGTTAAGCCATTGCAGCGTGTATGGCTTTGGATGCTTCAACGTAGGCAGCCCTAGCCTCTTCATCGCACACGCGCTCACAACGTTCGTGCAACTTCCTCCATCAATCACTAGAGACAGCAACTTCCCATCAACTACACATCACGTATGGAAGATATTTTCTCGATGTTCACTCTCCTCCTTAGGCTGCGCAGACAATACTCTCCGTGCTACAAACTGCCTTGAGGTGGTTCCATTTCCATAGACTCATTGACATCAGAATTGGTGGTATCTTCCTCTTTCTCCGATACATACTCGCCATTATCAAGCAAGATCAGGGTCTTCTTATTGGCACACTAGCTCGCAATGTGTCCTCTTCCATGGCATTTGAAACAACGAATTTCCCCCGACGATCCACCTTGCTTCATAACTGGATTTGCACCATCAGCCCTTGCCGTGGGTCTAGGAGCTTCTTTCACGGGCAGTTGCGGCTTAGGGTTGGTTGCAACTCCTTGGCTCGAACGTGTGGAATTCGTGGAGGGTTGAAACCTCCTATTTCGAAGCTGTCGTTCCACTTTACTTGCCATATCCACCAAATCATCAAGTTCAAGGAACGGTTGTATCTCCACCACGTTCTTGATCTCTCGATTGAGACCATACAGAAAACAAGCTATGGTAGCCTCGCGGTCCTCTCTCACATCATGATATGATCCTAATTCGAGAATCCTCCCAAATCGGACCAAAAACCAGAGTTGCACACGTCGAAGTTTTTAGGAGTTTTCTCCTTTCTTGAATAACACGAAAATAAAGATAATTGCGGAATCGATCAAACAAATCCAAACTCGCGAGAAGGGCCAGAAGGTATATGAAACCTTCCAAACAATCTCGAACACGTGGAAGAGGCCAACCGATATCGTCGATGCTCGCCATAACTAGACGCGTTCTCTAGTTGATAAGAGACCACTCAAACCTCTCGAATCCTCAAAGGAGCGAATAAGCAAATCGTTCACTTGAACTTGTAAACACCTGTATTTGATTTTTGAAACTTGAATATTGTGTACCAAATTCGTAGGTCTTACACCCTCTATTTATAGAGGTCTCAAAAACATAAATCTAACCTAAAAGAAATAGTAAAACAAATCACAAACTAACTAGAAAATATTATACTACTTTAATAAGACTAAAACTACTAATTAAATAAACACAAATGCACCGCTCCACTGCCGACTTTCCTTCTCCTTCATGGAATTGAGTTCCGTTCTCATTGCTGGCTGCGGAAACCTTCCTTTAATAATAAGAATCATCTTGAACCCTTCCAGAATCAATGCCACGTTGCCTAGTCCAAATAATTCCAAGCAATCCACGTTGCATTACCCACAAAATAAATCCATTACAAGAACCTGAATCAATAATATATGTAACCCAGGCACCCAGCTCTTGAATTCTCGGGAATTCATGCACGTCATATTGCCCATGAGTTGTGCGTCCACTTCTACCCTTTGTCCATCTTAAACGCTCCCAATTGATTCATATATCGTCGAATTCGAATCTTTATTTTTGGACCACGAGAATTAAATATCGTGCAAGTCAATATTACATCATTCCCTCTCTCTTGAAGAAGATTCGACCTCGAATCTTTATAGAATCTTGATCCTTGATCAGCTCCATTCTTCTTGCTCTTCCAACGAAATTGTATTGGTGAGGATCGTATTATTCCCCCCTTCTTAAGAGCAATTCGTCCACGAATTATAGAGACACCATTGTGATGATAACCCTCCACATAATTTTGCAATTCTCGTCGCTTTTCCATGCGTGCTCCCTCTTCGAAAATTGCATCACCAACCACGGAATCAATATGATCATATTCAGGAACAATGGATGAATCCTCTAGAATCTTCATGCATTCATCTCCTCCAATGATTTCTGGTTTCTTCATGTATTGCTCACAATCCGACGCACCCAAAGCTGGCTTTTCGACAAGAACATCTTCTATCGCCTCCTCATCATCAAAATCCTCATACTCTTCACAACAAGTATCGAAAAGTGGACCTTCCATAGGCGAGATTTCAATATACTCCTCCTTGTCTTGATGTTGTATTGTCGTTTGGCTCTAAATATATTGTAGCTGATCTGCTTGAATCTGGATGTCGAAAACTTCTGGACTTGTCTCTTGTGTCTCTATGGTAGCCTCAAAAGATCGCTCTTGTTCTGGATTTTAACTCCTTATCTGCAAATGAGCTTCTTGTTAGATTACCATGGCTGGCGCACTGATTCCCCATGAAGTCGTCAATCGAGTAAGTCTCGCATTTATTTGTGCTTGCCCTTGACGATAAGCTTCTAATTGCATGCTGATATGTCGTAATGTTGCCGCAATGTCTTGACGTTTGGTGGCGACGAACATAGTAGCAGGTGATTTTTCATTTTTCATTTTCTTGGAACGGGCTTTCATCTTCTTTCCCTCTCTTTGGGAAAAAGAAAAGAAAGAAAGAAAAAAAAATCATCGACCTGTAATTTTGTGTTGTTGTCACGTCCTTCAAACTGGGGTGGGAGCTCTTTCCCGTCACAAAAACCAGACGAACGAATGTATAAATCAAGTCCAACGGTGGGCGCCAATTGTTTGTACCATCTAGCTCTGCCGATCAATGATATTTGTTGGTGTGAGATTGACTCACGATCCGTTCGTCTGATCTCGTCGAGAGGGAAGGAACCTGTGAAAGAGCCGGGGATGCCCCCTGGATTAAGCTCCAACGATCAAGTCGACGTTTCTCCCAAGAATACGCTACCTCTACCTCCACTCCTTGTCAGAAAAAGCAAAGTGCACAGAAATCGAGATGCACAAAAGTCGAGGCAAACAGATGGAGTTATTGAGCGGAGGCACTTCCGCGCGACAAGGCGCTCGGTCCGCCCTGACCTCCTCTACCTTAGACCGCCGCACAACCAGAGAAGTCTTCCGCTCTATCGCCGGTCAAATTCAAAATGCCAAAAAGTAAACGGCGGCGTCGCGCCCTGCTCCCGCTCTCATCAACAGCAGCTCGGACCGCTCTGTCCTCCGCCAAGGTTAAGAACCCCATCCTGCAATCGCTCTTAGCACAGCTCCAAACGAAGCGCACGAAGGCTTTGCCGCGGCATACGAAAGGGCGTTGTAGATCTCCGCCAGCACAGCCTTCCGCATCATTATTCACCACCCAACTGTTCACCTTCGCAGTCTCGGAGGCCACACCTGCATATCGGAAAGAAGAAAATCCTAGTGCAAAAAAAAAAGGAATTATCATAAATTTCGCCAGTTGCCGCCTGTCTCCAAGGTCCGCGCCGCACCTGGGCCAACATCAACCCATCTGTTTCCGCTAGCCCATTTGAAGAACCGCTCAACCATTCACTTCCGCAGTCGCGGCCTGCGTCGCGAGCCCGCCTTCTCAACTCGCGGCCCAGGTCCTCTGTTCCGATCCGCGCCTCACACTGGGCTTTGGCCCGCCTTCAGCCCCGACAATAGTCTCGCGGCTATTGGGCCCACATCGCATCACTTCCCGCTCACTAGCCTCCAAATCCGCTTAACTCGCGGATCGCCCAGCCCAAATCGCGGCCCGCGTCGCACCTGGCCCACCACAAGAGTGTCACTCCTCCGCTTCAAAAATATTATTGCTGCCGCCATTCTTTTGCTAGACAAGCATACTGACCAGCAGGCTACAACGCGCTTTGGCCCGCCTTCATCCCCGACAACAGTGTCGCGGCTATTGGGCCCGCATTGCATCACTTCCCGCTCGCTAGCCTCCAGATCCGCTTAACTCTCGGATCGCCCAGCCCAAATCGCGGCCCGCGTCGCATTTAGCCCACCACAAGAGTGTCACTCCTCCGCGTCAAAAATATTATTGCCGCCGCCAAACCTCAAACCCGCGCCATTCTTTTGCTAGACAAGCATACTAACCAACAGGCTACAACGCGCCTTGTGTTTCAATGGCGCAGTGTCTGCCTTTCAACTACTCATGCCGCCACTGCGCCAATATAAAGCTAAGTACTCTATCTCTCTATCATTGTTAAATTTTTAAAATTTTTACTTTCATGAGTGTTAATGACGCTAATGGGGGGCAAGACGCACCAAACAACATGGGAGATGAAAAACTCAATCAAGCGACATATGGGAGCGCTGGACTACCTCCATTAAGAAGCTACAAATAAGTCTCAACGAAGCACACAAATAAGACTTCAATAAGAGCATCGGTGAAGCTACAAATAAGTCTCAACGAAGCACACAAATAAGACTTCAATAAGAGCATCGGTGAACCTACAAATAAATCTCGACGAAGCACACAAATAAGACTTCAATAAGAGCATCGATGAATCTACAAATAAGTCTCAACGAAGCACACAAATATGACTTCAATAAGAGCATCGGTGAATCTACAAATAAGTCTCAACGAAGCACACAAATAAGACTTCAATAAGAGCATTGGCGAATCTACAATATGGGAGCGCTCGACTACCTCCATTCATGTAAGACTCGACTGAAAGTACACTAATCAGACTTCGATAGAGCATTGGTAAATCTACAATATGAGAGCGTTCAACTACCTCTATCTCCAATAAAGGGCACTAAACGTGCGCGGTACCCCGTAACGTAATCGTGCGGCTATCACAAGCGCACCAATGAAAGAGTACACACTTTTGTGTGTGTGTGTGAAGAACTCCAATAGGAGAGTGCTCAATACCTTGGAAAATTTTCAACAAGCAATTGCTCAGCGCCTTGGAGATTCCAATAGAAGAACGCTCAATGGCTTAATGAAATACACCAACTGGGAGGCATGACGCAGAAAGCTGGCACCGCGTCAGCCAAACGCGCCACCAGCTGGGGGGCAACTGGGGGTACATAGGGCTCCATCCAAAATTATCGATAAAGATTTAAAAAAATAATAAGCTAGCAATGAGTTAAAACTCACCACCAGCTTGGGGGCCAATTGTTGGGGGTGTTACTAAATACTCCATGCGCGGACTAAATAAGGGCGCGCTCAATCGGTAACGTGCTCCGCTCGAACGCCACTACGAATATATAAAGGCATGAAACTCTCCATTGGGGGGGACTTCTTCCTCTCTCCAGACTCTCTACTTTCCACTATCTCTCTACACCTTATCTCTCTACCTTATTCTATCAACTCTTTCCTGAAACTTAAACTAACTTGATCGTCGGAGCTTAATCCAGGGGCATCCCCGGCTCTTTCACAGGTTCCTTCCCTCTCGACGAGATCAGACGAACGGATCGTGAGTCAACTCCACACCAACAAATATCATTGATTAATCGGAGCTAGATGGTACAAACAATATGCCTTTTCATTTGTGGTTGTAATAGGACTATTGGGTGGAGATGTTAATCTCACCATAACTAGTAACTAATGTACTTTATCAACTACGATTATTCACCGGGCAAGTTTTTTAAATTATACTATTGCAATAACTCAATCATCTAAATAATACCAAATTAATTCAACACATTGACAAGTTTCTTTTAACTTGTATAAGTAATTATAAAAGGTAGAAAGCAGTTATCTAAAAATTGTCAAAAAAATGTTTGAAATTAGTGCAAAAATCATGTGTAAGCTGTAACGAGTAAGTAACACAGTGCGCGAATCCGAAAAACCCGCAACCCAATCCGCTCGCAATCCTCCCGATCTGTAATTCGATGAACCTGGCACCCGGTGGATCCGCAATCCAACTGACCCGTAACCCGATTAACTCACAACCCAATAAACCCGGAACCCGATTGAACCCAACCCGAACCCGTCCGATTGACACCAATAACAGTGCTGCTCTAAAAAATGTGGCACTAATGCTGCTTCTTCTGAATGGTCCACACAAGCTATGATGTGCCATTGCCTGCATTATTGTCAAGCCAAACTCAAATCCAAACCCATTGAGCATTAGCTGGCCCAAACCCACCCAAACTGACGGAAAAGCTATCATTCGTCTTCTCACCAGCGTTTTTGTCGTTGCTTTTTAATTTTTAACAATAATTACTTTTACTTTGCATTTAATTATTACTTAATTTTTTTGCCATAAACAAGGGAATAGAGACACGAAACAAGAAGCACTTCGTCGCCTTCTCCATTGTATCGGTTGAAGTTGCAAAAGGAAGAGGACCAATATGCAAAGTATCTATCACTACTGATACAGAGCAACAAACCAATTTTCTTATTACAAACACTTGAAGAAGAACATAGTTCGATTCTAACGCTACTATTGAAGTGAATCACAACATGAATTACTAACTAATAAGGCTGCAAATAGTAACATAGTACCACTACTCAACAGAACACTAAGAACCAAAAACCAGACGGCAGAGGTAGATCAACATGGAGGAGGAAAAGGAGAGTCGTTGCTACTCTCAACCGGGCGAGGCACCACCTGCAGTAGCAGCTACTCAGTAGGCCACATTCAAATTCACCTTCATCTACATACCCCGCATCCAGCAGCAGTTCCCACGGCTGCTAATGAAGTAGAAAGGCCTTGGAAGTGTCAGGTTGAACACATCATGCCCACCTCTCGTTATGTCCATGATGAACCCTTCCTCACTACAACAGTCGTAGCCTTCACCTACAGCATATCGAACAAAGTGTTGTTGAACCCGAAATCTGTAAGTTGTGAAAGGTCATCTCATAAAAAGATTTGTACAGGCATAGCGTGAGTAGTTTGATCATCACGCAAGTATTGGGTTGGAAATGATTGATACAATTCGCTTACCTTTTAGCTTGAGCAAGGCAGTTGTACCTGCTGGGAGGCACTTTTCCTGCAATAGCAAGAAGACGAGAAGCCCAAAAAACTGTCAATTTCACGTGATGGTAAAACTCGTCTATTGAGTTACGCATCATGAACACAAACTGAAGAAACTCACGTAGTGGCCATGATCCACTTCATAATTTTCTCCACAAGTTTCTGTAATCCTTACTACCAAGGCAGAAAAACTAGTAAAATGGACAATGATGGAGGTGGTAATGAATGAGAAGTTTGGAGGAGTATGTGATATTCATTCACCTTGAAAATTAGTCAGGGATCGACAAAATCAACTAGTAGCTTCTGCCATTTCCCCCGGACCAGAAACAACCCGGTAAAGAAAAAAAATGAGATTCAGTATCATTTCTTTCACCCCAACAAGATAAACTACTGAACACAATCAGAAGAAAACACACACCTCTTAGGAGACGGACAAGCCATGATTCCAATGGAGATTTCTCACATTCGGTTCTGATTTCACATTCAGCTCCACATGATGATTGATTAGTGATTGATATTAGTGACCACCACCTGAGCTCCCTTTTTTCTCCATTAATACCCGCCCCAAAAGTTGATGATGTCACTCACAGTATTCCCAAATCGAACTCCTTTATGCTGTTGCGCAATGAGATTAAAATCGTAAGTTACCTATGCCTCAAAGAATAAGCCGCTCCTAGAACTCATTACCCAGCATATAGTCAGTCTAGAAGTCACCTTAAATTATCCGAAACTTATCCCAAAGCCAGCGTTGAATCTTGTCACTAAACCCTCGGAAAACCCTAGGTTTACCTAAATAGGTGGTATTTGTTATGATTTTGATGTATGTTTGCTTATGACATGACATATTGAACTTTATCGTATTTTCATAAACTATGTGATTTGATTATACACAAAAAGTTTATTTAATTCATTATTACCATTGTCTTTTCATCCTAAATCAATCATGAAAGCAATTTTACCAGCATTCATGCATACACAAAAAAAAACATCTTGCATATGCATATTTGCACCATTTCGCATGATTATCATATATTCATCTCATTTATCAACATGTCACAATTTAACCATAATAAGTCAAGGATTCTCTAAAGTTGCTCATTCACAAGGATAATGTCAACCTTTAAGTACAAGTTCCAAGGTTGTGCTCGCTACGAAGTTCATTCCATAAGTAAAATTGATGACACCAAAAGAGGGTTAACCATATATGAAGAAACGAAATGATAAGTTGGCATGTTCACAAGGAGTTTGACAGAAAATTCAAAGAAGAAACAAATAGTCAAAACTTCAACGGAACCTGCTGCCCAATCACAGAAATCAGTGGTCATACTATGAGACAGAGCATGATTCGATGATGATGTAGACCGACATAATTAAATAAATGCAATATACTATACCACTTAACAATGTATCATCATTTACATTCATCGTGAAGAATAAAGGGTTATTTGCATTCCACAATTTGGGACATTGTGTAATTGCTACCAATCTAGATTTAGATGTTTGCATCAATGGTCCTTTTCTTTCAAAATGATTGCATCTCTTCCAAATATTTTTTAAATGAATTTTGCTCCTCTGAAATGGGAACCTTAAAATTGCATTTCATGTTTCAAAGTTAAGCCATGAGATTTTCATATTAAGCCAAAATAAGCACCCCACTGGTGTCAAGTGATTATAAATACTTTGTCGGTGTCAAGAATTTTTGAACCCCACAAATATTCAGAGAGTGCACACCCTATTGGTGTTGAGATTTTGAGCACTCCACTAGTGTTGAGAGCGTAAACACCCCACTGGTGTCCACAAATTATATGAGCTAAATAGTCAAAGGGTGTAATGAGGATACGACATCAGGCTACTCATAGAAAGCTTGTCACAACCAGATCCGATCTTCTCCATCAAAGCATGGCTCAACCTGAAAGGAGGTTAAGTAGCCAAATCATGGTCCATAAGTATCGATATGCCGATATCATAATAGTCAAATTATGACAAAGTCCTAACGGCCATAAGATTGAGGAGGTTGAATGATCCAATTAGACAAACTCACATCATCACTTGAGGTTGTAAGGAGACAAAGAGCCTCGTTGTCGTCCAAATGCTTAATTCCTAAGTCCGATTTGTTAGATATTCAAGCAGAAAAAGGATTCGAACAATACATGCCGGCATAAGATATCTCTCTTCTTCAAGAAAGAAATGACCAATTTGCCTAGTCAACAAGGAATACTCACAAAGACCGATATATCAACAAATCTCCTAAATCATTGGTGCTCGTGCACAAAAATAGAAGAGTAAAAAATGACAACATGTAGGGGGCATTACAAAGCCAAGTAAGTCCCACACACAAAAAAATAGCAAAATCAAAAAATAAAAAAGGCAATGAAAAATAAAAATAAAAAAGGAAAACAGAAAAAGCTCGTGGGACTTACACGTTAGATGCCCTGCATGGGCACTTGAAGTCATACTTATTCAAACTAGTCATGAGTGAAGGATATTGACTACCTTTTCTAAAGGGTCAAAAGGATGATTTCGAGTCTACCATCAAAGTGGTCACAAGAGCGATATAGAGTCATTCTCTCAATCAACCTGGTCTACAAACTCATGCGGGGATATTCATCAAACTATTCATCTCTCCAAACGAAGGGTATTCGTTTTCCAAGCCTGAAGAAATGATGTAATAAACTCGAATAAGATGGGGCTCCCAAGACAGGAATATTTGTTTGATCTAAATTCCATCCCTTGATCATCCTCATCAACCATCATTTAAAATCTCGTGTTCAAGATAAACAATAACCACTATGATAATAAGACTTCAATGTCCATGTTTGCGCCACACAAGGGTTTTCGGCATTCATTATTTTGATTACCAATGAGAAATTGAAGTTTGTATCGCACCAAGACCTCCTTTATTCATCATTTCAAAAAAGGATATCTATAACTGAATAAATTTCCACAGTCAAGTTGGCATTCAAAAGGATCTCAATTACTTCCCTAATCGAGCTTACCGCCCAAAACCAAAATTTCTAGACAATGGGGCAACTTGAGTGAAGACATGTCCACAAAGATACCTAAGATATCCACCATTTGCAAGGAAAATGAGATATCCTCAATAAAGATCTCATATATCGATCAGCCAGCTTCATACTTTGGGGGCAAGTCAGAATCCCTCAACAGGAAACTTTAGAAGATGAAGGATGTGAGACTCATTTATCCATCATTTATTCGAAAAATTCAGCTTCCCAAAACATAAGGACTCCTACGTACAAGAGCCTCCTTCCATGAAAGTTATAGAACTCACATGACGGGGCTATATTGAGGTCACCCGAACTCTCCATGATCAACAAACATATACCTCAGACACACTTGTCCCCCAACATGGTGACAATAATCTTGATAGTAGCTAAAGTATCGTAAACTCGAAGCACCCATAGGATTGAGTGAGAGTGAGAATGAGAGTGAGAATGAGAGCGAGGGCTTATGAATATTCTCATGGCTTGGCTTATGGAAAAAAAATTTAAACAATGTGGCAATAAGCACACAAGAAATCTTTTTCTCATGTTGCACACACTTCCCTCAAGCAAGGCTTTGATTTCTAAAATCAGGTTCTCATCATACTTTCTCAAAAGAGAATTTCCAAACTTTGTTGCATTCAGCTTAAGTCAAGATTGGTAAAAGTCACATTTTGTTCCGAAAAGAGGAAAACAAGTAACATATCTACGGGGGCAAGGTGAGAAGACCCAGAGTAGAAGCAGTTCAAATACCCATGAAGTGGTTCTCCAAGTCCATCAACTCACGAGTAAATGGGGAATCTCAGATATTCTGAATCATTTCGTTCAAGATACCCAACCTGTCAATCAAACTATCCTTCAACAAAATATTTTGTACATCATACCTCTCGGTGAAATCAATCAAGCATGTCTAGAAAGCCGACATCAACAAGACAATACCCCGAGATAAAAAAAATCCTCTTAGCCAAGCACAACATGCTCACGTGGCAAGAAGATCAATTAAACTAAATGAGCACACTATTGTGATACCACCATGCTACATAATCCTCCTACATAATCAATCTACCAGGAACATATCATGAATAAGAATGTCAT
This sequence comes from Linum trigynum, assembly GCA_964030455.1. Classification (NCBI taxonomy): domain Eukaryota; kingdom Viridiplantae; phylum Streptophyta; class Magnoliopsida; order Malpighiales; family Linaceae; genus Linum; species Linum trigynum. The sequence goes on from OZ034814.1 coordinate 13,879,684, forward strand.
ATGGCTAACGCATCAGCCACTCAAGCACCAGTGTCCAAGGTAGAGAAACTAAGGACCAACCTTTCATAAAGTCCCCAGAAATACAATACCCTGGGCTCACTAAGCAAACAAAGAGGACAAACTAGATGGCAAGCCCAGTACCTCGAGATGATGACATGTGCCAAGAAAGGAAGTACTCATCGGTTGCACCCATTCTACTCCAACGCAAGCATAACTAAAGATCATGCTTACTAAAGGGACAATGACGTAGTTCCTTGTAGATGATTGATTTAAGAGAATTCTAGACATTAATATTAAACCATGATGAACGATCAGACCTTTTCATTCGCATACTTTTCAACAAATCATCATATAGCTCATCATACAGTCATTCAAAAATTCATAGCCAAATTAAATATTATTCATGCTCAAAATTCATTAAAAGGAGATGTACACTTTCAACATATCTCATCACAATATTGCATCATATCAAATACCTTGCATTTGCACATCATGGTGAAGTCAAATTCAAATCTTTACCAATATCAAGGTTGGCACATACCTAAGATCTACCTAAGACTCTACCAATTGTGTTTTCAACACCTCGTGCCAACACAATAAAATCTATACCACTCGTGATTAAGTTAAAATTTCACATAGCCTCATGAATTTTATCACGATGACACACATTATCCAACAGGCTATACCGCCACGAGACAAAGACCAAATCTGGCTATACCGCCATGGGAACAAGAATCCAAATCAGGCTATACTGCTAGTGGATCATTAAAAAAAACAAAACCAGGCTATACCGCCACACGACTAAAAAAAACAAGCCAAGCTATACCACCATTGGACCAAAAACCCAAATCAGGGTACATTGCCATGAAATGCACTCCTAAAATGGGTTATACCGCCATGAAACCAGAAAACTCCAGTCATGCCCTACCGCCACAATAACTAAATACCAACTCAGGCTCTACTGCCACGATACCTAAATACAAACTCAAGCCCTACTGCCAAGAATAACTAAATACTAACTCAGGCCTTACTGCCACGATACTTAAATACGAACTCAGGCCCTACCGCAAAGAATAACTAAATACGAACGCAGGCCCTACCGTCAAAATACCGAAATACCAACTCATACCTACCTCCAAAATACCTAAACACTAACGCAGGTACTCCCGCCTAGACACATAAGAAAACACTGACGTAGGCACTACCGCCATGATAGTTCGAAACACTAACACAGACCCTACCGCCAAGATAGGAAAGAACTAACACAGGTCATACTGCTTTGAAAATAAAATAAACAAATTATACTACCGCATAAATTTACCTTACCTCACTTTAACTCACCAAAAGGGAATGCGCTAGATGCCCCAACCTTCTAACTATCGCAATATTAACCGGCCAAAAATGGTGTGCTATGATAACTTTGTATACCTCTCAAATATCAAGAGATATACAAAGGGGGGCAACTGTAGACACCACTTTTTGTCCGGGTTAAAAACATATTTAATTGAATAAAATTTAGTTTTCACTAAAGGTTGACAATAGCAAACCTTAGACGACTATCCAAATAAAGCGTATTTTGTATTATTTGGGATGATCCACGTTTGGCTTAGCCCATTGAGATTAGCAATAGCGCGCAAATCTTGGTTGAGACAACATAAATTTTGTACTTAGACTATTTGGCTTTTGATTGGATTGAACTCTGATTTCAAGACAATAAGAGAAAAGTTTAATTAAAAAAAACAAGCAACAATTATACTAGAACAATTACAATTACATTTGATTAGAACTATAATCTATAATTACAAAGCCATAATAATTTCATAATAAGATTACATCATATTTAACTACAAGGTTCAACAAAAATTGGGCTCAAGTCAAAACCAAAACCGACAGTCAAAGCTAGTCAACAGAAGTCAACCCGGGCTGGTTCGACCAATGACCTCGAACCGGTCCAACCCAAAATCAACATTGTAGCATACTTGGGGACCAAGCAGCCTTTTATCTATAAAAAGAAGCCTTTGCAAATGCATAGAGGAGGAGAACTTCTGCTACTGCCTCTGAAGTCCGAACTCTTTCCTTCTTCTTCTTGCTCTTCCCCAGATATTTCCTTCCCTCTCTGAAAACGAAAGACCCCATACTTCTTTTCCCTCTTCTTCTTCACGGACACCTTCCGTCTTCCCTCCTGAACACACAACATAAAGAAAAACAATACAAACGATAGACTCACTTCTTTCCACGTTCACAGATGACACCAAGTGATAAAATCATCCTCCTTTCTTTTCAATACACAACACACACATAGATAATCTAAACTACTCCACACATATCCTTCTTAAAACCACATAAAAACCCACATCAAAGACTAAAGAAAAACTAAAGAAAAGACAACAAGAAAACCAATACAAAGGGAAGCAACAAAAGAGAAGCAAAAGCAAAAGCACAAGCTAGAACTCAGCAGAAAAGGAGGCAGAATCATCCCACAAGCCACGGCAAAAAGGTTGGTATTATCCATCTCAATTATCGTTAGCATTCAGTCATCGTAATTTCATCTCTTACCTTTCTCTAACTAATTGGTTTTAAAAAGAAAACCAAACAACCCAAATTCAGACTCCCAAAACCAATACCATAAGCACTGCACACCATGTCTCACCAGAAACGCTACAAAATTGCAAGAAAACCCCACCAAATAAACCTCGAAACCCAGGTTTATAAGTTAATGTCCATACGCATCATAAATTTCCAGCCTACCTTTACAATCACCGGCAACCGATTCTCAGAATCAAACTCATCATGAACACCATACACAGATTTCCATATTTGAACCCCCTAGAATGATTACAAAAAGCCAGAATTCCCCAATGGTAGAAACCTACCCTAAATTACCCCCAAACCAACATACATCATAACCTAATTCCATAAACACCTCATTTAACACTATTTAATACTACTTATATGTTACATCTTACATATACTGATCCTTTATTTTAATCCCTTTCATTCTTAGTCATATTGTCTTTAAAGACAACTCTGTTTACCCATCATTTCCATATGCATAGAAACGACATCATTTCTAGCATATAGCACAAATGATTGAAACCATCAGAACTTCACTCAATAAAAGGCTGTAATTAAGCTAGACAAGCAAGACTCGATTTTGTTTCAAGGGCAATCCCTCTAATCTATTCATAATCACACGTCCATAAACAATACTCATATTTGCAACACCATCTATCAAAACTGTCAAAATCCCATAGTTAAACCATTCTCACCACAATTTCCAGATTTAGACCATCCACAAACCATAAATCTGTCCCAGATCCCCCAAAATACAACAAAGACTACCGAAACCAAACTATATCCAACGAATTTATATGCCAAACTAACCACTAACACATATAATCCCAGCATGAACTGAAACCCACCCTATCGAGCACAAAGCTACAGCTTATAAAAACCCAGGGATACCTAAATAACTTAGAACACCATCATTAACTACACAGAAATTCAGCATCATAAACCACAACTGAGATGTTAGATTCTAGATGGTAATAGCAGAGCAAACCTTGAGGGAACTTGTTTTCCCATTCAGTTTTAATCCCCAAATCTGCATATAAGAAAAAGATTAGTACGCTTCATTTTGCGGATAAAAATTATAGGGTAAATAGAGAGTAAGAAAATCCACCTGAAATCTTCGTCGGAAAGCACTCACTTTCCACCGCCGGCGGGAGTTACTTCACCTTTGTCGCCGACAGCTTCTTTCCTTCTTCTTCTCTCACCTGCAACCAAAACCCAGAAAAGTCAGCAGAAAAATATCAGAATCCCAAAGAGAACTTAAATTCAGAATTGAAAAACAAAAACAGAAGGAAAACGTACCGAGAAGGTGTTCGTTGCTGCACTCTTCGTCGGCGGAAGGCGGAGAGGCTCATCATCCTCCTGACAGAAACCCAATACACAAAAGAAAAAGAACCCAGACCAAATTGAACCCCAAACTCGACATGCAAGCCAAATAAATCATCTATTACTTTCGCCACCGGAATCATCAGCATCGACCGCGTCGACATCATATTTCGTCTCCTCGTGCTCTCCTCGTCATTATCAAAAAGAAAGAATGAATGAGGAGATAAACGGAACAAGAAGAGAACGTAGAGGGAGCAGATGAGAAGAGAAGCGATGAAGATTTTGCGCTGCTTTCTCGTCCAAAATTGACCTATCGCCCACTAAACCACAACTTCGCCTATTATGTCTAAAATCATAAATCAATTGAATGTGATAAAATCCTAAGTTATGTCTAACTCCAATCACCTTCATATGCCAAATGTTCTCTCCTTTAAATCCCCGTTTTAAATTAATCATCAACCTCATTTGTATCATTATTGTTCATATATACAACTTCAAACAACCCTTAATACGAAATCTCGGTCAAAAGACCATGATATTCTTCTCGATAAAATTCTTTTGAAGATAATCAAACATTCAATCACTAAATTGAAAAATCATAAATCCATTTCCTAAAAACTCAAATTATCTTAATCGCGATCAATTGAACGTGTTTAGGATCACTTCATAAAACTCACAATTTAATCGAACTACGTGGACTTTGATCCCGACTAAGTCGGGTACGTAGGCAACCAATAGGTTCGAGTCCAACCAATCTAAAAAATATTTTTACGTCAATAGGCGTGAAAATTATCAAGTAACTACAACAATTCAGAATTTACGTCCAATTGAACTCTAAAAATACACTCCAAAATTATTAAAATCCTACAATTAAATACATAAACAAATCACAATTAACATTACACCCAACCTCTAAAAACTTATCGATTTACATAGTACCCGTTATGGGGCGTTGTGGGGTGTGAATACACTTCCCCACACGTAACCGTACTCCCGAACCTAGAACAATCTAAAATTCGCAGACCAGAACCGGAAAATGGTGTTCGACCCACCCCAAACCACGGTTGATGGAGACTCCAAACCGATTCGCGAGCTTTCCCCGATTTTCCAAGGGCGGTTGCGACAGCTAGTATACTGGAGATGAAACAGGTGGCCAACTACACCAAGTACCTGGGTCTACCTACAGTAATTGGAAGAGAAAAAAGGCAGTGTTTGATGTTCTTCTCAATAGGGTGCGCCAGAAAATCAAACACTGGAAAGGACTCACCCTATCCATTGATTCAAAAGAGGTTCTAATCAAGGCAGTTGCGCAATCCCAGACCACATATATGATGTCAGTTTTTTTTATCCCGCAAGGAGTAGTGAATGAGATAAAAAGAGTAATTTCGAGCTTCTGGTAGGGTCAGCAAAAGGAAAAGCGTCGGATCCCATGGAAGGCTTGGAGAGAGGTGTGTAAACCTAAGGAGGAGGGTGGTATGGGGTTTCGTGACTTACAAGCTTTCAATATTGCGCTACTTGGGAAGCAAATCTGGAATCTCCTAATCAATCCGTAGTCCCTAGTATCACGAATATTGAAATCTAAGTACTACCCCAATACTGACATTCTGCAGGCAAAGATAGGAACCAACCCGAGCTATACATGGAGGAGTATCTTGGCTGCTCAAACGCTGGTTAAGAGTGGTCTACGATGGAGGATTGGAAATGGTTCTAAAGTGAGAATATGGGGAGAAAAGTGGATACTAGGGGCGGAAGAGAATGAGTTTAAGGTAACCACACCTAAAGTGGAATCTGATGAGGTGAGGATAGTTTCTGATCTTATCGACCATGAAAACAGAATGTGGAGAAGTAATTATCTTCAGCTGTATTTCAATCCTACATATAGGGTGAGGATTACTGGAATCCCTATTCCTAGACAGCATGTTGTGGATGAGAGGGTTGGAGCCATGAAAGAACAGGAGTTTACTCTATTAAAACGGCATACAAGCTAGCTTGTAGAACAAGGAATGTGGGTGAGGAATCTACCCATCAGAATGCCGATGAAGGGGAAGAGGTGACAGGGTAGGATGTGGAGGTATACGATGCCATGAACTGGAAGCAGATGTGGACGCTCACAATCCCAGCAAAGGCAACAAATTTCCTTTGGAAATTAGTGCACAACATCTTACCGACAGGGAAAAACAGTGAAATCAGAAAGAAAGAAGCAGTTGCGGAATGTCCTTTTTGTAATCTGGAAGAAACCCATAACCATATTTTTCGTGAGTGTCAATGGGCGATCCGGGTATGGTGACAATCATCTTTTCGACCCCTTTTCGAGATGGAACCAAAAATATCATCGGGAAACTAGGTGTGTAAGGTTATGGAGAAAGTGGACGATGCAACGATGAAATAATTTGTGCTAATACTTTGGATGATGTGGAATGAACGAAATAGCCAGATGTTCAATCGCAAAAGGCAAAGTAATGGGAAGTGGTTGGGAAGGCCCTAGACTACTGAGAGGAATTCAATTCCTATCATAGAAAGGAACAATATCATCGAGAAGTGGAAGAAGTTACCTGGACAAAGCCACCATAAGGATGGGTAAAGGTGAATGTTGATGCGGCGGTGATGCAGAAGGAAGGAACGGGGCTGGGGATGGTACTGAGGGACGAGAATGGGGCATTTCTGTGAGCAGCTGTTTGCCGGACGAGGAATTGCTGGCCGCCAGAGATAGCAGAAATGAAGGCGGTGGAATTTGGATTACAACATCTGGAGAGGAGTGGTTACCGACAAGCGGTGGTGTAGATGGATTGCCAGACTGCCTTTCTTGCTCTCCAAAAGGCAGTTCAATCGAGACTGGAATCGGGTTAGGTAGTTCATGAGATTCAAGAGGAAGCCCAACGGATCGGATCCATTAGATGGAGTTTTACTAAACGGGTTGGGAGTGAAATGACCCACTGTATGGCCCGTGTATTGTGTAAGTGGGAAGCCCAGAAAGTCTGGAATTCCAGACCACCGTTTTTCCTCCAAAGTTTTTTGGCTAAAGAGACTCTAAGTCCTTAATAAAATACAGGTACCTTACTATCGAAAAAAACAATAAGGTTGTTATCGAATTTGGTCAAAGCAAAAGCCATAGAGTTAGGGATATAGGTTGCAAGAAGAGAAAAAATTGGTGCCACGGGAGGTGGAGTTCGGTGTCTTGCTAGCAGTCCAAAAGATCAGCCGAGAGAAAATGTCAAAACTTAGCTTCTTTTATTTGGTGTAGGAAACCTATAGTTTTAGTCAACCAATTATAAATGGACTATATATATATATATGGCGAGTTCTACGGTACCCCGAGTGAAATCTGGTGTACCTCATACCTTGAGTATGAAAACGCTATCCAGGCCTTGAATTGATTGATCTTTTGTACATGATATTATACTCTAACCCTTAAAGATCAAAATCTAGGTGTTAACTCTCCCAATATTTTACTCCAAGATCAATTTAATTAGAAATAATAATCGACGGTTATGATTCATCCAAATATAGGCACAAAAAGGAATGCACCATCTTAGGGTTTATAGATTATGATTTAGATAATTATGACCTAGGGTTCACTCATTAAGGGTTAGGGTATAATATCAGACACAAAAATCCTGGTAATTCGAGGTCTAGATAGAGTTTCCATACTCGAGGTATGCGGTACCCCGGATTTCACCCGGGGTACCATAGAAGCCACCATATATATATATATAGGGTACGACATACCCTTAGTAAGAAAACACTATCCTAGCACCCTGAGTAAGAAAACACTATCTAGACCTCGAATTAACCGAATTTTTGGGCATGATACTATACCATAATCCTTAATGAGTGAACCCTAGGTCTTAGTTATCTGAATCATAGAGCCTAAGCCCAAAGATTATGCATGTAATTCGTTGCAAATATTGCGACGTATCATGACCGTCAATTTTTGTTTCTAATTAAATTCATCTTAGTGTATGAGATTGTAGAATTAAGACCTAGATTTTGATCTTTAAAGGTTTGGGAATAGGATTAGAGATCAAACTCTAGTCAATTCAAGGTCTAGATACCATTTTCTTACTCAAGACAACTATTACATGATTAATTAAACACACTCAAGACAACTATTACATTATTAATTAAACACACTCACAAATTAAAACAGATACAAAGTATTAAACAATTTAATTTTTAGATTTGTGCTTTGTGTATGTGTTTTATTTAAATATTTTATTTTTTATTAATAAAAAATTGTTGCAATTATCATTATAAAAAAATTGGTGCAATTATTGGGCCAAAATGTATTAATTATTTAAATATTTTCAATATCAACTCAAAATTAAATTATATTTATTGATTTTAATTAACAATATAATAATTTACTAATTTTAGTTGAAAAGGCATTACAATATTTTAGTAAAATGATGTCAGTAATATGAATATAGAATTGTAGTAAAATTAAGTAGGATCCACGGTGTAATTGTATGTGAATGACATTGAGGTAGATGGTATAAAAGTGAGGAGCGAGATAGTTGTTAAAGTTGTTGAAGTGACAATAAAGAGCACACTTGAAATTGCATAAGAATTGTATCAATGAGGATGGTCTTAACGCCCATGATTTGCTTACTAACAATCTAACCGCTCAAATTTCCCAGCACCGGTACACACCTGGTACCATAGTCTTTGCCCCTCATTTATGAAACTCAATTCATTATTTTAGTGGGCGGCTTGACACCCAGCAGCCTCCATTTATACCAAGGAATTTCCTTCCTGGGGGGCCGCCATCTTCACCTCCATGCATTATTACTAAATCCTTCCGTTTCTTCCTCCCCTTCTCTCTCCCCATCCATCTCTCCCTCTCTCGATGGCGGGAAAACACGACGATGAGCAGCTGCTCGTTCAAAGAAACAGCTCCGCCGCCGCGGCCGCCTCCTTCGTCGCCGGCGCAGATGACATACCCCCGATCACAAACCTCCGTGACTTCTCCAGAGAGTTCTGCGCCGAATCGGCCAAGCTCTGGTTCCTGGCGGGCCCCGCCATCTTCACCACCATCTGCCAATACTCCCTCGGGGCCGTCACCCAGGTCTTCGCCGGCCAGGTAGGGACCCTCGAGCTCGCCGCCGTCTCTGTCGAGAACTCTGTCATCGCCGGCTTCTCCCTAGGCACCATGGTACGCTCTTTTTATAAGTATATAGACCGTACATGGATCAATTGAAAGAAAAAAAAAACTTTATACAATTCATTTCCAACTGCACTGATTAATTAAACATCCATTTTAATGATATATAAATGTCCCGTTTCATAATATTTTCTTCGATCGTATTCTAGTACAGTGACGAAATTGATAGTTGACTTAGCTAGTATTGAATTTAATGTGCATTATTTTTTTTTACAGTGCATTGAAAAAATATATATATAGTGCATGCATACGATTCAATCTATCTTAAAACTTGCTTTAAGATACTAAATTTTGTATTTAAATATGTAAATTTAGTATAATATAATGATATATTATAACATTATTACTACTAATTCATGCATTATCTAAGCCCTAAACCTTAAATTCTGAATCTTAACTAGTATTGTATTAATTGTGCATTATTTTTCTCTTTTATAGTTTTAGTACAGTGACGAATTGATAGTTGACTTAGCTAGTATAGTATTCATTGTGCATTACTTTTTTTTCCTTTTTTAGGTACATTCACAAAAATTAGAGCCTACGGTGCAAACAACCTTAAAATTTGCTTTGAGATATTAAATTTTGAATTTCAATGGGTAAATTTAGTCTAATACGATGGTATAATATATAATCACAACTAATAATTCATACATTACCTAAGATCTAAATCTGAAATTTTGAATCGTACCTCTAAATTCGTAAACAAAAACTTTTACATTGGAGTAAATAATTTTGAATGTTTTATGTGCCATTCATATATTTTCTATCCACCATATAACAAGTGACAACTATTTTCACATAAAAAATCAAATTTCCAACTGACGACTATAAAACGGATGTATAAGCACGTACTCGAAAAAAATGAGAACACCGAAAACAAAAACTCATGTATAATAATAATAATCATATTCCCCTTAATTTCTTTCAATATTCCAGGTGGGCATGGGAAGCGCGTTAGAAACACTGTGCGGGCAAGCCTACGGGGCAGGACAGGTGGACATGCTAGGAGTCTACCTACAACGCTCGTGGGTCATCCTCCTCGCCACGTCAACCCTCCTCACCCTAACCTACATCTTCGCCGCCCCACTTCTCCTCCTGATCGGCCAGCCCGCGTCCATCTCACGCGCCGCTGGCACCTTCGCGATCTGGATGCTCCCCCAGCTCTTCGCCTACGCGCTCAACTTCCCCATGGCCAAGTTCCTGCAAGCCCAGAGCAAGATGGCCGTGATGGCCGGGATCGCGACGGCAGCGCTTGTCCTCCACGCGGCCCTCAACTGGGCGCTTTTAGTGGTGAATCCGTCGTGGAGCCTCGCCGGCGCGGCGGCGCTGCTGGACGGCGCGTGGTGGTTCATCGTGGCGGCGCAGTTCGTGTACGTGGTCGGCGGGGGGTGCGGGAAGGCGTGGGGCGGGTTCACGTGGAAGGCGTTCCGTAATTTGTGGGGGTTCGTGAGGTTGTCGCTAGCGTCGGCTGTCATGGTTTGGTAAGTCAACTTTTGCTTAATTAGCGATGGATTCCATAAATGGGAGATGGGCCGCATCCTTCAGGCGACGCCACCGCCGTCCCTTTCGGTCATTAACATAGACGTTGGGAGAGTGATTTCGAATAAGCAATTGTTCAAAGTTTAGAATCTGAAGCTAATGAGGATAGAATTGAAATTAGATCTGACATTTAATTAGGACAAAATATTTGATAGAATAAGGTGGGATAGAAATGAATTATCACAAAACAAAATGTCACGTGGAATCACCGATTATAATTTTTAATTAGTCGTTTGGTTTTGGTGATTGTTTGATTGAAATTGTTATAATGCATGTATTGTTCACAATGAATTTTTTTTTTAAATTTTCTGCACAAACAATACATGCATTGTTTGCTTGATGTGATGGAAATTATCACTCAAAATGAGTGATAGTACTATCTCTACTAAAACTTGAGATTGTTTTGAGGAGATTGTTTGGTTCTCTTTTTGTTCCAAGTATACCCCTAATTATATATATATATATATGGTATCATAAAAGTAAGGGCAAAAGTGATCTTTCTCACAAAAAGTAATATAACATGTTGAATACTAAAAGAACTATTACCAAAACCAAACAATGTAAAGTACATTACATCATTTTCCTAAATTGCATGTATATTACAATGCATTGATTTAAGTATCACCAAAACCAAACGAAATCTTAATGTTAGGGTTTACGGTATAGAAGTGTAGAATTTTTTTCATTAGAAATTATGGTGTAGTACAATACCATAAATCCAGGTTAATCTGTGATCTAGATAGTCCCTATACATCAAATTGTCTAGGCGTAATAATAGGGCAATAGCCAGGATTTAGTGTAAGGTGGATACAATTAGAAGAAAATAATACACATGATAAAATAAATTTTATTAAAAAAATTAATCATTTATAATATAATCTTATATATATGAAGAAAAATGGTAAACTAAAATGCATTAGTAGTCGAAACTATCAAGATGTCTCTCTTTGTTTACCAAACTACTATTCATGCATATGATTTAGTTAGTTATTCGCTTTCGAATGGTGTTCTTTGTCAAGATTCGCTTAGTATCAATAACTCGAGTTGTTGAGAAATATTTAATAATAAATTTTATACTAAACAATTATTCATGATTTAGTTAGTCATTCGGTTTTGAATGGCGTTCTTTGTCAAGAACCGTTCAGTATCAATTGCTCGATTTGTTGGGAGAAGTTCAATAATATATATTTTGCTATTTACTAACACACCCCCTCATAAAAGTATATGGAATTGAATTTTGAACAAATCTGAATACTATATGCAGGGCCGGCCCTGAGGGTGTGCTGGACAGCCCTTCGGCACATAGCCTCCAAATTATGGGAGCCTCCGGACCTCCATCATATATATGACTAATTACTATTACGGACTATTGGGTTATTATAAATTTAAAACGATATAAAAATTATTAAAAAAATTTAAGCTCGAAAGGTAAAGGAACGAACCGATCACATGAGGAGAATACTTGTTTCTTATTAGACTTCTTTGAAACCATATAACAGAACTCATTCTTTGTCGTGTGTTTCCTAAATAGAACAAAAAAGGTAAATTTGTTGATGTCTAATTATTAGAATTATTAAATTTGTTTCTTTGACGTTCTTCATTTAAGCTTTGTAATTCATTCACTAGCTTTGCCAACGGGAAAAAATTCAATTTCGTCAATTAATCTGCTTGTACGAGCAAGACAGTAATGCTAAATTAATTAGATAGTCTGTATTGATTCATTAGACGTTAACCGGAATAATTAGGTACAAGGCTCCAATAGTAAAAAATGGGGGAAATAAGTTAATCAAGCTTGTAACATACATAACTTTAGGCTGAAAAAAGTATCAGTTTATCCTATTTAATATGGTTTACTCTACTATTTGTTTATACTATTTGATTCTTAAAATTATGTTCATCTTCTACTCAATTAAGTTCTCATAACCTATTCAGGTGAGTCTAATTAATTGATTCATTGTCAATTTAGTTACCATTCGGACTTTTCGATTCAATCTCCCAAATAATCAAATTTTTAATTACATTATGCTATTTAAATCACTTTCACTCTTTATTTCAAATCATTTAAGATAAATATTATTTTAAATAATGTTATGAATTTTATTTATTGATTGATGCTTTGTTTATATTTTATTTGATTTTTCGAAAAATAATTTAGACCACATTTTGTATGCATAACAGGGCCTCCAAAATCTCAGTACCAACCCTGACTATATGTTAGCTAATGAGGTCATAAAAATTCCATCACAATACCTCTCGATCAAGTATTACTTGACCTGATCCTCTTGCTTCTTGTTTGATGCAGCTTGGAGATATGGTACTTCATGGTATTGATACTGTTTGCTGGCTATCTCAAGGATGCTGAAGTATCTGTGGCTGCTCTGTCCATCTGGTATATAAGTCACACTCCAATAATTGAGGGCACTTAACTGGCGGACATGAATTCATCAATAATTTCTTTGCAATAATGCAGCATGAACATTTTGGGGTGGACCATCATGGCGGCTTTTGGAATGAATGCAGCAATCAGGTTCGTATTTTGTCTTTGGTCATAATTATATATACCTTGTCTTGTTCCTATTGGCAATTACGTTGAAGAAATTGTTGTTTAATTAATTAATTAATTAATCTTAACGAATAAACAATCCAGTCATAATAATTTGAAACATTTCGTTATGAGTTTTATGTCATTCCTTTACTTTGACGAGTCCTTCAAAAGAAAGCTAACAAATAATGTTCGGTTTGCAATAACTCGAATCGAATCGTAGGAAAATATTTTGTTATGATGCTTATATGCAATATCTTTTCTCTTTACCATTATTGGTTACCTTTTTTCCAGTGTTAGGATCTCCAACGAATTGGGAGCAGGTCATCCGAGAACGGCGAGATTCTCGCTGGTAGTGGCCGTGGTGTCATCTTTTATGGTGGGCGTCGCCCTTGCACTCATTCTGATGGTCACTAAAGACCACTACCCGTCTCTGTTCTCCAACGATTCAGCCGTGAAACGTGTCGTCACAGATATGACTCCCCTGCTAGCTCTGTGCATCGTCATTAACAATGTCCAGCCTGTTCTCTCAGGTAATCAATCTGAGCAGACTCAACTAGCTAGCAAATGTCTGAATTAGGACTTCAACTCGATCCGATGGCGATGCACTCATGACTGTTGTTACAGGCGTTGCGATTGGGGCTGGGTGGCAAGCAGCGGTGGCGTACGTGAATATTGGTTGCTACTATCTGTTCGGGATTCCGTTGGGCTTGATTCTGGGCTACCAATTTGATATGGGTGTCATGGTAAGTGTCATCTACTTGTCTAATTACTACCTAGTGGATGAGTTTGCGAGAATTTGAAATTTAGTAACATGATTGAACTTCATATCTATCAACTTCTTGATAGGTTCTTCATTATTCTTCTTTTCCTATGGATTAAAGTTTTTAGCATTGTGCACTTTCAATTTTTGTGTGTGTGTGTGGCAGGGGATTTGGTCAGGGATGATGGCTGGAACGGTGTTGCAAACTCTTGTGCTTTACTGGATGATCTACAAAACTAACTGGAATACGGAGGTAGTTATAATTCCTCCAGCTAGGTTTAGGTTGGTAGAAGAAATTCATCAATCGTTTTTGGACGGTTCAATTTTGAAACGAGACAATTTCGTCGATTGTCTTATATATTATATATAAAACGAGTCAATTCGAATTGTCAATCTTCTAGCCAGACGATTGGAACTGACTCAAAACGGAGCAATTCAAAATTTCCTATGCCAAATTGATTCATCCAGATTTTTTACCGGCAAACAGGGAAATTTAATCCATTTATCTCAAAAACAAGATAATTAGGTAAAATTGATCCATTACACATTGCTCAGCAAAATAATGCCATATAGAATGAATGATTAATGAGTAATACTTGTATTTAAATTTTGGTTGCAGGCTTCTAATGCGGAAGACCGGATAAAGAAATGGGGATGAGATGGAGAGGTGACTAATCGCTCTGTGATATTAACAAACTGCTACATCAGTCTTTCGGTAAACAACCATTTGAATGTTAATCGGCACATCCATGTTATTACACATCATCGGTATTATGTTTGTTGTTTTTGCTCTAATGGAGTATTTGCCCAATCTTGTATTGGTGTAGTTTACAAAAATGAAGGTAGAATATACAATGATAAGATGAAGTTGAAGATGAAATTTTTCGAAATGTAAATATGAGAGTGTGACAACCAAGGCCGACTGTTAGCTTGTGTTCGCCAGCTCTATAGAACAAGGCCTTCAATATAGAGATGGGATTAATTATGAGTTGTCGGAATCTCAAATATCGGAGTATAAGATGGAGCATAAAAATAAAACATTTATTTGTCTTTCATTTGCTAATAAACACTTTGCATAATGCACACCAGGTTTTAGATTCAAATCTTGTTTATTGTATTATTCATTTAAGTAAATGTCTTTTTATGCCTATTAATTTATCATAACTGAACTAAACCGTCCCTCCACTTTAATAGTTTAATCCTTTTAGTTATTCAACTTAAAGTGTGTACATTTAACTCTCATTACATAGGTATCCATTTATTTAATATAACTTGTCTAAACTGTCCATTCAGTCCCTCCACTTCAATATTTTGATTGTTTTAGTTCTTGAACTTTGGTAAGGCACTAGTGAAGGCACTCGCGCTATTCTTAGCCTTCTCCATCGTCATCAATTATGGTCAACCTGTTCACTCTGGTTAGCTCTAACTTTGAACAGCTTCTGGAGACGCCATCATGAGAACTAATCTGCGGGAAGGTGAGGTGGTTCTATTTCTTCTTTACGGTTTAGGGATGACTTAGGTAACCAGTTTGTGGAGCGAGAGCGGGAGCGAGAACGTGAGAGCGCCTATTCATGAAGAACTCGAGATAGAGAGCGTGTACAGAGCGTCATTATTATATTATTATTAATTATTTTTTATGGTAGTTCATACTTTTTTTTGTGAAAATGATAGTTAGTACTTAATAGTTAATACAAAGAGTACTACATTAATATTTAATAAAAATATCAATTAATTGAAATAAAAATAGGAAAGTAATAAATAAACGGATTGAAGAAGAAACACAAAAGGAAAAAATTATTCACCCTACAAAATAGGATAGACATGTACATATTTACCTATAATTTATCAATTTTACTTTACTCGTTCCTCAATTTCCATCTTCTTCCATTATAAAAACAAAAAACAAAAAGTTGACCGTCTGCTCAACTGCCTTCCTCCACCCACCGTCGAGTACTAATTCCGGCGAAGATTCTCAAAATCCTTTTTATGTTCTGATAGTTCGACAGATAGATGGGCTTTCCCATCTTGCTTTGTGATGATCTCGTCCCTCATCTTATTGTCAAAGTTGTTATAGCTTTTCAAGTTTAGAAGCTACCGCCGGTGGTTCCAGCTGGCTACAGTGAGTGATTTCAATTAGAGGAAATATGTAATGAATAAATCTCGTTCATCTAACAGAAAGGAGGAAGGGAGATTGACGTTTACTAATGCGACGACATTGCATAAGGGGGAAATAACGGGGCTGATGAAGTTAATATATCTCTGTTCTAGTTTTAAAGAGTTAGACGGCGAGAGAAGCTTTTCCTCAACCAATTCGCGAACTCAAAAAAATAAATCGCGCTCTCTACAAAGTTGGTTCACGAATTTTTCCCGACTTCCAAAGAATCCGCATTTAGACGCGCTAGAGCGGGAGCGGCAGCCCTATGCTGACGAATTAGGTAACCTAAGGGGTGACCCGTAATCATTGGAGCAGTATGGCTAGCAGCAGTGGCACACGTGAACATTGTAATCATGTCAGTCTCGTTGAACTTGTTTTAGTTTTTTAACTCTGGATGTTGCAGGGGATCAGGTATCGTATGCTTAACAATACTACAGACTATGCTTCTCTTCTGGACGATTACAGAAACCAACTGGAACGAAGAGGTGCGTGTTGATGGTTTTTGCTAATAGAAAGTTTGACCAAACTGGTCAAGTGGAAGAAAACTTGACAGAAATTATTTTGGGCTATTGAAATGCAGGCTTCTGCTGCAGAATAAAGGATAAGAAGATGGGGAGGAGATGAAGGAACCAAAGAGATTAATGCTTGACAAGAAATGGAATCTAGTATCCTCCATAATGGGGAGTACTGCACTCCCGGGCAATCCCAGACCATGTCACTACCCAGTTGTTATATGGCTACCTTTGAAGTTTGAACTTAACTCGTACCTTCACATCAAAGATGGGGGAATAAAGTAGCTTTCCTTACTGCAAGATGTTTGCTCTTGCACAATTTGAATAGAAACAGTAAGACTCAACACACAGGATAACGACGAAACCACAAGACCTTGGCAAGTAAACTGCCTCTGGAATCTAACAACCAAATTCAAGCACAGTCACAGATCAAAGACATTCTGGAAGAAAGGTTCAGCAATATTGATTGCTAAAGATGGATCGTCTAGTTGTAAACAAAGGTACAAAAGCCAGCCATGAACATACTGCTGTACAAGTCATTTCAGGTTTCTTTCATAGCCCTCCAGTTTTGGCATTGACATAGAACAGAGGAACCTGCCTTAACATACACCATAGGTAACTGCCGTCGACTGCTGAATACAAACTATCATCTCACACAACAGGGAAACCTTGCCTGGAACCCTATTCTGGATATTCTCAAGTTTCCAGACTGGATTTCCTCATTTGGGTTGTGCACCCATCTTCTTCAACCACAATGTAAGGCTAAACACATCACCCCCAATGATATCCAATAATAAGATCAAACAACATTTTCTTAGGGACCTAACCAAACCACATTGCCTCGACTCCTTCACTCATCTAGTATCACATCAACATCTCATACACATCACATCTAGCCTCACATACAAAACCATTCAAGATCACGACTGAATCCCTAAAACAACTACTGGTCACGAATCCAAGTCGGAATGAACCCAAATTATCGATCAATTCCAAACCCCCTACAGAAAAGAATCCAATCAAACTAGGGCAAATGCAAGCCACCCCATTTCAAGAACAGAGAATTCAGGGGCAACAAAGCAGATTTCAGAATGTAGATCTATCTTTGCATAAACCAAATATCATCCATGACAAAATTCCATCAATTCACAAACAAAACATAACCACCAGTTCCAAAAGCTTAATCCCAAATAACAAGCGAAGAAACCCTAGGAAAACAAAATTACTCATTTTTCAGGCAGTAAGCACGACGGCTCCGCCGGCCTCCTTGATCTTCCTCTCGGCTGTCTTGGATACGAGCTTCGCCTTCACCACAATAGGCTGGTTCTCCGGCAAGACTCCCTTTCCGAGCACCTTGAAGTAGCCGAACTGAGTGACGTCAATCATCGGCGCACCATCCTTTCCGGCCTTATCCTTGACCTCCTGAGGAACCATCGACCAGAGCTTGTCGATGTTGACGATCGGGCAGAAGAACCTGTTCTTCAGCTTGTGGAAGTACCTCATACCGACCTTGCCGAAGTACCCAGGATGGTACTTGTCGAACAGGATCCGGTGGTGGTGCATACCTCCGGCGTTACCGCGACCGCCGGGATGCTTCCTGTGCTTGCCGATACGGCCGTGCCCGGCGCTGACATGGCCTCTCTTCTTGCGGTTCTTCTTGAAGCGGGTCGTCATTGGAGGCAGCGGCGGCGGCGGATGTGTGTGATTTGTATTGAGGGGTTTTCCAGCGGCGGAAATGGAGTTTGGAGGAAGGCTATTAGGGTTTGGTTTTAATGGATTGGAGGACTGTGGCCCTTGTGGTTTGACGTTTTCACCACTAGGGTATTTGTGAGTCTAGGCGAAGGGAGAAGGGTAAAAACGGAAACAATGATGATGGGCTGAAAATGAGATAAAAAACCTACACGTTACGGTTGGGCAGGCTGTATGATTTAGTCCGGCCCAAAAGCGAAACCATATTTACTGTATCACTCAAAATATCCACCCTTTCCCGAAATTGTGATTTTTTTTTATAATGCCCGAAATTGTGATTTATATTTCATATTTTTACATACGATAAATTGTGTAATTTTTGTTAGTCTTGTCATAAGATTTCAACTTAGATTTCTAATTCTAAATCAATGTCTAAAAAAAAGCTTATGATAGAGTCGAATAGTCGTTTTTATTTGTGGTTTTGGATTAAATGGGGTTTAGCCTGACTTGGGTACGGTGGATTTGAGAATGTTTGAGCTCCCCGTCTTTCTCTGTCCTTATGAATGGCACCTCTGCCGATTTTTTTAAAATCGACGCGGGGACTTTGATAAGGCGATCCCTTGTCCCCCTAATATTCTTCATATGTACAGAGGGGTTTGCAGCGCTCATTCGAAAAGCCATCCATGAACAGAAGTTAGCAGGTGTTCGGGTTAGCCCTAAAGCCCCGCGTATTTTCACATATGTTCTTTGCAGATGATTCATATTTATTTCTTAGAGACTTGATGCGAGAGTGTGAAATCTATTTGAGGTTTTGAACGAATATGAGGAGCGCAATGGGCAAAGGATCAACGTTGCTAAATCAGAAGTGTGCTTTAGCAAGAACATTTTGCTTGTGGATAAAGAAACCCTTGCTCGCCGGCTTGGTGTAGGAGCGGTAGGGGTGCACGATAAGTATTTGGGTCTGCCTACCTTGGTTGTTGTTGAGTCCAAGATGGCTACCTTCCGATATACAGGGTTGGAAGCAGAAGGTGCTCTCGTGGCGGCGAATGAGACACTCATTAAATCAATTGTGGCTTATTTGCCACTTTATTTTATGTCTTGATTCAAGCTTCCTCAATCCCTTTATCGAATTCTAGATAACCAAGTGGCCAGATTTTGGTGGGGTGTTGAAGGGGGTCGTCCGCGTATTCGTTGGAACTCCTGGCAGAATTTGTGTTGAAGTAAACATGAAGGGGGTGGGGTTTCATTGATTTGAGCATTTTAATGAGGATGTACTGGCCAAGATTGGATGGCGGATTCTTAATGAACTCGTTTCTCATTTGGCCCAGGTTTACAAAAGGAAGTACTTCTCAACGGACCATGTATGTTTGGTCCCCGAACCATAAGCCAGCAAATAAATTGTAGAAAATGAACCTCCAAAACCAATCGAAATAAAATATATATTGTTCCAATACTGAATACTAGCTAACAATACCACTTTGGTATCCCATAAGGCATCAACACACAACAAAGCTCAAAACCCAATGTAACAAAAAAAACTAACCAAGTACTTTCTAAGTTACCAACAAACAATTTCAAGTCTACAACCCAATATAGGATAGTCCAAAATCCATAACAATAAATATTAAATAACATCGAAAATTTAATAACTACTAAGTCCTTTAAACTACAAATTGCAAGTTCAAGCACCATCCTCTCCATGTCCATCACATATCACACTCTAACCCCCACTCCTCCAAGCGGAGGCAACATCATCACTTTCTTTAATCTCTTTTCTCGGGTAAAATACTTCTCGTGCCATTAAACTTCCAGAATTGGGGCAAGGATACCACTCAACTACGATTAGGGCCTCGGTTACCACCCAAATCAAAGAATTGGTGCCCCGTTTTAATTTTCCATTAAACCCACTAACGGGGTGGAGAAAGAAAACGGAACTGCCATGTTAGCGCTCCACCTGGTGGCTTACTCATTTATGGCGGCAAACAAACCCGACAGAACTTGTTTCTCTGATTCCCCAATTAAATATCACCCACCTCTTTTATTAACTCCCTCCCATTTATAATCCAATACCCACCCCACCAGAAGCCTCCAAAGCTTCTCCTTCCTCCTCATCTCACTAAGCATGGCAAAAGAAGTCGCCTAAAATAGAAGCAACAACTTGGATCATCTTCCTCTTCCTTCTTCTTCTTCTGTTGCTTGTTGTTCTTCTTCTTCTTCCAATATGGCAGGCTCTAATGGTGTTGCAGGTCCTGCTTGTTGATGTGGAGCACCAGCCTTGCTTCGTACTTCTTGGTCAGATACCAATCAAGGGCGTCAATTCTACGGCTACAACAATTATGGGGTTTGTTTGTTTGTGTCGTAATGATTCAATGAGTTTGGTAGGTTTTATTGGCATAATCAATCTATTTAAACTAGAGTTTGTTCGTTCGTAATGTATAGGGTCCGAATGCGTGCGATTTTTTCCAATGGGTGGATCCAGTTCTAGACGAACCTGTGAAGCAAGCCATCCGTGGACTACTCAGGAGGGTTCGTGAGTTAGAGAGAAGGAATGAACATGCCTCTGGGTTGAGCCAAAACATGAAGTTTTTAATGTTAATGATGGTGTTTTCAGTGATTTCTTACATATTTAGAAGTATGTAATTTTAAACTAACCCCTACTCTCGTGTAATCAATGGGATTGAGAATCAATGTTATGATATTCCCTGCTTTCAGATAATCAATGGAAGTGAGACATAATGTTTTCGTATCCCCTGCTTTTGTGTAGTCATGGAACAATAACAATGAATGTTATACCCAGAACCAAAGTTCTGTTAAAAAAATACCACAACCTGCATTGCTTGAAGATGTCTGTAATTCTTAACAAAATAGTGCAATCCAGAACAACAACATAACATGTCTCGGCTCAAAACAACTAATTGGCTAAAAGTTTTGTAGTCTAATGATTGGCTACAAGATTGACACAAAACATTGAGCTCAAAACAACTGCTAATTGCACAACTAGTCTACTGTCTACACAATGATCCTTCACAATCTCCATTTAAACTTGCTGCCCATGGTTTCCCCTTCCTCTTCTGTTGGAGTTTCCTATTCCTGGAACAAAAGTTGGCCTAACACTTCCAGGCCTAGCCCATACCCGTTCTCCTTCATGAACCTGAAATGGCAATTTAGACTTCCAAATGAGCACGTTTGTAGAAAACAAAACCAGGTAACAACAACATGATGTCGCTTACCCAAAAACCCAAATTAGAAAATGCCACGTTCCCTCCTCGTTGAGCATGCATTTGAGTCACTATTATTGGGCTGATTCAAGGGGAGATTACTCAAAGATACCTTGCAAACCAAGAGTGATATTCGGGTTAATTGCAAGGTTGGTCACTATCATTACTAAAAACGTTCATGTTTAGTTACTCGAAATATTTAATTCCATTCATGGACATTAGAATTAATCAAACGGTCCAAATTTAGTCACTCTTCGTTAGTCTCCGTCCGTCTCCGTTAACTAAGTCTGTTACTTGCTGACATGACTAACAGAAGTGCCTAATAAGCAAATTTTAACCCAAAAAAAATAAAACCCAACCCGCCACGTCATCAAAACCCGCCACATCATTAAAATCAATCCAAC
The DNA here is from genome assembly GCA_964030455.1 of Linum trigynum. Classification (NCBI taxonomy): domain Eukaryota; kingdom Viridiplantae; phylum Streptophyta; class Magnoliopsida; order Malpighiales; family Linaceae; genus Linum; species Linum trigynum. The sequence continues at coordinate 13,901,564 of OZ034814.1, forward strand.
CCATGACCCAACCCTTTCTATCTTCTTCTCTATTTAACCCGGCCCACCCAATCTTCCCCATCTTTGCCTTCAAATCTAGCCACCTCTTATCAAAATCAAAACCATAATTTTGGGTTATAAAAAGATCCTATTTACATCATACTTCCCCAAATCAAGTTTCACCCTCCATTTAAAAAGATCCATCCCCAAACAGAAGGCTAGAAGCCAAGAATTAGGAAGGAAAGTAGTATGAGGCTTGTTGTCTTGTATTTGGTTTTCTTTAAGGTTTTGCTGGGCAGTGTCTTGGCAAGGATTTTGCGGGGAAATATCAAGAAGAGGAGAGGGGGTTTCGTAAGGGTGGAGGATTTGGCGGCAGATTTGGTGTTGGAGCCGGCGACGATGGGTGGTGTAGGTGGAGGCGGAGGGTTTGGCGGTGGTGGCAGATTAGGAGGCGGAGGTGGAGCAGATCTGGGGAAGGATGATAATAAGATTAGGAGGCGGAGGTGGAGCCATTTGGAGCTTGCAATTATAGTATTTCGGTTTTTCGGTCGGAAATTCAGAAGTTCGGTTGAAAGAACCCTTATTTTCGAACTATCCATATTTTCCTTCCGAATTCCGAACCGAATAGCATTAATTCGGTTTCGGTTCGGTTTAATTTGGTGTTGGTTCGGTTCGGGTTTACCGAACCGTTTGCCCACCCAATGGTGTAGGAGAAGGATTGGTTGGTTGGCGGCGAAGACAGGATGGCGATCAGGGTGTTATGAGGGCACAAGAAAGAACTTGTATGCTTAACGGTTGCGGCCGATGTGATGTGTAGTGGGTCGGCGGATAATACAGTGAGGATTTGGTCGAGGGTATCTGTAAGGAGTATTGTTGTGGCCTTTCTGGAAGCCATAAAAAACAGGGGAAGTGGATTTGAGGAAGAGGAACAGACTGGTTGTAGATCTGACATTCAATCTGGCTCGGGCAAGGAAGAGGAACAGACTGGTGATGGTCTATTTGAGGATGGCGGTGGATGGTTAGGGAACGGACTGGTGGTTGTGGTGTTGCTGTTGCCGAAGAGGCGGTGGCGACGACGGTCAGAAAGGGTTCTGGTGGTGGGTCATGGATTTGATTTGGTTTGGGAGATTCCTCGAAGATGGAAGAAGAGGGTGGTGTAAAATGTGGTTAGGTTGGGTGATTGATGACGTGACAAGTTTTCTGATGTGGCAGGTCGTCTTTTTTTTTTTCTTGGTTAAGTTTGGGTGAATCATCACTTATGTTAGCCACGTCAGCAAAATACTAAAGGTGTTAACGGGAACTGACGGAGACTAACGGAGAGTGACCAAATATAACTCGTTTTACTAAACCTAGTGACCATGAACGGAATTAAATATCTTCAGTGCCTAAACATGAACGTTTTTTGTAATCTCAGTGACCAACCTTGTAATTTACCAGTGATATTCTAAGTAAAGAGAGACAAGAGACCACAATGTTCATTTTTAGTCAAGTCAAAATAAGTACTGGAAGAATGTTTGAGAACTTACTGTTGATCCAGATGTTTGAAATGGAGTAATCAATCGTGCTGCCATTCCAGCTAGGTTTGAATATCTTCCTTCAGCTCGGTTGATTGGTTCACCATAATACCATACCTCAGTAGTTCTTCTAGTCGTTCAAGACATTACACCAGCCCCTCCACTCATTCTAGCAGTCCCTCCAGTCATTCCAGCAAACCCTTCAATCGTTCCAAACATTCCAGCAGCCTGTTGAGTCATTCTTGTAGTCCCTCTAGTCATTTCAGACATTCCAGCGGCCCGTCCAGTCATTCCAGCAGTCCCTCCAGTCATTCTAGCAGACCTTCCAGTCGTTTCAGACAGCAGCCTGTTGAGTCATTCTTGTAGTCCCTCCAGTCATTCCAGACATTCCAGCAGCCCGTCCAGTCATTCCAGCAGCCCATCCAATCACTTTAGAAGTCCCTCTAGTTGTTCCAGACATTCCAGCAGCCCCTCTAGTCATTCTAGACATTCCAGCAGCCCCTAAAATGGCTGGCTCATTTCCATCCATGTGTGCTTTTTTGTTGTGAACCTCTCCACCACACACACTACAATGAATTTTCCCTTTCTTTTTGCTCATCCTTAGGTTGTTCCTCTTGTGTTTTTTGTTGTTGTTGTTGTTTATGTTGGTTTTCCAAATCCTCCTCATGACCCTTTCACATATTCATCCTTGGTCTACCCCTTGTTGCTTTTCCATCAATACTAACATGGGGAGGAATGACAGGATCCAGATTGATGTCTCGCCATGACTCAGGCACAACCATGGGTGCTAATGTGCAGTTGTAAGTGCTGATGTAGGTTGCCACTTCATAGCACTTATCAACATATTTTTCAACCTGTTCTTTTTTCGAAAATATGCAACAAACAGCATGTGCACAAGGTATTCCTGTCAATTCCCATTTCCTACATGTGCAAGTTTGTTAGTTCAAGTCCACCACTAATTGGCCTTCAAGAGAACGAACCTGGAATCTGTTAGCACCACATGGTAGTGCTCTACAACCAAAGCTACCCTCCTTTGCAGCATTTATCTTCTTTAGAATTTTAGGACAGAACTGACTCTTGTAGTTCCTCATAGCAAATTCCATTTTCTTTGTAAATCTAACTATCAGTTGACACCTAATGGTCTCAAACATACTAATAATTGGCTTCACCCTAGCCCCTAAAATGGCCCTATTCCACGACTCACAATGATTGTTCAACAACACATCTTATTTGCAAGCAGTTTCAAAAAATGCACGACACCACTGGGAACTTGGCTTTCACAACAACCACTTACATGCTGTCTCATTATACTCCCTGAACAGTTCTACATTTTTCTTAAACTCAGCTTCATATGTTGACCTAGCAATTGCCCATAACAGGTCTTTTGTGGTTTGGTTACCTGCATGAGCTCGTTGTAAGTTAGACCAGAGGTGCCTAACACAGAATAGATGCTCTGCATATGGTGCCAACTGTGATAATGCATTAACCAGACCCTAGATAAGAAATATGTCCAACAGAAGGTAAATGAGAATTATTACTAGATAGCATGTGAGAAAAAAACATATGTCAACCAAATCATATCCATGTTACCTTTTGTTTATCACACATAAATGTCCACTTGTCACACAGCTCAGGAACTTTTAAGTCTTGGAGAAGATGTGCCAGAAACCAAGTCCAGTTGTCTTGGTTCTCCATTCCCACCATAGCATATGCTATAGGGAAAATACCATCATTGGCGTCAATGCCAACGGTTGAAAGGAGTTGTCTGCCATGAAGCGTCTTCAAGAAGCAACCGTCAAGGAAGATGATCTTCCTAAAACCGGCTGCAAAGCCCTCCTTACAAGCAGCCAAGCAACAATACATTCTTGAGAAAATGTTGTCCTCTGTCTCTACAAAAATGGTCGAACCAGGGTAGGTTCGATACACCTCAGCACAATAGTCATGAAGTCTAGCATACTGATCTTCTGCCTTCCCTCGTATCAAGTTCACTACATATTCTCGAGCCTTTCTTGTTGTCCATCTCGAAGTGCTATAGTGAAAATCTTCTTCCATCGTTTGAGCTATTGAGTCATTACCCCATTTAGGATCAATTTTGAATATGAGAAGATACTTCCTAGCGATGAATTTGTAAGTGAACCACTTGTGCCTTGTAAGCAGTTCAATTGTGAACTTCTCTTCACAAATCCCTAAATCATAAACAAACAATGTTATTAAATGACTAAGAGTAGTTTATTGTTACCTATGCAGTTCAACTTGATATATATTATACTAGTGACATGACAATTAAGGGAAACAACCAAAAAAACTAAGGTGTTGGAATCCATGCTAACATACAAAAGGCTCCAAAATGCAAAAGACATGGACTACTTACATACCCTACACAAACACTATCGAAAGCAAACAAAATCTGGGGACCATTAACCCTAAACAATCAAAACAAAGAAAAATAATAGGAAAACCAAATATGGGGACCACTAACCCTACAATCAAACAAAGAAAAGGAATAAGAAAATCTAGCATGCACAATTTGAATAAACAAAAAGCTCTTTATCGTAAGTGGGCAGAGAATGGAGAGAAGTACACTCTCTTAGGACTGCTGGCATATTGGCCGAGCAAAAGGAAAATGATCAAAGTCGGTCCCCCTTCCCACTGCCATCGTTTTCTCCGCTGGTCCCTTCTGCCAGATTCGACCAAGTATTGCAGTGATAAAGACCTAGAACTTGACTCGGCAAAAGGGAACCCAATAGTTCCTTTCAAAATAAACCTCAAATGTTTTCCGGATTTTCCCCAATTTTGTTTGCCTCTAAGATGAGTCAGCAGCCAGGTGGGCTCCATGGAGCGCTGACATGGCAGTTCTGTTTTCTTTCTCCACCTCGTTAGTGGGTTTAACGGAAAATTAAAACGGGGCACCAATTCTTTGATTTGGGTGGTAACCGAGGCCCTAATCGTACTTGAGTGATATCCTTGCCCCAATTCTGGAAGTTTAATGGCACGAGAACTATTTTACCCCTCATTTCTCATGTTAGAATCTATAGCTCTTCCAGTCTCATGCTCACGCTCCTCCATAATGACTTTGTAATCTAAGCAAGGAGGGACAAATGTGTAGTTTAGCATTTAAAATTCAAAATGTGATAATTAAAATGTGATAACTCATCGACGAAAGCTTCATACGTAACCCTCCTCCTCCTCTAAAGGTTGGATCAAACTTTATATAAGTCAATCCTCTCTAAGATTAGTGTTTCGACAATATTGGGTATAACAAACTCCTAAAGTCATTAGGAACTCTCTCACTGGTATTAAATATTCTCTATAGGCATGATAAACATAAGAATGGCAAAGACATAACTGACCATCTCATCCAAGATAGGATACCTCAAATGATGTGTCATCCACAACTTCAACTCAAGTTGGGTTCCTCCAACTCCACTATGTTTACAAGTATGGGTAATTTTTATTTACAACTAAGTTTTGAATTGACAAAGTTCAGATGGTATGAATTCAAGATAAACTTATTCACAATCTTCCTATAGTGAGTTCAAAATAAGGTTGTCAACCCGTGGGTCAACCCACTTTGACCATGACCCGGTGAGAAAAACGGGCCGCAAGTACCCGCCGGGTCGACCGCTACAAGGTATCGGTTTGAAGGTCAAATTGTGTCATTTTTTTCTTTGGTTTGCGAAATGCGTCTATTTTCCGATTTTTCTTTTTGCCTAACTCGATCTTTGGAATCCTTAGTTGAACATTTGAACATTGATGTTATATAAATATGTGTGAATTTTCACTATATGTTGGATCTAAGTAAAACATGTTACTTTGGTGTTATGTTATATGTTATTACTCATATGTTAGATGAGATTTGATATAATTTATCATGATAAGTACAATATAATGACTCTTTCTAATGACTTGATATATACACATGTTTTTATCCACCATTCTTATGCCGTTTGAGCCTCATTTCTCGTATCTTAGGCCGATTTCACACTAGGTTGTTGTCGTTTGTGTTATTTCAGGTTCTAGTACGTGATTGGAGGTTTGGGAGCGAGTTCGGGGTCGATTGGACGAAAGTTGGACGTTTGGCTAGAAGCTGAGGAAATCACACGGCCAGACCTCGCAGCCACACGGCCGTGTGGCATGGCCGTGTGGAATCCCATTACGCGGGCAAGACCACACTGGCCATGTACTGGATCCCTTGAGGCCTTGTGGAAATTCCAGGGAGCTCACACGGTCAGACTGGGAAACCACATAGTCGTGTGGTCGGGAAATTCTGGGTTTTAACCCAATTTCGAGCCTAAGGAGAGAGAATTGAGTTTTTGAGCAAAAAACAGAGATTTAGAGAGAGAAAGTGCGAAGAGCAAACCCTAAGAGCTATTTGGAGTGGATTTCTCACCATTGAAGCCCAGATTGCGTCCCCATGAGTGAAGATCGACATCCCAGAGCAGATTATCCTCATCTTAATGAGTATGACTACTCTGATTTCTGTTTTTCTCTCTCTCTCTATGGAGTAGAACCTTCTCTTGCTTGGGTATGAAGAACCCTAGTTCCATGTGTTAGGAATCTTGATTGTAATTACTTGGGATTGATATACTGATTGGTTATAATCAATTGATGCATGATTCATTGAGTCTATTGAAGTCTGATCATCTTTTCTTGATTTCTGCTGCAACCTGAGATAGATAGAATCTGATTGGGTTGTTAGAGCTTCATCAATCGGTAGGGTAGATTGGTTATACGAGAGTTAATCGATTTACTGCTTTGTACTGGAACCCAATTCCAATAGTGGAGTTCTGTGCTTATTGCCTCAGCAGTCTATCCCGGTGAAGGTTAGTCGCCTGCCGGTTAGCCTGCCTGAGAGGGCTTGGCCAGCTTAAGAGATTCCAAGCTACTATCGGATCTTCCGCAGTTTAATCAACAGTTAATCAACCCAGGGTAATTGCAACCTCGACCTAACTAAGGAGCTAGGGGGACTCATTCCCGAGTGACTCTTCCCTTGCTAAAGAACTTTGAATCATTTCCTACTTTCTTATTGCTTTAGTTAAAATCACAATCACTCGACTTAGTTTGCTAGATAATAGATAATCACGGAGTAGTCTGTAGATCTAGACCCCGGGTTGACAAATAGAGCTTGCCACTTACTGCATTTCCGGACTGCGATTACACTTGGTTGCAGTTTTAGCGTGTCAAGTTTTTAGCGCCGTTTTCGGGGACCTTCTAGGTTATTGTGAAAACGTGAAAGTTTGTTACTCTAGCTTTTTCTTTCTTGCATTCTCTTTCTCCACCTTTGTGCCTTCTCGGGTTGTGTTTGCATTCTGTGTGCAGGTAGTGCTTGACCCGTAGTTAGTCAGGAGATCTACTACCCTTTGACCAAGAGCTTGAACGGACCTGTAGGAACTTCAAGCGGGCTTTAAAGGCACGGATGGCTGCGGAGGAAGCTCTAGCACAGCTGCAAATCGCCGAGGAGGAAGAAATAGGTGACCCACAGAACAATGATGTGGTCATCCCCGAGGAGCAGACCATGGGGTATTACTGGATCGCCAGAGCCGCGGACATGAGGTCGCCCATCCAGCACCCTCAAGTTCTAGCAAATAACTTTGAGTTGAGAACCTTTGTCATCACCATGCTGCGCGACTCGGTGGTATTCCGTGGCAAGGAGTGGGAGTACACCCGATCACACCTGAGGAGATTCCACGAGCTCATCGATGGGATCAAGATCAATGGGGTTCCAGCCGATGCCAACCAGCTCAGGTACTTCCCATTTACTCTAGAGGGGCAAGCCAAGGAGTGGCTGGACACTCGAACTCTAGGCTCGATCACCACGTTCGCCAACCTGGTGGACAAGTTCCTCACCCGCTACCATCCTTCGTCCAAGACGACGGACCTGCAGAAGCAAATTACCCACTTTGCTCAGGATGAAGATGAGACCATTCGGGATGCTTGGGAGAGATACACCAGTCTCTTCCTCAAGTGTCCCAACCATGGTTTTATCGACGCCTTCAAGGTGGGCACCTTCTACCATGCCCTCTTCCAGGAAGACAAGCAGCTGATTGACTCGGTTTGCGGCGGGAATATGCTCATCAAAACACACCACAGCTGAATAAACTTTTTGAAGAGATGGCATAGCAGGGCTATGATTGGAGAACTGCGAGGAGATCGAAACGAGCACCAGGGCAGGGTGTGCATGCTGTAGTCACCCAGTCATCTGATTTGGTGCAGGTGGTATTGAAACTAGTTTCAGCCATCGATCGCTCTAAAATGATTTCAGGTACAGGACAATAGCAGGCGATGCACTACCAGTGGTGTGAAAGCTCCCATCACACTGTGGAGGACTGTCAGGCGATGAGGGAGTCGTCTACTCCCAAGGAGCAGGTGGACTTCATCGGCAATGCCAGACATTTCGACTCCTACAGCAACACTTACAACGAGGGGTGGCGCCAGCATCCCAACTTCTTCCTGGTTGGGGCCAATCCTAGACCACCAGTCTCCCAAGGACCGCCAGGCTTCCAGAGGCCTCCTTACCAGCCCAGACAAGGTCAATTTCAGCAGCAACAACCTCTTTACCCGCCCAGACAGGGGCCAGTTCCTCCTTAGTCACAGGTGAATCCATTTCATCAGTCAAAGGAAGCCCCCGCGGCCCCAGTGCAGAGTGATCCGATGGCAAAATTGCGAGATCTGGTGGGTTCTCTGGCCACCTCCAGTGCAAACAAGTTCAATCATATCGAGCAGTTCATGGAGAAAGCTTTAGGTAAATTCTTGGAGCTAGAAGCTGGCCAGAGAAACACGCAGGCTGTGCTACGTGATATCCAGACCCAGCTTGGGAGTGTGGCCCAGGCTGTAGCCCAGAGGACTCCTGGTACTTTACCCGGTCAGACCATCCCTCATCCGCATGACCCAAATGAGCACTGCAAGGCCATTATTACCAGGAGTGGCAAGATGACTCCTGATCCACCTGTCCGGGCACAGCAGAGAGAGACCCCTGCTTCAGCACTTCCAGCTAATGAAGAGGAAATGGAGAAGGAGGTTGAGGTGCATGCTCATAAGCCGCAACCAGTGGTGAAGGAGTACGTACCGCAGCTTCCCTTTCCTACTCGGTTGCACAAAGACCTACTGGAGACTGAGTTTGCCAAGTTCATGGCAATGCTGAAGTAGGTAAACATAAGTATGCCCTTCGTGGAGGCATTATCAAAGATGCCCAAGTATGCTAAGTTCATGAAGGATCTCCTCACCAACAAGAGAAAGCTTGGGGAGCTATCAACGGTGATGCTCAACGAGGATTGTTCTGCCATCCTGCAGAACAAACTACCAAAGAAGCAAAAAGACCCAGGGAGTTTTACTATCCCTTGAGTGATTGATAGTTTGCATATAGGGAACCTAGTGATACTAGGATGAGCATTCAACTTGTTGATAGATCCATTGTGCATCCTAGGGGCATTGTAGAGGACTTGATAGTCGCAGTAGGGTCATTCTCATATCCTGTTGATTTTGTGATTCTTGATATAAATGAGGATGTGGATGTGCCTTTAATACTAGGTAGACCTTTTCTCGCCACCATCAAGGCGCTCATTGATGTGAATGATGGGAAATTGATTTTGCGAGCTGGGGGTGAACAAATCACTTTCTTTGTTTATGATAATATGAAACACCCCCAGCTCCATGATGATATAGACTACTATGATGTTATTGCTGATTTTGAGACCGCACTCGTCATCACGAGTGTGGGTACTGACGATTTCCTCGAGCGTTGTCTTTTGCTAGGGGAACAGGCATCACAAGAGTTGCAGCTGGAGGAGCAGGTCGCGGAGCTAGACGAGGCCGCGATCGAGGGGCGAGAGAAACCATTCAAGTCGATCCCTATCTCGTCCCGAATCGTCACATCATTGGAGGAGCCACCGGAGATGGAGCTTAAGCCCCTCCCCTCTCACCAGGAGTATGCATTTCTCTGGGAGGGGAATAAGCTCCCGGTCATTATCAGCTCGGATCTGACACTCGATTAGAAGAACAGACTGGTGGCTCTGCTGCAGAAGTATGTCCGGGCCATGGCGTGGAAGATAACAGATATCAGAGGCAATTAGCCCATTCTTCTGCTCCCACAGAATTCTGATGGAGGATGAGGTTAAGCCAATCAGGTAGCCACAACGGAGATTGTCTCCCAACTTGGAGACAATGGTCCGGGCAGAGATTGTGAAGCTAATGGATGCAGGGATCATCTTTGCTATATCTGATAGCATGTGGGTCACCCCCACTCAGGTGGTCCCTAAGAAAGGCGGGATGACTGTGATCCCGAATGAGAAGAACGAGCTAATCCCGATGCGGACTTTGACCGGCTGGAGAGTCTGCATCGATTATCGGCGCCTGAACGACGCCACCAAGAAAGACCATTTTCCACTACCTTTCATTGATCAGATGCTGGAGAGGTTGGCTGGCCATGAGTTTTATTGCTTCCTGGATGGCATGTCTGGTTATTTCCAGATTCCTATCGCACCAAAGGATCAGGCGAAGACCACATTCACTTGATCCTTCGGTACCTTTGCTTACCGGAGGATTCCATTCGGGTTATGTAATGCACCGGCAACCTTCCAGAGATGTATGCTGGCGATCTTCGACCGACTAGTTGGAGATCATGGAAGTCTTCATGGATGACTTCTCGGTTTATGGAGACTCCTTCACTCATTGTCTCTATAACCTGGAACTCGTTCTAAAGAGGTGCGAGAAGACTAATCTGGCACTCAGCTGGGAGAAGTGTCATTTTATGGTTCAGAGGGGATTGTGCTCGGGCACAAGATCTCCAAGCAGGGGATTGAGGTAGATCGCGCAAAGATTGAGACGATCAGTAAGCTACCTCCTCCCATTTCTGTGAAGGGGATTCGCAGCTTTCTGGGTCATGCAGGCTTCTACCGGCGCTTCATTAAAGATTTCTCGAAGATCACCCTACCTCTAACCAAGCTTTTGGAGAAGGATGCACCATTCTAGTTCACTCTTGAGTGCACAGCTGCATTCGAGACATTGAAGGAGAAGTTTACTCATGGACCCATCATGGTGACTCCTGACTGGTCTCTTCACTTTGAGCTGATGTGCGATGTGAGTGATTATGCGGTCGGAGCAGTTCTGGGTCAGAGACGCGAGAAGCACTTCCAACCCATCTATTACGCGTCAAAGACCTTGAACAATGCACAGGAGAATTACACCACCACTGAGAAGGAGCTCCTCACTGTGGTGTATGCATTTGATAAATTCCGACCATATCTGGTGCTCTCCCATGTGGTGGTCTACACAGATCACTCGGCGATTCGCTATGTGATGAGCAAGGCTGATGCAAAGCCTAGGCTCATCCGCTGGATCCTGCTTCTGCAGGAATTTGATATAGAGATCCGGGACAAGAAGGGAGCTGAGAATGTGGCTGCAGATCATCTATCACGGTTGGAAGCCCCTCCGGTGGACAACTTCGTGGAAGAGATCGATGACTCCTTTCCGGGTGAGCGATTGCTGGCGATGAAATTAGTGGACAGCGTGGCCCCTTGGTATTCTGACTTTGCCAATTATCTGGTGGGCAAGCAACTGCTACCAAAGGGGATGGCCACTCATGCAAAGCACAAGTTCTTCTCCGACCTGAAGCATTACTTCTGAGAGGATCCTTACCTCTTCAGGATCAGAGCAGATGGCGTGATCCGGCGCTGCGTCATGGAGCACGAGATGGGAGACATCCTGTCTCAATGCCACGAGGGACCTAGTGGAGGTCACCATGGAGGCAACCGCACGGCGTGGAAGGTGCTACAGTCAGGCTTCTATTGGCCCTCGCTCTTCAAGGATACAGACACCTTCGCACAACAGTGCGACCGCTGCCAAAGGTCAGGTAACATTTCTTCCCGGGATGAGATGCCCCAACATATTTCTGTCATTTGTGAAATTTTTTATGGTTGGGGCATCGATTTCATGGGCCCATTCCCTCCATCCGTTGGAAATTTGTACATACTGGTTGTAGTGGACCACGTCTCGAGGTGGGCAGAAGCTCAAGCCATGCCCACCAATGATGCAAGACGGGTCTGCTCATTTTTGAAGTAGCTGTTCTCCTGGTTCTGGACACCTCGCGCCATCATTAGTGATAGATGAACCCATTTTCAAGGGCAATTCACTAAGCTCCTCTCTCGCTATGGTGTTAAGCATCAGGTGTCGGTGGCTTACCATCCCCAGTCAAATGGTCAAGCCAAGCTGGCGAACTCGGAGCTTAAAAGAATAATTGAAAAGACGGTGGATCAGTCCCGCAAGGATTGGTCCACCAAGCTTGATGATGCTCTTTGGGCATATAAGACATCCTACAAAACCCGATTGGTACTTCACCCTATAGCCTTGTCTATAGGAAGGCGTGTCATTTGCTAGTAGAGCTAGAGCACAAGGCCTTCTGGGCCATTAAACTGCTGAATCTGGATTTGAGTGTTGCAGGTACCGAACATAAGCTGCAACTCCTGGAGTTGGAGGAGTGGCGTTACCACGCCTACGAGAACACCCTCTCTACAAGGAGAGAACCAACGTCTCCACGACGCTCGGTTGAGGGGCTCGAAGGATTTTCAGGTAGGTGATCGTGTTTTTCTCTTTAATGCACACCTGAAACTCTTTCCGGGCAAGCTACGTTCGAGGTGGGCGGGACCCTTCACGGTCACCAAAGTTTTCCCGCACGGTGCGGTGGAGATCAACAATGCTCAAACTAAGTCGTTCAAGGTGAATGGCCACCTCCTAAAGTTGTACTTGGGAGGTGCTGTCGAGCGCGCAGAGCTGCTGATCAAACTCGAGGACCCTTAGTTCCTCTACTGGCGTCCAACTAAAAGACGGTAAAGAAGCTCTTGTGGGGAGGCAACCCCACCTAGGTTTGCATTTCCTTTCCTTTTTATTTTTAATTTTTGTGTTTTTTGATTCTTGAGGTGTTGTCCAAGGTTCGTATGTAAATTTTGCGCAAAAATGGGTTGAAACCGGGGTTCTGGAATTCCACACGGCCGTGTGGATTTCCCCTTTGGCCCTATGAAGCCACTAGAAATCCCACACGGGCAGATGGGGGCTGCTACACAGCCGTGTGAATCTCTCGGCCAGCCCGTGTGGATTCCTCGACGACACACGGGAAAAACCCCGTTCCACACGGCCATGTGGCCTGCCCGTGTCGCAACCCGGGCACCTATAAATTTGGCCTGCACGACCGCGTTGGCCAGAAAAGCCACTCCCCCTTGCCGGAAAACAACGCCCTTTCACTTTTTTGGCGATTTTCCGGCCATTTTTGGTCGGTTTTTCACCAAAACAACACCACACCCAACCTTCCCTCCTCATTTTCGGCCTTTCCCTTGATTTTGGGGCGATTTGGTTCGGTTTGGGTCACCGGAGGCGATTTCCGGCGAGGCTCCGACGAGAATTTTTGGGGTCAATTTCGGGCTTTCGTCACTTCCTTTGCCTTCCCCTCATCATCCCCTACACCTCTACTTGTGTCTCCAGGTTTGACTTTTCCCTTTACCTTGTGAATTGTGGAGAATTGGGTGTTAGGGTGTACTTTTAGAGAACCGCTTTGAAATGTGTGAATTGATTGAAATTGATTGAGGGGAAGGCTTGGATTATATGTGGATTGTGTTGGGAAATGTTTCTCTTTCTTGATTGAGCCCTTGTGTGCTAGGAATTTGCTCATTCTATGCTTAACTTAAAAGTGCACACAAGGTGTTAGATGAAATGCCAGTTTTCATACCATTTTGTGGGGGCCGGTTGGGGCCCTTAATGATGTGCTTTGATGGTCTATTTGCTATGGATGTGAACCTTAAGTTGTCTACTTTATCGTGGATGTGCACCCCCCACCCTGATTGTGCTTGTTTGCTTGAGTTATTGACCCCCAAACTATGGATGAAACTACGGTTTGCCTTTTTTCTGTTATAAAATGTGGGGGTGTGATTGACCGTATCTATTGATCATTTGGCTCCACTTGGGTTTTCTTTCTTGCAGGACCATGTCGAAACCTGACCTCAAGCATCAGTTCATCCGCGATTTGAAAAGGGCCCCCCACAAGGATCGCTTTAAGCGCGTCCTAGCCTCTCAGTTTGGTAGGCATCACTACTGGTCCAGGAGGGAGTTAGAGAAGCTGAATTGCTACGACCACTTCCTCGCTATTGCCACCAACCGCACATGGCGCCGACTGTTGTCTATTCGTGAGAAAGTCTCCCACGAGCTGGTGCTTGAGTTCTATACGACCTTTCGGCACAAAGAGACAACCGACTGGGCGCACGACGAAGCCGTCAAGTTCAGGCTCGGCGGTGAGCCCCGCTCCATGAGCTACCATGATTTGGTGGTCGCTCTCGACCTTGGCCTGGACGATGACGAGGACTATGTAACCGAGCTCACTAATCCAGAAGGTGTTAATTTCAAGGTGTTGTACACCCGGCTAGCTCAGCCCGGTCAGCCTCTCTTCCATGCAGGGCAGATGAATGCTAGCACCTTGCAGCTCGATAAACGTATACTCCACCACTTGCTAGCGAAGTCCTTCACCCCAGCTGGGGACAGTGCCAACACCCTCACCAGGAGGTCCATGTACTTCATCCAGTCCATGCGCACGGCGAACCATAATCTCCACCTGGATTCTGTGGTGGCAAGGACTCTGGACAAGAGTGCTGTTAATCTGGGGACCCTCCACTGCACCCCACTAATCACCCGCCTGTCAACCTATTTTTGGATCCCATATCATGATTGCACAAAGCAGGGGGACACTTGTGTCTTCGGCGAAGACACGATCTCGAAGATGCACCTGCTGCGAGTCGAGCGTGGCGTCAAGTGGATTGAGGGGTTTCCTGCTCCACCCCTCCTTGCGGAGGATCAGCCCGCAGTTCCTGAGGATGATGCCACTGAGGATGTCCACCCCCGATGATGTGGACGCTGCTGCCGCCCACACAACCCCTCACTAGACCACCTTTGAGTACGGGGGTGGAAGCTCCACTTTTCCATCCCAGGACTACTTCACTCACCAGTTCCAGCAGCTGAGTATCTAGAATCAGCAACTCCTCGACCACCACCTCCAGTTCCAGCAGCAGTACTCGGCTCACTAGGCCGAGTATAATACCCGGATGGCTGTATTTGATGAGCGCCTCGATCGCATGGAGGCCCAGCAGGGGGTGACCCTTGCTCACATCGAAAGGGAGCGGGGCTGGTCTCAGCGTATGCAGGAGGTCCAGCAACACCTGTTCCAGCTGATACTAGGCGAGCAGCCAGTCTGGAGGACCCCCTGTGAGGAATCTCCACTTCCACCCCCGCCAGTCGGTGATGATGCATTCATGGACAACATCGACCTTGAAAACCTTGGTGACGAGTAGTCTGTACTAGTCGCCCCTTCGAGTGTGTTTTTTGTTTTGGACTTTTCTTGTTTGCTCCATGTGTGTGCGGAGCTTGAACTAAGTCTTTTGTGTGTTTTTTCTTTTTCTTTCTTTTGTGGATTGTTCATTTTGTGGCCAGCTGGGCTAACTCTGATCCCTAACGCACAGTGTGCTAGTGTGTTCTTTATGTTCCCTTCGTGCAGAATTGTTCCGTCGTTCCATCTGTTCCCCACTGACTAGTCCACTTCCAGTCTCCTGGCAGTCTTTCCACCAGGTAACATCGTTCCCCTTATCTTTCCCTTTGCTCCATTGAGGGCAATGTCGAACTTAAGTGTGGGGGGATGCTTTTATGTGTGCTTGGAGCCTAGTCCGCTGTCCAAATCTCGAGATTTGAGGGCTCCAAGTACTAAGGTTTGCATGATCATATTGGCACTGTGGATTTGATTGGTGAATCAACTGGTTTTTGAATTAATGCATGACAACTTGATTGTAATTAGGACAACCTATGATGATGACTGAGACGTGCAGTAGAATTGTGTAGGAGTTCAGTTTTTCAACTGTTTGCTTACAACCTGTGACTTGGATTGATCACTTGCTCTTGACAGTCGTTTATGCATCTAGTTCAGGGAATCAGAATGAGAGATAGAGCATATAGGTAGCCATGTGAGATTTGAGCCCGCTCGTTTCTTTCTTGTGCGATAGATCCCTCTTCCATGATGTGTAGCATTCACGTTGTCACTAGCTGAGATGATGGAGCCATAGGAATATCCCACGACCAAATTGACTGTCCTGGTGTGTCATATTCCCTAGTCAGCCCCTTTGAGCCGTGTACTTTCCTTTCTTTCGGTCTACAATGGAAAATCACCCTTTTGCATCTCTTAGAAGGTTCCACAGAGTGGTTTTTGCATGCTCTCTGCTGTTTCTGCTAAATATAATGTGAGTGTTGGAGGTATTGCTTAGAATTTGGGCATGTGTTTGAAAATTGTGCAAAGGTGGTGGTTCTCTCAAGAAATGAAAAAGGGTTAATTGCAAGGTTGGTCACTGGATTTATTAAAAACGTTCACGTTTGGTCACTACAAATATTTAATTTCATTCGTGGTCATTAAGATTAACTCAATAGTTCAAATTTGGTCACTCTTCGTTAGTCTCCGTTAATTTTTGTTGATGTGGCAGTCAAACTTCATAGTTGACCGTTAAATAAATGACGTGGCTATTAAAAAAATAATAAAATAATATCAAACTTTCCACCTCATTAAACATTCATTAAATAAATTAAAAATCTAATTTGGCCGCCCCTTTGTTTTTGTCCACCGCCACCAATTTCCACCGATTCGCAGCCTGCTCCAAAATCCCAAACATGATTAGGGATGGGAATGGGTCGGGTTGGGGCGGGTTTTGTCAAACCCAAACCCAAACCCATATATCCATGGGTTTATCCGTCAAAAAAATCCGGGGTAAAACTCGTTGGGTTTGAAAAACTCAAACCCAACCCAACCCGCTGGGTATCCGCGGGTTCATGGGTACCCGTGGGTTTTTGTGGTAAAAATTTGCAATAACAAGTTTCTTTCAAAATAAAAGTTTAACATCAATTTTCTCATACAAATTAATCATACAAAAAACACCAATTTAGAGCATACAAGCAAACCTCAAATGATCAATACAAATTGTTCAAAATTAAAGATAAAAACATATATAAACAATAAGATTAATTGAAAGCTTCTTACTCGTCAACTAAGTTTCTTCACTCTCCACTTCATAATATCAACTTCATTCTAAACAATTAGAAAGAACAAATTATACATGTCTCCACAAACATATAGAATATTAGTTATTTAAGGAAGATATAGTATTTAGAATATTAAATATACCGGGAAAATAAATATATGTGTGTGGACGGGTACCCATGGGACGGGTTTACCTAAACCCAAACCCAACCCGACCCGATGAATAGTGTAACGGGTTTAAACCTGAACCCGACCCAAAACCCGTCAACACGAGTTTTACCCGCATTGACCGGATTGGGTCGGGTGGATACCCGTGGGTTCGAATTTTATTGCCATCCCTAAACATGACATCTCCCCAAAGGATTATTTCCCCATCTAATTTCTAGAATCTCCTTTACTTCTCTTTGGATGCGGCAGCGGAGAATTGTTAGCTAGTTAAGAACCCTCCCTGCAAGTCCATGACGTCGCCGATCTCGCCAGCTCTATGGCTTCTCGTTTTGTCCTCCTCCGACTAAGATCGCAACTCCTCCGCTCCACAACAACCACCGCAACTACTAGATCCTCTTCATCTTTCTCTTGCACCAACATCTTCTTCTCCTCCACTCGCCAGATCGCTTCCACCTCTAGATTGGCCTAGATAAATCTCTGCCCGATTTTAGATCTCCGCTCAGCGTATGACGATTCCGCCTCGATCTCTAGTCTGCGGCTCTTCTCCACACCGCGCCGCCACCCGGCGCGGCCAAAGACCATGGACATTGGAGCCCGAGATCCCTGCTGTTTCTTTGTTCTCGGATTAGGGATTTTCAAGGAGACCGTTTGTTTCACCCATTAGTTTGTTCCTCTAGCATGGCTCAGGCTGGGGTATTCCTTAGATCCAGATCTTTGCAATCGAGAAAATAAGATCCACCAGCTTTCGAGAACCCTATTTTTTTACCTCAAGAAGGAGCAGGTGGTTTCAATGGAACCCACCACCGTATTGTTCTGCTTGGGTGATTAGGATGTTTGGTGTGGTTCCTGTATTGGATTTTTGGTAGTTTTGCTTTCTGTGCTGAGTTGATAGAGGATGAGAAAGGGTAGGTTTAGGTGTTTATAGAATAATAGAAAATTAATTTTTATTTTTATTTTTTAATAGTTGTAAAAATGAGGTGGAAATTGTAAATGTTTAAAATTTATTATTTTAAATTTTTTTAATGGCCACATCACTCATTTAACGGTCAACTATAAGAGTTGACTGCCACATCATCAAAAGTTAACGGAGACTAACGGAGAGTGACCAAACTTAGATTATTGAACTAATCTAAGTGACCACGAATGGAATTAAATATTTGTAGTGACCAAACATGGACGTTTTTAGTAAATCTAGTGACCAACCATACAATTAACCCGAAAAAAAATAATGAAAAATGAATGAAAGCAAAAGAGAGCCGCTACCAAAAATCTGAATCATGCTCATTAAGTAGTGTTTCTTAGCAGTCTGGCTTAGAAATACTAACATTATTGTGACCTTCTTCGCTCTTGTGCTCTAGAGAATTTGAGTAATGCAGAATGGCAGAAAGAAAGTTACTGGTTTGATTGGCTGTGAATGTGTTGGGTTTGGAACTGTGGAACCTTGTGCTATGAATACTTCCACCACCTAAAAGGCTTTTTCCCCATGTCCAAGACCCTAGCAAGTCACTTGAACCTGTGTCTAAGACTTCCGGATTAGTTAGTGGTGACATCCCTTGTGTGAACTCTAACATTAGAAGCTGCCATCATGGTGAAGAGACATTAGGATTTGAGAGAATAAGAATGCGCATTTTTCGCATCAAATTGTCCTTACCCCACTGGTCGAGAGTGAGCGATTCATTTCCTTGTTCTTTATGCTCTTTACCCCGATGAGGACCTAGATGGCTTGGTCTTGATTCTGATGTCTTGAGTTTGATGCATGCGATGACTGTCTTGGTTAAGTGTTTGAGTCAAGTCTATGTTGGTTGGTGAACAGAAAGGATTACTCTTCCTTTACCAGATTTTGCTGCACTCGAATGTCCTCTGTGGTGGTTGTCTAGGTTGCTGTTGAGTTGTCCATATGTCAATGATCAAAAGCCAGTATGATTCACGTGTTCCGTGCATATATGATTTGTCCCCAAAGTTGGTATGATTGAAATGTGTTGAGCTTACCTTGTTTCTGACTTGATTTGCTTGGGGACAAGCAAACAGTTAAGTGTGGGGGAATTTGATGACTTGATATATACACATGTTTTTATCCACCATTCTTATGCCGTTTGAACCTCATTTCTTTAATCTTAGGCCGATTTCACGCTAGGTTGTTCTCGTTTGTGTTATTTCAGGTCCTAGTACGTGATTGGAGGTTTGGGAGCGAATTCGGGGTCGATTGGACGAAAGTTGGACGTTTGGCGAGAAGCTGACGAAACCACACGGCCAGACCTCGCAGCCACACGGCTGTATGGAATCCCATTACGCGGGCAAGACCACACTGGCCGTGTACTGGGTCCCTTGAGGCCGTGTGGAAATTCCAGGGAGCTCACATGGTCAGGCTGAGATTCCACACGGCCGTGCATTTCTGGCCGTGCAGCGTGCATGAAGCTAATTAGATGGAACGCCGCATTTTGGTACTCACAGGGGCAGACTGGGAAACCACATGGGCGTGTGGTCGGGAAATTCTGGGTTTTAACCCAATTTCGAGCCTAATGAGAGAGAATCGAGTTTTTGAGCAAAAAATAGAGCTTTAGAGAGAGAAAGTGTGAAGAACAAACCCTAGGAGCTATTTGGAGTGGATTTCTCACCATTGAAGCCTAGATTGCGTCCCCATGAGTGAAAATCGACATCCCAGAGCAGATTATCCTCATCTTTATGAGTATGACTACTCTGATTTCTGTTTTTCTCTCTCTCTCTCTCTCTCTATGGAGTAGAACCTTCTCTCGCTTGGGTATGAAGAACCCTAGTTCCATGTGTTAGGAATCTTGATTGTAATGACTTGGGATTGATATACTGATTGGTTATAATCGATTGATGCATGATTCATTGAGTCAATTGAAGTCTGATCATCTTTTCTTGATTTCTGCTACAACCTGAGATAGATAGAATCTGATTGGGTTGTTAGAGCTTCATCAATCGGTAGGGTAGATTGGTCATACGAGAGTTAATCGATTTACTGCTTCGTACTGGAACCCAATTCCAGTAGTGGAGTTCTGTGCTTATTGCCTCAGCAGTCTATCCCGGTGAAGGTTAGTCGCCTGCCGATTAGCCTGCCTGAGAGGGCTTGGTCAGTTTAAGAGATTCCAAGCTACTGTCGGATCTTCTGCAGTTTAATCAATAGTTAATCAACCCAGGGTAATTGCAACCTCGACCCAACTAAGGATCTAGGGGGACTCATTCCCGAGTGACTCTTCCCTTGCTAAAAAACTTTGAATCATTTCCTGTTTTCTTACTGCTTTTAGTTAAAATACAATCACTTGACTTAGTTTGCTAGATAATAGATAATCACGGAGTAGGCAGTAGATGTAGACCCCGGGTTGACAAAAAGAGCTTGTCACTTACTGCATTTCCTGACTGCGATTACACTTGGTCGCAGTTTGGTGTTGTGTTTTAGCGTGTCACTTTCCATATTTCCGTGTTAAAACGGGTGACCCATCAACCCTTGACCCACTAGCTTGACCGGGTGCGGGTCAACCCTTCTAATTCTAACAATTTGAACTCAACGTTGTCAACCCGTAAAACGTTAAGAAATTTACATCACCTTAAATTCATACCCCTCGCTCTGCTCCGCCCATCGTCGCCGTTGCGCCGCTCGATGACGGAAAAACACCATTTTCTCCCAGCAACCAATAGTCCAATCAGAGACAGAGGTAAAAGACAAAACTTAGATTGAACCGATTAATTTACATAGTTGTTGCGTTTGATCTTAGGTTCACGATGAGCTATCCAAAACATGTCCTGAAAGAAGTGCATGGGTCTACAAGCGGTAGGGAATTATTAGAATAAATGAATGTTGAACTTGTTGAGTTATTTGGGTATTACGAAATAAAAGTTGCACAACCTCCTCCACCATCACAGCCAGAAAATCAGGTTGCGGAGACTTCTAATTCTAACCATTTGAACTCAACGTTGTCAACCCGCATGTTGAACTTGTTGAGTTGTTTGGGTATTGCGAAATAAAATTTGCACAACCTCCTCCACCATCACAGCCACAAAATCAGGTTGCGGAGACTTCTAATTCTAACCATTTGAGCTCAACGTTGTCAACCCGGGTATTACGAAATAAAAGTTGCACAACCTCCTCCACCATCACAGCCACAAAATCAGGTTGCGGAGACTTCTAATTCTAACCATTTGAACTCAACGTTGTCACCCCGATGGTGGAGGAGGTTGTGCAACTTTTATTTCGTAATACCCAAACAACTCAACAAGTTCAACATTCAATTATTCTAATAATTCCCTACCGCTTGTAGACCCATGCACTTCTTTCAGGACATGTTTTGGATAGCTCATCGTGAACCTAAGATCAAACGCAACAACTATGTAAATTATTCGGTTCAATCTAAGTTTTGTCTTTTACCTCTGTCTCTGATTGGACTATTGGTTGCTGGGTGATAAACCGTTAATTGCACATGTTTTTACCCCTATTCTTGAGCCGTTTGAGATGTTGATTCTCGTGTTTTAGGCCGATTTAACGCTAGGTAGTGCTTGTTTGTGATATTTCAGGTCCTAGTACGTGCATGAAGGTTTGGGAGCGAGTTCGGGGTCGATTGGACGAAGATCGGACGTGTGGCGAGTCGCTGAGGAAGCCACACAGTCACACATAAAACCCACACGGCCGTGCAAGGAACCAATGTGGCCGTGTGGGATTGTGCGAGGCTTCACACGGGCATACTGGAGGCTCCACACGGCCGTGTGTCCCTAGCCGTGTAGGAAGCCTGAAACCCACTAAATCGAAACTCGGCATTTTGAATCTCACACGAGCATCTGGGTAAGTCACACGGCCGTGTGGCCTGCCCGTGTGAGTCGGGAATTCTGGTTTTTACCCAATTTCGAGCCACAAGTGAGAGGATCGACTTTTGAGAGAAAAAACAGAGCTTTAGAGAGAGAAAGGGCGAAGAACAAACCCTAGGAGCTATTTGGAGTGGATTTCTCACCATTGAAGCCCAGATTGCGTCCCCAGGAGTGAAGATTGACATCCCATAGCAGATTTTCCTCATCTTTATGAGTATGAGTACTCTGATTTCTGTTTTCCTCTCTCTCTCTCTCTATGGAGTAGAACCCTTCTCTCACTTGGGTATGAAGAACCCTAGTTCCATGTGTTAGGGATTTGATTGTAATGACTTGGGAGGATTATACTGTTTGGTTTTAATCGAATGATGCATGATTCATTGAATTGATTGAAGTCTGATCAGCTTTTCTTGATTTCTGCTGCAACCTGAGATAGATAGAATCTGATTAGGTTGTTAGAGCTTCATCATTCGTTAGTAGTGGATTGGTTATACGAGAGTTAGCTAGTCTACTGCTTTGTACTGGAATCCAATTCCAGTAATGGAGTTCTGTGCTTATTGCTTCAGCTTTCTATCCCGGTGAAGACTAGTCGTCTGCCGGGTAGTTAGACTGAAAGGGCTTGGTCAGCTTAAGAGATTCCAAGCTACTGTCGGATCTTCCGCAGTCTATCAACAGTAAATCAACCCAGGGTAATTACAACTGAGACCTAATTGAGGAGCTAGGGGGACTCATACCTAAGTGAGTTCCCAACTTGTAATTAGTAGAGTAGTCAGTAGAGTAGTTTATAAATCAATCCTTAATCTAGTTTGCTAGATAATGAACTGAAGCTGAGTAATAGTAACTCTAGAGACTCGTGGATTCGATATTTATTACTTGTGCCACTATACTGCAGTCGCTTTCATTGGTTACACTTGGCCATTGTTAGGTGTTGTGTTTTAGCGTGTCAAGATTTTGGCGCCGTTGCCGGGGACTTTCTAGATTATTAGGAAAGGCAGAAGTTTGTTACTTTAGCATTTTTCTTTTCTTTTCCACCCTTGCTTTTCACTTGGGTTTTTTCGTTTCTGTTGGTGCAGATCTGAATCACGGATCCTCATGGCTTCTCCAACCATTGGGGGTATCCACCACCATCTGAGTGGTATTACCCCGAGACTCCCTACAGCAATCAAGGAGGCAAAGACTATGGATTCGGGTTCCAGTACCAACCCCCTTACTACGTAGAACAATCAGACCCCTGGGCATATCAAGAACAACCTCATTACCGAGAAGAATTTCTCCCACAACCAGAAGGGCCATCGGAGCTGGAGTTATCCATGGAGGCCTTCACGGGCCATTTTGCAGAGCCATGCTACACTCCACAGCCAGATCCAAAATATCACTTGAGGCTTATCGTGGTGTAGATTGCTCGAGTACCTGAGAGATCCTTTCCCGAGATGGATCCTCATATACAGGCCATTGCCCAAACTGACTTCTCATTTCCCCGTGAAACAGAGGATACCCTTTGGAGCATAAAGGAGCACATAGAGGTCATTGAGAAAGCCTATTCACAGTTTTCTCAATACAACCTTTATGCTGCCATACAAGTAGAGGTGGAGGAAGAAGAAGGCAATCATGAGGATGTTGAGGAGCATACAGAAGTTGTCAAGGAAAGCTACCATGATAATCATGATCAAGTGTATCCTCTGGTGGTAGATCACAACTTTCCCCATTTCCGCTCTGACATGCTGGGCCCGAGCGAGGAGATGCAAGCTGAACTTATTGAGAACCTTGCATGGCGACTTGCTTCTCTATTTCTCCTCGGTTGAGTCAGTTTTGTTATTTGATTTTAGATTCAATAACTCAACCTTTGTGAGATTTTGTGTGGTGTTTGTGTTCTGATTACTCTCTCTTCCTGGAATGCACCGCCTGCCCCGTCCATCATCATTCACCCTTGATCTGGTAACTTCGTTCTACCCTCCTTATCTTTCCTCCATTGAGGACAATGCCGTGCTTAAGTGTGGGAGGGGTGCTTTGTATCGGTTAGAATCTATATACATGTGCTTGGAGCCTAGTCCGTTGTCCAAATCTCGAGATTTGAGGGCTCCAAGTACGGCTGTTTGATCATATTGGCACTGTGTTTTGATTGGTGAATGACACGCTAAAACACAACACCAATCTGCGACCAAGTGTAATCGCAGACCGAGAATGCAGTAAAGTGACAAGTAATATTATCAACCCGGGGTCTAGATCTACTGCTTACTCAGTGATTCTCTATTATCTAGCCAACTAAAGTAAGTGATTGTTGTTTAAAAGCAAAAGCAGAAAGAAAGTAGGAATTGATACGGTTTTCTCAAGCAGGTAAGAGTCACTCGGGAATGAGTCCCCCTAGCTCCTTAGTTAGGTTTCAATTGTATTTCCCTGGGTTGATTTAGTGTTGATTAGACTGCGGAAGATCCAACAGTATCTTGGAATCTTTTAAGCTGACCAAGCCCTCTCAGTCTATCTACTCGGCAGATGACTAGTCTTCACCGGGATAGAAAGCTGAAGCAGTAAGAACAGAACTCCACTACTGGAATTAGATTCCAATACAAAGCAGTACACTGGCTAACTCTCGTATAGCCAATCTCCTACTACCGAATGATGAGACTCTAGCAACCTAATCAGATTCTATCTATCTCAGATTGCAGCAGGAATCAGGAAAAGTTGATCAGACTTCAATTGACTCAATAAACATGCATCATTCGATTAAAATCAAACAGTAATATCATCCCAAGTCATTACAATCAATCCCTAACACATAGAACTAGGGTTCTTCATCCCCAAGTGAGAGAGGGGTTCTACTCCATAGAGAGAGAGAGGAAAACAAGATACAAAGCAGTCATACTCATAATTATGGGAAGAATCTGCTCTGGGATGATTATTTCCACTCCTATGACGATCTCCAAGCTTGATTTGATGAAACCCAGCTCCAAGATAGCTTCTAGGATGTGTTCTTCGTCCTTTCTCTCTCTAGGGCTCTGTTTTTGCTCAAAAATTCTGATTCCCTCTCTTGCAGCCCGGAATTGGGTTAAAACCAGGAATTGCCGACTCACACGGGCAGGGCCACACGGTCGTGTGGCATACCCAGTTGCCTGTGTGAGTCAAAACGATGCGTTCCAATTAGTTCGATCTTCAGGCTTCTCACACGGCCAGGGTCTCACGGCCGTGTGGGATTTCCATCTGCCCGTGTTTGCTCTCGGCGAAACTCGCACGGCCAAACCACTCCTTCACACGGCCGTGTGAAAATCAGGGCAAGCCGTGTGAAGGCTCGCAGAATCCCACACGGCCGTGTGAGTTGTGGGTGTGCCCGTGTGGCCTCCTTTGTGACTTGCCTCGCGCCCGATCTTCGTCCAATCGACCCCAAACTCGCTCCCAAGCCTCCATTCACGTACTAGGACCTGAAATATCACAAACAAGCACAACCTAGCGTGAAATCGGCCTAAAACACGAGAAATCACATCTCAAACGATGTAAGAACAGGGGTAAAAACATGTGTAATTAACGCTCTATCAGTGAATTGAATGGTTTTTGGATTAATGCATGACAACTGGATTGTGACTAGGACAGCCTATTATGATGACTGAGACGTGCAGTAGGATTGTGTAGGGGTTCAGTTTTTCAACTGTTTGCTTACCAACTATGACTTGAATGGATCACTTGTTCTCGACAGCCGTTTATGCATCTAGTTCAGGGAATCAGAATGAGAGATCGAGCATATAGGTAGCCATGTGAGATTTGAGCCTGCTTGTTTCTTTCTTGTGCGATAGTTCCCTCTTCCATGATGTGTAGCATTCACGTTGTCATTAGCTAAGATGACGGAGGCATAGGATTAGCCCACGACCAAATTGACTGTCCTAGTGTGTCATACCCCCTAGTCAGCCCCTTTGGGCCGTGTGTTATCCTTCCTTTCGGTCTGCAATGAAAAATCACCCTTTTGCATATTTTAGAAGGTTCCACAGAGTGGTTTTTGCATGTTCTCTACTGTTTCTGCTAATTATAATGTGAGAGTTGGAGGTAGTTCTTAAAAAGTTGGGCAGGTGTTTGAAAAATGTGTAGAGGTGGTGGTTCTCTTAAGAAATGAAAAAAAAATGAGAGAAAAACAAAGAAAAAATGAAAGCAAAATAGAGCCACCACCAAAAATCTAAATAGTGCCCATTAAGTAGTGTTTCTTAGCAGTCTGGCTTAGAAATACTAACATTTATGTGACCTCCTTCGCTCTTGTGTCCTGAAGAATTTGAGTAATGCAGAATAGCAGAAAGAAAGTACTGGTTTGATTGATTGTGAGTTTGTTGGGTTTGAAAATGTGGAACCTTGTGCTATGAATACTTCCACCTACTAAAAGGCCTTTTCCCCATGTCCAAGACCCTAGCCAGTCATTTGAACATGTGTCTAAGACCTCCGGATTAGTTAGTGATGACACCCATTTATGTGAACTCTAACATTTAGAGGCTGTCGTCATGGTGAAGAGATGTTAGGGATTGAGAGAATAAGTATGCGCATTTTTCGCATCAAATTGTCCTGACTCCACTGGTCGAGAGTGAGTGATTCATTTCCTTGTTATTTACACTCTTTACCCCGGTGAGGACCTAGATGGCTCGGTCTTGATTCTGATGTTTTGAGTTTTATGCATGAGTTGACTGTCTTGAGTAAGTGGTTGAGTTAAGTCTATGTTGGTTGATGAACAGAAGTGGGACTCCTCCTTTATTCGATTTTGCTGCACTCAAATGTCGTCTGTGGTGATTGTCCAGGTTGCTATTGAAGTTGTTCATGTGTTGATGTTTGAAAGCCAGTATGATTCACGTGTTTCTGTGCCTATATGATTTGTCGCCAATGTTGGTATGATTGAAATTTGTGAGCTTACCTTGTGTCTGACTTGGTTTGCTTGGGGACAAGCAAACGGTTAAGAGTGGGAGAGTCTGATAAACCGTTAATTGCACATGTTTTTACCCCTATTCTTGAGACGTTTGAGATGTTGATTCTCGTGTTTTAGGCCGATTTCACGCTAGGTTGTGCTTGTTTGTGATATTTCAGGTCCTAGTACGTGAATGAAGGTTTGGGAGCGAGTTCGGGGTCGATTGGACGAAGATCGGACGTGTGGTGAGTCGCTGAGGAAGCCACACGGGCACACATAAAACCCACACGGCCGTGCAAGGAACCAATGTTGCCGTGTGGGATTGTGCGAGGATTCACACGGGCAGACTGGAGGCTCCACACGGCCGTGTGTCCCTGGCCGTGAAGGAAGCCTGAAACCCACTAAATCGAAACTCGGCGTTTTGACTCTCACACGGGCATCTGGGTAAGTCACACGGCCGTGTGGCCTGCCCGTGTGAGTCGGGAATTCTGGTTTTTACCCAATTTCGAGCCACAAGTGAGAGGATCGACTTTTGAGAGCAAAAACAGAGTTTTAGAGAGAGAAAGGGCGAAGAACTAACCCTAGGAGCTATTTGGAGTGGATTTCTCACCATTGAAGCCCAGATTGCGTC
Organism: Linum trigynum; assembly: GCA_964030455.1. Taxonomy (NCBI): domain Eukaryota; kingdom Viridiplantae; phylum Streptophyta; class Magnoliopsida; order Malpighiales; family Linaceae; genus Linum; species Linum trigynum. Next base: position 13,928,587 of record OZ034814.1, read on the forward strand.
CCCAGGAGTGAAGATTGACATCCCAGAGCAGATTATCCTCATCTTTATGAGTATGACTACTCTGATTTCTGTTTTACTCTCTCTCTCTCTCTCTCTCTCTATGGAGTAGAACCCTTCTCTCACTTGGGTATGAAGAACCCTAGTTCCATGTGTTAGGGATTTGATTGTAATGACTTGGGAGGATTATACTGTTTGGTTTTAATCGAATGATGCATGATTCATTGAATTGATTGAAGTCTGATCAGCTTTTCTTGATTTCTGCTGCAACCTGAGGTAGATAGAATCTGATTAGGTTGTTAGAGCTTCATCATTCGTTAGTAGTGGATTGGTTATACGAGAGTTAGCCAGTCTACTGCTTTGTACTGGAATCCAATTCTAGTAGTGGAGTTCTGTGCTTATTGCTTCAGCCTTCTATCCTGGTGAAGACTAGTCGTCTGCCGGGTAGTTAGACTGAGAGGGCTTGGTCAGCTTAAGAGATTCCAAGCTACTGTCGGATCTTCCGCAGTCTAATCAACAGTAAATCAACCCAGGGTAATTACAACTGAGACCTAACTAAGGAGATAGGGGGACTCATTCCCGAGTGATGATACAATCCTGAATTCCCCCTTAAGTCATTTAGGATTGATCGTTAAAGATTCAAAGCTAAAACGTAAAATCTGCTCAAGTGTTTTTGATCATTTCAGGTACAAACTTTGTACAAGTTTATCTCGCTGTTGGGTTGATGGAAATTGGAGTTCTCGAGCTTGCTTTGTACAAGGAGAGTTACTCTTTCGGTTGGTATACTTTGGAGTTCGAGGGGAAGTTCAGAAGTTGATGTTTCAGGGCGATCAAGATGCTACCTCAACACTGGGAAAATTGCCAGATTCGGCTAAGTATGGAAGTGTGTTCGAGCAGGGTACTTTGAGCTTTAATTCGAAGGGCTTGAAGGGGAGTCGAAGCAGGAGGAAGGCATCACATGAGAGCTCGCATTTACTTATACAACGTCGTGGAATTGGGTGATCTGGTTGACGCGCGGAAGGGCTCGAACGAGGAGGCAGAAGTTCGTGTCGACAATGAAGCTGCTGTCTGGAGGAACAAGTAATCCGAATCCTATTCGGATTAGAATTCGTTCACAGCTTGGGATTTCTTTCCTTTTCGTATTAGATTCGGTTTCCTTAGAGTTCATAATTGTTTAGGACATTATTTACTTGCGTTGTAAGTTAGTTTACCTATTTAAACTCATGTAAACGATGTAATCGTTAGTTTTGGAGTTCAATTGAAGTACAACCTAAGCCGGTTTCCGAGCTTGAGTTGAGAGCTTCCTAGAGCGACGTCTAGGCTGTTTGATTTGCTTGTATCGATCATTCGCCATCCTGATCGTGGCCAAGCCTCGACGATAATCTTCGAGCCTCCTTCCCGCGTGAGGGTTGCACGAGATTTCCACCCAAGTCACACCAAAGTGCTTCTTGTTTGAGTCTTCTTGAGAAGCCAGTTCTTAATCCGCGAACTCTGATCACGAGAGCTAACCTTGGCCTCATCAAGTGACTCTTCCTTGCTTTAGAAAACCGAACCAATTCCTGCTTTCTTTCTGCTTTTTAGTTAAAACAACAATCAATCGACTTAGTTGGCTAGATAATAGATAATCACGGAGTAGGCAGTAGATCTAGACCCCGGGTTGATATTTAGAACTTGCCACTTTACTGCAGTCCCATTCTGCGATTACACTTGGTCGCAGTTTGGTGTTGTGTTTTGACGTGTCACTGGGAGAAAATGGTGTTTTTCGTCATCGAGCGGCGCAATGGCGACGATGGGCGGAGCAGAGCGAGGGGTATGAATTTAAGGTGATGTAAATTTCTTAACGTTTTAGGGATTGAGGTCAAATGTGTAATTTCAATTCATTTTAGGGCAATGATTTTTGAATTTTAGTGCTTAATTAGTAACTCCAAAAAAAATATTAATTGAAATCCCCCCATCAAATGTATTCGGATTCGGATTTGGATTGCATACCACGATGGCGATGGGTTATTCAATTGTTTTACCATCTCTTCATTTCCAATGGAGTTAATATATTTGTATGACCTGAACTTTTCACATAATAAATATCCTGACCAATCTTTTTGATCTATAACTTTATGACCTGAACTATACACCAAAGTAACGAAACTGGCCAAACCAAAAAATTGACGTTATCTTGGACGATCAAACAGGGTAATTAACGGTCAACGTGCCACGTCACCACCAAGTCAACACCTTTCAATTAAAAAAATTTATATTTTCTACCTATTGCTATTTATTTTTTTCATTTTGAATAAAAAATATAAAAAATGAATTTCAAGACCCAAAATTCATTTTTCATTTTTTTATTCGAAAGGAAAAAAATAGTAATAGGTGGAAAATATAAATTTTTTTAACTGAAGGGTGCTGACTTGGAGGTGACGTGGCGCGTTGACCGTTAGTCGACGCGTTTGACCGTCCAAGATAACGGTCAATTTTCAGGTTTGGCCAATGTCGTTACTTTGGTGTATAGTTCAAGCCATAATGTTATAGATCGAAAAAATTGGACATGATATTTATTAGGACTTATGTCACCGTAACTTGCACTTTTAGGTCGACCTCATATAGGATTAGGTCGACCTCATATAGGATTAGGTCGACCTAATCTGCACTTTTAGGTCGACCTTATATAGGATTAGGTCGACCTAATATGTCGTTTCAGTTTTGTGGGTTCAACGACGCGCTTGACCTTTTATAGCAAATGGTCGACCTCTTTGGGAAGCGAACAGAATGAAAGGTCAACCCAAATACCTCATAGGCCGATCATTTGGATTAACTGAGGTCGACCGCATAAGTACGAGGTCGACCGCGTGCACACCACATCCGTATTGGATAAGGATTCCAACACCAGAAAGGTAACCCTAACTTATCTACCACTTAATTCTACCCATTCTCGTTCTAAATATCTATAAATACGAATATATGTCACCTTCACCGCCATCGAAACTCTGGATTAGGTTTTTTTATGGTTAGAGATTTTGTGAAGAAGATCCTTTGCGGTTGCTGTTGTACGTGATTTAAGAGGTCGACCACGTGGAAGTTATGAGTCCTTGTTAACATTATTTACGACTGATTCTGTTGGTTTGAAACATAATTTGTACGAGCAAAAGAACCACTCACATCGACATACATAAGCAAAAAAGGCGTAGGGTATAAGTTGATTTTCTTGTATTCGGTCGACCTCGTACCGGATTTGGTCTACCGCGAAACCAACACTTGATCTTCATTTTACATTAAATGATGATGGATAAATGGATACAACACTTCTCTTCTATCTGGTCGACCTCTTTCTGTAAATGGTCAACCATTTTGTTAATGACCGCCATTAAGTGGTCGACCTATATACCTTTACGGTCGACCATTTTGCTTCTGACGCCAATGAAAAGGGCCACTGATGTTTTATTGTGGTAGACCAACAATGACAGCTTAAACTACAAACGGTCTACCACTACATTTTAAAGGTCGACCGTGATAAGTCATCAGGGTGCCCACATTAGTGTATTCGAGAACCTCACAAAACTGAAATGGCATATTAGGTCGACCTAATCCTATATGAGGTCGACCTAAAAGTACAAGTTACGGTGACATGAATGTCACCATAGGTATACCCTATTTATTATATGAGAAGTTCAGGCTATACAAATATATTAACTCTTTCCAATTTGATCAAACCTAGGGATGACAATTTCGACCTGATCCATTTTACCCGATCGGTTTGGTCTGTTTCGGAGCGGGGCGGGGCGGGCATGGGGACTCTCATCAACCCGACCTGTCCTGACCCACCCCATTCTTGACCCGTCCTTGCCTAAATTACTTGTAATCTTAGTCAAATTACTTAGGATTTTCCTTTTATTACATCATATTTTAGCTACAACAAAGTTGTAAATTAGTGAAAACCTCAATTTCTCCAATAATTTAACTAAATTTATCATAATCAGCGGCATATCCAGGACGCAGTAGAGCACTAGGCTGCATTTTATTAGAAAATTAGATACCGTAAAACATTACAGTCTTTTTACAATATCAATTGTGCACGTTGATCTTTTAAATTTTAATATAGTGAATTCATCAATAATGGAGTTTACATCCATACCAATAGCATACTCTCTTTAAGATAAAATAGTTAACCAATTGGCGAGAAATTCATCGCTCATTTAGTGTGCAAATAATTTTTCACCTATTTCATTGTTGAAAAGGTTCTCTCCATAGTAGTTGTTGAAACGAGCAATGTCAACACTGGACAAATCAATCGACTAATCAATATATATTGTGTATCAATTCCAATTAGTAATTTCTTAACGGAATAAACCTCATATTTCATTTAGTCTTTTACGTTTTAGAATTTTAGATTTCATTGTTTGTTTTTCTTTAGACGAGAATCACTGGAGCTAGAATTTTCAAGCTAAATTTAGATCCATACCAATAGCATACTCTCTTTAAGATAAAATATTTAACCAATTAGCGAGAAATTCATCGCTCATTTGGTGTGCAAATAATTTTTCACCTATTTCATTGTTGAAAAGGTTCTCTCCATAGTAGTTGTTGAAACGAGCAATGTCAACACTGGACAAATCAATCGACTAATCAATATATATTGTGTATCAATTCCTATTAGTAATTTCTTAACGGAATAAACCTCATATTTCATTTAGTCTTTTACGTTTTAGAATTTTAAGTTTCATTGTTTGTTTTTCTTTAGACGAGAATCATTGGAGCTAGAATTTTCAAGCTAAATTTAGATCCATACCAATAGCATACTCTCTTTAAGATAAAATAGTTAACCAATTGGCGAGAAATTCATCGCTCGTTTGGTGTGAAAATAATTTTTCACCTATTTCATTGTTGAAAAGGTTCTCTCCATAGTAGTTGTTGAAACGAGCAATGTCAACACTGGACAAATCAATCGACTAATCAATATATATTGTGTATCAATTCCTATTAGTAATTTCTTAACGGAATAAACCTCATATTTCATTTAGTCTTTTACTTTTTAGAATTTTAGGTTTCATTGTTTGTTTTTCTTTAGACGAGAATCATTGGAGCTAGAATTTTCAAGCTAAATTTAGAGTTGTAATTTGAATATGTTCATTTTACCCATTATCCTAATTACACACAATTTTATAATAAAATAACGCTGGTCCGAATGACTAAAATCGATAAACTCATAAAGACTACACTAGCTTCTGATCTAGGGAAGGGCTAGGCCGTGGCCCGGGGTGGCCACCCCCTAGATCCGCCACTGATCATAATATTGTTTGTTTTCTTGGTCTTATAATAAAAATAACTAACATTTCTAATGTTTTTCATATAAATTGCATACCTATTGGGTCGGCCTGCCTCGACCCGCGATCTATAATAAATTACCCAACCTGTACCGACCTGCACGGGACAGATATGGGTACTAATAAACTCGCCCCGGAACTGCCCATTGCCATTCCTAATCAAACCTCAGCTAAATTCTTATATTAAAAAAAACCTCCGCTAAATTGGTTTTGGACATTTGGGTCCACTTATCATTTTCTACCAAATACCAATTAACTTGGGCCTCTTCAGTCTTCACCGACGAGAGGACGACAACGTGGTCCCAGGCTCCCAGCCCAATCAGCGCCACTAACGAAAAGCTGAAAGCGGAAACTTGCACTTGCAGCTTCGGGCCAACAGTCAGAAGAAAATAATCCGCAGAAGAAGAAAGAAAGGAGGAAGAAGAAGAAGAAGAAGAAGAAGAAGAGAGGAGAACGAAAAAAAATGGAAGATCTCTGGAAGAGAGCGAAGCTGTTCGCGGAGGAAGCCGCGAAGACGTCACAGACCTTAACCACTTCCTCCAACAAGATCGCCGATCTAGTCGCCGAGACCGCCAAGAAGTCGAAAGAGCTCGCCCTCGAGGCCTCCAAGAAGGCCGACGAGTTCAAAGTCGCCGCACTCAAGCAAGCCGACCAGATCCAGATCAAGTCCATCTCCGACATCATCCCTTCGCAACTCTCTTCCCTCTCAATCGTCAGCGGCGCCTCCGATGCCGCGTCTTCTTCCTCATCGCCTTCTTCTTCGTCCTCCGCCGCTGCCGTCGTCTCCGAAGAGGAGCTCCGGCGGTTTGGAATCACGGACGATTTGAGAGATTTCGTCAAGGGACTGACCTCCAGCACGTTCCAGAACTTTCCGGTCCAAGGTGAGCTTTCGTTTCTTTTTCCTCCCTTTTTCTGGGGGAAATGCTGTGGATCCTTTTTAGTGTTCTTTCTGCAAGGCGTCTGAGAATTGTTCCTTTCTTTTGAATGTGTGCGTATAAGATGTTCCTGCTCCGGCTGATGTGCCGCCCAATGAATCGAACGTGCGGAAGGATCTTAACGAGTGGCAGGAGAGGCACGCCACTCTGGTTCTCTCTACTGTTAAGGTAGATTTCTTTGTAAATTCTGTTTTAATTATGATTTCGATTTCTCTTCTCAATAGTTTTCTTTGGAGGAATGGGAAATCACTGTGAATGCGCGAATTAGAAGATTTGGGGATTTTCTTGAATTGATCATAGGAGAGGAGCCTTAAGATGACACATAACTCTCTTCTTAGTCTTGGTTTCTCTTTTAATGCTTTTACTCTGACTTCTGCCCATCTGCTTATAGACGTAGTTCATTAGTCCGCAAAAGGGTTCTGTATACAGTGCTCCTACTGTAAATCAAAATGCATGAAAAGGGAAGGAGCAGAGAAGAATTTTGCAGGATAGGCTCTGGACTGGAAATGTTATATTGCAGTGCCTAAGAGCTATTTGCTTCTAGTTGCATGTCCAATTCCGCTTTTGTAGTCGAGGAATGGGGAGATAATAATGAAATCTCAAGTTCAGTATGAATGTGGATTCATTTCGTAGGTTGACTGTGTACATGGTTGCTGAATTGAACCCATTCATATCGAATTCCTATGTTGAAAGTCGGAACCTGATTCAAATGCTGAGATTTTCATTATTCAGTGGTATTCCGCAAATTCTTTCTTCCTAAGTGTCTCTGATTTTCTTAATTTGCTTCTATTATTTGCAGCAAATCTCAAAATTGAGATACGATTTGTGCCCACGTGTTATGAAAGAAAGGAGATTCTGGAGGATTTATTTCACAATAGTGAGCACTCACGTTGGATCGTACGTCTCGGAATGTTTGCTGCATTGTCTCCCCATTTCCTCTGTATACAAATCTATAATTTCTGGAATGCAGCAGTCTTTTTAGCATCAAATGCTTGCTGATGTTGCGTGAATGTATGCTGAAACCCAGGTATGAACAAGAGTACATGGAAGAGTTGAAGCGCAAAGCTGAGGAGCAGATAAAAGAGGAGAAAAGCAAGCTAACTGCAGCTATAATTCCATCTGTACCAGAAGGTGCAGAAAGGAGCCTGGAAAGTAAGAAGTCGAATGTGTCCACAGAACAGGACTTGGATACCTTTCTCTTGGGTGATCTCGAGGATAGTGATGGAGGAGCAGGTACCATCTTCTTTAGTGCAAAATTGGTAGTTGTTGCTTTTGCCTTTCGGATTCTTCTGTAATCTGTTCCATGTTCCTTTCCCCACTTATTTGCTCTTTTGAACCGTCTCCTCCATCTTCTTCAGATATTGGCAATGATGGTGATGGTAACTTTGAAGATGATTTCGACAAGATTGATAATTCAGTAAGTTCTTCCTGCCAAAAATGGCCAGCTCTCATCACGTTGCATACCTTGCATTCCCAATTAACATGTACATGTGTTCGAATTGCAGGACATTGAAGATGATCTCAAGGCACCCAAGAAGGCAGCAGACACTCCAGCTTCAAGCTAGGATCAAGTGCAAAACCAGCAGCTTCTGTAAAGAGCTGAGAAGAAGAGTGGCAATTTCATGTAGTACGTGCTAAAACAACTAGAAACTTGGGGAAAAGGTTGCAGACTGTTGATTGATCACCCTTATTTAGAAAGTTTGCAGGGTGGAATTCATTTTGTTTCCGTTTCTAGCTCTTTCTTTTGTCGTTTTACCCTGTACAGAACCGTTGAATTCAGTTTATTTTTTTAATGGGGAAAGACCGTAGTTTGCCTTCATACTAGACGTCTGCTCTTCTTTCCAAGAAGGGTCTTCACTCTTCACTTTTGGAGTTGGGTTGCCTTGCAATCAACCTCCTTTTCGCTACCGTCGGGATCCCCTCTGGGGGCCGCGAAAGTCCCCTCTGGAAATCGAGAGAACCTGTTCTGAGAATGGATATCACAGGCTAACTTCATGTGGAGGCATGTCGAGTTTCGCCAGAACACAATTTCATTGCATATATACAGTCGATGTTAATGGCTGTGAGCAGGTTCTTGCTTCGGGTTAAGGACCTGGGCGATGGATCGATTGTTCGGAGGTAGGAAGTGAAGGGGGTCGTCAGCTTGGATTGGGCTCTAGATGGAAGGACTTTGTTTTATACTCTGTGAAATGAGAATCTGAGAGCCTACAGGTAGAACACAGCACTTTGTTTATGGTTCTTTTACATTGGAGGAACGAGGAAGCCATTTTATTCATCAGCTGTTTCATGTTTGGTAGGGTTTATATGCACAAAAGGAAGGTCAGATGGGACCAATGACGTGCCAGTTTATACAGAGAATTACTCGAGCTTTTGTGTGGACATAACAAGCGCAAAAGATGGCAAGTTTATTACTGTGTGAACTCAAACTCAAGAACTTCATCCGTGTGTGCCTGATGTTATTGTAGATTAGCACATGTCAGAACAGATATTCTCAATAGTGCAGCAAGAGGAAGTGCGACCAGCTGATCCACACAAGCATCTTTTCACACCAGCTGATATTCTCATCTAAATACTTGTTACGTTCCATTTCTGGATGTATGCAACTCACTGTTTGGATCCAAGCTTGCCTCTTACCATACTGGACTATGAGGAATTTGGGGATCCCCAGACAGAGACGCAGTTTGAGTGCATTTAAAGCTATTCGTATGATTAACATTCTAGTAGGGGAGTGCCTGCAATCTTACAACGACTCGACGCAAAAGAGCTCAGAACTAGGGATGACAATTTTGCCCATACCCATGAGTTTTTAACTATCCAATCCAATTGGGTTGGGTATGAAATCCAAATAGATGGATATGAGTATAGTTTGATGGGTTTGTAGTTTGTACCCATACCCATTTACTTTGGGTTGGGTTTATAACAAATGAATTTGGGTTTGTACCCATGCCCAAATACAAATTACAGTTTGGTACCTAAACTTAATAGATATGCATATTTAGTACCTAAATTTAATATTTTTTGCATATAAGTCCTCAAAATATCGATGGAAAATTACGTTTTGGTACCTAAATTTTTTTTGTCTTACATTTTGGTACATAAAATTTTCAAGTTTTACAAATAGGTTCAATTTTTGCATGTGTAGTTAAAACACCCCCAGGTAAATGGATATCCATATCCAACCCATACCAATTTAGATTATGAAAGCAATATTCATACCTTACCCAAACCCATCTACAAAACCCACAAACCCATATGCACTTCACCCATACCCAACCCATTATCAATGGGTCTACTTGGGTTTGGGTATAATTACCCATGGGTGGGTACTTGCCATCCCTCGGAACGCTTTGGCATTTTCCTCACTTTCCGGTTTTTGTAGATGACCACATATTATTTGCTTACATAGTTACATTTAAATTAGGCGTTTGAGAATTCGCGAATGAATTATTTGTTTAACAGTTTTTAGAAGAGTCATCCGTAAACGAGTCATTTGTTTAATGTTACCATTTTGTACTTACATTTAATCTTTCATATTATTGTTTCCTATCCTCATAAAATCAACCACGTAACAAAATGATTTTGCAACCAACAAAACATATGATTACGAAAAGTGTATAATACTTTCTAATATTAAATGTCTTTATAAAATGTAACGACTCAATAAGTCTCACATTCGGGTTAATAACTCCGATGACACGTAGAGCTAGAGTCATGAGAAAATGATGGAGACACAATAAGATGGAATGTCCTGTTCGTCGCCTATGAAATTAGGCTAAAAGAAAAAAATCGTTGATAGACGATATAATGGAGCAAACGACTCATGCATTTGAAATTGTCGATCGTATGAGCCAAATGACTAATGCATTTTTTGTTGTTGTTAACAAACGAGTCATTTGATACCAAATGACTCATTCAAATGACTTAAAGGATCGTTTGGATGAATTGATCGTCAATGTGGTCGGATTAATGTAGGCTAATGCTTTCTGCCGGCGCCGGGACGTGAAGAAGACATTACCACTACCAGAAGAGAAGTGTTCGTCAGAGCAAAGAGTATGCTCCCACATACCCTTTCCATCATAATACTGTATTGTTATATATTGATGGAGTAGAAACAAACCTGGAAAGAGATATATGGTGGAAAGGAAACACGTTTGACAATTACCAATTTTGATTACTGCATGCAAATGAAAGCAATCGACGATTCGACGTACGGATGGCTAAACTATTCACCCAATAAATAAAATTTAAAATAAATGTTGCGTTGCGTGCTCACAAAATCTCATTTACTCCCGTTATAAATCAATAAATAAATAATAATTGACGATGGATCACAATTGGTTATGAATTCGTACATATACCGTCCCTATTTTCCTGCTATGTACATAGATGGGATGAAATTCAATGATTGACGTCCCCCCACCTAAACGAATTTATTAATTAAGCATTATTGTTATTTTCTTGTGTTTGACATAATTATATATATGCACGCATTTGGTCTCTATTCAATATTCATTCATCGATTTATTTCCAAGCATATGCATGCATATAAGCATTCTATCATGATTCACTCCCATAAAAGGAAAAGAATGTGTCATAAATAAATACACACTCCAATCTTTGCGTCTTTTATGGTAATGTTTATACCATAACAACGAATTTATGATATTTACAATCTCATAATAATATAGTAAAGCAACAACAGAGCTTACATATCATTGAAAATCGTTGGATCGTACAATAGGACTACACATATCGTTTGTGGCAAAACAAGTCCATTCATTGTTTCCCCTCCCCCAATATTCGTAACATGACCTCACCTATTCATTAGGATCTTATATGTTATCATATCCAAACTATTTTCCCATTGCAGATACCTACGACCAAAAACAAAAAACACCAGAACTTACATAATTGAAAGTCGATCACACCATTTATAAATCTCTCTATATGCAATTACGCTGATTATAGGTGCGTTGTTTAACTATTTGCTAAATTTCACATAGTCCAGTCATAAATCATAATATGATTTACATAGATAAACTTTATATGCGATTTTTTTTTCTTCTCTCATTGAATATAAAATTATAAATATTTTTTTTCCTTATACTTGAGTTAATCTCGCATGGAACTTCACCTATTTGAATTCGTGTCACTCTCTATTTGTCCCTCTCCACCCTTAAATCCCAAATAAATTTCCTTACCCCCTTAGAAAACCTATATGTATTTACCGAAAAATACATCACCTCACATAAACTTCCAAAAACACTAAATTCCTATTACACGACGAAAAACAAATTTTCAGTTGTTTGTATTTGGCTCGAATAATAATCTCCAATTATTAGTATATTCCCTTCCCTCCATAAAAAAAAAAAAAAAACCATTCCCCAACATCCCTTCCAAGCCCGCTGCAGTGCACGCACGTAGGGTTTTGATCCATCTCCGGCCACCGCCATGGAGCATTTGAACAAGCAGTTGGAAGAAGGCTTTCTCCTCCACAACCACCACCATGAACCCAGCCTCCTCAGCCACCGTGAACTCTCCTCCACCGCCGCCGACGACGACAAGCAGTTTGAATCATCACCATGCTACCAAGAAAATACCGATGACGAGAAGCCTTACAGCAAGATAAAGCTGATGAACAAGATCTACTACATGAACATGCTCAAGGCCGAGAAGATGAAGAGCGCCGTCGTTTCAAAACTCCGCATCGCCATGTTCAAAAACTTAGCCACGCGCCTGACCGGCGCGTTCCTCGCCCTCTGCATCCTCTTTCAGTTGATGGCGCTCGCCGGCCGGGGCGGCTCCGGAGGTGCTGACGTGGACGCAGATTTCTACAAGTCTCTTCCTCCCGAGAGTAAGTCGTGAAAAAACGGTAATATATATATTTGTGTTGTCGAATGTTGTTGAAGGTAGTACTGATGGCAGCTGGTTGGTTGTTTCTGGAAATTGGGCTCTTATTCTTCAGGGATTTATGAGAGCAATGGGTATTTGATGATATCTTCCAATGGAGGATTAAACCAGATGAGATCCGGTGTAAGTCTATTTTATTTTCCTTTTACTTCGTTACTATATATTATTATTATCGTGTATATATATTACAATTCTTGATCGAACCCATTAGATTATGCGAGGGTTTAATTTTATTTTTCGCTAATTTTTATAACTTGGATGTTGGCTTGTGTCAGATATGTGACATGGTGGCCATTGCAAGGTTCCTGAATGTCACATTGATTGTTCCTGAACTCGACAATACCTCCTTCTGGAATGACCAGAGGTAGGTTCGTACGTTAAATTCAAATACTAATATTTTCTCCCGTCTTTTAGATTCTATTGTGTTTGTGAAATCATATCATATCGACGGTTATATTGATTTTTTTTTTGGGAATTTAAACGGCCCAATCGAAAAAATATCTTTTGAGAATTTAAACCGATAGACAGTTTTAGCGTCTATTGTCAAACAACAATTTCAGTACAAAATAGACACTAAATTTTTTCGGTATAATATTTTTTTTATTTTTCATGTATGTAAGAGTAGTAAAAGATCTATTTCATGTATGTAAGAGTAGTAAAAGATTCATATATTATTTATGTAATTAACCATGTTTCTTATATGGTTAAACTAATATGCTTCAATCTGATGCATTTTCTTTTTGCAGCCAATTTGCTAACATATTCAACGTGGACTACTTCATTGCATCTCTAAGAGATGAAGTCAAGATACTGAAACAACTGCCTGAAGATCCAAAGCAGAAGATCATTGATACAGGCTCCCTATACTCTATGGCGCCTGTCAGTTGGTCCAACATGTCATATTACTACAACAAGGTTCGTGGTCTCCCCCCTTCCACAAAGAAAACTCAACCATTCATTTTCTGCTCCGTCAAGAAGTACTCGTTGGTGTCAATAAACTTGAGTTGTCGGGAAATATTTAGTGATGAATGTTTGTTTCTTAATTCGTTCTATGAACAGATCCTACCTAAAATTAAGTCATTCGAAGTCCTTCAACTCACAAAATCAGACGCCAGATTGGCCAACAACGGCATCCCCGAGGAAGTTCAAAAGTTGAGGTGCAGAGTCAACTACCAGGCGTTGAGATTCGCTCCTCCAATCGAGAAGTTGGCCAAGAAAATCGTCAGAATTCTCAAACAAAACGGCCAGTTCCTAGTTCTCCATCTCAGATACGAGATGGACATGTTGGCCTTCTCAGGATGCAACGAAGGATGCTCCACTCAAGAGATCCAGGAACTCACAGCAATGAGGTACGACAGTAACAAAAATATCACAAATAACCTTTGTTCTCCAGGTTCGAGCCCAGAGTGAAATTTTTTGAAAAAACAATACGTGGAACGCCGTTTTTCCGTGTTTGCCCATGTATTTTTTTTCTTCAGGTATGCATATCCATGGTGGAAAGTGAAGGAGATCGACTCGGACAAAGTGAGGCAAGAAGGGTTGTGCCCTCTGACTCCAGAGGAAACAACACTGGCGCTCCAGGCACTGGACATCGACCCCAAGATTCAGATCTACATCGCGGCGGGAGATATCTATGGCGGGGAGAGGAGGCTAGCCAGCATGAGGAAAGCCTTCCCGAGGTTGGTCAAGAAAGAGACATTACTCCGAGAATCGGACCTGGCACCATTCAGGAACCATTCAAACCAGATGGCTGCACTGGATTACCATGTTGCCGTCGAGGCCGACATTTTCGCACCGACTTATGGCGGGAACATGGCCAAGGTTGTTGAAGGACATAGAAGGTTGGTTAACTGAATTCCGGATCAAACAAGGATTACCAATGACATTGTTTTTTAAGTTGTTTTTCCTTGTTGTTGGGCTATAGGTTTTTAGGGCACAGGAAGACTATATTGCTTGACAGGAAGGCTATCGTGGGGCTGGTTGATCGGTACAAAAATGGAGGCTTGAGTTGGGAGGAATTCTCGACCGCGGTGAAGGAAGCTCATTCGGATAAAATGGGGCAGCCGACGAGGAGGCTGGAGATTCCTGGTAAGCCCAAGGATGAAGACTATTTTTACACTAATCCGCAAGAATGTCTGTCGCAGCTTGAAGATTGAGAGGAAAAATGGGGTTCCAGGCAAAATCAATTTGGGGGGTTGTGACATTTTGTGTATATTAATTGTCGATATCAATTATCAAGCATTGGCAGCAAGATCGTGATGTTTATGAGAATGGGTGTTGGTGAAGAATAGTGTAGGGAGTTATTTCAAAAGGTCTAATTTTCTTGTATTAATTAATGATGAGCTAGAGATATATTCCACAAACAACATTGAAGATGTGAAATATTTATAAGCTCTTTGAATTTGCCTTCACTCTCGATCTATTTCTTGTTTGTTATTGTAGTCCTTTAATTGCAATTTCTCAACTTTTTCGAGGAAAATAACTTCAAGGAAAGACCTCATACTCGCCTATTTTTATAGGTGTGCAGTGTGTCAAATCTTTCGGTTAATCATATCATTTTTCCTATATTTTTTTTCCTATAAGTGACATTAGAATCAGTGGCGTAATTAGGATCTCATTTACGCTAAGTCTGAATTAAAAATGAAAATATAGAAAATAATTTGTTAATATTTAAAGACATGAATTACGATACAAAACTCACAATATTTAAATGACTCATGATATTTTTTCATATTCTGCTGACATATTTTTCATTTAAAGATGGAGTAGATACTAAATTAGGAATTAGTAAACTCATAACAAGCAATTAGAGACACATTTTTATGGAAATCTAGAGTTATTTATATAATATGCAATGTTCATGCATGTGTGTTACAAAACTCTCTGGAATTTATTGATAGACAAATAAAATCGTGAACATGAAATACTGAGAAAAGTATTATGAATTGTGTACAAGTATTATTATTTTAGGTGGCCTACAGCCAAGGTGGGTCATGGGACCCACCCTAATACAAGGTTGGCTCTGCCACTGATTATAATTCAAATTGTTAAGTATGTAATGTTGAATTTTGGCATGTCTTGCTATGTCTTTAGATGTTGTTTGATATTTGTGATTGTTATCGATGTAGTATATGAATGTATGTATTATAAATGTAAGAATTTTGAAAATGAATGTCTTTTTAAGATTAAAATGTTTGGTTATTATATCAATTATGCTTTTCTATATTAAGAAGGATAAACTATATGTTTGGTCACCTATAGGAGTAGTAGTAATAATAACTCATCTTCGTCGTATTATTCAACCTACAATCTCAAACTTGATAACGACGGAAACAAGCTCGTCGTCAACAATACATCTATTTAACAACCGCGACTTCCAAACGACCCCTACAATGATAAAATTGTCATTTTAATATAGTTTGCGTATTATAGTGGAATTGGCGTAGAAAATTCCGACCAAGCCAGCAAAACATCTAGCAAGTGCTCTTCAAGCCACTACTTGGATCTGGTGAATGGGCCTTGAGCTGCATTGACTTGACTTCAAGGGAAAAGAAAAGTAGGCTTGATGACCATATTAATGGCCCAGTGGGCTTTACCGGAGTCCAAAAGTTTGGCGGGGCCAATTGGAACGGATCTTTGTCGCCGATAACCGTGGGAGGGGAGGAGGCAAACGGAACAGCCAACGAAATCAACAAAACCCCTCGAAACGCCGGAAAGAAACCCCTTGGAGACGGGCAAAAATACAGATGGACGCTTACCAGCAGCATCGGCCACCGCCGGCGTACTTGAGGCCACCACTCCCGCCGTCAACGGCGGATCCTAACCACTTCAACCACCACCACAACCAGCAGCCTCCTCCTCCCCCTCCGCCGGTCCATCCTCAACAACAAGCACCTTGGTATTCCAACCAATTCCAGTTCCATCCTCCGCCGCACTCCGCCTCTCCTCCTCCACATCAATGGGCTCCTCCGCCGCCGCCATCGTATCCGCCCTCTTCCTATCCCGCGCCACCGCATCATTACCCTTCTCCTCAAAACCAGCAGTTCCCTCCTCCTCCACCTCCGCAGCAGAACCCTTACCCGCAGCAGGTCGATTTCTGGTTATTTTTGCTTCGTTTCTTGTTTGTTAGATTTGGATCTCAATAGCTCGGGTTTCACCGTTCGTGGAGGACGAATTGCTCTCCGTGCTCTATTCTGTTTAATGCTGTTATCTAGGCTTGTCAATCAATGCCCTCTTTCTTTTTTAATTTTTTTATCTGGTTTACTGGCCTTAGGAATGGGGGAAATCGGGCTGGGTACATCACCAAGCTGGTTTTGAGTACCAAGGTTTGTTCTAGTGTGAGAAGTTTCAAGCTTTGTTTGTAATGGTTGATCATGCTTCGGTGTGTTGCCGCTGGAATCCGATTGTTATTCCTTTGCACTGTGTCACTACTAATTCTTCCCGCCCCTGTCTTTATTGACTATGTTAGCCCACAACAACACCGAGGATTGGGCTGCCAGAGCTAGAGAATGGGCTGCAAAGAAGGTCGAGGAGGATCAACACCCACAATCTCAGTTTAACCCTGTCGGAAGAATCGACGAGCAGGGCCGGTATCAAGATCAGTATCCGCAGAACCATTATCAAGAAGTTCAGCAACAAGCGTTTCCTGCACCACAGGGATATCAGCAGTTTACTGTTCCAGTGCCACATTATTATCAGCCATCACCGGGTTATTCTGTTGATGGCCAGCTACCTTATGCAGTTCCGGGGGCAATTTCAACTGGAGCTCCAACTACAAGTCCATCTGTTCATGAGCAGGAGGTACCTTCTAGTTATTCTTCTTTTCCAGGTAATAATTCATTTGGGATATTTGCACTTGCATGTGACTTGTATTCGAAGTTTCTCCTATGGGATGAAATTGTTATATTAGTTCCTGCCTTATATTTTGTTCTCCTTCTCTATTTGTGTTGGAATGTTCCTACTTGATATTTCGAGTGAATCTTGTACATATTTCATACTTCTTTATAACTTAATAGTTTGTTTACACATCCAGCTGTTGCATCATGATGCAACATGTACAGCGTTAACCAATGTGGAAACTATTATCTCGGTATCTCTGTTATCCTGCTAATAAAACACTTCAATTTCCTTACATTTATTTTGTACGTATTAGGTAAATACTGTTAATTAAATCTGCAATGTGCCCAACTGCAGAATCCTTTTACCTTGTCATGCTCATTTCTTCATTTTTCTTCCTAGCAGTTTATGGATCAGCCCTGATTCCCATTCATGTATCTTGAATTCTTTTCCACTGCAAAATTTCTGAACCTCCTGAAAGTTCGATAGTTTATTAACATGTCAACCAGAAATGTCGCTGTTATTGATTCTGGCTGCTAATTTGGATGAAATAAAAGAAGTTGAATATGCCAAAGAATGACATGTTACTGAACATGTTCTCTTTATTAGTTTCCTTATCAGCCTTAATTGTTTATATTCTAAGCAACTAACAAGACTATTCATAACATATAAAATAAAAAAGACAACTCTCATATTGATATTCTGGAGCTTTTCCTTGTGGTATGAGATTGAGTTCGGTTACTCTTGGATTTGAGGTTCGTGTCCCACAATAACTTCCTCAGAGAGAATGGCCATGTTGGAGGGATGCATTGGTTTCTAGTTAGGTGTAGTCTACAGACTTCTCTGCTTAACTCAATCCTAAATACAGGTACAGAAGAAACAGTAGATGCGAAGGAGATAGTGCACGCACCTTTGCCTGTCTCATCAGCTCAAGAACCACACCATCACATGCAACCCTCACCTGTTGTTCGTCCATCAGATCTAAAGGAGCCGCCTTTTGCATATGGAAACCAGGGGGCTGGTCCAATAACCAACCTTAGCGACCAACCTCTAGAATTTGCCCCTGGTTTTGGTCGCAATCATGACTCGCATGTGCAATCCAGTTATGTTGGTGCTGTTGATTCCTGGACCCATTCTGCTGCTTCTAGCTCTGTTTATCATTCAGTTGTCCCCCCAGGTTCCCAGGTATTACTATTAGGTTTGAGGTGTTATTTTTTTCATTCACCGCCAAAGGGTTTTACTTATCTGCTTAACTTTTGTTTCTTCTTCAGTATGATCCTTCAGTGGCTATGCCTTCCGCTTCTGGCCATGCTGCACCACCATTTGGAAGCTTTACTGGATCAAGTTTTCAGTCAACACTTCCATCCAATGGTGCACCATTTGGCCTTGGAGTTGGCGGAGTACTTCATCCTTCTTCAGGCTATGCAGGTGATGGGTATGGAGTTCATAACATTTCTGATCGCCCCAAAAAGGTGCAGTATGCTCTCTAACTTAGTTCCTTCCCATTTGAAATGAACATTTTCACATTGGTTTCATTTTCTTCCAGGCTTCTGTGCCTAACTGGCTTAAAGAGGAAATCATTAAAACTGCATCAGTCATCACCAGATCTTCTGTGGAGAATCCTAAGGAAGGATCACTGGCCATCGTTGATGAAGAATTTGATGAATCTTTTCGGAAGGGTGATCTAGGGGATAACAAAAGCATTGATTCTTCCAGGTCAACTGAAGAAGAAGATGATGATGAGGTCCGGATTTAATTTTGTCCATTCCTTTTTCTGTCTTCGTGTGAATGTTGCTTCACTTCTATTTTATTGATTTGGTTATGTCTATTAAATCTACATATGTTCCTTTTTTCAATTCTTTTATCTTCTGGCTTTCATAATTCACAGGATGAAGCAGAAGCTGCTAGGACTGCTGCAGTAAACCTGGAAATAAAACGTATTCTGACTGAAGTTCTGTCAAAGGTTTGTTGAGAAAAAAACTACCTATTTTATATTTTCCCCAATTTTATTTAATTTATAATTTTCATAATTCTTTGGTTAGGTCACTGATGAGCTATTTGACGAGATCGCGACGAAAGTTTTGGATGAAGATAATCAGGCAGTGGAAGGTAATTTGACATGACTCTTCACTCAGGGTGTTATACATATTGTACTTCACTCTATTTCCTCCCGCCACCTTGTAACCCTGCTGGTGAATCTTCTGGTTTTTGTAGTTGATCAAACGAATGTCAGTTCAAATTATAAGGTATCGTCATCTCCTTCGGTAATGTCAACGCACAAAGCTTCTGCAGATGTTGTAGTCCCAAGAACAGTCAATGACACTAAAACAGAAGGTGGTGAAAACTCCAGTGCCAGCTCTCCCACTGGAAATGTTCTAGGTCTTGCAAATTATTCATCTGATGAAGATGATGATGACGAGATTAGGGGGGCTGACATTGGAAAATTACAGAATGGTAGTCATAATTCTGGGCAGAAAGCTACTCCACAAGAAAATATTTTGATTTCTGACTTCATTGGGGAAGGTGGTCAGACCACTAAGCAACCTGCAGACAATGCTTATTTGGCAGTGGATAGTATAACAACCTCGGATCAAGATAACAAGACAAGCTTGTCCAGTAAAGACCTAATAACTAAAGAGGCAGCACATAGGAGCATGGAAGAGAAGGTAGATGACAATAATAGGAGACAAGATAAAAGGCATTCGAGAACCGAAAGGTCAGAAAGTCAGAGTTGCTCTAAAATGAAAACGAAAGATAGAGGTGATGTGATTGGAGAAAGAGGCAATGAACCAGAGTCAAGAAGGAAGTCCTCTCAATCTGATGCCAAAGATGATTCTAGCAGAAAAAGGGAAAGAGCAAAGGAGAAGAAGGAAGATCGAGGGAGGCATAAATCAGGGAATGAATCGTCGAGGAGCAAGAGAAGGCGCTCATCTTCTGTCAGCAGTAAGGGAAGACACAGCAAGGATGATGGTTCCAGTGACGAGGAAGGATCAGATGATTCCAAAAGGTTTTCTCTTAGCATATTTGAGCATTACTTGATTTTAATATGCTTTGCTTATTTAAACATTGAGGCCAAAAGTTCTGTCCTTGTCTGCAGGAGGCAACGTTCAAGAAGACAGCTGTCCCCATCACCTGTTAGGTCAAAAAGAAGGTATCAATTTAATACAATGTATGTTTCGACTTTACTAGCCATTATATAATATTTGAAAGAATGTGTGTGAGTGATTTATCTTCTTAATTTTGGAATGTGTTCTAAGGTTGCCATCTGGTAAGTCCCTTGGAACAGTCCCTCTCTTACCATCTAATAATCTCTGGATGGAAGTAAAAGGTTGCATGGTAATTTTCATGGCATCTGCTAGATGCTCGTGGATTGTTGCATGACTAACCTCTCTGTTTTTGGCACGCTCTGACCGTCATAACTTGGATCAAGGATGGTTAACTATCAGAGATTTGTGGTCTGGATCACGTACTTCTGCTCTTACTTCAATATATGCATATGTTAGTTTGCATGCTGTTCACTGTTCGGAGAACTTTTGAGCCTACGATATTGAGTGAGAATGAGGTTGTTGATGTTGAGTGAGAATCAAGTTGTTGATATTGTTGCCTTTGGGGACTAGGCCATGATCTTCGGCCTTTCTTTTAATATAGCAGCGTGTCTCCGTGAGTCTTGAGTTATGCAAAGATTGAATGCCAGGATATGAAGAAAATATTGTACAAGGACTTCCATTCCTAGTTCATAGTTTTTAACTTGTGCTGTAATCAAAATTCATTGAGTGGAATTCCTAGTGTTTGTAGCAGCTGCAAGGCTTACCTTCTTGGGGATTCTTGTGTAGAGTAGAAAGGGCTATCCATTTCTCCTCTTAGAGTTGTATGTGTTTAACTCACAAATCAAGTATGATGGGTGTTTTCGTTTCTAGACAAGTTTCGAGGTCACCTCATAGCAAGCATTCTCAGCGCAGGCATTCTCCCTACTCTTCTTCTCTTGAGACTACCAGGTATGTTGCTCTTATTTCTTCTTAGTAGATTAAGATTGTGTTTGTGTTTTTAGGAACATACAAACCCATACTATGAACCCAGGTGAAAAGCATCAGCCAGCTTTTTAATTTCTTCAGATTGTGGTTGGATTGAACCAAATGTGTTAATAGTACCAATCTTTTTTGCAGGGGAAGGAGGTCAAGATCAAAATCACCAGCTAGGCGGCACAGATGATTCCTGCCAAAGCACCATTCTGGCTATTTTACGATGATGATGATGATGATGCATGGGTGCCAATGTATGGAACAAGTGATCTGTTTGTAAGGGTTCTGCTATGCAGATCTGGTGGAGAGAACTATGATGCACGATTCACAGAACCCCAAATTTTCCTTCTAGCATTTCCTTGCTAAGAGAGTAATGTATATGATGTTCTGTAAGTCTGAGTTACGATCAGGAAACTTGTGTACTGTAGTGTTATAATGTGTTGCTGCATCGTTTGCTTGAAAATAGAGCGACATTTTTTTTTTTGTGGTGTGGTGTTGGTATGGTATCTTCGTAAATTTGGCTCTCGTGTTATATGGTTTCACAGTCCCCCTAAATTCTCATTGCTGATGGCCATGGTTAAAATCCAAAAAAGAGGCTTGCTGTTCGTCCTTGGCTTAGAATGGTTCATCAGTCTACATTTGTTCTGTTCAGCCACCACCCTTCTGCTTTCTGTTGTTCTGGCTCCCAGGTTTCGTTTGATTCCACCATTGATTGTCAAGAAATCGTCATTTTGGATTCAAACCTGCTACCTATTTTGATGAAAAAACTGTAGGTATTTTGCTCATCTGGTGAACCTGTTTTTTGCTCGGTGCTTCTTTCAAAGGGTCCTTGGGACATCATTCTCTCATTCTGTGGTTGAAAGAATTGCAGGCATTCGTCACTAGGGTTGCTCGTGAGCAGCTCGGCGTTCTGTTTGAGAAAAAGGTAGTTCGGTATTTAACTCGTTTACTTCGTAAAGTTTGTAACTTGTGGTTGCTCCACGAGAAAAGGTAGTTCGGCGTTCTTCAGATTGTGGTTGGATTGAACCAAATGTGTTAATAGTACCAATCTTTTTTGCAGGGGAAGGAGGTCAAGTCTCTTGGCTCGACTTGGTGACTTGTGGAGCTCCATTCGCGAACTAGCTTGTTTGAGCTATGAGTTGACTCGACAGTAAGGCTAGCAAGCCACCTCAACTACTAGCAACTAGCAATTTATATATCTCACAACATATAATCTTTAAGAATTTGAGCACGTGATTGAATATGTCTAATTTATAATTTAAAAGAGAAATTATAAATTATAAATTTCTCAAATACTAATTATTATCAAATAACAAAAAATAAATAATTAAAAATTATGAACTAAATGATATTATACTTGAGCTCGAGTTGATTTCCCTAGTAAATTGATGAGCCGAATTCATGTAAATCTCGTGAGCTTCTAATGAACCGAGCTCGAGTTAAACACAAATTCGGAATTTTGTAAACAAGTTGAGCTCGAAATCAACTTGATTACTAACCAACTGTACTTAACCTAGGTCAAAACTCTGGACGCCATAACACGGGGAAAAATAACTTTCTTTGCAGGAAGAAAAAACAAGATAACGAACTGCAATAGCAATAGGCTAAGCAAAAACATAAATGAAGGCCCAAAATAAAAATCTCATTTCCAAGCCCAAGAAGTTCTCCGTTTCCTCCTTGGACAACAATTCGGCCAAGCCCACTGCCTTTTTTTCTTATAAGTACACGCAAACTCGCTTCGAAGAAAAGCCCAAACCACGCACAATAACATGACTCTTCACGCCACCGCCGCAACCTCTGTTCCACCAGCCGCCGCCGCCGGCGGCAATACCAACAACAGCATCAACATCCAATACTCTCCCAAGATCACCCACGAACAATTCTGGCTGCGGGTCCAATCCATCCCTTCCACAATCCAATTCAGGCTCACTCACCCCTCCTCCTCCGATCCCGCGGCCATCTCCGTCGCCGACATCGGAGAATCGCAGTTTCTCGACGGCGTCGACGACAAGTCGCACGAGGTCGTCTCGCAGCTGCTGAAGTGCTCGCCTCTGGCGGCGCGGATGGAATACGAGGATCGCGAAGCTTTGATCTGGGAGATAATCGACGCGACCTGCGACATTATCATTGACAACGGAGGAGGAGTCGGCAGCGCGATTAGCAAAATCTGGATTGTGAACGTGGAGATTGAACAAGAACAGAGTGGTGGTAATAGTGGTTACGAAGACGGAGGAAGAGAAACGCAAAACGGCGCCGGTTTGAATGGGGTTGAGAAAGAGGCGGACGAGACGGCGTCGTTGTGTCGGTGTGCGATCTGTTGTAAAGGGATTCCGGTGACCTGGTCGAAGGATTATTGTCCCGATAAGAATTGCCCCAGTCGCCGCGTTGAGGTGCCCACTTTGTGCCTTCAAGTTGTTTGCTGAATTGCTTAGCTGACTTCAAGTTGCACAATGTCATTGGTTGATTGATTTCCACTGTTTAGTGAAGGAAACATTTCTATTCTCTTCGGTGTTGTGGTTGATTGTCTCTTTCAAATAGTGGTCTAATAAACTCGAAGTTACGATTCTAATGCATAGATGTTAGGACTTTGGATGTTCGGACTAACGCGCTTATCACGCCAGAACTTCGATGTACATTATGATCATAGTAAAATTGTCTTTGTTTCTATTCTCTTCAGAACTGTGTCATGTTTGTTTAGTTATTATGTTACCCCTTGTTGGATGTTGATTCAACCATTGATTCAAAAAATCTTTCATTTCTCGAGTCAGACTGTGATTCTAAGACATCTTTGACGTTAGCATCTTCTGATTAAGGCTCTAACCGATCTTGATGGAACAGTTTAACTCCAATGAATAATCTTTCATTTCTCATGGTGGGTTATTATTATGGGTTGGAGCCTTGGAGGCAATGTTATGTAATTAAGCCAGCTATGTTCAGTTTGGGAACTAGAAAATAAGATTTGTAAAAGGATCGACAGTTCTGTTCTGAAAGTGGCTGCCAATTAAAGGGTGCCTAGAAAAGGGAGGCAATACTGAGATCTGGACGTTGAAAAGGAAGTCAACAGAAGCACTCTCTCTGCCTTTGTTTCTCCGATCTCAAATGGTCATGGCGGTGGAGGAAACCAGATTAAAAGGAGAGAGAGCATGAAATGTGGAGGGGAGACGTGATAGTGATGGCGATCCTCACATGTCACAAGGAAGGCAACTCTCCGTGTCGGCAGTGGCGAACGGTAATGGCGGCCTGGTGGGTTCGTTACTCATTCCATTTATTTATTGCTTCCTTTTCAGTTAAAGTTGCAATTCGTCTTTCTCTTCTCTCCTCCTTTTCAGAGTCCCATGTACAGAAAAAGAACGGTGATTTTGACCCGATTTTCGCCACTCCCAGTTGCAGAGAACAATGAAGGTCTCACCTCTATCTTCTAGTTCCTTCTCCGTTGTCCCCTCTTAGTCTCTTACTTCGTAAAGTTTGTAACTTTTCATCTGCTTTTTTCCCTTAACAACAGCCTCTGCGAGTGGGTATATGGTGGATTTGGTTATACGGGTCCTTGCTTATTGTTCTCTCCATATATGCTACCCGCAAGCTACCTTCACTTCAGGATGCAATCACAAGACCCGGTTTTAATCCAGGAAAATACTCGGTGGATTCAAACAACCCAAATATCACTGTATTCTCTGCTACTACCTCCATTGGTCCAAAGCAACGCCTTGCTGTTCGTTCATGGCTTGGTTTGTCTCCTCAAATCACAGTTGTTCTGTTTAGCCAACACCCTTCTGTTCGCTCTTTCGCCTCGGGCTTTGGACTCCGGGTTTTGGTTGATTCCACCATCGACTTCACGTAAGCTATCATTTCAAAAGCTGCTTCCTTTGTTTACTGACATTGGAGGTGTTAGTAATTTGCTTATCTGGGCAACTTGTTTGTTGCTTGGTGCTTCTTTTGAAAGGTTCCTCGGGACGCCATTCTTCCATTCCATGGTGGAAAGATCAGAGGCATTCGGCACAGATATTATCGTCTTTGTAGATTCTCAAACCGTTCTTCTGCCTGATCTTGTCCCCGCTTTGAATTCTGCTCACAAGCTCGATGGTTACTGGCTTCTTGTGGCTTCATTACAAGAGACATCCTTCTTCCCGTTCAAATTGGGAGGTGATGGTCAACATTGGCTTACAGAGAACGGGAAAAGGTTGGAGCTTGATGAGGTATGAATTGAAAGTTATTAGTTCAGAGTGAAAACTGGAAACCCTCTTGAATCAGCATGCTGACACCACTCTCTTAATTCCCTTTTAGTTGCAGGAGATCCTTGGCCAGAATCGGCATTGCCAAGATAGGAGTATACTTATGGCCTGGAATTCAGGAAATGTGCCTTTGCACAATGGAGTCCTCCCCCCTTTCTTGTTTGCTAAGGGGATTCACAACCACTGGCTTGTTAATGAGGTTGTGGCTTCCGAACTGAGACTTGTGCTTGATGCTAGCTCGGTCATCTCAGGCGCCTTCCTTAACAATCCCGATCGAATAGAGAGGACTGACAGTAGGTTAGTTATGGAGAACAGAAGCTGGGAGGCAGTTGGCAACTCACACCTTGGTACATTATATGGGTCATTGCTCTTCCATGAAACCAACTATTCCACCTTGGCAAAGCTTGTAAAATGTGATGACCAGTTTCTTGTCCTTGACGGCACTGAAGATATAGTGAGGAATAGAAGGGCTTTGGCTTCACAGAAAAGGAAGAGAGTGATGGGTTGTGTTGAACATATCAAGTTGAGGAAGCCATTACTGGATTGCGCGGTTGGAGATCAGTTGAGGTATTTGCAGCCTTTGGAATACCAAATTTCTTTGGAATTGCTGCTTGCAATAGCTGCTGATAAGACACAAACAGTTGTGCTTGCAATTGCTGGATATAGTTACAAGGACATGCTGATGAGTTGGGTTTGCAGATTACGCCGCCTGAGGGTCACCAACTTCGTCATTTGTGCTCTGGATCAGGAAACATTTGAGTTTTCTGTTTTACAGGTATGCTTCATTCTTTTTGTTTTTACTAAAAATCTCAACCTTGCTGCATTTATGACTCGTAGAGTAAGGGAATGTGTCTCAAGAAGCCATAAGGCTGTAACAGAGCCCTTTAACGAAAGGGAGCACTACTGAGTTTTCCCGTGTGAACATATATTACCCCCATCGAATGGTGATTGGGATAGCTTCTTTTGGTTGATTTAGCTACATTTTTCAATTTTACCTGGTTTGACATTCTCCTTTGCCAAAATACTGTTGCTGTATGTACCTTAACTGTAAAACTTCTCTACCAGGGTTTGCCTGTATTCCATGATCCATCAGCACCAAGTAACATCAGCTTCAACGATTGCCACTTTGGAACAAAATGCTTCCAGAAGGTCACAAAAGTAAAATCCAGAATTGTTCTGAATATTCTGAAGCTGGGTTACAATGTACTTCTCAGTGATGTAGATGTCTACTGGTTCAAAAACCCACTGCAATATCTCCACTCATTTGGTCCAACCACTCTCGTCGCCCAGTCCGATGAATACAGCAAAACAGGACCTATAAACTTGCCTAGGCGTCTGAACTCTGGCTTCTACTTTGCTCATTCTAATGCTCCAACTATTGCTGCTATCGAAAAGGTGGTGAATCATGCATCCACATCAACCCTTTCTGAGCAGCCAAGCTTCTATGATATGCTGTGTGGGGAAGGTGGATCGAACCGAATCAGTGATGATAGATGTCTGGAGCCAGAAACGAATATTACTGTTCATTTTTTGGATAGAAACCTCTTCCCCAATGGTGCATACTTAGACCTTTGGGAGAAGCCCAATGTGAGCGAAGCTTGCATGAAGCAAGGCTGCTTTGTTCTTCACAATAACTGGATTAGTGGAAGGTTGAAAAAGCTTGAGCGCCAAGTTTTATCAGGCTTGTGGGAGTATGATAGTAGCAAGAGGATGTGTTTTTCTTGCATCACTCCAAATTCCAGCAGCTCATGAAAAATTGTCCCTTCTGAAGGAAAACTTTGTTTTTCAAACTCCTTTCCCCCATTCAGCTTTGATATCCACGTTTGGTGAGGAAGAAGACAAAGATCAGGCTTCTTGTTGTTGGTCGTGGAATCCAAGCCTGTAGCTTGATTTCATCAAATGTCATTCTTCTAGTGATATTCACCTTCTTATTGGATAATAATGTTCAGTTAGCACAGAATTGACGAGACTTACTCGAACTGGGGATCGCAGGCTGGCAGAAATGTTGACGGGTTCTTGTTGTTGCTTTCTGGATAGTGGAAAAAAGTCCAGAAGAAGAAAGCATGAGCTAATAACAGAGGAGTTGGCAGGTGGTGGAGCTTCAGTTTCAGTGGAAGTCAGTGCTGACTCCAAGGAAGTTTCTGTGAGGATAGTTCATCCAGGGGGGAGGGAGGAGAGTTTCCAGTACGCTCTTCCAGCACAGCAAGTCATGGAGAAGTATCCAGGGACTCGTGTTGCTAGGCCAGATGTTTTCCAGAATCCTGAAGATTCCATTCTGTGGCCAGAAGAGATTCTGTTGCCTGGCAACAAATACCTGATCATTTCATCGACCACAGCTGAGAAACTGAAGCACCACAGAAGACATCATCATCATGGGAGAACGACAAGAGAAAGGCCAGAACTTTGTGACAATGAAGACACCATATCTTGTGCGAACATAACTTGGGATGAACAAGATATTTCGGAGGAAAACGTCTGCCAAGCAAGAGATTTCTATGCTTCAAAGGATAGGTGGTCGAGGTGTTCGGAGAGGAAGACAAAGAACGTGAGGTCTAGAAAAAGACAACCTTTTGTCCCTCCTCTTCCGAGGTCGAGAAGTTTCAAAGGTTCGAGCTGGGAGCCTAGCCTTACTTCCGTACAGGAGCTCTCTCCGTGAATGAAGTTCTGACTGGTTTTCTTTTACAAAAATGAAACAAAAAGGACTGATGTCTTCCTGGTATGTTGCCTTCCTCCTTTTCCAGGCTCTTACCTGCCAGGCTGCCACACTACTTTTCAATCATCTGTCTATTTTTGCTGTTTGTTCCACGCAGGTTTTGCTTTTCTTTTGTTCTCGCGCGAAAAGAATCAGTCTCTGATGATGTTATGTAGAACCAACTGCAATAACTTTGACTATATGCCATTTAGTGCTTTATGATTTTTGAAGTTCCTTGGAGTACAATCTTCTCTCTGTTCTGTGACTTTTTTTTAATGGGTAGCTTCTGGCCTTGAACTTCTACTAGTCAATGCTCTATTAATATCCAGACCTAAATCTTTAAACTTCCAATTTTATGATTTCAGGGGCCAAATAGAAGTAGTTTAGAACCGCTTAAAGTCTCGATTCTGACAATTATACTACTCATTAAGCAATGCATATTCTTGTTTGCTCTCTATGTACCAGAGCAATTAACAACACAGAACTTCAATCCAAGTATGGGCAACTAATTAAGTCTTAGTACTAAGCATCATGTTGTGTAAAAACTGCAAGACAACATATGTTGTCAGCAAGTACCATCATAATACACATCCTGAAGACTGGACAAACCCATAATAAGATGCTTCAGAAATTTCCTCCAAATACAATGTGCCATCCATGGTAAAGGAGATATATTTAAAGGTTAAAACTCAACAGTAATCAGGTCTCTCAGAATAAATTAATCTGACGAGCTCACAGTATTATCCAAGAAGACAAAACCTTGGTGAAGATCCAAGTGTAGAGCACTGCAAATGTACCACCAACTGGAATCGTCACTATCCATGAAGTCACAATCTCTCTCACGGTCTCAGCTCGCACACTGTTTAACCCTCTGGCAAACCCCACCCCCATCACAGCCCCTACAAGAGTATGGGTTGCCGAGATAGGGAGGCCAAGTTTTGATGCACCAAGAACCACTGAGGCTGCAGCGAATTCAGCTGCAAAGCCTCTCGTCGGAGTAAGCTCAGTGATCTTCTTACCGATCGTCGCTATCACTCTGTACCCCCACATCATAAGCCCAGCAACTATACCAAATCCTCCCCATGCAAGGACGTCCAGCGGGATCACAATCTCGGCGCCCCCACCAGTTGCACTGCCGTGAAGAATCGACAATGCCCCTGCCAGTGGGCCTATTGCGTTCGAGACATCGTTCCCTCCGTGTGCAAATGACATGAAGCAAGCTGATAGCACTTGCATGTAACCAAAAACACCATAGACTATCTCGAGTTGTGTGCCAGTTGGTCCAGCAATGTCGGACAGGAAGCCGATAGGTTCGGAGTTAGGGTCAGATTGTGATGAAGAGGAGGTGGCAGCTTTGGCTAGGAGAGGACCAAGCTGTTTGTGGATGATCTTGGAAACTATGAATGCTCCAGCAGCTCCACTGGCTAATGCTTGTAAGAGAGCAATGGGAAGGGTCTTGCTTAGAGGGAAAGCTGCAAATGAGATTCCAGAAACGCCCAGGAAGACTGCTATGGGTGCTGCTGTTGCTGCAGCTTGTCCTGGGTTTGGTGCACTGTACACAAACTGCATCGAAACCGGAAGCCTGTTACTTGGGGTGAAAGCGACTCAGTTCATAAGTACAGATTGAATGCCAAAACATCATTACCCTACGGATGCATTTGTAGACTAGGAATGAGACAGCTGCTCCCAAGACTGGGGAGATGACCCATGATGAGGTCACTCTGGCTAGTGAACTCCAGAAGACGGCACCAGATCCTCCGTAGACTAGACCGAACCCAACCATTGCTCCAATGATGCAGTGTGTAGTTGAAACTGGCCAGCCATAGTAAGAGGCAACCTGGAAAAAAGAAGGGAAACTTGAACGGAAGGCTGATTGAACAACTCGGCTATAAAACTCGAAGCAATATTAGTTTGTCAACATACATAACCGAGAAGAACAATGCTCAGAATTTGCTAACTATAGGCATTATCTTTCTTCATGTTGTGGCCTTTCTGATAACTCTGGCCTCTGATATCTTTGTTCTTACCAATCATTTTTGGCTACCCATAAAATATGTATTTATATATTTGTTGAGCAAAGCTAGAGAATGAATATAGTAAGGACTAAGGCAACAAGTTTCTTTGTAATAGTTCACTCTTTTCGTCTGGAATAGGGTATCTCATTTCATCAATTGGAGGTTCAGATGTAAGATTCTAAGAGGGATATACTAAGGAAGTTAATCTTTACTAGTTGAACAAAAAAAACGAAGAACCAAAATCCATGAACAAGGTTGTTGCACCAAACCAAAGATTCAGAAAACTAAGAAGCAATGAACTACAGAGTGATGCTAAATGAGAAAAACCGAAGGAAAAGAAATGGTTTACCTGCAACCAAGTACCAGCAGCAGCCAAAGAAGAAAGCAAGCCAGCAAAGAGCAGAGAATCCTTCCCTTGAAACACATTAGCCACTAGGATCCCTTTCTGCATTGTACTGGTGACATGGGTTCCCATCAACAAAGCACCAGAGAACTCCAAAACACCAGCAGTCAACACAGCCTGCCTCAAGGTCAAAGCTCCAGAACCCACAGAAGTGCCCATGGCATTAGCCACATCATTGGCCCCAATATTCCAAGCCATGTAGAACCCAAAAAGCAAAGTTACATAAGACAAAGCCTTGATCTTCAAGCTCAGGCCTTGCCCTAGTGACTTCATGAACAAGGGCAGGCTAAGAGCAGCAAAAGCCATGAACACTGATATGCCAAAAGCTGTTTTTGAAGATATGTGGAAAGCCTGAGCCATTCCAGACGTGTCATCTTCACCACCATCACTTTGTTTGTTTTGAATCCCTTCTTTGTGGTGGTGCTCTTCTTCCCCACCAGCTCCAGCAAAAGAAGATATGCTGGCGAAAGGGTGGTGAAGTTTGGAGCTTTTGAGCCTGAAAATGGGCTGAAACTGGTAAGGCTTTGACTTAAGAAGGGTTTCTCTCTTGGGGAGAGTGGTATCATTTGGGAGTGAAGGGAAGTGGCTTCTTGGCAAAGATGGATGTGAATTGCAGCTGCTGTGAAAGAAATGTGCACCCCTTGGAGTGACAATGTTCCTTGTAGAAGACAAGCAGTAGGAGGAAGAAGTCATGGTCTGCCTGCAGAAGCTAAGAAAAACCAGAGAATATATGGAAAGAGAAAGCAAGGTCAGATTATGGAACTGGAGGCATGCTATTGAAGGTTGTTGGCCATGGAGGAATTTGGAGGAGAGAAGGGAAGAAAGGGAGTGTTGGTGGTCATGGAAGAGAGAAATAAGGTTGAGAGTATGCACATCAGATTCTTTTTTGGTTTTCAGAGAGATTGAAAAATATAATAGTTTTGGGTTTTTGAGGGGTTGGAAAAAATGAGAGGGAGAGGCTGGTCCTGGTTAGAATGGATTTGGCTGCCTTTCAAATGAGTGGTTCATGTTGTTTTCTTTTGTTCTTGGTCTCTCTCCACTTGTGCAATCTCAAGATTCCACTATTAGGACAAATGTCCACATTCAGTTTGATACTCACCCTATCTAGATGATGATAAATAATAATGATGAGAATAAAGATCACACTATGAGATGGTTTGGTAAAATGTATAATGCCTTGTTTCTTAATTTCTTTTTCCTATGAAAATAAATGCATTTTAACTCTATATAATTCTTGAATATATATAATATAGTTTATTATGCAAATTTTTGGGTTTAATCAAATTTACAATAATGGATGAACTCTCCTTATTTCCCCCTTCTCCTCATTGCCCCTAACCAAAATAATTCATTTTTCTAATTTACAATGTAGTTATACTTGGGTAATATATGCATAAGTCGCGTCATATCTTGATTAGGGGTGGGCACATGGGTGGTTAATCCGCGTATTGATATCGATCCGCCCACAAATAAACCGATCCGCATGTAATGGGTGATTGATGTGGGTGGATTGCGGATTGTTAAATCTCCCACTTGTACTTATGTGGGTGGATGGTGGGTGGATTGCGGGTCACCCGTATGAGCCGCGTCCTATTTTTACATGGAAAAATGTTGTTTCTTATAGTATCAAATATTCATCATATTTTCGAATTGCACTAGAGTCTGACCATATACTTCAAAAGGTGAAGAATAAAGAATAGTTTTGACTACTATTATTGCTTATTGTGTTGTGCAATATCCACTGAATATTGGATACTGGTATGCAAATTATTGTTAATATCCATTAAATATTGGGATACAAACTATAAATTATTAATTATATAAAAATCATAAATTATTGATACAATCTTACTAATTTGCTATGAAGTTATTATAAATGTTAGTCAATTTTCTTAATTGCTAGTTGGAGAATTATTTTTGCGGGTTAACCCGCGACCCAACCGCACCCATTCCCCACCCACCCAACCCAACCCGCATAAGTATGTTGGTGGATTGCGGGTCACATATATTCCAACCCGCTAGTAAACGGGTGGGTCAATTTTAGACCAAAATCCGCGCAACCCGCCCATTACCCACCCCTAATCTTGATAATGAAATTCACGGACAATCAATGAGGGACGGTCATAATAAGGTTGACAAATCGTTTTCAAATGTGATTGAAACATGATTTGAATGGTCATGTATTAAGAGCGATATCTAAAGGAATGTCATAATTATTATGAAGAACCCGCATGGGCCAACGACTTGTCTACTGCCGCTTGTACGGATGCTTCCGACTAAAATAAGACCCTGGTTCCTGTTTTTGCCTTCTTGAAGGATCACTCGTGCCTTCGGAAATTGAAAAAAGAGGTCAAGAGGATCAATTTAACATAAAGCAACAATTAGAGTACAAATCGTTTGTTAGCAGATAGATGAAATGTTGCTTTTATCTTTCATATCACTCATATTAATGGGTTATTCAGTTGAACTTGTGTAAAGCCTCCAGGCTCCATGTTTGTCCCGTTAGCTATAATGATTCCTATAATGTCTCGGACTCCAAATGTTTCTTTTCTCAATTTTGGCTAATGCAAAGACACAATAGTCTCACAATTTATTTATGCGATTAAAACTCCAGGTTTTGCAATTTGATGGCTGACATTGTACAAGTGTTTGAGTTGGATTTTGACGAGGAGGCAGTGTAAAAAAAGTGCACTATGTAGGCAATCGAGCATTCTTCGTGGATCGACTCGAGTTGTTACTCATGTTGTGCAAGCAAATTCGGGATCACACAGATTCCAGTTTCATTTGCCGATCGAGACAATGATGATAGTTGCTCGATAGATTGGAAGGTTATGTGTAATCAAACCACCCAGGAGACACAAACTGAGTCCCTCGTATAGTATGAACAATGAATGATTGATTAATGTTTTTCGGTGAGGAACCAAAGGATACAAATTGGATCCCTCACATTCCTTTCGCGAAAATTGCGCTTCTTATGTTCAACACATTTTACATTTACTTCCGAAATTGCTATACCTGTGTACCAAAGGAGTAATCTGCATAACTTAAAATTAGGCCACTGCGTCCGCTTGTCGTCTGGTTAATTGAGCATACAGTCCATCTTTAAGCAGCAATTCCTTGTGTCTTCCCATCTGAAACAAGCAAGTGGGATTCGCTATTCGGTTTAGGAACGAAGAGTACAGAGTTTACGGTAGCTCAAATGATCACAGAAGCAACGAACCTCGATAACTTGACCATTACCCATAACGACAATGCGATCAGCAGCTTGGATGGTTGAGAGCCTGCACCAAAGGAAAACGATCGAAGTGAGGATTTATGATGTCTCGACACGGGGGTATCTATATAGTAGATCGGTTACCTATGGGCGATCACTATGACGGTCCTCCTTGACATCGAGTCACTTTTAAGGGAACGAATGACTCCCTACACATGGTGGTCGAAAACAGAAAGTTAAGTTCGTTTTTCCAAATTTCTACTAACATCTAGTTATCATTGGCATACTAGGGGGTGTTAGAGAGACTTAAACCTTAACATTGTGCTCACTCTCGGCGTCCAGTGCACTTGTGGCTTCATCAAGGATCAAAATCGTAGGGTCCCTGAGAATAGCTCGAGCAATAGCGATTCTTTGCTTCTGGCCCCCGCTGAGCAAATCATCATCAACAATTGTTTTGTAGCCATCAGGTAAGGAAGAGATGAAGTCGTGAGCATATGCCTCCTTAGCAGCATGCTCGATTTCCTCCTGGGTTACATCTCCTGGACATCCGTAACTTATGTTTGAACTCAGATCCATGCGGAAGAGTTTGGGTTCCTGCTTCAATAGAACTGGTGTAAGCAGAAGTTATAACTCACGAGACTCCAAAAATGTGTTTTAAGTTCAAGGTGAAGAGCTAACCTGGCCAACGTACCCAATTCTTTCCCTAAACCATCTGATGTCCAGTTCTTGAAGGGGAATGCCATCAATCAAAATCTGTGGTTATTGACAAATACAAATGAAACTGATGCGTGACTTCAGAAGACAGAAGAGATCAGTTTTACAAGCATAAAACTTTCATCATGGATAATAAATAAAAAAACAACCTATGAATGGCAGAAACATGGATATCCGAACATCATTTCAAAGGTTTATCTTGGATAAAGAGAATAGAAATGGTTTTAAGTTACATAACTTAGCATATTATAGTGAATTCTTAAGGCATACGATAAATGCCATATACAAATCTTCAGCCAACTACCTAGAACAAACTTCTGCAGTAACATGGACCAAGAATCTTGATGCCTTATGGATGAGAGGTTCAAGAAATAGCAAGAGATTTTACCTGACCACTTGTTGGCTCATAGAGGCGGAGCAACAAATTCACCAGAGTGCTTTTCCCACTACCACTAAGGCCAACCTAAGAAAAGTCCCCAAGAAACACATTATTTGGGTGACTGGTAGGAGAAATGAACAACATGCAAGTAAGGGCAAACTTACGATTGCAATCACTTCCCCAGGATGTACGGTAAGGTTTACATGTTGCAGTACCTGAACCTATTAAAGTACGAAATCGTCAATTTATTTAGAGACAATTTAGCAAACGATAAAACTAAAGCAACCAGAGTATGATGAAATTTGAAATGTTTAACAGAAGATAAACTGGAGATAAAATAAGTGATTATATAAAAATGAAAGAGACATAGAGTGCAATTTGGAGATGAAGGCAGCATCCGTACTGACTCTCTTGAAGGATAATGGAAAGATATGTTCTCGAATTCTATGCTTCCCTTCAGCTTTTGTAGTCGTGATCCTGCAATAGCAACAACCACCTTTTAAAAGGTCAGAAACACAATTAGTTTGCTTCAACATTTGCATTCAACAGTTTTTCAGAGGTTATCTCATTAAGTCCATTACTTTCTATCATACAAACATGAATCCTGACAAAATATCGAAATTGATCGACACAACAACCTAATCTAGTCACTTTGGACAAGCTCATGCAATCTTTTATGTTTTGTTCTTAAGCTCACATGTATGTTTTTATGATTACTTGCTAAGACAATCTTTAACGCTTCAGCAAAAAATCCAAAATCGCATTGCATGGCAGGGAATTAAAAGCTTTTTAAAAGGCAATAAGCTCGTCATAGTGATCTCTAAGATCAATATAAAATATGTTAAAAAAAGTCAAATCAAAGGCGATACTGATAAAATGATTCTCCAAATTTAGGAACAATTCAATCATCAAAAATTGATACAAGAAAATAGCTTGCCTTTTGTGGTGAACTGATCACTTGGCAAGAGATCCATCATTTTGAAGACCTTTTCACTAGCCCCAACAGATTGCATGAGAGATGATAAATTATCTCCCACCCACCACGTAGAAAATATTAGCCATTCGCTGTATAATATGAACTTCGTGAGTTTCTCCGCTGTAAGATGACCAGCAAGAATAGAAATTCCTCCTAATAACACAGCAATGACCTAGAAAACAAAATATGTTGAATAAGCAGAAGTTGCTCAACATACGTTAATTGATCCCTCACTAAATAGACTATTGAGATGATATAAAGCTCACTCATTTTAGAAATGTGCAACTGGGTACACTGCAATATAAGACATTGCAGACCTGAGTAGAGTGATAAAGTGTGTTGAAGCTCAGGTTCCAAAATCCATATGCAGCACTCTGCTTCAGACTGATATCAGCCAATTTGTCCAGCCACAAATTGTACCTATGAAGTTCAAGGAAGGAAATTTGTATGAGTGAGAATGTATAACTACTGCAGGAGTAACTTTAACTCTGCTAGTACGTCTATCACCACAGATCATTCTTTCTTGTAGATGCCACAATTAAAGACCATAAAATCCGAATAAAGAAGATACAGAACTCTAAACTTCGACTGACCTTTCACGTTCTAGTTTTTCAGTTCCATAAACACGAACTGTCCTAATCAAAGAAAATGTCTCTTGAGCCACCTGCACAAGGTTAAGACAAACTCATTCATGACTTCAAGCATATCAGTTAGTTTCCTAACTTAAACATAAGGAATACCATCATACGTTATTAGCAGAAGCTGTAAACTCTTGGGTTAGTCTTGCTGCCTTCTTCTGATACCTAATAAGTAATAACAACATAAATACCCAAGGTCATATAGCCATCACTACGACATAAACATCTATTCAGGCCAAATTTCAACTCATGGTTATTGGTTGCTGAATTTCATTGGAGCAAAAGTATACTGTCAAGTACTAAAAAACTTCACTAAAACTTATGGTCATGAATCACAGTGTTTCTACCAGTAGTTCAAACCAATCTCCTCGCAGTTCAGCTACAACACGCTTACCTCAGCATACTATACCAAGTGCATTCTCAACCTCGTACATCATCTTAAAACAGGGCTCTATTCATTAAGCTAGGCATCATAAAAAAAACCCACGACAAGCTTACTTCAAGAAATATATCCAAGGATCTTACATGCCATAGACTGTCATTACAGCTGCCAAAGCTGAGCATATGAATACCGTAAACAGACCAAGCGGCCTAGACAGGATCAGCAAGTAGGTCAATGCACCCGTACCCTAGAACAGAACAACAAACTGTGAATTAAACCAACTTTGTTTAAGTTGACACTAACAGGCAGCTGGAAAACATTAGTAGAGAACATCAACCTGCACAACGTTTCGCAAGATCAGGTTAAGATCATTCCCAATAACCCGAGAAACTTGTTGGCAATCCGATCCAAGCCTGCTCGTCAGATCACCAACTGTTTCATTGTCGAAAAATGAAATATCCTGCAAAAGATGTAGCAATACACTGGTGACAAATACATCGTCAGCAAGTAAGGTGAGTAACAAGTAAAGAAGCATAACAACTATACCTGAAGAAGAAGAGAAGAATACAGAGTTTCTCTCATCCGCTTCACCTGCAAATACGGCAAGGAACCCACACCAGACACCAATGTCAGTTTCAAATATCCAAAGGGATGATCATTTGAGTTTTGACAACACTACTGAATAGGTTATGAAATCCCCACAAAAGTAGGCCACCGGAGAAACAAGACCATATTCCAGAAATTGAAGCTAAGAGAAACAACTCACGAGGATCATATTCGCAATGCCAAAGCAGCAACCTCTTAACCCACTGAGCTTAACAAAAACAAACAGTAAAAAGGAATTCAGCATTCTCTGCCACACACCAGTTAGAATGTAATAATATTATCATCATCAGTTTAGAGAAAATAGAGGGACTAGTTGAACCCGTACAACGCCTTGACCTGCATATCCCTGAAGTAACGCAGAGCAGAACCAGCAGCCGTACGTTCCGGTGGAACGTCGCAACGTCGGCGCTCTGCGCCGTGAAAATCGACGCCGTCAAGTAATGCGGTATGGAGATCTCCGACACCGCAGCCAAAATTAGGGCGGAGAAAGCGGCGATGATGACCCAACGGTCCCGGGCCACCAGCTGCCACATCCGCCCTAGTGCCTTCCACACGGTCACCGGCTCCGCCACGAGTTTCACGTCCACGTCGTCGGATAAGCTCCACCAGTTCCCTCCGGGTAAAATTGACGGTAGGAACTCGATGAAACTCCGAATCCGTTGGTGCATCTCATCCTCATTTCCATCCTTCTCCTCTCCCAGTGCTCCGTCATCATCTACCTTCCCCGTTCCGTTCTCAGTCGAATAGCCATTGACGGAAGCCCATCTCAAAGGAGCAAAGCGAGCAGTAGCAGCACATCGATTCTTCAAAGACAAGTTAGCGAATTCGAACTTCGTCTTTCTAGCTGTAACGATGATCCGGCGGTCAATGACACCGCTGACCGAGAAGCGGTGGCGGGAAGGGAGGAGACGTTGCCCTGTGCCGCAAAGCTGCAGAAGCGCCATGGTAAAAACAGGCGAGTTGAATTTCCGTGCAAATTGGATGTCCGGAAGCTATAAATTGGATGTGGCCACACACGGCGGCGCGCCTCCACCGCGAGGGATGTGGCTGTGGTTGTTCAGTTGTTGGCTGTCGACGGCGGCGCGGTCAGTAGCCAGCCTACGAAAGACGACGCCGTTTGAAGATTTCGCTTTGAAATTATTTCTACAGTTGGCTGTTTTCAGACACGGCTCTCGCAGCGAGCGCGCCACGTTTTTGTTCCCATTCCGGACGAAAATACCCTCGGAATCTCTAAGCCCACGTCGAGCTGATGAAAGGGACATCGGAGTCTTTTCAATATTGCTTCTATGCCACTTCTCTTCATATGAAAGAAATATCTCTGCTAGACTGCTACATTTTCTGTGTACTCTGTTTCATTTCTCGTTTGCTTCCTCTGTCTTCTTTCTCAATCGGGCTACAGCCATGGCGGTGGTCGGAAACTTGGCGCTTCTTCTCGACGTGACGATGCCGCCTGCCATCATACTTCCCGAGAGGAAAACGCGTCCGGTGGCTCTCGATCTGATATTGAGCTTGTCGAAGCGGGAGCTTCATCATCTCACCGGTTCCAGCAACGTCCATGCTTCTTCTCTGGCCGGGGGGAAGGGCTTCGAATCGAAAGGGGAAGCGAGGAATCAGAGATTCGTGGTTCGAGGGAAGGAGAATTCGAAGGTGAACGGGGTGGATTTCGACAGCGACGAAGAGAATGGGAACGGGAACGGCGAGGAGGGAGAAGAGGATCCGTTCGATTGGGAGAAGGAGATGAGGAAGAGAGTGAAGGAGATCGAGGAGATGAAAGAGTTGGAGAAGAAGGCGGAGGAGTTGCAGAGCAAGGCGGAAGAAGAGATCAGTGAGAATGGTCAAGAAGGGAGAGAAGAGACGGAGGAAGAGAAGAGGCAGAGAGTGAGAAAAGAGCTTGAAAAGGTCACCAATTCGCTCCCTTTCCTCTCACTTTTTGACATTGAATGTTAGGTTTTGCTTGGTTTTTCTTTCTGCAATTGTTGCTTCAGAATTGGGGAAATGATGTGTGTATAGGGTTTTGGTGAAATTGTGAGAGCAGGTGGCTCAGGAGCAGGCAGAGAGGAGACAAACGGCTCAATTGATGTTTGAATTAGGCCAAAAAGCTTATGGGAGAGGAATGTATGGAAGGGCCATTGAGTTTCTTGAAGCTGCTCTCACAATAATACCTAGGCTTACCTTGTTTGGGGGTGAGGTTAGTTTCCAAATCCCACCGCCAATCCTCCTCAGTTTCTGTTCAAGTTCTTTGGAATTCACCGGTTCTAAAGATGGATCTTTCAAGCTCTGCTCTTGGGTTTCAGATTCAAATATGGTTGGCTATGGCGTATGAAGCTAATAACAGACATTCAGATTGCATTACTCTCTATCAACAACTAGAGCGGAAGCATCCTAGTATCAGCATACGTCGCCAAGCTGCTGAACTTCGTTACATCTTGCAAGCGCCCAAGCTCAAGATATCCCAAGAAGAAATGGTTACCATTCCACTCATTGGTTCCACTTATGACAGGTAAAGATCAGTCCTTTTTCCTTCCATGGAAAATTGTGATGCTCTTCCCATCATTGATTCCTGTGTCTGTACTTCTTCTGCTTCTTCACTTCTTGCAACTGTTGTTTGATTCTCGTTTCATGCTTTACTAGAAATTACATTGCTTTTCCTTTGGATTAAACCTCTTTTGATGGGTTCTTGTTGTTGGATTCTTGATTGTCATTTGTAGCTATGCATCATCGTGGACCGATAAGTACAAGGACAAGGATGAAAAGAGTAGCTGGACGACAACCAATCAGCTTCCTTCGTCGAGAGACTATCTAGGAGAGCTCTTGCAATGGCG
This sequence comes from Linum trigynum, assembly GCA_964030455.1. NCBI lineage: Eukaryota > Viridiplantae > Streptophyta > Magnoliopsida > Malpighiales > Linaceae > Linum > Linum trigynum. Next base: position 13,968,672 of record OZ034814.1, read on the forward strand.
ACCTCCAACTGGATTGGAGAATAACCAAGCTTTCTGGGTGGCCCTCGCATTTTGGCTTGCCTTGGTTGGAGCTGCCATTTTCCTACAAAATTGAATCTCAGTAGTGTAAACTCTAGTGCAATTTACTTTACCACGATGTGATGTGTATGTACGTGCAATCTTGGTTAGATCCTACCATTGTGTATATCATATGTTTGTATCGTCTATTCGCTTCGAATAGTGGCAAGTACATCGCGTCACTTCTAAATCATGAAATCCGGGTTTTTGAATTTTGGTGAAGTTAGCGGTCGTTTGTTATATCGTTTATAACTAGAATTTTGCCCGGTGGATTGGCCTGCCAAAATGAATTAAATGATTGAACCGGTCTAAGGAGGTTAAGTGTTTGTGCTTGGATCGTATCAAGCGATTTTGTGAGTCCTGACGGCCTCGAGCGGCTTCGATGGGCGAAGGCGGTCTCCGAATCCCTGCAAGAAAGGTCTTCAGGGGGATCCTAGGACCTCCTCCGATGCCTAAGTTAGAGAGAGGATTGAGAGAATTGTAAAGAAGAGAGAGAATGGAGTAGTTGAAGTTACCATAAATGTGAACCCTTGTTGGGTATTTGTACTAGTCTCAGCTGAAGTATGCGCATTTATGGGCCTGTCGGGCGTCTAGGGTCGCCTCTGGCTAGGCCGGTTTGCTTTGTCAGACTTCGTACTGGGGAGTCAGAGTGTCGGGCGGTCTATTAGCGTTCCTCGCAACAGTGTCGGGCGGTCTTGAGTAGTCGTCCATATAGACCGCCTCCGCCCGTTGCCTCTGCTCTTGGGCCTTGTTCAGCCATGTATGGGCCTTTGATGTTTCTTGGGCCTACGGGCCGGTTGTCTCAATGCTTGGCCCAACATTTGCCCCTTAGGCGGGAGAAGCTTTAGGTTTTCGCGTCTAATTGTTTCGTTTGTGATCATTGAGTCGAGTCGGACCGGTATGCCCATGATGTAGCGTTAGGGCGTCCTTTAACCGCTGCGTGGACGACTACCCTGCTGCCCCTGGTCGCGAGGACCTGAAGCGGGGTCGCCTAAGGGGAGGATGAGGAGGTTTGCCTCTTGTGCGGCTGTCGCCGCGTGTCGTGTATCGGGCGCGGAGCCCCGACATTGGCAGACAGAACGTCACTTCTGGGTTTGATGTGCCTCGGGGTTCGCGCTGTGGCGCTTCGGGGTTTTAAACTTTCCCCTTTTTCGCTACAAGTGTTTGGAAGAGGGGTTTTTCCGCAAAAACTTCCTCCTAGTTTGAGAAAGCTCTTCGTCTTCTTCCTCCTCCCTCTCGTCTGTGCGAGTTCAGACCTTGTCGCCGCCGGCCGTGTATAAAATCCAATCGAGAGACCAGGTAAGACTTCTTGCTTCCCTCCTCTCGCGGTGGTGCTGTGGGTTTACCTCCTTTTCCTCGCGATTTTCTGACGCTCGATCATTTTCGCGTTCGGTTTGCTTTTTGTTTTCTGGAATTGCGCCATTTGCGGCGGTTGTTGATGCCCTGTAGATGTCAGGCGGAGTTCTTCCTTCCCAAACCGGCGTCGATGGCCATGCCGCCGCCGTCGAGAGCGTGCCTCCTGTCGATTCCCCTCTCGCGGCGGTCCCTGAGAGGGATCCGTCATGTTTGATTGTCCCGCCGGCGGTTCCTCTTATGGGGAAGAAGCCCGCGAGCGCCCCCGCGACTGTTCTCGCCTCGCAAGGTATGAACCGCTCTTCTCCCATTCGAAACACATCTGAGTGTGTTGGGATTTATCCGGGCTAGACTTATATTTTGGAAATGCTTCTGAATTGGACAACTGTCTTGTCGGGGACTGTATAGACGTAGATAACTATTATGCTAACATGCGCCCTGTACCAGTTGGGGTTATGGCCACATCGTCGGCGGTGGGTGATAATTTGGGTGAATTTGAGCGGGTAGACTTAGATAGTATCTTGGTGGAAGAAGATCACGAGGATAGCAGTGAGAGGGTACGCTCGGAGGCGTCTCTCAGTACCTCTTCCTCTTTAGAGATCGCGGAGTCTGAGGAGGTGAGACCGCTTCCGATCGCTGTTCGGGATTCCGTGTACACTGTCTTGTGTCACGCGGGAATGTGGGGTGGCGAACCGATCCCAGAGGGGGTGTTGGAGCAGGGACCTCCGCACCATGCGGCCTTCAAACCGGAGCAGGTATTGCACCTCCTGAAGACGCTTCGTATGCCTCCGGATTGGCAATATGCGGCTCCGTCGCAGACCAGCCGCTCTGGGTCTTGTCCTACTGGGTGGATACCCATTCTTGTCGAGCACGTCAAGTTGGGTTTGCGGTTTCCGCTTGACCCCATTCTGACGAAGGTTCTGAATTGGCTCAACTGCACCCTAGGGCGGCTTTCTCCTACGATCGTCTTTCATTCTGTGATGTATCGTTTGGCGTGTGACCGTATTAAGGAAGATCCCTCCTTCGACGCGTTCCGATTGATTTACAACATCAGAGATTCGACCAACTGCTGGTCGATCGGGAGGCGGGAGAATTCGATAGGGTTTGTCACCGGGGCGCCTAAGCTGGACTCACCCTGGTATAGGGAATACTTCTTTGCGAAGCCGTCTTGGAAGTGGTATGCGGGTGACACTGAACCGCCCACTGGTTATGCGGTCGGGTCGAAGGACGACTGGTGTGATTCTCATCAGTTTCCACAATCGATGCGGGACCATGTGGCACGCATTGTGAAGGCGGTCCAGCTGCGTGTGCAGCATAGTGGTTCCGACAGCGCCTACCAGCTTGTTCGCGGTTTTTACGGTTAGTAGCGTAATTTGCGATCTTAGTGTTTATCTTTCTCATGTATTTTACTTATGCTTTCTTTCTCCAGGTCTGAGGGAGTTGGCGGACGCAAACAGACCGCAGAGGAAGAAGACCGTGAAGGCCGCCAAGGCGGGTGGTGCGTCCTCGTCTGTTGTAGCTGATCCTCCGGCGACGTCTCCTGCTCCACCAACCGCTCCCCAACCTGCCCCGACTGAGGTAGGGTCGCTTCCCGTGACGCGAGGTGCGGGGAAGAGGTTGTGGCCGCAAGAGACCCCTGAAGCGGTCTCGAAGCGGGCTAAGGTCCGTGCTTCTCCTTCCAGGGTAGAAGATAGACGCGGGAAGGGAGCCAAGCGGGTGGAAAAACCTTGCCTCGTGGATGTTCCTCCCTTGGCCGCCACCGACACAGAAGCGGCAGAGTTGGCATTTCACACGATCAGTGAGCAGCTCGTGATGCCAAATGAGTACACCGCAATGGCACAGGAGAGCAACCGCCGCCTGGCGGGGACCGCTTCGCAGTTCTTTTTTGGGGTCAGTTACTCGCCTTTTCGTCAGTTATGCCTATTGGCGTTCTCTTTTGATGGATTTGGATTTGGTTTTGCAGGCCCAGATCGGGTTTTCTCAAATCATCTTGCTCAACGACCGCCTATCGAAGACGGTTGATGACAACGTGGTCGAGATCGCCAGCCTCAAGAAGAGCTTGGCGGAAGGTCGGTCTGCCTTGGTGGAGGAGTTGCGTCCCCAACTGGAGAAAGGCTTCGCCGAGCAGATGGCTCGCAAGGACCAAGACTTAAAGGATGAGAAGGAGGCTTCCAAGGCGGTTCGAGAGGAGAGGGACCGCCTTCGAGATTCGCTTCAGAAGTCAGAAGAGATTGAAAGGACTTTGCTTGAGGAGTAGGAGGCTCTGCGTAGGGAAGTGGACGCCTTAAAGTTGGAGAAGGCGTCTTTGGTGGTGGCTCATGAGGCGGAGCTGGCCGCTGCTCGGGCGGAATCAGGTCCTGCTTATCTGCAGACCGTGGAGTTCCTTGAGCAAGACAAAGCCAAGTATAAGGAGGTGGTTGGCAATGTGGTGGCCGCCATACGTCACCTATTTCGAGAGGAGTGCCCAGATTTGGTTGGGACTCCGACCGCGTATGGGACGCCATCGGCCACTGGTCCTCCACTGATGTGAACTCAGAGGCTGATGAATCAGAAGAAGAGGAAGCAGGAGGTGAAGAGGAATTTGCTGAAGAAGGTGATGCGACCAGCAGGGGTTCTCCGAGCATCTGAGACCGTTCTAGTTATCTTATCGTAACTGTTAGTGTGTTTAAGACATTTTCACATGAATATTTGACGTGTTGTGAATGCTTTTTCTGTAACCGCCTGAGGGCGTGCTTTTGAATTCCTTTGTTGGGAAGGAAGTGTTTTATGACGACCGCGTTGGAGCGGATTTTATGCGGATGGGTTGCATCCTGACTTGTTAGGCTTTATTCATTTGCCCATTACCTTCTTCCCGTGGGAGTAGGTCCTTTCTATGATCGTGAAGGTCGTGAAGAGTCGCGATCTTTCGGAGACCGCTTTCTTCGCCCCTTCATTTGATGGGAGACCGTCTGGCGGTCTTGCCCGGTTTTGCTATGAGTTTTGCATTACTTGAACTTAGTTGTTGTTTTCCCTTAGCTAGGAGCGAGGATATTGGGGAGTGTTCCCGAGTTAAGATGAATGTATAAGCCTGTGAGGCAAAGATGCGTAGTGACACGCAATTTTGGCCGAAAACATGAGTGTATTACTAAGGCAAAAGTGGAAGCCTGAGAGCTACCAATACACTCTTACATGTGGCGGGTATGCTACCCTGACCACCAAAATATACTTTCTTGAGCTTAACGTACTCTAAACCGCGTCAGAGTAGTACATTCGGAGGTGCATTCCATTCCATGTCTTGGAGACGGGCGTTCCCTCCATGGTAGCGAGGCGGAAGGTGTTGGGACCTGTCTTCTCGCCGATGAGGAAGGGACCCTCCCAATTTGCCGCAAGCTTTCCATGCTCTTCCTTCTTCTGAAAGTCGCGCTTGAGAACCATGTCTCCTTCTTCGAGGATGCGTGGCCTCACTTTCTTGTTGTAGGAAAGGGCCACCTTCGCTTTCTCGTTCATGATGCGCTCAAGAGCCGCGTCCCTCCTTGTCTCTAGCATATCCAATTGTTCTAGGAGCTTCCTGTGATTGGCTTCTGGATCATATGATTGGACGCGAAGAGACGGTAGGTTTAGCTCTTCTGGAGCGACTGCCTCGGAACCGTATGTCAGAGCAAAGGGAGTTTCGCCTGCGGCGGTCTTGTGGGTCGTGCGGTGCGCCCACAAGATATGCGAGAGTTCTGTGGTCCATGCCCCTTTCGCGTCTCGAAGACGCTTTTTCAGCCCTTGGAGGATCAGTTTGTGGACGCTTCAGCTTGGTCGTCGGTCTATGGGTACGCCACCGAGGCCATGGTGCCAGTAATGCGGTTCCTCGCACAAAAGTTTTCGAATGGTCGACAGTCGAATTGCGTGCCATGGGCAGTGACGATCGACTGCGGGATTTGTTGTTGAAAACGAATTTTTGGACCCTCACACTCGTGATTGTCTCTAGTGGCTCGGCCTCTATCCACTTGGTGAAGTAGTCGACCGCGACCACAAGATATTTCTTTCCGAGCGGGGCGGTGGGAAAAGGCCCTAGCAGATCGAGCCCCCACCTAGCGAATGGCCATGGGCCAACCACCCCTTGGAACTCAATGCTGGGGAGATGATGCTTGGATGCATGCATTTGGCAGGCGTGACATTTTTGAACGACGTCTGACGCGTCTCTCTTGATTGTTGGCCAGTAGTAGCCCTGTAGTAGAACCGTTCTCTCAAGTGACCTCGGTCCAGCATGTGTCGCGCACGTCCCCCCATGAATCGCTCTTAGAGTCCACTTTGCTTCCTCTGGGCCAAGGCACTTCAAGTACGTTCCTGAGAATGATCTTTTGTAGAGGTGACCGTTCACGATGGTGTATCTGGACGCCTTGCGCTTGAGAGCTTTTCGTTCGGTTGGGTGCTGGGGAGCTATGTCGTGTTCCAAATATTGAAACAGAGGGGTCCTCCAATCCGAGACGTCTCCGATGTTCATGACTTCCTCGGAAGGGTCGCTCTCCTTTGTGACAGTTACGTGGTGGTCCCCTTCGAAGTCGAGGGCGGTTGCCAATTTGGACAACGCATCGGCGTGTTGATTGTCGTCGCGCCGAACATGTTCAAGTTTCCACGAGTTCAGTTGCGCGAGGGCGCTTCTGACCTTGTTAGCAAGTGAAGCCAATGTGTCGTCCTTGATTTCGAATTTCCCATGCACCTGTTTCACCACCAAGAGCGAGTCAGAGAAGATGTGCACATCTGACGCACCCATGTTGGCTAGCAGCCTGAGGCCGTTGATGAGAGCTTCGTATTCTGCGACATTGTTGGTCTTGATATCCCTGAACCTTAGCGAGATTTCATGGACGACACTGTCAGGGGATTCTATCACTATCCCGCCCCCTGAGGCGGCCTTCCCCGCTGCTCCGTCAATGAATAAGCGCCAGATTTGGTGGCGCTCGTCCGAGAGGGTGGCCGCTAGGGAGAACCCCTCGGCGATGAAATCTGCTAGAACTTGCCCCTTGATGGTCGGCCTTGGGGCATACTCTATGTCATACTCACTGAGTTCGATTGCCCACTTCGTCAGCCTTCCGGAGGCGTCCATTCCTCGCATGATACTTTTCAGTGGGAGGTTGGACAATACAGTGATCGGGTGCCCCTGGAAATACGGTCTCAACTTCCTAGTCGCAGAAGTTACAGCTAGGACCGACTTCTCGATTGGCATGTACCTCGTCTCGGCAGGTAGGAGCGCTTTGCTCACGTAGTAGACGGGCCGGTCTATGCCGTCTGGTTCCCTTCTTACCAAGGCGGAGCTCACAGCTTGTTCAGAGACAGCTAGGTAAAGATAAAGGCGCTCCCCGGGAATGGGGGCGCGCTCAGGACGGGTGGTGAGCTGAGCTGGCTGGTAAGCAATGCGAACGCTTTGTCGCATTCGGCGCCCCATTGGAGCCTGGATGCCGACTTCTTCAGCATTTGGAAGAAAGGAGAGCATTTATCGGCAGACCGTGGAATGAACCTCCCGAGTGCGGCCATTTTGCCATTGAATGCTTGGATCTCCTTGATTGTTTTCGGCGGTTTCAAATTGAGGACAGCTTCAATTTGTTTGGGGTTTTCTTCGATTCCTCTCTTAGTGATCATGAATCCTAGGAACTTGCCCGCTTCTGCCCCGAAGACGCACTTGAGGGGGTTGAGCTTCAAGTTCCTCCTTCGCAAGGTTTCGAATGTTTCTCGAAGGTCTGATAGGTGATCGCTAGCCTTCTTGCTTTTGACTAATACGTCGTCGATGTATGCTTCGACGTTTCTTCCCATTTGCTCCTTGAAGACAGCATCTACCATCCTTTGGTAGGTTGCTCCCGCATTCTTCAACCCGAAGGGCATGACCACGTAACAGAAGTTCCCCATAGGCATCATGAATGCGGTCAGCTCTTGGTCGCCTTCCGCCATTTTGATTTGATGGTAGCCGGAGAACATGTCTAGGAAGCTGAGAGCCTCGTGATTGGCGGTCCCATCAATGAGCTGATCGATGCGGGGAAGGGGATACGCGTCCTTCGGGCAAGCCGCGTTAAGACTTGTGAAGTCTATGCACATCCTCCATGAACCTCCGGATTCGAGAGCAAGGTAGGGTATCGTACCTCCCGTATAAAGTCGGCTTTGAGCAGGCGCCGTACTTCCTCTTCTAGAGCCATTTGCTTCTCGAGGGACAGGTGTCTCCTTTGCTGTTGAATGGGTTGTGCCTTGGATTTGACTGAGAGCCGGTGTTCGGAAACCGTTCGGGGAACGCCGGGCATGTCCTCCGGTCCCCATGCGAAGAGGTCTTGAAACTCTCGGAGGAGTGCAAGTAGCTTTTGAGCCTCTTCGGTGGATAGATGCGCCGAGACGCGCACCTTTTGTCTGGTTGCTCTTCATCCAAGGCGACCGCTATGTCTCCTTCAACCGCTTCAGGGCGCGGTATGTCTCCCCTTGCGTCCACCAAGTCTACTTCAAGGTGCTCGATGGTTGCTTGGTAGCACTCTTTGGATTCCTGTACGTTACCCCGGACGCGGCATGTGTGTCGCCCACTAGGGAACTTCAGCATTTGGTGGCATGTGGACGCCACTGCCTCGAAGGATGCAAGGAAGCCGCGTCTCAGGATGGCATTGTATGCCGAGAGACAGTCTGCTACGTGGAACTCGACTGGCCTTGTCTTTGTGACTCCTCCTTCTCCTATGGTGACCTTGAGCGTGATTGACCCGAGGACCCGAACCTTGGTTCCGGAGAACCCTACTAAGCTGGTGTTGGAGGGGTTGAGGTCTTGCACGCTCTTCTTCATTCCTTTGAGCGCTGAGTAAAAGAGGATGTCGGCTGAGCTTCCGTTGTCCACGAGAGCGCGGGTGACTTTGAACTTGGCGGTTTGGAACGAGATGACCAAGGGGTCTTCTGAATTCTCTTCTTTGGCTAGCTCGGTTGGGAGGAATGTGACGTCCGTTGGAACCTTGCGTTGGACATTTAGGCAATGTGATACGCGGTCCCCTTTGGTCCTTGGGCGTTTCCTGCCCCCCGCGATGGTTATGACTTCCATTCCTTCGTCGTCGTTTCGCTGGGTTCTGTAAACAGGGGACCCTCCCTGAGGAGAGGTGGCCTTGTTTCTGTTTGAAGACCATGACCTCTCCTTTCTCGGCCTTCTCGCTTTGTCGATTTCTGGGCTGCGCGATCCTTCCCGTGTTTCTGGGGATTGGTCTTGATGGGAACGCCGAGTTTCGAGGCGGCTCCGGAGGTCGCCTGGTGCTAGGTACCTTAGACTGGCTTTGAACTCTCTACACTCAGCGGTGTCGTGAGTTGTGATTTGATGCTAGTCGCACCACTTCTTTCCTTCATGAGATTCCTGAGTGGAAGGCGGCTCTTGTCTCCTTCCACATCTTCGTTTTTCCCTTCCTCTTTCTCGATCGACGGAGAATACTTCTCTTTTTCCGTCGCGTTCTGATAACGCTGTAATTGCACATATTTGCGCCCCTAGTTCTTATCCATTTGAGGGGCATAGTCGTGTATTTTTGGCCTATTTTACGCCGGGTTGTGCTATTTTGTCATATTTCAGGTCCCAGGCGTCAAAGGAAAGGCTAAGCACGAGTTTCGGGACATTCGGAAGTCATTTCGTCGAGCTGGGGCCAAAACACGAGCACACCTAAAACAGAACACGGCCGTGCTTTTACTGCCGAGAGCTAATTCGAGTTTGGCAAACATGAGCTGATTGCACGGGCAGGGCCGAGACAAAGCACGGCCGTGTCCACCCAAAACACGGCCGTGTCCTCCCAAAAGCACAGCTGTGTTTCTCCCAACACAGTGGCCGTGTAATTAACCCTAGACAAAGCACGGGCGGGCTGAGGCATTACACGGTCGTGCCCTCGACCGTGCTTTGGCCCTGATGCCCTTTTTGAAGGCAGATTCGAGCCAAGGAATAGGAATAAGACTTTTTGAGCAAAAACAGAGCCCTAGAGAGAGAAAGTACGAAGAACACATCCTAGAAGCTATCTTGGAGCTGGGTTTCATCGAATCGAGCTTGGAGATCATCCTAGGAGTGGAAATCATCATCCTGGAGCAGATTTTCCTCATCTTTATGAGTATGACTACTCCGATTACTGTTTTCCTCTCTCTCTCTATGGAGTAGAACCCCTCTCTCACTTGGGGATGAAGAACCCTAGTTCTATGTGTTAGGGATTGATTGTAATGACTTGGGATGATATTACTGTTTGATTTTAATCGAATGATGCATGTTTATTGAGTCAATTGAAGTCTGATCAACTTTTCCTGATTCCTGCTACAATCTGAGATAGATAGAATCTGATTAGGTTGCTAGAGTCTCATCATTCGGTAGTAGGAGATTGGCTATACGAGAGTTGGCCAGTTTACTGCTTTGTACTGGAATCTAATTCCAGTAGTGGAGTTCTGTTCTTACTGCTTCAGCTTTCTATCCCGGTGAAGACTAGTCGTCTGCCGGGTAGTTAGACTGAGAGGGCTTGGTCAGCTTAAGAGATTCCAAGCTACTGCCGGATCTTCCGCAGTCTAATCAACAGTAAATCAACCCAGGGAAATACAATTGAAACGTAACTAAGGAGCTAGGGGGACTCATTCCCGAGTGACTCTTTCCTGCTTGAGAAAACCGAATAATTTTCTGCTTTCTTGCTGCTTTTAGTTTACACACAAATCACTCGACTTAGTTGGTTAGATAATAAATAATCACGGAGTAAGCAGTAGATCTAGACCCCGGGTTGATAATAGAACTTGCCTGTTACTGCATTCCCGGACTGCGATTACACTTGGTCGCAGTTTGGTGTTGTGTTTTAGAGCATCAAGTTTTTGGCGCCGTTGCCGGGGAATTCTCTAGGTTATTGGGGAAACGTGAGAATTTGTTACTCTAGCTTTTTATTTACTGCATTTTATCTCTTCCACCTGTGTGCCTTCACGGGTTGCTTCTGCTGATTGTGTGCAGGTAGTGCATGACCCGTAGCCAGTCGGGAGATCTACTACCACTAGACCAGGAGCTTGAACGAACCTGCAGAAACTTCAAGCGGGCTCTAAAGGCGCGACTGGCTGCGGAGGAGGCGCTAGCACAGCTACAGATCACTGAAGAAGAGGAGATGGCTGATCCACAGGGCCATGCTGTGGTCGATCCCGAGGAGCAGACCATGGGACATTACTGGACCGCCAGGGCTGTAGACATGAGGTCACCCATTCAACACCTCATGTCCCAGCCAATAATTTTGAGGTGAGCACCTCAGTAATCACCATGCTGCGCGGTTCAGTGATGTTCCGTGGCAAGGAGGGGGAGTGCCCCCGATCATATCTCAGGCGATTCCATGAGCTCATTGATGGAATCAAGATCAATGAGGTCCCAGCAGATGCCATCCAGCTGAGATACTTCCCATTCACCCTGGAGGGGCAAGCCAAGGAGTGGCTAGATACTCGACCTCCGGGCTCTATCACCACGTTCGCCAACCTGGCGGACAAGTTCCTCACCCGCTACCATCATCCATCCAAGACAGCTGACCTGCAGAAGCAAATTACCCATTTTGCTCAGGATGAGGATGAGACCATCAGGGATGCTTGGGAGAGATACACCAGTCTTTTCCTCAGGTGTCCCAATCATGGTTTCATTGATGCGTTCAAGGTGGGCACCTTCTATCACGCCCTCTTCCCGGAGGACAAGCAGCTGATTGATTCGGTTTGTGGCGGGAACATGTTGACCAAAACACCGCCACAGCTGAATCAACTCTTTGAGGAGATGGCGGAGAACGGGTACGATTGGGGCACTGCCAGGAGATCGAGACGAGCAACAGGACGGGGTGTGCATGCTGTGGGCACCTACTCATCTGATTTGGTGCAGGTGGTATCGAAGCTGGTGTCAGCTATCGATCGTTCTGGTTTGATTGCAGGTACTAGATAGCCGCAGGCGATGCACTGCCAGTGGTGTGAGAGCACCCATCATACAGTGGAAGACTGCCAGGCGATGAAGGAATCGACCACACCCCAGGAGCAGGTGAACTTCATCAACAATGTCAGACGCAATGACCCCTACAGTAACACCTACAATGAGGGGTGGCGCCAGCATCCCAATTTCTCTTGGGGTGGGGCAAATTCCAGACCACCAGTCCCCCAGGGACCACCGGGCTTCCAGAGGCCACCATATCAGCCCAGACAGGGGCAATTCCAGCAGCAGCAGCAGTCTCTCTACCAGCCCATGCAGGGGCATGCTGCTCCATCACAGCCGCGACCTTTCCAGCAGCCAGGTGCAGCCCCTGCCGCCCCAGTGCAGAATGATCAGATGGCTGAACTGCGGGAATTGGTGGGTTCTCTCGCCAGTTCTAGTGCTCAAAAATTTAACACTATCGAGCAGTTCATGGAAAAGGCATCGGGTAAATTCCTGGCTCTTGAAGCTGGCCAGAGGAACACACAGGCTGTCTTGCAGGATATCCAAACCCAGCTGGGGAGTGTGGCTCAAGCAGTGGCACAAAGGGCTCCTGGTACTTTGCCCGGTCAGACCATCCCTCACCCTCAGAACCCGAATGAGCACTGCAATGCCATCATGACCAGGAGTGGCAAGATGACTGTTGATCCACCTGCTCGGGCACAAGAGAGAGAGGCCCCTGCCTCGACATCTCCAGCAGCTGAAGAAGAAGCAGAGAAGGAGGTTGAGGTGCCTGCACCTAAACCGCAACCAGTAGTGAAGGAGTATCTCCCTAAACTCCCCTTCCGTACTCGGTTGCACAAAGACAAGCTGGAGGCAGAGTTCGAGAACTTCATGGCCATGCTTAGGAAGCTGAATGTCCAAGTACCTTTCCTGGAGGCACTATCTCAAATGCCTAAGTATGCGAAGTTCCTGAAGGATCTTCTCTCAAAGAAGCAGAAGCTGAGCGAGCTGGCCATTGTTGAACTCAACGAGGAGTGCTCGGCCATTCTGCAGAACAAGCTTCCGCAGAAGCAGAAGGACCCAGGTAGTTTTACTATCCCGTGCTCTATAGATAAATTGCATGTAGAGAGGTCATTGGCGGATTTAGGTGCTAGTATCAATGTTATGCCATATAAAATGTTTAAGAAACTAGGCCTAGGTGAACCCCGTGCTACTAGGATGAACCTTCAATTAGCTGACCGATCTGTAGTGCATCCTAGGGGCATAGTGGAAGACCTTCTGGTTAAGGTTGGCAAATTCAATTATCCTGTTGATTTTGTGATTTTGGACATAAATGAGGATGTGGATGTGCCATTGATACTAGGAAGGCCTTTCCTGGCCACCGCCAATGCCCTCATAGATGTGCATGATGGGACCTTAGTTTTGAGGGATGGTGAGGAGAGAATAGCGTTTTCAATTTCTAATACTCGTCCTGCTTAGTCACCTCTGCATGCTGTATCTCACCAGGAGCACGAGTTTGTCGTGTATCCTTCTGTGTTGCCTATTTTGCAGGATCCGCCTCCCATACCTTCGCCGCCACTCCCGTCCACTCCGTCATCGAAGGAACAAATCAGGGAGGAGTGGCGGCCGAAACAGCAGGCAGCTAAGCCTGCTCGAAAGAAAGCCGGAGACCACTATGAGCTGGTCCCGCCCCCACCTTGGCCATCCGAGTATTCACTCGCTTGCATCCTGCCGGATGGCCAAGTTGAGTTGGCAAATGCTGGTGGCCACATTCGGCGTGTGCATGGCCACCATTTGAAACTGTACCTCAAGAGCGAGGTGGATTCGCTCGTGAAGGCACCTGCTTCTTCACCTCACTGAGCATCCACCGACTGGCGTCCAGCTAAAAGACGGTAAAGAAGCGCTTGTGGGGAGGCAACCCAACCTAGGTTTGCATTTTCTTACCTTTTTCCTTTTGATTTTTTTTTTGTGTTTTTTGAGTCTTGAGGGGTTGTCCATGAGTTGTATGTCGTTCTGGAGTGAAAACAGGTCACATTCGAAGTTCTGGCAGCCCACACGGCCAGCCCTGTCGGACGCACGGCCGTGTAGAAAATGGGTTTGGCCGTGCGAGCTCTCGACAAATTCCACACGGCCAAAAGTGAAACTGGCACGGCCGTGTGGAATTCCTCGGCCAGGCCGTGTCGGCCAACACGGGCAAACTTGCACCTCGCACGGCCGTGCGAGCCTGCCCGTGTGGCCGAACCACGGCCTATACATGGACGACATCGACTTTGGTGATCTTGGCGACGAGTAGGCTGTACTCGTTGCCCATCTCAGTGTGTTTTGTTTTCCTTATTAGACTTTTGTGTGTTTGCTCCATGTGTGAGGAGCTTGAACTTAGTGTGGTTTGTTTTTATTTTTGTTTTATTTTCTTTTGTGGATTGTTTTTGCTGTAGCTGTCTGGGCTAACACTTATCCCTAACACAACGTGTGCTAGTGTGTTCTTGGTGTTCGATTCGTGCAGAACTGTCCATCTTCCCGTTTGTTTCTCGCTGACTGGTCCACTTCCAGTCCCCCAGCAGTTTCAATCCGGTAACATCGTTCCCCTTATCTCTCCCTCTACTCCATTGAGGGCAATGTCGTGCTTAAGTGTGGGGGGGGGGGGGGGTGCTCTGTATCGGTTGGAATATATATTTGGGTGCTTGGAGCCTAGTCCGCTGTCCGAATCTTACGATTTGAGGGCTCCAAGTACTGCTGTTTGATCATATTGGCACTGTGTTTTGATTGGTGAATTGAATGGTTTTCGGATTGATGCATGACAGCTTGATTGCGACTAGGACAACCTATGATGAGGACTGAGACGTGCAGTAGAATTGTGTAGGGGTTCAGTTTTTCAACTGTTTGCTTACCAACTGTGACTTGGATTGATTACTTGTTCTTGACAGTCGTTTTTGCATCTAGTTCAGGGTATCAAAATGTGAGATAGAGCATATAGGTAGCCATGTGAGATTTGAGCCTGCTCGTTTCTTTCTTGTGCGATAGATCCCTCTTCCATGATGTGTAGCATTCACGTTGTCATTAGCTAAGATGATGGAGGCATAGGATTAGCCCACGACCGAATTGACTGTCCTGGTATGTCATACCCCTAGTCAGCCCCTTTGAGCCGTGTGTTTTCCTTTCTTTCGGTCTTCAATGAAAAGTCACCCTTTTGCATCTTTTAGAAGGTTCCAGAGAGTGATTTTTACATGTTCTCTGCTGTTTCTGCTAAATGTAATGTGAGGGTTGGAGGTAGTGCTTAAAAGTCGGGCATGTGTTTGGAAATGTGCAGAGGCGGTGGTTCTCTTATGAAATGAAAAATAATGAAAGAAAAACAAAGAAAAAAATGAAAGCAAAAGAGAGCCACCACCGAAAATCTGAATAATGCCCATGTAGTAGTGTTTCTTAGCAGTCTGGCTTAAAAATACTAGCATTTATGTAACCTCCTTCGCTCTTGTGCTCTGAACTTGAGTAATGCAGAATAGCAGAAAGAAAGTTTGGTTGGATTGATTGTGAGTCTGTTGGGTTTGGAAATATGGAACCTTGTGCTGTATGAATACTTCCATCACCTAAAAGGCCTTTTCCCCATGTCCAAGACCCTAGCCAGTCATCCGAACCTGTGTCTAAGACCTCCGGATTGGTTAGTGATGACACCCCATATGTGAACTCTAGCACTTAGAGGCTGCATTCATGATGAAGAGATGTTAGGGATTGAGAGATTAAGCATGCGCATTTTTCGCATCATATTGTCCTGACCCCACTGGTCGAGAGTGAGCGATTCATTTTCTCTTATTCTCTATACTCTTTATCCCGGTGAGGACCTAGATTGCTCGGTCTTAATTCTGATATCTTGAACTTTGTGCATGATGTGACTGTTTTGAACAAGTGGTTGAGTCAGGTCTATGTTGGTTGGTGAACAGAAGGGAGGCTCTTCCTTTGTTCGATTCTACTGCATTTGAATGTCATCTGTGGTGGTTGTCTAGGTTGTCATTGAAGTTGTCCATGTGTTACTGATCGAAGGCCAGTATGATCCACGTGTTTTGTGCCGATATGCCATGCCTTGTTGTTTTGAGCTTACCTTGTGTCTGACTTGGTTTGCTTGGGGACAAGCAAACGGTTAAGTGTGGGGGAATTTGATAACGATGTAATTGCACATATTTGCGCCCCTAGTTCTTATCCGTTTGAGGGGCATAGTCGTGTATTTTTGGCCTATTTTACGCCGGGTTGTGCTATTTTGTCATATTTCAGGTCCCAGGCGTCAAAGGAAAGGCCAAGCACGAGTTTCATGACATTCGGAAATCATTTCGTCGAGCTGGGGCCAAAACACGGGCACACCTAAAACAGAACACGGCCGTGTTCTGTGGCCGTGCTTTTACTGCCGAGAGCTAATTCGAGTTTGGCAAACATGAGCTGATTGCACGGGCAGGGCCGAGACAAAGCACGGCCGTGTCCTCCCAAAAGCACGGCCGTGTTTCTCCCAACACAGTGGCCGTGTAATTAACCCTAGCCAAAGCACGGGCGGGCTGAGGCATTACACGGCCGTGCCCTCGACCGTGCTTTGGCCACTAATGCCCTTTTTGAAGGCAGATTCGAGCCAAGGAAGAGGAATCGGACTTTTTGAGCAAAAACAGAGCCCCAGAGAGAGAAAGTACGAAGAACACATCCTAGAAGCTATCTTGGAGCTGGGTTTCATCGAATCGAGCTTGGAGATCGTCCTAGGAGTGGAAATCATCATCCCGGAGCAGATTTTCCTCATCTTTATGAGTATGACTACTCCGATTACTGTTTTCCTCTCTCTCTCTATGGAGTAGAACCCCTCTCTCACTTGGGGATGAAGAACCCTAGTTCTATGTGTTAGGGATTGATTGTAATGACTTGGGATGATATTACTGTTTGATTTTAATCGAATGATGCATGTTTATTGAGTCAATTGAAGTCTGATCAACTTTTCCTGATTCCTGCTGCAATATGAGATAGATAGAATCTGATTAGGTTGCTAGAGTCTCATCATTCGGTAGTAGGAGATTGGCTATACGAGAGTTAGCCAGTTTACTGCTTTGTACTGGAATCTAATTCCAGTAGTGGATTTCTGTTCTTACTGCTTCAGCTTTCTATCCCGGTGAAGACTAGTCGTCTGCCGGGTAGTTAGACTGAGAGGGCTTGGTCAGCTTAAGAGATTCCAAGCTACTGCCGGATCTTCCGCAGTCTAATCAACAGTAAATCAACCCAGGGAAATACAATTGAAACTGACTGCTCTAAAACACAACACCTAACAAAGGCCAAGTGTAACCAATGAAAGGGACTGCAGTATAGTGGCTCAAGTGATAAATATCGAATCCACGGGTCTCTAGAGTTACTATTACTCAGCTTTAGTTTATTATTTAGCAAATCAGATTAAGATGAAAGAACTAAAACTACTCTAGCAAACTACAGTTAAAGTTAATCTAATTACAGGTTGGGAACTCACTTAGGTATGATTCCCCCTAGCCACTAGCCAGATTAATGATTGATGATCTCTAACCTGTTTCACTTTCATTCACAATGCGGAGAATCCTTGACTAGACCTTGAGTCTCGACTAAAGCAACAAGGCCCTCTTGAGTCAATTGCCTAGAGGGACGTATCCTTCTCTAGAATAACTGATCAAGGCGTTCTGAACTAGACTCCCTCTATCGAAAGAGGTTCTCAATCGATACAAAGCAGTGAATCAACCCTCGACTAAAGCAATCGATCCACTACTATCAATCTATGGTGCTCTATTGACCTAATCAGGTATTCCCTCTCATAGAATCAAAGCAGAATCAATAATCTCGACTAAAGCAGAATTGAATCATGAAAACATGCATAGATTGAATATGAACTCAAGATTATCCAGTCAGAGTACTCATACAATCATCCAATCAAACAAACATAGCTAGGGTTCCTCAAAACCTAAGTGAAGGGAAGTTACTCCATAGAGAAGAGAGAGACTGCAGTAAGAATCTTCAGATGATCAGTCTTCAAGTCTGGGCTTGTTCCTCAAGCTTCCAAGGCGAAGAAATCCTCCTTCTCTACTCCAAGAATGCCCTCAAATCGCCCTCTCTCTCTTTGGTTCGTCCCTTGGGTGTTTGGGATCCAAAAACCCAGCTCTCCTTCTTCTTTGGTTCGGAATTTGGCTTAAAACCAGGAAATCCCGACTCGCGCGGCCAGGGTGCACGGCCGTGCACATCACCATTCTGGCCGTGCACCTCAAAACGCGGCGTATCAATTAGTTGAACCTCAGCCAACTCGCACGGCCAGAATTGTATGTTGCACGGCCGTGCGGATTTCACTTGTGCCCGTGCGTGCCCACGCACAATCCCGCACGGCCAAACTGGTCACTTGCACGGCCGTGCGTGGCCACGCTGGTCTGCCCGTGCAGCTTGCTCAGCCTCTGTTTAATGCTTCGTTTCTCCCTCGTCCGGACTCCGAATCAATCGCCGTTTGATCCCAGACGCTCGTAGTCTCGTCCTCTTTCGTTTCATAACAAGATTGCATGATTCTTTGTCCATAAAGTGAGGTAGAAATCCATTCTTCTTCAGGTCATGCCCGAGTTTCTTCTCTCGAATCGTCAATTGATCTCTGATTGACTTGAAACTTGCGCCTATGCTTCACTTTATGTGCTAGGACCTGAAATGGGACAAAGGAACACAACCTAGCATAAAATAGGCCACAACACACGAATATGCCCCTCAAACGGATAAGAACTAGGGGCGCAAACATGTGCAATTACATCGTTATCAAACTCCCCCACACTTAAGCGTTTGCTTGTCCCCAAGCAAAACTAACTCAAACCAATGCAACTCTTCAGACCTCTATAGCAACAAACACCCCAGATCGTAGGTAGAGGACTTCCTAGATCATTTAGCAACTTACGAGGTCAACCGACACACAAGTCATCTCATAGCTTCTTCGGCGAGAGCACTAGTATCGAGTCGGCATCATGGCAAATAGTGAACAGAGGACAAATGAATTGTGGATGCAGAGATTCTCAAAAACAAAGGATCATGGACTCACATTTTTCAAGGTGCTCTATTTTCTTCTTGAAGATGGTTGGAACCCCTTTTCTTTCTGTTTTGCTTGTTTTCTGATATTTTTCTTTTCTTTTCTTTTTCAAGGGTCCCAACCTGCTCTTACCGGCCATGCCAGGAGCGGATGTCTCGAGCCTCGTGCGGGGGAAAGACATGTAAGGGGGCTGGAGGTAGTAGGTGGAAATTGGGAACGAATTCCCGTCTCCCCTTACACACTTTCGCCCTATTCGCACGGGAGACGTTTATTTTGAAGCACATTTTCGAGCACCTGTTACTTTCAAAACATGATACAAGAGTCCATGACAGGTAGAGAATCCACAACACCACACAATTCAAGGGTCCTAAGATCACTAATTCACTCAATCAACCAACTTTATATGAAGAAGAAATGAGACTTCTTAAATGCATCAACATCCTCCATAGTGCTACACTACCTCCCTAGGTTGCATATTACTGTAAAGACTGTCAATTCAAAGCATACTGAGCAGGCAATTGCATGTAACACGTACTTGGAGCCCTCAAATTTAAAAATTTGGACAGTGGACTAGGCTCCAAGCACACAAACAGCCAAACATTCACCCGCATACATAATCGAACACCCCCCCACACTTAAGCACGACATTGTCCTCAATGGAGGAAAGATAAGGAGGGTTGAACGAAGTTACCAGATCAAGGGTGAATGATGATGTACGGGTCAGGCAGTGCAGTCCAGGAAGAGAGAGTAATCAGAACACAAACACCACACAAAATCTCACAAAGGTTGAGTTATTGACTCTAAAATCAAATAACAAAACTGACTCAACCGAGGAGAAATAGAGAAAGAAATGCAAACCGACTGGTTGGGTTGCCTCCCAACAAGCGCTTCTTTCACGTCGTGAGCCGGACGATGGCTCCTAAGTTTCGGTCCATGCTAGAACCTCCTTGAAGTTGAGGTTCTCGTCGATGAGGTGGAGTCTCAAGTCACGAGCATGTGGTGTGGCAGGTGATGAAGGCTCATGTACTTGATGCAGATGAAGTCTCCACCCTCGAGACCTCTTCTTCTCTTCTCTCGTCTCATTGCCCCAAACCAGATAAGACAGCATCGATTGGCCACCATCGCGTCCACCAAGAGGGACCGATGTCGATGTGGCCTTGGTCTGGCAAAGAGACACTGCAAATGGGTCCTTGCTAAGCAGTTCCTCGAAGTTTGGTGGAGATATCACATGTAACTCATGGCCGGTGCAAGCCTCTTCCACCTCAACTTCGTCCTCAGCCTGGACGCCAATTGCTTCTTCAACCTCCCTTCCTTCTTCATGTGGTATCACCCCTGGGAAATGATCAAGAACTCCTCCTGCTTCACTTTCGTCATCCTCCACAACTTCTTTCTGCACCCTTTCTTGCTCTTCTTCTTCTAGCACGGATTGGAGAGCAAGTTGCCAAGCAATTTCTTTCATGAGATCTTCTTGCATCTCCTCACTCATGCCCGCCTCTTCAAAGCTCAGTTTGGGGTGTGGGAAGGTTTGGTCGGCTACGACAGGACACTCCTGATCATGATCATCACGGGAGCTCTCCGTGACAACTTCAGTGTGTTCCACAATGCCCTTGTAGCCTTCTTCTTCCTCCTCCTCTTCTTGTATGGTAGCAGAAGGGTGATCTGGAGCAGGTTGCGCCCAAGATCGCTCAAGATCATCGACGCTCTTCTTAAGGCTCAGGAGGATCTCATCTGTTTCACGATAGGCCTGGACACACTGATCCATCCTGGAGCATGTTCTCTCACAGTCTCGAGCATACTGCTCCATGAGTAACTCCAGTGCCGATGGCCCTTCTGGTTGTGGGAGAAATTCTTCTTGATAATGAGGTTGTTCTTGATATGCCCAAGGGTCCGGTTGTTCTCCGTAGTAAGGGGGTTGGTACTGGAACCCGAATCCATAGTCTTCTCCGCCTTGATTGCTCCACGGAGTCTCGGGGTAATACCACCCAGATGGTGGTGGATACCCCCAATGATTGGAGAAGCCATTAGGATCCATGATTCAGATCTGCACCAACAAAAACAAAAAACACCCAAGTGAAAAGCAAGGGTGGAAAAGAAAAGAAACGAAAAACGCTAAAGTAACAAACTTCTGCCTTTCCTAATACTCTAGAAAGTCCCCGGCAACGGCGCCAAAAACTTGACTGCTCTAAAACACAACACCTAACAAAGGCCAAGTGTAACCAATGAAAGGGACTGCAGTATAGTGGCTCAAGTGATAAATATCGAATCCACGGGTCTCTAGAGTTACTATTACTCAGCTTTAGTTTATTATTTAGCAAATCAGATTAAGATGAAAGAACTAAAACTACTCTAGCAAACTACAGTTAAAGTTAATCTAATTACAGGTTGGGAACTCACTTAGGTATGATTCCCCCTAGCCACTAGCCAGATTAATGATTGATGATCTCTAACCTGTTTCACTTTCATTCACAATGCGGAGAATCCTTGACTAGACCTTGAGTCTCGACTAAAGCAACAAGGCCCTCTTGAGTCAATTGCCTAGAGGGACGTATCCTTCTCTAGAATAACTGATCAAGGCGTTCTGAACTAGACTCCCTCTATCGAAAGAGGTTCTCAATCGATACAAAGCAGTGAATCAACCCTCGACTAAAGCAATCGATCCACTACTATCAATCTATGGTGCTCTATTGACCTAATCAGGTATTCCCTCTCATAGAATCAAAGCAGAATCAATAATCTCGACTAAAGCAGAATTGAATCATGAAAACATGCATAGATTGAATATGAACTCAAGATTATCCAGTCAGAGTACTCATACAATCATCCAATCAAACAAACATAGCTAGGGTTCCTCAAAACCTAAGTGAAGGGAAGTTACTCCATAGAGAAGAGAGAGACTGCAGTAAGAATCTTCAGATGATCAGTCTTCAAGTCTGGGCTTGTTCCTCAAGCTTCCAAGGCGAAGAAATCCTCCTTCTCTACTCCAAGAATGCCCTCAAATCGCCCTCTCTCTCTTTGGTTCGTCCCTTGGGTGTTTGGGATCCAAAAACCCAGCTCTCCTTCTTCTTTGGTTCGGAATTTGGCTTAAAACCAGGAAATCCCGACTCGCGCGGCCAGGGTGCACGGCCGTGCACATCACCATTCTGGCCGTGCACCTCAAAACGCGGCGTATCAATTAGTTGAACCTCAGCCAACTCGCACGGCCAGAATTGTATGTTGCACGGCCGTGCGGATTTCACTTGTGCCCGTGCGTGCCCACGCACAATCCCGCACGGCCAAACTGGTCACTTGCACGGCCGTGCGTGGCCACGCTGGTCTGCCCGTGCAGCTTGCTCAGCCTCTGTTTAATGCTTCGTTTCTCCCTCGTCCGGACTCCGAATCAATCGCCGTTTGATCCCAGACGCTCGTAGTCTCGTCCTCTTTCGTTTCATAACAAGATTGCATGATTCTTTGTCCATAAAGTGAGGTAGAAATCCATTCTTCTTCAGGTCATGCCCGAGTTTCTTCTCTCGAATCGTCAATTGATCTCTGATTGACTTGAAACTTGCGCCTATGCTTCACTTTATGTGCTAGGACCTGAAATGGGACAAAGGAACACAACCTAGCATAAAATAGGCCACAACACACGAATATGCCCCTCAAACGGATAAGAACTAGGGGCGCAAACATGTGCAATTACATCGTTATCAGAAACCTAACTAAGGAGCTAGGGGGACTCATTCCCGAGTGACTCTTTCCTGCTTGAGAAAACCGAATAATTTCCTGCTTTCTTGCTGCTTTTAGTTTAAACACAAATCACTCGACTTAGTTGGTTAGATAATAAATAATCATGGAGTAAGCAGTAGATCTAGACCCCGGGTTGATAATAGAACTTGCCTGTTACTGCATTACCGGACTGCGATTACACTTGGTCGCAGTTTGGTGTTGTGTTTTAGAGCATCACGTTTTGTGTACCGACTACGGTATGATTTCCTTTCTGGAGATCGCCTGCCCCGTCGTGCGTCTGAGCGCTCCGATGGGTCACTCCTGGGGCGTCCCTGTTGGCCGCGATCATCCGTGGCAAGTTCCTCCTCAAGCAAAATTGCTCGACGCATGAACTGATCTAACTCTGACCACGACGTCAGCATGGCTTCCTTTTTTATCAAGGTTCGCTTGAGTTCGATGCTGGTCGTGGATATTCGGAGGTTTCCGGAGGCTACGACCGAGGAGATGCCTTCTACTTCACACACGATCGCGTTCCATCGGTCGTAGAACTCCGCGAGCGACTCCTCCTTCCTTTGTCTGCAGTTTATGAGAGCTGAGACGGTGAGCTTGCGACGCCGTTGTGAAGCGAACTTCGTGGAGAAGAGCAAGGCAAATTGTTCGAAATTCTCAATTATCCCTTCTGGGAGGGAGGTGTACCATGTTCGCCATTGACCGCTGAAGGTGACGGGAAAGGCCCGACACAGGTCCGAGTCGGACGCATTGATGAGTTGCATCTTCAACATGAAGGCGCAAAGGTGATCCGCGGGATCTGAGGTCCTGCTGTAAGTTGGTAGTCCGAGAGAGGAGAAGTTGGGTGGAACCGGAGTTTTGAAGAGTTCCTTCGACAGAGGGTTTTGGAGAACGTGCGGACTCTTGTGCTTCCCATAGGTTGAGCGGAGGTGCTCCTCGAGGAAGCTGAGATCCAGGTCCTCCGCGTCCGGTCCCACGCCTTCTGTCGGAGCAGGGCTGCCTGGGACATGGACGGCCTTTTGTTTCTCCTCTCGCGTCCTTCCTCTTGAACCCTCGGGAGGGGGGGGGGGTCTTCCTTAGCCTTTAGAAGTTGGAGGATTTGGGATAAGCTGTCTTGCATGCTTGCAATTTGCAAGCCTTGACTTTTGACCACTTCTTCCAGCTCGACTTCATCCTCGCCCCTCGGCGAAAGACCTCGGAGGGTGTTGTTCTCTGTCATTCCCTTGAGTGGTGTTTCGAAATCGTCTCCCATCTTTTCCGCAACGAAGTCGTGGGGCCCCACGGTGGGCGCCAAAATGTTTGTGCTTGGATCGTACCAAGCCGTTTTGTGAGTCCCGACGGCCTCGAGCGGCTTCGATGGGCGAAGGCGGTCTCCGAATCCCTGCAAGAAAGGTCCTCAGGGGGATCCTGGGACCTCCTCCGATGCCTAAGTTAGAGAGAGGATTGATAGAATTGTAAAGAAGAGAGAGAATGGAATAGTTGAAGTTACCATAAATGTGATCCCTTGTTGGGTATTTATACTAGTCTCAGCTGAAGTATGCGCATTTATGGGCCTGTCGGGCGTCTAGGGTCGCCTCTGGCTAGGCCGGTATGCTTTGTCAGACTTCGTACTGGGGAGTCAGAGTGTCGGGCGGTCTATTAACGTTCCTCGCAACAGTGTCGGGCGGTCTTGAGTAGTTGTCCATATAGACCGCCTCCGCCCGTTGCCTCTGCTCTTGGGCCTTGTTCAGCCATGTATGGGC
This sequence comes from Linum trigynum, assembly GCA_964030455.1. Lineage (NCBI taxonomy): Eukaryota > Viridiplantae > Streptophyta > Magnoliopsida > Malpighiales > Linaceae > Linum > Linum trigynum. Next base: position 13,992,418 of record OZ034814.1, read on the forward strand.
CTTTGATGTTTCTTGGGCCTACGGGCCGGTTGTCTCAATGCTTGGCCCAACATTAAGGTTTACTGGGAAAGTGTAAGGTGAGCTTGATCATCAAACTGATTTAAGTGGCTGAATCGATCAAATAAGTGGCTTAATGTTCAACCATCAAATCTACCTTTTGACTTAAGTGGTTGAATCGAATCGATCATATAAGTGGTTTAAGAATCAACAGTTAAATCTACCTTACACGGTAAATTAATTCTTTCTCTTATGCTCTTTATCTCACTACCTTTGTCTCCCCTCCCCTTCCATCCTTCTCATGTCGATCTCCAGTCCTCTCATATAGTGAATTGCAGACTAAATTGCAAGTTTGGTCACTTGAATAACTAATAAATTTCATGTTAGCAACTAGAATTACTTTATTCCATCGGTAGTCACTTAAATTAGTTTAACAATTCAAGTTTGGTCACTGACCGTTAGTATTCGTTAACTTTTGCTGTTGTTGCGGTCAACTCCAATAGTTGACCGTTAAATGAGTGGCGTGGCAATTAAAAAATTAATAAAAAAATTGAAACTTTTCTAATTTCCAACTCATTTTTACACCACCCATTGACCCAAAAAAAATCAACTTTTTTTGCCCTTCCCTTCCTTTCCCTTTCTTATGCTCACGGACGAACCCATCCATTTTCCCGGCCAGCTCCTTCACCGTCTTCTCGAACTTCCACCGATCCGGCCACTTGAGTAACGATACGAAATTAACCGCGTTGGTGGCCCCACCAAGCTCCGCCGCCTCCTTCATTATCTTCGTGAAGTGCCTCGCCACCTTAGCATCACTGTCAACAACCCCGCCGCCGTAGTACCTCTTCCCGGCCACCGGGTTGATTAACCCGAATTAATTAACCCTCACTCACTCTTCGATACTTGCTCTTCCTTATAATTATTGTCGGACTCCCTCTGATCTGTCTCTCTTCCGCTCTTTAAATATATAAATCGGGTTTGTAATAACTTATAAATATCATCATCACCAGTCTTTGAATCTATGATGAGCCTGGTGAGAGCTCAGCAACAGCAGCAGCAACAGGGCCACAGCTTCGCCCTCCGCAGTGCAAACACTGGTGATGCTTCCATCACTTCTTCACGATGTGCCCAAGCCGACGGCGGCGGCGGCTCCCTTTCATCTTCCACCTCTGCAACTTCAGGTTTTTAATTAATTACTCTCTCTTTCTTTCTTTCTTTCTTTCTTTCTTTCTTTCTTTCTTTCTTTCCAATGCCCAAATCCTTTATTGTTCGTTCCACTGTGCTTTCCCCGTTGCGCTCAATCATTGACAAGAGAGGCGAATCTAACAATTGGGTTGAATGATGTCAAACTAAACATACAGTTTTCCTCCTCCATCTAGGAGGCGGTGGTGCAGAAGAAAGCCGAGAGTCATTTATGGATATTTGTTTCTTCTCCAAATGAGATAAATATGATTGTGGGCGGACTTTGTTGCGGGGTTTTTAATAGAACTCTACTTCATTAGACAATATCATTAATGCTGGAACTAAGAGTATTGACATCGAGAGGTTAATCCACATCGACGAGGATGGTGGCCGGGAAGAGGTACTACGGCGGCGGGGCTGTTGACAGTGATGTTGAGATGGCGAGGCACTTCACGAAGATAATGAAGGAGGCGGCGGAGCTTGGTGGGGCCACCAACGTGATTGATTTTGTGTCGTTGTTCAGGTGTCTGGACCGCGGGAAGTTTGAGAAGACGGTGAAGGAGCTGGCCGGGAAAATGGATGGGTTCGTCCATGAGCAGAGGAAAGGGAAAGAAAAGGAAGGGCAAAAAAAGTTGATTGGACTTTTTTTTGTCAATGGGTGGGGTAAAAATGAGTTGGAAATTAGAAAAGTTTAAATTTTATTTTTTATTAATTTTTTAATTGCCATGGCACTCATTTAACGGTCAATTATTAGAGTTGACCGCCACATCAACAAAAGTTAACGGAGACTAACGGCCAGTGACCAAATTTGGACTATTAATATAATTTAAGTGACTACCAATAGAATAAAGTAATTCTAGTGGCTAACGTGAAATTTACTAGTAATTCAAGTGACCAAACTTGCAATTTAGCCGTGAATTGCAGGTGACCAATGTTGTATGAGATTACATGTGATGTGACCGATGTGGTCTGAGAATTGCATTTCTTTTTTTATTCAATTTCATCAAAACTCATTTGATTTATAGGCTGGTACTGGACTAGTTTGATAACATCCATCAATTTTGTGGTTTTGATGGAGTCCTAATTCTTTAGAAATCTAGCTTTCTAACCTCTTCTTTCTTATGCCTCTCTATCTCACCATCTTTGCCTCCCCTCCCTCCCCTCCCCTCCCCATCCTTTTCATGTTTCTCTCTCACCCTCTCTCACACAGTAAAATCGTATGAGACCATGGTAGGGATGGCAGTAGAATCGGAATCTGTGGGTACCCTACGCAGTCAACATGGGTAAAACCTGCTTTGACGGATTGCGGGCCAAGTTCGGGTTTAAACCCGCTATACTTTTTGCGGACTGGGTTTGGATTTAGCCATATCCAATTCGCGGATACCCGCACCCAAGCTCATACTCCCCCACGACCCACGAAACCATTAACAAATTAACTTTAATTTCTAAACTAATTCCTCACACGTTCAATTAATCATATTGTTTGTGGATGTTTATCTTTAATATTGAACAATTGGTATGAATGATTTGTGAGTTGGTGTGTATGTAGTAGACAATAGTAGTGAAAACTAGTGTAATTGCATCTTTGTATATGAACTCATGGGTACTCATGAACCCGCGGATACTGTCACGACCTTACTCTCGATCGTGCGGCCCTAGCTCTCAATTCCGTTAGATCTGCCACATGTGACAATACCCAGTGAGTTTTACCCCAAATTTTTTTGTTGGACAAACCCATGGGTTTGGGTTTAGCATAACCTGCTTCAACCCGACTCATTACCATCCCTAGACTAAGGTGGTCTTTTCGTTTTTTATTTTATAATTCAATTTCAACAAAACTCATTTTATTTCTGGGCTAGTTCTCGGTCAGTATGATCTGATCCACCAATTTTGTGGATTGATGAATTCCTACCTCTTTAGAAAATGGCTTTGTAGCAGCAATTTAAGAGGCCGCTCTTATCAGACCATGTCCAACTTATCAGTTTGACAACAGTGAAATCCATGAATGTGTAAGCTTCAGAGTTTGTCTGGCCAAATCTCTGGTGTTGTTATTAGTCGTTCTAAAAAAATTTATTCATCGCTCTAATTATATTAAATTTACTTTAATGCCCTTAGTTATTTACCCGCTCTTCATAAAACATACATGCTTTTTACTCGCTCCTTAAATCTATAAAACCAATGACACTAGTTCATTTCTCTATCAACAAACAGAAGAAACAAGATCAAAGCTCAGAAGGCCATTTTGCAAACCATAATCTAAACGCTACTCTCAAAGGAAATGTAAGCTAAGAACACCTATTAAGAGAATATCATCGCATCAAATGTTACAGAAGAACAGGAGATGGCAAAAGGCCTTTTAGAAGTCTTCGTCCATCTTGAACTCATGATTCATGAATTACCCCATAACCACCATTCAATCTACTCAACAGAAGCCTTCTGGTAGTCCCCAACCCTCTTCTCAAAGAAATTCGTCTTCCCCTGCAACGAAATCAGCTCCATCCAATCAAAAGGATTCGGCACATTATATATCTTTCCACAGCCAAGCGCATCCAGCAATCTATCAGCAACGATCTCAATGTTGTGGCTCATCAAAACCCCATTCATTCCTATACCAGCGCGCACGGCAGCGCGTCGCAGACGAACTCCCTCTCGATAGCAACCGCATCCCTCACTATCCCTTTCACCTGCTCCTCACACGTTTTTTAATTTTAGAGCAATAAATAGCGATTCAGTAATTTCGGGGTTGGATTATAACCTCATTTTGGGATTGGATAGCGTGACAACCCCCTAAAGGGGTTGTCAATCTCGCTTCCCCCTTCCCAGCCGCCCATCTCCCTTCCTCACGATCTGGCGGTCGATAATCATCAAGGGCAAAATGGATAGGTGCTCCACTGGATCCGTTCCTCCACTCCTCCTATGGTGTCACGCGAAATTCAGTTTTGAAAGGGGAAAGATTTTCGGAGGCTAATGCGCCACCTTCCTCGCAAAAAAAACCGTTCGCCTGGCCAGCCTCCATAAGCTCCCATAACCCAAAAAGAAAACCCATGCATCGTCGCCGATAAACATTGTCGTTAGTTTCCTTTCCCCTGCATCATCTCGCTCATTTCCCCACTGGGTTCGAAGACTTGGTCGTTGAGAGTAAAGGTAATTCGGGTCTATTTCCTCCATTCCTTTCTTCTTGATTCTGGTCGTTTAAAATTTTGCTCAATTGAAGTTCTATTGACTGGCTTGAACTGGTCGTTTCCCAGCGGCCTTCCCTCCTCTTCGATCGTCCTTTCCCAGCGGCCAACCGTGATTTAATCCAAATCATAACAATTCATTTTTTTCGTTCTTTCATTGCATCGCCGGACATCCTTCATCCGTCGACACTTTATACGGCGGTTGAAAACATACCAGGTGAGGTTTCTTTATACCAGCCATTCCTTTCTTTAGTAGCTTGTGTGTTGTTTGAATAATGCAGTGGTACTTTGAATTGGTGTGGTAGTGGTATTGGTACCAGTTCTAGTAGTAGTGGTAGAATGTTTTTGTAGTGATACATGTACTACTAGTGATACGTGTATCAGTAACACTAGTAGTACTTGTACCAGGACCACTAGGGATTAGTGTACCGGTAACACTAATGATAAATGTACAAGTACAACTAGTGATACATGTACCACTAGTGATACTTGTACCACTAACACTAGTTGTACACGTATCATAGGAATTCCTGATACTATCTTTTTTGAATGTTTCATAGTGTTGGTATTGTAAGTTTTAATAAATATGTCTAACAATGTAGTTTTGTTATCTGTGTACCAGGAATGGCGAGAACAAAGACTCCATGCTATGTGTCGACGACAAAAGAGCAACTGGAAAAAAAAGAACCTGCTGTAAAACATCCTGCAACCTATGAATCTCGGCAAGTAGTCATCCATGAAAGGGATTCATCTGACTCTAATTCAGGTCCTAGTAAGAAACGGCCACGAGATGAGTTAATGAAGTGTCCCTGCTAGAAGAAGAAGAAACCGAAAGTAGGAACAAGCGCAAGCAGTTCGGGAAGCAGTAGTTCTTTTTCAGAGTGCGTGGAGTATGCTATTGGTTTATATACGTTTTGGAGTATGAACAAAGTTTGAGCATTTGTTGGTTTTTAACTCTCTTGTGAAGCATTTGTTGAGCATTTTTTAATGTGAACCAATTTTGTTGAAGAAAACCCCTAATGTTGGTGAATCACTTAATATGGTTTTGTATTTTTGTTACAATAGTACTTTTCTTGCTTTTCTAATTACACATGGACTAATAGTGGTACATGTACGAGTAACTAGTACTGCTAAGTACCACTAGTGCGTGTAACAGTAACTAGTATTGGTAAGTACCAGAAATGACTAGTGGTATCAGCACCAGAAACTAGTAGTACCAGTACCAGACTTAATATTTCCATTACCAGTAATTACTAGTGGTATCTGTACCAGTAACTAGTGGTTGTACTTATATCATTAATAGTTACTGGTACATGTACCTTCACAAGAGAACCCTTTAAAATGGTTATCTAATGTTAGACAACAAAATCTCATCCGAATAACGTAATATCTTCCACAAGGGACATGTTTGATTGTATCATGAACCAAATTTGAATTGAAACATCTAAAGAGATATTGAAAAACAATGTTTAGGTTTTGCTTTTTATGTACCCTTGTTTGTTCATGACCTTTGGAGACTCTGAGTCCACGACCTCTTCTACATTTTTTGGGTCAAGCCTGCTGCCTTTTATGTACCCTTGTTTGTTCATGACCTTTGGAGACTCTGAATCCACGACCTCTTCTGCATTTTTCGGGTCAAGCCTGTTGCTTTTTGTACCCTTGTTTGGTGCACGAACCTCCAAACTAGAAAACGAATGGTTCGGGGAAGTATGACCTTTTCTTCTTTACTTCCTCCAACGACTCTAGACGAGAAACCTCTTCCATGACCAAAACTCTTGTAGAAACGTGTAAATTCATCCTGGTTCTGGAAACACAAGTGATTCCCGTTCAACTGTCTCATGGAATGATGGCTGATACCAAACCTGTATTTAAAGAACAAATGCATTAGCAAAACGAACTATTTAACATTATACCGGTATCCCGATACCACTAGGGAAGTACCACTAACTACGACTAAATGACTACCACTAAGGGAGTACCACTAGATGCCCACGTGTCTACCACTAAGTGAGTACCACTAGGTGAATACCACTAGGAGCCTACCACTACAATAATACTACTAGCTACTTGAACCATAACTACTGGTACATTTTTTCCAAAACAATATTTATACCACTAGTAAAATGGTGCAAATGCAACGGAATTCGTACCAGAAGGAGCAATGATTACTAACAACATGATTTTGATATCGATACCATTGTCTTGGTACCAATAACATTAATTTCGTACCAGTACAACTAAAATGGTACCAATAAAGGGTTATGTAGTTAAAATAACTAGGGGGAAGGTGCTAAATTTTCACACTCAAACACCAACCCAATTGTGCCAATGTAGGCAACAATATTTTGTCTTAGATAAAATTAAAGACAACAGATACCAAAAAAAATTGTTCATACTTGGAAACCTACACGAAGCAATGATTCTACTACTGCTGTAACACCTGTGTATATCCACGGTGAGTGCCTCGTGCATATCAGTAGCTTTAGCAAACAAACTTACTCGTACGAGTACCATTACTAGTAATTACTGCCTACTGGTTCATGTGCCACTGCTAGTGACTGGTACATGTACCAGTAACTAATAATGGTACAAGTACCACTACTAGTTATTGGTACAAGTACCACTATATACTAGTAACTAGTAAAGATACAAGGACCGCTCCTAGTTACTGGTATAAGTACCGCTACTAGTTACTTGTCCATGTACCACTACTAGTTTCTTGCACATGTGCCACCATCATTAGTTACTTGTATATGTACCACTAATAATTACGGCTACATATACCAGTACTAGTAGTTGTACAAGCACGACTGCTAGTCACATAATACTTATGGGGAAAACTAGTGTTGGATGTAATGAGAAAATGCCAATGGAACACAAAACCAAATGTACTACTGCAAACTGCCATTACTTTGTCCAATATAATTGGTTTACATTAAAAAAGCAATAGACAATTATCATACGCCTCAAGCTTTGTTCATACTCCAAAACGTACATAATCAACCGTCAAATTAGTGGGCAGACGTCAGCAATTAGTGGGCAGACGAATCCAGTGTGGGCACTATCTTTTTTTCCCTTGGCCATCATCAACCGTCAGATGGTGAGGAAGAGGGATGGACGGCTACTAAAGAAGAAGCGAAATTGACAACCCCCAAGAAGGTTGTCACGGTATCTAGTCCCCCTCATTCTAATTTTATCTTTACACTTAATCATCATGTAACTGTTAGCAAAATTCAAAACGTGATATATATTTCATTATTTTGCAATTAGTATGTCATGTTTGTTTTTTTTTTCTGATCAATTAACCATAAGCAATGCAAGTGGCGGAAAAAGCCAAGCCCAATTTAGTGGCCATTCGAATTTCTTCTATCTTTGATGCTGATATATTCCATGGCATGTTTATTTTATCAATTTAGTGGCCCATTTTAATTTCTTCGGGCTTTGAAACGGCTATATTCCAATCTGCCAAAAATGCCTTCCGTAAATACTTGGCTAAATTGCAAGTTTGATCGTTAAAATTAAATCAAAAGTTCACATATGCCACTAAAATTAATTTATTTCATCCGTAGTCACTTAAATTAGGTTAACAGTCTTAGTTTGATCACTGACCATTAGTCTCCGTTAATTTTTACTGATTTGGCGGTCAACTCTTATAGTTGAGCATTAAATGAATAACGTCACAATTAAAAAGAAAAAAAAATTATTTTTATTTCCACCTAATTATTATAAAGATAAAAAAAAACCATTGAAATGGCAGTGGCCAGCAATTCTCTCCATCAGAATTAGCAGGTCCCGACGCCGCCGCCTCCTTTACCGACATCCCAGCGGCGTGCCTTCTCCCAACCACAACAACGGTAACAACGGGAATCCTTCTCTGGCGACTTCACAGCACAACTCGTCTGAATTTGCCGCCGACTCATCGGCGGAGCTGGGGTCCGGCACCGGAGGCGACGAGCCGGCGCGGACGCTGAAGCGGCCGAGGCTAGTGTGGATCAAGAACGCGGTGTCCAAGACGATAATGCAGCTCATGAGTGTGGACGGGTTGACTAGGGAGAATGTCGCCAGTCATTTGCAGAAGTACCGGCTCTACCTCAAGCGGATGCAGGGGTTGTCCTCCGGCAGCTGCGGGGGATTGAGTGGTGGTTCATCTACCGTTGGTGTCGATGCCGCTACCGACGCATTTCTTGCATCCGGGGAGGCCGCCTAATTACGACCATTTCATGCCGTTTGTTCCCGTCAGCGCCCTTCAGCATCACCATCACCAGCAGCAGATGGCGGTGGCTGCCGCAACTCATCCGCAGCTGCAGGGTCACCATAGGCAGATGGCGCATTTCGGGTCCCCACCCAATGGGCAATTCGATCATCCCTTACTTGCTAGGCCGGCGGCGCAGCAGCAAGCTGTGCTTAGAATGGGACCGCCGGTGCACAATGCAGCGGTTCCAGGGTATGTGGAGGATTTGGAATCGGCAAATGGAAATGGTGGAAGGAAAGTTCTGGCTCCGTTTCCTACTGGAGATGATTGAAATTGGGCTCTACCTCTACTGATGGGTTTCTAAGTTTCCCCTGTTCATCAGTCTTCTTACATTCTAATTTTAGTTTCGTTCATGGTGGTTTTGTTCTGTTCTTCATTGTGGAAAATCGACCAAAGTCGGCAATTTCAATGGTTTTTTTAATTTTTATAATAATTAGGTGGAAAATAAAAAATAATTATTTTTTATTTTTTTAATTGTCACATCACTTATATAACGGTCAACTATAAGAGTTGACCACCACATCAGCAAAAGTTAACGGAGACTAACAGCCAGTGACTAAACTTATACGGTTAAACTAATTTAAGTGACTACGGATTGAATAAATTAATTTTAGTGACAAACATTAAATTTTTATTTAATTCTAGTGACCAAACTTGCAATTTAGCGGTAAATACCTCCATGCTTTTTTTTATAGAAACTTCATAAATTTTATTAATGGGCTAACAAAATCTAACATAAATATGGGTGGTCTACCAACCTATCTTTTGTGGGCCTCCCAATTACACATGATATGGGGGTCACAACATGTGTAGCCTGGTTCCCTTCCCGTAGCCCAAAATTCCATTCAATCGACCCGGTTAGGTCTGCCAGCTCTTGAATCTCCCGAACTCGAACAACTATCTCCAGTCTTGAAACCTCTATTTTTTGAAATTTGAGTATTGCATTTTGGCAATTAGATTCCACAATTACCGAACCCAACCCTTTTTCTCTCACCATTTCCATATCAAATTCAATTGTCCTAAGCTCTGCCAATTCTGGCGACCAGGGGTTGCGTTCTCTGCGGACTGTTGCCATAACAAAGTGTCCATTCGAGTCTCGAGCAACCACCCCTAATCCTGTCCCTCCTTCTTTCAGCACCTCCGCGTCAACATTGGCCTTTACCCAGCCCTTTGGTGGCCTTTTCCAGGTACATGGTTCTTCTGATCTCTCTTCTGGTAGCCTTGCGGTGTTGTTGGGTGAACTGTTCCCAAAAATTAATCGCTTTCGTCATAATTTCTCATTCCTTCGCCTTCTTGTTGTTGAACATTTGATTATTCCTTTCATGCTTTTCAATAGAGTGGCAACTTCTGTATATATGGGGTTTTGAATCAATATGTCTGATAAAACAAGTCAGATCGAAATTGATATATAAATTCATAGGTTATCATACACATAAGGTGTTAAGATGTTTAATAACACTTCAGCACAATATTGCCATCCGCATATTAATTAAACAATCTTACGAGAGTAGAAACCTCAATTAAATTGTGTTCTAGTAAGATTTGGTACATCAAAATTGTCAAAAGGTTTAACAAGTGGTATGCTCTATTCAGGGTACAATCAATTTATGTCAATTTATACGGATTCTAACAAAATTGAATATGTAAGAAAAGTGAGATATCAACAACATCAATGAACTACGCATATATTTATAGCTCATCACTATTTGCTTACAATTGATATCCATACTTAAATAAAATGCATCAATAAGTAAAATAACAACCACTACATTTAATTATAACAACAAACGTTAACATCCAAACATTTTTGTTGATTGGTATCTATTTATTTAGGAGGTGAAATTGGTCATTATGGTCGACATTTTCTTGATTTTAACCGACATTGACCATTTTTAATAATTGTGAATGTCACTTCATATAGTGAGGATTTGATGTTCGATGCCAATTAGATCCAAATGTACCACTACATACATACCACTAATTTTAAAACATGATTACTATAATAAATCAAGAATTAAGAGATCATACCGTACCTCGGCACTTAAACCAGAAAAACCTTTTATCATAGACTAGACCGGTAGGATGTATTTAACGATTTAAAACAGTTGAACCACAATTAAACAACTATTTCAGTACAAACACCATACCACTGACTTTTCTAATACAACCTCCAAATACGGTTTACAATATTGTTCTACTTAATCATTTATTTCATGATAAATAAATATATAAATAAATAAAACTTAGCGGTCGCCTTCCCACCCAAAAGGGAAGACAAAATAAGATAATATAAAACTTTTAACCAACAGCACTTGAACTTTTGCATTTTCTGGGTCTTCCACTTTTGAGATCTGAAATCTTTTGGTTTGATGGTCTGATTATGACCAGTAGTTACCAATTCAATCCAATTTACACTATACAGGTTCATTCACACTGCCATTTCAGTGAACTGTTGCATTTCTGGGACTTCCACTTTAGGGATCTGAAATCCTTTAATTCGATGGGTCTGATTATGACCATTTGCTGCCAATTCAATCCAATACACTTTTTGTGTTCATTCATATAGTCATTTCATTAGATCAACACCACTCACTCCTAGCACATTATCTTGAAGATTACGACAAAGTTCTACAGCAACGACTGCGAGAGACCCATCTCAAACTTTCCTCAATTCCGTCCGATCACCACCACCAGCTCTCACCATGGGACACAACCACACTCATCGATCTGCTGAGGTCAGGGACGCTCAGAGGAAGCGGGCAGCGGAAGGAAAGAAAGGGTAATGATTCATCGCAGAACTATTTTAATGCCGCCCACTTTTCTGGGTCTTATGCTTTTGGGGATCTGAAATACTTTGACACCTGATTTTGGACCAGTAGCTGCTATTTCAATACAATACACTTTTCGTGTTCATTCACATAGCCATTGCAGCACTTGAACTTTTTCATTTTCTGGGTCTTCCACTTTTGAGATCTGAAATCTTTTGGTTTGATGGTCTGATTATGACCAGTAGTTACCAATTCAATCTAATTTACATTGTACGTGATCATTCACACTGCCATTTCAGTGAACTGTTGCATTTCTGGGACTTTCACTTTAGGGATCTGAAATCCTTTAATTCGATGGGTCTGATTATGACCATTTGCTGCCAATTCAATCCAATACACTTTTTGTGTTCATTCATATAGTCATTTCAGTAGATCAACACCACTCACTCCTAGCACATTATCTTGAAGATTACGACAAAGTTCTACAGCAACGACTGCGAGAGACCCATCTCAAACTTTCCTCAATTCCATCTGATCGCCACCACCTGCTCTCCCCATGGGACACAACCACACTCATCGATCTGCTGAGGTCAGGGACGCTCAGAGGAAGCGGGCGGCGGAAGGAAAGGGTAACGATTCATCGCAGAACTTTTTTTATGCCGCCCACATTTCTGGGTCTTATGCTTTTGGGGATTTGAAATACTTTGACACCTGATTTTGGACCAGTAGCTGTTATTTCAATACATTACACTTTTCGTGTTCATTCACATAGCCATTGCAGCACTTGAACTTTTGCATTTTCTGGGACTTCCACTTTTGAGATCTGAAATCTTTTGGTTTGATGGTCTGATTATGACTAGTAGTTACCAATTCAATCCAATTTACACTGTACGTGTTCATTCACACTGCCATTTCAGTGAATTGTTGCATTTCTGGGACTTCCACTTTAGGGATCTGAAATCCTTTAATTCGATGGGTCTGATTATGACCATTTGCTGCCAATTCAATCCAATTCACTTTTTGTGTTCATTCATATAGTCATTTCAGTAGATCAACACCACTCACTCCTAGCACATTATCTTGAAGATTACGACAAAGTTCTACAGCAGCGACTGCGAGAGACTCATCTCAAACTTTCCTCAATTCCGGCCGATCGCCACACAGCTCTCACCATTGGACACAGCCAGACTCATCAATCTGTGAGGTCAGGGACGCTCAGAGGAAGCGGGCGGTGGAAGGAAAGAAAGGGTAACGATTTATCGCAGAACTCTTTTAATGCCGCCCACATTTATGGGTCTTATGCTTTTGGGAATTTGAAATACTTTGACACTTGATTTTGGACCAGTAGGTGCTATTTCAATACAATACACTTTTCGTGTTCTTTCACATAGCTATTGCAGCACATGAACTTTTGCATTTTCTGAAATCTTTTGGTTTAATGGTCTGATTATGACCAGTAGTTACCAATTCAATCCAATTTACACTGTACGTGTTCATTCACACTGCCATTTAAGTGAACTGTTGCATTTCTGGGACTTTCACTTTAGGGATCTGAAATCCTTTAATTCGATGGGTCTGATTATGACCATTTGCTGCCAATTCAATCCAATACACTTTTTGTGTTCATTCATATAGTCATTTCAGTAGATCAACACCACTCACTCCTAGCACATTATCTTGAAGATTACGACAAAGTTCCACAACAACAACTGCGAGAGTCCCATCTCAAACTTTCCTCAATTCCGTCCGATCGCCACCCCCATCTCTCACCATGGGACACAACCACACTCATCGATCTGCTCAGGTCAGGGACGCTCAGAGGAAGCGGGCGGCGGAAGGAAAGGTTAACGATTCATCGCAGAACTCTTTTAAAGCCGCCCACATTTCTGGGTCTTATGCTTTTGGGGATCTGAAATACTTTGACACCGGATTTTGGACCAGTAGCTGTTATTTCAATACAATACAGTTTTCGTGTTCATTCACATAGCCATTGCAGCACTTGAACTTTTGCATTTTCTGGGTCTTCCACTATTGAGATCTGAAATCTTTTGGTTTGATGGTCTGATTATGACCAGTAGTTACCAATTCAATCCAATTTACACTGTACGTGTTCATTCACACTGCCATTTCAGTGAACTGTTGCATTTCTGGGACTTCAACTTTAGGGATCTGAAATCCTTTAATTTGATGGGTCTGATTATGACCATTTTCTGCCAATTCAATCCAATACACTTTTTGTGTTCATTCATATAGTCATTTCAGTAGATCAACACCACTAATTCCTAGCACATTATCTTGAAGATTACGACAAAGTTCTACAGCAACGACTGCGAGAGACCCATCTCAAACTTTCGTCAATTCCGTCCGATCGCCACCACCAGCTATCACCTTGGGACTTAACTACACTCAACGATCTACTGAGGTCAGGGACGCTAAGAGGAAGCGGGCGGCGGAAGGAAAGAAAGGGTAACGATTTATCGCAGAACTCTTTTTATGCCGCCCACATTTTTGGGACTTATGTTTTTGGGGATCTGAAATACTTTGACACCTGATTTTGGACCAGTAGGTGCTATTTCAATACAATACACTTTTCGTGTTCATTCACATAGCCATTGCAGCACTTGAACTTTTGCATTTTCTTGGTTTTCCACTTTTGAGAAATGAAATCTTTTGGTTTGATGGTCTGATTATGACCAGTAGTTACCAATTCAATCCAATTTACACTGTACGTGTTCATTCACACTGCCATTTCAGTGAACTGTTGCATTTCTGGGACTTCCACTTTAGGGATCTGAAATCCTTTAATTCGATGGGTCTGATTTTGACCATTTGCTGCCAATTCAATCCAATTCACTTTTTGTGTTCATTCATATAGTCATTTCAGTAGATCAACACCACTCACTCCTAGCACATTATCTTGAAGATTACGACAAAGTTCTACAACAGCGACTGCGAGAGACTCATCTCAAACTTTCCTCAATTCCGGCCGATCGCCACCACAGCTCTCACCATTGGACACAACCACACTCATCAATCTGCTGAGGTCAGGGACGCTCAGAGGAAGCGGGCGGCGGAAGGAAAGAAAGGTAACGATTCATCGCAGAACTCTTTTAATGCCGCCCACATTTCTGGGTCTTATGCTTTTGGGGATTTGAAATACTTTGACACCAGATTTTGGACCAGTAGCTGCTATTTCAATACAATACACTTTTCGTGTTCTTTCACATAGCCATTGCAGCACATGCACTTTTGCATTTTCTGAGTCTTCCACTTTTCAGATCTGAAATCTTTTGGTTTAATGGTCTGATTATGACCAGTAGTTACCATTTCAATCCAATTTACACTATACGTGTTCATTCACACTGCCATTTTAGTGAACTGTTGCATTTCTGGGACTTCCACTTTAGGGATCTGAAATCCTTTAATTCGATGGGTCTGATTATGACCTGCCAATTCAATCCAATACACTTTTTGTGTTCATTCATATAGTCATCTCAGTAAATCAACACCACTCACTCCTAGCACATTATCTTGAAGATTACGACAAAGTTCTACAGCAACGACTGCGAGAGACCCATCTCAAACTTTCCTCAATTCCGTCCGATCGCCACCACCAGCTCTCACCATGGGACTCAACCACACTCATCGATCTAGTGAGGTCAGGGACGCTAAGAGGAAGCGGGCGGCGGAAGGAAAGAAAGGGTAACGATTCATCGCAAAACTCTTTTTATGTCGACCACATTTCTGGGACTTATGCTTTTGGGGATCTGAAATACTTTGACACCTGATTTTGGACCAGTAGCTGCTATTTCAATACAATACACTTTTCGTGTTCATTCACATAGCCATTGCAGCACTTGAACTTTTGCATTTTCTGGGTCTTCCACTTTTGAGATCTGAAATCTTTTGGTTTAATGGTCTGATTATGACCAGTAGTTACCAATTCAATCCAATTTACATTGTACGTGTTCATTCACACTGCCATTTCAGTGAACTGTTGCATTTCTGGGACTTTCAGTTTAGGGATCTGAAATCCTTTAATTCGATGGGTTTGATTATGAACATTTGCTACCAATTCATTCCAATACCCTTTTTGTGTTCATTCATATAGTCATTTCAGTAGATCAACACCACTCACTCCTAGCACATTGTATTGAAGATTACGACAAAGTTCTACAGCAGCGACTGCGAGAGAACCATCTCAAAATTTCCTCAATTTCGGCCGATCGCCACCACTAGCTCTCACCATTGGACACAACCACACTCATCAATCTGCTGAGGTCAGGGACGCTCAGAGGAAGCGGGCTGCGGAAGGATAGAAAGGGTAACGATTCATCGCAGAAATCTTTTAATGCTGCCCACATTTCTGGGTCTTATGCTTTTGGGGATCTAAAATAATTTGAAACCTGATTTTGGATCAGTAGCTGCTATTTCAATACAACACACTTTTCGTGTTCATTCACATAGCCATTGCAGCACTTGAACTTTTTCATTTTCTAAGTCTTCCACTTTTGAGATTTGAAATCTTTTGGTTTGATGGTCTGATTATAACCAGTAGTTACCAATTCAATCCAATTTACAATGTACGTGTTCATTCACACTGCCATTTCAGTGAACTGTTGAATTTCTGGGACTTCCACTTTAGGGATCTGAAATCCTTTAATTCGATGGGTCTGATTATGACCATTTGCTGCCAATTCAATCCAATACTCTTTTTGTGTTCATTCATATAGTCATTTCAGTGGATCAACACCACTCACTCCTAGCACATTATCTTGAAGATTACGACAAAGTTCTACAGCAACGACTGCGAGAGACCCATCTCAAACTTTCCTCAATTCCGTCCGATCGCATAGCATTGAACTCAATCATAAGTTCAGAATCAGGTCGTGACATTTATTTCAAAATGCATATGCCTAGAAAAGGAATCTTGGGTTGGGTGTTTTGGAAGACTGGCATGGCCTAGGATAGCTGAGCTGATAATTTCTAACTTCCTCTCAAAGGTTGGTTCCACAATTATGGGTATTTTCTGTGATTTTCTCTTTTCCTTACTTCGCCATTATTGTGATTAGTAGTTTCTTCTCGCTGTTCTTTTTCTATAAATTTTCTTTTGAGACATTATCACAGACACTTGAATCAAACTGGGATTACAATTGATACGCCTCTACGAAAAGACTGCATCAGGACAATCAGCAATGTAAGCCCCTATTAATTAAGTTCATTAGCGTGGCCGACAGTAGGAACTGCAGATCAATAGTTTACATACTCAGCCTGGTTTTTGGAGAGGTTTAGTTTCATAGATATACTCTCGAAGCAACCGGAGTGATCGTCCGATCAACGACATCAAGGCACATTTTGCATTTTACATCATCTATTACACACTACAACAAAACTGTTATTTAGCGACGGTCATACGAAATTATAGCGACGGTGAAACCCGTCGCTAAAAGTTTTAATGACGGACAACAAACCGTCACTGACCCAGCACTCCTTAAATGTTTTAGTGACGTGTTTGGTCGACCGTCGCGTTAGCCGTCTGAAAAATTTAGCGACGGCACTGAACGACGCAATCTTCCAAACGACTGTCGTTAAATTAATTTCATAATAAAAAAAATAAACTAATAAGTGACGGACTCTAACCGTCGCTAAAAGCCAGCGACTGTCGCCAAAACACTTGTTTTAAAGAGAGGCTTGCTCTGCCCAAGCCTGCTGTGATTTTTTTTTCATAGGAAGCCAGCTGTGATTTTCTGATATGCCAAATCAACAATATACAGATACTTTGATGATCATAAATCCAGCTACTTTGAATTACCATATCAGAAACATAAAACATCAATCCTTCAATTCTGGAACAACCAAATCCAATCAAACCACTTACAAAAGTTCAAAACCTACAATCTAAAGTTTACTACTCTCATTCAAACCACTTACAAAGTTCAAAATTCCACTTACAGTCCCTCTTTGCTCCTTATAATACCACCAAAGACAAAACTCCAGCACTGTGGAGACTGGTATATAAACTTCCTTCATTAACTAGCAGCTCTGCAGAAACACCCGATTCAAATCACTTAATTACCAAAGTATAATGCCTAATGTAGTACACAAAATTGGTATTCATTACTTGGAACATCACAAATAGAAGAAAAGAGAACTTAGTTATAGTGAATACTATAGATTACATATAGAGAACGAGACATCAGCGTGCAATATATGTATATGTATACGTAAAGAGGAAGCAAAATTGCTAGCTTTTGGTTGGTAGAATATATATAAACAGATTTAGCACCATGAAACAAGCTAGCTAACTAGATTAAAATTGGATTAACTACAACAAGCTGCTATGCAGTACTAGTAACCAAAAGGGTGATATTGACCAGTATCTAGTCATGCGTGAGAAGCATTAACAGTACTCAATCATGCATGTATATGACCCAAATTCCAAGCATTTGAAACAAAACTACAAACATCGAACACTCACTTGAGCTGCAGGGACTAGACATTCAACCCAATTGACCAAGGAGAACATGACCGATAATCGAACAACTCAGAAATACTCCAATTGAAATGAAAACCTGAGGAAAAAGGGCGAGGAGAAATTGCGGAAATACTTGTGGCTGTAAACGCTGGTAGACTCCTCAGATGCCATCGTTAAATTACAATTTCTTGTAGTGTTTATTATACCTTGCTGAAGCTGGTGTAGTTGCATTTGTCCCCTGAAATAGAGGAAAATCATAATTACCACTTGAGTTAATAGATTACAACTTGAGTTAACTACCTTCTAAAATAGTGGACTGATCAACCAATCACAATGAATCACAAATTCACTTTCTATCCTTCAGTTTAAACAAACGAACATATGATCAGCAATGAAATCACTCTGTTCATATAGAAGGGTAAATAAAAAGAAAACTTACCATTCCATTTTCTCCTTGCTGTTGCAAGTGAACCAGCAGAACCATAATAATTGCATGCATCCTGGAAATTGAGAAATGGGAAGAGTCAGGGAATGGTGCGAAATCAAACATGTTAATAGGTATACCACGATTAAAAAGAATACTGTTGAACATTGTATTCTCACACTCTTCACACTCAGTGAATCACATCTCTTCATGCTAACCTTTCCATTTGTCCTCCAGGAAAGTACTTCTATGGCTACTTAACATCAATCCAAGACTCCATTATCACCAATATAAGCTGTGAAATGAGAAAATAATATAGTAAACGGTCACCTGAGAAGAGCTGAAGCTAATTCCATAATAAAAAAAAATAAACTACTTAGTGACGGACTCTGAAACACCCGGTAGCAACAATGAGTTGATGCTCATATCTGCAAGGCAAGTTAATTAATAATGAAAATCCTGTTCGAGGCATATGCAGAAGAGGATTCTCAAACTATGTGTATACTCCTTCAGCAGATTTCTAAAAGGAGAGTGACCTTATAAAACCTGAAACAAGAGACTATGCCCAGCTTCCCATCAGTCAAACAGTAGAGCCATACAGCAAAACAACAAAGTTGAGAGAGTTAAAGCAATACCTGAGAAGGTAAGATCTTAATCCCCAGAATCCCACTTAACTCCGAAGTTTGTCTATGTTCAGGAAGACCACCTCCTAACTCATGAAGAATCATATAGAGAGAGTTAACTAATGCTTCAAAACAGGAAAATATTGATGCACATGTATTATTTCCATTCATTTGATTAGCGCGGCCTTCACATACAGTGTTAAGTAAACGAGTGGGTTGAAAATCGAAGTGGCTTAGATGTCTCACCCTTAGTAAGGAAGACGAAGGGAACTTTCAAAGACCCTACATTGTGGACATAGTAAACAAAATCAGAAGCAACAACAGCCACATGAGTAAGAAGGTGAGTTTCACTAACATACTCATTAAAGTTATTCATGAATTTCAGACCGTCGCAGTTGCTGCTGGTCCCGAGGCTGAAGGTTATTCAATTGAAGGCCAGAGAAACAACGTGGAGGTCGAGAAAGAAACAACCTAGATCTGCTATAATTGTATCACTAAATTAACTAGTGTATTGTGTGATTTATGGCCCAACTAGAAAAGGGTATCAGCATGTCATAAAAATCACACTACATTGCATATTGGTCCATTAAATCGCAACTTATGAGGTTAAAGGACTCCACTATGAACAGAAGTAAACACATGAACAAAAAGCATCAAAGGAAAGAGAGATGACTAGTTGAGCATGCATTTGAAACTCAGACAACCTTTTAGTTTGTCAAGCGATGCCAGGATTAGCAGAATACCTTTTCCTTCCTCTTGATCACAATTCACTTCATACTCACTATGGCATACATCTGGATAGGATAAGAAACCTAGAAAGTAGTAGTATATGTGAGTTAGAAAACCCAATACTTGACTGGCAGTGTGAAATTCCAAAAAAAAAAAATAGTTTCCTTTGAAATAAATTTCACTTACAACCTCAACAGGAAGCTCACAAAACACTGCATGATGATTTTTGTTTCCTAAATTGGACCTCAGGATAGGTTCAGATTCACCAAAATTCTAGTAATGGTTCTCTATATTCACACATTTCTCTGAGTGTATCTACCATGCATAGTTTTATCATTTTCCCCTCATTACCGACCTTTCCTCTTGTCTTCTAGTTCTTCCCTCATGGCCTCACTGTTGTACTAGCTCGAAAGACTGTGTTTAAGAAGCGAAAAACAGGGCCACTTTCCAAAATTTCAATCATAGGACTTGCAGAGTAAAGTTATATTTTGAGTTTTAGGTTTCGATTTTCATGTAACTTCTCAACTACCAAAACAATCTCCAGCACGTAACTTATGAGTTCTACACTCAACATGCATTAGTCAAACCAAACAAACATACGAATCGTTTAATGGAGGAAGCAAGAGCGGAAACACAATTGAGAATATAAAACTTAGGGTTTGAGAAAAAAGCCTTATTTGAGAGTATCAACTCAATCGAACGCCTCGCCTCCAGAACTCTTACCTCAATTCAGATCTTAGATGATAGCGGTTGTGGCTCAGATCTTCCATGACTGAGAGTGAAGATGATTCCCGATGACAATTCAATTCTGAGAGACCCATCGTCCATCCCATCTACAGCGCGTCGAAATTCAACAAGACGTATGAGAAATTCATCTTGTTGGAATTAATCGAGATATGTAATTCCCCGGAATACATCTTGTCAGATTATCAAAGGCGAATAGATCTAAATACCTGGATTCATGATGGTAGATCGTCGTGAGCTTGATGCGGAATCTGTAGAATGATCTTCAACCGGACGATACCTCAGAAGCACGATCTGGGAAGTTTAGTGGCCTTCTCAACCAAGCCTCCTTAGTCCACTCATGGGAAACCTCACGTATTCCTGATGGGGAGAATATGTGTGTATTTTTGGTCTTGGTGTCTTGGGGACCACAACCTCTAGGTTCTTTATATACTATGTTTAGCTAGGGTTCCCATAAAACCCTAATTAGGTTTAGTATCTGGTTTCCACTCATTGGGCCCATATCAGGTATTGAGTAGTCTTGGGCTCCATAATTTGACCACTTATAATTAGCCCACTTTAACAAATAACTAATACAATTATCCATAAACCACAGCCCACATCACGTGGAGCATATATTTCCAACAATCTCCCACTTGGGCTGCATGGTTTATGCAAATAATTATATCACAAAGTTCCTTAGGCGCGTGTCCGAATGTTATTTGTACAATGACTATTCCTTAACAATCTTGTCCATCTCATGTATAGCAGTGGAACCAACGCGGCTTCAATCATGATATGATAATGATTAAACCACCATGATCACCACATTTACACACTCAATGACATAGATCAAATATGGATGAGTGGCATGAAAATTACATGTAATGTGATCTTGAACATGCCTATTTTCAACTGGTCCAACTTTAGTGAGATCGAAAAAACACTTCATGCAAGAAAATTGCATAATAAATAAACACCTTAAGGTTCAAAACAGAAACTGAAGAAAAAACAAAAAACACTTTATTCTGCAGAGTCACAAATCAATGTCTATAGAACAAACCAAAATGACTCCCACTAAACCAAGGTATCATCCAGAATAACGCCCATATGAGCAGTGTGCTCATAAAATGCAGTAGGCAGTAATCCTTTGGTTAATGGGTCAGCTAGCATAGACTCAGTCCTAATATGTTCTATAGAAATCTGTCTATTTTGAACCCTCTCCTTAACAACCAGGTACTTGATATCGATAAACTTTGACTTTGTCGAACTCCTGTTGTTATTAGAGTACAACACTGTTGCATTATTGTCACAATAAATCTTCAATGGCCTCTCAATGTTGTTTACCACACGCAGCCCCGTGACAAAATTTCGCAGCCATAATCCATCATCAGATGCCTCATAACAAGCTATAAACTCTGCTGCCATGGTGGAAGGAGCTATAATACGCTGCTTACCAGACCTCCAAGAAATAGCCCCTCCAGCCAACATGAAGATATTGCCAAATGTAGAGCGCATGCTATCTTGGCATCCAGCAAAATCAGAGTCAGAATACCCAATGACCTCCAGACTATCTGATCTCTGATAAGTAAGCATGTAATCCCTTGCTCTCTTTAGATAGCGCATCACACGCTTGACTGCCTTCCAATGATCCATACCTGGATCCTTTGAGTATCTGCCCAGTACTCCCACTATGAAAGCTATATCGGGACGAGTACAAACTTGAGCATACATAAGACTCCCTATTGCAGATGAATAAGGAATCTTCTGCATTTCCGCTCTTTCTAGATTGTTTGTAGGGCATTGAGCGAGACTGAACTTGTCTCCTTTTGCTACTGGTGTATTTGCTGGGTTACAATCTTTCATGTTGAATCTACTCAAAACATTATCGATATAGCTCTTTTGTGATAATTTGAGAATACCTCGAGAGCGATCTCTCAGTATCTCAATACCCAATACAAAAGAGGCGTCACCAAGATCTTTCATTTCAAAATTCTTTGTTAGAAGTTTCTTGGTTTCGTGCAGTAAGCCTATATCACTACTGGCGAGTAGAATGTCATCAACATATAACACCAGGAAAATAAATTTACTCCCACTGAACTTGTGATATACACAATCATCAACAAGATTAGTCTCAAAATCATATGAGCTAATAACTTTGTGAAATTTGTGATACCATTGACGGGAAGCTTGTTTGAGACCATAGATGGACTTCTTAAGTTTACAGACCATTTTCTTTGGATCTCCCACAACAAAGTTTTGTGGCTGAACCATATAAATCGTCTCATCAATGTCTCCATTGAGAAACGCAGTCTTCACGTCCATCTGATGGAGCTCCAAATCAAAATGAGCCACTAGTGCCATTATTGTCCTAAAAGAGTCTTTCGCAGACACTGGAGAGAAAGTCTCTTTGTAGTCAATGCCTTCCTTTTGAGTAAATCCCTGAGCGACTAGACGTGATCTAAATCTCTCAATCTTACCCTTAGAGTCCCTTTTGGTTTTAAATATCCATTTATTACCAACCGGAACTACTCCTTCAGGGCATTCAACGACATCTCAAACGTCATTGTCATACATGGACTTCATCTCTTCTTTCATGGCACTATTCCACTGTTCAGAGTTAGAACTGCGCATGGCTTGAGCAAGGTTGATAGGATCATCCTCCATTAATCCTATGCCATCCTCATGTTCTTGAAGAAAGACGACATAATCATCCGGAATCGCACTTCTTCTTTCTCTAGTGGATCTCCTAAGTGGCACTTCTTGAGGATGTTGATTTTGTTCCATTGGTGGTTCAGGAGGAGGAATTTCATTGTTGTCTTGTTCCATAACTATGTCAGGACTAGTGATAGGTATGATAACCTGATCACTATCAATGACTTGTTCTTCCTCAAAGACAACATTCCTTATGTTTCCTTCCCTCCAAAATTCAATATCCTCAAGGAATCTCGCATTTCCCGTTTCAAAGAATGATCGTGAGGTGGGATTGTAAAATTTGTAGCCTCGAGAGTACTGCGGATAACCAACAAAGTAGCAACTTACAGTCTTTGAGTCTAGCTTTCCTTCATGTGGCTTATAAGTCCTTGCCTCAGCTGGACAACCCCAAATGTGCAAGTGTCTAATGCTAGGCCTTTTGCCTGTCCATAGCTCATAAGGGGTTTTAGTTACTACTTTGCTTGGTACCCTATTAAGGATGTATACAGCAGTCTTTAGAGCTTCCCCCCAAAGTGACTCCGGTAAGGAAGAATGACTAATCATACTTCTTACCATGTCTTTAAGAGTACGATTGCGCCTTTCTGCAACGCCATTCATGCTAGGTATTCCTGGCATGGTGTATTGAGGCACAATCCCACACTCTTTGAGGTAAAGCGCGAAGGGTCCTGGACGTTGTTCTCTGGATCCATCATATCGACCATAGTATTCTCCACCACGGTCCGATCTGACAGCCTTAATTTTCTTTCCAAGTTGAAGTTCAACTTCAGCCTTAAAAGACTTGAAAACATCCAAGGATTGCGACTTCTCATTTATAAGAAAGAGGTAACCATATCTAGAGTAATCGTCTATGAACGTGATAAAATATTTGTGACCGTTCCAAGATGTTGTAGGGAATGGACCACATATATCAGTATGAATGAGTTCTAAGACGTCTTGAGGTCTATTGGCACCCAATTTCTTAATGTTTGTTCTCTTACCCTTAATGCACTCAATGCAGACTTCAAAATCTGCTAAATCTAAGGGTTCAAGAATTCCATCAGACACAAGCCTCTGAATTCTCTGTTTGGAGATATGTCCTAAGCGCTTGTGCCATAAAGCAACGGAATTCTCATTAAATTTTCGCTTTGTACCTCGTGAACTTATTTGGAGGATTTCATTATGGGAACTAATCACATCAAGCATGTATAGATTATCAATCAATGGACCGGGTACCAATCAAGACTGAATTTTGTGAGAGACTAAATTTATTATCTCCAAATGAACAAGAATAACCTGATTTGTCCAAACATGGAATCGAAATTAAATTCCGTCGAAATGACGACACCACAAAAGTCTCAAACAAATCCAAATGGCATCCAGTCTTTAATTGTAATCTAAAAGTTCCGATAGCCTCCACTGCAACTTTATTGACGTCCCCCACATAGATGAACTTTTCGTTCTTACTTGGTGGCCGGCTCCACAGGCAGCCCTGCAAAGATACACTTATGTGAGTGGTAGCACCAGAATCCACCCACCAAGTATCCATAGGCACAAAAGCTAAATTAACTTCAGAACAAACTAAAGTAAGAAGCTCACCCTTCTTTTCACGCCAAACGGCATACTTGGGACACTCCTTCTTCATGTGCCCAGTCTTCTTACAGAAGTAGCAAGGAAACCCCTCAGTTTGCATCTTTGGTTTCTTTTGCTGAGAAGACTTTTCTGCAACATCCCTAGCTCTCTTCTTGATTTTGTTTTGAGAACTTGATGCTAAGTGAGCACTCTCAGTCCTATCCCGCGCTTGCCTCTCTTCCTCTTGCACACAGTGAGATATAAGCTCATTGAGAGACCACTTGTCTTTCTGAGTGTTATAGCTCACTTTGAATTGCCCAAAGTGTACAGGGAGAGAGATCAAAACCAAGTGTACGAGCAAATCTTCAGAGACTTGAGTTTTGATGCGAGATTAGACATCTCCATAATGTACTCCCTTATGTTCCCCTTGCCTTTATACTTCATGGAAACGAGCTTAGACAAAAGGTTACTTGCCTCTGATTTTTCATTCTTGGCAAAGTATTGCTCAATTTCCTCAAGGAACCCCTTAGCGCTCTCATTCTCAGTCATAGAGCCCCGAAACGCTTCTGGAATAGAGCGCTTCATGATCATCATACACATACGATTAGAGCGATCCCACTTTTCTATTTTAACCTCATTAAGGTTATCCGGAGTAGAAACAGGACGCTCCAACCGCTGTGCAAGATCCAAATCCATACAACCGAGAACAATTTCTATGGTTTCTTTCCAGATCTTAAAGTTTGTCCCATTCAATAGTGGAATATTGCTAATTTGAGCAGAAACATTGGAAGCAGAAGCTAAAGACACTGTAAAACAAACAAGAAAACATGCACTCATGTCAAACAAAATACATGAGAAGAAAATTCAGACATTTAAGTTTTATTTTTGAAACCCATCTTAAGATACCAAATGCAACATTAACACTTAGTCTTTGGACAGAGAAATTAACTGCGAGCGGTACTCTTACTAAAATGATCAAATACTGATAATGAGTTCTGTCAAATAATAGTTTATCTTTGGACCAACTATCATTCACATGAAAATAAACTTAACAATCATCACGTATTTATCATTAAAGTGCATCATCATTTGGCCAAATAGTATCTACCTTTGGGCCGAACACTATCCGCATAAACAACCACACACTATACATCCAAGTAATTTAATTTGATCAATTTTTACACTAGAGGTTACTTTGGCAACATAACGTAAAGAATCAAATCAATTTAAAAGTACTGGACCAATTGATTGATTACGTAAACCATGTGCGTTCAAAAACAATATATATACATTCCCAAAATACGCACACAGTAAATCAATCAACCAATTATAAAATAACCCAAACTGAAGCAATTAAAACCCGATGGAGAGGGAATGAAAAAGAGCGTAATAATTTCCGTAGAGCCGTAACCGGCACCAAACTTTAATTCCAACCTTACGCTGCCAAATATATTATTATTCCACTGAATTCCCCATCTTTATTACCCTAACTGCATTTTGTAATAACCGATCAAACGCAGCACTACTGTAATAATTGCCTTTTCCTTTTGTAATTAATTAGAGCAGCCGACCAATCTGTAATAACTGATCAAACCCCAACAGCCGGTTAATTTCAGGAAATCGCCGGCCGGCCCTCTTCTCGAAAAAAAAAATCCTCTCCCGGCCAAACCTTAATGCCCTAACGCAAGACCCCCAGAACGTGAAATAAACATGCAATAGTGCATGATTTCTATGGAATTAACGAAAGACAAAAGATGGCCAATGCCATTGCCACTCGAGGAAGTAAAAAAAACAAAAGAATGGACTCTTTCAATTTTCCATTCACAAGAAATATAAGCACGCATGGCTTTAAACAACAATACCACGAATGGAACGAACATAGAATCATGCAAGGACTCAGTATTGAAACTTGACACAGTAGCATGCAGGGTACTGGATTGCATAAAAATTGAGCATCATCAGAGGACTATACCGAAACCCCAATAATCTAACAAAGATAACCAGCTCTGATACCACATGTTGGAATTAATCGAGATATGTAATTCCTCGGAAGACATCTTGTCAGATTATCAAAGGCGAATAGATCTAAATACCTGGATTCATGATGGTAGATTGTCGTGAGCTTGATGCGGAATCTGTAGAACGATCTTGAACCGGACGATACCTCAGAAGCACGATCCGGGAAGTTTAGTGGCCTTCCTCAACCAAGCCTCCTTAGTCCACTCACGGGAAACCTCACGTATTCCTGATGGGGAGAATATGTGTGTATTTTTGGTCTTGGTGTCTTGGGACCACAACCTCTAGGTTCTTTATATACTATGTTTAGCTAGGGTTCCCATAAAACCCTAATTAGGTTTAGTATCTGGTTTCCACTCATTGGGCCCATATCAGGTATTGAGTAGTCTTGGGCTCCATAATTTGACCACTTATAATTAGCCCACTTTAACAAATAACTAATACAATTATCCATAAACCACAGCCCACATCACGTGGAACATATATTTCCAACACATCTCTCCTCTATCCGTCGATGCTGACAAATCCGAGCGGCCGCGAGACTCTCTGTTGTCATTGCCACTGAAGCTGTTCAATCTAGGGTTTCAATCGATGAGGAATATACGCGGCGGAGGAAACAAAATTGGAGCAAGCTTTCACCCTTCACTTCGTGCTCTCTCTCTCTCTCTTCCCTTCTATCTCTTTCTCCCTAGACTTTTCTCCTCTGCCTCACGATCTCAGTGAGAGTCGAATTAAATCAATTGAAAAAAAATGATTAATTTATTCTTTTATTTTTAAATAAAAGAAAAAGAAAAATGAAATGAGTTGTGGGCCTTTGTTGTTACCTGCAGCTAGCAGCCCACCTTTAATTACATTACGACGCTCATATCGTCCGTCCGCTTGTCCATTAACAATTGTTAGATACAGACGGTCGGAGGAGACTGTCGGTAGGTGACCGTCGCAATTACTTGCTTTTCTTGTAGTGACAAATAAAACTAATACCAGCTTAATTATCGGTAAGTGATTTAATCGAAATAAATAAATAAATAATTTCCCCAAAGATATCAAGACTAAAAATTCGCATCTATTACAAATACCAAATATAACAGGAAGATTGAAAATCTTCGACTCAAAAAATAAAAAACCTAGATTAAGAAAACTTATAAACCTCCTGAATTGTGTCTCGACCATAGAACCATCCTATTATAAAAACATAGTTTTAGTGTATTCATTAAAAGGTTATTTTGCAAATAACCCAAACTTTATGGGTAAGAGTTGATCAAGTGGGACCCATTGAACAATTAACCTCTTCTTTCCCCTACATCATCCCCTCTTTTCGTAATTAACCCCATTTTTCTTTTATTAATTTTATTGGCAATATTTAAATGCTTTTTATTTCTTTTATTTACCATTTTGTATTCTTATTGTCATGAAATCCACCATTTTGTTCGTATTTGATATTTTTCAAGACTCGAGCTCAAATAGAAGAACAACGAGAAATTTCTCATTTTCAATTTTGACTCAAAATAATTAGTAATACCATTTTGTATTTTTATTGTGTTGAAATTCACCACTTTGTTCGCATTTGATTTTGAATCCTCGCGCATTTCTCAATGCTCGAGCTCAAATAGAAAGACAACGGAAAATTTCTCATTCTCGATTTTGACTAAAAATAATTAGTGATTTGCTAGATTTGAGTACACGCACAAAGTGGGAGAATCGAGTTGCTACAATAGTATTGATTGAAGAGCAAGTGAATAACACTAATGTAGTCTCAGAGATTCTAATCAAGTCCCACAACCAAAAAAGATTTTCGAGTTTTTTTGTTCCCCCAATAGGTACCTATTTATTAGCCAGCAAGTCCATCTTTTATTGTTTGTTTCAAATTATTGCAAGATGTGTTCCCTCTATTAGTATTCTGCTGCTTAGATGTTCCAATTCGTGGAGCCTCTTATCATGTTTGATTTTACCAAATGTTACTTTTTCCATCCCATAGAGCTAGGTTTACCGTATTTTCAATTTGTATTCCTAACAAGTTAATTAATTCACATATATCTTTTTACATTTCGCTTCATGCGCGGCTTATCTAATTGATATTAAACTAAGAACCGATTAACCATCAGATGATCGTGATTAGTGGTGTACCATGAAGTACCCTCCAGATAACAACCACCACCACCACCTTAATCAAACACATTGTTTAATCACCAGATCACATCCTTTTTCTTTACGTGTAACCTCATCTTATATATATACTATAATAATTTTACCAATTAACTTTTTGTGAAGGTAGCCAAATCCCCAATTCGAGGCATTTTTAGGCTCCTGTTTCTGCTTGCAAATCCCAGGGTTTTGCTCAATGATGTCGGCCAATAACAGTAGTTAACAGAAACGCCACACACTTTTTTTTATGTCCCCATTTCCTTGATTTAATAATAATTACAGTAATTAAAACATCATCAGCAACTCCACTGTTACAGTATCAGAGGCAAAACCTGAGCTTATCCTAGCTAGCTAACTTCTAACTGAGTTCGGCTGTCTTAATTTAGTGTGTAACAGAGCATACAAAATTCAATAATTAATTTCAGGATTTAAATAATAATATAATTAATTTCTAAGGCCCAGTCGGGAAGGATTTGTTATGGATTGGACGTCTTTTTTTGACGTGGGAATAATCCATGGTGAAAAACCCTTGGTCCTCTGTTCTTGATTCCTCCTTTCCTTTCTTCTCGTTGTATAGTTTTCCTGGGAACCAAACAGAAATCACAGTATTCAATTAGTTCATATGATAAGGAAATGACTGGAAACTATTTATTTGAACCTATCACCATAACGAAGGCTAGCTTCCCGCCACTAGGCCAAGGGTTCAACCCGTACAAATAAGTATTTGAATTTCTCTCGATGTAACAGTTTAGATTTCAATTTTCGACGTACAAATTAGACAACCTTTTTGTTACATAAACAAAAAAAATGCAGGTATCAGAACACACCTGATATCGACGACGATGCATGGTCTTTTTTTGGCTCATTAGGATCAGGAGTTGAAACCTGATGATGGCCTACAATGTCGTTTCGATGAACTTGAATCTATTTTTCGTTCAACCAAAGAAAGAAAGAAAGAAAGAAAGGGAAAAAACTCGCCAAGTCAGCAACGACGTCGTGATGGAGTACAAAACTGCAAATCAGCAGCTGACACTGTAACAAAAATTCATGTAGGAATATCAACACACTTTCATATGAACTTACAGTTACAGCTGCTGCAACTTCCTCTACTACTCTGAGCTTCCTTGGCAACAACAATGGCGAAACCACATCACCACTTTGATGGCAAGCAGAAGCAGCAGATGGAATGAGGATTGATAAGAAGAAACAAGCCCATGTAACAGTGACCATAATAACTGTATTACAAAGCTCCATATATTACTAGAACTCAAAACACTTTGATGACACACGGAGATCGAGAGGATGTCTGGTTCGATATCTGTATCTACTTATAGTTGGCGACTGCTGCAATGGTTAAATTAAAGGGAACGTGAGAGAGAATTGAAGAGATGGGTTTTTTTCTTCTTTTCTTCCCAAAGCACAAAACACGAAATGAAGAGTTCCAAAACAACAAGCAAGGGCATGGGAATGCTTAACGATATATACAAACTTTTTCTGCCTAGCCCTAGCTAATTCACACACACACACAGTTTGGGCATTTTGGCTTTTTTTAGGGTTTGGTTTTGTCACCGACAACGTACATGCATATGTATTTGTATTTGTAGGGTAGTCCCGAGGTTGTTTTTTGGTGTTGTTAATACCAACACAAAGACATTGCTTACCAAGAAAAAGGGGATTTGGTTGTTCAGCATTGAACAATGATCCACCACAAATCCTTCCATGTCCCCATGATGGACAGAAGCCATAGAGGAGTACATATATAACGTACTTTTGGAGATATATGGGATATTAGGATGGATGGTTTTGGATTTTGAAACCATGGTTGGGGAACTTTTGGAGGAGATTGACTAAGGAAAAATAAAAGAGGTGGAATGATTACATTACCTATGTGTAAGATTTACATGATTTGAAAACGTATCGTGTCTGTAAAATTAATTTGTTGTTTTGTATCATTTACAATTTAGGTGCATGTTTAAAATCCAAAGAGTTCAAGATGGTTGGTTTTGCTTGTTTAATTAAAGAGATGAAGCTTTGTGAAATATTTATAAGTTTGAAAAGTAAGGAATTCATGAAATACAAGATTTCTTTTCATCAACAAAAAAAAAAAGTACCATGATGGTTGAATGATGGAGAATATACTACATTGATAGACAGTAATAGAGTGTCGTATGATTGGTCCAAAAAACTCTTGGTCTCGTATAATTAGTAAATCAACATGGAATAGTTTTTCCTGTGCAATTTTTCTACATATGAGTTAGGGCCAAGGAGGTGTGCAGTTTTAGTGGGTGGAAGAAAATGGTATAATTGGTTGAAATTGTTTTCATGAAATATATAAAAAATGACAATAATTTTTTAAATCACGACGAGTTTGTTTTTTATTACAATTTTTTTTTTTTATTACGTTAAAAGGAAGGAGATACAAATCGATTAGAAAAAGTAAGGAATTAGAAAATTAATTTAATTTCAACCCTCAGATCTTAACTCATTCAAAATCTAGAGTGATCGGATATGCTTATACACAAATACATAAATTTTTTTATAAGGATAATATAGATTTACTTTTTACAGACATGTACTATTTAAAAAATCCGAATAAATCATTTATCCTGGTTTGCCAATGGAAGGCCTCTGGTGGTTTCATTTCATGACTAAATTAGGCTTTCTGTATCCATAGAAACAATGATGCAATTTATGATCTGTCACGCTTTAGATGTTTGGTGGTACACGGCAGGCACTACCCGTTCAAATTGTGTGCATTTCTTAATTTATCAAAGCTTTAACCTCTTATAGACCAAATTGCACAACCATTTCTCATTCACGTTAACGACTTTCTTAAATGGTAAAAAAGATATACATACTCTTAAAATATGCGTGACGAAGTTGTACTAGCATTTTTCTTCCGCAACTCCTAACAAATATGACATACTTTAAATGGATTTTCATTCGAGCTCGACACATTTATAAAACAAATAGGAATTCAGATACGTACTCATTTCGATCTTCATAGAAGGAATGTTACCGTTAATGTGAAAAAAAAAATGAAATAAAATTGCTACCGAATTCGTTTCTCCACCTCTTACAACGTTAACATAACAAAAAATACGAACATGAAACCAAAATGAATAAACATGTTATTTAATTCAATATCTCTTATCTCTGTCACGGGCTTAGAGTAATGCTGAAAAAAATGTAAACATAAACAAAATCTCTTAAAATCCTGGAGAAGGAAACAACCAAGATATGATATTTGTGTTAACTCTATATGGGATTAGCATCATGCTAACCACGACTTGTAATAGTCTGCTTTAGAGTTGTACTACTACAACTAAGGTTGTCAAACCTGGATCCGATCTACCGGTTCAATCGAGTCTGACTGGAACTAATCATCTAAATTGTTGGAAACTTGGAATAGACTGTGGTTGGACGATTCTGAAAAAGTCAAAACCGGGTTGAACCATTCGAAATCGGGTGGTCCGACCAGTCAAGACCGAATTTGAAGATGATGATTGATAATTTTTAATATATAATTCTTCTTAAGAAATAATTTTATAATATATGAATGTAGATTAGAGAGATTGTTTAAACTGTCAGATATATGAAGATCTATTTGGTATTAGAGATTTTCGTTAAAACCGACTTAAACTGATTGAACACTATCCGACTATTAAAACTCAAATCACCTAAACAAGTTTAATAGCTTAATCCATTTTGACTACCTTGACTACCACCATAAAAAATCTGAATTGCTATTTATAGCCCTAATTTTTTGTTATTTGTAGTCATAGGAGAATGTAATTACTATTCACCCTTCCTTCCTTTTAAAATATTGAACTTGTTACAACTCCAACCAAACACTCCCTTCTCTCCCAATTCAACTGTCGCCGGATTCCTCCCAAATATTGTCGCCGGCGACGACGACCTCTCGCCGGCGACGACGACCTCTCGCCGGAGACGTGACTCGCCCCTTCTCTCCCGTCGTCGGTTTCCTCTCAAATACGACGACCACCTCTCCCAGAGACGATGACCTCTTGCCGGAGACGAAATCAGAGCGCTTGCCGGAGGTAATGTTTGATTTTGCACGAAGGAGGTGACGACCGGCCGTTTGACCCGCCGCCGGCAAGGGCGACGTCCAATCGAGGCGTCGGCGGCGAGGGACCGGACGTTTGTCCCTCGCTGGCGACGCCTGGGCCGGACGTCGCCCTCACCGATGACGGTCAAACGGCTGTCAACTATCGTTTTTTTTATTTTTTTCGTATAATTTAATTTAGGTTAATTAGCTGTTCTAATGATTATGATTTAACGTAGGTTAATTATCTACTTTAAATTAATTTAAAAATTACTTTAATTATCTCCTTTAATTATGTACGTTAATTATATGCTTTAATTATTATGATTTAATGTAAGTTAATTATCTGCCTTAAATCAATTTAAAAAGTTACTTTAATTATCTCCTTTAATTATGTAGGTTAATTACTCTAATTATCTGCTTAAATTATGTAGGTTAATTATCTATTTTAAATATGTTAATATTTAATATATACGAAAATTATGTCGGTTAATGTTTTCATATAATTGAAATTAGATAGGAAAGGTAAATTTTAATTGATAAATATAAGAAAGTTTAATAATTTAAATATAGAATTTTATTTTATGAAAAGTATTCATTGTTGTACGAAACTTAAATATAAATTGACAATTTAAGCAAGAAAATTAAGTTAGAATTTATCGTGAAATACATTACAATTTTGAACATTATGTTGTGATGGGAATTTTATTATAATTGAAATTATATACGAATGTTAAATTATAATAGACAATTTAAGCAAGAAAATTAAGTTAGAATTTATCGTGAAATACATTATAATTTTGAACGTTATATTGTGCTGGGAATTTTATTGTAATTGAAATTATATACGAATGTTAAATTACAATAGAGAAATATACGAACCTTGAACATTTGAATATAAAAATTTATTATATGAGAACTAGCAATTATCATATGAACATTGCTAATATGAACATTGCTAATAACTATTACATGATGATAATAATCTGACAATAATTTTAATTCAAATTTTAATAGGTAGAAAATGGTGGATACAAGAAGAAAGAAGAAGATGAAGGAGGTAGAGCCGTCGAGGGTGACCAACCGTATAGTATTGAGGTCGCGTCGTGAGGAAGCCGAGAATGAGCGTCGACGTGCTAGACTTGTGGAGAATCCTTCTCCCCCGCCTCCCATGCCTTTTGACTTAGATAGAGCTTTTGAGGGAGTAGATGAGTATGAAGGCAGTGATGACAATTATGATGACTTCCCGGATGTAAATGATGCTTTCTTCGAGAGCAACCATCCGAGTGCAGGTGGTTCTAGTGGACCTAGATTAGAGCCCGAGGCTCCTTTTGTGTCTTCTTCGTCCTCTCAGTTTGTTCATGTTAGACGTGGGCCTCGTGGTCGTTTTGAGTCATCATGACCCGATTCGGAGGAGGGCAGCACTAGTAAGAGGAAGAAGGCGAGAGAAGCTGATTCGTGGATTCTCGACAGGAGTGGGCCGGGGGGGGCCTATCGATCATAGCCTGATTCCTAGTTTTGGAGGTCATGTGGCTTATAGATTATGGGATGATAGTTTAGGGACGCGCCGAATGGATTCATTCAAGTTGTCGACTAGAGCATTGGCAGTCAATTATTTGAAAGATTACAAATTTCAGAGTGAGGGTGCTACAACATTGGTTGAGAGGACAGGGTTGCGCAAGTTGTTGGACTGCTCGATCCAGCACTTGGACGGACCTTTACTTGTGGCGTTTGTGGAGAGGTGGCAGCCTGACACCAACACCTTTCACATGCCTTTTGGAGAGATGACCATCACGCTCCACGACGTTGCAGTGTTGCTTGCGATTCCAGTCGGTGGAGATATGGTTGTAGGGAATGAGAGTTTGAAAGCACAGTTATGTGAGATGCTGAGAGTCGAACAATTGAATGAACGATCCAAGCCTTCGCTTATGAGTGGGGGTTTGGTGTGTGTTGAAGCTATGCAGCAGGTTGGGTGGTTTCGAGAAAGAGATTCTAAGGTACGGGTGTTCTTGACCTGTTTGTTAGGGACCACCTTGTTTGTGGACAGGAGTGGGGATCGGGCGCAGGTTTGGCCTCTCCAGTTCTTGGGGGACACTAGACGTGTGAGAAAATATTCTTGGGGGTCTGCTACACTCGCCTATTTGTATAGGCAACTCGTCATGGCGTCTCGAGCGGACTGCAAAGGCATGGGTGGCTGTTTGGCCCTCCTTCAGAGCTGGATCTAAGAGTACTTCCCGCGTTTACGAGATTAGAAGTTGGGGACACGTGGATTGGTGTGCGGGGAACCTTTTGCTAAGAAGTGGGAGGGGTGAGATTTGGAGGTGGGGCACAGTTGATGAATGAGAGGTTGGATCACTATCGTCGAGTACTGGATAATATGACAGATGAGTTCATTTTTTGGTGCCCATTCGGCCTCAAACCTGGTGAGATGGTCTCTCGTTCTTTGTACTCTGGTGACATCTGTGCATGAGTGTTGAGGAGATGTACGATCCCTCGCGTTGCCTCCGTCAGTTTGGGTATGTACAGACCTTCCCCTCAGATCCGCTTCCTCCAGTTGATGTTTGCCGATCTGTGAATGTCAAGATGTACTCCTTGTCCTACGGTCCCGGCTTGAGTGAGCTTTGGAAGGCCCCTCACTGCCACTCGGTGCAGTTGGATTCGATATCGAGACCTGTTCAAAAATCGAAAGATACCGACGATGGGTATCTATAGTGGTATATGGGACGTACCCACCCGAGGATCGTCTGCTCAAGTGCTGCGGACCAGGAGATACACCACCATCTTAGTCATGATCAGGTAAGTTTAATTATGTTATTGATATTGCTATTATGTACAAGCTTAAATATTGCATTAGTTATCGTATAACATACTAACATTTACATTTTTATACAGTTAGCTGTGAAGCTCGTCCGAGAGTTTCGCACCGTGATTGAGCACCCTTATGATGACCACCTTGATCTTCTTCTTGGATTACAAGGGTTGCTTAGAGAGTACGACGAGGAGACTCCATACCAGCCTCCACCTCAGTACTAGTGTTGTTCATGTAGTTTGAGTACCATGTAGTTTATTTGTAATTTGAGAACTATGTCGTTAATTTGGTGTTTGAGAACTATGTCGTTTATTTCTAGTTTGAGAACTAAATTGTTTATTTGTTGTTGGAGGACTATGTCGTTTATTTGTAGTTTGAGAACTATGTTGTTTACTTGTTGTTTGAGGACTAGTGTCGTTCATTTGATACTTTATTTGTATGTTTAGAACTATGGTAGTTTTAATTTAAAACTATGTTTACCAAAGACTACAAATATAAAGATAAGATGAGTTACAAAATACTCCTTATTTACGACTATTATCGTTATATACCAATACTACTACAAATATCTCCTACTAGTCATGATGACCCCCAAGTGCGAAGTAAAGATCTCGCTCGTCCTTGAACAACTGCTCCCACCCTTGAGTACTCATTTTGTCAAGGAAATGGGTCCACAGGAAGGTGAATGGAGGCATTGGTATTGAATCCTCCTCAAAGTCAAGGCGCACCCAATGGTTGCCGGTGTTACACAACACCAACACATTGCTAGGGCGAGCTACCCCTGGCTTGGCTATCATAGGTAAAAAGGTTTGTCCAAATGGAACATGTCTCCTCACCCCATCTTTGGTTTCGTCTATTTGACTGTAGAGGATTATGGCCCAGTTAAATAATGTTGCAACTATGGCGAGATCCGACTCAGTCATCCAATGATCCATTGTAGTACCCTCTGACTTGTTCCACTGTAATCGTGTAAGAGCAAGACCCACATCTTCATATGCGTACTCACATTGTTGGATCCACATGACTTCATCTATAATAGTCTTTCTCACCACAAGTGGTGATCCTCATCTCCATGAAGTGCATGTGAAAGAGCTCGAAATCTGCAATGTCCATCAGGAGCAGGGTCCCACCAACCAAGACATCGATCTCTGACACTTTCTGGGGCGATGAAGCGAAAGTAAGGAAAAACATTCACTCCATCAATCTTGTGCATGGGATCCCTTTTCGGGCCACCTGTGGATGTAGTGTTTTTTAGTTATCTTATTGGCATATTAAACATACTTATTGAATATCAATGAATTTAACAAAACAACTCAAATTATTCAATACAAACCTGTAACATCTAAGGTTGTTGCTTTTCTCTTTTTGTGATGGTAGCATCCTTCAGGGCACCTGTTAGTGAAAATTTTGTTGTAATTAACTTATTGGCATATTAAACATACTTATTGAATATCAATGAATTTAACAAAACAACTCAAATTATTCAATACAAACCTGTATCATCTGAGGTTGTTGCTTTTCTCTTTGTGCGGATGGGGCACCCTTCGGGGCACCTGTTGGTGAAAATTTTGTTATAATTAGCTTATTCTTTAAAACATAAAAAGTGGGTACGCTTTACCACCCACAATTTTTTTACTACTGTTTCATTATTTGTCGTCTTGCGGAAAGTTGGGTGGGTTTGTGTTCGCGGTGGGGTGGTTGGCAGCGGCGGACGGATAGGCGACGCTTGGGTCGGAATGGAAACAGATCCTGCAATCACCCACTTTAATCGACACAGTAGTTTCCGTACGCGAGTGCATACTTCCTGCTTCAAACCTTGCACTGAAACGTGTTCTTTTGGTCTTCGCGTCGCTTCGTCATGCTGCTTTCCCGGAATCGCCCATCTACCACCCATAAACTATTGCGCCTCGGCTCAACACGGCAGTGGCAAATAGTTGTCCTTCCTCTACCTACTACCCTTTATGCAGTGGAGAAGGAGATTGGTCCGGCCCTTTTCTCTTCAGTTTCTCTTTGCCTCATCTTTGTTGTCGGTTTCCTCTGTTCTTGCATATCCTCTTCTCCCTAATTCACTTCAATGAAATACATCCTCTCCAAGCTCATGTGGACGGACAAAGATCCCTTGGTGAAATTACGCCTCCTCCATACATTGATGGCGGGGAACCCAGCGCGACCGGATGGATTCTCCGAAAACACCACTCTCTGGACGGATGAGTTGGTTGGTTGCCTGATTCCTCTTATTCCTTCCTTCGTCTGCTGTTTGCTTTAGGTTCCTCATTTTTTGCCTCTTTTCGCAGGGTGTTTGGTCCAGGGTCTTGCATCTAAGCAGCTGTGTGGTCAATTGCAAGAGGTTCTTGATTTGGGGAAGGTCTATTTTGTAAGCCAGTGTGAGTCCAGGAAACACTGGTCGGTGTGTTCCAATGACCTCATGTTGTATTTCAATTCCAAAACTTCCTTCGTCCACTCTCCTGAAGACGATCATACCTTCTATCCTGATAGCTTTGAGATCCGCCGCTTTGAGGACCTCGAGAAAATCGTCACAGTACATTGCTCTGTTGTGGGTTGGTGTTCTATTCGTGAATCTGCCCTGCTAAACGTTCACACTATGCATGCTGAAGAAATTCTCTTTTCCATAGATGTTGTGGGGCGGTTGGTGTCTGCAACGCCTGTTAGCTATTTCCAGAAGCAAGAGCGTTCCATCAAGCGGCAAGTTGTGGTCATTGATATTGAAAGGTATTTCGCACTTCCCTTTTTGGTCTCCCTCGCCTGCTTTGTTCTACCGAATTCCTCTTTCAGCCTTCCAAGTGTCTCTTCTGTTGCCGGGAAAGCCTCCCTATCAATCACATTATGGTCCGACTTTGCCGAAAGAGTGAACTTCCCTAAACTCATTGAGCTCAATGGCACAACACCTGTGATTGTGGCATTCACCAGTCTTAGTCTGGCTAATTGGCGTGGAACGTTTACTTTGACGTGGACTCTGTTCAGTGCTATGTGCCTGGAAGTCAATTGAACTTGGTAAATGATCTCTTATTCATTGAGCTCAATATTATTACTGCTGCTTTTTATTTGTTGGTTGGCCATAACTGTTCCGTTCCCCCTTCTTTAGTTCTCGTTTTGTGGTTTGTATTTGTGTATTTCATTATTCTCCTTTTTTTTTCTTTGGCCAAGTTAGATGGAGCTTCAGTAATACTGTTGTTTGGTATTTTTTTCATCTGTATATAACCTTCTGGTATGCGATCATCAACTTATATTGGCCTTTATTTTATACAAATCAGTTAAACATTAATGCAAGGACTCGAGGAGTTGG
The DNA here is from genome assembly GCA_964030455.1 of Linum trigynum. Classification (NCBI taxonomy): domain Eukaryota; kingdom Viridiplantae; phylum Streptophyta; class Magnoliopsida; order Malpighiales; family Linaceae; genus Linum; species Linum trigynum. The sequence continues at coordinate 14,031,370 of OZ034814.1, forward strand.
AGACATTTCACTTTTGATTTAGCAACAATGTTACTGATTGTTCACTCTTCAACCAATGGTTTCACAACTTGCAATCTGAGACTGGTTTTGGCTTAGTAAAAATGTCCTTCAGGTCAGCCAGTTCTGAATTTTACTCATTTTGATGTACAGCGCTTCGAAAGCTACAGGTAGCTTTTGTTTGGACATGAAATTTGAGTCCTTTTTTCTCTTTATGAGTGCTCCGTTGTCGGATCAAGCATCTCAAGAAGTTTACAAGATCTAAATTCATATCCATTAGTGAATCCGAAGCTAGCTGTACCTCATTTGGGTTTTCTGTTGTTGAGCTGTTTCTCATCCTAGATAAGCCATATTGGCTTCCATAATGCTTTGTTGGTAAAATTTTGCTTTCGTAGTTCTATATGTTAACATTTGCAGGTCATGCATGTGCTTTTGACAACCAGGTGTATATGTTCTAGGCTAATTTATCATAACTATATGGCTTCCTATGTATCAATCAATGCACCAATGGATTTTCACCTTGGTGGTCGTACTTTTGATGTTTCCCTACTAGCAATTGAAAAGGGTATCTCTGTAGTGAAGGCAACTGTTGGAGACACTCACCTTGGTGGTGAGGATTTTGACAACAGATTGGTAAACCATTTTGTCCAGGAGTTCAAGAGGAAGACCAAGGAGAGTATTTTTTTTAATTTCTTTGTTTTTTCCCCCACATAGATATGATCCAATTCAGGTTACACTTTCTTGAATTCTACATAACTTCTTACTCATTTATCTGTTTGATTCTTTAGGTCAAGACTTTTGCCTTGGACACTCAATTGAAGCTTAAGGATCTAGATCAGAGCAGTAGGTAGCTACATGTGGTTAACGGAACAATTTTTAGCTTGGGTGTATCTTTGGCCAAATTATTATCAAGTAGCCTAAACTAGCTACTATCGCTAATCCTTGCTTTATCTCTGGCTTATCAATGTGGAAAACTAACTAATCGATCATGCTTTGATGTTTTTGCTTTCTCGAAATCATGAACTTTTCTTGAATAGGATACCTATTAGTGCTTTATACAATGCATTTATAGTTTTACTTAAATTGCTTCATTCGCTTGCAAGGACAAACACTTTCAGACAGCTGAGTTTGAGCCTCAACTGAAATTCAAAGTTCAATGGAATTTCGACAGTTTTGAATTATATCATTTGGTGGCCAAGACTGTATGGAGTGTTTAATATAGTGACAAATACCAGAAGCTGCAGGGGGTTTCGTATGCAGCCCTCAAAAGGAAAAATAATATATTTGTAAGAGTGCAGAAAGCAGATGTTTGGGAGATATTTCCAGGATCAAGAGACTTACTATTGGACTGAAGATCATTTGATGCCTTTATCCTCTCTTGATAAGCTGCTGCTACCATTCTGCATTTCGTGGTGGAAATGGAGTAACATGTGCAGTAACATATGGAGATCTGTTGAGTGGATCTTCTTAGTGTGAAGAAGGCAGGAATTTGAATGTACGACGGTTATAGAGCATGGGCAGGAGGCTGAGCTTGCATTTCTTTTGATGTTTTTCTTCCTTCACTATTTTGCTGCTACCTCTTAGCAGTCTGATTATAGTTAGCATTTAGAAACTCTTCAGTCTTTTTGGTTTCCTAACAATCTTCTATATCACCATTAATACAAAGGACCAACACTTTCAATATTATTCACTTCTGTAGAACTATATTGTATAGGTTTGCCATTGAGTGTTTAGTAGTAGCAGGTGGTGTGCAGCCTAAAGAAACTTTGCTTAAAGCACACCATCAAGTTTAATGCATCATTTGAACTAAATTCTGTCCATGAAATTCCTCTGCGGGGCTTATGAATTTACAATCCTCAACTTATCATCCAATGTTCATTAGGTCTTCTTGCTGTATTGTTTATCACTACGAAGGTGAGTAGTTTACAAAGTGATTCATTAGTTATTAGTCATTATTTTGCTAACAATATGATAGTGCTTTGTTGACCAAAATTATTAATCAATGTGCTTTTTTTAACACGTGCATCAAATTATAGTTTTATGCTTATACCAAGCTATATTCCTGAGCATTTGCCTACTGCCACAGAACTTGAATCATAGCTAAGGAGATCAGATCAGAAGATGAAAGAACAGCCATAACAATAAGATTAAAACATTGGAGAAGCAAGACCAAATCATTGGACTTGAAGGTCAATTAAAAGTTCAATTGACTGATTGTGCCCTCTGCTAATCATGTCCTGCGGCGTAGCCGCGGGTATTATTTCTAGTTAGCCTATTAAAAAATAACTACTGCAATTGCAAAATACTAGCTACAACTATAATTGAGTCAGAGTTGTAGTCCGGCCACTGAAAAAAACGACTATGTTTCTACTTAGAATGGTGCTAATCATCGGAAGCTAAACCCGTCCCGTAACTGGAATTCTCAACGACCACGCTCATGGCACTTTGTACATCTCTTTCCTCGTTCATTTCTGCCGACCACTGTTTTGTACTACACACATACTGTCGGTAACAGAAGTAAGACCCCATTGATTCTCCCCATATAACATTTGTTGGGCTCTTTTCTTTTACTGCCTTGGTACGCTAATCTTTTTAGGTAAAGCTTCAAGTCAAGTGCCAATATCATAGTTTTCTTCGAACCAAAAGAAGAAGATGGGCCAGGGTCCAATTATCAGTCCCTGCCATTGCCTTGCATGCATCTGTGCCACTAATGAAGCCATGACCTTACATTCCCCTGAAAAGCTTCAACAAAACACAATATTCTCCAGTTCCCACAAGAATCAATCAATCTCGTCAAACTCTTCACCACAATAAACTCAGCACCACCAAAGAATTACAGAGATAACAATGGTGGTGGTTTCACACATCAACTCCACCGGGGACTGGCAAAAACCAGGAAAGATGTATACTTTTTTCTTCATTTCTTTCCATTACTACCTCTAGATGATGATCTGTAATACTTGATAATTGTATGTATAATCATAACGATAATCATAATAATATATCTCACGCCTCTAAATCTAATATCGACAGAGTAGGTGGGGGGAGCAACAAGCCCTTTCAGAATTTACAGCAGAGTAACCCCTGCCTCCAGGGTCTGTGCTTCCTGAAATGTCTCCTGTCAGCTTTCGCCATCCTCACCGGACTGCTGTTCCATTCATTTTGCAATCTATGCATTAAAAACAAAAGCAAACATTGGTTTCAAGTGTTGAGCATGGTGAACTTTGCAAAACTGTTAGATGTTTAAAGAGCGGGAGAGAGAGACAGAGAGGGTGCTTACACTGGGAAAGCAAAAGAGCGTGTACTGGTGGCGCTGCTGTCTGATCTCATCGAGATACTTCCCGAATAAGGAACTGGTTCAGAGCCAACCATGGTGAAGCTAGACTCTCCTTGATTATACTGAAGGCGATTGGAATTGGGTTGTGAATCAGTACCTCCAATCCGGGGAGAGATTAGTGTTTTGACAAGGTCAGAATCGTCACTGGAAAGGAGCTTCTCCTTTTCAGACTGGGGAGTAATAACGGGTGCTGCTGCATTTCTGGCCCTGCCCTCGAAAGATAAGCGGCCCACAACATCGTCAGCCAGTTCATCAGAGACTGAATCCAAACTGTGTCTTTCATGTTCCTCATTCTCTTGGACTGATGACCCTTTAGGAGACTCGGATTTAGTAGAAGCAGGGGTGGTGGCCGTAGTAACTCCCTCTTGTTTATCTTGTTTTGAAACAGAAATCATGGAAGGGTCCACCGAGCTTGCTCCCATGCTGTCATTCTCATGTCCTTCATAGGTGGCTGCAGAGGCTTGATTTTCATCTGGCATCTGCATAATATAGTACTTAAAATGGTAAGTCCTCCCAAAAACTGCAAAGGTAAATCCTTCCTTTCTTTTTCTCTATTCAAGATCAACCAAAGCTTTGCTATTTCACGCAATTAATTTGATCAATGCCAGGCCATAGAAGTCCATATTGGGACTTAGATTTTAGAGTCGGTCAACAAAAACAACTTCTTTGTAGCAGTAGCTTCTTTTGTTATTTCAGCGGAGTTCAACAAAATCATGGCTTGTTTAGAGCAGTTGAACATCCATGAGCTTTTTAACATAATCCTAAAACAGCTGTGACTAAGATAAAAACATAGAACTTACCTTTGAAGCATCTAGTGAGTTTGAAGAATTTTCCCCTGGTTCTGGAAGGGCAAGCAAATCTCCAAGAGAAAGGCTCCTTTTCAGTGCATTAGAATTATCAGATGCTTCTTTCTCCTCTACTTCCTTGTTTTGCATTGACCGCTCCGAATGAAACTCGACATTTACAAATCCCATATCTTTTGCGTCTTTGAATTCTATTGACGGAAGGTCCTCATCTTCTGGTCCAGCAACAGAAGATTTCGGCACAGATATTACTTCAACAGGTTCTTTCAACACCTCAACACATGCCACAGCTTTTTCAGGAGGCAAGAATGTTGACAGATACCCTTCATCCATACTCATGTCGAACAAGAACTTATCCTGCAATGGCACCCCTTCATCAATGCAGATGTCCTTCACCGCATGGTTCGAGTTGTCTTCGTAACAAACCATCAATTCGGGCATCTCATCGGTATTCTGTAATGGCTCAACCACAAATCTTCTCAACTCCACGTCACCATTATCTGGTGATGAATCGTCCAGATTTTCACTGTATTCATCATGTCTTCTGGAGTCTATTTTGGCAACTTCATCACTAGTCTTCTTGTATAGGATTTGATCAACATAGTCTTCCCTCAGTTTCGTATCACGTGGTAGACCTTTCTGGTCCTCCTTCAGAGTATTCTCTCCAGATTTAAGACCGAGAGACCCCAGATGATTATTGATGTATTCAAAAGCTTCAGTACCAGACTTATGACCTTGTTTACCCTCTGAAATGTTTAAAAATGAAAGCACAAAGACATGATAAGGAAACACCGAGCATGACAACAACTCAGATAGAACAATGAACTCCAAAGGTTGATAAACAAAGAACTCAAACGATTGACAATTCTTCAAATTGCATAAGACATTAATAATAGCTTGAGAGATGGAATGATTGAACATATTACAAACACAAAGAACATATTGCAGTTACCGAGTTTCATATTTCAACAGATATCAGACTGTAGAAACTTGAGGAGAACGCCACGCTATGAACTTTCCTGCCCAGAAAGCAACGTGATTAGTTATATAAAAAGCAGTTGCAATCATCAGGAGACAAATTAAGAGCAATTTACAGAACTCAATGACAAAGAGTTGAAGTAAGGGACATTGAGTTTGACATGTAAAATCAAATCACCCCAAAGAAGGTTAAGAATCCTAGGCTGACTACTAACTGAATATCCCCTAAGAAACCTCCAAGCATAGGAACATGACAGTGACAAGCAACGACCCCTAAAACAAATGAGTAGAAACAAGTTCAAGAATTATCCTATTAGGGATTGTAGAAAAGGAAGATGGGATTAATGAAAGGAATCAACCAAGCTGCAACAGGATGGATGATCATATAAGATCATTTCCTCAAAATCTCTGACCTTCCTTTTCCTAGCAGAGGACGGAAACATAAGAATAGAATGGAAAAGAGGATTCAGCAGACAAAATGTCAAAGATGGAAGATGAGACAATTTCTCACGATGAAGAAGAATTTAAAGAAGAGATTAAAGAAAAGACAAAAGTTTTGAACTTCTCTAAAGACTCTGGAGTCTGGAGCCTCTAACAAACCAACAACACCACCCCCAATTTTTTACAGCTAAAAAAGTCAATAAAGACAAAATTGAAATAGTAGTAGATGGCCCCCTGCTTTTGCCTTTTTGCATCAAAACCGAAAACCCTTTCTGGATGCTTGCTAAACTGAAAACTCTGAGTAGATCTAAACCTATGGCAATGAATTTCAGTTCCATAAGTCATGATTGAGGATTTGGGAAAACAAAGGTAATCAACCATGACAAACTCACTCACTGATGGGGTTTTCAGGTTTCCAATCAAAGTCTCCATGGACCAGAAAAGAGGAATTCAGTAAAAACCAAAATGGAGGAATATAAATGATCTGCAATCAGATCCCAAAGACAATAAACAAAGGACCATAGAATGGAACAGAATCACCAAAACAAACAAAACAAGAAAGTAATACACTTAAATAGTGAAATATACCTTTTCATCTACCAAATCAGCTTCCTTCGCTAACTGTCAGGCACTCATTCACACAAAAACCCCTGCAGAGAACAGAAGAAACAAAGATAAAGTTTGACACCAAAAAGAAACCAAAGTAGTGTAAGGAACAGGATTCCAGCTGAACCATCTAAAGCAAAGTAACTCATACTCCTGGCCAGCAAAAGGAATCCAAAGAAGGATTAAGAACAGGAAGAAGAAGAAGCAGAACAGGCAGAAGAAGAGAGAAAGAGAGGGTTGAAAACCTCTTAACAAGTGGAAGCCAATAGAGAGAGAAGGGAGGAGACATTCCATAGGAGGATGAAGTATTAAGTTAAGAAAGTATTTAATAAAACATGACAGCAACAATAAAGAAGGAGTGATGGATAGGAAGTGTGAGGAGCAATAAATGGAGGCAGAAACACAAGACAGAGACAGAGGCTGATGGAAAGGCAAGGCTGGGAGGAGGGCAAGTCCCAAAACCAAAGGATGAAGTAAAATTAAGTAAACATGTGAATATGAATATGATATATAGCAACAGGCCTGCAAATCTCTTTAAAAAAATTTAAAGCAAGTAATCTGAAACCCTAATTTAAAGGGTCAACTATCCATCCCTCCTTCCTCTCATCTCCATCCATCCATCCTCCCAACTACAACCATCCTCCATTCACACACAAACCACACAAATGACTAAACATTTCTCTCTCTACAATTAATACCCCAACCAAAGGAGGAAGTAATAGCAGCAACCAGCTAGCAGAACAGAGCACAGCACGGTACAGCAAAGCTAAGTTAAGCAAAGGGAAAAGCTGTGGGATCAGATCACCCAGCCTTTCACTGTCTCTCCATATGAGTATTTTCCTTGTCTATTTATTTTATTTCAAATTCGTTCCTGCCAATGGATGAATCACAGCCATCAGAACCCCAATACATGTCATTAATTAGACTGAATTTTCAAGCATTCATTGCTGCTGCCTAACCAATACCAACAACTACAGCAAATGAACTTCTCCCAAATTGGACCCTGAATTGAAAGAACCAACAAACAAACTCCACAAAACTCCCTTCTGGGTAATGGTAATAAACTAAAAGTAATAAAGTTCAGAAATAGATAAACAATTCACTTCTCCCGCGTTCCTTCCACACTACCCAATTCCCCAGAACCGAAGCAAATAGAAGTATAGAACTCTCGAATCCTTCACCCCTTAAACATCAATCCCAAGCGAAAAAAGAAACGGAGCTCGGCCCGATGTTGTAATTAAACCAGTTAGTCGGTTACCTCAACCTTCGTCTCCTCAACTGCCCCCACCGATGCCGCTGCTCTGCTACCAAAGAACTTATTTTTACCCTTCGAACTCCCCTGCTGAAATACGATCAAGAGAACCCAGAACGGAATTCCCCTCCGATTCCTGATTCTGATTGTACGTATGATCGTCGGAAACAGAGTAAGGGACGCCGCCTAAAGAAAAAAGAGACAGACACCGGAAGAAGATTTAGGCGGCGGGAGAAAGAAGGGAAGAAGAAGGGGACAAAGGAAATCTGCGTGAGAGGGAGAGAGAGAGAGAGAGAGAGAGAGGGAATTGGAAGTAGGGGAATTTTGTTTTGGTAGTCTGCGGTTGGCGCCGCATTGATAAGAGTATGCAGTCTGCTATGACACAAAAAGATTTATTGTTGAGCAGTTTCTTCTTCCATTTTCTTTCTTTCCCCTTTTTTGTTTTTGAGCTGGCTTTGGTTTATTTTCACAGCTTTTCGCCTTTTCCTAATGGATAATTACTCAAAGGTCTCTGAATTTCAGGGTTTCCAACAACTTGGTCCCTTTAACTTTTATGTTTAATGAATTGGACACCAGATTTCGGAATAATTAACAAAATGTTCGCTTGTCTATGATAAGTATAAAATTTTCATCGAAAGCATCCCGAGCAGTATGAGCTTTCACCCAGATAATTGACAGGCTTCCTAAATCTCTCTTATTAGCTATTGGTTACATATAGAAGGAAATGGGAACGTGGTCTTAGTAGATATGGTATCATGAGAATTGTATTGTGATCTATATATGGGACTCAATACAAGCGGAAGTTGGTTGTACGTCTTCTTAATGATACTGTTTGAAGAAGCAGAAAGCAACATCATTTAGTGCCTCTCTTTGTGTACAAATACATTAGAACTAGTATTCATACTCCTTTTAGATTGAATATACTTGTAGTATGTAATCTCATTTATTGAACTATCAATTTCTGCCCATTTTAGCTTTTTTGTGTCCAAAACCTCTTATGGTATCATAGCTTGTGACATGCCTTTAAGGATTCCTAATCACATTCTTCATCTTGGCATTGGTGATTCCCTCTTCTTCCTCTACTCAACGATACAAACTTCGATAGATTCTCTCTTTTCCTCGCCACAAATCATCTTCCTGTAGTTAACCCAAACGAATCCCTTGTCATTCCTTGAAAACTCACTCCCAAGAACTATCATCCCTAGTGTCGCACTATTCGAATGATGCTTCGGAGTTGCAACAAGCTAGGGTTTATCAACAAAACTCTACCCCCTCCTTCTCAAACAAACCCAACTTTATGCTCTCCATTAAGGCTTGCTTTTGGTGATTGATTACTATACAAAATTGAAGAAACATGGGATGATCTTGCATCATCGCATCAAAATTCATTGGCGTGGCCGACTTCCCACATCGATCAGGTGGTGTGGATCTCCCAAGTGCCTACCAAAGTCACTTCCTTTTCCTTTGGCTTGTCACACATATATAGGCGGATCCTCACTCATAAAAATCTGAAGAAGAAAGGCTGAAATATTGTGAGTAGGTGTGTTTTATGTGAAAATGCAGAAGAGAGCATAGACCTCTTGTTTTGCAGATGTGATTACGGCCGCAACATTTGGTATCTCTTAAAAAAGTTTACAAATGCGGTTGCCTTTTCCTTCTACTGACGCAACAACATGGTGACCTTTGTCATATATACCTTTTGCCAACAATCGTTGTCCTATCACAATTGCATATGACATCTCGTAGTGTATTAGTCTATAAATGAAAAATAAGAGTCAAACTTCTTCTCTTTAATTACAAACCTTATGTTCCATGATTCATAGACTACTTAAAAAACTCTATCAAGTTATGCACAGAAAATCATGTGGCTAATTTAATCACGAAAGCTCTTAGCCATCATCATATCAACTACTTCTAACCCAAGTTGGGTGTAAAAATTTTGTACTCGCCAACTTAAAAGAGGAGGCTATCATGAGAATGGTATTGTGGTCTACGATCTCGATACAAGCATCAGCAAGCTGTAAGCTTTTTTAATGATACTTCTTGAAGAAGCTTGAAGCGTCGGTCTCTCTCTTGTACATATGCATTAGAATTGGTATTCATATTCATTTTAGACTAGATATACCTGCATTGTATATATATATATATATAATTTTTAGCACATAATGACGATTTTTTATGGATTTACACAAATAATCGACGATTTAACTACCAAAAATAGGTGATTAACAATTCATGAATAAGATTCCACCTTTCATTGCAATCAAAATACAATTACGGTCACAAGGACATGCAATGAAATCAAAAATTGAAATCAATTTAGCACAACATTCTGTAAATTCATGAAGAAAATATTTCATTAGATTCTTAAAAGACACTAAAAACAATTACTTATTTAACCTTTTTCTAATGATGACGGTTTAGCTTCAAAAAATGAAGAATACATAATATATGGATTAGATCAACATTTTCTTGCATCATATTCAAATGTTATTAAGTTTACCATAATGATGAGGGAGTTTTCTTGCTATATTTCTTGCATCAAATGTAATTAAGATTACAATAATGATGAGGGGTTAAAATTAAAATTTTAAATTGAAGTATGAATAACGATGAGGATGTAAGGAGGAAGTGCACTTGAAATCAGGAAAATTAAAGGAGTAAAAAATTACAATATTGTTGGAACAAACCCTGCCCAATTTGCATTTTATGCCGCAAGAAACCAACATCCCAGCCAGTTGGACTAGTTGTCAATTAAGTATCATACTTGATATTTTTGATTATTTAAAATCTTAGGGGGACTATGGGTCCCCTGCCAGCAAGCTGGCTCCGTCCCTGATCACATAATTAAGAGTTATCGACTTCTCTGCATTTGAGCTTCTATGTCCAAAACATCTTATGTAGTTTGAAATATGTTGAGGGGATCAGTTTGACTTGATCAAATGTACCATGAACCGTTTTTTATCTCAAGTTATTAGGGTACAAGTGGTCTCTTTTATTATTAATTTGAGTCTTGACATATCATTATGGATAATTGGATATGGACAAGGAACCCCGGTGGAGATAGATAAAATTATGTTTATGCTGCTAGGTGTTCCAAATTGGACTATTGGAGTGACAAGTATATTATACGAAGAAGGAAAAATACTAAGTCTAGAGACTGATTTGAAATGATCCCAAAATGCAGGGATCATTATGTAAAAGTCATCCCATATGTTTGAATTCATTCTACGAGTAGGGCTCACGATGTTGTTGTTGTTTTGTGTTCTCTTTCCTTCCTTGCAGGAGCGGACACGTAGCAGAGTGTAAAAGTATTTACCAGGCTCCCATCTTTGATTTGTTACAATTTGTTTGGACGATGATTTTGGATGATACTATATTTGGGTGGAATTTCGTGGATTTGGATAAGCTTGTTTGGTTTATGGTTGGATGTTGGATTGGAATGATAGATTTTTATTTTCGAATATCAGCAACTATATATATGGAATGATAGATTTTCGAATATCAGCAACTATATATATATATATAGTTTAATCTTCTTTTAATTTTGTTGTGAGATTTCACGTTTTTATCAATACTTTTCTCTTTTTTATAACGGTGGTTGTATTAAGAAGAAAATCAGTCCAATAATAGTTAGTAAATATACGCGTATATGTATTTGTACGCATTTTATGCGTTTAAAACTTTCGTATCCGCACAGTATTATTGTCAAGCCGTTTAATTTTCTTCCATTCATTTGATGGCTCACGTACTAAACACGTATAAAACCCGTATAACACGTTTAATATTTGTATTTAATGAATTAAAATGTTAACTTTACTATTGTTTATATATTTATTTATTTTTAAAATAATTAATTTTATATATTTATGACTATTAACGTACTATTGAATGTAGGGGAGCTGACTTATGGACTATGAGGGTACCTTCGTCGAGTTCCTGGCCCTGGAAACGTATTTTGAAGTTGCGATTTGTGTTTCGGCCTTACATGGCTATGCAGGGATTGGACGGTCTGTGGAATGGGAAGAAGATGGATGTGTACTCGGCCAGTACAGTGTGGAACGCTATTCGCACACCTTGCAATAAGGTTAGCTGGTTTAAATTGTTGTGGGGAAAGTATAATGTCCCAAGATGGAGCATGATTGCTTGGATTATGGTTCTTGATGCAAGTGTGACGAGGGAGAAACTGCAGTGGGGAAATGTTATGGATGCTACTTGTGTAGCAGAGGGATTGATTCTGGGGATCATCAATTTTTTGAGTGTGATTTCTCGAAGGAAATCTGTGGTAGATGGGGACTGTTGTTTGGTAGCAGTTCTTGGGATAGAAGGCTTGCAGCAGCAGGGAAATAGCAGCAAAAAACTCAGCGTTGGGTAGATGTATTGGCCTGGTTTGGTGCTCACTGATTTCGTTTATATGGTAGGAACGATGTCGGCGATGTCATGACGAGATCCCAAGGAGTGCTGAAGAAGTGGGGAAGTTATGGAATAGAGACCTGCTCTTTGCACTTCCATACTATCCCGTTTTGATGTCTGATTGGGTCAGTGTTGCTTAGTCTTTTGTAGTAGGTGGGAGTTGTAAAGGTTGAAGTTGTTTTTCGTTTCATTGTTGTCCTACAGGGTGTCCCAGCTTGGGATGTCCTCTTCGTTGTATCAGTGTGACAGATTATTTGATCCTAGCACATCTCATCTTATCAATAAAAAGGGGGAAACTGATTCAACGAAGAAAAAAAGTAAAATATTTGTACGTATTATATAAGTAACGTTTCCATATCGTATTTTACTACCTATTGACAAATACAAGGGTTCAAAAGAACTGAACCAAAAAGCAGCGAACAATAAGGGGGGAAAAGAAAGACACAATAAAGACTAGGGATGACAATGGGTCGGGTTGGATCGGGTTTTGCCAAACCCAAACTCAAACTCATGGGTTTATCCGTAAACCCAGGGTAAAACCCAACCCAACCTGCTGGGTATCCGCTGGTTCATGGGTACCCATAAGTTTTTGTCGTAAAAAATTTACAATAACAAGTACCTATCAAAATAAAAGTCAAATATCAATCTCTCAATACAAATTATCCATATATAAAACACAATTCTAGAAAATACAAGCAAATAACAAATTAACCATACAAATTATTCAACACCAATCTAGTAAACTCAAGAAAATTGAAGCAAATCACAAATTATCCATAAACAACATGATTAACTGAAAGCTGCTTCCTCTTTGTCAATTCAGCTTCTTCACTCTGCACTCGATAATATCAACTTCATTCTACACAATTAAAAAGAAAAAATTAGACATGTCTCGACAAATATAAATACGATTTGTTGCTTAGAATATTAAATATACCAGTAAAATTAATTATACGTTGTGGGCGGGTATTCATGTGACAGATATACCTAACCCAAACCCAACCGGATGAATAGAAAGTGGATTTAAATCCGAATCCAACCCAAAACCCTTCAACACTAGTTTTACTCGCGTTGACTGCGTTTAGTCGGATAGGGTACTTGTTAGTTTCAGGTTTTGTTGCCATAGACCATAGACCACCCTTCTTACAGGGGGTGAGGGGGGCACAGAGGAAAGAAGGACAGTCTACCCGCACTGATATTCATGCAAAAAATAACCTCGAGCAGTCTAAAATTTCAGCTGACTTTGCCACCTTCATGAATCATGCGAAAAGTAAGAAACATGAGTGGCAAATCGGTTGTTAATAATAGTGCAGTTCAAAGTCATGACTCGTGATAAATACCTTGTTTTACCTTTTAATTAATGAGCCCTTCTAGTGTGCTCTATAGCACCCATGTTATATAAAAAAAAAAAAAAAAAAAGGTGACCTGTTGAGGAGGTAACCCACTAAATGACTGGTCCCACATCATTAATGGCAATCTTGTAAATAATGAATCAATATATACAAGTGTAGGTACAAATTAGAGTTGTACCATATAGTATAGGTACAAGTTTCAGCTGTACCATTGAAGAATTTGTTTCACAAAGTGTAGGTACAACTTAAAGTTGTACCATTAGTATAGGTACAATTTTTAGTTGTACCATAAAGGGATTTGTTAGAAAGTGTAGGTACAACTTAAAGTTGTACCATGGTATAGGTACAAGTTCGGGTTGTACCATAAAAGAATTTTGAGAAAGTGTAGGTGCAACTTAAGGTTGTACCATTAGTATAGGTACAATTTTTAGTTGTACCATAAAGGGATTTGTTAGAAAGTGTAGGTACAACTTAAAGTTGTACCATGGTATAGGTACAAGTTTGGGTTGTACCATAGAAGGATTTTTAGGAAGTGTAGGTACAACTTAAAGTTGTACCATGGTATAGGTACAAGTTTAGGTTGTACCATAGAAGGATTTTGAGAAAGTGTAGGTACAACCTTTTAGTATAGGTACAATTTTGAGTTGTACCATAAAGAGATTTATTAGAAAGTGTAGGTACAATTTAAAGTTGTACCATTAGTATAGGTACAATTTTGAGTTGTACCATAAAAGGATTTGTTAGAAAGTGTAGGTACAACTTAAAGTTGTACCATGGTATAGGTACAACTTAAAGTTGTACCATGGTATAGGTACAAGTTTGGGTTGTACCATAAAAGAATTTTGAGAAAGCGTAGGTACAACTTAAGGTTGTACCATTAGTATAGGTACAATTTTTAGTTATACCATAAAGGGATTTGTTAGAAAGTGTAGATACAACTTAAAGTTGTACCATGGTTTAGGTACAAGTTTGGGTTGTACCATAAAAGAATTTTTAGAAAGTGTAGGTACAACTTAAGGTTGTACCATTAGTATAAGTACAATTTTTAGGTGTACCATAAAATAATTTTGAGAAAGTGTAGGTACAATTTTTAGTTGTACCATAAAGGGATTTATTAGAAAGTGTAGGTACAACTTAAAGTTGTACCATGGTATAGGTACAAGTTTGGGTTGTACCATAGCAGGATTTGGAGAAAGTGTAGGTACAACTTAAGGTTGTACCATTAGTATAGGTACAATTTTTAGTTGTACCATAAAGGGATTTATTAGAAAGTGTAGGTACAACTTAAAGTTGTACCATGGTATAGGTACAAGTTTGGGTTGTACCATAGAAGGATTTTTAGAAAGTGTAGGTACAAATTAAAGTTGTACCATTAGTATAGGTACAAGTTTGGGTTGTACCATAAAGGGATTTATTAGAAAGTGTAGGTACAACTTTAAGTTTAGTGTAAAGGTACAACTCTAGAATGTGAGATTTTGACGGGTTTAGGAAAGTGTAGGTACAACTTTAAGTTTAGTGTAAAGGTACAACTCTAGAATGTGAGATTTTGACGGGCGTGACAATGTCAAGTAGTAGCCGTGAAATTTCCTGGGATAGTGAGAACTGCTCTTTGCATTTCACGGGACATCGCACGGCCGTGATATTTGCCTGAGGAATGAAGCACTGCTTTTTACATCTCACTTGAGTATTTTACGGTCGTGAGATTACCAGTATAAGGTGTCAGATTTCCAGTAGGAGACCTTCACCTGTTGAACTATCCCGTGTACTTATTATAATGGTGTTTCAAACAGAATGGACTTTTTTCCAGAACTTCAAACTTATGAAAAAGGTGATTCATAATGTTCTCTAAACCTTGACACGAGCATAACATAGATCCATTCACAATGTTCTCTAGTAACTGTACATCATATCAGATGAGATACCCTGTTAACAAAAAGTAAAACGCAGTCAAAGCATTACATTTGTCTAATAAAACAAGCATCCATAACACGATTAAATCTGTCTAATTAATGCTTAAGTTTAGCTGCATGTAGCCCACACTAGTGCATCATCATATTCTAATTGGAAAGCATACAAGCACAAACGCAAACACACATAGCTAAGTACTAAGGACTTTTGTTGGCTCATCTTCACTGCCCATCTTCCTCGTCAGTGCTCTCGTCCTCGTCTTCGTTTTGCTGGATTTGCTCATCTTCATTGTCCTCGCTAGAGTCACTGCCCTCTTCCTCATTGGTCCCTTTGTCCTCTTGATTTCTTTCCTTGTTTTGTTCATTGCCATTGTCCTCGTCGTCCTCTTCGCTGCCCTCTTCCTCATTGGTCTCTTTGTCCTCTTGATTTCTTTCCTTGTTTTGTTCATTGCCATTGCCCTCGTCGTCCTCCTCTTCACTGCCCTTTTCCTCATTGGTCCCTTTGTCCTCTTGATTTCTTTCCTTGTTTTGATCATCGCCATTGCCCTTGTCGTCCTCTTCACTACCCTTTTCCTCATTGGTCTCTTTGTCCTCTTGATTTCTTTCCTTGTTTTGTTCATTGCCATTGCCCTCGTCGTCCTCCTCTTCACTGCCCTTTTCCTCATTGGTCCCTTTGTCCTCTTGATTTCTTTCCTTGTTTTGATCATCGCCATTGCCCTCGTCTTCCTCTTCACTGCCCTCTTCCTCATTGGTCCCTTTGTCCTCTTGATTTGTTTCCTTATTTTGTTCATCGCCGTTGCCCTCGTCGTCCTCTTCACTTCCCTCTTCATTGCTTTCCTCGGTTGGCCTAGGAGATAGTTCCCAAGGTGTTGAGAATTTTTTGTAGTCAATCCTCAAGGACCTCATGATGTGATGGTTGCATTTGATGATGTAGCGTCGAGCTTCCTTTTCTCGATCGAGGCGGGAGAGAATGAGTGCATTTTGCTCGAGAATTTGGGCATTCTGCCGACCCAATGCCTCAAAATGGGAAATGTATATGTCGGTGGATGGTCCGGCTTGAGTCGTAGTTTGGTGATGTTGTGAAGGTTGTTGCGGAGACTCCTCGACCATTTGCTGAACAACATGCTCCGATGCGTTTGCCTCATCTGTTGCAAGAGGTGGAGCAGGATGAGGGAGGCCAACAATGCCTACCACACCATTCTCCTTAACCACCAAACACAGACATGATCAATATCAGAAGCATTAGTTACATTTGCTCAATGTTCAAAAGGAACTAGATTAGTAGGCAATCCAAAACTTGCACAAAATCAATCCTAGATTGTTTGAATCCCGACTAGTTATGTTTTAGCATTCACTGTGAAAAGGAAAGTGTTGGTTGGAACATTTACCTTTGACAACAAATATAGATCCGCAAAGTTTTTTTGGGAGATTGGTTGAGTGGACTGGGCAATGGTGCAATGAGAACCCACCGGATCAATGCCAAAATGCCGAGCTAGCCTTGTGATGTAGGCACCTCCATGGATGGTCTTGATTTGTTTGTTGGAGGTCATCTTCTGTAGGGTTTTCAGTATGACTAAACCAAGATGAATTGGGGGATCTTTTACCATAGAGAGGAAAAAGTTCAAATCCCGCTTGGTCACACTCCCCGGGATCCCCTCCCTAGCTGCCATAGAATGAGCGATAATGTTGTGGATGATACACCATGGGGGAAGAAGATCATTCCCTTTATAGTGGGCAGTGTCAGACTTGTCCACATGGTTTTGTTTTACCCTTTTCCACATAGCATCGACCAATGGTGCTCTTGGTGAATATACTTTCTCTGAAATCAAACCATGACCTGTAGTGAGAAATCCTGGTGGGTATATCTGGAGTGCCTCTGTGAACTCAGTGATGCTCATCTGTCTCGCCTGTCCTCCAAGGCGAAAAGTTATGTTGTCTTCGGGCTTGTCGAGGTGAAACTCGCACATAAACTTGATGGAGAGAGTGCTGAGGAACTCAATGGTAAGCTCTCGGTAGATGACCTCATTGATGGAGAGAACCTCACACCATGCCGGGAGACGGAGGCATGTGCGAACGGGGTCCGCTGCTCCGAGGCGCTCTAGAAGATCCCAATCAATGCATCTTTGCTGCCCAAATGGGAGGGGAAGGAAGCGCTCTAAAGCCCTCCTATGTTTGTCGGGTAATTGGAGGAAGCCGTGAAGTCCCCCTCCTCCAAGTTGAGCCTCCGTTTGTGGTGGTGGAGATGGTTGACGTGCCCGTCCTTGGTTGTTTTTGCATTGTCGTTTGGGGGGAGTGTCTCGTTCTTGGGTTTGGCGGCGACGACGAGAAGGAGCCTTCACTTTAGCAGGTGAGGCTGATGGTTGCGTGGTTTTTTGTTTAGCTCTCCCCATTCCTACAAAAACCAACTAAGCACATTAAGTCTTTAGTGAATGAGAGGGAAAAGAATTATGCATAAGCATATGCAATTCACAAAGAGACGTCTACACCCTTAAAAAATGCAACAAACCAGGAGCATTCTAATCCCAGGAGCATTCTAATCACAATTAGGAATTCAAAACCCTAATTCAGACCAACCAGGAGCATTCTAATCACAATTAGGAATTCAAAACCCTAATTCAGACCAACCTTGGGCAACTAAACCCTAAAAAATGCAAGAAACCAGAGAAGATTGCCGCTGTGGTTAAGAAGAACTCACGAAGTGGAACAGAGGGCAGAGACTCGTGGGGAAATGGTCGCCGTCGCCGCTGAACCTTGGAGCAGTTACCAGAGGAGTCGTGGGGAAGTGGTCGGCGGCGGAAGAATCTTCGAGGGC
Source organism: Linum trigynum (assembly GCA_964030455.1). NCBI lineage: Eukaryota > Viridiplantae > Streptophyta > Magnoliopsida > Malpighiales > Linaceae > Linum > Linum trigynum. The sequence goes on from OZ034814.1 coordinate 14,049,268, forward strand.
GAGCGAGCGAGTGCGACCGATCGAGGGCGATGGCGAGCGAGTGAGGGCGAGGCTTGGGGGGTCGAAGTAGAACAGAGGGAGTAGATGGTTGGGGGTCGGGGGAGAAAAGGGTTTTTGTCCCGGGCGATGGCGAGGGTGCGATGGCGAGGCTTGGGGGGTCGAAGTGCGATGGCGATGGTTCGGGGTCGAAGTAGAACAGAGGGTTGGGGGTCGGGTTCAAGTAGAAAAGAGGAAGTTTTAAATAGGGTGTTTCCAATTTGAGGGTTCCATCTCACGGTTTTTGTCCCGGGCGTGATATAACCCATGAAACCGCCTGGAACTTACAATTTTAAAAAATATTCTAACGGTCCATCTCTCGGCCGTGAGATTTGAAGTTGTGAGGCGTGTTTTTGATTTCAGCTGTCACCATCTCACGGGTTAATCTCACGCCCGTGAGATTAACAGATGAGCCGTGAGAAGTCCATCATTTCAATTACACAAACACGGCTCATCTCACGGCCGTGATACTGTCGAACCAACCCGTGAAACCCCCCTGGAACTCCCCCTTTTTTAAAAAAATCTAACGGTTCATCTCCCGGCCGTGAGATATTGAGATGTGAGGCGTGTTTTTGAGTTTCAGCTATGACCATATCACGGGTTAATCTCACGCCCGTGATATTTAAAGATGAGCCGTGAGAAGTGCATTTTTACATGCAAGGTCTCTCTCACGGTCTCTCTCACGGCCGTGATATTTCCATCTCACGGCTCCTTATCCCGGGCGGGATATTACCAACTCAAAACCGTGAAACTCCCAGGGACATTTTTTTAATTTAACGGTTCATCTACCGTCCGTGAGATTTGGGTTATGGGGCGTGAGAAATTGAGAGTGGTTTGTGTTATGGGGCGTGAGAAATTAGGAGTGGTTTCCATATCACGGCTTATTCTCTCGGCCGTGACAATTTAATTACAAGCCGTGAGGTTTCCATCTAAGAACAAAAAACAACAATAACTAGATATATCCATCTAGCCACCCACAATCGAAGGGAAGATCAATATTTGATCATTAGAGTTATGGAGTACATTGCAATTGATTGGTAGAAAAGAAATTGAACATACATATATAACACAATTTATGTCCTTATTAATTCACGCCATCTCAAGAATTTGTGTAGCAAACTTTTGTCGAACATCCATGCCCATCCCCCTCCCATGAATCCACAACTGCATTCATATTTTCCACACCTAAGAAATCCTGCAGGTCCAGAAAAGAAAAACACATATATACAGCACAAAGATCAAATCACTACCATTAAGCACCACCAAGGCTTATACAAATCACACAAACGCAACAATCAGTCAAATTCTAGGCTATCACCAAACCAAGATAATCCAAAGATCCAGTAGAAAAATTAAGAACGACTAAATAAGCAACACTCACTGGTTGACTCAAGCCGCCTAGCAGCCTCCTGTTACACAATGGCAACTACTCTTCACCAAGAACTAAGTTGTGAATTGATACACTAATACAGAGAGAGATTACCTTCTTTATTACTGTTTCCTTTTTCCAGGTTTCAACACCCTTTAATAATGCTTTCGATGATGTGCCTATACCATGATAATAATTAGTACCTATAAACAGAACAATACTGTTTGTGAAAACTACAAGCTTATGAAAAGATACGGGAAGATATAGACTTACAGACTTCTCCCTTGACGTCTCTTTGAGTATTCCATCCTCTTCGATCTCTACTTTTGTAACTCCCCTTGGAGCTGGGGTGATACCGGACAGATCAAACTTTCCTAGCTAGATGCAACCTTGGTCAGGGGTTTTGCATCCCTCCCACTCAAAACTTCTCTCTATGTATTTCGATCTCTCTGTATTTCAATCACTCTCTGTATTTCGATCTCCATCTCTTTGCTGCATTCCTTGTCCAAGGATTGTATCGAGCTAGGAAAGTTTGTTCTCCTTGCTTCCTTCCTTAGAGATCGATGAGGTGGAATACTCAATGTGACGTCAAGGTAGATGATCCCTGGAGCATTTTAATCATGTCTACACCATCATGATCAGTCAGAACCATGTCAATGCTCACTTAGGTTACAAATTGAACCCTTTTGATGATGTTACAGTAAGCTCTTCATTCATAAGGTTATGAGAAGTAAAAACAAAGGTATTTATTTGAGCCAAAATCAGACACTGCATTATACAGGAGATTGGCAAATACCTGTGATAGTGGTGCTGAAACTCTCTTGACAGATACCACACGAAGCTTCACCGATCATGTTCTTCATATCACTGAACAATATCGATTAAGACAAGTTAATATGACAACCAAAGCGATGAATTATCATACCACTGAGATTATTCCTCCCAAACCCCAAGAACTGAAAGAATACTTACATGCGGCACTCGACACTTATTCCATGATTGCAGATCAGGGACAACTGAACACAGTGTCCAGCTTGTCCATTCTCTTCTTAGGTGGTGGCTTTGCCTTTGACTTCCTCTTTCCCATGTCTAATTCCTACAACAACAAGCAATAAACAAATCGTTTCAACCAAACAATATCATACTTCTCCCTTGACGTCTCTTTGAGTATTCCATCCTCTTCGATCTCCACTTTTGTAACTCCCCTTGGAGTTGGGGTGATACCGGACAGATCAATCTTTCCAAGCTAGATGCAACCTTGGTCAGGGGTTTTGCATCCCTCCCACTCAAAACTTCTCTCTATGCATTTCGATCTCTCTGTATTTCAATCACTCTCTGTATTTCGATCTCCATCTCTTTGCTGCATTCCTTGTCCAAGGATTGTATCGAGCTTGGAAAGTTTGTTGTCCTTGCTTCCTTCCTTAGAGATCGATGAGGTGGAATACTCAATGTGACGTCAAGGTAGAAGATCCCATGAGCATTTTAATCACGTCTACACCATCATGATCAGTCAAAACCATGTCAATGCTCTACACAAACCAATTGCTGGAGATAATAGAAAGCAGCAACAGCCTCGCATTACCAATTACAACCCTACGGTACCAAAGACAGTACAGGCTACAGCTTATACCAGCTTATACCAGCTTCAGCTCCTCATTACCTAAACATAATCAACAGACTACCAGCGTACCAGCGAAAAATCTCAGATCCAATCGCAGGGCTTAAGCAAATCATAAAGAGTTGAAAAGAGCAGAATGAGTGGGGAAGGGATGATAAGGAACTGACCACTCCAGAATCGGTGAAACTAGAGATGGAAATCTTCTGGTCGGATAGGTAATCCCTGGTGAGCAAATCTGGAAACAAAGAGGGAATCAAACGAAACATCGGCGCCGCAAGAAACCGCGAGAGCAAGAGAGAGAGAGAGAGAGAGAGGAAGGTGGAAAGGGGAGATCTATCTTCGTTTACCTTTGGCCTTCTCGCCGAAGTCGGAGAAGAGACCTGGTCCCTTGCTCATGGAGGCCGGCGAAACGGAGTCGGAGCGGGGAGGATTTGGGGGCAAGGGTTTATGAAAAACCCTATAATGCGAGAACTGGGAGAGAGCTTCGCCTGTGGTGGTGGGAGCTTGTTCGAACTGGGAGTAGAGGGTTGGGGGTCGAAGTGCGATGGCGAGGGTTGGGGGTCGAAGTAGAACAGAGGGTTGGGGGTCGGGTTCAAGTAGAAAAGAGGAAGTTTTAAATAGGGTGTTTCCAATTTTAGGGTTAATCTCACGGCTTTTTGTCCCGGGCGGGATATAACCCGTGAAACCCTCTGGAGCTTACAATTTTTTTAAAAAAAATTCTAACGGTACATATCCCGGCCATGAGGTTTCAGTTATGAGGCGTGTTTTTGGTTTTCATCTGTAATCATCTCACGGCCTCTCTCACGGTTTCTCTCACGGCCGTGATATTTCCAGAATTTCAAATCCAAAAACACGCATGCTTTCACGGCCGTGAGATTTCCGGAATTGGCCTACACAGACATTCACATGTAGAACTAACCCCTGTACTTATTATAATGGTGTAAGAAACATAATATACTGTTTTTGAAAACTACAAGCTTATGAAAAGATTAGTCATAATGTTCTTTGAAGCTAGACACAAGCATTACATAGATCCATTCAATGTCACTAGATACTAACTTGCACAAAACAAACATGACAAGATGAAACATAATGTTGTTTGAAGCCGAACACCAGCATTACAGGTTGTGCTTGGATCGTTTGGGAAGTAGAACAGATTCTTGAGTCTCCACATGAAAGCTGCTTTCACCTGCTCCTATGGACTCGAAGTTGTATTCTTGTTGCGTGAAATGACTATCACCTGCACCTGCTTCAGCCATTCTTTTCAGCGGACAATTTCTGATTGTATGTTTAGGACGCCTACAATACTTGCACAACCGTGTTTTCACTTGAGGTTGCTTCACATTCCCTTTACTTCGAACTGGATGGGGGTCATTAATAAACTGAGAGGAGTTCAGTCCAGCATCCGTAGTAGCATTATTTGTTTTGTTGGTTGTTTCTTCACTTATTGTCTTCACTCGCAAGGTCAATTCTTCAATCAACCCTTTGGCAGTATGAAATGCTTCATCCGAACTCACAGCATAATGGCACATTCTACTACATTGACCAACCAAGAATCCAAACCTGTCCAAATAAACAAGCAATTTTGTAGTTGGTTCCTAGCACAATAGAAGTAAACAAAGAACTAAATCAACAGCTTAAATTTATAATACCTGCTAATATTTTGCTGGGTAGGACAGCTTCCCATACTCGAGGGATCGAACTCTTTTGCATCTTTAGTCCAATGCTTCAAAATGAGTGACTTTGGAATTTGTATTTGATTTTCTGCTTTCAATATACAGAATATATGCCGACATGGAATTCCGTAGAACTCAAAAATGCCACAAGAACAATGCACATCATGTCCACTCGTGTAAAAGACCACAGTGCACTTTGAGTCAGGGTATTTGAATCGTGACAATGTGTAAATTGTTTTATTGGTCAACACACACTTGTCTGTAATATAGTAATGAACTTCTCTCGCTATTTCTGCTCGAACGCTCCTGAACACATTTCTTGTATATACTATAGAGGCATGTCTTTCAATTTCATGTAAATGTGTCATCAAAACAACATCAGTATGTATTGTCTTAAACTGGTCATGTAACTCAGTTTGTCTCCTATACAAAAGTGCCATGTCAAACTGCTTGACAAACTCAAACAACTTCATCTTACTTTGCAAGAATTTGTCTAGAAAAGAGTTCATGCTCTCACAACGTTGTGACGTAGTCATCCCAGCAAAGAAAATACCTTTCAAGTAAGTTGTGGCCCATAGAGCTCGTCGCCTATACATCTTCTTCATCCACGCATTGTGCTCCAGGTCATACTTGGACAAAATTTCCTTCCACGTAGCTTCAAATTGTGGAATAGAACTGCAGTTTAGCATGCATCGTTTAAAATCCTCCCAGAAGCCTTCCGCATGGCCACGCGCTTCTGCGTTATTGCCCAAGTGCCAAGAACATAACCGATGTCGGGATCGAGGGAGAACCGACTTGATAGCTTTCCTCATTGAAGAACAACCATCTGTTATAACTGCAGTTGGCTTCTTACAACCCATGCAATGTAAAAAAGCATTTAGAATCCATACGTAGTTCTCCGCCGTTTCATCAGCAAGTAAAGCACATGCAAAAACAGTGCTTGCATTGTGATTATTCACACCAATGAATAGAAGAAATGGAAGATTATATGCATTAGTCTTGTACGTCGAGTCAAAAACAAGAACATCTCCAAAGAGACTATAATCCAATTGTGAAGTAGAGTCAGCCCATAACATATTGCCTAGTTCACCACCATCACTTACTGTATATCTACAATAAAAACGAGGATCGGTAGTTGCCCGTGCTTGTAAGTAGGCAAGTGCAGCTTCACTATCACTATCCAAGATCTCCGACCTCCGATCCGCACTAACAAAATTGTAGACATCGGTCTTAGTGAAACCCAAGTTCTGAAAGCTTCTCGCACAATTCACTAGATAATCCATTATTTGATTGGTGCGAATACCAGCAGCCCTAAGTGATCGAATCTGAGCCTTACTTGCGTCATCTACCTTGCGATGAGAACTCAAAAACTGCACTTCATGTGCTCCAGCTAAGTGATGAAAATGTGTTGGTACAAACTGCTTCACCTTGAATCGGTTAGTTGCCTCAACAAAACTTACTTTGAAAGCTGCCGGACAATGGAGCCTTGTTACAGGCCTAGTTCACGCTTTCTGTTCTCCTTGTCATTGTGCACTGGTTGACGCTCCCCCTCGCGTGAGCAAACCCATCGCTGCATATTTTTAACTCCATATTTTGAATATGTGTGAGTGTTCTTTCGTACGCTGAATCCCATGGCACAACCATAAGTTGAATAGAACTTGGCAGCCTCCACAAGGGTTTCAAACTCATAACCCACAACATCATCCGACTCCCATTTAGAATATGGCTTACCATTCCCGACTTTATCAAGCAAGGTCCAGTCATACATACTCGAGTACGGTGGAGCCATGGCTGGATTTGCAGCATCTTTGTGTAGAGGTGCATCTGAGCTGTGTGGCTGTGTTTCGAAGCTGTGCAAATGCTCATCTGAGATGTTCTCTTTATCATCATCACCAAAGTTAGTGTTATTATCATCCTCAGAATCACTATCGCTGGTGTCGACATTGTCCTCCATATCGTCACTATCTCTAACACCACCAGTATCATCTCCATAATCCATTCCCCAATCTAAACCAACATTCAAGTCAATTCCCGTGTCCTTGCCTGTGCTCATATCATCCATCAACCCTTCCATAGTTGATCAACTGAAAACAAGCAACAAAAAGAAGTTTAGAGACAATTGAAATCCACATATTCACCACCCACAGGCCACAACCGACCGAATCAATTGAAACAAACACGATGCAAGACCGAGTTCAGGAAACTCAGCTCGATAGGTGCCATATCAGTTCTATAGTTTCCCCTTCACTTCTGCGACAAACCAACCATTCACAAATGAAAGAAACCATAGCCTAAACCGTACTCCATACCAAGAAGAACCCATAAGTCCCTGATTTCTCAAAAGAACCCAAAGTCCGGCGAAACCCATAAGTTTCCCAAGAGAACCCGTGAGTGCAAATAGAAATCGAAAATGAAGCAACTAGAACCGCACAAATCTGGACGAAAACCAACAATTTCCCAAAAAACCCCGTGGAACCCTAAATTCGCAAGACTCAAAATCGAAATCTGAGGCTACTAGAAGCGCAAAACACACAGGTAAAGCAGGAGAAGAGGTAATCGTACTTGACGGAGTGTGATGGAGAGCGGTCTGCGGGTCTTCGGCGGCTGACGAAGGATGGGCGAATAAGGGAGAATGGAAAATCGATGGTTGCGTAGAGAAGGGAAGACGAAGGAAGGGAGATAGGAAGAATCTGGTTTCGTAATATTGGTGGAGAATTAAGAACTGAGGCAGGGAGGGAAGCAGGAAGGAAGAAGTCGACAGGGAGGAACAGAGGATCAGTCCTCTGGCGCCGACGAAGGAGGAGAAGGAAGAAACGGCATCACTGTTACGACTTACGACGGTGAGGGTTTAGGATCTAGGAATTTCTTCATTATGACCGACCCAAAAAATCATCGATTTGCAATTACATGGGTTGAACCCATAACCGATAATCAAACGCTCATTCAACCATATACCTAACCTCAATCTCACATCGGTTCACAATTACATGGGGTTCAACCCCAAAACCATAATCAAACACTCACTAAACCATATATCATCAACCAATCTCACATCGGTTTACAATTACATGGGTTGAACCCAAAACCGATAATCAAACGCTCATTCAACCATATACCTATCCTCAATCTCACATCGGTTCACAATTACATGGGGTTCAACCCAATAACCGTAATCAAACACACACTAAATCATATATCATCAACCAATTGGTTCACAATTACATGGGGTTCAACCCAAAAACCATAATCAAACACTCACTAAACCATATATCATCAACCAATCTCACATCGGTTCACAATTACATGGGGTTCAACCCAAAAACCGTAATCAAACACTCACTAAACCATATATCATCAACCAATCTCACATCGGTTCACAATTACATGGGGTTCAACCCAAAAACCGTAATCAAACACTCACTAAACCATATATCATCAACCAATCTCACATCGGTTCACAATTACATGGGTTCAACCCAAAACCGATAATCAAACACTCATTCAACCATTTACCTAACCTCAATCTCACATCGGTTCACAATTACATGGATTCAACCCAAAACCAATAACCAAACGCTCATTCAACCATATACCTAACCTCAATCTCACATCGGTTTACAATTACAGGGGTTGAACCCAAAACCGATAATCAAACACTCATTCAACCATATACCTAACCTCAATCTCACATCGGGTCACAATTACATGGGTTCAACTCAAAACCAATAATTAAACGCTCATTCAACCATATACCTAACCTCAATCTCACATCGGTTCACAATTACATGGGATTCAACCCAAAAACCATAATCAAACACTCACTAAACCATATATCATCAACCAATCTCACATCGGTTTACAATACATGGGTTGAACCCAAAACCGATAATCAAACGCTCATTCAACCATATACCTAACCTCAATCTCACAGCGGTTCACAATTACATGGGGTTCAACCCAATAACCATAATCAAACACTCACTAAATCATATATCATCAACCAATCTCACATCGGTTCACAATTACATGGGGTTCAACCCAAAAACAGTAATCAAACACTCACTAAACCATATATCATCAACCAATCTCACATCGGTTCACAATTACATGGGTTCAACCCAAAACCGATAATCAAACATTCATTCAACCATATACCTAACCTCAATATCACATCGGGTCACAATTACATGGGTTCAACCCAAAACCGATAACCAAACGCTCAATCAACCATATACCTAACCTCAATCTCACATCGGTTTACAATTACATGGGTTGAACCCAAAACCGATAATCAAACGCTCATTCAACCATATACCTAACCTCAATCTCACATCGGGTCACAATTACATGGGTTCAACTCAAAACCAATAATCAAACGCTCATTCAACCATATACCTAACCTCAATCTCACATCGGTTCACAATTACATGGGATTCAACCCAAAAACCATAATCAAACACTCACTAAACCATATATCATCAACCAATCTCACATCGGTTTACAATACATGGGTTGAACCCAAAACCGATAATCAAACGCTCATTCAACCATATACCTAACCTCAATCTCACAGCGGTTCACAATTACATGGGGTTCAACCCAATAACCGTAATCAAACACTCACTAAATCATATATCATCAACCAATCTCACATCGGTTCACAATTACATGGGGTTCAACCCAAAAACAGTAATCAAACACTCACTAAACCATATATCATCAACCAATCTCACATCGGTTCACAATTACATGGGTTCAACCCAAAACCGATAATCAAACATTCATTCAACCATATACCTAACCTCAATATCACATCGGGTCACAATTACATGGGTTCAACCCAAAACCGATAACCAAACGCTCAATCAACCATATACCTAACCTCAATCTCACATCGGTTTACAATTACATGGGTTGAACCCAAAACCGATAATCAAACGCTCATTCAACCATATACCTAACCTCAATCTCACATCAGTTCACAATTACATGGGGTTCAACCCAATAACCGTAATCAAACACTCACTCAACCATATATAACATCAATCTCACATCGGTTAACAATTACATGGGTTGAACCCAAAACCGATAATCAAACGCTCATTCAACCATATACCTAACCTCAATCTCACATCGGTTTACAATTACATGGGTTGAACCCAAAACCGATAATCAAACGCTCATTCAACCATATGTAGTAAAAAGCAAACGGACAATCAATTTTACAAAATATGTTAAGTAGTCTGACTGGTTAATGAGTTGAATTATTATGCCAAGTGCTCGGGTTCGAACCTTCCAAATGACGTTTTTTTCACTAACTCACAGCAGCCCACAATCTCACGGGTGTGAGATTGTTCTTTCAAGACCGTGAGGTTCTCTGGACATAGGGAATGATTTGTTGATTCTCACGGCCCAGTCTCACGGGCGTGAGATTCCCATCATTAAGGTGTTATAAAAATCCCATCTCACGTCCCAGTCTCACGGGCGTGAAAGATTCATCCTGCATCAGAAACACTGAGAAATTACCATCTCACGGCCGTGAAAATGAATTATTGAGGCCGTGAAAAAGCCTGCTGGCAGGGTGAATAAGGTCCATTTTCAACCATTTTTCGTTATATGATCATTCATAACTTCTTCCTTGTCGACACATTAAACATAATATAGAGAAAAGATAACATCACTGAATAATGCTTCATTCATAACTTCATTGTAATTTCAACAGTTTCCTAAACTTCAATCAGCATCTACATTCACTAAAATTCATTCAACATCTACATTTTCCTAAACTTCAAAAAAACATCCACATTAACTAAACTCTACATTAACATCACAACTCTCAATGCTTCTTAGACTTTCTACCCTTTTTCTCCCCATGCGCGTGCAACGGCTTTCTTCCTCGATTGAGTAAGTTCGTCTTGAAATTCACCTTCTCAGTCTCAATTTGGGCAGGTCTCACATGACTGTCAAAATATTCTTCTGATTGTGTCGTAATTGTAGCTTTCACCTCATTCAAATGCGTCGTGAGCAAGTACATTGTAAGTTGTGCCCGTTCATAGTCACTGTCGAACTGGTCAAGCTTCTTGGAATATCGATCTGGATCCAGCAAGTAATTGGAGACAAATAGTCCACAATCAAACCTGTAATATAACAAATAATTACCATGGTCATGATGCGAACAAATAATTATCGAACTTAATTAGAACAGTGCACGATTGAACAACAACAAAGGGTACCCATTTGGTTGGCAAGCAACAGCCCGGCGATATCTAACCACAAAGTCCACAAATGAAAACGCCCCGCAGATATCATCCTTAAGCAACCAGTCTAGACCCAATTTCTGCAAATGAAAACATCCCCCTCATCGATATTTAACGACAAAGACGGCAAATGAAAAACGACTAACAACTAAGCAATAAGTCAAGTTTGAAAACTTGAAGAACAAGAAGCAAACCAGTTTATGCATCCTTGCATCATATTCTTGGTTATGAATTCCTGGTATTGAGTCCCAGATTTCAATTTCTTTGGCTTCCATGTTAAAGACCGCCAGATAGAAGTGGGACAACGTGAGGTTGAAAATTGGGACATGAATCTGAAATAATGCACAAACAAACAATAATTATCAATTTAACATAGGAGTGTGAAGCCATTTCCTTATAGAAAACAACATTACAACATACCTTACTGCAGTAAAGTAGCTCATTTATACGGTATCGCTCAAGTATCTTATATGAACGCATCTTTTCCATAAATTGCTCCTCGTTTTTTGCAATGATACGCACGATCCTAGAAAAATAAAACACAGTTACCCACACAAGCTACATGTAACAAACAAATAGATTAATTTCATGACAAGAATAGACAAAGCAGACAACTGTACCGAAACTGAAGGTGGAAAGAACCAAGACACGCCACCACTGCGACCACAACTTCGTTCTTCTAGTGTCTTGCACAGACATGCCATTTCTATAATCTAATGCATCATCATCACATATACCAAAGTCAGCAATACAAGTTTAATCTACTAAATTACACACATAAAGGAACTCACCCTTGTTGAAATTCTGGTCCTGGGCAAAAACTCGACCAAATCTTCACGTAACAACTCAAGAGCCCCGCCATCAAGACGAACCAATATGTCACTGTTATACAAGACCAAGTTCAAACACCACAACATTAGAATAAGGCAAATACCAAAAACATCCTACAGATATGATCCAATCTTACTTGTAATGATTTCGGGAGGTACCTTCCGGGAAGCGAACTACTAAAAGCAAATTGAATCATCTTTACTGCCTCCAGAGTCAATGGTGTCTGAACAACAAAGGGAGGAGCATGGTACAAAGGTTGTGCTTTCTTAGCTTTGGGATTTGCACGTTCGAATGGAGAGACCACATACAAACTAGGCTTCAATTTAGATACACTACGTAGTCCACCTCCCTTTCGCCCCTTTATTGTTCAAAAACATAAAAATAAAACAAGTTCATTAGTAACCACACCATAAGTACAAATAATTAGAAAACTTAATAAAGTGTAATACCTTCACAGTCTTGGCACAACCATCATTAGCAGCAACACTTTCATCACTCAACAATACGAATTTCTCAACTTTAGACGCTTTCTCCTGCTTGCAAGGAGACTTTTTCACAACTTTGACAGAAGGAGATTCAGAACCGCAGTCATCTCCAATTTCCCCCTCAGCTTCTCCCCAATTCTTAACACCTAACCCTTGAGTCTTGACAGATTCGGAGGTCGGAGAAATGGGTTCACTTGGTTTTTCAACCTCAGCCTTCTGATTGCCCTTTTCCCCTCTGATAAGCTGCTCCGTTGACAACAAAACAGCTGCAGAAGCTTTCACATTATCAGCCTCATCCTTCTGATCGTTCTTTTTCAACTCAGTAGGCTGCTCCCTTGACAACGGATCACCTATAGTTGCTTTCACTGCCTCTATAATGGACTTCACTTGACTACCAATTTCGTCTCTAAAAGCCCGAAATTCGTTCTCCATATTCACAACCCGACTCATTAGCTCATTCTCTCTGGAAGCAGCATCACCCATTGCAACTCTAAATTCTTGCCTAAAGTTGTCAATTCTACCCTCCATGGTAGTAAACCGAGCATAAATACGCTCACAGAGAAGCAGCTCATCACCGTCGGGTTTTTGCCGTTTCCCATCTCTTTTTTTCTGTTTCCTTGCAGGTGATTTCAAACCTGCATCCTCAGCTGATCTTTTACCCGAACTGCTGGAAACCTACAAATTAATTAAAAAGGGAACCAAATGTACCATTAGCATGCTCCAACTCGTCAAAAGAATCAAATATACTATCAGTCTTACCACTTTTGTTAACAATAACTCCATGTCTCCGCTCCCCCAGCTCAACAAATCCAAACTCCTATCAATGGTTTCGAAAATACTATTTGCATGCTCCAAGAATATTAACTACAAAAAAAAAATACTATAATCAACATGATGATTAATCATTACAAATATGTAGAAAGTAGGGATTAGCAATTATTTACCTCCAAGAACAGCAAGCAACCCGGTATATACTTTCTCCCCTCAACATTATGGTCGTAGATGCATTTGACCAATTCATTGAAGCAAAACGATGCCCAATTCTTCTTCGGAATATCGGCAACATCGAGGACAGCGTATACCGAAGATAACGAAAAGTCATCTCTTCTAGTTGGTACTAATAGCACCCCCATTACGTACAAAATAAACGTTTGAAGAAATAGATCGCCGCTATCTTTCATCTCCGACAACGCCTTCCGCATTAAGCTTGTGGAAATCGCCTGTCGGGCACAATCAGCTGTCGAATACACTCTAAATGGATTCAATTCCTCGGATCTTCGTCCCACTTCTTCACCATTCAAGATGATATCAGTACCTCCCTCAGGCACGCCCATAATTCGCTCGAAATCTTTGGCCGAAATATGGACTTTCAACCCATAAGCCTGAATTGAGCTTTCTTCCAGATTAAAGCTCTTCAAAAGGATCTCCAACAACTCACGTTGGAGCATTCTTCCTTTGACTTCAAGCATACGACCAAAGCCACATCTCTTAATGGCCTCTGATTGACAAGCCTCTAAATTTGAGACTAGCGAGAATACTTTCCTAGGAGAACAGCGGGTGCTAAAAATTTCATGACTCTTCGTCTTCATTATAGAACAATTTTAGCAAACTGCAAAATTAAAACAACAAAAAAATTATAAGCATGCCTTGAAACACGAATTATAAGCATGCCGAAGAGTACTAACAAAATACACAAAGCCAGAGTCGTCCACCACTGATCTAAAGAAGCAACTTTCAGTTTTCACACTTAAACACATTCGAGAAAACGTGGTTATGACAAAGTTTCATTCGAGAAAAGGATCATTCAATCATTCGGTAAACACATTCTCCAGGTAATGAGTTCAATCCTGGTTTTCAATATATGGCTTTTATCAATATTGAACAAATGCAAGACTATACCAGAGCTCACAAGCACACTTGCCTCGATATCAAGTTCTAACTACCAGAAGAACTGAAAACCCCCTACATCAACACCTGAGTACACTAATTAACCATGAAATCCGCCATTGGAATATATAAATTTCACCCAAAACACCCAGCTTCCATTAAATTTCACCCAAAATACAAATTCTCACGGCCGTGACATGACCCGTGAGAAGCAAAGAGTAGTTTTCATATCACAGACAATCTCACGGCTTTGGCTTCAAAAATCACGGCCGTTAAAATAAGCCGTGAAACTAAAAACACCGATAAAAATGTCACCCAAAACACCCAGCTTCCATTAAATTTCACCCAAAATGCAAATTCTCAAGGCCGTGACATGACCCGTGAGAAGCAAAAAGTAGTTTTCATATCCCCAGACAATCTCACGGCTTTGGCTTCATAAATCACGGCCGTTAAAATAACCCGTGAAACTAAAAACACCGATAAAAATCTGCCATATTCATTAAGCTAGCGAGCATAAGATCAATCTATTACTGAGCACAAACTTCAGTGGAGGCCCATCAATGTTCGATTTCAAAACTTCTCCAGTACTCTTCCACTTGCTAGTATAAGATACAGTGATCTGGAAACATATCAAGAAGCTAGAGACAAAGTTTTTTTAAAGTCTAACCAACCTACCAATTAATTTGCTAAAAACGAGACAATTTGATGATACAATCAACTAGTAAAGATTTCCAAACTCTACAGACTCACTCTGCCAGTATGAGAGAAGTACAGTTACAAAGACATCAAGATTTCAGGACCCTGCAGTTAGCATTTAAACATAGCAGAATCATGCATGCAGTCCATTCTGGAAATGACACTCAACCAAGTTTCTCTCATTTATGCTTTTCCTTTTTCACTTTTATGAACTAAATTTGTTTCTGGACTGAATATTTGTCCTGCATTTCAAATTAAACTTTCCATTGTTTTCCACACACCGCCACTGCCCGTATTAACGGGGTCTCTTGCTACAATGCTTCCAAGAAAATCAGTCCTAACTCCCTTCTAGGACTCCATTGTCGATATTAAATTACCAGGATAAATAGTAGAGTTTAAGGGCAACCAAATGCATAAATAGTTATGAAGTGATGGGTCATCTATATCACAGCCAGTGACAATTTCCATATGAACATCACACGTATACCAACTGACCAAATATAAATAGTATGAGGGACTGGACTAACATAGCAATCTTAGTTGCTTTCTTGGGCACCCACAAGGCTGTTTTCTTTGAAGAAAGCAGCTAAAAGGTTGTCCAAAAAGAATAAACATCATTTAGCAAGTAAAGCAGGTGCAGAGCTAAACTTCTATTCTTCTTCCAAAATCACATCAACACCTTCTGTAAGTCTAGACTTGGCTAAGTAGTTACCAAGAAGAACGACTTCAATGGGACAATATTGAAAATCCATCTTTATTTCTTCCCAAGTCTTTAGATGAACTAAAAATCCAAAATATCTTGCAAATAAAACAAAAGCCACTGAACATTTGTAACCTTCTACCCCACCATTTCCTAGGTTGGGGACAAGATGCAGCAGAACAGTAGTATTGATAAAGCATCATGGAACTTTAACATTTCATTTTCCTCAATTCGTTAACCAACATACGATCACCACCTGCATTAGAAGCAGCATAATCAGTAGCTCTGAAAACATAACAAATACACGAGCTTCTAACAATTTGGAGCAGTATGAAGTAGGCAAGAAAAAGATGTTGTTATGCGTTACAATGAGGTCTACTGATTGTATCAAATGTTCCACCACGATACCAACGCTTGCTAAAGATTCTACAATTTTGATCAGTCATATAAAATGAGATCGAGGCACGGAATGTACAATAAAGAATAAAACTGGGAGTAACTCCCAAGCTGCCGTATATTCTAAGGCCAACAGACCTCCTGTATTTGCATATCGATCAGCCACAACCATGCTCTAAATATCCTAACTAAGTTTGACCTTAATGTCTCATCATTCATGGAAGCTCTTTTACCCACTGCACTAAACTTTTTTTCTACATTATATACACAATTCTAACTCCCAGACAGTCCCTTCGGATACATCCGATAACTCCACAAACAGAAAACTCATACTATGAGGTGAACAGTTAAGATAAGCACCCATTTCTGTTGGTTAATCGCATGCTTGGAGCCACTAACCATAGCAAAGAGACTTAAATCAATCAAACAAATCATGGTCTTCAAACTTAACTACATTCATCAATTGGCTAAACAGAGAAAAATTCCCAACTTTCTCAGTGAACACGGCCTTTCTATCTACCATATCATATCAATCCTCCCACGAAGAAGATGGAAGAACTACAACAACAACATCCATCCAAAGCTTCCTCACCAAAGGAAGCATCATCAACAACCACAACCGCAACCACAACAACCACAACTGCTGTGAATTCTTCAGACTCGAATTCTTCTACCCTAACAACAGAAGAACCCAATGCTCCTCCTCAACAGAAGAATATTGAGGAACAACAACAACAACAACAACAACAGCCTGCTAAGGATGTTGCTGAAAAGGAGACAAATCAAGCACAACCTCAACAGCAAAAACAAGGTGAAGAGAAGGTAAATGCTGCAAATTCTCCTTCAAAACAAGTGAAGGAACAACAGGAACCGCCATTGCAGCTAATTATCAAGCTAAACACAAAGAAGATAGTACTAACCGAAAAAAGTTGCGGTGGAGGAGGTAGGTCAGCGGTCTTCGTTTGCTATCGATGGGAAGAGGGGGTTCTGTGCAGGGTCTTCGTTTGCTATCGATGGGAAGAGGGGTTTTGTGCAGAGTCTTCGTTAGCTATCGATGGGAAGAAGGTCTTCGTTTGCAATCGACGAAGAGATGCTCGCTCTCGTCGTCCCTTGCTCGCCGCCTTCACTATCGTCGTCGGAATCCGGAATCCGAATCGCCGCCTTCACTGCCGCCTTCTACTCGTGGTCACCCACTGTTCGACGTCTTCACTCGTCGTCACCCACTGCTCGCCGTCTTCACTCGTCGTCACCCACTGCTCGCCGTCTTCACTGTCGCCGTCTTCACTGCTCGCTAGATGCGTGGAGAGGATCGAAGGAAGGAAGAGGGGTTTCGGAGGTGAGAAGAAGAGTGTAATTGGTTTCGAAGGAAGAAGAGTGTAATTGGTTTCAGACAACCGGTTGTACCGGTTATCAACACACAAATAAAATAATAAATTAATAATTTAAATGAAATCTAATGGTTGATATAGTTTGGACATGATCTAATGGCTGTAAATGTTTTATAGTACCAATACTATAAAGCACACTAAAATGCCTCTTAATTAATAGAAAAAGGAAATGTCTTAAACTGTCCTAATTATTAGTATATTTAATTGGCAAGCATACTTAAGGGTTCTAGGCATATAGGGCAGGGTTCACCATAAGCTTACTTACACCCTCTTTTTTTCGTCCCGATATTTAACCGGCCTCCGCTTTTCCCCCTTCGATGATTCGCTGGCGGCTGAGCAAGTATCCTAATTAGTATATTTAATTGGCAAGCATACTTAAGGGGTCTAGGCATATACGGCAGGGTTCATCATAAGCTTACTTACACCCTCTTTTTTCCGTCCCGATATTTAACCGGCCTCCGCTTTTCCCCCTTCGATGATTCGCTGGCGGCTGAGCAAGTATCCTAATTAGTATATTTAATTGGCAAGCATACTTAAGGGGTCTAGGCATATACGGCAGGGTTCACCATAAGCTTACTTACACCCTCTTTTTTCCGTCCCGATATTTAACCGGCCTCCGCTTTTCCCCCTTCGATGATTCGCTGGCGGCTGAGCAAGTATCCTAATTAGTATAATTAATTGGCAAGCATACTTAAGGGGTCTAGGCATATACGGCAGGGTTCACCATAAGCTTACTTACACCCTCTTTTTTCCGTCCCGATATTTCTCCGGCCTCCGCTTTTCCCCTTCGATGATTCGCTAGTATAATTAATTGGCAAGTATACTTAAGGGGTCTAGGCATATACGGCAGGGTTCATCATAAGCTTACTTGCACCCTCTTTTTTCCGTCCCGATATTTCTCCGGCCTCCGCTTTTCCCCTTCGATGATTTGCTGGCGGCTGAGCAAGTATCCATCTCCTCCTTTCTTCTCCTCTTTTGCCCCTCCGACGATTGGCTTGACGGCTACCCAAGTGTCGGTCTACTTCCCCCCTTCTTCTCCTTCGTGAAGCCCTCAGTCGAGGATTGCAGTGGGCGGACAAACAACCCATGAAATCCAAATCGACAAGCATCCGCGGTACCGATACTGCCGTTATTCCTATCAATGAAACAAACCCTGAAATCAAAATCGAGAAGCTGAATACCTTATCGAACATAGCTTTGAGGTGACGGTGGTGAGGTGCTGAATCGTTAATCAAAGCCCACCAAGAGCGAACAAAACCTCAGCCAGTTCATGGAAAATAACAGAAGGGAAGAACAGGGACTGCCGTCGATTTGAATCTTATGAGTTATGACAGACACAACTCCAGAGAGCTAACAAAGGAAACAGACGATGAGCCGATTTAGTGATTTTCCTCCCTACAATAGTTCTGTGCCATCCAATTTTCTTCGATCCTTTAGCACCCATTCCACCGCTCACCTTGATTGCATGCCTCTTGATCAAGACTCTTCCAGGAAATTGGAACCCAATCCTAATTTCTATTCTGCTACTTATCTAGCTAGCTAGCCAAAAGCTCAGCAAGGTTTCCTGCTCGACAATTTCATGGCTTGGGAATTGGGATCTCTGTCATTGAGGTTCTAGCTTTGTGATTATTATTTTGGTTTTTATCGTAGCTTTGTGGATGATAAGCTAGCCAAATTATTGATTTCTATCATTTTTGCATTTTATCATCCATATACATATGCATGAGTGACAGGTGTTTACTTCAAATTGAAACAATGTCACTGCTGGAGTCCAACACCATATATATATACTTTATGGGTTAAAGACACATTTGGTCACTAAGATTACTAAATCGGGACATTTTTAGTCACTAGAAAAACTTAATATCAATTTTAGTCACTCGAATTACTGAAACAGGTCACATTTAGTCACTCTCCGTTAGTCTCCGTCCAACTCCGTTAATGGAGTCCGTTAAGTGCTGATGTGGCAAACAGAATTGCCTAATCAGCGCCGTTTTGGGCCAGAAATGGTCAAACCTGACCCGCCACGTCACTAAACCAGCCATGTCATACACCCAACCCACTAACCCTACCCACCAACCCAACTCTAGCCCACTTAACAAAACAAAATTGAAAAAGCTCCAACTCATTCTCCTCCACTTCACCGCCGTCTTCCCCAATGAAACAACATCAGCAACAATTGCAAGATCATCACGATTAGAAGGCCCCTTCGAGGTCTCCCCCGACGGCATCGTGAAATTCAAGGAGAAAGATGGCATCGACTACGCCGTCCTCACCGTCCAGCTCCCCGGAAGCGGGAGGGTCCCTTTCCTCTTCACGGTGAAGCAACTCGTTGCTTCTGGAAAACCAGAGAGCTTCAGCTGCGAGTTTTTGGTTCCCAGGTACAGAGGGTCGTTGTTCTTGGACCCAAAGGGCAGAGGCGGGTCCCAGGGTTATGACAACGCGGTGACGTTGCCCCCGGCGGGAGAGGGGATGAGGAAGAGCTGGCGAAGGAGAATGTCAAGAACGCGGCGGCGTCGAAGGGGAAGATTACATTGAGCGTGACCAAGAGCAAGTCGGAGACCGGGGAGGTGATTGGGGATTTTTTAGAGCATTCAGCCGTCGGACACCGATTTGGGTGCCTCAAGGATGTGAGGATTCAGGGGGTTTGGTATGCTCAGCTTGATTAACTAGAGAGCAGAGGTTGATGATGAAAAACTTTTGTTTCATTGGGGAAGCGGCGGTGAAGAAGAGGAGAACGAGTTGGAGCTAGGGTTTTCCAATTATGTTTTATTAAAGTGGGCTACGGTTGGGCTACGGTTGGGTTAGTGGGTAGGGTTAATGGGTTGGGTGTATGACATGGTGGGTTTAGTGACGTGGCGGGTCGGGTTTGACCATTTCCGGCCCAAAACGGCGCTGATTAGGCAATTCTGTTTGCCACATCAGCACTTAACGGACTCCATTAACGGAGTTGGACGGAGACTAACGGAGAGTGACTAAATGTGACCTGTTTCAGTAATTCGAGTGACTAAAATTGATATTAAGTTTTTCTAGTGACTAAACATGTCCCGATTTAGTAATCTCAGTGACCAAATGTGTCTTTAACCCAATACTTTATACATTTTAACAGGTTCATTTAATCGTGTCATACCATTAAAATTTACCTTTTAATTTAGGCTTTGATATGAAGTTTTTCATGTTCGAAATTCTGATATGATATGATTTCACAAACACTGTAAAAATTAGTATAGTTAATACGCATACAATGTTACATATCAAAGCACTTTACATTTATTTATATTCATTTTTCTTCCAATCAATATTTGGAATCGAGGGCATTAATTATGCAAGGTGGTGAACATTAAGTTATGAAGAAATGTGTACCTAAAAATGTGATAAAAGCTTCCGTATGCAATATATCATACGTCACGGAAATCACATCCAATCAAGGTTGTCGACCCGCGGGTTGACCCACTTTGACCCTGTCCCGCTGAGAAAAACGGGCCACAAGCACCCGCCGGGTCGAACGTTACAAGGTATCGGGATGGAGGTAAAATTGTGTTATTTTTCTTTTGTTTGCGAAATGTGCCTATTTTCCGATTTTTCTTTTCGCCTAACTCAATCTTTGGAATCCTTAGTCGAACATTTGAACGCTGATGTTATATAAATGTATGTGAATTTTCACTATATGTTGGATCTAAGTACGACAAGTTACTTTGGTGTAATGTTATATGTTATTACTCATATGTTAGATGAGATTTGATATAATTTATCAGGATAAGTACAATATAATAGATCTTTCCATATTTTCGGGCTAAAACGGGTGACCCATTAACCCTTGACCCACTAGCTCAACCGGATCTGGGTCAACCCATGGGTTGACAACCTTGCATCCAATTATGTTTAGTAGTCGAGACTGAAATAGGAGAATGTGAATTAACCTAACTATTAAATTCAAAATCTTATTATTATCCCCAAGATTAAAAAATTATAAAAGGTTTATTAAAATCTCTAAGACTAAGAACATATTTGATTTCATCATATGGGTTGATTTGGTTTGGATTTTTCATTGTTTTAAAGAGAATCCATGATATAAAAAAGGACATGAATTAACTATCTAAACATAATGAAACTATATACAATTTGACACACTCCAATCAAAATTATCGACATGAATTAACTTTCCAAACATAATGAAACTATATACAATTTGACAAAAACATAATAGATTGTTTAGCGTTCCCACCGTAAAGCGCGGGCCAATTATCTAGTATTTATATAACATTCATGGTTTTGATGAACAAAATAATCAATTCTCAATGAACATATACTCAAACATAGATTTCATTATATTTTCAACCATAGTATTTATTTTGTAAACTTTAATCGACCTACTGAATGAGTTAGAACAGGATGCACAATTAAATTACATTTGTATTTTATCACCGTCGAGAGTAATGAACAATCTCTGTATATTAGGCGACATTTAACAGCTTGGTCAAACCCCTTAGGAAATGAATTTTGAGCTTTATGAGGAACAGGTAGGATTAACAAAGAGCTTCAACATATCGTCTAGTTCAAAATCAAAGTGGCAAAGAATGCTAAAGACAGAAGAAACATAATCTGGAAAGCTAGTTGCAGATAGAATATTTAACAACTTTACGTTACATATAATAGTTTAGGGTTTAAACTTTAATCCTCTTTCCCTATAGATCTGAGTTTATGCATGGGGAAGTGTGTGTGGAGGCATACATCTAAGCACACTGTAATTCAAGTTTGACTTTCTATTTTTTATAATCAAAGGAATATCCTCTTAATAATATCAAATAGCTACTAATCAATAATATCCTCTTAATTATCCAACTTCTTAGAAATTAAAAAAAAAAAAGCATTCTCCCCCCTCTCTCCTTGCGATCCTCGTCGCAAACCTAATGAAGCTCATCACCGGCAAGGTGTCTATGGCAGAGCTCTGGGTGATTCCGACATCAACACTGTCTAGTGCATTCGACGCAGGGGCGGAGTCAAGATTTTAAGTTCGGGGGGCCAAAAAATTGATTATCGTAAAAAAATATATTGATGTCACCCCACAAAATGTTATTTAAGATAATTATAAGCACTAAAAGTATGATTTAAATTAAAAAATGTATCAAAGACATGCTCAAAATTATTAAATAAATTTCAACAAAAAATAATGCACCATGTTCTTCAATTTATGATAAGTAACAAATGAATGTCTATTAAAAATGGGAAAATAATTGAATTATTTGCTATATATTTAAAATTATCTTTGAAGATATAAATGTATAAGTTCAATTAAATTTACCTAGTTTGAAGTTAAATTACGTATGAAAGTATGAAAAATCAACTTAAAAGACAAGTAGTTAATGCACCATGTTCTTCAATTTATGATAAGTAACAAATGAATGTCTATAAAAAATGGGAAAATAATTGAATTATTTGCTATATATTTAAAATTATCTTTGAAGATATAAATGTATAAGTTCAATTAAATTTACCTTTAAAAGACAAGTAGTAGTAAAAAAGTTGTTGATGGGTATTGAACCCACAACCTCCTATAAAACAAAAGACCACTTATCCACTGGACTAAAGTAACCAGTTCAACAATAATATTGCACAATACAATTATATATACATGTATCTGAATTAATACATAGCTTAAAATTCTCGTCGTATTTTAACACGATCTTCAAAATTCTCGGGGGGACCGGGGCCCTCCGGAGTTCCTACCTAGCTACGCCCTGATTCGACGAGAATATTTAAAACATCAAAATCTCAACATACTCGTTACTCTCCTTATCAACTTTATCAAAACCCCACCAAAAAATATTTCGAGTTAAATTTTTCTCAATAAAACCAATTTGTGTTCAATTGGGTAGCCACTACGATGCCGTATTTTACAGAGTATACTAACTCGACAAGGGCTTCAAAGGTCCTTCCATATTGTTGGAATGTGGGCTATGGGGTGGTAGAAATACTAAGACGACAAAACAGAAGAGTAAGAGATTGTCTACTTGGTGTTTGAAAGATGACAAAATATAACCCCCAGAATTTAGGATTCCAGTCCCAAAAATGGACACAGCATCAAATAATTCAAACGAATTCGCCCACTTTCTTATCATCTTCTTCTTCTTTTCCTCACTTTTGCCTTTTGTTTTGTCCCCTTTTAATTTCAATGTGCCTTTTGAAGTTCTAGCCGTATCCCAAATCTATTATGTTTGTGCATGGATAATAATAATATATAGGTCCCTAATATATTTTTTTAATGACAAGACCACTTCACCAAATTCTCAAAAAAAAAAAAGATAAATTTCGAATATTATGATTTTGGGCTTAGTATTCTGGGTTGTGGGACTATGGGACACCAAAAGATTAATTTGATTGTCAAATTAATGACATGTCCTCGATTTTAAGTATATAAGATTCACCCAAGTCCAAAGATACTACAAATGGATACTAATAAAATTGTCTATTTATGATGTAGTTTGTGGTTTTTCTGGTTTACTTCATTATACTTGTGGTAATGTTTATGAGTTTTGGTATGTTTCAATAAACTTGAGGATCATGGTCTACCTTATGAGTTTTGTGGTGACAAGCGTGTTCGTTCCTTTAAAAACCAACATTAAATTGTGGTGAACCTCTTCAACATAAAAAGTTAGCAAAATGGAAGCTTCGTATTGGTTGGGGTTAGTGTTAACACAATCCTAACGAATTAGGTTTTCACAGCCTAACCCCAACCAATATTATAATACCTTAAGAAAATCTCACATTGACAAAACTCAGGAGATATATATGATTCATAAGAAACATCCAACTTTAAGTGATAAGACGCGTTTCATGATGAAATGGATGAGTTACTGTAAGAACTCTAAAGTTAAACGTGCTAAGGGTGGATCAATGCAAATATAAGTGACCTCCTGAGATAAGTTTTAATGATGCGCCTAAATGCAAAACCATGTGGGGTAAGTCTGAAGCACACAATATCTTGACTAGAAAATATCGGGATGTTTCTTATGAATCATATCTCTCTCCCGGTTTTTGACGTTCTGAGACCCGGGAAGTCACCGTGATGTGTCCAAATGTAAAACCATGCGAAGTAGGCCCAAAGAAGACAATATTTTGATAAAAAAGAGTCAGGATGTTCCTTATGATTCATATATCTCTCCTATTCTTTATCGTTGTGAAAATTGTCTAAGGTGTTACAAATAGTGTAATTGATGACTCGATATTTACACATGTTTTTGTCCGCCATTCTTATACTGTTTAAGGCTCGGATCTTGGGTTTTAAGCCGATTTTACGCTAGGTTGTTCTTGTTTATGACATTTCAGGTCCTAATGCGTGAATGAAGGTTTAAGCACGATTTTGGGGTCGATTGGGCGAAATCGAGACGAACAAGGGAGAGCAGACAAATTGCACGGCCAGTACGGGAAAGTGCACGGACGTGAATGGTGGCCTTTTTGGCTGTGTGAGATTTACCGAGAGGCTGCACGACCTGACCCTGTTTTCGGACGGTCGTGCGTGATGCATTTTCTGGCCGTGATGAATTATGCGAGAGGTTGCACGGCCAGGCACTCGGATTGCACGGGCCATGCAATGGCCGTGCACTCCCCTCGCGGAACTAATTGAAACTATGCGTTTTGGGTTGCACACTTGCACGGACAGCGAAGGAAGTTGAACGACTGTGCAGTCTAGCCTTGCAATCGCGGACAGCTGCATTTTAACCCAATTTTGGGTTTTAGAGAGAGGATACGACTTTTTGGAGCAAAAATAGAGTTCTAGAGAGAGAAATTGCGAAAACAAATCCTAGGAGCTATTTGGAGTGGATTTCTCATCATTGAAGCCCAGATTGCATCCCCATGAGTGAAGATTGACATCCCAGAGCAGATTAATCCCATCTTTATGAGTATTAGTGTATGAGTGCTTTGATTTCTTTTTTCCTCTCTCTTTCTATGGAGTAGACCTTTCTTTCACTTGGGTATGAAGAACCTTAGTTCCGTGTGTTAGGAATCTTGATTGTGATGACTTTTGGATTGATATATTGTTTGATTATAATCGATTGAGGTGTGTTTATTGAGTCAATTGAACCTGATCAACTTCTTTTGATCTCTGCTGCAACCTGAGATAGATAGAATTTGATTTGGTTGTTAGAGCTTCTTCAATTGACAGGAGCTGATTGATTACACGAGAGTTAGTTGATTCACTGCTTTGTACTGGAATCCAATTCCAGTAGTGGAGTTCTGTGTTAATTGCCTTAGCTTTCTATACCGGTGAAGACTAGTCGTCTGCCGGTTAGTCTGTCTAACAGGGCTTGGTCAGCTTAAGAGATTCCAAGCTACTGTCGGATCTTCCGCAATTTAATCAACAGTAAATCAACTTAAGAAAATTACAACTTGGACCTAACTAAGGAGCTAGAGGGACTCATTCCCGAGTGACTCTTCTCTTGCTTCAGGAAACCAGACAAATTACTGCTTTCTGTCTGCTTTACTTTGAACTCACCTACTTTCACTTAGTCCCGCTAGATAATAGATAATCACGGAGTAGGCAGTACATCTAGGCCCTGGGTTGACATTTATTTCTTGATTCCACTATACTCCATTTCTATTCCGCGATTATACTTGGTCGAAGTTTGGTGTTGTGTTTTAGCGTGTCAGTAATCAATTATCTGTTTGAAGTTTGTAAAAAAAAAATTTGTCTGATGCTTACCTAAAGGGACGAATTTCATAGGGGATGACATCATGCTAACCACTACAATCATCGTTTATTTCATATAAGTTAAATATGATGATGGGGAGTAATGAGGGGTCTATTCGGCATTTTTTAAAATCTAATTTAATAAATAAAATAAAATTTTAAAATTTATCTCTCTCTTCTCTCTCATAGAGAACTTCTACGTTAAACAAATTACTATTAAAAAATATACAACCACAACCATATAACTTAGTAGTGATGATTGTGGTGGCTTATAATAGAGTTTTTATAATATTTCGTAGTTATTTTAATTTAAATAGAGTAGTGTTTTAAAAACTTTTAATTAGTAGTAGTAGCCAAATTTTAATTAGAATCACTAAATGATAAATAACTATTGCAAAAGGAAAAATTACTACCACAGGTAAGAGCATCTCCAACGGGATTGCACATTGCAATTGCACTTTGATGTGGCAGAGAGATGCAATTGCTTTTTTCCATTGCACCGTTGGAAGTTGTGATTGCAAAAATGGTATCTTTCATTTGTTGCAATTCCCCATTGCAAGCCACGCTGGAAATGCATAACATTTTTTTTATCTCTTTTAGTTCACACTGCCAACGTGTGACTTTGTTTGGCATAGTCCTAATTTTTATTGAAAATTTTTGGATAATTTTTGTGAACAATGTGTGTAAATTAGTTTATTACTATACCAATGGGAGTAAATAGCATCGTATAATAATTTTATTAACTATAATAAAATATACATAATATTATAAATAGAAAAAGTTATTTTTTATAACTTTAATTTCATATATACAAATAACGAAGTTATTATATTGCTTTTTTGAAAATATTAACTTATTATTTTATTTAATGTTCATTGTCATAGTACACTCCAAATTTAAAATGCATAAAAATTAAACTACAAAATATAATAAGAAATGCTATATCCAAAAAAAAAATATCAAAATAATGAATATATATCACTTGTCTTCTAGTAGTTGGTTAATTTTCCTTTCATATAATCTCCTTTGTGCTACAGTCTTCGTTGATAAATCCAATTTCATTTAAAATTTTAGATATAAGGTTTGAATTTATTTTTGTGTCCTATTTGAATATTTTGCTAGTAATAAAAAAAATTATTGAGTAGTAGATTCTTTATATTCCATTATCAAGACAAAAAATTTCTACATAAATTAGTAATAAAAAATTTATGCATTAATTGTATATATTTTTTTTAAATTAAATTAAAATTTTATTTTATTTACTTGCCACGTGGATAAAAAGGTATTTAAAAATGTTTTTTTTATGCATGACAAAAAAAAGTTAGGCTTCATATGCAATTGCAAGTGAATTGCACCAATGTAGGTACAATGAAAGTCAAATGAGTTGGCTTGCAAAAATAGTGTTGTGTAAAAAAAATTAAAAATTAAATTACAAATGCAATTGCACCAATGGAGATGCTCTAAGTAAAACACTACTACTTATGTTAACAAAAATCAACGATTGCAATAATAATCAATACTTAGACATAGCTACTACATACTAATACCTACAAATACAAATCATGGATACGGTCACATCCCTCAAGGGGTTGTAAGTTTCACAACCACGGATAATTTGGGTAGTGCAAAAAGAATCTTATTAATTATTTTCTTTTTTATATTAATTACATTTTGGAAAATTGAAATCCATATTAAATAAATTGTTTTATTTTAAAATTTAAATCCTACCGCAAATATATTTCTATCTTCCAATATCTCTCTTCTCTTTCCAGCAGCCACTCACTCCAACCGGCTGACTTTCTCCGACCGACAGACCTACTCCGATGAAATCCTTCAATCATACTCGCTATGGCCACCTGCAAAAAAATATCACTCCGTCAATGCGCTAATGGTAATGATTTTTGTCTAGTGGTACGCAAAAACTACCACTGGGAGCGTACCAATAGTGCTACAAGTGGTAGTGTTACGCTACCAATAGTCACTGGTACGTACTAGTGAGCAGTGGTATCATACTAGTAGTGCTACTAGTGGTAGTGATACGCTACCAGTGCTCACTGGCAGCGTACCAGTAGAGACTATCACTAGAGAATAACACGAAAAATCAGATCTGAAATATGATAAATCACAAATCTGGAAAAAATAAACAAGGATGAGTAAAGTGGAAGCCATGGAAGAGTCGGCGACCACACGGTGGCGGCGTAAAGACGACGGTGGGCGCGATAGGGGGCGGCGGGGGCATCGTGGCATGGCGGGGGTGCAGGGGCGACAGGACAATAGGGGTAGCGATGACAGCAGGCGCGTCAGAGGCTGGAGGTGGCGGCAGTCATGGAAGAGGAAAGGAGGTGAAGTGGCGGCGACGACAACATCCGCGGAAGAGAGTGAGGATAGGGAGAATGAGGTGAACCACTATGCAGTTGGTATGAGTTAGATTCAGGTTTTATTATTTTATATGGGAGAGAGAATGATTGAGTGTGGTAAGTGTTTTTTCCTCCCAAAAATACTCTTCCTTTCATCTCAACCATCAATTTAAAAATGGCATGAAAGAGACAGGAGAGAGATTACATCTAATAGATATAAAGTGTGTTGTGACGGTATCCCAGCACAAATCACTACAACACAATTACAACTAGTCAAAGCAATTAAGTAGTGGTATCTACAAACATAATCACTAATACCTAAAATAATCATCACTAACTAAAAAACACTACTACATAAATAATGAGATCAACTTTCTCTCTCTAGGATGGTTCACATCCCGACTGACATCGTCGTCTAGGATTCTGCAACAAGTGGCTTAGTCAGGATTTTACCTAAAGGTGGTTCAATTATTTTTAAAATAAATATATCTTATATGAAAAATTATTAATTATTTGAAATGACTCAATGTTTTCATACTAAAATAAAGCTTTAAAAATATATTATTCATATAAGCTACTAAAGACTTACTATCAATATATCCTACCAAATAATGATTCATGATGTCATTAATAATTCAAATTCATGTAGAGTTACGTTAAAGACCTTATAGTGATCATGGATAACTGAGGAACGATGTTTGGAATTGGATGGTAGAGGCGAGTCACTTAGCAACCATTTTTTTAGGATAACTAGTATACTTAACCACCAATAAATTCACATAGTATTATGATGAGAAAATAGGAGTCATCACACATTGCAACTAACCATTTGCTAGGATCATGCCTCCTAATCCTCTGTTTCTACCTGTCAGACCTTCTTTTTAGTTCGTTCTAATACAATCGACATTATAAAAAATAGATTGAGTTATTCGCATGTGGGTCTGATTTTATTTTATTTATGTTCAAATCTATATAATTGAAAACTTTCATGTATATTTTTTTTATAATGGCTACTTTAATGTATATCATTAATTATAGTTTGATATTAAAAGTACTAGTAATAGGAATAAGGTTTCATGTTAAAATGTTATTGTAAACAAACTTATATACTTATTTTTTTATTCTTATTCTTGTTCCAATCCAAGGGTGTTCCTTGGAACACCCTCCCAATACACCACCTACGCCCCTGTCTACAACTAGAAGGCGACGACTCACCTCATGTTTTTTCTCTAACCCAAATCACCATCCCTCGAGAATGTGTACCACTATAGTGTTGGTTCCGACCACACCGCTTACGCCACAATCAGTGGCGACTCCTATACACCTACTGCTTTGGACCCTAATTTCCGATTTCACCCTATGCATGTTCGCTTCAACGTCGTCGTTGATTCACAAGAACTTGTTAGTATGTACCTTGTTGGCAAAGAGAAGAAACGACCCCATCCTCCATTACAGATCTGCAATGCCTTGAGAATAGTTTGTGATAGAGAGAGGAGAGGCAAAGATTCGTTTTTTGTGTGGAGGGTTTGTGAGAGAGAGGTGGAGGAGCGAGGAAAGACCGAGAGTGAATGATGTGTAGTAAACAACAAGTTATAAAAATTCTAAGAATGTCTAGAGTTGTATTCGACAAAGTCTTTCAATAGAAACCACTCAAAACTAAGAAGTTATACTTGAGATAACAATAAAAATGAAAGCAATGGGTTGAGGTGCCCTTAGTCAAAATCCTAATCTACTAAAGCAATTAAGTAAAGGAATCAAAACAAACAAACAAGTAAAAACTATTGTTCAGGTAGTATTTTCTAGATAATCATGCATGCAATCTCATCAACCAAATAGTTTTATGCTCCATCTATTATGACACCCTATTGCTTCCAATAATGTAGTAGAAACCGAACTTTTTCGCCACATGCGAGAGGAACAATAATTAGCTAATGTGTGCTTTTTGCTTCATATCATCAATTACCTAATTAAGAGCATAGAAGTAAGGATAGAACTTAGTTAAGTGCGGGCATCTTGAGCCATAACATAAGATCTATAGTTTTGGTGATCTAAATAATCAAAAGCATTGATCTCATGAATACTTACATAGTCACGTCCAACTAGACAAGCATCCATGAGGGAATAGGATATCACAAGAAATTAGTTTCCTAACATCTTAGATAATATTAGGAACAACACATATAGAAACATACATAATAGAATCATACGTATAGAATAACAAATAGCATTTCATTGAATCATAGAAAGATACATGGATAACATAGAATTCACAGCATTAAACAACTTGAGATTAGCTAGACAGAGAAGAATAGAAAGACATCACCAATGATGAAGAACATTGGTGAAGAAACGACAATGCAAGAAACGAAAGCGTGCACACACATACGACACACGATTTACGTGGTTCACTAAAACAATGTGTGTTAGCTAGTCCATGGGCAGGAGAGACCCACTTTCACTATACTTTAAGGAGATATAGATTACAGAGAAGTATGAGAAGTATTTATAGTACTTCTCCTAACTTTAACCCTAATCCAATATGGTAAAGGAAAAACAGTTACTGACTAGTCCCAGAACCCGAACCCAAATAACATTAAGTCCATACACCGCGGGATCCCCGTGAATTCCAGTCGTAGCGGCTGATAGTCCAATTCAAGTCACATCAACAAATCTCCACCTTGAATTCTCTTCCTCTGAAAACTCTGATGTACTCTGATCCTTCTCTCCCTCCTTCCATTAATGCCCCTTAGGGAGGATTCACCCAATCAAGATATTCAGCAAGTCTAAGCAGTGTTGGAACTTGCCATGTGGAACCGGCTTCGTGAACATGTCAGCAGGATTATTCGCGGTGCCAACCTTCTTCACCTTAATCCTCTTCTATGTAATCAAGAAATGATACATCAAATCGATGTGCTTAGTCCTCTCATGGTGGATTTGATCCTTGGCCAAGCATATTACACTCGAACTGTCTCAATACACCATTGTCTAATCATGATGTAGACCCTTATAACCAACCATTCCCTTCAACCATATTCCCTCCTTAGAAGCTTCTGTCAATGCCATGTACTCTACTTCAGTAGTAGACAACGTTACTATCGAATGCAGAGTTGCCTTCCAGCTCACTACATAACTCCCAAGAGTGAATACATAACCGGTCATCGATCTCCTCGTGTCAACATCTCCAGCATAGTTAGAATATTAATAACCAGCCACTAAGCACTCCGTATCACTTTCGAAGCTAATCCCCACATCAGACGTACCCTTAAGGTACCGGAAGATCCTCTTCACAGCCTGCCAGTGCTCCTTCCCAGGTTGTATCATGAACCTGCTGACAACACTAACATCATGTGCAAGATCAGGTCTAGTGCATACCACAACGTACATCAAACTACCAACTGAACTAGCATATATGACTCGCGACAAATACTCCTTCTCAGACTCTGACTGCGATGCATAAACCAAGGATAGATGAACCTTAGAAGCACTAGGAGTATTTAATGCCTTTGCTGAAGACATGCCAAATCTGAACAGTATCTTCTGGATGTAGATCTTCTGTGACAAGAAAAGCTTCTTCTTCTCTCTATCCCTGTAAATATCCATACCCAAAATCTTCTGAGCAACTCCCATATCCTTCATCTCAAACTCGACACTGAGAAGCCCCTTTAACTACTGGATATCAGACTTCGACTTCGTAGCTATACAAACCATATATATCATCAAACCATCCGCTGCCTTGCTTTGAATATACACAACAATCATAGGGGCTTTTATTGTAGCCCAACTCAAGCATGTAGCTGTTAAACCTCTTGTACCACTGCCTCGAAGATTGCTTAAGTCCATACAAGGACTTCTTCAACTTACAAACATAGTCCTCTTTTCCTGGAACTTGGAATCCTTGTGGCTGAGTCATGTAAATTTCTTCCTCCAACTCTCCTTGTAGGAAAGCTATCTTCATGTCTAGCTGCTCGAGCTCCAAGTCAAAATGTGCCACTATCGCTAGCAACACCCTGATCAAAGTGTGTATGATCACTGGTGAGAAAATCTCATTGTAGTCAAATCCCTCCCTCCGCGAGAAGTCTCTTGCAACTACCCGAGCTTTAAATTTAATGCCCTCTTCAGAAGTGATTCCTTCCTTCTTCTTGTAGATCCACTTGTATGTAACAATCTTCCTTCCCTGTGGACCTTTGACCAACTCCCAAGTCTGATTCCTATCATGAGATTCCATCTCGTCCTCCATTGCAACGAGCCATTGTGCGACTTCACTACCCAAAACTTCTTCTCTGTAGGACTATGGTTCACCCGCATCCACCTCTTTAGAAACCTGAAAATTATATGCCACCATGTCCTCGAAGCCATACCTTTGTGGAGGTACTCCTGCAGTCGCTCTCTTCGGTCTACCAGAAACTATAGACTATTGAGCTCCTGCACTGGACTGTGAAGTTTCTGGCACATCAGAAACATCCTCATGTTGATCTTCTCCACCTTGGTGCTCAAACTCACTCTCTTTGAGAGTTTGCATTTTCACCGGTTTACCAACATTCCTACTATCCCCAACAACAGTAACTTTGAACATGGAGTTAAACATAGACTTCTCATCAAATATCACATTCCTGCTAAGTATAACTCTATGCTCAGAAGGTGACCAAACTCGAAATCTCTTAACTCCATCTCCAAAACCCATGAAAGCACCCTTCTTTGCTCTTGGATTCAGCTTACCCATGAGAAGTATTTATATTACTTCTCCTAGGTATAACCCTAATCCAATCTGGTAAAGAAAAAGCAATTACAGACCAGGCCTAGAACCCAAACCCAAATGACATTGAGCCCACAGGCAGCAAGACCCGCGTGACTTTCAGTCATAGCGGCTGATAGTTAGATTCAAGTCACATCAATAGAGGGTTTTCTAGTATTTTCTCTTCTGATTCGGGCTAAAACCTTCCTTGTACGACCTAAACTCAGATTCCTTTAACTTGGGAACGAAGTACAAACTTCTAAGGTTTGGACACTTCGCGACGGCCCAACGACGGTATCCACCGTCAACCTCTTTTATTTTTGCCTTGGGTTGCTTGTGGGACAGGCAACCTCTTCATGCGATGTGGGTTGTGGCAGTTGGTGTTGACTAGACCCATTTGACCTCGATCTATGATAAGCTTGTTGCACTACCGAGTCTGCTTCTCTAGACCATAAAATGAGCATCTGATGTACAAATCTATCTTTGTTTGAGCCCACATGCTTGTAATCTCGTCCTCCTTTCTCTCCATCGATGCTCCATTTTCATCTTTAGTGTATTATATCCTTGAAAAACACCAAAAAGACAAAAATAGTATTAAAACACACTCATGGTCTATGTTAAACACAAAACTCAAATAGCTACAATATTCATATGTACTGATAGAAAGGGGAAATTTATCAAATATGAGACTAATAAAATACTATAAATGGAGTCTTATGAGTGATTTTTTATAATTCGAGTTCAGAAAAATTCATAAAATAATTAACAAAAATAGCCGTCAATTAATTATAATCTTTGAATTGCTATTTTAATCTAACAACTAAAAAAAATATTAGTATGATGCTAACCCAATTAGAGGTTAGCAACTAATCCAATTCCTTGCCAAAGAGCATGACTTTGCTTAGCTTCCAGTATAAATATTGTAATGCAATAAACAACCGTATTTGATTGATTAATTGAACAAGCAACTTGGTGTGACGAAGCTTGGCGGTGCCGACTGCTGACGGCCACCATCATCGATTCTTCGATCCATCCGTGTTGCTTATTTGATTGCTAATTTGTCATTTATAAAATGAAGAAATCACCAAAGTCATCACCCACTTGGTAATTCATCCGTACTTTGATTTGAGGTCAGGTATCTCCCTACCTATAAAGCAAAACAAATCTTTTTTGCGTAGGAACTAGGCAGTGTCGATTGAATTGCAGGTATAAAATAATAATGAGACCGTTATAAGTCGACGTTTATGTCATTAGTGAATTTTTACCGAATCCTCATTCTAGACGGATAGATAACCTCATAAATAATGCTAAGACTGTAATAGTTTTATTGGTTCGATCGTAATGCATTTTTTGCTTGGTGGGCAACTACTAACGGTCAAATCAGTTCATGGTTAATCGAAACCGAACCACTTGCCACTCCTAATCCGATCACATGTGATGAGGGCTCATTCCTCTATGGAATTGTAGGTCTAGTGGTACCAAATATTATAGCAACCAAGTAATGGTACTATGGTACATAAGAGTCCCCATCTGCAAAAAAAAATTATCTTCACCTTATTGTAGTTTTCTTTATATACTGGTTATCTAAATTTACAATATTTACTAAGAATATTCACGCCACAAATATATTTCATTTCGAGTGTTGGTGTGACAATTATTATGTCTTGACAAAAGTTCAAGTTCTTGTTATAAGTAGGGATGGAAATGAGATCTGCCTAGCTCGGCTCGTTAACAAACGAGTGTAACTCGAGCTCGACTCCTTTATTAATGTAACGAGTCGAGTCAAGCTAAACTAAGCTCATTTACTAAAATCTTAGCTCGTGTTTGCTCACGAGCTTGAGACCGGATAGCTCTATCAGTACAATATTGTTCGCCTTGAGCCAAGTTTGTAAGGATTTACTCTTGCATTACTTCTCAAGAGGTCTAGTACTAATTGAGCTTGGTAGACAATAATATAGAAGGGTACTTTCCCTTGTATTTTTGATGTGGTACTTGGATTGTACCTTAACAATTCTCTCCTCAAGACAAGTACCACAAACTTTGTACCTAACCTTGGCGATTATCTTGATCGCCAAACAAATGTAGATCTCGAATCTTGAGGTCACCGAATGAGGGTTCATCAAACTAACGTCCTCCACCTTGAATCAAAACCAAACCAAGCTCTGATACTACTTGTCCAAAACAGGTCGCTCCATTAGTACGTATTGTCCGCTTTGGGCCAAACCCACACGGATTTACTTTTTGGTATCTTCATCAAAAGACTTCGTACTAATTGGCTTGGTGGACACTAAAATACAATGGTGTCTTCCCTTGTATTTCCGATGTGGTACTTGGATTATACCATAGCACTCTACTATAGGTCGTCTCGTCAATAAGATCATGAGTTCAACTCGAGCTCAACCGATTTATTCTAAATAGTTGAATGCTTAAATTAAACTCTAAAATACTAACAAGAACTTGTTCTGGTGGTAATACTACTAGTCTTGAACCTGAAAGTCTTTAGTTCGAATCTCGTAAGTAGTAACTACATACAAATATATATATATCACCCTTATCCAAAAATAAAATAAACTCTAAATAATTGATGAATTAAATACCAAAATCTTTATATGTCATGTACGATACATATAATTGATGTCAAGATGAAAAAAGAATAATAGTCAAATTTCATCCTTTAACTAATCTCATGTTTGCTCACTTACTCAAACGTCTTAAACACTATAGGGGTAAAATATAATAATTTAACAAACCTATAAATTATCAACAAGCCCACCAATCGAGTTGTCACGTTTGGCACAATGTCGAGACATCAATGAACTCAAAATTAAACATCTGACAAGTTGAGCTCAACAACTCACCGAGTTGACCGACTTGCAAGCCTCACATGTTGAACATAACTTAACTCAATTTAGTTTGTTAGTAAACAAGTCGAATTTTGAACAAGTTTTTGTGAAACCAAATGTCTAATTACTCGTCAACAACTCAACTCATTTGTAGAGCTACGGAAGAAAATCCCCTACAATATATACTCGAGAAGTCATGATAATTAAGGTAGTACAAGTGATATATGTTCTTCACATCAATCATCCTTTTCCAAGAAAGTTTATGAGCCTCTAACCACGGTTAGGACGATCAGTCCACCTAGCGCACCCCAGCCGAAAAGTGAACAAATCCGAGCCTGGCTACATCATTTCTATCTTCTTTTTTTCCAATAGATCACTCTTCAGAAGAGAAAATCGTTTAGATACATGGGGACTAAAGGGGTTATATTCCCCTAGAACGAAGCCAAGAACAGAAGTCGAACCTCGCAAACAATTGAGGCGACAAAAGCAGAGCATGACGGGCTACACAATGAGCTGCTCTGTTACGAATCCTACCAATGAACTGAATATCAACCACATCCATCTCATCCAAGAGTAAAAATATCTCCTGCAACAGGGCACCAATCTTGTTGTCCGCTGCATCTCTTGCCACACATTTGTCAATGATTAATTTCGCATCTCCACAAAATGATATGGATCGGAGCCCACGTCTGCAGCAATCAAGTATACAATCCCGCAAGCCCAGGGCTTCCAACACATAGGGATCACTAATTGCTTCATACCGCCGAGCTGCAGCCCCAATGACTCCACCTGTAGAATCAAAGGAAAAAAAACCAACCGTCCCAGCATCAAAAGTAACCCGAATCCCTGGTGTTGCAGTCAAGACCTGCACAGGCAGCAAAGCTGACAACCTTGGTTCTGGGGTAGGAGATAAAAGAGCCTGCTCCACTTCCTTAACTTGATGAGACCATTGATGAGCAAGAACATCGAGAGAGAGCTGCTTGAATTGAAAAACCACCATACAATGATTCTTCCATAGCCTCCAGAACAAACAAATTACCTGCAGAATGACATAATCTGAATCCGAACCATTAGTTTTGCTCAGCGTATTTCTAATAAAACCTGTAGAAGAACGTTTTTCCGCCCGTCTCCAAAGCTCCTGAAAACCCAGTAACCTCCACAACTTACGGGCCACCAAGCAAGTAAAAAAAAGATGCTCAATTGTTTCTTCTTTTCGTCCACACACCGGACAAATTGGGATTAAGTCCAATCCTCTCCCAACCAAAGCCTCCCTAGTAGGAAGGATTCTATGAATACCCTACCACAAGGAGAAAAGCAATTTAGGAGGGACTTTCCTATTCCAAACCCAATTCCACAAACTATGATCCATAAAAGAAGCTTGATGCTTGGATGAATAAGAACGGCCCTGTAAATTACTCG
The DNA here is from genome assembly GCA_964030455.1 of Linum trigynum. Taxonomy (NCBI): domain Eukaryota; kingdom Viridiplantae; phylum Streptophyta; class Magnoliopsida; order Malpighiales; family Linaceae; genus Linum; species Linum trigynum. The sequence goes on from OZ034814.1 coordinate 14,086,647, forward strand.
CCAAGTGATAGGCTGATTTTATAGAAAATTGCCCTGAAGCTTCAAAATGCCATATCAGTTTGTCAGTGATTCTTTGGCATGCGAGAGGGATCCCTTGAATCATACGAACCGTAGCATCCTCAAAATATAATTTCAACATGTGGACATTCCACGATTTAGAACCAGGATCAATGAAGGCAGCAACAAAAGGAAAAGCAGTTGGAGCACCTAACCGTTTTTGAGGAATGGATGGTGGAGAGGTTGGAAGCCAAGGATCAGAGAGAGCCTGAATGGAAAAACCATCTCCAACCTGCCAACGAAGACCCCGAGCAAGAAGATCCCGGCCAAAGAGAACACTACGCCACCCCCATGAAGGATTGGAACCCGTTCCTGCTTCCAAGATTGTAGAAGAAGAACCAAAGTAACGCCCTCTGTAGAGACGAGCTAAAAGAGAAGTTGGATTTTGCAGAATCCGCCAGGCCACTTTTGCAAGCAGAGCTTGGTTGAAGAGACCAAAATCCCGGAACCCTAGACCGCCATCTTGTTTACTTGAACAAAGGACCCTCCAAGAACTCCAATGAATCCTCCTATGTTCTTGATTGGCTCCCCACCAAAACCGAGCCATGTGTGCATTCAAACGCTTAATTAATTCCGCTGGCAGTCTAAAACAAGACATTATATATATGGGGAGAGCTGCTGCCACAGATTTAAGAAGAACCTCTTTCCCTGCAGCAGATAAAGTGCGTTGTTTCCACCCTTGCAGAACCTCCAATAACTTCTCCTCAACAAAACGAAATGTCTCCATTTTCGAGCTACCTAACAGAGAAGGAAAACCCAAATAATGATCTTGAAGCCCTATGGATCCAACATCCAGAAAATTTCCCAAATCCTCTTGTTCCGGTTGCAACATATTAGGACTGCAGAAGACAGCAGACTTTGGAGATTGACACGCTGCCCACTAATGCTTTCATAGTCACGGAGAACCTGAAGAAGGAAAGTAGCATCTCTACGAGAAGCGCGGAGGAAAAGAAATGAATCATCTGCAAATAGAAGGTGAGAAACTGGAGGACAGCGAGAATTAACACGAACACCATGAAGTTCACGCCTAAGAATAGACCTTTTAATCATGGCAGTGAATCCTTCGGTACACAACGCAAACAACAAAGGTGAGAGAGGATCACCTTGCCGCAAACCACAAGAAGAGGGGAAATAACCAGAGGGCTGCCCATTAACTAAACCGAGAAAGTTGTCGTAGTTACACATTCCCGAATCCATCGAATCCAAGTCCCTGAAAAGCCTAATTTCCGGAGAATGGTAAAAAGGAAAGGCCACTCGATTTTGTCGTAAGCTTTTTCCATGTCAAGCTTAAGGGCCATAAATTTTTCTCTCCCAAGACGTTTATTTTTAATGAAATGGACAACTTCATGGGCTACCAACACGTTATCAACAATCTGTCGGTCCTGAACAAAACCATTTTGTTCCGGAGAGATTAATGAAGGCAATATAGATCCTAACCGATTAGCTAATATCTTAGTAATCACCTTGTACAAGAATTGACAGAGGCTGATAGGTCGTAGTTGAGTTGCTCTTTCCACCACATCAACCTTCGAGATGAGAGTTAACCATGTGTGATTCATATTTTTCAGCAGCTTACCGGATTGAAAAAACGATTGAATAGCTTTCACAACACTAATCGGGCCCGTGTGAGACTGCCGCAGTTTTGGCCCATATATATTATGGATAATTGGGCCCATATGTTGGAATATACCAATTTAACGTTTTTTTACAAAAGGCGATTTTTTTTTATCTTAGAGAAAATAAGGGAAAATATATTTTTGTTGACAAGGATAATATTTCAATTTTTTGTAAACCGAAAGTTTGTGGTTGGGTGTGGTTTGAAAGATTAGAATTAGATTTAGGTCTGCCCGTGGGTCGGATGCATTTTATTAATGATATAAACAACAATAAAAATTGTACGAAGTAATATACATTTTTATTAGTAGCATATAAAAATTTATTGAATTAATGAAATATAAAAATTACCATATATCATCAATTTTTTTCAACAATCTAATGTATTCATCAACGAAAATTGATGTGAAGGTTCAAAAAAGTCAATTCCTACAAATTTATCTAGCTACACTTTATTTTGCTACTTGTTGTTTAAAATAATTACGGATTTTCTTTTAGACTCCATTTAGTATTATCCGACCTGATAGATGTGTTGGAATTTGAATGATAATTATTAAAGTGTCAAATTTCTATAATTAATATTTTTTCTGATGATGAAATTTTCTCCCAAAGTTACATTCTTTTATGTTTACGTTGGTAATATAAAATAAATAATATTATAAGATATTTTATTATCTAGGACCATAAAAGAATATGAATTATACAATTACGGGAAGAAAGAACATAAGATAGAGATCTCTAACAACCAAACCGAGTCATTTATGAAAGACATTAATATTAAAAACAAGGGCTCAAGTAAGAAAACCAAATTTTAAGAAACCTAATAAAACCACATTTCATTTAACTACGTATCGGTAGAAAGAACATAAGATAGAGTTCTCCAACAACCAAACCGAGTCATCTATGAAAGTCATTAATATTAAAAACCAGGGCTCAAGTAAGGAAACCGGCTTTTAAGAAACCTAATCAAATCACATTTCACTTCACTTCACTACGTGTTGTCACACATTTGGGAAAAAATGAGCTTCTTGGCACAACCATTAACAACATAATTATCTTCACCATCAACTATACTATCTCCACCATCTATGACCTCATCCTTCTTCTCAATCACGTTATTCTCTGTGTCACCGACTCTACTATTTCCATCCTAAAAAAATGTCTTTATCATTCTCCTCCTTTCATTGGTAGGAAATTTGAATACAAAACTTATGCAAATCTGAAAAATTGTTTTCACACAAAATAAATTCACCTCATAAGGTGTGATTGTGTGAATTATAACATACAAAATACCTAAACCGTAAATTATTAGAAAAGTGTAAATTAGTAGCATCAGTTGTGTATAAGTATTTGAATACAACACAAAAGTTATTTCGATCGGCGGAAAAATGGATGGGTGCCCATTTTGGGAAACTTGGCCTTTTTCGTCGTAATTTTATGTTGTTCTGCGAAATAATATTAGTGATTTAGAAGCCTAACGATTTTTATAGTTTAATAACAAAAATATCCTTCCTAGAAATCTTCATAGGGCTGGAAATTCTGAATGAAATAGGTTCTGATGGAGAACCTCCATAAATAAGTGGTAGAAAATTCTAAAATACTAAATTGATTGTATCGAAAAAATTAATAATAGAATATTTTATAATAAAATCGTGATTTAATCATAATTCAACTGTTTTATATCTCTAAACCTCACCTAACCTTATAGTATGATGTTTTCCTAGTCACACCGGAAGTACCGTTTTGCAAACACTGCCCATAATACTACATTATGTCTTTGAAAATCTTATATATTTAATATGTATTTCCCCTATGGCAACTCTTACATTTTAATTGTTACACATGTCATTTATTTAGATTCACATAATTACAGTATTTGATTGTAAGCTCAATTATTTATCTAACACGTTTTCTTACAATATATTTACTTATCATTACGATCATAAGATTCATAACTTTACATTTGAGTTTTTAGTTTACTACAATTTAGTGAAGGAATTTTACAATGCTTTATAATATTGTTACTTTGATTTATAAAAATAAAATAAAAAATCTATTATGGTACAAATTGGACTTGTACTTTTAATGTTATGGTACAAATTCAGTTTGTATTTCTACTTTTTTGTAAGAATTCCTTTATGATACAAATTGAATTTATACTATTATGTTATGATACGTACCATGATATAAAAGTATAAATTTCTCTATGATACAACTGAACTTGTACTTTTAACATTATTATGCAAGTTCAGTTTGTACCTCGAAAGCACTGATATAGTGAATTAGCTCATTAAGTGAAACTTCTTTTTAACTTTACATAATTGAGTTTTTTCCATGATTATTTGTCTAGCATTAACCCAGCATTATTATTACAATATCTCAATTTTTATAAAATTTAATGTCATGTACATCTTATTTTCCTTATTGTACTATTAGAAATTTAAAATTTGTTCGGATTGCATCATTGCAAGTAGTTTTCTACAAAGTACACAATCACCATGTTACAAGTCACAATTACATCAAGGGTAGTTTTCTCAGCAGACCTCCTCTTGATCCATTATCATGTGGAGGTCTTAAGGAGAAAACTTTTAGTTTAATCATTGGACCGATCTGATGAATATGGTAGAGCAAGCATATGAATCAAAACATCAGATCTCCCACTTCTCTTGAGTCTTGACACACACTTCCTTTTATATAAGAATCAGGAATTCAGTATTATGGCTAGAAGCAAGTTACAGCAAGCCAGTTACTCTCATCCCAGGAAAGCATACAACACACAGGGGGGATTTGATTAATTCAGAGCTAATACTAACAACACTAATCCAAAGCAAGCTACTTGATCAAGACCCTGAAACAATCGAGGCAGGTGTTTCAAGTTACAAGCTTTCCTCTCATCTTCTTTTCCGATCAAGGAGATGTAATCCCACCACGGCTGGCAAGTCTGTTTGATCTCCTCAATGGAGTAGCAGTAGTTGGTGTTGTTGTCCCACTAACAGCAGCAGCTGAATTGTTTGTTGCCTTCCCTTTTCCTCCCTTCAATATACAGCATCAAATTCAGTTCTCGTGATCAAATTGAATATTAAGCCAATCAACAATACCAAACTGAGATATACATACACTTACCATTACTGTCACCTCCTTCTTCCTGCTGCTTGGGCTCGTGCTTTTCCTGTCACTCTTGTTGGTGGTGGAGTTCCTTGATGCAGAAGCAGCTGGTTGAGGTTGAACATGTGCTGCTTTCTTCACTAGCTTCAATTGAGTTCCTCCTCCACCGCCAATGCTTCTGGACCCCATCCCTCCCTCAATCTCCCCAAGGAGCTCAACTCTTGGTGCTCCACTGGATTTCAAGGGAGCAAACGTTGTTTCTGGGATTTCATCGATGGGATCTTGTGGAGGCGGCAATGTGGCCTCAGAATGTGGTGGTGGGAGCTGTGAATCACGACTACTACTTGGCAACAAGCTGTCATTCCGAGCTGCAGCCTTTTTCCCCTTCCTCTTTAAATTGCAAAGTAGTAGGACCAATACCAAGGTTGAAGCTACTGCCATAACCGCAAGGATAGGCCCCTGGAATGGCCTATTGTCAACATCGAAGTCATAAGTGAGCTTCTTGTTCAGTTCCATGTAGTCGTATTTTTCTTCATCTTCTACAACTTCTGTTGTTGTTAGTCGGGGACTTGGAGGCTTCCCATTTTTAAGCACGCCATCATCATATGGCTCTTGAATTTCCCTGTAGTGAACCATTTCATCAGCAAGTCTTCCCTTTGAAGCATCAATTAAGCTTTCTGCTTCTTGAACCGTGGTAGCTGCTGCTTCAGCAGCAGGCTGCACTGGAAGAAAAAGTGGTTGCTGAAATGACAGCAACTCTCCTTCTTCTTCCTCTTCATCTTCTTGACCCTCCTCCTCCAGGGCTACTTCTTCACCTTCTGTTCCATCAATTAAGCTTTTTGCTACTTGAACCGTTGTAGCTGCTTCAGCAGCAGGCTGCAGTGGAAGAAAAAGTGGTTGCTGAAATGACAGCAACTCTCCTTCTTCATCATCTTCTTGACCCTCCTCCTCCAGAGCTACTTCTTCACCTTCTGCAATCTCTTTGTCCATCACCTGCTTCACTTGGTCACCTTCATCAAGAGGAATTTGAGGCTTGACTATCTTCAACTGTGATGGTGTTCCATCCTCATCCAACGACAACCAGCTTTCGTTAACCTCTAATCTTGACACAAATGCAACTGAGTAGCTCTTAATCTCTTGATCATGACGGTGGACAGCAGCAAAGTTAGGGATCCCATCAATCTCAACTGGGTTGTCATTCATTGAAGTAATGTAAACAGTGGAGAGTACCAAAACGGCCAGAACAAGCAGGAATTGAAGAACCCTTCTGAAAATTGAACTTCCTGCCATCTCCGTGTCATCAGAGTTCTCCTCATCGACTTCATCATCACTCCCAATATCCTCATCTTCAATCTCTGAATCAGTTTCTTCGTTGGCCGAAGGCTCCAACAAAAAAAGCCGGTTTGGCCTGTAGCGCAGAAATTGAGGCCTCGGGACCAGATTATTCCTCACTGGGTCGTAAGAAAATGGCGACCAATCGTCTGTTTCTTCCCCGATTTCCTCGTTGGCCTTCATCAAGTTGAGCAGTGTTGGAGAAGAAGGAACGGCAATTGAAGAATTGACCTTTGAAGCAGTAGATTTCAGCATCGGCGACACGAATTGGGGCTTCTTGAGATTCACCGCATCTGGGCGACCCTTTTCTTGATTTTTCATCAAGTTCTCATCCCCATCTGAATTACATTAGTCAAATTACACCCAAAGAAGAAGATTTGAGATCTCGGAAGCAAGAAATTCAACATAGTGGAAAATTCGAGTTTCACAGAGCAGATTTGAACGGAACAGAAAATTCTCTAGCTACTGACCTTTGAAGGAGCGGACTGGAGATTCACTTCGTTCCCCTAAAATTCTCTTCCGCAAATTGACCTTTGAAGCTGCTGGGGACATGAAATGCTTAAACGTCGGCGGCGACATCAACGAGTTCTCGTCGGCATCTATTGAAGACAATCAACCACAGCGTTAAGAGCAGATTCAATATTGGGGAAATTTTCTTGAGAGCCAAACAGGAACAGAAAATCTTGGAAAAGAAGAAAGCGAGAATGGAGGAGGAAAGAAAGATTGACGAAGTTCCCTGACCTTTGGGCGAAGGAGCGAATTTCTTTCCCGGCAACGGCGACGGATGATCTTGAGGTCGCATTTCTCAGGCTACCAGCTTCTGCTCCGACGGCTAAAGAAAGTGCAAAGAGAAGGATTTCGTTTCTTGAACGGGTAGAGAGAGGGAAAGGAAGGGAGCGGATTGTCTGATACTCTGTTCCTTATATGCGAAATTTTGAACTGGTTTTCTGACTCATTCGAGCCGTTGAGAAGCGCGGAGAACCCGATCTGGTTTCAACGGTAACTTTCTAGAGTAGCTGGATCTGAAAGCAACCGAAACAGGCTCAAATAGTTGTACGACTGGATAAGGCCCGGCCCAAATTTAATTTACGTCCGCTTAACCAAACCAAATCAGAACTAAAGTTGACATGAGAATCCCATCACTTGTTCCTTCCATCATATTATCTCCCGGTGATTGTGTTGTCCAATCTAAGCCAATCTTGACCAAATATAGGCAAAATTAGAAGAAAAAAAACATACCCTTCTATTATCAACGCAACGGTTACTTATAATCTCTTTCATTGGATATAGGATTGTGAGCCTCCGTGTAAAGTATTTTGGAATCTCATTGATTTCACGAAAGCTCCTTTCTAAAGGATGCAATGCTAGGCTCTCATGCGAGAAGAATACTATATCAGTGCCGAGACGGTAAGCTCAACACCTTAGCTATGCGGGTTGATTTCAGCATACAAAATATTTGTAAATTTGACTATTGAGCATGAGACCAAAAACAGATGACTGCATACAACATTCCTAATTCTGTTCACACAGAGACAACAGAAGATGACCTAATATGTGCTCCATCGTACAAATGAAACAAATTCAACTGACTCTTAAATCACCATTCAGAGTAATAAACACAAAGATAGGTTTTGGATGGCTATCGAATGCAACGGTATTTGCCTTCTACATCACCGGAGCTCAATGTGTAGCATGTTCTGTTCACCATGTCCAGCATCAACAAAAATCATTAGGTTTCCCTACTTTTACGTCCAGCTCTCCTAGGAATGCCGTTATGGCATTCTTCTGCCAACTCTTGAAACTCCTGCAACAATTCGATTTGACTCAGTTGATGTTTTAGTAGATACTTGCAATAATAGTCTTCAACAAGACCTTAGGGCTGGTCTCCCTGTAGTTTTCAGAAACCCCTTTGGGCTTTTCCATTAAGGTTTTATTAAGAGCGCAGAGAAGACTGGCTTACTTGTGATCAAGATGGGCCAGAATTTCGCCACCTGGGAAAGCTAACCTAGTAGCTTCAAATGCAGCTTTAATAGACTGTTTCCATGTGCCTCCAATGTCTTTCGTGCTTGCTCCTCCTCCTTTGTTTTGGTTTGGATCTTCCATGGGTAGAGCATACCCGGAGAGCAGGTGAGCCACCCAGACATCGCCTTTCCTGGAGATTTCCACACCAAAAAAAACAAGCAGTGTTTCTAGGAAATCAAGGAGCGAATCATCATTCAGAGGTGTCTACACAAACAAGAAGAACCAGTTAAACTCCTGCAGGACCGGACGCTTACATAACTATGTCCATATGTCGAGGTGCATAATGTCCGCCACCTACTCCAAGAAGTACCCTTTTGTTCTTGTTGTGGTCACTGAATAATGCAAAAAATAATCCCACAGGGGGGTAAACAACTACTACAACAGTAGATATCAATGGTGTTCAATCATTTATTAGACCAAAGAACGGTTTTACATGTTCCAGGTTCCTACTGCAGCGCCTGATCCAAGTCCGAGCCCTTCAAAAACTAACTTAAGAAGCAGCACAAATAACAACAAGAACCATCAGCAGGTAACATACTTCCGAAAGAAAGCCAGTAACTTGCTCACTAGTGAGATGGTACTACATTGATAATTGACATTGAGAATTGCAGAGGAAAGTAACTAACTTGAGCAATGGCTTCTGCAGCATCCTGTCTCTTCCAGTACTCTTCTGTACTGCCTACAGTTTACAAACGTTCTTGGTAAGCAAAGAGACAAATTGCAGAATCAAAATGGCGATGGAGAAGAAAAGAGCTTTTACCAATTTCAACGAACATGGTTGGCTTATTGGTTATTGGCCCATGATGGGTAGCTTCCAAAGTAACCTAAATCAACAAAGAAGGAATCGAACTCTTCAAACGCAATTCACCCACAGAATGTAGAAAAGAAAACAAAAAGGAAGCAGTCTCTCATTCAAATCACCTCGAATTCAGGCAGCAGATTACGAGACTCGGCGATTCTCTTCAGCAGTCTCAGCCAAGGTCCCATCCTCGGATCAGGCGGCGCCGCCCACCCCGGCTTCCCGCCCTGCAGCGGAACATCACCTTCTGCCAAATGCGGCACCCCTACATACAATCAAAAGAAGGAATTCAATTCATAATTGGTCTATTTTTGTTCAGTCGTAAGGAGAAAAATTGATCTTTATAAAATAAAACTACCAATTGGGTGAATGGTGAGGGCGGGGCGATTGGAGACGGCGGTGTGTTTGCTGAAGAAGATGACCTCGTCGACGGCCTCGCCAGTGGCGTCCTGCCACCGGAGGTCTAGATCATCTTCCTCCACGATGCTTTTGCCGTGACGGAGCAGCCTGACGTCGCCGAACCTGAAGCTCTGAATTTCGTCGCTCAACGAAGGGCCCGGCTGCCAATTGGAGGGATTCGGCATGGCTAACAAGGCGTTTGCCGGGTTGATCGACGCCGGATCTCTGGTCGTCGCCACCAAAAGCGTCACCATGTTTTCTGGGAATTGGGAGGTGTACCGAATCACGATAGACGATACTATGCCTGTCTAAGTGTTGGGTATTTTTTTCCAGCAATTGTTAGGCGTAATGGCACTAATAAGAAGCACTTGCCAAGTAATTCAGCTGGCGCACATTGGGTCTTTTTGGCTTTCTCTGCTTGCTCCCTACGTTTTCCCAAAATTTCCATGGCGGCCGCGCTGTTGCGTTGTTGTAAAACTATAGCCATACCCATGTTCGAACCCGCGACATCAAGTCTGTGGTAATGCTTTTTAACTTCAAAAGTTAAATGGGCCAGTCGCCAAAATTCAACAGTTTTTATAGCGCCGAGGTCGCAGAGAAACCCACAGGATTTTGATGTTTAGCGCTTACAACAACACGTTGCAGAAGATCGCTCTCATGGCTTCTAAACCTAGAGCTCACATTATGCCTCAACGTTAAGTACCCATCTTTGTCTATTATTTTATTTCGAATTGGGAAACTGAAGGGCTCGCCTCTACCTTTCGCGATTGTTTGTTTCGAGTTCTCACTGTGAAAATAAGCTCAAACTCCTGTCGTTTCAGTTGCAGGGAACCCAGCGAAGAGGGCGAGAGCGATGAGCTCGATGACGGCATCGGAGTCTTCCATCAAAGACCCATTTGCCAAATACGCCGAATATCTCAATAACCTTGTAAAGTTCCCATCTTCCCTTCTCTATTGAATGCTTGGACTGAAGGGGTTTTCCCCCATTTTATTAAAACCCTAGTTATGAATTCAGTATTGCTTTGATTCGGTCTGTGTTAGAATGAGAAAAGGGAAAGAATAGTGAAGGCAAGCCGGGACATAACAATGAACAGCAAAAAGGTTATATTCCAAGTTCACAGAATGAGCAAGCACAACAGGGATGAAGTTCTGGACAAGGCCCAGAAGGATTTAGCTAATGTAACTCAACAGTACGTTTCCAAATTGGTGAAAGAGTTGCAAGGCACTGATTTCTGGAAGCTAAGGCGAGCTTATTCTCCCGGTGTAAGCATTCGAGTTTGGCTTGGTTACTTTCTCGGTGCAATGGCTGAGATGTGTAGGTTCTAGTCAGTAGTCAATAGCTGATTTGTTAGCTCTTTTTTGCAGATTCAAGAATACGTTGAAGCAGCTACTTTCTGTAACTTTTGCAGAAATGGGACTCTGCTTAATTTGGATGAGATGAATGCCACTCTCTTGCCACTGAATGATCCGGCCCATGAGCCTTTGCAAATCAACGTTCTTGATTATCTCTTAGGGGTATAGCGTTCTGCATATTGATAGTTCATGCTAATTGATAGAGCTTGCTGCTTGCGTGTTTGGAAATGGCAACTCTCTGGAATTTGATTTGCGTCCAAAATGGCGCTTGTGACAGCTTGCAGATTTGACGGGTGAGTTGATGCGGATGGCAATTGGTCGTATATCTGATGGCGAGCTTGATTATGCTGAGAAGATATGTCGCTTTGTGCGTGAAATCTACAGGGACTTGACCCTGATCGTCCCACATATGGATGATAGTTCGGACATGAAACAGAAGATGGACACCATGCTTCAAAGTGTGATCAAGATCGAGAATGGTAATTAATGTGTTTCTGAACATTTTCCGCAATAACGTTTCTGTGGTGTCTAATCACATTCATATATCTTACTAAGATGTGTGTACTGGTCTGAATCAAATGTTCAACAACTTATACTAGAGACCTGTTTCTGGGTCTGATATTTTTGAGCTATTTCACTTGCTGATATATTGTTCATTTAACTAGAATAGTAAGTCCCCTTACAAGGTATACTATTTTGATGTGTGCCGCAGCTTGCTTCAGTGTCCATGTTAGAGGATCGGAGTACATGCCAATGCTTGGATCCAGCGAGCCTGGCTCATTTCTGCTAGGGATGGCTGACAATGATTTCTGATGTAAACTCGAGGCCTCAATCTCGAAGAACCTTTTCCCTCCTTCGTACCCTAGCAGAAGATAGAACTACCTTTATTTGCTGCTTGCAGTGTTACTCGTGTATGCACTCTCGAAAAGTGAATGGTCTGTGTCCTCCATTTGAAGTTCTCATGGCAACCCAACTGGCATTTGAAGATGAGCTTCGATCTTGAGCTTAATACTGTGAAGCAAACAGAGAATGTTGAAAGCTAACTTCATTTTGCTGCATCCCAGATCTTCCTTCAGCTCTCTCAAGTCTCAACAGCTCTTTCTGTCTGCTGGAAATGAGCTTGAGCTGAGTTTTGGTAGGATATCATGTTTGCCTTGGGTACTACATGAGCAGGGAATGGTGCTAATCTTCGAGACACACATACACTTGTCTCATCTTGTTCAAATATGTTTTTGTTGCATATAAGTTATCAGGTGTGTTTTATCAGCTTTTCCCTTTAAACCGCTGATTTGATGGGTTTACTATATCAGTAGATAAAAATTTCTTCTATTTTTGTTTTTGATAATCATCAGTAAGTTGCGCAGGGGTAGGGGTGTGTGAAACAGTCCGAGTCAGACCAAACTCATGAAAAGACAGTCTAATAGTGAATGACTCCTTAATACTAACGAATTGTATTCGGTTTGGTTTGGTCCGGTTCATATATAAACTCGATTAATGCAGGGTTCAAGAAATCGTAACTTCGCGTACACTTGGGCACTAGGCATTGACAAAATGTTTCGTCTAGGTTCTAAACAAATAGTTACGTTAGGAGTTCATAATGTCTAAGAGACACCTAGACAAAACTAGTAACGATAAATCGGTGTGAGGCATGATTAATCATAGTGAGGTGCACTAGCATATCAACGATTCTAAAAAAATTGTAGCTTTCTACCAAAAAAAAAATGTAGCTAATCATCCCAAAAGTATGCCATCTCCAGCTGTCCTATATTCAACGCATCCTTCATTCATTCCTCGATTTGGAATTGCAATTCTAGATCATGCCATATTTTGATTATTGTTGAAGGTTAGCTAAGTTATTAATCATTTGAAATTGAACTAAATAAAAAACGTGTAATCAAATTGTTATTTCTACTAAAATTGTTGTTTTTGCTTTGCCTAGGCACCGTTTACGCAATGCCTAGCGCTTTCTTGAACATTGAATTCATGGGACCAAAGATCAGACCACATTATATTTGGTTTGATATGGTTCGGTCCATGAATCGGTTTGGTTTGGTGTGTATTATGTTGTTGATTCTCGATATGCAAACATCCCTAGGTTTTTAGCACCATATAAGAAAAAAGAAGCTCGTCATTTTCAGAATACCAATCGTGGAGGTGGACCAAAAAACTCTCAAGCAACTTTTCAAGTATTATCATTCATCCCTACGCAATATTTATCGAGTGTTGCTTTGAGTTTTTGAAGGTTAGATTCCCAATTTTAAAACATATGCCTCCTTTTGCTCTCAAGTAACATGTAAACATTGTTATTGCATGTTGTGTAATACACAACTTCATTTGGATCAATATGGTGACGCCGCCCTATTTGAAGAGTACCAACATTATTGCATGGAAGAGAATGCCTATGGACTGCAAGGAGTGGCCAAGGAGGACACGAAAGAGAAATGTATAATCATTAATCTCAGTTCAAGCCAAACACGAGCAATGGATGTACGACGTGATGGAATAGCAAATAAGTTATGAGATGACTTTAAAACTGGAGTTATTTAATATTTGATATCGTAATAGTACTTATTTGATATCATATAAGATTATGTACTTGGATTGTATTTATTATTAGTTTAAAAATAATGTGATTCAAATTAAAAATTATAATTATGACTTTTCTTTTGAAGGAAAAAATTATAATCATGACTATAGTTGTATGATACTCAATGAAAAAAATTATGGTAATCAAGTATCGGAAAACACAGTATGAAGTAACTAAATAGGTTTTTATTTTTAGAACTCACCAAAATTCTTAGCAAAATAAGTTTTCTTCTAGATTTGTTTCTCAGAAAACGTATGCTTCGTTTACATTTTAATTTGTTTTATGTTGTTACAACTATAAAAAAACGAAATAAAAAATGAACGAGCCATCATATTTGTAACATCCCGAACCATTTTCCGACGAAGATAATGTCCGCTTTGGGCTGAGACCATCACGGGTTTTGCCTTGGGGATGCAATTTAAGGTAACTTCCCATATGGTCACTCATCATTGTTGTACTCCACACTGAACACGTCTAACTTCGTAGTACTCACAATCTCTTTGTGCTTTGTTGATGTATGATTCACCGGGAGAAGATAGGGTGCTAACTTCATAGGGGGTTAGCACCATCCTAACTAACATCTAAGCCGTCCATCACTATTTCAAATCTAATGGCTACAAATAAAGAAAGGGTATATTAGGAATATAAGAAACAAAATGTTAATTTTTTAATTTTTTTATTCGTGATAGCAGCCGGATTTTGTGGGATCTTTCAATAGACCGTTTGAATTCTGATTATGTAAAAATAGTTTTATTTTTCATTTTTTATTTGATAATCGTGAACGGAAAGGGCTTTTGGCGAGAGATAGTATATCGTCGGCGACGTTAAAATCAACAGAAACACTAAACCATAACTCCATAAGAAACACTAATCCCTCCTTTCAAATCACTCTTGGATTAACGGAAATATAAAACAATGGAAATGGGAGGAGTTATTACGGTGCTAACCTATTAGATGGTTAGCATCCCATTATGTGTTACCATATTCAAAGGAAAAATAAAAGAATAAAACGGGCTTTGACTATATATTTGGTTTCTGGATTTCCCTAGGCATACCAGAAGTTAAGGGTCCAGCTTGTAATTGGGCCGAGCTAGAACCAGTAGGAGTTATGAGCGGATGGCATTTTCATGTAGCATTTGGGCTTCCCGACATGGCCCATACACATGGTTTTCTGGGGAAGAATTAGAACTACTTACTAGTTATTTTCCATCAAATAAATTGCTTCTTTCCAAGGATTGAAAAATCTTAATGTTCGGGGGTTTCGAGTAATTAAAACCGGTAGATGGTATTTAACGGTATTAAATGGTTGAATCATCATTAAACCACGATTTTAACATAAAATAATCTCCCATAGAATTTTCCGGTACAACGTACGATATGATTTTTCAATCTTCATTAACTCATCTCGTTCTTCTTTTTGATCAACATATACTTTTCCCTAGATCGATAAGGAAATGATACAATCAAATTCTTTTCTTCTTTCTTTCATCCCCAACAACATTTTGATCGAGATATAATTTTCCCTAGCTAGCTATATGTCCATAAACTTGGGAATGCGATGGCTTTCCGCACTTGACATTGATAATTAGTTCGTGCAATGCATGCAAAGATGGATTGATCTTCGTTAATTAATTAGTGACCACCTAACCCTGACAATGGCTGGTATTAGTTGGAAGAACAGCTGAACGTGGAAATCATGGTCTATAGTTAAGTTGTCCGGTCTGGTTAGGTAGTCGGCACTCGCCACCAAACTCACTACACATATAGAGATATGCTTTTACAATTAAATAAATGCTTATATATAAAGTGGAATGGAAGTGAAAGGGATAGATCTATAGCAGCCTTAACTACCCTCACGAATTTTTCAAACCCAACCCTAGAAAGTTTGGGACACGACACTAATTAATAATTAATGGTTTTGAGTATCAATATGGTAAGTACATCGTACTTAAGTGTGTATATATTTATAGGCTACACATGATGTTGTCGTTGATTGTTATATGGCCACCGTGTGCTGTTTTGGGACACAAGAGATACTGTGGGTTTGGTTGGATGAATTAAGTTGTAGCTTGTTAGTTGGTATCACACTTCATTTATATTTGTACTTCTAACCAACACTATAACTATAGCCAATAGATTATAGACTGGTTTCGTGAATTTGGGTAGCATTCTTGATCTTGTACCTTGTACAATTAGTTTATTTATTTTTAGTTCATCCATGAAGTATTTATGAAGAAAATAATCATTAGGGAGGTTGATATTAAATGGTTAGGAAGCATGACGTTCATGAATTATGTTCCATGCATGTTCTTAATCTTTGACATGATATGTTAGATATTACGGCTACAAACTCTTGTTTCCCTGCCTAAATTCTGCTTCTGAACAAATTGTATTTTCTTGAGTGGGCATCTGCCATTTGAGACTTATAACACTAGATTGACGAGCGAAATTTGAAAATATAATACGCATGACATTGAAGGTATATCAATAAAATGCTTATCAAGTACAAGTTGAACTACATCCTCGTGTCACCTTCATCCTGGTCTCCTCCTCTTGGTCGCCTCACACTAAAATTTGATGCGATAGTCCTTCCTTCTCCATCTTGCACTTTCGGTTTAGTACTAAGGGTAACAAGTCATATTGTGTAGCGAATTGTGGCCTTTCAGCATCTCGACATCTCTAATCCTTTTCTAGCAATGAGAAAAGTGTTAACCTAGCAGCCAATGACACTAGGGTTTGGAGAAGACGATGAGATTGTGGGAATTTGGCATCTTGCCTCTTCCTTCAGTGAGCTTCTCATTATATACAAACAAAGAGAATTAACTGTATATTAACGACTAATCTACAGCAGAAACTTAAACTAACCAATCTAAACCAAACACCTGTCTAATGTACGTTAATCAGATAGTTTAAACTGAGACTTTCTATACGACATCGTCTTGCTTGTGGAGTTTGTTACCACTTAGTAAAACGACGCCGACTTGGAATCCTTTTGCTATATGGATTGAATGAAAGGAAGCTCAAACCATTTCTTCGCTCTTCTCCATCTGCAGCTTACCAACTTCATCAGCAGAGCACTTCCACTTTAGTTTCTTCATTCTTAGATCCATTACTCTACTTCATACGACCCTTTATGCTGGCGAGTACATGTCATGTACTCCCATCTTGGACAACAATAACTTGAAACGATCAACTAACAAACCCTTAATGAACAAGTTTGCCAATTGATATTCAGTATTGAGATGTGTGAGTTTGATGATGCCTGACTTTATCCTTTCCCGTATCACATGACAATCGACTTCACATGACAATCGACAATTGACACTATTCCATGCATTTTACTCTTCCATGTCACTAATGAGCTTCCCAAGAAAGTACAATAACGAGTCGCTGACTTTCTGGAATCAGGGCATGTTTCCCAATCTGAGTCACTGTAACCACTCAATTGTAATGAGGATGAGGATGAAAATCACAAATCTTGTCCTGTACTCCCTTTTATGCCTTAGTATCCTGTTTAAAGCTTTTAAATGCACTGTAGTAGGGCAATCCTGGAATTGACAGAGCTGCTATACAACAAAGCAGATGTCTGGTCTTGTTGAAATAAGATACTGTAATTGCCCCATTAGATGTCTAAAATGGGTTCTATCTTCTAACAGAACACCATCACTTGCAGACAAAGCTGTTTTCATGCTAATAGGGGTCTTGGGTGGCTTGCACTCCAGAAAATCAGCATTTGCCAGCATCTCAAGACAGAACTTCCTTTGAGACAAAGATATCCCTTTATCTGTTCTTGCTATCTCCAGTCCTAAGAAGTACATAAGATTTCCAAGATCTTTAATCTTAAACCCCTTCTGTAATTGCCTTTTAGCAGTTTGAATATCATCTGGACAAGGGCCTGCTATGAAGATATCATCAACATAGATCAGTAGTATCCCAGTTTTGCTCTTGAAAACAGAATAACCATCATAAGATTGCTGAAAACCAAACTTGGATAAGTAGTCAGTTAACTTGAGATACCACTGTCGACTATCTTGCTTCAAGCCATATAAAGACTTCTTGAATCTGCAGACTTTACCTTGCACGTGACTTAGCTCTCTCAAACCAGGAGGTAAATCCATATAAAATCTCCTACTCTAAGTCACCATGCACGAATGCATTATGACATCCATTTGGTGGAGGTGCCAACCTCTGATGGCAGCAAGGGAAATGAGTAGCTTGGCTGGTCCCATCTTAGCAACAGGTGAAAATGTGTCTACATAATCAATGTCATAGGTTTGAGTATAACCCTTTGCTACCAACCGAGCTCTAAATCTGTCTACCTCACGATCTGACAGGAATTTGGTTCTATAAACTCATTTATAGCCAACAGGATTAACACCAACAGGTCTGGGAACAATGGTTCAGGTAACATTAGCCTCCTGAGCAGAAATCTCCTCTGTCATTGATTGCTTCCAATGTTCATGTTGGATGGCTTGAAGGATGTTTGAGGGTCTAGAGTGAGAGAAATGTTAAGAGCATAATGATGGTGGTGAGGTGACAAGAAAGAATAAGAGATATGGTGAGAAAGTGGACACAATAACTTATCATCAAAAGAGGAAGGTGATTGAGTGAGAAAAGATGTATGGAAGGACTCAAGGTGTTTAGGTTGTCTGATTTGTCTGGTTCTTTTTTTTAGAGCAATGGGAAGGGAAGCAAGAGAAGTAGATGAAGTGGTAGTTGATGGAAAAGGACTAGTAAGTGGAATAGGAGATAGTGGACTCGAAGAAGAAGAAGAAGAAGAAGAAGAAGAAGAAGAAGGGCTAGAAAGGGGTGATGGTAGATAGTCAGGATCAACTGTTTCATGGAGATTATGATCTGAAGGAAAAATGGGATGATCGTCCATGACATCAAAATAAGGAGAAGGTGTTGATAGAGCAGCAGGAGGAGAAACTGCATTTTCAGGAGCTGCTGAAAGAAAAGGGAAAACTTCTTCATTAAACTTCACATCTCGACAAGTAAAGACTGTGTGTCTGTGTGTGTGTGTCAAGGTCAAAGAGTTCTTTTCATGCCAAAACTGTAACCCAAGAAAACAACTTTTCTTGCCTTGCTAGCTAGTTTATGTTTGTGAGGATCAAGAACTGTAGCATAAGCTAGGCAACCAAATGCCTATAAGCTGCTAGAATCAGGTGGAACAACAAATAAACATTCAAAGGGAGACAAATTATCTAAAACTGATGTGGGGATTCGATTGATCAGGTAGGTAGCATGAAGAATAAACTGGCTCTAGAAACTGTTTTGCATTCCATATTGGAATTTTAAAGATCTTACAACATTCAGCAGGTGTTGGTGTTTTCTTTCCACCCTGTTGTTTTGCTGTGCAGCGTATACACAACTTTGTTCATGAATAATACCCTGCTCCATATAAAAATCATCCATTTTAAACTCTTGACCCTAATCAGATCTTATCACCATAACCTTGTTGTCAAACTGTGTGTTCACCATTGCACAGAAGGATTGAAGCAATGATCTAACTTCTGACTTAGAACTCATTAGATATAACCATGTACATCTACTATAATCATCAAGCACAGTTAAGAAATATTGAGAACCATCATATGATATTGTGTCCATTGGACCCCAGATATCAACATGAATAAGACCAAAATAAGCCTTAAATCTAGATATACTTTTAGCAAAAGGAAGCCTTATCTATTTGGACATATGACAGACATCGCAATCAAAGGGAGTATGTTTCAATGTCATTATAAAGATTTTGAATTGCCTGTAATCTAGGTAAAGAAAGAAGTCCTAATCTCTTGTGCCAAAGGTTTGTGTTGTGACTGGTGCTCACTCCAAGAACTTCAAGTTTGCAATTCTCTTTGTGACGACTTGAATCTCCAAGCAAATATAGGCCTCTATCTACGGGGATTAAACCAATCCTCTGTTGAGAGATGAGGTCCTGAATAAAACAAAAGGTGGACTGAAAAATAAGTGAGATATGACTATTTTTAGTGAGTTGGCTGACAAAAAATCAATTGTAAGAAAAGGAAGGAACTAACAAAACATTGGTTAACAGAATACCACATGGGAGCTTAACAATGCCTGCATGTGTAACTGCAGACTGTTGTCCATTTGGTAAAGTAACTGGAATGTCACTAACTATTCTACATCCGAGAAATGAATTGATAGAAAAGATGATGTGATCACTTGCTCATGTGTCCATACACTGTTAGATTGTGATCTCAGAATGGAGAGTGAGATAATACATATAATTTATGAATCTTTGGTAACAATAGAATTAAATTGGGAATGTGCATGACTGGAAGAAGCATTGGATTGCAAAAGTGCTTTCACGCGAGTTAACTCCTCAACTGTGAACCCAGCGAATGAAGGTGATTGAGGACCCTCTTGACTTGTAGGGCTCGTTGGGCTATAAACATTTCCTCATCCTGAATTTTTTCCCTCTGGTGCATTTATATCAATAGAACCAGCAAAACCTCTACCTCTTCTAGCACCATTGCTTGAATTGCCAAGCAAACCATTCTTCATTTTTAGTTTCCGGCAATCCTCCTTAACATGATTGTCCTTCTTACAATAACGACAGAACAAACCACTTGACTGACCATATGATGTTCCTTTATCTTTGAAATGTCCTGGATTGTATTGATTCCCTGAGTTGCCATATTGGTTACCAGAATTGCCATACTGATTCCTGGATGTTGCAGCTAAAGCAATGACTTCTTCCTGCTTGCTGACATTCCCTTTTGGCCCATTAATTTTTCTTTCCAACTACACTACAAATCTCTAAATACTATCCAAATCTGACAGTGGGTCTAACATCAACATCTGAGTCTTAACCTGCTGGTATTTCTCATTCAACTCAAGCAGAAAACGAATTACCTTACCCCTTTCCTGATACCTAATCACAGTTTCATATGTCCTAGAGGCACAATCACAGTTAGGAATGGACAGGTAACTTTGACTTTCATCCCACATTAGTTTAAGATCAGTGAAGTATTGACGAACTGTTTGATTTCCCTGCTTAGCTAAATCAATCCTCTCTTGGAGGTTAGCAATCCTCACCGAATCTCCCTGACTAAACTTACCCTTTAAGTAATTCCACACCTAAGATGTAGTTTTGAGATTTCTTAAACTAGTACTCGCTCCACAAAAGGTAGTTGTCGTCATTGAGTTTGAAACCGATCACCGGCAATAATGAGTTGTCGCTCTGAGCTAAATAGTAAATAAAACGGATTGGAGTATGGATCTTTATAACGAGCAGTGATTTCCTTGTCTTTGTCTTTGGTAGCACTGGTTGTTTCAGTATCACCCATCGCACAACTTTAGTAGCAAGTAAAAGCAGCATAATGTAGAAAGAAGAACAGAGAAGAATAATGAGAAATCAGTAGCCAACCAGGCTTTGATACCATGAGAAAAGTGTTAACCTAGCCACCATTGACACTAGGGTTTTGGAGAAGAAGATGAGATTGTGGGAATTTGGCATCTTGCCTCTTCCTTCGGTGAGCTTCTCATTATATACGAACAAAGGGAATTAACTGTACATTAACGTCTGATCTACAACAGAAACTTAAACTAACCAATCTAAACCAAACACCTGTCTAATGTACGTTAATCATATAGTTTAAACTGAGACTTTCTATACTACATCGTCTTGCTTGTGGAGTTTGTTACCACTTAGTAAAATGACGCCAGCTTGGAATCCTTCTGCTGTATGGATTTAGTGAAAGGAAGCTCAAACCATTTCTTCGTTCTTCTTCATCTGCAGCTTCATCAGTAGAGCACTTCCATATCAGTTTTTTCATTCTTGGATCCAGTACTCTGCTTCATAAGCAAAACTCTTATCTGCTTCATACGGTATGAAATGAATTTTTGGAACAAGTACTTTACATAGAGACTAAAATTACTATTAATAAAAATAAACTTAGAATAGAATAATAGGATTATGGAAAAAATAATGAATTTTAAAAAATGTAGAATAGATAAATTACCATGCTAATCAGAGTGGCGCAGCGGAAGCGTGGTGGGCCCATAACCCACAGGTCCCTGGATCGAAACCAGGCTCTGATATGTTTTTTTAGATTTACTATTAGTATAAGAAAAGTAATTTAATGTTTTTTTTCTCTCCCCTCTTTTTTTATAAAAATAATCTCTCTCTCCTGTCGTCGGCGTTGCAAGACCTAAATTTCACCATCCTGTCGCTGCTCCACCAATATTATAATTGACGGGTTGGGCTCAACGGCGGATCCAGGACATAGTAGTGCACTGGGACGCATTTCATTAGAAAATTAGATACTGTAAAATAATCGTAGTTTTTTTTACAATATCAATTGTATACGTCGATCTTTTAATATAGCGAAGTCATCAATAATGGAGTGTACATCCATACCAATAGCATACTAATCTCCCTAAAATAAAATAGTTTACCAATCAGCGAGAAATTCATCGCTCATTTTGTTATGCAAATCATATTTCATCTGTTCCATTGTAAAAGGTTTTCTCCATATATAGTAGTTGTTGAAACGAGCAATGTCAATACTAGACAAATCAATCGACTAATCAATTTGTATTGTGTGTTCATCCATATTTCTACTAGCTTCTCTAGTAATTTTTCAAGAGAGCAAACCTCAGTTCTTTTAGTCCTTTATGTTTTAGACTCTTAGAATTTTAGGTTACATTGTTTGTTTTTCTTTATAAGAGAATCATTGGAACTAGAATTTCTAGGCTAAATTAGAGTTGTGATTTGATTATGTTCATCTAACTCATTTTCTCAATTACACACAATCTTATTATAAAATAACAGTTGGTCGAATGGCTAAAATCGATAAACTCATAAATACTATAATAGCTCCGGATGCAGAATAGAGCTGGGCCGTGCCCTAGGGTGGCCATCTCTGGATCCGCCAGTGGTTGGGCTCCATCCCAGATGCAGTTGTTTGAGGTAGCATATAAGAATCGTCTCGAATTCTAGCAACTATTGCGGGTTCAGGTTGGTTTCCATCTACTTGTTTGAGGTAGCATATAAGAATCGTCTCCAAATTTCAGCAACTAGAGCAGGTCCAGGTTGGTTTCCGTCTACCTTGGGAGGTAAAAGAGTAGAGACATTTTTTTTAAATTCAAGCACAAGTTGTTGGTTTTTCAATTCAAACTAAATGATTATCACATCTTGGATGTAAAGGTTTACCCTAGAATATAGTTAATAGTAGGGTTATAGCCTTGTCGGTATAATATGCCTATCTACTATAGGTTTATCAAACATGCCTCTTTACTATTTTTTACATAAAACGTGCTCCTGTATTTTGGAAAAATGATTAAACATGCCCTTTCGTTAAAATTTCTATTAAAAAGTCATCAATCATGATTGAACCGAGATTTAGACGACCCGACATCTGCAAATGGAAGGAAAAATGTCAGTTTTGTCCCCCGATTTACTCTCTAGGTCTCGGTAAAGTGAAATTATTATAGGTATTTGGCTATACAAAATAACCCAAAAAATTCTAAAGTGAAATTATTAGGATACTTTAGACATTTGTATCACTCAAACCAAAGTTTGACCGTGGTTAACCATTTATGGATGAGAATTATAAAAGAAGGGCATTTTTATCATTTTTCCGAAATACAAGGGCATATTTGATGTAAAAAATAGTAAAGTGACATATTTGATAAAATTGTATACTAGAGAGACATTATATCTATAACTCTTAATAATAATTGTTTGCGCTAATAAGAGAGATATTGCAGCTATATACTAAACTAGAGTAAAGTTTCATAATAAGAAATAAGAATAGAGTGGAGCAACTTTTTGGATGGATTTAAGTGTAATGGAGGAGCCTTGGAATATACATCGATTGTTGATTATTTGTAACGTCATAACTAGACAATAGAAGCGGAACGTCATTTCTTGTGTATTTCTGATCTTATAGTTCAAATGTTTGGTATCTAATGGGAAGGTGCGAAATTTATATTTATAATTGAGTTCCAATTCTCTTTTACGCAATACATATTAGAAAATTAAAAATATGTAGACATGTTCACTTCCATTTTCGTTTCCTGTTTCCTGTTTTCATGTCATAAATTTGGTAAGCGAAATGAGAAAACTTGTTTACTTTTAATTCTGTTTTCTATTTGTATCCAACTATGAAAGTGGCAACTTCCTGCTGTTTTCGAAAACGAAAAAAATGTTGTTTTCACCTGTTTTCAACATCTGTTTTCTCAAAAACAGAAAACAGAAATGAAAGTAAACAGGCCCGCAATCCATTCATATAGCTAGTTCAAACCACTTTTATGTGATTTGCTCTAATAAATAATATCTTATTTCTAGCTTCAGTTACTTATTTTGCTGAAGACCTGGTAATTGATAAACGGAGATTTTTTTCCCTACTTAATCCCTTTGTTAATTTGATTACGAAATTCCTTAATATAAAAACATTAGCTATGTACACCTGCCACCTTCGTAGCAATTTGGTCCAGGATTGTTTGGTTTTACCCGAAACTGGACCATATAATCCGGACCGGGACCGGATAGCAAACAATCCAATCTCATATTCGGGCTTAGATTTGAGGTAAAAAAACTCGGATAAAGACCGGATAAGAGACCCCAACACTCAAATTCCCACAAGTTCAATTTAAAATCAAAATAAAATTGGGATCGAACCGGGTCAAGACCGGACTGGATCAAGACCGGAGTATATCCAATCCAATCTTTGGTCCTTATATTCCTGAAAAGACCGGACTGGGACCGGATTAATTTGGTCCAATTTAACCGAACCAAACTGTATAGCCACCATATTTCGTACCTTGTGGTGTGTTTCTTTCCTGTGAGTACTTGCACTAATTAAAGGACTATTTAGTGGTTGCAGGTCAAGATTAGGTCCATATAATAAGACGACCAATCTAGTTAGCTAGCTATTAAGTAACACAAACAAACAGTTTTTATGGGCTCCAGGCAACAAACCCATATGGCCGATTGGGAGTCGAAATTTTAGAAATTGCGAACTCTATAACTTAATTAAATGTATTAGAATAGATTTGAGTAAAGAATATATAGATTTACGTGATTATATAGATTGGGAAAGTATATATTGCATCTTTTCGAATGGCCTAACTTATTTCACCCAGAAAAATAAAAGGTTAGAAGTCATGTCCAAACAGTACAACAAACGTGTATATAGCTTATAGTTGATGACAAATAATATGTCCTCAAGTCATATTAACAAAATGAATTTTTGTTAATTATTTGATGGTGATTTAGGGCTGCAAATGAGCCAACCCGCTCGCGAGTAACTCGGCGTTCGAATCGGGAAAAACTCGTTCGACACTCGATTTGTTGTTTAACGAGCCAACTCGTTAGTGTACGAGCCAAGCTTGAGCTAGACCATGCTCAGCTTGATAAGCTCGTGAGCTAGCTTGACTCGGTGGCTTGTTGAGCTAAGCTCGCGAGTTGACTTGTTTAGAGCTTGTGGAAAGATTAATTACGCTTCTGAACATGAAAATTATCTTGTTAATATGGATGTGTATAGAAGTTAGCTGTTATTTTTAGTTTCTAGTATTCTTTTTATCATTTTTAGCTTCTAATGTTCTTATTTGTACACATTTTAATTTCAGTAACAATGATTTCAAATCGAGCTTATCTTGAGTCGAGCTTGTACTCAGCTTGACAAGTTGTATTAATGAGCATTTACCGAGCTCTATCGAGATGAATTATTTTTAATCAAATCGAGCTCGAGTTGAAAATTTATAAACGAGCCGAGTTCAAGATAAACAAAAACTCGACTCGACTCGTTGAGAAGAAGATAATAATTAACAAGATTGCAACCATCCTATCCAACTAACAAAATTCAATGTGTGCAGCTAAACCATATGCTACAAAGATTCCGTAAAAAGGGCTTATAGCTAAGGTAGCTATATTGTTATGACAACTCGCTTTTCTGTTTGTATCTACATGTTTGGGCCGCCGGTGGCCTATTAGCCATTAGGTCTCCTTAATCCTCCTAAACTGAAGCCAAACTACTCTAAAGACAAAATTCATGTGTCCAAAATCTGATTCGAAAATGACTCTTATGCTAACAGAAAAGTCCAAATGGGGAAAATTGGATTATAATATCCATATTTGAATATGTGGAAAGAAAAGTGACTTGTTAAAATCAATTGATTGATATAACATCATTTGTTTGATAGATATTGTGTTCGAATTTTCTTGTTTATAGTGTGAACAAAATTATGAACATAAGATATGGTGGATCTATACAAACTTTAACTGCATAAGTTTAATTTCATTTGAGGTGATATGAAAAAGAATGGTATAAGAATTAGATCCATATTTGAAGATGTCTCAACAACCTTAGTAATTGGGATCACCAACAATATGACACGCTAAATATCCTGATAAATTTTGTAATGCTCTGATACATTTACAGTTATAAGTTACAAACCTAACAAACCGGTTACAAAAACGCATATGTTTTCTCATGCCGTATAGGCAAAATATATCTGTATAGCCATAATTTTTGCGTTTTTGTCAATAATAGCTACTTTTGGAAAAATACCAGATATAGTCACTTCTGTCCAATTCTTTAACGGTGTCATCTAACAAGCTGACTAGACTAGCAGAACCGATTGACGTAGCATTTTATATTCAAAATTAATGCCACGTGGAAAATACTCAAGTTCAATCCTTTTATTTTAATTAAGTTAACATCCTTTTAAATTTAAATAAATATGGTCTCCTTCTCATGTCCCAACTCCACACCAAATGTTCACATTCTCATCGTCAAAACCCTCACGTCGCTGCCGTCATCGTCGAACTCCACGACTAAATCCTCATCTCGACGTTCCCTTCGATGGCGACAACAACAACAATTCGTCCATTTCTCTCCTCTTCTCAGACACCAGCCATTCCCGACCACACCTCAAAAACCCAATTCTTTCTGACCTAGATTCAATTTACATGGTTTGGAAGGTTGAACTTGAGCAATGCCCCGAAAAAATACAGAGATAAGGGAAGTTGGTTGAGCGACTAATTGGATGAGTTTTTTTGTGGAGCTGCAAATTGGGGGATGGAATTTAGATTTTTAGATTGGATTTTTGGGGGATGGGGGGATTTGGTTTTGCGGTGGGGGACTTGCCCCTTCTCTCTCACTAGTCTCAGAAAGCAATTATGTTTCTTGCTCACCTTGCTTCCACCGCCGCCGCCTCCGGCTGCAAAGCAGTAGCCTCTCGTACGAGACATATCGCAGTCGAACCCACCGCCGCCTCCGGAGGATTAGACTTTGGAAGCAGCGCCCTTGAAGTTGGCGGAGTTGTGGGCTCCACAGTTGCTGACGGTGCAGAGCTTCGTCCTCCCGTGCCGTCCGAAGAAGAAGAACAATCATTGCAGTCGGCAGGGGGTTCGTTGTCGTTGTGGCTTTCTTCGACGGCGGAGGGATTGGAT
Organism: Linum trigynum; assembly: GCA_964030455.1. Lineage (NCBI taxonomy): Eukaryota > Viridiplantae > Streptophyta > Magnoliopsida > Malpighiales > Linaceae > Linum > Linum trigynum. Next base: position 14,113,341 of record OZ034814.1, read on the forward strand.
CTGAACCAAACAAAGAAAGAAGTAAACTAAAAAGGCTATGCACCAGTAATTATTAAATATAACTAAAAATATGATTATTAAATAAAAATTCAAATATGACGTGTCTTTTTCTGCTTATTTGGCATTGACGTGTGCGCTGAGTTGGAGCCTAGTCAGCGAATTGTTAAAAAAGTTAACGGTGTTACTAACACCGTTAAAGTATTTAGCGGAAATGACTAAATTTGTCATACAACAACTAGAAAATCTGGTTATAAGTGGTATTTCTCCAAAATTGGCTATTATTGTCACAAACGCAAAAGTTTTGGCTATAGAAGTGTATTTTGCCTACCGCATATCCATGCCCTAGCACTCGTAACGAAAAATAGTATGGATAAGACTCACATTTGGATCTTTTTCGAAGGCTGCTCGAGTTACTGAAATGAACCGTTCAAAGCATGTAAAAATTAAAAAGGTCTCGTATTTGAATCCCGATCATCATTAATATAACCAGGTGGATTTTAGTATCATATCTCATCTAGATTCAAATATTTGAGAGCTGGAGGAAATGGATGTTGAGTAGTTTGTTGAGTATTTGACCAAATTGTGAGAGGGCAAAAGGATCGAAATGGATGGAGTGAATCCAACTCCCATGCTATGAGATACGATCGGCCCCCTTCCCTCCCTACCGGCCATATGCTCTGTCGCCGCCGGCGCCCACAAATGTTTCCATGTGGATGGCCGGCCGCCGGCGCCCTGAATTATATCACCGTTCATCTCCCATAACAACATATCTCAGTCCCTAGTATGCAGGCACTGTCAGCCTATGTATGTAAGGAATCAATACGTAGAATGAGTGAGAAGGGCGACAAGGGGCGTGCGGTTGTTTGCTTCGCTAGGTGCAGAGACAACGACGTCGTGTCGCTTGGGAGACCACTTTTCCCAATTGTGGGGCTGCGGGGTCCCGCCCTATCCTTCTGCCTGCAGCAGCCCCTGCTTCGTATCTTTAGTCTGCGCCGATTTGATTTGGGGACCATATAGATTACCATATCTGATATTTCTCCAATTCATTCATCTACATAACACATGATATGCATTTGCTCTTGTAAAAGTTTATGTAGTTTGCAAAATTCTACCGAATCGGTGGTCCGATCGAAAAAAAATTGTTTATCAAATCTAAGTTGGGAGACAATTTCGGTGGTATAAAATACTTTCTCACGGTCACTACATTGTGATTTTACAATACTTGTATTATATCGTCAATCATGTCGAAATCGTGCATTAGTGATTTAGTGCTCATATAAAATCATGTTCATTTTATTCTGTGATACACATCTCAATTGGTACAATCTGTTCATGCCTACAGTAGTATTTTTTTTTACTTACCAAATTAGCATCATTCCAAAATTAAGATTTCTATATTATACCTAACTAATGGCAGAGTCAGAAATCGACCGAATGAGCGGCTGATTTAAATGGTGATAAATGGAGAAAGAGGGTTAAGACCTTACCGATTGCTCTATTTTCTAAAATTGTCACGAATTTCACATGTAATTTTACTCATATTTCAAAGTTGAAGTGGACCTAACTCCGTCGCGGAGTATACTACTAACTAACTCCCACAAGGTGACGACTAAAAAGGTCGCTCGCTAGCTAGCTAGCTAGGTGCTGAACTAGAAATAGTTTTGGCATACATAAAAGGCGTATCGGGTCGAACCCGAAATAGCAATGGATGGCGAGGAGTGGTGGGAAATGGGCGTATCTTCTTTATACGATCTTCCATCCTGACTCTATCTCGCTCTGGAATATGTGTATATAATAGCTGTATGTATAGGGCAAAGGCATGCTTCGTTTATATGGATAGTTGCCCGTGTGCAGGGTGGGGACTAGCTAGTTGTCGTTTCATTCTCAAGTGGGCAGCCGCTTTCTGGCCTTTGCCCCCCCAAACTAACCTTCTCCAAAAGATTGTTTGGACCATTGGAGAGTTGTGTATTCCCTAGGGTTTTCTCACTTCACTTTGGTTTAACAGTTTCTGTCTCAAGTAGGTTTTCAGGTTCCGCGAAATCAAACAAAGAAATAGAAATGAACATAAATAGACTAGTTTATTTATGTGTGGTTTCTCGTCTGCCATATATACCCTGACAAATCAAAACCGAATTTGGTTGATAATCCGACCACTCAATTGATACGGATAGTTCCTTAATGGTAATCTACAAGACAAACAAGTATTTCTTGTGTTCTTTTTTAATCTAATATGTAATCATAGTTTTCACTCTTGGATCATATTGGAAATAACCTTATTTTCACCTTAGGTTAAATCAAAATGCAAGCAAGAAAGAATGACGAGACTCAAGAATAAATAATCAAACGAATCATATTAAGTACAATATAACATCGTGAAATCGCTCTTGTTATAAACACTCGTCAAACAAAAGTCAACTCACGGGCTTAAAGTTTGCACAGGCCAACCATACCTTATGCTTTAATCAACTGTTTATATTTGGGGGTCATGGAGATTCGAACACACGAAAACTTGGCGAAACCAGTTCTTATACCATGTCATAAACCAGTTGGTCCCAATAATTCGAGTTCTTGGGAGAAGGTCATTATGGATCTTATACCACTCTCTTACACGCCCCTCAAACGAAAGCCAACTCACGAGCTTAAAGTTTGCACAGGCCGACCATACCTTGTATTTTAATCAACTGTTAATATTGGGGGTCGTGGAGATTGCAACACACGACCACTTGGCCAAACCAGCTCTAATACCACGTCATAAAACAATTGGTCCCTGAGAAAATCGAATAAACGAAAGCAAAGGACACACGATTTTACGTGGTTTCCTCGTTCGGTGTGAACGAGACTACTCCACGAGAGCAAGAGCTCTAGATTAGGTTTTATTATTCTTAGCTGCTTAGCTGCTGCAGTACAAGCTACAATGCTTAAATACTGAAACCCTTGGACAACTAAGGTTCGGCCAAGGAGGCCTAATTACAAAATCATCATTCATCATAAAGTAAAGGACACTAAGGTTCGTGGCCAGCACGCACGTGCATGCATGCTTCGCTACACTCCCCCTCAAGCGGAGGCGTGAATATTATGAAGGCCAAGCTTGGAAGACAGAAAAGAGAACTGATCCGCGCCCAAGCCTTTTGTAAACATGTCCGCGAGTTGATCATGGGTAGAGATCTTCTGTGGTTCAATCTCACGAGAAACAACTCGTTCACGAACGAAGTGGCAATCCATCTCAACGTGCTTCGTGCGCTCATGGAAAACTGGGTTGGCAGCGATGTGCAATGCAGCCTGGTTGTCACAGTGTAAAGGTGTGGGAGAGGCCATGACAATGCCAAGTTCGCGAAACAGGCACCTCAACCAAATGATTTCACTAACGGCGCTCGCCATGGCTCTATATTCCGCCTCTGCAGAAGAGCGGGCAACCACTGTTTGCTTCTTCGTACGCCAGGAGATCGGACTACAACCCAGCTGGATAAAATATCCTGTCGTTGACCGCCGAGTTTGCTGGCAACCACCCCAATCTGCATCACAAAATGCCGTAAGATCCGGCGAACCCGCAGAAGAGAAAAACAAACCTTGGCCAGGAGACCCTTTCAAATAACGAAGAACACGGTGTGCAGCGTCGACATGAGCTTGCCGAGGATCATGAACAGCCTGGCTAAGGACGTTGACAGCATACACAATGTCAGGCCGAGTGACCGTCAAGTATAATAAACGACCGATGAGCCGACGATAAGACGAAGGGTCTGAAGCCGGCGGACCATCAAGCCTACTGAGGTGATGGTTTTGCTCAATCGGGAACAAAGAGGGGCGAGATCCTTGAACACCAGAATCTGCCAAAATATCGAGTGCGTACTTCCGTTGAGTGAGTACGATACCTTGCTTAGAGCGAGAAACTTCAACACCAAGGAAATACTTCAAGGTGCCGAGATCTTTAATGCTGAACTGTTGATGGAGAAAGTCCTTGACGCGCTGGATAGTAGGAAGAGAAGTCCCACCAAGGATAATGTCATCAACGTAAATGAGAGCCACCAGAAAGATATCACCATGACAAAAAGTGAACAGAGAGGGGTCGGCTTTGGACATGGTGAAGCCGAACCCGACCAGAGCATTAGTGAACTTCGTGTACCAATTGCGCGAAGCTTGCTTGAGTCCATAAAGGGACTTCCGAAGACGACAAACACGATCATCACCAGGACGGGCAAAACCCTGAGGAACACGCATATACACTTCTTCTTCCAGGTCGCCGTGTAAGAATGCGTTATTCACGTCCAGCTGATGTAGAAACCAGCCAAGCTTGGCGGCAAGGGCCAAGACACATCGAACAGTCACGAGCTTTGCAACGGGAGCGAATGTATCATGGAAATCGATCCCCTCGATCTGAGTGTAACCCTTAGCCACTAACCGAGCCTTGTAGCGCTCGATCGTACCATCCGGATTATATTTGATTTTATACACCCATTTTGCATCAATCAAACGTTTGCCCGGTGGTAATGGGGTAAGCTCCCACGTCCCATTTGCTTCTAGGGCTGCAACCTCCTTCTGCATGGCGTCACGCCAAACTTTGTGGCGAACTGCGTCATGGAAAAAACGAGGCTGCGTAACACGAGAGATAGCTGCAAGATAGGCTCGATGATCAGAAGATAAACGAGCATAGTTAACAACAGCATTCAAGGGGTATCGTACACGAGAAACATGACCTGAATGTGTTGTAGGTAACCGGACATCATAGTTGTCTACCAAGAAGCGAGGCGGTTGACGATTCCGATCACTTCGGCGTGGCTCGGGAGCAGCTGGCACAGGGGAGTCGGGTGCAGGAGCTGCATCGGAACCGGAAGGATCCAAAGGCAAAGGGGAGGAGGAGGAAGGAGTTGCACCAATGGCAGGCTCCTCATCAGCCGAGTGAATCAGCTCCTCATCCTCGGCCAAAACAGGGCCAGCAGGAGCACGGAGAGGTGCTGCGGGCGGTGACGTAGTATCCCGAAATGGGAATTTGTCCTCACAAAAGACAACGTCGCGGGAAGTGAACAACTTCCGTGTCGCCAAATCCATGACACGATAGCCTTTCTGTGAAGCAGGGTAACCAAGAAAGATACAGGCTCTCCCCCTTTCACCAAACTTGTCCAAGTGAGATGCTGTATCTTTTGCGTAAGCAAGGCAACCGAAAGTTTTAAGATGACCATAGGCTGCGCGCTTCCCAAAAAGGCGCTCGTAAGGAGTGTGGTTCTGTGTAGCGACGGTAGGCAGCCGATTTATCAAATAGACAGCCGTGAGTAGGCATTCTCCCCAGAAACGGATGGGAAGGTTCGCATGGAACCGTAATGCACGAGCAACTTCCAGCAAGTGCCTATGCTTCCTCTCCACTACGCCGTTTTGTTGCGGAGTATTTACACAGGAGGTCTGAAGTACAATTCCTTCCTGCGCATAGTACTCGTTCAATGCAGTGGTTTGAAACTCGCGCCCGTTATCAGTTTGAATGCGACGCACTGAACGATCGAATTGTCGAACGACCTGTTGACAAAACATCTGTAAATAGCGGCTAGCCTCATATTTGTGTCGAAGAAGAAAAACCCATGTACCGCGGCTGTAATCGTCCACAATGGTTAAAAAATAATGAGCCCCACTGAGACTGGGAGTAGGATAGCCTCCCCAAATATCGACGTGGATCATATAATAAATATCCATGGTTTTGATAGAACTAGAAGGAAAAGGATGTCTAGTTTGTTTAGCTCGCAAACAGGCCGAGCAATGATGCAAATCGGACCGACAATCCGAAACTAAATGCAACAGAGAGAGCTTCTCAGAGGAGGGATGCCCGAGACGTGAATGCCAGAGATCCAAACTCGCGCCCTGCTGCACGACATGCGCGACAGGTGCTTGAAACTCCTCGAACAGCCGTAAATGATAGAGACCATCAACTTGTTTCCCCATCCCAATCATCTTTCTGGAGGGTAAGTCCTGGAGAACACAAAAGTCGTGTAGGAAAATCAGTGCTAGGGGAAACTCCTTTGTCAACTGACTGATAGATAACAAGTTGCATTTAAAATCCGGCACGAGCAACACGCGCGGAAGAACAAGACCATTTGAGAGCTGAACTGAACCGACTCCATGAACACCAACAGCAGTGCCGTTTGGAATTCGCACTTGCAGTTCAGATTCGGACTGAGTTTCAAACAACACACTCTTGTCCTTGACGATATGGGCATTACACCCGGAATCCAGAATCCATGAGGTAACGCCAAGAGAATTACCTGAAAATGCGTTGTCGTCAAAAGTCGGCGACTCCGCGCATAGAAACTTCTTCAACTGGGCCAATTGGGACTTGGTGAGACCGGGGATAGCACCTTCGTCAACGTTGGCAGCAGCTGCCCGGGGACTAGGGCGTGACTTCCCATCATTGCGACGTCCCTTCCCAGCAGAATTACGACCCCCGCGCTCCAAATATCCAGGGGGATAACCAATAAGCTCGAAACACCGGTCCTTAGTGTGACCCAACTTCCGACAATGCTAACAGCGCGGTTTATCATCCGCCCCACCGCGATCAGGAAGATCCTCGAGCTTACCACGTTCTTGAGACGCAACGAAAGCTGCAGCCTCAACCTTCGGCTTACGATTCATAGCAATCTTGCGTTGCTGCTCATCAGTCGCGACCATGTTGTAGGCCTCGGTGAGCGACGGCGGCGGCTTCATGGAAAGAATTTGAGATTTCACGGTTGAATATACATCGTCCAAACCCATGAGAAAGTCAAACAGCCGAATGCTCTCATCGCGATCACGAGAACGCTTCTCCATATCACAAGTACAATGCCCACACGTACAGGAAGGTGTGGGAGAAATTTGCTGTGCTTCCTCCCAAAGAGTACAAAGTTCAGTGTAGTAGGCTGAGATACTTAGCTTTTCTTGTGGGAGAAGGCTGATGTGCCGACGGAGCTCGTAATGGCGGGTAGCGCTGCCTTGTCCAAAACGAGTGCGAAGGTCATCCCAGATGTGCTGGGCTGTGCGAGCGAACCTGACGCTGCGGCGGACTTCGGGAGTCATCGAAGCCTTGAGCCACCCTTTAATGGTAGCATCACAACGCAGCCAAGCTTGCTCTTCACGAGGGTTCCTCGGTTGCTGGAGTGAGCCGTCGACGAACCCTAATTTATTTTTGGCAAGGAGCGAATCGGTCATATCAATAACCCATTCGCCATAATTATTGGCGGTGAGAAGATCACCGACATGCTGAGGGTCTGTTTGCGGAAGAAAGTAGACCGAATTAACATCAGAGGTGAGCGGTTTATCGGGAGCTCCACTGCTACCCGTACCATCCTTGGGTTCCTTCGAAGTGTCGCCCATAATGCAACAAAGGGTGGGAGAGAATCACCACGGCAGAAGGAAAAACCAACAGGGTGGATCTTACTGCTCTGATACCATGAGAAAATCGAATAAACGAAAGCAAAGGACACACGATTTTACGTGGTTTCCTCGTTTGGTGTGAACGAGACTACTCCACGAGAGCAAGAGCTCTAGATTAGGTTTTATTATTCTTAGCTGCTTAGCTGCTGCAGTACAAGCTACAATGCTTAAATACTGAAACCCTTGGACAACTAAGGTTCGGCCAAGGAGGCCTAATTACAAAATCATCATTCATCATAAAGTAAAGGACACTAAGGTCCGTGGCCAGCACGCACGTGCATGCATGCTTCGCTACAGTCCCAATAACTCGAGTTGTTGTGAGAAGGTTATTATGAATCTTATACCACTCTCTTACATGCCCCCTCAAACAAAAGCCAACTCACGGGCTTGAAGTTTGCACACCCCGACCATATCTTGTGCTTTAATCAACTGTTAATATTGGGGGTTGTGGAGATTCAAACACACGACCACTTGGCCAAACCAGATCTTATACCATGTCATAAACCAGTTGGTCGAGTTGTTGGGAGACGGTTATTATAGATCTCATACCACTATCTTACAGTTATGAGTTCCACTAACCCAAATAACAAGAAGTTTTTGCTACTCATAGCAGAAGAGGAACACATAGTGGCAAGACTATAGATTAAACTAATGAAACCTTCTAATATCCTCGTGTTCTAGCTCCTCTAATCCTTCATTTCCTGCAACTGGATTCGTCTTCTCCTCGTTCAGAGATGAGCTCTACGGTTGCCAGTTTTAGCGTTTTTGTCAAAGGGTGTTCATGACCGAGTACCAAAAGTTGTCTTTGTTAGAATATGACTTGAATTTGATTTGGGTTAGATTTGTGTTTTGGGCCTATTCTGTTTGGGTTTGGGATTGGGCTTTGTTTGACCTTTTCCTTGTATGTTTGGGAAAAGGTGTTTGGTTTTCTGTTTGGGATTAGGAGAAGAGTTCTATAAATACTCTTCATCACCCTAGTATGTTGTAGGGTCAGTCAGGTTAGTTTGTTTGGTTTGTCCGTTTGGAATTTGGTTTGTAACCTGTACTCTCCTCAAAATCAGTGAAATTTGTTCTCCCCTACCCGTGGATTAGCTAGTAGTCTAGTACACATTGTGTTAGTGAACCACGTTAAATTTGTGTTCGTTTGTGTTGCTTGGAATATCGATTGCACGCTTCTGTTCTGACAAGTGGTATCGGAGCCTTTGGTTGCGGTTTTGGGAATTTGGCGCTAGACTGAAGTTTTGCTTTGTGGAGGTAGCTTTCAATTCTTCAGCTTGGTTCGGTGGAGGAATCGCTTTAAAGTTGACTCTGGGTAGTTGTGTTTTGGTCTCGCTTTTTTGGTGAGAAATTTGGTTGGAGTTTGTTTGATATTAAGAATGGCTGCTATCAGTATGAAGATTGAGTAGTCTATTTGGAGTTGCAGGTTTGGAGTTGGAAGTAAATCTGATGTTGGTGTTATCGATGGAAATAACACCAAGTTGGTTATGCATGGCAAGTCCCAACATGGGTTGGACTTGCTGCATGTTTTGATTTGTTGATCGCCCTTAGGGGCATTTGGAGGCATGGGAGATTCTGTTACAACTGATTTGGAGGAGTTTGGTACGTCTAACAATTTTGATTGCATCTGAGTTTGGCGATTTGCATCGCGTTTGGTCTGGCGATATGAATCGCATTTGGATATGTCTGGAAATCTTGATTACGTTTTGAGTTTGGCGGTTTCGATCGCATTTGGATACGTATGGTGATATGGATCGCGTCTGGGTACATCTGGCAACTTTGGTTGCGTCTGGTACATCTGGTATTTGACAGAGAATTCAAGTCAAGGTGGAGATTGTTAGAATATGACTTGAATTTGATTTGGGTTAGATTTGTGTTTTGGGCCTATTCTGTTTGGGTTTGGGATTGGGCTTTGTTTGACCTTTTCCTTGTATGTTTGGGAAAATGTGTTTGGTTTTCTGTTTGGGATTAGGAGAAGAGTTCTATAAATAATCTTCATCACCCTAGTATGTTGTAGGGTCAGTCAGGTTAGTTTGTTTGGTTTGTCCGTTTGGAATTTGGTTTGTAACCTGTACTCTCCTCAAAATCAGTAATATTTGTTCTCCCCTGCCCGTGGATTAGCTAGTACACATTGTGTTAGTGAACCACGTTAAATTTGTGTTCGTTCGTGTTGGTTTGGATGATCGTTTGCACGCTTCTGTTCTGACAGTCTTCTTGGGGTTTTCAAGAGAATATTTATAGGCTCGACTCCTGGCATAATTAGCAATCTATGGTTCTCTTTGTTGGGGTAAATCCATAAATTTTCTCATTGACATCTAGTCTGGGTTTGAATCAGGGTAGCCCATGCATGTTCGTTAATTTTAGCCTTAGAATCATAGTTAGGCCCTTTTGTGTGTGACTCGCAGACGGGATATGCCATTCTGTTATTGAACCGTAATTGGACCATGAAACTAATTACTAATTAGGGTTCTGGAAATTTATACATCTTCCTTGTCTTGTTTTAGAATATGATCTTGTTTGATCTTATGTGATCGTATATTCGTCCTCTCTCATGCCAATGCCAAAAAATCACATAAAATACCTCCAAAAGGTTCCAAAACTATACAATTGATCCTAGAGGCAATATATCACACAAAATAATGAATAGGAAAGGAATTTCATACTAAAATGACTAAAGATGCAAATAAAGTAAATAAAAATTCACTGAAAAAAAGTATGATAACACTACACTTGAAGTGTAATCAAATTAGCCCACACTTTAGCTTCTTTTTTTTTCTTTTGTCTTTAGCAAAGACATAATCAAAATTGTGAAACTCGCTAAATACTAGTGATGACACTTAGTTTGCAGGCCATGGTTTACTAGCAACTTACAAAGTCAACAACACAGAAATCCTATTTGAGAAGCATAATATGTAGGATAGCTTCCTTGTTGAGATCTCAATTGGTATCCTTGGTTAATATAGTTGACATCAGTATGTCATTGCCCTCCATGGTTATTGCAATTGACACCTTCATGGCCTTCTTCTCCACATGTTTCACAAACGAACAAGGATGCCACCATTTTATTCTTTGACTTTGTTGATGTTTTCCTAGGTTTATTTGTAAGCTCCTTCATAGGTTCACGAAGGGTGGCGACATCATCCTCCCTTCCTTTCCTTCCTCCCTTCCTTTCCTTAGATAGCCTTCATCATTGATGGTTGTTTGGACCAGTTCGTTGACTTCCTTGTTAGTGTCACAAAATGTTCTTGGCATTGCACTCTCATCATTGTTGTGAAATTTCCATTGAACGACTAGTTCACTATCATAGTGTCATCGCGATCTAAGCCTTTGGTGAAGTACTGAAGTAGTTTGCAATTTTTTATGACGAGAATCCATGACGGGGGCATGATGACACTTATTTAGAGTGTTTACCGCTAATGACACACTATTTTTTTTTTATCACTCACATATTTTATACATTTTCTTATTCTATGCCAGGAGTCGAGCCTATAAATATTCTCTTGTATTTCATATCTAAATCACAAATATTTGGTCATTGAGCCTTTAATAGACATAGGATGTGTTTTTGTACCCTTTGGTGTATTCTTGGTATGTTTTTTTTTATGGTTTTCAAGGCAAAGCAAATTAGGATGATTTGGATTAAGCATTTGACAACTCTGGAGGACCAAATGAGCTATGAAGAGAAGGGTATGGAGTTTTTGTTATGGGACAATCTCAGTACCACATCGGAAATACAAGGGAATGACCTTTGTATACTAGTGCCCATCAAGCTCATTTGTACGAGGCCTTTTGGGAAAGAGACCTAAAAGTAAATCCGTGCGCGCTTTGTCCAAAGCAAACAATATCGTACTAATGGAGCACCCCGGTTTGACAACTAGTCTAAGAGCTTGGTTCGGTGTGGGGCAGTGGACGTCAATTTGGTGGAAGCCTCATTCGGTGACCTCGGGATTTGAGATCTACATCTGGTTTGGTGGATCAAGGAGAGATCCACGTCTATTTGGCGGATCAAAAAGAGTTCCGCGTCTGGGAAAATCCTTGTACCGAGAAGCCCATCGATACAAGGTGTTTTGCGGATCAAGATAATCGTTGAGGAGAGGACACGAAGTTCGTGGTCCTTGTCTTGAGGGGAGGATTTTTATGAGACAATCCAAGTACCACAACAAAAATACAAGGGAAGGAACCCTTGTATATTAGTGTCCAGCAAGCTCATTAGTACGAGGCCTTTTGGGAAGGAGACCCAAAAGTAAATCCGTGCGGGCTTGGCCCAAAGCAGACAATATCCTACTTAAGGAGCACCCAAAGCGGACAATAATTGTTTAGGAGTGTTTTGGCTGAGTTCTGCCACTGTAAATAGAGGGATATGCTCATTAGTTCAGTAGGCTGCACAAATTCACTCAAAACTGTTGTAAACACTCTACTCGAGTGAGAGCTTAGCAGTCGTAAGAGAGGGTGTAGCTAGGGAGATGCTTTCATCGTCGATGGTGGTAACCTCCTTCTATTCTATGTATGACTAGTTCAACATTGATTCTATGAGAATGTGAACTCGTTTATCTTTGTATGTATTGATGCTATGATCTCATATTATGCTTGTGTTGATGCTTGTGATTTTCGATGTCCTATGTCTATGCTTTGATGCTTGATGTTTCGATGCCTATGTGTATGATATCGATGCTCAATTAGTTTAGTACTTATTATCATCGTTGCTTATGCCTCGAGTAGTATCAATGATTGATTGATAAACGATCGATGCTATAGACCATCGATTATGGTTCAAGAGACCCACACTTAATCATGTGTTACCCTAACTTCCTTGTTCTTCATTAATTAGGTGATGACATGATGTCATTAATGTATGATATGATTGAGTCTTAGTATACATGCAGGGGCGGAGCTACAGCTACTCTCGGAGGGGCCCCGGGCCCCCCGAGAATTGTGGAAGTTACATATAAACTATATCGGTATTTTGAAAATTTTGTATAAACTAAAGCAAAATGAAAAGAAGAATGCTTAGTGTGCATACTTGGGCAAAGAAACTGAATTTAGTCCAGCGGATGGGTACTTAACATACTTGTCATGAGGTTAGGTGTTCGATACGCTGATCTTGCACTGTTGTTAATTTAATTTTAATGTCAGTTTTAGTATGTCTTTTCCAGTTCAAAAGATCTATATAATTAGTAATTACCCATTCAAGTTTCCTATATGGTTTCTTAATTTCGTTAATGTCAAAATTGTTTCTTGACTTCATTAATTTCAAATTTAGTTTTCTTTACCACATTTTAGTTTTATGTGGCTGGACATTTATTTGTTTTATTTATACTTTATTTTATTTTTGGAGTGATAGAATTGAAAAATCCACTCTATCGGAAAGTAAAATCCTACCTCCATCCCCTAATCCTAGATAAAAAATGCACTTTAATATTGCAGTTACAATGGGTAAAATCAATTCTAACTTTAGACTCAAATAACCCATTTGATTCATGTAAAATAAATTGACAGATATGATATTTTCACTTTTGTCTATGCATGATAAATTATAGTATAAATCTTAGTTTGAGTGGATCTAATCATCTAAAAATTCAATTATAACAATATTGAAATAAATTTTCTTTTATCGTCTTGATTAATTTTTATCGCCTTTCCGCGATAACAGACAAAAAAATTCCGGCCCCCCGAACGCCAAATCCTAGCTCCGCCCCTGTATACATGCTGATACTTGAGCATACATTTTTATACGAAAATATGTCTTTACTTTTATGCATCTATAACTTGAAAATCTCACTTTTACTTTTACTTGCTTTGCATTCCTTTGTTTGTTACTCACTCGAATGAAAATCTTAAAGATGCTTGTCTATTTTATCTTTATGTTGGATAGGAGTGTTTTTTTTAGCGTCACACTTTCTAGAAAAAAGTGATGGAGCATATGCATATCACATTAAACATTCAGAGGCCGGTCATAACATTGATTAGCAAGCGTTCTTACTTGATTAGTAAACTTTATGGGTCATATTTGTAACGTTCATTTTACTCGTCTTAATCCTTATGACTAATATTTTGGCTTAATCACCTAATGACTAATGTAAATCCCCTTTTACTTAACTTGCAGTGCTGACTGGGATCCTCATAAGGCAACACTGCAATCGGGAAAATATCAAAAGAGGAACTGGCCCGTGGTTCCCTTGAATTGAAGAGCCAGTTTGTAATAAGTTTTATATTTTGTTTAATATAAAAAAAAGAATAAATTCTATCAACTTGATTCATACTAGAGGAGCTCAACTTAAAAGAGAAGATAATTATAATAATTCCTATAAAAAAAAGATAATTATAATAATAATTATTAGTTATATATAGGATTAAAAGCCACACGTGCGACGTGCGTGGGAGCCATGTTGGATCCACATGCAAATCTGATCACGGGTCTGCCGCCGGTCACGTGCTCCATGGTTAGAGAAGCTCTCTCAAATTAATTTCCTTTTTAAGTTAATAGCGATAGGATTTAAATAAACAAAATGATAAATCGATGAAAATTTAGAAACCCTGTCTTGAAGGAAAGCTCGGGAAAGTTTATTAAACATCTCTAGTAGATGTGATTAAAGTGGAAACATTTGCAGCCAACCAGATCTGCTGTGAAGTATTATTTTATGGTGCCTCAACCATGAGAGAGGAGGGAGCATATGTGACTTGAATTTTGAAACCAAGATTTTTCTTAAGTTTTGGTGTCACAATCACTTAATTAAGTGTATCTCGATTATATAATTTGTAAAACGATGCCATATTGTTGAATTGGACAAGTGAGGTATTATATTTTATGATATTAGCCTATTAGGAACCAATATGATATGCTAAACAATAAACTGAAGTTGAATAATAGTAAATCAAGAGATCGTGAATTTGATATTTATTACTTGTTGTCGTTATATTGCAATTCGTTTTATTGGTTACCCTTGGCATGTGCTAGGAGTAGTAATGTGTAGTTAGAGATGGCAAAAATATCCGTAACCGTGAATATCCGCCCGAATGCGACATAATTGGGTAGGGTAAAACCTGAATTCAAAGGAGTTTTAGTGGGTACGGGTAAAACTTGGAGCCGAATATTACGGGTAATGGGTGGGCATGGTTTTCTGCTCATTATCCAGTTTGAACCAGCACGATTATACACATGTATATGTATTTTGTCTACAAACAATTATTATTTTTCTGTAAAATATTCTAGACTTGCCATATAAACATAATATTTCATGAAATTGTGTTGTTTTAATTAAAATTTTTCATTCTAGTGAATTTTTGTCGTATTTTTTCTCTTACGTGAGTATATGTGTGAATGTTAACATATTGGTTGGAGTTATACATAGAAATTATTACTCATGGATACCCGAAACTCGACGGGTATGAGCATTGTTTTGATTTTCTACTTATTTCTCATGTTGATATGGGTAAAATCCGAACTATTTTGAGTAAGGTAACATATATACACTATCCGCCCGAACCGAACTCTTGTCATTCCTATGTGTTGCGACCAACTAATATAGCTGGTTGATTATCATATTCAGTTAGCTGCTGATTTGTTGATGTTGTGGAGCGAGAAATGAAATACATCCTGACTAATTTATTATCTAATATCTAGGTTAGAAATCGTAGGTAATAACAAATTTTTATGTTTTCTAGAGGGCCATCCCTATTCAATGTTCTGGGTTCCGCCACAAGCCGTAAATAACTAGTTTAATTATGAGTCTTTTGACCTTTGACTAGGTGTCCCATTCTCCTTAAATTAGACAAAATAGTAGTTTAAATTGCTTGTATAATAAGGATTAAGCTATGATTAGATGGATTGGTGGCTCTTTATGATTAATTAGTTGGGGAGGTAGTTGGGCAGTTGGTGGAGGTGTAACCGTGATGGGCTATGCATGCTTTATTACTTTCTTCTTCTTTTTTTTCCCCCCCTTCCTTTTTATCACTGAAACATTAGGATCTTTGAGGGTTTTATTATTAATAAATATAATTATTTTATATTATATATTACAATCGTCTCCGTGGTCCTTAATTAGGCTTATTATTAGTAGCAGTCTTACCCTCCAATATTTCTCCATCCATGCTTGTCTTTCTATTAAATTAATTGCAAAAACATCATCCACATATTTTAAACAATTTGATTCTACAAAGTCTAGAAAGTAGAGTAACGTGTATAGCTTTGAAGGAATTTCTCCTCCTTATATTTTGGTTTGAGGCTACAACTTATATGAGTTTATCTGCGCACATTAATACGTTGTTATAGAAATGATATATTAACTCCGGTCAATAATTGAACATTCCCTTGAATTCATATCGGTTAGTTATGGCTTCAAGTCACAAAAGAAAGATTCAGTTATATTATTTCAATATTTGATAACGTTGCATAACTCCGACAATATTTATTGATATATTTTGTCATAGCTCAATCTGATTATCATGCTGAATAAATGTCATGTAAGCAGGAATTGACACTGTACTTAACCACTTCCTTACACGCCCCCTCAAACGAAAGCTGACTCATGGGCTTGAAGTTTGCACAGGTCCGTCATACCATGTGCTTGAAGACAATGGTTAATATTGGGGGTCGTGAGGACTTGGACACATGACCTCAAGGACAAACCATACATTGGCCGATATAAGATCCCACATAACCCTCTCCCAATAACTCGAATTATTGGGAGCAACTGATTCTTGACAGGTTCACCTAAGGTTTTCTATCGTTATGGTAGAGTTATAAATCTAGCTAGCCCCACACTAGAACAAAGCCCTCATTCTGTGAGTGTGTGGCTACGGAAGACGGGCAGATCGAAGAAGCTCCTTTATTATCTCGTCAGTTCTCGAATTGGAACCCGACCCCCAAGACAAGACTAGAGGGCCAAAATTTTGGCTCTTCCCTCTTTGGGAAGTTTAAGGCAGCAGAACTATCCCATCGGCTGCTTTGCCTGCCCATTTTCATGTTACCATAACCATATATATGAAGAAGTAAAAAACATGTCTTTTACCCTCCTCGCCATCATCCTTTGTTTTGATGTGGCTATAGCTACATTACACCTATTAGCTACGTTATGTTCATACATGTAGTCGCTCCAATGTTATTTGGTCTTTATTTTTTTTTTCTCTCTTCCTTTGATGATTGTATAGTCCCAATGTCTGTAATGTCACAGTTATTTGCTTGCCCAAAACCTAGCTAGCTAGCTAGCACGTACCAGTAATATTGTCGAGGGACGTCTTTTTTTCGTTATGGGGTGGACTGAAGTGTGCTTTTTCCTACCATCTTTTTTTGGGTAGAGGAGGAAAAGAGGATGTTTGACCAAACATTCAAAAGACAAGGCTTAGTAGTTAGTGTCCATTCTCCACCTAATCTCTCTAGCTAACTAACTATTATATATGAACAGAAATTCTGGAAATTGTCATTTCCTGATTTTTTTAATTTTTGAAATTGGGTTCGTAGGTTCGAGTTTATATTGAAGTCTGAGACAGAGTTGTGATTAGAATTGTTCTAAGGCAACTTTTAAACTATATATTGATTTACAGACTTGCATGTTTCAGTCTGGGAGTACTGAGTAGGGAGTACTAAAAGGCAAAGAGACGTATGCGAGATTGTATTCCTGAAGTCACAAAAGTAGGGGTGGCTATTTGGTTCGTACTTTTTGGTTTTATTCAAAATCGAACCGTATAATCTGGACCTGGATCGGGATCGGATAGCAAACAATCCAATTTCATTTTTATGCCTAGATTTGAGATAAAAAAAAAAACCTGTTCGGGACCGGATCAAAAATCGAATAAAGACCGGATAGGAGAGCCCAACACCCAAAATTTAACCTCCTCAACCTTTCAGGCCACTCAAATCCCCACAAGCTCAATCTAAAATCAAGATCGAATTGGGACCGGATCAAAACCGGATCTATCCAATTCAATCTTTAGTCCTTATATTCTCGAAAACACCAAACCGGTACCGAATTAATTCGGGCCAATTTAACCGGACCGAATCCGTATAACCACCCTACTCAAAACTCTAGCTTTGGATCTTCGTGCTTGTTATATACCTGCATTTTCCCATTGAGTCTTGGTCACCCTAAGACCTTCCGGCGGTAAAATCAAAAGTGCTTCTAAATATATATACTTATTAGGGCTGGCTACTTGGTCCGGACTGTTTGGTTTTACCTAAAACCAGACCGTATAACCTGGACTGGGACCGGATAGCAAACAATCCAATCTCATATTCGGGTTGAGATTTGAGGTACAAAACCGTTTGAGACCGGATCGAAAACCGGATATGAGACCCCAACACCCAAAACTTAATCAACTCCCCACCTTTTGAGGCCTCAGGCCACTCAAATCCCCCAAAGGTCAATCTAAAATTATGAACAAAATAGGACCGGATCGGGTCAAGACCGGACTGGATCAAGACTGGACTGTATCCAATCCAATCTTTGGTCCTTATATTCCCGAAAAGACCGGACCGGTACCGAATCAATTCTGGCCAATTTAACCGGATCTGACCGTATAGCCACCCTAAGACTTATAGAGGGATATTTTGATAATCCTTATGGAGACAATTTAACATTATGGTGATCAGTGAGCTCTCGTAACTACTACATCGAGATTTTAGCATTCGATTAGCAAGTGTTCTACTTCAAAACGTCAAGGAGGAAGGAAATGGAAGAGAGCCTCAAATGTGAAATGAGCTCAATTGGGGAATAAGGCCATCATCTCCACCATTATTTGGAATTGATCAACTTGCAATGGCGATAAGGCACACCAAACATATTGTGTCATGATGATGATCAGTTGGATGAGCTCCACACGACAAAGCTAGATGATTCAGACGTCACTTAGCTTGGACATGTATGTGTCATATTTGTGGGTGTTGCCGGCATTACTTATAGGAAGACCATCATCATCAACACTGCCTAGAAATCTTATGAAAACGAAGAGTACTATCGGTACTTGAAGATAGACGAGGAAAAATGGGCATCCTCCAAAAGGAAGCAAAACGACAATACATTTGAGAGACAGCTTCCGAGACTTTAGTTCTTGTGCCTCTCCTCTCCTTTATGTCGTGGCTGGTTGGAGTACATTTAGATAGGGGGGAAAAGAGGGTGGAATTATGGGTTGGTTTTACTGTGTTTTTTGGACCGACCCGTAGGTGAAATTCATTTTGTTACGTGCAGGCAAAGTGGTTCATCGAATAGATGTTGCACCAACATGATGATGATCCTATCCATCTGATCTCTCCGACACTCGCACCCACTCGGCCAGCTTGAGCTGAAACCACTTCCAAGTGTATGTGTATATTAATGGAGCTATCTTTCATTGGTGGAGCTGAGAATTTTGAGTTTGGAGGAAAAAAACTTCCATTCTACCCAAGATTATTGGGTAATCGCGTTGTATGCACATGAAAATGAAAAGTCAATGATAGAGTATTATGTATTGAAATCCTGGTTTAATCATGGTCCAACAATTTCATACCACTAAAATCTCCTATTGGTGTAGGTCTGGGTAGGAAATTTTTCGGTCGGACCGTCGTTACATACGGTTTCACAAACTGATTCTACCTAGGGGCGTCGGTTCGGTTTTATGGTTTTAACGAATACCGAACGGCTATAACCCAAATAGAATCGGTTTTAAAGAATCGGTTTTAAAGGCTTATTAGTGTCTCTTAACGGATAAAGACAGATAAGTCCTTAAGCCTAAACCACACCTCGAGGGGCAAAAATTGGAGGTTTTAAGGCTATTTTAGCCTTTTAGTGCCCTCGAAAACATAAACAGTTGCAACCCTGATGGCTAAAAATTTATGTTATGTATTTAGTAATCCTAACTTGTGAATAGTTTAACTTATTTTTTTAATTTAAAATTTATATATTCATTCACGATAATTGAATACAAACATTCCGATAAAATTTGAACACATTTTGAGATACTTTGCTTTTAGTTGGAATGGAAGAAAGTTACACCGAAATGAACTTCATTCATCAAAATTACCAAGATTTTGAACAATTTCGGAGATACCTTTTTTTAGTTGAAATAGAAGAACGTTCCAATTTTCAAATATTTTTTTTGTTTTAAAATAACAATCGAACGGTTGAAAGTTACCACGAAAGTAACTTTGTTAGTTAAAAGCACTCACAATAGCACACGTATATTCAATTCAAATAATCCCCACCATTTGAGCTCTCACCATTTTAGCCCCTCTTAACCCCCCCCCCCCCCCCCCCCCAAATAAAACCTAAAATAGCCCCCTAAAACCTTTTATAGCCATTTAACCCCCCCACACCCCCCCCCCCAAATTTGCTCCATGGTTGAAGATGTTATATTGGGACTAAAAGGGCATTTTTCCCTTTTAACACTTGGGTTGTGGACAGCCTAACAGTTTCAGCTAAAACTGAAACCGTTAATAAACCGACAAGTCTAAACGCATTAGAGAGTTATTTTTGGATTTATTACTTATTCATTCTGACCGTTAATAAAAAACAATAAGCCCTTAAAAATTTTGATTTTGGACAATTGAGTAATTTGGTTTCGATGTTTAATGCTTTTTTGATTTCAGTTAACCGAACCGAATCGCCGTCCCCTATTTCTACCGGTAAACCGATTGAATGCAATCCAGCGCATGAGATGGCCGGGGTTGATCAGGTGGCGATTTCTTTGGGGATATGGGAAGCAGAAATCATTGTTTTTGGGATGGGATTGGTGGCAATTATAATGACGACTACTATCGAGTTTGAAGTGAGTGGATATATAATGCAAACCTCAACCGCAACCTCAAAGGGGTCTTTTCTTCAGGTGACATGCTCGCATCATTCATTTTGCTATTTTCCCTCTCTAAATAATTGGGTCTTGTCTAATCTGCCCCGGGAAAATGTTTGGCGTGTGTAGAGCACATGCGATATAGGGTGCTGCCAATTATGACGTAATTGTCAATTTGACAAAAGTATTACACACCTAAACTTGTTTGGGATTAAGAAAACAGCAGTGCCCGGATTCAAGGCGTTTTCAATCGATACAGAGATACGGATATCCCACTTGCAAATGCTACGTGTCGAGTTGGTAGAGATCAGGGGCTCAATTTAAGGCGTTTTCAATAAATCGAGAGATACATATGTCCCACCTGCAAATGATACGGGTCGAGTTGACTCCCACATCCATAACTGGCCAAGGCATGGGGACCACATATGGACAGTTTGCCAGGAGTCGTCATAAGTTTCTCAACCCAGTTGCTCAGGCCATGGAGAAAAAAGAATGACTTACAAGACAATGGGTCTTCTCAGACACCAAATCAAGGGGTTTTACTCGACTTCCACGAAGGGAATAGTAAGCAAAATGAATAACGGTTTCTACATACCACCAGTTGCAATAGTCATCTTATAAACGAGCAAAGGGAATAACCGTTTCTACATTATGCCATGAATGTCAAGAACAAATTCATGGGGACACGCGACCAGTCTCGTCGTCCTTCAATCTATCACACATTGAACTAGCTAGCTATCGAAGGCAACCATAGTCATGTCTACTCAGCAACCCTAATTACCAATAAATAGCAGGTCTCTAACCCTTGTTAGGGTAACGAATATCCAACCCTTCCTTCTCACATTTTAGAGGTTTTCCCTTCTGACTTGATTTCGAGAGGGTAAATTTGGACTCTCAAGCCTATTCTTTTGTGTGTTTTTTTTTTTTTTTGGGAAAATCCGATTCTTGCTGCTATTCCCCCAGATTCTCTTACGTGGTGGAATCTAACTCAAATTTATTGCTCCAAGAACCTGATTCAATATGATCCAGAGAACTTTCCCAAAACAATTGGTGTCCATCATGGGGCGTTTCCAAGAGTAATCCTATAAAACCCCAGGAAAAAGTCCTCGCTAAATCCCTTCTCAAATGCCTAGAAGGCCCGACGTACTAACTTTGTTGGCTAGATGTTGTAGAAGCCATCGGGATCAATGATTCAACCTACAACGACAAAAATACTAAAACAAAAATCAAACACACACAAATCACCCTTCAAAATGAAGAGTGGGTCGAAAAAACACAAACGAAACACAAAAGAACTAAAATAACGACCCAAGCCTTTTCCTAATAACCTAGAATGTCCCCAGCAACGGCGCCAAAAACTTGGCTCGCACTAACTACAACTTCTCAATTGAAGGCCAAGTTTAATCAACCACCGAGTGCAACACAGGGTAGGCAAGTAATAAAATTATCAAACCATGGGTCTCTAGGTGTACCTTACTTCGACTTAATGCTTTGTTATCTAGCCAACCTAGAATATCGATTAAGAAACTAATCTAATTAACCTAACTAACCACTATCCTAGCTAATTATAGGTTCAGAACTCTCTTAGCTTGAATCCCCCTATTTCCATCATTTAGACCGATGTTGCGTACCATCCTAGGTTGATTGACTCTATATCCCTACCATAGGAGATCGACTCTCTCGGGATTGACCTAGAACTGACGAAGTAATGGATTGGTAGGTGATCTATTCAACCTAGGGAAACCCTATATCTCTAGGAGATCGATTGAATCGACTCTCTTGGAGGATTACCCGGATGACATAGAATATTAGTTACCCTAATTGCCAAGAATGGCTTAAAAAAGGATTTTCTCCCTCCTAGGTCAAAAACTCAATTGACAGGAAATGGAATCCAAACTCATGCAATCCGTAACAAGCATCCATAAAATAGATAATATGAACAATCAAACATAGGATCCGTCACATACATCAACCTAAGTGAAGATGACTAATTCATAGAGAAAAGATAAAGATTACAAAATAGCTTAAGATATTCACCTTCTTCCCTTGAATCCTTGACTGCAAGATCAACCCAAGCCTCCAATTAAGCTCCAAGATCTGTCTAGGACACACTTTCTCTCTATAAATGCCTCTTTGGGTGCTTTGGGTTGGAACCCTAAAGAAAATCCAAGCTCCCCTTTCTTTCTCACAGATGCTACCTTTTTATACAGCTCGAGTGCCCAGATCGTGGTTACTATTCACGACCATGATGTTAGCAAGAAAACAATGATCTCAGCTAAAAAAGCACCATTTTGTGCACACTTCATGGTTTTGGGGTGATTTTCACAACCTTAGACCGTGAAGTGTGCACAGCCCGCGAGATGAACAATAGCTGCTGGAATTCGCACAGTTCTCGACTTTGGTGTGATTTTCACTCCCTCAGGGTGTGATCCTAACACCCAGTCCGTGAACCTTGCACAGACTCCACTTTTTGGCTCGTTTTGACCTTCGAAAGTCCCGAACATTGTCCCCGACCTTCCAACATGTACTAGGACCTAAAATATGACAAAAACAGCACAACCTAGCATAAAATAGGTCGAGGAACATAGATTATCGAGTCAAACATTCAAGATATAAAGGAGTAAAACATGTGTAAATACGCATGAATCAGGGGAAGTAAATGACGAGTAGGAAATGGATGCTCAATCAAAATATGAGATGATAGGTGGGTGGCATCCATCCGTACGGAACAACGTTGGAAAGGGCATATGGACATTTGGGTTTGGAGACTGTAAGCGACCTCATTGGTCATCAGACGAGAACTTGGAGGAATAATCTGCAAGAACTGTAAGTTTTATACATTGTGTCACATTGCTAGAAATCTTCTAAGGAGAACATAGTCTCTTTAAAACTTAAAAACTTATGGTTTTACGCTTCAAGATCACCAAAACGCTTCTACGCATAATCTCCTTTTTTTTTATAACTAATGCAATTAAAAACCACGCTTTAAAGCTTAAAAACTTACAGTTTTACGCTTCTAGATCCCAAAACGCTTCTACGCAGAAACACGCTTTTGACTACATTGGTCACTAGTGACAAAAACAAACTAATTTGACAAGCTCTTAGAGTAGAATGAAATAGTAAGTCCCTAAAGTATCCTTTGTAGTTTTCTTGTGCAAATCATGAAACTTTGGAGCATAAAAAATTATACATGAATTATTGATAAATGAAAACTCTTTATTTCTAAAATCAAATCAAGAATTCACCGGCTACCAATATTCATCATTTGAACTAAGGGGTCGTTTGGAAGTTGCGAATGTTAAATCGTTGCATTGTAATGAATCACCATGATATAAATGTATGTATTGATACAATGGATGCATTTTAACAATACATTGTTTGGTTGTTGAGATTCTATTTTATGCATTGATTTACATAAAATTACTTTTATGGGGAAATGTCACATTTACCCTCAACTTTTAGAATAAGACAAAAATTATTGGGGATATAAATGGAAAGAAAAGGTTGACACAAATCTAAAACCAACAATCACAACAATCTCAACTTTTAGTTGAGATTGTATAATGCATCATTTTTTGTGATTGTTGGTGGGACCTACCTAAAACAATGCATGCATTGTTTAACACTTTGGCACTTCCAAACATTGTATTGTGCATAATACATGTATTCAACAAACACAACTATAACAATCACAACTTCCAAACGACCCCTAAGAGAATAAAACTTACACAATCAAGGAGTAATTGGGGAAATGAGATGTTATTTTTCAACTACATAGGAGGTGTAGACGCCAGAGATAATATGTGCAATGATGAGTGGATGGAGAGAGAGGAGAAGGTGAAAAAATAAAACAATTGGATAGAGGAGAAGTTATTGAGGGAAGGTTGGCGAGATATATTAGAAAGAGCGATGGGGTCATGTTTAGAAGATTAGGGATGAGACGAGAGGATTCACTTATTTCGGGTTTACTTAATTTTTCTTTCAATTCATCCAATTTCTTGTCCGACAAAATGGTGTAATTGTTTCTGATTGAACTTATTTATCAGGTTATAAAAGCGTATGAAGCATAGTAAAAATATTTTGGTGACCTAGAAGTATAAAAGTGTAAGCTTTTAAGTTCTAAAACGCGATTTTGTCTGATTTTATAAACTGCAGATTTTACATGAAAACTTAAAATGTTTTTGGTGATTTAGAAGCATAAAAACATAAATTTTTAAACTTTAAAGCGCATTTTTTTTACTATATTCCCTATAGTATTAACTATTAAGGTAATGAAGCAGTGGTCACTAGTGAGTATAATTAGTAGAGTCTATGACCAGATCAAGTCACTTAATCAAACTTACCAAGAACTTCAACGATCAAGCCCATTAAACCAAACTCACTAAGATCTTATACACTTGCAAACCAATTAGTCAAATTCGATCCTCAATTAATAAAGTTCAATTGGTTGGTGTACCGCTATGAAACACGACAAATCACTTGCATATGAGCACGTCATTCATTATGTGTAATTCCTTCTTCAAAATATACTAACAAGGGTATCATTTGGTAGATTTTTTTAAATTATAATTTTGTTGCAAAAAGATTGAAATTCGAATGAAACTAAATAAGATATGATCCGTGTAAAATTTACAGGGGAGAAAAGAGTGAAAGAGTGAGTATGACATTTGGACGCTCTAATTTGGTTGAAAATTTAATTCTTTTATTTTTATTTTTAATTCAGATTAGTAAAGTCTTATTTCTCCATTCTACCATCACTCATTTCATCATATATTTAATTGACACAATATGTAGTGGTATTGTGATAAAATATCTCTTGAATATCTTCCCTCCAAACGATGCCAAAGGGAATCGCCATAAGTATGTTAATTAAAATTTAAAAGGGAAGATTAAATCCTAG
This sequence comes from Linum trigynum, assembly GCA_964030455.1. Classification (NCBI taxonomy): domain Eukaryota; kingdom Viridiplantae; phylum Streptophyta; class Magnoliopsida; order Malpighiales; family Linaceae; genus Linum; species Linum trigynum. Next base: position 14,138,380 of record OZ034814.1, read on the forward strand.
ATTCCCAAATTAATAGGACCCTAAGATGGATCTAGCCATCTAGGAATCAACTTAACAAATTTGACCCGACTCCCTCCAAGTGAATATTCGAAACCCGACCCGATCCATTCCTCACTCCTTGGAGATTTACTACTACCCTTTCTCTCTCCACTTTCCCCTCTCAACCGCAGGCACGTGGGCAGTGAAACTTATAACTGTCAAAATTCCCTCCATCGACCTCCCAACTTTCTTTTACAGTTTTACCCTCCCCGCCGTCCCACGTTACCCGCCACCCCCAACTCCATCCAAATGACCATTCCACCCCCGCACTAAAATGCGCCGGTCGTAATAAACGCCCCACTGTAAGCGGAAACTGAAAAATTAAAAACGACCGAAAACCCAAAAACAGAGGAAGCAAAACAGAACGAGGCAGAGTAGAGAGAGAGAGAGAGCGCGCGTCGCAGGGTGAGGACTGAGGAGTTGGGGAAGAAGAAGAAGAAGAAGGAGAAAAAGGATTTTTCATTTCCATTTCCATTTTCCTTCCTTAATTTGTAGCGCGAAAATAGATTCTTTTTAGAATTGTCTCAAAGGGATTTTTCTTAACTGAGGAAAGTGGTAATGAGTCGACAAAAGAAATTCAAAGAGTGAAATTTCCTTGCTGGGATCTCTCTCTCTGTCTCGTCTCGTCTCATTTTCTTTTCTTTCTCTCTCCGTTTTCCCTGTTTGGAGGAGCGGGATTCTTTCTCTTTCTTTCCCTTTCTTGTTCTTTTTCCCTTTTTCGTGTATATATAGCAGGGGAAGGTTTTGGGGCGGGTCTCTTCTCTTTTTATTTCCAGTAGTGTCTGACGATTCGGCAATCGCACTTCAGACTTTCGTTGAGAGAGAGAGAGAGAGAGAGAGAGAGACTTCGTTTTGCCGCAGTTAGAAGAGCTCTAATCGCCACGAATTGTAATGGGTATGTGCTCATTCCTCTCTGTTTTGTGGCTCTTCTCTGTTTTTTCTTCTCCTTCCCTCACCGACATTTCTTCTGGACTCGCGTTTGCTTCTGTTACTTCCTTTATTCTTCTTTTCTCTTGCTTCTGCTGCTGTTTTGCTGTGGTGGTTTTGTTTTTTGGGGTTTCTTCTTCCCTCCCCTTCTTATTTTTGGCTCATTATAGTCGTTAATGAAGTTGGGCCCTTCTGGGATTGAGTGATAATAACAATTAGCAAAGGTGGGTTTTGGATTCTGCTCGTGTTTCGATGCTTGGGGTGGAGAAGGAAGGACAAGGAGGGTCGTCTGCTCTGAACTGGAGCCATTTATGAGAAGATGTTTTTGATCCCTTTTATGGGGTTTTCAGAATCTATTCTCTTATTGGTCATCTCCCATTATTCCATTTTTTTCTGTTTCCTTTTCTATGAATTTTATTTTATTTTGGGGAGGAGGGTTGTTTTCAAACTTCCACTTTATGCTCTCATTGGTTTGCTTCTATCTATTCTTATGTGGGTTTATGGTTTTCATTTCCTATTCTCTCTTGTTTCTAATTCTAAATTCACTCTGCCTGCAGAGCTCAACATGAGCTTTTCCAATGACATGGATGATGAGTATGAGAAGCTCTTTAGAAGACTAAATCCACCTAGGTATGGTTGAATTTGCTTGCTCTGTACTTCATTGAAAGTGACCTTCAATCTTGCTCCATCATTATTCACTTTTCTTTTTTTGGTGGCTCATCAGGGTTGTGATTGATAATGAATCCTGCAAGAATGCTACTGTGATAAGGGTATGCTTCTGTTCTTTGTTCCTGTTGTAAGCTTGGTTTACTCTTCTTTTGTTCCTTCTCATTTAAGTCCCCTTTTGTTTTCTCGTCAGGTTGACAGTGCAAACAAGCATGGAATCCTGCTAGATGTCGTTCAAATACTCACTGATCTCGACCTCATAATAACCAAAGCTTACATCTCTTCTGATGGCGGTTGGTTCATGGATGGTAAGCAATTACTTCCTTTCTACTTCTCTTCCCATTATCTGAATTTCCTTATTTGGAAGTGCCCAAGTTGATCTGGAAGCACTCTCTTTGGTCCAGTGTTTAATGTGACAGATCAGGATGGAAACAAAATTACTGATGAACCAATTCTTGACTACATTCAAAAGGTGAGTAACATCTCACAAGTTTGATTGATATTTCATAGAGTGTCCTTCTTTAACCACCTTTTAGCCTGCAACAAAATCTAATTGTTTGACATTGTTATCTCCAGTCTCTAGGGCCAGAATCATGCTTCACATCTTCAATGGGATCAGTTGGGTTCAAACCATCAGTAGACCACACAGTGATTGAGCTAACCGGAAGCGACCGACCTGGTTTACTATCCGAAGTCTGTGCTGTCCTCACTCACCTTAAGTGCAATGTTGTGAGTGCAGAGGTCTGGACACACAACACAAGGGCAGCAGCTGTGATGCAAGTGACAGAGGAGGAAACGGGGTCTGCAATTTCTGACACGGAGAGGCTGGCAGGGATCAAGGAGCTGCTTCGGAATGTGCTGAGTGGGAGCAACAGGTCTCGAGGGGCCAAGACCGTTGTGTCTCATGAAGCCATTCATACAGATAGAAGGTTGCACCAAATGATGTTTGCCGCTAGGGATTATGAAAGGAGTGGTGGCGATAGTGTTGATGGTTGCTTGGGTGAGAAGCAAAGGCCTGATGTGAGTGTGGTTAATTGGTATGATAAGGACTATTCGGTTGTCACCATAAGGAGTAAAGACAGGCCAAAACTTCTGTTTGATACTGTCTGCACTTTGACTGACATGGAGTATGTTGTGTTTCATGCAAACATTGATGCTGAGGGTCCAGAAGCTTACCAGGTTTTGCTGCTAATAATTTTCTTTTTATATCTCTCTTGTCTGCAATAATGTTGAATGAATGAATGTTGGTTGTTGGCCGTTGGCTTAATCCATACTCTTCCCCTTGGCTTTTGCTTGTTCAGGAATACTACATAAGGCATGTTGATGGGTCCCCTGTGAAATCTGACGCTGAGAGACAAAGAGTTATACAATGTCTTGAGGCAGCCATTGAAAGAAGAGTATCTGAGGTGAGTTGTCTTTTGTAATGCCTCAAGATTTATGAAGTTGGCTGAGATTGGCTTGAAATTGACAAGCTTGGTATGTTTTTTAATGCAGGGTTTGAAGCTTGAGCTATGTACAACTGATAGAGTAGGGTTGCTATCAGATGTTACTCGAATCTTTCGAGAGAACAGTCTTACGGTTACAAGAGCAGAGGTAACCACCAGAGGAGGCAAAGCTCTGAATACATTCTATGTTCGTGAAGCTTCAGGGTGCCCGGTCGATGCTAAGACCATCGATGCCATTCGGCAAGTGATAGGTCAGACGATACTGAAGGTCAAAGGAAGGCCTGATGATTCAAAGCAAGCCTCTCAAGAATCACCAACAAGGTTCCTCTTTGGTGGTCTGTTCAAGTCTAGATCCTTTGTCAACTTTGGTTTGGTTAGGTCCTATTCTTAGGATCAAAAGAACTTCCCTAGACACTCACTCACTGATTGTACATATATCCAACTTAGTGACCTTTCAGCTTTTAGCTCATGTGACCACAGTTTAGGAAGAAAGAATCGAACCATTTGGCAAAGGTAGGTTAGTGAAGGGAGAAGAGTTGGAAGTGTGTGACCTGTAAATTTCACTGCTTTCCTGTATCTCTCTCCCTCTCTGTCCCCTAACTGTTGTTAATGTGTCCAATCTGAGGTTGGAGCCATGAAGGTAGAGGAAAGGAAGAAGATGAGCACTGGAAAACCCACGTTGAAAGTTTTGGACTTTTTTTCTCTGTACATATAATTAAAGTAAACTACGTGATTAAATCTCATGTTTAATCAAAGGTTTGGTCTTTCCTTATGTATGCTGCTCAGTGCTCACTGTTTTCCATGTTTTGTTGTTCACCCCTAATCTCAGGGCTAGAGAGCTATAATTCCCTAAATACACATAAAACTAAAGCAAATTTCTAAACTACCACACTTTTAAAAAAATTTCCCAAAATACCAAAGTTTGGAGTGGTTCGAGTTTGAGAAACTCGAACTACAAACCGGTTCGAGTGTAGGAGACTCGATCTACTCGTAGATCGATGATATAAGTCTCGAACCATGTGGAGTTGAAGTGGTTCGAGTTCAGTGAACTCGAACCACTCCTTTGAAATTTCCAACCACCATAACTTTGTGCTCGGTTATCCGATTGTAGCAAACTTTTTTTCATTTCGTATAACTTTTTGAGGACTACAACTTTTATAATAGAAATATTTTCAGAATATATGTAAAAATGTGAAAATTAAAGTTAAAGTTACTCCCAAAACCCCTTATATTAAAAACTATTCCTATTTTGAAAATTTTTTCCTAGTAAATGTTGTAGTACTCAAAAAGTTATGCAAAATAAAAAAAACTTTGCGACGTTCGGATTTTGGAGCACAAAGTTATGATCCACTAAAGTTTGGTAAAATCGAAAAATTGCTCGTTTAGGGGTTACAAATGACATTTTCTCGGAGCGAAGGCATAGAAAATTTTTTATATATAGGAAATTTCTGCAAAAAGAGCAATAGTTTTCCAAACGAGAAATTTTTGGATGGCTATCTTCCTTGTAAACGTCATTTGCTACCCATAAACGAGCAAATTTTCGAATTTGTCAAACTTTGGAGGATCATAACTTTGTGCTCCGCAATCCGAACGTCGCAAAGTTTTTTTTTATTTTGCATAACTTTTTGAGTACTACAACATTTACTAGGAATAAATTTTCAAAATAGGAATATTTTTTAATATAAGGGGTTTTGGGAGTAACTTTAACATTAATTTTTACATTTTCACATATATTCTGAAAATATTTCTATTATAAAAGTTGTAGTCCTCAAAAAGTTATGCGAAATGAAAAAAAAGTTTGCTACAATCGGATAACCGAGCACAAAGTAAGGGGTTTGGAAATTTCAAAGGAGTGGTTCGAGTTCACTGAACTCGAACCACTTCAACCCCACATGGTTCGAGGCTTATATCATCGATCTAGGAGTAGATCGAGTCTCCTACACTCGAACCGGTTAGTAGTTCGAGTTTCTCAAACTCGAACCACTCCAAACTTAGGTATTTTGGGAAATTTTTTTAAAAGTGTGATAGTTTAGGAATTTGCTTTAGTTTTATGTGTATTTAGGGAATTGTCCCGCTATTATATATAAATATGTTTGACTCCAAGTTTGGAAGGAAGTGCATACATTTGCACCCGTTTTTCAGTGGTTAAGGTGAGATTAGAATAGTGGGTTTGCCGGTGTATAGCATTGACCCGTGGGAAAAGGGGAAGGAAAGAGGGTCAACTACGAAATGGAACCCTGTTGGAACTTGGAATATATGTTTCTATTTCTTTATTGACAGGTTCCTAACTAACGACCCGCGCCCTTGATTGAATGGCCAGTTTTTCTGGTTTCTCGACAAGCAAACCTTGGAGGCTGCTGCTACGAGATTTGTATACATATTATTATGGACTCCGTCATAGTCTTTTATCCTGATAGGGACATGGGAAAGTGTCTTGTTCTTTGACATGTGTGTTTAGCGCAACTCCTCCACAACCACAAAGAAACCAGACAAAGGAACCAGAATACCACTTGGATTTGAAGGAAGAACGAAATCTCAAACAAAACCCAGGTTGAGAAATTGGTTTATGGGGATGTGTCTTTGCAAAAATTAAACCAAGAGCTCCTTTATATAGTTTCTCAATACATAATTGCATTTTGAGAGCTTTTACTGATCCCCTTGATCTTACGTTCTCATTGCTTGAGGTCATGCACCCAAGAAATCCTTGGTCATTAGATCTAAGGCATGATCTTATCAATGACCAGGGTTGAAGCACTATGTCTCCTCCATCTGTGGTTGGTGGCAATTGCCCCTATCCAGATTTAGCCATATTATAAACATGTGTGACTTGAATTTGTTGTGCTCACTTTGCCATGCCACCTACTCTATTCTTCATGGTGGATGATATGTTTTGTCTACACTTAGCTAAATTATCAGACCCTATGAAACATCTTTGTGGTTTTCTCACGTCTGTTTAGATGTGCCCCCATGTCCATTAACAATGACTGGTGGCCTGTCCCCTATTCAGAATTAACCATATTAATATGTTTATAACAAATGTGTGCTTGGGGATTGATGTGGCCACTTGGACGTCTTCACATGCCCCTGAGATGGACATATCGATTTCGACTTGTGGCGTATTAGACTTCCATACCCCATGTTGCCCTCTAGGTGGTTTGAATCCATCCGATTACACCTCTTGCCTACTCACTAGTGGTGGCATTGGGATTGGGTAAACATGTTGTGGTACTTGCTCCGCGTTGAATGAATCTTTATTAACTCGTTCATTGATAGGTTCCACATAAGTTATTATCTCTAGAGTTCATGGTTAAACACCGTCTTTTATAAACAATTCCTCATCATTTGTGTTGGCCGGGGTGGCCATATTATCACCACACTCAAACATTGAGAGGGTGGTTGGCTTATCACTGGGGCCGACAAGTTGTCATGCCATAGTTGGTCGTTCCGGTCACTAGTGAGAGAAAGATTTGTACTACAAATATCACAGTTTAATTGTGACCCAAGTGGCAAAGCCATTAATTGTGTCAGTCATTTTATTAGAATTTGTTTCACCTCATTAAAATCAATTTTATTTTATGTCACACAACTCAATGAGTTGCCTTAGACGCCTATTTAGATGAGGATTGAGCGACTCAATTTGAGACCTTACCAACCAGTGTTTCTCACCAATGCCTCCTTCATGAAATGTTGGTTCTCCACCAGCATCATGCGGTTCCCTTTTGAGGTTTGATGGTTCTCCACCATCATTTGCGGGTTTCCTCCACCATCTGGTGAAGTAACATGATTTTGGTGGTTATATCAACACTTGGTACCACCGGTGGCGAAGTCTCCACCATGCCATTGTTTCCAATAACACCCTCTCTGTTTTGGCCAAATTCAAACTTAGCCATTTGCTTCTTCACAAGCCTAGGTGAGAGATCACCTTCTTGTTGCCTTTGTCTTTGAGCTATCAAATCAAACAAAGTGATCCCACCAAATGTGCATATTTATTTTCCGATGAGAATATTTGCGTTAAATAGAATTGATTGCACCTTTCACTTCTAACCATATGATTTCTAAACACAATTCACACTTCTTTGAACACAGTTTAAACAAGGGTGTTTGATTGATGGTTTTTCGGAAAGAAATCTACTTTAAATTACATATACTCCTATAGAAGATTAGTGAGAGCTCCACACTACGACTATGGTTGATGACACTCTATTAATAGTGTTTATCACTTTCATATTTGATATATTTTCCCCTTCTATCAATGCATCTTTAGTCCTTTCTCTTGTATTTCATGTCTAAATCATAACTATTTGATCAATGATTCTTTAATATACCTATGATGTATTTCTGTGCTCTTTAATGCCTTCTTTGTATGTTTTTTTTATGGTTTTCAAGGTACCATACGACATAGGAGAATTTGGATCAAGCATTGGACAACTATACAGGACCAAAAGGAGCATAAGTATATTGAGTTTTCGTGATAAAGACAGGTACAATTACTAAAAAGCCTACTAGTAAGCATAAGTATAGCCCACAAGAAGCCCAAAGGAGAAAGACTCGACCCATGCTTAAGCAAGAACCACCAATGGTTAAACATAGAGTCCAACTACCGCTCATAGAAACCTAGATAAATCATGCGCAAAGCTTCATGAGAGGTTTTCCATGGGCCAAGAAAACCAACCCAAGAAGAAAAGGATCACCGCCAAGAGGCCTAAGCCGAAAATCAGATCTTTAGGTCATGGTTTCGGCCTTAAGTCAATGAAACCTTGTTCTAGTCGATTTAGGAGGATTTTGGTCTAGTTTTACCCCCTATGAATAGAGGGTTAGACTCATTGGCTTAGTAGGTTGAACAAATTCACAAAACTTCTATAAACACTCCACTCGAGTGAGAGCTTAGCATTCATAGGAGAGGATGCAGTTAGGAAGATGCTTTCATAATCAATGGTGGTACCCTCCTTCTCTTCTATGTATAGCTAGTTTGAATTGATTGTGTGAGGATGTGAACTCATTTATCTTTGTGTGTAATGATATTATGATTTCATATGATGCTTGTATTTATGCTCATGAATTTTGATGCTTATGATTAGGACTGCAAATGAGTTTAGTGGAGCCAAGTTTTATCCCAGCTTGAGCTCGGCTCTTTAACAAAAATCTTAACTCTTATTTGATTTATTCATTTTGTATGTAATGTATGATACATGTGGTTAATGTCAAATAAAATAAATAATAGTTAAGTGTTCAATATTAACTAATCTAATGTTATACTTTGTGGTTACATATTATTTAGTTAATAAATTTTAACTAGTCAAAATTATGTTATTTCATAGTATGAAGCAATTTATGATACATCATTTCTTTTTAAAATTAAATAAGACATATTTGCTCACATAATCTACGTGTCAAACTTCATATAGGGTGAGATATATATAATTTAAAAATCCTATGAGTTATCAAAATCAAACTCATATAAATCGATTCCCTCATAAATCAGTAACCGAGTTGGTTCTCTAGCCACAATGTTGATAGTTGAGACATCTCATGAGCTCTAAATGAGCCAGCTCACGAGTTGAGTTCAACAAGCCACCAAGTCGAGTTCGCTCACAAGTTCCACGAGCTGTAGAAGACTTAGCTCAAACTCGGCTCCTTATTAAACGAGTCAAGTTTCGAACGAATTTTTCCCGAGTCGAGCGCCAAGCCCCTCGCAAGCGTCTTAGATCATTTGCAGCCCCACTTGTCATGTATGCATGGATGCTTGATTTTGATGCATGTGATGATCATTGTTATTTATCTAGTATGTTTTCTTACCATCGATGCTTATGTCTGTATAGTGTGCTACTATATTCATTGAGCTTAGTATCATCCAGGTTGTTAAGAAATTATCCTCTAGTGATACGTCATTGATGCTACACGAGTATAAAGGGAATGATAAACCATCTATATCTCGGGTAGTATCAATGATTGATTGTTACATCATCGATGCTATAGACCATCGATTATGGCTCATAGAGTCTCACACTTAATCATGTGATATCCTAACTTTCTTCTTCATTAATTAGCTAACGACATGAAGCAACATCACGCATTAACTAGTTGAATCTCTATTTCAAGAGGCACATGCACGAGTAGAGAGTACCCTTAGTGGAAGGGTTAGAGTGATTCTATATATGAGTCATTGATGCATAATATGATTGAGCTTTAGTCTGCATGATGACATGATCTTAGTTGAGATTTACCTTCTTATACAGTAGTGCATCTTTACTTTTAGGGCTAATTCCACTAGGAAGCCCAAGCTATTCAAAAAGTGTTATATGTGTTCCAACCTATTCAATATGACAAATCTGACACGAACTATTTTCATTAATGTTGACCGGCGTTGACTGTTAGTATTTAACAGAAAATCTAGTCAGAATTTATGTGGTTGATTCTAGATTTATCATATTGAATAGTTTAGGACACAAATGTCACGAAACACATATAGTTTGTGCTAAATTTGTCATATTTAATTGTTTAGGACATAAACGACATTTTTAGGATATTTTGGGCTTTCTAGTGGAATTAGTCCTTACTTTTATGCATCTATAAAATGAAAAACCGTAAACAACTTTATTTTTCCTTGCTTCTGTTTCCTTTGGTTGATTAAATAAAAACTCCTAAAGATGCTTGTCTATTTCGTGTAGCATAGATGGTATAGTGTGAGTAGGGGTAGGCATTCGGTCGGTTCGGTTCAAACCGAACCGAAATTATGCATACCGGGTCCCCGAATTCTATCAAACCTCAAACCGAATTTGAACCGAATTATAATTCGGTTCGGTCGGTTCAAACCGAATTATAATTTGGTTCGGTTCGATTTTTCATACAAAACCGAAATAGTGAAGTTAGCTTGTATTTTCTCTTTTTAAATTATTTTTCACCCTAATGTAAACAATAAATATGTATCATCAATGATAAAATCAAACATTTCAACACATAAGTCATATGATTCAAATATTTAAGTCTAATAATAAGTAGAAACATAAAAATCCACCATTTAGAGCTTGCAATTATAATAATTCGGTTTTTCGGTTAAGAATTCGGAAATTCGGTTCGGTCGAAAGGACCCTGGTTTCCGAAATATTCCCTTTTCTCTTCCGAATTCCGAACCGAATAACATTAATTCGATTTCGGTTCGGTTTATATTCGGTTCGGTTCGGTTTTACCGAACCGTATGCCCACCCCTAAGTGTGAGTAGTTGTGCATTAGAAAACCTTGTGGCATACGATCATAGGGTATCCTAGGATTATAACTTGACATTTTCAATGGCTACTTGTAGAGAAATAAGGATAAACTTTATGCAGGCGTCAATTGTCTAGTTGTGGAATCTTTCTCTATGTTGACCCTTCCTCCTATTTATAGCCGTATGAAGATAACTATCATAGAAAATCGCCTCTTTGGATAACTCCCAAAAAGAACTGCCCCCTCTTCCCTCGGACGCAGCTGGCGTGTCCCTTGAATGTGGGATGAGTAGCAGTTCATCTCTCAATTGCCTAGTTACCTCTCTTGAAAGTATTGTGGGTTTTGGAATGTAGCTAAGTCTTGGCCTCATCCTTGTGCCCTTTGTGATCTCGGGGGTCGTGGTCCTCCTATTCGCGCATATAACCTCTTGTCTCTTGGCTATGTAGTTGTTATTCATGACCATGGATCTTATAACTCATGCCCATAACCCCTCTTGCAATGCAACCATCGACCTCTCAGACTTAGTATATTTTTGGGCATTCGGTCTTGATCATGAGACTTGTTATGGCATGATCCCTCTCATGACAGGGCATGACCTTCTCATACATAGTATTTTTCAATCGTGTTCAGTTTCCTCTTGTTTCGCATCCATGGACTTCTTAGTCATGCCTAGGGCTGGAAGTTTGGTACCGGTATTTGGGATATACCGTACCGAATTTGTCTATATTTGGTATTATCGAATACACGTATTATTTTGTGGGATCGGGATTGAGTTTCAATTGTTATTCAGCGTTAGGGATTACGAGATTGGGATTGGTATATACAAAATACCGAAATATAAGCTAGTGTGTAATTTATCCTCTCAACTAGACTCTCTCATTCACTACTACGCGACCCTCAACCACCAAGAGTGTCATTTAATTATACATAGATCATTACATTACTATTTCACACTAGTATTAGTCGTCTCTCAACCTCAAATTCATCAAATTAAAGATTACTAATTACAAAAACTTGAGATGTTAGCTCTAGGCAACTCAAGACTCTTTGCTTAGTCTCTTTGCCCTAAATTAAATAATAGAATCTAATTTATATATTTAATTATTAATTGCAAAGGTAATTAATTTTGTATTTGGTAAAACCGATTGGGATACTGAGATACCGATTGGGATACTGAAATATTTAGGGATTGGGATTCGGATACCGAAATTATTTAGTGATTGGGATTGTGATTGATTTCAGAGTGTAATTCGGTATTCGGGATTTCGGTATTTGGTATTGGGATACCGATACCGTACTGATTTCCACCCCTAGTCATGCCCATGGTCGTTCTCGCGAGACAACCATGCACCTCTAAACGACCATGGCCCTGTTAGACTTAGTATGTTTTTTTTACGCGACTTGAGGACCATGATATATTATTCTTGTGGCATGTCATGGCCTCTTACGAGAGAGTCATGTCCCTCATTGACTGATGTCCATCTTGCGAAGAGGTTAAGGCGCTTAAACTTAAAAGTCAAGATCAATTAGGCCCAGTTTAAACAACATTAATTATTATAATTAATCTGATCTTATAAAAGCATTAATTACCTTGTAAATCATCACATTGGTACAAGATAATATATTTTTAGTTGTAAATAACTTTAAGATTTGTTTATATAGAAAATTTGGAAGAATACAAGCCACCCTGTCGGGTACAAAGCTAGTTTACAAAGTTACATACAGTATTGTTCCAACTAAAGGCGGAAATTGGTAGGGTATTAGTATCTCAATATCAAATCCTGAATATCGAATTACACCCTAAAATCAATCCCAATCCCTAAATATTTTGGTATCTCAATCGGTACTTTGGCATGCGAATCGGTATTATCAAATACGAAAATAATTACCCTTGCAATTAATAATTAAATATAAAAATTAGTTTTGATTGTTTAATTTAAGGCAAATAGACTAAGCAATGAGTCTTGAGTTTGCCTAGAGCTAGGATATGGATAAGAAGAGTGGAGGAGAGGTGACATCTCTAATTCTTGTCATTGGTAATCTTTAATTTGACGAATTGGAGGTATAGAGATGACCAATACTAGTGTTTGCTTTTTGGTGTAATAAAAATAATAAGAGATTAGGTGAGAGACGAAAGTGACATAAACTGGAAAGTCAAAATTGAGTTGGATGAGGGCTTCTTAGTTGTGAAAGAGTGAGAAATAATCAAAGTTTATGTGCTATATTTCATTAATTTTTAATTTTAGATATTTCTCCGTATTTCGGTATATACCAATCTCAATCTCGTAATCCCGAATACCGAATAACACTCCAAAATGAATCTCAATCTTAATCCCTTATAAATAAGACAGTATTCGATAATATCAAATAGTGATAAATTCAGTACGGTATTATGTATATCTCAAATACCGTACCAAACTTTCAGCCTAGTTCCAACACCCACCTCATTTCATGAAACCGCCGGATATAACTATGCCATACCACCAACGGTTTTTACCAGGGATGAAGGTTTTTTGGGGTTTCCCACAGTTGACTACCACCGCCACCCACTGGTTTACTTTCGTTGGATTGCTCAATTTTCGACAAAGTTTGATGATATGTTGGTTTGGTTTCTTTTTAACCATGTTAGTTAAGACCTAGATTTTTGGCGTAAAAGATGTACTTTTAGGTGTCTGTGCAGTGGGCAAAGTCAGGGCTGCTTTGTTGGGCTCTGGGCCTGAAGGCATCGGTCTCACATGCAATGCAATGCAGTTATGCGGGGCAAGGGCAGCAACGAATCTTGTTATGTCACGTTTTAGGGTTTGCAAAAACAGAAAGGGGGAATAGAAAGAAAACGTTATCTTGACAAATGGGCTGTAGTATTTTACAATTGGTGGTGGATGCAGCAGCAGCAATTCAGTCACTGCCCTTTTGCCTTTTCTTCCCTTCCTTCTAGGGTTGTGCTTGGACTAGTCAAAATTCAATCAAATTCTTTATTCATTTTTATGTCTCTTTGTGAAATTGAGGCAACCATTTCTATTTTCTAGTGGTCGAATTATAGCTAAGCTAGGTTCATGCCATGTCAACGCAAATCATGCCTCAATCATGGCGATATATTCAAAGCTTAAACCACAATTTTACCCATATTAGATATTTAGGGGTGATTTGATTTACTAACTTGAAAAATAAGGGTTATGGTAGAATCGGAATTTTTGAATTTTTTTGGATTTAAAATTGATATGTTGTTATTGTGAATTTCTAAGATTTTATGTTTGTTTATTAGATTTGAGTATGGTTTTTTTATTAGATCATCAAATTATGGTCATATCGCAAATCACTCCTCTTGATATGAGATCTTTGAGTTCATCTGGAACCCTCAAAATCTATGAGCCCAAAAATTTGAACCCTCAACAAATTTCAAACAAACAATGGATTTGCACAAAAATCTTGGTGAATTGAATATGAGACCCAAATCAATCATCAAAATCCATGAAACAAACAACCTCTTAATTTTACGATTTCAGCATTTCTTTTACCATGGCACCAACATTCTTTTTTTTGTTTTTACAAAAGATAATCGTATATTGGTTGGAATGAATAGATAGTTACAACCTGGAATTCAGCCAGGTCTGAAAATCAAAATAGCGACACGTAGACGAGAACAAAGACAGGGTATGTCTAGCTACCAAATGATCTACCCTGACCTACAAATCGCACCCTGAAACCCGAATTCAACGCAAAAATCTGCACAATCTCCTCCAAAATAGTCCCCACACGACTATCCCGCACATCGGCTCAACGGACTTTATCAATGATCACCTTGGCGTCACCTTCAAATTGCATTACCGAAAAGCCCTGCTCCAAACACCATTGGATCATCAATCAAAGGGAACTGGACCCCAGCAGCCTAGAGGATCTCCCTCGCCTCATTTAGGATAACCATCCCCCCTGCGGAGTGAGACCCCCTGGGAACTGCCCCATCCCATCGACACACAGGCCCCCCAGACCCACCCAACTACACCGAAGGGGTCATACGAGTAGACAGTGAGAGGGGTTCAGGATCACTTGGTAAGCTGAGCCATTCCCCAACCTGCTGGTTATACTGCCTCATTAAGGCGGGAATCTCGAACTGTTTACCTTCAAAGACAAACCAGTTCCGAGATCTCCATATCCTCCAAAGGACAGCAACCACCGCCATGAATTGTGAAGGTTGATGTATAATAGACAACAACTTTTTCAGGAAGAGAGGGAACGTATGTCGAGGCAAGCCTTCGCCAAGATAATCTAATCCAAACTGAGCCCAAAGCGCCCTGGCCACAGGACAGTCAAGGAACAGATGTTCCATTGTCTCCGAAGCAGCCCAACAAATAGGGCAATGAGGAGGAACCACAACCTTTCGCTCAATAAGCGCTTCAGTCGTTGGCAGAATTCTATTAAAGATTTGCCAGACAAATACCTTCAACTTCGGAGGAATGTTAGCCTCCCACAACTGGATCCAACTAGGCTTATCCATCCAGCTAACCTGGGCCCGCCAACGACCATTCTGTTGATCTAGGCAAACCGCAAGTATTCACTGTCGATAAAAGTGACCAACCTTTTGTCATTGGCCATCATATAAGTACTTGCCCCATAGCGTGTTGTAATTTTATGGGTAATAATCAACCCTTCGAGCTTATGGCTAAATGCTTATACATCTAAGTTGAGCTTTTTCTATAATCAATGGTTGTTTGGAGAATATGAGTCTAAATCTATAATTGTCAATAATCTAAAGATTCTAACTCTTCGGATTGTTGAAAATAGATATTAAAATGTTTATTGTTTGGTAACTATGATTGTTAACATTCAATGAAAGTAAACATTCTATTTTTTATATTAAATAACATGTCTATCCTTGATAAAAAAGGTTATAGGTATAATATGCCCTTTTAGTATATCATTTTATCAAACATGACCCTCTACTATTTTTTACATCAATTCATCAAACATGCCCTTATATTAATTTTTTCACTAAAAAATGGCCAACCACGATTAAACCGAGATTCACACTACCCGACATTGGCAACATTGGGGTGAAAATGTCAGTTGTTCCCTCATTTGTTTCTCTGGACCTCATTAAGCTGAAATTATTAGAGGTATTTAGGTATACAAATGAAACAAACCATTCTAAAGGAAAATTATGAGGAATATTTTAGACATTTGTGTCGCCCAAACTAAGGTTCGACCATGGTTGACGGTTTTTGGAAGAAAATTTTAACAGAAGGGCATGTTTGATCATTTTTACAAAATACAGTGGCATATTTGATGTAAAAAATAGTAGAGAGACATGTTTGATAAAACTGCATAGTAGAGGGACATATTATATCTATAACCCTAATAAATTGGTTAGAGAAATATTAAGAACTTTGTTGATAAATATATTTAATATGATCAATAAAAAAAAGAAGGGACAAAGTAAAAAAATACCATTTGATATGGGAAAATTCTTGCGTCCAACATTGATTGGACGCAAAACCTCCAACCAGCCACATGTCAGTTTTCTATTAGTGAGTTCATCTTTCTTTTTTATATTTTAATTCTTGATTTATTTAGCATAATTAAGAACATTAAATATTAAGTAATCATTGAGAAAAAAGTTAAATAAGTACACCAATAACAAATTGACATGTAAATGATTGGAGTTTCTGCATCCAACCAAAATTGAATCTAAAAATTTCTATTTGATAAGGGGGTTGACATCAAGTGTGGTTTTTCCAAATTGATCCGAACCTAAATGCAGTTTAATTAAGTCGTACTGAGCTATGACGAAGGTGATTCAGTATTTGGTTGCTGACCATACACTGGTCAGTACTCGGTTCACACTTGACCAGTGGCGGATACATGGGTCTTTAGGGGTGTCCTGGGACACCTCTAAAATTTGGGAAAACGATTATCCAACCCCCATTAGTAGTTTCGTATAGATAAAAAAAATTATAATTGGTAATCCGGGACACCCTTAAATATTGAAAAATTAATTATCCTGTCCTCGGTAGTAGTTTGTGTATGATTAAAAATATATAAGTAGTACTTTGTGTTATTCAAACCTATGACACTACTATTATTAAACATATTCTCTAGGTTGCAACTCGTTTGTTGTTCTATTTTAAACACTATGTAATAGTAAAAACACTATTCTTTATTCCCCATTATTTTCAAAACCTAATAATTAAATTCATTCGAACTATCCTTAATTTGAATTGATTTTATAGGTATAACGCAAGAGTTGAAAGAGTCTTTCAAGTTTGAGTTACATCAAGAACAAGGTTAGAAATCGAATATGCGATCAGTTAGTGAATTATTGTCTAATATTAGATATTTGCACTAGTCAGATATTTTATGATTTATTAATTTAATTTTTAATTAAATTTAATTTTTGCAAAAGGACACCCTATAAAAAAATTCTTGGATCTGCCACTGCACTTGATCGAACCAAAACATATACTCACACTGAAAGGCCTCCTCTGTTGATGGTGAACATGGAGTCACCAACAACGATTCATGCTCGAAGTGGAATGCTCTAGTGTCTCCTCTCTTCTCCTCTCCTCTTCGTTAAAGGGAAAATTACATATTTTACAGATTAGGGTGAAACAGGAGCACTTCTACTATGTTATATAGTATTTGTGCTTTAAGGGGTCGTTTGGAAGTTGCGATAGTTTTGTTGAGATTGTCATTATGCATATATTGTGTACAATGCATCGTTTTTTTTGTTTTTTTAACAGAAATAACACATGGATTGTTTCTGTGATGTGACAGAAACTATCACTCATTTTGAGTGATTGTTATATCTCAATTTTTAGTTGTGATTGTTGAGATAGTTTAGTTGAGATTGTTTTGTCTCAGCTTTTAGCTGATGCGACATACACAATCACACATACCAAACGTTGTATTCTACAATGCATCAAATTCGACAATACATGTATAATATTAATCATGCATTCTCAACAATACATCTATTTAACAATCGCAACTTCCAAACGACCCCTTAATGTACAACTTGAAGTTGTACCATAACATTAAATGTATAAGTTTAGGTTGTACCATAAAGGAATTTGTATCATTATGTTATAGTACAATTTTACAACTTGAAATTGTACCATCACATAAGGTACAAGTTTAAGTTGTACCATAAAAGAATTTGTACAAAAAGTATAGGTACAATCTGAAGGTGTACCATAACATTAAAAGTACAATTTCAAGTTATACCATAAGAGTAAAAACCTATATCACCAATACTATATAGCATTGTAAAATTCCTCGGGAAACAGAGAGACAAATCCAAGTCCAACTTCATAAACCAGAAGGGAAGGACCGACCATGGTTCATGTGCCCTGTCAGTCACTCCACTGCTCTTTTACTGTAAAAAACAGAGCAAAACCAACCAACAACAATGACACCTTACAATTATAATATTGGATTTCTCCCAGATCTCTCATGTCCCCAATTCAATAATAATAACAACAAGCGAGAAATGGAGAAAGCTCCATCCACCATACCCAGACAGGAGCCCAAGTCATAAATTAATAACAACCCATTTAACGTTCGTATATGATAAAATCAATATATTGATTCCTTCCTGAAACAGAGTAGTAGAAAAATTCACTACCCACAAGATCTCCGTTCCAAATCAAAATGGATACGGTGCCGGAAACAGGGGATTCTGCTTCGGCGACGGCGGCGTCGTTCCCAGGGTTCCACTTTCAGCAGGGGTACGGTGCCCACATGGACGAGCTGGAGTACAATAGGGTGCTGACAAGGTTACAGAGACGCGCGCCTTCCCCGCTTCCCCTGAATCAGATTACCCAGAACCAGCAGAAACAGCAGCAGCAGCAGCGGTTCTTTTCTTCTTCATCATCAACGCCGGATTCGGCCTCCGTTTCTCCTCAAAGTTGCCCGGCCAGGTTCGGATCGGGTACTGGTAAAGATCCGATTCCTCTGCTTACGCCTCTGGTTTCGCCGACGGCCGGGTTCCAGCACCTGCAGCAGCAGCAGGGGATTTGTTTTGGCATCGTGAGACGTGGAGATTGATGAGCGTCAGATGATAAGCTTAGTTTGATAGATTTTCTCTTTGATTAAGATTTAGCCTTTTGTTCTGTTTTGTGGTTCGACGAGATTGAGTAATTGGGTCTTGTTGAATTCGATGGTTTGATCTCTTGATTGTGTAAAGATTGTTTCTCTGCTTTTATTTTTGGAGTGTGGTAGTTTGATCTCTCCTACAGTTTCACCATTATCATAGCTGTTTAACTTTGATGTTGATGTTCGTTGGAACATCTTTGAATTTGTAATCATATATTAGTAGAATGGAGCCTAAACTAGGGGTTGGGCACATGAGTGGGAACTCCGAGGTTTGGCATCGAACCAAACCGCCGTGAATGTGTGATCGATGCGGATGAATTGTAGATCAATAAATCTCTGATCCACACTTATCGGATGGGTGATGGGTGGGTTGCGGGTCACTTGAATGATCTGCACCTTATCTTTACATGGAGAATAGTTGCTTGTATATATTAAATACTACCAAATAGTTATTGTATTTCTTAACCGACACTATACGTACTAACTATCAACTTCTAAGTACGGAAAATGCATAATATTTTGTGCTACTACTATTGCTCGCTATGATGTATGATGTCTATTTGATTTTGAGATTCAAATTATAATTATTAATTGTATTTAGGTCGCATAAAAATGTGAACCTTCTCTACACAATTGGTTGATAAAGTATGACAGATTTGATACGAGTACTAGACTCTCCTTATGAGACAAATTTTAAGGTATCTAAATTGATGCAATTTTACTAATTTGCGAGGGATTTATTATAAATGTTAGTCAACTTGCCTCATTACTAGTTGAAGAACTGTATTAGCAGGTTAACCCACAACCCAATTGTACCCATCCGCCACCCACCCTACCCAACCTGAAAAAGTATGTGGATAGATTGTAGATCATAATTGTACCACCCCGTTAAGTAAGTGGGTGAGTCATTTTTATACTAAAACCCACCCTATCCACACATTCCCCACCCCCTATTATAAAGCAAGGTCCATGAAACCGTACCGGAGATCGTATCGGAAAAGTCAGCGGTAGGATATTTTATGAAAAACCTGTGGTTTAATCGTAATTCAACCGTTAGTACCGTTAAATACTACCTACCAATTTAGTCTCCAATATTGATATTTCATGGTTGAACTGCCGATACACTACAATTTCATCGACCATGCTATAAAGAGAGTACATGCAAACTATGTGCATCTATATTTAGGGGTGTTCAAACGGTTTGGTTACCGTGGTAACCGTTTTAACCGGTACTATTTGGATAATTTAGTTTGGTTAATTTGGATAATTTAGTTTGGTTAATTTGGATAATTGGTTTGGTTTGGTTAAAGTTTTAGCTTGTTTGGTTTAGGTGGTTTGGTTTGGTTTCAGACACTCCTAACCAGTCAAACCAAATTAACCAGTTAAGTAATTTGTCATATATGTAACATATATTATATACACATAATATTTTGCATAACCACTCAAGAGTTAACGTTCATCTCTTTTAGACTCATAAAATATAAAGCTCAATATTGCTCATATAGTGTATATTTGTATATGTAAAGTCTAGACCACAACATATGGACGCCTAATTTAGATAAATTTCATATATTATGATGAATGAAAACTTGAAAGGAAGGTCATTTCCAGCCTATGATAATTGCCAAGAGACTAAGTCAATTTACACAAACACAACAATTCATTAACCCATACCATTGTCATAATTTTTTGTTAGGTGAATACTTCTATACTAATCGTAAGATAATTGTCTTAGTTGCATCTATTTTTGTTAAGGGTCAACTATATTTACGTGTTGATTGTTATGTTTTATTCATTATATAAATTGCGAATTGTTGCATTAACCGGAAAATTTTCATCGTCAATGATAATGTTATTTTATATTGGTTAATCTGGTTAACCAATTAACCAAACCGATTAAACTTTAGTTTGGTTAATTTGGTTGTTGTATTAGTTTGGACGGTTTGGTTAGGATATTGTATTCCATGGTTAATGAAATTTAGTCTTATTTGGTTTGATTATAACCATGGTAACCATTTGAACAACCAGATATTTGGTTTTAGTAGTTTTTGTTTATTTTTTTGTGTAACGTCAAGGGGACAGGACACGTTATTATATATATATACCTTTTAACCACTTTGCAGTTGTACTCTCCACTCAAAATGGTGATATTCGTTTTTCTAGGTTCGTGAACGTCATTAGCACACATTTTATCAAATGTGCCACTTAACTATATGTGTCGTTCATTTGCGATGCTTGTCTTTGTTGATTGTTCTTAATTATAATTTATAGCAATGTTCCGTTTTTAAGAATATTAGAAAAGAACTAATTAATAAAATAGAAATACACAAGAGCGCATTTGATATTCTATGTATGGGATCTGGGTCGTTTGGAAGTTGTGATCAGTGGCGGATCTAGGGTGTGGCCACCTCAGGCCCCAGCCCAGCCCTCCTCTGGATCCATAGTTAGTATAGGCCTTATGAATTTTTCGATTTTAGATATTCGGCCCAATGCTATTTTATAATAAAATGGGATATAATTAGCAAATTGATTTAGATGAACATATTCAAAGCACTACTCTAAATTTAGCCTAGAAATTCTAGCCCCAAAGATTTTTTTATCTAAAAAAGCAATGAAACCTAAAATTCTAAAGCATAACAGACTAAAAGACATATGAGGTTTGTTACCTTGAAAATTTACTAGACAACTGGTGGTGTAGGGATGGACACATAATGCAAATTGATATTGATTTGTCTAGTGTTGACACTGTTCGTTTCAACAACTACTACAGAGAGAACCTGAGAGAACCTTTTGAACAAAGAAACATGTAAAAACGGATTTGCACAATAAATGAGCGATGAATTTCTTGCCAATTGCTCAAGTATTTTATTTGGGACAGTGTATACTATTGGTATGGATGTGGACTACATTATTGATGCATTTGCTAAAGGGCAATGTCTATTTTTTTACCCAAACCTTTTCAAAATTCTTCTATTTTACCCAAACCTATCAAAATTCTATTTATTATCCAATCGTTACCCCACCGTTAACTGTTCTGTTACGTTTATTGACTCAGCAGCGTCCGAATGAGGTGGAATCCTACGTGGTGGTTTTTAATTAAAAAAATGATTTGTAAAGTAAATAATCGCGTGAGTAAAGTAAAAAAAAAGGAACCATTCGATTCCCATCCTCTTCTGTCTCCCCAGCTTCTCCTTTCCATCGGCCGACGACGAAGCTTCATTCTCCAGCAGGCGAGGCAGCAAGCGCTGCAGTCGCCTGTTAAACCTCCCCGCGCGGACTGTCCCAGCACCCAGCGCCACGCTTCCATCTCTCCCCCCGACGTACGACTGAGAATCGATCTGAAGCAAGCAACGGAGTGTCGCCGAATCGTTGCAGAGAAAGCAAGCAAGGACTGTCGCCGAATCGCTTCCATCTCCTCCGGACAACTGTCTCTGTTCGAGCAAGGTAAGTTGGTTCTAGGTTTTCGATTCAAACCCTAATCCTTCTGAAATTTTGATTCAAAGACGAAATCCCTTCTCCATTTTCGAACCCTTTTACGAACCCTAATCTGTGATTTTGTGGTTTCAAACCCTTAACCTAATTCTAACCTTTTGCTACAGATGACTGAATATATCAATCTGGATTTCCATCATGGAGGAGTGATGGATTTTTCTAGTGATTCCCGAAAGTATGTTGGAGGGTTTTCGGAGAAGTTCAAGGTGGATGTTGATGAAGTTTCCTACTTTGGGATTCTTTCTTTGTGCACTGGATACTTGAACTACTACGGAGTCCGGAAGATGTGGTACTTGACTCCTGGAGCCACAATGGCAGAGGGATTACACGAAATCATGACCGACAAGGAAATCATGGAGGGTCTGCTGGTTGATACAACACAGACTAAGGAGGTCTCACTGTTTGTTGATTGTGTCGAGGCTGATGATGGTTTGATGGGTCACAATGACACTACGGACAACATAGCAAGGCTTGAAAAGGATGATGACTACTTTGAAGTGGGGGAATATTCGGTTGCTAAGGAGATAATGCACGTGGCTGACTCTAGAGATGAGGAGTCATCTGAGAAGCAGGCTCATCTTCCAATGGTCAACAGTCCAGATAGTGAAGCAGGGAAGAGGTGGATCAGCCTATGGGAGATGCTGGTGACATGGACGAGGAAGAAGATGATGGAGACTACATTCCTGATGAAGATGAAGAAGATGGCGAAAATGAGGTCTCGGTTTTTGCCCATAGAAGAACAGGTTTGTTGGATGAGGAACCCGCAGATATGTTTGATGATCTGTCTTTCTACGATCCAGATTGTGATCACAAAGCATTGGAGTTCACAGTTGGGATGAAGTTTTTGGATGTTGAAGACTTTAAAAAGGCAATTTCAAACCATGCTGTGGCTGCTGGGGCTAGTGTGTGGTGTAAAAAAAGTGATGAAAGTAGGAGGGAGTACAGGTGCAAAGACCAGAATTGTTCTTGGAGGGTTTATGCTGCCTGGTGGTCAGGGAATGCGTTTTTTATGGTCAGAAGGGTTGGGTTGCCTCACTCATGCACTAGGTCGACTCGAGTAAACCTAGCAACTGCTAGGTTTATTGCCGAGCACTTCCTTGAGCGTTTCAAGAGTGAGTCAGATTGGAAAGCCCCACTTATTGCGATGGAGGTGAAACGTGAGCTTGGAGTTGATGTTGAATTGAAGGTGTGTTATACTGCGAGGGCCATTGCTAAAGAGATGTTATGTGGTACTCTTGAACAAGAGTATAACAAGCTTCGTCGTTATGTGGCTGCACTAATAGCAGCAGATCCTGAGGGATGGTTCGAACTTGAAGTTGAGCCGGATGTGCAAGTGGCTGAGAAGGTGCATTTCAAAAGGTTTTATGTTGGGTTTTCCAGCTTGAGAAAGGGGTTTTGGCTGGTTGTAGGCCAATTTTTTCCATCGATGGATGCTTCCTCAAGGGCGAGGTTCCAGGAATGCTGCTGACTGCCGTTGGGAAGGATGGAAACAGTCACATTTACCCATTCGCATGGGCTGTTGTGGAGGGTGAGAACAAGAGTTCTTGGAAGTGGTTTCTAGAGCATTTGCAAGAGGAGTTGGGATTCGGGGACGGGGTTGGATGGAGCGTAGTTTCTGACCAGCAAAAGGTATTCCCAACCTTGCTGTTTTTTACATATATAAAGCATGTTTTGTGGATTTGCAGGCTCGTAGTTGAAGCGTAGTTTCTAAGATTTGTTCTTTTTTTATTTCAGGGGTTAGTTGAAGCAATCTATCTAGTTATGCCTAGTGTCGAGCATTGAAAGTGTGCCCGCCACGTGTTTGCAAATTGGAAGGTCAAGGTTAAGAATGAGAAGATGCGAAAGATCTACTGGGAGGCAGTTTATGCATGTAATGTGCCAGAATATGAGGCTGCCAGCCTGCCATGACCAAAATGTAGGCTTTCCAAAATGCACAAGCAGTAATGACCCCATTTTCAGACTTTATGGAGCAAGACCCCAAGTCTTTTTGTCGTGCTTTCCTCTCTCGACTCCCAAAATCAGACTCTGTGGAAAGCAATATTTGTGAGAGCTGGAATAATGTCATTGTGAAGGCAAGGGAGTATCAGATAATTGCAATGTTAGAGGCCATTAGAGGGTACATTATGGTCCAAATGAGGAAGAAACGTAAGAAGTTTGAGAAGATGCAGTCAGTTATATGTCCAGCTGTCATGAGTACGATCACTGCAGAGGATTTGAAGGCTAGGATGTGTGTTGCTAGAGCTAGTTCTGATTTTGTTGCAGAGGTTAGTTATGGGGAAGCAGCATATATTGTGAATTTGCAGGCTCGTAGTTGCACTTGTGGGGCATGGGATTTGAGTGGCATTCCTTGTTGCCATGCACTATCTGCTATAGGGTTAATGAGGCAAGAGTTGGAGGACTTTGTGCACACTTCATTCCTCGTATCAACCGTTCGGAAGGCATATTCTGGTAGCATACCTGCTGTGGTAGGGCAACAGGCATGGCCAGCTGCTGATGGTTATCCAGTTCACCCTCCCATTTACATGAAAATGCCGGGGCGTCCGAAGAAGAAAAGAAGAAAGGAGGCAGGTGAATTGGAGACGACTTTGCATAGGAATGGAAGGCCTACTGGTACAGCAGCCAAAAGAGTGGGAATGGTGATGCATTGCACCAATTGTGGGGCTGCTGGCCACAATTCCAGAAAATGCCTCAACCCTCCTCGCGATGCTGCTGACCATGGTACTGGAGGGAGAGGCAGGGGGAGAGGAACTGATTCTACAAGAGGGAGAGGAAGGGGCAGGGGGAGAGGAAGAGGGCAACAACATGGTGGGTCAAATCCACCTAAGGTACAACTCTGACCAGACTTATATCCACAAATGTTTGCTATACTTTTACAGTAACTTGCTTATTTGCTTTGAAAAGAGGGTTCAACATTGTGGTGTATGCAAGTCAACAGAACACAATGCTAGGAAATGCCCAGATAACAGAGGAGCACAAGTAAGCATGCTTGATTTGAGTTTTATCTTGTGTTAGAATGCATCACTCTTCACTGAATAATTCTGTTGATTGGTGTAGGCTGGAGCAGGTCAGCCTCTTCATAGGAACTTGGTGGTTGATAGAGAAGTGAGGGATGCTCTAGGTGGAGAGGCAATATATACTGATCTGGAAGCTGTAGCTGGTTCATCTGCGACTGGATTGGGAGCTCAACAAACTGAGTTTGATGATACTCAAGGGCCATCTACTCAGCCACCATCTCAGCCTCAGGAATGAGCTTTATATAGTCGCTAGATAACTTGTGTAGGGTATGATGTTTATGTAGTTCGTAGATAACTTAGGAAGGGTATGAGATGATCAAACTGAATGAGCTTTTGTGGTGACTCACTTTGTTCACCCTCTTTTGTATTTTGTAAAAGCTCGATTCATCTTGCAACATCTTTTACCGTTCTAGTTGTAAATTTTAGGTAGTATGTTGTGTTAGCAGGGCATGATGAAACAGATTGACCTTTTGTGGTGACTTAGGTCAGCCTCATTGTATTTTGTAAGAGCTTGATCCATCATGTACCCTCTTCTTTACTTATCAATGACAGGGATGAGGTCAATTAATACTATCGCAGATACATTAGTTTGCCACAACAATCAATCTTACATTACATTTGGTACTTGTTTGCCACAGCAGTGAAACTTACATTCTGAACTTAGTTTCCACAATCGAACTTACATTCTGAACTTGCTTGCCACAACAGTCAAACTCCCTGAAATCTACATAATGCGACAAAAGCAATGACACAAATTACACAGACCATCAAGTTTCTTATCCTACTATCTAGACTACAAATCACATTGCTCAATCTGCTCATCTCCGATATCATCCTTGCTCGATCTTCTTTGGTCCTAAGCAACTCTTCTGACAACTTCCTATTCATTTCTTCAGATTCAATAAGTTTTGCTAACAAGTCACCCCATGATCCATTCCTTATCTGCATTTCATACACATCCACCCATATGAAGAACCTGCAGTCTTCAGTCTAAAAAATCAAGAGTTAGGAATGGCAATGGCTATTTCGAATTTAGGTTAACAAGCAACAAAACAAACCAAAATACATTACCTTTCAATATGGGCAGCAATAAAACTGCCTTCCGGGATTCCTAGAGGTACCAGACTTGTTAACAATGCACGGAACTTTGTGGTCACAACGAGGCACTGAATCGTTATTTGCGTTGGTCGAGCTAAAAGAGCCCTCCTTTGTAGATCCGTCCCCTGCGCATCCATTCCTTGCAGAGCTCGACCTTGGAGACATGATTCTTGCTTCTATTACGCAGAACAGGAGAAGAGACCGAGAGAAACATCTCAATCAACAATCCTATTGAGATTCGACACTACTGCTCAAGAGACAAGAGACCGAGAAACATCTTACCTTGCGTGAGACGATGTTCGAGGGAAGAAACCGAGAACCGCAGCACAAGACTCGACCGGGGGCGGCGAGTCTTCGAATGGCGACGGCGAGTCTTCGAACGGCGACTGCGAGGCTTTGAAGGCTGACGACGGAGGCTGCGAGCCCTTTCTGGGTTTTCAAACGAAGAGAGGGTAAGAATCACCCAATTAATCAGATAAATATATTTGTTTTTAATTTATAATATTAAAAATCTTAATTTCAGACGTGTACGCTTACGTGTACGCTGACGTGGAGTTCCGTTACGAAATAAGTAACGGTAACAGAACGAATGCCCAGACTTTGATAAGTTACAATAAGTTTGGATAATAAATAGAATTTTGATAGGTTTGGGTAAAATAAAAGAATTTTGAAAAGGTTTGGGTAAAAAATAGACATTGCCCTTTGCTAAATTAAGATACCGTCGTGTACAATTTACATTGTAAAAACACTATAATCATTAATTTTTTTATGGTTCAAATTTTCTAATAAAATGCGGCCCAGTGCTCTTCTGTGTTATGGATCCGCCGCTGGTTGTGATTGTTAAATAGATGTATTGTTGTGAATGCATGTATAATATTATACATTGTTGATGTGACTTGAATCGAACTATCAGCCGCTACGACTGGTAGTCGGGGGTCTCGCTGCCCTGTCAGCGAGTGGGGTCCAGGGGCAACGCCCTATGGGGGTGCGGAGGCAACGCCCCCGGCACACGGTGTATGGGCTCAATGTTATTTGGGTTCGGGTTCTGGGCCTGGTCTGTAACCGTTTCCTTTGCCAGATTGGATTAGGTTTAGACCCACATGGAGAAGTACTATAAATACTTCTCATACTCCTCTGTAATCTGTAATCTCCTCGATATAGTGAAACTGGCTCTCTCTCGCCCCTGGACGTAGCTAACACACAACGTGTTAGTGAACCACGTAAATCGTGTGTCTGTGTTTTTCGATTCTCGCTTTCGTATTCTTGCTTTATCGATTCCGGCGATTTTCCGATCCGTAGCAACGCGTTTATAACATACATGTATTGTTGAATTTGATGCATTGTAAAATACAATGTTTGGTATGTGTGATTGTGTATGTCGCACCAGCTAAAACCTGAGACAAAACAATCTCAACTCAATAATCCCAACAATCATAAATAAAAGCTTAGATATAACAATTACTCATTTTGAGTGATAGTTTCTGTCACATCACAAAAACAATCAATGTATTGTTATCGTTAAAATATAAATAAATAAAATGATGCATTCTAAACAGTACATGTATAGTAACAATCTCACCAAAACAATCGCAACTTCCAAACGATCCCTTATAGCGTTTTTTAGAAGATAGTTGAAAACTTTTAATTTAATTCAATTCCACTTATACCAAACATGATTTCGGAATCCAATTCATTTTATTTCTAAAAATTTGAGTATGACATACCAGACATAGGAATTAATTTGACAATAAATTTTACATGTTAATTTATTTTAAAATAAAATAAAAGGCTTAATTGCAAGTTTGGTCACCCGAATTGCTTAAAAATTTCACGTTTGCCACCCGAATTGATTTATTCCATTTATAGTCACTTGAATTAGTTCAACAGTCCAAGTTCAGTCACTCTCCGTTAACCTCCGTTAGACTCCGTTAATGACGGCCGTTAAGTGATGACGTGGCTAACGGAAAGACACAGTCAGCACATTTAAACATTAAAAAAAGACGACCCGACCCGACCCGACCCGCCAACTCAGCCTTACCCGCCAACTCAGCCTTACTTGCCCAACCCAAGAACCAACCCAATTGATTCACCCTAAACCCAGACCCGAGACCCAACTCAGCCCTAAAATTAAATCGCAGATGGATTAGGGAAAATGCCCTAACTCCATCTTCATCCTCTCACCCGCGACTGCTGTTCTTCCCACGACTGCTGCCGCGCCGTCGAGAATCGCCGTCGAAGGGATGGAGGCCGCCGCCGCGCCGCCCGCCTGAATCCCTCACCAGCGACTCTTCTTCTTCTTCGAGCGCGTCTGTTCTTCCCCCTGCCGCGACGCGCGCTGGCATTTTCCCCCCAAATCGAGCGCTGCTGTTCTTCGCGCGCTGGTGTTTTCCCCCCAAATCGAGCGGTGCTGTTCTTCGCGCGCTGCCGTTTCTCTCCGGCCGTCTGTTCTTCCCCCTGCCGTGGTCTGTTCTCTCCTCTTTTAAAGGTAAAACTCACCTGCTTCCCCTCTTCTCTCCTCTCCTCTTCTCTATTCTTCGCTTTTATAACCCGACGCGTAAAGTAAGAGTTGTCGCTGTCCTGGTTCAAGGGGAATCTTTTGGGGCTGGAACTTTACCTTTCTTTATACTGATGGTGGAGTTTTTGTCACTTTTTCCAGCTCAGCCTTCACCATGGTGGGTCATGTGCGTGCACCAAATGCGCCCCAACCAAAATATGGTGAGTCAACTATCCCTGAACAGCTCGCCTTTATTGCAGTAAAGGACAACAGTTTGTTGTTTTTTTCGAATTGAAAATTAGTGTTTGTGTGGAATAGCAAAACCAGCAGCATGTGTGAAGTGGTTCAGATGTCATTTTCATGGCTTTTAATACTAGTTGTTGGGTTAATGAAGTTAGACTTTAGCATCTGCCTTTTACTGCTTTGTCATTTTAATTAATCAGTCTCTCTTTCGTTCTTTGCAACAGGTGCTTCTAGTGGAGAGTTCACGTTTGAAGTGCACTTATCAGAATCATTGAAGAAGAAGGGTGGCAAGCATTTTCTGGATGAGAAGTCTACAGTCTACTGGGACTATGCAGATATTGATGAGTTATCAACGCTTGATCTGCCTGACATATACAAGGCATGTGGAGGGAAGATTGACAAGCCGAAGTTCTTCTGGAGCACTCCTTCAACTGATGCTATGTCAGAGATCACATCAGATGAAGATATACTCGCCATGTCAACAAGTGCAAATGAAGATGCGAGGGTCATCGAACTATATGCCATATCGGAGGAAGACATTGCTGAGATCATGGACAGTGATGAGGACGAAGATGGAGGTGCCACCAAGAGTAAAAAGGGTAAAGAAGTTGCTGGTCGTGAATCGGATTATGAGGAAGAAGATGATAGTGATTATGAGGCTAGTGAAGAGGAGGACTTTAGCAGAGCTGACAATCTGCATTTTGAAAGAAGCGTAGCAGCAGATGTAGAAGCTGATCTCTACACCGAAGAAGACGAAATTGAGAAGTGCAAGAAGACTATTTTAGAGGCAGAAGAGGGTTCAGATGTCGACTCAAACGATCGAAGGACAATTTGTAGCTCAGATGAAGATGAGGACAGTCACCAGGTGGAGGAGTTTCGAGCTGAGAGAGACATGGAGAGTCCTACTTTCGCAGTTTCGCAAAGATTCAGCAGTTTCGACGAGTTGAAAGAGGCCATAAAGCAGCATGCATTTGTGGAAAAGCGCCCCATTCGTTTCAAGAAGAACGACAAGAGGAGGCTGCAAGCAGTATGCGCTGATCCATGTGATTGGTATATATGGGCCTCCAAGATGATTCTGACAGATGCAGTACAGATCAAGAAGTGCAAGCTATAGCATTCTACAGATTGCCGGAGGACATTTAAGGTGAAGTTTGCAACTGCCAAGTTTCTGGGTGATAAACTTGCTGGGAAGATGGCAGCAGACAAGAAGATGAGCAAGGGGCTGCTCAAACAGATATGCAAGGAAGATTTTAAGGAAGATGTATTGGATTCAAAGGCATGGAGGATTCGAAGGGCTGCTCTTGAGAAGGTTAGGGGCAGTTTTATAGAGCAATTTCGAGGGCTATACCACTACGCCGAGGAATTGAGGAGGAGCAACCCAGGTTCTATAGTGATCATCGAGCAGAGAAATCAGCACTTTGATCGGATGTATGTATGTTTCCAGGCTTCAAAAATGGGTTTCATGGCTGGTTGCAGGCATGTCTTGGTTATTGATGGCTGTTTTTTGAAGCATGAGTATGGAGGTCAACTCTTTTCAGCAGTGGGTATTGATGCAAATGATCAGTACTTCCCAGTAGCCTTTGCTCATGTACCTGTGGTGAATAAAGAGAATTGGGAGTGGTTCTTGGAGCTCATCTCTAGTGACTTGGATGTTAGGGACAATCCCGGATGGACTTTCATGTCCGACAAACAAAAGGTATGCTTTCTATTGATTTATTCCTTGTTTTTGTGCTTACAATTCTCGGCTGTCCAGAATTTGAATTGTGTGTTATTGGTGTTTTAGGGACTAGTGCCAGCTCTCGATGGACTCTTCCCAGCCTGTGAGAAGAGGTATTGTGCAAGGCACTTGTGGACCAACTTAAAAGGTGCTTGTGGGGGGTCCCAAAACATGAAGAACCTGTTCTGGGCAGCAGTTAGAGCGGAAACGGTTCCTGAATTTCGCAACCAAATGCAAGCCCTATCAGAGTACAACAAGGCAGCCTATGATTGGTTGATCGACAAGCCATTCTACCATTGGACAAGGTCACATTATCAAACCCTCTGCAACTCTAAGATTCATACGAGCAATTTGGTGGAGAGCTGGAACAATGTGATTATAGAAGAGAGGGATATGGGTCCTGTATGTATGTGGGAGGGGATCAGAAGAAACTTGATGGTGTTATATGCCCACAGAAGGGAAATGGTGGAGAGATGGACATCTATGTTCACTGAGAAGATTGAGAAGGAGCTAGATGAGACTACTGAAGAAGCATTGAAGTGGTCAGCAGAAAGTAATGGGAACGGACAATTTGAGGTGAGGTGGCACAGCCACCAAGTTGTGGTCAATCTGAAGCAGAAGACATGTACATGTAGACATTGGGAGTTGACCGGCATTCCGTGTTCACATGCTATCACTGCAATCAGGAAGGCAAAGCTTCTGATCAAGGACCATGTTGCTGATTGCTACCTGCGGGAAACAGCGGCGAAGATATATGAGTTCTCCATTTCACCTACTAATGGCAAGGAGTATTGGCCAATTTCTGAGTTGGGGGATTGTGGAGTCCCTCCAGTTGCAAACTCGAAAAAAAGGGGCAGACCAAAGAAGCAGAGAAGAAAGGGACTTGATGAGGATGAGAAGGGGAAGAAAAAACAGAAGAAGGGTGAAAGGGAATCATCAAAGCCGGAAGGAAGGAAGTACGCGTGCACCATATGTGGGGTAGTTGGGCATACCAAACTGTTCCATAATGAAGAAAGGAAGAAACAGGTGGAGGAAAGGAGACAGGCTAAGGAACTGGCTAAGGAAGAAGCTAAAAGGAAGAAACAGCTGGAAAGAGCGGAAAAAAATCGATTGGCAGCCATACAGAAGTAGCAACAGAGGGCTGCAAAAGCAGCTGCAAAAGCGCCAATGAGTCAGCCCAACACTGTCCAGCTCATGCCAGATGTATATATTTATTCAATTTTACAATTTTGCTTTCTAATCAAGTCCTACTATCTTCTAATGTTGCTTTAACTTTGCAGGGAACTACTAGGAGGCCACGGATTGAGGCATCACAGCAGCTCAGCCAAGGATGTGGAGGATCGCAAAATGCAAGCCAAGTGACTCAAGAGTGAAGATTAGTTGCAGTTTAGGTCCAAATGATAATTATCATTTTGAAGCCTCCAATTGGCTAGGAAATGTAAACGTTTGAATGTTCTCCTTTGCGTATTAGCTAGCCTATTAGGTCAAAGTGAATTGCTATTTTGGAAAAACACTGTCGAGGCTATAATTATCATTTGGACCTTGTAAGACTAAGTTTTATGAAAGACTATCAGGTTTATCAATCTTCCAGTACATTGGAAGGTTCTTTTGCACAAATACGTGCCTTAGTTGTCCATTTATGCACCTATCTGTGAGTGACCAAACATGGTTCGAGTTATCAATTCCAGTGACCAAACATGAAACAAATTCACAATTCAAGTGACCAAACATGGAATTAAATTAGCAATTCAAGTGACCAAACATGTTTTGAATTAGCAATTCCAGTGACCGAACTTGAAACAAAATC
The DNA here is from genome assembly GCA_964030455.1 of Linum trigynum. Classification (NCBI taxonomy): domain Eukaryota; kingdom Viridiplantae; phylum Streptophyta; class Magnoliopsida; order Malpighiales; family Linaceae; genus Linum; species Linum trigynum. Next base: position 14,170,613 of record OZ034814.1, read on the forward strand.
GCAATTTAAGTGACCAAATGTGGAATGAATTAGCAATTCAAGTGACCAAACATGTTTCGATTTAGCAATTCACCATACCATACATGGAATAATTGAGCACTACACTAGCTACACATCAACAGATTACAACACCTACAACTACACAGACGACTTATCACTTTCCTATCCAAAACAGAAAAAATACAATAGCTCCTAAAATGATGAACGACACCATTTTCCGATCAAACTTGGACACCTCCTTGTTTTGCCTCTTCTCTAGCTCCCGAATTCGACGATGAAAATTTAGCAACACATTTCTCATATGATCATCAAGGGCTGGGTCAAGCCATCTGAAGTAGTTACATGCTCCATTTGTCTACACACCATCGACAGAAAAAATAGAAGGATGAAAAAGGCGGCATAATAGTCGAATTGTAACACTAAAAAGGAAACAATGGTGGATGAACCTTACCCCATATCTGCTGCATCCATAAAACCTTCTTCCTGGATTCGCCTCAGTCCAGCTCGTCTTTAGATCTGTTGGCTCTCCACAGTGACAGAAGGGAGCCGCCATTGGTAGAGGTGAAGTGAGAGGAGGAGGAAAGGAGGAGATGGATGGGGATGAGGCGATTCTCGCAAAGAGGAAGAGAACAGATGGTTAGGGATTCATTTCTGAGGGGGTAGACTTATATGAGAGGGCTGGATTAAGGCTGAGTTGGGTCTCGGGTCTGGGTTTAGGGTGAATCAATTGGGTTGGTTCTTGGGTTGGGCAAGTAAGGCTGAGTTGGCGGGTAAGGCTGAGTTGGTGGGTCGGGTCGGGTCGGGTCGTCTTTTTTTAATGTTTAAATGTGCTGACTGTGTCTTTCCGTTAGCCACGTCATCACTTAACGGCCGTCATTAACGGAGTCTAACGGAGGTTAACAGAGAGTGACTGAACTTGGACTGTTGAACTAATTCAAGTGACTATAAATGGAATAAATCAATTCGGGTGGCAAACGTGAAATTTTTAAGCAATTCGGGTGACCAAACTTGCAATTAAGCCTAAAATAAAATCTCGGTACGTTTTATATCAAAGTACCTTCAAAACCCAAAAACTGTCCAACAAAATCTAAAATATCCCATTTCAAAAAATACCAGCCGTCACAAACTCACAATCGGACGATCTAAAGCACATACAAAAAAGTTAAAAAGTAAAAATTGGGCAAAATCTTATTTGGCGCTAAAAAGGCAGTTTCTAAACGTTGGTGGGAAAACATCCCCGAGTGCTCCCTTCAAATCCGGCGGCCAGCGACCGTATCAGATCGGCAAAGGCGAAAACTTTGATCCACGCCGTAGGCAACCCTTTTTCCCCATCACAGCTTGGTGTTTTCTTCCTCAGGTAGAATTTGCCTCCGTCTACTCTCGTCTCCTGTGCATCTGCTTTTTTGGCTTCGTTTGATTTCCGCTTGCTTTGCCTTATCTCCTTTTAGGGTTATGGGCTCATAGTTGAAGGTCTCCCTTTTTCGTTTTCTTGTCTTCAATAATCGCTTGTAGCAATTATTCTAATTTCCCGTCCCCAATCCCCGTTGAACTCTCTGTCCTTCTTAAAGGCAACTCCTTTATGGATGCATCATCTGGGAAAGGAAAATCTCATTTATAGCTGCTTGTGCTTGAAAATGCCAAAACCTAGCTTCATTGTTAATACCCATCTAGTATCTACTCCATGTCTATTTTGAGTTATTGTAAGAAGTCCAAATCAGCTCTGTAATCATTTTGTTCTTTAGTGTTTCGAGATTTTAACTTTCTGTTTGTGGCAGGAGAAGTTTGTCGTTGTTCTTGAACTATAGCTCATTAGTTAAACCAGTGACGGTACATGTGATTGATTACGGGGGTAAAAGTGGATGAGAATGTAATGGTGATTGGTGTTGAATTTGATGGTTTTCATCCTGTGGTTAGTGTCGATGCTCCGGAGTCATTTCGCCATAGATTGAGCTATTCCCGTGCAGTAAAACTAGGGAATAAAGTCTCATTTCAGCTGCTACTTAGAATTTATGATGATGGTGAAGATGGGGATGGTGAAAACTGCGGTGGATGTAATGTGGGCTGTGATGAAGTGAAGGAGGAATATCATGAGATTTCCAGTGATGATGATGAAGATGATTGTGTTAAAGGGCATGCTTGCCGACCAACGAAACCACCAGATAAAAGGTACGATGAGGAAGCCTCTCCTGGTAACGGTCCTGGTTCGAGAAAAGATGAACGTGGTGATGATTCTTTTGACTGTAAAGATTTTGAAAAAGGTTCTTATGGAAAGTGTGAAGAAGAAGAGTGTGAAAAACCTCGCCCTCCTAAGTGTGAATCTGGTTTTCACGATATGAAGGTGCCTTGCAATGATAATCCTCGGAGTTCAAATTCGGGTCCAGGAGATAATCCGGAGAAGAAGCCTGATGAGGATTGCTTTGAGGGAAATAAGACATTTGGGGAAGATGAAAATTATTTCCCTGAAGAATGTCAGACTCCTGAGTACTGTAATGGCACTACCTTTCAACAAGAGGAAAAAAGAACCAATGATCATCAGTTTGATTGCCGTGGAAGTTTTCCTTTCGATGAGGAACAATATGCTGAGTTTGTATCTGACTTCCGTCCACCTCAAAGCAGCAATCCATCTCATCCAGCTACAACTAAGTACGCTAGCCATGTTGTTCAGGACAGTATAGTTGACGAGCGAGAGAAAATGAAGAAGACCGATGAATACAAACGTGCAGTTGAAGCAGAATGGGCAGCAAGGCAGCAGGAAATTCAAAATCAGGTGTGGTTGTTTTCCCTCTCCGTGGATCATTCTTGTGGTTACTTGTCACCACTGGCGCCAATACTCATTTTGTGACTTTGTTTAACAATTGGAGCCAACTGCATCTGCTTTGCTTTTTTAGGCAGAAGAGGCACAAAGATTGCGTAAGAAAAGAAAGCTTGAGATTAGTGAGGCAATAAAGAAGGTTAGGTTAATAAAGACTCAAAACTTTTTCCTGAGAGCTAACTTCTTCTGCAAGTAAATTCTCAGATTTTTGGTTGTTTAATTTTCAGGCACAAGAGGCAGAGAGACAGCTTAAGAGGAAGAAGGAAGCTGAGTTGCGTGCTTCAGAGATTAAGACGAGGCAGGAACAGCGAGTAAAAGAAATGAGGGAGGCAAAGAAGAAGGTAAAGGCAGGCTCAAAATTTCCTGCAAAAGGTGTAAAATAACTTGGCATTGCCAAGATGTTGTGGTTCTGATTGAATGCTTTCCAAACCTAGGATGAGCTAGATGGGAAGGCGAAAGAGAGATATCGTGCTGAAATTAAAAGGAAAATTTCTCTGCTGCAAGTTCAATGCAGAGACTTGCCATCACTGCTACGCAATTTGGGGTTCAGAATTAATGGTGGCGCCAATCCTTCTCCAGAAGAGGTTAGTTCAGCACCTGCTCTTATATAGATTTTCTAGCTTAAGGTATTGCTTTCCTGAATCTCCAGACCTGGAATTTCGCAAGTCTGTAACTACTACTTCTATTGTCTTCTGATTTAATTGTGAATCCTTAGTTCAGAAATCAGAACTAAAGATGAACCGATTAAGTCGACATGTTTAAATTTTGAAGTCTTGTGCATTACATACTTGAACATTTTGGCAGTTCTACTGATATCATTGTAAATGGTGATTTTTTTTCCTCCAGGTGCGTAAGGCTTGTAGAGAAGCTTTGCTGAAGTACCATCCTGATCGCTGGCCGAAAACTGACATTCGTCAGCAGGTTGAGGCCGAGGAAATGATCAAACTAATTAATCTGATGAGAGGATAGTTCTTCTCTTCACTACCAATGTCAAAGGACTAGTTGTAACATAACCAAATACTTACAAACTGGTCTTTCCAATCTGTCTTTGTAAGCCTATGCTAGTTTATAACCTGATTCAATCTGACTAAGGATAGAAGAAATGGTAATAGTGGGAGCGATCATCTTGTTACAAGCAAACGTAGCTCGGTTAATAGTTTTGTCGAGCTTGTAAATTAGTGATTATGTTGTTACTGGTTTATTAAACCCTCAATATAATCTCACCTTTATATCTGAATTTGAAGTTAGTATCGACTACCTATAATAATATAAGAAATTCGTGGAAGATAATCTTATCATCAAGGGTCGTTTGGATGAGGAATTGTAACGGATCAATTTGACACAATTGTCTCGTTTTGAGACAATTATACAAATTGCCTCGTTTGCCAGCAAAAAATTTGGATGGACGATGGGATCAATCTGCCTGAGGTATTTTGAATTGATCCGTTTTGAGTCAATTTCAATTACCTAGGGTGGGGGCAGGTAATTCGAATTGACTCGTTTTAATTGTCTCGTTTATAAAACGAGACAATTGATCAAATTGACTCATTTCTAGATTGATCAATCCATGATTTATTTTGGAGTGTACTTATGTAAGAGCAGATGAGTCATAAAATTATGCTTACATTGATCGTGCATAACTATCGTCAAAAGATCAATTGTGAAGTGAGAAGGAAAAAACAATTGGAATGAGATAAGGTGATAGCTCGTTAAATGGTTATTACCGAAAAGTTTGACTACCACATAGAGATTTCCATCCTCCCTAAACAACTGTCCAGTGCAACAAAACATATCCACATCTCGTCTATAGTTATCTTCTCATGAATTCATGAACTACACAATCCCAAAATTCATGTATATCGCTCCAGCCAAACTTCTTAATGGGATACGAGATGACTAACAATGATGCAACATATGATTTCGAAATAATCGATAAAACCAAATATAAAAGAGGGAGTTGAAACTGACTCGGACCCGATATTCCAAACTCATGTCGGGAGTGATTGCTAAATTTTCAAGGGAAAACGATGACGAATGAGTAGAAAGACACGAAACTCCGCACACAAAAAAAAAATTGTAACTCGAAATGAATGTATTAACTTCATTGTCTCAAACTATATGAATATGCAATCTGCCAAACATCTTTGAGCGAGAAAAAAGTTAATCGCTTGCTCTCGTTAACAAACATCAAACCGCTAATTGCATAACAAGAGACTCGAACGATCAACGTCACACCTCGTCGTCGTAGCTAAAGTATTAGGCAGACTGATTCACATGGATATTGCTCGACTCGAAAGAATAGAGTTTTGGATTAAATTGGTATCCCAAGGTGGGGGAATGGCCACATCTATCCAGCAAGAATACACTTCACTCACAGCGTCAGCAGCCCACCTTTAAATTGATGGACTCGTAGTTTGCATTCGTACACGCCTCTTCCCTTTTGTCACTTTCTCATCGTACTAAAATAAAGAAGAAGGGCCTTACTATACTGAGTGAACAAAACTGCCACTCTGGAAACAGAACAGAGAGAGTCAGAGACAGAGTACTAAGTCGGAGCAGTACTGAGTTTTCCATTCTTCCCTGGAATCATCCAGCAACAAGAAAGGAAGAGAGAAGCACCAAATAGGTAAGCAAGTTCGATAGTTCCTTGCTACTTTATCAAGTCTTTGTATATGTACAGTTGCATATTTTTTATTCCTCAATATTGAAAGTTGCTCCTTCAAAATCCATTTACTTGTTGGATTGAACTCTACTCATTCCCGTTTCGACTTGATTCGAACTACGGTTTTAAAACTAGAACGGTCGACATCGAGTTAAACCTCTTCCGTCAATAAGTAAAAAATTCAATACGCAAAAGGATTCGTCAACTGTTTCATTGTTTGTTCAGTATAAATCTATTCATTGTAGAGTCTTGGTCTAAAACTACAATTAGTGTTATGAGCACTCCCATTCTTTTTGAGTCCCACTGTTTGTTTGAAATTGAAATCTCCCATCCTCACTCAGAACTGGGCATCATGTTTGTTTAAAATAATAGGCTTGACATTCAGTCATCAGTTCTTGACCAAACGGTACAAGATTAATATGCGACAATCAAGATATGTGCAGTTATTTTTTCAACCAAAATTCACTAATTCTTGCTTCAATTTAAACCAAAAACTTTGAAAAACCACAACGCTTACCTTCCGTTTAGATCTTCTCATTCTCAAAAGATATAGTATACTAAAACCTTCTTTCTTTATATGAAATCGGGTATAAAGCACCACTAACTACCTCATGAAAAAAAAAAAAAAAACACTAATTCAACATCCCAACAACATCATTCAAAAAAGCCAATAGTTTCAGCCTGTCAAGATGGCGATGTGGTTGTGGTGTGGTGGAGTCCAACTTCAAGTAGGAGTTTCCTCGACCGTGTCGAAGGTTTCATGCAATGCCAAGAATCCCTTTTTTCTTTATGAACTAACCGACCTTTTATTGCACAGTTACTACAGTTTATAGCTACAGTGACAATTTCCCATTTGAGATGGTAACTCAACTGTTGGGGCACGTGCCGTGTTTGAATGATAATCCATCCTGTAATTTTAACTCCAGTTAACACAGACACTGAGGCGCTTTTATTGGTCCAGCAAGCAAAATTGGTCTCTTCATCAACAATTCACAAATTTCCTTTCTATGTTCCTTCATATTATGCAATAAATCGGAATCCTATATATTCAGTTTTTTTTCTCACCACCCTAAAAGTCTTTCTGTGTTTAACATTGCTACATCCCCCCATTCTGCCTTCAGATCGTGGCTCAATTCATCCAACTTCCACTTCCACCAAAAAACTTCCACAGGGTTAACAGCAACGAATGGGAGCCCTCATGACACTAATCGTGTTCTTCTGCTTGCCATGTTCTATTCTTCTCCTCCTTGTGCTGAATCTTCTCAGCTTCTTGAATCAAGTATGGCTGAAACCAATCATGATTCAGTCTTCAATGCGTTCCCAAGGAATCAAAGGCCCTCCTTACAGATCCCTGCATGGGAACACCAGAGAGATCAATCACATGAGAAGTGAAGCTGTTGGTACTCCGATGGAGCTGCTTTCTCATGATCTGCTCCCCAGACTCATGCCTCATGTCTATTCATGGACCAAGATTTATGGTAAAGCACACATAAAGTTTCAATCTTTGAGGCTTTTTCTTTTTCTTTTTCTTCTTTCCTTCTTTCTTGTTCAGAAAGGTAAGTTCTATTTTCCCCCTTTTCTCTGGTTGTTGTTGATGAAGGGATGAACTTTCTGAACTGGTATGGAACAAAGCCACAACTGGTTGTTACTGATCCTGAGTTGGTGAAAGAGGTGCTGAGTAATAAAGAAGGAGCATTTCCAAAGAAGTTCATCCAGAGTTATGCTGACAAGTTGCTTGGGAATGGGCTGTTTGCATCACAGGGAGAGAAATGGGTCAAGATGAGGAAACTTGCTAACCAAGCTTTCCATGGCGACTCCTTGAAGGTATCCCTATTTCTCTGAAATCTGAATGCTGACAGAGTTAGATTAAACAAAGCATGCTTTATAGCAGCAGAAAGCAAGTAAGTCAAGAATTTCAATATGGGTTCTTTTTCCTTTTCTTATTTTACAGGCAATGATTCCTGCAATGGTAGCTAGTGTGGAGGCAATGCTTCATAGATGGAGAGATGCGAAAGAGATTGATGCATATCGAGAATTCAAGGTTTTGACATCAGAAGTGATTTCCAGGACAGCTTTTGGGAGTAGTTATGTGGAAGGCAAGAACGTTTTCGATATGCTGATGAAGCTTGGTCTCATTGTCAACAGGAACAACTTCAAAGTTAGCAGCATTCCATGGTTGAAGTAAGTGCATATATATATGCTTCATTCCTTGTTCTTTTTAATATGTTCTTCCTTTTGGGGTTTGCTGTTAGTTTAACCCTTTTTGATCCTGGGTGTCAACAGGAAGCTCTGGAGAACAAGTGATGACATTGAATCAGACAAACTGCAGCAAGCAATTAGGGAAGCAATCATAAATCTGATTAGGAAAAGAGAGGGAAGGGATAGTGATTACTATGGAAGTGACTTCCTTGGATCCCTTCTCAATGCTTTTCATGACAGTGACTTGTCCAGGAAGGTAACCATTGACGATGTGATTGACGAGTGCAAGTCATTCTACGTTGGTGGCCATGAAACCATCACAAGTTCCCTCACTTGGACAGTTTTCCTGCTAGCAATTCATACAGACTGGCAAGACAAGGCAAGAAAAGAAGTTATAGAATTACTTGACCAAAAAAATCCACCCACACTTGACGGTGTCTCTAGATTGAAGATTGTAAGTATGCAGATCTCAAACTGAACAACTCTATGAAATTACAGCGTCGACGTCGATGATGACTTTCAACATGTTTGTATATCTTACTTTTTGCAGATGACTATGGTTGTTAATGAATCACTGAGACTATACCCACCAGCTTTCAACCTCACAAGGGAAGTTGAGAGAGAGACCAAGTTGGGGAGCTATATACTTCCTGCAAAGTTAGCATTGAGTCTTCCCGTCATAGCAATTCACCATAACCCTTTACTATGGGGAGAAGATTGCCATCTTTTCAAGCCAGAGAGGTTTGCTGTTGCTGATGGTGTGGCCAAGGCCTTCTTGCCATTTGGGTTCGGGCCACGAACTTGTGTGGGATCGAGCTTTGCAGCTGCAGAGATTAAGATTGCGCTCTCGATGATTCTCCGACGATACAGATTGAGTTTGTCACCTTCGTATGTTCATGCACCATTCCATATGCTCACTATCTGCCCTAAACATGGACTCCAAATCCTTCTCCACCCGCTCTAACACAGCCATGGAGAAAGAAAAGTAGGTAAATCTTTAAAGTTATTTTAAGTTATAAGATCGACCCAGAAAAGATCAATCTTGTTCTCAAAACAATATACATCAATATGTCTTTATTTATTTATTTATTTATTTTTTTTTTTGCCTCACTTGCAGCAGATTTGTCAACAGAAGCCCCTGCAATTTTTTGGGTTCAATTTAACTTCTTGTTTGTGAAGCCTTGTCAATCCTTTATCTACTAAGTTGGAAAAAAAGGGTTTGGTTAATTTTGTGATGGACCAGTGAGTTAAGAGTAGTGTGGGAAGCTAGACCAGCACACATGGTAGTGTGAACCTTTTTTGGTGATTACCCCCATTCACAAAGAACGATGCTATGAAGAAATCAAAATGAATGGTTAGAAGTGTGGAGTTAGGTCTGCCATTTTCTTTCCCACCTGTCTCTTCTTGTTGGGTTGCTTGGCCATTTAAGCCAAGGAAATGTTGATGCCATGTTGGGGAAAAAGGATAGTAAAGAGGTGTATCTTCATATACCACATCTACTGTCAAGCAAAAATTAATAATATAAACAAAAAAAAGTACATAGCTGTTTTTCTAACATGTGTATTGAAGTATACTAGACCAAGACAACTTCGACGCAACTGGTTCTGACTCCAAATGAACCGGTTAACCTTCTACCCAATAATCTTCCCAAGTTGGTCACCTCAAAGTTCCTCAAGGATGATTTGGAGGCCATGTTTGGGACAAATGGTCAAAACATGAGCTGGTGAGTGTACATACTTGTCCGAGAGCATAAACCTATAACGCTGCAGAATCATGGAGAGTGCAATCTTTTTCTCGGTGATGCCAAAGTTGACCCCAACACAATTTCGAGGGCCCAGCCCAAATGGAAGAAATGCTGCAGATGAGCTGCTGTTGTTTGTAATACTGGCCTTAGCTACTCCATCAGCAAATCTCTCTGGTTTAAACAGGTGAGCATCTTCACCCCATGTTCCTGGATCATGATGAACTGCCAGATTTGGGATGTAGACTTCAGTCCCTTTTGGAAGTATTAGCTTCCCTAATTTCGCTTCCCTCTGGACTTCCCTCGTTATGTGAAAAACTGAAGGGTATAGCCTCAGGGACTCATTGATCACCATACTCAGCTGCAAAAAAAGAAGCAGGAATCAGAATGGTTAAAATCTCTCATGGCAACATCCAAACGACACAGCAATGTAGTTAAAGAGGGAGGAAACAGTGTTTTCTTTTCAACTTACAATTGTTAATCTGGAAATGCCATCAGGAGTTGGAGTTCTGTTGTTGCCAAATAGTTCAAGAACTTGTTCCCTTGCCTTCTCTTGCCATTCTGAGTGTATAGCTAGTAGAAGCACAGTCCAGGTCAGTGAGCTTGCTGTTGTTTCTTGGCCTGCCACATAAAAGGTCTTGCATTCATCAATCAGATCATCCAATGTTATGCTACTGTGTCTGTCTGGATCATTATAAGCCTTGACAAGCAGTCCAAGGAAATCAGTGGCAGGAGAACTAAGCTGTTCTTCTTTCCTTTTGTTCAACATGTTCATGATGATGGCCCTGATCTCTTGTTGGAGCTTGTCAGATTCTTTCTCATCGCCAGTTCTGAAAATAGTTCAGCAGAATACGTCAAAGTTTAAAGGAAATTCCATAATTCGGTCAATCCATAACTCGACCATCGTCGCGATTTGATCTACCAACAACCTGGTTGACCTGTAATCCACAGGCCACAACCTAATTGATTGAATTGACCCGTTACCCAATTGATCAGTGACGCTGGTCTACTTAAGACGTGATTAACTCGTCTGAATAAAATTTGACATGCTCATCCAACATCTTTAAATATTTCAAATTGATTGAGCCTAACTCAATTAAAGCTGACAACCCTAGTTGACTACAAGCACAATGTACCGCTTATCAGATAATCCTGCACCATTTTATGATAAGCTCAAAACTTGATCAACTTCTAATCGTATTGAAAGATAACCCAATTGAACCATAACAAAATTGGTCCATGACACACTTACCCTTAACCTAGTTAATTCAGCTTGAACCAGACTCAAGCTCACCATTTAACACTTCATATTTTACCACTCACAAAATTTCTCAAGGTTCAACAAGCTGAGAATTGGGAAAAACCTCACTTGAGACCAGGAATTCTGACATTGTAGTGGTTTCTTGAGATAATGAGAACCATCTTCGTCAGCAGTTCAAACACTTTCTCCCCTTCCAGGTAGCTGCTTCCAAAAGCTGTCCTGGAAATGATCTCTGATGTTAAAATCTTGAACTCCTGGAAAGCATCAATCTCCTTATTCTTTCCTCCAGGATTGCTCTTCCACCTCTCGAGCATCATCTCCACGCTAGCAATCATCGCAGGAACCATACCCTGAAAGAAGAATGTTCAACAAAAAGTTATCCCTATTAAGTTGGGGGGGATAGTTCCCATAGTGCACTAATTGTTTTTTCTTCATCAAACCTTCAGGCTTTCTCCATGGAAGGCATGGTTTGCTAGTTTCCGCATCTTCAACCATTTGTCACCTCTAGACAAGACGAGTCCATCGCCTAGAAGAACTCTGATGAAATTATGAAAAGGTGTCTTCTCGTATGTTCCATCTTTATTATTGAGCACTTCTTTAATCAGCTCAAGTTCAGTGACAACTAGCTGAGGCCTAGTGCCATGCCACTGCAGAAAGATTTTCCCTGGAAAAAAAACCATTGAACTTTCGTCGTTCAGCTTCATAGTGACTTTCCAGTGAAGAAACTCTTTTCTGTAGTAGACTGTACGTGAACTTTCTATAGAGTGGTAAAAGCTCTAATGTACCCTTAGATCCCTCTCTCAAGAACATGGCTTATTTGGGATGGACCAATTTTTCGACATCATATCAAAAGCTGTAATGTGAAATCTAGTATTTGAATCATGACAACCCTTTTATGCTTACCGTAGAGCTTGATCCATGCGTAGATATGAGGCTGCAGCCCTGGAAGGATATGGTGGGAGAGTTCCATGGTTTGCTTTGCAGCTTCAATCCTCATCAGGTTTATCTCCTTGGTGGTTCCATGAATGAATCTATAAGAAGGGCCTTTGATTCCTTGTTCCCTCATCTTGGACTGCACTCGAATCGGAGTCCACCATACTCTGATAAAAAACCTGCTGATGATCAACAAAAAGTATAAACACAGACATGAAAGGAATGTCAGCAAAATCCCCAGTTCAACCATCTCTCTCTCTCTGTTATTTGTTCAAGGAAACCCTTTCAGACTTTTATCCCTGATTCAACCAAAACTGTTCCGCTTTTCCTAAGTGCAAGTGGTTAGCCATTATTAATATTAAAGGCTTTTGTCATTTTGCCACCTACTGATAACTATATATTACTCAGGAAGAATCCCTGGCGTTTTCAGAAAGAAGACAGAAAGTCTTTTATAATACAGATGGCCGGCAAATGAAAAGGCATCTTCCATGACCAAGACTAATAAAACAGTCACTGTCCATTGCAGGAGGAGAACTAGATGTTGATATATACTAAAGCAAGGCTTCCGCCTCGCAAAACCATTAACCTTGGCCACGGCATTTTTCATATGTTGTAAAAAAACGAGAGCATTTGGGTGTTGGACTTCCATGATTGTTAACAAACAACCACAGCAACAATCCCGGGGCAAGATATATTCATGTAATGAAGCTTCAAATGGTCTGTTACACAGTTATCACAAATCTTTGCCGCCATTTGGTTGAAGTCATTCATTTGGATCTTCTTAAGCAGAGTTGACAAGGAAAATATAAGGAACACTAAAAAACTGGAAAATAGTTAACACACTATAATGCAGGTTTATTGCAGATGCAGGTGGTAGCCATTATTTTACTAGGCTTTGTCATGTGCTCCTAATGGAAGGATATGAATAACGGAGACAAAGATAATGACACGGCAGATGTCTTCTGTTTGCCACACAAATTACCAAAACAATGCAATTGGCCTTTGGTTGAGTGGTTTTATAGAGTTCGTTACTGCTAAGAACAACTTCATATGCTTCTGTATGAGATACTCAAGTGCATGAATGCGAGGCTGGTTGTGAATAAGATTCACAACAGATCTAACATTCATATCCAAATTCTTCTGATACAAGACACATGCTAGAACGGATCAATCAGAACAAGCTTTGATATATCCAGGATGTGATTTCAGTATGGCATATTTTATGTAGCGTGCTAGTGAATTTCTACAGAGCATGGAGGACAATCTGCACTCCATGTTGTGGGTGGAGTGTGAGAGTACTAGTCGGTGAATGGATGTAAGCAGGCGAAAGTGTGAAAGAATAGCGTTGGAGAATCATGGAAAGAGCTATCTTAGCTTCAACAGCTGCAAAGTTGAACCCAGCGCATACTCGAGGACCCATCCCAAAAGGAATGTAAGCAGACAGAACGTTGTTTGTTGCTTTGGCAATGCCTTCAGAAAATCTATCTGGCTTGAAAAGGTGCACGTCTTCTCCCCAAATTTCAGGATCATGATGAAGTGGTAGAGTTGGGACCCTTATATTGGTATTGGAAGGTATCGTGAAATTCCCAAGTCGAACTTCTTTGTCTGTCTTTCGCATCATAGCCAACACCGGAGGATACAGTCTCAACGTCTCATTTATGATCATGCTCATCTGCAAAGCAGCAGAACGCTAGTGATGTGTGATCCTCACTAACGGTGACAAAGTTATGACTATTTGAAGTTCAGAAAATTTACTTACATTCTTGAGTTTCGAAATGCCATCTGGGTCAGGAGTTTGGCTCCCGAAATGAGTCACAACTTCTTTTCTTGCTTGCTCTTGCCATTCTGTATGCATCGACAGAAGTAACACTGCCCATGTTAGCAACATGTTGGTTGTTTCTTGTCCACCAATATAAAACGTCTTGCATTCATCAACTAAATCATCCACTGAAATCTTCTTAAATTCGTCGACTTCATGATGAGCCTTCAAGAGCAATCCCAAAAAATCACCTCCATAGTTATCCAATTCTCCACTTGTCACCATGTTTTCACGCTTCCTGACCATCGCAATGATCAAGTCACGTACCCCTTGCTTAAGCTTCTCTGCCTCAATCTCATCTCTAGTTCTATATATCTTGCTGCAAAGAGGAAAATGTAAAGATTATGAGCACAGAATCCACATTGATGACATCAAAGTAATACAGCATTGAAGTGGGAAAAGGCTTGGACCTTAGGACAGGAGGCCTGATATTAAAAGCATTCTTAGCTACAAGGATGGCCAATTCTGTTAACATTTCAAAGATGAGTTTGCCTTGAAGGTAGCTACTCCCAAAAGCAGTTCTGGAAATCACTTCTGATGTAAGTAACTTGAATTCTCCAAACACCTCAATCTCTTCTCCCTCATGGTTATTCCACCTTTCAAGCATCATTTCCGTACTAGCAATCATAGCTGGAATCATATTCTGAGAGAAGAAAAACCAAAACCTCGCAATCCACACATGAAATTTTGGTTGAGACCTTTCAACAAACACCTAGTGTGCAAACCGCAAAGCACCAGCGTACCTTTAGGCTCTCTGCCTGGAGAGCATGGTTGGCCAACTTCCTCATCTTGGCCCATTTCTCACCTCTCGATGTCACCAGGCCGTCTCCTAGCAGCTTCCTCAAGTAGTCAGTAGGCTCCGCCTTGGAGTAAACTCGCTCCTTGTCATTCAGCATCAACTTCACCAGCTCAGGCTCCAACACAATCAGCGTCGGTTCAGGACCAAGCCAGAAAACGAAATTCCTCCCTACCCACAAACCCCACTGGTCAGAAAAAAACAGCCATAGGTGAAAAGTTGTATGCTTTGACACTTGTCTTTTCTTTTACCGTATTTCTCCGTCCAGGCGGAGACATGAGGCACCAGCCTGCCACAGATGTCGTGGGAAAGACTCGACATGGGCTTGGCCATGGACTCTGTTGTCAACCGGCGAATCGCAAGGGCGTTGCCGTAGATGAACTGGTAAGGAGGGCCTCTGATTCCTCCCGAATTGAACTGTCGCTGAAGCAGAAGAGGCTTCCGCAAAGTCCTGTTCAGGAATACGATCAAACCCACAAGAAGAATTGCGCAGAGGCAGAGAGCCGGCGGCGAGAGTAGGATCAGGGGAATTCCCAGAAGACCCATTTCGTTTGGCGAATTCAAATTGGGAATCGTATCCTGAGCTTTGTGATTATAAACGATAGCTGCATCACTGCGTTTGACTTTGGGTTTGATTTGCTTTCACGCCGGTCGCCGTAATAGTATAGGACAAAGTAGTAGGGCCAAAGGGTAGGCTGAAAGCCTGATACTTTTGTCGCCATTGGATTGGGATCGTTCATTAGGATCTTCTTTCTGACACTTTTTTTCCCGCAACGATAATAGTCGCGCATGAAATGAACTGTATAAAAGCCAGAGAACCGAGTCCAAATGAAAGAGCTAAAATAGTTAAGCAAAGGCCATTTTTCCATTCAGGTTAATTACTGCAGAACTGAAAAACAGAGAAACGAAAAAGGGAAGTAACTTTATTTAGTGATAAGCCTGCTAGCCCATTATTTTAGAATATCATATATAGATACAGCAGTCTGGTCTTCTACTTCTTGTAGAGATTCTGGAAGTAGGCAGAAGGGTTCTTCTCAAACTCGGCCCTCGAAATGTGATGGTCAGCTCCAGGGGCTTTCATGGTTGCAGAGCCAGCTGCTCCAGAAGAGGAGCCAGCAGGTTTTGCAGAAGATGCAGCCTGATTGTTGTTGCTTCCTGCTGAAGAGCCCTTGTTCCCGCTTTCCATTTCTGCTGCCTTAGGTAAGCTACTTAGACTTTTGATTCTAAAGTTGGAAGGTGAGATATTGTCAGAATGCTCTGAAGATGGAAGGTGTTTGGTGGGGAGAAATGGAGGAAATGGTGGGAGCTTATTATATAGCTTATCTGATGGTGGGAGAATGGAGACACCTGGGAATTGATGAATGAGAATTGGGAAGTGGATGGAAGGCTTCTGGTAGTCAAACGTTGAGATTGATTCCCTTCTCGCGTATAGAGTATTGATGGGTTTTTTATTTTTTATTTTTTATTACTTCTGGACTCTGATATTGACGATTAAGTAGGCTCTCTTTTACCAAGACAGTGGGGGGACATCGGAAATTTTTTTTTTTTTTACAAAAGATAATCATATATTGATCGAAAAATAGGCAGTTACATCCTGGATCTCAGCCAGGCCTGAAAATCAAACAACCGACTTATTGTCGGGGACAAAGACAGGGCCTTCCTAGCTACCAAATGAGCTACCCTATTGCTATCCCGACCTATAAATCGCACACTCAACCCGGCATTAGCCCCCATCATCTGCACAATCTCCTCCAGGATAGCCCCTACACGACAATCCCTCACATCCTTCTGGCAGACCTTGTCGATGACAACTTTGGCATCCCCTTCAAACCGCATCTCCGAAAGACCACGCTCCAGACACTAGGCAATGGCCTCCCGGAGTGTTAATAGTTCCACTACCATGGGATCCTCGATGAGCGGGAATTGCAACCCCCTAACCCAAAGCACGCCCCCCATCGCATCAAAGGCTACCACTCCACCCGCAGAGTGTGACCCCCTACGGACTGCCCCATCCCACCGACACACAGGTCCCCCACCCACCCCCCCAGTCCCCCCAGTACGACTCTGGTTGGGCACCGGAGCGGACCGAGTATCCGGCGGCAATCGTAACCACTCATTTATCTGCTGATAATACTGCCTCATTAAGGCAGGAATCCCAAACTGTTTACCTTCAAAGACAACCCAGTTACGAGACTTCCATATCCTCCAGAGGACAGCAGTGATCAGCATGAAATGAGTGGGCTGGTGCAGAACAGAGAACAGTTTTTTCAAGAAGAAAGGGAATGTGTACTGGGGCAAACCCTCCCCAAGATACTCCAAACCCGACTGTGCCCAAAGTGCCCTAGCCACTGGACAAGCCAGGAACACATGCTCCATTGTCTCCGCCGCTTCCCAACAAACCGGACACCGAGGGTGAACATCAACTTCTCGTTCAATGAGCGCTTCAGTTGTCGGGAGGATTCTATTAAAAATCTGCCAAACAAACACCTTCAACTTAGGGGGGATATTGGCATTCCAAAGCCGGATCCAACTCTCCCTATCCATCCAGCTAACCTGAGCCCTCCATCGACCATTCTGCTGATCCAGCCCGACCGCAAGGTGATACGCCGATTTCACTGAGAAGACACCATCTGATGTGCCTTCCCAGATCAAGCGGTCTGCAACATTCTGACGTGGAAGGGGGATAGCTTTAATCATTCGACAAGTTGGAGGATCAAACCATTGCCCTAACTTAGCATCATAAGGGGGGACATCGGAAATCTTCAACCTGGAAGCAAATTGTTATCTGCACCCATAAATAAAAGTTCAGTTTGGCATACCACTATAAAAATAGGTTCGCTTCCCCATGTTTCGTTATCCGCCTTGCTCTACTTATTTGTCATTTTTGTTATTCTTTTGATTATATCTTTTCCCATTCTTTCGGTTATGAAATTGCATCGGATTCATAGATTCGTGGATTGGATTGGTGGATCCATGGATCAAATGGATTGAATCCAATGGATTGGTGGATTTATGCATTGGTGGATTGATCCATGAATCCAAATGACATCCAAGGCTTGGACCAAAATGTAAAATTTGAAAAGTTTTGGTACTAAAATGTCATAATGAAAAATTTTAGGTGCCAAAATGTAATTTTCCAATGATATTTTTTGTATAAAAAAATAAATTTTAGGTACCAAAATGTAAAATATAAAAAATATAGGTATCAAATTGTAATTTGTCATTTGGATCTATGGATTGATCCATGAATCCACCAATCCAATTGGATTTGGATCAAATGGATTGGATTAGGTGGATAATTTGGTGGATGGATTGGATTGGATTCATGGATTTGGATCTTAATTGCCACCTCTAATTATGATCTAATCGATTGGGAAAAAATTCAAAAGCATTTTTGTGGTATGAGTAAAGTTTGAATTTAATATAGGGTAAATGCACATTTGGTCACTAAGATTACTAAATGCACATTTGGTCACTAAGATTACTAAATCGTGTCATATTTAGTCATTAGAAAATTTTAATATCAATTTTGGTCACTCAAATTATTGAAACATGTCACATTTAATCACTCTCCCGTTAGCCTCTGTCCAACTCGAGTCACTCGAATTACTGAAACATGTCACATTTAGTCACTTGAATTACTGAAACATGTCACATTTAGTCACTCTACCGTTAGTTTCCGTCGAAAGAAACTAATGGGAGAGTGACTAAATGTGATCTGTTCCAGTAATTTGAGTGACCAAAATTGATATTAAAATTTTCTAGTGACTAAAAATGACACGATTTAATAATCTCAGTGACCAAATGTGGAATTTACCCTTTGAATATATGAGCGGGTATGATGTATTTTCTTTCTTACTAGATATGCTCTCTTGCTTGGGATTTTTTTTCCCAGAAATAGCACCTTTAACAAAAAATTACAAAAATAGCACCCAGTCCGTAGAAATTATAAAAATATCACACTTTTTTTAAAAACCGCACCCCCTGGTTTAGCATTCTGGGCCAAAACCGCATCTTGGCCATGTGGTTTGTGTGTCTGACCTAACCAAACCGCATGGCCTAGGTGCGGTCTTGTGCTGACCTAGCAAAACCGCACTTTGGGGATGCGGTTTTGCTTCTCCAAAACAAACCGCACACTCAAAATGCGGTTTTGGCAACACAAACCGCACCCCCCAATGCGGTTTGTGTGTCAATTATTTTCCGACACCAAACATATAGCCATGCAGATTGACAGACGTGGGGCTGCATGACAGATGAAACCTCTTCTCTTCATTGATAATTTTGCCTATAAAAGACAGCCCGGGAAACCTCTTCTCTTCACACCTCTCCTTCTCCCTTTTCAATTTTCTGTTGTAGCTCCCTACTTCTCTAGTGTTTTTGCGGTTAATGTTAACTCGTAAGTTTATTTAGTATTACTTTTTATTGTGAATTGTGATTTTTATGATATTAGTTGAACTACTATTTTTTTGCAGATGGCATTCCAAAAGTTCACGCTTGGGTTACGGTGGAATGGTTACACGGAAGAGAGCGGAAAGGGGGTCACCTACGTCAGTGGCAATTTTCAGAAAATAAAGTTCGCTACCAGACCGATGCTTGAAGACCTTTATCAAATGTGTACTAACGTTACTTGCATGGATGGCACGAGAAGAGTTGATCGTATGGTGTACCGATATCTAAACAGAGAAGCAGGTCGTTGTGGCACGAGGAATATCTCATAACCACTCAGGATGAAGTAGATGCCATGCTCGAATTCTTGAGGTCCAACAATCTTTCCAAAGCCGAGATGTTCGTTTACACCGAGCCGATCGTAGGCGTTGGAGGTTATTCTGGAGACGGTCAAACATCTAGTATCCATAGTGGAGGTGAATTATATGGAGATCATCCCTACCAAAGTTAACATGATTCTCATTCCTATTTCCAGCAAGAGCAAGGTGAAGGTCATTATCAATCTTTCATGTCATATGAAGAAGAAGTTCAACCGGACTATGCCAATCAACCCTAGTACAACTTCCAATCAGGCAGTGGTAGTTCTCACAACTACCATTATGAAGCTGATGAAGGTGCCTTTAATGAGCTAGATGAGATGGAAGATGCCCTGCCAGCACCAGTCAGTGACCCCTCCGATGAAGAAGGAGAGAACAACGTTAGTGGCCCTTCATAAACCCTCTTGAAGGTGCTGATGATTCAGGACCAGAGTCAGATAATGATGATGAGGTGGCTCATGACCGTGTACCAGTCCCCTACTACAATCACATTCCAGACGGCAATTGGATGGTCGACAGCGACATGGAACCCCCAGAGGTTCCAGTATGGGGTCCACTCACTAGGTTTATGAAGGGCCAACAATTTGGCTCGAAAAAGGAGGTGCGGCACGCCATTGATACTTAAGCAATGACTCGACATTTTGAATGGCACACAATTCATTCCAACACGAAAAGGCTCATAGTTAGATGCCGTAATCATAACGAGGGATGCAATGTTAGGATTCAGGCCATCAACAGCAAGAGACATGACCATAGGGTCATATCCCATGCGGTGAACACACACACATGTGTGTCATCCGTAACATCCCAAGGCCATCGACAGTTGAAATCAAGGGTGGTTGTTGCGGCTATCAAGCATCTAATTGAGCAAGATCCTGACCTAAAGGTGAAAGTCATAATCGCTGACATTGCAAGTCGTTATGGTTATATGATTAACTATAAGAAGGCGTGGCATGGAAAGCAGAAAGCTCTGGCCGCCGTATTTGGTGATTGGGAAGAATCATATGCATTCCTTCCCAGGTTGATTTTGGCATTGGAGGCGTCTAACCCTGGCACTGTTTTCTCCCCTCGATACCAAGATGAAGAGATACAACCGCCAGAGCCAGGTAACAAACGCCATTTCAGACGACTTTTTTGGGCATTCAAGCCATCTATTGATGGTTTTGGCTTATGTGTCCCTGTGATCCAAGTGGATGGTACATTCCTTACCGGCAAGTACAAGGGCACTCTATTGATTGCCAGTGGGTGGATGCAAACAAGCGTGGCCTTTTTGACAGAAAAAGGGGGGATCCGAGTATCTCTTAATACCCGATTTTCCCAGGAAATGGGAGGATCATGATAATTGCTTAAAACCCCATTTCCTTAGACGTGCATCTCTTTATAAAGAGTCGAAGTAAGTGGCGCTATGTATTCGATTAAATTATTGAAAACAACCAATATGATTAAATTATTTCAAATTTATTTTATATTCCACTAAGTACATTAGCAAAATAAAAGAAAGATAAATGATGAAGAATTGCATGTACCGGGTGATCGTTCCAAACATCCCTTGAACGATGGTTGGGTTGGTCGTACAAGTCGATTGGATCAATAGGCCCTTGATCGAAATAGTACCGTTGGTTGTATATATCCACGTCGTCCCCAACCTACAAGAGAATAACAACAAGGTTAGTACATAGATTAATTAAAAAAACTTATAACAAAAACAAAAATTGACCAGAATAATGAGTACGTACCGCTTGAAATTCATCATAATAAACTCCCTCTCCTTGGAACCACTCAGGGATTTTTTCTCAAAAGTCGAACAGAAATTCGGCGGGTTTTGAGGGAAAAACCAAAGAAATGTTTTCTGATGGCAGATCGGACTTAGCCGCAACCAACAGAACACTATTTCCTAGGCTTTTGGGAGGGGAGGGGTTAGAGAGATAATTTTAGAGAGAGAGAGAGTGAAGAATGGGTTGTGGTGTGAAGAAATGAGGGGGGGGGGGGGAGGGGGTATTTATACTCTTCAGACCGCACCCTCCAGGGGCGCTCTGGTAATTTAGCCCTGCCAGAAACCGCACCCTCCCGATGCGGTCTACGTTGATCTAGGCGCTGACCGCACCTGCCAGCTGCGGTCTTCAATCCGTGGTGAGGATCGCTGAGGTGGCAAGCGGTCCGCCGCTGGATCGCCGCCTGATCCTGCAGTCTCCAAACCCGCTCCCGAGGAAACACAGATCGCACCTTCCTAGTGTGGTTCCCAGTCTGACGTGGCGCAAAACGCACCTCCAAGGTGCGGTTTATACATAAAACGCACCTGGAGGGTGCGGTTTAATTATAAAACGCACCTTGGATGTGCGGTTTGCTAAAAATGGTGCTAGTTTTGTAAATTTTGTGGGTTGGGTGCTATTTTTTTATTTTTTATAATAGGTGCTATTATTTGAAAAATCCCTCTTGCTTGTGCTTCGTAGCGGTTGCTATATAGAACTTCAAATTTTTTGTATGAAAAAATTAGTAAAACTTGTTTTTTGGCCCGCGCTTAACTGCGGTAAGAAACTAATTATATTTTAAAACTCCTTTACTTATTTAATGATCAGTTGAAATTAAATAATTCACAAAATAATTTTTCTAAGATATTTTCATCAACTTAGTATATTAGTTATTACGGAATACTACCTAATACATTTATTTAATTGCATATTATGAAATATATTGTAATTCACATCATTTATTTATAGACCGTGTTACATAAATCTTACGTAATGTGCGATTAAATAAAAAATCAAATTATCAATAAATCAAATTTGAATAAATTATTATGTAAAAGTCATCTTCCATTACATAACTTTTGTGTAATGAAAATTGATGAGATGATAAATATAGTAGACAATAATAAATGAATTTTAGTTAATAATAAAATAATAAGTTATGATAAGTATCACATTCGATTAGAACGTTATGAAGAATCATTGACCTTAAAAAATCTTTGTGTAATGCGAATTGATGATCAACATTTTATTCATAATAAACAAAAAAACAAATCAAATTTATATTACGAAAAGACACCTTAAGACTTAGGTAATTGTTTGTTTAATTAACTTCAAGGGGTTGGTCTATTGGTAATGTGGAGATAATAACATCCAACAAACCTTAGGTTCGAATCTTTAGGCAATATATGTCTGGTGTACGATAGAAGTCACATATCTATATTTATATATATTTTGTCTAAAAATTACCGTTATTAGATTCAACATATTTAATATACATATATAAAATTTTCATGAAATTTTGTTCTTTTCAATTATTTTTCTTAATTTTAGTGAAATTATAAGGAATAATTATTTGTCGATGATGATCCCAATGTAGTGTGTGTTTCAAATATAATCCGATATATTATGTGGTCTATCCCTCGAGCCCCTCCTAGCTAATTACTCCAATCCTATAACTTATGCTTGTAAATTAATCGAGGTTGAGGACCAGAGGTTCCACACAATATTGTATAATAAAATTTTAAACCAAACAAGCAAAACGTGCAAGGTAAAACAACGAAATTAAGAAGTAGTTTAACAATGTAAGATAGCGAAAATTGTAAGCATGAAATGTAAAGGAATGTCAATGTAAAACAAAAGGTTCCTTAGAAGCAAAAGAGCAATTATTCAGGCATATTTTCCTTGGATTTCAACTGGATCTCAGAGCAAGTCCAAATAAGTCATATAAAATGCTCTCTAAAGAAAGCAATGAATCAAGCAAAACCAAATCATCGTCTAATCATCTAGAGAATTCAGGGTTCCACCAATTCGAATAATCTAGGATTTTAGTTCAACATAGATACAAAGAAGAATACAATTAAGAGGGAAAAGAATAAACCAAACGATCTCTTCCAACATTCAATGGAATCTTCTAAAGTTCAGATTGAGTTTTCTCTTTGTCTTCACCTTTTATAGAGTGTATTTTTGTGACTAAACCTCATGTATTTGCAGAGAAGTTGTCCTCAACTCACTGCTTCATTTCCCTTTTATATTTGTCAATTGGGGAAAGATGGGTCACGAACTCACGATAGGGCGTAGCGTCCGACCAGACTCGTTGTTGGCTGATCTACTTATATTGGGCTAGGATAATGGCCTTGGGTCCTAGTCTCCTAGAAAATCTTCTATGGACTTTTATCTCATTTTCATTTTCAAGGCTAGTCGGACCCTCTATTGGGTCTACCTGGCTTGCGGCTGGGGTCCACTTATAAGTTTAGAAAGCCTTATTGAGTTTGGTTAAACAATCTTTGTGGTTTTTTTTACAAAAGAAAATCTTATATTGATTGATAAAAGACAGTTACAACCTGGAATTCAGCTAGTTCTGAAAATCAAATAAACGACACATAGTCGGGTACAATGAAAGTGCATTTCTAGCCACTACATGAGCTACCCTATTATAACGTCGACCTATGAATCGAACACTAAACCCAGGATGGGCAGCAAAATACTGCACTACTTCATCAAGAACAACCTCCATCTGGTTATCACTGGTATCCGCCTGCTTGATCTTATCGATAATCACCTTGGCATCTCCCTCAAATCTTACCACCGCAAAACCATGCTCCAGACACCACAACATTGCTTCTCGGAGGACTAGCAGTTCCACCACAGCAGGGTCATCTATTCCTGGTAACTGAACTCCTTTAGCCAGCAAGATATCCCGAGCCGGATTCAAAATCACCATCCCCCCCCCCCCCCCCCCCCCCCGCTGCGTGAGATCTAATCCTCGTAGCCCAATCCCACATACAAACAACCATGTCAGGCTCGACTGGCTCCAACTATTGTATTATGGGATGCGAGGTCGGAGGGACCTGACACCCCGACAACCTTCTCCATTCCTCGTATTGCTGATTATACTTGCGCATAAGAGCAGGGATCCCATACTGCTTGCCTTCAAAGACAACCTAGTTCCGAGACCGCCAGATCCGCCAAAGGATGGCTACGACCGCCATAACCAGCTCTGGCTGATGTATTAAAGCCAGCAGCCTTTTAAGAAATAGAGGAAAAGTTTGACGAGGCAGCCCCTCACCGAGGTACTCAAGCCCAGAATAATCCCAAAGGGCGCGGGCCACCGGACAGTAGAGGAACAAATGCTCCATTGTTTCGGGTGCATCCCAGCAGACCGGGCATCGAGGGAGCACCAGAACTTTCTTCTCAATGAGAGCTTATGTAGTTGGAAGGATGCGATTCAGAATCTTCCAGACAAACACCTTAAGTTTAGGCGGAATATTAGCACCCCACACCCGAATCCAACTTGACTTATCCACCCAACTGGCTGAGACCCGCCAAAGTCCTCTCCGTTTGTCCAGAGAGACATCAAAGTGGTAGGCCGACTTAACCGAGGATATCCCATCCCTAGTTTCGTGCCAGATCAACCTATCCTCCACATTCTCTCGCGGAAACGGAATAACTTTAATGGCTCTACAGGTAGGAGGATCGAACCATTGTCCCAGCTTAGCATCATTCCATCGTCCTTCCCCCTGACAATTAACCTCCGCTACAGGTGGATCACCACCATCTGGAAAAACCTGGGGATTGAACCTTAAGGGATCAAGGTGAATCCTAGGAACCCAGTTGGAATCGAGAAGCGAAGCCGTCTGACCATTACCCACCTGCCACCGTAGACCCTTTTCCAGAAGCTGACAACCAAACAGAACGCTCTGCCACCCCCATGAGGGACGGGATCGAGCTTTGGCTGTGAGGAAGGTGTCAGTAGGAAAATATTTTCCTTTATAGACCTGGGCAAGCAGAGATTGGGGATCAGTGAGGATACGCCAGCCAATTTTAGCTAAAAGGGCTTGATTAAATTGCTCAAACCGGCAAAAGCCCTTCCCCCCTTCATGTTTACTCTTGCACATATTACGCCATGACATCCATCGAACCTTGGGCTGGCCTTCTACCGCACCCCACCTAAACCTAGCCACATGTTTATCCAAAAGCCGACACAGAGAGACAGGCATCTTGAAACAAGACATCACATGCTGGGGTAGGGCCATGGCAAATGATTTAATCAATGTTTCCTTAGCCGCCCAAGATAAAGTCCTCTGCTTCCATCCCTGGAGGCGTTCAAGAAGATTTTCCTCCAAATATCGGAAGGTAGCCATTTTGGATAGGGAAATCAGCGTGGGTAGGCCTAGGTACTTATCATGGATCCCCATCGCCTCGACCCCCAGAATCGCCGCCAAGAACTCCTGGTCCGGCAGAGCAATATTCTTGCTAAAGCAAACAGCCGATTTCGCCAAATTCACCCTCTGACCACTAAGTTCCTCATATTCATTCAGGACCTCGATCAGATTTCACACTCCAGGAGAGAACCTCGCAGGAAAAGATAAGAATCATCTGCGAAGAACAAATGTGAGATCCGCGGGGCATGAAGGGCCACTTTCACTCCACCAAGCTTGTTTTTCGATAAAGCATTCCGAAGGATTGCCGCAAACCCTTCAGTACAAATCACAAACAAGAGGGGAGATAGAGGGTCGCCCTGTTGAAGCCCCCTGGAGGGAGTGAAATACCCCGAAGGAGTACCATTCATTAATATCGAAAAAGACGAGGATCGGAGATATTCATGTATCCATCCACACCAGGTGGAGTTAAAGCCCATTTTGGTCAAAACTGCAAGAAGAAAAGACCATTCGACTCTATCATAGGCCTTTTCCATGTCAACCTTTAGAGCCATGTACCCTTTTTTACCCCGCGTTTTGATTTTCAAGTAGTGCATCAACTCATGCCCGAGGAGGATATTCTCAATAATCTGCCGTTCCCGAATAAATGCATTATGACCTTCGGAAATGACTTGTGGCAGAAAGCAGGCAAGCCGTTTAGCCATGATCTTAGTTATAATTTTATAAACAAACTAACACAAGATGATGGGGGCATAACTAGGTCATATTTTCCACACTATCAACTTTGGGGATCAAGGTCGGCCACGTGTGATTAAAGCTCCTAAGCATCTTACTTGTTGAAAAGAAAGAGCATACGGCCTGAGTCACAGAGCTACCCACAATATCCCAAAAGGCTTTAAAGAATTTCCCAGTGAAGCCATCCGAACCCGGTGCCTGCTTAGACCCCATGGAGAAAACTGTTTACGCACTTCCTCTAGAAGGACTTCAGCTGTGAGACAGGCATTCATCACAGGCGTCACTTTCTGAGGAATAGGAAGGCCGGCCACCCGATCCGCCATATTAAGCACCTGGTTTTCCGAGGTAAATAGGTTTTGATAGAAAGTATCGACAATGGCGGCCTTCCCACGCTCTTCCATAATCCGTTCCCCCTCGTCATTTCGCAAGCCAGCCACTAAGTTTCTTTTTTTACGAGTCCTGGTAACCGTATGAAAGTAGGCAGAATTTTGATCACCCTTTTTCAACCATCTAACTCCATATTTTTGCTGTCAGTAAATTTCCTCCGCCTCCCACTGCCTATTCAACTCATATTCCAGACGATGGACCTCGTCCCAGTCAATTCGGATACTGAGATTTGATTCGATCAATTTTGGCCTGGAGGGTTTGATATTACGTAAGGAATTTGTGGTTCCTGCTCGGCTCCAATCATACAACAAGTGACGAAGTTTCTTAAGTTGTTCCCAAAGTCTCAACATAGGAGTCCCCTGGACCTCCTCCTGCCAAATATATTGCACCATAGCCTTAACTTCTGGGTTGTCAGCCCATCTATCATCGAAACGAAAAAGGGGACGACTATGTCGTGCATATGGTTTGTCTGACAGAAGCAGGACACGATGATCCGATCCCTGATCCGTGAAATTTTTCACTAGAGTATCCGCGAACCGGTCAATTCAAGCTTGAGAACATAAGGCTCTGTCAATTCTTTCACGAATGCAAGCCGAACCCATACGTTTATTCGTCCAGGTAAACGGATCACCCTGATACTCGGGATCATGAAGGCCGAGATCCTGGACAAAATCGCGCAGGCTACAAAATTGAGCAGCATTCCACATGAGGCCCCATCTTTCACACTCTCATGAAGAGTAGCGTTAATATCCCCAATGACGACATAGGGAAGATGGAAAGTGTCACAAATAACATGAAGCTGAGCCAATTGGGAGGCTCTTATTGTAACATTGCAACTAATGTAAACAAAAACCACAATATAAGCAAAGTCCACTTCATTAATTTGAACACAAACACAGAAGTTGGAATGATAGAACGCCGAAGCGTCAACTTCGGGGGACCAAGCAGCAACTAAACCACCAGATGCATCAATCGCATCAACAAAAAACAACTAGAAACATCAAAACCTAATCCCCTCATACGATAGGTGACTACATGCCGGCTCGATCGAGTTTCAGAAAAAAAACACGAGATCCGGTTTATTGGAATAAACTAAACCAACAACAGTTTGGAATGTGAGGGATGGTCCAATTCCTCTCACATTCCAGGTAAGAAGCCTTATTTATCTGGCTAGGGCCATTCACGGCTGGCTTCCTCCACCGGTTCCATTTCAATTCAATCTTCAATAAACTGTTTTTTAGGGGTAGGAGATTTTGAAATTTCCCCATCAATCTCCGCCAGCTGTCTTTTTTTATTTCCCACATCAGGATCACTCAAGTTCGAGCCATACTCATCAAAAGTGATGACTTCAACCCGATTCTTCTCAAGCACCTGACCAATAGGAGCCCCGTTTGGTTTCAGCTGGCCAATGTCAGACTGTCGCCCCAGATCTATCATGGTTAGACCATTCTCAAAGGCCTGCACCACTTGATGCACGCGGGTTGAGTGAGCCAGACGATGAGGCTTCTTGAACTCCTTAGGACCACGACGGCGTAACTCAAATAGGAGAGTATCTTCATCTGAGTCTTCCGCCTCTGCGTCGATCAGACCAGGAATTTTCTCCACCGCAGGGGGATCCCTTGGAACTACTTCGACTGGAACCTCTTCACTCCAGTCCCCAGTAATGACATTCTCTTCATCGGCCGCGGAAGTCATTCCCATATGCCGCCCTTTACCTTCCTGCCATTCCCCTGAGCTCACCCTCCAACTTGCTTGGTGGTAAGACCCTTGCCACCCGTTGCTTCATGCCAGGGGAATGCTCCCCTTTCTTGCCATTTTCTTTGTTGCGAGCCGCTCGTTTTCGCGGAGTAGCAGCTTCCAAAGAAGGCCGACCCAAATCATCAAATTTGGACGACAGGATCTCACCCTTGGGCTGAAGCGGATGCAAAGGAGAAGGGATTTCTTGCAAGACGAATCGCTCCTCAGATTCTTCCTCCAAGATGTGTCGCTGGCGATGCATAGGATCAACACCCTTTTCGGTGTGCATTTTGGAAGAGCCACTAATGACCTGTTCTTTCTAAGCAAATTCATCCGCTTTTTGATGCTTTTTCTTAATAGGACGCCGCCCGTGAGACTCCCATTGAGGCTTGAGTTGACGATCTAGCGTCAAGGATTTACCACCATCACCTTTCTTAGGCTTCCCTCGCTTGTTCTGTTTCCCAAAAGCGAGCTTGGGAGCCTTCACAATCAGAATCCGAAACGGGCTCTTCCCAGGATGAGGTCTCGGTTCTATCAACAGGAAAGGGTTCGCGGAGGAGCCCATCCACAGCGGACTCTCTTCAACCACCGGTTGCTTAGTCGTATCAGACTCTTGCCTTTCCATGTCCCGTGATCCCTGTTTCCCTCGACCAATCACACCCCTTTCGTGGACGTTCAGTCCATGTTGCAGCCTGACATCATCCACACCCCTTCCTTGGACTTG
The DNA here is from genome assembly GCA_964030455.1 of Linum trigynum. Taxonomy (NCBI): domain Eukaryota; kingdom Viridiplantae; phylum Streptophyta; class Magnoliopsida; order Malpighiales; family Linaceae; genus Linum; species Linum trigynum. The sequence continues at coordinate 14,199,309 of OZ034814.1, forward strand.
CGATCCATGTTCCAGCCTGCCATCAGCTCCCTTGCGACCATGGGCTTCCTCATTAATCTAAACCGACTCCGAGTGCCAAGGGAAATGTTGTCTCCCATCTTCTCCATCAAATACCTTTCTGCCCATTTTTTCGGTCGACATGTGAGGGCCAAATCGTTCTCTCCTAGATGGAGGATAAAATGAACAGGCCTGACGGGAATGTCCGACTCGACCGCAGTGCAAACAGAAGCTAGGAAGATGTTCATATTTGAACCAAATCCAAAAATCACCAGTCTCGTCATTAGTAGCCATAACCTTAGACCGCAGAGGCTTTGAGAAGGTAATAAGCGCTTTCACCTTGACAAAATAGCGACCTGAGTCCGAGCAAGAGAACACCCCTGATTCCAAGACACGACCTAGAGTGGCATTCACCACTTTCCTTCCAAATTGTTGGTATCCCACATTTGGACTCGGAACGGAGCAAGAGCAAGCTCGTCAAAAGTCCGAGCCATAACAATCAGGGTCAAAGTCCGAAGATGGAGGATCTTGTCGGAAATCACCCAAGGCATACGTTGAAGAATCCATGTTCTAGCCACCTCTGTCGGGAGCACGAATTCATAAAGTCCATGAGTAGCCATCCTGACCTGGATTCGGCCCTAGCCTTGCCAAGGGTTATTAACTGAATCCCTAAGCTCCACCAAAGACATGCGATTGTCAGAGAACATCTTGCCAAGGAGCATCCTGGATTTGCGCACCTTGTCTGATTGTATCTCCGCAAGGGAGAAGGAAACCACTTGGTCGTTTTCAATACGTGACATGGTATTCGGCTGCAAAATTTACAACGCATCAGGTTCACTTACTATCACATCAGCACGAGAGAACACACTAACTGACCAGGGAAAACTAGTACTCATTGAAAAAATCACTTGCAGAGGAGTATTCTCTAACCAAAGAAGAAACGATGCTTCAACGAGAGAAGAGGCCCACTTACCCGAGTAGAGCTGCTGACTTCGGCTATGTACCCTTCTTGAATCATCCAACCAATTCTCGCAATGGTTGTGTGAAAGGGTAGATGAGGTAAGGAGGCAATTTAAAGCTGAGGCAGAGCCGTAGCTACCACTCGGCCGCAGCTTTCCTACTTGGAGTGGGTAAGAGGAAGGAATATTAAAAAAATATTTCTTTTTTAAATTATCCCTTCGCTTATTGATTCGACAGAGAGGGAGATCATATTGGGATCTCCATCCGTTAATCCCCTTTCGGAAATCCGGGGAGCAGTTAATCCCCCAACGATTTTGTACAAGGGGGGTTACACGCTCCGGGTCACTTTGGGACATCGGACGCGGGCGGAAGAATAACGTCGACCATGCAGGTTTCGCCGGTAACACATTCCCAGTGGGCATTTTTAGAGAGCTCGCCCAATTGTGGGATCTAAGCTCCTGTATCAATGTGTTACTCAATTTGCAAACCACCCCCAAGCTGTCTCATCCAGTGGCTGCATAACAGTTCGCATGGAGATAGGACTGGGGATATCACTTTCTAGTTCACCTGGCGAGGGTAGGCGAAATCGCCACACCGATTTAATGGAGCGCCGCAGATGTTTATAGGTTGGGCTTTCATGAGCACTTGCGTTATTGAGGAAGCAATCATAGCTCCGTTTACGGATCCCATATCTCGGATCACAATTTTGGGGGACGACCATCTGGTGGCGCCGCCGCCAGACGTTGTGAAGATATATTTCACCAATGGCATGACCATTGCATTGCCACTGAGTTCCTTTGACACCCTGATTAACAAGAGTAGCGTTGAACACAATCACCACTAGGTTGAGAAGGGCGTGATCCGCCGATCGGCAGAGCTTCAAGAAGGGTTGGACAACGATCGACAACCATTTCACGAGGAGAGAGGAGAGAGCTCCTCTCATTTTTTATTTATTTGTGGTGTCTGAATATCATTATGCTTGTGGTTTCTATCGACGGTATTCTAGAAATTTGTTTGAGCTTGTGAGCTCAACTTGCCCATTCGTCTGAGGATGATAAGATATAAATCTAGGATGAATGATCGTGAATCCATGTTAAACTATGTCGAATAGATCTTAGAAATGAGTGTAACACCCTAACCCGGCCGGGTTAGGGTGTTACATTTTGGTATCAGAGCCGGTCTTCCTCTGTTCCTTGGTCTCCAAGGAATACTGGAATATCGGTCTTAGTTTTAAAGGATTTTGTTTTAAAAGAAAGGAAAAACGAGTCAAGGATCTTCTTTTGAGAGTTTATAGAATCTCCAGTATACTCTAATCGTATTAAGGTGAATAACTATAGTTCTAAAGAAAGAGGTACCAATTGTAAGGGAATACCTCAAGAATTTTGAAGGATCTATTAAGCTAAGACGAGATGGTAACACGGGGGTACGATTGGTTTAAGAATAAGATAGGACGTTATTTAGTTAACATGTTGTGGTACGTTAAATAAGAGATTGAGGCGGATGACAATCATCAGTATGAAAGGAAGGAAGCAAGAAATGTGGCCAACTCAAGTAGAATCTCAAAGGATCTCAAGACCAAGTATCTCATCGACATGATGGATAGTAGTTTTTCAATTAGTTAACCAACTACTCGGACGTTATCAAACAAGGAGAAGATTCACGAGTAGAGAAGTAATGGGGATATGAGTTTATGGAATCTGATAGGGTACCCCAAAGTGAAGCCAAGATCTCCTATGCGGGTGAAAGGTTTCGATCTCTTGGATAAAAATTTATTGGACGGGGAAACCGTACAATGAATTTCAACTAGGGTCTGAGAGTAGCAGAATGGATAGTACGAGAACATAAAATTCAAGCAGCGATAAGTAAGTGCTAAGTTAGGCGCCAGGAGTGAACAAGTAAGCCAGAGAGAATGCCATGATTCTTGAAAGGAATCATAAAGGTGATCGCAAGCTAGAGAAAGATGCAAAGGATGCCTCTAATGCATACAGAAAGTAAAAGCTGTAATATGAGGTTTCAGAGTTAAGCAAGAAGTAACGAGGAGATGACCACTCAGTTATGGTTTAAAGGATAAGACGAAGCATCAAAGAAGAAAGTAAGAGATACAAAGTTAGGAGGTACAACGTCCTAGGTCACCTATGAGGTCAACCCCAGACAAGAGTTACGTTAAAAGAGTTTTACCATCTGACTAGATGGAAGATAAACCGCCATCAGTGACCTTGTGGTTGGAGAGGGGCACTAACTTCTCATGTACCGAATGGATAGTTATCATTCCTATTTATGTACAAGGTGTAGCCGAGGTAATGTGAGGGGTTAAGAAGCCAAAACAACATTGAAGTTACAGGGAATGGAGAGAAGGATTTTAGGTTATGTCGTACAAGTTAAAGGAAATACAAATCCTCGAAGTAGAAAGGATTACCACAAGCGAGGCTTGGAGTAATCACAGTGGACAAATTTCGAGGGCGAAATTTCTATAAGTGGGGAGGAAATGTGATACCTCGACTTCGATTTAGGTTCAACATCAAGTACTGAATCAGTTGGACCAAATAAATTGAGCCAAAATTGTGTCCCATCACACCCTGGGCCCAAGTTGGAAAATTTTGAAAAGGGCAAGGAGTCACTCAAACCTATTCGATTCTACCAAGCTAGATGAGAATATATGTTATGGTCAAGAGTACATATAAGAACTATAGTAAGTTATTCAAGACAAGGTAAGGGCACGCCACTGAAGTTCATATAAAAAGAATGAAATCTTGAGCTAAAGAAGCACGAGAATGAGGAGTATGGAAGGATGCGCCCGATCAAATTTCGGGGTCGAAATTTTTATAAGGGTGGAGGAAATGTTACACCCCGCTCTTCCCAAAAGTCAAAATGACTATTATACCCTTGGGTCAAGTTCCACCGTATTATCGATGAGGATTAAAATGTGAACTATCAGTTCAAGCGGTGTCGAATTTGGACATAAAAAGAGAAAGTTACAGACGTTAATTGAGTTTCGGATTAAACTCACCCGTAATTGGGAAATTTCCAAAAATACCCTCTGACTAATTAGAACCTACTCGGCATCACCCTAAAACCTAATATAGAAGCCTTTATATTTCTTTCTCCACTGAAAGCAATTCTCCGTACCTGGGATACTAAAGCAAAGCGGCGCCATTACTCTCTCTACTACGAGAGTTGTTTGCTTAAGCAAGCTCGTGGCCGTATTGTTGCCATCGTCACAGTGCCTATAGTTCCCTCACACTGCTCGTCTCCATGTTATTATCGGAAAAACGAACATGCACCCACCTTCGGTAAATCAAAGCAAAGCGGCGCCATGGACAAGGGACGCTCAATAGGGTAAGCAGGTAGTAGGCTGCTTGCTCGCGGGGAAATCAAATAGCCAGGAGGCGGGACTCGCTCTCGGCAACTTAAAGCGACGCTATCTACTCCCTCTACTACGAGAGGTGCTAGATTAAGCAAGCAGGAGGCGATTTTCTCATCCGTCTGCGGTAATCACCCCCACACAAGCAAGTAGGACCATTATTCAAGCAAGCAGGACCATTATTGAGCATGAAGGAGGCCATGCTTAAGCAAGCAGGAGGTGTCACTTAACCAAGCATGAGGTGGCTTGATCTCTGCACACGGACGGACGACTAGGGGTTGTTATTACCAGTGGCGGCCAATAACGACCGAAGCAAGCTGGTCTAACCAAGTACAGGTGTAATATTTGGAAGCGAGTATGGAAACTTTGGAACAAAATCATAGCCAGTTCTGACGCAAGTAAGGTGAGTGTAAAGGGGGGTAAATTCTACGCCTTACGTATTCTTTTAAGTATTATGATTTTAAGTATTTTAGTGAATTGGTTACCATTGCTTGATTATGGTTATGATTGATTATTTGTGCTTTGCTTGAGCTATGATTGAGGTGATTTTGTACTATTTGAGGTGATTTGGGTGAGTTTGTGCTATTTACCTTAAAGCGTTATGCTATGAGTTATTGCTAAAGTTTAAGAAACAAGTTCTTTTTAAGAAGTAACTCACCTTCAAGAAGGTGAAGTCGTTTTAAGTGTTTTTAGTCACTAGCGCCAGTCCGTTGTCATTTGAGATTTTCAGATAGAGAAGCAGTTATGCTCTTAAGATCTTTGAGACAGAGCAACAGTTATATGCTCTTGAGATATTTAAGTTGAGCAGCAGTTATGCTCTTGAGATTTTTAAGATGAGCAGCAGTTATGTTCTTGAGAATCGTGGAAGAAGAGCCTTCCACGATAAGTTTAAGTTTAGGGAAAGCCTTGATGGCTTCTCATACGTATGAGTTGGCAACCGGACTAGCTAGTGAGGGATCCCCGTGTCAGTCAAGTATTTAAGTCAAGATTTGAGTTTTAAGAGAGGAGAGTAACTTCAACTCCCTCAAAGTTTAAGAGTTAAGATTTTAAGATTGGAAGTACAAACAACTTCCACAAATTTAAGTAAGTGTTTTAAGTAAAGTACTAAGCAGTAAGAATTTTAAACGTAAGGGCGTAGACTGACCCCATCTCACTCACCAGTTTGAAGAGCTAGAGGAAGAGCTAGAGGAGCATTTAGTGAGCAGCGAATTCGAGGGCAGGCAGCTAGAGGAGGGCAGTATAAGCGTCACAGAGGATGCTTAGTCAAGGTTTCAGTAGCAACAACATTAGAGATTATTAGTTATTTACATTTATGATTATGAGTATAGACTGGAGATCAGATTGAGATTTTAAAGTTTTAGTTTAATTTGCCCACGTGTTAGGGCTTTGCTCTGAGCTACAAGTGTGTGTTTTTAGTATTTTATTTATGAAAATTTTTCCTGCTGCAATTTAAGATTTGAGTATTTTATTTATCAAGGGCATTTTAATAAAAGTAGTACCCGGCCGGGTTAGGGTGTTACAATGAGTTACTCAATTACTAATGATAAGGTGCACCAAATTGAGTGAATAGCCTCTTTAGAAACTTTGTCACTATGCCCACACATGGAAACATAGTCTACAAGGACCACGATATGTTTGCTGTCAACGAAGCTAGTGAGTGGTCCCATAAAATTGATTCCCCCAAATAACTAAAACTTAAGGTTAAAATATAATTTGGAGCATCTCGTTTATATGGGGGCACATTCCCATGCATCACATGCGCGGGAGTATCAGTCACAATTCTAAAAGATAGTAAGTCACAATCCTCTATAACGCATTGGCATAACAATATCCAAAAACTAACAAAAATGCATCAAATGTGTAAAAACACTCCTAAATGTTATCAAACACACTGACACGCTAAAACACAACACCAAACTGCGACCAAGTGTAATCGCAGTCCGGAAATGCAGTAAAGTGACAAGCTCTATTTGTCAACCCGGGGTCCAGATCTACTGCCTACTCTGAGATTGTCTATTACCTAGCAAACTAAGTCGAGTGATTGTGATTTAAGCAAAAGCTGTAAGAAAGCAAGAAATGATTCAAAGTTCTTTAGCAATGGAAGAGTCACTCAGGAATGAGTCCCCCTAGCTCCTTAGTTAGGTCAAAGTTGTAATTTCATTTGGTTAATTTACCGTTGATTAAACTGCGGAAGATCCGAAAGTAGTTTGGAATCTCTTAAGCTGACCAAGCCCTCTCAGACAAACTAACCGGCAGGCGACTAACCTTCATTGGGATAGGCTACTGAGGTAATAAACACAAAAATCCACTACTGGAATTGGATTCCAGTACAAAGCAGTAAATCGATTAACTCTCGTATAACCAATCTACTACTACCGATTGATGAAGCTCTAACAACCTAATCAGATACTATCTATCTCAGGTTGCAGCAGAAATCAAGAAAAGATGATAAGGCTTCAATTGACTTAATGAATCATGCATCAATCGATTAAAATCAATCAGTATATCAATCCAAAGTCATTAAAATCAAGGTTCCTAACACATGGAACTAGGGTTCTTTAGACCCAAGTGAAAGAAGGTTCTACTCCATAGAGAGAGAGAGAGGAAAATAGAAATCAGAGCAGTCATACCGATAAAGATGGGGATAATCTGCTCTGGGATGTCGATCTTCACTCATGGGGATGCAATATGGGCTTCAATGGTGAGAAATCCACTCCAAATAGCTCCCAGGGTTTGTTCTTCGCACTTTCTCTCTCTAAAACTCTGTGTTTTGCTCAAAAACTCGATTACCTTTCCTTTGGCTTGAATCTGCCTTAAAAACCCGATTCTGGGCAAAACACGATCGAGGACACGGCCGTGTTTTACTTTTGCCCGCCCGTGTTTTACCCCCAGCAGCCCTCACGTCACGCCCTCGTAAGTAAAAACACTAGCGGGAGCCAGATGAAACACGACCGTGTTTTTAGGGTAGTCTGCCCGTGTTTTTACTGCCGAACATGTTCCCCTATATTCAATGCTTTGTTTCTCCCTCGTTCGGACTCCGAATCAGTCCTTGTTTGATTCAAAACGCTTGTAGTCTTGTCCTCTTTCTTTCCATGAAAAGCTTGCATGATTCTTTGTCCATAAATGAGGTATAAATCCATTCTTCTTAAGGCCATGCCCGAGTTTATTCTCCTGAATCGCCAATTGATATCCGATTGACTTGAAACTTGCGCCTAGCCTTTCCTTCGACGCTTGGGACCTGAAATGTGACAAAATAGCACAACCCAGCATAAAATAGGCCAAAGATGCACGACTAGGAGTCGCAAACGGATAAGAAATAAGGGTGCAAACACGTGTAAATACATCGTTATCAAATTCCCCCACCCTTAATCGTTTGCTTGTCCCCAAGCAAACCAAGTCAGACATAAGGTGCACAAAATATTTGGGACATTTCATATCGGCAAAAAACACGTGAATCACACTTGCCTTTAGTCATCGACATATGAACAACCTCGACAGCAACCTAGACAACCACCACAGATGACATTTGAGTGCAGCAAAATCGAGCAAATGAAGAGTCTCCCTTCTACTCACCAACCAACATAGACTCGACTCAACCACTTATCCAAGACAGTCACTTCATGCATAAAACTCAAGACATCAGAATCAAGACCGAGCCATCTAGGTCCTCACCGGGGTAAAGAGTGTATAGAACAAGAAAATGAATCGCTCACTCTCGACCACTGGGGTCAGGACAATTTGATGCGAAAATTGCGCATGGTTATTCTCTCAATCCCTAACATCTCTTCACCATGAAGGCAACCTCTAAATGTTAGAGTTCACATATTGGGTGTCATCACTAACTAATCCGGAGGTCTTAGAAACAGGTTCAAATGACTGGCTAGGGTCTTGGACATGGGGAAAAAGCCTTTTAGGTGGTGGAAGTATTCATAGCACAAGGTTCCACAGTTCTAAACTCAACACATTCACAGCCAATCAAACCACTTTCTTTCTGCCATTATGCATTACTCAAATTTTTTAGAGCACAAGAGCGAAGGAGGTCACAATAATGTTAGTATTTCTAAGCCAGACTGCTAAGAAACACTACTTAATGAGCATGATTCAAATTTTTGGTAGTGGCTCTCTTTTGCTTTCATTCATTTTTTTTTAATTTCTTGAGAGATCCACCTCCTCTGCACATTTTTCAAACACATACCCAATGATAATCGACTTTAACATATTGAATTCTTGGACTTTATGTGATTATCCCATGATATGTGTTAGCCAATTGGTGCTATTTTAGGGCTCGCTAACCCGAGAATGGTTGAAAAACCATTACTACCTAGTGCCATGAGTTTGGTATGTTGCAGGTGGAGAAAGCACGAAAAAGAAGCGAGTGCACAAGCAATTAATTGGGCCCAAATCGCTTTGTCTCGGGGAGGAGACGCAATTGGGCCAGACATATAGTGGGAAGGAGGACACGAGGCTAGGGAGGCAATTAATTGAAGTGGGCGGACACAGATATTTGGGGGAGCCATTCTTTGGACGAGAGGGGAGGAAAAGAAATCTCTTTTGGGCCTGGGGCCTGGACGAATTGGATCGGGGAGAATGGATTATCTTAAGGGAGCGGAACTATTGGAGGTGGGAAAATCGCTTTCGGTTGGGATTTTTACTGAAGAGGGCGGCAGAATTATTCTTTAGAAGAGAGGAGACGAAAATATCTTTTTGGGGCAAAAATTCTTGGAAAAATAAAGAAAGCAGCACAGCGCAGCGAGAGCTTTGGGAGGCGGCGATTATCGATTGGTGATCAGTTTTCCAAGGCGGCTTGAGCTGAGTTCAACGAGAGCGATTATTTGGTTGGATTTTCTAAACCAAATTAGTTGTTTATTGTTGATTTAGAACAGATGAACAAAACCCTATTGTTTTATCTCAATTTCATCATGAACTAAACCCGGATTTCTGGGGGAAACACCATAGGATGTAGCTATTTATATATTTGATGGATTGATTCATAATTCTTTTCTTCCAATCTCTATTGCATGAAATTACTTAATGCTTTGTGTTGACTGGCCACCAATACAACGATTTGTAGTTAATTCGGTTATTAGGGACAGTGAAACCCTATTAACTGAACCTATTTCATGTGACATAGTAACTTATCAAGCGATAGTGGATTAAATAAGGTGCTATTGACTCGCTACGAAACGACTCCTAAGAAAGGCCAAGTGTAACCAATGAAAGGGACTGCAGTAGAGTGGCTCAAGTGATAAATATCGAATTCACGGGTCTCTAGAGTTACTATTACTCAGCTTCAGTTTATTATTTAGCAAACCAGATTAATAAGGAAGAACTAAAACTACTCTAATAAACTACAGTTAAAGTTAATCTAATTACAGGTTGGGAACTCACTTAGGTATGATTCCCCCTAGCCACCAGCCAGATTAATGATTGATAATCTCTAACCTGTTTCACTTTCATTCACAATGCGGAGAATCCTTGACTAGACCTTGAGTCTCGACTAAAGGAACAAGGCCCTCTTGAGTCAATTGCCTAGAGGGACGTATCCTTCTCTAGAACAACCGATCAAGGCGTTCTGAACTAGACTCCCTCTATCGAAAGAGGTTCTCAATCGATACAAAGCAGTGAATCAACCCTCGACTAAAGCAATCGATCCACTACTATCAATCTATGGTGCTCTATTGACCTAATCAGGTATTCGCTCTCATAGGATCAAAGCAGAATCAATAATCTCGACTAAAGCAGAATTGAATCATGAAAACATGCATATTGAATATGAACTCAAGGTTATCAAGTCAGAGTACTCATACAATCATCCAATCAAACAAACATGGCTAGGGTTCCTCAAAACCTAAGTGAAGGGAAGTTACTCCATAGAGAAGAGAGAGACTGCAGTAAGAATCTTCAGATGATCAGTCTTCAAGTCCGGGCTTGTTCCTCGAGCTTCCAAGGCAAAGAAATCCTCCAATTACACTCCAAGAATGCCCTCAAATCGCCCTCTCTCTCTCTTTGGTTCGTCCCTAGGGTGTTTGGGATCCAAAACCCAGCTCTCCCTCTCTTTTGGCTCGAAATTGGCCTAAAAAACCCGATTCTGGGCAAAACACGGTCGAGGACACGACCGTGTTTTGATTTTTCCCGCCCGTGTTTTGCCCCGTGTTAAAAACACGCCCGCGCGCGTCAGCCAAAACACGGTCGTGCCTAAATATGGACACGGCCGTGTTTTGATTTAGGCGCGCCCGTGGTTTTACTGCCGAACCTGTTCCCATATATTCAATGCTTCGTTTCTCCCTCGTCCGGACTCCAAATCAGTCGCCGTTTGATCCCAGACGCTCGTAGTCTCGTCCTCTTTCTTTTCATGACAATTTCGCATGATTCTTTGTCCATAAAGTGAGGTAGAAATCCATTCTTCTTCAGGTCATGCCCGAGTTTCTTCTCCCTAATCGCCAATTGATCTCTGATTGACTTGAAACTTGCGCCTATGCTTCACTTTATGTGCTAGGACCTGAAATGTGACAAAGGAACATAACCTAGCATAAAATAGCCCAAAGAAGCAATAATGCAAGCTTAAACGATCAAGAAACTAAGGGAAAAACATGTGGAAATATCGAGTCATCATCTATGCGGCCTTAAATAGGATATCGGTCTTCAGACTAAATTATTAACTCATTGAGCTACGACAGTAGGATTTGAATTAATTGCTTAGTACGTAGTAATTCCTGACAGGGATAGCTAGCACAGGAGTGATATCCTGGCTGTAGAGATATGGATTAAATTGATTGGAATATGTGAATTAATCTAGATAGGATAGGTAGTGAGTCCCGGTGTTTCTCCCAGAGCTTTCTGCATTGAATTTCTCCCGACCATTTTACTTTGCTTAATTAGTTTATTTTGCTTTTAGATGATTAGTCTCATTAAACCATTTTCACCTATAGTTTGCTCTATAAAATTGATAGAACTTAAGGTTGTACCAGTCCCTGAGAGACGATACCCGGACTTTCTGGATTACTACAAGATAGGAATTGGCATTACGCTTTTGCCCTATCAAGTTTTTGGTGCCGTTGCCGGGGACTGCCATACATTATTTTTGTTGATTTTTGTGAGTGAACTATTTTGATCTAGGTGTTTGTGTGCAGGTGAATTTTTCAGGTGTATCCTCGTGCATGCCAAGGAGGACTACCAACAATCTACTGCCACTTGATCCAGAGATAGAGAGGACCTGCCGACAGAACAAGAAGCAGGTCAAGTTAGGGAAGCAGCCAACCACAACCACAACTCATAGGCCTTCCCTAACCAAGAATCGTCAACAGAGAGGGCAGGCTTCATCACCTGTCGTCCATACACCACCGACACCACCACCTCGTGAGGTTGAGCCAGACATCATGGCAGACGAGGATCGATCAATCAGGGCTCGTCCGAATTGGAGGACTGGAGCCCGAGCTTCATGTGTTGTCATTCCGGCTAGGGATGCAACCATGGAAATTACCCCGACATTCATCAATATGATAACCAATGGGTACACTTTCTCAGGGGCTAGCACTGAGGATCCTCATGAACATCTCCGCCGGTTCGCAAGCATTTGTGATACGATGAAGAGCCCGACTGTGTCTGATGATGCAATCAGTCTTCAGATGTTCTCATTTTCTCTGCTAGGAAATGCATCACACTGGTTCCAAAACTTAACACCCCATTCCATCACGACATGGGGTCAGCTTGAGAAGACCTTTTTGGATAAGTACTTTCCTCCTGGCAAGGCAATGAAGAGGCAAGAGGAAATTGTCACTTTTAAACAAGCTGAAGACGAGGGTCTGACCGAGGCATGGGAGCGCTATAAGGGGCTTTTAATGAGATGTCCAAGCCACGGTCTTGAAGATTGGAACGTGATCTCCATTTTCTTCAACGGAATCAGAAGGCAATTCCGAGATTCTCTGAATAATGCTTCCCGAAATGGTTTCACAAGGATGGAAGCACCAGAAGCATATGAACTGGTAGAGAAGATATGTTCTGAAGATACTGAATGGGGTAGTGAGACCAGCATTCGAAGGAGAGGAGGCTTGCATGAGATAGACAGAGTTGCAAGTTTAGAAGCGAAGATTGATGCTAAGCTGGATTCCAAGTTTGATGCACTCGAATGAAGGCTGGCTAAGATGGCTCTTGGTAGACAAGAGGAGGTTGCTTTTTGTGAATTATGTGAAGGTGCTCATCATAGGGATCTATGTCCACTGGTAGCTGATCAGTTGGAAGATGTGCACTATATCAACAATCAGCGAAATCAAGGCCAGGGTGGTATGTATTCAAATACCTACAACCCGCAATGGAGGAAGCATCCTAACTTTTCCTGGGAAAACAACAATTCTCTCAACATTCCACCTCCAGGTCTGCAGAAACAACAACCTCAACCAGAGAAGAAACCACAACTTGAAGAATTGCTTCTGGCTCACATGCAGAAAACCGACAATAATCTGAAGGGCCTGGATCAATTTGTCACTCAACATCTAGCCATCAACAATAATTTACAATCGTCTATGCTAGCTATGGAGAGGCAGATTGGACAGATGGCTCAAACTTTGGCGGATATGTAGGGCAGGATTCCTGGGACATTACCAGCTAATACCGAGAGGAATCCAAAAGATGCCAAAGTTGTGGCGGTGACATTGAGGAGTGGCAAGGCCTTGGAAGACCCTAGCAGCTCGGAAAAGGCACCAGAGACAGAAGACGAAGCACCGGGAGAAAGATCTTGTGAGGAAATGAGGAATCAGCCTTGCACAGGCAAATTGACAGCAGTTTTCCTGTGCAAAAGCAGCCTGCCCATGCAAAACCAGCAGGGGAAAATGCAAAGAGGGAGGAGCTAAAACCTTATGACCCACCCGCACCATTCCCTCAGAGGTTGATGAAGCCCTTGGAGGACCCGAACTTCAAAAAATTTGTGAATCTCTTCAAGCGTTTGCACATCAACATTCCGCTAGCTGAGGCTCTTGAGCAAATGCCCACATATGCCAAATTTCTTAAGAAATTGTTGACAAAGAAGAGAAAATGGAGTGATTTGGAGAAAGTAACACTCACACCAGAGTGTAGTGCTGTGATCCAAAATAAAGTGCCCGATAAGAGGGAAGATTCGGGGAGCTTCACCATCCCATGTATTGTTGGTGAGATGGAGTTCACAAAGTCGCTTTGTGATCTTGGAGCCGGCATAAACATCATACCATATTATGTTTATAAGAAGCTGGGACTCCAAGATGTGATCAAGCCGACTCGAATCACTCTACAACTGGCTGATCGATCAGTAAAGGTCCCCAAAGGCGTGGTGGAGAACGTGCTAGTCAAGGTGGGAAAATTCATCTTCCCCGCCGACTTCGTCATTCAGGAGATGGAAGAGGACAGTGAAGGTGATGAAAAGGCTGGGTTTCCAAAGCCAATAGTTCCATCTCGGATCCAGCCTCCGGAATTGGAACTAAAACCATTGCCTAGTCACCTTAAGTATGCATATCTGGGGGAAAACTCCACTTTACCTGTGATTGTTTCTGCTACACTGACTGATTCGCAGGAACAAGAGCTCTTGAAGGTCTTACGCCAGCACATACAAGCTTTAGGTTGGACTATTGCTGACATCATGTTTTCACCCCTGTTCTTACACCGTTTGAGATGTGGTTTCTCGTGTTTTAGACCGATTTCACGCTAGGTTGTGCTTGTTTGTGATATTTCAGGTCCTGGCAAGTGAATGAAGGTTTAGGAGCGAGTTCGGGGTCGATTGGGCGAAGATCGGTCGCGAGGCAAGTCACAAAGGAGGTCACACGGCCGTGTGAAGGAATGGCCTGGCCGTGCGAGTTTTGCCGAGAGCACACACGGGCAGAGCAGACAATCCACACGGCCGTGCAAGTGGCCGGTTTGGCCGCGCCACATTCTACGAGAGCAAACACGGGCAAGAGGGGATGTCCACACGGCCGTGCAAAGAGCCTGGAATTCGAACTAAATGAAACGATGCGTTCTGACTCACACGGGCAACTGGGTGAGCTGCACGGCCGTGCCACCCTGGCCGTGTGAGTCGGGATTTTCTCCTTTTAAGCAGAATTTCAGCCACAATTCGGGGGGATTCGAGTTTTTGAGAGAGAGATCAGTTCCTAGAGAGAGAAAGTGACGAGCAAGAGTTCCCAAGTGCCCTAGATTGATCTTCAACACCATTGGAGGCCAGTTTGAGCTTGGAGAAGTGCCGATCAACGTCCAGGAGCCGGAATCCGTCCTTCGCAGTATGAATTCCGTGTCTGATTCTGCTTTTGCTTTCTTCTCCACGGAGTAGTTCTCCCATTCATCTGGGTATGGAGAACCCTAGATTTGTATGTTAGGCTTTGATTGTATGAACCCAAGTACTGATTCTGTGATTGATTATATTCGATTGTGGTTTTGATGATTGAATGACTTGAATCCTGATCAAATTCCTGTTGTTTCTGCTTTAACCTAGAATGAGAATATCTGCCTAGGTTAATAGAGTATCCTTGATTGAAAGTAGGGAGTTGGTGACTTTAGTCGAGGAGCCAACTCACTATTTTGTACCGGATTTACTCCGGTAGTGGAGGTTTTGTTCTTAGGGCCTCAATCTGTCGACTCCGGTGGAGGTTAGTCGACCGCTAGAGAGTCAGATTGAGAGGGTCTGAAGACCTTTAGTCGAGACTTCAGGCTGTTTAAGAACCTTCCGCAGTATAACTGTCATAGAAACTGAACTTGGTAATTACAATCCGGCTTAACTGCAGTCTAGGGGGAACCATATCCGGGTGACCTCTCTTAACCTGAATACAACAGTTTACTTGCTTTGTTAGTTTGTTAGTTTAGACTTGCTTTAAAGTTTCATTGCTAGATAACAAGAATTCACTGAGTAGTCATCACATCTAGGACCCGGGTTGATAATTAAACCTAAACCCGCTATACTACGCTTTAGGAAGTGGTTACACTTGGCCAATTCCTGGAGTGACAGTAGAGTCGAGTCAAGTTTTTGGCGCCGTTGCCGGGGACGGCTAGGTTGTTGAAGAAAAGTGATTTCTGTTAATTTAGCTTTTCTTTTTTGCTTTGTTTGCTTTGTCCCACTTGTGCCTTCACGGGTTTGCTTGCTTGAGTGTGTGCAGGTAGTGCATGACCCGTAGCCAGTCGGGAGGTTTACTGCCGTTGAATCCAGAGATTGACCGCACCTGTCGCCAGCTCAGGAGACAACAGCAAGCTAGACTGGCTACGGAAGAGCGCATAGACGGCCACATGAGCAGTGATTCTGAAGAAGAGCACGGGATGGACGGAGAGTACAATCAACACCAGGGGAATCCTCAGCAGGCCCCCCCGGTGAATCAGGTCCTGGGGAACAACCCCATACCCCAGGATCATGGAGTTCATCATCCACCGCAGCCGGGTCCCACCTTGGAGTACTACTACACTTCGCGGATTGCTGACATCCGCCTGGTCATCCTTTACCCGCCTATTCCAGCAAATAACTTCGAGATCAAGCCATGCTGGATTCAGCTCATCACATCCTCGATCCAGTTTCATGGCTTGAAGGATGAGGAGGCCAGGGTACATTTGTCCCGTTTTCTGCAGCTGACAAACGGGTTCAAGCTGAACGGTGTTCCCGATGATGCGATCCGCCTTCATCTCTTCCCCCATTCTCTGGCGGGGAATGCTAAGAGGTGGTTGGAGACCCAGCCCCCATTGTCCATCACCTCTTGGGACGATCTGGCGGACAAGTTCGTGCACAGGTATTATCCGGCATCGAAGACTACAGAGATTTAGCGGGAGATCACTCACTTCCGCCAGGAGCCAGATGAGTCACTTCGTGATGCTTGGGAGCGGTATATGGGCTATTTCTGGCAGTGCCCCCATCATGGCTTCAGTGATGCATTCACAGTGGGGAACTTCTACAGTGCCCTTTCTCCAGACAGCCAGAGGGTGATTGAGTCTCTATGCCCAGGAGGGGATATTCTTACCAAGACTCCACCCGAGCTGAACCAGATGATCAGTACTTTGGCTGCCAGAGATCATTCTTGGGGACAGGGTAGCCGAGGCAGACAGTCCCGGGACCGTGGTGTGCACGCCATGGAAACCAGATCCGGGCTCGAGCAGCAGGTAGTTGAGCTAGTGCAGACATTGAAGCAGCCCAACAGTCTGATTCCGGGCAGAGGTTTGGCTACACCTCCAGTTGCTCAGTGTCAGTGGTGTGAGAGCTCCAATCACCTAGTGGAGGACTGCCAGGCTATGAGGGAGTCTACCACACCCCAGGAGCAGTTGGCCTTCATCGCCAATGCGAGGCGCCTCGATCCATACAGTAGCACATATAATGAGGGGTGGCGCCAGCATCCCAACTTTGCCTGGAGCAGCAACACCACTAAACCACCTGGTTTCCCAGCACCAGCAGGTGGTTTTCAGCAGAGGCAGCCCTACCAGGCTCGACAGGGGCTAGTTCCACAGTAGCCATTCCAGCAGCCCCAGCGCCAGTTTGCCGAGCCAGCAGCAGCTCCAGCCCCAGATGACAGGATGACGAAGCTGGAAAACATTCTAGCTTCATTCATGACGAGCACTCAGGCGACTATCACGAGGTTGGACCAGAGTGTAGCCTCACTGGATGCAGGTCAGAGGAACCAGGGTGCCATTTTGCAGGATCTGCAGACCCAGGTGGGCATCTTGGCCCGCCAAAACACTACCAGGGCATCGGGGACTCTGCCTGCCACCACTGTTCCGAATCCTCGAGATCCTCACCAGCATCAGCAGCTGGATGCCATTTTTACCAGGAGCGGTAAGACCATATCTGCTGATCCTGTCCCGGCCAGACAGGAGGAACCACTGACTGCTTCAGCACTTCCAGCCGACGATGCAGAAGTGCGGGTGGAGAAGGAAACCCCCGCTCCCAAGCCACAACCAGTGGTTAAGGAGCATGTGCCCCAGCTTCCCTTCCCCACTCGCCTACACAAAGACAAGCTGGAGACTGAGTTTGCCAAGTTCATGGCAATGTTGAAGCAGCTCAACATCAGCATACCATTCGTGGAGGCACTGTCGAAGATGCCCAAGTATGCCAAGTTCATGAAAGATCTCTGCACCAACAAGAAGAAACTTGGGGATCTCTCGACAGTGTTGCTGAGCGAGGAGTGTTCTGCTATCCTGCAGAACAAGCTGCCCGAGAAGCGCAAGGATCTAGGGAGTTTTACTATCCCTCTTACTATTGGCAGCATGCATGTAGGAAAGTCCTTGGCAGACCTAGGCGCTAGCATTAACGTCATGCCATATAAGTTGTATAAAATGCTAGACCTAGGTGAACTTAGCCCTACTAGGATGAGCATTCAATTAGCTGATCGTTCTATCGTGCATCCTAAGGGTATCATTGAGGATCTGCTTGTTAAAGTAGGTACATTCACATATCCTGTTGATTTTGTTATTCTTGATGTGCATGAGGATGTGGATGTGCCTTTGATTCTAGGTAGGCCATTTCTTGCCACCGCCAAGGCACTTATTGATGTGCATGATGGTAAATTGATCCTGCGTGCTGAGAATGAACAGGCTACTTTTTCTGTGACTGAATTTGATCACTGTGCTATGATTGCTGTCACGCCTGTGCATGCTATGTCTGATCAGGTACACGAGTCTGTCGTGTACCCTTCTGCACCTCCTATTTTGCAGGACCCTCCTATCATTCCTTCGCCGCCACTCCATCCAGCCTCGCCTCCGAACAAAAAGCTCAAGGAGGAGTGGCGGCCGAAGCCGCAGGTTGCTAAGCCTGCACGAAAGAAGAGTGGAGACCACTATGAGCTGGTCCCACCTCCTGCACCACGAACACCCTGACCGTCTGGGTACTCACTCGCCTGCATCTTGCCAGATGGGCAGGTCGAGCTGACTGATGATAGTGGTCGCATCCGTCGGGTGCATGGCCACAACCTGAAGCTGTACCTCAAGAGCGACGTGGATCCGCTCTTGGAGGCACCTGTTCCTGCACCGTCCTGAGAATCCACCATGGGCGTCCAGCTAATACGACGGTAAAGAAGCGCTTGTGGGGAGGCAACCCCACCACGGTTTGATTTTCTTTCTTGTGTTTTGAGTCGGATTGTAACCCGGTTTGGGTTTGGTTTGTTTTCTTTTGGTTTGGATGATATTTTATTGGGTTGACCATTGAACCTAACATACTGTGTTTGAGCTCTTCTGTTCCCCTTTGGCTGTGCTTGCCCCGACTGGCCCGTTTCCAGTCCCCTGCAGTCCGTGCATACCGGTAACATCTTTCCCTATCCCTTCCCTCTTCTCCATTGAGGGCAATGTCGATCTTAAGTGTGGGGGGGTGTTTATCTTTTGACTGCATTAGATCTGTTTGTGTGCTTGGAGCATAGTCCACTGTCCAAATTTTTAAATTTGAGGGCTTCAAGTACGTGTTTCCGTGTAATTGCCTGCTCAGTATGCTTTGAATTGACAGTCTTTATAGTAATATGCAACCTAGGGAGGTAGTGTAGCACTATGGAGGATGTTGATGCATTTAAGAAGTCTCATTTCTTCTTCATATTGTGTTGGTTGATTGAGTGAATTAGTGATCTTAGGACCCTTGAATTGTGTGGTGTTGTGGATTCTCTACCTGTCATGGACTCTTGTATCATGTTTTGAAAATAACAGGTGCTCGAAAATGTGCTGAAAAATAACATCTCCCGTGCGAATAGGGTGAAAGTGTGTAAGGGGAGACGGGAATTCGTTCCCAATTTCCACCTACTACCTCCAGCCCCCTTACATGTCTTTCCCCCGCACGAGGCTCGAGACATCCGCTCCTGGCATGGCCGGTAAGAGCAGGTTGGGACCCTTGAAAAGAAAAGAAAAGAAAAATAACAGAAAACAAGCAAAACAGAAAAAAAGGGGTTCCAACCATCTTCAAGAAGAAAATAGAGCACCTTGAAAAATGTGAGTCCATGATCCTTTGTTTTTAAGAATCTCTTCATCCACAATTCATTTGTCCTCTGTTCACTGTTTGCCATGATGCCGACTCGCCGAAGAAGTTATGAGGTGACTTGTGCGTCGGTTGACCTCGTAAGTTGCTAAATGATCCAGGAAGTCCTCTACCTACGATCTGGGTTGTTTGTTGCTATAGAGGTCTGGAGAGTTGCATTGGTTTGAGTTAGGTTTGCTTGGGGACAAGCAAACGGTTAAGTGTGGGGGAGTTTGATAGACCGTTAGTTACACATGTTTTCACCCCTGTTCTTACACCGTTTGAGATGTGGTTTCTCGTGTTTTAGACCGATTTCACGCTAGGTTGTGCTTGTTTGTGATCTTTCAGGTCCTGGCAAGTGAATGAAGGTTTAGGAGCGAGTTCGGGGTCGATTGGGCGAAGATCGGGCGCGAGGCAAGTCACAAAGGAGGTCACACGGGCTGCCCTGATGTTCACACGGCCGTGTGAAGGAATGGCCTGGCCGTGCGAGTTTTGCCGAGAGCACACACGGGCAGAGCAGACAATCCACACGGCCGTGCAAGTGGCCGGTTTGGCCGTGCCACATTCTACGAGAGCAAACACGGGCAAGAGGGGATGTCCACACGGCCGTGCCATTCTGGCCGTGCAAAGAGCCTGGAATTCGAACTAAATGAAACGATGCGTTTTGACTCACACGGGCAACTGGGTGAGCTGCACGGCCGTGCCACCCTGGCCGTGTGAGTCGGGATTTTCTCCTTTTAAGCAGAATTTCAGCCACAATTCGGGGGGATTCGAGTTTTTGAGAGAGAGATCAGTTCCTAGAGAGAGAAAGTGACGAGCAAGAGTTCCCAAGTGCCCTAGATTGATCTTCAACACCATTGGCGGCCAGTTTGAGCTTGGAGAAGTGCCGATCAACGTCCAGGAGCCGGAATCCGTCCTTCGCAGTATGAATTTCGTGTCTGATTCTGCTTTTGCTTTCTTCTCCATGGAGTAGTTCTCCCATTCATCTGGGTATGGAGAACCCTAGATTTGTATGTTAGGCTTTGATTGTATGAACCCAAGTACTGATTCTGTGATTGATTATATTCGATTGAGGTTTTGATGATTGAATGACTTGAATCCTGATCAAATTCCTGTTGTTTCTGCTTTAACCTAGAATGAGAATATCTGCCTAGGTTAATAGAGTATCCTTGATTGAAGGTAGGGAGTTGGTGACTTTAGTCGAGGAGCCAACTCACTATTCTGTACCGGATTTACTCCGGTAGTGGAGGTTTTGTTCTTAGGGCCTCAATCTGTCGACTCCGGTGGAGGTTAGTCGCCCGCTAGAGAGTCAGATTGAGAGGGTCTGAAGACCTTTAGTCGAGACTTCAGGCTGTTTAAGAACCTTCCGCAGTATAACTATCATAGAAACTGAACTTGGTAATTACAATCCGGCTTAACTGCAGTCTAGGGGGAACCATATCCGGGTGACCTCTCTTAACCTGAATACAACAGTTTACTTGCTTTGTTAGTTTGTTAGTTTAGACTTGATTTAAAGTTTCATTGCTAGATAACAAGAATTCACTGAGTAGTCATCACATCTAGGACCCGGGTTGATAATTAAACCTAAACCCGCTATACTACGCTTTAGGAAGTGGTTACACTTGGCCAATTCCTGGAGTGACAGTAGAGTCGAGTCACCCGCACATGAAAGAAGTAGTGCGAAAGGAGGTAATGAAGCTATTGGATGCAGGTATTATTTACCCTATCTCTGATAGTACTTGGGTTAGTCCTGTGCATGTTGTCCCTAAAAAGGGAGGAATGACGGTAGTGAGAAACGATAAGGATGAGATGATATCTACCCGAACTGTTACGGGCTGGAGAGTATGTATAGATTATAGGAAGTTGAATGAGGCGACCCGAAAGGATCACTTCCCTCTTCCTTTTATTGATCAAATGCTCGAACAGTTAGCGGCACATTCTCACTACTGCTTCCTAGATGGTTACTGCGGTTATTTTCAGATCCTAGTAGCACTGGAGGATCAAGAGAAAACTTCTTTTACATGTCCTTTTGGTGTTTTTGCATATCGTAGAATGCCTTTTGGATTATGTAATGCACCAGCAACCTTTCAGCGGTGCATGACTGCCATATTCTCTGACATGTTAGAATCAAGTCTTGAAGTTTTCATGGATGACTTCTCGACTTTTGGTACTAGCTTTGAACATTGCTTGGCTAACTTGTCTAGAGTTTTGTAGAGATGTGAAGAGACTAATCTAGTCTTGAACTGGGAAAAATGTCACTTCATGGTGACAGAAGGTATAGTGCTTGGTCATCGAATTTCGGCGAGGGGGATAGAAGTTGATAAAGCTAAGATTCAAATCATTGAGAAACTTCCCCCTCCCAGAACAATCAAAGGAATTAGAAGTTTTCTAGGTCATGCCGGTTTTTACCGGAGATTTATTAAAGACTTCTCAAAGATCACCAAGCCTTTATGTGATTTGTTGGCAAAAGATATTGCATTTAACTTCTCTGATGAGTGTTTGCAGGCCTTCAATTGACTTAAGAAGGAGTTAACCTCTGCTCCCAGTATCACTACACCCGACTAGACTTTGCCATTTGAAATTATGTGCGATGCTAGCGACTATGCAGTCGGGGTAGTTTTGGGGCAGAGGAAGGAAGGTAAATTGCACGCGGTGTACTATGCAAGTAAGCTTCTTAATGATGCACAATTGAACTATTCCACTACTGAAAAAGAACTGCTTGCTGTGGTGTTTGCTTTTGATAAATTTCGATCTTATTTGATGAGATCGAGAACAGTTGTGTACACTGACCATGCAGCTATAAGGCACCTTCTTTCGAAGAAGGAGGCCAAGCCGAGATTGCTTCGTTGGGTTCTTCTTATGCAGGAATTCGACGTTGAAATTCGTGACAAGAAAGGTTTGGCTAATCTGGTAGCCGATCACCTTTCTAGACTTGAGCTTGAGGCAATTCCTAAGGACAAGGTTGAGATCAATGAGTCTTTTCCAGACGAGCAGCTTTATGCTCTCCTTGTCCAACAAGCTCCCTGGTATGCAGACCTTGCGAACTATCTCGCCACAGGTAAGCTCCCTGATTTTTCTTATCAACAGCGCAAGAAGTTGATTACTATTGCCAAGAATTATATATGGGAAGACCCCTTCCTATATAAGCATTGTGCTGATACCATGGTGAGACGATGTATTCCTGAGTGTGAGGTAAAGTCGGTGCTAAATTTCTGTCATAGTATGGCCACAGGAGGTCACTTTGGACATCATAGGACAGCAGCAAAGGTGTTACAATCTGGATTTTATTGGCCTTCTCTATTTCGAGATGCCCTTGATTTTGTTGCTCAATGTGATAGGTGCCAAAGAACATGGAACATATCTGCAAAGATGGAGATGCCGTAGACCTCGATTTTGGAGGTAGAGATGTTTGATGTATGGGGAGTGGATTTCATGGGGCCATTCCCACCGTCTTTCAACAACAAATATATCTTAGTCGAAGTCGACTATGTATCCAAGTGGGTGGAGGCAGTGGCGTTGCCCACCAATGATTCACAGACGGTGGTTAATTTCATGAGGAAGAACGTGTTCACCAGATTCGGAGTCCCTCGAGTCCTCATCAGTGACGAGGGTACACACTTCATGGGGAAGGAGTTGAACACGTTGTTGGCCAGATATAGGATTAAGCATCGAGTGGCTACACCCTATCATCCACAAACCATCGGGCAAGTGGAAGTTTCCAACAGAGAACTGAAACACATTTTGGAGACGACAGTGAATTCAACAAGGAAAGATTGGGCAAGGAAGTTAGATGATGCACTCTGGGCATACCGGACTGCTTTCAAGAATCCTTTAGGCATGTCTCCGTACAGATTGGTGTTTGGAAAAGCTTGCCACTTGCCCGTCGAGCTCGAGCATAAGGCGTATTAGGCTATCAAGAAGCTGAACTTTGATCTAAAAACTGCTGGAGAGAAGCGCCTGTTGCAACTGAATGAGCTCGACGAGATTAGGCTTAATGCCTATGAAAATTCCCGGATTTATAAGGAGAAAACCAAGAAGTGGCACGATCACCACATACTGAGAAGGGAGTTCAAGGTTGGAGAGAAGGTATTACTTTTCAACTCACTCCTTAAACTTTTCCCTGGAAAGTTGAAGTCAAGGTGGTCAGGACCATTTACGGTGACCAAAGTGTACCCACATGGTGCGATCGAGATTCTTGGTGATCAAGGGGCGTTTAAGGTGAATGGTCAGCGGCTCAAGCACTATATTGAAGGGGTTTCCGTCCTGGAAATCTCAACATATCATCTGGAATGAGCTATTTTACGTCAAGATAACGACGAAAAACAAGCGCTTCTTGGATGGAAACCAAGGTGAGTTTTTCTTTCAATTTTTTTTTAATTTTTTAGTTTTAGGGTGTGTCGAGAGGCTCTTCGAAAAATTTGAGCTCAAAAAGCCTTGAGAAAGGCATTATTTGGTGTTTTGTAGGTGCACGGGCAGGCTGCAAAATTAGCACAAGCAAACCGCAAATGGGCGGAGGACTAAACTGAAATAATGAGAAGGACTACTCAGAAATTTTGGGAAGGAAGGGGGGACTGAAGGGGATATTTCATTTCTTTCAAAAAAAAAAAGGCGTACGCCAGAGATAAAAAAAAATTTAGAAACCGGGGTCGGGCTTTCTTGCCCTCCCCCTTCGTCCCTTCTTCCTTTGACTTCCCACCAGCAGTAGCAGAGAACACCCACCGCGCCGCCTCCCTACCTTCGGCCGCGCCGGCTCCCTCTCACCACCGTCCCTCTCGCCGTAGCGCCGCTGCAGCAGCTCGGCCCCTCCCGCTAAAGCCGTCACGACCCGCATCACTCGCCCTCCCAACCTCGCGCGACCAGCAGCAGCAACCAGACCAGCGACCCACCCTGCCGCCGCCTCGCACCTCTCGCCTGAGGTCGTCGCCGGCGTCAAACTCCCCCTCCGACCCTCAACCAGCTCCAATCACCCCCTTCTTCCCAGGTTTGGTTTGCAAAAAACTAGCAGTTGAGGATTCCAGAACAGAAAAAAAATAGGGTTCTTCAAATTGGGGATTTTGCCTAATTTCGAATATGAGGTGAAATTGGAGTGTGATGATTGATTGATTGGTCCAATTGAAGTGAAATTACTGTCTAGAAGGAGATTTGCAGAAGATTTCATGGGTGAATGAGCTGAATTCGACATTGTAGTATACTTGGTGGGTTTTGATTGGAATTTGCAGCTTGAGAATTGCTTGAGTTGAGGTTCCAGAATTGGGGATTTTCTGATTGTGGTGGCAGTGAACTGGAATTTGGGAAGCAGAGTACAGATTTGTGCAAACTTGGTGATTCAAGAGCAGAGTGAAGGTTTAAGAAGTTTGTTTCCCTAGTTTGCACTCTTGATTGCAGGTATGGGACGTCGACGATATATCCCTCCACCTCGGCAATTCAAGGTAGCTGATCAAAGTGAAGATGGGAAGATTGTTTACCGTTCATGGACTATTGAAGATAGCCACAATTTGACCGATAAAGACAGCCCAATTCCCGAAGTTCCCCCACGATTTCAATAAGTAAGCATGCCAGATCGGTTTCACAGGGTGATCACCGGCCAGGTTGGACCCACGATGCGGTCCCGGACTATTGAGATGACTTCCACAGCTCCATCTCCACCACAACAACCTGCTCAAATGCCTCCTGAAGAACCTCCACTCCCAGATTCAACATCAGTTGTATCACCTGAGAGCAGGCCAGCAAAGAGGACTCATCTCCAGCAACCGGGCTCATCTTCACGACCACAGAGACAGACTTATTCTTCGGCACATGCACCATCCACGACATCACGTCGTACTACCCAAGTTGCAAGCAAGAAGAAGGCTGGTTCTTCTCTTCCAAAAGACGTCTCTAAGACGTTCGGTCGACCTGTCCAGCTCCAGCAATATAAAGAGGAATATGCAAATCTGATGGAACGAGAGGTCATCCCTTCTCAGTTCGTGGACTATGAAGCATTGCAGAAGACCGAGCGGGCTGAGGAGGTGATGACATATTTCTGAAGGATGAATTGGGCAAGATTTTCGGAGCTGCACTTCCCCACCTATCCACACCTCACCAGAGCATTCTTGGCCACCTACAGCTTCGAGGATAGTGGGGTTGAGAGCAAGCTTCAGAGTACTTTGGCCGGGCAAACCAAGCCCCTCACTTTGAGCCAAGTGAACGAGCACTTTTCTTCGATGGTGCAGCAGATGCAATTCCTGATGAAGCACAGGATTTGGGAGAGTTTTGGAAGACAATTGTGGCAAATGGAAAGGACTTCAATCCTAGTTATTCGAGGAGAGCATCGATCCGACACCCGGTGATCCCACTAGTACACGACTACTTGGCTTGCACTGTCTTGGGAAAGGGATTCAATGCCAGTGGTGTCTACACCACCGATCTCAGGTACATTCACAGTTTCGTTACTGGAGCACCATTGTGTGTTGGGTACATGGTGGGTAAGATGCTTGAAAATGAAGCGCTCAAAACTTGTGGAGCTATTATGTGTGGGGGAATCATTATTGCATTAGCTCGAGCTTACTGGGCATTACCAGACAACCCTACGGGTTTGGAGATAAGTGAGGGCTCGACTCTGCTTGGGGAAACAGCGTTAGGCGAATTGGGTTTTCTGAGGAAAGCAGGATGTCGTGGTGAATATCTATCCTTCGCCAAATACAAGGAGTGGGAGATTGAGAACAATCGGAAAAGGGCAGGAAAAGTTGCTAGAGCAACTTCTGCTTCAGCATCATCTCCAGCACCATCGGTAGCCACTCCGACAACAACTCCAGCTCCTACACCCATGCCTCTGGGTGCTTATTCATCATCACCAGCAACAGCAGGGGACTCTGCAATGAGTGTCGGTCAGAGTCAACAGTCACATTCACTTCCTGTTCCAGTTCCGCATTCAGGAGTTACCCCACCAGTTGTACCGGCTTCGCCATCATCTGGAGACGATCTCAGAGCCAGAATAGCTATCTTAGAAGCCAGAGACACAGAGAAAGATAAGAAGATCAAGGAGCTCAGCCAGCGTCTAGATGAGAAGTTCGGCACTTCTTCATCGACCCCTCCTTCATAGGAGCTTGTCTCGAGGTTCTTTTTTCTTTTCTTTGTGAATACTTCTGATGATGGTCTGTAATAATGTTAGCTAGGTGAACCTGTTGGTGTGTCGTGTGTAGTAGCAGACATTATGGACAATGTCCATCCTGAGTGTGGGGTGAATGGTCTGTGTTCTTGTCGTGTTTTATGTTTAGGTGTCAAGTCTTAGTTGTCCATAGTGTCTCGTCATGTGTATATCATAAAAAAATTGCCATTAGGTTGAGCACAGCCAAACTGCATGCAGTTTGCCTGTGCAAAGCTAATGGCTAAAAAACACCTAAAAATCAGAAAAATTAAAAACAAAACCTTGTACTCTTGTGGTAACATGATGCAAATGACCATGATGCTTTGAAAATGAGTTTGTGCTTGAATGAAATCATAAAAATCACCCCCACTAGTGGTGAATTGCATAGTTCTTCACAATGAGCTTGAATGTTTTGACTGACTTGATATGCTTTGAATGAGCAAAACTCTTTTAGCAACATTCTCTTTTGTGAGGATAGTGTAATGACTTTTGGTGAAGTAGTTAGGTGGAGAACATTGACCACTCGACATGTTTGGATATCGTGCTTACTTGCATCAATCGTGAGCTTCTGATTTTGCAACGAGTCTCTGTTTTGATTGTTTTATGATGGGGTGAACTGTATCTTCATAAAAGAAAACACTACCTGACAAGTAAAATATAAGAAAGTTGCCATAACAATTAAAGTGTGGGTAAAAATGCCAAAATCGTGTGAGGCAATCACTCATTGCACATGGGGATTAGGAAAGATTCAATTGATAATCGGTTCGCGATCGTACTATGTTGCTTATCAAGTACGATCTCCAGTTGAGTGAAGTGCCATTAGAGGATGTGCAATGACCCTCCACACGGACCGAGGAAAAGGAGTTAAAAGAAGCCCTTATGCGAGTGCTAAGAAGCAGAAATTTCTCTTGCTCGGTCACCGGTAGTTAGAAACATATCCCACTTGTACTAAATACGACCACTCGGCAAGCAAAATCAGAAAGAGCGAAAGCCTCTCCTTGTCATAAAAGGTAGTGATATGCTTAAAGTTAAAATCATGTTTGCAAAAGGCTTCCCCCATTAGTTTTTGAGACTCATGCTTAATTAATTGCTTATGATTGGTGTGAGTAAGCCAGACTGTCCTCACGAGATATGCACCTCACTGATGTGGTTAGATTCTCCTAATAATTGTTGCACCATAAGTTGTTAACCATCCACTACCGACGATCGAAGTTGAGTGTTGCTATTTGAGCTTTTGATGGATTTGAGTCAGACAATGGTTAAGGGTTGCAAAGACCTTGAGTGTGGGGTGAAAGGTAGGACCATTAGAGCACAACTTGTCCGTTGAGAAAGAAACTACTGATTACAACAAGAGTACAAGGAAATTTTGTGTTTTGCTTTGAGTGTTTGATTAGTGAGTCTGTGGTGTGTCATTGTTATGGTTAGTTATGTGTTTGTGTCTTTTGAGTCGTTGCTTAGGGACAAGCAACAATTGAGTGTGGGGTTGTGATAATCGGCTTTAACATATTGAATTCTTGGACTTTATGTGATTATCCCATTGTATGTTTTAGCCAATTGGTGCTATTTTAGGGCTCGCTAACCTGAGAATGGTTGAAAAGACATCACTGCCTAGTGCCATGAGTTTGATATGTTTCAGGTGGAGAAAGCACGAAAAAGAAGCGAGTGCACAAGCAATTAAATGGGCCCAAATCGCTTTGTCTCGGGGAGGAGACGCAATTGGGCCAGACTTTTAATGGGAAGGAGGACATGAGGCTAGGGAGGCAATTAATTGAAGTGGGCGGACACAGATTTTTGGGGGAGCCATTCTTTGGACGAGAGGGAGGAAAAGAAATCTCTTTTGGGCCTGGGGCCTGGATGAATTGGATCGGGGAGAAGGGATTATCTGAAGGGAGCGGAATTATTGGAGGGGGGAAATCGCATTTGGATGGGATTTTTACTGAAGAGGGCGGCGGAATTATTCTTTAGAAGAGAGGAGACGAAAATCTCTTTTTGGGGCGAAAATTCTTGGAAAAAGAAAGAAAGCAGCACAGCGCAGCGAGAGCTTTGGGAGGTGGCGATTATCGATTGGTGATCAGTTTTCCAAGGCGGCTTGAGCTGAGTTCAACGAGAGCGATTATTTGGTTGGATTTTCTAAACCGAATTAGTTGTTTATTGTTGATTTAGAACATGATGAACAAAACCCTATTGTTTTATCTCAATTTCATCATGAACTAAACCCCGATTTCTGGGGGAAACACCATAGGATGTAGCTATTTCTATATTTGATGGATTGATTCATAATTCTTGTCTTCCAATCTCTATTGCATGAAATTACTTAATGCTTTGTGTTGACTGGCCACCAATATAACGATTTGTAGTTAATTAGGTTATTAGCGACAGTGAAACCTTATTAACTGAACCTATTTCATGTGACTTAGTAACTTATCGAAGCGACAGTGGATTAAATAAGGTGCTATGCGGCCTTAAATAGGATATCGATCTTCAGACTAAATAATTAACTCATTGAGCTACGACAGTAGGATTTGAATTAATTGCTTAGTACGTAGTAATTGCCGACAGGGATAGCTAGCACAGTAGTGATATCCTGGCTGTAGAGATATGGATTAAATTGATTGGAATATGTGAATTAATCTGGATAGGATAGGTAGTGAGTCCCGGTGTTTCTCCCAGAGCTTTCTCCATTGAATTTCTCTCGACCATTTTACTTTGCTTAATTAGTTTATTTTGCTTTTAGATAATTAGTCTCATTAAACCATTTTCACCTATAGTTTGCTCTATAAAATTTATAGAACTTAAGGTTGTACCAGTCCTCGAGAGACGATACCCGGACTTTCCGAATTACTACAAGATAGGAATTGGCATTACGCTTTTGCCCTATCACCCAACTTTTAAGAACTACCTCCAACCCTCACATTATTTATGGCAGAAACAGCAGAGAACATGCAAAAACCACTCTGTGGAACCTTCTAAGAGATGCAAACAGGTGATTTTCCATTGTAGACCGAAGGAAAGGAAATTACACAGCTCAAAGGGGCTGACTAGGGGGTATGACACACCAGGACACATCAATTTGGTCGTGGTCGATTCCTATGCCTCCATTATCTTAGCCAATGACAACGTGAATGCTACACATCATGGAAGAGGGATCTATCGCACAAGAAAGAAACGAACAGGCTCAAATCTCACATGGCTACCTATATGCTCTATCTCTCATTATGATTCCCTGAACTAGATGCATAAACGACTGTCAAGAGCAAGTGATCAATCCAAGTCACAGTTGGTAAGCAAACAGTTGAAAAACTGAACCCCTACACAACTCTACTGCACGTCTCAGTCATCATTATAGGTTTTCATAGTCACAATCCAGTTGTCATGCATCAATTCGAAATCCATTCGATTCACCAATCAAACCCACAGTGCCAATATGATCATGCAAACATTAGTACTTGGAGCCCTCAAATCTCGAGATTTGGACAGTGGACTAGGCTCCAAGCACACAAACTCATCTAGCAGTCAACAATAGATAAACACCCCCCACACTTAGCACGAGATTGCCCTCAATAGAGCAGAGGGAAAGATAAGGGGAAACAATGTTACCGGGAATACGAACTGTCGCGGGACTAAAAATCGGACCAGTCAGCAGGGCTAGATTCATCAAAACACACTGGGTTTTTGCTCAAAAACTCGATTCCCTTTCCTTTGGCTTGAATTTGCCTCAAAAACCCGATTATGGGCAAAACACGGTCGAGGACACGACCGTGTTTTACTTTTTCCCGCCCGTATTTTGCCCCCAGCAGCCCTCACGACACGCCATCGGCAGTAAAACACTAGCGGGATCCAGATGAAACACGAGCGTGTTTTTAGGGTATTCTGCCCGTGTTTTTACTGTCGAATCTGTTCCCTAATATTCAATGCTTCGTTTCTCCCTCGTTCGGACTCCGAAACAGTCGTTGTTTGATCCCAAACGCTCGTAGTCTCGTCCTCTTTCTTTTCATGACAAGCTTGCATGATTCTTTATCCATAAATGAGGTAGAAATCCATTCTTCTTCAGATCATGCCCGAGTTTCTTCTCCCGAGTTCCAATTGATATCCGATTGACTTGAAACTTGCGCCTAGCCTTTCCTTCGACGCTTGGGACCTGAAATGTGACAAAATAGCACAAACCAGCGTAAAATAGGGCAAAGATGCATGACTAGGAGTCGCAAAGAGATAAGAAATAAGGGTGCAAACACGTGAAAATACATCGTCATCACACACCTTTGAGCATATATCAAGCAAATCAAAGTTAAAATGACTAAAATATGTTAATTTTTTTAAAAATTTGCCATAGGATAAGGTATAAAAAGGATATATGTTACTTGTCATCATATTACTCCACATTTGAACTTTATTCCTCGTCAAGCAAACCATACTCAAAATCATGTAACTCACTAGATATTCATGATTACATGTGAGTTTCGTTCATATACCATGAGTGATAAACAACTTACATGACATCAATCGCACAAGAGAATTAGATCACGTCAACGAGATACAAACCTTGTAAGGACAATATGACATTCTCACATTAAAAATCAACAATCCCCTAAGCACAAAAGATTGTTTCCCATTGTCAATCATAGTGATCATATATAGAGCCGTATGACTGAAACAACATAGTGACATTAGGGATAACAATTACGACCTGGCCCGTTTTAACTGCCCTGTTTGGCCTGTTTTAGAGCGGGTTCGACCATGCCCGTAGGCGGCGCGGAGCAGGCATGAGTACTCTCATCGACCCAACCTTCCCTGATTCGTCCCATTCTCGATTGTTCTTGGTTAAATTGCATGTAATCTTAGTTAAATTGTTTAGGATTTTCCTTTTATTATATCATATTTTAGCTATAATAAAGTTGTAAATTAGTGAAAACGTCAATTTCTCCAATAACTTACCTATATTTATCATATTATGGTTTGGTTATTGGTCTTATAATGAAAATAGCGAATATAGCTAATGTTTTCCATATAAATTACATATGATTAAGTTGATTTGCCCCCGACCTGCAACCCATGATAAATTATCCGACCTGAACTCGACCTGCCATAGGGCGGGTATGGGTATCAAGATACTCCCCTAGACATGCTCATTGCCATTCCTATATGCCCCATTTCTCTATATATGTAATTCAAAACACTATTTGTTAGTGTCCCATCAAATGAAGTTTTTTAATAATTAAAAATTATTTAACAATTGGTTAATATTTTAATAGCATTTGTATTGTTTATGTATTTTCTTTCCTTTCTAAAATTCTTTCTCATCAATTCTTCCCCTCCTTTTCAAGGTTGTCAACTCGGTTTAGCCCGTTGGCCCAATCAAGTAAGTGAGATGAGGGTTAATGGTCGACCGTGTTAGCCCGGATATTAATTTATTTAAAATATTAAAAAGAATGATTTCAAAACACTATTTGTTAGTGTCCCATCTAATGGAGTTTTTTAATAATTAAAAATTATTTAACAATTGGTTAATATTTTAATACCATTTATATTGTTTATGTATTTTTCTTTCCTTTCTAAAATTCTTTCTCATCAATTCTCCCCCCTCCTTCCCAAGGTTGTCAACCCGGTTTAGCCCGTTGGCCCAATCAAGTAAGTGGGATGAAGGTTAATGGTCGACCGTTTAAACCCATTTTATCCCGGATATATTAATTAAGATATTAAAAAGAAGGATTTCAAAACACTAATTGTTAGTGTCCCATCAAAGAAGTTTTTTAATAATTAAAAATTATATAACAATTGGTTAATATATTAATAGGATTTATATTGTTTATGTATTTTTCTTTCCTTTCTAAAATTCTTTCTCATCAATTCTCCCCCCTTCTTCCCAAGGTTGCCAACGCGGTTTAGCCCGTTGGCCCAGTCAAATAAGTGGAACGAGGGTTAATGGTCGACCGTGTTAGCCCGTTTTAACTCAGATATAAGAAAAAATTCATTATATTGTTTATACATTTATAAATTATATCAAATCTAATCTAACATGTGAGTAATATCAATATCAATATTCAGAGGTTCAACTTAAAATTCCAAAGATAGGGTTACGCATAGAGAAACACTGGAAAAGAGACGAATTTCGTAAAGGAAAGTAAAAACCAACGTTGTGTGACCTCCAATTCGGTAGCCTTGCAATAGGTCAACCTAACGGGTGTGTGTGGCCTATTTTTCTCAGCGGATCAAGGTCAAAACGGGTCAAGGGTCAACCCGCTGGTTGACAACCTTTCTCATTCAAGTATCTCTCTCTCTCATTTGTCTTTTCTTCCCACATAAACTCTTTCTCTCCCCATCTCTATCTTTTCCCATCCACCCAACTCTTCCTCCAAAACCCATGTCTAGGAAAGGCAACGGGTCGGATTAGGGACGGATAGTGCATATCCGTTACCCTACTCAAAATAGTTAGTGTCTTACTCATACTCATATCCACAGCGGGTCACGAGTCAACCAACGAGTCGACCCACCGGTTGACAACCTTTCCTGTCTCAAGTATTTCTCTCTCTCTCTCTCCTTTTTCTTTTCTTTCCCCATAAAACTCTTTCTCTCCCCGTTCTCTATCTCTTCCCATCCACCTAAATCTTCCTCTAAAAACCATGTCTAGGGATGACAACGGGCCGGGTCAGGGCCGGATAGTTCATATTCGTTACCCTACCCAAAGTAGTTCGGGTTTCATCCATGCTCATACCCACATCAAAATCGTGCTCATACTCATTCGGGTTTCGGATATCCGCGATTATCCATGGGTAATAATTTTTCTTTATAACTTCAACCAACATGTTAACAAATTGAGTTTCGGATATCCCATGGATAACACATAAAAATCGGGTACAAAATCAAAATCGTGCTCATACTCCATCGGGTTTTGGATATCCATGGGTAATAATTTCTGTTTATAACTTCAACCAACATGTTAACATTTACACATATACTCACATTAAATAAGTGGAAAAAGTACGATAGTAATTCACTAGAATGAACAAAATTAATTTCAAAGAACACAATATCATGAAAATATTATATTTGTATGCTAAATATAAATTTTGTTGACAAAATACTCATTTCTAAATAAATTATATATGCATGTATATAATCGGACGAGTTCGGGTTGGATAGTGAGAAAACCATTACCACCCATTACCCGCAATATTTTGGGTTCGTGTTCCAAAATAAAAGCAATAGAGCTCACCTAAGGTTACTGAAGTACTCTATGCAAGTTTTCACACAGTGAATGCTGAACTCCATCGCCATAAATTACCTCTATATATATATATATATATATATATATATATATGAGATCATTCACCTCCCCGCCCAACTACATTACCTGTCCCATCATCGATATGCCCTTTCTATTATCTTATATTGTAAACAAATATTATACAAAATTAGATGATCACGCCCGCGGAGCGCAGCTTACTAGTAAACCGTGATTCTTGATTAATGCCTGCGGCAGTCCTAGTCGGATTGTGTTTGGGACTGGCCATTTTCCTTCTGTGATGGATGGCTGGACAGGGGAAGCAGAGTGGCATATGCAGAGTGCAGGAAATGAAGAAGGTGGATGGTGAACAGATGGTTGGTGTCACTTCCATAGTGTGGGGAAGACCTGACGTGGGTGCAAAATCAAGGCTTAGGAATGACTGCAGTTGGGGCCTTTCCTTTGTTGATTTACTTGGAGCATTAAGGATGTACTTTAGCTAGGTAGGTCTCCTCTGTTTGCGTGACCTGAGATTGAGAGTAAGTGCTTTTCTCATTTGGAGGTGCGAGATGTCACTTTGATTTTGAGTAACAACTTACAAACGCTTGTTGTCTAAAAGTCTGATACATTTGTCACCATAAGAATCGGATCATTCATTAGGATCTTCTTTTTGAAATATTTTTCCCCACAAGGATAATGGTCGCGTATGAAACGAACGGTATCAAAGCCAGAGAACCGAATCCCAATGGAAGCGATCAAACAATTACGCAAAGACCATTTTTCATTCAGGTTGATTGCTGCAGAACTGAAAACTAGAGAAACGAAATAGGGAACTTTATTTAATAATGATAAATCTGGTAGCCCATTTTCAGAATATCATATATAGATACAGTAGTCTGGTTCTTCTACTTCTTGTGGAGATTCTGGAAGTAGGCAGAAGGGTTCTTCTCAAACTCAGCCCTCGAAATGTGATGGTCAGCTCCAGGGGCCTTCATGGTTCCAGAGCCAGTTGCTGCAGAAGAGGAGCCAGCAGGTTTTGCAGAAGATCCAGCCTGATTGTTGTTGGTTCCTGCTGAAGAGCCCTTGTTCCCGCTTTCCATTTCTGCTGCCTCAGTTAAGCTACTTAGCCTTTTGATTTTAAAGTTGGAAGGTGAGAGATGTTGCCAGTATGCTCTGAAGATGGAAGGTGTTTGGTGGGGAGAAATGGAGGAAATGGTGGGAGCTTATTATATAGCTTATCTGATCTCAGGTCACTGGGAGAATGGAGACACCTGGGAAATGAAGGCGGCGTGGGATGGAGAAGGGGAATGTGCTGAAGGGTTTTAGAAATTAGGTTTTGTTTAGTGGCGGGTGGGTCGTTTTTGTTGGTGGGTTGGGTCGGGTCTGGTCTGGTTTGGTTAGAGGTTTGGTTAGGTTTAGCTGACATGGAGGGTTTAAATGACGTGGCGGGTCGGGTCAATCAATTTTCGAGTTAAAAGGTGTTGATTAGGCGAATTCGTCAGCCATGTCATCACTTAACGAACGCCGTTGACGGCGTTGGACGGCAGCTAACGGAGAGTGACCATAAATGAACGATTTTTGTAAAGTTAATGACCAAAAATGGATTTAAATATTTCGAGTGATCAAACATGAACGTTTTTTATAATCTCAGTGACCAACCATGCAATTAACCCCGTGATATTTATTAGAAAAAAATTCGAAGCGAAAGCATATTTGGTGGTATGAGTAAAGTTCTAATTTGAATATATGAGCGGGTATGATGTCTTTTCTTTCTTACTAGAAATGCTCTCTTGCTTGCGCTTTGCAGCGGGTGCTATATAGCATTTCAAATTTTTTGTATGAAAAAATTAGTAAAATGTATCCTATAAGACATTATTCCATGAGAGACGATTAAAATTGTAAAATCAAATACGAACAAATAGATGAGGAAGAATGCAAAACCAATTAGAAACAAATAGGTTGATTTAAACATAACTAAAAAAACGCTTCATGAATGGTAGCACATACTAAGAAATTTCTTTATGGATTTTTTTTTTAGCTTGAGCGAGAGAGATAACTAAAGATGTAAAATCTAATACAAAAAATAGAACGATTTATCGTAACAAAAAATATGTTTAATGAATAGTATCACATATTAGGAGATAAGAATAAAAGAAAAGATAAAAGATGTAGGAATAAAAGAAAAAATTGAAAAGTAAAAGTGTAGAGAAAATTAGATGGTCCCACATGATTAATGCTCTTAAATTTATAATTATTTACAAGTAACCTCTTAATGACCAGAGAATGAAAATCCATTTTATTATATATAAACAATTATCCAACTCCAAACGGTCCGATTATATCTATATCTATATATATTTTATTTTTATAACTCCAACCAACATGTTAACAACCACACATATACTCACATTAATTAAGTGAAAAATTACAACAATAAATCACTAGAAGGAAAAAAATTAATTAAATAGAACACCATGTCATGAATATATTATATTTGTAGGTGCCTTCTACGGTACCCCGGGTGAAATCTGGGGTACCGCATACATTGAGTATGGAAACACTATCTATACCTTGAATTAGCAGGACTTTTGGACCTGATACTATACCCTGACCCTTAACGAGCGAACCCTAGATCCTATTTATCTAAATCATAAACTACAAACCCTAAGATGATGCATTCATTTTTGTACCTATATTTGGATGAATCATAATCGTCGATGATTGTTTCTAATTAAATTGATCTTGGGGGTATAATATTTAGAGAATTAAGACCTAGATTTTGATCTTTAAGGGTTAGAGTATAGTATCATGTCTGAAAGATCAGTCAATTCAAAGTCCAGATAACGTTTTCATACTCATAGTATGCAATACCCCAGATAGCGTTTTCATACTCATCGAAAATCTTCGACTTCGAAGCAGAATATCAAATTGTGATCTGCACCCTTGAATGGAAGTTCACTTTGACGTGTTTCATAATCCACCTTCTTATTTGTTTGTTATTTTTTGGGCCATAGTTTGAGCATCATCATTGGTGTATTACTAGTAGATGACAAAATATTCATACTCGTAAACACCTTCTCGAATCTAGTTTAATTGAGTAGGATAAATCTCGAGTCGGAAGAATTTTTTAGTGGATATAGATAAAATTCAAATTCGATTATATTAGAAAAGTGGATATGGATAAAACCCAACCTGAACATGTTCGATTATTTTTATTAGATAGTTGGTCGGCGTCCACAGCGGTTTACCTAAAAATGTATATGTTAATTAGAAGTGAATATCACTCACTTTTATTTTAAATGAAGGTAGATGTTATTAGAGAACGGAATAAACTTTTCAATAACCATTAACTTTTGGGATACAAATATAGTTTTCGATTGAATAACTTTTTCCAAACATCTGGATACACATTACAAAATTAATAAGGATAAATGCCACATTTGGTCACTGAGATTACTAAATAGTGTCATTTTTAGTCACTAGAAAAATTTAATATCAATTTAGGTCACTCGAATTACTGAAACATGTCACATTTAGTCACTCTCCCGTTAGCCTCCGTCCAACTCCGGTCACTCGAATTACTGAAACGTGTTACATTTAGTCACTCAAATTATGAAACAGGTCACATTTAGTCACTCTCTCGTTAGTTTCAATGTGACTTATTTCAGTAATTCGAGTGACCAAAATTGATATTAAAATTTTCAAGTGACTAAACATGACACGGTTTAGTAATCTAAGTGACCAAATGTGACATTTACTCTTATTGATTTTGATATTAATTTTTAGAACTACCATGAAGCAATAATATTTATGTGCAAAGTATCAGTTACTGGTTCTTTAAGCTTTTTAGCCTGGTTAACCATGAAACAATATTGTGTTTGATGTGTTGTTCATTTCACCATTTTTGAAATTTGTAGGGGAATGACACATAACTGGGTGACTATGAATCTGATGTCACATTTTTTATTTTTTATACAAATAAAATCATTGAAGGCATGAACTAATTTTATATTCACTTTATTGGTGGAACATTTTTTGTTTGTATCATTTATAATAAATTTATATGCACAAAATATTATGATTAAACTAAATCAAAATTTGAAATTTGAAGTAGTAGTCAAACACCATATAAATACTTACAAGAGATTTATTGGGATAGCTAACAATGATGGAAAAGTACTCTATTTGTTAGATTTTAGCATACTATATATTTTTAAAATGTATAACAAATGTTTTTTTTAGCGTAACTGGTTATGATTTTTGTCTTTTCTTAAGTGTCCTTAGTTCAAATCCTTATATCGATATATTTTTATATTAAATTAAGAAATAATTTGAAGACAAAAATACTCTTCCTATTTTCATTCTAGTGGCAAGAAATTTCAAATGGAGCAATTGTTTTCTCATTCTACCAAGGTTGTCAAACCGGTTTAAGTCATTGAGCCGGTCAAGCAAGGGGTTTGAGGTTTAATGGTCTGATCGGGGTCCGGCCGGTTTGAGCCGTTTTAGACGTTTTCTAAATATATATACAAATAAAGTAGTAATTAAAAATTTAATGAGTGAATTAAAATTTATCTTACATATATCTATTAAAAACTTATTTTCAACAAAATAAATCTACCTAACCTCCATGATCCACCTACCATTTCCCTTCCTTCGTTTGTTTTTCCTCTCTTCTGCCTCTCTTCTTCTCCCTGTTTAGGGGTCAGACCGGGGGGTTTTGTGGAGGCCGTTTTGAAGCTCGACTCGGATTGAACCGGGTCCAACCGGGGGGTTCGATAGGGGTTTAACAACCTTGCATTCTACTATCATATATAGGGTTGATAGATAGATATGAATGAGGAAGAAAATATATTAAATATGTGAAATACATTCAAAATTTGCTTGTGATTTAGATATTTCTGAAACTTGTATCGTAGACTTTATAGCTTCATCTAATCAATGATCATTATAACGAAAAATTTATGAGTTTTGTACTTCGAAAATTCGTCTAATCAACGACTATATAATGAGGGCACATCTATGAGAAAAATTTAAAAGGTGATAAATAATAGAACGGGAATGGAGATACTCAAACAGTAAAAGGGAAGTTCGTTGGCTTGGCGAAGTTTTTCGCAAACCTCTAAAATCTTGCGCAAAGGTTCAGCTTTCAACATTAAGAATGGAAAACAACTCATTTCTGGTTTTACCTTTTGATTTTGCAAATGCCTCTGGCGGATTTTGTGATAGTAGAGATCCCGACAGAGATACAAAACAAGAAGGTGTTCGACTTCTGGTCTCCGGACAACGGGTGGAAGATTGAGGAGCTAGACAAATACCTCCCTCAGGACATTTTGGCCCAAATTATGGCAGTTATGATCGACCCTCTTTCTACAGAAAGTGATCAGCTTTTTTGGAAGGCTTCGGCTAATGGGTGTTTCAGTACTACATCGGCGTATGAATTTGTCTCACCCCTCCAACAAATTGACAATCAGCTATATGGCCCCGCATTTGGAGACTCCATGTCCCTGAAAGAGCCCGACTTTTCATATGGACAACAATGAAGAAAAGGCTTGCGGAGATCAACACCTTCCCCCTGTGTCAAGAAGAAATCGAGACTAACGAACATTGCCTGAGGGACTGCAGCGTGGCTAGGAAAACTTGGGAAAAGACCATACCTCAACTACAACAACAAATTTTTTTTGAGATGATCATGAAGAATGGTTTCGGACCAACATATCTAATGAGAAGGAGGAAGGCGAAGAGGAGAACTGGAGCAGCTACTTCGCCATCATTTTCTGGTAAACTGGAAAAATTGGAATGATTACATTTTTAAAGTTACTCGAATCTCATCTTTTACTCTGGTTAATTATACGATCTCCAAAGCCAAAGATTGATTGAAAGCCTGGAAAGAAGCAGATGAAAGGTTTGGTAACATTAGGCGACCGGCCCCGGGAGGAACAATTAATTGGTTGGATAAAACTTAATACGGATGGGGCAGCACAGGGTACCCCAGGCATGGCGAGAGCTGGGGGAGTGCTACGTGACAACTAGGAAAGTGGATGGGGGGTTCTGCCATTCTCGCTGAGCTGTGGGGAATTACACATGGATTGGAGTTTGGTTGGAATAAGGGTATTAGGCTGCTGGTTTTGGAGACTGATTCCAAATTAGCTGTTGATCTCATAACTAGTCGTGACGATCCGGTTCACCCCCCACGGTACCTTGTTGAATACCATTCGCAGACTTCTTGCTCAAGACTAGATAGTTCGTTTGGTTCATACGTATCGTTAAGGGAATAGAGTCGTAGACGGGTTCTCGAAACACAGTCGCGTCTATCCCTTTGATATGTATGAACTAATGGAACTTCCAGAAGATGTTGATAAATTGCTAAGGGAGGATGTGATTGGGGTTAGCTTCCCGCGAAGAGTGGTTATGAATTTAGATCGATGACAACGTCTTGGACAGATTTGCTCGCTCTCGAGTTTCTCTTTTGGTTATTATGGTCTCTGGAGTTGGTCTGCTAGGAGCGATTCTTTCTTTTGTTTTTTCAAAAGTGAGCTTCGCGGTAGCTGTTATGCTGCAGCTCTGTTCTGGTTTGTAATCTCCTTGGCGTAAGCCTCCCCTTTATAAAAAAAATAATAAATAAATAAATAATAGATGGTAGTTTTAGGCTAAAGGTATATAGTATGTACATATACATGTGGCGCCATTAAAAGAAATCGTAGTAGTGTATACTAATAAGGCTCCCCAACAATGACTAAAACGGGAAAAGAAAAATACAAGAGGGGGAATAATAAGTTAATAACCTATAATTTCAGAAGAAGCTTTAACGGTTTCGATTATTAGAGTTTTGGCAATCTCGAATGCTTTAGTCGTTAGATTCCGTTTGTTAAAATATAAACACTACTAGCTAGTAAACTTCCAAAAAATTATAAGTATTGTTATTATTATATTGTTAACAATCAAAACCAAGGTTTTCAATCTCCGGGTCGATCAGTCCGTTAAGCCGTTTTGATATGATCTGGTAAGAAAAACAGACCACATACACCAGTAGGTCGACTCACTGTAAGATTAGCGGGTTGAAGGTCTCACGACGTCGTTTTTCTCTTTGTTTTGCGAAATATTCATTTTCCCCCGTTTTCTTTTTCACATAACACTATCTTTGATAAGTAAGAAACCTATAACTATGTGAACAAGGAAAGATAGACTAAAATGGAAATAAACCAGCGAGTTCGGTTTAACATTCCGACTCGAACTCGGTCTCCTCCAATTTGGGAAAGACTCGACATGGGCTTTGCCATTGACTCTGTTGTCAGAACACTTCTACCATGCTGTAAAGTATTGGTGCTTTAATGTACAACTTGAAGTTGTACCATAATGTTAAATGTATAAGTTAACGTTGTACCATTATGTTATGATACAACTTTATAACTTAAAGTTGCACCATCACATGAAGGTACAAGTTTAAGTTTTACCATAAAAAAATTTGTACAAAAGAGTATAGATACAATATGAAGTTGTACCATAAAAACACAAAGCTATAGCACCAATACTATATAGTTACTAGATAGGTGGCGGCCGAGCTCTGCAATGGTATGCGGTTTCTTTTTAATTTTTTACTTTGTTGGTTAGTCACAAATATTATTCTGTTTAATAACCTAATAACAACATTACATCTTATATTACAAAAATGCATACATACTATTCACCCAATTTTAAAAGTAATTTTAAGACATCTAATTTTAAAGTTCGATTTGTAACATGAGTCTAATATGATGATATCACATAAAATCACAAGTTAATGCATTATCCTAAGTGAGTGCGCCAAACACAAAATTAAACCATTAAAAGATTATTCAGGTGTTGGGCTGATATCTACTAACCCTAACACCATATAATCTGAATTGAAGCAACAAAAGACGAAATCATAAAGGAGTATAAAATTTTATTGATGAGATTATATAACAATTATTTTTGTTATCAGCATTGAACCATGATTAAATAATAAATAGTAATCATTCTCGTAGAAAAAAATTATAATATGACATTGCCAAAACTAACCTAGCAAAAAGTTCTTGATACTGTGCAATATTTTTCTTAAGATGTTGATGTAGACGGATTTTAAATATATTATTGGATAAATGAATAGAAATAAGCAAGAATGAAAGTCTAAAATAAAAAAGAAATCTTAAAGATATGAGTGCTCTAACTTCAGGGAATCTAAATCGCGCTTGTAGTAAATAGTAAGTTTATTTTGGAAGGAATACAAAAAAAAAAAAAAATATTACTTTCTTAGTTGAGTTTTGAGGTTAACCCCCAAAATATCTTATTGATTGAACATTTTCAAATAAAATTATTCAAATTCATTTGGGTACCAACGATATGTCATCCTAATTTCTATCAAATCAACAAAATAAAAAAGGACTAATAAAATTAGGAATGGAAATCGATCGGGTCGGAGGCAGATAGTAGATATCTATTAT
This sequence comes from Linum trigynum, assembly GCA_964030455.1. Lineage (NCBI taxonomy): Eukaryota > Viridiplantae > Streptophyta > Magnoliopsida > Malpighiales > Linaceae > Linum > Linum trigynum. Next base: position 14,241,348 of record OZ034814.1, read on the forward strand.
CCTACAAAAAATAGTTCGGTTTTACCCATACTCAAACAAGAATCAAACAGAAAATTAAAATCATGTCCATTCTCGATGATTCGGGTTTTCACGTGTTATTCATGGGCAATAATATTTCTTTATATATAAATCTAACCAACATGTTAACATTCACTCGAATAATGACATTGCGTACGACAATAAAAATCACTAAAATGAAGAAACTTAGTTAAAACAACACAAATGTACGAAAATATTATATATGTATAATAAATATCAAGGTTATAGAGAAAAATAATAAGCTTTCTAAAAAGATACATATGCATGTGTACAATCAAGCATATTTGGGTTGCATAGTGGGAAAACCATGTCCATCCTTTACCGCAATATTCAGATTCAAGTTTTTTCACACCCACTAAAAATCACTCGAGTTCAAATTTTACCCTATGATTAAATCAGATTCGGACAGATACCACTGTTGCAAATTTATTTCCAAAGTTAAAACATTACCAGAAGTTCACAACTCTAAAATTGAGAAACATTTTAGAGTAGGTGTGAATCCAAATATCTCATAAAAAAAAGTACAACTTTGTATTATGTGGAAGTTGCAAAATCTTAAAATGGAAAAATATAATTTATCAAAAGAAAAAGGGAAAACATATGCATGGAAAAAGAAAGAACCAATGAGAGCAAAGGTATAATCAACAGTAATATGGATTTAGCTTTATATAATCTATAATATAGCAATGTAAAATTCCTCCGTTCATCAACCGGCGAATCTCATGGGCGTTCCCGTAAATGAACTGGTAAGCATGGCCTCTGATTCCTCCCGAATTGAACTGTCGCTGAAGCAGTAATCGCTTCCGCAACGTCCTGTTCAGGAATGCGATCAAACCCACAAGAAGGATTGCGCAGAGGCAGAGCACCGGCGGGGAGAGTGGGATCAGAGGGTAGGCTCAAAGTCTGATCCTTTTGTCGCCATTGGATTGGGATCATTCATTAGGATCTTCTTTCTAATTTTTTTTTTCGTACAAATATAATGGTCGCGTATGGAACGAATTGTAAAAAGCCAGAAAACAGAGTCCAAATGAAAGCGCTAAAATAGTTAAGCAAAGACCATTTTTCATTTCATTCAGGTTGATTGCAGTAGTACTGGAAACAAGAGAAACGAAAAAAGGAAGTAACTTTCTTTATTTTATGATAAATCTGCTAGCCCATTTTTTAGAATATGCTTATAGATATAGTAGTCTGGTTCTTCTACTTCTTGTGGAGATTCTGAAAGTAGGCAGAAGGGTTCTTCTCAAACTCGGCCCTCGAAATGTGATGGTCAGCTCCAGGGGCCTTCATGGTTCCAGAGCCAGTTGCTGCAGAAGAGGAGCCAGCAGGTTTTGCAGAAGATGCAGCCTTATTGTTGTTGCTTCCTGCTGAAGAGCCCTTGTTCCCGCTTTCCATTTCTGCTCCCTTAGGTAAGCTACTTAGCCTTTTGATTCTAAAGTTGGAAGGTGAGAGATGTTGTAAGTATGCTCTGAAGATGGAAGGTGTTTGGTGGGGAGAAATGGAGGACATGGTGGGAGCTTATTATATAGCTGATCTGATCTCAGGTCATTGGCGGGAATTTAATGAATGGGAAATGGGAAATGGGAACTGGATGGAAGGCTTCTGGTAGTCAAACATTCATATTGATTAAACCCTTCTCGGATATAGAGTATTGACGATTTTTGTTTGACTTCTGGTGTTTGACGATTAAGTAGGCTCTCTTTCACCAAGACAGTGGGCGCGACATCGGAAATCTTCAACTTGGAAGCAAATTGTTATCTGCACCCATAAATGAAAGTTCAGTTTGCCATACCACTATAAAAATAGGTTCACTATCCCAAGTTTCGTTATCCGCCTTGTTACTTATTTGTCATTTTTGGCATTCTTTTGATTATCTTTGATGTATTACTTGTAGATGGCAAAAGTATCTACAGTATACACCCGTGATATCTAATTTGATTGGGTTATAGGTATAATATGCCCATTTACTATTACGTTTTATCAAACACGCCCCTCTACTATTTTTTACATCAAACATGCCCCTGTGATTTGGAAAAACTATCAAACATGCCATTCAGTTAAAATTTTCATTGAAAAAATCGTCAATCATGGTTGAACCGAGATTTAGACGACCTCACATCGATAAATGGGAGGAGAAATGTCAGTTTTTGACCCTTGCTTTATTTTTCTAGATCTCATCAAAGTGAAATTATTAGAATTATTTGGCTGTACAAAAGAACCAAAAAAAAAACTCTAAAGCAAAATTATTAGAGAGATTTTCAGATATTTGGGTCTCCCAAACCAAAGTTCGGTCTTGGTTAACGATTTTTGGATGGAAATTTTAACAAAAGGGCATGTTTGATAAGTTTTCCAAAGTTCAAGGGCATGTTTGATGTAAAAAATAGTAGAAGGACATATTTGATAAAACGTCATAGTAGAGGGGCATATTATACCTATAACCAAATTCGATTCAATCGAGTAGGACAAAACTTGAATCGATAGAATTTTCAATGAAGTTAGAATTTGAGTATATTAGTAGGTATAATATTTTTTTTTCTTTTTTACTATCCAACTCCAACCTATTCAATTATATATATATACTAGGTGGCGATGTCGCGGGTGGAGATGGCCTATAGGAATGTATTATGTGGCCGGTTATGGTGTTTTGTTAGTATTATTAGCATAAAATTAATTTTTTGTTAGCAGTTTTGTTAGTAATATTGACTTGACAATGTGATATTGACTAAGGATAGATATATGTAGGTCAACATCCAATTTAAAATTTTTGGCTAATAAATTATATTTACCTTAACACAAGTAGACTCATTGATTATGGGTGGTGTATGAGTGACGTAATTCCTTTTATGGTGATGTATTTAAGATGATAATTATTTACTTTTTTATAAAAAAAATAGAAAACTATTTATTTGATATGTATAATTGTTGAAATCCCATGTATAAATGTTGGGTTGAAAAAGAAAACCTCTAGAGAGAAGCAAAAGGAACACAAACTGAAACTCGCTTAAAATTTCATGCCTTCAAATCTCATGCTGGAAAATGATGAATTTCTAATAAGTAATAACCATATATATTCGTTTTTTATTGGACTCGACATTGACCTAAAAAAGTTAGTGGTTCATGATTCAGTTATTAATTCTCTAGACTGTTGGTCAGTCGTGTATGGACCGTTACATACTTGCGATTAGAATACATAAAAATAGTATACTAATTAGGGTTAGATGAAGAAGGCAAAGAAAGAAACAAAGAAAGGGTTGTGGAAGGCGAGTGAAAAATGTACCGAAGAGGAAGTAGATGATGAAAAGGTTTTGACCAATTCTTTTAGTCGGTCATCAATACAACAATCAATCATTTTCACCGTAGCAATTTATTGACACTTGCTTATGTAGATGTCGCATATTTTGTTACATGAAGTTAGTAGAAGTTTGTTTAGTACATTGTAAATGTACTAATTGAGTTTATAAATTCGCTCTTGTAATATTTTAAAATCCTCTTTTTATCATTTTTTAATGTTTCACGTAATTAGCAAGTATAAAATGGTTGAATCTTCTACTACAGTTGAGTGATACAACATCTTGTATGATATAAACTAAATTTATACTTTAATGTTATGGTGGATTGGATTCATGGATTGGTTCAAAAGGATTGGTGGATTGAATTCATGGATTCAAGTTAAATCTAAACAATTGATCAATATAGAAAAGTACAAAATTGTAGGTACGAAATTCTCATACAATTTAGATAATTGTTCAATGATTTACATTAAAATTAAATTTGAGGTATCAAAATATAAAATGTATATTATAGTGACTAAGTTGTGATTTAATTAAATTTGGGGTATCAAAATGTAAATAAGTTAGGCAACAGTAGCCCAACTAAGCTTTATTTATATATATATATATATATATATATATATATATATATATATGGTGGCTACTTCAATGCACTCACTTTTTCGGGTGCACCCAACTCTAAAGTTAGCTATAGAAATCAAATTTTAAATTTTAACTGGTAGCATTAGTATAATATGATGATATAATAAAGGATCACAACTAATCAATCAATTACCTTAACTCCTAAACCTTCAATTTTGAACACCAACACAAAATCCCAAAATATGAACCATAACCATAACCCCAACCCTAAATGTCTAAATCCTAAATCCTTCAAATCAAGTAAATATTGAATGATTATGTTTGTAAATTCATGGGGTTTCATGTCTATCATATCACAAGTAATGATTGACATCTTTTTGGCATGAATTGCCTACTCAAAATGGCGATTAATGCACCCAAAAAAGTGGGTGCATCAAAGACGCCACCATATATATGGGTAACGGCTAGATCACCTAACGTATAATATACATCTGACGTTACCAGGGTGAAATTCGGGGTACCGCATACCTTGATTAAGAAAACGCTATCCAGAACTTGAATTGACTGATCTTTCGGACATGATACTAAACTCTAACCCTTAAATATCAAAATCTAGGCCTTAATTCTATAAATCTTATATCCCAAGATCAATTTAATTAGAAACACTAATCGACGGTTATGATTCGGCCAAATATAGACAAAAAAATCAATGCACCATCTTAGGGTTTATAGATTATGATTTAGATAATTAGGACCTAGGGTTCACTCATTAAGAGTTAGGGTATAATATCATGCCCAAATATCCTGCTAATTCGAGGTCTGGATAGCGTTTTCATACTCAAGGTATTCGCTACCCCGGATTTCACCCGGGGTACCGTAGTAGTCACAATATATATATATAGTTGACAAAGGCTAGCCTACGCCTGAAATACATTATATACATGCATTCACACCTATTATTTGTACTTGGATATTTCAACCGTTGGTTGTCATTTTAAGATTAAACGAATCTCATTATTTGACTTAGAGAATCATGAACTGGGGTAAACCCATTAAAGATTAGAGTAGGATATCATACTCCAAACACCAATTAATTCATGGTCCCGACTATATTAACTTATAGAGGTTTTACTGTATTTATTTTTGTTGTTTTACTTTTACTTTTACCTTAGACATTTTTCTTGTTTGGTTTCAACTTTTATTATACAATATCGCGATGAAAGTCAACCTCAATTAATTTACAAGCCTAAGTTATAGGATTGATGTAGTTATTTCAATTCTCTTATGGATAAAATACCACATTCTAATTTATTTTTGTCAGACGAGTTATTTCAGCCCATTCCCTAATTAGGCTAAATTACACGTTTGGTCATTTGAATTACATAAATTTTTCATGTTTGCCACACGAATTACTTTCTTTTTTTTTTCGCCACTAACTTTACGAATTGTTTCACCGTTAGTCACCGGCAGTTAGACTCTGTCAGCCTCCGTTAATTCCGCCAGTCTTTTGATGACGTGGCAAACATAACTGCTAACTGGATCGTTAACTTGATGATATGTCAATTTTAAAAAATAAAATAATTAAAATAATAATTAATTAACTTGATTGAGACAAAAGAGGGCAGACAGGCGTCGCTTCACCTTCCACTTCGTCCCAGGACACTTTTAGTTTTTCTCCTGCTCCCTCCATCGGATTTCGCCATGGCGGCGGCGACAAGGCCGCTCTGGGTGGGTCTCGGGGCCGCGATCTGTTTCCTGGCCTATCACGACTGGCCATCAACGACCTTGCTTCCGACGACCAACCTCTCTACGACGAGGACAAAGCCTTCGTCGTCACCATACATGCCCCCTCCTTTCCTTACTTGTATTTTTATGTTGGCCGAATCATATAGGAACGGATCAGGTCAGTAACTTTATGGTGAGTAACCACCCCACAATACATCAGCATGACATCTGCATCCCTCTTTCCTGGAAATCCTTTAATTTTTCCCTTCTTAATTTTTGACGGACGATTTCTCACTCGTTTTAAGTCGAAATTTAATTTTTTTTGCACAGTTAGATCAGATTAATTGTGCTCTACAAAATGATATCCACTTTGATATATTTTTTGAACAAAAAAAATTGAGCCATTTTTTACCAGTCTATACCATATGGTATTGACTGGTATGGAAATAAGAACATACCTATGGTTTGAAAAGCGTACCATGGTGGTATGAACAAACCAAGACTGTAGGATGGTTGAATACATGATAATAGAAGTATATTAATTGTCATTTATGACTTTTATCATTGTGGATCATAATATACCACCCCGTACCAGAGTGGTATTGTATGGTATTGTGTGGTATTTTTTTTGTCATGTAATTTGTTCACCCAGAAATTTGTAGATCCAATAGATCATGATGAACTCATCCCTTCTGTGCAAACGTTTTTTAAAACGAATTAAAAACAAAGAAAATACCATAATATACCATAATATACCACCCCGTACCAGAGTGGTATTGTGTGGTATTTATTGGGAGGCTTGCTATTTGCCGCCAACCAAATTGCTATTTGCCGCCAACCAAAAAAAAAAAAGTATATATATGCATCTTTGGTTAAGGAGTTTCACAATCTACAACATATCCAACTTTCAGAGAACGTATTTAATCAGAAAAATTCAACGCTCGCCGGAAAAGTCGCCGGAAAATCATCGATGAAAAAAAATGTATATATATATACATCTTTGGTTAAGGAGTTTCACAATCTACAACATATCCAACTTTCAAAGAACGTATTGAATCAGAAAAATTCAACGCTCGCCGGAAAAGTCGTCGGAAAATCATCGGGAAAGCCTATCCTCGACATATAATGCGTACACGCATCCATGAATCATCACTAACCATCAGACAATGTGGGCAAAGTGCTACACGAACCATGTGTTTCAAACCCTAAACCCTAAACCCTGAACCCTAAACCCTTTGTTGATGTGACTTGAATCGGACTATCAGCCGCTACGACTGGTAATCGTGGGTCTCGCTGACCCACATGGAGAAGTACTATAAATACTTCGTGTTAGTGAACTACGTAAATCGTGTGTCGTGTTCCAATGCCCTATTTATATGTTGTTGTTTTTCTAGTTGTATTTTTAATGACCCTAGTGTCATTATGAACTTATGAATTTCATTATGGATTTCTAGCGAGTTCGGGGTCGATTGGACGAAGATCGGGCGCGAGGCAAGTCAATCGTCGGTCGCCGGCACCGTTCTTCCGTCGTCGGCTAACCTCCCGTCGCCCTCAATCGTCGGAAAACAAGTAAGTTTACTTTTTCCGGCCAGTTTTCCAGTTTTCCGGTAAGTTTTCCAGTTTTCCGGCGAAAAACACGGCGGGCCGAAAAAAATTGCGGCCCGAACGTCGCCGAGCCGAAAAAAATTTGTGGCCGGGACGACGGCCGGCCGAAAAATTCTTTCGGCCCGGCGACGCCACGCCCGCAAATTTTTTTCGGCCGGCCGACGAACACGCCGCCGGAAAATTTTTGGCCGGCGTGTTCGGCGACCGGCCGAAAAAAATTCTTTCGGCCCGACGTCGCTCCGGCCGCAAATTTTTTTGGCCGGCCGACGAACACGCCGCCGGAAAATTTTTGGCCGGCGTGTTCGGCGACCGGCCGAAAAAAATTTGCGGCCGTGGCGTCGCCGGGCCGAAAGAATTTTTGGCCGGCCGTCGTCCCGGCCACAAATTTTTTTCGGCTCGGCGACGTTCAGGCAGCAATTTTTTTTCGGCCCGCCGTGTTTTTCGCCGGAAAACTGGAAAACTTACCGGAAAACTAGAAAACTGGCCGGAAAAAGTAAACTTACTTGTTTTCCGACGATTGAGGGCGACGGGAGGTTAGCCGACGACGGAAGAACGGTGCCGGCGACGGAGGCACTGGGAAGGAAGGGAAAATTCAAAATTTAAATTTTTTTTTTTACCGGCGACGGAGGCACTAGGAAGGAATAGAAAAATTCGTTTTTTTTTTTTAGTTGGCGGCAAATAGCAATTTGATTGGCGGCAAATAGCCGTTCACATTTATTGGTCATGTAATTTGTTCACCCAGAAATTTGTAGATCCAATAGATCATGATGAACTCGTCCCTTCTGTGCAAACGTTTTCAAAAACGAATTAAAAACGAAGAAAATATCATATGGTATGCAGTTGGTACTGAGAGACCATAATTTTTTTTTCTAAAAAAATATTGAAAATTGATCTCATTTTGTAGAGCAAGATGAACTCGTTCCATCTGTGCAAAAAAAAAAAAAATCAAAATTCGAGTTAAAACGAAAAAGATATGTGCCGATTAAAAAAGCTAGAGAAAATAAAAATGGTCTTTAATTTTCCATCCTTAAATCTGGATTTTCTAAATAATAACTTCAGATTTGGTTATGCATGGGTGCATAATCCATGGTTATGCACCCTATCTTGAGCCGAATCATATTGTAGAATAATGATAATCAAATCTGGGGACGGCCATTAAATCTATAACTAATTTGACTCATAAATTGATCTCTCAATAATAACTCATTAAAATTTAAAAGTCACCTCCGATCACCTTCTCCAGTTTTGTTTCAGACATAAGGATTGAGAGTGTTGCGCTCCTTGAAGCTCTCTTTGAGATTCTCTCCGGTGGACCCGGTAGTATCTGGTTGATCCCTCTCGCTCCTCTTCCATCTGATACTAGAAAGGGTATTGCTCGGAGAAGAAACTATTGCTTCTTCCTCGCAATCAACGGTCGATGCAGCCGTGAGTCGGTTCACGTCGATCCCTCCGAGGAACGATCTCGTCTTCTCGCCCCAGTTCAAGTTCGAATTTGGATCTAGAGTATAGGAAAAAAAATGCAAAGCCGATTGAACTTGAAAAATCTATAGATTCCAATTTTTCTTCCCCTGCTCAAAAGAGATAAAGCGTGGTTAATTTATTGGGGGAAAAATCGAAACGACACTCACTTGGAAAGAACTAAAGCAGGAGAAAGAGGAACACGACGAGAGATCCATTACCAGATGAAGGATTCCAGATGAGAGCAGCATGCATGGTTAATTCAGGAGGAGGATTTGGGGTGATTTGCGGTGGCGACGGGGGCAGGGTGGGGAAGGGAGAAGGCAGAGGAGGAGGAATATGGCATGAGGTTGAGCTGGAGAGGAGCATGGTGGCCGGGATGATTTTGATGATGATCATGATGAGGCGGGAAGGTTTTGTTGTGGCGCTCATTCCCTGCTTTCATTGTTGTACAGGAGAGAAACTGAAACCGTTGGATAAAAAGAGGAACGAATCAGGTGAATAACCTTATGATCATTAACCATGATTAACCCATCCATATTTGTATGACATTACTATCCCTCTCTCTCCTAAAAAATCTTTTATCTTTTCCCCTTTAACATCACTAAAAAATAAGGAGATTTGGGGACCAATATTAAGGAACAATTTCCGGATATTGTCTTCGCAATCTAAGTAGTATTAGAGACCAGCGTATAAATTGTCTCCATAAAATAAGGAATGTGATATTTATTATTTTTTAATTTTATTCAGTTGTCCCCAAAACAAATCTTATCCGGCCGTAACTAATAAACCAGGAAGATTAATCTTTGAATTAATCATTGATATCCTAGCAATTCTTCATTTTAATTTCCTCCCTCTCCACATAGTAATTCATGAGCTGATATGGAGGTCGATATCTTTTCCTTTATCGTTCCCAATTACTAGCAATTTTATAATTTGTGTTATTATTTTCCTTTTAATATTTAGATTTGCTATGTAGATTATACATAATAAACGCAATTGAGTTGGTAATGTAGTAAGTTGAATGCCTTTCTTTTACTAAGAGATTAATGATAATTATACTCAAACTACGAGCACACTGAATTGTTGTCACGATAAGTTGCACAGTTGATTCATAATCCCTATTCCCTAATGATACCCCTTAATGAGTAACTAGCCTATCTACAAGTTATGTATGTGACAATTAGTCAACATGAAGACACAGTTTAAGAGACAACTGGTCGTCCTTAGAAGTAAAATAAGTGACGTCAAGATGTCTCCAAAAACACGAGATAAAGGACAATTAGTCGTACTTGCAAATAATATAGGGAACAATTAATCATCCTCGAGGAATAAGTTTAGAGAGAATATTAGTTCGTACAAGTTATATAGAAGATAATAAGTAGTCCTTAAAGACACATGATAAGGGACGACTTATTATCCCTTCAAGTTACATAGGAGACAATTTCTCATCTCTAACAAAATAGGTTAAAGGATCACTGGTCCTCGATAAATGTTATATATGTGACAATTTATCCTTCACGAAGCCACAACTTAATGAACACTTGGTCATCCCTAAAAGTCACATAGGTGAGAACTTGTCCTCTCGAAAAATAAAGTATAAGGGACAACTTCTTGTCCTTAAATAATTTTTCTAGAGACATCTATCGGAACAATATGTTGTCCTCACAAAAACAAAATTAGTTAATATATATTGTCCACAATGCTATCATGACTACATAAGACAATATTTATACTTTACAAGTGAAACTATAAGTCATTCTTTTATATTAGAAATGATTTAATTCATAATGTTTTTATCAAATCCTGCTAACCAACTCTTAGTAAATATTACAATACTTGGATATTAAATTCTCAATTGTATTAAAATACTTGCTCTTATATATTAAAATACTTGGCTCTCTAGAATTCAACTTCATCTCAGCCGGTCATTTCCATAAGTTTTAATCTCAAACGTCCATTTAGCTTTAAGTATCGATAGAAACCCTAGCTACATTCCAGTCTTCGCCCTCTTTTGGTCGAATGGTCTATTCCCTTCCTTCTTTCGGCCGATCGGCTCTCCGCCTCTCCGTCTTCTTCTCCTTTCCGCTGGACGCCGGCTCTTCTCTACCTTTGTTCACCAGCGCTTCGCTCTCCTAGTCATTAGTGTCCAGTCGATGGTAGGACTCATCGTAGTTCCTTTTTTTCTTGGTTTTCAGTCTTTGTTTCAATATTAGCTTTGGATCTATATATTTTCTTCAATATTGATCTTTTGTTTTATTCCAGCGTCGACAACGATGATGAAGCCAGTGGCGACATCGCGGAGGCTTCTTCGGTCATGTTCCATTGAAGAGGTATATGTGGCGGCTATCCATGTTGACAGTGTTTAGGCAAGTCAACAACGATTGCAAATATGCTGTCGGACGGTGATGAGTGAAGGCACATTGCAGCGGATACATATTTTTGGTGGTGTTTTTTCGTGCTTCTCATTCTACATAACAAGTACACACAGATCTTTTTCATTCCCGTGGAACACCAATTCCAATGTTCCATTATATGGTTATTGCTATAATAAATCCAATTGTTGGAGAGATAAATTTTGTCTCTTAATTTGCTCTGTTGAGTTCTTGCATAGTTTAATATTTGTATGTGTTGCGGGGGAATGCAACGTGCATAAAAAGAAAGTAGGTCACAATTTTTCGTCCCTAAGATTAAAGTTAGGAGACCACTAATGTTCCCAAAAGGTCAAATGCAATAACTTGTTCTACATCCATGAGGACAACATATTGAATCTATAAGAAGGAAAAAGGGACAATATGTTGTCCTCAAATAGTCACAAATCTTCCGTGAAAAGTGGATTATAGGGGACAACGGTTTGTTCACTATAATAATGTTTAGGGGACGTGTTTTTGTCGCCAAAACCATAGCTACAGGGATGATATGTAGTCTTGCACTGAAAAGTAAAGGAAAATAATTTACAAGTATTGGGGAGGACATAGATTTTTTCGTCCCTGAAAAAATAGAGGACAAGAGTATAAGGGACCACACATTAGGGACTATTGTGTCATCCCCATAATTTGTGGGGACGATTTTGCCTCTTTCCGAGGACGACTTATGTTGTCCCCAAACCTAATTTATTTTGTAGTGACAGGAGAGAAACCGATACCGTTGGGTAGAAAGGGGAACAAATCAGGTGAGTAACCTTATGGTCATTAACCATGAGTAACCCATCCATATCAGTATGACATCACTATCCCTCTCTCTCCTTAAAAGTCTTTTATCTTTTCCCCTTTAATATTTAACGGACGATTTCTCTCTCGTTTTAAGTCGAAATAAAATTTTTTTGCACAGATAATTCAGATTAAATGTGCTCTTTAAAATGATATTCACTTTGATATATTTTTAGTACAAAAACAAAATTGAATAATTTTTTACCAGTCATTACCATATGGTATGCTCATATTTAATACCATATGGTAAGAAAGCGTATCATGATGGTATGAACATACTAATATGGTAAGAAGGTTGAATACATGATAGTAGGAGTATACTAACTGTCATTTACGACTTTCATAATTGTTTACCACAAGTTACCACCCACATACCATAGTGGTAAAGTATGGTAATTTTTTGTCCTGTATTTTTTCACCCAGAAATTTGTAGATCCAACAATCAACGTTCCTTCTGAGCAAACAATTTCAAAAACGACTTATAAATGAAGAAGTTACCATATGGTATGTAGTTGGTAAAAAAACGTTTCTCGAAATATATTGAAAATTGATCTCATTTTGTAGAGCACAACGAACTCGTTCCATGTGTGTAAAAAAAGAATTAAAATCCGAGTTAGAATGAAAAAGATAAGAGCCGATTATGAAAACTAGGGAAAATAAAATGTCTTTAATTGACAACCCTTAGATCTGGATTTTCTGGGCCCACTTAAATCTAAAGGTCCAGATTTAGTTACTCATAGATCAGTAACCATTGGTTACTGACCCTATCCTAAGCCGGTAGAAAGTGGGAGGTGAAGCGTTGCGTGTCTGCCGGCTTTTGTGCCAATCAAGTTAATTATTTGTGATTTATAATTTTTTTAATTGACATGTCATCAAGTTAACGGTCCAGCCAGCAGTTCTCTTAGCGACGTCATCATAAAACTGACGGAGTTAACGAAGGCTGACACAGTCTTAGCAAAATAATACTGCTAGAGAATTTGTTTGAGCTCTGAATTCAACTTGCCTATTCATTTGAGGATGATAGGACGTAGATCTAGGGTGAGTGACTACAAATCAATCTCAAAATACGTCGAATTGGTCATAGAAATGACTCTCAATTACGTCGAATAGCCTCTTTAAACATTTTGTCACTAAACTCTGACATGGCAACATAGTCTATAGGATCAGGATATGTTTGTTGCCAAAAGAGCTAGCAAATGGTTCCACCAAATCGATTCCCCCAAATGGCAAAAATTTAATCGGTTGAAATATTATTTTGGGCATCTCGTTTATATGGGACACATTTCCCAAATGACGACATACATCACTTGCGCGGGAGTATCAGTCACAATTCTAGAAGATAGTGGGTCACGATCCTATATGACGCATTGGCATAAAAATGTGTAAAATTTGCTATAGGATGAGGTGTAAAAATGATATATCTGACCTGTTAACTACTCCACATTTAAACTTTGTTCGTCATCAAACAAATCATACTCAAAATCATGCAACTCGCGTCTTAATAAATATTCATGATGACATGTGACTTTCGATATGTAGTGAGTCATAAACAACTTAAAAGACATCAATCACTCAGGACATTGTTTCCCACTGTTAATCATAGTGATTATAGAGCCGTATGACTGAAACAACACAGTGACTTGTGAAAGGGTTTGGAGTTGGTGTATTAGACTGTGATTCTTGATTAATGCCTGCGGCAGTCCTAGTCGGATTGTGTTTGGGACTGGCCATTTTCTTTCTGTGATGGATGGCTGGACAGGGGAAGCAGAGTGGCCTCTGCAGACTGCAGGAAATGAAGTAGGTGGATGGTTAACAGATGGTTGGTGTCACTTTCATAGTGTGGGGAAGACCTGACGTGTGTACAAATGAAAGCGCCCAGATAGTTAAGCAAACGCCATTTTTCATTCAGGTTGATTACTGCAGGACAGAAAACTAGAGAAACGAAACAGGGGACTTTATTTAATAATAATGATAAATCTGGTAGCCCATTTTCAGAATATCATAGATAGATATAGTAGTCTGGTTCTTCTACTTCTTGTGGAGATTCTGGAAGTAGGCAGAAGGGTTCTTCTCAAACTCAGCCCTCGAAATATGATGGTCAGCTCCAGGGGCCTTCATGGTTCCAGAGCCAGTTGATGCAGAAGAGGAGCCAGCAGCAGGTTTTCCAGAAGATGCAGCCTGATTGTTGTTGCTTCCTCCTGAAGTGCCCTTGTTTCCGCTTTCCATTTCTGCTTCCTACTTAGCCTTTTGTTTGATTCTAAAGTTGGAAGGTGAGAGATATTGTCAGAATGCACTGAAGATGGAATGTTAGAGGTGTGGAGAAATGGAGGACATGGTGGGAGCTTGTTATATAGGTGAGCTGATCTCAGGTCATTGGTGGGAATTTAATGAATGAGAATTGGGAAGTGGGCAGAAGACTTCTGGTAGTCCAACATTCATATTCATTCCCTTCTTGAGTATCGAGTATTTGACGATTGTGTCATCTCTCTTAAACCAAGACAGTTGGGGGACATCGAAAATCTTCGACTTTGAAGCAGAATAGCAAATTGTGATCTGCACCCTTGAATGGAAGTTCACTTTGACGTGTTTCATAATCCACCTTCTTATTTGTTTGTTATTTTATGGGCCATAGGTTGAGCATCATCATTGGTGTATTACTAGTAGATGACAAAATATTCCTACTCGTAAACACCTTCTCGAATCTAGTTTAATTGAGTAGGATAAATCTCGAGTCGGGAAAATTTTTCAGTGGATATAGATAAAATTCAAATTCGATTATATTAGAAAACTGGATATGGATAAAACCCAATCTGAACATCTTCGATTATTTTTACTACATAGTTGGTTGGCATCCACAGCGGTTTACCTACAACTGTATATGTTAATTAGAAGTGAATATCACTCACTTTTATTTTAAATGAAGGTAGATGTTATTAGAAAACGAAATAAACTTTTCAATAATCATTAACTTTTGGGATACAAATATAGTTTTCGATTGAATAACTTTTTGCAAACATTTGGATACACATTACAAAATCAATAAGGGTAAATGCCACATTTGGTCACTGAGATTACTAAATCGTGTCATTTTTACTCACTAGAAAAATATAATATCAATTCAGGTCACTCGAATTACTGATACAAGTCACATTTAGTCACTCTCCTGTTAGCCTCTGTCTAACTCCGGTCACACGAATTACTGAAACGTGTCACATTTAGTTACTCGAATTATGACACAAGTCACATTTAGTCACTCTCTCGTTAGTTTTCGTCCAACTCCATTAATGGAGTTGGACGGAAACTAACGGGAGATGACTAAATGTGACTTATTTTAGTAATTCGATTGACCAAAATTGATATTAAAATTTTCAAGTGACTAAACACGACGCGATTTAGTAATATCAGTGACCAAATGTGCCATTTACCCCTATTGATTTTGATATTAATTTTCAGAACTACCATGAAGCAATAATATTTCTGTGCAAATTATAAGTTACGGGTTCTCTAAGTTTTTAGCCTGGTTAACCATGAAACCTTGAATTTCTTGCTATTCCTACATGATTGAACCCCACAGTAATGAGACAATATTGTGTTTGATGTGTTGTTCATTTCACCATTTTTGGAATTTGTAGGGGAATGACTCATAAATGGGTGACTATGAATCTGATGTTACATTTTTTATTTTTTATACAAATAATATCATTGAAGGCATGAACTAATTTTATATTCACTTGATTGGTGGAACATTTTTTGTTTGTATCATTTATAATAAACTTTTATGCACAAAATATTATGATTAAACTAATTATGAATCAAAATTTGAAATTTGAAGTAGTAGTCAAACACCATATAAATACTTACAAGAGATTTATTGGGCTAGCTAACAGAAAAGTACTCTACTTGTTAGATTCTAGCGTACTATATATTTTTAAAATGTATAACAAATATTTTTTTAGTGTAACTGGTTATGATTTTTGTCTTTTCTTAAGTGTCCTTAGTTCAAATCCTTATATCGATATATTTTTATATTAAATTAATAAATAATTATGAAGACAAAAATATTCTTACTACTTTCATTCTAGTGGCAGGAAATTTCAAATGGAGCAATTGTTTTCTCATTCTACTATCATATATAGGGTAGATAGATAGATATGAATGAGGAAGAAAATATATTAAATATGGAAAATACATTCAACA
The DNA here is from genome assembly GCA_964030455.1 of Linum trigynum. Taxonomy (NCBI): domain Eukaryota; kingdom Viridiplantae; phylum Streptophyta; class Magnoliopsida; order Malpighiales; family Linaceae; genus Linum; species Linum trigynum. The sequence goes on from OZ034814.1 coordinate 14,257,450, forward strand.
TTTGCTTGTGTTTTAGATATTTTTGAAACTTGTATTGTAGACTTTAAAGCTTCATCTAATCAATGATCATTAAAACGAAAATTTTATGAGTTTTGTACTTCGAAAATTCATCTAATCAACGACTATATTATGAGGGCAAATCTATGAGAAAAATTTTAAAGGTGATAAATAATAGAACGGGAATGGAGATACTCAAACAGAAAAAGGAAGTTCGCTGGCTTGGCGAATTTTTTCGCAAACCTCTAATATCTTGCGCAAAGCTTCAGCTTTCAACATTAAGAATGTAAAAACAACTAATTTCTGGTTGACCTTTGGCTTTTGCAGATGCCTCTGGCGGATTTTGTGGTAAAAGAGATCCCGACAGAGATACAAAATAAGAAGGTGTTCGACTTCTGGTCTCCGGACATCGGGTGGAAGATTGAGGAGCTAGACAAATACCTCCCTCAGGACATTTTGGCCTAGATTAGGGCAGTTACGATCGACCCTCTTTCTACAGAAAGTGATTAGCTTTTTAGGAAGGCTTCGGCTAAGGCTGCAAATGAGCCACGCCGCTCGCGAGCAACTCGGCGTTCGAATCGGAAAAAACTCGTTCGACACTCGGCTCGTTAGTAAACGACCCAGGCTTGAGCTAGACCATGCTCAGCTTGATAAGCTCGTGAGCTAGTTTGACTCGGTGGCTTGTTGAGCTAAGCTCACGAGCTAACTTGTTTAGAGCTTGTGAAATGATTAATTACTCTTCTGAAAATTAACATTATCTTGTTAATACCTATGTGTGTGAAAGTTAGCTGTTATTTATAGTTTCTTGTGTTCTTTTTATCATTTAAACTCTTATGTGTTACACAATTTTTAGCAATAATAATCTCAAATCGAGTTCATCTTGAGCCGAACTTGTACTCAGCTTGACAAGCTATGTTAATGAGCATTTACCGAACTCTATCGAGTCGAGCTCGAGCAGAAAAATTTATAAACGAGCCAAGCTCAAACTAAGCAAAAACTTGACTCGGCTCGTTTGCAGCCTTAGCTTTGGCTAATGGGCGTTTCAGTACTACATCGGCTTATGAATTGGTCTCACCCCTCCAAACAAATTCACAATCAGCTATATGGCGCCGCATTTGGAGACTCCATGTCCCTGAAAGAGTCTGGCTTTTCATATGGACAACAATGAAGAATAGGCTTGCTACCAACTCTATAAGAAAATTCAGACATCTTGCGGAGATCGACACTTGCCTCCTGTGTCAAGAATAAATTGAGACTAATGTACATTGCCTGAGGGACTGCAGCGTGGCAAGGAAAACTTGGGAAAAGACCATACCTAAACAGCAACAACAATTTTTTTTTTAGATGGATCATGAAGAATGGCTTCGGACCAACATATTCAATGAGAAGGAGGAAGGCGAAGAGGAGAACTGGGGCAGCTACTTCGCCATCATTGCCTGGTACATCTGGAAAAATCGGAATGATTACATTTTTAAAGGTACTCGAATCTCATCTTCTACTCTGGTCAATTTTACGATCTCTTGGCCTTGGTTGTGCGTTTTATACTCCATGAGGAGTGTCTTGTAATTTTCCATTTTACCCGTGTGTATTGGTGAAGGGTATAAATGGCTGGTTGCTCTCCTACGGCAGCCAAGAAAAACCCTATGCTTCTGTTTGTTTCTTGTCATAGTGAAAACTCATCTTGAGAGCTCTGCTCTCTGTGGATTAGTCCCGGTTTCCGGGGATACCACGTAATTCTTGGTGTCGTTTTATTTCCGCATTCGCTTCTTTTCATGGTATCAGAGCACAAGATTCAGTCCTAGTTTTGCTTCGTCATGGGTACAACGGGGGAGACCTCTGACGGCGACAAACCGATCGGCTCTTTGAGTTCGGAGGTCATACCGATCAGCTCTCCTCTCTATCTTCACCCGTCCGAAAATCTTGCTCAACTCTTTGGTAGTGACTTGTTGAATGATCTGAATTATGGTGAGTGGGTCAATGACCTCACCGAAACCCTAATCTCCAAAAACAAGCTTGCTTTTGGCGATGGCTCGCTTCCTCGTACTCAGGCCGGTTCTGCTCGTCATCAGGAGGCTTGGGACCGCTGCGATGCCACCGTCAAAGGGTGGTTGAAGACTGCGATGACCCGAGAGGTCCGCAACAGTGTGTGCATGGCCACTACGGCTCGTGCGATCTGGACAGACCTTCAGCGGTGCTTCAGCCGTGGGTCGTTTCAGCGGGCGTATGAATTGCGCCGCATGATCGCCTCTTCACGTCAAGAGAAACTGTCCGTTTCAGCTTTTTATACAAAGCTTCACTCATATTGGGATGATATGGATGCAGTAGGCGGTTTGCCGCGCTGTGCGTGTACTGGTTGCTCTTGCGGCGGCTGTCGCTGCAACCTTCCCAATCAATATCAGACTCGGCTGGAGACGGAACGCCTCTTTGACTTTCTTCTTGGCCTCGACGATGCTTACTCCATCGTTCGATCCCAGATTCTTAGCACGAGGCCAATTCTGTCCCTTGCTGAAGCCTATCAAACTGTTGCGGCCGAGGAGCAACATCGGCTCATTACTTCTAATCGTCGCCCAGTTGTTGACACTGCTGTTTTCCAGGCTCAGGTGGATAAGGATCCCAATGTTGATCGCGAGAAAACTCGTTGCTCACATTGCAACAAATTTGGTCACCTGCGGGAGACCTGTTATCGCCTCATTGGTTTTCCCCCTGGTCATCCTCGTGCAAAGCAGGGCGACGAGCGAGCTAACCCAGCACCACGGCGTTCTAAGGCTGCTCATGTGGAGCTTGAGGCGGCCGAGCCCAGTGCGAGTCCCATCCCCGGTCTCACGGCAGCGCAGTTTGCCCAACTGAAGCTTTTTTTATCATCTCCATCCTCTGATGCACCTTCCGAGCCTACTGCACATATGGCGGGTAATTCTTCTGACCTTTATGAGTGGTTGATCGATTTGGGGTGTAATGAACACATAGTCAGGGATGCTCGATGGTTACATTTAGTTGATTCTGTTGATGGGTTGTCTAAAGTCCGGATCCCTGATGGGTCTGGCATTCCTGTCAAAGGGGTTGGGTCAGTTCGTTTGTCAGCTTCTCTTAATCTGGAGCGTGTCTTACATGTTCCGGACTTCAGGTGTAATCTGCTGTCTGTGAGTCGCTTGACTCGGATCATAATATTGGGGTTATGTTCTTACACGACTTCTGTGTACTCCAGGATTTACGTTCCAGGATGCTGATTGGCGTCGGTAAAATTCGTGATGGCCTCTACTACTTGTGTCGGGATTCTCTTAGTGTGTTTCCTCAGGCGTGCAAGGCAGTTGGCAGATCTGAGGCTATTGATTTATGGCATGCCCGTTTGGGGCACCCCTCCGTCGATAAGATAGTTTCACTACAGAATTTTGTGGTTTGTAATTTGTCTTTTCGGCATCTTTCTCATTGTGACTCTTGTTTGCGTGCTAAGCAAACTCGGAACCCTTTTCCTCATCGTTCAATCAAAACAACTGGTTGTTTCGATCTCATCCATGTGGATATCTGGGGGCCCTATCGTTCACCAGCTTTGGATGGCTCTCGTTACTTTCTTACTATTGTTGATGATTTCAGTCGATCTACTTGGGTTTATTTGATGAAATTCAAGTCTGACGTTGAACGTTACCTCAGATTGTATTGTGAGCTAGCCATTACTCAGTATCATAGACAGGTTCGCCGTATTCAGGCTGACAATGGTCTGGAGTTTCAAACTCTCTCCCTGCGATAGTACTATGAAGAGAGAGGCATCGTATTGCAAACCTCTTGTACTAATACTCCGCAGCAGAATGGAGTGGTTGAGCGGAAACATCGCCACCTCCTCGAGACTGCGCGAGCGCTTATGTTCCATGCTGGCTTGCCTGTGCGTTTTTGGGGTGAGTGTGTTTTGACTGCGGCGTATCTTATTAATCGTCTCGCCTCACCAGTCACTCATATGAAAACACCTTTTGAGATTTTGCTGGGACGCGAGCCTACCTATTCACATCTTCGTACTTTTGGTTGCCTTGTTTATGCAAGGACACCCATCATGGTTTGGACAAGTTCGCGGAACGTGGGCGTGCATGTGTTTTCGTGGGCTACCCGGGTAATCGAAAGGGGTATCGTGTCTTTGATCTTCACCTGCGCAAGATACTGGTCTCTCGTGATGTCCATTTCATCGAGCACATTTTCCCCTTTCTTGACCGGACCCGCCCCGCTGAACCGCCACTTGCTCCTCCTCCCATGAACTCTACGTCCGACTCATGCAGCGAGCTTTCGCGTGAGGGGGAGACTCCCTTGGCGGATGATGAGGACCGCGACGGGGCCACCCTGGGGTCTGTTGAGCAGCTTGACCATACTGCCGAGGGTTTTGCGGAGACAGCGAGTGAGCATCCCTCCCCGCCAGTTGCTGATTCTTCTCCGTCGGGCTTGGCGGATTTGCCGCACCCCCCGCTGTCTTCCCTCGCGTCCCCCCAGCTATCATCGTTTTTCTGCTAACTACTGTGCTTTCCTGGCTGCCATGAGCTCGCTTGTTGAACCTCGCCACTTCTCCCAAGCGGCCCAGTATCAGGAATGGCGGGAAGCGATGCAGCGGGAAATTGCAGCTCTTGAAGCTAATGGCACTTGAACTTTGGAGTATTTAGCGCCTGGGAAGCGTTTAATCGATTGCAAGTGGGTCTACAAAATTAAGTTCAATCCCGATGGTTCGATTGAACGGTTTAAAGCTCGGCTTGTCGCCAAAGGATTCACACAGCTTGGGGGTGTGGACTTTCACGATACCTTTGCGCCGGTTGCGAAGCTTGTTACTGTTCGGGTACTTCTGGCAGTTGCAGCCCAGAGAGGCTGGTCCCTTCATCAACTTGACGTCAATAATGCCTTCTTGCATGGCGACCTAGATGAAGAGGTGTACATGAGAGTACCTCAGGGTTTTGCGAAAGAAGGTGACCCTCGGGTTTGTAGACTTCGCAAGTCTTTATATGGTCTCCGTCAAGCGTCTAGGAACTGGTATGCGAAGTTCACTGCTGCCTTGCTTGAGTTTGGTTTCACTGTTTCTAAGGCGGATCCTTCCCTCTTCCTGTATGAAACGTCGGGCATCTTTCTTACTGCCTTGATTTATGTCGATGATGTGGTGCTGACTGGTAATAACATCGATCTCATCAGTCAGTTCAAGACTTTCCTGAATGATCGTTTCAGTATCAAGGATTTGGGGCCCCTCAAGTATTTTCTCGGGATCGAGGTTGCCCGATCTCCTGAGGGAATTGTTCTTTGCCAGCGTAAGTACACTCTTGATATCTTGGCTGATTCAGGGATGAGCGCAGCTCGCCCCAGTGGCTTTCCGATGGAACAAAATCATACTCTTACTCGACCCACTGGTGAGCGTGCGACTGACATGAGTGCCTATCGGCGACTCGTCGGTCGTCTCCTCTATCTTACTATCACTCGGCCTGACATTGCCTATTCTGCCAACATTCTGAGTCAGTTTGTTCATGCTCCCACTCCTGATCATGTTGCTGCTGCTCACAGAGTTCTTCGTTACCTTAAGGCGGCTCCCGGTCAGGGTCTCCTATTGCCCGCCGGTGGTTCACTTGATCTCACTGCGTACTGTGATGCAGATTGGGCCGGTTGTCAGTCTACCACCGGTTATTTCATTCAGCTCGGTGGGGCGCCGATTTCCTGGCGTGCCAAGAAACAGCGTGTTGTTGCGCGCTCTTCTGCAGAGGCAGAATACCGGGCCATGGCTAGCGCTACCAGTGAGGTTCTCTGGCTCCGTTTCCTCTTAGGTGAGCTGCGAGTTCCCCAGACTTCACCGACTCCCCTTTATTGTGATAACCAGGCTGCTTTGCATATTGATGCTAACCCGGTTTTCCATGAGAGGACTAAGCACGTGGAGATGGATTGCTACTTTGTTCGGGAGCGTGTCAGCTCTGGAGAGATTCAGCCTCTTAAGATTCACACTAGTGCTCAGATTGCTGATATCTTCACGAAGGCTTTAGGCACTGAGCAGTTTCACACTCTTTTGTCCAAGCTTGGCATTTGTAACCTTCATGCCTCCGCTTGAGGGGGAGTCTTGGCCTTGGTTGTGCGTTTTATACTCCATGAGGAGTGTCTTGTAATTTTCCATTTTACCCGTGTGTATTGGTGAAGGGTATAAATGGCTGGTTGCTCTCCTGCGGCAGCCAAGAAAATCCCTATGCTTCTGTTTGTTTCTTGTCTTGAGAGCTCTGCTCTCCGTGGATTAGTCCCGGTTTCCGGAGATACCACGTAATTCTTGGTGTCGTTTTATTTCCGCATTCGCTTCTTTTCAATCTCCAAAGCCAAAGATTGGTTGAAAGCCTGGAAAGCAGCAGATGAATGGTTTGGTAACATTAGGCAACCGGCTCACGAGGAACAATTGATCAGTTGGACTCCCCCTCCACCGGGATGGATAAAACTTAGTACGGATGGGGCAGCACAGGGTACCCCAGACATGGCGACAACTGGGAGAGTGCTGCGTGACAGCTAAAGAAAGTGGATGGGGGGTTTTTGTTGCAAAATTGAAACCGGTTCTGCCATTCTCGTTGAGCTACGGGGAATTAAACTGGGATTGGAGTTTGGTTGGAATAAGGGTATTAGGCTGCTGGTTTTGGAAACTGATTCCAAATTAGTTGTTGATCTCATAACCAGCCGTGATGATCCGGTTCACCCCCACGCTACCTTGTTGAAAACCATTCGTAGACTTCTTGCTCAAGACTAGATAGTTGGTTTGGTTCATACGTATCGTTAAGGGAATAGAGTCACAGACGGACTCTCGAAACACAGTCTCGTCTATCCCTTTGATACATATGAAATATGAACTAATGGAACTTCCAGGAGAGGTTGATAAATTGCTAAGGGAGGATGTGATTGGGGTTAGCTTTCCGCGAAGAGTGGTTATGAATTTAGATCGATGACAACGTCTTGGACAGATCTGCTCGCTCTCGAGTTTCTCTTTTTGGTTATTATGCGGTCTCTAGAGTTGGTCTGCTAGGAGCGATTCTTTCTTTCGTTTTTTCAAAAGTGAGCTTCGCGGTAGCTGTTATGCTGCAGCTCTGTTCTGGTTTGTAATCTCCTTGGCGTAAGCCTCCCCTTTTATAAAAAAAAATAAATAAATAAATAATAGAGGGTAGGTTTAGGCTAAAGGTATATAGTATGTACATATACATGTGGCGCAATTAAAAGAAATCGTAGTAGTGTATAGGGTTAATATATTTGTATGGCCTGAACTTTTCACATAATAAGCATCCTGACCAATTTTTTCGATTCATAACATCATGGCCTGAACTATACACCAAAATAGTGAAAGTGGCCAAACCCAAAAATTGAACGTTATCTTGGACGGTCAAACGCGTTGACTAACGGTCAACGCGTCACATCACCGCCAAGCCAGCACCTTTCACTTAAATTTTTTTTATATTTTCCACAATTGCCATTTTTTTATTTTGAATCTAAAAAATTGAAAATTGAATTTCTGGACACAAAATTCATTTTTCAATTTTATTTGATTCAAAATGAAAAATATAAATAATTATAGGTAGAAAATATTTTTTTTAGTGAAAAGTGCTGACTTGGCGGTGACGTGGCATGTTGACCGTTAGTCAACGCGTTTGACCGTCCAAGATGATCGTCAATTTTCGGATTTGGCCAATTTCATTACTTTGATGTATTGTTCAGGCTATAATATTATAGATCGAAAAGATTGACCAGAATGTTTATTATGTGAAAAGTTCAGACTATATAAATATATTAACTATAGTGTATACTAATAAGGCTCCCCAACAATGACTAAAATGGGAAAAAGAAAAATACAAGAGGGGGAATAATAAGTTAATAACCTATAATTCCAGAAGAAGCTTTAACGTTTTCAATTATTAAAATTTTGGCGATCTCGAATGTTTATTTAGTCGTTAGATTCCGTTTGTTAAAATATAAACACTGCTAGAAATTTACCGCGTCTTTGCTGCGGGCTTAGCTGATTAGGAAAAATGTGGGTGGGAGGATCATCATTGTTTAATGATACCGAGTAAAAGTGTCATTTTTTAATCAAATTCATCAATTCAATTCTTCTAATTAAATATACAACTAATCCAATTCATTTAAATCCAAATGCTATTGGAGCAGTGGATTCACTTATTGAATTTATGGATTGGATTGTTGCCAACCTATAGTTTAATACATGTAGTTTTATACTTTACAATATGATATCTAAAATTATTTTTAAGTAAAATATCATTGGAAAATTATTTTTTGGCATCTACAATTTTTTATTTTGGCATTTTAATACTTAAAGTTTTAAAAATTTACATATTGGTTCAATGTTTAGTTTACATGTCACTTGCGTCAATGATCCAATCCACCAATCCATGAATCCACCATCCATCTAATCCATGGATACACCAATTCAATCAACCAATCCATGAATCCAATTCATATTGCCATCTCTAGTACCAAGTGAAAAAGGATAATGCATTGTTTCCTTGTCCTTTTTTCGCTCACTCTTATTTTCTCATCTGATTTTGCCCACAAAACTATTGAGAAGCATGCTAGAATAATGCATGAAACTACGACTTATGCTTGTTTTTTGTCAAAAGGAGGATAGGAGCACCGTGGAAGACTCTAGCAATGGCATCATAAGGCTTATGTGTTATGTCTCTTTAGTTTGGAGTTTGCACATGTATGGATACCATGTGCTCAATGATGGGTTGTCGAAATTCGAACACAAGGTCCCTCGATCATCAAAGGCTTTTACATAATGTCAAGAACCAGTTGATCGTCATAATTCGAGTAATTTGAAAAGTTCCAATTATTCATCTTATATCATTTACTTACATTTAATTGTATTACAATGCATTATTGTTTTTTAATAACATTAATTGATTGTTCCCATTACTTAGTAGGTTACAATAATAGGTGACAGTAAGGTAGATTAGCAAAACTCTAGGTAACACTAACATTACTTCTCATTTATATATATTAACTAGCTAGTACACTTCCAAAAAATTATAAGTATTGTTATTATTATATTGTTAACAATCAAAACAAAGGTTTTCAATCTCCGAGTCGATCAGTCCGTAAAGCCGTTTTGATATGATCTGGTAAGAAAAACAGACCACACACACCAGTAGGTTGACTCACTGTAAGATTACCGGGTTGAAGGTCTCACGACGTCGTTTTTCTCTTTGTTTTGCGAAATATTCATTTTCCCCCGGTTTTCGTTTTCGCATAACACTATCTTTGAAATTCTAGCCGAACATTTGAATATTGATGTGATATAAGTGTGTGTGAATTTTCACTATTTGTTGGATCCAAATACAACCTGTTATTTTGGTGTAAAGTTATATGTTATCAATCATATGTTAGATGAGATTTGATATAATATATAAATGTACGAAAATATAATGACTACTTTTATATATTCAAGCTAAAACGATTGGGACATTAATCCTCAGACCTCAACCCACTTGCTCAATCGAGCCAATGAGTGAAACCGCGTTCACAACCTCTGGCGTGTACTATATAAATGAAGAGTGCCCGCAATTAATTAACATTCACTCATAAAAACAACCCTCTAAACACAATATAACCTCTTTAAATTAATAATTTCTCCGGTCCCTACTTAGGCCAGTGAAAAAAGAGCATATTTAATAAAATAATAAGAAAATAATTTTTGAGAACCAACCTACATAAATACATGTATTTTAACTCTATAAATTAATAATTTTAAAAATACAATTCATCTAGAAATATATAATAAAGCTAGGACAATCTAGAAAAATATGAATATATAGTTGTTTGTTTATTCTTGAAGTTCAAGTCTAGTAGAAGTTCATCTTGACTAACTTTCAAATGGAAAGTTTGGTCAAGCCACACCATCAAATGTTTTTGAATGCATGAGGGATGATCTCTCTTGTAGTCACATAACTGTTTATGTATTTGATCGGTCATGGTGGACTTTTGAACACCTCAAATGAGAAGTCATTGTTGAATATGATTTTTACAATATTTTTGTAGTAATATTTATAGTGATGGAGTCACAATATATTCGATAATCATATTTAAAGTATGATATAGGGGTGCAAGTAATATAAAACATGAATCTAGACCATCTACAAGAATACATATAATACATTTATCTTGAAAGAATACATAATTTTCTTCTATTAAATTTTGGTACAATGAATACGTAGAATGCGATAAGTTATCGTATGAACTTGAAATGTTTGTAAGATACGATGAACGTACACCATAAGAAAAAGGCAAAATACACTTGGATAGCTTTAACTTTACACTTTGTGACAATAATAGCCAAATTTTGAAAAATACACAAATATAGCCACACTTTCGAAACTAGTTTGACAAATTTAGCCATTTTCGTTAAAAACTTTAACACTGTTAGTTACTCCGTAAGTAATATAGACTTTACGCTGATGTAGATGCCACCTGGATAACCCGTCATCTCCAACTAGACATGTAGTGCTCACTTAGATGCCACGTTATATTTTAAATTAAAAAATTATTTAAAAAATAGTTGAGAAAAACAAGAACACTAATTTCAAGTTTCTCAAAAGCCTTTGTGTCCTTTCTCAAACACACAGAACCCTTCCATCTCTCTGTGTTCATCGATGGTGCAATTACGAGAAGAAGAACATGAGAGCTTTTGAATTCATCAATGGAGATGAACTCCACAAATCCCGTCAAGCTTATTCCCCTCAAACACCTTCTTCAACAACCCTTCCCGTCCATGAAATTGACCATTAATCCCAGTTGTTCGATCCTCACCCCTTCCACCAAACTGGCGGTCGTCACTATTCCTGAATCCTCGACCGATCCTTCTTGATCGTCGAAGTAGTCACCGCTCTCCACAACCTCATTCTCTCCTGTCTCTTCCTCCTCCTCTCCAACTCCCCATCCCCACGGTTGATACGGCCGCAACATCGCCACATCCAAAGATCAATTCAGCCCACTTCAAACAACATAGAAACCCTTGAGTTTCGAATCCAACATTCAATCAGGGTAGCGGCGACCCAGAGGACTAGGACGGTCTCAATCTCTCCGGCAAGCTCTGGATTCCTCGGTGAAGGAGATTGGTAGAGGCGGTGGCAGATCTGGAGACGATAGGCAGATACAGACCCCACACCTCTATGACCACAACCGGATATGAAAATAGATGTCGGAGTCGGCCGAGCCTTGGCGGTGGTTGGGTTTCGATCAACAAGGATCCCTCGTGCTTTATGTTGATGATGGCGTTGAAAAGGTGTTTTTCCTATGATTTTCACGCCAACGTCTCGACGATTGACGCTGCGGAGTCACTCTCGTTTTCTCCGATCTGTTTCACTCAGACCTGAATGACGAATAGAGGGAGAAGGGTGGATGAAGCGGCAACACCGATACCAACAGGTCGAGGAAACGAACAAGATGAATAAGCTAGAAGAGGAAGAAGAAAAGGAGGAGCACCAAACGTCGGAGAGGGAGATGGGTCAGTGGAGGGGTTCGTCGCGAAGGAGATCCGTTGAGGGGGACATGCAATTTTTGCTTTTGTTTGTTTATTTATTTACTTAATTGTTTTTGGAGTATTTGAGTATTTCCACTTGGCATGACTTTCGAAGAAAATCACCATGTCAACGTTAGTCCAGTCAGCATCAATGATAATTCTGTTAAAGTTTTGACGAAATGGCTATTTTAGTGTATTATTCAAAATTTGGCTATTATTGTCATAAAGTCGAAAGTTCTGGCTATATATGTGTATTAAGCCTAAGAAAATCCTCTTTAAATTAATAATTATTAATATATAAATTTATTAATAAATATTATAATTTAATAATTTTCACGGTTTCGACGATATTAATTTATAGAGATTATATTGCACTTCCAAATAAAATCGATGTTTTGATTCACCTACTATGAGATACCCTTATGGCCCGTTTACTTGCCATTCCATTTCTGTTAGCTGCCACAATAGAAAACAAAATTAAAATGAAAACGAAGCTGTCATTTTCTGGAAAACAAAACCTGAAAAAACCTTGTTTAGCTAAGAATTTTGATGGGTTCTGAAACTGAGTTCTGAAAATAAAAACCTGTTTAGTTGCTTCATTCTTTTTTCTGATTTTTTATTATCATACAACCCTAACCATGATTATAATTTTTAATTCGAATTAAATAGTTTTAAACTATAAATAAACACAATACAAGTAAAACATCTTATGTTAATTAAGTGCTATATATCGCTACCGACTACCGTTGACCTCAATCAGCAGCTATATATCTCTAGCCACCTTCGATGCTTCAATTAAGAAAAAAGGTTTCCATATGCTTGATTTGCAAGGTGAAGTTTCATGAGTGTGGTTGATGTGTAATGTGGCCTAGCATCTAGCATAGCATGTCATGGAAAGTTAAAAATCTCACCAAACTCATTGAAAGTATCGCTTTCCTATGGAATCGTAAACCATTCAACGATCTACCTAATAATATCACTCATTTGAGACAAATCTTGATATCATTGGAAAGAATTTTTTTACTAAACTTGTCTCCGGTCTTCATATACTTGCATTCTCTTTCGTTCTATCATATACAACATGATCGATGGATTGAAGATCAAGAACACAACTTTACATTTCCAATCCTCATTCATTCATTGTCTTTTGTGTTCCGAGTTCTGTATCCACGTCTTAGTCCTTGTGTTGCAGTCTGTGTTACAAGTCCAAGGTTACTTCAACAATTGGCAAATTAAAGAGAAATGTGAAAGGCTCACGTCACTGGTATGACTAACTAGTAGAGAACTGCCACCAACCCACTGTATAATTGTCGAATGATGACCAGAAAGTTTCCCCTGTAGTATGATGGATATAAGAATCTTGGAGGGTGTCTGCTGGAGGAATGGAGGATGAATCGAGAAGGGAAAGCTCCTTTTCGGTGCTGCTTCTACTGGGATGAGTCGCCTGCAGGTGCCATTTCCGCCGGCTGGAGCTTCTCCCGTCGGGGAAGATTCCGTCTCGCAGATGATGGCGGCGTGGGGCTGGCGACTCCACCCAGGAAAATGTGCGGCTGGAGCTTCTCTGCTGGAGGAGAAATCGAGAAGGGGAAAGCTCGAACGCGGGGTTGGCGAGGCGTGGGGCTGGCGGAGGAAGACGATGGGGCTGGTGGTGGTTTGGGTGGAGAAGGAAGTGGCGGCCGGCGGGTCTGTTGGAGGGAGAGGGAGATGTCGGCTGGGCTGCGAGGAGTCGAGTGAGGTCGAGCGAGGAGTTCTTCTAGGTTATGGGTGAAAGAGTTGGGTAAAAAACGGCGCCGTAGGATCAAGGAGGAAAAAGAAAAAAAAATGTGGTTGCGGTGATTCGAACGCGGGCTCTTATTAATAGCTAGCGCGCGATTTCCGCTGGGAAACGGGGGAATAACCCGTCCCCTTACTTATAGAAAACGACTATTTATTGTTTATCCACAGCTTTCCCATTTGTAACAATTGATTTTTTCCAACGAAAACGAGATGGACAAGTGAACACGTTTTTTGTCATTTGTTTCTTGTTTTTTATTTTTTAAACAAAAAATAGAAAACGAAATGGGAAATGAACAGAGCATTAGTTTTAAACGTTCACGGGAATGCTTGGAATTTGTTAGGAATCAGGATATGTTAGTAATTGTTATGAACTCCTTTTACTACAAAAAAAATTGTTATGAACTCCTTATTTTCTTGATCTTGCTGTTGTTAGTTTTGTGTAACTAAATGACCTTGATAGAAATGGATTGGGATATTATTTTATTTTGACTAATATAAATATGAGCAGTCGGATAATTACTATTATATAATTGGTTCTTTGATATTATTTTTGACTAATATTTTTTTTTTACGAAAAAGATCGCTTGTATTACCAAAAATAACAAAGTTACAATAACTCGACCTCCGAGCACAACCACACCCGGAAATCAAAACCATTCCCCCCTTAGGAACAAATTCAGGGCTTTCTTGGCCATCATCTGGGCCACCCTATTGTTTTGTCTACCTACAAACTGCACACTAAAATCCAAGTGGTTATCGAGGAGGATGCGAACTTCTTGGAAAATAGCTCCGACCTTCGCGTCCCTAGTGATCCTGGTATTTATCTTGCAAATCACCATCTTAGCATCACCAACGAAGCGAACACTTGCAAGCCCCCCCCCCCCCCCTCCCCCCAACACCACCGTAGCGCATCCCGAAAAGCCATCAACTCTATCACCATTGGACCAAACAAACCTCATAGGAAATTCCTCTGGCCATTAGGACCTCGCCGTTGTCATCCCGAATCACAAAGGCCACCTCACCATGAGACTCAGACCTTACCGCTCCGTCAAATTGACACACTACACCTCCCGGTAAGACGGCTGGCATTTCTCCCTGCTCGTCCAAAGCAGTAGGGACCACCCCTCCACCGTGAGAGAGACTTGCTACCCATTCTTTGACTTGGAAGTGAAATTTTCTTACCAAGACGGCCATCGTCCCCTGCACTCCTTCAAAAGCCACCAAGTTTCTGGATTCAAGATTCTCCAGAGCAACAGGAGACGAGTAACCATGTTTGGCGAAGAGTCACGTTCCAAGAACCGATGAAAGAAAATAGCAAAACCCCCACTTGGCGAAGCCTCAAGGGCTGACATCAAACCCGAAGTCTCCCATAATGTCAACGCCACAGGGCAGGAGAAAAATAAGTGTTCAATAGTTTCTTCCGCCCCCAGCAAACTGGACATCTTGGTAACACATGAACCTTCTTCACAATTAAAGCTTCCATAGTCGGAAAAGTGCGCTGCAGTAGTTGCCAAGTGAATAAGCGGAGCTTAGGCTGAACCTCAAAGGCCCAAACCTTCTTCCACAAGGAACTATCCAACGGATCGCAGATGGCCTTACTCCTCCCCGTCGGCCGGTTCAAAGACTCAACCAATCTATACCCCGACTTCACGGTATAAATCCCCGAGGGGTCATGCTGCCAAACTCATGTATCCATACTAGGAATTTGCGGGATCGATACCTCAGGTATAGCATGCCTAGTCTCATCGAAAAAAACTGTCTCCAAACACTCATGGCACCAAGACCGAGTATCTTGATCAATTAAAGAAAACACACACTCCCCTCCTAACATAGATATCCCTTCACGCAACTCAGGCAATCTTGGAGCGATCTTCAAAATCCAGCCCACGTACATGATAGGAATGGATTCACAAGAACACACCTGGCAACCCAGCCCCTTCATCAGCAAACGAGCGCCATGCAGAATACTCTGCCACGCCCAAGAGGGCCGGGACCCAAGTTTAGCCGAGAGGACCGAACCCTTAGGGAAGTATTTCCAGCGAAAAATTTGGGCCAACAAGGACTCAAACTCATCCAAAATGCGCCAAACAACTTTAGCCAACAATGGTGATTGAAATGTTCAAACCGGTGAAAACCCATCCCACCTCCGTGCTTGCTCCTACATAATCGAGACCAGGAGATCCAATGAATTCCCGGTCTACCAGTCAAGGATCCCACCAGAATTGGGTCATATGTCTATCCATTCTCCGACAAAGAGTCACTGGTAGTTTAAAGTACGACATCCCATGTACTGGCAAGGCCCCTGCAACTACTTTAAGAAGTGTTTCCTTGGATGATTAAGATAAATGGCTTTGCTTCCAACCTTTAATCTTGTCAAGGAGCTTCTCCTCGAGAAAACGGAAGGTGTCCTCCTTAGAGCGAGCCACCACCATTGGGAGACCCATATATTTATCATGTACCCCAATCGCACCAATCTCGAGCGTACCACCCATTACTAATTGGTCCTCCTACTCAATGTTTTTACTAAAGCAAACCGCCGACTTGGCTAAATTTACTTTTTGACCACTCAAAACTTCATATTCATAAAGCACAGCCAAAATGTTTTGGCACTCTTGAAGTGATCCTTGCAAAAAGAGGTAAGAGTCATCAACAAAGAGCAGGTGAGAAACCCGCGGAGCCCTTGGGCTCACCCGAACGCTAGCGATGGCTTAGAAATGCAAAGACCGGAAGAAACCAAACGGTCGCCCATTCATCATCACCGAGAAAGATGCCGTAGAAATGCATTCTTTCACCCAACGAATACACACTAGACTAAATCCCAATTTTTCAAGAACAACCAACAAGAAAGGCCATTCGACCCTATCATAGGCCTTTTCCATGTCAACCTTCAAGGCCATAAAGCCCTTCTTGCCCGTTCTTTTATTTTTGAGATAATGCATAAGCTCATGTCCAATGAGAATATTATCCACAATCTGACGTGTGATTAAAGCTGCGCAAGATATGCCCATTCTGAAAGAATGAATGCACAGCGGAAATCACCGACTCGCCCACAATATCCCAATAGATTTTGAAAAACTTTCCTGTAAAACCATCAGAACCAGGCGCCTACATCGCCCCCATATGGAAAACAGTTTTCCGAATCTCATCTGGAGTAACCTCCGCCACCAGACTGGCATTCATTTGATCCGTGACCTTCCCTTCCAAAGGAAGAGAGCCACACATTCCCGGATGTCTCTAGTATTAGCCTCCGCTATGAACAAATGCTCGTAGAATTCCTTGGCCAACGCCGATTTCTCAGTTTCTTCCTCCGCCCAGGAACCATCATCTCTACGCGGCCTCTCAACATAATTCCGCCGGCGCCTTGTACGAGTGACAGTATGGAAGTAAGAAGAATTCTTATCTCCGACCTTCAACCAATGAACCTTGGATTTCTGCTTCCAATAGAGTTCCTCCGCCGCCCATTGTAGAGTGAGTTCCTTTTCCAACTAATTCACGCGGTCCCAATTGACTGGAGATTCATCCTTTAAAGCCCCAATCTCCTTTTGCAAAACTTGGATTTGTCTTTCCGAATTAGTTGTACCCGCTTTGCTCCACTAGTATAAGAGATGTCGTAATTTTTTAAGTCGAGTCCATAGCTGAAACATAGCCGAACCTTGGATAGATTTGCTCCAAACGTTCTCAACCATGGGACGAACTTTGGCATTATCCGCCCATCTGGCGTCAAAACGGAACAATCTTTTTGCCGTTTTCATAAAAGATTTCTCCGCCACAATCAAGGACCGATGATCCGACCCAAGGTCTGTACGGTGAATCACCAATGATTGGGGGAAACATTGTAACCAGTCCGCAGAGACCAGAGCTCTGTCTAGGCATTCTTGGACGCAAGCTGAACACATAAGCCTGTTCGTCCATGTGAACTGGTTCCGGGAGAAACCCAAATCATGTAACTCCAACAAATCCACGAGCTGACGAAAAGGTTGAGATTGGTTCGAAATCCACACTCTCCCTCCCATTTATATTATTTTGACTAATATAAATATGAGCAGTCGGAAAATTTCCAATATAATATTACCAATGTGAAAATTGCAAGGATTGCGAAACCGTACCGGACGTCATACCGGATTCTTTATTGGTAGGATATTTTGTGGTACGATCGTGGTTCAACCGTTTCATGCCGATACCGTTTTTGTAATAGTAAATTATTTTTTTGGTCAAAAAACCGTACCGGCCACAACATGATACCATTCTGGAATAATACCGGAATAATAACAAAATACCGGATAGAAAATCAAAAAATAAAACAGTAGCGCATATAAATAATGGCTAGGCTGTGTATTTTTGGGTCATGGAATAAAATGATTACTTTTCCCTCCTAATCTCTCTCGTTCTAATCCTCTCCTTCTCTCTCTCTCATACTTTCCCCTTTCTCAACTCTGCTTCCCTTCTGTTCTTCTTCCACTCATCCTCTTCTCCTCAAAACAGCGACGAAATCCCAATTACTCGCCAGGAAGTGATCGTCGGCAGACCTATGGGTTACACACCTCTTTCTCTCTCTTCCGCTTTGTCCCTCTCTACATGCAGAAATTCAGGACACAAATCCCTACTTCCCCATCTTATTCCAACTCTCTCTCTCTCTCTTGATCTGCAGAGATAGAGGAGGAGGGAATCCGTCTAGATCAACAGAGGCGACCCTCATGATTCTCTGTATTCGTGGAGGCATGCAAATCTACAGCGAGGGATTCACCGGTGAGGGATTGACACTGACGAATCTACGGTGGGGTTTAACGGCGGCTAATCTGCGGTGAGGTTTGACGAAGGCTTAAGCGCCGCCTTTGCTTTGCTGACCTAGGGTCGAAACTCGAAACATGACTTTTTGGCTGGGATTGAAGGACCGCCGGATGGATCAAAACCGGCCGGTATTTCGCGGCAGGCCGGTCGAATACAAAATACCGGCCGGTACCATATTCTAACTTTGCAATCTGTACCGTATCGGAATTGGCCTGGTTTCCGGTTTTTCCGGTTCAACTGGCCGGTACGGTACGGTAAAACAGTCCATGGAAAATTGATTACAATGAATATTAACTTTAGCAAATATTGCGTTGTTATTATTCAATCTGGCCAACAGGCCGAGCTTTGAAGCTAGTGGCTAAAAATGGTAGAGAAATATTCAAGATGAGAATAATGGCTTAGGATAGGGTGAGTAATCATTGGTTACTGATTTATGAGTAACTAAATCTTGACTTTTAGATCTAAGTGGGTCCAGAAAATTCAGATATAAAGGTTGTCAATTAATGACATTTTATTTTCTCTAGTTTTCTTAATCGGCTCTTATCTTGTTTGTTCTAACTCGGATTTTCATTTTTTTTTTCATAGATGGAACGAGTTCGTTGTGCTCTACAAAATGAGATCAATTTTCAATATATTTCGAGAGACTTTTTTTTACCAACTACATACCATATGACTACATACCATATGGTAACTTCTTCGTTTTTAAGTTGTTTTTAAAAACGCTTGCTCAGAAAGAACGAGTTCATCATGATCTATTGAATCTACAAATTTCTGGGTGAATAAAATACTAGACAAAAAATTACCATACTTTACCACTATGGTATGTGGGTGGTAACTTGTAGTAAACAATGATGAAAGTCGTAAATGACAGTTAGTATACTACTACTATCATGTATTCAACCTTCTTACCATATTGGTATGTTCATACCATCATGATACGCTTTCTTACCATATGGTATTAAATAGGAGCATACCATATGGTAAAGACCAGTAAAAAAATTATTCAATTTTTTTGTAATAAAAATATATCAAGGTGAATATCATTTTAAAGAGCACATTTAATCTGATTTATCTATGCAAAAAAAAAAATTAAATTTCGACTTAAAACAAGAGACAAATCATCCGTTAAAGATTAAAGGGGAAAATATAAAATATTTTTCAGGAAAGAGAGGGATACTGAGAGTGCAGATCTGGTGACTAAGGGGGGGTGCTTAGTCACTTGGCTAAGCCTCCCTCAGCCATTGGATCCTTTTTAGTTGATCTAATTGTGGAAATAAGGAAAGGGATGATTAAATAATGGGAGGGGTAATTTTGGAATTCATTTTTTTTCCTCCAACCTGTCTTCTTCTGCGTAGCACCACCCCCATGAGAGAGAGAGAAGTTGCAGCGGGGGAGAGAACGCCGGGAAAATAGAGAGAGAAAAGAGAGGGAAAGGAGAACGCGACAGAGGCGTCAGCATTGAAGAGAGAGAAAGAAGATCTCGTAGTCGTCGAGAAAATAGAGGAGAGAGAGAGACGATGGCGGAGGAGAGAGAGGCGGCGGAGAGAGAGTGTCGGCGACAATGGAGGAGAGAGAGGCGGCGCGGCGATGGAGAGAGAGAGAGAGAGAGGTGACGACGACAGTAGAGAGAGTCGGCGGCGGCAGCGGTGGAGAGAGAGTCAACGACGACGACAACGGTGGAGAGAGAGGGAAGAACAATGATTTGTAATGCAAGTGTTGTCGGTTTGTATTGTTAGTATATTTGTACATAATTTCAGTGTGATTTGTATGGTTTGTATGTTTTGTAAAAATGACAAACATGGTGAACAAAAATAACAAAGTTTACAAACATTACAAAAAAACCGACAAACATTACAAAATAACAAAGCTTACAAACATTACAAAATAAACCGACAAACATTACAAAGCATACTAACATTACAAAATACCACTACTTACAATACAAATCGCTAAAAATGTATTAGACATCAATGAATACAAAGTATACAAATCATAACATAAAAGTATACAAACTAGAGCAACAAATATTATAAATCAAAATATATACAAATTAGTCATGTAAACATTACAAACAGAGCATACAAAAATAATAAAGTAGAATGATAAACGATACAAACAGAATTGGTATAAACATTACAAACTCGACTTATAAACATTAGAAAATAGGTCGACAAACATCACAAATCAGTACTGTCACCAGAAAATTTGCCTTCGCCGGAAAGCTCTCTCTCTCTCCCTCCCTCCCTCCCTCTCGTAGCTATAACTATTTTGGGCGCACAAAAGCCATTGGGTTGGGGACACAAAAATCCCGCTGCCGGGAGAATTCCCCAGAAAAGAAACGATCATCGTTTCTCTCTCTCTCTCCTCCTCCTCCTTCACGACCGTTGGCATCTCTCTCTTCACATACTCCACGGCCGCGCCGTCGTCTCTCCTCCTCTACGGCCGTCGCCGCCATCTCTCTCCTCCTCTACGATCGCCGCCGTCGTCCCTCGCCGGATGCGTCTTTCTCTCTCCCCGCAACAGCCAATTTTTTTCTCTCTCCCCGCTGCTCATAACTCTCTCTCTCCCCCACAGCACACAACGGAGGAAAAATGGAAACAAATTCTATTATTTGTATTTTTTTAATTATAATTATTAAATGTATAATTACTTTGTTGCCCTTCATTAAAGTGAGTGAATTATAGCCACAGGATTTAAATGAGATTGGGTGGCTGAGATTGACTTAGGCAAGTGAGTAAGGGACATTTTATTTGCTATCTATATCTATCTATCTATCTATCTATCTATCTATCTTATATATTATGGCAATTCAAAAGTAACTTCTTGCCACATAAGCACTTGGAGAAATAACTAGTTTCCTAGGTGGACATTTTATTTGCTAACAAAAAAATTTATTATTGATCTATTTATGAAGCTATCTCTCTCTTCTTTTAGTATTTATGCTCACTTTTACTCAACATTAATAATAAGTTACATTGAGAATGTAAATAAAAATAAGCATAAATAATAATAGTTTTGTCAATTAAAGAAAATATAAAGACGAAAACAAAGAATGACATATATCGGGTTTGTTTAAACAAAAAAGTATGATTAAATCTTATCAAGTAAATTATCTTCTCATTTTAACCAAAACTTAATAATGAGTTACATTTTGATGAAGAATTGAAAGAAGTACACACATAATAATATCTTTGTCTATTAAATAAAATATAACGACACAAAGAGACAAATCAAGCGTTTGACAATCAATCTACTTTGAAAAATATCTATATATAATATCTTTGTCTATACAATCATTCTTACATGTTGCTAAACTTAACCAAACACACATAAATAATAAATTTTGTGTCCAGTAAAAAAAATATAAATAAGAACATAAAGTAACATATACCACATTTGTTTAAATAAAAAAATATCAGATTAAACCTTATGAAGTAAAATTTTCACTCATTTTTACTAAAATTGAATGATAAGTTACATTTTGATGAAAAAATTAGACAAACATGAACATAAACAATAATGTTTTTTTCGATTAAACAAAATTTATATGAAAAGAGAGAAAATAAACATTTGACATTCAATTATCCATGAAAAATAAACTATATTACTTTATATTTTGTTGAAATGAAACACTCTCTTATTCGTAAATTATATGTCTATAATATAAAATAAGTATATTTAGCAAAATGTCAGAGTATAATCTTGATCGAGTAGTTATAGAGTTATTTATTTTAAAAAGACTTCTTATTCCTCAGATCATGTTCTACCTTAAACTCCTCAAATGAAGAGAAATCGCATGTGCAATAATTTTATAATGTGTCATAAGTTCACATTAATAATATTTGTTCTATATCATGTTGATTGAGCAAGCTCTATTGAGGTCCTAAGTCGTATGCTAAGAAATTTTCTTTCAGACTTAGACTTATCGTCAACGATTATAAATCAAAATTTTCAAAATGAGTTAAGTATGATTGTTGACGAACTTTGACTTCATACCCTTGGATGAGACACAAGATTCCTTGAATAAAACATAAAGGAATGTTAGAGAATCTTTGTCGAGAATCTACGATAAACATCGCGCTTCATCAACTACAAACCTAGACATTTACCAAATTAAGGTTGACAATTTTTAGTAAGATAGTCAATTGGGATAAACATATTTATCCAACAATCAAGTATCTTTATCCAGTAATCTCAACTCTCAAAATTGGTTGCCAGTTCGTCCAAACTCGAGAAACACGAATTCATATATGTTGTATAGCTAATAAGTTAATGCAAATAATCAAATGAAATCCACCGATATTGTTCAAATGATAAGACATTTTAAATGAACTTGAAATATGTGTGTATTGTAGACACTCTTTATCAAATATTAATATATAAGTTATAAAATCTTTGAATATTACACATTCAACGACCATGTTCAGACCAAAATCCTCGATAGTGTGTGTGAGTGTCTTAGATTGAGATTCTAAGACAACATATAAACAATGACCACGAGTTGAACTTCAAAAATTAACAATTGATACATATTGTATAATATACTAAATTTAAGTGTCTTGATAAAAAAACTAACATCCAAAATGGAAATGAGTCGAGATTATAGAATTTAATCATCACGGGGGCTACGGTGTGTGTCAAGTTTCAATATGGATGAATAAATTGATCCAATAATGAAGTATCTTTCCTAAGAATGTCTCACTAAAAAGTCCTAATCTTTACAACATTGGTCAAGAGTTCGTCCAAACTTGAGGATCATGAATGTGTATTGGATTTACAAAGGACCTAAAATCTCAATCCTTTTCGGGGGCTAAATACCTCTGATCACAACCATAGTTGTCAAAGAAGAATGAAAAGAAGCCCAAAAAAATAAAAAAAGAACATAACCTCCGATACGCTGAACAGAATAAAACCATATTGAGCTATGATCTTGTCATCCCTACCCTTTTATTCTCCATAGAGGGGGGGGGGAGATAAGAAATAAATAGCATCATCTTAGGATTTACCTCTTTATATATTACATATCAAACGATAGACAACCTCAATGGTTGTCTGAGGTTATGGGGTAAAAGCGGGATCTCTATCCCGAGGGTGGGGGATAAGCAAGTAGCACTTTTAATATGAGTATTAGGCGAGATAAGATAGGTCTGGCGAAGTATCTGGATAATTTTGAGTCTACTATATATATACATATATATAATATCAAGGTATACTACCTTTTCGTTTTACTCAAGATACGATAGAAGATAGGTACGGCAAAGTATTTGCATAAACTAGAGGTTAGAGAATTAGGGATTAGAATTCACCTATTAGAGGTTAGGGTATAGTATCATGCTCCAAAAAACTTCGGAGTCTAAATAGTAAAACTCAATGGTCATATGGTAGTGTGTGTGTGGTTCAGGTTGGCGTACGCTAAATAGTAGTGTTTTGGTTGACAAATTTTGACATAAGTTATAAATGGGACGTGACAGCGACATAATTTATGATTAGATATTGGAAATATTGGAAATTTTCAATATAGACATACTACAAACTCTTTTATGAATCAAGAACAAAAAATATTTAGAAGATCCAAAATAATTTAAACATATAAATAAGTTAATTAATATAAATTATAAAATAAATCTCTCCGGCCAACGGGCCGGATAAAAAGCTAGTTACTAATTAATCAATTCATTCATTCGTACGTGCTAGCCGCAAAGTGTGTGCGTGTACTATATAAATGAAGAGTGCCCGCAATTAATAGTATTCAGTATTCACTCATCAAAACAAAACCCTCTAAACACTTTCCTAGTTTGGCTAAATCAAATTCAATTACCTCTTTTTTTTTAACAAAAATCTGTATGAACTTTTATTGATCAGTCACCGCAGTTACATTATCCAGCTGTAGCTGATCAACTAAATAAACTGGAGGTCTCTCCACCCAAATAACCGGCTCATTCCACCTAGTCTCTACATGCGCCATAAGATGTGCACCTTTATTAGCATCTCTGCTTATGTGCCTAATGGCTTTCACCCGCATCATCTCCAGCTGTCGACAGGTATTCCTGCAAACCACCGTTACTTCATCCTTAGTTGCATTCGGGTTTTGTAATCTGTGAACCACTATCAAGCAATCCACATCCATCTCAATATCCATGAAACTGAACTGGTGAGCCAGCTGAGCCCCCATCTCCGCCGCTAAGGCCTCCGCAATCTCCACCTCCAAAGACCCCTTAATCTTCTTACCCGCCGCGAGCAGGAAGTTTCCACCGTCATCTCGGAACACTACTCCCAAACCAGCCCCCCCGCCAGGTAAAATACCCCCGTCGATGCACATCGAGATTTTTCCCAACGCCGGTCGTTGCCATTGTCGCCTTGGAGCCACCCTAAGGGTTCTTCAGCCTTCTTTTGGTGTTGTTTATATTCCGATAACAAATACTTTGCTCTCATAGGTATCTCCTCTTCGGCGATTTTTGCTCCATTAAACATGTGAGCGTTTCTTTCCTTCCGGAGAAACCATAATAGCATGCACCAATTTTCGAGACCATCCTCATCACCCAGTTCAACCACCAACTTCACCCATTCATAGCAAAAGACTCCATCACACAGCTCAAAACAGCTCGCCATTTCAGTCTTTCACCAAATTCTCGACCCCCATTCACAAGCATGAAAACGGTGGACCTGGGTTTCTTGTTGATCGCAAAAGGGGCATCGATCTCCCCATCTTGGATTCCGATGACTGACAAAAGTCCAACAGGTAAGACCTCCCTCATGAATTTCCACATGAATTTCTTAACTTTTGGCTGGACCTGCCTTCCCTAAACTGCCTTCCAAATCCGAGCTTCGCCAACTTCTTTGCACCCCATGTTGGAACTTGAAACCTTTTAACCATTCACGATACCCTTTCTTTACCGAGTAACTCCCATCGCGTCTATTATGCCAGATTAAGGTATCAATTTCGCCATTACCCCGCAATGGGATATGCAAAATAGCCTCAATAGTATCCTTAGTAAAACAGCTCTCCAGAACCGTTAAGTCCCAAGCTTCGTCTTCTAAACTCACCAACTCGCGTACCCGGGCATCAACTGCCAATCCAACTGGCGCTGAAGGGATGAACTGTCCAGGGTTGGGATCCACCGATCCCCCCACACTCTCACTTCAGTGCCCGTGCCGATACGCCAACGGAGACCTTGGTTAAGAAGTTACTGAGCACTCATTAGACTGCGCCAAACAAAGCTCGGCCTATATCCCACATGAGCATTAAGAATCGATGACTTCTTATGGTACTTAGCTTTGAAAATGCGAGCAATGAGCGACTCCGGTCGCTGAACCATGTTCCATAACTGCTTAGCTAAGAGGGCAACATTGAAACCCCTCAAGTCCATGTACCCCAAGCCTCCTTTCTCCTTCGGACTTACGAGTTCCTCCCTTCTTAAACCATGTGATCGCCTCTCTTCGCCATGCTGACCCCACCAAAAGTTCATGATCAAGCTATGGGCTTCATCTATAATCCCATCCGGGATCCTGAACACTGACATCACGTAAGTGAACTATGATTGAGCCAAGGACTTAATCAGTACCTCACGAGCTGCCGCAGATAGCGTCTTCTCTTTCCATCCCTTCAGTTTCTTCCTGAGCCGATCTTTTAAATCCCGGAACAACAACTTCTTCGACCTCCCTGCTTTCGTTGCTAGTCCTAGGTACTTGTTATGCTTATCTACTCTCTTCATCCCTAAAATACCACCTACCTCCAAGCTCCGGTGGATTGTAACATTTGGGCTGAACGAAACCTCTGACTTATCAAAGTTCACCATATGACCGGACTCCTTTTCATAATCTTGAAGTATCTTCTTTAATTCCATACTTTCCTGAGTTGTAGCCCTGGCAAAAAAGATACTGTCGTCAGCAAAAAAACAGATGAGATACCACCGGAGCCCCTTGAGCCGGTTGCACCCCACGCATCCTCTTCTCTTTCACCGCCAACGCCGTATAAGAGGAAAGGCCTTCAGCACAGATGAGAAACAAGTACGGAGAAAGAGGATCCCCTTGACGTAGCCCCCGTCCTGGAACAATAACCTGCGACTGATTATCGTTCACCAGCACTGAGTACGTCACTGTATTGACACAAAACATGATAAGCGAGATCCATCGCTCTCCAAAACCCATTCATCGCATAACCCCCTCTAAAAACCACCATTCCACTCTATCATAAGCTTTGACCATGTTGATCTTTGCCGCCATCACACCATTGCGACCTTTCTGTTTCTTCTTCATTGAGTGGAAGCACTCAAAAGCTGCCATGACGTTATCAGTTATGTATCTACCAGGAACAAAAGCACTCTGCTCCGGCGAGATTACTTTATCAAGTAGCCCCTTTAAGCGATTTGCGAGAACTTTGGCCACCAACTTGTACAGCACATTGCATAGACTGATCGGTCTGAATTCCTTAGGGCTCATCGGCTTCTTAGTTTTAGGAATCAGAGCAATCAGAGTATGGTTGAGTTGATCAGGCATCTCCCCACGTTCAATCACCCCTGCCACAGTCTGAACCACTTCATCACCCACTATTCCCCAGTATTTACGGAAGAACAGTACCAGCATACCATTAGCTCCCGGTGCCTTTCTTGGACCCATCTGCTTCAGAGCAGTAACCACTTCCTCCCTTTCCACCGGTCGCATCAGTTTAGCATTGTCACCATCGGTAATCGATCTTTGCACGGAATCAATGACTGGGGTCACATCCAGGAAAACACCTGCAGTGAAAAATTTCACAAATTAGTTAAATAGACACTCAGAGGTTCCTTTCTGCCTAACGAACCAGCGACCATCATCCTCTTTCAGTTTCCGAATCGTGTTCCTCCTCCACCTTGCAGAAGCTTTTCGGTGGAAAAAATTAGTGTTTTATCCCCGCCATCAAGCCAGTCCGCTCTGGACCTTTGCTTCCAGTAGTTTTCCTCATTATCTTCTAGCTCTTCTAACTCCGCCTCCAACTGCCTTCTTTGTGAGAGAACTGTTTCGGATACAGGGATCTGCTCTAGAGATTTCATGGCTCGTTGGATTTTTTATCTATGCCAACCGAACCTTGGAAAGGTAACTTTGCTCCACTACTCCTGCGAGTACCTGCAGGCTTCGATCTTTCCCAAAGTGCTCCTCGACCCCTGCGCCTCCCAGGTTTCCGCCACCACTCTCTGACATTCCTCATGCTTTGCCCAAAATGGCTCAAATCGAAAACTCCATCACCACTGAGGTTCTACATCCTCATCCCCACAAGTATCACAGACAATTGGTCTGTGGTCCGAACTAGATCTATCCAAATGTCTAACACAAACATTAGGATGTTGATCAAGCCAAGAACCAGACCCCACAAACTTATCCAGTCTTTCCTCAATATAATCACCCGCTCTTCTTCTATTTTCCCATGAGAATTCATATCCCTCAAAGCCCAATTCCCTCAAGCCCGAGTCAATAAGACATTCATGAAAGTGAAGCATGGCCGCATCCGCAGAAGACCTCCCACCTCTCTTTTCTACATTCGATAAGATCTGGTTGAAGTCGCCCCCACAAAGCCAGGGTCCAGACCACTGAGCCTCTAAGTACCGAAGCATCTCCCAGGTTCTGTGCTTATCCTCTCCTTCTTACCAGCCATAAATGCAAGTAAACCTCCATATACCTCCCTCATCTTCTATCTTTGTATCAATATGATTCAAAGATTTCGTCATAACAGTCAAATTAACTTGCTCGGCCCACCAAATGCTTAAGCCTCCAGCACGACCCCCACCAGAAGTGCCTGTCGACCAACTCATCCCATCCTTAAATCCCAGCGCTTTGCGAGTCTCTTCATTCTCATCCTCGGTCTGCTTAGTTTCCATTAAAAATACTACTAACGGGGAGGTTTGTGGCAATAGCGACTTCAACGCTCTAACTTCCGCTTATTCGCCAATCCGCGGCAGTTATAGCTCAGAATTCTCATTTATGACCCGAAGGGGATAGGTTCCCCGCACATTTTCCATTTTTGTTATTTGACAACGTATGAGTATTGCCCCCGTGCACTCCTAATTGTTTACTCGGTTCAGATTGGGCACTTTTAGACCCTCTGCCACCCTCCTTTTGCTTTGCGATTCGGTCCTTATCTCTCCCAGCATTCGCCCCTCCACCTGGACTCACTCCTATCACCACTTCAGTCGGTTGTTTCCCCCCTTTCTTCCCCTCGGACCTACCATTCTTTAGACCATCATCGACCTTCTGCCTTTCTCCTCCCTTCTGTTTTAGCATCTCCTTCTCCTTCGTGGCATGTGACTTCCCTAATTGTTTACCTACTTTGTCCCCCTCCTTCTCATTCACCATCCCATTACCTTTGCCAGCCTCTTTCTCCCCTCCCTCTTCTGACGTTGCATGCATGGCTATCACCTCCTCCTGCATTTCCTCATGTAAAATATGAAACACATTCTTCACGTGAATTGCATTATGTCCACTTCCATTGTCAGGTCTCCGCTGTTGCCTCCTTTTACGTAATCCCTTCCACCTTGTACTGGGACGAGAGCGGTTTGGTTAGGTCCACTTCTACGCAATCCCTGGCAATCTTTGCTCTTGTTCCTAACTATGTAGCACGATCAACCTTAATTGGTGTCCCAATGAGACCCCTGATCCTCATTACCGCTTCGGCATTAACAAATTCAATGGGAAGCTCTGGTAGCTGGACCCATACTATGATTGATTTAATATCCGACTTCCAGGGATTAAAACCCTTGAACCAGCGATGGACTGCTAAATATGTATCCCCCAACAGCCATGGTCCACTTGTGGAGGCAAGGTCATAGCCTCGCTGATCACGAAACCTCACGAGATAGCATCCGTTCTTCATATCCGATATCTGAATATCACCTTTCCGCGCCCATAGGTAGTTCAGTCTTCGAGCCAGTGGCAGATAAGAGATTCGGCGGCCCAAACCCTTCACAACTAAGGCTGATCGCCACTCCCGTCGCTACCGTGTCTTCTCCGCCGCAGTAAATAAAACCGGGGGGAATCGAGGGTCATATTCCTCCTCCATAATCTCGTCATCCTTCTCTTTTTCATAAGCCGCCACATCCTTCGAATCCGACTCCGCTACGTACCACCCTTCTGCATCCATCTTGGCGCTCTTAAACAACTTCTCCGTCGCGCCTTGCCATGGCGAGGGGGTTTGTTTCTCGGCATTAATATCCACTCCTGTCTCTGTCTCTGTCTCTGTCTCCATCTCATTGTATGTTTCCTCCAACCCTACCCCTTCTCGATTCAAGTCCAGCGCCCGTGCACGTTTCTTTGCCTACACTGATTCCCGATCGCTCTGCCCGTCCGACTATGAGGAAACCATTGCTGGCCTCCGGCTTCCACTTATATCTGGGGGTTTCCCTGCCGGGGCCATTGGCTTGCCTGACGGCGGTGCCGCCATTGCGCACGGAAGCGTACGAAGGAAAAACGTTGGTTAGGTTTTCCTTCCGAAAAAGCGGAGCTCTAAACCTAGTTTCGTAAACTGAATTTTCAACTATGATAGCGAATTCCAGATTTTGGATGGACCATATTCAAGCTTTAAATGGATGGAACTTCCAATCCTCAATTACCTCTCCTTCACGAAAAAAGAAACGCACATGAATATGATAATGGCGGTTGTGATTTGTGAAGGATATGCTTCTAATCTCTGCGTTTCTACGCCTTGTGTATGTGGTTCTGAATTTCATCCACAACGTGATATGGCAACCCTTCTGGACGCAACGAGCCCTCAGCGCTCAAGGTATCGAAGGGCCTTCATACCGTTTCCTCCTGGGGAACGCCAGAGAGCTCATCCAGTTGAGGAAGGAAGCATTGGCTCTAAACCCATGACCCCTCTCTCTCACGACATTTCTCACAGGATATTGCCTTACGTCCACATCTGGGCTAAGAACTATGGTAATTGTTGATTAGAACTCAAACTAATCTAAACTCTCGTGCATTCTATCATATTCCGAGTAAAAGTTAGGGTACTATAAACTCTCGATAAGAAAAAAGTATATAGATTCTGAATTAACAGGATTTTAGTGCAGGATACTATACTAATCGTTGATGAGTGAATCCTAACTCTTAGTTATATGAATTGTAGTCCCTAAATATGCGCAAAGATGTTGCATATAATGTGTTAAATATATTTTGACGAATCACAATAGTCAATTATTGTTTCTGATTAAATTTATAGAACTAGGATCTGAATTTTTATTTTTAAGGGTTAAAGTATAGGACCATGTTCCGAACTCTGAACAATTCAACGTCTAGAAATTGCATACTTGGTTTTGGGTAGGGGTGGAAATTGGGGCGGGTGTGGTTAACCGTCCCACATTTTGCGGGTATCCACACCCACAAATTTGCAATTATGCTACCCACAACCTGCACCGCAGTGGTTAGTGGGTAACCACTCATTACCCACTGCGAGTTGGTACGGGTTGGGTGTGGCTACCCGCAAAAATTCATCTTTGCAAGTATGGAGTTGAGGTCGCCACCAACGTATTTGTTGTTCGTAGCAAGACTACGGTGATATGCAATTGTGTCTTCGTGAAGATATAATTTTGTATATGGATCTTACTCATCGTTGAGATTTTTTCTTTTCGAGTTTGATATTCAACTTTTGTGTCAGAGAGCTGTGATTACAGATATGATCTTGTATTTTCTTTCACACAAAAGCAAAAATATACAGATAAAAGTTATTAAAGATGTCCTTTTAACGAGTCGATTATTTCCCACTCTCTTGATTATAGTGTTTTATTAACTAATTTTTTTTTTCATTTAAAACTGCTTAGGTGCATATTTGATTACGTGGCTACTTTAGTTTTTGGCCTCCCACTTTTCACATCCCCTATTATATTATGAAGTATTATTAGTAAATAAATATAATTAGTGCGGTTATTGTAGATTTTGTGGTTTAACCGCAGTGGATAGTGGGTAACCACTAACCACAAAAATTATTATTTTACTATCCACACCCAACCCACTACCCATAATAGGTGCGGGTTGGTGTGGTTTGCGAGTTATCCACAACACGCAACCCAAACTTCCGCCCCTAGTTTTGCCTACGCAGTTGGTTGGGTACATGTGATCGATCGTGAGATTTCTTGGTCAAACGTGAACCTTTATAGTCATATGATTTTGTATAGTGAAATCCGAGGTGTGTCTTATCGATTTGCCCATTAGTTATTCTCTAGCAAGTAGATTTTTTTGTCGTTGAAATAGTTCGTTCAAACCATGTTCTATGGCTGAGGGTCGTACTTAATTAAATACACATATTATCTAGTTTAGTCTACTAATTATTAAAGTTATAAAGTACTTACTGTTTCATAAGAGTTGTACTAAAATGATCGACTGTTACATTTTTTTAGCTGACCTGCGAGCTTGCACTTAACATGTAGAGATCGTAGAAGCATTTTTCTTATGTTACGCACATCCGGCCGCCTTCTATTTGGGATTAATTTGCCTGACATCTTTCTCACTTCTTAATGCCATATAAGAATAAGTATGATGAAGATACAGGGAGACTCCATTCAGTAGGAGCCCGAGCGGGTTTGGGAGTCAAAGAAGGAAGTTTTGTGGGTGCCACCATGGGAGCTGCTTAGTTAGTCTCTCAATGTTTCTTTTAGAAAGCCTTTTTCATGTTGATATTGTTTGGACTTCTCTTTGTTGGAGGACGGGAAGAATGAATGTTGAAGGCACAACTCATATTTGTTTATTGGATGTTGAATATAGCTAATGCTACGTGGGTAGATATATAGTATATACTATGGTTTAGATCCTATTAGATGTATATAAGAATTGAGTTACTGATGGATTGAAAATAATCACATACTATTTCCCTTTTTACTGATGTTCAAATTTCCAAAGAAAATAATCAAACAAGAATGGGAGGATTCATCCCATTGCATTTTTTAAAGGAAAATAGGATGGAAATAAGGTCAGATAGTTCATGGTTATGATATATACAAATTTCCATCACTGTAATATTCATGGAATCTTATATTATTTGTTTATTAGCATGATTATATATGACTACTAAAATTGCTTGAAGGAGTTGTTGTTGCTGCATCATATCAGCGGTGGGGGAACTTCGTAAGAATATGATTACAAGACCTGATGGTTGTGTGTAGTGTGTTTCTGTACAATATTTGATGAATTCTACTTCTACTCTTAAGTTTTTCAGTTAAATATGATTGGAATGAAATAACAAGGGCGTGTTGCTCTGTTTGTTGGGTGTTTCATTTGTTGTATTCCATATTTGGTAGAGCTGTTAAATGATGGTAGAATGATTTTCTATGTTGTACATTTGTACATTTGTTGGGAAGAACTACTGATCTTGAGACCTCTCCCATCATGCTCCTGTAATCCGCGTTGTGCTTGTCCAGCGGCTTCTCTTCCGTGTGAATACATGAGGCGTGATCAGGTGATAAGGTTCCTTAAATGCCTCAATGAATCCTTTGTTGGAGTTCGTTCTCAGTTTCTATTAATGGAACCTCTTCCATCCATTAACAAGATATTCTCAGGCTTAGTTCAACAGGAGAGGCAGACTTGTAGCTCTATGGCTTCTGTTGTTGCTCTGGCTACTCAGGGTGCTAGAAATTCCAAAACTAGTCGTGGTTCTATTCCTAGCCATGGTGGCTATTCTCATGGGCAATCGGCAATCCAATGCTGCTCAAGGTGAACGAGGGAACAGGAAGAGGCCCATGTGCACCAACTTTGGTTTGTATGGCCATACAGTCGACAGATGCTACAAGGTTCCTGCCAATGTTGTTAATGTCGAAGTGGATACTCCTCTTGCTAGTGGTACTGATGATTCTGTGACTCTTTCCCGAGCTCAATATCAGTCACTCCTTGACCAGACTCAGTCAAGGCATCAGCAGCCATCCAACACTGCCATGGCCAACATGATCACCACAGCTCCGAGTCCATCCACTCAAGCTATTGCTTTGTTTTCTACTGATGGTTCTACCTCACCATATGTGGCACCAAATCTCATGACTTCTGGTGAGTCAGGTATTATTCTTTCTTCCACTCATTTGTCCTTAAATTCGATGGTGTGGATAGTTGATAGTGGCACCACAGATCATGTGGTTTCTGTAATGAATTTGTTTCAAACTTATAGAACCATAGACATTATTGTGTGTATCCCTTCCTAATAGCCTTAGAGTCAAGGTTACAGATATAGGGTCCATTACATTA
This sequence comes from Linum trigynum, assembly GCA_964030455.1. NCBI lineage: Eukaryota > Viridiplantae > Streptophyta > Magnoliopsida > Malpighiales > Linaceae > Linum > Linum trigynum. The sequence goes on from OZ034814.1 coordinate 14,290,700, forward strand.
ACTCCTATGTTAACCCTCTGTGATGTTTTATACATTCCAACATTCACATTCAATCTAATTTAAGTTTCCAAATTAGTCAGAACATCGAATTGTTCATTAAAATTTGCCACAGATTCTTGTTTAATACAGGATCTTTCGTCCCAAGAGACGATTGGTACAACTAAAGAAGAATCTGGTTTGTATCGACTTCAAATTCCTTCACGAGCGCATCGCACTGCGTCCAGGCTCCCAACAACTCTCCTTCTTACGACTTCACGATGGTACCATCAATCATCCTATCTTATTCTTCGCCACAAGAGCTTCAGTAATATCGATTACTCATTCACCGTAGTTTGAGTAATTCAATAACTCCCCAACAAATTGCTGACCAGGGTTGTCGGGTAGCAGCATTCGCAACATAGCTGGTATGACTGGAGGAGGTTGCGCTCCACCAACGCTGTTGTTGACCATTGTGATGTCCATGCCGCTGCCAGTTTCGTCGCTCATTGTCGAAAGAAAATGAAAAACTCTATGAGCAAACCTGCTACGATACCATGAAAGATTCGAGAGGAACAATAAAAGAACACACCACACTACTTAACGTGGTATCCTCATTCGAGTTAAACGAGACTAATCCATGGAGAAGAAAACCTTCTCATTTCTCTTTTATTCCTTCTTAGCGTCGACCTCTTGCTTACAAAAAGAAAGAAGATAAGATAAGAGAATATATATATATCATAACCCTAGCTCAACAACAGCTACGTAGGGCTACAGCCTACAAGTGTAGGAAACATAAAAGAGGACAAAAGTAACCGGAAACCAAAACGACATAGCAGTCTCTTTACTTACCTTGCACCATTTTGCTCTTTTGTTGCGAGTAGTTAATTATATAAAAAAACATATAACTAAATTAGGGAACGTGTCTGTTTAGAGTAGTTGAGAGTAGTTAATTAACAATGCTCTTTACGTTCGACAACTTGTACTTTATGAAATTGAAATGCCCACAAAACTTTCGTTCTAATATGCAAGCTTTATTGGAACTTACTTATGTATGGTAATTGAGTCCCACAAGGGGGTGCGGTTGTGTTGGTCTGCGTGGTCATATGGGTTAAATGAATTGAATTTTCGAGCATGAAATCATACTAAAACCATTTACACCAATAATGCTTCTACGAAATCTAAACCCATAAATTGGACTCTGCAATGGCACCTGAATCTTGGTGATTATATTATCATTCACAGACTCATCATCGAAGGTACTTTTGAAGAATTTTTAGTAGCTATTCCCATAACAGTGTTGACATCACAGACTCTAGATGACCATTCACACTAAAACAACATCAATTTCCAATCCAGCTTTGCTATGCAATGGTTATAAACACGTGCCAAGGACAAACACTTGAGAAAATTGAATTATGGTTGATGAAACCAGTTTTACTCATGGACAACTATATGTTGAGGTTTTCCCGTGTTCGTTTAGACAAAAAGACTATATATAGTTGTACCAAAGATGAAAAAAACCAACAACTCACCAGAAACATAGTGTATAAGGAAATCTTTGAAGATCTAGAATGATGTACCATAGTATAATTAGTTTGCTAGAGCCCCTACTCTAAAGTATCACAGTGAAGCATTTTTTGTGGTTTTGGGATTCCTAGATTCTGTACAATTGCATGTATAATAAAGGGCCTTAATATAGAGTTGCCATGTAAATTTTAGGTTGTGAGGACATAGAATATAAATTTAGAGTTAATTAGGTGTTCATCTTAAACTTATTAACGAGCTTACAAAACAATGGCCGCACACCAATCAAACGCCGCTGTGAAGCGCGGAAGGAGTCCAGCTAGTATATAGAAAAACGTATTTAAACCTCTCCCCAGTAGAAATGGCTCTTTCAAGTGTTGGAATTGGAAGTCTACTATAGTGATGTCAATATCAATGAATCGTCATTCTACTAACCCTCTGACATTTCTGTAGATTATTCCATGCCCTTCATGAAATTGTGTCCTTTTGTTTTAGTGAGTAGAATCTAAAATCATTATGGTGACTTCCATGACGTATTTACAAACATGAATGTATCGGGTCGGACCGTCCCTAATTTATGTCATCCCAATTTTTGTCAAATGAACAAAATGAAAAAGAATTAATAAAATTAGCAATGACAACGAATCCCGTCGAGACAAATAGTGTATATTCATTATCCTACCCAAATACTTCAGGTTTTACTCATACCCATCCAAGAATTCGATAAAAAATGAAATAATGCTGATATTCGATGTTTTGGGCATCCACGATTATCTATGGCTAATAATTTCCCTTTATAACTTTAACAAATATTTTAACATTCACACGAATAGTATCATTACATAAGTGTAAAGGTACGACAATAAATTAATAAAATGAATAAAAATAGTTAAAACAACACAATTTCATGAAAACATTATATATGTATAATAAATATGAAATTTGTTAAGACAAATAATAAACATTTCTAGACAAAATACATATGCATGTGTATAATCAGGCGGATTTGGGTTGGATAATGAGAAAACCATGCCCACGCATACCCGCAATATTCAAATTATACTTTTACCCATACCCATGAAAAATCTTACGAGTTCGTGTTTTATCCTACCCAATTAGGTCGAATTCGGGCAGATATCTACAATTTGAGATAATTTTGTCAACCCTCATAAAAATAATATTAAATCATTATTATCATAATTTCACAATTCTCAAATAGGCGTGACAAGCAAAAATTCTCATGCATAAAATTACAATTATGAATTATGTGGTGTTGTTTCCTGCTAAACCAAATACCACCGCCGGTGTCGAATTTATTTCGAGTGATGTTGATTTTATTGTTTTGTTGTGATCAATTTGTTTCACGCGAAACCAAATACCACCGTCGGGCGTGCCAAACGACGATGTTGATTTGATTGTTTCACGGTGCAAACTCTTGTGGTGTCGTTTGATCGGATGCACCACTGATTGCTGAAATCAAGACGACCATCAAATATCCACCAGGCGGTGTTGATTTGATCGGTGCAACTCTTACTTAAAATGAAGACGATCGTCAAATATCCACCGGGCGGTGTTGATTTGATCGATGCACCTCTGACTTCTAACCAAGAACTACCATTACTCGGTTCACATCTCTCCAAACAATGTTCGAACGAGGGTGTTTGAGTTTTTTGGGGAATCTATGTTAAAACTACTCCTATGGAGATTCTTGTGGAAAGCTCCGCAAGTACGAATACTGCTATGACTATGGAGATCCTTCCTGGAAGGAGAGCTTCGAAAAGGAGTTACATTGAAAAAAGAAGTTTTGACATAGTTGTTCTGTGTGATTTTTGGTTGTCCCCCCCCCCCCCCCCCCCCCCCTCTTTCCTTGCACGGTTCGTTTTATCAAACAACATCATCGTAGCCTTCACGTAACTACTCCATGGAACTGCCTCGTAACTGTTGCTTCGTAATCGCCTTGCTCTCATCTTCAACCTTCTTTTCGTGAGACTCACGTGCATCCCAAAATCTGCACCGCGGTTCGAACCACAACGGTGCTACTTCATCATCATTGATTTAAACAACTAAGAAGACTACACAATCATTTAAACGACACCGTTGGACTTGCAACGTGCTCAACTTGCAATGTTGTCAACCTGGTGGCATCGTTGAACTCGCGATGCCGCTCAAATTGCAATGTTGTTTCCATGGAATCGAGTAACGACATTAGCCATACAAAACCTCACCACTGGTTGAGACCACATCGCTGCAAGACTCATGGCAATATTGATAATTGAACAACGGCGTTGCTTTGACTCCAAGACATTGTCGGCCTCTAAACATTGCCTAGCTAACCTCGCGGCATCGTTGAGATTAGCGGCGTTGTTACTCATCGCGATGTCGTTGTGTCCACATCACTGTCAAATTCATAAGTTGAATTCGCAACATCGTTTAGCTCCGTGGCATTGTCAAACTCGCAACGTCGCGAAACCTTGCGTCGTTGAGCTTTAAGGCATTGTTAAATTTGCAACGTGCTGAATACCAGATAAATGGTCGGGAACTATGGAGTTGTACCCTTTTATGTGAATTATTAAGTATTTGAATTTCACCACTATTGCATATAAAGAAGAATCAACTGATATAGAGCCAAATATAAAAGGTTGTTTTATGGGGCTACCCGTCTATCTAATCATGATTAACTTAGTTGAGGACTTTCATTGAGGATTTCAGCATCCATTATTAATTTATTCGATTAATTTCACTTCATCAGTAATTCAACACTTATATACATCCAGTAAACAGCTCTGTCAGAGTAGTTAATTAACAATGCTCTTTACGTTCGACAACTTTCCACTAATTTAGTTATATGTTTTTTTATTTATAAGTAACTACTCGCAACAAAAGAGCAAAAAGGTGCATGATAAGTAAAGAGTTTGAAATAAATCTAACTCATATCCACTATCTAAAATAAGGCGATATGTTCTCAGCTTTAGATCCAGCTCCTTGGACAATATGTGCAACCTTAATACCCTGTTGTTTTAACTGACTCTACTCTTGGACCAATTTACTCGCCAATTCATTTACCGTCCATTTCCCTTAGTGGCATTGTAATTTGGGAAGGTCCATATTGAGAAGGTAATGAATTTAGAATGAATTGAATGAGAAAGGAATCATCCAACGTCATTTCTAAATTCCTTAGCCTTGCAGTAAAGTTCGTCATCTCAATACAATGATCATGCATCAAGCACGTGCCATCAAATTTCATAGTTGTAAGATATGCGAGAAGTTTCCCTTCAAGGGATTTGTCTGTAGTCTTAAATCGTTCTTCTATTGCTTTTAAATATTTTTTAGCAGTTGTTGGAACGGGTAGGGAGATTTTGATGTTGCTAGCAAATGTCATGCGTAAAAACATAATGCTCAATCTATCAGACTTCACCCAAGCCTTGAAGATAATCTTTTCATCATCAGTACTTGAATTGATAATAGAAGGTGGCTTGTCTATGGTAAGAGCCATATCCAAATCAACTACTCCCAAGGTGAATTCAACATTCTCTTTCCATTCCGAGAAGTTGGTTCGAGTGAGAAGTGGGACAGATGAGACAAACGATGACAAATGCTTTGGAAACATTGCTGCAATAAGATATAATATATTTAAATGAGGCATTTACAATACATGAACAACACATATAAAGTTTGAGAATATATGAGATGAAATTATAGTGTACCTGTGGGTATATTTATTCTCAATAACATCATTATAACTGTAATAATTAGCTCACAAAAAATTGAGAAATATATCAACTTTAGACAAAAACACAAGAAATATGTGGATTTTCTTCATTTTCATCATACATTCACTATAAAAACGACAGACAGTTGTGAAGAAAACTTACTGACGACTAAGAAATTGCATCGAAAAATATGCATAATTCCAACGAACAATAGTTTTCGTCAGTAATAATTGTATCATTACTGACAGAGGTGAATTTTCGTCAATAATTGTATTTTTTTCGTCAGTAACATGTATTTTGGACTGTTTTCAAATTCTCACACTCATTATTTTTGACGATTTCATTTTCCTCTTTAGAAATAATCATCATTAATAACCAATACAAAAATGCCGTCAGAAATAATTATTATTATTGACGACAAAATATCAATTGTCAAAAACATTTATTAATTTGAACGAAATAAACAGTGTGTCAACACTAAATGGTCAGGAAAAAATATTTTTGACACTATTAAAAGTTCGTAAGTAATATTTGGTCAGAAAAAACCATTTTTTATGCCAAAACAGTTCATCAGTACTATATGGTCAGGAAAAAATCATTTTTGGCGCCATAAACAGTTCGGCAGCATTACATGGTCAGGAATTTTTTTTTTTACACCATTAAAATTTCATAAGTACTATTTGGTGAGAAAAAAACCATTTTTGATGCCACAGAAGGTTTGCCATCACGAATTGGTCTGGAAAAATTATTTGTGATACAATTAAAAGTTGGTAAGTACTATTATGGTCTGAACAAATCATTTTTTTATGCCATACACAGTTCTTCAATACTATTTGGTTAGAAAATTCAAACCTTTCTTACAAAATTAATTACCGTTGACCCTTTTTTTCTTCACAAGAAATGATTGGGAGGCATTTATGAAAATAAGACATTTCTAACTATATCCCAATCCAAAAGCATGACATTTTCTAGAAATGATTATTGAATCGATAGAAAACATATCTTCTTTAAGTAATCATAAGGGCAAATACCATTGGGAAACCCGGACTATTAACTTTGTGTCATTTGTGTCCTAAAGTATTCGATATGATATTTGTGTGATAAATTATTTTTCTGTTAGAGTTGACCGACGTTGACCGTTAGGTTTTAACAGAAAGTATAGTCAGCGTTGATGTGGCAATCGAGGTGGAATTTTATTTTTTATTTATTTTTATTTTTCCATAAAAAATGAATGAACTAACAAAAAACAAATTAAAAAGCAAAAAGGGGAAGAAGGAGGGAGAATCAAGCTTCCCTCTCCTCCTCTGCAACCGAGGCCGTCTCTTCAACTCCCCCAGCTGATACCCGATTGTGAGTTGTGACCCAGGAAAAATCAGAACCCATATCCAAATCAAGAAAGCGGGAAGGTAAATCGAGATCAAGCTAACCCTAGATCGTGATGCTGGAAAGAAAACCCAGATAGCACACACCCAAACCGGCAACAATGAAGACGGGGCTGGAGAGGATCCGAGAGAGGAAGGGAAATCGGCAACGATGAAGACGATCTCGCTGTAGTGGCCGGCGATTGATGCATGTCTGTATGTTCTCCAGATCTCTCGCTGCTCCAGACCTACTTCGGACCTCTCAATCTCTCGCTATCATCATTGAGTCTCGCCTTCGTGCTCCAGCAATCATCTATGATTTATTCATCAGATGGACTCTCCTCCTCACCTGCCACCATACAATCTGAAATCGATTTGCTTACCATCATTCTCAGCAGATTACCTTCAAGGCCACCATCGAGATCGAGAGCCGCCTACGCTTCCTTTGTCGCATCTGCCGCCGTCGCTTGCGCCAGTTGAGTTTCCAGAATTGCCTCTCCTTTATGTATTTATGGGAATCGGCGGAATGCAGAGTATCCCGCTCCTTTTTTGGATCGATTAGGAGTTGTTGCTATTGGATTAGTATTCCACTTGGTGTGGATATATGAATCGAAATCGACTTCAAAGCTAGATGTGTGTTGTTCGGAATCTGGGGAATGGACGATAGCTACCCAACTTTGCAGTGCCGCTAAATGAGAAAGTGTATTAGAGGAACAAGGCAAGCCAAATTATTGGGTGGAATCGTTTCTCACTAGAAGTAGAAGATGATGAAATCCTTCATGCTACAGACAAATAATATTTTTTATTGTTATCTATGGGGATGCTGGAAGGTAAATCCAGATCAAACAAACCTTTGGGTGAGTTGATATATTTTTTTTAATTTTTAGTTTTTTCAATTTTAGTATTTATTTAATTTTTAATTAAAAATATGAGGTGTCAATGACATGGCATCTACGTGGCTGTCACGTGTTTGCCACATCAGCAAAATTCAACATCAAGTCGACCACCGTCTGGTCAACCGTTATATATAACGGTCAACAAAATCGTCAAGACATAAATGACACAAAACTATAATAGGTTGGGACACAAATGTCATATCGGATACTTTAGGACACAAATGACACAAAGTTAATAGTTCGGGTTTCCTAGTGGTATTAGCCCTAATCATAATAAGCACGGTTCTATAAAAATAAAAATTAGATAATATATATCCTGATCTTCAAAGACCAAATTAGTCTTAATTTTCAAACCCTGCTCTAGTCCAATTTATGAGATCATCTCCCTCAGTTTGGAGAACCGCAGGATCATCAATTAAAATATTGTCTTCTTGATAGGCTTCTTCTAATGCTCCTTCTCCTTCTGTATTATAAGGCATCTGAAACAAATTTCTTGATCGCATTTCAACCACAATTTCCCAATTTGGACCTCTCAACGACTGCACATAATAAACTTGAATTGCTTAACAAGCCAGAACTAATGGCTCATATGTTCTAAGTCTTCGCGTTGTGTTGAGGGTAATAGTGTCGTGTCAAACCTAGCACTTTATCATTGTGCTCTCAAGCTAAGGATAACAAAGAAGGATTGAAAACTAAAAATTAAGTAATATATCTTGATCTACAATTCGAACATCACTAAATTAGTCCTCATCTTTATACCTTGGTCTAATCCAGTTGATTTGAAAATTTTCCTCATTTTGGAGAACCTGAGGATCATTATTTAAAATATTATCTTCTGCATCTGAAACAAATGATATCGATCTTCTTGGCAGGCTCATTTGTCTGGTTCTCGAGGTATAGATAATAAAGAAGGATTCATTCAAGCATACATTGTCATTGTGCATTCATATAATTTGCATTAATTGTACTAGCACTGGGTCCGGCCCGTTGGCCGGATGTTTGATTATTATGTATTTTGGTATGGGTTGCTATCGCTTATAATGTGTGTAGATAGCAAAGGTAGGTAACTAATACGATAGATATATATATATGCTTACAAAGAAAGAGTTTATGATTGATCTTTGATATAGTCCCATATTTTCATGATTGATCTTTGTTATTTTTGTTGATCCTGACACATGTTATAAATATGAAATTGTTGCATTTGAATAGACACGTTGCGGATTGATAGTCACAATCGAATGAGCTAAAGTTTGATATTCTGCCTCCCAAGTTTCAAATTCACCTAATAAACTCAAAAGAAATTTCGGGCATAAATCCAAGTACTACAATAAATTGAAAGCTAAATATCATCAAGATCTTATTATTCCACCACCACCGAAAGAGGCAAATATTTTAAATCTCACATAAGGAGAAAAGTTTGATAACATATCCGACAAAATTGATACAATCGTTCCCACAACAGGTCAAGGAGTCAGACTCCTCCTACTACCAAAGTTTTATCTCCAAGTTGTTACCTGGCTAATTGCCATATTTAATTGTTACGTAATTTAAAATAATTGATTATAATCATCTAACGATCTGCCTCATCTCTCCGTAATCTTTTTGTTGAGTATATAATAAAAAGTAATTTAATACTCTGTTTATCGACTCTCCATTGAAATCTTCTGTATCTTCAAAATACAATAAAGTCGTGATTTGGCGTAAAAATATTCACAACTGTGGATACCTCATTCAAATCTGACCTAATTGAGTAGGGTAAAACTTGAACAAAAGGATTTTTAGTGAGTACGGATAAAACGTGAATATGAATATTGCGAGTAATTGGTAGACATAGTTTTATCACTATCCAAACTCATTCAATTACATACATGCATATGTATTTTATCTAAGAAAATTATTATTATTATTCTTAACATATTATGTTTATTATATATATATAATTATTTTTAACTAATTTTCTTATTTCTAGTGATTTGTCGTCATATTTTCCACTTATGTAATGTTATTCTACGTGTAATGCTACCCAACATATTGGATACACTAAATTCGATGGGGGAAGAACATTATTTTGATTGTCTACCCAATTATTTTGTCTATATGAGTTTCAAACTATTTTAGGTAGGATAATGGATATTGTCATTGGAATCGGAGTTGCTCACGTTCTTTTTCGGAGTTGTCATCAAACTTAACTTGGAATAGATCGAACACTATTTTGGTCAGGTCTTAACCTTAGGGTTAAAATCAGAACCTGGTAAGAAAATTCAAGTTATAGGTTCGAGAGTACGGTTATGTGAGAAAGAGAGCCCTACACCCTTCAACACTCTAAATTGGTACTACTTGCTCACGTTCATTTCCAGAGTTGTCATCGAACTTAACTTGGAATAGATCGAACACTATTTTGATCTGGTCTTAACCATAGGGTTAAAATCGGAACCTCATATGAGAACTCAAGTTATATGTTTTAGAATACGGTTATGCGAGAAGGAGTGCCCTACACCATGCAACGCTCTAAATTGATACTACTTATTTCTGCAATACTCTAAATTGGTACTACTTAATCTATATAATAGGGTAAGTGTATTATTACTTGTCACTCATTTAATTATTTAATTAGATTAATTTAGGATTAGATACGCTTAATAGGAAAGATTTTTTTCGGTGATGTAAAAGGAAAGAGATTATGAGTTTTATTATTAAAAAAAAAAAGAGATTTTGAGAATTTGGTAATTTACAAAGGGTAAAGGTAAACACGCTGGGTGGGGAGGGGTATAAAAACTTCTCTTAAAAGTTAAACCCTAATTCACTGCCGCCCAACCATCTTTTGAACAGTCTTCTTCTTCTCTTCCGATCTCTCGCCCACCCTCTGATGGTGAAGCCGCCAGCTCAACACATTTCCTCTCATCCCTCATTACCTCGGTCGGAGCTTCAAAGGTCGTAGTCATAATGACGTTATGGCTTCTCGCTGTAGTTAGAACTGACGGCGGTGGACGCCGGCACGATGACAGCGGCGACGAAGGTAAGAAGTGCTTTGTTGGTTTGCATGTCGAATTTAAGGACTTTTTTATGATTTAGGGATCCGACCTTTAATTTTTGTGGTTTTGCTTATCGTGAGGGGAAGAGGAAAGGGCCGCCGACTTGGATCTCTAGCCCGGATGCTCTGAAGGTAAAGCCGACAGCTTCTCTCATCTCCTCTCTTCTCTCATCTCCTCCGCCGGAGCTTCAAATTCGCGATGGCATGATGGCTTCTTGCGGTGCTGAGAACTGACGGCGATGTACGCCGGCGATGATGATGACAGCGGCGGTGAAATTAAGATCTGTTTTTGTTTGTTTGCATGTCGATTTTTAGGTTTTTGTTTGTGAGCTAGGGTTATGACATTTCATTTTTTTGGTTTTGGTTTTGGTTATCGAGAGTGGAAGATGAAAAGGTCGCCGACTTGTATGTCGACGGTGACTGGATTACTGGTCGGATGTTTTGTCGTTTTGTTTTTTGACCCATCTGTGGAGGAATGGGCCTTTGAAAACTAAATGCACAGCCCACTGTCACAGTCAGGCCCTTATCCATCTGTGGAGCTTGGTATTGGCCTTTGAAAAGCAAAACGCATAACATCATTTATTATGTTGCAAAATGACATATAAACCCTTCCGTAAATCACTCCCGAGGCTGCAAATTCAAAATGGGGAAATTCTGACCCATGAATCTGTATTAAGTATAGTATAGAAGATAGATAGAAGAAAAAAAAAACACTTAGAAAAAGATTTACAATTTTAATTATATATGATGGCAGCGGGCAATCCCATGTATAATGAAAGGCAAGTAGTAAATCATGTTTAATTTAGTTTACCTATTAAAATTTGTTCAAATTTTAAAACTAAAAAGTGATTGAGAGATTAAAAAAAAAAAGTGGTTGAGATAAAGATGGCAGCGGGTTATCGAAAAAAGGGGCAAATGGCCATTTAATGGCGTCGGGTATATAAATCAACCTAATCTCATTTTCTAACCCTAGCCGCACTATACCTCTCTCCCTCTTCTCGCCTAGTTCAAATCTGTTGCCCTTTTCCCCCTCTTACTTCTTCATTCCTCTCGTCTCTCTCTCAAGCAAGAAGCCAGAATAAACCCCAAACAATGGCCTCCTTCTCCTTTCTTTCATCTGCCCCTTGTCAAAGCCGAATCAGCCTCTTCTAGCGGCTAGATATGTTGTTCTTCCTTTAGCCTGCACAACCTACATCATGGCCATTAAGAAAGCGGACGCGGATTTCAACCACGATCAAGGTATGATTTGTGTGTTTCCTTTCTATTTTATGGTTTAAAATTGGTTTCTGACCTCTTTTGCGTTTCAGGGATTTGAGCTACGAAGCATAGGTATTGTCATTGACCCAAGTAAACAAGAGAGACAGTGGCCGTGGGAAGGATCGGTGGAGGTGAGGTTGAACGCCGGAAGAAGGAAGAACATAGACGGAAACCTTTCTTGGAATTTGCTTTCGGCATCGACAGGGAGCCGATTTCAGTAGATTTGGGGGTTATTTGTAAATAGATCTATCCTTGCTGGCGTCGGGTTGCGTGGAACTGATAGGAGTATTATTGTTTTTTGTTTATAGATCTATGTTTGCGAATGTATTGGTAGTTTTGTTAATGCAAATATGAAGATTAATAATAATTTGTACTCGTGTACTTATAGGAGTATTGTTCTTATACTCTAATATTTTTTTTGTGCATTTCGTGATTTAAATGAAAATGAAACCCTCTAATTCTAATATTAAATGGAAAAGCTTATTTTTTTACGGTAAATAATTATCGTCGATAAATGTAATTTTTCTGACGACACGTTGAAAAAAATTAGTTCTAACAAAGGTTTGGTGGCATCAGTAAAAATAATATTTCTAACTAAACCGTCGAGAATAATAAACTATTGACGCCCTAACAACCTCACAAATGTGTGTACAAAGTATAAAAAAATCATCGGCCTCAAATTCTCGTTAGAAATATTTTTTCCGATAATTTGTCAACGTTAGCATAAATAGTATTTATGACGGCTTGTCAAAAATGCTTAATTATTAACGCATATAATTCGTAAAAATGAGTAAATTTGTCGTCAATAAAAAATTCGTCAAATTCAGCCGTCATGATGAATTTCAACTATGATGTCATTTTTTTATTATTAGCGATTCTATGTCTTCGATACTATTTTTGTTTCGACGACTGGTCAATAATATTTTTATTAGCGACGAGGCAATTTTTGACGACTGTATGTCGTCGGAAAATGTCATTTCCGATGCAATTTGATTAATTTCGACGAAAAACGTGTCGTCAGTAATGACTGTCTTTTTTGTAGTGATTACTCCTTTAGTATTGCTAAACTAAAAATTATATATATCTTAATATATGCCTATAATGTACATACAGAATCATGAAATGTATGTGAAAGACGCGTGGGTAATAAAAAAAATTGTCAATAATACTTGAGCTTTAGAAAGTTGTTTCTCCTAAATTGTATATATAGTACTTTAAGGAGTATCATGTTATTCATAATCTAAGCTCTGATACCTCATGTAAACCTTAATTTACATAAACACTAAGATCCATATAACAACATGATAATCACACAAAATATAATAAAAAATGCAAAATACACTTGTATAGTCAAAACTTTCGTGTTTGTGCCAATAATAGCCAAATTTGGAGAAATACCACTTATAGCCAGTTGTTAAAGTTATTGTATAACAAATATAGTCATTTCCGTTAGATACTTGATGATGTTATTCACACTGTCAACTTATTTGACAGTTTGCTGACTAGGCGCCAACTCAGCAGACATGTCAGCCCCACAAAAGCAAATAGTGAAACATCATATATTTCAATTATTTAATATTTATAAATAATAAATTTAAAAAATTACCCTCATTATACCCCATCTGCACGACCCTTCTTCCCCAACCTTTCCCCAAATTCGATTTTAGCGTTCTTCCCCAACTTTTCCATTTCCCACGCGAATCGTCTACCCCTTTCCAATCGAAGAACTTTTCCATTTCCCACGCAAATCGTCTACCCCTTTTCGATCGAAGTAGTGAATCCTCTTCCCCGATAACTTCTTCTGCAACCATCTTCCCCAACTTTTCGATCTTGGAAAGCAATCATCGAAACTAGAAGAAGGAAAAAAAGAACCCAGAAGCAGCGGCGGCTTATGGAATCTGGGGTTTTGGAAGCAGCGTTCTCATCCCTATACTTCGTTCCATTTTCATCTCCTCTTTCCCACTGACCGGCTACGATCCCAGCTTCAATCGTAATCACCGCCATCGCCACCAAGTTGCATGTGCGGAAGAAGCCGCCCGCCATGAATGGCACTCCGAAATTATGATGGCCCAACACATACTATTTATAGGTGTAGAAAGGACCAAAATTCCTACTAAGTTTCTTTACTCTTTAATCTCAACCATCCATCATGGAAGAGTTACCATAGAAACATAACTCTTTGGAGTTATTAATCTTTGATAACTCCTTATTCTTAAAACCAAGTGAATCAAATGTAACACTCCTTTTCCTTTCATAACTCATGGGTTTCATAATAGACGAATGAAATAACTCTCTTGAACTAAAAGTTATCTTACAAAAGCAACTACAAGGAAGGATTCCCCGATTTCGTGTCCCACACAGTTAACCCTCCCTAACCTTCACCCATGTACAAGCTCTTGTCATCATTTGGTGACTTGGACAGGCAGTTCAAGCGCTCCACCATTTCGCGCACAAGAATAAACTCCTCCTCCTCAAGTTCCAACATTCGAACGTAACCATCGCAGCAACTCGTAAACATCTACACTAGGGTTGTCAGTTTGGTTGCCGGTTAGCGGCTAACCGGCTAGTCTAACCGTTAACCGCCGGTTAGAGGCTAACCGGAAACCGAAAAAATGGGTGGCGGTCGGTTGTCGGAGGCATTCAGTGGTTAGGCGGTTAGCTGAAAAATCAAGACCGGTTAACCGGCTAACCGACGCTAAACGACCCCGTTTTGGCCTAAATAAAACTACCCACCTCTCCCTAAACCCTAGCAGCCCTTCCCTTCGTTCCTCCATCCTCCCTCCTCGGACCTCTCGTTTCGCACAGCCGTGAGCCGCACCCCCCCCCCATCCTCCCTCCTCCTCCCCCATCCTCCCTCCTCTGACCTCTCGTTCCTCCATCTTCCCTCCTCCTCCCCCATCCTCCCTCTTCCGACGACTCCGGCCGCCCTCCCCTGCCTCCTCCGCTCCCCCTCCTTCCACCGCCACCACAACTTGCTCTGACTCCGAGCCGGCCAAGCAAGAGGCAGAAGAAACTTCCTCCTCCTCGGATTTGATTCCTTTCAACAACAACAGTAGCAGCGCATCTGGTTCTGGCGGCGGAACCAACGGCGCGCTCCGCCGCTGGCCCCTCCTCAGCCCCGCCCCTGCGACTGCCTCTGCCCGCCCCCTCGCCTCGACGACCTCCTCCTCCCCGGCGCCACGCCTCGCCGCCCGTCGCCGCACCTCGCCACCCCTGCAGATCTGTTTCCATGGAGAAAGAAGGTGAGAGAAGAAGAAGGAAGGAGAGAGAAGAGGTCTGGTGGAGGAAGGAAGGAGAGAGGAGGAGATAAGGAAGGAGTGGTGGAGTTTTTTTGTTTTATTTAATTTTTTTTTTGTGGAAAATGTATTTTTTTCAGTTGGCCGGCTAACCGAGCCCAAATCCGAAACCGACCGGTCGGTTGGCCGGCTAACCGTGACCTCTCTTCGGTCGGTGGTCGGCAGCTATAGGGGGTGTCTCGGTTTAAACGATAACCGGGTTTTCGGTTTTTGGTTAAATCGAAACCGACCGACTGCCACCCCTAATCTACACTATGTTAGAAACCCACTTATTGGGTGATTTCGGTATTTGGACTTGTTTGTCGGTTTATTTATGTTTGGGTTATATTGGGTATTATTTTGGGGTCTTGGGCGCATTTGAGGATTATTCGGTTAATTCCGTTAAGGGTTATTAATTGGGGTAGTTAGCGGGAATTATTCGGGTTATATATTCTGTAATTAGTGGGTAATTACTCATTAAGCAAATACTTCCCAGAATTCCCAGAAACCCTAATCTCCTTCCTCTCTCTCTATCTATTCGGCTTATTTCCTTCCCCAACACCATCATCATCCTCGTCGGTCATCCCGACCGCCGACCCCCTTCCCCTCTTCTCCCCGAATTTCCCCTCAGTCCACTCCATCTAGCCTCATTCAATCCCTAATTCCCCATTTCCCTATCGAGCCGGATCGCAGAGTCCTAGATGTAACAAACCTAGATCCCAGGTTTCTTACAGTGGTATCAAAGCCTCCTTGGCGTCTAGGCTAGAAGAAAGATGAGTTTGTCGGAGAATTCATCTGAGAAAAGACTACAGGAGACCGTAACCGTGGAATATATCACCCTGGAGGTGGACATCAAGGGACTGCTTTGAACGATGGCAGATCACTAGATTAGCATTCACGTTCGCATGGGAGAGGTGAATGAGACTCTCCATGAGATGACCAAGAAGAATAGTGACGATCTGAGATCGCTAATGGAGCTTATGAAGATGGCGATAGCTTCGCAGGGCTGCTTGCGTCGCCGCAGAGAACAAGGGAGGCGGCTGTCGTATTGAAGGAAGCAGCAGCCGCAGAGGACAGCGCGGCGTCGGCAGAGCCAACATGGGGAACACCGACTTGGGCTCCGATCACGACAGCTTATGTGACGGTAGCGGCGGCAGCAGGGGCCGCGCTAGCAGGAATGACAGCGGCGGTGGCGAGTCTGACCCGCTCGGTGAGGCGATGGCGAGTTCATTCCAGAGTCGGATGCAACCCAATCCTGCCCCGAGCATGTTGCCTACCCTGAAGGCCCAAGAGATCGCAGCTTTGCAAGGAAACTCCAAGATGCAGGGCTACGACTCGGTGGGCATGGAAATGGGCTGAGGGCTACTGGGCTCGGAATCCACGAGGGAGGACTTAGCCTAATGTGGTCATGGGCCGAGAGAGAAGCGGGCCGACTAGGCCCAGAGTGTGGAGGAGATGAGTAGGGCTGATCAGAGCAAGGAGTGGGCCGAATTCGACCCAACGGGTGGGCCACTTGGTCGAGAGTTCCACCCTAACGGGATGGGACTGGGCGGTGACCGAGCGAGCCAAGGTGGGCGGAACGGATCAGTCGGACCGGAGGTGGTCAAATTACTCATTAAACAAATACATAACAAAATTCCCAGAAACCCTAATCTCCTTCCTCTCTCTATCTATTTGACTGAGTTCCTTCCCTAACCCCATTATCATACTTGTCGCCATCCCCGGCCGCCGACCCCCTTCCCCTCTTCTCCCCGAATTTCCCCTCACTCCTCTCCATCTAGCCTCATTCAATCAATAATTCCCCAATTCCCTATCGAGCCGGATCGCAGAGCCCTTGACACAAGACGCCTAGATTCCAGTTTTCTTACACACAACACCAACTAAATTAAATAGTTCCTAGAAGAACAAATACCCTTTTGTATATCATCGCCAGCCAGCTAGTAAACCCCAGACCAAGCTTCTTACCAAATGAGAATGAAACAATATCAAACAGAAAACATTCCAACACTCTCTGGTCACATCCAATGCAAGACCAAGCAAAGTAAGGAAATAGTAAGAACCAAAAACCTGCAGTAATGTACACGAATTTCATTTACCTGAGAGATGCACCATTCCTGAAACAGAATCCTCGAAACCGGGCCAGAGTGAGGCTTATACAAACATTTCCCATCATATTCCATAACCGTCGAGACTCTCCACCGCTTTTTTGACCTCAACGTTGACAAATGGCACGACTCCTACGTGATACTTCTATGGATTACTCGCGTGTACATGTTATCTGTCCCGTACGGGTAATGGTTAACCGTTAACCCTTACAGGTTTGGAACATGTGATAAAGTTTTCTCTCCAAATGGGACTTGGTACCCATTTCAAACGGGACTGGGAAAAAGTCCCGTCCCGTTGCCCACCCCTAGGTACTAGGTATTTAAATCCCCAAACCCTAGTATTATGGAGTTTATGTAGATGAATGAATATGTTAGGGTTCTGAATGAATGTGTTTTTCTAGTTTATTTTAATACTTCTATAACTTTAATTATGTTTGGGTAAGTCTGTAACACCCCGAATTTTGGGTTATGATTCGACCATAATACGTGATCGGTTGGGATGACAGTTGTGTTCTAAAAGTTGCAATCTCGGCCCCTCCCAAAATAACTCCCCAGCCGCCAATAATTTCCCTAGGTAAAAGAAACCCCCAGCCCGCCTAGGGATGACAATAAAACCCGAACCCACGGGTACCCACCCGACCCAACCCGGTCAAAGCGGGTAAAATTCGTGTTGACGGGTTTTGGGCCGGGTTTGGGTTTTAACCCGTTCACTATTTACCGGGTTGGGTTGGGTTTGGGTTTAGGTAAACCCGACCCATGGGTACCCGCCCACACCCATATAATAATTTTCTCGGCATATTTAATATTCTAAACAACTAATCTTATTTATGTTGTGGAGACATGTCTAATTTTTTCTTTCTAGTTGTATAGAATGAATTTGATGTTATCGAGTAGAGATTGAAAAACTTAATTGAAAGGAAGAAGCTTTCAATTAATCATGTTATTAATGGATAATTTGTGATTTGCTTCAATTTTCTTGAGTTTTCTAGATTGGTGTTGAACAATTTGTATAGTTAATTTGTGATTTGCTTGAATTTTCTAGAATGGTGTTTTATATATGGATAATTTGTATTGAGAGATTGATATTTGACGTTAATTTTGATAGGAACTTGTTACTGTGAATTTTTTACAACAAAAACCCGTGGGTACCCATGAACCCGCGGATCCCTAGCGGGTTGGGTTGGGTTTGAGTTTTTCAAACCCAGTGAATTTTACCCCGGGTTTTTTTCACGGATAAACCCATGGGTTTGGATTTGGGTTTGGCAAAACCCGACCCAACCCGACCCATTGCCATCCCTAAGCCCGCCTAGTTTCCCCCAGTACCCTCGGCATTAACCCAAGAAAAAATAACCCGACCCTCCCATAATTCCCCAACCCCGCTAGGGATGGCAATGGGTCGGATACGGTGCGGATACCCCCTATCCGTTGCCCGCATTTTAGGCCCGCGGGTAATGCCCGTGCCCGCCCCGTTTGACTATACGGGCAGAGAATCCCTACCAAGCCCAAAACCAATCGGGCTTCGGTGAACCCACGGGTTATGGAATACCCGCCAGCGAGCCCAAAACCTAAGCCCACAAATCATCCAATTCCAAATGAACTCAAAAACAAAGGAAAATTCATTCAAAAAATAACAGCCAGCTGCCAACAGTATAAATGACAATGAACTGCAAAACCAAAACCTATCTGAAATCCAGCAAGTCTCCATCTAAGAACTGAAGTCTAAAACCAGCAGCTAAAAATAGTATGCAAAGTGCAATTCAGCCAATTCTCAACTAAGAATAGTCTAACAAACCCCAAAAATCAAAACCAATTCTCAACTGAAGTCTAAAAATCAAAACCATAAATCAGTACTAAGTAGCAGCATCAAGCATTCTTCACTTCTTCAAAAACAGGCAGCAACACAGCAGGCTAACAACCCACCATCATTTCAGCATCATTCCAGCAACTCAGCATCAGTCCAGCAACCCATCAGACAAGAGTAATTCACATCTAATGCCTACTAGACAATATCTGCAAAATATGACAGATTCATTCACATTAAACACTTTATTCTGATGCATTATTAATAAATGGAAACTTAAACCTTAAAACACAAACCTAGAGCTAGTCCAGCAGGGTGATGACAGCAGCTACATCATCCTCATCACCTTTCTCCTTCGAACAGCTTCCAGGTCCATCTATTACAAAATAAAATGGTTAGAACAGAGCTGAAGCATAAGTTAAACACTAGTTATAGCAAAAAGGTTACCTGTCCACTCTTCCACCGAGGAATCATCCATTGCCATAGCTGAGAAAACCCCCTCTAAAGCTTTCAAATCCGAGGCAGACACTACATGACAGGGAAAGCAATAATTAATCGATAAGAATACTAACCAAACAATGGAAAACACAAAAAAAAAAGTAAGAATTCGATTAAAACAATCACCTTTGCTATCATCTTGAATCCATGTCCTCAATATCATCATTGCTTCTACTGTTAGGGGATCAAGCCTGCTCCGATGGGGGTCTAAAAGCCTCCCACCAGAACTAAAGGCAGATTCAGAGGCAACACTTGTAACAGGCACAGCAAGTAAATCCCTTGCAATGTCTTGCAAAATGGGATACTTAGCACCATTGAATTTCCACCAACCAAGCAAATCAAAATCTGGTATTCTAGGATGATTATCCTCAGCTAGATAGTGATCTAACTCAGTTGTAACAACAGATGTTCTGGTTTTTTTCCTTTGGCTCACATATAGATCAAAATCCAGATCTGTGGCCGAAGAAGGATGAGATGTAGAAGTAACAGTTGTGTTCTTAGAGGATTTCCTCTGATATTCAACAACCAAATCAGCAACAAGATCTTTCACTCTATCAATCACAAGGTCAGAACCAGAACCAGTAATGCCAAATTTGTTTGCATAGTACCCAATCAAATCCAATTTGTACCGCGGATCCATTACAACAGCAACAGCCAGTAGCAAATGAATATCATCCCAGTATTTGACAAACTTTGTCCACATTTTTTCAGCCATAGAAACAATCATCGGATTAGGATCAACTAACCATTCCATCAAACGCAACCTCAAGTCACACACCTTAGCAAAAAACTGATTGGCTGTAGGATAGTTTGAACCAGAAAATACAGCAGTTATATCCTTGAAAACCTCAAGTTTCCCACACAAAATTTCAGCAAACTCCCAATGCTCATTGCTTGGCAGAGAGTTGTATTGAGGTTCCCTTATTTTCAGAATAGAGAACACATCCTTATATGGGATTGCAGCAGAAAGCATGTCATAAGTAGAATTCCACCGAGTGGGACAATCCAACACAAGTTTCGTAGAAACAGCCAGCTTAAGCTGCTGGGCAGTTGCATGGAAAATTTCAACTCTCCTAGGTGTGCAAGTCCAAAATACCACACTATCCCTGATGTTCTCTATTCCATCTTTGAGAACATCTAGGCCATCCCTCACAATTAGATTAAGGATTTGAGCAGAGCACCTCATATGAAGAAGTGTTCCATCCCTAATCAAATTAGAAAGAACAAGCCTTTGTTTAAGTAGATTGATCATGGAATCATTGGTAGTACAATTGTCAAGAGTAATTGTTGACAATGTCCTATCAATGTTCCATGATTGGAGGCATTTAGCAAGCTTAGCAGCCAACCTCTCACTAGTGTGTGGGGCAGGGACATAACCAAACATAATCAGATGGTTCCGTAGCTTCCAAGAATTGTCTATGTAATGGGCAGTAACAGCCATGTAAGACATTTTTTGATTTGTGGCAGTCCACAAATCAGTTGTAACAGCAATCCTCCCTTTGTTTTGGTCCATTACCCCTTGGATTTTAGACTTCTCTAAACCATAAATAGTCACAATGTCTTTTTTTATGGTATTTCGGGTTGGGACTTTGAAGAGAGGGTTCAAGGTGCAGCAAAACCTTTTGAAGTAAAGGTGATCCACAATGGAAAGGGGATACTCGTGCACCAAGATCATGGTGCAGAGTTCCTTTCTAGACACCTCACTACTGAACTGATTGGTACTCATATCAGCAGTACCATTGGCATTGTAATTAACACCAAGTACCCTTTGACTCCCATCGTGTATTTTTTTATGGACACACTTGTTCCTATGAGTTCTAAGATGAGAAGTACCGTTACTAGATTTCCCAGCCAACACCTTCTTACAATAGTTGCATTTAGCTTTTAATATCCCATTCACCATCAGCCTAGTGAAGTGAGGCCAGACATCAGATTTTAAAGACCTAGTAGCACCTAAGGGATGTTGAGGAAGAACATCTTCCACAACATTATCAACATTACCATTAGGAATAGGAGGGGCAGCAACATCAGCAGGTGCATTACCAACATATTCGGGTTCCATCTGTATGACATAAGAAATTAAACATGTTTTAAGATAAAAGAAGATTGGGAAAGGTTATTCATTACAGATTAGGTGTGTTCTAATTACTTAGTTCGGTCATTACAGATTAGGATTTAGAACTACTACATAAGGAGTTTCTAACTTAAGAATATTAGTAGTTTAACATTGAGCAGACTGTAGTTTTTAACTTAAGAAGATTAAGTCACTTTGTGTTTAACATTACTGGATTAGTGGATTAGCAGTTTTAAACTTAACACTTGAGATGTGTTAAGTTTAGCTTAGACCAAATTAACAAAGTGCCTAAGTGAGCATTAGAATATTACATGTAGATACAACAATTTGTCAATTTCAATTGTTCTATCTGACCAATACCAGACAAGTGACTAAATCTTGCATATTGGGTTGTTCTATGAACAACCAACACCAAACAAGGCTCATGGACTTACCTCAACAGAGAGCAGAATGCAGTTGAAGCACCAGCTGATTGCCAAGACTCCCAAAAAGCAAGCTACAGAAACAAAAGAGCCGGAAATGAAGGAGCAAGAAGGATTAAATCATTAGCAAGCAACAAAATAAGCAAGCACCATGGAAAAAAATGAACGATGGGGCGGCCATTAAACTTACTGGAAGGCTTGCGTTTCTGGGTTTAGACTGTTGCCTCTGTTGATGAGAATAGCGAGCAACAAGCTGCAAAAAGCCAAAACAAAGGAGCAAGAAGGATTAAATCATTAGCAAACTAACCAAGCACCACCACCAGGAAAAAATTGAACGAAGTACTGGGAAATCAACTTACTTAGAAGATTGAATGAATGACGGAAAGGGGGATTTCGAGTTCTGGAACTGGAAGGCTTGCGTTTTTGGATTTAGGGTTTTCCTTCGATAAACTGCAGATGAACAAAACCATGCAATTAGTCACCTATTTATATACGTATAAGCAAAACTGGATTAAGGAAAGAAATAATCGAATACTTATCTCGAATTCTTGATCTAGGAAAGAATCCATCTGCATGCACGATTCTAGTTGTGTGTTTCATCGATCGAGACATTTTCGATGACTGGGGGCTTAATTCAGGGAAAGATGCTGGGTTATTGATGCTGGTATCGTCGATTTTGGTGGGAAATTAGTAGAGAAAGGTGCAGATTTCGTCGGAATCGTAGGGATTTACAGAGAAATCGTCGATTGGATGGGTTAGGGTTGAGAGGAAATCGGGAGAGGAAAACGGCGGCTGCGTGGTGAAAATGGGTTCTCCAGACCCTAACCCTAAAATGGAGGTTTATATATGGTGGGGGTGCGGCGTCGTTTTACTACGAGCCGGTTACGGTGCGGGGATGTCAAAATCCACACCCAGCCCGTCACCGTCTCCTACGGGCCGCGGGTAAGCCCGAAACCGCCAACCAGTCCGGCCTCGCGGGTTTAGACCCAATACACGCGGGCGGGCCCCGGCGGATGCCCAAGGCCCGCGGGCCCATTGCCATCCCTAAACCCCGCCTCGTTATTCCCAAACCTGCCAAGTCTCCCTAGAACCTCCCAAACCCGCCGCCCTTCAATTCTTTTCCCCAACCCTCCCATCGTGAAACCCCCAGCAGCCACCTCCTTTTGTTATTCCCAGCAGCCCGCGAGACAAATCCCAAAGCCACCGACCCCGAGCAAATCCCCAGCCACCATTTCCAATCAACCGATCCCATCCATCTCGTGTTTTAGCGGTGAAGTTGAGGGTTTGATAAGCAAAGAGATCAACGTCCCGGGACATCCAACCTAGGCCTAGGCACGTTCTAGAGGTAAGGGAACTCTATCCCTTTGAGTTAGGTCGATTGATTTGGTGATTTTTCGTGAGGGTGCAATTCTGAGGTCTTAGCAACAGACGTTCAGGCCTTTAGTGACAGAATTTGGGTAGTCACTAAAGCTGCTGGGAATTTCCATAAAAAAATTTTAGATGGTTTATATTGTTTCGAGTCCTTATGAAGGTTTGTTATCGTGTTTAAAATTTTTATAAATTGAGGGAGGTCTATTAGATGACTGTAAATTAATTTGGGGATTTTTGAAGATGTATTTTTAGTTTTAGAAATTGTTTGAACATTCGTTTTAATTAAATAAAAATATTTCCGAGGATTTTATAGGGTTTTGTTAATATTAAAGAGTATAAGTACTCATGATTGACGTAGGAAAATTATTATCCGAATTTTTAAGAAGGTTCAAGTTAGGTGGAAAATTCATCCAAGACTAAAATAATTAGGAAAAGTGGTCGATTTTGAAGGGGCTGTTTTTAGAAAAATTTTAAAGGGGGTTAAGAGACCTTGGGAGCGAGTCTCGAGGGCTGGATGTGAGGAGAGGATGTTCGAGTGACCCAAAAGGGAATTCTAAATCGAGAAGGATCGACTAAGGAGATGACTTTCTTATTAATAGGTTCACCGAGATAATTCGGCTAGGAGGGATTCCTTCGAGTAGGAGTCGAGGAGTCATCTTTACAAGGTGAGTGTAAAGGGGTTAAATTCTACGCCTTACGTGTTCTTTCAAGAATTACAAGTCTTGAGTATTTCGATGAAGTGAATGACGTTGTTTGATTATGCTAATGGTTGATGATATGTGATTTTGTTTAAGCTATGCTTGATGTGAATGTGCATGAGTTCTTATTTAAATGTAAGCTTTAAGTTTATAAGTTATTGTTGAAGTTAAGAAACAAGTTCTTTTTAAGAAGTAACTCACCTTCAAGAAGGTGAAGTCGTTTTAAGTGTTTTTAGTAACTAGCGCCAGTCCGTTGCCTTTTGAGACAGTTTGAGATAGAGCAGCAGTTATGCTCTTGAGATTTTTAAGATGAGCAACAGTTATGCCCTTGAGAATCGTGGTGAAGAGCCACCACGATGAGTTTAAGATGTTAGGGGGATGAATCGTTACGATTTCCCTAACTAAGTTTAAGTTTAAGGAAAGCCTAGTTGGCTGCTCATACGTATGAGTTGGGCAACCGGACTAGCTAGTGAGGGATCCCCGTGTCAGTCAAAAGATTTAAGTAAAGTTTTGAGCTTTAAGAAGGGAGAGTAACTTTAACTCCCGAAGAATTTTATGGGTTTTTTTTTTTCCAAGAAATGTCAAGAGAGAAAAAACTATACATTCTACCCCAAAACCCTCCCAAACCAATACATCAGTGAAGCCACCCTACAAAGTCGAAGGAACCGATCTCAAGAGGAGAAAGTAACAGGGCTTACTGCGCCACTCTATGGGCAGCCCCGTTAGCAGTTCTAGGAACTGCCCTAAACTCTAAGGAAACAGAAACTGAAGACAGGAGGTGGAAGTAATCATGAAGCACCGGACCTTCGAGGGAATCTGAAGAAATGCCCTGGTGAAGTTGACGAATCACCACTTCTGAATCACTTTCGATGATGACACAAGGAAGGGACTTGGAGACCAAGAGGGAGATAGCATCTCGAGCTGCAAGAAGTTCTGCGAGGTAGGGGTCAACAATGTCTAGGTGCTGGAACCCTACTGCCAACGCCACATGCCCATCTGTTCCATGAACCACTAGTCCAGACGAGCAACCAAAAGCACGAACCGCAGCATCAAATTGATCTTCAGATAGCCAACAGGAGGAGGGATCCAAGAGGTGAGGCGGGAGTTTGAGGGCTGAAGGGGAGGGACGGGTACCGGAGTTAAAGAGGAAGAGACTTCGCGGACTTGGAAAAAACATTGACGAGCTAGAGACTGGGCATGAGGCTGATAATGCTCAAATACCACCTTATTTCGAGACTTCCAGATTCTCCACAATACGCAAACGTATAGGAGAACATGGGTTTGGGGGTGCTCAGAAATCATAACATGTCGCCACCAGAGACTGAAATTCACAGTCGGGGCCGAGGTTTTATTAGCTGCAAGCTCTGTCCCACAAATACTTTCAAAATCATAAATTAATTTTGGAAGTCTGAAATTAATTCTATCCCATAAATTGGGAGATAAACCAACCATTAAAGGTTGTAAAGCGCCATAAAAGAATCGCTTTAGTGACTCATTAATCACTTATAATGGATCATTAAAGACCCAATAACAAAAAATACCATAAACGATGTATTAAAACTTAATTAGGGCAAAATGATCAATGGGTCCATTAATTGGTCATTTACTTCTCGCCGGAGGAAGATTGATTACAGGGATCGTCGGACCAACAGTCACCAGAGACATGTGTTTCCCGTCGGTGGAGGAGCTTCTCAGCTGGCCGCCGCTTAATGAACCTTTCCACCGCATGAAGAAGCTACATACAACAGATTAACAAGTAGAGCGCTCTGTTTATTTCATTTTCCCCCATTTGTTCCTATTACACAAGAGCATCGGCTCCGGCGACGATCTCTAGAATCTCGCCGGTGATCTTGGCCTGCCGCCGCCGATTATAAACATTCGACAGTGTCTTCTTCACCTCCGAGGCAATATCCTTCGCGTTGCTCATCGCGCTCATCCTCGCGGCGAGCTCACTCGCCAGCGATTCCTACAGCACCTTGAGAATCTGGCTGTTCAGATACAGGGGAAGCAAAGCATCCAAGATCTGAACGGGATCCTGCTCGAATTACAGAATCGGCAAAAAATCAGGAGTCACCGTCCTCACCACACCCCTCTCCACCGTCAATTTCCCTTCTTTGGTCATCAGCCGGAAGAACTCATCCTCCGCGGCATCGACGCAAATCTCATTGATGTCGCAGACTTGAGAATAGGGCTTGTCGTCGAGTTCGTCGTAGTAGCAACATTCGTCGTCTAAAAGGGGGAAATCTCCACTCCGGGGAGAAGCCGAGGAGATACGGCAGAGGCCCCGGGCGGCGGCGGTAAAGGGTTTAGGGAGGGTTTTTGAAGTTGGGGGAAAGAAGAGATTGGGTTTCTGAGGGCATTTGGAAGTGGAGGATTTGGAGAGTGGAAGCACAAAAACAACTTCCACTAGTAGAAGTTAAGTGTTTAGAGAAGAATACTAAAGTACTATAGATTTTATCGTAGAGGAGGGAATCCTAACCAGCCAGTCCGTGATCAGCAAGCTAGAGGAGCTCAACACCATTGTCGCTGAGAGATGTCGAACCAGGCGTCAGAATAAACATCGGAGAACTTTTTCAAGTTATTAAGACTTTATGGTTTAAGAGTTAAAGATTGGAGATTCATTTTCTTTTGGAGGATTTAAGTTTTGCCCACGTGTTTAGGGCTTCAAATTGAGATATTATGATATTTGAGTTTGGTATTTTATTTAAAATTGTGTTATTTGAGATTTTTAATTATTCCCCGGGGTAGAAATGTCTTTTTCCAAATTCAAAGAGGTGGGATGTTTCAAAGTCGCTCTAATCTTCTCTACTAGCCTACTTGAGCTTCTACATTGGGTATGGAGTTTTAAGGTTAGACGGGTATGCGCTATCTGGCAGATTAGGGTTAGATGAATGAATATGATATTGTGGTGGATGAGGCGACTGTACCCCTACCATAAGAATGCCTTATTAGATGGAACCCGAGATGAAACCTTGGTGTGGACGGTGGGTGGTGCGTATGAAGGGAGACAACTCTTCGTATGGGTGGTTACACTCCCAACCATTGCAATGGTTCGTTTGAAATTTCTCAACCATTGCATCGGTTCAGCCTATGGTAGATGGATCGGTTTGGTTATTCCAACCGCCACATCAATTTGGTTCAACTCGGTTCGGTTTGGCCTGTTTGGTTACACAAACCCATTTAACCGATTACCCACATATTACATCAAATCGATCGAATTCGAGGCCGTGCTTTCCCACATCTTACCAACATGGTACTTCAAGAGACTCTCTTGGATATTTCCCCTTTCATTTCCATTCACAACATTAAAAATCCCAACAAAATCCATTATTAATGAAATCATTGGTGTCTAATAAGACTTGGTATCTTCTGCACAAATCGAGAGATAAAGATGAGTGATTGTTTTACCCTTAAGAAGTCTAACTGATAGTCTATTGTGTAAAATACGGTTGCTTTAAGTTGGCGGTGATCTTGGGAAAGTATGGACGAGGAGCAGGTGTTGTTGTTCTCAGCTTTTTGAATCACCCAGGCACCCTTTCTCTTCCTATTTGCAGCCTGCAATTTCCACATAAAGCCCTCTCCATCATTCATGCATATGACATGTAGTTGTTTACCGTCAGAATATTTCACCTTCCACTCGAAATTGCGCCGCATGGCATCTTCGCTAAAAGCATCATGAACATCGTCTTTCGTTGTGAACGCCATACCCTTCTCCAAATTGGTCATCAGATTATACAATGGCATAGAGACAAAGTCGAGGGCATCATTTTGACTATATAAAAATTGAGATGGAATATGTGTGTAGTATGGCGTTGGTGCCTCGCGGAATGCCACCTCGTCTTCGTTGATCTCGTTCGTATCTTCCTCCTCACTGACTGATCTCAAATCTTATTCACTTTCTTTGTCAGTGGAGGAGAACGAATAGCTCGGTCCAGGATGATCATCGTGACCTGCATCACCAGCATCGTGTTGTCACTCATGCGAAGTATGCCCAGATCAAAGGGTGTTCTCAATGTTAGCCCACTCTGGCCCCCAAGCAGGCCATTGAACGTTGTCGGACTCAACAATTGGGGCGGACTGAGCATGTTGCGGGTATTCTTCCCATGCCACACCTCCTGCAGAACTACCTTCTCCGTAGTTGCTTGAACTACCACCCAATCCGTACCCTCCTATATAACCACATCCTTCGTAGTTGCTTGAACTACCACCCTATCTGTACCCTCCTGAAAAACCATCATCATAAGAATACTGGTGAGAATGAGTTTCAGCGACCACCTCGGTCTCAACATACACCTCGTTGACGAACTGTAACGTCATGGTAACTGCGTCATCATCGGTTATGACAACTTCTTGATACACAACCCTGACAACACTCATGTATGGATACCGGTAAGTAATTTTACCAACTCTCGTCTATCCGCTCGTACAAACCTTGTCTGCACAAATGTCACAGAGCTCTTGCCACGTGAATCGCGACTCAATTTTCAACATAGTGGATTCACCGTCTTCATAATCAATCTCAATGTCAAAGTTTGTCACCCTGCCATTCCATCTAATAATAAGCTGAAATTTCTTGAATTTACCCATATATGCAATTTACAATAAGTAACTATTAGCTTAAGTTTAATAAAATTAACCAAAACCATATTTTACGACTACAAAAATAATATTACTCCATCTCATAACTAACTTAACATAAATTCAACTAACTAACAACAACATAAATTCATAACTCACATAACATATTTGCTACGAACATTAATTCATTATATACATATAGCTATTAAAACATCATTACATAAACAATCCAAAATTTAATCATACCGAAAAATTGCTTCTGTAGGTATGTTGCTAGGATCTTTGCTTAAATTTGACAGAGAAAGGAGGGGGATACTGTTTTTCCAACTGCTGGTGGAAGGGGTGTGACACCCTAGCTCGGCAGAGCACTACTCTTACTAAAATGCCCTTGAAAATTAAATCACTCAAAGCTTAAACTGCAACGGGAAAATTTTCATAAATAAAATACTGAAAACACACTCTTATAGTTTAATGCAATGTCCTAACATGTGGGCAAATTAAACTCAAACTTTAAAATCTCAATATGATCTCCAGTCTATACTCATAATTATAAAACGTAATAACTAACTAGTCTCAACTGTTGCTGCTCATATGAAACTCTGACTAGACATCCTCCAAGGCGCTCGTATCGTTCTCCTCTAGTTGGCTTCCCTCGAACTATTTCTCTCCATCGCGCTGCTCTCTAACTGTTCCTCTAGCTCCTTGTCTTCAAACCGGTGAGTGAGTTGGGGTCAGTCAACGCACTTACGTTTTTAACTTTTTTCTACTTGAGCACTTTTCTTAAAACACTTACTTAAATTTGTGGAAGTTATGTGTACTTCTACTTTAAAACTTAACTCTTAAACTTTAAGGGAGTTGAAGTTACTCTCCTATCTTAAAGCTCAAATCTTGACTAAATACTTGACTGACACGGGAATCCCTCACTAGCTAGTCTGGTTGCCCAACTCATACGTATGAGAGCCCATCCAAGCTTTCCTTCAACCAAAACTTAGTTAGGGGAGTCGTAACGATTCATCCCCCTAACATCTTAAAGTTATCGTGGTGGCTCTTCACCACAATTCTCAAGAGCATAACTGCTGCTCATCTTAAAAGTCTCAAGAGCACAACTGTTGCTCTATCTCAAAGGTCTCAAGAGCATAACTACTGCTCTATCTCAAAATCTCAAACGGCAACGGACTGGCGCTAGTGACTAAAAACTCTTAAAACTACACCTTCACTGAAGGTGAAGTACTTTTTTAAAAGGACTTGTTCTTAAACTTTAACAATCACTCTTAACATAAAGCTTTAAGGTAAATAACACACATTCACTTCAAATCATAGCTCAAACAAAACACATACCATCTTACATAATCATGCAGTCTCAAACATTAATCAAATACTATACATCACGTAAATCAATACTTGAAAATACTCAAGGCAAATGCTTAAAAAAACCGTAAGGCGTAGAATTTACCCCCTTTATACTCACTTTATTTGAACGAGGCAACTAGCTGGAATTCTTCCCCAACCTTGTAGACCACCCAACGCTCCAACTCTTGCCATAGGTGCAGAACTATGCAATCCTCCATATGGCCATACAACTACGAATTCAATTTCGGAATTGCTGTAAAAACCATATTCCCATCAATCCACAAATCTCAACCCAAATATATCATGCTTCACAATTCCTCTCCACGTTACCTATCCAAATTACCATGTCCACTTTAGCGCACCTACCCACCGCATGCATTCCCCAATTCCATTACACTTACACGAATCTTCAACAACCCTCAAATATAAGTAGTCAACACAATTGGCAATTTCACCCGACAATTAGCTTATATTATGAGCGCTTAATCACCTAGAAGCGTGCAGAGACAAAATCGGGAAGGGTTTATACGCCATACCTTGATCATTAATCGCCTTTTGGGTACTCCGTTGCTGACATCCTAGTCTTCGATTTCACCACACAGCCCATAATAATCCTCCATAAAATCTCTATATCGTCGCTGCGGGGTACGTGAATCGATCATCTCCACCACTGGCCCGACGATCATAGGAGCTAGGTGCTTGATTTGGAAGCTTCCGTGTTGCTTGTGACCACTCTCTAAACTGCGTGCTTCATCTCCCTCTATTTATATAAATCGCATCTGGTTGCAGCTTCCAATCGAAGGAAAGCTGGGTTTTTACGATCTCACTTTGTTGCATAGAGAAATCACGAGCTAGGGGAAATATGAGCGGCGGGCGGCTGCTCCATTGCACATATATACCCACGTAACTCACCCGAAGGGTTTAGCTAAGGATGAATTTATTCCAAGTGGTATTTTTGGAATTTCACGATTAATTGGTATCGGGTGAGTTTGATCCGAAACTCAGTTAACGTTAGTAACTTCTTCATTTTATATCGAAATTCGACACCGTTTGAACCAAGGCTCACATCTTTAGTCCTCATCGATGATGCGGTGGAATTTGAAAAGTTTTTATCAAGGACAAAATGGTCATTTTTGCTTACGGAAAGGATGGGGTGTAACAAGGGGTATTTATATGAAAACCCGGGAGCATTCACCATCTTTGTTGGTAGCGGTGAAAGTGATCACCGTGTTCCTAAGGCGGTGAACTTTAGGTGGTTGTGACCTAATTTTCACCTACCAGGGTTGGAAAACGTGGAAAACTATCACCGCCATAACCTAGCGCGGTGAACACATTCCCCGCTTTACTAGAAGGTGGTGATTGCTTCACCGCAGTAGACAAACACGGTGAAGTTTCACCGTTTTTGTTAAAGGCGGCGATAGTGTTCACCACCTTTGTTCTCGACGATGATCGCATTCACTGCCTTAGACAAACGTGGTGAATGTCAAACGTGTGTACTTTGGAATTTTTTTTAATAACTAACGTACTTTGGAATTTGTTTTTAATTATTAGTGTATACTGGAATTTTTTCCACCAACTCCACTATTCAACTTGACCAGTACGCTTAATTTTTCTATGTTCATTTTCTAAAATCTTGTTTTTTTATCCAAGATAAGCCCCTCGGGCATGGCCGAACACCAAAAATATAAAATCAATAATAATAAAGAACGATAGCCCGTATGCAACCGGACTCCCAATGGAAGAGCCTTTTTTGCCACAAGGTGGGCAGCTCTGAGAAAGCTCCGAGGAGCAAAAGACACGAAATGGCACAGGGGGCGAGAAGAGAGAAAGAACTTCCCTTAGAAAGCTTGACGCTTTAGAATGAGATGACTTTCTCGATGTAGCATTCCTGATGACCGGATGAAAATCTCCACATAAAGTAACAACACAAACATTGTAGGGGTAAGACACTATCTCATTGTATCACAAAGGACAAGTAGTTACACAATATAAACATAATTAATAACATAATAACATTTACAAAAGATAATGAGATAGCTCCATTACCTGAGAAGCTGACAAAGTCGGTTGAACATCTTTGAGTATTCTTTGTGTCCCCATATAATTGGACTAGTACACCTTCACTGGGAAAGGTTATTGGTTATTGGGCTAAGTCTACTCCACATGCCCAAACGCGAAAGCAATATAATGAGTCCCTGCAAAACTAACTAAACAATATGGTCCTCCACTAGGGAGAACAATTCTATCACAATGATAAAAGCATAACATTCTGGCATTGATGAAATTTGAATACAACAAAAATAGTTGTACATAATTAAAATAGGTGAAACATATTGTATAGTCGTCGGAGTTACTACTAGAAGAGACCTCTAACAAAGTAATTGAAAAACACAGAAACATAAATAAACCAACTAAATTCTTGATAAAAAGACAATAAATCACAAAAAAACGGTAAAACACAATAATAGAGAACACACTGGAACCAAAAGGAAAAAAAAAAGATTACTCGAAGAACTAAAAAAAACATTAACACAAGAACACAACCCATTCTAATGCCAAAGAAAATAAAAACCGAACCTTATGATAAAATAAATTAAAAGGACAATGAAAACCACGACAACCACACAAAACCCTCGACATAAACTACTTACCAACGATATTAAATACAAATGAAGTCTTCCTCAAAATGGAAAGAAGAACGAAATGAGCATATAACTCTAATTTAATTGAATAGTCATGCTATCGACGTCAATTAGCATGCATCAATTATGTCATGAAAACAATACTAATGATTAATAATCAATTAATAATTTGGTAGCATTACTCCAATCAATAATCAATCCAAATGCAACCAAAAGGATTAATAGTAATTGTTAACTCCAAAAGCCAATTAGCGCTAAACACGAGCGGTTTAAAAAAAGAAAAAAGGAAGGGGCTATTAAAAAGCCTATGAAAAAAGGGAAACATAATGGGGAAATGTTACTCATATCGCCTAATTTATAGGTTGGAAAACTAGAGAAGCGGCTGAACTCGTGTTACATTCAAACGGACAATAATCCAAATTCTCAACAAATGAACATAATTGTTAACTTTTAATTTGAATCCATGGGGAACGGAAATCTCGCCCAAGATTCTCGCTGTATCGAACGTCAACAATTACATAACCGAAGTTTTGCTTCGAGATGTAGAGATGAACGCCGTTGGCCGGAAGTTGCAATACAGGACAATCAGTCTTGATTTCGGAGGAACTTTGCAGACCTTAAAGCGACGACAAGCATCAATTTAGGATCAGAGCAGATCACTCAGAATATTTGAATCAAAAATGGATAGATCAGCCCTGATCGTATGGGAAAAGCTCTTCTTTCGATGACGAGGAGTCGGAACAACAACTTTCGCCACCTCCGAACTATCAATTGAATCTTGTAGAGGAAAGGTCTACTTTTATTATTAATGAACGGTAAATTTACATTGTCTTTATTTACATATTTATACACAACTGTATACTGTAAAATAACATAACAATACTAAAATAAACAAACATTACAATTTTAATCCCTATACTACTGTTTGAATACAACGGAGTCATCCAACACCCCCCCCCCCCTCCGCGCGCAAGCTGGAGCGTGGATGTCAATCCGATTCAGCTTTGAGATAAGACCTGCAAAGACGACACTTGACAGAGACTTTGTAAAAATATCAGCAAATTGATTTTCACTGTTGATAAACAATACCTTAATCAAACCTGACAAGATTCTATCCCGAATAAGATGACAATCGATCTCAATATGTTTGGTATGTTCATGAGCGACCGGATTTTCAGCTAAACGAATAGTGGACTGGTTATCACAGAATAACACACTAGGAGAAGAGAAGGAAACACCCAAATATTGGAAAATATAATGCAACCAATGTACCTCACAGGTAAGATCTGTCATGACTCGATATTCGGCTTCTGTGGAGGATCGAGAAACAGTAGGCTGTTTCTTTGATCTCCAGTTGATAACCAAATCCCCTAGAAACACACAATACCCTGTAACTGAAAGCCGGGAATTCGGGAAGCCAGCCCAATCACTGTCTGAAAAACCAGTAAGTTTGATATAAGAGTTGCTAGGAAAGAAATGACCTTGACTTGGATTATTCTTAATATATCTAAGAACTCTGTGGGCAGCAGTAAGATGTGCATTAGTTGGAGCACTCATGAATTGAGTTAGATGGTGCACATCATATACTATATCAGGTCGTGTATGGCATAAGTATAATAGACGCCCTACTAGTCTACGATAGAGTTCTGGGTCAGAAATTGGATTACCATCATGCACTGAAAGTTGGCTGCCAGCTACAAGAGGTGTGGCAGCAGGCTTAGCTGCAAGTAAACCTGCATCTTTGAGTAAATCAAATGCATATTTTCGTTGACAAATGGAAAATCCAGCAGTAGTTCTAGCAATCTCTAGTCCTAGAAAATATTTAAGTGGACCTAAGTCCTTGATTTTGAATGCATCATCCAGCTGTGATTTAAGCAAGTTAATAGCATCTAAATCATCACCAGCAAGAATCACATCATTCACATATACTAGGACAGCAAGGAATTTACCCATATTTGACTTAGTGAACAAAGAGTAATCAGCCTTAGATTGTGTGTAACCAGCACAAACAAGAAATTGAGTAATTTTGTGATTCCACTGTCGGCTGGCCTGTTTAAGACCATACAACGACTTATTAAGCTTGCATACTAGATTTTTAGAAGGTAAATTTAAACGGGGAGGAGGTTTCATGTATACTTCTTCAACCAAATCACCGTGTAAAAATGCATTATTAACATCAAGTTGCTGCACATGCCAGTTTTTAATCGAAGCAAGAGCAAGTAAGGTACGAACAGTAGTAAGTTTTGCTACGGGAGAAAATGTTTCTAAATAATCTATGCCTGGGGTTTGAGTATATCCCTTAGCAACTAACCTAGCTTTATACCTTTCTATACTACCATTAGGTTTAAACTTAATACGAAACACCCATTTATTTCCAATGGCATGCTTACCTGTAGGCAGTGGAGTTAGAGTTCAAGTATTGGTGTTTGCCAATGCTAGGAGCTCTAAATCTATAGCCTCAACCCACATTGGATCCTTAGCAGCCTCCGTGTATGTGGTTGGTTCTGTTGCATTAGTGACAGCCATAATGAAGCGTCGATAAGTAGGAGATAACCTGTCATAAGACAAAACTTGGGAAATAGGATATTTAATTTTAGTAGTAAGTCGAATATAATCACTGAGCTTCTTAGGTGGTACCCGAATCCTATCTGAACGCCTAGGTTGCAAGGTGCTGCTAGGCTGCCTTTCGGGTGAAGAAGAAGATGGAGAGGACACAGGAATGTCGCCCGGAATGCAGCAGAAGTGTTATTGGAAGATAGAGTAGAAGGGTTATTGGAAGATGGAACAGAAGAAGGTACTAAAGAAGGAGGAACAGTACACTCCATAGGCTGTATGTCAAGTAAAGGAAGAACCTGATCAAGGGAAGCTAAGGACAGATTACTATTTGAAAATGGGAATATGTTTTCATGGAACGAAACATCCCTAGACTCTAGGATTTTGTGAGAGACTAAACTATACAGCTTATACCCTTTGGTAGCAAAAGGATAACCAAGGAAAATGCAAGGTTCATCCCTAGGTGAGAACTTAGGACGATTATGAGCTAATGTAGACGCGTAACATAAACTACCAAAGACTTTTAAAAACTGTAATCTGGTTGCTGATGAAAAAGGATTTCAAATGGAGTTTTATTATCTAATATTGGAGTAGGTAGGCGGTTAATAAGATGGACAGCATGCAACACAGCATGTCCCCAAAATTTAACCTGGAGAGAGGCTTGCATTAAAAGAGCTCGCGCAACAGCAATAATGTGTTGTTGTTTGCGCTCAACACGGCCATTTTGTTGTCATGTGGCAGTATAGGTGGTTTGATGAATGATTCCTAATGAATGATAAAAGGAAGGCATATGGAATTCAGTACCATTATATGCCCTAATGGTTTTGACTAGTTTAGAGAATTGTGTTTGAACATAAGCACAAAAAGACTGAACAAGAGTTCTTGCCTCTGATTTAGCACGCATTAAATAACACCAAGTATTACGACAATGATCATCAAGTATAGTGAGAAAATAACGATGACCATCAATAGTAGGAACATCATATGGTCCCCATATGTCAATATGGACTAAATCAACATATTAGCAGCATAAGAACTACTAGTTTGAAAGGGTAAACGACGTTGTTTAGCAACAGGACAGACAGAACAATGTATATTTTGACACTTATTACTAACACTAAGACTCGGAACTGAACTGTGTCCAAGACGATAATGCCAGAGATCAATTTGTCTTATAGTTGTGTCAAATATAGCAGATAAAGCAATAGGAAAAGATAAGGATGAAGAATCGCGTCCAGAGTCGACTTGGAGGTAGTACAGCCCGGCAATCTGCTTAGCTATACCAATCTTCTGCCGGGACGGGATATCCTGAATTATGCACAAAGAATGAGAAAAGATCAATTCACATTCATTCTGCTTAGCTAGCTGACTAGCTGATAGCAGATTAAACGTGAATGAAGGAATCATCAAAACATTATGTACAAGTAACCTAGCAAACAACTCACAGAACCCTTATGTGTTACACTAATGCGAGAACCATTAGGTAGGGTGACAAACATGCCAGTCATGGGTTTATATTCAACAAACATGTCTAGTGAACAGGCTACATGATCAGTAGCTCCACTATCTATTATCCAAGGTTGCATAGAATCATCTAAGGACTGATGAGACAATGAGGCACAGAAAGACTTACCTGCCGCAGCGTGTGCTGCCAGTTCAGCAGAATGATTCCACACAGGAGCAGAAGGAACCTCGACACTAGTGGATGCTGAGGTTGGCTGAGTAGCCATGAGACAGGAAACAGAGCTTGTTGATGCAGATGGAAGACGAGAAGCCTGGGCTAGAAGTTTCTGGTACTACTCCGAGGTCAAAACAACAAATTCACCAGAAGATGATCCACCAGCAGACGAATCATCCTCAGAACCATCAACCATCGCCGCATTGACTTTCCCTTTGTATCCTGGTGGATATCCATGCTTCTTGAAACAGCGATCTACTGTGTGGCCGACACCACCACAGTGTGTACAGACAGGTCTTTGTCTAGCTCCAGCACCAAGACCGTGACCTTGAGGAGGTCCAAAAGAACGCCCAGCCATGGCGAGTGGAGTAGAAGATGAACCAGCAGAAGGATTGACCTGGAGTTCATGTTGAATCACCATGGAGAATACGCGAGTAATCGGCGGAAGAGCTCCATGAGAAGGATTTGACTCTTGATCTGAGAAAATGCATCATTGAGACCTTTGATGAAGCGATTAACCTGATCTGATTACTGATATGTGCGAACCACCATGAGCACTCCACAAGAACATCTCGGAGTGCACGAGCAGACGAGAAACGGCCTGATAGAGACCATTTCATCCCAGAGAACTCGAAAGCGAGTGAAGTATTCGCTCACTGTAGCAGCACCTTGCCTGAACGCGAAGACCTCGTCCTGGAGATCAGCAATCCGAATCAGACTGGCCTCGCTAAATCGATCATGAAGATCTTTCCAGACATCAACTGCGGAGTCGAACCAAAGAATACTATGAGCGATATCGGGAGCCAACGACCGGTAGATCCAGCCAAGAACCATCACGTTGCACCTCTCCCAAGCGCTGTAAAGCGGATCACCAGGAGACGGCGGAGCAACGGCGGGATCGATCAGCGACAACTTGTTCTTCGCCAAAAGTGCGAGACGCATAGACCGCGCCCATGCATAGTAGTTGTTCCCGTTGAAGACGACGGTGACGAGAGCCGACGCTGGATTATCTCCAGGATTGAGAAAGTAAGGATGGCTTGGATTGAGCAATCCGGCGGGAGGGACGAACGAGAAATTCGTCTGAGACGCCTGAGTCGATTGCGCAAACGGAATCGCCATCAGAGAGCATATGAGAATCGAGAGAGCGGAAGTTTCGAAGAGAACAGATGAGAACCCTAGAACGAAATTGGGAAAGTAAGAGAGAGAATCAAGATTTTGACTCCTCTTATACCATGTTGAATCTTGTAGAGGAATGGTCTACTTTTATTATTAATGAACGGTAAATTTACATTGTCTTTATTTACATATTTATACACAACTGTATAGTGTAAAATAACATAACAATAATGAAATAAACAAATATTACAATTTTAATCCCTATACTACTGTTTGAATACAACGGAGTCCTCCAACACTATCAGTTGGTAGTTAGAGTGAAGAAAATAGAATTCACTTGGGGTCGTGATTTTAACCTGCTCGATTAATTTATGTTTGCCCATCTCCGACATCGCCACCCTCTCCTTTCTTCTTCTCATTCTATACCCCCCCCATCTTCCTGTACATCTGCCGACCTGGGTTGTGCTGCGACCCGAGGAATCGACGGGGGCAGAACCAGTTCATCAAGGAACCAGTTGAGAATCGTCATTAGATTCGATGGAAAAGGAAGCTGCGAGTAGGGATGGCAATTACCCACCCATGGGTAATTTTACCCAAATCCAAATAGATCCATTTAGTATGGGTAGGGTTTGTATGAAGTGTATATGGGTTTGGGGGTTTGTAGATGGATTTGGGTTAGGTATGGATATTGCTTTCATAATGCAAATGGGTATGGTTTGGATATGGAGATCCATTTACTTGAGGGTGTTTTAACTACACACACAAAAATTGGATCTATTTGTAAAACTTGAAAAGTATAGGTACCAAAATGTAAGACCAAAAAATTTTAGGTACTAAAATGTAATTTTCCATCAATATTTTGAGGACTTATATGCAAAAAAATTAAATTTAGGTACTAAATATGCATATCTATTAAGTTTAGGTACCAAACTGTAATTTGCCTTTGGGCATGGGTGCAAACCCAAATCCATGTGTTAAAAACCCAACCCAACCCAAGTAAATGGGTATGGGTACAAATCCATCTAACTCTACCCATCTACTATTTATTTAGAATCCATACCCAACCCAATTGGGTTGGATAGTAAAATACCCATGGATATGGGGAAAATTGCCATCCCTAGCTGCGAGGTAGACGACACTCTGGAAGTGGCGAGTGACATCAAATCCCCAAGATGTTAGAAGAAATCTAATGACGATTCTCAACTGGTTCCTTGATGAACTGGTTCTGCCCCATCATTCCATTGTGCTACTTGCCGCTTCCATAAATTTAAATCTATTTTTCACTTCAAAATTCGAATGGGTTGTTAGTTAGACAGAGTCAGAGCAATTAAATTAATCACTAGAAAGGAAAGCCCGCGCTCTGCGACGGGCGCTAGTATGTGATATGTGTCGAACTGCTATACATAGCGATCTTTCTCAACGGGTACAATTAGTGCAAACTGTAAATGACGTAATAACAGGGACCATATCAACAATATCTCAATTATAGGGAGGAAAATGTTTGCGAATTTAAGCAAAGCCAGACAATCTGACGAAAAAAGGGAATGCTACATGACAGGATTGTGAAACCAAGCGGAATTCAGGCAATCGATTGTTGTAAAGTGAAGAGCCTTTTTGTTCGACATGGTGGTGTGTGGCGATGCCACATCCTGATGACTTCATGGCGACCAACTCGTTTGAGGTGGAGAGGTCGAGTATGCACCTCAAATGAAATTCTTGGAATAATGCGGCGTGGTTGAGGAGAAAGTAGCAGTAGTTTGTCTCGCCTTGTACTACGATGAAAATGTAAAAGCTGTGAACAAAAGTATAAAAACTTCACCATAGCAAGAAGTTGTACTTTAAGAGTTGTTGGATTTGCAGTTATTTAACTCAAGAATAAATGTATCAATCTAATCAAAGAACCTACCGTTGGTTTCACAGTTATTTAACGGAAAGATCAGGTAGCCATAATTAGAAACCAACGGTAGGTTCTTTGATTAGATTAATACATTTATTCTTGATTAGATTGATACAAAAGCAACTGCCACACCAGTAGTTCTGTTGAGACAACAAATTCTCGTTCTGCAACTTTTGTTCCGCCATTGATAGCAACTTCAATTGCAGACACCTATTTATAAACAAAAAGAGCGGATATCTCGGGCAAAAAACTACTTGAAACCTGATAAAACTAACAATAAGTCAAGTGAACTTATTAGACCGACTCTCCTGGCAGGATTACCAACCTCTTCATCAATAGCTTGAAGCAGCTTCAAGATCTCCTTGGTTTCTTTCACTTTAGACCTTGAAGGATACTACTCAACTTCTTTCATGTATGCAGATCATTTGTCCGGTAGCACACCATCAACCTGACCAAGTTCTTCATTCAAATTAGCCGTCGGAGGCTTGCAACACCTATTTGAATCTTTGTGACACAGCAGGAAAACAATCAGAACTGAAATAATAAACTGGAGAATATGATTATGGAAGTATAAATAGCTCCACAGCTGGTCTAACGTAGTAACCTTGACGGGATGGTAAACCTGCCTGCGTGTTTTTTTATGAGCATCCAAATTCAACAGCTCCAATGGTCCATCCACTCAGCCAAATCACCGGCCCTACCTATGTAAACCTGCAATTCAGTAGAATAACGGTTATAATCCTGAGGCATTTGAACTTTACCGATAAATGATGGCCACATAGATTCTCATCTTGCTAATTATACCTATCTTATCAAATTTCGTGGCTTGAAATCGACCAACTCTGACCAACTTGATCTCCTCATCTAAATTTGTAATCTGCAGCATCACTTCACTACCGCTGCTATACTACAGATCAGAGGTCCAACCATGCAGGAAAAATAAATTATATGCAAATAGAGTAAGAGAATGTGCAACAACACTACTAATCAGGTGTCTCTTTCCTGGCAGTTCCATGGAGGGGAAGATGGTGAAGGCCATTATGTCGTAGTTCAAATCGAGACTGCGGAGCTGGTCCATGACGTGTGATCGCTTTCCTAATATATATTTAAGGTGTACTATTAGTTCCACTAAAGCAGGAGATGATGCTGATGGATGTCTGGTGTGATCTTTCACCTGCATGGAACAATGCGATTATAAAGGATAAGAACAACATATAGATGATGTTAGGAATTGCAAAATGAAAGAATTATTTCGTAAAGTTACAAACCCAAATTCTGTTATCTACTCAATTGAAGGCTAAATGTACACACAGCCCGCAACCTATAAAGAGCATTGAACATGCAAACAAAGACGTACAGTATAAGTTCGCAATCACAAAACAGAACTTTTAGTAAGCAACTTTCACTA
The DNA here is from genome assembly GCA_964030455.1 of Linum trigynum. Taxonomy (NCBI): domain Eukaryota; kingdom Viridiplantae; phylum Streptophyta; class Magnoliopsida; order Malpighiales; family Linaceae; genus Linum; species Linum trigynum. The sequence continues at coordinate 14,331,927 of OZ034814.1, forward strand.
TGCACAAGCAGTATATCATTGGGTACAATGAAAGACCCCATAACAGCAACAGATAATAGTACTTGCTGGTTTCACTCGCAAACTCCGAAGTCCTAGACCAGTAATTTTGATCACATGAGTACCATTGCATGCTTCCATGAATTTGATTGCAATCAAATAGCATAATCTAATTGACTACAATCCAAACAAATTCTCGAGACAAAAAAATATTCAATTCCTGGTAAATCCCCGCACAATTAACCACCCTCACGATTCATAACTCGACGCTACACTATCAAATAAAAAAAATCAAAACATGAGCACCATAAACCCTCGGGCTAATCGAGGAATAGAAAAAGCTAGCTTCCGCGGAGCAAGAGAATCAAATACCTCGACATGGGTGGGAATGAAAGCGAAACAATTGTTGAAATCGGGGCGCTAGGAGCAGTACTCCAACTGCTGCCAAATCTAGGACTTCATCACTAGTTGAAGGTGCAATCAGAAGCTCCAAGAACGCGCAGATCTCCTTCACACCACCTTCTTGCTACTATCAAGAGGTGCCTTTTTATAGCTTCCCCAAGTTCGCACCAACTGTTGTACTGTTGTTGTCGTTCGTGGATTCTACAGGTGGCAGGTACAAATCATTTCAAATATAATTCAAATAATGAGCAATAACATAAATATATATTCATATAGCACTATCCAGTTCGAATAGTGGACTATAGACTCTAATGCTTGAGGAACGGGAGAAGAGGACCCGTGAATTAGAATAGCAAAGAAAGCAAGTAAATGGAAATGGAAAGTAAAATGCTTTTTGGTACGGTAAAATGAAACCACATATAAGAGAAATAAATGCACAGTGCAAAAAGCGAACACAGAGGCAAAATTTCTGGGATAAAACGAAAAACATATTTCATTAGACACTACCATAAAAGAGAAGCATAACATCCAGATTCCATAAACTGAAGCCAGTCATCACCAAAAAAAAACCAACTTGCAATCCTCGTCCTGGATTTGGATCGGAGGAAGCAACATGAATGAAATTGTGGAAATTGGAGAGGAAAGAGCACATGTTAACATTAACAGCAGGAGAGAAAACTCTTGGAAGGAAATCCAATGAAACAAAAATGGGGATGAAAACAATGTACCTATTCCTTGCTCAAGATGTTTCTGAGTTGGGATTGAGAAAATGACATACTTGTTCCTTCCAAGATTTGATTATGAACTGTGACTGAAAAGCTGAATAGACACGAGTATGAGAAACAGAGAGAAAAAGCAATTATCGAAGGTGGGAAGAAAGAAACAGAGAGAAAAAGCAACCGTCGACGGCTGACCATGTTTCCTCTTCCATGGCTATATATTTTCGAACTGTCATCAACATGAGAATCTCTGAAGAGTGGAACTTTGACAACTCAAAGCCTAAGAGAGAAGCTTCTCCTTCGCCCTTTCCTTCATCGACATTATGAATTTTCTCAACTGATAGGAGCAAAGAAAGAAATGAAAATCAGAATGAAAGTAAACAACTGAAAGAGGTCTGAACCCCCCAGCTCTCAAACCAGCAGACCTAATGTAATTAGGAAGGATTTTTACTACATTAAGAAGGGGTATTACCATGAAAGAGGAAGTTTATATTGCAGCAGTATGTTCAAGACCTCTCACCAAATCCTAATTCCTTTGTCCATGTTTCATCTCTATGCTGTTCTCCCACCTACTCCAAAGCAAGGAAGCTAATAATGTTAAACTAAACAATATTAGTAAAACCCCAATATAAATAGGCAAAATAAAGTACAACAAAGAGCAAATTTTGATTAGAATGACCCTTAAGCAAATGAATCATCGAGTATGCAAACACATACACAGAGCAAGCACTGATTTCGGCGTGACTAAGTGTATTTTGAGACAATGACAAACATAGATAAAAAAAATTCATGATAGGCACCACAAGTCCATACAAAAAATTCTCTGATAATGATGAACAAATTCCAGTTTGATGTATGAAAAGATAAACTATGCTCATAGTTATGGTATATACTGAATAGATCTATCTCATCCCATCAAATCGACTTTTCAGAATTTCTAACTACACCCTACTTCCTATCATTCATGTAGACTGTAAGTTGAGCCCCTGATGTCTCAGAAACAGCGTAACAAAAAACTAATGCAGCAGGTTTAGAAGATTCAAGGTCATGATACAACCAACTGTTGTCCGTATTATCATTACCACAAGTCCTACATATGCCATGAGACCTAGGAGCTCTGCCAACTCTCTTTTGGGACATGAATGAGGCTTTGCTCTATGAGAAGGGGTTCCCTTCTCCAAGTGGCAGCGGAGCCGATGAATTCTACGATCGGGCCCATATCCTCTGTCACATTCTTACTCTACACAAGCCCTACATAGGAAGGGTCTCAAATTGTCATTCAAATACCAACATGTTGTCATTCTCCACACTTGCACATCGGATTCCTCCTCTAAACATCAGGTCATCAGCGATGCAATGTTAATAAAAGAGGGAGGCAACTTTGCAGATAGTCCATCCATGCTTCATGAGACATGAGCACCATGAGAAAAACATAGAAATCATACATGAGCACCCCATCAAGTAAAATTGACCAAAAGGGAAGGATGCTTGTAAATGGTCATGAGGGGTCTATCATAACTTTTCTGTATTACCAAGAAAAGCATTATAATTGTAGAAAATGAAAATCCAGGATTAGGTACGGAATGAAAGCATAAGGGAAGACCATTTACCTGCAGGAGAAGGATAAAAACCTTGCAGCTGATCGGGTTCTCATGAGCACAGGACCAAAAGGGAAGTGTTGGGCAGGTGACTCGGATCACAACACGCTGAAGTCCTGAAGAGTTTCGCCAAGGTCAAGCGCGAGGACAGACGCGAGCCCTTGTTGAGAAGCTGTAGAAGCGGCGCAGCCTCGCCCAACGAGTAGTCACCATCACAACCTGTTGGGCATGCGACTCGGATCCTTCCCCACTGAAGAAACACCAAGGATAATCACGCCAAAGAGGAGCGCGCAAGTACAACGGTGTGAAGCGCACCAAAGTCAAGAGCGCGAGTCGTGCCGTAACCAAGCGCGCTGATAGAGATCGCCCCCGGAGAGGCGCGCGCGAATACTAAACGACGACGCATCACCCGGGCGTGGGCCCTTATTGAGAAGCCGCAGAAGCGGCGCCGCGTCACCGCGTATAGTCCTAGGTATAGCCCTGCTTGTGTCAGGAGTAGTCACATCAGTGCCCTAAGTAGTCACATCAGTGTCCTAAAAGCATGGACTAAATCTCTGTCATGTCAGCGGTCATGTCATTGTGTCCACTTGTAACTCAACCACTCACCCACCACCATGTAGCCTATAAATATGGCATTTACTCCGGTGGGTGAGGGGATCGGATTTTTCGACTCTATCTCTAAAATCATCGACTTCTCTCTCTAGAATACTTCTCCCTTAATCCTTCCTGTAATCTCCTCCGTTCTCCCAAGATCGATTAATCCCTTTCTGCTTACTCTCCTTGACCCATTTTCCCGAGTCTCCCTCCTACACCCAGTTAGGCTCAAACAATTGGCGCCCACCGTGGGGCCAAGCAGAGAAGCAAAGAAAATCATTCTATGGTAGAACATAACTCCGACTCGCCTGACGAGTCAACCCCGATCAAGGCGATGACCAACCCAAGGGAATTCGCAGAAGCCAGCAATCTCAACGCGGTGCTCTTGGAAGAGGAAGAGCCCGAGCTCACAGCTAGAGAAATGAGACAGCTGGTGGCGAAGCAGAACGACGTCATAGCTAACATGCAAAAACAAATGAGCCAGGTCGTGGCGCTCATGATGAGCAGAGAGGCCGCGGCAACAGCTGGCGTGACACCATCCGCGCCGGCTGTCCTACCAGCGCACCCCGCGCACGAAGCGCAGCAAATCGCGCTTCCCGTATGCGTGATACCAGTCACGCCTCTCCAAACCCACGGAGAAACGTCGGGGACGGCCCCGCCACCTCACCCCGTACATGAAACACAGCCGCTTGAGCTTCTAGGAAGGGCAGACCTCAGTTTCCTAGAGCAACACCTTTCTCCGCAATTCCGACTCAACACGCCCAAGAAGGCGCTCCACCAGCCGCTAAGCGCGGAAATCATGGCGGAACACCTGAGCGGAATGCCACCCACCCTCCCAACATACAACGGGACGACCGACCCCGAAGATCACGTGAGCACCTTCTGCTTGCGGATGCAGCTCCAAACCAACTCCAACGCGGCGCTATGCCGCACCTTCCCGTCGACGTTTTCTGGGATATGCCTAGACTGGTATAACAGACTCCCAAACGGGATCATCCGCTCATTCGAGGAGTTCATACTCCTATTCACAACAAAATTTGCATCCCAGAAAAGAAGGCCCCTCCACCTCAAGGCGCTAGTAGATCTCAGGCAAAAAGACGGAGAGAGTCTACGAGCGTTTTACGGCAGATGGTCCAGAGTAGCGATGGCAGTGCGCGACCTCACTCCTGAAACCGCCGCGCATCACCTTATGGAAGCCACAACCAACATGGAACTCAAGCGGGCGCTAGCAAAAAGGCCCGTAACCCTATCAACAGAGTTGGAAATGAAAATTGAGAAGGCAATTACGCTCGAAGAAACCCTCGGAGCGGGATCTGTTAGGCGTTTCGAGCCGGCCAAGCAGCCGCGAGAAGAGTAGGGACGACGGCAGATCACGCTGCCGCGAGAACAGCTAGCACAGCTGCACAGCGGACATAAGCAACACCCCCCTTCCCCACAAGAGCAAGCGCAGCGGAGAAGATCACCAGACAGGCGCGCGCCTCACGCATTTACACCGCTCAACGACCCCGTAAAGAACGTGTTCCACGTTCTACGCGAGAAGGGATACAAGCTCAACTGGCCCGCGCCCCTGAAGTCCTTGCCCCACATGCGAGACCCAAAAAAGCATTGCGACTTCCACAGAGCGACGGGGCACTGGACTAAGGATTGCCGAGAGCTGCGCTATGAGATAGAGGGCCTCATACGGCGAGGGTTGCTGACCGAATTCACGCAAGAAAAAGAGGAGCAAGTCGGGGGACACCAAAACCCACCGCCACCTCCGCAAGCCGATTACAACGAAGCCACCGCGGACTATGTGGTGCGGAAGGAGATAGGGGTGGTGACGGTAAAAGGAGATCGCCCGAAAAAGAAAACCAAGCGCGAACGAGCAATCAAATTCGCGGCAGCTGATGTACGAGTAGGGGGCCAACTGAGTTTCAACGACACCGAACTACCGCAGGGAGTTCCGTCGGAAGACCCACTCATCATCACCGCCCTAGTAGCCGCCTGCAAAATCCACCGCCTCTTGATAGACGGGGGTGCAGCGGCAGACATCCTCTTCCAAAGCACAATCGACAAGATGGACGTCGACCCGCGCTTAATCAAGCGCGCTCAAGGGAACTTGGTCGGCTTTTCCGGAGCGAGGGTGCCAGTAATTGGGGTGATCACTCTCCCCGTGGTCATCGGAGACCAAGAGCCGCGCGTGTCAAAGCAGATCGAGTTCACAATAGTCGACTGCAAGTCGTCCCACAACGGCATCTTGGGTCGACCCTTCTTGGCAAAATTCATGGCCTTTCCTTCCACGTGCCACCAAAAACTGAAGTTCCCCACAAAAATGGGAACCGGAGAGGCGCGCGGGACACCGTGGGAAGCCCTGAAGCTAGAAGGAGAGCCTCGACAAACGAACATTGTCGACACAAGGCCGGAAGAACCCCGCCCGGAATCAATGGATTCCGATTTCGAGGTCGCGCTCGACCCAGCCGAGCCGACCAGGAAAATACGCATCTCGACTCACGTTCGCGATGACGCGATTGAGCCGCAGATAGCGCTATTGAAGGAGTACAAGGAGCTCTTTGCCTGGTGCACAGAAGACATGCCAGGAGTACCAAGGCATGTGGCCCAACATTGCTTCGCGGTCCCGCCAAGCGCCATTCCGAGACAACAAGCGCGACGCGGCTTTACTAGCGACAAGTTGAAGGCCATCGAGGAAGAGGTGTGCGACTCTTGTCGGCAGGGCTAATTCGCCCAGTCAAATACCCAAAGTGGTTGGCGAATGTGGTCTTGGTAAAAAAATCTTCAGGCGCTTGGCGGATGTGCGTCGACTACACAACAATCAACAAGGTATGCCCGGGAGACCCTTACCCCCTCCCGCGCATTGACCAACTGATCGACGCCACCGCCGACCACGAGACATTGTCTTTCTTGGACATGTTCTCAGGGTACCATCAAATCCCGATGTCGCGCGAAGATGAGGAAAAGACGGCGTTCATGACTCCCTTCGGAAACTTCTGTTTCATCGGAATGCCGTTCGGACTGAAGAACGCAGGCGCGACATACCAAAGAATGATCGATTCGGTGTTCTCACATCAGAGGGGGCGGAACATCGAAGCGTACGTAGACGACCTCATCGTCAAAACCAAGGCTGGGAACTCGCACCTGGAGGATCTACGAGAAACATTCGAGGCGCTCCGCAAGCACAGCCTCCGCTTGAACCCACTGAAGTGCGTCTTTGGAGCGGAAGCAGGGAAGTTTTTGGGTTTTATGATAACCAAACGCGGCATCAAAGTGGACCCAAAACAAATCACGGCGGTCCAACAACTGCGGGCCCCAAGGAGCGCACTTGAAATCCAATCCCTGAATGGGAAGATAGCAGCGCTGGGGAGATTCATCCCGAGGTCGGCCGACAAGTGCGCGCCCTTCTTCAAGACACTCAAAAACGGCGCAAAATTCGCATGGACCAAGGAGTGTGAAGCGGCCTTCCAAGAGCTGAAATCATATCTTGTATCCCCCCCTGTGTTGACAGCTCCCAAGCCTAATGAAAAGTTATTCCTTTATCTTGCCGTGTCAACAAGAGCAGTGAGCGCCGTTCTAATAACCAGAAGAATTGACAACACCGAGCAGCCCGTGTATTACACCTCGGGAACGCTAATTAGCGCAGAAACAAGATACTCCCCAATTGATAAGGCAGCCCTGGCATTAGTAAACGCGTCACAGAAGTTGCGCCCCTACTTCCAAGCACATCAGATCACCGTCCTGACCAACCTCCCACTAAAGAAAATCCTAACCTCGATGGAAGTGTCAGGGCGCATGGTGAAATGGGCAGTCGAACTCTCGAAGTACGACATCCAATACGCGCCGAGACCAGCAATCAAGGCCAGATCCTAGCAGACTTCATCGCTAAAGGAGTCACCCTCGACACTACACCAGAGAGAGTATGGGAAGTTTACGTGGACGGAGCGGCGAGTAAGCACGGCGCTGGCGCGGGAGTCGTCGTGCGCACGCCAACAGGCGTCGTTCACGAGATTGCCATCAGATTCAGAGCGTTAAAAACTAATAACGCGGCTGAGTACGAGGCCATCTTGGCAGGGATGACCGCTGCCCACGATTTGGGCGCAAGAACGATAAGGGTACTCTCAGACTCCTCACTGGCAGTCAACCAGCTGAACGGATCCTTTGACGCGAAGGAAAATACTCTTGCACACTACATAGAGCGCGTCAAGCTGCGAGCAGCCAACTTCGATGCGATAACCTACGTGCAAATACCAAGAGAGGAGGACATGCACGCCGACGCGCTGTCCAAACTGGCAACCGCCACCGACTTCGAAGCAACACGTCTTGTGACGGTACAGAAGGAAGAAGGGGAAACTCACCGAGAAATGGAGATTAATACCACCCAAATCGAGAGTGGTGAGGACTGGAGAGCCCCAATTGTGCGTTACCTACAAGAAGGCACGGTACCAGAGGATGCTAAAGAAGCATGGACTCTAAGACAGAAAGCGGCCCGGTGCACACTCATTGGAGGAGAGCTGTATCGCCGTTTGTTCTCGGGCGTCTACCTAAAGTGCATCGGACAAGAGGAGGCGCGAGACATGGTACGCGACATACACGAGGGGTTGTGCGCAATGCACGCCGGCCCACGCAGCATGGAGCGCACCATTTTGCTTCACGGGTACTACTGGCCGCGAATTAAGAAAGACACGAAAAAATACGCGGACCAGTGCCACAAGTGCCAAATCAACGCGCGTCAGCACCACCTCCCGTCCACCGAGCTCCAAGCCAACCTGAGTCCGTGGCCCTTCGCTCAATGGGGAGTGGATCTCTTAGGCCCCTTCCCAACAGCAAAAGGGAAGCGCAAATACATTATTGTGGCCGTGGATTATTTCACAAAATGGATAGAGGCCGAAGCACTGGCCTCGATAACGGCACAACAGGTGACACGCTTCCTGAAGAACAATATATTATCGCGATTCGGAGTCCCAAATGCGCTCATCTTTGATCACGGAAAGCAGTTTGACTGCGCAGAAGTGATAGACTTCTGTGACCAAGTGGGAGCCATCGCGAGGTTCGCATCCGTAGCTTATCCCCAAGCCAACGGCCAAGCGGAATCCGCCAACAAGGCAATCCTGCACGGCATACACACCCGCTTGAACGATGCAAAGGGTAATTGGGCTGACGAGCTGAACACGGTGCTATGGGCGCACCGCACCACTCACAAGGTGGCAACAGGCGAAACCCCTTTTGCCCTCACATATGGCACAGACGCAGTAATCCCAATCGAGACAACGACCCCAACCTACCGTGTGACGCAGTACAACGAGGAAACCAATGATGAGGCGCCGATGCTGGAGCTGGAGTTATCGCAGGAAAGGCGCGAATTGGCAGCAATCAAGCTGGCCGCAATGAAAGAGCAGGTAGCCAAGTACCACAACGCCAAGCTGGTTCCGCACAAGCTGATCCTCGGAGACCAAGTACTGCGCCGGAACTTCCGTCCCGATCCCAAGCACGGAAAGCTCGCCTCAGTATGGGAAGGCCCTTACCTAATCCGCGAAGTGGTTGGCGCCAACACCTTCAAACTCAGCGAGCTGGGGGGCAATAAGATACAAAGAACTTGGAACGCACAGAATCTACGGAAGTATCACCAAGCAACTTAGCATGTATTTACTCACGCCACGGCGTCTTGTCTCAAAGGAATGAAAGCACTATTCGCGCCCATCTAGTTCGCAAGAACAAAAAATTAGCAATAGTCCAGCACTATTCGCGCCCATCTAGTTCGCAAGAACAAAAAATTAGCAATAGTCCAGTACTATTCGCGCTCACTCAGTTCGCAAGAACAAAGAATAAACAATAGTCCAACACTATCCACGCTCACTCGAGCGCAAAAAAAAAAACAACAAACGAACGTCATAAAAAAGTACTCTTCGGATTCCATTAGGCGGGAGCAACAAAATATCGCGCATACACTTGGTAAAAAGATAAAGGAAAAACAAGAGAAATAGCATCAGACTACAAATGCCCTAGCGCGACAACACTCAAGAACCAGCAGTATCAGACTCATTATCCTCTCTGCTAGCCTTGCGACGCAACAGGGGCTCCTCCTTCTCCTCCTCGTCGTCGCCAGCTTCCGCTTCTCCACTCGCGCCTCCTCCACTCGCGCCCTCAGCTTTCTCCCCTTCCGGATGCTCCTCCTCATCCTCCTCCTCCCCAGACTCAGAGTCAGACTCCAAGGGCCGCTTCTCTCCAATCCACACCTTGACATGGTGGACCATCTCGCGAGTGTCCCAATGGAGCCCCGGATTCTCTGGCCGAACCTTCTTCCCGACCGCAATCACGGCCTTAGTCATGGCGTCCGCCAAGATCTTCCCGAAAGAGGGGGAGGACTTGAACTGACGAACGGCCGCGACTTCGGCCGCGCGAACAGCCTCCGCTTTCACGACTTGATGAAGGCGGACGAGGTCCTCCTTCTCCTTCTGCAGCTCCTCGCGATCCTGCTTCAGCTTCTCGGCGTAGGAAGCCTCCAGCTGCGCGCGTATTGAGGCACGCTCCGCAGCCCGCACTTGCTCTTTAGCTGCCTCCACGTCGGCAGCCAACCTGCTCTGAAGGAGACCGAGTTGCTCCATGGCCTCGTTGGCCTTGTTGGTCGCCACTTCTGCACGGCTATTCGCCCCAGCGACTTTCCCTTCCAGTTGGACGATCTTCGCTTCGTCGTCCTTCATCTTCGCGCTCTGCACCGAGCGCTCCTTTTGGGCCCGGAAAGCCGCCAGCAAACCCTACATACGAAAACGCTCCGAGACTTTAGCAAAAGAACATACAGCAAACAAATCCGCGCAAAAAATAACCTTACCGCAAAGTGAATTTGCGCCAGGTCTTGAAGCGGATCGGACTTCTCCATCCGCGCAGGAATACTCAGGTGGGGCCCCAGGGCTCGGAGCGCAGTATTCGCCGCCGCGCTGTTGCAAGCAGCCCCGGTGTGAATCCGCACGTCGCGGAAGTAATTGATGGCATTCGCCATATCGGGCAGCCGCTGTTGAAGCGTCGCACCTGAAGAGCTCCCGGCAGCCGATTTCTCCGGACGCTGGGATGCGTCAACGCGGGCGCCAGATGCGTCCCCGTCAACTATAACGAGCGGCAACTGTTGAACCGCCCGCTCGGTCACCCGCACAGCAGCTCGCTCAGCTTGAGCCGCATGCTCACCACTCGCGCCGTTTGGGCATCTACGCGAGCCGCCTTGTGGGGATTCTCCGCCGCCGAAGGCTCCCCAGCTTCCTTCCTCTTCATGCGCTCGGAAGGCGCAACTCCCTTCTTATTGGAGCGCTCAGATGGCGTAATTTCCTTCTTCTTCTTCCTCTCGCCCCTCGAGGCCCGCAGAGCTCTGGCCACCACATCGTCAACAGACATCATGCTGACCAAGCTTGAAAAGTCCACACCTGCGCCAATAAATTGTAAGAGAGCCGTTAATATAATCGAATGCATAAGGAAAGAGACGCAACTAACCATCATCAAAAAGCTCCGCCAAACAAGCTTCGCGGACTCCGTTCAGATACAAGTTGAACTTGTGGTCCAGCACCGCTTCATACTCAGCGTCGAGCCTGTCATATTTGCCCAGGTCGCGCTCGTAGCCTTTGATGCTACCCTTCTTCCACACAGTGGGTTCCTCCATAAACTCACTCGCCCACTCCCCCGGCGTGGGCTTAACATAGAAGAAGCGGTCGAACCAGGTCTTCTTCAGCTTCGGAGACCCGTACACAAACCCGTCGGGCCTGTTGTCGCGCCGCCTAATGGAGAGACAGTCACTCCTCTTCGTTGGCTCCTTCATTTTGTACATCGCGCGAAACAAACCATAGGTCGGCGCGATGTTGAGCCTCTTGCACGCAAGTCGAAGGCAGCTCGCGTGCATAATGACGGATGGGGACAGCCGACCCACAGAGCAATTGAGCCGCCTGTAGATCGCGCACAGAAGCGGGTCAATGGGGAATTTGAACCCCATCACCCAGTATTCGGTGTACACCCCGATCCACCCTTTGGGGCAGTTACCAATGGTGCTCCGCGTTGAGGGAATCGCGTACTCCCAATGGGGGGGCAGCCCCAATCCGCGCACGATATCAGTGACTTCCCGCCTACCGTAGATCGACGCGTGATCGGGCCCCCTGAGTAGACTATCTTGAGGCGCTGGCTGATCGCCCCACATCTCCGCCCAATCAAGTATAGTGTACGCTGCGCCCACGCCGAGAAACCCTAGACGGCTTATCGCCTCGGATACGCGCGCGACGCAACGCTGCTCCGCCTGCACTGGCTGCGCCTCAGACTCCCCGCGCGCATCAAGGCTCGTGCTCCCAGACGCACCCGTGCAGTCGCGCCTAATAATCAACACTCCCCGCCCGCCGGACGCCACGTTACCCGACACCGTAGCCTCAGCATCTAATGAGCCACGGCTGCCCCGTTTCGAATCGACGTCGTATGACGGCGTCGACGGAACCCCACCACCACCATCACCGCCGTCGTCGTCCCCATGCCCAGAATCATCAAGTTCCAACGATGGATCACTAGAAACATGTGAAGGGGAGGAAAGATTACCTTCTTCGTCTTGTACGACCCCGACCTCGTTGATGTTAGCCATAGCAAACTCTGGAGTTTGGCAACAACAGATTAAGAACAGAGGTTGTAGAAGAAGGAGAGGACTCTCGAACACACCCAACGTAAAAAGAGCAGAGAATGAAAAGAGCAGAGAATGAAATCGAAAGAAACAGAATGGCAGAATAAGACTCAATTCCCCGTCTGGTCAGCTATTTATAACCGAGGGAGGGAAGCTGAACAGTTAAAGTTACTTTGGGATACGCAACCGTCAGAGATACGCAACCATCACAGATTTTCGAAATTCAAAACGGCCGCCAAGACAAGGCAACCACACAACGACACGTGGACATCTCCCATAAACATAGGTAGTAGGCATAAGTAGTGGGTACTAGTCGATGACGCCACAAGTGCCGCGCACCGCCTGGCGGGCATGGCACACCCGCGAAGAAGGAAAAAAAAAACAATAAGACAATCCAAAAGTAGCGCGCACCAACGAGAGAGCGTGATCCACGAGCGCAACTATAGGTAACACGCACAGCAGGGGGCAACACCCAGCGCACCACTGGGGACCTCAATCAGCGGCAATGGAATCGCGCAGATCCAGCGCGCGCCAACAAGCCAGCGCGACCTACGAGCGCAGCCCGGGGTAACGCACACAACAGAGGGCAACACCCGGCGCGTGCGCCACTAGGGACCTCAATCAACAGCGCAGAAAAGACAGAATCGCGCAGATCTGAGTCAATCACGTGAAGATCAAGCAGGAGGCATTCGCAGAATACCCCCTGATGGGGGGCAATTGTTGGGCAGGTGACTCGGATCACAACACGCTGAAGTCCTGAAGAGTTTCGCCAAGGTCAAGCGCGAGGACAGACGCGAGCCCTTGTTGAGAAGCTGTAGAAGCGGCGCAGCCTCGCCCAACGAGTAGTCACCATCACAACCTGTTGGGCATGCGACTCGGATCCTTCCCCACTGAAGAAACACCAAGGATAATCACGCCAAAGAGGAGCGCGCAAGTACAACGGTGTGAAGCGCGCCAAAGTCAAGAGCGCGAGTCGTGCCGTAACCAAGCGCGCTGATAGAGATCGCCCCCGGAGAGGCGCGCGCGAATACTAAACGACGACGCATCACCCGGGCGTGGGCCCTTATCGAGAAGCCGCAGAAGCGGCGTCGCGTCACCGCGTATAGTCCTAGGTATAGCCCTGCTTGTGTCAGGAGTAGTCACATCAGTGCCCTAAGTAGTCACATCAATGTCCTAAAAGCATGGACTAAATCTCTGTTATGTCAGCGGTCATGTCATTGTGTCCACTTGTAACTCAACCACTCACCCACCACCATGTAGCCTATAAATATGGCATTTACTCCGGTGGGTGAGGGGATCGGATTTTTCGACTCTATCTCTAAAATCATCGACTTCTCTCTCTAGAATACTTCTCCCTTAATCCTTCCTGTAATCTCCTCCGTTCTCCCAAGATCGATTAATCCCTTTCTGCTTACTCTCCTTGACCCATTTTCCCGAGTCTCCCTCCTACACCCAGTTAGGCTCAAACAGGAAGGATGCTTGTAAATGGTCATGAGGGGTCTATCATAAATTTTCTGTATTACCAGGAAAAGCATTATAATTGTAGAAAATGAAAATCCAGGATCAGGTACGGAATGAAAACATAAGGGAAGACCATTTACCTGCAGGAGAAGGATAAAAACCTTGCAGCTGGTCGGGTTCTCATGAGCTCGGGATTGTAAGTAAAGAGAACCAATGTACGCTGGGCTAAGTCGCTCAAGTTTATCTCTAAAGAACCAAATCTTTTTAATCTGCCTTCCCAAGCTACAAAATGTGATCTACATTTCCAATATACAAACTCCAATTCAAGTAAGGAACCAAAAAAAAAAAATGAACACAGATATCAATTAGTATGAAACAGAATACATACCATACCAATGCACCTTCTTCGGAAATGGATCCCAGCAAGGTCCAATCCAACATTATGATTCCCCAGCAGGCACCAACCATTAATCGAGAAATAAGTTGGTAAGAGTATATTACCAAACTTATGAGAAGAGATCAGAGAGAGGAAAAAGAGTTCACCATCATTGTTGGTTTGGTTCTGCTGTGACTTTCAGCATCAAGAATTGATCCACCTTTAATGAAAAGAATGGACAGTGTACTGGTCTGTGTGCTATGAGTTCCGCCAATATTCATGAAGGAATAACAACATGAAATTATATGAGAAAGGGTATCCAACCTCAATATAGGAACTAATGTAAAATCAATGTAGGCTTTAAAACACAATGGATTTCAACGACTCCAACTCAAAGGAACACACATGAAAAGTTCAATTCTCACAATCAGCAGTGGAAAGTAAAGGAAAAACATTTTTTTTTTCTTCACTATCCAACTATGGCTCTTCCCTATTATTGCACTGATCGAAAGAGGCATACAAGCAACATAAACACTGGAAACAAATCAATAAAATGTTTAGATTCAGCAATTACCATTATGTTCTGTAGAGACAATCTTTCCATCTGTATACACACTGTCATAAACACTAAAACAAACGATTAGTAGAATTCAAGACTTCAAATTCTGGCAAGCTTTGTTAATTAAGAAGGTTTCTACCCTTACATGTGATATGTCATTTCTGAAATGACCAGATCGCCTGCACTCAAGCACTGCATAAGAACTAAAGTAATGAGGGCCATTTTTATGTGATCAGGTATAGCTAGCGGGTAAACATAATAGCAACATAAGAACTCAATTATCTGAAAGTCATTTGAATTACAGGATCAGAAGGTTCAAAATAAGGCAAGCACATCCAAACCACCATCGATGGCAAGCACCTGATTAAGAATGTGACTTTGCCGAGTGAAAACTTCCTAATGGAGCTACAGACAGCGGCGGCTTCTTCTTCCTCTTCCCTTGGCTGAAATTAAATGAAATAACAAAAACAGAACCAGATCATAGCAAAGCGACACTTAAGAATGTGAACAGAACCAAACCCCCAAAAGATGAAGCTTACCCAGACAACAGTGGCTAGTCCTCATCGCCTCGGTTGCCTTCGAAAATCTAGTCCAGCTCTCCCACATTGTGCCTCTTGTCAGAAGCCGAAAACCAAAAGGAAGAAGTCCGATCAAATTAGCAGGAACGAATCAATAAAAAACACAAACATACCGAAACTGAAACAAAACATAAAGCTAGGAATAACAACTTACCAATGATGTCACTGATAGCTAGTCCACCGTCGACGACTGACCATGTTTCCTCTTCCGTGACAATCGCCGGCAGGAACGAATCAATAAAAAATACAAGCATACTGAAACTGAAACCGAAACATAAAGCCAGGAAAAACAACTTACCAATGACATCACTGATAGCTGGTCCACACGCCTGACCATGTTTCCTCTTCCATGAAAATCGCCGGCGACCTCACTACCTTCCCTCTTCGTGATTGAAACCACCCCCCCCCCCCCAAAAAAAAGTAATCATAACTCAAGTCAGCAAAAAAAAGGCAATCGAAAAATGGCTGCTGACCTAACTCGCCGGCGTCTAACCATCATTGGCGTCCATTGCCGAGCCTCCCACTGCCGTCACCGTCGGCCGACCTTCTCTTTCTCGTCAACAGCACCATTATCAGGAAAGGTCACGATTTATCAAAGCAGACGTTGAATGATCCTCCTTCTTTGGCAAAGATTTGAGGTGGGTAGCTTTTTTCTTTTTCCTCTTCTTCTCGTCGGTCTTCCTTGATCTTCTTTCAATGGGAGAAAGGAAGAGATGGATATTAGTGGCGGTGGGTGGGAGTTACAGGAGAGAGTGGTAGAGATGAGTGGATGAGAGTTACAGTAGCAGAGAGAATGAGAAAGAATAGAAACACCAAAAGTCAAAACTAATTACATTTTTGGTCCATCAACTTTTGGTTAATTACGAAAAGAGTGCTTTTGGTGATGTGACTATAAGTAATAGTAACATCTTACTTGTTCTTTAATAAGAAGAATAAGCCGTATAAGGAAATTTAAAAAAGGTGCTACTTGTTTGGCAAAAAGTCAAGGGTTGGACGTTGGACTATGACAGGTTAATTGTTAAGTTACCGTTTACACATTCCTATTTCCTAATTCATTGCCTAACGCTTGAATACTTCCATATTATACATATATACATAGTTTGACTTATTAAGAGCAATATGTATTTGCATCTTTCCCAACTTGATTTAAGAACATTGGTTATTCTAAGTTCTGCACTGATCCAAGTTTGACTTATTAGACAATGACCATTCCAAAATTAAGGGGGTATTTGATTTCTCCAATTGTTAAATTGATACATTGTATTCGCTAAATGTAGTATGTCATGAATGATTGTTTCAAGCAAAATATGATATATTCTAACGAACTAAGGGGCAAGGATTTGGTCTAGTGGTAATACCACTAGTTTTGAATATAGAGATCACATGTTCGAATTTCTTAAATAGTCACTTATAAAATTATTAGTTATTCGCCTATATAACTTACTTTATGTATAAATCATATAGATGAAAACCAACATTCCAATAGCTATCTAACTAAAATATGTACTAGTTTCACAAGCAAATAAACTAACATACATAGTGAGATTGTAACGTGCATTTGATGACCATTTTATCTTAATAAAACCAATGTGTAGGGTTGAATGATCTGATAGTGGAACAAATTTTCTTCTCTATATATATATATACTAGCAAAAGACCCGCGCGATGTGGCGGATTTCGTGAATTGTTGGAGAAGTATGATGTTGGCCCATTTACATCAATCATCTTTAACGTGAATGATTTTCATTATAGTGGGCTTGTATGATAAAAAAAGAAGAAGTTCATAGTGGGCTTGGTAAAGCTAAAATACAATGAAATTCTTAAAATAAATCAAATTCAGTGGGGTGTCTGGTCTCTGGACTTCGGCCTCAAGGTAGACCCTTGCATTTTTTATTCCTACTATGACGTCATATCCCTTTTCCTTTCTCTTTTGCTCTCTTGCGGTGATGGAGGAGACATTCAAAGGGGTCCTATGAGGAGCAGAATTAGAGCTTGCTGGCAGCGAAGTCGTTGATTAGGACTTAGGAGTTCTCTTCAGTTGTCCTGCCGGTTGGAAATTGTGCATGCAAGGAGGTTATTGCCCTGTTTGATCCATAAAAACTGCTTGCTAGGTATTTCTTCCTTCGATGAATTGTGTAGCCATTTGATTCTTTTGATTTATGGAGATAAGTTTTGCGAATAATTCTATTGGGGATTGGACATGAGTAGAGAACTGACCATCAGTCAAAATGCGGTTTGACCCGTTTGGTCGGTGATTATATTCTTCCCCGCATACCTCTGTTTCCAGCGATCATCTCACGGGATATTGGGTGCTCCGGCAGCTCAAGCGAGAGATGTGGGGAGAAAAAACAGCAGGATGGGAGCAGATTTATCGGCGGCCAGTTCCTTATGACTCTTGCTGGTAGGGTTAAGGGCGGCTGGTGGGTTTGTGGACGATGGTCAGTTATGGAAGCCCATTACAACTTCCAAGCAAAAAAATTGGGACCCTTTAGAAATCTGAGGCCCGTGGGCGGCTGAAGCCCAATCGAAAGAATGTAGTGTGGCTCACGCGCGCTCACCGGGGAAAACTGAGAACGGACACTAATTAATCAATTTTAGGCAACACTAACCTCACTTTAGCTTTATATATATTAATTAATATTAGAAGGATAATTTTTAGGCACTAGAAAAGTGAGGTTTCACGATATTAGTGCGAATAAATTTCGTAAGAATGTGGTACTAATTCTTTAAACCATCCATATTTAACAAGTACCTACACATACTTTATGCTTTTTAAATTTTTCAAGTCGCATCCTATTTTTCAAGTCGCATCCTATGACCCCACTGCTCTCCGCCTCCCATCATTGATCAAGATCACTCAAGTGAAAAAAGGGCATTATAATCACCTATACTATATTGTATTTGTTGCAACTTTTTAATTAAACATTAGAAACATAATTGGTGTTTGATGCTTCCAATTTATAGTTAATTTGAGGTTACTTGGGTTTTTGCGGAGCATGTAAATGACAATTCTCGAACCCTAGCGGTTGGTCTCACCGTCGGAGGCCTTACCTTGGGCCACTCTCGCACCCGATTGGAACACAAGACAACACCTCCGATCAACAAGGGAGAGAAGGAGACTTAGGGCTTAGGAGCGAATATGATGTTTTGAGGCTGTCTCTTTAGAGAACTGGTACGTGGCGGAGTCTGACTCTGAAGACATGGCGGATCCACTGAAGGAGGACAACCTTGACGATTTTTCTCTAGAAGATGATAATAAAAAATGTCTGACGATTCCCTTCACCTCTATAGAAAAGCAACGTTACAGGCTTCATTGGCGATAAGCCTTATTGTTAAGGTCTGGACTTTTGTTCCCCTTTGAAGGCCAAGGATGGCATTGTTCAAATTTCAAGACTCTCTTATGGGATGGCTACTACTAATGGACTATGAGCAAGCTGTGTTCGGAGGACTGGGAGGCCTTGGCTTCGGGGTTTCAACCCTAAGATGGTGGAAGTTGCCTCAATGATGGTTTGGGCATGTTTCCCGATGTTTCTGATTGAGTTCACCAATAGTGAAGCTTTTCATTGAATTGCAACTCAGATAGGGAAACCAGTAAAAGTCGACCGAGCAACCATGTCTGGCGAGCATACAAGATATAGGCATGTTTGTGTTGTAGTCGACCTTACCAAGCCACTACCATCCTAGTTCAATATCGAGGGGAGGACATATTTTGTGGAGTAAGAAGGCCCTCCAAAAGATTATTTGCTCTGCATCAGGTAAGTATAGGCATGCAAAGACCATATGCCCTTCTTTGTATACCTGTGCCCTAAGATAATTTGGACCACCGTCTCTGCTTGCTACCTCGACGCCTCAATAGCCCCCGGTTTATGGTGAATAGATGGTTGCACAAAATAGGAAGAAGACAAGAGATCAGGTCCTCAAGACTAGTAGAAACAAGCTAAACTGGGAAAATGAAAAAAGAACTCCTCACACCATGGAAGCTCTCGCTTTTCGGCTGTAGCTCAAGAGGACGACTCGTCATCGATGGAAGAAGAAGTCCCAACGAGGGAAACTCTAGTCTAGTGGTCATCTCACTTGGTGATCCCATCAATGACGAAGAAGGCAACTAACATACCGATAGTGGCGGAGCGTGCCACTGATATGGTCCAGGACCATGTTTCAAATGTGCTTCCACATACAAAAATGTCTTTTTCGTCACCGACATTGCGAGTAGCCCAACATACTATTCTGTCAAAAGCTGAAGCCAATGCCTACACCCTCATTAAGGTTCTCATCCAATAGAGGTAACCGATAAGTGTGCCCATCAAAAAATAATTTGTTGTGATCACATCACTCGTAGTGGAGTCACTGATGTAAGGCTCGAAGTTAATAACCAAATTAGGCCGATATAACCTGCAATAGTTCCTACAATGCATAATAAGAGCACCATTTCCTGGCCCCTACAGTTACAAGAAAAAATATAAAGTGTAACTAATATAAAGAGAAAAAGGTAAGGACGAAAAGGGTATGCAAGAAGACTCCACTAACACTCACCAAATGCCAGATTTATTGACGGGTAACTCCCCCGGGACCTTGGCCTCCCAGAGCTGGAATTTTTCCAAAAATAGCCCTTTTAAAAAAAATTACAAAAATATCACCCAGCCAAAAAAATTTACACAAATAGCACCATTTTTTATGGACCTCACCTCTAAGGTGCGTTTTGCGCCACGTCAGACTGGGAACCGCACCTCCATGGTGCGGTCTGTGTTTGGTGGGCAGCGGCCTTGCAGACCGCAGGATTGTGTGGCGATCTAGCGGGCAAGAGCAACGCCATGTCAGCGATCTGCACCGTGCATCGCAAAACGCAGCGAGGAGGGGCGGTTTGGCAGCGTGGATCGCGGAACGCACCGTGAATGAGCGGTCAGCGAATCGGGACGCGGAGACAGCATCGGGAGGGAGCTGATTCTGCTTTGGAAAAATTACCAAACCGCCCCTGAAGGGTGCGGTCTGAATAGTATAAATATCCCCTCCCCCTCTCATTTTTTCACACCACAACCATTCTCCACGCTATCTCTCTAGAATTATCTCTCTAAACCCTCCCCTCCCAAAAGCCTAGGAAATAATGGTCTGTTGGTTGCGGCTAAGTCCGATCTGCCATCAGAAAACATTTCTTAGGTTTTTCCCTCAAAACCCGCCGAGCCGAATCTCTGTCCGAATTTTGGTTTTTTCCTCAAAACCCGCCGAGCCGAGCCGAATATCTGTCTGAATTTTCCGAAATAATGGCCGATTGGTGGCAAGGGGAGGGAGTTTATGTTGATGAATTTCAAGCGGTACGTACTCATTATTATGGTTTAATTTCTGTTGTTGTTATAAGCTTTTTAATTAATCTATGTACTAACCTCGTTGTTATTTTCTGGGATTTTCCCAACAATCGCACCTTTTAAAAAAAATTACAAAAATAGCACCGAGCCGAAAAAATTTACACTAATAGCACCCTTATTTATGAACCGCACCTTAGAGGTGCGTTTTATACATAAACTGCACCTCTAAGGTGTGTTTTGCACCACATCAGACTGGGAACCGCACCTCCATGGTGCGGTCTGTGTTTGGTGGGCAGCGGCCTTGCTGACCGCAGGATTGTGTGGCGATCTAGCCGGCAGGAGTAACGCCACGTCAGCGCAGCGAGGAGGAGCGGTTTGGCAGCGTGGATCGCAGAGCGCACCGTGAATGAGCGGTCAGCGAATCGGGACGCGGAGACCGCATCGGGAGGGAGCAGTTTCTGCTCTGGCAAAATTACCAGACCGCCCCTGAAGGGTGCGGTCTGAATATTATAAATACACCCTCCCCCCTCTCATTTTTCACACCACAACCATTCTCCATTCTCTCTCTCTAGAATTATCTCTCTAAACCCTCCCCTCCCAAAAGCCTAGGAAATTGTGGTCTGTTGGTTGCGGCTAAGTCCGATCTGCCATCAGAAAACCTTTCTTAGGTTTTTTCCTCAAAACCCGCTGAGCCGAATCTCTATCCGAATTTTGGTTTTTTCCTCAAAACCCGCCGAGCTGAGCCGAATCTCTGTCTGATTTTCCCGAAACAATGGACGATTGGTGGCTAGGAGAGGGAGTTTATGTTGATGAATTTAAAGCGGTACGTACTCATTATTCTGGTTTAATTTTTGTTGTTGTTATAAGCTTTTTAATTAATCTATGTACTAACCTCGTTGTTATTTTCTGGGATTTTTCCAATAATAGTACCTTTTAAAAAAAATTACAAAAATAGCACCCAGCCGAAAAAATTTACACTAATAGCACCCTTTTTTATGGACCGCACCTTAGAGGTGCGTTTTATACATAAACCGCACCCTCAGGGTGCGTTTTATATATAAACCGCACCCTCAGGGTGCGTTTTATACATAAACCGCATCTCTAAGGTGCGTTTTGCGCCACGTGAGACTGGGAACCGCATCATGCTGTGTTTGGTGGGCAACGGCCTTGCAGACAGCAGGATTGTGTAGCGATCTAGCGGGCAGGAGCAACGCCACGTTAGTGATCCGCACCGTGGATCACAGAACGCAGCGAGGAGGAGCGGTTTGGCAGCGTGGATCGCGGAACGCACCGTGAATGAGCGGTCAGCGCCTCGGGACGCAGAGACCGCATCGGGAAGGAGCGATATCTGCTCTGGCAAAATTACCAGTCCGCCCCTGAAGGTTGCGATCTGAATAGTATAAATACCCCCTCCCCCCTCTCATTTTTTCACACCACAACCATTCTCCACTCTCTCTCGCTTGAATTATCTCTCTAAACCCTCCCCTCCCAAAAGTCTAGGAAATAGTGGTCTGTTGGTTGCGGCTAAGTCCGATCTGCCATCAGAAAACCTTTCTTAGGTTTTTTCCTCAAAACCCGCCGTGCCGAATCTCTGTCCGAAATTCCCGAAAAAATGGTGGATTGGTGGCAAGGAGAGGGAGTTTATATTGATGAATTTAAAGCGGTACGTACTCATTATTCTAGTTTAATTTTTGTTGTTGTTATATGCTTTTTAATTAATCTATGTACTAACCTCGTTGTTATTTTCAGGGATTTTTCCAATAATAGCACCTTTTAAAAAAATAGCTCCCAGCCGAAAAAATTTACACTAATAGCATCTTTTTTTATGGACCGCACTTTAGAGGTGCGTTTTGCACCACGTCAGACTGGGAACCGCACCTCCATGGTTTGGTATGTGTTTGGTGGGGAGCGGCCTTGCAGACCGCTGGATTGTGTGGCGATCTAGCGGGCAGGAGCAACGCCACGTCAGTGATCCGCACCGTGGATCGCAGAACGCAGCGAGGAGGAGCAGTTTGGCAGCGTGGATCGCAGAACGCACCGTGAATGAGAGGTCAGCGCCTCGGGACGCGGAGACCGCATCGGGAGGGAGCAGTTTCTGCTCTGGCAAAATTACCAGTCCGCCCCTGAAGGGTGCGGTCTGAATAGTATAAATACCCCCTCCCCTCTCTCATTTTTTCACACCACAACCATTCTCCACTCTCTCTCTCTTGAATTATCTCTCTAGACCCTCCCCTCCCAAAAGCCTAGGAAATAGTGGTCTGTTGGTTGCGGCTAAGTCCGATCTGCCATCAGAAAACATTTCTTAGGTTTTTTGCAACAGAAGCTGCTACCCCATCTTCTACTGCCAGGAAATCATCTTCTTCCCCAACCTGGTTTGTGACATTCTCACCATTACCTTCCTCCCACGAATATTCCATCTCTCTGCATAAATTCATTGTTTATTCCATTAACTACTAATTAATGATTAATCGCTAATAAACAAGTCAGACACACACATCCAAGAGGATATTAAACAAATTAGGGAACTCCACATACATCCAAGAGAAGCACGAGAAGTGGAAGCTTTTATAGTAAATGACGATTATAACCAGAGGTTCCAGGTGTTTACCGTCTTTTTCAAGGGCAATCGCGTGAAAAAAACTTCTTCTGGACCCTCAAAGAAGTTGGGATGTCGCTTTCCACCTTTGAGCCTATAAATACAAAACACCAACTTCCCGTTGACAAAGCATTCATTCATTCGAACCGTGCAAAAAAGAAAACCAGAGCAGAAAACCGGAGCAGTTCACAAGGATTCACCAGTCGCACGATTTAGGGTTCTTAGCAACGCAAAATTTAGGGTTTCGTCCCCCGATGTTTCTTAGCCGCCGTTAGCTGAACCGCCGAAGTCCGTACTGTCGTCGAAAGAATGATCGTCCGATGCTAATCGCCGGCGGAATTCATGGCTTCTTTTTAGTCCAGTCGCGAACGGATGGGGTCAGTCGAGAGAGAAGGAGATGAGGTTGGTGGGAACAGATGAACGAAAAAGGGGAAAGTGATATGAATCCCCTTTTTGGCTTCTTTTTGTCATTCCACTTTGCTTATTAATAAATAAATTGTTTTCCAGGTGGGAAAGGCTCAAAAGAAAACACGCCACATAGCAACGGTCGTTAGTCCAATCAGCGAGTTAAGTGAACCGTCAAAGAATTGGACGAAAATGGCTACATCTGTGTATTATTCAAAAAGTGGCTATATTTGTTAAAACCGTGAAAGTTATGGCTATACGGGTGAATTAAACCAAAATAATTGAATAGCCAAACCATCAATTTTTCGTCTGGTCAAATGTTAGTTGACTATGACGTGACAAAAATCAAATGAAAAATTGATGATTTTTGATGATGTGGCAAAAAGTCAAATATTTGACTATGCCACATGTATATTAGACAATTTCACAAAAAAAAATTTGTTTTCAGATTAATAAATAAATTAAGACTATATATTATAATGAATTAATGATTAAATTAAATAATGTAACTAGTGTCCTTACCCGCGCTCCGCATCGGGCCGGGAGTTACATTTAAGTTTATCGAAAGGAAAATGATTTAATTATTATCATATAAACACCAATATTGAGTCGATTAAAGAACACTAGCTTATAACCCGACCCGTTGGTCAGAGATTGTTATGAGTGAATTGGTGACTCTAATTGCTTTTCTACATCATCTAGTTACCATTTAGTAATTTCTTTGGTGAACTCTAGCATCAACCCATTCCCTACTGATTGGTAGTCCTGTTTAGTTAGCTTGAATACAAAGTTCTCAATCTCATACACATGTTGCTCCTGTAGTTCGTGATCAAATTGGTTGATTAATATGAAATTTTACGTCAACTTGAGCCAAATTTGTAAATTATCCAGGACATGTATCTATCCAATTGAATATTTGACGAAGTCGTCACTCACGACAAATATCTCATGTATAAAAATATATTATTGATAAATTAAAATTGGTGTGTTTTAACTTTTAAAACCGTCCGTACTTTCAAAATTAGTTGTCGTTTGGAAAACTTGCGAAGTCATCAATCACGAAAAAATATAATGTATAGAAATTAGAAATATATTTTTGAAAAATCAAAATTGGTGTGTTTTAAAAGAATGACATATATTCAGAAGGGCTATCTATGTAGTTAGTGAAGAATGACATGGGAATTGCTTCCCGTAATATATTCACAATCAATCTTATAAAAGAAGGGCTATCAAACTCCCCTAAAAAATTAAGAATTGAAATAAAAATGCAAGTCTAAATCCATTAACAAAAGGTTATTCACAACCAAACACATCTAATAAAGCATCATTCTTCTACCAACCACTAATATGTCGAGTAGGTGTAGGACCACTCTTGCTAATAAAAACATAGAAAAGAAACTAAAATCACCCACCAATGGAACATGAAATATTAAAGCTTCATTATTCATGATCAGTTCATGCTTTCTTTTGATATTGCCTTGTGTAGTGCCAGCAGTTGGAATCACATTATTTGGGGGCATGCTCTTAGTAGCATTTGAGGCTTCTACCTCTGCGAGCTCACCCTCCCTGGCAGCATGTGGTGAACCGTGAGGAGACACCCTCCAGATACTGCTACACATAAGAACAACGAACATCAACATCAGTAGGTGAATCAAGGCGGGTGCTCAGTTATGTGATAGGGTGTAAAAAAGTAACAAAACAATTAGACAAAAGTGGTAGGAACTTTATGCTCTGCTTTGGTTACAGTTTTACTGTACATATGGCAAGGCTGGATTGAAACCCAGTATAAGTTGATCGATCACATAACTAAATACATTGAACGAATTGAATTAAGCCAAGGAATGTTGGAGAGACTCATGAGGTCGCTACAAGTCCCCTTGAAAAGTATAAGAGAAAAGCTCAAACCAAATAGAGAGCAAATCAAGGGTTGATAATGGTTATCTATACTACTCAATAACTAATCAAGGGTCGATAATGGTTGTTCAATTCCCTATTCTACAAAGAAGATGCTAAGGATAAGAAGCCAGAGTCCAGTCCCACAACGATACAGAAGAACATAATGTCTAAGTGAGCAAAACAAACGTGTGACAACAGAGGGTATTGGCAACCCAAAAGAACCTACAGAGAAGCCAATTAGTACAATCTGGTTTCTTAGATTTATCACTGGCAAGGGCTAACAGGAATTTGGATCTCCTAACTCACTTCATTGATAGACAACAATGAAATTAAAGAAGTGAAGCTTAGTAGGATTTCATATATTGAGCACCAATTCACACACCTGGCCAATGCATGAAATTGTGGTTCTTCGACTCCCTGAGTGATAGAAACCCGGATTTAAAACATCACTCCAAGCCCCACGAAGACTGTGAGAGGAGGAAGGTCGGTGCGGCAAGGGGGAGTCGACGATGACTGTCAGATAACCAAAAAGGTTTCTTCCGGCTGCTGGAAACACCAATTCTATTCGTGGATCGGTGCGGCAAGGGGGAGTCGACGATGACTCCACATATTGCTTCACATAAGAACAACGAACATCAACATCATTAGAGGTGGCAATTAGGATCCAAATCCATGAATCCAATCCAATCAAACCACCAAATTATCCACTTAATCCAATCCATTTAAATCCAATTCATTTTATCCAAATCCAATTCGATTGGTGGATTCATGGATCAATCCATGGATCCAAATGGCAAATTACGATTTGGTACCTATATTTGTTATATTTTGGTACCTAAAATTTATATTTTTATACGAAAATATCATTGGAAAATTACATTTTGGTACCTAAAATTTTTCATTATGATATTTTAGGTCCTAAACTTTTCAAAATTTACATTTTGGTCCAAGCCTTGGATGTCATTTGGATTCATGGATCAATCCACCAATCCATTTGATCCAATCCGTGAATCCACCAATCCATTTGATCCATGAATCCAACAATCCAATCCACAAATCCGATCCAATTGCCACCTCTAAACATCATTAGGTGAATACTCATTCAAGAATATAAAAAAGACTCTACGAATAAAAGAAAAGATAAACTGGACATAGGGAAAAGAAACAACCAGACCATTCCGAATAAAATAAACAATTTGAAACTCCCTTTCAAGCACCATCATCGGCGCTTCCATCTCTGCGCACTCGCCGCCGCCGTCACTAGTCTAACCTCGCTGCTAAAGCCTTCAGATCCCAACGTCAACACCATTTGTCTCGAGGCAGGCCAAGATCTGGATCTCCTGCCGATATCGCGATCTGCTCACTAAGGTGGTCAACCCTGGAGTCCCGGCAGCTCCCCCAGTCCTCTACGTTCAAAATCGTTGCTTGTTACTCCTCACCGCCCGAGTCCATATCCCCCCATCTACCGCTGCGGATCGAGCGAGTTCTGCTTGGGGTCGCAGAATAGAGATCGCTCTCTGCCTCACCTAGCAGCGGTCCTCGTCGCCGTCGCAGGTCGGAATGGTGAGTAGGAGGAGCTTTCGTCCAGAGAAGGCGATAGAATGGTGAGGAGGAGCTTCGCCGGAAAAAAGATGTGTTGTTCGGTCGTTGATGCAAACTGCCGCCTGTGCCCTGTTGGGTTGGTTGTACTATTAGTGGGCCGAAACAGCTGTTTGAGCCCGTTAAATGCTGCTGCCGCGTTCCACTTCAGCGCGGAAAAAGCTTCCTGTTTTCAAAATTACCCTTCCATGAAACACTCTGGAGGTAGGATTTTTGAAATGGGAATCCAGTTTTTTTTCCTTCGGCGTATTATATTATGTGTAGATCCAAACATTCATTAAAAACAAATATCATCCAAACACTTTTCATTTGATTCATCAAGCAACAGCAACATTAAGCAATACTGAATGGTATTATTTTAGGTAAGACAATTATGCTTAACAAAGATAACTACACTATTAGGTAAAACAATACACACTGAAAATATAAGCAAATTAACAGATTAATTGATATCACAAACACAGGTTTGAGTTTCTATAGCAAACTATTACACATGGGAGGGGCTCTTGCCGCATCTATATTGGTCATGCCAAATTGTCGCCTGTAAATTGTAATTTCTTTTATATATGAAAGGTGGGTACACTTTTTCAACCCAAATACCTTAGACACTATTTCATTTTTTGGCGTCTAGCGTCCAAGTAGTGGAAAAACTCCTCCAACGCAATCTCTTCACCCGCAGCCGTACGCAGATCCCCTCGGCCTTACCCTCAATTCAGCAAACGCAGATCGTCGCAATCTCTTCACCCGCAGCCGTACGCAGATCCCCTTGGCCTTACCCTTAATTCAGCAACCGTAGATCGCCGAACATACTCCACGGGCAGCGGTACTGTAGTCGTGCCTTACCTAGGCTCAGTTTCCATCGAAACCTCTCGCCGTTCACCCCGGCCTGGTCCTCAATCCAGCAAGCGCCGTACCGTTCCTCGCTCAGTTTCACAGCAACCGCAAGTCACCACCCATACTCCACAGTCGGCAGTATGTGTCCGTACCGTACCTACACTTAGTTTCACCGAGAACACGCATTCCCCTGTCATGTCTATCTCTTCCCCGTTCTATTCTACTGTCCCCAATTTTCCTTCTCCCTTGACCCCTTCTCGCATGCTCGCTCACGCAACCGCCCATACTTTCAGCACCGTGTGGTTTGCTTCACTCTCTGCAGAGAAGATTGCTCTCTTCTCGCTCAAATCCTCCTCTTCTGTTCCAACTCTCATTCTATTCTTTTGCTTCCCCTTTCTCCTCGTCACCGCCACAGCCGTTCGTCGACAGAGGAAGTACTGCACACTCTGGTAGTGATTTGCATTGCCCTTTTGATGCTTAGAAGTGTGTTGTTGGATTTGTCGATTTCTAGATGTGAAGTGCTGAAATCCAAGATTAATTTAGGCCCATAACATTGGAGTTTTGTCTAGGAAAAAGTTCATCTTGATGTTACTAGCCCTGTAGGAGAGGAGAGGTGAAAAAGAAGAATGGAGAAGAGCTTCTTTTTAAAGTTCATCTTGATGTTATCACTATAGGAGAGGAGAGGTGAAGAAGGTGCTCTCATGCTAATTCATCTGAATATTATATTCCAACAATAACTTGCACCAATTTGCTTGCCTCATGTGCTCTGGATGGCAAGTAGTAGTTTTTATTATTTTTTCAGACTAACGAAGAAAGTTTGGTTCTCTGATGCAGAAAACGGAAGCAAGAGAAGGAATGAATTTGCACCTCTCAACTTCTGGCCTTCTAGGAGTTCCAGCAAGATCAAGATACGAGGCTAGAGTTAGATTGAATGACTGCAGTTTAGCAGTCCCATTTCATACTTGCCTGAAAGGCGGACATTTTGCAGGTTCTGAGCTAGGAAAGAAGATGATAAAAGCAGCAAGGTCGAGGAAGATAAGAGCACTGCAGGTGGCAATTCCGATGCTTCCTTCCAATTGTGTTTTGAGTTTGTTAATTCTAAACCCTTAACACTGCATTTGACAGGTTTGGAGCAAGCTAAGAAGAAGAAGCAAAGAGGGTCAATAAGGGAGGGTCAAAGCATTATTTGGCATTTCTGTGAGCTGTGGTGAGTTCAATCAATTGCTTATACTTTGTTGAAATGCATTAATATTCTGAATTCTGGGTTCATTTGGAGACTGCACGAAGCTTTGGTGAGACTTGAGAGCATGCCACATAATTTAAACCTCTTACACAGTTTGGCTTTTTACCACTTTGGGTGATTTGATGCTAGATTCTTTCTTCTTTTCATACTGAACTGATTGTGCTGTCTTTGTTCCACGGTAGCCGAATCTAATTTTGCAGTTCAGCATATGGTGGAACAATGCCATCGTAGAAGAGGTGCCATTCAGTTTCTTCCATTAATATTTCAGGTCAATGGTCAAATTAGAGGTAATCCTTTTCATTTTTAGCAATTGGTATGATGAATTTCACTACTCAAACCTGAATTCCAACCTTATTATGTAGCTTTTTGGTGTTGGTGCATCTCATGAATCTCACGAACTCTGCTAGGTTTTCTGGAAGCTAGATAGAGTGCATGTCCTAGCTTCCTATCTTCCTCCGCTGCAGGCTCTTCTATGTATATTTTTGCTACTTTTGTCAATGGAATCATTCCTCTACTGAACAACACATTGCTCACCTTATGCAAGTGCTTTGAAAGAGCAACTTAATATTACTCAGTGAGTTGTGGAGCAAATTTTTGTTGTTCAAATTGTCATGGCGGGTCTCTCTCTTTCCATGATCATTTCATCAATTTCGAGTTTGTCATTTTGGTCATTTGTTTTCATTGTTTGCTTGATGCTAATTTACCTAATTGTTTGCTTGATAATGCTGCTTGCTGTTTGGATTCTATGATTGTAGAGAAAATTGTCTTTTCTTCCTTTGTAGTATCACTTCATCGTCAGTTACTTTTGGGGATAGGATGTAAGTGATGTAACCTTGAAACTTAACAAACCTGCTCACTTTGCAGATTCTCTGCGTATATTACCAGGTATCCATTATGAAAGTCCAAGGGAACAACATAACTCATGAGCCCTTTCATGGTGAGCAATCACGCCAGCCAGTCCCAACATATCCTCGGCTTTAAAATGAGAGCCAACTCCAAATGCAGCCAAAAACAAGAAGAAAGCTATGATATTCATTGAACAATGAGCCTCCAGTCTTAAATTCCCTCTCCAAGCAACAACCAGTTTAATTGCTGCTGCATTCACCTCAGGACTCACATTTGGAGGGACTCCCATTAACCGCCCCAGCATAACAACTCGATTCCTAACCACAGTTTGGCCATACGTCTTACCACCAATCTGAGAAGTGGGAAGTTTGGTGTTTTAACTAGTCAAAGGTCATCTTTGCTGGGACTGATGCCCGAAGTGCAGTAGAGGCTAGATTTGGAGGATTGCTTTCACAGGACTTTACCCTAAAGTAAACACCAGCAATGTGTGTCAGACCACTTGAGGAACACTTGAATAGAAGGGAACCATAAGAACGAAGACTGATGATCATCTAATATAAGAAGGCCAATGAAGCATCTAAAGGGTGGAGCTTACCATATATGTTATCCACGGACCACGGTTCCAGCTTGCTTTTGGTTTCTCTGCTCTTCTAACAAGCTAACCTTTGTTTCAGAAACTATGTATGTTTTGTTATTCCTGGCAAAATTGGGCTTGCTCACCCGAGATGTAATGGATCACCGAACAAACTCGAGAATAATAGCAGGTGTAGGTGCAACTAAAATTGTCAGCAGGGTTAGAATAGAATGATTGAACTTTGCAGTTGATGTGATCCATTTGAATCATACTTTACAGGTGACGAATATTTTATTTGTTATTTCAAAACTTTTCAACAAAAAAATTATACTTGCTTTCTAGATTCAATTAGAATTTCTAACTATTTGTCATTTCTTGAAAAAATCGTTTACACTCTTCTGTGAGTCCTACTTCTGGTAGGTAACAGACCTTTCAATTGTGATTATCATCCATAATCATAAAGAGTTTGTGTTTGTACGGATTTATCAAGCAATTCTGCTTTCTACCCAAATGTGGCTCCACATGGAAGTGAGAACACTGCTTCTCGATCGCAACCAAGTCAATAAGGAGAAGAACCCATGGAGAATTATTGCTAAATGGTTTTATGAACGATACGTCGTGTTTGTAGTTACCGTTCATAGTCTCCACCTCATACTAATAGGAACATGGAACTGAACATACATAACTCTCCAGCCCATTGCCTCGGAGAAAGATACAACCGCCCACATTCTATCATCACCGTCAATCCATTTATCACGACACTACAACTTAAGTCCCTGCGGCGTAGCCGCGGGTATTGATTCTAGTACAAATAAAGCTTGTGAAGTAAAGTCCAATAGATGCATGAACTGCTCCAAACCCTCCTTCATTCCAGTATGGCATCTGAACCCAAAATTGTCCACAAAAGAAAGTTATTGCGAATTACAAAAGACAAACTCGCACATATATAGTAAGGGTGGTAACTTGTTCATCCTATTGGAGCTTTCACCAATTCCAACCAATGCGCGCCTGTATTGCAGTACTTGAAGAATATAAGCAAAATAAGTAAACTCGATAAAAGCAGTAGGACTATCTGTGAGAATCTAAGTCAAACTTCAAGATCAGTGAACGTACGATTAGATTAAGGCAAACAACACACTTATCATGATGTAATAAAGTAAAATCCAAGGCTTAATAGCACATGACTTGATTCATTACTGACGCTATATTTCAGTTTCCATATGATGCAAAACTCTACCGCAGCTGCAATTCCCAAATTATTCATGAACCAAATGGCAACCAATCCTATATATTGCATAACCAACTAATCAGCAAAGTAGACAACATCAGAGTCCACAGAAAGTGTAAATCGTGTACTGATCACAGAAGTAAAAATAGAAGAGTAGTTGGATGCTTGGTAGATGCAGGACTCCAGAGAACAGCTTCCTGCAACACAGAGAGGAGGCAGGGTACCCAGAAGACGTGGCAGAGGCAGGGATGTAGAATTGGAAGAAGGGGAAAAACAGATTGTTGTGGCAGAAGAGAATGCTGGGGAAGGGGGTGGAAGAAGAGAGCTGCCCCAACAATCTTTCCACCCCCTTAATTCCCCAGCACTCTCTCCTTCTACTTCTACTTCTTGTGGAGATTCTCAAAGTAGGCCCTTGAAATGTGATGGTCAGCTCCAGGGTTCCATTGCTGCTGCCCTAGCTAAGCTACTTAACCTTTTGCTTGTTTTTGCAGTAGGAAGGTAAGATATTGTCAGAATGCTCTTAAGATGGAATGTGAGAGGTGGACGTGGATAAATGGAGCCAGGACATAGTGGGAGCTTGTTATATAGGTCATTGGTGGGAATTTAATGAATGGGAATTGGAAGTGGGATGAAGACTTCTGGTAGTCCAACATTCATATTCATCCCTTCACATTCATTTGGGTATTGACGATTCAGTGGGGGGACATCGGAAATCTTCGACTTGAAGCAAAATATCAAATTGTGATCTGCACCCATGGATGTAACTTCATTTTGACGTGTTTCTTAATATACCTTCTTATTTATTTGTTATTTTCTTAGCTATATTTTGAGCATCATCGTTGCTGTATTACTAGTAGATGAAATAAATATTCATACTCGTACATACCCTCCTCGAATATTGTTAATTTGGATTGGATAATTTTTTAATTGAATTTTTTTTAGTGGTATGGATAAAATTCATATTCGATTATATTAGGGGCGTGGATACTAGATAGATGTGATTTTTTTACTACCCAGCCTGAACGTGTGCAATAATATTTACTAGATAATTGGCCCATGCTCCGTAGCAATTTATCTAAAATTGTATATGTTAATTAGAAGTTGATATCAATTTTGTTTTAAATGAATGTAGATGTTATTAGTGAACTGAATAAACTTTCCAATAATCATTAACTTTTGGGATACAAATATGGTTTTGATTGAATAACTTTTTTCGAACATCTGGACCACATTACAAAATCAATAACAAGGAAATCAAACATTGTTGGTCGTTCAATCCATATTGAACTGAAGCTAATGATACTTAACGCATAGTTAGGTGCTAAGTCATTGTGCATGTGTAAATTTTTGTATGTAATGAGGTTTAAGTTTGGACAACGAACTTATGATAATCGATTTGGCAAGAACAAAACCTAGTAACCTACTAATGACATGGAGTTCTCCCGTGAGGTCGCGTGCTTTGTGACCAGGATAATTTATCTACTTTAATTCATTAGAGATGAATTTTACTTGGACGGTCATTGGTTAGGGGTGAACAAAAGTTATTGTGCACAGTAAAACTCCTCAAAGAATCAGAACAGATAGTCCTTCCATGTAGCCATGTCCATGTGCATATTAGTTTTATTCATAACTTATGAGTAGTGATTTAAGTTGATTAGTAATTAACCATGACTTAAAAAGTTAGTGACCAACCCCCAAGGATTGCAATGTCAAAATACCATTTGTAGCTAGGGGTGTGAGTTTGATATCACTATTAGGGATACACAAAATACCACACCGAGTTTGTCATTATTTAGTACCGAGTTAATTTTTTGGATTTGTAATTGAGATTGATATTTTTTAGTATTCAATATTTGAGATATGAAATTGGAATTGATGTATACCAAGATGTCAAACAATACCAAAATTGTAAACATGATATAGTGAATCTTCCCTGGGAATCATACCTAAATGAGTTCCCAAACTGTAATTAGTAGTTTTACTTAGTTTAGTTAGTAGAGTAGTTTAGTTAAATCAATCCTTAATCTAGTTTGCTAGATAATGAACTGAAGCTGAGTAATAGTAACTCTAGAGACCCGTGGATTCGATATTTATTACTTGTGCCACTATACTGTAGTCCCTTTCATTGGTTACACTTGGCCATTGTTAGGTGTTGTGTTTTAGCGTGTCAATTTCACAACAACATGAGTATTTCGTTTCATAGGAACTATGTGTTTTTATTGTTGACAATATAAAACACACTCGTATGCTCTTCTAGTTTCACTACACTGGTTTGTTAATTCTACCACAAGCATGCTATATATTGAATAGTCAGTGCAATCAGTAACACTGCGATTAAGCATTTCTTAAGCTATTTCAAATTAGCATTTCCAATAACTAGACAAAGCACTCTATAGAGCAATAAATAATTTATTGTCTTTCCACCTTGTTTACCCATATCAAAATAAATTAGATCTATCGATTCTGATTGTCTAACCACATATTTATGGGTCATTTAGCTTGGATATACAAGATTCATATTTTTCTCAAGCATCCAATAATAATATGGGAATGTGGTATAAGATATTCTGATTCTTCACACAGATTCACTTGGAAGAATTTATCTTATCTACTTAACCATTCCTTACGTCTAGGATAGTCAATGACTTTGTAGAGGTAGGGTTCTCTTCCACTTTCCCAGAACCAACAACAATAGTGGTGAGGGTCTTGCCCAACAACACTTTCTCCTTCAATACCCCTCAATGCATGATTGAGCTTAGCTACTTAATCAGATGCAAGCCTTGAGGCGTCGTTTATCCAACCACCATTTTTTAAGAATTGCCATTAAGGCCTATCACTCTATTAGTGATTATTACCACCGAGTCCTCTTATTTAGTCAAGTTAACACTAGGTTAAACTTGTTCTTACACTTTTGTGTCTTATGACCTAGTTTCTCACAAATTTAACAGAGAAACATAGCGTCATTCTTAGAGGATTGGGTGGCAATCTTATGGTTACCACAAAGGGTACCATTCTATTTGGTATGGATCTGGTTCGGCTTGCTACTCTCATTCTTGAAACTTTAATGTCTCAGAGCAGCCTAAATGGTTCGTGTAGTACTAATAATAGTACTTCTTACAATATCGTTATTATGAGCAATAAACCCATTCTATTCCCATATATTCTTCAATGCACACATTTAGACAAAATCATATATTCTTTCCATAGCATGTATTCAATGCATACTCTAATTATTGAGACACCACATCTCAATGTCAACATAAACATGCATTAATTCTAGTTTTACTTTCTTGCATTCACATGAGTTTGTCAATTGCATGCATAGAAATATATTCTAATTTAATCATTCATAAATGACTCACAAGTAAGATAAAAATCTTACCTCTTTTCTGAAGTAGTTGTCTTCTGAATTTCGCAGTATAGCTAGCACTAAACATGGCTTCCTTGTTTCTCAATTTTCTAGCGATTCTTCTTTCATCCTAAAGTAGAGGTCCCATTCCACTGTCCATCAATGAAATCAGTTGGGTCTCTCCACT
This sequence comes from Linum trigynum, assembly GCA_964030455.1. Lineage (NCBI taxonomy): Eukaryota > Viridiplantae > Streptophyta > Magnoliopsida > Malpighiales > Linaceae > Linum > Linum trigynum. The sequence continues at coordinate 14,366,894 of OZ034814.1, forward strand.
TTTCTCCTCTCCCTGCTTTACTGGTTACGATACTTCCCCCTGATTTCATGGCCAAGATCAATTTATCTGCTCCCACTTTGCTCTGGGAATAGTTAGTGGATATGAGGAATGAATTAATCATACCACAATTCTCCTTCAACGAACACTACAGGCCAAAGTAAATAGGTGGAATCGTGCATTGGATAAGATACTAAATTGTAGAATCAAATAAATGTAGAGATAAGTTCTGAAGTTTTCCCTTTTTTGATCGGTGCAACGATGAAAGGAATATTTTCCTTTATTCCGTCTTAGGCCATTTGTGGAGTGGCCTTACCAAGACCAGGCCCAATTTAACAATCAACTGGAGAGACCCCACTTTTTCCCAAACATATGAATAAGCCCGGTCCGCCCTTAGCATTGGAGTTCCGTGTTCTCCTCCTCCTCCCGGCGATTACCGATTTCTCCTTGTTCTTCTTACGACTATGTCCGCCAGTGGGGTTAGGTGGGTTAGTCAGTTCAACTAAGCGGGCCATTTCTCTACTATTTTGGGCCGGGACGAAATTGAATAGCCCAGTGACAGATCCAGCTTGCGGGCCCTAATCTCTGGCCATCGCACACATGGTTCCAGGTTCCAGCGAACCCAGGCAATCATCATTCAGATCTAGGCCCGGCTTTCTCGTTCCATTCCAGGTAGGTTACTCACAGTTGCTTCCAATCTCCTCTCCTGGCTCTCGGTATTGCCAGATAGCTTGACAATTCATTGACGGCAAAGATAGCGGCCGGAACCTTGTTTAATCATAACTTCAGGCCTTCGTCTTCCTTGGTGATGGTGGGACTTGCCTTCCAACCCCTTGCGCGACAAGCGATTCCACCTCACGATTCGAGGCCAGATCAAAGACCTCCACGTCAAGATCAAGATGGAGGCGGCAGGCGCTGCTCTCTATTTTTTTCCGATCTCGGCGTCAATTGAATAGTTGTGCTTATGGAACGACGATTTTACTTTAGCCAGAATTGGTAATCTGCTCGGTACACACGACAGGAACACAACGTCTTAAAATTGTTAGAAACCGAACAGAAAAATTAGGGTTACCGATCTGGCTGAGTCGCGGACTAGGTCGCTCTCTTTAAGATGTTCGCGACACTGCCTCGTTTTACGCACATCAGACTATCAGCCGGTCGCCTCCAGGATAAAATAACCATTCTAATTTTGTTGCTCATCGGTTTTGTGCGAAAAACCGGAGCTCTATGAATTCACTCTCTCTCGTGTTTCTGCTCTTCTGAGGTGTGTTTAGAGGGTCAGGGGCGTCTCCTATTTATAGAAGCATAAAACTCAGGATATTCCCTCTTTCTTTGGGAATAAGTCATATTTTAATTAGGGAGATAATTACTCTCATGATTAAAATATAATCTATTAAGATAATTATTCCTAATTATCTTCATAATATTCCTTTTATTAATTATCCATCTTATTTAAGTATTATGGCGAAATACTGGATAATTAATTAGGAATTTCATTTATAGCTTTTCAAAGCTATTCATCCCAACAATTACTGTCACTAACTTTACTGGAGAAAATATCCTTTTGAAGGAAATAATATTTTTGGTCTAAAATTTGTTTTAGCTAATTGTGGGTCTCAAAATGTTGAGTTAGTAATAAACTAATAATCACATACCTAATTGCCACAGCAAAGCGTGGCACATGCAACCTAGTTCTTATAATGATATAAGTATGGTTACATTTCATAACTTTGGGGCCGAATTTCCTTTAATCTGGATGCCGCCGACAATAACCATATAATTGCCCAAGCGAACCACACTAAAGAAATTCTAACACCTGACATCATGAGTTTGAAGAGGAAGAATTATGTGGATTCATGTAATGACTTTTATACAATTGGTTCTCTTATATATTTTCATAGTGATTAAAGTAGGGTTGGAGTGTGTTTTCTCTAATTGTGGTTACTTCATCAAGTTTTTCAGTGACTTCTCTAATTCTCTTTATACAATTGCCTTTGACTGCTTCTTGGAATCCCAATTGTTTTAGAATTGCTACATCTTTTCTGTAAGCAACTGCAATTATGAAATTATCACAATTAATTACTAATATTTTACTTTGACTAATATAAATATGACCAGACCGAAAATTTTCAATATGATATTACCAACCGGCCGGGCATTGAAGCTAGTGACTAAAAATGGAAAAGAAAAATACAAGAGGGGGAATAATAGGGAGTTACTAATTGTCGCCCTAATTTTAATAAATCACCCTAACTTATTAATTATTATTACCTTTTTATAATTGTATCCTTCTCATTTTTTATTGTTAAAAATATTTTATTCTGGTATGCTTTACGAATCTATCTACAAAATAATATAAGGGAATGTCAGTGAAACTTTTTTGCCACGTCAGCCGCTCACGATCAATCCGCACAATGCGGATGGGCTTTTTGGTCATTCTCAATACTTGTCTTTCTCCCTATCTCTCTCGCCCAACCATACCGGAAATTTGATTCCTCCTCTCCCAAACCCTCCCGACAGAAATACCCGGCATTGCCCTGCCCTTCCATTTCCCGCCACCGCTTCTTTGTTCCTCCTGTCGCCGCTTCGTTCCCCTTACCTTTAATCCATTCCCACAGCTGCACCCTCAATCCCGATGTCATAATTCGATTTGAAATCTACGGACATGGAGGGATAAACGAGTTAATTTCTCTTTTCATCTTTATTAATAAAATAATTCTCAATACTTCACTATCTCGCCCTATGCCTCCCAAAATGGCTTCGGAAATCCAAATTAGATCTGATAATGAAATAAAGCACATTCATAACACAAAATATATGGAAGGACATCAAAAGAGAAAGGGAAGAGTGACAAGAGAACTTAAACATATATAATGGCTACAACAAAATCTTAATCCTTTTGAGAAGTGAGAAAGAATGGAAGCAACAAATTCAGATATCGATCAAGGAGAAAAGAGACTCATCTCCTTCTATCCCTTTCCTAAACGGCACCATGAATCATCGGTCTGATGTCATCGATTCGTCTTCTTCCCGTCAAAATAACATTATGTTTGAAACTCGACAATGTCGATTAGTTTATATATTATGAGATTTTGGGAGATAAAAGCTCATTCGCCGATTGCATGGTGTGAAAATCGGAGTTTAGAAGAGAAAAGAGGAAAAGGAATTACTCTGTGTTGCAGAAGAAAGACAGGAGAGAGAGGGCTGAGAAATGTGCTTTGTAGAAGAAAGTGACTGAGTGCTGCTGGTGGTGGATGAGAGATAAGATAAGAATGAAAAATAATGAAAAATAGTAAGAAAATAAAAAAAATAGATAAAATGTATAAAATATTGACAAACGTTTCTTTTAATTTGTTAGTTGCGTTTATTATGAATTCTCTCCAAAAAAAAAATTTCCTTATGTCAGTGATATAATTTAATATAAATTCTCTCCATTTTTTCTCACTTTTAATTTATTAGTTGCGTTTAATAATTATATTAGACAACCTGTTCACTTTGGCTAGGTTTATAGATTGAGTTCAATTTTATTCTGACACAAAAAGAATTATATTAGATAATGACAAAAAAACAATTCTATCACACATTGGTATTGATTTAATTGACATATAAAAAATAAAATAATACAATGATAAATTCTATTCATGTTCTTAATTTTGGGTTCTTCTAAAATATAAGCTCTCGAGCTCTTGCTTTACAATTTTACTATTATTCAGGGGTCGTTTGCTTCGTGAATTTGGCTCCAAACCATTATTTGGATTGACGAGATTGTGGGATTTGTGACATAAAACCAAATTCTTGATGCAAATTTACCTATGCATCCCATCAACTTTCCTTATTCCTAATATTCCATTGGCCACTCTTGCTAATGTAACCTCTATTATGATTTTTTAAATCTCATTTGTATGTAGTTTTATTGACGAAACGTTTAAGTTGAGTTCCATTATGGGTGGGCTTTGCTATAATATTGTTGACGTAACAATTATCTAAAAAATATATAAGGCAATGTCAATAAACAATTATTACCACATCATCCGATGCTGTTTAAACCGCATAACTCGGGGGATAAATTAGTCTTCTCCTCCTTGCCTTTTCACCTAAAACCGTCCGCAGAGGTTACTTCTTTGATTTTCTTTACAATTTACAATCCTACGTACCTTGTTTTTTTTTCATTTCTACAAGGCCATGAGCCCACGACCACTAATCCATTTCTTAGGCTAAAAAACTCAATTTTTTTAGGAAATCCAATCTTTTGAAGCCACCTGGACACTAAAACTATTATTTCCTTTTCATTTTTTTTGTAGGCTTCCTCTTTTTCATTTACTTTGCTCTAATATTTCAAAGAATCATTCTGATCCTAATAAAAAAATCAATGATAAAAATTCCCTAATCCATTTTTTTATCAAAATATTATCGTATATTATTCGACTAAGACTTTTTCCCCTTAAAAGAACTGATCCTTCATAGGTACTAAGAATGAGTAAGGCTCAAACACAAAACATTTCCAGTAAAATCTATAAAATCATATTTAATTATTATATTTTGAGAAGGGGAGATCATATGGTCCATATCACAAAGCAGTAAGAATGGAAATAAGTGATTTTGGGGCAGCAAGCACATATTTCCAGAGGTGCTGTTAGTTAAATTTTAAAATCTTCTACAAACATTCAAAGGATCATATTTCATTCGTTTTACATCGAATTTCAAAAAATATTTGGATAGAAAGATCATAGTTGTTCTCTACAAGATTATATTCGGTTTGACATTTATTGGGCAATTTTTTCATGTCATCTTACCACTGTCGTATCATGATATTATCATTATGTGTCAGTGGTATGAGGGTGATGTCAATCTTACCATAGTGGTAACATTATGATATGACAATGGTGAGATGCTGATATGAATTATTATCATAGTGTTATGATATTATCATAATGTGATAGTGCGACCAGTCTCACGATACTGGTAAGTCATGATATGACAGTGATAATACTACGAAAAGCACATATTTTTAAAACCTTTTTTTTACTCAAAATATAGCAAACTATATATCATTGTATAGATAATAATTAGTAATTTCTTTTTGCACAAAGATTAAGATTTTGAGTTAAAACAAAAGAAATATAGCATAATATTATTGTCATATCATTATGATATGACACTAACAAAATTACGACTAACACGTCATTTGAAGCATTTTTTTTTCCTCCTCAAAATATAGAAAAATGGATATCATTATGTATACCATAATTAATCGGTTATTCCTATGCAATTATTTTTTGTAAATTTTGATTTAAAACGAAAGAGATATATACCATCATCAAATTGTACTATAAAGGCAAAAACTATATCACCAATGCTATATAACATTGTATAATTAATCGGTTATTCCTATGCAATTGTTTCTTATATAAAATTTTTTGTTAAAGAAAGACAGAGAGAGAATTGGATTATTGATTAAGGGGAGTATTTTTTGGGTACACAAGAATTTATCCATCAATGGATTTGGAAGTCCAAGCTAATTATTTTTATTTATTTATAAAATCTAATGCACATGGATAGCCTTTTAACTTTAGGTTATAAGAAAATTTTCTCATTAACTTAGTTCAAGACAAAGTATATTATAATTTTAAGATGGAATTTAAAATTTTATTTTGAATTTTTATTTCGTACGCAGTTTTATCTCAGTATTTTTATCCAGTTATCCAGTTGTAACAACTTTTAAACATTTTAATATTTTTGGCTAACTAAAAATGAAGAGATTTGGACACTCATTCACTGATTTGTTTTTTGCCAAAAAAAAAATATTAATTCACAAAAAAAAACTACCCGGCCAATCGGCCGGGCCACAATCTAGTATTGAAGTGAGGGTATGGTATGCTGTATAAGTTTTCTGGTTCATTTTATGTCATTTGTGGTATGGTTGTGTTTTTCTTGCGATTTGTGGTCTACTTCATGATACTTGTGGTGAGACGTGTGGCGTGGAATAAATAAGCAGCAACCCACTCTAATATTTTAAAATGTCAAGAATATCCCTCCCTTTAAAAATTTACGTTTATTATAGTCAACCCCTTAATATAGAAAAGTTATCAAAACAAAATATTTCTAGTGGCTAAAACTAATCTGAACATCGTACTAGCAAATTGAGTGTTCGCATCCTACACCAACCTCTAAACCCCCAATAGCTTAGTTTGGCCATGCGGTAGCTTTTGCAGAAGCAGCTTCTGGCTGGAGCTTTTAGATAAGTACTTTTCAAAAAAAGCAGTTGAGTGTTTGGCTTTAAAACTATTAGAAGTGCTTTTTAATATGAAAGATTATGTAAAATGACTATAAAGGACTTATAATATTTGAGGGGTCAAGATGAGCACCACGCCGAGTCGCTCGTGGGCGGAACTTTTTGGTATCGCGGAGGAAAATCGTTTGGTGTACGTGGAGCCTGAGCTTGTAGATGGCGGCTTGCGAATTCCAGCGGAGCTGGAGGACGAAGGGATTGCGCGATGGCAGCATTGCCTTGTTGGTCAATTCCTTTCATCCTCTCCTCACATCCGGCAGGTCCAATCCTGGGCGAACCGACTATGGGGAAAGAAGGGATTGATTAGGGTTTCCTGGTTGGGGGAAAGACTCTTGCTGTTCCAATTTCCTACTGCTGAGACTGCACACTGGGTGTTCTCTAGTGGTCCCTGGCATCTGAAGCATGATATGTGTTACTTGCGGAAGTGGGAACCAGGGATTCGAGCTGAGCAACCGAGGCAATCGATTCCAATTTGGGTGAGGTTTCTCGATCTTCCTCTTGAACACAGCACTGGTCGTATCCTTACACGCCTGGCGAGTATGATTGGCAAGCCACTGTGGTTTGATAAGTCCACTCGTTTGGGGCAGAGACTGGGTTATCCTAGAGTTTGTGTTGAGATGGAGGTAGGTTCTGTGTTCCCGGAGTTTCTGAGGCTTGTTCCTGATAGAAGACCTGCTTATAATGTGCACATCGAGTTCTGCAATAAGCCTGAAATCTGTGAAAAATGTTGCAAGTTTGGGCATGACTGCTTGAAAGAAAAGGAACAGGAAGAGCTGCAGGTTCAAGGAACTCAGGAGGTATCTCTGGTGGTTGAGGAAGGAACTGGAGGAGTAGCGAATGAAGAGCTTCTCTGGAGCAGGTAGTCACTGATGTACAGGGTGTGGCCCAGCCGGAGGTGATTCCCCAAGATGTGTCTGATGGGGGAGTCTCTCAGACTCAGGAAGGGTTGCAACTGGCGGTGGGCAATCTTGTTACTTCATTATCAGTGAACTCTGGTGTTTGGCAGAGTTGTGGTCTGCCTTCTGAGGGTGCGTTCCAGCAAGCAATTGAAGGGTTTGAAACAAATCAAGGCTCGTTTGGGGTTCTATCATCATCATTAAACCAGTTTGCAGTAGGTGAAGTCATTGTCTCTCCACAAAAAGACTCCGTTCGTTTCCCTGAATTGGGTCGAGATGGTCTGAACAAGAAGAAAGGTAAACCTGGTCGGCCTCCGAAAGGGGCAAAACAGCCTACCAAATAATGTCAATACTTGTATGGAACATGAGAGGGTTTAACAACCCTGTTAAGCAGAGTAGTTTACTAGAAGCTGTTAGTAGGTATAAAGTTGATATTGTTGCTGTATTAGAGACTAGAGTTAATTCTGATAGAGTGCAGAAGATTGTAGATGAGAAGTTTCCTGGCTGGGAACACAAGGAAACATACTCCCAGGTGGGGGTTGGGAGGATCTGGTTGCTTTGGAAGAAGGGAATCAGGTTTAGTGTGGTGGATAGTGGAAGCAATTTCGTTCATGGTATTCTACAGGAAGGGGTTCCTACTCAATTAACCTTCCTATATGGGTCTAATGATGTGGGGGAAAGGAAGCAGACATACAGGGACATTGCTGAGAGAGTAAATCCTTCAATTCCTTGGATGGTGGCTGGTGATTTCAATGCCATAGTGGATGGTTCTGAGAGCTCCAATCCAGTGGGTTTGGGAGAAAGCTCACAGGATTTTAAAACCTGGATCGAGGATTTAAAGCTGATTGATCATAAGGTCCTGGGTCCTTGGTTTACCTGGTCAAATAAACAGGCTGAATCTCCAATTGCTAAGAGATTAGATAGGGTTCTTGTTACAGAGGGTTGGATGGAGACCTATCCGAGAAGCTTGGTTAAGATTCTTTTGCCAGGATTGTCAAATCATTGTGGGTTGTTGGTGAGCCTGGATTCTGGTAATCAGTCCCTACCCAAACCATTTAAATATTTTAGTTTTTGGAAGATGCACCCTCAGTATGAAGCTTTGGTAAATGAAGGGTGGGTTTGTCCTGCTACTGGCACTGCGATGGCAAGGTTGTATCAGAAGCTGCGTGGTATTAAGAGTGTTCTAAAGAAACTTAATAGGGAGTGCTACTCTGAGATTCATGATAGAGTTAGGCAGGCAAGGATAGAACTCGAGTTGGCCCAGCAAGAGGTGTTGGAGCGCCCTGCCTCTTCAGCTTTCCAAGCTGAGAAGCGGTGTATGGTCCAACTTCTTGCTCTTCAAAAGGCAGAAGAAAGTTTACTAAAACAGAAGTCTAGGCAGCAGTGGGTCACAACAGGGGATACTAATTCCATATTTTTCCACAGTATAGTAAAAACCAGACAGGCTAGAAATAATATCAAGCAGTTAGTCACAGGGGAGGGAACCATTCTAGAAAATATTGATGATATTGGTGTGGAGGCAGTGAATTTCTACAAGCAGCTCTTGGGGACTGAGGATACAAATCTGAAAAGGGTCTCAGTTAATACCCTAAGAAGTCTTCTTAAGTTCCATCTGGAGACTGGTAGTGAGGATTTATGTGCCCAGGTTACAGGGGATGAGATTAAAAAAGTTGTCATGAAGATGAAGAGAGGGAAATCCCCAGGGCCAGATGGCTTCCCTGCTGAATTTTTCCAATTGCATTGGGATCTGGTGGGGGAGACTCTTATTTCTGCTGTTCAGGACTTCTTCTGCACTGGCACACTGCGCAAAGAGGTCAATTGTACTATCCTAGCTCTCATCCCTAAGGTCCCTAATGCAAATACAATGAAGAATTTTAGGCCTATATCCTGCTGTAACTTCATCTACAAATGTATCTCCAAGATTCTGGCTAACAGAATTAGGGTAGTCTTGCCCCAGCTTATTAGCCCTAATCAATCTGCCTTCATTCAAGGCAGGCTAATAACAGATAATATAGTACTTGCTCATGAAATGGTGAAATGGTACAACAGGAAAAATGTTTCCCCCAGATGTGCCCTAAAAATTGATATAATGAAAGCCTTTGATAGTGTTGATTGGGATTTTCTGCTTTGTACTTTGTCTGCCATGGGTATCCCAAGCAAATTTGTGCGTTGGGTGAGGGGCTGCTTGATTTCTACAAGTTTTACTGTCTGTATTAATGGGGAATTGACTGGATTATTCCCTGCTAAGAAAGGATTGAGGCAAGGTTGCCCACTTTCACCCTATTTGTTCACTGTAAGCATGGAGGTGCTCAGTTGTATGATTGATAGAGCTGCTGCTAGATGTCTCTTGCCATACCATCCTCAGTGTAAAAGAATCAGCTTAACACATTTGTGCTTTGCTGACGATCTACTGATTTTTACTAAGGGAACTGTAGAAGGTGTGTCTGTGGTTGCTGAAGTGTTAGATAAGTTCTATCTGATCTCTGGGTTGAGGTGCAATCAGAGTAAGAGTGAGATTTTTAGTGCAGGGGTCTCTGATACTCTGAGGGAGGAACTGGTTTCACGTTCTGGTTTTCAGGCTGGCTGTTTGCCAGTCAGGTACCTTGGATTGCCACTAACTGCAGGGAAATTATCAGCTGCTGATTGTAGGAATCTGGTGGATAAAATTGGGAAGCGTATAATGGGGTGGCAGCAAAAGTTGTTAACATATGCTGGTAAAATGGAGCTGGTCATCTCTGTTCTTGCAAGTATGACACAGTATTGGATGCAGGTTATCCTTTTGCCAAAGAAGGTGATAAAAGAAATTGAGAGGCTGTGCTCCCAATTTCTCTGGGGTGATTTTGAGAGGAAGAAAAGAGCTAAAGTCTCATGGAAAACTGTGGCCCTACCTAGAACAGAGGGTGGAATGGGGTTTAAGGATCTCTATTCCTGGAATAAGGCCTGCCTCACTAGGCACATTTGGGGGATTCTCTCGGGTTTGGATACCCTTTGGACTGCCTGGATAAAAGAATATAGACTAAGGAACTTGAGCATATGGGAGGTAAGTACTGGTGGCTCATGGGTGTGGAACAAAGTCCTGAAACTAAGAAGTGAGGTTGAAGGGAAGTTGTGTCTAACTAGCAGAGGGGTTGAATGGGAAGGGGAACTGATGGAGAAGTTCAAAATTAGCAGGGTTTGGCAGAGTTTCAGACCAAGAGGGACTGTAGTAAGCTGGTCGAAGCTGGTATGGAAGGGAGGAATCCCAAAAAATTCGACAATAACATGGCTGATTTTACTGGGGCGTATCCATACAATGGATGTGGTGAAAAAGTGGAATCCTGTAGTGAATGATCTGTGTGTTCTTTGTGGACATGACGTGGAGACTAAGTCTCATCTTTTTTTCCAGTGTTCGTATGTGCAGTCTACTTGGGGAGCAGTCCTCCCCCCTTCATGGAGCTTCCCAGTGCCCAGGACCCTGCAGGAGGCAGTATCCTTGGCCATCCAGAGATTTAATAAGTGTTTGATAGGCAGGATCCTTTGGTGCCTTGTGCTGAGTGAGATATGGCGAGAACGATGTAGAAGAGTCTTTGGTGGGAAACAACTGTTGGTTGCAGAGTTGGTGCGGAGAATGCAGGAGGTCATGGAAGCCAGAGAGATGGGAGATCCTGGGTTTGCTGATCTAACCACGACTCGACGTTTGTGGTACAGGTTATAGACTTGTATTGTACTAGGTTTTTGCGTGTTGAGGAGAGAGTGTAAACTGTTTTAGCTCTTTGTAGAACATTGTACAGATTGTACTTTTTGATGATATAAAAAGCCCCACCCATTCATAAAAAATATATATATATAAAATATGAATAAAAATTCTAAACAATAAAAAATAAACAAAATTGATCTTGTTAGATTTCTTTTATATTAAATAATATGATTGTATAATCTATTTTATTTTTAAAATGATATAAATGAAGGAAAATTATATTTTGTGAAATAAAATCAAAATATGGTAAGGATAATCTTGTATTTTCAAAACAGCTTTTCGCAGAAGCTCCAAATCGGAGCTTTTGCTTTTATATTGTACAAAAGCGTTTTTCGGCTTTTCAAAAACTGAGTTTTTATAGGTGTTTGGCCCTACTTAAACTTTTTAAGCCGAAAATCAATTCTAAAAATCAGGCCAAACATAGGGAATAACCTGTTAGTTGAGGGCGAGTGCGGTAAAAGTGCTTGGCCTCACCATAACCAATATCCGCCGGTCTTGATAACCCATAACTAGAGAAACATTGAGATGTGGTCATAGGAGGAGCCAGGGCATTTTGCTCTTGTCATAGGACTTTTTTTTTTTTTTGACAACAAAACTCTTGTCATAGGACAAGGGCAATTTTTTGGGAGGAAAAAAATCCACATATGCTTAACTGAGAATCGAATTAAGCATCAATGAGTAATATAAGGATGTTTTGTCATTACACCACAACTCATTAATTATTTATTGATTAACACTTAATTATTGAATTATTAATTTCATTAATGACACTATAAAAACAACTTGTTGGATATTATCATGATATTATTTCTTATGAGAAGTAGCTGAATTGAAAAGAATTAATGAATTATTTCGAGTAATGGTTGAGAAAAAAGTGCATCAGTCATTTATGTCAATATATTTGCTTCTAAAGATAGTTTTGTTTCTACCAGTTGCAACTGCAAGTGTAGAAAGAATATTTTCAGGTTGAGCTATATCAAGAACAAGTTTCAAACTCGAAGTAGCGATCAGTTTGCTAATGATTGTTTGATGAGATATATTGAACGAGATTTACTTATGATTGTAAACAACAAATGTACTTTGCATTTCGTTTAGAATATGAAAACCGGTCATGGTTGTTTATACAACCAATAATTGCATTAGTCGATTATTCTTCATCTATGAATGAATTTTAAATTATATTTAATATATTTATATTCTCAAAATAGAGCACGGATCCACCTCTGCCGCAGGATGTGGCATACCATAATACGCCGGCCTTGATAACGCAGAAAGCCAGAAACAAAGAAAAACCAAGCACATAAATCCAGTAACGTTCAGTTCAGATTCCTCCGCCACCCCTCTTCAGATTCATTCGCGAAAGCTTGCTTTTGTCCGTACCCTAATCCCCAAACGACCTCACCTAATATATTCTTTTTTTTTTGGTAAACATCCTAATATATTCTTCTTAAAAACTATGAACATTTTTCTTTTCCTTCGTCAAGTTGAAAGCTCGCCTTCAAGAACTTCATTTTTCCTCTGACAGCAGCATTCCGATGGATGCCCCGTTGACTCTGTTTCTGATCTCTGTTTCTCTCTGCCTCTCTTATGCCCTCTTCAACTTCCTTCACAAAGTGCTATGGCAACCTCTCCACACGCAACGGTTCCTGAATTCTCAGGGAATCAAAGGCCCTCCTTACCGCTTCCTAATCGGAAACGTCAAAGAACTCATCCGATTCAGAAGTGAAGCACTCGCAAAACCCATGCCCGATCTTTCTCACGATGTGTCTCCGAGGATACTGCCCCACGTTTCCATATGGGCCAAGGAGTACGGTAAGCAACTAACTCGCTGGCTCGAACTTTGTGGTATGCTTTATGAGGTTTTGGACTGTTTCAACGTTCTTAACCTTTAACAGGAAAGAACTTTGTGTTCTGGCTCGGACCACGGGCTCAGCTGGTGGTGTCCGAGCCGGAGATGGCGAAAGAGGCCCTGAGCAACAAAGTCGGGTCTTTCCCCAAATCCGAACTGTACACTACTTTCCACAAGAAGATCTTCGGTCAAGGGCTTGCCACCAGTGAAGGTCAGAAGTGGGCTAAGATAAGGAAGCTGGCGAATTTTGCTCTACACGGAGAGAACCTCAAAGTAAAACAGACACTCTTTTTTTGTAAATTTGTGGGTTTGGGGGAAGTGATCAATCAAACTGTAGGTTTTAATCGAATTTTTGTTTTTATCCTGTTGAAGGGAATGATTCCTGAAATGGTTGCTAGTGTGGAGATGATGCTGGAGAAATGGAAGGATTGCCATGAGAAAGAGCTCAATGTCCACGAAGAGTTCAAGATATTGACATCAGAAATTATTTCCAGGACGGCATTTGGGAGTAGCTTCCAAGAAGGCCAGCAGGTTTTCTACATGATTAGCCGTCTCTTGTTGCTTGCTGACAGAAACATGCTCTCATTTAGACTTCCAATCATCAGGTAACAAGAAGTTTAAAGTCAACTCACGAGTTTAAACTTTGCACATAGTCATCATACATCGTGTTTAAATAAACACTTAATATTGAGAGTTGTGACATTCAACCACCCGACCACTTGATCAAACTAGATATAATATTATGTCATAAACTAGTTGGTTCCAAAAACTCGGATTATTGAGAGTAGAGTAGTTGAAATCCCGATTTAAATCCTAAAATCTAACGATTTTACTTACCCATTCCGATCTTGATTTCACTATAAAATCTATGAACCTTAAAATCCTACACTATTCACGATTTAAATCGTTAAAATCTTACGATTCAAATATTTGGGTCTATTTTGCTTATTTTCCCTAAAATTTGCAAAATTATGCCTTTTTCCATCTCATCCACCAACATCATCTAGTTCTCTCACACTAACCACCATCGACCATGATCAACTCACATCAACACATTAATCAACATCGATTCACCACTTTCCAATATTAACCTTGATAAATTGAAACATCAATATCTTGTAAGTGTTATGTGTTATTTATGATTTTCTTTATTAATATTATTCCGTGTTTATTTTTATATGAACCTTACAATTTCTATGATTTTACGATTCGATATTACAATTCCAATTTTACGCAAAATCCCGATTTTAACTAGTAACTATTGGGAGAATATTATACCACTCTCTTGCAATTTGCATATTGCAGCAAGGTTTGGAGAAGTAGGGACGAGATCGAAGCTGAGAGGCTGGAGGAGGGAATTGTGAAATCCATTATGCTGATGGTGAAGAAAAGAGAAGAAAACGCAAAGAGTAGTGGAGAAGTAGCTGATGGGTATGGGAGGGATTATCTAGGGCTCCTTCTACAGGGATATCATGATGATGAAGATGAAACCAAGAAAATTTCCATGGTGGAATTGATTGACGAGTGCAAAACACTCTATCTGGCGGGACAGGAAACCACCAATTCTCTTCTTTCCTGGATGATTCTGCTCCTGTCAATCCATCAGGATTGGCAGGACGCCGCAAGGAAAGAGGTCGTGGATCTATTCGGCCATGACAGGACTCCTGATGTTGATGGTATTGCAAGGCTCAAAATCGTAAGTATCTTGTAGGTTGAAATTTAACTCGTTAGTTTTAATAATTCAAGTTGTTGGTATTATTTTATGGATACTAATCACTTCCCCTTAAATACAAGTCAACTCATTGACTTGAATTTTTCACATGCACCCCATAACACATAGCACGAGTTTTAAGACAACAATTTATATTGATGTTTGTGAGAGGACGTGACCTCAAGGACAAACAAACTCTGATACCATGTCAAAAATCAATTGGTCTCAATAATTCGAGCTATTAGAAGAAACTAGTTCTTGACATGGTATCAGAGCCTTTGATGGTTAAGCGGTCTTGTGTTCGAATCACGATGCACCCATTTGTTAAGCACATGGTATTCGGACCTGCGTAATCTTCAACTCTCTTATATGGGTTGGCTTTCGTTTAAGAGGGTATGTTATTAGCTGATATATAATTGATTATTGGACGTCTCTCAACAACTCGATGGTTCTGGATAAAGTTAAGTTGTTGACATCAACCGGTTCAAGACAAAGTTAAGCAGAGATAAGACTAATGCTCACTGTGTTCGATTTTGTTTCTTGGTTTTCTCTTTCTCTCTGTTTGGCAGATAAGCATGATCATCAGCGAGACTCTAAGGCTGTACACCCCGGTGTTCTCAGGATTCGCTCGTGAAACCCATACAGAAACCACGATCGGAAAGCTCGTCGTGCCTCCGGGAGTCCAAATCCACTTCCCGTTCATGACGATGCACCACGACCCTGAAATCTGGGGAGAAGATGTGGATGCTTTCAAACCAGACAGATTCTTGGAAGGCATTGCTAACGCTACGAACAACAACCCAGCTGCCTTCATGCCTTTTGGAGCAGGACCTCACGCATGTGTGGGATTCAACTTTGCGACGTACGAAGCCAAGGTAGCCTTAGCCATGATCCTACAACGATATTCTTTCAGAGTCTCCCCTGGCTACGTACATGCGCCTAGTAATGTTTCCATGGTTCGTCCTGAGAATGGAGTTCACGTAATTCTGAGTTCACTCTAGAGATAAATGGAGGAGGAGGTGGAGGGTGCTTTTGGCTTGTGTTTTCCTTGTTACGCACTATGTTTGTATGGTATTTGGCATAGTTATTTTACCTTGTCTTATGGGATTCTTTAAATAAATTGGTATAATCTTCTAGCCAAGGCGTAGGACCTATCTTGGCTCGAAAGAAATATGTATATATAGATATATAATCAGGTGTTAATGAGACTTGAACCTTAAATTTCGTCAATATTAGATAATGTTTTTACTGCCAAATCAGGATTAAATAATGTACTTAGTTGTTGTCATTTGCATCAATAATAACTTTTAGTTTCTATATTATATGATATTACCACAAAATATAATTTCATCCTTTACATTCTCAAGTTCTTAATCTTATTCATCTTCTTTCACCAAATTTTCTTTTTATGTTGACGAACAAGGCTTAGTCTAATGGTAATACCACTAGCTTTTCAATTTGGAGATCATATGTTCAAATATCTTAAGTAGTATCTAAACCACAAAAAGTAAACATATATCACCCCTTATAAAAAATTCCCCTTTTATTGAAACTCGCACACTTACTTTTACCTAATGTATACATCATTGAAACAAGTAACTTAGCATTGTTGCTATCTAAATATTCATCGAAAATGTTGGAAGAACCTTCACAATGAGCTATGTGAAAAGTACTCTTTTAAAATTGAATGAGTAAGAAAATTATGAATGATTATCTGGTATAATATATTGAAATTATTATCATATGAACGCAACTTACTAAGTGTTTCAAAATATGTCAAGTTGCATGGCATTGTGCATTATCTAAAAAAATTTATGAATCGGGTGGAATTTTCATTTCATCAAAAAATCACCAAGTACTGTACTGGTAACAAAACTCTACCAGTTGAGCTAAGGGACAAATAGACCAGTACTCAGAAACCTTACCAGAACAATCAAAGCTACAGAGACATCAGTCAATCAGAAGAGCAGAGTTAAGACTACAGGGTCGATAACCACCCAAATATCCCTCTTAACCAACAGCACCAGATCTTGTAAATTGAACTTCTTTTCTCCAAACTTCACCAGACATCTCTCTCGCCAAATTGAAGCAATCAAAGCCTGCCAGATCATCTTTCCAGCTTGAGAAGAAACAGTGCTACCCTTAAACTGAGTAATGGCCCATTGAAGTTCAGGGAGCCACTGATCCCCAGGAGTTCTTGTTGCAAAATTGGCAAACAGCGTTGCAAACATCTGTCTAAATAGAGGACATTCAGCAAAAAGATGAGACCTTGTTTTCACACTACACGAGCAAAAAACACAACCAACCAAAGCCTTGTCTCCAGTTATGATAAAGTCATTGACAATCAACCAAACCAGGAACTGGTTTTTAGGTATGCTAGGGCCTTTCCAAACTAGTGATTTCCAAGTAACAGAGCTTCTTTTGGGACGGATTTCCTCCCAAACTTTCATGATGTTGTATTTGATTATAATCTCACATTTCCAATAGACACCATCAGATGCCACAGAAAACCATACTCTGACTTTATCTCTGATCTTCAATAACTTCTGCCATAACCAAGAACTTGCTTTGGAAGTTAAAGTCCAGAAATCTCCCCCTTTAATACGAAATTTCCAAAGCCAGGCCACCCACAAAGACCCTTGTTTCAATAATATAGCCCAGATATGCCTTATGACACAAGCAAAGTTCCAAGTACACATGTCCCTGAGTCCTACACCACCCTCTTTTTTTGGAAAGGTAATGCGAGGCCAGGCTACCACTGCTTTCTTCCTAGTATCCTCACCCACTCCCCACAAAAAGTCACTACAAAGTTTCTCTATAGTTTTAATGACAGCCTTAGGGAGGATGAAGATTGACATCCAAAACTGAGATAGGTTGTACAGCACAGACACAACAAGCTGAAGCTTACCAGCATAAGAGAGGGATTTAGACTTCCAACTAGTTATTCTGCTCACAACTCTGTCAATGAGGGGTTTACAAGCTTTAACAGTGAGCTTCCCAGATAACAGGGGAAGCCCTAGATAACGTACAGGTAGAGTGCCCAACTTGTACCCTGAGTATTTTGCCATCAATTCTTGCCATTGGTCATTGATCCCCCCCCCCCCCCACAATAAAGTTCACACTTCGAAGGATTGGATTGAAGGACAGACATATATCTAAAGTCGGTTAGAACCTTTTTAATGCACTGAATCCCAGAATTTGAACCATCCGAGAATAGTAAGAGGTCATCACCAAACATTAAGTGGGTTAACTTCAATCTTTTGCACACAGGATGAAAAGGCATAGCATTCTGGAGGACAGCCTTATTCATCAGACATGAGAATATCTCCATGGCAACAACAAAGAGATAGGGAGAGAGAAGGTCCCCTTGTCTCAAACCCTTTTTGGCAGGAAAATAGCCTACTGAACCACCATTAACTCCAATACTTAACTTCGGAGTGGTAACACACATTCTTAACCAGGCAAGAAATCTATCAGGGAACCCCATTGCTTGAAGTACGTTGAACAGAAATCCCCAATCCACAGAGTCAAACGCTTTCATTAGATCAACTTTCACAACGGATCTAGGAGAAATATTTTTCTACCATATTTCTGAACTAATTCATGAGCAAGCAAAATGTTTTCACCAATGACTCGACCCTTAACAAAAGCAGTCTGAGATTCGCTAATAACACTTGGCATGATAGAACTTAGTCTAGTCACCAGGATCTTAGCGATGCACTTATAGAGTATATTGCAACATCAAATAGGACGAAAAAAGTTCATTTCCTCAGGACTTTGTATTTTGGAAATGAGGGCTAAGAGTGTGGAATTTATGCTAACAGGGATGCTAGACACGTGAAAACAATAAAGAATAGCAGTAGTTACCTCATCACCCACAATACTCTAGGCAGCTTGGAAGAAACAAGCGGGATAACCATCAGGGCCAGGAGCCTTCTCCCCATTAAAACTAAACAGAGTGGTTTTGATTTCCTCAGCAGTAACTGGTCTACACAGGTCATCTCCTTGTTCAGGCAACAGTTTCTTCATCAAGATCTCTCTAATCTTATCTACTTCAGGAGGAACAACTTCCTTATCGTTCTCTCCCCTCCCCCCCCAATAGTTTTCTATAAAACCCCTCATTAATAAGGGATATGATCATATTTCTCTCTCTGTTACCCTGTGACCAGCCTCTGCAATCTTTGTCTAAAAAATGACTCTTCCGCCTCACGCAACTCTTTAGCCTCTTTTTCAATTCTGACCTCAGCTTCAAAAGTAAGTAGAGACGGATTATTGAGCGCATCAGCTTGTGCCACAAGAAGTTCAGCAGCCTTTGAACGAACTCGCTCACTCAAATCTGAATAAAGATCCTTATTAAGTTTCTTTAAGAAACCCTTTAGAATCTTCAACTTCTGACAAACACGAACTAGTGGAGAGCCTTCAACCTGTGAGTTCCAGGCCTGCTTAACCAGATCCATGAATTGAGGATGCTCAATCCAGAATTTAAAAAACTTAAACAGTTTAGGCAAAGACTTGAATGAACAGTCTGAGTTAAGTAGTGTAGGACAGTGATCAGACACTGATGGGTCAAGAAGAACCACAGAACTTGAAGACAAATCCTCCAACCACTTCGTGTTAACAAAAACTCGATAAAGTCTTCTGGCTATGGGATTTCCTTGTTGTTTATTGATCCATGTAAACCACAGCCCTGAAATCTTATGCTCCTCCAACTCACAGTCATACTGCCATTGTCGAAAATCAAACATGCTACTAGAAAATTGAGGGGAATTAGAAGCCTCAAGCGGATCCCCAATAGTATTAAAATCACCCAATAAAGCCCATGGAATAGAGCTAACTTGATACTTAACCAAATCCAAATAAAGGAGTCTTCTGTCAACTTCTTCATTTGAAGCATAAACCACAGACATAAAGAAAGGAACCCCAGATCCAACCATCAAATGAATGAATTGATCCGTTGTATGAATAACTCAAAGAATCCATAACTTCCCCAATCCCGCAGAATTATTCGAAACCTTTGACTTCCAGCCAGGAAACCTCCTATTTATTAGCTCATCAGCCTTGTTTGCTCTAACTCTATGCTCTAGTATAACTATAATATCTATATTGTTTCTATTTACTAGCTGTTGAACAGCTTTATTCTTATCTGGGTCATTAAAACCCCAGATGTTCCAGGGAAGTATCTTCATCTTTTCTTACCAGCCCTCCCCCCTTTACGAGGAAGAACAGGTGTTGCAACTCTAAGAGTGGTAAGGTTCTTCTTTGAGCCCCCAACTGTTATCCATGGATTCGGTTCCTTCTCCTTTACAAGTGTAGGAGTCTGAGAACTAGCCTCCCAGAACCTGGTGGACTAATCTCAGCAGACTGTTGCGGTGGTGAACTAGGACTCCCAGTTTCAACTGATGATCCTAGAACCACATCCACAAACCTTACAGTTGCACTCCCAATTGATTGAGGAGTAGGAGACACTTGACCCCTGCTGAGTTTGGATTCTGGTCACTCTCACCAGCAGCACACTCCCCCTTCTGCATCAAATCCTCCAATACCACATTGACTACAGAACTAACTATGGCATTACTTTCTTTAGTCTGCTGTACATAACCTTCTACAGTTTTCTCCCCAGATCCAGCACCTGCTTGCCCTAAATTTAACCCATCACTTGGCTTAACAACTTCTTCAGCATTTACTTTCGTCTTGACTACCCATTTCTTGTTGTTCTTAGCCAAAAATTACAATCATGACCATACACAGCACAGACAGGGCAAACGCTAGACAAATTCATATACTCAATTTCAACATCAAAGGGCGAATCATCATCAGGGTAGAGACGAACCTTAGAGGGGAAGCCACAATCAACTGCAAGATCCACACACACTTTGGCAAACCCCAACTGTCCACCCACCCTTGTGGTTTTATCCATCCAGAGGGGAGGACCCAGAGTACTAGCAAACCATTCCAAACCATCGAGCGAGTGATACTCCAAAGGAATCCCCCAAATATTCAACCAGATAGGAAAAGTCTGTACATGAGGAGCAACCAGCTGAATCCCCAGAACCCACTTCCTGCGATAGAGCTGATTCCCTTGATAATGTCACGGCCCCGATTAGAAGACCCACTTGCTCGTAGACGCAGAGGAAAACTGAAAAACAAACAGACGAGCCCCAAATCTGGACACACGAACTATCCCATCCCTCCCCCAAATTGCAGTAGCCCAGGTTTGAAGTTGCGCCACCTTAGGTTGAGCTCCGACGAATTTCCCAATCAGACAGTCACGCCATCGCTCTTCCCCCTTTTCCTTAACCTCCCGGGGAATTCGAAATCCATCATTGACACGCTCTTGCGGGCGATATTTCATCCTGTTCTCCGGAGCTATGTCGAATAACTGCGCCCAAGTACTACCCCAGAAGCCTTTCCCGTCGTCGGAACAGGTTCCGACGACGAGGCCGCCATCGCAAGAGAACGGGACGGTTCGTAGAGAGAGGTTAGAGAAAGCTATTATTGATGAATTATCTAAATTATTCCTACGATATTTTTATAGAAAAATTGGACTCTTATAAAAAATTCAGGCTACCAACAAGGCAACAACCAACTTCATGGTTTGTTATATAATTGGTTTATATAAAGAAGAGGTAGCTTATATATTACAACATCGTTCGTATATGGCGGGGTGATGGTCCAGTTTGGAAAATATATTGAATAATCAATTAAAAAGTCAATACTTTATTTAACCTATTTATAGGTGGGAATAACCACAATATCAAGATATAGAATTTCTAATAATTCTTTATCTCTAAATTTTGAAAATTGGAAATATCTAAAGATAAAAATCTACAATAGAAAAGATAACAAAATAACGTAACATATTACTGAATCCACAGTGCAAATCATTTTCTCCAAATGACCCTTAGGAGTTAGGATATTGTTTATGTTAATTATGATTTGGTATATGGACCATGGAACTATGGAAGCCTATTCTAGAATACAAGGCTAAATTCACGGTTGTCATGTCGGCGGCGTGCCACCAGTTGAACCTGGTTCAACCGGTACCGGTTATAAAATCGGCGTGACACCTTTGGCATGATCGATATATGAATCTCTAAATAAAATAACCATATGTTAGTGAATTTAATTGATAAAAATTATTTTATTATTTATTTTATGATTATAAAAGTTAAATATTGGTGTTATTTGTTGGATTCAAGTATAAATGTTTAGGTATTGACGTTAAATGTCATGTTTAAATATGAGTATTTATAATTTTATTTGTAATATTGACAGGCATGAACCGGCACAAGCCGATATCTGCCACCAATTGAACTATTTCACTTGCTAAACCGGCACACGAGCATAAATCGGTTTGACTACCTTGGCTAAATTGAACTATGCGGCCCATCCTTTGCTTTTTCACGGGCCAATGAGTTAACTAGGCCTTGGGTACTGTCTCAGTTTGGTTCAAGATTTTGTATGTAACCTTTGGCCCAACTCGTGCATACGTCACGGTCGAATTGTGAACTCGAAAGTTCCATGTTAGCAAAGTTGTCAACTTGATTTAGCTCTTGTCGAGCTAGTGGGTTGAGGGTTAATAATCATATATCTTTATTTAATTTAGTTTATATATATATATATATATATATATATATGAAAAAATTTATTATATTGTTCACAATTATAAATTATATCAAATCTAATGTAAATATATGAGTAATTATATATAACATGCATTAAAACAAAATAACAGTTTGTACTTTGATCCAACAAATAATAAAAATTCAAACACACTCATATAACATTGATTTTCAAATGTTCAACTTAGAATTTAAAAAATGGGATTAAGCGTAAGATAAAACTGGGAAAAATGCAATTCACAAACCAAAGAAAGAAAGAAAAAAACGATTTCGTGATTCCGAACCGAAATACGTTATTGCAGGTCAGTCGTGGATATATAGCACCCAATTTTTTCATCAGGTCCAAATCAATTCAGGTCAAACCACACATAAACCGCGAGTTAACAACCTTGGGTGTTAAGCAAACACACCAGTGAATATATCACTGATATGTGGAAAAAAAAAATTAAATGAAAAATGAACTGCTGCCCTCAAGCTTCGGGGCATTCAGTTCTCTCCTGCATTGGGAAATTTAGAAGTCTTTACGTTTACGTCG
Organism: Linum trigynum; assembly: GCA_964030455.1. NCBI lineage: Eukaryota > Viridiplantae > Streptophyta > Magnoliopsida > Malpighiales > Linaceae > Linum > Linum trigynum. Next base: position 14,389,529 of record OZ034814.1, read on the forward strand.
ACTGACCCCCTCCAACGACCAACAACCTGAGTCGCCCTCTATATTGGACTGTTAGTTGACCTATGTCTCTATGGTTTGCTTCAATTCCATCCCAATTTGTTTTTTTTTTTTTTTTACAAGGCTCTAATTCCATCCATTGTTAACAATAAATAAGTGGTGATTCAAATATTTACTCCCTATCACGTCGGGAATAACAGTAATAGTAATTGAAAAGCAAAAGTTGTTGGGAAAGTCATAAAAGCAGCTCCCAATTCCAGAAAGCTCTTCTGGGAACTTACAGAGCAATCTACTTGGCCAATAAGTTTACATGCAAGCAAACCCACTAACTGCCGAAACACAGCCAAAGTTGCAGTATAAATAAGGCGCCTAATCCATCACAACCCCACGTCCAACCTTGTCAAGTTTCATACGAGAGAGCCAACACTCGCAAAAACACTATCTTTTGCAGGAATCAAATCAAAGATGTCAGGAAAAGATGAGGATAGCAGCGGCATAAGTCTAGCGGTTGCTGCTGTGGCCGGGGTAGCAGCTGCAGCTTACGGGATAGCTTCCCTCTTTTCAGGCTCTGAAAGCACCAGCACCAACGACAAGACAATGAAAGCTCCTGGAAGGGACGGCCGCATTCTCAGGGATGATTTCGAGAAGAACCCTTCTGGCTACTTCCGCGATCTTCGCAACAAGTAGATGATGAAGAAGAAGAAAGCTTCGTGAGAAGCCTATCCTGCTCTAGTATAATAAGAGTTCCATCCATCTGTTATCGTTTTCGCTTCTGCTAGTGTGCTACTGTCCCTTTCTGTTATGTCTAAATCTGAATGATGTTTAAAATGCTGTCCTAGTAATGTGCATTTTGAAGTTTGCATTTCCCTGGAGACTTATGTTTATTTGCGTCCATATCATACTGCTCTCTCACTTCCACCGTGCAGAACTAGGAAAAAAATTGCTTAACAACTCCAGACTAGGACAAAATTTTGATTCCAATCATGGTTCACACGACTCTAGTAGCAGCCATGGAGGCGGAAAATTAAATTACGTAACACCCAGAAAGCAGCATGAAATGTTTTCAAGTACGGGAGCAGGAACCTCATCTCATCTTCGGCGCTTCCTGCCTTTTCCCAACTGGCCAGATTTGAAAGCACTCTCCTGTTCTTGAAGGAACGCCTTTGCCTTACCGTGTGCCTCCATTTTTTCTTCCTCCCTCAGGGCCCTCTCTCTTGCCTTCACATCCAGCAAGAAATAGTTGTCTTTACGCAATTCACGAGCTGCTCCTTTAGCTTCCTGTCTTAGTTCTTTCTTCAATTTCTTCCTCTCTACCCTCTCTCGATCTGGGTCATAGTCTCTACCTTTCACATAGCTGCACACAGAATTGAAGAAGAAAAAAAAAAAAAAATTATATATATATAGTGTTCAATTTCTGCACTCTTAAAACGGGTTTCAAGAAACACCAGAAACTGTGAAGAGATTAAATGGAGGTGGCTAATATACTTCTCTTCGAATTTCGGGGTAAGTAATTTGATGGGGACTGGCTTCTGCTTCCGTATCTGTAGTGGTTGACGCAGGAGATGATGGTCATCAGCTTTCTGCTTGATGAGGAGAGCAACTTCTCTCGCTTTCTCCTGTAATGCAGGCGGCATGTTTCCCTGTTCTGCCAACCCTAGCAATAGTGTTGAAATAGGTAGGAAGGTTTCAGGGAAGGAACTGAGCCCTCCGTACATTTCAATAAACCCCTTTAGATTTTCTATCACAGTGATCAGCACGCTTGCCCTGCATAAGGGTTCTCATGTCAATTTAGCAGTCATTCAAGACTATCGGAAAGCTTAGAATCATCAGGGCTCTTGATTATGCATTTGTACCCAGAAACTTTGAAACTTGCATATAAACAGAGGAATGGCAGGACTCGAAATTTCAGAAACAGCAATTTCTCAATGAGGTTGCAATTTAGGAAGATAGCATATTTCTGTACCTGAAATTGTCCGAGGCAAAAAGCGATGAGTCTTCTGGCATATCCATAACTGAAAGGAAACTAACAGGGCTAATCTCTGGCACATCATCACGTATATTAAGCAGGGGCCTAAGTTCCTTTAACTCTCTGATGGGATGAAACTGAAACAAAAAGAAAAGAACACAAGCGTAGTTACCAGTTAGTACTCGGCCATTCAAATAAAACAGCAGCAGATCACACTGAGACATAGCCAACAAGTACAGGGAAATTTGAAGGCACCCGTCATTTATGCAAACGAAACAAAAACAAACTTGGATCGTTTGAATGTGAAATTTCTTAGTAGGTGGGTGACGGAAGGATTTGCTAAAAGATGGATAGTGGAATTAGGTTGAATTAGAGATACGTTGTTTGCATGTGTGATTTCAAGTACATGAATGCTGATAGAGGAAATCACAAAATTGGGAATGTAAAAGTGCAACCTCTTTGTTTTGTTTTATGTTGTCCTCCATTCCTTTTTATGTTTCGATCGAAAATAAGTACAAACTGTCTGACAATTGAGAGATTTTGAATTCCACTTTCTTTCAGTAGATGGAATTACAAATCACGAATTTATACACTGATAGAAATCTTCCACTAAAACAAACAAGTGATTTTTCGCATTCCATCAGTTGACAACCTCTTAACGATACTTATTAGTTATGACAACCTATAACAAAAACTAACAACCATACCAGTTTATACCTGAGATTCTTGATGAGAGTCTGGCAATCTTTGGCTGGCTGCCATAAGCAGGGTTCGTAGAAAAATTATAGCCTCCGGGCAAAACTTCCGAGAATCTCTAGTGATCTGTAACATATTTGTATCAATTAAAATAGTTTTTGAAAGTCTCTAATGCAAATTAAATTAGGTTGTGAAATACAAGTGACACACCAGTAATAGAAAGTGATTATAGAATAGAGAAATCAAAGATGGACCAAATGTACATACAGAGAGAACCATGGAGCATAAGAAAGAGCCAACAGCAATATCACGAGCAGATGAGATGGGGCAACGCATCAAATATTCACACATGAGTAATATTGCTGGCGTCATGACGACATGGCGGAAGTCTGAGCATGGGAAAATCATGGACCACAACCTCAACAACGACAATGTTTTCAAAGATGGCCAACAACTCCCTTCTGCAAGAAAAAGAAATGGACCCCATTAAACCAAAAGGCAGTCTGAACAGTTTCTGAAGAAACCAACCACTCTCATGTTCAAGTTCACAACCAACCTTGACTCTTTATTGACTCACAAAACTGCGATCTAGTTTTCAAAATACGCTGTCGAGCACAGATTGCAGAGAAATAGGGGATCTCCAAGCTCATCTCCATTAGGGGCTTGACAAGCAAATTCAACAGCTCGAAATTCAAGGGCTTTTTATTAGCTAGAACTGCAAAGTACTGCAACAGTACACCATAGAATATCTGGAGAAGAGCAAACACTAATTAGCAATAGTGATAGTACGGGAATCAAAAGCAATAATAAAGCTTGAATCAATCCATTCACACCTGCGTACTATCTTGTGCGTCCTCTAAAGAATAACCTGATTTATTAAATATAACACCTTATGATATTTTATCTCGGAAAGAACGGAGCAAGAGTCATGCCTTCAGGAAATCAAAGTTATGATACCCAAATGAAAGCATTATCTTCAATAGGCAACCTTTTCACCATGTTGAATTTCTATTAACACCACTTCCAAAATTACTATATAAACCAGCCTCGAGACTGTAGGATCAGCAGTGACCATTAACCGAACATTCCACAAACATTTAAAAACTTATTAACTGCCAGCTGGATATCAAATAAACCTTCATACCTGCATTTTCTTCCTGTTTTCTGCAGCTAGCTTTATTGCATTGCTTGCTCGAATTCGATTGACTACAACAAGGATGTCACTATTAGAACGATTGTCTATCAAGGCACAAAGTTCTTCCATACTCTTTGGGGCTTCAATCAAGAATGGAATGTCTAGTTGCACTGATCGCCGTTCACTGGTTGTTTTGTTTTTCTTAGCATTCTGAGTTTCATCATTAACTTCCGCGGGTTTGGTCACAGCACTTTTCTTTGACCTTTTCACGCCAATCGGCTCAGTAACTTTCTTTGCATCATCAATTTTCTCATCATCATCATCATCGTCATCATCATCTTCTTCCAAATCTGTATCAAGATTCTCATCATCACTCTGTTCCCAGTCCTTCAAAGACTGGGCCTTGTCACGTGCATCCTCGTCACTTTCTTCCTCCGATCCTTCATCATCTTCACCAGTCTCAGCCTCAGAAGCGTCATCCTCTTCAGCTTCCTCTCTTTCAAGGATCTCATCAACCCATCCCTTTCTAGTTCCAGGCTCTTCAACAGAAAAGGAATCACCAAGATCATCGCCAGATGCTGGTTGACGTTTCTGGTTTGAGGCCATCTCAGTGTCACCTTTGTCTTCATCACTCGAATCTTCAGCTGCGACCATTCTTTTCTGCCTCTCCTCCTGAAATCATCAGGTGGAACGATAATATGAGAGGTCAAACTACAAGCTAGTGAGCTACATTGTTAGATCACAAACCTGAAAAGCTCAAAGTACACTTTGGATACAGCAGGGCTCTACAGAAGTACTTTCCATACAATGAAAGAAGGCACTACCTCAAATATGCACATATTTCCTATTTCTCTTATTGGTAAAGTACACTTTGGATACAGCAGGGCTCTACAAAAGTACTTTCCATTAAAATGAAAGAAGGCACTACCTCATATATGCACATCGTTCCTATTTCTCTTATTGGTAACCATAGCAAGATTTCAAACCTTTCCACGCAGTTTTATACTTCACAGGTACTCAAATATATAAGCAAAAGGCCAAGCCCCAAGTGCCCTAAGGTCCTAAAATGTTCTTGACACTAGAGAAACACCAGCATAAAAGTATCAAAATGTGGCCAAAACAAGTGTCAGCATCTTCCTACTTCCAAGTTTGGGCTTCAGGTAAGAAGCTGCAGAGAGATTGTTATCTTAGCTTATCATACCATGATTGGGTCACCAGAGGATGAAACGGTAAGATATATATTTCTTTGACATAATGCCAGATTGACTGTGGTTCAAGCTGATCAGAATTTAAGAATAATGAACTTTGTCTCAGCCCCGTAGAAATAAAGAGAACACAAGTGGTAGCTATACTGAATCTATGGCTCCTGAGTGATTAAAAATTCATGATTCAACATTCTAAACTGTGTGGTAACAAATAGCAGCTTGCTTACATGCTGTTGCTATCGCACATACTCATCAAGGTTTAAACGTACCTCTAATTGTTCAAGGCGCTCTCTCTCATCCTGGGCAATTTCTTCTGGTGTCTTAGTCCTGTCTGATGGGCGAGCACGAATATCGAACACCATCTCAGAGAAAAGCTTATCGTAATAATCAGGTTGTTCCTACATAGACACGAAAAATATTTTAATCATGCCAACAAATTAGGAAATGTTCACTGGAATTTAGAGCTTTCTAGCAATTCCAAATAAAGAATTGATTGGAGTTACTACAACATCAAAGTAAACAAAATACAGAATGTTCACTAACAAGCAGAAAAATGTCAATTGCTACATGAAAAATGAAAAAAGGACGCATATTTCGAAATGTTTGGGCCAAAAAGATGTTTGAATAAAATGCCATGTATTATATGCTTTTTTCTCTCTTTTTTTTACATGCGTGAGACACCAATAAATAGTTTAACCTACTCTAAGCAATTTAATCAGAACTCAGAGCAATCAAGTAATACCTGACTTGGAATTTCCGGTTTCTTAGCAGTTAACAACTTATTATTTTTGTCTTCATCCTTAGGAATGATCTTATTCACTGCAGCTTTCAAAGCACTCTTGCCAGGCTCAATCAAAGATGACAGAACCTTAGACTGCTCCAAAGATGTGAACTTCTTATCCAATTCTTCCATAAGCTTTTCATTCTCTTCCTTCTCTTTAGCCTTTTCAGCCTGGTAAGAGTAAATAGAGTGTCCAAATGAAATCAGAAAATAATGTCAGCGTTACCATTAGCTACTTTCAACAGGAAAACTGAGGATGTGTACCTTGAAATGTTTGCTCTTCAATATAATCTCCTGCATTACTTCCTTCTTTGATTTATGTATCTGCAAAGGTATATTCATGCTTTTAGCATTGGCAAAGGCATACTTATAAGCCAATCTTCAAAGACAAAGTGATTATGGAAAGTCTTCCATATTGATGGCAATGGTAATGTTCAGTACAACTTCATAACAGTCATCACGGATTCTTGCAAGATAGAAACAAAGCTTCAAAGAGTAACTCATTGAAAATATTCTTACATTTTCTTCTGCTTCTGTCGTACCATCCTCTCCCACGTTTGGAGCATTAAGATGCCTTAAGATTCCTGACTTCTCTGTATAACAGGAAACGAGCAGACTTTTAGCCATAGGCAAAACCTAACCTAACAAGAGACGACTATTTCTGTGCTTTAACCAAGTTTTGACTGAACCCGCAATCTGTATTTCTTGTCAGGTTAGTAAGACCATTTCAATGAGTTACTCTGAGGATTATAAGACGTAAGAACCAATAGGAAGAAATGGACTAAACAGAACCCGCAATTAAGTAAGATTACTGCTGGCAATAAGCAGTCGATACATACTTTTTCCTCCATTCTGTTCTCCATAATCATCTTCGTCATCAAACGGCACTTCATCCTCAAAATCATCCCTTTCCCCAAACGAGCCAAGAGCGGAAGTGCCAAAATCATCCTCCTCTCCATCTGACAAGTTGTACTTACTCCTCTTCCCCAATTTCATCTGACAAAAGTTGAACCCAAAACTCATAAGCACCAACATAAAATTTGCATATTTTACACTTCTCCGCAATCCATAAGGACCAAGAACGCTACATTTATACTAGCTTCCAGTCAACAGAGGAGAAATTGAACCTTATGCTCCCTCTGCGACCGCATAACCGCTTTATCAAACTCTCCAAGCTCATCGTTGTTCTCTCCAATCCGGTTGTCGACGAACACAGATGACTTGGTGCTCCGCTCGTAGTCCTTCAACAGCGTGCTCTTCCGCTTGTCAATGGCCTTGGAGCGGGAGAGGCCGACTCGGCGCTCTTCGCCCTTGCGCTTCCGGCCGAGGATGTCGAATTTGCGGCGGGACCAAATCGTCTCGAAAGGATTGTCCGCCGCCGGAGCCTTCTGTTTCATTGCGACCGCTGTTGGACCGTTTCTTTTACTCTTATTGCCCTTCTTCTTCTGGCTGCCATTCTTGTGAGCTTTGTTCTGAGTCTTGGCCATGGCGAGCGATTTGGCTGGCGAAGGCAGCAGCCGGAAGGAGGGAAAGAGAGGACCGGTTTCAGGGTTTAGGGGTTCTGTTTCTGTTTCTCATGTTGTTATTACAGGTGGCTTTAGGGGTTGAAGAAAGGATGGGTTAATGGGCTTGGGCTGATAATTGAGCCCATTAATAGACCCACGAACATAGTCCACGAAAAAACCTCATGTGTCAAATAGCCCATATAGGTCTCAGTCCAACACTCTTACTCTGTTACGAAGATCTCGTCAGAGAAATGCTGAAAATTGCTCAACCTCCCTAACAAATTTTCCTTTCCCTTCTCCGATTCTTACTTTGATTTCTTCCAGGTCCTTTTCAGTTTCGAACGAGGTAAATGTGAGGAGCTTTGAAGCTTAAACTCCTGGAAAAAAGGAAGAAAAAGAAAGACCAAAGCTAGCAAACAGAACTTCATACCAGTAGCAGCAAAGGTTGCAACAACTTCTTTTTGCCTCCATCTCTTTGTTCCTATGTACGTCCTTGGCCAACCCTGTTCATTGTTTGCATTCCTTAGAATTGGGTTTCCTCTGGCTTCAAGTTCCGAGCACTCTAAACCATCTGGGTCAGGCGCAATTGTGTCAGAATTATGCTTCATAGTTTATGTTGGCTACGTGTTTGAGTAAATCCCTGACTGAAAATTTTCAAGCCTTTGTTTCACCGTCTGTGTTATCTATCTAACCCATCAGGGTTCTTACACTGGCAATCTCTATTTTACGTGTCCAGCAGAGGCATATTATCTACTGAGATCGCAAAGTTCAAAGTTTTGTAATTTCTCTAAGCAATGGGTGGGTTTCTGTCTTGCCTTGGTCTTGCTGATAGCCCATCACAAAATGCTAACGGCAACCACAGGGATCGATCTTCCGAGAGCTCCAGCTCCCTTTTCATGGAGGTATAGAGAAACCCAATTGGGACTTGTGGTTGACTGAACTAATATTTGAATACTCTAGGGTAATGCCGATGTTGAAATTGAAGGGTTTTGCATTGTGTTGCAGCGTGGAAACCAAAGCGGAATGTCAAGTAAGGGAGAAAATTTAGTAGCAGTTATTTACCCCTCAAAGCTTGCTGCTACAGACTTGGATGACTTTCTCCCATCAGGTGCGGTGGACGAATGTCCCATATGCCTTGAAGGTATATATGAAGAATTTTACTTCCTTCAAAATGGTTACCTCCATGAATGCTTGGAATAATTTTTCTGATGGATGTATTGATGATGTTCTGACAGAGTATGATAGTCAGAATCCGAGGACTGACATGCAATGTAAGCACTATTTTCATCTTTCCTGCGTGCTGGAGTGGGCGCAGAGAAGTGCAGCATGTCCAATATGCAATCAGGTGACTGCTAATTCTACAACGATATTAATTCATATTGAAGTAAATATCCTGATGTTAATTTGGACACTCGATTTCTTCTGTCGCTATTCCTTCAGGAGTTTATATTTGAGGAAGAAACCTAAAGAGAGAGCACGAGTATTCAACTTGCCGAGAGCCATGGCACCTTGTAGAAAAAGAAGCCCCTTTTCTCTGGATTCTGCAAACAAAATTCTTCACCATCTACAATTTTGGCGATCTATTTGTTCATTTCATTCAATTTGTGAACATGGAATCAATCATGTGTTCTATTTTGTCATGGTTACTTTTTTTCCCCTATGGAACACAATAAAAAAAAAAGGAAACAAGAAAGTTGATCACTTGAGTAATCAGTAACTTGATTTCCAAGAACGTTGTTCTGGAGCAAGAAACTTACAATGTTGCCCTACCCTTCCCAACGCACTGTTGCAAAGCCTACTTCAGAGTCGAGGAAGTCCCAAAACAGCTAGCATTTTCTTCTGGATCATACTATATGAATTCAAACAGGAATGAGTACTACTTATCATGCACCACTTTCCATAGTTTTTGGTGAATCAGGAACTAGACTTTCCTTAAACCCTAAAATGGAATCCAGAACCCTAAATCCATTTCCTGCTAAATCAACAATGAAGTATTTCCTTTATAAACCCCTAAAATAGATTACAGAATACTCAATCCAACTCTTGCCAACACATTTCTGGTTTCATTGCATCAACCCTAGAAGAACTTATGAACCTTAATTAACCAGAATCTGAACTAGCACACATCAGCAGAACCTCCAAATGAAGATGAAGCTGGGAATAGCTCTAAATGCACAATATACATTTCATATACACGCTCTTGTCATGATCATCACCACCATAAGTGCGGCAAGAGCTAGTTCATGAGCAATATATCAAACTCCAGTCCCTTCCACAGGTCTCCTTTCACCTCACCAACATGCTTATCAACTATATATAGTACATAAACACAAGTTCACAATTCATGGTTTCATACCCAAGACATATATGTGAAAAGCAATTCATAAGAGCTAAATATGCCAACCAAAATTAGCAGCCTTGGCTAGCCAATGTGTATACACATTAAGAGTGCATCATGGCTGAGAGCCTGATAAGTGAGCTCCCTTCGATGGTGGAAATAAACTGGAAGGTGCAATGTTTTTCAGGCAGCAAAGCAGCCAAGGTTGCAGGAGTAAATGGGTTCCAGGGTGAGGTCAAGGTCATTCCTGCTCGTCCTGCCTTCTGGACCCTGCTGGCGGTGATGATGATCTTCATGGTAACTAGTTCCACTGCAGTCAATCCATAAACAAGCAAGAATTGGAGGAGTTGAAAGGAAAAACTAAAAAGATTGGGGGTAGGGGTTTAATGTAAGATGTAGTGACAAGGAAGAACTTACCCAATGTTCAAGCAAGGGAGTGACGGTGGTGGCTGTGGAAGAAGGAAATGTGAAGGGCTTGGAGCATGATGGTTTTGGTGTGTCCAGAATGCCTGCTGCTGCTGCTGCTGGTGTTGATGTTCTGCCACTGCCACTGCCTTCTCCTTCTCCTTGATCTGTAAATGATAAGATGAATTTTTCATAATGTTCTTTGATCATATGATCCAATTCGAAAAGTCATAATTGACCAACCGACCTGCTTGGCTAGAACATCATTTTGCTCTTGGATTGCTTTTTCCTGTCAAAGATACAAAAGGTTTGGTAGAATGTTATGTAAACCATAATTTGTAAATCAATTAATTGATGTGAGACCAAGACTACAGAAAATCTTATACTTAGCATTATTATATTAAACAGCTCGTCTAATGATAATGTATCAATAAAAAATTTCAACCATTCAAGTCATTTGATGGTGTCAATCGAAACATACTAGACACTCGGGTTGTCACTCAGTTTGGCAAATTGCCAAAATTCAAAACGGTTAAGTGCCTTACTGGTTATTTGTTAAACAATAATCGATAAGTCCTCTATCGGTTTTGGTTTAGTTTGGATGAACCTAAGAAATAAAAACCAACCCCATCATTTGGGAAATTCAAAAATTGGAATTAGAAAAGAAAACAACTACACATAAGTTGGTGACAAAACGTTGTTATTGATAGATATAGGCTTAGTAAATAGTAAGGGATGTTATAGGTTTCTTATTGGTTTATCATTTTTAACTAGAGTCAAAACCATTAAGATGTTAAACAGTTTCAAAACCATTAAACTTCTTATTGATTTGGTTTTGGTTAAAATCGGGAAACTAAAACCAATCTGACCACCATATTAGACACCATCTTGAAAAATGTTTGTTGTGATAGCTACTGCCTACTAGACTAGAAGAATAAATCGAGGAATTAAAGTTCTTTATCCAAATTGAGTGATCCTAATTACTATATGGGTCCATTAACCTTGATTAACCTAAAATGGACTGAATAGTAACTTACTTACATGCATTATCCAAACTAAATTCAATAACAAGGGATACTACCATACAGACGTTCTAAATGAGCTTAAAACTAATCCGTACTATATAGAAACTCTTGCCTGCTTCCTACATTCAAAATTTACCATGTAGGTATCCACTTTTAACACCTGAGCCTATCTATTTTGTGTAGGTGGAATTCTCAATCATTTTCTTTGTATTACATATAGTTCAACTTAAGAGCATTTTTTTTTTACAATTTAAGAGCATTTTTTTTTTTACAATTTAAGAGCACATACTATGTGTTATAAGTGCGAGGGATAATTAATTATATATTAACTTATTATCATATTTTTATAAATATTGGAAGCATAAAAAGCATTTGTATAGAAATGAGAATTAGAATATAGCTTACACAAGAAAACAAGTAAATAAATTATAGTATATATATATATAATGGCGTCTTCAGCGCACTCACTTTTTTGGATGCATTCAATGCACTCGCTTCATAACCGTCATTTTAAACATGTGATTCATGTCAAAATTATGTCAATAACCACTTATGATGTGATGAACAATAAAACACCGGATTTGCACAAAAACCATTCAAGATTTACTTTAATTTGAAGGATTTAGAGTTTAGATATTTAGGGTTAGGGTTTATAATTTGGGGTTTAGAAATAGAATTCAAAATTGGAGGTCTAGAGCTTAGGGTAATCCGTTAATTAGGTGTTATCATATGTTATATAATCATATTACACTAATTTTATAAATTAAAATTCAAAATCCGACACCTCAAGACTAGTTTTTGAGTTGAATGCATTGAACACACTCATTTTTGTGAGTGCACCTATATATATATAATTCATGGTTCGAAAAGGCATGCTTAGGCACGCCTAGGCACAAGGCAATGGAAAAATGCCTCGTCTAAGGGTTTCCCGCCTAATTAGATACTAAAACACGTCAATGGAGTAAGGTGTCATCTAAGTCTCTCCTAAACATAACTAGAGGGAGCTAAGAAGTCAATATTAAATGAAAAAATTAATGTCCAACTCCGAAATCCATTATCTATATCAATATTTTCAATAGCTCAAGAACTTTGTGAGCTATTGAGCTATGATTCCAATATTCCATGAATTAGTCAGTTTTGTTCTTATCATTAAGTGTTGAGTAAGTTATTAATAATTTTAATTGAAAAGAGATAGTATTGTAGATTATTATTTCATTTATCATGCATAGCGAATAGTTATTTTTCTTCCAACACCTAAAAACACTTAGTCTACGCCTAAATAAACTAGGAGGTAATTAGGCAAAGTCTCAACGTCCGTCTTACGCCTAGCACCCTCTTGAATATATAGAATTGGCGACTCACCTTTCTCTGAAGAGAAGAGATGGACTCATGCATCAGTTGGTTCTGCCATGAATCCAAGAGAGAATGAATATTTTATCATTATTTAATCAATTAAACAAATTATACTAATAACTTTAGTACTAATTGGAAAGTAGAAACTGCAATAGAGCATGCATGCAGGCTAGGATTAATATAATAATAATTATAATGTATGTTTATTACATACTCTTCTGGATCGAATGTTCTTGAGAGCAGAATCGAGCTGCTGCTCTAAGTTATGCAGCTCTTTGGTGCTCATGGTGTCCAGCTCCTCCCCCATATAGTGCCTGCACCAATTAATTCAACAGCACCATCCCCAATTTGGTTCCCAGAAAATCAATTGACTCATCACATAATATAACAGCTGTTGGAATCAAAACTTGATTAATATATATACCTGTGGTTCCTCTGCAGAAGCTCAATCTTGGCCTTGAGCCTGTTGTACTCCACTACCCAGTTCCCCTGCAGAGTTTATGTACACACAATTTGTTCATCAGTCTTTGTTGCTAATTAATTAGTAAGATTGATAAATTGGTAATACTTATATATTTATTTACTACCTGTGTGTCAAGTTCAGTAGCTGCACCTACAAGCTGCCTCTCAGCGTAAGAATACCTCTCATAGCGCTCTAGTATTTTCTCCATGCTGTACATGTTTCAACACAACCGTAATCACAGATCAGCATTCCAGGAGAGAAAATAAAGCAAAAGGTAGTAAAAACACATCAAACGTACAGCGAAAACAAAACAAAAAAAAGAATTAAAACCCATAAGGGAGATCCAAAGCCAAAGTTCATGGGAAGTTGCACCACCACAAACACACCAGTCGTAAACCCATCGGATAATAAGAAGCCATCTTTCCTGTGTACTCCCAACTACGTACTGTACTACTATAATAATAGAGCAGAAGAAGGAAAAAGAGAAAATGAAACATAAAATATTACCATTCCCTAGACTCAATTAAGCTAAAGCTCACTCAAATCAAATACCAAAAGGATAGAAACCAAATAAAACCATAATCTGAAAACCCAGATTGAAGATATATAGTTAGTTAGGTAGTGAATTACGACGTACGAGGAGTCGGTGGCGTATTCGAAGAGCTTCCCTTTGTGGGAGAAGACGATGAGGGCGACCTCAGCATCGCACAGAACAGAGATCTCGTGGGCTTTCTTCAGCAGACCAGCTCTCCTCTTGGAGAACGTCACCTGCCTGTTGATCTTGTTCTCTATCCTCTTCAGCTGCACTCTCCCCCGACCCATTTTTTTCTATTTTACGATATTATTCTTGGACTCAAAATACTATTATAAATTTTCCCAGGTGGGTAGATAAATTTTGCTCAAAATAACCCAAACAGCCAGACCTCAACAAACCCACAAAAAAACAGAACCCCCAAACACCTGAAACCCCAATCTAATTTAGTAGTAGGAGTAAAAGTAGTGTGTTTTACCCTCCCCTTTCTATGGCATGCCAGCAGCTACCACAGCTCTCTCTCTCTCTCTCTCTCTACCTACACATACACAGAAACAGAATGAAAGAGAAGGAGGATCTCTTATCACTAAAATGGGTTTCTGTTTCTGTGTTTTCTTTCCTGGCTAGCTCTCTCTTTCTGGGTTTAACTTGTTTCCTTTTTTCTTAGCCCTCTTTGCTCTGGTTCCTAAATGGGGTTCTGTCTAAGACACCGTGCACATATATAGAATTGGCAACCCCCCATTCTCTCTGCTAACTTTTCTTCTTATCAGAGAGAGAGAGAGAGAGAGAGAGAGAGAGAGAGAGAGAGGGAGGGAGGAATAGCAGTAATGGTGGACTGGTGGTGGTATATGTGAAAGAAATATCAAAACCACGGTGGTACTGGCTTGGAAGGAAGGGATAGATGGATGGGAAAGGGATGAAATGAAATGAGAGATGTGGGGAGTTGGTATTGTTGTTTTCTTTTTCAGAAGGAAAAAAAAGGGTTTTCTGTGGTTAGGGGATGTGTTGTCGAGTTGGGATTGGGTGGGGCTTGTACTGTCTCCCTCCTTTTGTTCCTGTCTTCTTTCCTGTGGTTGCTTGCTCTGTACCCAGTGACAACCACACTCTCTCCCTTCTTTTTCAATGGCGCATTACTGCATTCATTTCTTTTCCTCAACCTTTCCCTGTTTTCCTCTCTCTCTCTCGCTGCTTTAGAATTAGGGTGGTGTTGCTACGCAATGCTAGCTAGGGGGTGACGGTTCAATTAGGTTTGGTTAACAGAATCGAGAAACAGGCATTTTTTTCACAAAAACCTAATCGTGATTGAGAGTTTTTTTTACCTTTTATTCTTTTTTTTTAACAAAGGAGAATCTTTATTGCACTGTGAATGATCGATTAGAGAGAAAAACAAAAGGATACAAACTGAATTCAAAACAAGCGTACAAAGATGAACAGCATACGATTGAAACACAAGCCGTACTTGAAAGATACAATGTGAAAAAGCAAAGCAGAGAATGTGAACCAACCACCGAAAGATCAAAACACTTGGTCCAAAAACAGAGCACCTACTCAACATGAAAGGGAAGAAATCTAAAGGCCACAATGGCTAGAAAAACGAAAACGAACCTGAAAATTCGAGGGGAAAATGCTCAGAACAACGACAAAAGAAGTGCGAGCAAGAAAGGAAGAAGAAAAGAGCAAGGGAGATAGTTGGGTTGCCGCCGTTCACCAAAAGGAGCCGACGACAACCCCAAAAAGGGAGAGATCTATTTTGAAAATAAAGTTAGAGAGAAGAGTTAGGAGTAGGCAGAGTCTTCACTACGAAAAGGTTGTTAAACCCCTATCGAATCCTCGGTTGGACTCGATCCGATACGAGTCGAACTTCAAAACGGCCTCCAGAAAGCCCCCCCCCCCCCCCCCCCCCCCCCCCCCCCCCCCCCGGTCTAACCCCTAAAGAGGGAGAAGAAGATAGGGTAAAGAGAGGAAGAGGAACGAAGGAAGGAGATAGTGGGTGGGACGTGGAGGTTAGGTAGATTTTTTCTTTTTTACGGAAATCTGTTATCGGATTATATTAATCAGACGATGCGGTTACATTGTCCAGCTGAAGCTGATTAATAAGAAAACTAGGGGGCGTATCAAGCCAAATTACCCGATCCTCTCCAATGCCTTCTGCATGGGCCGTAACGTGTGCAGCGCCATTTGCCTCCCTTGGGGTATGCTGCCAACGACCATCTCCTGTCTGCTTTAAAGCTCGTCGAATACTTATACACAAGATCCCTATTTCATTTCTCACCACCTCTGGATTTCCAATCTTATGTATAAGTGACTGGCAATTTGACTCTAGCTTAGCATTTGGGATCTGGAATTGGCATGCCAATTGAGCCCCCATCTCCGCCGCCCTTGCTTCGGCATCTTCAAGGCCCTACACTCCTGGAAGTCTCTTAGCAGCTGCCAACATAAACTTCCCTTCTGAGTCCCTTATCACCACACCCAGGCTAGCTCCCTCGTCCCCCCAAACTGTTGCGTCTGTACAAACAGACATCGTCCCTGGCAACGGTTTGCACCATCTTTTGCGGCTAGGAACAATGCATTGCTCAATCATACGCTGCTGGTATTGTTTATATTCTTCCAATAGGATCCGTGCGCGTGTTGGTATCTCCTCCTTGGGTAGTTTAGCTCCATTGAACATATGAGAGTTTCTTTCCTTCCAGAGATACCAAAGCAAAATACACCAACCCTCCACTTCGTGTTCCTCCCGTTGCTCCAAAATCATTGTAACCCCTTCCAAAAAAGATTGCGTCCCTTTCATCTGAAAAGGTCAGCAAATTCCGTCTTCCTACATATACGTGAAGTCCACCCGCATTCAATAAAGATGTGCATTTGTGATTCCTGCTGGCCACAAAAGGCGCAGTTATCTCCCCTTTGAGGATTTCTATGATTGACCCACACTCCAGTCGGCAGAATCTCCCGTGAGAACCTCCACATGAATTGCCTGATCTTCGGAGGAACCTCCAGCCACCAAAGCCACTTCCACATTGAAGCGAACCCCTGTGCCGCGACCTCATTTCGAGTAAGAAATTCCTTCAACCAGAATTTGTACCCCTCCTTCACCGAGTAAACTCCCAGCTTGCTATCATGCCAAATTTGCTCATCCTTTTCTCCATTCCCTCATAGTGGGATCTGACGGATTGCCTGGATAACATCATCTGGGAAGCAGCTCGCCATAACCGTTTCATCCCACATTTCCGTGTCTGGATCAATGAGCTCCCGAACGCACGCATCAAACGGAAGCCCTTGCGGCGCTGATGGAACGTACTGGTTCGGTAGTCCCGGGACCCAACGGTCTCCCCAAATCTTAGTGTCCAACCCACTTCCAATTCTCCATCGCAAACCACGATTTAGTAACCCCTGTGCACTAAGAAGGCTTCTCCATACAAAGCTCGGCCAATAACTAACATTGGCATCAAGGATCGTCGTCCGCCTATAGTACTTCGCCTTTAGGACCCTTGCAATGAGAGAATCTGGCCGCTAAAGAAGATTCCAGAGTTGCTTCGCAAGGAGCACTTCATGGAAACCTTTTAAATCTCGAAACCCCATCCCTCCTTCCTCCTTTGGACTCACCAACTCTTCCCGGCGTAAGCCATGTGCCCTTCTCATCCTTTTCTCCATTCCCTCATAGTGGCATCTGACGGATTGCCTGGATAACATCATCTGGGAAGCAGCTCGCCATAACCGTTTCATCCCACATTTCCGTGTCTGGATCAATGAGCTCCCGAACGCACGCATCAAACGGAAGCCCTTGTGGCGCTGATGGAACGTACTGGTTCGGTAGTCCCGGGACCCAACGGTCTCCCCAAATCTTAGTCTCCAACCCACTTCCAATTCTCTATCGCAAACCACGATTTAGTAACTCCTGTGCACTAAGAAGGCTTCTCCATACAAAGCTCGGCCAATAACTAACATTGGCATCAAGGATCGTCGTCCGCCTATAGTACTTCGCCTTTAGGACCCTTGCAATGAGAGAATCTGGCCGCTGAAGAAGATTCCAGAGTTGCTTCGCAAGGAGCGCTTCATTGAAACCTTTTAAATCTTGAAACCCCATCCCCCCTTCCTCCTTTGGACTCACCAACTCTTCCCTGCGTAAGCCATGTGCCCTTCTCTCCGCCGCTCGCTATCCCCACCAAAAGTTCATGATAATACTATGGACTTCATCAATAGTACCCTCCGGCACCTTAAACACTGACATCGCGTAGGTGAGTTGCGCTTGCGCCACTGACTTTATTAAAACCTCCCTTGCTGCCACCGAGAGTGTTTTTTCTTTTCAACCATTCAACTTTTTCCTGATCTTGTCTTTAATTCCATCGAACAACTGTTTTTTCGATCTGCCCGCCTCAGTCGCAAGACCGAGATATTTATCATGCTTTGCGACAATCCGCATACCAAGGACCCCTCCAGTCTCCAGCCGTCTATGTGGCAGAACATTTGAACTATAGGAAACTTCAGATTTCTCAAAACTGACCATTGCCTGGATTCTCTTTCGTAGTCGTTCAAGATCTTCTTCAACTCTTTGCTCTCTTCGACAGTTGCTCTAGTGAAGAAGATACAATCATCTGCAAAAAATAAATGGGAGATGACTAGCGAACCTTGGGCAGGGTGGATGCCGTGAATGCGTCTTTTCCTCACCGCCTTTGTCGTATAGGACGATAAGCCTGCAGCCCATAGAAGGAACAAATACGGGGACAGCGGATCCCCCCTGTCGGATTCCCCGACTGGGCTGAAACCTCTGGGATTGGTGGCCATTCACTAAGACTGAGAAAGAAACTGTACTAACACACATCATGATCGTCTGCACCCATCACTCCTCAAAACCCATTCTTCGCATCACTCTAGCCAAAAATCGCCATTCCACCCGGTCATAGGCTTTCGCCATATCAGTCTTTGTGGCCAAATATCTCATACCCTTCTTCCCTTTATTCTCCATTGTATGAAAACATTCGAAAGTCATCATCACGTTATCGGTAATAAGCCTTCCCGGGATGAAAGCACTCTGTTCTGCAGAGATAACTCTATCCAGCACCACCTCAGCCTATTAGCAAGCACCTTCGCCACCAATTTATAGTGGACATTGCAAAGGCTTATTGGGCGGAAATCTTTCGGACTCTGCGGTACTTTAATTTTAGGAATCAACGCCAGCAATGTATGATTGAGCTCCGGTACCATCTCTCCGCTTTCAATGATGCTCTTCACTGTGCTACAGATCTCTTCACCCACCACATCCCAGTATGATCAAAAGAATGCCACCTATAGACCATCCGGGCCAGGGGCCTTCCTCCGTCCCATCTGCTTGAGGGCTGCATAAACCTCCTCCTTGTCCACCGCTCGGAGCAACAGCTCATTATCAGCTGGCAAGATTGATTGTGGAATGGATTCCAACACAGGTTTCGTATCTGGTATCCGACCTGTCAAGAACAACTCACCAAAGTAGTTAAGGAAACAATCAAATAATTGCTCCGTTCCAACGTACCACTGTCCCTCCGGTCCTCATAGCTTTCAGATGGTGTTCCTCCTCCTTCTTGCGGTTGCTTTTCTGTGGAAAAAATTCGTATTTTGATCACCACCCTTTAGCCAATCAGCACGAGACCGCTGCTTCCAGTATAGTTCCTCATTATCCTCTAGCTCCGACATCTCCTCTTCAAGCTTCCATTTTTGTTCGCGGACTGCCTGTGTTTGAGGCATCCTCTCCAGCTTCCGAAGCGCCCTTTGAATCTTCGCCTTCTGCCTAGAGTAGTTTGGGAAAGTCCTCAAACTCCACTCATCCAGCAAAGCTCGGCACTTGTTAATTTTTTCCATTGCACCCAACGCACCCGATTCCTTCCATGCCTCCATCATAATTTTTACACTATCTTCATGCTTCGTCCACAGTGGGTCAAACCGGAAGCTCCACCCCCATCGAGGCTCCTCGTCTTCGTCACCTAACGTGTCACATATTATCGGTCGGTGATCTGACCGTGTCTTATCAAGATGACGCACCTTGCACTGCCTGAACATGGATGACCATTACTCTGATGCCACGAACCTGTCCAGACGTTCCTCAATGTACCCACCATTACGCCATCTATTTTCCCAAGTGAAACAGTAGCCTTGGAAACCCAGATCTTTGAGGTCAGTATCCGCAAGGCAGTCCCGGAATGCTTCCATATCCCGCTCGTCCCTTCCTTGCCCGCCACTTTTCTCTTCGCTACTTAAAATCTCATTGAAGTCGCCACCACATAGCCATGGGCCACTCCATTGATTCGATAGATCCCCAATTAACTTCCACGTGTTTTTCTTTTCATTCGACTCCGGCCATCCATAAACTCCAGTAAACCTCCATATCGCTCCACCTTCCTTAGTGATTTTCATATCAATACAGTGGTTGGAGGAGTACATGAATTCGAGATCAACATCCTCACTCCACCACACACTCAATCTGCCCGCACGACCTCCCCTGGAGGTGTCCGTTGGCCAGCTATCACAATTTGTAAAACCCAGCTCATTCGGTGTTTCAGTATTCTCAGTCTTTGTTTGTTTGGTCTCCATCAGAAATACCACTTGTGGGAAAGTCCGTCACAGAAGCGACTTCAAAGCTCAAACTGCCCGCTTACTCCCCAATCCGCGGGAGTTGTAGCTTAGGAGTCTCATCTATAACCTGAAGGGGATAGGATCCCCACGCCATTCTTTGTTAGAGACCCAGTGCCATGCATACGTGATTTTGCACTACCCTGTCTCCCAACCTTCATCTCCTTTCTCACCACTTTATCATGCCTGAGTGAGTTTGTCACTCAGGTTCTTCTTACTTTGTGCACCAACACGTTCCGGGACATTGTCCATGTGTTGTGTGTCCTTCTTCATCAAAACTTCTTTTTCATTACCCTTACTCCCTGCTTCAGGACGTGGCTGTTGCATGGTTTGGTTGATCAATTCTCGCTTTTCCTCATGTACTTTCCCTAGCTCTTCTTCCTTACCCTGTTGAGTTGGGCCTTCCTCCCCCGACTTGCCATTATCTCCATCTCCATTGAGAACCGAGAAACGGTTCTGCTCTCCCATCTATTTCGTCTGGTGTGGGTTAATGGTGTCCCTCTTCATGGATTGCATCCCTCGTTTCATGGGCTTTCTTTCTTTTCGCTTTACCATCATCCATTCTCCGAAAGCTGGAGCTTTCGGTATCTCTTCTTCTTGAGTCTCGGGAACCATATCCACTGTTTCTTCACTGGGTTCCTCCACTATTATCCTACATGGGCATTGCTCCGTGTGTTTTCCATACTGACCACATTTGGTACATATGTTCTCTAAACCCTCATATCGGATTAGGTACTCAGTTCCTTCCACCTTATATCTTCCTAGCAATGGTTTTGTTAAGTCCACCTCGACACACACTCGAGCAAAATTTCCTCGTGCTCCCAACTCTGTTGCTCTACCCACGCGAATGGGTATCCCAATCAGTTCACTGATTCGCATCGCCGCCTCCTTGTTATTTCAGTCATTAAATCTTTAATTACTACCTTATTTATATATATATATTTAGAAAATGTCTGAAATGGCTCAAACCGGCCGAACCCCGATCAAACCATTAAACCTCAAACCCCTTGCTTGACTGGCTCAATGACTTAAACCGGTTTGTCAATCTTGCTACTAGTATTGTTTTAATCCATCCACTTCATAGTTACACTTACAGGCAGAAGAGCATTAAAACAGTGGCAACAACAGAAGCTTTTGGTGCCAACATGAATAATACAACTTAATATAACTAATACTTAGGAATTTAGATTTTATGGAGGCCCCAAAAATCTTGAGGCCCTGTGCTGGTGGGCTTGCCAGCACATGCCCATGGTCAGTCTTGTGGTTTGTACATAAACTAGGCGATTTATAATCAAATTTTAGGTTTGATGCATGATATCCAAATTTTAGATTTTGAAAGATTTATTTTGAAGGTATGTGGAATGTTGATTCCCCAAAAATCTTGAGGCCCTGTGCTGGTGGGCTTGCCAGCACATGCCCATGGTCAGTCTTGTGGTTTGTACATAAACTAGGCGATTTATAATCAAATTTTAGGTTTGATGCATGATATCCAAATTTTAGATTTTGAAAGATTTATTTTGAAGGTATGTGGAATGTTGATTCCAAACAGACAGAAGAAAAGACAAATTGGTATATTATTCAAATCTCACACTATTAATTTTCACATTCTTGAACCCACTCCAAATCCATAATAGCCAATATTCATTTCATAATTCTCGGGTTTTCTAGATTGTGGAAGTTAAGACAAATTCTCTTGGTTCCATATTTTTACAGCCAAACAAGCCCTTGATTTGGTCTAGTCTCATTTCTTAATACTGAAAAATATATAAAAAAGAGGCAATCAAGTATATTTTACATTTTTACTTAAGCACAATCGGTGGCCTTCACAACTCTTCGTATCAAAGGACACAAAGCATATTACACACTACATTCATTTATGGCAAAATACACTTGTCTAGCCTTAACTTTGAGCTTTATGACAATAATAGCCAAATTTTGAAAAAATACACTAAAATAGCCATTTTGTCCATAACTTTAATAGAAATACAAAAAATGTTGACTAGACTAACGTTTATAGTGACATGGCAATTTTTGGTAAAAAATAATACCATGTGGAAATGACCATTTTTTATTGTAATTAAATAGAAAAACAAATATATAAAAAAATCTATGTTCTCCAAACTTTCCCCATCCCCTGTATTTTTCTTTCACATTCCTTCCTCTCCGTTATCGTTGGCAGAGGTCGAGTTCTGCCCTGACACAATTGCAAAACCCAATCATTTGTGAAATTGGAGTTGTACAAACAGAGCCATGAGAAGGAATCGAAACTCCACCAGATGGTTGTCATCGGCGGCCACTCCGAAGCAGAGGGATGTCGTCGCAGGGCGCGGACGACGTCTCCAACACGCCTCCTTGAAAAACCCTAAAGTTTTGGCCCCCGCCACCGGGCGCTGAGGGAGACGAGCAAGAACCAGATCTGCCCATGACGGAACCAGATCTGCCCATTACGGAACCAGATCTGAAGAACTCTAATCGCTGGCGCGACCATTTTTACCATCAAAAGCTTCATTGAAACTCTCCCAAGTACAAGCAGCGACACCATCGAAGTACAAGCAGTGGCAACAAGCAACTCCATCAGCTCCAAGAAATACTCCGGCTTCTTCTCTTCATTTCGTAACTTAAGTGGGCTATCAAATTATAAGCACACTATATTTGTTATTCACTTAGATGGGCTAAATTAAGTGATGAATTTTATGTGGTCCATGACTTCTGAAGCCCAATATGGATCCAATGGGTGGAAACTAAGTACATGTTCACTTGGGTTTTATGGGAGCGCCCATGGTGGAACTTGTATATAAAGGAGTTGAGGTTGTGGTCTCCAACACACCATGACCAACACAACTCTCTTCTTCTCCCCATCAGGAAGATCAGAGAACTCCTGTATTATAGGGGTGGGTATTCGGTCGGTTCGGTTCAAATCGAACTGAACAGATGATTACCGGGGTTCCAATTTCACTCATATGGCAAACCGAATTTGAACCGAATTATTATTCGGTTCGGTTTTTCCGAACCAAATTATTAGTCGGTTCGGTTTTATGACCAAACCCGAAAATAGTTACTATGCAGTTTTATTTCTGCGTTTTTTGGTGATGCTGACCACATTAGCTTTGCTCTTATCTGATCGACTGTATACCCGTGCCAGTTGCCCTCTCTTTCGCTTTGATGCCGGTTGGGCGGATAATTTGGAGGTAAAGGCTATGGTTAATTATGTCTAGCTGTAGGAGACCCATGGGACTCCAATGTACCAGCTATGGGAGAGGCTGAAAAAACTCCGACATTTGGTTTATGATTGGACCAGGACGGGTGCTACTAATTCTATGCGGAATATTAGAACCCTCCAAACTAAAATAGATCTGATTAAATTGGTACATCTGATCAATTGGAAGGAAGTAAAGGTTTTAGAAGCTGAATTGACAAGATAGTGGATGCTGAGAAGGTTTACTGGCAACAAAAATCGAGAGTGCGATGGCTTAAAAAAGGGGATCATAACACTTCCTATTTCCATACCGTCACCCAGGCTCGCAGAAAGCATAACTTCGTGTCTGTGCTTCGAAATGATGTTGGGGAATGGGCCAGTGATGAGAGAGAGAAGGCGAACATAACCACTAATTTCTATCAAACTCTTTTCACTTTAGAGACCCAAGTGACGAATATGGAAGCTAGGGTGGCACACCTTCTGATAGATAGACGCGTGACTGATGAAATGAATGATAGCCTGACGGCCGAAGTCCTCCCTGTGAAAATACGCCAAACTGTCTTTTCCATGGGCTCGAAGTAGACCCCGGGATCGGATGGGTTCACTAGGAAGTTTTTCAAGTCCTTTTGGGATATTGTTGGCGATTCCGTGATAGCTGCGGTCCACTCGTGTTTTTATACATGAAGACTCCGTTGTACCTTTAATAATGTGGAGAGTATGAGCCAGCTACGATCAGTCAGTCTCTACCAATATGTGTATAAAGTTATAGTCAAGATCACGGCAGAACGTTTGGCTCAATTTCTCCCCAGATTATTTCTGATGGTCAGAATGCCTTTATTCTAGACCGCCAGATTGTCGAGAATGTTCTCATTGGTCACGAGTTAATGCATTATTTGAAAATAAAGAATCGAGGGAAGAAATGGTACATGGTTCTAAAGGTTGACATGGAAAAGGTCTATGATAGAGTCGACTGAACCTTTCTCATTGCGGTTTTGGACAAATTGGGTTTTAACTCTACTTGGCAAGCCTGGTGACTCGCTCGAAACTACACCGCGAATTAATCCCAACAAGAGCCCAAGTTTTTAAACTCTAGCCTGGTGCAGTATAGGGCAAGTATTTAAATTGTCAACCGGGGTCGGTCCATGTACCACTACTTCAATCTCTTAAGTTGTTATCTAGCAAAACAGTTTTGGGTTTAAAACTATAAAAACTACAAGTGAAAAAAAGCAAGGAAAGTAAATGGAGGAGAATTCTACTTGAGAGAGCTTCACCCGGGTATTGCTCCCCTTAATCTCGTGCTAAGAAGCGACAAACAAAACTCTAGTGTGAAGGACGTGTTCATAAACCGCTAGGTGGGCGCAACTAGTTAGGGACAAACTCCCTTAGTCTGATCAATGCAGGAAAATCAACAGATATAAGCTAGGGGAACTAGCTCTCTTAACCGTTAGGTGAAGAATTGTGATTCATAGCTAGAGAGTCTAGCCCTTTTTATCGATCAACCAAGGAGATCTCTAACTCTCTATTAGTTGGCTAACTGAGAGTCATTGCAACAAGTTAGGAAGCTAACTCACTAAACCTTTCGGCTAAGGATGACAATGATAGGCTAGGGAACCTAACCCTCTCAACTAGCTAGCTAAGGATGGCAAACCAAACCCTCGGAACTTAATCCGGTCGACGGAGAGAGCTATCCCGGTGGAATCACAACCCTACTCCGATATTTGAGATTTTGGTCTTAAATTGACCTAAAGGAGGTTACCGAAGTGGCTAAGGAGTCTAGCTCCTAATTTTACCAAGAGGGGATTTCCACCCTCTAGGTTAATTTCACCCAATATTGAGTTAAAGCGAGCACACTCAATCATTCATGAATAATACCTCAAATATTATATAAAACGCTCAATCAACACAAGAGGTTCATGTTCTTACACCTAACACATAGAGAGACTAGGATTCACAATACCCAAGTGAGTAGGTAGGCTATCCATAGCTAAACAAGAGAAAACAACAAAAAAAAGGGAAGAAATAACCATGAAGTGATGTCAATCTTTCCTCCTCGTTGCTTGAGACACCCTTGAGATGAAGAAATATTCAATCCACTAGCTAGGAACAAGCCCAAAGCTCCTTCTTCCTCCTTTGATTTGAACTTTCTCCTTCTAGAAGAAACCCTAACCTCTCACTAGAATCCTCTTTATTCCGAAAAATGAAAACCTAACCTAAACTGAAGCTCTCTCTTCTTCTTCCTTTCAGCTCACATTTTATACCACGATCGGGCTCAGTTCACGGACGCAAACTATTCAATGTGTCCGTGAACAGAGAGATTTGTGTTGAAACGCACCGCTTCACTTGCATGAGTTCACGGTTTGCACTCAATGTTCACTGTCTTGTTGACCGTGAACTCGCGTTGCGCTAGTAATTGCGGATTTCTTCCTGGACGCCTCGCAGTTCACGGTTTATGGCTTCAGTTCACGGCCTTAGGAGACCTTGAACTCCAATGGGAAACCGTGAACATGGCCTGAAACCTGGACGCCTGCACTTCACTGTTACGGGGCAATTGTGCTTTGGGTTTTTCTTCGGGTTTTGCGCTTTTTAACTTCCAATCGTCCCTAAACTCATCCTCGACCCTTCCACACGTTCTAGGACCTGAAATGTATCAAACAAGCACAACCTAGTGTGAAATATGTCTAGGGACGATGAAATGCAAATCCAAACTATCAAGAAATGAGGGGTAAAATGTGTACAATTAGACCCGAATCACCTAGATACACAATGCCTTCGCTGAACGACATTCTCGGTTATGATGAATGGCACACCTTCGGGTTTCTTTGGGTCCTCTCGCGGTCTTCGACAGGGCGATCTGCTGTCCCCACTGCTTTTTGTCCTGTGTGCGGAGGGGTTTGCGGCTCTTCTCCGGAAAGCAATTTCAGAAAAGAAATTGACAGGGGTAAAAGTTGAGGATCATTACGGGAGTGTGAAAATTTAATTGAGGTTTTGAATGAGTATGAGGAGCTAAGTGGCCGACGTGTGAATTTGGATAAATCGGTTGTTTGCTTTAGCAGGAATATCTCTCAACCGGATCAGGAGTTCCTCGCTCAAATTCTTGGCGTAGGTGTTGTAGGGGTCCAAGATAAGTATCTTGGACTGCCCACTTTGGTAGCTCAGTAAAAAATGGCTACTTTCAGGTTCCTGGAGGAATAACTACTAAGTCAACTTCAGGGGTGGAAACAAAGGACGTCAACACTAGCAGCTAAGGAGACACTGACTAAATAAGTTTCCTTAGCTTTGCCACTTCATGTAATGTCATGTTTTAAACTTCTCATATCTCTTTGTCGACTTTTGGGTAAGGATGTTCCGGTGCTATCTAGGTGCCCAGTTTGTTGGGTAGAGTCTGAGACGTTGGAATATTTGTTTCTGGATTGTCCAGTGGCCAGAGCCATTTGGGATCACTCGGGACTTGAGTATTTAGGGCAAGGGCTGCCTCGTCAGACTTTTCCCGTCTTTCTGAAGCGTGTCAAGAGCCTCATTCATCGTGCTCCTACTTTCATGGTCGTTGTGGCAGTTCTCTGGCGAATATGGAAGTCCCTAAATAGGGTTGTCTTTGAAGGCAAACAATTTGGCATCCCAAATTTAATGCGGCAATTTTCTCATCAATATCAGGAATGGGTCAGCCTCCTAGTTGATCATATGGTCTGACCCTCAGGTGATCAGGCGAGACATCCTAGTGGTGCGGGCCCCCTTTCTCTTGTCTGCATGTGGGATGGAGCGACTAGGAGTGGGTCTCATTCGGCAGGAGGTATTCTTGTTAAGGATCAAGGGGGGAGGATCCTTGTGATCAAAGGCGTCCAGTTTTCTAATATTGATGACCCTCTGGGGGTCAAGCTTCTGGTTCTCCGGGAGGCAATTCTTTGGTGTCTGGAGCTGGGATTCACATAGATGAGATTTGAAGGGAATGAGAAGGTTATTATTGACAAAGTTAATCAGGCGGATACCCGTAACACCAGAGTGGGGAATGTCTTTGAAGAAGTTGTCCGTCTGGTTGCTAGTCAGGAGGATTTTCATGTGAGATTTGTAGGTCGGCGTAGTAATAGGGTAGCACATTTGGTGGATCGTAATGCCCTTTCTTTGTACCTGACTATGTGTCGTTATTTTGACTTTCGGACCTGGTTGAATTACAGGATGTACTGAGCTTTTTTTCAATCAATATATGATTATATTTTGTAAAAAAAAGACTATACACTCTCGATCTTCAATTTACATATATGCACTAGATTTCTTGTCGTACTTTATTGTACTAAGATGTTCTATAATTTTACAAAGGGTGCATGCAACAATGGTACGTAGAGGATGATCTTAAAGATCTACCTCCTCGAGAGTAATCATTTACCAGTTTGAGTAATATTCAATTTGTTATATTTATTTTGTCATAAATAAGGCTAAAATGTGTATAATTAGAGGAATTTTACAATACTACATAGTATTGGTGTTATAGGTTTTTACCTTTATGGTACAACTTGAAATTGTACACTCAATATTATGGTACAGTTTTAGATTATACTTATACGGTTTTGTACATATTCTTTATGGTACAACTTGAACTTGTACCTTTATGTGATGGTACAACTTCAACTTGTAAAGTTGTACCATAACATAAGGATACAAATTCCTTTATGGTACAACTTGAACTTATACATTTAATATTATGGTACAACTTCAAGTTGTACATCAAAGCACCAATACTTTATAGCATAGTAAAAGGGCTCGTATAATTAATGGTGGATATATAATATTGTCTTTTGTTTTATTTTCCCGTCTCTCCGCAACATGACATCAAGAATAACACACGCAGATGATAACGACTAATCTTTCTTGGTATTCAGTTTACATGTATGTACTAGGCTTGTTATCGCGATTTACTGTGGCTGGAAAGTTCTATAATTTTTTAATGGATGCATACAACAATGGCCCATGATCTTGAAAATCTGCATTCTCAAATAACCAGTAATCATTTATCAGTGTGAGTAATATTCATCTGTTTATATGCATTCATTTTGTCATCAATTAGGCCCAAATTTATATAATTAGTGCTGGATATATAACATTGTGATTTATTTTCTTTTACACGTAGATAATGACTAGACTCCCTTGCCATTCAATTTACATATATGCACCAGATTTGTAGAAATTTTACAACGCTATATAGTATTGGTGTTATAGGTTTTTGTTGTTATGGTATAACTTAAAATTGTGCATTTACGTTATGGTACAACTTCAGATTGTACCTATACTTTTTGTACAAATTCTTTTATGGTACAACTTGACCTTGTACCTTTATGTGATGATACAACTTCAAGTTGTAAAGTTATACCATAACATAAGGGTACAAATTGTTTTATGGTACAATCTAAACTTAGGGGTCGTCTGCTTCAAGGATTTGATACATGGATTTGGTACCAAAAAACCAACTATCAAGGATTTAGGTACAATCCGTTGTTTGCTTGCGCCTTTTTTGGAGACCAAATCCGTGGGGTCCACAGATTTTAATGGTCCAAATCTGTGGACCCCACGGACTTATAAATCCCACATGTTGATGTGGGATTTGGAATATGGCATAAATCCTTGATGAGATTTTACCCATATACCCTCATGCACTTTTAATATTCCAAGGTTGCTCTCAAATTTAATTATTAATCATTATAATTAACAATAATGAATAATATAAATGTTCAATTAATGTGCAAACATGAGTTAGATTTTTTATATCATTTCTTGTGTTCTAGTTTTCTTTGACCTTTTCATGGAACGTGTAATTCTTTGTTCTCCCGATTCTAATATATGTTGTTATATGTCACTTTTGAAAAGGAGGACAAAGAATTGGTAATTGATTATGTTACGTTAAAAGTTAAAACGAAATTTTCTCGTTTATTATTATTGTCCATGTGGCAACATTATGCTTATTAGTATGTATTGTCCTTGTTTTGTGTACATATCATAAACATGTCAAACATATAGAAAATTATTGTAAGGTAATTTTGAAGTTTTGTCCTTGTTTTGTGTACATATCATAAACATGTCAAAAGTATAGAAAAGGGCAGTAATGTAATTTTTGAATTCAAGTAGTAAATCCCACACCTTTAAATCCATGATAAAAACATCCCAACAAACAAAGGATTGTTACGAATCCATGATGCCTCAAATCCTTGATAAATCCTTGGGTTTTTTAATTACAAAACCCTCATTTTAAAATCCATGAAGCAAACGACCCCTTATACATTTAATGTTATGGTACAACTTTAATTTATACATTAAAACATCAATACTATATAGTATAGTAGAAGTGCTTCCAGATTGGTTTTCGCACTTCATTGTGGTTAGTTAGTAAGTGCTAAATAGAAGAAATGCAATCTGAACTTTGGGGTTCATGAAGTCAGCTGCCAACAGAAAGATCCATGAGCACCATGTATATCAAGATTCTAGACGATGCAGAACTGAAAACGCCTTCCACTATCAAAGCAGTCTGACTATTCTCTTTGTAAACATTGGAAATCCTCATGTTGGTTCCGATTCCAAATGGAGTTGTGAGGGAGAAGAAGAGCGCCATCCATGCCATAGCTCGAGATTTGAACTTAGCCTGCAAAAAGTACAACAGTACTACATTAACTTATTATGGATATATAAAATTATGTTTATTATATATACAATTAATTGTGCATATATAACATGGTGAATGTTCTGCTTTACAATGGGGTGCATAAAACAAATTGTGTTTGTTATATAATTAATTGGGGATATGTAACCTGGCGAAGGTTCTACTTTGCAATGGGGTGAATAAAACAAATTGTGTTTATTATATAATTAATTGTGGATATGCAAACGATTATTAGTTTGAGTAGCACTAAAATGTACATGACAAATTGTGAACATATAACATTATGTTTGTTATATAATTAATTGTGGATATATAACATGGTAGAGGTTTTCCTTTACATTGGGTGCATACATCAATTCTCAAGTATAGGATGATCTTGAAAATCTGCTTGCTCGGATAACTGGTAGTCATTTACCAGTTTGAGTAATACAATCGTGTATGTATTTTTTTGTCTTCAATAAGGCAGTGGATATATAACATTTTTTTTATATTTTTTTCTAGCCACTCCGCCACATTACGTCAAGAATAACACCTGTATATGAGGATGACTAGACTATCTCGGTATTCAATTTACGTATATGTACTAGATTTATTGTCGCGCTTAACTATGGTTAGGAAGTTTTATAATTTACAATAGGTGTCTCCATCGTTAACACTTTTGTTTAATGTCGTCAATTTTGACGCCAAACATGCATGGGTTGCCTCCCGTGGAGTGCTCTTTCTTTTATGCCATTGAGCTAGACATTGTCATGCTCCTTTTAGTTAGATGACCATTCAATCTACCACGGCCATCCATCACCCCATTTACTTATGTTCTCCCTAGCTGGTTTAACTAGATGAGGATTGAATTTGTGTTAATGATGAAAGCATATGAAGTCTTCATAATCCTCTTATCACCACAAAAAATTCGGCTTATTAGGACAAAATTTTTGTTTTGTCATTTTCTGTTTGTCACAATAGGTACGGTGATATGACAAAAATAATACATGTCCTATTTGGTATGCCTATTGTGACAAAAAAGTTATTGTCAGAATAAGTCGTCATTTAAAGTGAGTAACGTGACAAATATTTCGTGTCATAATTAATTTTTTCAAAATAGGTGCCCCATATCGGGATGTAAAAGACTCAACAGTGACAATTATCTGGTTGTCAGAATAGTTCGTCATTTAAAGTGAGTAATGTGACAAATATTTCGTGTCACAATTGAATTTGTCAAAATAGACATCCCATATTTGGATGGAAGAGACACAAAAATGACAAATTATATCGTCAGAGTGGCTTTTGTCATATTATGCCTTTCTAAATTGTTTAAATGACAAAATAATTTGTCACAATAGATAGCAATAATCTCACGGCGAGCTGACAAAATTGCGTGTTCGTCATGATAAATTGGTTTGGCTTTGACAAAAACACATGTATTTAATCAATTAGTGTATTGTAATTTAAAGCATTGTGTCAATGTATGAATTTGAAAAATATCTTGTATGGAGGTTGAATGATTTTGGAGGTCCCTCAAATAATTAGGAAGAAAAATTGAGTTATTGACAATCTCAGCTAAAAGCTGAGATTGATAATCATCCATTATGAATGATTCTGGTGGGTCCATCTTCTGCTCAAATACATGTATTATGTTTCATTTTAAGACAAAAAAACAATGAACTCTCCTGATTATATGTATTGTCTGAATACATCATCTGAAATAACAACTTCCAAACGACCCCTTAATCTTAACATTCAATGTATTGGCTAAATACATCACTTGAAATCTCAACCTCCAAATGACCCTAAGTTACTTAGGGGACAAGCTTGTAAAATTGTATCCATAAAACATGAGTTTACTACTTAATTGGGTTGGCCTTTTCAAGTTGTCCCCAAAAATGAGTGAAACATTTTAGCGGGCTTTTTCTTAGGCGGGATTGAATCTGCCAATTACCAAAAAATTTCAAAGTATGTTAGCAGCAACTTCTTTTAAATATAGGGTTTAGGGGTTTCTTTTCCATCATATAACTAAAAAGTAAAAAGGCCGGCTGGAGAAAAAGAATCGAGATATGGATGCCGTGTGCATCAGTATGTCGTCATGAACGGAGGTGATCTCTGAGTTGAATTTTTCGTCCTTATTATGGTTACTCACATTTTATGAAATTGCTTGTTAGACTGTGGCTAGGGTTGATTTGCTCCCAAAAGAAGTCGTTTTATCAACTGAAGGGGCAAAATAAAAAAGTGTCGTCTCCGCGTCTGCATTGCAAAACCATATCTTCTCCCACAACAGCGCACAACCAGCCTCAACCCTCCCCATCGTCACTTTGTTCGAAAGAGCAGGTTGCTCTGTGATCAAGCCGCCACTGCCGGCGATCCCGCCACCCAACCAGCGGCTTCGATTCGCCAGCTCTACCGTCCACCGCGACCAGAACTGCACCGCGATGCGAACTCCACGACGAGCCAAACTCCAGCGCGAGCCTCCACCACGAGTCAAATTCCACGGATATCCTCCACCGCCGACCGCCAATAATTTTTATTTTAGAAATACAAACGCAACAAGCGTCTTACCTCATAATTTTCTTTGATTTTGTAGCTTTTTAAATTATTTCTGTATTTTTTTCCTTTGTTGAAGGTATTGATGTTGCGCGTCGATGAGGATCAACGGGTTGATTTTTGTGTTGGTGGTGGTGAGGTGGCGAGCGGTGGAGGTTTGTGATGACTTGAGACACATCTTTGCCCGATCTGGGTTTAGAAGGCCGAACGACAGAGATGGTCGATTCTCCTTCCGCTGCAGTTTCTGGGTTGTGGGGTGGTAGTTTATGGGTGTCAAAGGGTTCTTGTTATCGGGTTTGAGGGTTTGATTTGAAAGAAGCTTTGTGGATTTCTGGCAGGGGCGTCGATTGGAGATAGTTGAACCAGATTGAAATTGTAATTTTTTTCTCCTTGGTGGTTTAGCTCTTGCAATGGATTGAGGGGTTCTGTTTTTGCGTTTCTGAAGAAGATGCGTTTTTGTCGTTTCTTAAAAAAAGTAGAAGTGGAATAGACATAGGGTAGTGACTAGAGATTGAGACCAGAGAAAGAGAGAAGTTTCCTCTCTGTGAGGGAAATTGGAGGTGAAAACTGAAAAGCGGCAGTCAGGGTAATGTAAATAGCTGTAGCTTTTAGGTTAAGGTAAAATTGCCATATAGTATCTACAAATAAATTACATTTCAATCATCTAATTATCAAATCACCACAATTATAAAACGATCCGACCATTAACCCTCAACACGCATGCTCAATCGGACCAACGGGTTAAATCGGGTTAACAACCTTTCTTGTGACAAAATGTAGTCGTCACAATATACAGTTGTGACAAAATACAATCGTGTAATATGACGAACAATTCTCCCAAAATTACCAGATTATGACAAGCGTAATGACAAAATATATCGTCATAACATCTATGTTTGTCACAATAGACTATCCAGAACCTCAGCTATACTGAAAGCAAATGTGACAACTTTGTTTTAAATTTTGTCACATTTGACCTATCCTGCCGGCGATAAAATGAAAAACTTTTGTGACAACACCCTTTGTCATATTAGGTATAATATGACAAAATGGGTATCTAATATGATAAAATTGTCTCATCATAATAGGCCAAATTTGTTCTAGTGGATATTTCGTACTCCAACTCCTCGATCCTTTCTAGCATCGTTTTGGGTCTTGTACTTGCTATGCAAAGTGTCATTTGTGCTAGATGTAAATCTGAAGTTGGTGGAGCTAGAATTACTTTGTGAGCCATGCTCAGGGTGATGCTATGTTGCTTGATTGGCATCCTCAACTAGAGATCCCGATATGATCTTAATCTCTTTCTCCAGATCTATCTCTTTATCATTAGCCTCAAAATCATGACTGCATTTTTGGCCGATGACCTCATCTTGCATATGCTTCACTATCCGATGCATGATCTTTCCTACGAGTAAAGCGAAATCGACAAACGCATGATATGCGTTTAACATAGAAAGGAGATACTTAAACAATCGAGTTAAAATAAAGTAGTAGAGAGTGGTAATGGTTGTTCTGGGAAAAAAATTTCCTCAAATATATAAAAATGAAAATTATTTTGTATATCACAATGAACTTGTTGTTTCTGTGCATATATTTTTAAATTCCAATTAAAATTAAGCAGAATCAAATTAATTTAAAAAGTGGAGAAATAATAAGATTTTTTTATCTCAATTATAAGATTTGAACCCACTTAAAATTAAGAAACCATATACGATTATACACAGCTTCATAACCTACAGTTATGCATTGTATCCTACAACTGTACTAAGCAATGTTTATTTACCAACGTATTAAGCGATGTTGATATAATATATTAACACAATCCATGGACTACTATTCGTATAACTACCGGTCAAAACAAGACTGATATATTTTTGTTCAATTTGAATAATTTCAAGTTAGACCCAATGCCACCCTTCCTATGGGCCACTTAGGGTCATGAATTGCCAACACAAAGTTTCAAATTAGTGGGCATTTTGATCATAAATAGTCACCTCAATACTCTTAATATGGTACAATAATTGGCCAATTAAGGTATTAACAGAATTTAATATCTGTGCCCCAGTTTCTGCGAGTCCATAATTTAGGGCTCATATTGGTCGTAAGGATAAGAGTTATAGATTGTCTCCCACCAAGGCTTCCTTTTAGCAGTCACACCAGTTAAATTGACCTCAATTTAGAAAGTAAGGAATATATGGATGAACCAAATATCGAACACTAAACCGAAACATGGAGAGAATGCACTTGTGTGCAATGCAAATTGGCAAAAGGAAAATAAAAAGGATGGTAGAGGTAGATAGTGGAACATGATAGGCAACTTTGGCAAATATGCTACATTGTCATAGGACACGACACACCCAAAATTTTCATGAACCTTTTGGTGTGAGCCAAGTAAGGCACAATGTCCCCATAAAAGATATGCTCCCACCACACTTTAACAGTATATATAGTATATGCCGATTGGTTGAAATGTAATTTGAACTATTTATAATGTGTACTTTTAACATTTCAATTTTTTTAAAATGTCTAAATTTGTATAACATTAAGGTGATATCGAAATTATAATAAACTTTCATTAATGACCGAAATTTGTATTCTAAATAATTAAAATGCACGTGAATAATCATTCATGACTCGTCTATTTAACAATGCAATCACTTATTAGTTTATCTATGGTTGAAAAGAAAATTAGGGGTCATTTAGCTTTGGTGATAGTTAAATTGATTCATTGTAAACATAAAAATACATGTATAATAATTTAATTTACATGGTGTATTATAGTTTATATTGTTTGATTTATGTGATTATATATTATTGTAGTATTTGAAAAAAATTAAATTACCTTTGATAGAAATGTTACTTTTACATTTTACTTATGGAAAAAGAAACAACAAATATTAAACTAATTAATCTTTACAAAACAAATGTTCACATTTGACGAAACACTATTCATAAAGGAGTTTTTACTTTTGATACATTCTTCTTTTCATTTTTGGTTTTATGAATTAAACAACAGAAAAACGACTTCCAGGCTCCAGTCCATTATGGATGTAGTGGACAAACAATATTGGAGCCTACTTATTTAAAGGGTGAGCAACGATGGGTCAACGAGAGTGAAAGTAGGAAGGGTATTTTCGTCTACACAATCAATTTTATTTTTCATATAAAAATATATCAATGCTAAGATTTGAACCATGGTCTCTTCCATCAAAGACAAGAATTGTAACCAATTAGACTAGACACATTTGTAATATTTTGTTAATACAAAACATAGAGGAAGTTTAAATTATGAAAAATAGAGTACTTTTCTATCACGGTTAGTTAGCCCGCTAAGTCTCCTGTAAATATTTTGTGGTGTTTGATAATTCTATTTTCATATTTTAATAATTACTTTAGAATTTTTTCAAACTTATAAATGAAGGATAATCTTAAAATCTCAACACAAATATCATTGGTTGGAATATTGTGAATTGAATTGAAGTGTTCAATGACGACATAAGAACATTGGCACCATAAATTTCAAGAAAAATAATCATGAAAAACACCGATACCAATTATCTCGACAGTCTATGCTAAAATTTGAATTTGTTTAATCATTCAATTTGAGTGATAGTTTAGTCAAAGCAAGCAAATAATTCACGATTGTGTACGAACAAAAATAAAAACATATGTATTGTATTATGAAAAATGTATTTATTTTAGTAATCTAAAAAAATAATCAAGACTTCCATATACAACCCCTTATTTCAGAATTGTAATTAATGAAACAATTTTTATCAACATGATGCAATGTTCAAGCTATGATTACTTGCTTTCTGTTTGAGGGTTTAATGTAACAGCTCATGCCTACACTCTAAGCATTTTTTTTCTTTTTTCCAATATTTTTTTACAGTTATTTGTTAAATCAACTATATTTCTAGCTTTCCATTCCTAATTATTCACTGCTTCCTACCAACTTATGGGGATGATGAATATTTTTTTCATGTATAATCTATTGACTATGAATGTTGCTTATTAGTTAAATTCCACGGTTTGATGCTCCAACATATTCTCACAATTTCTCGAAAATGCATCATATCTTCGATTGATTTCATAGTTTTGTTAGGTGAAGTTCAACAAACTCAATCAATATTCGAACTCTTTGAAGTAGCTATCTGCATGTGAATATGAAGTACTGAGTAGGTAAAACTCAAGTTTATAAATTTTTTTATACCAAATGGTATAATTAATTCATTTATGAACTGAAATAGCTTATTATAAGCACTTAAATTTTTAAGTTAAAATTCATATGATACAATTGTTTGACCAAATGGTTTTTATCATAGAGTGGTTCTGTCGAGAGAGGTCTCTAAGAAACATGGCTTACTTTATTATTCCTTAGGTAGATATAATATATATCTTCATCGTTACTTTTACATTGGATTCAATTTAGTATACTTTTTCGTTTAGATAGATTTTTTTAATGATTTTTTGAGATATAATATATCATTATTGTATGATGGTGTAGGATATTAGTTCCTCTCATTTTAGGTTCAAATTGATGCATTTCCCCTTTATCGTTCCCTTTTATCAGTTAATAATTTTTATGATATTTTTCACTATGAAATATCGTGAGCAGAATCTATACACAACAATTTGTGTTTTTTCGCTTCCTCTTCTCTTGATTAGATATTGTGTCAACATTGATTCTTATATTGATTATTGAATTACTACTTTATTGTTGGGATAATATCACTAGGAAACCTGAACTATTAAGAATGTTTCATTTGTGTCCTAAAGTATCCAATATGACATTTGTGTCCTAAACTATTTTTCCATTAGAGTTGACCGGCGTTGACCATTAGTATTTAACAAATGGCACATTCTTAATAGTTCGGGTTAGGACATAAATGACACAAAACAATAATAGGTTGGTACACAAATGTCATATTAGATACTTTAGGACACAAATGGCACATTCTTAATAGTTCGGGTTTCCTAGCGGTATTAGCCATTTTTTGTTCTGAAGTTTATGAAACTGAGATGCATTTTTTTTAGAAACAAGAAACTAAGATGCATATTGATAAAGAATGTAAGGGGCCATCTTCCATCTTAAGGCTTAAGCACTACATATCATTGTTTACCTACTGTTAAATCAAAGTCTTTCTAACTTGAGTAAGAGCTACAATGACTTTTATTGTTGTCGATTTTCCCCAAAATATTAGGTATGTTGCTTTTAGTTTTCGCATCCTTTTAAGTTTGATTTAGCTTTTTATGTGTTGCTCTATTAGTTGAACTTGCCAGTTGGAGATCTGCATGCTTCGACTACATTAATGTCACAGTGACTTCTATATGAAATGCCACTCGAAACATGAGTGTGTGATTTAGTTTGTTTCTCATTAAGGACACTTTAAAAATATACTTTGTTCCATTATATCATTGAATACACTAAAGCCAATGGAAAAGTCGAAACATTTTATCGTATACTGAAGATTGATTATGCATGTATGATGTAAAACAACTCTTACCATTGTTCTTCTTAGACGTTTTTATATCAATACGACTTCATTTAAAAATATGTATTTATGGTAGTGTAGTTGGACGTTGTTCGTCATTTTTAAAACTTCATTAGTCAAATACATCAAATACTTTCCTATATTATTAATGGAGAACTTACCAAACTAAATAGTTACTTCAAACCCCAACAACATGAACCATAACAAAAATATATACCTACACTTATACATGACAACATGAGAATCAAACTCTCCCGGCCAAGAGGCCAGGCCATAATCTAGTGAGTAAAAGGGCCGGTCTTCTCATCTATGACTATGGCCACCCAGCTACCTTGCCGGCTTACCATTTCACTTCAAGAAATCCAACTTTTCCCTTATTTGGAAAGCAGGACCTACGATATATATAGTGCTCACGTGAACGGATCGGGGCAATCGACAATAACAAGAAACACAATGAACGGCATGAAAATAAAGAACATAGAAATTTTCGTGGTTCACCAAGACAATGTGGGTTGGTTAGTCCACAGGCGGGAGAGAGCCAGCTTCACTATATTTGAAGAGATTATCTCCAAATTATAGAGGATTATGAAAATTATTTATAGTATAAATTAACAAATGAATTACGCTTATACTTCCAGTGGACGACATATCATCCGATTCAAGTCTTGTTAACTATATTTTAGGTGTATACAACCACCCAATCCCATAATTATTATTATAAACATTCAATCCATCTTAAATTTATCTAAATTTGTAAGGGTTAATTGCATGATTGGTCACTGAGATTACAAAAAAAGTTCAAGTTTGGTCACTCAAAATATTTAAATCCATTGGTGGTACTTCAGTTTACTGAAACCGTTCACGTTTAGTCACTCTCCCTCCAACTCCGTTAACTTTTGCTTACGTGGCGGTCAACTCCAAAAGTTGACCGTTAAATATGTGACGTTACAATTTAAAAATAATAAATTTAATAAAATTAATGTTTTTAAAATTGCTATCTCATTTTCACCTTATTATCATTTTTATTTAAAATAAATAAAAAACCCTAATTTCTTCTAATAAATAAATAAAAAATCCCCTGTTGCCCGCGGTTCAGGGGAGTTGCTCCATCGACCCCTTTGAGATCTTGCTCGCAGGTGATAGAGCGCGGGAGCGGACGCGGAGCATGTGCCGACGACTGTAGACGCCGTGATAGGCAAGCGAATCGAATCCGCCAGAAATTGAGAATTCATCATCGTCCAGATAAGTTTCACTCATTTAAGGCGTAGCCGCGAACCAGAAGCCGAAGGCTATGGCGAAGAACTGCAGAAGGAGAAGCGACGCAGCTGCAGGAGTCATTTTGAGGAGACGATGCCCAACATTACATGGATATAAAACCCTAATTTTATTCGAAAACCTTTTTCCCTCTCCCTTCCTTCAAAATTTTCCTCGCCTTCGAAACGGAATTCGCGGATCAGGCTCGGATTTTCTGATCGGTGGAGGAAGTAGCTCTGGCGGTTACTCTGTCTGTAAGAATTGGAGGACTATTTAGTGGAACCAGGACAATTTTCCGGCGGAATTCGGGAAAGGTTTTGTCCGTTTGGTAAGAGGAAGAGTGTGCAAAAGAAAGCGAAGGAGAGTGACGACGGAGGAAGAAGGAGTAGGAGCGGAGGTGGAGCTGCTCCGACGTAGCAGAGCCGACCAAACCACTTAGCTTCCTCGATCTTGACTGACGAACGCGCGCAGCAGGGGGATTGAGAATTTAATATCGAAGGATTCAACAGAAGACAGCCTTTCCTCCGTCGGAGGCGGCGAAGAAGGCGAGGACGTGGGTGATGAAGTGGCGCTCGTCGGGGGAGAGTGATTCTCAGTGGCGGGTGTCCAGAGAGAGATCGGGTATTGTTATCGGGTATTGTTATTGGAGATTAGAAGAAATTAGAGTTTTTTATTTATTTTAAATAAAAGTGATAATGAGGTGGAAATGAGATGACAATTTTAAAATTTTTAATTTTACTAAAATTATTATTTTTAACTTGTCACGTCACACATTTAACGGTCAACTTTTAAAGTTGACTGCCACGTAAGCAAAAGTTAACGGAGTTGGACGGAGTGTGACCAAACGTGAACGGTTTTAGTAGTACCACCAATGGATTTAAATATTTTGAGTGACCAAACTTGAACGTTTTTTATAATCTCAGTGACCAACCATGCCATTAACCCAAATTTGTAATATAAGTTAACAATGGAAACGTGAATTGCACGTTTGGTCACTTGATTTATTAATGTGTTCTATGTTGTCACTAAAAAAAGGTATTTTGCTTACTGATCACTGACTTTATCTTAAATTTCACAGTTAGTCAGTCGCTATTAAATTCACCCCATATGAAAGTCAATTATGATATTTTATCGTTAAATACTCAAAACTGCAATTTTTTTTTTCTTGAAGGACTTAAAACTGCAATTAAAAACATAAAATTAGTTTTTTCTACTTTTCCAGCTCATCTATCTTCCCATCGTCACCCACGCTCTACAAAAAATGGAGGTAATTCCTCCAATTAAATCGAACCCTCTTCTACTGTTCTACATTCTCTCTAACTCTCTCTGACCTCTGTCAACCCACCCCCCATAGAAAGCTTAGTTCTAAATGGCAAATGGAGCGGGTGATGCGTTCATTTTCACTTATACCACTAACATGATGTGCAACCTTTTCTCCAGACACCTCCGTAGTGCATAACCAATTCCAAAAGCTGCAACGTCTCTTTATCCGTCAAAACATTTTGGTGACCTATAATTAGGGTGGAAATTGGGGTGGGTGTGGTTACCCGATTTCCACCCTAATTATAGGTAACCACACCCACCATTGGCGTAGCCAGAGATATAATTTAGTGGGGTCCAAACAAAATGAAATACAAAGTTTGTCTCAATAGTAAAATCATTGTCTTGGGAAGAGGTGGTCCATGGTTCTAAATTTACTAACCACACCTTAAAAATTCACCATTTTTAATGTATATTCATTTTTCAAGTGGGGTCTATGGACCCCACATCCCCTCACCTAGCTCCGCCAATGACACCCACAAATATAGAATTATACTACCCAGAATTATGCTAACCACTATACCCACTGCGGGTTGGTTGTGGATACCCAGAAAAATTTCACATTAAATATATTAATATGGTAATTAAATAGTGATGTTGTGTTTCTTCTCGAACAAAAACAAAAACATACATTAAAAAAAAGTTAATAAAGTGTTAAATAAATTATA
The DNA here is from genome assembly GCA_964030455.1 of Linum trigynum. NCBI lineage: Eukaryota > Viridiplantae > Streptophyta > Magnoliopsida > Malpighiales > Linaceae > Linum > Linum trigynum. Next base: position 14,430,632 of record OZ034814.1, read on the forward strand.
AATCTCGAATACAATAGGTTAGTTAGTGTAAATTCAGAAGAGATGGATTTGGAAAGAAGTTTGAAGATAATGGAGAAGCAGAGTGACTTGTTACCAGACAAACATCGTTGCATGTCACGGCTCCTCCGATGGCAACAACCGCAAAACACAAAAGTGGCTCGATAAGTGGAGGAGCCCTCTTTTAATGAATCGATCATTCTCCACTCTCGATTATAGTATTGTATTGTTGGTAGCTGGTTGCATGTTGTGTTGTTCGTGAGTTCGTGGAGAAATGGAGATGGGTTTGGGTATCAGACTAATCTTTATCTATTATTCCTCTCTTTAACGAATTGATTAATTTAATTGACTATATCTATGGACTTGATTTTGTTATAAAATAAACATAGATCACACGGACAATGCTTGTTTAACAAAAATATCTCACATGAACATTGCGTATTGACTTGATTTTATTTTATAGAATAAGTGCGTTTGATTTTGGTAGCTACTTTAATTCTTAGTCTTCCAAGTTTCACAAACTAATATAACTAATGTGTTTAATAAGGGTTACAAAGTACTTTTGAAGAAACAAATATAACTAATGTGGTTAATATGGATTTTGTGCGTAAACCGCACCACTACCCACAAAAATCAATATTTTGCTACCCACACCCAACCCACTATCCACAAACTGTGGGTATGGGTATCCACAAAGTGTGCGGTTTGGTGCGGTTTGCGGGTTATCCGCAATCCGCAAACCAAACTTCGACCCCTACCTATAATTAGGAGTGTTCAAACGGATTGGTTACCGTGGTAACCATATTAACCAGTAGCATTCGGTTAATTTGGTTAGGTTAATTTGGAGATTGGTGTGGTTTGGTTAAACAATTTAGCTTATTTGGTTTAGGTGGTTTTGTTTGGTTTCAACGTTGCTAGCCAATGAAACCAGTTTACCAATTAATGATACACTTAATATACAAAATTATTTATACTTCCATGCAACCAACCAAACCAAACTTTCGGAATTCCCTAATTTATTTCCATTTGCACAACAAACAAAAACATTATGGATAAAAAATTAAATGGGCCAGCCTACTTACTAAACTAAAACATTTTGAACAACTACTAGACTTTAGGATTACGTACAATACTGTGACAGTCACCTCAAACTATGTATAGTTTAAGTGTTTTGTAGGAGAGCTTTAACTTCGTGATGAGGGGTTTTGGTATGTGTTTATGTTAAGAGGTTTGTTGTAAGCTAACTATATTAGGTGCAGAGATGATGAATGATGTATTAACTTGAATGATGATGACAATCATGGATGATTAGTCTTATTATTATTGCTTATATATAATTATAGTTTATGATAGTAACAACATATGGTTATGTTTTATTCATTTACAGGAAAATTGATTTCATGTAATGTTATGTTATTTGGTTAATCCGATTATCCAATTAACCAAATCAATTTAACTTTGGTTTGGTTAATTTGGTTTTCGTGTTAATTTGGACGGTTTGGTCAAGACATTTTATTCCATGATTAATGAAATTTAAGTTTATTTGGTTTGGTTATTACCATGGTAACCATTTGAACGCCTCTACCTATAATCATAAAAAAATTTAAGAAACTTGACGACTAGAAATTAGGGATGGCAATGGGTCGGGTTGGGTCGGGTTTTGCCAAACCCAAACCCAAACCCATGGGTTTATCCGTTAAAAAAACCCGGGGTAAAACCCACTGGGTTTGAAAAACTCAAACCCAACCCAACCCGCTGGGTATCCGCGGGTTCATGGGTACCCATGGGTTTTTGTCGTAAGAAATTCACAATAACAAATTCCTATCAAAATTAAAGTCAAATATCAATCTCCCAATACAAATTATCCATATATAAAACACCATTCTAGAAAATTCAAGCAAATCACAAATTAACTATACAAATTGTTCAACACCAATCTAGAAAAGTCAAGAAAATTGAAACAAATCACAAATTATCCATAAATAACATGGTTAATCGAAACTCTCCACTCGATAACATCAACTTCATACTACATAACTAGAAAGAAAAAATTAGGCATGTATCCACAAATATAAATAAGATTAGTTGTTTAGAATATTAAATATGCCAAGAAAATTAATTATATGGGTGTGGGCGGGTAACCATGGGTCGGATTTACCTAAACCCAAACCCAACCCAACCAGGTGAATAATGAACGGGTTTAAACCCAAACCCGGTCCAAAATCCGTCAACACGAATTTTACCCACGTTGACCGGGTTGGGTCGGGTACCCGTGAGTTCGAATTTTGTTGTCATTCCTACTTGAAATAATAGAATGGCGAGAGATTCCTGGCCATGCCATGCCATTAGGCATCAACTCATGATCCATCTCTTTGTCAAAAAAAAAAAAAAAAACACTCATGATCCATCACCTCATTCGTCAAAGTCTCTGTCAGCGCACAAGAGAAAATACAAAAATAATGTGGGGGATGCCCATGTGAATATGAAATATGGAACTACTTTCTTTTCCCCACCATAGTCCATAAATGTGAAAAATGAATCTTGTATGCATGAATTTCTATTGATATGCGAATGTGAGAGCTACTAGCTGTAGCTGTTGTAAGGAACTTGACGACATCTGGATGTATTCTGTGAGTAAACCTAAGCCTATGGTCATAATTCGAGCACTACTGTGGCTGTCAATGCTATTCAATTATTGATATGCTTTCGTTTTCTGTCTCGTTTTCTTTGGTTAATTTCTCTGCTCGTAGATGTAGTTTCTCTCAGAGTTAGGTCTATTTTAAACATCAAAAGAAAAAGTTAGGCACCCTTCGAAAGAGTTAGGCACCCTTCGAAAGAAAGAACATCTAGCTATTTTTCAACGTACAGGTTTTTTTTGATATAAAATTGGTTTATAACTTGTCGGGATGCACAGACTTCATATGAGTATCTAGAGCTGAGTTATTTCGGGATAACTCTCAAATCAATGAGTTAATAATTGAAATGATGCATGCTTTGCCCTTGCGCCTCCTTTGAATGCAAAAAAAAAAAAAAAAAAAAAAAAAAAAAATGAAATGATGCATGGAGCATATGCAATTAATTATGTAAAAAGAAACTAATGTAATGCTTTGGAAACAATTAATTAGCCCCTTACCAAACAAGAACAACTAATTAACCTATTAAACGAACACTAAAAAAAGGGCAAAGTTGTACTGAACATAAGAACCAAAGGATGCAAGCTTTGGCTCGGAAAGATGACTGAAATTTACAGCCTCGCCACCATCATCATCATCGTCATAATCATTCTCAAGAAGGTCATCCTCGAACATGTCAATTATCATTTTTGGACTTCCTTCAAGTAGTTGTTAGTTTAATAGTGTTGTGTTTATTTATAAGGGTGATATATATTTAATTTTTAGTCAGATGTTACTTAAAGGATTTGAACATAAAATTTCGAAATTCAAGATCAACGATAATACCACTACACTAGTGCTATGTTGTTATTATGTCAATATTCAAAAAAATAAAAGTACATGCCCACGGACATAGAAATCTTACTCTACAAAAGTCTTTTTTTGTGATAAAAAAATAGACAAACAAGCTTACCGCCACTTTACATCTCCTTAATGTACAAGGGTTTACTATAATTTAGTTCATTCTCAAAACATTTTTGGAACTTCATAAAGATCTATAATAGTATCTTCGACTTTGTTTCTGTGTGGCAACCGGCAAGAGTGATAACAAATTAACAATTTACATGATGGCCGTAAATTAAATGTGATTTTAATTAGGGAAAATGTTACCTTCAGTTAGGCAGTCTAGTGAGTCTACTGCCTCCAAGGTACAACTTGTACATCATTGAATTATACATTCATCAAACAAAAAATAAGTTGAAAATAGACTTCATTCAACTAGTACATATGATAATTTGGATCCTCTACTTATGTTAACTAGGCGCTAACAATATTTGGCACAAAGATTTAATTGTGTCAAATAAAAAATCAATAAAAGACCATGTACTACTTATAATGATGAAACTATTGGCCAATCAAGGATAAGATGGTGTTTGGAATTGCTCTGTAAAAGTCATTGTCAAATAAATTCCAACATTTGATATGTGTTATTCAAATATTTAAAAATAAATTAAATTGAATTCTCATGTCGTATTTGGACACATTCATAATTGAATTAAATAAAAAATTTCAATTATACCCTTATTATTTATTTTATGAAAAGCAATTATTTCATCAAATGCTCAACCAAGGGCAAGAACCACACAATTCCCTAACGGTGAGCTTTACACTATAGGAACCAAAACATACCTCTTACACAATGTTTACAAAAAGAGCAGGATCTAGTCCATCTAACTTTGGAACCACAAACTCTGACTAGCAGTAGCTTTACACTAGCTTCATATCACCTGCCAATTTCAGCTCCAGCAATTTTATACATTCTTAGAATCAAATCCTTTACACTTCACTTATCACAAGGTTCTATACATGTCCTCCACAATTACAGTTCTTAAAACAGCTCACAGACTCCATCGAACATTCCGCCAACATGCATTGAGTGATCTTTGAGATCAAAGCCTAACACTCTTTAGAATTCAAATTTCTTGCAATTAGAGGTAGTTCTAGGTACCTAACTGGTAGGTTTCCATCTTGAACCTAGAATGGTCAATTAGTAGCTCTTTTGTCTCCACATTCAACCCCTGCATTTCAAGCTAGAGATATTAGGGAACTGATCCAACATTGTTGTTGCTGCTTTAATACCCAGAACAGTCCCTGTAGTGAATATTAGGAGATCATGTGCAAAGTCAAAGTGTGTGAGGCTAATCTTTCTGCATTGTGGGTGCGGAAGGAAGAAACCAAACTTCCCTACTACGTTGAGCATACATGTCAATATCTCCACAGATATCTCGGAGAGATAGGATGAGAGAGAGTCACCTTGTCTCAAACCTGTATTTTCGAAGAAGTTCCCTGCCAACGCTCCATTCAAGCACGCTTTAAAATTGGCAGTAGACAGACAAATCTCAACCCATTGTACACAAGCAAAGGGAAATCGCATAGCATTCATAGAGTCCAACAAAAACCCCCCGACTCACACTATTAAAAGCCTTCATAATATATACTTTTAAAGCACACGGAGGAGAGATAGTTTTCCTATTATACCACTTAATCATCTCATGGGCTAATATGATATTATCATTAATAAGTTTATCTTTGATAAAGGCTTACTAGTTATTACTAATGTGAGAGAAGGGAGAACTTCACTTGTTATATTTGCAAGAATCTTTGAAACACTCTTATACAACACATCACACCAGGATATAGGTCCAAAATTTTTCAAGGTATCAACATTGAGAATTTTGGGTATGAGGGTAAGAATGGTAGCATTTACTTCGGAAAGTATTTTCCCTGTTTGAAAAAACTGTTGCACTCTATGTGTTATGTCAGGGCCTTGTCAGGGCCTACAAGGTCCCAATTGTTTTGAAAAAACTGGCATGGAACACAATTGCCCATGAGCCTTTTCCCTCTTCGTTTAGAATACCACCTTTCTTATCTCTTCGTGCCTAACATGTCTGCATGGTTGGTTACTATCCCTTAAGAGGTGATGAACCATAAGGGCCATTAATAGTGGGATGGGAGCTCTCTTGATTATCTCTTTCCTACATATAGTAGCTGTTTATAGAAACTTACAACTTCCTTGCATATGTCATCCAAATCAGTAGACGAAGTCCCTTCACTAGTCACCAATGATTTAATGGTACTTTTAGATTGTCTTGTTTTTACTGTATTAAAGTATCTGGTGTTAAGATCGCCTTGATTCACCCACACATCCTGAGCTTTTGTCTATTAAACTATTTCTCCCAACTTCTGTAACTCAACCAGCCGGACCACGCACTCTTTTTCAGCCTCAAAGGTTGCATGGGCAGGGCACTCTAGGGAAACTAGTTCAGCTTCCTCTCTAGTTCCATTTGAGCACCCTTAACCCATACATTTATATATGAGTAATGTTAGGAATGGAACAATAACAACGAATGAGGTTATCGAATTTGGAGCTGAGTCACAGACTAGGTCGCTTTCTTTAAGACGTTCGCAACACTGCCTTCGATGCGCACGACAGACTATCAACCGGTTGTCTCTAGGATAAAACATCTCCTCTCGTATGCTCGACGGTTTTGTGCAAAAATCGGAGCTCTATGAACACTCTCTCTATTGTGTTTCTGCTCGTATTGTGGTGTGTTTAGAGGGTCTGAGGGGTCGGCTATTTATAGGAGACGAGTCTCCCATAATAGTCCTCTTTCCTGGGGAATAATTCACGGTAATTAAGGAGATAATTACTCCTTAATTAAAACGGAGTCGGTTAAGATAAATCCTGTGGGATTATCCTTCGAATATTCCTTTTAATCGATTATCCTCTTTCAACTCGTATTTATCTAGGATAAAAAATAACCGATTAATATAAAGAATAACCGATTAATTTTGTTCAGAATTTCTCCAAAAAATACAGTCTCAAGTGAACCAACCAACCAATCGACCGGCCGGTCGGACGACGCGCGCGTGTGTGGTGGTCCTGTTAGGTCCTTCCTCTCCCACGAAAGTGCGTCACCCCAAGGGTCATGCCCTTATGAGAGAGGCTCCTATCTTTATACACATTTCACCAAAGTAGAACTACCAATGTGGTATTTTTTCCACCTTGAGACTCTATAACTTTCAAAACTATTCAATTCCAACAATCCCCACTTGAATAGTTTCGAAACTATCTCTGAGCATCAACAGTTCCATAAGATCAGGCATAAGCTAAGGTATCGAGAAGATTTGAACCTTAGCTTAGTGGTTACACTTCTGATTTCATAAGGTTGACTCGTAGTTTTGAACCCTATCTCAGACAGTGTAGCACACCAGATCTTTTCATTGAGTTGTGTTCTCTTCTTAGCCTGTGTGTTTATGGTCATGCACGTTATCCTGGTTTAGTGAACACTCTAGAAACTTTGTGCCCCCAAAGTTCCATAAGGAGCGGCCCCACTCCCACATTCACATGGGTGAGTCTATCAGAAGTACCCCCCAAAGTAAAGTACTCCACCCCACATAAGGTATAGATCTCATTAAGAGTTTTTAACTCAACCTCCATTGCTTTGGGATTCATGCTTCACTATGCATGAACTTTTTGCATACTACTCATGACTTGTTATTACCCATTAAACCCATTTCTTGGGATCTCCTGTCTATTGGGTCGGGTTACCATTATTTGTAGTCCGTGGTTCGGTAGGCATAAGTCCCATACCCTTGGCGGTATTCTGGACTTTCTCTCTAGGTAATCCTTTCGACAAAGGATCAGCTAGATTCTGTTCGGATCTTATATGATCCACCCTGACTACTCCTATCGTTACGAGTTCTCTTACAGTACTGTGCTTACGACGAATCTGTCATTTCTTTCCGTTATAGAAACGGTTCTCAACTTTAGCTATAGTTGCGGTACTATCACAATGGATCAATACCGGAGGGACCGACCTTTCCTATAGGGGAATCTCTGATAACAATCCTCTCAACTAACTCGCTTCTTTACTAGCCGTTGCTAGTGCTATCATCTCTGATTCCATAGTTGATTGAGCTAGGATTGTTTGTTTCTTAGACTTCCAAGAAACAGCTCCACCAGCGATGTTAAAAACATACCCACTGGTTGCCTTGGAGTCATCTGATAGGATATTCCAATCCGCATCACTATACCCTTCTAATACGGCAGGAAACCTTTGATAGTGCATACCTTGGTTTGCTGTTCTCTTGAGGTATCTCATGACCCTCTCTATAGCATTCCAATGCTCTCTACTAGGACAGCTGTTAAATCTGCCAAGAAATCCCATGACATATGCAATGTCTGGTCGAGTGTAATCCGCAGCATAATGGAGACTACCAATGATGCTAGCATATTCAGATTGTATTACACTGTCTCCAGTTTTCTTAAATAACTTTATGCTAGCATATATGGAGTACACGCAGGTTTACAGTCAAAATAGTTATATTTGTTCAAGATCTTCTCTATGTAGCTAGATTGATCTAGAGAATAACCATTTGCTGTTCTAGTTATCTGGATTCCAAGCATAAACTTTGCTTCTCCCAGATCTTTCACCTCAAAGCTCTCTTTCAACATGGCTTTTACTTCATTGACCACGTGGATATTTGTACCAAATATCAACATGTCATCTACATACAAACATATGATAGTAAAAGTGTTACTCTCTGCCTTGCAGTAAATACGCTTGTCACTTTCATTCACCTTAAAGCCATGTGAGAGAACGAGAGTGTCAAACTTCTCATACCACTTTTTTGGAGCCTGTTTCAAACCATATAATGATTTGTCTAACTTAGAGACTTTCGAGGCATGTTCAGGGATAACAAACCCTTATGGTTGTTCCATATAGATTTCTTCGTCCAGATCACCATTCAAAAAGGCTGTTTTAACATCCATTTGGTGTACCACGAGATTGTTCAAGGAAGCAAAGGCAATCATGACATGAATGGATGTTATTCTGGATACTGGTGAATAGGTATCTAAGAAATCTATTTTCTCTCTGCCTGTAGCCCTTAACTACGAGGCTGGCTCGGAACCTTTCAATTGCACCATCATGTTTTCGTTTCGTTTCTAGACCCCATTTATTACCCAAGACTTTGCAGCCGAAGTAAGTTTATTAGATGTCAAGTCTTATTAGCTTCCAACGATTCCATTTCATTTATAACGACCTCATTCCAAAAATATGCATCTATGGAAGTTAAAGCTTCATGCAAATTTTTGGGATCCCCGAGGGTGTATATGGTAGTAAAGTCATCACCAAAATCTTTGGAGATTCTAGCTCTTTTACTTCTTCTGGGTTCATCCTTAGATCCAACACCCCTACTAGTTCTGTTATCTATTATAATAGGTAGTACATTACCCACACTCTTTCTTTTTTTAAATGGAAATCGTGTTTCAAAGAAATCAACATCAATGGATTATATTATAGTACGAGCATTCAAATCATAGAATCTATATGCCTGGCAGCATAGCCAACGAAGACACATTCATATGCTCTAATAGCCAACTTAATACTCTTAGGATCCGGAATTATTACGTAGGCCAAACAACCCCACGTTCTTAAATAGGACATATTAGGTGGCTTATTCTATAAGATCTCATAGGGTGACTCTTTTCTATTTGCTTTTGGAAGACGATTTAGCACATAGCAAACCGTCAACAAAATATCACCCCACCAAGAAGAAGCAGCGCCTGAATTGAGCATAATAGCCACAACTAATTCTGTAAATGTCCTATTTTTTCGCTCAGCTTTACCATTCATTTCCGGTGAATATGGTGTTGTGGTTTTATGAATGATACCATGTGAGCTATAGAATTCCTTGAAGGGATTAGAGTCATACTCTAATCCTCTATCACTCCTAAGTCGTTTTTATCTTTCGATTATTGCAAAAATTTTCAAATTAAACCACAAATATCTTAAACATATCAAGGGCTTCATTTTTTTCCATCAAATAAACAAAGCAATAATCAGAGAAATCATCTATGAAAGTGATAAAGTATCTCTTGCCAGACCTAGTTAACGTCCCATCTAGTTCACAAATATTAGAATGAATCAGATCTCCTAGATCTGATTCATTACTCACAGATTTATGGGGCGTTTTCGTTATCTTAGCTTGGCTACAGAAATCACATTTATCAAATTCATTCATTGAGAGTTTAGGAATAGGTCCTCGCTTGCTTAAATTCTTCACAATTCGTGTGTTCACATGACAAAGATGTGCATGCCAAACATTCAAATCACACAGCATGTAAACTGAAGAATTTATCTTATTATTTTCGACATTCAACTTGAACATCCCATTACATGCATATCCCATTCCTACAAAACTCCCATTCTAAGTAAGGATATACAAGACTACCCCAATCGATTGGTTAAACCCATCCTTATTAAGAAGATATCCCAAAACAAGATTCTTCCTTATCTCTGGAGTGTGCAACACATCCTTGAGCACCATCTTCTTCCCAGAGGTGAAGTTCAGCTTTCTTGCCAGTAAGTGCTTCAGTGTATGTTTTAAACATAGCACGACTGTTACATACATGCTTCGATGCACCTGTATCCAGTCACCATCCTTCTGAGTCACCGGTGAGGTTGACTTTAGCGATCATATTCGTGATCATGGCTATCAAGTCCTCTTCTGTCAAGTTAACCCTGGCAACAACAACAGGGTTAGGCTTGTTCAGACATTATTTTGTCATATGACTCGGTTTACCGTAGTTATAGCAGATAAACGGTGGGTCATTCTTAAAGGGTTGGACCGTGACCCTTTGGTTATCTCGAGAGGCACCATTCTGGTTGGGGTGGACCTGCTGGTCCTTACTCTTGAAACCTTTCTGGTTAGGTTTTAGAGCTATAGGGGTGGGTGGTTTAACAGTGACGACCATCACCTCTTCTTCATATCCCTCTTGCGGGACTCTTCCTCAATCCTTAGGCGAGTAATCAAGCTTTCCAGTGAAAATTCTTTAGTTTTATGTCTAAGCATATTCTTAAAAAATTTCCACGTAGGGGCAGCTTATCAACAATGCAAGCAACTTGAAATTGATCATCTAGAGGCATACCTTCAGAGACGATCTCATGAGCTATTTTCTGAAGTTCGTGGGATTGAACTTCGAAGGACTTGTCAGCCACTATCTGGTAGCGCAGGTAGCGGCTGACAACATACTTTTTAGCTCCAGCCACCTCTGTGTCATACTTCTTTTGGAGCACATCCCAGACCATCAATGCAGTGTTATTTTTGTCCGCATAATAGTCGTAGAGGTCGTCCGCTAGGTCGTTGAGGATGTAGCCCTTGCACAGTAAGTCACGCTCCCTTTCCTTAGTAGAAGTAGCCCTCTCCTCATAGGTCGCTTCTTCCGACAGCTCGACGGGCATGATGGTGAGGCAGTGTGCCAACTTCTTGGTCGACAGGTGGAACTCCATCTTTTGTCTCCAGCGACGGAAGTTGACTCCATCGAAGCGTAAGGGTCGATTGATATTGACAACACCAGATCCGACAATGTTGTTCTGTTTAGTCGACATAGCAGCAGCTGAACGTCTTAAAATTGTTAGGAACGGAACAACAACAAGGAATGGGGTTACCGAATCTGGAGCTGAGTCGTAGACTAGGTCGCTTTCTTTAAGACGTTCGCGGCACTGCCTTCGATGCACACATCAGACTATCAACCGGTCGTCTCCAGGATACAACAACTCCTCTTGTATGCTCGGCGGTTTTGTGCGAAAACCGAAGCTCTATGAACACTCTCTCTATTGTGTTTCTGCTCGTATTGTGGTGTGTTTAGAGGATCTGAGGGTTCAGCTATTTATAAGAGACGAGTCCCCCAGAATATTCCTCTTTCCTGGGGAATAATTCACAGTAATTAAGGAGATAATTACTCCTTAATTAAAACCGAGTCGGTTAAGATAAATCCTACGGGATTATCCTTCAAATATTCATTTTAATCGATTATCTTCTTCCAACTCGTATTTATCTAGGATAAAGAATAACCGATTAATAATTAATTAATAGATAATTAATTTCGTTTGGAATTTGTCCAAAAAATATAGTCTCAAGTGAACCAACCAACCCACCGACCGGCGCACACGTGTGTGTGATGGTCCTGTTAGGTCCTCCCACTCCCACAAAAGTGGGTCACCCCAAGGGGGATGTCCTTAGAAGAGAGGCTCCTATCTTTATACACATTTCACCAAAGTAGAACTACCAATGTGGTAGTTTTTTTTACCTTGACACTCTATAGCTTTCAAAGTTATTCATTTCCAACAAGTAATGATCACGATTTTTTTTAAACGTTTTTGTAACTTTCATAAGCTTTCTATATACCTAATAGAAGTGAGAACCTTAATTTTTCCCTTACCAACCTTCTTTCACCAAACTGAAATACTCAGGATGGTGCTACCATAAACTAAAAAGCTTGAAAAGGTTAGGGAGAGATTTATTACGGAATCAGGATGCACCAAAATCCCACAATAATGTAACTTACAAGGTAAAAAGAGTCAGAATTAGACTATTACAGAACGTTACCAAATGAATCGAGAATTCATTTCATTGTAAAATGAATTATTATGTAAAAATTCATTGTCAAATGAAATCCTATGTTTGGTATGTTATATCCAAATCTTTAGAAATAAAATGAAGTGTCATGTAGAATTCATTGTCAAATTGAATTTCTGTATTTTGTATGTCATATGTGATTTGATGCTGAAATAAAGGTTACAAAAGAACTGTTTGATTTGGTCAGAGCTGAGGAAGTTTTCCTTTAGACAGAAATCTAGAGATCTGTGGTTAAAAATGGGGGACACAAACTCAGGCTTCTTTCATCGATCTATGAGAACAAGGCTTAAAAAAAACACAATTACTTCTCGAAAAATTTTCCTAGGTCATACGGTCACTTCTATGGAAGAAATGTGGAGGGTGGTTGTAGATTTCTATATGCATTTGCTTGGGAGAGTTAACACTCTTGTTGAGGAAGAGACACTGGATTACTTCAAAGGTTTGCTCAGGCATACACTTGACTCTACACATGTATCTTCTCTTTGTGATCATGTTACTTTTTCTGAAGTAAAGGATGTGATATTTAGCTTCAATGGAGATAAGAGCCCAGGACCTGATGGCTATAATGTAAGATTTTTCCAAGCTTCTTGGGGGGTCATTGGTGCTGACATTACGTATGCTATTCAGAGCTACTTTGTGTCTGGGAAGATCCCTAGAGAGGTAAATGCAACTATTCTTGCTCTGATCCCCAAGATCCAAAATCCAGATGAGATGAAATGTTTTAAGCCTATTTCATGTTGCAAAATAGTTTATAAATGCATATCTAAAATAATTGCAAATAGATTTAGTGTTATTCTCCCCTTAGTTATTAGCAAGAATCAGACTGCATTTGTGTGTGTGTGTGTGTGGGGGGGGGGGGGGTTATAGGAGAAAATATTCTCTTGGCTCATGAATTAGTGCACCAGTATTCTAGGAAAAATATCTCCACTAGGTCTGCCTTAAATATTGATCTTACAAAGGCGTTTGATTCTGTGAATTGGAAGGAAAAAAATTCACTGTGTTGGCAGCTATGGGTGTTCCTAGTAAGTTCGTTGATTTGATTCGGATGCGTGTCACTAGTCTTATGTTGAGTATTGCTTTCAATGGGGTTTTAGTTGGTTACTTCCCTACCAAGCAAGACTTGAGGCATGGGGACTCGCTTTCTCCATATTTGTTTGCTGTAGCAATGGAGGTTTTCTCCTGTCTACTTGATCTTGAAGCTCAAAATGGAAGATTCCCTTACCATCCTATGTGTAAGAAAATAGGGCTGACACATCTCTGTTTTTATGATGACCTTTTGGTCTTTTCTGATGGATCAAACTATATTATTCAGAGTGTTTAGAGGGTTTTGAGTGGGTTTCACAAACTTTCTGGTCTCCAGTCTAATCCTAGTAAATGTGAGATATTCTTTGGAGGGTTGGAAAAGGAGGAAATGGAGGCTAGGGCTTGCAGATATGGGTATCAATTTGGTGGTCTCCATGTGCGATATCTAGGAGTGCTTCTAGTGGCTGGGAAGCTCTCAATGAATGCTTGTAGACCTTTTATAGATCGAATTACAGCTAAAGTGCAGGGTTGGAAAGCCAAAGCTTTAAACTATGATGGCAGGTTTGAGCTTGTAAGCTCTGTTCTATATAGCATGTCTCAGTATTGGATGAGTGTGTTCATGCTTCCAAAAACCGTTATTAGAGAGGTGGAATGAATCTGTAGTTGCTTCCTCTGATCAGTGGGGTATGGGCTTAAACTTAAGGCTAAAATGGCATGGAAGTATCTGACCTTTCCCAAAAAGAGGGAGGTCTTGGCTTGAGGGACTTATTCACCTGGAACTATAATTGCGTTTTCAGACAAATTTGGGCAATAATGTTGCAGCATGGCTCTTTGTGGGTAGCGTGGGTTATAGGAGAAAATATTCTCTTGGCTCATGAATTAGTGCACAAGTATTCTAGGAAAAATATCTCCACTAGGTCTGCCTTAAATATTGATCTTACAAAGGCGTTTGATCCTGTGAATTGGAAGAAAAAAATTCATTGTGTTGGCAGCTATTGGTGTTCCTAGTAAGTTCGTTGATTGGATTCGGATGCGTGTCACTAGTCTTATGTTGAGTATTGCTTTCAATGGGGTTTTAGTTGGTTACTTCCCTGCCAAGCAAGACTTTAGGCATAGGGATCCGCTTTCTCCATATTTGTTTGCTGTAGCAATGGAGGTTTTCTCCTGTCTACTTGATCTTGAAGCTCAAAAGGGAAGATTCCCTTACCATCCAATGTGTAAGAAAATAGGGCTGACACATCTCTGTTTTTATGATGACCTTTTGGTCTTTTCTGATGGATCAAACTATATTATTCAGAGTGTTCAGAGGGTTTTGAGTGGGTTTCACAAACTTTCTGGTCTCCAGTCTAATCCTAGTAAATGTGAGATATTCTTTGGAGGGTTGGAAAAGGAGGAAATGGAGGCTAGGGCTTGCAGATATGGGTATCAATTTGGTGGTCTCCATGTGCGATATCTAGGAGTGCTTCTAGTGGCTGGGAAGCTCTCAGTGAATGCTTGTAGACCTTTTATAGATCGAATTACAGCTAAAGTGCAGGGTTGGAAAGCCAAAGCTTTAAACTATGATGGCAGGTTTGAGCTTGTAAGCTCTGTTCTATATAGCATGTCTCGGTATTGGATGAGTGTGTTCATGCTTCCAAAAACAGTTATTAGAGAGGTGGAATGAATATGTAGTTTCTTCCTCTGATCAGTGGGGTATGGGCTTAAACTTAAGGCTAAAATGGCATGGAAGTATCTTACCTTTCCCAAAAAAAAAGGGAGGTCTTGGCTTGAGGGACTTATTCACCTGGAACTATAATTGCGTTTTCAGACAAATTTGGGCAATAATGTTGCAGCATGGCTCATTGTGGGTAGCATGGGTTCAGGCTTTCAAGCTAAAAGGAAGGGACTTCTGGACTGTAAATGTTGATGGATCTTGAAATTGGAAGAAGTTATTAAGACTTCGAGGTAAGATCCCTAACCTATTTAGCTTGAATAATGGCTTGCTACTCTGGAACAATATAGATATGCCGAGTTATTCTATAAAGAAGGTCTGGGAAGTTATTAGGCCAAAACAATCTGCAGGGTATAAGCTTCTCTGGAAAGGGATTTAAATTCCTCAAAACAGATTTCTTGTCTGGCTCATCATACGTAATAAGATACAAACCAAAGATAAGATGAAGAAATAGGGGTTTGCTGGATCGGATCTTTGTCTCTTATGTGATCAGCCTGCTGAGACTCAAGATCATTTGTTCTCTGTCTATTCTTTTTACCTCTCTGCCCATCAGAAGCTGTTTGCAAATTTTAGCTATTTCTAGCCACGAACTTGGGAGGAGAATCTTGCTTGTGCTATTAGGAAGTTTGGGGTTAAAACATCTTGTAATATGTCAGGAAGATTGATTTGGCAATCTCTGTTGAGTCATACCTGGAGGGAAAGATGCAGGAGAGCTTTTGCTGAGAATTGAAAGACTGCTGAAGCTCTTGTTTCTCAAGTAAAAAAGTGAAGTAATGGTTCTGGTTCTAGAGTTCCAGACCCCCAAGACCTTGAACACTTTTGGTCTGCTGATTCTTTGTAACTCTGGTCTCTTACCCGAGATTTTGCTTTGTTTTAGGTTTTCTTTGGTAGTTATTGTGAGTATTTCTTTAACTGTTCCCTAGTTCCATTCCTGGCTGACAAGGATGTCGTCAGCAACCCCTTTTTGATGAAATGAAAGTACTGGATTCATAAATAAAAAAATAGAATTGAAAATAATTTTTTTAATACCAAACACGAAAATATTTCATTTCAAAATAAATTCCTCAAAATTTATGGAATTCATTTATACCAAACGGTATGTTAGTAAAATTGTTAATCCAAGGAATGTTTAACATTGCTCTAACAAACCTCTTAGCAATATATTTGGATTCTTCGCTTTTTGATTTGTTTGATTCAATTTCTCAAGTAATCCGTTTTAAATTTTATCTTTCTATTTGAGCCATTGTTACCTTTTATTTTAAATAATATTAGTTGAAAATAATAATATAATTTTATTTATGTATATTTTATTAGATTTTAAGAAAAAAATTTGAATCTCATCTTATTTATAGAACCGGGCCTCTACAATATCAGGGCCGGCCATACTCGTGTCTAATTGGTCTAACTATGTCGTGCTAGCTGGTAGACAACCCGACCAATACCTAGATACATACAATTATACTTACAATCTTTATATCTAATCCACAGGAATACTAATTTAAAACTATTTTTTTTGGGTAATACCATGCAAGAAAAATCCGATAAACCAAAAAAGAAGTTTGTTAACGGTTTAACACTGCTGTCAGATCTCTCAAGACTGAAAATTAGATTTATCCTAGACATAATCCATAGTCCCCAGATCCCTTCTTCTTTATACATCTTGCTTGAAGAGTAGCTGCAGATTCGTTCAACAAGGTGCATTCACTGGGTTAACTGTCATTCTCAAAAGGTAAAAAAGGTTCATTTATAACCTGCACCATCGATCTTTGATCATACAAGAAGGTTGTCAACCCGCAGGTCGATCCGGACCCGGTCGATCTAGTGGATAAGGGTTAATGGGTCGCCCATTTTAGCTCGGTTTAGTCTAAAAATATAACAAAATCATTATATTGTATTTATTTTGAATTCAACATAAAAAAACCGTAGTTAAACTCAAACACACTTAAATAACATCAACTTAAATTCAACATAGTAAAAATTCAACGACACTTTGGAACGAGCAGCCCGCTCACCCGCTCGGATGGGCCAACCGCCCGGGTTTTTCCGGATTTTCCCGAATTTGACCATTTCCGAGCTAATTCTCAAATGGGCTATTTTAACCCATTTTCAAAGCCGGGTCCGGGCCAACTCGGGTTGACAACCTTGCCATAAAGCTAAAAAAGGTTCGTTTATAATCTTTAGGAACATTACTTTACTTATATAGACACAACAAGATTACTTGGTTCAGTAAAGGGGATCAGCCGCATATCAATTTTTACTGGCTGAACTTTTATTACAATCAGCTAATTAAGTAAGCAGGCTACCTTGTGAATATGATCTCCTATATATTTACCACACATGCATCATATATCTTCAAGTACCTTCATCTTAATTTCCCCAGAAAAGCAAGCTAAATCATCCACCCTGGGCGACTCATGAGGCCATTCACATTTCCTGAACTGGAAGCCACAGCTGAAGGTCTGTCATCTATCTCCATCACGCCACCACAGCTATCAAATTAAAACAAAAACACGAAAGCCAATAAGAGACGAAGGAAATGGAGATTTCCCTAGTGACCAAAAAGAGGTTGTACATATAGATGATCAGTGCCTCATCTGCAAAGGGTTGTTTCTGCAATGTGGCTCCGCCGTTTCCTGCTGTTGGTGGGGCGGCAAACCAGACTGCTCCCCAGCTTCCCATGTTGACGATGGTAGCACAGCATCTGTCTCCTGCAACTGTCAAAAACAAACGTTGAAACATCTCAAAAAAAGATACATATATACGAAGCTACACAAATTGGT
Organism: Linum trigynum; assembly: GCA_964030455.1. Classification (NCBI taxonomy): domain Eukaryota; kingdom Viridiplantae; phylum Streptophyta; class Magnoliopsida; order Malpighiales; family Linaceae; genus Linum; species Linum trigynum. Next base: position 14,448,241 of record OZ034814.1, read on the forward strand.
TAATTGGTGTACCTTAATCCGCAAGGCCCTGTTTGTTTCCTCGAGCATTTCTTCCTGAAATTCGACACATAAAGATGTCTCCTGGTGTGATATAACAAGGAGTATCAGAAATAAATAAGCATGGAGATGCTGCTGAGTTCCAAACCTTCATTTTAAGCTCCGAGAGTTGATCTGCAATGGATTGATTCTGCCAAAAGAAACAAACGTTCAACTTTCAGAACTGTAGCTAGCAGATTGTAATAACTAGGTTCTTCATCAAAACCAACTAATGTTCTCAGAACTTTTTACGTGCACTAGGATAAAGAACAGTAACTTGCATGCTATCTTCATGATTAGGCGTATCATGGAAGGAAAGAGCCGCAGAAAGTAAATTTCTATGGCAAAATAACTCCCTATACTGTTTCCTTCTACTTCATTGGATCCTTCAAACTCTTACATCCTTCAACTTTCATACGCTAATCAATTAAAACTTTTGCGCATTAACCTGTCCCTCAATTATAGAAATAAATGGTCCCTCAGCTTCCGGAGAAGGCCAATTAAGTCCTTTTATCATAAACCTTAATTAGGGTTACACACATAGACATTATTTATTGGAAATTATAATCACATATTGACCTCCTTGTTGAAAATCCGATCAGTATATAGAACTATGTTGCTCTATGTGGATAGACTAATCATTGTTTACCAAGTCAATCAAGAAGTCTAATAATTATCCACTAAATAGTGGCAGAATGTGAATTCTACTAACCTTAAAAGCATAAGTGAAAGGACTTAATTGGTGTAATTAGAAGTTTAATGACGACCCTTTTGTCTATATGATAGGAAGAGAATGAATCTACATTATTAGAAATGTGCATCCACACATTAAAAGTTACACTTACAACACATCACCATATAGGTAAAGTCGATCTCTAACGTTTGAAGTTAGAATGGGTTGCATGTTAAGAATACTACCAACACAATATGTAGCCAGGTACGACATAGACTAACAAATTGATGAGGCAAAATGAGTAAATTTTCAAGTGCTGATAAAAAAAGATTGGTCAGATTTGTAGGTAACACTAGTACACACCTTCTTCAGTCTAATGAGCTTGAGAGATTCATCAAGTTGATTCTCCAATTGCTCCAGATCTTTGGTTCCCAAGCTAACCAACTCTTCTCCAAGAATATGCCTAGAAAATGTAATATGGCAACAATACCCCCACCATTAAGTTCTGGATTACATCTCATATACCAAATTCAATTACTCAACTCTCAGCGATCAACTTCATCAGAATTTAAGTAAACGGAAGTAATAATAACCATGGAGAGTGAAACTATGATCAATGGAAGCAATGCCATGCATGCTAATTACCTCTGTGAGCGTTGAAGAGACTCCACAGTTGCTTTTAGCTGCAAGTATTCCCGGTAGTGATCCTGCTAAACGTACCGTTTTGCACATAGGAAGAACAATTAGTTAAAATTTGACAAACTTAACTTTCGTGGAAACTCCTTGCAAAGATCATGAACGGGTCCTCCTAAGCATTAGCCACATGGGAGCATTGTGTCAAATACACATATTGTGCAACGTAGATCGTACAGAACCATAGCATTTCATTTCAATTTAGTTTAGTATCATTAAGTACTGCATTGAGAAATATCAAGATAACTCCCATCCATGATCTATAAAAACCCTAACTTCTGCTCTAAATATAACTCTAATCCTCAATCTCAAAAACTAAAGATCATATGCATGCTTATAAAAGAACTAATTACCCTCCTTTTCACTCTCATCAAATGGTCTAATATCTTGTGTAGTAGTAGAACATATACCAAAGCTGACGCGTTGGAGCGAATAAGTAGCGGCGGAGCAGAATTAAATCTGGATGAGGGGTTAAGAAAATCTCAACTCTAGGGATTTCAACCATAATAATAGAGGAGGAGCTAGCAAAAGTCTCTTACTGATTGTTTTATTTTCTAAATTTGTTATATATGTTGAATTTAATTTTGTTCTACATTTCCCAATTGAGGTGGTATAACCTTTAGATTTAACCTAGCTCTGCGCCAAGATACGAACCGTTCTCAAAAGGGGTATCGAACCATCACCTATGGCATGCCACACACAAGCAAGACACCTAGCTATAGCACGTAACATTTGCTAGGGGTGTCCTTCAGTCATGGTACAGAATAAAGCATAAGCCATTAGCTAGCCATGGGTTACCTCACTGTCCCTGGAAGGATGGCTTGATTCTAGCTGCCCATAGGTGTACCTTTGGTACTTCTCTATGGTCTTGATTATACTGAAAAAAACCAAAAAACAGTTTCATATAAAATGCATTTGGAAGTGTGGGAATGAGAAGAAACTCGTAATAGAACTTACAATCAAGCACAACCCTTTTCAGCTAGTGGCACACATATACGTACAAATAGTTGAAATAGATGTTTGCAAGTGATACTGAACATTTACCACTTTGCATAGATCTCTGTAAAATTGTATTGTTTGTACCATAGCAGCAAGCAGATCGTTTAAAAAATCCTGATGTTTTCTTTGTACTTATGGAAGGGAGGTTAAAATGGTCCCTGTACTTTGGCTACGTTGCTAGTTCTATTTGCAACCACACAACCATGTGAAAAAAGAACTCTAAAGTAAAGAAGATATATTCTTATCTCACTGCAAAAATTTCATGTTCTAAGGTGGTCGACTGGTCGGAGTAAGATGTTGTCCTCTATGGCCATTCATAAGAAACAAGAATAAGTTTACACAAGGTCTCAATCAACGATAAAGCTAAGCTACACGTGTTCTCTTTTTCTTTCTCTTTTTAAAACAATTATGATGATATTATGTTTCTTTTATGGGAGTTAATCGGTTCGGTCCGTCAGTAGTTAAACACTAACTAAAAAATACTTATCAACAATCTTTGTCAATCAATCGTCTATGATCGATTCGGTTTGTAATTAGTTTGGCGGTTAATCAATAATAACCTCCATATGTGACACTATTTATTTTGTTATTTTAAATTTTAGTCGTGTCTTTTTCAATTGATAATAAAATCTAATCATATAAATCATTCAAAATAAATTGGCTGCAATTCTTCAGTGTTAGCATAAAATAATAATGATAAGAAATAACATAAATATATCAATCATCGTGAATTCTTAATACAAATCTTAATTCCAATTTATTATATTAAAAATAATCAAACATCTTTCTCCAATTAGCGAGTACCAACTAGCTATACGTTAAACACGAGTACTACAAGTTCATCATCATTCACAAACACTAAAGAAACATAGACTACTAAGGTGTGTGGTTCGCTCCATCGACTGCAAAAGGGGAGCAGAAGCGAGGGGCAAACTTTCGAGTTCTGACTCTTTAACACATTTGAAGACTTTGGGTGCAGGGTTGTTTGAGAGATAAGTGACAATGTGGATGCTTGCATGAAAGTGCGACTTTGATTGGTCTTGAATCTTGAGACATTTTCTCTAATCAAAACTCAAAATAATGTGGTTATAGTAATAGACAGTTATCGATTAACCATTAAGCAAATTTAGCTTACCAATAACCAAACCACTAAGAAATTATTGATTAACCACTATCGTAGTCAACGATTTGATTATTAACTTTAAACGATAAATACTACCTATTCACCCACCCTATTTTCCACCACAGTCCAACTCAAGGATCCAAACAATCATAACACAATAGATAAAAAAGATAATGTATGTTTTTCCCCCTTGCTTAAAGGAGAATGCTTGCTAGGGAAGTCACAGTAGTGGAAACCTCAGTCAGTGACATCAAATTTGAATACAAAAAAAATTATACATTTAGAATTATGAGCCCAAGACTTTGAACTGAAGATGGACTAAATATTAGTGATCTCTTATTGTCATCAAAATAATCATAGTATATTCTAAACTAAATACAATCCATATAACCAAATGGTTTATATCTGATCCCAATGAGCACCAGGTTAACTTGGCTTTCCTAGAATGAAAATCCAATAAACAAAAGATTCAGTAACCCATTTTCTGATCTTCAAAAAAGAAAAGAAAAAAAAAGCCATCATCTCTTAAACATAAAAATTATTTTGAAACTCCAATATAAAGTGACCATTCTCCTAAACATCTGCAACCCAACCCAGAAAAAAACTGTACTATCTTCCTGCAGGCAGCCAAAATCCCAGAAAAAAACTGGAGAAGAAATCACAACCATGGTCTCCACTCTCGCTCTCAAACACACAGCAAAACCCGAGATCCGAACATCACAATTGCAGATCCCATGAAGGAAATCAACAGTACAAAATCATGGACACACATCTTGCTAGAAGAGTAGCAGCAGATTCATTTAATCCACACACACGAGAAAAAGAAAATCGCAGAAACCCACCACATAAGATGTTAATTTCAGAAACAACAAAAAAAAGTTTTAGAGAGAGAAAGGTAAGGGAAATAAATTAATGTGTAAGGGAAGAAGGCAGTGAAATATTGATTAATTAACCTGGAGGAGCTGCAGAACTCGTAGAGCTTTCCGCGGTTGGAGAAGAGGATGAGGGCAACCTCTGCGTCGCAAAGAACTGAGAGCTCATAGGCTTTCTTCAGCAGCCCATTCCTTCGCTTGGCAAACGTGACTTGCCGGTTTATCTTGTTCTCTATCCTCTTCAGCTCCACCCTCCCTCTCCCCATTTCCCTTGAATCAGAGAGTACCCTTTTCTTTTCCAGTCTTCTCTCTTTCTCTTCCTCTGGCCGCAAAGGGTAAGGTGCCTGCTGCTGCTGCGCAATTTACTGTGTGAGTATAGCAGAAAGAAGAGAAAGAGAAATAGGTGTCGGAACCTATTTAATCGTGAAGTAGGTGCACGTGTCGAGTTTGTATGAGGAGAGAGAGAGAGAGGGCACTAGCGGAATTTGCTTCACGCTCCACAATATTTGGTCCCTCACTAGTCACTTCATCCCGTAAGAACTTTTAGAAAACATAGGTTACAATTTGATCCCTCAGGTCCTAAGAACTCAGTGCTTGAGTCCTTATATTTTCTTTTTCTTATAAATTACGCCCTCGGATTGGAAAATGATAGATAAAAGGAGCACTATATATAATGTGTATAATGCTTCAGGTTTTGCTATTCAGGTTTTAAAATTTATATCTTAATTTTTAATGGACGAATCTCATTATTTAAGTTTCTAACCCAAAACATGAAAATCTTTAAACTACAAATAATAATTGATGGTTTTGATTCGTTGAAATACATCAAAGAAGAAATCACAGTTGTGAATGAAGATGTATATCATAATCTAGGCGTAGCACTAGCCTTTGTCAATATATATATATATATATATATATATATATATATATATATATATATGGTTTTGTCTTCATTGCATTCAATTTTTTTAGCATTCATTGCACTCGTCTCGTAATCGTCATTTTAGGCAGGTGATTCATGTCAAAATGATGACAATCGCAACTTGTGATATGGTGATCAAGAAAATGCATGAATTTGCACAAAAATCATTCAAGATATATTTTGATTTGAAGGTTTTAGAGTTTAGCGGTTTTGGATTTATAATTTGATGTTCAAGGTTCAAAATTGAATTTTTAAAGTTTAGTATAATGGATTGATTAGTTTTGAACATAGATTATTTTATTATATCAGACTGATAGTATCAATTAAAATCTTAAATATGATATTTTAAGACCATGTTTAATGTTTTAAGTACATTATATGCATTTATGTTTGCGATACAGCAGAAAAGCCATATGCTTTGCTTTCTTTCGGTTATAACTACTAGTTGGTAGGGGTGGTTATTTGGTCTGGGTTTTTTTTATTTTATTCAAAACCGGATTGTATAATGCGAACTGAGATTTGACCGGAACGGGATAACAAACAATCCAATAAGCTCATATATTATTTTATGATATCAGACTAATAGTATCAATTAAAATCTTAAATCTAATATTTTAAGACTATTTTTAATGTTAAGTACATTATATGAATACACCAGAAAAGCCATATGGTTTGTTTACTTTCGGTTATAGCTACTAGTTGGCCAGAGTGTACATGGGCGTTGGGTCGTGCTTGGGCCGGCACGGTACGGGCACGCTTCGGGCATATTTATTTCGTATCGTGCTTGGTACGGCCTGTTAGTTTTCGTATCGTGCCATGCAAGCTCATCTGTTAACTTTGCTAGGCCCGACCCAGGCCCGGGCACGGTTCGAATCGTGTCGTGCCTATTCGTGCTCGTATTCGTGTTTAATGAAAAGGACGAAAACAAAAGAGAATGAAAAAGAAGGTGAAAATTGGACGGGGGAAGATAATATTAACCGATAATGTTTGAGAAAAGTAACAAATAAGGGGGAAAAGAAAATTGGAAGTATAGTGAGTGTGATTTGACTTTGTTTAATTCTTTGTCCATTTTTACTTATGTTAGTAATTACGTATATATCTTTATGACACTTCTAACAACAACAAATAATTATTTTTCTACTCTTGTTTTGTAATATTTGAACCTATAATTTTTTTATATTTATTTTCTATCAAATAAATATTATTTTCGTGTCATGTCCGTTCTTATACTCAATAAAGTCTCGAAAATATTAGGCCCAACACGACCCACTTATATACCGTGTCGTGTCCGTGCTCGTGCCCATGAAATTTAGACTCGACACAACTCATAAATTATTCATACTCGTGCCGGACTGGTCCATTTATTTCATGCCCACCGTGCTCGTGCCCGTAGGCGGCACGGCCCGGTGCCCACTTACAGAGAGGAGACTAGTGCCGCTTACTTTCCTACTTCTGCTGTGTCATGTGTGTGTGTGTGGGGGGGGGGGGGGGGGCCTAGACAAGTGCATCAATCAGGTTGTCCGCCGGCCGGCGTGCCACCGGTTGTACCTGGTTCAACCCGTACCGGTCATAAACCGGCGTGACACCACCGGTATGACCGGCATGATCGATATACGATTCTCTAAGTAAAATAACCTTATTTTAGTGACTTTAATTGTTAAAAATTATTTTATTATTTATTTTATGAGTATAAATGTTAAATATTGATGTTATTTGTTGGATTCAAGTATAAATGTTTAGGTATTGACGTTAAATGTCATGTTTAAAATGAGTATTTATAATTTTATTTGTAATATTGACCGGCATGAACCGGCACAAACCGGTATGTGCCACCGGTCGAACCATTCCACTTGCTAAACCGGCACACTGGCATAAACCGGTTTGACAACCTTGGCATCGATCCTTAGTCCTCCCATTTATTTATTTATTTATGCTACTTTAAACTCAATATTGCAGAGAAAGAGTTTGTTGTTTGATCCGGGAAATGGACATGAGGAGAGAGCTTTTTGCGTGTACCTTATATTTGGGTGTGTAGTTGGGATGCTTTCCTACAACATACTTGGGCATTCCCCTAAGAAGCAGAGTAACCTACCACACCTGTAGAACACAACAAGAAGCTAAGCCCTAGGTATTTGCACCATTTGGTCCTAAAAATGCATGTAGATTTTTTAGGTTAAATTGTAAGTTTGGTCACTTGAATTACTAGTAATTAAATTAGGTTGAATTGTAAAGTTCACGTTAGCTACTAGAATTATTTTATTTCATACATAGTCATTTAAATTAGATTAACAGTCCAAGTTTATCACTGGCCATTAGTCTCCATTAACTTTCGCGGATGTGGCGGTCAACTCTAATAGTTGACCGTTAAATGAGCGACGTGGCAATTTAAGAAAAATAAAAAATAGTATTTAACTATTTTTATTTTTCATCTCATTATTAATATTATTAAAAAAAATAAAACATAATTACCTTCATCCCTATCTACTAAAGTGGAAGAGTAATTCAACGAAAAAAAAAAGTTGAAGAGGAGGGAGAAGAAGAGGGAGATTGCGACGGCGGCGGAGACGAAGACGGGATCGTGGGGTGGCCGCCGATTAATTTCCGTCGACCGTCGGTGAAGAGGGGGTTTTCTATAATCCCTATACACCCAAACCTAACCGTTTGCCACCACCTCCACCTCATTCCAATTGTCGCTACTGTTGTTGTCGCCGCCACCGCAGTGAAAGCATATCGGAGGCAATGCGGACGCCGGTAACTACGGATTGATGATCTTGGGGCGGAGAGATAATGAATGATCTTATGGGGTTTAGAAGTGCGTTTTGTGTCCAAGACTTTGTCCAAATCGCCGCTTCTACTGTAGCTCCTCTGTTGCTTATCTTGGCAGAGGCCTGATCCATTTCCCCACTTTCTAGCTTCCCACTCCGTCTTCACTTCTTCTCATACAAACCATGATGATGGGTTCTCCATATCGTACGTCCTGGCTCCTGTGGTGATATTCTTCCTAAAGGATGGTATAGGTAGCAATGAAGGCAAGAGAAGAGGGTGTCATGCTCCCTAGTGACCACCATCATCGTCTACGATTGAAGAAGCAAGCTTGCTTTAACAACCCGAAACCCTCCCACATCACCAGCCGCTTCTAGGAGAGATTTGAATCCGGTCGGAAGTAGGCCCGGCACCGAAAGGCATGATCAAACCCCACAAGGAGAACGACAAACGCAGGAGAATGGCAAGTAGGGATGGCAAATTACCCACTCATGGGTAATTATACCCAAACCCAAGTAGACCCATTGATAATGGGTTGGGTATGGGTGAAGTGCATATGGATTTGGGGGTTTATAGATGGGTTTGGGTAAGGTATGGATATTGCTTCCATAATCTAAATGGGTATGGGTTGGATATGGATATCCATTTACTTGAGGGTGTTTTAACTACACATGCAAAACTTGGACCTATTTGTAAAACTTGAAAAGTTTAGGTACCAAAATGTAAGACCAAAAAAATTTAGGTACCAAAACGTAATTTTCCATCGATATTTTGAGGACTTATATGCAAAAAATTAAATTTAGGTACTAAATATGCATATCTATTAAGTTTAGGTACAAAACTGTAATTTGTATTTGGGCATGGGTACAAACCCAAATCCATTTGATATAAACCCAACTCAACCCAAAATAAATGGGTTACTCACTATACAAACCCATCAAACACTACCCATATCCATCTATTTGGATTTCATACCCAACCCAATTGGGTTGGATAGTAAGAAATCCATGGGTATGGGCAAAGTTGTCATCCCTAATGGCAAGCAACGATAAGGCCTAGTGTTTGCAGCAGAGGTTAGATTAGAAAAAGTTATTTTTTATTTTTTAATAGTTGTAGGTGGAAATTTAAAATAAATAAATAAATAAATTTTATTTTAATTTGTTAACTGACACGTCACCCATTTAACGGTCAACTATGAGAGTTGACCACCACATCAGCAAAAGTTAACGGAGACTAATGGCCAGTGACCAAATTTGGACTGTTAACCTAATTTAAGTGACTACGCATGAAATAAAGTAATTCTAGTGACTAACGTGAACTTTGCTAGTAATTCAAGTGACCAAACTTGCAATTTAGAAAAAAAAAATAATGGGATTCTGGATTGAGTATACAATTTTCATATGATTGTAAACAAGTTTACGAGAATGTAATGTTTTGTGATCTAATTCGTATATGCTATAAGTGTAATATAAGCAAAAACTCTAAACATATGGGTGTTTGTTGCAATATGTTGTCAATGCAAGTATTAAAAGAGCACTTACTCCTGTAATTAGGAGTGGTTAATACAGAAAAACGATTATGTATTATCCAACTATCATTCTGAAATATATATTAGACCCTAATATACTTGGTTCGTTTATAATCTTTAGGAACATTACTTTACTTATATAGACACAACAAGATTACTTGGTTCAGTAAAGGGGATCAGCCGCATATCAATTTTTACTGGCTGAACTTTTATTACAATCAGCTAATTAAGTAAGCAGGCTACCTTGTGAATATGATCTCCTATATATTTACCACACATGCATCATATATCTTCAAGTACCTTCATCTTAATTTCCCCAGAAAAGCAAGCTAAATCATCCACCCTGGGCGACTCATGAGGCCATTCACATTTCCTGAACTGGAAGCCACAGCTGAAGGTCTGTCATCTATCTCCATCACGCCACCACAGCTATCAAATTAAAACAAAAACACGAAAGCCAATAAGAGACGAAGGAAATGGAGATTTCCCTAGTGACCAAAAAGAGGTTGTACATATAGATGATCAGTGCCTCATCTGCAAAGGGTTGTTTCTGCAATGTGGCTCCGCCGTTTCCTGCTGTTGGTGGGGCGGCAAACCAGACTGCTCCCCAGCTTCCCATGTTGACGATGGTAGCACAGCATCTGTCTCCTGCAACTGTCAAAAACAAACGTTGAAACATCTCAAAAAAAGATACATATATACGAAGCTACACAAATTGGTTAATTGGTGTACCTTAATCCGCAAGGCCCTGTTTGTTTCCTCGAGCATTTCTTCCTGAAATTCGACACATAAAGATGTCTCCTGGTGTGATATAACAAGGAGTATCAGAAATAAATAAGCATGGAGATGCTGCTGAGTTCCAAACCTTCATTTTAAGCTCCGAGAGTTGATCTGCAATGGATTGATTCTGCCAAAAGAAACAAACGTTCAACTTTCAGAACTGTAGCTAGCAGATTGTAATAACTAGGTTCTTCATCAAAACCAACTAATGTTCTCAGAACTTTTTACGTGCACTAGGATAAAGAACAGTAACTTGCATGCTATCTTCATGATTAGGCGTATCATGGAAGGAAAGAGCCGCAGAAAGTAAATTTCTATGGCAAAATAACTCCCTATACTGTTTCCTTCTACTTCATTGGATCCTTCAAACTCTTACATCCTTCAACTTTCATACGCTAATCAATTAAAACTTTTGCGCATTAACCTGTCCCTCAATTATAGAAATAAATGGTCCCTCAGCTTCCGGAGAAGGCCAATTAAGTCCTTTTATCATAAACCTTAATTAGGGTTACACACATAGACATTATTTATTGGAAATTATAATCACATATTGACCTCCTTGTTGAAAATCCGATCAGTATATAGAACTATGTTGCTCTATGTGGATAGACTAATCATTGTTTACCAAGTCAATCAAGAAGTCTAATAATTATCCACTAAATAGTGGCAGAATGTGAATTCTACTAACCTTAAAAGCATAAGTGAAAGGACTTAATTGGTGTAATTAGAAGTTTAATGACGACCCTTTTGTCTATATGATAGGAAGAGAATGAATCTACATTATTAGAAATGTGCATCCACACATTAAAAGTTACACTTACAACACATCACCATATAGGTAAAGTCGATCTCTAACGTTTGAAGTTAGAATGGGTTGCATGTTAAGAATACTACCAACACAATATGTAGCCAGGTACGACATAGACTAACAAATTGATGAGGCAAAATGAGTAAATTTTCAAGTGCTGATAAAAAAAGATTGGTCAGATTTGTAGGTAACACTAGTACACACCTTCTTCAGTCTAATGAGCTTGAGAGATTCATCAAGTTGATTCTCCAATTGCTCCAGATCTTTGGTTCCCAAGCTAACCAACTCTTCTCCAAGAATATGCCTAGAAAATGTAATATGGCAACAATACCCCCACCATTAAGTTCTGGATTACATCTCATATACCAAATTCAATTACTCAACTCTCAGCGATCAACTTCATCAGAATTTAAGTAAACGGAAGTAATAATAACCATGGAGAGTGAAACTATGATCAATGGAAGCAATGCCATGCATGCTAATTACCTCTGTGAGCGTTGAAGAGACTCCACAGTTGCTTTTAGCTGCAAGTATTCCCGGTAGTGATCCTGCTAAACGTACCGTTTTGCACATAGGAAGAACAATTAGTTAAAATTTGACAAACTTAACTTTCGTGGAAACTCCTTGCAAAGATCATGAACGGGTCCTCCTAAGCATTAGCCACATGGGAGCATTGTGTCAAATACACATATTGTGCAACGTAGATCGTACAGAACCATAGCATTTCATTTCAATTTAGTTTAGTATCATTAAGTACTGCATTGAGAAATATCAAGATAACTCCCATCCATGATCTATAAAAACCCTAACTTCTGCTCTAAATATAACTCTAATCCTCAATCTCAAAAACTAAAGATCATATGCATGCTTATAAAAGAACTAATTACCCTCCTTTTCACTCTCATCAAATGGTCTAATATCTTGTGTAGTAGTAGAACATATACCAAAGCTGACGCGTTGGAGCGAATAAGTAGCGGCGGAGCAGAATTAAATCTGGATGAGGGGTTAAGAAAATCTCAACTCTAGGGATTTCAACCATAATAATAGAGGAGGAGCTAGCAAAAGTCTCTTACTGATTGTTTTATTTTCTAAATTTGTTATATATGTTGAATTTAATTTTGTTCTACATTTCCCAATTGAGGTGGTATAACCTTTAGATTTAACCTAGCTCTGCGCCAAGATACGAACCGTTCTCAAAAGGGGTATCGAACCATCACCTATGGCATGCCACACACAAGCAAGACACCTAGCTATAGCACGTAACATTTGCTAGGGGTGTCCTTCAGTCATGGTACAGAATAAAGCATAAGCCATTAGCTAGCCATGGGTTACCTCACTGTCCCTGGAAGGATGGCTTGATTCTAGCTGCCCATAGGTGTACCTTACTTTAGGAACATTATTTTAATTTGTTAACTGACACGTCACCCATTTAACGGTCAACTATGAGAGTTGACCACCACATCAGCAAAAGTTAACGGAGACTAATGGCCAGTGACCAAATTTGGACTGTTAACCTAATTTAAGTGACTACGCATGAAATAAAGTAATTCTAGTGACTAACGTGAACTTTGCTAGTAATTCAAGTGACCAAACTTGCAATTTAGAAAAAAAAAATAATGGGATTCTGGATTGAGTATACAATTTTCATATGATTGTAAACAAGTTTACGAGAATGTAATGTTTTGTGATCTAATTCGTATATGCTATAAGTGTAATATAAGCAAAAACTCTAAACATATGGGTGTTTGTTGCAATATGTTGTCAATGCAAGTATTAAAAGAGCACTTACTCCTGTAATTAGGAGTGGTTAATACAGAAAAACGATTATGTATTATCCAACTATCATTCTGAAATATATATTAGACCCTAATATACTTCCCAAACCCTGCGCAATCTTTGACCATAATGCTATAAAAAAAAAAAGAAGGAAAGATACAGTTACATTTTAACTGTGACTCCCTTATCTAACCCCTATTGAGTGCCAAATGAATAACCTATCTTACAACATTAGTGGGAAGATATTTGACAAGTCAAATTGAGGGGAAAATTGTGAACGATGGAGGGCCTATTTTGTTATATCTAAGTTAAGGATAGAGATGAAAGAGTGTACACGAACCCTTATGTTTTGTGAACGATCGAGGACCTAAAGTTGTTGGTTAAAAAGAGTTTTGTTTTCGATGAGCTTACTTTTTTGTGTGTATTCAATACTTGTGCCTCGTTATCTACATTATGAGCAGATAGTTCATGTCAGAATGATGTTAATTGTCGCTTGTGATATGAAGAATAAGAAAATAAATGAATTTGCACAAAAATCATTCAATATTTGCTTTGATTATACGATTTTAGAGGTTAGGTATCTAAGCTTAGGGTTTAGGATTTATAATTTGGGATTTTGGATCAGTGTTCAAAATTGAACGTTTAGGAGTGAGGATAATGGATTGATTAGTTGTGATCCTATGTTACATCATCCAATCGGAACAATAATGCTACCAATCAAAATATAAAATTCGTTCTCTTAAGGCCACTTTTAGAGTTGAGGGCATTGTATAAACTCATTTTTGTGAGTGCACCGAGGAAGCCACCTATATATATGAACGGTTCTATTGTACCTCGAAGAAAATCAAAGGTATGTGTTTACACTATAAATTTTGTCTTGTACCACATTGGTGAGTTACAAGATAATTAATGAGTTTATAAGGCCACCCCCATTATAACAATTAATGTTGTTTAAGTTGGGCCTTATGGATATTGATTTTAAGCCCAAGCCACTAAGTCTAAAGAGGGACATGCCGCATCATCAAACAGAGCCGCGTCCGTATGAAATCTAGAGGCCATGCCGCCTCAACGAAGAGGCCATGCCGCCTCACCAATAAGACCGAGGGAGTGAAAATTTAACTAAGTCCGGAAGAGGCCATGCCGCCTCAACGAAGAGGCCATGCCGCCTCAACGAAGAAGAACACGTCCATCTAGAATAAAGAAGCACATGCTATCTCAAGGAAGGCCCGGTATGGCAAAAAATATTCTAAGTATGAGAATATAAGGCCAGGTGGATGATTAAGAGGTCCATGGCCGTGTCGTATGTGACGGCCATGGACACGAGTCGAGAGGACTTGGGCCCGTGAAAAGACTAAGTATGAGGAGGCCAATGCCGTCCAACGGAAAGGGCCACAGACATGAATGAGAAGTCCATGGTTGCGAATAAAGAAGCAAAGCCGCCTCATTATCTAAATCAAATAACCGAAAATATTCTAAGTATAGGGAAGGACTTGCTGCTTCATGAGGGAGGCCATGTCCATGATTGAGAGGTCCATGGGTGCAAACAAGAGGCCATGCCATATGATAATTCTGAGAGGCCATGCCGCCTCACGAGAGGGGCCATGGACGCGAAGGAGAATGACATGGGGATGAAATATTATATCACTAGAGACTAAGTCCCAAGAGGACCATGGACATGAGTAAAGAAGTCCATGACCGTGATATATGAGGCATGCTACAAGCTCCTACGACGGTTTCAAGAGAGGCACATAGGCGGTTGAGAGATAACTGCTACTCATCCCACGTTCAAAGGACACGTCAGCCACGTTCCGAAGAAGCAAGGAGCAGTTCTTTTTGGAAGTTATCCGAGGCAGTTTTTCTACGACAGTTACCCACTCAAGGCTATAAATAAGAGGATAGAGCGACAGAGAAAAGGCCCGCAAAAATTACCACTCGACACCACTTGTCAAGTTTTATCAATCTTATCTTTCCTCTGCAAATTTTTATCAATAGTCGTAGATCTGGAGCTCTCTCAGAACCTCCATAGGAGTAGGAGTAACTTAATGTAGATCTGTCTCGAGAGTCGTGTAAACATCGAACACCCTCGTTCGAACTGTGTTTGAAGAGGTGTGAACCGTGTTTAGTGATCGTTGTCCAAAGAAGTCAAAGGTGCAATCAATTTATTTTCAACACAAGTTTCTCACAGGGAAACAAATTTGGCACACCTGGTGGGACCCTTGTGGTCGATTCGATGGCTCCGAGGCGGAGGAATCTGGAAGGTGACGTTCCGGCTGGATTCGTGGAGGATCAGGTGGCCAACATCGAGCATGGCCAAGCATCTGACGCGGTTGCCGGAGGAAATGGTGGAGCAGAGACCTTGGTGGCGACTGCTCCTGGTGGAGATCTTGGTGAAGCCGTGGGGGCCCTTCGTCAGATGATGGAGGAGAACCGCAAGATGGTGGCTGACACCCATCAAGCCACGGAGGAGAACCGCCAAATGCAGATGGAGAACCGCCGCATGTTGGAAGAGACTCGGGCAAATACTCATCAGGTAAATTCTCAGATAGACTGTCTCAATTCTCGCCTAGATAGACGTTTTAGTCAATTGCTTGAAGTAGTCAACAAAAATGCAAATGAGGTGGATCAACTCCGACAGTCTTTAGGTAGACCAGTAGTGCAGTCAAGAGCTTTGCCATTAGACGGCATAGGCCTAACGCCTACTAATAGTGTTCTTTCTCCCGCCGGTGGTCGGAATGGCCAACCACGGCAAGAGACCTTGCCGCCTCAAACGGCAAGCCAACCACCTCCACGTCGAGTAGGCGATGTTGAGATTCCTGTTACAACTCAAGTGGGGGAATCGTCACAGGCACGCGTGGGAGTGGAAGTGGTACCCCCGCGTGGTGAAAACCTCGCCACCATGTTCAACACTCGAGTTGAGCAGTCACCCGTGCAAGTGGGTGCTCGTCCCTCTATCCCGGAGGCAAGACCCTACGTGGCTCCGGTGAATTTGGGAGTAGGAGGAGGCCTAGGTGGTAACATGGATCAAATCCCACCTCGAGGCTACCCGACTCCAATGCCACCCCATTTCAATGGGCATGGCATGGACCCCATTGGGTTTGTACCGTATGCGGGGCAACAAGGAGGGCATGAGGCCAACACTCTTAGAGATCAGGTGGCTCAACTCCTCACGGAGCAGTTTGGCATGGGAGTAAGACCTGCTATGCCACCTGTATACCGTAAGCCGTACCCAGAATGGGTAGATAGACTTTACCCATTTCCAAGGGGATTCAGAGTTCCCGAGTTTGCCACATTCACAGGGACTGGAGATCAGTCCACTGTAGAGCACGTTGGACGTTTCACTGTCCAATGTGGCGATGTAGGAGATTTTGTTAAGTTAAGACTATTTGGAAACTCGTTGACAGGACCAGCTTTTGCTTGGTACGTCAACTTGCCGTCTAACTCCATCCAGACTTGGCAACAGATGGAACAAGTCTTCCACGCTCAGTTTTACAGATCTGAGCCCGAGGTGTCCATGGCTGACTTGGCACGTATGCGCCAACAGCCAGGGGAATCGGTTGAGCATTTCTTGACTAACTTCAAGAATGCCCGTAACCGTTGCTTTGTTAATCTGACGGAGAGGGAGTTCGTCAAGCTGGCACAAGGGGGTTTGAGTTTTGAACTAAGGAAAAAATTCCAAGATAGGGAGTTCTCTGATTTATTTCAACTCATGTCTTGTGCTGTGAGGTATGAGTCTCTTTTACATGAGGAAGAGAATCGTAGGAGTGCATCAAGGGGACCATACTTCCCAAACTTAGACTATACCATCAATCATATTGGCCACGAGGCCAATGAGGTTGAGGTAGACTTGGCTGAGATAACTCCAGGGAAGCCATACATATGTGCTTCCTTGTCTAAAGTTGAAGAGGGACCACAAGGGGGGAGACCCAATCGTGCTCCCATTCAGCCAAGGAAGTACTCCTTTGACGTCTCCAAGGCAGACTTGATTTTTGACCAACTCTATAAGGATGGTCAAGTCAAGTTGACAGGGGGGCATGTCTTTCCCTCACCCGAGAAATTAAAAGGGAAAAAGTATTGTAAGTGGCATAATAGCATGTCACATGCCACTGATTCGTGTGTGGTGTTCCGTAATGTCTTGCAGGATGCCATTGATAAGGGACGCATCAAGTTCCCTGAGGCGAAGAAGGATGCCATGTTGGTGGACACTGATCCGTTCCCCAAAGTGCTTGGTGTCAACATGGTCAACCCAGACTTCTCCAAAGTCGAATTGCCACGTTTTAAGCTGGTGTTAGATACAACGCCGCCTCGAAGGAGTCCCAATGTGGTTTTCGAGCAAGGGAGCTCGTCGGGTACCAAACAGGCTAGCCCGGCCGCAACGTTGACTGATGAAGTTGACAAGTTGTGTGCTCAGTGCAAGAAGAGTCTCAAACTTGACGAAGAGAAGCCGAGGCCATCGATTCATCAAAGAATTGGTTTTCCCAATAGGCCAAGGCCGAGGTACCCGCCATACGAGAGACAGGTGGAAGGAGTGAAGCAACCAGCTTGGGGGCAACCGAGACAATGGGTCGCCCATGCTCCTTTCCAAAAGAGGAGAACATTCAAGATGCCAGATGTTCCACGTGGTGGATGGCATACATATGATTCTCGTCGTCAACAACCAGTAGCCGTGGCTGAGATGACAAGGACCCAAAGAAGAAGGTTCCTTCGCAAGAACGCACAAGCACGTCAAGGCCAATTGCCAATGGCTCGTGGAAACATACGGGGTGTGACACAATGGAGGAGAGAAGGTAGTCTTCAACCAAATCTCAAGCTGGTCAACTCCAAGACCACAGGGTTCAAAGTGGGTGTAATAGACAAAGGCAAGCAAGTTCAAGGTCAGAGTGAAGTCAAAGCTCCAGGAGGGGTTGATGATAACTTCGAAGGAGAAGAAGGCGACTATGAAGATGAGTATGCGGAAGATGATATGCTTGAAGATGATCTGCCCAACTCCAAGTTCAATGGGGGTGACAAAGACGATGAGGACGGCCAAGCGCCTGCTACGACTATCCAATTCGGAAGCTTGCCACCGGTGGTTGTTACTAACTACATACTGCCCATGGTTTTCCAATTTAACGAAAAAGATCGTGAAGGAGATATAGAGAGCGAAGACGTGGAAGAAGCAAATGACGAAGATGGAGCGGTTGCTGAGTTGACTGAAGCATTCGCCCGTCTCGAAGCTAGTGATGAGCCATGGAGTGTGAGGATGGCTCGTTTGGGAAGTAGGATAGATCTAGCCGTCGAGACGGCAAGGCAAGGCAAGAGTTCTCAACGAATTTTGAGGGAACTCCACGAGGCAGGCCACAGGAACGTTGGTTTGCTGGGAGAAGATGATGGTCGGTACCCATTCTACGTATTGTACCAGGGACCTGAAGCAACATCATCATCGGCTATTGAGAACCCTACGTGGGGATCGGGGTTCGAGGAGGAGCAAGAAAGTTCATTGGCAAACGATGAAGGCACACCAGAAGAAGAGGCCGTCATGCATGTAGCCACCTCGAAGGGGAAACAGGTTATGAAGGAAACTGCAAGTGATGAGTCAAGCCACTTGGTGGTGTTCAAAGAGCCCGAGCCGAGTATGATAAAGCATTTGAAACCCCTTTACATTAAGGCAGGACTTGATGGTGTGCCCATGTCAAGAGTCTTGGTTGACAACGGAGCTGCTGTGAACGTGATGCCAACTCGTATGTTAAGGAAACTTGGGAAGAACACTGGTGATTTGATTCCTACGGATATCTTTGTTACAAGTTTTAATGGAGGATCAACTTCAGCAAGAGGAATTTTGCCAGTCATGGTGAGAGTGGGTAGTCAAGAAAGGATGTCTGCTTTCTTTGTTGTCGATGGGGTGATAAGTTACAATGCTTTGTTGGGAAGAGACTGGATCCATACCAACAGGTGTGTCCCATCTTCGCTTCATCAATGTTTGATGTTCTGGAATGAAGAAGGTATGGTCGAAGTGGTACAAGCAGACGCCAAGCCTTTTGCCGTGGGAGCCAACGTGGCCGAAGCTCCATTATACGATGGAGACTTTGGGCCACTTCAAGTTAGTAGTATGGATGGTGGGTCTTGTACCGTGGTATTCTCAAGTGCCAAGGTTTTGAGCAAAGCTTGCATCGATCCACTCTCAGAGATAGTGAGACCATCTATGATATCTCTTGATGGTCCACCTAAGGCTGAAGTAAAAGATGATGATGAGTAAGCCACAACAAGACAAGGTGGCGAGGGAGGCCGAAGTCACGGCCTTGATGGGGAGGTTGGCCATTTATCAGTTCGAACAGAGGCTAGCTTGGGAGGAGCTTGTGCTGGTGGCTGACTGTGTTCCCGAAGAGGATTCGCCTGAAGAAGGCGAGGGGCCAAGTATGGCTGAGGAAGAGGAGGATCACATGACTTCTCGCGATATCCTGGAAGAAATCAATCTTGGCACTGAAGAGGACCCGCGCCCAACCTTCGTCAGTGCCATGCTCTCTGACCAAGACAGGTACGAGTTAATAAACTTATTGAAAGAATTTAAAGATTGCTTTGCTTGGGATTATCATGAAATGCCTGGTCTAGATAGAAAGTTGGTAGAGCATAGATTGCCAATTAGCCCTGGATTTAGGCCTTACAAGCAGCCGCCTAGGCGCTTTGCTTACGAGGTTTTGCCAGAGATAAAGAAAGAGATTGAACGATTGTTAAAAGCCGGGTTCATAAGAACAACTAGGTATGTGAGGTGGTTGTCTAATGTAGTGCCAGTTAGAAAGAAGAATGGCAAGATAAGAGTGTGTGTAGATTTTAGGAATTTGAATCTAGCCACTCCTAAGGATGAATACCCCATGCCAGTTGCTGACATGTTGCTCGATGCAGTGACTAGGCATGAAACCTTTTCTTTTATGGATTGTTACTCAGGCTATAATCAAATTTACTTGGCTGAGGAAGACATCCACAAGATCGCGTTTCGGTGTCCAGGAGCGATTGGATGCTACGAATGGGTGGTCATGCCTTTTGGGTTGAGAAATGCGGGCGCCACTTACCAACGAGCTATGAATACTATCTTTCATGACTTGATTGGTGAGTTGGTGGAGGTGTATGTGGATGACATCGTGGTCAAGTCCAAGGTAGCAAGACAACACCTCTCTCATTTACGCATGGCTTTCTTACGTATGAGAAGCCATCAATTGAAACTAAATCCACTTAAGTGTGCATTTGGTGTGTCCGCAGGTGATTTCTTAGGGTTCCTTGTGAGCCAACGTGGCATTGAGGTTGACAAAAGCAAGACCAAGGCCATCATAGAGGCCATGCCACCACGTGATAAGAAGGAGCTGCAAGGGTTCCTCGGCCAAGTTAACTACATTCGACGTTTCATCTCGAATTGTGCGGGCTGGACTCAGGTGTTCTCCCCGTTGCTGAAGTTAAAAAAGGAGGAGGATTTTGTATGGCGTCAAGAGCATCAACAAGCTTTTGATGACATCAAGAGATACTTGGTGAGCCCACCGGTGCTCAACTCTCCCATTCCACGTCGGCCTTTGAAGTTGTACCTTTCAGCCACTAACACATCTATTGCGTGTTTGTTGGCTCAAGACAATGATTCAGGTCATGAACAGGCCGTGTATTACTTAAGTAGATTGTTGAACACGGCCGAACAAAAGTATTCTGCCATAGAGAAATTGTGTTTGGCTTTATATTTTTCATGTATGAAGCTAAGGTATTACTTGATGCCTGTTCAAGTCCAACTCATATGTAAGACCGACGTAATTAAATATATGTTGTCCCGACCAATCATCCATGGGAGGATTGGTAAGTGGACACTTGCACTATCTGAGTTCAATTTACAGTACGTACCACAAAAGGCCATCAAAGGCCAAGCCTTAGCCGATTTCTTGGCCGACCACCCATGTGTGCACGTGCCTCCCGAGTTAGTGGAGATAGGGATGGTTAGTGAAGCCCCTTGGACTTTATACTTTGACGGTTCGAAGACACGTTCGGGAGCAGGGGCTGGGGTGGTGCTCACTGCCCCATCCGGGCGTGCCATGTCTTTTGCTTTTACTCTTGATGTCCCATGTACTAATAACCAGGCCGAGTACGAGGCCTTGGTGGTTGGGCTGGAGATGCTTGTTGATTTAAAAGCTAAGAGTGTTGACATCAAAGGAGACTCACAATTGGTAGTCCACCAAGTACTTGGTGATTTTCGTTGTGTCAATTACGTGTTAGAGACATACCTCGAGTATGTCCAAGTCCTGATAACTCATTTTGACAACGTATCTATCAAGTTTGTGCCTCGACAAGACAATGGCAAGGCCAACTACTTAGCACAGCTGGCATCAGGCTTTAGGGAGTTCTACCATGAGGGGGGAGAGCAGATCTTCGTACAAACACTTAGTCCATTGAGAGAGCGTTTGAAGCAAGGAGTAGAAGTGTTCCAAATAGATGGAGAAGAACCCGAAGATTGGCGTACTCCTTTGGTGGCTTACTTGAAAAATCCCAATGGGGATGTCGACAGAGCCATCAAGTTTAAAGCTAGGAACTATGTGCTATTAGACGAGGTCCTATTCAAGAAGAGACCAGATGGTTTGTTGTTGAAGTGTTTGGGGGGCAAAGAGGCTTTGAAAGCCATGGGAGAAGTCCATGAAGGCATATGTGGTGCTCATCAAGCTGGACCTGCCATGAGATGGGTACTTCATAGGTATGGCTACTACTGGCCATCCATTGGAGAGGATTGTGCCGCATTTGCTAAGGGGTGTGAGGCCTGTCAGCGACATGGCCCTGTCCAAAGAGCTCCTGCGGTTGATTTGAAGTCCATCATCAAGCCACGACCATTCTTTGGTTGGGCAATGGATTTGATTGGGAAGATCTACCCCGCATCCTCGGACAAGCACACATTTATTATCTTGGCAACGGATTACTTTACAAAGTGGGTGGAGGCCAAGCCAATGACGGTGGTAAATCAAGGTGAAGTGATCAAGTTTATAAAAGAGAACATAATCCATCGGTTTGGGTTGCCTGCTACTATAACAGCGGATCAAGGTACTGTGTTTACAGGAGGGGAGGTGATGGAATTTGCTAAGGAATATGGGATCAAAATCATACATTCTACCCCATACTACGCTCAGGCTAATGGTCAAGCTGAAGCGTCCAACAAGGTGGTTAAGGGAATCTTGTCTAAAATGATTGAAGATAATCCTAGGAAGTGGCATGAACACTTGTCAGAAGCTCTGTGGGCTTATCGGATGTCACCTCGTAGTAGTACAAAGGTGACACCTTTTGCTTTGACATACGGCCATGAAGCTTTCTTGCCACTCGAAGTGACCGTCAAGTCATTAAGATACATGCGTCAACATGAGCTCACGCCCTGTGAGTATTATGAGTCCATGATGCTGGAGTTGTGTGATCTTGATGAGGTTCAACTCAAAGCTCTTGATAACATTAGAGTTCAAAAAGATAGAGTGGCACGAGCTTACAACAAAAGGGTGAAGCACAAGTCATTCGAAGAGGGTGAGTTAGTATGGAAGTTACACTTACCCATCGGGGACAAGGACCCGAAGTTTGGAAAATGGTCTCCAAATTGGCGTGGTCCTTTCATTGTCCATGCCACCCGTCCCAACGGGGCATATCTTTTGAAGGATATTGATGGGGTATTACATGATCGTCTCATTAATGGAAAATA
This sequence comes from Linum trigynum, assembly GCA_964030455.1. NCBI lineage: Eukaryota > Viridiplantae > Streptophyta > Magnoliopsida > Malpighiales > Linaceae > Linum > Linum trigynum. The sequence continues at coordinate 14,470,887 of OZ034814.1, forward strand.
TCTTAAACCTTATGTCCCTTCACTTTGGGACGTGGGTTGTCGACAAGCTTGATTTTCACTAAGGCATTTGGAGTGGCGTGGAGGTCATATGATGCCATGCCATGCCAAGTTACCCCAATGGGCCACAAGGTCGATTAGTGGAAGGGGACATGTTGCTTCATAGATAAAAGAGGCTGGGATGCCGGAATGTCATACTAAAGCAGTTACGTATATATGTATATACACTAAAGCGATGAGTAGAGATTTCATGGTGTGGGCATATATGGCAATGGAGATGGATTGCGGCATACGTGCAGTATGAGCAAGTTGAGTGCAATATCATCCATCGGTGAAGAAAGAAACATACTTCTTTACGTGAACAGCCAAGGGAGATGGAGACTGTGGGGTTTGCCTTCCAGTTGATGATGGGTTTATTTTGAGGGAGCGATGGACACTCGAGGGAGAGCCAGGCCATGTTGTTTTTTTTATGAAAGAGCCGAAATTTTGGCTAAGGAAAAGTGTGTCGTATGGGAAGTCGCATGAGAAGGCGGAAAGGGCTAGGTGGTCGTATGGATTGATGGTGAAAGTGGTAGTGTTGAGAGAGTTGAGGCCACCCGTCTAGGCTCCTAAAGCGAGTGGTTTGGCTTCAATATGGAAAAAATCTAAGTTTGATTTCAACCACCACAAGATTGTATGTGAAGGACATGGGAGTTGGTGGCTTTCTATGTGAAGCCAGGCTTGACTAAGTAAGCCACGGGGCTTTGTGGAAAAAAAATAACGGGCTACCACCCGGTTCGGATCAAGTGGCCATCCGGCGTTAAGAGAACACGACATCATGGTGATAAACAAAGGGGCCACGAAAATCTTAAAAGTCATATGTAAAGCGAGTTACAAAATCCGAAAGAAAAAAAACCGACAAATCAAGAGCCAAACCATGGCCAAGCCGACTGTCAAGGAAATAAAACAAAGACAATTAAGCATTGAGTGACTTGAGAATTTCTTCAAAGCTAGCCTTCAACTTGTTGAGCTTGGTCTTGCTTTCACGATCCATGAAGCTCGCTTTGGCTCGTTGAAGAGCAATCTCGTTTACAGCCATGAGGGATCCTTCTTTCTGGCGAAGAGCACGAATGGTGGCCGTTGTTTCATTAAGATTTCGTGCTAGGGACTCCTTTTGATCTCGTTCTTGAGCCTCTTCCTCTTCAAGACGTTCAAGCTCTGCCTTAAGCTCAGCAATCCTGGCCTTGCGGGTAGCCTCCTTAGCTTGGAACGTAGCTACTTCACTTGATGTTTGTTTTCCTTTGGCCAACTCTTTTTGAAGAGAAGAGTGAGTGGTGACCTTAGCCTCCTCTTCATGAGCCAATTTCTCATGGATAGCACGAGCTTGTTCAATAGTATCGAGCCAAGACTTGATATCTGAGGCAGCACTCCGCATCACTAGCACTTGTTCCATGTCTACTCCTTGAACCGGAGGATAGAGCTCGAGTGTAGCAAGGAGGTTCAAAGCCTCATGAGGCCAGTAAGCATCCAAGTCTCCCACGACCCCGTCTGGCAAGAGGGCGAGGAATTCTCCAACAGCAGTCAATGCACTCTTGATGGATGATGTGGGAGGGTTGCTGATAGTGGACGAGGTGCTCACAAGGAATTGAGTCTCCAAGTCCTTAAGGTACTCAAGGTTCTCATCAAGAGTGGCCATGCCCTGCAAGAAGTGGTGCCACTTGTGATCAAATTCGGGAAAAAGTTGCCAACATAAAAGTATACGTACAAAATGATAGGGAGAAAAGATATTTACCAAATCGACAGGGCTACTCGCATGGTTAGAGGAAGACGGGTGCGTGTGGCCAGTGGGAGGGATGATAGGCGCCTCTTTCTCAGCAGCCTCCTTCACCATGTGCCCGTCTTCAGACATTATCTCTTGTAAAACTCGTGCTTGGTCCTCAATATTGATTGTCTCCTCCAAGTCTTCATTAAAGTCCTCAGTCCCAATGACCGGGGTGGACGCCAAGGGGGTCGAGCTCGAAGCAAAAGCATCATGGTTCGAAGTGAACAAAGTGGACGTAGGGACTCCACTTGTAGTGTGTTCATCAGGGGGCATGAGGTGCGTAGTCACGAAGCTTCCAAATCCAAGTTGTCCGGGAGGGGCTTGGGTGGTGTTTGCCTTTGCCGGAGTGAGGGAAGCAGATGGTGATGCCACGTTGGCCAGCTGACTAGGTTGGAATTGGATGTCAAAGGAACTGGTGTCTTGACCCGTCGTATGATCAGCAGGGATGTCAACCTCTTGAGACTCCATGTCGACACGGTCGGGAGACTCACGTGCCACATTATGAGAGTCATCAGAGTCGGTAGAGGGCGCATCGTCCGAGTCGGAGTCATGCACTCTATCTGCCTTGCCAGTCTTGTCATCTCCTTCCCCACGGCCACCCATGTCGGAGTCCTCAGAGTCATCACTTAACTCGACGGGTTGTGGCTAGAAAAGAAGGGAAATTTCGAGTTAGTATAAGAATCCTCTACGAAAAAAAAAAACTTAAAGTATTCATCTGCTAGAGAAATGACCTTTTTCAATGGCCTTGAGGGAGGATCGCTTTCTTTAAGGGCTGTGAAGAAGATGACAACTAATTAGAGTCGGCCAAAAAAAAAAAATGATGAACAAGGAGATAGAAGCTAAGACACATACCTAGACGACGTTTGACTGGAGGCTTGGATGTTTGTACCCTTTTTCCATGACTTGAAGTTGGAGCCGCCTTCATAAGAATGGCCGCCGGAACATTCTGAATCAATCCTTGGGCTATCAGAATCGGATCACCATCAAAGAGGGCAAGGGCTTCTGCCTTGGGCGGCCACATCTTCTGGAAGAATCGGGAGGTATGTTTCTCCGTATGTTTGAAGAAACCGGGTTTCACTGATTTTATGAGATCGTCTTGCCACAACTTCAAATCTTGGGTTTCTTCATTGCTCAAGTGTCGACGACCGGTAGGATCAGCGAGTTGAGGCGAATGTGGCATGGTCAACGGCCATGCTTGAATCAGGCAAAATTGGCGCGATGCATAGTGTGGATTGTAGACCTCGGACGTGGGATTCTTGGCGCCGATCGGGGTGAAGATTAAGTCCCGGGGTTGCAACCATCTCTTCCATTGGCGGGCAAATCTCTGGTAAGACGTAGAAGGGCTTTCAGGTTTCTCTTTGAAAGTAGTGATGAAGGAACGAGCACCAAGGAGACGCCTTCTGAAAGGGGCAAATGTAGGTATCACTTTGACCCGATAAAAGTATGAGAAGTGATCAACAAAATCTCGCCCCAGGGGTTCAGCCTCAATGAAGTAATGGCCATAAGAGTCAGGAAATTTTTTGGAATCGTATTTCTCCAAGCCCATCATATATTTGCGCCGGGAAGGAAAGTATGCATAAATCCACAGGAGCATTAACCATAGAGGACCCGAGCCATTAGGGGTGGCACCAGTGACAAGGTGGTGATGAAGTGTAAACATGCCGTGGTAGAGATGGGCGAGTATGAGTTCGGCAAATTCGGAAGGAGGATGTCCAGCAGCGATCATGTACGAGAGTTCGGACAGAGATTGGCGAGGAGTGCCTGAACTCGGGCAGATGATGAACTTGTAGAGCCAGTAGTGGATAAAGGCAGCACGTTCTTCTTGGGTCACGGGGGCATCTTCGGCAGCAGGATGGTATTGCTGGCGCAGGGCAGTGAATGATGGTTGCGAAAAGGGTGGTTGATGCGCAGGGAGATCAATGGCCGCGTTAGTTGCCGATTCGAATGACAGGCCAGTTAAGGCAGTGAGGTCCATAAGGGTGACCGTCATCGCTCCAAGCGGGAATACAAAACAGTTGGAAGCTGTGGACCAGAAGCACAAAGCTGCTTTGAAGAGCTCACAGTCAGGCTCTCGAATCTCCGTACATAAGGATAACAGCCGCCAAACCCCAGCACTAGCCCACAGTCGAGTTGTTGGCACATCCTCCAGAAGTCGCGTGAACCATGCATTATAGCCCGCATCTTTCTGAGGCCATGATCCGATGGGTTTCTTGCATCTTTTGTTATGAACGAAGAATGTTGAGGGTGGGCTCCTCGCCTTGTATAGTGGTCTTCCATGCCCAAGTGGATAGCGGTTAAGACGGTTCACGACATCGCTTGTGGATTGGACAAATTAAGGGCCATGCCATCCATCACCATTCTCAGCCAATTCCAACGTTTGCATGTATACTCCTTTCTCTTTTGCGACAAGATCGAACTCCGCTTGATATGCACGTATGGATTCCGGCAGTTCTTCTTGCGGCTGTTCTTGCTCGATTTCCTCCTCTTGGTTAGACATCCTACAAAATTACAAGGTATGGACGTTGTTTATAAAAAAAAAAGGGGGAGCGAGCATGTGCAAAACCAAAGTGGCCGGCAGATAGGAACTAAAAAAATGGCCTAATGGCCATATATATATATATATATATATATATATATATATACATGTATCTAAAAAAAAAATGTCATTTGGCCATGCACGCAGAAGATATAATGGCATGGCACATATATATAAATAGAAGCGGCCATTGTTGTTAAATGGCCACACATATATCTACGTCCATAATAATAAAAAAAAAAAAAAAAATTTGAGCCAACAAAGCGGCCATTTTTAATGGCCATGTGAAAAAAAAAAGAATAGTAGAAAACAGACATTAATTAGAAGCGGCCACGAAAAAAAAAAGAGTGAGTGATTTCTCACCTTTGAGTTGGCTGATGGGAGCCAAAGTTTGCAGGAATGGAATGGTGCTAGAGCTGAATCTGTGATTTGCTTACTGTGTGAAGGAGGAAGCCTCGGTAACAACTCTATTTATAATAGAGATTGCCAACGTCTTTTCTGTTATGGAACGGATTTGGTGGTGATCGAATCCCATTAGGAGAGGGAGACTCTAAACCCATATCTATATGTAAAAAATATATATATATATATATATATATATATATATATATATTTAATGGGAACTCCCGGCTGCACAAGTGGCCGAGACCTTCAAGGAAAGGGAGAAGGGTGTGGTTGCCGCATGAAGCCATCGTGGGAGTACAATAAAAAAAAAAAAAAAATTTTGGCTGCACAAGTCGCCGTGACCAGCGAAGAATGGGAAGCGGCCGTTGATGGGGATTATTATGGCCAACGTGGTCGGGAAAGTAGCATTGGGGACTTGTGAATTTAATGTGCACAATTGAAGATTGGACCATTCCAAATCAAGAAGTTGTCTTTCAAAAGCTGGGTTAGGTGGACCGGTTAATCTAAAGCAAGATGCAGTTATATGGTTTTTATTAACCATGAAAAGCATGCAGTTGGAATCCATGAAAGGGGCATTTAGTTAAATATTAGTACATGGCCATGCACTTAGGCCAACTTATGAGCATTACGTGAGAATGCCAAATTGAGGAAGTTATCCCATGAAAGCCAATTTAATTTGGCTAAGTAAAGGGGCAGGGAGTTGTTGTCGATATGCATAAAGAGAATTAGTTGGTTTCAACTACTTAGTCCATAATCCTTATGCACTAAGTAGTTGGGGGGCATTTGTTTACACTATAAATTTTGTCTTGTACCACATTGGTGAGTTACAAGATAATTAATGAGTTTATAAGGCCACCCCCATTATAACAATTAATGTTGTTTAAGTTGGGCCTTATGGATATTGATTTTAAGCCCAAGCCACTAAGTCTAAAGAGGGACATGCCGCATCATCAAACAGAGCCGCGTCCGTATGAAATCTAGAGGCCATGCCGCCTCAACGAAGAGGCCATGCCGCCTCACCAATAAGACCGAGGGAGTGAAAATTTAACTAAGTCCGGAAGAGGCCATGCCGCCTCAACGAAGAGGCCATGCCGCCTCAACGAAGAAGAACACGTCCATCTAGAATAAAGAAGCACATGCTATCTCAAGGAAGGCCCGGTATGGCAAAAAATATTCTAAGTATGAGAATATAAGGCCAGGTGGATGATTAAGAGGTCCATGGCCGTGTCGTATGTGACGGCCATGGACACGAGTCGAGAGGACTTGGGCCCGTGAAAAGACTAAGTATGAGGAGGCCAATGCCGTCCAACGGAAAGGGCCACAGACATGAATGAGAAGTCCATGGTTGCGAATAAAGAAGCAAAGCCACCTCATTATCTAAATCAAATAACCGAAAATATTCTAAGTATAGGGAAGGACTTGCTGCTTCATGAGGGAGGCCATGTCCATGATTGAGAGGTCCATGGGTGCAAACAAGAGGCCATGCCATATGATAATTCTGAGAGGCCATGCCGCCTCACGAGAGGGGCCATGGACGCGAAGGAGAATGACATGGGGATGAAATATTATATCACTAGAGACTAAGTCCCAAGAGGACCATGGACATGAGTAAAGAAGTCCATGACCGTGATATATGAGGCATGCTACAAGCTCCTACGACGGTTTCAAGAGAGGCACATAGGCGGTTGAGAGATAACTGCTACTCATCCCACGTTCAAAGGACACGTCAGCCACGTTCCGAAGAAGCAAGGAGCAGTTCTTTTTGGAAGTTATCCGAGGCAGTTTTTCTACGACAGTTACCCACTCAAGGCTATAAATAAGAGGATAGAGCGACAGAGAAAAGGCCCGCAAAAATTACCACTCGACACCACTTGTCAAGTTTTATCAATCTTATCTTTCCTCTGCAAATTTTTATCAATAGTCGTAGATCTGGAGCTCTCTCAGAACCTCCATAGGAGTAGGAGTAACTTAATGTAGATCTGTCTCGAGAGTCGTGTAAACATCGAACACCCTCGTTCGAACTGTGTTTGAAGAGGTGTGAACCGTGTTTAGTGATCGTTGTCCAAAGAAGTCAAAGGTGCAATCAATTTATTTTCAACGCAAGTTTCTCACAGGGAAACAGTATGACATAACTTGAGTAAGAAAATTATATCTAGACCTTGAAATGATCGAAGTTTAGGACATGATATACCTTACATAGTGATTGCAAATGGGATGGGGCGGGGTGGGTACCTTAACAACCATGCCCGCCCCATGCTACAACGGGTCGGGGTGGGTAATAACAACGCGGGTGCGGGGCGGGTCAACCCACTCTTACATATTCTTTGAAAATAATACACGCAAAATTTTGCTTTTTTATGATAAAATTAAGGCAAAAACACTTTATAAATGAAAATACTGATAATATAATGGATAAATGAGTCTAACTAATTGAAAGATCAAGTTTAACTGCCAAAATAGGAGAAATATGAATAGATACTATAAGAAATTGCGATAAAATGAGTCAAGAAAGGGGCGGTTGGGCGGGTCATAAGTAGATCTCGCCTCACACTACTGCGAGTCGGGTAATACCCGCCCCATTGCGGGTCAGGTAGGATCCCCGAAGAGGTGGGTTCAAACTAGGTCTTAATTATATAAATCTCATACACTAAGATCAATTTATCTATAAACAACAATCGACGGTCATGATTCCTCAAAATATATCCAACAAATTTCATGCACGATCTTAGGTTTTAGGGTTTATGATTTAGATAATTAATACATATTGTTCACTCATCAAGGGTTAGAGTATATGTAGTCTCATGCCCCAAAATTCTATTAATTCGAGATCTATATGATACTTTCTTACTAAGGATATGTTGTACCCTAGATTTTTCCCAATGGACAATAGAAGACACCAAATATATATAGTTTTGTGTTCAGTACACCCACATTTTTTGGTCCAATAAATGCACTCGTCTCATAATCGACATTCTAAGCAAGCGATTCATGTCAAAACGATGTTAATTGTCACTTGTTATATGCTGGACAAGAAAACACATGAGTTGCATAAAGATCATTCGGGATTTACTTCGATTTGAAGGTTTTAAGAGTTTAGGAATTTATGGTTTATCATTTGGGGTTTTGGGTTTGTGTTTAAAATTGAATGTTTAGCGGTTAGAATAATAAATTGATTAGTTGTGAGCATATGTTACATATCAATCTAATACTACCAATTAAAACCCAAAATTAATGTTTAATGTTAATTTTAAAATTGAGTGCATTGAATACATTCATTTTCACAAGTGCACCAAAAAATCCACCATATATATAATCGATTCAAAACTTATGGAGATAGAAAATGAATGGCTACTTTCTAAGTCCTCATCGGGGCAATATATATCTACAGACTACAGTACTGTTCGTTTTTGTGGATGCTAATTAAGAATAGTAAGTTACACTGTATAAGAATGCATAAAAATAGAAAGTGAACATTCATAACAAAACAAACAATAGTAACTAAGTAGGCTATGGTAGAAAAACCCATACGAAAATGGCAAATTGTGGCCTGTGGAATCGTCCGACGATGCCGTCCCAAATTCGGGGAGATGGGTCGTCATCGTGATTATGAATGAACCTGCCCGACCAGACACCACAGCGGAAAATTAAAGGTGAAGACTGAAGAATGAGCAATGAATGGAAGCAGAAATAAAGTGGTTAAAAAAATATCGTCAGTTCCATCAGTCACTGTCGTTGATTTACCCTTTTTCTGTCGTTTTCGGCATATACGTGTCCAGCTATCATTGCTGGAGGAGCTTTATTTTCCCCAGATTTACGTACGCCAGACTCCATCACCTCGCATGGCCAAACACCGCCGTACGACCCCGGCGCTTACACGTGTCGGCCTCTCGTGGGAAAAGCAAGTGGAGTTAAAAACGAAAATTGGAAAAGAATCCCCCAAGGAAAATTAAACATCAACCTCAAAATAAAAATAAAAAACCTAACTCTTCGTCGCTACTCCGGTCGGATGTTAATGAGCTGAGCTGAGCCGAGTCGAGTTTTATCATGTTCATGTTCGGCTCGTTTATAAACGATCCGAGTCGAGTCGAATACGAGCCAGCTTATTTATTAAATCTTAACACATCATTATGATCGAAAGTTTGGTTCGAGCTCAACTCTAAGATAATTTATAATATAAACACCCTAATATTTATATGTCATATGTAATACAAGTGATTACCTAATGTTATGTCATATATGAGACGTATTTGCTTATATGTACTCAATGTATTAAACACCATATGAGGTGATATATAAAATTTAATAATTATATGCATCATTAACAAACCAACTCATAAAATATAGATTGATCTTCTCATAAGCTGCAATCGAGTTGGCTCTCTAGTCACAATGTTGGGACATCTCATGAGCTCAAAACGAGACAGTTCATGAGTTGTATTAAACGAGCCACCTAATCGAGCTAGTTCACGAGCTTCACGAGCCGAACAAGGTAGAGCTCAAGCTTGGCTCGTTTATTAACGAGTCGAGTTTTTTTTAATCGAACGAGCTTTTATCGAATTCGAGACCGAGCCGCTCACGAATAGCTCGGCTCATTAACAGCCCTAGCTCCATGTAGTGTCTTATATAGCATTGCTACTTTTTTTTTAATATCACATTTGGTTACTGGGATTATTAAACCGTGTTATGTTTAGTCACTAGAAAAAATTAATATCAATTTTGGTCACTCGAATTACTAAAACATGTCACATTTAGTTACTCTCCCATTAGCCTCCGTCCAACTCTGCTCCCTCGAATTACTTTTTTTTTTATGAATGTCACTCGAATTACTAAAACTTGTTACATTTAGTCACTCTGCGTTAGCCTCCGTCCAATTATGTTAATGGAATTGGATGGAAACTTACGGGAGAGTGACTAACTGTGATATGTTTTAGTAATTCGAGTGACCAAAATTGATATTAATTTTTTCTTGTGACTAAACATGAGATGATTTAGTAATCTCAGTGACCAAATGTGGCACCCTTTAATTCTTACAAAAACATCTTGTTTTTATCATATGAGCAAATTATTGGTACTTAGAGGTGGCAAGTGAGATCCATATTAAAAAAAATTCATAGTTGCATAGTCTTGTGTAAAGGTTGTGTGGATGCTCTGATTGTTAGTCCATTCTTCATCCCGTACAGGTCATTCTTGTCCATCTGATTCAACAGTTGGACTAGGTGCCACTAGAACACCATATCTTGGCCATGATACTCTACCAAAATAATCTCTATACCCCTATCTTCGTCAACTCTACCAGAATAATTACTAGATTGCTATTCGTCGCCCTAAAATTTAAATTTATCGCCCTAAAATGCATCAAATTGACACTTTTACCCTCTGGCCTCAATTTCTAATCAAAACCTTAAACAAACAATTTCATACCCTGCCCATCCGCCGCCGAGCTCCGCTGTCCTCCGGACGCTATTGCCGCTGTCGGATCCTTCTCCCCGACAATTGCCCACCTCAACCCGACCGCAGCCGATGCTCTGCTTCTAGCCGGAGGAGGAAGAAGACAGAGAAAAAGGAGGCCGCCTCCCACCTCCTGCTGTTGCCGGATTCTTCACTCCGACCCACAACCCTCCTTTTGTCAAGAGTTGGTAGAAACCTTCTCTCCAACAACATAATCCCATTTCGAGTGAGAAACACCTTGAATTAACTTAATTTTCGTTCTTCTTAGCTTACTTCATGCGGTTTAGAGTTAGAGTTTCCAATTGAAATCAACTGAACACAATCCATACAATTTTTCAGAAAGAGTTCCAAACTGACCCCTTAAGAATTGAAATGACGAGCAACAATTCGTTCCAGTAAAATCAGCCATACACGTAAAGCCGAGGGATCGTGATTTCTAGAAAGAAAGGCGTCGAAGAACATTCTAGGGAGAAATCTATCACCATCCCACTCAATAATACCGGCAACCAGGTATTACAAATATTAAACTAAGGATATTTGAGTCATTTCGATAAAATTTAGGGCGACGAATAAGGTATTTTAGGGCGACGAATAGCAATGCCCAATAATTATTGTGTTGCCCATAAACCCCACCACCATATTCGCCCACATCTTCTCAAATATATATGAACAAGTTGGAGTTTGTTTATCATTATAAATCTCAACATCATATAAATCCTATCATTGTTGGTCTACAACTGTTTCTTCATAGACAAGTGCATATCTATTGTATAGTGACAACTGGTATGACATCCGGCGTACACTTCGATAGACAACCCAGGGGTGGAGTCATGGGCACTTAGGGGTGTCCCGGTACACACCTAAATTTTGGAAGATCGATTCTCCAACTCCTAGTGGTAATTTACGTATAGACAAAAAAATTGTAATTAATAGTCTGGGACACCCTGAAATTTGAAAGAGCGATTATACTACTCTCGTTTGTAGTTTGTGTATGGGAATATAAGTGGTAGTTTGAGTAATTCAAATCCGGGACACTAATATTACTAATAAATACAATTTCCATTAGACTACAACTTTTTTGTTGTTATATTCTAAACACTGTGTAATAGCAAAACCCTATTCTCTATCTTTAATTATTTTCAAAATATGACAATTAATTTAATTACAAGCTACCATTAATTTGTATTGATTTTATGGCTGTACGACAAGTGTTGAAAGTGTTTTTTCAGTTTTGAATTACATCATGAACAAATTTAGAAGTCAAATATGAATGATGCTCTAGTAGGATATAATGAGACAATTTGTTGAGCAGTGTAGACACCAAGTGTATTTTATAATTTTTTAAAATATGAAAATACATCATTGACTTTTTTAACTTGTATGATTTGGGTATTTTCTTATTTAAGAATAATATAATTTTTTTTATTAATTATTAGTTATTTAATTTTTATTTTAATTTATTTTTTAATGAGAACACCCTTATGTATAATTCTTAGGTCTACCACTGAGACAACCCCCTATGCAACAGTACCGTTCCTGACAAATATTGGAAATATCATGCCAAGTTAATGTGTTCTCAACCCTAATAGTACTTGATTCACCATCTTTATTATAATCAATACTATTCTAGAATTTTGTCATTCGACCGTTCCACCGAGTCAATAAGTCAGAATTTTCGGAAACTATATTAATTCCTTCCCATTCTTGCAATTTTATTACATATAAGTCCTTAACAACACAATCTAACAGCCAAGATTCATTCAAAATTATAATCCAAAACTCAACCCACATTCAAACCCTAATGTGACCGTTGGATGCTATGACACCGCTCGATCCAACGACGCGCAACCTCTATGAACACAGACTCCATATTGTGTTGCGAGCACAATAATGGGATTGACTTTCAGCCTCTCATATAAAGCAATGTCGCAAGTTTCTAACCCACAATTAAGCAAGGGAGCAATCATGCTAGTGAGCATAATGGCGACCTAGCCCGTCCTTCAAAAATGATGACTAGAAAAATTCAAAATGGGCAAATGGTTAGAGGGTTCATACATTCTTCATATGTACTGCTTGCCATCTCTTTTACCAACAAACTGTCCATCACCAAAAACCGACCCCCACTAGACGTGTCGAACCTCGACGGAAACCCCCCCAAAAGAAAGATGGGTTTTGTCATTTCTGGGAACTAGAAGACTGCGACGATATGTTCGATCTGATTTGGGAGGCGATCCGCAGCTATAAATAAGATGCTGTTGGAAGCAAAGTATGTCTCCTCTATTATTCTCATGCATGCTTTTCACAGACTATACATTATCTCCGTCGGCCGAAAAACTGACTTGATACAGACTTGGCAAAAAGATATGCTGCTGTCTTTTGTCTTTGCTTTATTTGGTTCCATTTCCAAACTTCGTTTTGTTCTAAGGTGCAATGCATTTTGTTTGACTGGGTTCTATTAGCAAGGTTGTGAAATTGTACCGGAGGTTGTACCGAGAAAGATAGTGGTGGGATACTTTGTTAGAAGCTGTGGTTTTACGATCGAATAATTAATATAGTATGTTTTCACAAACACTGCTCATTAGGTAGGGCTTACGCGGTTCCATGCTCCAAACATTTCCCCATAATTTCCTTTCATTTTCCAACCAATGATGAGTGATGATGGGAGTAACTATTTTCTTAATTGTCATATTACCCACTTAACCATCAATTATGAGAGCTGCTCGGCACGGAGCACACTTTTGACTGATATGTAAGGCAAGTGACCAACGTTGAAATGACAGTTTAATGTTAGTGACCACTGATGCAATTAAAATTTTCTAATGACAAACATGAAACAAAATAGCAATAAACCTAGAGAAGTGTCATTTAACCCAACTTTTTATAAAGCAATTCTAAAACTTCTTACTTCTTATTTTTAAAAAGTTTTTATAAAGAGGAAAATTCTGAATAAACAAACCTTTTGCTTCCTAAACTATGGTCTATGGCGATCAGTCTTTCCATTCCAAATGGTCACAGAACAACTGGGCCTTTCAATATTTCTTTACCAGTTTGAAATTATTAGTAGGCAACGTTCTCTTCAGCCCATTTATATATTGGCCCGGTCATGAAAACTGGTAACAAATAAGCCCATTCCATCTTCTCTGTTAACCATCTTTTTAAAATTTCGACAAAATACACTTGTGTAGCCAAAACTTTGACGATTTGGTCAAATATAGCCACTTTTGGCGAAATACCAAAATTAGTCACTTCCGTCTAATTCTTTAACGGTGTGAGTTAACATACTGACTGGACTAACAGCAATGAGTGACGTGACATATTTTATTAAAAAATAATGTTAGGTGGAAAATAATCAAAATTTATCCTTTCTTTAAATCTAATTAAATAAAAATAATAAAAAAAGTAATCACCTCTCGTAAAAATAAAAACAATAAATCATTAAATTAAAACAATAAAAAATTATAATGGTTATCCTCTTCTGCAATCACCACCACCGCCTGTTCACCATCATCTGCAATCACCAACAAGCCGATCCAGTTTTAACCCAAAACCTAAAAAGACCCAATTCTCTCCCAAAACATCATCATTTAACTCAAATTACATTAAAAAAGGTACAAATAAACTTAAAACACACAATTTTATAGATCTCATACTTTCAATTCTTCTGTGCAAACTTGGCAACGAATCCTTCCCCTTTTTCCATCTCTTTCTCCTATCAGTATGCCAATCAAACCAAATAACAATACCCACCATTTCGTGAGCGCTAACGGAGGGTGGGTGTGAGGCGACTTGCGAAGATGAGAGGTAGAGAGAGTGGGATGTGGGATTGCGAAGCCGAGCGGTAAGATGAAGATATGAAGACTTTACCTCAAAGCTGAGACGGGAGACCTCATCGTTCGAGACGCCAATGGAGATGGAAAGAGAGATCGATCGAGACTGGATGTTCGCCCCTCAGGGGAAGGAGGAACGACTACTCTGTATCTTTATTTCTCTCTATGACTTCTCATCTCCGCCGCCGCCGCCTCGTAGAAGCCTGACGAGCCTCATCTGTTTCCGCCGCTCGAGCAACTCTTCTTACGATTCCCGAGTTTAATCGAGCAGTCGATGTCCTCAATCACGATAATCGACTTTGAGCTCGTCTTCATAAGAATCTTCCTGAGCTCGGAATTGTTGTGGACCTTCGTCAATTCTAGGTCGTACCCTAAGAAATTGGCCATGGCGGTATCCTCGCTTCGAGGCCCTCCCCGTCCGCTAGTAAAACTCTTGTCCTGCCCTTCCGCGAAATCCTCAGATCTCGTATGATTTCGAGCTTCTGCGCTGGATGGCGAGGGTCTCTGTTTCATTGGCGGATGCGGGAGAAGAAGTAGCCATGTTTCGTTGGGAGTGGGGTCGATGGAGATGAAGGGAGAATTGATTCACTACAAGAAATAAGTGCTTTAGCGACAGCCTTTTAATGACAGCCAGTCTGGCCGTCCATAAATGCGGTACTTTCAACGGAAGCCTCTGCCCGTCAATTGACCGTAGGCATCCGTGGCTGTGATAATATACACCCGTCACCAACGGTGTACAAGCAGAAGTCTTTTTTATTGAGTCATTTTCTTTTTTAATGTTTTAGCCTTATTATTTTTGTCTTTTTCGGTAATTATTTTTGTCCTTTTATATTTACACATTCAAATTATTTATAAAAAACTATTTTAATGAAAAAGTGAAAAAATTATAGGTCATCGTGACTTCAGTCCTTTCATTACTTCAAGAAGACCAAGTCCTTAGACGAATCCCTAAAAACCAAAACGAAAAACACAAATCAGCTTTCTCTTCGTCCGGAATCGAGCGCCTTGAGGCTACGACCATTGATCGAGCTTTCAGCATTGTCTTCTCTGCCTCAATGAGCAGCGACCTCAGTTCTCCCTTCCTTCTCTAAAGATCTAGTGAAACCAGAACACGTGAAAGAAGAGACGGCGACAACTAATTGTAATACGAGTGATTTTGTGAGAGGAAGAAGGTGGAGCGAGCCGCGTGACTGGTTGGAGTTCAGCAGCGCCGTCGGAATAGGAGCTCGGAGCCTTATGACGATTTAGATCCTAAAAATTTTGACTTGTCTGTGTTCCCGGTCAGTCACTCCCTCTGCGTATTACTATATATCTACTAGAGTCTAGAGTCATGGGCACATATTGCTATCCAGCTCTTACATACATGGCCACAGATAAATCCCTACATACATGATAAGAGTAAATTCAGGGTAATGATAAAAGTCACTTTTATGCCTATTGAGATAGTATTAGGCTAATTGTGTTAAATAAACAAGCTGGCACCAGGTGGTCATTTTGGGTTGGTTTTTGGTCTTGACCAAGTCTGCATTTGCATCAGTGGCAATAACTTGCTTGTATTCTTTCCCCCTTAATTAGTTCATTTATAAGTTACTAAGTGGTGCTCTGTTTCAGGCAGTTCTGAAGGTGAATGAGTTGCACATGGATTTCCTATTGATATCACAAATTTTGGTGGAAATAACATATGCTGTAAGTGGTTTATTTTGGTAGGTACAGGGATCCCAATCAAACTTTGACTATCTTTGTTAAGTAGTTAAGGAGTAGAATACCATGTTATAGTTTGCATATACCGCCATGTTTAACTATAGTCTACTGCACTAATATGGTCTAATTATATCAATTCCCCTTGCAGATCACTCACTGTAGACTTAATAACTGCATTGGCTGTTGATTGTAGGAGAAGCTTTCAATAAAATATACCCTATCAGGTTACATTTAGTTGATTAATTGATGACCTTGCCACCAGGTGTGCTCTCTGCATCCTTTGTGTCTTGTTATCCTTTTTTCGGTTCAACTTCTGGATATATCAAATTCATGTTGCTGAGATGACTGTGAAATTAACAACTAATTTATCAACTCTTGCAGATCCTCTTAAGTGAGTTGGTAAGAAGGGATAAGGTAGCCGGGATATTCCCTGAAGCAAAAGTGGACCTTTTTGTGAAGGTGAGTGAGTTAAACAACAGAAGGGTGATTAAGTGAGTTAAACTTCATGGATTAGCACTAACTATGAATCAGATTACTTTTGATTTTGGCAACAGCCATCAAGGGTATTCAAAGAAGCCTCAATACATACTACACTCTGGAATAATACAAATGTAATTGTGTAGGGATCCAATAGGAATTAACCCTACCGGCTCACCCGTCTCTAACACTTTGTTAGAGATGGCAACGGGTCGGGTTGGGGATGGATTGTGCATATTCATTACCCTACCAATATAGTTTGGATTTTACCCATACTCATAGCCACATAAGGATTGGATAGAAAATCTAAATCATGTCGATACCTGTTCGAGTTTCGGATATTCACAGCTATCCATTGATAGTAATATAACGGGATGGATTGCGTTGCTAACCCTGTATATAGTAAGTACCATACTAACTTCTATAACAACCATTAGATTGGACTAACAATCCTACGATTAGAATTAATTGAAGGATAATATAGTAATATACATTGAAACCCTAATATAAAAGGTGTCCACTCATCTTCCCAACCCTCACAGCCGCCTCACTCCCCCTCTTTCTCACATCTCTCTCTGGACCAAAATGAACGGCCGCACTTCCTCCATCGATCTCCAAAGACGCCACTGCCATGGATTTCGACCTGCTGTTGCATCCATAATAGCGTCTCCTCCGTCCTTCTCCGATGCTTCGAGTCGTCACCGTTTGTGTGGGGAATCCTCCATTGGTAGAGGTGTTGATGTGGGGATCTTTCATCCGCCTATGATTTGAGTCGTCACCGCTGGTTGATGTGTAGCTAAAAATCGAATCAAAGCTTGTTGTCCGGCGGGATGTGCGTGTCATCTTCCGAGTTTGCATTAGAAAGTTTGGAGAAGATGGAGACGAGACCGGCGAAGACGATGGGGGAATCCACCATCAAGAGAGCGGCGACGGGAGAGGGAAGCAGCGGAAGTGGGTGAGGGGAAGCGGCAGTGATGCTGGTTGCAGATCCAAGATCTTTTAGGGAATCGGTTGGCTTGATATTGGCCAAAGTGATTTTGGTAGTCATTTTGGGAAGCGGCCAAAGTGATTTTTGTTGTTTTAGTTTTGATTTTGGTAGTAGTGATTTTATATGTATTATTAGTATTTTTAATAATAATGAGTAGTGATATTTGGTAACTATTAGTAATGTTTTTATAGTGATATTTGTCAAATTGTTTTATTCTCTTCATTTTCAGAAATGTTTTTATAAAAGTCATCCATTCCCACTAATTAAAAATGCTACTGATGATAATAAAATCACTACAAGAAATTTAAAATAACTGCTATAACCATTAAAATCACTATTGAGATTTTACTGATATTAGTAGTAGTACTTTTTTAACCATTATTTTTTTTAAACAGAATATCTACTAGAGAGAGAAAATTAATATTTTAAAATTTTATTTTTTCATTAATTTTTTCAAATTGCTTAATATATCATCCACTACAATCCACCGTGTGATTCACTTTAAATTAATGGACAGTGATGAGAGTGGTTAGCACGGTGCTAATCACTATGCAGTTAGCACTGTAACCTCTCCCTAATATAACTCCAACCAACATGTTAACATTCACAAGTATACTCACATTACACAAGAGGAAAAATACGAAAAATAAATCACTGAAATGAAGAAATTAATTTAACCAACACAATTTCATTAAATTATTATATTAGTATGGTAAATATAAAATATGTCAAGAAAATAATGATCAACTTTAGACAAAAGCACATAAGAATGTGTATAATCGGGCGGGTTCGGGTCGGATAATGAGAAAATCATGCCCACTCATTACCTACAAAATTTGGTTTCGGGGTTCACCCATACCCACTAAAAAACCTTCAAAATTGGGTTTGACCCTATCCGATTAGATCACATTCCGGCGGATATCTATGGTTGCAGATATTTTTATCATCTCTACACTTTGTCCTACTATATACAAAATACCAGCGTTCAAAAAGCCACGCATAGGCGCACACCTAGGCTTGAAAAGGCACAAGGCGCTGGTTGAACGACATGCTTTGGCTAAAAGTGAAAACGCTAATTGCGCCTAACAACTATTAATCACCACCTAATAGGAGAGAAAGCGGGCCTAGGCGGGATTAATTGGCCTTAGCGTGGTCATCAATCCTGGATTTCAAGACGCTGCGTTTAGTTTCCCCCATCAACCATCTTCCTCTTCAGAATTGATCGACGCCAAAATGCCAATTCTCTCTTCGTCTTCCTCCATCCGTCGACTCTAGGTTAGAGACGAAAATCCCTAGCTGCTGCGAGCTGCTCGTTCCTTCTCCTTCTCGCCGCTCGGCCGCGGGTGGGAGAAGCTCATCGCCTCAGGGGTAATTATCATAAATAGTTACAAATTTATTCACTTTGTACAAATCAGTCACAAACCTTTAATTTTGCACGTTTAATTAACATATGTTTGTACTACTAACAAAAAGGTAATTCCGTCCATCTACATCCAAAAAACCGTTACTATCGTCCGATCAGCACGCCACGTCATTTAAATATTAATACAAATTAATAACCAAACCAAAGTGAACTGATAACCCAACTGAAAACCCTAATATTATATCAACCACCCGAATTCTTAGACTATTAGACACAAAAATACTCTTGTCACTTTCAGAGGGATTCAGCTCCCAAAACTCTTCCAACTCTATGGTGTTAACGACACCGGTTTCCCACCATGCCTCGTCGGCGGCAACAAGCGGTTCTCCGCCTTCAAAGAGCCCACCAAATATGTTGAGAATATAAAGGTAAACAGACAATTTGGAGGTTTTTAAGTCCAAACTTGTTGAGTGCCATCTGAGAAGATTTCTTCTTTCATGCTCCCAAATCCGCACAATTAGCATAACCCAAAGACCTAACCTTTTTCCACTATTCCAAGAAACCAGAATCGGAAGAGGAAAACTGAACAAATGGGATTGCCAAGAGCTCTACCTAGCTTCGCCCATCAAGATTTTGGCCCGACCCAAGAACTCTGTCGCTTCGGACGCCGCTAGATCAGCTGAGTCGGAAATGCCGATCAACTCTATCTTACCCCTGGGAGAAAAGGGCGAGGCGTTTTATTTAGTAAACAGCGATCAACTCTATTGGTTCCCCACCCTGCCCCTCTGGCGACGGCGAGCAGTTCTCGAAACTGAATCGCCCTAGGAGAAAAGGGCGAGGTGTGTTGCTGTCTTTAAGAATTCGGGCGGGTGGGTATAGAATTAGGGTTTTCGGTTGGGTTATCAGTTTAATTTGGTTTGGTTATTAATTTTTTATCAATAATTTAAATGACGTGGCGTGCTGACTGGATGAAAGTAACGATTTTTATGATGGAGATGGACGGAATTACTTTTTTGTTATTAGTCCAAACATATGTTACTGAAACGTGCAAAATTAAAGATTTGTTATCGTTTTGTACAAAGTGAATAGTTTTGTGACCATTTATGATAATTACGCCATCGCTCAGACGCAGCAAGGAGAAGCTCCTCCGTTCGTCCCTCACCTCTGTAAGTGCAATTAAGTGCCCCTGTTCTGAAACTCCATTATGTTCTAAAGCTCAACTCTTTTCTATTGTGATTTCTGAAGCTCCGCCGCCGCCCAGAGAAGCTCATCGGTCGCCTCTTTTCTGTTCTGAAGTTCGGACTTAGGATACCAGCCGTCCGGAGAACTTCGTTGCTCGCCTTCCCCTGTTCTTTAAGCTCCTCTGTTCTGCTATGTTCTCTTGAAAAGATCGTCGGAGGTGGCAGTGGTGGATTCAGAAAATTTTCACAGGGGTGTCCTCTTCAAAAATTAAATTAAATTATATAATAAATTAAATAATTCGTATATTAAAAATATCATACTTGTATAAGTTGTATAAATTTTTTATTAAATAATAAATTAAAATTCATATTTTGAAAAAAAAAAAAAACTCCGTGTCTGCACTGTTCAAAAAAAAATCTACATATCCTACTAGACAATGCTTCACGAACTTATCACATATTTGGTTTCGAACCTTGTTCTTAATGTAGCTCAAAGTAGAAAAGACTCTTTCAACACTTATCGTGTAACCATAAAATCAATTCAAAATTAAGGGTAGCGTGTACGTAGTTTAATTATTAGGTATTGAAAATAGTTGGGGATAAAGAAATAGCGTTTTACTGTTGCATGATGTTTAAAATAGAATAACAAATGAGTAGCAACATAATTAGAATATGTTTGATAATAGTAGTGTCCTAGGTTGGAATAACACGGACTACCACTTATATTTTGTTAATCATAAGCAAATTATTATCGAGGGTAGGATAATCATTTTTCAAATGTTAGGGTATCCCGGATTACCAATTATATTTTGTATACTCCTACGAAACTACTACCGGAGGTTGGATAATCGTTTTCCCAAATTTTAGGGGTGTCTCGGGACACCCCTAGAGGCCCATGTATCCGCCCCTGGGAGGTGGGGAAACCAAAAGTCCAAAATAAACCTGAATGGAACCAGGTCTTTGTTGTTGTGAAAATGGACGATCACCCCATCATATTGATTTGAGTACGGTATTGGGTGGTGACTGGTCAATTCTAAAATTGTTTTCTTTGTTTTGCACCTCGTTAATGATAATAATGAGATGTGTATGTTTAGAATATTTAGTTTTTAGTTGATTGATGGATCCTTTCATCATTTGAAATTTGATTGTTTTTTGTTATGTTAAGTACTACTTTTAATAACTAGGTGTTTCTAATTTTATATGAACTTGGATCATATGAAGTATTCCAGAAAACGGAAAATATTTGTGAATTTTTTCCATTTTGCTCTGAACGCCTAGGCGCGTCTAAACTACGCTTAATAGGGCAAGACACAAGTCAAGAGCCGAGCGCTCGCCTTACGCCTAGCACCTTTTTGAACCTTGCAAAATACACATCTATTGTATATTTTAAATCTACAAAATATATGATAGTGCAGTTGGCACTCTTGCTTTCATAAATAAATGTATGTGGAACAATTTGCAAACCATTCACGACTATTATAGTTGAACATGAAGGGAAATTCGCGAATTAACAAATGCGGAGAAAGAAAACAACCAATTGTTTAACTAGAGAAAGGCGTACATACGGTGGGCGAGAGTGAAGAAGCACACACACTCTGCATGGTTCAAATCAATATGCAGATGATATGTGCTAATCACCAGCGATCGACTACGACTATGTAGAATCCAGGGTCTTTAGGCATTGTGATCTCAACCAGATTAAGAATTCAAGAGTAGATTGGAAGAGAAAGTTCAATGACATTATTCAAATGATCACTAATCTACAGATTGTTTGGATTGGTACGGTATAATTTTTTATATTAGAATCTTGAAAGAGATATGGTGCCTTCTACCGTACCCCGGGTGAAATCCGGGGTACCGCATACATTGAGTATGAAAAGGCCATCTAGACCTCGAATTAGCAGGATTTTTGGGCATGATACTATACCCTAACACTTAATGAGTGAACCCTAGGTCCTAATTATCTAAATCATAAACTATAAACTCTAAGATGGTGCCTTCATTTTTTTGCCTATATTTGGACGAATCATAACCGTCGATTATTATTTCTAATTAAATTGATCTTGGGGTATAAGATTTAGAGAATTAAGGCCTAGATTTCGATCTTTAAGGGTTAGAGTATAGGGGTCGTTTGCTTCAAGGATTTGGTACATGGATTTGGTACCAAAAAACCAACTATCAAGGATTTAGGTACAATCCGTTGTTTGCTTGCATCTTTTTTGGAGACCAAATCCGTGGGGCCCACGGATTTTAAGGGTCCAAATCCGTGGACCCCACGGACTTACAAATCCCACATGTTGATGTGGGATTTGGAATATGACATAAATCCTTGATGACATTTTACTCATATACCCTCATGCACTTTTAATATTTCAAGGTTGCCCTCAAATTTAACTATACATTATAATTAACAATAAATGAATAATATAAACGTTCAATTAATGTGCAAACATGAGTTAGATTTTTTATATCATTTCTTGTGTTCTAGTTTTCTTTGACCTTTTCATGGAACGTGTAATTCTTTGTTCTCCCAATTCTAATATATGTTGTTATACGTTACTTTTGAAAAGGAGGACAAAGAATTGGTAATTGATTATGTTACGTCAAAAGTTAAAACGGAATTTTCTCGTTTATTATTATTGTCCATGTGGCAACATTATGCTTATTAGTATGTATTGTCCTTGTTTTGTGTACATATCATAAACATGTCAAACATATAGAAAATGATAGTAAGGTAGTTTTGAAGTTTTGTCCTTGTTTTGTGTACATATCATAAACATACCAAACATATAGAAAAGGGAAGTAATGTAATTTTTGACTTCAAGTAGTAAATCCCACACCTTTAAATCCATGATAAAAACATCCCAACAAACAAAGGATTGTTACAAATCCATGATTCCTCAAATCCTTGATAAATCCTTGGGTTTTTAAATTACAAAACCCTCGTTTATAAATCCATGAAGCAAACGACCCCATAGTATCATGTCCGAAAGATCAGTCAATTCAAGTTCTGGATAGTGTTTTCTTACTCAAGGTATGCGGCACCCCGGATTTCGCCTGGGGTACGGTAGAACTCCCCATACATATATATATATATATATATATATATATATATATATATGGTGACTACTTCGGCGCACTCACAAAAATGAGTGCGTTCAGTGCACCCAACTCAAAAACTAGTCTTAAGGAGTCGGATTTTGAATTTTAATTTGTAGAATTAGTATAATATGATGATATAACATATAATAACAACTAATTAGCGGATTACCCTAAGCCCTAGACCTCCAATTTTGAGTTCTATCACTAAACCCCAAACTGTAAACCCTAACCCTAACCCTAGATCTTTAAACTCTAAATCCTTCAAATTAAAGCAAATCTTTCATGGTTTTTGTGAAAATTCATGTGCGTTATTGTTCATCACATCATAAGTGATGATTGACATCATTTTGACATAAATCTCATGTTTTAAATGACGATTATGAAGCGAGTGCACTGAATGCACCCAAAAAAGTGAGTGCACCGAAGACGCCCCATACATACATATATATATATATATATATGGTGGCGTATTCGGTGCACCCACTTTTTTGGGTGCACTCAGTGCAGCCGCCTCATAATTGTCATTCTGAGCATGCGATTCATGCCAAAACGTTATCAATTGTTGCTTATGATATTATGGACAAGAAGCACATGAATTAAAAAAAATTATTCAAAATTTACTTTAATTTGAAGGGTTTAGGATTTAGGGATTTAGGGTTATGGTTTAGGTTTACAATTTGGGATTTTGGGTTGGGATTCAAAATTGAAGGTTAATGGGTTAGTAGCGGTGACAATCGGTTTCTCGGTATCTGGTTTAACCGATAACCGGCTTGTTTTGGTTGTCGGCGTCCACAAATGGAGCCTCGGTATACCGAACCCCCTGCTTGTAAATACCGGCAGTTATCCGGTTAAACCGGATACCGGGAAGTAAGGGAAACTCGCGGAATAAGGGGTCTAATCCGACGAAGTCACCCACCCCATTCAAATTCGATAGACCCAACGTCAACACCAACTCTCATCCCTGTCGAGTTTCTCCCTTGGCCCCTTCCCTGTCCAACGTCAACTCTGTCGGCGCCTCTCCGCGACGCCGCCTTCCCTCTCCGACTCCCTCATCCCCAGTCGTCGACGACGAACATCTCTTCCCTCAATTATCTTGGCTGATATCCCTATCGCGGTGGTTCTCAGTCCGTCGAGATTCCAGATCCAGAGCCGCCACCGGGAATCGATACTGCCCACATGCCGCCAGCGCCTCGCCCTCCATCTCGATTCCAGATCCAGAGCCGCCGCCGAGACATGACGATGCCCTATCTCTTTCATCTTCAACCTAGGTCACTGAATCTTCAGATCGGCGCCACTCTCACTTCCTCTCGATTCCAGATCTGCCAGCAAAAGGAGAACAACACCGCAACACCAACTCGATCTACATGGCCAATCCCTGCCTGATTTCGTCACAATCTCATTATTGAATGGTTCGGCTTCCATCGTGTGGGGTGATGGTACTGATGAACTTGATGTCGAAGATTCCCTGATGAGTCGGCGGCGATGTATCTCTGGTCGGCCTCCCGACGACAACAACCAATATGGCAGCAGCAACCAATTCGATTTGGGAGGAGTGGTCGTAGATGCAGAAGATTCACTTGGGGAAGAAGGTGAAGATAGAGAAAGAAGAAAGGTTGCCGGGTTTCGGATAACCGGAAACAATAACCATTACCGGAAATTTGGTAAGCCGGTTAACCGGCAATTCCTCGGTACTGGTACTGACCGATTACCAGGCATAGGGGTTAGGGTAATAGATTAATTTGTTATAATTCTATGTCATATCATCATATTAGATTGAGAGTACTAATTAAAGTTCAAAATTTGATGTACTATTGACACTTTTACAGTGCACCCAAAAAAGTGAGTGCGACGAAGTAGCCACCATATATATATGGTGGCTACTTCAGTGCATCTACTTTTTTTAGTGCACTGAATGCACTCATTTTTTTGTTTAATTAAAAACATCTAACGATTCACAATAATTGAATAAATTTATATTTAAGTATTAACTAATAAAGAATATGATATTTACTCATCTTTGCTTGATTGGTTTACTCATCTCTTCCTGCATGCCTATACGTGGGAGGTGTGGAAAGAGAGAAATGACAAGTCGTTCAATAACACAAAGCATACATGGCAGACCATTTTTGTCAAGATTGGAAGGAATCTCCTAAGAAGGATCTTGGCAGCGGGTTTGATCAACGAGCACAACAGCAAGGAATGGTTAAGGCTTTTGTTCCAGGCTTGTCCTGCCGAGCAGGAATCCAGGAATGAAGTCTTTAGTTGAGTTGCAGACTATGGGGTTTGTTTGTTTGAGGCCTTCTGTGTTTGTGTTAGGCTGGGGTTCTTTAATCGGTAACTGAAAGGAATATTTTTTTCCAGTGACCAGTAGGGGTGGCCTATTCCACCAAGCTGGTGTCTTGCTCTCTTTTCTTTCCTTTTTGTTCCTGTTCCCCTGTGATGTCTCGTTTGGGTTCAATTCTTGTGAACCTTTGAACTTTTTTGTTCTTTTCTCCATTAATATAACTAGCACAGGGCCCGACCCATTGGCCGGAAGAATTTTGTCGAGAAATACGGTATATAATAATGGATATAATAGATAATTTGAAATGCATGAAATGATTGTTTTCTATCTTAGTTATGCACATAACATTTTGTCGAGAAATACGGTATATAATAATGGATATAATAGATAATTTGAAATGCATGAAATGATTGTTTTCTATCTTAGTTATGCACATAACATTTTTGAAAATGATCCACCAATGAATAATGTGTTTAGACTTCCATGAAAAGAAAAAAAAGTATCATATAAGCATTACATATAATTATTGAATGAAAGAAAGAATATAACTAATTGTCATTCATTACTTAATTAAACCATATAGTTGAATATTATAGTTGCTTCTCATAATAAATACATAATCAACCTTTAGGATGAAAGGAAATGTCTCATAGAGTTTAGTATGTCCTTTAAGTTTTTCCCAGTAGAGAATATTCTTTTTTACCATATTGTTGGTAATGAATATGAAGTTTCTTTATTTCAAATATATAAGACATAATGCTGAGTTGTCGCTAATACACTACAAAAAAGACTGGCAGAAGTGACCAAAACCTTCTGACGACACTGTTTTTTCATTGGAAATAACTGTTTTTGTGACAAAACTTTCTTTGTATCATAAAAACTTATGTTATTTCCAACCAATAGCTAAATTCATCAGCAAAGTTAAAACACTTCCTCAGTAAAGATGAATTTCACATCTATGAGGAAGGTAGTGTCATTTTTATTGACGATATTTTTATTTTCGTCAATAATTTATAACATTACTAACTGTCGTAAGCAAACCGTCAGAAATAATCATTGTTTGTGACGCCCAAAAAAAATGGCATATGTGTCATAACGTTTTTCCGACGCAAAAACATTTACTCGGTAAAGAATTGTTTGGTATAGTTTTATTTGCGAGGATTTTAGTAACTTCTCATAAAAATCATTATTTTTCGACGGTGATAATACGGATGTCAATAAAAGATGGTTGGAACAAACGCACACTACATGTAGCTGCCCGACCCATCTTAATGACCACATATTTTCCATCGTTAATGAATAGTTGGTTTGAAACTTGCGGGAAAAAAACAATATTAGTGAGCAAACTTGTATTCGTCAATAATATTGAAAACAATCGTCAAAAGTCAAACATTACTGACGAATTATGATGTCGTGGGAAACATGTTTTTGAAATGTACCCTTTTTACCCTTCGGTTGCTTTTTACGAATGTGAAAATGGATTTGTTGGAAATAATTGGTCAGAAATATTGTTTTCCGAAACAGTAGCTTAGTGGATTTCATAATGGAAAACAACTTTAAAAAATAAGTCATTGATGAAACTCGAACCCAAGACCACATGTTTGCAAAGGAGCTTGCTAACTAGTTACACTACACACAATTTATGTACGTTTTTTTAATTTTTTGTATCTAATTATCGTGTAACAGAATCATAACTGCAGAGAACTCTCTGTCTTCTGCAGATCAGTTCAATGTTCTTCCTCCCTTGCAATAAACGAAGGCTGGTTCTTCCCCTGCAGACCATTTGATTCCGAAATTACAGGAAAAGGGAACGATACAATGGCATCAAAACTGGTTCAATGAATGGAGTATGTTCATCCGATCAGTTTCTCTTAATTGCGGCAAAAGGGTTAAAGGGGAAGAAGAAATCAATCCACCATGACCCAAATTCGCCATAAACCACTATAAAATCCCAGTAAGAACAAATGGATTATGATTATGTAGTTTTCCCAATCTGAAAGAGTAAAGAAAACGATTCGGAGTTGCGTTTCCCACCGCCAAACTTCACCGCCGATTGAGAATCTGGAACGACGCGAGGGAAGGGGGGGTCCGGCGATCGGCGCGGCTGCGGTTTGAGGACGGAAGGTAAGCAGTTCCTCCGCTCTTCAAAACGACCACGTCTTTGGTTTTTTTTTATGAATCTGTTTAATTATTTTTTTCCAGCTTAACTTTATTATTTTTTTGGTGTCTATATTGTATTTAGTTGTACGCAGCACTTAACTTTTTTTTTCCCAAACGTTATTATCTTTATTAATTTATTATTTTATTGGGTAAAGGAAGACTATTAATTTAGTATTTGTTTGAATGTGATTACACGGATTAAAGTGGAAG
Source organism: Linum trigynum (assembly GCA_964030455.1). Lineage (NCBI taxonomy): Eukaryota > Viridiplantae > Streptophyta > Magnoliopsida > Malpighiales > Linaceae > Linum > Linum trigynum. The sequence continues at coordinate 14,498,367 of OZ034814.1, forward strand.
TAGTTAAGTTTCCTAGTTGTACATCGATTAAAATTATATTGAATGTAAATTAAAAATTCGTTTCTTTGTTTTATATATGAAAGCTTAGTGAAGGTATAATGTATAAACATTTGATTTAATTTGGATTATTTTTATTTCTACATCGACAATTTAATTTTCCTGAATAATTAAGTTAGTTTTACTTTTTTGTAATATTTTCTAATAACATAAATTTCCTACATATATCTATAGGTATGGAACCTATCGACAAAGCTTGGATACAATTGAAGAATCGGGCATGCACACAGTACATTACAGGAGTGGAGAAATTCGCGAAGTATGCAACAGACCATGATAAAGACGATGATGGACTAATAAGGTGTCCTTGCGTGGAATGTGGTAATGTGCGTAGAATGACAGTGAACCAGGTAGAAGGACATCTTCTTTATAAAGGAATGAGAACCGACTACACTAAATGGATTTACCATGGCGAGGTTGACGAAGATGAAGAAGATGAAGGTCCAGAATTGGGTGATGATAACATGGAAATAGACAATGGAGATGATGGCGATATGGGTGAAGATAACGATATGGGCGAAGATGATATGCTTGGTGTTCTGAACGACCTCATGGCTCCATTAGCGAATCCGGAAGAACCTAATGCCCAAGCTCAAAATTTGTACAAACTTTTCGGAGAGGCCCAATCACCGTTGTACGAGGGATGTGCTTTGAATGTGTCAAGATTGTCATTCGTCACAAAGCTTATGAAAATCAAGTGGGAGAATAACTGGAGTAACAATTCATTTACCCAGTTGGTCAAGTATATCCGGGCTGTATTTCCTATGGCGCAATCACTTCCGAAGAATTACTATGAAGCAAAGCAGCTTATGAAAGCTCTTGGGCTACACTACGAAGAAATAGATGCATGTGAGGACGATTGCGTCCTATACTACGCCGAGCTGGCAGATGCGACATCTTGCCCCACGTGCAAAAAATCAAGGTGGAAGAAAGTTTATAAGGATAAGAAGGGCAGAGATAAGAAAATTCCGTGCAAAATTATATGGTATTTTCCCATCAAACCACGGCTACAAAGATTATTCATGTCTCAAAAAATGCTGAAGATATGGTATGGCATGCTCTAAATCGCTCGAAAGATGGGATCATGAGGCACCCATGTGACGGAGAGGGTTGGACTGCTTTGGACGAGTTTGACCCATCTTTTGGTTTTGAACCCCGCAACGTTCGTTTGGGACTAGCGACTGATGGTTTCAACCCATTCGGCAATATGAACAACAAGCACAACACGTGGCCGGTCCTTCTATTCCCGTATAATCTTCCTCCTTGGAAGTGCATGAAGAATCCTTTCACCTTCCTAACTTTGCTCATTCCTGGCCCAAAAGCTCCGGGTAATAGTATTGATGTTTTTTTGAGACCTGTTATTGATGATTTGAAGGCTTTGTGGAATGAAGGCTTGTTAACTTATGATGCATTCAAGAAGGAGAACTTCATCATGAGAGCTGCATTGTTGTGGACCATCAACGATTTTCCGGCTTACGCTAATTAATCTTTCTGGATGGAGTACGAAAGGTAAATTAGCTTGTCCATCGTGTGCAGGGGAAACAGCGCATTTGAGGTTGACGAATGGGCATAAGGAGTGCTATATGGATCATCGTCGGTTTTTGCCTATGGATCATAAGTGGCGCAACCAAAGGAAGCAATTTAACGGTAGAGTAGAGAAGAGGCCCAGACCAAGGCAATTGTTATCACTCGAGGTATCAAATCAGATCCACTCATTCGATCAAATTGTGTTTGGGATCAAAGGAGAGGGTAAAAAGATCGATGGATTTGGTAAAGAACATAATTGGAAAAAAATTCCATTTTCTTTGAATTGCCATATTGGAGTTCACTTAAGTTACGCCACAATTTAGATGTCATGCATATTGAGAAGAACGTGTGTGACAGTGTTTTGGGTACAATGATGAGTATTGAAGGCAAAACCAAGGATAGTCTAAATGCCCGCAAAGATTTGCAGGAGATGGGATTGAGAAAGGAATTACATCCTGTAGAGTGGAACGGGAGAACAGTGTTACCTCGAGCTTTATGTAGCTTGCTGCCAGCGCAGAGAAGGGAATTCTTCGAGTGGATATCAAAGTTAAAGGTTCCAGATGGTTATTCTGCCTATTTGAGAAATTGTGTGAATGTTCAGGAAGGGAAGATTTCAGGAATGAAAACTCATGATTGTCATATCATGTTGGAAAGATTAATACCTCTTGCAGCTAGGGACTTCTTTCCGAAGGCTATAGCGGACCCCTTAATTGAGTTTGGAAATTTCTTCAAGAATATATGTTCGAAGGAGCTAAGTTTGAAAGAGTTATCAGCCATGGATTCTGAAATCGCCATAACCCTCTGTAAGTTGGAACGTGTATTTCCCCCGGCATTCTTCGATATCATGATTCATTTGGCCATCCATCTACCTTGGGAAGCAAAAATTGCTGGACCCGTCCAATATCGTTGGATGTATCCAGTGGAAAGGTATGAATTTCATTAAATTTAATAATTTATTGTTTTTTGTTTTTACTAATTCTTGAAACATGTCTAAAAATTTATTGTTTTTGAAGTGTTACGTTGTCCGATGAAGAGGATTAATTATTAATATTTCCTACTTTTTTAACTAGGTATTTGAAGAAATTGAAAGGTTGGGTTTGAAACAAGGCAAGACCAGAAGGATCTATTGCTGAAGCATACGTGATTGATGAGTGCGTTACATTTTGCTCGCAATACATGACAGATGTGGAAACTCGATTTAATCGTCCTAAAAGAAATGATGATAGTATTCCGGAGGGAACCGTTCACCCACATAATTTGTCCATTTTGCCACGTGTCGGTCGTTTTATTGGTACATTCGTCATGAAGGACTTTAATGATGATTTGTTCAAGGCTGCAACATTTTATGTCTTGCAAAACTGTGACGAAGTCGAGGATTTTAGGAGGTATGTACAATTTATACTTCTTCAATACTGTATGTATTGCTACAATTAATAATCATTATTTTAAGAATTTGCATATGTATGTATACTATATGTAGACAACATAAGGAATTTTTGGCTGGACGCGGTGTGCGAATGGTTGAGAGAGTGCACAGGGAAGAATTCCAAACGTGGTTCGCTATTCAGGTAATTAACTATTTTGACACGTAAATTTTGAAGTGTTGTCGTATTATGATATTCGTGTACAAGCCAACAAAAAAAATTGCTTCATGATGCAGGTGGCCAAAATGATTGATGACAATGTTGCAACTTTGCATCCCTCTATGTTGACTTTGTCTCGAGAGCCGGACAAACGAGTGTTGCACTACTCAGGCTATTGCATCAATGGATTTAGATTCCACACGCAAGATCACGAGATTAGAAAAACAAGTCAAAATAGTGGAGTCATGGTGTGAAGTAAGGAAGGTGTGGGGATTCCTTACTATGGCATAATTGAAGATATCATAGAGTTGCGATATACCGAAGGCCTTCGTGTAGTGTTATTCCAATGTGATTGGTATGAAACCACGCGAGAAGGCGTAGGCTATAAGAGGGATGGCCACGGTGTTATTAGCCTCCATCGAAGACGAAGGCAACCAACGGACGAACCTTTCGTTTTGGCAAGTCAGGTAACCCAAGTGTATTATGTGCAGTGTGCCAGAGATCCGAAATGGGACATGGTGGTTGAGACAAGGCCGAGGAATTTTTATAATGTGGCGGATGTCGAGGAAATTTTAGAAGAACAAGCATACCAAGAAGGCGAAATGACTAATGGGGGTCGAGTTATCGAGGATGAGGACGACGATGTTAACTTAAACTTGCGTGGCATGGGTTATGAAGAATTTCTTTAATCATGTAATATGACTTCTAAATTTTGTTTTCCTACATTACGAACTTGTTATTTTATATACATTATCAATTTTCATTTTGTTAAACATATATATTATGGTATTGTTATTTTCTATTGAATATAGTCTTGAAAGCTAAAATATCTATATTCATAAATAAAAATATTATGTATATTAGAGATAAAAAAATATTATGTATAAAAAAATATCTATAGTCGTGAAAGCTAAAAAATATTATGTATATTAGAGATAAAAAATATTATGTATAAAAAATATCTATAGTCTTGAAAGCTAAAAAATATTATGTATATTAGAGATAAAAAATATTATGTATAAAAAAATATCTATAGTCGTGAAATCTAAAAAATATTATTTATATTAGAGATAAAAAAATATTATGTATAAAAAAATATCTATAGTCTTGAAAGCTAAAAAATATTATGTATATTAAAAATTTATGTATAAAAACAATATCTATAGTCTTGAAAGCTAAAAAATTTTATGTATATTAGAGATAAAATTTCTATTTTGTTACATTGGGTTAAATCGCAAAAAAGGGGTTAAATCCCTTATATTCGAAAAAATTGGGTTAAATTGCAATACACAGCAGCGTTTAAAAAAAAAATCACACCACACTCCAACACAAAAAAATGGCGACGCATGATGATAAGCATCGACAGGTGGGTGTCAAAGAGGGAAAACTCCCCTTCGATCGATTGAGTTCCTATTTCCCCTCTTTTCCATTCTCATTTCAGACGATGAACCCTAATTATTCCACCCTTCGATCGATTGACTTCCCCATACTTCCCTCGAATGAAATCGCTATGGAAACTCTCGCCGCTTAATGGAAATCGCTATAGAAACTCTCGCCGCTTTAAGACTGAGTGAAGGAGACAGCGGAGAATCCATCATCAGATGGAGAGGCGCACGACGCGAGGAGGCTATTGGGATTGGCCGCTGCGTTTCTGGGAGGTACGAAGCGTCTGGACTTGTTTTGATTCATTGAATTAATTACAACATGCATTTACTTTCCATCATAATTGTGAGTTGCCCGTTACTTGATTCATCAGAGTTTTTGGCCTTCAATTCTTTACCCTATTCCTAGAATCAACTCAGCAAACTAGTTTACATTTATTAGGATTCTTCGATTGATTAGGAGTCTTCTATTTATAACGAATGTCCTCACACATTACTTTTACATACACAGAACCCATCCCCTCAGGCAATCAAAAACACAGAACGAAAAGCTTTATTGATCTGCTCGTGCTAGCTAGATGGGAAGGCCAAAAAAGGCTGGGAAGTCAAAGCCATCCAAAAGGCAAATGGAGGAACCAGGAAGGTCAGCCACTCTAGAGATTGTCGAAGTGGTTCCTCAGGAAAATGAAACCGTGCCAGAAACTCAGCAGGCAACAAGGGAGGGTGAACATTTGAATGAGTTGGAGAATGAAGAGGTTCAGCCCCCGAATGACGACATAGCTTTTGAAGAGGACGTGAACCTCAACCAGGGGCTCACTCTACTGGGGGAGGTTCTTCAGCTCAGAAGAAGAATGACAGAGGTCCTGGAATAGGGGTGAAGCCTGGACATGGCCTTCACCTTGAGATACATGACAACAGGTAATAAATCATGATATTGCCCTTCTACGTGACAAGCTGTAATTTCCATTGAGAATGAGGCCTTATGAACGTTATTTTGTATTTTCAGGATCGTCACACCACAGGCTGCCCATGAACTCACTGCTATCTTCAAAAGGGGCATCACTGGTCCATGGATTAAGTTCTCGGAGTACCGTGCTTCTGCTTTGCAGACCGTGATTGCTCGTTTCAAGGAATATGGGTTCACATGCTCTCTTCCAGAAGAAGAACTCAATGTTCATCTCAAGGAACACATCAAGAGGAACTTTTCGCAGTGGATGTATGGGTTCCGCAACCGAGTCTTCAATCAATATCCTACCATTGCTGAAAGGATTAACAATCCACCTACTGAAATCCCTGCTCATATTTGGAGGGAAATGGTTAACAAGTGGAGTGATCCAAACTGGAAAGTAATTTACTGCTGTCTAAACTTGTGTATTATGATTATTTGTGTTTGTATCTAATTTGCATATGTATGTTTACACTCCGGCAGAGCACCACTGATAAGAACAAAGCCAATCGTGAGAAGTCTGAGCTCACTGCTACTGGCGGATCTGTTCCCATGGCGAAGTTTAGGCTTGATCAGGTACCCCAATATGTTCTCTTGTATTTAATAAGAACGAAGCAAAGGTCCAGAAGTGTGAGCTCACTGCTGCTGCGTTATTCTTGTGTTTGCAGATCAAGAAGACGGGAAAAGAACCAGATCCTATAGAGACATTCAAGAAGTTCCATGTGAAGAAGGGCAATGGTGAATTCACCACCCCAAAAGCTCAGACCATACATGTAAGTGCATTGCATGTTAAGTAATTTTAGCTTTCTTCTTCTTTTTTTAAAATCATTTAAACTCATCGTATTAGTTATTAATTACTATGTGTGTAGGCTGAATTGAAGAATAAGAAAGCTGAGAAGTTGAGTCAAGGGGAAGAGGTGAACCAGTTTGCGATTTATGGTGAGGTTGTAGGAAAACAGCCTAGGAAACGTGTGTTGGGAATGGGTTATGGGGTAACCGGTGTGGATGTTTTTGGCCCTACCTCCGGTCAAAGCTGAAGCAAAAGGTGTGAAGAGGACCGAAGGCAAGAGAAGGTGAAGAATGATGAGATGATAAGAATGCTGAAAGAAGAGCTAGTGCAGGTGAAGAATGGAATTCCTCAGATTGTCGAGGATACATTGAAGAGGCTAGGAGTTAATTTGGCAGAGTCCTCAATGGTAAGTGTTTGTTGCTGTTTTTTTAGTTGGTGTGAGCATGATTAATCGTATGAACTTATCATAATCTATTTAACTTTGTAAATTAGGCTGGAGACAAGGGGGTGAATGATGAAGATGAAGATGGAGACGAGGAAGTGAATGATGAAGATGCGGATGGTATTGACGATGAGAACAGCTCCCCCTGATGATGATGATTACTAAGTTTGCAGCGCTTGGAAGAAAGCAGCAGTAGGAACTTTGCAAGTTCCAATTTTCAATCGGAAGTTTGCAGCTAGGAAGAAGGCAGTCTTAGGAACTTTGCAAGTTCCATTTTTCAATCTGATTATGTTTATGTTTATGTTTTGTTTTGTTAAGTGTTTGGTTGTTTTGTTTTATGTTTGAACAAGTGTTTGGTTGTTTTGTTTTATGTTTGAACAAGTGTTGAATGTGGTCTCCTTTTAAGACAGTTTTGGTGGTTAGGCCACCTAATTTTATGGAGAATTTTCATTTTTTGCTAATATATTGCATTGGTTAATTTCTTTTATGCTTTTAATAAATTACCTGCAAAATAAAATGTATTATTATTATTATTTCTCAGTTTTCATCACTAATAATATATAGTAAATATATTTACAAAATCGGAAAAAATTGTAGTTCTAACGATATAATTTGGTTACAGTAACACTAAATTCGGTTACAATTGTCGAGTTGCTTCCCACGAATATTTTGTGTTGCAAGTATTCTATTTGTAATGCAACAAAATGGTTAGCTTTAGTAAGTCATTTCTGATGAATAATTTGGATTACAAATATTCTTTTTTAACACAACAATTTGGTTAGATTTAATATGTTTCTTTCGACGAATATTTTATGTTAAAAATATTCTTTTTTTAACACAACAATTTGGTTAGATTTAATATGTTTATGCCGACGTATATTTTGTGTGACAAATATCTTATTTTTAACGCAACAATCTGGTTACATGAACACAAAAGTTGGTCTAAATTAATTAGTTTCTTCCTACGAAACTTTTGCATCACAAATATTCGATATTTTCTTCTGACGTTATTTTCTCGTTGGAAACTAAATTTACAATTATTGGGAATAGTTTTTAGTGACGCAAGATATTCATTATAAATACCACAGGGGTAATTTAGGAACATAATTAACCCTCGCAAAAAATGTTCTTTTACGACAAACAACTGTGGTCAAAACGATCAAAGGGTATTTTCGGGAAAAAATGTCATTTTTTTACTAATATATTTTTTATTTACTAACAAACACAGTTTCCTCAATTATAGTTTATCTAACAAAATGTACTCCTCACAAAAAATATTTTATCCCTTAAAAATATATTTGGTCAAACAATTTCGTTAAGTACATTTCTTTTCTGATCAAGATATTTTGCATAATGACAAAAAATAATTGTCACAAATGTATGATTTTCTGACGCAAATACATTTAAACTATTAGCGAGGGACCTTTACCCCACGACCCACCAACGACCGTATTTCGTCAAAATAACCCTATTGTGACGAGAATAGGCCTTTTGTGACGCCAATTGTCTGGTAACATCTGCCAGTCTTTTTTGTAGTGATAGTTAGTTGGACAATGTGTTGTGTACGGACTTCCCATTATCGCTAACTAACTTATGCTTTTTTGCAATAGATAATTCAAAATGTGCCTTAAAACTTTTGTTTTCACCAGTGTAAAAGGATTGTTTGAACCAAAGGATTGTAAAATCGTATCGAAAAAGTTGGTAGTAGACTATTTTATAATGAAGTCATAATTTAATTGCGGTTCAACCGTTTCATATTGTTAAATATCACCTATCGATTTAGCCTATGATGTGAAGTTTCATGGTCTAACCGTCAGTACGTACGATTATGGGTGGGCATTAGGTTTGGTTTTACCAAACCGAACCAAACCGAATAAAAACCAACCAAAACCGAAATAATTGTAATTAGGTTCGTAATTCGAAAGTAAATGGGGTAAATTTCGGAACTCAGGTTTGTTTGAACCGAACCGAAATTCCGAAAAACCGACTGAATTCCGAAAATACAACCCACCTACCCGAATCCTAGCCCAATACTCGCGGCCCAGCCTTCTTTTTTCAGCACACTCCGCCCTAGTCCAACAAATTGGATTGGGCTAACGTCTGGTGGCCTTGGCGTGCTCCCTGCAGCTGTCTGCTACGTCTGGTCAATGGTGGCCTCTTCAAGTCTTCAAAAAATCGATCGTCTCACTCTCTAGCGCTTGCGAGACTATGACTCCTAACCCTAGACAAAATTGCAAAGGGAAATTCGGAAAAGGAAGCACCGAAGCAGCTGACGCAGCGACTGCCGACTGCGACTCCATCTCCTTCGACCTCCTCCACTGCCCGAGCCTCGCGACGTCGACGGCCCGACCCTGAGAAGCAGCTTCGTCTCCCTCTCGACGCGATCCTCACCCTCGTCGAGCACCCGCCGGCCTAGGCCCACTGGTCTCCGCCTCCCAGGCTCCCACAATCCCACCCAGGCCCAGGCAAGCACCTGCCGGCCGCCGAGTCTCCTCCGACCGCACTGAATCTTTTGCCGACTCCGACTGCCATCACTCGGCACTCGCCTCCTCTACTCCTACACTCCAACTCCGAAGGCAGCAGGCAAAGATTTCCAATTCCAGCGAACCAGACCAGAAGGCAGCAGGCAAAAATTGGGCAGCAACTATGAATTTTGGTTCTGGGCAGTTAAACCAAACCGAACAGAATTATAGCTCGGTTTGAATTCGGTTGGGGTGCAGGGAAAATTGGAAATTCGGCATGTCCTAATTTGGTTCGGTTTAAACTGAACCGACTGAACGCCCACCCCTACGTACGATCTTTCAATACAAACTTTAAATTAAAAACCACAAAAATATCGACATTATCAAATACCCCTTAAATCCCAGAAATTACAATAATCGTATTAAGGAAACAATATTCGAAATGATAATATTGAATTAGAATTTTAAATTGAAATAGAAAAATATGCCAAATATAATGTCATCTCCTAAAATAAATCAAAACTCAACATAATAGGGCCAATAATATCCACTAATTAAAGAAGAAGGACAATTATTTCACACTACCTCATTTTTCTCCTCTTTTCAATGTGTCCTCTCACTCTTTATTTGCCTTCCTCTTTGTCATTCTATTTGTTCTTCCATCTGTCCCTCCCAGCTTTGTATCTCACAACTCTCCTCCTTTTACCTTCTTCTTTCTTCTCACCGCCTGGAATCGAGAGAAACCTAAAAACAACCCAATTACTTCTCCAATTTTGCGTTCAAAATGCTTCTTCTCCATTCACAGTCGGAAGAGTGAATCAGAGCACCTGAAACCTGGCAAATAGATGGTCGCTTATTCATCGACGGAGCAAAGTAGCTTGATAGCTTGTGACTAAACTAATTATTAAAAGTGATAAAAAGCAAAACTCGTTAAACCAACCGAGTGAGTGTATAGTTAGTATATCGCTTAAAGCCTTAAACCATTGTATTTATATAAAGAATCAAAATGCATAATCCGGTTCATCTTCACTTTACATGTATTTGTCGTACAAATTCATTACACATAAAAAATGGTTTTGAACCGACGCCATATCAAACTAAATCTCATTTTATGATTATTGGATCCATGTCATATTAGCAAAAGGTCTAAGTCTATTGGTCAACCGGGCTGAAAATTTAAACCAATTTAAGAATTATATATCGCTTCCAAAATGTTCAATACTCCAATTCAATATGCAATATTCAAACAAATTATATATGATTTTCAACCCTTTCTCATTTTTTTTAGACAAAAAAATCACCCCTCCCCCCTCACACACATTTGCAAAGAAATACTAAATCCCAATTTCTTCTTTACTTTACTTTATTTGCTTCTAAAGCTATTGTTCACGTTATTTGTTATTACTGCAAGCTGTAAAAAAGAATTTTCAGCTATTAAGTTAATCAAGATTGAATTTATAAATAAATTTTTAGTTGTATACATTGAAAAAGGTTTGAGTCTCAAAATAAACAATGAATGTATTTTACAAAATCTTTTAGAACATGAGCCATCACACGTTGATCTGAGAAACTACTCATTAATTCAAAATTTACACATTATTTTTAGAATATTTTGTTTTATTTTTATCAAATGGTGCATCTCTCCATAAAACATGAGTTCACCAATATAGACTGTGTGGTGCTCGAACTTGTGTGCGAGCCCTTGAAGTTTAAGTCTGGTATGACCCATGAAGCATTCATGCTTGTACATGGCTAATCCATATACATTGTCTTCATGGTTAGATCGACCATGTGCCTAGGTATACTTATATGCATTGTAATAATTAAGTTTCTACCTATTCACAACACCAAGATAAAAATAGTCATAAATGCACCCAATGTTCGATTTTGACTACATGATGGAATACTACATTTGAATAAACTACAACGGATGTCACAAATAATAATTATACCTCTAAATCATACATACAATATTTCAAATATCACAAATATTACGATTAAATTAATTATTATAAAGATTAAAAATTTTATAATGAGGTTAATTATAACTCATTTATATGTTAATGCCCTAGAAATTGATCAACACAATTGATCCAAAACTGACGAAATAAATATCACATTAAACTCGATATTGTCTCATTATTGTCGGGTCCATTCATGCCCGATTAGCAAGAGTTTAACTTTTAGCAGTTAACCAGACTACAATTTTAGAGAACCAATCACTTATAGTTTGTACAAAATATTATTGTTTTGTATTAGTTCTGAAAATTCATATTAATTTAGAAAATTCTACATCGCTTTTGCATATTCAATACTGTAGTTCGATATGCAATATTTCAAGGATTGAAATTTGTGTTGCAATTTTAAGATTACCCATCATTTTATAGGTTATAGAAATTATAAATCATGTATTAAACTTTACTTTTTAGAAGATTTAATAGGCTAGTTAACCGTGAAAAGTCATCTACTTTTGAAATCTTTGCTTAGTGCATGTTTACAATCTATGAAGATAAAACAAATTTATTTAGTGTAATTGGTTGTGATTATTGTTTTTGTTTGAAGAGACCATGGTTCAAATCTTAATATTGATACTTTTTTATATGAAGTAGATAATTATTGTGATGACAAAAATACTCTTTTTACTTTCACTCTCGCTTCACAAATTTGAAATAGAAAATCTTAAAACATTGAATATATCTTATAGAAAGTGCTTCTTCAATCAAGTAAGAAAGGTATTTTACCTGAAATTATTATATATCTTATAGAAAGGGATAATTGTGAAATCGAAACTCAAGTAACATTGATTCGAACATTAAATTATAAATGGTATTTGTGGTTAAGTTTAGACAAAATACATGTGTAGCGAGGGAATTTGGTTACAATTCTTCGAGAAGATTGCCAAGGAATTAGTTTCCCTAGGTAAGTGTTGCAGAACAGATAGTTCGTATCTTGTCTTCTGTGTTTCCCTAGGCTCTGTTTTTGTTTGATGTTTGGGTAGCTGATCTGGCCTCCCAGTTTGTGCTGGGGCTGCTGATCTTGTCTTTCGAGACTATGTCTCTGTAACTTTTTTGGCTGTTGGTCTCCATTTAATAATAAAAAAAAGTATAGCCAAAACATTGATCTTTGTGACAAATATAATAATTTTTTGGTCACAAATTTACACATAATATAAAGATATATTGGACACTATGACGAAAAAGAGCGTCCTAGAATCACTCTCAGACCATGGAATTTGAAGTGAGACTCTAATTTTTCAATTTACCATTATATTATGTGTAGATTTCTAATAAAAAAAAGATTATACTCGTCACAAAGATCCATATTTTGATTACACTTTTGTATTCTGTCTGAACTAAATGACACATACAATTTAATATTAATGTTTGAATCAATACTACTTGAGTTCCGATTTATGAACTAATATCTTTCTATAAAATATAAATAACTTAAGATAAAATATAATTATAGAAGCATCATCAACAAATATATTCCTAGAGTTCAATCAAAGAAACGACAATAAATAAAATGTAGCCTAGTTGGTTATAATGTTGTTTCTTCCTTCAAGTGACCAAGGTTCGAACTCCAATGATAACAATTTTAATATATATACATGAAATTAGTACAATGACAAAAATGACATTCCTGGAATCACTCTCAAGAATTACAACCCACGTTTTTATATTTATTTATGGTTAAAGAGGATGTCGGTTAAACTGTTTTCTTCTCTCTTCATTTTGTAATGGTTTTGGTACTATGCTGTTGTTTTTCTTGAATGAAAGGCAACGTTTGTTCTTCCTCTAAGGTTTCTCTCGAGGCAACAACGAAAACCAATTATAAGCCACTGTTGGCTGATGATGATACCCAATGATGAGGCATCCGAGCTACTCTCCACACCGTACTCCTTCATCATCCACATATGAACTTTCTCCCCCAAGTAGTTAGCAAAAATGCACAAGCAGTTCCTCAATTCCCCAAGGCTCAAGAAGTAGCCACCACCATTCCCATCCCCATACTCCTCCGGCTGTGGAATTTCCCAACATTGATTCGCCCCACATCATACGCAACCACAACAAACTTAGAGCGCGAGGAATCCATTACCATCTTTTACGTGGTATCACCAAATATCAATTCCATCGATTACCTCATGGCTAATGTGCCTATTTTGAATTCCAACTTATTTTCCTCTTAATCCACAAAGACCCATCCATGACTTCTTTCAACTCTCAACACGTGGACAAGATGATATATATGTGGCAACATATGCATGCCATTTAAATCCACAACTTCCTCCTCTTTTCCCCTGTTTCGTCACCGTTGTCATTGTTTTGCTTTCTTTCTTTATCACCTCTAATCTCGATCCAATTAATTAGTTTATAGCTTCCCAATCCTCGCCAAGAGATGGAGAAGAAGCAGTTGAGGTTGTTGGGAGAGAAAGCTTCTCATTAGCAAAACAATTTAAGGTTCTGGTTATAGGTTTTAAGTTAGTTGAATTACTGATGCTGAGTTATTAGGTGAAGCTATGTGATTTTGTGCTTTACTTTGTAAAGCTTGAAACGAGCAAATTCAGTTTAGTGATTTACTCTTAAACTGTGTAATTGTCTCACGTCGTTGGACAAGGTTGAATAATGCAGCGTGTTCTTTGCCAATCTCGATTCAAGCATAGAAAGGGTCATAAGAATGATTAACTCAATTGTTAATAAGAATTTGGAACTAATGCTTTGACCGAGGAATGCAGGAAGAGAAACGTACCTACTACACAGGACCAAGTTGAGAAAGAAGTTAGCTGGTGACATCACTTCTCCTGGCGGTACAAGGAATTTGAAACAACCCGATCTTTTTAGACAAATCAAACCAAAACTTTAAAACAAAAACCGGTTACTCCGGAGCAACCCAAACCTTATTTTTAAGTCAAACCCAAAAATCAACCAACGACAATAACCCAAAAATCTCAAACGAAAAGCCCTAACATTTGGGCAATCTCAATCCAAACACTTGAACAGAAAACCTGAGTTTCCTAGTATACTCATAGAACAGGAAATAAAGACAAATATGTAAAAAGGGTTCCATCTCAATACCCTGATCCTTCCGACATCGTCAAGCTTGACGCGGGTGCCCTCCTTGATTAATCTCCTGGTGCTGGTTATGTTCTCTTCCCCTTTCCAAACCTGGTGAGTGAGAAGGGGTCAGTCTCGTCGTTACTTTCTAAGGTCTTTGCCTAAGCAAGCCCTACTAACACATTATTAGAAATTACTTCCTCCTACATGAAAGCCGTTCTCGCTTTCATCCTTAATATTTTAGTCTCTGATAGCTTATAGAAGTTCCGTACTTCCATCTTAATTTATATACTTATCATTAGGGTTCACCGCGTTACGTATCGCCGTCCGGTGTCCCTATCCTTAAGGCAATGGTACTGCGTTACGTATCGCCGTCCAGTCCATGCCCGGTCAACTACTGCGTTACGTATCGCCGTCCAGTAGTGACCCGACCAACTACCGCGTCCAGTAGTGGCCCAACCGCCCGGGGGTTCAATTACCATCAACCACACATCATAAACACACACATACCTAGCACAACGCGTGCCTCCACCTTAAGTAGGCGGTGGGATGCCTCACACACACAATCACGCTTACTTGAAAATTAAATAACATAACTGAATTAAAAAGGCATAAACTAAAAGACCTCGACGGAGATTTTACCCCCTTTACACTCACCTCGACACGACGATTCTCCGACCCTTAGCCTGAAGACTTCCTTCCTCAGTGTACTATCTCGATACCCTATAAACCACACCACCCTTTTAGAAATAGCCATTTTCCCTATATACTTTCGCCTACCGATAATTTTTTGAATAAGTCAATCCTCTTGAAAGTCCCAATCAACAATTTTTCCTAATATACTAGAAGTACTAATCCATAGGAAAATTACCCAATTTCCCAAAAATGCCTCGTAACTTTTGATTTAATAGATATATGCGCCTAAATGATTATTAAAAATAATAATTAACCTTTAAAAATCACAAAATTAATTTCCAGTCCTCTAGGGACCTTCTTCAAATTTCTAAAATTATTAAACCAATTTTATCCATCCAATAAGGGTGCCGAATAAATAAAAATTGCTTAAAATGTTATTCTGGAATTTCTGATGTTTTAGCGACCATTAATATTCGTCACGAAAAGCCCAGAAAATCCGTCACTAAATCCCCTGACTTGAAAATACCCAAAAACTCATATGAAACCAAGACTAATTCGAAGGGGACTGTTTTTCCTTACCTCCAAAGCGTGCCTAGACCCCAAAGAATCGATTTTAATGAAGGCTCCTTGAATCAACTCGCCCAACTCCTCAAAAGATCCTTAATCGCCTCCAACTTCAAGATTTAACAATCTAAAGTTACTACTAGCGGTTAAAGGAACATCGGAACGACAAGAACCTAGCATCCTTACCTTCCTAAGACGTATGAAGGATGAGAAGTTTAGAGGAACGGCGAGATCGGGAGGGGACAAGTGGGTGGTGGCAACGCGACGGAGAGGACAAGCTGCTGGCGCCGCTTCTCCTTTCCTCCCTCCGTTCCTTTCTTCTGCCGCTACTAATGGGGGGGGGGGGGGGTTTGGATCGTTGGTGGGGGTGGGATACTGATAGGGTTAATTACTTATAAGGGGGAAATGCGGATTTATTAGGGAGGTGGGTTTCTTTGATTTAATAATGCTAATCACTAATAATATTGAAGAGTGATGAGGAAGATGAATGGTGGTTTTACTGGTGGAGTGATAATGATGAGGGGAGATGAGAATTGTCCCATGAATTGGGACGTGCAGAAGATGATGAAAAAAAAAATAAAAAATTATAATAATAATTCATAATAATGTTATTATTATTAGTAGAGTATTATAATTCTTGCTTCACGGTTGCATCTTTTTGTATGAAATCGACGATCCAACCATTCGGTCGAACCTAAACTTTAAATGTCGGGGTGTTACATTTCCTCCACCCTTATAAAAATTTCGTCCTCGAAATTTGAACTGTAGCATAATTACTTATACGACGCAACACAATCGCGTATACTATACAATGCTTTATTTGAAGGAAACTGCTCTAGCCGGGATATAGCATTTCCCTCCCCCTTCAGAAATTTCGACCTCGAAATTGTAGTCTAAACTGAGTGTTAGCTATAATGAAACATGGCTGAACTACTGGATCTATTATGGAAATATCGAAAAACGAGGCTACACGTGAAAGTACAAAGGTATCCACCAACTACTGGTCTAAGCATCGTTAAACAACTCTGGATACCTCTCCCTCATGCTACTCTCTGTCTCCCATGTTGCAGCCTCGCTACCCTGGTTCCTCCATATCACCTTCACCATGGCAATTTTCTTCCTCCTCAACTCCTTTTCCTGCCTATCCACGATCCGGGCTGGAACCTCCTCATATGTCAAATCGTCCTCCAACTGGATATCTTCATGCCTGATCACGTGGTCAGGGTTGGATCGATACGCCCTTAGCATGCTGACATGAAAAACATCGTGGATCCTCGACAGGCTAGGGGGTAAGGCTAATCGATAAGCCAAACGTCCCACACGTTCCAACACCTCATATGGTCCAATGTACCTAGGGCTGAGCTTCCCCTTTTTGCCAAACCGCATCACTCCTTTCCAAGGGGACACCCTAAGGAAAACTCTATCTCCCACATGATGTTGGCGATGAACTCCAGGCCTCTCGAGGTTACTCTTCTGTCGGTCCTGAGCCGCCTTCAAATTCTTACGAATTAATTCAATCTTCTCCATGGCCTTTTGCATCATCTCGGGGCCCTCTAATTGCCTCACTCCTTCAACATCCCAATATAACGGAGTACGACACTTTCTCCCATACAGAACCTCATATGGAGCTGCTTGTATCCAACTGTGATACTGGTTATTATAAGCGAACTCTAGCAGAGGTAAATGTTCATCCCAAGCTCCCTCCATGGTCATAACACAAGCCCTCAAAAGATCCTCCAGCGTCTGTATCGTCCGGTCGGATTGCCCGTCGGTTTGAGGATGGTATGCAGTAGAGAAATGCACCTTTGTACCCATAGCCTTCTGCAGACTAACCAAGAATCGCGACGTGAAGCTAGGATCACGATCAGAAATGATACTAAGTGGCACCCCATATAGTATTACAATCTCTCTCACATACAACCTTGCCAACTCCTCCATCCCGGGCTTGAACCTGATGGGTATAAAATGGGCCACCTTCGAGAAGCGATCAACAATCACCCAGACACCGTCATTTCCCCTCGGGGTCCTTGGCAAACCATATACAAAGTCCATAGTGACCTTCTCCCATGTCCAGTGCGGTATCTCCAATGGTAAGTGTTCGATGATTGGGGCTTGATGCTCAGCTTTAATCATCTGACACTCCAAGCATTGGTAAACGTGAGCTGCAACCCCCTTCTTCATACCGGGCCACCAATAATGCTCCTTGAGGGTGCGATACATCTTGGTTGCCCCGGGATGCATCGCATAGGGAGCAGAATGAGCCTCATCCAGTATGTCCTCCCTCAACTTGTCGACATCAGGTACACAAAGCCTTCCTCGAAACATCAACACTCCATCCACCAGCTCAAACTTAGTGTTCTTTCCCTCCCGTATCTGCTTCCGGTACTTTTCAAACTCCACATCACCACCTTGCTTCTCCTTGATCCGCTCCTGTAGCATGGGGCGAATCCTTAGAGTTGCTAACAACTTTGTTGCCTCCTCCAGCTCCAACTCCACGTTCATGGCCCTCAACGAGACCAACTCGGGTAGAGGACTCTCCTTCTTCCGGCTTAGAGCATCGGCCACCACATTAGCTTTCCCGGGGTGATACTTAATTGTGCAGTCATAGTCACTGAGAAGCTCCATCCACCTCCTCTGCCTCATATTTAGCTCCTTTTGATCGATCAAGTGTTGGAGACTCTTATGATCAGTGAAGACGGTGAAAGTCTCTCCATAGAGATAATGCCTCCATAACTTCAAAGCGAAAACCACCGCTGCCAACTCCAAGTCATGAGTGGGGTAGTTCACCTCACGAGGTCGTAGCTGTCTCGAAGCATAGGCGATTGCCTTCTTGTTCTGCATCAGTACACAACCCAAGCCTTGATAGGAAGCATCACTATAGATTGAATACTCCCCACCGGTGGTTGGTAGTGCTAACACCGGTGCAGAGGTTAGCTTTTCCTTAAGTAACTCGAACGCCGCTTGACACTTCTCGTCCCAAACAAATGCCTTCCCTTTTTGTAATAGCTGTGTCATGGGTCTTGCAATACTAGAGAAACCTTCCACGAACCGCCGATAATAACCAGCCAATCCCAAGAAACTCCGCACTTCTAGGACGTTCTTGGGTGGCACCCAATTAGTCACAGCTTCTATCTTCTTGGGATCCACCTCAACTCCTCGCCCTGAAACGACATGCCCCAAAAACAAGACTTCTTCTAGCCAAAACTCACACTTGGAGAACTTGGCATACAGTTTCTCCTCTTTCAACCTCTGGAGGACCATCCTCAAATGCTGCTCATGCTCCTCCTGACTCCTAGAGTAGATTAGGATGTCATCGATGAAAACAATGACAAACTTGTCCAAATACTCATGGAGGACTCGATTCATTAAGGCCATGAAGGCGGCTAGAGCATTGGTCAGCCCAAACGGCATAACCAAAAACTCGTAGTGACCATACCGAGTACGGAAGGCAGTCTTAGGGACGGAACCGTCTGTCACCCTCAGCTGATGGTAGCCAGATCTCAAATCGATCTTTGAGAACACCTTTGCTCCCTGAAGCTGATCGAAGAGGTCGTCTATCCTCGGTAGAGGATAGCGGTTCTTGATGGTGGCCTTATTCAGTTTCCGGTAGTCGATGCACAATCTCATTGTGCCATCCTTCTTCTTTACAAACAACACGGGTGCTCCCCATGGCGATACACTAGGACGTATGAAGCCCTTGTCTAGCAGCTCTTGCAACTGTTCCTTCAACTCCTTCAACTCCACTGGTGCCATCCAGTAAGGGGGAATAGATATAGGTGCCGTGCCCGGGATCACTTCGATGTCAAACTCCACCTCCCTAGGTGGCGGCAACCCAGGGAGATCCTCCGGAAATACCTCGGGATACTCCCTTACAACAGGGACATCCCCCCAACTTCTTCTCTTGTATCACCTTAACATGACACAGATAGGCTTCACATCCTTCTTGGATTAGGGTGAAGGCTTTTACTGCAGAAATCAGGCTTCCAGGGATCATCTTCTTCGTCCCCTTGAATAAAGCGGTGCCCTTGCCCTCAATTTCGAAGCTAACTTCCTTCCTATAACAATCTACCTTTGCCCGGTTCTTGGATAACCAGTCCATACCCAAGATAACATCAAACTCACCAAAGGGCAGTAGAACCAAATTGGCCTCGAGCTCATGTCCGGCTACTGTAACTGGACAATCGCGGATGATCGAGTCTACAATCAATTGCTCTCCTACCGGGGTGCTTACCCCTAGATTTTGGCCTAACTTCACATGAGGCAACTCTAAAGCTCTCGCAAACTTGGTCGAAACAAAAGAATGCGTGGAACCGGAATCAATAAGGACAAAAGCAGGGTACTTGTAAAGGTAAATCATACCAGTCACCACCTCAGGTGCTGCCTCCGCTTCCTCTCTCCTCATGGCAAAAAGCCTCGGTTGTCCCCCTGTTGGAGGCCCCTGGTTTCTGCCTCGATCGTTGCGGTCAAATCGCCCAGTACTCCCTCCCTGACTGCGAATAGAGCGGCTTTGCTGACCACCAAACTGAGGTATTGTGTAAGTCCTTCCTCCTCCGCCTCTGACCGACTGTTCAGATGGTGCTCTCCCTTGCCCGCCTCTCCTGGGACACTCTCTGGCAAAATGACCCGGCTCGTTGCAGTAGTAGCAGACTCCTAAATGTTGTTTGCATACCCCAGAGTGGTCCCTCCCGCACTGATTGCAGGGAAACGTGTTGCTGAAGGTTTGACCAGGTCGAACCGAACCGCTTTGACTTTGAGTACCCCCAAAATTAAAGGTACCACTCGGCCTCCTCCTGAACTGACTCGACTGGCCAGCTCCCTCAGGCATGCTACTTGCCTTCCTCTTGCTATTCTCTCGTTGCACCGCTTCTTCATGTGAGGTTGCCTCGGCCCTCTCTATTCGGAGAGCCGCCTGATAAATTTCCTCTCTGTTGTTCCACATCAGCATACTCAACTGCTTCTTAAGGGCAGGCTTCAGACTCTCTAAATAGTGGACACGTTGGGCTGCCTCCCCTTGGAATTGGGGTCCTCCATAGGGCAGTAGCTTCTCGAACCGCGAGGTATACTCCGCAATGCCCTTCTTGCCTTCATTGCCCCACCTCTGCTTGATCAATAAGAACTCCCTCTGCTTGCCGAGACGGTAGGCCTCGGGCACAAAATGGTCGTGGAATATCTGCACCAGCTCTGGCTAGGTGATGGCTGGTGGGTCCACTCGACTGGCTGGTTGGGTGGTCCACCAATTGTATGCCGCTTCTTGCAGTAGGGATACCATCAGCAGTACCCTATCCTCATCATCTGCCCGCATTTCGTTCAACGTGCGCGTGACCTTCGCCAGCCATTTCTCCACCTCACTTGCATCCGTCGAGCGATCCCCATCAAAGTCTACTACTCCTCTCCTCCGGAAAGCTATGTAATCCGGGGGGTTCCTAGCCGCCACGGGATTAACATGAACGTTACTTGCTCTGCCAGTAAGTAGTACCCTTGTTAGAACCACATTTATTTGTCTTATCACGCTTGAGTATACTGGAAACTCTATAAACCTCTTCAAATCGGTTGGCCAACCATTTTTTTTTCCAGAAAATTCCCTTTCCCCGTTAAAACTTAACCTTTGAAAACTCAGATCATCATTCCAGTATTTCTTGGAGACCAAGAAACAGAGGAAAACCAGGCTCTGATACCAAAATGAAACAACCCGATCTTTTTAGACAAATCAAACCAAAACTTTAAAACAAAAACCGGTTACTCCGGAGCAACCCAAACCATATTTTTAAGTCAAACCCAAAAATCAACCAACGACAATAACCCAAAAATCTCAAACGAAAAGCCCTAACAGTTGGGCAAATCTCAATCCAAACACTTGAACAGAAAACCTGAGTTTCCCAGTATACTCATAGAACAGGAAATAAAGACAAATATGTAAAAAGGGTTCCATCTCAATACCCTGATCCTTCCGACATCGTCAAGCTTGACGCGGGCGCCCTCCTTGATTAATCTCCTGGTGCTGGTTATGTTCTCTTCCCCTTTCCAAACCTGGTGAGTGAGAAGGGGTCAGTCTCGTCGTTACTTTCTAAGGTCTTTGCCTAAGCAAGCCCTACTAACACATTATTAGAAATTACTTCCTCCTACATGGAAGCCGTTCTCGCTTTCATCCTTAATATTTTAGTCTCTGATAGCTTATAGAAGTTCCGTACTTCTATCTTAATTTATATACTTATCATTAGGGTTCACCGCGTTACGTATCGCCATCCGGTGTCCCTATCCTTAAGGCAATGGTACTGCGTTACGTATCGCCGTCCAGTCCATGCCCGGTCAACTACTGCGTTACGTATCGCCGTCCAGTAGTGACCCGACCAACTACCGCGTCCAGTAGTGGCCCAACCGCCCGGGGGTTCAATTACCATCAACCACACATCATAAACACACACATACCTAGCACAACGCGTGCCTCCACCTTAAGTAGGCGGTGGGATGCCTCACACACACAATCGCGCTTACTTGAAAATTAAATAACATAACTGAATTAAAAAGGCATAAACTAAAAGACCTCGACGGAGATTTTACCCCCTTTACACTCACCTCGACACGACGATTCTCCGACCCTTAGCCTGAAGACCTCCTTCCTCAGTGTACTATCTCGATACCCTATAAACCACACCACCCTTTTAGAAATAGCCATTTTCCCTATATACTTTCGCCTACCGATAATTTTTTGGATAAGTCAATCCTCTTGAAAGTCCCAATCAACAATTTTTCCTAATATACTAGAAGTAATAATCCATAGGAAAATTACCCAATTTCCCAAAAATGCCTCGTAACTTTTGATTTAATAGATATATGCGCCTAAATGATTATTAAAAATAATAATTAACCTTTAAAAATCACAAAATTAATTTCCATTCCTTTAGGGACCTTTTTCAAATTTCTAAAATTATTAAACCAATTTTATCCATCCAATAAGGGTGTCGAATAAATAAAAATTGCTTAAAATGTTATTCTGGAATTTCTGATGTTTTAGCGACCATAAATATTCGTCACGAAAAGCCCAGAAAATCCGTCACTAAATCCCCTGACTTGAAAATACCCGAAAACTCATATGAAACCAAGACTAATTCGAAGGGGACTATTTTTCCTTACCTCCAAAGCGTGCCTAGACCCCAAAGAATCGATTTTAATGAAGGCTCCTTGAATCAACTCGCCCAACTCCTCAAAAGATCCTTAATCACCTCCAACTTCAAGATTTAACAATCTAAAGTTACTACTAGCGGTTAAAGGAACATCGGAACGACAAGAACCTAGCATCCTTATCTTCCTAAGACGTATGAAGGATGAGAAGTTGAGAGGAACGGCGAGATCGGGAGGGGACAAGTGGGTGGTGGCAACGCGACGGAGAGGACAAGCTGCTGGCGCCTCCTTTCCTCCCTTCATTCCTTTCTTCTGCCGCTACTAATGGGGGGGTTTTGGATCGTTGGTGGGGGTGGGATACTTATGGGGTTAATTACTTATAAGGGGGAAATGCGGATTTATTAGGGAGGTGGGTTTCTTTGATTTAATAATGCTAATCACTAATAATATTGAAGAGTGATGAGGAAGATGAATGGTGGTTTTACTGGTGGAGTGATAATGATGAGGGGAGATGAGAATTGTCCCATGAATTGGGATGTGCAGAAGATGATGAAAAATAAAATAAAAAAATTATAATAATAATTCATAATAATGTTATTATTATTAGTAGAGTATTATAATTCTTGCTTCACGGTTGCATCTTTTTGTATGAAATCGACGATCCAACCATTCGGTCGAACCTAAACTTTAAATGTCGGGGTGTTACAGAATTGGTTATAGCTACATTGCTGCTCAAGATAATTGGAATTGGAAGAAGCCGAATATTCAAATGCAAGCTTTAGTATAAAAGGAGTCTCGAAACAGCTACAGATGGAGAACCCTTCGGAGATCAACAAAGCTAGCTAGACAAGAGGGGATTTTGTGAGTGTAGCAAGTTTGATAGAAAAGGGGATTTCTCAAAGGGTTTGGGGAGAACAGCTTTGAGGGTTAGTGTTGAGGAAACACTAGTTACGAGTTGCCGGGGAAGCAATTCCGGGTTCTGTGTGAGTGACTTTGATCGCTCGGATTCAGATTGATCAAAGTTTTCTTGGATAGATATTGTTACGACGAACTTCAACGCATGATCATTAGTGAATCATCGGAGATCACACAACCATGAGTCTTCGACAGTGGAGTAGTCAGTATTGGGATTCTTATTCTCCCAATACTGGAAACCACGTAAAAAACGTGTGTCGTGTACCTACTCTGCATTTCAGTTTCAGTTCCGGCATTGTTTGTTTGTGTGCCCTGGTTTAGTCTTTGATTGCAAGGGAAATCGACCAGGACGTACGCAGGAAGGCGAAGCTCAAGTGTATCATAGGAACGGGTCTGGTGACTCCGGAGAAGCAAAATGGCGTCGACGTCGACAAAAAACGGTGACATCTTTCTCAATGATGGGTTCTTGTTAGATCGGCCACCACGATTTGAAGGAGTTCATTATGAGTACTGTAAGGACAGATGAGAGTCTTCTTCCTCTCGTATGATCCAGAACTCTGGACCATTGTACAAGACGGTCCCTACAAAGTGAAGTCAGCCAGAGGGAAGTGGACAGAGGATGAAAAACAAAAGCTTCAACAGAATTCACGAGCAACCAATATCTTGTATTGCTCTTTAGGACGAGAAGAGTATTATCGTATCTTTAACTGCAAGACAACGAAGGAGATTTGGGATAGGCTCCAATTAACGCACGAAGTTATGGAACGGTCAAGGAATTTGGCTGAATCTCAAATCAACGGTCTGATAGGGTCAGTTATCTCTCACAAGGAAAATTTCAGAGAAATGGACAGCGATGACCAAACTTGCTTTACGGAAATTGCAGAATATCGAACATGATTTTGAGCATATGAATTGTAACACCTTAGGCAAATCCCACATCGACAAAGCACGGGAGAGATCCATGGTTCATAAGTAGGAAACCGACCTTAACTGACAAGACGCGTTTTGGGGTGAAACGGAGGAGTTCTTGTGAGAACTTTGAAGTTAAAACGTGCTCAGTATGAGTACAACAAGGATGGGTGACCTTATGGGAAGTCACCCTGAATTGCACCCCAAGTCGAAATCCGTGCGGGTGTAGAGGCCCAAAGCGGACAGTATCTTGTCGGGAAAAGGTTCGGGATGTTACAAGTGGTATCAGAGCCTTCTGCATCCCTCTTGAACGATGGTGGGGAAAACCTCAACGAGGGCGTTGAGTCCCAAGGGGGGGGGGGTGTATGTAACACCTTAGGCAAATCCCACATCGACAAAGCACGAGAGAGATCCATGGTTCATAAGTAGGAAACCAACCTTAACTGACAAGACGCATTTTGGGGTGAAACGGAGGAGTTCTTGTGAGAACTCCGAAGTTGAAACGTGCTCAGTGTGGAGTACAACAAGGATGGGTGACCTTATGGGAAGTCACCCTGAATTGCAAACCAAGTCAAAATCAGTGCGGGTGTAGAGGCCCAAAGCGGACAGTATCTTGTCGGGAAAAGGTTCGGGATGTTACATGAATGATGAAGAGTTGGTCATGTTCAAAGAACGTATCAAAAGCCTGCTTTGGCTTAGAAAGGAACGAAGGAACTCTGTAAACAGAAGCAAGGCAACAAAATCTGAAGTTCAAGATCAAGGGTCTTCTAAGCTAAAACAATACAATCTAGTATGACGACAACGAAAGACCTTGAAACAAGTCAGAATCAACCTAAGTGCTTCATCAATAGGAGACAAGAGCATTTTAAATTCGAGTGTCTCCAACCAAATAGGAAAGAGGCAATGGCAGCATGGAGCTGCAGTGAGGGGGACAGTGAAGAAGAGGATGAAGTTGAACAATTTTCTTACATGGCAATTGCCACCACTAGAGAAGAACAAGAAAAGCTATTATCCAAGAAGGTTCATCAAGGTTCAACCGAGGTAAATAAATGTGAACTCTCTGACTTTGAATACTATAGCGATGATGATCATTTAATAACAACCATTAGAGATATTCAGGTCGAATTTGGTAATGTTAAGCAAAAACATATCAAACTGAAAGTAGATCTTGAGATAATGGTTAAAGAATGCAATAAACTGAACATGGAAAATCAACTTCTAAGTGAGAAGTTAGAGGAGTATAATAATAAGGTTGTAAGTTTAGAAACATAACTTCTATACGTTAAGGAAGAGAATCTTGTTCTGAAAAAGAGGATGATCAAGTCTGGATCTTCAAATGAAAATCCGAAGTATCATGATGCTGTCAAAAAACATATGCATACATCCTGTAAGCAAACTAAAAGAAATAAATCGAGATCTAGATCCAGACCTTCGCATGATCATGAGAAATTTGGTTCTCAAACTGAATGCTTTTATTGTCATTAAATGGGTCATCTAAAAAGAAATTGCAAGAAGAGATTAGCTGCTGAACTTAGATTGAAAAATATGAAATGTTCTCATTATCATAAACCAAGACATACACATAATCAGTGCAGGTTTGATCATTTTGACGATGCTAACCAGAGAAGGAAAATCTGTTATATTTGTCACAAACCTGGTCATTTAAGTTATAAGTGTTACTTTAAGAAATCTGAACTTGCTTCAAAGGAACGAAAGGAACCCAAGTTAGTCTGGGTTCCCAAAACAACATGACTGTTAAGTTTGCAGGTTTGTTTCCAAGTGGGCATGGAGACAAACAAATAAGTGCTATGAAAGATGCTCACAGCATGTGAAAGGTAATATGCGACTACATAGAAGGTAAGTAAGGTAAGAACATCCTTGAACTAGAAGATTTTGAAAAAAAAAAGGATAGTTTGTTTGCCATTGAAGTTGTCATGTCTATTAGTAAATCAAGACACAATCCGTTTGATCTCCCGTACTCAAAAAGACCAAGTAATTCTTCTTAGAAGTATTATTATTGACAGAGCTGGCACTTTGGATCTTTTTTTTTTGGCGAAGGAAATATATGAATGATTGGCCTAAAATGGTTGAAATAACAGGAATCTGTTCTGTTGCTGTCATTAAAGGTTAAGAACTTGTTTTGCATAGGATATTAGATAAACTTGATTCCAAGTTAGAAGAGCAAGCGTTAGATGACTTCTACTATTGTTAAACCAAGATAGGAGGTCCATTAACATGATTTCTTATGTCCATCTTGTGAGCAAACTAAGGAAGATGATTCTGTACTGTAAAAGAAACCGACAATTATAACAGTGGGTATAGCTCACTGCCACAGTAGCGAATCTAGAGCAACCAAAACCACCCTGCCACAGTAGCGAATGACTTTCCTTCCTTCTGAACATAGGTAACTCAAGCAAAGGTATGATTACTTGACTCATAATTTTTTTTAAAGTGTTTGATCCTTTCTCTGCCTCTAGGTGAGTTCTAGTTATGAGTGTGAATGGTCCATTTCATAACTGAGAGTCTGTATCTATTTCTACATCTTACTTGAAAATTCATGTACTTGGAACTCTAGAGTGTGCGAGTCATGGCTGACGAGCAAAGTGATATATTGATTGAACTCACACTTGGAGCCTCTCAGTGGGACATCCTTCATCATATCTGTATCTTACCAATCCCTATACATAAGTCATATTGCATGATTTTGTCCTTCGGTATTAGCAAAAAGGTTGGTTTTAATAAGACTGCCATCTTGCATGAAGCAAATGTATTAAGAACATGGATTAGCACAACTAGGCTTGAAATAAAGGAAAAATTAAATATGTGATGCTTGTGTCAGAGAGAAATGAACCAGAAGTTAATCTCAAATTTCCTGGTTAGACTAATAATACTCTGTGTAGGAGTACTGAACTCAGAGCATGAATCATAGGTCTCTTACTCTGTGCCTGCTCACCATCTAGGAAATTTCTAGTGCTAGTCATCCATTGCATGAGTTCCACAACATACATCTCATTCAGGTACTAGTGTGTCTAAGTCACTGGTGGCATATAGAAGATTTGGAACGATTTGAGGATATACTTTTTCGTTCCAAGAAGAAAATTTTAAAATGTTGCATAATCTTGGATGTAGCGGTATGATATCTTGCTCTATACTTATGTGGTTGTTGCCCTGAATAGAGATTGCACGTAATTCATATCATCTATTGCATATGATCTATGGACCTGGGTTGAGTGTTCTCCCTTCTAGTTAATCATTTAGGTTAGAAGGCTGCATACCAAACTCAAATGAAATCCCTTTAAATGAAATCGTTTTCTTTTTAGAATCGATACTATCAATTTCTTGTTTGTTTTCAAAAAGGGGGATTCTGGTCTATTTGCATTGTTTTCACTGATATGACCTTGTATAGATTAAGTTTGTGGCTTTGTGCAATGAAGAGATCCATATGCTGAATAGTTTAAATGCCAGGAGATCAAGAAATTGAATTTGCCTAAACTAATATAGGAAGCTCACCTTTTAATATGGAATACAAATTTGGTACGAGTTGGAAAATCTTGCCTTGCACACTACTTTGCAATAATCAGTCTAGTTGTAAAGTCAAATTGAGAGTCGTTTCATGAGGGAAAGTGTTGCAGTGTTTGGTTCGATATTAAGTGTCTCTTCCCATCATTGATGATTGGTTGGTCCAGAAAATTTGCTTGTCATAGGTCTGAAGTACTAACCTAGAAAATACTAGTATCTTGCTCTGTGTATCACATGGACAACTCTTTTGTTGCGGATGCAAGGGATAAAGCCTATGTCCTACCCTGGCTGGTTTTTTTTTTTACGAGAGTAGTGCTTATTTGAGGGGGAGCATGATTATAGTTAGATGGATTTGGTTTTAGATAGTTCCTCTTTGATAAAATCAAGGGGGAGAAATAAGGGTATACACAGGAGTAATTTCTATCAAAGAAGAGGATGAGGCTTTTTAAAATTACAGGTTCCACTTAGGGGGAGCAAATTACTGTTCATTATAGATTTATAGATCGGACATAGGGAGAGCAAGCTTAGAGCTACCATGGTTACGTGGACAGTGAAATTGAAAATTCATCTCCATTGGTATTTTTTGAACTCTTAGAGGTGCTATTGTTTGAAACTAATCTATTGCATGTTACATGTCTAACAAAACCCATACGGCAGTTGTTATTGCTAATGTCAAGCTTAGGGGGAGAATGTTGGGAGAGAAAGCTTCTCATTAGCAAAACAATTTAAGGTTCTGGTTGTCGGCTTTGAGTTAGTTGAATTACTGATGCTGAGTTATTAGGTGAAGCTATGTGATTTTGTGCTTGACTTTGTAAAGCTTGAAACGAGCAAATTCAGTTTAGTGATTTACCCTTAAACTGATGAATTGTCTCACGTCGTTGGACAAGGTTGGATGCTGCAACGTGTTCTTTGCCAATCTCGATTCAAGCATAGAAAGGGTCATAAGAATGATTAACTCAATTGTTAATAGGAATTTGGAAGTAATGCTTTGACTGAGGAATGCAGGAAGAGAAACGTACCTACTACACAGGACCAAGTTGAGAAAGAAGTTAGCGGGTGACATCACTTCTCCTGGCGGTACAATGAATTGGCTATCGCTACATTGCTGCTCAAGATAATTGGAATTGGAAGAATCCGAATATGCATTCCTGTACAACATCATTCCATTAAAAGAAGTAACCTTCCTTTTTGGTGGACTCACAATTAATCAGATGCTCTCACAAAAGGAAGACTCAACGGGAAAATGAAAAGATTGAGAAAGCAAGGAGGAGCTTACCATTTCCATGGTGATCAGGATCACACCAACAAGGCAAGTTGATTCAAATGCAAGCTTTAGTATAAAAGGAGTCTCAAAACAGCTACAGATGGAGAACCCTTCGGAGATCAACAAAGCCAGCTAGACAAGAGGGGATTTTGTGAGTGTAGCAAGTTTGATAGAAAAAGGGATTTCTCAAAGGGTTTGGGGAGAACAGCTTTGAGGGTTAGTGTTGGGGAAACACTAGTTACGAGTTGCTGGGGAAGCAATTCCGGGTTCTGTGTGAATGACTTTGATCGATTGAATTCAGATTGATCAAAGTGTTCTTGGATAAATATTGTTACGACGAACTTCAACGCAAGATCATTAGTGAATCGTCGGAGATCACACAACCGTTAGTCTCTGACCGTGGAGTAGTCAGTATTGAGATTCTTATTCTCCCAATACTGGAAACCACGTAAAAAACATGTGTCGTGTACCTACTCTGCATTTCAGTTTCAGTTCCGGCATTGTTTATTAGTGTGCCCTGGTTCAGTCTTTGATTGCAGGGGAAATCGACCAGGACGTACGCAGGAAGGCGAAGCTCAAGTGTATCATCGGAACGAGTCTGGTGAACCGATAAACGATCTGGTTTGATATAGTTCTTGTTTCATTTTCTGGCTAAGTTTGTTGTGTTCTTATTTGTTCTTGGTCTCCTTTACTCTGTTTGTGGGACATTAGCTACAGAGTAGCTTTTGATCGAAAACTGACGAAGAGGGAAATCTGTATGTGTTTAAAATTCAATACTCCACCCTTTTGATTAGTCAAGTAGTTGGGTGCAAGCCTGTGAAATACTACATTTTACTTGAGTTACAATTGTGGGTTGAAATTGGTTGGGCCTTGTGTGATATTAAGGTGTGGAAGTCTAGATATTGGGCTTTGGGAACTAACTATAGATTGAGCCCATTACATATCCATTTTTGGCAAACACCAACTAACAAAGCTTGTTGATGCTTCTCAATCAAACTTTCCTTTTCATTGAGATTCCTCACTTGTTCTTGCCACAAGGTTTCGCCTAGGTTTTGCAGGTGGCTTAATTGACTAACGATTTAGTGGAATTGAGTCAAAGTAAAGAAAGGCATCTCGCGCTCAACGCACCAACAGAGGTGATCCGACTTTCTTCAAAAGAGAAGGCTTAGGTTCCACAATGTTTCATAATCATCGCCTTCCCTCTGTAAGTTATCTTCATTAGAATACCCTATTTCTAATTTGGCGATGGATGCCCTGAATGTGGGTGATTAGAATACCCTCTTTCCTTTGGAGAACACTTCATGGGGTGACAACAACCCTTTCAGCTTGCTTATCTTGGAATTAGGGGTATTTCCTCCTTCGTCAGCAGATGCTTGATCTTCCATTGCCTGCTTCTCCTTCTTTCTCTTCACCCTTGCAGCCCATCTAGATTGATTTTTTACCCTCTATCTAATTTGGCGGCGACTGTCCTGAATGGCTCTTCCTTGAGCTAATTCCCTTGAGCTAATTCCATTAATCAGGGTCATCACCACTCGAAGACAATAGCAGCAACAGTTGAGTGTTGTTTCCCCGGTCGAAGACAATTACCACCAACAGAGGTGGTCCGACTTTCTTCAAAAGAGAAGGCTTAGGTTCCACAATGTTTCATAATCATCGCCTTCCCTCTGTAAGTTATCTTCATTAGAATACCCTATTTCTAATTTGGCGATGGATGCCCTGAATGTGGGTGATTAGAATACCCTCTTTCCTTTGGAGAACACTTCATGGGGTGACAACAACCCTTTCAGCTTGCTTATCTTGGAATTAGGGGTATTTCCTCCTTCGTCAGCAGATGCTTGATCTTCCATTGCCTGCTTCTCCTTCTTTCTCTTCACCCTTGCAGCCCATCTAGATTGATTTTTTACCCTCTATCTAATTTGGCGGCGACTGTCCTGAATGGCTCTTCCTTGAGCTAATTCCCTTGAGCTAATTCCATTAATCAGGGTCATCACCACTCGAAGACAATAGCAGCAACAGTTGAGTGTTGTTTCCCCGGTCGAAGACAATTACCACCACTCAGATAAAACAACAGCAGCACTCGAGCGACAACTGGTCCACCAGTCCACCAGTCTTTCTTCACAGTAAGGTACATACCTGTAATCCTTTTTCTTTGATGAGTTATGAAGTCACAGATTTCAAATTCCACACATATATATTACAAATTAGGTTGCATGTTCATGTTTGTTTTCTTTGGTTCGATCTAATGTATATCACCAAATATCAATTCCATCGATTACCTAATGGCTTATGTGCCTATTGTGAATTCCAACTTATTTTCCACTTAATCCACAAAGACCCATCCATGACTTCTTTCAACTCTCAACACGTGGAGAAGATGATATATATGTGGCAACATATGCATGCCATTTAAATCCACAACTTCCTCCTCTTTTCCCCTGTTTCGTCATCGTTGTCATTGTTTTGCTTTCTTTCTTTATCACCTCTAATCTCGATCCAATTAATTAGTTTATAGCTTCCCAATCCTCGACAAGAGATGGAGAAGAAGCAGTTGAGGTGGCCCGACCTTCTTCAAAAGAGAGTGCTTAGGTTCCACAAAGTTTCATAGTCATGCCTCTCTCTATCTCATTGGCTCGAAAAGGGCTGCAATAGAACAAAGAGGTTCAAATGATAATAGAAGTTTCATTATTTGTTCATAATTCTTAGGTCGAATTCATTTGTGTAGCCAAAAATTTGACGTTTGTGACAATAATAGCGATTTTTGGCGAAATACCAAATATAGCAAATATTTTGAAAGTTTCCTGACAAATATAGCCACTTCCGTTACAAACTTTAATGGTGTTAGAAACTCCGTCAGTTAAGTTAACGTTAGACTGACTAGGATGCCAAATCATCACACACGTCAGCGACAAGTCATCAATATAATTCCCACTTCATTTTGATTTATCTTTAAACAATTTCAGGTGTTTAAATGAAAAAATCGAATAGCTTTTTTATTTCTTTTTATTCTCATATTCTTTCCCCAGACTTCATCTTCGGTGATTGAATTATTTTCTTTCTACTCCGCTTCCTAAAAATGGCCCATGCATCCAAGACATCACCACTATAGTTCCCAAAATCCCTCGTTGGGAGTCCAGTCCCCAGCCGCTGGGTGCCGTCCATGATAGCGTAGCTTCAGATCTCTACTCGGGATTAGATGAGTTTGCCTCCGGCCTTCGATTAGAGAGGGGAATCAATCGCTACAGACAGCTGGGGCTTCGACTTTTTAGCCTCCAGTGCTTCGACTCCAAGATCTGCTGAAATCAACTTCCGCCGGAGTGAGACGGAACGAGATGGAAGAGTCGGAAGAAGTGCACGACAAGATCTCGTTGTACTGCATGTTGACGGCCTAGTAGAATCCCATGGGAGTGCGTCGAAAAGTCTGGGATCCAGATCCGGCGAGTCCTGGTGTATTGATTAAAAGGTTGACATGTCAGCTTTTCTGTTAGTATAGTCAGCACGTTTATGTATTGTGAATGGGTTTCTGGTGTATTGATGTTTATGTGAAGAAGTGAAGAGGCGGTTCCTCGACGGTGGTGGTGAGAACTGAGAACGAGACGGAGGGAGGGAGAAATCCGAGAAGATGACTGGCGGTTGGGGGAAAGGGAAGGGGAAAGAATCGAGAGGGGAGAGAGAAAATACAAAATATTTTTATTATTATTTTTTCAGTTAATTCTAGATCATATTTTTATTGATTAAAAGGTTGACATGTCAGCTTTTCTGTTAGTACAGTCAGCACGTTAATTCACACCGTCAAAGAATTGGATGGAAGTGGCTATTTTTGGATTTCGTCAAAAGTGGCTATGCTTGGCCAAATTGTCAAAGTTTTGGCTATACAAGTGTATTTTGCCTAATTCTTATCCCTTCTCTTGAAGTAGTTGTCAATTGTTCCTTTAAGGTTCATTTTGGTTAGTACTTGCTTGCATTGGCTGTCGAAGGCGAATCTTATGTTCTTTTATGTTCTTTCTTAATCATGTCTCTCTCTATCTCATTATTTTTGCATTATTACTATCCCTTCTCTGTAAGTGGTTGTCAAGTTTTCCTTTAACATTTGTCTTGCTCAGTACTTGCTCATTATTTGTGCATTAAGGCAAATTTCATGTTCTTTTTTGAAGTTCTATGCATGAAAGAAGAAGTATTCTCCATGGGAAGTCATCGACAGTCTCAAATAATGGGACAATTCGACCATTAAAAATTGAATGTAAGTACAAATATTGGTCTTAGCATAATTATATAGATTTGCAATTTAATATGTTTCATTTCACGTGTTATTCAGGGTATAAGAGAGCTGTTTTTTTTTACCACCAGAAGGTGTAGTGGATTCTAATCAGTCTTAATCTGAAGCAAAAAATAAATTTTCCGATGGTATGATTATCTATTAAATGTTTTTTTGCCATAACGAAGTATCAACGAAGTAAGAACTGATATAATCTCTTTAACTATTTCACTATGGTTGGACTTACAAAATCATTACTCTTCAATGTAAATTTTAGAAATTCATGCATATAAGTCAGATTTGAAGAGAATTAATCATCCGTTGGCCAAATTAGCAAGAAGGAAACGTGCTATTAATATAAGGCAGAAGCGTATATATGGTAGAATGGTGAACATTCCTACCGGTAATCCATTTGTTCAATGTTTGTTTTCGATTTATTTGTTATTAGTTTAATGTGTTAGCTGCTGTGATTAATCTTTTTAACTAATTCCTATACAAGACTGCAAAATGAGATGGATAAGTTACAATCTAAGAGAAATAGATTATTGAGATCTATCAAATTAGTCGAAAATCGTTATAATCATCTTCGATTGATGCGTTCTGGTGACTTTCCAGGTTTGTTAATATTTTTGTTATTTCATTTCCCTTTATTTATTGTATTCGTAGAGTTTGTTGCTAATTTAATTTCTTAAATTTATTGTGCAATTATAACCCAACCCATCGTGATACAAGTGAACAAATATTCAATCAAATACTACTCTAGCATTCAATATCACATCTGTTATCCATTACTTGGTATTTTGCGTAGGTTTTAGCATAAAGACACAACTATACAATAATGATGTTTGCGTAGGTTTTTTTTATTGTAATAATAGAGTTTGTGTCTAATTTAGTTTTTCTTTTTATTGTAGTGGTTGAAGTGTTTGATATTGGAAAACTGTCATATAAATGTGCATATTGTGGAGCAATAATGTGGAAGGGCGAAAGTACAAAATCAACGAGGAATTCCAATCAACCAAAGTTTTCATTGTGTTGCAGATAGGGTAAAGTGAGGCTCCCTCCTCGAAGGCAACCGCCAGAGATTTTGAATATGCTATTGCAAGAAAAATCTTCAATGGGACGTCACTTTTTGGAATATATCAGAGGACATAATGGGGTCTTAGCATTCACTTCTATTTGAGGTAAACTGGATCGATCTATGTATATTCAATTAGAGGGCAAGTATATCACCGAATCGACAGCCTGATACCTACTGAAAGGAATAGACCCAAATTTTCTCAACTCTACATATATGATACTGCCAATGAACTACGAAACAGGTTAGACTTTTTCTCCACAGATCCAGATTCAAATCCTTTGCGCGAATCAATTATCCAACAATTACAGGAGATGCTATATTAAAGTAATATATTGGTAAAGACATTTCGATATGCAAGGGATAGATTGAATGACTATACTGTTTGACAAGTTGAAATAAAGTTGCTTGCGAAAAGAGAAAGGGATGGTAGAGAATATGATTTGCCATTAGCAAATGAGGTCGCTGCATTAATTGTTGATGATACTGGTGAGCAAACATTTTCTCCTGATATTGTTATCCAGTATCAAAGTCATGAACTGGAACAAATTAGTATATATCATCCAAGTTTGATGGCTTTGCAATATCCCATATTATTCCCACATGGAGAAGATGGTTGGCACCCAAATATTCCATACTTTGGGGATGGGGATGGCGATGAGGATGCAGATAAATATAATGAGAAGAATGTGATTCAATGTGATTTCTACAGTTATAGACTTCAAACCAGACTGGAAGAATCAAATGCATTACTATTGTGTGGAAAGCTGTTCCAACAGTATGTTGTAAATGCATATGCATTGGTTGAGGCTGAGCGTTTGGATTGGATTAATAACAACCAAACAAATTGCGACAACATTACTACCAAGGTGTTTTGGATTCTTACTTGAGAGGTGATTCAAATACCAGTATGACTGGAAAACAGGTGATTTTGGCTTCATCACATACAGGTAGTCCTCGATATATGTATGAAAGTTTCCAGGATGCTATTGCGATTTTTAGATGGGCAGGATATCCAGATCTTTGCATTACATTTACATATAATCCTGCTTGGCCCGAGATCCAGTACATGCTTGATTTGATAAGGACTACTACTAGGAAAGATCCTAATAGAGCTGATGTCTTGCGCAAGAGTTTTCAAGCTAAAGCTACATCAATTGCTCAAAGAAATTGCGGAGAAGAAAATTTTCGGGAAAACGTGTGCATGTAAGTTATATTCAATAGCTTTACTTTAAGCATCTTGAATTAGTGAACTGTTCGCGCACTATAATTTATAATTGGAATTATTATTAACAATTTATTTCATTGCAGATGTAATGGCAATTGAATTCCAAAAATGTGGCCTACCTCATGCTCACTTATTAGTCTTCCTAGCTCCAGAAGACAAGTTATATAGTCCTTCGGAAATAGATTCTATCATATCTGCAGAAATCCCAGATCATAAAACATATCCTGAATGTTATGAAGCAGTTTCAAACTTCATGTTTCATGGTCCATGTGGCATTCAATGATCTAAAGCCCCATGTACAACTAATGGTGTGTGTTCTAAACATTTTACGAAGGAATTCTGCAGCCAAACAACTATTGATAGCAATGGTTTTGCAAGATATTGACGTAGGGAGAACAACAGATCATGTATGATTAATGGGGTCTCACTAGATAATCGATTTGTTGTTCCTTATAACAGATATCTATTGCTGCAATTTCAAGCACACATAAACGTCGAATTTTGCAACAAGTCAAGGTTAGTTCTTCATCTGATTCATCCCCTTTTTTTAAGATCCTTATTGAATTAATCATATATACTATCTAAATTAGCATTCCCCCTGTTGGTTTCTTTTCTTTTTCTCAAGAACCATTTTTTCCTTCGTTATTCATATTGTCATCATTGTACTACTATAGTAGTAGTAGGGATAGACATTCCAACTGCTAGGTTGAATTAATTAAATAGAAATCGATCTGATTTAATCCAGTTTGCAGATTATATCTTTTTATCATAAGCGTGAAATTATTTAAGTGGAAAAGATATATTACATAAAGTTATAGCTATAAATGTTGTTTCTTTCTTCAATACTTACGCTTAAATTCTTGGTTTCTATATATTTGTTACTTTTTCCGTGTTTTGGTAAATAGAACCATAGTATGTTGTAACTCAATTTATGCCTCAATGTATTGCGTGAATGGCCGAAAATGTTGTCATATTATCCCATACATCAAATAGGGAAATTTAAGCATATATTAATTTTTTTATAATTGTTTATTTATGAGAAATGATTTACTGAAGTTGTCACAAGTGTGAGGAGTGTGATCAATGTTAAGATTAGAATGTTTGGAGTCCTATGATCAACTTACTAATTTGTTTAAGGCTATCAAGTATTTGTTCAGATACATCAACAAACCTGAAGACAGAGCAATGGCGACTTTGGAATCTATAGCTAGTGATAACGGAGAACACCATAACCAAGAAAAATCTTCAGCAACATGCGTTTGTATTGTTGAGATCAAAGCTTTTTTAGACTGTCGCTACATCACATCAGGTGAGGCATGCTGGAGACTTTTTAAGTTTGACATCAGCAGTAGTTCACCTTCTGTGTTGCGTATGTCATGTCATTTGCCTGGGCAGAATAAAATAGTTACAAAGGAGAAAGAAAAAATTGAAAAAGATGAAACATCAATGTTGTTGGCATGGATGGAAATAAATGGGGTTTTTTTTCCAGAAATAGCACATTTTAACAAAATTACAAAATAGCACCCAGCCGAAAAAATTACCCTAATAGCACCCTTTTTTATGGACCGGTTTATAATTCTGGACCAAAACCGCATCTTGGCCAAGCGGTTTCAGGTCTGACCTACAGAAACCACATGGCCAAGGTGCGGTTTTGGCCTGACCCAGCAAAACCGCACTTTGGAGATGCGGTTTGTTTCTCCAAAACGAAACCGCATCCCCAAGGTGCGGTTTTGGTCAATTAATTTCCGACATGCCATGCAGACTAACAGACGTGGGTCTGCATGGCAGACGAAAACCGCACCTCTAAGATGCGGTTTTCATAAGTGATTTTGCCTATAAAAGACTTCCCGGAAAACCACTTCTCTTCACACCTCTCCTTATCCGTTTTCAATTTTCTATTGTAGCTCTATATTTCTTGAGTAGTTTTGCGATTAACGTTAACTCGTAAGTTTATTTTGTATTACTTTTTATTGTTATTTTTTATTTTTTATTTTTATGATATTAACTGAACTACGGTTTTTTTGCAGATGGCATTCCAAAAGTTCACGCTTGGCTTACGATGGAATGGTTACACGGAAGAGACCGGAAAGGGGGTCACCTACGTCGGTGGAAATTTTCAGAAGATAAAGGTCGCTACCAGACCGCTGCTTGAAGACCTCCATCAAATGTGCACTAACGTTACTTGCATGGATGGCACGAGAAGAGTTGATCGTATGGTGTACCGATATCCAAACAGAGAAAGTGGGTCATTGTGGCATGAGGAATATCTCATAACCACTCAGGATGAGGTAGATGCCATGCTCGAATTCATGAGGTCCAACAATCTTTCCAAAGCCGAGATGTTCGTTTACACCGAGCCGGTCGTAGGCGTTGGAGGTCATTCTGGACACGGTCAAACATCTGGTATCCATGGTGGAGGTGAATTATATGGCGATCATCCCTACCAAAGTTACCATGATCCTCATTCATATTTTCAGTACCAAGAGCAAGGTGAAGGTCATCATCAATCTTTCCCGTCATATGAAGAAGAAGTTCAACCGGACCTCCCCAACCAACCTTAGTACAACTTCCACTCAGGCAGCAGTAGTTTTCACAAATACCATTATGGAGCTGATGAAGGTGCATTTCATGAGCTGGATCAGATGGAGGATGCCCTGCCAGCACCAGTCAGTGACCCCTCTGATGAAGAAGGAGAGAACAACGTCAGTGCAGACAGCTCCGACCCTCTTGAAGGTGCTGATGATTTAGGACCAGTGCCAGACTCAGCTAATGATGATGAGGTGGCTCGTGACCGTGTACCAGTCCCCTACTACAATCACATTCCAGACGAAAATTGGATGGTCGACAGCAACATGGAGCTGCCAGAGGTCCCAATATGGGGTCCACTCACTGGGTTTATGAAGGGACAACAATTTGGCTCGAAGAAGGAGGTGCGACACGCCATTGAGACAGAATCAATGACTCGGCATTTTGAATGGCACACAACTCATTGGAACACTAAAAGGCTCATAGTCAGATGTCGTAATCATCACGAGGGGTGCAATGTTAGGATTCGGGCCATCAACAGCAAGAGACACGGCCACTGGGTCATATCCCGTGCGGTGGACACACACACATGTGTGTCATCCATAACTTCCCAAGGCCATGGACAGTTGAAATCTAGGGTGGTTGTTGCGGCTATCAAGCATCTAATTGAGCAAGATCCGGACCTGAAGGTGAAAGTCATAATCGCTGACATTGCAAGTCGTTATGGTTATATGATTAACTATAAAAAGGCTTGGCATGGAAAGCAGAAAGCTCTGGCCGCCGTCTTTGGTGATTGGGAAGAATCATATGCATTCCTTCCCAGGTTAATTTTGGCATTGGAGGCGTCTAACCCTGGCACGGTTTTCTCCCCTCGATACCAAGATGAAGAGATACAACCCCTAGAGCCAGGTAACAAGCGCCATTTCAGACGACTTTCTTGGGCATTCAAGCCATCTATTGATGTTTTTGGCTTCTATGTCCCTGTGATCCAAGTGGATGGTACATTCCTTACCGGCAAGTAAAAGGGCACTCTCCTAATTGCCAGTGGGGCGGATGCAAACAGACAAGTCTTTCCTCTAGCCTTCGCCATCGTTGAGGGAGAGAATGCTGATAGCTATGGATGGTTTTTCAGGCAAATTCAGCTCCACGTCACTAGGAGGACAAACCTGACAATAATCTCTGATCGGCACGCTGGCATTAGAGCTGCCATCTTAGGTTTAGATCCAGCATGGAAGTGGTCCCAAAGGTGGTGCATACGACACTTCAAGAGCAACTGGAACCATCATTTCAAGCAGAAGAAGCTTGCTGATAATTTGTGGTGGATTGGTAAGTTCTCTATTAGCCGTTTAATTTTGTCAGCTAAAAATATCTTGTAATCAGGAGAGTGGTGCACTTGTTAGACTCTTTCTAAAGTGATGCATGCCTAAGAAAATGGGCTTTTAAGCGATTATCATGATCCTCCCATTTCCTGGGAAAATCGGGTTTTAAGCGATCTTCGGATCCCCCCTTTTTCGTGTCAAACAGGCTGTGTTTCTAAGGAGATGTATACCTCTCCTAAGAGTCTAACGAGAGTACCTCCGGGTTGTTCGAATTGTACTAAAATACCAAAAATTGACTAACGTACTACTTTTCTGTGCTTCCTCAGCGGTTGCCTACCAAGAGAAAAATTTTCTGGAGAAGATGCAGAAGATGCACGAGTTATGCCCTGAAGGGGCACAGTGGCTGGATGGATACGACCTATCCATGTGGACATTTCATAAAGATGGAGGGACAAGATGGGGTATTGCCACAACGAACTCAGGTGAGAGTATCAACTCTGTCTACAAGGCCGTTCGTGCACTGCCAATCTCTGCCATTGTGGAGATGACTTTTTGGAAAACGAATGCATGGTTCGTCAACCGACTCCACTGGGCAAGGACGAACGAGGCACAGGGAAAGGTCCATGCCTATAAATTCATGGAAGTAATGGAGAATGACAATCGCAAGAGCAGTCGACATAGTATAACCGTTATGCATCGGGCAAATTGCGAGTATAGTGTGACGACCGAACATTGGGAGGATGGTAGACGGGGGGGGGGGGGGGGGGGGGGGGGGGGGGCACCACCATGAAGTTTTGGTAATTTCAGGACAAAAGTTGGTGAGTGCTCATGCCAGAAGTATCAGGGGAAAGGGTGGCCTTGTTCTCA
Organism: Linum trigynum; assembly: GCA_964030455.1. Taxonomy (NCBI): domain Eukaryota; kingdom Viridiplantae; phylum Streptophyta; class Magnoliopsida; order Malpighiales; family Linaceae; genus Linum; species Linum trigynum. The sequence continues at coordinate 14,538,803 of OZ034814.1, forward strand.
TGCAATGGCCGTAATTAAAAACAGGAGCAAAGACCCCCGTCACTTCGTTAGTCCATTCTTCAATATCGACTCACTCAAAAACACCTATGGACGGAGTTTCCGTGCATTGCCTGATGAAGCTTATTGGCCGTTGTACGAAGGAAAATTGATCATCCCACCGTTCGGACAAAGGCGTGAACCGGGTCGCCCGAGGAAAAAGAGAATCCATAACGAAATGGATCAAAGTGGAAGACCACTACGTGGCCCAAGACGATGTTCATATGCAAAGTTCCAGGACATGATAAACGAAGGTGTCCAGGGCCGATTGGTCCACAAAATCCGGGTGCTGATGTGTCGGACTCAGCTAATGCGACATAGTTTGCTTTTATCATTTTTTTCAAGCTAGTTGAGACTCTTACTTTGCAAGTAATTGTGTACTGTTGATTGAACGAATTGGGATTATATCAAGATAAGAGGAATAGTTCCAAGGACATAGAAATAAAACCAAATTGAAACAACACTCAATTAAATAAACTAAGATAATATGAATAGTTCTTTGTTTATTGAAATAAAAACCAAATTGAAACAACACTCAATTCGATAAACTAAGAGAATAGGAATAGTTCCAAGTACATAGAAATTAAATTCAACTCAAAATATAACTCAAGGAAGTCCACGAGCTTCACCAGAATCCACTGTTTTTCTGCTCCTTGTACGACGACCGACGAGAGTAACAACAGGTGGTTGCGGTGGCAAGTTTCAAACTCGGGCCGAGGTAGTGTGGCGCTCGTCGGTGCTGTGTCGGCGGGGAAGCGGTGGTTCCAGGGTCGATCGGGGGACATCTGCGCTCATACGGTGAGGAGTATGAGGCCACTGCTGACGAGGGCGAGTCAATGGGTTGAATTCGTGGTGTGGCGTCGTGGAGGAACCATCATGCCAAGTACTCGATGATGTTTGGCGGTGAGATGGGGGGGTACAACGGGCGGTTATCGTAGTATGCTCCTTGGCGGGGAGATGGGGGGTAGACCGGGCAGGAATCGTAGTACATTTGGCGGGGAGATGGGGGGTAGACCAGGCAGGAAACGTAGTATGCTCCTTGGCGGGGATCGTTGTATGAGATCGGGGTGGAACTCGGAGGGGTTTGATGGTAGGTCGAGCAGGGATCGTAGTATGAGCTTGGGAGGGGAGTTTGGGAGGAACTCGGGCCGGCACCTTGGGGAGAACTCGGGCCGGCACCATGTGTCACAACCAATGTGGGCGGCACTTTCCACGCCTGATATGGCGTTTGGTCGGGCACGTTGGGCCTTTCCCGAGCCCTCTTGCTCTTCTTTCTCTCGTATGGTGGTGGGGGATCGGGGACATCAACTTGTACCGGAGGTGGCGGGGGTGCGGGCATGGGCGGATATCTACGATGATCCCGACCCTGAGCTCTGATACAGCCAAGAAGACTGTTTGCCATCCTCCTGATGAAGCTCACATCTTCATTGCCCAGCTCAACTCTCCCGGTGGTCATATCTTTGATCCGCTCGATCCCATCAGCCTAAATAAAAAAAATAAGTTAGAAAAAAATTTAGGAACCAAGTAATTCATTTAATTATATAGACGGAATATACTTACTAATGCACCATCGGCCGCACCCTCCGGAGTCATGTAACGAACCGATGTTTGCCGATATCGATCCAAGTATGGGTCATGATACCCCATTCGACCCACTTGAGCTGGAGTAACAATATCCTGCATTTGTCGGTTGTCCCACATCGTGATGAATTTTGCCAACTTCGTGGGCCAATCGCGAGTACCATGTCGACCATCTCGGCCATGAAAGGTGATAGACCAATAATTACACATGTTTTTACCCCATTCTTGAGCCGTTTGAGAGGTTCACTCTCGTGTTTTAAGCCGATTTCACACGAGGCTGTGTGTTTATGTCATATTTCAGGACCCAGCGTTGGAATCGAGGCAAGGAAACGAGTTTTGGGTCGAAAGGAGCGAAGTTGGGTCGAAGTGTGCTGCAGGAGGAAAATACCCGGTCGTGGGCTCAAATACCCGACCGGGTATTTATTGTTTTGGCACCCGTGAGAAACAGAGGGGGGCCCGGGCAGGAGGTGAAAATCCCCGGCCGGGGATTCTTGGGCCAGACCGGGGATTTTCCCTAAGCAAAAACGGTGCGCTTCAGTTATACCCGGTCGCGACCCAAAATACCCGACCGGGTATTTCGACCGGGTATCGCAACAGGTAGCAGTTTTAAAGGAAAAGAAGGCCAAAAATCAGGGGTTCCGAGTTTTAGAGAGACAGAGCGATTCCTAGAGAGAGAAAGCGACGAACCAGAGTTCCCAAGTGCCATAGCTTGATCTTCATCACCATTGGAGCCCGGCTTGAGCTTGGAGAAGTACCGATTGACAACCAGGAGCAGAAACTCATCCTTCACAGTATGATTCCGCGTCTGAATCTGCTTTTGCTTCTTTCTCCATGGAGTAGTTCTCCCATTCATCTAGGTATGGAGAACCCTAGATTTGTATGTTAGGTCTGATTTTATGAACCCAAGTACAGATTTCATGAGTTGTTTATATTTGATTGAGGCTTGAATGATTGAATGACTTGAATCCTGATCAAATTCCTGTTGTTTTTGCTTTAACCTAGAATGAGAATATCTTCATAGGTTGATAGAGCATCCTTAATTGAAGGTGGCGAATTGGTGACTTTAGTCGAGGAGCTAATTCGCCATTCTGTACCGAATTGAATTCGGTAGTGGAGGTTTGGTTCGTTAGGGCCTCAATCTGTTTACTCCGGTGGAGGTTAGTCACCCGCTGGAGACTCAGATTGAGAGGGTCTGGGTCTGAAGACCTTTAATCGAGACTTCAAACTGTTTAAGAACCTTCCGCAGTATAACTTTCATGGAAACTGAACTTGGTAAATTGCAATCCGGCTTAACTACAGTCTAGGGGGAACCATATCCGGGTGACCTCTCTTAATCTGAAAACAACCGTTTAGTTGCTTTGCTTGTTTGTTAGTTTAGACATGCACTAAAGTTTCATTGCTAGATAACAAGAATTCACCGAGTAGTCATCAAATCTAGGACCCGGGTTGACATTAAAACCCAAACCCGCTATACTATACTTTAGGAAGTGGTTACACTTGGCCAATTTCTAGAGTGACAGTAGGAGTGAGTCAAAAGGCCCTTTGACTATCGGGGACCTCCAACGGAATGCACTGCTCCCGACCAAACTGACGGAGGCATCGATTCGGCAAGTGCCACTCCACGGTCCCAAAACAAATTAGAGGGACCCTCGTGCATCATTGCCCGATATGACCGGGGAATTGCTGGAGATGCCAATGAACAATGTTCTCCGGGTATGGATCGAAGACGCTCTACAAGAAAGAAATGAGTAACATAAGATAGTCAGAATTGGGAAAATACATGTAGTCCATGGAAAAAAGATATAAATGGATCGAAGTATAGAAGTTACCTCTCCTTCCCAAAGTCGCTCAAACCTCCTCCGATACTCGTCCAACTTGTGTTGGGCAAGGTTGTCGCATGTTGTGTGTCCGAGCCATAAGCTTCACCTCTTAGGGGTATGAGAAGTTTACATTGTACGATACGCGTCACCTCTTAGGGGATGATCGATTGGCCAATCCCTGTCGGGACGTTGGACCGGTGCAACATTGCGCCGCCGAGCTCCCTCGCAGCTTTTAGAGACGCATTGAACCAGTTGTGGTAGATATTAGCTAGGCAAGCTGATGCCTAGCTATACTCCACCATCTCCTCCCAACTACCGAGGATGATCCTAAGCCATCCACAACTAAGGAGATTGCTTGATTTTTTGGAGAAGAACACTCCTCCGATCATGCCTATGAGATAGACACGAGCATATCTCTCATTCTCATCCTCCGGAATTTCCTCGGTTAGGGGATGACTCTCGTAATGGTCTCTAAAATACTTCATCAACCAAGTAATTGAGACTTGGTGTTTCCTCATTGGTGGCAAGCGATCGGTCGCATCAACGCACCCCTTCACTGGTACTTTCACTCCCAAAACATTGTGGATGAAATGAACCCAACCGGGCATACCGTCACAATCATCGGGGGGATGATCACTCACGCACACCGGTTTGCCATCGATGGGCAGATGGGTTAGGATGGCGACATCCTTTAGCGTGATGGTGGCCTCTCATTCTCTAAAGTTGAAACAATGGGTCTCCTTTCTCCATCTCTCAACTAATGCGGTGATGAGTTGGCGATCAACTTTGATGCCGTTAAAATGCCTAATCGGGTCCAACCGTGCCCTTTTGAGAAAGGGCAAGATAGCTGGGTGGAATGGGAGCACATTGGTCGTACCCGTGTAGCGGAGTATTGTTTGTGCCTCCTAGCGAAAATTTACACGTTAATTATTATATATTAGTAAGGTTTTTTTTCTTATAACTAAATTAATTAAATTAAATTATTTAACTTCAAGCAGAATTTTATTATCATAAAAATACACTTCATATAATTAACATAATAACATTCTAAATCAATAATAATTTAAAGAGATACATACATATTATCATAAAACAAAAATCCTAAATTAATTAACATAATAACATTCCAAATGAATAATAATTTAAAGAGATACATACATATTATCGTAAAATAAACATACTAAATTAACTAAAATAAATAACATTGTTAATGAATAATAATTTAAAGAGAAACATACATATTCAAATGTTTGAAATAATAAAATTCATTTTGTACACATAAAAATAAATCATATTGGTTGTTTGGTAAATAATTTAATCGAATATAGAGCAACACTCGTTAGACTCTTAGAAGAGGTATACATCTTCTTAGAAACGCAGTCTTTTTTGACAGAAAAAGGGGGGATCCGAGGATCTCTTAATACCCGATTTTCCCAGGGAATGGGAGGATATGATAATCGCTTAAAACCCCATTTCCTTAGACGTGCATCTCTTTATAAAGAGCCGAAGTAAGTGGCGCTATGTATTCGATTAAATTATTGAAAACAATCAACACGATTAAAAATTCAACATAAATTTATTTTATATTCCACTAAATACATTAACAAAATAAAAGAAGGACAAATGGTGAAGTATTGTATGTACCGGGTGATCGTTCCAAACATCCCTTGACCGATGGTTGGGTTGGTCGTACAAGTCAATTGGATCCAACGGTCCTTGCTCGAGATAATACCGTTGGTTGTATATATCCACGTTCTCCCCAACCTACGAGAAAATAACAACGAGGTTAGTACATAGATTAATTAAAAAGCTTATAACAACAACAAAAATTAAACCAGAATAATGAGTACGTACCGCTTGAAATTCATCAACATAAAATCCCTCTCCTTGCCACCAATCGGCCATTTTTTCGGGAAATTTGGACAGAGATTTGGCTCGGCTCGACGGGTTTTGAGGAAAAAACCAAAATTCGGACAGAGATTCGGCTTGGCAGGTTTTGAGGAAAAACCTAAGAAATGTTTTCTGATGGCAGATCGGACTTAGCCGCAACCAACAGACCACTATTTCCTAGGCTTTTGGGAGGGGAGGGTTTAGAGAGAAAATTCTAGAGAGAGAGAGTGGAGAATGGTTGTGGTGTGAAAAAATGAGAGGGGGGAGGGGGTATTTATACTATTCAGACCGCACCCTTCAAGGGCGGTCTGGTAATTTTGCCAGAGCAGAAACCAATCCCTCCCGATGCGGTCTCCGCGTCCCCAGGTGCTGACCGCTCTGTCATGATGCGCTCCGCGATCCACGCTCCAAAATCGCTCCACCTCGCTGCATTTTGCGATCCACGATGCGGATCGCTGACGTGGCGTTGCTCCTGCCCGCTAGATCGCCACACAATCCTGCGGTCTGCAAGGCCGCTGCCCACCCAACGCAGACCGCTCCATGGAGGTGCGGTTCCTGGCGCAAAACGCACCTTAGAGGTGCGGCTTATGTATAAAACGCACCCTGAGGATGCGTTTTATATATAAAACGCACCTCTAAGGTGCGGTCCATAAAAAAGGGTGCTATTAGTGTAATTTTTTTTGGCTGGGTGCTATTTTTGTAATTTTTTTTAAAAGGTGCTATTATTGGAAAAATCCCAAATAAATGCTCATTCTTCATAGGCACGAAAATATACCTTTGTGGAGTTTCCTCGGTATTTTGTTTAGAATCGGAAGTTAAAGAGGTAGCAGATGAGGAAGGGCAAGGTTTTTATTGGAAGATTGTATTATTGTCCTCCATCGGCCAACGAAAGATTTTATCTTCGTATTTTGCTGCATTTGGTCAGAGGTTGTCGTTCTTATGTAGATATCAGAACAGTTAATGGTGTTGTTCGTGATTCCTTCCAAAAAGCATGTTATGCTCTTAGGTTATTGGCAGATGATGAAGAGTGGAGTGACTGCTTGAAGGAAGTTGCCTTCTGAGGTTTTGGATATAAAGTAAGGAATCTATTTGTCACAATTCTTATGCATTGTCAAGTGTCTGATGTGCAATATTCGTGGGAAAAGAACTGGGAACTATTGAGCGATGATATATTGTTCAATCAAAGAAGGGAGCTGAATTTACCCAATTTGCAGTTATCAACTGATGAGATCAAGGATATATGCTTGGTAGAGATTGATAAATTAGTACAGAAACATTGGAAGTCTCTTGCTGATTTCCCAGGTTTGCCCATTCCATCTGGAGCTTTGAGATCAACTACTGGAAATCGAATGATTGTCGAGAAGTTAAATTACAATTCAGAAGATTTGATGAAGGAGTTCAGTACATTGTATCCAAAATTGAATTCGGAAAAGATGAAGGCATTCGATGAAATTATTAAAGTCGTGGAGGAAGGAAATGGGAACTGCTTCTTTGTGGAGGAGTTAAATTACAAAGCAGAACGTTGACTCGTCATATGATTAAAGCATGCGGAGTCTAAATCCAACGAGGAATCTTACCGGAGGCTTGAAGACTAGCTAATGCCGAACTAATGGCCTTGTTCACTAGCTGCTCGAGAGCTGCCGACTTTACCATCATGCCTTCGCCATGTGGAGCTGTTTGCGTGGCATAGGTAGGGTGCGAAGGGCCAGAACCACTGCGGTGGGGAGCTGAATGAGAGCTGCCGGTGCTGGATCCATTATTTCCAGAACGAGGGCCAATGGAGGGGCAATCTGGAATGATATGACCTGTTTGTTTACAATAAACACATAAGTTTTGACGGCGACAGTACCTCTTGGTGTGACCCTTGGCATGGCAGTGATGACACTCGATATCGCGACAAGGGGCTTGAGATCGATACGCGGCAAATGAGGCAGCATCATCGATTCCTCTAGCTGACGCAGCAGAGGTGCCAGCAGCCTGCGCCACAGCACTACCAGGCGGCGCTCCAGAACTCCCAGGACTGATCGCAAATACAGCTAGCTCTACATGACTTGGCCTTGCTTCAATCACGTCCTCAGTCCTCAAGCGCATTTCCTCTCGAATAAGAGCACCCAGAATTTGATCCAGCTGAAGACCTTCCCCGTTGAGAAGCGTGGATCAGACAACCTCAAAATCCGGTCGAAGTCGCGCGAGAAATTGCAGCAGGGCGTTTTGTTTCGCTCGGCCTGCATTTCAGCTGAAGCAACACCCGACAAGAGAGCAGCTGCGAGGATGTCTTGCTTGGTTCAAAGGAGCTTGGCTGCATTATAATAACTAGTGACGTCCTGATCTCCCTGTTAGAGATTTGCAAGTTCACTTCAATTTCGAACTGGCTAGCCACACTAGTGGAGGAGTACGTAGCACGCAGGGACTTCCACATCTCCGCCGATGTTGGAAGAAGGCGCAGACCAAGCACAATTGACGGATCTACAAACTTCAGGATCCATGATCGGACCTTTGCATCCAACTGCATCCATTTAGCGAGCTCTTGTTCGGAAGCAGGAGGAACAACAGGTTTCTGTGCGGAACCTTCAAGGAAACCAAAGAATCCTTGACCTACGATGAACGTACGGAACTGGAATTCCCACAACGCGAAATTCTTCGAATTCAAATGGGTGTTGATGTTGTCAGGCTCTGATACCATGTTAGATAACATAATACGAGATTGAGAAACTAAACAGAGATCGAGACGAGATGGAGTTTACGTGGTTTCCTTGTTCGATCAAGATCGAACAAGACTTGTCCACGGGAAGGAGCTGTTCTTTCTTATTTCAGTGTGTGTTCAACGTAACCTCTGCTACACACACATATATACATACCTCGGCCATTCTTCTCTAACCCTAGCCGAGGTTCCCAAGCCCTCTAGGGCAATCGAACCTTATCCTAAGTCCATGGGCCAAAGCCCATTTTACATCAACGTCATAACCCAACAATTTTATTGGGCAATCCCATATAATTGAATTAATTAATTGCCTAATACAAAATAATATTACAATAAATTGCAATTGCATTCCTACACTGCCACACCCACCGTCAACTTCGCACTAAAATTACAACATTGTTATTAAGTTTTGGGTTTACTACATTATTATTCCTTTATTTTATATTCAAACTAAAATCCAAATCCACCATGGTATGTGCGTGTACTAACTTCCAAAAAAATAAATCCAAGCCCCAATTCCGTCGAAATAAGAAGAACATGCTCTAAAGAATAAACAATTATTACAAATTATCTGAACACTAATGCAAGACAATAACAACACGAAGTTCCACAGTTTATTCCGAAAAGTATACTGCACGGAATAGCTAAAACATTATTAAATTGCAATTCAATTCCTGCACAGTTAATAGAGATTGGTTTATTAAATAGGAGTACAAATAAAAAATTATTAAATTGCAATTCAATTCATCTACTGCCACAGACATAATAGCGTAGATCTCTCACCCAAATATATTATATAAAGTGCTAGAGATACCTGCTACTTCCACCAATGGCGTTAAACCTTTCTTTGGAATAGAAGCAATTCAAGGCAATTCATCTGCATCGCTCTTATCATAGCTGAAGTATACCCGTACGATAATTGTCTTCTCCAATCCCTGCAGTTTTTACATTCCTTCATTAATTATTAGTTTACCAATTATTTCATTTTGTTATCTCTTCCAATACCGCTTCCACTGCCGCTAGCCCGCTACACTTTCACTTTGGCCCCACAGGTTATTAATCATATTTTGGATACATTATTCTTTTCCCTACTCGCTGCTCAGTACAAACATATTATGTATTTGTCGTAGCTATGGGTGAATAATATCCATAACTATATATGCTAATATTATTTTCTATGATATTAAATTTCGGAATTCCCTACATTATGATTGTGCTTATTACATTTGTGAGTTAGACTTTTCAAATTTATTGCTTTATTGAAGGTTAGTCAATATGCAATCCCAACTCATATCCGTTCTGACAACTCATAAAAGGGACTGGACTATCCAATCTCGCATTTCGAGGAAGTGGCTGACAATCAATCTCAACACCGATTTTGTTCTTCGCCTCGATATGATAGTCATCGACTCAAAGGTAGAAAAAAAGACATCCATGCCAATTCAAATTTCATGATTAACGCTACACAGTATGATTATTAATATGTTGAATTAACTTAAGCAGGGCAATGATATTTGGGTGAAAATTTCCAAAGTCCAAATCAAGGACTTTCAGCCCCTCTTTCGGGACCAGAGAGTGTACACTATCAGGATGTTTAAGGTCACTATGACAACGGGAGACTACAGGCCAATTTCAAACAGATTCGTCATCAAGTTCCTGGCAAATACAGAGGCCCATGCTTGCGATGACATTCCATCCATACCTGCTTACAAGTTCAATTTCATCAAACAAGATGAGATTGCCAAGAAGTGCAACAAAGGAAATACCTATCAGGTTCAACATATCATTCACAATGCAAATTACAACCTTATGCATTTTCAACAAAAAGTACTAACTTTCAAATGTTTGCATTCGATAGATGTTGTTGGACAGCTTAAAAAGTATTCTGCTTTGCTTACAAGTACTAAACTGATTGGAAAAGTTACCCGCAAAGAGCTACAATTGAAACTTCCAGAGTATGTATTTCTTTTACCTTTTCGTTTCAAAAGTCAAATAACATACATTACTTTATTTCTAAGTGCAAATCTAATACATAATTCGGGTACAAGGGATTGGTTGTCAAGGTAACTCTCTTTGGTAGGATAATCACCCAATTTAATGCCATTCTTGCAAGTGCTGGCAATCGTCCTATCATCCTGGTCATTACATCATTATACATTGCTGATTACAATGTTAAACACACAATTTAATTACTTTCATATCAATTAATATAATTCATATAAACTATACACTTAATTAACATACCGTAACATTTGCAGGTGAGAATACATTCTCCTCAAGCGGAGCGACCTTACTAATGGTTGATCCGCAAATTCGTGAAGTCATTAATTTTGCACCAAGGTAAAACTCGCAACATCTTTGTCATCGTAATGTTGTGCATTTTAAGTTACAAGCTTATAACGTATTAAGACATTAATTACCTACCTTTTTGGTGTATAAAGTGGGGGTGATCCGCCAGTGAAGGAAACGGAAAAAGAGCAAAAGATAGTTCCACTGAAAACAATAGATGAGCTGAATATATTGAAGATGAACGAGGGAGAGGAGGTCAGTACCAGTTTCAATTAAACAACCTAATCATTATCAATTGCTAACACTACATATATAATGCTGGTAAATATGTATTCTGTCATATGCAAAGTTCTCAAGGTTAAGAATGGGTGGTGCTATGCTGGATGTCAAAAGTGTCCACAAAAACTCGAAGAAGATTCTGATGAGTACTTCTGTGGGGATCGTATGACAACATTAAAGACCACTACAGCCCGGTAATTCGATGATTGTTAATGTCAATTTTAGTTTCATGTCTTTCATTCCTTGATATAGTGGTAACGTGGTTGGATGCATGATTAACTACAACATAGTTTATGTTCCTTTTTTAATTTCATAGATATTGCAACGTGGTTGATGATTTAATTTGCTGCAACATGGTTTTTAATCATTTACTTTTGGCTTACATATATTAATTCAACGACCTCACCACTCCTACGATTTTTCTTCTTCTTTAATTGCGTCATTATAATCATAGATTCAGGATCCACCTCCGAGCTGCGTACACAACAAATGCAGCTGACTTTGTTATTATGGATGGAGTTGCCGATCGATTTTTTCGCATATCTGCTGAAAAACTTTTCCAAGACAACGATCAAATGAGAGGACCACCACCGGCTCATCTCCTAAAAATTGAAGGGATGACATTGAAGTTCTTCATCAAGCTCACGGGTTACAACATCGCTAACCCTACAAGCGAATACACAATTATCAAGATAGAGAAGGATTAGGAAAACTCCAACTCAAATGATCTCCCAATATTGATCGAGGTATGTCCAAGTAACGTCAAACTGTCATTTACAACACTTTCCAATACTTAAGACGTTGATTTTGCAATGTATATGATTCCCTGAAAATTATATATATTACTGGAAATTCCATTTATTGAATCATAATTACCATGCACTTTACATTACTTGAGTTTGATTTTGAGACGTTGATTTTGCAATGTATATGATTCTATGCATGTTATTTCTATTACTGGAACTTCTATTTATTTAATCATATTACCATGCACTTTCCATTACGTGAGTTTGATTATGATATGTATATAATTCTATATATATATATATATGGAACTTTCATTCATTAATATAATCACAAGCAATTGCAGGAGGAAAAAGTAGACCCTGCTAATGGTGTACCCGATGCCGTTGATGGTGCTGAGAAAAAGCAAGATATTGCTCATGAGGCGGAGGTAAATATTACACGATGTGATAATTTTGACCCGTTGGCCGGAAGAATTTTGTAGAGAAATATGGTATATAATAATGAATATAATAGATGACTTTAAAATGCATGAAATGATTGTTTCTATCTTAGTTATGCACATAACATTTTTGAAAATGATCCACCTATGCATAATGTGTTTAGACTTCCATGAAAAGAGAAAAAAAATATAATATAAGCATTACATATAATTGTTGAATGAAAAAAAAAGAATATAACTAATTGTCATTCATTACTTAATTAAACCATATAGTTGAATATTAGAGTTGCTTCTCATAGTAAATACATAATCAACCTTTAGGATGAAAAAATGTCTCATAGAGTTTAGTATGTCCTTTAAGTTTTTCCCAATAGAGAATATTCTTTTTTACCACACTGTTGGTAATGAATATGAAGTTGCTTGATTTGAAATATATAAGACATAATGCTAAGCTTTCACTAATAGGTAGTTGGACAATGTGTTGTGTACGGACTTCCCATTATCGCTAACTGACTTATGTTTTTTTGCAATAGATAATTCAAAATGTGCCTTAAAAATTTTGTTTTCACCAGTGTAAAAGAATTGTTTGAATCAAAGGATTGTAAAATCGTATCGAAAAAGTTGGTAGTAGAGTATTTTATACTGAAGTCATAATTCAATAATGGTTCGAAATTCGGAAGTAAATAGGGTAAATTTTGGAACTCAGGTTCGTTTGAACCGAACCAAAATTCCAAAAAACCGACCGAATTCCGAAAATACAACCCACCTGCTTGAATCCCTGCCCAATACTCGCGGCCCAGCCTTCTTTTTTCAGCCCACTCCGCCCCACTTAAACAAATTGGCTTGGGCTTCTGTCCGATGGCCTGGGCCTGCTCCTTGCTGTCGTCTGCTACATATGGTCAATGTTGGCCTCTTCAAGTCTTCAACAAATCGACCGTCTCACTCTCTGGCGCCTGCGATACTGCGACTCCTAACCCTAGATGAAATCGCAAAGGGAAAGCCGCAAAGGGAAGCACCGAAGCAGCTGACGCAGCGACTGCCGACTGCGACTCCGTCTCCTCCAACCTCCTCCACTGCTCGAGCTCCGCGACGTCGACGGCCCGACCCTGAGAAGCAGCTTCGTCTCTCTCTCGACACGATCCTCACCCTCGGGGAGCACCCGCCGGCCCAGACCCACCGGTCTTCGCCTCCCAGGCTCCCACAATCCCACCCAGACCCAGGCAAGTACCTGCCGGCCGCCGAGTCTCCTCTGGCCGCACTGAATCTTCTGCTGACTCCGATTGCCATCACTCAGCACTCGCCTCCTCTACTCCTATACTCCAACTCCGAAGGCAGCAGGCAAAAATTTCTAGTTCCAGCGAACCAGACCAGAAGGGAGCAGGCAAAAATTGGGCAGCAGCTATGAATTTCAGTTTCGAGCAGTTAAACCAAACCGAACCGAATTATAGCTCGGTTCGAATGGTGCAAGGAAAATCGGAAATTCGACATGTCCTAATTCGGTTGGGTTTAAACTGAACCGACCGAACGCCTACCCCTACGTACGATATTTTTTCCCCGATAATTGGCAGTTCTCATTAAGCTCAACTGGACAAAGCCAGATCCAAAAATACAATGAGGGTAAAACCCACCCAAGAAATAACCCAACTCCAACCACTAACAGTCAAATAAACCTAAGCATGAACTAATCAAAATAGCGTAGCAAACTCAACTCTGCCTATACCATAGTTATTACAATCAGAACGGAAGGAAGCAATCAACAACTCAGGAGTCAACTCTCTACCCCCAAACACCCTGGAGCATCTTTCCCTCCATATAGAAGCAAGCAACCAACACCAGCAAAAACCAATCACTTGACTTTGGATACGAGAAGATGAAACAAGACTAGTTGCAGCAGCCAACTAATCATCCCAACAAAAACTACCTGCATAGAGAAATCACTCAGCACTGTCTCAGCCACTTGTTTAGTGTAAGGACAATCAAAAAATAGGTGAGCTCTTGAATCAGTACCACCTGAGCACAATACACATCGTGGATCAATAGTCTTACCCCAGCTGATCAGTTTCTCCCTAGTAATGATCTTGTCCTTCATAACGAGCCAGGATAGAAATCGGTTAATGGGAATATTATGTTTCGTCCACAACCACTTCCACCACGCGACAATCAGATGCTTAGCCCACAAAGAGGACCAGACCTTCTTGATCTTATATTTCTCCATCCAACATCCTTCCCACGAAACAGCCCCTCTCTCCTCTAGAATCAGTCGAAAATGAAACCAAGAGCGGAGCTTGAGCAGTTTTCGTCATATCCAAGATCCTGACTGAGTTGCTTTCAGATCCCATTAAGATCTCCCTTTAATCTTATACTTGTGCTCCCAAGCAACCCAGAAGGACCCCCCGCATTAAGATTAACCACAACAATTTACCTGCAAAGGCAATATTCCAGATCACCATATCCTTAAGACCTAGGCCACCCACCTTTTTAGGGATTGTAATGAGATCCCAAGCTAGCTTTGCTCTCCCCGAGTCATTACCATGCCACAGAAAATCTAAACAGAGTTTTTGGACTCCTTTTATGACACACTTGGGTAAAATAAAGATCCCTATCCAATACTGAAGAATAGGATAGACAACTAAAGCAATCAGCTCTAGTCTACCAGCATAAGTGAGTTTGCCTGATCTCCATGAGCGGATCTTACTGACTATTTTATCAATCAACAGGTCACAGTCATTAGTAGAGATCTTGCCTGCTCTCAGAGGGAGACCTAAGTATCTAACATGTAATGTACCCTCTTTAAAGCCAGATAGAGATAGAGCTAAGTCCCGTGCTTGCCGATAAGTCCCCCCAAAGTATACTGCACATTTGTCAGGGTTACAACGAAGTCCTGACAGAGAGTAAAACTTTTCTAGGACCCTTCTAATACAAGTCAGAGCCAACCAGAGCCTTCAAAAAAGATTAGCAAATCGTCAGCAAAACACAGGTGTGTCAAACCTAATGCTTTGCATTGTGGATGGAATGGTAGCTGATTTATCTGAGCTGCTCTATTAATCAAAAGGGTAAGAACTTCAATGACCAAAGTGAAAAGGTAGGGTGACAGAGGGTCACCCTGTCTGACTCCTTTACAAGCAGGGAAGAAGCCACACAAACCGCCATTGATACTCACACTGAAAAATGCAGATGATAAACAAGTCCTTATCCAATTTATAAAAAGAATAGGGAAATTTATCTCTTCCATAACTTGGAATAGAAACCCCCAGTGTACAGAGTCAAAAGCCTTCATAAGATCGACTTTAACTGCACAATGTGAGCTAATATTCTTATGGTTATATCTTGAGACCATTTCTTGTGCCATCAGTCTATTCTCAGTGATATTTCTACCTCTTATGAAAGCGGATTGGTTCCTACTAATAATGCTAGGAAGAACAACCTGTAAGCGAGTTGCTATCACTTTGGAGATGACTTTATATACCACATTTATACAAGCTATTGGTCTATATTCAGTCATTCTACAAGCGTTCTGAACCTTAGGCACTAAAGTAAGGGATGCATAATTCAAACCTTTAGGGAGACAGCCATTAGCAAAAAACTTCAAGATACCAGCCACAAGATCCTCTCCTACCACACTCCAGGACTTCTGGTAAAACCCAGGGGTCCAACCATCAAGGCCAGGTGCTTTATCAGGTTTCATTGAGAATAGAGCTGCTTTAATCTCTGAAGCTGAGAGTTGAGAACATAAACTTTCCTTCTTTCCTCCGATAGTTTTTTAGTGATCAAAGGAGTAAAGCAGGATCAAGGATAATCTCATTATTGATAACTCCATAGAGCTTTTGATAAAATGAGACGACTTCCTCAGCAATAAGCTCAACATCATCTAGCCTGTCACACTTTCATGGAAAGATGGAAAAATGT
The DNA here is from genome assembly GCA_964030455.1 of Linum trigynum. Classification (NCBI taxonomy): domain Eukaryota; kingdom Viridiplantae; phylum Streptophyta; class Magnoliopsida; order Malpighiales; family Linaceae; genus Linum; species Linum trigynum. The sequence goes on from OZ034814.1 coordinate 14,554,491, forward strand.
GTTAGAATCTCCCAGAGAAAGCCATTGTACTCTAGATTTATGACGAAAATAACTCTCCTCATCTTTCTTTAGTTTAGTAAGATCAGTAGCTAGATTCTGTTCAAGAGCAAAATTTGCCTCAGAAGCAAAGCAGTTAAAATCGGGATTTTACCTAAAATCGAAAACCGAGGTAAAATCGAATCGTAAAATCGTAGGATTATAAGCTCCATATAAAAACAAGCACTGAATAATATCAATAAGATAAATAATTAATAACACAAAGACACATAACCACTTAATATGATAAATCTCAAGATTAATACTCTAATTCAATACAAATACAAACCGACTAACTTGCATCTAGACTTCTAAAGTTCTAGTAATAGTAGTTAGGACTAAAAAATTAATAGTTCAGATCACATAAGGTCATTTGGATCAATATTAATATCCAAGTCTTCATCCTCATCATCATTGCCATCCTTGAAATGGCAACTATCCTCCACACCATCATTATCATCATCATAAAATCCTTGTTGCATTGCTTGCCCAATGATATCAATATCATTAGTTTTGCTCCCATGAGCACTTGAATTATCTTCGATACTAACCATATTCGGACCATTGCTACCATCTTCCATAGGTAATTCAGTAATATCAACATGTTCTTCAACCAACACTTGACCCTCATGTTCATTCTCTGCTCCCTCTTCAACTATCCATTCATCATCAGAATCAATCTCCGCAAATATATCCTCCACCTTTTTACATGATCTCCGCATCAAACTTGAGTTATACATCACATACACAAGGTCGTTCATCTTCTTCTGGAGCAAGCAATTTCTCTTTTTAGTATGAAGCTGCAACAATGAATAAATATCAGCAATAGTACACATACATATGAGTTATTTAAACTTACAAAAACCTTGAAAACTTACTCTCTCAAACACACTCCAATTTCGTTCACACCCAGAGGCACTACAAGTCAAGCTTAGAATCCGAATAACAAACTTTTGAAGCTCCGGAACATCATCCCCAAAATTCGACCACCAATCTGCAAGATGCTTTCTATCTAACAAATCCATTGCTCCATAAGAATTGAACATTCCCGAAGCATGGTGAAATTCTGTTAGTTGTTCCATAATTTTCAGTTACTCATCACGGCCTCTTGCTAATCTTTCCACTGTTTCATATAACCCAACTTTTAATTACTTATCATTATGGTTGAATCCTTTAGCATGGTGAACTCGAGGATTCAACCAATGAGCAGCCAAGTGCAAAGGCTTCCCCATCTGTTCTTCCCACCTTTTATCAATTATTTTGATAATTGGTTTATATCTGCAAGAAGACAAAATGACAATAGAAAAAGAGAATTAAGTAGCAGCAGGCCAGCAGCTAGAAGCTAAGAAAGAAAGCAACAACTTTCATAAATAAACAAAGACAAAAAGAAGCAGCAACAATAGAAATAAAAACCAGCATCATACACATTAAAAAGAAGCAGCAACAATAGAAATAAAAACGCAGCAACAGCAACATACATAAAAACCAGCAGCAGTAGACATTAAAATGAAGCAACCGCCTGGACGAAAAAAAAACAACAACAGAAGACATAAAGAATCAGCAGCAGCAGACATTAAAAATTTAGTTGCTTTTACCTTTTTTTTCCATGTTACTGAAGTTACTTTTAATCTTCAATTTTGCTTCACACAATTCTTGGAACAAAAATGGCATTGCTGGCTTCTCTTCTCCATCAACAAATTAGTCCAAAAATGGAATTGACCACAGGCAGAGCAGCTCGGAGACAATTCACCAAATTAGTCCAAAACCTTCCATCTAAAGCAATTCCTTGAATCCTTTTCCCCTCTTGAATGCTTGCAAATGAACTCTTCCTCCATTTTTCTGAAGCAAACATAGTCATTAAGTTGCCCTTTTGTTCACTGAGGCGAGCAAGACTCAAAAACGAAGTTGCAAATCATGTAGCACCAGCTCTGACCAGATCTCTATCAATTGTAAAATCCTTCATCATAGCAATCATATTAGTTCTTGCATAGATGAAATTCATAATCTTATTTCCCTTCGAAATGGTTGTCTTGTGAAATGGTAAGCGTTTCTCAAAATCCTCTAGCACTAAATCCAAACAGTGAGCTGCACACGGAGTCCAAAACAAATGCTTTCTCTTTGCCGTTAGTCTTTCTCCCGCAGCTTTATAAGCAGATGCATTATCGATGACAACTTGAACAACATGTTCTTCTCCTACCTTCTCTACAATATTATCCAGCATCTGAAATACCTTTTCTGTATTCTTAATGACGCCTAATGTATCTATAGACTTAACAAAGCTAGTGCCTCTTGGGCTATTGACCATGAAATTACAGATTGATCTTCTCTTCCTATAAGTCCATCCATCGGACATGATAGTGCAACCCACCGATTTCCATTCCTCTTTGAACACAGCAAGTTTTCCTTCTACTTCCTTAAGCTCTTCTTTTAACAAAGTCTCTCTTAGCTCATGGTATGATGGTGGTTTAAACCCCGGACCATATCTAGCAACGAGCTCAATCATTTCAGTAAACAAATCATCTCTAGAAGCATTAAAAGAAAGGGCGTTGTAGAACCATCTTGTTATACCCCTACAAGCATCATGTCGAAGATCTTTTTTCAACAATTGACTCATGGTTGATTGACGACGATTTGGAAGAGGCGGATTGATATTGGAAATTTTCTTTCCCCTTTTAGGTATAGGGAACATACTGGACTGAACTGACTCTACAGGAGCAGAAGCTTTGCTACTGTTAACCCCAAGACCAGGACGAATCAAGTTTTTTCGTACCTCTTTTGCTTCCAAATTGAAGTCCAAGAGCTCCAGCATTTGTGGTCTCACATCATCAGGAACACTCAGACAGGCCGCCGCGTTTTGCTTCGTCCCAGCGAGATGTTACTTGAGACAAAATGCTCCACCAGAGAGCAGCTTAGAGCAGAACTTACATTTAGAAGACTTTGCATCTGAATTTACATCGAACGCATATTGCTAAGCTGGGTCGATTCTACTCCCTTGTTCATTCCTCTTTCATTTTGATAGATTTTCCGTGGATTGTGTTGCTGAGGCAAAGGCATCATCAGCAGGCATGATTCTCGGATACTGGGGGTATCGACAGACAGAGCCCAGAGGATGGAAGGTAAAGGAATATAGCTCTAGGGTTTTTGATTCTGGATGGCTAAACATCGCCCTAGTTTTACTATTATCGCCCTAACTTAAATTGTGATTTTACTAAATTATCCTTGATAATAAACTAAAATTAAACAAAACACACTGTTTCCCATTTCTAATTAATTCTTCTTCAAACTTTCTCCTCTCCAAACACTCTTCACCAGCAGCCTTCTCCCTTCCACTCAGCGGCCACAATTCCCCAAAATCCCCGGCGAATAAGTCAACACAGTAATGACAAAGTCAATTAATCCTAGGAACCAACTGATTTGTCCCATCTTTCCCCCGCAACAATCGTCATCCATGTACAATGGTGCCTATTGTCGTTACCACATCATGTTGCACTCCGCCACAAGCGAGTTCCGATTGAAGCCATTCGTCGACTCTGTCCCCGACAATGTTGGAAAAGGGGCATACTATTCAGGTTTCAGTTTCATTGTTCCGACGGGAACCACAGGCGGTAATGGCGGAGAAGGAGGAGGAAGGTGTGACTACGATCACGAGGCGGATGCTTCCCGGCAGTATAGTCGGCGCCGGTGGTGGGTTGATTCCTCAACTGACACAGAACTTGGGAAAGAGGTGAAATGCGCTGGAGATCAAATTTTGGCGAAATGGATGAGATTTTGAAATTTGAGTATGGAAATCCTTTGGAAGACACAAAGACGACACCTACCATTGCAATTAACACCTCCCTAGTTCCCACTGTTTGTGTCCTCTGATTCTCCCTGCCATCGAAATCAAATCCCAGCAGCGTCGTTCCCTTATCCCCCTCGCAGGAATCAACTCTCCGTCGTCGTCTGTCCAAGGTGTGAATCAACAAAGGTGCATTCAATCTACATGAAAAGTTTGAAATCGCCGTCGACGGTGGAAATCAATGACGGTCGGTGGCTGGCAGTGGGAATCGGTGGCTGACAGGCAACAGTGGACAATGGCGACTAGGTGATAGTGATGGAGTGTGGATTAAGTTTTTTAATGGGTTTGTTAAAATGAATACATGCTAAAAATAAATATGGGAGAAGGATAAAAATGTAAGCTCAATGTTTAAATTATGGCGATTTTGTGAAAGTAGGGCGGCATTTGGTAACCCACTTTTGATTTGGGGAAGTAATTGAACCGTCAAATAGAAAGAGCCCGGCTTTGGGAAAGAAATAGTAATCGACCCAACCCATTTAATTGGTCCAGAATGTGCAATTTAACCTGGAACCCAAAATCGGTAAAAAAATCTAGATTTCACCGATTTCACCAATTTTGATCCCGATTTTAAACGATTTTAAGGTCCTCCGATTTTATAGTAAAATCGGGATCGGAATAGCTAAGTAAAATCCTAAAATCCTAGGATTTTAGGATCAAAATTCCGATTTTGACTGCTTTGCTCAGAAGGACTTGCCAAAGAAGCCAGTTGAGCCTGTTTATAAAGTCTCCAGCCTCTCTTACTTTACCATTGATGTCAGCATAGCATTCCTTATTTAGTTTCTGAAGCTCAGTCTTAGCAGCTAACTGTTTCATCTTCAAAGTATTTAACCGGGAACCTCTTGATGGTATGCTCCAAGCTTTCTTCATTAGATCCATATAAGAAGGATGGTCTACCCACATATCAAAAAACCTAAAGGGCTTAGGGAAGGATTTAGCCTGAATGAAGGGTTTAACAAGCATTCCACAGTGGTCTGACAAGTCAGGAGGAAGAAAATCCACAATACAAGAAGGAAAAGACGAGTACCAATCAGAGTTAACTAATACTTTGTCCAGTTTCCGAGCAATGGGGTTTGCCACCTGCCTGTTGGACCAGGAGAACCAAGGACCTGAGAATCTATGGTCATCCAGTTCCATGTTATGAACCCAATCCCTAAAGTAAACCATGCTGGAGGTGATTGCAACTGAATTGGAAGCTTCATTAGGATTTAGAATAGCATTGAAATCGCCTGCAACTAACCAAGGAAAACCTCTGACTATAAAGGGGGAGAGAGTAGAGTACATTGAAGCCCTTACTCGTTCCTCAACAAAACCATAGATTGTTGTGAAAAAGAAGTCAGACCCCTTATTTGTTCGAATTAACATATGCATAAAGTCAACACCATCACTAACTTTTATCACTTGCAGCCCTTTCTTCCAGAAAAACCAAATTCTCCCTAAAGGGGCATGATTATAATTGGGCAAAACCTCATAGTCTGTAAATTTAGCTATGATTTCAGTTGACTTGCTAACCTGTACTCGAGTTTCCAATATAGCTCCTAGCTCCACCTTGTATCTACCTAAATAATCTGTAACATCATGTTCCAGCAAAACCCATATTTCGTTCGCTAGAAAATTTCACGATTTAAAATAGAGCATTTCGACACTATTTCGGCGTAAATCGAATTATCGATCGGATAAGTATACGTATTATATATATATATATATATATATATATATATATATATATATATATATATATATATTTCATTACACTAAGCGGCTGAACACTTTAGTATATATATATATAGGTAAAAGCCATCCATTTCCATCTTCTTCATTCTCGTAAAAAAAAGAACCGAGAGATACTCTGAGAAACAAGGCGCGCACGGGAGAAAACAGGAAATTCTCCGAGCTCGATTCTTGAGCTTTAGCAATCCAAAAATCCCGTAAGTAATGCCTAATTCATCCATACATCGTGATTTATCGATTTAGAGCTTTAAAACGAGTTTTTGGTTCGGGGATTTCTTTAATTCTCGATAAGCCAAATTAGGGTTTCGGAGTATCCGGAAGCCGGATTGAGCCCAAATTTCATATACGAGATTCCTGCAGTGAGGTAATCAATCCTCTAGTTCTAATTCCTGAATTTTAGCTATTATTTAGGCTGGGGTCCAAACCGCGGAATTTAGCTCCGGCCAGGGTTTGATGTGTTTTTATCAAGAATTTGACCCGGAGCCCAGAACTAATATTGACGGGGATACTGCAGGGGATATTAGGACGGTCTCGGATTTTAATTCTGGGTTCGTTTGTGAAATTGACGTTTTAGTACGGGAGGCTAGAACCGGTGTTTGAACGACCAGAACTGGTGAGGGATTAGCACGGCATACCGGGTTTGTCGTATCACGATAATTATATTGATGCTTAGAATTGATCTAGGTGAACTAGAATGGCATGATTAGGGGTGTATGAGCTTTTGTGCTATATGTTGAACCCTGGATTGCTGTATGATATTATTGACTTGCCCTAATCGATATGAACCTTGTTTATGCTGATGATTGTGTATATGTTGCACATTGTGGGCTTGACTGTTAATATGCTTTACGATGGTTCGAGAAGGTGATTATGTATGATTTTTCATGATTGTTGTATTTGGATGCACCAGTGGGAGAATATTTATTCCCTGGTGATAGTATGATGTTTAAGGAGGATGACTTGCATGAGGGTTTATCCCGAGGAAGTGCAATTATACGACTCCTGATTTACCTATGTCGAGCCAATTATGGCCAGGTCAAGTACATGTGCAAGTAATGAATTATGATTAAGCAAGATGAGATATGAATCATGTATAAAGATACTAAATATGAGTGTTGTGGTCTCACGGTCAACTACATAATAATTAGGGCTCCCTATGCTATTACTCTATTATGATATGTATGATAGTCACACCTCTCATGTGGTGGTGACTGAAGAATTCTTATGAGATATGAACACACCCAGAGCGGTGTCGGGGTATGACTACACCCATAGTGGTGTGGGGTATGTATGACCACATCCGACGGGATGTTGGGGTATGTATGACTACATCCGACGGGATGTGGGGTATGTTTCCCGGGAGAGTTATTAGCATGGGAGTAGCCAGGCGCCTATGAGTAAAACATGATAAGATGCATATTCATAAGTCAAGGTGGTTGAGTCTTTTGCCTATTGGGATTTGAGGATGGCTGAGGTCCGATCCTAGTGTTTTGGCTTGATTGTTAGATGTATGATAGGGGTATGCTATGTTATGAACTCACGATGCTATGATTATCTCACTCAGCTATGAGCTGACCCTCTTTTATTCTTCTTCTCTGCTTATGCTATGTGTAAGCAGATCATCAGCAACAGCAGTAGATAGGTGTATAGGTGGGAGCTGAGCAAGAGTTGAAGGCAAGATGAGGTATGGTCTTCAACCATTCTGTGCTTGGACTACTACTCGGGATTTTGGCCAGTGATCCACACCTTTTTGTAAAAATGTTTTGAGAACGTTTTTCATGTGCATACTAGCTTCTGATGTAGTGTGAGATATCCACAGGTGTGGAAAGTTGATGATATGTGTATATGTTGTGTAACTGTGTAAGTTGTGACGATTATGGTATGTATAAGTTTGGTATGAAGTTGTGTAGTATGAAACTGTGACTATGGCTATGAAAGTCCATGTATATGGTTGTGAGTATATATGTTTGTGATGAATTATTTTGCAGGATAAGTTGCAAGAACTGTTAGCCCATTACGCGAGTAATTCATGTCGAAATTTTATTTGGGTAAATTTTGATAATTAATGTAACGCCCGAGACTAATTCCGCTGCAATTGTATGAACAATATGATTAGGCAAAACTTATAGGGTAGTGTGTTACATAATCAAGCACAAATTTTTGCTTGGAGGGGTCATTAAAACCCCTCGCATTCCATATAAGGCAATTCACCTTGAGGGATGGGGTTTATCACCCCTACCCTTACCACCCTTAGTTTCCTTCTTTTGACCTTGAATCAATGGCTGCAAAACATTATCCCTCCCCTCAATGCAGACAAGAAATCAAGTTGAGGCACATCCGGAAGATCCTTCCATATTCTCAGCTTAGGAACCTTGTTAACTGGGGGAGCTGCCTAAGGAGTAACAGGCGGAGACGAACTACTGTCTCGTATGTGCTTGTTAATTATTGTATGTGGTAAAAAATTTCCCTAATTAGGTCGACCACCTCAACCATCCGGTCGACCGTATTTGTGTAATTATATGATTAGGTCGACCTTACAGTAAATTCTTGTCGACCTCTTCTTCGTTATTTTAAAATAAGGTCGACCTTACTATAAATTCAGGTCGACCTCTTCTTTGTTATTTAGTAATAAGGTCGAGCGTACATTTCATTCCGGTCGACCTTACGAGAGCTAATTTTGTATGTATTTGACATTAAATTCGTAATTATATGATTAGGTCGACCTTATAGTAAATTCTGGTCGACCTCTTCTTTGTTATTTAGTAATAAGGTCGACCTTACAGTAAATTCAGGTCGACCTGACAAGAGCTAATTTTGTATGTATTTGACATTAAATTCGTATTCCGATCGTTGCAGGATGGATAACAGAGATGATACAGATGATAGAGATGATGACGAGGTTAACTTTGATGAGGAACCTAAGGATGCTCGAGAAGGATCTATGGATAATTCAGATGATACAGATAATACGGATGATGAAGTGGTTGGGGATGATAAGGAAACCAAGGGTGCTAAAGAAGAATTTATGGATGATGAAGAAGCTACTGAATATGAACAACAAATTCCTTCCATGGAGTTCCAAACATTAGAAGATGCAGAGAAATTTTACGATTCCTATGCTAAAGCGAAAGGATTTAGCGTTCGACGTAGAGATCATCGGAGGAGTCGTCGAGGAGTAGCAATTGGGAGGACAATGGTATGTTCGAGAGAGGGGACTAGAGAGAAGATGCATATAGATAAAGAAGGTCAGACTCGACAACATCGTAAGATGACAAGACATTCTTGCAAGGCATCGTATACTGTATGCTTTGATTGGAATAAGAAAATGTGGGTTGTTTCTAAGTTTGAGAGGAAGCACTCACATCGTTGCTGCAATGAAGAAGAAACTCAATTCCTTCGGTCTCATCGAAATGTGAGTGAAGGAGACAAGGCTCTGGCGGTAGGGATGCGACAGTCAGGAATACAATAACGCAACATTGTTCTGTTCATGAAGAATAAAGTTGGAGGATATGAGAATCTGGGGTACACTCCAAAGGATTTGGATAATGCTGTTCAGAAATCCCGAACAGTTGACGACGATCTAATAGGAGATGTTAACCGAACATTGGGTTACTTGCAAAGTAAACATACCTCTGATGCGGGCAGCTTCTTTAAATACACAACCAACGATGAAGGTGAATTAGGCAATCTCTTTTGGTCGGACTCCACATCTAGAGCAGATTACCATTTTTTTTGGGGATTTATTGGCGTTCGATGCATGCTACAAGCGCAACAAGTACAATCGACCATTTGTTATGATGGTTGGTGTAAATCACCACTACCGTAACATCATATATGGTTTTGCCCAGTTGGATAACGAGACAATCCCCAACTATGTTTGAATGTTGAATATTTTTCTGGAGTGTATGAACTCTAAGATCCGACTTCAGTGATCATAGACGGAGACAAGTCTATGTGTGGTGCCATTGCTACTGTTCTGGTTGGAGTGCCTCACCGTCTGTGTATTTGGCATATTAAGACAAATGCGACAACGACCGTTCATAATAGGGAGTTCGTTAGCGCATTCACTTACTTGGCGAAAGCACGTATATCGATTGAGGAGTTTTAGAGGTGTTGGGAGCATTTGATTAGTGAGCATGGTTTTTCTGCAAATAAGTGGTTGCAAGATTTGTACGCTGACAAATTATTGTGGGCAGAGGCATAATTGAAGGATATTTATTTCGGTGGACTCCAATCAACCTCGCGATGTGAGTCATGTAACCATTGGATAAATGGGTATGTGGGAACTCAATACAGCTTGCAACATTTTGTTCAGGGCATTGATGAAGCATTGGAGGGGATGCGTTTCACGGAGATGCATGATGATTATACTTCTAGGTACACGAGGTTGGTCTGCAAGCATGCCCTTTGCACTTGGAAAATGCAAGCTGAAAGTATCTACACACATCGTACATTTGCTATCTTCAAGTCTGAACTAGAGAATGAAGCTTCTTATGTATTAGCGGAGAGAAGAGACATTCATTCTGAAGAACTACATGAACCCAGATCGGATAAGGAGGTTAACATTTACTACGTCCAATCAAGATCTAAAATGCGAGTGTGCATTATTTGAATCTAAGGGGTTTCCATGCAGACATACTCTTACAGTAATAAAAAATATGGGATACACCGCACTACCCTCCTCGTGGTTGAAGCTTCGATGGACCCAAAATGCGAAGACACTAAATCGTCATCCTGGAGTTGAAGGTGATGTGGGAGAGAAAGTTGGTCGACTGATAAGACATGGAGGATTGGCTCTAAAGTGTAAGCGTTTGTGTGACATCGCGTGTGGTAGTGAAGCTGCTTTTAATCATGTCTCTAAGACGTTGGATGACCTTACTCAATGGGCAATTGAGTTCGCGAGGGAGAGAACGGAAAACACCACACCTGCAAACCCTCCAGCACCACTTCGAAGTGTGAAAGATCCAAAAATTGGGAAGACCAAGGGGACATTCAAGTCAGCACGAACTGCATCGGGCAAAAGCGTAAGAAAGTGTTCGAAATGTGGGAAATATGGTCATTTTCGCCCTAAGTGCCTGAAACAAAGTCCCAAAAAAGGATCTTAAATTTCTTCTATTCTTTTTTAGGAGTTTATTTATTTTTTTTATAACTGTGATTGCATTGTATTTTTTTTTAATTATCTTAATAATTTATGAGTTAATTGATTGTTGGTTGAAATAAACAATAGCAATAAAACAGTCAACCTCATACAAAAAACGGTCGACCTGACCATAGACGGTCGACCGAACCAGTTACTGAGGTCGACCGCGTATTTAATTCGGCCGACCAAACCGGTTTGTTTGTAACATACACCCAAACCTCCCCCAATCCTCTATTTAAGAAACCCTCCCCTACTCATTCTACACCACAATCACCCTATCCCACCACATCCACTCATTCTTCCTCTCCTTTCCCTTCTTCATCTTCTTCTCCAATTTCCAAAATCTCCAATTTCCAAAATCTCAAAGGAACCTCCATTTCATTTCATCCTCATCACTCAGAAGAAGAACAAGGTGGGTATTTCAATCTCCTTTTCATTTGATTCGATTTTTCTCTTCTTCTTTGGTAGATTAGATTGTTTTGAAAAAATCTAAAGATGGAAAAGAGGGATTTTCCCTCTGTTCGTCAGATGCGGTCGATCTGTTCATCTTCGTGGTCGATCGCAACTGGCTTTCAATCGATTTATTCTTCTGTTTTATGGACTGAGGTCGACCTGTGACGTTTTGCTACGAGTTTTTGGGTTTTTATTTGGATCTATAGCTTGAAAAGAAGGATTTTCCTTTCTGTTCGTCAGGTTCGGTCGACCTTGTCATCTTCGTGGTAGACCGCAACTGGCTTTCAATCGATTTATTCTTTTGTTTTATGGACTGAGGTCGACCTGTGATGATATTGAGGTCGACCTGTGACGTTTTGCTACGAGTTTTTGGGTTTTTATTTAGATCTATAGCTTGAAAAGAGGGATTTTCCCTTCTGTTCGTCAGGTTCGGTCGACCTTGTCATCTTCGTGGTCGACCGCATCTGACTTCCAATCGATCCATTATTGTGTTTTATGGACTAAGGTCGACCTGTGATGATATTGAGGTTGACCTGTGACGTTTTGCTACGAGTTATTGCGTTTTTATTTATATCTATAGCTTGAAAAGCATTTGGGCCATTTCAAACTCGTTTCAAATTAGCCGAGGTCGACCTATGATGCTTCTGAGGTCAACCTATGAAGGCAAAAATACGAGTTTTGCCATTCTCCTACGAATTTTTTGTGCGAAACTAACTCTGGTCGACCTGTTGAAATTATGAGGTCGACCGGATATGTTTTGCACTCAACATTAAAAGCATTTGGGCCATTTCAGACTCGTTTCAAATTAGCCGAGGTCGACCTATGATGCTTCTGAGGTCAACCTATGAAGGCAAAAATACGAGTTTTGTCATTCTCCTACGAATTATTTGTGCGAAACTAACTCCGGTCGACCTGTTTAAATTATGAGGTCGACCGGATCTGTTTTGCACTCAGCATTAATAGCATTTGGGCCATTTCAGACTCGTTTCAAATTAGCCGAGGTCGACCTATGATGCTTTTGAGGTTGACCTATGAAGGCAAAAATACGAGTTTTGCCATTCTCCTACGAATTATTTGTGCGAAACTAACTCTGGTCGACCTGTTGAAATTATGAGGTCGACCGGATCTGATTTGCACTCAACATTAAAAGCATTTGGGCCATTTCAGACTCGTTTCAAATTTGCCGAGGTTGACCTATGATGCTTCTAAGGTTGACCTATGAAGGCAAAAATACGAGTTTTGCCATTCTCCTACGAATTATTTGTGCTAAACTTATTGAGGTCGACCTGTTATAATTTTGAGGTCGACTTAATCTGTTTCGCACTCAACATTTTAAGCATTTGGTCCATTCAGAGACTCGTTTTAAATTTTCCGAGGTCGACCTATGCTTCAATTGAGGTCGACCTATTGTTTTTTGTACTCCAATTGTTACGGGTTTGAGTCGACCCATTCTCGTTTTAAATTAACTGAGGTCGACCGCTTTATGGAGTGGTCGACCGCGTTTTGTTCATTTCGAAAATGTGACTAACATGCATTCTTGTTTGTTTGATCGCAGGATGTTGGCAACAAAAAGAAAAGAAAGTCACAAAAAGCTGCTGCCTCAAGTTTGGAATGGGAAGAGTTCAATCCCAATCTGTTCCAGACTAAGGAGCAAAGTGACAACTATGAAGAGAAGAGAATGCACAACCGCAGGGTGGCTCCTGGAAGGCCATTGACGGCGGATGCGTATTCTCATTTCGAGAATTACGGGTTTCTAGGACCCTTTGTCGAGCAAGAGTGGCTGAAGGTGATATCTCTGAATGTACAATACTACCCAAAAATGGTACAGTTCTTCTACAACAACATCACCTATCAACATAATGCAAATGGATCCATTCATGCATTTAAAAGCTATGTGAATGAGGTGGAGATGCGTATCAGCAAGAATGTGTTGGCGCAAGTACTAGAGGCTCCAAACGAGGGGAAGAGAATCAATTCTTACACTGATTGGAATGAAACTCATTTCTCGATAGCCAAGCAAATCCAGACGGTATGTGGTCTTGATGAAGAGGAAGATGCTCAGGGTCGCAGTAGGCCAACGAGTAACCACCTGACAGTTCAAGCCAGAGTTCTTCACCACATGCTCTCCTACAACATTCTGCCAAAGGGTGGACATCGAGAGACAGTCACCTACTTCGACATGGTGAACTGGCCATACTTGATATTTAACCACATGCTTACTGCTGCAGAGAGTTCAAACAGGAATCTTTCCTATGGGATGATCCTCACTTTGCTATTTGAGCATTTTAATGTGAATTTAAGTGGTGAGGTGGGGTTAAAGATCTCAAGGCAGGAGTTCTATATAGTTTCATCTCTGAAAAAGATGGGCTTTGAGCTGCGTAATGGTGAGTATGTCTGAATCAATGCTCATGGTGTCCATGGTGGTGATGATGATTATGATGAGGATGATGATGGTGATGAAGGAGCCGGAGACGAGCCAATGCCGGAGGCACAGAGTTCAACTCCACCGATCACCTTAGAGCGTGTGTGGGAGCGCATGGATGGCATGCACGAATACATGGGTCAGATGTCCACCCAGATGACTGGCATGTACAACTACATGGGGCAAATGACCGCCCAGATGAGTACAATGCAGGTGACCGTGAATGAGATGCGAGATGAGTGGCGATCTTTCAGCGGAAGATATATGCATCCCACCACATCCGACCACCATCATGCTAGCACCACCAATGAAGAAAATGTGGATGAGGGAGAGAGGGGACATGAGTAGGAACTCGAAGATTTTAGATTGTGTATTTTTATTGTTAAGTGGTCAAAATGATTGTTGATTGTTATTTTGTTGTTTTAGTTTTTTTTATGTGTGAACAATTATGATTTCTGTTTTATTGAATTTCTTATTAGTTTGTTTATTTGTTATGCTATGAATTGATGAGTCCTTGTTATCATTATTTATGACTATTTATGATGGTTTGAAACATTATTTATACAAGCAAAAGAACCACACAAATCGACATACATAAGCAAAAAAGACAACGGGGCATAGGTTGACTTTCTTGTATTCGGTCGACCTCGAAACCAACACTTGATCTTCATTTTACGTCAAATTATTGGACAGATTGATAGAACACTTATCTTCTATATGGTCGACCTCTTTCTTTATCTGGTCGACCATTTTGTTAATGACTGCCATCAAGTGGTCGACCTATATGCCTTTTCGGTCGACCATGTTGTTTCTGACGCCAACGAAATGGCCGACCGAGGTTTTATTCTGGTCGACCAAAAATAACAATTTAAACTGGGTGCGGTCGACCAGGTGGTCGTTGAGGTCGACCGCAATGATTTCTCGTGCTGCCCAAATTAGTCAATTCGGTCGACCGCCTTCAGGATTAGGTCGACCGAAAAGTCCATGTCACGGTGACATGCATGTCATAGTAGGCATACCCTAGGGTTAATATTTTTAGTATGGTCTGAATTTTGACCAAAATAAACATCCTGGCCAATCTTTTCGATCTATAACATCCTGACCCGAACTATTCACCAAAATAAACAATTTGGCCAAACCGGATGTTTGACCGTTAACTTGGACGGTCAAACACGTTGACTAACAGTCAATGCACCACATCACTGCCACGTCATTGTCAGAAGATCTGATAAATATTTAATTTTGTTCGTTTTTTATTTTTGGTTTAACTAAGGTATTAGATTATTTTTTTTTAATTTATAATAATTTAAAATTAGAAAATGTGTGGAAATTGTGAATTATTTTAAACATTTTGTGCTGATTTGGCAGTGACATGGCGCATTGACTAACGGTCAACACGTTTGATCGTCCAAGTTAAAGGTCAAAAGTCGGATCTGGCCAAATTGTTTATTTTGTTGTATAATGCGGGCCAATATGTTATAAATCGAAAAGATTGGCCAGGATGTTTATTTTGGTCAAAGTTCAGGCCATACGAAAATATTAACCTTTAATAATATGTTACATGTTGATAGATTTAACCAAACACACATAAATAATAATTTTTTTGTCAAGTAAACAAAATATAAATAGAAAAAAAAGAGTTACATATATCACATTTGTTCAAATAAAAAGTATCTGATTAAACCTTATGAAGTAAAATTTCTATCATTTTTAATAAAACTGAAAGATAAGTTACATTTTTATGAAAAAATTAAACAAACATACACATAAACAATAATATTTCTACAGATTAAACAAAATATATATGAAAAGAGAGAAAATAAACATTTAACATTCAATTACCTTTGAATAATAAACTATATTACTTTATATTTTGTTGCAACGAAACACTCTCTTATTCGTAAAGTATATGTTTATAAAATAAAATAAAAATAATTTAAAATAATTATTATTTAGGAAAATGTTAGAGTATAATCTTGATCGAGTAGTTACAGTTATTTATTTATTAAAGACTTCTTATCCATTCAGATCATATTCTATCATAAACTCCTCAAATGAAGAGGAATTGCATGTGTAATGATAACAATTTTAATATATATACATGAAATTAGTGCAATAACAAAAATGACATTCCTAGAATCACTCTCAGACCACTAAATTTGAAATGAGAGAATTACAACCCATGTTTTACCTTCTTATATCTTGTAGATTGTCACCTTATTAAAAAAAAAAACTTATTAAAAATTTCAATTAAGCCCCTAATATAAAAAAAATTAAACCATCAGGTAGGTTGTTTTTTCTCCCGCAACGTTACAATCGGAAGAAAGTCGCCGCTCTCCCCAAAAACAATCTCGTTGCCGTCAATGTTAGTCCGACGACGACTCCGGCTTGTTGATTCTCATTCCTCCAACCCCCTGTTCTACGATCCATGCCGGGCGACGATGAGCCGATTAAAGCTAAGCAAAATTGCATCTTAGAAGAGAATCCAGTTCTTCTTCCTCACACGGTGCACTCTGTTTCTTCATGCCTCTGTCTGCCTCTCTATCCATCTATTCCCCTCTTATGACTATGAGTTGTGAGATATAGGGCTTCGATTAATGTCTTCGTATGGGGAAAGCAGCGGAATTGGGTGGGGGCAGTGGAGGAAGCAGTTGGGGATATGGTAGGAGTTGGAGTCGGGGATTTCCTACGGGTTCAGCGGGACGGAGCAGAGAAAGGATCGATGGAGTATTTTTGTTTTTGTTTTTGTTTTGTTTGATCCAATTGTCCTGATGGGAAGAACGGAGAATTATTTGGTGAATATAAAACTGGTTTTCTTTTCTTTTGAATTTTAACTTGAGACCTCAATTCCAATTACAAATAAGTTTATGTTATTATAATAAATATTATTACTGTTTTTGTTATTAATTAATTATTTTTCACTCAAAATTATTGTGAATCGTTAGATCTATTTAACGGTCAAGATTAAATAAGGAAGTGAGTGCATTCAGTGCACAAAAAAAAAAGTGGGAGCACGGAAGACACCACCATATATATATATATATATATCAACAATTTTGTGGTGTCCGATAAATTAAATTTAAATGTTCTCGAAAACAATTGTTAATGAGTGCCATAAGATCTATTATTGAACCTTGTGAGCTGGTGTTCATTGGACAGATGCATGAATAGAATCAGTTCATGATGAGATATGATGAGGAGCTGTTAACCATACATCCAATGTACATCTATCCTTACCAAAAGGCGAGACAACTCTATACAATGATACACCTAAATCCTAATACATGGATTTATCCTGTGCTTATAATGGGAGGACAAGAATCTCAACTACTTTGCCTTAGTTCCTGGTTCTCGTCTCAACACATGCACTAAGGAAAATCGCCATTTTTGCTCTGCATAAAGGAAGACCAAGAACACCATGTGTGTCAGCTAGATTGGCCACGTTGGTTTTCACTTTAGCTACATAATGGTTTCCCAAGCTAGCAAGAAATGGGTAATGGCCTTTTTCCGCCATTGTTGTTGGGAGATGATTGGTTTGGGTGAGGGGAATCGCAATCTCATATTCTTCCTGGCAAATAGCTGAATCCTCACCATGTTATCTTATCCATTTAGGATCATATTAATATGTTTCTTTGGTGTCTTTTAACAGACCAGAATCTGGATGCTATGCTGTGAATAGGACCACACTTCAAGACATCAATATGTGGTGGGTGAAATATCATGTCTCACCCTGGAGGGACAGTGCTTTTAGTAATTGGCATGCGCAAGTAAAATAAGTGTTAATTACGTATATAAAATATGTATCAGTATTTTATTCTTATTTTAATTAAACTGTGATACGTCTCATAAAACTTCAATAATCACAGAATATATATAAAAATAATTATTTAAGTAAAGAGCGAATACAATTTTATTTTTGATGGACAGAGCGAATACAATTTATCGGCCAACCATTTTAAATTATTAGCCAAACTTTTCGATAATTGTGGGTTGTTGTTCATCGAAGAATGGAAATATGGAATCAGTCCATAATGGGATATGAGGAGGAGCTGTTAATTAAGTGCTACCCAGTATATATCCAGAGTACATTTATCCATACGAAAAGGTGAGACAACTCCATACACGGATACTCTTAAACCCTCATATATGGATTTATTCGGTGGTTATAAAGGGAGGACAACAATATCAACAACTTTTATTTCCCTCTCCTGGTCTCCTTCCTGTTTCTCGTCTCAACACATGCACTTAGCAAAATCCCCCGGTCAGGGGTGGAGCTACACACAAGCTCGCCCGCCAGAATTTTAGAAGTTACGTACAAATTATATTGATATTTGAAAATTTCGTATAAATTTATGAAGGTAAATTGTTCAGTGTGCGTATTATTTACTTTTCAATTTTTTTTTGTCTCAATAATTGATGCATATTTCTTTTCAGTTTTTAATCTGTCAATAATTGTTCATTACATTTTCATCTTATGGTTTCTCAATTCTTTAATTTCAATATGGGTTCTTAATTTTTATATTTCGAAATAAAATTTTATATGGATTAAAGTTGATGTTATGATAATATTAAAAAATATAATTTTTGTTCTTTTTTGCTTAATTTTATTTTATTTTTGCAGTAACAAATAAACCCCTTCGGAACATTAAATTATGTCTTCGTCAGGATGTAAATGCATTTTCTGCACTTACAATTGCAATTGGTAAATCAATAATAATTTTAGAATCATATAAACTAATGGATTCGTAAATAATAGCGAGCTATATAATAGCAATTTTTTTTGTTACAATGCATGTATTATTCACAATGCATTATTTTTTAAATTTTCTGCACAAACAATACATGCATTGTTTGTTTGGTGAGATGAAAACTATCACTCAAAATGAGTGATAGTACTATATCTACTAAAACTTGAGATTGTTGATATAGTTTTGAAGAGATTGTTAGGTTCCTTTTTTGTTCCAACTATACCACTAGTTAAATATATATGTTCTCATAAAAGCAAGCGTAAAAGTGACTTTTCTCACAAAAGTAATATAACATGTTGAATACTATAAGAATTATCACCAAAACCAAACAATGTAAAGTACATTACATCATTTTTCTTAAGGGTTAATATATTTGTATGGCCTGAACTTTGACCATAATAAACATCCTGGCCAATCTTTTCGATCTATAACATCCTAGCTCAAACTATACATCAAAGTAACGACATTGGCCAAACCCGATGTTTGACATTTATCTTGGACGGTCAAACGCGTTGACTAACGGTCAACATGCCACGTCACCGCCTGGTCATCATAAAAATCATTAAAATATTCACAATTTACATATATTTTATAATTTTTAATTATTACAATTAAATGAAAAAAATAAAAAAAAAATGAAACCCCCACCAGCGGCTCCCCTCCGACTACTCCCCAACCTATTCTTCGATTTCCGATTTTCCAACTGCCTCTTCCTCCTTTTTCCGATTTCCCTGTTCTCAAGGTCCGTTTCCGCCTTCAATTGCCGTCTATCGATGAAACCCATCCGACTACCGACCCAAGAGGAGGAGGAGCAGTTCAGCCGGTGTCTGCTCGATTGCGAAAAATAAAGCAATGGATGAAGGGAACAGGAAGTGGAAGAGCCCGAGGCTTCTTTCCCTGTCTCTCCTGTCACTCTTTTCCTATACGCTCCTCGGCGGAGTGACCGACTTGCTTCTAGATTGTCGTCTATCGATGGAACCCTAGGACTGCCGGGGGCAAGAGGAGGAGCGCTTCAGCCGGTGTCAGCTCGGCTAATGAAGCGGTCAATGAAGGGAATCCGGTGGCGGTGGGAGTTGCTAACAAAGACAACGTGGTTGCTGATGGGGTAAAACAAGAAGCGAAAGAGGAAACCCCTCTGACTACCGGGCGCAAAAGGCAGAGTGCTTTAGCCAGCCTCAGCTCGATTGTGGAGGAAGGGAATCTGGCGGCGGAGAGGGTTGCTAGACGGAGGGGAGCCACCGGTGGGGGTTTCAATTTTTTTTTTTGTTTTATTTTAATTGTAATAATTAAAAATTAGAAAATATGTTTAAATTGTTAATATTTTTATGATTTTTATGATGACCCGGCGGTGACATGATATATTGACCGTTAGTCAATGGGTTTGACCGTTGGCCAATGTCATTACTTTGATGTATAGTTTGGGTCATAACGTTATAGATCGAAAAGATTGGCTAAGATTTTTATTATGGACAAAGTTCAGGCTATACAAATATATTAATCATTTTCTTAATTACATGTATAATACAATGCATACATTGACCACAATCCATTGATTTAAGTATCACCAAAACCAAACTGACTCTTTTTTTCTCGGCCAAGAACACCATATGTGTTGGCTAGATTGGCCACGTTGGTTTATGTGCTTTAGAGATGATTGAATATTGATTGAAAAGAAGGGGCAGGAAAGGGTAGCTGGGCTTGGTTCTTCCTCCCCAAGTCCACACAATGGTCAAATCAAACGTTCAAGTTGATAGCAGTGGCTCTCCGAAGCTGAAATAGTTGTTGAGTAACATTGGTGTTTTTAGCTATTATCACAAACCAACGAGTTCTAATAAATGGATCCACTCAATCGAGTTGTTGAAAAAAAGTTGATTATTAATTTTATATTACTCTTTAATACGCTTTATCAAACGAAAACCAACTCATGGTTTTGAAGATTGTACAAGCCCACCATACCTTATGCAATTGTTAACATTGAATGTTGTGGAGATTCGAGCACACGACCACTTGACCAAATAAGTTCTGATACTATGCCACAAATCCGTTAGTTTCATCCAATAACTCGAATTGGTATAAGAAGAAAAGAAATGGGTAATGGCCTTTTTCATTGTTGTTGGGAGATGATTAGGTGAGGGCAATCTCACTCTAAAATTCTTACTGCCATTGGATTCGCACATAGCTAAATCCTCACCATGTTATCTTATCCTTTTAGGATCATATTCTTATGTGTGCTCGGTGGGAGATAGATGTGTTTCATGGTGTCTTTTTACAGATCAAAATCTGGATTATGACCACCCTTCAAGGCATCGATGTAGTGGATGGACTTAGGGAGGAGGTTTCATGTCTCACCAAGGAGGGACAATAATTTGGGCCCACAACTTGGGCCTTATGCTCCCTTTCTCATATACTCTCAAGGAACAACGCTCGTTCATGGGTTCGTAGAAAGCCTTTTAATAGCTTCTTGATACATTGTAAATGGTGGTTTACACTCTTAGTAGTAGTTTGGAAGTTGTAATTGTTAGAGTTGTGTTTGTTGAATACATGTATTGTGCACAATACAATGTTTGAAAGTGTTAAAGTGTAGGTCCAACCAACAATCACAAAAAATGATGCATTATACAATCTCAACTAAAAGTTGAAATTGTTGCTTTTAGATTTGTGTCAACTTTTTTCTTTCCATTTATATCCCTAATAGTTTTTTTTTCGGTAATTAAACTTTCATTGAAGCTCCCTTTAACCAAAACGGTAAAGGCGGTCAAAAAATACAAGAACAAAACGTCCACTAAACAGCTCAAAACAACCGTAACCTATCTACACAAAGTCCCTCCAAAAAGGAGCAACCTGCATATCACTACAAAATTGACTATTTCCCAACGAAACCAACAACACATCTCTCTTAATCTGGACTAACAGCTGCTGCCAAGAACGTTGTATACCTTCAAAGTGCCTTCTGCAACGCTCCTGTCATATCAAAACCACAAACCAACACCATGACATAGAGAAACAGCGCCCCTGAATACCTCTCGCAACCTCTCGACTTGCCACTTGCAGGAATCGGTCCCAATCATCTGGCTAGTTTATCCCCATCCTGCCGAATAGCTCCACAAATAACCCCCTACTGTACTGACATTCACAGAATAGAAGGCATCTAGTTTCATCCTCATTCAAACAAAGAAGACATCTTGCATCTGTGATGCTTCCCCATTCCTTCAGCTTGTCTCGAGTGGTAAATATGACATTTTCCCAATAAAAGTAATTTTATGTAAATCAATGCATAAAGTAGAATCTCAACAACCAAACAATGTATTGTTAAAATGCATCCATTATATCAATACATAAATTTATATTATGGTGATTTATTACAATGCAATGATTTAACATTCGTTACTTCAAACCACCTTTTAATTTCCTAGCTGTGTCACTTGTGTGGGTCTTCCCTGATCTTTTTATTATCACAATTCAGAAATGGGTGTCTAACACCACTATTGGTCTATCTCTATCTCATAACATTAATCCGACGTGACATGATGTTATAATTTTTAAAATGCGTTGTTTCTAATGAACGGTGCAATGATTTATACTCTATAGATAATGATGCTACTACTAACAATAAAATATAGAGCGTGACTATGGTACAACCAAAAAACTAGATCTAAATAATTAAATTTCAAATTTTGGTAGTTAGATTTTTTAGTTAATATGATAATATAGCTTAACCTTACAAATAATTCATTCATTTTTATTCACAAATTTATCCTTATAATGATCATTGGATGAATTTTTATAAATATGTCGATAAAATTTAGAAATACTTGAAACAGGTAAATTGTAAATTTATGTAATTATTGGCATCTGTTTAATACTATAATTACATGCTATACATAATACAAGTACGTAATAATAAAACCATATAACAAAGTATACAAATCATACCCAAAAAATATACAAATTAGATTATAATTAAGCACCAAGATCACTAAGTATACGAACTAATTTACATAGTGTACAAAACGAAATAAAAAAGCATATTAGAAAATATGTAAACCAAATGACTAAGTGTACAAATCAAGTTTATAAGTATACAAACCATATCACAAACTACAAAATCACATGACAAAAGTATAAGAAGTTGAAAACGATCCCATGATTTTTTTCATAAAAAAAACCACATAGTTTACAAACCAAACTATAGTGTTTACAAAATATAACGATACACATTGTTTACAAACTAAATGGAAAAAATATAAAAATTAGTAAGTCTAGAAGAAAATTGCACAAATTAAATATTTGAATGAATTATAGGGGAGCAGACTATTTTGGACAAATTTCAGCCGACACATATTCTTAAGCAATCGTTACGAGACGTTTTCAATTTGTCACAAAATTTTAATGGATTATGTCTTCTTCATTTTAATAAATATCTTTAAATTTTCTTAGTAGAAACATCATATATTTGCTTAGAAAAAATCACATTTTCTCTAGTCTACATGATGATTGATGACACTCATTTGATATTTTTTGGACAAATTTTTTGCATACACTGATATGATGCTAATGTGAAGCCTTTCTTTACGAGGCTGGTATAGGTTTAATTTTATGGTTAGATACTACTTAAAAGATTCGAACCTATTACCTCCACATTGAAGACCAACAGTAGAATCGCTATACCAAGCTCCAGTTCGCTATAGTATTGTGAAGTTTTACCATAGCGATGAGATGATATTATGAATTCATACAATATAGATTCTTAACATCGTGTGGTATGATATGTGTTTGAGTCCAACTGAGAGTAGCAGGTGAACTCGGAAAAGAGGGTGAGAAGAGTAACAACAAGAGGTCTAGAAAGGAGGTATTCTTTAGAGAGAGAAAGCAGTAGTTCGTAATACTAGTCAGAGAGTGAAAAATGCGATCCCCTCACCCACCGGAGTAAATGCCGTATTTATAGGCTACATGGTGGTGGGTGAGTTACACGGTGACAAGACTGCTATCATTGTCAGAACTTTCAGCCATCCTCCTACCTAGTACTAGGGGGCTTGTCCATCATTGTACCTAGTACACTGATGTGACCACTCTTCAAGGGATAGGGTGTCGTTTCCAAGGCAGACTAGGTATAGTCAACTTTCGGTTGAAACGCCGTCGTTGGTCGTTTAGAGTCCATGTCCGCGCATGAGGCCTCCGGGCGCTTAAGCTTCTCGAGTCTGCGCGGCTTTGTGTACGCCTTTGCAAGCGCGGCGTCGCGCTGGCCTCTTGGCGCGCCTAGACCCGAGCTGTATGCCCAACAATTGCCCCCCACCAGGTGGTATTCTTCGGATGCCGCCTGTTTGAATTCCACGAGGTCGGCTCGGGTCTGGGTTAAATCCGCGAGACTGTTGGGTCTGGAGTTGATTTCTAGTGTGCTTCTTGACGCGGATGCGCGTGGTTTGATTTAGGTGCGACTCTTTTTCATTTCGCGGGTGCGCCATGCCCCCCAGTCGGTGCGTGTATACGCGCGAGCAACATGATTTGGTTCAAATGTGATTTTTTTTCTTCGTGCGTATGCCATGCCCCCCAGTCGGTGTTTGCGTGCGCGCGAGCAACGTGGTTGGATTCTAATATGATTTTTCTCTTCGGGGGTGCGCCCTGCCCCCAGGCGGTGTGCGGAACTTGTGACGTCAACGGCTATAGGCTGGCTAGGGTAGGTGTCCACGTGTCGTTGTCTGATTGGTCTATTGAGGCGGCGCTTTTGAAATTTGAAAAACCCTGACAGTAATGATTTGACGGTTGCGATCCCCGATGTAACTTTAACTCTTCGGTTTCCTTCCATCGATTATAAGTAGCAGTCGATAGTTGGGGGGGGGAGGTCACTTTGATGTTTTCTGGCTTTGTTTCGTTTTCCTTTCCCTTCTCCTTTCGTTTCGTTCCTCTGCGAGATTCCTCTCCTTCTTCTACAACCTTATTTGCCCTGAAGAGTGCCATGGCGAACATCAATGTCGACGAGATTCAGGTCGTGCAAGACGAAGAAGGTAATCTTTCGCCCCTTTCGCATATTTCTACCGATCCTTCACTGGATCTTGCCAATTCCGGCAACGGTGGCAGCGGCGGAGCTGGTGGTGATGGAGTTCCGGCGACGCCGTCCTACGACGCCGATTCAGGGCACGATTTCGTGCCCGAGCATGATTTGGAGATGAGAGAGGCCGAAGGTCATGGAGAAAGTTCACGCGCTCGCGGGGTTTTGATTATACGTCGCGACCGCGCGGGTAGATCTGAGGAGGCGGAGGGTTCAGCGCGCGGAGGGTCTGAAACCCAGTCTGAGCCGTTGTGTGTCGCGCGCGTATCCGAGTCGATGGCCCAACTTGGGCTCCGCGGCGTGGGTGCGGTCTACACCATATTAGACTGGACGGAGATGTGGGGCGATCAACCAGCGCCACACGACAACCTTCTGCGGGGGCCCGACCACGCGTCGGTGTACGGGCGGCGTGAAGTGACGGACATCGTGCGCGGCTTAGGGTTGCCCCCCACCTGGGAGTATGTCGTCCCGTCCGTGCGGAGCAGAATCGGCAATTGTCCGGTGGGATGGTTCGGGGTGTACGCGGATTATTGGGAAATGGGTTTTAAGTTTCCCATTGATCCGCTTTTATGCGCACTGTAACGGCGCCTTAACTGCTCTGTTGGGCGCCTCTCCCCCTCAATGATTATGCAAGCGTCGTGCCTCCGCGTGTATGCAAGCGGCTTAAGATCCAGCCTACTTATGGTTTATTCCGGAAGATTTACAAGATTAAGGAGCCCACCGAGAAGAGCGACTGCCTGTCGATTAAGCGGCACGACAAGAGGCCTGATGGCTTTGTGTATGGCTCCCCGAAGTTGAGGAAGGGTTGGTTCGATCGGTTCTTTTACGTTAAGCCGATCCCCGGGCAGTGGGCTAGTGAGCACGTAGAGGAGCCCACAGTGTGGAAGAAAGGTAGCACGCGCAGCTACGAGTCTGATCAGGGCAGATATGATGGGCTCCAGGAGCAGTATGATGCGTGCATGTTGCAGCGCATTAACCTGTATCTTAGCGGGGTCCGCGCGGCCAATTTGGAGGAGCTCTATGCTGATGGTTAGTTGTGTTCTTTCCTTTTGCATTCTGTCATATTAACGGCCCTCTTACGACTTATTGACGCAGGTGTGGATTTCTCGAGCTTGGTGAGCATGATGTCGGTCGACGATGTTGTGAAGGTTCCGCGCGTCCCGCGTGGTGAGAGGAATAAGAAGAAAGAAGGTGCGTGTTCCAGCAGCGCGAAGCGAAAGGAGGTGGAGCAACCGTTCACTGCTGAAAGGGCGCGGAAGAGTGCGCGAGTGACCACGGAGCCCGTGGTGGTCGCTCAACAGGTGGTGCGAGTGGATGGGGCTCCGCGCACTGAAGTTCCACGCACGGAGGCCCCGCGCATTGAGAATGTGGCAGCTGCCAGTTCCTCCGGGGCGACAGTCCAGAAGACACTGCAAGAGATGGGGGCGATCAACTATTACCGCGATGTGCGGATTCATACTGGCGCATCTTGCAACACCGCCTCCGCCCAGGCTGCTTTACGAGCGCTCGGGCCTATGCTTAGCATCCCTCCGCGCTTGGAGAAGTCAGATCCGCTGTTGGATCTCGCGCAGATTCATTTTGCGGTGAGTAATGAGTACAACTCGTGTGTGTTGTAATGTTTATCTTAACAATTTGACTAAGTGTACTAGCGTTGTGGGTGCAGGGTTTGCTGTCTACCTTCCGCGCCCAACAGGAGAGGGCTAGGGCAGGCGCGCGTCTGCAGGCTGACGAGTCGAAGATTGTGCAGCTGGAGGGTAGGCTCGCTGGAGCGGAGAGTCGTGCGGATGTGGCGACGAAGAAGGCTAACGAAGCCATGGAGGAGCTGGGTGTCTTGCAAAGCAAGCTGGCGGAAGATGTGGAGGCGGTGAGGGCACAGGTTCGGGACGAGCTCCAGATTGAGTTCCAAGGGGAGAAGGAGAAGATGGAAGCGGATCACGCCGAGGAGCTGCGGCGCATTCGCGAGCAGTTACAGACGGAACGGGAGGATTTCCAGAAGGAGAAGGAGGATCTGGTCCGTCTTTATGACGTGGCCAAGGCGGAGGCTGTGCGTGAAGCGCAGGTTGCCGCGGTCCGTCAGTATAGATCCTCTCCTTCTTTCGGGAAGGTTTTGGCGGATGCGATGACAAAATCTATGATCGCAATCCGCAAGAAGGTGCGCCCAGAAAATCCCGGTGTTCGTTGGAACACTCGCGCTATGGTCGAACACGTTCAAATGTGGTTGCGTGAGAAGAGGTCAATGGAGCCCGATACCGAGTCTGAGGACGAGGAAGATGAAGAGGGGGAGGATGAATCGTCCGAGGCTAAGGGCGGCGACGCAGCAGCTGACAAGGTGGCTGTGGACGCGGCAGCAGAAGAGGGGGGGAATGCAACTGTTACTGACAACGTTGTAGATTCAGTATATGTTCTGTTTACCTTTGTTTTCTGTAATGTTTCATTTGTTATCTCCCAGTGGGAAAATCCAAAGACATGAATATTCTCTAAGTTATGTCGCGTTGCCTTTTCCTATTTCACTTGTTGCATTGGTTTTTCGCGTTTAAATTACATCGCATTGCATTTGTGTTGTATCGCAACTCGTGGTTGCGCTATATGTCGCGCATCATATGCGTGATTATTCGTAGCGCGGTTCATGACCGTGCGGTTACATGGCTACTTGGTAGCTCTATTTGTTTTGTATTGCAACTTGTGGTTGCGGGACACATCGCGCATCATATGCGTGATTATTTCGTAGCGCGGTTCATGACCGCGCGGTTACATGGCTACTTGGTAGCTCTATTTGTTTTGCATTACAACTCGTGGTTGCGGGACACGTCGCGCATCATATGCGTGATTATTTTGTAGCGCGGTTCATGACCGCGCGGTTACATGGCTACTTGGTAGCTCTATTTGTTTTGCATTGCAACTCGTGGTTGCGGGACACGTCGCGCGTAATATGCATGATTATTTCGTAGCGCGGTTTGTGACCGATCATATACTGTGTTATTGCATGGGGGGAGGAAAATCTCATTAATTAAACCGGTCGTGGAGGTACATAGGGGGTGATTACAATCTCTTGTGGTACTTTCTTAAATTCTGGGCATTCCAAGTTCGTGGGATTGGCTCGCCGCCAATCGTGCTGATTTTGAAGGTATTGGCGCCTACGACCTCGCAGACGAGGTATGGCCCCTCCCATGTTGACGCTAGCTTTCCATGTTTCGCGTCGGGGCGAAAGTTACGCCGCAACACTTGGTCTCCAATTTGGATGTTGTGTGGGATCAGTTTGGCGTTGTAGTACTTTGCGAGTTGGGCCTTCGTTGCCGCCAGCTTGATAGCTGTTGTTTCTCGCCTCTCCGTAGTTAGCTCGAGGTCCGTGAGTCGAGCTTCGTTGTTGTCTTCCTCGTTGAACATGGTGATGCGGTATGTGGGTATAACTGTTTCTATTGGGATGACCGCGTCACTGCCGTAGGTTAGCGCAAACGGGGTTTCGCCCGTTGCTGCCTTGAATGTTGTTCGATGCGCCCATAGGACTGTGTGTAGCTCCTCTGCCAAATTACCTTTCGCTTCCCCGAGGCGGGTGTGCAGGCCGTGTAAGATTGACTTGTTCGCCGCCTCTGCTTGGCCGTTAGCTTGGGTATATGCTACCGACCGAATCGACCTATGGCGCCTACCTCATCACAAAAGTCTATGACTTCCGCGCAGTCGAATTGCTTGCCGTGGTCGAATACGAATGAGTTTGGGACACCAAACCTGGTGAGTACGTTATTTTTCAAAAAGCGCACCACCTGTTGGGCCGTGATTGACGCAAGCGCTTCTGCCTCTATCCACTTGGTGAAGTAGTCCACGGCGACAATGATGTACTTGCACTTGCCTTTCACGGTGGGGAATGGTCCTAGTAGGTCGACCCCCCATTGCGCGAAAGGCCATGGGCTTACGTTTCCTTGGAGCTCCGTGGATGGTATGTGATGCTGCCGCACATTCAGCTGGCATTTGTGGCATTGATCAACAAATTTTTTTGCGTCTTTTTTAATGCGTGGCCAGTAATACCCTTGTAGGAGGATGTTGCGTTCTATGCTGCGCGCGCCACAATGCATTGCGCAAATGCCTTCGTGTATGTCTTGTACGATTTCTCGTGCCTCATCTAGTCCTACACACTTTAGGTATACGCCCGAGTGTGAGCGTCTGTGGAGTTTGTCGTCAATGATGGTGCAACGGGCGGCCTTCTGCCTGAGCGCCCATGCTTCTATTGCGTCTTCTGGTATCGCGCAGCTTGTCAAGAACTCGATGATTGGTGTTCGCCAGTAACTTTCTTCTATCTGTGTTGCATTCACGCACTGTGATGGATCTTGATCCTCTTTCTGCACGGAGACCAATCTTGTTGTGTCGAAGTCTGTCGCCGTGGCCAATTTGGAAAGTGCATCCGCATGCATGTTCTCCTCTCTCGGTATCTGGACATATGTGACAGCTTCGAATTGGGATTCCCGTGCCTTCACCCGCTCGATGTACTGGGACAGTGTTTCCTCTTTGGCGTCGAAGACTCCATTCAACTGGTTGACAGCGTTGGAGGAGTCGGAAAGGATCCGTACTGTTCTCGCGCCTAGGTCTCTGGCGGCCGTCAGTCCCGCGAGTATCGCTTCGTATTCCGAGGCGTTGTTGGTCTTGAGGGTTTGGAAACGGATGGCGATTTCGTGAATAGCTCCTGTGGGCATTTTTACGAAGACACCTGCCCCCGCTCCGTGTTTACTAGCCGCCCCGTCAACGTAGATCTCCCATGCTTCGTCGTTGTTGTCGCACAACGTTACTCCTTCCGCCACGAAGTCGGCAAGGACTTGCGCTTTGATTGCTGGCCTTGGCGCATACTGTATGTCGTACTCTGACAATTCAACCGCCCATTTTGTCATCCGGCCCGACACTTCCATCGAGCTTAGGATTTTCTTCAGCGGCAGGTTGGTGAGCATTGTGATTGGGTGTGATTGGAAGTAAGGGCGCAACTTTTGTGAGACGTTCACTAAGGCCAAGATGGCTTTCTCAATCGGGGAGTATCTTGTCTCCGCGCCAGCGAGCGTTCGGGATGTGTAGTAGATTGGTCTTTCCGTTTGCGCATCTTTGCGCGAGATTAACACCGCGCTGACGGCGCGAGCAGACACAGAGAGGTACATAAACAATTTTTCATTAAGCACGGGAGCGGTTAATATAGGGGGGATACCAGGTACAGTTTGAGCTCGTTGAATGCCGCTTCACACTCCGGGGTCCACTTGAAGCGAGCGTCATTATCCAGGGTTTGGAAAAATGGGGCACATTTGTCGGCAAATCTTGGGATGAATCGCCCTAGCGCGGCTAGCTTGCCGTTCAATGATTGTACCTCGGTGGCGCTCCTTGGAGCGCGCAGCTGTTGCACTGCTGGATTTGCTTAGGGTCGACTTCTATCCCGCGCTTGGTTATCATGAAACCAAGAAACTTGCCAGCTTCTGCGCCGAAGACGCACTTAAGGGGGTTGAGTCTGAGGCTATTTTTGCGTAGCGCCTCAAACGTTTCGCGGAGGTCTTCCAGATGGGAGTCCCCGCCCTTTGCCTTGACAATGAGGTCATCTACATAGGCCTCGATGTTGCGCCCAATCTGGGGTGCAAAGACGGTGTCAATCATTCGCTGGTATGTCGTGCCTGCATTCTTCAGGCCGAACGGCATCCCCGTGAAACAGAAGTTGCCGAATGGCGTCACGAACGCGGTCTTCTCCTCGTCTTCACGACTCATTGGGATCTGGTGATATCCTGAAAATATATATAGGAATGATAGTGTTTCGTGGTTGGATGTCGCGTCGATCAGCTGGTCAATGCGCGGGAGTGGGTACGGGTCTCCCGGGCATACTTTGTTGATGGTGGTGTAGTCGACGCACGTTCGCCACGCGCCCGAGGCTTTTTTTCACCAGGACAACGTTTGCCAGCCACTTTGGGTACTTCACAGCTCGGATGAGACCGGCAGCTAGTAGCCGCGCCACTTCTTCTTCTATGGCTTTCAATTTCTCACCAGTGAATGAGCGTCGCGTCTGTTGACGGGGCGTCGCGGTGTCTGGTACCACGAGGCAATGTTGCGCCACATGCCTTGGCACTCCTGGCATGTCCTCAATGGACCAGACGATGAGCTCCTGGTACTCCTGCAATAGTTTGACCAGCAGCTCGACCATATCCCCAGGGACATGTGTAGAGATGCGCATTTTTTTGTCTGGTTCCCCCGGGTTCAGCGCGACCTCGAAGTCGGAGTCCATCGACTCTGGGCGCGGGTCGTCAGTGCGGGTGTCGATGATGTTTGTCTGTCTCTGTGGCGCGATGGGGCGCGGGATTTGTTGGTTTCCCTCGGGCCATTGTGAGCCGCGCGATTCTCCTGTTCCCACCTTGGTGGGGAATTTGTGTTTTTGGTGGCATGTTGACTGACTCACTTCTACTGTCACCCTAGGAATTGGCCAAGTGTAACCACTTCCTAAAGCGTAGTATAGCGGGTTTGGGTTTTAATATCAA
The DNA here is from genome assembly GCA_964030455.1 of Linum trigynum. Classification (NCBI taxonomy): domain Eukaryota; kingdom Viridiplantae; phylum Streptophyta; class Magnoliopsida; order Malpighiales; family Linaceae; genus Linum; species Linum trigynum. The sequence goes on from OZ034814.1 coordinate 14,585,387, forward strand.
CCCGGGTCCTAGATTTGATGACTACTCAGTGAATTCTTGTTATCTAGCGATGAAACTTTAATGCAAGTCTAAACTAACAAACTAACAAAGCAAGTAAACTGTTGTATTCAGGTTAAGAGAGGTCACCCGGATATGGTTCCCCCTAGACTGTAGTTAAGCCGGATTGTAATTACCAAGTTCAGTTTCTATGATAGTTATACTGCGGAAGGTTCTTAAACAGCCTAAAGTCTCGACTAAAGGTCTTCAGACCCTCTCAATCTGAGTCTCTAGCGGGCGACTAACCTCCACCGGAGTAAACAGATTGAGGCCTTAACAAACAAAACCTTCACTACCAGAGTAAATCCGGTACAGAACAGTGAGTTGGCTCCTCGACTAAAGTCACCAACTTCCTACCTTCAATCAAGGATGCTCTATCAACCTAGGTAGATATTCTCATTCTAGGTTAAAGCAGAAACAACAGGAATTTGATCAGGATTCAAGTCATTCAATCAATCAAACCTCAATCGAATATAATCAAATCATAGAATCAGTACTTGGGTTCATACAATCAAAGCCTAACATACAAATCTAGGGTTCTCCATACCCAGATGAATGGGAGAACTACTCCATGGAGAAAGAAGCAAAAGCAGAATCAGACGCGAAATTCATACTGTGAAGGATGGATTCCTGCTCCTGGAAGTTGATCGGCACTTCTCCAAGCTCAAACTTGCCTCCAATGGTGATGAAGATCAAGCTAGGGCACTTGGAGACTCTTGTTTGTCGCTTTCTCTCTCTAGGAATCGCTCTGTCTCTCTAAAACTCGAATCCCCTCGACTTGTGGCTGGAAATTGGCTTAAAACCAGAAAATCCCGACTCACACGGGCAGGCCGCACGGCCGTGTGGCTCACCCAGTTGCCCGTGCGAGTCAAAACACAGCGTATCAATTAGTTGAATTCCAGGCTTCTTACACGGCCAGGGTCACACGGCCGTGTAAGATTTCCATCCTGCCCGTGTTTGCTTTCGTTGAAATACGCACGGCCACCTTTCTCCTTCACACGGCCGTGTAGAAATCACTTGTGCCCGTGCGAAGGCTCGCATAATCCCACACGGCCAGGCTTGTCAGTTGCACGGCCGTGTGATGTTTGTGTGTGCCCGTGCGGCTTCCTTAGCACCTCGCCACGCGCCCGATCTTCGCCTAATCGACCCCGAACTCACTCCTAAACCTTCATTCACTTGCCAGGACCTGAAATATCACAAACAAGCACAACCTAGCGTGAAATCAGTCTAAAACACGAGAAACCACATCTTAAACGGTGTAAGAACAGGGGTGAAAAGAAGTGTAATTAACGGTCTATCATTGACGCCAACGCCATGAACTTGGCGAGGAACGGGCGGCCTAAGATGCTGTTGTGAGGAGAATCGCAGTCCAAAATGGTGAACTACACTTGCTTGGACATGCGTGGTTCGTCGTCGCCGAGCACCACTGGCAGGGTGATCTCCCCGATTACCGCGCCCCTCGTGCCAGAGAATCTGATGCTCCAAAACACAACACCAATCTGCGACCAAGTGTAAAGTGGCAAGTTCTATTATCAACCCGGGGTCTAGATCTACTGCTTACTCAGTGATTATCTATTATCTAGCCAACTAAGTTAAGTGTTTGTTGTTTAAAAGCAAAAGCAGAAAGAAAGCAGGAATTGGTACGGTTTTCTCAAGCAGGTAAGAGTCACTCGGGAATGAGTCCCCCTAGCTCCTTAGTTAGGTTTCAATTGTATTTCCCTGGGTTGATTTACTGTTGATTAGACTGCGGAAGATCCGACAGTAGTTTGGAATCTCTTAAGCTGACCAAGCCCTCTCAGTCTAACTACCCGGCAGACGACTAGTCTTCACCGGGATAGAAAGCTGAAGCAGTAAGAACAGAACTCCGCTACTGGAATTGGATTCCAGTACGAAGCAGTAAACTGGCTAACTCTCGTATAGCCAATCTCCTACTACCGAATGATGAGACTCTAGCAACCTAATCAGATTCTATCTATCTCAGATTGCAGCAGGAATCGGGAAAAGTTGATCAGACTTCAATTGACTCAATAAACATGCATCATTCGATTAAAATCAAACAGTAATATCATCCCAAGTCATTACAATCAATCCCTAACACATTGAACTAGGGTTCTTCATCCCCAAGTGAGAGAAGGGTTCTACTCCATAGAGAGAGAGAGAGAGAGAGAGAGAGAGAGAGAGAAAAACAAGGTACAAAGCAGTCATACTCATTACAATGGGAAGAATCTGCTCTGGGATGATGATTTCCACTCCTGTGACGATCTCCAAGCTCGATTTGATGAAACCCAGCTCCAAGATAGCTTCTAGGATGTGTTCTTCGTCCTTTCTCTCTCTAGGGCTCTGTTTTTGCTCAAAAAGTCCGATCTCCTCACTTGTGGCTCGAAATTGGCTGAAAAACCAAGATTTCCCGACTCACACGGGCAGGCCACACGGCCGTGTGGCTCACCCAGTTGCCCGTGTGAGTCAAAATGCGGCGTATCATTAAGTCGAAATTCAGGCTTCCCACATGGCCATGGTCGCACGGCCGTGTGGGATTTCCATCCTGCCCGTGTTTGCTCTCGGCGAAAATCACACTGCCACAAATGTGAGTTGCACGGCCGTGTGATGTCCAGGAATTCCCGTGCGGCTTCCTTAGCACCTCGCCACGCGTCCGATCTTCGTCCAATCGACCCCAAACTCGCTTCCAAGCCTTCATTCACGTACTAGGACCTGAAATATCACAAACAAGCACAACCTAGCGTGAAATCGGCCTAAAACACGAGAATCAACTCCTCAAACGGTGTAAGAACAGGGGTAAAAACATGTGTAATTAACGGTCTATCAAACTCCCCCACACTTAACTGTTTGCTTGTCCCCAAGCAAACCAAGTCAGATACAAGGTAAGCTCACATATTTCAATCAACCAACATTGGGGACAAGTCATAAAGGCACAGAACACGTGAATCGTACTGGTTTTCAAACATCAATACATGAACAACCTCAATAGCAACCTGGACAACCACCACAAAGGACATTCGAGTGCAGCAAAATCGAGTAAAGGAAGAGTCTCCCTTCTGTTCACCAACCAACCTAGACTTTACTCAACCACTTACTCAAAACAGTCAACTCATACATCCAACTCAAGACATCAGAATAGAGACCGAGCAATCTAGGTCCTCACCGGGGTACAAGAGTATATAGAATATGAAAATGAATCACTCACTCTCGACCAGTGGGGTCGGGACAATTTGATGCGAAAAATGTGCATGCTATTTCTCTCAATCCCTAACATCTCTTCACCATGATGGCAACCTCTAAATGCTAGAGTTCACATATAGGGTGTCACCACTAACTAATCAGGAGGTCTTAGACACAGGTTCAAATGACTGGCTAGGGTCTTAGACACGGGGAAAAGGCCTTTTAGGTGGTGGTTGTATTCAAAGCACAAGGTTCCACATTTCCAAACCCACACAATCACAGTCAAAAAAACCGGTATTTCCTTTTCTGCTATTCTGCATTACTCAAATTCGAAGCACAAGAGCGAAGGAGGTATAAATGTTAGCATTTCCAAGCCAGACTGCTAAGAAACACTACTTAATGGGCATTATTCAGATTTTTGGTAGTGGCTCTCTTTTGCTTCCAATTTTTCTTTGTTTTTCTTTCATTTTCTTTTCATTTCTTAAGAGAGCCACCACTTCTGCACATATTTCAAACACCTGCCCAACTTTTAAGCACTACCTCCAACACTCACATCAAATTTAGCAGAAACAACAGAGAATATGTAAAAACCACTCTGTGGAACCTTCTAAAAGATGCAAAAAGGGTGATTTTTCATTATAGACCAAAAGAAAGGATAACACACGGCTCAAAGGGGCTGACTAGGGGATATGAGACATCATGACAGTCAAATTTGGTCGTGGGCTAATCCTATGCCCCCATCATCTTAGCTAGTGACAACGTGAATGCTACACATCATGGAAGAGAGATCTATCGCACAAGAAAGAAACGATCAGGCTCAAATCTCACATGGCTACCTATATGCTCTATCTCACATTCTGATACCCTGAACTAGATGCATAAACGACTGTCAAGAACAAGTGATTAAATCAAGTCACAGTTGGTAAGCAAACAGTTGACTGAACTGAACCCCTACACAATTCTACTGCACGTCTCAGTCCTCATCATAGGTTGTCCTACTCACGATCAAGCTGTCATGCATCAATCCGAAAACCATTGAATTCATCAATCAAAACACAGTGCCAATATGATCAAACAGTAGTACTTGGAGCCCTCAAATCTCGAGATTTGGACAGTGGACTAGGCTCCAAGCACACGTATATACATTCCAACCGATACAAAGCACCCCCCACACTTAAGCACAACATTGCCCTCAATGGAGCAGAGGGATAGAGAAGGGGAACGATGTTACCGGATCGAAATGCTGCGGGGAGACTGAAAGTGGACCAGTCAGCGTGGGACATATGGAACGAACGGATAGTTCTGCACTAAGGGAACATCAAGAACACACTAGCACATGTTCGTTAGGGATCAGAGTTGGCCCAGATGGCCACAAAAGAAACAATCCACAAAAGAAAAGACACAAAACACACGACAAACTAAGTTCAAGCTCCTCAAACACATGGAGCAAACAGAAAAAGTCTCAAACAAAAATAAAAAAACACACACTGAGGGGGGCGACAAGTACAGCATACTCGTCGCCAAGGTTGTCCAGATCGATGTCACCGTGTCAGCCGAATTTATAACCCGTGGCTCGGCCACACGGCCTGGCTCACACGGCCGTGTTAGGTGCGCTTTTGCCTGTGTCGGCCGAGGAATTTTCACCCGGCCGTGCCGAGTGCACATTTGGCCGTGTCCTAATTTACGAGAGCAAACACGGCCTAGGGAATTTCCACACGGCCGTGTCACTGTCACAGCTGGCCGTGTGGAATTCTGCGAGAGCTCACACGGCCAAATCCATTTTCCACACGGCCGCGTGACTCTCAGGACTGGCCGTGTGAGCTGCCAGAACTCCGAAATTGACCTGTTTTCACTCAGAACGACGTGCAACTTGTGAACAACCCCTCAAGACTCAAAAAACACAAAAAAAAAATCAAAAGGAAAAAGGTAAGAAAATGCAAACCTAGGTGGGGTTGCCTCCCCACAAGCGCTTCTTTACCGTCTTTTAGCTGGACGCCAGTCGGTGGATGCTCAGTGAGGTGAAGGAGCAGGTGCCTTCAAGAGCGTATCCACCTCGCTCTTGAGGTACAGCTTCAAATGGTGGCCATGCACATGCCGAATGTGGCCACCAGCATTTGCCAACTCAACTTGGCCATCCGGCAGGATGCAAGCGAGTGAATACTCGGATGGCCAAGGTGGGGGCGGGACCAGCTCATAGTGGTCTCCGGCTTTCTTTTGAGCAGGCTTAGCTGCCTGCGGTTTCGGCCGCCACTCCTCCTTGATCTGTTCCTTCGATGACGGGAGTGGCGGCGAAGGTATGGGAGGCGGATCCTGCAAAATAGGAAACGCAGAAGGATACACGACAGACTCATGCTCTCGGTGAGACACAGCATGCAAAGGCGAAGAAGCAGGGAGAGTATTAGTAATTGAAAATGTTATTCGCTCCTCGCCATCCCTCAAAACTAAGGTCCCATCATGCACATCTATGAGGGCCTTGGCGGTGGCCAGGAAAGGCTTTCCCAGTATCAATGGCACATCCACATCCTCATTTATGTCCAAAATCACAAAATCAACAAGATAATTGAATTTGCCAACCTTAACCAGAAGGTCTTCCACTATGCCCCTAGGATGCACGACAGATCGGTCAGCTAATTGAAGGCTCATCCTAGTAGCACGAGGTTCACCTAGGCCTAGTTTCTTGAATAATTTATATGGCATAACATTGATACTAGCACCTAAATCCGCCAAGGACCTCTCTACATGCAATTTATCTATAGAGCACGGGATAGTAAAACTACCTGGGTCCTTCTGCTTCTGTGGAAGCTTGTTCTGCAGAATGGCCGAGCACTCCTCGCTGAGCTCCACAGTGGCCAGCTCGCTCAGCTTCTGCTTCTTTGAGAGAAGGTCCTTCAGGAACTTCGCATACTTAGGCATTTGAGATAGTGCCTCCAGGAAAGGTACTTGGACATTCAGCTTCCTAAGCATGGCCATGAAGCTCTCGAACTCTGCCTCCAGTCTGTCTTTGTGCAACCGAGTAGGGAAGGGGAGTTTAGGGATATACTCCTTCTCTACTGGTTGCGGTTTAGGTGCAGGCACCTCAGTCTCATTCTCTACTTCTTCTTCAGCTGCTGGAGATGCCGAAGCAATGGCCTCTCTCTCTTGTGCCCGAGCAGGTGGATCAACAATCATCTTGCCACTCATGGTCATGATGACATTGCAGTGCTCATTCGAGTTCTGAGGGTGATGGATGGTCTGACCGGGCAAAGTACCAGGAGCCCTTTGCGCCACTGCTTGAGCCACGCTCCCCAGCTGGGTTTGGATATCCTGCAAGACAGCCTGTTTGTTCCTCTGGCCAGCTTCAAGAGCCAGGAATTTACCCGATGCCTTTTCCATGAACTGCTCTATAGTATTGAATTTCTGAGCACTGGAACTGGCGAGAGAGCCCACCAATTCCCGCAGTTCAGCCATCTGATCATTCTGCACTGGGGCGGCAGGGGCTGCACCTGGCTGCTGGACAGGTCGCGGTTGTGATTGAGCAGCATGCCCCTGCATGGTCTGGTAGAGAGACTACTGTGGCTGCTGGAATTGCCCCTGTCTGGGCTGATATGGCGGCCTCTGGAAGCCCGATGGTCCCTGGGGGACTGGTGGTCTGGGATTTGCCCCACCCCAGGAGAAGTTGGGATGTTGGCGCCACCCCTCGTTGTAAGTGTTGCTGTAGGGGTCGTTGGGCCTAACATTATTGATGAAGTTCACCTGCTCCTGGGGTGTTGTCGATTCCTTCATCGCCTGGCAGTCTTCCACCGTGTGATGGGTGCTCTCGCATCAATGGTAGAGCATAGCCTGCTGCTGTCCGGTCCCTGGAATCATCCCGGAACGATCGATAGCTGAAACCAGCTTCGACACCACCTGCACCAAATCAGAGGAATGGTTTCCCACATAATGTACACCTCGGCTTGGTGCTCTCCTCGACCTCCTAGCAGTGCCCAAACCATACCCGTTCTCTGCCATCTCCTCAAAGAGTTGATTCAGCTGTGGCGGTGTTTTAGTCAGCATGTTCCCGCCACAAACCGAGTCAATCAGCTGCTTATCTTCTGGGAAGAGGGCATGATAGAAGGTTCCCACCTTGAAAGCATCATTGAAACCATGATTGGGACACCTCAGGAAGAGACTGTTGTATCTCTCCCAAGCATCTCGGATAGTCTCATCTTCATCCTGGGTGAAGTGGGTGATCTGCTTCTGCAAGTCCACCGTCTTCGACGGAGGATGGTAGCGGGTAAGAAACTTGTCCGCCAGGTTGGCGAACGTGGTGATGGAGCCCGGAGGCCGAGTGTCTAGCCACTCCTTGGCCTGCCCCTCCAGGGTTAATGGAAAGTACCTCAGCTGGATGGCATCTGCTGGGACCCCATTGATCTTGATTCCATCAATGAGCTCGTGAAATCGCCTGAGATGTAATCGGGGGCACTCCCCCTCTTTGCCACGAAACACTACCGAACCGCGCAGCATGGTGATTACTGATGTGCTCACCTCAAAGTTGTTGGCTGGGACATGAGGGTGTTGAATGGGTGACCTCATGTCTGCAGCCCTGGCGGTCCAGTAATGTCCCATGGTCTGCTCCCCGGGATTGACCACATCATGGTCCTGTGGATCAGCCATCTCCTCTTCTTCAGTGATCTGTGGCTGTGCTAGCGCCTCTTCCGCAGCCAGTCGCGCCTTTAGAGCCCGCTTGAAGTTCCTGCAGGTCCGTTCAAGCTCCTGGTCTAGTGGTAGTAGATCTCCCGACTGACTACGGGTCATGCACTACCTGCACACAATCAGTAGAAGCAACCCGTGAAGGCACACAGGTGGAAGAGATAAAATGCAGTAAATAAAAAGCTAGAGTAACAGATTTTCACGTTTCCCCAATAACCTAGAGGGTTCCCCGGCAACGGCGCCAAAAACTTGATGCTCCAAAACACAACACCAATCTGCGACCAAGTGTAATCGCAGACCGGGAATGCAGTAAAGTGGCAAGTTCTATTATCAACCCGGGGTCTAGATCTACTGCTTACTCAGTGATTATCTATTATCTAGCCAACTAAGTTAAGTGTTTTTTGTTTAAAAGCAAAAGCAGAAAGAAAGCAGGAATTGGTACGGTTTTCTCAAGCAGGTAAGAGTCACTCGGGAATGAGTCCCCCTAGCTCCTTAGTTAGGTTTCAATTGTATTTCCCTGGGTTGATTTACTGTTGATTAGACTGCGGAAGATCTGACAGTAGCTTGGAATCTCTTAAGCTGACCAAGCCCTCTCAGTCTAACTACCCGGCAGACGACTAGTCTTCACCGGGATAGAAAGCTGAAGCAGTAAGAACATAACTCCACTACTGGAATTGGATTCCAGTACAAAGCAGTAAAGTGGCTAACTCTCGTATAGCCAATCTCCTACTACCGAATGATGACACTCTAGCAACCTAATCAGATTCTATCTATCTCAGATTGCAGCAGGAATCAGGAAAAGTTGATCAGACTTCAATTGACTCAATAAACATGCATCATTCGATTAAAATCAAACAGTAATATCATCCCAAGTCATTACAATCAATCCCTAACACGTAGAACTAGGGTTCTTCATCCCCAAGTGAGAGAAGGGTTCTACTCCATAGAGAGAGAGAGAAAAACAAGGTACAAAGCAGTCATACTCATTACAATGGGAAGAATCTGCTCTGGGATGATGATTTCCACTCTTGTGAAGATCTCCAAGCTCGATTTGATGAAACCCAGCTCCAAGATAGCTTCTAGGATGTGTTCTTCGTCCTTTCTCTCTCTAGGGCTCTGTTTTTGCTCAAAAAGTCTGATCTCCTCACTTGTGGCTCGAAATTGGCTGAAAAACCAAGATTTCCCGACTCACACGGGCAGGCCACACGGCCGTGTGGCTCACCCAGTTGCCCGTGTGAGTCAAAACGCGGCGTATCATTCAGTCAAAATTCAGGCTTCCCACACGGTCAGGGTCGCACGGCCGTGTGGGATTTCCATCCTGCCCGTGTTTGCTCTCGGCGAAAATCACACAGCCACAAATGTGAGTTGCACGGCCTTGTGATGTCCAGGAATGCCCGTGCGGCTTCCTTAGCACCTCGCCACGCGTCCGATCTTCGTCCAATCGACCCCAAATTCGCTCCCAAGCCTCCATTCACGTACTAGGACCAGAAATATCACAAACAAGCACAACCTAGCGTGAAATAGGCCTAAAACACGAGAATCAACACCTCAAACGGTGTAAGAACAGGGGTAAAAACATGTGTAACTAACAGTCTATCAGAATCCCACCAAGTTACCTTGAGCCCGTTGGATCAGGCTTGGGTCTACGTCCATTTGATCCAAAGTGCGCTTGAACAGGACGTCCACAGCACTTCCCCCGTCTATAAGCAGACGGTGAACTTTGCAAGCGACCACCAACGCTGTTATAGTTAATGGCTCTTCAGATGCGATCCCGCGCGGGAGCTCTGAGTTGCCGAAACTCAGATCGCACTTTACGGCAGCGCTTGTCGTCGCACATTCGACCGCGCGGTCTCGCTTTGTCTTTTTCTTTGGCCTGTCTCCTTCAATCGTGACAACCCCTATTTCTTTCCGGACGATGTAGGATCCCGTTGTCTCGTTGTAGTCTGCCTGGGGCGGAGGTGGCGGTGGTGCGGCCTATTGGTCTTTCCGCTCCTCCGCTCCGCTTACGTATTCCGCCAAATATCCTCTCCTAATGAGCCCCTCTATTTCAACGCGAAGATTAAAGCAATCTTCGGTCAGGTGCCCTGGCTCTCGGTGGAAGTCGCAGTGCTTTCTGTGGTCGCGCGTGTGCATAAGGGCTCTTATCGGCGCTGGCCAGTTGACGCGATAGCCCTTCTCCCTGATGAGGTGGAAGATGTTCTTTACCGAGTCGTTAAGGGGAGTGAAGCTCGTTTGCGGGCGCCTCTCTGGTGAACGCCTTCGTTGCGGAGGATCCTGAGGGGCGTGCTGCTTACCATACCCGCTATGGTACTACGGGAGCGGGATTTGCGGTTCTCGTCGCCTTTGTTCCTCTTGCGGAGGTTTTGTTGGCTCATAGCGGCGGACCGATCCGGCTCCCAGGGTTTCTTCCAGGGTGACCGCCTTCTCGATTTTGGTTTCCAGTTTTGAGGAAGAGATGACGGGTCTCTTTGCCAACGCGCGCTTAAGCTTCGCGTTGGTGGTTGCCTCCATGAGGTGGTGGCTGCGGTCTCCGGAGTCAGATCGCGCACTGCCATGGCGGTCCTTGACCATCTGGCGTAGAACCCCCGTAGGCTCTCTCCGTCCTTCTATTTGAGGTCGATCAACGCCTTAAGGTGGAGCGACCTTCTCTTCTGAGAGGCGAACTTAGTTGTGAAGAGCAATATGAACTCCTCAAAGGTGCGGATGATTCCGTTGGGGAGGCGGTTATACCAGTCCAGGCATATTCCCGAGAATGTGGATGGGAAGGTCCTGCACAATGCCGCGTTGGAGTTCGTCTGTAGTTGCATGCGCAGGCAGAAGCTGCTGACGTGGTCTTCGGGGTCTGTTGTCCCGTTGTACATGGGCATGGTGGGGGGAGTTCCGCTTAGATGCTCCGCCATAATTTCCGCGCACAGTGGTTGGTGCAGTGCTCTTTTTGGCGGGGCGCAGTACAACGGGGACAAGTGCTATTCCAGGAAGGTCAGATCCGCCCTCTCTAGCGGATCCTGCTCGCGCAACGTTGGGGCGGATTGCCTAACTGTTTGGCAATCCGCGGGTGGTGGTCGCGTCGTCGTGTGACGCGCTGACGCGTCGTCGGTTGTAGTGGCGCCTGTTTCCTTACTCATCATCAGGGCAATCACTTGGTTCATCTTTGCTTGCATGTCCGCCATGACCTCGTTCTGCTTGGTCATCTGTTGGCGGACCTCCTTGGCCGTCAGCTCCGGCTCTTCTTCTTCAATTAGGACCGCGTTGAGATTGCTCGTTTTCGCGAATGACCTTGAGTTTGTCATCGCTTTGATTGGGGTTACTTCACTGGGGATGCTGTTGTCTTGTTCTGCCATTGGGGATTTTGATCTCATTGTTCCTCTACTCTTGCCCCACGGTGGGCGCCAATTGTTTGAGTCCAACTGAGAGTAGGAGGTGAACTCGGAAAAGAGGGTGAGAAGAGTAACAACAAGAGGTCTAGAAAGGAGGTATTCTTTAGAGAGAGAAAGCAGTAGTTCGTAATACTAGTCAGAGAGTGAAAAATGTGATCCCCTCACCCACCGGAGTAAATGCCGTATTTATAGGCTACATGGTGGTGGGTGAGTTACATGGTGACAAGACTGCTATCATTGTCAGAACTTTCAGCCATCCTCCTACCTAGTACTAGGGGGCTTGTCCATCATTGTACCTAGTACACTGATGTGACCACTCTTCAAGGGATAGGGTGTCGTTTCCAAGGCAGACTAGGTATAGTCAACTTTCGGCTGAAACACCGTCGTTCGGTCGTTTGGAGTCCATGTCCGCGCATGAGGCCTCCGGGCGCTTAAACTTCTCGCGTCTGCGCGGCTTTGGGTACGGCTTTGCAAGCGCGGCATCGCGCTGGCCTCTTGGCGCGCCTAGACCCGAGCCGTATGCCCAACAAGTATGACACAGTGGTGTGACAATATGAAGTATTATCATAAAGTAGATACTACATGATGATATCTAGGGGTGGTAATCGGTCGGTAACCGGTTAAACCGGTTACCATTTGATCGGGTACCGGTATACCGACCCTCCTATTGCCTGCGCCGTTTACCGCTACCGAATATACTTTGATACAACGTTCACCGATTGGGACGGTTTCGGCATTTGCACCGGTTTCCCGTTTAACCGAAAGGTGACTGGCTACAGAAATTTTGTGCTACGGACAGAGAAACTATTGCGGCAACCGGCAAGACTGTACCCTGCTTTTCGATGGGGCACGATGGTTGCTTTCACTGACAGAGAAACAAAAGCAATTGCGCCTACTGTATTGTCTTCTTTTTGTTTCTTGTTTGGGGAATTGGGTCCAAACTTCAATGTCCAGCTGTCCCTCTCTGAGACTCTGATAAGTGATAACTGATAAGAAAATGCCAAACAAAAACACAAAGAATCATATGGTTCTGCTTCCACCTGGCTATGTATCCATCTCTAGCTCTGATAAGAAAATGCCAAAAATTGAATTATGAAAGAACGGGAATATGAAAATTGAAACGATCATGAAAGAATCAAACTCAGCTATACAAGTTAGTAAGTTACCTACCTCAAATCAAATCGACGGTGAGACACTGAGACTTAGGACGAACTGCTGAACTGAAACTATTGTTTGCTGGGCTGTGGGGTCATGGGAATTAGCTCCGACGGGACGGCGACGGGGTTCGACGGGAACAGGGCAATGACGAAGGGCTTTACGGAAACAGAGCTTGGCAGAGAGGATGAGGCACCCTGGGTTGCTGAGTCGCGTCTCTTGGATGGAGTTTGCGCGGGCAACGAGCAGACGACGAAGATACCGCCGGTTTCGGTCGTCGGAGTTTGGTTGGATGAACGGAGGAGGGATTGGCGGTGTGATTCGTCGAGCTCGTGCAGCGGGCAGGGGAGATCTTAGGTGTTGCTAGCTAGGGCGGCCCGTGGCCGAAGTTGTTGATGTTTGATGGCTTCAAGCCTTTTTCCAATCGGTATCGGAATACTGGTATGCCGACGGTGTTTTACCGTACCTATCTCGGTACACCGCCATCCAAATTCTCATCTCCGAATACCGTTTGAAACGGTTAACGGTTTAACCGGTAACCACGGTTATCGGTACGGTTATCGGTTAAACCGTTAACCAGAATACCGTTAACCACCCCTAATGATATCCATTCAGATATTTTGTGAACGAAAGATTTTCACGACATCTTACGATACGACAATCATGTGTTGTCCCTTATCCGTATTAAGATGATGGTTTGACAGTGATAAAAAGACAACAAACACATGTTTTAGGCTCTGCCGCCACCAGTACTATATTATTGGCTTGTCATTAGGGTTGTTAATAAACCAAGCTATTCACGAATGGCTCGATCTCGAACTCGATAAAAGCTCGTTCGATCCAATAAAAGCTCGATTAGTTTATTAACTAGCCGACCTTGAGCTTAACCTTGTTCGGCTCATGAGGCTCGTGAACTAGTTCGATTCGGTGACTTGTTGATTTCGACTCATGAACTATCTATCTCATTTTTTGAACTCATGAGATGTCTCAACATTGTAATTAGCGAGCCAACTTGATTACGACTTATGAGAAAATGGATCTATATCTTATGAGTTGGTTTGTTAATGATGCATATATTTATTAAATTGTATATCACACCTCCTGTGATGTTTGATAATTTAAGTATATATGTGAGCAAATATTTCTCGTATATGACATGAAGATCAGTTAATCACATGTATCGTATAAACATTAGGGTATTTAATTCACAAATTATCTTAGAGTTAAGCTTGAGTCGCAATTTTTCTCTTTATGATGAGCAGATTCAATAAATGAGTTGGCTTGTGTTCTACTCGACTCAGCTCGTTCATAATCAAATCGAGCTCGAATTCGACTCGTTTATAATTTATAAACAAACCAAACATGAACAAAACAAAACTCTATTCGGCTCGACTGATTAACAGCCTACTTGCCATGCATCAATATTTGTTGACTGAGTTGAAACATTTCCAGTCTGTCGACCATTTATTCTCCACTATGGTAGGTTTTTGTATCACTTAGCTTAGTCAGCTGCTGCAATCCTGATTTTCGTGACTCTCTTATGAAGCATATATGTGGCTATCAACCAATATCATTTTATCCACGATCACGTTGAGAAGGGGCTCTGGATGGGTCACCCTGTTGCCTTGCCTCTTCTAAGTTCGCTAATCTGATCTACCCACCAAAGTAAGGCATGCATTGCTGCTTTCACTTCCAGTATCTGTGTCTCCTCGGGTCCTACATCTTGCAAAGAACGTATCTTGGTGGCAACTAGTAACTGGGCATCCAACCTGTTATGACGAACTCACTCGAATGGTTGAGGCTATCTGGAAGGTGATTTTATTATTGTTATGTTTTACATCCTTTCATTCGTATCGTGTCTTTCGCTCCTTAGAGCTTTTATAGAGTTTCCTTGTGTAGTGGCAAAAAACACTCTTTCATCGATAGTTCAGTTGGATACGGACTATCGCATATCATTTTTGTTGGTCTTGTAATGTGGTTGTCTGTGTTTGCACCTCCTTGACAAATCTTGGAAGAAGAAAGAAAAGTTAACTTGAAACCATAGAAGGCAGTGAAACAAATTAGATGTGACAATTATCATCGATAACTATAACTTTGAGAGGATATTCATTCAAATCTAGAAACGACCGATAACTAGAGATTTTAGCATTTTTTTATCAAATGAATGGATTTCATTTAGGTAAAGCAATAGCTTAAAGGTTCGTTGGTTTGAAGTAAAAGGATTGGGTGAATCGTGGGTCAATCAGAACTCCCTCCACTCATCCAATTTTTAGTACGTCACCTATTTTATAAACCACACCCATCATATTAACCACCAACAAAATAATAAGTGGGTCGATCACAAATTTTAGATTTTCTTATCTTGTTAAAATTTCCTGTACATCATACATGATATATATATATATAGGTTTGCCAGGACAAATCCTCACTACATAACTACATTTTGGGGGGAAAATCCCAAAGTACACTAGTTCTTAAAAAAATTTCCCAAAATACATAAGTTATAAAAAAAATTCCAAAAGTACACATGTTTGAGCATCACCGTTTTAGACAAAAGCGGTGAAGGTCATCACCGCTTTTGACCAAAACGGTGAATACTTCACCGTTTTTGTCTAAAACGGTGATGTATTCACCGTTTCAAACTAAAACGGTGATTGCTTCACCGCGTGAGAGCAAAACGGTGACTGCTTCACCGTGGGAGAGCAAAACGGTGATTGCTTCACCGCGTGAGAGCAAAACGGTGAAGCACTGAACTGCGTCCAAACTTTAAAACAACGTAACTTTGTGCTCGGTTATCCGATCGTAGCGAATTTTTTTTTGATTCCGCATAATTTTTCGAGATCTTGCAAGCCGCAGCCGGAGGCGGTTTGGTCCCGCCTTCGTCTCGAAAAAATGTCGTTTGCTACCCCGAACGACCCATTTTTCGATTTCGTCAAACTTTGAACGACCATAACTTTGTGGTCCACAATCCAAAAATCATGAATTTTTTTTTTGATTCCGCATAACTTTTTAAGGACTACAATTTTTAGTAGGAGAGAATTTTCAAAAAATGAATTATTTATGGATATAAGGGATTTTGGGAATAACTTTACCTTCCCTTTTCAGGAATCCAAGTACATTCCGAAATTATGTCTATGATAAAAATTGTAGTCCTTAAAAAGTTATGCGAAATCAAAAAAAAATTCATGATTTTTGGATTGTGGAGCACAAAGTTATGGTCGTTCAAAGTTTGACGAAATCGAAAAAAGGGTCGTTCGGGGTAGCAAACGACATTTTTTCGAGACGAAGGCGGGACCAAACCGCCTCCGGCTGCGGCTTGCAAGATCTCGAAAAATTATGCGGAATCAAAAAAAAATTCGCTACGATCGGATAACCGAGCACAAAGTTACGTTGTTTTAAAGTTTGGACGCAGTTCAGTGCTTCACCGTTTTGCTCTCACGCGGTGAAGCAATCACCGTTTTGCTCTCCCACGGTGAAGCAGTCACCGTTTTGCTCTCACGCGGTGAAGCAATCACCGTTTTTCTCTCACGCGGTGAAGCAATCACCGCCCTTCTCTGACGCGGTGAAGGCCCAAACATGTGTAGATTGGGAATTATTTTCATAACATGTGTATTTTGAGAATTTTTTTTAAAAACATGTGTAACTTGGGATTTTTTCCTACATTTTGGTACCTATTAACATGTTGATGGATGATAGGGTGAAATTGTATTCGTTCTGCCGTGCCCTCCCTACCAAACAAACATAGACACATGGTGATCATATATTTGATTGTTTACATAACAAACTCCACAACCCCCATTTCCTAGCTCCCATTTCTCACAATCATTCCCCACAAAGAAGCACCCTTCACCTTTTTACACATTTAAAAACAAACCCACACATATTCCCCCATTCCTCCTCAGATTCCAACACCCTCTTCCTCTCACTATTCCAAAACCCACATCCATACTCTGCTTTTCCCCCTCTCTTCACATCTCCAGCCATGTCTCTCACCCGCCTCTCTTCCTCTTCACCCCCATCATCAAAACTCTTCCACAAACCGATCCACCATCGAAACGACTCCGACGAGCTCGATGTATTCGAAGCCGCCAAGTACTTCTCCGGTTACAACGAACCCATTCGCCACCACTACACCACAAGCAAAAACAGAGCATCCTCTGTTTCCCGAAGAATGAGCCTAGACACGTCAATGTCAAACATAAACGACCACCAACAGCAAATCCTGAAGGAAAAGACCTTCGTCAACAGAAACGGGAAGCCATATAAGCAGCCGAGCTCGCCAGGAGGGAGGCTAGCGAGCTTTCTAAACACTCTGTTTCACCAAGCGGCAGGGGGTTCCAAGAAGAAGAACAAGAAGAAGCAGCCACCCAAATTGACGGAGGAAGAAGACGAGATCAGCCCATGTGGGCGGAAGCGGAGGAGCAGCATTAGCTATTTCTCCAGATCATTTGCTGATACGAAATCATGGTACTCTGCTACATCGTCGAAATCGGAGTTCAGGAGGAGTCCTCCGCCGCTCTGCACTCCGACCAAGGCCGGGTTCAGAACCGTGGTTTGCGGTTTGAATCAGAAACCGGTTTCGGGCAGGGATTCGTGGTGTTTGGATGAGAAGGTGGCTAAGCTTAGCAGCAACGATGGGTTGTTGTTGACTGGTTGTGAGGAATCGAAGGTGGATGATGATGGAGGTGAGAGTGATGCCAGTTCTGATTTGTTTGAGCTGCAGAACTATGATTTGGATGCTTACTCTAGTGGTCTGCCTGTTTATGAAACGACGGATGTGGGTAGCATCACAAGTGGGAAATAGTAACCATATGAAGGATATGTGAGGATTAGTTTAATTAATAAATCAATTAATCATTTTGGGAATCTGATCTTTGTACATTGTGGTTCTTTCTCCCTTCTAATTCCTCACAAATTTTGTTTCTTTGTTGTTTTTTTTGTTGTTTTTACTGTTTAGAAGCTATGATAAGAAAGAATTGGAATTATGGGATTCACCAATTTTGCTTGGCTGTTTGAGTTCTTTCACCTTCTGTCTCTCTTTGCTTTGTTCTCAAGCGGTTTGTCTAGTATGTAATTTTCCAAAGTTTGTGAAACTGTACTAGTCTGATTGGAAAAAAAAAATTATCATCGAAATTTAAATTGGTAGGCGGGTTATAGCAATATGAACGCTATATCAAGGATAAACTACAATTTTACCACAAAATTTTATACTATAAACTTTTTTTGGTACCATCTCCTATACAGTTTTATGATCCTTGTTTGCTTATATTTTGAATCCTCATCATTTGTAAGATATACCTCCATTTCTACAATATATATATATATATATACCTCCATGTAATCCTTATGATTTTATGTATAAATTTATAATACAAGTGCTTGAATTAGTTATAGATTTTTTACGTATTATATATATACCTCCATGTAATCCTTATGATTTTATGTATAAATTTATAATACAAGTGCTTGAATTAGATATAGATTTTTTACGTATTATTATTATATTTGTCCAATTATAGTAATTAAGATTTATATATATTTTCTATCAAAATTTATACATTCTGCGGGGATCATACTTATGAATACTTCCCCATTGGATTGGGTTGGCCTTCGCTTAGATTGTGGCCATGATTGAAGTTCTTCTTTAATAAAGGTGATTTGAGAGGAACTGTAAAATTGGAAACACAGCATCATTATCAGTATGGGGCACATTCATCGTTTTGCTTCTTTTGACTTGGGGATGCACCAATTAATGATTAATAGTATGCAGGGCTCAATAATTACGATACCTGTTGGCTCAATCCACAAAGCAAAAGTGAAAAATCGAAACACATGATATAAGATTTACGACTTTTTCTTGTTCAATGTGAACAAGACTATTTCGCGAAAGTGTGAACTTTCAGCTGCAAGGTTTCTTATTTTTTGTTGTCGAAAACTAAAATTCGGCTACAATGGCTACCAAGCTTATATCAACAAGATGGAAAACTCGAAACCCTCAACAAGTAACGTGGGAATGGATAAATTATAAAATAGTATACGAGAATTAACAAAAGCAACAAATTATGTCCCACTATATGCGTCCACAAGCCCTCGATATGCGTCCTCAAGCAAGGGAATGTATGTCAAGTTAGCTGATTTTGGAAATAAAGAAGTTGATCAAACGGGTTAGCCCCGAGTCTATTGGAAAAGATATCAGTTGGCTAATCTGAAGTAGAAATCTTGAGGGGAGCAACTTCCCCAGTCTGAACATGCTCGTGAACAAAATGACAACCCATCTCAACGTGTTTATTGCGTTCATGGAAGACATGATTAACTGCAATGTGGAGAGCATTTTGATTGTCACAGAAGATAAGAGTTGCCTAGTTAGACTGCAAACTAAGATCCTAGAGCCAGTCAGTGAAGCCAGAAAAGTTCACGAACGGTACTAGTCATGGCTTGATACTTAGCTTCAACAATACTATGCTTCTTAGTTTCCCAAGAAATAGAAGCCCCACCAACTCCAAGCGTGATGAAGTAGCTAGTAGCCGAATGATGAGTTGTCGGACACTCGCCCTAATCAGCGTGACAATAGGTAGTTAACTTAATGAAACTTTTTGTAGATAAGTAGAGGGTACAACAGGTGAAGACTTGAGGTATCAAAGAATTCGAGTAGTAACATCAACGCGTGCTTGTGTTGGTGAATGTGCAACTTGATTGAGAATATTCACATCATAGGCGATGTCTAGGCTAGTGACTGTGAGATAGAGTTCCCAACCAATGAGTAGATGGAAGAGGCATGATCCGTAACTTCAGTCGAAGATAAGCGACCCAGTTGATGGTTCTTCTCAATAGGGGTGGCACAGGGGCATGAGGCTTCAAGACCTAATTCAACCAAAATTCCTAAGACATACTTACGTTGGTTCAGAATGATTCCCTGACTAAAATAGAGCCACCTCAACAGAAAGAATGTACTTCAAATCCTCCAAATCTTTGATGGTGAAACGATGACGAAGAAAATTTTTCACACGTTGGATAAAGTTACATCATTCCAAGAAAAAATAACGTCATCCACACAAATAATAGCCACAACAAAAGCCTTGTCACATCAAATGATCGGAATGTCTCTGTTGAAAATGAAGTTCATGTACAACATTAGTGAACAAATGATACCAATTTTGAGGGGCTTGATGGAGACCCTACAAGGATTTAGGGAGACGACAAACCCGACTATCTCTCGAACATGCCAAACCCTAAGGAACTTTCATATATACTTGTTAATCTAAGTCTCCATGAAGAAAGACATTATTCACATCTAATTAGTGGATGATCCACCCACGAGTAACAACCACGAAAATTGGACAACGTACAATAACGAGCTTGGCGGTTTGAGTGAAGGTATAACGACAATGCCTTATATATGAGTTAAGGCCTTTGCTCCTATATGATCCTTGTACCATTCAATTGTTTTGAACCCCTGTATTTGATTAGGGGAGGCGAGTTCTAGTATGTAGTTAGGGTTTGTTAATTGAATGTGAACCTAGTCCTAATTTCTATATATCTATGCTTGTTTGATCTTTGATCTTGTCAATTTCTTGCCTCAATAGTGGGCTATTGAATTGTTGGTTGAGGTGACCATCCCTTAGTTTGGGATTAAAATATAGAAGTGTGGTTGCAAGTCATGAACATTGCAACAACCGCTAGTCCTATAGACTTCTTGCTACTTAGAAGATTGGCAAATTGTGTTAGGTCTTGCATCAATCACATGCTCATTCGACTACTAGAATGATTCGATCCTAAGCAACTAATTCATCTTTAGCGACCGACCTCCCAACTAGTTAGTTGGTTATGCTTTCTTTCTTATTTAGGTTAGCTAGTTCGTAAATCAAACTTTTCTGTTTGATTAGATAGTAGTTTAAAGTGAAGCAATAGTAAACCTAAGTTGCCCGTGGGAATATGGCATCAACGGTCTCCTCTATACTACTTCGCCAGTTCGAATCATACTTCGCTTGAGTTGGAGCCATTTTTATATTTTTTGGAGATGACTCACAAAATAGTTGTCTTAGTTTGGCTAGTGGTTGACAAAATGTCTTGTTGATAGACGTTTTAATTATTTGAGTTTATGTTCGGTTTGAATTAATCTGTTCGGGTTTATTTTGGTTATTGGAAAATAATTGGGGGATTAATAAGTTGGGGTAGTTAGTAGGTAATTTTGTTTTGGGTATTTAAACTATTGTTTTACGTAGGTAAAGGCAAGAAAAGATTAAACCTAAATCTTAATTGCTCTCTCCCTCTCTCTTTCCTCTCTCGGCCGCCGAGCCCCTCCCTCTCTTCCTCCAAGCTGCCGATCGGCAGCAGCCTCCCTCCCTCCTCTCTTCTAATCTCAATCCTCCAAATTCACCCTTCCTCAATTCCTAAATTCCCGGATCAATCCCTAGTTGATCCCTAATCCCCAATCTCCCGATAGAGCTTAATCCGGAGCTCTATCACTTGTTAGCACCGTAGACATATGGGGACAAATCAAACTTGATAATATAGCATGGTCACAATTTAATTCGTGATTGGTTGTCTACTAGTTAGAGGTGTGATCAAATCATATAAACATCTACACATTCAATCTTCCATGAGACAGTTTAATCCAAGACAAACAACCTTCTGCTAATGTTACACAGGCTGCCGACAAGGTTGCAACTTGCAATCATGGCTATTTGAGAGGCTGATCTCATTGAGATAGGTATCAACTACTCATCCAATTATGTATCTCTCTCCCATTAGAATAGCACCACTTCGACTGAATCAAAATGTATGGTTTAAAACACTTCATTGACTGGTAAGATGCTCATGCCATGCCTTGTCGAGTTCGTATGGAGAATGCTCAATCTCTCTCGTCATGAACAGAAACCGATTTGGAAGCTTAGAGAAACGTACCCGGGCAATGGGCGGTTGAGTAGATTTTAGTCTAAAATTGACCCACCCGCTTACTAGCGGCTTGGAATATATGTGACACGCAATACACCACATACTTATGCGGGTTGGGTAGGTTGGGATGCGGATGGGTGCGGTTGGATCGCGCGTTAACTCGCAAAAGCAATTCTCCAACTAGCCATTAAGAAAATTGACTAAGATTTATAATAAGTTCAAAACAAATTAGTAAGGTTGTATCAATAATTTGTGATTTTGATATAATTAATAATTTACGGTTTCTATCCTAATATTTAATGGATATTAACAATAATTTGCATATCAATACCCAATGGATATTGCACAACACAATAACCAATAATAGTAGTCAAAACTATTCTTTATTCTCCACATTTTGAAGTATATGGTTAGACTGTAGAGCAATTCGAAAATATGATGATATTCGATACTATAAGAAACAACATTTTTCTATGTAATAATAGGATGCAGGTCATACGGGTGAGGCGCAATCCATCCACCATCCACCCACATAAGTGTTGGTGGGAGATTTAATAATCAGCAATCCACCCGCATCAATCACCCACTATATACGGGTCGGGTTATTTGCGGATGGACCGATATCAATCCGCAGATTAACCACCCACCTGCCCTCCCCTAGTATACCAATTTAGCCACCACAAGTTAAATGCTTCTAATGGAACAGTGTTCAGCAAAACCAATAGTATAGCCATCTTCGGCGCTTCTCAATGTGTTTGTAAAACAATACCGTACCGATGGTCCTATCGATAAAATCTTTTATCATAGTCAAAATCGATAGATGGGTTTTAACAATATGTAACGATTATATCATGATTTCAACATAAAAAATTATATTTTGAGTTTTCCGATACAAAACAATTTTATCGTCGCTGATCTCATTTCATACACGTGTCCATTCTTTAGTAACAACCATTCGATTCGAGATCATCAAATTGAACTTATGATCCAAAAGGAGTGGATAGTGGCTCCTGTTTTGGCTAGGATCCACTACTTTAAGGCCATAGGTCCTTGCAAATTGGAACAGACCCGGCCGGCACACTGCAACGTCTCAGGCGATCTTTTTGTCCCTGTAGGATAAGGACACGAACCTGAAAATTCGTTGCACCAGAAAATAAGGAATCTACACATAATATAATACACCGAAGGGAAAAACGGGAGCCCCATTTCAAATTTCCTGCAACGAGAGTGAAAGTAGGAAGGACATTTTGGTCTTCACAATTACTTTTTTTTATTCATTAAAAAGGTGTGTACTGGGATTCGAACCATGACCATTTTAAAGAAAAGCAAGAGTTATAACCAATCACACTAAGTACATTTGTTGTATCCTTTTAAATTAAAAACATATAATAGCAGGGTGGAAAAAACTCTTCCCCCATTTCAAATTCCCTGTTCCATGAGCGTTTGTAGGAAGGATAAAATAGGGAGTGTCAATTTTTTCTCTTTCCTCTATGGAACAGGCCAACTTACCGTACACATGCGGATTTAAACGAGTCAAGGAGTGTCAATTTTTTTCTTTATACCCTTTTATTTATCCGTGGTGATAAAATATATATGAAAAGGCAAAAATAATACTCCTTTTTATTGTTAAAAATAAAAAATTTAACAATAGACTAATGCATGGTATCTAATGGGCTAACCGCTAACCATAAAATAAAAGAGTTGAATGGGCCTGACCTACATGGGATTTGGTCATCAAGTAAAACAAATGAACATCATGGGTTTGCCATTCTAAAACAAGCTATTTTCTCTGGCATAATATATATTATGCTATTATTTTATATCTTAGTGGCTAAAATATAATGTATTTTAAAGTTATTCAATGGTTCAACCTCGACCAACCCAATTAGTCCAATTTTTATCATTTCAAATATATATTTTATAATTATTTGACATCATAATGATAAAATTATAGTGTATTTTATAGGGAATCGTTTGGTATTTGTTAGTAAAAAACTAAACATAAAAATCTATTTGGTTATTTTAAACATTAAAACGATCCTCAACATTTTCAGTTCCTTTTGAATTTATATGGTTTTATTCCCGAATAAGTGATGTGCAAATGGCGAATTGTAGTCGTCTTTTTTCTTTCACTATTTTTTATTTTCAAATAGAAAGTTTAAAAGTAAAGAATAATTAGAATTTGGCATGGGTCGGTCAAACATGTTGAATTTCAAGTTTTGGCCCATTTGTTTTATGCATTGCAAATTTAATAGCATGTTGATGGAAATGGCTTGGAAAAAAGACATATGAGTTGTATCTTTGCAGAAATGTCCTCAAATGTTTGAATGCTTTGTGAATCAGGTTCTGTGACTTTTGTGATGGTGTATGTGCTTGACGATTGCTCGATGTTGTAACTACTTAATTTAAGAGTAAATCTTTTGACTTTCCCTATGAGTTGTGATACCAGTTCTGGTGGTTGCAGCATGTTGTCGTTGTTGGCCTGTAAAAGTTGTTCCGCCGTGATGCTAAATACCTTTCTTTCTTTTTTAACAAATTGTGTAGTAGTGCTATGAAACAGACCACCCATGAACGCTACGCTTATTATGTTCTGTTCTTACTTCCGGTGGTGAGAAATTGTGAATTGAGAATCATATTCGCCTACCGCACTGTGTCTGGTTGGTGGCTGCTTACTGTGCTCTCTAGAGTTATGAAACAGACTACCCATGAACTTTACCCTTAAGAGTCCACAACTTTGCGAAAAACCAAATATAGGCAATCAAAGGTGGTGGATGTGTGATGATTTTTTATGGCTTAATTGTTTGTGAATTAGATATCTGATCTTTGTATGATTAGAGGGGATGTTTGCTTAATAGAATAATCCATTTTAATTCATGTTTATTTTTAACATGAACTTTAGTAACTCAAAACCTTTGAGACACATATCACCTACTGCATTGTATCATTTTTCCTGGGTGCTTGCTGTGTTGTCAAACTTCTTTGCTGCTGATGCATTTACACTAACAGGGGAGTTAAGAACCCATGAATGTTTCCGTTTGACACAAACAAGAGGACTTACTTCTAAATCGTGCACTAAAGATGATTGGAGGGAATATCTCTGTTGTAGTTGATACACTGGAGACCATAACAAAAGCAACGTATAACATCAAAACCAACCATCTGAACTATTAGCATTGTTGCTTTACTCTTTTTTCGTGGTTGAGTCTCCTTCAAAAAATTTAGTTTGATTTTAGAAAATTTTGCTTCTGCAATCCTGTCTTGCCACCAACGCGTTCAGTAGATGGAGATGGCAGAGGCGAAGGCTATTTTGTGTTGTTGTTGCTGGTTTAGGGATCGGTTTGTGAAGAAGAGGGAGAAGAGAGGGGGAAAGGGAAATGCATGAGAGGGGGATAACTCTTTTCTCCGACAAAAATGGAGTGAAGAAAGGAATTATGATCAGTAAGGATATGGTTATCTTACATAACTGTGTCTATTCTGTTTGAATTGAGCTTGGGAGGTAGTGATAAGGACGAGCTGCAACCAATTCATAGTGATAAGAGTGCTATGAACTGTGATCATGTCTTATTTCAAGTTAGAAGGTAGTTTCAGTATAAGGATTATTTAATTTGACAAGTTGTTTCGTCCATGATTCTTGGTAGTTTCAGTGCCATTCTAGCCATTGTTTAGTCTGTAATTTTTTAGAATTGATGTGCGAGTAATGACTTTCACTTAGCTTCAACTATTATGTGTGTATTTATTGGCATGTGATAGAATTCTCTTTTCCTTTTCTTTGAATTCAGTTTCATACTCTAATTGTATCATTTGTACATAGGCAAATCATGCTCGAGATGACAACTCGCTGATATGGCTGGTGCAAGGAATGAAGCCATCATTAAAATTCAGACCGACAACGGGGAGGGATGCCCAGGACTAATTCAATGATGATTGATGATGGTATGATAAAAACTGCAGTCTGCATCAGCACCAATTTCTAGGCCTAAGTAAAGTTATTCAACCCAGAACTCTGCTTAGCGCTAAAAATTGCCCTCACCCAACCTTTATCCTGTTTGACCCACTTCTGAAGAGTCAAGATATATTACTAATTCTCTCCGTTCGTATTTTCTTATTGGCTCTTTCTGACCCTTTAGGTTGGGGCAGGTCGGGAAGAATCGGATTAGTGGGCCGGTCCTAATCAAGTGGAATCCCAATCCCTTCACTCTCACTTGCTTTCTCTCCCATTCCACAAGTGGGTAACATACAGTAATCCGGCCAACGGGCCGGGTAATAAGCTAGTATGTTTCAATTGCTTATCCATTTTCAGGGGGCGCATTACATGGCCTGTTGCGGTCGTGGATTGATTGATGCAAATTTATTAGGAAAAGTGAAGATATGGCCCGTATAGTATAGTGTAGAATTAGCTTATCCAAATTACAGACTTTTGGGAGGATAGATTTTGCATGATTTTCGATTTTGCTATGTTTCAGTACGAAATCATTCTATACCTAGAGTTAAAACACGATTTGATGGTCTACACTACAAGAAAATAACGTGGGAAATTAGGAGTTTGGAGTCTTAAGAAGGGATGGCAATTTCGACCTTACTCGTCCTACTCGACTTGTTTGACCTGTTTTGGGACAGACATGGTTAATGTCCTCGACTTGACCTGCCCTGACCTAGCTCATTGTCAACCCGTTATTGTCTAAATTGTATATACTATTACACAAATTAATTAGTATTTTACTTTTATTGCATAATATTTTAGCTATAATAGAGTTTTAAATAGACGATAACCTCAATTTCTTGAAAATTTAACTAAATTTTCTGATGGATGCTGAGGAAACCTTTTATAAGCAAAAGTCTCGAGAGAATTGGCTCAGGACAGGCGATATGAACTCAGCATTTTTCCATCGAGCAGTCCGAGTTAAGCAGAAGAGAAACACCATCAGAGTTCTCAAAAATGAAGATGGGGAAAAAATTACAGATGTCGAGGAGATGGCTCAAATAGCAGTACGTTTTTATCAGAGGTTGCTGGGAGTTGAAGATCCAGATGTAGTTGTCCATTCTGATGAATATTATACAACTTTGCTGAGAAGGAAGTTAACTGAGGAGCAGATAGGTGATCTTTGTGAGCCTTTCTCGGATGATCAAATCAAGGAAGTAATTTTTGCAATGGATGGTGACAAAAGTCCAGGTCCAGATGGATTCTCAGCATCTTTCTTCCATTATGCCTGGCCTCTAATTGGTCCAGAGGTTTGTCAAGCTATCAGGTACTGCTTTGAGCAAGATAGAATTCATAGGCCTATTAATGCAACTGTTTTAGCTTTGATTCCAAAAGTTGCGAACCCTGATGAAATGAAAAGCTTTAGGCCAATCTCATGTTGCAATATCCTTTATAAATGCATCTCAAAACTCATAGCAAACAGATTCAGTCCTCTCCTCCCCTCACTGATTAGCAAAAACCAGAATGCTTTTGTGAAAGGAAGATTGATTGGTGAGAATATTTTACTAGCTCATGAGTTAGTTAGTAAATACTCTCATCAGAACATATCCCCTAGATGTGCTATTAAAATCGACTTGATGAAGGCTTTTGACTCAGTGGATTGGAGGTTTATTTTTCAAGTATTGAGGTGTATGAAGGTCCCTGAAAGATTTGTGAATTGGATTCAGATGTGTGTAGGGACTCCCATGCTTAGTGTTTGCTTTAATGGGGGTTTAGTGGGTTACTTCCCAGCCAAGAAGGGGTTTAGGCAGGGAGATCCACTATCTCCATATCTATTTTTCATAGCTATGGAAGTTTTTTCTTGCCTTCTGGATAAGTCTGCTGCTGAAAGAAGGTTTCCTTTTCATCCTATGTGTAAGGGAGTGGCTTTAACACATCTGTGTTTTGCTGACGATTTATTGGTTTTCTCGGATGCTTCAAACTCTGGTATTCAAGAACTGCAGATTGTGTTGGCTAAGTTTAAACAATTGTCAGGTCTAAAGTCAAATCCAAGTAAGTGCGAGATATTTTTTGGGGGGATTGATAAAGAGGAAAGTAAGGTTAGAGCTGAGAGGTTTGGATACCAGTTGGGATCTTTCCCTGTTCGTTATTTGGGGGTTCCTCTTATCTCGGGGAAACTAAGTTTAACAGCCTGTAGGCCATTGCTTGATAAAATGTTAGCCAGGGTGAGAGGCTGGCAGGCAAATTCCCTCACTTATGCAGAGCGGGTTGAGCTAGTTGGTTCTGTTCTCTATAGCTTGACACAGTTCTGGATGTCTGTCTTCCTCCTTCCAAAATCTGTTATCAGGGCAGTGGAGAAAATATGTAGTGATTTTGTGTGGGGTGTGGAAGCAGGAGTGAAACTGCGAGCTAATGTGGCCTGGAAGTACCTTACTTTCCCTAAAAAGGAAGGGGGGGCTTGGGTTTCAGGGAGCTCACTAGTTGGAACCAGGCTTGTATGACGCGACATATTTGGTTGATATTGATTCAGGAGGGCTCTATCTGGGTAGCATGGGTTAATAGATACAAGTTGAAAGGGCGAAACTTCTGGACATATACTTGCTCTTCTGGTTCATGGAACTGGAAAAAGCTGTTAACACTGAGATTCAAGGTGGGTGCTTTCATCTCATTTAGAGGGGAGGAAATCCTGATGGACAGTTCTCCTATGCAAAAGTTTTCTATAAAAAGAGTCTGGAATTTGCTTAGGCCTGTTGGAAGTGATGTTATCTGGTGGAAGATTCTTTGGAAAGGAAAGGGGATTCCTAAAAATAGAATCCTCACTTGGCTGGTTTTGAGAAATAGTATTCATACAAAAGCTAAAATGCAGGGCTGGGGGTATGCAGGAGATATGAAGTGATGTCTTTGTGATTCTGGGTTGGAGGACAGAGATCATCTGTTCGTTCACTGTAGGGTATCCAGACAGGTCCATGTCTCATTGTTTGGAAGGGTGCTGTACATTCCTCATGTGCAGAGCTAGACTGAGGAGGTGACTTGGGCTGTTTTGAAGTTCAAAGCGCAAACTGAGCTGGCGGAGGTAGGCAGGGTTGTTTGGCAGTGTTGGGTTAGCAACATTTGGAGAGAGAGATGCCGTCGCTTGTATGCTGGTAAGGCACTTGCTGTTAACTTGTTGCTGAAGTTGATTAAGAGTGAAGTGGAATGTTTTCTGGGAAGTCATAGGGTTGCTCAATTTTGGCGGTAGGGTTGTCTCAGAGGTTTAGTTTATTTTTAGTGTCTTTGTACTTAGTGCATATATATTGAAACTTCACCTAGCTAGCAAGGTTGTTGCTAGCGCTTCTTTTTGATGAAATGAAACCCATCGATTCATCGGAAAAAAAAAAACAAATTTTCAATGAAAAAAAATTCAATTTATCAAGTATTCTACATTTACAGTACATAATCGTTTGAGTTGACCTGCCTTGATCCGCACCCCGTGACAAAATATCCGACCTAGATCCAACATGTTACAGGGCGGGTATAGTATCGAGATATCCGCCTCGATCTGCCTCATTGTCGTTAGGAGACAACTGTCAAAAATTTTGGTGTTGCACCGAAAATTTTCTTTAATACGGGTGTTGCACGGATTTTCAGAGACACAATTAAAATTTATATAAAATGATGACCGTATGTTATTCGTTTTACATGACTAGAAAAATAAGATTTATACTAGGGATGTCAATGGGGCGGGTTTGCCTAAACGATCCCTATCTCCGCTATCAAATATCTATACCCATACCCACCGCATACTCATGCAGGGAAGGTTTTGCAAACCCATCCCCATACCCGCGGGTTCAGGTACCCATGGGTAATACCCGCCCCGTACATCCGACATTATAATATCTAAAATTTTACATGTACATTCTCAATTATAACATTAAACGCACCTACTATCGTGAAGTTGACAAAAAGACTATCATTCTTTATACGATTCAAAGCATCTTATCCTAAACAATCCATTAATCCATAAGATGGAATACAATATAATGTAATACAAATCATTCTTCTCTAACTCTGATACATCTACTAACTAATAACAAACTAACATAATCTTGTAAACACGAGGGGAAAAGTGAAAGAGTGAAGGAAGAGTTGACGAAAAGGAATTATGTTTTGATTTGGGTGGTCACTCATGCATTTCTAATATTTATTTTCTTGAGGTACCCTCACTATCATTCATATATCACAATTTTATTCATATATTTGTTATATGTGAAGAAATGTTCTTAGTGGGGCGAGTATGGGTATGGGTATGGGGAGGCTAAAATCATACCCGCCCCATACCCATCAAAAGTTTTGAGGATTATACCCATACCCGTCCCA
Organism: Linum trigynum; assembly: GCA_964030455.1. Lineage (NCBI taxonomy): Eukaryota > Viridiplantae > Streptophyta > Magnoliopsida > Malpighiales > Linaceae > Linum > Linum trigynum. The sequence goes on from OZ034814.1 coordinate 14,614,970, forward strand.
TACCTAATCAATGTGGGGATTCCCCACGTGATTCCCCACGTTGACTGGGTCGGGGGCGGTCGGATACCCGCGGCCATCGGTTTGATTGCCATCTCTAATTTATACAAAATGAGTAAATGACATCTATTATGATTCTTACAGTTTTTTTTAACTAAATAGTCCGAGTATAATTTCTAGTTTTTTAGTTATAATTTTCTTGGTGTCAATTTATAAATTTTAAACACATTGGCATAGATTGTATTTTGAAAATGAGAAATAATGAGATTATATTAAAAATGTATGTTCGTAAACCTTTGGTTAGGCATTAAATTGTCTTCCATGTTTTGTACCATCTTTGATGCAAATGACCCCAAATGACATCCCTAAGTTTCACTTTAGTTTTCCAATAACTATATAAAAATTGACTATGTACATATTTTATTGGGAGTTTAAGGATGATAATTTTGTTTTAAATGCAGAATTTCTAAACAGGCTGAGATGATGCTGTCGACTAAAAATGAAATAGATATCTGACTTGTAATATAGCTAAAATGTTTAATGAATTATAGAATAATACTTAATTAGTACTCCTTTGTGTATCATAGACTTCTTAACATACATTATGGCCATTGTGGAGACAGTTTTTGCTGAGTAGCACAAAGGAAACTCCACAATTTTCCATGTCATTTACCATTTTAACATTTTAAGTTATTAATTACATTAAATTAAAACTAAATAAACATGTGTATCAATCATCATGACCACGATTTGAATCTATGACATACGAGCTCGAACTATATATCATCATTTAAAGTGTTCAACCAGTAGGATAAAATATATTTGATGCTATTAATCACAACAAAACATGTATATCAATCACCATAACTAAGATTTAATCATGCACTCTAGAAGCTCAAACTATAATCATTTAAGTTGTTTAACCAATAGAATAAAATCCCTTTGTTAGAGTTAATCACAACAAGATTAATACTCATTTTATAAAAAAATGGTACAACACATAAAATTCTATTTTTATTTAATGGTTGATTTCTGTACATTAGACAATAAAAACTATCAAGATTAGAATTTTGTATACTATTTTTAAGAAATAATAGAAATCATTAACGACTAAAAATAACCTATTTTAATTTTAATTTTATAATATTTTTGATAATACTTATAATTAAAAAAAATTAAAAATTATGAAAATCATGAATTTAGTTAGTACCCAATTATTAAAAAATGAAAACTAAAAAGCAAAGAATAACCTTCTTTCGTATTCTAGAACACTGAAAAATTTATCATTTTTTTTTGTAACTACTATAAATATGTGAACCAATACAGTTATGTTGCAATTTGTAAGAAAAAAGCTACAAAAATATATGAGCTAGTACACTCTTATCGCGCTGTACTAGAAAAATATCAATGTTTTGTGTTCTTACTAGATTATTAAGAGATAATAATTGAAGTAAAAAATGATGGTTTGATAAGTCAAAAAGTCATAATAACTTATTCATTTGCGATGTTCCTGTATTTTAAGATTAATGAAATATATCAACATAATTCAATTCAGTGATACACAACAATTTCATGTGTTTAAGAATATTACCGGACACCAATGGTCACCAAATCTTTTGTATCTTTTTCAAAATTGAATTATGGTTATATGACTTAAATATGTCCGTGCTCAATAAAAAAAATTTGAGCCAGTTATTACCAGTCTATACTATATGGTATTGACTGATATTAAATAACAGCATACCATATGGTATGAAAAATACCACCCCATACCAGGGTGGTATAGTATGGTATGGAGCAGGTAACGAGAGGTATTAAATTTTTTCACCCAGAAATTTTTGAAATCCAATAGATCATGATTGAATCGTTGTTTCTGTGCAAAAATTTCTGAGAACGACTAAAAAATGAAGGAGATGTCATATGGTATGGAGTTGGTAACGAGAGGTATGAAATAAAATTCTCAAAAAAGATTGAAAATGGATCTCATTTTGTATAGCACAACGAACTCGTTAGTATTTATAGCCAAAACGGTCAAAATCGCGATTTTACGTTTTGACGAGATTCTACGTTGAGACGTTTCAGTGACCTAGAAGTGTAAACGTAAGCTTTTAAACTTTAAAGCGAAGATTTTGACTACATTTGTAAGTGAATAGTGTACCTTTTCGTAGAAGCGTTTTGATAATCTAGAAGTGTAAAAACATAAGTTTTTAAGTTTTAAAACACGATTTTGACTATATTTTTTTATAGCAATGACCTAAGTTGCCTTTCCATGAAGCTAATTTCATGATATCAACTATAGGCTTTTTTATAAGGTGAGATCAATTTTGTATATATATTGTTTAGATGCTACTTATCGAATTCGAGTCTATTACTTATAGGTTGAAGGTCATCGATACAATTGTTAGATCAAAACCTTATTAGCCATTATAACAATTTTAATCATCCATACAACTGATAATTTTGGAATATTTAGCAAGGTAACACCTTGCTTCCTAATTTTTACCTATACCCTTTCTTAATACAATTTATTAATAAGCACTTCTACTACGCTATAAAGCATTGATGCTTTAATGTGCAACTTAAAGTTGTATCATAACGTCAAATGTATAAGTTCAGGTTATACCATAAAGAAATTTGTACCATTATGTTATGGTACAACTTTAGAACTTAAAGTTGTACCATCACATACAGGTACAAGTTTAAGTTGTATCATAAAAAAATTTGTACAAAAATTATAGGTACAATCTAAAATTTTACCATATTATTAAAGGTACAAATTAAAGTTGTAACATAAAAACAAATTTAAAATTACATTGCTCCCTATTGGTTTACCTTTTTACCCTTTCTTAATACAAATTATTAATTGAAAATAATTTGAAAGTGTTAAAGTAACTATTCCCCTTAAATAATGGGTGTTTGCGGAATTAAAATATAATTGTCATGTCTAATGAGTAGTGACTCTAATCGACGCGATCAATACAGAAACACGAGTACTTGCCAAATATCCTAATCTACGACAAAACCAAATAACTTTGGCCCATCCCAAAGACTACAAAAGCTAACGTGAGTCTTTAGTGAGGAAATAAACAACATTCAACAATTGTTCATTTATTTGCAAAGAAACAAACAACATTAATTGCTCCCAAAAACATAGAACAAACTGTCCCAATTAGTGATGGTAATGGATGGGGCGCATGCATGTATCTTGTAGAAACGAGATATATAGAGTAGGTCTACTCGCCTGGCATGTTATTGGAAGAAATAAAAAAATGAAATTTTTATTATAAAACAAATAAAAAATACCATAAATAAAAAGAAGAGATAATAAATCAAAATGAGCTTAATTAATTGAAAAGTAGTTTCTTGAACTTATTCATAATTTTACCGAGGTGAGAATGCGATTTAAGAAAAAATCTAAAAAGGTGAAATCAAAATGAATATTGAATAGTATTCATATCTCACTCCACGCTAATACAGTAATACGTACGGATCGAATAATTACCACAAAAACAAATCGGGACAAATCCAATCGCTCGCAAGTCAACTAAGTTCGGAAAACAGAATTGGAGCCCTAACGAGGATAGATGCAAACAAAACAAATGTCGCTCCTCATCCGCCAAGATCAAGTAAAAGTTTAAATGTTTTAGGTGCTCAGTTTACAACTATTGACGGACATGCATGTCCCCTTTTTCTCCTAATACCGCTGTACCCCATTTCTTGACTCCAACCTTTTCCGAATAAAAAAAGAAAACGTATTTAATTCGAGGGGCAGGGGTCCCATTGTCGAACTGGGACTGGTTTTCCAGACCTTGCATGGTCATCATATGCAAACCAAATGGGTTCCCTTAGACTATGAGCTTGGTCATCGGTTCCAATTGAATGCCAAGGATTAGAGAGGGACGAATGAATGGTGAAAATTGGATTTGGGAAGTATGGGTAAGGGCATCATCAGAAGTCATGTATGATAATAAAGCAATGTTGGAGAAATTGGTGCAAGGAGGGTCCCAAAACGTGCAATTATAATTTGAGTGCCTGTAAAAACAGTGAGGGAGATAGAGATTTGGCTTTTTTGGGGTTACTTACAATGTTGATGCGCGCACGAAGAGATGGGGGCCATTGCTCGAAGCCCCCTTTTTCTTCTCTTCCTTATCTGCAATCGTATATTGCATGGAAAGGAGAGGCCAAGGATCGTTGATTACTGGATAGAATATAAGTGTCAATATGAAGGAATAGTTAAACTTCTGGAGGGGCTAGGTTCGGTGAATGGTTATTATCATTAGCATTGGTTTGAGAAACCTATTTTAGTGGCAGGTCCGAGCGAAAATACTGGATACCGGCTTCAAAATGGTAGACGATTTTATCGATACAAATCTATTGAGTTACAGTTCAATCACGATTTCAACACAAATTCTTCTATTAAATTTTTCGGTATAACTTTCGATGCGATTTCACAATCATTAATCATTAGTGATGTAGCTAAGAATTTACTTAAACGAGTCTGACATAGAAAAAGATTACCATCATCCCATATTAAGATGGGTGGACTCTTGAAAAGTCCTCGTGTTGCACCCCTAAAAACATCATAAAATAATGTTTTACAATAATCCACTGTATGTTTTCACATTTTGAAGATTATCTACATACACATTCATCATGTTCTCTACTTTGCAAGGAAAGGAGAATGATTCATAAGTCAATAATTATGTACAAATGAAAGCCGAGGTTGGTTGTTAAGTGGGGGTACGGTCGCCTCTACCCAAAGGAACCACCACTCTTAGCTCAATTCAAGCACCACTCCTTTTATTTAAAGGGTTTGAAATCTCCTGAGCAAGAGTAACTTAACAAACATAAGTAGAGATTGATAAATTACCCAACGAGTTGATGGTGTTCACCATAGACATATAAAACAATCAGTAGGTCAAACCTTGCCATGGATGGATTTCTCTCTAGGGCAAAACCCATAGCATCCAAGACGGGAAAGTTGGTCAGCATTATGTACAATATACTCATCAAGTTATAGGTTCTACTGCAAGCTCTACATCATATACGTCTTAGAGTTTAACAATCCCTGGAGATAGTGTACTTGGCCATGAATGGATATAGGAAGAGCAAGGAAGAAGTAGATGAAGTCATGTTCTATATTAGCTCCTCCGGGAGGAACTTCATGATCGTTGGAGCCAAACCTCATAACTTTTCCATCCTCTTAATGGCCCATTTAAGTAGGAAACATCTTTATCTTTATCCTTACTTAATATTATAGGAATTCAAAACAAAATTAGTGCCACATAAGCACAAGGTTAAATCTAAATCATCCACACTCTTCTAATTCATTTTTCCTTTACAAATGTGGGCTATTTTGATTCTAATTAGTAAAAATTGTCCTTCTACTATGATGTTTTCTCCAACCTACCCCTCTCTTATATTTTACATCAAATTTACCCTCCTATTATACCTTCCATATCAAATTTGCCCTTCTGTAATGTTTTCGTCTGGGTCTCCGTTAAGTTCGGCCAATCGATCTGAAGTCAGAAAAATGAAAGGGGAAAGCCAAATTTACCCCCACCTGACCCCTTTCAACTTACTCTCCACCTCTCTCTGAACTGTGTCTGTTTTCGACGGCGGTTCACCAAGCTATTGTCGACCACGGCGGCGGCTATCATTACCACCGTTATGCGATTTGCAAACATCTTTCCTGAATCGTCAATCAAAACCCTAAATTTGAATTTTCCAAATCATCATAAGCAGATCCACAAATCCAAAGTCGCACTCCGATGGGCGATTTAGGGGTCCGCCAGCTCCATTCTTCTTCTCTCAAGACCAAGTGAATCCCTCCATTTGAATAAAGACGTCCACCAAAAACGCGTTGACTGCCATCCTAAAATTTTCTTACCCCTAATCTGAAATCAATCAATCAAACTACTCTTTCATCATCGAAGTTGCAAACTTTGTGGCAGAAAAAATCACTAACCCAACAGGGTAATAATCAATTTTGAAGAAGTAAGATAAGCCAGAAACAAAGAGATCTACAAGCGCGACAACTCTGTTACTTCGGGGAGCCATTCACCATGCCAACAACCTACATTCCCAGATCTCCTCGTCGAGAACACTAAGTTAGTAGGGATAAGATAATAAGACTGTTGATGGTTTGGAAAGGAGGGGGAACCGCTGGTACGTTTCATCAGAGCCTGGAAAGAAGAGTATACGGAGATGAGAAAAGAGGGGGGAAAATAGGAAGGTAAATTTAAACCAAATTCGTCTTCTATTGTTCCCAGTTCCCACCCACTTGTATATGCCAAATTCTTAAATTGAAAATTGATTATTTTGGACATTAGGACCACTCGAGCATAACTTTGACCAAATTATCACCACCTTGCGTTGAGAAGAGAGGTTGGGTTCGAGGAGCGTCGGTGAGGAAGTCGAAAAGGGTCGAGCTGGCTTCACAACGAGTCTCTCTCGAGTGAGGGAATTATGAGAATAGATGTAAGAAAAAGGGAGGTGTAAATTTGACTTTTCCTTCAATTTTTCTAATTTCGGTCCGGCTAAACTAGAGTTACGGAACTCAGATGGGTCTATTCACAGAAGGGCAGATTTTGTATCACGGTAATATTAAAAGGGTAAGTTTGATGTAAAACATAGTAGATGGACTAATTTAAGAAAATAACATAGTAGAGGGACAATTTGTACTATTAACCCTTCTAATTAGTTTTATTTTTTGCTTACACTTTAAATACATCATTATCTCAACCATCCACGGGGACCGTTCTAATTCCTTTTTTTGGACAGATGTGGGCTATTATGATTCTAATTATTGTTCTTTTTTGCTTACACTTTAAATGCTATCTTTATCAATAAAATATAAATTAAGCCAAGAATAATGTTAAATTTCTGATTGGTAACGATGTATTTGCACGTGTTTTCACCCTTATTTCTTATCCGTTTGCGACTCATAGTCGTGCATCTTTAGCCTATTTTACGTTGGGTTGTGCTATTTTGTAACATTTCAGGTCCCAAGCGTCGAAGGAAAGGCTAGGCGCAAGTTTCAAGTTGTTGATGTGACTTGAATCGGACTATCAGCCGCTACGACTAGTAATCGTAATCATTTCCTTTGCCAGATTGGATTAGGTTTAGACCCACATGGAGAAGTACTATAAATACTTCTCATACTCCTCTGTAATCTGTAATCTCCTCGATATAGTGAAACTGGCTCTCTCTCGCCCGTGGACGTAGCTAACACACATCGTGTTAGTGAACCACATAAATCATGTGTTTGTGTTTTTCAATTCTCGCTTTCGTATTCTAGCTTTATCGATTCCGGCGATTTCTCGATCCGTAGCAGCGCGTTTATAACAAGTGGTATCAGAGCCGCGGCTGGAAATCAGGCTAGGGTTTTTGATTCAGAAGAATGACGTCGGTGAACATGAAGATCGAAAAGTTCACGGGGAAGAACAGCTTTGCTATATGGCAGATCAAGATGCAGGATTTATGAAAAAAGCAAGGGCTGTGGGGGGCGCTGTTTGCGAAACAGAAGAAGGCAGCGGTCGATGACGATGAGTGGAATACCCTGGAGGAGAAGGCCCACTCGACCATCCTGCTATCGTTGTCTGATGACGTCATCATTGAAGTCGCTGCTGAGAAGACTGCCGCGGGCTTGTGGTTAAAGTTGGAGAGTCTGTATATGACGAAGTCCTTAACCAACAAGCTGCATCTCAAGCAACGGTTGTTCAGCTTGAGGATGCAAGAAGGTACGCCTTTGAGGGAACATCTCGAACAGCTTAACTCTATTTTGCTCGATCTGCGTAATATAGATGTTCAAGTTGATGACGAGGATGCTGCCCTAATCCTACTGGTTTCTTTGTCGAGTTCATATGAGAATTTCGTTGACTCTTTTATTGCCGGTAAAGAGAGCGTGTCGTTGGAAAATGTCAGGTCTGCTCTTCATACGAGAGAGATCAGACATAAGGCGTCTAGATCTGGTACAGGTGGTGAGGCATCGGGTTTGGCTGTTACAGATGGAAAGGGAAAGAAGAAATCTGGTAAAGGGAATTCGAACAAGAATTCCAAGGATCCCGGTCCACAGCCAGGTGATGCTTGTCACAACGGTAAGGAAGTGGGGCATTGGAAGTACAACTATCCCAAGAGAAGAGGGCAACAGAAAAAACAAGGTTCAGTTGCCGTGGCAGAAGTGGACAACAGTTCTGAAGACGACCTCGCCTTGGCTGTAGATGAGAAGGCACATCGTGGGGATGTGTGGTTTCTGGATACTGCAGCCTCATACCATATATCTCCGAACAGGGATTGCTTCACAACCTACGAGCAGATAGATGGTGGTAACATGGTCATGGCTAATGGAGCTGTCTGCAAGGTTGTTAGAATTTGGGTCCATAAAGGTTCGGACACATGATGGTTCGTTCTGTACCGTGAATGATGTCAGACATGTTCCACGAATGACAAAGAACCTGATCTCCTTGAGTCTACTCGACAGCAACGGTTTCAGTTTCAAAGGAAAAGGTGGAGTTGTGTATGTCTGCAAAGGTTCAAGGAAGGTGCTGAAGGGCGTGAAGCGTGGGACCTTGTATGCATTACAAGGGTCTGTGTTGTCTGGTTTTGCTGCAGTTGCATCATCTCAGGTTCATCAGGCAGATATGACCACTCTCTGGCACATGAGACTGGGGCATATGAGTAAACGGGGCATGCAAGTTCTGTCAAAGAGGGATCTTCTTTGCGGGCACAAGATGCAGAATTTGGAATTCTGCGAGCATTGTGTGTTTGGGAAGCTACATCGCAGCAAGTTTCCCAAGAAGGGTATCCACCGGACGAAGGGGATACTAGATTACCTCCACTCCAACTGTTGGGGTCCTTCACAAGTTGAATCCATTGGAGGCAGCATGTATTTTCTATCTATTATTGATGATTATTCGAGATTTACTTGGATTTTCATGATGAAGTAGAAAAGTGAGGCTTTCACGAAGTTCAAGCAGTGGAAGACATTGGTGGAGAATCAGACCGGGAAGAAGATCAAGAAGCTGCGAACGGACAATGGTCTGGAGTTCTGTAATTCCGAGTTCAACGAATTCTGCAAGGATGAAGGGATCGGACTGTGAGAGATACACCCCAGCATAATGCTGTTGCAGAAATGATGAACCAGACATTGTTGGAGAGAGCAAGGTGCATGATCTCTAATGCTAGACTAGAGAGAAGATTCTGGGCAGAAGTAGTGAACATGGCGTGCTTCCTGATCAACCGTGGACCTCACACAGGTATCGAGTTGAAGACTCCTTATGAGGTGTGCTATGGTAAGCCTGCTGATTACTCTTCACTGAAAGTTTTTGGGTGTCCCGTTTATTATCATGTGGATGAGGGTAAACTGAACTCAAGGGCAAAGAAGGGTGTATTTGTGGGTTAAGGAGATGGAGTTAAGGGATTTCGAGTCTGGTCACCTTCTAAGCATCGAGTTATACTCAGTAGAAATGTGATATTTGATGAGAAGTCTATGTTTAACACCATGTTGAAGGTTACTATTGTTGAAGGTAGCAGGAATGTTGATAAGCAGGTGGAGTTGCAAACTCTCAATGAGAGTGAGTTTGAGCTCCAAGGTGGAGAAGATCAACATGAGGATGTCTCTGCAGAGCCAGAACCTTCAGAGTCCAGTGCACGAGCTCAACAGTCTATTGCTTCCGGTAGACCGAAGAGAGCGACTGCAGGAGTACCTCCAGAGAGGTATGGTTTCGAGGACATGGTGGCGTATTCATTTCAAGTTGCTGAAGAAGTGGATGCAGGTGAGCCAGAGTCCTATAGAGAAGCCGTTTCGGGTGGCGAAGCTGATCAGTGGCTTGCCGCAATGGGAGATGAGATGGAATTCCATGATTTAGGAATCAGACTTGGGAGCTAGTCAAACGACCATAGGGAAAGGAAGATTGTTACAAACAAGTGGATCTACAAGAAGAAGGAAGGAATCACTTCTAAAGAGGGCATGAAATTTAAAGCTCGGGTGGTTGCACGTGGCTTCTCGTAGAGGGAAGGAGTTGACTACAATGAGATTTTCTCACCAGTGGTCAGACATACTTCGATCAGAGTGCTACTAGCAATAGTGGCACATTATGACTTGGAGCTCGAGCAGCTAGACGTGAAGACAACTTTCCTACATGGAGAGTTGGAGGAAGAAATTTACATGACTCAGCCAAAAGGATTCGAGATTCCGGGAAAAGAAGACTATGTTTGTAAGCTGAAGAAGTCCTTATATGGACTTAAGCAATCTCCGAGGCAGTGTTACAAGAGATTTGACAGTTACATGCTTGAGCTGGCTTACAGCAGAAGTCCATATGATTGTTGTGTGTATCACAACAAGGCAGAGGATAGTTCGATGATATATCTAGTTCTGTATGTGGATGATATGCTCATAGCTGCGAGGTCGAAGTCTGATATCCAGAAGTTAAAGGGGCTTCTCAATGATGAGTTTGAGATGAAGGATTTGGGAGCTGCTCAGAAGATCTTGGGTATGGAGATTTACAGGGACAGGTCGAAGAAGAAGCTTTTCTTGTCACAGAAGAGCTACATATAGAAGATACTGTCGAGGTTTGGAATGTCTTCAGCAAAGCCCTTAAATACTCCTAGTGCTTCAAATGTTCATCTATCCTCAGCTTATGCACCGCAGCCAGAGGCTGAGAAGGAGTACATGTCGAGAGTCCCATATGCTAGTGCAGTAGGTAGCTTGATGTACGCTATGGTATGCACTAGACCTGATCTTGCACATTCTGTTAGTGTTGTCAGCAGGTTTATGATACAACCTGGGAAGGAGCATTGGCAGGCTGTGAAGAGGATCTTCCGGTACCTTAAGGGTACACCTGATGTGGGGATTAGCTTCGGGAGTGATATAGAGTGCTTGGTGTCTGGGTATTCTGAATCGGACTATGCTGGAGATGTTGACACGAGAAGATCGATGAACGGTTATGTATTCACTCTTGGGAGTTCTATAGTGAGCTGGAAGGAAACTTTGCAGTCGGCGGTGACATTGTCTACTGAGGCAGAGTATATGGCGTTGACAGAAGCTGCTAAGGAGGGAATATGGTTGAAGGGACTGGTTGGTGATTTGGGTCTACATCATGATCAGTGACTCACTTCTACTGTCACCCTAGGAATTGGCCAAGTGTAACCACTTCCTAAAGCGTAGTATAGCGGGTTTGGGTTTTAATGTCAACCCGGGTCCTAGATTTGATGACTACTCGGTGAATTCTTGTTATCTAGCAATGAAACTTTAATGCAAGTCTAAACTAACAAACAAGCAAAGCAACTAAACGGTTGTATTCAGGTTAAGAGAGGTCACACGGATATGGTTCCCCCTAGACTGCAGTTAAGCCGGATTGCAATTACCAAGTTCAGTTTCTATGATAGTTATACCGCGAAAGGTTCTTAAACTGCCTGAAGTCTCGACTAAAGGTCTTCAGACCCTCTCAATCTGAGTCTCTAGCGGGCGACTAACCTCCACCGGAGTAAACAGATTGAGGCTCTAACGAACAAAACCTCCACTACCGAAGTGAATTCGGTACAGAATAGTGAGTTGGCTCCTCGACTAAAGTCACCAACTCTCTACCTTCAATCAAGGATCCTCTATCAACCTAGGCAGATATTCTCATTCTAGGTTAAAGCAGAAACAACGGGAATTTGATCAGGATTCATGCCATTCAATCATTCAAACCTCAATTGAATATAATCAAATCATAGGATCAATACTTGGGTTCATACAATCAAACCTAACATACAAATCTAGGGTTCTCCATACCCAGATGAATGGGAGAACTACTCCATGGAGAAAGAAGCAAAAGCAGAATCAGACGCGGAATTCATACTGTGAAGGATGGATTCCTACTCCTGGACGTTGATCGGCACTTCTCCAAGCTCAAGCCAAGCTCAAATGGTGATGAAGATCAAGCTAGGGCACTTGGAGACTCTTGTTCGTCGCTTTCTCTCTCTAGGAATCGCTCTGTCACTCTAAAACTTGAATGCCCTTGATCTTTGGCTGAAATCTGCTTAAAAGGGCATCACTGGGCAAAGCACGGTCGAGGGCACGGCCGTGCTTTGCTCCAGCCCGCCCTTGCTTTGGCTAGGGTTAATTACACGGCCACCTGTTGGGAGAAACACGGTCGTGCTTTTGGGTGGACACGCCCGTGCTTTGGTGGACACGACCGTGCTTTGTCTCAGCCCTGCCCGTGTTTTGGTGTTTCCCAAACTCAAATCAGCTCTCAGCAGTAAAAGCACGGTCTAGGAACACGGCCGTGTTCTGCTTTAGGTGTGCCCGTGTTTTGGCTCCAGCTCCACCGAATGACTTCCGAATGCCCCGAAACTCGTGTTTAGCCTTTCCTTTGACGTCTGGGACCTGAAATATGACAAAATAGCACAACCCGGCGTAAAATAGGCCAAGAATGCACGACTAGGCCCCTCAAACGGATAAGAACGAGGGGCGCAAATATGTGCAATTACATCGTTATCAAATTCCCCCACACTTAACCGTTTGCTTGTCGCCAAGCAAACCTAACTCAAACCAATGCAACTCTCCAGAACTCTATAGCAACAAACAACCCAGATCGTAGGTAGAGGACTTCCTAGATCATTTAGCAGCTTACGAGGTCAACCGACGCACAAGTCATCTCATAGCTTCTTCGGCGAGAGCACTAGTATCGAGTCGGCATCATGGCAAATAGTGAACAGAGGACAAATGAATCGTGGATGAAGAGATTCTCAAAAACAAAGGATCATGGACTCATATTTTTCAAGGTGCTCTATTTTCTTCTTGAAGATGGTTGGAACCCCTTTTCTTTCTATTTTGCTTGTTTTCTGTTATTTTTTTCTTCAAGGGTCCCAACCTGCTTTTAAGAAAATGGGGGCTCCTACCTAGCAGAGGTTTTGCGGGAGCCCGGCTCTTACCGGCCATGCCAGGAGCGGATGCCTCGAGCCTCGTGCGGGGGAAAGACATGTAAGGGGGCTGGAGGTAGTAGGTGGAAATTGGGAACGGATTCCCGTCTCCCCTTACACACTTTCGCCCTATTCGCACGGGAGACGTTATTTTAAAGCACATTTTTGAGCACCTGTTAAACTCAAAACATGAAACAAGAGTCCATGACAGGTAGAGAGTCCACAATACCACACAATTCAAGGGTCCTAAGATCACTAATTCACTCAATCAACCAACACAATATGAAGAAAAAATGAGACTTCTTAAATGCATCAACATCCTCCATAGTGATACACTACCTCCCTAGGTTGCATATTACTATAAAGACTGTCAATTCAAAGCATACTGAGCAGGCAATTGCACGGAACACGTACTTGGAGCCCTCAAATTTAAAAATTTGGACAGTGGACTAGGCTCTAAGCACACAAACAGATCTAATGCAGTCAAAAGATAAACATCCCCCCACACTTAAGATCGACATTTCCCTCAATGGAGAAGAGGGAATGGAAAGGGGAACGATGTTACCGGTATGCACGGACTGCAGGAGACTGGAAGTGGACCAGTCGGAATGAGTGGACTGGAGAGAGGACCAATCAAGACAAGCACAGCTAAAGGAAACCAAAGAGCTCAAACACAATATGTTAGGTCCAATGGTCAGCCCAATAATACATCATCCAAAACAAAAGAAAACAAACCAAAACCAAACCGGTTTACAATCTGACTCAAAACACAAGAAAGAAAGTCAAACCGTGGTGGGGTTGCCTCCCCAGAAGCGCTTCTTTACCGTCTTTTAGCTGGACGCCCATGGTGGATACTCAGGGAGGTGCAGGAATAGGTGCCTCCAAGAGCGGATCCACGTCGCTCTTGAGGTACAACTTCAGGTTGTGGCCATGCACCCGGCGGATGCGACCACCATCATCGGCCAGCTCGACCTGGCCATCTGGCAAGATGCAGGCGAGTGAGTACCCGGACGGCCAGGGTGGTCGTGGTGCAGGAGGTGGGACCAGCTCATAGTGGTCTCCACCCTTCTTCCGTGCAGGCTTAGCAACCTGATGCTTCGGCCGCCACTCCTCCTTGATCTTTTTGTTCGGAGGCGAGACTGGATGGGGTGGCGGCGAAGGAATGATAGGAGGGTCCTGCAAAATGAGAGGTGCAGAAGGATACATGACAGGCTCGTGTACCTGATCAGAAATGGCATGCACAGGTGTGACAACAATCATAGCACACAGAAAAAGTAACATGTTCATTCCCAGCATGCAGGATCAGTTTACCATCATGCACATCAATAAGTGCCTTGGCGGTGGCAAGAAATGGTCTACCTAGAATCAAAGGCACATCCACATCCTCATGTATATCAAGAATAACAAAATCAACAGGATATGTGAATGCACCGACATTGACAAGCAGATCCTCTATGATTCCCCTAGGATGCACAATGGAATGATCAGCTAGCTGAATGCTCATCCTAGTAGGGCTAAGTTCACCTAGGTCTAGATTTTTATTCAACTTATATGGAATGAAATTTATGCTAGCGCCTAGGTCCGCCAAGGACTTACCTACATGCATGCTGCCAATAGTAAGAGGGATAGTAAAACTCCTTGGGTCCTTGCGCTTTTCGGGCAGCTTGTTCTGCAGGATAGCAGAACACTCCTCGCTCAGCAACACTGTCGAGAGATCCCCAAGTTTCTTCTTGTTGGTGAGGAGATCTTTCATGAACTTCGCGTACTTGGGCATCTTCGACTGTGCCTCCACAAACGGTTTGCTGATGTTGAGCTGCTTCAACATGCCATAAAATTGGCAAACTCAGTCTCCAACCTGTCTTTGTGTAGGCGAGTGGGGAAGGGAAGCTGGGGTATATGCTCCTTTACCACTAGTTGTGGCTTGGGAGCAGGGGCTTCCTTCTCCACCCGCACTGCTGCATCGTCGACTGGAAGTGCTGAAGCAGGTAGTGGTTCCTCCTGCCTGGCCGGGACAGAATCAGCAGATATGGTCTTACCCCTCATGGTAAAAATGGCATCCATCTGCTGGTGCTAGTGAGGATCACGAGGGTTCGGAGTAGTGGTTGCAGGCAAAGTCCCCGGTGCCCTGGTAGTGTTTTGGCGGGACAAGATACCCACCTGGTACTGCAGATCTTGCAAAATGGCACATTGGTTCCTCTGACCTGCCTCCAGTGAGGCTATGCTCTGGTCCAACCTCGTGACAGTTGCCTGAGTGCTAGTCATGAATGAAGCTAGAATATTTTCCAGCTTTGTCATCCGATCATCTGGGGCAGGAGCTTCTGCTGGCTCGGCATACTGACGCTGGGGCTGCTGGAATGGTTGCCACTGCCGAGGCTGGTAGGGCTCCTGCTGTGGGGCTGGCCCCTGTCTAGCCTGGAAAGGCTGCCTCTGCTGAAAATCACCGGCTGGTACTGGGAAACCAGGTGGTTTAGTGGTGTTGCTGCTCCAGGCGAAATTGGGATGTTGGCGCCACCCCTCATTATATGTGTTGCTATACGGGTCGAGGCGCCGAGCATTGGGGATGAAGTCCAACTGCTCTTGGGGAGTAGTAGACTCCCTCATAACCTGGCAGTCTTCCACTAAGTGATTTGAGCTCTCACACCACTGACATTGAGCTACTGGAGGTGTAGCCAAACCTCTGCCCGGAATAAGACTGTTGGGCTGCTTCAATGTCTGCACCAACTCAGCTACCTGTTGCTCAAGCCCGGATCTGGTCTCCATGGTGTGCACACCACGGTCCCGGGAATGTCTGCCTCTGCTGCTCTGCCCCCAAGAATGATCTCTGGCAGCCAAGGTATTGATCATCTGGTTCAGCTCGGGTGGAGTCTTAGTAAGAATATCCCCTCCTGGGCATAGAGACTCAATCACCCTCTGGCTATCTGGAGAGAGAGCACTGTAGAAGTTCCCCACTGTCAATGCATCACTGAAACCATGATGGGGACACTGCCAGAAATAGCCCATGTACCGCTCCCAAGCATCACGAAGTGACTCATCTGGCTCTTGGCGGAAGTGAGTGATCTCCCGCTGGATCTCTGTAGTCTTCGATGCCGGATAGTACCTGTGCACGAATTTGTCAGCCAGATCGTCCCAAGAGGTGATGGACAATGGGGCTGGGTCTCCAACCACCTCTTAGCATTCCCCGCCAGAGAATGGGGGAAGAGATGAAGGCGGATTGCATCATCAGGGACACCATTCAGCTTGAACACGTTCGTCAGCTGCAGAAAACGGGAAAGATGCACCCTGGCCTCCTCATCCTTCAAGCCATGGAGCTGGATAGAGGATGTAATGAGCTGAATCCAGCATGGCTTGATCTCGAAGTTGTTTGCTGGAATAGGCGGGTAGAGGATGACCGGGCGGATGTCAGCAATCCGTGGAGTGTAGTAGTACTCCAAGGTGGGACCCGGCGGCGGTGGATGATGATGAGCCCCACGATCCTGGGGTATGGGGTTGTTCCCCAGGACCTGATGCCCCGAGGGAGCTTGCTGAGGATTCCCCTGGTGTGGATTGTATTCTCCGTCCATCCCGTACTCTTCCTCAGAATCGCTGCTCAGGTGGCCGTCTATGCGCTCTTCCGTAGCCAGTCTAGCTCGTTGTTATCTCCTGAGTTGGCGACAGGTGCGGTCAATCTCTGGATTCAACGGCAGTAAACCTCCCGACTGGCTACGGGTCATGCACTACCTGCACACACTCAAGCAAGCAAACCCGTGAAGGCACAAGTGGGACAAAGCAAACAAAGCGAAAAGAAAAGCTAAATTAACAGAAATCACTTTTCTTCAACAACCTAGCCATCCCCGGCAACGGCTAGGGGTGGGATTCGGTTTGTCGGTAAACGGTTTACCGTTTTACCGAACCGTTTACCGACGGTATCGGCGACCGAGCGTGGGTTGGGGGGTATCGGTTTACCGAAACCGGTATCGGTAAATACCGACGGTAAATCGGTAAACCGTTTACCGAACCCAAAACGACGTCGTTTAAGTCATCACCAAATCTATACCCTAATTTCTAAACAACGATGATGCTTGATGAGAGTTGATGTTGATTCATGAATCATGATTGTTGACCCTTTGAACTTATGTTAAATTAAATAGATTAATAAATAATAGATAGCAACTTAGTGTTTGAACTCAAATATTAAGTTATAACTTATGGCATTAACATATAACATATACTTCATTATTCACAAATATTACATACAAATGATACATGAATGTAAGTAAGTATAGGCCTAAAAAATGTTATAAATTATTAATTACAAAAATGAAGAAAAAAACTAAGAAAAATCAAAATATTACAACATCTTCCCCACTAACAGAAATTCAGTTTCGGTAAACCGAACCGAAAACCCGCCCCCACGTCGCCGTTGCGGTAATTCGGTAAACCGGTTTGTAACCGTTTACCGGTAATTCGGTAATCGGTAAACCGGTTACAAATCGGTATCGGTAAACAGTAAACGGTTTTGACAGTGTCGGTATACCGAAACCGGTAAATTCGGTAAACAATTTACCGTTTACCGACCGATTCCCACCCCTAGCAACGGTGCCAAAAACTTGACTCACTTCTACTGTCACCCTAGGAATTGGCCAAGTGTAACTACTTCCTAAAGCGTAGTATAGCTGGTTTGGGTTTTAATGTCAACCCGGGTCCTAGATTTGATGACTACTCGGTGAATTCTTGTTATCTAGCAATGAAACTTTCATGCAAGTCTAAACTAACAAACAAGCAAAGCAACTAAACGGTTGTATTCAGGTTAAGAGAGGTCACCCGGATATGGTTCCCCCTAGACTGCAGTTAAGCCGGATTGCAATTACCAAGTTCAGTTTCTATGATAGTTATACTGCGGAAGGTTCTTAAACAGCCTGAAGTCTCGACTAAAGGTCTTCAGACCCTCTCAATCTGAGTCTCTAGCGGGCGACTAACCTCCACCGGAGTAAACAGATTAAGGCCCTAACGAACAAAACCTCCACTACCGAAGTGAATTCGGTGCAGAATAGTGAGTTGGCTCCTCGACTAAAGTCACCAACTCCCTACCATCAATCAAGGATGCTCTATCAACCTAGGCAGATATTCTCATTCTAGGTTAAAGTAGAAACAACAGGAATTTGATCAGGATTCATGCCATTCAATCATTCAAACCTCAATTGAATATAATCAAATCATAGAATCAATACTTGGGTTCATACAATCAAACCTAACATACAAATCTAGGGTTCTACATACCCAGATGAATGGGAGAAATACTCCATGGAGAAAGAAGCAAAAGCATAATCAGACGCGGAATTCATACTGTGAAGGATGGATTCCTGCTCCTGGACGTTGATCGGCACTTCTCCAAGCTCAAGCCAAGCTCCAATGGTGATGAAGATCAAGGTAGGGCACTTGGAGACTCTTGTTCGTCGCTTTCTCTCTCTAGGAATCGCTCTGTCTCTCTAAAACTTGAATCCCCTTGATCTTTGGCTGAAATCTGCTTAAAAGGGAATCACTGGGCAAAGCACGGTCGAGGGCACGGCCGTGCTTTGCTCCTGCCCGCCCGTGCTTTGGCTAGGGTTAATTACACGGCCACCTGTTGGGAGAAACACGGCCGTGCTTTTGGGTGGACAAGGCCGTGCTTTGGTGGACACGGCCGTGCTTTGTCTCAGCCCTGCCCGTGTTTTGAGCTAGTGTTTGCCAAACTCAAATCAGCTCTCGGCAGTAAAAGCACGGTCTAGGAACACGGCCGTGTTCTGCTTTAGGTGTGCCCGTGTTTTGGCTCCAGCTCCACCGAATGACTTTCGAATGCCCCAAAACTCGTTCTTAGCCTTTCCTTTGACGCATGGGACCTGAAATATGACAAAATAGCACAACCCGGCGTAAAATAGGCCAAGAATACACGACTATGCCCCTCAAACGGATAAGAACGAGGGGCGCAAATATGTGCAATTACATCATTATCAATCGGGCAGTGGTGTATTGCGACAGTTTGAGTGCAATATGCTTGGCCAAGGATCAAGTCCACCATGAGAGGACTAAGCACATCGATGTGAGGTATCATTTCTTGAGGACAGAGAAGAGGATTAAGGTGAAGAAGGTTGGCACCGCGGATAATCCTGCTGATATGTTCACGAAGCCGGTTCCACATTGCAAGTTCCAACACTGCTTGGACTTGCTGAATGTCTTGAGTGGGTGACTCCGCCCTGCGGGGCATTGATGGTGGGAGAGAGAGAGAAGGAGCAGAGTACATCAGAGATTTCAGAGGAAGAGGATTCAAGTCAAGGTGGAGATTTGTTGATGTGACTTGAATCGGACTATCAGTCGCTACGACTGGTAATCGGGGGTCTCGCTGTTATTTGGGTTCGGGTTCTGAGCCTGGTCTGTAACCATTTCCTTTGCCAGATTGGATTAGGTTTAGACCCACATGGAGAAGTACTATAAATACTTCTCATACTCCTCTGTAATCTGTAATCTCCTCGATATAGTGAAACTGGCTCTCTCTCGCCCGTGGACGTAGCTAACACACATCGTGTTAGTGAACCATGTAAATCGTGTGTCTGTTTTTTTTTATTCTCGCTTTCGTATTCTAGCTTTATTGATTTCGGCGATTTCCCGATCCGTAGCAGCGCGTTTATAACACAAGTAAATCGGATATCAATTGGCGATTCGGGAGAAGAAACTTGGGCATGACCTGAAGAAGAATAAATTTCTACCTAATTAATGGACAAAGTATCATGCAAGATTGTCATGAAAAGAAAGAGGACGAGACTACAAGCCTCTGGGATCAAACGGCGACTCATTCGGAGAGCGGAAGAGGGAGAAACGAAGCATTGAATATAGGGGAACAGGTTCGGCAGTAAAAAAACGGGCAGACTACCCTAAAAACACGGGCGTGTTTCATCTGGACCCCGCTAGTATTTTTACTGCCGAGGGCGTGTTGTGAGGGCTGCTGGGGACAAAACACGGGCGGACAAAAGTAAATCACGGTCGAGGACGAACCCAAACACTTAGCGTTTGGAGGCAGATTCAAGCCAAATGAAAGGGGGAGGTTGGTTTTGGTTCCCAAACACCCAAGAGACGAACCCTGGAGAGAGAGAGAGCGATTTGGGAACATTCTTGGAGCTATTTTGGAGGATTTCTTCACCATTGGAGCTCGGGAATCAAGCTTGGAGATGGAGATTGAAGATCTAGATCAGATTTCTGCAGTCGCTGTCTTCTCTATGGAGTAACTTCCCTTCACTTAGCTTTTGAGGAACCCTAGTTCCATGTGTTAGGATCTTTCTTGTATGAAGTTTTGGATGCTATATTGTTTAATTATAATCGATTGAGGCATGATTTATTGAGTCAATTGAATCTTGATAAAATTCTCTTGATTTTTGCTTTGACCTATGGTAGATATAATCTGATTAGGTTAAGAGAGCTTCCTTGATTGATAGTGGTGAATTGGTTGTGCGAGAGTCAATCAATTCACTGCTTTGTACTGGAATTCATTCCAGTAGTGGAGATCTGTGTGAATCGCCTTAGCAGTCTATCCCGGTGAAGGCTAGTCGCCTGCCGAGTATTCTGTCTAAGAGGGCTTGGTCAGGTTAAGAGATTCCAAGCTAATTTAGGATCTTCCGCAGTTTAATCAAGAGTAGATCAACCAAAGGTAATTTCAACTTGGAACTAATTGAGGATCTAGGGGGAATCATACCTAAGTGAATTCCCAACTTGTAATTAGTAGAGTAGTTAGTAGAGTAGTTTAGTAAATCAATCATTAATCTAGTTTGCTAGATAATGAACTGAAGATGAGTAATAGTAACTCTAGAGACCCGTGGATTCGATATTTATTACTTGTGCCACTATACTGCAGTCCCTTTCATTGGTTACACTTGGCCATTGTTAGGTGTTTTGTTTTAGCGAGTCAAGTTTTTGGGGCCGTTGCCGGGGACTTTCTAGATTATTAGGAAAGGCAAAAGTTTGTTACTTTAGCGTTTTTTTCCACCCTTGCTTTTCACTTGGGTGTTTTTGTTTTTGTTGGTGAAGATCTGAATCATGGATCCTAATGGCTTCTCCAACCAATGGGGGTATCGACCACCATCTGAGTGGTATTACCCCGAGACTTCCTGGAGCAATCAAGGAGGAGAAGACTATGGATTCGGGTTCCAGTACCAACCCCCTTACTACGGAGAACAATTAGACACCTGGGCATATCAAACCTCCTTATCAAGTAGAATTCCTCCCACAACCAGAAGGGCCATCAGAACTTGATTTAGCCACAGCCCTCACGGGCCATCCGGTAGAGCCTTGCTACACTCCACAGCTAGATCCAAACTATGACTTGAGGCTTCTCGTGGAGCAGATTGCTCGAGTACCTGAGAGATCCTTTCCCAAGATGGATCCTCATATCCAGGCCATTGCCCAAACTAACTTCTCCTTTCCCCGTGAAACAGAGAATACCCTTCGGAGCATAAAGAAGCACATAGAGGTCATTGAGAAAGCTTGTTCACATTTTTCTCAATACAACCTTTATGCTGCCATACAAGTAGAGGAGGAGGAAGAAGAAGGAAATCATGAGGACGTTGAGGAGCATACTGAAATTGTCACGGAAAGCTCCCATGATAATCATGATCAAGTATATCCTCTGGTGGTAGATCACAACTTTCCCCATTTCCGCTCTGACATGCTAGGCCTGAGTGAGGAGATGCAAGCTGAACTTATTAAGAACCTTGCATGGCGACTTGCTCTCCAATCCGTTATGGAAGAAGAAGAGAGAGAAAGGGTGAGGAAAGAAGTTGTGGAGGATGAGGAAGAAAGCAAAGAAGAGGTAGTTCTTGATCTTTTCCAAGGAGAGAGACCACATTTTGAAGAAGGAAGGGGGGTTGAAGAAGCGAGTGGTGTCCAGGTTGAGGATGAAGTTGAGGTGGAAGAGGCTTGCACCGGCCATGAGTTACATGTGATATCTCCACAAAACATCGAGGAGCTGCTAAGCAAGGACCCATTTGCACTGTCTCTTTGCCAGACCAAGGCCACATCGACATCGGTCCCTCTTGGTGGACTCGATGGTGGTCAGTCGATGCTGTCATATTTGGTTTGGGGCAATGAGACTAGTGAGGAAGAAAAGAAGAGGTCTCGTGGGTGGAGACTTCATATTAATCAAGTACACGAGCCTACATCACTTGTCATACCACCTGCTTGTGACTTGAGACTCCACATCATCGATGAAAACCTCAACTTCAAGGAGATTCTAGCATGGATCGAAACTTAGGAGCCAGCGTCCAGCTCACGACGGTAAAGAATTGCTTGTGGGGAGGCAACCCCACCAAGGTTTGTTTTCATTTTGTTTGTTTTCGATTTCCACTTGGAACTTTGATTTCTATCACCCAGTGTGTTTTGATGACTTTAGCTTTGTGCCCTTGGACTGGTCCCCTTCTAGTCCCCTGCCCTTGACTGGTCTGCCTTCCTGTGCCCGTTCCTGATCTTCATTTCACGGTAACTTCGTTCCCCTTCCCTCTGCTCCATTGAGGACACTGTCGCATTTAAGTGTGGGGGGGGGGGGTGCTTTGTCTTTATTGGAACGTATTTGTGTGTGCTTGGGGCTTAGTCCGCTCTCCAAAGCTTAAGATTTGAGGGCTCCAAGTACTGATGTATGCATCATCATATTGGCATTGTGGTTTAATTGGTGAATCGAATGGCTGTTAGAATTGATGCATGACAACTGGATTGTGACTAGGACAACGTATATTGATGACTTAGACGTGCAGTAAAGTTGTGTAGGGGTTCAGTTTTTCAACTGTTTGCTTACCAACGGTGACTTGGATTGATCACTTATCTTCTACAGTTGTTCATGCATCTAGTTCAGGGAATCAGAATGAGAGATAGAGCATATAGGTAGCCATGTGAGATTTGAGCCTGCTCATTTCTTTCTTGTGCGATAGATCCCTCTTCCATGATGTGTAGCATTCACTTTATCACTAATTAGGATGATGGAGGCATAGGAATTGCCCATGACCAAATTGACTGTCCTGGTGTGGCATACCCCCTAGTCAGCCCCTTTAAGCCGTGTCACTTTCTTTCTTTCGGTCTACTAAGAAAAATCATCCGTTTGCATCTCTTAGAAGGTTCTACAGAGTGTTTTTTTGCATGTTATCTGCTGTTTCTGCCAGAAATAATGTGAGGGTTGGAGGTATTTCTTAAAATTTGGGCATGTGTTTGAAAAATGTGCAGAGGTGGTGGTTCTCTCAAGAAAAAAAAAGAAGAAAAAATGAATGAAAGCAAAAGAGAGCCACTACCAAAAATCTTAATCATGCTCATTAATTAGTGTTTCTTAGCAATTTGGCTTGGAAATACTAACATTATTATGACCTCCTTCGATCTTGTGGTCTAAAGAATTTGAGTAATGCAGATTGGCAGAAAGGAAGTAAGTGGTTTGATTGGCTGTGAATGTGTTGGGTTTGGAATTATGGAACCTTGTGTTATTAATACTTCCACCACCTAAAAGGCCTTTTCCCCATGTCCAAGACCCTAGCCAGTCATCTGAACCTGAGTCTAAGACCTCCGTATTAGTTAGTGGTGACATCCCTTGTGAACTCTAACTTTTAGAGGCGGCCATTATAGTGAAGAGATGTTAGGGATTGAGAGAAAAATCATGCGCATTTTTAGCATCAATTGTCCTGACCCCACAGGTCGAGAGTGAGCGATTCATTTTCATATTCTCTATACTCTTTACCCCGGGGAGGACGTAGATGGCTCGGTCTTGATTATGATATCTTGAGTTTTATGCATGAAGTGACTGTCTTGGATAAGTGGTTGAGACGAGTCTATGTTGGTTGGTGAACAGAAGGGAGACTATTCCTTTGCTTGATTTTGCTACACTCAAATGTCATATTTGGTGGTTGTCTAGGTTGCTGTTGAGGTTGTTCATGTGTTAATGATCAAAAGCCAGTATGATTCACGTGTTTTGTGCCGATATGATATGTCCCCAAGGGTTTCTTGATTTATATGTTTTGTGCTTACCTTTTTAATGACATGGTTTTCTTGGGAACAAGCAAACGGTTAAGTGTGGGGGAATTTGATAACGATGTATTTGCACGTGTTTGCACACTTATTTCTTATCCGTTTGCAACTCCTAGTCGTGCATCTTTAACCTATTTTACGTTGGGTTGTGCTATTTTGTCACATTTCAGGTCCCAAGCGTCGAAGGAAAGGCTAGGCGCAAGTTTTAAGTAAATTGGATATCAATGGCCGATTCGTGAGAAGAAACTCAGGCATGACCTGAAGAAGAATGGATTTCTACCTCATTTATGGACAAAGAATCATGCAATCTTGTCATGAGAAGAAAGATAACGAGACTACGAGCGTCTGGGATCAAACGGCGACTGATTCAGAGTCCGGAAGACTGAGAAACGAAGTATTGAATATAGGGGAACAAGTTCGGCAGTAAAAACACGGGCAGACTACCCTAAAAACACGGTCGTGTTTCATCTGGCCCCCGCTAGTGTTTTTACTGCCGAGGGCGTGTTGTGAGGGTTGCTGGGGGCAAAACACGGGCGGTCAAAAGTAAAACATGACAGTGTCCTCGACCGTGTTTTGTCCATCATCGGTTTTTAGGCAGATTCAAGCCAAAGGAAAGGGGGAGCTGGGTTTTGGTTCCCAAACACCCAAGGGACGAACCCTAGAGAGAGAGAGAGACTTGGGAACATTCTTGGAGCTATTTGGAGGATTTCTTTGCCATTGGAGCTCGGGAATCAAGCTTGGAGATGGAGATTGAAGATCTAGATCAGATTTCTGCAGTCTCTCTATTCTCTATGGAGTAACTTCCCTTCACTTAGGTTTTGAGGAACCATAGTTCCATGTGTTAGGATCTTTCTTGTATGAAGTTTTGGATGCTATATTGTTTGATTATAATCGATTGAGGCATGATTTATTGAGTCAATTGAATCTTGATCAAATTCTCTTGATTTTTGCTTTGACTTATCGTAGATAGAATCTGATTAGGTTAAGAGAGCTTCCTTGATTGATAGTGGTGAATTGGTTGAAAGAGAGTCAATCAATTCACTACTTTGTACTGGAATTCATTCCAGTAGTGGAGATCTGTGTGAATCGCCTTAACAGTCAATCCCGGTGAAGGCTAGTCGCCTGCCGGGTATTCTGTTTAAGAGGGCTTCGTCAGCTTAAGAGATTCCAAGCTAATTTAGGATCTTCTGCAGTTTAATCAAGAGTAGATCCACCAAAGGTAATTGCAACTTGGACCTAATTGAGGAGCTAGGGGGAATCATACCTAAGTGAATTCCCAACTTGTAATTAGTATAGTAGTTTAGTAAATCAATCATTAATCTAGTTTGCTAGATAATGAACTGAAGCTGAGTAATAGTAACTCTAGAGACCCGTGGATTCGATATTTATTACTTGTGCCACTATACTACAGTCCCTTTCATTGGTTACACTTGGCCATTGTTAGGTGTTGTGTTTTAGCGAGTCACCAATTCATTCTCTTAGTTTGCTTCTAACCCTTTTCCCGATAGCATATATCTCTAAAAAGAAAACCCAACATTGAAAATAAGGGAGGAAAATTTGGATCAAGTCATGTAAAAACCAAACAAAACTCTTTACTCAAAATTTTAAGATTTCTTGCATTTATCTATAATTTTTTACACAAAGATACATGGGAGGAAATGATAAAGCATATGGAATTTTTTCGGTTTGTGGAAAAAAGGAGGTGGGATTTACAAGAGGCAACCATTAGATGGGGAAAAAAGTGAGCAGTTGTAATATATTTTTGAGTTGTTAAAGAAAAAAATTCATCATAACTTTTCAGACGAAGTGAACCAATTCGAGGATTGAAAATTGACCCCTCTTCTCCTTGATCCGCAACTTGCGACTAATCTCTTTTCCCCAACAATTTGCGGATGCCTCGGTTGAGCGGTCGATTTCTACTCTTCTGCCAATATGGTATCCCTTCTATTTTTTTTGTTAATTTTTACTAGATTACTGGACGGATCGTAAATTTTCCTACTTGATTCTATTAATGTTCTTCTTATTTATTTTATTTTTTGGATAAGGAAACATCAATTAATTAATGTTGAAAAAGAGTACAAAACCAGACAAACTAAAGCCAATGAGGCCACAATCTTTAATCCTTCCACCTTTTATACACTTGTGACCTTGTTTAGTACCTAATTTGCACATAAATTAACACAAAACATACCCTAACATCGAGGGTAAATAACACCAATTTTGGTGTTATCACCTGGGTGATTATTTTCTTTTGAAAAGCTATCCACATGAAGATGCAAACTTTCAGTGGCACCACCTGTTGCCATATCATCTAATGAGGGAAGGTAGGTGCATCAGGGAACTTTACAGCAATGAGTTCGTCATAAAGTGATTTCACCGAGAACCCTTTAGATGACATCGGCTTCCAAACCAATCTTGGAGGACCTGAAAACCATGAGGAAATGGGTAGAGTGTTAAGTAAATATAATAGTCTCACTCTCTCTCTTTCTCAGCCCCCCCCCCCCCCCCCACCCTAAGTTGATATTTTAAGTTAAAATCCCAGATGACACTCTCTTCTTCACATCGCAAATTATTTGTGACTCGACTGAGAGGAAATGCAGCAGCAACTACTTTCGAAAAGCATCAGCGAGCACCACATATTCAATCCATTTGTCATACCAGAAGGAGTTCCAAGCGGCCCTAACTTCAATGTAAGAGAATTTCCATAAGATCTCTTATCTGGGAGGGAATCCTCCATACCCAATGGATGCTGAAGCAACTTCACAAGCAGACACCATAGCTACCTCCTCCATTTTCCTCTTTCCCGACAAAATTTCCTTCAAGAACTTTCTATGCTTAGGGATCTTCAATACCATGTCTAGGAAAGGAACGTTTACCTTTAATTGCTTCAATTTGTCCTTCCATTGAGCACATTCATTATAAAAATCGCTTTCAAATAACCATCTAGGATAATGAGCTTTTGATGTTGGCTCGGGTTCATGAGTCTTCTTAGATTTTTCGTCATCTTCAACATTGACTCCAATGGAAGGTTTTACTTCCTCCCGAACAACTTCTTGGCCTTCTTGAAAATATTCTTGGTGAACTTCTCTTACCGGGATCCTTGGAGTTGAAATAAGAATCTCCTTCAAAGGTCGGCCACTCCTTAGAGTTACCGCATTAAATCCTTCTTTCGGGTTCGGCTCGATATTGCCTGGTAGAGTTCCTTGTGGTCTCAAGATAGTTTGAGCCAATGAACTTAGTTGAGTTTCAAGATTTTGAAGTGAAGCTTGTTGATTCTTTTGGCCCGCTTCCAAACTCGATAATTTGGTTGAGATATTATCCATGAACTTGTCATAAGCTTCAAACTTCTTGTTGGAATGTGTGACAAATTGGCCTACCAAATATTCAAGTTTAGCAAGTCGACCATCAGAGGTCAGCTTTGTTCTAGATACGCTCCTTGGTAGGTTGGTTGACTTGGCCTTTGGTAAGAATTTTTCATTGGAGCTTGAGATGGAAACCCCCAGAGGTTTCCCATCAATTGGAGAAGACCAAAGAAAGTTCGGGTGATTCCTCCATCTCAGATTATACATCGAGCTATAAGGGTTGTTACCTCGAGATTGACCTCCAACAAAGTTGGATTGCTTGAATTGTATAGAATCTTCAATCATAGACTTGGACTCTTCCGTATTATGACTCGATTCACCACACCAATCACACTTCATAATTTGCTTCCCATTTCCCTTCATTGATGATGCAACTTGATCGATTTTCTTGGAAAGTTCTTGAATATGGGTCGATAGAGATGATGATTCTTCAATCTTCAATAAACTTCCCTTTGGAATGTTCTTACCTCTCCTTCCGCCACCCCAATCGTAGCTATTAAGGGCCATCTCTTCGATTAATTGTTGAAGTTCTCCGACTTCTTTGTTTTGAATGGCACTCCAGTAACCGCATCAATGAGACTTTGTGATTCTTTTGTTTACCCATTATAGAAGCTTTCAACTTGTAGCCAATCGGCTATGCCATGGTGAGGGCTCTTGAGTAGGAGAGATGTAAATCTTTCCCATGATTCAAACAATGGTTCATCCTCCTCTTGACCGAACATAGTGGTCTCACTTCTCATCAAAGCCGTCTTAGAAGGTGGAATGTACCTTGCAAAGAACTTATTGCATAGATCATCCCATGAGGTGATTGAGTGATGTGGTTGATTATTCAACCACTTCTTTGCCGCTTCATTCAAGGTAAATGGGAATAACCTTAGTAGGATAGCCTCTTGAGGAACCCCATTCACTTTGATTCCATCCGTCAGCTCACAAAATGACTTGACATGCGCATGTCCATCTTCACTCACCATCCCATTGAATTGAACCGCACTTTGAAGCATCGATATTGTGTTCGGCTTGATATCATAATCATTGTTGGGTAATGTCAGATGAAAAATAGGTGATTGGAAATTGTGCACACTTGGCCTAGAGTAAGAACCCATTGTTCTTGTCCTCAGTGGTACTTGAGCTTGACGTTCCGCCATTGGTGGAGGTTGAGGTCTTGTAACTCATCTTAAATTATGAAGGGTTCTCTCGATTTCAGAATCAAAAGGTAATACTTCCAATGAATCCCTTTTTCGCATACAACGATGCTACAAACACAACCTCAACAACCCGTGACCTACAAAACTGGCAAATAACAATACAAAAAAGGCGCAAATATGAAAATAAAATACGAAACGAAAGCACAAAAACAAAAGAAAACGAAATAAACCAACAACACAAACACAAACAACTAAAGCAAGAGGAAAACTAACTAACAACTTAATGGTTTTCTACTAGTTACCAAGGATCCCCGGCAACGGCGCCAAAAAGCTTGATCACTTGAATCCGTGCATATTTTTTACAATGGTTTGCATGTATCAACAACTATCCCATCCTAAGCCAAGTTTAACCTAGGATGACATTGTCGTATAGTGGTAATCAATGTCGTATTCTACTCGGGTCCTGGTAACCTAGCCTACTTCCCACCTTGTTGTTAATTAGATAATTGGTTTTGAGGTTTTGAGTGGAGGATATGAGGAAATACTAGTCTAGAGGTTGATCAAAGCTAAAAGCAGGTACTTCGAGGAACTAATCTTTCCCCTAGCTTAGGGATACTATGCATGTATATATACTTAGGGTTATCGAATGTGGTGAGTGAGCTATTTTCTATGGGCCTTCGTCGTTATCCACACGCCTCCGAGTACGCCTCCCCTAAACCCATGTTTTAGTCACCTCGATCTAGGCTATTGTATATGGGGCATTAAGCTTATGGCTCATTTCAAAGTACATTATCCATCGTCCACACCGAGGTTTCATCCCGGGTTTCATCTAGGAAGGCTACCTATAGCAGGGGTCCGGTCACCTTGACCACTATAGGCACCCATTCACTCATCTAACCTAAACTCGCCAGATGGCGCATACCCATCTAACCCTAGAAATTTGTACCCAGAGTGGTAGCATAAATCAGGCTAAGAGGGAAGATTGGGGCCAGTTGCCCAAGCGTCATCATTTAGGAAAGAGTGGCATTAAGAATCTACTAGACAAACACATTCATTCATTCAAACCTTAAAATATCCATACATACATAATAAACCCTAAAACTAGGGTTTGGGGTTTAAACCCCTAGTACCTTAGAGAACTACTCCATAAAGGAGTGAAGAAGATATATGGTAGAAATAGAAGAAGACTTGAAGTTGGGGAAGATCCTCCTTGCTCCTAGCTCCTCCTTCTTTTCCTTCTTTTCTTCTCCCTTCACCTTTTCTCTCTTCTCTCTCTAGATCCAGAAATTCCACCCAAAATCAGCTCTCTTAATATGGGGAATGGGGTCTTCTATTTATAGGCATTCTGGACTCGGGGAAGTTTGCGGCCTGATGTTGGGAGATCGCAGGCGGGATCTTCTTATGATAGGCCACGATCTCAAGACGTCGTCATCATGGCCTTCTAAAGGGGGAAGATCGCGGCTTGGCTTCATGGTCGCGATCCTTGAGTCGTGACTATGATCTTCCTCGTTGGCAAGTTGAATGTTGGTCGTGACGCGACTAGGGAAACTATCTGCTTCTCCAAGGCTCGTTCTTCGTGAAGTTCGCATCCTAGGCCTTCAAGATCGCGGTCGCGATCTTTGGTTTTTGGGCCGCGATCTTCAGCGATTCTTCACGACTGGAAATCCCGGCCGTGATCTTTGGCTTCTAGGCCACGATCTTTGATCCTTGCCCCTTTTCTACATTTTTTACCTTGTTTTGTACCTAATTTGCACATATTGACTAATACACTCTATAATCACACCAAAATCAAATAGGAACGAAATAAGGATGTATTTGACAATGTTTAAACGCTTAAGCACATGAATTGTCACAAAACCTACCCTAAGATGGAGGGTAAATAACACCGATTTTGGTGTTATCACCTTAGTCATTATTTTCTTTTGAAAATCTATCCACGTGAAGATGTAAACTTTCAGTGGCACCACTTATTTCCACATCATCATATGAGGGAAGGCAGGCGCATCAGGGGACTTTTCATCAATGAGTTCGTCATAAAGTGATTTCACCGAGAACCCTTTAGATGACATCGGCTTTCAAAGCAATCTTGGAGGACCTGAAAACAATGAGGAAATGGGTAAAGTGTTAAGTAAATATAATAGTCTCTCTCTCTCTCTCTCTCTTAGTCCCCCCCCCCCCTCTAAGTTGATATTTTAAGTTAAAATCCCAGAAGACACTCTCTTCTTCACATTGCAAATTATTTGTGACTCGACTGAGAGGAAATGCAGCAGCAACTACTTTCGGAAAAGCATAAGCGAGCACCACATCTTCAATCCATTTGTCATACCAGAAGGAGTTCCAAGCAGCCCCAGCTTCAATGTAAGAGAATTTCCAGAAGATCCTTTTAAGTTTGACAATCTCCAACTAAGGGTTGCAACTAGGGGTGGCTATTTGGTCCAGGGGTTTTGGTTTTACCCAAAACTGGACTGGATAGCAAATAATCCAATCCAATCTTCGGGCCTACATTTGAGGTAAAAAACCGTTTGGGACCGGACCAAAAACCGGATAAGAGAGCCCAACACCCAAAATTTAACCTCCTTTCCCTTTCAGGCCTTAGGCCACTAAAATCCCCCCTCAGACCACACAAATCCCCACAAGCTCAATCTAAAATCAAGACTGAATTAGGACCCGACCGATTCAAGACCAGACTGTATCCAATCCAATATTTGGTTCTTATATTCTCGAAAAGACCGCACCGGGATCGGATCAATTCGGGCCAATTCAACCGAACCGGACTGTATAGCCACCCCTGGTTGCAAACCCTACTTCTGCTACTTTCACCAGGCATCCATTTTGATTTGGCATTTGGATATTTAATTTTGATCAGGTTCCGCCAACAGGAGTCCTTGCAAGTTTCAAACTTCCACCACCAATTTGCAAAGGAGCGCGATGTTCCTTTGGTCGAAGTTTGGTATCCCCAAACCACCCATCTCCTTTGGAGCTTTGCTTTTATCCCAGTTCACAAGGTGTATTTTCCTCTTATCATGGGATCCAGACCAAATGAAATCTCGTTGTATCTTCTCAATTGGTTCGACGACTGATTTGGGGCTCTAATAGGGAAGCAAGGTACAAGGGCTGGCTTGCCAAGCAAACTTTGCTAAGCAAGAACCTCCCCCCAAGAATAAATAATTTCATTTCCAAGTTTCAAGCTTCCTTTGCATCTTACTAACCACTAGATTCTAGATCGACTTTGAATTTGAATTTGGCGAGGAACCTAGGGGCATCCCAAGATAAAGAGGAGGAAGGAAAGCCCAATCACAACCAACAATCTCTGCCAATGTTTCGATATTATGAACTTCCTTAATAGGATTTATATTGCTCTTTTCCAAATTGTGTTGTGGAAATTGTTCACGTATACTATTTTCTTGTAGAACAAGTAACAAATTAAGATCATGTAACCAACACAAGAAACATATAAGATCACAAAATCATGCAAATACATATGCAAGCGTCATAGCCGACAGAATTCACTATCTCTCCTTAAGGAATCTTATTCCCCTCTAGTACCCAAGTTTATGGAATGATTCCTCCCAGGATAGAAACGACGTAATTTTTCCAGCGTAGCGATACCACAAATCCCGGAAACCATCGAAGGCAGCAAACCGGCGAGAACCAAACTTGACTCAATTTTCTCTTTGAAAAGAACGCAGAAAACTAGTTTTGGATTTTAGCAGAGTTTTGGTACCAGAAAAATTTATATTAAAACCATAGGGGGTTATGTGCTATTTATAGAAAATGAAGGGGTGCGTACGAAGGGAAGCGACTCTTCTTATGGGTGGTTACACCCCAACCATCACATTGGTT
This sequence comes from Linum trigynum, assembly GCA_964030455.1. Taxonomy (NCBI): domain Eukaryota; kingdom Viridiplantae; phylum Streptophyta; class Magnoliopsida; order Malpighiales; family Linaceae; genus Linum; species Linum trigynum. The sequence goes on from OZ034814.1 coordinate 14,647,224, forward strand.
CGTGTTTAAAATAATGAACCATTGTATCGGTTCGGCCTATGGTAGTTGGACCGGTTTGGTTATTCCAATCGTCATATCAGGTCAGTTCGATTTGGTTCAACTCATTGTTAATTGCTCCATTTGGTTACACAAACCAATTTAACCAATTAACCACATATTACATCAAATCGATCGAATTTGAGGTCGTGCCTTCCCACATCTTACCAACATGGTACTTCAAGAGATTCTCTTGTATCTTTCCCCTTTAATTTCCATTCACACTACTAAAAATCCCAACAAATTGATCTTTTACCTAGTGATGCATTGAAAATAGAATAGTGCAGCAATGATGTGGAACATTTCCTCTTTGGTGGCATCACAAAAAAACTATTGCATCATCCACATATAGGATGTGTGTAACTTCCCCCTTCCTACTTACTTCATCAGCACGAAAACCTGTCATTAACTCTGCTTTGTACTTCTTATTTGTTTTCAGGTAGTTGTTCTTCAATTCTCTATTCTACTTTTATGTAAATAGGTAAAAGATAATTGAAAGAGTTAATTGTTGGGACTTAGAAGGGACAGGTGTGGTTACTAAGGACAAACTCGGTATAACAAACAATTATTAATTAAATTTTTTAACAAATTATAATTTAGGAAGTTACAAAAATAAATTAATTACAATTTTCTCTCTGTTTCTCTCACTTCCACAATCTCAAGCCATATCTCTCTTCCTTATTTCTCTCAATTTTTTTTCCTTATTTTCGTTCAGCCGAACTAATACTGCTGCAACAATAAAACAATACCAGTCCATTAAAAAAACACTACCCATGCACAAAACACCAATATCATTCGAGAAATAAAAACACTATCATTTCAAAAAAACTACCAATACCATTGCAGATTTAATAAATACCAATACATGCAAATCAATAGAATTACATGATAATCACTACCAATGCAAGGGAAAAAAGAGAAAAACAATACCAATGAGAAAAACACTACTGATACAGAAAAAGAACACTATCATTTCACAAAAAAGCAATATGCTTACAAGATAATAAATACCAATGCGAAAAAAAAAACAATACCAATGTGAAAAACACTACCACTATAAAAAAAAATCACTACCAATGCGAAAAACAATGTACCAATAAAAAAACATGCATCTTGTTCTCTAGTGAGAGAGGGGAGAGATAGAAGTGTGGGTTGGTTGTGGCGGGGAGTGATATGATCCCAATTGGATCAATCTTGAAGATGAAATCGCTTGAGGAAGAAGGAAGTGAAGTTTGGAAGAAGAAGGGAGGAAAATGGTTAAGTGTGGAATCCAGTCCAAGGAACCTACTTTGTAAGCTCATATCTCTCAAACCAATCGTTGGAAATGATGGATCAAGGCATCAATGTGAAGTTCAAAACTTTATCTCTTCATTGATATGTCATGGAGCTCGAGGAGTTGCCAGGAAGGGTGTTTTTCAAGTCCCACAAGATGCTAAGAGGAATCCTGGAAACTGCCCAGATTTGGCTAAGGCAGGAAGCTGTTTCAGGATGCTAACTTTGAAGACCCATAACTGGAGTTTGGGAGATGATTTGAGCTGATTCAAGTTGGAGGAGAAAGAGGAAGTTTCCTTCTACTACGACAAGGTATTGAGTGAGATCGAATCATCCAGAAGACCATTTTCGAGGGCTTCAATGAAGCTACTTCGCGCTACCAGTAATCCGAGTCCCACAAGGATTCCTAACTCTATTCGGATTATATTTGTAATTCAGTTTCCTTGCTTAGTTAGGTTAGTTTCAATCCTTATTCTAGTTTTTTTGTAATTGTGTAAGCCTATAAAAGTCCTCATACTCGTATTGTATCATTCGGAATTTATTTATCAAGAAAACCCCAACATTCTAAACGTTTTGAGTTGTGAGTTGTTTTGGTTTTGGTTGCGATCAAAACTTGCTGAACCTTGGCCTATTGATCGAGCAATCCCACTCGATCACTCGAAGGTAACCTTATAGAGACTGTGCATCCTCCCAGGTTTGAGGATTCACTCTCGTTTCCATCCAATTTTGTCACAAAACAAGCTTCTCAAGCTTGTTTGGTTTCCCTGTTTGTTCGTCGTGGGTCAAGGAGCTCAATTCTTTGGGTTTGATTGCGTAACTCTGATCAGACACCTGTCTTGGGTGTTATCAAGTAGTATCAGGAGCCCGGTTCAAGTCAGAGATGACGAGAACGACAGCTGAAGAGGAAGGAGTGGCCGCCAGAACACGGTTGAAGGGCCCTGTTTTAGAGGAGCCCATGTTGCTGTCCGAAAGAAAGAAGAAGAAGAAGAAGCAAACAGCGGTGAATGTTCCACAAACAAGTGAAAACCCCGCCCTGAATGCGAGAATCGGGAAAGAAGCGGCAATGGGTGAAGCACGACCCATTACGATGCTCGAGCTACAACAATTTTTTCAAGAACAGGTCGTGGCCCTGTTCCAAACCCAGTTGACAAGACGACGAAAAATTTCAATCCCTTTTTTCTAAATTCGATAGTCTCAATCAAAAGGTTGAGGCGATGAGCTATCAACACGAACCAGTCGTAGCAACACCAATCGCCACATAAGTGCCGCCAGAAGTCCGCCGTCCGCCGCCGACTGGAAACCCATAAACCGACCAAGTTCTGGCCGACAGAGTGCACGAACCTGAAAGACAGTTGATGGCATTGGACTTTGACACTGAACATCGACGACCCCGTCAGCGGCAGCAGCACGACGAGTTCCGAGCTGAGCGTGAAGCAGACGAAATTCCCGTGGCGGAACTGCGAGGGATCAAACTTTCGATTCCACTCTTCCATGGCACGAACAATGCAACTGCGTATCTGGATTGGGAGCGAAAATTTTTGCTGTTCTTTCGGTGTGGGCAATATTCAGAGAATCAAAAATTGCTCCTCGCAACCTACAAGTTCCAGGATTACGCCGCAACTTGGTGGGAACAAATCCAAGTTCGGCGATGGCGTAATCGACATAATGAAATCATGACAAATTCGTTCTAGCTTATTAATGGCACGAATTGCACGAGTCCCTGCAGGCAATTCGTCAGGGATCTCGCACGGGGGAAGACTATGCCAGTGAACTAGAATTGCTCATGACCAGAGCTGACATCCGAGAAGACTCTGAGGCGACAATTTTGCGATTCATGTCTGGACTGAACAAATAAATTCGTTATGAGTTGGAGCTGTGTCACTTTGTTGATTTGGAGGACGCCATAAACTTGGCTATCAAGATTGAGAGGCAGTTGAAGCAGTGCGCAACAAGGCGAATGGTCACGCCCAGGCCAAACAATAGCTCTGAAAACTTTCCAGCCGCGGCCTCAACTCCCGTCCGGCCAGCGAATTTGAAGCCAATTACTCCAACAATCAACCTGGACGGAGCTCGCGGGTCCATTAGCAAAGTGGAGTGTTACAAATGCCATGGTCGAGGGCACAAGTCTTTCCGATACCCCAATCAGAAGGCGTCGATTCTGCGAGATGGGGAGTACTACTCCGACGAAGAGAAAAAGGAGAAGGAAGAAGCTACGGAGAGTACAGACGAGGAGGCCCCAGGGGGACACTTTCTCGTGAATGGAAAGGCACTCACGGTGGAGGCAGTGAGTGAAACACAGCAGCGAGAAAACTTGTTCCATACCCGCTGCCGCATTCAAGTAAAGACGTTGTCGGTGGTTATCGACAGAGGAAGCTGCAGTAACATTGTCAGCCTAGAGACCATTAGGAAGCTCGGATTGAGCATGTTACAACACCACGAACCATATAGCCTCCATTTCCTTAATGATCATGGCGCAGTGAAGGTGACAAAGCAAGCATGGGTTGAGTTTGAAATCGATCAATACAAATATCGAATTCTGTGTGATGTGGCGCCTATGCACGTTGCTCATATCCTCTTGGGAAGGCCTTGGAAATTCAATCGAGGATTCACCCACCATGGCAGGTCGAATTGCTACACTTTTACACATGGAGGGAAGAAGCTTAAACTGCTGCCTCTGTCCCCAATCGAAGTCCGAGAAGATCAAAAGCAGCTGGAGCTCAATCGAGCTCAAGAAAAATAAAGAAAGGGTACTGGAAAGAGTCAAATGGCGCGTAGGCTCGTCCTGACTGCTATACGAACAGAATGGAACCCACCCTGGCGTGAAAACCAGTCGCTCTGTTGCTCGTCGACGGCAAGACAGAGGAGGAGAGAGGGTCTATTGGGTGGAGGTCTGGAGGCCACGTCGATCCAACTCAGCGGTGCCAGCACATTCCCTAAGGTCTGGCAAAGCTCTCACGTTGCTCAGATCGCGTCAATCCACCTGAATTGTTGCATCCAATTCGAGCTCAAATGTCCCTGGAAACGGCCGAGCACGAGCAAAATTCGAGGCTATGGGTTGGAGAGTTTGGGAACGATTCGTCCCATACCAACGATACCAACTCCTTCAAGAAGGTCCTGGGAAGCTGTAGGAATCAACAATTGAGCTCGAAAATCACAGAATTAAAAATCACCAATTTGTGAATTGAAGTTCTGGGTTCGTCGATTTCCAACAAGGCGATGGCGGGAAAAGAAGCTTCGACGATTCGATGACAATGGCGATGTGTCGATACTTCAGGCATGTACAAAACTTTAATTGGAAGAACAACAAAGATCTGGAAAGTGTTGAATTGTGATGGGAATCCCTGGGAACAAAAGCCCCAATTCGATCCACGAAGAACACTGTTTGTATTTCCAGCAAATGGGTTTCAACCTGCCTACATTGGACCCGATTTGGGATCAATTTTGTGACAAATTCAAGAAAAGGAAGCCCCAAGCTTTGAGGGCAAAGCTTTTTCAACAGGTTGAGGAAGAAGGAAGTGAAGTTTGGAAGAAGAAGGGAGGAAAATGGCTTAGTGTGGAATCCAGTCCAAGGAACCTACTTTGGAAGCTCATATCTCTCAAACCAATCGTTGGAAATGATGGATCAAGGCATCAATGTGAAGTTCAAAACTTTATATCTTCATTGATATGTCATGGAGCTCGAGGAGTTGCACGGAAGGGTGTTTTTCAAGTCCCACAAGATGCTAAGAGGAATCCTGGAAACTACCCAGATTTGGCTAAGGCACGAAGCTGTTTCAGGATGCTAACTTTGAAGACCCATAACTGGAGTTTGGGAGATGATTTCGAGCTGATTCAAGTTGGAGGAGAAAGAGGAAGTTTCCTTCTACAACGACAAGGTATTGGGTGAGATCAAATCATCCAGGAAGACCATTTTTGAGGGCTTCAATGAAGCTACCTCGCACTGCCAGTAATCCGAGTCCCACAAGGATTCCGAACTCTATTCGGATTATGTTTGTAATTCAGTTTCCTTGCTTAGTTAGGTTAGTTTCAATCCTTATTCTAGTTTGTTTGTAATTGTGTAAGCCTATAAAAGGCCTCATACTCGTATTGTATCATTCAGAATTGATTTATGAAGAAAACCCTCAAAATTCTCAACGTTTTGAGTTGTGAGTTGTTTTGGTTTTGGTTGCGATCAAAACTTGTTGAACCTTGGCCTATTGTTCGAGCAATCCCACTCGATCACTCGAAGGTAACCTTATAGCGACTGTGCATCCTCCCAGATGTGAGGATTCCCTCTCATTTCCATCCAATTTTGTTACAAAACAAGCTTCTCAAGCTTGTTTGGTTTCCCTGTTTGTTCGTCGTGAGTCAAGGAGCTCAATTCTTTGGGTTTGATTGCGTGACTCTGATCAAACACCTGTCTTGGGTGGTATCAGGGAGGGGGAGAGGCGGCGGTGGGTGGGGTGAGGAAGGAAAAAAGGAAGGGGCGGCGATGGAGTACATGGGGAGAGGAGAGGAAGTGTATGGTAGGGTGAACAAGCACACCCACAAATCGGCCCCTCTGTCCAACCTGACTCAACCCACCCGTATTTATCGCTAAAACAAAAATTTTGGGTTGGGTGAGGGATTTCTTTTGTATAACCCGCCTTTTTTGGGTTGGGTTTGGATTTTCGATTACACAACACGTAGAACCCGACCCAACCCCGTGTTCCAACTATTGTTATGAGTTCGTATTCAAAAAATATATTTATGTCGTATATAGCCATACTTATGTGAAAATTAAAATATTTTGCCATGTTTTTCTCTCATGGTCGCTCTAATCTAATACATTCTTCGACTTAAAGTTTAGACATAAATTTAATATAGCTATGATTCACGTAATCATTTTTCTTGTGTACAATTTCAATAGAATATCATATTATGGGTGCGTTCATTTATAACCTTTGAGCCTATTTCAACAAATGTCATGAAAAAACTAGACATATGTCGAAATAAATCACATTATATTAAAATTTAAACAACATTTGTGAATTTTGATACCTTTCATCTCGATTTATTCGTTTGAATTTTTAATTACTTATAAAATATTTTTATGGTGTAGAATAATTACATATTTTGTGTTGGATTGGGTTTTTACTTAAAAATATCGCCAACTCGACCCAACCCAATTAGAAACAAACCGTAGGGTTTAAATTTTTTAGGTGGGTTTGGGTTTAATATTTCCCAAACCGTAGTGCATGGGTCGAGTGATTAAAATGGCTAAACCCGGACCACCCGACCCATGTACACCCCTAGTGGATGGGGCGGAGAAAGGAAGAATCGAGGGAGGGAGGGGTGGAGTGGGGAAGGGAGAATGGGAGGAGTGGCTGGCAGTGTGGTCGGGGGGACATGGGAGGGCTGGCGGAGGGGTGAGGGGAGGAGAGGGAGGGCCGCGACGCGGCGCAGTTTCTTGCCGGGAAGAGTGAGATGGATGGTTTTAGGGTTGGGGTAGAACAAGGATATAGTAAATTATAAATATAGGTAATAATCTGGTGTGGTGATATATTTAGTCCAAAATTATCTTTAATCTAATCTTCACTGTTATTTTTTTAAGGGAAAATAGAGTTAATTAAGGGCTTATGTAGGTTGCCACAATGGTTACTAAAAAAACTAGTATTCACCCTAACGCATTCCGGACTTAGAGATATCTCCTTGATTGAACAACTGATTGTTTTTCTTAGAGGCCTATGTTAGCCTGGTTCCTTGGCCGATGAAATGAAAAGCAGAGTTGAGAGGGTAGTCACCTGTCCAAGTTCTATCGGAGGATATTTTTATATTTGTTATGTTCATGAGTGACTATGGGCTAACTATACAATGATGATTTTTTTTTTTTTTTTTTGGTGAAACTATACAATGATGATTTGATAAGTAAGTAGTATTTAGCAGGCAGTGTTTTTTACTGTCTGAGCGCCAATACAGTATGGTAAAAACTATATCCTATTTTTCTAAATCCTAAGTTTTGGCCAATAAACTCAAACGGTACATGATCTAGGTTTATGCCATTTCTGTTAAAAAGATCCTCGCAATTTAGCTAGAGCTGCGAAGCACCTGATATGATTTCCCAAATCATTTAATCCAATCATATCTTGAATGACACAAGCAATTTTGTCTCCAAATCTTCTTGCCGGGTCAATTAATATCCTTTTTCTTATCTCGATTAAGTTTTCAATTTATGAATACTTGGGGACATATAATATATATAAATAAATTGGTTATTTAACATCAGAGTCGTCAAACCATCCCACATAAGATATGAGTCACCATGCAACCGTTAGATATCCATGCACGCCTAGTATTTTAGACGCTCCAAATTTTGTCCTGACGGGATCCCCCAGCGTTGACGCGGAAGATTAACCATTTGATTAATGGAATAGGTTGGAAACGATTGGTTAGAATGACATAGTCAGTGACATGAGTACTTGGGTTTTCTTTCATTTAATTTTGATTATCTTGACAATTATGTGATAGATTGTTATTCTTAAACGAAGAAAACAAAAATGGCCATGGTGGAGTTGGAGGGAGATTGTCTTGGAATCTTGTTGGCAGTCCCAGATAGTGGAGATTTTGTTGCTGCTGGTGACGCCATTGACAAGCCCCTGGTTCCCTACTCCCTAGACTGAATAAGGTAATTAATTTGATTAAACGCGGTCGCCAAGAGGAATATGGTAAACTTTATGGTATAAGGATAGTTTGTATATTCCGGGATTCTGTGCTTGTGCTGAGTAATCATGTATAACTCAATTAATATCCGTTATATCAGGGCCATTGTCTCTTCTGGAAAAATTTTAATTATTTTTCCTTCAAATCTTTATCGGATAATTTCTCACTCGTTTGAAGTCATAATTTTATTTTATTTTTTTGCACAGTTTGATCATATTAATTATGTTCTTCAAAATGATATCCACTTTCACATATTTTTGTAACAAAAAAAAATTGAGCAATTTTTTTACCAGTATATACCTTATGGTATTGACTGGTATTAAATAAGAGCATACCATATGGTATGACAAAGCTTACTATGGTGGTATGAACTTACCAAGACAGTAGGATGATTGAATACATGATATTAGGAGTATACTAATTTTTATTTACAACTTTCAACATTGTGTAGCACAAAATACCACCCCATATATACTATGATGGTATTGTGTGGTTTTTTTTGTACTGTATTTTGTTCACTCAGAAATTAGTAGATCCAATAGATCATGATGAACTCGTTCATTCTATGCAAAAATTTTGAAAAACAACTTAAAAATGAAAAAGATACCATATGGTATGCAGTTGGTAATGAGAGATAAGAAAAAAATTCAAAAAAATATTGAAAATGGATCTCATTCTATAGAGCACAACGAACTCGTTCCATCTGTGAAAAAAAAATTGAAATCCGAGTTAAAACGAATGAGATATGAGTCGATCGAGAAAAAATAAAAATGACTTTAATTCCCCACCTTCATATCTGAATTTTCTGAGCCCACTTAAATCTGATGGCTGAGATTTGGTTACTCATTGGTCAGTAATCAGGGATTACTAACCATATATGGAGTCGTATATTACTAGGGTCCAGGTCCATAATCATTCTACACTATGATATATTCAATACTATCATGATACACTTTTATATCATTATGGTATAATCTTATGTACTACCAATTATTACCACCATGTATGTAGTGGCGTAGCCATGATTTTATTTAAGGGAATGTCATAGAAGAAAATTACATATGCAGTATCATGTTTCATACTATAAAATTATTCCAAAACTATATGAATCGGCCACACTATCAAGATTTCGCAATTAATGTATCCCACCAAATAACCATTTACAATTGCAGTTAATGAGTGCGAAGGTTGGTAAATCGTTTCATTACATAAAAATGTTTTTAGCTTGTGCATTGACAACTAGCAGTAGCAAATCAAGTCTATTTTCATAAGAAAATACATTGATGAGATCTAGTTTTCTCTTCCGACTATTGTTATCATAAAAATTTAATGATTTCCTCTAATAATATGCACATCTTATCCATCTTCATAACATAGAATGTATTAATGTATAAATTAGTAGATAAAATTAATTTAGGATAAATACTAATTATTACCTAAACCTTTCTCGCATTTTTTTATTAGCCAAACCTATTGAATTATTAACAAGGGTAATGACTAATTATTAGCTAAAAAATTTACGCATTCTTTTTTATTAACCAAACCTATTAAATTGCTAATCATTAGCCAAAACTTTTGTAATATATCAAAATATTAGTCATTTTTTATTATCGTTAATAATTTTGTAACTCTTTTCTTAGGTAAAATACTAAAGTTTTAAGATGCTGACTTCCATTTGTGTCTTACAAGTCAGTATCATGTTGCAAAGTCAATATTATCCAATACCATTTACTAACACGCCCCCTTAAACAAAAACCAACTCATTTACGTTTGAAATTTGAATAGGTCTGAATACCATATGCTTCACAAATAGGGTCACCTAAATTTCGAAAGAAATCCTCTCGGACACAGAAGGCTTTGATACAATATCAAGAACTAGTTGGTCCCATTAACTCTAGTTTTCAGAGAGGTTCAATATAGATCTTATATTACATAATAACACACCCCCTCAAACTCAAGCAACTCATATGTGTTTAACATTAATACACTTTGAAAATGGTGTCTCCAGTATTCAAACAAAAGACCTCTCAGTCATAGAAGGTTCTAATACCATGACAACATTATAGATGTAGAAAGTATCATTAAGTAAAATTTTTGTTACCAAGTGGCTCTCAATGGAGACCTCCATGTTCCAATAATTTGTTTGTTGCTTCCTTATTTCCATCACGGGAATGGTACATAAATATATGTTTGCCTTTGACTCGCTAAAACAACACTCCTAACAATTCTAAGTGAAATAATGGCAAGACTACAGTATAGTGGCACAAGTAATAAAATATCGAATACACTGGTCTCTAGATTTACTATTACTGCGCTTCATTATATTATTTAGCATATCATATTCAAATAAACTAGCTACCGCTACTCTAACAAATTATAATTAAGGCAAATCTAATTATAGGTTGGGAACTCACTCATGTATTAATTCCCCCTAAGCCCTAGGAAAATTAATGATTGATGAGTCTCTAACCTATTTTACTCCTAATTCATAATGCGGAGAGTCCTTCACTAGACCTTGAATCAAGATTAAAGCAATTAATGCCCTCTTGATCTAGGTGCTTAGAGGGACACATCCTTCTCTCACACATTCAATCAAGGCATTCTACACTAGACTCCCTCTAATGGGTGAGGCTCTCACACACATTACAAAGCAAGCAATCGACTCACTCTTGCGTTGTCAATCCCCCTACTTCCAATCTATGGTGCTTTATTGACCTAATAAGGTATCCCCTCTCATATAATCAAAGCAGAGTCAATAATCTACTAAAGTATAATTGAATAATGAAAACAAGCATAGACTGAATATGAGCTCAAGTATAAGAAGAAAGAGTATTCATACAATCATCCAATTAATTAAAAATAGTGTTCCTCAAATCCCAATTGAAGGGAGACTACTCCATAGAGAAGAGAGAGAATATGGAAACCATCTTTAGATATTCAAAAATCACGTCCAGACTTGTTCCTTGAGCTCCAATGGTGAAGAAATCCTTCAAATTCGCTCCAAGGTCAGCGCGAGATCACTCTCCCTCTTTTTAAAAAGTCCCTTAGGTGTTTGGGACTCAAACCCCTGTTCTTATCTTCAAAACTCGTAAACAATCCTTTTAAACCCGACAGATTTGACGCAACAATCGTGAGGCATTCACTGGTAGGGCCATAGTCCTAACACAGGTCGTGTCCATCCAAAATGCGCCTGTGTCATTTGCACTCGATACTAAAAAGCACGACCTTGAAGGGAAAGTGGTCGTACTTTTCAGGTCTCATGCCAGTACTTTTGCTCGGAAGCTCCTGTTTCTCCCTCACATTTCACGGCCTCTTCAACACAGAAATCACAGTCGTGCTTTTCAAAGATCGGGCTATGATTTTCCTTGATGAATCCACCTTGCATCCTTTTGACCTCCAAATGAACCGGAACTTGCTCCTAAACCTTCCTCCACTTGCTAGGGCCTGAAATAAAACAAAATAACACAACATAGCGTAAAATGGGTAAATAATATGGTGTTTCTAAGGAAAATGGTCAAATACGTTCAAGAAATGATAGTTAATATATGTGTACTTAGCCTCGCATCGGTATAACGGCGAGCAGTAGATCCAGGACAAACAATCTTTTAATGAGGAGGATCTAGAAAACAATTAAAATCATGGACAAATTTAAGGGGCTATTTCCTTAAAGGATCAATATTACCATATTCACAACACGTGAGACACTCATTACATTCATTCATTTAGAGTTTTAGAGAATTTTTGGCAAAAACATTTTTGAGTCCACATAAGCTTGAGCATCACCACTACACAAATCAGATTCCTAAAAATACTAGTAAGCATATCAACCAACACAATGTGAGATAGAAGTAGGGATGACAATTTCGACCTGACCCGTTTTACCCGACCTGTTTGGCCTGTTTTGGGGTGGGTCTGACCCGCCTTGAAGGCGGGGCGGGGCAGGCATGGGTACTATAATCGACCCGACCTGCCCTGACCCCCCCCCCCCATTCTTGACCCGTTTTTGAATAAATTACATGTAATCTTAGCCAAATTACTTAGGATTTTCCATTTATCAACTAATATTTTAGCTTTCATAAAATTGTAAATAAGTGATATCCTCAAATTAATCCAATAATTTAACTACATTTATAATTTTATGGTTTGTTTCTTGGTATTCTAATGAAAATAATGAATATTTCTAATATTTTTCATACATATTACATACCCATTGGGTTGACTTGTCTCGACCCGCGCCCCATGATAAATTACCTGACCTGGACCCGACATGTCACGACGCGGGTATGGGTATCGAGATACCCGCCCCGAACCTACCCCATTGTCATTCCTAGATAGAAGGGAGAACTCTCTCATGTACCAACATTCTCCATAGTGCTACACTATCCTCCTTAGATTACATACAATCATGGAAACTACTAATTCAAGCACACTCATCAGGTAATTGCATAGGACAATGTACTTTGAGCCCTCAAATATTAAAAGTTTGGACAGTGGACTAGGCTATAATACAAACATCGAAATAATCATTAATCACACCAAAATACAATGGAACATCCCCCACATACTCACTTAAGCACAACATTATCCTCAATGGAGGAAAGATAAGGAGAGTAGGACGTAGTTACCAGATCAGGTGTGAAGGATGGTGGATGGAACAAGAGGACCTGCAGATTTTAAATAATAACACACACATACACCAAAACACCACAATCTCACAAAGTTTGAGTTATTGACTCAAAAATCAAAAGACAATCTTATTCAACCAAATAGCAAAGGAAAATGAATGCAAACCGACTGGTTGAGTTGCTTCCAATGAGTGCTTCTTTAATTTCATGAGCTGGATGGTAGTTCTCAAGTCTTAGTCCATTACAAAACCTCCTTGAATTCAATGTTCTCGTTGGTAAGATGGAGTCTCAAGTCATGAGATGTGGGGGAGACAAGTGTTGAGGGCTCGTGGACTTGATTCAGACGAAGGCTCCACTCGCGACACCTCTCCTTCCCTTCTCGTCTTTTCTCATTGCCCCAAATCAAGTAAGACAACATAGATTAACCATCATGAAGTCTACCAAGAGGGATCGACGATGGTGGGGCCTTGGCCTGGCAAAGAGAAATTGCAAATGGGTCCCTCTCCAAAAGTGTGTGAAGGTTGGGTGATGAGCTTCGATTGTATACTTAGCTTGTAGAAGCCTCAAACACCTCGAACTCGTCCTTTTCTTAGACACCAATCTCCTCCTTAACCACCCTTCTCTATTCCAACATTTGCTCCTCACCTTGGAAATAATCAAGAGCTTCATCCTCATTGCTCGCTTCCTCCTTCTCAACCTCCTATCTAACCTTCCCATCATCGTATTCAAGCACGAATTGGAGAGCAAGTCTCCATGCACGGTTATCCACAAGGTCAACTTGATTCAATCTCCACCTTCGTGACATGTTCTTCAAAGTTTTTCTTGGGATGGGGAAAGTGTGGAAGTCTTCAAATAGATATTCTTGATCATGCTCCATTGCTAACTCCAGCTCGGATTTCACCTCGGGTTGTGGAATGATATCTTATTGGGAAGGGTGATCTCTTCTTGAAACCCCCAAGGGTATGGTTGTTCTTCATGGATGGGAGTTTGGTCATAGAGCCTGAATCCTTGGCTTTCACCTTCTTGGTTGCCCCATGAAGCTTCAGGGTAACCCCATTCAAATGGTGGTGGATACCTCCATAGGTTGGAGAACTCACTGAGGTACATGATTCATCCTACACAAACAAAAACAAAACACCTTAAAATGCAAAAGTGGAAAGAAAACAAAGAAAAAATAACTAAATTAACAAACCCAAGGCTCAAGAAAGCGCTAGGTGTAAGTCGAGTGTTGAGGCTCTACCTAGCGCCTATCATGCCTATGCGTCGTCCAGGCATGCCTAAACGATAGATGTGAACATATTAAAATATTCCACACTTTCCTAGAATCACAAGTTTATGAACCAATATCATCCCATCTACCTCTTATTTCTAAACTTCATAAACAACACATGGTAAAGTATAAAACATAGTGTGGAGAAATGAGAAAGGAAGTAGAAGCTGAAAAATAGTGAAGAAGATTGAGAGCGAAGAAACGCAAAAAAAAAAAAAAAAACTACTCCAAAGATGGTCGTCTCTAACGCTAACCTAGCGACTAGGAACAATCGGGAGGGGAGAAGGAAAAGGAAGGACGGTGTTGATTTCTCGATAACCTAGTAACATATCAAAAGGTAGAAAAAATACATTGTGACATCATTTTGAGGGGCAACTCAATTCTTACTATGCGCCGCAGCGGCCACAATGTGATCGTGACGCCTTGTTCGCTGCTTTTGGCCATGGCGAGACATTTTCCTCTGACTTGCGCCTGGACGAGTCTAGACTAGTGCCTACGCGTGCTTTTTAGAACCTTGAAAAAAACTAGGACTTTCATAATAACCTAGAAGTTCCCCGGCAACGGCGCCAAAAACTTGACTCGCTAAATCTACACTACTGACAATGCCAAGTGAAGCGCTGACATGAACACAGTATAGTAGCACAAGTAATAATATATCAAATCCATGGGTCTCTATAATTACTATTACTCAGCTTCAGTTTATTATTTAGCAAATCACATTCAAATAAACTAGCTATAGCTACTCTAGCAAATTATAGTTAAGGTTAATCTAATTACAGGTTGGAAACTCACTTAGGTATGGATTCCCCATAGCCACTAGTCAAATTAACGATTGATGAGTCTCTAGCTTGTTTTACTCCTCATTCATAATATGGAGAGTCCTTTACTAGACCTTCAATCCGGATTAAAGCAATGGAGACCTTCTTGAATCGGGTGCTTAGAAAGACAAGTCCTTCCCTAATACAACCGATCAAGGCGTTCTAAACTAGACTCTCTCTAATGTGTAACGTTCTCACACACTACAAAGCAACAAATTGACTCACTCTCGTATCGTTCCCTCACTTCTGATTGATGGTGCTCTACTGGCCTAATCAGGCATTTCCTCTTATAGAATCAAATCAGAATCAATAATCTCAACTAAAGCAGAATGAATCATGAAAACAAGCATAAATTGAATATAAAATCAAGTATAAAAAGAAAGCGTACTCATACAATCATCCAATCAAACAAACATTGCTAGGAATCCAAAAAACCTAAGTGAAGGGAGACTACTCTATAGAGAAGAGAGAGAAGGGAACTATCTTTAAATGGGATGTATGCTTTACCTTATTATTTGCTAAGTTAGTGTGTTAATTATGTATATGTCAATAGGAGTAATTTGTTATTGACTAAATAGATAATTAAGAAATTGTCATGTTTAAGATGATTCTATTAGGTTAATAAGTATACAAGATTAGTAATGAGTCAATGGATGAGTTAGTTATTTAATTTTTGAGTATGATAAATTGTGTAAGTAAGTTGGGTAATTGAAATAGATAACTAAATGTATAAGGGGTGAAATTATTGACTTATTAGACTTTGACTTATGGTCCATATATAATATAATATGATTAAGAGGCTAGTAATGGGTTGTTAATAAATTAAGTAGTTATAGTGTTTGTGCGATAAGTATATGACCTTTATCAATTGATCGACAAGTCAAGTAATGGGATTTATTAGTAAAATAACATTACAATATGTTTACTGAATCTTAAGTTAAACTACATATATAGGCTGTTATATAATGATTAGTTATTTGGTGATTTAATTTGAATACGAGTATTAGAATTACAATTACGATTCTAATATATTAAATTGATGGGTATACCGGTATATCAGACTTTGCACATCTTGTAAAGTAGTCCCATGTCGAGAAAATCGTCGCTAAGAATCCAAAAGCCAACCAATCTAACATCGGTATTCGCCATAGGTCGACAAGGCAAAATCATCTCCTCTAGAGCTTTGATCCTTTGAGTTGGTGGCTAGACCAAGTTAAACTGCTCGACCAAATAAGGTGCGTGGTTTGAGGGGGCTAGTTAGTATTTTGCTTTAATCATGTCTTTTACTTAAGTTACGCTCATATTCTCTATGTGCATGTTCACGGTAAGTTTATTTATGTTCAGCAAGCATGGCATTGCATTTCATCATGAAGCTACGTTTTGAAGCAAGCATATACAAGTTATGTTTTAAGCAAGGTTATGGACCTACGTTAAGTAAGGTAACCGCGTGCTATCTAAGCAACTGACCGGCACCGGCATAACTTATCATAATCATAAACTTCCACCTAGTGGGAAGTAAGGTAGCCGCGTGTTGCTAGTCAAACGAGTGCTTAAAACATATTCTTACTTGATAACTTGGTAACTGGTAACGTAGGTCCATAAACTTGCTTAAAACATAACTTGTATATGCTTGCTTCAAAACGTAGCTTCATGATGAAATGCCATGCTTGCTGAACATAAATAAACTTACCGTGAACATGCACATAGAGCATATGAGCGTAACTTAAGTAAAAGACATGATTAAAGCGAAATACTAACTAGCCCCCTCAAACCACGCACCTTATTTGGTCGAGCAGTTTAACTTGGTCTAACCACCAACTCAAAGGATCAAAGCTCTAGAGGAGATGATTCGCCTTGTCTACCTATGGCGAATACCGATGTTAGATTGGTTGGCTTTTGGATTCTTAGCGGCGATTTTCTCGACATGGGACTACTTTACAAGATGTGCAAAGTCTGATATACCGGCATCCCATCAATTTAATATATTAGAATCGTAACTGTAATTCTAATACTCTTATTCAAGTATAACAGAAATCCTGGAGTGAAGGGAACTATCTTTAGATCTTCAATTGTCACGTTCAAGCTTGTTCATCAAGCTCCAATGGTGAAGAAATCCTTCAAATTCGCTCCAGGATTGTCCCAGATTGCTCTCCTCCTCTTTGGAATGTTCCTTGGGTCTTTGGAACTCAAAATGCACATACTCTCTTCAAAACCCGCAGAAAATGCTTTTAAACCCGACATCAAACTCGATGCGATGACCCAAATCACTGTAATGAGGTGTTCACGGCTTGGGCCACAGCCGTGGCATAGGCTGTGGCCAGCAAAGAGTGACCTCTTTATTTGCACTCGATGGTGAAAAGCACGACCTTGAAGGGGAAAACACAAACATGCTTTTCAAGGCTCGTGTCATGCTTAGGCTCGGAAGCTCCTGTTTCTCCCTCAAATTGCAGAGCCTCCTCAACTAAGAAATCACGGTCATGCTTTTCGAAACTCTAGTCGTGAATTCGTGATTTTCCTTGATGAATCTGCCTTGCACCATTTTGAGCTCTGAATGATCCGGAACTTGGTCCTAAACCTTCCTCCACTTGCTAGGGCATGAAACATGACAAAATAACACAAACTAGCATAAAATGGGTGAAAGATAGGGTGTTTTCAAGGCATATGGTCAAAGAAATATACAAAATGAGTTAAAAATATGTATAGTTTGACTCGAATCAACCTTATAATGGGATCTCTACCATGAGCTCCAATTTATCTTTCTAATTAATTAATAAAATTAATTTTACCCTTATTAGACAAAGATGGAACACTCGCTCAAGTACACTATGTTATTACCATTTTTTTAAAAGAACAGTAATAAGTTATTTCCAAGTAATAACAAGATTTAAGAAAGTAAGACAAGCTACCTAGAAGCCCTCTTAAAGCAACACCTTAGTGAAGCCACTCTACAAAGACAAAGGCACCTAACTCACGAAGAGACAAGACCAAGGCTTTGTGCGCCACTCTATGGGCAGCCCCATTTAGTGGCTCTAGGAACCGCCTAAACTTTATATATCCAGACCTAGATGCTGAAAGGTGAAGACACTCTTTTAAGAGTCGATTCTCATAATGAGTTCATCGTAACTCCTTGGTGATGCTGCTGAATGATGACTTTAGTGAAATGGCATCTCTTGCAGGAAGGAGCTCTGCTAGAAAGGGATCCTCCACACCAAGATGTTGGGTCCCAACTACTAAAATGACATGCCCGTTTGTCCCGCGAACTACCAGGCCAAACGAACATCCAGAGTCACAAATAGTAGCATCAAAGTTTATCTTCAAGAAACCAAACAGAGGGGGCTCCATAGGACTACATGGTGCAACGGAAGGCAAGGATGAGAGGCTGGAGGGGAGAGATCAAAGAAGAGACTTCAATGACTTGGAAATAACATTAACGAGTAAGAGAACGGACACATGGTTGATAATGTTCAAAGACCAACTTATTACGAAACTTTCAGATTTTCCAAAGAATGCATATGCATTGGAGAATGTGGAATTGAAAGCACTACATGTCTCCACCAGAGACTGAAATTCACAATCGGGGCCGAGTCAATTAAAGTATTTAAACTCTTAAGGTGCATCTAGAGAACAATGTTCAATATTCTCTCGATGTCGCCAACAAACAAGACATCGAGCAAGACAATTGACTCCGCTGAAAAACAAATTAGGTTACTAAGGACCAATAATCACTTGTTTAAAACATAATCGGATCCCACAATTCAAAGGATTATGGCTCCTTATCAAGCAATAAAAGCAAAACCACAATAACAGCTTCTTATAAAGTCTCAAAAATTGGGCAAAAAGCTTATTTGATGGCAGGTCCTAGGGAGAATTAAACCCACCATTGACTTTTTCATTAATTCCATCCAAACAATCATTAATGTCATCGTTTTAAATGGCCAAAGGAAGCAAAGGCCATTGGAGCTGGCTCCGACCACATCAACTTCATCTCGACAGACACTTTGGGTGATCTCCCACCATGAGAACTTGAAAGGCCAGATCCATTCAATCAATGAGCACTCATCCCAACTAGCAACTTCGGTAGAAGTATCCGATAAAAGAATAATTTTTGAAAGACCTTTTTAAGCCATCATATAAACAACTTTGAATGCAATGGTTCCATAAAAAATGAAGAAACAAAGGAACAGTTCCTCTAGTTCTAGAACAACAGAATCTTATCTAGGTACAGATCATGACTAAGTATCTTGTTGTAGTATAGCTCGAGCACGACGGCCACAATCCTCCATCGTCGACTAGACCGCATGGTCCCATGGGAGATAACTGTTTGGATTCTAAGAAAAATTGGAAGAACGGAGGACGGAAAGGAAGATTATACCTCTCTCAATTAGGACAGACGAAATAAGTACCTTAACAATTACTACTCTAGTTCATATAAACATAAGTTATATCTAAAGTGATGAAATTTTAATTATCGAGCACTCAATCGTTCATCTTTGTTTTCTCCTTTTTTTTTAAACAAAATCTATGTTTTCTCCTTTTTTTTAAACGAAATCTTTGTTTTCTCACGAGTATGTTGGATATTTTTCGTTGAATAGTAGATAGGATTTACCAAATGCTAAAATAGACAGATATTGCTTCAATAGTACCCAAAAAAAGGGACCTTGTTTTGCACGCAAGAAACATATAGAGTATAGAAATGAAGCATTTTCATTCATAGTACAATAATACTTTATACCACTCATGTAAATTTGAAAATGAAAGCATTTTGCAAGCCTGGTTTGCTCCACATCTCAGAAAAAATTCATCTCTTTTGCTGCTGATGCCCCCTGCAAGCAAATGAAACATCAACACCTTTAAGGGGGACACTAGAAGAATCAGTGGCAGACCCAAAATTGTCGGAGAGGTGTGTCACCGATAAAATAAGAAAATAATTAAAAAAAAGAATTTACTAGAAATTAATTCATAAAGTTCGCAATGTCATGTTTTACAACGAGCCATGATGACTTTTCATGTCCTAAAATATCTGTAAAATACATTCATCGCTTATGTTGCAATGCAAATCCTTTTCGATATACACAACTAAACAATCATTCATAAATTGGTCACTCAATTGATTTCGAAGTTCATTATGGATTATCTTCATAGCTGAAAATGTTTTTGCAGCTTGCAGTTGCAACAGGTAAAGTCAACACCAACTTCGGTGTGTGAGACTATTGAAAGAAATATCTATGACCTTGTTTGGGGTACTAAGACTGACTCCAATGGAGTCTCCAATTTTGGGGTTGTCGACAAAATTGGCGAATGGGCAGCTCCAATGCCGAGGGGGGGGGGGATGGCGAGGGTCGGCTTTTTTGGAGAGAATCGGTAGCTGCTTCGCTATAATTGGGGAAGAGTTTGCCAATTCCTGCAAATTTGGGGAGTGGAAGTGGTGGTGGCGGTGGCAGGGACAGCCGCCACCCCTGGCGATACGCCGCACGTGCGGGAGAGCGCCTCTATTTTTTAGGGTTTAATTAGGAGATTAATTAGTGAATTAATTAGGATTCTAATTAGGGCTTTAATGGCTATTTTAAGATGATATTTTGTTTAATTGTTTACTAATTTTTGTATTGATCTCTTCAAAATATTTAAAAGTATGTTTATCATTTTCAAGTGTTGTGTGTAAACTCAAATTAGGTTAATCTATTTTTTTTTTTTGCGAAAAAAAGTTCGTTCTCAAAATTTAACAAAATTATATCGGAAAATTTTTATTTAAAAATAATGACGAAGTATAAAAAATTAACATAAAAAATATATTAAAATAATTATAAGTACATTTTTAAGTAAAGAAAAACTAGAAAAAAGGAAGATCCCCAAATTTGGGGACTAGCATTGAAGTTGGTCTAAGGAGGGGAAGAGGAAGATCCACCTGATGTCTTGGGAGATCATTTGTAAGCCCAAAGACCTGGGGGATTTGTGGCTTAGATCTGTTAGGAGTCTCAACACTGCTTATATGATCCAGTTTGGATTCCAACTTCTTATAATGACTCTGATCTTTGAGTTTAGGTGCTCCAAGGGAAGTATTTCAAAACCAAGGATGGGAGAATTGATTCCACGAAGAAAAGAACCCACTCCAACTTATGAAAAGCAATCATAAGAGCGCTACTCCTAATTATGAAGAGTGGAGCCAGTTGGAGCATCATAGATGGGACTACAATAAGCTTTTGGAGACACCCGTTGGTTGATAGTGGCATTATCCTTGAAGATTTTCTCCTCGAGAATTTACCTGAAGATGAAAGAATTGCTTTGCTCGTATCAATATAGAACATGTGGAAAATGAGTTGGCTTGGGAGCCACCCCCTGGGGACTGGGTACCGATTCAATCATATGGGTTTGTACTGTTGCCCTCAGGGGGAGCAACAATAGGGGGTTGTTAAGAGACCACATAGGAAGATGCACTTATACTTATGTATGCAACATGGGAAGATGCTCAGTCACAGCGGCCAAAATCAAAGGAGCAGTGGAAGGGATGAAGTTAGCTTGGAAGGGGGACATAGGAATATCCAGCTCAAAGTTGACTCCACAAGCGCCATCTCAATCATGAGAAACTGCGAAGACGAGAACCACATACATGGTCTGGTAGCCAAGCAATTTAGGCTTCTTTGTAATAGTAATTTGAGAGTCCAAATCTTCCATGTGTATAGGAAATGCAATTTATGGCCGACTATTTTGTTAGCAAATGCCATATTGTGAATTTTGGCACACATCATTTTGATTTGTGTGAGCCGGGACTTGTTCATTGACTTCTTCATGATGTTATGGATATTGCCCAACGACGAGTTATTAGTAATGAAATCTAGGATGCTTTAGCATCCATCTTCAAAATGTGAATTTTACTTAGGATATATTATGCTATCCATTTTTAGTGCTTTGTAGTTAATACGACTACCTAATTATCAACAACTTTTTTTCACTGCACACGAGAAAAAATTGACAAAAATAAGTACCCAAATAGCCAAACATAATTTCAATGCTACTTGGAGTATAGTTGGGGTTGAGGTCATTGCTACTATTCAGCATTGTTTCCAGCATTTTGTGTTTCCTATTGAGGTAAATTCCACTCTTGATGCCCCGCTTCCTAAGACTATGAACCCTGAAGAAATGAAAAACTTCAGACCAATTTCTTGTTGTAACATTCTTTACAAATGTATAGCTAAGATACTTTCTTCTAGGCTTAGTGAATGTCTACCTCATATAATCAGTGAGAACCAGACAACTTTTGTCAAAGGTAGAATAATTGGAGAGAACATATTGTTGGCTCATGAAATGGTTAAAAAATATGGCAGAAAACATATGTCTCCTAGGTGTGTGGTTAAGGTGGACTTAATGAAAGCCTTTGATTCGGTTGATTGAAAATTTCTTATCACTGTGCTTGAAGCTATGAATATTCCCATGGATTTTATTCGTTGGATCTCAATGTGTGTTACTACTCCCAAGATTAGTGTTGGTTTCAATTGGGGTGGGGGGGGGGGGTTAGTAGGGTATTTCTCAGCAAAGAAAGGGTTGAGGCAAGGGGATCCTCTTTCCCCTTACCTTTTTGCAGTTGCTATGGAA
Organism: Linum trigynum; assembly: GCA_964030455.1. Taxonomy (NCBI): domain Eukaryota; kingdom Viridiplantae; phylum Streptophyta; class Magnoliopsida; order Malpighiales; family Linaceae; genus Linum; species Linum trigynum. The sequence goes on from OZ034814.1 coordinate 14,669,510, forward strand.
GTTTTTAGTGGTCTTATGAAGGCTGCAGTGTGTGAAAAGATAATGTCATTCCATCTCATGTGCAAACGTGTTGGTCAAACCCATTTAATGTTTGCTGATGACTTACTACTCTTTTCTTATGGGACTAATTATGGGATTCATTGCATACAGAATGTCCTAGCTCAGTTTAGAACCTTGTATGGTCTTGTTTCAAACCCTGCAAAATGTGAGCTTTATTGTTGTGGTCTTCCTCAAGAGTGGCGGGAAAGTATGGCACCCAGGACTGGTTATCAGCTTGGTTCTCTCCCTGTCAGGTACATAAGTATTCCTCTAATTCCTGGAAAGCTATCTATTAAAGCTTGTCGACCTCTTATTGAAAAAATTGCCAAAAGATTACAAGGAAAAAAGTTGGCTGCCTGGGATAAGATATATTTTCCTAAAATGGAAGGGGGCTTGGGAGTTAGAGATTTGAAGAGCTGGAACCTAGCTTGCATTGTAAGACACATATGGGATCTACTAACTAAACATGGGTCTTTATGGGTAGCTTGGATATGGGAGTATAGACTTCATGGTGAAGATGTTTGGACTTCTACTTGTAAGTCTGGTTCATGGTTGTGGCAGAAAATGCTCAAAACTAGAAGTCTAGCTCAGCATAAATTGGCAGTGCATGAAGGTCAAGGGTGCTGTAATGGTAATATACTCAAAAACAATTCTCTACTAAGCTGGTCTGGGAGGAACTAAGGCCTCAAGCTACTATTGTTCCTTGGTTCAAACTGATATGGAAAACACCCTACATCCCAAGGAATCAGTTCCAAAGTTGGCTGATCATTACAGAGTACACAACTACTTGTGACAAAATGATAGGCTGGGATTTTAAAGGGCTTACATTTTGTGTTTACTGTCACTGCAGAATTGAAATTCATAATCAATTGTTTGCAGAATGTGATAGGTATAAATCACTTTTCACTGCCTTGTTCTTTAAGTTTTAAAGGATGTACCCTTCAGATTTATGGTCTGCTGAACTTAAATGGGCTATGGACTCTTTTTCGACTGTTGCCTCTCATTCTAGAGTTGGAATATTTAACTGGCAATCCATGATGATCAATAATATTTGAAGATCTAGATGCTCAACAAGGGGTTGGTGGAACAGTGACAAGCCTGGATATTGCTTGTAAGCAGATTAAAGATGAAGTGGCTATTATATGTGCTTATGGAAGTTGTTGTGTTTCTATTAGTTTAGTTAGTCTCTCAGGCTCCTATTCTTAGCATATTACACATAGCAATAGTTAGATTATAGTGCATTGTTCATCTTTTGGTTCCTTCCCCTTAGTGACAAGGGGTGTTGCATCATAGTACATTGGTTTTTAATGATAATAGAATACCATCCGTTCATATAAAAAATAGCCAAAAATATGTATAATTTTATCTAGTGTCTTTTTCTGATCAATTTATCAAGTGTCATTTACTCTTTCATTTTTATCTTTTTGGGTGAATAACTCACTTACTTCCTCTAACTTTTTGTTAACTAAGAACCGCTCGAAACTAGGACTGGAAAATGGTGTGTTCTGGTTCAGACCAAATCATATATACTGTTTATGGTCCAGACCGAGAGTCTGGAGTATAGACCACATACTATTACGATCTAGACCACATCACGCCTGTGCGGTCTAGACTAGACCCCGCATGTGCGGTCTGGTCCAGATAGATTACTATAAACAAAAAATGAACAATTTGTTTAGTCAACACACGAAAAATTGAAACAATAACCGTGAAAAAAATATTTTTTTTCTTAAATATGAATTCCAACATGCATGAATAATTTTGACACTCTAAATCTAAGTAAATAACAAATATACAAAGTCAAAGCATCTTAATTCTACCCTTGCACAACAATGTCATATGGAGACACGATCGTCTCTACTTTCTGATGAAACGTAGTTGTGAATGAAAAAGGAGACGAGATTCTCAAAATTAGGGTTGAGACTTGGGTCTCATTGAGGGAGTTGGGAGAGTGGTCGAGTGGGCTGCTAACACGTATTAGAAAGTCTGTTGGGTCCACGGTTTGGTATGTTAAATTGTTATAAACGCGGTGCTACGGATCGGGAAATCGCTGGAATCGACAAAGCAAGAAAACGAAAGCGAGAATCGAAAAACGCAGACACACGATTTACGTGGTTCACTAACACGATGTGTGTTAGCTACGTCCACGAGCGAGAGAGAGTCAGTTTCACTATATCAAGGAGATTACAGATTACAGAGGAGTATGAGAAGTATTTATAGTACTTCTCCATGTGGGTCTAAACCTAATCCAATCTGGCAAAGGAAACGGTTACAGACCAGGCCCAGAACCCGAACCCAAATAACATTGATCGGGCACCGAGACCCGAACCCAAATAACAGCGAGACCCCCGATTACCAGTCGTAGCGGCTGATAGTCCAATTCAAGTCACATCAACATAAATCATGTTCTAGACCTGACCAGATCAAGAGATTAGAATATCATATAATACAGACCATGAACCAAATCAGATTATTCTTAACAGTTCGGTATGGTCTACCTTTTTCAATGGTCTCGATCTATTTTGCCGAACCCAGTAGAAACCATATAAAAACACAACCATTCTAAACCAAGGTTTTCAATTAACTAGTTGTATAATTAGATTTAGAGCATACTAATTTTAACTCATAAATAAATACATGCATTATCTTGAGAAAAATGTAAACTAAAGAAACTTGGTCAGGGGCAGCAAAGAAAATAAAGCAAAATTGGTGATGGCAGCAGTGGGATTTCACAAGCTATCTCAAAAGCTACAAAAGGAAGTGTTCTTGAAATGCCTTTTTGTTGGAGAGAGGCAGAGGCAGAGAAAGAGATGACCGAGTGAGTTGTGGAAATCAAGCCGACTCCCACTGCATATACTACGTCTACTACCTTCCATTCCTTCCTTGATTCCTTACTTCTTGTCATTCGAAAATCGCCATTTTTCTGGTAAGCGCGAAAACGAAAAGCTCTGATCATTAATTTTGCTTTAGTTACCTATTTCCTGGATTTTTACCGTTCAACGGTGCCGTCTGTTTCCCGAAAAACTCCGATGCTTGTTAGAATCTGGGCACATCCCAAATCCCAATTACCTGTTCTGTAATTCTCAACCAGCCCGAGTTAATGATCACTAGCCGAATGTTTTAAAGTTTGATTATTTCTTGAGTTTAAGCTGCGGAGAGCTGTTATCTCTGTTTCTGTTTCTGTGGGTATTTCAGTAGACTCCTTGCTGTATGGTTGCTGGGAAAATTGGAGGGGAAAATAAATGTAAATAAGGGAATTACCGGTTTCCAGCGGCTGTATTCTTCTTACCGTGAGTTGATCGAATTTTGAATGAAGAGAGTTAGGTATTGTTCAATTAATTAGTTGTTTTGTGTCTGTCATCATCATTAATCAAAGTCGATATTGCCATTTTTCTATGTGTTCCTTTTCCTTCCCTTCTTTTGTTGGGTTATTCTTTCAGTGTCGCTATCACTGCAATTCAACTATGCAAATAATTTATTCCAGGGAGCGGTCTCGGAACTTGATAGCAATTACTGTTGATTTGGCCACTTACTTCAATATCGAATTACAGTAGCTGGGAATATTATGTTCTAGTTGTTGGTTTTCAACTTCTTACTTTCCCAAAATAAAATTAAACTTCACCTGACATTATTTATTAGTTCGCAATTGCAAATGACTATGGTTTTCTTATCCTTTCTGGAAACCTATTAGGCACTGGGATCTCACAAGTTGTCCAGCTTCTGCTCTGTAGTAAAACGATGGAGTCTTGGAGTTATGCTTCAGATGGAAGAACCCATTTCTTCACTGATGAGGTAGATTTCCCTGTTGACATGTTCTCGAGAAGTCGAACAGAGATGGGAGAATGGGACAGGGAATCAATTGATAGCCTGGACTTTGTTGATTTGGGTTTCCAGGATGTGTTAAAAAGTCCTTGTTCTTATGGCAATGACAACAACCCTGTTTTAGGGATATTTGGTAGTAGTGATTTGGGTTTTAATTCGCACATCTTGGTAGCTACGAATTCCTCATTGGAGTCTGGATCGAACCATTCTAGTTTCCCTGTAGAATCCAGCAGTCAAGGCTCATCATCACTTAACAATTTGAAGCTAGGGAGTTTGGCTGACTGCATGGGTGCACAGAACAGTGAGTTTTGCCATAAGAGAGTACTGCTACATTCTGTGGAACATGCTACTCCGGTGAAGAGAGCTCGAATCGTGATTCCATACTGTCAGGTCTATGGTTGTAATAAGGACCTTAGCTCCTTGAAGGATTACCACAAGAGGCATAAAGTGTGTGAGGTCCACACTAAGACTCCTAAGGTCATTGTTAATGGGATTGAACAGAGGTTTTGCCAGCAGTGCAGCAGGTTGGTTTACTTGTCATATGAATTCCTCGTTTCATACGCTCTAATTTTTTTTTTTTTTTTTTTGACTGAGACTTTTATTAATAAAAGGAAACGAAAGAACAAGAAAAATCATTCACTCTTAAAATTATTACATAGCCTGTTCTAAACCCTTTGTATTTTGATCAATTTAGGTTCCATTTGCTTTGTGAATTTGATAATGGCAAGCGTAGCTGTCGAAAACGCCTAGCAGGCCACAATGAAAGGAGAAGGAAGCCTCAGTTCAGTGGCTTGTCCAGCAATGCCTACAAATCACTGCACCGATATCAAGGTATTATTATAAGGAGTAGATTAAGGATGGATGTTATCATTATGTGGACTCTTGTCCCACTTTAAAGTCATTTAAGGCATGTTATTGAAAGGATAGATTGTTAAGAATCAATAGCTTTCGACGCTGATAGATTTTAAAATAGGATCGATAGTGGTAGATTGTGAAAATCTGTTGTTTGATTGATTTGTTATCATCAAGTTGGTTCGGTAATAGATTGCAGAAGTTGCGATCAAAACCAAATTACCCGTGGTAATATTACTTCTAGATTTCTTTGTTATCTCTCTCACTCAGTTTACTTTCATTTTTGACTTATTTAGTTAAATTATTGTAATTTATTTACCCCTAGTGAAGAGATTTCAAAAGATCATCTAGCCAGGGTGGTATTTCCAAATCTACTCATGCTAGTGTTTTCATGTCTCTTTATTGCCATAATCAATCACCAATTAAAGCCATCCAAATGAGTCCTTACAACTTGGGTGGTTGCACACTCAATTTGCTGGTGTTCATCATTTCCTTGCCTTGAAGCTTCTTCTGAAAGATAGTTTCCATGGATGTTGAGCCATTTTCCACCTCCACACACTAATGGTGTTATGGATTTTTGCAGGCAGTATATTTCTCGACACTCCTCTGCCAAAGAGAACCTCATTCCTTTTCCCAGATATGCTCCCACGTGGTCCTCACTTTCCAGAAGCTAACTGGTACAGCCATGTTTCTTCGTTTGAGGAAAAGCCAAGTTTGAATCCTCAATCAGCGTTTCCAGTGACTAATGACCAATGGCTGGCAAGTCAACCAGTTTACTCAGTCTCATCTTTCACACACGAGCTAGCTGGGCTATCATCCCAATCTAGCCGTGCTCTCTCTCTTCTGTCAGACGAAGCACAATACCCTAAGGGCATATCCTCTAGTGGGTCGAGTCACTCGTACCAGAGTTTAGGTATGTGTGGTAAATGTAAGTGCTGCTCGCCTCGAATGAACTCTGTCATCCAAGTCACTACTGATCATGCTGCTACCGAGCTTCGTGTGAAACCAGCTGTTTCGAATTCCAAGAACCGTGGCTCTCCTGATAACGAACATACAGTGGACTTGCTTCAGCTGTCATCACACCTTCAACGTGTGGAACAACAGAGGACCATCGTACAAATGAAGAACGAGAATGAGGATTTGTTTGGTTTCTTCACAACTGATGGTCTAAGAGTATGAAAAAAGAAGATCGGTCCAGGTATTGCAGAAGCACCCTTTCAAAAACCAGCAGTGTAGATGAAATTACTAAAGAAGAATTGCTTCTTCTTTTGTTGCTCTTTTTGTCTGTAAACTTATGTTTCACATCGGTTGTGCAGGATCGAAGCAATAGTTGACAGTTAGGCACACTGTCGACTCGATTCCTCGTTCGAATGAATGAAAACACTGTAGAGCCTCCAGTTGTTATCATTTGGCAATGTACATGGGAAAAAAGAAGCCAGATTGTGGTGGTGTTGTCGCTGTAAGATACTCTTGAAATTTGATTCTCTTTTTCAAGCTGTACTTTGAGAACCATGTTCCTAGTTCATTGGTTCCTTTTTCATGCCTGAGCCTTTCAGTCATCGAAGGGGCGAGTTTGGAAGGGACAAGCTTTGAGTTTTCAAAGAAAAGAAGGGAGTGAGAGAGAGAGAGAGAGAGCATTGTCTATGTTTGTAAAGCTACTACTTTTCTTGTATAGAATCTTTGATGAAGCAGCAGCAGGCTCCCTTTGATTGTTTTGCTTGATTGCTTTCTGTATAAAGAGTGTTTGGCATGCATTTCCACCACCATAATAAACAAAACTTCCCAAGGTTCCAGGAATGATATGAAATGAATGAGTGCATAATTGAACCAAATGCCAAGCTCCTGAGAAAGCTTGTCAGCCCCTTTCTAATTGAAGCCACACCCACACACAAGCACTGTGAGTAACTCTATGAGAAGTCATCTTGATATGCATCCTAATGCCAAAATTGTGAGGGTTAAGGTCGGACAATATCTCATATCGAGAAAAAGTCCGGGATGTTATAGGTGGTATCAGAGCATTTCCGTCTCTCTCTTGAACGATGGTGAGGCAAACCTCTCCTCGTTGAGTTTCAAGAGTAGGGTGTATGTCACACCTTAGGCGAATCCCACATCGACAAAAGCAAGGGAGAAATCCATGATTGATAAGTAAGAAATCAACATTTTTTTATAAAATGGAAGAGTTCTTGTAAGAAAGTCGAGTTAAATGTGATCATGTTGGAACACCGCAACGATGGTCGACCTCCAAAAGTCATCTTGATATGAGACAAAAACAGTAAGGAAAATATAAATAAACCCTTTTGTTGCATGGCCATTTGTGCCCATGTTTTGGGGACCATTTTCCAATCCTCCTTCACATGTCACTAATGACGCATGCTAATTGACACTTGATAGCTGCTGCCGCCACTACTAATCCTCATCATCTTTCTTAATCTCTTTGCTTATAAACATATAATTAAGCATCATTATAATGACCTTCTTATGATTTTCCAGGTCCTTGTCTAGCGCTGTTGACATTTGTTTTGAGACAAAAGGAGATTTTGGGGCCACACTATTTTGTGGGGAGAGAGATGTTTTGTACATATATACTATAGACTAGCTAGTTGTGTCACTTTTAATGTCTACTAAACCAACTCAAATTGACTGGTAACTATATGGGGACCATATTAGTTTGATTTGCTTAGGGTGATCTCATCCATGCAATTTGATGCATATAACTATTATTACTTTCATGTTTCCAACATTCGGGACCAGTTTCTGGTTGCTAAAGTTAACATTTTGTGCTTACTAAAAAGAATTTTAGTAAATTATCGAAGGACGTACGTATATCATATATGATACAAATCAAATCAGACGTTGATATAATGGGTTTTTTCCCCTCCACCACCTACAGATTTTTATTTTTTGAATTTGGAGAACTAGAATATTAGTGTGGGGCGAAATACAAGATTGATGTTTAACCAATCCCCAAAGCCAAAAGGGACAAAAATATTGTCCCGCCATTGGCCAAAACAGAAGGTCATATTTTAAAAGTGAGAGGGACAGAACCAAAAGATTAATAAAAAAGGCTGGTCTTGGTCTTATGGGATGATGAACAATCTTCCTAATCAACAACAGATCTATTTGTTCTATATAGTTGTAGGATTCAACTAGTAAAGTTGGCAGGTACATACTAGAGATAAAATAAAAATAAGAGGGCCAATTCTCTTTAAAATAATAAGTATTGTATTTGATGTTTTAGTATGAATTTTTATTTAAAAAATAAATTATATGCATTCGTGTTGGGATGACCCATATATTTTGTGCTCGTATTCGGGCCGATACCCAGGTACATGCACAAATCAAACAAACTGGAGAGTGGAGAAGTACTTGATCTAATGCTTCGGTGGTCTCATATTCCAATTTGTTATAAAGCCTCTAATTATCATCCTTATAAAACACACTTCCAATTTGTTATAAATTAACCATCTGCTTGGGCCAAAGTACATGGAACCAGCGTGGGCCTGTCTTCTATTGAGGCCACATGGATTAGTGAACTCCAGAATCCATATCGCATTTGGGCTGGAAAGTCCGGTGCCATGCTGAGGTAGAGATTTTTGGCCAATACAATGGAGTATGGATGCATCCAATTCCAATGTACCTCCTTGAAATTATCAAATACAGCTTAGTTATTCTGCTAACTCGAAAATTCGTTCGTATATACTAACTAATATCTAAAATGTATGAATTTTGAACTAATATCCAAATCTGCTGAGTGTCTAGATAGCACATACTAGTATTCAAAACATCACAAACTAGTATCGAGATAGAAAATACTAACTAATATCCACAATCAACTAACTAGTATTCAATATGGATACTCTTATGTGTTATCTGGATACTAATTATGTGTTGTCTAGATATTAGTTTGTGAATTTGGGATAATAGTTGATTCATGGTGGATATCAGTTAACAAACTTTGAATACTAGTCTGTGCTCTCTAAATACTTTAGTACTTGGATACTAGTTCATGTATTTTGGATATCAGTTACTATCTGGTAACGAATCTTCAAGTTAACATATTAACTTTTCCCGATCAAATGGATTAAATTTTGATGGAGATACTATATCATTTAACCTTGGTCTTCATCGATCAAATTCTATTTAGAGTGTCTTGTATAATATTTTCACACTTTGTGCCTGGCCAATTTATCTTCAGTGCCAAAGATATTCACAGCATTCAATGATACAGTTATTGAACCAAGTACATTGATATATATGATATATCTGCAGGGTCGCGATTATTAAGTATGTGAACGGCTATTTGCCGCCAACTAGAAAAAAAATTGAATTCAAATTTTGAATTTTCCCTTCCTTCCCTTCCTTTCATTCTATAAATTCGGATACCATTAACATTTGACTCATTCCAACAAAAACTTCTGTTGACGAGCCCTGTGCCTCCGTCGCCCTCAATCGTCGGAAAACAAGTAAGTTTACTTTTTCCGGCAAGTTTTCCAGTTTTCCGGCGAAAAACACAGCGGCCCGAAAAAAAATAGCGGCCCGAACGCCGCCGAGCCGAAAATAATTTGCGTCCGGTGCGATGCCTAACCGAAAAATTCTTTCGGTCCGGCGGCGCCTCGGCCGCAAAAAATTTTCGGCCGGACGCCGAACACGCCGGCCAAAATTTTTTCGGCCCAGCGGCGCACCGGCCTCAAAAGTTTTTCGGCCCGGCGGCGCACCGACCGCAAACTTTTTTGGTCCTGCGTCGCACCGGCCGCAAACTTTTTTCAGCCCGGCGACGCGCCGGCAGCAAAAAAATTTTCGGCCCGACGATTTTTGTATTTAATTTAATATGTTAATTAATTAGTCAATAAAAAATTACTTAATTAGTTAATAGAAATTAGCAATTAGTGTTAATATTTATTTAAGTTGGTATATAAATGTTTTTTTTGTAATAGGTGTATGAATGTTTAATTACTTAGATTAGTTAATAGAAAATTAATTAATTAAAAATTGATTTAACAATTAATGTTAATATTCAGTACATTAGTTAATAGAAAATTAATTAATTTGTGCGCATCTAAGTATGATATTGTGTAAATTTGCAGATAATTAGATATGGATGATGCGGGTGGGAGTGAGTTGTATAGATTCAATGGTAGGGTGGTTGATGCATCAACACGAAGGAAGGTGCCTAAGAAGAATAAAGAGAAGAAGCGCTCTCGAGATATTGGACATCAGTCATATGCAAATTTAGGGGAGGATGAGTTAGAGGCACCTACTGTAGTTGCTCGTTCGGCATCACGGGCGTCTGGTTCCCATGGGAGGAACCAGGGTGCTGCATCGAGAGTGGTCTCGACTGAGTTTGATGAGGACGATAATGATGAGGATATCGAGGTCCCTCCACCTACGCGTGGACATGGACGAGTGCCGTCTTGTACGGCAACATCACGTCCTGCTATGTATAGGGACCAAGCTGGGCGATTCGTACCACCTGCTCGCGAGGAGACAGCGAGCTCAGGGACTGGACGGAGTAGGGGAGGACGTTCGAGTGGTCCTCCACCGTGGGAGCTTGTTGGTGAGTGTCTTGGTGGACCTACGGATCCTAGCCTCATTAGGAGCTTCCGTTGCCACGCTGCCTATGCGCTTTGGACGAGGGTTGGAGATCGAGGGGTCATCAGTTGCTACAGTCGTACATTGGCGGTTGATTATCTGGGTAGCTACATGTTTAGTCATGTTGAGGCGGAGGATCTGGTTCAGCAGTCAGGTCTCCAGCACCTGATCTACTCTATGTTCCGCAAGATAGCGTTGATGTTGAGAAGCTTGCCAAGGAAAATGGAGGAAAGAAAAAATGGGAAGCTATTTAGAGTCACAGATCTTTCGATATAGCTCCATCTCGGAGAAGATTTGGAGGACGGGAACGGAATCAGCTAGAATGCGGCAGTAATATATAATCAGATAGGAGAAAAAGTTTTCCCCGATAGCAGATTGGAACTCGACGGATACCTTAGGCGTCCTGTGGGGAAGTGAAGTAGAGGATGGAGGAGGAGACAGTCTTTGGGCAACGCTTTGATCAACTCCTTTTGATACAAATTTGGGTTTTGAGAATGGAGGTTTAATTGAATCAATAAAAAATAGAAGAATGCAAAGGAATGAGAAGCTTTTCCGTTACTTTGAGGTGCGGCCATTTGGGCTAGTTCTTACAGACCATCCAATTTGGATCGGCCTGTGCCACATCACATCCACATGGACCAATCAAATAGAGCATCGCCGGTGCCGTATTTTTCATAGCAGCCCCGTAACATTGCACAAGGATTAAAGATGTGAAAGAGTACTAATTCGATGTGCCGATTATGAAAAGTTCTCAACACATACCAGAAACCAAACAAGAAATATTATGTTTTTTTTTTACATTTATTCACATGTAATTTGTTTTCTCAACCTTTGCTTTTCGTTTATGGCAGAAAATGAAAATTTCTCAAACACCTACTACAAATCTCTTAAAGCATATAAAAATGGAAGAATGTCTACAAAAATTATTAGCAAAAAAATTGGAATGTAGGTAAAAATACAAATAACGTATATCAGAAATCCAGGAGTAGATCATTTGCATAATCTTATGGCCAATATCACCTTCATAACCGGCCACATAAGCACCACATCACCATATATGAAAGACCCCTAGCCATTCCTCTATGAATTTTAACGGGATATTACTCTTTCGTTTTAAATCGTAATTTAAAAAATTTGAACACATAAATCAGATAAGTTGTGCTCTTCAAAACAATATCCAGTTTGATATAATTTTAGAACAAAAGATTGATATATTTAGTACTAGTCTATATCATAGTGCTACTGCTTGGTACGAATGTGTACCATGATGGTATGAACATATTAGAGTGTATGATAGTTGAAATACATGATAATAGGAATATATGAACTGTCACTTACCATATTCATCATTGTTTACCACTAGTTACCACCCCTATATCAGGGTGGTACTGAGTCACACGTTATAGTCCTGTATATTTTTCTCAAAATTTGTTAGATCCAATAGATCAAGAAGACTTTGTTCCATCTATGCAAATAAAAAATCAAAATTCGAGTTAAAAAATGAAGGTGATACTGGGTGGTACCAAGGTGGTAACGTCTTGTATGAAAAAATATTTGTCGAAATATATTAAAATTAGTTTGTAGATCACAATGAACTCGTTCCATCTGTGAAATTTTCTTTGAAACCCAAGTTAGAACAAAGAAGGGATTTCATTCCATATTGTATTCTAGTAAGAATCGTAATGATCATGCTAAACATAACTACAACACAATGTAAAAGGAGATTATGGCTATAATTTTTTTTTTTTTTTTTTTTTGTTGTTGTTGTTACAAATTCGCTCCTAATGCTGTCGCAGATGGTGGTCTTCAAATATCACTAAGCACTTTATCATTTGTGTTGAACGAAGATTCAAAGCCATGGATCATCTGTTGGGGTATTTTGCTTAAGGAGTTTGATATATATAGAGATATGGGTTGCCTCACAACAGAAAGGGGGGCGTCATAAATTCATATCTCCATAACAAGTCCCATTATTACGGAAATAAGAGAGAATGAGGATTAGAACCGTTGAAAGAATCGATATGTAAGTCAAAGTTAGCAAAACCCAACAATATTTAGCAAACCTGCTGAAAGAAAATCCTTAGGCTAGTCTCATTTCCTTCCTTGTAGTGTTTGGCTCGCAAGGTTTTTCCCTCTTTGAGATGAGTATTTCATGATCTATTGATGATCAAAGATTACTCACGTAGATTAATTGTCTTCTCCTGTTTAACCTCGTTTAGGTCGAAATTCCATTCTCTCTAGCTATTGTGTGCTTTCGTTTAGTCCATTGTTGTGCATTTCCTTCTATATTCTAACATAGCGGGCCATGTTAGCTTCAAGTTCCCACGTTAGCATCGAGTTTGTTATGGAACGATAATCAATCATCATTGTTTGGACTGATTTTGAATTACGCTCTTTTTCAATCTTGGTTCAGAGGTAACGGAGTCATGCATATTGAATGGTAGGGTTTAAGGTGAATCCATCTTGTTACCTTTTATGTTGAGAAGTACACCCTTTAACAACAATTATGTATATACAAAAAGAACATGGCATGTGGAGCAACATAATGAGTAGCTAGCTAGTTCCAGGAAAGATAACAACATTCATTGAGTTCCCATCAAAAGAAAAACATTACATTCTTAATCTAATCAATAAGCAGCGAAGAAACTAAAACGAAAACTAGAAAGCAGCACATACATATTGATACTACTGTTACTCTCCGATGCCTCAGCAGAAGTAGGAGCTTGGCTATAGCTGTTCCTTCCACACAGAAATTGAAGATTGATTAAGCCATGGTTAAGCAAGGCTAGTCAATCACTTTCCTGATACAACGTCCAACAGTAGTTCATCGATCGATCCCGCTCCCTTCACCTCATTCCTGCAAAATGCAAGCCCTGAACAGCTCCCACCATATCAGAATCTCTCTCTCTATATATATTTTTTTTTTTATTATGTTTCATTTTCGAATGTTTTTGCATTGTCACATAATAATGTACATGTACTCTACTTACAGTGGTGGTGGTGCTCCCAGAGACTGATGAGCCGGCAGCAGCCGTTGAAGTTGGAATGTACCTTGCCCACTGTTCGCAAAATACACACCATGGCCACAACGCCACAGTTAGAAAACCCAGAAAAGAAAAAAAAAACATAGTTACTTTTTTATTGTAGCATGTAAAATATAGAGTGAAAGAATGTTTACGTTTTTGGCAGCAGCACTAAAGGCCTCCCGGTGCGGTATCTCTGGGTTTGCAGTCTTGATCCGCTGAATCTCCTCCCTGCACTCCCATCATTATATGCATAATCCCAATGGGAAATTTTTATTACGAAAAAAGAAAAGAAGAAGAAGAAGATATTTGTTTGTATTCATCACCTACCTCATGAATCGATTGTAAGCGGAGGGGAGGCGGTGCTTCTTCTCCGGCGCTGCGCGATGTTGGAAGAAGAATATATATATATATATATATATTAGGGTTAAACTTGAACGGAAAAAAAAAGGGTATGTAACATCGCGCGGAGTAGTGATCAAGAGAGTGAAAGCACGCGTACGTTTGACAACGAAGGGAGCCTTGGGAGAGAGCGGCTCAGCGGAGGAGGAGGAAGAGGAGGAGGACGGTCCCTTCTTGAGGTTGAAGTCAGTGCTGCAGAAGGCTGATCCGGGTCCGGCCTTATCCTGGAGGGAGAGGTGGAGGTGGGAGTGGTCGTTGAGGCACTGGCCCTGGAGGGGAGGACGGGTGCTGAGGAAGGAGAGGTTGCTGCAGTGACCGCACTTCACCGTCACCGTGTCCAGCAGCCTCTTGTACGGTATCCCAACCTAGTCATCCATTCATTCATTGATCGATTAATAAACACTCTATTTTGAACCATAGCTAGGTCAGAAAGCTGTGTATAGTACCGCTAGGACAGTGTTGCAGAAGTTGCAGCGGACGTAGCAGAGCTGCTCCGAAGGCGGGATCAGGTCCATTGTCACTTTCTCCTCCAGGTTCATGGTGGTGATGATCAAGAAGAAGAAGAAAGAACGAAAGAAGAAGTTGGGTGAAGGGGTTAGGTAGCTGGTTAGGGTTTGAGTTTGTGAGGAAAATGGGGAGAGGTGTGTATGTGTGGGGAAGTGATGTTGCTTGTGCTAGCTATGGCAGCCACTACTGCCTTTTTATAGATTAGACAATAAATGATCTCTTTCTTCTATGGATCTGGTATATGTATTTGTGTGTCTGTGCAATTTTCTTCATCCTAAATTTTATTCCTCTTACCAAAACAAACTCTGTGTTTGACAATTTGTTGTTGTTATTATCGTTAAGGAATGGGTTCTTTCCCCCCCTAAATTTCATGATTAATTAATCAAATTAAGATTTTGTTTGACACTTCTGTGGTGAATTGAAGAAGATGAAGACATAAACTATTCACAAGTGTTGCATTAAAAAAAAAAAAAAGGAAGAGTAAATATTAGTTTTACTTTCAAAAGCAAACTTTTCTTTTTTTAGTCCTAAAACTACAGTCCAATTATATAAGTGAGCGGATAGGGTACAAAATCTTAACCTGCAAAACTCGGTGGCGTTATCATCGTTATAACCATGTCATGATACGATGATACGACAAGGTTTTGCAGGATTTTACAAGCAAAGATTTTGTATCGGAAACCAATCATTTGTACAATGCATCAATTGCAATAATAGCAATTACAAATCCACCAAAAAAAACTTATTTCTTGTTTTTTTCTTTCCTTTCGAATTTGCTATGTATGTTACCTAACTGATCTCACAGAGTCACAGTCAATAAGATTATCTACATATATTGCTATATCTGCACTTATCATGTAATATGCACACATATACGTATATCTTCTTAGGGCATGCATGTTGACTACTTATATGACATTTATTTTCACTTGACTACTGATCTTTTCATATTACATTTACACAAAATCATATTACAAAACTGGGAATGCCTCCTCACCATCATCGATCATAGGTAGCTAGCTACCAATGAACATTTCGTCAACAAGAAGAAGAAGAAGAAGAAGAAAAAAACTCCAGTTGTAAACTGAAGAAATGAAAGCAATAACATAGATAGATGGTCCAAAGCAAGACTTCAAGAAAAAGAAAAAAAAGTCTTTGAATAGATTCAATCAACGAAATATATATCACGATGGAAAAGTGAGGTTTTAACGCCATATGCCCATAAAAAGTCTTCTTCACAAACTTGTTAATAACCCTCTCTTTCTCTGTTCCCGAAGGAAGAGCTATATAGCCAGCCATCTCCATGAAATTCAATTGAATTGATTTGCTTTGCTCTCCCCTCTTAATTTATTTACCATTGATTCATCATTTTGATAATTATACTCTTTTGCCCCCTTCTTATTACGTACTGGCTAGGGTTTCATTCTGGTGTTTCTTTTTCTTTTTTTCTTTTTTCCCGTCGACTCCCCATCTCACATTCATCATTGAATATTGCTCCATAATCCTAAACCTGCTATTGTTTGCCTTGTGCTCCATTTAATGTCACATGCAATTGTTAGCGCAATGGGGCATTTGTGACTTCGTTTATCTGTTGGAGTAGATATGGCCATAACATCGATTCCTTTTCTCTCTTCTCTTCTTTTCATCGCTGAATAGGGCCTTTCAATCAATTTTGGAGGCTTTATTCTAAAAGTAATATGTGGCCCGATTTTTTTTTATTCATACATTCGTTACTCGTACTTATTCAATTGAAAAAAGGAATCAATTTTTTTTTAATTATGTTTCGCAATTTTCGAATCCAATTTGTCATTTTCGAATTGACTCTTGGATACAAATTACGAGAATGTCTATTCTTTCTCGAATTTTTCATTGGAACTCAAAATTTTATGTAATAGGAGTTAGATAGACTCACTTGAAGTAACTTGAGTTAAAACAATCAAACATATTGAAGTGCAGAGACTGAACTCATATTTTATCAAAGTTACATCAAATATTATGCATTCATATAATAGGGAGTTCAATTGACACATGATAAAGGTTACAATATTAAAGTGGATGGACTGAACTAATATTTTATCAAGTTAGATTATATAAATGGATACAAACAAAAAAAAAATTCGTTTACCAACAAACCAAAGAGAATAGCCATCTTTTTTTACATCTTATATAGATCAAGTTGTAAGATTTTCGAGAGTTGGAGATCATAACCTCTCACATGCATTTTTTTAATTATGATTTCGTTCATAACTATAGGATAGACGAGCACATAGTAATGGACGGCATGCGCATCTGAGATGAGAAGGATATGGACGTTCCATGATATTCACACCCATCCTTGCAATCAACCACCTAGTGATTATTTGAGAAAAAGATTCTCCACGATTATTTTTTATTTTATAACAATGTATAGACTCATTTTGAAATCATGATCTGCTGCGGATCAAATTAGAATTGCTAGATTGACCTAACTCTAGCTTGATAGAAGAACCCTAAACCTCACTTGTCCAGAACGTACACCTCGTTAACATTTTTTTTTTTTTCCTGTGGCATGAAAAGATAGTGAAGGGAGGGGGTAGCTGTGGCTGTGGAAGGAGGCCCATCTTTTGTGGGTGCAATGCTAAGTTAGGAAACCTGATTACGACTTCACCTCCCATTCACCAGTCGCCATCACCACGCCCCACCTCAGTAACTAGTCGCACAGCAACAAACATATACACACACACACAGAAGAAGCTTCAATCAATCGCTAGCATAGCACTCCTCTCTTTGCTTCCAACCCTAAAACCCAAAAACAAAAAAAAACCAGAAAAATGGAGGAGGAAAAGTGTTTTTTTTTCTCTTTGGTGTGTGGGGTTGTGATGGGACGGTTGCTGAATTGCCAAAGGAGGAAATAAAGGGGAGGCAACACTTTGTATCTTCAAGTTTCCTTGCTGGGTTAATTACGTATAAGTCGGCCATCGATCAGTCCGATCCATCCATCCCTGCACTGCATCTGCATCTGCATCTGCATCTGCATGCACCTTTAATTTTTCCCTTCTTTCTTTTCTTTAATTACAACAATCTTACTTTTTTACCACCCTAGCTGTACGTAGGGTATGAAGCCTTCCTTCCGATATAGCATCTTCCTTCGTCCGATGTTTTTCTTGGTGCCCGGCCGGCCGGGAGCTCTTTATTATTATTATGGAAGCTAAGACTGATGGTCGACCGATCAACGGGCCGGGGAAAGATAGAAGCCACGGCGGAGTGACTGGTGGCCGGTTCGCTAGCTAGCTGCGTGGCCGTGCTGATTGGAGGCTTTTTCTATGGAATTTGGTCAACAATCACCATGATTACAATCATTTGCGTCACCAAGTTGACTTTTATGCTAAATTTATATGAAGTTTATTCTAAACTATTAGTTCGTTGATTGGGTTTATTTTTTTTTTATAAGGATGATATAGGTTAGCTACGTACTACTAAAGAGATTTGAACTTGAAACCTCAACGTTCAAGATTAGTGGTACGTATTAACACTTGACCAATCTCTTGTTTGTTTGTTGATTGGGGTTTTATATCCATCGTTCCATCCAATCTCGTGTTAGATGAGAATTTAGTGGACTTTAAATTCATACGAACCTTTTATTTATTAGGGTTTACAGCATTTTATATCCTCTACTATTGCAATGTATCATTCTACTATTGCAAGTTAACAAATGTACCCTCTATTAATTTTTGCACATTCATGCCCTTCTAATATTAGAACGTAGCATACGTATCCTTCCGCGTCAATGACCATTGGCTACAATATCAACTCAATAACTAATTTCTCTTAGTGCCCAGAATTGTTACAAGGCGATGCTCATTAGTCAAACTAATCCATGGTTAAACTAGACAAGCATGCATATACAAATTGATCCACTTCTGCAAGAACATTGATCATGTCGTTGGTTAATTACATGGATAAAAAAAATTATCTTATAAGAAGTTAGAATGATAAATGAGTCCTCCTAATTAAATAAACATTTTTTTTCATAAATGACATATTGGTCAAGTCATGACTCCACCAAGAAGAGAAAGACACATAGTAGCTTCATATGGCTACTATAGAAGACCGTGCGTGTGTTGGTTCGTGTATGGTTTTTGGTTCTGTATGTTCATGTGCGGTGTGGGCTCAGCCGCTCATGCAGTGCAGGACAGGACAGGTGCTGTTATACGTTGGTGGAAGGAGGCAGGGGAGATTCCCGGTTGAAGGTGGCCTTTTGCTCTGCTTCACCTCGTTTCTCTCATATCACATTACAAAAACCATTGATGCATGTCCATGGCTAGAGCAGTAGACTACTGATCCGGCATCTGTACATGATTAACGAACTCGTTCTCTAGTCATTTGGACGTGTTCCCTCGCCCTCTGTCCCTCTTTCCTATCCTTTTTTGGACATTTGATTAGACACTTCCATCATAATTACTCTCTCCCTCTCTCTCTCTCTCTCTCTCGTCGATCTATTCTTTTTGGTCGGGTTATAACTTTTCTTTTCGTTATGTTTCGGTGTGCTCGGTGCTCTCTTGGTTCTCCTTAAGTTGATTGGTAGGAACGAACAATCCTTGAATTTCGATCAACTTTAGTTTTTGGCCGACTTTCAAATTATAAGAGAACTACAGTAGTTAGTAAATACTTGGTTTAATAAACGTATATACATTCGTACGTATTTTATTTGTTTAAAATTTATGTATCTGTATTATTGTCAAGATGTTTCATTTTTATTCGTTCATTTGATGACTCCCGTACTAAACACATATAAAATCCGTATAACACATTTATTATCCGTATTTTATGTATTAAATATTGTTAACTTTACTATTTTTTTTATAATGGTGAGTATATTAATAACGAAAAAGAAGGTCTGAAAATAAAAAGTACAGTGTAGGAAACAGAACACGGTAGAGGGATCATGAGGCATGATCCGACCAACACTACAAGCTGCTCGATGGACCAGGCCATCTCTGCGAGCCGCGAAACACAAAAAATGGGAAGCATACAAAACAAAGGAGCGGAACCAGCAGGGTACAAAGGAACCAAAACAAACAAGGGATCAGGGCCTGCACACAGAAAGCCAAAGGGAGCCTAGCTCCCTGTTTACATTTTCCTTCACAACAAGCCATTCAACCACAGTACCCGCAATTTTCCTGGCGACAACCACCGAAGGACAGGAAACTTCTTGAAAAATGTGGCGGTTTCTTTCCTTCCAGATTAACCAACAGGCAGCGTGAAGGATGCATGAGGTCTTAATTACAAGTTTGGTCACTCGAATTGCTACAAAATTTCACGTTTGGTCACTAAAATTGGTTTATTCCATTAGTAGTCACTTAAATTAGTTGAACAGTCCAAGTTCGGTCACTCTCCGTTAACCTCCATTAGACTCCGTTAATGACGACCGTTAAGTGATGAAGTGGCTAACAGAAAATCACAGTCAGCATATTTTAACCCTAAAAAATGACTACCCGACCCGCCACGTCAGATTTGCCCGCCATGTCACCCTTCCCTACCCAACCCGCACACCAACCCAATAATCGACCCAACCACAAACCCGACCCCCTGAATCTGAAGAAGAAGAAGAAGAAGAAGAAGACGACGACTATGGTGTTGCTTCCGCAATCCAACCCCCAATCTCCATTTCCCTTCCAGTTACAACGATCCCTCCTCTCAATCTTCTTCTTCTTCTGTTGTTGCATCTCCTTCGGCTATCTAGTACCGAAACTTCCTCCCTCAACACCACCACCACGCCGCCGCCGCCCCGTCCTCCGTGGCCTTCAATTTCAACGACCAGCGGCTTGACTTCGTGGACCTGTCCCTCGAGAGCTCGAGCAATGCGGATCCCGATCTCCACCGCAGAGCCGAACCGTCTTCGACGGCGATGCCGATAGAGAAGGAGCACATGTTCGACAAGTGGTGACGCCGAGCGATGTCGGGAAGCTGAACCGGCTGGTGATACCGAAGCAGCACGCGGAGATGTGAAACTAATCGGCGCCTAGGTGAGCCCTTTTGTAATGAGGCCTAGAATCGCGCTCAACGTCAAAGCCGTCGAGTACGAGTTCCTCCAGAAGCATTCGGATCCAAGTGAAAGCTCCTCCTCAAATCAAACCCTGTACACAAGAAAATCCATGTACTTATGCACAACGACAAACCCATCTGCGAATCCATAGCGGCGGAGATAGGTTTTGACTCCAGCGATGGCCGGGTGGCGGCCGCCGATTTTGGGGGCTTCGGTGAATGGTTGAGGAAGGAGGTGGGCATTTGATGAGGAGGGGAGGGTTTGGAGGAGGAGGAGGAGGAGGAGGAGGAAGAGGAGGAGGAGGGGAAGAAAGAAGGAAGTCGATTTTACTTTTCAGATTCAGGGGGGTCGGGTTTGGGGTTGGGTCGATTATTGGGTTGGTTTGCGGGTTGGGTAGGGAAGGGTGATATGGTGGGCAAATCTTACGTGGCGGGTCGGGTAGTTATTTTTTAGGGTTAAAACATGCTGACTCTGATTTTCTGTTAGCTACGTCATCAATTAACGGTCGCCATTAACAGAGTCTAACGGAAGTTAACGGAGAGTGACCGAACTTGGACTGTTCAACTAATTTAAGTGACTACTAATGGAATAAACCAATTTTAGTAACCAAACGTGAAATTTTTTTGCAATTCGAGTGACCAAACTTGCAATTAAGCCGATGCATGAGATATATGATGACTCGATATTTGCACATGTTTTTCCCTTTGTTTCTTGATCGTTTGAGCTTTAATTATCGCGTCGTTGGCCTATTTTACACTAGGTTGTGTACCTTTGTCACATTTCAGGTCCTAGAACATAAAGTAAAGCATAGGCGCAAGTTTCAAGTCAATTAGAGATTAATTGGCGATTAGGGAGAAGAAACTCGGGCATGACCTAAAGAAGAATGGATTTCTACATCACTTTATGGACAAAGAATCATGCAAGCTTGTCATGAAAAGAAAGAGGACGAGATTACGAGCGTCTGGGATCAAACAGCGACCGATTCAGAGTCCGGACAAGGGAGAAACGAAGCATTGAATATAGGGGAACATGTTTGGCAGTAAAAAAACGGGGGCGCCTAAAGAAAAACACGGTCGTGTCCATATTTAGGCACGACCGTGTTTTGGCCGACGAGGGCTGCTGGGGGCAAAACACGGGCGGGCAAAAGTAAAACACGGCCGTGTCCTCGACCATGTTTTGCCATGAATCGGGTTTTTTAGGCAGATAGATGCCAAAGGAAAGCGGGAGCTGGGTTTTGGATCCCAAACACCCAAGGGACGAACCAAAGAGAGAGAGGGCGATTTGAGGGCATTCTAAGAGTGGAATTGGAGGATTTCTTCACCTTGGAAGCTCGAGGAACAAGCCCGGACTTGAAGACTGATCATCTGAAGATTCTTACTGTAGTCTCTCTCTTCTCTATGGAGTAACTTCCCTTCACTTAGGTTTTGAGGAACCCTAGCTATGTTTGTTTGATTGGATGATTGTTTGAGTACTCTTACTTGATAATCTTGAGTTCAAATTCTATCTATGCACTTTTTCATGATTCAATTCTGCTTTAGTCGAGATTATTGATTCTGCTTTGATCCTATGAGAGCGAATACTTGATTAGGTTAATAGAGCATCATAGATTGATAGTATTGGATCGATTGCTTTAGTCGAGGGTTGATTCACTTCTTTGTATAGATTGAGAACCTCTTTCGATAGAGGGAGTCTAGTTCAGAACGCCTTGATCGGTTGTTCTAGAGAAGGATACGTCCCTCTAGGCAATTGACTCAAGAGGGCCTTGTTCCTTTACTCGAGACTCAAGATCTAGTCAAGGATTCTCCGCATTGTGAATGAAAGTGAAACATATTAGAGATCATCAATCATTAATCTGGCTAGTGGCTAGGGGGAATCATACCCAAGTGAGTTCCCAACCTGTAATTAGATTAACTTTAACTGTAGTTTGTTAGAGTAGTTTTAGTTCTTCCATCTTAATCTGGTTTGCTAGATAATGAACTGAAGCTGAGTAATAGTAACTCTAGAGACCCGTAGATTCGATATTTATTACTTGAGCCACTATACTGCAGTCCCTTTTATTGGTTACACTTGGTCATTGTTAGGTGTTGTGTCATAGCGTGTCATGTTTTTGGCGTCGTTGCCGGGGACTTTCTAGATTATTAGGAAAGGCAGAAGTTTGTTACTTTAGCATTTTTATTTTCTTTTCCACCCTTGCTTTTCACTTGGGTGTTTTTGTTTTTGTTGGTGCAGATCCGAATCATGGATCCTCACGGCTTCTCCAACCAGTGGGGGGTATCCACCACCATCCAAGTGGTATTACCCCGAGACCCCCTGGAGCAATCAAGGAGGAGAAGACTATGGATTCGGATTCCATTACCAACCCCCTTACTACAGAGAACAATCAGACCCCTGGCATATCAAGAACAACCTCATTATCAAGAAGAATTTCTCCCACAACCAGAAGGGCCATCGGCGCTGGAGTTACCCATGGCGGCCTTCACAGGCCATTCTGCAGAGCCATGCTACACTCCACAGCCAGATCCAAACTATCAATTGAGGCTTCTCGTGGAGCAGTTTGCTCGGGACTCCGAGAGACGCAATTGTAAGATGGACCTCCTTTTCTCATCTTTTGCTCCTCCTAACTCTTCATCCCTCCGTGAATCGGAGGAGACTGTTTCGCACTCATCAAAGCGACCAGAGCGGGTTGAGCAAGTTTGTGCACAACTTGCTCAAGATCACTCGTCTGCTACCATACTAGAAGAGGAGGAGGAAGAAGAAGGCTACAGAGACATTGTGGAGCACACTGAAGTTGTCACGGAGAGCTCCCGTGATGATCATGATCAGGAATGTCTTGTCGTAGCCGACCACATCTTCCCACATCCCAAACTGAGCTTTGAAGAAGCGGGCATGAGTGAGGAGATGCAAGAAGACCTCATGAAAGAAATTGCTTGGCAACTTGCTCTCCAATCCGTGCTAGAAGAAGAAGAGCAAGAAAGGGTGCAGAAAGAAGTTGTGGAGGATGACGAAAGTGAAGCAGAAGGAGTTCTTGATCATTTCCCAAGGGTGATACCACATGAAGAAGAAAGGGAGGTTGACGAAGCAATTGGCATCTAGGTCGAGGACGGAGTTGAGGTGGAAGAGGCTTGCACCGGCCATGAGTTACATGTGATATCTCCACCAAACTTCGAATAATTGCTTAGCAAGGACCCATTTGCAGTGTCTCTTTTCCAGACCAAGGCCAAATCGACATCGGTCCCTCTTGGTGGACGCGATGGTGGTCAATCGATGTTATCATATCTT
The DNA here is from genome assembly GCA_964030455.1 of Linum trigynum. Classification (NCBI taxonomy): domain Eukaryota; kingdom Viridiplantae; phylum Streptophyta; class Magnoliopsida; order Malpighiales; family Linaceae; genus Linum; species Linum trigynum. The sequence continues at coordinate 14,693,048 of OZ034814.1, forward strand.
GTTTGGGGCAATGAGACGAGAGAAGAGAAGAAGAGGTCTCGAGGGTGGAGACGTTATCTGCATCAAGTGCACGAGCTTCCATCACCTGTCATACCACATGCTCGTGACTTGAGACTCCACCTCATTGACAAGAACCTCAACTTCAAGGCGGTTTTGGGGTGGACCGAAACTTAGGAGCTATCGTCCAACTCACGACGTAAAAGAAGCGCTTGTTGGGAGGCAACCCAACCAGTCGGTTTGCATTTATTTCTTTATTTAACCTCGGTTGAGTCAGTTTTGTTATTTGATTTTAGAGTCAATAACTCCACCTTTGTGAGATTTTGTGTGGTGTTTGTGTTCCGACTACTCTCTCCTCCTAGAATGCACTGCCTGCCTCGTCCACCATCATTCACCCTTGATCTGGTAACTTCGTTCTACCCTCCTTATCTTTCCTCCACCGAGGACAATGTCGTGCTTAAGTGTGGGGGGATGTTCGATTATGTATGCGGGTGAATGTTGGGCTGTTTGTGTGCTTGGAGCCTAGTCCACTGTCCAAATTTTTAAATTTGAGGGCTCCAAGTACGTGTTTCCTTGCAAATTGCCTGCTCAATATGCTTTGAATTGACCGTCTCTATAGTAATGTGCAACCTAGGGAGGTAGTGTAGCACTATGGAGGATGTTGAAGTATAAGATTTTTCCTAGCTATCTCTCTGCTATGCCAGTTGATTTTGTGAATTAGTGGAGCTAGGACCGTTGAATTCATGTGATAATGGTGACTCTATTTGGATTGTGTTATGGACTCGTGTATCGAACAGGGTGCTCATGTGAAAAATGAAATGCAGTTGGTCCTCCATGTCAAAATCGTTAAATCTTAAACATAGGGTAAGCCCAACGTGTGCGGCACCGTTCATTGCACAAAATCGGGTTTTGGAAGAGATTTTAGTGATCCTTAGTGGGGTACTCCTACAAGGTGAAGCTAAGCTGTCTTTAGTACAAGTAAAACTTCCACCCGTTCAACGGTTTGCCTACTTGAGGATGTGTTTTTAAGGGCACGGATAGAGCTTCCGACCCCCCTTAATTTCATTGACCCTCCACACGAGTTGAGGAAAAGGAGTTAAAAGAAGTACTCTGGCGAGCGCCAGATGTACAGAAATTGCTCTTGCTCGACTAATAAGGGTCGACCGTGCAAAAGACTGCAGTTGGAACCCCCGCCAAGTGAATGAAAAAGAAAAAAAAAGTGAAATGAAAATGAAAAAGGGGTTCCAACGGTGAAATGAAGTGAAAGAGCACCCCGGTACAACGAGTCCTTGGTTGTGAATGGTGTGTGTCCCTTTATCCATGAACTGACTGTCTTACTTCTACTTCTTCTCATGATCCCGGCTTGAGTCTAGTACTCGCATTGAGAGAGATAGGGAACGTCTTAGAAGACCAGTTGACCTCGTAAACTGCTATATGATCTATGAAATCCTCTACCGACGATCGGGGTTGTATGTTGCTATAGATGTCTGGAGAGCTGCATTGGTTTGAGTTAGGTTTGCTTGGGGACAAGCAAACGGTTAAGTGTGGGGGGATTTGATGACTCGATATTTGCACATGTTTTCCCCTTTGTTTCTTGATCGTTTGAGCTTTAATTATCGCGTCTTTGGCCTATTTTACTCTAGGTTGTGTTCCTTTGTCACATTTCAGGTCCTATCACATAAAGTGAAGCATAGGCGCAAGTTTCAAGTCAATCGGAGATCAATTGGCGATTAGGGAGAAGAAACTCGGGCATGACCTGAAGAAGAATGGATTTATACCTCACTTTATGGACAAAGAATCATGCAAGCTTGTCATTAAAATAAAGAGGACGAGATTACGAGCGTCTGGGATCAAACGGCGACTGATTCGGAGTCCGTACGAAGGAGAAACGAAGCATTGAATATAGGGGAACAGGTTCGGCAGTAAAAACACGGGCGCGCCTAAAGAAAAACACGGCCGTGTCCATATTTCGGCACGAACGTGTTTTGGCCGACTAGGGCTGCTGGGGGAAAAAAACGGGCGGGCAAAAGTAAAACACGGTCGTGTCCTCGACCGTGTTTTGCCCAGAATCGAGTTTTTTAGGCAGATTGAAGCCAAAGGAAAGGGGGGGCTGGGTTTTGGATCCCCAACACCAAAGGGACGAGCCAAAGAGAGAGAGTGCGATTTGAGGGCATTCTAAGAGTGGAATTGGAGGATTTCTTTGCCTTGGAAGCTCGAGGAACAAGCCCGGACTTGAAGACAGATCATCTGAAGATTCTTACTGCAGTCTCTCTCTTCTCTATGGAGTAACTTCCCTTCACTTAGGTTTTGAGGAACCCTAGCTATGTTTGTTTGATTGGATGATTGTTTGATTACTCTCACTTGATAATCTTGAGTTCATATTCAATCTATGCACGTTTTCATGATTCAATTCTGCCTTAGTCGAGATTATTGATTCTGCTTTGATCCTATGAGAGCGAATACTTGATTAGGTCAATAGAGCACCATATATTGATAGTATTGGATCGATTGCTTTAGTCGAGGGTTGATTCACTACTTTGTATCGATTGAGAACCTCTTTCGATAGAGGGAGTCTAGTTCAGAATGCCTTGATCGGTTGTCTAGAGAAGGATACATCCCTCTAGGCAATTGACTCAAGAGGGCCTTGTTCCTTTAGTCGAGACTCAATGTCTAGTCAAGGATTCTCTGCATTGTGAATGAAAGTGAAACAGGTTAGAGATCATCAATCATTAATCTGGCTAGTGGCTAGGGGGAATCATACCTAAGTGAGTTCCCAACCTGTAATTAGATTAACTTTAACTGTAGTTTGTTAGAGTAGTTTTAGTTCTTCCATCTTAATCTAGTTTGCTAGATAATGAACTAAAGCTGAGTAATAGTAACTCTAGAGACCCGTGGATTCGATATTTATTACTCGAGCCACTATACTGCAGTCCCTTTCATTGGTTACACTTGGCCATTGTTAGGTGTTGTGTCATAGGGTGTCAATATACCAGTCTTGAATATTGCCGGGTTTGTCGACAGACCATTTCTGAATAGATCGAACAATATCTTCATATGGCTGCTTCACAGCTCTGCATCGACTAGAAAGAGCTCTCCAAATTTCCTTTGTGTATGCACAGTTAATAAACATATGCTCGATAGATTCCTCCTGTAGTTTACACAGCTTGCACCTTTTGACGATCGACCACCCTTTCTTTTTGAGGTTATCGACGGTGCGGATCTTTAGGTGAGAGACAGTCCACATGAAGAAGCATACTTTGGACGGGACCGCGCTTCTCCAAAGTATAATACCCGTACGTATTTTACATGTAACTTTGGCGTACCGTATTTTATTAACTAACTATATATACATGTGTGACAGTACAAATTCATCGTGTAAGAGCACAAATTGGATTATCGGCTGCTACGACTGAAAGTCATTGGGTCTCGTTGATCAGGGGCAACGATCTCGGCTCATGGTGTATGGGCTCAATGTTGTTTGAGTTCGTGTTCTGAGTCTGGTTTGTAACTGTTTTTCCTTTATCATATTGGATTAGGGTTAGGGTTAGGAAAAGTACTATAAATATTTACCATACTCCTCTGTAATCTGTATCTCCTCGAAGTATAGTGAGACAGCCTCTCTCCTGCCCGTGTACTAGCTAACACACATTGTGTTAGTGAACCACGTAAATCGCGTGTCGTGTGTGTGCTTTTTTTCTTTTTTTTTTTTTGCATTGTCGAATACTCCAATTTCTTGATCTGCAGAGAAATAGTCGTGACAAGTTCCCAATTTGATTGAATCGAACTAATCGGGTCAAACTTATATGAGACTTGAACCGATCAAATCGATGTTGGGTTAGACTAATCAAATCACATATTCTAAATCCATGAAGGGCATGTCCTTTTGATTTAGAATGATTATATATTATGCTTCAATTATGATAAATGAAAATGAAAAAAGTAATTATATTGCAAGAGCTTATTATCTTCATTTTTACGGTCACTTTTATTTCATATGAAATTGCATTTATAATTTATTACAAGAAATATGCAACGAGTGATCACATGAGTCACTTATTCATACTCTCTCCTTTCTTTAATTTAAACTGTATTCATCATACTAGTCACGGGCCCGGCCAATTGGTCGGATTCATTGGCAATCACGTAATACCAATAGTAATTTGTATCAAAGTTACGCCTTAGTATAAGAAAATTTTAATTAATTATATATTCTAAATGTTCGAATCAAATGGTATAATAAGAAAATCCAAATTATGAAAATACTTAAACAATTCAAAAGGATCAACATAATAATGTTTTGCGGCGCTTTAATTGACTAATCTACAAATATCTTATCTAAAATGAAAGAAAATCCTCGTGGAAGGGAACCGAATTCTAATGTATATAACAAAGTACGACATGTGCTTGGTATAAAATTCATATCCAATAGAGAATAGCAAAAATTTGTATTATTATTGATCATCATTTTGATGCTAGTATAATTTACCTCGATCAAGTTAGGAAGATTGTCTTTGTTATACTCTTCCTCATCTTTCTCTATTTTGATAATTGTTTAGTCACTTGTTGGATTCGCGATGTTGTAATATGTGAGCTTCATGCTGAACATCAAACTCATTCCTCAATTTGTAGAAGATCAGCATTTGGTGGTCCTCTAACTCTATCGTTGCCTTGGAATAGCCTTTTAGCTGACATTCCAAAAAATGGAGCTCCTACGCCACTCCATAAGCATAATGTTTCCAAATAGAAATATATAGGGAAACACATGCCAATCAAGCAATTTCCTCATTTTACGTCCCGTGCAAACTAAAATGTGAGTAGAAGACTAACGTAGCCTCCCAGAGTCTCCTGGAATCTCTTCATATTAACAATATTTAATATGTAACATGTAAGTAATTTTTCCTAGTGTATTAGCCCCATACACTGCTAATTATTTAGAAAAAAAAATGTTGTTTATTGTTGGATTGGTAATATATTTATGAATTCAACAAAAAAATTAACTATATTGTAGAAAAGTAAACATTCAACCATTTAACATGTATATTTATCATCGAACTATATAAAACCCAATTTCCAATTAATAATGGTTGCATCACAGAATACTATTTTCTTTTTCTGCCCGTAATTTCAAACAAATAACCTTCCCAAAAAATGTCGTACTTGTACCTCCATATTCATCAACAAAGAAGCAGTTCCCATTTTCTTCATTGTCATCTTGAACAATTTATGGAATGCCTTCCTCTGCTCTGAATTCAATTTTGGATACAATATATTGAATTTCTTCATTAAATTATTTGTATTGTAATTTAACTCCTCATAGCGTTAGATGGAAATGCAAACCTAAAAAATTAGCCATAGAATTTCCATATTTCTGTAATAATTTTCTATCTCCGCCAAACATATATCTTCAATCTCATCAGTAGAAAGTTTCATATTGTGAAAATTTAACTCCCTTCTACGATTGAATAGGATATCATCGTTCAATAAATCCAAATCTTTTTCCAATAATATTGCACATCGAACACTTGGCAATGAATAAGAATTGTGAAAAACAAATTCCTTACTTTATATCCTGAACCTCAAAATGCAACTTATTTCAAACAGTCATTCCACTCATCATCATTTGCCTAACCGAAGACATTACATTCTTTTGAAAAGGACCGAAACTCGCCTTCTCCACACATTATGTCCGTAGCAGTAGAGCAACACAATTATAATTTAATAAAATTTTGTGTATTCCTATTCAATTAAGTAACTCCACTATTGTTGAATAGACTGATGTTCTAATTAATATTGTGTTTTTTGTAATTGAATTAATTCAGTGTTCAAAGATTGTTCAAATATGGCGGAATTCTCTCGTTTAGCGAGAGGGGCATTGCGGAGGAACCTAAGGGTTTTCGAGGAACTTTAGGTTTTCGTGTTCTAGAGGGAAAGATCTGTGAGAGTAGAGGCGGTGGATCAGTATATAGAGAGTATAAGGTTTTTCAAACATAAGAGGTCTACAGAGGGTTACAATTCTTTCGCGAACAAGTTTTGTGAGATAGGTATTGGCGAGAAAGGTTCTTTTGTTGCAATTAAGTGTCGATACAATGGAAGACAGTACTGAGAGGGGAGAGTCATTGACTTCCCCTGAGCTTGGTGCTAATCCTCCGGGTTCAGAAGGCGATCTACTTGAACAGATGGATAAGTTTAACATAGAGGACGAGGATTATGAGCCACTTTTGGTGGAAGACTCCGATGTCGATGTGGTCAGAATGGAAGCGGTGCGTCGATTGGATCTGATTGGAGGTCAACTACGGCCAAGAAGGAGGATGCTGAAATCTGGGCAATCCTAAAGAAGAAGTTTGACATGGAAAGTATAGGATCTAACTCTGAAAGCGAGCTCCCAACAGAAAGAGGGAAGGTCGAGAATAGTAAAGTACAAGCTGAGTCGGGAGGTGAGAGGAAAGCTATGGATATAGAGCAAACAAACAATACAATAGCGATGGAGTTGCAAGGCAACACAAATAAAAAAGTAGAGAAACTGACTGAGCAAAGTGCTCAGGCTGAGGAAGTGCAAGTGGAGAAGGGTAAAGAAGCAACAGGGGCACTGAAAAAATTTACTATGGGAAGTGGGTTAGGACTAATTGCAAGAAGGCCTACTGGTAATGTGTGGCGTAGACAAGAACAAAAGAAAGAGAGGGTGACCGTAGGAAAGCAGAATACACCACAGAAGAGAAGCAAAGAAATGCAGTGTGAAGACATGGAGACAGAGGTGGACCATGTAATACACCAAAAGAAAACTAAATTTCTAAAATTTACAGTTCAAACAAGCGAGAAGCAACAAGGGAACCAACAATTAGTGGATGGCGACAAGGCGGACTCTGTCAAGGAACAGAGCCGCCGAGCCCAATGAATGTGTTGAGCTACAATTGTCGAGGGTTGGGGAATCCCTCAGCAATTAGGAAAGTCAGGTCTTTATTACAAAGACAAAATCCCCAAGTAGTCTTTTTAATGGAGACAAAAAGAATGAATCATGAGTGGAGGGAAATCATGGGAAAGTTGGGATGAAAAGATGGTTTTGGAGTGGGTTCGGTAGGAAGAGCAGGAGGGTTGATGGTACTCTTGCAACCAGAAATTCAACTTGAAATCAAAGGATATTCAGACAACCACATTGACATGAAAATTCGGGACAATGGTAGGGATTGGAGATTGACTGGAATATATGGTTGGCCTGAGCAGAGAAATAAAATCGCACTTGGAGCCTTCTTACACAGTTGAAGGATTTGGTGGACCTGCCCTGGCTTGTGATAGGGGATTTTAATCTCGTTCAATGCTATGCAGAAAAAATGGAAAATTTGAAGCTGATGAAAAGGAGATGGAAGGTTTTAACAGAGCCTTGGAGGAGTGCAGTCTAGAGGATCTGGGGTTTTATGGAAGGAGATTCACGTGGGATAATAATCACAAGGATGATACATTCTTGGAAGAAAGGCTGGACAGGATGGTGGCAACGAGTAATTGGAGGAATCTATATCCAGAAGCTAGAGTATACCATCTTAATCGATGCGGATCTAATCATAATCCACTGTATTTATTAACTCAATTAAGTGAGCCAGAGATACAGTGGGGGTCCTCATTTAGATATGAAGCTTATTGGCAAAACCACCAAGAGATTAAAAGGGTGGTAGACGAGGGGTGGAAAAAAGCTAGAAATGGATCGGTCATGGAAAGAATCAAGGAATGTGAGGAAACTCTAAAAAGTGGAGTCAAGCAACTTTTGGAAGTCTAAGATACAGAAGGAGGGAAATAGAAAGGAAATTGGGACGTCTCTCTAAGATGCAAATGACTCAAGCTATAGTTCAACAAAGTGATGTTATAGAGAAAGAACTGGATGAGATCTTGGCACTTGAAGAGCTGAAATGGAAGCAGAGATCAAGAACAAAATGGCTAAAAGAGGGAGACAAAAATACTAAGTATTTCCATCACAGACCATCAGAGAGAAGGAAAAGGAACACAATCAGGAAATTAAAAGATGGTAATGGGGTAGTATTCGAAGGTCAGGAAAGGGTATCTGAATGCTTGATTTCCTTTTACAAACAATTGTATTTGGCCGGTCACAGAGTTCCTGGCCAACGCATTATTGATTCAGTACCAAGGAAGTTAACCAAGGACATGAACCAGACCTTGATGCAACCTTTCACGATAGAGGAAATTTGGACAGCTCTAAAGAAAATGGGGCCACTTAAGGCACCAGGGGTGGATGGGATGCCAGCCCTTTTCTTTCAAAAGAATTGGGATATAATTGGGGATGAGGTTACTAAAGAGTTGCAAGGCTATTTGGAGAAAGGGAGTTTCCCTGAGGAACTGAATCAGACCCTAATAACGTTAATACCTAAGAAGAAGTCCCCAACAACCCCTGCTGATTATAGACCCATCAGTTTGTGCAGGGTGTTGTATAAGATTCTGTCAAAGGTTCTAGCTAACAGATTGAAGGTGATTCTCCCTAATATTATTGTGCCTAATCAAAGTGCTTTTGTACCTGGTAGGCTGATTACAGATAATATATTGGTTGCATTTGATTGCTTTCACACTATGCAATAGAAGAAGAATAAGGGGAAAAAAAGGACTGATTGCAGCTAAACTAGATATCACAAAAGCATACGATAGAGTGGAATGGGGTTTCCTGGAGGTAATAATGAGGAAGCTTGGTTTTAATGATCAATGGACCCATCTGATTATGTAGTGTTTTCTACTGTTTCCTACAGCATTCTAGTGAATGGTCATAAAACATAATGGTTTAAACCAACCAGGGGATTAAGGCAAGGAGACCCAATTTCTCCATACATCTTTCTCCTTGTGGCAGAGGGACTATCTGGACTAATTACAAGGGCTGAGGAGGAGAGGAAGATCACAGGGATGAAAGTAAAGAGAGGGGCTCCTACAATATCCCACCTCATATTTGCAGACGATAGTATCTTGTTTACCAAGGAAACCAGACAAAAAGGTGAGCATTTCAGGAATATTTTAACCCTCTATGAGGAAGAATATGGACAACATGTTAACTTGGTAAAATCGGAACTATCTTTTAGCCCTAATGTGGAGATGGAAAAAAGGAATGAGCTAGCTGGGATTCTAGGAATGAAAAGTGTACATTTTCATGATAAATACTTAGGACATCCCACGAAAGTGGGGAGGGGGAAAAAGGCTGTTTTTGGATATCTTGTGGATAGAGTACGAAACAAGGTCAAGCTTTGGAAGAGCAAGCTACTGTCCATAGCTGGCAAAGAGGTTTTGATCAAATTTGTGGCTCAATCCCAAATGACCTATGTTATGTCCATTTTCTCAATTCCAGTGGGTGTGTTGAAGGAAATCCAAAGGCTTATCACCAATTTCTGGTGGGGGCAACAACAAGAAGAAAAGAAGACTCATTGGCTACGATGGGAAGAGGTCAGTAGGCCAAAGGCACAGGGAGGATTAGGATTTCAAGATCTAAAGTGCTTCAATACAACGCTCCTAGGGAAACAATTATGGAGGCTTATGAAGGATCCAGAATCACTCGCTGCTAGGGTAATGAAAGCCAAGTATCACCCAACGAGGGATATACTGGAGGCTGAGAAGGGAGGGTGCTCGAGCTTCGTGTGGAAAGGGTTAATGGAAGCAAAAGGACTGATCAAGAAGGGGTTTCGATGGAGAGTTGGCAATGGAAATAGTATTGACATATGGCAGGATCGATGGATTCCCACTAGTGAAGGTTTTAAGGTGCAATCCCCAGTCTCAATGGGGGGGGGGGGGGGGGGGGGGGAATACCACTTCAGTGGCAGAGTTAATGGATTTGGAAACTAGAAGCTGGAAACAGAATCTATTACATGCACATTTTGGCCTGGAAGATCGAACAAGGATCCAAAAGATCCCGATTCCTAGACAGCCAAGCGAGGATGAGAAGGTATGGAATTTGGAAACTATAGGAGACTACACAGTGAAATCAGGCTATAGGCTCTAGAAGAATAAGGATATGAAGAGGTAGGGGAACTTTATACACCAGTTAATTGGGATCGCTTCTGGAAGATTAATATACCTCTAAAGGTCAGGCTATTTGCCTGGAGATGGGTTCGAGACATTCTACCAACGGGGAAACGAATTTTGGATAGAACAAAACAGGGAACTTGAGGGTGTCCTTTCTGTGATTTACCAAAAACCCAGAAACACATTTTCTAGGATTGTGCGTGGGTGAGAAGAGTTACAAGGCCTACCGACATGCATCTACTGTTCGAAAGGGGCGAGGATTTTACCTGTGAAGCGTGGTTCTGCAGTCTGCAGAAAACGGAGGATGATGCCCAATTAGGGAGATTTCTTGTCTCTCTCTGGTTTATCTAGTAACAACAGAACAGTCAGCTCTAGAACAAATGGAAGTTGGAAGAATGGGAGATCATTCCCAAAGCGATGGAATGGTTGAATGAGTACCTGGAACTACAGGAGGAGGCGAATGAGGCGGAATGGCGAAATGATGAATGGCGATTATCCCAGACGGCCGATTTCACAATCTCGGTGGATGCGGGATGCTTTACGGACCAGGGAACAGGGATGGGGGTAATTGTCAGATGCAAGGATGGTTGGTTTTTGGCGGTGGCGGTAAGGAGAACAGGCGACAGTGGGAGGTGGCGGAGGCGGAAGCCATGGCGGTGCTTTTTGGTATGGAGATGGCTCATCGTCTTCAACTGAGCTCCATTTCTGTTCGATCAGATTGCCAAAGAGTGGTGAGAATGATAGAGGGTAGTGCGATGTCGTCTTTGAAGGTAGTCCGGATTGTTCAAGACATAAGGGAGTCGGGCCAAGGTTTAGAGAGGATAGAATGGACTTATGTCAAACGAGCCCTGATAGACCATTGATTACACATGTTTTTACCCCTATTCTTGAGCCGTTTGAGATGTTGATTCTCGTGTTTTAAGCCGATTTCACGCTAGGTTGTGTGTTTATATCATATTTCAGGGCTTAGCGTTGGCATCGAGGCGAAGAAATGAGTTTCGGGTCAAAAGGAGCACGTTTGGGGTGAATTTTGCTGGAGCAAAATACCCGGCCATGAGCAGAAATACCCGGCCGGGTATTATTTGGAGCAGACCAGGGATTTGACGCTTCGGGCATCTCTGAGAAGCAGAAGGGGGCCCGGGCAGTGAGCAAAAATCCCCGGTCGGGGATTCTTGGCCTTGACCGGGGATTTTCCCCTGTCTCCAGACGTTGCATTTTGAATATACCCGGCCTCTACCCAAAATACCAGACCGGGTATTCAGGCCGGGGATCGCGACAGACAGCTTTTTAAGTGAAAAGAAGGGCAAAAGAGAGGGGTTCCGAGTTTGAGAGAGAAAAAGTGATACCTAGAGAGAGAAAGTGACGAACCTGATTCTGCAAGTGACCTTGATCGATCTCCATCACCATTGGAGCACGGCTTGAGCTTTGAGAAGAGCTGATTGATTCCCAGAAGAAGATTCTCATCCTTCACAGTATGGTTTCCGCCTCTGAGCTAGATTTCCCATCTCTCTTTATGGAGTGGCTTTCTTATTCACCTGGGTATGAAGAACCCTAGATTGGTATGTTAGGTCTGATTGTATGAACCCGAATATAGATTCAGTGGTACGATTATGTTCGATTGAGGTTTAATTTGTTGAATGACATGAATCCTGATCAAATTCTTGTTGTTTCTGCTTTAACCTAGAAAGAGAATATCTGCCTAGGTTGATAGAGCACCCTTGATTGAAGGTAGTGAATTGGCAACTTTAGTCGAGGAGTCAATTCACTCTTCCGTACCGAATTTACTTCGGTAGTGGAGGTTTGGTTCGTTAGAACCTCAATCTGTTTACTCCGGTGGAGGTTAGTCGCCCGCTGGAGACTCAGATTGAAAGGGTCTAGAGACTTTTAGTCGAGACTTCAGACTGTTTAAGAATCTCCCGCAGTATAACTATCATTGAACCTGAACTTGGTAAATTACAATTCGGCTTAACTGCAGTCTAGGGGGAACCATATCCAGATGACCTCTCTCGACTTGAAAACAACCTTTTTACTTGCTTTGCTTGTTTGCTTGTTTGGACCTTCACTAAAGTTTCACTGCTAAATAATAGGACTCGGGTTGACATTAAAACCCAAACCCGCTATACTAAGTTTTAGGAGGTGGTTACACTTGGCCATTTTCTAGAGTGACGGTAGGAGCGAATCAAGTTTTTGGCGCCGTTGCCGGGGACGGCTAGGTTGTTGAAGAAACGTGAATTCTGTTAGTTTAGCTTTTCTTTTTAGCATTGTTTGCTTTGTCACACTTGTGCCTTCATGGGTTTGCTGCTTGACTGTGTACAGGTAGTGCATGACCCGTAGCCAGTTAGGAGGTTTACTACCGTTGGATCCAGAGTTTGAATGCACCTATCGCCAACTTAGGAGACAACAGCGAGCTAGACTAGCTACGGAGGAGAGCATAGACGGCCACTTGAGCAGCAATTCCGAGGAAGAGTATGAGATGGAAGGAGACCATTACCCGCCACAGGGGATACCTCTCCAGGTTCCCCCAGTGAACCAGATCCTGGGAACAACCCAATACCCCAGGCCGATGGGGTTCATCATCAACCACCACCGTCGGGTCCCACCTTGGAGTACTACTACACTCCACGGGTTGCTGATATCCGCCCTGTCATCCTCTACCCACCCATTCCAGCGAATAACTTCGAGATCAAGCCGTGCTGGATTCAACTCATTACATCCTCTATCCAGTTTCATGGCTTGAAGGATGAGGAGGCAAGGGTGCACCTTTCCCGTTTCCTGCAGCTGACGAACGGGTTCAAGCTGAACGGTGTCCCTGATGATGCAATCCGCCTTCACCTCTTCCCCCATTCTCTTGCGGGGCATGCTAAGAGGTGGTTGGAGACCCAGCCCCCATTATCCATCACTTCTTGGGACTATCTGGCCGACAAGTTCGTGCACAAGTACTATCCAGCATCGAAGACCACAGAGATCCAGCGAGAGATCACTCACTTCCGCCAAGAGCCAGACGAGTCACTTCGTGATGCATGGGAGCGATACTCGGGGTTTTTCTGGCAGTTCCCCCATCATGGTTTCAATGATGCATTCACCGTGGGGAACTTCTACAGTGCTCTCTCTCTGGAAAGCCAGAGGGTGATCGAGTCTCTATGCCCAGGAGGGGACATTCTTATTAAGAATCCACCCGAACTGAACCAGATGATCATTACCTTGGCTGCCAGAGATCATTCCTGGGGGCAGAGCAACAGAGGTAGGAATTCACGGGATCGTGGTGTGCACGCCATGGAGGCCAGGTCCGGGCTCGAGCAGCAGGTGGCTGAGATAGTGCAGACATTGAAGCAGCCCAACAGTCTTATTCCGAGTAGAGGTCTGGGCGGACCTCCAGTAGCTCAATGTCAGTGGTGTGAGAGCTCGAACCATCTGGTGGAAGACTGCCAGGCTATACGAGAGTCTTCTGCTCCCCAAGAGCAGTTGGACTTCATCGCCAATGCTCGGCACTTTGACCCGTACAGCAATACATACAATGAGGGGTGGCGCCAGCATCCCAACTTCGCTTGGAATAGCAACACCACTAAACCACCTGGTTTCCCAGCACCAACAGGTGGTTATCAGTAGATGCAGCCTTTCCAGGATAGCTAGGGGCCAGTCCCACAGCAGCAACCTTACCAGTCTAGGCAAGGGCAACCATTCCAGCAGCTCCAGCGTCAGTATCCCGATCCAGCAGCAGCTCCGGCTCCAGATAATCAGATGACGAAGCTGAAAATATTTTAGCGACATTCATGACTACCAGCCAGGCGAATTTTACCAGGATAGACTAAAGCATCGCCTCGCTGGAGGCAGGTCAGAAGAACCAAGGTGCTATACTGCAGGACCTCCAGCATCAGCTTGGAGGAATAGCTCGTCAGAACAATACTCGGGCCCTGTGAACTCTACCTGCCACTATCATCCCCAATCCACGGGAGCCGCACCAGCAGCTGAATGCCATCACCACTAGGAGTGGCAAGACCTCATCGGTGGTACCTGCCCAGACTAGGCAGGAAGAGCCACTACCTGCTTCAACACTTTCAGCCGACAATGCAGAAGTGAGGGTGGAGAAGGAAGCCCCTGCTCCCAAACCACAACCAGTGGTTAAGGAGCACGTACCCCAGCTTCCCTTCCCCACTCGACTATACAAAGACAAGTTGGAGACTGAGTTTGCCAAGTTTATGGCAATGTTTAAGCAACTCAACATCAGCATGTCGTTCGTGGAGGCACTGTCGAAGATGCCCAAGTACGCCAAGTTCATGAAGGATCTCCTCACCAACAAGAAGAAACTTGGGGATCTCTCGACAGTGCTGCTGAGCGAGGAGTGTTCTACCATCTTGCAGAACAAGTTGCCAGAAAAGCGCAAAGACCCAGGGAGTTTCACTATCCCTCTTGATATTGGCAGCATGCATGTAGGGAAGTCCTTGGCGGACCTAGGCGCTAGCATAAATGTCATGCCGTACAATTTGTTTAAAAAGCTAGACCTAGGTGAACTTAGCCCTACTAGTATGAGCATTCAGTTAGCTGATCGCTCTATTGTGCATCCTAGGGGTATCATAAAAGATATGCTTGTCAAAGTAGGTGCATTCACATATCCTGTTAATTTTGTTATTCTGGATATAAATGAGGATGTGGATGTGCCTTTGATTCTGGGTAGACCATTTCTTGCCACCGCCAAGGCACTTATTGATGTGCATATTGGTAAACTGACCTTGTGTGCTGGGAATGAACAGACTACTTTTTATGTGGCTGAATTAGATCGTTGTGATATGCCTGCTGTCACACCTATGCATGCTATTTCTCACCAGGTACACGAGTCTGTCGTGTACCCCTATGTGCCTCTCGGTTTGCAGGACCCCCCTCTCACGCCTTCACCGCCACTCCCTTCAACCTCACCTCCAAATAAAAAGCTCAAAGAGGAGTGGCGGCCGAAGCAGCAGGTAGCTAAGCCTGCTCGAAAGAAAGGTGGAGACTACTATGAGCTGGTCCCATATCCTACACCACGACCACCCTGGCCATCCGAGTACTCACTCGCCTGCATCTTGCCGGATGGCCAGGTCGAGCTGACCAATGCTGGTGGTCGCACCCGCCGGGTGCATGGCCGCAATCTGAAACTGTACCTCAATAGCGATGTGGATCCGCTCCTGGAGGCACTTGTTCTTGCACCCCTCTGAGTATCCACCATGGGTGTCCAACTAAAAGACGGTAAAGAAGCGCTTGTGGGGAGGCAACCCCACCACGGTTTGCATTTCTTTTTCCCTTTCTTTCTGTGTTTTAGTGTCATTTTGAGTTAGTTGCATGTCTGTGTTGAAGTTCGGTCGGTTGTTTTTTATGGCCCATGGTCGGGACCCCTTCTGCCTTCTGAGGCGCCCAAAGGGCAAATCCCCGACCTTGACCCAAAAATACCAGACCGGGTATTTTTTCCTCATGGTCGGGGATTTCCCAGCCTTGGAACGCAGCGTTTATGGACCCCCCGACCTTGACCCAAAAATACCCGACGGGGTATTTTCGGCTCAAGGACGAGGATTTCCTTGCACACGAAACACGCCGTCTTCCAAAACCCCCGGTCGTAGCCTTAAAAATACCCAACTGGGTATTTTTTAGGCCCGACCGGGGATTTTTGCTATTTAAGCAAACCCCCGGTCATTTCTCTCTCTCTGCTCTCATTTTTTCCAAAATTTCCCTCTCTTCCTCTAAAATCCTCTGCCTCTCTCCTCTTTGGCTACCGCCGGCCGCCACCTCAGTCAGCCGCCGACCGTCGCCGCCGCCCGCCCGTCACCCGCCGCCATCGCCCCCGTCGCCGGCCACTTTTCGGAGACCTTCAGCGAGTTTTCCGACAACTTTCCGGTCAACTTTACGACGAGCCTCCCGGGTCATTTTTTGCCCCTTTTCGCGTCCCTCACCCTTTTCTTTGCGTCGCTTCTACAGTTCTACTTCAGTTTCCAGGTGTGTTTCTTGATAACTACTCTTTTTTTGGAAAATAGAACTGTTGATTGTAGGACCGAGAACTGTGTTTACCTGGCATGATTGAATTAGGATAGGGTGAGGGATGCCTTGAGTATGAATGGCTATGGCTGTTGTGTATGTGTTGTCCGTGTGATTGAATTGGTCGGTTATGTTTGGTTCCTGCCTTGATTACGGTTGAGTTGCTTGCGATTCAACCGTTTATGCTTATACTGTTAGCCTAGGTGGTCCTTAAGTGTGGGGGAAGTGATGAACCCATACTGTTGGTCCTGACAAGTTTTTCTTGGCTCCACCTTTGGTTTTTTTGATTTTGGAGGAGCATGTCACTCGACCATCCGTTTGTGCAGGACCTGCGCCTGCACTGGGATTAGGCGGACCAGTTCCGCAAGGTCACCCGCGGGAAACTGGAGTGCCACCACCATCTGGAGTGGGCAGTGTTCGAGAAACTCCATTGCATACAGAAGCTCTCCACCGCCATCAGCCACCGGGATTGGCGGACGTTGCTGACGATCAAGGAGCCCACCTACACCGAGCTAGTGTGGGAGTTCTACACCACTTTCCAGTACCACCCCAAGGCGGCCCGGGAATCCTATGCATTGACTTTTAGGTTCGGTGGCCACCCACGAGAGCTGACCATTGACGGGTTGGCCTACGCCATGGGGATCGAGTACCACCCTTACTCATGCCACGAGGTCGAGGTCCCGAACCCGGCAAACTGGAACTAGGATGGGTTCTACCGCCAGATAGCCAGGTGCGCTTATGGGTATGACTACTTCGACGCTGGCCAGACGTCCGTCCGCACCCTCAAGCCGCAGTCGCATATCCTTAATCTGCTGATCACCCAATCCATCGTCCCTAATGCCACCAGTTCACACAAGATCTCAAAGCGGGTGTTGTACGCCATGTACTCGATGGGGTACCCGGAGCATATGCTGCATTTGGGTTCTTTCGTGGCTACCACTTTCTCTTGGTGCCACGGGAAACCCAACTATCTCTTCTGTAGTCCCCTGATCACCCGCTTGGCGCGCCATTTCGACATCAGCTTCGAGGGACTCACAGATTCTACTGCACGGGGCGGCACCACCCCCCTCAGTCGGGACGTGCTCTATAATGCACTCTTCCTGACCACTGATGGCAACCGCTCCTGGGTGGATGGTCTCTCCTTGCCCCCTGAGGAGGATGCGGATCTCGATGAGGACGAGGAGGACGAGGATGAGGATGATGATGATGATGGCGGGGCCATGGATGCTAATGCGCCGAAGCCCCTGCTCTCTCCACCAGAGGACCTCTAGCCACGACGGATATTAGAGAGAGGCGAGTCCTCCTCTGGTCTTTCTGGTCCGTCGATGGACTTCTTCACGGAGCAGTTCCAGCAGATGGGGCTCCAGTTCCAGCAGCTCGGGCTTCAGAACCAGCAGCTCATGGACCATCAGGTCCAGTTCTACCAGTAGTATTCGGCCCACCAGGCCGAGTACCAGTCCAGGCTGACGCTTGTGGACGAGCGCCTCGACCGGATGGAGGCTTAGATGGGAGTCACTAGCGCTCTCATCGAGCGAGAGCGGGCTCGCAGCCGCCGGATGATGGAGTACCAGGAGCACCTGCTCCAGTCTTGTCACCGACCAGAAGAGCACCACTGGACCACCCGGTGGGACCACTCACCACCACCACCGACTGATGGGGTCGACGACCTCATGGACTAGATCGATTTCACCGGACTCGAGTAGGCTGTACTTGTGGCCCCGTTTTGTGTTGTTTCCATTTCTGTCAGAGTGCAAACTGTCTTGCGTGTTGGTTTATTTTCATTTCTTTCTTTTTATTTTTGGGATAATGTACTATTGGGCTGACCATTGGACCTAACGTATTGTGTTTGAGTTCTTCTGTTCCCTTTAGCTGTGCTTTGTCCCTGACTGGTCCCCTCTCCAGTCCGCTTCACTCAGACCGGTCCGCTTCTAGTCTCATGCAGTTCACGCACACCGGTAACATCGTTCCCCTTATCCTTCCCTCTTCTCCATTGAGGGCAATGTCGATCTTAAGTGTGGGGGTGTTTCTCTTCTCGATTGACTGCATTAGATCTGTTTGTGTGCTTGGAGCCTAGTCCACTGTCCAAATTTTTAAAATTTTAGGGCTCCAAGTACGTGTTTCCTTGCAAATTACCTGCTCAGTATGCTTTGAATTGACAGTCTCTATAGTAATGTGCAACCTAGGGAGGTAGTGTAGCACTATGGAGGATGTTGAAGTATAAGATTTTTCCTATCTAGCTCTCTGCTGTGCCAGTTGATTTTGTGAATTAGTAGAGCTAAGACCGTTGAATTCATGTGATAATGGTGACTCTATTTTGATTATGTTATGGACTCGTGTATCGAACAGGGTGCTCATGTGAAAAATGAAAAGCAGTTGGTCCTCCATGTCGAAATCATTAAATCTTAAACATAGGGTAAGCCCAACGTGTGTGGCATCGTTCATTGAACAAAATCGGATTTTGGAAGAGATTTTAGTGATCCTTAGTGGGGTACCCCTACAAGGTGAAGCTAAGCGGTCTCTAGTACAAGTAAAACTTCCACCCGTTGAACGGTTTGCCTACTTGAGGATGTGTTTTTAAGGGCGCGGATAGAGCTTCCGAACCCTCTTAATTTCATTGACCCTCTACACAAGTTGAGGAAAAGGAGTTAAAAGAAGTACTCTGGCGAGCGCCAGATGTACAGAAATTGCTCTTGCTCGACTAATAAGGGTCGACCGTGCGAAAGACTGCAGTTGGAACCCCCGCTAAGTGAATGAAAAAGAAAACAAAATAGTAAAATGAAAGTGAAAAAGGTGTTCCAATGGTGAAATGAAGTGAAAGAACACCCCGGTACAACGAGTCCTTGGTTGTGAATGGTGTGAGTCCCATTATCCATGAACTGACCGTCTTACTTCTACTTCTTCTCATGATCCTGGCTTGAGTCTAGTACTCGCATTGGAGAGATAGGGAACGTCTTAGAAGACCAGTTGCCCTCGTAAGTTGTTATATGATCTAGAAAATCCTCTACTGATGATCGGGGTTGTTTGTTGCTATAGAGGTATGGAGACTTGCATTGGTTTGAGTTAGGTTTGCTTGGGGACAAGCAAACGGTTAAGTGTGGGGGAGTTTGATAGACCATTGATTAAACATGTTTTTACCCCTATTCTTGAACCGTTTGAGATGTTGATTCTCGTGTTTGAAGCCGATTTGGCGCTAGGTTGTGTGTTTATGTCATATTTCAGGGCTTAGCGTTGGCATCGAGGCGAAGAAACGAGTTTCGGGTCAAAAGGAGCACGTTTGGGGTGAAGTGTGCTGGAGGAGCAAAATACCCGGGCATGAGCAGAAATACCCGGCCGGGTATTATTTCGAGCAGACCGGGGATTTGACGCTTCGGGCGTCTCTGAGAAGCAGAAGGGGGCCCCGGCAGTGAGCAGAAATCCCCGATCAGCGATTCTTGGCCTTGACCGGGGATTTTCCCCTGTCTCCAGACGTTGCGTTTTGAATATACCCGACCTCTACCCAAAATACCCGACCGAGTATTCAAGCCCGGGATCTCGACAGACAGCTTCTTAAGGGAAAAGAAGGGCAAAAGAGAGGGGTTCCGAGTTTTAGAGAGAAAAAGTGATACCTAGAGAGAGAAAGTGACGATCCTGATTTTGCAAGTGACCTTGATCGATCTCCATCACCATTGGAGCACGGCTTGAGCTTTGAGAAGAGCTGATTGATTGCCAGAAGCAGATTCTCATCCTTCACAGTATGGTTTCCGCATCTGAGCTAGATTTCCCATCTCTCTCTATGGAGTAGCTTTCTTATTCACCTGGGTATGAAGAACCCTAGATTTGTATGTTAGGTCTCATTGTATGAACCCAAGTACAGATTCAGTGGTATGATTATGTTCAATTGAGATTTGATTTGTTGAATGGCATGAATCTTGATCAAATTCCTGTTGTTTCTGCTTTAACCTAGAAAGAGAATATCTGCCTAGGTTGATAGAGCACCCTTGATTGAAGGTAGTGAATTGGCGACTTTAGTCGATGAGTCAATTCACTATTCTGTACCGAATTTACTTCGGTAGTGGAGGTTTGGTTCGTTAGGGCCTCAATCTGTTTACTCCGTTGGAGGTTAGTCGCCCGCTGGAGACTCAAATTGAGAGGGTCTGGAGACCTTTAGTCGAGACTTCAGACTGTTTAAGAATCTCCCGCAGTATAACTATCATTGAACCTAAACTTGGTAAATTACAATCCGGCTTAACTGCAGTCTAGGGGGAACCATATCCGGGTGACCTCTCTCGACTTGAAAACAACCTTTTTACTTGCTTTGCTTGTTTGATTTGTTGAATGGCATGAATCTTGATCAAATTCCTGTTGTTTCTGCTTTAACCTAGAAAGAGAATATCTGCCTAGGTTGATAGAGCACCCTTGATTGAAGGTAGTGAATTGGCGACTTTAGTCGAGGAGTCAATTCACTATTCTGTACCGAATTTACTTCGGTAGTGGAGGTTTGGTTCGTTAGGGCCTCAATCTGTTTACTCCGTTGGAGGTTAGTCGCCCGCTGGAGACTCAAATTGAGAGGGTCTGGAGACCTTTAGTCGAGACTTCAGACTGTTTAAGAATCTCCCGCAGTATAACTATCATTGAACCTAAACTTGGTAAATTACAATCCGGCTTAACTGCAGTCTAGGGGGAACCATATCCGGGTGACCTCTCTCGACTTGAAAACAACCTTTTTACTTGCTTTGCTTGTTTGCTTGTTTGGACCTTCACTAAAGTTTCACTGCTAAATAATAAGAACTCACATCTAGGACCCGGGTTGACATTAAAACCCAAACCCGCTATACTACGCTTTAGGAGGTGGTTACACTTGGCCATTTTCTAGAGTGATGGTAGGAGCGAGTCAAGCCCACAATAGATCAGCCCATAGAATGGCCCATGTGGCCTGCAATTGGGAGGAAGATGAATGTTGGGTGGATAGGCCACCAGTATTTTTTGTGTCTCTTATTAGAGAAGAGGCCTTATGTCTAAACTTTTCTCATTAATAATATAAACAGGAATTATTTCTAAAAAAAGATTGTTCAAATATGTTTTTATATATTTTGTGCATATGTAGACGGGTTTGGGGCTAGGATTTGTGGGTTTGGCACATGCACGTAACTTGCCGGTGTAGGTTTCAGAGTTTGAGTGTAAGCTTAATATGTAATGATGAATTTGGAGAAAAGTGGGAATCAGATAAATTTTCGTGAAATAGATGGGACAGTATTAGTACTCTCAACATTAAAAATTACTATTAGTATATGAGGATTACAATATTATTAAATATATGATCAATATTAAATACTTTACGTTAGCTATGTCTATGTGTAGAGCAAGGTTGTCTAACTGGCTTACACCTTTGTGCCAATTTACATAGTAATTAAATCTCATATTCATGGAATAAATCATAAATAAAGTTTTGTGTTCACTTCATTTACTAAAACAATGTCATTTATTTAAACGCCGTAAATTTATCATGTTGGTAATACCAGTGGTATTCATGCCGGTTTCATGACTGGAATCGGTTGATGTACATCGATGAGAAAAAATATGAATTCGTACAATCGGTTTATATCAGTTCATGTCGGCCTATGCTGATTTAATGAACTATATGTACAAATGTGAAATACCATTAACGTCAAAAGAATTGAAACATATATATAACATATTTCAAGACAATGTATGTACAGTTAAATCTCATATTCATGGAATAAATCATAAATAAATTGTTTTGTTAATTTCATTTACTAAAACAAAGTCATTTTATTTAAACACCGTAAATTTATCATGTCGGTCATACTACTAGTATTCATGCCAGTTTTATTGCCAGAATCGGTTGATTTTACCGCGATGACCAAAAATATGAATTCGTCTATTGGTATGATCGAAAGTAACGTTCATATACCGGCATGACTAAATCATGAAAGTTTAGGGGTCAAAAGTGATGTTCTTGCCTTAAAATGAGCTTAGTCAGGTATTTATTTTTTAGAAATTTTACAATGCTTTATAGCATTGGTGCTATAAGTTTTTGCCTTTATCATTTCGATTTCATGGCCGGAATCGGTTGATGTACCGCGATTTAAAAAAAATATGAATTCGTACAGTCGGTTTATATCAGTTCATGTCGGTCTATGTTGGTTTAATGAACTATATGTACAAATGTGAAATACCATTAACGTCAAAAGAATTGAAACATATATATAACATATTTCAAAATAATGTATGTTTATTTAAATCTCATATTCATGGAATAAATCATAAATAAATTGTTTTGTTAATTTCATTTGCTAAAACCAAGTCATTTTATTTAAATACGTAAATTTATCATGCCGGTCATACTGCTGGTATTCATGTCAGTTTAATTGCCAGAATTTGTTGATTTACCACGATGACCAAACATATGAATTCGTCTACTGGTATGATCGAAAGTAACGTTCATGTCCCGACATGACTAAATCATGAAAGTTAAGGGGTCAAAGTAATGTTCTTGCCTTAAAATTAGCTTAGTGAGGTATTTGTTTTTGAGAAATTTTACAATGCTTTATAGCATTGGTGCTATAAGTTTTTGCCTTTATGGTACTATTTGAAGTTGTACTTTTAACATTATGGTACAACTTCATATTGTACCTATACTCTTTTTTACAAATTCTTTTATTGTACAACTTGAACTTGTACGTTTATGTGATGGTACAACTTCAAGTTGTGAAGTTGTACCATAATGTAAGGGTACAAATTCATTTATGGTACAGCCTGATTTAACGTAATAGTTCAACTTCAAGTTGTACATTAAAGCACCAATACTTTATAGCACAGTAGAAGTGATCATTTTGTTAAACTTATAAACTGACACAATGGTATAAACTGATTTGACAACCCTGATCAGTTTAGTCGTAGTTGGTATAAACTGATTTGAGATTTTTTTAATCTAAAAATTTCTACGTTAGCTCACTAGAGTGAAGACGGTAACAAAGAGGGTGAAGGAACTTATTTGAAACTACCAAATAGCCGCCCAATTGTTTTTAACCAACCCATCTAACTATTCGGATCTTCTAATAAATAGCCTAATTAATTGTATGATAAGTAGTTGAGTTAATGCGCATAAAAAAAAAAAAAAAGTAGTTGAGTTAATGACTCTAATCTCCTTCCGTGGGTTGCGGGGAGAACAGGAAAAAGGGAATTAAAGGGGTTGTTGCCAAGAACCTCTCCATATAGTACTAGCTTATAACCCGGCCCTTTGGCCGGAATGCTCATATTTGATTATTTGTATTTTTATGTTACTTTTAAGTCTATTAACCAGTTTAATCTTATTGATAATCATTCGATCGAGATGATACATAAAGAAATAATATATAGGTCGAAGATTCGGAGAAATATCATAATCATTTAAGAATATAAAATATAAAAATGTATCATTGACCCCATTTTCATAATGCTAATTAAGTCCCTGTTAAAATGCTATTGGTTAGTTTTCTTTTACAGTCAAGAAATATAGAGTATAAAAGCTCACTGAAATTCTCACACAACCCATAGATAGTTTGAAACTAAATCTTAAACCTCACAATCCTATATAAAGGGTTCAATGCTCTCCTTTTAGAAACAATATGTCACTAATCAAAAAGAAATGGAGAGTTGTTGATTCAAGTCATCTATATAGTAAAAACTCAGCTAAGAGGGGACCATCACAACTTGAGAGCAAACGAAAAAATCAGGGTTATCTCCAATATACGAATAGACTCGATCAAAGTAATAAGGCGCAAAATTAGACACTCCTTATCTATTAGTTCCAGTAGGTTGAATAAAGAAGCGACCTATTTCAAACAATCAATCAATGATTCATCGTTTTAAGATATAAATAGGTTATGACAGTTGCAAAAACCATAAACATAAAGATCCAATAGCCACCACTCTCCGTTGTACAACCAAATTTCTATCTCAAGAGGCATATATTCAACCAAAAATTCAATTTCTAATATTCCTTCTACAACTTCAGTTATTGATGAACTCCATTCTATTCGCCATGAATTGATATCGGAGTTGAAATCTTCTACTCGCCCAGCTTAAAATCCCCAACAATAAAACCGTAGTGCCAATAGATACCTGAAGATTGATTTTCAATGAAAGTCTTGTACTGGGAAGTGAAAGGCGCAAACTATTGCACGATGGATGAAATTTCGGAGGAAGTTATAAAGAGAAAAGAACAAAGATTAAAAAAAACAAAAAATTTAAATTTAAATTGAAAATTGCAAGGATACAACAGTAGTTACATAATTAGTTTCTTTCATGTTGGCCAATTACCCATTTACCTTTAGCAAAAATTAAAGAGAGAGCGAGAATTTAAAATTGAGAAAATTACATGAAACTCTACTATGAAAATAGAAGTATCAAGCTCGATAAAAATAAATACGGTAGACTTAGTGAGCTTGCTAATTATGATAAAAAGTTCTCTGATTTTCAGAAATTAACTTTGTCTATTTTTTTTATCAAAGAGAATGCAATAAATTTGTTTAGTGTAACTGGTTGTGATTGTTATCTTTGTTTGAAGAGACCCGGGTTCAAACCTTGATATTGCTATTTTTATATAGAATAAATAATAAATGTGTAAAGACAAAAATGACCTTCCTACTTTCACTCTCGTTGCAGGAAATTTGAAATGGAAAAAAGTACACAAAATTCTACCATATATTAATGGAGGATTGTTAGCCTTAGGAGGAGTTAGGATAATCGATTGTAAAGTGGATTATTGAATTTTATATAATAATCAAAGATTTTTGGAGGTGGGTTTGATTTTTTTTAGTTCGAGTTGGGCTTGATTTTGAAAAAAAGAGAATGATGTCATTGCATCCATTTAACATATATTTAACCTCCATCATCAAAGAATATATTCTAATAAAGACTGGTCCTAGTTATGTTCTTATTCTATTTATTCTTACCCATAACATCTGGTTTTTAAAGAATATATATTTAAAATAAATGCATTAGGAAATAATTAGGGCTTTTATTGTTACTATAGGTTTGTAAAAATATTTCAGTACGCTGTGTAAACAAGGTCGTTGTAGTATAGTGGTAAGTATTCCCGCCTGTCACGCGGGTGACCCGGGTTCGATCCCCGGCAACGGCGAATTTTATTTTAAACTTATTTTGTTCGTCTCCTAGGTTTTACAATTCTCCCGTGTCCTTTTCGATTTCTCGGCAGCTCATTCATTCTTCAAGAGTGGAGGGAACTCGAGACACTCACTCCCGCCAATTTGAACGGAGCTCACTCCCTCACCGCAATTCCCTACTCTCTCGCTGTTTCTGCTGTAGTCTCTACCGCTGCAAGAATCAGGCGAATGACGAGAGGTGGAGGAGGCAGCGGCGAGGGGAGGCATGACGGCCTGGAAATCGTCTCGGGTTTGGTTTTTGTAACTCTCCTTCCTTCCTAGTTCATCTCTTCCTGGTCATCAAATCATCTCTTGTAGGTCACATCGATTTTCGATTCCAGTAATTCGGTAGTGTTCTCTCCCATCAGAATATCGATTCATCATTTTTACTACGTCGATGCTGTAAATTTGACAGTAATTTGAACGGCAACCTCTATTGTAGATATTGTGATAATCCTTTTGACCTCGGAGTTCCACAGCCAAGTTAATTGCTCAGGGTGTTGAGAAATACGCAAAGTTGTCATAGATTTAGGACCGCTGCGAACTGTCCTGATCAAATTGGACCTTTGAACTTTCATAGGAGAGGTGGGATGAAGAAGGCGAGGGGGTTTTAGAGGTACGCGCCGCGGTTAGTGGATTGAGGGAAGAAGGATAATAGAGCTTAACTGCTTAAGCGCTTTACAGTTGTAGTTGTTACTTTCTGCTCATTACTTGATAGAAAATGGCATTTAGCCTGGATATCATCACTGTCCCGGGAAATGGTTGTTTTCTCAGGTTAATAGTTGCACACTTACACTTGCTCTATGTTTAAAATGTTCAATACCTACTGGACTTGTTGAAACATTTCCCACAAATTACTTTACTAAACTGAAGCTGCTTGAAATTTATGGGGCCATTTATAAGTTAGAAATCAATAGAGGTCCCAAAGGGCCATTATTCAGAGTTTGTACCCTGGACTTCTGATGTTGACATGAGTTCACTATTTTTAGGGGAGTGACTGAAAAGTGGTAATGTTCCTCTGCAGATCACATCTCCTCATGGAGACTCTAGCTCTGCTCATACTCTAGATATTACCTGGGATAAATTTCAGAAGATGGGTTGCCAACAAATGAAGATTTGGCATGGGAAAAGGTTTTCGTGCAAAGTTGATGCCATAGAGGTGAATCTGTCTTTTCTTGTACTAATGCTTTTCCATGTTTTCCTGCTTGAGATGATGTGTCTGTTACAGCTTGTGTATTACTTAAAGTATGAACCAACTTCTTCTCTGACCACTAGTTGTCCCTTCGTTGCCCATTCCCATTTTCTAAAGTCTGCTGCCGCATATGATAAATGATTGTTCGCTTTCATCAGCCTTTGCGTTTGCTGACCATTTATTTATCATGCTCATTGCAGCTAACTCCAAAAATGCTGAAATCAAATAATGTGCTAGCATAGTTTCATTAGATAGAGAAATTAAAATCATTAATATATTTTGCTAAAAACAACAATCCAATGGTGTCTCAGGTCGGTGAATCTTTATGCTGCTAATCATCTCTCCTTTATGATTCTGTGATTAGTTGGCTAGAAATTTTAATCTGGAATGATAACAAAAGGTGTGTTGTATGGTGTGAAACCAAGCTATTCCTGTGCTTTTGCATATTTTTTTTTTTTGGGGTTCAAAAATCCCTTCGTGCAGAGGCTCTTCGAGACCTTAAGTCAAATGTCAATGGAATTGCTGAACTGAGTGTATTGCCTTACAGTTTTAGCAATGAGATAGGGCATCCTGCATTCAGTTCCGAGGTTGTTTGTTATTCTGTGAACGAGAATCATAAGCAGGCAGAGTTCCTGCCTCCCTATACCTTTGGCTCTACGGAAGAGCCTGAACGTTGCAAGCTTATTTCAACAACATTATCATTAGTATCCATCATTCAAGATGAAAACTGTTAATTTCCAGCCCAGATGAACTTTCAATCTCGTGTAGACTCAAATGATGAAAAGGACGAAGTGATCACGATAACCCTTGAAGAAGCGAAGCTTGCTGGTTCAGAGATACGGACATGCATCTATGCAGTCAAAGGCTTAAATATAGAGAGAAATATTGTGAGTATACTTTACACTTGGGCATTATCAACTATTCGATTGGTAGAATGTCATTATCTTGGGAGTTTTCCATAATATGTCTACTGCATACAACTGCTTTCACAATATTTAGTACAGCTTGATTGCTTTTGTCTTCTAGTTTAGATTTCTTTTTCCACCTTTTCCGTTAGTAGTTATTTCTGAATTTCTAACAGAAGTGCAGATTGATAGGTCACCATATGGGCAAGTTAGAACATCAGCAAATGGCAAAAATAGAGATGAATGCGTCCAAGACAGTAGTACTCTAATGTGTTCGTGGCAAGGATCTTTGTGCATTTAATACCTTGGCTTCCATGAAAGGTACAATTTTACTCATCATGAATTATCTTACATTTGAGTAACTTAATTGTAAAATCTCTTCCGCTTGACATTGGCCTGATCTATGTAACACTGCAGAGCCTACACCAAATGCACTGGTAGCAGGTACCCGTATGGATAAAGAAAGAGTTTATAGCATGTCACTTGCATTTCTGAAAGACTGGTCGCTGAATCACATCGAGGAGATGGTTTAAATACATCGGTGATGAGTCCATGCATTGATAAAGAAGAACTAATTGTAGCTGATACTTTAATGTTATATGGAGTGCTCTCTGAATCACATATGGAGAATGAAATGGCTTCCAGTAGCTCGAATGGAAGCTCTGAAAATTTTTACTCTGATTCAGTTGGTCAAGAAATCGACAAGTCAATGATGACGCTTCTGCTTCTACAAGCTATCCCTCTTCTTAACACTCTGTTTGGCAACAAGGGGGGTGCAAATTGCAGGGGGGTGCAAGTTGAGGGGTAAATTGTTGGGGGTACAAATTGCTGGGGGTTGTTAGTGAAGGGGTAAATTGTTGTTTGGATGAAAAAGTAGGAGGGTGCAAAATGATGTAAAAAAAGGGTTTTAGATTATTATATATTAAGAGTAAATATAATAATATGAATGTTGTATTATACTTATGGTATCTTAATAGTGATAAAATAATACTTATCACTAATACGTATCTCATGAACACCAATCCTTTATGAATAATCATAATAATTATTATATAAAAAATAATTACTAATTATGTGACTTAGCTAGCTCATGTCATGGATTTCAACATTGATTTGTCAACATAAGGGTTAAAATAACTTAAATAAAAATTAAATTCTTATTTATTATAATAGTTTCTAAATTTTTAGTTCATTTTATCCAACCATACTATAAATAAAAATATTTTTTAATTTTTTTCCCTACTTCCTCCGAGCCGATCTCCCCTTCCCTCCAATCCAATCCCTTTTCTCTCCCCGGTCCCACCCAAAACTTCCTTCTCCCCATTTACGCCCCAATTTGGGGGACATGATCAAATAGTGAAATTGCACCTCTTTTCTACTCCCCCTACTGTTTATCAAGATCCAAATGGGTGCAATTTTATTGGGACTCACATTTACCCCCCAACAAATGCACCCCCTTACATTTACCCCTCTATACAAACATAGTGTAAGAAAGACTCAAACAAGAAGAGTAAATCCAATGTCACGGTGCCAAATTGTACTTTGGGTATTGAATCGCCTAGAATAGAGCTTGTTATGGCTGTTGTTTTAGAAAGTATTGCAAATGAAAAATTGAGGTTGGATGAAAACTTTGTGCTGCTCACTGACATTACTGAGGGTGAGCAATCTGGTGATGGTAAACCTCCTCGCAGTGGTGATGGCCTTGTAAATGGAGATCTAAGTTAGATATGCGAATCTCTGTACAATCCGTCGATCCCCTAAATGCATTACTAATGTAGGCAGACGACTGAAACTGAGAGTCAAAACACTACTCCATGCTACCAGAAGGTATATATCAGAAGAAAGAGGGCTTCTAAACCAACATACAATGAGTCAGAAAGCAAAACATGCAGAAGCTACGAAGGAGGCTGTGAAGCACGTCCTATGCTTGGCACTGAAGCTTTGAATGTTAGTCCTACAATTGGTGATGGACACCTAAAGGGTTCTCCCAACGCTAGCACTGGCACTGGGTGGCAACTCCAAACTTTGCAGATGTGGGGAATCACTGAGTTGCAGGTCCGATAGGTGGACATGCTTCTTCCTTCAGTTCCAGTTCAAGAAGAGAGCCAAACTAATTGCAAGGTGGATGCTCATGGCTCTAAAAGATGTTGGACCAATGAAATGGGGTCGCGTGGAGTCATCAGGTGGTGAACATGTACAAGCTTATGCTGACCTGAACATCCATCAGTATATTGAGTTCCACTTTATTGTATTGCTGAGTTAGTGGGTTGCTAGTATTTCCATCCCTTGCCTGTTCTGCAGCTGTGGTTGGGCTCACAAGAAAATGATATCCACATTTGTGCCCTATGTGGTCTTCAGGGCAAAGAAGGGCCTTCAATCTATGTGTTCCACCCTATCAGCTGGTTTAGCTGACCCAAAAAGGGAAGCCTAGGCCCATCACTCCGGCTGTTGTAATCTACAGGAACATGACAGAACGATGGATTGGAAGCCACAAAATTGTCACCAACCGAGCCAATCTCATCGGATGGACGGTGAGGATATTGCCATCTGGCTTCTGGTCTCTTTACCAACCCTATTGACCACCCAACAGATCCACAACAATGGAATCTTTGGGGCACGGGATGGAAGGGGAACTGTCTACACGTGGGACTTGTCGACGGGGAAGAACAGACTTGGGAACTCTCTCTCTCTCTCTCTCCATCATTTCAAAGGTAAACAACAAACATTAATGAATGCTACCTTTTCTCTCATCGTTTTCGTACTACTTTTTGAATGCTCTTGTTGGATCTCCTCCAACAAACACATGCACGACCTTTTCTTTCTCTCAGATCTAGATTCTCACTTGCATCATTTTCATTTTTATTTTGTAGGAGCATGATTGCATAAGATTGGTTGTGCAACTGAAAATGTATTCTAATTGTTGTTTGTAAAATCGCACCCCACTAACAATCCGACCAGGAAATCTTTTATCTGAGGTTAACACAGGGGTTGATTTTTAGCGGTATCAAATAGCTGAACCACCACTAAATCAAAAATTCAAAATATTAAATACTTTATCATTGACTTTTCCATTATAAGTTTCGATACGATTGTACAATTATCGATTGTATTTGGTGATGCAGAAAACACAGTAGATATTGTTGTGTCAAAATTCTTTTATTTGTTATGAAACTAATGAAAATATAAACAACTACAAGAGAAGATTAGAGAGGGAAAGACACAAGAGAAGAAATGGGAAGAGTTCTTCTTATTCATTCTTCACTTTTGATACAATGGTGTGCTATATTTATAGGCACGCTTTGGTAACCACTACATCATTATATCAATGCATATGAATGAGAGATAATGATGTAGAAATAGGGGTTACATGTAACTCCCAAGTGAGCATCTAATGTGGTAGGTCATTGGTCATCCATATATCAATATTTACATAATACTCCCCCTTGATTACCACTAGATTGCATTACGCTATCTCATACTGCCTCGTTAAAAACCTTACCAGGAAAACCCATTGGGAAAAAGCCATGGTTAAGAGAAAAAGAGTGTAGTGCGTATATGCTCCCCCTCATGACCACATCACTTCAGATTATTGAGTCGTTGAACTCAAATTTCACGAACAACTTTTAGAAAGATTGTTGTCGGGAGTGAGTTAGTGAACAATCTTCTAGATTGTCAATTTGATGCATGATCTTTAGATTTTCTTCATACATGATCGTCAGGATCATTTCATTTGAAAATAGTTCACAACCACAAGTACTTGAGATATGGTGGATCACAAAGTGCAACGAAAGACATTCAAGACTTGTCCATTATAGTTTGTTTTGTTTCTTTATGAAACATTTATATCACCATATGTAAGAGATAGCTCGCCTCCGATCAACCAATATGAGGATCAAATGATATATAGGATTTGGATATATAGTTTACCAAATCTCTCTTTGATAATACCATAATAGAACAATCGCATATATTGTTCCCGTAGGTAACAAAGTATTTTCCAACGTTCTAATGAGGGAAAAATTGTATCTTGCCAATATTATCAAAACCAAAATGATAGTTTATATGGTGTTTGGCTAGCAAGGTGCATTGGTGCTCTAATGCATCAACATATGGTACTTCAGGACCTAATGTTTCACTTCTTTCTTGATTTCTAAATGGATCTTTGGTCACTTCTAGTGATCTTAGGATCCTAATGTTATTTGATGAACACAATTCGTTCATGCAAAATTACTTTCCCACTTTTTCAACATTACCTTCCTTGCCCATAAAAAGGATCTTAAATCCTTCAATTTAACTTATGTCTCTAAGCAATCAACTGCTTTAGGAAGCTCTTCAGGAGATCCAATAATAGTCATATCATTATCATCAACATAATATGAGATCGTCACAAAAAAAACTTAACTAACACAAATTTATGCAAGCAATTCTTTCATATAACGAAAGATAATAACAAAACTCACATCATAGAAACATATGAACTAGACAAAGCACACTCATAAAACACAACTCATACTTTAAAGTAAATCACAACTCATAATTCAAGAATTTAAAATCCTTGAAACACATACAGACAACACAACTATATATGCACAATGCAAATACTCGTATGCACTCTATCTGAATTTAACCTTTTAATGTCCATTCACCCTACTGTTGTAGGTGTTCACTTAGACAAGTATTTCACATTCGTCTATATTTCCTCAACCCACACAAGGGATTTTCTTAGTCTATCTATATATGTTCTCGGGAACTTTACTTGTTTACTTCAGGTAAATTAATCCTTCTAGGAGTAATTAATCCTTCTGGGAGTTTCAAATATATTTAACATCTTCAGGGAATTCAAACAAATAGGCTGTCACAACAATTTTCAAACATTGATTTGAAAAAGTAGTTGCATCCACCACAGGGAGTATAACTCCTCTTGAACAATGATAGGTCTCTTCGAGAAACCCATTGCAAAAAATTATGTGATATCTCTCACAATTTCATACTTTCCAATAGCACAAAAATTTGTTTGTATCCCACTAGTTTTGCCCCTTTTTAGGTGCAAGGACTTATGGTCCTTAAACTTTATGCTCCTTGAGCAAGTTTCATGATTTCTTTCTATATTGACCAATTACATCATCATTTGCATGCATCAATAGTGTTTTACTCTTGATCCTCACTTGTACATATCATATTCAGTCCTGAGGTACAACAAACAAATTTCATCGACAATGATTTCATTACGGTCCCAGTATTGTAGTCTAATATGGTTTTGAGATCTCTTCGCTTTCACAACTTTCAGAGACATGTGTTCTTCTGGAACTAAAATTATATTTTATTCTTGGTTACTCTTCTTGAGTTTTCATGTCCTCGAGTTGACCATTCTAATTACAGCTCCTTTTCTTTCTCGAGGATGTTTATCATTGGAACTTATTGGTCTATCACGCTTCATGCGCTCTTTCATACACATTTTTTTATATTAGAGTATCCAACAAGGATATCAAATTTAGTTGGAGCATTCATAGCTAGTATATGTGACTTGGTCACTTCGTATGGGCAGTAAATGCATTTGATAGTTGGTAACGATAATTCATCTTATGAACTTCAAGTTCATGTTTCTTACTTTGAGGATCAAAACTAGAAAATGATAACTCATTCCAAGTCATCTCTTTGTCTAGCTGTTTTTTGTTTTTCTCTCCCCCTTAATGTTGGAAAAGTGATTCATCAAAACAATAATTTCGCAAACAAATTTCCCATTTGGGATTCATACCCAACACAAATTCTCAATTTCCAACGAGAATCAACTTAAGATATTGTGGTGGAGCAACTGGGATATATGCGGCACACCCTGATATTCTCATATGAGAAATGTTAGGTTTTTTACCAAAATCATTTGTAAAGGGGGGGGGGGGGGGCTTATGATACCTTGTTGGTTAGATGTGAACCAATACTATCACTTGCCAGCTAGCATGTCCTCGACAAGAGACCAGAAGGCTCGGTTTGTTCTCTTAAGCAAAGTGATGTTTGATTGGATAACCATCAAAATGTATCCATAGTGAGGCAATCAATCTCGCAAACATCGGGTTGCGATTAGATAAAATAAAAGTGATCATCCATTTGATGCAGCAACCCATAAAATTCACAAATGATCCATATGACTGATGTATTGTTCTGCATACACGTCCATAAAATCTCAAGAGATTTGCCAACTCTTATACAAGCGATGATCAATTGTTCTATTCTCCTTGAGAACAAACATGACATAATAACTCTATTAGTTGAAGAGTTCTTTGACTTCTCATATGATGTTCTCATGAATTCTCAAAGAACTTTTTTTTTCACATCAAGATCCGAGATGTCTAACCGGACCAACCAATTATCAAGTTATCAAATCTTGTAAACTTCTAGTTTACACTTTTATGTGTACTGATTGTACTAATATACATGTAGTTCATATTTGTGATGCAAATATTAGTTTCACTATTTTCTTGATAAGATATTCATTTTACGAATATCCTTTTAATTGGGTAATGCATCATCACTAGGTAGTTTGGTTCCTTCAGACCACAAAATTAGCTCCTTTAAAGCTTTACCATATTTTGTACCATATTCCACCCTTCCGGGGACTTATGATTTAATGCATTCTTAGTAAACACAAATTCATAGTGAATATCATCACAAATTGTTATCATGAGTACATAATTTAGTTACTTCAAGTAACCAAACATAAGCTCTTAGGAAGATTTTTCTTGTTTATATACTCTACCATATAGTTTATATGGAATTTTTCTAATAATCATACTTTATAAAAACATAATAAAATTAATAAATTAGAATATTTCAAACTTAAGAAAAAAATGATGAATTTATCAAGTTGATTGTTCTAGATAAAGGTTATCAAATTAAATTATGCATGAAAAATAACGTCACAATAAAACATAAAAGAAATAAGAATCATAATACTACAATTGTGAAAATTAAATAAGATTTATTTAGAACAATACCATCACTAACTAGGTGATTTTAAATTTATATATGTGTTTCATTATACATTATAATGTACAACAGGTACATTATGTTATCATGACTTTGATAATGCAATTGTGGTGTCATCCTTATTTATAGTTCTCATTTTACTCATCTTTTCTCACTTCTGGTGAAAAGATCCAAACAATACATTTAACATATATATAATTATGTTTATAGCTCCATTCACTTAGGAGAATAGATTATTTCATTCACTTCTGGAAATGAAAATTTCTCAAGTGATATCATTTTCATCTTTAATGGAGAATATACCAACTTATAATACAAAAAATATGTTCTATAATATTGCTATTGCGGGAGCGTATATGAATTAGTTTTTCCCTTTGATTCTTGGTAGAATAAGGTCTTTTGCGTACAACGGGTACGAGACAAATGCAATTTTCCATTACAATGATAACATACAAAACCAATCTTCTTGTTCCCATGTCCACTTCTTTCTTTGCCCTTAGATTCTTCAATTTCCAGTTCTGGGGAATATATAGGCTCTTGGAACTTGCATTTTTTACATATCAATGTATGATTGATAAGAATCGGATAACACGGAAAACTGAGAAATTAACTCATCACTTATATTACTTTTCTTGTTAATCCAAATAGATCGACGTGATAAAATATCAATGGATATGAGAAGTAGCACCCATCTTGATGTATTGGAATGAGATAATCTCAACACAAATAAGACAATAAGATAAGAAAGGATCTAAGATTTACATACCTTGATCATATTGTGAGCTTACTCCAATATCTTAGATTATGTCGAGTCTTTGAGGCGTGAGCAATGATAATTTTGGCAGAGCTTCGTGCTGATAACGTGTTATTAAACTAATGAAAATATAAACAACTACAAGAAAAGATTAGAGAGGGAAAGACACAAGAGAAGAGAGTGGAAGAGTTCTTCTTATTCATTATTCACTTTTGATACAATGGTGTGCTATATTTATAGGCACACTTTGGTAACCACTACATCCTTATATCAATGCATATGAATGAGAGATAATGATGTAGAAATAGGGGTTACATATAACTCTCAAAAGAGCATCTAATGTGCTAGGTCATTAGTCATCCATATATAAATATTTACATAATATCATTCATTGGGACAAACATTGGTTTTTTTTTTTTTTTTTCATTGTACACCTCAACCTCATGTTTCTGTAAGCGTTGTCAATCCTTCTACTTTGTGGCTTGACATAATGACACAAGTTAGGACAAGATTTTTAGATCTGCAAAACTCTTCAATGCGGTTAGGCACGTTCTTGGGAACATCTTTGAGGTTTTAGATAGTGGCTCATAGTGTGATTAATATTATAACAATTTTTTTATTTGTGTAGAAAATGATAATATAATATTATTATTGGTGAATAACGTTAACATTGTTGGGGCATTGACTGGTTTGATAATGATGGAAGCGGTCAGGTCAAGTTTCTTAGCAGTTGGGAGCCAGACAGGTTAGTTACTAGTTGATCGACACTTGTAGGCTGCACAGATTCTGAAAAAGGCAAAGCAAAAGAAAGAAGAAGAAATTAGAATTTCAGTTAAAGAAGATTCGATTTTCCAGTATGTGTAGTTGTCTTTCTTTCCTCAATTAGTTTTAGGCAAAATTCAAAAAGGCATGTGATGGGGTTTAGGATACCGTGAATAACCAATTGAGAACCATAGATCTTATGGGAAAAACATTGTATGGCTGATATTGACGCGGGGTGGGAAAGGGGCATTTTTGTCCGATTTTTGCAACTTTTTGTATTTCTTTTTTTATTTCTTTCCAGTATTTATATGCTGACTTTTAATTTATGTAAGAGAAAAAACAGATTTCTTCCTCTCTCTTTTTTCTTTCTCTTTCTCTCTTCTTTCTCTCTTCCTTCTCTCTTCCAAATACCTTTTTTCAGATCTAGATATGTTCTCTTCTCTTGTTCTTCATTTTTTTTCTCCAATCGACAAAGAAAAAAATTGCAGCCTCCCCTCTCAAATTCGGTGACGCTCCAAATCCTTCTTCTCTCAATCTGCTCCTTCCTTCTGTTCT
Source organism: Linum trigynum (assembly GCA_964030455.1). Lineage (NCBI taxonomy): Eukaryota > Viridiplantae > Streptophyta > Magnoliopsida > Malpighiales > Linaceae > Linum > Linum trigynum. The sequence goes on from OZ034814.1 coordinate 14,729,339, forward strand.
TTCTTTTCTCGGCCTCAAAATAGATGACGCTCCATATTGACCAAGAGGGGATAGATCTAGGTGAGTCGAGTTTGCATGTTTTATGTTTTAGTATTTGTTTGTGAATTTTCAATACCGATCTTCCTCTTCTTTTTTTTTTTTTTTTTGCATTTGGTGTTCTTGATTGTGGAAGAGGAAATGAGAGGAGACAGAAGACGAGTTTTTTTTCTCTCCCTCATTATGTTTTTCTTCTTTCTTTTATGTAATATATATTGATATTACCACATTATACCATATGGTAATGTGTGCTAATTACATGTATTTTTATGGTCACGAGTTTTATCATGATGGTAGTAGGTGGTAATCTACAACAGTTCCGAGAAAGAAGAGTTAGAAGACAATGAAGTGGGAGAACAAAGTAAAAAGAGTCGTAATTATATATATATATATATATATATATATATATATATATATATATATATTGAGATTGCCACACTATACCATATGGTAATGTGTCTATACCATATGGTAAAGTGTGGTAATGTGTCTATACCATATGGTAAAGTGAGGTAACGAAATGTATTTTTATGGATATAATGTTTTCCTATGATCGTAGAGTACTCTTTATATAGACATTGTGTAAGTACTCTTTACAAAGAACATGAGTTATTTAAGAGATTTGGCTTGTAGATTTTACTAACCATCTACCTACGCCTAATTATTTGCGTTTTGGATATCTAACTAATCGCCGAACTATTAAACAAGACGGTCTGATATTGTCTAACATGTAGATACACCTAGCCGTAAGTTTAAATATGGCTTTCTGAAAGTTTTTCAATACACATTAACATAGGAAAGTCCAATATTGTCTGACAATTGTTGAATAAATGATTGATTAGTTGGAAGTTGGAACGGAACGGAACGAAACGGCACGGCACGGAACCTCACTTTAAGGTTTAATAACAAACACCTCATTCTGGTAAAATGAAAAAAAACCCAGCTCATTAATGCGTTTCCCATGAAATGAAATCTCAGTTTCCATTTGAGATTGGCGAATTAACTGAACTAACGGGGAATCGGGTCCTCTCCTTTCCATTTCGGTTAAGAAAATGTTAGCAGTGGGTGGAGGGGCAATTGATTGTCTAAACTAAATTAATTGCCCCTCCACCCTTTTTTTTAATTTAATTTAGACAATCAAATCAATCCCCCAAGTTCATTCAATGCATTCATAAGTAGCGGTTAATAAATAAATTTAATTAATTAGGAGGGTGCCACCTGTCTCTTCTTTTACCATTTAATTCCAGTTGCAGGCCAGCGCATCCACATGTGCCCTCCCTAAACTCTCACAGACTCAGTCAATCAGTCTCTCTCTCAACTCTTATCTTCTGAATTGAAAATTTATAAGTCGGCCTGCAAAAACAAACCCAATAAACAAACAAAAGATCAAGCTTTCCTTCCTTCCAATTAGGGAATCCAATTCAACCCAAACTCACAAGTATCTAATCCGATTATTGTAGAATAAAATAATGTTGACGGTTTTAAATTGAATATGAATTTATCCATTTCGTTACAATGGTTGGGTTGCGTGGGGTTGGGAGTGAGTTCAACCAAAATTCAATATGCTTTCCACTCAGCCAGCATTCGAAAAGTAAAATATCATTGTTTTGTATCTAATTTTAATAGTATGAATTTTATCAGGCTTTAATGATATATATTTGTAGGATAAATTTTATTAGTATTACAATATAATTGCTCGAAAAAAAAATATTTGCAGTTATGCCGATTAATCCATTTATATTCATTCACTCCATAAATACTTAATGAATTGAAATGTTTTTTCTCTACCGTAGCCAACAAATATTTTACCCAACATTTTTCTTTCATGAATGAATGAGAATCCACTAAAATTGAATTGAACTGAACCAACCCAATCATTGTCATTCCTACTCCAAGCGGAGACCGCATTTTGAAAATTATATGATTCGCGTGGGGCTCCAAAACTTTTCACCTTTTTCCCATTTCAAATTTTGCTCCCTCGATTCCATTCTGTCTGCCTCCTTTCTCTTCCCAATTTCAATTTTCAAACCCTAAATATCATTACCAACCAAAATTCATACACCGAAAATGGGGTTTAGACCACCGACCCACCTTTCTACAACAACTTCTAAGTTACCACAATCATGTTTCATAAAAAATCAATTGATATTTTATGATAAAATCATAGTTTAACTGTAATTCAATAGTTAGTTCCAAACTTCCAGTTTAGCCTTCAATATTGATATATTTTGTAATTAACTGCCAATATGATACGATTTCATGGACCATAACCACTACATGGTTTACAATCACAAGTCACAAAAAATACAATACAAACTCAATATTATTATACCATAATAATAGATACCGATAATGACAATGAATTCACTCAAAATCCTCTTAACATTATGCAGTACTAGTAAGTAGTAACCAATATGACAACAACAATAACAATAATCGTAATAGTAACCAATAGCGCTATAGAAATAAATATCGTGTTGCTCAATATCAATAGACCACCTACACTGCAACTACCAAGATTTACTGCTACCAACGAAATCCCTCATCAGCAAAAGTAAACTCTTCTCTCTTCTCTTAGCTCTCTGCTCTCTGTGGCCTAACAAAACCATCGTCCGCTCCTTCTACTTGGCTGGTTTCTCGGCCGAAGAAGGGTTCAGCTCATCCCAAGCTTCAATCCAGGTCACCATGGCATCGGCAAGCTTGTCGAAGTAGGGATCCACCTTCCCCAGCTTCTCCTTCACTTCCTTCGACAGCTCAATGTAGCACTTCTGAACCGTGGTGGCTTCCTTGGACATCTTCACGGATTGGAAGAACGGGATGATCTCTTCCTGCCAGAATATGCCCTTGTACTCCTTCTTCAGGTTCACAAACGGGTTGCTCGCCTTGCTGTGCCAAATGTATGGCAACCCGGTCTTGACTCCCCATCCCATATGGTCGCAGATCACCTTAACATCACAAAGGAAATAGTACGTACATGGGTTTTTGTTATTAAGGTTTAGCTTACTAATATCCTCAGAAGCTGTAATCCAATTTTTTTTTAAAAAGGACTTGTCTTTCTTTGTACCTTCACACACCATCCAGCCCACATGTCGTCGTATCGACCAATCGGCTGACCATCTCCCATGAGTCCAAAGTACAATGCAGGTCCAACCAATTCACGGTTGAAGGCAAGGTTCATCCCGCACATGGGGAACAGAGTTCCCTTGGGGATTGTCATCACAGCATCAACATACCTGCAAATGTCAACAACTTAGCGAAACTGAGAGGGGAAAAGAAGTCCATCATCATTCCATCATTGGGGTGGAAAGTAACCTGGTGTTCCTCTCGAGTGGCTTGACCAGCTGAGTGGGAGCATCATAATCAGGGATGTTCATCCACAGGCCATGCGAAATCGCCGTGGAAACACCCTCGCGGAGACTGAAAGGGTACCCGCGGACAAAGTCAGCACCTTCTCTGTACGGATCGTAGAGCGTGTTGAAGAAGTGCGGGGTCGATGGGGATAGCAGGTTCTTGATGTGCTGCTCCAGTGCATTGATCTGCTGCCCAGTTGGATCCTTGGCCACCTACAATGGAATAACCACAAACAAACAACATAAGAGCCCCTATTGTGAAAACATTCATGAACGGTAGCATATCAAGCCCATTAGATGAGATCAAACGGCAATGTAGGCACCATAGCGAGCATCAGTGCTCATTGAATGTAAAAGCACTGGCTTTCTGAGGTGCCATAGTTGATATCAGATCCTCCCCAATCTATAAACAAGGACCTGCCATGAATCTGATTAACAATCACAGAAACTTGGCAGACATTGTCCCTGTAGAGAGGACCTTATCCCAGATCTCGGATGAATTGCAAAGTGAAACGACTTCAATCTTAATCAGTTACCCAAATTCACAAAACAGGGGAAAAGAGACAACCAGAAGCCAAGATCTACACAGTTCCAGCGACCATCTAACAATCAAATCCACACTATGAAAATCACATCTACGATCCTAAATCGAACCGCCAAAACTTCCAACTCCAATGCCAACAAATCCCACATCCAAGTCAACCATAAAGTCCACGCACAGTAAATCAAAGCAAACTTTATATCCAACTCAAAAAAGCAACAAGATCTGAGGAAAGAGGGGGAGACTTACAAAGCAATCGTCATCGATGGTGTAGATGTACTTCTTCTTGGACACCATGAACCCGAAGCATCTGCAGGCAGAGTCCTTGAACGAAATGCAAGAAGCTTTGGGACCCAGAATCCTGTTGATGTCGTTCCTGTTGTAGAGCTCGTAATCGAACCCCTCGGGGACTTTGATGGTCTTTGAAGGGTCGCCATCTTGGACAATAATCAGATGGTAAGGCTGGAAGAAGGGCCTCCACATCTCCAAGAAATCAAGGTTTCGGATTGTGGGGATGACGATGTCGAGCTCATCTTTCAGTATCGGGGTGGGTTTCACGGTGGCAGGGGATCCCGCCATGGCTTGCGGTCTCGGAGGAGAAGGGCGTGAATCAAGCGGGATCTAAGGAGGGAATGAAGAAGAAGACGGGCTTGAAAAGTGGAGCGCTTATCTTTCAGTACGCGTCTGTGAGAGAGATTTAAAGAGATTTTTGGAGGGTGTTTCCGTAAATACGGAGAAGTTCCGGGGGTATAAAAATTTAGTTATGGCCTTTGATTTTGTAAGAGAGTTCTATAAATCTTCAAACCGGTTTATATCCTTTAAAAAGTGGTATGATTCAATCAAAAGTACAATTGGATTGTACCAATTTTATTATATATATATATATAATTGTGAAGAAAATATGAATATTAAATGAATTTATGCATATACAAATACTTAAATAAAATATTTAAAATCAACACTCATATTTTTGGCTTGACATAAATGAAAAATTAATTTATTTTATTAATTAAATTCACTAAAATAATGTCATTTGATTTATAGATTCCAAATCGATCATACCAATGATACTCACATTGATATCATAACTAACACGGGTTAAACCAAATCGAACCAACCGACATTCCAGCTTCGTGACAACTAAGATAAATTGGTAAAATCTTTGCTATGGCAAGGAAAAGAAAATTTTCAAAAAGATGTATTTCTATATTTTTTTTTCCCCCTTTCTAAACCGCCACCGACAGCACAATATGTGCTGAAAGGTTTGATACTTACTGTAGATTCCCATAACGCGTCCGACATCAAAGCAAATGAAGCCCATTCCTCCTAGTTCCCACCTTCTCATCTTTTCCCTTCAAAACCAAACTAGCTCAGCAGTCCCCCCCTACTCCCCTTTCTCCTTTACTTCCAATCTATGCATGAAAACCTTTACGAACAAAAAGCAAAACTGACGATTTGTTTGTACCTCAAGCAACTGCTCTAGCTTCGTCATTGTCTTGCCAAGAAGATACAATTTCATAATCAAACACAAACCTTTCTCCAGCGTAAAAATAAATGAACCTACCTCATTCTATATCGCAATGTTTATCATCATATGAGTTGCTGGCCGGATTACGTATTTGATTTTAATTAAAAACAAGGATCATTTTGGATGGAAAATCTAGGCGAGAAATCTCAATATGGGTTGCACAAATTGGGTTCAAATTCTATATCTATAAATAAACAAGATTTTTTTGTTCAAATCCATTATACACATTATTTTGGGTTTTAAGTGAGGAATTGGGTCCAAATCACTCACAAGTACCAAAGAACGAATCACCCCATCCAAATGACCCCCAAGAGTTTTCCGTTGAAATCTCACTTTGCTTCATAATAAAAAAAGTCTCATATATAATGAAATATACCTATGGGTGTTCAAATGTTTACCATGACAATTACCAAATCAATTACAATTAGATTGTATTAACCAAGGTTATAGGTATAATATGTTTCTCTACTGTGTCATTTTATCAAACATGGCCATCTACTATCTTTTACATCAAACATACCCCTGTTTTATGGAAAATTTATCAAACATGTCTTTCTGTAAAAATTTTCATCCAAAATTCGTTAACCACGGCCGAACTTTGGTTTGGGCGACACAAATGTTTAAATATCACTAATAATTACACTTTGGAATTTTTTTTTTTTGGTTCTTCTGTATAGCCAAATAATTCTAATAATTTCAATTTGACGAGACCTAGAGTAATAAAACAGGGGACAAAACTGATATTTTCCCTCCGATTTGCTGATGTCAGGTCATCTAAATCTCGGTTCAACCATGATTGACGATTTTTTCAATGAAAATTTCAACAGAATGACATGTTTGATAATTTTCCAAAGTAGAAAGGCATGTTTGATGTAAAAACTAGTAGAGGGGCGTGTTTGATAAAACGATATAGTAGAGGGGCATATTATACCTATAACCCTATTAACCATGAATATAATATATTAACCAAACTTACCAAATTAAAACAACAACCAAAGTAACCAAATTAAAGATTAAACAATTTGGTTAATTATTTAATCTAATTAACAAATATAACACAACACTACCATGACATGAAAAATAAATTTGTTAATGCATTTATCCGTAATATGTAAAGATAGCCACCTAAAAAAAATTACCAATAGTACGAGGTAATAAAATTAGTGTGTTTGAGTTAATTATTTTAGAATTTTCATTCAACATAATGTACAAGGTTTACCTAAATTAGCAACTCATTTGGTATTGTCCACACTGCACAAGAACAATTATAGTACGGAAAAATTATGAGCTATTTTTATTTATGGCGTCGAAAAGAGAGAAACGTTTGACTTTTAATTGACTCTTAAGTGGTCATGTGAAACATTAAGCATTGGAGTATATAATATATTAATTTTCTAATTGGTTAGTGCATAATTGGTTTGATTGTTAGAGGTAATACCACTATCCTAGAACTTGGAGGTCTCAGGTTCGAATCTCTTAAGTAGTACCTTAATTACAAAAAAGAAACCTATATCACCCTTATAAAAAAAATGGTTTGATTCTTATCATTATTTGAAATCAAACAAAACTACCTCAAAATTTATACATTTTGGATACTATAATTAACAATAACGAGAATTGATAACCCTGTAATTTAATATGCTACCATAATTTATCTTTTTAAATGTACCGTGCTAACGTGTAAGAGTGATAAGATGGAATAGAAACATGTCTCTGCATGTATGTTCGGCAGATCGGAACTTAAGAATATTCGGACTAAAAGAAAATAATGAACATGGACGCATGATGATGATCAGTGCTCAATTATTCTCGTTGAATATGTAAGGAGCTGTCCAACGTCAATGCGGATGCTTCGTCAGTCTATTATCTTCATCCCTCCGACAGCAACAGTCAATTGCAGGTCAGAGACCTTCTCACGTCCACAAACTATGGCGAATGGGTAGTAGATGTCACAGATGCCCTAATCGTCAAGAATAAGTTTGGTTTTGTCGACGGGACCATACCTAAGCCCGCCGCGAAACCTGAACAGCGTATCTGGACGCGCTGTGATGCTCATGTCAAAGGTTGGCTACGCATGTCTATGTCCAAGGAAGTCAAGAGCAGTGTTCGGTATGCGAAGTCAGCTCGTGAAATCTGGGTATATCTCAAAGAGCGCTTCGGGCAGGGTAGTCTCACTCGAGGCTATGAATTGCGTCGTTTGGTCTCTGCATTATGGTAGGAGAAGTTGTCTGTGTCGTCCTTTTATGCTCAACTGCGAGTTTTGTGGAACGAAGCTCAGTCGCTTTCACCATCGGAAATCTGTACTTACGAATTGTGCACCTGCGGCCTTGAACGCAGAATTCAGAGCAAGGAGGAAACTGCAAGGCTGTATGATTTTCTGATGGGACTTGACGAAAGTTTCGGCACAATACGCAGCCAAGTCCTTTCTATGAAACCTGCACCCACACTTGCGGAGGCGTGCAACATAGTTCTCAATGATGAACAACAGAGACTACTTGCGCAAAAACGGCGCCCTACATCAGAATCAGTTGCTTTCGCGTCGCGGGGTGATGTTTCTGATCGGAATGGACAGCGTAACAGTGAAGCTAAGCCGATGTGTACACATTGTGGTAAAGTTTGCCATTTTAAGGCCACATGCTACGATTTGATTGGATGGCCGAATCGTGGTGAGTCAAGTCAATCTGAGAAGCCTTCTGGTTCGGACAAGAAGCAGCATCGGCATCCACCGCCTGGAAAGGGCCAGCCCAAGGCGGCTCAAGCTGAAGTCGAACGAGGTCCTGTAGCAGGTTTCACCGTCCAACAATTGGAACAGCTACGTCAATTCTTCTATCAACCCAAGCCTGTTGACGACCTAGTCGCTCACATGGCAGGTAATCTTATTTAATTCTTCTGAATGGTTGATAGACTCAGGGTGTAACGAGCACATCACCAGGGATGGTTCAGTTTTTAGCAAAGAGATTATGTGTTCAGACAGTCAACCGGTTAAGATTCCTAATGGGGATAGTGTGCCAGTTGCCAAGGTTGGGTCAGTAAAGTTGTCTACGGGTTTACATCTTGATCGTGTACTTCCTGTCCCGGAGTTCCAGTGCAATCTATTATCAGTAAGTCGTCTCACAAAAGATAACAATGTTGCGTTGATTTTTCTCCGTGATTTGTGTATACTCCAGGACTTACACTCCAAGAGCGTGATTGGGAAGGGTATTCTCCATGATGGCCTATATTATCTGAAGTTGTTTAGGAGTCAAGAACGATTGGTATTTGCTGCCGACGGCAAGGGTTCAGTGTCAGAAGATGTCTGGCATGCTCGTTTGGTTCACCCATCGCCAGCAAAGTTTTCACAGCTTAGTCAGTTTATATCAGTTTCTTTTAGCAAAAACAAGAACCCATGTCACTCTTTTTTTCGAGCTAAACAAAGTCGGACCCCTTTTCCCACTAGTTATATCAAAACTTCGGCTTGTTTCGAGTTAATTCATGTAGACATTTGGGGAGGATATAAAGTCGCTTCTCTTAGCGATGCACATTACTTCTTGACCATCGTGGATGACTTCAGTCGTGGTGTTTGGGTTTATTTGTTACGATTTAAATATGATGTTGCACGATGTTTGAGGATGTTTTGCGAACTTGTGGTCACTCAGTTTCATAAAAGGGTTCAACGAATTCAAGTTGATAACGGATTGGAATTCAATACTCTGGGTCTGCAGGATTTCTATGAGCGTTCTGGTATAGTTCTGCAAACGAGTTGCACCGACACGCCTCAACAAAATGGCGTAGTCGAGCGCAAACATCGACACATACTAGAGACAGCTCGCGCATTGCGTTTCCAAGTAGGGCTTCCTCTCCAGTTCTGGGGAGAGTGCATCCTGACAGCAGTTTATTTGATAAACCGTTTGCCCACCACTGCAACAGGAAAGACGCCATATGAGATACTCTTTGGAAAAACGACTCCTATGCTCATCTCAGAGTTTTTTAGGTGCCTACTCTACGCGAAAGATACTCGTAGTGGTCTTCATAAATTTGCCGAACGGGGGCGTGCTAGTGTATTTCTTGGGTATGCTGCGACCAAGAAAGGTTATGTTCTCTATGATTTGGCTATGCAAAAGGTTTTTGTCAGCCGTGATGTCGTCTTTCATGAAGCTCATTTCCCGTTTCACAGTCCTAATCCCGATGAGTATCATTGGATTCCAAGTGAGGTTTTCGAAGATAATTTGGCTTCTAATCCGGCTTTGGCTGATGATGATGGCATGGCCGTTAATCCTTTTCAGAAACCCGCAGTCGTCATCGTCTCCGCGACCACCCGAGTCAGCGGGTTCGATGTCTCCCAGTCAACCGGGCCATGCAGGTTCATCGTCATCGTCTTTGCGTTTCCCCGAGTCAGCGGGTTCGCCGTCCCCTTTGCCTCGTCAAGATGAGGATGCGGTGTTGTCCTCACCACGTCTCTCGCGTCACGAGCTCGGGAAGTCACCAGCGGCTTCACCAGGACCATCTTCAAAGGAGGTTTCACAAGTTTCACCTCCTGCCGAAGAACTGCTTGGTAGAGGCCGCCGTCAACGTCATCGTCCCAAGTATTTGGACGTCTATGCCACGGATCAAGAGTATGAGCAGCTTGCTTCCAATGTCATGTATCCCTCTCAAATTATGTAACGTATGGTAAAGCTTCATCTACTTTCCGAGCTTTTCTTGCAGCTGTCACTCGCAATGAAGAACCTCGGACTTGGCAGCAAGCAATGCTCGACGCAGCTTGACGGGCAGCCATACGAAAAGAAGTGGCCGCACTGGAAGCTACATGAACATGGGTGCTTGTTTCTTTACCTCCCGGTCGTCGTGTCATTGATTGTCGATGGGTATTCAAAATTAAGTATCGTCCTGACGGTACAATTGAGCGCTTTCATGCTCGTCTTGTGGCCAAGGGTTATACGCAGGTCGAGGGTGTGGACTATCATGACACCTTCGCCCCCGTTTCGAAATTGGTCACAGTTTGTTGTCTCATCGTAGTTGCCGTGCATCGTGGGTGGCATCTTCAGCAGTTAGATGTCAACAACGCATTCCTTCATGGTGACCTCGACGAAGAAGTTTATATGCGCGTCCCTCCAGGATTTCAGGAGCCAGGAGATACTTGTGTATGTCGCTTGCAAAATTCGATCTATGGTCTTAAGCAAGCGTCTCGTAATTGGTATCACAAGTTCACCACTGCTCTTTGTGAACTTGGTTTTCGTCCGTCTCCAGCTGATCATTCACTCTTCGTTTATCGACATGGGGAGTCGTTTGTTGCTGCATTGATTTATGTTGATGACGTGTTGCTAGCTGGTAACGACTTGGTTTTCATTAATCAAGTCAAGGCCTTCCTCGATCAGCGGTTCAACATCAAAGATCTGGGATCGCTTCGTTATTTCCTGGGGCTTGAGATTGCACGCTCTCCTAGTGGTGTGATACTTAGCCAAAGGAAATATACACTTGATATACTAGAAGAAGCAGGAGTGCACGGAGCTCGACCTAGTTCTTTTCCAGTAGAGCAAAATCACAAACTTACTGGTCCGTCAGTTTCTGAGAAGTTAGTTGATGGCTCGTCTTATCGCCGCCTTGTCGGCCGTCGACAGTACTTGACAGTCACTCGTCCAGATGTCACATATGGTGTGAACATTCTCAGTCAGTTTGTCAATGCTCCTACACAGGCTCATTGGGATGCAGCTATGCGCATTCTTCGGTATTTAAAATCTTCTCCCGGACAAGGTTTGTTCTTTCCAGATCAAGGTTCGCTTGATCTAGTAGCCTACTGCGATGCTGATTGGGGTGGTTTTCAAACCACTCGTCGTTCTACTACAGGTTTTTCTATCAGTCTTGGCTCGGCTCCTGTCTCCTGGCGGACTAAGAAACAGAAATTCGTTGCTCGGTCGTCCGCCGAAGCTGAATATCGAGCTATGGCTAGTACAGTTAGTGAAGTTATCTGGCTCAGGTGGTTACTCAGTGAGTTGGGAGTTACACAGTCGGGTCTGACGCCTCTTTATTGTGATAATCAGGTTGCGCTCCATATTGCTGCTAATCCGGTTTCCCACGAGTGTACAAAGCACGTGGAGATGGATTGTCATTTTGTACGCGAGCGTGTTGTTTCCGGTGACATTGCGCCTCGTAAAGTCAGTTCCGAGTTGCAGCTAGCGGACCTTTTTACTAAAGGGCTTGGCACGGATCGCTTTCGCAGTCTCTTGTCCAAGCTGAACGTTCGTGATCTTCACCGTCCAGTTTGCAAGGGCGTATTGGGTCAAGGAGAGGCTCGGTCGACTTTGGCCCATCACGTGCAGCCTTGCATGGTCGTGCAGTCATCACCGTGTTCAATTGGTGATAGGAATTGTACTACCCTAGTTGAATTGTGTAAGGGTATAAATATCCCTGTGAGGCCTATTGGCCAAGTAATGTAATAAAAAAACCTAAGTCTTTTGTGGATGTAGATCTCACACCCTGTGAGATTGAACCACGTTAAACAAACGTGTTCCTTTAATTTTCGCAGTTCATATTATTTCTCAAGTTGTTTTACGTAATAAACTTTTGAGAGTATAATAGATCTGACAATACAAAGGTCGAATTATCCTTTCAATTAGAGTTCGCGGTGGCTTCATAATTCTTGACAGATGAGCCATTAAACTTGAGCTTCAAAGCATCCCTCCAAACGACACTTGTGCAAATTAGGATATGTAGCATTTAAATGGAGAGAAACTTTTTAGTCCATCAATTAACTCATATAGGTGTATCTATGTCTTTTCGTTTTTATTTTGTTTCTCAAACCGATCCTGGTATTCGATATTGACTTTTGTACCACAGAATTGAAAATTATTTTGCTTGTAATAGGAATATTGTAAGATAGTAATGCAGTGCACCCTTTAGCATAAAATATGCGACTGTTTATTTAAAGTTTTTGTTTTAAATATAGAGCGGCAGCTGATTATTTAATGGTCGTTTGTGTATGTTTAAATTGTAAATTTTATATTAAAAACAAAAACTCCAATGAAAGATAAACCTGTTGAGTTGAAGATTGAAGAGAAAGGAATCAGCTATGAGGAAATGGCCGCCAAGAGGAACAAAAGGACGGATGAGTAGGAGAGGAGCTAGTACTTACAAACATTATAAATATCTAATAGAGCATCTAAATAGAGAAGGATCTGTGGCGCAATGGTAGCGCGTCTGACTCCAGATCAGAAGGTTGCGTGTTCGATTCACGTCAGGTTCATTTTTGTTTGATTTTTTTTTCAAGACAAAAATTAAACCATATTAAAAATGTCTGAGCCCAGGTTCGAACTGGGGACCTTTAGTGTGTGAGACTAACGTGATAACCAACTACACCACCCAGACATCTGTGTTAATAATTATGAATACAATACTAATTATTTTATCAATGATATTAGCTGGTTCAATGTTAACAATAGTGCTTAAGGATAATGTTGATCAAAATGTTAACTAAAATGCTTAAGGATAATGCTAATCACTGGGTAAGGTGTTTCGTGCTGGAGCGTTGCTTTATGAGGCTATTGTGGATTAGGGATGCAGTGTGTTGGTGTTTTGTAAGGGGTGTTCATTTGGGACGCCAAGATGCTGTTGGACAAGGTGTTCATTCGGAACCTGGACTGAGGATGCTTATGGCGAAGTTGGACTCCGAAAGGGCAGTTGGAGAAGTTGATGAAACTTGAAAGCCAGTGAAGAAGTGGATGCTGCATCGACCTTGACAGGACAAGATGCTGAAGAAGACATGCTTGAATACCCGTTTTATACAGAGATAATTGATTCACTGTTCTTTCTCGTCGGTGCACTTGGTCCGGTCTTGGTGTGGCTGATCGGCAGAGCATTCCCGCAGACAGGGTTGCCCATTATTCAAGCAGTAGTCAAGGTTTCACAGCTTTAATGTTTCATCTTCTATTTCCTTTTATCTATCTACCATTTGCCTGCAGTAAGTCTTTTACCTACCATGACTGGATTTTCCTATACACATTACACAGAACCAAGATCCTAAATAACTGCAGGAAGGCATTCCATGAGGTCAATGGGACACATACAGTACTTTTTCAGAGACATGGAGTGCTCTGTCCTCATAATCGGGAACTTAATCCTTCGGCTCCCTGTGAAGGGTTCGTGAGAGGCGCAGCAGAACCTTCTCGATAGACAATCTTGTTCTCGGAGGCTGCACTTCTACTGGTATTATCAAAATCTTTAGAGCATAGGTAAGATAGTGACTGTAGCCACGACACCAGTGAAGGCTTGCGGATGACATCATCAGATTCAGCTACATGTTCATATAACTCGTTAAGAACCACATTCTGGCCATCTTTGGGTAGCTGGATGATCAGCTGAGCAAGTAGCTTCATCAAGTCAGGTAGCACCTGAAATTCCAAGGAAAATCATGGATGTAATGCTATAACTTCAAAGACACTGAACGTCAAACCTTAAACCCCTGAAGCCTTACTTGAATATCAACGAGGGAAATGAATCGTAAAAGCAAATCGAGAAGCTTTTTGCAAGGCTCCAACTCTCCCTGCCAGTTCTTCCATAGATCAGCATTCTGCACTGAGACTTTAGAACAGAGATTCTGGGCTTTCTCCACTAGGTTATGGATGCAGTAGAATGTGGCCGGGCTTCCAGCAGGAAGGTGTTGAATCAAATGTGCAAATCCAGATGCCATGCCGTCAAATGGCGTAAACTCAGGATATCCCTGAATGAATGGGAATATTTAAGGAAAAAAACAGTCAGCTTCAACATATTTCATGTTGAAGTTCACAAATTAAAACTATGGATAGTTAAATTTACCGATAACGATTTCAGGATGTAGTAGAAAGCAAGTTGCTCCTTCAGTGGTGCTGTTTCATCAACATCTGCTTCCTTTCCCAGAGATATGAATGCCACAAACATGGAATGTGAGGCTCGAGATACTTTCTCATTCGGATGTTCCATATATCTTGTACCATTTTAAGTTAAGGAACCATACACGTCTCAAAAAATCGAGTTTCTCATAAAATCTCTAAATGCCTGTGAAGGATACAAGAACATAGTTGGTGTCACCACCTCACTGAATAGAGGTGCAGATAGGCGCTCGATGCATGTTGGAATGACACGCAGATAAAACAGAATTCGGGAAGTCTGGACTTCATCGTTCAGCCAAGTATACTTCACAAGGTGTGGGAATTCTAGAAGCACATACAAGATACAATCCACATAAATAAACCTATGTGAGAATAACTGTAAGAGAAATGACGCATTGTACACAAACGGTGTACCTTTAGCGTTTGTGAGATCAGCATAGGGAGGCAAGGACTCCACAAAAGTGGTGCATGCAGTCTCATTCTCCTGTACACTAACAACAACTCCTCGTATCGTGTCCATATACTCAGGCAAACGAATACGACGGAAGTATTCCATGCAAGAGAATGAAACTAAAATTGATACCGAGGTTTGCATCCGTATTTCAGGGGCCAAGCCTGAACTCAACTTGTGCTTGCTAACAGTGGAGGCAAAAACAACTACCATAAGGAAGGCTGACTCAGCCATTTTTTCAATATTTGATAGCAGCTGATCCTCCCTATCATGCAGCAATAAAGCCAATAGTCGATGGCCAGAATATATCTCTTGGCAGAAGCGCCAAAAGGCATTCTCAACTACATTCCGGCTCTCTTCATCTGCTGACACATACTGATTGCAGAAGCAAGCAGTTATGCTTCCTGCTTCCTTGAAAGGAACACTGTTGAGATGTTCTTTTGCTTCATCGAACTCCGGTCCTTGGGAACTGACTGAAGAACCGAGAATTCTTGTATACAAACGACGCAGAGGTACTATCTCTGTTAATAATGCTGCAGCCATGGATATTAAGAGAGAAGCATGGGAAGATATGGGACCAGCTCGAGCTACAGCTAAGGAAATACACTGCAATAGAAGACCGGTTGAGCCATCATTGACCACAGAAATAAACCCTCCCATTTTCTTAATTAAATTTTGAGCAGTGGATCTTAGTAAATTTTCTGAAGAAACCCTCAATCTGGAAACCAAATCCAGCCTTTCAACACTTGTAATAGATCTATTCAAAGCTCTCAGAACACCACCTGCAGCCATAACGAGGCCAAATGGTGGATAATCCAGTTTTGGAATTTCCAAAGCCTGTATGGTAAATGTTAGCAACTTATCCTGAGAATTTAACTTCATCATTCCAGGTATCACCCATTCTACCAAATGCAAAATCATGAGTCCGTTTGGTAAACTACAAGGCGGTCCATCTTCCTTACCCCAAATCCCCAGCAATGAATCCAATATCCTAACAAAGTGGGCATTCCCCGAAGAACGCAAAGCATACCCTATCCCAGCAAGAACATGGCTAAGAAGAAGTGCTCCAAATGAGCTGATCAGCATATAGTCTTGCTCCAACAATCTGCAAACCAAATCCAGGCAGACTGTTTTGGATCGTTCTGATGCAGAAGGCACATAAGAAATAGCGGCAAGCAGGAGTACCGTATTTGCAAATAATATGGGGTTCTTAATTTGTCCATACTCGGTATCTAAGAATTTCAAGAGGACATCTGCAGCTGAATCCATTAGCGATGGAGATGGTCTTGAGGACTTCCTAACCCAGACATAGAGCAGCCGAAGCAAAGGTGTATATGCTTCATTAGGAAGAGCGATTTTCTCAGAAGATAGAATGGAGAGCAGAAGCTTTGCTTGGGTATCAGCAACATAAAGGGATACTTGATAATCTAGAAGAAGATTCATGGACTGGAGGTGACGGGGTTGGAGTGCTTGGCTTTGAAGGCAATCTCTGATCTCAGCCCATGTTTGAACGATGGCGCGGGAGGACAATGAAGAAGAAGATTGGCTTGTGCTCACATTGCCACTGATGCTGCTCAGCCATTGTTCAAGAAAAAGGGTGTTGTTTTGTCTAATAGACATCTTGCTCTCCTAAATTGCAAACACCAGTTTGTGTGACTTCTCTCTCGAGCAGCTGAATTTCCCCAACACCACAGAATTCCTCCTCCCTTCAAATCTGCAACCATACTGAATCGACTGCTAAGATCTGAGGGAATGCATGGACGAGACAGACAAACAAAAGGAACACGCATAGGAAATCTACAGCACCAATAGCCATTAGGAGGAAACCTACTGTGATGAGAACATACATAACAACCCAAAAATTTCGAGTATCTTGGAAGCACAGCAACGAAGCAAAACTGTGAGTGTAAAGACAAGACGACGAATTCCAAATATCAGGAAGCCACCCAGTTCAGGAAGCTGCCTAACGATCGGAAAAGCAACAAAATATGTTTCCTTCTACCCCGAAGAGCAAAACCAAGAGCAAAATACCCTTTTGCACCAGTTAACTATTTCGGAAAAGCTGCAGCCGTCGAGCACACTCGATTGAGAACCCAGATGACAAGAGGAAGACGGAAATGGAAGGAATTAGCAATTACCCGGCTGAATGGAGAGAACCCAGATAACCAAAATTAAGGGCTTTGGTGGCTTTAAATTGAGCAAATGCAACTGGCGAACTTTGTGCTGCTGTTGGCGCTAAACTTGCGTTTTCTCCACCTTGAAGCAAGGGATAGTCATTCTGTGACGAATGGATGCTATATATTATCCCCAAAACAAAATGTTTTGCCTTCCCAAGAGAAGGAAGGAGACGAGTGAGGACGTCAGGAATTGAGCCGGCCGGAGTTCGCCGGGAGAGATTAACGGCTTGAAGACGAAGAAGTGTCCAGTCCAGATTGGTCGTAAACATAAATTGGGCTCGCTCCATAAATTGTAGGCCCATTAAGATTCATGACAAATGTATGACGCTTGAAAGATCCAACTCAGGCAGCAGAAGCCCAATCCTCAGTCCAACCGGACCTACGATGCCATTCCAATTTGAGCACTTCTACTATGCTATATAGCATTGGTGCTTTAATGTACAACTCAAAGTTGTACCATAACATTAAATGTACAAGTTTAGGTTGTACCATAAAACAATTTGTACCATTATGTTATGGTACAACTTTACAACTTGAAGTTGTACCATCACATAAAGGTACAAGGTCAAGTTGTACCATAAAAGAATTTGTACAAAAAGTATAGGTACAATCTAAAGTTGTACCATAACGTAAATGTACAATTTTAAATTGTACCACAAAGACAAAAACCTATAGTACCAATACTATATAGCATTGTAAAATTTCTCTTCCAATTTACAGGGTGATTTTGCTAACTTATTATTCGATAATTTTATATCTTATCGTATTAAATAGATCAAATGTAATGGATCATGCTTGTTCACATCTATAATTAGACTAGTTTTTACTCGGCCCTTGCCGAATGAGTTTCGCTTTATCATTAATATTGGTTAATTTATAATTATATTTAAAATATTAACCTGATTCATTGGTCGGATGAATTTTATTTTATTTTGATAAATCTCTTCATTTTTTTTAAATAAGTTGAGGTTTCTAAAATAATTAATTCATCTTTATGATATTTGCTCATTATGTCATTACCGATAATGAGTTAATATGTACTTTTTTATCAAGTCATCCTAGTTTACTGTTGTGTATTTTTTTTCATATCTTAGAAGAAATTTGTGGACTTTTTATTATCAGATATGAAGTTGGAGTTGAAAGAAAATATATATCATCTAGAATGGTAGGAATTGAAGGTATATAGAAAAAATCAAGAGAATAACGAAAAGATTATTCTTAGAAATCTCAAATATGGAAGAACACGAAAACGGAATGCTTATTGTATAAATTTTTAGAATTTAGTGTATAGACTTGATTGAATAATAAGTCGAGACTGTTAAGTGTTAGGTACTAATGCACGTACAAAAATTACGAAAATTCAACATTATAAAACCTTAAATTCTATTCTTTCAATACACTCTTTGACTTTTCATGTGGAGTTAATAGCATAAATTGTCACTCTATTATCCATTTTTCTCAAATCTATCCCTTTTATTTTTCACTTCAAACATGCCCTTGTAATATATAATATATACGTATTATTAAATTAAATTTAATCCCTTTTATGACTTATCTTCTCCATCTACAACTCCCAATAATTAATAGCCACAATCTCATCCTCCATCTGTCCCACTTTCTCTTTCTTTGACCTAACAATAATTAAACGCAAAAATTTATCTGTCACAAAAGAACCTTGAAGACCGACATTTGAATTTCAACCACTCTCTGAAAAGTCCACAATTATTGATCGATTTGACTCAATCATAAAAATTGGAACCCAAATTTTTTAGAATATATGGATTTCAAGTATCAAAGGTTGTCAACATGGTTTAGCCTGTTGGCCCAGTCCATTAAGTGGGTTGAGGGTTAATGGTCTAATTGTTTTAGTCCACTTTTTCCCCGATATATGAAAAAATTATTATATCGTTCATATATTTATAAATCATATAAAATCCCATCTACATATGAATAATATTCTTCCTCGACCAGACTATCTACATTTGTTTCTCTATCTACTATTTTCTGCTATCCTCCTTTGAGCTCCTAAAATGCACTCCAACAACATCTATTCGTCAAGCGATGAAGGTTGCACTCCTATGGTGGCAATGTGTGTCAGAAGTGGAATTAATGAGTAACGACCAAGTGGTAATTGCGCATGAGGGTGTTTGCGAGGGAAGACAATATGTGATGGAAGGCGAGTTCTTCCAGTAGTCTCTTTGTTAACAGAATTGACTTGACGGATTTATCTTACCAATCTGCGGAGCGGTAGCTAGAGCAGGAGCTAGAATGGGAGCGTAAGAGTGTATACTTTTCAAGAATTATAACTTGAGTGCGCTGAAAGAGCGTGAATATTATATTATTTTAATTAATATATCATTTAACTTACTAACATGTTTTGGTCAAAATATTACATCAATGTAGTGGGAAAAAAAATCATTTTAGTAGAATAATAGCTTTAAATAATCTGATTAGACCCAAAAAAGATCAAACTTCAAAAGGTGAATAGAAACCCAAAAAAGTTTATGATACTATTTTGTTTTATTTTTTAAAAACAGAAAAAGAGAAATGAATGAATCGTTTATCCACCCTCATGCGCTCAATTAGTTGTTAATAAAATAGTCTATATCTTTTTCCCCCCTTCGATTCTTTTTTCCTAAGCCGACACTGGAGATCTCCTGTAGATGTACCAAATTGGCAAATTCTATATAATCGACTATCTAACTAACCTCCTATCATTTTATTTAGCCCCAAGCCCGTGATTTGATGATCTATTTCACAGTACTCATTCACGAACTCGTAATGTATCCTTTTCGTCTTTGCTATCCAGATCTCTGATAGTACCGCATGTATTTCTTTCTCCCCACGAAGAAGCAAGTCATTGTCTTCGAGCCAAAGCTGTTGATTTGGCTATAACTTGTTTCATTTTCTTTGTTTATAAAGAGAAAAATCTCTCAAATAAGTTATATATGAAATAAAATTTGCGAACATTGATTTTCGATGCTCTGATTTTTAGTTTGAGCAACAATTTCTGGATTTTGGAAGTTGGTCTTTTTTTCAACCTTCGCGGCAACTGCGAAAGTAAAGGAAGCAGCTAAAACTATCATACTACCTCAGAATGCAGCACTATGAGGACCTTTGGGCGTTTGTAGTTTCTGTAAAATAATTATGAAGCAAAAATATAATTCCGACTTTCGTTTTCGTTGTATGAAATTTGAAATGAGACAACAGTTTTCTCATTTTAGGATTATATATTGTGTGGAGTGTATATAAAGACATGTCTTTTTCCTACAAATTCATGAGCACATTGAAAAAAGATGAAATGAACCAACTTATTAAACTCCTAATAATTGTTGGATCCAATCATGTCAGAATAGGAAAAGGTTTAAAATTTGACGGTTAGCCGAACTAAAATGTTCAACGAACCAGTCCCATATAGTTTACACAAAGATATGAATACGATTGTGTAGTAGTAGGTCTAAAAATTATCCATAAAAAAATAGTAGTCTAAAAATTAATACTAATTTAAGAATTATACATCACTTTTACATATTCAACACTGCAATATGATATGGAATATTCGAACCAATGATATTTGGGCCGTGATTTTATAGTTAACCTCTATTTATAAGATATATAGGAATTTAATTAAGTATTAAATAATAATTAAAATAAGGAATTTGGCCTTTGTTAGTCACCTAAAGTTTCAACTCAAAGGCATGTTTCTTAATAATTTTTGCTTCGTATTTGCATGAGATGAGGTCGACTGGCTCTATGACTGTGCAGCTGGAGAAAAATGAAATTTGCTATTGCGGGATTATGATAGCTTTTGAGATGGTTGGGTCGTGTATTGTAGGCTCAGAAATCTAAAGTGAGAAGAAGAGACGATGGGATAGTCGAACATGGTATGTGATGTTTCATGTTGTAGGGTTCTATGATAAGTAAAAGGATGATATGATAGTGTAGCTACGTATACGAATTGTTGAAAACAACATCATTTTGAAGTGGTTGATGCTCGAATCAGTTGGTTAAATCGGTTGGATTTCCCACTACGATAGACAAACTCAGCTTTGACCCAACCTAAGTAGACAACCAACTGGACCTTCGGCACCCGTTGAGATACTCAGGTTTAGATAGAATTGGTTCGACCAACAGTGTCATACTCGAATTGAAAATCATGGTTATGACTTTTGTCTGTGTTTGAAGACACATTAGTTCAAATCCCAATACTTTGTCTATTTTCTATACAAAATAAAGATAAATAACGAAGACAGAAATGTCATTCATACTTTTGGTCCGTTGTATGAAATTTGAAACGAGACGACAATTTTATCGTGCCAATAGCATATATTGTGTACAGTGTATATGTAGACATGTCCTTGCTCTACAAATTCATTTTAATACATAAAAAGATGAAAATAAACCAATCTATTAAACTCAATGATTGTTGGATCCATCATGCTGTCGGATTAGGAAGATGTTTAAAACTTAACGGTTAACAAAGCTAAAAATGTTCAAAGAACCTGTCCCCATATAGTTTGCAGAAAGATATGGATATGATTGCCTCATAGTAGTTCTATAAACTAATACTAATGCGGGAGTTCAACATCGCTTCTACACATTGATATTGCAATTCGATATGTAATATTGAACCAATGATATTTGGTCTATAATTTTAAAGTTACCGTCTATTTATAAGATAAATAGAAATTTAAATTAAGTATTAAAGTATAATTAAAATAATTAAATATGAAAATCGAAGTATCAAAACACAAGGAAAATAGGAAGAAGAAGTAATCTCTCGTGTTTAAAAAGAGTTATGGCAGTCCTCTATGTTTACTTGTGAAAACTGGAAGTTACATCCGAAGAGACACATCATTTCACAAAAAAAGAGAAGTTACCTTTCTGAAAGAATACCTCTTTTCATAATATACAAACGCTAATTAATTAATTAATTAAACTGCCAAAAGATCTATTCTTATGCTTTCCTTCTCACATCAATGTGGTATCAGAACTCTATTGACTAACTCTAACAATCCCCCACTTAGTCAACAAGAGTTGAAAATACCTGCCTCGAACAAGTAACGCATACATAAAAGTATCTTCTCGATTTTAACCTTTACCTAGTGTAAGCAACTCAAAGTTGATAACGAATCAGTGACGAGCTTAAGCCTAGGAGTCACGATCCAAAGCTATAACCAGAGATGCCACACACATACTTGTCGCTTCTCTAAACCATAACCACCAACAAGGGTAGCACTATTATGGCCATGTGTTGATCCTGTTTTATGAGCATACACAAAAGTTGACATTTACTGTTGTTAGAGCGGCACCACTCTTAATGCTTACAGAGGTGACATTCCAAATGAACGTCATTAAGAGCTCTATAACTCATCTCACGAGTTCTATAACTCACCCTTCTTTGGACTAGTTTACTTGTACAATAAATCAGTACCTCAATTAGAGTAACTTGTTATTACCACATTGAACCTTTTAATTAGTGAATATCTAAAGAAAAGGTTGGGTTCCCATTACTTCTAAATATACAAAAGGTCTCAATCACATCCCTGTGGATGTCTCATAGATTATGTCCTCTTGGCAATCCCTTGGTAAGAGAATCTGCCAAAATATTGCATGATCTTACATACACAATAGAAATGATTCCATTAGTAATCAAATATTAACGTAATCATGTCTTAGACTAATATGTCTAGACTTACCATGATAAATCTTGTTATAAGTTTTAGACAATGTAGCCTCACTATCACAAAAGATTGAAATGAATGATGGAAAATTAAATCCTAACAGGGAATAGCAAATAGGTGTAGACTTTCAAGAAAGTGTGCGGGGAGGGGAAGCTTCAGCTAGTACAACAAAATCTCAAATATTTGCGGTGCTATATGGTGGATGGTGGTGAGCTGTATTTGGAAAGAAAGGTGCGCATGTGTGTATGGTGGAACTCTACACACAATAGTAGTTTTATAGATTATGTGATTCGTGATAGGTAAGGTTGCAAGTGAGTCAAACTGCTCACGAGCAATTTGACGTTCGATTTAGGAAAAACTCGTTTATAACTCGCCTTGTTTGCTACCTCATCTTTGTTCGGTTTATGAGATTTGTGAGTTAGCTCGACTTAGTGGTTCATTGAGTTAAACTAGTAACCTGGGTCGTTTCGAGCTATGGAGCTGCCTCGACAGTGTGATTAGATAGCTAGTTTGACTAGCGACTTATAAGCGAATCGATATTATATATAGTAATCTATAATGTGGCTTCTTATATAATTCATATGTTTGTTAGATTATATATCTCATAATATATAATTATGAGTTGTATAATTCAAAGTAATATTGTTGAATATTTTTATATATTTTATTATTAGGATTGTTGATACTTAATAAAAATGGAGATTCTAAATGACACGTTTGCTTTAAAAAAAGAAAAACAAACGAGAGAAGAAGAAAGGTGTGCATATTATCTAGTTGGAAGCATGGACTAAACACCATCACGACTATTTATGAATATTCATTCACATATTTTTTCCCGAATAAAAGCATATGTCAACAACATAAAATTTTGAAAAATAGAGTAACAGAAGGCAGAAAATGAAAATAAAACTACAAGAATTCTTAGAATTTGGCAGGATAAAAGAAAATAGTTGGGATAGAGCAGAAAAATATATTTCCACAAATCTGGATATAGAATCTTTCGGGGAAAAAGATACAGAATCTTTATACTTCTAAGATAATCGTTTGAACCCAGAATCTTTAAGTCCATGCTACCAAAATAAAAAATAAAAAAAAAATGAACTCGCACAATACGAACACGGTTTGACTTGCCCAGCTAAATAAGATCGTCTCGTCTTGAGTTGAGTTCTAATTGGTTCAGCCACAACCTCTTACCTTACTGGCTACGGCCACACACTAACACACACACGTAACGTAACTCCTTTTTTTCCCAGGAAAAAGAAATAACAACCCGACTCCAGTTTCCATTATCAAAAAAGAGGGGAGAAAATTAAATCCAATTAATAGATACCCTATTTGACTCCAACTAAATGACTTCACTATTTTTTCATTTTCGTATAAAACCAAAGTCTCCCCCCGTCTCTCTGCCGCACACCAAAATCAAAACGCTCTCTTGTTCAAATTGGCACTCCGCCGCCGCCGCTGCTCCCTCTCAGGCTGCCGTGATGGCCAGCACGGAAATCCAGTCCGACCGCGAGAAGGCCCGATTAGCGGCCGACGAAGAGGAATCATCCCCAATTGAACAGGTCCGGCTCACCGTCAGCCCCACCGACGACCCGAGCCTCCCCGTATGGACCTTCCGAATGTGGTTCCTGGGCCTCTTATCCTGCGCCCTCCTCTCCTTTCTCAACCAGTTCTTCGCCTACCGTACTGAGGCCCTCGTCATCACTCAGATCACCGTCCAGGTCGCCACGCTCCCCATCGGCCGATTCATGGCGGCGGCCCTGCCCACGAAGCAGTTCCGGGTCGGGTCGAAGGCCTTCTCCCTCAACCCGGGCCCCTTCAACACAAAGGAGCACGTACTCATCTCGATCTTCGCCAATGCCGGCAGCGCGTTCGGCGGCGGGTCCGCATACGCCGTCGGGATCGTCAATATCATCCGGGCGTTCTACCACCGCAAGATTTCCTTCCTCGCCAGCTGGCTACTCATCATCACCACCCAGGTATTTTTTTTCCCCTCTGTTTCTGTTCATTTAACTTTCCCTTTTTTCTATTTACTACTTTATTAGCTCCTTTACTTTCCTTTCCCATAAACCCATAATTATTAGTTTCTTTCTTTATTTCATGTCATATATGGCACAATCTTGAATTTTGTGATAATTATTATGGCATGGGAAAACTATACTGAACCCATGATACTTTGTGATTATTGACCTAATTCAGTCCTTATTCACTTAAGAGTTATGATCTTTCAACTAAATAAACATCCAAAAGTTTCCTTTTTTCTTCTTTCTATATTAGTTTGTATTGGCCATATTTTATGAAATGAAATTTCAACTTTTTTGCCTCAAATGAGTTACATGCATCATAATTGACATAATAATTATTACATCATGAACAAACACCATGCTTATATGAATAAACACAAATTTATATGAATAAACTAAAAAAATGTGCAAATCACTAAACCTTCTCCAATGACATATTCATTGTACCCGTAGGATATGTCCATTGTATAATAATTTTTTCGTAATTATTATGCATAATATCATTAGAAGACACAATCTTTAATTATGTTGATAATTATTCATTGTAGGTTCACGTATGAGTTATCTTTTTTTATTTATTTTGCTGTTGGTTGGTACATATAATTTTAATTTCAGCATTATATATACTTAATAATGAGTTTTACGGATAATCTAAAAAAATTATCAATAATTTAAGTTTCTTTTAAATCAATTAACGGTTTTCCAACGTTTTGATTGGGCTGGGCCTTGTAGGTGCTGGGATACGGGTGGGCCGGTCTGCTTCGGAAGTACGTGGTTGAACCGGCCCACATGTGGTGGCCCGCCACTCTGGTCCAGGTCTCCCTCTTCAGGGCCCTGCACGAGAAGAGCGGCGACGATGAGAAAGGAAGGACGACGAGGGCAAAATTCTTCGTCATCGCACTGGCATGCAGCTTCTTCTGGTACGTAGTCCCGGGCTACCTATTCAGCACAATCGCGACCATATCGTGGGTCTGCTGGGCTTTCCCCAAGTCCGTCAAAGTCCAGCAGATCGGGTCCGGGATGCACGGGCTTGGGCTGGGAGCATTCTCCCTCGACTGGTCCACCATCGCGGCCTTCTACGGAAGCCCACTCACCAGCCCATTCTTCGCCATTGTCAACAGCCTGGCCGGCTACTTACTCATCATCTACGTGGCCGTCCCCGTCGCCTACTGGGGGTTCAACCTCTTCGGCGCCAACAAGTTCCCCATCTTCTCCTCCCACCTCTACACCTCCAGCGGCGAGATCTACGACATCACCGCCATCGTCAACGACAAGTTCGAGCTCGACCCCGCGAAATATGCCGAGCAAGGGAGGGTCCACCTCAGCATGTTCTTCGCCCTCAGCTATGGGTTCGGGTTCGCCGCCATTGCCGCCACCCTCACCCACACCGTCATGTTCTACGGGAAGGAGATGTACGCTCGATTCCGCGCCTCGTACAACGAGAAGGAAGACGTTCACACGCGCTTGATGAAGAAGAACTACGACGACATCCCCGGGTGGTGGTTCCACTCCCTTCTCGCCGTCAGCATCGCCGTTTCCCTCGTCCTCTGCACCGTCTTGCAGGATCAGGTTCAAATGCCGTGGTGGGGACTTATCTTCGCCAGCGCGCTGGCCTTCGTGTTCACCCTCCCCGTCAGCATCATTACCGCGACAACTAACGTCGTAAGTAAATATTTTTTTTTTCGCATTCATTGTTACTGATTAATTTCGTACTGCTTTACCGGAAGGAAATTTTTTTTTTTTATACAATTTCAGTTCTCAACTTAATTTGTACGTCAACTTCTTTTCTCCACACTACGAGTGTGAACTTACTATATCTATAAATTATGTCTTACTCATAACAAAATTTTCTTCGTAATTAAGAGATTAAAACGTCGTCGTCGTTAATTTTTTCTTTTCTTTTTGCAGACACCCGGATTGAACATTATAACGGAGTACGCAATGGGCGTTATACTACCTGGGCGGCCCATCGCGAACGTATGCTTCAAAACATACGGGTACATGAGCATGGGTCAAGCGGTGTCGTTTTTGAGCGACTTCAAGCTCGGCCACTACATGAAGATTCCGCCGCGATCCATGTTTTTGGTGCAGTTCATCGGCACGGTTTTGGCGGGGACGATCAACCTCGTGGTGGCGTGGTGGCTGCTGACGTCGGTGAAGAACATTTGCCAGGACGAGCTGCTGCCCGCGGGCAGCCCGTGGACTTGCCCGCAGGACCGGGTGTTCTTCGACGCGTCGGTGATATGGGGCCTGGTGGGCCCAAAGAGGATATTCGGGTCCGAGGGCAACTACGGGTCCATGAACTGGTTCTTCCTCGTGGGCGCGGTGGGCCCGGTGTTGGTGTGGCTGGCCCACAGGGCTTTCCCGGGCCAGGGGTGGATCCGGCTGGTGAACCTGCCCGTGGTGTTCGGGGTGAGCGGGATGATCCCGCCGGCGACGGCCATTAATCTCAACAGCTGGATCGTGGTGGGGACGGTGTTCAATTTCTTCGTGTTCAGGTACAGGAAGAAGTGGTGGCAGAGGTACAATTATATTTTGTCGGCGGCGCTGGACGCCGGGGTTGCGTTCATGGCGGTGGTGCTCTACTTCTCGGTGGGGATGGAGGAGAGGAGCTTGGACTGGTGGGGGAATGCCGGTGAGCACTGTGATCTGGCGGCTTGCCCGACGGCGAGAGGCGTGGTCACCGATGGTTGTCCGGTGTTCTAGTTGTAATTTTGTAACTTTGTCTCGTTGCATCTTTCGCTTTTTTTTGGGTAGAATTGCATCTTTCGCTTTGGTTGTCTTTAGTTCATCGGTCCGTACTGGTATTCAAGAATTCAATTTTATGGGTCTTTTTCTTTGATATTTCATTTTTGTTTATCTATTAGTGTTTTGATACATACATTACAGTACACAGAACTATTGTAGGAGCACGTTTCTACGTGGAAATGTTTTGCTGATTTAAAAGTTTAAAATCTTAATCTTATAAGATTAAAAACGCGTTTTAACTAAAATAATTATAGATACGGTGAGTGGGGAGTCATTATTCCAAAATTGGCATCCCTTTGGTTGATGAAGGGGGAGTCATTTACTCCTCAATTCTTTGGTCAACATAATACTTCTAAATTTATCTATATCTATCTATCTATCTATACTATATATTATGGCAATTCAAAAATAACTTCTTGCCACATATGCACTTGGAAAATTCACAAGTTGTCAAGGTGGACAACTTTTTTTGCAAACAAAAAATTCATTATTGATCTATTTATGGAGCTATCTCTATCTTCTTTTAATATTTCTACTCATTTTTACTAAAAATTAATAATAAATGACTTTTTATGAAAATGTAAACAAACACACAAAAGTATAATATTTTTGTCAATTAAAAAAATATAAAGATGGAAATAGAGAGTGACTATATCAAATTTTTTAAATAAAAAATATATGATTAAATCTTATCAAGTAAATTTTCTTACTCATTTTCACCAAAACTTAATAATAAGTTACATTTTGAAAAAAACTTAAAAAAGTACACATATATAATAATATTTGTATCAATTAAACAAAATATTAAATAGAAATATTGAAAACAAATGATTAAAAAAGTACACATATTTAATAATATTTGTATCAATTTAAAAAAATATTACAATAGAAACATTGAAAACAAATGATTAAAAAAGTACACATATATAATAATATTTTTATCAATCGACTTTGAAAATGATATATATGAATTTATATTTTTTTTATTAACAACTATCTTATTTCTAATGTATTTTTTTCATCGAATTATTTCTAATATATATTTCTATCAAATAAAAAAAATCTTATATAGCAAAAGGTCTGAATATAAACTTGACTAAGCAATAATAGTTCTTTCTTTAAAAAACTTCTTATTCATCATGATTAAGTGAAAACATATATTCATGTTCTACCTTCAGTTTCTCAAATTAGAGTAATCAGGTGTGCAATAATTTATAATTTGTCCTAGGGTATATATTAAAATATTCACTCTAGATCATATTAATTGAACAATCTCTTTTGAGGTCATAGTCGAATGCTAAGTAATTTCTTTTCAGATTTGGAGTTATTGTCGAACATTATTACATCAAAGTTTTCAAAATAACTTAAGTATGATTTTTTACGAGTTTTGACTTCATACCTAGGATGAGATACAACATCACTTAAAAAACAACAGGTGTGAAGGTTAAAAAAATCTTTGTTGAGTATATACGATAAATATCACGTTTCATCAACCACTAACCTTCGCATTGATCAAATAAGGGTTGAAAAAATTTATTTAATAGTTGATGTCTTGGTAGACAAATTTAAATTCGAGGATTGAGGCAATAAATAAACATAAGTGTGTTAGTAAGGCAATTGTAATAAAACATTGGGGTCGTTTGCTTCGTGGATTTGAAAACTGAAAGTTTTAATAAAACTTGGATTTTCTAAAAGCATGGATATATGAGGGTTTTTGGTTCATTATGGATTTGAAAATACCATATTCCGTTTCATAGATTTCATGATGCATTTGGTTAATTGAATTTGTATGTTGGAAGTGAAAATGACATATATTACCCTCATTGGTATGAGAAGGGAAATGAATTATGAGGGGTAGGTTGGTCATAAATAATAGACTTCAAAGTGCATGATCAATTTCCATCTAAAGAGGTGAAATTTTCAAGTCCTTGGGGCCCACGAATTTGGAACCTTAAATTACATGAGACCCACAAATTTGTTGCCTCTAAATACATGACGCAAGCAAATAATCAATGGTTGGACAAAGTTCACGATAGCTCCAAATTCATCAAGCAAACAACCCCAGCTATATGATTGTGAGTCTGTGACTCCATACCAAATTTTGGCAATAACAAAACCTTTTTCAATATCGAAGTCTCAAAATGGAAATCTTATGGTTTGTAACAGTAAGTAATTTGTATTTAGATCGAGTTATCCTAGCCACAAAGTTTCGTTTTCATATTTCAGTCGATGAGCCGAGTTCAAAGGTATTAATCAGGGTTAAAAATTAAAATAAAATAGTTATACATATTCTTATATATTAATAGATATGTCTACAATACATTCAAGAATTCAAATGTATGTAAAATGTCACCATGTTTCTACGAGTTATTACATTTTATAAAAAAAATTCCAAGAAATCATAAATAATCATTACTTAATATTGTTGGAATCTAAAACTACATCGGTACATGGCTAGCTCTCACCCTTCGACGCTGGACAAGGTCTAATTGGTGTGCTTTTTTGCTTACTCTTTAAATTGTCATCATTATCAATAAAAAGTAAATTAAGTTAATAAAAATGAATGTAACATTCTGGTTTGTTCCAATTCCTTTTCCCATACAACATTGAAAATAAAACACAACATTGATAATAAAGAAACTAGATCAAGCCCCACAAAAAAAAGCTCTCTTCTTATTTGCTTAAATTTTGAGTTTCTAGAATTTGTCTTCTCTACTTTTTTGTATATAGATATAGGAAAGGAAATGGTAAGGCATATTGAGTTTTTTTTTTCTCTTTGTAGGAGAATAGGATGCGGGAGTTACATGATGCAATGATTTGTTGGGAAAGAATTGAACAACTCTAACATATTTTTTCCTATTGACGAAGAAAAGTCCAACCTATCATTTCTCTCTCTTCCCTTTTGATCCGCAGCGGGCAATTGATCTTACTTCATCGGAGATATCTGACTGCTAGCGGTTGACTGGCTGAGTTATAGTCCTCTTCCCATTCTTTTCTTAATTTCTTCCAGATTACGGCGGCTGGATAGTAAATTTCCCTTTTCGATTCAATGGTTGTATTTCTTCTTCGTTATTTTGGTAGTTGTTTTATGGTTCTCAGTTATCCTGTATACTTTGATGTAAACCTGTAACATATAGTTCAAAGGGTTTGTTGCTTGGACTTGGAGCATCTCTCCTTTGGTTGAATAATTGATCATTTTCCTTGGAGGCCTATTGCAACTCGATGCCTTGGATGTTAAAATGGAAAGTAGAGTTGTGAGAATTGTTCATTATGTTTATTATGTTCATGAGTGACATGTTACTAGCTAGCTATATGACGATGATCTGATCAAGTAAATAGTATGTAGCAGGGGGTTAAACGAAGAAGCGGAAGATTGATGATGTGGATGCCAATGTGGTTTCTCATTCTTCCAAAATTACACGAGTAACTGATATTGCACGATATTTGTGGGATCTAGATCGCGATATTCTCTATTATCATATAACAACGTACGAGAAGGGTGAGAAAAAGAAAGCTCTTCACTTTTTTTTATTAATTGAAATATTTTTGCAAATTTTAACTTCTTCTTTTGTGTCCTTCAAAATTTTAAGGGTTAATTGCATGGTTGGTCACTGTGATTACAAAAAACGTTCAAGTTTGGTCACTGAAAATATTTAAATCCATTGGTGGTACTTCAGTTTACTGAAACCGTTCACGTTTGGTCACTCTCCGTCCAACTCCGTTAACTTTTACTTACGCGGCAGTCAACTCTAAAAGTTGACCGTTAAATGTGTGACATGGCAATTAAAAAATAATTTAAAATTTCCAACACATTTCTAACTATTAAAAAAAAACCGGAAATCCACAACGCTTACATCCATTAGCCATGAGAATAACCTAAGCACTAAAGAGAAGCAATATTTCCGCCATCAATGCAACTGCTGGTGATGGTGGTGGTGATGATTGTTGTGATTCCGCACTGCAACGTGCTGCTGCGGCGGCGACTGTTGATGGTGGCGTTGGTGATGTAGCTGATTGTGATGCGGATCATGATTCTGGACCGGAATCACGTGAGCAACCGACACTGGACTGTGAATCGAGACGTGGTAAGGTGAAGCCGGACCAGCCGTAGGCAGCTGTGGGGACGGTTGAGTACATATGTATCATAGCTGCACCAGGAGGCGGTGGCATCACAGCCAGCCTCGACGGAAGCGGAGGAGACATAGAAGCAGGAGGAGGCGGTTGCTTACTAGGAACGAACTGGGGAGCTCGCGCGTTGAGTTTACTGAATGATGCATTTCGCAAGAGCGAGGGATCGGAAACGACCGCGGTTGGCGAATCGGTCGGAGAAGCTGCCGATGGATGTGGAGTTTCTAGGGTTTCCGGCACCAATTCAACTATAGCTTCTTCCGCCATAATTTACCGATACTATAAACTATCTTTTCATTCTCTTTCTTTCCTTTTTCGGGGATCGAAAATTGCGGAAACACCAACGTCTACGAGCAGTCGAGCACCATGAATGAGGATGAAGAAAGGGGAATCGGAAACGTAGGAGAGGCCCACCGCAGTAGGATGAAGAATGAGGTGGTGGTTCTGGTTTTGCGGCGTTGGCCTCGGCCTCGACGTTGGTTCTTAATTTAATTATTTTTATTTTTTTAATAGTTAGAAATGAGGTGGAAATTTTAAAAATTTTATTTATTTAATTATTTTTTAATTGCCATGTCACACATTTAACGGTCAATTTTTAGAGTTGACTGCCACGTAAGCAAAAGTTAACGGAGTTGGACGGAGAGTGACCAAACATGAACGGTTTCAGTAAACTGAGGTACCACAGTAGATTTAAATATTTCGAGTGACCAAACTTGAACGTCTTTTGTAATCTCAGTGACCAACCATGCAATTAACCCAAAATTTTAACTTCTTTGTCACTTTGTGTGCTAAAAAATTATAATCTCTTAGTTTATATCTTAAATGCTGGATTCGATACATAATTATAAATCAATAAAGAAAGTACTAGAGAGAGCTCATCTAATAAAATTAAAATTTCATAAATAAATGAAATATATAAAAATGTGATACAATATATGAAATTTGATAAGTGAGATTAACAATTCAATGTATAATAGTTTAACATAATGAATCATAAATACAACTATAATACTAGGACGAAAAATATAATAACCAATCAAAATTTGCCGCCCAACGGGTTGGTATAAAGCTAGTTATAATAATTTGTGTTTCATAAGTTACAAGTTCGAATCCTAACAACGGCAATTATTATATTGTTATTCCTACAAAGTGGAATAATCTTACTAAATTCATAAATTTTAAATACGCCGCATCAACTCAAAACATGAATCAATGTTAAGAAAATCTTGTCACACAAGCTTTGACATCACTGCTACCGCACAACATCTCTCCATTCAACTTATCCACAGCTTCAAAAGCTCCTCCCCCGTCGCTTCTCTGCCCAACAAAACCAAAAATCTAACATTTATTAACCATGCCGAAACCAATTAATCTAATACCACATCGATGGATATAAGAGGTGTGTTAATTAACCTTGTAATAATCAACAGCAACAAAGTTAGCCCATCTGTTCCCAGCTGCAGTGTGACATTTACCTAGCATCTCCATAAGTCCCTCTGAATTGTACTCGCATGAAATCCCTCTGACAGGGAGGGTTCCAAAATGATTCACAAGCACCAAACTCTTGCTCTTATCATCTAATGCAGCTGACTCTCTTCTGATTGTGCAGTTTCCCTTCAGTCCACCATTGCCATCTGCAGAATCCCAACATTCTCAACTATCTTGGTAGTGATCAGCCCAATCCACAGGTGAAAACAGCAGCTGATGAAGAAGAAAACTCACATTGGGTTTCAACCATGAAGTTCCATTGATAAGCTATGCCTTCAGTTTCTTGCTTGGATCTATCAGAGGTGAAGACTATGAGCCTTTGGTTATTGGCAACCATGTCCTTCACCAGAGGCCAATCTTGGCCATCCCTGGGCATTTTGGACACTGGAAACCAGTACTTCTCGAGGCCAGAAGACCTGAAGAGTCGTGACAGTTCATATGGAGCCTCAACGTGATCTTCGAGGATCAGGGTCACTATTTCTGATGGGTTTGCTGACATGAAAGCCTTTATTTCCTTCAGAGTGTCCATTGCAGGTTCCTATAGTTTGGTTTATGTTCAAGAGGTGAGGAATTGAAAACTCTGCCTAAATTCGATCCAACTTGTTACTCTAAGAAGTAATTTCCATGTACTACTTACAAAAGCTGTGAAATCATGGCATTTCCCTTTGAAAGAATGGCACAGCCATATCCCATCCTTGAATTCATATGTATCCAGCATCAGTGCTCGGACTCCGTGCTGCAAACGGATTACAGACCAAATCAGTCAAAAGGTAATATATATTATGATGGATTTAAATGGACTATAAGATGCTCAAATAAAACTATTATTATGATTATGATTACATTCAGCTGTTGGGTGACAGTGTCCTCTTGGTTGGCAGGGGTGAGCCTTGGAACCCCAGTGTGAGATGGCTCTCCTCTGATGGCAAACGAATTGTGGGTTGTCAAGAACGCGTACTTATTGAACGGCAGCGAGTTGTTCTGCGCAATTAACATTAAAAATTAAAACAAAACAGGTAGTGGTAGTAGTAGTAGCTGCAGTAGTAATAATACTAAATCGATCGATATACCAGAAGCTTGAACGGATCTGAAATGGTTGATCTAACACATCTTGATCCCCTGAATTCAAGAGGGCAAGACAAACAGTGCAGCCCCGCCCCGCAATCTCGGTCGGTTGAGCATTCATCTCTGAGCTGTACGAGGAGTCAGCCACCCAGTTTGTGGTATGAATCTCTGGGAGAAAAGGAGTACTAGGAACTGAATGTTTGTTAAGAAAAATACTAACCTGGCATTCGCCATTTGAACAAGCTGCTGCTGCTGGAAGAACGGTGGTCGAGTTAGCAGAAACATGAGTAGTACTGCTGATTAACATCAAGAATATGATGCCCAGCACCATGTTGCTTTCTGGGTATGCTTTTTTCTTTCGTTGCTTCAGTTTGCAGGATATGGTTTACGTGAAGGAAAAGGTGTGATGGTGGAAGAATTGCAGAGGGTTCTGATCTGATGGAGTGCTTAATAATAAGGCAGGTATTCGAAGGGGACTGTTAACTAATGGGTTAGGGAGGAAGTTGATGAGGCTGAAGCAACAGCAAGTTGTTAATTGCAGGGAAATAATTCTGTGATGAAACGTTTGGGAAATGGTGGGGAGTCTAACGGTTTCTGAAGCAGAGCAGACTTAATTAACACATGCCTTCTGTTTGTGTTACGCAAGCTTAGCCACTACTAATTAGAGTATGCCAGTTTAGTATGGCTTTCGTTCTGTTGAATTTTTTCTGTGACAGTAAGGGAATACCTTCCTTTTCAGGGGACCACAAAAATCTGCCAATAACAAAGGAAAGACCAACGGAAGGCAAAGCTCTAATCCGGAGCGTAGTAGAGACAAGCAGATTTTCAGAGCGAAATTACAGGAGGAAGCTTCCTCATTTGGGACCGGCAAATTTGGTAGCGACTAGTGACGGAAGTTAGAAAGGACAGGCATGTACCTATAGGTGTCAAAACATAGCCCGACCCGATTAACCCACCCGATCAACCCGACCCGCAATTCGAATTGACTAAAAGTCAACAACCCGTAATCCGCCCCACCCGCAACCCAACTAACCCACAACCCGAATAACTCGCAACCCGATTGACCCGCAACCCGACTGACCCGCAACCCGATTAACCCGAACCCAATTGACCCGAACCCGACTAACCCGTAACCTGACCGACTCAACCCGAATTTCATCTAATCCACTTGAATAATTATAAAAATATACAATACATAGTTTATAAAAATAAAGTTTTTCATTCTAAACTTAAGTAATTTTTTTTTTCATTTCGTATAAGAAATTTTAAACATATGAAACTCACTTGATATTATGTATTTTAAGAAAATTACAAAAATTGAAACATGAAGGTCACTTGAGATCATGACAATATTAATATAATATATAAATTAAAATTTTGGTTTATTTAACTATTCAATAAAATTATCAATTAAATATAAATAAAGTAAAGTAATGTATTTGATAATTTGATCTTTTTAAAAAAAGAGGAAAATTTTGGTGTATTCAAATTTTTGGGAAGAGAAAGAAGATGGAAATTTGGTTCTTTGAATTTTTTAGAAAAAAAAACAAGTGGGAATTTTGGTGGTTTTGATGTGGGAAGAGAAAGAAGTGGAAAAGTTTGATTTTTTTATTGTGAAAGAGAAATAAGGAGGGAAACTTTTGACTTTTCAACTTTTTGTAGAAGGAAAGAAGAGGGTAATTTGGTTCTTTCAATTTTATGGAAGAGAAAGAGGAGGAAAAATTGAGTTTTTCTAATGTATGGAAGGAAAAAGAAGGAGGGAAATTTTAGTATTTTTGTGAAAAGAAAGAATGAAACAAATTTGGTGTTTTCAATTTTTTGGTTTTTCATAATTTTAGCTTTTGAAATATGAATCTTTAACTTTTATATGTAGGGCATGACTAGTTAAAATTATTCTTATATGCTTTGAAGGCTAATATGTATATATGTATGTAATTTTTTATGGGCTAATAAATAAATTTACCATTAGTTACAACAATTTATACTAAACTTGATAAGTAATCTTTGACGGTTCGTTGTTTAGGATATAAAGTATATGGTTAGGGTATAAGGTATAAGGTACATATGGTTTAGGGTGTATATGGTTAGGGTATATGATATTGATGGTTCTGACGGTTCTAAGTTTTTTATTAACATATGTTCACTTGAAGTCATTTGAAGTCTTTAACGGCAGGAGATCCCTTTTTAATTTATGTTTATGGTACGTGGTTAGGGTACAAGGTATGTGGTGTAAAGTATATGATATATGGTTAGGGTATAACAATTAGCAAACATCAGTTTTTATCTATGTTTTGAAAATCAAAGTATGAATTTCACTTATAAATTAACTATACTAGCAAAATCACAACTCAAGGACATATGGTTAGGGTATAGGTTATGTGGTTAGTGTATAATGTATTGATGGTTTAGGGTATACAATCAACAACATATACTAACTTAATATTGTTGATTGAGGGTAAAGCTAAGTGTATAGGATATGTGCTATTGAGTAAGTTATGATTGAAGTCACAATAATTTTACTAAATTTGATAGCTAATCTTTAATGGTTAAATTTTTAGGATAATTCGAACAATTTTACAAATAACTCGAACAATTTTACAAATAACTCGTTTGGCAACAGTTTACTAAAGTTATTTGGGCAATGATTTATTTTGAAATAACTCATTTTATCACTATGCTTTTGCCAAATACCACACGCCAAATACCAGATTTGCATGGTTATACAAAACGAGATATTTTAATCCAATTACTACTGAATTAATACTAAAATATCAAATAAACAATTAACGGTGTCTTTTGGTTGCAAATATTGATATCACCATTACTATTAGCTATAATACTTTACCAATTATGATTAATTACATAACAAGTTTGCAAGTCATACAAATTGATTTAACATTTTGACTAGTTTTTTTCAAAAAAATAAAGTATATATATACGAGGTAGAAATAAATTGGTTAAAAAGTTGAGAAAATATTTTAAATTAGTGTAATAAAATGTGTAAGTTGGTAATGAGTAATGAGTTAAGTTACTTGATACGCTGGCCCGAACAACCCGAAACCCGACCCGCCCGCAACCCGCCAACCAGATGAACCCGCAACCCGACTAACTCGCAACCCATTTGAACCCGAACTCGATGAACCCGAACCCGATGAACCCGCAACCCGACTAACCCGCAACCCGTTTGAACCCTAACCCGATTGAACCCAGCCCGAACCCGCCTGATTGACACCTATACATGTACCTAACGGCTCCTCTCGTCCTAGTGGTAGAAGTTACGTAATTTCCGTATATTAGTTAATAAATATTTGTTTAATGTTTAATATATAAAAGCCAAGGTTTTGTGCTACTATTTATTAGTGGCTCTCACACTCCTCCTTGCAAGTGGGCAAGTTTCAAGTTCCATATTTTACCTAGAGATGGCAAAAATATCCGAAACCGTGGATATCCACCCGAATCCGACCTAATTGGGTAGGGTAAAACCCAAACCCGAAAGACTTTTAGTGGGTACGGGTAAAACCCGAACCTGAATATTACGGGTAATGGGTGGGCATGATTTTATCACTATCCAACCCGAACCCGCCCGATTATACACATGCATATGTGTTTTGTCTAGAAATAATCAATTTTTTCCCCAACATATTTTATATCTAGCATATAATATAATATTTTCATAAATTTGTGTTGTTTTAATTAATTTTCTTCATTCTAGTGAAGTATTGTCGTACTTTTCGTCTTACGTGACGTGAGAATACGTGTGAATATTAACATATTGGTTGGAGTTATAAAGAGAAACTATTACCCATGGATAACCGTGGATACCCGAAACCCGAACGGGTATGGGCATGATTTTGATTTTCTACCCTTTTCTTATGTGGGTTTGGGTATGGGTAAAACCCGAACTACTTTGGGTAGGGTAGCAGATATGCACTATCAGTCCCCGACCCGACCCATTGCCATCCCTATTTTTACCTCACTCTCTCAATCTACAACCTTTGTGTTCATTTATTATCCGTTGGGTCTACATCTATTACTCATTTATTGCCTATTAGGTTTTATCTATTGTTCATTGCATTCCCTATCGCAACAATTATCTATTAGGTTTTCGTCTATGATCGCCCAAATCATCGCCTTGGCGCACCAATTCACAACACTTCTCAAAACACTATCGATGAAATCATAAGTTGTCCTCTTCCACCATTAGCCAAGTCCGCTATCGAAGATCCATACCATATCTCGAAATACTTTAGGTGGAATTCTAGGTTGTACCCATCCACCATGTTCTAAGACCGCTACCGAAAATTCATACCATCATGCTATGTGTTGCCGAGTTTTGTATCAAGATCGAGTTTTATATTCTTTAGTGTTTTTTTATTTTTATTTTTCTTTTGGTTAAGCATGACAATTGAACCCGACTAGGTCAAAACGACTAGAACCCGACTTTAGTAAATTTTATTTTTTATTTTTATTTTTGTTGAGAATGATAATTGAACCCAAACCCATGGTATTGACGAATTTTGTATCGAGAGCAAGTTTTATCCGCTTTTGTAGTTGGCATGTTGGGTCGACTGTGAATTTGCTAAAACTCGATTCAACCGGTCAAAGCGAGCTGAACACGGTTGACGAGTTTTGGATCAAGAGCGAGATTTCTCTGTTTAATGTTAATTTATTTTTTCGTTTTCTTGTCGTTGAGAATGACAATCGAAGCAAGACTCGATGCTAACGAGTTTTGTATCGAGCGTGAATTTTATCTGCTTTTAGAATTGACATGTTAAGCCGACTGTGAATTGTTAAAACTCGGTTCGAACCAGTGAAGGCGAGTTGAACTTGGTGTGTAGAGTTTTTGGTGGAAAAGAGTTTTATCCGCTTTAGTGTTTTTTATTTTTTATTTTTCCTTTTGGTTGAGAACCCAAACCTATGAGTATCCAACCTAATTTAACTTGATAAAAATGACTTGAACCCGATGGTTACAAGCTTTCAGGAAAGAGTGAGTTTTATTCGCTTTTGTAATTGGCGGGTCGAGTCGATTGTGAATTTGTTACATACTCGGTTCAACCATATCAAAGAGAGTTGAACATGATGTTGCCGAGTTATGGGTAATGAGCGAGTTTTATCTGCTTTAGTGTTTGTTAATGACAAGCCCTTTACTTTTGGGTCAAAATTCAAACTATTAATCTTTGAAATATCATGTTCTTGCTGACACGCGAAGCGATAGCGAGCGGGCTTATACTAGTACACACACAAATATATATATATATATATATATATATATATTTATTTATTTATTTATATCTATGGCAAAGGCTAGCATACATGCTAGCATACAGCAGACTTACGCTATACGCCTGCGTCACACTTATAAATCAATTTTTTATTAAATTGTAATTGAATTAATTATTAATTGCAAATATAATTGAAATCACATCCATCAGTTTATGTTTCTATACAATATACACCCATTACATTTTGTACCATTCATTATATGTAAATCATCATCTTTATATTCATTATATTAATTATAGTGTCATCTTGAAATAGGGATTTAAAACCCCCTGAACTTTATATGCAGAATTGAAGTCCAATTAAGTATGATTAAGTTCCTTATGTATCATCAATGTTCTTTTAAGTTTTTATATGGAAGGCCTATGATGGAGGCACGGGCACTGGCATGCAACGCGACTCCATGTTGCTGCTCTTTGCGTCGAGGTGAACGTTCTTGATGAAAATAGGGATGTCAATCGGGAATTGGAATTCCCTCCTTCCGGCATTGGTTTCGTCCCGATAATTAAGGGAATCCCTAATCTTGATGTCTCTTTAGTTCCTAGACGCGAGATGTACAATTTTTGGTCTCATCTTGAAGACCTCCAGCCATTCAGAGAAAGCTGGAACTCCAATTTAATTCCTGTTGCCGTCTGGTCGAGGAGGGTTTTCGTGGATCCCGAGCGGCTCTAGTGTTGTTCAGAGAGTTCTGGAGTGTCCATTCCATTCATGTTGCCATCTGGTCGAGTAGGGATCGTGGATCCAGACCGTCTGTGGCGAGGAAGATGAAGCCCCTGTTTCAGTCCCCCATCGCAATCCCTGAATTTTTTTTATTCCTCTGGGTTTTAAGTCCGCTAAACCTTGCTTTTCCCCATTCTCGTTTCTAATATAGTTACAATTTCATAAAGATTTTCGACACGGATCTGCTGCTGTTGATTCTCTTTTGTTCTGGGTATTGTTGGTAATAGAGATGATTCTGTATTACTTTTTGCTGCTGCTAATCTGAAATCCCATCCCTTCTTTTGTAATTCCCAATCCTCTTGTGAACATCAACCATATAGCGAATATTGCAGCCTCCGATGTAACTATCTTGCTAGCTATTTAAGAAGGAATGAAGTGGTTATGTGTTAACTGTTAAGTGATGTATTCAGATGGGGGACAGTACTTGTTGAACGTCAAGGAGAAAGATGAAGTTAATTTGGCTATTCTCTGCCAATATGAGAATCTAAACATCAAAATGCATGTCATACTGATTCTTACATGCAAAGCATTTGGATACATTCCAAGTACAGGTGAGACCATCAAAGTGGTTCTCGACAAGTCGAATGAAGAAGATGAGGATACTAAGGACAAGTTCGATTGAGAACTGAAAGAAAGAGTCTAATATATTAAGGTACTATATTGGTTAAGAAATTTAGGTGTTGTAGATGATGATAAGAAGAAAGAAGGTACTATTATTGTTATATTGAAATCTTACATGATTGATTCAAGCATAAATAAGGTAAAAAAATCTTGCGGGACTAAATAGTATTGAAATATAAATTAATAGGTGTTTTTGTAATTGTAATTATTATCAATTATTTTTTATAATTAAAATATTAATAGGTGTGAACACAGGCGTATAGCGTATGCTAACCTGAACTATATATATATATATATATATAGTTGCATGTATTTTGACTGTTTAAAACTTCTGTATCCGTATTATTGTCAAATAACTTCATTTTTTGTTCATTTGACAGTTCCCGTACTAAACACGTATAAACCTCAGATAACACATTTAATATTCTTAGACAATGAACAAAATTTCTCACTTAACTATTATTTATATATTAATTTATTTTTAAGATTGTTAATTTTTTTATATTTTATAACTATTGATGTACTATTAGTTTAGAGATGAAGTTCTTTTCCTGGATAATATCTCGTTCGTGAGAAGAGAGATGAGAGAGAGAGAGGGGTTAGTGAGAGAAACTTTGAGAGGGTAAGGCAGGTGGGGATTCATCGGGGTCACGACGTTTCTTTCTCTTGCAGGTCTGAAGCTCTCAGATTTGAGGACGAAGGAGGCTCGGCGGGAAGGTGTTCACGGCGAACGAGGTTTGGCAGGAAGTCGGTCTCAATCAGCCGTCAGGAGTCCGGAAATTTGGTCTGGTACAGGTTGCAAGTGGAACAAGGTAGAAGGTGATGGTTTATTGTGCTAAACGAGGTCCATATCTCTTGGCTCCAAGAGGTCCTTCAAACAGCTGCCATGAAAAGTTGGACGTTTCCTATACATTACACTAGAAGATTTTGAGGCCGGGTCATCCATGTCGGAAAGTACGAGTCGCACCATGGAGATATTCTACAAATTTCCGAGCAGGTGACAAATGGAGGAGTCTTTAAAGTGATGATTCCTTCCTCTGGTTCTAAAGAAGGTTGGGCAGGATTGATCAGAGTTTTACAATCTTTCTACAAACTTGAACTTCAATCAAGATTTTGCTCGTTTCTCGACCCTGCAACTTTTCAGCTTCCACCGGCGCCCCTGCATACGCCATCAACCAGTCCAGGAAGATCATATGCTGAAGTCGTGAGAGGAGGGGGTTTCTACGAAGCTGGAAGAAGTAGTATCAGAGGGAGTGGTAAGAATAGATTCATTGAATTGGTGTGGAAGGAGTTCACGAGAGGAAAGAACTTCTGGGGAGAAGCTTGATAATCAAATTCTCTTCTTCAGGGTCAGAGGAGTTTAAGAGCAGTAGTGGTCCAGAATTCAGAGTCTAGGCTTCCAAGTTTTGGTCAATTAACGATAATTTTGGTTTCTTGGACACAGCTGACGGCAATTGGTTGCTTGTTTGTCCTAGTGTGTCGGAAGCCATTAGAATCAAAGAACTTGATCATTTGAAGTTTAAAGGGTTCTCTATCAACATCTCTTCGTGGACGAAATTCGTTTCATCCCAGACTTCCGACGATATATGGATCTTGGTTTTTGGAATTCCGTTGCCTTTTAAAAGTGTTGATTTGATTATGAACATCGGGAATTTCTGGGGCTCCTTTATAGAAATCAACTGGAACTCTTGGAGCCTTGATTTTGTGTGAATCAGAATCAAGAAAGTTGGGAGGATCCCTGTTTTGGCCCCTCTCCAGCTGGGTACTCATCGTTATACGGCGAAGATTGTGATCCCGCCGGCGACTCTCCACGACGATCATCATTGGAATTGCAACAATTATCAAACTTGGAAGTTGAAGGGTCTTTCCTCGACAAACTCAAGTCTCAACTGCCAGTGCAACAACGTTCAGGAAATACCCATGGCGGCTGGACAGAGTCTTGATGTGCATTCTCATGTCGTTTAAGCTCTCAGGTTACTGATATCCAAACAGACTCGGCTTTGGGTTCGTAAAGCTGGTCCAATTTGGGTTGGGTTTGACCCGCCTGGCATTCCAGACTTCGTTTCTAGCCCCCCCCCCCCCCCCCCCCCCCCCCCGAGAATTTGGCCCAACTTCAACTAATTCCCCACAAAGAGCAGATAATTAACACCTTATCCTTTTAGTATCTCTTCGACCTCCTTTCTAAGTTCCTTCCTTGTCCAGAGTCACCCATTCTATTTCAATTTTCAGTGGAACTTCAGCAACCATTCAGCAACCAAACCTCCTTAGAATTTTCCCTTCCCCTCCCAACCTCCTCATCAGCAGCTTTCACCTTTCCTTTCACCCTAACACTTTAGCTGATCATTTTTCACTTCCTTCTCCCCCTCTGTAGATCCCCCTGCTGCTTCCATTCTAAGCCCCCTCTCTCCCACCTTTTCCTCTAACGCTGACCTATCAATTATTCCAGTTTCGTCTTCTTTGGATTGGTCTTCTCCTCCATCCTCGCCCTCTTTTGTCCCAGAAACTCCTCTTGACTCCTCCTTAACTTCCCCCGAACCAACCGATTTACCCTCACCCTCCTGCTCCTTTGTGGATGATCAACACTCTTGGGACCTTGAGAATTTTACATTTGATTCAGCGACATTGGTTGAAAGCACCTTGCCAGTGAGTAATCTCTTTGATCTAGAGCATGAAGAAGGGCAAGTTCGAATGCAATTGTATCAGAAGTTGCCATCACAATGCATAGGAAGAAGATCAAGAATTCACGCTCGAAACTTGAGATGGAAAGGAGACATTTGGGTCCCATTTCTCCCCTTCCATCAGGACCGAGAAGATGCAAGAGGAATACTGGTGTGGTTTCTTCCCTGAATCTGGATTAATGAACTCATCGGTGTTTATTTGGAATGTTAGAGGCATATGTGATTCGTACAAAAGAGGTCGAATTGAGCAATTAATCATCAGACGTAAACCTCACATTGTCGCTCTTGTGGAAACCAAATGGTCCTCGTGCTCTGATTCCTTAGTGGGAAATGTGTGTGGCAGTAGGGATTTGGGTTGGGTTGCTAAAGATTCTTCGGGAAGTTCTGGTGGGATTGTTGTTTGTTGGGATAAAAGTCGGTTCCAGATGCTTTCCAGCAGTATGGGATCTTATTACTTGGAGGTTGAATTTTTTGAAATTCATTCATCGAAGACTTGGCCGCTAATCACAGTGTATGGTCCGCAAGAGAGGAGGGACAAGCTGACCTTTATTAATGAACTGCGCAATTACAGCCAACAACATCATTCCCCTCTCTGTATTGCGGGTGATTTCAATTTGGTTAGATCTCATGAAGACTATCAAGGTGGTAGAAGAAGTGTTGAGTTTATGGATAGCTTCAATAGTTTCATTGAGGATAATGAGCTACTGGATCTTCCAATTAGTGGATGTCGTTTTACTTGGAGCTTAGGGGCAAACAGTAACTCTGAATCGTGAATTGACAGAGTGTTGATATCTCCTGGCTTTGATTTGTTATATATGGATTGCAGATTGATTGGGTTAGAAAAAGTGGAGTCTGATCTTGCTCCCTTGCTTCTTCAATGGGGGTGATATTAGAAGATGAACGTTTTCACTCTAGTCTGAGGACTTGGTATACGAATGTGATTCACAGAAATGGGGTTGTTTTCAGATTGGTTATGAGACTTAAAGACCTGAAGCAAAATATCAAGCGGTTGAAAAAGAAGTTTTCGGCAACATCCACACTAGAGTTGATAATCTGCTTAAAGATATCAATGACCTGAGCTTGGTTAAAGAATCGCGTCCTTTGTCCGGGGCGGAAGTTGCAGCTTTATTGCAGAAGAATATGGAACTAGGAAATGCCCTACTCCTCCAGGAAATCTGTTGGAGAGGTATGGCTCAAAACACGAATTTCTTCCACGGGATGGCTAACTTCAGGAGGAAGGTGAATTACATATGGAGGATTAGAATCAACGACACTATGGTTGAAGATTTTGATGATATCAATCAAGGAATCATTGTTTACTACAAAAATATGTTCATGGAGAGTATCCAGAGTCGTCCCTTCCCCTGCAACTATGGTACAAAACATTTGAGGTCTTCCGAATCTGCCTCTCTCGAAGAACCTTTTACGGAGAAGGAAATTCGGGATTGCCTGGCTAACTACGATGGTTCGAAGGCACCAAGCCCTGACGGCTTTTCTTTTAAATTCTTCAAGAAATGTCGGGGAATCGTCAGACACGATATTCTGGAAGCTTTTAGAGAGTTCCATGATTCTGGTTCTCTTCCTAATTGCGCAACTCAC
Organism: Linum trigynum; assembly: GCA_964030455.1. NCBI lineage: Eukaryota > Viridiplantae > Streptophyta > Magnoliopsida > Malpighiales > Linaceae > Linum > Linum trigynum. The sequence continues at coordinate 14,774,297 of OZ034814.1, forward strand.
TCCTTCATATGCCTGGTGCCTAAGAAGGATGCTACGGAAGAAATCAAGGATCTCCGTCCCATTAGTCTGATGGGAAGTGTGAATAAACTCATATGCAAAGTGCTATCTAAGAGACTTGGTCATGTTCTCTCTTCTGTGGTGTCCGAGTTTCAGCAAGCATCAGTACAAGGAAAGCAAATTTCAGAAGCAGGGCTTCTCGCCAATGAGTTAGTTGATAGTAGAAGAACGAGCAGGAAGCCAAGCCTAATGCTTAAGCTAGATATTGAAAAAGCCTTTGATAATGTGAATTGGAGTTGTCTTTTCAAGGTCCTAGCGAGGCTGGGTTTTGGAGAAAGGTAGAAGAAATGGATTCAAATTGATGTTTGTTCTCCTACTCTTTCAATCTTGGTCAATGGAGAATCTAAAGGTTTTTTCCCTTCTCAAAAAGGGCTTAGGTAAGGGGATCCGTTATCCCCAGGGCTGTTTGTTCTTGTTATGGATATTCTGTCCTATATGTTAAACAAACTCAAGGAAGAAAGAAAGATCAAAGGTTTCTTTATGGATGAAGAAGGGCGGAAGGGGGAAGTCACTCATCTTCTATTCGTTGATGACACACTCATCTTTTGCGATATTTCTCATGATCATATACTTCATATTACAGCCACTCTCGCTTGCTTTCAGGCTATGATGGGTTTGAAAATCAATATGGATAAAACAGTTTTATATACTGTAGGAGAGACTTCTGAACCTGAATTCTTCATTGATATCATTGGTTGTAAGTGGAACTCCAACCCACAAAAGTATCTTGGATACCCGCTTGGGGCGAAGCTCAATTGCAGATCTTTCTGGGACTCAATAGTGGAGAATTATCAAAAGCGACTTCAAAGATGGAGCAATAGACATCTTTCAATTGGGGGTAGGCTGGTTCTCATCAAATCTGTCCTTTCGAGCCTCTCCGTGTATTACTTTTCGTTGTTCAAAGCCTCAAAAAGTGTTATTTCTAATCTCGAAAGAATGCAGAGGGACTTTTTATGGAGCGGGGCTGGTGATAAGAAGAAAATTCCACTTGTATAGTGGGAATTATGCAAAACTCAAAAGGATAAAGGAGGTATGGGTATTGTGGATCTTGCCTCTTTCAACAGTGCTATGTTATGCAAGTGGATTTGGAAATACACAGTCAATAGGAAAGGATGGTAGAGGTCCCTCATTGAAATAAAAAACTCAGATGGGAGGTCATAGTGGCAAACGGGCTGCATCACTGGGGGTCGATCAAGTTCTGTCTGGGCCAACATTATGCGGGAGAGCGAACGTTTCTGGAATTTTGCTCATATTGATCCCGGGAATGGCGCTAATGTCTACCTTTGGTTCAACCGATGGAATCTTGATCCCACTCTCGCTGACACCTTTCCACGAGTTGCCGCCATTGCCTCATTGCCGGAATCCAGGATCAGCGACGTCGTGGATCTCTCAAGTGACAATTTAGTTGTTAATATAAGCATTAATGTTGTTTTGAGAAGGGGGCAGAGCAAGAGAGGTTGAATTTACTTTCGATCCTTAATTCTTATGATTATCATTCCAGAGCTAACATTCCTTGCAGAGTTGTTTGGCAGCCTAATGCAGAGGATGGCTTCTCAGTTAATTCCATGTACAAGGCCTTAATTGAGGAAAGGTTTCCTGGGGTTCCCAATTTCCCTTCGGCTTCAGTATGGAGGAAGATTGTTCCTGAGAAGATTTGTGTGTTCATGTGGAAAGTTGCACATAGAAGGATTTTGACCCTTGATAGATTACAGAAACGCGGATGGCTGTGAGCTTTGCTATAAGAAGGAAGAAACCACTAATCATTTACTTGTTGGTTGCAGTTTTACCAAGCAAGTGTCGAATGATATTCAGAAGGATTGCAGGCATATAAATCTCCGTATTGATGTCGATCTCGAGTCCACTATAAAGAACTAGCCGGTTGCTGTTCTTAACAGCATTGATGGTTGCGTCAGATACTGTGCTTTTCATGGTGTTTCTTGGTTCACTTGGCTAGAACGTAACCAAAGGATTTTTCACAATGCCTTGACATCGCCGGATCGTATTGCTAGAAGAGTGATGATGAATATTACAAGGTGGATTGTCGCCAAGGGTAAAGCCGATCGTAATACTGTTGCGGGTTGGCTTCAGACCTTTCTGTAGTAGTTTAACTAGGGTATCGTCGACTCCGTTTTGTTCCTGTCTGTTGTTCCATTGTCGAAGGATGCTCCTGGGCGTGGCTTTGTGGTTGTAAGAGGCTTTTGAAGGATGCCCTCTAGTGGCTGGCCCTGACTCTTCTTTGTTGTTCTCGACGTTTTGGCACAGGCTGGATCTCTTTGTTTGTTTTGGTCTTGTTTGACCCTATTTGGCCTTTTCATTTATTTCCTGGAGGGCTTTTGGTTTGGTTTGGCCCTGTTTGCTGGGGCATGAGACTTGCTGGTTGTTATTCTTTGCGGGTTCCAGTGTTTTTTTTTCTTGGTTTGTTGGAGCAGGGGCCCTCTGGTGGGTCAAGCTCGTTTTGTTTGTTGTCTGGTTTTGTTAGTCCTTTTCCTTTTCTCTTTACGGTGCACTACTTGTGCACGGCTTTGTATCGAACTCCTGTTTCTTTTCTTTAATTTCATTCACCTTTATAAAAAAAATACACGTACGTATTTTATACATAACTTACCCGAACATATTTTACTAACTATATTTCTGTATTTAGTTAGGGTTATTATACGAGTGAATCATTATACTCTATACAAACCCTACGTGAGTTCAGTAATAACACACAAGAGTTCCACCGAACTCTAGTTTATCAGCATGGTATCAGAGTCTGGTTCCAAGATCCAAAAACCCTAAACCACTTTATTTCTTTTTGTTCCACCGCCGACCACCATGAGCCCTCATTTTCGCGGCTACACCATTCCGCTTGCTTTAATTCTTTTCTTTGTAAGCGTTCCACGGTTCATAACAAATCCATATTAGTAATAGAGTTATTATAGATAGGGATGTACAAACACAACTGTAAACCGACCCATCCATGCCAACCAAACTCAATCCAACCCGAATTTCACGGTTCTAGAGAGGAAATGGGTGGGTGTGGGTGTTGATATTGAAAATGAAACCTGAACCCAATGATTCCCTGGTCGGATATGGGTTTGGGGTGCCGACACCCGGGAAACCCGAGAGTATTTATTTCCTCTAATTTAATCATTTACTACCTATACATGCCTTTATTTCGTAGACTTTTGCCTTAGTCCATCTATTATTCTTTTGGGCTTTTTACTACTATTTCTTAGCCCCTTCCACCTACTACTGTTTTTACGATTGGATGGGAATCATAATAAGGCAATTGGGCAACTTTGAAAACAACGTTGGGAGGATGACTTTTCTTTTTCATTTTTATCCTTTGTTGCCTTCCTGAACTCTAGTATATACCTCATTAATAGCTCATTACTCAAGTTTATAATTTATAATAGACTAGGGAGGTGGTAGCCTCTCTTCCTAGCGGCTCTGTGATTGGGTATTTGGGTTGTTAACTTTTTATTGTAAGCTCGTCCAACTCTTTGTAAATATGGGCCATTAATCTTTAGTGGAACCGGATATGATGATAGAAATAAATTACTTTATTTTCTCAATTTTTCTTAATTAGGTTTTATTTTTCATATAATTTGGATTTCAAAACTTTTTTAAACAGATTGACCGCGTTCGTTGTGATATGCAAAATGAGATCATTTTCATTTTTCAATATATTTTAAGAATAAAATTGACACCATTCTTTACCACCTTGGTATCACTTTTGTTTTTAACTCGAATTTAAGAAAAAAAATTATAAAAAGAAATGAGATTATTGTGATCAATTAGATATAAAAATTTATGGACCAAATAAACCACCATGTACCACCTTGGTATAGGGTGGTAACTGGTGGTAGACAATAATGAAATGTGTTAAATGACAGCTCTTATATTTCTACTACCATGTATACAACTATTATACACTATAATATATTCATATCATTCTTGTAAACTTCTATATACATGGTATAACTTAGGATTGGCTATTTGGTCCAACCTTTTTAGTTTTACCCGAAACCGAACCGTATAACCCGGACCGGATAGTAAACAATCCAATCCAATCTTCGAGCCTAGATTTAAGGTAAAAAATCGTTTGGGACCCGACCAAAAATTGGATAAAGACCGGATAAGAGAGCCCAACACCCAAAATTTAACCTCCTCACGTTTTCGGGCCTTAGGCCACTCAAATCCCCGCAAGCTCAATCTAAAATCAAGACCAAATTGGGACCGGACCGAATCAAGACCGGACTAGATCCCATCCAATCTTTGGTCCTTATATTCTCGAAAAGACCAGAATCGAACTGGATTAATTCGGGCCAATTTAATTAGACCGGACCGTATAACAACTTTCATTAAAGCATAATATAAAAAATATGCAGCCGTTGTGCAGCTTTCATACATGTTTGGAATTTATAACCAATACCACCAAACTTGACGATCACTCCTTTGAACTCCATGGCTACCTGACTTGTTTGTTTGTTTTTTTTACGAAATGGCTACCTGATTATTGATATCTTCCAAAAAAAATGAAGCGAGACGCTCTCGCTTCTCTCTTCTGCTTCTGGAGAAAGTGCGGGGAAACCCTGCTCGCTCTTGTGAAGGCGGCTATGGCGGTGTGCATCAGCAATGATCGACACACGCGCGCCTGGTCATTCTTGTGGCCTAAACCTGGAACGCCGCCGGCTGGCCGCCCCGAAAGTGGGTTTGGAAAAAATGCCGCCTTTGCCCTGCACCCACGCAGACACTGCAGATCTTGGGTGATAACCGGCCACGAAAATCAAACATGCCACTCTCAAATAAGGAGTGGTATACGGAAGATGGGAACCTACCCGAATCTGATCGGTGGTTCCGTCAAACGAAAAAAAATATGAAAAAACTGTTAAAGGGAAAGCCTTATGGCGATTTACGCTTCCATCTTTAATGGAGTTGGATGATGTTGAGTGTGCAGACAGTGGGTTGCCCAATGTGATGACATCGATGGAACCCTTGTGTACCACCATCGGAGGAGTCCATGTCATGGGTACTCAAGCGAACTCCGTGGGTAGTCACTGATAAGATTCTTCACCTTCGTTCGTGGATCCCTAATATCTCGAAGAGTATTTATACGGAGATGGCTATGGTCCCTTTGCGCGTTCAGTTCTGGAACGTCAAGGAGGATTGATGCACTCCTCAGTTTGGGAGAAAAATGGTGGCTAGTACGCTGGGTCAGGTTCTGGAGACTGGTGTTTTTGCTAGTCATGAGACTGGAGAATATTTTGTGAAGGTCCGAACAGTGATGGACCTCACAAAACCCCTCCGCTCACAAATCATGGCTACCAGTGATGATACGGGAGGCTTATGGGTGAATTATAAATATGAATATCTCCCGACTTTTTGCTACCGCTGTGGCCGAGTGGGACATGCCAACCGCAATTGTACTTTTGATCTGCCGGCTGGTAAGGAAAGGTTCGGGCCCCACATGACGACCAAGAAGTTGGGAACCAGGGTCTATGATGCTGATGAGAGACCTCAGCAATTCCGGGGGCCCTCGCGGTCAGTCTAGGTCAATCATGACTTGCGAGATCGACGCGAAATGCAACCCGCCCAGTCGATGGAAGTAGAGGAGGCCGGAAAATTGGAGAATTCCCAAGACTCGGGTACTGCTGGGGTGCCTGCTTATTGTGCCAATTTACCCGTGCGTAGCCCTCGTTGGTTCCCTGTGCCTAAGTCTCCGAAAGTAAGGCTGGCCAGGGGCAGTCGTAATCGAACTCCCAAGAAAAATTCCACAGCTGCGGGTCGCGCGCTTTCTACCGTCCCTGATCGAGGAGCTGGCGATGGGAAAGGCAGGGGGCAGGCCCGGGCTGCTGCTGCTGGGCCCATGACCCGGTCTGTCTTGGTGGGCGTTTCCCATGACAGAGAGGATTCGATGAAGGCTGCACGTGCTGAAGATGCGAGGGCTCCTGTGGCCTGTGAAGAGCAGGCCCATCCTGCGGCTGCTGGAGCGAAGGCCCACCGGCGTCGACTCATTCTTTCGGATTCGGAGGATGAGACTATGGAGAGGCCCAGTGTCGACCCCCCAAAGCTGAAGAAAAAAGGAAAAGCGGGGATGGGAGGAAGGATGAGGCTGTTGAAGGTGGCCGCCAAAGATGTGAACATGGATGGTTTAAATATGGCTCGGCACCATAACAGCCCACCAGCTTCTGGGCAAGTTGATACAAGGCTGGCTGAGTCTGATAAAAAGAAGCAGGGTTGGATGTGGAGAGGAGAGGGCGCAAGCTACGACACTCGGAGGTGGTGGCTGAGGAAGGAGTATATAGCTTGCCAATTAAGGCAAGTTCTCCGCCTAGCCATACTGTGGATGGTGCGATGGCCAAATCCCCCTCCAGTGCTTTGGTGGATTCGGCAGCATCCTTGTCGGAGGAGGAGGACAATTTCTTTGAGGTTAAAAGCCGAGTCCCTACATGTGACATGGGCGATTCTCGCACCATGCACGGGAGGGTCCAGCAGGTTGTAGCCGCTTTTGATTCGAGGGTGCTGCTTAAGGATGATGAGGAAACTCTCTATACAAAACGAGTGAGTTCGGAGGATGGGGATGGTGATAGGGAAGGCTATGGGTTGGCGGTGAGGGTTGATCCTGTGCTAGATGAATATGGTACGAATCTCCAGCAACCAGCCCTGATTTGCCATAAGCGCTCATTTGAGGAAGTGGAAGGGGACGTGGGGGAGGACCCTATTCCGAAAAAGCGATCTGTGGAGGATAATTTTGAAACGGTGGAGGAAGCCAGCCGAAAATGGCCCCAGGCAGATAAATGAGGCTTCTCACCTGGAACGTGCGTGGGATTGGGCCCTCCCTCACGTTCCAAACAGCGGTTGGGTTAATTCATTCCAATAAACCGGACCTTGTTTTCTTTTCGAAAACAAGATCGCGCCAGAGAGTAGTTTCCCGTCGTATGCGGGGGTTAGGTTTTGATATTTCTCATTGTTTTTTTGTTGACGCTATCAGTTCGTCTGGTGGTCTTGTTCTTGCTTGGGACCCTGAGGTTGATGCCTCAGTTTTTTTTCATTCCAACTTCTGTATTTGTGTTCGGATTAATGAAGTGGATTTTTCTTACGCTGTGGTTTTTGTTTACATTATTTGTAATGCCGCAATAAGAGCTACCCAATTGGCTCATCTTCAGGACATTTGTTCCAACTTGCAAGTACCTTTTGTGGTTATTGGAGACTTTAATTCTACTCTTCACGAGGGTGAGAAGGATGGGGGCAATCAATGGAATGCGGCTCAGGCTATTAGCCTCGAGATTTTATCCACGATTGTTGCCTCCATGATCCAGGTTTCCAGGGTGACCAATTCACTTGGACAAATAAGCGGATGGGCGTGGCTTGTGTTCGTGAACGGTTGGACAGAGCCCTTTGCTCCCAACATTGGATGGATCAGTTCCCAAACACTCTGGTGAAGCATTTTACGGACCAGGGCTCGGATCATCGGGCTCTTCTCCTTTCTGATAAGCCCTATGTCCGCAATAGGCGTCCTCTTTTCCGGTTCGATGCTCGTTGGGATGATAATCCAGAGGTTAGGGCAATGGTTCGATATGTCTGGGCGGAGCTGGCCCATGGGACTCCTATGTAAGACTGTGGGAAAGGACGAAAAGGCTTCGCCATCTGTTATACGATTGGAGTAGAGCTGGAACCACTAATTCCCTCCGGAATATCAAAACACTCCAAGCTGAAATTGATCGGATCAAGTCTATCCATCCAATAGACTGGGATGAGGTAAAAACCCTCGAACTGGAGCTTAGCAGACAGTGGGAGGCAGAGGAAATATACTGGCAACAGAAGTCGCGAGTAAATTGGCTTAAAAAGGGCGATAAGAATTCCTCATACTTTCATACGGTCACGAGGGGCTCGTCGAAAGAGAAATTTTGTGACTAGATTCCGGAGTGAGAATGCGGAGTGGATATCTGATGAGACCGGGAAAGCAGCAATTGCTAATTCCTTTTACCATAACCTTTTCACGTCTGAGAACCAGGTTCACGACATGGCAAATATGGTAGGTGATCTCCCTATTGCCCATTGTGTGACTCCTAAGATGAACGCTACTCTTACCGCTGAGGTCTTGCCGGCGGAAGTTCCGAGTACTGTGTTTTCAATGGGGTCAAAACAGGCACCGGGTTCTGATGGTTTTACGGGAAGTTTTTCAAGGCCTTTTGGGATATAGTAGGTGACTCGGTCATTGAAGCGGTCACGTCCTTCTTCACGACAAGTCGGATGCTGCGAAGTTTCAATCATACTTTGTTAACTCTGATCCCTAAGGTGGACAATGTCGAAAACATCAAGCAGCTGCGCCCGATTAGTCTATGTCAATTTGTGTATAAGATTATTACCAAGATTATGGCAGAAAGACTGGCGGGGTTCTTACCTGATATTATTTCGGAAGGTCAAAATATTTTCATTCGTGAAAGATAGATAGTTGATAATATCCTCCTTGGTCACGAGTTAATGCACTATCTTAAAATCAAAACCCGAGGGAAGAAAGGATACATGGCTCTGAAGGTTGACATGGAAAAGGCCTATGATAGAGTTGAATGGTCCTTCCTGCTGGCGGTTTTGGAAAAGATGGGGTTTGATGCCAGGTGGCGAGGTTGGATACACGAGTGCCTCCGGTCCGCCTCTTTTTCGGTTATGATGAATGGTACTCCTTCGGGCTATTTTGCGCCTTCCCGGGGACTTCGTCAGGTTGACCCCTTATCCCCTCTTTTGTTTGTCATTTTCTCAGAGGGGTTTGCGGCCCTGCTCAGAAAGGCAATCTTGGTAGGCAATCTCGAGGGGGTAAAGGTGGCACCCCACGCTCCTCGCATTTCGCATCTATTTTTTGCAGATGACTCCTATCTCTTCTTGCGAGGCTCTCTCCAAGAGTGCGAGAATCTCATTGAGGTGTTGAATGAATATGAGGAGTTGAGCGGTCAAAGGGTGAACCTGGAAAAGTCTGCGGTATGCTTTAGCAAAAATATTGTTGTACCCGATCAGGAGTTTCTGGCTCAGATTTTGGGCGTGGGAGCAGTTGGGGTCCATGATAAGTACCTTGGGCTCCCAACCTTGATTGCTTGATCAAAAACGGCCACGTTCCGTTATATTGAGGAGAGATTGTTGGCTCGCTTACAAGGATGGAAGCAGAAAACCCTGTCCTGGGCTGCTAAGGAGACGTTGATTAAGTCTATTGCGCTGGCCCTGCCGTTACATGTAATGTCTTGTTTTAAGTTACCTCTCTCCCTGTGTCAGTTGCTAGATAAACATGTGGCCCGGTTCTGGTGGGGTGAAGGGGAAGACCGCCAGAGGATCCATTGGATTTCTTGGAGGGCTATATGTCAAAGTAAGCATGATGGGGGTATGGGATTTAGGAGGTTTGAGCAGTTTAATCAGGCATTGTTGGCCAAGATCGGGTGGCGTATTCTTAATGAGCCTCAATCTCTGTTAGCCCAAGTCTATAAGGGCAAGTACTATCCTAGAGGGGAGTTCCTGTCCGCCACGGCTCGTTCTCGCCCCTCGTGGGGGTGGCAGAGTATTCTCTATGGCCGACAATTGCTAGATATGGGTCTTCAGTGGCAGATTGGGAATGGCCATTCGTCTTCTCTTCTTAATTCCAATTGGATTCCGCGGCTGCACCCTGTTCTTCCAGTCTATAATCCTCAGGTGTTGCCGGATGGGGGGGACCTGAAAGTAGCGGAGGTCATCTGTCAAGAGGAGGGGCGATGGTGTGATCGCAAACTTATTCAATGGTTTGACTCACCCACATGTCAGGCTATTAAAGTAATCCCTCTTCCTCGCCAGGATGTTCCGGATAAACTAATTTGGCATGCGACCAGTGATGGGTTTTCACTGTTAAATCTGCCTACCATTTTGCTGTGCTCTTGGATAAATAGATTGGGAGGTGGCGGGACAGGGTTAGTTGGCTGGATCGACCTAGTTGGATTCGTTTGTGGGAGGCTAATATCCCGCCCAAGCTTAAGGTCTTTGTATGGCAGATTTTTTCTAGAATCTTGCCAACTATAGAGGCCTTGCGGGAGAAGAAGGTCCTGGTTCTCCCTCGGTGCCCGGTGTGCTGGGCAGAGACGGAGACAATGGAGCATCTGTTTCTTGATTGTCCGGTGGCAAGGGCTCTCTGGGATTATGCTGGGTTGGAGTATCTAGGTCAAGGTCTTCCGCGACATACTTTTCCGCTCTTTCTAAAAAGAGTGATGATGTTGATCCAACAACCCTCTTTGTTTCTTAAGGTGGTTATAGAACTCTGGCAAATTTGGCGCTCACGTAACTGGGTGGTTTTTTAGGGAAAGCAGTTTGGGTTCCCAGCCTTAGTAAGGCAGCTTAACCAGCAGTTTGATGAATGGGATCGTCCGCCGAAGGACTGACACGGTAAAACACAACACATGGCCAAGTGTAACCAATGAAAAGCACTGCAGTATAGTGGCACAAGTAATAAATATCGAATCCACGGGTCTCTAGAGTTACTATTACTCAGCTTCAGTTCATTATCTAGCAAACTAGATTAAGGATTGATTTATAAATTACTCTACTAACTACTCTACTAATTACAAGCTGGGAACTCACTTAGGTATGATTCCCCCTAGCTCCTCAATTAGGTCCAAGTTGCAATTACTTTTGGTTGGTCTACTATTGATTAAACTGCGGAAGATCCGACAGTAGCTTGGAATCTCTTAAGCTGACCAAGCCCTCTTAGTCCAACTACCCGGCAGGCGACTAACCTTCACCGGGATAGAAAGCTGAGGCTATGAACACAGAACTCCACTACCGGAATTGGATTCCAGTACAAAGCAGTAGATTGACTAACTCTCGTATAACCAATTCACCACCATCAATCAAGGAAGCTCTCTTAACCTAATCAGATTCTATCTATCATAGGTTAAAGCAGAAATTAAGAGAATTTGATCAAGATTCAATTGACTCAATAAATCATGCCTCAATCGATTATAATCAAACAATATAGCATCCAAAACTTCATACAAGAAAGATCCTAACACATGGAACTAGGGTTCCTCAAAACCTAAGTGAAGGGAAGTTACTCCATACAGAAGAGAGAGACTGCAGAAATCTGATCTAGATCTTCAATCTCCATCTCCAAGCTTGATTCCCGAGCTCCAATGGCAAAGAAATCCTCCAAAATAGATCCAAGAATGTTCCCAAGTCGCTCTCTCTCTCTCTAGGGTTCGTCCCTTGGGTGTTTGGGATCCAAAAACCCAGCTCGCCCCTTTCCTTTGGCTGAAAATCGAGTTTTCAACAGAAATTCCCGATCACGCGGCCAGGCCACATGGCCGTGTGGCTTTCCCAGCTGCCCGTGTGAAGGCTCGGTGATTTCCACACGGCCACGGCCCACAAAGCCGTGTGGAATTCCAGGATGCCCGTGTGGCTTGCTCAGCCTCTGTTTAATGCCTCGTTTCTCCCTCGTCCGGACTCCGAATCAGTCCCTGTTTGATCCCAGATGCTCGTAGTCTCGTCCTCTTTCTTTTCATGACAAGCTTGAATGATTATTTGTCCATAAAGTGAGGTAGAAATCCATTCTTCTTCAGGTCATGCCCTAGTTTCTTCTCCCGAATCGTCAATTGATCTCTGATTAATTTGAAACTTGCGCCTATGCTTCACTTTATGTGCTAGGACCTGAAATATGACAAAGGAACACAACCTAGCATAAAATAGGACAAAGACGCAATAATTCAAGCTCAAACAATCAAGTCCTATTTTATGCTAGGTTGTGTTCCTTTGTCATAAAATAGGACAAAGACGCAATAAGCTCAAACAATCAAGTCCTATTTTATGCTAGGTTGTGTTCCTTTGTCATAAAATAGGACAAAGACGCAATAATTCAAGCTCAAACAATCAAGTCCTATTTTATGCTAGGTTGTGGCCGAGTCATCAAGGACCGTGCGACCAATGCTGATCGGCCACAGGTGCACCCAGTGGGACTAGATGGGCCGCAGGAAACGGTTTGTAGGTGGGATGGGGCAACGAAGAGTGGTTCGCATTCAGCTGGTGGGATGGTTATTATGAATCAGGCTGGGGAGATCATTTTTGCTAATGGGGTCCAATTTCGGATGATCTATGACCCTCTGGTGGTGGAAGTCCTGGCCCTCCGTGAGGCGGTTAATTGGTGTCGTGATCATGCATTCACGGTGGTTCGGTTTGAAGGGGATGCCAAAGTGTTCATAAATAAGATCTTGCTTGCTGATGCCAAGGATAACCGAATGGGAGCGATTCTTCAAGAGGTCATTCAATGCTTTGCCAGTAATCCGGGGTTTAGTGTGAGATTTGTAGGTTGGGATAATAATAGGGTAGCCCACTTAGAGGCTCGGAAAGCCCTCTCTTTGTATCCGTCTATGAGTCGTGTGTTTGATTATCAGACCTGGCTGAATTCCAGGATGTAACTACCTATTTTTCTGGTCAATATATGATTATCTTTTGTCAAAAAAAAATTATTGATATCTTCCACCTCCCTCCACTATTGTAACCACGTGTTGAGAAAGTACTTGCAGGTCACCAAAATTAGATGACAGTGGCACAACTTAGAGAAACTCTTATGCAACAGTAATCTACTTATAACTTTAATAATACTCATGGATGTTTTCTATGCTAATTAAGCAGCGAGCATTTTGCTTAGAGTTGAGATTGGGTTGACTCTTATATCCGAACCAATCCAAACCGTTGGGTTTTGATTTTATTGGGTGGGTTTGAGTTTCATGTTGTGTAAACCGTGGTGTATGGATTGGGTGACGAAAGTGATCAAAACCCGACCCATGTACACCCCAAATTATAGGAGTCCTTTATTGTACTCTATATAAATCCTATGCGATTTCAGTAACTAGACACAACAATTCCACCAAATTCTGATTTATCGACAGTTTCGCTAGCTAAAGAGTCCTTGTAGGTTGACGGAAGCCCATCCTAACAAATCGACAACACGAACATGCCGTTGTTTTCAAGGAGGTGATGAAAACTAAAAAAGTTGGTGGCCACCTCCTCGATCGATCGACACCTATTTGCCCCTCTCATCCTCTCAGTTCAAGGAAGACAAGAATTTGGCCGGCCAGAGGAGAAAATCAGGGATACCGGTGGTGTCAACAACCAAAATGACCAGGAACACCGCCTTCATCCTCCTCTCCTTCATTCGGACAACCATTAGGATATGTCATAACCAGTTGGTCCCAATAACTCGAGTTGTTAGGAGAGATTCAATCGTGTATCATATACCACACACTAACACTGTCATAAACCAGTTGGTCCCAATAACTCGAGTTGTTGGGACCATTTGGTTTATGACATGGTATCAGAGCTGGTTTGGCCAAGTTGTCATGTGTTCGAATATCCATGATCCCCAATATTAACAGTTGATTAAAGCACAAGGTATGGTGGGCGTGTGCAAACTTCAAACACGTGAGTGGGCTTTCGTTTGAGGGGGCGTGTAATAGTGTGGTATAAGATCCAACATAATTTTCTCCCAACAACTCGAGTTATTGGGTCCAACTAGTTTATTACATGGTATCAGAGCTGGTTTGACCAAGTGGTCGTGTGTTCGTATCTCCACTACCCCCAATATTAACCGTTGATAAAAGCACAAGGTATGGTGGGTCTGTGCAAACTTCAACCCCGTAAGTTGGCTTTCTTTTGAGGGGGAAGTGTAAGAGAGTGGTATAAGATTCATAATAATCTTCTCCCAACAACTCGAATTATTGGGACCAACTGGTTTATGACAAGATAGACTGCTACATTGACAGGGAACTGGGGCTCGGATAGACCGCTACATTGGGTATTGGTTATAATCATAGATATAGTAGTATAGTGTTATTGAGATCTCGTCCATCCTACCACGTACTTATGGAGGTTATTCATCGTAACATACTTCATCCAAAAATATCAACTTTTTGAGTAATTTTAGGAGGGATATTTTTGTCAACAAATTATTAGTAATTAAATAATTATCATGAATCTAAAAAACCAAAGTTTCCTACTTTTTCTATCATTCTCAAAGTTTCCGCAAGAAAAGCTTCCTCATTCATTTTCTCCGTATAGAATTTGGGATAATTAATAATGATTATTTTTATATGAATTTAATCAAGTTTTTTTAGAACGCAAGTATACCAATGATAGGAATTCTAGACAAATGGCAGGCCAAGCCCAAAACTAGAACTAATTAAACGTGATACGATTATAGGTATACAGTAATTATAATTTTGTTAAATAAGAGTAAAAATAATAAGAGATTGCTTATCCTATTATATTTATGTTAATACATTATTTTAGATTAAAGTAATTCCACAAAAATAAAAATAATCCAACCATCAGACAACCCATCAACAAACAATAAGGATTTGATCAGATCTTATTCACCTAGCCAAGTAATCATTAAATTTCAATAAAATACATCAATCCAACTATGCGATGATATTTCGACCATACCAACTTATAAGTAATGTCATAAAAAACATAATGAGATTGACAACAAGTGAAATCAAAGAAGATTTCTTTTAGGCCATGGTTAGTCGGTTACTATGCTTTGTATAATAGCAATCATTTAAAATTCACTTCAATTTCATGTTGTTGATAGAAAATCAATAGAAATTAGAAAGAAGTACAAAATAAATTTTATAGTAATTTTGACAAAAAAGTGGTAAATAAATCAAAGTGTGGTTTTTCAAAATTTTGTAATAGTCGATTTCATTACATGAGTTTTTTTAGCTATTTGTAAATGAATCATTTAGTATGTTCGAGACCTCAATATCAAATAAAAATTATCTTACTTCACACAATTATCATTATTGATTATGTATTATTGACGAAATATATTCGTCCAACGGGCGAGCCCAAACCTAGTCTATAATCATAGATAGGGCTGGTAAACGGTACGGTAACCGGTTTACCGTTTTACCGGTTTCGGTATAACCCAAATTACCCAAACTGGCGCCGCAAGCCGATACCAGCAGGGCCTCGGTATACCGCTTACCGATTTATTCGGTGTCGGTAAGGGACGAGGCATCCCGAGCAACCGTGAAGCCCGCTGTCCGCCTGTCCGCCTGTCCCGCTGTCCCTGTCCCGCCAGGCGTACACAAATACACAATGTAAGGATGTATCATCATTCATCCATCAACAGACGACAGCAAAAGCAAATCGCCAAAAGCTGCCACTTGCCCACTTGAGACTTGAGTCACTTGACCACTTCCCTTTCTCTCCACTCCATATCCCCAGACGCTAAGACCCCACTCCCCAAAATCCAACAATTAAATTTGAAATAGCAAATTGCAAAATGCAAATAGCCAAAATGCCAAATAGTAAAGTCTACAAAATAAGATCACATATAGGTAGACTATTGCATTAGTCCATTACGTACAAGTTACAACGTAAAATTCCAAATAGAGCAAATAGAGCAATTTAGTTTGCTGCTTCTAAATGTTTAAATTAAATTTTAAGACATGAAGATAAAAATAGAATTAATAGTTCCTCACTTGCCACTAGGACCTGTACCACCATTACTTATTCGAAGGTCCACCAACATCAACAAAACCTTGCTGCTTCAAAGTGGTGCGAAGGTTATCATCACCATTATCCTCCTCATCCTGGTCCTCCTCATCCTCGTCTGAATCTTCCTCCTCTTCCTCCTCCACCACAACAGGTAAACTTTGTTTGACACCTTCACTTGTCGTGGCAGTAGCACTCTCCATTCGAGCTTGGAAGTTATTAGTGACTAGGTGTAACAAAAAAATACAAATTGTTAGAATTCATCTAATAATATGTAATCGGAAAATGAGTAATGGAATACTTAAAAGTAAATGAAATTATGAATTCTTACCACTTTCAAAATCTATTTGGTCTTAATTTTCATCTTCTGTATCATCAACTTTGTCTGCTTTCTTCCCTCCTTCATACCTTAACCAACCTTCAGCACAAATCAAGGCCTCTACAATGGTGGGGCTCAACGAAGACCTAAACGGGCTGAGCACTCGACCTCCACAACTGAAAGCAGCCTCTGAGGCAACAGAGGAGATTGGAACAACTAGGATATCCTTAACCATCTGGGAAAGAATAGGATATCTAACGCTGTTCTTACTCCACCACAACAAGATGTCAAACTTCATATCATTATCATTCTCGTTAATAGCATCATCAACATCTCTTAAGTAGATGTCTAGCTCAGAAGAACCTCGAATCCCCCTATGAAGTTTCTCCTTTATCATCTTAAAGAATTCGGCATCAAATGTCCCTCCATAAGATGCAGATCCAGTACCATCATCAGCACTAGGAGTGGTCTGAACAGTAAGCTCGGAGGGTTGAGGTGCATACTTCAATCTGTAAACCTCAAACATTGCAGTCATCTCTGCAGTCACATCTTTCATCAATTCGTCTCTTTTCTTCTTCCCATACATCTTATCCCACATCTAATACATATAAGCCATTTTACGCCTAGGATCTAGCACACAATCCATGTAAACCAGCCTATTTATCCTTAGGTTCTCCACCTCTTCATCATCATCATCATTCTCAAACCAATATTTTCGTACCTTTGCCTCCATTCTTGCTGCCATCCGTTGTATCTCTACATCCATGTCTTTCTTAAAAAGTTCTATCACTTCATAGATGTCAGCAATAGCCTTGAAGAAAGTATGAGCAGTCACATAAGATGTTCCTGATACATCCAAAAATAACAACAAATTATTCACAAATTAGTTGAATTACAAGTTGAATCACAAAAGAGTTATGTTTGTTCACATACCTGATACCCGAAAGGTGAGCTCATAAAAGAACTTCAAATACTTCATTAGCCGTCGAATACTGGTCTAATCTTCCTTAGTTGGAAGACCTCTCTTTGAGTCCACATAATCCCGAAATGCAGAATCATTGGGGCTTCCATGCAAGAAGTTAAAGACAATCTCAAACCTTTCTGCAGATTCCAACATCAAATAAGTTGAGTTCCACCTAGTTGGAACATCCAAAGATAGAAGTCTTCTTCCATCCATTGATAGATAATCAATGGTAGATTTGAACTTTGCACTTCTACCTGGTGATGACTTCACCCATTTAACACAATCTCGAACCCTTTCTACAGCAACTCCAATCTCCTTCAACCCATCTGACACAACCAAATTGATTATATGTGCCACACATCGAAATTGCAAATACTTCCCACCAATCAAATCTGCTCCCCACTCTTTCATCTTTGTTCTCATACACTCTGCAAGAACATTATTAGAAGAAGCATTATCCATGGTAATGGAGAACAACTGTTGTGCTTTCCAATCTTGTAGACATTCTGCCAATTTTTCTGCAATGTCCTTCCCTGTGTGACTAGTGATGGGAACAAAGATAATGATCCTCTTCTGCAACTTCCAGTCACTCCCAATGAAATGAGCAGTCACACACATGAAATTCTGGTTGTTATCAGAAGTCCATGTATCTGTGGTGATAGAAATTCTTCCTTTGCACTTGGATTTGAAGAACTCAGATAGCAACTCATTTTTCTCCAAAAAGATTATATAGCAATCCTGCCTTATTGTCTGTCTTCCAGGTATCACAAACAATGGTTGGGTTACCGCCATAAATCTCTTAAACCCATCATGCTCAACAAAGCGAAATGGCTGCTCATCCAAGATGATCATAACAGCTAATGCAGTTCTAGCTCTTTGCTGATCAAACTTCCATGGAGTAAGAGAGCCTACCTCACCATCCCCAGGTTGATAGTTCAATAGTGACTGACCACTGACTTCCTTCCTCTTCCTCTCACATGCCAAGTGATGTTGCTTCAAACCAGAAGTCTTGTTATTGGTCGAGTGAGCTTTGATCAACGGTCCACATTGTTTGCATTTTCCATATGGGTAGTCATCCACCAGAACCTCATCATAAGGAGTCCACCACAGGGACTTCTTCTTCCTTTTAGTCACCTTCACAATTTTCTTTGCCTCACCCACTTCATCTGCTCCCCTTCCCATATCAGTCACCTGTGTAGGCGTGGCAGCTACAGGAGGTCCAGTAGCAGGTGGAGATGTAATGGCATTGGTAGGTGTAGGTGTAATAGATGAGACATTCACTCGAATCCCGTCTGCAGCTCCAACGAGCACACACTTTTTTGGAAGTGGTTCGAGGAGGAATTGAACCACTTTTTTCGGAGCATCTCCTTTACGAGGACGAGAAGATTTCGTCCTACAACAAAAAGAAAAAATGTAAAAAATTAAAAATCATAAAATTGCCAACATGCCAAAAAGGCAAAAAAGGCATAAACATTAATTCTTACATTTTTGTACTTGGTTTCTCAAGTAACTAAATTAGTACAAATTAGATAGAGCCTCTATTTAACCTGCAAAAATGAAAAGCAAACTATTATTAGTTAATACTTAATAATCAACAAAATGAATTAAACCTCTGAACTCAGCTAATCAAACAACAAAACAAGTTGTGGATGGAAGAAGACCACATTTTCAATGCATGCGTGAATGGAAGCCAACTGGCTACTGCTGCTCGGCTAATTAAACAAGTCAGCTAATGAAAGAAGGCCACCTTTTCAAAACAACAAAACAACTTGTAATTCAACCCTCTAAACTTAGCTAATTAAACAACAAAACAATTGAATTAAACCTCTGAGCCTCTATCTCCTTTACGAGCCTACTGGCTACTGCTGCTCTGCTCGCAGTTCTCAAACAACAAAACAACAATAAAGTCTAAAATGGACGGACAAAGTCAAAGCTATACAGCCACAGGTTACCTCTAAAGTCTAAAATGGACGGACAGCTGGAGAAGGTGACGTTCTCACGGTGACGATGACGGGGTTCGACGGCGACAACTGGCTTCGACGAAAACAGAGCAACGAGCCAACTATGATGATTGATGAGACAAGTGACAAGATGGAAACAGTCAACGGACAACGATGATGAGGGTTGTTGCTGCAGTCGTGCCCCTGGGTGGATGCGGGGAGCTTGAATTCGATGAACGGAGGAGGAGGGATCGGCGATCGTTCACGGTGCAGCAGTCACTCACTCAGGCCTCAGGGGATGCAAATAGCCTCGTTCGTTAGGGATTTTTTCAGTTTTTAGGGTTACCCGACGCCCGACGTTTCGTTGTTGGCTTGGCGGCTGACTCTTGGGCAGTTGGGCCTTGGCGCTTGAATTTTTGTTGTATTTGATTTCATAGTCGGTGTCGGAATACCGATCCGCCGATGGTAACCTGCAACTTCGAACCCGGCATACCGCCAACCAATATTCCCCAGCCGAATACCGTCAATTTTGGTTACCGGTTTAATCGGTTTTACCGATAACCGCAAAACCGTTTACCAGTCCTAATCATAGATATTTTTCTTTATTTATGAGCTCAAAGTTTGATCATTGCCAATAGAGCTGGATAATTATCTATTCAATCACTCTTGCCAATGGTGAATACAAGAGTTACTAGGAAAAGGGAAATTAACATGAAATTGAGCTATGGGAAATTGGAAGTTAAAAATATTCATCTAAAATGGAAGTCACAAGTATTCATCTTGAATGGAAGACACAAAGAGACGAAATATGAAGAAAATACAATTGTCGGCAATATTCTGATTGCTCTATAAGTCCATGCTTAATGCAACATTCATCATAATGTCATTTGCATTTCACCAACGACCCACCCTGCAAAATATTAAAATTACACACAGATCACATCGCACAACTCCTACTAAATTCCACAATAAATTTATATTTATGAACAAAGAACATTTTATTCGTCACACTTTACTGCTTCAGCCAATCCCAAGTTCCTAAAATATTGAATCTGTCTACAAAAATCTCAGCGATATTTAGCATTTTCGAAATCCGTATAGCAATAACATAACCGTTGGAGAATAATAACGAACCGGTCATCAATAAAAAAAAACTCACCACGCAAACACGAACATCGTGACATCCACACAACATTTCTCCATTCAACTTATCCACCGCCTCAAACACTCCTCCCTCGTTACTCCTCTGCCAAAACCCCAAATTAATTCAGCAACCTAATTGCTTAACTAAAAACATCCAACTGTATTACCACTTAATTACGATTTTGATTACCTTGTAATAATCAACCGCAACAAATTAAGTTAGCCCATCTGTTCCCAGCTGAGACATAACATTTCCCAAGCATCTCCATCAATCCCCTCGAATTGTACCGACACGAGACATCTGCCACTGGTACTGTCCCAAAATAATTCACAAGTACCAAACTTTTGGTCTTGTCGCCCAATGGCGCCGACTCTCTTCTGTTTATGCAATATCCCCTCAACCCACCACTCCCCTCTGCCAAAAAACCCCATATTTACCTTCTCAATCTATAGTTCCCTTTTGGAAAAAGAGTAAGAACATAGAAAGAATGGCTTACATTGAGTTTCAACCATGAAGTTCGATTGATAAGCTATTCCTTCAGCTTGTTGCTTGGATCGATCAGATGTGAAGACTATCAACCTTTGGTTACTGGCAACCATGTCCTTCACTGAAGGCCAGTCTTTGCCACCTTGAGGCATTTTGGAGAGAGGAAACCAGTATCTTTTCAAGACAGAGGACTCGAATATTCGTGACAGGCCATTTGGGGTTTTGACATTATCTTCTAAGATCAAAGTTATAATCTCTGATGGGTTTGATGACATGAATGCCTCTATTTCTTTCAAAGTCTCCATTGCAGGTTCCTGGTTCCAAGAACCATGAAATAAGGGGGGAAACTTAGACCAAACAACTATCAAAGTCGAGATTCTACGTAAAATAAAATAAAAGTAGGATAAAATCGAATAGCAAAATTGTAGGATTTTAAGTACCATCTAAATTGTAAGATCGAATCGCAAAAAAGTGGGTCAAAATCGTAATTGTAACAAAAGGTGTTACGTGTCGCTAATTTGAGGTGAATGAAATAAAATTGATCCAAGGATTTGATTTGATTCCATTAACTCGGTTCAACATTGATCAAATTCACTCTACCTTAAAATCCTATGAAATTTTAGATTTTCATGATTGGAATTGTGAATCGTGTAGGAGGCTAGGAGCTTACAGTCCATAAATCAGTAAAATCATAATCATAATAAGTGAGTAAGATCGTAAATTTTTAAAATTTAAATCAGGAGTTTGACTACCTTATCTTCAACGAAACGGAACAAGAAATTACATATAGGGACTCACAAATGCTGTGTAATCCCGGCATTTCCCCCTGAATGAATGGCACAACCAGATTCCACCCCTAAAGTCATATAAATCCAGCATCAGTGCTCTGACTCCGTGCTGCATAAGGATTAGTACCCAGATAATTTGATCAAAAGGGTCATCGCCATTTATGGACACAATTTAAGCGATACCACTTATAATCTCCTTAAGCAAATCTACATTTAGCTGTTGGGTGACAGAGTCCTCCTGACTTGTAGTAGTAACCCTAGGGATTCCAGTGCGGGGTGGCTCTCCTCTAATGGCAAACGAGTTGTGGGTGGTCAAGAATGCATACTTGTTCAAAGGCAGAGAATTGTTCTGCAAAAACAGGGGGGGAAAGGGTATCAAGGGGAATTCAAAACCATGGGGAAAAAAATTAAACTAGATAGTGGGAAGATATGTACCAGAAGCTTGAACTGGTCTGTTATGGTTGATCTAACACATCTGGAGCCATTGAAGGCCAGAGAGCAAGACAAACAGTAGAGCCCCGCCGCGCAATCTCTGTCATTCGAGCATCCATCTCGGAGCTTTGAATCAAAACACAAATGCAGAAATTGATGAAGGGTTGGTACCAGGATTGATTATGCTGCTGTAATTATATATGAACAGACCTGGCATTGGCCATTTGAGCAACCTGCGGCTGATTGAAGTATGGTTGGTGTAGAATTTGCAGAAACATTGTTAGTGCTGCTGATGATGAAGAAAACTAGTAGTGGAATCAAGAGTTTCGTTGATGCAGCCATGACCTGCAGCAGCTAGCCTTCTGTCTTCAAGTGTTTATGTATCAATTCCTCTGATGCTGGCTTGGGTGTCATCCTTCATCTCTTACACCAAACCTTGATTTCTCGGCATGAAGGCCACGTTACCAGCCATCTTCATTGCCAACGCTAGCTTTTGCTCAAGGTTTTCTGGGACCAGACAGAATGAGTTAGAGAGAAACTGCCAAGGTCTCACTTTAGGCTCCAGACAAACCTTGGAAAACTATGTCCTTCCGTTCATGGGCCCAATTCAAAATTAACTTTACCACGTGGAATAATGTGTACCACGGAAGTTATGAGTTGATGTACAATTTTTCAAAACAATAATAGTTTTGTCGCCAAACACCATTGATTATGGTGAATGACCACCGATGGATGTTTGATTTCTATTGGAAAGAAAATTGGCAACTGAATTAAGGCCCCTATAAGTATAAAAAAAAATCTCTGCCGACTGGTCCAATTAATTCGAGAAGGTCGGCGTCGTAGTTGAGCTCCAGTCTCCAAGTATCCGAAATTTAGGACTGTCAAAACGGTTTTGAGTTTACGGTTCAATCCGAACCCAAAAATGATAGCAAGCAAGTGGATTTGGTTTCGGTTTCAACCCGAAAATGTGGCATAGCGGTTTCGGTTCATTTGAACCCGAAAACGGAAGTTGTATTTGGCTCTCAGCTTCTCAGTTTACCCGGGTAATTATCATAAATGGTCACAAATCTATTTACTTTGTACAAAATGGTCACAAATATTAAATTTTGCATGTTTCAGTAAAACAAGTTTGAGGGAATAACAAAAAAGTCCATCCATCCACTTCCGTGCAAAAACACGTTACTTTTGCGTAATCAGCATGACACGTCATTGAAAATATTAATAAAAAATATTTAATCATCCTAATTTAACCCACACAATCCTAACCGGTTCACTACCTATATACCCGGCCGAGTACCCACCCCATAGTCCACAGAAAGCACGGTTCCTCCTCTAATGCTTCCCTCGACAATAGAGTATTCATCGTCGTTTCCGCATTCCTTCCCGCCGACCGCTCCTCTCCTCTCACAAACCAAAACCCATCGCCCAGCTCTTAAGAAATGTTTTCTCCGCTCCCATGGACGTCATAATCGACCGCGGAGCTCGAATAGATAACCCTAACGCAATCGGCGAATTTGACGACCTGTTCACCGAGAATTCTGGAGATGATTCATCGAATCAACGTTCAAGGTGTTAGGAAATTCATTTCCTAACTTATGTGGGCCATAAATTTACAAACACACTATATTTGTTATTTGCTTAGATGAGCTAAATGAAGTGATCTATTTTATGTGGCTCATGACTACTCAAGCCCAACATGGGTCCAATGGGTGGAAACCCAATACTTGATCACCTTGGGTTTTATGGGAGCCCATGGTGAACTAGTATATAAGGAGCTTGAGGTTGTGGTCCCCAATTCACCAAGACCAAGAAATCTCATCTTCTCCCCATCAAAAAGATGAGAGCTCTCTCGTAAAGGAACTGAGGCGGCTTGGTTGAGGAAGACTGCCAAAACCTCCCGGGTCGTGATGTTACCAGTATCGCCCGGTCAAAGATCATCCACCGATTTCCGCATCAAGATCGAGATGATCTACAATGAATCCAGGTATTCCTATAACCTTTGATAATCTGACAAGATGTATTCCGGGGAATTACATAGGCTAAAGTTTAATTCTAACAAGTGGTATCAGAGCCCTTCATCTTTTGTTAGATTATTGGGGTTTATTCCAATATGTTATAAGCATGGTCATGGTTTCATTCTTCGTTATATTTTTCTGGATACTATCTTCATGCTTATGTTCCATGCATGATTGTATCCGAGTGAAACCTAAATGAAGTAATGTCTTGGAGAATTATATATATTTAATTGTCATGGTTGTTCATTGTTATTATTACTAGTTTTCTTTACCCGCGCTCTGCGTCGAGAGCGCCGAGACTTGTAATTAATATATATATAATATACTTGTGCATAAGATAAACAGGTTAACGGGATGCCGGGTGTCAATTAGCATATCAAAACATGATCAGAGAACCAAGCATTCTATAATTAACTCATTAAGGATAATAGGATGTGGTGTTCCAATTAGAATCAAATCAGAGCCACTTATAGGAGGTCTGCATTCCTTTTGAGACCTGCCAAAGAACCCAACTCGAGCATATTCATCCGCCAAATACCACCACTACATTTGCGAATAACATGAGTCCAAGAACTATAAATACCAATTCCGCCTTGTACAATTCAACTTAAAGAAAATTAAATAGCCAACTGGAATGCATTTCTAAGCGAATGACGTGCCTTGAATTGGAAAACAACATATCCTGAGCATCATTGTGAAAAGATGAACCTGAAAGGAAAACACCGAACCAAAATAAACATCAAATCCCTCTCATGTAAAAAAATACCATGTCTAGAAAGATAATGGAGAACGGATGGTCAAGCAAACCTAAAATTCCGAAAAGAGCTAAACAACAGAAGAGATGTCCTAAACGGCAAAGCACTCAACCCACATACCAGAAGCAAAACAGTTGTGTTGGAAGAGCATAAAAAAATGGAACTGGCCTAATCATCCCCTGACTATTTGAAAGTTTACTCACATCTACAAAATTTACTAACTTGGCCGCTTTGGATCCCAGCCTCTAACCCCACGATTTGTACTCAATTCAAGCACCACAACAAAACAGGAGAAAACCCCAATCAGAGAATATTTAACCTCAAACTAATTGTGCTCAAAATATAAAGCATGTAGAAACCTCCTTTCACAATGTAAGCAACAGTGACAAATACGTAAAAGTCCCATATTTTTCTGTCAATCATTAGCAAGCCTAGGCTTAGGCAATACAAACGGCATAGGGTAAAGTAAAAGATCAATGAGAATGAATCAAGATAATATACAAAAGAGAAACGATTATATAAATTAGAAGCGAGTGTTCTTTACAAATTATTAAAGAACAGATTGCTTGAATATAGGTAAAGAACTTTATCAGGTACATATAAGAATGACCAAAAGAGAGAACAGGATCATAGCTTAAGGCCTTATATGTAAAGCCTCTGAATTCCAAGAATTGACTATGAACGTTAGAACAAACAAACCACAAAAGATCCATAGAGCTTAGCGGTGAATGTTTACAAATCATCACAAAACTTGCTAAAGTCACCACTTCAGAAACCGCAGTACAATGATGCAGAAATAAGAACAAAACTGAAGCTAAATTAACTTCCAATAAATGTTATTTTCTCTGACAATAACCTACCCTTCCTAAACTCCTATCCCTTGTGAACTTAGACTACGGTTAGAATAGATCGTCATATGCATTTTATATATCAGCGAATTTGAAGAACTAATATGGTCATGCAAATGGGATCATAGGCCAATCCAGGGAGTTGCATAAACTTGCATGAAGCTTAAACAACACTCGCCCACAACAGAGAAAACGGATCTTGGGAATCTGGGCCTCCTCCGATTCCTCTCTCACCCTCTCAAATTCGCCAGTTGATTGCTCCAATCACTACTTGTTTTCGAAAAGGAAAAGAGAGCCAAAATCAGAGAAAAAATAAAAGTTGGTCAAATAAACCCTTATGAACGAAATAAAACTATGGGAGACAAAGAAGGAACAATCACGTGAAACCAATATAGAACCCGTGGATCAAGGTCTTCTTCGTATCCTCCCTTCATCTTCAAATAACTCCAGATATCTCCAGATCCTCTCCAAGACCCTCAAATCCCTTTCTTGGTCTCTCTTACTATTTTCTCTATG
The DNA here is from genome assembly GCA_964030455.1 of Linum trigynum. NCBI lineage: Eukaryota > Viridiplantae > Streptophyta > Magnoliopsida > Malpighiales > Linaceae > Linum > Linum trigynum. Next base: position 14,800,050 of record OZ034814.1, read on the forward strand.
AAAGCTACGGCCGATTTTTTTGGTTTCCTCTATGATCCCCGGTGCTTGCAGGACAAATTCGAAAGTGAGAAGGGGCGAGAGAAACAAATTGATTGTAGTTTTTTTGGGAGAAATCAGATTGAGATGGGAGCAAAAGAGGTCTAACAAAAAGAAAACAGAGAAGTGTTGGGTAAAAGAAATAGTGAGATTGAGAAGGTAGGTAAGAATATGTGGTGGAGAAAAGGAGTTGTTTTTTTTTCCCTTTCATATCTCCAACTCAAATCGTCTTTCTACTATCTCCGCTAAGAGAAGTCACTGACCCGCCATCAAATCATCCACAAAGCACTGGATGTAGAACAGTAGTTTATTTTCTCTCTCGACATCCTCCAACCAAATCAAGCAAACCCCCAAGACTGCTTCACGTTCTTTTCTCTCCCGGCGTGCTCCAATCAAATCAGGCAAACCCATCACTGCTTCACGACTTAACCGGGGCCATTCCGTTTCCCTGTGACCAACGCACGTTTTCTCTCAATGCAGTACTTCCCGTCACTTCCTCCCATCAACCCATCCGTCTTACCACGAATGACCTCCAACCCTCCAAGGGTCTCTAAGACGAACACAGAGAGACAGAGACTATCACACACACAGCTGGCTGACTCTGCACAGTATTTCGTCAGATGAATCCTAAAATTAGGTCTAAATGAATAGCGAATTGTGTCTAAGTGAACAATAAAAACAGTCTAGATGTACAGTGTTAGGTGTTTTGAGCTATTATACTTTTAATTAATTTTAATTTCATTTCACCGGAAAATTCAATCTCAACATCGTACTTTTTTATTCCGGTTGTCCTGATCGGATAAAAAAAAAGGAGGTCCAGTTTTTTTCCCGGTTGTTTTCTTTTCCTGACGCAGGTCGGTTAAAGGTAGGGGAACAATTCAGTTTTTTTAATTCCCTACCTTAACTTAAGGGGTCGTTTGTTTCAACGATTTGCATCATGGATTTGGTACCAAAAAACCAACCATCATGGATTTACACACAATCCGTTGTTTGCTTTGTCAAAAAATATTTAGATAAATCAGTGGGCCCCACGGATTTGAGTTTTTTTTTCTCTCCAAATCTATGGGCCCCACGGTTTTATAAATCTCACCTCATACCCTGGGATTTGGAGACAAACTAAAAAACCATCAAATCCTTGATAAAAATAGCTCAACAAACAAAGAATTTTCTCAAATCCATAATGCCCAAAATCCCTAATAAATCCCAAGGTTTTTAATCCTTACTTACTATTATAGTAATTCAAAACCAAAGTTGTGCCACATCAGCCCATGAAGAGCTCCCAGCATCCCATCCCATCGTCACTGTAGGAAAAAAAATTGAATTATTTATCTTTGATAATTAATTAGTGAGATGCTTTGTGTCCCTTTGCTACCCCATGGAAATGCTCCCACTTTTAAGGAGATTAATTAGTGAGTTGCTTTATCTCCCTTTGCTAATATGGAAGATTCAAACAAACCGTTAAATTATTGTTTGAGTCCTTCTAATTAATTAGCAGAGTGTGATTTGATTGATTATTTACTCACAGCGTGATTTGATTGATTAATTACTCACTCCTGAAACTGATCTCACCTCATACACGTACGTACAGACAGTTTGCTCTCTTGGAAGTGGAAAGTTGTATCTATCATAGGGGCCCGACTGATCATCAATGAACGGAAATGCTCCTATTTTTAAGGAGATTATTTTTTCACTTCAGATCATCATCCATCCTTTCATCCCAACTATAATATTTTCCCCTCCCTCTATTGTTTTTGGCCGCAAGCAGGAATCCAGACACAGAGAGCTCATAATACCCGAGAAACCATCGCCGGCCGAAGCCCGTAAGTAATCGATCGGTCCTTTCACTTTTATTTTTTAATTAATCGTTCAATCTCGCCATCGGTAGCGTAGCGCGACGGTCAATCGAGCTAATCCACTGCTCTATTGTGTAGTCCTTTTTTCCTATTGTTTCTTTTATCAAAATATTTCGCCGGCTTAATTACTCGGCGGCAGCTGGAGTTCGATGAGCTGAATATGGATGATATCCGTCAAGCATGTGGTCTTAATTGTGTATTTTTCGATCCTGAATTTCGTGGTTCCCATTTTTGTGTGGTTGGTGTAGAAAACTCGATGGTAGGCTGACTTAGGGGGAAGCAAGCTAACCAAACAACAACATATTCTAATCTTCATAGCTTATTTAGCAATAATAGACCGACTGGTATGTTCCTAGAGCGCCCCTCGATTTCTATGTCGTGCCTTTTTCAAAATATATTTTGCAATGATATTTTTCGTTTATGTAGTATTGATTTTGGGATAATTGAATCTCATATTGTAGTTGTTCCAATTCTCACTGTTTTTTCATTTACGGAATGTTGATTTTGGTCTAATTGAATTCCAAATTAAAGCTTGAATTCGGACCTAATTGTTTTTTTGCCAACTATTGTTACTGTTATGCATCATACCCGGTTACTGAAGGGGGACGTTGCAAGATAGAACCAATTGAGTCGGATTGAAGTTTGCCGCTTTCACAATTCGAATACTAATATTTGTAGTTAGTTTTGCCACAACATTCCAAGTTAGATTGCATGGGTAAGCGGAAGATTGATGACGTGGATGACAATATAGTTCCTCGCACCTACAAAATTGCACGGACAATTGATACTACGCGATGTTCGTGGGATTTCGATCGCGGTAGTTTATTTTTCTCTATACCAATTAATTAACGTTTTTATGGGATCCTTTCTGTAGTCTAACTGCTCCTGATGTGTATGTAGCAAAAACTTATTTCCTGGCACAATCAAGGTCAACCAAGACCTTAATTGCCAAAATAGCAAGAATGAAACGACGGATCGTGCTATGTTCAAAAAGGATGGATGTACTAGCATTCCAGTACTTAATAGGTAACTAAAGTTATCTTAATTTTTGATTGGCATGTAATATGGTTTTTTTACGATTTCAAAAAACTAAATTACAATAAATATTACAGGTTGCAACTATTCACTTTCTAAGCTAAATGCTAAAGCTGAACGCATGAATAGAAAGATCAAAATGATTGCTGCCAAAAAGAAAAAAAAGATATTTCCTACCACAATTGAGAAAGGTATATTGTTGATATGTATTGAATATGCGTATGATATACAATTATAGATATATTTTGTTTCTAATTAACGTTATCTTTTATGTACATAGGTTCGAAGCATGTCGACTGCTTTTCTCTTGGCCCTCCTTCGAGCGTATGCCAATACTGTGCAGCTGTTATGTGGAAAGAAGAAAGTACATCTCGGTCTCGAAAGTCAGGGTCTTCAAAATTTTCTCTTTGTTGCAAAAAAGGCAAAGTAAAACTTCCTCCGGCTCGAGAACCTCCTGAATTCTTAAGAGATCTATTGCAGTCAAACAGTGAAGCTGGCAAGCACTTTCGTGACTGTATCAGGATGTATAATGGTGTCTTCTGCTTTAGCTCAATGGGTGGAAAGATTGATCACGCTTTGAATAATGGACGTGGCGTCTATGTATTTTCTATTGGAGGCCAAATTTATCATCAAATTGGCAGTCTGTTACCCCCAGTAGGATCCAGTGCGAAGTTTGCTCAATTGTACATTCATCAAACTGAGACAGAAGCTGAGAATCGTCTCCAAGCAATTGGTGCAAATAACAATTCCACATCTCTGCACAGAGATATTGTGGCCTCTTTGCAAGAATTGTTCGACGAGCACAATATTTTGGTCCAAACATTCCGGTATGCAAAAGACAGGATCAATTATGATAGTGTACAACATTTGAAGGTTAAACTTATTGCCAATCGGCGATCAGATGGTCGGGAATACGATCTTCCTACAGGAAATGAAGTTGCAGCTCTTATTGTGAACGATCCTGGCCAAACATCTTATGAACAAGATATTATTGTTGAGCACCAGACCACTGAGCTTCAAAGAATTAGTATCTACCATCCTAGCTTAATGACATTGCAGTATCCATTGCTCTTCCCTTACGGAGAAGATGGTTGGCGCAAAGATATTTATTTATGTGGTGAAGAAGGATTCGAGGATGCAAACGAAAAGTTTCTAACGCAGTGTGATTTTTATGCGTATAGGATTCAAACAAGGCTTCATGAAGGGCACACATTATTATTATCTGAAAAACTATTCCAGCAGTATGTGGTCAATGCCTATGCTTTAGTGGAAGCTGAGCGTTTGGATTGGATTAGGAATAACCAACGCAGACTGAGGACGAACTACTTGAATGGTTTGATGGATGCATTTTTTCAAGGAGATATTAGTACCGAAACCACAGGGAAGCATGTCATTCTAAGCTCTTCGCATACAGGTAGCCCAAGGTACAGGTATGAGAATTACCAAGATGCTATGGCCATATGTCGAGCAATGGGATATCCAGATTTATTCGTGACTTTTACATGCAACGCAAACTGGCCAGAAATTCAATTCATGATCGATTTGGTGAAAGCATCCGGAAGAAAAGACACTCATAGAGCAGACATCATTGCAAGAGTTTTCAAGTTAAAGTTGGATCAACTCTTGCATGAGATCAACAACAACAAAATATTTGGACACACTTGCGCACGTGAGTTTCCTTTACTACATTCCCCCCCCCCCCCCCCCCAATCGGCTTATACCTAAACCATTGATCACATTTTTTATTATTCTAATTTGTAGTTGTCCAAGTCATAGAGTTCCAAAAGCGAGGACTTCCACATGCACATCTATTAATTTTCTTGGCCCAGCAAGACAAACTGAATGGGGTAGCCGATATTGATTCAATTATACAAGCCGAGATTCCGGATATCGACACCGACCCTGAATGTTACTATGCCGTGACTAAATTCATGATTCATGGGCCGTGCGGAAATGCTTTCCCAAAAGCAAGTTGTACATCTGCTGGAAAGTGTTCTAAGCATTTCCCCAAAAAATATTGCTCTCAAACAACAATAGATGATGATGGATTTGCAAGGTATCGCCGGAGAGAAGATGGTCGATTCATAGTTCGAAATGGTGTGCAACTTGACAACCGTTTCGTGGTTCCCTACAATCGTTACCTCCTCTTGCGATTCCAAGCCCATATCAACGTCAAATTTTGCAATAAGAATCGGTTAGTTTAACTTTTTAATTCTATATAAAAGTTTCTTCTATGTTCATTATTTTTCCATGTACATTCGCCTCATTTGTTCCTTTTATTCCTATGTGCGTAGTGTATTTGTGTTAGTAATAGTCGATTCTCTTATAAATTAAAAAAAATTGTAAAATGATGAAAACGACAAAGACCACACATTTTGGAATATATTCCTTTCTAGAATTACTTAATCTTCTTTGTCCTTGATTTCTTCAATGGTTTGTGGGGTTTTTTACACATTTAAAAATGTAGATGATATATATATATATATATATATATATATAGGAATGTAGATGCGATATTTTTTCAAAGAATACGATCTTTTTTATGTGTTTGTGATAAATTCAATTTTAAATGATTAATTTAATAATTTTGTGATAATTTTGCTCACTTAATTTGTTTTGTATGAAAATATCTCAACTAATTTTGATATTATTTAGACGGGAAAATTTTATTTTGGAAAAATTCAAATTTAAACTTATGGAAGTACTTAATCTTCTTTGACCTTGATTTCTTTAATGGTTAGTGGGATTTTTTACACATTAAAAGATGTAGATGATATATATATTTATAGGAATGTAGATGCGATATTTCTTCAAAGAATATGATATTTTTTTATGTGTTTGTGATAAATTCAATTTAAAATAATTAATTTAATAATTTTGGGATAATTTTGCTCACTTATTTTGTTGTGTATGAAAATATCTCAACTAAGTTTGTTATTATTTAGACGGGAAAATTTTATTTGGGAAAGTACATTTCTAACTTAGTCTAATCAAATGTTTGCAGATCTATTAAATATCTCTTCAAGTATATAAACAAGCCACCAGACAGAGCAAGGGCAACAATTGTTGAGGAAAGAGCAAAACATGATTCAGAAATTCAAAAAACTGAAGTCCCTTTGGATCTAGATGAAATTAAGGCCTTCCTTGATTGCCGCTATTTAGCAGCTGCTGAAGCCTGCTGGAGAATCTTCAAATTTGATATTCATTATCACTACCCAGCAGTTTTAAGAATGAGATTTCACCTACCAGGGTAGCAATTACTTATTTATGAGGAGGACAAACCAGTAGAAGAGGTACTTTCCTCTGAAGCGGCAACAAGGACAATGCTATTAGCATGGATGGAAATGAATATAATAGATCCTGAGGCAAGAAATTACACCTTCATTCAGTTCCCACAATTTTATGTTTGGGACCAAAGAACTAGAACTTGGAGGTCTAGAAAGAACAAAACATGCATTGGGAGATTGTACTATGCACATCCATCCTCAGGTGAGAGGTACTATCTTCGATTACTTTTACATATCGTCAAAGGGTGTAAAAGTTTCGAAGAAATTCGAACGGTGAATGGGATTGTGTATGAGAAATTTAAGGAGGCATGTTATGCAATGGGTTTCTTGGCCAAAGATGATGAATGGCACGATTGCTTGAAGGAGGTCTCACAATGGGCTTCGGGGACCAAAATGAGGAGGATATTTGTGACGATGGTGGCGTATTCACAAGTATCAAACGTCAAGGAATTGTGGGAGAAGAACTGGGAGTTGCTCAGTGATGATATCCAACACTATCAGCGCAGCTTGCTCAATCGACCAGAACTACATTTATCACCAGATGAAACAAAAGAGTTGTGTCTCATTGAATTAGAGAAGCTATTCCACAAGATTGGAAAGTCATTGGTTGATATTCCAGGTATGCCAATTCCCAACTGCAATACGTTTGATAGAGCAAATCGATTACTAGCGGAAGAATTAAGCTACAACAGGAGTTCTATGAGTACAGAATTTGAGAAGAACTTCCCTAAGCTCAATCATGATCAACGTGTTGCATATGACCAGATAATGGAGTCTATTAATACAAATAATGGAAAATGCTTTTTCATAGAAGGATTTGGTGGATCAGGTAAAACTTTTCTTTGGAAAGTGATTAGTGCCAAGCTAAGATCTGAAGGGCGGATAGTGCTTTGTGTGGCTACTTCTGGAATAGCAGCTTTGCTCATGGACGGAGGAAGAACAGCACATTCAAGGTTTCGTATTCCTATTAAGTTGAATCCAACATCAACCTGTGACATTTATCAAGGCTCTGATGTTGCAGATCTCCATCAAAATGCTTCTTTGATAATCTGGGATGAAGCACCCATGGCCCACAGGAATGCAATTGAGGCATTGGAACGCACTTTGAGAGATATAATGAGAAAGCACAACAAAAACAATCTTACCAAGCCATTTGGAGGAATGACAGTTGTATTTGGGGGAGACTTCAGGCAGACGTTGCCAATCATAAAGAAAGGAAGTAGGGCCGATATTGTCGATGCATCTTTGAAAATGTCATATGTCTGGCAATATCTGGAAATATTGAAGCTCACAGAAAATTTGAGACTGCGACAACCTAATTCTTCAGAAACTGAGCTAAATGATATCGCAGATTTCAGTAAATGGATCCTACAAATTGGAGATGGCGAAGACTGTTCAGTTTTTTGCGAAGCTAATATTGATATTCCAAGTGAATTGATGGTGGAACGTCAAGGAGAACCTATTATTGACATTGTCAGAGAGATATATCCACATCTCGAATGCAATTATGTGAACCCAGAATATTTGGCAAGTAGAGCTATTTTAGCTCCTCACCACGAAATGGTGCACAAATTGAATGAGTATGTTCTATCACAGATCCCAGGTGAAGAGATCACATATCTCAGTTCTGATTATGTTCAAAATGAGAATGGGAAGCAAAATATAGAGCACCCAGAATTCCCAGCAGAGTTGCTAAATTCCTTGCAAATACCTGGCTTCCCAGATCATGAAATCAAGTTGAAGCTTGGAGTTCCAGTGATTCTATTAAGGAATATTGATCAGGCATCTGGGCTATGTAATAGGACACGTCTGATTATAAAAAAAAATGGGCAAATGGTTCATTGAAGCTGAAGTTATTACCGGGACTCATATCGGGGACATGGTCTTCTTACCTCGCATGACTCTTGCCACAGAATATCCGAGTCTTAATATTACACTATCAAGAAGGCAATTCCCAATTGCATTGTGCTACGCAATGACAATCAACAAAAGTCAAAGGCCAATCACTACAAAGGGTAGGACTCTGTTTGCAACAACAAGTCTTTAGCCATGGGCAACTTTATGTTGCTTTGTCACGAGTCACTACAACAAAAGGTTTGAAGATCCTCAGTTGTGACCACGAAGACAAACCACTATCATGGATGCAAAACATTGTATACAATGAAATATTTGCTTAGTTTGGTTAGCTTCATTACTCATTTTGTTTGGATGGAAGTACTGTCAGTTAAATAGCTTTGATGTTATCCTTCAGTTTCATGTAAAATAGACGAGGTTGCACTCTTTAGCCAATAAATCTTCGCTAATGGATCATAAACAACCATTTGATGTTGAAGGAAAGACAACATCTTTGCACCTTAATGCATTTTTAATAACAAATCTAAAAGGCAGTACAAACCAAATAACGAAAATTATCATTATGAAAGACGTGGCTTTTCCAATATCCTATCCTTAATATATGACAATATAAAGTTAACACCATTTCAGCTGACTAAGGCCTGTCAAAAGCCACACAATACCATGAATGACAGTGACAAATTTAAATAGTTTCGATATGAGAGAGGTCAAAACGTAAACCAGCCGTGCTAGCTTCTCCATGCAATGATGAACTAAAGGCCACATAAGTATATCATCTATATTCACTCTACAATGAGTAACGGAACCCCATGCTATTCCACATGCACTCCTGCAAAGAACAATCCAAGTTAGACCCAAACCCAATAAATTACTATAAATGATTAAATTAAACACAAAGCAATAAAGGACAATAACAACAACCACACAAATTAAACACACACAAAAAATACTCGAAATGATTATATACATACAAACGGACAAAGCAATAAAGGACAAAATAAACCGCACCACATAATCCTTAAACCCATCATCACAACCACTATTGAAAGGCACATAAATGCAGAAAACCAAAAGACACATTCAGCCAATGGTATTCTCGAAGAAATTAATACATGGTCATCAAGACAACCATAAACAAAACTGTGAGGCCCCATATAAAACCCAAAAGAAATAAGCACAGGAGCCAGCAACCACTGTCAAAAGTTGACAAAAGCAATCCCAAGGCTACCACTCAAGCCCGACAGAAGCAACAACACAGCAAGATTAGGTAATATATCCTCAAAACACAATACATCCAAATTCATACTGACACCAAGAGTTCCAAAAAATTGCAGGAAATGGAAGATCAGAAAATCGACAAGCTAACCACGGATGACGACAATGGATCCCTACTTGCAAGAGTGTCGAGAAAATGGCTGGCCATCAACGCAAACTCCAAAATAATAATGCGCCTAGATTTGGTCCTCATTGATGCAAAGGTAAGAGAAGCAGTTGCGCAAAATCACAAACAAAATAGTACTCATTAACGATAAGGATGCTAATATTGTCAAACAGGGACGTGACATCCATGTCCAAATTCCGAGATCAATGATGGACGAGTTTGAAAGGAAAATTCAAGAACAAGCCATATACACCTTCACAGATTTCAGAGTCAAGGAAGCAACGGGAGAATTCAGACCAGTAAAGGAACCATTGGTGATAGAATTAAAAAAGTCAACAAAAGTGCAACCAACCACCACAGCAATCAACATCCAGAAATACAAAATGAATTTGATCCCAGAAGAACAAATTGACAAGCTCAAGGGAAAAAAAGAAATCCTATCAGGTAAGATGGAAAATACATTAACAACTACTACCAAACATGTCATCTACTGTTCACATACACTTCACATCTTGCAACAAATAAAAAACGCAGATACAATTGGCCAGCTGAAGGAATACTCAAACAACATTGAAACGAACAATGGAGTCACTCGAAGAGTGCGGAAGAACCTCACGATGCAGCTACCACTGTACTCTCCAAACAACTACCAACTATGTAAGGTAATTACAAATATTGCAGAAAACAAATGCTAACTCCCGAAACTTTCTCCACATTTTAATGTAAACAGGGGAAGAATAATCAGGGTGACAATTTGGAATAAAACAATAGAAGAATTCAACAAAATCATGGCAAAGAGTAACCGAGGACCAGTTCTACTGTATATCACCAGTATCTACGTGAACGGGGACTACGGTAAAATAAACTATCATATATTAGTTGCACTGCATCTGCTTGATTATAATTAAATCAGCAAAACATGAACAGGAGGAATTCACCTCTCCGGCACAACGGCTACAAAGTTTTATGACCAGCTGGACATACTGGAGCTAAATGAGTTAATTCAGACGGCCACAGATGATGAGGAAGCAATCAATAACCAAGCACCGGTTATGATAGAACAACCTGCCCCACCAGAGATCCAACAAGCGACAATAGCAGAGTTGCAAAGCAACAAGCAAGAAGAAAGCAACAAGGTAAACTATATATATCACACTCAAGAATATACAAACAAAAGGACCAAGTAACCATAATGACTTCTTTCCCCAGAACAAGAGCTATTATGTCAGGTGTAGAATCACATCCATTAGAGAGAATTGGAGTTACATAGGCTGCTGGGACTGTCCCAGAAAGGTGGAAGAGGTCAACAAACAGAACCAAACAGCAATAGAATTCTACTGCAGCAACTGTGACTCCACTTCATCATTGGCAACAAGAAGGTAACAGGAAAAAAACCCATCCTACAACGACAAAAAACAAACAAACAAACAACAGGTAACAAATTGCCACCACTGCTTATAGGTACCACATCAAGCTGTTGGTACAAGATGACACATCAAATACAGAGTTTTTGTTGCTGGACAATGCCGGAGAGAAATTCCTCAATAAGCCAGCAAGAGAATTATACAACAACAAACCAAGGAAAGGCCAACAAATCCCACACATGCTACTTGACTTGGTCGGTCAGAAATTCAAATTCACAATCAAGCTGACCGACAACAACATGAGGAACATGAACGATCAATACATTATCTCTGCAATTAGCACAACTCATGACCAGAATAGCACAACGATGCAAGCACGCCGAAAGAATAATACGGTACAACTAAAGACATACGATCACTATTTATTTATGTCTTATTATAATGATACTGAAATATTTGAAATATATGCAGGCTCAGAGCAAAAAGAGAAACACAGGGCACAAAATGAGACAGTTAAAACGCCACAAGAAACAAAAGAACCATGCTACCAAGTATGAGGAATCACACAGCGAAGAGGACACCGATGAATCACAAAAAAGCTGGACCACTAGCAGCACAGAAAGAAGAAAGAGCTACAAAGGGAAAAAACCGCAAAACATGAAAAAACAGGTATACATACATCACACACAAGTATACATCACACAACCCACCACCAACTAACATAATCAAAACAGGACAACAACAGAACCAAGAAGAATGGGAAGGGCAAACGCGTCAAACAACACAAAAAGATCCAATATGAGGACAGCCCTGATGAACAGGTCAGTGAGGAAGAGACATACGTCTCTAAGACAAGCTGGGAGGACAGCAGCAGCTCAGAAGAATGCACCAGCGCCAAACCCAATAATGGAAATAAGAAGAGAAGACTGAGGCAGGTCATCAGCGATTCTGACTAAGCAACCCACTCAACCACCACACTCAAGCAAATTCAAAGATTCCCCGGCCACAACCTACTGCTTTTCCCCTATCAATTTACAGCTGCTAAATAATAACAATCCGCTAAGTGCAACCGTACTAGGAATTTAATAATTTCCTCAGCTTTTCATGCTTCTAGATAGTAATAAACTACATATCACCTATGAAATGAAATGAAATGAAATGGAGCCTTCATTACTTAAGTGGTACAATCGTCCATTCATCTAGAATAATTTATACCAAAACTAGCAATATTGTCCTCAGAAAGGACACCACAACTATTTATCTTTCACATTTCAACGACATAACCCGCCCGGACTATCAAACAATATTTTGACAATGGAACAAGCTAATGGCATATCATTCAACAACAGGAAGATATTCACTAAACCTATTTCTATATAATAGGATGTTCCACATGAAAGGTGCTCACGTAAACAAGGCACCAATTTACTTAGTAATTGTAAAGTAACCAGTCCCACAAACGGGAGGAAAACAGAAGCTGAAACATTGCTCACCTTCACACACCCTAACCTCCCCCAAACCATACCTTTAGAGCTAATCTAAAGATCAAATGACAAGCCCTTTTGCCCATCGCAATTACACAGCCATACTTCTAGAATTCAGCGCTATGAGCACAACAACTAATCAGGCAAAACACATACACTTTACAGTTGAATATAGAAACCCAGGGATAGGAACAAGATAATTTGACCTGCTTAATGCAGAGGAAAATCCTATCACTACATCAAAGTATCACAGAAGGTAGGGATTCAATTTTAAAACACGACACATACCCAGTACTAACACCAGGCAAAGTCCGGCCGCCTATATTGTTGTACTACCTTCATACTCTACTATTCTGGGTCTCTTCAACCAGCGCGACGGAAACAACCACCAGCATCCACGATAGCAACCAACCTGAGAACATAAGTAATGGCCACAATTCAGCATAAAAACGGCAAGCAAATCACGACAAAAGAAAAGAAATCAGGATAGGGGCGACACCGACCCAGACGTTTGCGAAACACCACGAAAGATATGGCGAATTTGGAGACGATGACCTACAACCAGAATACATGCCCCGAAATAGATTGGAATATATGCAGATCCAAATAGATTGCCCCGGAATACATGCCCTAAACTCTGCCGGCGTCGAAGGTATCATCGCTGTAATGGACAAGAATCGCCCGTAAATAGAACGGAGAACGAGTGGAAGGATTCTCTTCTCCACTAATTCCCCACACCGCTCACTCACTACACTACAATTTCCAAAAGGATAAAATTTATATTATTTAATTTAATTTTTACACTAAGGAAGGAGAAGAATATGATAAACAATTTGATTTTACATAATAAAAAAAACCTCACCACTACATTGAACAGCACCGACAACATCGCCCACTAAAAATTATTTAGTCTATGTCTATGTCTATGTCTATTATACATTTTTCACCCTTATAAAAAAAATATTTTTAAAAAATGACAATCAGTAGAAACACACACCTTAAACGTTAGACACAAACTACTAAACAAAAATATTTTCCGGAATGACTTCTAACAGGAAGGACCACAAGTCCACAACCTAAAATCACACACTAAAATAGGAAGGACCACTAACGCAACACAAAAATAAGTACGACAAATACAAAAAAAAAGTATCATTGTGAACACCCAAAACCATTAAAAAATTATATGACAATACGATGCGAAAAAAGAACTCACTCAAACACACCGCCCAACGGGCGGGTAAAAAACTAGTTAGCAAATCAATGACAAAACCCTCGTTATAAAATTCTTGAAGCAAACCACCTGTAAATTTTGGTGCCGGTCACAACTCTAAGGAGAATTGATGGTTAACTTTTCCACCGGTTGTTTCTAATTAATCGCTTGAAATCACCATTTGTATTTATTATGGACTCCAGTCTTCGGTTATACGTCCAGGGGATAAGTGATATTATAATTGTTATTTTAAAGAGAAGGTGGAATTAAACTCTCTAATGCTATTAACGGAAGCAATTAAAGGGGAAGAATTTTTTATTACAATAATTATGAATGATTGTTATTATAATAAATTTTCTCTCCATAAGCCTATTGTTTCTATCGGTTATGGTAAGGGAAGTTTATTACGGGAAGGCAAGTTTTGTTACGCAAGAGGGAAAGATTAAATACCAATAGCAATTCATTAATCTTTACTTTGGCTTTGCGTTCAGTTACGCAAGTGATGAGTTATCGAAATTAGCCACGTTTTGGTTATATGGGTTGTTTAATAATTAATTAATCATTTGGAGTTTTTGGTTACCGAATTAACATTATGTATTGTTAGTTTCGGAAATAACCTTCTGGTTATGGAAAAGATTAATTAATCAACAGTATAATTTATAGCTGAAAAGTAAAACTGCAACCCCATTCAAATTTTTCTGAGCATAGAGTGATTTTAGGAGTCTGACGTGGCATGGTGGTTAGCGGGAAAAAAATAAAAATAAAAAACTGTGAGCGCCTGATTGCAAAACTCAAAACCTATCCACTACCCACATTCTCTCCCTTTCCCACGTTCTCATTTAATATTAAATTATTTTTTTTTGGTTGAAATAAGCCCACGTTTGGCTGCTGGTTATTAAGAGAGAAAAGGACACCTTTTTCTACGGGTTATTAAGTGAGAAGAAAAAAACTGGCGCCGAATCCCACGGTCTCCCCCGAACCCGTCTGCCCGAGTCGGCTTCACCTGCGACGCCATCTGGAGCACCAGCAGCACGCCAAAGAGCACGGCGGACACTGATCTGTCTCCTCCGCTTCACCTGCGGCGCCATCTGGAGCACAAGCAGCACGCCAAAGAGCACGGCGGCCACTGATCTTGCTATTTGTTTCGTTTTGTTTCCTCCTTAACGTGAAAGCAAGATCTTGGGTATTCCTTGGCGATAATGTATTTGTTTCGTTTAGCTTGATTTACACCTATAGATCGTGAATAGAGTATCAATGACAAATGAGCCGATCATAGTGATCCATTGTTGTATTTGATTCGATTGGTCGGGCTACTTTTCTCCTTTTGGATTTTCGTCGGTTCGGTTATGAACCGGAAAGGTCTCCTCAGCCGCAGAAGAGGTTGGATAGAAGGTACTCCAGGATTGCCGACGACTACAAGACTTTAGATCAGGTTAGTTCATCCATGATTAAATCAGTTACTGCTCCTTTTGATTGTGAAATTTTGTATTTTCCGATTTTTTAGGGACGCTTTGAGTTGCCATGGGTCCGGCCAATTATTGGGACAGTGGGAATGTGTTTTTTTTGTTGAGAGGAATATGCTGATTGTATCTGGTGAATCTGGAATTTTATCCAAGTTGGGTTCTTTGCCATGTACTGTTGTGGATTATGAAAGACTGATAAAGATGTGAACTTTAATTCAAAACTTTAATTTCTCTTTGGATATGGTTTTTATGGATGCAGTCGAATTATATTTGTGTTGGCCATTACATTATTGTCGTGATCTTGATATATAATCTTTCTGTTGTCGCCTCAGAGAGAGCCTGATTAGGCATTCTGTTATATGTGTTTTGTTCATCAATTTAAATAATGCCTTATATAGTTATATTTTTCTTCGACTGTTATGTTTGTGTGGTGTGTTGTATGTGTCATTAACTCGCACAAACTTATAATTGGTGAGGAGTTCAACTTCTGTTGTAACAATTAATTAATTTATATGAATGGCAGCTGCAAAATTTACTGGAACAGGTGCATCATTTACCACGACCTCTATTTCAGATTGCATCAGGTTATTGGAGAATTTAATATGGATAGTGCAAATGTCATCCCATCTGCCCAACCACAGATTTATCGATCGTCTGTACCATGTGAGTGTCATGGTTTAGCACGCAACTGCTTCAATGCAAACTGACATTAATATTTTCCCTTGAATCTCATTTGTTTAGGGAAGCGTCGAGCAGTGTTTATTCATCCTGAAGATCAGTACCAACGCTGTGTTTTATCTGCTGAAGAGGAAGAAGCATTTGAGAGAGGTGTGTTACCTGTGTTTTAATTTTTCTAATTAGTTCATCTATTCAATGAGTAATACATGGTTTTATATTTAAATTCTGCAGAAGAAGCTGCCTTACAATTCCAACTCTCTCAACTTCGGCGAATACTATCCCAAGTCGCCCGTAAGAGAAGACATCATATTTTGAAACAGAAGGTTCATAGGAGGGGCTTGCGTTTTGAACACCAAGGTTGTTGTTTGCTAAATTTTGTAGCAAGTCTTACAAATTAGGTTATTCTAAATTGTTGAATCTTTATTTATTTCTTTAATATCGTATTTGTTTTGGTGTTGTTCATAGTTTGGGAGACGGAGTTTAGATTTCTATTACAAAAGCAAAGTCGATTACTACGACGTATTCATCTGCATAGAAAGAGACGTGGCCGAAGTTTGTTTCCTACAGAAGTCAATCAAAGTATGTGGATTCTAATGACCACTATTATACATGAAATGGTTCATCTCTATTTTGGTTTAGTTTTTGTACATTGGATATATGTTTTTGTGTATTGGTCAACATATTTTGTTTCCTATTTTGGTTTTAGAACATATAATGTACCCATTTATGCCATGCATATAATTTAGTGATGTACGCTTCATGTCACCTTATGCAAATAGTGGATTGTTTTTAGATGTTGATGTGTCAACGGCAATTTTGTGTGTTATGAACAAACTTTGGTGTTTCCTGAAATTTGAATTATTGTTACTTAAAATGGTCGTGGAGTTTATGTATATTCAATCGGTGGTCAGATTTATCATCGAATAGGATGTTTGGTTCCTGGTGATGGGGATAGTCCGAAATTTGCACAGCTTTACATTCACGATTCAGATAACGAGGTGCAGAATCGTATGGACTTTTACTCCACTGATCCTGCCAAGAATCCGTTGCGCCAGTGTATTGTTGAAGGCCTCCAGCATATGTTTGATGACAATAATATCCTGGTACGTACATTTCGTTCTGCGCGAGATAGGATACAAAACTCTGGTGTCCAGGAGCTTCAACTGAAACTATTGGCTAAGCGTGAAATTAATAGTAGAGAATATGATTTGCCCTCTGCGAATGAGATTGCAGCATTGATTGTAGATGAAACAGGAGAGCAATCATTTTCTCCAGATATAATTGTTCAACAGAAGGGTTCAGAAATGGAAAGGATTAGCGTATACCATCCAAGTCTGATGGCATTACAATATCCAATTTTATTCCCATATGGCGAGGATGGGTGGCATCCCTGCATTAGCTATACTCACAGTAGCTCTAATATCAGTGTTGGAGATAAAATGATAACCCAGTGTGATTTCTATGCATATCGTCTTCAAACCCGTCTTCAGGAGTCGAATTCTCTGTTATTGTCTGGTAAATTGTTTCAACAATATATGGTGAATGCATTTGCGTTAATTGAGGCTGAACGCTTAGACTGGATGCGTACCCATCAGTCGAAGCTAAGAGGACACTACTAAAAGGATTTGTTGAATTCTTATTTGCGAGGGGATAGTGATATCAAGCCTTCTGGGAAGCCAGTTATTTTAGCTGCCTCACACACTGGTAGTCCAAGATACAAGTATGAGAATTTTCAGGATGCGATGGCTATTTGCAAGTGGATTGGTTATCCTGATTTGTTTATAACATTCACTTGCAATTCTAACTGGCCAGAGATACAGTTAATGGTTGATTTGATTAGAAGGTACAGTGGCAAAGATCCTGACCGGGCTGACATCACCGCCAGAGTTTTCAAAATCAAGCTTGATGAGTTTATGTTAGAGATTCGCGAGAAACAAATATTTGGGAAAATCAATGCATGTATGTGTGCTTATTCATTCGTTATTTATCTATTAATGTTCATCCATTACTCTCTTACATCATTGAACTAATATTCCTTTTGCACTATTTGCATCTTGCTGTACAGATGTCAAAGCAATTGAATGGCAAAAGCGGGGTCTCCCTCATGCACACATATTGCTTTTTTTGGCCTCGGATAATAAATTCCATGGTCCCGCGGCTATTGATTCCATAATATGTGCTGAAATTCCGGATCCTGATCTTGATCCTGAACTGTATGCAGTTGTCACAAGTTCAATGATGCATGGCCCGTGTGGTACAGTACGTCCTAATAATGTGTGCATGAAGAATGGGAAATGTAGTAAGCATTACCCCAAGGAATACTCTTCTCAAACAACTATTGATGAAACTGGGTTTGCTAAATATCGTCGGCGGAACAATGGTAGAGTTTTCAACTGTGGCGGGGTTGATCTGGATGATCGATGGGTTGTACCCTACAATCGATATTTGTTACTACGATTTGGAGCGCATATCAATATTGAATATTGTAACAAGACAAGGTATGGTTGAAGTAAATCGTATTTATCTATATGACGTTGTTGTTTCCTTTATTATATTACCAAACTCGGATTCTTAATGACAGGCTATATGTATATTTATATGCTACACTCATTATTAACTTTATGCATGCATATGAATTATGATTTAATTTCCAAAGATGAATAAAAATCAAACCAATATTTGTGTGATTTCTCTTTTTTTTTTAGTTATGTTATAAACCCAGTGTTATCTTATTGGTGTGACTTCTTCCCGCAACTCTGTAATTTTTGTAATATTTTTTGGTGTGTTTTCCTTCTTTTTTTTTTTGCCCCTTGGATAAGCTATTGTGATCCATTTGTTGCCTTTTGTTCTCTGTACTTTGATTTCTTATTAAATACAAGTCACATTTAAGAAAAAATGCAATACAACTTTTTCCTACTTCCCTATCTAACATCTACAACTTGGTTTTATTTGATGTTTCTATAGGGCTGTGAAATATTTGTTTAAGTACATCAACAAACCCGAGGATCGTGCAATGGTCACTGTAGCTGCACAACAAACAGCTTCGTCTATGGATGGTCGGAATCGTGGAACTACGGTTGTGCAAATCGATGAGATAAAGGCATTCATGGATGCCCGTTACATCACATCGAGAGAAGCATGTTGGAGAATTTTTAGGTTTGATATATACACTCACTCTCCAACAGTACTGCGTATGTCCTGTCATTTGCCTGGTGAGAATACAGTGTATTCAAATGTTGATTCTAACGTGGAGGAAGCGGTTGAGTCTAGCAGTTCCCAAACCTCAATGTTGTTAGCATGGATGGATCTCAATCTTTAGTCAATGGATGCACGGAAATATACCTTTGCGGAGATGCCACAATATTATGTATGGAATAAAAAAATACAAGAAGTGGCAGCAGCGCAAAAAAGGTACCTGCATTGCTAGATTATATTACTGCTACCCATCCGCAAAGGAGCGATACTATTTGCGAATGCTATTGCATGTTTTTAGGGGTTGTTGTTCTTATGATGATATTAGAACAGTGAATGGGGTGGTATATGAAACATTCCAAAAAGCATGTTATGCTCGGGGACTGTTATCAGGAGATTCTGAATGGAATGATTGTATCCAAGAAGCTTTGCACTGGGCTTCTGGTTATAAACTTAGAAAACTTTTTGTCACAATTCTTATTCATTGTCAGGTGGCTGATGTGACTTCTTTTTGGTTAAAGAATTGGGAATTACTAAGTGAAGGCATTTTGCATTCACGACGTAGAGAGCTGAATTTACCCCGGTTGAATTTGTCGGAGGATGAAATTAAGGAGTTGTGCCTTATTCATATTGACAAATTGATGGAGAGATTTTCGAAGTCATTAGCAGATTTCCCTGGATTTCCTGTTCCCGATCAGTGTTTGCGTTCACATACGGTAAACAGGCTGATAGATATGGAGATGAATTATGGACCCGATGACTTAGACTGTTCTGAGGATCGACATAGTAGACCGTTGAATGGAGAACAACAAATCGCTTACGATATGGTATTACATTCTGTTTATACCAATGAGGGTAAATGCTTTTTTGTGGATGGATTTGGGGGTACTGGTAAGACATTTCTGTGGCGAGCAATTTGTGAGCAATTAAGATTTGAGAAGAGGATAGTATTATGTGTTGCTTCATCTGGTATTGCTGCACTGCTCATGGTCGGTGGAAGAACTGCACACTCAAGATTTCACATTCCCCTGGATTGTGATACAAAATCAACTTGCAATATTGAGCAAGGTTCTGAGGTAGCTGAATTGATTCTCAATGCTTCACTTATTATCTGGGATGAGGCACCGATGGCTCATAAACACAACATAGAGGCCCTAGATAGGACATTGAGGGATATTTTCCGAGTTAAGCATGTTGATTCTGAGTTGAAGCCTTTTGGAGGTATGACTGTTGTGTTTGGAGGTGATTTCCGACAGACGTTACCTATCATCACGAAGGGTACACGGACTGAAATTGTTAATTCTTCCATAAAGAGATCTTATTTGTGGCGGTCTATGACAGTATTGAAGCTAACCGAGAACATGCGATTAAAATTGCCTCATTCTGAAGCATCGGCCAGGTTAGCAATCTCAAATTTTAGCAAATGGCTTTTGGAAATTGGTGATGGTACAAATAGTAATATTTTTGGAGAATCAATTATCCCGATACCTCTACACATTTGTGTTCCCGTCGCAGTGATCCAATTCCTGATATTGTTGCTGAAATATATGGTCAGTTACTCTCCACTGAAAATATGTCAACCTATTTGGTTGAGCGAGCTATCTTAGCCCCTCATAATGACACTGTTGCGGCCATTAACAATTATGTATTGGGTCTATTTCCTGGTGAAGAAGTTTCTTATTTTAGTTCGGATTCGCTAGAGATTGATGCCAAGAATCAGCATGTTGAAGAAGGGGACTACACAGTTGAATTCTTGAACTCTTTAAAGATTGGGAATTTTCCGGAACATGAGTTGAAATTGAAGTTGGGGTGCCCTGTTATTCTGCTTCGAAATCTGGATCAAAGTACTGGGCTTTGCAATGGAACTCGGATGATCGTTAAGAGATTAGGTAAGTGGTTTATTGAGGTCCAAATTTTGACCGGGACACATATTGGTGATACAGTTTTCTAACCACGCCTAAGTCTATCGGTCCACTACAAGAGCTTAAATTTCACTCTGGTTCGAAGGCAATATCCAATTGCACTGTCATATGCAATGACAATTAACAAGAGTCAAGGTCAAACATTAAATCACGTTGGCATCTGCTTGCAAAGACAAGTATTTTCTCATGGACAGTTGTATGTTGCTATGTCTCGAGTTACGTCGGAAAGGGGACTCAAGATTCTTAGCTGTGACTCTCAAGGTAAACCGGTGAAGACTATGCAGAACATTGTGTTCACTGAGATTTTTGAGTAGTGGTTTATTGATGTATTATGTTTTATTCGATTTGAGGACTAAGACTGTCAAATTTATCGGGTCGTTACAATTTGAATCTTGAGTTCTCAATTTGTCCAAATTATTTTCCTGTTTTTAACAGCCAATTATATGAAATGTGATTTATGCACACTACTTTATATTTAATTGTACCTCAATTTACTCTACCGAAGGGTATGCGAGTGTGACCGTTATATTGCAATACGAAGAAGAACTTCCATAGTCGCAACTGAACTAAACTAAATTAACACCACAACCCAGCCCACAAAACAACCCAAGCATGGTTCAGTTAAATAAAATATAGTTAGAGAGGGAATGCCCAGCCAGATTTGTTGAAACTAAATGGCCAACCTATTCCCATAAAAAAAAAGGCCAACCTACACTACCTTGGGCGGATCCTTCTCCACTCCCCCACTCCCCCACCTCCTCTACTGCCCAGTATCCGATTTTTTTGGATCTTCTATGAGGTGAAGGCTGCCGCATTCCAAGCCATTATTTCTTTATTAAATACATTCATTATGATTTTCATTTCATGTTAATTAGTGGTGGTGTGGGCCGGGCCGGCCGGGTTGGCGCATCAAATAATAATTAGCAACTTTGAGAGGCAATTTTGGACAAGAATTGTTGACACAGTCGCAATTAGCAATGTTGTTAAAACGGAACCGGACATCGATCCAGATTAGTAAAGGGTTCAAGGTTTATCAAATAACCGGTGGTTAATCGATATTAAAAACCGATCATAAACCGGTGTTGACTTACTTGGTAGACTTAACAATTATTTTTTTTTACAATTATTGTTTCACTTATTAGAGATAAAAGAATAAAGTGAGAATTATTAAAACTGAAAAAGCATAATTTGGGCGGCTGCTAGGTCTTTTTTGGGAAAAGTGAACTGATTTTTCTTCTCTTTATATTTTATTCTGTACTTACCTTCTTTTGTTTTTGAATTTTTAATTGCAACAAAATAAAAGGAAGGCGCATGTTTGATTTTAAGACGGTGGGTCGTTCCCCTAAAAAAAAAAAAAAGGTGGGTCGTGAGTTCCGTGACACACCCGCCTCTTGAACTCTAAATGGCCAACCTTCTCCACTCCTCCACGAGGCCACAAATCCTTCTCCACTCCCCCACTATCCCACTTTCCACACACACACGTACTCCACTGCATGCGGCCAAGTAAATCACGTGTGTAGAATCACTTTCTCTCCTTTATATAATGGAGATACCACTTTCTCTCATGTTACAATTTCCGTTTACTACTTCCCATACAAAACACTTCGGTTCCATTGACCGTGCGAATTGCATTCAATATGGCGGGCCTGCCTCAATTCAATCAGTAAGTACTGCTCATGCATCCAACAAATACTACATCATGTAATTTCGATTCTTTTTCACTACTTAATGCCAAAACTTACAGTCCAATATATAGGCTTCCCCATGGTTTTATTGCTAATCTGCAATATGATGATGCTCTTGAAATTTGTGAGCGTGCCGACACCATCGATCTCATTATGTTGCAAGTGGATGTCGAAAATCAGGTAACTAAACAAATAAATTTCTTTTTAATCGTACGCCTTTTGTGGCATGCTGCATTTTATCGATTTGCTTTGACAATATTCGTTTCTGTGTTTACATCAGGGCACCTCTTTTTTGTTATCCGGACGTGTAACGAATTTGACGACGTCCTGGTCCCCTGCATCCAGAATCCATTTCGTCCACCTCACAATTGAGGACGAATTCATTGGTGTTGACATCGTCTTCCCGTCATCACAGTTACGAACGATTGTTGAATCTGTATTCAGTCATGCAGATGTTGTCAATGCTGACTATATGGCCCTTCTGAACATGCTTGGAGAACAGACATTTGAAGTCATGGTCACAGTCGGTCCCTGGAACGATGCATTTGGTTATTGTGAACTTGTGTTGGTGAAATTATTTTTGCCTTTGTTGAATTGAGTACCATGTCATGAACAATGAGACAATGTATTGATTTTTCTTATTTTGGACTTGCATGTTATTTGTCGTAATACTCAACTAGATTAGATTTGTGATTAGTAAAATTTCATGTAAGTATTTTTATTGTGATTAGCTAATCTTCAAATGTATTTCTAACTTATTATGAATGCTCATTCATATTACATGTTCGTCTTCAATGAATTGCAAAATTGCAACAATCTTATGATAATATAAAACAAGACTCATTTCTCGACACTATCATTATAGATATTGTAACTCCATTTCCTTAAACAAATGCGGCCAACGGGCCGGGCTATAGGCTAGTTATTAGTATAGCCCGTCAAGATTCAAAAAAGTGGTTAATTAATAACAATTTAGTCATGAGATGGATGAATTAATTGTTATCTTCCCGATTCCAGTTGATTCATTTCAAGTTTTTTCTCCGAGTCTTTCGGTTAGAGAAATTTGAATGAAATCAGGGGTCTTAATTGCATACTTCCTTCCTCGTGGAGGAACATGATTTATCGAAAACTTATGTTTCCCTGTTAACTTTAGTGCATGAGGGTCAATAATTCACATTATTGTTTTAACTAGTTATTGCTTTCGGTAAGGAGCTTTCCGAGTTTTGGATTTAATAATTATGGTTCGATTACGGAAATAACTTTCCATGATGCTGATTCAACTATCCATTCTGTTCTTTGGGTGAAAGGTAATTTTTATTTAATCACTCACTTTAATTATTATTTTCATGATTATTGTTATCCTCAGCTAAAGAATTGAGAGTCCTCTAATAACATACATTTTCCTTTCTGTTGCAATGTTTTTACTTTACCTCAAGCTATGGTGACCTTGTCATAAGCATAATAATTATAATAGTAATTATCTTGCCATTAAGGAAGCAACTTCTGAGTGCATTTATTATTATTATTATTATTATTATTATTATTATTATTATTATTATTATTATTATTATATGTTTGCAATAACATTCCAGTTTTGGTTGAGTAATTATTGGCATGATAATTTTGTATACTTGCGGGTTACGCTTATTGTCACGGTTTATTGGAGTTAAACTTGCAAGTTATCGATAATGGTTATTGTTTGGTTAACGACATTTTTTATTAAGTAATGGAACAATAATGTGTAAGGCACTAATAAATTTGGCTATAATTTTATGACTAGCCATACATACTTTCGTTTATTGGTACATTTTCGGTTGCGTGATGATCGTTGGATCATTAAAATGCACTTTACAGTTACTTTGTGAATTTTCCGTTTATTGGTACATTTTTCGTTGCGTGATGATCGTTGGATCATTAAAATGCACTTTACAGTTACTTTTTGAATTTCATGCCTCGTAATTTGTTTGGTAAACAAGACTAGTTTATGAGGAATATATTCCTCATTTCAGTAAACCAATGTTTGGGGCCTGGTTTGAAAATCTTAATCCCTATACGGTAAATGTTCACATTTTAGTGCATGCAAATTATGTATTCACCGGCCCAAAGGTAGGTGAATATTTAAGGTTTCATATGCGCGCACATAGTAATAAATATGTGATGATTATTTAGTTCACATGTGAACGTTAATTGGCCCAAAGGTAGATTTACTATCACATGTTCTTATTATCAATATTTAATTACTCGATCATAAGACATTACTTACAAGTTAATATTTTCTCCAACGACAAAAATTAATGGAGTGCATTGTGTCTTGGGATGGAGTAAACCTTTATTTAAATTATTGTAATTCTCTCTTAATGGTAACTATTCACTTATTAATATTTTGTGATTATGAGAGAATTGTCCGGTATTTTGATTAATTTAATTTTAGCAATATGTTGCCAAAGTAACCTCTACTTGCGAAGAATTATTTAACTTAGCATACTTGGATGTACGTGTAAGGTTACTTATGTGGGTAGTGATCGACCCAATGGACGACACTAACTAACCAAGTAATCAAACACCTTAGTGATAAATACGTGATAATTATAAAGTTAATGTTCCTGTGAATAACAGTGGGTCCAATGATAGAATGTTGTTTGACGGAACTTATTATCAGTATTTGATCATTGTATTAAGAGTACCGCTCGCAATTAATTTTTCTGTCCAAAGACTAAGAATTAATGTTGCATTTGGTATCTTATGATGGGTTCCCCAAAATTGTATAAGTTTCTTGTCTTGTTTTATTACATGGTATGATGTGTGTTTTCTTTTATCTTTGTAGAGTTTTCATGTCTTATTTCAAATATTTATGCCAAATTTAAAGTTAACTCTTCTGCAAAATGAGATGAATTAAAGAATTTAAAGTAAAATCAAGAAAATTATTCTCGAGATATGGTCTTTAATCTTGCGTTTTTGTGTGGAACAATCCCTACTCTATTACGGAAAATCTCAATGAGATTTAAATATGTAGGAATTACTCCAATTAAGTGTGCTTAATGATATAAGCGTTTTATTCGATGAATAATTTTGGGGCTCTTTTACTGAGACATGCATTTGTAAGGTTCATTGCAGTAATAATACAATATTTTGCCAAACACGAAAAAGATCCGAGGTAAGTTGCCTATTGGGTAATTTAATCCACAAAGTGTAAAGGAAAATGGTACAAGGGTATTATATTTTGGAGGTGTCTTATTTCGCATTAAAATCAAGTGACTTTAGTTAGAGTTGTCAAAAGACATACTCAACACTTGGTTTAATTTATCTTCCTCCATGAAGTTTCAAGTGAGCACTAATACTCACAAAAGAAGAGGAGGGAAGATACGAGATAAGATTGCACTTGCTCAGATCCTCGGTAAAAGGAACAAGTAGAGAGTTAAGGATGTTATGGTTTCGTTGAACTCTTAAGGACATGGTGAGGAGTATTTCTATTTACTAGACTCCATTTGGATAAAAGTCATAAAAGTTCCAACGTACATCCTTAAATTTAGTATCCAGAAAGTAGTTAATGTAACCAATATGTACAATAAGGACCTTGCACATTTAGAGTTGTCCAACTTAGGAAATACCTTGTAAGGTACAAGAAGGTATAATTGACAAAAGGATATAATTAACTTATACTTTGTTGCCTACTCAAAAGTACTCTCGAGGCTACAAGTTTTATAATTCCACCTTAAGAATTTTTTAAATGAGAAATGTGAGATTTCTTGAGTATGTTGAGTTTTGGGTGAGGAAACATAAGGAATCTAGTTACTGCACAAACTCAACACACTCAAGAAGTGCCATTAAGTATATCCACAAAGTGGAAGATTGACGATTCTAGCTAACAATATCGTTGTTCTTCAAAGATATATAAACATGACATTAGGTTGACTAATGATCCAATTTTTATTAGTCAAGTCATGAACAGTTATGAAAAGTCGATTGATGCCATGTGGTGAAGTCAATAAGAGATATAAGGCATGTTGGTCTCTAAAGGCTTTACTCATAAGGAAAGCATTGACTCAAAGAGACTTTCTCTCTGGTATATTTGAAAGACTCTTTTGGGAATATAATGGCAATGGTGGCTCATATAAACATCTTATTATTGATATCATAATTTTTATCATGTTATTAGCTCATTCAGATTTAGAGACTAATGTTGGAGATGATTGTGTATATCTTAAGTCCAGTGGGAGTAAATTCATTTTCCTATTTTATACATCATGGTTGTTCTACTTAAGGTGCAAGTAGAATATTAAACCATGAGATGTGTTGTAGCTAAGGGAGACAATTTTGGTCTCAATCAGTGCCCCAATTATATATAAGAAATTAAGATACAAAATCTCCTGAATGCATATTTGCATTAAAGATCTAATGTATACTTTAGTTTATTCTCATCCCAATAAATCATTTCTAGTAAGAGTCTTTGGCATATATTTGATTGATCTATGCGTGAAACACTAGAAGGATTCAAACGTGTAACGCGTTTACTAAAGTTGATAAAAGAATGCATGCAAACTTATTAGAGTTCAGATAATTTAGAGATCATCAAGTAGTACTCTGACTCTGATGTTGTAGGATGTCAAGATAGCAAGAACTCTTTATCAGGTTATCTTTCAGTGTTAGATAGAGTTTAAAGCATATATTGAGACTTCCCATTATGGTTGCAAAGTTTTTGTCACTAGAATGACATTGGTAAGTTATTAAAGGTTAATAGTGACAATAATTTGATAGTGATACACTATCATTACCATGGATTTCAAAAGTCAAATATATTTACATCAAGTTCCTGGTGGTTAAAGATAAATTTAAAAATATACAAGTTTCTATTGAACGTTAAGGAAATGACTAATGCTAGCTTATCCATTGGCCAAAGGTTTAAGACCTAAAGTTTTGATGAGCATATTGCTCGCCTGAGTGTTATTTCAGATGAAACCTTGGTTAAGTGGGAGTCATTTATGAATGTTCAATAGATTATGACTAAATTAATCTCTAGAGAATAAAGTGATGGTTTTCTGGAGTCTATTTTGAATTTAAAGTGCCTTCAGTTATACAGTGGTCACATTGTATGAAGGAATTTCAGTTGATCTCAATAAGGACTAAAGTAGGACCAGATGAAAATAGGCATGTTTCAAGATCACATTGCATGTAATTTTCATGCCACTCATCCATATTTGATCTATGTCATTGAGTGTATTGGTGTTGTGATCATGGTGGTTTAATCATTATCATATCGTAATTAAAGCCGCGTTGGTTCCACAGTTGATACATGAGGTGGACCAGATTGTTAAGGAGTAGGCATTGTACGAATAGCATATGGTTGCGTGCCTAAAGAATTTTGTAATATACGTGTGTGAAAATTTGATAGCTCAAGTGGGAGATTTTTAGGAAATTATTTCCTAACTTATTTGGGCCATAAATTTACAAACACACTATATTTGTTATTTGCTTAGATGGGGTAAATTAAGTGATCTATTTAATGTGGCTCATGACTACTCAAGCCCAATATGGGTCCAATGGGTGGAAACCAATACTTGATCACCTTGGGTTTTATGGGAGCCCATGGTGAACTAGTATATAAGGAGCTTGAGGTTGTGGTCCCCAATACACCAAGACCAAACAATCTCATCTTCTCCTTATCAGGAAGATGAGAGCTCTCTCGTAAAGGAACCGAGGCGGCTTGGTTGAGGAAGACTACAAAAACCTCTCGGGTCGTGCTGTTACCAGTATCGTCCGGTCAAAGATTATTCACGGGTTTCCGCATCAAGATCGAGATGATCTACAATGAATCCAGGTATTCCTATAACCTTTGATAATCTGACAAGATGTATTCCGGGGAATTACATAGGCTAAAGTTTAATTCTAACACAAGGGACGAAAGTGACGTTATTCAACGACTCCAGCGGACTTGGGTCCCCGACGAGAAATTCACCGTCTTGAAACCAACGGTGAAGAAGGTTATCTAGATGCACCCGCCGAATTACCAAGGAATCTCTTCTTCCTCGAATCAACTATTCTAGCTTCAATAATTTGCTTCCGCCTTCCGATCTGGAAACCCACTTCTGCATATCCGTCCTAAAACTATGGTTGACTAGAGGTGAGCTTCCACTATTCCACAACGATCTCAAGTCTTCGATCTCCTCGCGTCTCACTTTCCTTCTCTAATTCCTGCTCTAGAAGCTCATACTCATCATCCAGACTTAGCGGGCGTGCATTCCGGGCAGGGTATGGAGGTGGCTGGTGGGTGTTTTGACGCCAATGTAAGGGAGGAGGAAGGGGAGGCGGACAAGGACAAGGGTTTTGTGTAAGGGTGGGGTTGGTATAGAATTAGGATTTTTGATTAGGCTGTCCGGTTCAATTGGATTTGGTCATTAAAATTTTTATTAATATTCTAAGTGATATAGTGTGCTGACTGGACGAAACTAACGGTTTTTTGGATGGAGAGGGACGGAATGACCATTTCGTTATTCTCTCAAACGTAAGTTACTGAAACGTACAAAATTAAAAGTTTGTAACCGTTTACGTGAATAGGTTTGTGAACTTTTATACTAATTATCCCAGATTACCCAGTGACGTTTTGAGTTTTGTTTGCAGGCATCCTTCGCGGCTTCGCCCCTTCGCCAACCCTACCCTGCAGGCTGCAGCGCAGTCAGAGAATTAGAGCTTCGTCAAAATCTACCCTGCAACTCTTTTGGACCCGAATAGAGGGCTTAGTCGGTTAGCCTTGAGCTCCTTATGTAGGGGACGAAGACAAAACACTTCTGGACCCAGAGAATCGGGCCCGGTGGACTGGGTCTGGCCAATTTAAGGGCATCATGGACTGACGGCCCGGGATTAATTAGGTGGATAGGTGGCTTTCGCAGCAACTTTTGGTCGTCTCCATTTACAATTTTTTAGGGCTTTTCTCTCTGTCTCAACTCGACTCTCAAATCATTGAATTTCACCTACTAGCACGAGCTCTAAAACGGGAACGAGAGAAAGTTAGAAACCATCCCAACGGAGAAATTGGAGCCAATGTGATTGGTTCATTTCAGAGAATATTCATACAACAAATTCCAAAAAAAGACCTCCCCACACAGTCGAAGTGTCGAACCGAGAGAGCCGCTCTGTTTCTTCCTCGTCGCAACTATGCCAGAACTCGCCAAGCTCTACTCGATGCAGGAAGCCTCCGAGCACACCTCCAAGGAAGATTGTTGGATCGTCATTGATGGGAAGGTGCTTCTCTCTCTCTATCTCTGTATCTCGTATCTCCTCCCGTATTTCATATGACTAGGTTTTGGGGAGGGTCTGTTTGTTGACTTCGCGTTTAATGGTTTCACGCATTGGTTCGTCCGATTCCTATCTTGCTATTGTTTGAGCTCCCACCAATTTCTGAGTATGGGGTTTCCTCCCTATTCTCAACTGGGTTGCAGCTGGAACTTCTTTTTTGTGCTTGTTTTGGTTATGCTGGTTTGGCTTTGAAGCTCGAATTGTTGGGTTCTGGTGAAATTGTGCATTTCTGCCTTTTGGAAAGTTGAGAATAAGAAATGTTAGGTTTAGGGGAACCCTGAAGAAGAAAGCATGGGGTGGGTTTACTCCCTGAATCTCTACTCTCTTTCTTAAATAGGGAATTGTGGGTAGATTCTCTTTTTTCACTTTTCCATCTTTCTTGACCGGAGATCCCTGGCTCTTGTTGACATCAATGGTGTAATTTAAGATCTTCTAACTACGACTCTGCACTCCTAGTTGGAGTTCAATGAATTCAAGTTGTCTATTTGAAATGAATAAGATGAAACACTGACTATTGTGCTAGTGAGCTGATCGGTGGTGTTTAAATTGGTTGTTAGCTGCAAAAGCTTCAATATCTGAACTTTCTTTGTTACCTTGCTGTAGTTTGACTTCTGACATAATATGCATGAATTAGAGCAAGCTGAAGTTGGTAGTTGCCTCTTTATTTCAACCTTTTTTTACCTCGAAATGCCCGCCTCAACCCCTTTACACCTTCGCCCACCATATTTGACTTGTGGCTCCAACTAGGTCTTCCTCTACCATTGACCAAAGAAAGAACCGTTGGGGAAAGGGACTCGGAAAAGGATGATGGTGGGGCTAGAAGAAGAATAGGATGGATAAATAAATTTATAAAAAAATAATTAAAATATGATGTAGCGTCCACGTAGCATGGCATGTCGAGTTATCGCTGACGTGTGTGTTAAGATGACATCCTCGTCAGCTTCTTGTTAATATAATTGACATTATCTCTAATGGCGTTAAAAAAATTTAATGCAAATGATGAAATTTATCAAACATGATTCCAAAATATAGACATTTTGTTTATTTTTTCATATTTGACTATTAATGTCACAAAATAGATAAATATAGATGTGCAAGTGAATTTTGTTAATTCCACCGGATAATATTTTGTATTCGCCAAGTCAAATTAGTCTAATCAGCATCTAAAATTAATTCGTTAAATTTTTAGATGAAATTAGACATTTGTATTTCCTGGTAAATTGCCTATTGTTGACACAAGTGGATATTTTGTCAAATTTGGGCACAGTTCCTCATTAATCATTAATGAGATTCTTGCTCCAAATGAACCATAGACTTCGTACTTGTTTGTAAATAGTTCTAATTTTAAGGACCTATTTGGTTATTTCTAACTGGAGACGAGGGAAGATGATGAGCAGAAGTGAGCCGTGGCTGAAGTTCGAAATAGGCGAGGGAAGATGATGAGCAGAACTGAGCGGATTTGTGCTATAAACTGAGTTTTCAGCACCGGAGTGGCTGGCATGAGTCTTCCAGCACGGCTCGTCAGTCGAACTTGCCCTTCATTCATAATCAAATTGGAATGGCAAGAGTATCTTTTTTTGCTAAACGTGTTATCGGGGACCTTGCTTTCCTCGACTCTTCGCCCTTTGCCAGACTACTGGATTCTTGTGTTCGTCCAGGTCCTCGACAGATACCCTCCGTGTCCATGCGAGTATCATCAAGTCTCGGTTTGCATTCGAAGTTTTTATCCAGAATAAGCTCATTGAAGCGTATGGAAAGTGTGGTTGTGTGGGGGATGCTCGGAAACTATTCGATAGAATGCTCGTCAGAAATACTTTCACCTGGAACTCAATTGTGAGCACGTTATTGAAGTTGGGTTTCCTTGATGAGGGTGTGCGGTTATTTGAGGCTATTCCTCAGCCAGATCAGTGCTCATGGAATATAATGGTTGCTGGTTTTGCACAACATGATGAGCTCCAACAAGCTCTGGGTTATTTTGCTGGGATGCATAGGGAAACTTTCGTGGTTAATGAATATTCTTTCGGCAGTGGTCTAAGTGCTTGTGCAGGTCTGAAGGACCTTAAAATGGGTACCCAACTTCATGCTTTGGTCTTCAAATGTCACTACTATGTTGATGTATATATGGGTTCCGCTCTGGTTGATATGTATTCTAAATGTGGTGTTGTTGATTGTGCTCTGAAGGTTTTTGATGAGATGAAGGAAAGAAACATTGTTTCTTGGAATAGCTTGATCACTTGTTATGAGCAAAATGGTCCATCAAGGAAAGCTTTAGATGTGTTTGTTAGAATGATGGAGAGTTCCTTCGAACCAGATGAAGTTACTCTGGCTAGTGTTGTTAGTGCGTGTGCAACCTTGGCGGCATTGAAGCATGGTATGGAGATGCACACTCGTGTAGTGAAATCTTATAAATTGCGAGGTGACCTTATTCTAGGAAATGCATTGGTGGATATGTATGCAAAATGTGGTAAGATTAGTGAAGCTAGACGTGTTTTTTAAAGGATCCCTGTGAGGAATGTGGTGTCTGAAACATCTATGTTGAGTGGTTATGCTAAAGTTGCAAGTTTTAAATCTGCAAAACTTATATTCACAAAGATGATGGAAAGGAATGTGGTGTCCTGGAATGCTC
Organism: Linum trigynum; assembly: GCA_964030455.1. Taxonomy (NCBI): domain Eukaryota; kingdom Viridiplantae; phylum Streptophyta; class Magnoliopsida; order Malpighiales; family Linaceae; genus Linum; species Linum trigynum. Next base: position 14,832,413 of record OZ034814.1, read on the forward strand.
TGATTGCAGGCTATACTCAGAATGATGAGAATGAGGAGGCGCTCAAACTCTTTTGTATGCTGAAACGGGAATCTATTTTCCCAACTCACTACACCTTTGGTAATTTACTGAATGCTTGTGCCAATCTCGCTGATTTGCAGGTTGGCCGGCAGGCCCATGCTCATGCTTTGAAGCATGGATTTGGGTTTCAATTTAATGAAGATCCAGATACTTTTGTCGGGAACTCACTCATAGACATGTACATGAAATGTGCATCGGTTGAAGAAGGTCGTCAGGTTTTCAGAAGCATGGTTGAAAAGGATGTTGTATCGTGGAATGCTATGATTGTAGGGTGTGCACAGAATGGGAATGGGCTAGAGGCTCTTGCTTTATTTAAAGAAATGCTTGTGTTTGAAGAGAAACCAGATCATGTCACTATGATCGGTGTCTTGTGTGCTTGCAGTCATGTAGGACTTGTTGAGGAGGGACGTCGCTACTTTCTCTCCATGACAAGGGACTATGGGTTGGTTCCCATGAAGGACCATTACACATGTATGGTAGACTTACTTGGTCGAGCAAGTCACCTAGATGAAGCCAAGAGTTCGATAGGGACAATGCCTGTAGAGCCCGATGCAGTTGTATGGGGTTCTTTGCTTGGTGCATGTAAAGTTAGTCGCAATATTACTCTAGGGAAGTATGTTGCAGAAAAACTTTTGGAGATTGATCCCACAAATTCTGCACCTTATGTTCTTCTTTCAAATATGTATGTCGAGCATGGCAAATGAGGGGATGTTCGAAAAGTGAGAAACATGATGAGACATCATGGAGTTATTAAACAGCCCGGTTACAGTTGGATTGAGATCATGGGTGACATGCATACTTTCATGGTGAAAGATAAAAGGCATCCACAGAAGAGGGAGATTTTTTCAATGTTAAAAGACTAAACTGAGCAGATGAAGCTAGCTGGATATATTCCATCAATGGTTTAACGTCCACAACTTGACTTCTCCATCGAAGGTCTGACTATTCATTATCTTAAATGTATTAGATTTGCAGATTTTCTTTGTGACGTTGTTTGATTGAAAAATCTTACTGTTAATATTTCAGCTGGTGTTCGAAAAGTATTCATTCCAACAAATATGTGGCTCATTGGGGTTGCTAGCAAAGGTGAGTCGATAATGTTCTGTGTGTTTCATTCCTACTGAACATACAGCTCATGGTTATTAGCATTCTTATTTATCTCACAGAAATGTTATCTCTATAATATGGCAGTAACAACATCATGGCTTGGATATTGTTGTATTGCCTATGTTTTTCGTTTGTTACTGCATACCACAGGTAACTTGCCACACTGGTTCTTCTACATTGACCTGTGACCATACATTGTTAGATAAGATTAGGACCCATTGATATCTTATGCTTCTGCAGTTCGGAACAATATATTTTCTTTTGTCAGGGCTTTGGTTACTATGTCGTCTCTTCTAGCTTCTCTTTCTCTTTTATCGATTTATACATGTTGAACTATTTGTTGGAGGATTTTCAATCTTGTGGAGCACTGTTCTATGTGATGTACTCAATCTTAGTAAGCGAATTGTACTATGAGATGAAATCAATGTTACTAGGTGACTTAAGTAGGTATATTATCATATTATGTAGCATCAGTATCTTTTGGTTTTATGCCTGCTTTATTTTTTATTATTTCATGCCTTCTATTTGCACTTTTATAACATTAATTGTTTGTCTATACATATATTTAGTGATTTTGTTCGTATGTGTAATCTATCTGATCGTACTCTCTGGAATATTTACATATATGTTGTGATACCTCCGTTTTTGCATTATATTCCTTGTTCTGATGTATTATGCTAATATCATTTGAGTGACAAGTGGAGTGGTTTACTTTCCCGAAAAAGAGAAGTACAGAGTGATTTGTGTTATTATGCATGTAGTTTGTCAGTCCCTATCAGAATGTGATTGATCCTTGGGAGAAGTTCCCTTGAAGTATAGTTGGGTTCATACAGCCCAAAAAGTTACTTTTAAAGTTGCTACTGATCTTACATTGCATTACATCTAAGGTGCCTAATTTTGCAGCTGATTATTTAGCTAATAGGGGTCACTTTGTGGTTATAAGTTCTTCGTGTATATTCTTATCCATGAAAGCCTGGTCTAATGGGTACCAAAGAATTCAATGAGCTTTACTAGGTTGGTGCAGATGTGCTCCTTTAGGACACATTTAAATGGTCTGGATGTTTTGTCTGGTTGATCTGGTGTTAACATAATGGACGAATCACACTTGATACTTGGGGACTTGGCCCCTTTTGATGAATATAATATACATTGGCTTGCCTTAAAACATTTTTATTTGTTCAATCACGAACCTTTTGGCTTCATTAACTAAAAAAATGCAATATCTCTATCATCAATGTACTATATCCATGTCATGAGTCATGACTATTAATCTGGCACTTATACATGATGTTTCCTTCTTGCACGATTATGCTCCATGTCGTGCAATGGTTATGGCAAATATTGGAAAGTTTTGAACTGGCACATCTTGTTGGTGTCATCGTCACTTGGTCAGTGGCTTGTTTATTTTCTTTCTACTGTTTGGGATTGCAAGTACATTTGGCTTTTTAGTTGAACAATACATTTATAAGGTTTACTTGATCATGGCCTTCTCAAAGATGAGTTAATAGGAAAATTTGTTAAGTCGCAACTCGCAACTAAGCTGAATCAGTTGGCCAGCATTTTTTCAATAGTTCTAATGCTTGTGCAAAATTATCTCTACAAGAAAAGGAATCTCAATCTGCTGCTGCAAATTCCACAGGAGTAGCTGTGTCAGATATTGCATCCTTGGATCCCTGAAAGGGGCTCAAAGTCGTCTCTAGTAATCTTATCCTCAGTGGAACTCCTGGGGGTGAGTGACGATAAATTTTAACTGGATATATTGTTTGAACTTTTAAAGATGCCATTATGAGCACTTATACTTCCACCGTGCAACTTTTGAGTTTTGGCAGATTTTCTTCTGCTGTTTCATCCCATTTGTTCAACTTGATGGAGCTCATACCGAAGTGAATTCTCTTCATAATCAGCTCTATTTTTGCAGAGAGGTAGTGCTCATAAAGGATCCCCTCTCCATAAGTGCCCTGGCTGTTTTGGGACATTCTCTTCTACTAGAAGGAGAGTGCAGAGTCTTTCTCTTATATTATTGTTTGTGTTCCAAAAGTAACAAAACAGATTGAGCTCTTACACTTGCATCTCAATGTGCTGACGTTGACAATTTAGAGCTGTCCAATTACTCGCATTACTTGTCCATGTGGTAAACTACTTGCTTTGTTGCTTCTCAACATGCTTACCTGTGATTTTTTTGGTAGAAAGAAGACGCTGTCTTACCTTTGTTCCTGATCATATGGGATTCTGGGACCCCAATAACTTCATATTTTGTCCTTTGTCCTTGGTGAGCAAATCTTCTGAGAATTTCCCTCCCCCGGTAAGTATGATAGCTCACTGACTTCCCTGTCTATCTTCAGCAGGTCTCAGAATTGCAGCCTGATATCTGTGTATCTGTGACCGTCTCTCGTCGCACCTGTTTGCCTCAGTTCAACCTTTTCATCCCCCAGTTCCCAAGCTTCAGTGAGGCCTTTGGGAGCTCCTCTAATCTCTTCATCAGATATGCCGCATGTCCAAAGAGATTTGCAAGGAATGATGCCCAACTTTTAACTATATCGCTCTAATGATTCCAGCTGCTGCAACAGACCGATTATTGGACAGCCAACCTGCCCGAGTTAACTGCAACCCAGTCGAGAAACTACTGCCGAATGGTGAGAGCATAGAACTCGAGGTGCTTAGCTGGTGGTATTGTTTCCTCCATACTTCAGTCACAACGCTGCAAACCCTTGGTACATGGAGCCTGTGCTCAAGTACATAAGACAGAATGGCAAGATCCATCATTCGTCAAGTTTCTTCCCCTCCGTTATTCACTTGTGAGTAGCCTGCTATGTTTCGAAAGCCATCAGAAGTGCTTCCCACAATTGGTGCCCTCCTGTTTCCAGATGGTCTTCCGCGACAGATGATCAGGGTTTAGGCAGTGGGGTAAGAAGCCTGCATAGCAATGCCACCAAGGTAGGGGTGGGCAACTGGTTCTGTAATCCCGAACCAAATCGAAACCAAATAATGCTATTTGGTTCGAAATTCGAAAGGGAAATATGGATGTTTCGGAAATCAGGGTTCTTTAACCGAACCAAATTTCCGATAGAAAAACCTAATTACTATAATTGCAAACTCTAAATGGTGAATTTTTATGTTTGTAGTTGTTTTTAGACTTAAATATTTGAATCATGTTAGTGTTTTATGACTTATGTATTGAAATGTTTGATTTTATAATTGATGATGCATATAATTGCATATTTATCATTTATATTAGGGGTGAAAAATAATTTAAAAAGGAGAAGATACAAGTAACCTCACAAATTCGGTTTTATGTGAAATTTCGAACCGAATTATAAATCGGTTTAGACCGATTGAACTGAATTATAATTTAGTTCGAATTCGGTTTGAGGTTTGGGGAAATTCTGGGACCCGGTATTCATAATTTTGGTACGGTTGAAACCGAACCGACCAAATTCCCACCCCTACACCAAGGCCTTCCTTAGCAGAAACATCTCGATGCATTCTGATGTATCCTTCCCCTCCTCATTGAGCTCCCCAAGGATTCTTCACCAACCAGTACTTCACTCCATGGTTTAATTCAGTCCTACACTCTTCTGTAAAATATCTCACTCTCGTTGAACTGGAAATGAGGAATCAGCTGCGTCTATTGCGACATAAACTGGTCGACTTGTTATAATGTTGAGCAATGCCAACTCACTATTGGCTGGCACATCTTCAAACTCCTTGATCAGCATTGGTTTCCTTCTTTGCTAGCGCGCTGCAGGATCCACCGGTAACATTTTTGGGGTAATTGATCTCGGTAGTCAAATCCTTCTTCCTTGGTATCACAATCAAACAATTCTTGCTCCAAAAGAGATACCAATTCCTCGGGATTGAGCTGAGTGATTCCTTCTAATGCCTCGACAATCGAAATGCCCAACAACTTCCTACCCCACAACTTTTCACTTTGTGTTCAGCTGCATCTCCTCACCTACTACACCCTTTACACTCTATTTGGTAAATGAGAGAGGTTGCAAATACAATTTTCAAACACTTGCACTTCTTTGGATACTAGGTAGACCCGCTCGCGTTGCTTCGCGATGAACGAACAATGTGAAACAATGATAGCAAAAAAATAAAGTAAAAAACAGGCGGCGAAATGGATAGAAGACGATAAAATGAATATTAAAGGCTCTTACCCAACCAAATCGTAATTCATTGTTTGGACTAAATTGCAACACTTAAAGTACACACCTTATTTGGCCGACTGCAATTTTGGCTAGTGGATAGTATCTAGGGATTTATGAGTTGGAATGATGCGAAAAACATCCTAAGTGACATATAATATATCGATATTCAAATAAGGCAATGCATGTAGCTATCGTCAACAACTCACTTGACAATCACCTTTTACACGTATCAAACAACATTGGATACACCAATATATAGAAACCAAGAAATCTATAAAAAAAGTGTATATGGATGAACGGGGATCAGTCATAGATTGAACTTCAGCTGGTGATAATTAAATTTCCTAGAAAGCAATTACAAAATTTAGTTAGAAATCCAACCCAAAAAGCTAGTCAAATGAACCGATCAAAAATAATATGGCATCCATAGACATAAATGGATAGCAGAGGGTAAGTTCCATGTATTAGCGATAAGTCTTTATTCATGTTGTCTTAAGTTTCCTTGTCCTACATGAACCTCTTACATTGTGGCTATAAATGCCCCTTCTCAATGTCAATACAAACACACGATTCACATTCCCTACAGCTTTGACCCCGAAACCCTAGCTCTTCGTTGCAGCCTAGAAGTTCGGCGCCCATGATCAGCGTCGATTCTCCTGCTGTCCAACATGTCCGACAACAGCTCGGTCACGTCAATACAAACAAACAATTCATATTCTTTACACCACGGAGCCAACAACTGGCCGCAAAAACAACGGATTGAAACACTATAGCAATTCAACTTACAGAATGAGTAGGAGTAACTATCATGAACATGTGTATATATATGTAAGGCAACATCTTACTAATCAAAAAGAATTTGAGTTTCACCAAACTAACACGCTTTGGCTCTAGGACTAAGTTATAAAAAACACAACTTAACAATTTATAAACGGTGATTGAAATCCAATATATGCACCATCGCCACCCCGTTCCACTGCCACAGCGCCACTTCCCATTAAATCGAAAGCCAAATGAAAATCGATCTGTAAACCAAAACCGGTAGGTAGATATTAAAACTAATTAAACCAAAATACAAGTGCACAGGCCCACACCATTTCTTAGAGTCGAAAAACATTAAGCTGTAAAAACTACTAAAGATCCATACAAATAAAAAAAAACCAAACATTTCCTCACTCAACCTTTTATGTGCCACATAAATAGTTAAATACCTGTAGAATCTTAAAAATTCAATCATTGAGAGCTGCTCTATATTTTAAAATAAAACCTCAAGTACCGTAGAGGGCAGCTGAAGGCAACATTTGAGAGAGTTAAGAACTGAATTGAGCAGCAAAATGAAGAGAAGCTCCAATCTCATATTGGGACATAAAAGAGGCAAAAGCCGATCATATCAATGCTACTGTGGCAAAAATGGAACATCTATGCAACGCGGGAAAGAAGCGGTTGTAAGCGAACAAACCGGAACGCAACTAAAGTATTATTTGTAGATACCAAAAGCTTCTATAAACGTTAAATAATTGGGAGTACACATACCTGAAAGTTTGATAAGGGATTACTTGGAAGGCAAAATCAAATCACAACCAACCCCATCGTGGAATAGGCCCTCAGCACCACCCGTCCCCCTGTTGTCGCTCTTGATCCTAGTGTTAATGACCTCTCTTGCACCGGGCTGAGTGAAGATTCTCTATCCCACAGATGATCCACCTATATAATATGGAACAATCAGCATACACAATCCAATTTATTAACACTATCAAGAAATGTTGAAGGCGATGAGTTATAGCTCTTATCTTAATAAACTCGATTTCTTAATTTTCACTACATAATAGCTAAACAGGTTACTTAATGAGTAAGCTTGCCTCGAACACAACACAAACAATTTAAAATAAATGAGAGACATATAAACAAAGTAAGATAAACTGATAGGCAAAAGAACAGGATTAACCACGTGGATGTTAGGCACAACACGATCTAAGAAGCTAGGCAGACTAAAAACTTCACCCACAACTGTAACTATCTCCACAAACTTGCCTATGATGAATCACTGGGCAACAAAATGTTAGAGGACTGAATCAATGTATAAGAACCCTATGAATCTGCGGGTTCTTGTTGAAAACAAAGCTGGAAATCAGTTATGTGCAGGCAAGCATGACAACCAATTCTAGGCTCGCATCCATATCACAGAAGAACAAAATATACGAATATGGGCACCTCTTTTACCTGCTTTCTTTCTTAGCTTCTTCACAATGATTCCCATGACGAAAGCATTCCATCTTTGTCGACAATGTAAGAGTAACAAAAGGAAACAAAAACGATTCAAATGAGAATGGTAAAAAAATCGAAACCCCTGAGCAGCCAAAACAATGAACGAAAACCAAAACAGAGCAAACCAAGATTTTGAAGCAATTTAGCTGCTGACTTAACCTCTCCCACTGAGTTTAAGAGAGTTAAGGATCCTGGTGTAATCTTCTAATCTTCCTTCCCATCAAACCCAAAACTCAGCTCTCATGTGGCAGTAGGATTCAAGAAAGGATGAAACCAACCACACATAGAGAGATCCTATGTAGACAGGCGGAACCAGCTAATATTAAGTAAAAATAAAATAAATTCATAAAGACGTAAAGCCGACTGAACTTAACATTCAACATAACCTAACATTCACGTGTGTACTGAGAGATGGAAACAAAGATTACAGAGACCCTACTGAAACACAACATACAGTGTCATGGTCTGCCTTTAATGAAAAGAATTGCAGAATAAACCAAGTCTAATCGTAGAGCTCTCTTTACCATAGTGCAGCAACCATAAGTTGCCTTAAATATACAAAGGTTATCGGTATTTGTTTCAGCAACCTGTTTGAACTCGTATATGTCAATGTTTCATTTGGAGAAAAGCAAAGTAACTGTAACCAAAAATATAGAATGAGCAACACATCACAGGAAAGGGAAACACGAATCTCAAGTCGAACAGTGTCAAAGAAGCATGATGCAAAAGCATAGCATGCGAGTGTCCTCTAACCGGATTAAAAATAAAGCAGAGCAAACACAGTGACATTCATTATGTGTTAGCTAGCTAGATGAACCGGATTAGAATAACTTGCTGCCACGTACAGAGAGGTAATAAATAGAAGTTCTAAGTTAAAACCTCCAAACTAATCGGCAAGAGGGGACACAATAGAGCCAAGAAAGGAAGAAATCCAAAGCAATGACATCATGGAATTGGAGACAAATTATAGCAGACCTACTCTCCACCGAGGAATTAAATTTTGGCAAATGGACAACTATGATATGAGAAGCATATAATTGCAAAGGGTTCCGGAGACCCAAATAAATTAGATAACATACTTACTGAATTGCACAGAATAACTTAGCACATATAAAAGCATGTTATTACTCCCCCAGTTTGTTCATTCCATTCTACCATTAGACGATATCTTTTATTTATTAGCCTATTTCTCTGACTCCGTCCCTTTCGAGCTTGCTGCTGAACTGCAGCATCACAGAAGTCCTGTAACATAAAACCTGTAGCATTAGATGGACGCATAGTTTTGATTTCATATTGCTTAGACCATGAAACTATATACAAAGTTCATGATTAAATGCAAATACACCAAGCGAGATTACACAGGAACTAAATCTCAGGATCTGATCAAGATATGAACTTAATTGATAGGTAAGGAATGAAGGGAACTGATACCATAAAAATACATTGGATTTGCAAAGAGAAGTTTAAAATCGAAGAACAAAACTGCAGCAAAGTTTAACCTAAGTTCTATCAATTTACAACAAATAGGGCACAGGCTGAACAACAGCATAAGTGCATGACCCTGAGGCCTTTAGGTGCATGATAGGCTGATAAGAACAACTCAACAACAACCGACGATCAAGAGGGAAAATGAACACATTGGAGTTCAGTTTGAGGAAATTTCGAAAGGTATTTATCGCAAGAAATGCAATATGTGTTTCCGTAGAACTGTACGGATAAATCAGCAAAGGACAACCCCAAGAAGGAAGTAAAATTGATTTGGCACATCAAATTTCATAAGCAGGATCGAGTGAATTTTAGTAAAACAGAACAGTTTATGAAAAGGGCGTGGACATAACAAAAGAGTTTGCATTAAGGAGCTGACCTTGTCACTAAATTGCAAGCATAAGAGGGATCTGATCAGCTTCTTGCTGCAGATTGGTCCTGTTTCTCTATGTAGACATCTGCTGGCCTACACTCCTCCAATGGCTCAACTGGCATTGGTTCCATACCTGCAAAATATCACCAACTCAACTGAGTACTTTCACATAGACCCTATGAACCCAGCACAGGGAGCATGCGATCAAACACGGGAACAGAAAGTAAAATTCAAGGGAGCAACTTTGACTAATTAGACACAATGCTCAAGTTTGGTTAGATATACAGTTTAAAGCAGGCAAAAGCTGTAATTTCTAGCTAGAACCAGTAAAATAAAGAGACAGAAAGCGATTACCTGCAACGGACAGTTACGGTGTTGGCAGAGGCAAAAAATCCTCATCTCTCTGTTACCCGTCATCCTCCCTGGCCATTAATGTTGTCTCCCCGTCGACGCTTGACATTTCCATAGAAGGGGGCTGAAGAGACCCACCCCAAGCCGACTTATCACTCCTCGGTTGGAAGGATGCAAAGGGAAAATATAGTTACACCTACAACTGAAAAGAAAAAAACCCCATTCACTTTTCATCCCCTGTGATGGATTCATAGAAATATGCAACATCAATGGCTAACATTGATGAGAACTTTAATGAAAATGCATTCTACTCAAGTCCCCTCATTTGCATCACCCTAGTTATATGACTGTATGCACGTAATGAACAGAACGATACAACCTCAAGTACTGAAATAATCAATCCCCAACACCTTTGTCCGTGTGATTTCCAAAGTCTTTGTCATTTAAGAAGTAAAAAAATATACAGCTCAGCCTACTGGAGACGCAAAACAGTATGCAAGAAGTTTTCAAGTAGTGATATCCCCCGCTAAAATGCATAGGGTTCAGGGGAAAACAACAAAAATGAAAGGAATCCCCATTCTCCCCACGCCCCATAGCATGTTAATGGAGACTCACCTGATGGTCCAACCGAGCAAGAGTACCAACTCGACTTGATCTGTAAGGGAAACCAAACATAGGAATCTTAGCATAAAAGGATTTGGAGTCGAGGCTAGTCCGTGCTAAAACCAATAGAGTAAAAAGTATACTGTGTAGCGTGATAGGTGGAACTAATGACCAATCATAAAAAAAAAGTATTCAAGACCTCTAAACCATCTACGCAAAGAGAAGAAAACTAAACTAAAAACAGAAGAAATAGAGAGAGGAGATCACCAACACCAAAGCTTTCATGGTAGACTCAGCTGCTTCCTCCTTCTCCCTCAGGAATGTTCATCATTGACTTGTTATTGCAATATTGCAATCTATGAATCCATCTAAGAAAATCAGCGTCTAAGCAATGACCAAAACCCCAAAAGTAACGAAAGAATGAACAGAATCAAAGGTAGAAACTCACAAGCTAAGCAAGTCGCCGGCTGACAATCCTTCTCCCCAGGCAAGTTCAGCGTCAACATGTTTTTGAGGCCGATGAATCAACCGAGAAAAGCAGTAAGAGTGGAAGCTAATTTCGGGAAAACGAAAACCCATATGGCTGAAAACATACAGAACCACTCCACAAAAAGGAGTCATGAAGGAAAAAAACAGAACCAAAACCCAAAAAAACCTTACGCAAAGAGCAGTGGGTAGCCCTCGTTGGCTCTGCTGCCTTTGGAAATCTACATTGGCAGCAGCTCCTCCATTATCCTGGCCAGTATCCGAACTCGAAAAGCTAAAAAGAATAAGTCCAATTAGATTAGCAAGAAAGCACTCCTTAAAAATTCAAACATGTCAAAACCGAAAAAGGAAATAAATCCACAAAAACAACTTACCACCTTGGTCGCGGTTGACAGCAGTCCCACCGCCGGCGACATGGCATGTTTCTTCTGGCATGAGTGTAGACGAATCACTTCCTTCTTCCTGATCGAAAACCCATGAATAAAAGATGACAAGAAGTAAGAATTAAAACCAAACAAAAAATCCAAAAAAGGACAATATGCAACAAAAAAAAAAATGATCGTCACTCGTTGCTGGGACCATTACCGACGTCCATTGCCGATGAAGCCTTCCCATCCCTTCATCGATCCAGAAGGACGTTCTAACCAAGGAAGAGAACAAAGAAAAACAGAAAAATAAACGAACAGATTCGGAGAAATAAGATCGGCGTTAAGAACTCACGATCTAGCCAACCAGGCGTCGAATGACTCTCCTTCCTTGGCAAGTTTGGCGCTTCATGACCAATTTCGAAGAGTTGAGATTGCAGAGCGAGAAAAAGACAACGTCAGAGAGAAGAGAGAAGGAGAGCACAAGTGAGATGGGGTGGGGGTTCCTTCTTCTCCTGGTTCTTCTGCTTCCTGCGTCTTCTTCTTCTTCCTATTCTTCCCTTTTTTTTTTTTGGTTCTTGTACAGAGAGAGGGAGAAAGAATAAAAGTAACAAGTGGGTTGTTGGTTTCTGCAGAAGGAAAAGAAAGAGAGAAGAAAAGTTGTGTGGCTGGGAAGAGGGATGGGATGGAAAAGCAAAAAAAATATCTGTAAAATTTCCAAACAAGCACCCAAAGTTTCTTTCAATTTCGAAATAGGCACTTGTTTGATGTGACTCTACAACACAATACACATGTAGTTTATTTTTTTAAAAGCAAAATAAGTCACAGTGTTTGGATGTGACTCTAAGAAACAGTTCCAATTCTGCTTGTTCTTTTAAGAGTATAATAATAATAATAATATAATAATAATTGTATAAATAGTAGTAGCAGTAGAGGAGGAAGTGGAGTGCAAATGGACTATTCCTATCTCCTCTCAATTTGGGGTGCAAATAGGAGAAAAAGGGAATTAATGTGAAAATGCTATGATACGATTTTGATATTTGCGTTGAAAATCCAAGAGAGGAAGTGTCTCCAAGAAAAAGTGTGAGAAGAAGGCTAATTCAACCACTTTATCAAATGGATAAAATCAAGAGATTTTCAATGATTTTGATCGAGTGTGGGTGGTTATGGTCAAACCTGATTCAACCGATGAGTTAGATAATTGGTTTAACAATAATGCCTTGTTTTCACTTTATGCCCTCTTATTTTTTCTTTCCAAACAACAAAACAATTTGTCACTCAATTTTATACCCCTCAAATTTATGCACTTCAACTAATTTGCACCCCTCAAACTTACACCTTATGCAGGGTGGTAAACGGTAATCCGGTAAACAGTTTACCGTTTTACCGAACCGGTAACCGGCGGTTAACGGTAAACCGTTTACCGACGATATCGCCAGCCGAGCGGGAAGTTGGGGGAGTCGGTTTACCGGACACGGTATCGGTAAATACTGACGGTAAATCGGTAATACCGATACCGAAATCTCCCCTCCCCACTCCACTAACATATAACATATACATCATTATTCACAAATATAAAATATTACATACATGAATGTAAGTAAGTATAGGCATCAAAAATATTGTAAATAAGAGTTAATAATAAATTATTAATTACAAAAATGATAAAAAAAACTCAAAAAAATCAAAATATTACAACATCACCTCACTTCCAGAAATTCGGTTAGGTAAATATTCGGTAAACCGACCAAAAAACTGCCCGAAATCGCTTCTCACGGTATTTCGGTAATACCGGTTTGTAACCGTTTACCGGTAATTCGGTAATCGGTACACCGGTTACAAACCGGTATCGGTAATCGGTAACCAATTTGACCAACTTTTGTATACCGAAACCGATAAATTCGATAAACAATTTACCGTTTACCGACCGAATCCCACCCTATGGTGTGGCATTACTCGGGGAAGCGTCGTGGAGAAAGAAGACTTTGGATGAGAGCAGTGGTTCTCTTAATCTCTTTATGGGTGGACTGGACTGCATGAGCCGGTATATAATTAAAGACTAATCTATCTAGGTGATCCAAAAAATTTAGTGAGAGTGAAGAAAAAAAGGATTTTAAAGATTTGAATTCTGCTAGCCAGGCCTGAGATTATCAACTTATTTAAATTTTACATGTATTTTAAAAGATAGTTTGAAAGTTAATTAGAAAGATCACCTTACAGTGAAGAATTAACTCTGCAATTAAATTATCCATATTCATTTCAAAGCCCAAAACCCTATAAGAAAAGTACAAAAGTGTACCATCATGGCAATTGAACCCGAATCTATGAGTACCCAACTTGATACAACTAGGGATGTTAATGAGCCGAGCTATTCGTAAGCGGCTCGGTCTCGAACTCGATAAAAGGTCGTTCGATTAAAAAAAAACCTCGGTTCGTTAATAAATGAGCCGAGCTTGAGCTTTACCTTGTTCGGCTCGTGAAGCTCGTGAACTAGCTCGATTAGGTGGCTCGTTTAATACAACTCATGAACTGTCCCGTTTTGAGCTTATGATATGTCCCAACATTGTGAGTAGAGAGCTAACCGAGAAAATCAATCTATAGTTTATGAGTTGGTTTGTTAATGATGCATATAATTATTAAATTGTATATATCACCTCATATGGTGTTTAATACATTAAGTATATGTAAGCAAATACGTCTCATATATGACATAACATTAGGTACTCACTTGTATCACATATGACATATAAATATTAGGGTATTTATATTATAAATTATCTTAGAGTTAAGCTCGAGCCGAACTTTCATTCTTAACGATGTGTCAAGATTTAATAAATGAGCTGGCTCGTGTTCGACTCGACTCGGCTCGTTAATAAACGAGTCAGGCTCGAGCTCGGCTCGTTTATAAACGAGTCGAACATGAACAAGGCAAAACTCGACTCGGCTCGGCTCATTAATAGCCCTAGATACAACCCCGTCAAAGCGAGTAGAACTCATGTTGACGGGTTTTGGGTTGGGTACATGTTTTACTCGCTTTTGAAATTGGCGAGCTAGGTTGGATTTTGCCAAAATTCAACCCGCTTTTCACCCGTCCTAACACCATTTTGTATCTAATCGGAAAAAAATATGAATATTTTATGAATGCTATTACTCTTTATGTAAATATAAATCCAATAATACGGATAATTTATTGATGTTGATAGTCTTTATTGAGATATGTTTGCGGGGAAAAATTCGATAGCGATACAATATGGATAATTTATGGAATCCAATGATACCCATACACCCATGGATACTCGTTGGGTCGCTTATTTCTCAATTTCAATGGGTATTTAAAAAAATTATCGAGTGCACACACTAATTTTGATTTAAATTTAGATAAATCCAATCCAACTCAATTCATTACCAATTTACCATCATACATCTAAATGGAGACTGATGGAGGAAAAGGAAGGTGCTGGGGAATTGATTTTATTTCTTTCAGAAAAAGGATTTTGATTTTGGGATCCAAATTAAAGCAAGAGTTTCTTTCATGATGGTGGGTGGGAAATTATGGTGATGGTGGGGATTATGGAAGTGGGATTTTGTTTTCTTTTATAATAAATTAACAATGCAACCTGCAACAAATAATTCCATAACTCATTAAAAAAATTCTTTTTTTTAATGTTAAATAAATAATTCCATAATACATACCTTTTCTGTCTGTCTCCCTCATATTACTTATTATCAGTACTGATAAATTATTAGTTAATACTGTACTGTTATCTTATCCTTATTCTATCCATTCATTCTTGCAACACACCAAACAAAACATGTAATTGACAAATGACAAGTATGATGATTCTTATTGGCGCCCATCACTTCCAACATTGGTTTTTCTTCTTTTGTGTGCCCATATTTTTCTTACACTATGTTTGGCAACAAGGGGGGTGCAAGTTCGAGGGGGGTACAAGTTGAGGGGTAAATTGTTGGGGGGTGCAACTTGGTGGAGGGTGTAAGTGGAGGGGTAAATTGTTGTTTGGATGAAAAAGTAGGGGGGTGCAAATAGAGTAAAAAGTAAGTAATTATATTATTATAAAATAGATTTATCAATTTATAAAATATTATCACAAACATGAAAATTCAATATATAATAATAAAAATAATAAATAAAAATAATTTTAATAAAAATAATTATTATATAATAATGCTCAAATATAATTATTTATAACAACAATAATAATCATTGGTCGAGCAACCTCGAAACTCGAAATCCAACTCGTAACTGGTCATCCTAAGGGGGTTCTCGTGCCTAACTTTAAATTGAATATGGTCAAACTTAGTCAAACACGTTCGAATCTGTAAGTTTTAACTACTTATTAAAGTAAATCGAGTTAACTAAACTGTTCCTCTCTATCTTTTCAACAAATGCTTCTTATCTCTAATTTTCAATGCAAATTCGGGTCAACTAAGAGATATCGATTTGACGAGGCGAACATTGACAAACTTGCTCTCTGAGTCAAACGGTCAACCCCAAACAACTTCTACACTAATATAGATATAAGAAAAATTAATAATATTAATTATTATGTAATTATAGTATAATTAAAAATTCATAATTCCCCTCCTCCCCCTTCCCCCTCCCTTCCTTCCTTCCCTTGCACCCCAATTTGGGGGGTAAGCCGAAACAGTGAATTTACGCTCACGTTTTGCACCCACCTACTGTTACAAAATAACCAAACGGGGGTAAACACCTTGGAACTTGTGTTTACCCCTCCAAACTTGCACCCCCTTCCATTTACACCCCTTCCCAAACATAGTGTTACAGATCTCCCAAATCGGTGATGACAATCTGTCTATGGAATTCTGTCTTATGTCTAGCACGCTTAGGTGGTGCTTAGAAGTTTTAAGTGAAAATAGTGTTTCAATTTCAAATTATTAATAACTTAGCTAATCATAAAAACAGGCAAAATATGTTATAATTTGCTAGAATTATGATGGTGAATAATAAGGTAGAGGTTGGGTCGACTGGAGTTGGAGAAGAACGACAGAAATTGTTTCGAGAAGATTATATGCAATTTTTCTTAAGTGTTGGTTGGCAGCGCGCTTAAGCATGTCTCACTTTGATTAATCATACCTCACACCAATTAATCATGTCTACCTTTGGAGAGTAGTCGCATATGCATTATGTCACCTAATTGTTTGTCTAGGGTCTAGGCGAGGTGTTTGTCACTACCTAGCGCTTAGGTGCTTCTAGGCGTACTCGGAATTATGCTTTCTTGAACCTTGCTAATTTGTATTATTATTGATATCCATAAACCTTGAAATTTTGGTCTAAGTTGGACGGTATCATTAATGTTCTTTCCGACCAGACTAGTGCATCCACTTTTTATAAGAGTGAGTTAGATGCCGGTTTCGCGGGATACCCTCTAGAGTATAACTAGAAAACTATATTGCTGAATCGATGAACAATATATATAAGGAGGAGGAGGTTTTCAATCCCAACTCTAAAATTACTCTCGAGACATCAAATTTTGAATTTTAATTGGTAACATTAGTCTATTATGATGATATAACATAGGATCATCGCTAATCAATACATAACCCTAACCTCTAAAGCTTCAATTTTGAACCTTAACCCTATACTTCAAATTGTAAACCTTAAACCCTAAGTCCCTAAACTCTAAATCCTTCAAATCAAAGTAAATCTTGAATGATTTTTTTGCGAAAATTCACATGTTAGCTTGTCCATCTTATCAAAATTGATGATTTACATCGCTTTGTCACGAATCATCTACTCATAATGGCGATTATGAGACAAATAGCACTCACCAAAAAAAGTGAATGCACCAAAGATAAAATTATATATGTGTGTGGACTCTTGGACATGAACATGAACATGGATTCTTCGTCCAAAACCTCTTTAGGCACAATTAAAAATAAAAGCGATACAACCTCTGGGTTACTTAACTAGGACACTAGAATTTGAATGTCATTGTTGATGAGCCCAAGAGGGAACTCAAACGATCAGAGTACGCAACTAGGGTAGTTGTCTTCGAGGTGGTGATGAATTTGTGGGTAAAACAGAGGGGTTGGATGGATGAATGGGAAAAATCGAACAAGCAACTTCAACACGAGAGGGAAGAGGCTAGTTAGGGTAGAGATTACCACAAGATCTAGGATGATCGACTCGATCTCTAGGTCTGCAATTCTCAGCCAAAACCAAGAACAACTTAGCTCGCAAGCTTGAGAAAACTCCTCGGAGTAAACTTTCGATTAAACTTAAAACGTGTGTTTACAATGATTCGAGTACGGCTTTTATAGCCAAAGAACAAGCAACTATCCTATTTAAACAAGGAAACAATTTAGAACAGAATTGGTAAAGGAAATCTACTCTAATAAGGAATCTTCTAGCTCAAGGAATCCAACTTGCACAAGGAATTCTGCCTTCCTACTCACATTTCACAACCAGCCTTCGAGCTTGTAGGAAATGGCCTTCTGGGTCATGTCGAACTCAGCCAACACCTTCTCGTGGTTTAGAAAGTTGCACACCATCCTCTCCAACTCGAATCCCCCATTGATCGTACCTCAAGCTCCCGTAATAAAGCCCCAAAGTTGCTACCCGAAACTGAGTTCTTGCCTTAGCCAAAATTTGGCAATTTCCAGAATGCATAATAGGTTGTTGATGGCCTTGACAAACAACCCTTTTGGCTACCTTTCCACGATCCAAGTGCACCAAGTGGTATAGGAACAACCAAGGTCCAAAACAAGACCCTAACCTTGCATTTTCATTGAACAATTTGAGAGAAACACCCCTCCAAAGTAGGGTTCCCAAAACTGTTCCAACACTTAGAAAATTTCCAGCGTTGTTCTTGTTAACTTCACCCGATCTTTGATTGATTAATTGGAACTTGAAACCTGCCCGAATTGTGATCATATCAATTGTAAACCTATATTAAATATTCGTATACATTTTTTTATACAAAAGATTAATAGATCAGTAGATCCTGGAATTTAACCAGACTAGGAAATCAAAGAAATGACACGTAATTGGGTACAATGTAAGAGCCTTTCTAGCCACCAAATGGGCATTAAGCCCAGAATGAGTCCTCAAATATCACACTACTTCATTGAGGATGGCCCATACCCGATTATCACTAGTGTCAACCTGGTTGATTTTATCAATGACCACTTTGTAAACATTCATACACGTAAAGTTTACAAATTATTTATAAAATTTTGATTCTCGTTGATGTTAGTAATGTGGAAAAAAGAAACAATATGTTGTGTCTAGTTCAAAAATAGGAGTGTACCATACATACGGCACACTTAATGGGGGTGGGCCAAAGTAGCGGGGAAGTGTGTGACCGACACCTGCGCTCCAAAATTTTGTGAAAAAATCAAAATTCATTATTCAAATTTGCACTACAAAGAAATTTGTTGTCATCAATTTACTAAATTATGTATATACATACTATTTATTTTAATTTTTAATGAATTACAAAGGCTTTTTCATCTATGAAGTTAATAAAAACAATTTTTTAAATCGGTTGAGTCAATGATTGTTTAATTCTGTGCATTGGTTCCCAACCTAAGGGATGAATGTATTTTACAAACTTTTCATAATATAAAAATACATCGTCGATCGTTGTGAAAAATAATCAAATAGTGAATTTCATTAATACGCTTTGATCCGAGTAGCATGGGGCACGTGGAATCCCTTCGAGAACTTCGTGCTTGGTTTGGTGCTGGTTCGACTGGACCAAAGATTGAAAGCCTTAGGTCAATTACCTATTTGGATATCTTTAGTATGAAAAACAAATAGTTAAGTCTAACTGTCCACTCACATCCTCCGGGCTCTCATTCAGATTCAGCCAATTCAAAGAAGCTCACATATGATAAACCTTCGAGTTTCCTTTCTGATAATTCTTTTCCTGTAAAGAAGTATACGAAAGAACAGTTGTTTTGTAATTTCTCTTCCTCGTTCTGGACATACAGCAGGGGACAAGACCGTAACCCTCTTTCGTGATTTGGGCACATGGCCTCGTTCAACACTTTTAGCACTGTGGGCTTCAGAATCCTAAAAAGTTTAGGGTGCGCCTACGGTGACATGTATGTCACGGTGACTTGCACTTTCCGGTCGGCCTCAGTTAGGATTAGGTCGACCTAACTTGCACTTTAATGTGTAGAGGGACACTTCAGCTTCAAAACAAGCCATTAATCTCCAATTTCCATCTAGCCAATTGTAAGATATGAATCTCCAAAGTAGGCACCATGAAATTGTTTTTACACTGAAACAACATATTAAGTCGACCTAATCCTATATGAGGTCGACCGAAAAGTGCATGTCACCGTAACAAAATCCAAAAAGTTTATTGTTATCGGGTCACATTGCCCCCAATGCCTTTTAATTCATTGATTACACTTAATTTAGATTATGAGAACATCGCATTTCCATTTCTAATTACTTTATTAATTTCCATGTAGGAGGATCAATGATATACTGCTGTTGGATATAAATATATACACGAGAGGGAAAAATAATGCTTACAACAAACGTGGATTGTTTAATCTTATTCTTATCTTAAAATAAAAGCAAGATTGTTTAATCTTAAACATGAACCACAACCATTAATAAAATGCAATTATGATTAAAAAGATGATCACCGTTCACCGATGGGATTTTGATATATTATCTTATTGCCATATCTTCCCCCACCCACCATTAATATACTATCTACCCGTTTGTTAGACGAAAACATAAGCTGTCATGTGTCTGCAAAATGCTAAGTCTTCATGTGGTGTTTGTTTTTTTGTTTTTCCGCTTTCTCGAATTTTATAAGGTATCAAAACTATGATTTGTGATATTTTATCGTATCATAATATAGTGAAAATTGTTATAAACCGTGGATCGGTTGTTTGGGTAACATTTTATCAGCTATTATTGATGCTTTTGTTTACTCGTTACCAATGATGAGAGCAGATCTGGTAAGTAACTTTGTGGTGCTATAACTTTATGCATAACCCAATAAAAATCCGCCACACATCAGCGCCTCATTCTTTCTCCTGGAAAAACCTTTAATTTTCCTTCCCTTGATCTTTAACGGACAATTTCTCACTCGTTTTAGGTCGGAATTTAAATTTTCTTGCACAGTTAGATCAGATTAATTGTGCTCTTCAAAATGATATACATTTTGATATTTTTTTTGAAAAAAAAAATATGTCAGTTATTACCAGTCTATACCATATGGTATTGACTGGTATTAAATAACAGCATACCATATGGTATGAAAAATACCACCCCATACCAGGGTGGTATAGTATGGTATGGAGTTGGCAACGAGAGGTATGAAATTTTTTCACCTAGAAAAATTTGAAATCCAATAGATCATGATTAAATCGTTACTTCTGTGCAAAAATTTCCGAAAAGGACTAAAAAATGAAGGAGATACCATATTGTATGGAGTTGGTAATGAGAGGTATGAAAAAAAATTCCTCAAAAAATATTGAAAATGGATATAAGTTTGTAGAGCACAACAAATTCGTTCCATCTGTGCAAAAAGAAAAACATTTGAAATCCGAGTTTGTAGAGCACAAAAAAATTTGAAATCTGTGCAAAAAAATTAGGCACAATAAATTCCTTTAATTCTCCACCCTTAGATCTGCACCCACTTAAAAAAGGGTCCAGATTTGGTTACTCATAGACATAGTTATGCACTCTAAGGTTATACACCCTATCTTGAGCCATCAACGACTTCGTCATTTGGTATTACGAATTGTTTGAGGAGAGGATTTTTATTAGTTATGTATGTTATTAATCTTGCAAGTTTACTTTATTAAAGTCTTGTATTTGGCTCAAGATAGGGTGAGTAACCTTGGGGTGAGTAACTATGAGTAACCAAATCTGTACCCTTTTTTTAAGTGGCTGCAGATCTAAGGGTGGAGAATTAAAGAAATTTATCTTCACTAGTTTTCTTGATTGGGTCATATCTTCTTCATTCTAACTCGGATTTCAAATTTTTTTTTTTTTTGCACAGATGGAACGAGTTCGTTGTGCTCTACAAAATGATATCCGTTTTCAATATTTTTTTAGAAAAAAAGAATTTCATACCTCTCGTTACCAACTCCATATCATATGGTATCTCCTTCGTTGTTTAGTCGTTTTCGGAAATTTTTGCACAGAAAGAACGATTTAATCATATGATCTATTGGATTTCAAAATTTTCTGGGTGAAAAAGTTTCATACCTCTCATTACCAACTCCATACCATACTATACCACCCTGGTATGGGGTTGTATTTTTCATAACATATGGTATGTTGCTATTTAATACCAGTCAATACCATATATGGTATGCTGTTATTTAATACTAGTCAATACCATATGGTATAGACTGGTAATAACTGGCAAAAATGTTTTGTTCCAAAAAATATCAAAGTGGATATCATTTTTAAGAGCACAATTAATATGATCTAACTGTGCAAAAAAAATTAAATTCCGAGTTAAAACGAGTGAGAAATCGTCCGTTAAAGATTAATGGAAGGAAAATTAAAGGTTTTTCGAGAGGAGAGAAAGAGCCGCTGATGTGGCGGATTCTTATAAAGTTATGCATGGAGGTACTCACCTGATGGTTACTGATGGGATCCGGACCCCTCGTAATTCCATTATTAACAATGTATTCATTCTTTAATAACGATGCATATGTCCAATATTTAACGAATCATCGATTTATTTTTTACGCTGCAACTATCTACTAGTAACTATGCATGTTTCCCAACCATTAATAATCATCAAAGAAATCGTTAATAAATAATATAGTCAATCATTAATTTCTCGTCTCGTATGAAGTATGTATACGACTGCTCATATCGTGACAAAACAAGCTCTCTTATTCTTGGTCAGAGATTCGTTGACCAATGTATTGAATCAATTATTGTTAATGAATAGATCTGATCGCAACTTCGAATATGGAATTGAAAGGGATTAAATAGGAAATGATACTCTGAATCATAGAGTCCGAAATTTCCTTGCTAAGCTACATGAAAGAGATTTCCGGAATTGCAGAGAAAAATTATTGCTAATTGCCCGAAGTGAGGGGGGCGAGGAGCACATAGAAATGTCGCCTCTATCTTCTTTCTGCTTTACCGTTCGAACTTTAAAAGGTCGTATATATAACCATTTCTTTTGGGATATCCATGGTAAAAAAAAACCTAAATATGGATAAGCAACAATTTGTCAATATGCCAGGATGCTCTGGATCCTTATGATCAAATCTGGAGCCCTATGGGTTGCATGGATGCAGGCTTATTGTTGTAGGGGAGCTGACTTATGGATTATGATGATGACGTCGTCAAGTTCACGGCCTTGGAAACGTATTTTGAAGCTGAGAACTGTGTTTCAGCCTTATATGGCTTTGGAGGGACAGGACAAACTGTGGAATGGGAAGAAGATGGATGTGTATTCGGTTAGTACAATGTGGAACACTATTAGATCACCCTGCAATAAGGTTAGCTGGTTTAAATTGTTGTGGGGTAAATATAATGTCCCAAGATGGAGCATGATTGCTTGGATTATGGTGTTTGATGCAAGTGTGACGAGGGAGAAATTGTAGAAGTGAGGTAAGGTTACAGATGCTTCTTGCGTATTGTGTAGTAGAGGGATTGATTCTAGGAGTCATATATTTTTTTAGTGTGAATTCTCAAAGGAAATTTGTGAAGGATGGGGACTGTTGTTTTGTCGCAGTTCTTGGTATCAAAGGCTTGCAACAGCAGGGGAAATAGAAGCAAAGAACTCAGCGTTGGGTCGCTGTATTGGCTTGGTTTGGTGCTCGCTGATTTCGTTTATTTGGCAGGAACGATGTCGGTGATGTCATGGCGAGAGCCCAAGGGGTGCTGAAGTAGTGGTGAAATTATGGAATAGGGACCTGCTCTTTGCACTTCAGTATTACCTTGTTTTGATGTCTGATTGGGTCTGTTTACATAGTCTGTTGTAGTAGGTGGAATTTGTAAAAGTGGGACTAAAGTGGGCAGTTTTTTTTTTTTTTTGCTTCATTTTTGTTGTCCTACAGGGTATCCCAGTTGGGGATGTCCTCTTTGTTGTATCAGTGTGAAGGATTGTTTGATCCTAGCACATCTCATAATAAAAAAAGGGGGAAACTGATTCAACAAAAAAAATTTGTCAATAACCGATACAAGGACGATTGAAACAATTGTAAATGATCACTTAATATATCATTGAGTGGGGAAAGGAACGTAAATAATACTAAGGATACACATTTATCCTTGTAGTACTTGTATTACTAGTTCGAGAAGTATTGTAACTCCTTGTACTATGTATATTATTGGATATAAATACCCCTTATCAGTGGTAATACAACACAGTGAACACACAACATTCATAATCCTTACATGGTATGAGAGCCTACACTCTAACCCTAGAATTTCTGATCCAGCTTCTCGGTGGCACACCCACGTTCAGCGCTCGCCCTCTAGTCCATCTGCTTGCTCGCCATGTCTGACGCCGACTCCGCTACCTCCGACACCGCTACCAGTCCCGTCGGCGATGCTGCTTCGCCTGCCTTTGTAACCTCCAATCCGCCGGCCAGCCTCCCGCTCAAGCTCACAGCGACAAACTTCCCTTCATGGTGTGCTCAACTCTTGTCCTTGCTTCAAGGACTCGATCTAGTCGGATATCTTGATGGTACCACAACTCCTCCTTCTGAACGCGTCAGTGTTAATGGAGTTTAGTCACGTAATCCATCATATACTCACTGGTTCTTTCATGACAAGCTCCTGCTCAATAGCTTCTTTGCATCGATTTTTGAGACAGTCTGCTCCTTCATCAGCGTTGCTCCTTCCATGGCAACGCCTTGGTCCACGTTGATTCGGATGTACACCAATGCCTCCCGCCCTCGCCTTGGTCCACGTTGATTCGGATGTACACCAACGCCTTGGTCCACGCTCAATAGCTTCTTTGCTGAAAAATGGGGGGACCGTGATGTCGCCACCTTCATCCAGTCTCTTCGCTCTATTGCTACTAACATGGTGCTTGCTGGAACGGCGGTTCATGAGGATGAGCTGGTCACCTACTGCCTCTGTGAGAACCCTCCTAGCCTCGACAATCTCGTTGATCGTCTTGTGTCTCTCGAGGTTGACCTCAAGGCTCGTCGTTCTTTTGCTCATGCGACAGCCTACTACACCCAACGTGGCCACGACAACCGGGGTCGTGGTCTCGGCAATCGCGGCGACGGACGTGCCTCTCCCCCCACGGATTCATCCTCCTTCTATGACATGGCTAGCTCCCATAATGATAGTGATCAATGTCGTTCTTGAGTCTTTTGCCAGTACTGTAACAAGCCGGGTCACACCTCGAAGCAATGCTACTAGCTCCTTCCACAGAAAATTCATCAAGCACATCATGTCAACTGCCCGGATCCCTCTTCCTCTCATGATGGTAGTGCATGGCTCATGGACTCGGCCGCTACTCACCATGTCACCAATGATCTTGGTAATCTTGCACTCTACTCGGATTACAATGGCTCGGATGAAGTTTACTTAGGCGATGGCTCCGGTTTTAAGATCACCCATATTGGTTCCTCTTCTCTTTCGTCTCACAACAACTCGCTTATCTTACGTGATATGCTTTGTATACCTGCGATTATGCAATGTTTGATCTCTGTTGCCAAGCTTTGTCGAACCAACCCTGTGTCCGTTGAATTTTTTGCTCATTCTTTTCTTGTGAAGGACCTTCACACGGGGGCACCACTGCTGAAATAAAGGAACAAGTGGGACACCTACGAGCTCACAGGTGGATTGTCAGCCATCAAGTTAGCGTTGGTGACCACTAAAGACTCTGCGACCTCCTAGCATCGTCGTCTTGGCCATCCGTCGTCCAAAGCCTTGTCTCATCTTCCCAATACTCAGTCCCTACCAGTTTCTATGTCGTCAGTGTTCTTTTATTTTCCCTCATGTCTATCAAACAAGAGTCATCGACTTCCCTTTGGTGATTTTAGCTTAACTAGTTGTCGGCCTTTTGATTTAGTATACTCTGATCTGATGTATGGGACCCTGCCCTTGTTACCTCTGTTATTGACTTTTCCTACTGTTTGATTATAGTTGATCATTTTACCTGTTATACATGGATCTATCCTATTCGTCTTAAATCCGATGTTCTCTCTGTGTTCCTAGCCTTTTAAACGCCTAGTTGAGAAGTACTTCACCACCACTATTTGTCGCCTATATACCGATGGCTGTGGTGAGTTTATCAAACTCTATACTTACCTCGCCGCCCACGACATCACCCATCTTTTCAATCCTCCTTACACCCCCCCCCCCCGTACATAATGGTATGTCCGAACGTAAGCACAGTCATGTAGTAGAAATCGTCTTACCTTGATCCTACATCTAATCGTTTGTTCCTCTCCCAACATGTTGTTTTTATCGAAACTTAATTCCCTGGTGTGTCTGCCTCTCCCTCCTCTCCTAAACCCCCATCCTCCACAGCCTGGCTTGAGGCGAGTCTTCACCCGGTCACCACCATTCCGCTCACAACTATGCCCAACTCGTCACCCGTTCCTCACTGCCAATGTAGTCAAAATCCCGATTTTAATCTTAAAATCTTACGATTTTACGATCTTACCTATGGGTTCCGATCCTGATTTTACTGTAAAATCTTTGAACCTTAAAATCCCATAAAATCCCGATTTAAAACTCTAAAATCCATAAAATCTACGATTTCTACGATTTTGTACGATTTCAAGGTTCATATCAATTGGATCAAAATTAGGCCGGTCAAGTTGGGTTATGCCCATGAACCGAGTCAAATTTACTTTCCCCAACCCAACATAATGAACAACACAACCCTGACCTGATAGTTAACCCTCAATTTATTTTCATTCTCTTCCTCGTATCTTCCTCTTTCGCACGTCGGCGCCCAACTCCTTCCATCAACGATATCTTCCACCCTCCCAATTAGCTTGTAGTTTGTTCCCACCACCCTCACAATAATCCAAATCTCCATTGCATTGCAAGCTTTTGTTCATCTCCCAATCCTTCAGCACCACTAACCCGACCTTTTATCAATTAAGAAGGGAATGCATCAATCAATGAGTTATCTTTTCCAGATGATGGTAATCAAGGAAATATGGTTAATGGTGAAAGTACTTCAAGTGATCATAAGAGTAATGACATTAGTCCTTAAACAAATAAAAACGATGAGAGTGAGGGGGAGGTTGAGGATGATGACGATGACGATGATGTGTAAGTGATGTTAATGTTGATCCTAACGATCTTATGTGATTTTCTACTCTTAACAATTAATTAACAGTGATATCTATAATGTTTCAGGTTTCTTATTTGTGTGTTTCTATTATGTACAAGAAAAATACATGGATTAGTTGTGTTTGTTTAGCAAACAAACTTATCTTGGAAAGTAATTATGCTTTATGTGGTTGAATATTATTCAAGAAATGCATTTTTATTACTATCTAGTGTTTTAAGTATTTATTTTAATATGAACCTTAAAATCTTACGATTTTACGATTTTAATCTACGATTTCGATTCTACCTCAGTTTTCGATTTTACTTAAAATCTAGATTTTGACTGCATTGCTCACTGCCAGCCAGTGACCTGTGACCCCCTCGACGGCCGACGGGTCCTTCTCAGGAGAGCTCCCCTCCTCGACACGACATAGCCTCAACATCTTCTGCTCGTCTAGCTCCTCTGCCTCCCTTCAACCCTATGGTTACTCGAGCAAAGGACAACATCTATAAACCTAACCGCAAGTATGCCTAAATTTTGTCTACTTCGCAGGTCACTCCTCCTCTCGAGCCCAGGTCGGTCAAGGAAGCTCTTCAATATGTGGAATGGAATGATGCTCTACGGGTTGAGTTTGACGCTTTACATGCCAACCGTAGTTAGGATCTTGTTCCCGAGCTTCCTCACTACAACGTCATTAGCAATGTGGTTGTATCGCATCAAACGTCGTGTGGATGGAAGCATTGAACGCTTCAAAACTCGTCCTGCCGCCAAGGGACTTCACCAACGGTCTGGAGTTGACTTCCACGAGACCTTCAACCCTGTTCTCAAGCCTGTCACAGTTCGCAGTCTTCACCATTGCCCTCTCTCATAACTGGCTTATTCATTAGTTCAATGTCAACAACACATTCCTTCAGGGTCCACTTCATGAAGAGGTCTACATGGCTCAACCTCCTGAATGTTGAGATCCCAGTTCCCTAATCATGTGTGTCAGCTGTGCCAGGCTATCTACAGGTTTTGTCAAGCCCCTCGAGCGTGATACGACGAGTTAAGCTCGTTCCTTGTACAATGTGGGTTTACTAAGACTCAGTCTGATGCGTCGTTGTTTTTCTATCATCACCATGGAGTTTTTGCCTAATTCCTCATGTATATGGACGATCTTCTACTCATCGGCAATAACTTCGAGTTTCTCCATACATTCCAGGAACAATTGGCCACGCGGTTTGCTCTCCGTTGCCTGGGCCAGGTGAATTACTTCCTGGGAATTGAAGTCATCCTTACTCCTACTGGTTTCACATTGTCTTAGAACAAGTACATCAGGATACATACGTACTCAATTTGAAATGCAGGATGCGAAACCCGTCACCTCCCCCTAGCTTGCATGGCTCATCTCCTTATTACTGATGGCACTGTTCATGTTGATGGCACATTGTATCGCCAAGATCTTGGTGCACTCCAGTACCTGGTCACTACTCGACCGGACATCGCATTTACTGTCAACAAATTTTCTCTATACATGCATGCCCTGGCCTCCCTCCACTGGTAGCATGTTAAGCGCCTCCTCCGCAACCTAGCTGGCACTAGCTCTCTCGGCCTTCACAATCGCCGTCAGTCCACTCCACTTCGTGTCTGAGTATTTTCTGACTCTGACTAGGCGGGTGATCTGGATGATCGCACTTCCACGTCTGGTTTTCTTCTCTATCTTGGCGATACCTTAATTTCATGGAAATCCAAGAAACAAAAGACGGTGGCTCGTTCCAGTACTGATGCATAATATATGGCAATCACTCTCGCCACTCTCTGAGGTCCGCTTGGTCTTCAATCTTCTCTCCGAGCTGCGGCCACCACTTCTGCGTGCCCTGATTCTCTTCTCTGACAACATGGGGGCGGTCAACTTCAGTTCCAACCCCGTGTTTCACTCGCAAATGAAGCATCTTGTGTTCGATTACCACTTCGTACGTCAGCTTGTCCAAGCCAAGCAACTCATCGTCTATCATGTGCCTACAGGCTACAACTTCTCAGCTTGCGAACATTCTTACTAAGCCACTTCCCTCCGCCTGCTTCCTCCTTCTCTGCTTCAAGATTGAGCTTGCTGACGCCGCATCCATTTTGCGGGACATATTAAGGATAAACCTTTATCCTTGTAGTACTTGTATTCCTAGTTCTAGATGTATTGTAGTTCCTTGTACTCTGTATATTCTTGGGTATAAATACCCCTTATCAGTGGTAATACAACACACAACATTTATAATCCTTACAACTAACATGTAACATCCGAACCTCGGATAATTTTTTTTCCAAGTGGCGGACGCAGATAGTATGATTCGAGGCTGGAAAAAAAAGATTTAGTTATTATCTTATACGAGATAAGATCCGTGAAACCACTCGAAAACTCACAAACCATTAAAAACTGAAGCAAAAATAAATTGGTGTGTTGCTGGAATCAAACCCATGACCTCCTGGAAACTAAGGAGGAGCTGACAGCTTAACAAGCTGCGCCAGCATTAATCTATATTAATGAATGCACCCTTCTTGATTTTAACCTTGGGAACTTGGATGCACTGGCAGCAGCATCAATTTATTTAGCGGTGCCTACCGTGGGAACTTGGAAGGAGATCACTACACTTCTGAAACATGAAGGCGGCCTTCTAAGAGCCTTCAAGGCACCTACAGAGAGTAAAGAGGGGGAGGATGAGTTTGAATAGCCTTTAAAGGCTTAGTGACCTCCCTTCATCTTCTTCTTTCCTCAAACCCACCATTGGAGGAAACCTCTCCTATATTTGTGAACTAGAAGTGAAATGAAATAGGGAACAAATAACAAAGGTCTAGCATACTCTCCATAATCCCAGCAAAGGTCAAGAACTCATACGAACCTGATTATAAAGCCCAAGCGTCAAACCAAACTCACCGAAGTTCTTTCGCCGATACTTTTGCCGTAACCTTTTCATCAACCCAACTAGCGCTACTAAAGGCAGTATCAGCTACAAAGCTTGATACCGTTGCGAAGAGCAAGTCTCCACGAGCATCACAGAGTTTACGGAATTGAATTCTGAGCTCGGACGAGGGAGAAACAAGGCCGGGAAGTTGGTACGCGAGGTAGGAAAATTTCCAGTTTTCTGCAGATTTTGGGACATGCAGAAAATTAACAATTAATCCGTAACTTCGTACTAACGATGATCAACTGACGAATGAAGAACCGTTTTCGCCTACAGGACCGTAAAAACAAGGAGAATTTTTAGGAGCCAATCTCTGGAATTTTAGAACTTAATTCCCGACTTGGAATCGGCTAAATTAAGGTGTGTGGGGATTAAGAGGACCTTAATTATTGCATCGATTATTTATGCTTGATTGGCATATTTGGATGGATGGATTACTGTGGTTGATAAATTATTTGTTGATATAATGATTTGGTGATTATTCTTGATTGTTATGGATTTTACGGTGTAAATATCGGTATTTGACAAGTTTCACCGTAAAAATGGATAGTTGGGTTTATTGAGTTTAAACCTGATCTAAGATATTTTGGTTTGTCTAAAATGATGTTTGGGCAGATTGAGCAGAAGATTTGACTTGAAAATTGTTTCTTGATTAAAAACTGCATAACGGTGATACGAAAAGCTCGGTAAAAAAGTGTTTTATTTATCTTTAAGGTTGTGATCACTTTAAAATGGTCAGTTTGGATTTTTAAATGGGTTTTGGTCTGGAAAGGGTAACTTTGACAGTTGGTGGAGTTTTTATCTTTAAAATGGTAAAAATAAGCTTAATACGAGATTTGCGGTAAATACCAAGTGTAATATTATTTTCATGTTTTGAGCTATTAAAAAATATAAAAACTGGACAGACCTATTTTAAGATGATAAATGGAGGTTCTTGTATTTTTTGGATATTTTCGGAATTACCATTTTGTGGGAATTTAAGTTATCGTAAAATAATGATTAATACGAGATTTTTTATATTTTATTGTCTAAATTAATTTTTATGACCAGAATTGGATTAAATGGATTTTTGGGTCAATAAATTCATGAATTTTATGAGGATTTTAATGAAGAAAAATGAATTGTGAGTTAAGGATATTTTTAACCGCAACCGGGTTATTTACAATTATTTGCAACGGGTCTATTTCGTGAAATTGTTGATGAATTTTGGATGAGGAATGGTGATATGGTACTGCTGAGTAGGTATACTGGAGAATGAGATGATTTATGTGATTTGTTATTGGATGATGAGATAGTTGATTTTTAGAAACGTCACGTCAAGTTGATAATCGACGGGAAATATATATATGGACCGGTTAATCAGTGAGACTACATTGATTCCGGATTGTTTGTGATGGATGAGAAAAATGGAAATGGTTTGATTCGTGATCATATTAATTCACGTAGATGTAGAAAGGGCCTGCACTTACCCTCACCCCTTGAGAGTGGGTAGATTTAGCTCGCTTATATGATTGAGTGTTGTGGTTGCATGAGCACCACGGATGAGTGTTGTGGTTAAAATCCACGGATTGAGTGTTGGGGTTGCATGAGCACCACAGATGATGATTTGCTCGAGCGAGGGTAAGTGTATGGTGACCTTGGCGCCATTAATAATTAACCGGAATTTTCATATCATGCATTGATTATGTGTTCGTGAAATTATGTGATTATCTTATTGGATAAATTGATTTGGTGATGATGAGTTGGTGGATTCAATAATTTGATCGGTAATTTATATATGATGATTTAAGATGGCATCTAGAGTACTAAATTATGATTGATTACGATTGTTTGATTAGCTGATTGCGGTCCCAAAATTAGGTCGTGGGAAAGATCCACACACACAGCTTAGTTGTTGACCCACGTCTGTTTTCAGGCTCGCAGGTGCAACTAGGATCGGACTACTAAGGCTGCCCTATCCTTCTGTACTACCATCATGAGGTAGTTTGGAACACTGTTCTGTCATGGTCACCTAGGATTTTTGCTTTGAGTGTTAGAATAATTGACTCACTTCTACTGTCACTCCAGGAATTGGCCAAGTGTAACCACTTCCTAAAACGTAGTATAGCGGGTTTGGGTTTAAATGTCAACCCGGGTCCTAGATCTGATGACTACTCAGTGAATTCTTGTTATCTAGCAATGAAACTGGAATGCAAGTCTAAACTAACAAACTAACAAAGCAAGTAAACGGTTGTATTCAGGTTAAGAGAGGTCACCTGGATATGGTTCCCCCTAGACTGCAGTTAAGCCGGATTGTAATTACCAAGTTCAGTTTCTATGAAAGTTATACTGCGGAAGGTTCTTAAACAGCCTGAAGTCTCGACTAAAGGTCTTCAGACCCTCTCAATCTGAGTCTCTAGCGGGCGACTAACCTCCACCGGAGTAAACAGATTGAGGCCCTAAGAACAAAACCTCCACTACCGGAGTAAATCCGGTACAGAATAGTGAGTTGGCTCCTCGACTAAAGTCACCAACTCCCTACCTTCAATCAAGGATGCTCTATCAACCTAGGCAGATATTCTCATTCTAGGTCAAAGCAGAAACAACAGGAATTTGATCAGGATTCAAGTCATTCAATCATTCAAACCTCAATCGAATATAATCAAATCATAGAATCAGTACTTGGGTTCATACAATCAAAGCCTAACATACAAATCTAGGGTTCTCCATACCCAGATGAATGGGAGAACTACTCCATAGAGAAAGAAGCAAAAGCAGAATCAGACGCGGAATTCATACTGTGAAGGATGGATTCCTGCTTCTGGATGTTGATCGGCACTTCTCCAAGCTCAAGCTGGCCTCCAATGGTGTTGAAGATCAATCTAGGGCACTTGGAGACTCATGTTCGTCGCTTTCTCTCTCTAGGAACTGATCTCTCTCTCTAAAACTCGAATCCCCCTTGACTTGTGGCTGAAAATCTGCTTAAAAGCATCAGTGGCCAAAGCACGGTCGAGGACACGGCCGTGCTTTGCCTGAGTCCGCCCGTGTTTCGGCCAAGGTTAATTACACGGCCAGCAGTTGGGGGGAAACACGGCCGTGCTTCGCGGTGGACACGGCCGTGCTTTGGTGGAACACGGCCGTGCTTTGTCTCGGCCCTGCCCTTGTAATCAGCTCAGCTCTCGGCATAAAAAGCACGGCCACAGGAACACGGCCGTGTAATGCCTTAGGTGTGCCCGTGTTTTGGCCCCAGCTTGACGAAATGACCTCCAAATTCCCCGAAACTCGTGGTTAGCCTCCCCTTTGACGCCTGGGACCTGAAATATGACAAAATAGCACAACCCGGCGTAAAATAGGCAAAAACACACGACTATGCCCCTCAAACGGATAAGAACTAGGGGCGCAAATATGTGCAATTACATCGTTATCAATAATAAACCCACATTTTGTAAAATTCAATAAGTGGGTTGGGATTCGAATAATGAGTTTGTATGATAATGATTTATGTTTATGTTTAATTATCAGATATGATGTTTGAGATGATTGAGTTCAACAAGTAACATCGATGATTTGGCTGCGCGGTTGAACCACGGGTTCAACCATAAAGATTATGGGTGGGGTGTTACGTAACATAAGAATATTAAAAATAAAATTAGAAATAGGTTTTTTTGGTGAAAAATAGAAATAGTTAACTAATCAATAAAATGTGAACTTTACGGCGCAAACGTTTACAGCCTTATGTGAATACGTCAACAACCAAAAAATGAATCTCTAATAAATTATACAAAGATAGTTATAAACCCAAATTATCAATATTTTGTTTGATGGTTAAATTATCGATAATGATTATATTGCTGACAAATGATTTCTAGGAAAGGTGAGGAAGAACAAGGAGATACTGATAAAATTCAAAAGATATTTGCACATACGATTGCCACGTTTTAAATTTATTTTATCTTTATTGTCAAAATCTTTTTTACCTTTAATGCTATTTCTGGAACTATATCAACTAATTTCCGCACCAATCAGTAACTAAATTTGGACTCTTCATTCAGAAGATTCAGATCTAAGGATGGAGAATTAAATGCACTTTTATTTTTCCCTTGTTTTCTTAATTGACTCATATCTTCTTCTCTTTTTATGAATCCATATCTTCTTCGTTTTAACTCGGATTTCAAATTTTTTTTCCACAGTTGGAACGAGTTTGTTGTGCTCTACAAAATGAGATCCATTTTCAATATTTTTTAGAAAAACAAAATCTTGCCTCTCGGTACCAACTGCATACCATATGGTATCTTCTTTGTTTTTAATTCGTTTTTGAAAATTTTTGCATAGAAGGAACGAGTTTATCATGATCTATTGGATCTACAAATTTATGGGTGAACAAAATACAGGACCAAAAAATACCACACAATACCACCCTGGTACGGGGTGGTATCTTGTGGTACACAATGTTAAAGTCGTAAATAACAGTTAATACACTTCTACTATCATGTATTCAACCATCCTACAGTCTTGGTTTGTTCATATCACTATGGTACGCTTTTCATACCATAGGTATGCTCTTATTTGAATACCAGTCATATGGTATAAAGTGGTAAAAAGTGGCTCAATTTTTTTTGCTCCAGAAATATATCAAAGTGGATATAAATTAAATTTTGACTTAAAACGAGTGAGAAATCGACTATTAAAGGTTAAGGGGGGAAATTAAAGGCTTTTCAGGAGAGAGAATGGGTGTTGACGTGACGGATTCTGATTGGGTTATGCATAGTTATTGACTGGATCCACTCCCAATTTCTCCTATTTCAACCCATTCCTTCCCTAAACTATTTTTAATTATTCCTCATATTAAAAGGGCCATTAAATTAATGATTAATCTTAACACTCTGTTTGAGAAGAGGAGTAAATGTGAGGGGTGCAAATGTGAGGGGTGAACACAGTTTCCAACACATTTGCACATCTTTGGTTAATTTGGAACAATAGGGGGTGCAAAACAGGATTGCAAATTTACTATTTCGGCTTACTCCCAAATTGGGGTGCAAAGGAAGGAAGAGAGGGGGAGGGGAGAATTATGGAATTTTATTTTTCTAATTGTGTTATATATAATTAAATAATAATTAATATTATCAATTTCTTTTCTTATAAATATCATTAATGTAGATATTATTCGGGGTTGACCGTTGACTCCGGAAACAAGTTTATCAATGTTTGTCAAGTCAAATCTAGATCTCTTGGTTGACTCGAATTTGCATTGAAAATTAGATATACGAAGTGTTTGTTGAAAAGATATAGAGGAATTGTTAGGTTAACTCAGTTTATTTGACTAAATAGTTAAAACTTACAAATTCGAACGTGTTTGACTAAGTTTGACAATTTAAGATTAAACTAGAGACGAGAACCCTATATAGGATGACTTGTTACGAGTTGAGCTTCGAGTATTGAGATCGCTCGATCAATGATTATTACAGTTGTTATAATTAATTATTATTTGAGCATTATTATATAATATTTATTTTTGCTAAATTATATTTATTATTATATAATAATATTTATTTTATTATTTTTTGATAATATTTTATAATTTTAATAAATCTATTTTATAATAATTTAATTACTTACTTTTCACTCTATTTGCACCCACTTATTTTTTCATTCAAACAACAATTTACACCTCCACTTACACCCTCCAACAATTTGCACCCCGACAATTTAACCCTCAGTTTGCACACCTGCAATTTGCACCCTTGTTGCCAAACAGAGTGTGATCAACGGGAAAATCGCAAAACTCCTAACCTCGAAAATTGGAGGATCTGGATGGAATATTTCCAAACAGGTTCCGTAGGGTGAATTGCAAATTTGGTCACCCATAGTACTCATTTATAACACTTTAGCCATTCAAATAAAAAACCATTCAACTTAGCCACCGATACTACACATTTATGTCATATTTGGTCACTCACCATCTAGTTCTGTTAAGTCTGTCCTACGTGGCAGTCAACTCTAATGTTTGACCGTTAAAAAGTTGATGTGTCAATTAAAAATAATAAAAAAATTATTTTTATTTCCATGTCATACAAAAAACTAATAAATATTTATTTTTCATACAAAACTAATTAATATAAATGTTGATAAACAGAACCCACCGGTGTCGCCCTCACCTCTCCTTTGTCGCACTTCGCCGCCATTCTCTCTGTTCCTTCGTCTTCCACTTTGACCCTCTCTCTTCTTCTCTCAATTCAAGTCTCACCATCCCCTTTCTCCCACCTTCTCCTACCCCCAACTTGTTGGCTTCCCATCATGATCATAGCGGAATCATAAGAATCACCGGTACCAGGAGGCGACAGAGTTGGAAATACAGAGGGGAAGCTCCGGCGACGCCCGATGTGGAGAAAGTTCTTGACTTTCTGAGCAGGAGTGGGTTGAAAGAGGTCGAATTGGCTCTCAAGGAGGATATCATCAAGAAGAACGAATTTGGATATGTCTATTTTGAGAAATTCTTGTTCGAGCTGCCTCTGGTGAGGATTTCGTGGGCCAATTTTCTGCAACTGGAGGTTGGGGAAGAAGCTACCGCCGGCGGGGATTCTTTTGGTGATAGATCGAATTCTTGGATAGTTGGCTCCGATGATGAGATCGGGAAAACCAAAAATTCAACCTCGCCCAGACCCCATTTCGCACTCGCGCATAAAACCAAAATTCCCATTTTTCCCAGATCGGGAAACCCATATGTTGTGATAACGCACCAGTGTCCTGAAAAAAGAGTTCGCCAAAGGCACCAGCAACGGAGATGGCTCCCCAAGAGAAACCAGTTGTCCGAGTTGAAGCTCTACTAGTCGCAGAACTCGGTGAAGAATCTTAAGATCGACCCGTTTTCCACGAACTTTGCACCATTTGTTCTTTCTTTGGTCGATTTTCACAGATCTGAAAAATCCGCTTCCAGACCACTTCACGTGCCATCGTCTACACCTCTCACTAGTCAAAGACCGCAGGCGAGGAAGAAAACAACAAGGAAGTCACTGCTGAAGAACCCAAACAGAGGAATCCGTCGCCGGAAATGAAGTCGGCTCGGTCATAACCTACCATCAGGAAACCCGCGACCAACATTCTCATCTTCCCGGCGACGGCCACGAAAGCTCTGGCGCTACTCATCATTGTAGTTAGCGTCGGAGGAGGAAGAGTTGAAGAGGGAGCAAGAGGCGGCCAAGATTTCCTGGTGGGGGCGAGGTGGGCGGGGGGTGGTTTTGGGCGGTCGAAGGGGAAGGTTAGGGAAGGTTGTTTTTTTTTTCCTTAGTTTTAATTAAAAATTGTGAGTAGTAAAGTATAAAAGATTAAAATTTATTTTTAATTGTCATGTCATCATTTTAACGGTCAGACATAACTGTTGACTGCCACCTTGGACATATTTATCGGTGAGTGACCAAATATAACATAAATGTGTAGTATCGATGGCTAAGTTGAATGTTTTTTGATTCGGGTGGCTACAGTGTTATAAATGAATAATATGGGTACCCAAATTTTCAATTCACCCAGGTTCCGTAAGATTGAGACGACGCGTCGTTTAAGCCTTACAGCTCCGCCAAGCCAATATCACGGGAAAAAATCCCAAAGTACACTAGTTCTTAAAAAAAATTCCCAAAATACATAAGTTATAAAAAAAATTCCAAAAGTACACATGTTTGAGCATCACCGTTTTAGACAAAAACGGTGAAGGTCATCACCGCGTTTGACGAACACGGTGAGTACTTCACCGTTTTAAACAAAAACGGTGATGTATTCACCGTTTCACACTAAAACGGTGAAGGGTTCACCGCGTTTGTTAAAAACGGTGAATACCTCACCGTTTTAAAGAAAAACGGTGAAGCCTTCACCGTTTTAAACTAAAACGGTGAAGGCTTCACCGTTTTTGTTGGCCGCGGTGAAGTTGCTGACGTGGACAGCACGGGGTATTCACCGCGTTAGACAAACACGGTGAATAACCCGTGTTTGTTTGCGTCAGCGATCCGCGCCAATGTGCTTTCACCGTGGCCGTTAGATGCGGTGAGACGCGGATCGTGGTTTTCTTCCCACGATCCGACGCCTCACAGCACGCCACGTCAATATCGCATTCACCGTTTGCGGCTAAAGCGAGGAGTTCACCGCGTTCATCAAACGCGGTGAATGGAGCCCTAATAACTGC
Source organism: Linum trigynum (assembly GCA_964030455.1). NCBI lineage: Eukaryota > Viridiplantae > Streptophyta > Magnoliopsida > Malpighiales > Linaceae > Linum > Linum trigynum. The sequence goes on from OZ034814.1 coordinate 14,869,977, forward strand.
GCAGCAGCTCCTCCCCCCTTCCCCCAAACTATAAATACCCCATTCCCCTTTCACTTTCAACTCACCCCACATACATTTCACTTCTTTCTCCCTCAATTTATCCGCTCTAGTCTCGTTCTAAGTATGCTCTGTGGTTGCGGCTAAGTCTGATCTTCCACATCAGAAAGAATTACTAGAGTTTGACCCTAAAGCCCTCGTCCCGCTAAGTTCCCGTCCCTTACAAAGCTAAACCCGTCGAACCTCTGTCCGGCTTCCGCCAATAATGGACGAAGAGGCTCTTCGTGTAGGTTTTTGGTTTGTGATTTTTTTTAATCGAAACAATTTGATTTTTTTTATCAAAACAATCTCTGATTTCATTACTTTTTTATAGATGGGTGCCGAGATATACGATCCTCGATTGTATATCCATTATGGCCCAAGGGATGCGAGTCTCTTAACCGATCAAGAAATGCATCGCTCCCGTGCCATTTGGGATAACAATCCGGTAAATTGATGAACTGACTTGCTTTATTTTATTATTTTCTAATGTTTTATTTTGCTTTATTTAATCTAATAAATTGATGTTTTTCCTATTTTTTTTAGGAATCTCTTGTTCCCGTGGTTCATAAAGGGACCAATAACTTGCCCGCTTGGCATCCAAGGTTGGAGCCCTATATAGCGAGGACCGGTTTGGGAATGTTGCGCCATTTCTTGCGGATCGAGATCGACAACGATCTGCTTACGGCAATGGCGGAACGATGGCGTCCCGAAACCCATACATTCCACCTTCCGGAGGGGGAAATGACGATCACCCTCAAAGACGTGGCGATCCTCACCGGGCTTCCTATATCTGGAGATGCCATCATTGGGAACACGACCAAACCCGGAGGAGGTTGGGGGCCGCTCATCCGTGATCGTTTGGGCTTCGACATGCCGACCACCACACGAAATCAAGGACGGGGGCATCCACCGTTGAATGCGGGGCAAGTGTCGGTCCCGTGGCTGGTATCTCACATCCAGCAAGAGGTGGAAATCAATGACGAGACACCGGAAGAACAAGTCGAGCGCTACGCCCGCATCTACCTCATCGGTTTGGTGGGTGGATTTTTGTTCCCCGACAAGTCCAACCGGTGGATTCAAGGCATATGGTTGCCATTGCTCACCGGTGACTGGGATGCAATTGGAGAGAAGAGTTGGGGATCGGCCGTGCTAGCGGGCGTATACCGGGAGCTGTGTACTTGCTCGAAGGTTGGGGCAAAGCAAGCTGGTGCTGCGATGTTCATCGTTCAACTGTGGGTATGGGAGCATCTTCCAATGTTCGCACCTCTCGACCCACGTCCATACCGGAGAAACGATGATGAGCTCAACCTTCTGCAAAATCTCCCCTACGGTGTCAAGTAAGTTTATTTCGTACTTAGCCCAATTTAAATTTTATTACATGCTTGAGCTAGATTTAAATTGAATTTATTCCGTACTTAGCGCAATTTAAATTTTATTACATGCTTGAGCTAGATTTAAATTGAATTTATTCCGTACTTAGCCCAATTTAAATTTGATTACATGCTTAACTAGATTTAAATTGAATTTATTCCGTACTTAGACCAATTTAATTTATTATATGCTTGGCGATATTTCAATTAAATTGATTCCGTACTTTTACTTACAAGGTGGATAGGAGCAAATACGAATGACCATCAACCTGAGCATTCGTTACTGTTTTATCGTTCTGAGTTAGATAAACCATGGTGGAATCAGGTAATCATGTTTTGTCCATATTTGAACAAGTTCAAATATCATATTGTACAACTAATATTAAATCATACCATAACTAACGAAAATAAATTCAACTAACTAACAACAACATAATACGAAAATTAAATCATACTATAACTAACGAACATAAGTTCAACTAACTAACAACAACATAATACGAAAATTAAATCATACTATAACTAACGAACATAAGTTCAACTAACTAACAACAACATAATACGAAAATTAAATCATACTATAACTACTAAAAACATAATTAGACTATAATACGAAAAGTCTCAACATACCGAAAAATTTCTGTTCTGTGTATTATGCTCGATTTTGGCTGCTGAAATTTGAAGAAAGGGGAGTGGTTATGTTTTTACAACTGCTGGTGGTGTGCAATTTATAGGAAAATCTGCCAACTATTCACCGTTTTTGTCGAAAACGGTGAACACTATCACCGCGTTTGTCTGAAACGGTGAATAGGTGGTAGCTGCGACCTAATTTTGACCTACCAGGGGTGGGAAACGTGGGAAAAATCACCGCGTTGATTGACAACGATGAATGGGTTCACCGTTTTTGACCAAAACGGTGATGTATTCACCGTTGTAAACTAACGCGGTGAATACTTCACCGTTTTTGTTTAAGACGATGAAGCATTCACCGTTTTGGTCAAACGCGGTGATAATCTTCACCGCTTTTGTCTAAAACGGTGATGCCCAAACATGTGTACTTTGGGAAATTTTTTTATAACTCATGTATTTTGGGAATTTTTTTTAAGAACGTGTGTACAGTGGGATTTTTTCCCAATATCACGCCTGTCTATTTGCTTAAATGGAATAAAATAAATATAATTAAAATGAATATCCAGATTCAATGGCAGCCAGTGATAGGGCCACGTGTGGTCCTACTTCCGCTTCCGCCGGGTTCCCGCCTTGGAGCAGCCATCATTATTGACTCCGTGATTGACCCAAGGTGGGGCCCACGGACCCCTCTTCTCCACCCCGTTTATAAGGCCTACACCCCTTTGGGCCCACCAGCCACCTCCCAACCCAAAAAATGATTATAACAAAAAAAAAAAAGATAAGTCAGTCGTGCACCGTAGTAGAAAAGGAAAAGGAAGGATGGGAGGATAAAAGCACAAGTCAGTCCTCCATACCATTGTTTATTAACGATTCAGTCCTAGAATGATTGCAGTTTCGCACTTCAGATCCTTAAAAACTTGGATGATAACCATCTACTACCCATAGGAAACAATTGTTAGCAAATAATTTAATCAGTAACCTACCTGTTGTTGCTAAACTTTTGATGAATGGCTTATGTAGATGCACTTCCAGCTAATATTGCTTGATATCAATGAGTATCTTTCACCCAACTCATCAAATGCCATATTGAAGGGGCGGGGGAAAGAAGGCCACAAATATCTATGGGAAAAAAGACAAAGATGAGTTAATTGAGTTTAAAGTTGTCCATAATTGGAACGGGGTGTGTTTGTTTGAGACATATCGTGCATGCTATCATTTTACACTTGGAAACCGTGTGAACAAGATAAAAGAATTTCGATGTAGCATGCTCTGATTTTATGAGACGCTTTGAACTTTAGGTTGTTGGTGTGAAAACAATTTACTTAAGCTACGGGACAATGCTACTAGCTATCCAGTTACTGGGGGCTCCTCAACGTGCTTTGTCGGGTGGCGTCCTCGTGACTAAACATCCAATTGATGAGCCAAGAGAGACGATACGCCACTCCTATTTTATAGATTGCATGTGAACATTCAACATTTCATAGATAATCATATACTCTCTTGGGAAAACGCAATTGAGCAATATCACTTGGTATAGCTGAAAAATAATGAAATGAAAACCAGAAGTCCAGAACTTGACTCACCACTTTTCTTCAATATGCTAATGTCCATAGCATTGTATTGATTTATAGGTCGAGTTCATATTAACATGATACTACCTATGCACATCATAATAATAGATAGACAAAGAATGTATTTTCAAGTAATCAATCGATCACACAATTATATCTTCCCTCCTCTTTACACAATTCATAGCTCATTAACCAGATGAAATAGAAGATTAGAGAATTAGATGTCAACATCTCTTTATACATTCTTTGTCTATACTAACTAATATCCAAAATGTATGAACTAATATCCAAGTATGCTAAGTATCTAGATAACACAGACTAGTATTCAAAACATCACAAACTAGTATCCAGATAGTAGATACCAACTAATATCCACAATCAACCAACTAGTATTCAATATGGATACTCTTATGTGTTATTTGGATACTAAGTATGTGTTGTTTGGATACTATTCTGTGTTGTCTAGATGTTAGTTTGTGAACTTGGGATAATAGTTGATTCATGGTGGATATCAGTTAGCAAACTTAGAATACTAGTCTGTACTTTTTAGATACTTTAGTATTTGGATATTAGTTCATGTATTTTTGAATATCAGTTAGTATCTGCTAACGAATGTTCAAGTTGGCATATTAACTTTCCCCTCTTTATATGGGCTGACTTCTTTCATATATTCATGGAAGAATACATTTAGAGATTCAAAGTTTGAAATCGGTAGCCAATATCTCTTGTAAGGCGAATTCTCAAAAGTAGAAAAAAAAAAAAATTTGTTCACAGAATGTGGCCATCCTGCGCGAAATACTAATATTGGGTACTGATTTGTAGTTAACCCATAGGAGAAAATATCAACAAAAAGAAAAATTAATTAGCCAAGAAAATCATGAGAGAGACAGAGAGTTGCCGGTAGTAGTGCTTTGAATGAAGGAAGAAAAAATGGTTGGAAAATAGCAACAAAAAAGTAGGCATCGCAGAGCAGTGAGAAGAAAGAAGGAAACGCGGTTTGGCCTTTTGTTGAATCTCTTCTCTTCGTTTCTCTTCTCTGCACACCACGCCACTACTCTACTACCTTTCCTTTCCTCTTTTCGTTCTCTTTCTTCCTTGCTTTCGATTTCTCCGGCAGAGCTCAAACGGGACTCTGCCCCTCCAGAAATAGAAACGGAGAGAGACAGGGGCGAGAGGGGACCTTCTTCTTTCTGGGTTGTTTGCAGAAAATGAAACAGAAAGGTCTGCTTCCAATTCCAGAAGAACTCATCTTTTTCTTCTTCCTCTTCCTGCTCTGTTTTGGTATCTTCCCTCTTTCTTCCTCTGTTCCCGAGTCGTCGCCGGAGAAGTCAGCCCTGCTGGACTTCAAGTCTTCGGTCTCCGATCCCCATGGAAATCTTCTCTCCGCCTGGAATCCGGAGCTCCACCACTGTGCATGGGCTGGGGTGGCTTGCAACTCCCGGTCAGAGGTCGTCTCCATCAGAATCCCCGGCGGCGGCGGAAGAGGTAGCTCCGAGGATCTTTCTTGTTCCGACGCTTTCAAGTTTCCTATCCTGGGGGCCAGGCTGAAGAGGGTTTGCTCTGGTTGGGGTCGTCGTGGGAAGTTAGTCGGAAAGTTGTCGCCTTTGATTGGGAAGCTCAGTAAGCTTAGGGTTTTGTCTCTGCCTTTCAACGACCTCGGCGGCGAAATCCCTTCTGAGATTTGGGGTTTAAAGGAGCTAGAAGTGCTGGATCTGCAAGGAAACTTGTTTACCGGCGAGTACTCTGGTCAATTTGGTGTTGGGTTGACGAAATTACGAGTTTTGAATCTAGGGTTCAACAGAATCCATGGAGAAATCCCTGCTTCAATTTCCAGATTTGCTAGTTTGCAGGTTTTGAACTTGGCTGGTAACAACCTGATTGGGCGGATTCCTGAATTCGTTGGCAGTTTTCTGGAGCTCAAGGAACTCAATTTGGCTCACAATCAGCTGAATGGGACAGTTCCCTTTGAGTTAGGGTTTCATTGTGAGTTTCTAGAACATATTGATCTCTCAGGGAATCACCTTATTGGCACTGTCCCTCCCGTTTTAGGAAACTGTCATCAGCTAAGGACACTCTCCTTGAACTCGAACCGGTTCACCGGCCAAATCCCTAGCGAATTTGGCCAGTTGAAGCGCCTGCAGGTTCTTGATCTCTCGCGGAATCATTTCCCGGACACTCTGCCTACAGAACTCACTACAACCCTTCCCCATGTAAAGGTACTTTGGTCTCCAAGTGAGAATGTAGAAAGCGAGGTTCCGAGAAATGCTAGGTCTCTGGCTACAGCTGACAGCGAGGAGACCGCTTCTTCAACTTCTGCTGCAAGCCATGGATTGAGTCCAATCGAGATAGCGTCGATAGTATCAGCATCAGCAATCGTCTCGGTCCTCATAGTGCTAGTGGTCCTCTTCTTCTACATGAGAAAATTGACCCCGAATGCTAGAGTTCAAGTTTCGGAGCCCAAAGAGATCATCGAATTCGTTCCCATCGGAGTCCCTTTGCTGTACGAGGACATCGTCCAAGCAACGGGGAACTTCAACACGAGGAACTGCATTGGCAACGGAGGCTTCGGGGCCACTTACAAAGCAGAAATCGCTCCGGGCACCCTAGTCGCGGTGAAGAGGCTCTCTGTCGGGAGGTTCCAAGGTTTCCAGCAGTTCCACGCCGAGATCAAGGCACTAGGAAGGGTAAGGCACCCGCATCTCGTGACCTTAATCGGCTTCCACGCCAGCGAAACCGAGATGTTCCTCATCTACAACTACCTCCCGGGGGGCAATCTGGAAAGCTTCATCAGGGGTAGATCGGCAGCCACGGTCCAGTGGAAGATCCTCCACAAGATCGCCTTCCACATTGCTCGAGCTCTAGCCTACCTCCACGACCAATGTGCTCCGCGAATCCTCCACCGCGATGTCAAGCCCAGCAACATCCTCCTCGACGATGAGTTCAACGCCTACCTGTCCGACTTTGGGCTGGCCAGGCTGCTTGGCACGTCCGAGACGCACGCCACCACGGGCGTGGCGGGCACGTTCGGGTATGTGGCGCCTGAGTACGCGATGACATGTCGCGTCTCTGAGAAGGCGGACGTGTACAGCTACGGGGTGGTGCTGCTGGAGCTGATGTCGGACAAGAAGGCGCTGGATCCTTCGTTCTCTTCGCAGGAGAACGGGTTCAACATTGTCTCGTGGGCGTCGCTGCTGCTGAGGCACGGAAGGGCGAAGGAGGTGTTCACCGCGGGGCTGTGGGAGTCGAGCCCGCACGACGATCTGGTCGAGATGCTGCACCTGGCGATCACTTGCACTGATGATACGCTTTCGACTAGGCCGACGATGAAGAGTGTTGTGCAGCGGTTGCGACAGATCAGGCCTTCGTGACTTTGGCTCGAGTATGTGGGATGGTTATGTAGAGCTGTTGTTAGGAAGGGTGGTTTGAATACAAGTGTATATTATAGTATAGTAGTAGTGTCAGTGAGTTGTGTGGTTTCATGGTTTGTACTTTGTAATGAATGGGGTCTTTGGTGTCGAGCGTTGGGAGTTTTGGGTACAATAGCCGGATTGAGTGGGAAGTGGGAACTATAAGTTCCACCCTTGTTATTACTATTATTGTGTAGAAGAGGTAATGAGGTGTCTATCACTGTGCGTAGGATATAGAAATCTTTTGCCTATCTTCTTGCTATTAGCAGTTTGGTCTCCAGGGTTGTGTTTGCCTGTTCCTTTCAATTGTGGAAATACCATACCTGCCTATTTAGGGATATGATAACCTGAGGGATCTATGTACATTGTGTCACTGTCTATGAGACACTTTATACAGACAGATCGAAGCAAATACGAATAACATCATACGAGCAATGAATTATAATAGTAAGGGGTCGTTTGGAAGTTGAGATTCTTCAAATATGTGTATTTGATGAATACATGTATTGTAAATACAAAGATTGTATGAATTAGATAAATGGAAAACTATCAACATTTTTAAAGAAAAGAAAAAAAAAACTTTTTGAGCTAAAAGTTGAACAAACCTAAAGCCCACAAACTCAAAGGAATTAAGAATCTCACCTTTTTGCTGAAATTTAAAATGGGTGTTTGTGGGTGATATGAGATTTGAGGGCTCACCTCAAATGTATGTATAGAATAAAGTTTTGGAACAAAAAAACTATGAGTTCTCCAAAATATATAAATTCAAAGAATCATTCATCTAGAATTATAACTTCCAAACGACCCCTAAAATTATAATTGTAATCAATTTTTTTTATAGTTGGAATGATTTCCTTCCATTTGTAGTAGTAACTAGTAAGTAGTAAGTAGTCCAACGGGGGAGCGAATCCGGTCAATAACCTTGTGGTCAATAATTATACATAACCCAATCAGAATCCGCCACATCAGCACCCCTTCTCTCTCTCTCTCTCTCTCTCTCTCTCTCTCTCCTGAAAAGCCTTTAATCCCCCCTCTATAATCTTTAATGTACGATTTCTCACTCGTTTTAAGTCAAAATTTAATTTTTTCTTTTTGCACAGTTAGATCATATTAATTGTGCTCTTCAAAATGATAGCTTCATTGAATTTGCTTCATTAATAGGCTCACGATTCGACTTTGATCATCGAATATTGCAGAATTTTTTTGAATTGTTCATTCAGCCACCATAACTCAAACTATAGATGTTTATATCTGTTTTCTTTCTTATGCGGGAAGGTCTTTTTCAAAGATTCTATAGAAATTTATATATGGGTCTTTCTCCTTCCATGGTTCTGTTCGGGATACGCATTTGAAATGGGTGCTCGAGTTATTATATAAGTTTCTTCCTCTTGACCGAATTTGTAACCTTCATTAGCGGATTCGTTTTCTGTGGTTTCCCTGATCAAACTAATTATCGAGACTTTGGATTATCCGGGCACATACTTCGTGAAATGGTTCATCCACTTTGATATATTTTTTGAACAAAAAATAGAGTCATTTTTTACTAGTCTATACCATATGGTATTGACTGGTATTGAAATAAGAGCATAACTATGGTATGAAAAGCGTACCATGGTGGTATGAACAAGCCAAGATTGTAGGATGGTTGAATACATGATAGTAGAAATATATTAACTGTCATTTACGACTTTTAACATTGTGTACCGCAAGATACCACCCCGTACCAGGGTGGTATTGTGTGGTATTTTTTGGTCTTGTATTTTGTTCATCCAGAACTTTGTAGATCCAATAGATCATGATGAACTCGTCCCTTCTATGAAAATTTTTTCAAAAACGAATTAAAAACGAAGAAGACACCATATGTATGCAGTTGGTACCAAGAGGCACGAAATTTTTTTTAATAAAAAAATATAAAAATTGATCTCATTTTGTAGAGCACAACGAACTCGTTCCATCTGTGCAAAAAAATTGAAATCCGCGTTAAAACGAAGAAGATTTGAGTCGATTAAGAAAACAAGGGAAAATAAAAATGTCTTTAATTCTCCACCCTTAGATCTGGATTTTCTAAATGAAGGGTCCATATTTAGTTATTAATGGGTGCATAACCCATGGTTATGCAATGTATCTTGAGCCTTGACGACTTGGGATATGGTCAGTAACCAATGGTTACTGACCTATGAGTAACTAAATCTTCACCTTTAGATCAAAGTGGGCCCAGAAAATCCAGATCTAAGGGTTGTGATTTAAAGGCATTTTATTTTTCCTAGTTTTCTTAATCGGCTCTTATCTTATTCGTTCTAACTCGGATTTCATTTTTTTTTTTTGCACAGATGGAACGAGTTCGTTGTGTTTTACAAAATGAGATCAATTTTCAATATATTTTGAGAATTTTTTTTCATACCTCCCGTTATCAACTACATACCATATGTTAACTTCTTCGTTTTTAAGTCGTTTTTTAAAATATTTGCTCAGAAGGTTCAAGTTCATCATGATCTATTGGATTTACAAATTTCTGGGTGAAAAAAATACAGGATAAAAAATTATCATACTTTACCACTAGGATATGGGGGTGGTAACTTGTGGTAAACAATGATGAAAGTTGTAAATAACAGTTAGTATACTTTGTCAAAAAAAAAAAAAAAACAGTTAGTATACTTCTACTATCATGTATTCAATCTTCCTACAGTCTTGGTATGTTCATACCATCATCGTATTTTTTCTTACCATATGGTATTAAATAGGAGCATACCATATGATATTGACTGGTAAAATATGGCTCAATTTTTTTTGTTCTAAAAATATATCAAAGTGGATATCATTTTAAAAAGCACAATTTATCTGATTTATCTATGAAAAAATATAAATTCCGACTTAAAACGAGAGAGAAATCGTTCGTTAAAGATTTAAGGGAAAAAGCTAAAAGGCTTTCCATGAGAAAGATGGATGCTGATGTGGATTGGTTACTCACCCTAAAGTTACTGACCTTATCCGCTCCCGTTGTCGACGTCGTACTGGGTGGCCGTGAAGTTGTCGGGTGCGGCGGTTGAGCCACAATTTCACTCTTCCCTCTCCTATTTCCAATTTAGGTTTTCAGATTGTCGGGTTGGGTCTTGGTTTGGTTCGCGGGTTGGGTAGGGATGGTTGACGTGGCGGGCAAAATTGACGTGGCAGTCGATTCATGAGTTTTTAGGGTTAAATTAAGCTGACTGGGATTTTTCGTTTGCCACGTCATCATTTAATGGACTAAGTTAACGGAGTCTAACGGAGTCTAACGGAGGGTAACGAAGAGTGACCAAACTTGGACTGTGTAACTAATTTAAGTGACTACGGATGAAATTAATTAATTTTAGTGGCAACCATGAACTTTTATAGTAATTCTAGTGACCAAACTTGCATTTACCCATTGAAAGATTAAAATATGAAACCTACATTTCCCATATAAAAAAATTAGATAATGCTTACATGGCGAGAGTGTCAGACCATACTCATCTCATCTCCATCAAACCTTTTGTGAATTTTATCAATATCCGTCGAGTACCTATTCAATACGAAAATTCCGGGTATAACTGCATTGGCAATGGCAATGCCGCTACCGAGGACCCATTATTGTGATTGTCATCCCGAACCCCTTCACATGATGGCAGTACAAAACTCCAGATCACCTTTCTTCTCACGGAATCCAGTTATCGTAGAGACATCTGGACGGAACAGGTCTACTACCAACTTATCCTTTTCCTATTCGTTTAAGGAATCGTTCGTTATATTTTGGGAGCAAATCATTAAGATTCCCATCACGACGTTCAAGTCTCGACAGATTTTCCCATTCCATGGAAGAGTGAGGGAAACGTTACCCGTTCAAAGACAAGCAACCAATGAAACGATACGCAATGACAACTAATATCAGCCCTTGCTCATTCAAAAAGTTCATCAGCCTTCCTGAAATTTGTTTCCATGGAAGAAAAAAAAACCAGAAAAAAAACCATTTACAGAATACTCTCAATAAACAAAAAGTTCAGCCCTTTTAAGAGCTTAAATTACAAAAAAGAAAGAATGAAAAGAAACCCCTCTAATCCTCTAAAATTTGTTATTCTTACTCACTTCACCACCCCAGATCAACGGGAGCAGCTTCATACTTCATGGTGGAAACAAACCAAAGAAGGAGAGAATCAAATTTAAGAAAAGGAAGGACCTGCTGGGTTAACGACTATATGCCTAAGAGGGTGGTCGACATTCATGCCCCCGGCGTGCTTCACGAACTCTGCAGGTGACAAGAAGCTGCCATGGCAAACACACATTATCCTAACCTCCTCTCCTCTGCCGTACTTGTACAGGATGCCTTCTACTCGTCTCCCGTTCGGTCCGTCCCCTATAGTGAACACACAAGGCATGTCTTCCATGGCGCTCGTCGTCCCAGCTTCCCTACCTCTCTTGTCCCCCGAAGAAGAGGCACCGGGGCTCTTATGGTTGTTCTCGTGGTCTGGGACAGCGGCTCTGGTAGACTTTTCGGTGGTTGGTTTGGGGACTGAAGAACATCCGGGCCGGTTTCGTTGATCTTGCAAGGATTGGTTGCTCATCGGGCTTCTTGATTCGCTGCCTGCACTGCCTGATCCTGCAGTGCCATAGAGATGAGAAAGTGGAAGAAACAAAGGTTCCCTTTTTGGCACACAAGTCATATCATATCATAGATTTGGTACAGCACAAAGAGAATAAGGTCATCCACCTTAAGAGCAGAATAATCAGGTCGATCTAGTAGATCGTTGAAGTTATACCAGCATCTTTTACACTTCAGCTCAAAGTAAAAACGAAGTTGTTTTGGTACGAGAGCAAGTTCTAGATTCACTTGCCAAAAGCACATGGATCATGTATGGTCTGATATTCCTAATCAGACATACTGCAACCCGACCATTCAGTAACACACCTGTCGAATTTTTAAAATTTTCGCCTTCGTATATTCCTCATAGGAGTAAAACATTTGAGCATGAGAAACAGAATACACCAAGTAGTACCTACCTTTGCCTAGCTATAGTCTGCAAGCAGACAACAAACACGAAAAAATGAGCAATAGTTAAGAGGAGCAGATGCCTAGTCATGAATGAACTATAGTTGATTCATTCAGGGTGTCTGAATTCTAGAACATTGGCCAGCCACAATATCAAATTAGTTGGGAATAATTAGACCCTTCTAAGTCCCAACTAGGTGGCAGCGTTTTTGTACCTGGGCACTTCTAGTTCTAGTCTCCAGCGTGTTCTGGTAGATTGTCCACAAAAGCGTCACAATACCAACATAGGTTCACAGCAAACGTAAGACGAAGAGAAGAAGCAAATAAAAGTTTAGATGCAACAATTACAAATCCTGGACACTAACGTAAAGCACAAGCAACCCCATGCAGTACCTATACGATACTAACTAATAAACAGTAGCCCATTTTGAGCCACCAACATTGTGGCTACTCACCATCAGTTCATTTCGAAGTAGTGCAATGTCCTCTCGAGCCAATTCGAAACACTTTAGTTAAGGAAGCTTAGCACATCGAAAGCAGATACTCTGCCCTAGAGGAAACAGATTCAAGATCTACTTGAAAGCACTTCTTAGAACCCTATAAATCAATTGATTTCATTTGGTCTTTCACATCACAACTCGAACGATAATTCGTCATTGTGACCAACTAGGATTCCGCCTTGGATGAGCCCCAAATCAAAGGTGCAAACTTTTTAGCCACATTGTAATGAGAGAAAAAAACAGAAGGTGCAAACTTTCGCAGTTATCCATCCATCTCTATTCTCTAGGATGGAAAAGCTTGTTGCTTCAAGTACACACAAGCACTCATCATTTCCCATCTCTATCCACCAAGTTTGAAACAAACCAGAAGCTAAGCTAACCCCGTCTATTCAACAGCATAGGGTAAATGTACCAAACCATGTCCCTTCCTCCACAATTCTCAGTACAACCATCAATCCAACAAATTCCCAACCCACCTACCGTCCTAACTTTCCAACAACAACAGAGTCGAACCCTAATCCATAACAATGCAGGCAAGGCAACCCAAATATAGAAAGTTCGAAGGATTCAAAGCCCTAAAAAAAAGTAGCTGGAAATTATGAGAAATCCCAAAATAGGAAAAAAGAACAAACCTTGAAGATTAGGCTTACTCTCCATTTCTGACATCCCAGAAGTAGAGCTATTCCCACCCTGAGATTCCACTGAACCTTGTGACCCATATTGCAAATGATTGCCGCTGCTGCTTCTATTCAAATTCATTCCCCCTTGCCTACAAGGGGCCATCCAATTCCCTCTACTATTACTGTTAACATTCCCTAGCAATTCCTTCTTCTCTTCCTCCAGCAAACTCAATTCCCCTCCACTTCCTCCCCCCACTACTAATCCTCTTAGACTAGGATTCGAATTCGAATTTGTAGTCGAGTTCCTCTGCTTTTCGCTCCGCCTCCTCTTGGCCTCCATCCTCCTCAAGCTCTGCATTTCCTTCCTCTTCCTCCACTCCTCCTCTGTCTCCGTCGGCAGAGACGATGTCCTCATCAGCATGGGATACGACGTAGCTGCAGGAGGCGAGCTGAATGCATCAGGCTCCTGAAGGAACGGCATGGAACTAGCTATCGACGACGATCGGATTATCTTCTTTGAAGTCTTGTCGACCCCAAATCTGCCGCCGAGCGACAGGCCCAGATTCAGCTCGATTTCCTCTGCTTCCCTCTCCGCTTCGTCATCTTCTTCCTCTTCCCTCGTTAGAGCTCTACGCTTCTGCCCGCCGTGACCGTCGCTCGACATGAATCTCGTCAGTAGATCCCTCGGGTACCGGTTTATCTCCAACGAAAGACTCTCCATTGCTCTGCTACTGCTGCTGCTGCTTCCAACGCCGGTTCTGTTCACGGCTCCTTCCGCTTCCCCCATGGGAAGTAAAGCTCTCTATCGTTTCAATTGAGGGGGGAAGAACAGAGATTGGAGAAACAGGGGGGAGAGAGGGGATTAGAAGATGTTGATTGAGCTAGGAGACAGAGCATGAAGCAGAAGCAGCAGCAGCAGCAGCAGTACTATTTGATCTGATTCGCAAAAAACCCATCCCTCCCCCAGTTCAAAGCTCTCGACTGTATAGGTATAATGGAAAGAAACAAAACGAACTGGCCATTGACCTAATCGAAGAAGCCAGAGCCCCAATGGAGGGGTGAAGCCCAGAAAACAGATGAGTAAGAAAAGGGGGAAGGGGGAAAAAGAAACGTTTTTTCTGGGTCTATATCTCTCTCTATAGTTCAATTTTCGGCAAGAGAATTGGTGGCTTGACGAGCGGAAAAGAACAATAGGGAGAAAGCAAACAAGAAAGAAAAACAAAAAACTAGGAACAGAGAGAGAGAGAGAGGAATCGGCAGTGGCGGAAGAAGGGAAAAGAAGCAGAAAGGGCAGAGACGTGACAGAGGAAGTGAGAAAGAGAGAGAAGGAAAAAAGGGAAGTTTTTGTTTCTCTTTCTTCCTCCTCTCTCTTTTTTATTATTATTAATCTGTTAATTTTCTTTTCTTTTGATGGAAAAATATGGAAAGATAAGATAATGGTAACAAAAAGATTAGTAAATTGATCCAGGACCATCTTTACCTCCTAATCAATTCCATTTCAACGGAAAAGAGTATTGTTGTTGTAGTCCTTTTTAGTTAGTTATTAATTGCGTTAATGGAAAGAAAAAAATTTAAAACGCATTTATAGGACTGTTTGGTGTTTAATCACTTTAAAAATTTATAGACGAAATATGATTTATATTATCAACGTTGATATAGTTAGCACGTACTGAACATCAAACAATATAATCAAAATTTTGGATTAGAACTAATTGAGCAGACAATATAAACTTGAGAAACAAAAAGGAAAATGGGAGTACCAATCAATGAAAAGAAGGGAAGGTGCAGGGGGGACGAAAATGCCCCTGATCTTGTTGGATAAATAAAAAGGGAGAGAGAGGCACCACCAAGTGGTGACCATTAGAAGCGCCAGAGTGACACGTGGGTTGCCTGACATTACTTCAGGAAGAGCAGAAAATAACTAAATAAATAAATATTAAAGTTGTCTGTCTGTTTGAAAGGTGTATTTATTTTATTTTTTATTTGTTCTTGTTTAGAGGCAGAAAAAAGAAAGAGCAAGTTGGAGCCGGGGCAGGCGGACACGTGTCGAGACGCCAGGGAAGGGAAGAAGTTGGCCACGCGTCCGGCAGGCTAGCTTCTGGGAGTGTAGGAAGGATGACACGTGGAGGGCAGGGCTGAGGCCCGGTTTACGTTATTAATGCATCCGTGGGCTCCACCGAGTCTCGGATGATAATAATTCGATTCCCTTGTGCGTGTCGTTTTGGGTGTGGGTTAGTGTACTTATGGAAGTAGTGACTCATTGGCTCTCTCATTTTTCAAATCTCTGCCACCACGAAACTGGAAAAAAGAGAGAAAAAAAAAATTGAAATCTTAGAATTTAAAAAGGATGTCCCAATTGGATTCCTTTCAGTACGGATTAATGCTTATAATCTAACCTAAAAACTATAACAGCAAAATAAATTACGATGTAATTGCCGTGGATTAAGTGCAGAAACTGTAACTGTTAAAATAATTGGTGGCGGAAACGTAAGAAGATGCTAACGTCCACGTGTAAGCTCCTCAGAGAAACACAACAAACTATTTCCGTCCACGTCCGTTCTGGATTCCCGTCGCCGTTTTGCGGAAAGGAACAGGGCGACGGACTCGGTGGCTCGTCACCGCCGGCAGTCAAGTCAACGCAACGGCTCTCCTCGACGGGGAGATTCGGAAGGCAGTGCGCGAGCCACGCGTACAAGGGGGTAGGTGGGGCCCACAGGTTGCCAACTTGCGCATTTTTTCTTCTCTTTCATATATCTTTTGGTGGTGGGGAACACTGACAGCGGAAAGTAACGACTACGCTACTACTTGCCACGTGTCGTGATGCAGCGAGTTGGTACGCGTGTCGGGTTCTGTACGGAGGAATCGTTCTAGCTGTATTTTCTAGGGCTCAAAATTGGCCCGACCCGCCCCGCCCCTGACCCTCTCCTGACCCTGTTTGACCCGCCCCTAAAGGGTCAAGATGTATAACAGACTTGCCCCGACCCTGTTTCTTTCATGATCCTGTCTGACCCTTTAGGGTCGGGGCGGGTCAGTGGGTCGACCCTAATAAATACTACTTTTCTAAAAATTACAATTTGGTACCCGAATTTATTTTTTCTTACATTTTAGTACCTAAATTTTATTTTTTTACAAATAAGTCCCTAAAATTTGATGGTAAAATTACGTTTTGGTACACAAATTTTTTAATTTTTACAATTTAGTACCTAAACTTTTAAAATTTTACAAATAGGTCCAACATGTTTGTATGATGCCAAGGGTCATAGGGTCAAAAAGTGACCCGACCCTATCTGACCCTGACCCGACCCTAAATTGACCCTATAGACAAACTGACCCAGCCCGACCCTGAGGGTCGGGGCGGGTCAATGGGTTTTAAGGGTCAAACTTACACCCCTAGTATTTTCTCCTCTTGTTGGAGGATGTGCACAGCCAGTTTTTTTTTTTATAAATACAATTTAATATTCAAACCTTTCATTTTAAACAATATAATAGCCAAACCTTTGCGAAAACAATCTAATATCCAAATCGTCAACTTTCCGTTCGTTTGACCGTTTGTTGACACTTCAAAAAAGCTTTGTTTAGGGGAAATTGTCACAATACAACTTTGTTTCTTGTTTTGGCATTGCAGATGACTGAATATTTAGATATTCTATACCATCATGGTGGAGTCATGAACTTCTCGGGTTTGGAACTACGATATGTTGGTGGTTTTTCAGAGAAGATATCAATGGATATTGATGAAGTGTCGTACTTCGAACTTTTTTGAAGTGTCAACTAACGGTCAAACAGACAGAAAGTTGACGATTTGGATATTAGATTGTTTTCGAAAAGGTTTGGCTATTATATTGTTTAAAATAAAAGGTTTGGATATTAAATTGTATTTACCCTTCTTTTTTTTTAATTAACGTTTTTAAGGAACACATATATGAGTAGATAAACAAAGAATCACAAAATTCTTGGATTGCCGATGGTAAGATAGCCTAGTTGGTAAAAGGGTTGGGTTTCGAGTTTGGGATGTGACAAGGTCCCAGGTTCGAATTCCAGTACCACCTTCTTGGTGTTCCCGGAAGCACCCTTGGTACAGGCAGGGGCGGAGCTACATTGGTGCTCGGGGGGGCCCCGGCCCCCCCGAGAATTTTGAAGATCGTATGTACATGTGTCGAGAATTTTGGAAAAAATGAATAATTTAAAGGTTTTAATAAATTTATTAGTGTGCAAACTACTGACACAGAAAATGCTAGTAGTCTAGCGGATTAGTTGCTAAATTATTGTTCCATAAACCTAGGTTCGATCCTCAAGAACCACTGCATTTTTTGTGTTTTTTAGTTTAATAACTGCTCAAATTTTTGAATTCCCCATAAAAGCTACTTCCATTTTGTCTCCTCTTTGTAATTTATTAGCGTTCAACATTAAGTTGTAAATTGTAATAACAATGATTAACATATTGTACTAAAAATTTTAGTTTATAACATATTTTTAGGTTTTTATTTTCCTGATTTCTGATGATATACGGGAAAAAAAATTTGTCGGCCCCCCCGACTCGCGAATCCTAGCTCCGCCCCTGGGTACAGGAGACGGAGTCTCCCCGACAACGGCAACACAACGTCGAGCACTGCGCCGGGACAAAGTCCTTGATAGTTAGTATGCAGGTACCCCAGATCAAGTAGGCCCCGCTGTCACTCACGTGACATGTGGGTTGCTCATGTTCCTGGGTTATAAAAAAAAATTAATTCTTGGATTTGGAGATAAGACATAGGGTGAACCTTTTTAGATAAATCTCTATAAGGAAAAGATGCATGATTTATAAAGAATATTTAATTTTTATTTATGATACTTTTAAAATGAGTTAAATGAGTTCTTGTAAGAACTCTTAAATTAAATTTACTTAATATGAAGCCGTGCAAAAATGACGGACTCTCGAGAAGTCGTTGTGATTCGCCAAAACCAAAATCGTATGTGTTAAATCTAAAGCGAACAATATTTTGATAAACAAACATATTATTACATAATGGTAGCATGAACTTTATTATCAAAATAAAACAAAAGCCGTATAAAAGAATGTAATATGAAAACCAGTAACAGAAATTTCGTTCTTTTTTTTATATGCCGGAATGTATTTCAAGTTTCATGCTGGTTCTCAAAATCATAAAACAATTATACGTATGCTTGATTTGTTCATCTCATTCCTTCTACTATATTTTTAATTATTGGTGTTTTGAGATACATTAATTTTAAAATGTTAAAAATATAAGTCTAGTTTGTACCATAATCGCGTAAAAGGAATTTGTACTTTCATGTTACATGATACAAATTTAGTTTGTACCTATAGGTGGACAATATGTTGGTCCATACTGAACCACACAAGACCCTGATGTTTGGAGCGAATGACACGCCAAAACACAACACCAAACTGCGACCAAGTGTAATCGCAGTCCGGGAATGCAGTAAAGTGGCAAGTTCTATTATCAACCCGGGGTCTAGATCTACTGCTTACTCCGTGATTATCTATTATCTAGCTAACTAAGTTAAGTGATTGTTGTTTTAAGCAAAAGCAGTAAGAAAGCAGGAATTGGTACGGTTTTCTCAAGCAAAGAAGAGTCACTCGGGAATGAGTCCCCCTAGCTCCTTGGTTAGGTCTCAATTGTAATTACCCTGGGTTGATTTACTGTTGATTAGACTGCGGAAGATCCGACAGTAGCTTGGAATCTCTTAATCTGACCAAGCCCTATCAGTCTAACTACCCGGCAGACGACTAGTCTTCACCGGGATAGAAAGCTGAAGCAATAAGCACAGAACTCCACTACTGGAATTGGATTCCAGTACAAAGCAGTAAACTGGCTAACTCTCGTATAGCCAATCTCCTACTACCGAATGATGAGGCTCTAACAACCTAATCAGATTCTATCTATCTCAGGTTGCAGCAGAAATCAAGAAAAGCTTATCAGACTTCAATCAATTCAATAAACATGCATCATTCGATTAAAACCAAACAGTATAATCATCCCAAGTCATTACAATCAAATCCCTAACACATGGAACTAGGGTTCTTCATACCCAAGTGAGAGAAGGGTTCTACTCCATAGAGAGAGAGAGGAAAATAGAATACAAAGCAGTCATACTCATAACAATTGGAAGAATCTGCTCTGGGATGATGATTTCCCCTCCTATGACGATCTCCAAGCTCGATTTGATGAAACCCAGCTCCAAGATAGCTTCTAGGATGTGTTCTTCGTACTTTCTCTCTAGGGCTCTGTTTTTGCTCTGAAAATCCGATCCCCTCACTTGTGGCCCGAAATTGGGTAAAAACCAGAAATTCCCGACTCACACGGGCAGGCCACACGGCCGTGTGGAATACCTAGTTGCCCGTGTGAGGTCAAAACGCCGCGTTCCGATTATGTGGGTTTCATGCTTCCTACACGGCCAGGGGCACACGGCCGTGTAGCTCACCCAGCCTGGCCGTGTGAAGCCTCGCAGAATTCCACACGACCAAATTACTCCTTCACACGGCCGTGTGGTTTGTACTTGTGCCCGTGTGAAGGCTCGCACAATCCCACACGGCCACCTTGGTCACTTGCACGGCCGTGTGAGATTTGTGTGTGCCCGTGTGGCCTCCTTTGCGACTTGCCTCGCGCCCGAACTTCGTCCAATCGACCCCGAACTCGCTCCTAAACCTTCATTCACTTACTAGGACCTGAAATATCACAAACAAGCACAACCTAGCGTGAAATCGGCCTAAAACACGAGAATTACCATCTCAAACGGCTCCAGAATAGGGGTAAAAACATGTGCAATTAACGGTTTATCAAACTCCCCCCACACTTAACCGTTTGCTTGTCCCCAAGCAAACCAAGTCAGACACAAGGTAAGCTCACATATCTCAACCATACCAACATTGGGGACAAATCATATAGGCACAGAACACGTGAATCATACTGGCTTTCAAACATCAACAAATGAACAACCTCAATAGCAACCTGGACAACCACCACAGAAGACATTCGAGTGCAGCAAAATCGAGTAAAGGAGGAGTCTCCCTTCTGTTCATCAACCAACCTAGACTTGACTCAACCACTTACTCAAGACAGTCAACTCATGCATAAAACTCAAGACATCAGAATCAAGACCGAGCCATCTAGGTCCTCACCAGGGTAAAGAGTGTAAATAACAAGGAAACGAATCGCTCACTATCGACCAGTGGGGTCAGGACAATTTGATGCGAAAAATGCGCATACTTATTCTCTCAACTCCTAACATCTCTTCACCATGACGGCAGCCTCTAAATGTTAGAGTTCACATAAATGGTTGTCATCACTAACTAATCATGAGGTCTTAGACACAGGTTCAAATGACTAGCTAGGGTCTTGGACATGGGGAAAAGGCCTTTTAGTTGGTGGAAGTATTCATAGCTCAAGGTTCCACATTCCCAAACCCAACAAACTCACAATCAATCAAACCAGTACTTTCTTTCTGCTATTCTGCATTACTCAAATTCTTCAGAGAACAAGGGCGAAGGAAGTCACATAAATACCAGTATTTCTAAGCCAGACTGCTAAGAAACACTACTTAATGGGCACTATTCAGATTTTTGGTGGTGGCTCACTTTTTCTTTCATTTTTGCTTTGTTTTTCTTTCATTTTTTTTCATTTCTTAAGAGAACCACCACCTCTGCACATTTTCAACACCTGCCCACTTTTTAAGAACTACCTCCAACTCTCACATTACATTTAGCAGAAATAGCAGAGAACATGTAAAAATCACTCTGTGGAACCTTCTAAAAGATGCAAAAGGGTGACTTTTCATTGAAGACCGAAAGAAAGGAGAACACACGGCTCAAAGGGGCTGACTAGGGGATATGACACATCAGGACAGTCAATTTGGTCGTGGGCTAATCCTATGCCTCCATCATCTTAGCTAATGACAACGTGAATGCTACACATCATGGAAGAGGGAACTATCGCACAAGAAAGAAACGAGCAGGCTCAAATCTCACATGGCTACCTATATGCTCTATCTCTCATTCTGATTCCCTGAACTAGATGCATAAGAGACTGTCAAGAACAAGTAATCAATCCAAGTAACAGTTGGTAAGCAAACAGTTGAAAAACTAAACCCCTACACAACTCTACTGCACGTCTCAGTCATCATTATAGGTTGTCCTAGTCACCATCCAGTTGTCATGCATCAATCCGAAAACCATTCAATTCACCAGTCCAAACACAGTGCCAATATGATCAAACAGCCGTACTTAGAGCCCTCAAATCTCGAGATTTGGACAGTGGACTAGGCTCCAAGCACAAGTATATAAATTCCAACCGATACAAAGCACCCCTCTACACTTAAGCACGACATTGCCCTCAATGGAGCAGAGAGATAGAGAAGGGGAACGATGTTACCGGATTGAAATGTTGCAGGAGACCTGAAGTGGACCAGTCAGCGGGGGACATATAGAATGAACGGACAGTTCTGCACTAAGGGAACATCAAGAACACACTAGCACATGTTCGTTAGGGATTAGAGTTGGCCCAGATGACCACAAAATAAACAATCCACAAAAGAAAAGAAACAACACACGACAAACTCAGTTCAAGCTCCTCAAACACATGGAGCAAACCGAAAAAGTCTAAAACAAAAACACACTGAGGGGCGACAAGTACAGCCTACTCGTCGCCAAGGTTGTCCAGATCGATGTCATTCATGAATGCATCATCATCATCAGCTGGTGGAGGTGGAAGTGGAGAGTCCTCCCAGGGAGTCCTCCAGACTGGCGGCGCACCTGGTAGCAGCTGGAGCAGGTGCTGCTGGACCTCCTGCATGCTCCGAGATAGGGCCTGCTCTCTCTTGATATGAGCCTGGGTCTCCATCCTATCCAGACGCTCATCATAAGCGGCCATCTGGGTCTGGTACTCGGCATGGTGAGCCGAATACTGCTGCTGAAACTGGAGCTGATGGTCGTAGAGCTGCTGATTCTGGAGATGCAGCTGCTCAAACTGCTGAGTGAAGTAGTCCTGGTCGGGGAAAGTGGACCTGCCACCCCCGTACTCGAAGGTGGTGGGGCGGGCGGCAGTAGTATCATCCACATCCTCGGGATGGACCTCCTCATCAGCCGCACCCTCAGGAGCCTCCGGCTGGACCTCCTCTGGGATCTGAGGTTGAGGAAACCCCTTGATCCACTTAACTCCTCGCTCTTCTCGAAGCAGCTTCATTTTACTGATCGTAAACTCGCCAAAGGCACTGGTGTCCCCCTGCTCTGTGCACCCCTGCAGGGATATCTGGGAGTAGACTGCCAGGCGGGTGATGAGGGGGGTGCAGTGGAGTTTCTTCAGCTCGGAAGCACTCTTGGCGAAGGTCCTCGCCACCACCGAACCCAAGTGGAGGGGATGATCCCTCTGTCGCATAGACTGGATGAAGTACATGGCTCTCTTGGTGATGGCGTTGGCACTGTCCGAGGCGAGAGTGTAAGACTTGGCCAGCAGGTGATGGAGAATGCGGTTGTCGAGCTGCAATGTGCTGGCCTTCGCCTTCCCCGCCGAGAAGGGGCGCTGGCCTGGCCGAGCGAGGCGGGTGTACAGTGTCCTGAAGTCTACCCCCTCTGGCTCTGTGAGCTCGGTGATGTAGTCTCTGTCATCGACCAGGCCGAGGCTGAGGGCGGTCGCCAGCTCGTTGTAGCTCATGGATCGGGGTTCACCGCCGAGCCTGAACTGGACGGCTTCTCCGTCCTTCCAATCCTCCATGTCTGCGTGCTTGAAGGTCGTGTAGAACTCAAGCAAGAGCTCGTGGTAAACCTTCTCGCGAATGCAGAGTAGGCGGCGCCAGGGGCGGTTGGTGACAATGGAGGAGAAGTGCTCGTAGCAGTTCAGCTTCTCCAACTCTCGCTTGGACCAGCAATGATGCTGCCCAAACTTGCAGGCCAGGACGTTCTTAAAACGATCCTGGTGGGGCCCCCTTCTCAAATCTTGAACAAACGGATGTCGGAGGTTGGGCTTCGTCATGGTCCTACAAAAGAACAACCCAAAGTGGAACCAAAAGAGCCAAGGAAAATGTTAATCACACCCCCACACTTAAGAACAGAAAACAGCTGAACCATGGTTTCATCCATAGTTCGGGGGTCAAAAACTCAATCAAACAAGCATAATCGGGGTGGGGGTGCACATCCATGGAAAAGTAGGCAACTCAAGGTTCACATCCATACCAAGCACACTCTCAAAGCACAGCATTAAGGCCTCCAACCGACTCCCACAAAATGGTACGAAAACAGGCATTTTATCGAACACCTTGTGTGCACTATTAAGGTAAACATGGAATTGACAAAATTCTTGCACACAAGGGCTCAAACTAGCAAGGGGGACAATGCCCAACACAATTCATACATAATCCAAGCATTCCCCTCAATCAATTGCACACAATTCACATGATTCAAAGAGGTTCTCTAAACATGCACCCTAACACCCAATTCTCCATAAATAACATAGTTAAGGTCAAAATCAAACCTGGAGACTCAAGTAGAGGTGTAGGGGATGATGAGGGGAAGGCAATGGAAGCGACGAAAGGCCGAAAAACTGCTCGGAAGTGCTCGTCGAAGCCTCGCCGGAAATCGCCTCCGGCGACTCAAAATCAAACCAAATCACCTCAAAATCGAGGGATAGGCCGATAATGGGGAGGAAAGGGTGGGTGTGGTGTTGGATTTGTGAAAAACCGACCAAAAATGATCGAAAATCGACAAGGATGGTGAAAAGTCGCAGTTTTCCGGCGCGGGGGGGGGGGGGGGGGGGGGGGGGGGGAGGTTTCCGGCGAGAGAATTTGGATTTTCTGACCACTCTTCTGTGTCGGCCGAATTTATAGCCCGTGGCTCGGCCACACGGGCAGGCTCACACGGCCGTGTGAGGTGCACATGTACCCGTGTCGGCCGACACGGGCAGGCCGAGGATTTCCACACGGCCGTGTGCAAAGCACACCTGGCCGTGTGAAAAATAGCGAGAGCTCACACGGGCTGGGGCCAAATCCACACGGCCGTGTCACAATCACAACTGGCCGTGTGGGAATTCACGAGAGCTCACACGGCCAAAACCCGATTCCACACGGCCGTGTGACTTTCAGGGCTGGCCGTGTGGGCTGCCAGAACTCCGAAATTGACCTGTTTTCACTCCAGAACGACATACAACTCGTGAACAACCCCTCAAGACTAAAAAAACACGAAAAATCAAAAGAAAAAAGGTAAGAAAATGCAAACCTAGGTGGGGTTGCCTCCCCACAAGCGCTTCTTTACCGTCTTTTAGCTGGACGCCAGTAGAGGAACTAAGGGTCCTCGAGCTTGATCAGCAGCTCTGCGCGCTCGACAGCACCTCCCAAGTACAACTTTAGGAGGTGGCCATTCACTTTGAATGGCTAAGTTTGAGCATTGCTGATCTCCACCGCACCGTGCGAGAAAATTTGGGTGACCGTGAAGGGTCCCGACCACCTCGAACGGAGCTTACCCGGGAAGAGTTTCAGGCGTGCATTGAAGAGCAGAACACGATCACCTACCTGAAACTCTTTCGGGCCCCTCAACCGAGCGTCGTGGAGACGCTTGGTGCGCTCCTTGTAGAGCAGGGTGTTCTCGTAGGCGTGGTAACGCCACTCCTCCAACTCCAGCAGCTGCAACTTACGTTCTGTACATGCAACACTCAAATCCAGGTTTAGCAGCTTATTGGCCCAGAAGGCCTTGTGCTCTAGCTCTACCGGCAAGAGGCACGCCTTCCCATAGACAAGCCTATAGGGAGAAGTGTCAATCGGATTTTTATAGGCAGTCCTATACGTCCAAAGAGCATCATCGAGCTTGGTGGACCAATCCTTGCGGGACTGATCCACCGTCTTTTCAATTATTCGTTTTAGCTCCCGGTTCGTCAGCTCGGCCTGCCCATTTGACTGGGGATGGTAGGCCAGCGACACCTGATGCTTAACACCATAACGAGAGAGGAGTTTAATGAATTGCCCCTGAAAATGGGTTCCTCTATCACTAATAATGGCGCGAGGTGTCTCAAACCGGGAGAACAGCTGCTTCAGAAATGAGCAGACCCGTCTGGCATCATTGGTGGGCATGGCTTGAGCTTCTGCCCACCTCGAGACGTAGTCCACTGCAACCAATATGTACAGATTGCCAAAAGATGGAGGGAATGGGCCCATGAAATCGATACCCCAAACATCCAAAATTTCACAAATAACAGAGATATGTTGGGGCATCTCATCCCGGGACAAAATGTTACCTGACCTTTGGCAGCGGTCGCACTGTCGTGCGGAGGAGTCTCCATCCTTGAAGAGCGAGGGCCAATAGAAGCCCGACTGTAGCACCTTCCGCGCCATGCGGTTTCCTCCATGGTGACCTCCAGTAGGTCCCTCGTGGCACTGAGACAGGATGTCTCCCATCTCGTGCTCCATGACACAGCGCTGGATCACGCCGTCTGCTCCGATTCTGAAGAGGTAAGGATCCTCCCAGAAGTAATGCTTCAGATCGGAGAAGAACTTGCGCTTTGCATGAGTAGCCATCCCCTTGGGTAACTGCTTGCCCACCAGATAATTGGCAAAGTCAGAATACCAAGGGGTCACGCTGTCCACCAGTGTCATCGCCAGCAATCACTCACCCGAGAAGGAGTCATCGATCTCTTCCACAAAGTTTTCCACCAGAGGGGCTTCCAACCGTGAACGATGATCTGCAGCAACATTCTCGGCTCCCTTCTTATCCCGGATTTCAATATCAAATTCCTGCAGAAGCAGGATCCAACGAATGAGCCTAGGCTTTGCATCAGCCTTGCTCATCAGGTAGCGAATCGCCGAGTGGTCAGTGTAGACCACCACATGGGAGAGCACTAGATAGGGTCAGAACTTATCAAACGCATACACCACGGCGAGGAGCTCCTTCTCAGTGGTGGTGTAGTTCTCCTGTGCATCATTCAAGGTCTTGGACGCGTAGTAGATGGGCTGGAAGTGCATCTCGCGTCTCTGACCCAGAACTGCTCCGACTGCATAGTCACTCGCATCGCACATCAGCTCAAAAGAGAGAGAGACCAGTCAGGAGTCACCATGATAGGTGCATGGGTAAGCTTCTCCTTCAGAGTCTCAAATGCAGCTATGCACTCGGGAGTGAACTGGAATGGTGCATCATTCTCCAGCAGCTTGGTCAAAGGCAGGGAAATCTTCGAGAAATCTTTAATGAAGCGTCGGTAGAAGCCTTCATGACCCAGAAAGCTGCGAATCCCCTTCACAGAAACGAGAGGAGGTGTCCTACTGATCGTCTCAATCTTCGCGCGATCCACCTCAATCCCCTGCTTGGAGATCTTGTGCCCGAGCACAATTCCCTCACGGACCATAAAATGGCACTTCTCCCAGCTGAGTGCCAGATTAGTCTCCTCGCAGCTCTTTAGAACGAGTTCCAGGTTATGGAGACAATGAGTGAAGGAGTCTCCATAAACCGAGAAGTCATCCATGAAGACTTCCATGATCTCCCCGACCAGTCGGTCGAAGATCGTCATCATGCATCTCTGGAAGGTCGCCGGTGCATTACACAGCCCGAATGGAATCCTCCGGTAAGCAAAAGTGCCGAAGGGGAAAGTGAATGTGGTCTTCGCCTGATCCTCTGGTGCAATAGGAATCTGGAAATAGCCAGACATACCATCCAGGAAGCAATAGAACTCATGACCAACCAACCTCTCCAGCATCTGGTCAATGAAAGGTAGGGAAAAATGATCTTTCCTGGTAGCGTCGTTCAGGCGCCGGTAATCGATGCAGACTCTCCAGCCGGTCACGGTCCGCATCTGGATCTTTCTTCTCATTCGGGACCACAGTCATCCCGCCTTTCTTTGGGACCACCTGAGTGGGGCTGACCCACTTGCTATCAGATATAGCAAAGATGATCCACGCATCCATGAGCTTCACAATCTCTGCCCGGACCACTGCCTCCAAGTTAGGAGACAATCTCCTCTGCGGCTTCCTGACTGGCTTAACCTCATCCTCCATCAGAATTCTGTGGGAGCAGAAGGATGGGCTAATGCCTCTGATGTCAGTGATCTTCCATGCCATGGCCTGGGCATACTTCTGCAGCAGAGCCACCAGCCTGCTCTTCTGCTCGGGTGTCAGATCCGAGCTGATAATGACCGGGAGCTTATTCCCCTTCCGGAGAAATGCATACTCCAGGTGAGAGGGGAGGGGGTTAAGCTCCAGCTCTGGTGCCTCCTCCAATGATGTAGCGATCCGGGGCGAGATAGGGATCGGCTTGAATGGTATCTCTCGCCCCTCGATCGCGGCCTCGTCTAGCTCCGCGAGCTGCTCCTCCAGCTGCACGTCCTGTGATGCCTGTTCCCCTAGCAAAAGACAACGCTCAAGGAAATCATCAGTACCCGCACTCGTGATGGCGAGTGCGGTTTCAAAATCAGCAACAACATCACAGTAATCTAGATCATCATGGAGCTGAGGGTGTTTCATATTATCAGAAACAGAGAAGGTGATTTGTTCACCCCTAGCTCGCAAAATCAGTTTTCCATCATTCACATCAATGAGCGCCTTGGCGGTGGCGAGAAAAGGTCTACCCAATATCAATGGCACATCCACATCCTCATTTATGTCCAAAATCACAAAATCAACAGGATAAGAGAATGGTCCTACTGCGACTATCAAGTCCTCGCAATGCCCCTAGGATGCACAATGGATCTATCAGCAAGTTGAATGCTCGTCCTAGTATCACTGGGTTCACCTAGGCCTAGCCTTTTAAACAGTTAAATGGCATGACATTTATGCTAAAGCCTAAATCCGCCAAGGACTTCCCTATATGCAAACTACCAATCATGCAAGGGATAGTGAGACTCCCTGGGTCTTTTCGCTTCTCTGGTAGTTTGTTCTGCAGGATGGCAGAACACTCCTTGTTGAGCATCACCGTTGACAGCTCCCCAAGCTTCCTCTTGTTGGTGAGGAGATCTTTCATGAACTTGGCATACTTGGGCATCTTCGATAATGCCTCCACGAAGGGCATGCTTATATTCACCTGCTTCAGCATTGCCATGAACTTGGCAAACTCAGTCTCCAGTCGGTCCTTGTGCAACCGAGTAGGAAAGGGGAGCTGGGGTACATACTCCTTCACCACTGGTTGCGGTTTAGGAGCAGGCACCTCAACCTCCTTCTCCATTTCATCTTCATTAGCTGGAAGTGCTGAAGCAGGGGTCTCTCTCTCTTCTGCCCGAACAGGTGGATCAGCAGTCACCTTGCCACTCCTGGTGGTAATAGCCCCGCAGTGCTCATTCGGGTTCTGCGGATGAGGGATGTTCTGACCGGGTAGAGTACCAGGAGGCCTCTTAGCTACAGCCTGGGCCTCTCTCCCAAGCTGGGTCTGGATATCCCGAAGCACAGCCTGCGTGTTTCTCTGACTAGCTTCTAGCTCCATGAATTTGCCTGAAGCTTTCTCCATGAACTGCTCGATGTTATTGAACTTGTTTGCACTGGAGGTGGCCAGAGAACCCACCAGATCTCGCAGTTCCGCCATCGGGTCACTCTGAGCTGGGGCTGCAGGTGCTGCCCCTGTCTGCTGAAATGGCCGCACCTGTGACTGAGGTGGAACTGGCCCCTGTCTGTGCGGGTAGAGTGGCTGTTGTGGCTGCTGAAATTGCCCTTGTCGGGGTTGGTATGGAGGCCTCTGGAAACCAGGTGGTCTGGAATTTGCCCCACCCCAGGAGAAGTTGGGATGCTGGCGCCACCCCTCGTTGTATGTGTTGCTGTAGGGGTCGAAGCGCCTGGCATTACTGATGAAGTCCACCTGCTCCTGGGTAGTAGACGACTCCCTCATCACCTGACAGTCCTCCACGGTGTGATGGGAGCTCTCACACCACTGGCAGTGCATCGCCTGCGGCTGTCCTGTAATTGTAATCAATCTAGAGCAATCTCCGGCTGAAACCAGCTTCGATACCACCTGCACCAAATCAGATGACTGGGTGGCGACA
The DNA here is from genome assembly GCA_964030455.1 of Linum trigynum. Lineage (NCBI taxonomy): Eukaryota > Viridiplantae > Streptophyta > Magnoliopsida > Malpighiales > Linaceae > Linum > Linum trigynum. The sequence continues at coordinate 14,899,066 of OZ034814.1, forward strand.
ACATGCACACCCCGCCCTGGTGCTCTTCTCCATCTCCTGGAAGTGCCCCAATCATATCCCTGCTCTCCCATCTCCTCAAAAAGTTGATTCAGCTGGGGCGGTGTTTTGGTGAGCATATTCCCGCCACATACCGAATCAATCAGCTGCTTGTCCTCCGGGAAGAGGGAATGGTAGAAGGTTCCCACCTTGAAGGCATCAGTAAAACCATGGTTAGGACACTTGAGGAAGAGACTAGTGTATCTCTCCCAAGCATCCCTGATGGTCTCATCCTCATCCTGAGCAAAATGGGTAATTTGCTTCTGCAGGTCCACCGTCCTGGATGTAGGATGGTAGCGGGTGAGGAACTTGTCCGCCAGGTTGGCGAATGTGGTGATAGAGCCCGGAGGTCGAGTGTCTAGCCACTCCTTGGCCTGCCCCTCCAGGGTGAATGGGAAGTACATCAACTGGATGGCATCTGCTGGGACCCCATTAATCTTGATTCCATCGATGAGCTCGTGGAATCGCCTGAGATGTGATCGGGGGCACTCCCCCTCTTTGCCACGGAACACCACTGAACCGTGCAGCATGGTGATTACTGAGGTGCTCACCTCAAAATTGTTGGCTGGGACATGAGGGTGTTGAATGGGTGACCTCATGTCCGCGACCCTTGCGGTCCAGTAGGATCCCATGGTCTGCTCCTCAGGAATGACCACATCATGGTCCTGTCGGTCAGCCATCTCCTCTTCGTCAGTGATATGTAGTTGTGCTAGCGCGTCCTCCGCAGCCAGTCGCGCCTTTAGAGCCCGCTTGAAGTTTCTGCAGGTTCGTTCAAGCTCCTGGTCTAATGGTAGTAGATCTCCCGACTGGCTACGGGTCATGCACTACCTGCACACAATCAGCAGAAGCAACCCGTGAAGGCACACAGGTGGAAGAGATAAAATGCAGTAAAGAAAAAGCTACAGTAACAAATTTTCACGTTTCCCCAATAACCTAGAGGTTCCCCGGCAACGGCGCCAAAAACTTGACACGCCAAAACACAACACCAAACTGCGACCAAGTGTAATCGCAGTCCGGGAATGCAGTAAAGTGGCAAGTTCTATTATCAACCCGGGGTCTAGATCTACTGCTTACTCCGTGATTATCTATTATCTAGCTAACTAAGTTAAGTGATTGTGTTTTTAAGCAAAAGCAGTAAGAAAGCAGGAATTGGTACGGTTTTCTCAAGCAAAGAAGAGTCACTCGGGAATGAGTCCCCCTAGCTCCTTAGTTAGGTCTCAATTGTAATTACCCTGGGTTGATTTACTGTTGATTAGACTGCGGAAGATCCGACAGTAGCTTGGAATCTCTTAAGCTGACCAAGCCCTATCAGTCTAACTACCCGGCAGACGACTAGTCTTCACCGGGATAGAAAGCTGAAGCAATAAGCACAAAACTCCAGTACTGGAATTGGATTCCAGGACAAAGCAGTAAACTGGCTAATCTCGTATAACCAATCTCCTACTACCGAATGATGAGGCTCTAACAACCTAATCAGATTCTATCTATCTCAGGTTGCAGCAGAAATCAAGAAAAACTGATCAGACTTCAATCAATTCAATAAACATGCATCACTCGATTAAAACCAAACAGTATAATCATCCCAAGTCATTACAATCAAATCCCTAACACATGGAACTAGGGTTCTTCATACCCAAGTGAGAGAAGGGTTCTACTCCATAGAGAGAGAGGAAAACAGAATACAAAGCAGTCATACTCATAACAATGGGAAGAATCTGCTCTGGGATGATGATTTCCACTCCTATGACGATCTCCAAGCTCGATTTGATGAAACCCAGCTCCAAGATAGCTTCTAGGATGTGTTCTTCGTACTTTCTCTCTGTAGGGCTCTGTTTTTGCTCTGAAAATCGGATCCCCTCACTTGTGGCCCAAAATTGGGTAAAAACAAGAAATTCCCGACTCACACGGGCAGGCCACACGGCCGTGTGGAATACCCAGTTTCCCGTGTGAGGTCAAAACGCCGCGTTCCGATTATGTGGGTTTCAGGCTTCCTACACGGCCAGGGGCACACGGCCGTGTAGCTCACCCAGCCTGGCCGTGTGAAGCCTCGCACAATTCCACACGGCCAAATTACTCCTTCACACGGCCGTGTGGTTTGTACTTGTGCCCGTGTGAAGGCTCGCACAATCCCACACGGCCACCTTGGTCACTTGCACGGCTGTGTGAGATTTGTGTGTGCCCGTGTGGCTTCCTTTGCGACTTGCCTTGCGCCCGAACTTCGTCCAATCGACCCCGAACTCGCTCCTAAATCTTCATTCACTTACTAGGACCTGAAATATCACAAACAAGCACAACCTAGCGTGAAATCGGCCTAAAACACGAGAATTACCATCTCAAACGGCTCCAGAATAGGGGTAAAAACATTTGCAATTAACGGTTTATCAGCGAATCACACCAAATTGAATGTAATATTGTCCAGTCTTTCGGTCCATAATTTTTATTAATATTGAAGAAAAATGGATCGAATTGACATTTGGACCAGATCATAGTAAACCAAAGGGATCGAATGCACTTTTGGTCCGGTCCTTGGTCCTAAGATATATGTCATTATTGGATCAGCAATTCTCCTGAGTTTGACCAGATCAAGTTCGGACCAGACCGATGCCACCTCTATTTGTAGGCTTGTAGCATAATATAAATGTAAAATTTCGTTTTGTATCATAAAGAAATTTATAAGAAAAAAAATATAAATACAACCTGAATTTGTACCTTAACGTTAAGGTACAAGTTCACTTCGTAGCATAAGAAGAAAAAAACTAAAATAAGCATAGTTTAGAATGGGAGTGTACATGAAGCGATTTTGAATCCGTTTAGATCGTTAATAACCATCCAACAAATGAGTGCTCAATGGTAAAGCATTTGAATGCCTGGCGAATTTTACAATAATTTAAAATAGGGTGAAAACGAAAAACCAACCTAATCGTTTGGAATCACATTTGAAATACTTAATCATACAAATAAATTGGCTCAATACAACATTTGAAATTACAACTTTCAAACGACTCAAGAATAATTTGAGGTAAGAAATTGAACTGAAAAAGCGTAATTTCAAGATGCATGACACAGAGGTGGAGGGAAGGGCTAAGGAAGGTGCCTTTCAGTCATTTTGGGTGACGTGTGCTGTGTCTCGCTGTCGGTCTCTCACAAAATCTGACTTCTCTCTTTAGTTTACTCAACTTGCTGTTTCTTTTTTTATTTTATTTTTTTAATTTCTTCCTTCCCCACTTGTTTGTTCTGTCAAGCACTCTGTGGAGAGGCTGGATGGCCCGCCAACTTGCGAGCAAGAAAATATAATAATTCCCACATGTGCGTGCAAGTGGGCTAATTTTAAAATTTTAAATATAACAATTGTTGGATTACATATTCGATGATAATAATGTTTTTTCGATCGCTTCCCATGTCGTCTAGATATATATTAATAATAATATGGCTCTCCAATCTCCATACACTCAGCAGCACACCCCGCGCCTAATCTCAAAAAAGATATCGTTGATCATTATTCTACTACCACTAGTTCATTACTATAATTGTTATGATTGATATGACATGTCTTACTAAACTTAGTGACCACGAATATAATTAAATATTTTTAATGACTAACATGAACTTCTTTTTATCAATTCCAGTGACCAACCTTTGCAAATTACACAATATAATATTGTTGAAGCCCCTTCGATTCGCCTACTCCACTCCCGTACCGTACTCCTGCCTTCACGGACCTTCCTGCACACACAGAGGTGGGCCTCGTGGCCCGTTAATCCTCCAACGCTCAAGTCAGCCTCTTTCTTAGAGAGAGAAGTATTTTGCCCACAGAAATCTTTTTAGTGAGAGAAGCTAACCCCCTTAAATGTTTGTCAACCACCATATTTATAACTGTTCATTACTCACCTTGGCTTTGCCGTACAAACTTCCACGTCAGCACCGTGTTTAATGTCTCATTTCAGGCGAGGCGCCTGGCTCGTCACTCCTAAGGGAGGTACGCCCCAGGCGCCTTTAATGCACGCAGACTCCCGCCCTTACTCCCTCGGACGCCTCGATTAATCGTGCTTTTCTATGCACAACTAGTCAGGCTCCATCCCCCATACCTTTGGGCTTCCCATGATCATCGGGGCCTCACTTTTCCCTGGGCTCCTTTAAGATCCATCTCCCGCATGTTTTGTTGACACGTCAGACTCCTCCCTTATGAATACCCCCAACAATTGCCCCCCAGTTAGGTGCTCAAGCCTCACGCCTTGAATGCCTAACTAAATGCTTCCCACTACGGGTTTCAACGTCGGCATCTCATTTAATACCTTACTTGGGCTAGACGCCCGACTTGTCTCCATTTCTAGGCGCCTCTTGCCGCTATTTTAGGCGCCTAAACTCCCGCCCCTTCTCTTATAACTTAGCCGCCTTGCGCTACCCCGGTGCGCACGTCATAACCCCAATCTAACTATCACACCCCCAACTCGAGGCGTCTCTCGGTATCATCAGGTGTAAGGCGCCTCGCGGCCCCCTCCTTCCAACATTGCGAGCGTCACTCGCCCCTTTTCCCAAAGGCGCCTCGCCCCATTCTTGCTGCTGATTTTCCCGACGCCTTTTCCCCAGTCTTCGACCTCACCAGGTAAAGGCGCCTCGCAATTCCCCTTAACCTCTCTCCTTTTCCGAAAGGCGCCTCGCGCTACTCCTGCTGCCCCCCTCATAACCGCCAATTTGAATTCAAACTGTGCGGTTGTGATTGGGCCACGTGGCCAACAGCACGATTGTCGAGGCGCGGCCTCTTTCTCCTTTAAATGTAAGTTCTCTTTTGATTGTACTTCATTCGCCTTCAACTCTCTCACTCTAGCTTCTCTCTCTACCGTGCCTCTCTCCCTCCTACTAGCGTGTTCTGCTTTACTCCGGGATGTCGAACCCGATCGACGATGTTGCTGTCGCCGCCGCGGGCTCCTCGAAGGGTCCAGGCGCCGCGACCAAAACAGGTAACCATCTTGTGTCGCCGCCGCCTCCTCCTTTTTTTTTTTTGTCACCATGGGGCGCCCCTCACCTCGCCGACGGTTGGGTGCGCCTGATTGAATTGTTATAGCGGGTGCGTCTGTACTGTCACCAATACCGTCTCCCTCATCCAACTACTACGTGCCGGAGGATGGATTGTACAAGATGACGACATGGGAAAACACGTGGCCGCCCCAATACACGCCTATCGAGACCACATGTTTGCCCACGAACATGGCAGGGCCCGAGCATAACTCCACCATTTCAACAGCTTGGATGACGAGCTTGATCACGGGCCTTGACCTCCCCCGTACGTGGACGTACGCGTCTCCATCTCCCATTGCCAGGGTGGGTTTATGCGGGCCCAAATGGCAGGGCATCTACCAAGAATACTTCCGGTTCGGGCTTCGATTTCCTATTGAACCCATCCTAGAGGGGCTCCTAGACTACTGCGGGTGCACAATTGGGCGCCTATCACCGTCTGTGATTCTGATCGTTGTGCTTTTTAAGTTGAAGTGCCGAATCCATAACGTGCGCCCCACTTTCAATCTTTTTCGTCACTTTTTCTCGGTTACCCCAGAGACAATTGTCTGTCGCTGAAGCACCGTAAAAAGGTGCCCACCCACTTCGTGATTAAGTGTCCAAAGCTAGGGAGGTCTTGGTTCACGAGCTTCTTCTTCATGAAGTCGCATAGGGACTACTTCTTTGAAAGTGGGGGCGCCTTTAAGACAAATTGGGAGCTTGGTGATGAGAAACGATTTAACGCTGCGGTCGTACTTAACCAAGACGAGCGTACTGGCGTCGCCCTTATAAGCGCCTCACCCGTCGACTTGCGCCCCACTAGCGCCCGGGCGCCTATTTTAAATGCATACTTTGGAGATGGTGTGTTAGATACTTCGTTCGCTTGTTAATACTTTTGTAGGCGCCTTGGCTGATGCGATTGTTTGTATGCAGGTACCGATTTTTCCCGTATTGCCAACTTGATGAGGGGGCGATACGCCAGGATGACACAGGGGGCGCCTCTCCAAGCCAACGCTGACCTCCTCAAGGCGTCCCCTGCCTCCGTTTCCACCAAGCAACCGCCCCAAGTTCCCTCTGTCAAAGGGAAAGGGAAGGCGCCCAGCGAGAAGCCGGCCAAGACTTCTAGCGTAACGTCTATCCCGTCAGGAGCAGATGCGCCCGAAGATCCGCCCTTGATTGTTACACTAGATGAGCAGGGGGACGAAGACGATGACGCGCCCTTGGTTACCCGTGGGAAACGAGCAGGCGCCCGACTAGCTTCTCGGGCAAGAAATCTCGGCCAATGTTGAAGATACGATGGAGGCCCCAACACGAGGGGAGAAAGGCGCCCAGGGGCAGGGTACACTCTCCAACCACTATGTCATCGAGTTGGGGTGCCTACTTGGTCCGGACGGGAAGCCACCCATACTTCAGCCGCTGCGCACCGAGATGGGGCGCGTTGCTCTTTCTTGCTCGCCGCGTGCGGCGGTGGATCGTGGGTGCGCAATGGGCCTGGCCCTTTTGGCGTCCCAACTACTGCAACTGCCCTCCGAGATCTCAGAGGATCGTCTTGGTCTGAAGTAGCCCGGATGGGTGTCAAGATAAATTTTCATGCGCCTCAGTTTTCCTTCGTATTTTCCGTCCTCGCCCTTTTACCAAGGCACCCCTTTATATTGCCTAAATTCATGCATCTGTTTTCCTTGCAGATGCTCCTACTCGCCAAAGCAGGCGCCCGAAAGGCAGATGTCGCGGCTGAAGAGTGTCGCGAAGCAAGGGCGTCTCTGTCCTCAATGAAGGACAATCTTGAGAATTCAACCGCGCGCCGCGAACAGCTTATCAAGGAGTGTGATGAAGCCCAACTGGAGGCGGCTAAGCAAATCTCCACTCTTCAGGCTACCTTGGAGGCGGAGCACCGCCAACGGGACGCCGAGTTTGCTTCCCTTATGGCGAAGGAGCGCCTAGAGTTCGAGGTGAAGCTGGCCGCCCTGGCGGCGGACAAGGAGGCGCTTACCCAAGACTTGGGCGCCCGGGATACCGAGCTTGCGACCTTGAGCGAGGAGAAGGCATCTCTCGAAGACGAGGTGAAGGCGGCTGCATACCGCCGAGGAGACTACAAAAAGGCCTTGAGGGACGCCCGCAAGAAAATAAGAGCCCTCAAGGCGTCCCTCAAGCGCTTCGCTAGCTCGGAGGCGGTGCAGGAGCTGATTGCCAAGGCGTCTCTGGACAGCTTGGTGCTTGCCAAGAGGAAGCTCGATCAAGAGTACCCCGACATCGTCGTGGACTTTCCCGACCTCGTGAATTTTGTCATCGAAGAGATGCAGAATGAACAGGAGGAGGCGGTTGAGGAGGATGACGCGGCGCCTACTGGGAGTGGGGAGGCGCCTTCTCCGCAAGAAAGTGACTTCTCAATGGAAGATGCCTCCTCGGAAGCGGAGTAGTTTAGGTTTCTTTCACTGTTTGCACTATGTACCATGGATTTGGGTTGCTTCCCCTCCTTTTTAATAATTGTGCAACTTATATTTGGGTGTTCCGCCTATAGGCGCTTGTCAATTCAGATTGCCTTTGCCTCTTTTCAACTTTTGTTCGGGCATAATTTACCAACTTCGGTTGCTTTCACGGCCTTTTGTAGACATTACCTACGTTTGGGCGCATAATTTTACGGGCGCTTTATTGACTTGCATTACTTGGGCGCGAGTTCCTTGGGCGCGTACTTTTTACTATCTTTGGAAGTGCCTCATTCATTCATAACTGTTACTTCCGCCTGGGCGCATATCTTACGGGCGCTTTGCCTACTCCATGGGCGCAACTTTTGGGCGCAATTTGTTACGAGCGTACTTCGGGGCAAGTTTAAACGAGCATAAGGGCGCCATTCTAGGGAGCGTTTTCATTAACACAAACAGTGGAAACACAACGAGGCACTGAACACGACAAGCGCTTTGGTTACACGCACACATGCACAACCTAACACTACACTTGCTCCAATAGGCGCTTCCCTTTGGCCTCAAAATGCCGCCTCTTTGCCCCCCAGCAGGGCGCAATACACACGCAGATTCTGTGCGTTCCATGTTCTCTTTACCGGCTTGCCATCTAGATGATCCAATTTAAATGTAGCCGCTCCAATGACTTCCCTCACTCGATACGGGCCATTCCACTTGGGAGCTAGCTTGCCATCCTGAGCACATGGCCGAAAGTCTCTCTTGAGAACCAAGGCACCCTTGACAATGCGATGCAGGTGCATTTTCGTGTTATAGTACCGAGCCACCTGTCTTTTCATTTCCTCCAGGCGTACGGATGCTATCTCGCGGCGCTCGTCAGAGAGGTCTAACTCGGCAACCCTGTCTTCTTCATTCTGATCCGGATCATAATGTGCCACCCGATAGCTTGGGATACTCACTTCAACAGGAATTACCGCCTCGCTTCGATGCGTCAGTGCAAAGGGCATCTCTCCAGTGGCCACCTTGTATGTCGTTCGATGCGCCCAAAGAACACTTGGCAGCTCATCTACCCAATGCCGCTTTGCACCAAGAAGCCGAGTGTGGAGTCCATGAAGGATGCATTTGTTAGCCGCCTCTGCCTGACCATTAGCCTGAGGGTAGGCTACAAAGGAGAACCTTAGGACCACCCCATGCGCATCGCAAAACTCCACAAATTGTTTGCAGTCAAACTGTTTGCCATGATCGGTGACGATAGACTCCGGCAACCCGAATCGGGTGAAGATGTTCTTCCTTGTAAACTTGCGCACATGGGCTTCCGTAATGGTTGCCAAGGGCTCAGCCTCCACCCACTTGGAGAAGTAGTTGATGGCCACTATCAAATACTTCATTTGTCCGGGTGCCTTTGGAAAAGGACCTAAAAGATCCATCCCCCACTGGGCAAAGGGCCAAGCACCCGTGTTACCCTGCATTGGCGCAGCAGGTATATGTATGTCTTTTGCATGAACCTGACACTGATGGCAGGCGCCCGTATGGGCCTTGGCATCCTTCCTCATTGTTGGCCAGTAGTACCCCTGCCGCAGCAATGTTTTTTCCAAACTGCGAGCCCCCGCATGCATGCCGCAAGTACCGTTGTGCACCTCCTCGAGTGCCATCTGCCCTTACTCATCGCTCAAGCACCTTAGATATGCGCCTGAATGAGATCTCTTATACAGGCGCCCCTCGATTATGGAGCACCGAGCCGCCTTCCGCTTAAGTCGCCATGCCTCTTTTGGGTCCTCCGGGGTGGTGCCCATAGTGAGATATGCTACAATGGGCGCCATCCACCCGTCGCCCACCGTGGAATTACCCATGGTTGCTACCACGTACTCTGGTGGAACTTCTTTTGTGACAATGACCTTTCTTTCTTCAGCGAAGTCTAAAGCCGTGGCCAACTTTGACAATGCGTCTGCATGGGCGTTATCTTCCCTCGGGACATGCACAAATTCCACTTCCCTGAACCAGGCGCCTTCTCTTCTGACCGCCTGAACATAGGCTTCCAGGGCTTCCTCCTTCACGTCGAACGCCCCATTGATCTGGTTGACAACCAGGGCTGAATCTGATTTAACACAAACATGCTGGGCCCCTAATTCACGTGCCATGCGAAGCCCCGCCACGACCGCTGCGTACTCGGCGACATTGTTAGTCTTGAGCTCCGCAAATCGTAGGGCAACCTCGTGCATGACTCCACTGGGGCTGATAATTACTATCCCTGCTCCGGCGCCCCCTCGACTCGCCGCCCCATCCACTTGAACTTGCCATGTATCCTCGTCCGCCCCTTCTTCCTCCACTATTCCTTCCGCCACAAAATCAGCAAGCACCTGAGCTTTGATGGTAGGTCGAGGTGCATACCTGATATCAAACTCACTTAGTTGCACGGCCCATTTAACGAGGCGCCCTGCCACATCCATGGAGCCCAAAGTGGACTTGAGCGGTAGGTTAGTGAGTACGATAATGGCATGCGCCTGAAAGTACGGGCGCAACTTGGTGGCGGCTGTCACGACCGCCAAAGCAGCCTTTTCAATAGGCGCATATCGCTTCTCGTGGGGGCCCATTGTCTTGCTCCCGTAGTAGACTGCCCTCTCTTCTCCTGAAGGTGCCTCCCTAGATATCAATACCGCGCTAACCGCTGTGTCTGAGACCGTGATGTATAAATACAACACCTCACCAACCATGGGTGCTGTCATTACCGTGGGCGCCGCCAGGAGGCGCTTCAGCTCCTCAAACGCCTCGCTACACGCATCATCCCATAGGAATCGGACTGCCTTCTTAAGCACCCTAAAGAAGGGAGCGGCCTTGTCAGGCGACCGTGGTATGAAGCGCCCCAGCACCGCCAGTCTCCCTGCCAAACCTTGTACTTCTTTGGGCGTTCTCGGAGGTGTGAGCTTGATGATGGCCTCCACCTGCTTTGGATTCGCCTCGATCCCTCTTTTGGTGATCATGAAGCCCAGAAATTTACCTGCTTTAGCACCGAAGACGCACTTAAGGGGGTTGAGACGAAGGTTGTGAAGGCGCATGGTTTCAAGGGTCTCTCTCAAATCACCTAGGTGGTCCTCCCGCCTACGGCTCTTGACTATCAAGTCGTCAACATATGCCTCCACATTCCGCCCGATTTGCCGTTGGAAGACTGTATTCACCATACGTTGATACGTGGCGCCTGCATTCTTTAGCCCAAACACCATTACCCTATAGCAAAAGTTCCCAAAGGGCGTCATGAACGCCGTCTTCAACCGGTCCTCCTCGACCATGGGAATCTGATGGTACCCTGAAAACATGTCGAGAAAGCTGAGCATCTCATGGTAGGCGGTGGCGTCCACCAATAGGTCAATGCGGGGCATCGGGTACGCATCCGTTGGACACGCCCTGTTGAGGCTTGTGAAATCAACACACATTCTCCAGTCTCCCGTCGGCTTTGGGACAAACACCACGTTGGATAGCCACGTCACATAGGCTGCTTCTTCCACGAACCCGGCGTCCATGAGCTTATCCACCTCCACTCTGAGCATAGCCTCCTTTTCTTGAGACAGATTCCTCCTCTTCTGCTGAACGAGCTTCTTCCCCCCTTCCACTGCCAACTTATGGACAGCCGTCTCAGGCGCCACCCCGGGCATTTCCTTAGCACTCCACGCAAATAACTCCGCAAACTCTCTCAACAAAGCAACCAACTTCTCAACCATTTCGGGAGGCGCTTGTACTGAAATCCTTATCTGCCTTTCCGGTCTGCTCTCATCTAGGGGAATCATCAACTCTTCATCGACTGCTTCAGCCCTGGGCGCCTCTTCAGTGCTAACCGTATTCACCCTTTGACTTTTTCGCGGCCGCCCGCTTTTCAGTCGAGCATAAATTGGGGCGCCTCTTCCTCGAGCAATGCCTACTCCCTGTGGCGCTATGAATTTCAACGTCTGATGGCACGTAGACGCCACCCCATTGAACAAGGCTAAAAGGGGCCTGCCAAGTATCGCGTTGTAGGGAGACGGGCAATCCACAATCCCGAAATCGATAGCGTGTGTGACCCGCTGCTCTTCGTCGCCCATAGTGACGGAGAGGCGCACACGTCCGATAAACTTTGCGGGCGCCCCCGAGAACCCAACCAATACCGAATCTGATGGCCGTATCAAGTCCGCAGACAAATGCATGCGTGCTACTGTGTCCTTGAACAGCACATCCATGGAGCTCCCCGTATCTACAAGCATCCTCTTCACCGTGCACCCGGCTACTATCTCTTGAATTTCCAGTGCTTCTAAGGAGGGTATCCCATAGGCTTCGTCAGGCGCCTGATTGAAGCTAATGCACACCCCCTCTTGCTTGTCTACCGACACCGTTTTCGGGCGCCTGCTAGCTTCCAGCTTATCCCTGAGGTCCATTGTGCCCGTGATCGCTTCCACCGTTAGCCTCACCTTCTCGGACGCCTTCTCTTGGTCAAGCTCAAATGGAGGCGGGGGTAGATCCTCCCTAGGTTCGGGCCTGGCTACATACGCCCTGTGCACCCTTTCTTTCGGTTTTTTAACGAACTCATTGAGCATGCCCCTGTCCACCAGCCCTTGTAATTCAGTCTTCAGCTGGTAACAATCGACCGTATTATGCCCCCGCTCCCGATGGAAGTCGCAATATCGGTCCAAATTCTGCGGATTGGGTTGCCCCCTCATAGGCCCCGGCCACCTCACATGGTAGCCCTTATCTTTCACATATTGCAACACGTTTTTCGGCGAATTGCTGAGCTCTGTGAATTGGTTTGACCTAGGCGCCGGGCGTCCCTGATCACTCCTCCTTGATCCGAACAACGTTCCTCCAAAGACAGGCCTGGACTCGGGCGCCTGCCTCCGTGCTCCATCTCCTTCTTCACCCTTCGGGCGGCGCCTATCAGAGCGTCTTGCCGCCAGTGTCTCTTCCAAAACTATAACTTTTTGCACCCTACGATCCAAATCTTCTGTAGACACCACATCTCGTTTAGAAAGCGCCCGACAAAGCTCTTCACTTGTGGTGCATTCCTCTAGGAGGACCCCGAGCACCGGGGGGTGCACATCTCTCATTGCCATTGCCACTGGGATCCACCACTCGTAGAACTCCCTCAAGGTTTCCCCCTCCTTTTGCTTAATCTTGAATAGGGCGCCTACGGTCAGTGTACGCCTCTTCCTGCTCGCGAACTTTGCCAAAAATATTGCCGCAAATTGCTCAAAGCACTTTATGAGCCCCTCTTCGATTTGATGGTACTAGTCTAAGACCACGCCGACGAAGGTTGATGGGAACACCTTACACAAGGTCGCGTCCGTACTGTTATACAGCTGCATTTTGGTGAAGTAGCTGTTCAAGTGATCATCCGGATCCGCCGTACCATCATAGGCGGGAAGTGGTGGAATGTTGGTACTGGCGGGCTCGGCGAGCACACTCCTGGCCTACGGCTGCCTCACCACAAACTGACAAGGTGGGCGCCCCTGCATCCACACGTTTCTCTCTCCCTCCGAGTCTCCATAGTCAGCCAGCGCCTCATACTAGCTAGGCGCCGCAGTGAGCTGGACTCCCCTTCGGCCTCCATCGTCCGCTCCCTTTTCCTTGTCATTGGACTAGGCGCCCCTTCCTTCAGCATCTCCACCTCCTTCCGTAGCATCCCAATAACCTCATCTTGGTCAGCTATGATTTTGAACAACTCCTTCTTGGTGATTGAGGCTTCGTCTGAACTCAGGTGTTGGTCTTCACTTCCTTCACCCTCACCCCTGCTAGGCATTCGTTCTCCTACTTCTTGAGACGCCTCCCCCATGACATGTTCCTCAACGTCGCTCCCCCCTTCTTCCATTGAAACAAAAGCGTCCCTTCTAACAACCTGCTATCTGATTGTCTGAACTCCTATGCCCGTTCCCACAGACGGCGCCAATTGTTGAAGCCCCTTCGATTCGCCTACTCCACTCCCGTACCGTACTCCTGCCTTCACGGACCTTCCTGCACACACAGAGGTGGGCCTCGTGGCCCGTTAATCCTCCAACGCTCAAGTCAGCCTCTTTCTTAGAGAGATAAGTATTTTGCCCACAGAAATCTTTTTAGTGAGAGAAGCTAACCCCCTTAAATGTTTGCCAACCACCATATTTATAACTGTTCTTTACTCACCTTGGCTTTGCCGTACAAACTTCCACGTCAGCACCGTGTTTAATATCTCATTTCAGGCGAGGCGCCTGGCTCGTCACTCCTAAGGGAGGTACGCCCCAGGAGCCTTTAATGCACGCAGACTCCCGCCCTTACTCCCTCGGACGCCTCGATTAATCGTGCTTTTCTATGCACAACTAGTCGGGCTCCGGATTTTAACTAATTGGGCTCCATCCCCCATACCTTTGGGCTTCCCATGATCATCGGGGCCTCACTTTTCCCTGAGCTCCTTTAAGATCCATCTCCCGCATGTTTTGTTGACACGTCAGACTCCTCCCTTATGAATACCCCCAACAAATTTTATCGAAGATATATGTCAATATTATTTGGTCAAATTTATAAAAAATTAATTAAGATTTGATTTGTTGGCAAGATATCTCCTAAAAACAACATGTTAAGGAATTTGTTTATAGGGAAAAAGTATTAGCATATTAGTATTCTTGGTTTCCTAAGAATAATATTTAAACTAGGTTGAAATGAGCGGTCAAAGACTCCAACCCAAGTGGTAACGAAAAAGAAGGAAAATGGATGGCCAGATGGTTGAGTGATGGAGGAGTCAGGAGAGGATTTTTATTTTACATTTGTAGTGCCACGTCAGTGATATTGACGTGGAACCTTTTTACTGGTAAAAATAAAAACGTGGAAACTTTTTAAGATTCTCCCACTGTCAAATTGCCACGTGTCGTCACCTCTTTTCATTTGCACAAAACAAAACACAGAGCGACATTCACGAGGGGAGTTTTAAGGTAGTAATTATTTTTTTTTATTTACGCATAATAACTCCTGCAAATGCAACAGATCGGATCTCAACATTTTTAACTGGGTTATAAGTATAATATGCCCCACTACTATGACGTTTTATCAAATATGCCCCTCTGCTATTTTTTACATCAAACATGCCCTTGTACTATGAAAACATTATCAAACATTGCCTTTATGTTAAAATTTTTATTGAAAAAATCGTCAATCATGGTTGAACCGAGATTTAGACGATCCGACATCGGCAAATGGGAGAGAAAATGTCAGTTTTATCTCCCGTTGTATTTCTCTTGGTGTCTTCAAAGTGAAATTATTTGAATTATTTGGCTATACAAAAAACAAAAAAAAGTGAAATTATTAGGGATATTTTAGACATTTGTGCCACCCAAACCAAAGTTCGACCTTGGTTAACGGTTTTTGGATGAAATTTAAACAAAAGGGCATGTTTGATCATTTTTACAAAGTACAGGGGCATGTTTGATGTAAAAAATAGTAGAAGGGCATGTTTGATAACACGTCATAGTAGAGGGGCATATTATACCTATAACCCTTTTTAACTTGAATTTCAAAGTTTTTGCTAGTTAATAATCAATTCGATTATGTTCTGTAAAATGATATTCAATTTTATATATTTTATAGTAAATAAAAACAATAATCGAGCCTTTTTTTCCCAAAGGACCATGATGGTAAAGTATAGTGGTACATAGGATTATATCATAGTGATATGAAAATGTATCATAGTATAGAATAATTGTATACAATCACCATATATCATTGTCTACCACTATTTACAACTATATTGAGAGGGGAGTGCTATAACTGGTCCAATTTTTTCTCGAAACATATCAAGAATTTATATAATTCTATACATCACAATGAACTCGTTCATTTTGTGCATTTTTTCTCCAAATTAATATATAAAGCTTAAGTTGGGTTACTGTTGCCTAACTTATTTACATTTTGATACCCCAAATTTAATTAAATCATAACTTAGTCACTATAATGTACATTTTATATTTTGATACCCAAAATTTATTTTTAATGTAAAATCATTGAACAATTATGTTTTGGTATCTAAATTGTATGAGAATTTCGTACCTACAATTTTGTACTTTTATATATTGATCCAATGTTTAGATTTCACTTGAATCCATGAATTAAATCCACCAATCCTTTAGAACCAATCCATGAATCCAATCCACCATAACATTATAGAATAAATTTAGTTTGTATCATACAAGATGTTGTATCACTAAACTGTAGTAGAAGATTCGACCATTTTATATTTGCTAATTACGTGAAACATTAAAAAAATGATAAAAAGGGACGATTTTAAAATATTGCAAGAGCGAATTTATAAACTCATTTAGTACATTTACGGGGTACTAAACAAAATTCTACTAACTACATGTAACAAAATATGCGACATCTACATAAGCAAGTGTCAATAAATTGCTACGGTGAAAATGATTGACTGTTGTATTGATGGCCAACTAAAAGAATTGGTCAAAACATTTTCATCATCTACTTCATCTTCATTTTTCATACGGGCAATTTAGTGCGATACCATCCACTTTACCTGCCGTATCTCGCCGATGCCGGCTTGTCTAGTTTTCCGCCACTAGCCCCTCTTACCGGTGATCCGGGTTTGATTACTGCGCTCGTAGAGCGTTGGCGACCCGAGACATCGACCTTCCACATGTCGTTCGGTGAGGTGACGATCACCCTAGAGGACGTTGCGACACTGACCGCTCTAGCGATCGACGGTCGTAGTAGACGGTCGTAGTAGACATACCAGACGAGGACTGGTCGGCTATGTGTCTTCGACTGTTAGGACGGGCTCCTACTGATCTTGGTGGCGGCGTCATCCGGATTGCTTGGCTCAGGGAAACTTTCGATGAGCTACCGCTTTCTGGTTGAGCACGTACCAAGTGTTTCACGGACTCAGATATAATGTCGACATCAAGATGGCGATGATCCGTCGGTTGAGTCGTACTGCTACAAGTATGCATCAACTCGGCCTTTCTCACGCTCCAATCGCCTCCCACATCTCGACATCCAAACCGCACCATCCAAGGACATTTTTCCTCCTTGTGCATCAAACATCTGATCTTCCAGATTGAAGGTGACGACTCCACCACGTTATACTGAAAGTTGAGTTGTAGTGCATAGTGTTTAATCGCCATCTGTGCAGCTTGTTTCGAGTGAAATATTTGCCCTTTGTAGAATTGTCCATCAAAACCACCAACAATAGGCCCTGCAATTACGCCATATGAATCAACATATGATAATTCTTCGTCCTCTTCATTACCCTGCAAGTAAAGATATGGAGGATAATTAGGTTGTTCTCCTTCCTCCCCGTCGTCGTCGTCCTCCTCCTCCTCCTCCTCCTCATCATCATCATCTTCCTCCTCTCCGTCATCACCGTCATCATAGTCAATATCAGATGGCATGCTCCATGTGTAACATCCCGGATCAAACGAAATAAAATATAATAAATTTAAAATGTAAAAATAGATTTCCTAGACAAGTATACAGCAGAGATTCAATTTCGTGGAATTCGCATCATTGACGGGGAAAGATGTCACGGGAAACAATAATAATAATCATAGTAATTGATTATTATAAGTGATTCTTGTAAACACATATGGTCTAAAATAAAATAAAATAAAAGTGAATTCGCATCATTGACAGGGAAAGATGTCACGGGAAACAATAATAATAATCATAGTAATTGATTATTATAAGTGATTCTTGTAAACATATATGGTCTAAAATAAAATAAAATAAAATAAAAGTGAAACAATAATAATAATCATAGTAATTGATTATTATAAGTGATTCTTGTAAACACATATGGTCTAAAATAAAATAAAATAAAAGTGAAAATGACTGCAGCAAGATTTGAAACATGAACCTGGTGCTAGTTAGCTATAAACCAACAACTTAGCCGCTAGACTACACCCGATTTCGTGTACAAGGACTAAACCAGCTTTATTATAACTTGTTTTGACGGCCCTGCTGTATGAGGCAACCAGCCTTAGTCATATGTCGTCGTTTCAATGGAAGAGGCAGCAGCCTCCACGTTTCTAAGCTGTGTCGAGCTTCAGATAGAGACGTTCAAGCGGCGCCCGACGTTGGGAACAAGTTTCTTCTTTCCAATACCTCTGCAGGATAGAAGGCGGCTTTTAGTGACTTTATGGCTGCTCTACTGATGGGGTTTAATAGAAGAGAGAGGACTCCAGGGGCAGAAGATAAGGAGAAGAAGGATTCTTCTTCTTTCTCGCCGAGAGTTGCACCGGGAAGGAAGGAGAGGAAAAGAAAGAACGATGACACTTTCTGAGGGTCAGGTTTAGGTAATGTGGGACCCGTAGAAATCCATCTACGAAGTCAGAAATAGATTTTGAAGCTTGTAAGAGGTTTCTCGGAGAGTCGTCGTCAATCCCGACGTCGACGTCGGCATCGCCAACTGCGACGATAACTCCGAAACTTGGTACCGATGCGTAGAGCTCGTCTCCAGGAGCATCACGGAGTCGACGGAATCGAATTCCGAGGTCAAACGAGGGAGAAACGAGTTTCTTCGTTTGACGTCCAAACGACGAACCTTTTGCGCCTATACGACCGTGGGAACGAGGAGAATTTTATAGAGTCAATCTCTGGAATTTTAGAACTTAATTCCCGACTTGGAATCGGCTAAATTAAGGTGTGTGGGGATTAAGAGGACCTTAATTATTGCATCGATTATTTATGCTTGATTTGCATATTTGGATGGATGGATTGGTGTGGTTGATGATTTGGTTGCTGATATGATTATTTGGTGATTAATCTTTATTGTTGCGGATTTTATGGTGTACATATCGGTATTTGACAAGTTTCACCGTAAAAATGAATAGTTGGGTTTATTGAGTTTAAAACTGATCTAAGAGATTTTTGTTTGTCTAAAATGATGTTGGGGCATATTGAGCAGGAGGTTTCACTTGAAAATTGTTTCTGGATTAAAAACTGCATAACGGTGAATTTTACGGAAAACTCGGTAAAAACGTGTTTTAATTATCTTTAAGATTTTGATCACCTTAAAATGGTCAGTATGGATTGTTAAATGAGTTTTGGTCTGGAAATGGTAAATTAGACAATTGGGGGAGTTTTTATCTTTAAAATGGTAAAAACGAGCTTAATACGAGACTTGCGGTAAAGACCGAGTTTAATATTATTTTCATGGTTTTGAGCTATTGAAAAATATAAAAACAGGACAGACCTGTTTTAGGATGATAAATGAAGGTTCTTGTATTTTTGGGAGATTTTCGGATTTACCGTTTTGTGGGAATTTAAGTTACCATAAAATAATGGTTAATACGAGATTTTTGACATTTTATTGTCTAAATTGATTTTTATGACCAGAACTAGATTAAATGGATATTTGTGTCAATAAATTCATTTACATGAATTGTGTGAGGATTTTAATGAAGGAAAGTGAATTTTGAGTTAAGGACATTTAACCGCAACCGGGTTATTTACAATGATTTGTATCGGGGCTATTTCGTGAAATTGTTGATGAATTTTGGATGAGGAATGGTGATATGGTACTGCTGAGTAGCTTATTGGAGAATGAGATGATTTATGTGATTTGGTATTGGATGATGGGATAATTTATTTTAGAAACGTCGAGTTGATAATCGACGGGAAATATATATATGGATCGGTTAATCAGTGAGACTACATTGATTCCGGATTGTTTGTGATGAATGAGAAAAATGAAAATGGTTTGATTCGTGATCATATTAATTCACATAGATGTAGAAAGGGCCTGCACTTACCCTCACCCTTGAGAGTGGGTAGATTTAGCTCGCTTATGCGATTGAGGGTTGTGGTTGCATGAGCACCACGGATGAGTGTTGTGGTTAAAAACCACGGATTGAGTGTTGTGGTTGCATGAGCACCACGGATTGAGTGTTGTGGTTGCATGAGCACCACGGATGATGATTTACTCGAGCGAGGGTAAGTGTATGGTGACCTTGGTGCCATTAATAATTAACCGAAACTTTCATATCATGCATTGATTATGTGTTCGTGAAATTATGTGATTATCTTATTGGATAAAGTTATTTAGTGATGATGAGTTGGTGGATTCGTTATATTGATTGATGATTTATATATATGATGAATTAAGATGGCATCTAGAGTACTAAATTACGATTGATTGCGACTGTTTGATTAGCTGATTGCGGTCCCGAAATTAGGTCGTGGGAAAGATCCACACACACAGCTTAGTTGCTGACTCACTTCTGTTCAGTTTCTTACAGGTTCGAATGAATTGAGAGAAACTCTGGCACTGCACAATGATCGATGGAGGAGTGGTTTTGAACTTTTCCCATATTTTGAAATGACTCTCATTTATGTTTTATGAGTCGATGGTTTGAGTATTGCATAGTAGATGGTACCGTAATGAACATAGTAGTGAATGACACTCTGATTTGGTTGACATGAAATGAATGAACTAGGTCGAGTTGATCTTTGGTATACGATGAGTAATTTGAGAATTGATTGTTGTGATTTTGGATCAAAATCATGTAGGTATGTATCTTACTAGTGGTAAATAGTCAAGTTTTTGCGTAACCCCCGATAGAGATTCCGCTGTGCGGGTGAACCATTGGTTCAACCAATGAGTTTTAGGGTGGGGTGTTACACCATGTGTCATCTTCTTCCTCTCCACCCCGATCCTCACTGAGTTAAGCATGTATCTCAGCACCCAAACAATAAGGATTTTGTGCCATAAAATTCCAAAGCACATTTAAGCTATCATCATCGACAATAGGCATTGCATAATGAAATAAAACACCATTCTGCCATTCTGGAAGACAGTAAGTGAAACCTGTAATCGCAAAACTATCTTGTACTGTTTCGTCTCTACGTCGTATTCTCCGAATTAGATTATCACAAAGTTTCTGATAGTTCACCCTGGATGGAATAGTCATCTGAAAACTTACACCACCAACAAAATGGACACCCAAATTGTCCTCTACTTTCTTTCATTTCCACCGAACAACTAGTTCAAATCTTCTAAAACCACTACATAAAAAACAAACTCCGCTAATTACTAACTCGACAAAATCAATATGATGAATACATTAAAAAATAAATACGTCTCTTACCTATTATTAGCCATCTTCCCAGCAACCAGACAGCAACATCAGAGCTTCTTTCAGAACTTCTTTCAGTTTTTTTTTTTTTTTTGTGGTGAAGAACCGAAGGAAAGGTGCAGTATATATGGTGTGGGTGGTGCTGGAGTGGAAGAAAAAGGCAGCGACAAAGCCCCAGTTTGGGGCGCCACCGCTTTTACTTATTTTTAAGCGACAAAGCCCCAGTCTGGGGCGCCGCCGCTTTCACTATTTTTAAAGGCCAAAATCCCCAGTCTCGGGCGCCGCCGCTGGATTTTCTTGAAAAAACAGCACCTAGCGGCCACGCCTGAGTCTAAGGCTTTAGCGCTTTAAACATACCAAAAAACACAATATTTCTGTAAATAGTTTTTAAACCACTATATTCGTGATAAATTTAAAAAAAGGGAATTAACCCGGTTAATAGACACCACTAGGGAAATAATTGATTATTTGATAGGCAAGGAGGGTAGCAGTTAATAGACACCACTAGGTGTTGGAATATGTTACCTATTAGGCTTAATTTGCAATTTTGCAGATATATGTTAATGGTTTTGGACTGTGTTTCATTTATTTATTGTAAAAGAAGGGATGTAGTGATGACAATGAGGCGGGGCGGGGCGGGTACCTCAATTCCCATGCCTCGCCCCACGCTACTACAGGTCGGGGCGGGTAAAACCTACGCGGGTACGGGGTGGGGTGGGTCGACCCACTCTTACATGTTGTTAAAAAAATAATACAAGTAAATTCTACTTTTTGCAATAAAACGTAGGGAAAAACCCTTTAAGAATGAAAAATATTGATAATAGAATGGATAATTGAGCCTAACAAGTTAAAAGATCGACTCTAACTAGTTGAAGAAAAGTAAAATAGGAGAAATATGTATAGATATTGTATGAAATTGAGATAAATGAGTCTAGAACGGGGCGGGGCGGGGCAGGGCGGGTCGGAAGTAGATACCCATGCCCCGCCCCCACGCTACTGCGGGTCGGGTAATACCCGCCCCATCGCGGGTCAGGTCGGGTAATACCCGCGGGCCGGGTTGAAATTGCCATCACTACATGGATGGAACCAGCTCTCCTAAAGTTATACATATAAGCAGTTGTGATCTTCGACAAAATCTGTGTTTGTGTCGTGATGGTATAGTTGAGTTCATTTTGCGGGTGTTTTTATTTTTTAACATATTAGATGAATGCTTTCCCAACGTAAAAGTGTTTTGATGAGGTAGACCGTAAAAGTGTAAACAATGTGATTTTACGTAAAAGCGTTTTGTTTATCAAGACAAGTACGTTTTTAAACTTGAATTTGACATGTTAAATAAGAAACTAATTCAATCCTACCATTACTCTTTTGTATCCCAAACTACTAGTAAACATGAGCTTAAACTTACCAAAGAAAAAATTAATTACATAACTATAATAGTAGGGGGAAAGGCCTCACGATGAATATGGTAAGGATATCCTAACTTTATGAGTATGTGCGAAATTTTATATTGTTCAAAAACATGATTCATTTGTTGAATTATCTCACCATAAAGGAAAACAATTCGGCCCCTCCTAAACTAAAATCTTGGCTTCGTCCCTGTAGTAAAAGTATTCTAAGTGTGCACTCTATAATCTAATCTGCCAAATAACGATCTTCTTATAAGCAATTATGCATGTTTTAGAGGGGATGTTCTGTTTGCAATACATATATTTTTCTATGAATATGATTCCGTTTACAATAATTTTGTTAGGATTAACTATTGTGGTTGGTATATTGATGTGATTTAATGTAAACTTATCAAATGATGTGTGAAGAGTAGAGATATGCAACAATCCAGTCCGACCCAAACCAAACTCCAAATAACTACGGTCCGATAGTAAAAGAAACTCTAGAATCAAAGATCAAACCAACAATACATTTGACACACTCTGGTCCAATCTAAATATCAAAAAATTTCTCTCATTAGTTCTGACCCTCAATGTCAAAGGTGAGTTGGAACCTCAATAGAATTTTGTACGTGATGTCAAAATTCTCAGGGCCCCAAAGCTCCACCTAGCTCCGCCCCTGGCCGTGTCGATTTGCAGAACAGGAAGGTGAAGCCGGCCGTTGAAATCAAATTCACCCTGCTTGGGGAGGAAGCCCTCTGTGGCTAGCACTTTCCGTCCAGAATTGACTCTTATCTGATGAAGTTGTTCAAGTTGGAAGCCTACAAGGTGTGGGCCACGACCGGGGGAGAAGAGCCTGATGGAGTCGCCAGCGAAAGACGGAACCAAACCGCAAAACAAATATGCTTGCGATCTTCAACTTTCGGAAGCCTTACCCAATATCTGAGGGCGACTGCTACGAGTTCTGGTCGATGAAAGGTAGTGGTGACTAGATCCGGCCGGACAAAGACCACGCTTCAAAACTCAACGAGGGACGGCGACTCTGATCTGACAATGCTTTGAGGTATGAAAGAAACACAGATTTAATCCCCTTTCTCAACAGCGGAGACGGTCACCCACCAACTATTCCTTCCTCTCTTGCTAGAGCAGTGGGCAACCTTCTGTTTCCCTATTCCCCTGAATCTGATTTTTGCATACATGTTTCCGAACACTGATTTGATTTTCTTTCTCTAACTTGATTGAGATGTATTATTATGTTGCTATCTATGTGATTAGATCGTAGATCTATGAATTTGAGAGTTCGACTTGTCGAACATGTTATTCCCTTGGATTTGATATTTGCAGAGCAGGGCAAAATAGTGTAAGGGAAAGGTTTCAGTACAAGGATTCCTATATCTGTCTTTTGGATCTGGAGCATGGAACATTGGCAGCATCGGATCGGGTTACAACTCTCGAATATGAATGCTGAAAGGCTTGGATTTGGTTTCCTTTCAATTGGAACCTTTGGCATGCCTATGGCCGCCTAAATGAGAATAATTCTCAATCATCCCTTCGAATCTGTTTCACTTCTTGTTGTTTCTGACCTATTTGGCATGTGAAGAAGCGCAGCTGTTCACTAATTTTTTGTATCTCCGGCGAGTGCAATATCGCAACCTTTGCTTGATTACTTCGTCTCGGACGCCTGCAGATCAATGACGTTGAAGATCAATGGCGCCTGAGACACATTCAGTGACAGATAAAAGATAGCATTTTACTTTCCCTTAACATGTGTTGAGGGAATTATTAGAGGAATAGATTAGAGCTTTCAATTCCCTCGTGACTGTCTGCTACACTCTGCAGTCTGCACCCTTTGTCTAGCCCATTGAATTTTCACATCACTGGTCTGGCCCCCAAGTCTTCCACTTTGGAAAGTTTACTATTGTTTATTGAAGGTATAGATTAGCCTTCAATTCCCTCGTGAGTGCCTGCTACTCTATACTCCTACGATCAATCTCCTTAAAATTACCAGTGCATCCCATTCCATTTCCCTCTTTGAATTCCATCAGAGCAATAATAATTTTCCTCGATCCTACACAGGCCTGGCTATTAAATGTAGTTTTACATTCAATTTAATTCCCTCCTTATCATGTCCGGATAAGCCAGCTATGGGTATGGAGGCTTGCTTCCTTATAATATATATATATATATATATATAGTTATTATAAGCCAACGAATGATGGAGTTGGATAATATCCTTAATCACGCCGCGCAAGAATATTTTAACACTTGGTGGCGGAGAATTATGTACTATATTTGTACAATGCGTACCAGATTCTACAAGTCGTTTGTTTACTGTGGAGAATTTGAAAATCCCGAAATACTGTAGTTTTCGAGTATACTCAACTACTGACATCCGTACTCGCTGCTCAATTCGCTCACCAAGTACAAGAATTCTCATCCACCCATCCATTTGTTCCTCCTCCCCCACCACCAGTCTTCCCTTCAGTGCCTCCTTCCTGGTCTCCCCCTCCTCTTGGCCATCTCAAACTCAATTTCGACGCAACTGTCCATCACTTCCCGAGGTAGTTCTACATGCTTGGTGTTGAAGTCTGCAGACGACAGTACACACTTAGCTTTTGGACTTCAACATCTGGGGATCGTCAACCCCTAACTAGCCGAACTTCTAGCCGCTCGAGATGGTTTAAACTTGATTCATCACTTTGGCCTTCGTGAAGGGGAGTTGCTATTTGTCGTCATAATTTTAACATATAATATAATTACTATTTTGTCCAAATTAAAATTTGAAAGCAAATGAGCAAACAAACCCTGATAGGTTACCACCTTCCTCCCGCACATCTGATTCCCTTTGCAAATCATACCCGGCGTTACATTCCGACCGTCGAACCGCCTCCAGAGAACAAAGCACTGGACTGTCCGAACTGCTACGACCCTCGATGAACCAAGCTCGGCTGCCGCCGACAAAGCAGTGTCGAGAACGAACACCGGCGTCGGAAGTTCCTGTACGCGAGAACCCAGATGCCGCGCCACAGCCACCCTCCGCAGAACCTTCCTGCCGCCTCTGCTCAAGACCTGAACCTTTCACTGACCGATCGAGAAGGGAAAATAGGTGGTCGCCCGACCGCACCCCGCCGCTCCTTGTCGGAGAAAATGATCGGGAAACCCTCTATTTAACCCCTTGGGCCAAACGCAGCGTAGCTCACGTTTATCCCGTGGACAAAACGAATAAACGCTTTCGTTTGACCCTTGGTCAAACCGCACTTTGGACAACAGGCAATAACAGATTCGTTCAATCACTGGTCGAACCGCTGCGACGCACACGTTTAACCTTTGGTTATAACGCATCTACAGTTTGTTTGACCGCCGCTTAAAACGAGATTTGAGCTGCGTTTGATTGTTGGCCTATTAGTAGACACTAGACACTAAAGCGAGGGAAGGACGAAGCGAAGATGGTGGAAGGAAGCGACAGTGGTTTAGTCCGGCGGGTTACCCGGGATTGACAGGAGGTCACGTTTACTCTGTTTCCGGCGAATCTCTAACCGTGAAGGAGGGATCTGACGGCGGGCTTCTGGTTGCGCTTGTTGGTCCATTGGCTCGGTGAGACAGAACAGAAGCGAGGGCATGAAGACGGGCATCCGGGCTGGAGGAGGACAGATCATCGTCGGAATGGAATGGATGGGCGCCGGCAAGATTGAAGGGATGGCTCCGACGTACGTGTAGGGGAGAGGTGGGAGGGAAGAGGATGATGGGTGCCGGCGTCACTTGCAGGGGAGGAGATTGACTCCAGAATTTGTCGTGCGTGCAGGGGAGATGTGGGAGGAGAGAGGAGGTAGGGGTGTACATGGGTCGGTTGGTTCGGGTTTAACCATTTTAATCACCCGACCCATGCACTACGGTTTGGGAATTATCAAACCCAAACCCACCCAAAAAATATTTAAACCCTACGGTTTGTTTCTAATTGGGTTGGATCGGGTTGGCGATATTTTTAAGTAAAAACCCAACCCAACATAAAATATATAATTATTATACATCATAAAAATATTTTATAACTAACTAAAATTTCAAACGAATAAACTGAGGTGAAAGGTATCAAAATTCACAAATGTTATTTGAATTTTAATAAAATGTGATTTACTTCAACATATGTCTAGTTTTTTTCACGATATTTGTTGAAATAGGCTAAAAAGGTTATAAACAAACGCATCCATAATATATTATTCTATTAAAATTGTACGCAAGAAAAATTATTATGTGAATCATAACTATATTCAATTTATGTCTAAACTTTTAGTCGAAGAATGCATTAGATTAGGGAGATCATGATAGGAAAACATGACGAAATATCTTAATTTTCTCATAAGTATGACTATATACGACATAAATATTTTTAGATACGAACTCATACTAATAGTTGGAACACGGGTTGGGTCGGGTTCTACGGGTTGTGTAATCCAAAATCCAAACCCAACCCAAAAGAGGCGGGTTGTACAAAAGAAAACCCTCACCCAACCCAAATCCTTCGTTTTAGCAATAAATACGGGTGGGTTGGATCGGGTTGGACGGGTGGGTCGGTTTGCGGGTGTGTTTGTTCACCCCTAAGAGGAGGTATGGTTTGTTAATTGTTTAGGATGTGTTTGTTTGAGTTATAATTTATAATTTAATTTGGACAGTAACGTAAATTGCGAGGACGACGAATAGTAATTTTAGGACGACATTTAGCGTTTCAGCCGTGAAGTCATATTGGAAGGGGACTCTAAAGTCGTCATTTGCCAGCTTCTCAGAGGGACAGAGTCAGATGTTGTTGGAGACCCGGTGCTCAGAGACTTTCGTCTGATGATCGCTACCCTAAACATAGGCTTAGAGGTTTGCGCGGTTCCTAGAACTGCCAATCGGGCTGCCCATAGTGTGACAAGAAAAGCCCATTCTCTGTCTAGTTTAGAGCTACTTTGATTTGATTTTGTTTCTTGAGTGGGAAGGGACTTATAGGGTGAGTTGGACCTTAGAACTGTATTAGAGACCACTTGGCATTTTGTAGTAAAACTTAGGGCTACATTGTGATGATCAATTTGCAGTTCCAACGTTAATTAAGCCACGAAATAACGAATAATCCTTCAAATAAAAAACCTCTAATGGGTATTAGACTAATAATAGTACATTTCCAGTTCACTTGACTGTCTGCCTTATAACTTTTAGCCATGGAGGCCAAAAAAAATCAACGAAAGAAACCTCTACCGAACAGCCAAACACTGATTGCAGCCACAAAGTAAAACAAAACAAATAACCCTACAGAATGCCGCAACGTCTAGTCTTCTAAATAATGTTTTTCCCTATAAGAATGACAGCGGAAGGAGAGGCCAAAATAAGAACTAAAATGACCGAAAAGAAGATGAAGCAAAATTTGAGGGAGAAAAACCACGAAAAGACTAATTCTTTCCACCTTGAACGGCGCCTGCAGCAGCAGGAGTGGCGCCTGCTGCAGGTGGCGCCGGTCTAGTAAGACGGGCTCCTCTCCCACCTCCGTTCTGATAAACCTTCGCCTCGCCGTTGCGTCCAGCACCGCCACCTCTCGCCTGACCTGAGAAATTGCCACCGCCCTGCTGGTTCTCAAACTCACCCTTCCCATACCCTCCACCACGTCCTCCAACAAAGCTCCCACCGCGGCCCCTGAAGCCGTCGTTCCTGTAACCGCCCCTTCTCGGTGCAAACTTCCCGGCTTCCCCAGCAGCTAGGGACGGAAATAAGAGACATTCATTAACAATGTCCATAACCGAGGGATTCAAGGTTGCCTTGCAAGGAGAGATTCGAGTAGGGACGTACCTTTCTTCTTCTCGATATGAGCTTCCCGGTTGCCAATCATCATGGTCCCAGCCTATAGTAATAATAACCCAGTCCAAATAAGGATGCGAATCAGAATTTAAGTATGAATGTGTGAAGGAAATAGGGGCGCGACAACAGTACCTCAAGGGCTTTCTCCATGGAGCTAGCTGATTCGAAGTCCACAAACCCAAAACAGTTCTTCTCTTGCTGGAAATTAAGATTGATATATAAACCATGTTAGGATTGGTCATATAAAGCAACCAAGAAAGAGAAACTGGCCATTGCTGTAAAATATGTATGTGTATCTAAGCAAAGACCTTGTAGCTTCTGACTTGGACGCCGCCGGACTTGATGGGCCCGAATTTCTCGAAAATCTCGTACAGCTGTTCAGGAGTTGCATCCATTGGCAGGTTGGCAACAAAGATAGGGTGGCCCTTCCCTGCAGCAGAACGGATCGAAATGTATATTAGAAATTGAGAGAAACACAATTTACCAAAACAGTGAACTAAGATAACAGCAGCAGTAGAAAAGTAAACTTCAATTACCAGTGAAATTGTTGTTCCTTTCGACGGAGTTGTTTCTAGCAGGACGAGGAGCTGGAGCATCTGTTGGTGCAGCTGCTGGTGCTGCAGCAGCAACAGGAGCATGGACAACAGGTTTTGGTGGTGCAATCCTCTGCTGGAATGGCTGGGGTTTGTAGTTCAATTGGTAGGCCTACG
Organism: Linum trigynum; assembly: GCA_964030455.1. NCBI lineage: Eukaryota > Viridiplantae > Streptophyta > Magnoliopsida > Malpighiales > Linaceae > Linum > Linum trigynum. The sequence continues at coordinate 14,927,493 of OZ034814.1, forward strand.
TGAAAAGGGAAGAAACTTGAGCAGCAAGACCCTCTAAAGAATCAATGGTGCCCTTATTTTGACTAAAAAAATAAGGAAGAAAAAAAGAGCTTTTATATGTGAGAATTACGCACAATTGAAGCATAAGACTTCTTGGGAGCATCCTCCGTCGCAGTAGGGGTAGCAGCTGTCTCAGACAGCTGGTGATGATTTGCTTCCTGAGTTGCAACTTCGGCCTTTGGAATAGCAGCAACAATTTCTGTAGCCTCAGCAACACTATTTGATACATAATCTTTCTCTGCAACAGCAATGTCACCATTGTCCAGCTGAAGACTAGCTTCATTGCTGACGGGTATGGTATCTTCAGCAGCAACAGTAGCAGTTTCTTGCTCCACCACAACATGATTGGTGAAAGGAGTAGGCTCTACAAAATCAGACAGCCAGATAACATATTTCACTGATAAAGAAATTACCCGAGGAAAGATAAATCTTAAGAAAAGTTGTATTCAGAACTGACCAGGTTCAGGGGTAGCAACAGGAACAGTATCGGCAGCAACCTCGGAACCCTTCACAGCTAGCAATTCTTCCTCATCGACGTACCTCAGAACATCGTTCAAGACAAAGAATCCAGCATTATCTTGTGGAGCAAGAAAGAATAATTGGGTGAATTTCCGCTTCAGCCCATCCTTTGCGGTGAGGAAACCAGTCACCAGAACGATGACTCCATCCCCAAATGATTTCTGAGAATCAGCTGTCAGTATCTGGACCTCACAGTCTTTGTACTCCAGAGACAAGATCATCTGATTGATACCCTGCATGATATAGGCGATTCGTAAGCAGAAGAATGATATGGGCAGCATGAAAATAGTAAAACTAAATCTAGGTGCAAGAAGAACAACTAAAAACTGTACTGAAACACGGTAAAGACAATTAAGTTTTGTAGAAATAAAACAGACTGCCCAGCAAGGCTCAAGATACTTAGAGTATAAACCAGGGCCAACAAGCACTAATTATGGTCACAACATATTTAAATCCAAACAAAGGTCATTGCTTTCTTTGCAAAAGGGACACCATCACTAAGCTGCAATAATAAAACCCCATTTCAGATTTACCTATGCAAGAGAGTTATCTCCTAGTTGAACACAACAGTTAAAAATTGACAGCAACAGACATTTACATGACAAGCAGTGTGGTCTTTGATGAACTTACAGCCATAGTTGAGACAGACGACATCAAGCCATCAGCAACTGGCCTGCTCATGACACTGGAGTCATGATAAAACTTATGAACCACATCGGGCGATTTCGAGAGCATGTTGTAGTACTGCTCAACAAAGGCATTCCCAACCAACTGAGCAGTGGGAGAGGGAACAGGATCTTCAGACTGCATCGTCATCTCTTCTGTAAAACAACTCAAAGCAGAAAAAAAAAATAAAGAATCACAAGTGAAAAAAGTAATAATCTTTTCATCATCACTAACGGTAAAAGACTTGCAGCATTGCATTTACTCTCGTTCCCCAATGTAACCAAACAGGCATTCAAAGTAATAATCTGGTCATCATCACTAGCAGTAAAAAAGTTGCAGCAGTGCAATTACTCTCGTTCCCCTATGTAACCAAACACGCATTCAAGACCAACTTAAAAACCAAGCACCCCATAAGAAACCCTAATACCACTCTCCAGCCAGCTCGAATCCAGTACTCAGTGAGCAAAATCCAAAGAACCTTAGCAACCAGTCCAATTTACTTTTTTAATGTGCTAGATTAATATGCAGTAACTCACATCAATTATCAGGAAGTATATATTCATAAAACAAAAATAGCAAATCAATCATAAATAATAAAGGAAGGATCTGATCAATCTCATAGCAAAAACAACTACCAGATCTAGCAAAAATAAAAACAAATCTTAAAAATATAAATCAAAAGAATTCCAACCCAATGAAAACTCGATTCCACAATCACTTGTGAAAGACCTTTCTCCAACTAAGCTAGCAAAATCAGGACTCCACCAAAATCAACCCGAGGAAAAGAAACAAGAAAGACGGCGGAGACATACGTATTTACGAGCTGAAACAATCAAATCGGTCTCCTTTTATTACTCTCCCGCCGACGGAGAGAGAGTTGAAGGCGGAAAACGTCCTGATGCGTTAAAGAGATAGAGCAGGGAAGGACAAACTTGCCGCCGGCGGGCAAGGCTGAAGGGAATCGCTGTTCGGAAGACGGAAGAGCGGCCGCGACGGCGGAATTTGCTGAGTGAGAACCAAAAAAAAAAAGAGAGAGCTTGAGATCGGGCGAAAGGGTTGCTTTTATATATTAAAAAAAAATCAGGAAGAGGTTTCTTGGTTTGGGTTTGGGCTTTCGTTGGGAGGCGGAGGGTTTCGGGGAATTTTCATTGTTTATATATTTATATGATTTTATTTTTTCCTAATTCGAATCGGGCTTCGTTGGGAGGCGGAGTCTTTACTCTTCCAATTTATTTTCCGGCGAGGAAAAATGGAAATTTCTGTTTTTATTTTCAGGGGGAAAAGGAAAATTAAAGGGTGGGTGTGATCCAGTGGAATTGCGCAACGTGAGATTTATATTAGGGGAGTGCCCAATCACTAGATTTGATTTTGGACGGCTGTGATTGATTTCTGGACGGCTGTTACGGTTGCATCGGGGGTGGGATCTGGGGTTGAGGATCCGACGGTGGTGATTGGTTGATGACTTGATGGGAAGAATAAAGGTAGGGTAGGTGACAGGCGTGGAAAATAAGCGCAGAGCATCATCATATGAATTACATGAAACTCGGACTCGAGGAAGAGAAACCCTACTGTGTAGTTGTACTGTCTTCCCTGTACTTGTGTCTTTAATCTATGTGTTAGGGTTCGTAGATTTTTTTTTAATACTTTAGTTTGGCCCGAACTATACACATACTTTCTACTTTAGCCCGTAGTATTGAAAATTGCTATTATGACCTGAACTATGTAGCAAACTTCCTCATTTGGCCTGGAGATGGGTTTGACCGTTAGTCAATGTACACCTCACATGCCACGTTAGCTTTAAGGACATAAAAAATTATTTTTATTTTGAATTTTTTTTCTTTCGATTAATAAAATTTATAATTCTTATTAACAAAAAAAATAACTCTAAAAAATTAATTAAAAGGACGAATAAAAGAGAAGGCGAATCGAAGGGGAAGGGAGAAGGAGGAGTCGGGGAAGGAGGATTCCAACAATCAGCGACGGCGGCGTCTTTAACCGACCGGCCGCCGCTGCATTTGCCGGAGAATCGAAGAGGAATTCGTCGGGGAAGGGAGTTCGGGTAAGACGATGGGTCTGAAAGGGGGAGGGAATTATTTCCCGATAAAGGCGATGCGGGAGGATAAGGGAAGTGGGGGGCTGGGATAATTTTGGCTTTTTTAGTTTTTTTCGTTCTTTTAATTAATTTCTTTTCGCTATTAATTTTTTTATGTAATAAGAATTATTAATTTTATTAAACGAAAGAAAACAAAATTAAAAAAAATAATTTTTTATGTACTCAAAGCTGACGTGGCAGGTGAGGTGTACCTTGACTAATGGTCAACAGGTTTGACCGTCTAATTTGACGGTCAAACCCGCCTCCAGGCCAAATGAGGAAGTTTGCTACATAGTCCAGGCCATAGTAGCAATTTTCAATACCACGGGCCAAAGTAGAAAGTATATGTATAGTTCGGGCCAAACTAAGGTATTAACCCATTCTTTTTTTACAGTATTACGTTTCGTTGGAGAAGGTAAACTTTGGGGTGGTTTGGAAGTTTCGAATGTTACATCGTTGTATTGTAATTTATCTCTATCGTATAAATACATGTATTGATACAATTGATGCATTTTAACAATACATTTTTTGGTTGTTGAGATTCTATTTTATGTATTGATTTGCATAAAGTTATTTTATGGGGAAATGTCACATTCACCCTCAACTTTTAATATAAGACAAAAACTATTAAGGATATTAATGGAAAGAAAAAGTGGACACAAATCTAAAACCAACAATCTCAACTAAAAGTTGAGATTGTATAATGCATCCTTTTTGTGATTGTTGGTGGGGCCTACCTAAAACAATGCATGTATTGTTTTATACTTTGGCATTTCCAAACAATGTATTGTGCACAATACATGTATTTAATAAACACAACTCTAACAATCACAACTTTCAAACGACTCCTTAGTAGTAGGGTGATATTCGGTAAACGGGTATATGGAAAAATTAACTAATAACTTATGGTTGATGATTATACTGTTAATTAATTGATTATAAGTTAGTGATGTGGTATCGGTAGATTGAAATTATTTTCAATGTAATCGATAGTCGAATAGTGGTTAACATTTAGCTGAATAACTAACTGAATATAAATATATATATTTCTCTCCTTTTTGGAAATCATCCAGGTCTCATAATTGCAATTGAAAAATTCCACTTGACTTTCACTCGACCACTTTGCTCCACACTCCTTTCACTGTATCGCAATCCCTCAAACCGTGTAGGTGAGTCTCAGGGACAGTCTCATAGTTCATGCAAGAGTCATTTAGGGTAAGGTGTCTGTACTTTTGGATATCATTAATGGTTAAGTTTTCTTTCATTGCCATCCAAATAAACATTCGCATTCATTCAGGCACCTACAGCTTCCATATTTTTTGCGCGCACCCCAATAGCCGGCCGTGGGGCTTAGTCAATCTTAGGTTTATCTTCATATAGGGGTGGAAATCGGTACGGTATCGGTATCTCAATACCAAATACCAAAATCCCGAATACCGAATTACATCCTAAAATCAATCACAATCTCAATCCCTAAATAATTTCGGTATCCCAATCCCTAAATAATATCGGTATCCCAATCCCAATCCCTAAATATTTCGAGTGCTCTATCGGTATTTCAGTATCCCAATCGGTATTATCGATTATACATTAATTATCTTTGCAATTAATATTTACATATATAAATTAGACTTGATTGTTTAATTAGTGCAAAGAGACAAAGCAAAGAGTCCTGAGTTTGCTAGAGTTAGAGCTAGAGCTAGGACATGAATAAAGAGAAGGGAGGAGAGGTGATAACTCAAGTTCTTGTCATTTGTAATCTTTAAATCAACAAATTAGAGGTTGAGAGATGACTAATACTAACGTTTTCTTTTTTATGTTACGAAAATAACAAGATATTAGATGAGAGATGAGAGTGGCTAATATTGAAAAAAAAATTGAGTTGGATGATGACTTGTCAATTATGAAAGAGTGGGGAATGACCAAAAGTTGCGTGCTATATTTCATTAATTATTAATTTTTGTTGTTTCTCGGTATTTTGGTATATTTTGGTATATACCGATCCCAATCCTGTAATCCCGAATGTCGAATAGCACTCCAAAATAATTCTCAATCCCTAAAAAATAAATCGGTATTCGATAATACCAAATAGTGATAAGTTCAGCACGGTATTCGGTACTATTTTCCCTTCCCTCTCTTCTCAGCGCAACAACCTTGCAGAACACGACATACTCAAAGAAAAGATAAAGAACATCCAAACAAGGACAACTAAAGCCTATCTATTCTCCACCACCTGTCTCGGGAAGCTGATTTCCTGAACATCCTCTTGCGGAATCGAAAGTAGACTGGTCGGGGGTTCATCCAATTCATGCCAGCCAGTCCGCGACTCTATTCCCCTCTTTGTACGTTTGAACAAGTTGAACCACCCAACCTTGCGCTATCATGCGGCAATTGGCGCCAAGGATCGTCGTATAAGGGTGAACCGGGTCTGAACGCTGCCCGATCAGGTCTAAAGCTAACTAGGAGTCGGATTCAAGGATGAGGAACTGAGCTCCTTTGCGCCAAGCTAACTGGAGGCCCTGCAAGATTCACCACAATTCAACAAGTAGCGCCGAACCTGTACCAAGTTTGGTGCAGAAGCCACTAATCTAGTCACCCCAATAGTTTCGAAGAACTCATCCTGTTGTGGCCATTCCATGATTACTTTGAGCAGCTCCGTCTGTATTGAGCTTCCACCATCCTATAGCCAGAACTGTCCAACTTATCAGGGTCTCAACCCTCGTTGGCTTGGAGTTGAGGTTAAGTCTTGAGCTAGTTGCTTCCCAGGCTTTCGACCATTCATTTGCTTTGGTTGCATCATAATTATGTATCATCGAGGGAGAGAGCTTAATGTCGTTGAAGACTATGTCGATACGACATTTCCAAATGTGCCATAGCACTAGATTGAAGTAGGAGGCCCAGTTGCCTCGCCAATTACCCTGAATCATTAGAAATATTGGAAATCATCCAGGTCTCATAATTGCAATTGAAAAATTCCACTTGAATTTTAATCGACACCACTTTGCTCCAGACTCCTTTCCCTGTATCACAATCCCTCAAACAATGTAGGTGAGTCTCAGGGACACCCTCACAATTCGTGCAAATGTCATCGAGGGTAAGGTGTCTGTACTTTTGGATATCATTAGTGGTTACTTTTCTTTCATTGCCATCCAAATAAACATTCGCATTCATTCAGGCACCTGCAGCTTCCATATTTTTCGCCAGATAGTTTGCTATCCTGAAACTTGAGGAACCAGCGCCCTGTAGGCAGAGCTTGATGTAAATTTTCCCGTCGAAGTTAAGTTCCAGATTGGGCGGTCATCTTCAGTAGCTAGGGGATCCACAATCACATCCCTTATCCTAGTAACGACGCTCGAGGGCAACATTGACTCAAACTCCTCCACTTTCCACCCCTAGTCAGCATCCTAATAGTCCACCACCCTGTTGTTAAGCGTGTCCGCGTATATCTCCGTCAAGGCAAGCTCCGCAAGGGGAACCTGCAAAACTCACGGATCGGTCCAGAATTTAGCCTTTCTACCATTATATATATTAAAAACATAGCCTTTCTTGACCACATCTAGAATAGAGGCAAAACTACACTGATAATTGTCTTTAACATATTAAATTTGTGAACTTTATGTGACTATTCCATCATATGTTTAAGCCGATTGGTGCTATTTTAGTGAGAATTAACACGGGAATGGTTGAAAAGCCATTACCATCATGTGCAATTGTTTTGATGTTTAAGGTGAAGAAATAAAGAAAAATATGACAGCACAGCAGCACAGCTGAATTCCGGAAGCAGCAGAACGTGGGTACGAATCAACACATATTATTAAAGGTGAAAGCCAAAACCCATTGCTCCATTTCAAATTTCCTGCATCGAGAGTGATAGTAGGAATGACATTTTTGTCTCACAACTACTTATTTCTTTCTTATTTATTCATAAAAAATAAATACATATGGAGATTTGAACCACGTCTACTATTAAGAGAGGGAATGGCTACAACCAATCACATTACATATATTTGTTATATCTTTTAAAAGAAAAACGTACACAAACCTAAAATTTCAAAATTCAAAAGACCTTTTCAACGGTTAGCTAGCAACTAAATCTCTCGTAAGTACTTATTTTGTGATTTGATACTTCGACTTTCATATTTTTTATTATTTTAATTATATTTTAATACTTAATTTATATTTCAATATATAATATAAATAGAGGATAACTTTAAAATTGCTACCCATAAATCAATTGGTTGAATATTGCTTATAAAATTAGAGTATTAAATAGGTCGAAGCAATGTCAAATTTTTAAATTAGTATTAATTTTTAGAATTAACTATGAAGAAATCATATCCTTATGCAGAATATATGGGACTGGTTTTTTAACGTTTTAGCCGGGTTAACTGCTAAGCTTTCATTATTGGTTCATTTCACCATTTTTTGACATGTTAATGAATACATACGGGAATTTGAACCATGACTACTTTTAAGAGAGGGAAGAGCTACAACCAATCACGCTACATATATTTGTTGTATCTTTTAAGAGAAAAACATACACAAACCTAAAATTTCAAAAATCAGAAGACCTTTTCAACGGTTAGCTAGCAACTAAATCTCTCATAAGTACTTATTTGGTGATTTGATACTTCGGCTTTCATATTTTTATTATTTTAATTGTATTTTAATACTTAATTTATATTTCAATGTATATTATAAACAGAGGATAACTTTAAAATTGCAACCCATATATCACTTGGTTGAATATTGCATATAAAATTAGAGTATTAAATAGGTCGAAGCAATGTCAAAATTTTAAATTAGAATTAAATTTTAGAATTAACTATGAAGAAATCATATCCTTATGTATAATATATGGGACTGGTTTTTTTTAACGTTTTAGCCGGGTTAACTGCTAAGATTTCATTATTGGTTCATTTCACCATTTTTGACATGTTAATGAATTTCTAGGGCAATGACATATGTCTACGTCTAAACACAATCTACACAATCCTCCATTATAATAAGGCTCTACACAATCCTCCATTATAATAAGGCAGTACTTCGTGAGATTTTGTCCATTTTGAATTCTCTGCGTCCTCCTTAATTGTAGCTAGGGTTATAATAGTAAATGTCATCTTACTTTATAATAAGTAAAAAAAATAATAATTTTATTGCCTGCAATATTTGAACCTTGGTTGTTTTAAACAGAGACAAGGGTTGTAACCAATTACACTACATTAATTTGTTGTATCCCTTTAAATTAAAAACACACATGAAGCTAAAATCGGAAAATCACAGAACTTTTCAATGGTTAGCTAGCCAAGTAAAACTCCGATAAGTACTTATTGATGTTCGATACTTCAATTTTTATTTGTGATTATTTTAACAAAGTTTTTTTGTAAAGGTGAAATTCATTAATTAAAATAAGGAGTTAAGAGTTAAACAAGTTACACAACGAAGGCACACTCAAGCACCAGAGACAACAAAATAAACAACCCCTATCCCAAACGAAGACACAAACAGAAACAAACCAACAAAGAACAACAGGGCCAAATAAGGATAACTTGAAAATCACAACTCATATATCAATGGTTCGAATATTGCATATCAAAATCCAGTATTGGATACGCATAATGCTTATTAATTTTTAGAACTACTATGAATCAATCATATTCATATCTTTGTGCGATCTCAATGACACTGGTCCTTTGAACGTTTTAGCCTGATAACTGCTTAGTTTTAAACCCCTTTCTAATCCAGCATGATAGGATCCAACAATCATTAGACGAGGTTAAGTTTAATATGTTTGTTCATTTCACCCTTTTTATGTGTTAATGGATATGTTGGGCAAAGACACGTCTACATATACACTCTACACAATGTATAATACTGGAATGAGAAAATTGTTTCCCCATTTCAAATTTTCTATATCGAGACTGAAAGTATGAATGATATTTTTTTCTTCAAAATTATTTATCTTTATTATTTATAGAAAAATTAAAAAAAATTGGAATTTGAACCAATGTATCTTCAAACAAAGACAAGACTCATAACCATGATTGTCAACCCGAGTTTAACTCGGCCGATCGAACCAATTATTCACTAACCCGATTATCGCACTAAGCGCAGAAGGCCCAGTCGGTAATCTACTTGGGCCGACCAAACCCTGGAAAACCCAATCAAATCAAGAAATTCGTCTGATTCAACCAACTAATTCGAGCACCGGGACACTTCAAAACGACATCATTTTCAACAAATCGTATTCATAGCTCCATTTTCGTGGCATCATTTTTCTAATCACAAACCCTACAACAACAAACGTAAGAAAATTTCATGTTCGACTATCTCACTGTCTCTTCGTCCTTTAGGTTCGACATACGACAATACAAGGCTCAACCATCTCATAAACCATGGTTAATTGTTATAAATGGTCAGAAAACTATGCACTTTGTACAATTTGGTCACAAATCTTTAATTTTGCACGTTTCAGTAACATATGTTTGAACTAATAACAAAAATGTAATTCCGTCCATCTCCGTCAAAAAGCCGTTACTTCCATCCAGTCAGCACTGTCATATCATTTAAAATATTAATAAAAAATTAATAACCAAACCCAATTGAACTAATAACCCAACCGAAAACTCTAATACTGTACCACCAAACCCAATTCTTCTTCGTCTACCCCATCTTCTTCCCTCTGTTCTTACCAAAAATCACTACAAACCCCTCTTTCATATAATAATTTCTAATCCAATTGTTATAACTAACAACTGCAATCTTAAAACTCGAGCAGAAGCTCGGGAAAGAGATTGAATGGAGAGGCCGCGACGAAAGTGCTGGTGGTCGGAGGCTTGGTTACCTACTACTCCACTTCGAGCCCGTCCCTGCTTCTTCTTGTCGGCGGTTGATCTGCAGGCCCCGAGTCGATCAAATTCAGTAGCGTCAAGATTTTCAATTTCGTCAGTCGGTTCCGCACCTGTTTCCTCAGATCCATCCGGCTGGAACACACATAGACGACCAGCTCTTTGTCGATTTAATTGCCAGCTTTCACCTCGAAACCCTAGAACTCGAAGTCGTTTCGACAGCGAGGAAGCTCCAGGTTTCCAACAACCTGAAACTCTCAAGATCGAGAAACCGGTCGGGTCTATGGAAATCGAATTAAGGTTTCCAGTTGGGTTATCAATTGAATTGGGTTTGGTTATTAATTTTTTATTAATATTTTAAATGATGTGGCATGCTGACTGGATGGAAATAACGGTTTTTTGGACGGAGATGGACGGAATTACCTTTTTGTTATTAGTTCAAACATGTGTTACTGTAACGTGCAAAATTAAAGCTTTGTGACCATTTTGTACAAAGTGCATAATTTTGTGACCATTTATGCTAATTACCCCATAAACCATCCAATCCATCGGTAGTCAATTCCATTTGCGCAGCAACACTATCATAGCGTCAACTAATCTCATCTCGTACAAAGAAGAAGCAAAAAAGTTTAGAAAAACATGCATTTGATTTGAGATTTTGTTTGACTAATAAATGCCAAGTTGCTCATTTGCATGTGGGCTCTTTGTAGGAATTGTGATCTTAGCTGGTTTAAGAAGTCATGACCAGATTGGAAGATAAAAATTCGATTAGATTATTCAGGCGACCACTAATCTACATATTGTTTGAACGGGTACAAGAATTTTTTATAGGGTAATGTCTATTTTTTATCCAAACCTATCGAAATACTAACAATTAGCCAAATGTTAACTTTCAGTTAGTAATTTTGTTAGTAATATTGACTTGACAACTTGATACTGACTTGGAATAGACTCATGAAGGTCAACATTTCCAAAATTTTAATATTTTAACTAAGAAAAGAGTTACAAAATTATTAAAGATAACATAAAAATGGCTAATATATTGATGCATTATGAAATATTTGGATAATTAATAGAATTTTAATATGTTTGGATAATATAAAAGAATCTGAAAAAGATTTGAATAAAAAATAGACATTACCCTTTCATATATTAGAATCTTAAAATTTTGGAGAATATATGTTTTTTGAAGGAAAGGAATGAAAGGTTGATGATCGATAACTAGAAAAATTGGAAAATTATGAGAAACAGTAATACCATGGTGGTGGGTATTGAGGTGCAAATTGGAGAAAACTTGGTGATTGCAAATGCAATTACGGGGATATTAATACTTTTTTTCCTTCTATAAATAAAATTTACAACATAAAGCGAATTTAGGTAACTTTATGCATAAAATCGGTAAAAAAATTATTCGATTGAGTTATTTAACTTTATTATTTTATTCTTGGTATGGGTATATAGTTAATTAAAATGAAAGGTGTTGTAGAATTTCACCCAATGATTCTATCTCTCCTATATCGACAAATTACTACAATAACTATTTTGATACTTCTATTGCCGAAGACGATGTTTGATCAGTTATATAGTCCTCCTTTACTTCTCTTCCTATACCAGATTTTGAACTTGAATGGGTTTTTGGTCTTCGTCCAAGGTTAATCACTTCACATATGTAAGTCATTCATTTTTTCTTTGTCCATTGGTTTTATCTTACTTATTAATAACAAACACGACTTTTATTTTCAGGTGTATCATGAGAAGAACATGAAGAAGATCTATTTATTTTGATCCTATTCTGTAAACGATGTTTGAAGCCCGGTGGATCTCTTGCGTCTTTGCTCCACTTTCTGTTCTTAGGTTTCAACTTCAGTGAGGCTTTTATCTTCATAGAAGGTTTATTGAGTTGAACTGGTAGGCTATTATTCCCTTCCCAGTTTATCTAAGTTGTTTGTGATTGATTTATAAAATATAGAAAAGGAATTTGAACGGTGGTTTGGGTGCTTGATTTGTTTGAAATCAAATAGATATTTGGGTAGAACACGAGCAATTGTACTTTTCTATCTCCCTATCTACTCTTTTGTTGTTTGTTTGCTGTATTTTTTTTCTTTGGTTAGCTATTGAAATAATAAAATAATATCATCATTTTTTTCAGTATAATATTTCCGCTCAGGATTTATTTTTTCATAGCTAATGTTCTCCAGAACCATATTTTTCTTCATTTATTTCGATTCTTATGGTCCAGCTCACCGATCAAATTTTGATACTGTTTTAGGATTAGTTAGACACGGTTGATTTTGTCGATGTGTTTAGTGTCATTCAATATAATTGCAAACCACAATGATTGGTAAAATTTAGCCTCCACGCAACACTACTCTCGGAGGTGGTGATGTTGAACTTGGAGTAGAAGAGTTGGGATTAGGTTTGGGAAAGGAAGTAGTGGGGGAAGAAATTATGTTCGGATTTGGTAGCAAGTAAAGTTCAACTACATCGGGTGAAGACAGAGAAGAGGGAGGCGAGGGTAGTGATCAAATTGAGGAGGGTATTGAAAGACATGAAAGTAAAACTGGAGTAGTTTAAGAGAGAGAGAGAGAGAGAAGTAAGAGATGATGAAGATATTTATGTAAATGGAGAGGGTGGCATGTAGGGATGGCAATGGGTTGGGTTGGGTCGGGTTTTGCCAAACCCAAACCGATGGGTTTATCCGTGAAAAAAAACCGGGGTAAAACCCACTGGGTTTGAAAAACTCAAACCCAACCCAACCCGCTGGGTAACCACGGGTTCATGGGTACCCATGGGTTTTTGTCGTAAAAAATTTACAATAACAAGTTCCTATCAAAATTAAAGTCAAATATCAATCTCTCAATACAAATTATCCATATATAAAATACCATTCTAGAAAATTCAAGCAAATCACAATTTAACTATACAAATTGTTCAACACCAATCTATAAAACTCAAGAAAATTGAAGCAAATCACAAATTATCCATAAAAAACATGATTAATTGAAAGCTTCTTTCTCCTTGTCAAATAAGTTTCTTCACTCTCCACTCGATACAATCAACTTCATTCTACACAATTAGAAAGAAAAAATTAGACATGTCTCCACAAACATAAATAAGATGAGTTGTTTAGAATATTAGAAAATTAATTATATGGGTGTGGGCGGGTACCCATGGGGCGGGTTTACCTAAATCCAAACCCAACCCGGTGAATAGTGAACGGGTTTAAACCCAAACCCGGCCTAACACCCGGCAACATGGGTTGGGTCGGGTGGATACTTGTGGGTTCGGGTTTTGTTGCCATCCCTAGTGGCATGGAAGTGATCCGGAGTAGGTGAAGGCAGTCAAGGAGGATATGAGCATACTGATAGAATTGAAGATGAGGAGTGGCTTTACCGAGCTTATTACAAATGCCCCTAAGGAAGATGAGTTGGCCGGATACAAGAAAAGGTTGAGGAGTTGAAGGGAGAGTTGACAAGAATCCCAATTGGAAGAGAAATTGAGGGCCACATAAAGAAGGTCCATCAAAGTAGCAGAAATAGAATTGAATGAGAAGGATTAGAAAGTGAATTTTGGGTTGAAACAAATGCCTCTTGAGATTGGAGATAGAAGGGATAAAAAGTTGGTTGTACAACGAATAGTGGTGGCTATTGGTCTTTAGGTATATTGTTGTGCAGATACCACAACCTATGTCTATCTTAAAATGAGGAATCATTTCTTGATTTTTGAAAATTAAGGTTGATTCTCTATTCAAACTAATGGGAGATAAGTAGTGTCTAATTTTGTATCTTGTTAGTTTGATTGAGTCATTAGTATATTGGAGGTAACCTTAATTTTGTCATTTGCGCTCAACTTTTGATGGTTCCCTTTTAGTTGAGTTGTTAGTATATAGTTGACTTGAATCAACAACTCTTCATTTCTTTATAATTACTGGCATGTGGTTCCTAAAAGGAGAGCATTGAACCCTTTATGTAGGATTATGAGATTTTAGTTTTAGTTTTCAATTATCTACGGGTCATGTGGGAATTCCTGTGGGCTTTTATAATCTATATGTCCTGACAATTAATTAACCAATAGCATTTTAACGGGAGTTTAATTATAATTATGAAATTGGATTAAGGGTACATTTTTATATTTTATATACTTAAATACTTATGGTATTTTTTCAAATATTCAACCTATACATTCATTGTTTGTGTATCATCTCGATCGAAAGATTGTCAATAAAATTAAACGGATTAATAAACTTAAACATAACATAAAATATAAATACTCAAATACAAACATTCCTGTCACGGGTCGGGTATATAAGCTAGTATATGGTTGACTTGAATCAACAACTCTTCATTTCTTTATAATTAGTGGCATGTGGTTCTTAAAAGGAGAGCATTGAACCCTTTATGTAGGATTATGAGATTTTAGTTTTCAATTATCTACGGGTCATGTGGGAATTCCAGCGGGCTTTTATAATCTATATGTCCTGACAATTAATCAATAGCATTTTAACGGAAGCTTAATTATAATTATGAAATTGGATCAATGATACATTTTTATATTTTATATACTTAAATACTGATGGTATTTTTTCAAATATTCAACCTATACATTCATTGTTTATGTATTATCTCGATTGAAAGATTGTCAATAAAATTAAATGGATTAATAAAGTTAAACATAACATAAAATATAAATACTCAAATACAAACATTCCAGTCAACGGTTCGGGTTATAAGCTAGTATTATGAGATTTTAGTTTTAGTTTTCAATTATCTACGGGTCATGTGGGAATTCCAGCGGGCTTTTATAATCTATATGTCCTGACAATTAATTAACCAATAGCATTTTAACGGAAGCTTAATTATAATTATGAAATTTGATCAAGGATACATTTTTATATTTTATATACTTAAATACTGATGGTATTTTTTCAAATATTCAACCTATACATTCATTGTTTATGTATCATCTCGATCGAAAGATTGTCAATAAAATTAAACAGATTAATAAAATTAAACATAAAATAAAATATAAATACTCAAATACAAAAATTCCGGTCAACGGGTCGGGTTATAAGCTAGTATATAATAGCATGAAGGGGAAAACTGTTGCTCCATTTCAAATTTCCTGCAACGAGAGTGAAAATAGGAAGGACATTTTGGTCTTCACAATTACTTTTTTTATTTATTCATTAAAAAGACGCGTACTGGGATTCGAACCATGACCACTTTAAAGAAAATCAAAGATCATAACCAATCACACTATGTACATTTGTTATATATTTTTAAATTAAAAACATATAATAGCATGGAGGAAAAAACCCTTCCCTCATTTCAAATTCCCTGCTCGAGGAGCGTTTGTTAGAAAGGTAGAATAGGGAGAGTCAATTTATTTTTTCTCTTTCCTCTGTGGAACGGGCCAACTTACCGTACACATGCGGATTTAAATGAGCCTAGGAGTGTCAATTTTTTTTAAGCCCATTTATTTCTCTATGTTGGTAAAATCTACACATAATATAATAGTAGGTAGGAAAAAACCCTTCCCCCATTTCAAATTTCCTACTCAAGGAGTGTTTGTAGGAAGGGTAGAATATGGAGTGTCAAATTTTATCTCTTTCCTCTGTGGAACGGGCCAACTTACCGTACATATGCGGATTTAAACGGGCCCATGAATTGTTGCGGCCCACAAAGAAGAACAGGTTTCTTTAAGCCCTTTTATTTCTCGGTGTTGGTAAGATATATATGAAAGGACAAAAATAATACTCATTTTTATTGTTGAAAAAAAAATTTAACAATAAACTAATGCATGGATTCTAATGAGCTAACCGCTAACTATAAAATAAAAGAGTTGAATGGGCCTGACCTATACGAGATTTGGCCATCAAGTAAAACAAATGAACATCATGGGTTTGTTATCCTAAAACAAGCTATTTTCTCCAGCATAACATAAATTATGCTATTCGAAAACCACAAATAGCCACTTCCGTCCATCTCTTTAACGGTGTTACTTAACAATCTGGCTGTACAGACGGAAATGCTGAGCTGGCAATTTCTCGCCAGACACGTGGATTACAAAAAAACAAAAAAATGAATTTTTTTATTTAGTAAAATATAAAAGAAGAAAACCCTTAAAAACCCTAGCCGCACAAACCTTATCTCCCTCATTCTCTCTTATTCTTTCTGGAAAAACAACGAAAAAGAAGAGAAGAATACGGATGAAATCCAGTCGATCTGCCTGTCTCTCTTGATCTTCTGATCCTTCCCTTTCTTGATCGGCCCCTGTTCTTCCCCAACTAGCGCTCTCTCTCTCTCTCTCTCTCTCTCTCTCTCTCACTCTCTCTCTCTCTCTCTCTCTCTCTTCTCCCTTTCTGAAAATGACGAGAAGAAAAGAACGCCGGTAATTGAGGTCGACGGTGACGAAGGTGTTTGACGCAGGCGATGATGAGGATGGCGGGGGCGAAGGCTATAGAACTCCTCAGAAGTTAGAACCTCTTCAGGTTGTCATAATTCTGGCCAGCCAAGGAGAAGACTTTCTTCACTCCAGCAGTTTTGGTTGTCGCTGTAGCTGAACGGAGATAGAGAAAAAGGGTGGGAAATTCGAGATGGGCACCGAAATTGAAATGGATTTGTTCTTCGAATCAGCCAATTGCTTGCTAGAGCTCTCGATCTTCTTAATCCTTGAACCATCTTGATTGCCGCCGCCCAGCTTCACCTTGGCCACAGTTTGCTACCGCTGGCGACGAGAGAGCGTCGAAGGAGAAGTTTCAGACGGGGAGAGATGGAAGGAAAGGAAACCGCCGTGGATAGAGGCGAAGAATCTCGGGCCATGACGATGACGAAGCAAAGGGAGGAAGGGGAAGGATCTCGCAGAGTTGGCGACGAATCGATAGTCAATCGATTCCGCTACCCGTTTCCTAGATAGCCGCCGAGCTTGAATTGAGAAGATGCAGGGGGCAGGAGGTGCTGCCGCCATTTTTGGTGATGGGTAGGGGTCTACTGATTGGGATTCAATTGTTGTTGGCGGAGCTCGACTTCAATCCCACCACCGGGGAGCTCGTGGTATCTACCACGTCGGCAGGGATGGGTCAATCGGGGAGATCGATGAAGGTTTGCAGGCTTGAGGGGCAGCGACGAGGGAAAGTGGAAGGGGTAGGAAAAAGTTTAGTGAAGTTTTTTTTTTGCCCAGGCCGCTAGTCAAAGGGCAACTTAGTTATGCTGCTCACAGCATAAAGTGTGAGTATCTACTCACACGGTGGATCTGTTGTCCACGTGGGCGAGGGTCAGATGGTGCTGGGTTTGGGTTGAGGAAGGGTTTGCCCGTTTGGGTCGGCTGGTCGAGCCCATGGCTGACCAAGCCCATCGGGCCTACAATTTCAAAAACCAAAAACTGAAACACCCTTTCCCCATTTCAGTTTCTCACGCCACTCTCCCCCCACTTCGACTTCCCCTCTCTCCCCCACTTTCCTCCTCTCACGAAAACGAAGCGGCGACGAAACCGGCAGCGACGAAGGAAGCGGCGGCGAGGCACCAGCAAAGCGCCGGCGACTCTCCCCCACTTCGACTTCCCCTCTCTCCCCCACTTTCCTCCTCTCACGAAAACGACGAATAAGCAAGCGGCGGACGAAGGAAGCGGCGGCGAGGGACGAGCGAAGCGGCGGCGAGCGCTGCGGCGGCGAGGGAAGCAGCGGCGAGGGAAGCAGCGGCGAGCGAAGGGGGATTTCGGCGGCGACGAAGGCGGGGCTTTCACGGCGGCGAAGATTTGGACTAAGGTAACTGTCTTTATACTTTGTTCATGGGTTTTCCTTTTGTTGATTTGTCTTCATGGATATTCATTTTCGTTTGGATAGATTTGAGTTAGGGTTTCATGGCTACGACTTGATCTGGGTTTTCCTTTTGTGGATTTCATGCCATGGATATTCATTTTCGTTTGGATAGATTTGAGTTAGGGTTTCATGGCTACGATCGGGTTTTCCATTTGTGGATTTGTCTTTTGGTTTCGTGGGTGAAATATTTATTTTGTGGCAATTTATATGTCAGTGGATATGAGTTCGTTCTTATGTGGATGTTATTTCTGGGTTTTGTGGATTTGCTTTGTGTTCATTCTGATATTAGTTCTGTTAATCAAGATATGCGTTCTGTTCCTTCTGAATATCCGTTGTTTATTGACTGTGTTGTCGTTTGATGTATCTTGATATTGGTTTTGTTTGGTCATGATATCAGTTATGACTTTCTTGGATAGTTGTTTGATTGGATCTGGGTATTTGTATGTGCAGATATTTAACAATGGTAAGGACTAAAACAACCAAGAGGAAACAGCGACCGACTCCACGACAGCCACCACCACCGCCCCGGCCAGATGAAAATGAAGAAGAAGAAGATGTTGAAGTCGAAGAAGAAGGAGCTGCTAAAGAAGCTGCTGAAGTCGAATCAGATGGAAGTGCAGAAGAAGATGCTGAAGCTGAAGTAGAAGGAGCTGAACAAGGAGCAGCTCGAGGTCAAAGCAAGGCGAGGTACAGATTTCGGTGCACTCTAAATCTCTGCTACATGTTATAATCTGTTTTGTGTGCGTTCTGATATTATTTATTTGATTCTGGATATCCATTGTGTGTTGCTTGGATTGTTTCTTTGATATTTCTGGATAATTGTTTTTAATCAGCATGATATGGGTTCTGATTTGCCTGGATAATTGTTTGATATTTCTGGATATTGATTTTGGACAAGGATGATATCAGTTGTGCCTTGCCTGGATAATTGTTTGATATATCTGGATATGTGTTATTAACCAGCATGATATATGTTGTGACATGCCTGGATAATTGTTTGATATATCTGGATTTTGGTTTTTTGTCAGCATGATATCCGTTGTGACTTGGCTGGATAATTGTTTGATATATATGGATATGTGTTATTAACCAGCATGATATATGTTGTGACATGCCTGAATAATTGTTTGATATATCTGGATATTGGTTTTTTATCAGCATGATATCCGTTGTGACTTGGCTGGATAATTGTTTGATATATATGGATATGTGTTATTAACCAGCATGATATATGTTGTGAGTTGCCTGGATAATTGTTTGATATATCTCGATATTTGTTCGTGCAGGGCTAAGCTCACCGTGAAGAGACCACGACAAAATCCATCGCCGTCACCACCGCCACAGCTAGAGGAGGATGAGGAAGAAGAAGATGCTGAACTCGCAGCTCAAGTTCGTGCACAGGCCCGCGTTCCACAGGTCCACGTTCTAGGACAAAGCAAGCCGTGGTACAGATTTCGGTGCCACACCAAATCTCTGCTAGATGTTATAAAATACTGGAAGGAAGAGCCAAGGTACTACGAAGCATGCAAGAAGGAGTTGGAGAAGGCCGGATTTGGAGGGCTATTGGAGCTTCGTCTGGCAAATGTTCCTAAGAAGTTGTTCGATTCCTTGATGGCACAGTTTGATGTGCAGACCCATTCATTCATTTTCGGTGAAGGGGATAACAAGAAGGTGCTTACCATCGAAGCTGAGGATGTTGCCCGTGTATATGGGCTGCCTATTGGTGGTGCTGAGATTGATGTCGTCAAGTCTAACGACAAGATGCTTGAAATGTTCAAGGAGGAGCTCAACATGGAGTGTACTCGTAGTCGAAATGTAGAAGTTATGGATCTTAGAGAGGAAGCATGTGGTGGTCCAGATGATGCACCGAAAAGGAGACCACCTGTTTCAGCAGCGGTGAAGCAATTTTTGTTGCTTGCTCTTGGTTCAATGCTTGCCCCAAAGATGTCCAGACTTTGTGATCTCGATTATGCAGAGTACATGGTTGGAAGGATGGAGGACATTGCCACTTTTAATTGGAGTGGTTTTGTTGCTCGTAATCTGAAGTTTGAGTTGGGTCGGGTTAAGGAAAATGAAGCTGATGCTAGGGCGCTTGGGAAACAGCAATGGCCCCTCGGAGATATCCACTTCTTAATGGTAACTTCTACTTTAATATTGTTGATATTTTTTATTTGATGGTTGATATTAGTTAACATTCTAGGGATAATAGTTCATTTCATTCCTGATATCTGTTGTGAACGTTTTTTGTAGATCCATTTGCTAGACTTCCTTAATGTGAGAGGGTTTGCCACCAAAACCATCCCGACCTGCAGCTATTGGTTCGACCCAAGGGTGGATAAGGTGTGCTCAAATATCCCCAAGGTAGCTGACAAATATATCATGGGTCCCATGTTGTTGTCAAGGGAAGAAGTGAGATCCCGCTTCCGTCCAGAGCGTGTCAGGAGGGATTGGGAATCAGGATCGAGCAGCTCGGCTCCTGCTACTGATTGGTGGGCGGATGTCGACTTGGAATCCCTTGAGGACGCTGAGGTATGTAGATCTTCTCTTTGCATCTCAAAATCGTGGGTTAATAGACATGGGGTGCATGTAGCGAACTAAATTTGTTTTCAATATATGTGTAGCTTAAGGCATTGGAGTCATTGACTGAAAAAATGGTGGATGTATGGGAAACAAGGCGGGATAGTATCTGGCGAGTCGTCATTATGCGCCATCAAGGAAACAATTGAACTTTGCAATTCTCTTCTGTTTAAGTGGTTGTAATCTTATTGTTAGGATGTTATATTTGCCATGTTGGAATGGCTGAACAAAAGTTTGTTTTCTTGTTAAGAATCTGTTACTTTAATGTATTGTTTGTTCTGGATACTATTTCTTTTCATGATTGCTTTGAACAAAAGTTTGTTTGCTGTATCGAATGATGAGATCCGAGTTTGGATATTACTTTGTTCTGTCTGGATAATAGTTGCACGCCGTTTGGATATTATTCTTTCCTGTCTGGATAACAGGCGCCTCTTGTGTCGATATTACTCTGTGTGGTCTGGATAACAGTTGTTAACTGTTTGGATGTTACACTGTGCTTTATGGATAACAGGCGCCTCTTGTCTGGATATTACTCTGTAATAGTTGGATAACAGGCGCCTCGTGTTTTTTCAGCGACCAAAGCGAAGAAGGAAGAGGGGCAGATTGGCAAAATTGGGTCCCGTGACCAAAGGGGAAATGGAAAAGGAGGGTATCGTGAAAGGCAAGAATATGTTCAGCCGCGTGTACTCTCGGAGAATACGTGAGAAGACTCAGGAGGAGGCCGAGGTGGTTCTGGAGCCAGATACAGTTGTCGAGCCTGAGGTGGATGTGGAGTTAGAGGTTGAGCCAGAGTCGATTGTCGAGCATGAGGTGGAGGTGCCTGTTGTTGAGTCGGGTACTGATGTGGAGGTAGCTATTGTTGATCCGGAGGTTCGGGAGGAGCCTGTTGTTGATTCGGAGGTTCGGGAGGTAGCTATTGTTGATCCGGAGGTTTGGGAGGAGCCTGTTGTTGATCCGGAGGTTCGGGAGGAGCCTGTTGTTGATCCGGAGGTTGGTCCGGAGGTTCGGGATTCGGAGCCACCTATTGATCCGGAGGTTCGGGATTCGGAGTCCATTGTTGATCCGGAGGTTCGGGATTCTGAGGCAGCTGTTGATCCAGAGGTTCGGGATTCGGAGTCCATTGTTGATCCGGAGGTTCGGGATTCTGAGCCTGCTGTTGATCCGGAGGTTCGGGATTCGGAGTCCATTTTTGGTAAAGTGAATGTGATGGAGATTGCTCTCCAGAGCGCTGCTGCTGCTGAAGAGAGTATAGAGACATCCCCGACTACGGTAAATTTTGGAGGATACCAGTAGTGTCTGTTCTTCCTGGATGTTTGTTTCGTTTTCTGTGGATACTAGACTGTTCTTCCTGGATATGTGTTTCTGTTTCTTTGGAGACTAGCTTGGGCTTCCTGGATATATGTTTCTTTTTCTTTGGATACTAGCCTGGAAAGCCATGATATTTGTTTTGTTTTCTATGGATATTAGTCTTTTAGTCTTGGATAATTCTTTCTTTTTCAAAGGATATTAGTTTGTTCTCCCAGGATATTTTTTTCGTTTCTTTGGAGACTAGCTTCGGCTTCCTGGATATATGTTTCATTTTCTTTGGATACTAGCCTGGAAAGCCAGGATATTTGTTTTGTTTTCTATGGATATTAGTCTTTTAGTCTCTGGATATTTGTTTTTTGTTCTATGGATACTAGCTTAGGCTTCCTCGATATTTGTTTCTATTTATTTGGATACTAGCCTGGAAAGCCAGGATATTTGTTTTGAATTTGTGGATATTTGTCTGTTGTTTTGCAGATACCTTCCGAGGATACTACTACTATGTTCGATCCTTCTACTGAGGTTCTGACGCAAGGTGAAGCAGCACCATCAGAGGGGGAGCTTATAGCAGCAGCATGCCAGAGGATGCTGGAGGATAGCGATGATGATATTCTCGTAAGTGAGAGGCCTATGACTAAGGAGGTGGCAGAGTTTATGCACTCTATTACACCAGAAGCATGGAAGGCAACTTTAAAAACTCCTGCATTCGAGAGATCAAAACATTACCCAATCGACTCATCAGTGTACGTTTTGGCAAAGTCTCTGTCGACGAAACTCGACGCTACGGCACTGCAAGTGGTTGAGTTCATCTTCAGTACCACAGCTAAAGATGAGTAAGTTGTCATGTTTCCTTCTTAAATCGCCAATTTCAATCTGTCAAATTCATGGCTACTAACCTGGTTTTTCATTTTTGTTTTACAGTCACAACTATATCGTGGAAACTCCAAAGGGCAAGCTTAGCCGTTGCCAAATTTTGTCGTTGAAGCGTAAAAGTTGGGTTCATTTCCAAGTAATTATAGTATACGGGCAATTCCTAAATGCCCAAGAGGAACGTAAGGAGCTGGTAAAGAGAATTGTCTTCCCATGGACATATGTAGTAAGTATTTATCTTCACTACTTAGATCATATTTATGTTGAAAATGTCTAATTTGATATTGTTGTCTCTTCTAAATAGAATTATGCCGTCACTAATGCTACAAAAAAGCAGCCCATGGACAAGGCGAGAGTCTCGGGGTATATTGCCTTGATCAAGAATAATCCTTTGCTGAAACGAGAAAACTTGGAAAGCTGTGATTATGTAAGTGTCTTCAATATTTGGATATGTTTTTTACTTTCCTTGATATTGGTACCGGTTTAATGGATATGAATCTGGGTTGTTGAGATATGAATCTGGGTTGTTGAGATATGAATTTGGGTTGTTTCAGATCTTCTTTCCAATGTATCGAGATGATCACTACCGAGTGTATGTCGCTGACATGAAGAATAGGAAGACTTTCCTACTGGACAGCCAAAAGCCCAATGCCCGAGTGGCTAAGGAGGATCATGGACCAGTGGGGAAAGTGATATTTGAGTATGTGTCAGAGTTCTTGAAAGAGCAATGGGTCGATTGTCAATTGGATGAGTGGGAATTCAGCATTGCTGACGTTCCTCAGCAATTTGGCAACCATGATTGCGGTGTATTCGCTTGCCTTTACATGGAGCTATGGGCGGGTCACCTTCCGGTGGAATGTAAAAAGAGTTGGCAGAAGCCGGAACATGTGGAGGAACAGAGAACACGGATTGCAGCTAACCTCCTGCTATGGAACTATAACGGTCACAAGGAGGCAATAATTCAAGAAGCGAAAGATTGGAGTATGCAGAAAGAGAAAAGGAAAGGGAAAAAGAAGAGAAATTGACATGTGATTCCTGGATAGTTTATACTGTTTAACTTAGGAGGTTCATATTTAGGAATGGATGATGGTTGATATTTAGGATGGAGGATATTTTGGTAGATATTGACATGTGATTCCAGGATACGTTTTTGTGTTGCAGTGGATATTTAACCACTTGTTATGGATACCTGTCTAGGCAAACTTGATATGTACTGGAACATGTACAGATATTAGTTCATTCTCCCTAGATATTAGTATTAGCAGCAGCAAGTACAATAGTATCAATGATTACTTCTTTCACTATTCACATGTGACCTCTTTTCTTACTGTACTCATGTGATCTTTTTTGCTACTGCTGTACTCATGTTACCCTTTTTGCATTTGTCTATTTAAGACAAATCATACACAACCAAATTTCTTCACTATCCTCCACTCTCAATTTCTTCACTTCTCTTCCAAAGCAAAATCCATGTCTGGAGAAACTCCTAAACCAGAGCGCCGGTTTTTGGTGGATGAGTTCGAATATGATGGTGTTATACTATGTTACCATGGTTGGAGAGCTGCTAAGCAACTTGTTGTTGATGGAGTCAACCCACCAAAGAGGTATTTCCGATGTCGGATGTACGAGTACGACAATGATAACGGGTGTGGGTTTCACATGGATTGGGACGAGGCAATGTTCCCCGGTTTTTCAGAGTCAGATAAAGAAGACAACACCGAGGAGACCGTGAAGAAATGAAGGGTATCGTTCTGGGCAGTATTGATATTAGTCTGTGTGTTTGGGATATCTGTTTAGTTTCATCGGATATCTGTTTGTGAACTTCTGATATTTGTTTAAATAAAGAAGGTATTTGTCTGTGCAGTATGGATATTTTTCTGTTCTTCGAGGAAATTAGTATACAACCCTAAATAGCATCCATCCCTAAATATTATTGGTGCTATTCCCTTCTAATAAATATCTACGAAGCATGGACTAATATCTACCTACACTTCTAATAAATACTGATATCCACGAAGCATGGACTAATATCTACCTACACTTCTAATAAATATCCATATTGCCCAGAACGTTATCTATTACAATTTGATTAATATCCACTTCATCAAAAAACGTATCCTGGATTCACATGTCAATATCAGATCACAATAGATCACACTCGACCCACCCAACATTATATTCATTACCATTGAGCAATAGTATCATCCAAATCACTGAGATGGTCATCCGGTTGAGTATTGTTGTTCGGCGTGACCGCTTCATTTGATGCCATTCCCTTCCTATAGACACGTTTCTTTCGACGGCGTTCCTTTTCATTCATAGACTTGTAACGTTCCTTACCGTTGCTCCTTGGATTACTCTTCTCCTTCAAAGTCAGCCCAGTTATCGGTATAGATCGTCCTACAATGTTTCAAAATTTAGTAAATGCAATAATATTAAACTCCAACAATTTACAAATAATATTAGTGAATACACTTACTGTCCTCGCTAGTAATAGTCTTTGACAATGCCTTGTTTGCCTCATTGCACACTTTCTTGAGGACTCCCATCCACTTATTGTAGTCTTTCTCCTCGGCCATCGACAGTTTCGTTGCTAGTTGATTCAACATTGCAGTGGTTTCTCGGTACCGCATTGCTATACCGATTCCTGCATCATTCTCACTGTCAGCTGAAGGACCAACACAACCATCGACATCAACAACCACTTTCTTTCTCGCCTCCAACGTCCATCGCTCGAGTATGTAATGATCTGGAATACTTCTCATACTGGCTTCCCCAAAATCTCCAAGATGTCGCATCACTTTAATCATGTGGCGGCATAACACTCCGAAAGTTCTGAACATCCTGCATTCGCATACCAATGTCCTCGTAGAAATATCAACGAGAACGACACGCTCATCACTACGCTCACCATCCTCTATCATATATGTGAGGTAGCCAGTCATGCCATCATCCCTAGTATCTGAGAGAGTCTCCATTATATAGGGTTCAGTTTTCAAATACTGCTTTTGTATCCGATTGAAGATGTCGGGAGTAAAGACCTTTGCCGCATGTTGTAGGATTGGGCTATCCTCCAACATAATATAAGGAACCGATTGTTTCCCATTGTAGTCTGACTCAGTCTCCTTTCGTCTTTTTTCAGCCAACAAACTACATTAACAAAGCACGATAAAGAATTTATTGCCCAGACTAATATCCACTCAAACCAATACTAATATCGCAACTACACAAAGTAATATCTATACAATAGCATATAAATATCCGGACAACGCTGAAACATATCCAAAACTTGAATGGACTAATATCAAAGAAAGGCAAAGAAATATTCTGCATACCTGCTAAAGTGAATGAAAAACAAGTCCAAATCATGCTTCGGTTTCAAGAAAAGTCGCACTTGTGCATTGCATGACTCGCTGGCTTGCGTAGTCAACATCCCGGCTGTGAATTGATCTCTCAACCATAAGGAACACCATCGACGACGAAATTTCTTCAAATATTCCAACCATGGGTGACCGTCTGCAATTTCACTATTAGGGAAACAATCAGCAACCATTGTGCTCCAGGCCATGTCGAACTCTCTCTCACTGTCGATGTCGTAGAAAATATAAGAAAGATGAGGTTGGAACTTCTTCCAAAATGCCTTGTCCTTACGAAGATGCTTCTTCGCATTCATGAGGATGTGCCAAGTACAGAGGGCATGAAACACAGTAGGCCACTCCTTTCTAAGGGCAGCAGCCATGGCGGCGTCCTGATCAGTAAAAATAGTGACTGGGAGCTTCTCCTTCATGCACCGACTAAAAGCTAAAAACAACCATTCAAAAGACGGTGTAGTCTCATCATACATCAAACAAGCACCAAACACACAAGTTTGACGATGGTGGTTGAAACCTACAAACATCCCTGCACAAGACAACTATTAATGACAATGCATAACCGAACGAGTGTCGAAAAAACTTAGGGAATTAGGAATTGATATTGTCCCAAAACATGTCAACAAATATCTGTAGAACCCAGACTAGTATCTCATAATGCCAAACAAATATTCGTCCTATTACCAAAACATATCCTGTGAGGCCATGTCAATATCGGATCACAAGAGTCCACTCTTAAACCACCCAACACTCTATTCAAACATCCATGCTCCTGACAACTATTACAACCAATCCATAACCGTACGTGTGTCGGAAAAAATCAAGGCAATTAAGTGATTAACGTACCTAGTGGACGGAAGTATTTATTGGTTCGGAAGGTGGTACCAAAGGAGACCGAATCTCCAAAAAGCGCATAATCTTCACGCATCCTACTGTCCGCCCAAAAAATATTAGCAATTTTCTCCTCGGAATCTACCTCTACAGCATAAAAGAAGCCAGGATGCTTTTCCTTTTGGTCCTCAAAGTAGTCAAGCAAATAAGTCGCTTCGCCACGAGCCATTTTCCTTTGCCTTCTACTGTTCAAGTGGTTCTTCTGATCGTATTTGGAAAATTTCAGATTTTGATAGCCACCAGCACAATCAGCCAATAACTGATACGATGCACTAAGACTCATCCCGGCATCGCGATTAGCTTCGACCATCTTTTTCTGAGCATCACTCATGCACTTGTTGGACTTGATAAGGTGCGTATGCTCGGTGGAGTGCAAATCATGATTGTGGCCTCCCACAAATTCATACACCACATATCCGTCTCTAGATTCATCCCATCGAAAACGAACACAGGCACTGCATCCAACCCTAACTCGAGGCCTCTTTCTTTTAGGACGCTTTGTCTCCACAACTTTGTCTTCGGACTGTTTTTGTTTCTCCACATCTACTTCGCTAGTGGAAGTCCAACCTTTCTTATTACAAAAGTAATAAAGGTAGAAATATATTTTCTCCACCTCTCCATTAGAATTCTTCATCTTTTTTTTTGTGTTGAGCACCATTTCGAACACCAAAACCCTTTTCGTGAGCATAGCGTTTATAGAAAGCCAAACACTCTTCCTTAGTCCGATAAAATATGTTCTTCCTCGTTTCCTCATCTTCTAGGTCCGATGTCTTGTGAGCTGCGATTTAATTGTATGAGGCCATGTTAGTATCCACATTTAACTTGCCCAGACAATTACCCAACATGCCCACAATAGTATCAAATAGACGTCTAAATCATACCCATAAACAGATTGAATTCTTAGGCTTCGACAAGTATCCAACCTTCCATTACATCGTATCCTTTTGTTCCATAAATGTATCAGTAGCCTCCAATAAAATATCCAATATACCCAGAATAATATTTAACCTATCACTAAACATATCCAAGACACTCTAAAAAATATCCATACCCAAAAACCAAAAAAAATATCAACCACTTTCAACACGTCTATATTAATATCCAACATGCACAGGTAAATATCTTAGATGATTTTACAATGTATCCATGACAACAACAAATAATATCCACACCCAAAAACCCAATGAAACAGGAGGTTACACCCAAAATAATATCAACACCATTAAATAACATTCAATGCACACAACAAAACTCAACAACACAAACATATATATAATAGAATCCACCTTCACTCTCTTCTTCTTCTTCTTCTACAATGAAGTCACCAACACCATCTGAGTCTTCATCAACAAATTCATCTATTATAGGATCGAGTTCTTCTTCTTCTACAATGAAGGCAGCCACACCGTCCAACTCGCCGTCGTCGTCGAAAATCATCCTTTGTCCAGATAATCTGCTCGCCGGAAGGAGAGGGTCGCCGGAAGGATCTGCTCGCCGGAAGGAGAGGGTCGCCGGAAGGAGAGGCTTGCCGGAAGGAGAGGATCGCCGGCAAGAAGAGAGGGGACGGCAAGGTTGAGCGGCGGAGTAAAGGAAAAAAGGAGAGAGAGAGGAAAAAGTGGAAGTGGTGGTTGAGATGATCATAAATGCTCTCCTTCCCCTTTTGTTCAACAAATATCCAACCTTCCTCTTTTTTGTTCAGCAAATCCCGCCCAAAATTGCCTTCACCAAAGAAAAATGGGCCGAAAATTAATTTGATGTGCCTTCGGCCCATGGGCCCTCGGCGGGCGGCCCTTACTAGGCTGCAAGCCCACCCCGAATTATTCCACTCTTCTCCCACTTTCCCGCCCAAACTTTTGGCCACCCCAAAAAACTGCCCACCTCCCGCCCAGGTTTTCGGGCCGCCCAAAAACCGCCCACTTACTCCGCCCATAATTTCGGCTCGCCCAAAAAAGCCCCAGGCCCTCTCTCCTCTCGGCTCATGGGTCAGTGAGTATCTACTCACACTTTGGCCTGTGAGCAGTTTAACTTTTTCGGTCAAAGGGTGATTGTTCCATTTCTGAGTTGTGTTTTTTGGTGACTGATATTAGCTGACACAATAATGGCAGACTTCGAGAGATTCACTTTTTGGAGCAAACTCGCACATAAGTCATCGAGGTATCTTCTAATGACATCAATTTGGTTGTGCTCGGCTTCTGCAAAGAGGATGAGATCATTTGCAAAGAATAAATGAGACAATTTTGGTCCATTAGGGGAAAGAAGGATAGGCTTCCAATGTTTATCATTGACCTATTGTTCAATGCGATGAGCCAATCTCTCCATTCACAGAAAAAATAAGTAAGGGGAAAGAGATTCTCCTAGTCGTACTCCTCCGGAAGGAGTGATGGATTCCGTTAGTTTCCCATTTCAATTAATTCTCATGCTATTGTGTTCAAGAGGTTCTCCCTGTCCTACTCCCTGTCGTACTTCTCTAGAATGAGAGTGTCTTTGAGGAACTCTCATTGTAGTCTGTCATAGGCTTTTTCAAGATCAACTTTGATGATGATCCCACCCTTTTTTCCTTGCTTCTTAAGTAGGGTATGCAAAACTTCTTGCAGTATGATAATATTATCTGTCGTTTGCCGCCCTGGTATGAAGCCACTTTGGGTTGGTTCTATGAGCTTTCTCATAAGATGCTTTAAGCAGTTGGTGATGGCCTTTGTAATTGCTTTCAATCCTATATTATTCAAACAAATAGGTCAAAGTTGAGCAAGAGACTTTGGCTGTTTTTTCTTGGGAATGATCACAAAAGAGGATTCCAGCATTTCAGGCGGAAGAGAACCTGTTTCTAAGAAAGTTCTCTCCATATTAGTAAGACTTCTTCCCCTTGAACCCCAAAGTTTATGAAAACCACAACCTGGAAACCATCTAGGCCAGGAGTAGAGAAAGGTTTCATGCTAAAGACTGCTTTGTGAATGTCAAAAATGCTAAAGGGGTGCAGAAGAGTAAGGAGTTCATCTTGACACAATCTTGGGAACTTGTTCTTTGGCATCAAATCCCGGCAGTGAGGCTCATCTTGTTTGTAGAAAGTGATGAAGAAGTTGACCACCAGCTCTAAAAGTTTAGTCAGATCATCAATCCAAACCCCAGTGTTGTCCCGAAGACAGAGTATTATATTTCTTCTTCTTCGTCTGGCAGCTTGCTGATGAAAATGTGACGTGTTTTGCTCCCCAAGCTTCACCCATTTCTCTTTAGCCCTTTGATACCAAACAACTTCCTCCTGGACAAGAAGAGAGTCAAGTTCATATTCTAGCTTAGCTTGGAGTTTGATCAGCCCCCTGTTAAAATGAGAGGCTAGCCTGATTTGAACTCCATGAAGCCTGGAAAGGAGACGTCTCTTGCGGTGGAGGAGAATGCCAAAAACTGTCTTGTTCCAGTGTTGAAGTTTGGGAGCAATGTCCTTAAGTGCTTGCTGGAGATCCAAGTAAGTTTTCCAAGCTCATGCAAAAAGATCCACAAATTGTTCATGTAAAAGCCATGATGCCTCAAAGCGAAACGACTTGCTATTACTATTAGAGAGCGAAATAGGAGTATTGGAAGTGAGCACCGGGAGATGATCCGAATAGATCATTGGAAGATGTTGAAACAAACTATTTTGGGAACGACATGTTCCAACTATCATTGCATAAAGACCGACCAATTCTTCTGGCTTTGTGGGTTCTCTCTGTTGCTCCTCTAAACCATGTATAGCGCGGCTCTGAAAAGCCCAAATCAAGCAGATTTGCAACATCCATCCAATTAGCAAAATG
The DNA here is from genome assembly GCA_964030455.1 of Linum trigynum. Lineage (NCBI taxonomy): Eukaryota > Viridiplantae > Streptophyta > Magnoliopsida > Malpighiales > Linaceae > Linum > Linum trigynum. Next base: position 14,958,272 of record OZ034814.1, read on the forward strand.
TTGACACCGTCGTAGGGAAGCAGAGGAAATTGAGCTTGTTTTCTCAGAATGGAGGCAAAATGCATTGAAGTCTCCAGTAACCGGTCAGGGGATGTTTAAACGATCACTGGATGTTTAAACGATCACTGGTTATGCGTAGTTGATCCCAAAGCAACGAATGATATTTGTGATGTGGGCTCTCGTAGACTCCCATTAGAATCCAATCCGACATTTAGTTGCTGGTGACTCTAACAGTTATATGTTGTCTGCTTGCATCGATGCGGTGAGCCTGAAAGATGTATGGTTTCCAGGCCAACCAAATCCCTCCTTTACGACCCTCAGCATCCACCTGAAAACATCTGGAAACCCCAATCGGCTGCAAACTGTTGTAGCTCTATCACCAATGATTTTGGGCTCCAAAATAATAAGGAAATGTGGATTATAACTATACACCAAAAACTTGATAGAACACATGAACTCCTTACTTCCTACACCACAAACGTTACAAGCGAGAACTTTAAAAATCGATGTTTGTAAACATGGACATAATAAACAAAATATATAAAGAACAAAAACTAATCTAGAAAGTGAAAGCCATAGATTAAGGATTAGCAGCTGAGTCGCTACTAAACTCCATGTTAGCCGACAAGGCAACTGTTGGGGCATCCCCCAAATTCTCTACCATGTCAACATTCCTCAGATTCCCCTGGCTTGCATGAAATCGCTTTGCTTTTGCTGCGATTGAGCAATAAAGTCCTCAATGGCGATGATGGTGACTGGAAAAACGGCTTCTTCAACTTATTTGTTAACTTGCGCTTATTGACAGACACATGGACATGCTTCTTAGTAGCTCTAAGAGTGATGTCTCTATTGAGTTCCTTCATCGGAGAAGAATCGAATTGATTTTTTCGGTAATGCTTTCTAAAAGAAGAAGACGATTTTAAGCTGGTATCCCTATATTCTTTTAGGTTAGCCGATAAGGGAGGGATAGAAATCAAGTAGATTTTTGTATTGTTTGCCCCCAAAACCTTTTGGCTTTCTAGTTCCAGATTTCTTGTCGCAGTTGCTTGGCCTGTATGAGTGGCCAGGCCTGTAGTAGACGTAGAAGCTTTGTAGGGTTGGTCCTGAATATCCATAGACTCTCATTGGCCCACAACCCGCCACGCCTTTACGGTCTTGTCCAAAAGCGGCTTTCTACCCGTAGCTTGTCCCTCCATTAAAGCAACCTTCCCTTTTTGTGTCGTTGACGATCCTTTCTTGTTATTCGTCTTCCCATTAGTCTCAGGAGGAGTCGTTGCTCTGTTATCACCTTTTCATTTCAAGGATGATTTTGAAAACTTTCCCAACTCCAGTTCCTCCCGTAAAAGAAAAGTTTGCTCCTCTTTCCAAATTAGTAGTTCCCGATTTGGCAGGTTTTTCGTGATTTCCTCATAACGTGCATCCATAGTCAAAATCTGGAGGGGGGCTTCGCCGGAGGAGATACTGACGAGATTTGCAGTTGATTGGAGCAAGCGCCGTTGGTGATGGCCAGCATTTGATTTGTCTTTGAGGTTGGACAATAATCTTCTAGGTGACCAATTCTACCGTACTGGAAATAGATTTGAGGGATATTTTCATAAAGCACTTGTTGCCAGAATCCATCTAACCTTATACACGTGGGCAACGGTTTCGTCATGTCAAGTTTGATGGCTAATTTGGTGAACTTCCCACATTCTAGCTTCTCAGTGTGATAGTCGAGCCTGACCGTCCCCCCAATAAGATTTTCCAAGGCAAAGAGACCTTCTCGATGATAAAAATGGACCGGTAATTCAGGCAATTGAACCCACGCTACTACCCTCCAGTGAGGCTGTCTGTAGTTCAAAATGCCGGCGACCACTGATGAACCACCAGGCAGTGGTCTAGGATAACCCAAGGTCCACCCATTAGCGCCCGAAGATAGTCTTGATCATTGCCAAAAGTGACCAAGAAGGTCTAGTTCTTTAAATCCATGATGTCAAGTGAACCCACTGACCGCCATTGCCAGCAAAATTGGGAACATAGATAAGCATAAGAAACTGATCTATCTAGCTGACGGACAACTAGGGGTGGGCATCGGTCGATTCGATCCTAGACTGAACCAAACTATCCTCGGACTGGACCAAAATTTCTTCTAAATCAAGGACCAAAGTCGAATCTTTATTACTTCGATTCGGTCTGGATCAAACCATATATGGTTGGATTCGGTCTAGACCATCCCATTGGACCGACTAATCTTTCATTCGAATAAAATCACTCTTAAAGGATAACACAAGAATTAAAAATGTAACTACATAAAAAGAAGTAATCAAATTATCCCCATTTAAATAGTCCATAATTCTTAAAACCCACATGTTCCCAAATATTATGCAAAAAGCTAAATGAGAACTACTTAATTAAAAGACAAAATTCTTTTTATTCAATCTCATATGTAGTCTAATTAATTGTCTCTCTAATCTTCCATTTTCATTTCCAGAGTGCACGTTGGACCTCCCAATATCTAGAATTTCCACTTCATTAGAAAACCTTTCTTCTGCAATATAAGAACATGATATAAGGCATTAGAAAGGAGTTTAACAAAGTGACACTTACTCCAAGAACTAGTGCAATAAAAAAAATGATTCTTAACCCTTATAATTTGCAGTGGTGTTTTCAGACTTGGCAGAAGCCTCTCTGGTGTCATTTATTCGCATCTTCTCCATATCTAAAACATTAAACAAGAAAAGAGAACACAATATAAATACCTAGTTCATAGTGTATAGGTAAAGTAAGCATCTCTCTTGATCGAAGCAACGCGGATGAGAACTCTGATTTGAGGGTAGGACTATAGGAGCGGGAACGGCGAGTCAACGTCAAGGAAAGTCAATCATATTTATAGGTAGTTAAGTGTCGTGTAGGGTACTAGGCTTTTCAACTCTAAGTTGACTTTCCTTCTTAGAGCCTAATAAAATAGGCAATTAATATAATTACGATTCGGTCCGGTCCTTAGCTTGATATTACGGTTTCGGTCTAGACCAAACCAAAACCAAAAATGTTCCAAATTCAGAAACCAAAGTCGAATCGAAAGATAAACAGTTCGATTCGATTCGGTGTGAGAATCGATTCGGTCCGATGTGAATCGAATCGTTGCCCACCCCTACGGACAACCAGTGTTTTCTTCCACGGGTCACAGAGGTGTTTTTTGAATTTTGCAGATATCTTTAGCTCCGGCCTCCACTAAAAGATCCCGGCTCTATATCATGTTCGCCTACGAAGGTCCATCGATTAGCCTTTGGGGTAGGATTTTGTGTCGATCCAGCCAAAAAGTTCTTGTACGACAAAGGCGGGCTCACCGTTGGTATGGTGGTCTACTGGAGTTGCGGAATTGAAGGTTGTATAGCTAAGTCTGGCGGCCGCCATGCTTGAGGCAGGTTGAAACATTCTGATTCTTTTAACAAACTGAAATACACATGGCTCCGGATCCGATAAAAACAATACTCAAGGTTCGATAAAACAATACAACCAAATCAAACCTTAAAGTCTCAACCTTATCTCCAATACATACTCAAATCACAAAGTGAAACAACTTAAGTAAATCTAACTCTGGGTCTTAACTGAGCTCTCGGAGACCTCGTCATGTTGGTGAAGCCGCTTGCCTAGCCCTGCCTCTTCTCGTGATCCATATCCGCTAACCCTTCCTCAACCTGGTGAGTGGAAGGAGTCAGTCTCGTCGTTACTTCCTAAGGTCTTTGCCTAAGCAAAACTTACCAACACATTATTAGAAATTACTTCCTCTTACATGAAAGTCGTTCTCGCTTACATCCTTAATACTTTAGTCCTTAATAACTCATTGAAGTTCTCTACTTCTATCTTAACGTATATACTTATTAATAGGGTTCACCGACTTACGTATCGCCGTCCGTTGTCCCTTTCCTCAAGGCAATGGTACTGCGTTACATATCGTCGTTCAGCAGTGACCCGACCATCTACTGTGTTCAGTAGTGGCCCAACCGTCGGGGTTTCATCTTACTATTAACCATACATTACAAACATACATACCACAACGCGTTCCTCCATCTTAAGTAGGCGGTGATATGCCTCACACACATAATCACGCATAACTCAAAAATTAACTAGCATTGCTTAAAGTAATTGCATAAATTAAAAGACCTACGATTAAGATATTACCTCTTTACATTGAACATCGTTATGCCACCATTCTTAACCAAATCCCTTCCTCCTGCCATGACAAACGTATTGTTGGTTTATTAAGTATTAATCAAAAGAGGACTAGTCTTTCCCCATGCTACCCACGTGAATTCACGCATGCATTGGTTTACAATGTTGATTCTAGCATCACCATATCCCTATCTTAAATCATACCTCAATTACTCGACTTGTCCATTACACAATTAAGCCAAACCTCATGTGCATCATTTTCACCAACCCGAAGCCCCCGTCGCAATACAAATCCCATGATAAATGACATCTCATATCCAATTAGTAAGCTCAACGAAGGATTGGATTATTTACTCGTATTTCAAGCGGATGGAGAAGGCAGGCGGAGCAAGACTCCGATCTCTACTCGCAACGACAATGATGATTTTGGAGAGGCTTGAGGGAATTTGACGAGCCGAGAAGAAAGGGTTGAGCGGAAGTTTGTGATTTGTGGCAGCGGAGGAAAAACAAATGGAAGTTATTCTCCTTGGGCTCATCCAAATGGTTCCGAGTGAGGGTGGGGTAATTTAGGTTTAATTGATCCGGCTAATTTTGGGAATTTCATAGTGATTTTGATCCAAAACTTAGTTAACGTCTGTAACTTTCTTGTTTCAAGTCGAAACTCGATACTGTTTGAATCGAGAGTATACATTTTTAGTCCTCATTAATATTACGGTGAAATTTGAAAAATTTATCCAAGGGTATAATAGTCATTTTGACTTTTGGCAAGAGCGAGGTGTAACCTTTCCTCCACCCTTATAAAAATTTCATCCCCAAGATTTAGAATGTGTGTTTGGCCTTTCGACTGGGATATCACATCCCCCCCCCCAAAGAAAAATTTCGACCTCGAAATTTGTTCATCGTGATAACTCGAAGTCTCACTTGTGCTAATCCTTCTACTACTAGGATTTATACGTCGTTTACCTTGTACGAACTGCAGCTATAAATCTTTGCCTCCAATTCGTATGATTCTTGGTCGACTGATAACTCACCCATTTCTCATAAACCACTTACTCAGCTAGCTACTTGCTCAATGCGACTATGCTATTGTGGCACTCTCCCTTCATAAACGCCTTTGATACTATAACGATTTCTTAGCTCATTTTGTTCTCAATGGATTGTCTTGGGTCTCTACTCAAATTCTTAGAAAACACTAAGAAAATAAATTCTTACCCAACCCTATTTAGGACATGACCTGTCGTAACTTCATCTCATAATGCACCCAGACCTTGAACTGCATTCTCAATATCCTTAGTACTGACGCCTCTACTTGAATTCTCTGACATAGATATCTATAGTGAATGCTTGACTTACTTAATGGCTTACTCATAAGTCGGTTCCTAGGTATTTCTTCTTCCCCCCTTTAGACATTATTCTCCTTTTGGTAACTCCACTTGATACTCAAACTCGATGCCTAATTCACCATATATGGTGTCTTTATCATAAGTCAATCCCTTACACATCCCTATTGATGTTCTTAATACCCCTTTCAAAAGGTTAGTGATGGCGGTCTATACTCTTCCTTGTAAGGTCGGAAACCCATTTAATGTAACTCTTATTTGTGGTTGACCACGTAAATCTCCCATGTCCTTGTATATTTCAAATTTGCATCTTCTACTTCCTTTCTTTGGTGCCTCGAGTTATCCTTTAACCATCAACTGAAGGGTCCCTCCTCATCCCCTTTCCCTGCGATAAAAACTTCATGATCCTTCCAAGGATCATGATATTCTCTTGGATTTATTCTACTTCAAAATTTTCCCTTGCTTCTTTAAGAATTACACTCGTTGTAGTCCTTTAGGTTCCAATATGTCTTTCCTCCCTTAAATGCCTTAAACCTTAAGGATTTCATCTCTGACATATCGAGATGAGCTTAATTCCACCTTAAAGTTGACCACTGAACTTCTCAGTTTTTTATGGGTTTCTGTAGTCCAACTTTTTCTCCGTTGGCAATCACCTTAACGCCTCCTTGTTGTCCTTCCTATCTATCATTCTCCCTAAATCCTTCGTCCTGTCGACTACCACCTTTTTACTATAACTTTCATTATAAATTGGTGGTGCCCTCCTTACTTACTTAATTCCACAACTCCTTCATCGATGTCTGGTACTAGCTATGATACCCAAACTCAATTCGGTAGCTCCTCACCATTCCTTAGAGTCAGCATTTCCACTAGAAACTTTCTCTAGGTAGACTTGACACATGACACCTACGACTTCTACTCATGATGGTGCTTGACCATGACCTTAATCTCTTAGCTCAGGTTCACATTGGCTTAACTAAGTGAATATGATTCATCCCTAACTAGCTGTCTCCTCTGGATGACCTTGATTTGTCCCTAACTAGATGTCTTCTCCTAATGACATCCTACCATGTTGTACCCACTCAGAGTGGTGCACTTTGGGAAATGTAACTTGCCGCACTCCTCTTGCTTGGGAATGCTTTCCTCATCATATCCCTTTGTCCACTTTCTTGAGCTTGATTTATTTACACTCATTTCACTCCTTGTCTAGGGACTTACATGTCCTTCCACTGTTCATACTCTCCCCAAGGTTACTAATGACTCTTCCCCGTCATGGCCTTGAAATTGGGATCACATCGAACTTTCTCTTACCTTCCCACTCTCTCTTCGTATGCTATGTAAGTCCTCCTTATCATATCCACTGAAATTCCTCATCAAAAGTTCTACTTGCTTTCCCTGACATTTACTAGAACTTCCCTCGAACTTTCTACCTTCTTGTATGTCCTTGGCTTGCTTGTTGACTTTTCTTAGGCAAGTTTCGAGATTCTAACTCTTAACCTACCTTGGCTCGACGATGCTCCTCGTGTCCTTTGGATATTTGACCTCACGTGACTACTGTAACTTGTAGGGCCTCTCCAATCCCTCCTCTTACATCGGCATTAGTTGGCATCAACATTAGCCTCACATACTTAAACCTGGCTACCCTCTCAATAGTGCCTCTTAACTTGAATTTTGACTATTGTGACACGTACCACCACCTGGTGGCTTATCTAAACTTGGGCAATGGGAAATGCGGAACTCGTCACCATCCGACTCCATGCCTATCTCGCTACTGCGGAACATATTTTCATCCAATAGGAATCCCTCTTATACCTTATCCTCTAACTTGCACTTATTAGCTACATAGTGCGCTTGCTCCTTCCTCATTTTTACATCGTTAATTGACTCGCTACGACACAACACCTAACAATCGCCAAGTGTAACCAATGAAAGGGACTGCATTATAGTGGCACAAATAATAAATATAGAATCCACGGGTCTCTAGAGTTACTATTACTCAGCTTCAGTTCATTATCTAGCAAACTAGATTAGGATTGATTTACTAAACTACTCTACTAACTACTCTACTAATTACAAGTTGGGAACTCACTTAGGTATGATTCCCCCTAGCTCCTCAATTAGGTCCAAGTTGCAATTACCTTTGGTTGATCTACTGTTGATTAAACTGCGGAAGATCCTAAATTAGCTTGGAATCTCTTAAGCTGACCAAGCCCTCTTAGACAGAATAGCCGGCAGACGGCTAGCCTTCACCGGGATAGACTGCTAAGGAGATTCACACAGGTCTCCACTACTGGAATGAATTCCAGTACAAAGCAGTGAATTGATTGACTCTCACATAACCAATTCACCACTATCAATCAAGGAAGCTCTCTTAACCTAATCAGATTCTATCTATCATAGGTTAAAGCAGAAACCAAGAGAATTTGATCAGGCTTCAATTGACTCTATAAATCATGCCTCAATCGATTATAATCAAACAATATAGCATCCAAAACTTCATACAAGAAAGATCCTAACACATGGAACTAGGGTTCCTCAAAACCTAAGTGAAGGGAAGTTACTCCATAGAGAAGAGAGAGACTGCAGAAATCTGATCTAGATCTTCAATCTCCATCTCCAAGCTTGATTCCCGAGCTCCAATGGCGAAGAAATCCTCCAAAATAGCTCCAAGAATGTTCCCAAGTCGCTCTCTCTCTCTAGGGTTCGTCCCTTGGGTGTTTAGGAACCAAAACCCAACTCTCCCTCTCCTTTGACTCGAAATTGGTTTAAAACCAGAAATTCCCGACTCACACGGCCAGGCCACATGGCCGTGTGACTTTCCCAGCTGCCCGTGTGAGTGTCCAAACGCGGCGTTTCGATTAGTGGGCAACCAGGCAAGCTGCACGGGCAGAGGCCACACGGCCGTGTGGCTCCCCAGGCTGCCCGTGTGGCTTTTACCGAGCCTTCACACGGCCACAAGGGGCCCCTACACGGTCGTGTGAGGTGCAATGGTGCCTGTGTGACTTCTCAGCTTCTCGCCAAATGTCCAAACTTCGTCCAATCGACCCCGAACTCGTTCCTAAACCTTCATTCACGTACTAGGACCTGAAATATCACAAACAAGCACAACCTAGCGTGAAATCGGCCTAAAACACAAGAATCGACATCTCAAACGGCTCAAGAATAGGGGTAAAAACATGTGTAATTATTGGTCTATCAAACTCCCTCACACTTAATCGTTTGCTTGTCCCCAAGCAAACCTGACTCAAACCAATGCAACTCTCCATACCTCTATAGCAACACGCAACCCCGATCGTCGGTAGAGGATTTTCTAGATCATTTAGCAACTTACAAGGTCAACTGGTCTTCTAAGACGCCTCCTATCTCTCTCAATGCGAGTACTAGACTCAAGCCAGGATCATGAGAAGAAGCAGAAGTAAGACAGTCAGTTCATGGATAAAGGGACTCACACCATTCACAACCAAGGAATCGTTGTACCGGGGTGCTCTTTCACTTCATTTCACCGTTGGAACCCCTTTTTCACTTTCATTTTACTTTTTTTTTTTTAATTCACTTAGCGGGGGTTCCAACTGCAGTCTTTCGCACGGTCGACCCTTATTAGTCGAGCAAGAGCAATTTTTGTACATCTGGCGCTCGCTAGAGTACTTCTTTTAACTCCTTTTCCTCAACTCATGCGGAGGGTCAATGAAATTAAGGGGGGTCGGAAGCTCTATCCGTGCCCTTAAAAACACATCCTCAAGTAGGCAAACCGTTCAACGGGTAGAAATTTTACTTGTACTAGAGACAAGTTAGCTTCACCTTGTAGGCCTACCCCACCAAGGATCACTAAAATCTCTTCCAAAACCCGATTTTGTGCAATGAACGGTGCCACACACGTTGGGCTTACCCCATGTCTTAGAATTTCACATTTTTGACATGGAGGACCAACTGCTTTTTCATTCACACTTGAGCACCCTTTTTCAATACACGAGTCCACAACACAGCATAAGAAGAGTCATCCATACCACATGAATCAACGGTCCTAAATCCACTAGTTCACAAAATCAACCGGCACAGCAGAGAGACAGATAGGAAAAATCTTACACTTCAACATCCTCCATAATGCTACAACTACCTCCCTAGGTTGCATATCACCATAAAGACTGTCAATTCAAAGCATACTGAGTAGGATTTTGCAGGGAATAGTACTTGGAGCCCTCAAATTTAAAAATTTGGACAGTGGACTAGGCTCCAAGCACACAAACAACCAAACATTCACCCGCATACATAATCGAACATCCCCCCACACTTAAGCACGACATTGTCCTCAATGGAGGAAAGATAAGGAGGGTAGATGAAGTTACCAGATCAAGGGTGAATGATGGTGGACGAGGCAGGCGGTGCATTCCAGGAGGAGAGAGTAGTCGGAACACAAACACCACACAAAATCTCACAAAGTTTGAGTTATTGACTCTAAAATCAAATAACAAAACTGACTCAACCGAGGAGAAAAGAGAAAGAAATGCAAACCGACTGGTTGGGTTGCCTCCCAACAAGCGCTTCTTTCATGTCGTGAGCCGGACGATGGCTCCTAAGTTTCGGTCCACCCCAAGACCTCCTTGAAGTTGAGGTTCTCGTCGATGAGGTGGAGTCTCAAGTCACGAGCATGTGGTATGACAGGTGATGGAAGCTCGTGCACTTGATGCAGATAATGTCTCCACCCTCGAGACCTCTTCTTCTCTTCTCTCGTCTCATTGCACCAAACTAGATATGACAGCATCGATTGACCACCATCGCATCCACCAAGAGGAACCGATGTCGATGTGGCCTCGGTCTGGCAAAGAGACACAGCAAATGGGTCCTTGCTAAGTAGTTCCTCAAAGTTAGGTGGAGATATCTCATGTAACTCGTGGCCGGAGCAGGCCTCTTCCACCTTAACTCCGTCCTCAGCCTGGACGCCAATTGCTTCTTCAACTTCCCTTTCTTCTTTATGTGGTATCACCCCTGGGAAATGATCAAGAACTCCTTCTGCTTCACTTTCGTCATCCTCCACAACTTCTTTCTGCACCCTTTCTTGCTCTTCTTCTTCTAGCACAGATTGGAGAGCAAGTCGCCATGTAATTTCTTCAATGAGATCATCTTGCATCTCCTCGCTCGGGCCCAGCATATCAGAGCGGAAATGGGGACAGTTGTGATCTACCACCAGAGGATACACTTGATCACGATTATCATGGGAGCTTTCCGTGAAAACTTCTGCATGCTCCTGAACATCCTCATGATTGCCTTCTTCTTCCTCCTCCTCTACTTGTATGGCAGCATAAAGGTTGTCTTGAGAAAACTATGCACAAGCTTTCTCAATGACCTCTATGTGCTTCTTTATGCTCCGAAGGGTATCCTCTGTTTCACGGGGAAAGGAGAAGTCAGTTTGGGCCATGGCCTGGATATGAGGGTCCATCTCGGGAAAGGATCTCTCAGGTACTCGAGCAATCTGCTCCACGAGAAGCCTCAAGTGATAGTTTGGATCTGGCTGTGGAGTGTAGCATGGCTCTGCAGAATGGCCCGTGAAGGCCGCCATGGGTAACTCCAGCTCCAATGGCCCTTCTGGTTGTGGGAGAAAGTCTTCTTGATAAGGAGGTTGTTCTTGATATGCCCAGGGGTCTGATTGTTCTCCGTAGTAAGGGGGTTGGTACTAGAACCCGAATCCATAGTCTTCTCCTCCTTGATTGCTATAGGGGGTCTCGGGGTAATACCACTCAGATGGTGGTGGATACCCCAATGGTTGGAGAAGCCATGAGGATCCATGATTCAGATCTGCACCAACAAAAACGAAAACACCCAAGTGAAAAGCAAGGGTGGAAAAGAAAAGAAAAACGCTAAAGTAACAAACTTCTGTCTTTCCTAATAATCTAGAAAGTTCCCCGGCAACGGCGCCAAAAACTTGACTCGCTACGACACCACAGCTAACAATGGCCAAGTGTAACCAATGAAAGGGACTGCAGTATAGTGGCACAAGTAATAAATATCGAATCCACGGGTCTCTAGAGTTACTATTACTCAGCTTCAGTTCATTATCTAGCAAACTAGATTAAGGATTGATTTACTAAACTACTCTACTAACTACTCTACTAATTACAAGTTGGGAACTCACTTAGCTATGATTTCCCCTAGCTCCTCAATTAGGTCCAAGTTGCAATTACCTTTGGATGATCTACTGTTGATTAAACTACGGAATATCCTAAGTTAGCTTGGAATCTCTTAAGCTGGCCAAGCCCTCTTAGACAGAATACCCGGCAGGCGACTAGCCTTCACCGGGATAGACTACTAAGGCGATTCACACAGATCTCCACTATTGGAATGAATTCCAGTACAAAGCAGTGAATTGATTGACTCTTGCACAACCAATTCACCACTATCAATCAAGGAAGCTCTCTTAACCTAATCAGATTCTATCTATCATTGGTTAAAGCAGAAATCAAGAGAATTTGATCAGACTTCAATCGACTCTATAAATCATGCCTCAATCCATTATAATCAAACAATATAGCATCCAAAGCTTCATACAAGAAAGATCCTAACACATGGAACTAGGGTTCCTCAAAACCTAAGTGAAGGGAAGTTACTCATAGAAAAGAGAGAGACTGCAGAAATCTGATCTAGATCTTCAATCTCTATCTCCAAGCTTGATTCCCGAGCTCCAATGGCGAAGAAATCCTCCAAAATAGCTCCAAGAATGTTCGCAAGTCGCTCTCTCTCTCTCTCTAGGGTTCGTCCCTTGGGTGTTTGGGAACCAAAACCCAGCTCTCCCTCTCCTTTGGCTCGAAATTGGCTTAAAACCAGAAATTCCCGACTCACACGACCAGGCCACACGGCTGTGTAACTTTCCCAGCTGCCCATGTGAGTGTCCAAACGCGGTGTTTCGATTAGTGGGCAACCAGGCAAGCTGCACGGGCAGAGGCCACACGGCCGTGTGGCTCCCCAGGCTGCCCGTGTGGCTTTTACCGAGCCTTCACACGGCCACAAGGGGCCCCTACACGGCCGTGTGAGGTGCAATGCCCGTGTGACTTCTCAGCTTCTCGCCAAACGTCCAAACTTCGTCCAATCGACCCCGAACTCTTTCCTAAACCATCATTCACGTACTAGGACCTGAAATATCACAAACAAGCACAACCTAGCGTGAAATCGGCCTAAAACACAAGAATCTACATCTCAAACGGCTCAAGAATATGGGTAAAAACATGTGTAATTATTGGTCTATCATTAATCTCGATGGTTGATTCCTTCCTTTCATCGATATTAATGTGGAATTTTACAAATTTACCCAAGGATATAATAGTCGCTTTGACTTTTGGCAAGATCGGGATGTAACACAGGGGACTCGTCGTCGAGGGGTTTTCAGAGGGAGAAGACGAGAGCATTTTAGAAAAAATAAGGATTGACTCCTAACTTAAGTCTCCTTCATTTTATACTAGCTTATAACCCGGACCTGTTGGCCGGAATATTTATATTTTATATTTTTTTATGTTACGTTAAAGTCTATCAAATTGTTTAGTTTTATTGACAATCTTTCGATCGAGATGATACATAAATAAAGAATATATAGGTCGAACATTCAGAGAAATATCATCATCATTTGAGAATATAAAATATAAAAATGTATCATTGATCCAATTTTCATAATGATAATTAAGCCCAGTTAAAATGTTATTAGTTAGTTGATTGTTAAGAAAGATAGAGTATAAAAGCTCACTGGAATTCCCACACAACCCATAGATAGTTTGAAATTGAATCTTAAACCTCACAATCCTACATAAATGGTTCAATGCTCTCATTTTTGGGGCAATATGCCACATTGCCACTAATCAAAAAGAAACTGAGAGTTGTAGGTTCAAGTCAACTATATACTAACAACTCAGCTAAGAGGGGACCATCAAAACTTGAGAGCAAACGACAAAATTGGGTTACCTCCAATATACTAAAAGACTCTATCAAAGTAATAAGACGCAAAATTAGACACTTTTTATCTATCAGTTCAAGTATGTTGAATAAAGAATCGACCTACTTCATTAAATCAATAAATGATTCCTCGTTTTAAGATAGAAATATGTTGTGGTAGCTGTAAAAATCATAAACCTAAAGATCCAATAGCCACCACTCTCCATAGAACGACTAGATTTTTTCTACTCTATCTTCAATCTCAAGAAGCATATGTTTCAACCAAACATTCACTTTCTAATCCTCCTTCTTCAACTCCATTTATGCTACTTTGATGGACCTTCTCTCTGCGAACCTCAATTTCTCTTCCAATTGGGGTTCTTGTCAACTCGCTCTTCAACTCCTCAATCCTCTTCCTATGTTTTGCCAACTCATCTTTCTCAGGGAAATTTGTAATAAGTTCGCTAAAACCAAACCTCATCTCCAATTCCATCAATATGATCATCTCCCCCCTTGTCTGCCTTCACCTACTTCAGTACACTTCCATGCCCTTCAATACCCTCTCCATTTTCATTAATATTCTCATCATCTCTCACTTCTCTCTCTTCAACTGCTCCAGTTTTGTTTCTATGTCTTTCAATACCCTCCTCAATTCGATCACTACCCTCAGCAACTCCCTCTTCTCTACCTTAACCTACTACAGTTGATATTTTTTCCCCACCACTTCCATTTTCAAACTCAATCCGAACTCTTCTACTCCAAGTTCAACACCCCAAACTCCTAGAGTGTTGCATGAAAGCTCCATTTCTAACTAATTCTAAAACAATATCAAAATTTAATTAGTGAGTTGGACCATAAGAATAAAAAGTAATGAAGAAAATTATGGTTGCGGAGAACATTAGTTATGACAAAATCAAACATGAACGGAAATATTGTAATTGAAAAGAAACCTTTTTTCTAATTTTGATTTTATTTTATTATTTCAATAGCTAAGCAAAGAACAAAAATAAATTATAGGAAACAAACAACAAAAAAAGTAGACAGGACTCTAAGAAAGTACAACTACCCCTATTCTACACAAACATCTCCTTTGCTTTCAAACAAATATAATACCCAAATCATCGTTCAAATTCATTTCCTATATTTCATAAACAACAAAATTAGATAAATTGGGAAGGAAATAATAGCCTACCAGTTCAAGTCGACGAACCTTATATGAAGATAGAAACTCATTGAAGTTGAAACCTAATAACAGAAAGAGGAGAAATGACGCAGGTGATCCACTGAGCTTTAAACATCGTATCAGACAATAAGATCAAAAGAAATAGATATTATGCATGTTCTGATCATGAGACAACGTGAAAATAAAAGTCGTTTTGTTATTAATCAGAAGGATAAAACCACGAGACATAGAGAAGAAATGAATGACTTACATGTGCAAAGCGATTAACCTTGGTCGAAGACCGAAAACCTATTAAAGGTCATGTCTGGTATAGGAAGAGGAGTAAAGGCGAAAGATGTAACTGAGAGTTGAAATCTTTTACTTGCCCAGCTTAAATCCCAAAGAATAAAACAGCAGTGCCAAGAGATACCGGAATATTGATTTTCAAATGCGCCCTTATACTGGGAAGTGAAAGCAAGCAAACTATGGTACGATGGAGAGAATTTCGAAGAAATTAGAAAGAGATAAGAACAAAGATAAAAAAGAATAAAATTTATATTTATATTGAAAAATTAAAGAACACAACGCGTGGTAAAGGAAATAGTTTCTTCCATATTAGTCAATTACCAATTTACCTTTGGCGATAATTAAGGAGAGAGCATGAATTTTAAAAGGGATAATATTAAATGAAACTCTACTATGAAAATTGAAGTATTAAGCACCATGAAAATACATACGGTAGACTTAGTGCGCTTGTTAATCATGATGGAAAAGTCATCTGCTTTTCACAGTTTAAATACATGTATGTTTTGTATTAAAAAAGGAACAATAAATATATTTAATATAATTGGTTATGACTGCTATCTTTGTTTAAAGAGACCCTGGTTCGAGTCTTGATATTTATATTTTTTAAATAAAATAAATAAATAATTGTAAAGACAAAAATGTCCTTTCTACTTTCACTCTTGTCACAGGAAATTTGAAATGGGGAAAAGTTCACAAGACTCTACTATATATTATCGAGGATTGATGAGAATCCAATATTAAATCAAGTATATAATCAATGGACTATAAGTGTCTATCAATATAAATTTAAATTAGCTAGATAGATAATGAAGTTCTAATTTGATGGGACCAAATTCCCATGTTATTAGCGGCTCAATTTCACTTGATTATAGATGGGAATTGAAGTCTTCATCATTTTGTCATAATGTACCAACTTGTATTCTTTATTAGTTTTTTCGTTAATTTCATTTTCGAATTTAAATTACTTGTATTTAATTCGAGCATAATTTATAGCTTTAGTCACTAATCAATACGTGGAGCTAGATGTGTTACAAAACAATCTATTAGTTTCGCCACTTCTTGATACACATATTAAGTTTTGTAGTACTTAAAGTAATTCGTAAGGAAATATTAGATATATATAGCAACAATTGTGATTATAATATTAAATTGTTGTAGTATGTATTTATCTACTCAAAATCCAATTGTTGTTCCTTCAACTAACAGGTGGATGAATGGAGGTAAGAGGAACATAGGGCTCAGAAGAAAGAATGTAGGCAACAATTATTACCCAACGCATCCGCATCTCAAGGCACTCAGGGATTTGAATGTGATAGAACATGCCATCATATGGTGACTCACATGTAACTTTGATGATATCAAGAAATGAGTCTAGCTCCATAGACAAATTATGTGATGATTCAATCTCATTTTCTTTTAGTATATTTATTGATGGTCTCTTGCATGCCTCTATAGTTAACACTAGTAACTCGTCGCCTGCATTTCTTCGGAAAAGAGGTATAAAAGAATTATAAACTAAGCCAGGGAAAAACTAAATAGCACAGAAAAGAGATAAAGCAAAACTAGCAATGTCTCGCCTTATAACGTCGTGGTTTGCAAATCTGGTAAATCGTCCATATATTAAAAGTAGCATGATCAAAGAATCTTCTGGTGACCTTGAGATTGTCGTTGGCCACATAGCTTTATCCAACTATTCCCAATCAAAAGATCGGTCGGCTCCCAAAATGAGTTCGAACCAACCCACCTGGAAGAGAAATAAAACTCCATTCATCATCTCATGACCAAAGTCTGCTAAAGAGATACTGGAAGGTGAGAACAAACTCACCCGAGATGCAGAGAACGATCGCCTGAACCTGATGAAGTGATAAAACAAACCCATGTGAGAAATAAAAAGAATGAAGGGATTAGACCAAGTAAAGAGACGAAGACGAACTACAACCATTCGATAGGAAAAGAAGGAACAGTCACCTGAAACAAAAATACAGTCTGTGGATCTGGGTTTCTTCGAGTCCTCTACCAACCTCTTAATTCAACAACTTTATCAATTCGAGATCCGCTCACCTCCCAAGATCTCCTCCACCTACTATATGAAAACAAAGAATCTGGAATTGGCTCTCAAAGAAGAGATAAAGGAACAACAGACATATTCTCGAAGTAAGAGTTGCAGAGAGATAGCAGTCGTTATGGAGGAGATGGTGACGACGATAGCGCATGATGAAGTCGTTCAGATTCCTGTTGAATATTGGCAAATCCTTGTTCCCTCGACGACCACTATAGATGCCGGAATCTCTGAGACCTTAGCCATCACCAGTTCCTCCTCCTAAAAGAGAACGAACAACCAATCTATTAAAAGAGGGTAAAATTGTGCTACAAAGAGAGACAGATGGAAAAGAATCACACGATATCAAGCAGACCTGTCGATTTAGTTTTCCGCCGAAACCTGCCTGGACCTCTCAAACCCGGGAATGATCGCTTTCACCCCGCAACAACTCAAAAATGACCAGAAGAGTAGAATCAACAAAGAAGATTAGAGAAAGGTATGCAGCGAAAGATGTGTGAGGAGGAAAGATTAAGAGAGAGTGGTATGAGAGCAAAAGAGGAAGAGAGGCGACCAAAAACACTCCTGACTCCAACCATCAGATTACTTCTCTGGCGATGGAAACCAAGCAAAAAAAGCATGAGAGCAAAAGAGGAAGAGAGGCGACCAAAAACACTCCTGACTCCAACCATCAGATTACTTCTCTGGCGATGGAAACCAAGCAAAAAAAGCAGGCATAGAGAACTGCGCGGGTTAGGTAAAATGAGTGGGGCAAAATTGAAGACCTACGTGGTCTCTAACCCACCAAGTAAAACACAAAAATATATATGCTTCCCACTTAAGTACCATGAAGAACACCCAAAGCAAAGTACACTGTGCAGAGATGCATCCCGCTGATGGAACCCCACCCCCCTGCGAGGCTCTCCCTTACGTCAAGTACCATCAAAGCTTAAGAAAAAGCAAAATATCCCTGGCCTTAAACAACGTGAAAAACATCACATCCCAAAGCCTCTCTATATCTGACAGCTCTCTCTGCCTCTGGCAACCCCAAGCCTCTCTTGTATCGATCTTGAGAACCAATCCCAGCCCCAAGACACATCGAATCGCGCACCTGTGCAGGCTCCAGTCACAGCGAGTGCTCCACGCGCGCCAGAATCCCAAACGATCCAACAGACCACACAACGATCTCTGATGACCAACGCGCGTGGGAGCCACCAAACGACCCCAAAGAAGGCCAACCAGAAGCCAACGACCAGTCCCACCCCAACCAAGCTGCCAAACTCCCGTCAGAAGTCAAATAGACCTCACCCAACTCCAGCCCACACCGAAGGACACGCCAGTTTGAAACAGTAGATCTCAGTCACAATGGACAGTAAAAGGTGTCTGTGTGTACAGTACCAGGGGCTGCGGTGGGTTTCTTTCTTTCAATACTTGTTTTTCAAGGTGTTTAATGATGTTCACGGAGGCACCCGCATTTGTCCGGACTGCTGGCAGAGGTCTCGGGATTTGGCCCGACTATGGCATCACTAAAGGTGATGACCGTGGAGGGTGTTCCTCTTCATAAAAAAAAGGTGTCTAATGATTTATTTTTTATTGTGGCAGCTGGTAGCTACTTGTAACTGAGCATCCAACATATTAATTTTTTTTATAGGAAACATCAAACATATTATGGAGAACACACTCACTGTTGGAGGGCTATTTAGGAGGTTTTTTTGTGTTTGATATTTTACATTATTATTTTCGGTCTTGTAATGTGGTTCTCTTTGTCTCCGCCTTCTTAGCATATTTTGGAGAAAAAAAACATTTCATTCAAAATGAATACCTAAATAACTTATAGAATTTATAAAAAACAACATGTTAGATTTTATTTCAAAGATTCACTAATTTTTTTATCCATCTAATTTCTTCTCTAATAAAATAATTTTTATTAGTTAGATCATTAGTTTTTCTTTACTTCGATTTTAAACAATCTACCATCATTCAGGTTTGAGAATCAAAATTCACCAAAAATTTTAAGCTAAGCATATTTCTAGGTTTTGCTTCTCAAGAAAGGATAGCTTTGTTGCCTTCATGATATCTTTTTTGTGACAACAACCACATGAATGGAAATGGAAGTAAACATATATTTATATGTTTAGCTTGACCTGAAAGAACGAGATGTTGAATCACTAAATAAGTTAAACTATTCACACAGTTTGATCCATTTTCCTCTATTCACCATGATGTCAATTGACGCAATGCAGTCAAAATCGGGATTTTTATCGTAAAATTGTAGGATTTGACTTAGGGATTCCGATCCTGATTTTAATATAAAATCGTTCAAAATCGGGATTAAAATCGTTAAAATCGTAAAATCGTACCAAAATTGGGATTTTGATCCTATGTGAACAAAATAGGAAGTTTGAGCCAATTCAAAAGAAGCATAACTATTTCGGTGGAAAGGGCAATGACGGGGATCTTCTCGGATATTTTTCCTATTAAAAGAACATTTGAAAAGAAAAAATTAACCTAATTAGGTTTCGGTCAACCAGTTTCCCTTCTCCTTATTTAACTCATCGGTAAAATAGTTGTTATAATATTGTAAGTATGAAAGAATTAACATCATTATTAACAAATTAATTGATTAATGAATATATTTGTACCAAATCAATGACATTAAAATTCTTATTGGAGTCCACTTATTATTAGTTTTAAATCATGCTTAGTAGACGATGTCGCAATACTACTTTGAGTTAAACTACCTAGACGCAACATGAGAAACAAGAGCCAAACCCACGAGCTCTATCCCTTCCGCATAAATTTTTTGAGTTACGCATTAAATAACAATTAAAATGATAGTTTTGGAACATTAATCTTGAAAATTATCACTTTAAATGTCATATATCTTTGTGTTATTAATAATTTACCTTAATAATATTATTATATGTTAATTTCTATGTGGTACTTAAAATCCTACGATTCTATGATTCGATTTTACGATTCCAATTTTACCCTAGTTTTCGATTTTAGGTAAAATCCCGATTTTAACTGCTTTAAATTGACATTGTGTTTCAAATTTGAGAATCTGACTTGACTTCCTTCAAACGAGTGATATCTATCATAGACAATCATAAAAGGGAGTAGAAGGATAGATGAAGGTCCAATTTGTACATGGTTCCAACACACAGAATGATGACAAGAAAGAGGGAAACATAAATGTAACGATTTTGATGGTGGAGATGGAAATGAGGAGAATTTGCCACCAATGAAAGATTGGCGTCGCCGCTGAAAGAAGCTCTCCAACACAACTACACAAGGAGATCTCTTGTTGTTTCCTTTATAGATGGAGAATGAAGGCAAAGGTCACTTGTGAATCTGTCTCATCCTTTTGAGAGGACGAAAGACTAAAATATATAAGGATGGTGGAAATAAGCAAAATAACTATGAAGCGTGCTAAGGTAATTTAAAATTTCAACTTTAGATTTATAACTATATGAGGAGGTTGCTAAACTAGAGGAGGGTGAGAACTTTACATTTAAAGTGCAAAGTTGTAAAAATCAATTTTTTGTGAGATGGATGTTTTTTTATGGTTAATCAAAAATTCCATTAAGTCCTAGAGGCGGCAACCGCAAAACCTCTTTTCAAATCAGTACATATAGGCTTGGTGCCCACTCTTTACAGTACCACCACAATATCTAAGCATTACCACAATATCTAACAACTAACTATAATCTATCAACTATAGCAAGGGGAGGGCTACCATCTGAAAACATTTTTGCATCCACAAAGATCTTGTTAGCAAGTTGCAATGGGGTCAAAACACCTCTTCCATATAACCTATGACACCGCACACGCCAAATATGACTTAGCACAAGATTCCAGAGCAACCTCCGCACAACTTCACTACCACCCTAACTCCAAAATACAACCCACTACAACGGCTGAGGGCAATAGCTGAACCAATGGTCTCGCATTTCAAGTTCGCTTGGGCATAACAAACAACAATCATCATTGCTCACCTTATAAGCTAATAGCTTTTCCTTAGTTACTACCATGTCCTTGATGATGAGCCAGCCCAACCAACTATGATGTGGATAACAGAGTCTCATCCAAAGCAAATCCGCCAAGGGAACTGCTCCTGCATGATTCCTAATTGTCTCTTGCACCACCTTAACAGAATATCGATTTCCTCCATTCCACAACAAATCAGTCCCAGAAATAAAAGGCTTGAAGTGTCTAGGTACTTCAGTACCTTCCTCCAAACCCAGGACCAAGTCGAGGTAGTAGACAACTCCAAAATGGACTTTATGTTAGTTTTATATTTTCTTATCCACGCCACCCACAGAGAGCCCACTTCCATCAACAGATTCCAGAGGTGTCTAAGTATACAAGTCTGGTTCCGGGTTTTGAAATCACGAATACATAAGCATGCTTCCCTTCGTGGTTGCGCAACATATGGCCAAGTAACATGAGCATGCTTCCGAGCACCTTCCACACCAACACCCCATAAAAACGGATTGCAGATGCCTTCAACTTCCTTCAATACCTTCATGGGAAAAATAAAGATAGTCATCCAATACTGGAGGGCACTTGTGATGAGTGATGATATATTCGATAAGTTGAAGATGCTCTGCAAAGCTGAGATATCTAGCTTGCCAACTTGGCAACTTTTGATGCACAAAGTGATATTCTCAACAGGGACCTGCCAATCCAATGAACTTAGTCGCCCAATAATCAATGGAACACCCAAGCAACATATCGGTAATTGGTCTAGTGGAAAGCCAGTTGTTCGAGAAATATATAGCTACTCTGCTATTGATATCCTAGCACAAAACAAATTGCATTTCTGCACATTGCATTGAAGTGTGGATATACTATAGAACTGATTAAGCAATCTAAGGATCCCTGCTACTCCTCTCACTGAATCATTAGTGAATAGCAGTAAATCGTATACAAAGTATAAATGTGTAATATTTAATGCTTTGAGACGAGGATGAAAAGAAATTTGGCACTCATTAACAACCCTAGCAAGCAGACAAAAGAACACTTCCATTGACACAATGAAGATGTAGGGTAAAAGTGGATCACCCTGTCTAATCCCCTTTCCTGGAGCAATATATCCACACATACCCCCATTAAAAGAGACACTAAACATAGGTGCAGACACACAAGCTTCAATAAGTTGGATAAACTTCAAAGGAAAACCCATGGCTTGAAGAACTTTGAACAAAAATTTCCAGCTAATTTGATCAAATGCCTTCATCTAGTCTAGTTTTACAACACAACATGCTGTAATAGTAGCCTTATGATAATATTTCACAAGTTCCTTGGCCATTAAAATGTTTTCACTAATCAGTCTCCCCTTCACAAAAGTTGATTGTGAAACACTAATAATCTTAGGCAATACCAGAGACAATCTATTTGCTAGAAGTTTAGAAATGCCTTAATAAATTTTATTGCAATAGGAGATCGGTCTAAATTCCTTCATTCTTTCAACAATTTTAACCTTAGGGATAAGAGAGATTACCATTAAATTCACTCGTTGGGCATAACCTCTGTATTGAAGAATGTCAGCCAGAACTATGTCTTCAACCTCCTTGTCAACCACTTGCCAATAAGCTTTAAAGAAATCCGCAGTGAACCCGTCTAGGCATGGAGCTTTATCATTGCTTATTCGCTGAAAGACCTTTTTGATCTCCTCTCTAGTAACTGCAAGATCAACCATGTCTCGATCTTCATATGATAATTTCCGGTGCAGAAGGCGATCAAAGAAAGACATAGGAAGTCCTGAACAACTGCATCTCCTTTCCAAGCAAATTCTTGTGGAAATCCACTACAACCTCACTCATTTTACCTACATCTTTTACATATTGTCCATTCTTAGTAATTAGTCTTGTTATATGTATCCTATGATTCCTCGACTTCACTAAAGCATGGAAATTTTTTGTGTTCGCATCTCTCTGTTTAACCCATTGGACTCTCGATTTTTTGTGATAAAAGCTCTCATCAGCAAGTTGCAATTGCTTGCAGAAACTTGCTAATTCGTGCTCTTGTCTTACCAATTCCTGTCTCGGATCCTACAATAAGGATAACTGAGCTTCTTCTAAATTCGTTCTGCCTCCTTCGTTCTTTCTAAGATCTCAGAGTAGCAAGAGAGATTCAAACCTTTCAACCTTTTCTTAACCTCACTAAGCTTCCCATATAGAATCTGATAAGGCTTCCCCAAAACCTCCTCCCCTAGGCTTCCAACAACAAACGTTGATATGTAGGATGCTGCCTCCAAAATTGAAAGAATTTAAAAGGCTTCGGGAGGGAACCAACAACTGGTTTGGAGTCCATTAATAACCCCACAATGATCATACACTTGTGAGATGAATGTTATATTTAATTCATTTGTAGGTTTTAGAGTGAATAATATTTTTTACTGAAAATTGAGAAAAATGTATAAAATGTGTTTGTTTTTATTAAAACTTAAATTCGGGAAATTTTTTAGAAAGTAAAAGTGGAAACAAACACACATAAAGATGCAATTTGTAAAAGGTGATGCATTGATAGGTGAAAAGTAAATAAAACACAACAAGGTGAGGAAACTAGCTCCCAGTGAGGATCGAACTCACGACCTTTCGCTTACGAAGCGAACGCACTACCACTATGCTATGGAAGCAATTGATGGTAAAATGCATGTAGAAATCATAAAGTACATGTCATAAACAACCACCGTAAACCCTATCAAGAGGGTGAAGGAGAAACATCTATGGGAAAATGTGTGGAATCACTTTGATCGTGTACAACGTTCGCATCGACCGTTGACCTCTACCTACTAGTCCCTGATTCTCCCTCCTCCCTACCTTTGGTTCAATTTGGATTTGTTTCTTGTTGGTAAGAAAATGGTTGGATTTACTCTATTTTTAATCAATAAGAGAGCAGTACAAGGGGAATGCCCGATAGCTAATAACATCAACCTTCAATAGCTTTGGCATAGAAGAACGAGACATGTCAGCACCAATGTCCTTAGCAAACTATCCAAATTAGGCATAATTAGAGGTTTTTTATTTAATAAAAAACCAGAGTTCTTATGCAATACATGTGCTCTAGGAAAACAAACCAGAGAATTCTTTAAGAGTAAATCAAACATAATGACAAAACGAGTACTTGAACTCATGCATATGGATCTTTTTGGTCCAAACTAAACTTTGAGCCTAGGAGGAAAATATTAAGCTTCCGTTCTTGTAGATGACTACTAAAGATTTACATGGATTATCTTTCTCAAACATAAAGATGAAACAATTGCAGAGTTTATAGCTTTTATTACGAAAGTACAAATTGAAAAGAATTGTGAGTTTTGAGAATTATGAGTGACCATGGACGAGAATTCGACATTCATCCCTTTGAATTATTCTGTGACAATCTAGGAATAGATCATAACTTCTGGATACCCATTATTGCACAACATAATGGGGTGTTGAAGAGAAGAACAAACCTTAAAATAAATTGGTCAGACAATGCTTCAAGAGTTCAACTTAGCTCGAAATCTATGGGCAAAGGAAATAAATAATGCCTTCTATATTATAAACGTACTTCTTATTATAAGTAAACTAAAAAAGACACCGTATGAACTTTGAAAAGGGAAGAAACCAAATCTTAAGCAGAATCTAGAAACATCAAAGAGGTTATAATAGATAAGTATTGGAACCTAGATATGCATGAGTAATGAAATCAGTTTGAAAGTGCTCAGGTTTGGGATCTTGTATCTCGACCTGAAGATTCGACTGTCACTAGAATAAAGTGAGTGCTTAGAAATAGTATGATGAAACATGTAAAATCACTAGAAACAAAGTAAGACTTGTAACTAAAGGGTATGAACAAGAAGAAGACATCACCATTGAAGAAACCTTTGCACCGGTAGCCAAAATAGAGGCGATCTGGCTACTTTATGTGTTTGCGAGTGCAAACAATATTGAACTCTATCAAGTAGATGTCAAAACTACTTTTTAAAGTGGACAATTACATGAAAGCGTCTATGTAGAGAAGCCTCCATGTTTTGATAGTCACTTCTTAGTCTATCATGTTGACAAGCTTAAGAAGGGTCTTTATGGTATTAAACAAGCTCGTCGATGAGCGCCTATGCACTTTCTTGCTAGAAACTAACTTTTCCTAAGGATCAATCGACACCACTTTCTTTCTAAAAAAACTTCATCAAAATTGTTGATTGTTCAAATCTATGTAGACAACATATTACTTGGAGCAACATTAGAACAACTCTGCACTGAGTTCTGGTCTCTCTAGGACTAAGCACATCAAAGTTAAATATAACTTCCTACTTGACCTAGTTCAAGCTTGTGTCATCACCATCTCTCATGTTCCTACAAACCGACAAGTGGTTGACATATTCTTGGACATAAATTGTTTTCCAAATACTTCTATAAGCAATTATTAATTTTCAATTCTAAAAATATGATGGGTTATACAATATTGAAATGCATTTTGTTTGTTTCTTCTCTAATATTTATTGAACCTATCGTGATAGAAATTTTTAGTTTAGATCTTATTTTGAGTGAGAATACAATGTGTTAAGCTACATTCTTTTTCAATTATGAAAATAAAATGTGTTCCACACTAGTGAAATACTTGTTTATATTATTCTAATTTATATTGAAACCTACCATTCTAGAAAACTTTAGTTTAAAGTTTGTTTTGAGTGACTTGAATCATCTTAAAAACTGTAGTTATCAAAATATAGTTTTTATTTATTATTTTATAATTATAATATTTTTTATGATAATAAAATAAGAAACTCCGACTCTCCAAACGTCAAATAATGACTACAAATAGGTTGAAACGAACTCGTCCCACATAATATAAGTGACGTGACTACAACCATAAACCAATTCGGTGATTAGCTTTATTCTATATTTCTATTCTATATATGACCACTTTTAGGTATAAACACTAGGGGTAGGTAATGGGTGGGCTGGGTGTATTTTGGTGTCAAACCGAGTCACTCGCTTACTAACGAGTTGGTACAATTGTGACCCGCAATCCACTCACACACTGCTTCAGGTTGGGTTGGGTGAGTGGCGGATACGTGTGTTTGGGTTGTGGGTTTACCCGCAAATGCAATTTTTCAACTAGCAATTAGACAAGTTGACTAACATTTATAATAAATTCCTTGCAGAGTAGTAAGACTGCATCAAGTTAGACACTTCCCACCAATTTTCCTCCAATGAAGATGTCTAGTACTTGTATCAAATTTTTCATTACTTCATCCACCAATTATATGGATAAGGTTTGCAATTTTTTTACAAGTTACATACAATTAAATTATGGGTTAATAGCTATTTGTACCCCTCTATTATGGTAAATTATCAAACGTACCCCTCTATTAAATTTTTGCACAAACATACCCTTCTAATATTGAAACATAACAAGTTTACCTTTCCATCCAATTTTCTGTTAAGTGTCCGTTAAATGGACTGTGAAATGACTCAAATGCCCCCTCATTTACCCTTAAGACTCCTAATTTTGATTTTAATTATTTTATATCTTAATTAATTAATAAAAAATAAACGGAAGGAAAGGGAATCGC
Organism: Linum trigynum; assembly: GCA_964030455.1. Classification (NCBI taxonomy): domain Eukaryota; kingdom Viridiplantae; phylum Streptophyta; class Magnoliopsida; order Malpighiales; family Linaceae; genus Linum; species Linum trigynum. The sequence goes on from OZ034814.1 coordinate 14,984,743, forward strand.
GGGGACCGAATCTCTTTGTCGCCACTAAGAAGAGGAAGAGGAGGCGGAGGGTTTCACAGTGAGTTAGACAATTAGTTTAGGGTTTTGATTTTTTATTAATTAATTGCGATATAAAATAACTAAAATCAAAATTAGGAGTCTTAAGAGTAAACGAGGGGTAATTAAGTCATTTGATAGTCCATTTAACGGTCACTTAACAGAAAATTGGATGGAAGGGTTAACTTGTTACGTTTCAATATCAAAAGGGTATGTTTGTGCAAAAAATAATAGAGGGGTACGTTTGTTAATTTACCTTAATAGAGGGGGTTACTAAATGCTATTAACCCTTAAATTATTATTTGCATCTCAATATCTAATGAATGTTACACAACATAAGACCACAGTAATAGCACAATAATATTCTTTATTTTTTTGTCTTTAGAAGTCGATAATAAAATAAGAAACTCCGACTCTCCAAAAGTCAAATAATGACTAAAAATGAATAGAAACGGACTTATAGGATAAGTGACATGTTATAAGTGACATGATTAGAGCCATAGATCAATTCAGTGATTAGCTTTATTCTATTCTATACATGAGCACTTTTAAGTATAAACACCATTTCAACAATAAGCTTTTAGCTAAATGGATGGTAGGTCTTGTCTTTGTCTCCGGCTTCGTGTTGATTGTACGATTTTCGTTCCTACGCAGATCTTCTCGAGTCTTGATTCATTCCAGTTGTCATATTGATGTTCGTATTAATGAGAATAATATTTCTTTTGTGGTTGTAGGTGTGTATATTGGCTGCAATGCTGCTATTTGGGCGGCACAATTGCATTATCTCCAGAACTTGTGCGAGGAAATCCAATTACCCTATGTGGTGATAGGTGATTTCAACTCCATCTTGTCCGAAAATGAGAAAGAAGGTGGAAATCCGTGGAACCCGGACGGTTCCGCTGCGCTTAGGGACTTTGTGACTACCTGGGACTACATGATGTTGGGTTCCAGGGGGATCAGTTAATGTGGACCAATAAGCGGATGAGACAAGCTTGTGTTCAGGAAAGAATAGATCGAGCCTTATGTTCCCAGTCCTGGATGGAGCTTTTCCCTGAGTCCTCGGTGAAGCATCATACGGATCAAGGCTCGGATCATAGAGCTCTTCTATTATCGGACAAGCCTTTCACGCGACAGAGCCAACCTCTATTCTGGTTCGATGCACGTTAGGGGTCCGCTTAAAACATCTTTGACATGTATAGATTATGGGTCCTCTTAACTTGAGGCGGTTCATGGATCCCCCCATGTATAGATTATGGGTCCGCTTAAAACATCTTTGACATATTTTGTATGATTGGAGTAGGGCTAGTACGACTAACTCCCTTCGAAACATCAAAACTCTCCAGACGGAGATTGAACAGATAAAGCAATCGGCTCCCATTGATCGGGATAAGGTTTGGGATCTGAAACGGATCTTAGTCGCCAGTGTGAGGCAGAAGAGATTTACTGGCAACAAAAATCACGTGTCCGGTGGTTGAAAAAGGTGATAATAATACCTCATATTTCCACACAGTCACAACGACAAAGAGAAAAAGAAATTTTGTGGCGGGATTGAGGAATGAGGATGGTGAATGGGTCACTGATGAGAAGGGAAAGACAGATATTTTTGTTGATTTTTTCCAGCATCTCTTTACCGCCGAAAACCATGTTGAGAATATGATGGCCCTAGTGGCAGATCTGCCTATTGCTCAGTCGGTCACAGATGAGATGAATGCAGCCCTGACGGCTGATGTTGGCTTTGGAGATCAGACAAACGTCTTCTCGATTGGGTCCACTAAGGCTCCGGGATCGGATGGGTTCATTGGGAAATTCTTCCGCGCTTTTTGGAATGTTGTTGGTGAGTCTGTGGTGGAAGCTGTCTGTTCCTTTTTTTGTACAAGACGGATGTTACGAAACTTTAACCATACTTGGCTCACACTCATTCCGAAGGTTGATAACGAGGAAAATATGCGCCAGTTGAGACCTATAAGTTTATGCCAATTCATATACAAGATCATTGCTAAAATTATGTCTGAGGGGTTGGCACGATTTCTTCTCCCGATAATATCGTCGGGACAAAATGCGTTTATTCGTGAAAGACAGATAGTGGATAATGTGCTCATTGGTCACGAATTGATACACTACCATAAGATTAAGACTAAGGGTAAGAAAGGTTATATGGCTCTAAGGTTGATATGGAAAAGGCCTATGATAGAGTCGAATGGCCCTTCTTACTTACGGTTATAGGAAAAATGGGGTTTAATCCAACTTGGGTACAGTGGATCAAAGAATGCTTGCGCTCCTCCTCTTTTTCGGTCCTAATGAATGGGACACCAGCTAGTTACTTTCGCTCGACTCGGGGACTTCGGCAGGGAGATCCGTTGTCTCCGCTTCTTTTTGTCATTTGTACTGAGGGCTTTGCAACACTCTTACGTAAGGCCATTGAGGAGCGGAAGTTAGCCGGACTTCGGGTTAGTCCCAGAGTCCCATGTGTTTCGCATTTGTTCTTTGCTGGTGATTCATATATGTTTCTCAGAGGGTCGATGCAAGAATGTGAGAATTTTCTGGTGGTCTTGAATGAATATGAGGAACTTAGTGGGCAGCGGGTGAACCTGGCTAAATCGGCGGTATGTTTTAGCAAGAATATACTGCTGGTTGATCAAGAATCCCTTGCTCTTCGGCTGGGGGGCAGGGGCGGTTGGTGTCCATGATAAATATTTGGGGTTACCCACCTTGATTCTTAATCAAAGATGGCTACTTTCCGATATTTGGAGGAGAAGTTATTAGAATGGTTACAGGGGTGGAAACAGAAGGTGCTCTCATGGGCAGCAAAGGAGACATTGATTAAGTCAATCGGTTCTCATTGTCGTTACATGTTATGTCCTGCTTTAAACTCCCTCTCTCTCTGTCGTATTTTGGATAAGCATGTTGCTAGATTTTGGTGGGGGTTGAAGTGGGTCGCCTTCGAGTTAGATGGATTTCTTGGCAGAATCTGTGTACTAGTAAACATGATGGGGGGATGGGGTTTCAGCATTCTGAACATTTCAATCAAGCTCTCTTGGCTAAGATTGGATGGTGTATTCTTAGCGAGCCTGACTCTCTCCTGGCCCAGATCTATAAGGGGAAGTATTTCCTAACTGGTACATTCCTAAAAGCAACCGCTAGATCTCGTCCATCGTGGGGTTGGCAGAGTATTCTCCATGGCCGCACTCTGCTGCAAAGAGGACTTCGGTGGAAGATTGGGGATGAGGTCCTAGCCTCTATCCAACATTCCAGTTGGGTACCAGCTACTCATCCGCACCCCCCTTCCCTCGGTGTAATCCTCATGTAATTCTAGAGGGTAATGAACCAAATGTTGTAGAGCTTATTGATCCTGTGAGGAGAGGATGGTGTGGCCAATAACTTCACCAATTGTTCTCGTCTGATGTGATCCGTGGCATCTTGGCGATCTCCTTGCCTAATAGGGGTGTGGAGGATAGGTTGGTATGACATGATACGAGTGATGGTGTGTTCACTGTCAAATCTGCTTATCACCTTGCAGTTTTGGTTGATAGGCAGATTGGGGAGTGGCATCCCATGGTGAGCTGGATGGATAGGGCGAGCTGGATGAAAATTTGGGAACTCAAGATCCCACCTAAGTTAAAATTGTTCCTATGGAAAATCTTTCACCATATCTTACCTACGACGGAGGCGTTAATTGGGAAACGGGTCCATATTTTGCCTCGATGTCCGGTGTGTTGGGCGGAGTCTTAAACGATGGAGCACCTTTTTTTGGAGTGTTCAGTCGCTGCAACTCTCTGGACTCAGTCGGGATTGGAGCATTTGGGCTATGGTTTATTGAGATAGACTTTTGCTTTCTTCCTAAAAAAATGCTTGCTTAGGATGACATAGTCGACCCAGATTATGGCCCTGGGGGGCTTTTGTGCTGTATTTGAAAGTCAAGAAACTTGGCTGCCTTTGAGGGGAAATAGTTCTTTATTCCTCAATTACTACGGCAATATCACCAACATATTCATGAATGGGTGTCCTTACCAGAGGATAGGATGGGTTTGGATCGGGTAACTCGACAGCAAAATATGGGGAAGGGGATTTACCGAATGTCATCTGTATGTGGGACGGTGCGGTAAGTGCTGGCTCACATTCAGCGGGAGAGCTGATCTTAAAAGACGGTGTTGGAAATGTGCTATTGGCTAATGGAGTGTTTCTTCAAAACATTGTGGACCCTCTAGTGGTGGATACACTTATTGATTAGTTTACGGCATCACCAGAATCAAATAAGTCAAGTTAATGGGCAATCTTTGACGTAAGGAGACGGGCTCAAGTAGTGAATGAACCGCGAAGCTATTCTGTGGCTAGGAAGCCCTGTCTTTGTCTCCGGCTTCGTGTCGATTATATGATTTTCGTGCCTGGGTTGGGTCCAGGATGTAACTTGTGATCTTTTATTAATCAATATGATTATCTTTTGTAAAAAATGGATGGTAGGTCTTAATTTTGTCTTATTAAAATAGACAAAAAGGCCAAGATAGATTGCTAAATAGGTAAGAGCTGCTTCCGACAAGTTTGCGAATTTAGGTGGCTTATTTTGTAAATCTATGGAAGCTCAATGACCATTAATGAAAATTTTTCTCAGTGTATAGATTCGAACATGAATTTTTTCGGAAGGCACGACATAAAAACGATCTTTTTTTTTTGTTGGTAAATGGATGCAACACATCTCAGATTTCATTCACAACGAAATGGGGGCACAGATATTGCCTTGACAGTCATACATAAGTAAATTACAAAGGACAGGATCCGAAACCTCAATACTATGAAAACCAAAAGTAATGAATGACCCCTATTAGTGAGGGCGTCAGCACACTGGTTTCCGTCACGATAAATATGGGAAACAAACACTTCCCCAATTCCCGGGCAAGCAAATCCTGGAAACGGTCGATCAAAGCAGCATGATGATGATCAGGTCTATCCTTGCTCCGTAGGAGCTGGACCGCACAACTGGAATCGAGCTCCACCCGGAATTGACGATGACTCATGTCCCAAGCCAACTGAAGACCTTCCACAGCGCCTCTCAACTCTTCTCGGGTAACAGAACAAATACCCAAGTTTATGGTGAAAGCTGCAGAGCAGCTTCCTGTATGATCTCTAATTAGGCCACCAACTGCAGCATGACCTGATTCCTGAAGGACGGAGCCGTCTGAATTGAGAGTAACTCACTCTGGAGGTGGCGGCTTCCATGAGATCTCCACCTCCGTTCTAGCGGACATATTAGGCGAATGAACGAGCCTATCTTTGTCCATGGCAATCTGCACGACATTTATTCATACCTGGACGCGCTGTAAGAAAGCTTCAGTTGTAACGACTTTGTTTTGAAACAATCTGCTGTTTCTAGTCCTCCATAGGGACCAGCAGATTATGCCAAAATCTAGGCAAGTGTGCTCTCTGTTGAGGTTTCGTTGAATCCACTCCTGTGTATTGCTGTCAAAAAAGTCCCGATGATCAGAAAGCTGAGGGTGTTGCAACCAAGTTAACCTGGAAAAGGGACAATCCCGCAACACATGCAAGACTGATTCCGCCTGATTCTCGTAGAAGGAACAATAGGGTGCTCCCGTCAAATGCCTTCGGTTCCGCTCTTGGTTCGTCAAAAGTCTTTGTCATATTGCCAGCCACATGAAATGATTGACTCTTGCAGGGCCCCACCATTGTCAAATAGACCGTCAGTCGATGTCAGCATCTTTGTCCACCTCCCCTTTTGCGATCTCGTAGGCCGACCGGACGCGGAAATGGCCATCATTCTCCGGGCCCCACGTCATTTTGTCCTCTCCTGAACCTGCTCTCGGGGGCTGGATTCCCAAAACCTGCAAGACAACATCCTCAGGAAGACAATAACGAAGTTTTGGGATATTCCACTCACCAGAGTTAGTTCCAAACTCGGCCACCGCAACCGTCGGATTGATCTCAGGCCCATTGTCGCGAGCCAAATCGAGGAGCGGCTCTCCATTATCCATCCAGTTGTCAGTCCATAACGAGGTGCTGCATCCATCTTTAATACTCATCTTCATTCCCGATAACATAATTGGCCAGTCCTTCATTATTCCTCGCCAAACATTGGACTTTCTCGGCGACGATTTGGCCACTAGAGCTCCGTTGACTTTCTTAAGTACTTAGCCTGGAGTACTCTCACCCATAGCTCCTCCGGCTTCTTTGTGAAGTGCCACGCCAGCTTAGCCAAGAAAGCAAGGTTTAGCTCGTGCGCACTCCTAAGCCCCAGTCCTCCTTCTGATTTTGGCCTACATACGCTGCTCGGTGCACAAGATGAATTTTCCTTTAAATAAAAACGATATATTTAATGCCTAAGTATTTAAATTTTTTGCCCTAAACTCTCTCACGGACGATTTTGCCCCAACTTGACAAGCCCAACTAACTAGCCCAACCCTCGATCTCCCCCCCCCCCCCAGCACTCACCTGTCCCTTCCCCTCTCTATAGCACACACAACGCTACCGCCGAGTTCAAATTAGCGGCGCCTCCGCCAAGAAGCTGTCGTCTACGACCATGCCGCTCGTCGTCATCCCACCCTGAAGGAGGAAGAAGGTCCCTAACAAATGTAAGTTCTTTGATTTTTTTTATTTGTTTAACAACGACAACGCGGGTTAAAAACTCATCGCCGGCGGGGTAGAGACGTGTCTCCGGCATGTTTCTACCCTGCGATGGCGGGTTTTCAACCCGCGTCGTCGACGTGAGGAGCAGGTGATGGCCACGCGTGTGGTGGGACAAAGCGGGGCAGGCAACTCGTGTGGTCCGCGCGGAGTGACGTCCTTTCCGTTTCCTTTGGGGAATTAGTTTAGACTTTAGAGATCTTGTTAGTTATTTTATCAGCTCTTCGGCGGAATTATTTTATTAGCTTTTGGAGAATTAGTTTGGGGGAATTGAGTGATGAGTGATGAGTGATTGTTATAGTAATTCGGCGGATGCTCGGCGGTGGCGGTGGCGGTGGCTGCTGGGTTTTAACCGTTAAATTAATTTGAGGATATTTAAGTAATTTCAAAATTTTTAGGGCGAGGAACAAGCAGCCAACTAACCCAAACCTCTGGTGAGTTTACAGAGAAACGAAGCCTTTCAAATCATTCCCGCCGTCCACCAGCGCCGCCGCCTATTTCGCTCGTCTGTCACCGCCGGTCATTAAAACTAAGCGGCGGAGGAGATGCCTTCCATGGCGCAAAACGGCCGCGTAACAACCGACTTCAAGCAGTCGAATCAAGCTCACAACTCCAATGCCTTCGCCAGGTGAAGAAATTTACTCTGCAGTTCTTCTTTTCCTTACTGAAAACATGAAATTTGACCTAACAATGTTATCTTGCGATATGCAGAAGGGAGGAGATTAGGCAACAGAGAGAATCTCTTCCTATTGCCTCCGGTAATCCAAACCTCACTTAGCTTTGGTAGCCTTTTCCTCCCTTCTTTCCCTTCATTCCTCTTAGGTTTCATGTTTTTTCTACTGGTTCCTGCTCCTTTGTTCTCCAGTGAAGGAAAGACTGATCGAAGAGGTGAAGAAACATGATGTATTGATCATTGTTGGTGAGACTGGGAGCGGGAAAACAACTCGTAAGTGCCTCTATTTCGCTTTTTGCTTGTTTCTGCTTTTTTTCTCAGGCTGTCTGTTTGTTAACTGGGAAATGGTGGTTTGTGTTCTATGCAGAAATACCTCAATTTCTATTTAGTGCTGGCTTCTGTCGTGAAGGAAAGAGTGTTGGGATCACACAACCTAGGCGTGTGGCTGCTGTCACTGTTGCTAAGAGAGTGGCTGAAGAATGTGGGGTTGAATTGGGGCAAAAGGTTGGGTACTCGATTCGGTTTGATGATAGAACTTCTGGGGTAACTAGGATTAAGTACATGACTGATGGACTGCTGTTGAGGTAATGTAATGGGGAACTTTGGCCTGTTATTTTCAGCTGCTGGCTAGAACAATTGGTTTGTCTGGAATGTTTCGAACTTGTAGAAGTTGTTTGAAGTGGAGATTATCCTTCTGGTGAATGTATTGCTGAGTATTTCTATTTTATTTTGTGGGATTATGTGAGGAAAGGTCTTTGTGACAACCTTTGGCTTTTAGCTGTTGCGAACTTGTTTATTGCCTTTTTATTTGATGTGGTGCTTAGGGTCCATCCTATGTGATTCTAACTAAGCAGACCAAATAATTAAGGAATATGGAACTGAGGGAATTCTTGATATACTTGCAGGGAGGCATTACTCGACCCATATCTGTCAAGGTACTCGGTCGTCATTGTTGATGAAGCACATGAGAGAACTGTTCACACTGATGTCCTGTTGGGCTTGCTGAAAAATGTACAAAAAGCTCGGTTGAAATCTGGCACTCTAGATATGATTGCTAGTAAGAAGAATGGTACTAATGGAACATTGCCAGGAAAAGAAGGTATCAGCCAATCAGCCAATGTTCTCAAGCAATCCCAAGACAGGAAATTCCCTCCCTTGAAGCTAATCATTATGTCTGCGAGTTTGGATGCACGAGTTTTTTCTGAGTACTTTGGTGGTGCCAGAGCTGTTCACATTCAAGGCCGGCAGCATCCTGTTGATATACTTTACACTCTTTATCCTGAAAAAGATTATGTCGATGCAGCCTTAGTGACAATATTTCAGGTTGTTATGGAATTCATCTCTTATATTTGGTGCTTATGAATTCTTGTACTGCTCAACCATGCAATTAAATGTCCCTTATTACTTGAGATGCTTCTGATTAATTGAAAATAAATCATCATGTATAGTATTTGATGGTTAGCTTGATTTTTCATGTCTGTTGATGTTCATTCATTTGCAGCAATCCGTTGACGGCTGTTCAGGGAACAGAAAGCATAATTTGTTGAGTGTATTTACTATTTTGCATCAAAATCATAACCAGAAGTTATAGCAGAATTAAAGTGAAATATGTTTATGTTATTGGAATTAGGTCGTTTTGCTCTAAAATCTTTGTATGGTTTGTGAGACTCTGACAAATATACTTGATTGTAATCCTCTTACCCCTTTCCTGGTATGCATGTGACTTGATTTCAGATTCATTTGGAAGAGCGCCACGGTGATATACTTGTATTCTTGACTGGGCAAGAAGAGATTGAAGCTGTTGAGAGGCTTGTTCAGGAACGACTGCGTCAACTGCCTGAAAGCAATAGAAAGTTGGTAACAGTTCCCATATTCTCATCTCTTCCATCTGAGCAGCAGATGCGTGTATTTATGCCAGCCCCTGATGGTCACCGTAAGGTATCCTTATGTTGCATTCTGGATCTGCTTGTACTGGTTCACGAACTAATGATTGTGTATGGTACATGCTCAAGAGATAGTGTTTGGTGTCTCTGTTCTAACTGATTCACCGAATTCATAGAACTGAAAGGAATTGTAGATGTACGTACTACCAGATAAGTATAGAAAAGGGAAAAATGGACAAAAGTTGAAGATGGTACCTTAATAATCTGTCAACGTTTTTGGTTCTTTTGTTTTATGGTTAATCACTACTTCACTAGTTATCGAAAACAAAGTAAAAGAGAGGTTGATCAAGCTGCATGGTTTCTGTCACTAATGTTGATTTCTGAGCAGAAGTATCACTTTTAGATATGTTGCCTTTTTTCATGCGTGCAGTCATTAAAGCTATCCAGTTTTTCAATAATACTATATGCATCAACCTGTAACTCCTTAATCGGGGTAAATACCATTCGGGATTTCGGCGCAGACGACACTTTTTTAGTTAGGGATAGTAATCGAGACAATTATTCCATATATTTTGATATTGAGAATCATCCCTCACTGATGTTGATTCTCATATCCAGGTTGTACTAGCAACAAATATAGCAGAAACATCCGTGACAATTCCTGGAATCAAGTTTGTCATTGATCCTGGATTTGTAAAAGCTCGCTCATATGACCCAGCTAAGGGGATGGAGTCCTTGATTATCATTCCAACTTCAAAAGCTCAAGCTCTTCAAAGAAGGTAGGGCTCTTGCTCCCTTGTAGGGGATATAATGAAGGTTCATGTAGAGTCCTGATCAAACTAGTTTCAGTTGCGATAAATGAGTTATCTTTCTTGAAAGAATTTAGCCTTTTGTAATTTAGCTGTTACATTTACAGAGCGAGTCAGCTATAATTGCGCTCCAGTATACTTCCCCTCTTTCTTCTGGCATTTGGCTCTGTTTTTATGATTGAGTAAATTGGTACTTCTACAAAATCGAGACTTCTTGTGTCCTCTTTTTTTTTTTTTTTTTCATGTTCTTTGTTGCGAATTTCATAGTGGGATTAAGTAAATTGCCAATTGTTGATTTAATGCCAAACTCTGGCAACTAAGGGACTAACAAGTGATATACTGTTGTTGCAGTGGTCGTGCTGGGCGTGAAGGGCCAGGGAAATGTTTTCGTCTTTACCCTGAGAGTGAATTTGAGAAACTTGAGGATTCAACAAAGCCAGAAATCAAGCGGTGCAACCTCGCAAATGTCATTTTGCAGCTTAAAGCTCTTGGTGTTGACGATATATTCGGGTTTGACTTCATTGAAAAACCATCTAGGTACATGTTCCTCCCATTTTGGTTATGTTACTCGTTCATAATAGAGCATTTGCTCATGGTTTATACTGATTGACCGCCCCATTGGATTACTTCTCTATGGGTAACATACTTCACTAGGCAAGAGTGACCGTAAATTTACAGGGTATCGAAATTTTGGCTGTAAAACTTATTCCAAACCTGTCAAAATTGAGGCCACCTTCAGAGTTGTTTCTGTTGCTATAAATATAGATGCTGGGAAATGTGCCTTTGTGGTCATTCCTTCTATGGCATTATGCTTGTAATTGCTTGCAACAGTCTGTGTAAGTTGTATAATTTACCATTTATCCTTCTTCCTCCAGAAGGAATTGTGTCATCATTGAGATATGCTTGTAAAGTTTGCCTTTTTACTGTATATATTACCTCTGCCACTTGATGATAACTAATGACGCATTTTAACAGGGCAGCTATTGTTAAATCGCTGGAACACTTGTTTCTTCTGGGCGCTTTGACGGATGACTGCAAATTATCTGATCCAGTTGGACACCAGATGGCTCGCCTTCCTTTAGACCCTATTTATTCTAAAGCTCTTATCCTAGCCAGTCAGTTCAACTGTTTGGAAGAAATGTTGATTACTGTAGCAATGCTGTCCGTGGATTCAGTCTTCTATGCACCCCGTGAAAAGTTAGACGAAGTATGTGTCATTTCGATGCATTTTTTTCTAAGATGCTTTTGCACTCTTGATTTTTTTGCATCAGGCCACTGAATATCTTGAAGGTTGAGTTGTTAATGATAATCCGGGAACATTCTTTGTAGTAGTCTTTTGACCGTTGCGCTCAATGTGGTTTTAAGTTTCTTTTGGATCTGTCAGCTGGTTGATTTTTCTCAACAGCTTTCAAAAATTGTATCTTGTTGACAAATACTGAAAATTAAACTGAGTCACTGTCACATTACCTGGAACAATTTTACATGACTGTTATGATGGGTGCTGGGAGTTATTTTTACTGTGGATTTTGTTTTTCCCATATCCTGCAAATCTCATGGGGCTTTTTGGTTTTGCTTGCTGATTTTATGTATAAAATGGAAAGCAGCTGCTGTGTTTGTTCAACTGTTCTATTTATGTTGGAGTTAAGATTGCCTGTCAAACTTGGCATGGTAGCCTAAAGATTGTGGTTAAACATCATTAATAGCCTGATACAATCGTCCATGTTTGCGTAGCTATTTTCATGTTCGTATTATTACTGGCCACATGAATACCATCTTTGATTCCATGGTTCTCTATCCTCCCCTTCCCCTGCTGTATGTTTTGTTACTGTCTGACAATTTTTATTTACTTTTTATAGTCAAGAACTGCTGCTAAATGCTTTGCAAATCCAGATGGGGACCACATTACTTTGATTAATGTATATCGAGCAGCTGAAGATCTTCTGGAGAAAAGGAAGAGTGTTCCTCATACAGAGAGAAACGAGAAAATTTTTAAAGCAAAAAGTGAGAAGATATTCAAAAGATGGTGCAAGGAAAATTTCATTAATGGTCGTTCTGTGAGGCATGCACGGGATATACATAGGTATATGGTCATGTTGGCAGAAATCCTGTCAATGTAAGGTCCATGATATTTGACCAATTGGCCACCATTACTGATTGTGTGTTCCATGTTTCAGTCAAATTCGTGGACACGTTGAACAAATGGGTCTTCGGATCACTTCTTGCGGAGATGATATGCTCCAATTCCGCAGATGCCTTGCTGCATCATTTTTCATTAATGCAGCTTTGAAGCAGCCGGAGGGAAATTATAGGTATTAAACTTGGATACTTGGTGCCATGATTGAGCATTGTTTAATGTTCTTCCAAACATCAATATTGTTTGATTCATATGGGCTATCATTGCAACCAATCACAATTTTGCATCTGTTGATACTAACAGTGACCTTTAACTGAATGGCAGGGCTTTCGGAACTGGTCAAGTAGTTCAGATTCACCCTTCCTCTGTGCTGTTTCAGTCAAAGGTTGAGTGCGTCGTGTTCAATGAAATGGTTCAAACTACTAACAAGTACATCCGGAATGTAACCAGGATCGAGTATATGTGGTTAACTGAGCTTGCGCCACACTACTACACCATGCAGAGTTGAGATGTGGTAATAATATTTCTTTTTGCCTGATATTAAAATGCATATTGAAATTGTACTGTGCTGTCACATTAACTTTTGACATGCTCCACTTAAGTTCATGCAATAATTCCTTACTAAGAAAGAGGTGAGGACTCAGTTCTTTTCTTTTGTTTGAACTTTGCTTCTCTGCAGCTTTAAAATGGTCGAGGTTGGATTCAGCTTTCTGTTCAACATTCTCATGGGATGTGATGGATGTCAGTTCTGTCAAGAAGTAGACTTTTAATCTTTCATTGAAGCCTTAGTCCGACTAATATGCTTTTGGTCTTGGTGGAAAAAAGATGGTGCATGTGGAGGCAAGATTTATATTTGCTGCTCAATCGATTTGGATTGCATGAGGTGGATTACCAGCAACTATGCCTTCTCTACTAGGCAGGGATTCGTTGAAGTATAAACCAGGAACTAGGCGACAACTTGGATCTTGCTCTATGATATTTTTCCCGATTCCAGCTTAAGAGGATTGCTGCTTGCGGTTTCAAACTTGAGAGACTAATTCAAAGTTGCCAACTTTGAGAAACTCTTGGAATTTCAGCTAAGCCTGCAACTGTCGCGAACCTCTAAACAGGATACCAGCTAGTGCTGATATTTAGAATCCTGATTCCCACCTAATTAGAGCCAGGAAAAAGGACTACCTTGGAATCTTAGCATGAGCTTTTTTGTTTTTAGTGTTAGTATTGTATTACCTTGGAAGTTGGAACCTTGGTTTGTGCTGTTGTTTGATTCTGTTTGGCTGTTTATTATCCTACTTGCTCTCTTAACCTTTGTAAACAAGACACAGCGATAGAGACATCTTATGCTATCTCGCAATATTGAAAAATTGAATGGTACTTTTGCTTGTCAGAAGTGCCGAAGATATGTCAAATATTCCTTCGGGAGAAGGATTGTGAATAAGCATTCAATTTTCTTTTCTGGTATTTTCTCGTGTGTTTATTGTTGTAGTTTTCAGGATATCAAGTCTGCCGAGTTGGTCCAATAAAAGCTGAAGAAATGGAGCATATGGCAGAAGAGTACAATGGTGGAGAAACTTAGAACATCGTGCGGACAGAATATTTTTCAGGTCGGCGTTGCTTGTTTCCACGGCCTAGGAGTCAAGACAAACAAGCAGACCAGTTCAGACTGCCCTAGTGATCGTCAAAGCTGTTTCTCTGTCCTCCAGCTAACTGCTTTTCCAAGAAAGGAAGTGCAAAAGAATATCAGAAAGGACAAGGGAAGGTTGCCTCACCATAGACTAATCTTTCTTTCTTTTCTCATATGCAATGCATGAGCATCCTGTGGTATCTGCAAGTGAATCAAAATGGGAAATGCAATTAGATGCATATCAGGTGATAATGAAGGGAGGAAAAAATTCTCTTTGCCCTCTTTCAAGGGAAAACCTGCTGCCTTCTTGTCTTCTCTATCTTTTCAGAAGAAGAATATGAAGGACAGAGAAGAAAAGAGTTGTGAGACAAACGAAGATGATTCAATAAGAGATATCAGTTTCATGTCATCAGACCGTGCACTTGCTGCAGCTTTTGTCCATAACCATCAGACAAATGGCGGTTACAATTCATTGCAGAGAACAATCTCTGAGACTGTGATGGGGCCACCGAGAAAGCATGGTCCTCATGTACAGAGGAGCTCAAGTTCGAGTCAAGTTTTGCTCATTGATCGTTCCATCCGACCTCAGCAGCTTGTCAATCAGGTCTGTCATTCAGTTCTGTTTTCGTATCTTGAAGTTGGGGTATGTGATGGTCCAGTTCGGTCAAGAGTCGGGCATAATTTGGCATGGTAGATGAAGGGAAAATGATACTGAGAATTGATACGAAAGTGCATTTGGTGGTCCAATCCTGTTTCGGTCCTCTTTTCTTTTACTGAAGAAAATTTATGGAATTGAAACCAAATTGAACTGTTATTGGTTCTATTGGGTGCAAACAGAACTGTTGCAAACCCCTACATTTTTATGTACTTGGTCTGTTCCAACAAAATCTTCAATTGAAGAATTGTTGTTCTGGTTCAGCAGGGTATAAAGGTCGATGAGCTTGAGGCTAGCCATTTTGTTCTTGTCCATGGAGGTGGGTTTGGAGCCTGGTGTTGGTACAAAACTGTAGCACTCCTGGAAGAAGCCGGATTCACCGTTGACGCAGTGAACTTAACGGGTTCTGGACCCAGCTTATCTGATTCAAACAACATCTACAGTCTAGCTCAATATGTGAAGCCACTTACTGATGTTATCGACAAACTTGGCCAAGAAAATAAGGTCTTGTGATAGCTTGACATCAATCTCATATATTTTTTTTTATCTCCAGAAACTATTTATGTGATTAGCCAGCTATTTTTTTTTTGTGATCTTCAAAATTCGCAGGTTATTTTGGTTGGCCATGATCTTGGTGGTGCTTGTATCTCATATGCTATGGAACAATATCCATTAAAGATTTCGAAAGCTGTTTTTGTAGCTGCAACAATGCCATTCAATGGTCAGAGTGCCCTTGATTTGCTGTCCCAGACACAACAGGTTCGTTATAGAGTGCGACCTAATTCCTAAGAATTCAAGAGTACCCTGCCGTGAAAACATTGTTCTGACTAAATTGCTTGATATCATATTTTTGCAGACAGATTCTGAGAATCTCATGCAGAAAGCTTACATATTTCTCTATGCCGACGGTAAGGAAAACCCTGCAACTTCCATTGATCTTGACAAAGATATCTCCAGAGAGCTGTTTTTCAACCGGAGTTCCACGAGAGTAAGATTCAAAAACCCTCCTCCAGTCCTTCAATACAAAATCAGCATCACTAAATCTGTGGATTTTGATGCATGTATTTGAAACAAGTGAATTGTAGATTGTTCGGGATGCAAATTTCGATTTCTTGTTACAATGTAGGGGGTGCTAAAACTGAAAACCCTCTGGTCGACAAAACGACTAACAACTTGTGGGTCTTGCAGGATAAAGCACTGGCAGCAGTATCAATGAGATCAATCCCATTCGGACCAGCTGTGGAGAAACTGACCCTCTCTGAAGAAAACTACGGGTCCATCACAAGGCTGTACATCAAAACGTTGGAAGACCATGCAATTCCTGCTTCTCAACAGGAAGCCATGGTCCAATCAAACCCTCCACAACAGGTTTTCCAGATCAAGGGTTCTGATCATGCCCCATTCTTCTCCAAGCCACAGGCTCTGCACAGGATACTGGTTCAGATTTCACAGATTCGTTGATCTGGTGGAATGGGCGCTTTCTTTTTTGGTGAGGTGCATAGGGAAATGGTGTACTAGTGAATGAATGCTGTCGTCAACTTTGACATGTCTGGTTATTTTTGGTTGCACCTTTGACTAGGCCGGCAGCAAGAAAGGGAAGATCATGTTGTGTCTCGGCTAGTTTCGTGATTCCCGTGGCTGTAGGATAACTTGACATCTCTAAAGCAAATAGTGGTCATGGGCACCTTAACCAAAATTTACGACCAATTATTTGATTGTAAGGTTTGTTTAATTCTCATGGACTTATGTGGATGCTCATGTTGATGTATCTAAAATGAGTGAACTATTTGGTTGGTGTTATGTATATAAGTTTTATAGTGAAACTATGAGTCATTAATCAAAATGGCCAAATAAGGTTTACTCTCTAAAAAAACTGTTACCAATTACCATTTAAAACATAACAAAATGGTCATATATATGTTATATGTATCATGGTATAAAATTAACAAAAATTCTCACACATCTAATCAATTCTTAAACTTACCTCTTATTCAAAGCAAGGTAACTAAGCATTTTGGATGGAAATATGCATATTATTGTTCTGTTATAACGTGATATGTATATGATATTTTTGTTATATTTTAAACATTTTTGTGCCCATTAAACCTATATAACTATTTTAATAAATTATTAATCTTTGTGGCCCAATTTTTATTGTCCTTTTGAGGAGGTGCATGCATTTAAGTTTTGGCTATTGGACTTTTTGGCCTTGGAATCTTTTAAATAAGATTGTGTTGTTAGAACCGAAAGGGAGTGATTAACAACCAAAGCATCCACATCAACCCATGAATTCAAGATCAAATGGCACAAAGAATTCACCCAAGTGAAATAATATATACATAAATTAAAGACTTAAAATTTGATTGGTTGATTGGAATATATACAGCTAATGATTAGACTACATGCACTCACCACATTTGTCATTGTTTCATTAGCTGCTGATCACATTCTGATGCTAACTGTTGTTCCAGTGTAAAAACAGTTTCATGGTGCCTACTTTGGAGATTCATATCTTACAATTGGCTAGATGGAAATTGGAGATTAAAGGCTTGTTTCGAAGCTGAAGTTTCCCTCTACACATTAAAGTACTTGGGAGCTCAATAGAAAGTCCAGAAGACCATTTTTGAACCTGACCAAAAGCTATGCCAAAACTGGGAAACTGCATGAAAATGGCTAAGTCTGGCAACGTGTTTGTCAAGCCTACTTTGGAGCTCAATTTGAGTATCATGGATGCGAGTCAAGTCCAGGGGCCTCTACCACGTTAAATTACGTATTTTATTATACAAAGACAAGGCATTGGATGAAAGGTTGAATATTTTTAAGGCTTCAAACAAAAGGCTCGAAGTTGCTACGAAGGCTGTTTTTCTAGCAGCTTGCTTGTGCTCGAAGTTTGCCAGAAAAACAACCTTCGTAACAACTTCGACCCTTTTGTTTGAAGCCTTGCAGATATCCAATCTTTCATCCAATGCCTTGAATTTGTATAAAAAACATACATAATTTAACGTGGTAGAGGCTCCTGGACTTGACTCGCATTCATGCTTCTCGAATTGAGCTCCAAAATAGGCTTCACAAACACGTTTCTAGACTTAGCCATTTCCAAGCAGTTTCCCAGTTTTGGCATAGCCTTTTGATGAGGTTCAAAAATGGTATTCTGGACTTCCTATCGAGCTCTCTTCCACTTCAATATGTAGAGGGACACTCCAGCTTCAAAACAAGTCATTAGTCTCCAATTTCCATCTAGCCAATTGTATGATATGAATATCCAAAGTAGGCACCATGAACTGTTTTTACACTGAAACAACATATGAGGTTGACCGAATCCTAAATGAGGTCGACCAGATCCTATATGAGGTCGACCGAATTCTAAATGAGGTCGACCTAATCCTAACTGAGCTCGACCGGAAAGTGCAAGTCACCGTGACATGCATGTCACCGTAGGCACACCCATTTTGACATATGGCAAGGTGTCATTAGTTGATTTTTTTTAAAGACAAGGTAGGTTTTTATTATGTATCGATTTGAATACTGCTTAGGAAACGAGATTATTATAAGAATCGGTAGAAGCATATGCTGATATCGTAGGATCCGAAATTTTTGTAACGTAGGTTTTTATTAAATGTCGATTTGAATACTGATTGGACGACAAAATTACATGAATCAATGTAAGCGTACGCTGATTTCGTCGTGTGCACAATCTCAATCACTAAATGGACGGAGTGCCAACTTTGCAAATTAAATGTATACTAAACCACCATAGTAAGAATAACAATCCAACCAACAACAAAGTATGGTGTGTTCTAAACAAATGTTAGTGGGGGAAACAAGTGGGCAAGTGAAAAGCCATTAGAAATAAACAAAGAGGCAAAAGAATAGTATTTGGAAGATCTGTATAAGTGGTGTCGACAGATTTTGTGAGTTAAGGTTTGGTCAGGACTCAAGAAGCATGTGGGCGCTGCCACCAGTAACACTCCAATCCAACAAAGGTCACCTGTCCCCATCCCACCTGCACCCTTTAACCAGAGGCTAATTTTATAGCAATGTTTTATACACACTACAACAAATTTGATCTATTAGATCAAAAAAATTTCTTTTTCATTTTTTCTTTGTCACAATAGGTACAGTTATATGACAAAAATAATATATGGCTTATTTGGTATGCCTAATGTGACAAAATAAATTTTGTCAGAATTAGCCATCAATTAAAGTGAGTGATGTGACAAATATTTCGTGTCACAATTAATTTTGTCAAACTAGGCATTCCATATCGGTATGTAGGAGACACAAAAGTGACAAATATTTTGTGTCACAATTAATTTTGTCAAAATAGGCATTCCATATCGGTATGTAAGAGACACAAAAGTGACAAATTATATCATAAGAGTAGCTTTTGTCATATTATTCCTTCCTAAATTGTTTAAATGACAAAGTATTTTATCACAATAGATAGCAATAATTTCACGGCGAGCTGGCAAAATGACATGTTCGTCATAATATAGTTGGTTTCGGCTTTGACAAAAGGCATGTTCGTCATAATATAACATATTGTTTTCGCTTTTTATAAAAGACATTTTCGTCAGATTTGCTTGTCTATACTAAAACCTCGTGTTAGACTGAAACTTCTTTTCCCTCGAAAAATAAATAAAAAAATAATATTAAATAGAAAATTGAAACTTCTTTTCTCAAAACAATGGGACGGGTGTTCAAGCTAGCGACCTCATTTTGTGTATTTTTTGTTTTGGAGGATGCTCTAAACGAAACCCTTCCAACTCTTCTCCTCCCTTCGTAACCCTAGTTGCGCCTCACCAACAAAGCCAACAGCAGGGGCGCTGCTCTTCCCTCCCGACTCCTTTCGTCAACGGACGACGCGTCTTCTCCTCTCGGTTGCGGCATCTTCAGCAGGCGGATCGAGTTCTTCTCTCGGCATCGCGAATCTGTGATGTCCTGGGCCGGATTAGTCTTGGCGAGTGGAAGAAGAGAGTAAAGTAGGAGAGAGAGAGAGAGAGAGAGAGTGAGAGAGAGAGAGAGAAGTGAGAGAGGGAAAAGTTGTTGTATTGACCAAGTTAGCCGTTAGGCCGTTACAGAGCGGGATTATATACCTGTTGGTCAAATATCCAAAACAGTCACTAGACTTCTGCTATTTACAATTAAGTCTGTCTGTTACAACTCCCCCATTCTTCAGAAACAACTTGTCCTCAAGTTGGCAATGCCGGAAACTTCTGCTTGAACTCGTCCAAAAATTCCCAGGTGGCATCCTCCTCTGACTGATGTGTCCATTGGACTAAAATTTGTGTGGCTGCCATGTTTTGTCGAGACACAAACCTTCGTGCATGAATGGCTGCAGGCTCCACCTTTAATCCTCCATTTGCATCAATCTCTGGCAATGTTGGTTGTGTGGTCACCGAGTTACCCCTCGCCCTCTTAAGAAGGGAGACATGAAACACTGGATGTAGGGCAGATCCCTGAGGAAGCTTCAATCTGTAGGCTACATTTCCCACCTTCTTCTCGATCTCAAATGGACCATAGAATTTAGGAGAAAGCTTCTGATTCAACCTTGTCGACACCGTCGATTGCCTATATGGTCTGAGCTTAAGGTAGACCAACTCACCTTCTTGAAACGATCTCTCAGTCCTGTGCGCATCGGCCATCTGCTTTTGTCTATTCTGAGCTTTGGCTAGGTTGTCTCGGAGAATACCAATCAATCGTTGTTGTTGTTGAAGCCTCTCTACAACAGCAGCCACTGAAGTCGACAGAGGATTAGCAATAGACAGCTATGCAGGGCAGTAGCCATAAAGAGCCTAAAATGGAGCCGCTTGCAAACTGCTGTGGTAGTTGGTATTATACCACCATTCAGCCAGGGTAATCCAGGTAGCCCATTGCTGTGGATTGTGATGCACCATACCCCTCAAATAATCCTCCAGACACCTATTAACCCTTTCTGTTTGACCATCTGTTTGTGGATGGTAAGCAGTCGAGAAATGCAACTTCACTCCTTGCAACCTAAAGAGTGTAGACCAGAATGTACTCGTGAATAAGGAATCCCTGTCCGAGACTATTGTCTGGGGAAGACCATGGAGCTTGAAGACCCCATCAAAGAACACCTGAGCTACTGATCCCGCTGTATATGGTTTAGACAGGCAAAAAAATGGTTGTACTTGGAGAACCTATCGACTACCACGAACACTGCCTCCTTCCCATGAGACTTTGGCAACCCTTCTATGAAGTCCATGGAAATGTGCTTCCAGGCCTTATCTGGAACTGGGAGAGGTTGTAACAACCCTGGATATGGCACATTCTCCACCTTGCATCTCTGACATATATCACATTCCTGTACAAACTTTTTTAAATCACTCTTGATACCAGGCCACCAAAAATAGCGTTTGAGCCTTTGATAATTGGCCTGCAAGCCCGAATGTCCCCCAATTGGAGATTCATGGAACAAGTGCATCAACTGCTGCCTCGTATTCCCTGTTGACCCTACCAACAGAGCTGCTTTATGGTATAAAAGACCCATGTGAACAGAGTAAATCTTAGGTCCAATCATTGGTACTGCTGCAGACATCAACAATTCCTGAACCACTGGATCCCCTTCATAAGTGGTCTCGATCTCAGCTAACCAGGAAGGAAGAACAGCTGTAATGGCGTGACATTTGATGGTATTTCCAAACTGAGGATGTCTTGACAAGGCATCTGCAACCTTATTGAACTTGCCCTGGCGATACTGGATCTCAAAATCCAGACCTAACAACTTAACCAACCCCTTCTTCTGTATTTGCGTGTGAATTTTCTGACCGAGTAAGTGTTTTAAACTTTCATGATCAGTGACAATGATGAATTTCCGACCTTCTAGATAATGCCTCCATTTTGTAACAGCAAGGATGACAACAAAGTATTCTTTCTCATAGGTTGAAAGACCCTGCTTCCTTGGCCCTAAAGCCTGGCTATGATAAGCCAAAGGCTTACCTGCTTGGGATAACACTGCTCCAACTCCCACATCACTGGCGTCAGTTTCCAAAACAAAGGGTTGAGTAAAATCAGGTAGAGATAGTACTGGAGCTTGAACCATTGCCTTCTTCAAAACCTGGAAAGCACCCTCAGCTGCAGGAGACCACTTGAAACAATCCTTCTTCAGTAGATATGTCAATGGTTTGGCCAACAAACTATAATTCCGAACAAACTTTCTATAATATCCAGTGGCTAAATTACACGATTGGTCACTTAAATTATAGGGTTAATACCTTATTTTGGCCTGAATTATGACCATATAATCAACTTTGGCCCGTGGTTTCAGAAATTAACATCCTGGCCTCAAGCCCTCAACGATGTATCATATAGACTCAATTGGCCCGACATCTAGTTTGACTGTCAATTTGGATGGTCAACACCATTGACCGTTAGTCAACACGCCATGTCATTGCCCGTCAGCCTAAAAATCATTAAAAAAATTCAAATTCAAACTATTTTTTTATTTTTTATTTTGTATAATCATACTAAAAAAAATAATTTATAAAAACATAAAATAAATTTATTTTTTATTTTTTGTGTAATTTGAAAATGATTAATTTTATAAATTAACCAAAATTATCAAATTATTTTATATATTTAACATTACCCAAAAATAAAATATATAATCTATATCATATTTTTTAAATTTACATAATTTATCATTTTCAAATATCCCAAAAAATAAAATATACATTTTTTTATTTTTTATTTATTTTTTGGTTAATTTTAAAATGATAAATAATATAAATTAGGAAAATATTTGAATTTGATTTTTTAGTAATATTTAGGCTGACGAGGCAATGACATGGCATGTTGACTAACGGTCAACGATGTTGACCATCCAAATTGTCGGTCAAACCATGTATCGGGCCAATTGAGTCTATATGCTGCATAGTTGAGGCCAGGATGTTAATTTCTGAAACCACGGGCCAAAATTGATTACATGGTCATAGTTCGGGCCAAAATAAGGTATTAACCCTAAATTATACAAATCTTTCACCTTTGCCAATCGAAGTACTCTTATTTCTTATTCACCACTAACTTTATGAACCATTTCACCGTTAGCACCAGCCGTTAGTCTCCGTTAAATTTCGTTAACTCCGTCAACTTTTTAATGATGTGGCAAACGGAATTGCTGACTGTATAGTTAACTTAATGGCATGTCAATTTAAAAAAAAATTAAAAATTACAAAATTATAATAATCTTCCCTTCCTCTTCTTCCCTTCTCTCTCCTAACCCCTCCGCTGCTACTTCTCAGTCTCTCTCTCCATCTGCTCTCCCCCGTCGCTGGAGATTAATCGGACGAGAATTTGCGGTTTTCTGCTTATGTACGGCGGCAGCGTCGGTGATTAGTTGCCCAGAAAGGATACGAAAGGTTGGTTTTGTTCCCGCAATCGAAAGGCTGCGAGCAAACCGTGAAATAGTCAATAGTTTCGTCCCCGAAAACAGAGGCGATGATGATTGGGATAAAGGGGGAGAAGGCGAGCAGTAGCGTGAAATCCATTTTTTGAAGAAAGATTGATGAAAGGAACTCTGCTTTGAATTAATGTGCTGAGTAGTTGAGGAAGATATGTCAGTGTGAAAAGCTAGTCTTGGTTCGTTTTTCCTAACGGCGACTAGTCGTCAATCGTCATTTGGTCTTTGTATTTTGCATTGACTTCCCTCCATCCATCCCCTGCTTGTAATTTTCATACGGGACCGAGGTAATTTCGCATCAGCTCGCTGGCTTTATGCTCAGCCGCCAAAGATTAATCGAACGAGAATTTGCTGTTTTCTTCTTATGGACGGCGGCAGCGTCGGGCGAGAGCAGATGGAGAGTGACAATGAGAAGTAGCGACGGAGGGGCGAGGAGAGAGAAGGAAAGAAGAGGAAGGGAAGGTTATTATTGTTTTTAATTTTTTTTTAAATTGACTTGGTATTAAGTTAACGGTCCAGTCAGCAATTTCGTTTGCCACATCATCAAAAAGTTGACGGAATTAATGGAATCAAACGGAGACTAACGGTCGGTGCTAACAGTGAAATAATTCGTAAAGTCAGTGGCGAATAAGAAAGAAAAGTACTTCAAGTGGCAAATATGAAAGATTTGTATAATTTGAGTGACCAATCGTGTAATTTAGCCAATATCCAGTTAATCCCAAAAAAACCTGAAGTTCCTTGATATTCTGAGGGATAGGCCAAGAGACCATAGCTTCTACCTTGCCTGGATCAGTAGAAACACCATCCTGATTGATGATATGGCCTAGGTAGTCCACCTGTGTCTGACCAAAGGAACACTTGGAGGGCTTTGCAAACAATGTGTTGGCTCTCAAAATGCTTAAGGTGGTGGATAAGTGTTGCTTGTGGCTCTCCTGGACTGGGCTGTACACCAGGATGTCATCAAAGAAGACTAGAATGAACTGCCTCAGGTGGGGAGCAAAGATTTGGTTCATTAAAGCCTGAAAACTAGCTGGTGCATTTGTCAAACCAAAGGGCATCACCCTGAATTCGTAGTGTCCTTGATGCGTTCTGAAGGCAGTCTTGTGCTGATCAGGAGGGTGCATCCTTATCTGATGGTACCCTGATAGTAAACTTGTCCTTGATGGTTAGTGCATTTAATTGCCTGTAATCTACACAAAATCTCCACGAACCATCCTTCTTTAAAACCAGTAGTACTGGAGATGCAAATGGACTGCGACTGGTCTGTATGTACTGAGCTTCCATCATCTCTTTCACTAACCTGTCCATCTCATTCTTCTGTGGTATCGAATAACGGTAAGGCCTCAAGTTCACAGGTTGTGCATTTGTTTGAAGTGGGATAGTGTGATCACAAGATCTTGCAGGTGGTAATCCTTTAGGCTTTCCAAACACATCCTTGAATTCATTGACTACCGGTTCCAGGAATTCAGGAACCTTACCTGGGTTAGCTACCTCGACAGAGATGCTGAATAGGTGACCCACCAATGTGTCTTTGGTCTTCCTCAACAACTTCTGCAGACTTTTACCCGACATTGCCTTGCATTGAGCTATGTCCTGCATCCCATGTAGCACCACTTCCTGCCCTTTCTAGTCGAAAAACAGTTGCAGGTTAATGAAATCAAATTTGACCGGGCTAATTGTCTTTAACCAATCCAATCCCAACACCACATCATTTGTTCCCAAACTCAATATACGCATGTCAAACACAAACTGTTGATCCTGCATTTCCCAACAGAAATCCTTACACACCATGCTGCTCAACAATACTGTCCCATCTGCCAACTTCACTCGCAATGGAGTAGTAGCCTGCTCCACCTTACATTTCAATTCTACAGCTTTTCTCTCACTAAGGAAAGTATGTGTGCTACCTGTGTCAATCAATATAAAGACCTTCTCCTTTCTGACTTTACCACGCACAATCAAGGAATTGGAGAGGCCCCCACTGCTTAAGGCCTGCATTGACACTTCTACCACCTCTAGTTGGTGTTGATCAGCAACCAAATCACCCATGTCATCCTCGTCCAGCACACTCCAGCCTTCAGGAGCTAATACCTCCTCATCCTCAGCCTGCAAAGCATTCAATTGTTTCCTTGTATCACACATATGGCCAAAATAATACTTGTCCCCACATTTATAACAGGCGCGCCTTTGCAAAATTAGTTCTTCCATTGGAAACAGACTGAGAACCCTTATTCCCACTGTTGTTGTTACTAGGTCGCCCTCCTGCTCCTTCCCACTTCTTGACACCTTGAGACTGTCCTGCCCCTGCTGGTGGAAAGGGTGGGCGTGTGTTACTGCTAGAACCAAGCCTCCACTTCTTCCTTCTTGCTTCATTCGAGGCCTCTTCCAACTGTGCCAGCTGAAAAGCATGAGCCAAGGTTTAAGGCTGCCACATTATAATCACTGGACGAAGTTCTTCTTCCAATCCACTCACGAAACTGGAGATGAAATATTGCTCACCTAAGGCAGGATTATACCTAATCATCTGGGATTTAAGTTCTTCGAACCGCTCCTGGTACTCAACCAATGACCCCCTCTGCCTTAGTTTGTTAAATTCCCCCACAATTCCCCCATATTCTCGATCACCAAACCTATGGCAAAGATCTACTATAAAATCTTCCCAAATCCAATTCTGCCTATCAAACTTCCAGCCCTCAAACCATATGTCTGGACGCTTCTCAAAGTAGATCGACGCCATCCTTACCTTCTGCTCATTGGGAACTTGATACATGTCAAACAGTTTCTCGCATTTGCGAGTCCAATCCCTAGGATTGTCTCCCCCAAACATAGGAAAATCCAATCTCGGCAATTGAATCTGAGCGTTACCTCGTGGTGGAACGTGAATCTGTTCCTGCTCTACCTCGCGGACTTGAGGTGGAGGTCCTCGATTCAGCTGAAATTGCGGATCTGGAAGACGGTAGCGGGGATTGGGCAATGGTAGTAAACCTCGATCCTCCTGACGGCCTCCCTGTGGATGTCCCTCGCCGGCGATGAAGACCTCTGGCCGCTGCTGAACCGCCTCTAGTCGACGAAGAATTTCTTGAACATTTTGCTGAAGATGATCGAATTGAGCGAATCGAGTTGCAGCGCGATCCTCCATGCCATCCAGACGAGTCGTGAGCGTCGCAAACTGCTGGGAATGCCCTTCGGAACGAGCCATCAACTCATTGAGCTGATTAGACTGAGTGCGATTCTGATCCTCCAAAGTGGCGATCTGAGCAGTGACAGCATTTTCGACCTCCAGAGTGCGAGAAGAGATGGAATTCAGGCGATCGTCGAGCTGACGAACAGTCGTCGCCATGGCCAAGACTGGCTCTGATACCAATTTGTGATGTCCTGGGTCGGATTAGTCTTGGCGAGTGGAAGAAGAGAGTAAAGTAGGAGAGAGAGAGAGAGAGAGAGAGAGAGAGAGAGAGAGAGAGAGAGGTGAGAGAGGGAAAAGTTGTTGTATTAACCAAGTTAGTCGTTAGGCCGTTACAGAGCGGGATTATATACCCGTTGGTCAAATATCCAAAACAGTCACTAGACTTCTGCTATTTACAATTAAGTCTGTCTGTTACAGAATCCTCTTCTCCAGATCGAAGCGTCTTCAGCCTTCGACGACTCCACATCGAAGGCTTCTCCCGGCCAGCGGGCGCGAATTGACGGCTACAGGTGGAAGTTCTCTAGCGCTTTTTCTTCTCCCGGCGCGAATCGACTGCTCCAGGCCGCCATCTCCATCGCTTCTTCTTCTCACGGCGTGAATTGATGGCTCCAGGCCGCCATCTTCATCACTTCTTTTTCTGTCAATTGCAACTGCTACGCCCGGAAACACTACAAATACGGTCTTCGGAGCTTTGAGAAGCGAAGCTCCGGATATTAAAAAATGGGTTACCTCCAGGAAGCTCGGAGAATCACGTAAAGAAGAAGGTGGAAGAAGGTAATATGCAAACCAGCCGCTCAACTATAAACTCTAGTAAAACCTCTTTCTCAATCGATTCGGGGTTTTACATAGGAATTGATTTCCCATTTTTGGGCTCTGAGCATTTTTCTTGCTTCTCTTTAACCTTCAAAATGGGATTGGCTATCATGCTGGAGAGAAAGGAATTGATCCAATGGTTGGTTGTTCCTGTGATAACTGCTCTTTGGTGAACGGGTGAAAGTGATTTAGTGGATTCATTCTTCTGTTGGGTTTGTGAGACTGTAGGGTTGCCTCTTTAGCAGTAGATGGTGTTAGATATTTTGCACCCTTGAATGTGGTTAAAAGGCTAACGTCTGTTCTTATGCTCTTTACTTGAAACTGTCATTCTCTATGGTTTATGACTTTAATGGTTGACACAAATGATGGGGAGTAGGAATTTGAACCTGAAATGGCTACCTCAATGTCCTTCATTTTCTTTGTTTCAGTAGTAGTAGTGTATGTATCTGTGATGAGGACGATGTCCAGATCAGCCAATTTTGCAGACGAGACACTCGAAATCAGAACTAGAACTTGGACAGTTGATAAAATCAGAACTGGAACCTGG
This sequence comes from Linum trigynum, assembly GCA_964030455.1. Taxonomy (NCBI): domain Eukaryota; kingdom Viridiplantae; phylum Streptophyta; class Magnoliopsida; order Malpighiales; family Linaceae; genus Linum; species Linum trigynum. Next base: position 15,012,147 of record OZ034814.1, read on the forward strand.
ACAGTTGACAAAAGCAGAACTGGAACTTGTGGCAGTGGCTATTTGATGTTTGCTATTGTAATTTTATCAAAGTCGCTGCTGTAATTCGTTTGAGCAAGATTGTAGCTTAGCAAACTTGGCTAGTTGATTGCAAGCCATGTTCTGTCATAGTGTTGTGTGATTGTGTCTTACTAGTTCTGTTTCCCTTGTCATACTATTTTAGTATTTTTTTCTTTGGTTTCTCTATTTCAGGTCATGCTTCTGGTAGTGCCCTGTGCAGGCTGCAATCAAGGAGTTGCATGCTCTACATTGTCACAAACAGTACTAACATTTGTTTTTGTGAGGGAAAAGTGTAGTGTGAAAATATGCAGATGATGGTCACATTTTGATACACAAGGCAAGGGAGCTTGTATATATGTTATTAGGCATGACTGGTTTCTTCTTCTCTGAATCCTTCTGTAAATAGGGTGAGTGGCTTTCAGTTGAATCTTGGCATCTTTCTTTGTACAGTGGTTCTAAACCCGAACTATTAACTTTGTGTCATTTGTATCCTAAAGTATTCGATATGACAATTGTGTCCCAAACTATTTTTTCGTTATGGTTGATTGGCGTTGACCGTTAGTTTTAAATAGAAAGTCTAATCAGCACTGATGTGGCATCTGACGTGGAAATTAAAAGGAAAAAATAACAAAAAATGGAAATTAAAAGAAAAATTAAAAAAGGGGAAATTTCGTTCACTTTCCCAAATTGGACTTTCCTCTTCACCTTTTCCCCGTAACCCTTCTGGATTCCGCCGAAAGAGAGAGAAAGAGAGAATTAGACAGGGGAAATCAGAGCGGAAGCTTGTGCTTCAATGTCGATTCACCGGAAGTAGCCGATCGTCCACTTGCTACAGGCAAATTCACTCAAGAGCATACGCCTTCCCTCGAACCACGCCAGTCGAACATCCATCCATCTGCCGCCGCTGCTGAGTTCGTAGGGTGAGCTCTGAGATTGCTACCCACAGCAGCACTCGAGCGGCACGAAGTAGAAGCTGTGTGTGAGGCCGCTCTGACTCCGATTCTGCTCCACCAGTCTTTCTTCCACCAGCCGAGCCAATAACAACGATTAACAATCACCTCTCTAGAAAACTCTTCAGTCCTCATCGCCTGACTTCTCTCCCCCAACCCCACGGTTTTGCTACCCCGCCGCCGATTTGGATCTCAATTCCCCCTGCATGTCGTCCTTTCCCCTGCTCCTCAATTGCAGCTCTCGACTTGCCTATGTTTTTCACTTTTTTGTTTTTTCGATCTTTGCAGCTCCTTAATTGCATGTCGTCTTTTATTCTCCTTGAGGAAGGTACACTTTCCGTGAAGGGTTCTGGCTGATCAGATCTGCCATTTCGGTCGATTAATCAGTTGGGACCCTTCGTTTGCCTTGCATACTTTCTCTCAATATATCTTCCCTTTTCTAAAACTCTTTTGGCTTCAATACTCCCCCGACCGACTCCATCCATTCAAGCTCGATAAATCTTGAATGAAGAGAGGGTTGACTGTTTCTAGCTCGATAAATCTTAAATCAAGAGATTTTTTTTTCTAGAATAGATTCTGGGAGGAGATGATTAAGGTCGATGGGAAGAGAAGCGGAGGAAAGGGACGGCAGAGGATGGACCCCAAATGAAAGGATTTTGGGTTTCCTGGAGAAGAAGATACAGATGAATGACGAAGGAATCGACGCCTCCCATCTCACCGATTTTGGCGAAAGCCTGGCGACTTGTATGGAAGGGAACGAGGAGGTGAGGGCGGCGGTGAGAGTGGCGGAGGGGAAGACGAGAATGCCGCCGCCATTCCCTTCTTCATCGGCGGAATTTGATTAGAAGAAGAAGAGGAAAGCTTATGAGGGTTTATTTTTTATTTTTTATAATACTCTATTATTTAATTTTTAATTAAAAATATGAGGTGTCATTGACGTGGCATCTACGTGGCTGCCACGTCAACAAAAGTCAATGTTAATGTTGACTTCCGTTTGGTCAACCGTTATCTATAACGGTCAACGAAATCGTCAGGACATAAATGACACACAACTATCATACGTTGTGACACAAATTTCATATCGAATACTTTAGGACACAAATGACACAAAGTTAATAGTTCGGGTTTCCCAGTGGTATTAGCCCTATTAATATTTTAGGACCGATATAAGGCCTAAAATAATGTCATCATAATATAGAACGCACCTTTGACAAATATATTCGTCATTATATGTATGACAAAATAATGTTGTCACAACAAACATTTGTGACAAAATGTAGTCGTCACAATATACACGTATAACGAAATATAATCGTGTAATGTGACGAACAATTCTCTCAAAATCACTAGATTATGACAACTCTAATGACAAAATATGTCGTCATAACATCTCTGTTTGTCACAATAGAATACCAGAATCTCAGCTATACTGAAAGCAAATGTGACAACCTTGTTTAAATTTATTTTTTTAGATAAGGGTGATATAGGTTATTTTTTGAAATTAGGTACTACTGAAGGGATTCGAACCTAGGACCTCCAGGTTCAAGGCTAGTAGTATTACCACTAGACCAATCCTTTGTTCGTAACCTTGTTTTAAATTTTGTCACATTTGACCTATCCTAACGGCGTTAAAATGACAAACCTTTATGACAACACTGTTTGTCATATTATACCTAATATGACAAAATGAGTATCTAATATGACAAAATTGCCTCGTCATAATAGGCCGAATTTGTTGTAGTGATATATAGTATGGGTGTGTTGGTCTATAAATATGATTTTTATGGTATAAATTGAATTTGTATTTTTAAAGTAATGATACAATTTTATTTTATCCTTATATCTTTTTGTTCAAATTTATTTGTGACACAATTTTTTAATGGTACAAAAGAATTTATATCTTTAATGTTAGGGCTAATTTCATTAGGAAGCCCAAATTATTCTAAAAGTGTCATTTGTGTACTAAACTATTCAATATGACAAATCTGACACAAACCACATAGATGCTGACTATATTTTCTGTTAAATACTAGCGGTCAATATTAACGAAAAAATAGTTCGTGCCAGATTTGTCATATTGAATAGTTTAGAACACAAATGACACTTTTTGAGTAGTCTGAATTTGCTAGTGGAATTAACCCTTAATGTTATGATACAAGTTCAATTTGTAACTCCAATCACCAATACTTTAGTGCATAGTAGAAGGGCTATAATTATGCATGGTACTAACACTACCCAACTTCTGATCTGACCCGCACGACCCAACTTGCCCCCCCCCCCCCCCCCCCACCAGTTTGTGGCAAGTATTACCCTACCCGATGTACCGTGAGATGAGACATGAGTATTGCTTCAGACCTGCCTCGTCATGTTCTCGACCTGTTCGACTAATGTTTTACCTGTATTTCTCTACTTTCGGCCATTCTAAAGTTATATTTTAATCTCAAAAAAGTTTGAAGACTCTTCTTTCAATTATTTAGACCCATTTATTATTTTATTATATTTCTCATTCATATATAAAGTATTTTTTCTATATCTTATTATGAAAAAGAAAAATATCACTACTCTTTTTGCAAATAAAATGAACACCCCGTATTCCCATCCATCCTGACATGCTCTTAGTACGGGATGAATATAAATCTACACATAATATAATACACCGAAGGGAAAAACGGGAGCCCCATTTCAAATTTCCTGCAACGAGAGTGAAAATAGGAAGGACATTTTGGTCTTCACACTTACTTTTTTTAATTCATAAAAAAGACACATAGTGGGATTCGAACCATGACCATTTTAAGGAAAAGTAAAGATCATAACCAATCACACTAAGTACATTTGTTGTATCTTTTTAAATTAAAAAGATATAATAGCAGAGAGGAAAAAACCCTTCCCCCATTTCAAATTTCCTGCTCCAGGAGCGTTTGTAGGAATGATAGAATAGGGAGTGTCAATTTTTTCCTCTTTCCTCTGTGGAACGGGCCAACTTACCGTACACATGCGGATTTAAACGGGTTCAAGAGTGTCAATTTTTTCATTAAGCCCTTTTATTTTTCCGTGGTGATAAAATATATATGAAGAGGCAAAAACAATACTTCTTTTTATTGCTAAAAATAAAAAATTTAACAATAAACTAATGCATGGTATCTAATGGGCTAACCGCTAACCATAAAATAAAAAAGTTGAATTGGTTTGACCTACACGGGATTTGGACATCAAGTAAAACAAATGAACATCATTGGTTTGACATTCTAAAACAAGCTATTTTGTCTGGCATAATATATTATGCTATTATTTTATATCTTAGTGGCTAAAATATAATGTATTTTAAAGTTATTCAATGGTTCAACCTCGACCAACCCAATTAGTCCAATTTTTATCATTTCAAATATATATTATATAATTATTTGATATCATAATGATCAAATCATAGTGTATTTTATAGGGAATCGTTTGGTATTTGTTAGTAAAAAACTAAACAGAAAGATCTATTTGGTTATTTTAAACATTAAAACGATCCTAATATTTTCAGTTCCTTTTGAATTTCTATGGTTTTATTCCCGAATAAGTGATGTGCAAATGGCAGTCATCTCTTTTCTTTCACTATTTTTTATTTTCAAATAAAAAGTTTAAAAGTAAAGAATAATTAGAATTTGGCATGGGTCGGTCAAACAGGCTGCATTTCATGTTTTGGCCCCTTTTGATCAAGTCTAATTTATAATCACATGGTTCCCTGATACCCGATAAAAATCTCAATCCAAACCAGTTTGGCAGGTGAGTCCGTGTTTACCACCATTTTCTAGGGATACGACAACGACGGTTCCTATCCCAAATCGTGTTGTTCGTTCTTTATTTCCTTAGATTTTATCATAGCCTGAAAAAAACCAGAAAGCACAATGACGACAAGATGAAAGTTTTATAAACCAAATTAATGGGCCAACGGGCCGAGTAAAAGCTAGCAACGATTGTGAGATGCTCATTTCCCGAAAACCGACGGGATAGGCGATTTTTTATTCGATTTTCTGGAATTCAGTTTCTATAAAACTTACTCCACCTCATCATATTACCAGAAACAATATTGTTTCACAAGGTAACAGGTACTTGATTTTGGTTCATAAGGCCGATTTTTGATTTGTTGCATCATTAATGTCTCTTTCCTGCTAAAATTCACTATTTTTATCACGTGTTTCCCAAAAAAACTATACAACAATAAGTTATACACCCCATTACATTATCAAATTTCATACCTCACCTTCCTCTTGGGATGAAAACAAAATCCGAACCCACGGGTACCCACCCTACCCAACTCGGTCAACGCGGGTAAAATCCGTGTTGACGGGTTTTGGGCCGGGTTTGGGTTTAAACCCGTTCAATATTCATCGGGTTGGGTTGGGTTTGGGTTTAGGTAAACCCGACCCATGGGTACCCGCCCACACCCATATAATTAATTTTCTCGATATATTTAATATTCTAAACAACTTATCTTTTTTATGTTTGTGGAGACATGTCTAATTTTTTCTTTCTAATTGTGTAGAATGAAGTTGATGTTATCGAGTGGAGAGTGAAGAAACTTAATTGAAAGGAAGAAGCTTTCAATTAATCATGTTATTTATGGATAATTTGTTATTTGCTTGAATTTTCTAGAATGGTATTTTATATATGGATAATTTGTATTGAGAGATTGATATTTGACTTTAATTTTGATAGCAACTTGTTATTGTAAATTTTTTAAGACAAAAACATGTGGGTACCCATGAACCCGCGGATACCCAGGGGGTTGAGTTGGGTTTGAGTTTTTCAAACCCAGTGGATTTTACCCCGAATTTTTTTCACGGATAAACCCATGAATTTGAATTTGGCAAAACCCGACCCAACCCGACCCATTGCCATCCTACCTTCCTCCGGCCAACTGGCCGGGGTCCACACTAGTATTGATATACTCGTCGGTCGCATTGCAATCACTTCCTCTATTCCCCTCTCAACCGGAAATGCAACGGACTAAACAAATCTAAAATTCGAAATTTAAGAACTCATGAAAACTGTTTTCTACTTCTCGTCCCGATTTTATTTATTCCCATTGTTTTTAAAACTTTTTTTTTTTTTTGCCAACTTAACTTAACCCACCAACAAAGTTCTCTATTTAACGTTGGCATTTCGTTTTCTATCTTCTGTACTTTAACCTCTCCCTCTCCTCTTCTCTCATTAGTAGCAGCAGGCGCAGCCTCACTTTTCTTTCTTCCCACTGCTCCTCGTCTTCATACCTACGCTCTCTCAGGATCTGATCTCCAAATATCTCTCTCGCTCTCTCTGCTCCAAGGTAAATCCTTCGAAACCCATTGTCTCTTTTGCTGTTGTTCTTTGGATGGCGACAATTGCGTGTTCATGGAGCTTGTCGGTGGTTTAATCATGTAATTGCTGATTTGGGTTCAGTTTCCCACTTTGTTAACTGAAATGGGTTTAGATCTGTGTTCCCTGATACTCTGGAATGTAGATTCTGAAGGGATACCCAAGTGAATGCTTTTAGATGGGAATTGAAAACACCGAAAAAGGCGCGATCTTTATGGGTTTCTTTCTGTTTGCATTTCCTGGGCTGTTTTTAGTTTTGATTCTGTACTATGTTTTTTTTGCTGAGTGTTCTGTAGTTTCATCAAACATTGTGAATCTGTGTTCCCCAAGTAGGTTAGAGAAAATGCCACGCTCCGTTACGAGATATGGGGCCCAATTATGCTAACTTCTGATCAATTAATTGGTGGTTAGATGTGTATTGAATCCTCAAACTATCTAGGATTCCAATTTTGAGTTTTGAGGTACTTCTTAGATTAGCTTCAATGCGATCTACTGGGAACGGCATCGTCACGTTTTCAATTCAGTACTTAAGTTGTTGGTGATATGTGTTTTAACCCTCATGGCAATTGATGATAGCCTTTTGTTCATGGTTTTCAGAAATGGGTCGTGGAGTGAGCAGTGGTGGAGGGCAGAGCTCATTGGGATATCTGTTTGGAAGTGGTGAATCTCCCAAACCTGTCAAAGCTAGCAGCCTCTCAAATGCAGCACCAGTCGAAGCCGAGACTGTAAGCGTTAGGCCAGCCGCTGTGAAACCTGCTGCCCCGCCAGTTGATATCACCAAGCAAATCCCTGCTGGCATCAACAGCACTTCCTCAAATAACTACATGCGTGCTGATGGCCAGAACACTGGCAACTTCCTCACGGTAATGACTAATGATCATACCTCCAAGTCTCTTTTTTATTATTATGACATGGTTGAATGTAGTTGAAATTGTTCATGGGACATCACCTTGCCCTTCATATTTGTCCATGTCATGGATCCTAGATTTTATTTAGATTGCTAGTTGTGTTGTTTCCAATGAAGTGACTGTTTCTATTAAGATTGGATTTATGGAGATCTGAGCTGTGATCCGGGAATGCTTACTTATCTGAATTAGCCAAGTTCATATATAGCCTTTGACAACTCTCTTGTTTTGCTGATGTCTCCAGGATCGACCATCAACCAAGGTTCATGCTGCACCGGGCGGTGGCTCTTCTCTAGGCTACCTCTTTGGTAATGCTGGTGGTAGTAACTGAGTGTTTGTGTCAATGCCAATCGATGGTGCTATCACAAGTAGCTTCTGTTTGAATTGTGTGGGAGGAATATGTGATGTGTAAGCTTCAAATGGAGCAATGTGTTTCATCTTTTCCATTCTATATATATAAGTAATAGACAAAGGATCATGTCTTGTAATGTATATTCAAATTCAAATGCTGTTTTGGAAATGTCCAGCCAAGAAGGCAGTGAACGAGTCGTCCCTTTTGGTCACAATATGAAATCCGCATCATCTCATTGTGGATGGTATAGCTTGGCTTAGGATAGGGTGAGTAACCCTTTGTTACTCACCCGTGAGTAACCACCTAGGAACCGTTGATCTGGGGCGGACGGATCGTGTGGCTGTCATTGAAGCGGGATGGTCAGGGGCATTTTTGTCCGTTATTTGAATTAATGAGTTTCCCCTTTTGTCCGTTGCGAATCTTTCTGTGCGCGAGTTGGATTCGGATTTTGGAGAGAGAAACTACGAGCAGGGGAGCAGCAGCTGAGAAACAAGGACGGCGATTCTCCATGGTTGATCGACGGCGATAGAAACTGCGAGCAGCAGCTTCGAATCGAGCTTTCTGATTCTCCATAATTGATCGACGTGTGCGCGAGTTGGATTCGGATTTTGGAGAGAGAAACTGCGAGCAGGGGAGCAGCAGCTGAGAAACAAGGACGGCGATTCTCCATGGTTGATCGACGGCGATAGAAACTGCGAGCAGCAGCTTCGAATCGAGCTTTCTGATTCTCCATAATTGATCGACGTGTGCGCGAGTTGGATTCGGTTTTTGTAGAGAGAAACTGCGAGCAGCCGCTGCGAAACAGGGGACGGCGAATCTTTTTTGATTCTCCATAATTGATCGACGACGAGGTTAGATATTAGTTTTTTTGATTCTTCCTGTTTAGCTAATCGAGTTTTCTGTTGATCTCTGGTTTCGTTGGAGTTTTTTCATTGCTGCTAGTCGAGCTTGTTTATGTTTAGCTAATCGAGCTTGTTCATGTGTTATGTTCTTTGTGTTTTGGTGTTTTTGCAGTATTCTGGTGAGATGAGTTACGTAAATTGTGGCGATGTTGTTCCAATTGATAGATCTGGTTCTTCAACCAGCGTTGTAGGATCTGGTTCTTCATCTAGTGCTGTTGGAATTGCTTCTTCATCTATCGATCTTGGATTTGATCATTCAGCTAACTCTGGTGAATCAGGAGGTAAGATATACAAATTTGTTTGTTTATTGAAGTTTGTATAGTGTCGTAATTTGATTTTACCATGCCTTATCATATGGTAATTGATTTTACAGTACATTACCATATGGTAAAATGTGGTAATTAGGAAGTTAAATGTGATGGTTCTGTGTGATAATTGATTTTACCATGCCATACCATATGGTATAGTGTGGTAATTTGATTTTACCATGCCTTATCATGTGGTAATTGATTTTACAGTACATTACCATGTGGTAAAATGTGGTAATTAGGAAGTTAAATGTGAGGATTCTGTGTGATAATTGATTTTACCATGACATACCATATGGTATAGTGTGGTAGTTTGATTTTACCATGCCATACCACATGGTATAGTGTGGTAATTTGATTTTACCATGCCTTATCATGTGGTAATTGATTTTACAGTACATTACCATGTGGTAAAATGTGGTGATTAGAAAGTTAAATGTGAGGGTTATGTGTGATAATTGATTTTACCATGCCATACCATATGGTATAGTGTGGTAGTTTGATTTTACCATGCCATACCATATGGTATAGTGTGGTAATTTGATTTTACCTTGCCATACCATGTGGTATAGTGTTGTAGTTTGATTTTACCATGCCATACCATATGGTATAGTGTGGTAATTTGATTTTACCATGACATACCATGGTGGTAACTCTTGTATCATGGCTGTAATTATTGGTATACATTGAGATTTCATACTGTTGTGGTGTGGAATCCATTTAATATGTTGTTTCATAATGTTTGTAGGTTTCAATGGTATAGATCCTACTGTTCGTGATTCTTGGAAGGACTTAGAGTTCAATACACCAGATGATGCATATAATTTTTATGTTGATTATGGGAATCATGAAGGTTTTGGTGTGAGGATTTATAACCAATCAGCGTGTCCGAAGCTCAATGGTGGTTCTTCAGCTGTATATTATATCAAGTATTGTTGCAATAAGGAAGGTTGGAAAAGAGGTAGCGAGAATAACCCTGATAATGCAGGTGTTGTTGATACGACAGTTCGTGTTCGTAATGTTCCAGAACTCAGGGGTGGATGTAATGGTGCTTATATACGACTGAGGTGGTTTAAAGAGTTTAAATGATACAAGATCTATCGTTGGTATAATGTGCACAACCATGACATGATTCCTGAGTCTCTGCGTCACTATGTGAGATCCAGCAGACGAATGGCTCCTGTGTATAAGATGTTGGCAGAGGTGAATGATGCTGCTGGTATTGGTGTGACTTCTTCGTATAATGCAATTAGTAGGGCTGGTGGTGGTCGGAAGTTTGTTGGGTTCACAAAGAATGATTTGAAGAACCATCTGCGAACGGTTAGGACGTTATCAATGGAGTATGGTGATGCGACTGCATTGCTTGAATACTTTAGACGTCAAGCACAGCTGGATCCTGGGTTCTTTCATGAGGTGGAGGTTGATGTTGAAGAGAACATTGCTAGTAATTTTTGGGCAGATGGGAAGATGAGGATGGATTATCATTATTTTGGTGATTCAATTAGTTTTGATACTACTTACCGGACTAACAAAGAGTATCGGCCACTAGGTATGTTTTCTAGTTTGTTGTTTATTATTGTCTTTGTTAGTTTGTATGATTATTATTATTATAATTATGTATCATGTTTTTTTTTTGTTCTTACAAGTCTGTACCATATGGTATGGGTTGGTATGGATTGCTTTTTTGTTCTTAAAAGTATTTTACCATATGGTATGTGTTGGTAACAAGGTTATTTGAGGTGGTTTTTGGGTTGTTAGAAGTTTGTACTATATGGTATGGGCTGGTATGCATTGTGTTTTTGTTCTTAAAAGTCTTTTACCATATGGTATGGGTTGGTAACAAGGTTATTTGTGGTGGTTTTTGCGTTGTTAGAAGTGTGTACTATATGGTAGTCTGGTATGGATTGTTTTTTTTGTTCTTAGAAGTCTTTACCACATGGTATGAGTCTTTACCATATGGTATGGGTTGGTATTATTGTTATTCGTACCTTTTACCACATGGTATGTGTTGGTAGAATTGTTTTTACTCACATTTTGTTATGTTTTTGTAGCTTTGTTTGTTGGTTTCAACAATCATCACCAACTGACTGTCTTTGCGGCTGCTCTTCTATATGATGAAACAACGGCAACATTTGAATGGCTTTTCGATCAGTTTTTGAAATGCATGGGAGGTGTGAGACCGTTATCAATGTTTACTGACCAGGCTGCTGCAATTGCTGCTGGTATAAGGTCTGTTTTCCCAGATTGTTTTCATGGGTTGTGTACATGGCATATTGCTCAGAATGCAGTTGTTAATCTGGGAAGTTTGTGTGACTCTGACTTCCTTCGTGAGCTTAGTTATTTGATGTATAATGCTGATGATGAGGATGATTTTGAGTATAATTGGAAGAAGATGATTGAGAAGTGTTTTCCTGGGAAGGGACCTTTGGGACACAGTTGGTTACAGGGCATTTACAAAGTCAGGACGAAGTGGTCTTCAGCCTGGGTGAATTGTCATTTTGGTGCGGGAATGAAGAGTACCCAGCTAAGTGAGTGCTGCAATAGTAATATTCGACATTACTTGCAGTCAGAGTTTAGCGTTAGTAGGTTCTTTGTGCACTTTGAGAGGATGCTTGATAATAAGAGGGATGCTGAAGAATAGGAAGAGTACTACGCCTTATCTAGGTTGGCTGATTCTCGGTTTTCTACTAGCCCTATTGTGAAGCAAGTTGCTAATGTGTATACGCCGAAGATATTCAAGTTTTTCCTGGATCAGTACAAGGAATCTCTTGCGTATAATATTTTTTCCAATACGGAGATAGAACCAGAAGGACATGTAGGACTGTTTGATGTCTTCATATTGGAGGATGACCTTACAAGGTTGGATAGTAGGGTGTTGAAGGTTGATTTTGAAAACGGTGAAATCAAGTGTTCCTGCCGTAAGTGGGAGTCAAGTGGTATGATCTGTAAGCATCAAATTAAGGGATATGATATGTTGTGATCTACAACATGCAATCTGAAGTTCCAGCACATTCCTAGCAGTTTGATTTTGAAGCGGTGGACAAGGGCAGCGAAAACTGGAGGGAACTTTTCTTTTGAAGTTCCGTCTACTGATAGTCCATCGAAATACCGTTCTCGTCTTTTCAATCTGTCAGCTGTTTCTGCATCAATGATCAGCAGGGTTGCATTGGATGATGATTTGTATAAATCAGCCATGGCCTTCATGACTGATTTGATCAAAAAGTGTGAAGCCCTATCGATTACTGAACCTGCTGGAACAAGCACGTCTTCTAACGGTGACAGTAAGTTTTTAATTGTTTAGAGTTTTGTGTTTTGATATATGCATTTTTTGAGGAGAATGATTTTATATATATCTGTCATTGATTGTAGTTTGGTTTTTGGTATCTTGGTATAGATGATGTACCGGTCCAAAAAGTGAAGGGGTTTAAGCCTAAAAAAGATTCATTCAAGCCTTCGAAACGACCAATTCCAGTTGCGGAGGCTGCAAGGGCTGTAAGTAAGAAGAAGAGAAAAACTAGCAGGCTTGAGGAGGAGAATTTGAAGGCTTTGAAGAAAGTTTAAGGCTGAAGCTGTAATAGTTTTATTAGAGGATTATTTGAATGAATGGTTGATGCTGGTTGAGTTGTTGAAGCTATTTTGTTCTTTTGGATTGGTTTTTGGTTTGTTGGATTAATTTTACAATGTCATACCATGTGGTATAATGTGGTAATTTGATTTTATCATGTCAAACCAGGTGGTAAAATGTGCTATTTTTGGAAGTTGAATGTGAAGGTTCTGTTTTATAACTGATTTTACCATGCCATACCATGTGGTATAGTGTGGTAGTTTGGAAGTTCTGTGTGATAATTGAGTTTACATTTGCCATACCATATGGTAAAATATGATCATTTGGAAGTGGCATGTGTGGTAATTGATTTTACAGTGAATTACCATGTGGTAAAATGTGGTAATTTGGAAGTTAAATGTGAGGGTTCTGTGTGATAATTGATTTTACCATGCCATACCATATGGTATAGTGTGGTAATTTGATTTTACCATGCCATACCATATGGTATAGTGTTGTAATTTATTTTACCATGCCATACCATGTTGTAAAATATGGTATTTTGGAAGTGGCATGTGTGGTAATTGATTTTACAGTGCATTACCATGTGGTAAAATGTGGTAATTTGATTTTACCATGCCATACCATATGGTATAGTGTGGTAATTGATTTTACCATGCTATACCATATGGTATAGTGTGGTAATTTGATTTTTACCATGCCATAGCATGTGGTAAAATGTGGTAATTTGGAAGTTCTGTGCGGTTAACTGATTTTACATTGCATACCATGTGGTAAAATGTGGTATTTTGGGAATTAAGAACACATGTTAAATATTTGCTAACATAATAAAAAACAGAACATTTCATTTAGTCATAATACAAACCATAATAAGTTGTTTCATACCATCCTACTAATTAAAATGAAGTGGCTACTGAACATTGTGAGTTTGTTCTCAAAAGCTTACTTATACCCTCCTACTACTTAACACAAACGATAATAGAATTTTCATCTCCTTCCTTTCAACTCTTTCTTCTTGTTCTTCATGTTGCAGTACTTTGTTGCTTCTTTCATGATCCTTTCCCGTTCAAGATTTTCTTCATCAAGAATGATGTCCAACATCAGGCACTCCCTTTCTTCATTTATGAGATCAATCCTCTTCCAATCTTTGGTCAGGGCACTGTTGTACTTACCTTCCCAGTGTCTCATCCACTTGATGATGTACATCCCACATGAAATTTGATATGGTTGTGTAACCTTCTCGAGGTTGAACCAGGTAAACTTTTCCCACCTTACTGTCTTCTCTGCAAACTGTGTCTTCATGTAGTTGATTGCGTACTGGACAAACCTCTTTGCCATTGGTTTGTAGGTTTCTTCAAAATCTTTGTGACGGAGACTGTCGAGTACTTCAAATCTCTCTGCTTTGATGTTGACACAAATCATGATGTAGTGCTTGTTATTACAGTAAGGGAAGAACCACTGCAAAATAATTTGACCACAGTATACCATATGGTAAGCAGTTGCCATAAAAGTGATGAACAGTAAGTTAAGAACCATTGCAAACTAATTTTACCACTATATACCATATGGTAACCACTGCAAACTAATTTTACCACTATATACCATATGGTAACCACTGCAAAAATTGTGGTGAGATACTTACAAGGTTACATTCTGTGAAGCTGAGGTTTTTTGCCCATTCTTTGTTGGTGATGTCCAAGTCCACTTTGTTGTAGTAATCGTCTGGAGATAGTACAGGATTGCCACTATCAATGTCCAGTTGGCAGTCACCCTGAAAGTTGTGGTTGTTATTATGTGTTTTATATATGTGTTGTCTAAGAACTATTGACAGAATATGGGTGGGTTTACTTACTGCCAAAGATGTATCGAAGAACCACCTTTTGAATTTTCCTTTTTTTGCTTCATTCCTGTTCATTACATCTCCATACCAGTCGACGACATCAGATGTGATTTCACAGCCAATGTCAATCAACTGTACTGACTCCCTTTTCAGCAAGAATGTTCCATCCTTCCTTTTAAACATTATCTCATCATTGTATAAAAGCACATCACAACAGGACGGATGGTTTACTTTAATTTATGACATCAAACAATAGGTTACCACAACAAAACCATAGCTTACCACATCTTACCATATGGTAATAAGTAAAACACACCAGCTTACCACATCTTACCATATGGTAATAAGTAAAGTAGAACAGGAGTTATGGTTTAATCCATTCTTTAACAACAAACCTTAGCTTACCACATCATACCATATGGTATTAAACTGAAACAAAACATGACTTGTGCATTACTACATTTTGTAACATTAAACCATAGATTTATCTAATTTTACCATATGGTAACAAACTAGATCACTACAGTAAAATCATATAACAGTAGAAGTTTTAAGATGATGACTTACCTCTTGACAAATTTCTTGTTTTTGCATCTTATGTACTCCAGGATGTTGCTGAACATATCATCAGGTGTTGTTTGTGTTGGTGTTGACCATTCAACTGGTGATTTTTGTGATTGTGGAGCAACTGGTTCGACAGTTGGAGAATTCAGGTCCTCTAGGTAAGCATCTATGCATTCACGGACTTCCTTGAGCTTCTCTTGGCTGTTTGTGTACAGATTTGACCATATAGCATATGACGCCGTCTGTGACTGGGTGCTTTGTGGCTGTGCTGGTGGTGGTGTTGTTCTTGCCTTCTTTTCATATACATTCAAATTCTTCACCACGATTCTTCTTTTGCGAGGCTGTCCTGGTTGATCGGTTGCCGTGTTGGTAGTCAACTTCGTTGGTGTTGTTGGTGTTTGACGGTTGAGAGGGCTGAGATCAAAGGATGGAATGTCGTCTTCCCTTGTCACTTTAGGCTTCTCAGCAGCTTCGGTTGTCAGTTTTGGAGCCTCTTCTCGAACAACATCATCTGACACCGTTTTCTCGCTGTCAGTTTCTGGAGTCTTTTGCGCAGCTTGCCCTGTATTCCCTTCTTCTGTTGTTTCCTTATCAACTTCCATTGGATCTGCTGTTTTGGTAGCTCCTTTTTCTCCTGTTTCTTTTGCAGATGTATGTTCTGGAACTGCTTTCGGGGTGTCCTCTTGTTGTGGTGTTCCCTGATTCAGACCTTCTTGAACAGATTGTTCTGGTGGTTCTGTTGCAACTTCCCCCAGTGGACCTCCTTCTTTTGGGATGCTTTCCCTATTCACAGCTCCTGGATCAGAATCATCTTGCTCTTTTTCTTTTGGCTTCGGTGTAGATGCAGCAAGATCGACTGTAGATGGTTGTGAATCATCTTCTTTCTGTGTTTGCTCCTCGTTCTCCTCTTTGTTCTGGTCTATCTTTGCCTGTTTGAATATTTCATTGAGTGTTTTATTCAAACTGGCATTCATTTCTTCATCATTCTCTTCTTCATCATCTTCACACTGAAATTTTTCTCCTTCTGTTGGCTGAACATTTTCATCACAGCTTTCTTTCGCAAGATTCTCCTTGTGTCTGATCAGATTGTCAATTTGGCTTTTGTACTGGTCTTTGATTGCTTTCATCATTGCCTTCATTGATGCTTCAAGCAGTTTGATTGCATTCTCAGCCTGCATAATGGGAGCTTTTGTAAGATACCATGGTGGTAATGTGTGTATGGTGTATGGTTAGTTACCATGGTGGTAATACATGGTATTGGCAATTATTATCACTATTCTGCATTTTTATAACATGAAACTATATCTTACCACACCTTACCATATGGTAACAAAGTAAAACAGAACAAGAATTATGGTTTCCTCCATTTTTATAACATGAAACCATTGCTTACTACACATTACTATATGGTAACGTATTAAAACACAACAGGACTTATGTTTTCCTCCATTTTTATAACATGAAACCATAGCTTACCACACCTTACCATATGGTAACAAACTAAAACACAGAAGGACTTGTTGTTTTTTGCTATTTTTAAAACATGAAAGCATAGCTTACCACACATTACCATATGGTAACAAAGTAAAACAGAACAAGAATTATGGTTTCCTCCATTTTTATAACATGAAACCATTTGCTTACCACACATTACCATATGGTAACGAAGTAAACCACAACAGGGGCTTATGTTTTGCTCCATTTTTATAACATGAAACCATAGCTTACCACACCTTACCATATGGTAACAAACTAAAACACAGAAGGACTTACGCTTAGTATGAATTGGACAACTGTAATATAGATAATTTGTACTTACTTGGTTGACTGTTCTGATATTCTTCAAATCAAAGTTCAGTGATGATGACTGGTCTGGACTTTTGTTTCTTTGTCTTTTCGGTGATTCATAGACTGGCTCATTCTCCTCTTCCTCATCAGCTGCACCATCAGCCTCATCGTCACTAATGTTGGCAAGCTTTTCGATCTCGTTCAACTCTTTTCCATTGTAGTAGCTCTTAATGTTCTCAAAGTTGCTATCAACATTGTTATCATCATAGTAGCTTACTGTTGGTGTTCGAAGCTGGGTTGAGAATGCCATTTCGTCCAGTTTGTACATGAAGCATACCTTTTTATGCAGATAGTTGTATTAGTTTTTTCAAAGAGTATCATTTATATATAAAATATATGAGTAACAAGGTTGAAATGGCCAAGGGAATGGAGACTTACTGTAAGGAAGTGAAGATCTGCACTGACATAGAGCTTTGGTGATTTCAATCCTTCATTCATGTGTTTGAAGAAGTATTTGCACCAGTTGTAGCTGGTGAAATGTTTCAGTTCTTCAGTCTTCAAGTACTCAAGCATGTTGAGTTCAGCCATAGGTGCTGAAGTTGGACACAGCAAGCCTCCGGTGACCAGCAGAAAGAACAATTGCATCCATCTCTTAGTCAGTGTGGTTGTAGGAAGATCTTTTTCTACCTGACTTAGCTTTACCCTTGGAGTGGATGTTCCATCTACTTCGAGTAGGGTTTCTATTGCATAATCTGCTGCGTCATCCCAAGAAATCGTGGGAGGTACAACTTCCCTATTCCCCATCGGTAGACCATATACTCTATGAAAGTCGATTGGTGATATCTTGATGTGTGTCCCGTCAGGTAACTTGAACGATTCTTTCTGTGGATTGTATTTGTTCATTACGAACAGTGCAAAATGGTTGTTTATCTTTGTCTGCTTGATTGATATTAAGCCTGCTAGGCCTAATATCTCAAGTTGCTGTTTCCGCTCATCTGTTATTGACCTTGCAATTGCAGAAATTCTTGTTGGGCTGCACCTTGTGCGAAAACTGTGTCTTGGTTTTACCATAGTGTACCTGAATGTAGAAATTAGTAATAGTCTGTTAGTATGCTTTTTACCATAATATACCATATGGTACCATAATGGTTTCCTACCATACCAAATCAAACCATATATTTATCTCATTTTACCATATGATAATTACATCAAACCATGTCTTATAACATATTACCATATGGTAACGAAGTAAAACACAACAGGACGTATGTTTTCCTCCATTTTTATAGCATGAAACCATAGCTTACCACACATTACCATATGGTAATAAACTAAAACACAGCAGGACTTATGGTTTTTTTGCTATTTTACAAAATGAAACCATAGCTTACCACACATTACCATATGGTAACAAACTAAAACACAACAGGAGTTATGGTTTTTTGCTTTTTTACAACATGAAACCATAGCTTACCACACATTATCATATGGTAACAAACTAAAACACAGCAGGACTTATGGTTTTTTGCTTTTTTACAACATGAAACCATAGCTTACCACACATTACCATATGGTAACAAACTAAAACACAGCAGGACTTATGGTTTTTTGCTTTTTTACAACATGAAACCATAGCTTACCACACATTACCATATGGTAACAAACTAAAACACAGCAGGACTTATGGTTTTTTGCTTTTTTACAACATGAAACCATAGCTTACCACACATTACCATATGGTAATAAACTAAAACACAGCAGGACTTATGGTTTTTTGCTTTTTTACAACATGAAACCATAGCTTACCACACATTACCATATGGTAACAAACTAAAACACAGCAGGACTTATGGTTTTTTGCTTTTTTACAACATGAAACCATAGCTTACCACACATTACCATATGGTAACAAACTAAAACACAGAAAGACTTATGGTTTTTTGCTTTTTTACAACATGAAACCATAGCTTACCACACATTACCATATGGTAACAAACTAAAACACAGCAGGACTTATGGTTTTTTGTTTTTTTACAACATGAAACCATAGCTTACCACACATTACCATATGGTAACAAACTAAAACACAGAAGGACTTATGGTTTTTTGCTTTTTTACAACATGAAACCATAGCTTACCACACATTACCATATGGTAACAAACTAAAACACAGCAGGACTTATGTTTTTTGCTATTTTACAACATGAAACCATAGGTTACCACACATTACCATATGGTAACAAACTAAAACACAGAAGAACTTATGGTTTTTTGCTATTTTACAACATGAAACTATAGCTTACTACACATTACCATATGGTAACAAACTAAAACACAGAAGGAGTTACGGTTTCTTGCCTTTTTATAACGTGCAATCATAGCTTACCACGCCATACCATGTGGTAACGAAGCAAAACACAACAGATTCTACACCAGTTCAACAATGCATGCTAACGATTCGGTAATGTAGCGAGTTTTACTACAATTTTCACATGAAGAGTGACTGAAATACTGTTTCTATTGTTCTATGGATGGATTTCGAAGAAAGAAGTGAGGTTTTACCTTGATATTTTGTGCGAAAACGATTTTTGAGCCTCGTTGAAGTTGGAAACCCTTCGTTTTTCGACGAAGAAGCGAGAACAGTGTATCGTTGAATGATTCTTCGAAAAGCTTTGCGAAAATCGTTCGATTTGAAGTTTTTTTCTGGAAGTTTTTGCTGCGATTTTGGTGATAGAATTGATTATCGGGAGGAAGAATGGAGAGTTAGAGAGCAGAGGGAAGTGGAACTGTCGCTTGAAAGGTGAGAGAAAGAAGGAGAGAAGGCGAGACGGTTGTCGCTGTCACGTATGCAATTCAAATTGTCAGAGACGTGATTATCTTTTTGCCCCCGCGTGTATTTAATTGGCATGATCTGGCGGCTGGAAAGATGGCGCGATGGACGGTCAGATGGACGGTTACTGACCGTTACTGATAGGTCGGTTACTGATAGGATCCGGACCCGTGTATTACAATTTCCATCCTGAAACACTTCTTTCTTAACTGTGCATAAACCTACAGGACATTTTCTATGTCCGATTTGAGGTGTAAATTACTCAACACATCAAGCAAAAAACTTGAAAACTTTTCCTCCTCTATAGAGATTGTATCCCTCAGTACATGCCGAAAAACAAACACAGCACTACATTCACAATCTCCATTCAACTATCATCATGCTCTGTCTAAAACCTAGCAAAAGCAAACACCAAATGCTTTTCTAATTAGGGAGCAGCAGGGGCAGGAATTATACCCCATTTCCTTCTCACATCCTCCAAGTCTTCGTTGAAGTGTTTCTCGTAGTATATACACATGAGATCCGTGCACTTCGTTCCAGCAGTGTTGGCCCAAGGAAAGTAGTGTTGAAAGAACAGCCTCCTCTGTTTCTCGTTGAACCTCACTGTTCCACCCACGACAGACATCAGGCACATTGGCAGGTACATCTGCCGGAACTCTATCACCTTGAGCGCTGATTCGCCAATCAAGTTTGTGTGCAGACCGAAAAGGGTATGCCAAAAGTCGTGCACCTCACGAGCCCGTGTTGCTACGTATGCCAGTTCATCTGTCTCCATGAACCTCACTGGCGGACGATCATCTGGCAAGAAGTTTCTTGATCCCATGAATCTTGCATAGGCTGCTCCGAATGTGTTCTCTGGTAGGTCCCACGCGTGCCCTACTTGTGACGAAACTACCCGTGGTCTCTCTGATAGCACTTCCTATAAAAAATACACCAAAATTACTGGTGAGAACTTAACAAATACATAACAGATTGGTTTTGCTTTCCTGAAAACTAAAGATACAAACATATTCTGTGGCCAAGCTCCATATCCCTCCCATAGTCGTTTCCTAGCAAATCATCTCACCTTGCACTTAGACTGCATAATCAAGGATCAGATGATCTCTTCAACATTATCTACTGGTAACTAGAGGCCACACGAACAACTTCTACTGAACCAACATTGTATGTGTATCTAAAGAAAAGCTTGGTTATCATTCTAACTAACCATTCCTCCGCGCAATGGTTCCAGAGAATCGAATAGCCTCTCACCAATTCATCAATTCTATATGCTAGCCTCTCACCAATTCATCAATTCTTCATAACCATGCTCATACATAAAAATAACGGTAAATCAACTCAGCCACAATAAGTGTGCGTTCAGAACAATATTGAACAAGGAAGATGAACTCACTCTCCCTTCTGGGCTCCTCTTCATCCTCTCAAGAACGCTTTCGAAGGCGGCCTTCCCCGTGGTTTCACCAAGAGCTCCGATCAAATCCGCTCTCCGCGGATCAAGCAACGCACCCACCGCCGATCCAACCGCAACCGCCGCCTGCTGCCACCGCTTTAACGGCACTCGAGTACCTTGGACGATCATTTCTGCAGCAATTCAAAACCCTAAATCGCCAAAGAAGGAAATTTCCCCTTCGCAATCGAACGTCCGACAACCGATCTTCCGCCTTCTCAATTTCCGACTCAAGAGATGACCGAGCCGTTTCATATCAGAAAAAGCAAGTTTAGCGATTAATTTCATCAGAAGGCCCAAAAAGTAGAATGGCCGAACCCCCACAGTCAGGCCCATAATTTTTTATGGCCCAAATGAAACTTAGGCTTAGCCCAGATAAAAGAAACAAGCCCACAAGCTAGTCCGTTGACAATTTACTGGCATCTTTCGTTCACCGGGACAAATTCGACGTCCAGGCAAAAGGAACGGAACAACGGTCACATTTTGGCACGCTGGACCTGACACATTCGCGTTGGAGATGGATCACCTGCCCACTTCTCGCCGGTCATGGAAACCGCCGGCTCCGACAACCGACATCTACTCCACCGTCGTGGTCCACGATTCCTCGTCGGAATCCGAGGCGGAGCCGAGAGCCAGAGCCAAACCCTCTCGCCGACCAGAGACCGACGACATCTACGCCACGACGGTGTACAAGGGCGGAGCCGCCGATTTCGGGAAGAGCGACGGAGAAGAGGACGATGAAGACGACGAATCGCTGCCTCCGCTTCTCAAGCGCTTGCCCAAGGACTTCGGAGGTGGCGACCCGCTGGATGACGAGGTAGCTGACGACGACGACTACGACGGCGACTTTGGGACGATGATTGTGAAAACGAATCGCGGTGCCCGGCATCGGAATCAATCATCTTCTTCGTCGTCATCGACGGTGAAGCCTCCTTGGGGCAGCTCGCCGTTTGGGAATTTCAGTAAGAGAGACTACGGCGACGAGGAGGAGGAAGATGATAATGATGGTGATGGAGAGGGATTCGGGACGTTTGTTGTGAAATCGACGTTGAGTGGGACGGTAGTGAGAAAGAGTGGGGATGGTGGAGGAAGCGGGAGTGGATCAACTATGGGGAGAGCGGTGGCGAGCATGCAGGCAGTTGGGGATTTAGGGTTTGGGAAACAGAAGAGGAGGAGTGGATCTTTGTCTTCGCAGGGGGATGAGTACAGGCACCATCAGCATACTAAAGTATCTGCAAGCTCGATTCCGGATAGCGTGACCAGAGAAGACCCAACGACCAAGTATGAATTGCTCAATGAACTAGGTGAGTGTGATAACTAAAATGTCGAATTTTCTTTCCCCTTCTTTTCTCAAGATTTGATCGGAGAGCTTTGAGTCTTCTGTAGCAATAAGATTCAGAAGATCTATTCGACTGAGAACTGTCCTTTGTTTTCTCTGAGTTTATTGGTGCAAATAGAAGCACCGAGCCAGTTCCATTCTCTTAGATTCCCTGTTGCATCTGCTTAGACCAGTTATGCAACATGCCATTTCCATTCTCCTCGATTCCCTGTTGGGTCTAAGCACTTAAATTCGTGCTATTCAATTTGAAGAATTTGACTTCTTGGGGTACCAGGGAAGGGGTCGTATGGAGCTGTTTACAAAGCAAGGGATTTAAGAACCTCAGAGCTTGTCGCAATCAAAGTCATTTCACTATCTGAGGGAGTGAGTACATTCTTGATTGTCTATAATTATGACCTGATGATGTTTTGGGATGAGTGAATGAGATGCTGATTGTCCAGGAAGAGGGCTATGAAGAAATTCGTGGTGAAATTGAGATGTTGCAGCAGTGTAGCCATCCAAATGTTGTGCGATACTTAGGGAGTTATCAAGGTGAAGAGTATCTCTGGGTATGAAATTCTTTACGGGCCGAGTTGGCACTGAGAGTACTGTTCACAATGCTTCTATTTATATCACCTATCCCGGATCCATCATTTATGAATTATTTTCTCTTGCAGATAGTTATGGAGTACTGTGGAGGTGGAAGTGTTGCTGACTTAATGAATGTTACTGAGGAGGCGTTGGAGGAGAATCAGATAGCATACATATGTAGAGAAGCTATAAAGGTATTATTTTCAGTTATAACTGGTCTTGGAATGTGTACTTGTCAGGGTTCTAGCAGTTAGATTTTACATCGTTAAAACCCTACCTTGACACTAACCTTTACCATTTCCAGTTTACACTTGACTTTGTTTATTCTTAGAGTTTGTGGTGCTTGTGTTAGTGTGCTGGCAATACTCAGTCATGCCTGATTCGTTTTGATGTCCAGGGCCTTGCTTATTTGCATTCAATTTTCAAAGTACATAGAGATATCAAAGGCGGGAATATTTTACTTACTGAACAGGGAGAGGTCAAGCTAGGTGAGTATACTTCATCCTGCAGTTCTCTATAATACGTTCGCTCAAAGTCTAGACATGGGGTTTTGATTCATGATATTCAGGAAGTATCAGACTTAAGCCATTGCACAGCAAAAACTTTTTTGTCCTAGCTTTTATGGAATTAGCTCAGCTTCTCCTATTTCTTATGCTTTCGTAGTATATAACGCAGAGTGTCTTTCAATTGACCTGCTTGTAACAACTTTATGAACAGGTGATTTTGGGGTTGCTGCACAGCTTACAAGGACCATGTCAAAGCGCAACACGGTACAGTAATCACATATATACTGCTTAATTCCTTATGTCGACAAGAAATGCGAGCCTTGTGTTGTGTCAGTAATTCAATATCATTTGAAGTTTCTTGGATAAACATGCACATAAAGAAAATCTTGATGTCTATCTGCTCTCTCACCCCCTTATGAATATCTTTTTCGTCCAATCGTCTGGTTGTCAAAAGTTGATTGTCAGCCTCAACCCCTTTCTTTTCCTGCACCATTTCAGCTGTTTTTGTGACTTGGCTTTCTCCAATTTGTTAAATTTCTAAAATCTTATTTGAATTAGCAATTATAGCAATATTTTTCCCCACGCAATGGAAGCCTTGGAACTACTGTAACTGAGCTCCAGACCAGCTTCATACCTTCAACTCTACCTTTCTCGTGTAATTATGGCTATGCTGGGCTTGTGGTTTGAACTGTGTCCCTATTCATACACTAGAGTTCATTCTTCATGGGGTCAGCTTTCTTTTGATGTTTGATTATTGATTTGTTCTCAGAATTGGAATATTTTTTTGTGTTTTCTGCATTGATCCTCTGTAAATTTATGAGAAAAAGTGTCTTGTCTCTGTCGATTTTAGACATTGATTTAGCAGCTCCATCAGTACTTACTATTGTATTGTTTCAGTCACCATTTTATTCCATGTTTAACTTATTATGATATCTTTATGATCACAGTTCATCGGTACCCCACATTGGATGGCACCTGAAGTAATTCAGGAAAGCCGCTATGACGGAAAGGTACTATACAGTCTTTGATTTTATTATCTTCAGATTCAGGATACATTAAAAGTGTTAGTCACTGGATTCAGGAGTAAATTGAATGTGCAAACATTTGTGTTGCATGTCTCGACTGACGTGGTTTGGTGGCTCGCACTTCCATGAAATTTTTGTATTTGTAATTATTCAAAGGGGTGGTCTGTATTATTATCTATCATGTTATAACTTAGTTTTCACTTGGGAAGATGCTAATTACAGCATGGCTCAGTTGGCTGGTATCTTGACTGATGCATGTGTTAGTTATATTGTTTGATTAGGATATAAAGATGTTAAATATTTTTAAGTGCAGAGTTAGTTATATGTTCGACCAACAAACCCCTGTGGTGATGTAATGTGAGAGGTAGCAACTGTATCACAAAGTCTAGATCTTGTTCAGTGGGTTTCCTGTAGTTGTGGCTCTCTTTTTGAGGAAAACTGGCAGGCATTCTTCTCGTAGGCTGTGAGTACCAAACCTCCAGGATATTTGTAATTCGTACAAAAGCAATGCTACCCTTGCTGGCAGGTGTTGATAGTTTTCTGGATGCTTCTATAGTCATGCTCCTTAAGAAAACCCTTTTCCGATGTCTCGATCTTTAAAACTCATTTATCAAACTGGTATAGATTTGTTTAGTGAAGTTTTATGCTGGTCTTGGTCTTCAGTATGGATTCTTTTCGGAGTATTTTCCTGTGGTGAATATTCCTCTTGTTGTGAGTTTCGGTTCAATCTAGAGAATCAAGATCTACTGAATAACTCCAGCTTTTGGCATTCTGATTTCATTATCACTGTTGTCAACTCCTTGCTTCAATTGCTTTATTTCATTCTTTTTTTTTTTAACACATTGCAGGTGGATGTATGGGCACTTGGTGTTTCTGCAATTGAGATGGCTGAGGTATTCTCACCAGTGTACAAAGACTATTTACGTTTTGTAGCTTTACCACATTCTGGATTTTTGTTACTAAGGTAGAGCGACTTCTAGGTATTATGACAGGGTTATTATCTCGTGACTCGTGAGTACGAGACCAGATACGTTTAGCCAAAACTATAAAGAGTCAGTAGATTCGGACTGAGTGTTTGACATCCTCATCTAGTAGAAGCTTAAGACAGTGGTGGAGCCAGGAGTTGGAACTAGGGGTGTCCATTTTTCAGAAGACAAAGATATAAATAAATATTTAATACGAGTAATACGGAGGACTGAAGGAGGAAAGGGAATTAACGATTAGTACTTTGGCGAAGTATTAGGAACTAGGGAGAGCAGCAGAGCTGAGCACTGCTGTTGCTGACTGCTGTTTAGTTGTTGTTGGGGGAATACCAGTAAGTGAGTAGAAGAGAAGCTGATTAGGGATTTGATGCAATAGGGGATTAGCTTATGATCTTAGAAATAGATTCTATGGCAATAGAGTCATAAGGAATGTGCTGTAACGTAGTGGCAAGATGTTCTTGTCTTTCACTCTGAGGTGCTGTGTTTTATCACTTATATATGCATACCTAGGGTTGATTATATTTCTACTTAAACTAGGTGTGTCCGCCTATGGCTTAAGATAAAAAACGATTTATGTTTTGTAGCTTTACCATATTGTGCACTTTTGTTCCTAAGGTAGAATTATGCCTAGCTGTTAGCCTGTTACTACTTGGTTAGTCTTTCGTGGGTATGAGTCCCGGTATGTTCAACCAAAACTAAAAGGAGTTGGTAGGAAGGTACCAAGTATTTGACATCCTCGTATAATAGAAGCATAAGATAAAAAGTATCGTGAGACCAAAAAGATAAAACACTTAATTTTCAGATTTTCCATCTCTCAGTAACCTGGTTATTAGATTACTCTTTGATTAGTTCCTGCTCTGGTGGACTTTAATCATATCGTTGTCATTTGCAAACTGTGCTGCGTGCCTGCGTCCAATGTGCATTTTCTAATATCTGGTTTTCTATTGTCTTCAGGGTCTTCCGCCAAGATCAGCCGTACATCCCATGAGGGTTAGTGCACAAACTTCACTCGCGTATATTTCAGTTAGCATTCTCATGTCGACTTTCTTAGGCACTCATATTTATATTACTTGTTTGCCCTGGTGGTATTGATACCTTAGTTTGTGTTTATTCAAATTATTAGAACAACTTCACGATCCTCTTGACTTGTATACGGAGTCACACCCCCTCACTGTCTTAGATACTTTAATTTTTCTCCATTGTCAAAACAATTTTAAGTTTATGTTTAAATGAAAGTGATAGGTATTGTCTTCTGTCCGTGGGTAGAATTGTATCATGCACTGATGAGACGCTTGTAGATCATGTGACCAAATTGTGGTCTGCTTACTTTAACACTGTCAGCTTTTGCCCTTTAGGATGATAATTTTTTGTTAATGATTTTGGATTGCTTTTGCCCATTTGTAGGTTTTGTTCATGATATCTATTGAACCAGCTCCAATGCTTGAGGATAAAGAGAAATGGTAGGTTTTTTCATCATGATGCTCCTATCTACATTAATTTTTCTGTGGTTAGCTACATCACATCCTCTTTGTGACTGCATATGCTATGGCGTCTAAAGCCTACGTGGTCCTGTGTTAGGTCACTAATCTTCCACGATTTTGTCGCGAAGTGCCTCACAAAGGAACCACGCTCTCGTCCACCTGCATTTGAATTGTTGAAGGTTTGCACCGTTCTACAGCTCAATATATAAAACAAGTTCTCTGAAGTATTTTGAGTAAATTCCTTCTGCATTTTTCTGCTCTAGTTATTCTCTTGTTGAAGCTGCTTCTTTGTGAGGACTATATCTTTCATTTTTCTGTAACCTGGAGCTCTTGCAGGGATGCTTTTTGCAGCTTTCTTTATGCATCTCTACATCAGTGCGTGTATGTTGCTTGATAGTTTAGCCTTAATCACCGTGCAATGTGATGTTTGCTGTTGGTTGAACATTTCACTATTTAAGTGTCTGAAAGAACCATCAAATGTTGATCATACCTGTTGATGTTTTAGTCGAATTGCAATTCTTTTTGGAAATCCAATTTACAAACTCAACACTACTCAACCAGGTGATCTGGTGATGCTTTCATGAGCATAGTTTATCTACATCGATCATTGAATATTTAGCATAGTTTATCTAGACAACCACAGGTTTTGCATGTGTGTTATGATGCTTTTATCAGCCATAAAATTGTGTTTTATCGTGGGTTATAAATATCAAAATTACCATTCAATATCTAGCATAGTTGATCTAGACAACCAACGGTTTTGCATGTGTTATTCCAAACCTCATGATTGAGCCACTAAAGCCTGATTATCTCCATGGTGCATATTTCTTCTAGACTTATCTTGTTTTAGCTATGCAAAGTTGTGATCTTTCTGTCTGTTAGCTTTTTCCTTACTCGATTTTTCTTTATTTGAAACACAGCACAAGTTCATTGAAAGATGCAAAGTTGGAGCCTATGCAATGTTGCCTAAGATTGAAAAGGCTAGAAGAATAAGGGCAGCAATTGCTATGCAACCTCAAAATCTCGATCCAGGTGTTTCAGAGGTTAGCATTTACCACCTTGTCTCTTCTTGATGAGTCCAAATGTTTCTACGTTTAATTTTTTTTTTTTTTTTTTTGGTGCAATGTTTAATTTCTTTTAAATTGTTCCTCATGTTCTTTACTTGGAAAACAGCCTCCAGAAGGATCAAATTTGAATCCTGATTATTTTGGGAGCACAGTTCCAGCAAGGAGACCTCTGGAAGAAAGTGAATTGCCCAGCTCGTCAGATGTTGGGCAATTGGCTGTTGAAGGTAACCCCCATTTTGTTCATCTTCTTTTATTTTATTTTCTCTTGTGCACTATAAATAGGAGTAAGGATTTTCGGGAAAAAAGAATTCAGAATTGGAAGGCTTTTCTATTTTGTGCTATAACCTTAGCAGAAAAGAGATTTTTCCCGAACAAAAACTTCAATCAGAAGGAACTGATGCTTCAAGTGAATGGAGCTAAAGTTCTTCTGAAATTTAGGGAGAAGTTGTGAAACATTCTCCGTCGGAAAAGGAAGGAGAAGTGTTTATAGGTTTAATACAGTTTGATGACTTAATTTTGCTCGAATAAACCATCTCAATTGTTGATTGAAGGAATGACCAGTGCGGTATTGTTCTTTCTCCTTTCCCTTCTTCTTCTTCTTGTTGCACTGAGGATTCCATGAACCCACACAAGTGGGTTCTTTTTTTACGGAGCTCTTCCATTTGTTCTTGTCCTATTGAGTGCAACATCAAGACCAGTTTATCTTCTCCATGTGCAGGTGATTTTGGCACATTTATAGTTCATGGTGGAGAAGAGAGGAATACGACAATGAAGGAGAATCAATTCAACTCCATCAGAGAAACTCCTCTGGATCTTGGGCGTACAGAAGATGCTTCAGTTAGTGGAGGCGGCCAATTATCTGAATCCTGGTACCTCAAAACAGCCCGGAGATTTGTTGCCAAAAGAGCATTTCCAATTATTGGCAACAAGTTTTCAAGCATCATTCCTATGCTGTAACTTTATATGGGTCTCAACTGCAACAATTTGTTTGGTTGTCAGGATTGACAGTACCAATGGTGTAGCTGCAAACAAGATTTTGCCTGGTGATGCATCCCAGACAATTAAGGCGTTCGCATATCCTTTTGCCACATCCTCTGGGACTCCAAAGCCGAGCAACATATCTCGAACTGTTGGAGGTGGTGATGGAGGAATGAGTAGCAAAACTTTAAAAGGTGAAACTGCCAGCAAACGAGTCTTTGCATTGCAGGATAAGGTTGTTATTTCTGGCCAACTTCTTTCACCACTGAACACTTTTATGCTGACCTTTTTTCATAATCTCTTGAGCTTGCTTCCTGGGGGGACAAATTAGGTGCTTTGGTTAGGGATGGAAAGCTACTAATCTGGATCTCATCTTTTGCAGCTTTGGTCCATATATGCAGCTGGCAATACCGTACCTATTCCATTCTTAAGGGCAACCGATATATCACCTATTGCTCTTTTGACAGACAATGTCCTAGGAAGTAGTAACCATGATAATGGTGGAGCCACTGCAGCCGAAGCACTGCAAGAGCTTTTTACTGGCGATGGCTTGTCCAGAAAGGGTCGAAGAGCACAAAATGAGGTAATCCTCCCTTCATTCCTACCTTGCTGGAAAACAGAAGGATTTTAGGTTGTGTTTGTTCCAGTTTTTGCTGAATAAGAATTCATAGAAAATAGTGAAGTTGATGAGATTTTATGCAGAATAACAAAAATCGATGGGATGTCAATAATTTCTTTAATAATAAAGAAACTAGTTGATTTTAGAAAAATGGCTATCCTAGTATTAACATTAAGAATAGATCATTTTCCAAAGGGGCAAAGCTGGACAGGAATTTCTATTACTGAAGTGATTTTTAGCTTATAATAATTGGTTAAGTTTATCATAAATAGTTGTTTAAGCTTTTAATTAAAGTTTTTTTCGTACAATGTTGTCTTTTGGCTGGAACAAAACGACCCTTAATGCTTCCATTCATATTTGGTTGCCCACTTACATGCCATGCCTATGGTCTTATCTGTCATTGGACATATGCTACAGATGCCCTTGCCACCAAGTGTTCACCAGAGACTAGGATCAAGCCCGACGCTTATGAATCTTGCACAGGCTCTAGCTTACCACAAAATGTAATTAATTACTCTGTTTGATATACATCCATCCACCTGATCTGTCTGTCTCTGCTGAATATCTTCTCATGCGACTTCTGTTGCAGGTGCTACGAGGAGATGCCGCTTCAAGATTTGCAGGTGACGCAAGAGCAACAAACCATTCAGAATCTCACCGATACTCTCCGAACTATCCTCCGGTTGTAGATACGAATAGTTAGATGACACAGTTTATACTTTGTGTGACGAGAGAATTTCCTTTTTGCTGTGAGTTCTCTTTCTTTATTTTTTCCGATCACGTTATACTTGTATAACTAATGTGTTTGTTGTAAAGGGTTTTGAGGGAGATAGCTAATATTTGCAGGGGTTATCATTTGCAAACAGTTCTCTGTTTACTATAATCTGATGAGATAGGAAGATAAACCAAGATGTCCATTTGAATATTCTGTGCCAAGGGAATGGTTTATCATTTATTTTTTCTTTACTGAAGCTACATAGTTTTCAGTCATCAAGACTTTGGGAACAACTTCTAGCTCGTGAAACTTATTGGCCCGAATATTAAGGACATGAGGTATTTTGAGCACAGGAAGCGTACCTAATGTCGATCTAGAGAGAACATAATCCCTAATGACGAATGAGACGGATAGATCAGCACAACCACCACGAGGAGTTCGGAAGCGGTACTCCATACCACGAGTTGTGAAGGGCATGACTAGCGCAACTGTCCAGGACCTGTTCAACCGTCAAGTGAAGCTGGAGATCACAGACACAGTTGATGTTTATGTTGTAGAGCAATTCTACTATACTATATAACAAGTTACAGGTATAAGTTCAGGTTGTACCACAAAGGAATTTTTACATTTATGTTATGATACAACTTTACAACTTGAAGTTGTACCGTCACATAAATGTACAAGTTCAAGTTGTACCATAAAAGAATTTGTACAAAGAGTATAGGTACAATATGAAGTTGTACCATAACGTTAAAGGTACAACTTCAAGTTATACCATAAAAGCAAAAACCTATGATACCAATGTACCATCACATAAATGTACAAGTTCAAATTGTACCATAAAAGAATTTGTACAAAGAGTATAGGTACAATATGAAGTTGTACCATAACGTTAAAGGTACAACTTCAAGTTATACCATAAAAGCAAAAACCTATGATACCAATGCTATATAGCATTGTAAATCCCTCTATGTTGTAATGAATATGTTGATTTTGAACTTACGCACGAAGGATTCCTTGAATTTATGCATTATAAATAACGATTACGAGTCGAAAAAGTCTTATGTCTTGTTCCGCCCTTAAATTTTTAGTAGGGTTTAGGGCTTGATCGAGGTAATAGGCAACGATCTGCATGTGTATTACAGCTGACTGAAGCGTTCTGTGCGTGATCTAGGTACAACCGTGTTATCCCAACGTAAACTAACTAGGATCACATGACCTTTAAGAGAACAAACTTCGGTTCACCTCATATAAAAGCGAACTATGTGAATAGTTTCACTAATCAGCGAATCGCTTCTTAATTCGATGGTGTCTAACGTGAATCATCTCAAATTCGTGTATTTTGAATTTTTTTAGTGCAATTGTGAGTTTTTTTTAATACCATTTTGTACCTTATGCTATGGTGAATTAACAAATGTATCCATCTACTAAATTTTTGCACAAACATATCCTTCTAATATTAGAATATAACGAGTTTACCCTTCCATCCAATTATATGTTAAGTGATTGTTAAAAAAATTGTAAAATGATCCAATTGCCCCTCATCTACTCCTAATTTTAGGTTTTAATTATTTTATTAATTAGACAAAATCAAACACTAAACTAATTCACATCCCCCCTTTGCAAAAACCGTTCGTCTCTCTGGCAATTATTCCCTCGACTCGTCGGCGGGCGCATGCTCCCGGCATCTCCTCGCCGGCGGGTGGAGTTGAGAGAACCATTTCAGTGCGGTGGATAATGCAATCCACGCCAAACCCTCGTCGCTACCACCATCTCATTTGAATCCTGACCAGGACCCGCCAAGAAGGCTACGACGGTGCCAAGGTGGGCATCTAGTCCTTGTGGGGTCATCTTGTTCAGTTGTTCGTCCTCATCGCCGGCTACTTACCTTTAATTTCAAGGATACCAACTTCATGGCCAATTGGCCATGTACAAAAAGATTTACAAAGGCCAGTTCTGGTGCCCCAAATGGAACTCCCAGGAGCTCCGCCAGCTTCCTGTTCCGCCTCCTCGACGCCAATCTGGAGTCCAGGATCGCCGTCGACGAAATCCAGCAGCGACCCCTCGTTCAACAAGGATTACAAGGAGACCAGTTACTACTTACTACCAGGTGGTGGAGGATTTCGACTTCGGCGGCAGCGAGCGCAGCCTAATTGATTTTTTCCCCCTCTGGCTTTGACCTCTCCCGCTTGCTTAACGAGTCCGGCGACTACACGTTCGTCTGCGGCGTGCGGTTCGTTACTACGGAAACGGGAGTATGCTTTTTTGGTCGAGTGCCGTTTAGGGCTTTTTCGCTTATGGCAGGCGAGATGGCATCGATTCAGCATTTTGTTAGTCAATTTAACGTCGTCTGACATGCCGTTATAGTTTCAGACGAAAGTGGATAGAATTGTTACATAACTTTCCGATTTTTGAATATTTTGTGTATTTCGATAGTCGTGGATATATTTGTCACAAACCTGATAGTTGTGGATATACAACTGTATTTTGCCTAATTTTTTTTAATCTTTTAATCCACATCATTTAGTGGGGCCAAAAGCATGCCAACTAAGAATCCACCGTCTGTCCAGTCATCAAGTTAACTGACGGAGTTAACGGAGTGGACGGAAATGGATATTTCGTGTATTTCGATAGTTATGGATATATTTGTCACAAACCTGATAGTTGTGGATATACAGCTGTATTTTGCCTTCATTTTTAACTTATCTCATTCATACAACAAAAAGCTTTCCTTTTACCTGCTGGTGGCGATTCACAAAATCTAGATTCACGGATCACTCCAAAAGCATTGACAAAACCTACAGCATCGGAAACCCAGATAAAGATTAAAAACCACTAAATCGTTATCCAATAAGAAGACAAAAAACAGAGTATGCCCACCATTCTTTAGTCTAGACCCAACAATTCAGAGGGGAGAACAGAGTGAAGTAGCAGATCCAACGATTGGCGAGGGAGGAGACATAGAAGGAGGACATGCAAGTGGAAAACTTGAATAAGGCAGCTAACACGGCTGATCCCCAACTCTTTCCCCCGATTGCGTCCCAGTCACCAGTGAGCAATGGCAACCATATGCCTTGAATCCACCGATTTGACTTGTCGGGGAACAGAAATCCACCCACCAGACCAATGAGGTAGATGCATGCATAGCGCTCCACTTGATCTTCCGGAGTCTCGTCATTAATTTCCACCTCATTCTGGATGTGAGTTACCAGCCACGGAACCAACACTTGTCCCCCATTCAACGGTGGATGCCTCCGTCCTTGAATTGGTGTGGTGGTCGGCATGTCAAATCCCAACTCAGCAAGAATGAGCGGCCCCCAACCTCCTTCGGGTTTGGTAGTGGAACCAATGATGACATCTCTAGAAATCGGCAGCCCGGTGAGGATCGCCACGTCTTTAAGGGTGATCGTTATTTCCCCCTCCAGAAGGTGGAACGTATGGGTTTCGGGACGCCATCGCTCCGCCATTGCCGTAAGCAGATCGTAGTCTATTTCGATCTGCATGAAATGGCGCAACATACCCAACCCGGTCCTCTCTATATAGGGCGCCAACCGTGGATGCCAAGCGGGCAAGTTTGTGGTCCCTTTATGAACGACGAGAATAAGTGATTCCTTCAAAAAAATAGGAAAAACATCAATTTGTTAGTTTAAATAAAGAAAAATAAAACCTTAGAAAATAATAAAACAAAGCAAATAAATCATCAAATTACCGGATTGTTATCCCAAATAGCACGGGAGCGATAAGCTTCTTGATCGGTTAAGAGTCTCATATCTCTTGGCCCATAATGGATATACAATCGAGGATCGTATATCTCAGCACCCATCTATAAAAAAAAGTAATGAAATCAGAGATTATTTTGATAAAAAAAATCACAAAATTAAATTGTTACGATTAAAAAAAAACACAAAAAAAAACCCTACACGAAGAGCCTCTTCGTCCATTTTTTGGCAGAAGCCGGACAGAGGTTCGACGGCTTCAGGTTTGTAAGGGACGGGACCTTAGCGGGACGGGCGGGGGGGGGGGGGGGGTCTTTTAGGGTCAAACTCTAGTAATTCTTTATGATGTGGAAGGTTGGATTTATCCGCAACCACAGAGCGGATAGATAGAGGGAGAAAGAATTGTAAAAGTGGTGGTGTGATTTGGAAGAGGGGGGAAGGGTTCTATTTATAGGGAAGGAGGGAGGGGTCTGCGAAAATTATTGGGGAGCATTCACCGCGTCCCTCAAAGGCGGTGAATGCATCGCCCTTCTCAAAAACGGCGACAAACGCGGATCGAGCCACGTGGCGTGCTGTGAGGCGTCGGATCTGGGAAGAAAACCACGATCCGCGCCTCACCGCATCCAACGGCCACGGTGAGTGGGTCAGCGACGCAGATCGCTGACGCAAACAAACACTGGGTATTCACCGTGTTTGTCTAACGCGGTGAATACACCGCGTTTGTCCACGTCAGCGATCCGCGTCGCTTGATCGTGGCCCACAACAGCGGTTTAATCTTCACCGCTTTTGAATAAAATGGTGAAGAACGGTGATTGACTCACTATTGGTTCACCGTTTTAGAGGAAAACGGTGAATACTTCACCGTTTTAGAGGAAAACGGTGAATACTTCACCATTTTTTTAAACGGTGAAATATTCACCGTTTTTGTCAAACGCGGTGATAGTCTTCACTGCGTTTATCAAAAACGGTGAATGCCAAACATGTGTAGTTTTGGAAATTTTTTTATAACTTATGTATTTTGGAATTTTTTTTAACAACTAGTGTACTTTGGGATTTTTTCCTGGAACTTTTGCCTCAATTATTAGCCACTAGAGGCCGGTTTTGTTGTAGTGTGTATATTACACCTGGATTGTACGCTAGCCTTTTCTAACATTATATTAAAGTACAACCAAACTTGCTATGCTTCTATATTACCTTCAGCATTTTATGAATGATATCAAATCGAAATGTTAGTTATAGAGACACTTTTTCTTCGCTTCACATTATCATCCAATATTAAATGTGTTACTGATTGTAATTGGAATTGTGTGATAACTTAATACAAACATAAAGGCGCCATGTTGTGCAATTAGTACAATAGATGAATTTACAGGACATTGGTCAAGGTATGATCTTGCGTTGGTTTTATAGGACACTGGTTCGTGTATGTCCCGTGCTGTTATACAGGATATCGGTCGGGGTATGATCCCGTAGTGGATTTACAGGACACCAGTCTAGGTACGATCCACGGTGGTGTACATTACATCTAATGTACTATCCGGGGGGAGTGTATGACTTGGCAAATTAAGAAGTAAAAAGCACTGAATCAACCTAACCATGCATGTGATTGAATTCTTGTGTAAAGATTACTTATGATGTGGTTAAGTGATGACTTCCTATGATGTGATATATTAAATGTGCATGTCGATGATGATGGTTATGTGATGGTTTTCTATGGTGTTTTAGACAATGATTTACCATTAGATGGTGTGATGTTTCACTATGTTGGGACGGGGTTAAATGGTAATGCCGATATGATGTGATACTTGATGCGTACATGTTTATACAGTGAGTTATCAAGAGGCTGGGTGATGGTCCTTATGTTTTTAATGTATGAATTATTTGAGTTTGAGATGATGAATATGGTATGACATGTGGTGATGAATGGATGTTTATTTGACTGAATGAGATATATCATATCGGATGTATCTTGACAGTTAAGTTAAGCGAGAAGGACTGAGAGTTGGGTGACGGGAAACTGAATACTCCATATTTTGCCATGGTTACTAGAAGGGACAATAAGTCCTTTCGAGTTGTACTTTTAAAGGTAACAGAGAAGAATTATATCATTATCTTATCAGTTGGGTTATCCGGCGAGTATGAATGGTTACTAAAAATAGAATAGTAATATATGTATTAGCGTGTCACATTAAGTAAAGATTAAAATAGTTATTTACATCTCACCCATTATATATATTAAGATTCGTTTATAAATCTTTTTTAATTAAGATGCTATGCATCTGAAGAGACTAAGTTGTAAATCTACACTCTAGGAAAAAGAAAAGAATTAATGTCAAACAATAAAAAAAAATTATAATTACATAAGGAAAAAAAGTAAAGACAATGTGTTTTATAATTGTGCATGGAAGAAAATTCAATGGCGTACGAAAATTTGAGAATAGAATGAAATTGGAATCGCATAAAAGAAAAGATAATGATATCATTTAATATGCAAAAATGTAAAATTCATTCTCTAAAGATGACAAATACATATGTATATGTACATTAATTTTCTTGTAACTTCTTACCAATTGAGCACAGACATATCTTATAACCATAATTCGGTTTCAAAAAAGATACAAAAAATTTGGTGACCATTGGTGTCTGGATGAAATTGTTGTGTATCACTAAATTGAATTATGTTGATATATTTCATTAATCTTAAAATATAGGAATATCTCACATGAATAAGTTATTATGACTCTAGTTTTTACTTAGAAAACCATCATTTTTACTTCAGCTATTATCTCTTAATAATCTAGTAATCACACAAAAAATATTTTTTTTCTAGTACAACGCGATAAGAGTGTATTAGCTCATATATTTATAGTAGCTATTTTTTAACAAATTGCAACATAACTGTATTGGTTCACATATTTATAGTAGTTCGTACAAAAAAATGTTAAATATTTCGTGTTAGAATACGAAAGAAGGTAATTCTTTGCTTTTTAGTTTTTCATTTTTAAAAAAATCATATGTCAAATTATGTAAAAGTTAATAATTGGGTACCAACTAAAATCATGATTTTTGGATTTTTAATTATTTTTCAAAAATTATAAAAATTATCAAACATATTATAAACTAAAAATTAAAATAGTTTATTTTTAGTTGGTAATGATTTCTATCGTTTCTTAAAAATAGAATACAAAATTTTAACCGTGATAGTTTTTATTGTGTAATGTACATAAGTCAACCATTAAATAAAAATATAATTTGATGTGTTGTATATTTTTTTTTATAAAATGAGTATTAATCTTGTTGTGATTAATTCCATAAAAGATATTTTTTCTATTGGTTAAACAACTTAAATGATTTTAGTTTGAGCTCCTAGGTTGCATGATTAAATCTTAGTTATGGTGATTGATATACATGTTTTGTTGTGATCAATAACATCAAATATAGTTTGAGCTTGGAGGTCATATGTTCAAATCTTGGTCATGATTATTAATACACATGTTTTAAGTTTTATTTTAATGTAATTAATAACTTAAAATGTTAAAATCGTAAATGACATGGAAAACTGTAGAGCTTTCTTTGTCCTAAAATCTTTCTCTAGAACGGCCATAATATATGTTAAGATTGGACGGAAGGGTAGACTCGTTACGTTTTAATATTAGAAGAGTATGTTTGTACAAAATTTAGTAAATGGGTACATTTGTTAATTCAGCATAGTAGAGCCGTAGGGCGGTTAATGAACCAAGCCGCTCATGAACGGCTCGGTGTCCGACTCGAGAAAAACTCGTTCGACACTCAATTCGTCTTAATCGAGCCGGCTCGCGAACAACCTCATTAACTAAACGAGCCGAACTTGAGCCATATCATGTTCAGCTCAAAAGCTCGCGAACAAGCTCATTTAATGGTTTGGCATAAAACAAAGGATTAGAATTCATGGATTTTATGTATTGAAATCAGGATAAATATTGTGTTTTACTTTGATAGACTTTGCTACAGGTTTGAATGCAAATTGGTGCTCAGTTCTAGGTCAATCTTGAGCTATCATGAACATTTTATGAGCTGAACTCGATTTTGGGCTCTTTAAACTTATTTGACGAGGCGAGCTCGAGCTTTCATTTTCATAAACGAGCCGTACTCGATCTTGCATATTAAAGCTCGTGACGAACACGAGCCGAGCTCGAGCCTGGAAATATATTAACGAGTCGAGGCCGAACTATGACAAAGCTCGGCTCGATTCGGCTCATTAACAACCCTAAGTAGAGGGGTACAAAATACTATTAACCTTTAGGGTTAATAGCATTTTATGCCCCTTTACTATTGTAAATTAACAAATGTGCCCCTATACTATACTTTTGCACAAACATACCCTTCTAATAATACAACGTAACAAAAATACCCTTCCGTTAAAAATTCTGTGAAGCGGCCGTTAACTGGAGTTGGATTACGATAGTACTGGGCACAAACTATCAAACTTTTTTTTTAATAAGTCTAGTATTTTGGGGGAAAATCTTACAAGAGGTGGAGATGCGGGTATCGTCATATGTGCCTTCCCCTCGTATCTTCCTGCTCAACGGACCAATTTTTGCTTTCGTTTCCCCTGGTTCCTTCTCTTCAATCATCTCTTCTGCTGTCGCCGCAGGCAGCAAATGAAAGCAATGATGATGAGAAGCAGTCGGTGTCTGGTTGAACGCCAGTTCTCTCGAATCAAAGCTCTCCCTTTCTCAAGCCAAACCCAACCCAGATCAATGACGAAGAGCGCGTCGCTTTCATCACTCCCCAACAAAACCCTCCTTAAACCCTTTTCCCCTTCTTCTTGTCTCTCCCCTTGCTCTCTGATAAAACGACTCACCGCGAGCTCTGATTTTCCTCCTGTACACCTTCCTCCTCGGTCCCTGACCACCAGCAGCTCCGCCGAGAGCGAAGGAAGTGAGGGAGGTGGACGAGAAGACTCCGACGACCCAATTTCCTGTAATCCTTCCCCTGCTCGTCTCCATTCTCATTATGCGGGATCTCTACTTCATCTATCTGGAATTCGGATGATTTGTTTCGTTCTGGGTTTCGGGTTTTTGAGGCATTAGTTACTTAGTTGAGATGTTTGCGTCTGTTTTATTCTGCTGTAATACATTGCTGGTCAAGTGTTCGATGAAAGTCCTGACTTAACAAGTGGTCGGAATTTTTTGTCAGTTTGTTTGTGTGCCAGGAAGAGGAAATTTCAGAATTAGCAAAATTCCCGTGTCATGATTCAGTTATTCTCTCGTTCTGCAGATGAAACGGCCAACGAGGGAGAATCGGATGATGGATGGGAGGAGGAAGAAGAAGCTGAACCCAAGGTGTGAAAAATGTTTCATTTACATTCTCATTTCCTGTCGTATCAGTTTTCTTCTTGGTTGCTCATCTATGAATTGGTTCTTAGCGGTTCATATTTTCATGAACTGTAGGTGGGGGACGGCGGGTCAGGTGGTGGCATTGTGTTTCAAGGTGTTCCATGGGGAGAAAGAACTCTCGCCATTGCTCGTAAGGTCTTGGCGCAATTTGGTGTAGAGGACCTTGAACTCTTCTCTTTCAAGACCACCCCTCGTGGATATGTATACGTGAGACTTGATAAAATGTCAAACCAGTAAGTTCCCTTATTTGGACAACTAACAACAAAAAGCTGTGTCATTTTCCAATTTGCATAGTTTGTACGTTGAACGTTGATTGGTATTTGGTTGAGAAAAGGGGAACCCACCTAAAAAAATGGTCCTTCTTGTGCTAGATATGGTTGCCCCAGTTTTGAGGAACTTGAGGATTATTGTCGAGAGTACAATAAGAGATTGGAGGAAGTTGGAGCCCTCGGAGAAATACCTGATAAACTGGCTGTTGAGGTAAGCCAGAAACGCTAAAGGATGGTTCTTTAATTTACTAACTCTCCCCTTTTTTTATCGTCTCTCTCAATTGAAGTTCTTGTGATTAGCCGGAGGGGTAGTTCTTATTTTTGGTAGGTAGAATCATCCAAATGTAATTATCGTGATTAATCCAAGAGCGTGGGTAAACAGTAGCTATAGACAGTACATAAGTACGAGAGGCACGACGGTAGTTGGTCTTTCAATCCTGTGCAAGCGGAGCTGGAGACTATGTCGGTGAAGCTGGAGAGCGTCTCGAACTCCACTCGCAAAGGATTGAGAGAAGCAGCTACATCGTGGATGGCTTGCTCCATTAACTACCTGTTATAGCCATTGGCATTGCCAACTCGCTATGTTGGACTAGCCAAGAAGAGAACTATATCTAAGATGATTCTATTCACCAGAAAGCTTCCTTTCATATAAAAGCATAGTCAATCCAATCACGAACAATCTAACCCAAACTTGATCAAATCAGGTGAAGCCAGTTTTGGATGGGACCTGACCATGCACAGCCCTAATTGTTTCTACAGCCAGTATGATAGTGTTCCTGCTTTTCAGGTATCCTCTCCAGGTGCAGATAGACTGCTGAAGGTGCCTGAAGATCTAAACCGATTCAAAGATATGGCGATGAACGTGTCGTACTGGGAAGGCGAGGAGTCAAATCAACGGGAAAAGAATGGAGTATTCTTCCTGGAGTCCGTAGAAGCAGAAACAGAGAGCTGTGTGTGGAAGTTGGCTGATGTGAAGGAAAATAGGGACCCTCAAAGCAAAGGCAGGCCTTTAAACCGTAAGCGGAGGGAGTCGAGGTTGATTTTGCCCTTCAGAATGCATAATAGGGTTACTTTGTATCTTGAATTCTGACAATCAAATGATTAGTAGTATCACTTTCACACATTCATACTATTTCATGTGTTATGACCTTGACCCAATTAGATGGACGCTCTCTGGTCAAGAACAGACAACAAAAGACACAATTAAGGGCAAGAGATTGAATTAAGCAACATCAAATAGTCAAAAATAAAAC
Organism: Linum trigynum; assembly: GCA_964030455.1. Lineage (NCBI taxonomy): Eukaryota > Viridiplantae > Streptophyta > Magnoliopsida > Malpighiales > Linaceae > Linum > Linum trigynum. Next base: position 15,052,876 of record OZ034814.1, read on the forward strand.
TAGGGTTCATTTACAGCATTTCGTTCACCTAAAATATTAGTACATAGAGTTGGGGTGGTTCTTACTCCAAGTAAAAGGGTTTCCCCTAGATGATGAGAAAAGAGAAATAAGAGGAGGAAAGGAAGATATCATCTTGTGGGAGTAAGGGTGGGCACTCGGTTCGATAAATCCGAACCGAGTCGAACCGATTTAAAATCGAACTGAAACCAAAAGAATATTATTCGGTTCGGAATTTGGAAACACAATAGACATATTTCGGAAACCAGGGTCTCTCGATCGAACTCGAAATTCCGATTGCCGAACTGAAAAATCGAATCAATACATCCAGCCCACATATCCATACCTCATCCCAACTAAAACTGGGCCTCGGCCCATATTCTCACCCACTCCTCAGCCCATCACTCACCACTATGCTAACCCTAATAAAATAAAAAAGAGACAAGTCATATCTCCCACTCTCCCAACCCTCTCGGCTCTCATCCACCAGCCACCTCTCACCCACCGTCGTTGCTCCACATCCCAACAAAACCCTTCTCCCCGCTGCCGCTCTGAATCCCGCCACACTCCTCCCCGTTTTCTTCTCCTCACCCAGTGCCTGCCATAGATTGAAAATAAAACATTAAAACCCACATGCATCAAAATAGAAAAGGAATAGATCGAGAGGAAGAGAAGGTAGATCTGGGCCCCGGATTCTCAGTGGGGAGAAAACTTTTCCCCTTGGTGGTTGGTGGTCACAAACCTAGTCGTCGCCATCATCGAAGCTGGGAGAGAAGAGCCGGGGTCAACAAAGGCGAGGCTGGGGAAAATTGAGGAAGAGGATGACTCATAAGGAAAAGGGACTGCGAGCAGGTGTGCTTGGAGCTGGTCTTCAAATCTCCTTGCTTCTTCTCTTGCATGTGGTCTCCAAGTCCCAGACTAGGTGTGGTAGAGCTGGTCGATCTCTTTCATGTAACTTCGAATGGCCATAAGAGGTGGGAGGAGACAACCACCACCTCCAGCCTCAGGCAACAACCTTTGCCTTTCGTAGTATTTTGTTGCTCTGCTTATTGGCAATGGAGATTTGATTATGGAAAAGAGGCAGAGGGGAAAGAGGGAGAGTTAGATAGCTTGAGAGAGGGAGAAAAAGCGGAGAAGAGCAAAAAAGAGGAGAGAGAGGGAGACAATGGGGGAAGGCAGCGCATATAAAAGGGGAAGTCTTCACTCTTCCATAAATTCAGGTTTGACGGAAAATCCGAACCGATAGTTGTATTTCGGTTCGGACAAACCGAACTAAAATATAGCTCGGTTCGAATTCGGTTGGGGTATTGGTAATTTTGAAAAATCGGCAAATACTAGTTTGGTTCGGTTTGAACCGAACCGTCCGAACGCCCACCCCTATGTGGGAGGCTCAGTTCTTCATTCAATCCTCTAAGCTTCATAAATCTCTAACAAGAGGTAGAAATCTACCCTCTTCTTCTAGTTTCATTCTCTCCGTTTTTAGAACACAAAACAGGTATGGGGAGCATACATCATGTAACACGTGATCACAAATACAAACCAACTCTGATACTGATGCAACAGAGATAGTGGCGAATAAGTTCATTGAGAAACACGATCGAGCGAGACGGAGTGTGGGCTAGCGGGACGGAGCAGGCCATGCATTTGGTTTGGTCGTTTATTTATTTTCTATTATTGGTTTACAGTTATGATTTCGGAATTGGAGTCTTATTGTTGGGTTGGTTTCTTTTCTTGTCCTATAAATACTTGTCCTAAACAGCAGAGAAGGTTTTTTAGTAGTTTTGAGAACAATAATACAATAGAGCGTCGCCGCTCTTTCCCCAAGCTGAGTTCCTTGTGAGCTCGTGTTTGATGCCATTAACCTAGCTATTCGTGAATCAATAGGTTAGTGACGATCGATCTTCCGGTATCCTGCGGGATCACCGGTTTATCGGTTTTACCCAGGTATTTGCTGCGTCAGTTGGTATCAGAGCCTGGTTTTCATCATGCCGCCCCGCCGACCGATGAATCGTCGTCGTGTGGAAGAGGTATATGAACGTGATGACATGGTTCAGAGGATGGGATGGATGGAGCTGTTGGTCGTGTACCAGCAGAACGTTGTCGCCTGGGACCAGTTACATGCCGGGGATGAAGAAGAAGATGGTGAGTTCCCAGGGAGTGGAGAAGGTTTCGATGATGAGCAACATAGGCCGCAACGTGAGGTAGATCAACGGAGTTGGGAGTAGGGTATGCGAGTCGATATTCCTGAATTTCAAGGCGGATTTCAGCCGAAAGAGTTTCTTGATTGGTTAGCCATGGTGGAAATGGACTTTAAGGAGGTCCCTGAGGACAAGCGAGTGAAGCTAGTGGCGAACCGACTACGGGGGAGGGCTACAGCTTGGTGGCAGCAGACGAAGCTGAACCGCTAGCGACTGGGAAAAGCCAAGATCACATCATGGGAGAAGATGAAGAAGGCAATGCGTTCCTAGTTCTTGTCGTATAACTTTCAGCGGGTGATGTATCAAAGGTTGCAGAATTTACGTCAATGGATTCGTTCAGTGGAAGATTACACTAATTAGTTCTACCAGTTAGTCGCCAGGAACGAAGTGCAAGAGACGGAAGATCAGCTGGTTGCGAGGTATATTGGGGGTTTGAGGGTTTAAATACATGACACATTTAACTTGTTCGACCCTATGAGCGTATCTGCTACATACCAAAGGGCCATAATCATCGAGACACAGATGAGGCGAACGGGTGGGTCAGCTAGTGGAGGTACCCAATTGGGAAGCAACGTCGGATTCCCCCGAGCCACTGGCAGTGCCCCTGCGAGTAGCGACACCACGGGGCGGATCAATAAGATAGGTCCGGGTGGGTCCAGTAGTAGTGGTAGCAACCTCGAGTGCTTTCGATGAGGGGAGTTTGGTCATCGTCAATCTGATTTCCGAAAACCAACAAAGAAGGTGTTGTTCACAGAGGATTTCAAGGACGACGACACAATGTTTGAAGCGGTGACTCAATCTGAATACCAAAATAAATTCCCACCTAAGGTCCAAGTATAAACCTTAGTCATGTGTAGTATAGGACAAGTATGTTTAAATATCAACCTGGGCCGGTCTGTCTACCCCTACTTCAGTCATTTTAATCATTATCTAGCAACAAAGTTTTAGTTTAATAGTTTGCTAATAAAAATAAAATAAGGCAAATGTAAATGGTTTTGAAAACTCTTTTGTGGAAAGATCACTCGGGTGTCGCTTCCCTAACTACTACCATGGTATGTGAATTGGAACGATTGCTTTGGGCAAGGTAACCGCGAACCACAGAGGGATGCATATATGGTCGAGACCACAATCTCAATTGCTAAACCGAGGTAAACATTATGGGCCGTGTCACTCGACCCTCTCGGTTTAGGCAATCGGTAGTTGTCTTACTCCCTCACTCAACTCAAGGGTTGGACGGCTTAACCGCGATTAACCAATTTGCTTAATTCAACATTGAGGGTTGCCCGAAATTAACCTAGTTAGGTGGCTTAAAAAGCTGAAGGAAAACCAACTCGATTGAGTCTCCCTTGGAAGGGGGATTTTCCTCTCTAAGTTAGGTTAAGCTGGCTAATTAGATTGGTAGCACCAACATGCACAAACCTAAGGATGCTAAGCACAATTATGCACAATCCTTAGGTTGCTAAGCACAATTATGCACAATCCTTAGGTTGCTAAGCACCAAAATGCACAAACCTAAGGATGCTAAGCACAAAACATGCACAACCCTTAGGTTGCTAAGCACAAGCATGAAAAATCAACATGAATAATACCTCAATCATTGAATTAATCAATACCCAATGACACACATTCAATTCACACAAAAGAAACTACATGGTAGAGTTAGGGTTTCACAACACCCAAGTGAAAGGAAATCTACTCCATGCTAGAAATGGGAAAAACACAAGGAGAAGAGGTAGAAACCATCTTGGAGGATGCTCCCTATCTTCTTGGACCTTGTGTTGAACTTTCCCTGGAGGAAATCTTCCCAAAATCCACCTTGAAGAAGAACCCTAGCCTTCTTCTCCTTTAGTTAGTGTTTCTCTCTAGAAATCTGAAGAAGGCTTTTCACACAAATTGGCTCTCCCCCTCTCTCCTCCTTTCAGCTCATCTTTTAAACCAGAGACGAGCTCAGTTCACGGCCTGAGTTCATGGCCATGAATCATGAAACGCGTCCGTGAACTGCAGGCTTGCGCCAAAACGCTCCGCTTCGTTCACTTCTGTTCACGGTCGACAGCCTCCATTCACGGTCTTAGTGACCGTGAACTCTCCTTGCGTCAGTAACCTCTGGAAATGCTCTGGACGCCTCGACGCACATGTTCAACAGCTCCTCTTCACGATCATGTAAGACCGTGAATAACCTAAGAGAACCGTGATCTCGCCCTTTTTCACCTCTTCTCCCGGTTTTCGATCCTTTTCATCCAACTTTCGACTCCGAGGCTGGTTTCACCTGTTAAATCCTGAAAAACACTAAGAAACGAGAAAACTAGCGTAAAACCAACCTTTTAGGAGCAAAGTTGCCACAAACGCCTAAGGAAAACGGGGGTACATTTAGGCCCGAATCACTCCCCCACACTTAGACATTTGCTTGTCCCCAAGCAAACCATTTCACACAAGGTAATATTTCAACCCACAGAAATGCTTTGGGGACAACTCAAAAGGAACAAAGTGGGAATTCTCAATGACTATTGACAATTAACACACGGAACGTTGCAAGCAATACCGACATCCACCACAAACGACATTCTAAACCACCAAATTAGGCAAACAAAAAGTTCTCACCTTGTTCATGGATCAATGCAAGTCTCAACAAGACCACTTATCAACCACAACCAACCATGCATGGAATTCAAGTCCGAGGAACAAATGGAAAGGCAACAAAGGTCCTCACCGGGGTATGATATAACATGCAAAGCAAGAATGAATCACTCACTCTCAAGACCAGTGGGGTCAGGACCTTTTGGTGCAAAAGATGTGCACAATCATAAACTCTCGACCCTATCATCTCAATACCACGACGTTAACCTCTAAATGCTAGAGTTCATGGGATGGTCGTCACCACTAGCTCGTCCGGTGGTCTTCGACATGGGTTCAGATGACTGGCAATTGCCTTGGACATGGGAAAAAGGGGTTTTGGATGGTGGCAATCATGAGGTGAGGTTCTACATCTTCAACCTAGACCCGAAGGTGCTATGGTTTCGACTAAAACCCTTCTCTTCAACCAAAGGCCACTAGCATCGGCCGAAAACCTTATCCCTCCCTTATAAACTAGCACATTAAGGTTTGGTAGTGAAGGAGTTCTAAAACAATGTGGGGTTTCAATGGCTTGGGTGCCAAGAAACCCCTCCTAGAGCATACACTTTGGTTTTTCGTGGCACTCTCTCTACTTTATTTATCCCATTTTATTACCTCTTTTTCATTTCTCTTTTCTTTCTTTTTCTTTTCTTTTTGAGGGGGGTACTAGAGAGTAAAAACACTTGCCACCTATGCAATTAACGACCAATGCTCTTTTTTTTAGGAACTCACTCCAACACTACACTTCATTTTTCATTCCTAGCAAGAACCGCACACAAACCTCCTATGTAGAACCTCTATGGAACTCAAAAGCGAGAGCTACGGGACACACGGACGACTCATGTTTAGACACGAAGAAAGGATTGGGCGTCGTTCTATTAATACCATTAAGCTCACAAACACGAAGCTCCTAAATCGAGAACGACCCTCAAAGTCACAAGGCTCAAAGGGGTTAACTAAAGGATGACACGTTTCGAGATAATCAACATTTGGGCGTGGACTAATCCTATGCCTCCATCATACTTACTAGTGACAATGTGATGCTACACACCGTGGCAAGAGGGAACTATCACACCAGAAGAAAACGATCGGCTCAAAACTCACAGGCTACCTAGCTACCCAACCATCTATTTCAATTCACAAACACAATGCATGACAATTGTAAGCAACAAGTGATCAAGTCAAGACATCCATTCATTTATGCTCACTTGAGAACTAAATTTTTTCCCTATCCTAATGAACTTCTTAGTCATCATCATAGGATATACTCGATCACATGCAACAATTCAAGATCAATGCCAATGAACACAAGAATTTCCCACCATCCGGCCACTGTGATCATGCCAACATTGCTTGGAGCCCTCAATTTTTTGAAATTTAGGCATACAAAAGGCTCCAAGCATCAATCACACTCACACAAGCATACTAGTAAACTACCCCCCCTCCCACACTTAAACTCGACATTGCCCTCAATGGCGTAAGAAAGGGGTAGAATGATGTTACTGCTTGGGCTTGGTGAGTGAAAGTTGGATTTGAATCCGGGGTAGGAAATTTTGAGCTTCAAGGAGAGACAAAAAACACACATATACACACACAATACGACTCGCTCGAGGCGAGGTTATTACAAACACAATATGATAGTAGTAGTTTATGTCACACACACACACACACAAAATGAAAAAAAAATAACAAAAAACAAACAACAAGTTCAGGTTACAAGTGGAGAAGTGGGGCGAAAGGACTCCACTCTGCCACATGTCTCACTCGTCGGTTACCTCTCTCCGGTGGAAGGACCATCTCCAGCATCTGGGAGGATACCCTCGCGGCGAGCCATAAGCTCGAGGATGTCGGTCTGCCGGTCGAGGCGGGATGAGAATCCCATGAAGTTTGTCTCTAGGAAATCCACCCTCTGGACGAGGGGATCGCCTGCTGGTGGTGGTGGCGGCTACTGTGCAGGGCGCTGGAGGGCTGGACGCCGGCGGCGGCCGGGTGCACGAGCAGGTGGCTGCTTTGCTGGCTCTGGGATCTCGGGGTCAGGCACCACTGGAGGCGGTGCTACTGCAGCTCAGATTACTGCGGAAGGTTGGAGTCCGTCAAGGTACTCCGCTCCTCTCTCGCCCTGGAGTAGCAGCTTCTGGTTTTACAATGTCTCCACTGGGAATGACTCCGTCCTTTTGAGTCTGGTATAGCGGGCCAGATCCACCCGGAAGTGCCGAGCTATCCTCGTGATGATGCCCCTCATATGCATAGTGTCCACTCTGTTCTGCCCCAAACACCGGGCGAAAGAAGTCGCGATCAATGATCCCAGATGGATAAGCTCTGCTGAACTCCTCATCGAGTAGAGGGCAATGAGCCCTCTGTTCGTCATCAAGTGGCCTGACTGGAGGTTGGGGACGACGGATCTGGTGAGCAGAGTGTGGAGGATCCTCCATTGGGTCTTCAGCCTCACCGCATTGGTGCGGCTCCCCTCGAACTCGTCCTGCTCGTGCTCTTGGCGGCAGAGGGCTCGGAATGCGCCCTGATAGTTGAAGTCGACGGTGTATTGCCGCTCCATCATCGTTATATGATCGGTGTTGAGCCCAATGGCCTGCGCAAAGGCATTATAGGTCAGCACTAGTGGCTGACCTCCCAGCATAAACTCCACCCGCGACCGACTCTTCTTGCTGGCGGGGACAATGTGGGAGAAGGTGGAGTAAAACTCCACGCATAGCTCATGGTAGATCTCCTCGTGCATGGTCAAGAGCTGGCGCCACTGGGGGTGGCCGAGCACCCCAGTCATCGCGGCTCGGCACCTGAACAATTTAAACATGTCCAGATCCAGTCGCCAGTGAGGCCCAATCGGGCTGCCACTTTGGCAGGCAAACTTGTCGCCAAAGTCCGGGTGATTCACCAGATAACTGATGAAATCATGCTCCAAGTTAAGCATCATGCAAAAATACAAACACACACCATACGTGGATAAAAACATTTAAGCTCAAACTGACCGTGACATGGTTGTGGGTGATTCACAGTTCAAGCACCCAAAAAGTTTAACCACAACCCAAACCACGGTGGCTACCATCCAGCAAACAAGAATAAATTCCACTTGCATTCATAACATAGCACTTGGTGTGAAATTTCTAAAAATAAACAGAATTCGGTTCAAACACGCCCACCAAGATTCACTAAAAGCTCATACAAAAATCAATCCATCATTCAATCGACCTAATTCACCTAATTCCTCGCCCTAAATATAGATTCAATCATGCAAAACACAAAAATTCAACCTCACTTCACTACCTAATCCGATTCTCCAGAAATCACTAAGGTAAAGTAAAAAAAAAAAACCTAGGGACGCAAGTAGGACGGAGGAAGTGAGGTGTGCGGGCAAGGACGGTGAAAAACGGTCGGAAAACTGACCAGAGAGGGGTCGTCGGAAGCTCGTCGCCAGTGACTTGGCCAGAAAAAAATGTGCTCCAAATCTCCCCAAAATTTTAGCACAAGCCGGTTTTGAGGAGGGGGGGGCGGGGGCTGGGTATGACATTGGTTTTGGGTTTTGCTCACCGGAAATGGGAGAAAAATTGTAAAACCAACAGAGTTTCGCGTTTTCCAACCAATATTTGAAATTTTCTGGCGAGATTTGGCCGTGAAGTGAAGAGTCACCGTTCACGCCCCGTTTATAGGCACGACTCTGAGTTCACGGATGCGTTGCCCAGTTCACGGTCTTAGAGACTGTGAACATTCAAGCGCGTCCGTGAACTGCGGTTAGTCGACAAGTGGTGAACATGCAGGAGTGCCCAGTTAACGGACGCGTTTGCATGTTCACGGTCTTGTAAGACCTTGAACACAACAATCCGTCCGTGAACTCAAGTGAAAATAGGGCACTTCTGAAGAAAAGTTGACTCAACCTATTCCACCGTGCCTCCTAATCGATCACAACACAACCTTAAACCGCAAAACCGCAACACTCGACACGGGGACACCACTTCACCACTCGAACTCTTCACAAGACACTAAAACAAAAATATAAGGAAAAGAAAACAAACCTCCCAACAAGCGCTAATTTATCGTCATTAGCTTGATGGTTGGGGATCGATCACGACTTCAAACGTGATGCCATCGAGAGCAGATCCACCACACTCTCGGGGATAGTAAAGCTACCTGGTTCAGACCACTTTTTGGGCAAGCGGTCGAGGAGGTAATCCGAACACTCCTCGCTAAGAGTCACGTTGGCGAGGCCCGAAAGCTTTGGCTTCTTGGTGAGGAATCCCTTGAGGTGCTTGGCATATCTTGGCATTTGAGCCATAGCTTCAAGGAAAGGGATGTTGAGGTGGAGGTTGCGGAGCATTTCCATGAAACCTCCACACTCGTTCTCCAACCTCTCTTTATACATCATTGTGGGATAAGGAAGAGGTGGCATGTACTCCCCCACCGGCGAAGCCTTCCTTGCCGCCTTCCTCTCGTTCCTCGAGGGCTTATTCTCTCCCTTCTTCGAGTTGGTATATTCCTTCTCCATCGCTTCTTCCGTGGCGACTTCCGGAACCACCTTCACACTCCTCACTTGAAGTGCATTCACCACGGCATGGTCCTTGGGGTTTGTCACGGTTTGGGAAGGTAAGGCTTCCTTCAGCCTCTTGGTGATGATACCAGTGAGGTTGTTGATTTGCACCTCCAAATTTTGGAGGTTCGCTTGATGGCTTTGGAGACCCACCTCAACCAAGGTAAACTTGGTAGTCGCCACTTCCGTAAATTGCTCTATCTTGTCGAACTTTTGGCTACTCGTACTCACAAAGGTGTTCACTAGGTCTTCAAGCCTAGATAGCTTGTCGGGTTGTTATTGTTGTTGAAACCCTAGGCCACCTTGTGCTTGGTTCGGTTGTTGGAAGCTTGAGCCTTGAACATGAGGTCTTTATTGGATAAAGGTTGGTCGAGGTTGGAAATTTCCTGTGGGGCCTTGAAAACCCGGGGGCCTCGGATTAGTCGGTGATGACCAAGCAAAGTTGGGGTGGTTCCTCCATCCGGGGTTATAAGTATTGCTATACGGGTTGTTGACCCTAACATTTGCCACAAAGTTGACTTGTTCCTCCTGAGTGGTTGCCTCCTTCATTGCTTGGAACTCCGCCATCTCGTGGCTAGTGCTCGAGCACCAGTCGCACGACATCACCGATGTTTTCCCTTGCCTCTTATCTTCAAGCATAACCTCAAGCAACTTATCCAACTTCGCCTCAAGCGGAGCACTCGCTCCCCCGCTTCTCACTCCCCTTTCATTGCTTCTCCTTCCACTTCTAGTCAGCCCCCAACCATATCCCCTGAGGACCATGTCTTCAAGTATCTCGGTGATTTGGGGCGGAGCCTTATTCATCAATTTCCCTTGACACAAGGAGTCAATGAGAATTTTGTCTTCTTGCATTAAGCCTCCGTAGAAGGTTTCTATCCGGAAATGTTCTTCAAACCTGTGGTGAGGGAACTGAAGAAAATAATCAAAGTATCTCTCCCAAGCATCCCTCAAGATCTCGTCCTCTTCGTACTCGAAATGGGTAATCTTCTTTCTCCACTCTGCCGTCTTCAAAGGAGGGCAGTAGCGAGCCATGAATTTGTTGAGGAGGTCGTCACATGAGGTGATTGACCGAGGTGGGCGATTGTTTAGCCACCCAAGTGCTTTCCCCGAGAGTGAGTATGGGAAAAGCCTTAGTTGTAAAGCTTCGGCCGGCACACCGTTGATCTTCAAGCTACCCGCGAGCTCCAAGAATCTCTGCACGTGCTCTCTTGGCGACTCGCTCTTAAGGCCGTGGAATAAAGCATTGCTTTGTATCATAGTCACTAGAGTCGGCTTGATCTCGAAATTATTTGCCGCCACTGGAGGATGTAGGATTTGCGATTGAATGTCCGCCGACCTTGGGGCCATATAGTAACCCATCATCCTCAGGGCATCCTCTTCCTCCGCCGCATCGTTCAACTGACGAGCTTGAGCGACTCCATCTTGCCTTTGGTTACCCGTCATTTCCACTACAACGACGGGTTCAACTTCCACTTCTTCAACTTCTTTTCCACCAACACCGGGACCCAAATGTTGTCCCCCTCTTTCACTCCTTCTCCTTGCCTCTGCTAGCTCTCTCTCCCATGCTAGGAGCCGGAGAGTTCGGATTATGTCCTCGTCAAGTGGTAGCAAAGGTGTCGGGTTACTCCAGGTCATGCACCACCTACACACAATCGGAAAACACACCAAGCCTAGCACAAGCAAAGCACACACACTTGCCAAACTGGAAATTAAAAGCTAGATTAAAAACCAACAAATTTTTCAAGATAACAGACTGTTGTCCGCGGCAACGGCGCCAAAAACTTGTCTCAATCAGAATACCACAATAAATTCCCACCTAAGGTCCAAGTATAAACCTTATTCGGGTGTAGTATAGGATAAGTATGTTTAAATATCAACCCGGGTCGGTCTGTCTACCCCTACTTCAGTCATTTTAATCATTATCTAGCAACAAAGTTTTGGTTTAAAAGTTTGCTAATTAAAATAAAGGGCTAATACCACTAGAGAACCCGAACTATTAACTTTGTGCCATTTGTGTCCTAAAGTATCCGATATGAAAATTGTGTCCCAAACTATTTTTCCGTTATGGTTGACTGGCATTGACCGTTAGCTTTAAACAGAAAATGGAAATTAAAAGGAAAAAAAACATAAAATGGAAATTAAAAGAAAAATTAAAAAAGTGGAAAATTCGTTCACTTTCTCAAATTGGCTTTTCCGTCTCCCTGTACTCCTCTCCCCGATTCGTCTCCAAGCTCCACTTCCATGGCGGATCCAACGAAGCTAAGGGATGCAATGATTCCGACACTCCTCGTCCACTTTCCTCTTCCGCCTCTGCATCACCCTCATTGCAGTGGCTGGCGATTGATTGTTGTCGTCGTTCTCCAGATCTCTCGCTGCTCCAGATCTGCTCCAAACCTCTCAACATCTCCGTCATCATCGTTGAGTCTCGCCGAGCAACAGGGGATTGCGACAGAAGTCGCTTGTGGTCGGTGACAAAGGGAAAGTCGCCCGCCGCCTCCAAATCTACGCTCCCAGCTATTCCGCTGAGGTTTGTACTGTAGTGGAAGAGTCGGAATTGACACTGGGCTTCAAATCAAATTGAAGGGTCGGGAGATTGTTGATTTCGTCTGCGAGAGTTCATTGAATCAGAATAGAGATTGAATTTGAGTTGTGAAATTTTGGCCTCGATTGACATGAATTGAAAGTTTGATTTTACCTATTTTATTCTTCGACTCCGAGCGGCGTCGGCGGTGATGAAGAAGTTCCGAACAACAACAACGACGGGTCTTCTTCCTCTGCGACGTCGTCGTCTTCAATGGTTGTGCCCAAGTCGATGGAGGGACTTAACGACTCTGGTCCTCCCCATTTCCTGAAGAAGACTCACGTCGATTGGAGCTGGGAGCTCTGCCGGAGAAGAAGAAGTTGACAAGAAGGAAGGAATTCACGTCGATTGGAGCTAGAGCTATGCCTGAGAAGATTTTCTATTTTAAGTTTTCTTTGTATTTTTTATTTTAAGTGTTAATTTTAATTTAAAAATAATAACCTGATGTGGCAGCTGATGTGGCGCATACATGGCTGCCACATATGTGCCATGTAACCAACAGTCAACATTTTATGGTTGACCGTTTAGTCAACCATTATCTATAACGGTCAACAAAATTGTTAGGACGTAAATGACACAAAACTACCAAACGTTGGGACACAATTGTCATATCGGATACTTTAGGACACAAATGGCACAAAGTTAATAGTTAGGGTTTCCCAGTGGTATTAGCCCTAAAATAAAATAAGGCAAAGGTAAATGGTTTTGAAAACTCTTTTGTGGAAAGATCACTCGGGTGTCGCTTCCCCCTAACTACTACCATGGTATGTGAATTGGAACGATTGCTTTGGGCCAGGTTACCGCGAACCGCAGATGGATGCATATATGGTCGGAGACCACAATCTCAATTGCTAAGCCGAGGTAAACATTATAGGCCGTGTCACTCGACCCTCTTGGTTTAGGAAATCGGTAGTTGACTTGCTCCCTCACTCAAATCAAGGGTCGGACGACTTAATCGCGATTAACCAATTTGCTTAATTCAACATTGAGGGTTGCCCTAAATTAACCTAGTTAGGTGGCTTAAAAAGCTGAAGGAAAACCAACTCGATTGAGTCTCCCTTGAAAGGGGAATTTTCCTCTCTAAGCTAGGTTAAGGTGGCTAATTAGATTGCTAGCACCAACATGCACAAACCTAAGGATGCTAAGCACAATAATGCACAATCATTAGGTTGCTAAGCCCCAAAATGCACAAACCTAAGGATGCTAAGCACAAAACATGCACAACCCTTAGGTTGCTAAGCACAAGCATGCACAATCAACATGAATAATACCTCAATCATTGAATTAATCAGTACCCAATGACAATCATTCAATTCACATAAAAGAAACTACATGGTAGAGTTAGGGTTTCACAACACCCAAGTGAAAGGAAATCTACTCCATGCTAGAAATGAGAAAAACACAAGGAGAAGAGGTAGAAATCATCTTGGAGGATTCTCCCAATCTTCTTGGCCCTTGTGTTGAACTTTCCTTGGAGGAAATCTTACAAAAATCCACCTTGAAGCAAAACCCTAGCCTTCTCTTTTAGTTCGTGTTTCTCTCTCTAGAAATCTGAAGAAGGCTTGTCACACAAATGGGCTCTCCCCCTCTCTCCTCCTTTCAGCTCATCTTTTAAACCAGAGACAAGCTCAGTGCACAGCCTGAGTTCACGCCCGTGAACCATGAAACGCGTCCTTGAACTGCAGGCGTGCGCCAAAACGCACCACTTCGTTCACTTATGTTCACGGTCTACAGCCTCCGTTCACGGTCTTAGTGACCGTGAACTCGCCTTGTGTCAATAACCTCTGGAAATGCTCTGGACGCCTCGACCTACACGGTCAACAACACCTCTTCACGGTCATGTAAGACAGTGAACAACCCAGGAGAACATTGATCTCGCCCTTTTTCACCTCTTCTCCCGGTTTTTTATCCTTTTCGTCCAACTTTCGACTCCGAGGCTGGTTTCACCTGTTAAATCCTGAAACACACTAAAAAACGAGAAACCTAGCGTAAAGCCAACCTTTTAGGAGCAAAATTGCCATAAACGCCTAAGGAAAACGGGGCTAAAACATGTACATTTAGGCATGAATCAAGCGGCTGGTGATGGGACGCAAATATTCGATCGTGAAGTGGTAGAGGAGGAATTTGTAATAGGAGATGGTGAGGTAAACCTAGTCGTAAGAAGGGCTTGCATGACTCCTTGTGTGGCCGAAGAGGACTGGTTAAGAGTAACATTTTCCAGTCTAATTGCATAATTCGGGGTAAGGTTTGTCGATTCATGATTGACTCTGGTAGCTGTGTGAATATTGTGTCCGCTTAAGCAATACAAAAGTTGGGAATCGAAACGAGGGGCACCCCAAGCCGTATAAATTGTCTTGGTTGAAGAAGGGAGGGGTAAGTGAGTGTGCCCAAGAGGGCATTGATCTCATTCTTGGTTAGTTCCAACTACAAGGACTCCGTGGAGGCATGTCACTTGTTATTAGGCAGGCCATGGCAGTTTGGCAGAAGCGCGATTCATGATGGGAGGACAAACAATTATAGCTTCTTGTACAATGGAGTGAATATCATCTTAGTTCCCCACAGGAAGACCTCGCCCTCGAAAGGGGCATCGCTAGTCTCGAACCCAAAGGTCCTTTCTTTGACACGTTTCAAGGAAGATGCCTGGGAAACAGAGCTGGTGTTCTCCCTAGTCGGCAAAGAGATCGCTGCGGGGGCACATGTGCCTAACACCGCTGTTGCGATCGTGCAGGAGTTTCAGGATCTATTCCTTGTGGATCTTCCCAGCGGGCTGCCACCCCTGCGGGACATTCAACACCGTATCGATCTTGAGCCGGGGGAGACCCTTCCTAATTGGCCTCATTACAAGATGATCCCATTTGAAAATGAAGAGTCGAGGAGAAAGGTGGAGGAAATGTTGTCTAAAGGCTTTGTTCGAGAGAGCCTAAGTCCGTGTACGGTGTCCGATTTGCTGACGCTGAAGAAAGACGGCTCATGGTGCATGTGCATAGACAGCCGAGCCATCAACAAAATCACAGTCAGTTATCATTTTCCTATTCCTAAACTGGATGATTTACTTGATTAGTTGAGTGGATCTCGTGAGTTTTCGAAGTGGACTTAAAGAGTGGCTACCACCAGATCCGCATTCGGGAGGGGGATGAGTGGAAAATCGTGTTCAAGATGCGAGAAAGCTTGTTTGAGTGGCTGGTCATGCCTTTTGGTTTATCCAATGCACCCAACACCTTTGAGCGTGTGATGACCAAGGTGCCGCGGTCGTTCATGGGCAAGTGTGTAGTATTTTATTTTGATGATATTTTGATATACAGTGCTGAACCGGAGCAACACCTCCAACACCTGAGAGAGGTCTTGACTGTATTGCAGCGTGAGAAGTGTTATGTTGCATTGATGAAGTGTGTCTTTATGACATCAGAAGTGCTCTTTTTGGGTTATGTTATTTCGGTTGATGGTTTGCAGGTTGATAGATCCAAGGTGCAGGTCGTACAACAGTGGTCGAGACCCCGAACATTGACTGACATAAGGAGTTTCCATGGTCTTGCCTCCTTCTATCGGTGGTTTATATCCCACTTCAGCAGCATCACTGCCGACCCATTGCCTAATTTAGTGAGAAACTGACTTGATCAAAGCTGAGGTATAATACCTATGATGTAGAGTTCTATGATGTTGTGCAAGCGGTGAAGCATTGACGTCACTACCTATTCCATCTCGCATTCATTTTATATACCGACCATGAGACGCTTGATTCGGGTCCAATTGTACACATTTTACCCCTTGTTTCTTGATAGTTTGGATTTGAATTTCATCGTCCATCGACATATTTCATGCTAGGTTGTGCTTGTTTTGATACATTTCAGGTCCTAGCATGTGTGGAAGGGTCGAGGATGAGTTTCGGGACAGTTGGAGGTCAAAAAGCGCAAAACCCGAAGAAATGTCCAAAGTTACTATTTGGACCAGGTTTCAGGACATGTTCATGGTTTCCCATTGGATTTAACGGTCTCCTAAGGCCGTGACCTGAAGCCATAAACCGCGAACCGCAAGGCGTCTAGGGAGAAATCTGCAGTTACTAGCGCAAGGCGAGTTCACGGTCAACAAGACCATGAACATTAAGTGCAAACCGTGAACTCATGCAAATGAAGCGGTGCATTTCGACACAACACTCTGTGTTCACGGACGCGTTGAAGAGTTCACGGCCGTGAACTGAGCCCGATCTTGATATAAAATGTGAGGTGAAAGGAAGAAGAGGGAGCTTCATTTTTTAGGTTAGGTTTTCATTTTTCAGAATAAAGAAAGAGGATTCTAGTGAGAGGTTAGGGTTTCTTCTAGAGTGAGAAAGTGCAAATTAAAGGAGGAAGAAGGAGCTTTGGGCTTGTTCCTAGCTAGAGGATTGAAGATTTCTTCATCTCAAGGGTGTCTCAAGCAACAAGGAGGAAAGATTGACATCACTTCTTGGTTATTTCTCTCCTTTCTGTTGTTTTCTCTTGTTTAGCTATGGAATAGCTTACCTACATACTTGGGTATTGCATGTGAACCATAGTCTCTCTATGGGTTAGGTTGCAAGAACATGAACCTATTGTGTTGATTGAGTGTTTTATATGTTATTTGAGGTATTATTCATGAATGATTGAGTGTGCTAGCTTTCACTCAATATTGGGTTAAATTAACCTAGAGGGTGGAAATCCCCTCTTGGTCCAATTAGGAGCTAGACTCCTTAGCCACTTGGATAACCTCCTTTAGGTCAATTTAAGACCGAAATCTCAAATATCAGAGTAGGGAAGTGATTCCATTGGGATAGATCTCTCCGCCAACCAGATTAAGTTCCGAGGGTTTGGTTTGCAATCCTTAGCCGGCTAGTTGAGAGGGTTAGGTTCCCTAGCCTATCATTGTCACCCTTAGCCGAAAGGTTAAGTGAGTTTGCTTCCTAACTTTTTGCAACAAATCTCAATTAGCTAACTAAGAGAGAGTTAGGGATCTCCTTGGTTGATCAATAAAGAGGGCTAGACTCTCTACTTACGAATCACAATTCTTCACCAAACGGTTAAGATAGCTAGTTCCCCTAGCTTATATTTGTTGATTTTTCTTCATTGATCGACTAAGGGAGTTTGTCCCTAGCTAGTTGCTCCACCTATCAGTGTATGAACACGTCTTTCTCACTAGAGCTATGTTTGTCACTTCTTAGCACGAGACCAGGGGGAGCAATACCCAGGTGAAGTCCCCTCAAGTAGAATTCTCCTCTATTTACTTTCCTTGTTCATTCACTTTGTAGTTTTCTTAGTTTTAAACCCAAAACCGTGTTGCTAGATAACAACTTAAGCGATTGAAGTAGAGGTACATGGTCCAGCTCGGGTTGACAATTTAAATACTTGCCCTATACTACACTAGACTAGAGTTTAAAAACTTGGGCTCTAGTCGGGATTAATTCGTGGTACGGTTTCGTGCGAGTCAAATTTTTGGCGCCGTTGTCGGGGAACCGCGATCCATAATTTTGAAAAGGTCCTCTAGCATTTTTTTTCTTGTCTTGTATTGTATTGTGTTTTGTTTTTGTGTTTTATCTTTGTGTGATGCAGAGTTGAGCCATGGATCCTGATAGCTTCTCCTACCTGTGGGGGTATCCACCAAACACCCGAATGGTGTTACCCTAAGCCGTCAAGGGGATTTCAAGAAGGAGATGAGTACGGATCCGGGCCAACTATCTTTTCCATGATGAGCAACCATATCCCCCGGATGTTCAAGAGTTCTATCCATACCATGAAGGTTACCCTCGACAACCACGAGGGAAGATCCAATTGGAGATATTGGTGGAGAAGTTCGTATCGGACAATGAGAGATCATATTCCGGACTGACCTTTCCAACCATGGATCCACCTCACTCGGATTTCTTCTATGAAGCGGAGGAAACATGCAAGCGTGCGGAGAAGCTAAACTCGATGGTCGAGGAAGCTTGTGCACGTTTCACCCAAGACCGACTTTTGGCGGTTGGTGAAGAAAAGGATGATGAAGAGGAAAGCCTTGAGGATGAGTTGGAACGGTCGAATGTTGTCACGGATGGCCACCGTGATGCTCAAGACTTGGAATGTCCTCAGAGGTAGCCACCACTCTTTCACATTTCATCCAAAGCGTTGAAGAGGAAGTTCTCAATGAGGAGATGAGTGCCAAGTCAATCGAAGACATAGCTTGGAGACTCGCTATTCAACGCTTGTTTGCAGAAGAGCGAGGAAAGATGAGGAAAGAAGAAGTTGTGGAGGAGGTAGTAGAAAAAAAGAGAAATTTCTTGAGGATCCCCGAGAGGAGGAAATCGAAGAAAAAGGAAGGGAGTTTGAGGATGAATAAGAAAGAGCAAATGGGCTCTAAGATGAGGACGAGGTCAAGGTGGAAGAAGCATCCACAAGTTACAAGAGCTACCAATGCTTTCCACCCAACCTCGATGCACTTTTGGAGAAGGACCCGTTTGTGGCTCTTTTCGAAGCCAATGCCAAACCATCGGTGATCCCTCTTGATGGATGCGATGGAATTTGATCGACGTTGCACAATATGGTGTGGGGGCAAAGAGAAAAGTGAAGAAAGTAAGAAGAAGAGGTCTCGTGGATGGAGCCTCAAAGTTGATCAAGTTTACGAGCCCTCATTCATGGATTCGTCCAATGCTCGTGACTTGAGATTTCATCACACCGACGAGAACCTCAACTTCAAGGAGGTTCTTGGGTGGGCCAAAACTTGAAGTGCAATTGTCCGGCTCACGATGTTAAAGAAGCGCTTAGTAGAAGGCAACCCAACCATCAACGGTGTGTTTTATTTTGGGTTCAATAAGTCGACCTTTTGTTTTGCCGCTTCCTTGCTCTTTCATATCTCACCCGGCCTCCGCTTCCGAACACCAACATTCACCACTACCCGGTAACATCGCTCTACTTCCCTATTTTACACCATTAAGGGCAATGTCGAGCTTAAGTGGGGGGGGGGGGGGGTAGTCCATTATGTATGTGTGTGTGTGTGTGGGTGTGAATGTTTGGTGTGATTTTGAATGCTTGGAGCCTAGCTGTATGCCCAAATTTTAAAATTTTGAGGGCACCAAGCAATGCTTTCATGAAAAAAGTGACCGGTTTGTGGGAGAATCTCGTGTTTATTGGCATTAAACTCGAATTGTTGCATGTGATAGTGTGTATCCCATGATGATGACTGAGAGGTGCATTAGGATAGTGCAAAAGTTTAGTTTTCATTTATGCAAAAATGAATGGATGTCTTGACTCGATTACTTGTTGATACAATTGCCATGCATTGTGTTTTGTGAAAGTAGAATGAAAGATTGGGTGACTAGGTAGCCATGTGAGTTTTGAGCTGATCGTTTTATTCTTGTGTGCTTAGATCCCTCTTACCATGGCGAGTAACATCACAGTTGTCACTAGTGAGTATGATTGAGGCACAAGTTCCACACCCAAATGTTGATTGTCCCGAAATGCTTTATCCCCTAGTCAACCCCTTTGAGCCTTGTGACTTTGGGGGTTATTCTCATGTTTGGAGCTCTTTGATTGTAAGCTTAATGGTGCTTCTTCGTGTCTATACGTGTGTCGCCTTGTGTCCCGGAGCTCTCGCTCTTGAGTTCCATTGAGGTGCTACATAGTAGGATTGTGGGCGGTTCTTGCTAGGAATGAAAGAGTAGTGTTGGAGTGAGTTCTTAAAGGAGAGCATTGGTTATCAAATGTAGTGTGGCAAGTGTTTAACTCTCTAGTACCCCCTCTCAAAAAGAAAAGAAAAAAAAAGAGAAGGAAAGTAGAAAGAAAGAGAAAAGAAAAAGAGGTAATAAAACGGGGTCAATAAAGTAGAGAGTGCCACAAGAATCAAAGAGTATGCTCTAGGTGAGGTTTCTTGGCACACAAGCCATTGAAACCTCCACACTGTCTTAGAAATCCTTCACTACCAAATCTAAATGTGATAGCAAGAGTAGACCGAGGAAGAGCGCTTAAGGGAAGTTCATGATGGGTGATAGTTTGGAAGGGAGAAGCAAGGTTTTTGGTCGATGCTAGTGGCCATTGTTTGTAAGGAAGGTTCCTAGCCGAAACCATAGAACCTTCGGTTTTTGGGTAAAGATGTAGGACCTCATGATGTGTTTGCCACCTCCCAAAAAGCTTTTTTCCCCATGTCCAAGACTATCGAAGTCATTTGAACCTGTGTCTAAGACCTCCAGACAAGCTAGTGTTGACAACCATCCCGTGAACTCTAACCATTAGAGGTTGCCGTCGTGGTGAAGAGACGATAGGGCCGAGTGTTGATGATTGTGCACATTCTTTGCACCAAAAAGGTCCCGACCCCACTGGTCAAGAGAGTGAGTGATTCATTCATGTTTTGCATGTCATATCATACTTTGGTGAGGACCTTTGTTGCCCATTTTTTCATTCCTTGGACTTGAATGTTATGCATGGTTATTTGTTGTTTATAAGTGATTTTGTTGAGACTTTCATAGATTCATGAACAAGGTGAGAACTTTTTGTTTGCCTATTTTGGTGACCTCGAATGTCGTTTGTGGTGGATGTCGGTATTACTTGCAATGGTCCTTGTGTTAATTGCCAATAGCCATTTGAGATTAGCCACCTTGTGCCCTTTGATTTGTCCCTAAAGAATTTTAATAGGTTGAGAGATTAACTTGTGTGAAATGGTTTGCTTGGGGACAAGCAAACGTCTAAGTGTGGGGGAGTGATTCGGGTCCAATTGTACACATTTTACCCCTCATTTCTTGATAGTGTGGCTTTGCATTTCATCATCCCTCGAAATATTTCACACTAGGTTGTGCTTGTTTTGATACAATTTAGGTCCTAGCATGTGTGGAAGGGTCGAGGACGAGTTTCGGGACGATTGGAGGTCCAAAAGCCCAAAAACCAAAGAAAAGTAAAAAGTCACTATTTGGACCATGTTTCAGGCCATGTTCACGGTTTCCCATTGGAGTTCACGGTCTCCTAAGGCCGTGAACTGAAGCCATAAACCGTGAACCGCGAGGCGTCTAGGGAGAAATCTGCAGTTACTAGCGCAAGGCGAGTTAACGGTCAACAAGACCGTGAACATTGAGTGCAAACCGTGAACTCATGCAAGTGAAGCGATGCGTTTTGACACAACACTCTGTGTTCACGGACGCGTTGAAGAGTTCACGGGCGTGAACTGAGCCCGATCCTGGTATAAAATGTGAGTTGAAATGAAGAAGAAGAAGGAGCTTCATTTTTTAGGTTAGGTTTTCATTTTTCAGAATAAAGAAAGAGGATTCTAGTGAGAGGTTAGGGTTTCTTCTAGAGTGAGAAACTGCAAATCAAAGGAGGAAGAAGGAGCTTTGGGCTTGTTCCTAGCTAGATGATTGAAGATTTCTTCATCTCAAGGGTGTCTCAAGCAACAAGGAGGAAAGATTGACATCACTTCATGGTTATTTCTCTTCCTTTTGTTGTTTTCTCTTGTTTAGCAATGGAATAGCCTACCTACTCACTTAGGTATTGTGAACCCTAGTCTCTCTATGTGTGGGTGGCTTACTTGGGGCGTTTCATGTTCGTCGTAAAATCACACGAGTGGGGTCACTAATCAAGTTGCAGACACATTGAGTGGGCAAAGAGGTCTCTTGAGCCGCATGACAGTTGATGTACCCGGCTTTCAAACTTTGCCTAAATTATTAAAGACTGACCCTTTTTTTTCGGTAGTGCTTGAAAGGATTCAGGTAGGTGGGAGGACAAGATACATTATGCATGATGGATTTTTATTTAAGGGACATCAGCTATCTATTCCAGATTGCATCCTGCACACCTTGATCATTCAAGAGTCACATGGCCAGGATCACGTCGGGTGGGACTGCACCTTGCAGTTCGTGCAGGTTAGTTGTTTTTTGCTAACCATGTGTCAGGAGGTTCAGCGGTTCGTGCGATGATGTCGTACCTGCCAGGTGTCCAAGGGTACTGCCACCAGTGCCGGCTTGTACATGCCTCTACCCATTCTATTAGGGCCCTAGGAGGATGTCAATATGGACTTTGTTCTCGGCTTGCCTCGTACTCAGCGGGGTAACGACTCTATCTATGACGTCGTCAATCGAATTTCCAAGGTGGTGAATTTTATTGCATCTAAGAAGACCACTTGCATGGATTGCCGCCGTCTATTTTCTCTGACAGGGACACGCGGTTCCTTACCCATTTTTGGCGCAGTCTTTGGAAGTTGGTGAATACAAAGCTCAAATTTAGTAGTGCTTATCATCCGTAGACGGACGGCCAAACGGAGACGGTGAAACATTCCTTGGGAAACTTATTGCATGATTTGTGGGTGAGCATGTGAAGAGTTGAGACTTGAAATCATGCCAATCAGAGTTTACCCATAACCATGACGTTAATCGAAGCACAGGGTTCAGTTTGCTCTAGGTGGTCTATTCGTGTACCCCGCGGGGGCCACTGGAGTTGCTGACCTTGCCTGATAAGACTCATCTCCATAGGAAGGCTGCCGATTTTGTTCTTCACTTGTAGGGCATGCATCCGGCTGTTCGCGCCAACCTGGAGAGTACGGCCAGCAAATACAAAGTGGCGGCCAATCAGAAACGACATCATGTTGAGTTTGCAGTTGGCGACTATGTATGGGTTGTCCTTACCAAGGATGGCTTGTCTCCAGGTGATTACAACAAGCTGTTCGCATGAAAGATCGGGCTTGTCGAGATCATTGAGAAAATCAATCCGAATGAGTATCACCTGAATCTCTCAAGCCACATCCGTACATCGGATGTTTTAAATGTCAAATATCTTGTTCCGTTTGCTGGAGATGATTCCGATGAAGACAATTTGAGGGCGATTTCTGTCCACCCTGAGGAGGAGGATGCAGCAGAGGTGGTGGTGGGCAAGTTCCTTGAGAAGCACGATCGAGCGAGATGAAGTGTGGGCTAGCAGGACAGAGCAGGACATGCATGCTACTGTTATTGCCATGCATTTGGTTTGGTCGCTTGTTTATTTTCTATTATTGCTTTGCAGTTATGGTTTCGGAATTGGAGTCTTATTGTAGGGCGGGTTTCTTTTCTTGCCCTATAAATACTTGTCGTTAACAGCAAAGAAGGTTTTTAGTAGTTTTGAGAACAATAATACAATAGAGCGTCGTTGGTCTCTTCCCAAGCCGAGTTCCTTATGAGTTATGAGTTCGTGTTTGATGCCATTAACCTAGCTATTCGTGAATCAATAGGTTAGTGACGATCGATTTTCCGCTATCCTGCGGGATCAACTGTTTATCGGTTTTACCCAGGTATTCGCTGCATCAGATACCATAAACCAGTTGGTTTCAATAACTCGAGTTGTTAATAGAGGTCCATGTATCCATTTAATCTTAATGTAGACAATCTACATGGGGGACGATGAGGATGAAGTAAGCGAAAAAGAAATTATGAACGCAATGAGGTAGCAATAGCCTCTGATATGCTATATGATTTGCAACCTCATTTTAATCAATCGCAAGTATGTGGTTATATACACTTGAAAGAAGAGAGCGGTTTACCAACAGGGGCGGACCTAGCTTAATGAGTGGTGTGTCAATTGACACAGCTCCATAAAAAATTGTGGTAAAAAATAAGGTTAGTTGGTACTAAAATTCCAACACAAAACCTCTTGACACATCTTTATTTTCCACTCATAAGCGTTCCATTAGGATGTAAACATATTATTGTTGTCATGTAACTAAAACGTTCTCCATATTGAAATTTATTTTATGTATATGGAAATTATTAAAACTTTGTCTTAAGCAGAGCCTTCAATTACCTACGACTACGATTAACTCCTAATTTCCCTTCTCTTTTTTTAATAGCTAGATGAATTTAAATGTCCCACTCAAATCCCTATTTGGACAGGAAAAAACGATTCTCCCTCATAAAAGAAGACAAATCATCAACCTCACTCTAATATTTGGATGAAAATACTTATTGTCCTTTAATTTACTGCTTTTGAAGTTGGTATTGACTTTATGTGATGCAACTGCAAGTTGCAAAAAAGCCTTTTCAACTATATAGGCAATCAAGAACGATCTTCGGAATTGGTTGAGTGACCAGTTTATCAATGATTGTTTAGTTGTGCATATCGAAAAAGGTTTGGTTTACAACATAAGTGATGAATGTATTTTACAAATAATTTAGGATATGAAAAGTCATCGTGGTTCGTTGTAATTAAGCAACATTGTGAACTTTATGAATTAATTTCTTATTATTATTTTTATTTATTTATTTATATTTTTATCACATTTTATCGGCGACACACCTCTTCGACAACTGGGTCTGCCAATGTTTACCAATGGTAAGTCAAAGATAAATATACCAACCACGAGATACTTGTAACTAATCTATAATAATCTAAAATTATTCAACAGTAAATCAAAGATAAATCACTTGGATATTTTTATGCTAGCTGGCATGTACCGTGAAAATTATATTCTAAATATGTTTTTTTATTATAAATAGACCTGTATTATTTCATTAGTGCGAAATATTACAGGTATCAGAGATAAGCTGGTTCACAATGAAAATAGGGGGTCTAGCTTCCCAAAATTCAGTCTCATCCCACCCACATTGGGTATGGGCCATTATGTGTGCCGCCCGGTTACTATCCTCGCCCAAAAACCGGATCATCAAATCCCCATTTAGACCAGCGAGCTTTTCTTTCATTTCTTCACATTCTGCCCCTTCCTCCGTTAAAGACTCTTCCTCCTTCTCGTCTGCTACACTACTCTGAGACAGCCAGTTTCAATCTCTCCCGGTCTAAATCCCTTCTCTATCGCAACCTCAATACCGAATTTAATGGCATGGATCTCAGCCAACTCCGTCGTCCATTGAATTCACGACCTCCATACTCCGACGAAGCAAAACCCTCCAATTTTGTCTTGAATTACCACCCCAGTCCAGTCCCTGCTCCGGCGAAGGTAGCGGCATCAACATTAATCTTGTTGTCAGCACGATCCGGAGGTTTCCATCGAATCTCCTGTCTGGGTCCATTCTCCCTCGTTGCATGCTGAAGTTCGAGGAACTCCAACAACCATTTTTCTGCTTTCCCCATTATCTCATATTCTTCAAGTTTCTTTTTGTTCCACTTTTGACAATTGCGTTCTTCTCAAATAAACCAGAGCGCTGCCAGGAATTGAGCGATCTGCTCCTCGTATTCAGTCTCTTGGGGGTTTGCCATCCAATAAGGGTGGTAATCGGTAAACCGGTAATCGGTATTACCGGATACCGTACTGAATACCGGCGGTATCGGTATTCGATGACGTGATTTGGCATAACGGTATACCGGATAATACTCGGTAATATACCAACTGTAATTCGGTATACTGGAATACTGAAATAACATATATGAAATAAGGGCAAAGGTGGATTCCACCGCATGGACTCCACCGCAGAACTCATAGATTCCACTGTAGAACTCATCTCGACTGGAAATCTGCGTCCCAATCCAAAAACAGAAAGAAATCATAAACAATAAACACAAACAAAAAAAAAAGAAGAAACTTGAAACAATGCAATTACAGAACTAATATGCAGTTGTGAATAAATAATGCCTACCTGAAGGCAGGTCGAGAGAGAGGCTTGTTGGCGGAAGCACTAAAGGAGGAAGCTGGAGAGGATTTTGGAGCAGCCTTGGTTTGACCGCCGAATTGCGAGCGGAGGGGCGGAAAATGGATCTGTCGGCGGCATTGCAAGAACCCATTGTATTGGACGGGAAGTAAAAGTCAAACAACCCGAGGTTTTGGCTGGAGCAGGGGCTGGAAATTTGGAAGTAAGTTCAATCCGAAAGGTTTATTTTCAGCGATTTTAGAGCTCACAATTCAATGACTGCAATTTTGGAAGAAAACAATCTATCCGGTATACCGGTTAAAACACCGGTAATCGACTAACCAGTATCCGTTATACCGGATAACTTTCGATATCAGTATTCGGCTACATAATTTCAATTGCCAGTATACCGAATAGCGAATATCGACCGATTACCACCCATACCATCCATTCTTCACAGGTCAGTTCTTTCCCTTTCTCAAAACAATTGCTTAGAACACTAGGGCACCAAACTCTCCTTACCCAGCCACAGTAGTAAAAGATGTGATTTTGAGTCTCCTTTTGGCCGTAGAAGGGACACTCTTCACATCCTTTAGTTGTTCTCTTCAGTATGTTTGCCCCTGTTAGCAGAATATTACGAATCCATCTCCACACAAATACTTTAACCTTTGGGGGGAATCTGAGTTTCCATATTTGCTCCCAATTAATTTGGGAATAGATTTCTCCAAGTTCTTTTTCCTCACTGCTTCGTAGGAATTTGTAAGCCGATTTAACTGTATAGATACCAGACCTTTCTTTACTCCAAATCCTCTTATCCCGAGCTGGTTATCTTGGGATAGGGATTTTCATTATGTTTTCTGTCATGAGGAAGAAAATGAGTTTGTAGTACGACTTGGTTCCTAGTTCTCGACTCTGCATCAATAAGCTCGTTTACAGAAGTGTGTGAGGAAAAATCAGAGAATGGAGAGACCACTTTATAGTTTGTTGAGCTAGGAATCCATTTGTCTTGCCGAATGTCGACTCTACTTCCATATCCAATCCTCCATCTTAAACCATCCTTCATCAGTTTCTTAGCAGCCGGAATTCTTTTCCAGATGTAACTAGGATTATATCCCTCTTCAGATTCCAGCACCTCTCGGGAGGGGAAATACTTAGCTTTCATGACCTTGGCCACCAAGGAATGAGGGTTTTGTATCAGATTCCATAGTTGCTTCCCTAGGAGAGCCAGGTTAAATTCGTGTAGATTCTTGAATCCAAGTCCTCCCTGCTTTTTGGGGCGACAGAGTTCTTGCCAACTGGCCCAGGGAGTCCTTCTTTCAGAGTCTTTTTGGCCCCACCAGAATTTAGAGACCAGGCTTTGAATTTCTTGTGTTACAGAGATAGGTATGAGGAAGACCTGCATAGAAAAGGTTACTTGTGCCTGAGCCACTGCCTTGATCAGTACTTTCTTGCCACCAAAAGTTAGCAGCTTCCCCTTCCATAGCTTCACTTTCCTGCAAACCTTATCTACTAGGTAGCTATTTTTTTTTTCTTTCTTCTGCCTATGACAGTAGGGAGGCCCAGGTATTTTGTATGATAGTCCACCATCTTCATGCCGAGAACTATATCCAATTCTTGTCTCTTATTCTCTTCCACATTAGGGCTAAATGAGATTTCTGATTTATCTAAGTTAACTTTTTGTCCGGATTCCTGCTCGTAGAAATTTAGGATGACTCTTAGTTTTTCACATTCAGGCTTGGATGCCTTCATGAATCGTACACTGTCATCTGTAAATAGTAGGTGTCAGTTGGAGGGAGCTCCTCTCTTGACCTTAATGCCTTCAACTCTTTTCTCCCTCTCCGCCTTTGAAAGAAGAGCAGACAAGCCCTCAGCAATGAATAGAAACATATATGGGGATATTGGGCCTCCCTGCCTCAAGCCTCTAGTAGGAACAATAGTTTCAGTCTGATGGCCATTAACCAGTATAGAATAAGACACTGTTGTGACGCAAGCCATCATCATAGCCACTCATCTATCATCAAACCCCAGTTTCTTCATTATAGCCTCCAAGAAACCCCATTCAACTCTGTCATACGCCTTACAAATGTCCAGTTTAGCCGATATAAATCCCTTCTTTCCTTTTGTCCTCCCTTTCATTGAATAGAAGCATTCAAAAGCCACCATCACATTGTCTGTGATTAGCCTCCTAGGAACAAACGCACTTTGGAATTCAGTAATCACCTCAGGCAGAATGTGTTTGAGCCTGTTTGATAACACCTTAGATAGTATCTTGTATAACACCCTGCAAAGGCTAATAGGAAGATAGTCCCCCCGGGTTTTCTGCCATTTTCTTCTTAGGAATTAGCACCAGTAGTGTGTGATTGAGAGTCTGAGGGAAGGGTCATGTGTTAAGATAATGCTGAAGCTCATTAGTCACATCTTGTCCCACGATTTCCCAATTCTTCTGAAAGAATAAAGCTCACATTCCATCCACCCCTGGTGCCTTGTGAGTTCCCATTCTTTTTAAAGCTTTCCAAATTTCCTCGGCCGTGAACGGTTTCAGCAGCTCTTCATTCATTTTTGTTGTGACTTTGCGGGGGACTGCTTCCAGTATCTTGCTAATAGGGACTTGGTTACCTGTAGTAAAGAGAGATTGAAATGGTTATTTAAACACTTTGCCACTTTGTCTTGTCCCTCCCTTATCCCTCCATTTTCATCAACCAGCCTGCTGATAGTGTTCCTGTTTCGTCTATCAGAGGCTTTCCTATGAAAAAATTTGTATTTTTGTCCCCTCCTTGCAACCAATCAGCTCTAGATCTTTGCTTCCAGATCATTTCCTCATGCATTAGTATTTCATTTAGCTCCATTTCAATGGCCTTCCTTTGAATTATGATCGTTGCATTCTTCTTCCTTTTCTCCAATATTTCTAGAGCTCTTTAAGCTTTCCTCTTTCTTTCTCAAAGATCCCCAAATGTCTCTTTGCTCCAATTGATCAATTTGCTTTCACAAATTTTAATCTTGTTGAGGACAGATGCCCCTTGTTCCTCAGTCCACCCATCCCACATGACTTATTTGCACTCTTCATGTTTTTGCCAAAAAGTCTCATACCAAAAATTCCAACCCCATCTAATGTTGTTGTTGACCAGTTGTGTCTGCAGGTAGATGGGTGTGTGGTCTAATCCACACCTTCTTAAATGATGAACTCGTGCATGTGGAAAGAGTGTTTTCAATGAACTTGTTGCTACCATTCTGTCCAACCGCTCATCCAGGTAAGTGTCATCAGTGTGATTTTTATCCCAAGTGAAGGTCTTTCCATAGTATCCAAGGTCTTCCAATTCACAATCTTCTAAGACATCATTGAACATATCCATTTCCTGTACATTTGCTAGGTTTAGCCCGTTCTTCTCTTCATAGCTCTGGATCAAATTGAAATCACCACAGACTAGCCATGGCAAATCTATCATGTCCCGTAGTTGCCTAAGTAGGGTGCATGTCATGTGTTTGTTATCTTGTTCTGGGCACCCATAGATGCCCGTTAGTCTCCACTATCTTCCTCCTTCATTCACACACACATCAATATGATTTGTCGACTTAGATTTGACCACTACCTAGACCTCTGGCTTCCAGACCATTAGTAGTCCTTCCACTCTTCCCACAGAACCTATACCTTTTCCTTTTTCCCATCCAAGATCTTTGATTACTTCCTCCCACTCTTTCTCCTTCTTTTTTGTTTCCATGAGGAAAGCAATTGTGGGGTTTTGTCTTTGGAGCAATTGCCCACTTTCTTAATTGCCAGGGGAGTCCCCAAACCCCGACAATTATAACTTAGTATATTCATTGAGTTGGGCGGCCCTGCTTCTTGGCAGGGTCCGCCACTTCGACATCCACTAAAGTGTTTGTGTCATCAATCTTCTGCTTCTTGCTAGGAGAATCAGCAGCACCCTCGTTGGTGTTATTGACTACTACTCTTTTTTGTGGGGTTAACTGTATGTGCGCTGCTGCCACTTGATTTGAATCTCCTTCCATTGATTTTGTTTCTTCCTTTGTGACTCCTTAGTTGGCATATACCCAGGATTGAAATCGAGGTTGGTGATGCTTGATAGAGTGTTCTCACTTTTATTATCATCCTGTTTGTGCTTCACTTCAGGAATCTTTTCCTTGGTCACCTTAATATCAAGCTCCTCACCTTCCTTTGGATGTTTAGAATGCTATATTTCCTCTGCTGACCCCTTCCATTGTTCTTTTTCAAAACCAGTTGTAGTTTTCTTAGTAGTTTGTGCCATCGCCATTTCCTGTTCCGCTTTCTGGATCATCGTCCTTCTTTTTATTGCATCCAAGCTAGCATCCTCCATCCTTTTTCTGTAATCAACCTCTTCAATTTGCATTCTAGGTGTGGTCGCTTCTCTGTCAAATTTTTCCCTCAGCGCCTGCCACAGTTCCCCAGCTTCTTCTCTCTCAAGTATGCTTTGCCAGGGTTTTATTTTTGACATTTTCATCCTCAGCTCTGGTCCAATCAAATCTTTTCCATCGGGTGGAGGGTTAGGACAGGTGAGTGTTGGATGTCTTACTAATCCACATGAAAAATAGTACATAGGGATCTTCTCATACTTGACTTCATACGTCTGAATTGTACCTTTGAGGTTGAGCTTCAGTTCCTTCTTCAAAGGAGTTCGAATATCCTTCCCCACCCTTATGCGCAGCACATCATTCCAGGCATTCTCTCTTCTGCTATCTATCCATATAAGTTTACCAAACCTTGCACCAATCTTATGTATCATCTCGTTTGTTCGCAGAGCGGCTGGGAGATTATGGATTTGTATCCATATTTCCATGACATGAAAAACTTCCAGACTGGGTTGCTTAAAAGCATCAGCTTGCATAAAGATGAGTAAGTTGTTCTCAAAGTGCCAAGGTTCACCACGGAGCACCCTGTCTCTGTCGTTCTTGTTCATAAAATGGAATTCGAGCAACTGATCCCCTGCTTCTGATATTTGAAAGTTCTGTTGTAAGTTCCAAAACTTTGATAATGCTATTTTCATTGATTTCAGGTTCGGTTTTTTGGGGACACGAATATGCATGTTAGCCCTAGAAGGCTTACAGCTTGGACCATAGCCGACCTATGTCTTCATCCTCTACTACCAAAGCATCATCATCTGCCAGCTTTATCATCTCAATCTGATTATGAATACTCTTTGTCATACCCTCCTGAATCTGTGTATACGTCAACTCCTCTGTGGAAGGAGTTCCTTGCTCTATTGCTTCATTATTGTATCCGTCAACTCCGTCGAACATATTCTAAATATGTTGCTCCCATATTTTCCATAAATATCCTTTTTTCTAAAAGGAGTTACAAATATCACTTACATTTAGGATGACAAAAAAAAAATTTACTTTTGGAGTAGATTCATAAAAAAAAAAGAATGCCCAATTTTAAAGTTGTTTTGCCTTTTTTTTTATGAAACAAGCAAAAGCAAAAAACAGAAACACCCACATTAAAGTTGTATTGGGTTGAAGATAGTTAATTAAGTAATTGATATTATTTGTTTGTGTGTATAATGATTTGGATTTAAATAGACTCATTTGGGGTATGACCCAAATAAGTTGAGCCAAATTAGAACCAATTCAAACATAATTCAAAGTCAAAACTATTAAAAGTACATTTGGATACATTTAAGTTCGATCAATTAACCATATGAGTAATGACAATTAGATCCAATTATCGAATCAATCTACCCATTGTCATTTCCACATCCATATTATCGAAATTATCACATTTCACTCAATGTTTGGATAGTTCATTTGTTCATTTCCCCTTCTTAATAGCATGACAAAATTAAAACCTTTGCCACCATGTGTCAGATCTAGAATAGGGTTATATAGATATGGTTGTACCTCCATCAAATGTAATCAAGTACAAAGGAACCAATAGATGAAGTGCATGTAGTTTGATGATATGCTTTATAAATAAATAAAAATAATAAACAGATTGTGTGGATAACTCTCTGAATATTAGATGATGACATTAGCCTATTATTCCCTTGAGGTTGAGAAGTAGCTTTCAGTGTGAAATGGGTGAAATAAATAGTAGGGGCAACAAACAGAACTCATTTTTGGAATCCATGGAAAGAAAATGATAGAAAGCTGTCAGGAATAACTGGGTCTGAAATCTTTGGTTGTTTCTTTGGTTATGGCTCCTCATGTTTCTTCTCAAAAGGATGGTGGAAATTTTTAAATATAAATTATTAGCTAGGTGGGTATTGATTTAAAAAAAATGCAACGCAAGTTTTATTGATAGAGACTAGAGAGAGAAAGTAGTAGCTGTAATTTTAATTGGACTTTGTTGTACCTTACAAATATATTTAATGTTTTAAACATAACATAAAAATGATTTGTAGAAGAATGGATGACATGGTATTTGATAATTACAACTAGGTAGATTATGTGCGCTCGCGGGTATTTGTCTATTTGATGCATTGTTTGCTAACCCATATTTGATTTATAATCACGTAATATTAACTTTTAGGTACGACCTTATGTATAGTTTTACCATTTTTAGTTTTTCTGAACATAAATCGAGGGTCGGTTGGAGCAACGTGTCAATCTTGATTTTAACCACATTTGAACTATGATCCTTTTCCCACTGCATAGCCACGTGTTGAAGATAGATTGCTAGGTTAACCAAAGTAAATAACTGTAGTGCAGATTAGAGTAATCTTTATGAAACAGTACCAACCTTATAACTTTAATAAGATTCATGGATGTTTAGAGTTTGTCTCACTGACATCACCACCATTCCTTCTCCAAACTCAAACTACTATACGATGATGGTCGATAATGTTTTTAGAAAATTTCAAGGGTGTCCCTAAAAAAGGCTATGGCTTTCCCTCTATCCTTAGCATACTCATTACAATATTTTGATGTTCTTATCCAAAGGGTTGGTTACTCTTGTGTTAACAAGAAGTGGAAATCAAAGTATCTTTTTATATAAAAAATATACATGGACAACCATAATTTTGACCTTGTGACAATAATAGTCAACTTTTGAAAAAACTATAAATATAATCATTTTATCAATAACTTTAACAGCACCACCAGAGATGCTGAATGGACTTACTTTTTTATGATGTGGCAACTTTTCGTCTTGACTATGTCAGGTTGACATCATCCATTTTCTTTTAATTAACTGAAAAATAATGAAAAAAACAAGAAACATCTTCCTCATCCAATTCCTCCAAAAACGACAACCCTTTCCCTGGCCATGCCATCAAAATCACATTGTTGTTCAATTTCGGCATCAACTTTCGATTCTTTCTTTTCCAATTTTGCACTTTCTTCTTCTTACTAGTATTATTACTACTCTTCTTCTTATTCCCCGAAATAGGAATACTATGTTTCATCATCGCCTTGCAATTGCTCGCTGTGTTGCCCGATAGGACATCGAAGCTAGAGCTCGGTACATAGTTGGTGGAGTCGAGCCTGTGAGATTTGGAGGACATCGACCACCGAAATTTGGCTCTAATCTACCGATTCCTCTTTGCAAATTGCAACTCACCGCACTCAGATTTCCCATGATGGAATCGATCTCTCCTTCAATTTCATCATATAGAATCGAATTCACATCAAAATTGTCCTCCTCATACCCTCTACCGCCGCACAATTCCTTCCAATCGATGATTCTCTCTTTGACGCGAATTGTTCGATGAGCAAGACATTTCATTCACAAAATATCCAACAAGATTGAAGCTTCGCGGATTGTCATCAAAAGTTCATTTTCTATAAATTATTAATGCAATTTTGATTAGCTTCCCCTCGTCGTCGATATTGGATATGGGTTTATCTGCATGGATTTCCTTCTTTGTTGGTGAGAGAAGCTAGCCCTTGTTCGATGTATACAAAAATGGCGGATACCAACTGGGAGAAACTCTACCACATCGTCATCACTCATCAATTTCAACGTCTCCTGAAACCTCCTCTCTGATGAGATCCTAAATCTCTATGATTTCTCTACTTCCACCTTCCCTCACGACTCTGCTTTCCGGATTGTCGTCGATTCAACCTTCATATCCTAGTTTGTCAAGCATATAATACCAGGAACCACAATAGAGATATGGACATTTAGGTCATGTGAATATGATTCATGGCAAAAGCCAAGCTAAGAACAAGCTAAGGGAAGGTTACAATACTCAACCATAGACCAGAACCTAGGCAACCCATCAGGTGTAATTCTCAGCTTATCCATTCTTTTTGTAGAAGTACTCAATTTAGC